>OU611799.1:5187500-14566085 GCA_914767645.1 Hydraecia micacea
AGTCAGTACTCATTTGGAATATTTATCTAAATTATCCATACTATCCACACTAATATTATAAATTCGAAAGTAACTCTGTCTGTCTGTCTGTATGTTACCTTTTCACGCCTAAACCGCTGAACCGATTTAGATGAAATTTGGTATAGAGATAGCTTGAGTCTCGGGAAAGGACATAGGATACTTTTTATCCCGATATTCCCACGGGATCGAGACTTATGCGGGTGAAACCACGGGGCGCAGCTAGTATTATAATAGTTTTACTCATAAATTATTTGTTCCAAACCACTAGATACTTAATAATTAGCAGCAGCGTTAACCTACTTTCGATGATTGTACATTTTCAGCACCCTAATTGCCCACTATCAATCAGAATTTGAATAATTTTGAAGGATATCGCTAATCCATTGCTTTATATGTTCGAAGATTTGTCTGCCCAACAACGTTAATAACGTAATGGATGTTGTTGAACTGTCAACATGAAAGCCTACTACTGTTAATGTGTCACGCAATTACACCGCTGGTTTCAAGTTATCACAATTTGTTTCAGAATTTCAAATAATATTACTACATATTATATTTGGTCTCATCGCAAGCGTGGAATTCGATCTGTTTTATGCGACACATTCAGCGTTGATGTACGATATTTTATGTGTTGTAATATAAACCATCGCATGTTATCGTAGATAGTCAAGAGTCAAGACTGTCAGAATGTGGTACTTATGGGGTTTGTGCAAATGTTGCCGCTATAGTCTATTTAAATCCTTGTTTCCAATTGATGTTATTTCCACTTTAACAAATAACAACTTTATGCAAGTGTTTATTAAGTCGAAAGGAACTATAACTAGATATTCTGCCGTTCTTAAAAAACTCGGGTTTTGGGCCTCACAAAGTTACTAAAATAATCGTAATCAGCAAAACGAGTACAAGATTTACTTCTTGGATACTTTTTTTATGTGTAGACGCATAAAAAAAGTTGAAAAGTCATCAAAAATGTTGAAGTTGTAGCACTAACTGAATTTTAAAAGTTATTTTTCCAGAAACTAATATTTGTTTAAGTACATGTTTAGAAACTAAATTGCGAACGCAGTATAGGTGGTGAACTGCAGTCCAAATGCTTTCGTTTGCATGACACGTTTTAAAGGTAGCGCCAGGTGGTACACTACAAATAACCGCGCTTTTGCTCGTTTACCTAACATCAAAAATCAATTGAAACCAGTAATTATTAAAATTGGTATCTCGTTAAAACATTGCAGTATAATAAAGTAATAGAGAACTAGCTATTTCTATTCCAACGAGTAAAAGCAACATTTTCCTGATAATAAAATTAAAAGAAAATTAGGTACAGTAAAAATGCTAATATGAACCCGAGCGTGCAGTTACCCGACCCCCTAATGTACTACGATGACTGGCTGGACCGACCCTTACGCACACACACTTAGCTCGCATTGTTATTATTATTGATATATGGTTTACAACTCTACATTAGCATGTTGGGATGTTGCCAATACATTGTACAGTTGCTAAGGCCATTTACTTAACTTCTGTCTCTGTTTTGGATTGGTATAAGTACGTGAAATTACTCATAAGTTAGTATTATCCAAGCAATTATTGCCTTATAGTGACGCGAGAACTGGGACTAGTTATGATTATAATAAAGAAAGAAATATAGGATTATTTTTCAAGAAACACGTGCACCAATAAAAGATAATTAACTCTAATAATAAAGAAAAATATAAAAACAAAGATCTATAATCACGAGCACAGAACAGAAATAGTCGGCAGCTGCACCGGCTGCACATCGAGGCTATGACAAGAAGGCTTCCACTCAGTATGATGCTGCCCAATAGCACAGCGCTGATTTTCAGTGGTCATCCGATTACGATGCTTTGTAGACGCAGTTTGTAGCAAGTTTTTAAGGGCGGTTCCTAACTCTTTGGTACAGACGCCAGCACATCAAGCTACTACATTATGTCAAATTTAATAGATTTTCAACTTTATTGCTAAAGTATAAGGTTCAACGTTGATTGGGAAAATTTGACAATTTCGGGTAGCTTGATGTGCTGGCGTCAGTACATCTTCATTTGAATGTTTTTCTTTGACTCCAAAATTGTCTTAAAAGGAACATATTAAAGTATTTAAAACTCCCAGAAATTCATGAAATCTTCATCTTTTGTGTCTGATACGGGTGGCACCCTTTTTGATTTAACTCCAACTTTAGTGAGGGTCTCGGACTGACCTTGACGAAGGGCACTCAGAAAATACTTAGTAGTATAAGAATAGTTTGAAGTTGTAGCGTGTACTCAGGGATAACTAATTAGTAAAATCGTGTCTACAACTACTGCTGCAAAAGCAAAAACAGCGACTTTTCTGCGACTTACGCGTAAATCTACGAGCATTTAGGTTGATCAAAATCAAATCAAACCGAATCTAATAAAATAAAACGTGGGTGGCGCAATCCTGTAAATGGATTCTTTCTATTTATATTACTTCGACCACTAAAATCCAAATTAATCAAGTGACGCTGACATTTATTAATGAATCTCTGATAGAGTCACGATCTAACTTGGCAGGACTTTATGTTCCTGTGAAGACATATTTTCGTTGTACGAGTATAATCAAATCTGTTGTTATCTTAATATTTTAGTAACGGTCTCGCCCAGATTCTCTTTAGGGAATACCCGATGAGGGTAGGCGACAGATTTATTATCCTACACCTTCATTTCGCCGATGAAGATATGGCTCATATGTTTCTAAGAAGGATAAGAACTTATATCAGTATTTCGGGCATAGTTTTTCTTTAAGCGAAAATATTTTTGTACATTCAAAGACAGTTTCTTGTAAATCATCTATTATGAGTAATGTATCTATATCTACTTTATGAAGTTCAACACAGATCACATTATAGTGTTTTTAAGAATTCGTGGCTAAGTAATAACAGCGGCACGGGTCCATCGATCAGGTTAAGCTACACTTGCCGGGGTCGTTCCGTGGATAGGTGACCATCTTTACATACCGAGATCCTTCCTGGCTTCGGAAAGCGTGGATCTTTAACAGTCGTTACTGGTCGTAAGAAACCCGAAAGTCACCCGTCTTAACAAGGGGTTACCCAGTAACTAGGTTGTGGAGGCCAGAAAGGCAGTCGCTCCAAGTAAAATACTGATATTCAGCTGCATCCGGTTAGACTGAAAGCCGAGCTCAAAAATAGTTGGGGAAAGGCAGGCAGATTAAGACTACGGCATGCTTCTAGACAGGAAACTCACGTTTGATATATTATTTCGAGCTAACAAACAACGGAGGTATCGTACTATCAATATTACCCTACATGCAATTTCGAAGGCCGATCATCGATCTTCGAAACGTTTGGCGCGGCCTTGAAATCCGTTCTTCAATAGCTTTTGCATATGCATGAACTCTAGGATTAGGTAATGAAAACATAGAACGCTGTAAACTAAACACTTTAACCAAACGTTATAGGTAACGTTTACGTAACGTAAGGCTGCTTACCTATTCTTAAATCGCTAATAGGTACTTACAGGATTTTTATCTCAATGTCCGAGACAATGGCGAAGTCGAAAGTGCGTGTGCTGACGCTACTCGTCTTCACGCACACATTCACAGCGTGTTTGTACACTTAGTTACCACAAGTAAACCGCGCGTCGTTTCTTGAGATACAAATACTAAATAATTATACAAAAAAAAATACGGGGTGGTAGGGATTATCTATAAACGTTGCTTTAAAAATTAAGTAACGTCTGCCTAACCATATATTTCACGTTTAAAATTATAAATTAACGCCTTAGTTATTATTTGTTGTAATTAAAATTTCTACTTGCACAAACCTGACCCATTTTCATAATACCTTTGTATTTATTTCTGAATGAGATAAGGTGGTTTTATAGCGCGATAAAGTTAATCAAACAGGTTTTACTCGACCTCTTTGACCCACTCGGCAAAAGAAATACGCTTTTCTTTGCTTATTCAACGGTTTGCCCGCTTATAATGAGAGGTCAAGCACCGGTCGATTCATGTCGGGCTTCAAAAGCATTAAATTAAAAAGAAAAGAAAGAAAGCAATAATAAAAATGGGAATAGGTACGACCGATTCGATGGAACTGACGTAATAAGTAGGTACTTCCTTTGAGAATTGTCAGGCGCTAAGTGGGTGCCGATTTTCCCGGAAAGGACCACTTTGTGCCTTGCTGGAAGTCTCTCACTGTGTGAAGTGACTTTGACACTTCACGAAATATAATCCTGATATTCTGTCAGTACCAATCTTAAAAAGCTTTTCATGTTCGAGCCTCTTCGTCATCCCTCTTTTTCGTTAAGAAAATGCCATTCTCTTTTGCCATATTAATATTAGAAGTCTCCTATAATATTGTCCGCCAGTCTTACTAAGGAGTAACCGTATTACGCAGTCACTGGGTTGCGGAGGTCAGGTAGGCAGTCGCTCCATGTAAAATACTAATATTCACCTGCATCCGGTTAGACTGGAAGCCGACCCCCACATAGTTGGGAAAATGCTTACATACTCCTTTTGTCTGGTTTACGTTCATACATCTGGTCATACACACACGCCGGCGGTTGCAAGTAGTATTCACCTGACCATTCTGAAGAACATCACCAATATGGTCACTTTATTATGTCCTCCTAGGGCGTCCCGTCCCGGCTTTTCCACTCACATCTGCCTTCTAGACACCTTTAGTTAGTCGACTTTCATTCATCCCCTCAACATGATCAAACCATCTAAGCATACGTACTATTTTCAATTTTATTATAATTGTGTCCATAAATTACAGCTGCCAATTTATCTGTACAAAAGCTGGAACGAAAAACGCCGCACTTACCAAAAATATAGCGTTATTCATCCTAATCCTCATAAACCTATGTAGGTAGGTTGGTGCTTAAAGTAAAGCCTCAAATATAATTCGTGCACGTAGCAGCTGTGTAGTAGTCATACTGCGCGTACAAATGATAAAACACAGTCTTTATGTACTGCTCCATTTAGTAAACGACGTCGAATTGATTCTCCAGCTGTATGAATTGATACGGTAATAGGTTCTGCGGCGTACCTCCATGAATTTATTAATGTTAAGCACATTCTTAACGTCAAAACGTATTGTGGAGGCGAAAGGTAAAATGTGAAATTAATGTCTTGTGCGTTTTTATTCGTAAAAGTTCTATGTAGAAACACGAATAAGTAACGGCCGACTCCTATAATTTACGGACCGTTTTTGGTTAAAATTAAGACTTTTGTATCTTTACCATTCATGAAGCAAAGAGCTCATAGCTTTGCATAGTAGACCCACCCATATAGAAGTAGGTATATCACAGTACAATTAGCTTACGAATCTATTTAGATGCCCAGTTTGGCAATAAAAAATGCTACCATCGGTAAGCAAAACGATCCGTTTTTGTTTATAGGAACCGAGCATAAGCCACTAAGCATAGTCTCAAGTGTGGTCGCAAGTAATCATGATTTGACATTAAAGTTGATAGGCTAGATTGCCAGCAAATAATGGCTATTTGAGCCAAGACGTCGTCGTCGTGTCTTGGGTTCAATATCTCAGGCTTAAAATGGTACTATAAATGGCACAGCTATACTCAATGACGTCATTGGCTATACTGCTATAGTTTCTATTGCTGTTCTGACACACAATTCAGCCATTTTTAATCTATGTAGGTATATTTATCTTCTGTACTAATAATAAAGCTGAAGAGTTTTGTTTGAACGCGCTAATCTCTGGAACTGCCAGTCGGATTTGATGTTTTTTTTTTTTTGCTTTTGATGGCCTAATTCTTGAGGATGGTTATAATCTATTCAACATCACGCTATAACCCTTAAGAGCCGAGCAAAAACAAAAAATACTCCGAAAGAACGCTACACGAAAACGAAGTAATAGCGCGGGCGGGCAATGCGGTGGGTCGGGGGAACAAGAAATTATACGCGGACGAAGTCGCGGGCAAATGCTAGTCCTACTAATACTTATTATAAACGCGAAAGTTTGTGAGGATGAATGGATGTTTGTTACTCTTTCACGCAAAAACTAACGGATTTGAATGAAATGTGGCACACAGATAGTTTATAACCATGATTAACACATAGGATACTTTTTATTCCAATATTCCGACGGGATCGAAACTTATGCGGGTGAAACCGCGGGGCGCAGCTAGTATTATAATATAATAGATAAATTATGTAATGGATACAGGATTCAAAATGATTGCAGACAGCAATTTTATATATTTTATTGCACGACTCATACTTAATGCGAAGCAATAGAGAGCGCTTTACGATCGAAAAAAATGTTTTGCCTCTTTTCTGCAACTGTTTCTATTCTTATACTTCTGCTATTACAAATAACCTACTTAATGTATATTCCATACTATTGATAATTTAATGGAGATTAAAAAATAATGTACTTTTCAAAAATTGATTTAATGCAGTACCTACATTATACTTAATTTACGTTCAAATGGCATCCATAATAAAAAGTGTTTATAAATATCAAAAATAATAAAACAATAATACAGGAATGGCATCGACGCACAATCTGTTACCTTACCATGCATTCAGTACCTACAGATTCTAAAAATCGAAACCCACGTTGAAATTTTTCGTCGGATATAAAAAAAAAAAATAGCTGATCTGTACATTTTGACCGTGTACCTAGTTATTGCACTTTTCTATGTAACAGCAGTTTTTGTCAAATCAAATCAAATCATTTATTTGCTTAATACAGGTAGGTATAAACAGATGTTACAAATAGATATAAAGTACACTGTATCATTACCTAATAAGGTGTGCAAATATTTATTTTATTATTAATCTTATTCAAAAATTATTATAATCAAAATAAAAAAATAAAAGGAAAGTCGGAATACTATCAAAAGTTTAAATTAAGAATAAAAATTGTCAGATGGATTATAGATTTATAATACATGTCATAGACTTAGCAATAATAAAAATTAAATTAAAAATATTGGTCCAAATTAAAATACAATTATACAGATGTCAAATTAAATTATTATATCATGTCACCCTATTTTTATTGTCATTATTATTCATGTCAATAAATTACTCTTGCTATATGTATTCATCTATATTCTTATCCTGTAAGTACTCCTTGACATTATAATAACATTTATTCACGAGGAATTTTTGCAACTTCGACTTAAATTGATGGACAGGTAACTTTTTGACATCATCAGGCAACTTGTTGTAAATCAATGATGCCATACAAAGAATACTTTTATTGAGTAATGCTGTTTTTCCATATGGTATATCAATTTCTAATCTTTTTTTGTCACGTAATTGTCTATAGTGGCTTTTAACAGCAGTCTTATAATAATTAGGATTCAATTTCATAAAAACATTAAGTTCATATATGTATAACGAAGGCAGTGTCAGAATTTTTAAGCTTTTAAAGTGGGGTTGACAGCTGGTAGTGTTGTCTATGTTACACATTGCTCTAATGCATTTCTTTTGAGCTTTAAATACAGATTCCTTATCGACTGAGTTGTCCCAAGATATGATACCATATCTTAGGACAGGTGCAACAAGTCCGTGATAAGCAGCTAATACGGCTTCTTTATTAACAATTTTCGATAATTTGTACAGAGCAAATGAGATTGTTGTAGAAACTCTTTTGGGTCTGGAATCATGTGCTGAGTGAATTCATGGGTAATTACAGTATACGCGTCGATTACCCTGTCACCCAGTAGGTATATTTTTTTAATATTACGTTATAGCTTTTTTTTTGTTACCCTATTTTGTGTCCCACTGCTGGGCAAAGGCCTCCTCGTTTTTCTTCCAAACCTTCCTGTCTTTGTGCGATCTCTGACCACGTTAGCCCTGCGAATGATATTAGATCGCCAATTCAGGCTTATTTTACACGGAAGTATTTACGGGTTATTCCGTTTATCTACCCCAAAAAATCCACCCTTAGGTGGATACGCGGAAACGCATGTCCGAGAATCCACCCTAGGCCTAGTTGGATAAACGAAATTTATAGGATTAGCAATATCCTTCAAAATTATTTACATAGTGTGTTGAAATGCAATTAGGATGCCGGTTCTATTTCCCAAACCCTTAGAGAACCTTCCACCTCACAATCAAGTATCCTATCGGTGGGTACTTAGTTAGTCTCATGAAGTGATTAAGGTCGACAGTATCCAAGTAGACAGTAATTTAATTGAAGGTCTATTTTCATCTGCTCTCCCTGAGGGTTAGGGACGGTCAGGCGGCTACTGCCTGGGTAGATAGATAAAATGCTTTACTTGTTCACCAAGATTTAAACACAGCTCGTCACTACACATTATAAAACAAAGTCCCCCCGTCCCGTCCCGTCCTGTCGTGTCTGTCTGAACGAGATAAAAAAAACACATTATCATAAAATATATTAAGTATGTATTAAGAACATTTAGAATTTTCGAAATTGATCTACAAATGCCGGAGACATCGCGTCAATCACCTCTTTTTTGAGGTTGATAAAAAACTCCGTTCGGTAGTTTTTAACCGATTTTCATACGGTTTTCACCAATGGACGGAGTGTGGAGTGAAGTGTATAATTCAATTAAGGGTTTTGTGTAAATTGGTTGAAATATGACGATGATTGTTGAAGATGTTGGAAAAAATCATACTGACTGGGAGCTTTACGGGCGAGCGCCGCGGAAACCAATAGAGTTATATAAAAACAAGTAGATGCGCCCCCCGGTTTCACCCGCATAAATTTCGATCCCGTGGGAATATAAGAACAAAATGTAGCCTATATGTTATTCCAGGGTGTCAGCTACCTCCATACAAAACTTTATCAAAATTGATCCAGCCGTTTGAGCGTGAAGAAGTAACCACAAACACACACAAACTTTCGCCTGATCATCAGATCATCATCAGAATTGATAAACACTCCCACTCCCACCACCCACCACCTGCCTGCCTGGTGTCCCACTGCTGGGACACCAGGCCTTCTCTCTTTGAGAGGTAGTGGGCTGTAATCCACCATGCGGGCCCAGTGCGAGTTGGTTTTCTAATCCGACTTGACTATTATGCAAAGTGAAAAGTCTTCAGAAATATTTGGTTAAATAACTTTATGACCACTTCCTATACGCGTTGTTTGCTTTGAAACGCGTCCAGAAATGCCTTCATTGCATCTTTGAAACAAATGCAGCTTAGATATCAAGTTGGCTGGAATATCTTTCTTCTTTTCAGTATAAAAGTTTGGCCTAACGCCAGACTTCGTATTCAGCTAGCCTTTACATTTTGTCTGATGTACGCCATTCTGGGGCAGAAATGTTCGTGTTAACGGCTACCGTTTTATTCGCTTTGAAAGTTAACTGCGTGCATACAATTTTCACGTCAGGGCTTTAGAATGTAAGGTGGAGAGGTCGCCTTTATTAAAGGCGTTGATGGTTTATTTAGAACGGCCTGCTGCTACTGTTAATGTTTTTAATTTGCGGCAGCAAATAAGTGTAATGTCCTTTTCCGGGTTTCAAGTAACTATGCTACCCCTAACTGCTAGCGGAACTATTTAGACAGTTTTTTTTTTATTTCTTTATTTTGCCTTCACTGTACCACTACTGAGCAAAGGCCTCCCCCAAGTTCTTCCAGGCAACCTTGTCTAGAGCCACTTCGACCCAACCCTTGCGGTATGCGTCTTGGTCGTTTCGGCACCTCTTCCTGGGACGGCCTCGACGGCGCCGTCCATACTCAGGCGCCCACCGTGTGGAGACTTGCCCAATTTGCATGCGGCTAACGTGACCCGACCAAGCTCATTTAGACAGGCATTTAAAAAGTTGTTGGCACGAAATTAATTGAAATGTTTTATGGTGTTCGTTTTGGCTACTGTATGATCAAAGGACAATATTTTCCACTTACGAATAAACGACATGAAATCTCGATTACAGCTATCTACCTCAATTACGGTAATCTTTACTCCGTAGATATGTAGGTACTGGCTGATTGCCAAATCCGGTTTCCTTATAGGGAAAACGCAGTAGTACCTACGGATGAACGAACTGTTCAGGAACTTGTTAATGAGCGCTCGAATCTATCCTTTATGTAAAGCGGAAACTGGCGAGACGCCAACAAATCGAATCAAGAAAAACAATGATTTAGTATGAGTAGATACGCAGGAATAAACTACCTTACGTTTCCGAGAAAATAGTACGCGAGTTTTCGTCGTATTTGTGAGAGAGAATATGTAGTAGCAATCGGATGGTACAACAGATAAGAGATGGCTGTACACCGAGCTTTATCCAATCATAGGCAGTATCCAATCCTGGAAAAATCGATAGAGCAATGATTTTGCCACTCCCAAGATTCAGTTCGTTATCCCAAGTAGTCTCGGGAGAGCATTCTTTATATGAAAGGTGCCCTAGAGGCGAATTACCTGAGATCACACACACACAATGACATCTAGACTTCGATCTATATGTAGGATGCCATGCTGACACAAAAGCAGAAATCCCATTACGATTGTGTTTGAAGAAAGCTCATAATCTGTTGAATTTTACGACATCTTTAATAACCCCGTGTTTACTAGTAATGTTCTATCAGTCTTACCTTAAGGCCCACTTAAGGGACTAATGATGTGATGATTATTAATTCATAGTTCTTTCACAGGTCTCCCCGACAGTATGCTGCTATGGCTACTGCAGAAGTTGCGCGGGAGTCGGCCTCGTTTGCGTGTGTGCGTACGACAACACGCCTCGTCACAATGCTCCGCCTTCTACATCACTGCTGATGACGATGTGTGAGTGAGAGATTGTAACAACACCTTTTTATCTTTAAGCTTCCCTTAAGATCGTCATCATCATCAGCGTATAGCAGCCCACAGATGGACATAATATATGGCCTCTTCTCTGCCAACGCACGCCCTTTAACTCGATCATTGACTACTCAGGAAAGTTTAGGAATTTGGATTGGTATAAGAGTAGGGGAAAACCAAAGAAGCGATGGATGGACTGTGTAAATGATCATGGCTAATAGAGAAGTATGGAAGAAAAAGGAATGTTATGCCGACCCCAAAAAAATTGGGATAAGGGCGAGAGAATGATTGGAGCTACTATCAGCCACCCGAATATCGTTGCTCCACCTAGTCTGAGGCAGTCCGTTTCTGTCCCTGAAAATAACGGAATTTATCCTCGGTATTCATGTGAGAGAGCGTGGCGAGGGCATGGAGATAACCACAAGCAAAGAGAAATATACAGGATGGTAGATACATCGACGAGCAAACTGAAACCATGGACCCAGCACATAATTCTAGACCCCCTAGCAGATGAAAACTTTCAACGGGTTCAGAATCATGTACAGTCAACAAAAGAGACAAGTATGCAGGATCGTCGGATATAGTTGAAGTTTAGTAAGAAACCAATGAATCTTGTCGAGTAAAATTTATAGAAAACAAACGGCTCATTTATCAAATAAAATTTCAATCGACAACATCCATCGGTTTCTTACTAAACTTCAACTATTTCCGACGATCCTGAATACTTATCTCTTTTGTTTACTGTACCTACTGAATTCATGGTAACACGTTCCGCGTCGATGGCCCTGCCACCCTGTCTGCCCAGCAGTGGTAGGAGTGGTAAGTCGGGCTGTAGATGATGATAATGATTTTTTACGTAGATATGAACATTGGTGTTGTGGACTGGTATCCAAGTACATGTGGTTTAACTATTACTGATTTATATCAGGTGAATGGGCATAGAGCAGTGTTGGCCCAGTGGTAACGGCCCCGACTTACAGAGTTGTAGGTTGTGGGTTCGAACCGAGGCAGGCGCTTTCATCACCATTATTTCAGCCGAAAGACTTCCACTGCTGGACGTAGGCGCTTTACTTTGTGTATATAATTTCATCACCACTGCTCTCGAAACGGTGAAGGAAAACATCGTGAGGAAACCGGCATGACCTAGAACCAATAAGTCGAAGACAAGTGACATCTAGCAACCCGCACTGAGCCCGCGTGGTGGATTACAGCCCACTCCCTCTCATAGAGAGGAGGCCTGTGTCCCAGCAGTGGGAACATTATAGGGTGATTATGCTGAACGGGCATAGGGAATCTGTGGAGGCTTCTCAGACGTCTGAGAATTTATTGAAACATTGAAGTTATTACCAACTCAGAACGCAATAAAAACTAAAATAGTACACTTGGAAAGTAAGCTTAGTGTGCTAATAAATAAAATATTCTGGCAACAAACTTTAAAAATAAACAACGCTTTGCCACAAAAAAGACCTCTGAATGTCGCAAGGCCGAAGTGGAACGGCTAAAAAACTTTTAACGAGTACAAATACCTACTGTTTAATTTTCTTCGTTATTTATCTAGAAATTCTAGAATTGTACCACTGGGCTATAAAAAAAATGTCTGAAATGTCTCACAAATCAAAAGTTTTTAAATACTCCGTCCATTGAGACTTCTATTTGCTGCAAAAACGGTCCAGTACTTTTGTTTTTAACCGACTTCTAAAAGGAGGAGGTTCTCAATTCGACTGTTTTTTTTTTTGTATGTATGTCTCTACTACTGACCACCTTCACTCCATCAACCAAATTATCGAGAAACACCTAGAATTTCAGCTCCCACTCTATATCGCCTTTGTGGACTATTCAAAAGCTTTTGATAGTATCAGCCATAGCTCAATTTTTAACGCCATGCAGAATCAAGACATAGACACCACTTACATTAATCTTCTAAAAAATATTTATATGAACAGCACTGCAGCGATTAAGATCAGTTCCATGACAGGACCGTCCTTCCAGATAGAGAAAGGAGTTAAACAAGGCGACCCGCTGTCTCCGAAACTATTCACAGCTGTGCTGGAGGAAGTCTTCCGAAAGCTGGCAGCGGGCTGGACGGAAAGGGGCATTATGGTCGGCCATAAGAGATTATCTAATCTCCGTTTCGCCGACGATATTGTGCTCTTTTCGTCTTCAGCCTCCGAGTTGACACAGATGCTAGACGATCTTGGCACGGCAAGCCTAGAGGTCGGACTTCAGATGAATATGTCAAAGACCAAGTTGATGTCGAACAGCGCGCATCGCAGGATCACTGTGGCGGGTGGGGAGGTTGAATACGTTGATGAGTATCTCTATCTTGGTCAAATAGTCTCTTTCCAGGCAAGACAGAACAAAGAAGTTGCAAGACGCACCGAAAATGCCTGGAGGAGCTATTGGGCCATGAAAGATCTAATGAAGGGTGATCTTCCTTTGTCCCTTAAGAGAAGACTCATTGACGTGTGCATACTTCCCATCCTCACATATGGTGGTCAAACATGGTCTTTGACAAATCAGCAGAGGTCCACGCTCGAGGTTTGCCAGAGAGCTATGGAACGGAGTATTCTGGGTATCAAAATAACAGACCGGGTTAGGAATACGACCATCCGTTCCATCACAAAGATAACTGATGTCACTTGGAAAGCTGCCACGCTAAAATGGAACTGGGCTGGACACATCTGCCGCATGTCAGACGAACAATGGGCCAAACTAACGACCCAATGGGTCCCTCTTAACGGCAAACGACATCGTGGCAGGCCCAGACGGAGATGGCGGGATGAGCTGGACTCCTTCAATAAGAACTGGTCCTTAGCAGCTTTGAACAGAGAGAAGTGGAAAGAGAGTAGGGAGGCCTTTGCCCTGCAGTGGGACATTACAGGCTAATAATAATAAATAATAATAATGTATGTTACACGATATCTCAGGCAATTATAGATCGATTTCTAAAATTCTTTTTTTGGGGTGGTTCCAGATAATCTATTTGTATTATATAATTCAAAGTCCTGACTGACTGGTATATCAACGCACAGCCTAAACCGCTGGTCCTAGAGACATGAAATTTGAAGGGCGTGTTCTTTGTGAAGAGTAGGTAGCCACTAAGAAACGGTTTTTCGAAATTCCACCCCTAAGAGGGTGAATGAAGGGAGGGTGAAATTTCACGCGGACGAAGTCGCGGGCAGAAGCTAGTAATAGTATAATCTCGATCTAGAAAATCTAGAGAGCGACATCTCGCCTGATTGCTGGGCGCGATCTTGGATGTCTAATCGCGACACTAGACTTAGCACGCGAGTTCTCGAGTTGCCAATCTCGGCTCGAGATTGCACATAACTTTTTTTCCACTTAGTTAAATATATTGATGATGTTATAATAACTTCCTGTCACTGATATTTACTTAGCAAGTAGTGTTATACGAATTTTTGTGGGGTAAGTATACAACAAAAAAGTGAAAAATATAAACTTTTTTACAAAAACAAAAAACCACCGACTTCTGTTCAGCCTCATTCCGCTTTGCCGATGTTATTTAGTTTAAAAATGCAAATATTATGAAGTCATTCAATGATTCATCTTCTGTCTGTATTCATGTTTTAATTATGTCACGTTTACATAATTGTTTTCTATTAAATAATAGTGTATAGTTGCTGTAGATAGCTAGGTAGATATAGCATAGATGTTATGGAACTGTATTTTAAGTTTTAAATAGTCGATATCAAACACATCTGTGAGGTTTCGCTAGATAATTTAACTTGACCTTGTATGTCGATCAATTTCTACTGCAATTTCCCTAGAACAATATGACAAAACCATTTCCAGTAACTAATAACCTGATAATGACCTGAATAGTAATTAACTAATAAACTAAATTAGACTGAGACTACCTCTTTGGTCTAGTGTTCGCAAGGACTACTGCTGAGCATGAGGCCCTGGGTTCGATTCCCGGGTCGAGCAAAATGTTATTGGGATTTTTCATCTGGAATTTCTCTGTAACAGCCTGAAACCTGGATGCCTGGATGTCCGGTTGATGGCAATTAGGTCGCTCCCTATTAAATGGGACTTAAAGATGACTGGCGAAATGTGGTTGTACCTACTATTGGTCCACTTCTGTCTTACCTTTCAGAGAATACAAGCGTTATGTTATGTTGATAATTAAACTGTTTCCTATAGCCTTCTCCAAACTGCCGAAGAAATGCATCTTCCGAAGCAGCTGAAACCAGAATTCGGTGGCGGTTACAAGGAGTTCACAGTTCGAGATATGCACTGTTTTCAAAAGGTAAGGAATGTATTCTTAAATAAATATGATTTTAGAAGTAGAAATACGACATACGTCGGTTCCACTCATGAGTTATTAGTCGTTCAGAACGACAAATTTTAATTTTTCGGGCAGGAATTGTTAGAGTCAAGAACGACTCGTTCTTGACTAAAAATTCATGCCCGGAACTGATAGTGTTTAAACGAATTTTATTGATGGAACCAGTGTAGTAGTAGTAGGTACACCTACTGCCCAAGTAACACAAAATCGATATAATGGAAAAAGTGGTGACCAGAAATTTTCTTCTAGCTTCATTAGAGAATTTGAAGGGTTTTAGCAATGTCTTGCTTCTGTATAGCAGCATTTTATTAACTTTCTAGTTCCTAAAGCTATATAATCCTCTTTTTCAATCTTTTGTGCAGCGAAAGGTTTTATTTTAGATATCAGTTATGCCTCTGTACAGCTTCTCATACAGCTGTAAGTATTATACAAAAGTGTAAGCCGTATGTAAGCATTAATTACGGCTTAGGCTATTATAAAGCATTTTAAAATTCTTTAAAACTGCTCCATGTTTTATAACGACCTTTCGCATGGGTCACAACTGTTTAACGGTGTACATTGGTGCTGTTTTAATGCCAGCTGTTTAAGAGCATTTCATTGTAATATTTTATAACCTTTATCTATACAAATGTATACTGAGAAGAATTTTAACAAGCAATAAGTCGTATACCGGTATCAAATCCAGCCAATAACCAGCTTCTTACAGTTCGTGTACGGCGGCTCCGGCTTATGTCAAAGCCAAGTGTTATTGCCTTATAATAAGGTGGGTTCCGTAACTTTAAATATGACAGATGGACAAAATGAACTGGTTTTTAAAATCGATTGCCATGCAGAGCAATCCCAATCCCAATGCAGTTCTACAGATAACGAAGTGGAACATTGTAACGATTATATAAAAAATGTGATATTACAAAATAAAATAAGAAAATGGGCGGTTGAGAAAAACATCACACAGATTGCGTTAAAAGAGCTTTAATTTATAATTGCAAGTTATTCTTCGGCGTCTTTGTAAGATGAAAGTGCTGTTCTTTTTTTTTATTTTGCTCGACATAACTGGTCATTCAGGCCGAGGTTTTGAATATTCGTCTCTGGCTAATTTATAATAGGTCCTTTTCTTGGGATACCGGAGATGACCTTTCCATTCCCAGTTGCTGGGAATGACGAAAAGCTGTATTTTTCCTTTCTCAGTTGTTTCAACGATTTTAAAAGGCATTTTGGTACTGAAATGAAACGTAATAATTAGTTACCTACTTACTTAGACGTAATAAATAAATAAGTATTGGTAAGATATTATTCTTAAATCGCTCATCATTTTAATTATTTTGTTGAATTAAGTACTTTTAATTATGTTCATAGCTTAATTGAAGTGCCAGCTACAATATCATTTTTTAATGGTACTTATTCGATATGTAGTTTTTTTTATTTGTAATTACATATATCAAAAAACCCTTAATATTCAAATAACTACGAAACTATTTAATTTCGGCCATATGTGGGATTCAATTTGTTGCATTTTGGCTCCCTATCAGCTCCTGACGGATATACGTCGAATTACAAGTAACCCTGTACCAAGTCAAACTAAAGCGGGAATTCATTTTGCGAAATTAACCTGTGTAACTTCTATGTTTTGTCAAACTACCTATGTTGGTACAGAGGTTTTACCAAATCTTAAAATGTTTATACCGAACCCTAAAATGTTTTAAAATATACATTAAAAACTCTTTGAACGCTGCTCTAATCAAGCTCTGCTACAGCCTGAACATATTTAAAAATCCTTTTTAACGCTTTTACCAAGCCAAAAGAATTACAAGAAATGTAGCGAATGCCTAAAGTTTTTAATTATTCTTACGCCATTTTGCTTTCTATTTCGATAATATATAAAATTTTATTTTATGGTAAATAATGCTTTAAAAATGACTTTAACCTATGGTATTGACCGGCCGGTTCAAGACAGGTATCATAATTACTAAAACTAATGATTTCTTCGTAAGAGCTTAATTTTTTTTTAGAATTCCACATCTTTTTATAGTATTTTTGTAATAAATAACTATTTAAATCGAAGGCGCATGAATTATTTGATGCAAATATATACATACTTTCACAGTAAACTGATACTCGCAACCTTAATTCACTCAAACAGAACAAAAAACAAGAGTTTAATTACTTACCCCGTAGCACTTATATTTTTTGTTGAAAGTATCACACACCATGTTCTATTTTACACAAGATTTTATTAATAACAGAAATTCGCAAAATAACATTTGAAAATGTTTTTATTTTGCCTTTGTAATGGTACAAGCTGTATAAGAGCCGCATTTAAGATATGCGCACTGCTTTAACCTGTTTTCACAACCCATTATAATGCGTTTATCATTCCGATAGACAACCAATATAATGCTGCTAAAATGCCATTTTAATACTTAAGTCTGTATAATTTGGGGCCCAAATTCGCATTACAAGAGCTGTATAGCGGTTTATAATGCCCAAATTTAGACTTCTTATAAAGCTTTAAAAATATGCCAATTCTGTTATCCATCCATTATAAAGCTATTTTGTGTTACTTGGGTGTAAGCGATTTTTTACGCAGAATTCATATAAATGAATATAACAAAGTTCTAAATCAATATAAACAGCATTTTGCGTAGTGGAGACGCTCCAAAAAAAACCTTTAAATATGCCTTCCACTTAGGTATATAAAGCGGTAAGAATCCATGTTCAAATAATATGGGTCTGGAGTATACTTACACAACAACGTTTAATGCTCACTTCTCTTTCTAATGTGTTCCCGGCCTATTGTCACAGTTTGCGATACTTGAAGTAATGGCTGCTCGCTCCTTGGCGAGTGTTCTAATGCTTCCATCCATGATATGACGAGAGCTTTATGGAAATATGCTATGCGTTTCGTAGTTAGACGAGGGGCTTACTCGTAGCAGGTCGATATTAGACGAAAATTGATGTGTCATGCGATTTTGCATCATATGGGGTGCAACTGTAGACTCTAATCTTGCCCTGTTCTGCACAACAATTGCCCTACTAATGAATAATCATTTGTATGACCGAAATTATGCCCGACGTCAAAACTGGGGCCTTACCATAAGGCAGGCCGCAGGACCCAAGTTTTGGCGGTAGGCATTCGACGCTTAAAATAACAAACTTAATAATTTTGTACCAACTTCAAGCTGTCACCTCGGCCTGCCCTGCAAATGATTAAAGTAAAGCAAAAGTAAAAAGTTTATTGTCACAAGAAGCATTATTCACAAGAATTTGGTACATGGATACAATATTTATGTATACATAAGGTACTGAAACTGATACTTACCCAAACTATGTCAGGGCTTGATTATGATAAGGCCCAGTGCCGTTTATATTTTGGACTTAATTTTTCTGACAATATTTTACTGCGGTAATGGCGAAGTTATAATTCATAGGTTTGTATCACAAAGTTAACTGGGCTTAGAAGTATGGTATTTTGCAAACATCAATCAACGACATTAATGACAGCTAAAGTTTTTGACGAAGAACAGTTATGCTAATTTGTTTCGTAGAACTCGTGAACTAAGTAATAGAAAACATTTCAAAGACGCTTCAAAATAAACGACTTTTCTACCACAAATCTGCGTCTTTACGACGATATCGTAAAGAAACTTATGAAAACTGTCAAAGTGACGAATAGCGTCTGGTATAAGACCAAGCTACGCAGCTAGAATCTTTTATTTCTCATGAAACGGTTAAATTATGTCGCACTAAGAGTACTTCAAAGATCTCGTGATTTTCCCAGAAAAATGTTGTAGATATTTGGCGCTAATTAAATGGAATGCTGATGGTTAAATATACGAGTGTTGGTGTGCAGGATGGCCCGCTAAACTAGGTCCAAATCAAAATTTTAGAAGCCTCTCTCCAAGGGCTTCCCGAAACACCCCCATGTATTTTCAGCGATTATTTAACCATCAGCTTTCCATTGAATTATCGCCAAATATCTACAACATTTTCTGGGAAAGTCAAGAGAGCACTATTTTTGAGACATAATTTAAGCATTTTATGGGAGATTTGAGGGCTGGTTTGAGGTGGCGCGGGAAAAGAGTTCTTGAAAGAACTTGGATGAGTCTTTTACCCAGCAGAGTGGGATAAAAATCGCTGCGTTCGGTCTTATACAGACTAAACTATAATCGCCGAACATACACGGGGGTCCATGTATGTTCGGCGATTTCGGGTTCGGGGAGCCCTTGGAGAGAGGCTTCTAAAAATTTTATTTAGTCTTCGTTTCGTGGCCCACTCTGTATTTGCGAGTTGCAAGCGACTTTTGCCTTGTCTGATTAATAAATGGATACCTGTTTCAAACTTTATCTATAGTGACACCAGAAAATGTTGGAAAGAAACCAAAAGCAGTAGATTTTCAGCGGTTTTTGCTTCCATTCCAAACGTCTAAATTCAGCCTGGAACTTAACCTAAAATGTTACCTATATTATGTAATGAATGTCGCGTCACTAATCCTCAATGACGTATTACGTGAGACATTATCCATAATTTATTAAAGCGTAATGACATATGAATGGGGCTATCGTCATTCATGGAGATATACTAGATATTGGCGCCGATTCTCTTGTTCACAAACTAAACTAAATTTAAGTTCAGTGCATCTTATTCTTTCTATTTCATTAAGAAAAGGACAGAGTATGAATATTAGTTTAGGCCTGTCAAATTAGTAAGCGCCTGACATAAATTGACGTATTTTTAGTAGCCAATTTTTTAATCACGCCTAAACATGTCTATGGAGTATCTTGATTTGAATTCCTAAAAATGGATCCTGAATTTCGACAAATTCAGGATCCATTTAAAGAGGTATGAGGAACAGGGTGTAAAGTTCACTCATCCTCCATAGAAAAGGGAGGATCCTCCGACCAGACGGGTACCTACTGTGTCTCGTGGGAACTGCCCGACGATTGAAGTCGGGCGGGACTTTGTGTATAATTATGCGAGTCGCGCGGTAATAATTATTCTTCTTGCGCGATGTACGATTTTGCGTGACGTCAGTGTGATGCGTAGTTCGCATGTGGCGATGTAGATGCCGCCACACATTCTTAATTGTCTAGTATTTCATTCAAATACCTACATTAAGCTAAATGTAACTACGAGATTTAATGAGGAAAATTCAAACTTGCCCATTTGCAATATTAATGTATCTACCGGCATTATTCATGACAAACTTTTCGGCGGCGTCGAGCAACCGGAGCTCTTAATTATAAGCACTTCGCTGGGCTCCGAAAATTGTAATTGTACTCCAAGACCAAAGTAACAGGCACCGTTCTGAACACTGCTTGTTATTACTAGCTCACCAATCAAGAGGCTTTGTACTCGCCCTTAAATTAATGACGTAATTCGAGGAGCTAATAAATTAATTTAGTAAAGGTCGTGGTGGGTATAGACAACTGTTTTCACGGCTCTTCGATTCTTTGGGCCGATCGTCGCAAAGTTTTTCGTAGTTGGCAGACGCACGATGCTCAATCGATTTGGATGATAAGGGTTAGATATCGGCGGATAAGCTAATGAAAGTTTGGGCTAATAGCTATGAAATTACGTAATGTTTTTAACGTTTTGGGTTTTTGATATCGACTAGCGTTTCATTCAATAATACTTAATATAATAAAGCTGATGAGTTTTTTTGTTTGTTTGTACGCGCTAATTTTACATTTGATAGTGCAATTCTCGAGGAAGGTTGTAAGCTATGCGACATGACGCTACGACTCTTAGAAGCCCAGTAATCAGAAAGAACGCTAACCGAAAACGAAGTATGTAATAGCGCTTGCGGGAAAGTGGCTGTTATTTTAGTATATTATGGTGTCTTTGGACTTCCATGCGGGCAGAAGCTAGTAATAAATAAATAATATAATATCATAATCAGCCTATAATGTTCCCACTGCTGGGACACAGGCCTCCTCTTATTTAAGAACGTTTACAATAAGTGTAGATACATTTTTAGCCACAGTCAGTTAGTGCCTAAAAATAATCTATACTTAACTAAAGTATACTTATTACAAGTGCAAATAATGTTCGTAGTTACAATATTAGAACCTACCCGATCTACGGTTATTGAGAAACCCAGGCCATCACCTGCTGTGTGTTAGTCATTTTATGGTTCTGTAAACGGGCACATTTATCCGCAGAACAAATGGCCGATGGGGCCGAACGGTTCTGGAGTGTCGACTGCGTACATAAAGTCGTAGCGTTAAAAGGCCTCCCACAAGTCGGACCGCTGACCTTGTGTAGGCCGCAGTAATTCGCTGGATGCGTGAAGCACAGAACAGCGGGGAAATTACGTAACACACTATCAGTAGCAATGGCTTTCATTTTGACAGTTCAACAACATTCATTGCGTTATTTACGTTGTGGACCAGACAAATTTTTCGAACGAAGAAAGAAATGGATTAGCAATATCCTTCAAAATGATTCAGATTGTGATTGAAAGTGTGTTCCGCAATTAGGGTGCTGGTCGAAGTGGCGATGCTGCGGAGAGGACATTTTTAGGCTGAAATAGGTTCTAATTACAGAAAATATTGTCTATTCGTTGAAAAATAACCTTATCTAAATATAGCACTATTTGCTAGTCGCACTTGAAACATTAATGACCCGTTTCTGCCGGGAACACTCTGAAGATAATTAATAGGGTTGAATTGGGTTCGCGTGAGTCAGCATGTTAGTTAAAGAACATTTTGACGAGTTATGCGAACATAAATTTAGGGAATAGCGCTTTTTTTTGCGACCAATTTCGTCGACTTCAAAAAAGGTTCTGTATTCGACCCGTATGTATGTATGTTTGTATGTCCGCGATTTTCTCAAAAACTAATGAACTAATTTTGATAATTCTTTCATTAGTGTGATCTACATACTTTCAGGACGGTTTTAGTATATAATACATTATGTAATTATTCTTATGTACGATGTTATATGCATAAATGTACTGCATCTCCGGCATTTCTATGCTAATTTTGATGATTCTTCTAGTCGGTGTCTTCAATTCTTCAATGCACTAGTGTTATTTGAATTTGTGTGGAGTAGGTACAACTAAAAAGCGAAAAATAAAAACTTTTTTACAAAAAAAAAAAACAACCAACTTAAAAAAAAACTACAAAGTGATACTTAAATAACTTTAATTTCGGAAGTCGGTGTCAAAAAACAAAAATGCGGAACCAACGACACCGACATCCGAAATTAAAGTTATTTATCACATTGTAGTTTTTGGTATTATGTGGAATAGAGGAGTGGACTGTAAGAAACGCTGGTCTGGTCGTAGAATATGAATTAAGGAGTTCTGTTCGAACGGCGCTCACCGTTCACCCAATCCAGGAACAAATTCAACAGCAAAAAATCTGAGTACGACTCACCTTTCTCTTGCTGCAGCACGGCTTCTCAATGGATCAAAATGGTCTTTTGAGTGGACCGTTGATCACGGAGACTGGCACGAATAACACCACACGGTGATGCACAATTTGTCCTGGTTTTATCAATTTTCACTCACGGAGCCAAAAATTAGATAGTTCATCGGGTAATGGCGGCAAACCTCTGTTGTTTTTTTTTTGTAAAAAAGTTTTTTTTTACTTTTGTATGCCGTAAGGTAGTGTGTTGGAACCGCTTTTACAATGTTTACATCTTATTTTGTATCCACATTCATTGAAAAATTAATTATTTCTGATTTCTGAATAGAAAACAAATAACAGAGTCTAAATTCAAGACAACGACGCGAAAGTAAACACTGATTTGCTCAGAAATTTTACATTAGGCAGCCCAATCTTGTGTTCAGTATTCATGCCTTGCTTCAGCATTGCAGTCTGTAGCTTCGCGTACAATAGGACTTGTACCAGGTTAGCGAGCAGACGTTACGTAGCTACCGTGCTAGATAGCAGGTACCTGACTTTGTAACCTCTATTAGTGTAAAGACTTTTGGCTTGCTTACGTAACTAAAGGCTCTGTCGCGGTAAAAAGCTTTCGGAAAGCGACTAAATTGCTGATCACAGATGCTAACAGATGCTTTCCATAATTAAACTTATAAATGCGAAAGTAACTCTGTCTGTTTCCTGTTCACGACTTAACACTTTTCGGGTCACTAAAAACACCCGTTGACGTAATAACAATGAAACTTCTATTGGGTCTCGTTCAGTTACCTTAAATGGGTTAAAGGTCTAACGGATACCGATGAAATTTGGCGCACAGGTAGTACATAGCCTGGGTTATATTTTATCCTTTTTAGGGTTCCGTACCTCAACTTTTCATTATGGACGCTTTTAACATTCTGCATCGTTCTCACATGCATAATTTTTAACATGAATGATGTAACCAAGACTTTGTAAACATATTATTTTGATTTAGAAGAGTATCCATGGAGTTTAAGTGCCTGTTTTGACTTTGACTCAAAAGGAAAACGGAACCCTTTATCACTTCGTTGTCCGTCTGTCCATCGGTCAAGACCCTTTTTCTCAGGAACGCGTGGAGTTATCAAGTGGAAATTAATATCAAATAATCAGGGCTGCAATCCCTTGAAGCAGTGAAAAAATCAAAAGTCAACGCGATCAAAAGATACGGGCGTTTATGTTCCGTTTATACCGCATATTTTGACACTCGCAAGGGAATCAAAACCTCTATAGGGTACTTCCCGTTGACCTAGAATCATGTTTGGCAAGAAGCAATGTCATGTAGCACAAGTAAAGGAAAAACCCGAAACCCGTAAACTTGTAGTTACATACCTACAAATTTGTACGGAGCCCTTGGTGCGCGAGTCCGACTCGCACTTGACTGGTTTTCTTTTCACTTTTTCCCGGTAGAACGTTCCCGCGGGACAATTTCCAAAAACCACGCGGCCGAAACCGCATTCAAAAGCTAGTCAAATATGAATCAACAAAGAAAAGTATTTGGTATGATTCATCGAATGGTTTTCGTAAACGTCAATCCTATGTTTTGTTGATTGATGTGCCTTTTCCTTGATCAAAGATTGTCATGAAATGGGTAAGCATTTTCGAATAGCTTTAGGCATATTTATTCTGTATCTCTGCTCAGTTCCAGACGAAGATAAAACTAAACCTATGTTCTCTGTTCGGACGAGGTTCGGACATTTATTCAAAAGCTTCTAAAACAAATGACTGCACTGACTGGACAGGTCCACTCAATATGTGTGGTTCTTAAATCCTCAAAAAGCCATTTCAGACACCAATCTACATGGTCTTCACATGATCTGACTATGATTATGTCTGGAGTTTAAAACCTCAATCCTATTTTAAACCTTTAAAGTTTGTTTCGGCCTTCTCGGAATAGTCAGATAGAAAAGGCCGACCTCATCTAGTTTTAAAAATATGATTGACGTGTAAAAGTGTTTGTACAAACCTACTTACGGAAATAAAATCATTTATCATTTATGTAAGTAACAAAATATTTCCGTAACTGGGTAGGTAACTTTTTATCTCTCTTTAGCGTTTTCAGACTTATTGCTATCTATTCGGAAAGGCCACTGCGCTGGTAAAACTGGGAATGCTTTACGATCATTTCCTTTTAGCTAAACAGGTACAGTAATACCTAAGCCTCGAAACGCTAAGGACATAAATATTTCCTTTAACATAATAAGTTAATAACATCCCGCTTGTAGTGCGAATTCCGAAATTAAATAACTTAATATCGCTGTCCAAACTGGCAGGATAAATTGCGTAACACACCAACAGTAGCAATGGCTTTCATTTTGACAGTTCAACAATATTCATTGCGTTATTTACGTTGTTTGGCAGACAAAATTTTCGAACATATGAAGCGATGGATTAGCAATAGCCTTCAAAATTATTCAGATTGTGATTGATAGTTGAAAGTGTGTTACGCAATTAGGGTGCGAGAGTACCGCCTACAAGTTGGAAATTGGTTGGTTATAAACTTGTCGAACCTTCATGACAACATGACAATGCCCTCTCCCAATTTCCGCCACAACACCTCGTTTGCCGCCTTCCGTATCCAATTTGTCCTAGTCACCTTTTAAGGTCGTCAGTCCATGTTAGCGCGAGGAGCAACGAAAGAAGTGGACTTTATAATAGGCAATGGTTTAATGCCGTCTGATCTTACAAAATAAACTTTCCCGGACAAACAATTAATGGTATATTTTAAGAGAGGATATTATCGTCCATCGCGGTGGAGTCCGTTGAAGCGAGTGGTCATCGGGCCGTGTCAACGACGCGCCGCGCCGCCCGCGCCTTTGTTGTCCGGGGACACGCTGATCACGCTGCCTGCGTGTGCAGACCGCGTGCAACGTGTTGTGCTGGGTTCGATTTCCAATACTCCATCTATCCGTGTCTAAAATCGTTCAGCGATACGCGGTATCAACTCGAGAATTCGTCTGCTTGAACGGCTATCGGTCCTTCGGCAGACATGACCGGTGCATTGCTACTTCAGCTTGCTAGCTCTCCAGCCTGTATGTCTCTCCCCTTCTTTTCAGGATTACTTCATTTGGGAATGAAACATTGTGATAAAAAATTACGGCCTAGTAAAAAGGCATCACATAATTTCCGTTGATTGCAAATTATTTTCAGTTGATTGCAAAACCGCGACGTTGTATCATACGAATCAATATTAGTTATGAATAATTTATGTTATGCACAGAACAATCGTTTCCGACACGCCTATGGCTTCCTATTGGTTGCATACAGTATTTTTGTACTGATGTTTGAAGGATCTAGCTATGTTTTGCCTAATGATGCGTCTATGATGGAACGAGCGATATTATTTATTTTTGGTCCCGTGTACTTTCTGATAACAGTTGTAAATGATGATGAAAGACTGTCACTGGCTGGCCCTAATCGCTTACATGCTAATGAAGATAAAGTAAGCCTAGTCACATGGAACTTAAACAATAACTAGGCTAGGCTTCACAGCCTGGCGAATTGGCGTAACGTTGCCTGCCTGTCAGTCTTCTACAGACTGTACTTCGGAGAGTGTGCGCAGGAGCTCCAGGACCTGACTCCACCATCTCTCTTTCACTACCGGACTACCTGACGTACTGCAGGGTACCATCCGCACTTGGTCGATATACCTACTAGTCGTACTCAGCGCTTCTCCTTGTGCGCACGGCCAGTGTGGAACTCACCCCATCATCTTTGCCAGCATTTGTGTTCCCTTCCACGTATAACCCGTCAGCCTTCAAAGCCGTTAATAAGTAACTTCTGGGCTTACTTGTCATAGACCGCGTTCCACCAGGCGAGATTTTGCAATGAAAAAAAAAAACCTGTGGGACCCCCGGCATGAACGAAGTTCAAAATGAATATCCAAGCAGGCGACTCCGAAAATTTATAAATAATCGCAGCCGCCATCTTGGATTTTCATTTTGAACTTACTATCGGTTTCAGCAACTTCAAACACCATGAAAACGATACCCATGATGAAAATTTGAAAATTTTTGCAGCCGCCGTCTTGGATTTTCATTTTGACCTTACTATCAGATTCAGCACCTTCAAAAACCATGAAGACGATACCCATAAAATTTGTGCAGCCGCCATCTTGGATTTTCATTTTGACCTCACTATCGGCTTTAGTATATGATATTCTTCAGGATACATGCTCTTTTTACAATAAAAACCATACATACAATCATTCTGATTTTTATCAGATTATTCTAGAAGCAACATACTAAAGCACTAGTATTTTATTTTTTTAGTCCAAACAATAGATTTTTTTGTAAATAGATAATTGCTTCATATTATGCAATAAATTACCAGCGTTGTGTCATCTCGCTTCTCTTTCTTTTCTATGCAGTCCGACACAGTGACCGCGCTTTAGGTTATGTAGTCCCCTTAAAGAACTTCGTTCCAGAATAAAACTAGCAATACCTATGTTGGTGCACTATATTTAATTTTATAGTCGACAACACAAACACTTTTTTGACCTTCAGCTGCCCTAGCGTAGTACGGAGTTTCAATAGAATGCCAGGCCAGCTTATACTGGTTTTGTCAATATTGACATGTGGCTTATACGGTACACTACCTCTTCTGGGAATACAGTTATGGTGTTATGAACATAAAGATTTTAGACAATCAAAAACGGGACGCCTTCGTCATAGTAAATTACTTGACGACTCATAGCTATAACCACTTTACGAGTTAGCTACAACCGCTTGTTAAAGCGCTCAATAAACTTATCACAATCTAAATTGCTAATTGTTTACTCAAATAACTTAGCATCTTTAAACAAGAGAAGTTGAAGATTTAGAGCATAAATTCCGGATGAACTCAAAACGGTTGTATTATCTTTCATCCTTGGAAAAACGCAAACTTTACGTTTCTGCAGCAAAACTAGCGAAACGGTCGAGGATTTTACAAAATTGGCTCAAGAAAGATTGTTGTTGTGTAACTTTGAGACATGTTCGGGTGTAAAGCTTGTCTTGATCTTAGAATAGAACCTAGCAACAACGTAGGGGTTTGCGTTACGTTAACTAAACGTGTTTTTTGATAGTCAACTTCTGTAATTTGTAATACTTGTGCTGTCAACTGGACATCAGTAGTAGTAATACTGGAAAAACTGCCCTTATCAATCTGCCTGCCCTTTCCCAACTATCTTGGGGTCGGCTTCCAGCCTAACCGGACGCGGCTGAATACAAATATTTTACATGGACGGACTGCCTATCTGACCTCCACAACCCAGTTACTGGGTAACACGATACCCCTTGTAAGACTGGTTGTCAGAAATTTGAGCTTCTGACTACCCGTGATTACTGTAAAAGATCTATGAATGAGAGCAGGGAACAACAACGTACCGTTTTGGGTAACCCAATGGCCAATAACGACCCCAAATTAAGTCATTGACTGCCACCGTGGTCACACAGTGTCCGTCAACCATCCGTCAACAATAGATTTTCTATTGTGTCTGTTGTCTAGCAGTCAACGTTTTAAGGAATGAGTATTACAAATAGATACTCATAGGCAAATACGCAAGGTAAAGGTCTGTAAAAATTTCACCGTGAAAATTTTGAGCTGTCATTCCAACTGACATTATTATTATAGGGATTTGACACTATTGACTCACTTCACCTAAGTTACAACGGTGAGCGATTTGTACAGAAAAGTCCAGCTATATTTGCAATAATAATAAACCGAGAAACAAAACGGACATAGAGCATAAAGTTAGACTTGACGTGGGTACAACCTCAAAGCGTGATTATTCAAAACATTATATTAAAACCTATATTTTCGAACTTGACACGTAACGAGTTTTAATTAACCTTTTGTGTTCCAGACTTTTAAAGGATTGTGTGTAAAAATTAATTCGTGTAAGTACGTTTTGTAGCTGGCATACCGTGGAACCGTCTGAGTATTTGTGTTAGCCCTTTGATTAATGGTAGATACCTAAAACATTATGGAGGGGCCCGTGGCTAAATAAAAACAGCCGCACAGGTCGATCGATCAGGTTAAGCTATCCACAGACGAGCGGTTGGTCTGTGGATGGGTGACCATCTTTATATATCGAGACCCCTCCGTGCCTCGGAAAGCACGTTAAGCCGTTGGTCCCGGTTGTCATTTGTAGATCTTTGACAGTCGTTACTGGTAGTCAGAAGACCGAAAATCTGACAACCAGTCTTACCAAGGGGTATAGTATTATCCAGTAACTGGGTTGTGGAGGTCAGATAGGCAGTCGCTCCATGTAAAATACTGGTATTCAGCTGCATCCGGTTAGACTGGAAGCCGACCCCAACATAGTTGGGAAAAGGCTAGGCAGATGATGACATAAAACATTATGGTATTTTGAAATAATAATAATAATATAATAATAATAATTTATTTAATAAAACGTTTACAAAAGGTGTACATTTGGCCAATAGTAGCAAATGTTGAGATATTGCTGGTTAAAATCATCAAACGACCCGTGCGGCTGTTATTAGCCGGTCACGAGCTCCTCTGCTCTTACTACACTGCTCATCATCATCATTTCAGCCGAAAGACGTCCACTGCTGGACATGGTTGCCCCCAAGCACCTCCACTTCGACCGGTTCTGTGCTTCCCGTAACCAGCGGGTTCCTGCGGCCTTCACAAGGTCGTCGGTCCACCGACGCTGCTCTTACTATTACGAAATAATTATATTTTCAAGGTCAACTAATATCCACGATTGACTGTTCTATAAGTCCAATATGGGTTACCATGGTAATGGGGTTCTACCAATTCCCATACATTGGTTGAGTTCACTTAACCTTGATGTCGATGTTGATTTAGATCGAATGCGGGCCTATAGTATGGGGCGCTGTTACAATTTCAATACAAAGTGGATAGCAAAGTCAAAGTCAAATCATTTATTAAATTTCAAATATGCACATAAAAGGTACTTTTGAATATCAACATTTACAAGAAAATGAAATTGATTCTAGTTTCCCCTTCCAAAAAGTAGTTTCTTATGGAGAAGAATGATCAAGAAACTCCACTCTGACTCCCCGCGACACGATAAAGTCTCTGTTTTGATATAACCCAACGGCTTTACGTGCTCTCCGAGACACGGGGGCGTCGACCATGGGGGTTTCACATCATTAACTTCCTTTCAGAATTTCTTGACAGAAAAACCTAGAACACTCTTTTTACCATTTTACTAGAACCAGATTATGTCTTTCCAGGGTTCCTCAGCCGCCGAACTACTGAACTCGCAAGAGCGGGGAGCATTAGTCAAGCATGCGTTGGAGTCAGCACGAGCTGAACCCGGCGATGAGCATGCTTTAGAACCAGCTCTCACGCTTAGACCTGGACAGAGTATTGGTAAGTTAAGCCAGGTATAAACTAGGGGACAAATGTCACGTCTCCCCAAAGACTTCGCACGGCATGCTAACGATATAAATTTTTGATGGCGCTAAGTCGTGCGAAGTCTGGCGAAAAACTCGTTAATTAAATCAATTTAGACTAAAATCCCTTCAATAACAGCCTTGCCCACAGTAAGTCTTGTTTACCTTCATAGTTTTATTTTGAACCTTATGGAAGAGTAAAATTTATGTCATAGCGATACTACTACTACAGCAATACAGAAAACCCCAAAGCAATAAGCCTACATAAGTTCCGACCGCGGCAGATTTGCCAAAAATTTAAACAACAATGGCCGCTCGAAATTGAATAAAATCGATAAACAAGAGTATTTATTTTAAGTAATGTTTGTTTTCGTCTAGTTATCTCGGAGATTTAGACGAAAACAAACATTACTTCCTTGTTTTCGTCTAATTAGCTTTGAGATTTAGACGAAAACTAACATTACTTAAAATAAAAACTCTTGTTTATCGATTTTATTCAATTTCGGGCGGCCATTGTTGTTTACATCTTTGGCAAATCTGCCGCGGTCGGACTTTAGGTCAGTTAGTCCGTCCGTATGTCATACGGACGGATGTCATGTCCGCATGTCGGGTCATTTGCGTGATGCCACGAAACAGTAAGCAACTTTTTGTTTCGACTTCATCTATTCTACTATTAAAAACCTATACCAATAATATTTCCCTTTTAGTCAGATTTTAATTAAATAAAACGTAAATATACAATATGATTAGCTTTAGTAACCCATTCTGACATACAAAGGGCAATAGTGCACTATTGAACGACTCACCTTGAACGGGTTAGAACACAATAAGTCAATGCGTCCATCGGAAAGGTCACTTTCTCTCGTAGTTGAACTTTGTAAAGGACAGAATAGAGCACATTGTTCTTTGTGTTTAGTTTTAACATATAGGCCTCTTTTATAATAGAGTGACGAATAATTAAATTTCAAGGAGTTTTAGACTGAGAAGTCTAACACTACTCTACCAAGCAAAATTAGAGTACCTACTGTTAAAAAAATATTTACCATAATAATTACACAAATTGTGTGGAAAATTCAACTGATTATATAGCTATTACGATTCTAGAGACAGACAGGCTCCATAACGGGACCCTATTATGGCGTAGGCATGAATGCTTATGCGAATCCCGCACCCCCGGCCATAGGTACAGGTGGAACACTGCGGTGGTTTTAGCCGGTAAGAGTCTGGCAGGCCCCTCTGTCCCCCACACGATGGAGGAAGTCCATGAGGATTTCCACCGCGCAACAAAAAAAAGGCAATGGCAACAATAGGGTCCCGTTTTAGCCTTTGAGTATAGTATAATAATCCTAAATATAATCCTAAAAAGTTGCCTTGGGTATAAAATAATCACTCATTTACCCAGCAGTGCTTTCCGTGAGATCTAGAAAGTATTTTTTTTTCTTACTGTAAATCTCTTCTTCTTGGTCGCTTACTGCATTACTGAAGGTTGTGTCCCTGAAAGGCCTTCCTGACTTTATGTACGATGTTCTTCCTCTTTGTTCGGTTCTCGGCTTCTCTCAGGGCGGTCGTAACAGACAGTCCAGTGAGGGTGGTTGGTCTGACCGGAGTGCTTAGGTGACCGGCCACGAGGTCTTTTCCCATCTACCTTACCCATCACCACCAACTTTTCAAGATTATTTGGTTCCTGACGGGCAGTGTGACCAAAGTAACTGAGAATCTTTTGGTAACAGGTCGTGGATAAAATATATCTTTGTCAACAGTGCCAGCATGTGTTAGCAGAGGAGTGGTAGCGAGTATGTTCCCCCTCCACGAGAGAAACGCTCTGGAGAACCTCAGAAGGAAATGGGTGAAAACGTTGTTCTCTCCACAGCCTATAGGTACGTATTTTTATGCGAAGGTCTCTTGATTAATATGAAATGTTTATTTCTGTAAGTTCTTCTAAGACACTTTTACGCAAGGGCTTCGAAGGTCCGTGGGATACCTACCTGTCCGCCATTTTGTTGTTTTTTTCAAAATGGTGGCCACGCATGATACATATATAAATCGATAGCTGACATCAATGCAAACAGAAAACATAATAAGACCAAACCCCATGAAGTATTTCGGAGATAAATACGTTCAAAGTAGATCACGTGACATCCATATTTTTTAACTTGCTTACATCTTGTTGCATAGATGTTTGAAATAATCATAGAGGTCGTGGTCTCTTTTAAATTCCATCTATTCTTAAGAAGTGTGGGGGTAGTCAATGTATAGTGCGTGCCACGAAAGATGACACTTGACACACCACGTGGTTTGACTTGCGCAGTACACGATTTAAGGTCTTAGCGGTATGAGGTCTGAGCGCGGGACGGGACCGAACGTCATAGGGGCGGCGGAAAGAGCGCGGGAGGCGGGGTCAAGTCTTCATCTTTCGTGGCGCGCATTGTATCTTCTTTCCGATTTCAATCCCGATCTTTAACTGCTGTATATTGCTCCTATCTGCGTGCTAATAAATCAACTCTTGTTATCACAATGTCGAAATGTCAAAATTAACATATATTTGGGAAAGTTATAGACACGCAAACTATTATTTTCGAGCGGAGCGTTGTTTTTGAATCGGTGAAGGCTCCACAAATGTACTGATTTTAAAGATAGCAAACTAATTAAGTAGTTGATTATGGCCAAACTTCGTCCAAAAAAATTATTAAAATATCGTTTTAATTGACAAAAATGTGATCAAGATTGATTATTATTAATTTCGGACGTTAAAATAATTAAAAAAAAAGATGGAAGGAGTGGAGGGACGCCTTTGTCCAGGAGTGGTACAGAGTAAGCTTGTAAAAAAAAAAACGATTACGTAATACTACTTTCACTATTTTCAGTCTTACTAATGGTAACTATTGTTGCATTTCAGATGAGATTAGTGAATATTTTGGTGTTAAAATAGCAATGTACTTCGCTTGGCTTGGACATTATACACAGTCGTTGACGGTGCCTGCAGCTGTAGGATTTATATTTTGGGTAAGTTTCTTTATTTACATATTTGAGTAAGTATATTTTACTGCCTCGTTGATCTAGTTATCGCGCAACGGATAATTGAGGAGTCGCGGGTTCGATACCCAGCTTGAGCAACGTGCAACGCCAGTAATAAATATAATGGCAATAGACTCGCCGGGACGTAGCTGGGACGTAAACTTTAGTGGCAAAAATAATATATGGTTGTACTATAGAGGGCGAGCTAACTACAAATGGGAGCTTTTATTAAATCAAACTCCTATATGATTTAGTCAGCTATATTTTAGACTTTTCCATAATTATTTTAAAATTAGCACTTCCTTTTTTCACGTCAAACTAATCTAATATTTTGACACACGCTTGAACGTTCGAATAAGTAGATGCCATCAATTATGACCGGCCTGCATTATTAAATAGGTCCAAACGTCTAGACATATACACATAGACATATACTCTAGTCATAGACTCTGCCCACCCCTACTGAGTAATATAATTTTATAACTATGAAGACTGATTGTATCCATTTTTGTTTCAGATTTGGCTTGGCACAGCAAATGATAATTGGAAAGACATAGCTTATGTATTGTTTTCGCTGTTCAACGTCCTATGGGCGTGTGTATATTTAGAAACGTGGAAAAGGTATGTACTGAACACGGCGTTAATATAATATATCGTGTCACATCGAGCTTTAGAAAGAGACAGAGTAAGAGTGCCAGAGACGACACTATACAAAGCCGAACTTGCTAGGACTTGATGTGCCATATGATCGGCCACGTACTGTATACAGGGTGGATTTATGAGACAGGGCAGTAAGGTCCAGTACCTAAATCATTGTAGCTACACACAAAAATCCATCCTGTATATTAGGCATGTACCTAGTTTGTGTAATGCAAGTATTACCATTTTATTTGTTTAATTATAGATATTCCAATGTGCTGGCATATAAATGGGGCACATTGGATCAGAGAGATGAGTTGCTGGTTGAACCAAGACCATTATTTCAGGTAATTTTCATTCTTATTTAAAGACTAGCAGTACTAGAGCTACATTTAGGTCGATCGACGTTGACTAGTCGATGTTGTTCGGCTCAATACATAAACGACTGTCTATAACATTCACTGAACGACCGACCATCGTGCATCTGTCTGTTTGGACGATCGAATCAGTTGTTGTCAATCACCCGTAATCCAGATGCTATGCACTACATAAATCTGTCGATTTATCGATCGACCGTAATCTAATTGCACTAAGACTGACTTAATGCACGTGTACTATACCTTATTTATACCAGAAGGACCAAGGTGACCGTGACATAGGCCGAAGAGTTGCCAAACTTAAGTGGCAGTGGGCAGGGAACATTGCTCGCATAACAGATGGCCGATGGGGCCGAAAGGTTCTGGAGTGGCGACCGCGTACCGGAAGACGTAGCGTTGGAAGGCCTCCCACAAGGTGGACCGACGACCTTGTGAAGGCCGCAGGAACCCGTGGGATGCGAGAAGCACAGAACCGGTCGAAGTGGAGGTGCTTGGGGGAGGCCTATGTCCAGCAGTGGACGTCTTTCGGCTGAAATGATAATGATGATGACTATACCTTCGGGTTATAATGACCTTATGTTAAGTTTGTTTGCTGATACACAGTGGTACTCTTTTGTTCCAGGGTGACATGAGTACAAGTACAGTGACAGGTCGGCCGGAGCCCGTGTACGCGGCGTGGCGGCGGCGCGTGTGGCGGCACTGCGTGTCGTTCCCGCTCATGTGCGTGTGCCTCAGTGTCGCTGCCTCCGCTACCTTCGCACTGCTGCGGGCTCAGGTATACACCTTCATGTGTTAGAGTACTACGAGCAGCAGAATTCTGGGCCGAGTCCATTTAGATTGCTATCGACACGCAGAAGAAGAGGAAGTACTACGAGTACAGTGATAGGTTACAAGCCAACAATGTTCCCGCTACTAGAACTCAGGCTTCCGCACAGACTCCACTCAGTATATGGGATGTAATCCACCAAGCGGGACCAATGTAGGTAAGTGGAGGTCTTAAAAAATTTCGCTTCTAGGACACCGCGTTTCCTGACGATGTTTTCCGTCAGCGTTTTTATTTTTATAGCAGTAGTGTTTATCCTATTGACCGCCATACTGTTTTTACAAATATACAGATTATAAGCTAAGTTCTTCTCAGCGCACCAGGTTCATAACTAAGAAACAGTTGCAGTTTTAGCACAATTTGACTTATCGTTTATTTGTTACTGTGTTGGTCAGAGACAAATTGCACAAAGAAAAGTGCATGCCTACCTGGGCTCGATAGAACACAACCACTACTCTATAAAAAAATATTTAATAGTTGTCTATGTCCAGCTGTGGACGTCTTTTGGCTGAAATGATGATGATGAATGGAAAACTTTCTTCAACAGGACTGGTGGGAAACAAACATAATATATTTGACATGGATACCACGCGCCTTGCTCGCTATTATCATAGCGGTTGAAGAGGAGGTGTACGCCAGAATAGCGAGGTGGCTCAACGACAAAGGTAATGTAGCTTTTTGTTTTTATTTCTATGAATAAATGTGTGAAAGAGGTTGAGTTTTCTTTTGTTTTGTCTGTGGTCTTAGAGCAGTGGTTTTGTTTTGTTTTTGTGTTACGTTTTAGACCAAAGTTTTGACTCTTTTGTTTAGCTTATAGCATTAAGCCCGTCGCCATTGTTTAAAAATAATTGACTATTTGTTGACTCGTACAATTCAGAGTACCTACTCACTTAATAAAGCCACGTTTTCACTAGAGGTCAAATTTCCTGCGACATTTGTCGCTAGATACCTGGCGGCGCCTTGCGATGTTGACCAATGTCGCCAGACATCTTTTCTCACGACCTTTTCATTTTTTTCATGTCGCAAGACTCGCCCGTGATCTCTAGCGATCTGTCGCGGGACACTTGTCTCCTATTGAATACGAGGCTTAAAGTGTCAAGCACTTTGTAAAATTTTGGAACGTGAAGCGCCTAAAGACTTGAGCGAGTGATTCCTATCTATTCAGAAAGCATTCAGCTAAAAAAATTGTTACCTTTTCTTCAAATACCACTGATCTAAGAATGTTTTATATTGTGACGTTTTCATTTGTGTGCAAGCAATTCTTTAGTTTGAATACATTTTTATAACAGTCGAAACGAGGTGTGTTTCTAACGTAGATAGTCCGTAAATATGTACATTTTGGGTTCCAAATTAATACTATGGTAAAATATAATTGGAAAAATGCTACGCGTAGTCTTTTCGCACGTATCCAGAAGTATTATATTCTGTACATGTTCTTTATTGTCCAAAAATGCTAGATAACCATTCAAAATCTATTTCTCTTTTTTACTAACTTTATTATATCTTTCTCTTTATTTATTTATTTACCAAACGGATATGTGCGAAGAGAACAAAAAATATTTGACAAATTCTGCATGACACTTAGTTTTGAAATTGAGATTTTCCTTCGTATAGCATTATTTAGAACATCAATTATTTAAACAATATTAATAATAAATAGTCGATCAATCGAACTTTAAATAGTCACATTTAGTTACTAGTACTTACAAAAATAAGTAGAAAAACACAGTGTGTAGAACATATACTATAGCGCATATTATTTTTTTCTCTTTACTGCTTACCAAATGGGACTGGACACAACAAATAAAAAATACAAAAAAAATATGGTAACACTGAAAATTTTGACGTTTTATTTGAACAGAGAACTATCGACTCGAGACAAAGTATGAGAATCACCTGATTGTGAAAATAGCATTGGTTTGTATTTAAAAAAAATGCTGTAAAAACCTAACGCCATACTCAAAAGCTAAGCTTTCATCACGCTTTGCTTCTAGAAAGTAAACGGAAAAGGTTATTAACCAAACAGATTGGTAAATGGAATAATAATCTGAAGGCACAGTGATTTAGCTTGCACGCTGTTCTTTTTCGCTTGCATGCGAATTTAATAAGTAATAACTTTTCTTGTAGTGTGTACTGTCAACAAAATTAGTTACTAACCAGGCCCCACCTACCTAGCTACCCCACCCCCCTCCGTACCCTTACCTACTTATTCAACCTACTTAAGAGTTTAGAAGTCAAGTTATGGCATAATATCGGTCTTCCACGTGTATCTAATGCTCTATTTTTTTTTGGAAGCAAAGGTTGTGACTGTTTTGCAGAAGTTAAATCATGAATACGAGGCTTTATGTTAAAAAAGACATAACGCTCGCAATAACAGTGAATATTTCGTGCGTACTGCAGAAAGCTATATTTCAAGCTCGTTGCAAAGATCATTCACTATTATCTTGCTTCCCAACCCAACTATTTTGTTGACTGTACATTTGATATTTAAGTATTCAACCTTATTTGAATTCATACATTCTGTTGTCCCTTTAACTCTTGTAAAGTTAAAACAGAACTGGCCCTGAACCACTGCTATGGGTTTTGATATAATAATGGCGTCTAATAACACCCACTTCTATCTAGGCTTATAAGCACTGATCCAATGTAAATAACATAAATATTTGGGCGTTATTTTGGGCACATCAACAGTATGATAACGCTCTTATAGTCCTTAAAATAAATTCTTACGAAGAGAATAATCTTTTACAAAATTATATTAATTTTCACATCTTTAAAACTTTCGTTACGTAGATATTAGTTTTAAAGCTGATTTTTCAGTAGTCTCTGGCCGTATTACGAAGTATTAATGCCATCATCATTCCAGTGCGAAAAGGATGATGCTATCTGTCATGCATAGCTCCGTCTCTCTCTTAAACTGGAATCATGATGGTACTAAACCGTCATAATACGGCACCAGATAGCTTTTATTGAGGAATGAATTTCGTATTTTGACAGCTTTTTTAAATAGAAATGTCAAAGATTCATATTTATTCTTAAGATAAAAGTTATCTGACTATTGCAAAATGAGCCCTAAGTATATTTGATTTGTGTTGAAACACTGACTAATATAATTTTAATCATAAATAAATTCCATTATTATTAAAGTGTTTTGTTGTAGACCGTACATAGTTCGCTTTTGATGTGTTTAGAGTTAATTTAGGTTGTATTATTAAAATGTATTGTTTTGTTTTCAGTTTCAATTCCTCAACTCGTTCATGAGTTTGTTTTATATTGCGTTCTACCTGCAGGATATGGATAAATTAAAAGAGGTTGGTATCTATCATATTGAATACCAGTATTCGCGCAACGAAAACAACTTTGAATTTGAAAAAGCGTTAAAAATCCAAAGTATTTTGAAAAATACGTTCAAAGTCTGGTCTCAATCTCAATCTGTCAAGAATATCTCTTAATTTCCCTAAATTTTTGGCATTTGTTTGTCGCCGAGATGAAATTGCGACTAGATTTTGAACGTTTTAAATTAGAGAATTAGCTTTCTGTTGTCAAATCGCATGATTGTAAACTGGCGTTTTAGATGCTTTTTATAAGTAATTCAAAATGCTTGAAGCCAGAAGGATTTTGATTCATGAAACTTTTTAAATAGTATTGTTCACTGAATACTCATTGCCAGTACTAAAACCGTTCATAAAAATAATGATTAAAACTATACGTTTGTTCACAGCAACTAGCCGTTTTGTTGATAACTAGACAAGTGATTGGTAATTTGAAAGAGTCGGCTCTGCCTTATTTGATTGAAAACTTGAGACTGGCTAAGATTTGTGTTGATGTATTCGGAGCTATCAGTCCGAGCAAGAGTAAGTATATGTGATATCTTACTATTTTTAGGGTTCCGTATCAAAAAAGGTGCAAATGAGATCTCTTTACTAAGCCTGTGCTGTCTGACTGACACATCTTTAATATCGTATTACAATCCTTTCATAATTATTTTACCCCAGACAGCAGCAACCTAAAAGCAACCTTATTGTAGCGACAATAAAGATCACACTGATTTTGAAAGACCTGTCAGTGGCAGCAACCGAACAGCGACCTTGTAAGAATGAGAATAAAGATCACTATGGCGTTGACAGTGATGCAATATCAGAAGTAAAATAACTGTCACAGAACTGTACCTAGCTAGTTGCTAGTGGTCGGAAGTCGACTGCTGAACAAAGAATTCAGGGTTCGATTCCCAGGTGGGGCAAAGTTTTATTGGTTTTTTTCATAGGGAATTCAGCTGTAGTATCTGGATCCGTACCCGATTGATGATAATAGACTCTTTATTACTTGGGACTTCTTTATTTCATGGGACGTAACGTAATTGGGCGGAAAGATGGCTCTCTTTAAATTCAACCAAAAAAAAAAGGAAAAGTACACGTGATAGAAGTGAAACTTTAAAAAATATAAAGAACTAGCAGCACCTCGCGGTTTCACTCGCATATAAGTTTCGATCCCGTGGGAATATAGGGATAAAAATTATCCTATGTCCTTTCCCAAACCAAATTTCATCTAAATCGGTTCAGCGGTTTAAGCATGAAGAGGTAACAGACAGACAGACAGACAGACACTCTTTCGCATTTATAATATTATTATGGATCAGAGAGATTATGTGTGAAAGTCAGAGAGTGAGAGATAGATAGAATTATATCTTTCTTCTCTCTCATGTAACGAAACTTGCTTAAACGTGACGCGTCCTTGAAATTTCATCTAACTGACTAATTGACCCACTTTCGTCAGTTATGTTTATTTATGTACACTTGTCTACCCTTTCGGGTAATACAGACGCCATTTTAGCCAAAATGTCTTGTATATTATAACGCGGCACTTTCCCTTACAGTACCAACATCAGCCGAACTAATGGACCTATTCGACAAGAAGACAGACTCATCGGGAGATCCTCCAGAGAACAGTCTCGTGAATGGAAGCACTGATAAGGACTCCGAGCCACTTGTCGGACAGAAGGTGCTGCATCAGGCGGAGCTAGAGTCGCAGCTGTTCAAGGTAGGATGAGTTTATTTTCCTACTATAAAATAACAAGGCAACAAGTTTTTCCATTGAAAAGAACTGGTCTTCCGACCAGGCGAGCGTATGTGTGAATAAAGGGGGAAACATATTTATTGGGATGCGTACAGAAAATTAAAAGCCTATAAAAACAACTGTAAACGAGGTCAAAAAGGCTCCTATCTCCTATCCCGCCTGATCGGAACCAATGGCTTGAAATGCCTTCTGAGGCGACGAATAGACGGTCATCCATCCATGAACTTACTGCAGCCAGTGTAACTTAACCTTGATCGATCAAACCGTGTTACATAACAGGTGAAATAACCCTACTCGTGGCTACATAACCACGAGTAGGGTTATTTCGAAATTCAAAAAGTCCTAAACAGGCCGGTCTTTTGCAAGTCCAGACATTTTTACCTAATAGCCTTTTTTTCACTACTCGTTAAAGTTGTTTTGTTTTAAAATGCGTTTATTGGCAGAACAAAAACACCTTAAAACGATGTAAAGGAAGAAGGAAAAATAAGTTTGGGGGTTAAAAAGCCAGGCATGTTCGGACAAATCCCGAAGGGGTGTAACCCTAACCTCTCGAAAAACTAACATTGTCTTATTGTCCACAGTACGACGGCACATTCGCCGAATACCTCGAGATGCTAACACAACTGGGTCACGTGGTACTGTTCTCATCTGCCTTCCCGCTGGCCGCTGTGTGTGCGCTTCTGAACAACGCGGCGGAAATACGAGCGGACGCGTTCAAACTGTGCCACGTTGCGCAAAGACCGTTTGGAGAACGAGTCAAGAGTATTGGGAGTTGGCAGGTATGTGGCGTTCCACATATGTTTTGGGTATCGAAACTGTTATCGATAAACCAAGGAGGCGATACTTGTGCAAGGTCTGAACAGGAATCGCCCCGGCATAAAAATACCACATCCACGCGGGCAAAATCTCATGTAAAACCTAGTTTACCATAAAGGGCCAAGGCTACGGAACCTAAATGGTTACCAAAAAAAAATTAAAGGTTCCGTGTAAACAAATTCATTTGCCCATCATCAGCCTATGAAATAAAAATATTAAATAAGTTTATTTCATATCATTCTGGCTTACATTGCATAACGAGGAGTCTCCATTTAGGCATAGAAAATGCCTGTAGTTGAAGGCTACGCTCTTCCCTTACATTATAAACATACAAATAGGTAAATAACGACAGGAGAAAAAAAAAAATAAAAAATACGATCAATTTTATCAGTCCACTGTTGGGCTTAAATTATGACCTCTTCAACAGCACGCCATTTAACTCGATTTCCGATTAATCTCATCCTGCTGCTACCAGTCACCTTGAAATGATTGTCGCTCCACCTAGCCTGAGGGCGTTCGAACATACGTGTCGCAGTATCTAGTCAATTTACCTCAAGAAAGTTATGTCACTGTTTATTTTCAGCACGCAATGGAAACCATGGTAGCAGTGGCGGTTCTAGTAAACTGCGCGCTGATTGGTCTATCAGGACCGGTACATAGAATGTTACCCGATGCCACTCCCGCGCAGACTATACTCGTCATTGTGGCTTTAGAGGTAAGGTGCAATTTCCTATGTGTTACCTTACATGTTCTGAAAGTTTTACGTTTTATAAAAATAAAGGACATCATTCATTTTGGACCAAAAACTGAAAGTGCCGGCCAGGATAAAAATGTGTAATATTCGGATAGAACTCACAATTCCTATCATTTTTTACTACGACACCAAATCTGTGCGCCCTTTGGTTACGGTGTTAAACACTTTTAAAATACAATAAAAATGTTATTATGAAGTTGTTATTTTCATACATTTGATCATGTATATTTAATTATTCATACTGTGTATGTCCTTTTGATGTGCAATAAAATGAATTCTATTCTCTATTAAGAGAGTATTTTCATCATTGATACTCCACGCACCGCACAGGCACAGACAGAGCGTCACAATTCACAACAAGTCCAAACCTGTTTTAAGCAGGTACCTGGAAAATCACCGGTTTGTCCCTCCCCGCCGCCCGCAACTACTGTACCCCGCGTCACCCGTCTTTTGTTTTGTTCAGTTATCCATGCGACTCTTGTTACATCGGACGGCTAAATCGCGACTTGCACTCCTCAGTTAATATTGTTATTCTTGTTTGTTGTTATTTGTTTATAGTTATTTTTTGTTATTGTTATTGTTTTAACTGACGTTATGAGTGGACAATTGTGTATTTCGTGTCGTACGCCTGTCGGTAATCGTCGAAGTTATACTTGGACTTCCCGAGAATCATAGCATACGGATGTTGCACAGTTTGTTATTGAAGATCTATTAGTTCGACAGGTATGAATCATTATTATTTTATTTCATTTTATATACAGACCTTTACCTACCTAGAGTTTTATATGATTTTGACTAAGTCTTTATTTCATCATTTCCTTGTCTGTATACCAGTTTACCTGATGTCGGCGCAGTATGTTTTCTTTTTCCAAATAATTTGGTCACTTGCCATCAACTCATTCATTTTGACCATTTATTAGAATTATTTATTTCACACGTTTTTGTTTCTATATACATATAAGTACTCCTTTGTACTTAACTAATCATTGTATCACCTTGTATGTATATACCGTGAAATAGAACCCTTCTTGCTTAGGAAACAAAACGATTAGAATATCACGGCTCATGTATGTACATGTGCAACGAATAATACATGTTTCTTGTTTTACAGGAAGAACCTACAGAGGTTATTTGTCGACCCTGTTGGCAACGGGCTGAGCGTCGGTATCTCCGACACCAACGTGAAGTGGATCATGATGTTGCAGACGAAGAAGTCAACGCTGAACCTCATGCTTCACCAACCGTTTTACCCAATTTAAACCGAAGGCGATCACAGTTCCAACCCATGGCTGCGGATATGACAGATTTCAATGATTTTCCAACATTGACAGAAGAAGATTTAATATTATTCAGCCTTGGTGTATATCAGCTCAAACAAGCAAAAAGTTATTACGGAGAGCACCTTCAATCCGACGGAGTTTTTATCATTGAGCTCGGTGGTGGGATTCCTCTGGAAATAGTCAGGGAACTTGAAGGGGAAGACTTGTGGATTATAAGAGGACGAATACAATCCCGCCACATCCAAGCCAAAAAATATCATGTGTACATTGCACTAGATCGGGCAGCAAATGGTCGTCGAGCATTAGCTCATTATTATTGTACATGAAATATCGGCAAGAGGACCATTGGATGCTGCTCACATACCATGACCATAGTCTGGTACATGGGTTATGCTAGACATGACCCATACCTCACCCCACCTGCAATAGGATTACATGATGTATATGTTAGATTAGGACAAATATAAATGAATTTATACAATTTAATGTTGTTTCATTTTGCTCTTTTTTACCTAAATGAAAGGTACTGAATCTAAATGAGGTACTGTTGGTATTGTTGCTTGTTTTTTTTTTTCATATTTACTATATTTGACCAAATGTATTAAAATAACACACATCTTATAACATTTTATTTCACATTTTTTTTTAAAGCATGTAACAACATAACCATAGGGCGCACAGGTTTGGTGCCATAGTAAAAAATAATAGGAATTTGGTGATCTATCCGAATATTACGTTTTTTTTTTCTGGCCGGCACTTTCAAATTTGGCCCAAAAATGTATGAAACGTGAATGATGTCCTTTGTGTTGTCGTTGTTTGCAAGTGCGACTGCCTAGCGCTGGTCAGCTGTTCTTGGGTTCGATTCCTAGGCCTGACAAAGTATTACTGGGATTTTCCATTAGATTAAATTATATTTCTCATTAGCAGCTCAGCAACGAATATGGCAATAGGCTTGCTTATAAGATGAGCCTTATACATAACTGGCGAAATGTAGGTTTGGTAACAGTTTGTCAGTTATGTTTTTGCAGAGGTATAGCATATACCTCTGCCTGCCCCTTTGGGGAATACAGGCATGCAGAAAAGAAAGAAAAATTGGTTGTTGCCACAGAAACTCGTGCATGTAAAAAAGATAATTTAATTCGAGTAAATGAGCAGTGATGGCCAAGTGGTAACGGCCGCGAATTACGAGTTGTAGGTCGTAGGTTCTAATCCAGACAGGCGCTTTACTTTGTGGAAATTATTTCATCACCACTGCTCTCAAAACGGTGAAGGAAAACATCGTGAGGAAACCGGCATGTCCTAGAACCAAAAATTCGATGACATGTGACATCTACCAACCCGCATTGGGCCCGCGTGGTGGAATACTGTACAGCCCACTCCCTCTCACTGAGAGGAGGCCTGTGTCCCAGCAGTGGGAATATTATAGGCTGATTATGTAAATGAGCATGATAACTATGTATGTTCGTGTATCTATTTCAGCACGTAATCCTGGTGATAGTACTAGCCCTTCGCATAGCCATACCGGAGATCCCAGCGTGGTTGGCCACTGAGATGGCGAAGGTCGAGTTCCAAAGGCGAGAGGCTATCAAGAATGCTCATGCTCCGCTTATGGTAAGAACATTTAATCAAGTACTAGTTAATAATTATAACTCAAATAGGTTTAGAAAGAGCCAAAATGAGTGACAGGAGCGACTTTCGACATAGCCGAACTTTTTCTGAACCCAAAATGCAATATTTAACGGCTGTGTACTGTACCCAGTTTTTCATTTATATTTAGACTTCACCATATCGCACCATTTATGTTGATGCAAAGGTCTACGTCGATCACCCGCGTCTTGTTGTACCTTAATACAGTGAATCAACGTGATTAAAATGTAGGGAACAGCTGTTTTTTTTTTGTTCATATTTCAGAGTTGTGCCCGTAGTAAAATTTTCATATATACTAACAGTACCTCAAAGGACATACTTTGAGGAAGGTATATAGGTACCGACACCCACCAAGTCTGTGATGTTTCACCAAGTACAGACGCCAGCACATCACGCTACCCGAAACTGTCCAATTACCCCAATCAACTTCGAACCTTATGTTTTAGCGATAAAGTTGAAAATATATTAAGTAAATTTGACAAATTGTAGTAGCTTGATGTGCTGGCGTCTGTACAAAAAAGTCCTCATTTACGAATATTTGTCAATCCTAATGGACACTTTTCTTCAAGTCTGAATGTACTTCACAAGACGACATCCGCCCGTCGGCCCGCAACACGTCCCGGACAGTCACACCAACCACTCCAAAACAGCCACCCGTCGACAAATCCATCGACAAGAAGAAGTTGTGTATTGGCAAGATACCTGAAATACCGCCTTTCAGGTAAGTGGCACATAAACTAGTTTATTGTTAGTATGGTCGACTGCAACTGCAAACTTGAACTAGGAAATTCATCCTAAGACCCGTTGTACACACACGTTTTCTGTGAAAAACTACGGCTGATTCGCCGTTTGTATAGTCCGGCGTTTCTAAATTTGCCAAAGACGTAAACAACAATGGCCGCTCGAAATTGAATAAAATCGATATACAGAACATTTATTTGTTTTCATCTAGTTAGCTTGGAGAATCTCCGAGCTACTTAAAATAAATGTTCTTGTATATCGATTTTATTCAATTTCGAGCGGCCATTGTTGTTTACATCTTTGGCAAATTTAGAAACGCCGGACCTTAGGCGCGGTCGTCAGTGTTGTATGGATCAATTACTATGGAAGTTTGTTGACAGACACGGCGACACTACGGCACGACGCCGTCGCCGTATGCCTCGTCCAGTGGTTTGCCTGTCATGTACAAGCTCACAAGAATATACTGCGGTGCGGCTAGCGCGCCTTACCGTAAAGAAACAGTGTCGTGTACAACGGGCCTTATACTGCTACGAAATATAGACACTGCGCTATCAATGCTAAAATATTACGATAGACTTGCAGTTGACTGGTAGTGAGTCTGCTTCTGTGATTATTAGTGATTGAAGTAGTCATATTTTTGGAAATTATTCGGTACAAGGTGTAGTAAAGTTTCGAATCCTTCTAAAGACAAGACATGCTTACAAAAAGAGTGGAAATGAAAATGTAGAAGCTAGATTAAGATGACTGATCATTTATTCCCGACTACGAGTCTCTCGTTCCTCGAAGTTATATGTATAAACGAGACTTAAAAAAATAATTTTGGCTATATAATTATGTTAATAGGACTTAAAATTAAATGTAGTCCAAGGCACAAAGCAAAATTAAAGAGGGTGTGTGGATATGACGCGATAGAAGTGAAAACTTACGACTGAAGCCGAGTATACGCGATTCAGCATCACCGCCCCGAGCGTGACGGTTCAGTTTCGTTCACTGTTCAAAAAAGAGCGCAAAGTGCGCCTAAACAAGTTTTCACTACAAAAAACATTATTGGTCTTGTGAATTCCAGAAGACCACAATCGAAACCTAGTCACAATCTCATCTCAGCGACAATCAATGTCAAAAATGTAGGGACATCAGAGTATTTTTGACATATTGAGACTGAGATGAGACTGTGAACGTTCTTAAAATTACGAGAATTGCCCCTCTGATATTTCACAAAATTTCGTCTAAAATACAAACTGTTTTTAATGTTCATTAGTAATATCGCGAATCAACCATCATCGGCAGTAAATATCGCTTGCTGGCTACCATCCAAATTTTAATTTACTTTTATTTTCTTGTTTTCAGTTAATTTGGCACAAGTATTAAATGGATGGGTGTGTAGCGAAATATTATTTATATAAGTTTTATTCCTTAACCGTATTTTAAGCTTGTTTTTTTACATTTAAGTTTTTTTTGCAATAAATCTCTTTTTTAACCGTAATAGCAGTTTTTTTATACGATTCCTTAATAAGGTTGACAGGTCATTTTATAGTACTGTGAGTTGGATAATTGGCTGCACTGTGTGTATATCTATCTAACGGTAGGATAGGCAGAACATCTGTGGTCAAACACCACATATAACAATCAAAATAAAAAGTCATTTATTAAAATTAGGCTGAGAATCGGCACTTTTCGAACGTTAAAATTACATAAAACAGTTTCCTAAAACGCCCGCCCTTCACCGCTTCTTTCTTCAGCTTTAGCAGGGAAGAAATTGGTTGTCAGAAATATCGTCGCCCAATCGAATTTCTTGACAACAAATAAAATTGTATTGATTTTCTAAAATCACTATTATAAAACCTACCTCTGCCTATTCTGCAAAGAAATTTCTAGAAAATTTCATGAATGTACAGAACAACATTATCAAATCAAATTCGTTCAACGATTATTAAACTTTAATTATTTGACATCTATGACCTGTCGATCAAAGAATATCTGTCAACTATCTCTCCGCATTATAAAAGGTAATATGAATCACGTGTGTGCGTCTATTTTGTATCTTTGCTAAAACCATCACCCATCTTCTGCCATCCTGTGTGCTAATGCTACCTATATACAATACAATACCCGAGCGTAAATAAGACATATCGAGCCTTAGAAAGAGAGGCACAGGTATAAGTGACTAGAGACATTGCTCTATGAAGGCGAACTTTTTCTAAAACTCGGATATGCCATATTTATAGCCAGGTAGTGTAAATTGTATTTTATGTTTAGTAATAATAAATGCGTATTTGCGTTGTTTTAATCTTACCTTTAACACTACTGACTTTGAGCACATTTCACGTTTCCCTTAACACGGAGTAAGAAGCAAATGGAGTGCAATAGGTTTATAGAAATAAATATCATTTATTTGCTTCTAATGTGGGTATACATAACATGGAATTTTTGTAAATAGTCTCGATACATTCTACCTTCGACATGCAAAATCTTCAAATTTTCCAATTTTATTTTATTATAAAACTTTTGATTGATTGGCCTCTGTTTTCGAATGTTTTATAGCGTTACAAAACGTTTATTTTTGAGCCTTAGCAAACGTGTTTTTTAGCATCGTCGGCCGGCAATTTTGCTACTTCCATCAATGCTGCAACGAGTTAAGACGACTCTGCGTTCGGTTGCGATAGCACATTCACGCATTTCAGCGATTGCTTTAATGCTGCATCCTGTTTTAGTGACACAGAATTGCGTTTTTTTTTTATCTGTCCCTTCTGTGTAAATCGCTGTATCGAGCTTCTGAAAAAACGAGTAAATAGCTCGTTACCGATCCTTAAAGTAAGCGATATTTAAAACTCAGTCGCTTTATCGAGTTTCCGAAAAGCGTTGAAATTGCTGATCGCTCATGCTACTGAAAAATATGCACGTTATGCACTCCATTTGTCTATTCTCTGTAAACCAAAGTACCGCTTACTTTTCTTTATAACAACATCATAGTGACCTTGATATTGTATGACGTAACATTGCAGGCCTAAAGCGGCGTCTATAACGACCTCTGAACCACCTGTGACAGTTACCGGCTCACTGCAGACATTACAAGATGTCAGCCCGACCAAGCCTATGCGACGTAAGGTAGAGACTTTTATACTTTATCCTCAAAGGGTTTATTAATAGTTTAAGAGTTAGTTATTGAGTATGGTTCTAGCCATGATGTCAGTTAAAGGTCTATCCACATATCAGAGTCGAGGCGACGGGGGTCTGTTCTCTAAGTCTGTCAACGAAGATACCGGCCTATCTAAAAGTAGTCGATCTGGCAAAATAAGTGTCGAATAAAATTTTTCGGACGGGCTAATCCATATCGGGAGTAGGGATAACTGTCTAATCGTATTGTCATTCATTCTTAGTTCGGGCCCCTGAACTAGTCCTATGTCCGTAAGTGATACGGAATAGTAATCCCATGTAAGTTTGGTCGAAACTACGGATTTCGCGCTTAGGGAGCCGAGGCACACACTGAAGCTCCGTCGCCGGCCCGAACACAGAAGAGTGTGAACGAGTTCATATAAAATGTACACACTGATTTTTTTTGAGCCCCTGGCGGTGCACGGTCCGTCCAAGTCCCGGGCACAGCCCTGACCATGTGGATAGAACTTTGAACTACCAACTTAAACGAAATAAGAATTTAATCTCGTAGTATTGTTGCAGCAACGTATCTTGTGTTGCAACATTTGGACTTCCTTGAAAGTATTTATATCTATTTTCTGAAAAGATTTTGCATCTATGATAATGTACGTATTGTGTTGTTCAATGTAAGGGCGCCCGCAGACAGGTGCCTGAACACTTAAGTCTGCCTCGGCAACGGTTAAACATGTCACATGAAAGGCACTGGGCGCTAATGTCAGCAAAGGCCGTAAAAATACTGTGTAAGAAAGTAAGAAAATCTTATAACATTATACATTTTGAAAATAGGCTAGTTGACAGTAAGAAAAATAAAAAAAAACCTTATGATTTTTTTATTGTACATAAAATGATTCAGAATTTTTTTTTTAATTTCTGAAAAACAATTTTTTTAAATGGTTTTTGTCCCTTGAGGAATAATCACGTAAAAATAAAACTACTGATCACGAGACATTGAACGCGGAAAAATCGCGACACTTCACGCCTTACAGACGACTGTTTCAAATTGTAAAGAGAAACGAACTTTATGCGTCAGACATAAAGTTTATTTTGCATTACCAATGACCCGATTATACCCGATTGGTAGTGTGTCCCTATCGCACAATGTGGCAGAGTTCATTATTAATCTATTAAATTAGTAGTATTCGGTCATATTTTGTATAGGGAGATTAAAAATTAAGAAATAGAAATTGTCTGCCCACGACCGTCAAAATAAACATTAACAGAAATAATTATGTATCTCTCAAAATATGATTGTTTTAATTAATAATTAGACACGTTGTTAATTGAGACTACCGAATATTATAATATTCCGACAGAGGTAATAAAATAACTTTGGGTGCGGGAAACATTGTAAAATAATTTCACAGATTTAACAGAATGCAAGAACTGAAGTCACTCGAGCCGCCATGACAGAATGCCCCGTTTTGACAATAAACAAAACGTTTTTGTTGTTTGGGGATCCCCTTTAATTTTTAACTTAATTTTATTTTTATTATCCATTTTTATAGCGGTCAGTAGTACACAATCTGTGGAAATTTCAAGTGTCTACCTATTACGGTTCAAAAGGTGACAGATGGACGAACAGCGGAGCCTTAGTAATAGGGTCCCGTTGGCACTCTTTAGGTACCGAACCTTAACCTCTCACACGTTTGCCCGGCTACCTGTCGAAACACCCGACGCGTCGGAGTAGTTGAATGGGCGCAGTAAAGTCATTGTTTTAACAATGACAATAGAACAATGACACTATTGTGTACACTTAGTGTACCGTTGACGTTTCGAACACTTTCTCTTATGTACACTTGGTGTACACTTGACGCTTGAGGAGTGAAAAATTAAATTACTTTATAAAAACGTAAAACTCTTGTTGTAATATTCATATTTTGAGAGAAATAAACCACAAAGATTATTATGAATGGTTTCTCAAAACCGGTCAACTAGCCTATTGGCGTACAGATTGGCTACGCCGATACGTTTTATGTCGTGCTGTTCAAAGATATAAAAACCATGTCCACAGGAAGGGGTACCCGGTGCTCCGCTATCGTTACTCGGAGTGCGAGGGCTTAGAGACGAGCCGCTACATAGGTCAGCGCACTGCATCCCGCATCCCACACAACATAGACCGCTCGTCAATCCAACATTGCAGGTAAATAATGGAGTTGTTTGCTGGTAGGTTTGCCGTGAGAGAGCGCTGAGTATTAGAGAAAAGCAGCCTATCGACGATAAAAGGGCGATCGTCCACGGCTCTCACACCATTTTCATTCATACATATCCATCTTAATGTTCTCATCTCAGGCGTTTTGTTAAATGTAAACGCTTTGTTCATACAAATAAAAAAAAAACAGTAAGAAAGAAAAAAAAGAACATGCTTTACCTTCAGGAGTTGTCAGGAAGCGTGAGCGCGGGCGGTTCAGAGCCGGATCTGAACGCGGTGCCGTCGTCCGCGCCCTCCATCGACGCCAGCGCCACCTCCAGCGAAGATGATAAACCGAAGGATAAAGGCAGTAAGTAGATAACTCTACTTGAAAGAAAGAATGAAATAAATTATTACTTTCCTTATATAGATCTACTTAATAAAAATCTTAAATTCATTTACTGACAGACAACGCATAGCTTAAATCCATATCTGTCATATTTTTCGGCAGGTGCAGTTTAATAAAGCAAAATACAATGAAATAAACTAAAAAAAAAAACGAATTTCCACCTGTCGCCTGTCGGGTTTTATTAAGTAAGCCCTTGGTATAATTCCGTAGGTCGTTCCCGAGCCAAAGCAGCTCTAGTGAAGCGCGTGCGCTCGGTGGCAGTGTTCTCGCTGGGCCTGCGCCGCGCGCGCGAGGCGGCCGCACAGGGCGACAAGCACGCGCACACGCCGCGCACGCCCGACAAGCAAGTGAGTAGTAGGCAGCTCTAGACTCGTCATAAGCAACTTAGCCAAAAATATTCACAATTTTATGTAGCCTCAGTCAGCTTGAAATTCAGAATCGCCATCTTTTTCGACAGTAACATCTTCAAGAAGTGAAAAAGTGGTAAATATCCAAACATGACGACACAAATGCCAGATTCAAAAAATCTTGAATTTTTATTTAGACTCCATTTTCAGCACCAGCACACCTTGAAAATGACTTGTTATGATTGAATGAAATGAATTTGTTTTTGATTTTCTGTTTATCGACGACGTCTTCGATTTGGAACGGGTACCAATATGTGTATTGGACCAGACCGAAAAAGAACATTGAAAAAAAATTCGCAAATCGTTATAGCCGTCATTACTTAATTTATTATCAACTATCATATTTTTATCGACGCCATCTTAGATTTGAATACTAACCAACTTTTCGACATCAGCACCAATCACAGAAGCAAGCAAGAATAGCACTGAAGTTTTAGAGGTTTTTATATTTAGTTTTCTAACCATTCGACAAATAAATCCAATGCCACCATATTATTTATAACCTCATTAATTTTACCTAGCTCATACATTGTGCATGCCATGTTCACTATGTTATGTTTTTCTTTAAGTTTACCTAGTATGTAAGTCATATTATACAGCCCGATTTGTGAACCAATAAAAAAGTATAATATTAATTCCTGAACTAGCAGAACTTATTTGTAAGTGTTGTAATAATTTGAATAATTATTTTCCAGCTACTCCCAGCGCCGATGTTAGGCGGCGAGCTCTCCCTAATCCCGATAGAGCAGCTCATACAAGTCGAGGACGTGAAACCGCGGTCCACGTAGAATGGTACTAGCTCCTTTTATACATGCTCCCCTTGTACTTTTGGTATTCAGTTGTTGAATAAACGCGTACATTTTGGCATGTTTTCGTCGAATTTGGCAAAAACCATACAGGCGTTAATATGACATAATAGAATTTTAGAAAGAATAAAGTGATTGACCAAATTTCTTCTAATCTGTTTGTATTGGCGCATATTTGTTTTTTTTTTTTTTCATATACGGTATCTATTTTATTATGGTTTCTATTACGTTTTTGGATTTCTGGGGAAAGTATTTATGAATAAAGTTGAAATATACAAAGAATAACAAATATAATAAGGTTGGTTTATTGTTTTTTTTTTTTCACTATACATTTTTCAGCAACTTCCTGTAGTTTTGATTTATGCCTGGTTTAGACTAGCCAAACCCTAAAATAATAATAAAATCAAGAAATTGGTAAATATCTTTTTCAAGCTAAATTATATTAATTTATCATAATATCGATAACGAGGTATTTATTATATGTGACTGAAATATTATAACTGGCAAAATGTGGCCTACCCCTTCAACGTGATGTTATGATTTTCAAAAACGCGTATATTCAACAACTAGAAACGCCCAACAAAACGGAGTAAAACTATAGCTAGACTAGAAAGCGCCTGTTATAGACCCTAGCATAGAATAGAATAGACATACTCGTACAATGTATAATAACGTAGGAATATTCTTTTAGATTCGTTGACATAGTTTAGTGAACGATTTGATGTTGATTGTGTTACATTTGAAATGTTTTGACAATTCTTTTGTGAAGTACAAATTTTGTAAGCGTGTTTTTGCGAGGAGTTTGGATGTTGCTTCCAGTACTGTTGGATAAATTGGTAATGACATGCCGAAGATGCCTCACTGCAATACGCCGCGATCGCAGTTTAGGGACTGTTCATTTATTACGTAAGATGATTTAAGGGGAGAGGGGGTCCAAAAAAGTCTTTTTTTTTTCTTACATGGGGATGGGAGGGGTCTAGATTGATGTGACTCAGGCTGGCTGGACAAATCTTCAAAATTGCTCGCTTTTAACTAGGTCAATAGGGCACTTTATGTGACGGCTAAACACCCTTATTTCAGAATTTGTAACGCTACAGAATCTTAGATAATCGATCGAAAACGTGTCCAGCCAGCTTGAAAAACCACTTTTCGCTGGTCTCTCAATCTCGGTAACGGAAGTGATTTTGACGACTTTTTGCATATCAACGGGCGTTACATAAAATTGTAACAGGCATCGAGCTAAAAGTTTTGTGGTACGTACAGCGGTTTAGTAGAAAAATGCAAAAATCTGTGTCCGGCCAGCTTGAATTTACGTATAAAACTTTTGGCTGGCACTTCCGAATCTCAATAACGGGAGCGTTTTCGAATATGGTTACTTTACTAACATTTAGTAACGCAATGTGTAACAGTAATAACGTTTGATTTATGGCGTCACATGTAAGGGTTTACGAGAAATCAATAAAAACTTCATGTCCAGCCAGCCTGAAATCAAGCTGGCTGGACACATGTATCTCCGCTGCCTGATGATCTACGACCTTCGAAATGTGTTCAAAATTTTGTACCGGGGACGATAATGATAACCTGAATTTGTAACGGAGAAACTTTGCGTAGTTTAAAAGATATTGATCATTTAAATTTTCCCATACAAACTGCTATTAATATTGTGAGGTGACCATAATTTTTACATAAATAAAGGATTTCTTTTTAATCGACGAATCGGCCGGTAGCAGCCACGCCTGTTTTGTATTTGATTTTCCCGTGGGAATAACAGGTTTTCCTGCAGTAAAAAGCGTAAGTATGTGTTAATTCAAAATAATTATTGACTACCAGCGCTGCAAAAGAGAGCCCACTTGTATTTCGCGTTTAGTTCATTATCTTAGGTAACTGAAAATGAGAACTAAACTCTACAGTCGGCATTGTATGTACTTTTCGAAGTGTCATCACTAATCAGAGTAAGACAACTATTAATTAATCTGCGGTAGACAACATAAATAAGAGTTAAGATTCCACCAGTTGTCCTAGTAGTACCAACTTTAAGCAATAGATAGAGACACCATCATCAGCTATCATGGAAGTAAGTATTACATTCCGTTCACAGTTATTTTGTCCCCCGGCGTTTGTTTAACTACATTTTTTACGCAATTTATTGATTTCAAATTTTGAAATCGATATTGTTTATTTAATTATTATTCTGATAATTAAATAAACAATACCCAGCTGCAACTTCATAACATTCAATCACTACTAACCCATTTCTATAAATTACCAGCAAGAGCGATTTTAGCGCTCATGAGTGCGATTCGGAACGCGGTGATGAGACTTGCTTTGTGTGTAATCTGTGTGTGTGACTTGTGTGTAACTGACCGTTATAAACTTTCAGATAAGTACTGTCTTTTTATACAACTGTTGTTTTGTTTAAAAAGTAATGTGCCCTTGGTAACTAACGTGAATTACAATGTTTTTTTGCAAAAGTTGTTAGTTTTTACGATTTGTGTCGTCAGTTGGATGTATGCGCCCTGTTTTATTTATTTAAGTATTAGGTACACCGGCAGAACACGTTATTACGAACGTTGATCAAAACCTTATCCTAAAGAGTAAAGACATGTGGTCTATTTGGGGTGACCGGGTGACACAATACCTGAAGGCCAATTCTCGTAATTTAAAACGTTCAAAATCTAGTCACAGTCTCATCTCGGCGACAAAAAAATGTAAAAAACTTGTCAAAATGAAGGGAAACTAGAGGTATTTTTGACGGATTGACACTGAGATCAGACTGTGAACTACAGTTGTTCGTATTAGTATCACCAATACACGGATTTTCGTCCATTAAAGAAAACACCTTAAAATATACTTAGTCCTACATAAAACCTACAAGATTGGTAACCCTACTGCAGTGTTTATATGAAAACATTTTAATGATCAATATCTTTGAAACTACGCAAAGTTTCTCCGTTACAAATTCAGGTTATCATTATCGTCCCCGGTACAAAATCTTGAACACATTTCGAAGGTCGTAGATCATCAGGCAGCGGAGATACATGTGTCCAGCCAGCTTGATTTCAGGCTGGCTGGACATGAAGTTTTTATTGATTTCTCGTAAACCCTTACATGTGACGCCATAAATCAAACGTTATTACTGTTACACATTGCGTTACTAAATGTTAGTAAAGTAACCATATTCGAAAACGCTCCCGTTATTGAGATTCGGAAGTGCCAGCCAAAAGTTTTATACGTAAATTCAAGCTGGCTGGACACAGATTTTTGCATTTTTCTACTAAACCGCTGTACGTACCACAAAACTTTTAGTTCGATGCCCGTTACAATTTTATGTAACGCCCGTTGATATGCAAAAAGTCGTCAAAATCACTTCCGTTACCGAGATTGAGAGACCAGCGAAAAGTGGTTTTTCAAGCTGGCTGGACACGTTTTCGATCGATTATCTAAGATTCTGTAGCGTTACAAATTCTGAAATAAGGGTGTTTAGCCGTCACATAAAGTGCCCTATTGACCTAGTTAAAAGCGAGCAATTTTGAAGATTTGTCCAGCCAGCCTGAGTCACATCTAGATTGTTCTAAGTAAACAAAAATTATAAGTTCTTAATTTTTTTTAGACTTTTTCTTTGTAATTTTGATAGATACTGATCTTACGTAAGATTGAAAGGGGGGGGGGGGGGGTTCATCTAAGTCTTATTTTTTCTTACGTAAATAAAGAGAAAATAAATCTTTATACACATTGTATCAACAAGAAAACATGACTAGGGCCACCAAAAATCACTATCTAAATACGTTTAGCGCTAAACCAATTTAAAACAACATTCAGTTTCTCTCAATAGTTTGAAGAGGATAGAGACGGTATGATGCTTTAAATATGTTTAGCTCTAAACACATTCAGTCTTTGGTGCAAGTGGGCCTTAGTGTCAAACAATTGTAAACCTTAAAGCCGTCAGCATAAGACACATTTTCCAATAAGTATTGGAAGTAACATCGTATTTATATGGACGTAAGGTAAAAGATTTGTGATACTGTATGAGAAAGATATCAGACACATCTCGTGTGGTGAAGGCTTTTTGATGTCTTTTTACGTGTTTCGATGAGATTTTTCGATGTTATAGCCTAGATTCGCACTGGCGGCTTTTGTCCGGAAGCTTTTGTGAATTGGAAACTGGAACATGTTATCAAATTGTGTTTAGATCAAGTTTAAATATAATGGAAACTACTGTTGGATTTTGAAAAAATAAAAGTTACACAACATTGTTTCAGCAACGTGTGTTGAACAAAACATGTTGCTGGCAACATTTACGGCGGTAAAGTTTGTGTCTGAAACAAATTTTCAGCATCTGTAGAAATAAAGTTAAGATGGCGTTAACATTTAAATTTTATTGTTTTACTAAAATAATGATGTTTAGAATGATATATTAGTAGATCACGTATTGGTAACGTAACTGCAGTCAAATACTTACTATAAGACGAGATGACCACTGATTAAACTGCATAGACTTTTATAAACTGCAACGTCAATTCAAAACATATTTTGAACTAGCTGTGCCCGCGACTTCGTCCGCGTGGAATAGTGACTTTTCGGGCAGCACATTTTAAATTACACATACCGTCGTTTGGGTAGCTAAAAATTTACTTTACAGTAATGTTTCTCTGTATTACCTTAACTAATGTTCGCCGTGATTCTTTAAATTGACATAACTTTTTTATTTATGAACCGATTGACATGAAATAAACACTAAATGTTAAGTGAAGCTTACTACAATATATTAGTGAAAACCACATCTAAATCGAATAAGCCGTTTCTGATATTAGCGTGCACAAACACACAGACAAACAGAAAAAAAAAATTAATTACACTTTCGGGTTCGGCATCGATATAATAATACCCCTGCTACTTTTTTTTATATATTTCCATTGTACAGACACCACTTTTCTACAATTTTATTATATGTATAGATATAGATAACGAAAGAATCGGCCATCAGTTTTCTTACAAAAGCTGCCAGTGCGTCCGGCGCTTGATGTTTTCGTTCTAAGGTTCGTCGTACCGCAATATAGTTTCCTAAGCTTATGTCACTAAAGCAATCGTCTGACAATAATTTCGAGTTGCGCTCTGTTGTAATGGGTGTTATTTCATTTTGTTGCTTTAATCTGACTGGGATGTGATTTTTTTTACTGTTTTTTTTTACTCTTCTGCTTCGAGTCGCTGGCATGACAGTTATTTAAATTTTATTGCCCCAAAACTTCACTACTTCTACGGCGTTATCGGTGGAGGCGCAGAGGTCACTTTGGTGCATGTTTTGTTTGGGCACAAGGGACAGGATAGGTGGAGCATAGTTTTGTAACACTGTGTTCTTTTATTCTAAACGCAAGCACAAGCACAAATTTCGTCTTCTTGCTTAAAGTGTATAATCGCATAATTTACAAATTTTACAGGAGGACGTTTTAAAGATTTAACGATTAAAAAACTTCCACCAATTTAAAACTAACCAAAGAGAAAATATTTACGATACTAAACATTTCTGTATACATAACCCAATTTCGTATTTTTTTTAGATTGTTCACTTTTAATGCGAAGAGACGATTTGGCAACAGTCCTGCATGACGAGAACCTTAAGCGAACCTTGAGTATTAAGTCCGCCTCTATACATTTGTGTGCTTGAAGTAATAAATAAATAAAGTCGAAAAAGATCAGGAAATCAAATATCTTGACTTGGCTCGCGAGGTTGTCGGCATGTAGGAAGAAGACTTAGCGATTATTCTGCCACAGTTAATGGCCCAAGAGCCTCGACCAATACTTGAGGAGGCTTTCGTTAGGTAGTCGAATCAAGGGTTTGATTCAGAAAGCGGTAATCCTGTACACGGCGAGTGTTGCTATTGCTAGGTGGTTCCTCTCTGAATCCCTGACCGCCGGTAACTAGTTCCAATCCTGTTTGGTTACTATTTTCATATGTATAAATACTTTTTTTTATTGACATCTTTAAAAAAGTACGACACGTACAATACACCTCGTAATTACCTTACCACTCTCTGGCTAAAAGTCACTTGTACGTCGTAAAACGTCAAGGTCTATATATTTTCTTTTGTTTCAGGGCCAATATGACAGTTAGATAGTTTCAAACTTTATGAACTTTCAATTTATTGGGTTATTTTGACCAAAGTGGTAAAGCATCTTTACTAAAAAACGGTATCCTTCTAATCAGTTTTGCGTCCCAGTTAGCATGTACATAGAACTAGTTAGTAATAAATGTGTACTCCACTCTAGTACCCTTTTTAAACACTGCTAGACTACTTCACCTCTTTATCGTATGTAGGATATTTCGCGTAAAGTGATATTTCACGATTTAGTAATAGAGAGAAATTAGAAAATAATTAAGTGATTCGTTATATGCGATGGTTTAAAAGTGGCTTTATCTTCGTAAGCTGTGTGGAGGGTTTATTTTATTTTGGGCGGGTTCGCTGTGTGTATGGGCCACTATCTTGCCTAATCTTAGGCTTCCTGTACACGATGCCAGACCCGAAATTCGATGCGCGATATTCATTCGTGCCACAGATATAGATAACGCAAGAGCAATTACTTCGCGTGCCAAAAATCGCACCAGCTTACGTACAAAAATCGTAAGCCGCCACTTTCGCGCCCAGTCCTGTGTACTGCTGGCTGGGTGAGCGCTCGCGCTGGCGCTAGGCCCCGGGGGTGGGGCGAGACGGGTGCCGCACGCGGCGGCGTCTTTGAATCGATTTGATTTTCCCATCACTAAATAGTGCTTGTGACGTCATAGTAGGTAGTCAAAAAATGGCACACTTGGTTTTCATACAGATCGTGATACTTGCGTTATCTAGGTCTATCTATGTCTGTGATTCGTACCTATACAAAAATGTGCGGCCTGGTACAAGCATGAGTGGCCGGTGCGGCTCCGGCGTCATGTACAGGATGCCTTAAATGCCCTGATGATAGGGTAGAAAATGATAACGATTATGAAGGGTTATCCAAAGTGAGTTAAGGCGTTGTTATTGTTATCAACATTTAAAATAACAGGTCTTCCATTTTGTTTTGCAATACTTCGTGACATGTTGCTATACGATGATGAATACTAAAACTTGGGTTTAGAATTAAAAGACATGCCTTTGGAAACTAAATGATCAGTAAAGTATTTCTTCTAATGACTTTTGATACAGCTCTGCCAATCTCTTTCGGGAATCATGCGTGACGTCGTTATGTTTTATTATAATTCTGAATGTTTCTTTGCAAGTTCTTGGCCTAAAGATTTTTCTGAGTTGAAATGCTTCAACAGCGTGTCTTTTAATTCAAACCATACAACAATACTATAAATTGTTACATAAAATTAGTTCCTAGGTATTTATCGATATAAAGAAACTTTGTAGTCAAAGGCAGCTCCCATCCAATCATATGTATTTTTGTTACCAATCGCTCAATAGCGCAGTCAATTAACATTGTAACTATTTTCCTTTCAAACTTCAGTTCAGAATCTTAGATTTTAACATGTTAGAAAATCAAACTCAATGTCTTACATGACAAAGTTCCAATTCCATTACATCCAAAATTTATTTAGGATCTTCTTACATGATCACTCAAAAGTGAACTTTGACTACATAGCCCTAAAGTAGATAGTTGATTGAAAATTATCTAAGATTCTGGATTCAAGTATAGCTACTTCCATTGTAATTGTTAACGAAGTATTAAAATTAGGTTGTCGTCTTGTCTAGTCCTTAATTTTTATGCTACCGTTGTGAAGTGTATCTAGTAAGTAATGGAGTAGTAAGAAACGGAGTGGTCAGTTGATAAAATTTCGTAAACCGAATATGTGTGAATATGTTGGCATGATCAGTTATATGAAAAACGTTATCCCAAAAAATCAGTACCTAGTGTTGATATTAGGGCCTCAAGGACAACGCGCACTATGGCCACTGTCAATGTTTCGTGAATGTGGGTGCATCCACTCAAGCCAAACTCTCGCAGCTGTTCCTGCTCACTTTGAACTGTTCTGCAAATGTGTTTCACGTCCCTGTTACTCCATTTCTCTCTACTCTGTTACCACAAATTCTTTAATATAAAACGCAAAACTGTAATTGAAAGAGAGTAATTATTTTTATCGTATTTTATGATAGACTCAATAGATTTAGTTGAGCTTTTTATAGATAAGATTTTTGTATATCGTTAGCTTAGTGTATGGATATATTTAGCGTTGTAATTGTTATTGAACACTGACGTATTTGTATCGTCTGCTAACAATATTTTATATGGTTGGCTTTCAGGCCGAGATCAACATTACTTAGCACGTCCCTTGGCTAAGTGCTATTCTTGTCACTGTCGCACAACTGTGAAACTTCAAGTGTAAGATAGAGACGGGAACATGTCTCAGCCAAAGTATATTATATGTAAATATATATATATATATATATACAATAATAAACATCAAACAGGAGCAACCAAAATATGATGATGATGTTTAAGGAGAGAGGAAGTGCTTTTTAATCATAATTTTAAAAATTGGACAAAGATTGAGCACATACACCTTACAGACACTGGCAAGTCATTCCATTGCTTGAACAGTAAAATATTATACATTTAGTTATGTCATCTTTTCGCTATCGCATGCCTTAACATCAGTATTATTGAAGACTTAATGCCATGATATATTTTTAATTAGGTAAATAGAACGGTTTGTGTCTATATATCGTGAGATATTTTTGATTATATACAGCGTGCATGAGTTATAGAACGGGTACTCCTGTGCTCATTTACTTATACTTGCAGTCCACGAGACCATTATGAAACCATATAACAATTGGCTAAATGCTTCCGGTACCCCGTTGGCAGATAATACATTTACGTCAAGAAGCTGCATCTAAATACTGTTAAATTATGTTGCAAATGTATGTTATGATAAATTGAAACTTGACGTCCAGTGTTGAAGCTTTTAAATCACTTTTTTATGATTCCTTCTTCATAAGTTAGTTCTAGTTCGGTTTTCATTTATAAAGTCACCGTATTGAACGAATACAGCATTAGCGAAATTGATATGCCTTGTTGAATTATTTAAATTCAGAGGTAAGTATACGATAAAACGTCGACAGCTAATGTGTTAAACAACTTTTGTTGTTCAACAAAACATCCTTTGAATTGGAAATTCAATTTGAATGAAAGTCTGTGCATACGGTACGAATTGCTATTTCGACGCAGTTTATCAACTAAAATCGAACCGTGTGAACCCTGTATAATTTAATGCAAGTAAAAATATTCCTTTGTTGGGCTTCTAAATGGGATTTTTTTATAAAAAAGGCTATTCACTTTTCTACTGCTGTATTTGAAACTTTACTTCTTCTTTATTAAGTACTTACTCTTGCCTTTGCTCCATCCAAAGTTTATTCTTCAATAACGGCACTGTGTTTATTTTCGTTCATCCATTTCTTCTTAATCCATGTCATTTAATTTTATCAGCAGTGCCACATACCAAAGCATCTCATCCCCACTTTTTTTCTAATCACTTAAATATACTTTTCCAATTTTTCTATCTACTTTACTTACAGTTTCAAACACCAAATTCTAAATGTTTGATTCGTTATCAGTATTCTTCCATTTTGTAAATCTTGCGGTACAAAAAACAACTATTTGTTATTATTATGAACGATTGATATCTACAAAGGTACATGATTGCAGTAAATAGCTAAGCAACCTATTCAAATTGATATCAAAATGAGAGTTTGCGCATCGTTATCGATGCGCAGTCTTATCATAAATTAAGCACATGATTCTAGGAACGCAGCATATAAATCTTTCGTCGGTTTTAAAAAAAACTGCGGTTTCATACAAAAGCGCGATATCTACACGGTCAAAATGTATGAAACAGCTGATTTTTTTTAATATCCGACGACAAATTGCATCTCTTGTTAGTCTAGATACATGTACTGAACTTATGGTATCAGCTGGTGCGTCGATGTCCCTTTCACTCTGTATATTGCAGAAGAGACCATGTGGGTTACTGAAATCCTATTCTATTTGTTCTTTAGTAATGAGTATGACTGTCATCGACAGCCAAAGAAACGTTTATTGGTCGATATAGGCGTCCCTTGGGTTAGTTGCCGGAACAACCAGTCCTAAATAAGTTTCCCACGATCGTGATTTAATCGGCTAATTTACACAAACGCTGTAGGTACCTAGAACAGCCAACATAAAACATGGTGATAGGTTAGCGTCAGACTTGATCAAAACGGGCTTCAAGTTGAAACGACACCTTTCTTTGTCTAACTTTCTAAGCTAATCAATATCGGGGTGAAATATTATGTAGATGTTGTTAATCCTTCATTATAATAATATGTTACTTACATGGTGTTGATTAATGAAATAGTAAAGAAGCTTCATTCTAAATAGTAATGTGTCGTAGATATTAAATTTGTTGTTGTACTTATTTTTTATACGGGATATTGATAAATGTTGCATTTTTGTGTAGATTACAGATTAAATTCGCAGAATTAAAATGGATTTTGTGTGGTTTTCTTTATATTGAAACCCTTTTCGTTATAAATAAAAAGTGGAAAATGCAGTCTTTGGCAATCCTAGAAGCCTAAAATTAATCCGCCATCTCGTACTTAAGTATGAAATGTACCTATTTTCTCGCATATACAGGGTGGGCAAAAAATCGTGGATCAAACGAAACAGGGCGATAGTTGTGATTATTTGTAGTAAAAAAAATTGTGCGAGAGCCGTAACTTGATCTCCTTAAAAGTTATGACAATTTGAGTGTTTACAGTAAGGTTCTAATGTTAGAAAAAAAATGTTTTTGAGCCTTAAAAGATATTGAAAAAAGTGCCAATACTGATAAATCATGGTACCCACTGTCATAAAAGCACTGTTGTAGTGATGATACTTTTTTTTATGTTTTTTTTTTATTTATTTTTTTACTGTAAATAACCTCAACTATCGCCCTGTTTCGTTTGATCCACGATTTTATGCCCAACCTGTATATAAAATGCATACAAATGTGAAATATCTTTTCGCGCATTTACTTTTTCATTTCGAGTCTATGGCAAAGGTAAAAATATTGCATTATGTTACATGAGCTGGGTACAGTAGATACCAGGATAAAAAGTGTCCTTTGTGTTAATCCAGGGTATAAACTATCACACAGGGTATAAAAATATACTTTATACGGATATCCGTTCAGCCGTTTTGCGGTGATTGAGTAACAGACATACAAACTTGTAGAAAGCTCAAATATATTCACGGCTACTTTCACGGGTCAGTGACACGCACACACAGCTTAGCAAAAATAATGTAATTTTCCTACATATGTGACAATTTTAGAAAGATTTTAGGCCAGCTTTCGACTAGCAAAGAGCGTCGGTAAAGAGATTAAGAAATAAATTAAACACTCGCATGATACATGATAATGTTTAATGTCATTTACACACATATAAAACATCTTACTGACTATTACAGTAGGCAGGGGTTAATATGGCACATCAAGTTCTAGAAAGTACATAAAAGTGACAGGGGCGACGCTCTGGCCGAACTTTTTCTTCAACTTTTAACTCTTCGTGTAAACGGGTGCGTACTATCAGAGTGCTACAAGAACCTTATGCCGCTTGAATGACATTGACAGGGGGTCATTGTTGGTAATCATCTCTTCTGTATTCTGAGGAAATCATCTGTGAAATTGTATGGATAAAACAAGATGGCGGCTTTAGTTCCGAGTTTAGCCAAGCGCCAAAAGATTTTAGTACTGTTGTACTTTATAATCATTATCTAAGACCTCGATTATATAAAGTCACAGCTATCAAAGTCGGGATTAGCAAGTTTCCTAAACAGATTGCACCGAATTTCTTTATTATCCATTTTAGTTACCTGCTTAATGACGGCTTTAAATTCTTCCTCATATTCATAGCGGCAACTAGCCGGTAGAAGATTTAGGACAAGTAAGTATATTTGAGTGACTTCGAACGACATCAGTCCTAGACATACTTTAGTCATCATATCTGTGAATTTAGTTTCTGAATCTATTAGATTCTTCAATGTTTGCGTCTTACTAATAATTTTGTTTTGAATATCTGAAAAGAATGTGGCAAAGAACATTTCTTTTTCGATGAATTCCTTTATTAAGATTCCGAGCTCGTTGGCAAAATTGTTTGCAATTTCTTTTATCACCTGCTTATCAATTTGTTCTTGATCTGTATGTTTTATTTTACTATCGGCTATCACTTTCCTAGCCACGATTCCCAGTCGTATTTCCCACACTTCCATATAAATTTCTTCAATGGGTAATGTTTCTTCTAGCGTCTCCAGTACTAATTGCATTATCTTATTCACGTTTTCATAACGGTTAAAATCTTGACAATAACTTTTGCTCTCAAGATCCTGGATGATAATAAAACAAGTTTTTAGTAAAGTACGCTTCCTTTCACGTATTTCGATGTCCTTCAAACATTTTTTCAATATTTGCTTCGTTAACTCCATTTTTTCGCCGAGATCATCTTTGCTCGTTACGTTTATGATATATGAGGCAGTCAGCTTCCATTTGGCATCAATTAAATCAGAAGCTTCGGAACTCAGTTTTATTGCGTATTCTTCTTCTTGAATAAAAACCGTTGCAATAAACGATTCTATAATACTGCGAACAAATACTTGGCGAATCGTATCAATTTTGGTACACATGAACATTATGATATTACGCGTGCGTGTCAGGTTTGCTGGTTTCGGCGGGAATGTGCTCACTACTTTCCAAGCCACCTCAATACATTCTGGCGTCAAATGCTCGGGTAGTTGACGGGATATTAGAAGACGAAATATATCATCATCATCATCTGGTCGTAGTGATAATGTTAATACCTTCAATGTGTCAAATAGCAAATCTTGTCCACTTGTAACTTCAGAAATTTTTTTGAAGATTGCTTTGAAAATAATCATTCTGAGTGAAACATTTTTGTTCTTCTTCCAAGCGCGTAATACAAGTGTACTTAGACTTTCTGCGTTGAAACATTTAAAAGCGAGACGAATTCCATGTTTCTGAATTGATACCGGAGTATCTAATATTGCTTCGACGAATTCCATGCAAACTGGTAGTGGCAGGTTAGCCAAGTACGATTGAAATATCGGTAAACAAAAATGTAAATAGTCTCCTTTTATATACATGAGCATTGACTTGAGCGGGACTGGAGGGCGCGAATAGCAGGCGTGGGCACATATAGCTTGTCGGATACGTAACAACTTTCCGTCTATTTCACCGTGATTAATCACAGAACCTTTTGGGGCGTATTTCGCCATAAAATCCACTTTGAATTTCTCGTCTCCGAGTTGGAAAATTCCATGAGCTGCGGCTTGGGTAGCTTTATGCCATAGCTGATCTTCAGACAATAATGTTTCAAAGAATTTTAGATAATCCTTCGCAATATCGTTCGAGAAATATATTTTCAATTTCTTGAGCACCGTACTAATATCGTATTTGTACCTGCTATCGATATTGGTTTTAACGAGCGGAAGGTGCTCAACTAAGAGTTTCGCATCTTTCTTTAAGTCCCGTAACAGATCCACCCGGGTTATTTCTCTTTTGCTCTTGTCACGAATCAGCCTATGGCATTCAAATTCCGCCCAGTCCAACTTCATAAATTCGTTAACAAGTTCAGGGCAATCCTCTTTGGTTCTATCGTATTGGTCCAATAGATCCAAAGTGAAATGAATATATTTTCTAAGACGATATTTAACTTCATCCTCATAAGGTACACTTTCGTACTTTCTTATTTCGTCCATGTAAAGTTTAAACAAATACTCAAATACCATTTCTTGTTGCTTTTTTGTCAACTGATCTGTTTTCGTTTTTAATGCATAAAATTGTATGTCAGAATGCATTTGATTTTTTATGGCTTCAGGAACTTCCTTTTGATTAATGATACAGTATACAAGAGCGACTATTCTATATTCAGTCTTACTGTTATAGTCAGTTGTATTGTAAACTTCCAAATTGTGAAACATTTTATTAAAAGCCGTCCAGCAATCTTCGTCAAATTCGAAAACATTAAAGTTTTGCATAACCCTGTCAAGGAAATTCTCTTTAACAAACTTTTGTTCATTGACATGTCTCTCATAATAATGTTTCAAAAGTTTTTCCACATCGCGTTGGTTTTTTGCAGAATTAACTAGAATAAGCATCATGTCTGCCCGTTTAGCGTTATCCGTAGTGGTCAATACTAGCTTTTTGATCTCCTCCAAAGCTTTTTCGAAGCTGACAAACTTGTACCAAAGATAGTCCTTGCCTATGCCTAGAATTTCATTCTCACTGGCTATTTGTTTTAAAGCCCAAGTTTCTTGTTCTTCGGCTGTCATTATTTTGTAGTTCTGCTTATGATAAAAGTTTGGATTCGTTTCTAAGTATTGTTCCGGATACTTGGCTGTGAATATCTGTTTTACGAATTGAAACTTTCCAACTGTGATCTTGTCAAGGAAGAATTTGTATGTGTTACAATAGTTTTGACTCCAAAACTGTTCGACATTATCGGGCAATACAGCAGCTGCGTAAATTTTTGCATCGTCTGCCGTACTATACTTGGCTACAGCACTTTCGCTCAATATTCTAACATATAGTGATGGTTTTTTGAGAACTCTGTCCTTATGATGTTTCATAATACTTTTTGAAATACGTAAACCTAAATAGGTACTGTTATATGGGCTTACTTCAACATATTTTTCCAACAGATATAAATATTTCACTTCCGAAACTGTGTATAAATAGCTAAGCCCCCGAAACACTAGAATTCTGCTGGTATCAGGAAATACCTTGACATACGCATCTGCTAGAGTGAATGAGAATCCAATAAAATTCTTAAGATCTTCAGACTCTAAATTCAGATGATTACAGTTCGTCTGTTCCTTCAATACCTCCAACTTGAATGTGTCATTGGTGAAATTAAGAAATTTTAATGCAATGGCTTTTAATTTGATATCCAAGCAGTATTTATAAAATTCTGCTGCCCTTACTTCATCCCTGACGTGTGTGGAAATAGCTGTTAGTAGTTTCTTCTTCATTTTGTTAGACATGAAAGGTATCACATTGTTGTGAAGATTATCGACATTTATAATGTATGAGTAACTATCACCATATATCCAACTGCATTTTAGAGCTCGAGAAACGTACAAACTGTCTCCTGACTTTAGAACTTCGATGATGTAGTCCATGTTCAAGTATTTGGACGCAAGATCTATTTTGAATAACTTGTCGACATCGGACTCTTCAGCCTTGTCTTTTATATCGTTGAAGTTAAGAAACTTTGCTGTGGCTTCTTTCACTTTAGCGTTCAACTCCCGCTGCCTTTCGCCTAAGGTACTCCCCGTTAGTATTATCATCTTGCTTTATGTAGGATCTGAAATAAAAGAGATATTTTTGTTAATAAAGTAGTATACTGGTTAACAGAGGGGCAATTCCGTATAAGAACGTTCGTATTCTAACCTCACGTCTCAGTCATTCAAAAATAGCTGAGATGAGATTGCGAATATATTTTTTTATCGTTTTTAATTACGGGAATTGGCCTACAGGTGTGTTCATATTGATATACGTGTGGCCAAGGTTTTGTTCAGGGTGGGGGAAAAAAAAAATTGCATAATACGCAACAATAAAATCTTTTCTTAGGTCTAAAAAGTACGAAATCCCACAAGGTATCAAGAGCTGTCGATTTGTCGCGCCCACGATATTGCTGGATCATGAAGGGCAAGAATCCCCCCTGCCGTCTTGCGGTGCCTTTCCCACCTCGCCACGCCATTGCCTATTGATTGATTTTAAGGAATTCTTGGAAAGATTGGACAAAACATCTGAGTATCACATCAGCTCAAGGAAAATGCATATAAATATTCTACATATATACTGCTATCCTTCAACAAGAACTGGTCCTTAGCAGCTTTGAACAGAGAGAAGTGGAAAGAGAGTAGGGAGGCCTTTGCCCTGCAGTGGGACATTACAGGCTAATAATAAATAAAATAATAAATACTGCTATACCTATGTCAATCAATCTACCTAACCAGCCTTCTTGACTAGGTATGTTGGAGTCGGCTTCCAGTCTAACCGGATGCAGCTGAAGTACAAGTACTTTATAAGGAGAGACTGCCTATTTGACCTTCACAACCCAGTTACACCCAGTAAAAAAATAACACGATACCCCTTGGTAAGACTGTCAGACTTTTCGGCTTCTAACTACCCGTAACGAAAAATATAGGTACGAATGACAACTGGGACCAAAGGCTTAACGTGCTTTCCAAGGCACCGAAGAGTCTCGTTATGTAATGGATACTCACCCATCACGAACCGACCGCGGCAATCGTATTTTAACCTCCGATCGAGCTGTGCGGCTGTTATCATTTAGCCACGAGCCCCTGCATACATATACCTATGTATCCCTTGATAATCAGAGGTCGTTACTATGATTGATAGCAGGTACTTAACACTGATTGTGATTAAAATTCCTAAAACCAATATTTTGTTGTTTATCTTATCTAAGTACAAGCTGCTGTTTTGTTTTTAGTATTTCATAGATCCTAAACTAATATTTAGGTTAGCTAGGCAACGAGATCTCAATGTACAGTTTTGACTTCGTTACTATTTTATTATATATAGGTATGTAGGTATACAGTAAAAACAATTAGTAGTAGGTACCCTACATGGTTTAGTTTTTTCATTTTAATTAATTTTAAGAAAATTTTACCTATTAAAATAAATTACACTTATAAAAAAGTAAGCGAAATCTCAATCTGAAAAGTCTTGCAAACGAGTTCTCAACTGACTGCCAGGCGAAATCACGAACCCAACCAATCTCAACTCCGGGCTTAGCACGCGAGATCTCGAGTTGTCTCGAGATGAGATTGCATGTCCCTAGTTACAAAGTATGGTAGAGTTAGGTTGGGTTAGGTAGAGTCCGAACGAATTCTGTTTGCTGCAGAAATATCCAGTATCGGCCATTTTCTCTTTTAGCCGAAAAAAAGTTAAATTTACTTATTAATAAATAAACTTCCAACAAATCGAATGTTTTTCAGAGTACATCCATCGAATTGGACAAATTGCGAATTGGACATTTTGAGCCCACTGGACATTTTGCGGACATAATGCGCGCAAAGGTAATAAAAGCACAGTAACCGAGATATAAATACCTACCTATTCTAGCATATTATAATAGCAGGTCGTTTGTTAATAATATTGTGCCTTTGAGAAAAACGTTTTAACGGTTTAATTCAATAATAAAATATTGACCCTGCATTTACTTTTACCAAAAGCCAATCAATAAACAAAACAATTCGTGTTCTCCTTCGGTTTTCGGCTGAAAAAAATATCATCCACTTTCGGTCGGACTCAAACGTCTCCCTTCCTAGGCAATTTGAGAGCCACGCTAGGAAACCCTAAAAACGTATTCGCTCTGCGTCGAGGGACAAAAACAAATGTGTCCTTGATATTGAAACGCTTGCAGTGCATATCGGATTTCTTTTCGAGAATATGCTGCACGTGGAACGGCCGTAAGCTTTTAGATCGTAATAAAAATCGCTTCAAATGAGCTATCTCAAGTTTACAAAATGTAACTTTACGAAACCGTAAAGATACATAAGTGTTTGTGTTATTTCGTCATAAAGCTAAAGGTAAGCCTTTATGACGTGATTATTCATATAATAATGTTATTTATATATTTATATCATAATATGTTTTCGATAGTACTATATCGTGCCAATAGATGTCGTTACGTGTTTCCACATTTCGTAATGAAAAGTTGTTCTAGAATACTTTAAATTGATTATATCTTTTGATAGAGTGAAGGGATTGCGATGAAACAAAAATTTATAGGTATTCCGGGTTCTACACTATATTTGAGTATAAAAATTAACCATATTGGTTTGGTACTTTTTACATACTCCCTGTTCATGTAAAATGTTTCACATCCAAACAGACAAAAATTTATGAAATGGCATCTATCCTTTAAAATCCAACATTTTTTTTGGAAATATGTTCTATGTACAGAAACGCCTCGGCTACAGATTTATTATATTTATAGAAGATATAGAAGAAGAAGAAAGGGCAATGTTGATATTTGTTTGGGTTGAAAACCACGCCTCGCTGTGCCTATTATTAAAAAAAAATGGGCAAGCTGAGCAAACTTAGCTTTGCAGGAGATCGAAAAGTAGATAACACGCTATTTAATTAAATAGGTAATTAAAAACTAACCAATCTGCAACCCAGCCAGGAGATACTTGCTGGGTTTAAAATAGTAGTGTTAAACCAAGAAATCGATAAAACAGGGGGGGGGGGGGGGTTATACATATATTATTAAAACGATACAAACAAATCGCAGAGCTTATGGCAAATTAGCTAGCACAGGTGAACCAGCAGAAAGATACAAATGACTATTACATACTTACCCAATACATTCAAACTATTCACGAAATCTTCGAACTGGTTTTGAATTCAGAAACAAAGGGCCGGCGTGGTAGTGCTCCCACTCGAACCCTCACAGCCACGCAGCAAGACTAGACTGGCTTAGAAAATCAATCTCATCTCATCTGGTACCTACACTACCTACCTACTACCTATAATATTTATCCCATCGCCGAACGCAGCAATCAATACAATTAGGGCGATTGTGCACTACAAGGAATTTTACCGTCCGGCAGTCCGATTTTATTTTTGATGTGAAACATCTATAGCCGCACGTAAAACCGATTTCTGGCGTGGCGACGCATGCCGTGGCGACGCGTCGCCACGCTATATGATGGTATATATATACGGTCTATATGCAGTAGTGTGTATGGTGTGGCGACGCGCGTTTACAAAATAATGTCGATGTTTCACATCTGCCAGGCGTCCCGTGACGGCTCACAATTTTTTTTATTATGGCGTGCCAACATGGGACCGTAAAAAATCGGACTGCCGGACAGTAAAATTCCTTGTAGTGCACAATCGCCCTTACGAGCGAATCATTTTACTTTCATATCCCACTGAATTCAACTACACAAGCGTGACCGAAACAGTGAACAGGGAAAAATTTGCGGGGTGTATCGAAACTGCAGGAAACGCCGGTGCGCCACGCACCGGTCATCAACAGACAGGTAGGTACGATCAATCGCAAATAGGTAGTAACATGTAACTGAACTCAAAAACCCTTATTGCTACGAAATAAAGGCGCTGTCAAAATCATAGTGTTACCAAGGACGTGCGGTTGACTCTACCTGTAATACTTTAAAAGACTAATACCTAATAATAACCCGGTAAGTATTTAACCTTTTCGCCGCCAACGTACACAAAACGCAATGCCTCGCCGAGCGCCAAGCTATAAATGTATAACTAAATATATAGTAAACAGTAGTGATGGGGATATCGTCATATCGATGAATAAGATTTGTACGCGTAAAGTTAAGATTTAAAGTTGATTTTACGAATATAAATAAAAACTGATTAAATATTTCCAGATTTGTTTTGTTTCACAGTATCCTTAATAAGAAAAAACAGTATAAATTATGAGTATCAAAGAAACTAATACATAACTCAATTAGAACTATAAGGAATGGGGTACATCTCTATTTGTTTCATGATCTCATTCTTTAACTTCATATCAAGTTATTGGCACTGAGGGCACGTTGAATTCGATTCTGATCAGGGGGTCTACTCCCTAAGTCCGTCGACGAAGTGAACGGCCCGTCCGACGGTAGCCCGATACGTCGGACTGAACCCTACTCTCTAACGATTTCGGATTCATCAGTTTCAAACGGAATCATAGACAATATTCGTGAACGAAGGACGTATGGCGATAGAGTTGCACTATTTTACCGGTCGATTACCGATTTACTTATTTTGTAATTTTCTAGCTTATTAAATAAAAATTAATACTTTTGTCCTTAGAAAATGACCATATTTTTTAAAGTATACTTTTTTATGTCTTAAAAATATAGAATTGAATTATTTTTGCCATTTTTGTCCGGAAACCGGCATCATCCTGTTAATACCTTTGCCTATTTACTTTTTGAAGGAAATTTTCAAATGAAATGTCAAAGTATAGCATGTTTTTTTCTATGGCTATAGTAGGTACGATGTTGATGCTACGCAGTGGGGTATACCGCGTGCGCCGCGACAGAGAGAGAGAACTCCAATCGCGAACGGATAATACGGACGTACAACGGCGATCCTCCGCGACTCTCAGTCGCAAAGCCATTTTTATATTTTGTACACAATGTGTTTTACTCATTGTATGTTAAAAAAGCCCATTAAATGATTATTTAAAGAAGTGACTTTAAAAGTTCATAAACTTTGTTAGCCGGGAAGTTTTCTGTATCCTAATTAGCTTTCCAGTCCATGGTTAATTGTGTAAAATGTCCCCAACCGCTGCAGCAACTCACGGGCAAATTGAGGCCCTTCTCGATTTTATGGGTGAGAACCAAGAATTGGCTCGGGGATTATTGAGGGGTGCCGACGGGAGAGTTCGCTCAAAACGGCTGTGGGAAAACCTGTGCAGCTCCTTTAACTCAATGAGAAGTTGCACTAAGTCCGTCGAGCAGTGGCAAAGGGTGTGGAAGGGGTAATAAAGCTCAATTAGTTGCAGAAACTTTAATATGTCCTTACTTTCATTCTTGGATCAACACCACTTCGGCGTATGTGTTGAGGCAAAAGAGGTATTAAATCCGCACATACGTCTTCGAATAACTCCCGAGTGAGCCTATAGTTCCCTATGAACTCAACGTCGGGAATACTCGCCAACCTAAAGTTTTGGCGTAAATAATATCGACGTTGCCTCCGCTCTTCCTGTAAAGCTTCTTCAATCAATAAAAAAGCAGCCATAGTTTGAAATTATTTTATTTTAGTAACTTTCGTCGGTAGCACGAGAACTATTTTGATGTCGTATCAACTGACGTAACTATCCGTCAAAACCAGTGTCATGTTCAACTGTTCGGACGGGCAAAAACACATCGGGAGTAGGGACAACAGTCAAATCGCGTTGTCATTCATTCTTCGCTCGGGCCCCGAACGATTCATCCGTTCGTAGGTCATAGGGAGTAGGAAACGCCCGTGACGAAGCCCGAAGCGACGGACTTCGTGCTTAGGGAGTAGACCCCCAGGGATGGGGTCTATGGTCTTTCTTTCTTCTATTTTTGTTTATTCCTGTGTTTTTTTAATAACTTCAGTTAACGTTTTTTACCGTAGGTATCTAAGTGGCAGAATTTTTAATTGTTTTAAAGTGTTTTTTGAAATGGAAAGTAACTATATATTTAAATTCTATCACGCTTGTAGCCGTGTACTTATCAAAGCATTGTTTTTTAAGTGTTGTTTCTGTTCTTTTCTTAACTCATGTATTGTATTTACCATAATAGTGTATGGAGTACAAAACAGTACCTAAATCTACTGTAATTACAGTGCATCTGGAGATACTGGGCTCACCGAACATTTTACATACTTATTGAATTCCTACTCTTTGATGAATAAACATTATTATTATCATCCAGTTAGACATAGGCAGAATTATCTTCTGGTTCAATGTTCTCCACAAAATACTCCCGAGTCCGATTCCACACCTTGCAAAATTTTAAGAAGTTCGTCCGAATCAAGTTCTTCACTTATTTTTCTATTTGTTATCAAGTGAAAGAAAGAAAGATGCGTGCGCGCGAATCCGATTTTGTGCTGCACTATGCCAAAGTGACCTTGACAGCCGCACGCCTATGACGTCACTGACCAACTTCTATAGTAGTTCGTGGCACTCGGTGGCGCACAGGGGCATAGACGACCAATTGTTTTGTAGAGATGGGAAAATAACTATCGACAAGAATTGGTAACAACTTTATAATTACGTATCGGCATCTACCTGAAGGTCGAAATTCATCTACTATCCTTTGTAATGAAGTAGATAACTAAGTTCATATTTTATTGACCTCAAATTGTTTTCGATATTCGTAACTTTCTGTATTTATAAATATTTCAATGGTGAAATCAACCTTTCACGGCACATCACTGGCCAACTTGATATGAAGTGATTGGCGTTCTGAGGAAAGTAACAAAATTCGGATTTTCTGTTTTTGCCGATTTTAGAACAAACTAGGGCTTATTTTGTGTAGAAAAATAAAAAACAGGGTAGTAGACAGTGCTATCTTAAATAATAAAATGGAACAAAGCTTTTAATCACAGTAAATTTATTTTAATAAGATAGTTAAAATTAACAACTTCTATAGAAGTTGTGGCGCTGGTGGCACGAAAATCCCGAACTTCTATAGAAGTGCTTGGCGGTGAAAAGGTTAAATAATTTTAAATTCTACATGTTCATGGGTATCTTGATATATATGCATAGATTTCGTACTAATAGGCACTTATCGAAAAAGATTTGATAGCCAAAAATTCAAGATAAAACAATAAGTATAAGTAAGTGTGAGTCATAACAAGTCTTGTTGAATTAGTTAATTATTATAAATAGGTAGTTTGTATACTTACATAATATTCCTCCAAGAAGAAAGATGAATTAGCTCAACAGTAAGAAAAGAATAACTAGATATGCTATGAGTTAGAATAGGTATTGAAAAAAGTAAATAAATGCACCCAACCTTTTCCACTCCCACCAACACAGAGCATTGGCAAAAAGGCAAACAACTCAATCAAACTACTAATAGCCATAGACAATACACTCGCTGTCTCGGTCTCGCTCCCATTCTCCCATTGTAATGTCAACGACAATGTTGCCATTTCAGTCTCAGCGCGATGACCATTACCAATACCAAAACATCTTGTATCTCTTTCTTCATAAAAAGAGAGTAAACAAACTCTGAGTGCGGTGTTTTTTTTTAACTATAACTTAATGGGTGAAGGCCAATGAAAAAATACAGGGATTAGCTGAACTGGATCTTGGATTTAGGGTATTCCATCCCGTCAGTTTGGGGGCAAATTGCAGGCTCAGGAGGTATCACCCTTAATCCAGGATCTAGTTCAGCTAGTGTTTGTACAGACGCCAGCACATCAACCTACCCGAAACTGTCACATTTCCCCAATCAATTTTGAACCTTATGCTTTAGCAATAAAGTTGAAAATTTATTAAAGAAATTTGATAGATTGTTGTAGGTTGATGTGCTGGCGTCTGTACTTTTTAAACCAGCACTGATGGAGCCCCACTGCACTATCACTACAGGCAGGCTACTGCTGATGGAGCATAAGGTTGCTTTTCCCCCAGATATGTGCAATGCAGCTATGCTGCGAGGATGTGAAAGCTAAGCTACGAAGCTATGTGACCATTTCCACTAATGCAAAGCTGTGTAGCGGAGCGAGTAAGTATAGGCATGCTAGTAGATGCGCTACCGCGAGGTAGCTATACGAGGAAGATGCGCAGCTCGAGCTAAGACATGCAGTGGCAGTAGAGAAGGCAAGGGGAGCGTGTCTACTTTCGGTGACAAACGCGCGCCTACTTTAGGTACTCTGCTCTGCACGTAGCTACACCACTCGCGGCATCCATCATCCGTAGCACGCATCCATGGCACGCATCCTTCCCCGTTTCCACCAGTGCTATGCTATGTGGACCAATGAATAATATGATTGGTGAATATCAAACGCATCCACGTAGCATAGCACGTCTGGTGGAAAAGCAGCCGTCTCGGACGAAGGAAAGGGGTGAAAAATTTTAGCAACTCGCCTAGGTGAGTTCAGGTTTTCTTTTGTCTGTTTATACGAAAAAGGAACTTACAAAGGAGAGAATACAGGATGCAAGAAGAGCTTGCGAAGCGAGCTCGGAATATTTTGCACCCTGTCTCGGAATGGTTGTTTTTTTTTAGAATGAAGTTCTTAACGTAGCTTGTGGTAAGAATAAACTGGGAGGAATCGTCACGTAATGAAAAAGCGTTATGGCCCTCCATGCGACTTTTTATTACATATAATAGAGAGAGAGAGATAGTTTTCATGGTTTTCGAGGGTGCTGAAGACGATAGTGAGGTCAAAATGAAAATCCAAGATGGCTCGACAAGTTTAGGTTTTCTTTTATAGTATAGGTTATAATTATACAGGTTATTGGAAAAACATCAACAACCTCTTAAGAGGTCATTGTACTCATCATTATGAACAACTTTTACTATGGGACCAAACCTGAAATCGCGAAAAAAAAGTCAGCTGTTCTGTACATTTTGATGAGCTATACGAACATAAATGTAGGGCAGTAGGGAACAGCCACGAAACAGCTGATTTTTTTTTCGCGATTTCAGGTTTGGTCCCATAGTAAAAGTTATTCATAATGATGAGTGCAATGGCCTCTGATGTTGTTAGTTTTTCCAATAACCCTGTATAAATAGAAATAGCTTTGTCGCTTAGGTAAGCAGAAAAGTTTGAAAAATAGGAGAATGTAAGACGCAAGAGTTCAAGAGCGAAATTCTTAGCTCCCTTCATTTCTCCCTACGTTGCATACGTAGGTGGTTCAAGCTCCACCCTCAAAGGGATTTGATTAAAAAATCTATGAAAATCATTCATTTATTACACTCTACTCGCATAAGACGACCATATTTATTGCAGTGGATGTAAACGAACAATATCAACACAGTAAATCTTTTCTTTGAACTCACAAAGGCTGAATGCATAATACTTATGCTAGGCGTTGTGCTGTGAATTCAATAAAAACAAATCACAGAGAGAAAATGGCGGTTCTTGTCTCTGGCAATATAGTTCCGTAATAATTTCCTATTTCTCTGTATTTGTTTGGAAATAACAAGTCAAAACTTTAAAATAACATTGTTGTACGCAGTTTTACAAATAAAAATTAAATTAATATAACATTTCATGCATTAATATGTATTAGACATGTTATCTGTATTAGTGCTAACAACGCGGTTTTTCGTTTAGTTTATTTGTTCACAATTTCGTGCTATGTGTTGATTTTGTTCGTATAAATATAAACCCACTGGACTATTGCAATAATTATGGTTGTGTTTACGAGTAGAGTGTAATAAATTAGTGATTGTCATGTTATGGGACGCTTCAAAAGTATAATATGTCAGTGATAATTTGTTAGTTTGATAACAATGGGAGAAGCAGAGGATTTTAACACCTTAGCGTTCGAGAAACGCCTGAGTCAGCTGAAGGATACTCAGGAGAGTATCCAGGGGTTATCCTCGTGGTGCCTGAAACAAAGGCCTCACCACAAAAGGATAGTGCAAAGTTGGCTGAATGTATTGAAGAGAGTGAAGGTGGAACAGAGACTGGTATTATTTTACTTGGCCAATGATGTGATTCAGTACAGCAAAAGGAAGAATTACGAGTTTGTTGAGAGCTGGGGGCTCAATCTCCAGAAAGCTACTCCTTTGGTCAGGTTGGTCCGCAATGATAAAAATTGCATGGTTTATGGTTATTTTATGTATTTTCAGCGTTTCTGAGACTTTTTTATGTGAAAAATTAAATAGTAAATCATTACTACATAAAAAATACACTGAAACAGTCATAAAACATGTGACTTCCAAATGTTGTAATAGAAATCATAATGTACTACTGTAAGTCATAAATAACCTAAGAAAAAGTAGTAAATTGTTAAAAAAATACAAAGCCATAGCTTTTCTTATATAATTCTGGTATGAGGCCGAATTTTAAGATATTAGATGATGTTTTAAGTGTAATGTAGTGAAAACCTTGAGAAAAAGCTTCATACTTTTTTTAAGCTTCTTATTGAGTAATTTTCATCTTGAAAAAAAAATATACTTATAATACGCGCCACGAAAGATGAGACTTGACAAGCTCAGTAGTAGGGAGTTTGCGCAGGTAAGTTGTGTACTAAATAGTTAACCATAGTGTGTATATCTATTCAGGGATTTATCTATGACATTTAGATAAAAATTCTTAACAATATTATAATATTTATTGCAAAATAATAAAGTTTAAGATCTCATCTTTTGTGGCGCATACTATACTAAACAATTGAATATTTATTTAAACATATAATGCATACTTATATAGCAATAGTTTAGTTTGCCCTGATGCAATATATTGATTAACAATTAAAATATATTTAAATGGTTGATGACAATAGGCTCGCCCCCTATTTCATGGGACTTGCACATAACTGGCTAAACGTGGGTGTACTCCTCTGCCTCGCGCTTTAGGGAATAAAGGTGCAATGCCATGTTATATACTTAAAACCAGTAAATGTTTATATGTTAATATTTAGCAAACTTGTCTTCATAATCTTCTTCATCTTTCAGGGATGATAAAGTGAGACCAAAAATCTTGCGAATATTCAAGATATGGGAACAAAGATCAGTGTATGATGAGGAGTTCCTATCAGATCTAACAGGCTTGCTTAGTGCTGGTGCTGTTAAGAAAGATGATGATTCAGAGTTTCAAGTAAGCTTTAATTAATATAATACTAGTGACATCAAGATTTTTTTATTATTCTCCAACTTTAATATTAATGTATTATACACATAAACCTTCCGGAATAAGTTCTCTAAATGATGATGAAAACCACATCAAAATCCATTGCACAGTTTATAAGAATGAAGCTGTCACACAGACAGATACGAAAATTGATTTTAATTTATAATATGTATAGATGTCATGGAAATATAAATAAGGATTTAAAAAAATTGATTAATAAGGAGTATTCAATAATTTACCAGAAAATATGCAAGAAAACTTCCACTAACCCGCACTGGGCCTGTGCCGTGGATTATAGCTCATTTTTTCTCACCGAGAGGCCTGTGACCCAGCAGAACATTATAGGCTAATTATGCTATGCAAGCAAATTAAATGCAAGCTAAGTAGTGTTGTAGTGTAATTTGTGAGAAGCCCATTTATGGTCTACTGTACATCAGAAGTCAAAACTTAAATTTAAAAAATCACCCTTGATGCGGGACGAAGTTCGCCAGGTCAGCTAGTTAAGAAATAAAATAAACACTATAGTCAAACAAATTTTTCAGCCTAATCATCTAGTGAACAAGATAAAACAATGTGCAGTATTGGAAGAAGACACAGACTTGAGGCTAAAGGATATTCATGAAAGTCATTTAGAACTATCTGACGCAGATTTACTGAGGGCCAGTCTCAAGGGTTTGTATGAAGGTTTGCTAGCTTTTTCTATGCTTTTATTTATTTTTTACCTTTTATATTGTTTATATTTATTTTTCTTGTGTCTGATGGGGTTCATTAAGTACCCTGAAGTAATGGGACAAAAAAAAATGTTTGCCGCAGTACAAGACCTAGCATCTGGAAATAATTCTGTAAGTCTCTGATATTATTATCCTATTGATGTCATGTGTATGGATAGCAGAATCCATACCTTGGATGCGCTTACGCCAGTCTGAATAAAAACTACGTCAAGTACCGATTCACTGATTTAGGAGAGGCCTTATCCAAGCATATTATAGGCCAATATATTATTAATGCAGGCTAACTTCTCCATTCTGTAGTAGCCACAAAAACTGATATTTTAGCGGGCAGATAATATTACTGTTACTGTTAGCCTGCATCATCCCACTCCCCCATGACTTCCAGCTCTTTCGATCCAGGGCTAAAGTGGACCACTGATTATTTGTTTTCTCCAGCTCGTCCTGCTATCTCGGAAGAAAATTTGTGATTGATTTGATATCTGAGTTTTGTAAAAAGGCTTTTGGTATCCAGAAACAAGTAGTTTATATCCAGGAAAAGCAATTTTGGCAAGGCATTTCCAACCACTTTGTTTTGTAGAGATTTCAGTAGTTACGCAGCAGAAAAACTGCATTTTATAAATATACTTTGCAATGTAGAATTCTTTTCTTTTTCTTTAGAATCAATACACAGGTGTCTTAGAGAGTTTTGTTACAATAAAACAATTGTCATTTCCAGAAAGGGGTAATAAAGATGATGTTGAAAAGGAGTTGAATGATGGAATAGCTTGCGTTGAACGATATACAGCGGCATTGCAAAGAGAGATAGTGGCGAGGGAAGCGCTGCTAGCGTTGCTATCAACTGCGACACAGTTCTACTCGACGCAGAGGGGCGAAGTCAAAGTTGTTGCTTATGTGAGTAATTAACAGTCTATAAGGATTTGTGCATACGACGCGACGTACATTTATTTTACGCGTCAACGGCGCATTATCTGCTATTTATTATAACTGCTATTATTTGGTGGCAGAGATACCGACGCGCAAACTGTAACCATAAAGTCAGGAAAAGATTATAGACCCCATAGCATAGAAAATTTTCGTTGGTTATATATTTTCTGTTTCATAGAAAAGTGTAATACATACGCGGTCATAATGTACTGTAATGCTATTCTGTAAAAATCTCACCGTGAAAACTTAGGTGAAGTGAGCTTAAAATGAGCTGTCAATAGTGTCATTCCCTAGCATTAGGTGGAAAGACAGCTCACTTTTAACTCACTTCACCTAAGTTTTCACGGTGATCTTTTACAGAATAGCACCGCTGAACCGCTAATTTTTCTTTTAATAACTGACGAATTTCTACATAGGTTTCAGAATCATGTACTGAATCTCGTTGTGCGTCCATGTCGTGGAAGCGTCTTTTTTTACATCCATACTAATATTATAAATGTGAAAGTGTGTGTGTCTGTCTGTCTGTTTGTTACCTCTTCACGGTTTAACCGCTGAAACGATTTAGATGAAATTGGTATACAGATAGTTTGAGTCCCGGGAGAGGACATAGGATAGTTTTTATCCTGATATTCCCACGGGATCGACACTTAGGCTCTAGACAGACGGACTGCAATCCAACCGCAAATTGCAGTTCGGATGCAGTTTGAATGCAGTTGAAACGACTGCAATAGAACTCAACTCATTCAAACTGATCCGAACTGCAATTTGCGGTTGGATTGCAGTTGAAATGCGGTCCGTCTGTCTAGAGCCTTATGCGAGCGAAACCGTGGGGCGCTGCTAGTCCGTTATATTACTTTAAAAGGCAACTAAAAAGCGCTGTAAAGGCATCTGCTAAACTATGTAAAATTATACTCAATTGTCATCCCAGCCACACACAATTGACTTTGAGATTCAATTAGCATTGTGTGTGTACAGATTTCATAGTCGCACATAATTTTATACTAGATAGCAACCATATAGCAACGGAGGCAGCTTGACGAATTATTGAGAGGTTTTTGATGTTGTTGCGTTTGTCGAGAAAAATGCAATTCAATGTCTCAAAACTCCTGAAAATCTGTGGTCTTAACTAGCAGAATACCAACTTGTCTAAAACGAATAAATCATTTTAACGAATAAAAAGGTTCATACAATAAAAGTGAAAAAGACGTCATTCGCTTCGTTTCGGATCGGATGACGCGACTCGACACCGCGTCGAATATAATGCGACAAGTGTGGTGATCCGTGTCCGGCTCTTGCCGATTTCGCGTCGCTAACCGTGGACTCCCATCATCATCATCATGTGCCAATATCTTCACACTCCTGTGTGCCAGCCTCATCCAAGTTCTACCCGCGATGGCAACAATATCGTCCGCCCATCTCGTCGCTCCCAACTAGCTTCAACTTCCTGACGGACCAACTGCTTGAAAATTCAAAAGTGTCTCTATAAAACGGTTTTATTAAAACAAATGGTATGCACTTCCAGGCGTATAAAAACTTCGGGGCGCGCGTGCGAGCGTTAAAGCGGAAACTGGATGAGTTGACCCCATCTTTACCGAACGCTGCTCCATCGCCGCCGCATCGCGATGAGGATGTACCATCCCCGGGACCTGATGAAGACCTGGACTTGCCTGTACCCACAGACGCTGGAGATGATGACGATAGTGAGTATTTTTTGTTTAATTTAGCCGTCTTTGACCACCGTCTCATCTGACAGTAAGAGATGATTTGGTCCACGATTGACAGCACCTTTACCGAACGCTGCCACACCGCTGCCACAACGGGATGAGGATGTACCGTCCCCGGAGCCTGATGAAGACTTGGACCTGCCTGTACCCACGGACGCTAGAGATGATGACGATGATAGTGAGTTATTCTTGTTTAATGTGGCATGGTGGCGAACCACGAACATAGCAGATGTAGAATATCGAAAAATTATAAGTATTTAAGACAGTAAAATATAAATATCGTGTTTTATCGACGAAAACGCCAACTAAAAAGGTAAAACAAGAAATCGTAAGATAATAACATCGGTTTTAGTTTAACCGGAGTCGCACGTAATCTGTACGATTTATGCCTTAAATACAGGACATATTTAAGGGCTGATTTTACCAAAGCCAAAATTTATTCGCGGGATTAGGCTTATTCTAGTTAAAAAAGTTTGGTGGAATGCGCCCTTAGTAAAGTAGTCGAGCTTTAGTATTTAAGTTTTTTTTTTTCGTTTTTCGCTTGCCTTGATTCGCTCACGAACGTGCACGCTTCTGTAGATAGAAGTAACTTATTCACTCGAGACCTGAAGACTGCCAGAGGGGCAATTCCCGTATTTTGATGAACGGATTCACTCTAATCCCAGTCTAAATCTGTCAAAAATATACTATTGGCGCCCGAATGACTTTACAGGAGGGCACTGTTGGTAAAAATTTGTGCTATTGTTTTGTGAAATATCACTTGGCATGTATTCTTTTTCCTCTCCACGTCGCTGGCACGACAGTTATTCAAATTGTGTTGCCCCAAAACTTCGCCGCTTCCACGGCGTTATCGGTGGCAGCGCAGATGTCACTTTGGCTGCAGGTTTTGAGGCACACAAGGCAGGATAGGAGGTAGAGCACGGTTAGTTTGTGACACAGCTCCACATCCACACCCTGCTGCCGTTCCGTAGAGGTAGCCTCACTTTACAAACTTCGATTTACACCTTTCCACTTGGGTGCGGAGACTGTTCAGGGACTTCCAAGTGGACCACGGAAAGTTACACCCTGCAGAAAGATGTTTGTTTTGTGGTAAGGTATCTTGCCACAGTTAGCAACGGCCGTCGATCGGATTTACCTGCTAAGGACGTACCGAAATCGCGCGTGCGCTCATCGACTTTCTTGAAGTTGCGTTGGTAGTTGAGCGCCAAATAGAGGTTGTTTACTGTCAGTTTCCTGTTTGTGTTTCTCCACTGCGCTTGGAACTTCTCTTCGAACTTGTGAAGATGCTTTGCCAGCTGTGGGTTATAGTGCGCTTACCGGGGCCGGTTTGAAGCAATGTGTATTAAAAAAAGAGATGCAAAATGTATTAAAAAACAAGATGGCTTGATTTTGAACGTTTTTAAATACGAGAATTGGCGTTTAGGTTATTTATTTCAGCCGAAAGACATCCACTGCTGTACATAGGCCTCCCTCAAGCACCGCCACTTCGACCGGTTCTGTGCTTCCCGCGTCTAGCGGATTCCTGCGGCCTTCACAAGGTCATCGGTCCACCTTGTGGGAGACCTTCCGATACTACGTCTTCCTGTACGCGGTCGCCACTCCAGAACCTTTCGGCCTAATCGGCTATCTGTTCTGCGAGCAATGTGCCCTGCCCACTGCTACTTAAGTTAGGCAATTCTTCGGGCTGTCGGTTACTTTGGTTCTCCTTCGGATTTCTTCAGTTTTTAGATATCGGGGAACAGAGAATCTAGCAGAGAGAGTTCCTGAACTTTGTGGTTATGTAACTGTAACAAGTTTTATAGGGCAGTTAGCCTTATCTAGGTCGTAAACCGCAGCTGATTGATTACGCGACGCGAGACTAACTTTCACGATCATGGGCGAACATGAGTTCACTTGCTGCAGATTCGAACTGGATACTTGCTTTTGTTATTGTTGTTGATCTTTGACAGTCGTTACGGGTACAGCCCTTTCACATTTATTTTACCTCAGACAGCAGAAGCCAAATAGCAACCTTATTGACACGAAAATAAAGATCACTGTAATTTTGACAGTTATGCAAAATCAGTGGTAAAATAACTGAATGGAATGTAGCCAGAAGCCCAAAAGTCTGACAACTAGTCCTACCAAGGGGTGTTACCCAATAACTGGGTTGTAGAGGTCAGATAGGCAATTGTTCCGTATAAAATACTGGTATTCAGCTGCATCCGGTTAGTCTAGAAGCCGACCCCAACATAGTTGGAAGAGGCTAGACTTTTGTTATACTAAAAAAATGCGAAAATGTGGAAACTCCTGTAGAGGACTTCCTAGTCTCCTACAGAAGTTTCCATTTTTCAACATCACACACATCACGTTAACGTCTTTCAGAAAGACATACCTGATACCAATAAGGTGTATGTTCTTCTGGTGACACGATATACCTTATTGGTGATGTCTTTCAAAAAGATCGGATGGGCAATTCCCGTAATTTTAAAAACGTTCGCATTCTGATTTGTCTCAATATGTCGAAAATACCACAATTTCAGCCTATAATGTTCCCACTTCTGGGACACAGGCCTGCTCTCTTCGAGAGGGAGGCAGTCTACCACGCAGGCCCAGTAAGGGTCGGTATTTCCCTACATATTTGACACGTCTTTGACATTGATTGTCGCTAGGATGAGATTGCGACTAGATTTTAAACGTTTTTAATAATTGGAAATGGCCTTCGGGTGCGTAATGAAACGTAACGACACGTGACTCTTACACACGTTGTCTACGTTTCTTTTTGTCTACTCTCCTGTCGCAGGTATGCTAGAAGAGATTTCTTTAGAAATAAGCGTTATCTTTGTACGTATTTTTTTCTATTCCTATCTTCTTGTCTGTTCATGTGTGTACTTAAATGGTTAAATAAATAATTAAAGGCATGATGAAGTGATATTTATTTTTGTAAGTAGTTCTTTTAAGACAAAATAAATCTAGATGTGCCAGCATTTCCTAGTAGGTACTCGCAACAACGTTCATTCATCTTCTTATACACCAGCACTCTAATTGTTTAACACATTTTCAATCACAATTTGAATAATTTTGAAGGATATTATTGCTAATCTATTGCTTCATATTTTCGAAATAGGTATTTGTCTGCTAAACAACGTAAATAACGCAATGAATGCTGTTGAACTGTCAAAATGCAAGCCATTGTTACTGATAGTGTGTTACGCAATTACCCCGCTGATGAACATATGTGCAATATCGTAGCAGGTTGGTTTCTGTAGTTTCTAGTTTCTGTCTACCTCACGAGAAAAGCATGAGTGTATGTTAAACCAGAAAAAGTATGCTCTTCTGTAATCTTCATTTTTGGAATTGCATAGAGTTGTTAAACTAAAATTTTCTTATCATGGTAATACAAAATAGGCCAGCGCTTCCATGGTTGCAACAGCTCTATATTAGATCTCGTTATCGCGCGTTCGTATTTCCGAAGATATACGATGGTTACCGAAGCGTATATTTTTCCTTGGAGATCTCTAATTGGCTTAACTAAATGATGATTTATCTTGTTGCAGTTGGCTACAACATCGACCAGACATTCAACTCGTCGATAGCCGCCGATGGATCGCTATACAACCTAGGACTCACGTCGTTTCTCACGTCCGATAACCCTATAGCGTTGTTTAATGAGTCCAGTGAAGTTCTTAGTAATGGTGAGTTTTATATTATGTACATGACAGCTGACCCAACAGACGTTGTCCTGACCAAATTTCAATTATTCATACAAAACTCCCATAGAAAAAATTACGTTTTCTCGAATTTGAACATATTCCGGGATACTTAAAAAAATAATTTCCACTAAATCCTTATTAGGACTATTAGGAACATTTTAAAACAAAAAATAGCCAGATCTGTCCAGCCGTTCGTTCTTCAGTAATGCGCGTACCAACGAACAGCATTTTATTTATCAGGGTCATATTAAATTAGCTATCGAAACTTCGCATACGTCATGGGCATCAATATCTTAACATGATGACATCGACGCGCAACCTGTCGCCATCGATTCAATACATGATTCTGGACCCACCACTTCTATGAAACAGCAGATTTTTATAACCGCCGAAAACCTTCTATGCTAGGGAGTCTAGAATCACGTGTTTCAGTTTGCGCGTCGATGTCCCTCCCGCCCTGTGTAGGCGTGATGAATACGGATGAAACCTAAAGTAAGTGAACCTTAAGTCCGCCTTTGTACAGACGCTAGCACATCAAGCTACTACAATCTGTCAAATTTCTTTAATAGATTTTCAATTTTATTGCTAAAGCATAAGGTTTAAAGTTGATTGGGAAAATTTTACAGTTTCGGGTAGCTTAATGCGCTGGCGTCTGTACCTATTGTATGTGCGAAAAGATTAAATAAAAAAATAAACCTCAGTTGTATGCAATGGTGGATTTGTTTCAGCTAACAAAATCGAGGTGATAAACAGTAGGCCGAACAAGCAAGCCGAACAAGATTTTAATATAAACGATGTATTGAAGAACCTCATGACCGACAATAATACCAACGCCTCGGATAATAACTCAGGTCAGTTTAGACACGTAGTCAAAAAAATAAGTTTAAAAACTAAAACCCGACTACTGAAAAGGATGAAACAAGAAAGTACCTTCCCGTGGTCGCATGATGCTTATGTCTGTTTCATTGCTTGCACATTAGCAGTAACACTTTAATTACGAAAATCGCCCTTTCTGGCTACGAAATAAAGGCGTCAAAGTCAAACTGTTACCTTAGACGTGCCGTTGAGATTGATTTCTTGCTCGTTTCTTATAATGTGTGTCGTGTAGTAATTAGTTATGGTATAGACAGATAATGCAATTCACGAGCGCGCGTCCTGTGACTCTTACATCATTGTAATAGGGTATAAGTTGGTATGATTGACGCGCCTTCGTGAAATGCAACATACGTTTGATTTTCTAGATCGTTTATTTCAATTAGAACATAAAAATGCTTTTGAAATTCAAAAAATAGAAAGAAAAGAATGAAAGAATAACATTTATTTGGCAACAGTTTATGATACACAAAAAAACCCGAAAAATCACGCCTTTTTCCAACTATGTTGGGGTGGGCTTCCAGTCTGTGGATGCAGCATTTTACATGGAGCGATTGCCTATCTTCGATCGACATGTGCGGCTATGACAGCCACGAGATACCCTGTGTTATAGAAGGACAAATTAATAAACACACTTTCGCATTTATAATATAAAGTAGAATAGGATTAGCTTCTCTACCTGCGTACTCTAAGGGGGACGTGAAAGGGTAGCCGGCGAACTTCAATTTTTAGATTTTTTTATAAAGTTATTTGCAATTTGCAGGTGTATGTCCGGTTTTATGTTGATCAAAATATGATTCGCGACTGTAACGAATATGTATTTACATAATTATAATTATTAGCTTTATAAATATACCAGGGTGTAGCGGGATCGTCCGAAAGGGTTACCGCTGCCCCGGAACATAAAGGGCTAAGGAAGGAACACGGGTGGGTTTTAGTCAGACACTCCCTTCCGCTCCACCCAGAGTGGGAGGAGTCATTAGATGATTTCCCATTAAAAATATATATATATATATATCAGGGTGGTTTAGCCTTAAATAGCGGGTGCTAAAACGGGCATATAACAATTTGTTCACAGTAAATAGCGCGTCGATGTCTCAAAAGTCACAGGACACGTTGCCCGGGTTAGACTTGCTAACACCCGACACGCCCGGCAATCCGCCGCCTCCTACGTCCTTCTACGGCACCATGGATCTTACTGGTATTTATTTAATTACCCGTTTGTGTACACACATATAAACAGGCAAGAAGAGAAGAACCGAAAAATACGTACAAAGGTGATGCTTATTTCCAAAGAAAACTCTTGCCCCTGCGATTAGGAAAATAAAAAGAAATATAGACACTGAGTGTAAGTGTCCAAACACACTATGCCGAAGATACGCGACCGAAGTTCCGCGGCTGATTTTATTGTACGCTATAACGCAACGTAATTTCGGCATAATGTGTCGTCAGTAATTCAAATAGCATTGTAGGCTCATGCCGACCTTCGGTCGCGTAACTTCGGCATAGTGTGTTTAGACACTAAGAGTGGAAGAGAAAACAAAATACATAAAATCAAAAAACAAATTCACTTATTTAAATAAACCATATAATAAAAATCTTAAATTCATTAATTCACGGAGATACAACGCACAGCCTAATCCGCTGGGTAAGGGGCCATTAATTTATTAAGTAAGACGATTTAGGGGGGATCCCGGGTAGACCATGTCTAATTTTTTCTTACAAGGGGGTAGTTCTTAAATAAGACACAAAATGCGCAAAGTTAAGATTATACTTTGAAAAATCGCTGTTTGTATATTACAATCAGATCTGGAAAACACTCGTCGTCTACGGCAAAAACCCCATTATTCTGACTTCAATCGCATTTTACAACTCCCAGAGTTCGCAGATGTTACCTCAAAACCAGTGGGTTTATTTTCATACATGTACATGACAAAGTTCTAATTAAATTGCAACCAAAATTTATTTAGGACCTTTTTATTACAACATAGAATACAGAACGTTAAATTGTAGACCCGCGGTTTCACCCTTATGGAGATTCTCACAAGATCTGTGCGTTTTTATTGCATAAAAAGTATCCTGTCACTCGAAAATAATTTAGTTTTCTATCAGTGAATTTTCAAGATCGAATCAGTACTTCTAGATATTACTTTTTACAGACATACCTACAACTTTTTACAAATATTTATACCTAAACTTTATACAGAATAAATATTTCATTTTATATATTATGTTTGTTTGTTACGCTTTCACGCAAAAATGGCTGAACAGATTTTGATGAAATTTGGCACGTGGGTAGACCACAACCTGGATTAAGACATAGGATACTTTTTATCCGTATATTCCCACGGAATCGAGACTTATGCAGGTGAAGCCGCGGGGCGCACCTAGTTTTCATTATAATTCTAAGAGACCGCACTATCGGAATAGGTAATGACATGTGTATTGTAGTATAGTTATTAGGGAGATAAATAAATAAATAAACTTTACCCATAGCCATTGCATTTTCTGTACTAGATGAGGTTAGTGTAAGTAATGTTTTGTTTTCAGATGAACCGGAACCTTATCACCCAGAACCGACTAGCCCATGGAGTAGTAGCTGGCCTGTGACTGTAAGTTTACAGATTTTTTATTCGCTACTGGTATTGAAATTACATTGTATAAATGTATACTCTGTTCCAAAACTATCTAATGAAAATGTAAACAAATGGATCACATTTGTTTACATTTTGCCAATTATATTATTATTGTTTTGTAGAGCGGGAGCGCAGGCCGCTGGCTGTACGATGTGGGATGTTGGCCCACAGGTTTGCACGTTATACGGCTCAAGTTAAGGTGACGCTTTTCAAAGCCAATCCTTTTACACGTGCAGCCTGTGGGGGAACTTTACGCAAAAGGCATATAGTGGCCTGCGCACACAATATAACAACACGTTCCGGCTGTTGATGGGGTTCCCGTTTTTTTTGTAGCGCATCCGGCACGTTTGCCGACGCAAACGTTGATAGTTTTTCGGCCATCATGCGCAAGACATGCGCATCTCTGCTACGCCGTGTTCGCGCCAGCCCCAACACACGTTGGCTGATAGGTGGGACTCTCCGATCTTGGGGCGGTGGATACGACTGCATGCAGTCAAGTAGACATACCCCAGGATCGGCGTGCCTCACGCAGCTTAGAATAAATGTTACTAACACTAGGCAATTTAACCTGATTAGGGTTTGCTGACGTATGTTGATGGTCTGTTCCTGTAACTGATGAAAAAAAAAAGATCGGATATTTTTACTTGGCTAAGAAAGAAAAGAATAACATTTATTTGGCAACAGTTTATGATACACAAAACAGCCCATATAAAAATCACGCCTTTCGCCTATGCGTCTCCATCTTGCACTTGTAATTTGACAGTTTTGCGACAGCGGATAACGCTTACCCAAAATACGAGGTAACGTCTTTATCAATCTTGGTCTAAGGGTAGTCATTATTACTCTATGGTTATGACAGTATTGTAAAGTAAGTACTGTTGCACCAGCGCGGCGTACCGGCGTTAGGGGCGGGCTTCGCTGATACACCGGAGTCGCCGCCGCCCGCACCACGACCCATCCCGCCGCCTGAGCCCGTGCGGTACCCACAGGTATATTTTGTCTCTGCATTACCCTAAGGTAAGGAATGCAATCTCGAGCCTAGATTGGCAACTCAAGTACTCGCGTGCTAAGTCTAGTGTCGCGATTAGCCATCCAAGATCTCGCCCAGCAATCAGGCGAGATGTCGCTCTCTAGATTTTCTAGATCGAGATTATATTATTATTAGATACTTTTTTAAAATAAATAATTCGTATTTTTTTTTATATAAAATTCTTGAAATTATTTAAAATTAAAACTACACATGCAGATTGACCGTGCTATATTGTGTAAATAAATAAATATTACAACATTGCATTCCCTACCCTAAAATAGACGGGCAGTAAAAGAAGTCTTGCAGTTTTTTACTTGTGCATAAAGCATTACATACACAAATGATTCCCTCTCCTCCTATCTTCTTGGGGTCCAAGTCTGAGAAAAATTAAATACGTGGACATTAAGAAGGTAGATCACGTTTTATTGAAAAAAAAAAAGAGAATACCTACTCTTTATTATTTACTCCATAAAAATTATCACCACAATTAATTCCTTGACCGTTTTGAGAGCAGTTAAGGTGAAATAATTTACACAAAGTAAAGCACCTGTCTGGGGTCGAACCTACAATTCGATATAAAATTTTTGATTTTATTTATTTTCGTTATTCTTTTCAGGATATCCCGGCTGACGTGGACCACAGAGGTATATTACCTCCACCTCCGCCGCCGCCAACATTACCACTCTTAGGTCGTAAGTGTTATGATTTCCGCTTCTTTCTTTTTTGTTTTTTTTTTTTGTGTTAAAATTTCCCTGGATGACTATGCCAACTTCATAGGGGCAAACATTAGCATAATTCATTTATGGCATTTAAGCATGCTACCCAATTGCACTATACTAGCACACACTCAAATGTATTTTAATAATACATTAGCTGACCCCGGCGAACTTCGTACCACCTCAGAATAAAAAAAAATACAAAATGTATGAGAAAATGAATTATCTTCATTTTTTTCGTCGTGAATTTTTCCCATGTTTTAATAGTTATTCTGGTATTCGGGGCGGAGACAAATCCAACAAATCAAACATCATATAAATCGGTCCAGCCGTTCTTGAGTTATAAATGGTGTAACTAACCTGATGTTGTTTTATTTATACAGATAGATAGATGCTAGCTGACCGCGAACTTACCGCCTCAGAATGAATAAGAACGAATTAATGGGAAAATTAATTATCTTCATAATTTTATTTCGTGATTTCTTCCCGTTTTAATAGTCCTGCTATTCGGGGCGGAGACAAAACCAACAAATAATAGAACATTATATGTTTATAACAAAATTTTACAGGAGGAAGAAAAAACTGTCTACTGAAAAAAAAAATGTATGAGTGGGGAAGATATTACCTTTTTTTTTTTATTTTATGCATTCCTTAGGAGTGGCTGATTCGAAAGTTTGCTAGAGTAATCTGTGCTTACCGAGTTTATAAATCCAAAGAACAAATTTTTTTTTTTTGGAGGAAATGAGACATCCGAGGTTTTCACTGCTGGGCGACGATATGTTCTTCTAGGGCGTGCCCTTTAATTAATAATACTACTGTAACTAATAATATCCTTCTCTCCCACAGATCCTCTCATTTCTTTCATACATAGTTTCAGGAAATTATATAGACTGGCACTCCATGTTTTCCTCTTTAACAAATATGAACTTTGCTGACATATAAACTCAGTTCATTTCAGCCAGCGCTGTTAAAGTGAAATTGTTCCCACTATGAAAAGGTCATATAATAATTAATGTTGCAGCGAAAGTTAAACTTTATCTATATATATAAAAGGAGAACTGACTGACTGACATATCAACGCACAGCCCAAACCGCTGGGTCTAGAGATTCCAAATTTGGCACGTACGTTCCTTATGAGGTCTAGGGGTGCACTAAGAAAGGATTTTTCAAAATTCATCCCCTAAGGGGGTGAATGGGGGGGTGAAATTTCACGCGGACGAAGTCGCGGGAAGAAGCTAGTGTATAATATGGGCAGAAAAGTTTCTTTACCAAAATTATAACTTAACTTTAAATACTCCCACGATTCCCGTACCTTTTCTTGCACCCATAAGCACAACACAATGTTTTGCGTGCGTACCACAAATAAAAGTCGTTTCCCAGTAATTATTTTTGTACAATGTTGCTTAGTTTGATGTACAGAATGCGTAGACTTTTTGATGGGTGTTTTTACACGATATTATACATGTTTCTTATTCTATTTATTAACTTGCAGAGCTTGAAGACGTGGACCACAGAATGTTACCGTCGCTGCCGCTGCCACCGATGCCTCTCATCAACTCCGCGCCACTCAGGCATCCCGTAGTACATCAAGGTAACTCATTATACTTACTGATTTGCGTTCGCGATTTATTTGCCAAAAATGTAAACAAATATGAATTAATGGAAAAATAACTTTAATGCCTACACAATAAAGTTCAGCTTACGCTACAACTTCAACATTTTTGTAACTTTCAATAGTGCTAGTCGCTCTGAAATCAACTTAATTTTCATTGAAATAAAGTTGATATTTGTTTAACTTGACATAGGGTGGGGGTGTGCAGCACTGCGCACTTTTACTATAGTTTATTTATTTGTTACATCAACAGCAATGAATACAAAGAATTAAAACAGAACATATAATAAAAGTACTGCTTTCATTTTGACAGTTCAACAACATTCATTGCGTTATTGACGTTGTTGAGCAGGCAAATTTTTCGAACATCTGAAGCAATGGATTAGCAATATGCTTCAAAATGATGCAGATGGTGGTTGAAAGTGTGTAATTAGGGACAGCACCCTGGACATATCAGGGTATGTGTATCTATTATACACGGCATTCACCCTAAAAACGACAACTTTATTAACTAAGAAATCTTTTTTTAACCTGCAGGGTAATTGCGAAACACACTATCAGTAGCAATGGGTTTCATTTTGACAGTTCAACAACATTCATTGCGTTATTTACGTTGTTTACGTTGTTGAGCAAACACATTTTTCGAACATATGAAGCAATGGATTAGTAATATGCTTCAAAATGATTCAAATTGAGAGTAATAGTGTGTTACGCAATTAGGGTGCGGCTTCAAAAAAAGAGGTTATGTAATCGACATTTTTTTTGTATTAGTGTTTTGATTGCTCAGTGAATCCTCCGCCGATTTACGTGGTAACCGGCTTATAAAAACAAGGTTATGCAATCAACTAATATTTTTTATGTATCTACCTGATATCTCAGTGAATTCTGGGCCGACTTGCTTTCGGAAGTCGGTGGCAAAACATTATTGTTTACATTGTATATTTGAATTAACAACAAACTTGACAAAGTTACTTAACAAAGTTTCAAATTCCATTGCAACCAAAAACGTATTAGGACCTTTTTGTTATAAATGGTCACTCAAAAATCAACTTAAAATACATTTCACTAAAGTAGATAACTGATTAAGTAAGTGGCAATGGAATGTAATTTATCTGAGATTATGAACACTGCTATAGTCACTTTTTCGATTTCCAACGGGTTAAAGTAAAATTGCCTATTATTATTTCCAGATGTAGACCACAGAAATCTAATACCTTTAACGCATCAGCCTCCAATCCCACGGCCAATGAACCCTCCGTCAATGGACCAAGTAAGTTTTTATTTATTTACAGACGCCAACACATCAAGCTACTACAATCTGTCAAGTTTCTTTAATAGATTTTCAACTTTATCGCTAAAGCATAAGGTTCAAAGTTGATTGGGAAAATTTTACCGTTTCGGATAGCTTGATGTTTTCAAATTACAGAGCTAATAGGTATGTGAGGACAGTGTAGGCCTGTCAAAAAGTACGAGGTGTATAATAAAATAGAAAATGGTCTACAGATTTACAGTGTGCAATTCCTACTAAAATGTACGAAGGCCACCACAGCTGGAATAAAAAGAAATGCCCAGACAGTTAAGCTGTAACCGAAAATAGAATATAAATTTTTCTTTGGCCAGTACTTTTACAATTAGACCAAAGGTATATGAAACTTGATGTCCTATAAGTCTAATGAAGTGGCCCTGTTTCATGCTGATACTATTCTTAGGACCTGATTCGCGATGTCCGAATAGCCACTACTCATCGAATACATACAAAAATGGAACAGAAATTGTATGAAATTGTCTGCCAAGTAAGTTACCGGGAACTTAATTGTAGGAGGTGAAACATGCCCCTTAAGTTCTAATGTTCTTTCGTTATCTGATACGAGTTATTGCAACGAGATTCATGAGCTTCTAAAGCTTTGTGTGAAGTTACTAAATAAAATTATAGTCTAGATCATAGGCAGAAATACTCGAAATATGATTTGAAAAGCTCAGCGAAAACTGATTCTATTATTCTTTTTTAGAATGTGAACGAAGATACAGTAAGTTACGTAACAGTATAGTTACGAGCATAATTTTATATCATAGTGCTCATGTACACGAGCTGCACGTTACCAACGGCAGAGACAACCGCAGCCGTCGCGCGTCGGCACTAGTCGGCGTCAGTCGTAGACCTGTCGACGGCTGCCGACGTGCCGCTCGTGTATTTGAGTACCGTACTCAAAGACACGTTGTCCCCTCCGTGCCTCGGAAAGCACGTTAAACCGTTGGTCCCGGCTGTCATTCGTGGATCTTTGACAGTCGTTACGGGTAGTCAGAAGCCCGAAAGTTTGACAACCAGTCTTACCAAGGGGTATCGTATTACCCAGTAACTGGGTTGTGGAGGTCAGATAAGCAGTCGGTCCATGTAAAATACTCGTATTCAGCTGCATCCGGTTAGACTGGAAGCCGACCCCAACATAGTTGGGAAAAGGCTAGGCAGATGATGACTCAAATACACGTCGACGGTTGCAGTTGCCTCTGCCGGTTGACGCGTAGCGCTCGCGTGTACGAACACTCACAGTTACGCAAAATTCAAAACTGATTGTGAAATAATGATTGCAATTTTGAGAATAGTCCTATTTCTTCGTAACATGTAGTATGGTTCCGAGAATACAATGCTCGTAACACTATCAAAACTTTAAGAGAAAATCGTCTTAGAATCTTGCGCAAGTGTATGGTGTTTATGGTCGTGACTACAGTACCCGTATCCCGCTATTTCATGTTCTTACGTAAGTTTAAAACGTAAGAAGAATTGAATTTCGCTGGCAATCAGTACATAGAGCATCTTCTTTAGTAAAAAAACTAATATGTTTTGCTGTAAACAGGATTACAGGGTACCTCCAATGGTGCCTCCGACGGACATCGTGGAAAGCGTCGACATGGACCTGTCTGAAGATGAGGACCAACGTAAGCTATACTTACTTATACCCGCCTATTATTGTCCCACCGCTGTGCAAAGGCCTCTTCTCATACAGAAAAGGCACGAGCATTGATCACCACGCTTGCTTAATACGGCTTGGCGATTTTGGACTTTATTAACTATAACTTCAGGTTTCTTCACTATGATTTTCCTTGACTGATGTCAGTAATCTCCCAGATAAACTCAGAAAGTACATGTGGTTTGAAAGAGTCACATTGGTTGCCCGGACTTGAACCCAGAACCTCGTGCGGACTTGGACCCAGAACCCCAGAAAATTTTGCGCCCCTCCGCCCTCCACCAAATGTTGTTCATTGTTTGACGTTAAACTTTATGGCTGCTCTGAAATGCGCTACTCGCTGCGCAGTACCTTCCCCTCCTCCCACCTGACACTTGAATGTGTTACTGCGCAGCGACTCGCCTAGTTTACATCGGGCTGCACCTACTAATTGCAGTAATTCTACGTTCATATCTAGCCAGAACTTAGAAGTGACGAAAGATGGCAACCCACTTGTATTTTGCATCTACAATTCTATATAAATACTTTAAAAGTGGATGTAGTGGAGGGGCGCCCAATTTTAGCTTAGACGATCTATACCTATTTGTGCATTTTTATATTATTGTTTAGCAGAAGACCCAATTATTCTCACATACACTTTGAATCTCATAATAATTTGCAAATATTATCTTAGTAAAAAACCGTTTTACAAAGGGGTATTGTGATACCCAGAAACTGGGTTGTTTGTGGAAGTCAAATAGACAGTTGCTCCATGTAAAACTAGTTTTTAGCTGCACCCGGTTTGATTGTAAGCCGACCCAAACATAGTTAAGGTAAAATGATCGAAGTAAAATCAACATTCTCAATATTTTCAGAAGGCATGTACACAAGTGGGAACCAAGCGGAGCGACGACACAGCTTCAACAACAACAAAGTGCTGGTCGGAGGCGACAACGGCAAGACGCACCACAATGATCACAACCACACGAACCTAATACAAATCAACAACGCCAAGAAAGAGTCGCATTCGGCCCCAATCATGCCCCCCATGGTCAACCCCTTCGATGTCATGCCACCCTCCCTCAAAAACTTTAACATGAACTTTCAAAAACCTGCCAACTTCCCACAAACATTCGACCTAACAGAAGAAAACTCAAACGACAGCGCTTACGAAGAAGACTTACGAAACAGAGGGATAGAAAAGCCTAAACAAGAGATTCGGAACCCGTCCCCACCATTCGAAGACTTTACGAGCGATGAATATCAACAACATCCGAGGTTCATGAACCCACGGTTCCCCAGGAATTGGGGTCCCAGGACTAATTTCAGGCCGCCAGGGTTCCCACCCCAGCAAGCCTGGCCCAGGAATGGGCCACGTCCCCCGAACCGATGGATGGGCCCCAGGCCAAGGTTCTGGTGAAGTGTTTGTGTGTGACAGTGTGGTTACTATATAAAAGACGAGGTTAAGGCAGTATCAGTGAGTTTCATTTTACGATAGAACCACGGAGTAATAAATAAATGGATTATTCTCGTGATTTTTTCATAGAATCATTTGTAGATTCGTTAGCATTCAGATCTTTTGTTTAATACTCCGTGTTGCCGACCGATTAGCATAATGTTGCTATACTGTTAAATATAACAATGTTTCATACCTAGTTGTCCCTTAGCTATTTTTCTAAAACGTAATGAGTTTCATATCAATAGGTTCCTAAGTCATTTTGATCCCTTTACAAATTCCTTTCCACAAGATAATCTAGGTTTTGTGCAGCACGAGTTCTCAATAATCTAAAGTTTTCTTCTAATGGTTTGCTTTAGGCAATTGCAAATGACACAATAATTCTACTATTTTAGTACAATGTAAAAAAAAAGGAAATCAATACGGCACTCTTAAAGATGCAAAATGAGACTACGATAGAACGTAGAAAAGACTAGTTTTAACGTCATATATGACTGTGTTCGTAGTTATAGATACTGAAGTTTAGTAATATCGATACAATTCGAAATTCTGTAAATATGAATATTATAAGTACTTCAGTTATGAGATGGTTATTCTGCAATTTTTTTATATGAGCTATACAATGTATTCAATAAATCGTTAGTTCGTATACATGAATTGATTAGAATCGGTGTGTATGGCAGTCATTTTATATTGAAGACAGTAGCAGCTATTGTATGAAATTTGAGAGGTTAAGCCGTGTATTATTTATTTGGTGAGAAATGTTGGACAACAAGTTGGTCGAGAGTTATGGCTAGCGAAGCTGAAATCGACTAGGAACAATAGTTACATTGAAGATGAATGGTAAGAAATATTTGATCAAACATTTGCATAAAATGTATAAGATACAATGATAGGCATGAGATAGAATGTTCTAGACTGTTATATTTAGCGAACATTCAACTGTTGTAATTGAACAAATAAACGAATTAGAATATGTGAATTAACTTGCACATTTTGAAATTCTATTGTTGATAATAACTGGGTAATTAATACCTGTATTTTCTGATGATTTTACGTATCTTTCGGGTAATCTGCGTATTGACCAGTTATTGTTGACATTACTGGACATTCTAGTAAGTTTCTAGGTACCGTATAAGGTACAGAATGAATGAAAAGAAATTGTTACATAAAAAAATATACTACCAATGCGATGTGTGTGAAATGAATGGTAATTATGTAATTCAAATGTTTTAAAACCTTTATTCAATGACAGAGCATTTGTTCTACATCTACAGTCCTTTCACAGTTATTTCATCTCTGATTTTGCATCACTGTCCAAACCACAGTGATCTTTATTCTCATTCTAATAAGGTTGCTGTTGGGTTGCTGCCACTGAGAAGTCTGTCAAAATCATTGTGATCTTTATTCTCATTACAATAAGGTTCTTGTTACGTTGCTGCTGTTAGAGGTACAATAACTGTAAACGGACCGGACTGTATACTATGAGTTGCTAATAAGTTATGACGTTTTGGAACTGAGTACACTGGGTTTTAATAGCCATTATGTTAAGGTGGCCAAATGCTGCTCAATTCTAAAGGGTCTTGTTAGCAAGTCGAGTGCCTCATATTTAGTAAGCATACAGTATAGGTACGTTATTTTCATAACTATCAAATCCCGAAAAAAAAAGACGTGTACTATTTAATGAAGTTCAGTCATGAATCTAATTTTAAATGATGTCTGACAAGATGTAACACTGACATTGCAGTGGTATTTCTGTATTCTAGAATTATGTGTAGATTATAAGGGCGGATACGTTATTTAGTCAAATAAAATTGTAACTCCGTACTCTGAACGCAAATCCGTTAATGCATTTAGCTCTAAACGAATTAAAATGATATTTTTCAAATGCGTTTAGCGTTAAATGGATTTGTGGTTCAGTTGAGTGATTTGTGGGGCAAGTGGGGCCTTCAATTAATTTGTTTATTATTTTTAGATTTTTTGTGATATTTTTAACTGACCAATCAGAGGGGCAATTCTTGTAATTTTAAGAACGTTCGCAGTCCCTACATTTTTGACGAGTTTTTAACGTTGATTGTCACTGAGATGAGATTGCACCTTGAATTTTAATGTTTTTAAGTACGGGAATTGGCCTTCAGATATTCGTTCAGGCTGACAGAATTAGAGGGTTAACAATAACCCGCCTTCAAATCAATACCAGTTTGCATACATAGATTAAAAAATAATGCTGCTTTATAGTGTTCAAATACGTCTTCCGTAGTTACTAGCTGATGATAATATATTTCACCCACAACGAATGAATACTCAAGTACGTATACTGTATGCATATTAAAAACAAAGTCCCCATACAAAGTTACTGCGCGCGTCAGAACGCGCGCCTGACTGTTCAAGGGGCAGTGTTGTCGTTTGTTGAAAGTTACTGCGTGCGGTACAGATACCGCACGCAATAACTTTATCTCGGCGGCCAAATATTCGCAATATTTGTTAAATTGTATATATATTTTTAATACATAGATGTCTGTAAAAAGATCTATAGAGTCACATTAGTGACGTCTGGTGTAATTTTGTGTGATATACCATACAAAAAACGTAATCTTTTCCTTCTAGTCTGTAATCATCCTATTATGTGTAGTGAGCAACTTGACTGTTTAACCGGCTCGAATTTGGGAAAATTTGTTGCGAAGATGTGCTAACGGTTATAAAATTGTATAAAATTGATAGTTGATCTGTTGTTGTATCCTTCAGATTCCATCGATATACTGCGCCATAATTGCGTAACACACTATCAATTCTTCTTCTTATAATTGAAAATCGGAAAATTTGGGATCATAATATTATTATAGACTTTGTCCTATGTTTTTATTATAAATCGAACATTGTGTTAGCACATCTACCCGAATATAATGTTCGAAAAAGTTTCTGTCAAACTAAAAAATAACAGCCAAGTTGTTTTTTTTTTAATAATATAACATTAAAATAGAAACTCGCTTTTGTCTCGTAATAAATAAAAGTAGGTTGACAGTAATATAGTTAGAATTTTAAAATAAATAGCTATTTTCTTTTTTGCTTATTAATAAAGCTTAACAATAAGGTTGTATGTTATTTTGTCTCTGGGCGCAATAAAGAAAAGGTCGCTGAAAAAAGATCCGCATCAGCTTATGTTTTGGAATAACGAAACATATCAAAATTATTTTAATAAACTCTTTGTGTGACAAAAGATTTTAAATTCGTGTTGTAGTATTTAGTTTACCCTACCTGCAAATAAAAGTATTTTGAATAATACGACTTAGTCAAGAGGATAAGGGGAGGAGGGGAATATTCAAAGTAGCGTGTATATTGGAGAACTGCATTCCAACTGCAAATCAGCTTAATGATGAATGATCCCTTTATACTGTTGGTGGAACTGATATATCGGGACTACCAGACTGTCCACAATGATCACCCAACGAATGATGACCTAAGAAAATTAAACTATAGTCCAATCAGGTATTTTACCTCTGATTTTGCATCACTCAATATTACAGTGATCTTTAATCTCGTGACAATAGGGTTGCTGTTGGGTTGCTGCAAGTGTCAAGTCTGTCAAAATTACAGTGATCTCTATTTGTTGTTGTAATAAGGTTGCTATTGGGTTGCAGCTGTCAGAGGTATAATAACTGTGAAAGGAATATCCCTATGACGCAAGGGATGTTTTCAGAATGAACCCAGTACGCGACATTTAACTGTCATTCTGACAAGGACTTTATACAGTTGAGATAAAGTTTAATTTTCTTAGTTTTTTCGCTCTGTTTTAAGTGTCGGGTCTAATATATTTACCGCTGGCTGTACCTACTCACTCTCATTTCATAGAATCTTCTGCGTTTCACTTTTACTTTACCCTGGTATCTGGAAGCTCGTTCGAGTGTTGTCAAAATTAATGTTGGATTCTGCTTAGTTATTGTTTGATCTTCAAAATACAATATTATTATGTGCATATTGTGTCCCAACTCCCACTGCAGGGCAAAGGCCTCCCTTACGTCTTCTGTTTTCTCTTTCTTTTGCAATTTGAGCCCATTCCTTTAGGTAGAACTCGTCATGTCATCTCCTGACCCTACTGCGCCCCTGTCCCGGGTCCCGGATGTTCGGAACCATTAGGTTCTGAACAACAGGAACCGGCGGAACTGGTAAGAAGTGGCGAAGTTCGCAGCTTCTTCCCAGTTTTGCTCAACTTTGATACGAAATGTGGCAAAAAATATATTGCAACGCCAAAACCTCCCTTTGACTGGCTGGTGACCAGTCCTTTCTGAAGTTAGCTAACGCTACAGAAGTGCCTGCGCTGGACTTCTTTTTTTCTGAAAAGTCTGTTAGTCTTACTAACCAAAACCACACTGTGTTCGTCTCATTTCCTCTGCCCAGGGGGCAAGAGCACTTAAACATTCATCATCTCATTGGCGTTATGGTAATGCCAAATGATAAGCTAGAGAAAGAGTCCCCCCTCTTTATGTAATGTGGACTTTAAAAAAGTGCTGATTCTAAGCGTAATTTGAATAAATTACTAAATGTTGTTTTTTTTTAATAAGGGGGTCCCGTCACCCTCCACGAACGTCACCCTACGGTCCTACGGTCGCAGTTCCTCCTGCTTCTGCTGAAGAAATCACATAGTAACTAAAATCTGATTACATAATAAGTTTGAGTTATGTATGTCCTAGCTTATTTTTGTTATTTTGACAAATCCTAGCAGTAAAGGTTCATGATTGAATGGCAAGCGAGCCTTCAGAAACCGGGGTGTCCCACAAACGACCACATTATTCTATATTTTGCTAACGCCATCGTTTTTAGTTCGACCGTTTGTTTCATAGGATATCCGGCGCATACCTAGCAAAGCGCTGCGCAGTTTTAACTTTTGGCAGTATGTACGGCGCTGTTAAGGTGCTCTGCCGAAAGCGACCCGCAACCGTTAACTACAGCGGCAACGTCGCACAATCGCAATGGCCAACCGAACCGACACGACTGGGTTCTATGTAACTCTTATGAGAACGGTGACAGGCGGCAATGTCGCTATATATCTGCGGAAGCGTTTTCATAGAATTGTATAGAAACTGGTCTTGTCGCTGCGGTATATCATAGCCTACGCGCGGCTTCGGTTTTCGGTTGCGGTCGTCTTTGGCCTTACCTTCAAGCTTGGGTTTCCTAAGTGTTTATATACATGAGCAGCACGCGTCAACGACAGAAGCAACTGCAGCCGTCGGCACAACGACGGCGACCGTCGACACTCGTCGGCAGCTGCCATCGACGCGTGTCGAAGGCTGCAGTTGACGCGTGCCGTTCGTGTACCTATATGCATACTAAGGCAGCGGTGCCGTCAAATAAAGGCGCACAATTAATGACGGCCTTTACTGTTTTTTGATACGGCTTAGTCAAAACCCCGTGGCCTTCGTTTTCTTGACGGTCATAATTGTGGCTGTTATGAGACGCCTACCGCAATATTAGGATACTCAAGCTTTACCCTGTGTTCTAACCGAAAGCGACTGTTGCGCGAATACGCGGTATCGCGATCGTTTACATGAACTATGATTACAAACGCGACTTGATTGATCGCGCAAGTACGAAATATTCATATAAACCAGCGCGATGATATCGTTATCGCGCGACAGTCGCTTTCGGTAAGGACACTGCCTTACGGTCCTCATTTTGCATAGGAATAAAGAGCCAACTGGACGTGATGCACAATTGCACTTTTATGATGCCCAAAGGCAATGCACTTTGCACATCAAAAAGTGCAAACGTGCATCTTGACAGAACGCAAGTGCATAGGGTCCACAATCATACTGCAGTTGGAATGCAGTTCTCTGTATACACTACCGTTACGGAGATAGCCGTAAAAAACTTGTAAAAATAGGGAATTCGAATGAGAGATTCAGCGATTTCGGGTTATATTTATTTATTTCAAGGGGTTTTAGTCCAATAAAATTTGTGTCCGAAGACATATGCAGAAAATCCCTGCACAAATAATTAATTTTTGGAGTAGGTATATTAGTTCCTTGGAAGTAGAAAATAAATCACTATTCTACACTATGTAGGTACCTACTGTCAACTACGAGAGCAGCGAGTTTCTATTTTTTTGTATGTCCGAAGGTACAGGCCTACAAGAACTTGAAAGTAAGAAATACCAAAGGCCAAACTTTTTTTTCAGAAACCAGGCGTTAATATGACTCATAGAGTTTTGGAAAAAGAGACCGAGAGAGGTACACCCCTGCCTAACCCTTCGGGTTACAGGTATGAGTGCCAGTAGTGGCAGAGACAACGCTCTACAACGGTGAACTTTTTCTAAAGTCGATGTTTCATATTAATGGCTCTTACACGTCCTATAGCAGTGGTGGCCCAGTGGGTAACGGCTGCGGCTTACCGAGTTGTAGGTCGTGGTACAAGCAGGCACTTTGTGTAAATTATTTCATCACCACTGCTCTCAAAAAGGTGAAGGAAAACATCTTGAGGAAACCGGGGTGTCCTAGAAACACAAATTCGAAGACGTTTGACATCCGCCAACCCGTGGATTATGGCCCACTCCCTCTCACAGAGTTGTATGCATTTTTCATTCAAAATCCATTTTGAAGACGAGCGCTGCAGCCCAATTTTCAGCATATTCATGTGGATAATTAAACAAACTTAGCACACATATCATCATCATCATTCAGCCGAGAAACGATCACTGCTGCCTGCTGGACATATATCTCCCCAAACATCGCCACAACGACCGACGCTGAGCTTCTTTCAACCAGAGGATTCGTACGACTTTCACCAGGTCATCGATCCATTTGGAGGGTCCATCTCGTAACACATGCTGCGTGCGATCTCCGGTACGGTAGTGGCTGTCGGCCAATTTAATTGGGTGGGTTCGTCAGAATTTTTCAATCGCATCGCTGAGTCTTGTTTTGAAGCTTCCCCCCTCCTATTACCTACAGGATTTCGCTAGTTATGCAACTCTGCTCAACCCTACTGGTGTAACATGATGTTATAAGCACCCGGATTGCGAAACACACGATCAATCACAATCCGAGGATTTTGAAGGAAATTCCTAATCTGTTTCATAGGTTTGAGAAATTCGTCTGTTATAACAACGTATATGTTTATTGCAAAGAACGATTCAGCCAGAGTTGTCAAAATGAAAGGGATTGCGACCGATTGCCATTTTATGTAAATACAAGCCTGTGTTTGCGACTTCGTCCGCTTGAAATTTCTTGGTCCCCCGACCCACCCCGTCGCATCGCATCGCCTACCCGCGGTATTACTTCGTGATCGCTTAGCGTTCTTTCTGACTTTTATTGTTTTTGCTCGGCTCCTAAGGGTCCTAGCGTGATGTTAAATAGCCTATAGCTTTCCTCAAGACAACTCTTCCAAACTACTGGTCGGATTTGACAAAATAAATCAAATCCGACTTATCAGTCGGATTTGATTTTTGTTTGAGTTTTAGAGATTAGCGCGTTCAAACAAAAAAAACTCTTCAGCTTTATTATCAGTATACTTAGATATAGACGTGAGGGGCCCGTGGCTAAATAATAACAGCCGCACAGGTCGATCGATCAGGTTAAGCTTCGCTTGCCGCTGTTGGTCTTTGGATGGGTGACCATCTTGACATACCGAGACCCCTCCGTGCCTCGGAAAGCACGTTAAGCCGTTGGTCCTGGCTGTCATTCGTGGATCTTTTACAGTCGTTACGGGTAGTCAAGCCCAAAGGTCTGACAACCAGTCTTACCAAAGGGTATCGTATTACCCAGTAACTGGGTTGTGGAGGTCAGATAGGCAGTTGCTCCATGTAAAATACTGGTATTCAGCTGCATCCATCCGGTTAGCTTGGAAGCCGACCCCAACATAGTTGGGAAAAGGCTAGGCAGATGATAATACTTAGATATATGTAGATGTGTTACACAATTATACTGCAGTTCCATTTTCAGCCACAACATTAAAGACTAGCAATCTCCCGTATTCAATTTACTTCAAAACTGTGAGGCTAAGTGGTATCGAAACTGCAACGAAGTTTGCGCGTGACCCCGACGGTGCTACTAAAATTGTGTTAGCGTCAACTTGGCCAATCTAAGTGCGGGCTAGTTTGTGTTGTATTGAATACTAACACGTTTACCTACTTCTTGCACCGACCAGGGAGTTGGCAGCAGGCTAGCGGGATTAAACAACACTAAAAAATAAGATTTTAGATGTTTTCTGCATTCGTAAGATTTTAGAAACTGATTTAATGTAGATTTAAGACCTACTTTTATAAGTCAAGATCTCTTTGTTACCCACCATTAAATGTTACGCCATTACCTAATGTGGAATTAAGCGCTGTAGGTAGGTGTTGAGATCTAGTAAAATGTTAACTTGAAAATAATATTGTATGCACCTACCATAGAACAGTTTTACGAAAGTTTGGTGTCAAAAACACGGGAGCTATTCATGGATGTGTTCTATAATGCCACATACGAACTGGCACAAATCCTACATCGCGCAAGCAGAGTTTTCCGCGAGTTTAGAATACCTATACCTACTTAGGTACCTATAAAACAACCTGACAACATTCATCGGGCATTAGCCCAACTGACAAAACACCCGTCTGGTTGGTCAGAGAATTCTCCATTTTCTATGGAAGATGAGGAACTTTCGATTCTGTTCATCATACACCTAACGATGGTTGTAGGTATGTACATATTTTTCGAAAAAATTTATAACTCTTATTTACCTACGTTTTAGGTAAGGTAGAGGAACCAATCATGGACGGTTTAAGAATGAAAACGGTGTTCATTTGCATTTATTGTTTCTATTCTTTTGGTATTGGGAGAAAAGGTTATATCCGTAAATAAAACATGCTTTTTATAATCGATATATTTGGCACAGTAAGTTCCTCCAAGGTTTACTTTTGAGATATTTTAAAAATGCAAGACCCCTTATCGAGGACCTATTATGAACAGTTACATTCTTATAATGGACACCCATTCATAAACAGTATCTAGTCTTGGACACCTAGTGTTGAACACTATCTAGTCTTGGACACCTAGTGTTGAACATTTTCTTAACTATTTTTACGCATCCATACACAAATAATAACATCAAAAATTTGTTCTTACATATCAAAATCTTAAACAGGGTAATTTTTTGCCATGATACAATGATTATTGCTTTCTCATCGTAGAGACACCAGCACATCAAGCTACTACAATCTGTAAAATTTCTTTAATAGATTTTCAACTTTATCGCTAAAGTATAAGGTTCAAAGTTGATTGGGAAAATTTGACAGTTTCGGGTAGCTTGATGTCTGTACCATATTTGGTCTGGGGTTTCAGGCCAACGAAATGTATTACCTTTTAGATAACACCATTGTGCCTATTTCATATTGTTTGTTTACCCTCAGCTTTCTTAATAATGCCAGGAAAATATTCTCCTTCATACCTTATTATTACGTATTTGTTTTTCGTTTCCCTCTTTTATGACAGTGCTAATGTTTTCAAAGATATCTTATCTTCTTCAGATCCAGATTCAGACAGGTCTTCTTCTAAATCATATTCACTATCTTAATATTCACCATCAGTGTTATTTTCCTCCGACGATGAACTTGTTTTGACGATGAATTTGTTTCCTCTTTGTTGACTTTGCTGTTTTGTTTGCTTTGCCTCTCTTACTTTCCTTATTTATTTTCTTTTCTTGCTTTAGTTTTTCTCGTAATGTTTTACTTTTCTTTCTTTTGCACGTTTTTCTTTTTCTCCTATCTTTTGTTTCTTTTCATTTTCTTTTTTTTCTACGTATTCTTTGTACGACTGCCGTCGGCTATCACCAGTGACCCCCGCTGGTGATAGCCGACGGCAGTCGTTCCTTGATTTGGCGTTTTTAATCTCTGGTTCGGGCCAGTACAAGGCTCGTTTAAGCGGTGTACTGGACGTGATTGTGGCTGCAACCGCGTTGGAATCATCAGCAATAGGCGGCACACTGGGGGTTTGATGAGTTCTAAGCGGTGGTGTAGATATTGTTGATAAATCTGGTGAATAATCTCGTTTGGGTACCATATTATCTGTGGTAATAAGAAAGTAGCGGTAAAGAGTGGGAGTTACTTTATGAATCACCAGTCATGAACATCCAGTCTTGGACAGGGCTGTCCATCATTGGGTATGAATGTAATAATTACAAATTATAAAGATAAAAAGACTAGTCTCCCTTTACACAACCAGATAAAAACTAAAAATATGAGAAACACAAAAATCCAATGTTGGACAGCTGTACTGTCCATGATTGGGTAAAGACACATTTAAGTTTCCAGTCATAAACACTTTAAAAAAAAAAAACTTATTTGAGAACTGACGATGAGGTTTTATGCAAATATGCTCCTCAGATTAATGATGAATCATTAAATAAATCAACAAACATTCGTAATATAATGTAAAGTTTTGAAAATGTCATTAAAGTAACCCACCTGCGTTAAGATTCTTCTAATAAAACGGATTTTTTTTTAATTGGTTTCAGTTGCACTCACGTGACCGTAGATAATTTCGGAACAATATGGCCGTCAAATATCAAAATGAAAAAATCTTGTTCAGATATCTATAAAGTTCATAAAAAATGTTGCCGTGGTAAAATAAAAGTTAGGGTTTGGTTATTTTTAGCATCTGGGTTTGAATATGTCCATTATTGGTACACTGTCCAAGACCGGTTCCATTACCTTAAGTACTTACCTACTAAAGTATGTAAGAGGAAGTCTGAAGATGGCACCGGTAACTGAAAAGTTGTGTGGAAATCGGTTGTCGTGGTATGGGTGTGTGATACGGAGGAATGAGGAAAATATCGCGAGAAAACTTTTGAGTAACTATGAATTATGTCGATGCCCGATGGATATATGAGTAGGAACGATGCATGGACTGTGTGAATGATGATATCAACTAACACGTGCATATTAAAAATAAACTTTAATTTAAGGTGAATGCGCAGTGGTAGACCGCGAAATTCAAATTTCCTTACGTTTTTTGCAATTTGCAGGTCAGTGTCAGGTTGTATCTTGATAAAAATTTGATTCGCGACTATAACAGGTACGTATTTATAGAATTATAATCATTAGAATCATTAATACATCTTTCCAAGTTAGATTTGTACCATTAAGCACTTTTCCATAAAAGATTTGTTGTTATGGTACAAATCTAACTTAGAAAGATGTAATGTATTAATGATTCTAATGATTATAATTCTGTAAATACGTACCTACTTGTTATAGTCGCGAATCAAATTTTGATCAAGATAAAACCTGACACTGACCTGAAAATTGCAAAAAACGTAATAAAAAAATTGAATTTCGCGGTCTACCACTGCGCATTCACCTTAAACCCCTCGTCCTCTAAATTCGTATGTTAGTGAGAAACCTGAGTGAAACTACCGAGATGACGACTAATAGAGAAATATGAAAGAAAAAGACGTGTTGCCATGTGGGGTCTGCCCAAATAAATTAAGATAAGGGCAGGAGAATGAATGATACTTACTAACGAAACACATAGGTAGATCCAAATTATGTTCTTACTTGGTTTTACGGTACACGAAACTCCGCAGAACTTAGGATTTGTATTTATCTACATGTGGGTTTGACTCCATTGTTGATGTTGACTTGTTGAGAGATATACCTCCTAATTAAGCTTCCACGCGTTTTCCTCAAACACTGACTTAAATGAGAAATGTTGTGCAAACATCTATTTACTTTGGGCTGACATTAGTTTTATCATCCCTGTTGGGTCCTGTTTAGGCTGGATTTTGATGAATATCTGCTTTTGTACCTATATTAAGAATAGCTTTGATTGCGGCTTACCTACATAACAATATGGGAGTTCGTAATCAAGGTGACCTAAAATTCAGGTAAGTAGGTACTTACCTACTTACCTAATCAATATCAATACATTTTATTTATTTGCTTTTCGTGTCTGTTTGTATGACCGCGTTGTTGTTTCAAACTGGATAACGGATTTTGATTCGGTTATCGGTTATCTTCTTATTATTTACTTTATTTCAATAAATACGTATAAATTATATTTTTGCCGACTTAAAAAAAAAATGAGGTTATCAATTTGACACGTATGTATGTAATATTATTGGAACTGCAATTTATTCACACATGACACTCTATTAGGGCTTCCAAACAAATATACAAAATGTTATAGATGTATGTATGTTTGTCCACGCATTTCTCCGCAACTATTAATCGGATCGTTACCATTTTTTTTATTGGCTTACATTTACTTCAACTTAGGGAACAGTGCAAGTTTCATCAAAATCGATTCAGGAATTTTCAAGATATGAACTACGTGTACCTAAGTGTGACGGCCTGGCTTATTGATACGAGCTACGGACGGGCGGGTGTAGTGTCAAAGGGAAAACATCTCAAAACTTTGGTCAAATTCTAGTGCAATATTTACACCAAAACTGTTAACTACATATTACAAAACAATATTCCAGTTCTTATTTAAAACTAAAAATTACGAAATAAAAAGTAACCTACTTAATTAAAAAAATTAAATCGACTTCAAAAAATAAATAAAATAAAATAAAAAGGAAATTCAATGAAAATGATGAAATAACTTTAATTCCGGAAGTCGGTGGTAAGGCTCCAGAGAGAGGAACCTCCTGACAATGCGGGCCGTGTCCAGAAGTACAGCTTTCTGAATCAAGCCCTTGATCCAGCTGCCCAACGAGAGCCTCCTCAGGTGTTGGTCGAGGCTCTTGGCTATTAACCCATTGACAGTCACGACTATCGGCACAATGATTGCTGAGTGCACGTGCCACATGTCGACAACCTCGCGAGCCAAGTCAAGATAGGTAGGTACTTGATTTGTTTATCTCTTTACCCAAAGAGAGCGGGGTGAAGCCCTTGTCCACAACGACTACATCTCGATGCATCCCCCACGCCACGACCTCCAAATATTTATTATTAGAGAATTTGTTCCGAAAGGTATATGTGCATAATTTACTTAAGGTAGGTAAGTAGTACTATTAACCTTTTAAGCGCTTCACAGTGTTGTAAGATCCCGATTTTTGTGTCATCGTGTTTTTATTGAATTAATCGATAGAGTCTACAATTCTGAGGATTAGAGTAAAACTCCGGATTCGCTAAGACTTGTACTTTTTTTTTAAAAAAATGACAAAGTTTCGGAATATCCGACTATAGAAAAACGAAAAAAAAATCATTATAATTTAACGGAAGTACTTATTAAAGAATTAATTTATTCTATCGAAAAAAGGTATAATAGCCGATCCTTCCACCAATTTCTGTTGCTTTAGTATGAATGGGTCGAGAGATATGATTTTTTTTCTCATTTTTCGTTTTCATTTTTTTATTCATCTAAACCGCCGTAGTAGGTGGTCATTCCTACATTGAAAAATTGCTGATATTTTCTATTATGTGTAGTATTTTTTCCAAAACCTAACTCATTGGTTTCCAGGAGTTATTGAAAATTCAAAATTTTCCTTAGGGTTGTCACTTTCAAGTATCCGAAAAAAAGCAACAAGAGTATATTTTATTTGAAAAAAAAAAAGAAGGTGTTTTAAATACTTTCTAATAACTAATATGCAGTTGGCTATTCGAAAGGAAAATGTATGTAAATTTATATTATGTGGGCTAACCGAACTAAAAATCATCTTCATTGTTAGTTACAATTAATTCAACATGCGAATAATCATCGATGGCTAGATTTTCTTCATTAACAGGTCTCAACAAAGACAATGCGGCTGGTGGCAGTGGGATTTTTTTAGCCTTTTTTTTCTCTCTAAGAGGTTGTAATCAGGGGCCCGATTCTGTAAAATAACTAACTTGTCAATCGTGTGTCGGTAGTGTGTCAGTGGTGTCTCAATAGAATAGTCATTGACATATTATGGTATTCTACAAGTTTCAGTGGTGTCTCAGTAGTGTGTCGATTGTATGTCGATAGTGTGGCAGTACAATAGTTTTCAGTGTTGCTAACAAAAATCTACCATCTGCATAAAAATTCTCTAAATTTAAAAATAATTTTGACACAACTAAAATGGAATTTGACAATCGCGACTCGTCGACACGTGGTAAGTACTTGTTTGCCCTATCCCGTGAATTTTTTTTTAGAGCCGCAGGCGCGCATGGTGTGGATTTGCAGTGTTTTTTAAGGAATTTTTCACTTTTTGTATGGAAAATATAAAAAATTATTACCTACATGTTGAGTTTTAGGGGTTTATGGGTTTTCTAAAGGGGGTCGAAATTTTCATTATTTTTGCGATAGGACACACCATTTTCGAGATATAAGCAATTGAAAAAAAAAGATACAGTAGTTTTTGCACTTGAAATCGAGGTGTTGGTGTGAATTTCTATTCATGACGACTAATTTTATTCCACACCTTTTTACATGCACACTTTATTTTAAATTAAAAAAAATAAACAAATTGAACCAAATCAACAATAGCGGAAAGAGGTGTCGTTGTTCGATGGCTTCATAATGGCGGTTCGATGGCCAAAATACTATACAAACACGATAGACACAAGTGTCAAATACACTTAAAAATATTACAGACTACCAATAGTATTAATAGTCTTACTGTGGCGTTTCAATGGCACCACAGTGGCAAGTTAATGACCAATAAATAACTTGTAGAATGCCAAATGTCAATGACTATTCTATTGAGACACTACTGACACACTACCGACACACGATTGACAAGTTAGTATTTTACAGAATCGGGCCCCAGAGATAATTGGATCCGATGAGACTAAAGCTAACTATTAGTTGAGTCTTTTGGGTTTGAATTTATAGACGGTTTCCAAAAAAGGTGTATCAATCAACATGATACCAATTTCTCCATTTGTTTTTTAATATCCTTTATAAAATCACTCAATGTGTGCCACTTTAAGCCACAAAACAATGATATCTTTTTATGGTCGCGATAAGAAAGCTAAAACTTAATAAAAATAAACAAATTATGTTTTGGTTGAAGTGGCAGCCCTAAGTGCGGATATTTCGGATATTACTAAAATTTCCAATAACTCCTGGAAACCAATGAGTTAGGTTTTGGAAAAAATACTACACATAATAGAAAGTATCAGCAATTTTTCAATGTAGGAATGACCACCTACTACGGCGGTTTAGATGAATAAAAAAATGAAAACGAAAAATGAGAAAAAAAATCATATCTCTCGACCCATTCATACTAAAGCAACAGAAATTGGTGGAAGGATTGGCTGTTATACCTTTTTTCGATAGAATAAATTAATTCTTTAATAAGTACTTCCGTTAAATTATAATGATTTTTTTTTCGTTTTTCAATAGTCGGATAATCCGAAACTTTGTCATTTTTTTAAAAAAAAAGTACAAGTCTTAGCGAACCCGGAGTTTTACTCTAATCCTCAGAATTGTAGACTCTATCGATTAATTCAATAAAAACACGATGACACAAAAATCGGGATCTTACAACACTGTGCGCTTGGCTAAATATTCATTGCCGTGCCCCTAGCGCCCGGCTACAAATCGATAAAATAATACCTACAATAAATAAGAAGGAGAAATCTTTGTATTGATTAAAAAATAGTCAAAAAGTTTTTTTCTCTATTTAATAGTGGTTTTAGTTGTACTTATCACGCAGTTATTAGGACAAAACTAGAACGAAAAAATCATGCATGTCTCTGTCGCATAAATACGACACGAGCGGTACGGGCACGGAAATATGTTTCGCATAAATGCGACACAAGCGGGCAAAAGGTTAATAAAGAAATCTCGATGTTTTGTCAAGTCGTAAAAATCGTGAGAAGCCACATTCAAGTTGCTAGTTAGGTATAATTCAGAAATTCATAATTTCTATGAACAACATCAAAAACCTACCTACCCAAAAGCTCAGCTTAAATACAACATTTGTGATACAAAACATTTAATTTAACATCCAAACTGCTGCAAGATATTCCACAGACAGAATAACTAGGTGGTAAGTTGAATGGTAGCTCGGGCCGAATCGAGACCGTTAGTTAGTAAGTTTGGGCATAAATTGATAGACGGGGATCCACACTTTAGGATAGCTTGTCTACGGGCCGGAGTTTTGGCTTTGTAATTTACTGCTACCGGGAAACTAAAAGGGTTGCGTTCACTTTTGAACTAAACGTGTTTGATCAAATTGGGTTGTGTTGTGACTATCAAATGAGAAGGCACGTACTTGCATGTTTTACCCGACTGCGCGACAGTACCTAAAGACGGTTATGTTTTTCACGCGTGTCTATGTAGGTACCTAGGTCGGTATCATAGATGTTTTTTACATTTCTATGGTCGGTATCTATATTGTATCTCGGTCTGTGGTATTCTTCATACCCTCGAAGCATTCTAACGACTGGACGGATTTAAATCTATATATTATTATATAAAAGGAGAACTGACTGACTGACATATCAACGCACAGCCCAAACCGCTGGGTCTAGAGATTCCAAATTTGGCACGTACGTTCCTTATGAGGTCTAGGGGTGCACTAAGAAAGGATTTTTCAAAATTCATCCCCTAAGGGGGTGAATGGGGGGGGGGGTGAAATTTCACGCGGACGAAGTCGCGGGAAGAAGCTAGTACTTACATTATATAGGTGTCCATCTACTCTAGATCGTGTGATGGCCGTAAGATTTTTTTATAAAATCAAAATCGCGGACTTCATTCAATAAGACAGTAATGTCTTGCAACATAAATATTGTACCATATGACCATTTTTGGGGTATCATAGGGCTTGAGGGGATGATTAAAAAAATATAACAGACTTATTAGTTGAAAATATACAAAATTGAAAGTATTAAAAAAAAAACGACTGCAACTAAAAGGTTCAAAACATGATCGCTTTTCAAGCAGTCTGGGCCGGCTCCATTTAGTAGGTACACTGTGTACCTACTAAATGGAGTCAGCCCAGACTCATTTACAAGAATCAGTCTGAAGCAGTTGGTGGCATCAAATTCGAGATTAAACTAAAATAAGTGCCATTAGTCAAGACTGCTTGCAAAGTGATCTTGTTTTGAAATTAGAACTTGCAGCGGGGTTTTTTAATTTTTACCAACTTTTATCCAGCTCTAGCTTCTGTCCGCGACTTCGTCCGTGTGAGATTTCTTGGTCCCTCGATCCACTCCTTCGCATTGCATCGCCTGCCCGTACTACTTATTCCTTCGTTTTCGTTTGTTTTTTACTTTTTTTGATTATGCTCGACTCCTACGGGTCATCATCATTTCAACCGAAAGACGTCCGCTGCTGGACATAGGCCTCCTCCAAGCACCGCCATCGCCACTTCGATCGGTTCTGTGCTTCCCGCATCCAGCGGATTCCTGCGGCCTTCACAAGGTCATCGGGTCACCAAGAGGGATGTGTTCCAACGCTACGTCTTCCGGTACGCGATCGCCACTCCAGAACCTTTCGACGCTATCGGTCGTCTGTTCTGCGAGCAATGTGCCCTGCTCACTGCCACTTAAGTTTGGAAATTCTTCGGGCTATGTCGATAACCTTGTTTCTTCTGCGAAACTCTTCGCGTAATCGCGCATAGCATGTGCGATTTCCAATAGATCTACGAGGCAAATATACCTACAGTACATATGAGGAGCGTCGGAACAAAAACCGATATGTCGCATTTATGCCATTATTTTTTTATATTTTTTTTCCGTTGCAAAATGTTGTATTACATACCCTTCAGGAAAGAAATCTATTCAAAAACAGACATTTCCAGCTTTAAAAAAATATCACAAAACAGTGGTCCAATCAAAACCCGACACATACATATCTAAGGAGCTGTAACATTAAAAAAGTTACAAACTTTTTTCTAATTTGTGTAAAATACGGTAACTTGGATATATCGTTCTTTGTTCCGATGCTCCTCATATTTAAGTACCTACCTATCGCAAACATATTTTGTATAATCAAAATGCCATTCAAAACATCACAAAAGATAGTAGGTACCTCAAAACCACAAGATTCACCGAGAACGTGCACGTATAATGTATCATCACGTGCTAAAGGAACAACAATTAAGTTTTAAACAAGGAAACCCCCACGCACTTACTTAACAACAGCACTAAGAAAGTTAAACACTACGGTATTAGGATTAAAGCACTTGTTGTTTTTGGGGCCTGTGAAACAGCGGGTAGATGTGAAATCGGCCATCGTAAAGAACCTGCCCATATCTACACCGACATAAAAAGTATCTACCTACTTAAGTATTAAGTAAAAAAGGCACTAATTTAAAGCGGCAATTGTTTATTGTAGTTTTGGTAAATTACAAATTACAAATGCATAGCCTATAGCCAGCGGAAGGTCAAGACGCTTCTAACGGTACCTCATTTGTCAAATCATATAAGTAGATCCTACTTTTGAAGTTATGAGGGAACAGATGAACATACATACCGGTCAAAATCATATATAACCCGCCATTTTGTCGGGTAAAAATGCATGTTTATTATCAAGTTCGGCATTAAAAACTGAACAGTTAACTAAATAAAAATGACTCATAACAAATATTTAAATAGGTAGGTACCTAATTAAATTAATAAATGTGTAGTAAAATGACTGAACGGGCAGTTAACAAATCGGAATTAGTCTGTAAGAAATCTAAGAGCGAGGCCACACGATGCGTTAACAGTGCGGTGCGGTGCCGCAACGCAATTAATTCGAGCTATAAGGTGCCACACAGGCGGTGCGGCACCGCAGTAGAACGCTGTTTACCGTGGTGCGCGCCGCAGCGCATCGCCCCTCCCCGCCTCGTCTCGCAGGTCACAAGCGCGGCGCGCCTAACGGTGCGACGCCGCACCGCACCGTTAACACATCGTGTGGCCTCACTTGGCGCTTGCCGGCCGCTACTGGCGGCACCGCACGCTTCACCCACTCGTCTCACGCGCTCAATGACTATTTAATTCTCTTTGCACGCGCTGTTGGTTAGTCACAGAACCTAACACCATTTGGTCGGGCTTAGTTACTGGCGTTACTGCGACCAATTCGGCTCGCGCGTGGTGACAGTTCCAACTTAACCTATGAACTAAGTATTTGTCTTACTGCCCATTCATCTATTACACTGCTTGAGTATTTATTGTACTGACATTGTAGGATAAAATAACCGACTAATTTTTTTTTTAATTACCTACCTATCTACTGTCACATTGATTTACCAACCGCCGAAAAAGTAAATGACTGCATGTTCATTTTTTCAACTGATCGTAATATAATCTCCCTAATGTTTAAATAACAGTTGTAAAAATGATTACCCTTAAAATAATAACGTAGAATGAAGCACATATCACGATCACACACACGATCGTTATATGGTACAGTACCTACCTATGCCGCACGTCAGTGGTAACACTTTGACCTTAAGCTGGCCCAGCATACCGAGACCCCTCCGTGCTTCGGAAAGCACGTTAAGCCGTTGGTCCTGGCTGTCATTCGTGGATCTTTCACGGCTGTCATTCGCGGATCTTTCACAATCTTTACGGGAGTCAGAAGCCCGAAAGTCAGACAACCAGTCTTACCAAAAGGGGTATCGTAAGTAGGTATTACCCAGTAATTGGGTTGTGGAGGTCAGATAGGCAGTTGCTGCATGTAAAATGCTGGTATTCAGCTGCATCCGGTTAGACTGGAAGCCAACCCCAATATAGTTGGGAAAAGGCTAGGCAGATGCTGATGATGAAGGGGCCAGGTACCTATATACAGGGTTATTGGAAAAACACCAAAAACCTCTTAAGAGGTCATTGTACTCATCATTATGAACAACTTTTACTATGGGACCAAACCTGAAATCGCAAAAATAAAATAAAATCATTTTGAAGGACACTGCTTCATATGTTCGAAAAATGTGATCTACATCGGGTATATATTGTTATACTTATTGTTTATCTTTGTAGTGTCTCTTTTTCTAAAGCTCAGGGTGTCATATTAATTATCGCCCGGGTAGTGTAGATGAAGAAACTACCTCGAGTGTAAAACGTAAATCCACCTGACAATAATATATGCTTTCGAGTTATTAAGGGCCGGTTGGTTAAAACGGTTGGTTAACGTAACATACGTAAGTACGTCAAATAATAACGATTACGTACTCGTTATTATTTGACGTAGGTACGGTAAGGCCATAATTTTGTTATTGTAATTTGAAACAACGCTTTTTTGGTTTAACGATAGTTAGCGCCATTTTTGACTTCCACGCGTGCGTCAAGTAGACGTGAAACAACCCGCCCTAAGTCAACAAACAAATGAAAGTTTACGTTAATTCCAAGCGCGCTTTACCGTAAGTAGAGACAAGCTTTTTTGTATGGCATTTTGCCGGTCAACCTAGGATGTTGTCGGCGTAACCGGGCTTTTCTGTAAATGCCTTAATAAATTAAGGCCTCCAGCCAGGGCATTAAACTTATAAACTAAGCGAATACACGCTAAGGGCACTCCCTGTGGGGTACGGGCCTCGGCTCAGGCTTAGGCAGCAAGGGACAGGCTGGATCGGATCGTAAAACATTTTTTATTATTCTTGTTCTTGCCTGTCTTTATAATTCTGCTTACAGTCAGCGCGAATATTAAGCGAGGCTCAATAGCAAGCTTAATTTCTCACTACATCAAACGGATTACTTAGAAGAAACACTGATTGGTACCTACCGGTAAATTTTAATTAAAGCAAATAAAATCAGTGTCTACAATTTAAATCAAGACCAATTTTCGTACTTCTCTTATTTCTAAAAGCATCTATTTTCTTAAGTTAAAGAACGTTCAAATTCAAGTCGCAATCTCATCTCCGCTACAATCAATGTTAAAAACTTTTCAAAAATACAGAAGGCCAATTCTCGTAATTTAAAACGTTCAAAATCTAGTCGCAGTCTCATCTCGGCGACAAAAAGTGACAAAAACGTCAAAAATGTAGGGAAATTAGAGGTATTTTTGACAGATTGAGACTGAGATCAAACTGCGTTCTTAAAATATGAGAAGCAATCGTTCGGAATAGGCCCCTTGGTAGAAGCATTGCTGTTAAAATTAGCTCATGAATAAATAATAATAATTAATGTAGGTATGTAGTTCGCACTACCGATTTGCGCATGAATTAATTCCAAACACCATTACTCATATCCACATGAATACATCCCGCCTACCATAATAATTTCGAAACGCAAACCTCACATAATAATTGAGATATCGTATCCCCAATCGCGAGTCCCGGAGCCTCGAAATAATTACTCCGCGCATGTCATAGGGACGTAGTTCCTTTGTGAAAATATTCCAATTTCAGCTAAGACGTGAGTTTCGCTCCTAAGGCTAATTCACTTCTCCTTAGTTTGCTAAGATAGAGTTATGTAGTTAGGAGTGCAACTGTCTAAAGGCGCTGTTTGGTTGTTACCTAGCTACTTTTAGTTGTTTGACTACTGTTTCACGTCTACCTTCAATTGTTCCGCTTTTAAGAGCTTCAAACTAGACCTTTTTGACCTGTTTTCTTTTGTTTTGTAGATTCTACATGGTTTCGGGCGGTTTGGGTGTTGAAGGATGGTTCATATTTTTTATGGGTGTGTGTTGTTTGTCACTGGACATTTGTTTCGTCTCTGCTTTCTCTATTTTGGAAAAGTACCTCATCAAGTCCGTTTACGTTCGCCCCTTTAGATACAGATGTTTATTAATGTCTTCAATCTTAGTAGGCAGAAAAAAAATCAAATGGAACAGTGGCAGGAAAACATTTTCTGTACCTACCTACGGAATGAAACACGGACATTAATTATTCTGCTCACGAAACCAGAGGGGCAATTCTCATAATTTTATCAAAGTTCACAGTCAAATCTCAGTCTCAAACTGTCAAAAATACCTCTATTTTCCCTACATTTTTGACAAGTTTTTGGCATTGATTGTCGTTTGTCGCTAAGATGAGATTGCGACTAAATTTTGAACGTTTTTAATTAAGTACGGGAATTGTAATCCAACCAGAAACAAGATACCTAAGTAGAAGAAATTATAGCTACGTGCCTACCTAACTTCGTAATGTGTTTTCTATCGATAAAATTTTATTATTAACGATTTTGGCTCACAAAATAGTATACCTATTTGCAAACATGAAAAATCAAAATTACGAGAGGCTCTGCAGCAAGATGGGTAACAAGTCGGGACTATCACCTGGTCTGGGTGTTATAAGCGTAAGATTATGTTGGAATGCATGCTAAAGAGAAGACCTAAGCCCACTTGCCCAACAGTCGAATGACGGAACCGGATTATGGCAGAACCTTTCGTCCAAATCAACACCCAAGTTTTGTTGAATAAATCTATTCAACAAAACTTGGGTGTTCTACCAGAGCTTTGTAAAGGATAAAGCTTAAAGGAGCGAGCTTTTAGCGGAGCACTAGTCAATAGTGCTGTCGTTAGGCACAAACGATTGCATGGGAGCTTTTGTAGTTTAAATAAATAAAGAGCGGAACGTTGAGGCGCGACGTCGAATCGTTGCATCCATTTCCATTGACGATTGAAAACGATGGACGCTTTTACACCGTAGTGTAAAAGGCTGGCACAGATTCGGGCGGACCTCATTGTATTGGGATGAAGCAATCCTCCTATAACACTCGTTCAATTTATATGACAAAATTCAAAAACTTCAAAAAACACGGTGTGGCCAGCATTTGTGTGCAATCTACAGGCAAGCTGAGCCGCGCTTTTTTGTATTGAAATTCGATGCGCTGCGGCTCGATGCTGCTGTAATTTGACACGGTAAGAACTTGCTTTGATGTTAATATGGCATGCACATTCGAGTTTTACAATGAATCTGTCACATATGCATGAGTGACAGAGACGATGCTCCAATGCTTTAAATTTTTCTACGAGTATAACTAGACTTGCCGTATTTGCGGCCGGGTACAGCGGTGCTATTCTGTAAAAATCTCACCGTGAAAACTTAGGTGAAGTGAGCTTAAAGTGAGCTGTCATTCCACCTGATGCTAGCGATTGACACTATTGACAGCTCACTTTAAGCTCACTTCACCTAAGTTTTCACGGTGAGATTTTTACAGAATAGCATTAGGTACTGTAACATCTTTTAACACTTATTTTACCTCTGATTTGGTATCACAGTGATCTTTAATGTAGTTGCTATAAGGTTCATAGCAGGTTGCTGTTAGAGGTCAAACCACTGAAATTACTGTAGATAAGTGGAGCCTCATCGGCAATAGCTGGCATCAACTAGACAAACACAACCAACACCGACCTCATTTAGTTTTAAAAATATAATTGATATGTAAAAGTGTTTGTACAAACCTACTTACAGAACACCCGTGATATCAAAATGGTATTATGGTACAGTCGAGTTCATTAATATATTAGCAGTGGCAATGTTTCAAAATATTAGTTCTATACAAACATAGATATCAATAAAATTTTATCATATAACTGTTCATAAGTATGTAACGGTAGTGCAGTCATAAATATCTGATTACTCTTCGGATTATAAATATCTAAATACTCTAGATTTCAAAATATTTGGTGCAACCTAGGATTCGTAAATATCTATACAGCTTTGAATATTCAACTAAATGGCCTTTACCATTAAATTTAAGAACTTAAGAACAGAAGTACGAGTAATGATGCAATGTTGCCGTTGAAGGACGTCATAACTGACAACTTCAAATTGCATTTGTTTCAAAGAAAAATATTACAATAGGATAATATACTTCAGTAAAGATATTGTTCAAAGAATTTAAGACAACAATTCGAGACATGTCACATTGTCAAGATATTTTTCATAGAAAAATTGCATAGATACTTGTGAACCTAACTTTGCGCTAAATACTTAATATGAACACGGGATTGCGCACAATTTTTAGAGTCTTTGTCTGTAGCAATATTATTGATATAATGTAGTCACACATTTATGATGTCCCAGATTGTTTACAATTTATTGTAAGGCAAAGCTGTTTAGAATTTTATTAAACTTACCATTGCCTATATATTTTTGATACATGAACATGCTCAGATATTAAAGAACTCGACTGTACCTAAGTATTTGTTTTTAACTTTTATACCTTTGTTGAAGTTGACACAATAGCGGGGGATTTATTTTGCTAGATAAACAGGACAGTTGAGTATGAATATGGATGGCTATAAGAGTAGGGCAAGACCAAAGGAACGATGGGTGGACTGTCGACGGTGTGAAAGATGATTTAGCTACAAAAAGAGTGACTACCGAGAGATGACGACTAAAAGAGAAGTATGGAATAAAACGACATGTTGCGCCGACCCCAAATAAATTAGGATAATGGCAAGAGAATGACGATGAGATTCTTGTTGTAACAAATGATTGTTTATCCTGGCGAGGTATTTTTTTGGAAACCTTACGCTTGGGTGTAACAGGCGGCACAAACAGTGAAAAATGCATGCCGTGAGTGTAGCGAAGTACAAAAACAATACAATTGCTACCAGTGCCTACATTTTGTATGACCTGCACTAAATGAGTGGTGCACCTGGTTTAAGTTTGTACCAAAATAGGTAGGTAAGTAAATACAAAAAAAAAAAAAACCGGCCAAGTGCGTGTCGGACCACGCACAATGAGGGGTACCTATCCGTAGTTGGGGTGAATTTATCCCAAGAACAAAGTTATCTTTGTAGTTGAAAAAATTGTTCTCTCTTACATCGACGTACGTCACGGTCAATTCTCTAGCTGCAAATGTGAGTATGTAGGTAATCGAAAAAAATATGTGATAAAATGACAAATTAACGATTTTCGGACATTATCCTTTAGGTACTCGTGCTGTGAGAAGGTCTCATAGCACACTTATTGGAAAAAGTTCTTGATTCTAGGTCAATTGGAACCTACCCAAAAGTAAGCACCAGTAATATTACCACACTTCCATGGTCACAATTGGACATTGACAGCGGTTTTATTTCGTAGTAATAAAGGTGATTTTTGTTTTTCAAGTGTTACGTAAGTACAGACGCCAGCACATCAAGCTACCCGAAACTGTAAAATTTTTTCCAATCAACTTTGAACCCGCTTTAGCGATAAAGTTGAAAATCAATTAAAGAAATTTGACAGATTGTAGTAGCTTGATGTGCTGGCGTCTGTACCTAACTATTGACGTGTCACCGGTGACACGTCAATAGTTAGGTACAGACGCCAGCACATCAAGGCCACGTCTCAAATCCCAATACGACACGAGACGAGATTAATGTCAGCCGAAATTGTAACTTTGACTGGAAAGAAAATACTAGGTAGCTAGTAGGTAGCCCGGGAATACAGGTCCCAACATTTTTTTAGGCATTCTCTCTCTCCAACAGCTGTCCGAATCAAAGTCAAAGTTTTTACCTAATTGCAAAAGGGTGTAAAAACAGGTGTTGTAAATAAATATGTATAGGTAGGTACATTATGTTTTGCCGCTGACGGCGTACAGTCGCCATCAGATATATTGTAGCAGACAAGGTGACCAAATACTTCTGAACAATTTAAAATGTCAATAAGTTCCATACACTACAAATTACCATTAATATCTGAACATTCATTACTTCATTCATATCTGGGCAGATGCTTGTCAATAATTTCTATACAAACAACTAACCAAAAATATCTGAACACTTACAATTATAACGTCAAGCGTATCTACGCAGATGGGGTAGTCTTAGATATCTGAGCAGTTGAGGAAAAATTGCAGTAGGAAATGCTTCCAACTTTACTATAAATACAATATACAGGATGTGTCGTAAATAGTGGTCGTACCGTTAAGGATTCGATATACCAGATAATTTACTATAATATACCTATTATAATTTTAAACATTTTAGTAGTACATTTTTTTTTTTACAAAATCGGTCCTGAATTTGCATGATTATGCTAAAAATTAGGGTTAAAATAGAGAAGAGCTAACTTTTTCTTCAAAAGCTCTAAATTTACTTAAAAAACTATAATTTTACACGATAGCTCTACTATTCAACAGTAATTAACAGAAATCAAAATAAAAAAATAATGGTTTTTGTTGAAACTACAACCAAATTTGTAACAAAAGGTTGAAATTTCGTCAATAAAAAACAAAAAAAATATATTTTCGGAACCCTTGGGTAAAAATTGTTAAAATTGTAATATATTATAGCAAATTATCTGGTATATCGAATCCTTAACGGTGGACCACTATTTACGACACACCCTGTATATAGGAACTCTTTTGCTAATTTATATACTATGATGACCCTGGCGTTTTATAACATTTTGTAGTTTTGAGTCTTGTCATGAATTTTTTCCGGGAGTTTTGAAAATTGGTTATTTTATTGAGTTCGACGTGTTCTCTTCGAATGTTCACTTTGTCGCTCATTGTTTTATCTTTGCCGCTCGCACCGCCATATTGGAAAAATGGCGCCTAATAGCAGTTTTTTGACAATTCATTTTACGATAACACATTAATCAACAAAATGAAACTAGAGAAAATTTCCTTCAATTTATGTCTTAACAATTTTTTGGTAAAATCAATATTCATTTATGCCTTTGCGGTAGAACTCTGGGGAAAATGTGAAAATTCGAAGAGAACACGTCGACCTCAATAAAATCACCAGTTTAAAAACTTTCCAGGTAAAACTACCAAATGACTAGACTAACCACAGATTGTCAAGTCGATAGTCCTTTTTGGTTCGTCCTTTATATCACGCAGTAACGAATTAGGTAAGCTCAGTGTTTGTCTGCGTAGATATACTTGACGTTGTAAGTGTTCAGCGGTGCTATTCTGTAAAAAGATCACCGTGATAACTTAGGTGAAGTGAGCTTAAAGTGAGCTGTCATTCCACCTGATGCTAGGGATTGACACTATTGACAGCTCACTTTAAGCTCACTTCACCTAAGTTTTCACGGTGAGATTTTTACAGAATAGCATTACTGATATTTTTGGTTAGTTGTTTGTATAGAAATTATTGACAAGCATCTGCTCAGATATTAATGAAGTAATGAATGTTCAGATATTAATGGTAACTTGTAGTGTATGGAACTTATTGAAATTTTAAATTGTTCAGAAGTATTTGGTCACCTTGTCTGCTACAATATATCTGATGGCGACTGTACAAATATCAATAAAATAGGTAGAATTCAATTTCATTAAAATTAACTGACAAAATCTATCCACGCTAAATTACATAAAACATTTGAAATGATAATTATGCTTTCCATTGATTTCTTCCGGTCTGATCCCCTGAGCACCCCCTCAACCCCCCCCCCCCCTCGATCTCCTGCTAGTTCGTCTTCTGTTTTAAACTTTGTCTTATCCGCTTTATGCTAGGTTACTCTTTTTGACAGGTAAGTAGGTACAGTCAAAAGAAAATAAACATTTCATGTTTTACAAAATTAATTTTGCCAGCCAACAACATTCGTTACGTTATTCACGTTGTCGAGCAAACGAATTTTTCAACAGCAAAGGATTATGCGTCGGATTGTGTTTATTAAAAGTGTTGTACGCAATAATAAGATTGCAAGTCGTCTTCACCGCGTCCATTCTTTAGACCAATATCCAACGAGTTTAAACGCAGCGGCTCTACAATTAAAGAAACCAATTTCCACGACTTCCACAGATAGACAGACGGACAAAAAAGGCTTGAAACTTTTAACAATCCTTTTTTGCATCTGTGATTAAAAAAGAAAGCGAGAAATAAACGCTCTCTAAATAAAAAATAACCCTTCACTTGGCCACGATTTATACAACCTAATCTGGGAAGGCCGTTAGGGCCAAATAAGTAATTAGTGGGGTTGAAAAACACTTAAATTTCCCGGTTAATGTGTTTTTGCGACAACGCCTAATGACCTGTAGGAGGTGAAAAGGGTGCGAATGTAAGCGAATAAACATCTTTTGCGGCCTCGTTTAACACTCTGGAGGGGTCAATTTGACCCCTGGGTACTATGCCTCCAGTTGTTGTTTTCTTAGAAGACTCATTGTAAAACGTATTTCAGAGTTAGTTATACATACATACATGGACTACGGTCTTATTCCCAAGGGTGTACGCCACCTGCTACGATCCTTACCATAGATATAAAAAAGAAGTTACATAGGTACTCCTTTTTGCTTGCTGCCCTCAGCAAGCCCGTGGCTATTTAGCCGCACAGGTCGATCGATCAGGTTAAGCTACGCTTGCCGCGGTTGGTCTGTGGATGGGTGACCATCTTTACATATCAAGACCACTCCGTGCCTCGGATAGCAAGTTAAGCCGTTGGTCCCGGCTGTCATTCGTGGATCTTTGACAGTCATTACGGGTAGTCAGAAGCCCGAAAGTCTGACAACCAGTCTTACAAAGTGGTATCGTATTAGGTACCCAGTAACTGGGTCGTGGAGGTCAGATAGGCAGTCGCTCCATGTCAAATACTGGTATTCAGCTGCATCCGGTTAGACTGGAAGCCGATCCCAACATAGTTGGAAAACGGCTGGGCAGATGATGATACCTACTCCTTTTGCTTCGTTTATTTTCATACACCTGACCTTTCTGATGAACATCACATGATATATTTTTGTCATGTTATGTATTTTTATGGTGTACAATAAAGTATATATAAATAAATAAATCACCATATAGGTCACTACATATCCTTCTAGGGCGTCCCCCTCCAGGCGTTTGCACTCACATTGTTATGATTATGAGGTTGCAGCTGAATACCAGTATTTTACGTGGAGCGACTGCCCATCTGACCTCCAGAACCCAGTTACTGGGTATTGGGTAACACAATACCACTTGACAGCCGGTACGAACCGCTTAACGTGCTTTCCGAGGCACCGAGGGTTCTCTATATGAAAAGATGGTCACCCATCCAAAGATCAACCGCGGCAAGCATAGCCTGGACGATCTCTCTTTTTCTCGAGAAAAATTCAAAGAGATACGACTGTTGCTTGTAAAATAATGTAGTTTTACATAAAGCTGGAGAAACAATGTAGCGAGCCGAGCTTTTGTGGGTATTTCAATTTTAATGAGTTGTTTGGTTTGAAGTAATATATTCCATTTGTGTGAAGATATTTTATGCAACCCATTTTTAGATTTTGTTGCTTGTTTTCACAAAATATGCAGGGTTATACTTTTGATCTACATAATATTATATGTCTCAAAAAAAAAAAGGATTTTTCATTTGTTTTTTATTGCAGAGTGGGCTTGCTCTTGACCTCGATCACGCCTGATGGAAAGCGATGGATGAGGTCAATACTGGTTATTAGGTAAAAAAAGAAAATAATGTGTCTTGAATCGAGATTCAAGTTTGAGCATCGTTCTAGGTTCTATAATACGGAATCCAGAACATCAATCCAGAGATCGCTGTCACGCGCTTTATTTCTGACTAGCTGCGCCCCGCGGTTTCATCCGTATAGGTCTTGATCCCGTGGGAATATCGGGATAAAAAGTATCCTATGTCCTAATCCAGGTCATGGTCTATGTGCCAAATTTCATCTAAATCCGTACAGCTGTTACCTACAGCGTGAAAGCGTAACAAACAGACATACAAATAATCTAATATAGGTAATATTGGTTTAGACGATCATCCACGTCGGTTGCCTTTTAATTAAATTCGTATTTATGCAAAACTATAATTATTTTATTATTTTAAAATAAAGTTCTTACTTATTTATTGTCTCTGGTCCAGACTTCGACCCCACGAAGTGCATTTCTGGCTACGGCCTTGGGACTAAGATACCTATTGATACAAGAACGAAGTCATGCCGCTCCCGGAAGTATAAGCAGGTACAAATTAAAATAATTTATCCCTTTATCCAGTTAATTTTCACCCTCATCCTACCTATATAAAAATAATCTTTATTAATGCGTCATAATATACCAATTTACATAAGGTCCGACCGCGCCAAATTTACCAAATGGCCGCTCGAAATTGTTGTTTGCGTCTAGTTAGCTCAGAGATTTAGACGAAAACTAACATCGCTAAAAATAAAAACTCTTGTTTATCGATTTTATTCAATTTCGAGCGGCCATTGTTGTTTACATCTGGAAAATTTGGCGCGGTCGGACTTTACGTATTACATTTTATCGGAAATGGTATATTAAAGAATCCCTTTGAACGCACCTGTGGCCGGATTTCAGCTATTCAAAACATTCTAATTTAGATTGCGGACAAAAAAGGCTCGATTCAGACACAAAGATTCATTTCATGAATTTCAGAGAGAGGTTGTAGGGCGCAGTGGGAATTCAACATTGAAATATGCTTTGTACTGCCTGTAAACCTGCCTGTTTGTGGAATGCATTGCCAGTTGAGATAAAACGCGCGCAGCCGTTATTTGTATTTAAAAGACTCGTAAAGGAACATTACTTGTCATTGTGATCTTGTTCTCGAAACTGTAATTATCTATAGTCTTTATTTATTTTTGTTGCGTATATTTTTAGTATGTATGTATTTATGTATCTATTATTTTAGGATATGTATATATCTGTGTATCTATTTTAGTATATTATTACCAACGACAACCCCATTTTATGTCCAGGCAAATCACTGTCCATTCCAAGGTTGCCTGGAAGAGATCGCAGAAAGCGATAAGGCCGCCCATTGTATATTTTTAGTTATCGATAATTCTTTTTGTTGTGTATTTTTGTGGTGCACAATAAAGTATATATAAATAAATAAACCAGTAGATACAGTGAACGTTTGTCAATTTAAAGTACAATTATTTAAATAAAATAAAATTAGTAAGTAATGATACCTACATTAACGAATGCTGCTCACGAAATAGGTCACAACTCACATTCATTTTCTTTTGTTTGCATTTAGTAAATATTGAGACGACTGTACTTATCATATACCTACAGGTGGCCTACCATGATCTAATTAAAAACAATTCAAAAACAAGACATTTTAGTTTAGGTTCCTAAACTGCATCGCTTGAGCTGCTCTATGGACGTCATGGTACCAAACAAGTATGAATGAAACCAAAACTTGCGACTCAGTTTGGGACAATCGCTGTCAGCAGATGGCACGGCCCAAACTGAATCGTTAAACTGACGTCATGGTACGAATTAGAAGAACAGTTCAGTTTAGGTCCTAAAATGGATCGCGGTAAGAGCTTGTGGTAGGCCTGCTGGTGGCAGGAACAATAACGCGCAAACTGTAGCCTACAATTCAGTACATGAATTTGTAGCGTAGAAATTTTTCGTCGGTTATCAAAAAAGAAACCTGCCGTTTCATAGAAACGTGAATAGAATAGAATACTCTTTATTATGTTATGTACAGACGCCAGCACATCAACCTACACCTAACTGTCAAATTTTCCCAATCAACATTGAACCTTATGCTTTAGCGATAAAGTTGAAAATCTATTACAGAAATCTGACAGATTGTAGTAGGTTGATGTGCTGGCGTCTGTACACCATATAAATTAAAGACATACTCGTAAATATAGAAACTTTACAACGTAACTTTTGCAATATAGGTACCTACGCGGTCAATATGTATGGAACTGCAATTTTTTTTAATACCTCACGAAAATATCGGACGCAGGGGTTTCAGAATCATTTACTGAATCCATGGTTATTTGTGTGTCGATGTCTTCGGCACCCTGTAGGTATATTGTAATATCATATTTTGGGAATATCTTATTATTATAACCGAAAAACACCACAAAGCTTAAGAAAAATAACGCGTGTGGCATAGTAATTACCTACCTATGCGAATTTCTTTGATCCTATAAATAATTCCTTCGAATTATTACTTTACCTACTTGGTCACTCGATTCGATTTACTTTAGCTTAGATCGCAGTTCTTTAGTATAGACATTAATGTCATTTCTAAATTACATATCTATATTACGATGTAATGGTCAGAGCATTTACGATGAAGAAACTTATAAATAAAATGAAAGACTATTTTAGTTGATAAAAGCTTTTGGTTGTATTTCTAAGATGTTGTATAGTCATTCTCACGTCGCCGTCGGTGGGAACACTTTGACGTTGAACTGGCCTATCGTAGTACGGAGTTTCAATCGGGTAAGAGGCCATACTGCATCCTAATTGCGTAACACACTAGCATTTATTTCAATTAAACCCTTTACAGGCACTTTTGAATTGTCAAATAATAATAATAATTGATTTATTTTCACGTCAAGGCACAAACATCAGTGTAGCCCTGGCTCTTGTATATAGAATAGAATAGAATAGAATAGAATATTTATTTGCCAGAAACATGGTGTTTATAAAGGTGTCCATAACATTGCATAGTGCTACATGTCTCACCGTCTTAACGGTATGCAAAATCAATTTACAATTAAATACAATTTACATAAATTTTCAATTTAACTACATTGTTAACCTTAATTTTAAAATTTAAATGTTATTTTAATTATTATATTATATACCTATATACTACACACACACCACAATAAATATACTACCATTTTTACTATATTATTATTAATAAATAAAACAATACATTTAACATTATTTCAACATATTAATTAACTTAAATAAAAAATTACTTATGTCTGTATTTTGATACCAGATCAAGAGAAAAAAAATTACAGGGACATTTTACAAAAAACTCGTGAATTGAGTAGAAACATTCCTGCAACAACCACTTCCGTAGTGCCGAACAAAATTTTTTTGAAAGGTAGTTGGGTAATTGACTTCGGCAAAGCATTATAAATTAGGGGATCCATGTAGATACAACTCTTTCGGAAGAGTTGCAACTTAGGAACAGGTAGCTCGAAATCCAAATGTGCAGCTTTCCTCTTATTTGTATTATCCCTGCGTTCGAATAATGCAAGATTGGATCTCAGAAACTTGGCAACTTCAAAGATATATATGCAAGGTACAGTCAAAAGGTTATGTGACTTAAATATAGGCCTACACGAATCAGACCAGTCCATATTAAATATTGCGCGGATACACTTTTTTTGAGCAATGAAAATTCGATCTATTTCTGAGGAGTTTCCCCATACAACTATGCCGTAGCGTTGTACTCGGAGGTCCTATATCACAAGAGCCAGAATAGTAAAAAATTACAAAATAATCGGTCAGTTAGTCAGAAAATTGAAACTAGTTGCCCATTCCAAAACGTAGATCTCTATGGAGAAGAACGGGCAAGAAATTCCAAGGACACTCTTTTAAATCAAGATATTACAAAATCCTGGGTACATTATTCTTGTTACATCTACAGGGTGAAATTGAAAACATGCGACAAATCGAAATGGGGGATTGTACTCATAATTATGAACAAATTTTACTATGGGACCAATCCTGAAATCGTGAAAAAAAATCAGCTGTTCCCTACATTTATGTTCGCATAACTCGTCAAAATGTAGGGAACAGCTGATTTTTGTTTCGCGATTTCAGGTTTGGTCCCATAGTAAAAGTTGTTCGTAATGATGAGTACAATCTCCCATTTCGATTTGTCGCATGTTTTCAATTTCACCCTGCATATGTGAGAACAATTAAAAAAACAAATGAAGAAACAATTCAAAATATAAGATTAATAATAAGCCTTGGCAGTTAAGAGATGACCAGTCGCAACCGACACGGCGGCGCGCCCGTTCACGAACATGACGCGTGGATCAGCACTATCCAGCTCAACCATTTTGTAGGGTACGGAATGATCCAACACACGCGCCACAACTAAGCATGACATATTCTCGATCAGTAGGTACCTATTAAAAAATTAAAATGAAAAAGAAATACATATAACACATGTTGAAACAAACTTGCCTGGTTGTTGTGTTACATTCCATGTTGCATTATGGATAGGTATTTCGACGGCATCTTCGTTTCAAAATATTATGTTACATTTCATTTGCATAAACGTAAACTTTTGCACTTGGGTAAACAGAACATACTTTTATTCAAATGTGAGGGTAGTCTCAAGTATTTATGCGAAGATAACGCACAAACGGTAATGGATTCCATTTTTAAATTGCACCCATCTCGTGATTGGACTCCGGTGAGTCTAGTTGCTTTTACACTGTCCAAGCGTGCACATGGGAACGTGAAATTTTATTCAGACGCTGAAATAGTTGCCCAGCAGCGGACATGCGTTTCGTGAGTTATTTGTATCGTGAGTTTCATAGCGTCGGAGTAACAAATACATCTAAGCATGCTTTTTGACCCTCTCCAGCGGGGTAATTGCGTAACACACTATCAGTAGCAATGGGTCTCATTTTGACAGTTCAACAATATTCATTGCGTTATTTACGTTGTTGAGCAGACACATTTTTCGAACATATGAAGCAATGGATTAGCAATATCCTTCAAAATGATTCGAATTGTGATTGATAGCGTATAGCGCAATTAGGGTGCTGCTTTGCATAGTTTTTACGACTTGACAAAACATCAAGATTTCTTAATTATTTGTAAGCGTATTATACACATAAACCGGAATAGATTCTCTAAATGATGGTGAAAACCGTATTCGTTGCATAGTTTCGAATTTAGGGCTTGTGTTTACAGCAGCACGGGTCGATCGATCAGGTTAAGCTACACTTGCCACGGTGGCTCCGTGCATGGGTGACCTTTGCATACCAAGACCCCTCCGTGCCTTAAAAAGCACGTTAAGCTGTTGGTCCCGGCTGTCATTCGTGGATCTTTGACAGTCGTTACGGGTCGTCAGAAGCCCGAAAGTATGACAACCAGTCTTACCAAAAGGGGTATCGTATTACCCAGTAACTGGGTTGCGAAGGTCAGATAGGCAGTCGCTCCATGTAAAATACTGGTCAGCTGCATCCGGTAAGACTGGAAGCCGACCCCAACATAATTGGGAAAAGGCTAGGCAGATGATGACCTACTTATCTAAAGATACAGATATTGAATAGACCAGAAAATTAGTAATATTTCAAAATTAAACTTCAATTTACTTTATCAATGATTCTCGTCTTTGCTGTGTCAGTGACTCCCAAAATTTTTTAAAGTAAATGTTGGCCGTAGCTTGATACTTACTGGATAATTAAAGGCAATTACCATATTACATTTCTACGTATTCCTTCAATAAACATAGTTTGTCTTTCTGGGAATTTTTTCAACTGACCCTGATGCGGTCATTACTTAGCTTGGTTATATAGACTTATAAGCTATAACGGGTGTAAAAATACCCTCAACGAAGTCGAGAGTCACTTGTTCTTTCCGTCATTGTGAACATTTTTTGTGCTGGACCAAACCTGGGAACCTTCTGGTTATTGAGATATTTCAGGTCAAAGTTCCAACTTTTTCTGATGTTTTTTTACTAAAACACATTTTAAATGTTGTTAGGTAACTTTAAATACGTCCAAGACTCCTGTACCGTTGCATGCATCCATAAGAACAATGTTGTGCGTGAGTTTCATTGCGCGCTGCTGTAAAAAGTGAATTTTCAAACCAAAAATAATAGTTGTTCCCAGCAATTATTTTAGCGCAAAGTTGTTTAGTTTGATGTACAGAATGCGTAGACAACGGGTTCGTAAAGGGTATTTTTACACCCTGTATTTACCTACGTTTTTACCCGGACTAGGGCGAAGCAAAAAGGATGATTTTGACCGGTATGTATGTTCATCTGTTGCCACATAACTTCTAAACTGCTTATCATAATTTGACAAATGAGGTATCGTTGGAAGCGTCTTAATCGTCCGCTGGCTAAACTGTCCTCTAAACACCACTATGAATATGTATAAAATATATATGACGTGTAAGTTTTTTTTTAAATTCTTTATCATTAAAAGGGGTTTTTGTCCAGACGGATATGCCAACCCCATCGTACCTTATTAAACTATATAACTTTAATTGAAATAACTACATACTATGTAAAAGAAATAAAATCAGTGACTAGGCATCTTCATTTAATATACGATAAATATTGATTATACATAAAAAAATCTGACGAGAATATTTTCTTGTTTCATATTTTTAGCGCGTGATTTTTCAGTAGTCAGATTTCAGTTTTGAACTTGCTTTTTTAGTTTTAGTTACAACAAACAAAAGTGGCTAAAAATGAATATTAATAAGTTAACAATGCTTTATTAAGAAAACAAAGGGGTTGTTTGTTGACTATCTTAAGGATTCATATTCAGCAATATGCGTCTCCTGAATGATAAATATGTTGAGCCCTAAACAAAATTACGTGAGGTTGTCTGCGAAGTTAATAAAACAAACTTGAGGTTAGAGATTAATTTATCCGTCGTCCTGAGCTGCAAACAATACCTGTGATAACAAGGTACCTAAGTTAAGTAAAGTCCCGCGTAATTCCTCCCAGGATTGCGTCACCAACAAATCTTGTTGACAAACTATGAATCGCTTTATTAAACGGCTTAGACAAGCGCTCCAATTAACAGTTGGATAGAGCCTCCAGAATCGACCGACCGAGGGCTTTGAACCTCTGATCCTAGGAATAATGAAGGTGTGTGCAAAGACGAAATTATTGAGACCTGCAAGGTTTTAAGGTAAAATGTCTTCAAGTCGTAGATAAAGGCTTTGCACACAAAACTATTATTATTATTATATTGTCACATTTGATATAGCATATACTATAATGGAGGACAACAACCACGCGATTTACGAAACAATTTACAAAACCATTTTTTTATGCAAAGCTCAAAAAAGTTTTCCTCCCAAGAATCTCTCGAAGAGGATCTTTATTAACTCGGAAGAATAAAAAAAAATGCAATGTAATAATAAAGACAGCCCTTTTATCATACCCGCTCCAATATTTTGCAGTAGTAGAGGTTCAACTGTCCGTGTGGTGCCGGACTTAAAGAATAGCACCACCCTACCTCCCGTGGGTGTCGTAAAAGGCGACTAAGGGACGTACCGGAGAATGGGCAGCAGCGTTCTCTATGCATTTTTCTATCTTACTGCGATCGCCAATCCGCATGCCAAGCGTGGCGATTATGACAACCCCCCCCCCCCCCCCATTGGGGGAGGCCTATGTCAGCAGTGGACGTCTTTCGGCTGAAATGATGATGATGAGAGGTTCAACTCACAATACATACACACACGTAGGTGTATGCAGTGTTATTCTGTAAAAATGTTACAGTGAACGCTTAGGTGAAGTGAGATATCAATAGTGTCAATCCCTAGCATTAGGTGGTATGACAGCTTACGTCAAGGTGACTTCACCCAAGTTTGCGCGATGAAATTTTCACAGAATAGATCGGAAGGTCAATACTAGACGAAACGAGGAGTATCAAGCGATTTTGATCTAACTGTTACCTGTCACCTTCAGCTGCTCTGGATTAGCAGAGGAGCTCAAGGTAAACCATTAGGTTGTGGTAGCTCGAAGAGATGCGACTTATGTATACATAGGTATGCTGTTGACAATCTCCATCTTGATCACATGAATATGAATACTAATTTACCAACGTAGCAATGGTACCTCCATTATGAGTTTTTTTTTACAGATTTTGTGTAGTAAATCTGTCTAAAACTCACAACGGAGAGACCATAACAATAATTTATTTCAAGAAAATATAGATGAAGCTATAGATGTATGAGGAACAGGGTGTAAAGTTCACTCATACTCTATAGAGAAGGGAGGATCTTCTGTGCTAGTTGCGCGGTAAACTCTGCTTGCGAAATGCAGGATTTACGTGACGTCAGTATGACGCGTTGTTCGCATGTGGCGTTGTAGATACCGCTACAAAACACAAAAAATTAAAAATTACACGAATACTACTAATTTATTTATTTATTTATAATAAATAAATAATAGGTAATAGGTACTTATTTTAATAAGATATACAGAATATACATAAAAGTCCTGATATAATACAATTTTTAAATTAAATGTTTAAGTTATAATAAAAATATACACATAACAAAACTTAAATCCTTAAAACAACATTGCAACTTTTGTAAATACTTACTACTTACTTTATACTTTACTTGGTCCCCAGAACACAAAAGCGACAGATGACATCCCTCAACGTTTCCTCTTACTCTAAAGTATAAGATTATAATTATTTACCACAAAACACGAAAGGAATTGGACGTGCTCCTGCTCCCAATAAATTATTCTATCTAATTAACACAATAATAACCCTTAGGGAGGGCCTTCATAATAAGGCAGACATTTAAACTTTGTTTTTGTTGAGACCCTTCTTTCATTTAAAAATTCGGCCAGTGTTTTTAAGTATGCAGCAACGGTTTAATTTTTAAATTTCTTTTCTTTTAACGATTATTGAGGCGAATGGGGTAGAAAGTTTGCTCTGCTAATTTCAAGCCACATTGCTTCTGTCTGCGATTACTTGAGTACTTTATATTCAGCGAAGGAGGTGTTCAAGAGTTCAAGAATCGAGCTATGTACTTACATAACTTTTTGTAAATATTCTTCCTTAGTTTCAATTTTTTCCGGCAATGTAATGAGAAAAGGTTACCTATAATATATGCTCAATTAGTGAGAGGCTATTTTAGTGGAATATATTCGCTTGGATTCCAATTATTGCTTTACATTTTACATGGAGCGACTGCATATCTGGCCTCCATAACCCAGTTGTTAGGTAATAAGATACCCCTTGGTAAGACTGGTTGTCAGACTTTCGGGCTTCTGACGACCCGTAAATGGTCACCCATCCACGGACCAACCGCGGCAAGCGTAGCTTAACCTGACCAGTCGAACCGTGCGACTCCAAGCAGTGCAATGATAAATAATGTTCCGGCACGTACAAAATGTTATATTTACAGTAAGTTAATAACTATAACGTCTTCTCTTTCACTCATTCTTGTGTGACAGTATCTTCCTAAAGCTTGAAGTGCCCTATTACCGTCCGGGTACAGCCCGATTCAAACTTTATGGCGGCTTTCCTCCAGTGCGCAATAAAATCCCGCTGCGATATTTTTACGTTCGTGTGAACGTGGGCTTAGTGTGCTTCTCGTATTTAATACTGAAACCTTAATGGTATAAGATAGGTGTATTTTCGGTTAAATAAATAATCGTTCGGGTTTACGTTACGTTTACAACACACACACACACACGTATCAACTCGGAAAGGGATCGTCACCGTATCAACTCGAGCTATTCAGTATGCTTTATATGAAACTCCCCACTGCAACGCACACTAATGAAGAAGGAATCGTAACGTAATCGCCTCGCCTCGGGACAAACTCACGAACCGCGGTGCAATGTCGTAGGTTCGAAGCCAGTTAGGTGCTTTACTTTGTGTAAATTATTTCGTCACCACTGCTTTCAAAAACGGCGAAGGAAAACATCATGAGGAGACCGGCATGTCCAAGAACTAAAAATTCGAAGACATGTGACATCTATCAACCCGCACTGGGCCCACGTGGTACGGCCAAATAAAATAAAATAATTTTTTTTTTTTTTTTTTTAGATTTTGTAATTGCCTCTTTGGTCTAGTGGTCACAAGCTCTGCTACTAAACATGAGGTCCTTGGTTCGAATCCCAGGTTGGGCAAATCATTATATGGTTTCTCCATCAGAAATTTCTCAGTAGGGGCGCGGATTCTGAATATGTACCCGGTTGTCGCCTCTTATTAAATGGGACTTAAACATAACTGGCGAAATGTGGGTCTACTGTAGATACACCTTTAAGGCATGTATTACGCTATCTGTTAGATTTCATTGAAGTGAAATCTTTTTTAGGCGCGTTGGGCATTTTTTGAGATGGGAAAAAATCATTCAATTCGCACCACTGTTACCGTAACCGACACCGCTTCGGATGTGTTTGGCTGTCCTCGGGATGTACTCGGTTTTAATGTATATCCGATGTGTCAGTGAGTGATGGCAAAGTATTCGGTTTGTGTTTTGTTTTCACTTCTGTCGGCACTCCCGTAGTGCCACTGTTTTTTTGTAGCGACTGACTCACGGCGATAGTGTGAATATGACTGTTGAACTACTTACACAAAATCAACGACAACTGTAGACTTAATAGATAAGCTACAGTTACGAAGTTTATTCCAAAATTGAATTTAAATCGATATGTTCAGTTAAATCAATGAGTGTTTACGTTCTCCATCGTCCTGTTTTACGATACACCCTGTATAGAAATCCTTAAACTAAAATAAACAAGGTCAAATTAAATTACCAGGCGTATATAAGGTCCCATTAAAATAGATGGACAAAATTTTAAAAATCATTCAGACCACCAAAATAAGGACGATGGTAAAAACATATAATAAGAAAAACACATTAGATACTTACAAGACAAATAATCAGCTAACGAAAATACACTAATGTGCCGGCAATTTGTTATTTTAGAACAAAATAAAATCACTTTAATCAGTGTTTTTCTTTTGCTTTGATATCTTTGGTTAAACGTACTGAGCGCCGTGTTGTCCATCTATTTTAATGGGACCCTGTATAATGAGTATCGATTTTTTTTAAAGCGAAAACAGCTTTTGCCGCTTCGTCATTCACGGGTTGGTGACGTGGAATCAGGTATACTCGGCTCCAGTTGCAAGTTTTCACTTCTATCGTATAGTCATAAGCACACATCCTCTTTTTTTTTCATAACTTTTAATTACACCTGACACTTTGACCTGAATACGGGGTCAACGACCGCTGATAATAGTTACTAGAAATTATGATTGTATAAAGTCTGCGATACAAATACTCAAGGTTCACTAAAGCAACTGTTTTTTACAACAGACTTCATCAAAATCTCTGTGTACATGGCTCTTGAAAACCGTTTTTTGCAACTAAAAGCAAACTAAAAAATATGAACACTACATTTGAAGTATTTGTCGTATAAACTTACTAAAAGAGTCCTCGTACCAAAATCTAAGTACCCACAGTGGACGGCAAATACTTTAGTGCAGAGGTGACGAACCTTTTCACATTGTGTGTCATAGTTAAAAAAATGTTATTGCCTATGTAGTGCCGTTGAGACATGTAAACAAATACAGTAATATTTTATACTAAAAAGAAAAACAGAGAAAATACTTTTTATTTGCGATAAGACATGACGCAATGAAAAGACATTAACACAAAAGAAAAAGGGGGGGGGCAGGAATATGGTTCACAACCACGCAAAACGGTAAAATACAAACACACACACACACACACACACACACTCACAAAATTTCGCCTTTATAATATTAGTGTGATACATTAAAACCGAGTACATCCCGAGGACAGCCGAACACATACAAAGCGGTGTCGTTACGGTAACAGTGGCAAGAATTCAATGGTTTTTTCACATCTCAAAAACTGTCCAAAGCGCCTAAAGAAGTTTTCACTTCAAAAATATTTACTGATTCGTATTGTACGATTTACGAAATGGTGTGAACTAAAATCATAGCCAGACCTATTTTCTGTCGTGCCATAGGTTGACTACCCCTGGTTTAGTACTAAAATACTCGTAGTAAGTAAACCTCTGAATGCAAGTCTTTGTGAAAAGTTTATAAAGCTAAGGTGGCAACAATGGCCAAGTTGAGTCCCAGTGGCCACAGAAAAGAAGTAGGAATTGTTCCTTTAGTTAGCGCTTTGAGATAAACAAGTTTTTTGGATTACGTTGTCATGGTAACAAGACTTGGGAAGTTTGGGAATCTTCGTTTTTGTGAAGTGATGTTTACTATATGTTTGATTATTATTAAGATGAGAATCTGATTGATGTCTGATTGTTTTTAGTTGATTTTATTATGTGTCTATGGCACATACCATATCGAAATGGCAACCAATCACCAAGCTACGGCGTAGGTATCGCTACGTCAGCTACGGCGTAGTAACGGCCACGTCAGCTACGGCGTAGTAATAGCTACGGTAGCTACGCGAGTAGCCATTACGTTAGCTACGGCGTAGTAACCGAGTGTTTAAATCTCATCATTTTTATCATTTATGATGTGGTGATCTCGTTCTGTTCAAAATCGGCTTTAACATAATATCATAAAATCATAAGAAGTAGTTCTTCTAAACTACGTAATGGATTTTGATCGGCGCGCGGCGGTCACACAGAAAGACACGAAAAGCCAGTTTGTTTAATACTATTATAGATACCAGTCTTACCAAGGGGTATCGTATCGTCTATGTCTATGTTATGGGTTTGGTTTCCACACTTAGTCCTTCAAGTGGACCATTGTGCGTGCCTATCGTATTATCCAGTAACTGGTTTGTGGAGGTCAGAAAGGCGGTCGCTCCGGTTCCGGTTAGACTGGAAGCCGACCACAACACAGTCGGGAAAAGGCAGGCAGATGATAATGATAGATTATATAGATACAATAACACGCGATCGAAATACGTGTTTTGATCTTATTTGCATTCTGATCACACCTCTTACACATACATGTACGGGTCTTAACTAAAATCCGCTTTGTATGCTGTTCTACAATATATAGGCTATGTAATACCACATAGTTCGGTGTTCAGAGATTACATGAACGTAACTAATCCACATTGCAAGTACAGTAACGTGCAAAACTATGTATAAACTATATATGTTTTACTAGCTGCGCCCCGCGGTTTCACCCGCATAAGTGTCGATCCCGTGGGAATATCGGGATAAAAACTATCCTATGTCCTTCCCCGGGATGCAATCTATCTCTCTGCCAAATTTTATCGAAATCCGTTCAGTGGTTTAGGTGTGAAAAGGTAACATACAGTCAGACAGATAGAGTTACTTTCGAATTTATAATATTAGTATGGATTATCAAACAAGATAATATTTACATAATATAAGCTAACAGACTTAAAATATTAATAATTTATGTACGGTCACCAAAGGAGATAAGTAACTAGGATCGTCGGATATAGTTGAAGTTTAGCAACTGATAGATGTTTTCGAATGAAATTTAACTTGATATAATAACTGCTCGTTTTCTATTAATTAAATTAAATTTCATTCGAAAACATCTATCAGTTGCTGTCTGATAGTGGACATTTTGGAAGTTTAATAATGAAAACCTCAGTTTCTTCACAAAACAGCTTTAATATTTGATTTTGGAAATTATTACAACGAAAAGCGATTTTAGGTCTCGACACAGCGGTGTACCAATAAAAAAGTGAAAAATGTAAAAATGTGCGGGTGTATGTAAATAAGTAAAATACTATAAAACGAGTTATAGCACCACTTGAATGGGCGACTTGGTAGTATTACAAAAACATCAGGCGATGGCGCAGACAGTTGCTAAACTTCAACTATATCCGACGATCCTAGTTACTTATCTCCTTTGGTGACCGTACTTTACACCTCTAACCCCTTCAGGGAATTAATGAACCAGCGCGATGTTATGTTAATTGCTCAAAAACTTATCCAAGTGGCATCCTTCCACATTTCACGTCTTCCTCACATAGCAATTGAAAGTTTTAAGTCGGACTAAGTTGTCTGAGTAATTCTAAAGTCCCGTACTTCCGACAAGTTTTCCTTACGATATGTTAGTATGCAGAGTTTAAGTTTTAGTTTAGAAAGTCGCACGCGCTGCGGTCGCTGCGGGTCAAGTGTAGGTAAGTGGGGAGGTAAACAGAATTATACTTTAGGGGGGGGAGGGCACCGGGATTGTCCGAAAAGGGTTACCGCTGCCCCGGAACATAAAGGGCTAAGGAAGGAACACGGGTGGGTTTTAGTCAGTAAGAGTCTGACACTCCCTTCTGCTCCACCCAGAGCGGGAGGTGTCATTAGATGATTACCCATCCAAAATAATAATAAAAAAAAAGGGGGGGGGGGAGGGACATCAACGCGCAATCTGTTACAATGGATTCAGTAGCTACATGATTCTGGACCTGTCTGGACTTTTTTTTTGATAACCGTGTAGCGTTGGTGCTCTGTGGTCACTTGTCATGTCAACGTACAATTGTCAGTTGGTTTTTTCATGTCAATAGAAAATATATTTTTAACCGACTTCAAAAAAAGGAGGTTCTGTTTTCGACTCGTATGTATGTATGTTTGTATGTCCGCGATTTTCTCAAAAACTTATGAACCAATTTTGATAATTCTTTCACTAATGTGATCTACATATTTTCAGAAAGGTTTTAGTATATAATACATTATGTAATTATTCTTATGTACGACGTTATATGCATAAATGTACTGCATCTCGGCATTTCTATGCGAATTTTGTGATGATTCTTCTAGTCGGTGTCTTCAATTCTACAATGCACTAGTGTTATTTGAATTCCGTGCCTCGGAAAGCACGTTAAGCCGTTGGTCCCGGCTGTCATTCGTGGATCTTTGACAGTCGTTACGGGTAGTCAGAAGCCCGAAAGTCTGACAACCAGTCTTACCAAGGGGTATCGTATTACCCAGTAACTGGGTTGTGGAGGTCAGATAGGCAGTCGCTCCATGTTAAATACTGGTATTCAGCTGCATCCGGTTAGACTGGAAGCCGACCCCAACATAGTTGGGAAAAGGCTAGGCAGATGATGACTAGTGTTATTTGAATTCGTGTGGAGTAGGTACAACTAAAAAGTGAAGTGAAGTGAAGTGGATGCTCTAAAATGCTGTTTTTTTTTAAACAAAATTTATTTACCCACCTAAAAGCATAAACATAACATGACGCCTATTTACCGCGAACTTTTTGGCAGAGGCGACGTCTAGCGGGTATACCCACGTTTCGCCAATTTTGTTTAAGTGAGTAATAAGGGGCGAACCTTTTGCTATTAACCGGACACAAATTCAGACTCCGGGTTACTACTGAGAAATTCCTGATGGGAAAACCCAATAAAAACACATTGCCCGAACAGAGAATCAAACCCCCATATGCTCAGCAGTAGTACTTGCAACCACTCGACCAACGAGACAGTTTTTATTTTCCTTTTTGATGATACGTTATTTTTATAAGCACTAGAATCCTCAAAAATTGCCGATTTAAACCACTGTCAACACAGGCCTAGTGTACAAATTTGACAACTATTAATGAAAAAAGAAAAACGTAGGGACACATTATAATTATATTCTTCTCAGTTTATGAAATATCTTTTAAATTGGTCCAATATTGGAGGAGCAAATAGGCGAGAGCCAAACCTCGAATTACGACGTTTTATTTAGGATTTTTCAAAAGTCTCTCCGACCGAATTTCCTCTTAAGTATTTACAACATTAGTGTAGATTCTACGCTACACATAAACATATGCAGCTCTAACCCGAAAGACAAACAAACTGCACATGTTTACATGCTTCTATCAAGAACAACAAACAACATCGCAGCATATTTGTCTTCCAGGTAAAGTATAACTTTGTAAAACATACGTAAACTGTTCGCTTGCAACAACAGACTCCTCTCTTAGGCCCCGTTCACGGGCTCAAGCGATGCGATTTGCAACGCGACTTGCGTCAAGCGACAGACGCGCGCGTCAACTGTTTCCGTCCACCGCGTCGCTCCGCAAGTCGCGTCGCGGGGACTGGTGGCATGCTCTAAACAACTTCTTTCATTTGTTGCCTCCGCATTTGCTGTCGCAAGACGCATGTAGCCATACGGTGTTAAGGTGCATGTTTTCCAGCAATTACTGCCAGCTTCAGTGCAAATGAAGCAAAATAATAAAGTAGTTGCTGAATATCGCTAGCTTGTAAAAATTGTTACAATAGTCCCCCATACCGAATTTCGGCAATTGTGGCCAACACGGAAAGAGGTGCAAATAGGTGCACTCCCTCTTCCCTCGCTGTCATAGTCCGATGGGACGACAGTCCGGCACGGCCGGAGAGAGATCAGGCGCAGGACCAACAGCTTAACGTGCTGTCATAGGCTACGGATAGAAAGTCAGCGTGCGCGGTGCGGCGGCGGCGGCGGCGGTGCGTGGAGCGGCGTATTTCAATGCATAGCTTTATATGGAATTTGCCTCGAAGGCAGCGGCGCGGCGCGGCGTGGTGAGCGGTGTACGAGCCGTGCGAACTAGTCTAGCGGTGCCTGCGTGTCTGCGGTCATTGATGTAGTGTTGTGCATTTTATTTTTTGCTTTTTTAACGACCGACGTTTGACGATGTCGTCGCTGTTTAGACATTACGTTCGCGAACAAAAACACAATTTTTTGGCGACGTTGCCGCGCCGCTCCCCGCGCCGCCGCGCGCCGCCGCTCCGCAATCGCTGACTTCGTGTCCGTAGTCTTAGGCACGGCGGTAACACACCGCCAACTTCCAAGCTCCGCGTTGTTACTAAGAAATTCCTAATGGAAAAACCCAATAAGAATATGCCCGACCTGGGAACCGAACCCAGGACCATCGCTCAGCATTCACGCTTGCGACCACGAGACCAACGGGGCAGATACATTTGCAAATGCAACAATCTTGGTATCGAACCATATGAAGGAAAGTGGCTTCATATAATAGTAATAAATATCATCATCTGCCTAGCCTTTTCCCAACTATGTTGGGGTCGGCTTCCAGTCTTACCGGATGCAGCTGAATACCTGTATTTTACATGGAGCGACTGCCTATTTGACCTTCACAACATAGTTACTGGGTAATACGATACCACTTGATAAGACTGATTGCCAGACTTTCGGGCTTCTGACGACCCGTAACGACTGTCAAAGATCCACGAATGACAGCCGGGACCAACGGCTTAACGTGGTTTCCGAGGCACGGAGGGGTGTCGGTATGTAAAGATGGTCACTCATCCACTGACTGACCGTAGCAAGCGTAGATGAACCTGAATGACTTAGCTTAACTTACTCCAATGCCAACAAATAGATGCCGCCATATTAACCGATATGGAGCAAAATAATAAAATAGATTACTACCAAATATTGTCGGTAATAATAGCAAAAAAAAAAAACCCATGTTAGCACATCCTTACTTTTGTTTTGTAGCAGACGCAACCCTTTGCCTTAATTAGGGGCTGAAGGACCATTGTAACGCAATAACGTTGGTAATCGTATAACAGGATAACCCTTTAGCCTCGTAGTTTGATAACGTTTTATTCTTGTAGATGTATTGTGGAGATTCATTTGTGGAATGGTGTTATGTCTTTTATATATTTTTCTCGTTGTCTTGTCAGAATGGAGGGTTACGTCGAACTCCGACAAAAAGGTTACTGTGTTATTCATACAAAAAATTAAGGAAATAGTTACAGAAAATACATTATTTTCGTAAAAAACATCACGCAAAGAAAAACATAAAAAGAACAAGTTGGGGGAAAATATGCATCACATCCACGCAAAACGACCATCGCTCAGCATAATGCTGTTATTTTCTGTTTTATGTTATTTTGTTACTTATAGTACCAATCATTAACCTGACTTGGTTTCCGTACGTCCTTTTCGGGTAACCACAGAAAATCAGCGCTGTGCTGTGGGTCTCCTATAGCACAGCATCGTGCTGAGTGGAAGCCTTCTTGTCACAGTCATGACGTGCAGCTGTCGACTATTTCTGATTCGTGCTCGTGATTATGATCTACTTTGTTTTATTTTTCTGTTTACCAACTCGACTTAATTATACTTTACGGATGAATTTTTCGACGCTATATTTTAGTTTCTGTATAGTTTTAGTTAAGTTAGGATTTAATTTTGTTATTTTTAGTATTAGATATACATAGATATTATATTTGTATAGCTTATATTATGTAAATACTTAATTAAATAAGAAATTATACTTTTGTACAAATTATCTATTGCACGTGTTTCTACGTCCGTCGTCGTCGTGTTTCGGACGATCTTTAAAGAAGGCGGCTGGGACGGACTGGATGCGGAAGGTGGAGGACAGGGTGTTGTGGCGCAGCCTGAGAGAGTCCGATGTCCAGCAGTGGACTGCAAACAGATTGATTGATGTGTTTCTGTGATAAGTTAACCTATTTTTCTTTCTTAAGGCGTGCAAAAGTAACGGACAGACCGACGCTCGAACAGACAGAGTTACTTTCGCATTTATGATATTATTATAAAATACAGATTGTACAGAAGCATAGATATAAAAGTTGAGTGTGGAAAGGAATATAGAAGTATCTTTTATTTTGCAGCTGTGTCCTTGTGCAGTATCTGTGTCACATTGTGTACAAACTGTCTCTGTGTTATCGTCATGAAGTAGTTGTTAGTACTGTGAGAGCTCTTCCGAGCTCTCTGTACCGGGTTGAGTAAATTAACAAATCAGTTTAACGACAAACAACAACATCGACATCAACAACGTGAACAGTCATCAGTTTAACAACAAACAACAACATAGACATCAACAACGTCAACAGTCACCAGTTTAACAACAAACAACAGGTCGAACAACAACATCGACATCAACAACATCAATTATTCCTAGAATGGATTTATGTTTTTACATCTATAATATATGTTTATATCTTATATCTTCTCGCTTGTCAGCTAGACAGAACCCTACTAGTTTTATATTCTGTTTATGTCGTATTTCTTGCAAATAACTTTTAACGGACTCGCGGACGTTGCATACTCGTATCAAAACCAAATCACACTAATAAGGCGAAAGTTTGTTAGTGTGTTTGTTACTTCTTCACACACAAACGGCTAGACCAATTTTGATCAAATTTGGTAAGGAGGTAGCCGACACCCTGGATTAACACAAAGGATACTTTTATCCCGATATTCCTACGGGATCGGGGATGGTTAACCATCTATTATATATCGAGACCCCTCCGTGCCTCGGAAAGCACGTTAAGATGTAAGTCTCAGCTGTCATTCTTAGATCTTTGACAGTCCTTACCGGTAGTCAGAAGCTCAAAAGTCTGACAACCAGTCTTATCAGGGGGTATCATGTTACTCAGTAACTGGGTTGTGGAGGTCAGTTAGGCAGTTTCTCTATGTAAAATACTGGAGTTCAGCTGCATTCGGTTATACTCGAAGCTGATCCCAAAATAATAGTCCTCCAGGCCATTCGGCCGTGGCGGTGAATATCAACGGTGACTTGCCTTCGGCGCGGTAGATATTATAGTGCACAAGTGTGTGCACTGAAATAGTTACTGGACTCTCTATTCACTCTCATAGTCCCATTGGGCGGAGATCCGACACGACCGGAGAGAGATGGTGCAGGACCAACGGCTTAATGTGCTCTGCGATGCACGGGGGTATTACACCGCCAACTTCCAAACTCCGGGCTGTTCCTAAGAAATCCCTAATGGAAAGACCCAATAACATTTTGCTCGACCTGGGAATCAAACCCAGGAACTTAGCAGTCACGCTCGCGACCACGAGACCAACAGGGCAGTCAGCTGGCCCCAACACAGTTGGGAAAAGGCTAGGCAAAATGATTGAGTAAAAATAAAATGTTGCTAAATTCTCGCAATTTCAATATAAATGCGGTACCGTTATTTGGCCAAAAAAAACTTCACAGAAAAATTCCCTTTTCCTTAGAAAAACCATTTCTATTTGAAGCCAAAGCAATGCAAATCCATTCAAGAACCAATTTAGAGCAAAAAAAAAAATCTTGTACGAATATAAAATATAGAGAACGATCTTGAACATGGAAGTAAAAAATATATTTCGTGTCTTCCTTAGGCGTAGGAATTTGATTTCCTATATCAGCCTTTACACGGGAACGATTTGAATACGAAACGAAAAACGTAACGTTGATGTTGAGAACTATGCTGTTGTTTATGTGGGATTTACTATGGAGGTTAATATTATATCTTACTAGCTGCATCCCGCGGTTTCACCCGCGTAAGTTTCGGGTTTCTAATATAATTCAATCATGATTCGAAAGACACGTGGCCCATCTATTATCCTAATAACGTTATTGTTGTTTTCCTCGGGATCAGCATTTTTTTTCGGGATGAAAGGTATCTTATGTCCGTTTCTGTACACCTGACAACGTATTATGTAAAATTTCAGGATGATCGGTTCAGTGGTTTAGGCATGAAAAGGTAACAAACAAACAAACATACTTTCGCATTTATAATATTAGTTAGGATTATGTAAGAAAGCAACTGAAAGTTTCAGTAGTTCGGTCAACCAGACTAACAACCGAACTATTGCTACTAGAGGGAACCAGCATCTGGTTTACTACATAAAATCGTATATTATAAAAATAAAGACTGGTTGTCAGACTTTCGGGCTTCTGAAGACCCGTAACTAATGTCAAAGATCTACGAATGACAGCGGGGACCAGCGGCTTAATGGTACAGTAAATACATAAAGAAACACGCCTAAGCTAAATAACTTGACCTTTTATACAATATCTACGGATATAACATGTACCTATGTATCTGGCATATGTTCATATTATTTTAAAACTTCCTTAACGTTATGTGTGAACATATTCTTTAAATATTCTTTGGACAGGTAAATACATATCGACGATGAAGTGACAAGAACTCCTAACTGACATTTTTGCAATTTTACTTTTTTTACGTACTTAGATAGACTTTAAATAATCGTTTGCGTGAGCTGGCAAATTAATTGGCTGGATAATTATATAAAGTTACTTTTATATAAAGTTAGTTGCTTTTGCCAGCTCACGCAAACGATTATTTAAAGTCTATCTACGTAAAAAAAGTAAAATTGCAAAAATGTCAGTTAGGAGTTCTTGTCACTTCATCGTCGATATAGGTATTATAATGATAACCGTTTTAATAAATTGGTAGGTAATCATTCTCCGGGATTTTCTCAGTGTTTTAAAGATCTTTACCATATTAACATGACTGAACTCCATACCTACAATTAAATGGAAGCACTCCAGGACACAACCAATTGACATTTATTTTATGACTGAACCGAGTACACATTCGCACAAGGAAACGACTCATAGTCGTTTTCTCGACATCGATATGAACAAACCTCTCGAATAACACTCAATAAACGTCTCGTACAGTCGAGAATTCGAGACATTCTTGCTGAATATGCATAAGTCTAGCGAATTTCTTTCTAAAAGCTTTTTTTGCATAAATATTAATTAAAATTTAATAAATTCTTCCTTCTCTGTATGAGAAGAGGTCGTTGCCCTGCAGTGAGATAATAATGATCATCTTCCTGCCCTTATCCCATGTTACTTGTGGTCGGCGCAACACGTTTTCTTCTTCCATTCTCCCCTGTCAACCGTCACGCTATCATTTACTCCCATCTCTTTCATATCATTCCTCACACAATCCATCCATCTTTTCTTGTTTTCACAGATTAAATACTTTCGGACGGGCCCATATCTTCGTTGACGTACTAAGAGAGCAGACCCCCAAAGTCGCCATAAAGTTTGAATCAGAGGGGCGATCCTCGTAATTTTAAGAACGTACACAGTCTGATCTCAGTCTCAATCTGTCAACATTCTTGCAGTGGGACAATAATCTATTATTATAATTAAAGCTTCGAACTAAATAAGATGGGAATCATATTTCAAAACTTTACTCGAAACTTTTTGAATAATATTCAAGCAAGACCCACATATCTCCTTTCGCTAATAAGTGTATGCACTATCACGTTACAGACCTCCAACAAAGACCCCATCCATCTCCCGTTAATTTAATTAAACATCACTATCCAATCTTCCCGTAATCCATAACGATTACACGTCACTAATCGCCACACCCCGATAAATCGTGTACTCGATAATCGACTAAATCGAAACCCCCAACACTATCCATTACACCAGATTGCGTGCCCCATAAAACAATATGAGTGTCGTAGGAATAAAACTAGTGATTTACTCGTTTCGTGTAATAGTTTTCTGGGATAGTGAGCGAGTAGGCACAAAGTAGATTGGTACAGAAGGTCGGCTACAGCCTGTAGGCCAATAATTCTCGTAATTAAAAATATTCGAAATCTAGTCGCAATCTCACCTCAGCGACAATCGACGTCAACAACTTGTCAATCAAGTTTTAACAGTAAAATGATAACAATAACAATACCTATAATTAGGATAATCTATTACGTGGGCCTGTTTTTACTCGTTGTACGAAGTCGACCTTCTGTACCTAACAATTTTATGGTAAGTACCTATAGTGTTTGAACGTTGGTCTTTCGGGGGCGGATCAATTTTATGGTGGAGACTTTGTAGGCACAAGTTTATGTCATGTGTGTTAGGTTTGTGAAGCTAGGAAGTCAGGGGTTTAATATTTCGTTATTGTTTTTTCGAATCCGGAGTGAGGTGATATGAGAGAGAACTAGCAAGCTAAAAGAGGTATTGGATCGGCCATATTAGCTGTATAACCGACCTTCGTTGGGGTAGACGTATTCTCGAGAAAGAAACCGCATATCGGCAACGCCGACTTACCCCGTCACTACACGCTCAAACAACACGTGTCTTGCGACAGCGACTGCGGAGAAAACGAGAAAAAAAGAAAGAAGTTGGAGAGTCCTTTCAGAGTTATCTCTGATTTTGCATCACAGTTCAAATCATAGTGATCATTATTCTCATTCTAATAAGGTTGCTGTTGGGTCGCTGCCACTGCCAAGTCTGTCAAAATCATTGTGATCTTAATTCTCGTTACAATAAGGTTGCAGCTAGGTATTGCTGTCGAAAGTTAAGCAACTGTGAACCGACTGTAAAGTTTGCTACGAGTCGCCGCGTGCGGAGCGACAGACGGAAACAAGTGACGCGCGTAATAGATTATCCTAATTATAGATATTGTTATTGTTATCATTTTACTGTTAAAACTTGATAAAATAGTAATGTTTTGTATAAGTTAAAACATGTCTGTAAAAGTAGACTAGTTAAAATATTAAGGAATAATGTAGCAAAACAGAAAATATTCCAAACGGATATCCATCTTTTATGGGTTTGATATTTTGGATGACGGTAGATTGAAACGTAAAAGTTGTTTGTTCGCGACTATAAAAGGGGGAGCTCCGAGTGGCGGGATCATTCTTGCTCGAAACATCGACCTGAACGGAGCTCCGGCCTACCGTCAGTTTATTAGTACTAGTGACGTTATTATGTGGAATAGATCGACCTGATGTCATGTAAGTTAATTGATATTATTATCTTGATTATTGCTGATAACTATAACTATGGTGTTCTGTATATATTATAATATTGTCAATGTTTTAAAGTGTGTAATGGAATATTTCTAGCTATTGTTATCATGTTGCTATTATTCTGAGTTCTCTTGGACAATTGTCCAAGAGATAGAATTAATTGTTTTTAAAATAACGATGATTTATGGCAATATCTGAAATTTGTTGATAGAATACTTCAATACTGTTTCCATGGAGTTTCTTGTCCTTCTTCTCCATGATGATCTTGATTTGGAACGGAAAACTAGCTTTCTGATTAATTTCTGACAAGCCTACAATTTAAATAAATGTCTAGCTTGTCTTTCTGAGCTTTATTTCATAAAATCCTTTCCCTACATACCATATTTATAGTTACTTTTACACATATTAAATAACTAGCAACCATTCTGATATTCAAAGCTTTATATTTGGGTAATATACATATAGACTTATAAATAGATTCTACCCCATTTTCTGACACGCGCGCGGGTCGCTTGACGCAAGTCGCATTGTTCGAGGCCATGATCAGGGGGCCTCAGGCCCGTTTAAAGAGAATCTGCTTGGCCACTACTGTTCATAGGGTCATGGGTATTCTTTTGTGTAAATCAGCATATAATAATAGCATATTAATCAGCCATGATATGTTCCCTCGCTGGGACACAGGCCTCTTGTCTGTGAGAGGGAGTTGTATCCACCACGCGGCCGGGCCCAGTGCGGTTTGGTAGATGACACATGTCTTCGGATTTATGGTTCTAGGACATGACGGTTTCCTCACGATATTTTCCTTCACCGTTTTGAGAGCAGCGGCAATGAAATTATTTACACAAAGTAAATTGCCTGTCTGTGTTCGAACCTACTACCGACATATCGTAAGTCACGGCCGTAATCACTGGGCCACCACTGCTCACGTGTAGTAGGGGCAAGATTGTTTTATTGGTTTAGTATTTGCAAGCGCAATTACAGAGCCTGTGGTCTTGGGTTTGAACCTCCTTGGTGTAAATTACCGTTCTGTAATTCAGATTTTCACCATATTTTGCTCCCGTTCTATGGCCATTTTGATCTCGTTCTATGGCCATTTCGCTCCCGTTCTATGGATATTTTGCTCCTCCCGTTCTATGGCCATTTTACTCCTGTTCTATGGCCATACCTCGTCGACTGATGACCGATACTTACTAAGATATGCTGGTTTATGACGCCAATCTTCGGTAGGCATTGAGTAATCGCTTATGTTGCTGAATCTCTCTTCATCAAGCTAAAACACTGTTTATTTTCTGAGGCACAGAGTTGATTTTCGTGTAAAAACGTTATTAATTCCTTGATTAAATCGAAACGTTAATATTATGGATGCTCGTAAACGTTTTATAACGTGTCGGAAAACTGAATTGTCTTGTGCGACTAGTTTTTCGTGATTTCACATAGACTTGGAGAAATTCGCACTTAGTAAGTAGACCTATTTGTGAAAAGGCGTGAAATACGTCCGAGGAAATTACTATGACCGTCTGTCTGTATTTTTGCTGTCTAAATTGTAAATGGAGAAGCAGTATAGAACATCGATTGTCATGGTATGGATATGTTATGCGGAGGAAAGAGGAAAATGTCGAGAGGAACGTTTTGAGTATTTTTATTTTTTTATTTATTTACTTTAGGATCTCCAACAAAAGATATACACTAAACATTACATATATAAATATATATATAATATATATAGTATATAGAGTATAAATGTGGATGGCTATAAGACGATGACGATGGATGGACAGCATATGGATGGATGGATGTATAGCCATATGGCTACAATGGGGGGCATTCTAGCCATATGGCTGGAAAGGAGGTGAACACTGAGATGACGATTAATAAAGAAGTATGGAGGAAGAAGACATGCTGTGCCGGAAAATTCTGCCCTGCCATTTCACCAGAATAATTTTGAATAATGGTAAGGGAGTCATGGTAAAGCAGTCTAGTGTATTAGTATGGAGAATGGATTATGTAAGTTCAACGTCATCCGTCAAATTATCACATAACACATACAACTGGTATGTTTCTTTCCCGCACTATTTTGTCTTGCTTCACGAAAACTGAGCGATGCATCGCTTTGAGAACAAACATGATGTTTAGTGCTACTAGTAGCATACATTGGAGCGGGTTAGTGGTTTGGTAACTTTATTAAGTTAAGAAAAATTCTTCCACATCGCTGTTCACTGGTAATGTAGGTACCCAAGAGACTGCTGGCATTGCCACGTTGTATTGATTTTCGACCTCCACGTGGGAAAAGTCGCTGGCAAAAGCTAGTATGAAATATTATAGCAACGATTTCCATATCTCATCATATCGTAATGTCATTCAAACTCGAGAACTATGATCTTGTGCCACTGACGATCATCGTTAAACTAACATTAAATTCCTCATAGTTATAGTCGAATGCTTAAAATTTTAAGAGCCTTCTCAGGCCGTCTTAACGTCCGGGGTAGCGGGATCGTCCGAAAGGGTTACCGCTGCCCCGGAACATAAAGGGCTAAGGAAGGAACACGGGTGGGTTTTAGTCAGTAAGAGTCTGACACTCCCTTTCGCTCCACCCAGAGCGGGAGGAGTCATTAGATGATTTCCCATCCACAAAAAAAAAAAAAAAAAAAAAGGCCGTCTTAACGTTTGGTAGATAACTCATTCAAGTTATATCGACGTTTGGCTGCCGAGGGTGTGTTTATATGGAACGCTGGTAACCAGAAACCGGCATGTCCTAGAACCAAAAATTCGAAGACAAGTGACATCTACCAACCCGCACTGGGCCCGCGATAGTCTACTCCGCTGCAGCTGCGGCATAATGTGTAAACGGCCTAACTAATGGAATGTGTTCCCGTTATACGTCTTTGCACATAACTGATTGAATGTTCATCTAATTAATTACGTGACTTGCGCAAATTATCGGCACGCGGTGACAAGTGGCGACGGGCGGCGGTTAGAGGGTACGAATTACTGATTACTGATGTATATTCATGTTGACTATTCCTAGTATCCAATTAACAATACATTTCAACTGGTTGCTAGTCTGAAGCTTCAAAATCTAGTCGCAGTCTCATCTCAGCGAAAATCAATGTCAAAAACTTGTTAAAAATTTAGGGAAATTAGAGGTATTTTTGACAGATTGAGACTGAGATCAGACTGTGAACGTTCTTAAATTTACGAGAATTACCCCTCAGATGTGTGTGTACAAATACTGGCCGGTAAAAACACATGAGTAAACTGGACTTGTTACGACGTGTACCCATGAAGTTTCATAATTATTGACGCCAATTTTCGCAGTGCTGAAATACGGTACTTCATAGACAGCTTGCATGATATTGCGGATAATGGACACGGCAAGTTTGTTTGACAAGTTGTCAAAGGACGTAGGTAGTTGACTTAGTTGGTCAGTCACACGTGATTGATTCAATCAACGACGTACACTCAGGGAAATTAATTGTTTATCAAATTGGCACACGGCAACGCGAACGGCGGCATTGGCATAATGTATGTCTGATCAACACAAAATTAACTAGCACACTTGGTAAATCTACTGTTGTTTTGATTGACCGAAATTATAACTTATTAACTATAGAGAGAGATGACTGCCTCGTCGGTCTAGTGGTCGCAAGCACTACTGCTGAGCTTGAGGTTCTGGGTTCGATTCCCGGGTCGGGCAAAGTGTTATTGGGTTTTTCCATCCAGAATTTCATAGTAACAGTCCGGAGCCTGGAATAAAAAAAAATATTGCTGAATGGGCCCGCTCTTGTTCTCGATCACGCCTGATGGAAAGCGATGGATGAGGTCTATGATGGAACGAGCGTGCCTAGAAGATGCCTAAAGCAATGGAACTCCCAGGCATCGACGAAACACAGCAAGCTGCTTGACTCCGGTGAAAGGGTGGTTGCAAACCAGGCGGGCGTTAGCCCTACCACCGCAAGGGAAGAATTGGTCAGTCAAATAAGGTGTTGGGTGTGACTGTTCAGGATGCGCCGAGCGCTCGGTTCAGTTGAGTAACTGCGCTACACGAGGAGGCTTCTTTATGCATACCAACATTTTTTTATTTGTGCCCGGGTAGTGACAACAGGCTCTCTCCCTATTACATGGGACTTAAACGTAACTGGCGAAATGTGGGTAGTATAGGTACACTCCTGTTGTATTCTCCTTCGGGAGTACGAGCGTGATGTTTTGAATTTAGTCTCTTCCTTTTTCGGCAAGTCCTGAAAAAGAACGCGTTTACACCCATAGCCCCTTACTAATAAACTTTGTATAGCGTCTGTATAGTTACAGAACGCTTTGTCTTCTTCTTTCGAAAGTCAAATTACTGACGACTGAAAGAGAGAAATCGGTGTGTAACTATTCATCTAAGGCCCTGACAACAGATTTTTTCAGTCGCTCATAGAAATAAAAGTTTTATTGCTGCCAAAATTAAGTAAATTTATTGTTTTGGCCATTATTTATCTAAACCTAACATAATTCGAATATACAGGAAGATTTTTTTATCACCATCCAAATTTTTACAGGATGACCCATGAATCTGAACAATTTTCACTATGGGACCAACTCTGAAATCAAGAAAAAAAATCTGCTGTTTAATACAAAACTTCAAATACCTACTTGACCAAAATGTATGAAACAGCTGTCTTTTTTCCTGATTTCTGAGTTGGTCCCATAGTGAAAGTTTTTTTTTTATTTTTCATATTCATGGGTAGAACACCCTGTAAAAATTTGGATGGTGATAAAAAATCTTCCTATATAAGTAATCTCAGAAACTCGGTAAAATGAAGACGCTACGGCAACCGCTAGTTATAAGAAAAATTGGATTTCCTGTAATCCTATCCTAGAGTATACTTACAGCGCCACACGAAATCCAATTCTGAGGACACTTTTTAGACCAAGACCAATCCAAGGACAGCTCGTTTCTTGAAATCGATTTAGTAATTTAAGCTATACAACATGTCCAGTAATTAACGCATACCCACCACACACCCCAATAAGAATATTATGTTATAATCATAATACATACACTGAGTTATTACTATTACTCGTATGTGTAAAACAGTGTTTATTTAAATTAGTTATAGATACAGATTGTGGAAGAAAATTGTGGTTACATTACAAATCTATGCAGGCGCACTCGCACACGTAAAGGGTCTAGCGTGGTAAGTACTTCGTCCATTTTGGTTTGTTTTGACTGTACAGTGGTAGTGTGACTGTAATTTACGAGGTTTTAATTATTTTCGGGATAAAAATGACCTTTATTAAAAATTACAGAAATCGATTCAGTAAACGATTCATTATGTGCATACATTCAGTTCCAGCGAATATATCAAAATAATACGGAGTAATAGCCAGTGAGATTCAAAACCCTTCCTCTCTGCTGTATTCGGGCAAAAATACTCCATTATCATTCCAAACTTTTCTCCAGAACATTAAACACCTGCAAAAACAAACAAAAGCGAGGCACGTCCAGCCCACATTAATTAACTCCCTAGATATCGTTTCGCTGAATCCCAAACGACAGCGCTCATTTGTGACGCAGTTCCGCCATTTTGACGGCTTTCGGAACTTCTCGGGGCACTTCGGCAGTTAAATCAGCTGACCTGAAGATGTTTGATGTTTCCTCCAAATGTTCGAAAGCTTGACTTTATGGCTTTTGAACTTCGAATTAGGGGGCTCAATTCTGCACCTATTTAAATGCTATAAAGACTCGAGGATGGATCCTTAGTTTTTATTGGATCAAGTGTCAAGTTTTATGTGAAATGAAATAAATGTACGAGTAAAGTGAAAAGTTAGACGTCCCTTGAGTGTCTTGAAAGACAGATTTACTGCCATCCCAAGATATATATGTAGATCTTTTCAAAGTTGTTTTAAAGTCCTCGATTCTGAATAAAAAAAAAACAAAAAAAAAATATACCTAATCTACCTTTTTGTCGGCCAAGCTTATTAACATCAATAAATTGCAGTCTGAGAGATTAATCGTTAATCATTACCAACTAAAATTGTCCGTATATCACAACTGTAATTCTTTGCATGAAATTGTTAAACACGGCAAATTAACATAGTTTGTCATTTTGATATACAATTAATTTCCCTGACTGTACGTCGTTGATTGAATTAATCACGTGTGACTGACCAACTAAGTCAACTACGTCCTTTATGGTGCTGACAACTTGTCAAACAAACTTGTCGTGTTCATATCCGCAATCTCATGCAAGCTGTCTATGAAGTACCGTATTGAAGCACTGAGAAAATTGGCGTCAGTAATTATGAAACTTCATGGGTGTTCCACGTCGTAACAAGTCGAGTTTACTCATGTGTTCTTACCGGCCAGTATTGTACACACACATCAGAGGGAAAATTTTCGTAAAAGAACGTTCACAGTCTGAGGGGTAATTCTCGTAATTTTAAGAACGTTCACATTCTGAACTCAGTCTCAATCTGTTAAAAATACCTGTAATCTCCCTACATTTTGACAAGTTTTTGACATTGATTGTCGCTGAGATAAGATTGCGACTAGAAAAAAAAAATATTTACTAAAGGTATTGTTTCCTTATTCATATTAAGTTTTTTTATGATAAAATACGAAGTAGATTACTTTGTTTGACTACAAGCGTTTAAATTGTATTTATTAATTGACTGTCGAGTTGCGTGTTTGTCGAGCTGCGTCTTTGACGTAGTGCAAATCTGACGAGATTAGTTTCTGGCGACATGCGTATTTGACCACTTACGTTTCTGACGACACGCAAGTAATCCCTTTTAATAATTGGACTTTTATGATAATAATTGGATTTTGACAGCGCCTTAATGTCGTAGCAGTAGAATAGTAGTCGTAGTACAGACGCCAGCACATAAAGTTACTACAATCTGTCAAACTTCTTTAATAGAAATTCAACTTTGTCGCTAAAGCATAAGGTTCAAAGTTGATTGGGAAAATTTGACAGTTTCGGGTAGCTTGATGTGCTGGCGTCTGTTCAAGTGTTACCTTGATGTACGGTAATTGACGGTACCAAGTTCCGACGCACGGCCCTTTTCAAACAGAGAAGGGACGGTAAATTGTTCGCCACATTTGCTCCCTGCTATGTCAAACCTTTTCAGGTACAGGTTTCCTCACGGTATTTTCCTTTTTCCTCTTCCGTATCGATATCTCTTATCTCCGATACGTCTTGTCAAATTAGGTAGTTTTTCTGTAGTAGGTAATGTCCAAAACAAGTGACATACTCGTAGAAATCAAATAGCTGGTCCTGTAACTGGGTAATTAAGAAACTATATTAATAATGTGTAGTGCAAAGGACGAAAAAAAAAAAAAAAAACAAAAAGCGGCCAAGTGCGAGTCGGACTCGCACATGAAGTACGCTAGGCGCGTGTGTCGTTGCCCGGAATGTTACCATTTTATAAATATTATGTTTAAAGAAACATTTAGAACCAGGTATTATGTATTTGTTTTATTTATTATTTTGCTATTTTTATCTTACCGTATGCTGCATCGATTGACGTCATCACGTCAATGCCGGCTGTCGCTGAAATCCAGCGCTGGGGCTCTGTCTCGCTTAGGGTCAATTCATACTAGCGCAGAGTCGAAGCGCATCGAAGCGTTAATCTGAAACTTAACATAGCAAATTCATCTCTAGTTACGCTCAGACGCGCGAATTCCGACGAATGCGCGCGAATTCGCGCGACTTCTTTTTTATCTCACAAGAATTTTTTGACGTTTAAGCCTTTAGTGTGCCTAATTTAAATAAATGATTTGACTTTGACTTTGAAATATATGCATTCCGTTGTGGAGATAAGGGTGAATTTTCTATGTTAAGTTTCAGATTAACGCTTCGATGCGCTTCGACTCTGCGCTAGTATGAATTGACCCTTAGGGTCGTAGCATTATGCTGAGCGATGGTCGTGGTGCGTGGATTTGACGCATATTCTCGTCCAACTTGTTTGTGTTCTTTTTCTGCGGCATGTTTACCACAAATAATCATATTTTCTTTCCTCTTTTTCTTCAACACGAAGTAACAGACACTTCAAAATTCATAGTAGCATTAGCAGTTGGTCCTTCTACACGCATTACAAATGTACAATTACGTACACAATCATATTCCCTTGTGGGGATCATAGAGACATTGTAATCGAGGACTGGACATTATCGGGGTTGGTTTAGTTAGTACATTCGATTGTGTGATATCTTTTATTACCTGTGAGAGTTGTTGCATTGATTGCTTTTATTGTTCGTCTAAATATGTGTGCTTTTTATATACAGGGTCAAATTAAATTAGTTAGCGAAACTCTGGCACGTGATGGGTAAAATAAAAACAAAAACGATTTGACGTTTTTTTTTTGGCGGGTCGCTTGTGTTGTTACTTGAAGTATGATTTGAGCAAATATTATGTTTTATGGTGTTTCGATATCGATACCAACAACGTCTGTGAAGTTTACACATCAAATTCTGTTTTTTTTTTAACGGATATTTCAAATGACTACAATTACTACGGTCTATAAATCCCACAAAAAATAAACAAATTTTGTTTTTTGCTTTATCGTGATTAGATAACGTTTCCCATCACGTCTGTGAAGTTTTGCTTGCTAATTTAATTTGAACCTGTATTGTCGATATATTGTGGAGGTCAGATATGTAGGTAGTCGCTCCATGAACTGGTATTCAGCTGCATCCGGTTAGACTGGAAGCCGACCCCAACATAATTGGGAAAAGGCTAGGCTGATGATGAGTTCATGAGTAGATGCACAATTTCTCGTAAATGAAATAGTTACTGGACATGAACACACCAAATAAAACAAATCGCAGAAGCCATTTCCAGTAGTGGTGAACTGATTGATATAGGTACTCTAATTATATAATATTACGTTAGCTATTTATTGATAAAGCTAGCTGACAAAAGACATAATGACTCTATGATCATCATCAGCCTATAGCAATTCACTCTAAGATTACGGCCTAATCCCTCTCACAAAGAGGAGGCCTGTGTTACAGCAGTGGAAACAGTATATTCGTGTATTTATGTATATTTATTTATGCTTATATTTATATGTAATTAGGTATATATTATATTCATAGTTTTAATAAGTTTATGCGTATCTTTATATTTACAATATTTATTCCTCAATGTTCATGATTGCACCTACCACTGTTTGTCTCTGCATCACCCAAAGGTTGACTGGTAGAAAATGCCTATGGCATTAAGTCCGCCTCTGTACATTTATGTGCTTAAAGAATTAAGTAAATAAATAAACATTATAGGCTGATTATGCCAAGGCACTCAAAATCAAACTCTCAGAATAATCTGAAAACACCTGAACATAAAAACGAAAACATCAATCCTACTTCATGATGGGTCCTATGAAAATATTCGCAAGATTATTCTCCATACTTCAGTATTCATCCATCGTAGAATCAGCTTATACACAGAAGTTAAATTCATTTTCTTTGACGAGTTTACCATTTAATTTTTATGAGTCCTTGCCAAACTTTCTGATCTCTTTAAGTGATGTTTCATTCTTGGATTTGGAGGAATCGTTAGAGCATAAATCCCAGTTGTTTGTTGATGTTATTGTCGTGGGAGCTTATGGGATTAGGTTTAGACAATTTAAACATAAAATTTTGAGAAGTGTTTTTAAAAATGTAGAAGTATTCTTCATCTCAATCAATCCGTCTAGTCTTTTGGCAACTATGTTGGGGTCAGCTTCCAGTCTAACCGGATTCAGCTGAATACCAATATTTTACATGGACTAACTGCCTATCTGACCTTCACAACCCAGTTTGGTACTGGGCAACACTATACCCCTTGGAACCATTCTAATTTTAAGAACAAACGTGAAAAAAAAAATTGAAATGTAACCTACATTCTGACAAATAAGTAAATGGATTTGAGTATGAGACTGTTTGTCAGACTTTTGGGCTTCTGACTACCCGTAACGACTGTCCAAGATCTACGGATGACAGCAAGGACGAAAATATTATATTATATGTATATCTTCAAATGGCAGTACTTAACATCTACTTCACTCAGATTCGTTTTGGTCTACGTACCTACAAGCTACGCACTGACAGCTGCCTTGCTTAGCGCCTAGAGCCTATTGACTTAAGGGGACTACATGACCTAAAGCGCGGTCACTGTCAGACTGCATAGAAAGAAAGAGAACCGCGATGACACAACGCTGGTAATTTAATGCAAAATATGAAGCAATTATCTATTTACAAGAAATCTATTGTTTGGACTAAAAAATTAAAACACTATTTGCTTTAGTATATTGCTTGTAGACTAATCTGATAAAAAAATCAGAATGATTGTTTGTATATTAGTATGGTTTTTATTGTGAAAAGAAAGTTTTTAGGGGTATCTTCATGATTTTTTTCTATCGTATCAAATTATTTGTATTATGTTTTCAACACGCTATGTATGTATCTAACTAGCATATGTCCTGAAGAATATCGTATATTTTTTTCTGATTATGTTTACTGTAGTCGATCATACACTTTTAGGCATTATAAAACTTGCGTTTTTTGCATTTATTTCCTGTAGTCCGGGGGGTCAAGTCCCGACGTCATAATTTTGACACAACCTGTAACAGGCCCGGGCGACTACCCGCTGCGCGACATGTTTAAGACCCTGCTTACAAAAAATGTGCATATTATGTGCACATGGTAGCTTAACCGGTCAAGGTCGGGACTTTACCGGTTAATATCTTTCTATACACGCCTGGCGACTAACGAAGGCACCAAGCGCGCAGTGCGGCCGGTTACGAAAATTATAGAGCGTTCGTTTCACATCGCTAAGTGCGTACGTAGTCTTAGACTTCTGAAAATTGCTAAACACTAGAGCAAAATAGTGAAATGTTTTCCCTAAATAGCTAATGGCAGAAATACTACTTATTCTAAACACTTGCGGCATTGTTATATTAGTTGTGTTTGACCTAATAATGTTCAAAGACATTATACGAAGTCGTACATCACAATAAAATTGTTGTTTCCTTTCTCTCATATTAAAAGAGATTCGTCCTACGAGAGGGCTAGAACTAGGAGTAATGCCAGTTATATTATACACCATTACGCTCAGCAGAATTTATGATAAGCATTTAATAACCTTAGTTTTATTGCCCTTTAGTAGTTATTGCTGCGCTGTCCTCGATATTACCATTGTCTAGGGTTCTAGACGATTAAGAAATGGGATTTATTTTATGGATAGCATTGTCTACTAAGAATAATTAGAGGTGACTAACAACAGGTTTACTATTAGGCAGCTATGCTTGGAAATGCCGGAAGGGGCCGCTATAGGAACAACACTAATTTTCTAAGAACACTCGGCGATTTGAACATCTGCTTGCTTAGTTAGCAGAAGCTATTCCCCGACCCTCAAGATACTGAGTGCCACAACCTAGGGGTTCTACGTCCAGGCTGAGGATAGGGCTTCAACTAACGGCCTAACATGCTTTTCGACACACGGAGGATGTATAGAGGATGATGGTTATCCATTCACGGACCGACCGCGGCTAGCGAAACTTAACTTACAATCGACCCGTGTGGCTGTTACTAATTACCCAGAAGCTCTTATATCTACTTTTATGGATAAATAAAAACCTGCAACCTAATTGCGTAACACATTATCGATCGGAATCTGGATCATTTTGAAGCAAATTGCTAATCCATTGCTTCATAAGTTCGAAAAATGTTTCTGCTCAACGCGTAAAAAACGCAATGAACGTTGTTGAACTGTCAAAACGAAACCGATTCCGATTGATAATGTGTTACTCAATTGCCCCGCTGGTCAGTGAGTCTGGGCTATAAGAAGAAACTGCTATAAACAAACCAATCCATTTGCCAAGTAACGGTGCACGTAACATAGCATATTGCTACACGAGATCACCTTACAAATTCAACAAAGAGTGTTTACAAAGTACGGCATTTCATACAAACTTTCAAGTCCTTGATTTTCGAAATGAATGAACCGATTTTAATAAAATTTCATACGCATAATCAGGAAACAAAAGTCTAAAAAGTTAGTAAATAACATTTTCGACATGTCTTATTTAAAAAAAGATAATTGGAAATCTGTTTCTATGGAAAAGTTTAAAATCGGTCTAATTTGGATGTAACACTACTTTTCGAAAATGTTCTTAAATAACTTTTTAGACCTTTGTATCCTCCTTATGCGTACGAAGTTTCATTAAAATCGGTTCATTCATTTCGAGAAACAAGGGTTTGAAGGTTTGTATGAATTGCCCTACATCGTAAACGCTCTTAAAAGATAACGCACTGAAAGTAACAATTTATTGTTTAAGAAAACATTTACTAAGACACAAACATACACTCTGCTTTAATATGGCATATAACAATACAATCTAGGACCACTAACATAAGTGAAATAGCATGTTCGCGTGCCAAGCCGCAGTTAGATCAAGTGCAGCGCGTAAACTTTGCGTTATCGCGGCGTGATCGCACCGTGGTCGTGCCGTGATCGCCGCGTGATCGCTGCGTGATCAAGACCGTATCGCACTCAGTTACCAAGTTAGCCAACTCGATTTAATTATCTCTCGATCTTAATTTATTGGTGTCTTTAATTGAATTCTTTATCTTTTTGAGAAGACAATCGGTGAGTTCGCGTTTTAAGCGGGGAGTTGGTTTGTTTGTGAATGCTTAATTCCGGTAATTAAAAACGTTCAAAATCTAGTCGCAATCTCATCTCAGCGACAGTCAATGTCAAAAATGTAGGGAAAATCGAGGTATTTTTGTCAGATTGAGACTGACATCTGATTGTAAACGTTCTTAAAATTACGAGAATTGCCCTTCTAATCGATGTTGTGGGGGCACAGACATAATCTACTGTAATGCTATTCTGTAAAAATCTCAACGTGAAAACTTAGGTGAAGTGAGCTTAAAGCGTCAGCGGTGCTATTCTGTAAAAAGATCATCGTGATAACTTAGGTGACGTGAGCTTAAAGTGAGCTGTCATTCCACCTGATGCTAGGGGATTGACACTATTGACAGCTCACTTCACCTAAGTTTTCACGGTGAGATTTTTACAGAATAGCATTACAGTACTAGTCAATGGTGTCAATCCCTAGCGTCAGGTGGAATGACAGCTCATCTAATAATTATATTATAATATGTAATTTTATCTTTTTGTTTATTTCAGTCCAGTACTAACCCCACAAGATCTACATTAAGTTCAACTGTAGCATCGATTTTTTTTTATCACACACACTTGCTTTTCCAATTCACTTTTGGCATTGGCAGAATAGTCGACATCGGCTTTACTTGCCATCATTAAAAATAGAATAGAATAGAATGACAGCTCACTTTAAGCTCACTTCACCTAAGTTATCACTGTGATCTTATTACAGAATAGCACCGCTGCTCACTTCACTATTATTGTTTCTCTTTGAAACTTTAATATAAATATTTGTTCCTATTGCAGTAAAACAAACATCAACCAACACTGTGCACCTGTGTCGCACAAACACACTAACAGCTAGTACCGACATGTGAGTACATCATCTTCTTAAGACAAATAGCAACAGATTTACCGCGGTCGACGCAAACCACTGCAGACAAAATATCTGTTACATACTCTGGTTGTGTTGTTCTAGGAAGTTTTAAAGTAAAGTAAAATATATATATATATTATATACAAGTGTATAATAAAAAAAGGAAAAAAAGAAAAAGACAGGAGCTCATAGGGCATCAAAAAATTCGTCCGCATCGCTGTCAATGGGATAAGTGCCCAAAAGGCTAGCAGCATTACCACGTTGGATGGCAATGCTTATTCTTTGGGTTAAAAATAGGCCAGACCTCTGGTCACGCGTAGAGTCAACCAACCAAAGTAAAATCGTTTATTTCATAATATTCAGAATTACAATATGGAGGTATCGTTGGTCCCAAACTAGGCACAGCCTGTGTCTTGGGCACCATTACATAGGTACAACATTTTTATAATTTTAGACAAAATAAGTATATAAAGTTGAGATTGGCTACAGTTTAGCTAGTTAGCCTTATCGGGAATTCGGGACTACAAGTCTAAATGTACCAACAAATAGACTTACTAATAATTAAGGGAAAACTGAGATCAAATAATAAAATGAAAATTGAGATTTAGATGACAAAATAACAATTGGTAGGTACGATTTCCATTTATACACCATTGAATAGGTATAACATTATGATATTTTTTTTCCATGTCTGGGTTAAAATTAAGTTAGAGTAAAACATAGAGATTTTTTTACTATATGGGGTAGCAGGGACATCGAAGCGCAACCTGTTCCCATGAATTCTTCATGCACGTGATTCTGAATCCACTGCGTTGAAATAATCGTCGAATATAAAAAAAAAATACTTACATACGTTTTGACCGTGTAGAAGGTATTGCACTTTTTGTATGAAACAGCTGATTTAAACCGACGTTAAATTGTATTCAAACTCAAAGCATTTATTCCAATTAAACCATTTACAGGCACTTTTGAATTGTCAAGAAGTCGGTCAGTCAGAAAATATGAAGCTAGTTGCCCATTCCAAAGCGTAGGTACCTATGGAGAAGAACGGGCAAGAAACTCCATGGACACACTCTTTTAAATCAAAATAATATGGTTACAAGGTCTTGGTTATGTGAGAACGATGTAGAAAATAAAGACTTACGCGTTAAAAGCGTGTATTTTATTCCAGTGTGTAACACGACTGAATCATAAAATAACTCTTTGAAAACCATATTAGAACTGATATAACACTATAATAAATTATATAGGTACCTATAGGAACATAGTACTCTATTTGATAAACTCCCAGCCATGTTTCTTGGCTGACATGGGGGTTGAAAGAAAAATTGGCGAAGCGCGTGCCAGCTCTGAATTATTATAGGAACTTATGGCATGGAAAGAAATAGTTTTCACTAGTAATAACTTCGTATTTTTTAAGTGAATGAGTAAGCAGGAATTTCTGAGATATTTACTGATTTTATAGTAACAGTTTGCGCGTCAATGTACCTTATCTATATACATATAAGGTGTTAAAAAATTCAGCTGTTTCATACATTTTGGTCAAGTAGGTACCTATTGAACTTTTGTATGAAACAGCTGATTTTTTTTCGTGATTTCAGAGTTGGTCCCATAGTGAAAGTTGTTCAGTTCAATGGTCTAAAGCACCTCTTAAAGTTTGTAAGGTTATTTTTTTAACACTTTGTATATAAAATTCAAAGTCCTGACTGACTGATATATCAACGCAGAGCCAAAACCGCTGGTTCTGGAGACATGAAATTTGGAGGGTGTGTTCTTTGTAAAGAGCAGGTATCCACTAAGAAAGGGTTTTTCGAAATTCCACCCCTAAGAGGGTGAATGGGGGAGGGTGAAATTTCACGTGGACGAAGTCGCGGGCAGAAACTAGTCGTTGTATAATTGAAGCCATTTTCTCAAAGGAGGTCTGTTTTATGCTGACGTATTGCCATCAACCGGGCACAATATTAGTTGTTACTGAGAAATCAATGTTTATTCGTGTTGACTATCGTTTAAAAATTATAAGTATCATAATATAATCAAAATATTTTGTTTCACATAAACCGCCATGGACACTTATGAAACGTTGGAAGCTAGGCGCACGATTCCAATTGGTCGTTTCCTATGCAGAAGAACCGGCATGAAAACTCCACGGTTACTCTTTTAAAAATAATTGGCTTTTACAATGTTTTTACACCTCAACCAGAGACAATTGCGTGCTAAACTTGTATAAGACATAGGGCCCTGCCTATGGACTTATTATATTACCTTAATATAATAAGTCCATGACCCTGGCAGACATGCTGTTTTTAGCATCAGCGATCAACGAGTCGCTTTTCGGAAACTGGAAACAGCGACTGGGCTCTAAGCCCCGCATACTTTTTGCATCAGTAAAGTAACCGCGCATTGTTGATGCTGCGTTCAAACGAAAAACGTGATGCAGATTCATACCAACATTTAGGACTAGTATATTTGTTTTATTTCTTATTTTGATTGTTGTTTTTTTTTAATCTTATCTTATGCTGCACCAGTTGACGTCATCACGTCAACGCCGGCTGTCGCTGAAAACTACCGCTAGGGCTCTGTCTCACATAGGGTCTTAGCATTATGCTGAGCGTTGGCCGTTTTGCGTTGACGTGATGCATATTTTTCCCCAACTTGTTTCTTTTTGTGTTAGTGTTTCTCTGCGTCATATTTACCGCAGATAAACGTATTCTCTTTCTTTTCCAGACAGTCATCAAAACGCGACGTAATGCAAAACCGCTGATAGCCGATACTGAAAACAGTATGTAAGGGGGAGGGGGGGACGTCTCCACGAGCGAGAGAATCGCGGCGATATTATCGAGTCACGTATTTCTATACACTCTCTTAGAATGTGATATCAGCGCGGCGAAAATTTGATGGCACCGCGAGACTATCGCCGCGATTCTCTCGCTCGTGGAGACGGCCCCTTAGGCCCTAAGATATTCGTCTAGCTTCTTAGGTATAATATGACAAAATTAAACAAGTTTTTGCTCCCCCTATATTTATGTTCCCCGCGGGTGGTCTTCACCGACGAATATTAATTCTCCAGTTTGTTTTGACGTTACGTACTTTTTCATTACACTCCATAATATTTGATGCGAATATTAAGTAAGCTTTATTTTTAAAGTGAACGAGGATTATATTTGCCAATAAATCGATATTTAAATACAGACAAAGGTCGAGTGACTACTGATTACTGTTATTGGGTTTTTCCATTAGGAATTTATCAGTAGCAGCCCGGAGTTTGGAAGTTAGTGGTGTGATACCCCCGTGCCTCGGAAAGCACGTTAAGCCGTTGGTCCTGCGCCTGATTTCTCTTCGGTTGTGTCGGATTGCCGTCCCATCGGACTATGAGAGTGAGTGAAGAGAGAGTGCATCTATATCTGCGCACACACTTGGGCACTATATTATTATCTCCTGCGTAGATGGCTATTCTCCACTAAATTAGCTGCCGTGGCTGAAATTCGTTTTTTTTTCTTTTACTATAAACGAGAACTGAAATATTTCATGTTTACGCAGTTCATGGAGGATGGATTGTCAAATCATGGGAAGACAAGCATCCACCATCTTCCGAATCCGTCAAACCCTAGGAACATTTGCCTCCCAGCCGTTATCTGGAGTGACATAACGTGGAAAGCTCTCAATCGATTGCGTACCCACGTAGGCCGCTACAAATACTTTTCGACGAAGTGGGGAATTACTGACCAACACAGGCCATGTCCCACTTGCTAGAGTGTCCTAAGTGCCAATTACATGCACCTTTTTGATGAGAATGCCACTGATACCGCATTTACCGTCGACACGAATAGAAGGAAACATTTGGTCATGAAAATCGCCATGACTATTTACTTGGCAGAAGTGAGGAAATCCGAAAGGAAGTTATCAACATAGCTCTTATGGTAAGTTAAAATGGTAATGTAAAGATCATGTAGATAGTTCGAGGAAATCATTGTGAAAAGAATGTTGCTTAAATGGCAAATCGAAAACAGGAAAACGGGAGCCCTGATTAGCGTTGCTGTTTTCCGATTTGAAGGGCGTGGGATCCAGCGTAATTACAGGCACTTGCGTCAAATTAGCTTTATCTCTGGGATGGCGGTGCGTCTGTGGTGCCTCAGGTATTGTAAATGTTTTTAGATGGCTGCGATCACTTACCATCACAGCTTGTTTATCAGTGGATGCTGGCCGCACAGCTGCTGGACTGAAAGTGGAACTGTAGTGGCCAAATCTGTCACATGTTTGAGCAGCAATACGGAAAAGCCACCACTCAGTGGATTCCAAATGACAGGAAAGGACTGTGCGGCAGGCCCTAAAAGAGATGGCGGGATGAGCTGGAGTCCTTCCTAAAGGATTGGCCCATAATCGCAGTAGACCGTGAAAAGTGGAAAGAGGGAAGGGAGGCCTTTGCTCTGTCATCTGCCTAGCCTTTCGACTTCCAATCAAAGTGGATGCAGCTGAGTAACAGTATTTTACATGGAGCAACTGCCTATCTGATCTCCACAACACATTTACTGGGTAATACTATACCAGTTGGTAAGACTTGTTTATAGTCATTCTATTCCAGTAAAATGCTGTTGGTTTCTTGACAGATGTTTCAGTAAGATCGTTAATTGGCACCGTTCACGACCTCGAGCGATGTGACTTGCGACGCGTCTTGCGTCAAGCTGTCTCCGTCCGTCGCTCCGCAAGACGCGTCGCGGTGACTCGTAGCATGCTCTAAACAATTTATTTCTTTAGTTTTCTCCGCAGTCATTCTCACAACGCAAGACTCGTGTCGATTGAGCGTGAAGATCGTGTCCATTTGTTGGCTTCTGGTAATGATTTAGTTAGAACAAGACATTGTCGAGACGTAGCCAAGCGGTTGGTCGACTCTTCACGTGACCAGAGGGCTAGCCTATTTTTGGTAAAAAAATCAGCATCGCCATACAACGTGGCAATGCTACCAGCCTTTTGAGCACTTTTCCAGTTAACAGCGATAAGGACGATTTTTTTTATGCCCTATTATTCTTTTTTTTTTTTATATGTACATGTACATTTATTTTAAGTCTGTTAGCTTGTGTTATGTAAATATAAATAAATAACTGTTCTCGTTAGTCCAAGCCCTACGTCTTTTGGATACACTATCTATCCAAAATATGGCTTGCCAGTATTACCGATAACAAATACATTAAACTCATCTTCTCCCAACTTGCACCGCAACATCCAGTTTTCAACAGATGTGCATACGTTGAGCAATTTATTTGACAATTTCGAAACCGCCTTAGCATCGTGGCGATAGCTTGAGAGGTGTGTGGGAGGCTTTATGTTTCAGAAACTATTTAGGCCGACCACAGAGTCCACAAGCTAAGGTTGTTCTACTGACCTTGTTTAGGCTGTGGCGGCAAGATGTTACTGAAACTTTGAGCTTCCTACGTAGTTGGTGGTTTCTTTGTAGTGGTATGAGGAACAGGATGTAAAGTTCACTCATCCTCCATAGAAAAGGGAGGATCCTCCGACAAGACAAGTACTATTGTGATCTTCCTGTACGAGTCACAATAAATACTAATACTGTAGTCGATCATAAATTATACTTTTAGGCATTATAAAACTTGCGTTTTTTGCGTTTAGGTCCTGTCTATAGTAGGAAGTAGGATAAGATAGGATCATACATAGAGTAAGTGCGCCAAATATGGACTGGTTTTGTAATATGGACTACCTTCATTTCTCAGAAACCGTCCGTCGTATTAAGCCACCGATCGCCGCGCGCTAAGCTCCACCCCTCCCGCGCCTCGCTAATCGCTTGCCGGTCGGCAGAGAGAGCGCGCGTGTTCACTGCAGTCATTTTTCGTTTTTATCAACGCGCGATGTAATTTTTTACCTAATTTCGTAAGCTCATAATTTCAACAAATATTACTGTTTGGGAAAGTGGATTAAACTAGGGGAAAGGTCTACAAATTCTACAGCTAAAGGCAAGATCAGACAAACATGGGATAAAGATGATTTAATTTCTGATTTAATTTTAGGCAACACGTCCATTTTTTTATATAATTTTGAACCCAATTTACTGTGGTCCATATTTAAAACCATGTGGTCCATATTTTGTCCACTTTTTGCAAATGCAAAATAATCTTATATTTTAGAAAATGTTGATTATTTCTAAGATGTTCATGTTTCTTAAGAATTCTGATATTCGTTTTAGATACCAAATAATTATCGAACTGTTCAAAATATATAAGGCTGATTAATCTTTATAATTCTGAGTTTTATTTCACAAAATCCTTATGGTGGTCCATAATTGGCGCACTTACTCTAAACTAACGTGAATCCTATCATAGGATTCACGTTAGTTTATGTATGATATAATTTCTATCTTCACCTGAGTATACAACCTAATTTCCTAGTGACCGATCAAAAACAACTAAGTACTCATGCTCGCCGCAGTTGCAGCTGAGTTCAAAGCACGGCTCTTCATCACAGGATATTTGTGTCACCTTGCCTCTGTGTGTGTACCACTGCTTAATCAATTTGGACTAAAGCATGGGCTGTAGCGATTTAATATTATAGTCGTCTATGAAACTTGCATATCCGGGGTTTTTAGAGGCGAGGTTTGTAATACACAAATACTACTCAGGGCTGATTTTGTTGTTAATTCAATAAAAGTGGGTTTGCTTCTTAATAGACATGTGTATTTAGTTAAGATAAAAATAAAAACTGTCACTTGTCTCTGGTAACAATGTACAGACGCCAGCACATCAGGCTACCTGAAACTGTCAAACTTTCACAATCAATATTGAACCTTATGCTTTAGCGATAAAGTTCAAATATATTAAAGAAATTTGACAGATTGGAGTAGCTTGATGTGCTGGCGTCTGTACGTCTCGGTACGAGTATAAAATTGTGTTCTAATATTACAAAAATCCTCCAGCTTTTCATTCCAGTAGTGCTAATTACATATCTCCCACAAATTTAACTGATTTTACCAAAGTCAGTTATCAGTTATCCGTGGAATAAAATTGACGTCTGACAGTTCTAGTATGGAAAACCTGTCAAAAATTCAAAATTTATTCTCAGGATAAGATTTATTCTAGTTAAAAAGGTGTGGTGAAATATATCCTAAGAGCGGTTCTGCACTACATCCGATCCGAATGCGAGAAATGCCAGTCCGTAGTAACTATAGTCCTATTTGTATGAGGGGTTGCGCACTAGATCCGAACTCTATCCGTCCGAGTTTAGAACATTCCCAATTTGGATTGAAGTCGGAACTTTAATTCATATTCAGATCGGATGTAATGCACAATCCCTCTTTGTCTCACGTGAGTGCGTTTTTCTAAAGCATTAGTTTGTAAGGGAAAATGTGTTATAAAGACTCTTTAATTTGATTAGACTTGCACGTGAATAAAGTCTTTAATTAAACGGTTTCTGAGAAAATGGTGCCCGCCAGTAATGGCTGCAGTATCGTCCGTCATAAAAAAAGCAGCTGCAGCGGGTTTTCAGTTTACGGTGTAAAAAACTATCTCTAGGTCAAAGTCAAAGCATTTATTTCAAACAAACACATAAAAGGAACTTTTGAACGTCAAAAATTACAATAAAATAGAATTGATTCTAGTCGCTCCTTCCAAAAGGTAGTTTTCGTATAGAGAAGAATGGGCAAGAAACCACCGTTACTCTTTTAAAATGTTTTAAAATATTCTGCATACATTAATTATATAATAATATCTGAAGACGATGTACCTAAAATAAAATTACTATACAATAGGTAAAATAATTAAAATGGATTAATTAAACCTTGACATATAAATTACGAGTAATTATGTGATAGACACACGAGAAACACACTACCTTCTTTCATATATAATTTTCAGTATGTATATACGTTCGTTTATATTTTGTAAATGTGAGGACTTTGAAGGCCTTGTAGACTTTAGATCTGTAGAGCATTTTTTATATTTTATTAAGTACCTGGTACTTGTTGACAGGTGCAGGCCTACGCTGTCCTCCCATACCTATTAAGGGGCTTACAGGACATAAACGCAAAAAACGCAAGTTTTAGAAACAAAAAGTATATGTACTTACCTAAGTTGTAGTAAGTTTTCACGGTGTAATTTTTACAAAATAGACCTTCAGATACTATTCCACAAAACTGTTTCCACCTCTGTCAGCTTACATTTTAAGCCGTTACGTTAAGTCGCAGTATAAAATCTAATCCAGGGGTACACGTCCTCAGGCAATCTGACTTGAGAGGAACTTAATTCCGTACTAATTCCAAGTCAGTTTTGCTGGGAATTGAATCGAAATGCCTACGTGAGCGAGTGCAGGCGTACGTAATGATCACATCGATACAACAATTGTGCGACGCTTGCTTACTAAGTACCAATTTAACCAATGAAACTGAACGCGTTAAGAGGATATGCGGTCGGAGAGACTTTTGAAAAATCCTAAGTAAAAAGTCATAATTCGAGGTTTGGCTCACGCCTATTTCCTCCTCCAATATTGGTGCAATTTAAAAGATATTTCATAAACTGAATAAGAAGGATATAAGTATACTGTGCCCCTGTTTTTGGCGGATGTAATATGGCCATTTTACTCTGACAAGCTCTCCACATACACGTAACCAAAGGATGAAAAAAGCGTGTGGGTTATCGTTAGATCCCATAATTAAAAAGATTATGTTATAAAGTGACTTTTTTATTTACGTCAATAGTTTTTGAGATATGGAATTTGCTCGGTTAAAACTGTAGTAATTACTTTGCTTTTCATAGTTTTTTAGGGCCCGCGGCTAAACAATAACCAGCGGCACATGCCATGCCTCGGAAAGCACGTTAAGCCTTTGATCCCGGCTGTCATTTGTGGATCTTTGACAGTCGTTACGGGTCGTCAGAAGCCCGAAAGTCTGATAACCAGTCTTACTAAGGAGTATCGTATTACACAGTAACTGGGTTATGGAGGTCGGATAGCCAGTCGCTCCATGTAAAATACGGGTATTCTGCTGCGTCCGGTTAGACTGGAAGCCGACCTCAACATAGTTGAGAAAAGGCTAGGCAGATGATGATGAGTTTTTTCGAGAAATACTATGTAAATATTTATCCCAACAATGCAACCGTCACTGTGTGTGTGCCCTGACACGTACATAGCCGGTTTTTGTCTAAAACTCGGTGAGTCATAATACTGCACATAATTTATTCAGTACTCATCATAACTATCTCTCAGATTCATCAAGCTAAAATATAACGTAGGTATGTTACAAGGTAGATTACGAAGCACTAATTACTCGACATATGACATTAAACACAAGGTCTAAGTAATTAAGAATACATTTTTCCTCTCTAATGTCAAAGGTATCCTATCGCCAGCGATTAAGAGGAAATGCGGTCGGAGAGACTTTTTAAAAAGCCGAAGTAAAAAGTCATAATTCGAGGTTTGGCTCTCGCATATTTTTACCCGACTACGGCGAAGCAAAAAGGAGGGTTATGATTTTGACCGATATGTATGTATGTGTGTATGTTCATCTGTTTCCTCATAACTTCAAAAGTGCTTATAATAATGTGACGAATGAGGTATCGTTAGAAGCGTCTGGACCGTCCGCTGGTTATAGGCTATGTGACGTCAAACAAAATTCAATATGGCGCCCTCTAGAGGACAAAAAGAAATGAATTTAAAAGTAAATATTTTGGGATGGTGCCTTACCACCACCACCATACCAAAGCTTATATGTATGTTAGTACAGCGGCATGCGACCACGGGAAGGTACTTTCTTGTTTCATCCTCTTCAGTAGTCGGATTTTAGTGTTTCAACTTTTTTTTTATTTTCTCTTCCAATATTGGACCAATTTATAAAATATTTCATAAACAGAATAAGGAGGATATGTACTGTGTAAAAACCTCCTTCCTATACCACTGTTTACCACAGAAAGTTAAAAAGCGTGATGATATAACAGACAGGCGGCTTGCCCCCTTCGCCGTTCTATTTAGATAGCGTCGGTCAAACGTTGAACGCTTTACAGCTGCAAATGTATTTATTATGTTTCTAAGCTGTACCGAGTTTTATCAGCGGGGAATGGAGCTTAAAATAAAAAAAAAAACTTTATTTTTAATTTTCAACCCTATCGTAACTGCCGCGACTTACGAGTTGTAGGTCGTAGGTTCGAATCCAGACAGGCGCTTTACTTTGTGGAAATTATTTCATCACTACTGCTCTCAAAACGGTAAAGGAAAACATCGTGAGGAAACCGGCATGTCCTAGAACCAAAAATTCGAAGACATGTGACATCTGCCAACCCGCACTTGGCCCGCGTGGTGGAGTACGGCCCACTCCCTCTCGCTGAGAGGAGACCTGTGTCCCAGCAGTGGGAACATTATAGGCTGATTATGTTACGTTATATTTAAGTCCCATATAGGAAGTGAACTATTGCCATCATCCGGGCATAATTCCAAACACCATCGCTTGTGAAAAATTCAAAACCCAAAAACACTTTTCCCGGCCCGGGATTCGAACCCAGGGGCAGGGCCTCATGCTCAGCAGGAGGACTTGCGACCACTAGACCAACGGGGCAGTATTTTTACGTACTAACCGTCGAATTATTCTGTAAAAATCTAACTTAGGTAAAGTGAGCTGAGTAAGGTTCATTAGAAAACCAGCGTCAGACAGCATCTGTCTGGCATTAATGCTGAAATGAAGCGCAGCCGGGAGGCACACACTAGTGATGTTTGAAACATTCTTTTTATTTTATGTTTCATGAACTGTGTCCAAATAAACTTTATTCTTCCTTTCTTTTCTTTCTAGCTGTCATTCCACCAGCGGTGCTATTCTGTAAAAAGATCACCGTGATAACTTCGGTGAGGTGAGCTTAAAGTGAGCTGTCATTTCACCTGATGCTAGGGATCGACACTATTGACAGCTCACTTTATGCTCACTTCATCTAAGTTTTCACGGTGAGATTTTTACAGAATAGCATTACAGATGCTGACGATTGACAGCTCACTTCATCTAAGTGTGCATACGCACGAGAGACACGCGATGACGACAAAGGCAACTGCAACCGTCGAAGCGAGTCGGCGACAGCCTTCAACACGACCGTCTCTGCGGCATGCGTCGACGGTTGCAGAATTGCCTTTGTCGTCGACGCGTGACACACTAAGGGCGAGGCCACAACACTGCGTTGCGGCGTCGTATCGCAAAAATGACATCGCACAGCAATACAATGCGATGACGTTAGTTATTATTCTTTTTACGATGCGACGCCGCAACGCAGTGTTGTGGCCTCGCCCTAAGTTTTCATGCTGCGATTTCTACAGAATAGCTCGGCTGGTCGCATACGTTTACATTTCGTATACACCAAACAGCACTCAAATTGATAAAATAATATATGGCACAAAGCGGAAATCCCGTCTTACTGGGATATCCCACATAATCCTGTGAAAACATTCCTCTTCGCGGACACTTTAATATCCGCGACCCAATAAATACCGCCTCGTTGGTAGTAGCGAGTCTTAGCCAAGATTATCCGAGGATTGATTAATGTACTAACACTCTTTTATCGTCTAGGAATGAAAAGGAAAATGGAATATTTTGTTGCTTTTTTGGGACAAAAGTAATAGTCTGTAGAGGTCTTTGTAAGGGAGTGACCACACTTATCGACACGGAATCGGCTCCAGATCAGCGGGATTATTGCGTTACACACTATCAGTAGCAACGGCTTTCACTTTCACAGTTCAACAACATTTATTGCGTCCAAACAATAGATTTTTTGTAAATAGATAATTGCTTTATATTTTGCATTAAGTTACCAGCGTTGTGTCATCGCGCTTCTCTTTCTTTTCTATGCAGTCCGACAGTGACCATGCTTTACGTCATGTAGTCCCCTTCATAATTATTATTATTTCTCCTCTCCTCTGATTTCCCTACATCCCCTTAATGTTGGTCTGGCAGTTTGAGTACTGTAAGCGGCCTATCCAAATGTCCTTTCTTTGGTATTGTTCATCGAGTCGTTGAGCTCCTCAGGTTCTAAGTTGAGCTACACGATTACTGACAAATGCTTGTACAGACTGGACTGATCCACAAAAATAGTATGTGTGGTTCTTTCATTCAAAGACCATTTCAGGCACTAATATACATTGTCTTCACATGATCTGGTCAAGATTATGTCTGGAGTTTACAAGAGACTGTGATCTTTAAATTTATTTCGCCATTTTTTCTCTTCAGAATGACGGAAATGTTCTAGCTTACTTAGTGATTCCGATACTTATCCTACTTACAGCATAAACGACTTGATTTCATTTCAAAATACACGTATACAAACAACTAGTATTATATGATATGTATACTATAGGACATTATCTGGATCAAGACAAATCTAAGAACATCTCAATTGTTGAAGTCGGCTCAGTAGTTTAGAGACCATAAGTGGGACAAACTTATACACATACATACATTGCCTTGCCAGTGACATTTATAACATAACCCATCCACTCTACCGTAGTCGAGTAATATTGTTATAACATGGGATTCAATGGAAATAGCAAATGGGACCCATCGTAATACCTAAAAATGGGATTCAAAACTGGGATCCAACGAAAATAAATCATAAATAGCATGGAATCTTCTTCCATTTCAACTCGCGCTTGCATATGAAATACGAACGCAAAGATTTAAATACTTACAAGACGTGGGAAGGTGCGAGCAGGTTGCATTTTATTTATTTCGGTTCACCACCGGCGTGCTTCAGACACTCATTTGAGATAGCGTCATTCACACGTCTGCTGCGTTTACCGGTGTTCACTGTGGGGCCAGCAGACTAGAGTTGCATGTGAGGAGCTATTCTTTCTTTAGAAGTGGAGATGTTTACGAGACGCCCTAGGAGGACATAATGTTCCCTTATTGGTCATGTTCTTCAAAACGGTCAGGTGCGTAGTACTCGCATCCGGCGTCCGTGTTTGACCAGAAGTATGAACGTAAACGAGGCGAAAGGAGTATGCCAGGAAACCCACAGAGCATGTACCTAACCTTTTAGGAAACCTATGTCCTAAAACCAAAAAATTTAAAACGTGTGTTAACTACCAACCCGCACTGGGCTTACGTGGTAGATTACAGCCCACTCCTTCCCGAAGAGATGAAGCCTGTGTGTGAACATTAAACAAGTGGGAACATTATAGGCTGATTATGATATGCTTTGTATCTCATCATCTGCCTAGGTTTTTCCCAACTATGTTGGGGTCCGCTTCCAATCTAAGGTGCCGTCTCCACGAGCGAGAGAATCACGGCGATAGTCTCGCCATGCCATCAAATTTTCGCCGCGATGATATCGCCGTGTGGAGACACGTTTTAAGAGAGTGTATAGAAATACGTGCAACGACGATAATATATTGCCGCGATTCTCTCGCTCGAGGAGACGGCCCCTAACCGGATTCAGCTGAATACCAGTATTTCACATGATACGACTGCCTCCACAACCTGCCTTACCTCCACAACTTGAAACCCCTTGGTAAGACTGGTTGTCAGACTTTCAGCTTTCTGAACACCCAATATCAATAACACAAGTCGCTTACCTCAAAGCCACACCTACAAATAAATACAACACTGCCAGGAAAATATTAAGTGAATGAAAAACGAATAAGTATAATCAGCAACTCTTATATTAATAATAAAAATGAACCCGTAAGTCTGTAAAATAAGTACATTAGCAGCAGGATCAGCACAAACGCTAGTGCTATACAAACATACATGACGATCATTATATTGTTATCCATTATTAAAAAAACGTCCATAGATTTCAAATTTAAGTCTAGGAACATATTTCCCATGTTTACATTAAGTAAACACTCTGTGATAATATTAAGATTATTATTTGCAAAATCGAGGCAAGATCGCTCAAGTTCAAGTACTTGACTTCAAATTGACGTTTAGGTTATGGGGGATTTGTTTTTTTCTGTGGTAAGGCTATGAGCACACATAATAATTTATTGTTCTGTCTATGAGCAGCGTAACACATTGTCAATGGGAATCGGTTTCATTTTGACAGTTCAACAACATTCATTGCTTTATTTACGTGTTGAGCCGACAAATTTTTCAAACTTATGAAGCAATGGATTAGCAATTTTCTTCAAAATGATTCAGATTCCGATTGATAGGTATTACGCAATAAGGGTACAGAAGATATAAAATCAACATGCATATAGTCCGTTCACATTAAATTTATATTACCTCTGACAGCAGTGACAGCAAAAACATGACAGCAAACTTATTGTTCGACTTGTCAGTGGCAGCAATTTAATAGCAACCTTATTCGAATGAGAATAAAGATCACTGTGATTTGAACAGTGATGCAAACTCAGAGGTAAAATGACTGTGGGTCGTCTTAGGGGCGGATTTGTTAGAGTTGGAGTTTACGCACTATGAGCAGCAAATAAACCAATGTCAAGGTCAAGGTCAAGGTTAACTGAAACTTCAATAAATTTGGGAAAATCCGAAAAAAAAAAACGAAAATTTCGGAAAAAACTAAGTCCTCGCACTATAGTGCCCCAGGCTACCCTCCAACCTAACTGTGAAAGGACTGTACCAGGGCAGGTGATGTGCAGGCCCAATCAAGGTGTCAGTAAACAGTTGCACCGCAGATGGTTGAAGATTGCTTGACGCTGCAAGATCGAGAAATAGATCTCTTATATGTACGTGACGTGAAACTCCATGGAGTCCAGTGTCCATGGAGTGTCTTGCCCGTTCTTCTCCATAGGTACCTACGCTTTGGAATGGGCAACTAGCTTCATCTTTCTGACTGACCGACCCCTTGACAATTCAAAAGTGCCTGTAATTGGTTTAATTGAAATAAATGCTTTGAGTTTTGAGTTATGATCATTTTGAATGACTAGCTGCTGCCCGCGACTTCGTCCGCGTGAAATCCTATCCTAAGTAAAAGTGTATTTTTTTTCTACAATACAAGTAGCCTAAGTTACTCCTTATTACATTAGCTATCTGCCAGTGAAAGTCCCGTAAAAATCGGTCCAGCCGTTTCAGAGATTAGCCGGAAAAAACAGATAGACAGACAAAAATTGCAAAAACAAATATTTTGGTATAAATGGTTTGGTATCCATAATTATGAATTTAGTAAAAAGCGGTTATTTTAATATTACAAACAGACACTCCAATTTTATTTATTTGTATGTATGTATAGATGTATAGATATTGCTAATCCATTGCTCGACAGCGGTAATTACGCAATGAATGTTGTTGAACTGTCAAAATGAAAGCCGTTCCTACGTTAGCGTGTTACGCTACGCAATCACCCCGCTGCGCTGCTATGAGACTGCATGGTAACCTTCTTACCTCCGCAAACAAATTACTGTGTTACACGGAAGGAAACGTTACAAAAACGGAACTGTATTATAGGAAAATATTAACTTAAAGTAAATATTACTTTTATACGGTAACCAAAACAAACCGCTTTCCATACTCGACCCAACCAATTTGCAAGGAAGACATTATATATTTTTCCTTTTCGAATTCACCCTCGGAAATGCCATTTGTACTTTGTTCCAAAAGTATATGACTAAAATGTAAACAAATGGATCAGAAAAGGTTCCTGTGGATGTCAATTTGTAGTGCCACTAACAAAGATAGTGCTTTGATTTGACCAAAGTTATAATTTTATATCGCCTTAAACATGTTTTTTAAATGACAAATTGAGTTTAATTTTATAATATTAACTAGCTGTGCCCCGCAGTTTGAACCGCATATGTCTCGATCCCGTGGGAATAGCGGGATAAAAAGTATCCTATGTCCTTTCCCGGGACTCAAACTATCTCTATACCAAATTTCATCTAAATCGGTTCAGCGGTTTACGCGTGAAGAGGTAACAGTCAGACAGACACACTTTCGCATTTATAATATTATGTTAGTATGGATTTTCGTCGATGATTTGTCAATTTAAATTTAATAATGTTACTTATTCAAACAATGATTGTTGGAAAATGTATTGAGATGTTGAGTGTTAACCTTCTAAATACAGATGAATGTGTTATTAATTTCCTTTAGTCAGTGACTGCGTAAGCATTTAATCTACGCCCTAATTGCGTAATACACTTTCAATCATAATCCAAAAGATTTTGAAGTTAATTGCTAATCCATTGCTTCATATGTTTGATCCATTGCTTCATTTTCACAACAACGTAAATAACGCAACGAGTGTTGTTGAATTGGCAAAATTAAAGGTATTGTCATAATTGTAAGTGTGTTACGCAATTACCCCGCTAAACAGGGTTTGTTTACATTTGTGTCAGATAGTTATGGAACAGAAAATACCTTTATAATGAAACCACCTGAAAAAGGTCGCATGCCACTATTTCGGTAATACACTTCTGTACTAAGGTTTAACTGAAAAAGAAGGTCTAACGGCGCTGAGGTACGTTTGCGCAAAACGTGTCTATTATAACTACGGAACCCGACCTTTAGGGAATCATGAGTCCCCTTTTAATTTGGAAGAGAAATCGAAACCTGTATGTGTCGGCGGCCTTCGATTCACCAAAATACCTTTACCACCAACTCTAACTTCGACCACTTTTATTGTGAAGCAGGAAGACTCATGTTCGTCTGTAGATTAGTTTTGGAGATCGTTCAATAAGTTTTTTTGAGGTCACTCAATGGGAATACGTGATATAATTCGCGTTTTGCATGGAAATTTCGTTAGATACTTTGTATGTTATCTAGATGTGTTTTGTTTATCAATGTTTTTTGTTGTGTTTAGCTATGTAATGCATAGGATTTGCATGTCTAACATCAAATTAAATTAGGTACCTTTATTAATTAATTAATTTGCCCGCGTGTAAAGCAGACTTTCTCAAATAAAATAGTTAAATTCATTTTTTTTAATAAAGTCTTTACATTGAAAACCTATTCATGAAAGAATTTTCGGTATCGGATCAAGGAGTTCCTAAGGCGGTCATTAGACGATTCATCTGACTGACAGCATTTGATTGATCTTTGATCACGGACTGAAGCAAGACCAAAGCGATGCCTAGACGATCAGTCACAAACATGGATATTAATAAAGTTAAAGCATGCATTGCGTGTATCCTTGCAATATATTTAAAGAAACGTGATCGGGCTCTATCAGAATACCAGCGCTGCGGTATTTATTTTTTAAATAACGCAACATTATGCTGCGATAGCAGCCTTTTGACCTCGCACAGGACTGTATTTTTTTTTTGGATTTTTAATTTAATTTTTGGTTGTTTGCAATGTAACTTTGTTAGTTTTAAATGCTTCTGTTTTATTTTTTGTATTTCTTGTGTGTCAAAAATAAAATATTTTTCTTTCTTTCTTTCTTTCAAAGAAAACACTGGGCGGAATGGTGGTTGCAAAAAAGAGTGAAACGTGTTTATCTTCTTCCTGACGTCATCTACTGTTGCACTCAGTTTATTTTTTTTTATAATTCTTGCAGGTTTAATAAACTTGTTCTTCTATATACATAATTGTGTAACCATTATTTTTGGGATTCCACAAATCGGATAACGTTTCCAACATAAATATAAATTCTTTTTAGACTTCCAAATTATTCAAAGCGGATGGCGTAGCTGCGTGCGCTTTCATCACTGTTCAAATCACGACTGACCACTAAACGATTCCTTACTTCGAAACCACGTCAATTCCTTAGCAAATCCCGCCAATCCCGTTTCGTTCATTGTGTCATAGAGAATAAGGCCCCAGACGCGTGAGTGACTGCAAGCCATTATACGTTCAATCACGACTTAGTGACTGCATGATTGAAGACAGTCAGTCAGTCAATCACATGTGATCACATACTTACACCCTCAGTCAAGCGTCCGTCAGACGATAGTCAGTCAGTCCAACGTCAGCCAAATTGAGCGTCTAATGGTCGCCTAAATTACTCCCTACATACAAACTCAAAAAAATTTCCTCTTTGTAATCTATACATATAATAAAATCGTAGGAAAGTCAAAACTGTACATTGAATATTTTTTAAAAAGAATACTTGGGGCGTGATCTACAATCGATAACGAAGCCAAAAATATAGTTTTTAGAATTTTTGTCTGTTTATCTGTTTGTCTGTATGTATGTCCGGGCTAATCTCAAAAAGTACTGCATGGATTTACTTCAAATTTTGCATGAATATTACTAAGAGGTCGGGTCAACATATAGGCTACATATTATCACGCTATCACCTACGGGGGAGGAGCTGTGAATCTATATTTTTCTTACGCATTCTGTGACAGCGTGTAATCTAACGATGCATATTTAAATGTTGTTTTTGAGTAAGCCATGCTATTATCTAGCTTTACACTATAAAAACTACGCCATTTAAGTAACTTGGGCAGAGAAACATAGTTTAATTAATGTTAGTAGTATAAAGAAAATTTTAAAGCAGCGCCATCTATGAGATTTCATAAAAATCAAATCAAGTTACATGTTAACACTTTTTGGAAATTAATAATTTAAATTTGATCATGTTGGCGAGGTAAGTAGTTAGTTATTCTTAAAATTCATAGATGGTAATGTGCATTTTCTTCATAAAAGTTGTATCGTATAGTTCGTTTTGAAAAATTCAAGTTCCAACAAAACCCTCAAAATCTTGAGCAGAGTTGAGGAAGACAATTTAAAAAAATGCGGTGTTAAGTATTACAAAAAAGTTATGTTCATTGATGATGATCATTTCTTCATCAATTTCATGTTGTTAGTACAAAATAAACATTGACTGTTAATACTTTTGTTCGGTATTTATCTGTGTGATTATTGCTTGGTAATTAATATATTTTCATGTCGTATACCTAATTATAAACTTAAATGTGATGTAATACAAATCCCTTACGTATGACGAGGTGCCTTCATATTACACGTACGACAAGCAAAGGGGTTTATTTAACCGACGTCGACGAGGAGGTGCACGTACGACAGGCAAAGGGGTTTATTTAACCGACGACGTCGACGAGGAGGTGCTGTGGAAGGTTTTCCGGGAATTTTCAAGGACACCGCTTTGGGTAGGGTTTATACCGTGCATCCGAATAATAGCGAACGCTATTTTCTGCGGTTGTTACTTCACACTGTCCGAGGCCCAACGTCTTTCGCCTTTCTGAGGACATTTGATGGCGTGGAGTATCCCACTTACCGCGCAGCCTGCATAGCACGTCACCTTCTCGACGGTGACCAAAATTGGGATGACACCCTCGCGGAGGCGAGCGTCAGTGACAGTCCCAGCCGCATGCGCCATCTGTTTGCCGTCATCTTGGTGTTTTGTGGAGTCGCGAACCCGGTAGCTTTGTGGGAGAAATATCGCCATCATCTATCTGAAGATTTTCTACGAGCTTTGAGGACGACTGGAGACGAAGTCGAAGTAACTGATGAACGCGTGCTGAACACCTTTCTCAGTTCACTTCAAGATGTGGTCATTTCTATCGGCGGCAATCCACTGATCGAATATGAGTTACCAGCTCCCCAACCATCCTTTTTCTTCCATTAAGACCGTGGAAATCGGGAGTATAACGCTGAGACAAATTACGATCCGGGCGAAATTACCACCATACGAAATGACCATGTCGCTTTGTTCTCTTCAGAGCAAAAACAAATTTATGACACCGTCCTTGAAAGCGTTGGGCAAAACCAGGGTAAAATGTTTTTCTTGGATGCTACTGGTGGAACAGGAAAAACATTTGTTACCACAGGCATACTTGCAGAGGTCAGGAGGCAAGGCAAAATTGCTATTGCTGTAGCGTCGTCGGGAATCGCTGCCACACTGCTTCCGGGTGGCAAGACAGCACATGCCATGTTTAAAATTCCCATCGATTTAGAGAGCGCCGAAACGCCTGTTTGTGGTGTGTCACGTAACAGCGATAAGGGACACGTGCTCAAGGATTGCTCTCTGATCGTATGGGATGAGTGTACGATGGCCAATAGGAAGGCAGTTGAGGCCGTGGACAGAACCTTGCAGGACATCCGCAGGAACGAACATTTGATGGGTGGTGTCACAGTTCTGTTCAGTGGCGATTTCCGGCAAACGCTTCCCGTGGTGACACGAGGATCGAGGGCTGACGAGGTGAACGCTTCGTTGAAATGATCTTCGTTGTGGTCACGAGTTCGTACGCTGCGCTTGACCATTAATATGAGAGCTCGGCTCGGCGGCAATGCACGTGCTTAAGAACTCTCCGATGTCCTTCTAAGTCTTAGCGAAGGCACTCTACCAGAAGAGAGAGGTGGACAGGTGGTGCTTCCAGAGTCTCTCGGTAGAGTGGTATCCAGCTTAGAAGAACTCATTCGCTGTGTGTACAGGGACATCAGTCGTATACCGCACCAGCAGAAGTCACGGGTGTGTGAGCGGGCCATTTTGACGGCCAAAAATGATCAGGCTGCAGCAATTAACGAATGCATTCTCTCAGAAATTGAGGGAAATGAAGTAGACTACACCTCGATAAACACTGTTGTCGATCAAGATGACGCCACCACACATTATCCCGTGGAATTTCTGAACTCCCTGTCAGCAAGTGGACTTCCAGCGCATACCATCAAGCTGAAGGTCGGTGTCCCGATTATGCTTCTTCGGAACCTATTTCCTCCGAAGTTGTGTAACGGGACCCGCCTTAAAGTTATCTCGCTCCACAGACACACCATTGAGGCGGAAATTCTTACGGGTTGTGGCGTCGGCGAGGCAGTATTTATACCACGCATTCCCCTCATACCTCATAACTTCCCGTTCCAGTTCAAGCGCGTACAGTTCCCCGTGAGTGTTTGCCTCGCGATGACCATCAATAAGTCGCAGGGGCCGACACTGAGGGCAGCGGGTGTCGACCTCAGGACGAGTCGCTTGCTCCCGCCTCACCAGTCCTGACTCTCTTTACATTTTGGCTCCTAGCAGCATAACTACCAACGTAGTTTATAGGGAAGTGTTGTAAGGTATGATACCTTTGTACGTATTTTTACTCTTTTGTGTCCTGGAATGTATTCCTGCATTATTTTCTCTATTTCCTTCAGTCACATCTTATGACTGAACTCAGCAGGATTCCCATATAACTCTCTTCACTTGCTTCGCTTGCAAAAAAAACTTATATTTTAATGCTATTTTAAAAGTTGTTTACTTAATAATGCTATATAGCGACACTGGCATCTTAGGTATTTTTGGTGCTGTATAGACTTCACGCAGACGACGTCGCGGGCAGCAGCTAGTATTAAAATATTAGAAGTACAGATTAATGAACATAGGATTTTTTTTCAAAAAGGTCATCTGCATAGTATTTACATACTTTCTATAGCCTGTAATATCCTCCATAATAAAATCATCATAATCAGCCTATAATGTTCCCACTGCTGGGACACAGGCCGGGGACTGGACAGGGCCGTAATCCAACACGCGGGCCCAGTGCTGGTTGGTAGATGTCACATGTCTTCGAATCTTTGCTTCTAGGAAATCCCGGTTTCGTCACGATATTTTCCTTCACTGTATTGAGAGCAGTGGTGACGATATAATTTACACAAAGTAAAGTGCCTGTCTGGATCCGAACCTACGACCTACAACTCGTAAGTCGCGGCCGTTACCACTGGGCCACCTCTGCTCTATCTAATTAGAAGTATAGATTAATTAGCATAGGATTATTTTTCAAAAAGGTCATCTGCATGGTATTTACATGGTCGCTATAGTCTGTACACCCTGAATAATAACACAAATTATTCCCGACCATCTTTTTCGGAGCAGTAATTTTATGAAAAACATCAATGCGGTAATTACTTTCGCCAGGGCTAAATGATTGATAGAGGGTCCGTCGGCGCCACTCATTGAGCCAGTAGAGCCCTTAATTGCTAATCACCTGTTCTTAACCAACACTTGTGACTTCCTTGCTAAATTACCCTAATTCGTCAAATTATTTGTATCGAGGAGAGGTTTTTATGAAGTACGTAATGTTGCGAATAGTTAACCTTGAAAATGGTTGATGGTTAGTCGATAGTGTAGACTGAAATAAAACCTAATGATTTTATATGCGTTGTGATCAATGCTGGGCCTTTTCTGTATTAGAATATAATAATTGTGTGCTGCATCGGACGACGTCATCACGTCAGCGCCGGCTGTCGCTGAAAACCAGCTCTGTCTTGCATAGGGTCGCAGCATAATGCTGAGCGATAGTCGTTTTGCGTGGATGTGACGCATGTTTCCCTTAACTTCTTTTTTATTTTATTTTTGTGTTAATGTTCATTTTTGCGTCATGTTCACCGCAAATACACGTATTTTCTTTCTTTCTTTCTAGAAGACTCCTGGGCCTTGCAGTGGGACAATATTGGGCTTTTATTATTTCATTAAACGTCAAATAAGCCGACGACGTGGTCATTGCCTCCACTGTATACAATATGTAATACTAGCTTCTGCCAGCGACTTCGTCCGCTTGAAACTTCACCCCCCATTCACCCTCTTAGGCGTAGAATTTCGAAAAACCCTTTCTCAGTGAATACCTACTCTTCACAAATAACACACCCTCCAAATTTCATGTGTCTAGGACCAGCAGTTTAGGCTGTGCGTTGATATATCGGTCAATCAGGACTTTGAATTTTATATACTTAATACAGATAATTAATTAACGCAAGACCTCATACATACAACCCAAATGCAGTATCGAGTTAAAATCATAATACAATCACTATTATTAAGAAAATCGTGTTGAACCTAATATTACTTTATGCATTTAAAATTGAGTCTTATTGCTTTAGAATAAGATTTAATTTTCTTTGGCTCAATCACCGGCCAGTATGGAAACATACCTACATAAGTAAAAAAAAAAATACCTAAGTACCCTATATTAAAAGTTATTGAAATCGATTCAGTAGTCAATTATGAACAAACTACTTTCAGGACTTGCGTTTATTTTGTTACACCTTTTATAACACTGCACAATCAAGAATCAAGTCTATCGGTAGAGTTTCAAAGCCAAAGGTTACAGCGGACGCAAGAGTTATATACGACAAGCTTCTAAAAATAATATCAACAGAGCTAAGTAAATAAAATACACGTAACAAAGATTCCCTCGGAGACTCGGTGGTTTATGTATGCCTGCCAAGAGCGGGTTGGCATAAGCGTTAAGGTTCCGTAGTCAACAACAGTCTTCAATTAATCTTCAAATTAATCTTCAACCGGGGTTTCGGATATAGTTGAAGTTTAGTAAGAAACTAATGGATGTTTTCGAATGAAATTCAATTTGATAAACGAACTGCTTGTTTTCTATTAATTTAATTTAATTTCATTCGGAAACATCTACCAGTTTCTTACTAAACTTCAACTATATCCGACGACCCTATCTCTTTTCGTGACCCTACATCGTTTTGATGTGCGGTCCTAATAAAATTAAGTAAAAGGATTTATTATCTCACTGCGGAACCCTGAAAAGTTGCCTCATGAAAATAATATACGGGCTCCGTCGTTGCTACGACTTCAACTAAGTCGAAGAAATGGTTCATGCTTTGCAGGATTTTCTGCTGCATTAATACACGAACGAACTCATGTATGATTTCTGTTCCTTTTGAGTTATGGCACAAAAGGAGTAGACGCAGTAATTTTAAACTAAGTTAAGAAGATTATTTAATCCATACTAATATAATAAATATAAGGGAATCGTGGCTAAATAATAAAAGCCGCACGGGTCGATGGAATCCGAGAAAAAAATCATCTTGGAGAATACAATAGGCCATAAACGGACGTAACGTGTAGCGGACGCAGTGCGACTTCCTCGATGGTAGGTTACTCTTGCCGCGGTCGTTTTGTGGATGGGTGACCATCCATTACATGTCCATGCCTCGGAAAGCACGTTAATCCGTTGGTCCCGGCTGTCATTCGTAGATCTTTGACAATCGTTACGGGTAGTCAGAAGCGCAAAAGTCTGACAACCAGTCTTACTAAGGGGTATCGTGTTACCCAGTATTTGGGTTGTGGTGGTAGGTATATGATAAATACAGGCGTGATGTTATGTATGTACAGACGTCAGCACTTCAAGCTACTACAATCTGTCAAATTTCTTTAATAGAATTTCAACTTTATCGCTAAAGCATAAGGTTCAAAGTTGATTGGGAAAATTTGACAGTTTCAGGTAGTTTGATGTGCTGGCGTCTGTACGTTTGCCGTTGACTATCCGTTTACACTCGTCAAAAGTCCCAATTTATCAAAACCTTTAAAATTCCGTTTAACTCCCGCAACAAAATAATCTAAAGTCATTTATTCAACTAGGTTGAAATACATCACTTTTTGAACGTAGCCACTCCCCCAAAACACCCGCCCATCACCAGTTCCTAGTGCTGTATAAAGAAGAAGTAGCGGAACAAACTCATCACAACTCAAAACCACAACAAACATATTTTGAACTAATTTAAAATTAACGTGCACGCGACAGCTGTTGAAAACGTTCAGGTGAGCGTTTAACTAAGCATTAGACGGACGTTTAAATGTTGTTTAAAGCTGTAACGAGCAATTAGAGCGCAAATACATTAGAGTACCGGACCTAATGTGTTGATGTTTCGTTTTGACGATTACAGAAACTTGATAGGGGAATGTTAGTGTTATTTGTAATAGCGAAGTTTAGGGACACTTTTAACTTGGCAACTACCAAGTTCGCAGGTCAGTACTAGACGAAAAGTAGACCTCAGAGTCATGTTAAGGGCCAAGCGATTTTAAACCTTGTGAGGCGCAAGTGCAAAATAATTGTGAGCCAAAAGATATTGTAAAATTCAATACAACAATATTTGATCTTAGAGAGTTTTATAATTCTGTAGGTACCTAATAAAAAATTTGTTACGGTCCAAAATCATATTTTAATCAACATACAACCTGACATTTTATTTAGTATCTAGTGTAAATAGTTATATTTTCTCAACCTGACAGAAAAGGACGATGGGAAAATTACTATAGACACCGTCCCCAATTTTTTTTTGATTCAACAGATTTCATTTTTGTCTCATATTTTTCGTTACGAGCTACAAAATAACAAACTATTTGTTTCAAGTCTTAAATATATGGGGTTTCCTGAAAAAATAATGTTTCAGTTTCATTTATGTAACGAAAATATGGATGTTTGTTTTGTATTTTTCGTCACAATAAAAGAGATAAAGCATAATAATTGCCGACTTATATCTATATATGTAAAATTCAAAGTCCTGACTGACTGATATATCAACGCACAGCCTAAACCGCTGGTCTTAGAGACATGAAATTTGGAGGGTGTATTCTTTGAAAGGGTGGGTTTTTCGAAATTCCTCCCCTAAGAGAGTGAATGGGGGGAGGGTGAAATTTCACACGAAGTCTAAAACAACAAAACATCACGCCTATATTCCACGAAGGAGTAGGTACAAGTGTGTGGAACATTCACATATTATCCTTCATTTCCGTCATCACCATAGTTAAGAATGATCAGCAAGCCAAGACCTTCGTCTCAACTCTGCTGACTAAGTTTCAATTTTGGGGACGCTAAGTCCCACCGTACTTTAATTTCGCGGGATCTCTTAGTGCACCCCTTTTTTCCCATGTTAACGCGAGCTATAGGAATTAATCATGACTTTGTGAAAAGATTAACTACTCACCAAGAGCTGGCAGCCTGGGTGCGTCAGACTCATTTTTAAAGACATATTTATTACTTATTTACTAGCGGCCCGCCCTAACTTTGCACGGGTGCAATTTTTTTTCGAATTTCCGAAATTTTCTTTCATACAAACCTTATCCTGGCAATACCGAACACAACAAAATAAGAATTATCCACTTTGGTGCAGTCATTCGGAAGTTATGCGCGTACATACATTTCGGCGATTCATTTTTATTTATATAGATTATTAAAAGCTTGTGATGTCCCACTGCAGGGCAAAGGCCTCCCTACTCTCTTTCCACTTCTCTCTGTTTAAAGCTTCTGAGGACCAGTTCTTGTTGAAGGAGTCCAGCTCATCCCGCCATCTCCGTCTGTGCCTGCCGCTATGTCGCTTACCATTAAGAGGGATCTATTGGGTCGTAAGTTTGGCCCATTGGTCGTCTGACATGCGGTAGATGTGTCCAGCCCAGTTCCATTTTAGCGTGGCAGCTTTCCAAGCGATATCAGTTATCTTTGTGATGGAACGTGTGGTCGTATTCCTAACTCGGTCTGTTAGTTTGATACCCAGAATACTCCATTTCATAGCCCTCTGGCAAACCTCGAGGGTGGACCTCCGATAATCTTTCAAAGACCATATTTGTCCACCATATGTGAGGATGGAAAGTATGCACACGACAATGAGTCTTCTCTTAAGGGACAAAGGAAGATCACCCTTCATTAGATCTTTCATGGCCCAATAGCTCTTCCAGGCATTTTCGGTGCGTCTTGCAAAATCTTTGTTTAAAATAAAATCACGCTTATATTCCAAAAAGGGCTAGCCAGGAGTTTATTTATAGTACACCGATATTTTGTCAGTTATGTTTGTCCCATGTAATAGGGAACGAGCGTCTAGCTATCAACCAGGCACAAATCCAGACTCCGGGTTGCTACTGAGATATTCCTAATGGAAAAACCCAATAACCAGTTTCCTGAACTGAGGACCGAACTCATGACCTCATGCTCCGCCATAGTGCTTGCGACTACTAAACCAACGAAATTATATAAAAGTTGGAAGCAGGCTCACCCATTCCATTTTTATTTATATTTTCAAACTCAAATGGGTCCCGCCTGCTTCCAACTTTTATTTAATTTAAAATGGGCTTATTTTTAGCTTTTCAGTTTTTTTCATCATCATTTCGGCCGAAACACGTCCACTGCTGAACTTAGGCCTCCACCGCCACTACGACCGGTTCTGTTCTTCCCGCATCCAGCGGATTGTCGCGGCCTTCACAAGGTCATCAGTCACCTTGTGAGAGGCCTTCCAACGCTTGGACTCTCATAATAAATGCTAAAGCAGTTTAGCTCTTAATTATGCGAAAGCACAGTTGCTAGATAATTTCTCATGAGTTTAACTAATAACTCGCAAAGCTTAATGACCCGTATTTCTTTCACGTCTAGTGCAGTATTTAGCAGAAAGTTACAGAATAATCTGCTCTGCAATAAATCTAGGAACAGATAACTTAGTCACACATATTTTAACCGAGTTTATTAGTGAACTCGGTTAAAAACATGGAGTTAGTTAATCTGCGTTTAACTATGTTTTGTAAGTTTATTAAGAGTTATTAGAACGTTAAGTTAATTCATGTTTAGGTTTTGTGGAATTATGGAACTGTTAACTTTAATTTGTACAGGAATTAATTCTGATTTTGAGTACTTTTTACGAGGATTACGCTCGGTTAAGTAATAACAGCCGCACGGGTCGATCGATCAGGTTAAGCCGGGAGACCATCTATGTTCTATGTTATGGGTTTGGTTTCCGCACTTAGTCCTTCAAATGGACCTTTGTGCGTGGGCCATGGCGGCCGTCGGTGGTTATTCGAACCAGCCCACCTCCCTCCAGAAGCTGACTAAGTCTCCTGGTTTGTTAAGAACATCTGTGTACGTTCTGGGTGTCCCGAGGGTTTCTAATCTAATCTGGGTGACGCTTGTGCACTGAAAGAACACATGCGCAACGGTTTCATCAGCCTCCATGCAAGCCTTGCACAGGGGACTGTCGTTATGCCTATTGTGTGGAAGTTTTTGTCTAGCGAGCAGTGTCCCGTGATGCAGGCCTTTCCTGTCTAGTCGCAATGCCGGGAGACCATCTTTACCAAGAGCTCTCCGTGTGTCGGAAATCACGTTAAGTGGTTAAATGATAAATGATTTTATTTTTGTAAGTAGGTTTGCACAAACACTTTTACACGTCAATCATATTTTTAAAAACTAGATGAGGTCGGCGTTTCCTATCTGACTACTCTGAGAAGAAAGGCCGAAACAAACTCAGAGGTCACAGTCTCTTTTAAAGTCCAGACATAATTTTGGTCAGGATATATGAAGACCATGTAGATCGATGTCTGATATGGTCTTTTGAGGAAAGAACCATACAGATTGAGTGTACCTGTCCAGTCAGTGCACGCATTTGTCAAAATTCGTGCAGCACTGAGCTCTCGCATCACGTCACCACCCCTCCCGCACCGCGCTGCTACCTCAGACAACGTCTCAGTTAAGCGGTCGGCCTATAGACACATAATACCATGTTAAACATTTTGACGAACGCTCTGCCTGCATAGTGAGTCAGTCGTCAACTGTTACGTACTGTCACTGCATCATCCCACTGCTGGGCAAAGGCCTCACCCCATGACTTCCAGCTCTTTCGATCCAGGGCTAAAGTGATCCCGCCATCTTCTATGGGGTCTGCCGCGACGCTTTCTAGCTGTGTCAGGGCTCCAGGCGGTGGTTATTTTGGCCCACAGCTCATTGGGCGTCAACAAACAGAGTTTAATGCAATTGGGTTTTAAACATAGGAGAGCAACAACCTCTCATCTTTGAATCACACATTCATCCTATTAAAAGCAGATTATGCATAGTTTGATTAAAACAAAAGTGAGCTTACCACATTGGTCAGTGAAAGGCCTTTACAAAGATAGATCGAATTATGATATGTCCGTCAGATGTATCCATACTACTTAATATTATAAATGCGAAAGTAACTCTGTCTGTTTGTCTGCCTGTTGTTGTATTAGTGTGTGTATTTTATACTACACTTGCGTGCAAAAAAATTGGCCCACCCCATGCTCTCCATTTGAGACACGATATCACAAAAATCGTAATGAATATAATTTATTATTTTATACTATGTGAAGGTAGGTAAGGTACAGTTTATTTGAACATACACTATATTTTGTTCAAAGCAATATTCTTGATAAGATCGACTCGATTCTTCAGATGTCCCCATTACTCACTTTTGCTCGGAAAAAGTGTGTGACTTTTTTTGTCAATGAAATTAACAAACTTTAAATTTTGTGTATTTCTGTTTGTTTAATCAAAATTGAACTTGATTTTTTTAACGGGCTTCAAAAAAAATGGAGCTTCTTTATTCAACCCCATATTTATAAGTTCGAGATTTTCTCAAAAACGAATGAATCTGTTTTGATAATTCTTTCACTAATGTAATCTACATACTTTCAGAAAGGTTTTAATATACAATATATTAGGTTATTGTTAGTAAAACTTCTTGAATTATATTGTTTCAAATCGAAGAGCATGGGGTGGGTCAGTTTTATTGCACGCAAGTGTATAAAGGTATGAGAAACAGGGTGTTAATTGACTTATTCGTCATAGACAAGGGAGGATCCTCCAACCAAACGGGTGTTGTGTCTGGTGGGCAACTGCCTGACAATTGATGTCGGGAAGTTGTAATATAATATGCTAGTTGCGCGGTAAATCTTGCTTGCGCGATGCAGGATTTTGCGAGGTATCAGTGTGGTGCGTAGTTCCCATGTGGCGATGTAGATGCCGCTACAGTGTAGTTTTTTGTAATGTGCTTCTTGGTTATGCAGAATAAACAAGTTTTTGTCTTTCTTACCGTTTCATATCTTAACGGCTGACTGGATTTCGATGAAATGTTGGCACAAATGTGGCCTACATTTGTGCCAACAAGTAACCAGGATTAGGACCTAGGTCATCTAGGTTAATTTTAATCACTAGAGACTAAAATTAACCTAGTTTTAGTCATCTAGGTTAATTTTAGTCCCGGTAATGTGTTCGATTGGGATAATTTCCGACCTTCACGTGGGAAAAACCGCGGCCAAAGCCTAGTATCATATGATTTTATTAGCACTAATCGTGTTAGTATGGGTTTGTGCTTCAAGTACTTAGAATAACATTGAATATTTGAGTATGGTTTCCTTTAATGGATGCGGTTTAATTTAAAGTTTTAGTTTGATTGGGAATAGTTACAACATACTGTGGTTTGATTAGCCCGCGTTTTTAGGGTATGGTATATAAAATCTGAACTTATTTCTTATAGCACTTGAATGTTTCGCATGATGTTGTCCTGCTAAAAGAATAAAAGAATGTATGGTAGGAAGGGAGGACGTGCGGTCGTGGGATCGGCCGTACTTGGTGATGGGAACCGCTAGGCATGGCGGGCTGATACCAGTAGGGGGTGCGGCGAATGTACTAGTATCTCCCGGGCCCTCTACCCATGGTACTGGAGGGAACCGTGGGGTTTTAGTCGGTAGGAGTACGATATAACCCTCCGTTCTTCCCAGACGGAGGGTATCCATGAGGATTTTCCCACGGGAAAAAGAATAAAAAGGGGGCTACCCTAAACTCTTGGGTAGACTGATCCACACTAATACTTACTAATATCATAAATGCGATGTAGCCTGAGACTCGGAAAAGGACACAAAAACTACGCAAAAACCGGCCACAGTAAACCTAGACGTATTCAGAGCAGGTACAAAAGAGCTTTTTTCAAAACATCAACCATCATACAGCCAAAAAAAAATAGGACATCGCCCATCCCGCTTCCATCAATTCCACATCTTTTGAGCTCAAGGGCTCATTTGTAAACAGAACGCACGGATTGTTTCGCTTGTCCGGCCGTCCGGTTATCCGACTGACCGCTCCCAATTCCTAATTCCGGACACTGATGTCCATGAAACGGGTATTTTAGGATGTGGCATTTTTTTTTACTTTAATTAACTGTTGCTGGAGCAGTGGTAGAGCCCAGTGAAAACGGCTGCGGCTTAAGAGTTGCAGAGGGTAGGTTCGAACCCAGACAGACACTTTATTTTGTGTAAATTTTTCATTACCACTGCTCTCAAAACGGTGAAGGAAAACATCGTGAGGAAACCGGCATGTCCTAGAAACAAAAATTCGAAGACGTGACATCTACCAACCCGCACTGGGCCCGCGTGGTGGATTACGGCCCACTCCCTCTCACAGAGAGGAGGCCTGTGTCCCAGTAGTGGGAACATTATAGGCTGATTATGATGATGATACGTAACGCACGATTTCCCCAACTATTGTCAACTATTCGTGTTAAAATTATGCGTCAATTCTGTACTTATACCTACCTACTGTAATTTTGTGTTTTTTTTTTTTTATATATTGTTGTTTTTGCATGCTGTGACCATCGCTTAATATTGTGCACTTGGCTTATATGTTTGCTTGTGTTAATTTGGTTGAACAGTGTAACGATTGTTAGATAGACCAATCTATACAAATAAATATAATTGGAGTATCTGTTTGTAATATCAAAATAACCGCTTTTTACTAAATGCATATGGATGTATAGGTACACGGTACATATACCAAAATAACATTTTTTACAATTTTTGTCTGTCTGTCTGTCTGTTTGTTCCGGCTAATCTCTGAAACGGCTGGACCGATTTTCACGGAACTTTCACTGGCAGTTAGCTGATGTAATAAGGAGTAACTTAGGCTACTTTCATTTTAGAAAAAGAATTAGGGTTCCGCGCAAAAAAAAATAAAACGTTTTCCGTCATGCACGCGAACGAAGTCGCGGGCACAGCTAGAAAATAAATACCTACTTAAAACTTTGCTCACGACGTTTTTCTCATTCCTCCGCATCACATGCCAATGTCATGACAACCGATTTCCATAACTTTTCAGTCACCGATGCCACTTTCAGACGTCAGGCAGCAGTAAAGATATTAAACGATGTAATAAAATCGTGTAGAAAAACATGAAAGTTTAATATTCCAAACGGTCACTTTAAGGCCTGCATAAAAAATAAATTATAGCGAGTCCATTTAAATATTACGATCTTCGTGTCCATTGGTAAATGTTTGTATATAACAATAACAAACTCATTATACAAGGATTTTCGGGAACAATGGATTAAGAATTCATAAAAAGCTGAGCATCATGAGGCTTGTCGCGAATTAAATTGTCGTGGGTTTTACCTTGTAATATTTTCATTAAATATACACGTTATTTTTGTGTAGTTTAGAAGATCCAAGCGGTCATACAAACAGACACGAAAATAAACTTTAATTTATATCATGGTGTTTAGAAGTATGCTATGCTCTCAAAACGCTCTAAGGAAACATCGGGAGAAAACCGGCACCAAAAATTCGAAGACATGTGACATCTACCAACCCGCGTGATAGAATACAGCCCACTCCCTCTCGAAGAGAGGAGGTTTGTGTCCCAGCAGTGGGAACATTATAGGCTGATGATTTTTAACTTGATTCGTAGCTTGTACTGACGCGATGACGTAAGCTCAGTATATATCGAAGACTTCGTGTAAGTAAAAAATCTCAGCAATTGAAAAGTATTTTCATCTAAATCCACGAACAGAATCCTAACTGCTTGTCATATTGAAAACGGGATATTGGATTAGAATTCTACAAGTACAAATGTGGCCGATTTGTAGAATTGTTGAGTTTTATTAAAGTATTTGATTTGTTTTATGTTTCAAATTCAAGTATTACAAATGTAGGATGTTGTATTTCTTTTTAAATTATGTTTGTTTTAAAGACGGCTAGTTCTATCAGTTTCATTGAACAGCCAGAGAAAATAATTTTTTTAGTAAATTGACACATACATTTGCCGCGTTATAGCCATTTTATACAACTGTCAAAAATGAAAGCTATGATTTGAATATATGGACAAATTATGTTTGTATTCAATTTATTTAACTACAAGAAGTATTTTACAATCTAAAATATATATATATATATTATATACAAGTGTATAAAAAAAAAATGCCCTATGAGCTCTTGTCTTTTTTTTTTTATACACTTGTATATAATATATATATATATATTTTAGATTGTAAAATACTTCTTGTAATTAATAGTAACTAACAGTGTAACTTTATAATAACATAAATTGGGATAATAGAAAAAAAAAAAAAAAATTTAACTAACAATTTATTTTATTTTTATTTTTTATTTATTTGTATAGTAGGTTAGTTAGTCTTTTATTTTAGTATCTAGTGTATATAGTTATATTGTAATTATGTGTGTACAGGAATTACTAACAATTAATTCTTTCTTTTTCAGGTCTATTTGACCGGGCTATTTTCATTTTGCCTACATTTTCATAGAAAGTGGATTGCCCAACATTGCCAAAAATAAAATATTTCTTATATAGTAGGTAGTAGGCACGTAGGTATTATATATGTAAAAATATCTCTAGAGCAGGGGTTCCAGTATTATTTTTAACCAAGTGTGGGGTTGTGTGATATACTTGTTGGTCAGGAAAACCGTCAGTTCTTCTAAATCAGGAGATACATTCTCACCAATCACCAATAATCACCATCAATCTAGTAGGCGAGGCGGAAGCACGTTGTCGATCTGTCGCGGCCCGACTGAGGAAAGTGAACGAGAAATTCAAATAAAAATTACTACAGAGAGTGCACGCTAGTGATGTTCGTATTATTTAATTATGTAGTAAAATTTAGTGTTGGGATTCCAACACAGACTTCAATAAAGGTGAAGAGTATTCGTATACTTACTTCGTGTTCGATGAATTTTTTTTTGTTCATGTACCTACCTAGGTATGTACAGCGATTTCTCGGTGATTTCTGGACTGATTTACGTGATTAATTTTTCATTTTGTAGTTTCGGAAGTCGGTCGCTTTTTTCCATAACCAAAGCCAAAACAATTTTTTTTTCTATTTGTAGTTGCTATTTTTGAAGGCGGTTGTTTTTTTCTATCAAAGCGGGTGCTAATCGCAGTCAAACATCCCTTTTCCATCTCAACATAATTAAGTACGTCATTTATCTTCCTGCCTGTAAGCCTGTTTATACCTGTTATTCCCTTGTCTTATCCTGTCGACATTGTAGTACAAGATAATCTCCCCTTTTTCTTTGAAGTCACCCCATTTGTTTGGAAACGCGTCCTGAGTGACACCTCTACTGTTTGTACGGGTCTTAGAAAAAAAATGAAAATTTTATAATTTATTCGAGTACCGTGTGAGATGATATTTACATAATATACCTATTAAAATAATAACCATCCGGGGGTTGTCTTTGTGTTTACTTGCATAGTGCATACAGGGATAATCGTCGGTTGGTGCCACGTTCCATTGTCTAAGGGGCCTCTGCGAGTTGACTTCGGCCCCTTGTACGTCTTCCAAAGGACCGGGACTCCATGGTCTCGAGATATGTAATCATATGACAAGAATAATAGAACATAACAAAATTCGTGCGCATCGCTGTCAACAGGAAAAGTGCCCAAAAGGCTGGCAGTATTGCTACGTTGTATAGCAATGCTGATTCTTTGGCCAGCCACAGGAAGAGTCAACCAACCGCTTGGCGATGTTTTGAAAACTAAGTGAGCACTCGGCCCTAGTCTTTTAACCCCAGACGGCTTTTTACAGCCTTGCTCGTTAGTTTTGTATTACACGTATGTTACTTTGAATTGATTGAATTTGGGATTATTTGTTGTTGATTGAATTGTAACGACGAACCTTAGTAGAAGTTCTTTATTTACAAAATGTATAGCTTCTCGTGACGGGGACTTTAGAGCCTACATTTTTTATCGGTTATTAACAAAAGAACGGCTGTTCCATACACTTTGACCGTGTAGGTATTGCACTTTTCCATGAAAGAGCAGATTCATTTTTTATTAACCGACAAATAATGTCAACGGTCAGAATCATGTACTGAATCCACAGTAAAAGGGTGCGCGTCGATGTGCCTGCCAGCCTGTATAAAATTAAACATTTGTTTTCACAAATGCTCTACTGTACACATAAATAAGCTTATCAAGCATAAACACGGCGACGCACTCATAAACTGATTACATGAATTATTAAACGGGAAACAAATTGAAAAGCACAGATTATGTACCTACACTACAGATGAATACATACATACGAGTATGTAATGGTACACAGAACAAAACAGTTAGGTATACGGGCTTAAAAAAAAATGTGACGGTAGTCAATTTTTAAAGCGAACTGACACTACGTCGATTTGCCGTGGTATCGTCATTTCAAAATCAAAATCATAAGTCATTTATTCAAATAAAATCATAAAAAAAAAAGCAGATTTTCAGCTTTTGAATCGGCATTTTTTAATGTCAATATCACATAAGGCAGTCTCTTAAAACGCCCTCCCTTTCACTTCCCTCTTTTACTTCCTAGTGTTTTAGCTGCTTTAGAAGAAGTGTCGGTGCGCAACAAACTCGCCAGCAGCAGAATAGAATTGTCTGATAAGTTAGAAGAATTTCGTACACCTGTCAAAAAATGATAGTTGTGATTTGATAAACAGACAATTGAATTGTCAATTTGCCTGATTTAAAATTAATTTCCCTGACTTTACAGGCAGTGTGCACTGTGCATTATAAATGCGAGCGACACACTCGCGCGAGCGCAATGTCAGAGGCTTGACTCGTACACGTTTAAAAAGTATGGCACCTGACCCACCCGGCAATTAACAAGAAGCCAGTAGAGTTTGCAACTAAAAACAAGTTTTTTAGCAATGAGCATCGAGTGTGCGACGGCGACGAGTGATTACTCGCTGGTATGTGAATGTGCTAAGCGTAACTCTTCTAGCGATTGTTCTGCGCGCCAAGCGAGCGTCTATAACAAATATACGTATCTCTTTTTTACTTATAAGGGACCTACAATCTTTTGCAGGTTTCTTGAGCGAGAAAATCGTTGATAGCTCGTCGTTGACTATAGGATGAGTGACAAATTAATTGTTGTTAGCTGCTTAAAGACTTATCTCTTTTGCTGACAGTACATGTAACCCATAAATATGTAACCTCCTAATATTGTGCGAAAAATGTTTACATATTTATGAACGTGTCTATATTTCCAAGAATATTCTTTTTTGAAGGCATTTGATACTTTTATGTAAGGCTAGTTGTTGCCCTCGGTTTCCTGAATCAATATCTATCGTGGTCTTCAACATGTTCCAATAACTAAAACCCATACCTACATCGTTTATTGTTTGGGTTCCTCCTCCTCCTCCTCAAGCCGTACTCCTCATTACTGAGGGTCGTGACCCTCCCTTGAAAACATCTTTTCCCTGACTATGTTTCGCCATCTCTGTCTATCCTTGGCCAAGTGAAGCGCTTCCAAAATTTCGTGTCAAGAGAAGAGCTTATCTAGTCGGTCCATCGCAAAGGGCTGCGACCTCTTGGTCGTTTACCATCAACCTTGCCGGTTACCATCAGTTGTTCGAGGTTGTTGCCATCTTTTCTCGCTATATGGGCGAAAAATTCCAAAACTCTGCGGAGACAAGTCGTAGAGAGTCTGGTCTTTATTCTGAGATCGCGTAGGATGGACTCGCAGGTGAGGAATGCAATCCAGGGTATGGTTTGAGTTCCTACTGAGAGATATTAGGGAAAGGGCAATGACCGCTATTACTATGCTAAAACGCGACAACTATAGCAGGTACTTTTACGGAGCGTATAGTTTTGGGCAAAATTACAGGTGAGTAAAATCAAAGATGGATTTATGTTATGTGTTTTTGTTCTTATTTATGTTAGTTTAGGTCCAAAGATTGAAGGATGATAACTGAAGGCAAATTCCCGTAATTAAAAACGTCCAAAAACTAGTCGCAATCTCGGAAAGCACGTTTCATTCATCATTCGTGGATCTTTGACAGTAGCTACGGGTCCTCAGAAGGCCGAAAGTCTGACAACCAGTCTTACCAAGGGGTATCGTGTTACCCAGTAACTGGGTTGTGGAGGTCAGATAGGCAGTCGCTCCATGTAAAATACTGGTATTCAGCTGCATCCTGTTAGACTGGAAGTTAACTCCAACATAGTTGAGAAAAGGCTAGGCAGATGATTACGTGCTTAGCGAATCAAAAGTACAGTAAATTGCATTTCGCACCCATATCAAACAAAATTAATGTTCCAGCTAAAATAAATGCTGCAATTTGCTTGGCCAGCAGTGCATTGTCCTCTAAAACCCGGGCGGGCGTTTCGTTCTGGAATTTCAACTCTCGGCGTTGAACTAAACCTTGAGAATCCAACAGAGGGCATCCCTTGCACGTTAGAAAAACGCACTCTTGAATTTTCAACTCTGGGCGGTGAGCCAAGAGTTGAGAATCCAGTGCGCGAATATCTAGTTTAAAAAGCGCCCGTGTATCATAGGCTTACGTTTAATAAAATGGGAGAGAAAAGGACACAAGATATTTAGCTACGGATTTATTCTTCAAGGGGATTGCGATGAAACGAATCGGGATTATTTTGTAAGATTGAAGACGTTCTACAAAATATTTGTTTCATTAGGTAGAAGGAACTGTGTATACAAGGTGCTTTACGCAATTATATTGTGTTAAGTTATTTAGAATCTTAATTGAATTATTAAAATTTATGGGTATTAAACAGAAGCATTTATTTCTAATTAGCTGGCTCGACAATTTGTCCAGTCCAAACTTCATTATTTCACACCAAATTCCCATAGAAAAAGGACGTTCAGAGTTTGACCTGAATTTGAAAAATTTCCAGTATTAAAAAAAAAGTTCTTGCTGCTGAAATCTGATTCAGACTATCACGAACATTTTAAATTGGCCTTCTGTATTTTTTAAAATAAAGAATATTCTATTCTATTTTTAACATTCTCCGTTTCCAAATCCGAATTTATATAAATCCGATTACAGACACAAATCGCAGCGTTCGAAACTTAAACTTAGGTTTACACTCGAGAAGCAAATGTGTGTACATTTCTCAGCGTTCGAACTGACTGATATCCGATCACATGTTTGTGCAGCGGCAAGTTCGGGACGCTTGTGTATTGATGACGTCCCATTAATTCGGGACGTGTTTGACTGTATTAGGAGCGTATTTGCCACTTTGAATTTTGAGGGTTTAGGCAACTGTCTCATAGCCGACTAGGAACTAGGAAGCAACTAGCTATCAACGATTTTTTTGCTCAAGAAATGTGCTGAAGACTTTTAAAAGAGTATATTAATAGTTGATCGCTGACTGTTCACGCCACAAGATCTATCAAAGAGAGTACTCGCTCGGCGACGCTCGACTAGCTGGCAGAACACTCGATGAGAGGATAGAGGCATGAGGAACAGGGTGTATAATTCACTCATCCTTCATAGAAAAGGGAGAATCCTCCGACTAGCGGGGAAATTGCGTGACACACTATCAGTAGCAATGGGTTTAATTCTGACAGTTCAACACAACAATCACGCTAGCAACCTCTTGACGGACGAGGTAGTCACAGATAAAGACACCTTCTCACCGTTGGACTTTAACAGGAAGCGAGTAGAGCTATCAACTAAAACGAGTTTTCGCGCAACGATCTGCGAGTGCGCGACGGCGGCCAGCGCTGATACCTGGTACATACGTATCCAAGCGTGACTCTCTCAGCGAGTGTTCTACCTGCGAGTATCTCTGAGCGAGTACCTACTCTCTGTGATAGTTCTTGTCGCTGCGACAAACGAGTACTCGCCGGCGGCGGTGTGAAAAGTCAACAATCAACGATAAATAATTATGTATTTCTCACTTACACGGGACCTACAATCTATTTAATTGGTCGGTCCGTCGATCCCAGTTTGCGTCGGAACATGTGCTAAAAGTGGTATTTCTGCAATTTTCTCTTCTCTGTATGATTATGCAGTGCAATGAAGTTTGCGACCGTCTTTGAGAAGGACGGTCCACTGACCCACAACCTTGCGTGTCGTTTACACTTTGAGAGCACACGCAATTAATTCGCTGATGTGGCTACACTTAAAGTAATGGAATTCGAGATCTTTACGTCGAAATGTAATTGTTTTGAGATGAACGTTCATTGTTTCTGTAATAGATTTTTATTTATTTATTAAAACTTTATGCGCAAGTAAAAACTGTACAAAGGCAGACTTAATGCCTTGGGCATTTTCTACCAGTCTACCTTAGGGAGATTTTTGTGTTTATAAAAAGTTTTTTTTTTGTATTACTTAATAAATAATCTATGAGAGTTTTAGAGATAATTACGTGTAGCTAAGCAAACAAATGAACTCCTCCAGACCGAATTTCGGCAATGGCGGTCAATCTCGGTGGAGTCTAGCCATCGGCGCGGGAGATATTGTAGTGTACACGTGTGTGCGCAGACACAGGTGCAATCTCTCTACCCTCAGTCTCATAGTCCGATGAGACGGTAATAGGTACAATACGACCAGAGGCACGGGGAAATCAAACCACCAACTTCCAAACTCCGGACTGTTACTAAGAAATTCCTAATGGAAAACCCAATGATATGAGGTGCCTATTCAATTAATCTTTTTAATCAATGTTTATTTTTTTTTCTTGCCTTTTTTTATGTTTTTTTTTAATGCCTGTATTGTGTATTTTGTTGCACTGAATAAACGTTTTATCTATCTATCAATAAAATTTACCACTAATTGCTCCGTTGGTCGCCAGGTGGCAAGCGCGACTGTAGGGTTCTGGGTTCGATTCCCAGGTCGGAAAAAGTGATAAGGCCTAATCAAACCTAATCGCTGCCGCTGTGGGTAGAGGTACATACCGCGCGGGTTTCGCTCGGGTATTTAGTATCAAGTTCCGCGGCTAGAGCGACCTGAGCGGCATTCGCTGCCGTTGTGGGTAGAAGTGCATACCGTATATATGCTCAGGTATTTAGTTTTAAGGTCCGCGGCTAGAGCATGAACTCCGCTTTGGTGTGAACAGTAATATTACCGCATACCCATTCGGTTTTCTTTACCGCAGACGGTAGCGAATACCGCTTAGTTTTTAATAGACTTTACGCTTTATAGTAACGCAGAACCTGTCGCCGATGACTTGCACCGCAGACTACAAAGGCGGAAACCGCACATGGCGCCGGCCGTCCGTCGCATCCGCTCTGACGTCACACCTTTATCTCTAGGTTGTGAGAGAAAAGAGGGCTATTCTGAGCCATTTGTCTCATAAACGCATAACATAATATCACGACTGTATTCCATGATGGGTTAGGCAGAGGTATACCGATAGTAGGTATATAGAGGCATGAGGAATAGGGAAAGTTTACTCATACTCTATAGAAAAGGGAGGATCCTCCGACCAGACGGGTGTTGTGTCTGGCGGGCAACTGTCCGATGATTCATGTCGGGCCGTTGTATAAACTCTGCTTGCGAGATGCAGGATTTTGCGTGACGTCAGTATGACGCGTAGTTAGCATGTGGCGTTGTACATGTACACCCACATTTCGCCAGTTATGTTTTAATTCCCATATAATAAGGGGGCGAGCCAGGCACAAATCCAGACTCCCGTATATTACTGAGAAATTCGAGATGAAAAAACCCAATATCACTTTGCCCGACCTAGGAATTGAACCCAGGACTTCATGCTCAGCATTACCGCTTGCAACCACTAGACCTTCGAGGCACAAACACAGATGGACACAATCATACACATGACATAAACATGTATAATCTGCATTTGCGATTTATTTGTCAAAAATGTAAACAAATATGAATTAATGGAAAAACAACTTTAATTCCTACACAAAAAGTTCAGTTTACGCTACAACTTTAAACATTTTTATAACTTTTTCAACAGTACTATACTCCATTTATTATAACATTAGAAAAAAGAGGCTCGCAGAAGCAGGATTACGAAACCTTTTATTTTCAAGTTAAAGTTCAAACAATTTTAATAAATAATGTATGTGCTTTTTTTTGTAAGTAACAATGTATGGCATACAATAATAAAGCATATTCTATTTATCTACTCATCACGATGCTTGAATGAAATGAAACAAATAACAACTAAACCACGAAAATTCAGCAATAACAACAAGAAAAGGTATAGCATTCATAAGTATCTACATAAACCGACAAAATAAAAAAACACGTGCTGCCACACTTATGAAGGGAATAGGTACTTAACATTTTAGATTTGGTAGAGTTATAGTGACATGAAAAACGTTCCCGGTACTTTCCGCCCCTGCTTCTTTTAGATTTTAAACATTGTCAATGTTTAAAATCTAAAAGAAGCAGGGGGCAGGCGACAATATTTTATGTTATTTCTGGACCAGCATCACACTAATATTATAAAGGCGAAAGTTTGTGAGTGTGTGTCTGTTTATGTTTGTTACTCACGCTCAAACGGCTGGACCAATTTTGATAAAATTTTGTATGGAGGTAGCTGACACCCTCAATTAACATATAGGCTACTTTTTATCCTGATATTCTTACGGGATCAACACTTATGCGGGTGAAACCGCGGGGCGCAACTAATATTTACATAAAACTTTATTGTCTAAACTAGGCATTTTCCGTTCCAGACTAAAATGTAGGGCAAAACACAATTTGTGCTTCAATAGCATTAATAGGATTGTCCCTAACGATCGCTAGAAGACATTTCCCGTCCCTTCCAATTTCCTACTTAATTCTGTTTACAATTCCGTATTATTTCAATTACCAATAGGTAATTAAAAAAAAAAAAAAAAAAAAAAAAAATAAATTAAATTAAATTGGTATAAATATATACCAATGTAATTCGGTTCTCTAATTCTGGTGTCCTAATGTTAGACTTATTTTGTATATAGACTTCTTCCGCGCGAAATTTCTTGTGAATTTTTGGAATCTGATCAGTAGTTCAGAAGATTACCCCCTATTCACCTCTTTATAGTATTTATAGATTTGGGAAGTAATTGGTAACTTTCTTAAGTTGGTATGTGTGTGATGGCCCAAAACATCTACACTTCCACGGTATCTTCGGTGGCAGTGAAGAGGTCACTTTGACAGCATATTTGGGACACAGAGGCAGGATCATAGAAATGTAAATATATCTATGGGCAGGATAGAGCATAGTTTGCGTCATACCTCCATATTCACACATTACTGCCGTTCCGTCGAGGTAGGCCCACTTTACCAGGGTGGAGTTACATCTTCTCACGGTTCGGAGACTTTCAAGTGCATCACATAAGGTAGCAAATCAAACCGACTACTTATATCCGACTACACCCTGCAGAGAGATGATCATTTTCCTCCTTTATATTTTACTTGGACATTGGAGCAATATTGAACCTACTAACAGTTTGGTGTGATTTGCTTGAGGGCAATATATCCTCCTGATGGCTAACATAACATAATCATAATTAGCCTATAATGTTCCCACTGCTAGGGCGCAGGCTTCCTCTTTTGATTCGGAGTGCGGGTTGGCTAACAAAATAGGTAAAAATTCAATGGGGTTAAATACTGAAAGTTCGTCATAGGTGGCAGCATTGTTCACCGTCTACAAGCCGCCATTGTTTTGTTTATGTTTACATTTGTTTCGATCACAAATTAACACAACAAACGCACAGTTTTCTGTCTTTTAAAATCTTAGGCAAATGCATGGGTATTTTGCAGTCAACAGCTGCGCAACGGGGCATATCAAAAGTCATATAGTTTGTTTACAAAAAAAATTATGGATAGTGACAGCTAGCTGACAAATTCTTAGACGCTTGGTAGTAGCGACATCTGAAGTGAGAAAGTGGCAGTTTTTATCCCCATTATGTAGAAAGTTGGAAGTAAATTTTTTGCTTGTGTCAATATTGGGTTGTTGCCTGGCTTTCCAAAGTTAGGTTGAAGAATGCCAAAACTTAGACAAATGGTGGACAATGTACCTACAGATCATTTTCCTGTGTCATGAGAAACTTTATTTAAAATCAACGCAGACACTATTTCAATGTTACAAAAAATCTCGTGTGAGCTTGGAAATAAATAGGTAATTTTGCTTAAAAACTCTTTTCTAATTAATACTGTCAAACCATTGTTTTGACAATCTGAGAAAATAAAAAGTTATTTTGCAGTAGGAAATTCGGTGCATTCGTTGTTATTTAGTATTTACATATTTTTTAAATTATTTATTGCTCTATGAGTATTTCAGAGCCCAGTAAACACACAAAAACACAAAATGAGAGTGCCAATAGTAATGCTATTAAACAAGAAAATCCTGATTATGCCATTAATATGGATTTGGTCGAAAAAGAAACAGTTACACCAGGAGCAGTAACATTAGCCAAAAGCAAAGATTACATGTGCGTTGATATAATAGAAAATAGTACAGAACCTCCCACTGGTAGGATAGAAGAAACAGAATCAGGAAGTGTAGTGAACGTTACAGAGTTGAGAGTGCATATAATAGGTTCTCCGAAGCCAAAGTTTACATTGAAGGGCATTTACGATAACATGGTTCGTTTTGGGAAGCCACCACAGACTTTGCGTCAAGAACAGCCAGCTCGACCACCGCAGCAAACAATAGTGGCGCAGTACAGTCAGTATAATCATGATCAAGTATAATTATAATCTTAACTCAAAACCATAGTATGGTCTTGAGTTAAGTCAATGGGATCTTGCGTTACTTTAAATTCTCCAAGACTTTGTAATAACTTGATTTTAAAGTGTCCATTTTTTGTCAAAAAAAGTACAAATTGAAAATTCGTGAGAATTGGAGGTAACTTCATGATGTTTTTTTTCGACAATAATATATCATTAGGTATTTTAAGTTTCGGTTCCACAAAAATCGTACATGATAGACAGATGTGACATCTACCAACCCGTACTGTGACCGCGTGGTAGATTACAGCCCACTTCCTCTCTAAGAGAGGAGGCCTGTGTCCCAGTAGTGGGAGCGTTATAGGCTGATTATGTGTCGTGTATGTCTCATGCTGTACGTATGTGATGGCACCGCGCGATTTGCTCGCCCGTGGATATGGCGCCTAAGACCCGCTCTCGACCGGCTCGGGTACCATGGTATGAGTATACCGTTGTTCCGTCTTAAGCGCCGGACACACTGGGAACGAAGCTAAGTTCGTTTAGCTTTGCTCATGTAGCTACCGCGTCTTTTCATACTTTGGTTCACAGTTCGCAGTGTGGCCTGTGCTTCTAGCGTTGCAGTCTTGTTTGTGCAAATCGAAAAAGTAAGACGGAGCATGTAGCCGGGCCAAAATAAAAAAAAACAGTGGCACTCCGGGAGTGCCGACAGAAGTGAAAACAAAACATAAACAGAATACTTTGCCATCACTCACTGACATATCGGATATACATTAAAACCGAGTATATCCCGAGGACAGCCGAAGACATCCGAAGCGGTGTCGGTTACGGTCACAGTTGCGTGAATTCAGTGGTTTATTCCCATCTCAAAAAATGCCCAACGCGCCTAAAGAAGTTTTCACTTCAAAAATGTGATCAATATCTGTTTACAATTAGTATAATATTGTCTTTAACTAAATATTTAGTTAGCCAATGGCCGTTTTATGTAAAAGCCTGTGCAGACCACGTTTTTTAAACGCGCCGTCGACGCGCGTATTAGAATCTAGCGTCGACGCGCGTTCGTATTAGAAACGCGCGTCGTCGGCGCGCTTTTATCCTACAGAGCAGTTTGTTGTCGTTTGTATCGATTCAAACACGTATTTGAATTTATACAGGTGTGCAAAGGTCTACAGGCTGCGTCTGACTTGCGTGCGTATCGCGTCTGTATCGCTACAAACGCGCATCAACGGCACCGTTTAAAAAACGTGGTATCTGTTGACGAGGTTCTGCTTAAAAACGCAAAATGCCAACGCGTTTGTATCGATACACACGCGCGTTTGCATCGCGTCTGTATCGCTACACACGCGCGTTTGCATCGCGTCTGTATCGCTACTCACGCACGTCTGTATCGCTACACACGCGCGTCTGTATCGATTCAAACGCGTATTTGAATTTATACAGGTGTGCAAAGGTCTACAGGCTGCGTCTGACTTGCGTGCGTATCGCGTCTGTATCGCTACAAACGCGCATCAACGGCGCGTTTAAAAACGTAGTGTGCATAAGCCCTAAGAGTAACCTAATCCTTCGGGAAAAACGAGTGTGTTGTTATGTTTGTTATAATAACTAAACAATTGTTTTGTCTTGTTTCAGGTCCTCAAAGTCAAGGCCCTCTACAGGTCCAGGGGTATCCTAAAGGTCCTGTTCAGGCCCAGGGTTATCCCCAACCCAACCCACAATATGGACAAGGATATCCTTCCAGTCCAGGATATGGTCAAGGATATCCTCAACAACAAGGGTATGGTCAAGGAGGGTATCCTCAACAACAGGGATATCCTCAACAACAGGGATACCCTCAACAACACGGATACCCTCAACAACAGGGATACCCTCAACAACACACATACCCAGGACAAGGGCCGCCGTTACAATACGATCCTGAATCTCGAAACTCTTTTGTCAGACTAGTTATGAGTTTAGTGCTTGTAATGTTAATGTTTACTGCTTTCTTCATATTTGTTGTTTATGTAAAGTAAGTAATGTCTCTCTCTCACTCTATATCGCTTTGTTTAATCGGCCATTTTGTTTTTTTTTCCGGGCTTTTTGATTTTCAAATTATCTTGATTTAATCACTAGGGGGGGTTTATCTAGGGCAAACTGTCCAGTTAGGTAGGTCCAACTTCGAGAAAGAGGTCAATCGTCGAATCCGACTCGGCTGGGCAGCGTTCGGGAAGCTACGCAATATCTTCTCGTCCCACATACCGCAGTGTCTCAAGACGAAAGTCTTTGATGACTTTTGAAACGTGGTCGCTCACAATGGGCCTTATTAGAAGGCTAAAAGTCACCAAAAGGGCGAGGGAAACGGCTATGCTTGGAGTTTCCCTGCGTGATCGAATCAGAAATGAGGAGATCCGGAGGAGGACCAAGGTAACTGACATAGCCCGAAGAATTGCCAAACTTAAGTGGCAGTGAGCAGGGCACATTGCTCGCAGAACAGATGGCCGATGGGGCCGAAAGGTTCTGGAGTGGCGACCGCGTACTGGAAGACGTAGCGTTGGAAGGCTTCCCACAAGGTGGACCGACGACCTTGTGAAGGCCGCAGGAACCCGTTGGATGCGAGAAGCACAGAACCGGTCGAAGTGGAGGTGCTTGGGGGAGGCCTATGTCCAGCAGTGAACGTCTTTCGGCTGAAATGATGATGATGATGATGAAACACTAGGGGTGAATTTCATAAATGAAACTGAACGCGTTCAGTACATATAAACCGCGTTCTAGAGCTGTCAGTCTGACAACCAGTCTTATCAAGGGGTATCGTATAACCCAGTAACTGGGTTGTGGAGGTCAGATAGGCAGTCGATCCATGTAAAATACTGGTATTCAGCTGCATCCGGTAAGACTGACAGTCTATCCCCAACATAGTTGGGAAAAGTCTAGGGAGATGATGTTCAAGAGCTGTCAGTGTCAAAATTGTTCTGCGATATTGACACTGACAGTCCATGAACGTGGTTTAGAAGTCCTAATGGCGTTCAGTTTCTTTAATGAAATCTGCACTAAGTATTTAAATCTAGAGGTTATCACTTCTTAAGGATATAAGATTTTTATTAATAAATCTATTTATTTCAGCCCCGGTTTGAGAATATTTTTCATACAATCTGGATGGCTGATTATGATACCTGCACTGTAAGTTCATTTTGAAGTAATGCTACGCTTATGGTACGATTACACTTGGTCATCCTCTAGAATTCGATTACCTATGTAATTCGGGCACACGACCCAGTGTAAATGAACGGGGACGAGTACGCGTCTTCGGACAATCTAGTCCAGCTTCGTTGTTTCCGTTACCCGAATACGGATACCCGACGCCAGAATTCCGATCACTTCTATGCTTTGCCAGTTGTCACAATGAGTAGTTCTGCTCGACTGCATTCAAACTTCTCGTAGTCGTTAGCTCGAATTCCAGTGCGATGACCAGTGTAATTAATGCATCGGGTGCCCAAATGAGAGCAGTGGTGGCCCGGTGGTAACGGTCCTGATTTACGAGTCAGGGGTCGAGGTCGTGGGTTCGAACCCAGGCAGGCGCATTACTTTGTGTAATTTATTTCATCAACACTGCTCTCAAAACCGGTGAAGGAAAACATCGTGAGGAAACCGGCACATCCTAGAACCAAAAAAATCGAAGACATGTGACATCTATGCAGCTGTCTTCGTCAGATAAGGGTGCTTTAAACCTAAAAATTAGGAAGCTGACGCGACGAGACCTTCGGTGCTCCAACACCCGCGACATTAAGGACGCGATTGAACAGAACAAATGGTCGAAAGTGTTTGCTTAGCAATTAGGGAGGTCCCATCTAACGAAACTAATAACTGCGGATAGCAGAATCGTGACTTCGAAGTCCGAGATTTTCGAGGAAGTCTAGGATTTTTATGGGCACCTATACTCAACACGGACGATGAAACCAGCGGGGCACAGCACAGATGACCATTGAGCAGAATTAACGCATCACTACACGGAGGACATCCCGGATATCGAATCGACCAATGCGAGATTAGGGCGGCTCTCGAGCAGCTAAAATACAACAAGGCACCTGAGGATGACGGAATAACGACAGAGCTCCTTAAATCGGGCAGGGCTCCGGTCCTGCAAGAGCTAACGAGTCTTTTTAATTCCGTTATCTAAGAGGGTACAACGCCCAAAGCGTGGAGCAGAGGTGCGGTGGTTCTGTTCTTCATAAAAGGTGACAAGTCCTTGCTGAAGAACTATAGGCTCATCTCACTTCGAGCCACGTATACAAGCTGTTCTCGAGGAACGTCACGAACCGTCTCGCCACTCTTGGCGAGTTTCCACTTGAAGAGTTCCAGCCGCCAGAACAAGTCGGTTTTCGAAAAGGCTTCAGCACCGTAGACCACATCCATATCGTTCGACAAATTGTGCAAAAGACCGAGGAGCACGATCAACCGCTGTGTATGGCATTTGTGGACTACAAGAAAGCCTTCGACTCCATCGAAATATGGGCAGTTCTGGCCTTTCTGCAACGATGTCGGATTGACTGGCGCTACATCGAAGTGTTGAGATGTTTGTATGATGCTGCAACGATGACTGTTCAGATCCAGGATCAGAAAACCAGCCCATCCAACTGCTCAGAGAGGTGAGACAGGGGATGCAATATCCCCTAAATTGTTTACCAACGCGTTGCAAGACGTCTTCAAGGTGCTGGACTGGACTGGACAACCCTGTCCAGTCCAGTCCAGCACCTTGAAGACGCCAGAAAGCGAAAATGTACTCGCCGTTCATTTTGATACCCATCAAAATGAACGGCGAGTACATCTCACATCTTCGATTTGCCGATGACATTGTCCTAATGGCAGAGACGCTGGAACAGCTAGACCAAATGCTGTACAGCCTAAATGAAGCCTAGGCGGGTTGGCATCTGCATGAGTTTGGACAAGACAAAAGTCATATATAATTCGCATCGAAGGGTCGCTTCTCGAAGTTGTGAAGGATTATGTCTACCTAGGGCAAGTCATCCAGTTCGGTATACACAACTTTGAGAAGAGGCCGACAGAAGGATCTAGTTTCGTTGGGGAGCATTTGGAAAACTCCGTCAAGTCTTCTCGTCGCCTATCCCGCAGTGTTTGAATACTAAGGTCTTCAACCAGTGCGTCCTGCCCGTCTGCCGTTCGGCCTGGTCCACAAATTCAAGGTAGCCCAGCGCGCTATGGAGCGAGCTATGCTCGGAGTCTCTTTGATGGATGAAATCAGGAATTAAAGTATCCGGAAAAGAGCCGGAGTTACCGACATAGCTTGCAGAGTCAGCAAACTGATATGGCAGTGGGTTGGCCATGTCTGTCGAAGGACCGATGGCCGGTGGAGCAGACGAGTCCTGGAGTGGAGACCGCGTACCGGCAAGCGTAGTGTGGGACGCCCACCAGCTAGATGGACGGACGACCTAAAGAAGGTGGCTGGGGTAGACTGGTTGTGGAAGGTGGAGGACAGGGTGCTGTGGCGCAGTCTGGGAGAGGCCTATGTCCAGCAGTGGACTGCGATAGGCTAAGTTGATTGATTGATTGATGTGACATATACCAACCCACACTGGGCCCGCGTGATGAATTACGGCCCATACCCTCTCACGGAGACGACGCCTGTGTCCGAGCAGTGGGAACGTTATACGCTTATGATGTGTCCCGAATTCGACTAGTCATTTTGCTAACGACCATGTGTAATTGCGCCTTTATCATCGTCGGACGGCGATTCTGTCAGCCGGTGAGAGTTTGGAAAGCGACTAAATCGCTGACCACCGATTCTAAAAGAACGATGTCTGCAAAGGCCCTATTTTAATTTTCAGGGTAATCATGATTGGTGCACAGTGCTGTTTGATGGCCTCTCCGTGCGCTAGGGTACCTCCGGGCAATTTTATCTGTTTATTTCTAGCGGTAAGTTAAACTGGATTGCTTCGTTAACGACAAACACGACACGATGCGACACGACGCGGCCACGTGATGATTCACGCGACGAATACCCTACGTCAATTTCGTCATTACTTTTCAAAGCATAGGACGGTACTCGTGCGTTATTACTTGAAATTACAGTTTAAGCAATGTCTTCGTTTTTGCAGTGAAACTACTTAAGCGGTGATTCGATAATTGGAAGAGAATTGAAAGTGAAATTTCAAGGACGCGTCCCGTTTAGGCACATTTCATTACATGAGAGAGAAGAAAGATATTTATAACTCTCTCTATTTCTCACACTAAATCTCTCTTATTCTTATTATTTTTTTACAGAAGTTTATAAAATCGTGGTCAAATAAACGCGCCCATAATATTACAGTTAAATATATTTATTTTCTCAAAAGAGTTACAATTCACTTATAGAGAAAATCTTATTAAGTTTCCTAACAACTCGATTACTTTTCAGGTGGTCGCAATGAGTATAATAGCTGCAAGAGTTACAGCTTTCTATAGAACTGAAATTATAATGTATGCACTCATTGCTACTACGATAGTGGTGATGGTTTGCATTGCGCTATCTTTTTCAAAAGTAAGTCACTCCTTTCTATGGCTTCTACTGACCCCCGTATTCTAAAGGTGCTGATAAACTTAAAGCTACGGTTACCGAGAAAAACGGTGACCGCACTTAACGGCCGCAGTGAAAGCTGTCATGAAAATGATGACAGCGGCAAAGATTTAAATCGTTAGATACGCCAAAAACGCGTCAAAAGATAGTCGCGTTAGATAGCGACATCTCTTGACCGATAGTGTAACTTTTGTTGATGATTTCTAAAAAAGTGTGCTATTTAGAGACATCGTTTTATTTTTCCTGTAATCTTTACATAAACTTCTATCACATAAAAACAAATTCAGATTTTTTTCTATTCAATCTTCGGAGATAAGTGGGGGGGGGGGGGGGAGGGGGACAACAAAAGTCGAAAACAATGCGACCTAAAAAAAAAGAAAAAATGTTAGAGAATGTGCAAACTGCGCTCTTTCATATGATACACCACATGTCCTAGTAGCCCCACTTCGAATTTTTCAGACCCCCTTTCAGTCCATGCTGCAAAAAAATATTCTTATTTGCAAAATAGTTGGGCAAACGTCATCTAAAACTATTCCAAATTTCAAGTAGATAGCATCAGTAGTTCTTGAGATATCCAACTGTGACAGACGGACAGACAGACTGAGTCGCACCATAAGGGTTCCTTTTACCGTTTTGGTACGGAATCCTAAAAACCACGAAGATACCTCTAAAAACTTTATTTTCACAATAAAAATCATACTAATATACATACAATCATTATGATTTTTTGTTAGATTATTCTACTTACAAGCAACATACTAAAGCAGTTAAAGCAATTTTAACTGTTTGGTCCAAACAATACATTTTTTGTAAATAGATAATTGCTTCATATTAAAAAAAAAAAAATTACCAGCGTTGTATCATCGCGCTTCTCTTTCTTTATAATAATAATATAATAATTTATTTATTTCCAAGTATATGGTATTTTGCGATCTTACACTAATAATGTTCCACATATACTACCATTGCTGGCGTAGAAATATAAAATTTTCTATGCAGTCCGACAGTGACCGGGTCATGTAGAACTCTTAAGCATTGTTAGCGTTATTGTTGCCTGTAGTTCCTCATCATTTCAGCCGCAAGACATAGGCCTCCCCCAAGCACCTCCACTTCGACCGGTTCTGTGCTTCTCGCATCCAACGGGTTCCTGCGGCCTTCATACGGTCGTCGGGCCACCTTGTGGGAGGCCTTCCAACGCTACGTCTTCCGGTACGCGGTCGCCACTCCAGAACCTTTCGGCCCCATCGGCCATCTGTTCTGCGAGCAATGTGCCCTGCAGTTCCTACACTAACCAATTTACATTTTGCATTTCAGTTCGATTTTACAAGTTACTTGCTATACATCGTCGGGATAGCAACAGCGTTTAGTGTGATCGTCATGATTATTATAATTGTTAGTATGATATCGGGAAGTATGATGAAGCCCATGATAATCGGTATTCTGATTGTAGGAACCATTATTCAAGTTGTGGTAAGTTTTAACATTTATTGTTTTATTAATTAACGAAGTAAGGGGTTTCAAGATTTTTATATGGAGCCTGTGGGGTAATTGCGTAACATAGTAAGTACTATGTTACGCTATGTTAAAATGAAACCCATTGCTACTGATAGTACTACTATCAGTTGCAATGGGTTTCATTTTGACAGTTAAACAACATTCATTGCGCTATTTATGTTTTTGAGAAAACAATTTTTTCGGACATAATAATATATGAAGCAGTGTATTACACAATTAGGGTGCAGGCATATAACTGTCGCGCCATCTTGTTTTTTTTTTTTTTTTTAATTGCGGCCATGCTTGAAACCTATATACTTAATTATAAATCGATAGCTGACATCAATGCAAACCCCGTAAAGAGTTACGCTTTCGAGATATTAACGTTCAAAGTTGATCACGTGACATCCATTTTTTTGATTTCTATCGTTCATTGATGTCAGCTATCGATTTTATATAGGTTTCATGCGTGGCCGCCATTTTGCAAAAAATATAACAATGGAGGATAGGTAGGTATGCCACGGATCTTCAAAGCCCTTTAATGACTTCGGGCAACGTATTAATCCGAAGTCACTAAAAATACTTCTGTATAGTGGGTCAGTCATACACGGAGATTTAGAATTATAAGGTATTATTTAGGTTTATAAGGTATAATAAACTAGTTTGTTAGCTTGAACTCATTAATCTCTGGAACTACCAGTTGGACTTGAAAAAGTATTTTTGCATTTGCTAGCCCACTTTAAGTAACACTGATCGTTTCTTTACCATCACAAGTTAACCTAAATTTCTAGAGTGCGACCACCACGGTCAAAGGTTCCGTCGTTTTTCGGAAGAAGTGGAATGTGACTTGAACCTAAGTTTCGTGCACACCCTTAATAGATCAATCACATACATTTTGCACACAATTGGTTTTTTGTTTACGTAAAAGAAAGTTTTTAATTTATTCTTTGTGTTAAATCGACCAGTCCATAATCAGCATTATAATCTTCCCACTGTTGGTACACAGGCCTTCTCTCTGTAAGAGGGAGTGGGCCATAATCCACAATGCGGGCCCAGTTCAGGTTGGTCGACCAGTCCAACTAAACTATTAATATAACTACTAAATTCTTGCAAGAAATAGTTAGGTGTACTACGATGGTGAACGAGTCCTTACAGTCTATTCGAGGGCAGAATTGACAATTGTTTCATCCTGCCCTAGTTTATGCTGCTTCGGACAGGGACCATGTGTGGTTTTTCCATGTTCCCTATGCGACTTTCAGTTACTTAGTATTCTTATATTGCTATATACAGATGGAACTCAGAGATGACAAAAGAGTTGGTGTGTTTGAAATTGTCAACAACTATTATAGACATAATGAGCTTGACTCCGATTAAAGATGTCGAAAAGGATAACACACAGTTAAAGCAAAACATAACGGACCTTATATTTTCCGAATCTAATATTATGACACGATGAAATATCAATGCACCAGAAATCTGGCAGTTAAAATAAAAAGTTATTCGTAAATTATGGTGAAAGGAACATTTATAATCCTAAATTACGGTTTCAATTAAAGAGTATTACATAAAATTGTTTTTGGTTTTTTTCCTCTCTAAAAGATGGTTGTTTTGCAATTTTGGTAAAAGACGTATGAGGTAAATTAGTGGAATAACTCAGCCCTTACCTGATTCTGGTGATAATGGTCGCTCTTACGTCAGACATCGTTCGTCGTCGGTCATGTATGTTGTTCACCGACGACATGGGTTGGTAGAGCGGCCTAGAGGTCCAGAGCAGATTTGAAGTGACGTGTGGTTTGAGCAGAACCGAAACAGAGTATGATTTCGATGGTCTCTTCAGTCCTGTGCCCATCTCTCTCAGAACACCCTCACCGATCTGCTCCAACTGCCGGTATCGTGGGTCGCTTGTTCTAGGGGATGGTCTTACGTAGATCATGACGTAACGTATCGGATGAACTCAGGATGGATGAAATGGTGACAGGTCACAGGAACAACTTGTAACCCACAGATGCCTCTCAAGTTAAAGGTGAAAATCTACAAGTCCGTGGTAAAGCCTGTCCTTCTGTATGGGTCGGAATGCTGGGCTGTGAAGAAGACTGATGAGAAAGATGCATGTAGCAGAGATGAAAAAGTTGAGATGGATGTGTGGAGTGACAAGACTGGATAAAGTAAGAATTGATAAGGTATATTAGAGGAAGTTTGAAAGTGGCGCCAGCTATAAAAAAGTTCAAATGGAATCGTTGGTCTTGGTATGTGATGAGGAGGGATGAAACGCATGTAACCAAAAGAGTGATGAAAATAAATGTTGATAGATGGAGAGGGGGAGGATCCTAAGAAAAGGTGGATACATTGTGTAAGGTATGATACAAAGACATTTAAATTTTAAATGTATATCTCTTTGTGATGATAAGAAACAAAAAGGAGTGAATGATAGAGTGATGGCCGACAGCGGAAAATAGAAGAAAAAAAACGGGTTGCGCCGACCCCAAGTAACATGGGACAATGGCAGGATGATGATTATACCCTACTTTTCATACGCAACGTATCTTATTGTTGGAATAGTGTAGTTCCAGTAGTATTTTCATAAATATATTATTTGTTAATCTATTTATATATAATAAAGTCGGTTAGCAAGATCGGCTGGGCAGATTATTATGATCTTTAATTTCTTGGATTTGTCTCTGCTTCGAATAGCAGAATAACTTTAAAAATATGGGAAAAATTCATGAAAAAAAAGAACATGAAGATAATTCATTTTATCATACTTTCGTTCTTATTCATTCTGATGCGGTACGAATTTCACCGGGTCAGCTAGTAATAAAATAAACAGCAGTTAGCACATAAAACGACAACTATGAATGTCACACCAGAGGAAGAAAAGCCTTGACCTTTATAGACGCCTGATATATGTATCAGACAAACACTTTGCTATAAACCTTTTGCAAGGCGTGAAATGTGTTTGTGTTCTTAACTTTTTTCTTACGCTTATCCCAGGGATGTGCTCTAACAAGCATTGCACATTTCCGGGATGGTCTATTAAGTAGACACGGGAACACTGTGGTGAATAGAGCAATGTGAGAATCCCAAACTTACCGGTCGTATTTTGTTCAGTCTAGTTATTAACAAGTTTAAAATGGCGGCCATTTTTCTGAATTCTGACACCAGAATCATATCTAGAGAATGCAGGGATTCCCAGATACCGATTCCACAAAAAGGCCTAGTTGAAGTCATAATGAGACAATAATTATACAGGGATGAACAAATTTTAAGACAGCGCTCAGTACGTCTAACCAAAGATATCCAAGCAAAAAAAAACACTGATTAAAGTGATTTTATTTTGACCTAAAATAATACATTAGTGTATTTCCGTTAGCTGATTATTTTTCTTGTAAGTATGTAAGTAATGCGTTTTTCTTATATATTTTTTTATCATCGTCCTTATTTTGGTGGTCTGAATGATTTCTAAAAGTTTGTCCATCTATTTAATGGGATTTTATACAGGGTTTATGGAAAAACACCAACAACCTCTTAAGAGGTCATTGTACTCATAATTATGAACAACTTTTACTATGGGACCAAACCTGAAATCGTGAAAATAAATCAGCGGTTCCCTACATTTATGTTCGTATAACTTGTCAAAATGTAGGGAACAGCTGATTTTTTTTTCGCGGTTTCTGGTTTGGTCCCGTAGTCAAAGTTGTTCATTATGGTGAGTACAATGACCTCTTAAGAGGTTGTTGGTGTTTTACCAATAACCCTGTATATACATCAAATGCCGATTTCGGCTACGGCGACTGCTTGTTTGCGACAATTATAGGATACGGCGTGTGCTCTGATGTGGCTAATGTAACCTATCTTGGCTGTAAATAGTTATACTGTCGACTTGTATTTTATTTTTAGTCGAAATTACGTGTAATTTACAACTAAGTTAGCAGTTTTTTTTGTAATTTGTAATGAAAATGCACATGTATTGTATCTTTCCAAAATTATCATTTTCGAACTCGATCGTATTTTTGATGAAAGTTACATTCAACGAATATTACAAACAATACATTACAATTGTTCACAAATACATCATAATTATGAAGTAAAAAGAAAAGAAGTGCGCGCGCACGCGTCTGGGTTTCAGCGAATTTTAGCTATAATATTATTTAATAATAATATTATAATAATATTTTAGTCGAGCAGACGCAATAAGCTGCATGCAGCCACATGCGCGCGCAAGTGCTACGACGCGCTGGGCCACACTTTGACGCCAGCCTTCACCAGAAGGCTGCCGGAATCCGCTGGATGCGAGAATCACAAAACCTGTCGAAGTAGCGGTGCTTGGGGGAGGCCTATGTCCAGCAGTGGACATCTTTCGGCTTAAATGATGATGAGACCAATTAGCTGGTTCGGCCTATACGTACATCGGGTAGGTACTTCTCTCAGATCGAATCGTATCATCGAATCCCATTCTGTATGGAGGAACTCTTATCGTCATGCTAATCGTTAGTTGGTCTATCTATCGTAAAATTTCGACGATCACACCAAGATTAACAGCTCTATCTGGTAATCTTGGTGTGGTACTTCCCTCTCAAAACAAACAAATCACGGTTTGAGTGCGGACTAAAGGCTCATATTTATTTTCAGTTACTCACAATGGAACTCCAAATGGTGCTAGGTGGTGGAGCAGTAGAGATAAGTGAATCAGACTACGCTATAGCAGCATTTATGGTGTACACATCTATAGTCGATTTATTCATAAAAATGGTGCAGTTGATTGGACTGACACAGGAATAACAGTTCAGCTGCATATACAGTAACGAATAAGGCAGTTGACCGATATAGCCACAGCTAGGTTAGTATACTTTGCGTATTTCCACAGTATTATGTCTTATGGCGTTTTGTTGTGGGGATCGGCAGCTGACGTAGATTCAAATTTTACATTACAAAAGGAGCAATCCGCGTGATATATGAGTCTTCGTGATTCCGTTAGAAATAAATTCAAAGAAATCGATATACTAACTTTGCCTTCGCTATATATCTTAGAAAGCATTTTGTATGTTCGCAAACACTTAGGACTTTTCAAAATTAGTAGCGATTTTACACACAGTAAACATGAAATTGTGATACCAAAATTCAAATTAACTAAAACAAGCAAGACGTTTCTTATAAATAATATACGGTTTTATAACAAGTTGTCAAAGTGGGTTACGGTAAGAAATTAGGTTAAGGAAAGTTTCAAACACATCAAACGTGTGTTTTGATTTGTCCTTATCGAAAAAGCATATTACGATGATAGAAACTATGTTGAAGACAAGGATGTTTAGCAATAATACCCTCTGTACACGTGACTTCCCTGGTACATCATAAGCAGCATATTTATGTAAAACCTAAATTACGATCATTATTTTTTTAATTTTCAGTGACAAATTCTTGACTTATATGTATATTATTCTAACTACAACTCTTCATTAGTGGCTTTTGTGGACATGTTATCCACTCCTTGATTTGTTATAGTTGTAATGAATTGGACAATCATGTGATTTGGTTTAAATAGTTTTAGTTTTTTTACTTTACATTTTTTCTATCGATTCTCTTCTATTTTGTAAATGTGAGAACATTGTAAGCCTTGTAGGCTCATAGATGATTTGATTTGCTGGTCACTTCCTATTTTTTTACCTGATGCTTGTTGACCTACACTGTCCTCCCATACCTATGAACACTGTAATTTGAAAACAAATATAAAAGCCAATTATTTTTAAAAGAGTAACCGTGGAGTTTCTTGCAATTGGAACCGTGCCGAGCTTCTGACGTTTCATAAGTGCCAATGTTGGTTTATATTATGTAAAATAAAATATTTTAATTTTGATTTTAACTGACAGCTCTCAGGTGAGCGAAGTGCTTTTTGTCCAATTTTTTGTCATTCAAATTGTAAATGGAAACGTATTTTAAACGTCGGACATAATGTTTCTTTTGCATTACCAATGGACGTATGTAAAGAATAGTCTCAAAGGAAGAACACTGTGCACTGTCTATTGAGGGTCCTTCTCGTACAATGTGGAACTGTTCATAAACCAACTGAATTATGCTCTGTTCCAAAAGTCATCAGATGATGACTTTTGGAACAGAGCATAATTCAGAACATGTTGTTTCAACTATGTTGGGGTTGGCTTCCAGTCTAACCGGATACAGCTGAATACCAGTATTATTCATGGAGCGACAGCCTATTTGACCTCCACAACCCAGTTACTAGGTAATACGATACCCCTTGGTAAGACTGGTTGACAGACTTTCGGGTTTCTGATGACCCGTAATGAAATGATCCAAGAAAGACAGCCGGGACCAACAGCTTAACGTGCTTTCCGAGGCACGGAGGGGTCTCGGTATGTAAAGATGGTCACCCATCCACGGACCGATCGTGGAAGGTTAGCTTAACCTGATTGATCAACCTGTGTGGCTATTTTTATTTAGCCATGAGCCCCTCGGTCTGTTCCTAAAGTATCTGATAAAAATATAAACAAATGGATCAGAAAACGGACTGGACCGTATGTTGATGCCAGTTTGTAATGCCACTTACACATTGAGTGCTTTGATTTGATTATTTGTATACTTAGACCCGAAATTAAAAAAGGAGATTTACTTACTCCTCAAAAATGTTTTTCATTTGACAATTGAGGGTAATTTTATAACCTCATTGAAGGCTATGGTTTTTCAATAACAAATTAATAGTATGTTGTCCAAAGCATAATTATTATTGTTAGAAAAAAGTGGTGAGTGGTGTGTCGTTACACTTACAATGCGCTCTTCTGTAAACAGCGATTTTTCACACCAAAAATAAAAATAATTTTTATGGTTCCGTTCCCAAAGGTTAAAAACGGGAACCTATTACTAAGACTTCGCTGTCTGTCCGTCTGTCTGTCACCAGGCTGTATCTCAAGAACCGCGATAGCTAGACAGTTGATGTATTTCTGTTGCCGCTATAACAACAAATACTAAAAATAGAATAAAATAAATATTTAAGGGGGGCTCCCATACAAGACACGTGATTTTTTTGCCGTTTTTTTCGTTGTGGTACGGAACCCTTCGTTTGCGAGTCCAATTCGCACTTGGCCGGTTTTTTATACAATGTTACTCTGATGTATAGAATGCGTAGCGTGGAAGACAGTTTTTTAATGGATATTTTTACAACCTGCTGTATGTAGAATATGTATAGATACTCTGTCGAATAAAATAATAAAATCTTCTTGATGATTATATCTTTGCCTTTTTTGATTGACACAAACAACTTTTTTTTGACAATAGTTTCAACCATAGACTACTTTTATAAACTAGAGTTACGTTGTTGACAATTTATGTCATTGCTGAGGTTGAGACCCAAAGATATAAAGTGAGATTGATATTTTAGAGATATTTTTAAACAATACAAGCAACAAATCGTTATGCGTATACTACGTGACAAATTGAAGAAATAAAATGATCCCTGATACACAAAATCCAGAAATTCATATAATCACAATTGAGCTACAAAATGAAATTACAGAAATTAAAAAACCTGACAAAAAAAGTTTAACCTCTGTAAAAATTCATGAAATACTTAAACAGGAAAATGCTGCGCACCATGAAAGCAATGCTGAAATCGTTAACGTTAAAAATGTGGACACAGCTGTCTCGAATGTGCAAGGACATGGAATCAATGCTGCAGTTACAAACGTATACAGAATAGAGAAAGGGGAAACAAATTTCAGAAAAATGTTTCGTCGTTATCCTAAAAGCAATAAACAGGGAATTTACGCAAAACATTACTGGGTGCAATATAATGGTAAGCTCGCTTGTAAATATAAGCCCGTAAGAAAAGATGAGATCGTTTATTTGACCAAAACATGAGCATACACACATGGCATGCAAGATGTTACATTAAATTATATTAGGGATGATGGCATTTTTAATATTTTACCTCAAAAATGTATAAATTATTTTAACACAAAACAAATTGTTTGCAAATAATGCAAACAAAAACGTCTGAAAACTTAAACCATTGCTAAGTTGTAAAAGTCTTAAAATAACTGCTAGACAAAGACGGAACTAACACAGAAGTGATGTCACGACTATGTAAGTTCATACAAGCGCCATTTATTGTCACTACCGCGCGACAAGGACGAGAATAATCCCCTCCAAAAAGTTTTACAGCGTGTCGTTTCTTCACATTTCCATCAATTTTACAGATTTATTCGAATATTTCATTTTACTATGCATTCTTTGAAATTACACTATTTGTTCGAACATTTCTAATATTAGCCATCATCCCTATTATCACAGTAATGTTTTGCTTTAACGGTCTACCACGCAGTTTGAATTATTTTTTGTGTGCGATGACTTAATAGCCAAGAAAGTATAGTACGACCTCCAGATATGATTTTTATATATTATGACGAATGTAGTGACGACCCAAAACTGCCCCGTTGGTCTCGTGGTCGCAAGCGCGACTGCTGAAAGTCAGGTCCTGGTTCGATTCCCAGCTCGGGCAAAGTTTTATTGGATTTTTCCATTAGGAATTTCTTAGTAGCAGCCCGGAGTTTAGAAGTTGGCGGTTTGCCCCGTTCCTCAGAAAGCACGTTAAGCCGTTGGTCCTGCGTCCTCATATGTCTCCGGTCGTGTCGAGACTGCCACCAACGATAAAGTCGCCCTATAATTTTATTTAATTTCTTATCACTAATTTCGTAATATAATTTTGGTTTTAACGTTTAGTTTTTAGTTGCAGGCGCAATGCCTGAGGGCTCATCACCACTCTCTTATGATCCAGATAGAAACTCATTTGTTGCAATTGTTTTTTCTATAACGCTCCTCATGCTTCTCATAACGGCTTCCATTGTTGGATCCATATACTTTTCGTAAGTACACCAAACTATTCACTGAGTCTTTTTTAGAGTAGCCAAGGGTGTAAAAGAGACCTCGGGATTGAGAGACTGGTTTGTGCGGCGTCTCGCGAAGGGTATGTTCGCGGGTGCCGACGCATCCGCTTGGCCGCATGTCAAGGACATAGCGCTTTGCCACGCGCTTTGGCTACAAGTTGTAGTCTTGGATCCAATACCCCTATGTGTACAATCCGTACAATAATTGGCCATTCAATTCGAAACCAAGCTTGGACCGAAATCATAATCCAATGTGAGGCGCCGGCATGACGTGAGACCCTTGCCCCGCGACCTGGTAGCGAACGATGACCCCACCACACCGGACTGACGCCTCGAGTGAGACGCACCCAGGTTACACGCAGCCCTCAGATCCACCACCACACAGACGCCCAAACTCACACGTGCATGCGCAGCGCAGGTCAAGATACACGTAGACACTGAGCGGTGTTACACAACACAATTCCGCTTACACACACACACACACACACGATTGCTCCTTAGCCGTGACCGTGACCGGCTAGCTCTGGAAGCGGGGCGAGCGGAAGCAACTCTCCTATACTCTGTAGGAGCGTCGAGTCGGCAACACTGTCTCTGGTCGTCACCCGCCGGGCCTCCCTCAGGTACATAGGGGGTCTCACGTGGCGGGGACAGACCATCAAGGTGTCGTGAAGAACATTCAGAACAGTCTATTAACAGCAACCGTGTTCGAAACCAGAATCCAGGCTGTTACCGTACTGAGAAATTTCTTGTAAGATTTTTTTTATCTATACTAATATTATAAAGAGGTAACATTTGTATGCATAATCAGCCTTTAGTGTTCCCACTACTGGGTAGCGGGATCGTCCGATAGGGTTACCGCTGCCCCGGAACATAAAGGGCTAAGGAAGGAACACGGGTGGGTTTTAGTCAGTAAGAGTCTGACACTCCTTTCCGCTCCACCCAGAGCGGGAGGAGTCATTAGATGATTTCCCATCCAAAAAAAAAAAAAAAATAGTGTTCCCACTACTGGAACACCGGCCTCCTCTTGGTGAGAGAGAGTGGGCCGTAATCCAGTGTGGGTTGTTAGATGTCACATGTCTTCGAATTTTCGGTAGTAGGACATGCCGGTTTCCTCACTATCTTTTCCTTCACCGTTTTGAGAGCAGTGGTGAAATAATTTACACAAAGTAAAGCGCCTGCCTGGATTGCCGAGTGTCAAAGAATATGCTTTATGTTAAAATACGCGGACGCAATCGCGGGCAGAAGCTAGTAAGTAATAACTGTTTTGAGAAGTCATAGAATTTGTTAAAAGCTTCCTTTTCTGTATTATTAAGAATCTGTTTTTAGCTCAATAGCAGTAATGTTATAACTAAATCTTATTTTATGCTCATTTCAACAATACAGGGTGTCCCTGGAAGTATGGATCAGATCAAACAGGGGCGTGGGCAAGGTCATTTCCAAACTTTTTAACCCTAAGAATGTCGGTGATTTTTTTTACGCTTCAAATGTCATGACCAATTTTTGTTTTTTTCAATCACTTCACATAGTGTCCAAAGTAAAAAATCATTAAAAAAAAACTTATCAGGACTATCAACTTAATTTTTTTAGTAACCCTGATAGTTTTTAGGGTTCCGTACCCAAAGGGTAAAAACGGGACCCTATTACTAAGACTTCGTTGTCTGTCCATCCGTCTGTCCGTCACCAGGCTGTATCTCATGAACCGTGGTAGCTAGACAGTTGAAATTTTCACAGATAATGTATTTCTGTTGCTGCTGTAACAACAAATACTAAAAACAGAATAAAATAAATATTAAAAAAATCACGTTTGTTGTATCCCCCTAAAACAAACGTGATTTTTTTATATATGTAGTGTTAAATATTGTGCAGTGGTACGGACCTCTTCGTAAGCGAGTCCTACTCGCAATTGGCCGGTTTTTTACTAATGATTTTTTACTTTGAGCACTATGCGAAGTGATTGAAAAAAATAAAAATTGGTCATAACTTATGAACCGTAAAAAAATTCACCGACATTCACAGGGTTAAAAAGTTTGGAAATGACCTTGCCCACGCCCCTATACGATTTGATCCATACTTCCAGGGACACCCTGTATAGTACATTACTGCAGCGGCCAGCAAAAGAGGCATTGATGGACGAACGTGTAAATGTGGGCTGAGGCGAAGCGTCCATCAATGCCTAGTTGAGGCCAAAGCTTGTATAGTACTTTTCTCAAATAATGCGCGGAAATTAAAACTAAGTAGTACCTAGGCAGAACTTTTTGTCAAATATTACTTTTCAAAATCAATGACGAACAACGAACAACAATCATTTTTCCCGCGTAATAAGTGTTCATTTGTTTTTTTTTTTTTAAACGGTTTTCTATTTGCAAGCCGGTTTGAAATTTAAATAAAACCTTTGATAAGTTACCTCCTTGTTTGCCATGTTTCGGAGTAAAAGATCGTTGATTTTTAGATTACACGACAGATATGAGTTTACTGTGTTATTTATTTGGCCGCTAAACCATGACAGATATGGATTTTCATACAACTTTTGCCGGCCGCTGCTCGCATGTATTTGGCCAGTATAGCAATTTCGATTTATTTCGAAGAAGGTTGTCAAAATAATGCTCAAATTTCCAAGCATGTTTGAGAAAATGATTTTATTTACAGAGATGATATGCGGGAATATTTCATATATGAAGGAAGAACTTATTTTATGATTGGAATGTAAGTATAAAAAAACAAAACAAAACGGATAAAAAAAAAAGGTATTTCGACGTGAAAAATTATTTTAGTTTCTGAAGTCGCTGGCTTTGAGAGGGGCTCGTGGCTAAATAATAACAGCCGCATGGGTCAATGTTCAAGGTTAAGCAACTCTTGCCGAGGCCGGTCCGCCAATGGGTGACCATCGATAACATACCGAGACCCCTCCGCGACTCGGAAAAGTACGTTAAGCAGTAACTGCTTAAAACGTAACGTACTAGTAACTGCTTAACGTACTTTTTTACGGCCGGGACCAACTGTTGGTCCCGGCCGTCATTAGTAGAGATTTGACATACGTTAAGGGTAGTCCGAAGCCCGAAAGTCTGACAACCGGTCTTGCCAAGGGGTATCGTGTTACCCAGTAACTGGGTTGTGGAGGTCAGATAGGCAGTCACTCCATGTAAAATAGTGGTATCCATCTCCATCCGGTAGATCCTAAGATCAACATTTCATTTGAGTTATGTCACAGCTAGTATTAAGGATTCATCAGTAACGATTCCTCGTTACTGATGGTTACGAGAATTTGATAAAGGCAAGCAGCGCAATATAGGCCGTTTTGGCGTTGGTTGACGTCTTTCACCTAAGTTGATTATAAAGATCACAATAAAAGTATAGAGGCATGAGGAACAGGATATAAAGTTCACTCAACCTCCTTAGAAAAGGGAGGATCCTCCGACCGGACGGGTGTCATGTCTGGTGGGCAACTGCCTGACGATTGATGTCGAGAGTTGTATATAATTATGCTAGTTATGCTGTAAACTCTGCTTGCGCGATGCAGGATTTTACGTGACGTCAGTATGACGTGTAGTTCGCATGTGGCGTTGTAGATACCGCTACAAAAGTAACAACATGTTATTTCAGAATCTTTAAAACATAACATCGTTTTTATTTTAGAGGCGGAATGGTAATTCTGAATTATACCTTAATGTGCAGCACATGTGCGCGAATACCACCTTGCAATCTCATAGTATTAGTGTTAGCGGTAAGTTAAAGGTCGTAAGTTTTATACATTTTACTAGCAATCTAGATTTCGTATCACCCGTGGCAGCGGGCAGACACAATTAAAAGACTATATCTCGCCGTAGTCGTATAATCAGAATCTTAGAATTTTTGGTTCGAGGATAATTATGCCGGTTTCCTCACGATGTTTTCCTTAACCGTTTTGAGAGTAGTGGTGATGCATTAGTTACGTAAAGTAAAACACCTGTCTGGGTTTGAACCAACGACCTACAACTCGTAAGTCGGGGCCATCACTGCTCTGCTCCATAACTATATACATATATTACTCATTAATAAATCTTGTCTTGTTTTTAGGTAATTTTCATGTCCATGATTGCAGCGTACATAACAGCTTTTTACAATACCGATATCATCTTTTTTGCACTGGTCACAACGATGGTCACGGTTTTTGTGTGCTTGCTTTTGGCCTTTACAAGTGTAAGTACTTATAGTGCGAAAAACCACCGAAATATAAAAATCCTCCTTCAACAAGAACTGGTCCTTGTAGCATTAAACAGAGAGGAGTGGAAAGAGAGTAGGGAGGCATATGCCCTGAATACTAGTTACAAAAATTCAAGTATAGGAAATTAGTTTAATAGCATCAGAATTTAATAGTTGTAACGTGCGCTAGACAGATCTATTCTGTAAAAATCTCACCGAGAAAACTTCAGTGAGCTTGAAGTGAACTATGATTCCACATGCCGAGCTAGCTTCTAGAAAAGAAATACCGTGAGTACATGGGTGAAGTGAGCTGTCATTCCACGTGATGCTAGGGATTGACAGCTCATGATGATGATGATGATAAACGTTCACTCAGACACGGCGGGAGTCATAAGCTATTTCAGCGGGATTGTCCGAAAATTACCGCTCCCCGGAACATAAAGTGCTAAGGAAGAAACACGGGTGGGTTTTAGTCAGTAAGAGTCTGACACTCCCTTCCGCTCTCGCTGTTAAAACTTCAGAACGGCTGGACCGATTGGACAGTTTTTTTCCCTATCATCGATAATGATGATGTGTGCTACTATGACCTGAATTCAGATCTCCTCGACAAACTTGACAGTCTTCTCAATAAATGCTCTTGATAAGTTTTCAATCTGCGTAAATAATTATGATCATGTCTCTGCGCATTGGTAGCTTCTAAAGTTGTTGCCCATACACCAGCAAAGGGCGCTGACCACCTTGTTTTTATTTCTTGACTCTCCCACTTCGCCTAGTAGTCTACCCTCCACTTTAAGTAAATTAGTTTAGTGGTGCTCAATATTTTTTTCTTTTTTCCAACAGTTTGATTTCACACAGTTCTTGTTGTATGTCATTGCAATCTCTGTAGCATTCGGTACGCTGGTTTTGATGGTCGCCATCCTGTCGTTAATCTCAGGTTACAAATATCAACCTCTGAACTTGGTTATACTTTTCATTGGAACAATCCTCAATGTTATCGTGAGTACTTTTTGGAATTCCTTGTTTTTATACTATCTATACTTGAAAGCAGAATCTATGCATAGCAAAACAACTCCCAAAGCTGAACAACTTTATCCATAGGACTAACATCGTAATGGCGACATTTGGGTCGAGTAAAAATTTTGTATCGGACTGAGGATATTTGATGATGATGATCCCATGGAGAAAGTTGTTCAGTTAGATGGTCTGCACCACACACTTATGTATGAGCACTTTTCTGATACATTCGGTATACTGTCTAACAGTAGTTATCAAGTTTTGGAACCACAAACTAGGTCCCGTGGTCCCGTCCGTATCCCTATATACGTGGGACACTCAGAAAGTTTTGCGCAAATAAAAAAAAATGTTCTATAGGTAATTTTTTTTTTTTTATCTTTTCAAAGTACTCTCCACTAGCCTCTATATAAAGTTTTATGCGTCTGAACCAGTTTTCGAAACATTTTTTCCAGTCCGTCGCAGACACCTCGTTTACAGCCTGCTCGAACGCTGACAGCGCATCTTCCGGCGACGAAAATTGTATCCCTTTGAGCTGATTTCTTATTTTCGGGAATAAAACGAAGTCACACGGTGCTAGGTCAGGGCTGTAAGGAGGGTGACCCAGGAGTTTGACAGGCGTGCTGTCCAGGCAGTCCCTCGTTTTGAACGCGCCTGGTGTTTGGTCGCTTGTTGCTCACAACAGAGAAAACTTCTGCCAAGCATTTGGTAGTATACCATTCAGCGTTGATGCTTCTTTGGTTCCGTAAAGGAATTGACACCAAGTAGCCAGTGATATTGAAAAAAAAGCTTGCGATCAAAATCTTCTCCCCGCTTCTAGATCGCTTCACTTTGGTAGGCGTTGATTCGTTTAGAGACAGCCAAACCGTCAACTGGCGCTTCGTTTCTGGATCGTATTGATACATTCAAGACTCATCACCTGTAATGATGTCGTAAACCCGCCGAGACGAGCCTGCTTCAAATTTGTTTATCGTATTACAACACCATTTCACCTGGGCCTGCTTCTGAGCATCGGTCAGGTTGTGCGACATCCAGCGTGAAACTATCCTCCTCACGCGAAGATGCCCATGTAGAATTTCGTCGTGAAGGCTTCCCGATCCAACCTGCAGTATGTGCTGAATCTCTTGATACGTAACTCGCCTATTGTCTTGGATCAAATTTTCACTGCTAGCATATTTTCTTCCGTAACAGCCGTCAAAGGACGACCACTTCTTTCTTGATCCCCCAAAGTTTGTCGACCGCGCTTGAATTCGTTATACCAACGATACACGGTTGCCTTAGAAGGGCCTTCATCCATGAATGCCATTTGAAGTCTATCGTACGATAAAAAAAAAAAAAAAGTCTATCGTACGATTCGTCCGGTTTCAGGCGACTTTTGAAATCGTAAAAAATCATAGCGCGAAAATGTTCTCAGCGCAGATCTATTTTTTAATGAGAGTGAGAGACGATAATTTAAATTAGGTCACAAACAATGTGGAGGGAAATTTTGAAATTGGAACGTTCCTATTTATACAACTTACAAAGATTATAACTGGCCAGTCTCTCATACATAAAAACTTTTTTTCGCAATACTTTCTGAGTGGCCTGGTACATCTACTCTCCCTCCTAACAATAAATTTTGAGGCATAATGCCTATCTATAAAAATAAAACAAAGTCGGGTTAGTTATACCATTTATAAGGCTCTAGACAGACGGACTGCAATCCAACCGCAAATTGCAGTTCGGATGCAGTTGACACGACTGCAATAGAACTCAACTCATTCAAACTGCACCCGAACTGCAATTTGCGGTTGGATTGCAGTTGAAATGCGGCCGTCTGTCTAGAGCCTTACTCAAGAATGACTGGGCCGATTTTTATGGTCTTTGATTTATTAGATTTGTCTCCGCCCCGAATAGCAGAATAACTATTAAAACATGGGAACATTCAAGAAAGAAAAAATAAATTAATTCAAGGCGGTACGAAGATCCCCGGGCCAGCTAGTATATTAATAGTATACATACATATATTATGTATAATAATAGTTGATCGCTGACTGTTTACACCGCCAGCGAGTACTCGTGTGTCGCAGCGAGGAGAGTTAGAAAGAAAAAACGAAAAGAAAGAAAAAGTATTTATTGCGACTCGTATAGGAAGATCACAAACTAAACTAAACACAGTAAAAAAATAAACAAAAAATCCAAGTTATATAAAAAAACAAAGTAATAAAAAGAAAAATGAAACGGAAAGTCCTATACGAGGCCAAAAGGCTCCTATATCAGCATGATGACTTATCAGGGTACTCGCTCAGCGACGCTTGGTTGGCGAGCAAAACACTCGCTGAGAGACTGAAGCTTGTTCCAAATCATGCTAGTGACTAATCTCTCATCGCCGTCGCGTCCTTGCGGTCCGTTGCTCGCCAACGCGTTTTTAGTTGCTAGGTGGGACAGTTGTGACTCTAATACCCGATATTTTTTTTAGATGCTCATAATGCAACTGCAGATGATACTTGGCGGTAGAGCCGTTGAAATCGGTGAGGATGATTATGCGTTGGCTGCTTTCATGCTGTATACCTGTATCGTCGATATATTTTTGAAACTCATACAAATGTTGGGTATGGTCGTTGAAGACTAATTATTGAACTTGCAAAGATGTATGTGAAGTTTTATAAAGTCGATCGCCAACAAGATTTGTGTAGATAATTTTTTGTCTTTCATTTTCATTTTATAGTATTACGTTACGATCAATGAGATTTAGAGGGGCTTGTGGCCAAGTAATAATAGCCACACGGGTCGATCAGTCAGGTTAAGCTACGCATGCTGCGGTTGGTTCGTGGATGGGTGACTATCTTTACATATCAAGAGCCCCTCCGTGCCTCGGAAAGCGTTAGTCCCGGCTGTCATTCGTGGATTCTTGGCAGTCGTTATGAGTCGTCAGAAGCCCGAAATTCTTACCAAGGTAAGGTAAGTATAATCAAAGAGATTAAGATAATATAGAAGCTATCAGAAAAAATAATGTTATAGAAAAACGGTGATACTAATATCTCAGTGACGCCATCTAGCGTTATATACAGTCCGTTAACAGTTATTTTATTGTAATGGACATAAAGATCACAGTTATTTTGACAGACTTTTCAGTGGTAACAAATAGCAACCTTATAAGAAAAATAATAAAGATCACTGTGGTTTGGACAGTGATGCATAGTCGGAGGTAAAATAACTGAACGGACTGTAGCAGAATTACATAATAATCAAGTTTGACACGTTACACTTTTACCGACAAGCAAATGAAAACAAATGAAAGAAGTTGCTTATAGTATGCCACGAGTCACCGCGACGCGACTTGCGAAGTGACGGACGGTAAAGGTGCGTTTAAACGACGCGCAAACACGCGAGCCGAGCCAGGCTCGGCGCGTGATTCAGCGCGCCACGCGCCGTTTAAACAGCCTACGCTCGGCGTGGCACGGCACGGCTCGGCAAAGTTCGTACGATCCGTCGCTTGTCGGTTTTTTGTCACGGATCAAAGGCGCGCGCGGCTCGGCTTGTGTTAATACGCGCCGTCTAAACAGAACAGGGTACAGAGCGCGCGACGGAGGTAATCGCCCATTTTGTGTTTTTAGGTTTATACGTTGAGGTATCGTTCGCGTTGGAAGTTAAAATTGGGTTTCTACGAGATGGAGTGGAGTTATGAAATGAGCAAAATAACAGTTGTTGCTGCTGCAGCAAGGCGTTTTCGTTTATCCATATTGAAGTAGAACGGACAAGCGACGGTGCGGTTCAACAGCTCGCGTTGCTGTGACCCACGTGCCGCCACGCCGTGTATACGAGTAGGCTTGCGTTCGGATTTAGCCGAGCCGCATCTACACGGACGGCGCGACTCGCGTGGGATCGTGCTACTCCGCGCCGTTTAAACGCACCTTTACAGGAGACGTGCGCGCGTGTTGCTTGACGCAAGCAAGTCGCATCGCTAGAGGCCGTGAACGGGGCCTCGAACTGACTTGATAATGACCTACTGAAACGGATAAGGTTTACGCGGTGGAGAGAAATAATATCCACGTAAATTGTCAATATAAAAAAGTATATTTATAAAAGAAAGTAAGGTAGGTAGGTCTATAGTCACAAAACATCCTTAATTCCCTTGGGAGTAGCACAGTACTGTCCTGGCTCAGCCTGGTGTGACACTGACCGCAGCGGATTGTGGCTCACTGCAGACGCCAGGAATGGTGACTGTGGGCGGATGGTTTTGCCAGACCCGTAACGGTAATGATCTCGACGCGGCCACGCGGGTGAAATATGTAGGTACCCGGCGCGGAGCTCAATGATGCTCGGATTTGCCGGAACGAGTTCCTGCGAAAGGCGCACTTTTCAAACAGTCTGAAGGCATCTAATCAGAGATTGAACTAAAATTACTGCCACCAACTGCATCAAACTGCATGAAAGTATGTTGAACTTTTTAGTTGCAATCAGGGTTTTTTAATTTTTGTTACTGATAAAAACAAAAAAAAAAAAACTTTAGATTCCTAAGAGAATCGTATTACAAGCTCACCGCATTTCGAACGGACAAATTTCACAGGCCACAATTAAGTAGAACGGTCCGGAAAACATCAGTCAACCGGCCTCGCAGCGGACACGGCCCGGATAACCGGGGAGTCCGCCGGATAACACGGCGAGAACGAATAATTTACCGCCCCGGTTGCAACTTGTACCTGGAGTTGTCTTTTGAGGCACAACCTCGCCTTGTAATTGTGTTCTCTTGCTAGGTATGTGTTCGCTTTTTATGATTAAAAATGTCTAGTGAATATTATATAAAGGAAAAAAAAAACCAGTGCGCCAACCATAGGTACATTTCTATGGCGCCAACTGTAACCAGAGAGCAGTGGTGGCCAAGTGGTAACGGCCGCGACTTACGAGTGGTAGGTCGTAGGTTCGAATCCAGACAGGCGTTTTACTTTGTGTAAATTATTTCATCACCACTGCTCTCAAAACGGTGAAGGAAAACATTGTGAGGAAACCGGCACGTCCTAGAACCAAATAAAAAATTCGAAGACATGTGACATCTGCCAACCCGCACTGGGCCCGCGTGGTGGTTTACGGCCCACTCCCTCTCACTGAGTGGAGGCCTGTGTCCCAGCAGTGGGAACATTATAGGCTGATTATGTAAACTGTAACCATGAATTCAGCATAATATGATTCTAGACTCTAGTGTAGAATTTCTTCGTCGGTTATAAAAAAAAAAAATTGTTTCACAACATTTTGACCGCGTAGGTATTGCACTTTTCTATGAATAAGCAGATTTTTGAAGTGAAAACTTTTAAAGGCGCGTTGGGCATTTTTTGAGATGGGAAAAAACCATTGAACTCGCGACACTGATGCCGTTACCGACACCTCTGTATATAAGTTCAAAAAATACACACGTAATTGTTCAAGTTTTCATTTCTGTCGGCACTCCCGGGGTGCCACTGTTTTGGAGCAAACCCGAAATCGTGAAAAAAAATCAGCTGTTCCCTACATTTATGTTCGCATCGTCAAAATGTAAGGAACAGCTGATTTTTTTTTCAAGCAAGTCTCCAGATTCTCAACTCACCAGATTCGCAACCGATCAGATAATGTACTATCAACAACAAAGTAATTATATTATAACTTTCAAATAAATTATTACAACTATTTTACTAATAGACAACCTCATCAATATTATTTCTGCTTTGAAGGTTGAAGATTTTTATACAATTACAAAAGATTACACGAAATGGTCGACTAATTTATGAAATTGTAAATTCTACGATCTGGCTACGACATGATAACACTTTTAATAAAACAACCAACTCAGGTACAACATAATATACATAAACAGAATAAAGTAAAAACTTTTTCAAAGAAAACCATAAAGTTTGCAGACAGACAAGTCCTTTGTTTTATAATACTGGCAGCTTATTTTATGCGGGACAATAAAATAAACTTTTCTGTGTACCAACGTGCAAAAAGACCAACTTTTCTACTTCAGTTCCGTACCCCTGGTATCCTCTTCATAATAGAAGCATTTGCATATGAAAAGATGAGGTGTATTTACAGGTAAAAATCTTAACATCGTGCGATAAATATTATTTTATAACTTAAACTGAAAACATTTATTTCATATAAACCAATTATAGGCACTTTTGTCAAGGGGTCAGTCACTCAGAAAGCTGAAGCTAGTTGCCCATTCCAAAGCGTAGTAGGTACTTATGGAGAAGTACGGGCAAGAAACTCGCTATCAATGATACTTCCCCGGCAGAGAAAAAAAGTCTTCGACATATCTTATAGAATTAGCAACCTTACTTTACTTTTTTTAGCCTACGGCATTAAGTCCGCCTCTGTACATTGTTGTGCTTGAAGTATTAAATAAATAAATAAACCAGCAAATGTAACCACCTTCAGGATAGGTGGAGCGACGATCTTCGCAGAGTGGTAGGTAGTAGCTGGATGAGAGTTGCCGAGAATCGAGCTGATTAGCGTGCAATCGCAGAGGCCTATGTCCAGCAGTAGACTTCTGTAGGTTGATGATGACGATGAACTCATTGTTGAGTCAACAGTTTTGGCGAAGGCACTCATTGTTGAGCCAATTGGCGAACACACTCAATGTTGAATCAATAGTTCTACAATGGCACTCATTGTGTTGTGTCAATAGTTCTACAAACACACTCATTGTTGAGTCAATAGTTCTACAATGACACTCATTGTGTTGTGTCAATAGTTCTACAAGGACACTCAATGTTGAGACAATAGTTCTGCGAAGACACTCATTGTTGACTAAATAGTTCTACCAAGACACTCATTGTTGAGTCAATAGTTGCTAGCCCTCTATTGCATGGAACTTCAACCTAAATGTCAAAACGTGAGTGTAGTATAGATACACGTCTGCTCAACCCTTCGGCGAAACGTAATGCTATATTAGTTTACTTTTTTTGGTTGCGTGGAAAAACCAGTTGCGTAAACTTATCGAATGTTACCAAAATACTGTGTTCTTTATAATAATATTCCATTTTAGTTCGCCAAGAATATTTTGTATAATATTTTAATAATTTATTAACATTATCTACAAAATATACTGTATTGTTAACTAAATAATACACGTAAGTTTTTTTGCATTTAACATCTGTTGACCTTTAAATATTCTAAGTTTATTGTAATTAATAGATGTTTGTGAGAAAAGTTTTTAGAAAAAAGGGACGGGCATCATTTTCTCCGCTTTTCCGCATGCACGGCACAAATCGTACCAATTGTTATTTTATCATCTAAATCTCAATTTTATTTAATTATTTGATCTTAACTTTCCCTTAATTATTAGTAAGTCTACTTGTTTGTACATTTAAACTTGTAGTCCCTTTATTTTATCGTGTTTAGATATCGATACCCATCGCGCCGGTGGAGTTTAGCTAACCAATTTAAAATAACCGTGTATTACAGGCACAGAAGCTCCAGTCATGTTCCAATATTTATCAGGCAAATATTAGCGATTTGCTACAAATTATAGCTTAAAACACAGTGAAAGCAATTGTTTCTTGGCGAATGTTAATAAATTTTCTTCCCGATCGTAACATTTTGAGTTGCCGAAACCGTGTAATGAGTTTTCAAACTCGTTCGTTGCTGAGATTTATCGCATGAAATTACAACTTCGAACCTCAAAATATATCTGTACAAACTCTTCGATAGCAGAAAGTGTGGGACTGTCTGGGAGATGTAAACTTTTCAGTTCAAATAATGATTTCTGCGGGCTTAAGATGAACAATTGAATTTACGGAATTTCCGGATGATTCTCTAGTATGATTGTTCAGTCGGTTTTGCTTAAGAGTGTTTACGACGTACGGCATTTCATGCAAACTTTCATGCCCTTGTTTTTCGAAATGAATGAACCGATTTTATGAAACGTCGGACGCATAAGCAGGATGCAAAGGTCTAAAAAGTTAGTTAAGAAGATTTGATTAAAAATGAGTTCAAGCGATTTTGAATTTTGACCCCAGACTCGGTTAAAGACGAGGCGAATACAGTAATCGAAAATCTTTTGCCAGAAATTTAAAAGAAATATACATACAATGATTTTATGAAGTGGCGTGCAGACAAGATAATAAATAAATATCTTCTCTTCTCTAATATTTTTACTTTCCTTATGTTTAAAATGAAAAGTAAAGTGTTTAACACGGGCTAAAGTCATCAACTCCTACTCAGACTATAGCCGCCCCTCGCTGCACTCGGGCGTCTAAATACCTCGTATGGGAATTGATTCCTTTCGACCCTTGTATAACAATCTACTATAAATTCGTCATCATCCTGTAAAAAAAATCCTAACCACAGAATCAGATAACTATGCTTACCCAGACTGTAAATTAGTACTTAAAAAAAACCAACTGCGAATAGAACAAGATCACATACATATTCACAGCGTGTTTGAACACTTGCCACAAGTAAAGCACGCATCGCTTTGTAAGATGACAATACTATATAAAGAATCCCAAGTACAGAGATATATAAAATACCTACGCGTGAAAAATGTAACCCTGTAAATGCTGCCACGACACAAAACAACGCTAACAAAAAACCCGCCACGCTAAGATATAGCTACGCATTTAGCACTAAATGTCGGATGATTTCCGAATGCCCCGGCCTGGGGTCGGCCAATAAATCTCTGTCGGACTAACAATGCTTACCGGAACTCTGTGACACTGAACCGTCACTCCGTAATGTGTATTTGCTTGAAATGGTAGTCTATGAATACGGCCGTTTATCAAACGTTTACGTGCGAATTATGATGAAGCTCTAAGACATATTTACCAATATCATCATCTTTATTTCAAAATCAAAAGTAATTTATTCAAACTAGGCTGAGAATCAGCACTTTTCGAACGTCAAAATTACAAAAGACAGTCCCCCAAAACGCCCGCCCTTCGCCACTTCCTAGTGCTTTCGCTGGGGAGAAGAAATGGCGGAACAAACTCCCCAGCAGTACATTTCAGCCCAAAGACGTCCATAGCTGGACATAGGCCTCCCCCAAGCGCCGCCACTTCGACCGGTTCTGTGGTTTCCGCATCCAGCGGATTCCTGCGGCCTTAACACCACTCGACGTGGTCATTTCGGGGGCGCGAGGAATAGGTGTTGGTGCTTCTTGTCGCCTTTCCCGAGCCCTAAGTACTTTAATAACTCTTCTTCTAAGCGTGTCGATGGCAATCTAAATATAGTCAGCTCAGAACTTGGGTGCGAGTTTGGCACCTTCAGTCGGCGTCCATCGGTTCCTGTAACGTGCAGGAGGCCTACCACAAGCTCTTAACGCGATCCATTTTAGGACCTAAACTGGTTCTTCTAATTCGCACCATGACGTCAGTTTAACGATTCAGTTTAGGCCGTGCCATCTGCTGACAGCGATTGTCCCAAACTGAGTCGCATGTTTTGGTTTCATTCATACTTGTTTGGTACCATGACGTCCATAGAGCAGCTCAAGCGATGCAATTTAGGAACCTAAACTGAAATGTCTTGTTTTTGAATCGTTTTTAATTAGATCATGGTAGGCCACCAGATAACAATACAGGGTGGAAATGACACCGACGCGCAAACTGCTGTAATGGTTAGGGCTTTGCAGGTAGGCTGCGCAGGCCGCTAACTGATAGGTTAGAGTTAAGAAAAACACTTGGGCAAAGTTCAAACATATGATTCGCACATCGTTTCTTCTACTACCATCTGTACAATAAAATTAACAGGTGCTTGTCAATTTACCCTCATCCAAAAACCAAATGTAAGGCGGTAGTTAGAGAATGGTTGCAAAATTTGGACTATAGTTCCACGGAAGACCCTACTTCAATGATATAGACTAACAGAGTTAGAAAACTAGGTAATTACATACACACGCATCCAACACACACCCTATACACACCATATACACACCACACCTCTAATATGCAAACCTTGGTGCTATTAGTTTTTTTATTCGATTTTTGATTTGGATTCGATTTGATTTGTTTTGATTTTTTTTATCAATTTGATTTTGTATAGAAGAATTTAGAAAAAAAATTTTTAATTAATATCTTGTCTCAACTAAATTCTTCTACTCGCGTCCCTATTTAAGATCTTTGTTATTTTATACTTAATTTCGTGGGGTGAGGACCTGGTGATCTACAGGTGAATACAGGTTTATACAACCATAGACACCAGCTTCGCACATACCTACACTTGACTGAAATTGTTTTTGTTATGTTAGTTAATTTTCATCGTATAAGTCTTGTTATTGTGGGAGAAATAAATATATTATTATTATTATTCTTTACAGTAGGTAAGTAGTAGTAGGCCTAGCACGTGAAGATAGGAAAGGTGCCGTCATTGGTTCCCGGGGCACAGTAGCTTGGACACCAGAAATCAGGGCTTGCCGGCACAGGTGCAGAAGCCCGGTCAGGCCAGTCAGGCAGCTGACAGCGGCGGCAGCAGGTCGCCGGCAGACCACGTGGACCACAGTTTAACTACGCATGCAGCGATTGGACAGAGCAGAGGGTCCGGTATAATTACCAAATGATTGAGTAACCCACCCTAGACTTGGAGTACACAGAATCTTAAGGGTCAGGGAATCACTCCTGCTAGCTAAGCAAGCGGATGTTAAAATGGCCGAGTGTTCTTAGGAACTTAGTGTTGTGCCATGATTCTAGAGGTGTGTGGTTCTTTTCGCATAATGTTCTTTTTCCTAATATACATAACATAACATAACATAATCAGCCTATAATGTTCCCACTGCTGGGACACAGGCCTCCTCTCTTCAAGAGGGAGTGGGCCGTAATCCACCACGCGGGCCCAGTGCGGGTTGGCAGATGTCACGTGTCTTCGAATTTTTGGTTCTAGGACATGACATGCCGGTTTCCTCACGATGTTTTCCTTCACCGTTTTGAGAGCGGTGAAGGAAAACATCCAACATTTTTCCTAATATACTTTGGTATAACTATTTTGGTATAATTTTTTTTGCCATAATAATACTTTGCCATATTTTTTTTGGCATACTGTTTATGTTGGCATAATTATCTTGAAGGCTAATTTGTTTTGGCATTGATTTAATTCGCATAATACTAAATGACGTCAGGGGCACGCCGAGGTTCGGTTTGGTTAGGTTCCTTTAAACCCTGCAGACAGAAATAGGAGCCCCGCTGCGTGGTGCTCCGTCGGTTTGACGTAGAAATAAAACGAGCATGCTAATTTTATGTGTTAGAATGTTATGCTTAATCATTATTATGATTAGTGAAATTATGCTCAAAAAAATTATGCGTAAATAATGTTATGCGAAAATATAATAGGAGAAACAAAAGTATGCCAAGTTATATTAGGTCTTAAAATTTTATGCAAATGGATGGGAACCTTCAGAATCATGTACTGAATCCATGGTAACAGGTTGCACGTCGATGTCCCTGCCCCTCTGTGTGTTCCAGACTAGTGATAAAATATGACTTACTTATTCCATGCGATAACACTTACTTGTACCCTTATCCGAGGAAGAAAACTCTACAATAATCTATGGTCAAATACTGTCATCCTGTCTTCATCTGTCATAACAAGTCAAAACATAAAAATAAATAAAAGTTCTTGTCCAAAATAAAATACAATTTAAAATACGTTTCATTTGATTTTTCATGTTACAAATGAATTGGAAATCATTAAGAAGTAACATACAATTTTAATATTGTACATTGAAATTTGATATTTTCTGTATAAACATGAAGTATACCAACGAGGATATTATAAACATAGTTGGTGAATGGTTTGCTCAATTTCCTCGATTTATTAATTCTTTTATTCCTATTTCTACACTCGCGTATGTGCTTGCTATAATCGGTCTTGTCACCTTAACAATCTTACTGTTTTACATACTTAAAGACAATTATTTCTGTACACTGCACTTTAAAACGCATAAAACTCTCATTGATAGTTAAAATATCTATAGTGAAGATCTCCTTAAATTAAAATATATTTTTCAAAAGAACAATCGTTTTTGGTGTAATGTAGAAAAAGGTTTTGATTTCTTGGTAATGTTTTGGTAATAAAATAATGATTTGTGACTTTGTGATTGTTTTAATTATCATCATAGTATATTTGACTGCAGCCGGACAAAAACCCTAAGGGAACGGAGCCTAAGAGTGAGCAAAAGTGTCGGTCAACTATTGGTTTAAGTTCATCAGAAAGATGAAGATAAGGAATGGAGGAAACGGGACGATTCCTGCATCGGGAATAAAATCTATTTCATTATATGACTGTATAGCAGTATCTACAACGCTACATGCGAACTGCGCGTCATACTGACGTCACGCCAAATCCTGCATCTCGCAAACAGAGTTTACCGCGCAACTAGCACATATACAACGGCCCGACGTGAATCATCAGGCAGTTGCCCGCTAGACACAACACCCGTCTGGTCGGAGGATCCTCCCTTTTCTATGGAGGATGAGTGAACTTTACACCCTGTTCCTCATACCTCTATACTGGTGACCCTGAACATCAGCGCAGCCTTCGTGCACCTACTCAAGCGTGACGTCATCAGACTGTCTCGTTGGTCTAGTGCTCGCAAGCGTTACTGCTGAGGATGAGGCTCTGGGTTACATTCCCGGGTCGAGAAAAGTGATAGTGGGTTTTTACATCGGGATTTTTTCAGTAGCATCCCGGCGGCTAGATTTGTGCTCGGTTGATGGCAATAGGCTTGCCACCTATTTTAAGGGATGTAAACATAACTGGCAAAATGTGGGTACACTTCTGCTTAATCTCTTGGGTACACGTGTAATTAATTATATGTTATAAAATATATAAACACTTAAAAGTATTATAGGTATCTGTTTTTTTCTATTGCATATGTGGCGGCATCTACACCGTCACATGCGAACTACGCATCACATTGACGTCACGCAAAATCCTGCATCGCGCAAGCAGAGTTTAGTCGCAACTAGAATATATACAACGCCCCGACATCAATCGTCGAGATAAGCACGGTTAAACAGACGACAACCTCATTGGTTGAACTGCGAGATGCCATTCACAAAAAAAAAAAAAACAATCGTCGGGCAGTTGTCCACCAGACACGACACTCGTCTGGCCGTAAGATACTGAAAGGTGTGGAAGGTTGACTGGTAGAAAATGCCTATGGCATTAAGTCCGCCTCTGTACATTTTTGTGCTTGAAGTATTAAATAAATAAATAAATAAATAATACTCCCTTCTCCATGGAGTCAATCATGCATAGAATCTAACTTTCTATCAACCATAAACAGCATTAAATATCCTATTCTTATCCACGTTACTCTGTCGTACGAGTATCTGCATACTCTGCCTTATTCGCGCACTCAACTGAATTGCTTTTAAATGTATCCGATTTTCAAATGTAAATTGGACTTCATTTGATTAGGAATATTGATAAAGCTTAAATTACGGAAGGTGACTTAAAAATACATTAGCAACCTTATTTCCATTCGATCAAGTGAATGTATTAAGTAGGTACTCAATTTATTGTAGATACGTTTTCTTTTAAAATAACAAGCTAATCATTGAGAATTTTCTTTTGATATAGTTTTCTACATAATTTTCTTCTACTCGAGAGTTATGCCCTTTTTACTCGACTTAAAAAAAGCGGAAGTTTTACATTAGGTAGTATAGATTTTTTTGTGTCTATGTACACTATGTAGACTTCGGAATGAGGTGATCCGGCAGAGAACCAAAGTTGTCGACATAGCTCATAGAATAAGCAAGCTTGAGTGGCAATGGGCCGGCCATATTGGCCGTAGAACCGATGACTTGTGGGGTAGACGTGTTCTTGAGTGGAGACCGCGAATCGGTAAACGTAAGATGGGACGCCCTCAGGCTAGGTGGAGCCACGATCTTCGTAGGGTGGCTGGTAGCAGCTGGATGAGAGTTGCCGAGACTCGAGTTAAATGGCGTACAATTGGAGAGGCCTAAGTATGTCCAGCAGTGGACTGCTGTAGACATGATGATGATGTACACTGTGATCCCTGAAACGATTTTTTATCGAACAAAATAAATCCTCGAAGATTTGGAAAAAAATTATTAACCTTATAAAATGAGAAAAATATACGAGTTTCGAAAGTTTTTCATAGTTCAGAAATCCTTTTTCCGGAGAAGAAAACTGACTGAATAATTTATTTAAGCACTAGCTTTTGACCGCGGGTTCGCCCGCTTGGAGGTCTGAAATATTCAAAAACGTCAAAAGCTCAAATGTTGACAACCAGTTAATACTGATTGTCGGACATTTGAGCTTTTGATTTTTTTCAACTCGACTACTCGACTTTTTTGACTGCACGTAACGACTGTCAAGACTGACAGCTGGAACCAACGGCTTCTCGTGCTCTCCGAGGCACAGAGGGGTTTCGATATGTAATGGATGGTCACCCATCCACGAACCGACCGCGGCAAACGTAGCTTAACCTTTGATTGACCCGAGGAGGTTCTCATTTAGCCATGAGCTCCTCAGGAACCTACTACGCCATAGGCATCATCATCGTCGGTTGGTGCCTCATTTCATTGAAAACGTCGGGCCTCTGCGAGTTGGCTTCGGCCCCTCGTACGCCTTCCAAAGGACCGGGACCCCATGGTCCCGAGATATGTTAATACTTAAAAATAAATAATAATAATCATTTTATTATCAGGCAACTAAGGCCCATAGATAAAATAAACAAAATAATCTTATACAATAATAAATTAATACATATTAAAAACCTTAAAACTATGACTATACACGTAACGTTGTCAACGTCGTGTTTCGCTGCGTGGTGTCGCGTAACCGTCCTCGTAAACGTCGATATACGACACCTTTCGGCCAAAAGTCCTCTTTCAGGCAGGTCTGTATAAACGCTGCCACTTGCACAAGAGTCGAGATGACCAATGCGATTTTGACCACATGTGGGGGGCGTAAATATGATCTAGAGTAGTGTTTACATGTGAATAGTGTCGTTGCAGCTTCTTGCAGCTGACTACAAAATTTGTGGTAACTACAAAATTTCGATGTGGTTGCGTTATCGCTAGTGTTTGCAGACAGATAGATGAACTCCGGTTTTCGTAAAGGAAGCACGCCTTGAGTGCCATTTTTTTTTGGATAGGAAATCATCAAATTACTCCTCCCGCTCTGGGTGGAGCGGAAGGGAGTATCAGACTCTTACTGACTAAAACCCACCCGTGTTCCTTCCTTAGCCCTTTATGTTCCGGGGCAGCGGTAACCCTTTCGGACAATCCCGCTACCCCGGCAGGCTTCGGCCCTAAAGGGCCCCTTCTTTTATGCTGACATCTCTTTGAGGCGCGCGTGGAACACATACGCGCCGTCCGGCACGGGCCTGGTCCTGATCGGATGGTGAGCTACCCATTACTCTCCGTCCGCAGGCCCGCGCCCCGGAGCGTCTCCCGCGGTGGCTGGGATGTGAGGCTCTCCCTCTCAGCCATCCCGCCACCTCCTTCGACCTTGAGTGCCTTGACTCAACGAACATAGTGTCGTCGCGTCGACGCAACGTTATGTTTGTGATGTAGCCGGCTTGTACTCGTTCTCGCTGGAGGTTGCATTGTGGCTGTGACGTAGCCTTGATGTGGTCGGGATCGCCCACACAGTTGATTTTGATCCGTATGGCACAGTTGTCCGTGTGAATAAACTATTTATTTTCATACAAATTAGCGCCTGTCTACGTGTTGTCTTTCTGACGTGGTTGTAGTTATGGTACGTGTGATTGGGACCTTCAGTCATCATTTTCTCTACACAAAAACCTGCTCCATAAATTAAACATGTAGGGTAACATCTGTCTACCATTCTTATACAGCGATAAAGATAATTATATATTAAAAAGATGCATCGTGGCAGCGATCGCCCTTTGAAGTGGATAATGTCGTGAATTATTCATGTTCTCTCTCAAGGAATCTCTTTGCGATTTTTATAAGTACACACGGTCTGGGAGAATGAACACTAAATGGATGAAAAACGGATGAACGATTTTTTTGTGGCTTGATCATACTTCGTATGTCTATAACCCCTATTACACTACGCGATATTCAGGGACCATTTTTCCTGAATCGGGGTGGTGTTATATGAGAAAGGGAGGGACGGTCCCTATTAAAAACACATCATCTAAATATCGGGTTTTAGATAATAATATGATTATTATCTATTTTATTAAGTACCTAGTATTTATTGAAAGGCCTACACTGACCTTCCAAACCTAATAGCAGTGTAATTTGAAAATATTGTAAAAAAACAGATATTTTTAAAAGAGTAACCGTAAAATTTCTTCCCGGCTCTTCTCCATAGGAAACGACCACTTGTAAACGTACTCCTAACTAGCTTGAATAACTTTTATAATGGGAACAACACAAAATTCGTGAGAAAAAAAAAAACCATCCCATCGAAATGAAATCAAATGAAAATGTTTATTCTGTCAATAGGAGATCGGAATTACTTTTACACGTCTTATTAAAAAAATAAACTAGATGGAGTCGACATTACCTATCTGACTACCCCTGAGAAGAAATGGCAGAACAAATTCAGGGGTTAAATCAAAGTCAAAATCAAAGGGGTCTTTTAAAATGCAGAAATAATCTTGGACAGATTACACCTCACGATTTGAGTGGACCTGTCCAGTCAGCGCAAGCATTTGTCAGTAGGAGTCGTGTAGCTAAACTCAGAACTTGAGCTCAACGACTCGACGAACAATACAAAAGAAAGGACATCATCATCTCATATATAAAATATATGAAGCTGTTTTTTTTTTCGTGCCGATTTGTTAGAAGTGATGGGCTTTAGCCTGATCATACAGAAGTAAACAGAACTTTCAAGCAGTGTGTCAGAGCTGTTACACATGGTAATGTGATTACGCATTAATGACGCACCCGTAAATACTAGTTACTTGGAACTGACGAACCGCCGGGCCAGCATATTGTTTACTAGATATCAAATGGTCTAACACATCATCACACATACATACACACACACAACCAAAACTAAATGACGATGATGAATGAATTTAACCAAAAGACGGCTACTGTGCCACTTCTGGAAATAACCCTTTCCCTAGCTCCTTTTTTTTTTGTACAGAGACGCCAGAACATCAAGCTACCCGAAATTGTAAAATTTTCCCAATCAACCTTGAATCTAATGCGTTAGCGATACAGTTGAAAATCTATTAAAGAAATTTGACAGATTGTAGTAGCTTGATGTGCTGGCGTCTGTACATGGCATCTCGCAGGTCAATCTAGGAGGTAGTCGGCAGCTTACCGGGCCTTGTTTGTGGATGCCTCAATAAATTAAGGCCTCCAGCCAGGGCTTAACCTTAAAAACTAAGCAACTACACGCTATGGGCACCCCCTGTGGGGTACGGACCTCGGCTAAGCACACACCCGTGTTCCTTCAGTTGCTGTGCCAGGGGCCACGGTAACTCTTTCGAACAACTCGCGACCCTGGCAGGATCTCGCGGTCTTCACAAGGACATTGGTCCACCTGGTGGGGGAAGGCTTTCCAATGCTGCGCCTTCCGATACACGTTCGCCAGTAAAGAACATTTCGGCGCCAACAGTCATCTGTTCTACGAGCAATGTGCCCTGCCACTAGTAAGTCGCGGGTGTTACCACTGGACCTTTATCGCTGCAAAAAAATAAAATAAACGCACAACTAATTACTCGAATACGGATCACGTGACCATAATGAGATGACGGCAAAAATGGACGCTCACTAATGCGTATGGTCATTAGTTATGGGGGTAAGCACGTGCCGGGATTCTGAAAGTGTTGGGGGCCCCTGCCTAGACTGAAATGATAGCGGGAAACGAGGTCTGAAAGTATTAATCAAGGTTTATTAGTCATTTGTTAAATGATTACGTTATTAATACTATGATAACATTGATTACAAAATGAATTAAGCATTATGCTGAGCGCAGGCCGTTTTGCTAAATGACACCATTATTAGTTATAACATCTCATCATCTGCCTAGCCTTTTTCCAACTATGTTGGGGTCGGCTTCCAGTTTAACTGGATGCAGCTGAATACCAGAATTTTACATGGAGCGACTGCCTATCTATCTATCTGACCCCCACAATCCAGTTACAGTAGTATAAATAAATCCTTCATGGAAACCAGTTATGTAGAAGTAGGTATAAAAAAGCCTTCATGGAAACCAGTTACGAAACCCAGGTTTCCTTGACGGCCGAAGCGAATACGATACCCCTTGGTAAAACAGGTTGTCAGACTTTCGGGCTTCTGACGACCCGTAACGACTGTCATAGATCCACAAATGACAGCCGGGACCAACGGCTTAAGTTGCTTTCCGAAGCACAGTGGGGTCGACGGCCCAACCTTGGCAAGAGTAGCTCGCGGTTAGAAGGTTACTATAAGTTCTTTACTTGCACCAACATGCATTAAGCCAGTTGTATTAGTATTTGTAAGGGATACAGTCTTATAGAAAGAAAGAAAGAAAATACGTTTATTTGCGGTGAACATGACGCAAAAATACACATGACACAAAGTAAAAAAAAAATAAAAAGAAGATAAGGGTAACATGCGTCACATCCACGCAAAACGGCTATCGCTCAGCATTATGCTGCGACCCTATGCAAGACAGAGCCCCAGCGCTGGTTTTCAGCGACAGCCGGCATGAAGTTATCATTCAAGCTTAAGCAACTTTTTTTCTCGTCTGGAGATTTATTTGAGCCAACCTTTTGTGCCCTTACTTTTTTTTGTCTATGCTATGTTAGGTGAGGATCGGTCAGATAAGGTTTTAATAACTTGGGACTGAACTGGAGATAAACAAGACTGCCTGAGAGTCTTAATTTAGGTTTTTGTACGACCTTTTGTAGTGAGATTTCAGTAAATAGGGCTGTTTAGAGATAAAATGTGTTGTGTCCAAAGATTTCAATGGCTAGATTTGCCCTCACCGTACTTAGTCACGAGAAAACGTGAATATACTGAGAAGAGTGAGCGCACACATTATTGTTTCCATGACAATCAAGTCAAGTCACTGAAACGTCACTATCTTCTGTCAGCAACACGACTATCTACCCTATATTACTATCTCTATTGTAATTTTTGCATGCTCAAAATGATCGTGTTCTTTAAAAATCATAGTTGGTATAAATAAAATAAAAATATCATGTAATGTATTGGGAGAAGGCGCTGAAATCTGACATACAGGAATCCGACGAAATAAAAATCTGCCGAAACGAAAATCTGTCGAAACGGAAACAACCCACAGTATCTTATGTGTTATAAGCTATGTTACTGTAATGTTTCATCATAATCCGTTCAGTAGTTTTTGCGTGAAAGAGTAACAAACATCCATCCATCCATCCTCACAAACTTTCGCGTTTATAATATTAGTAGGAAGTAGGATAGTAGGATGAAGGATAGTAGGATAAGTATGGATATCTGTTGCTACGGAGAATTTACCGAAGATTTTCCTACTTTAATCCAATTTAGCGAATAGTCGGCTTATGGCTGTTCTTTCGAAATGGTTTGCAGCTAATAATCTTTTACTTAATGCGAACAAAACTAAATGTCTTAAGTTCTCATTACCAAATGTACCTCAAGTGGATCTGAATTTAAAACTTGATGGCAAAAAACTAGATGCTATTACGGAAACTGTATTTCTGGGAATTACTTTAGATTCAAAATTACAATGGGGCGCACACATTAGAGCTCTTTCAGGTAGATTAAGTTCAGCTGCATATGCAGTAAGAAAAATAAGGCAGTTGACAGATATAGCCACAGCTAGGTTAGTATACTTTGCATATTTCCACAGTATTATGTCTTATGGTGTTCTGCTGTGGGGATCGGCAGCTGACGTAGATTCAATTTTCATTTTACAAAAGAGGGCAATCCGCGCAATATATAAAATGGGTCCTCGCGAGTCTCTTAGAAACAAATTTAAAGAAATTGATATACTAACTCTGCCTTCTCTTTACATTTTAGAAAGTATTTTGTATGTTCGCAAAAACTTAGGACTTTTCAAAATAAGAAGCGATTTCCATAATATAAATACACGCAGTAAAAATGAAATTGTGATACCTAAATTTAGACTAACTAAAACTAGCAAGTCATTTCTTGTAAACAGCATCCGTTTTTATAACAAGTTGCCAAAGTCGGTTACAGAACTTAGCGATGGAAAGTTCAAAACCCTCATCAAACGAGTCCTTATCAAAAAAGCATATTATAAGATTAAAGACTACGTTGAAGACAAGGTAGTTTGGCAATAATTCCTTCTGCACATGTGGCTTCCCTGGCGAGGTTTGACGGCATAAGTTCTACGTAAATGTCTATTAACTGCTCTCAAATTACGATGTTTATTTTTTATTTGTACATACTTCTATGACATAATCTTTTTATTATCTGACATTATATACAGACAATTTTAATTTTTCACCTCTTTCTTAGTTGAAATGGCAATCATATCTCTTGGTTTTAGTAGATTTTTATATTTTGTTTATCCTTTTGATAGATCCTTATTTTGTAAATGTGAGGACTTTGTAAGCCTTGTAGACTAGATCTGTAGACCATTTTTTATTTTATCAAGTACCTGGTACTTGTTGACAGGCCTACGCTGTCCTCCCATACCTACTGTAACTCGAAAACATTGTAAAAGTCAATTATTTTTAAAAGAGTAACCATGGAGTTTCTTGCCGGTTCTTCTCCATAGGAAACGACCAATTGGAACCGTGCACCTAGCTTCTGACGTTTCATAAGTGCCCATGTTGGTTTATGTGAAATAAAAATATTTTGATTTTGATTGATTTTGATTGATGGGTTGCTAAAATGCTGACGTGGCTTAACGATCTAACGAGATTGGCATTTTGTAGGTCTATCAACAGTTAGGATTAAAATTCATTGATTTATTTAATTACGTCGAAATTGTAGCAAAACATACCTACCTGCTTTAATTTCTTATTCTTTTACCTATTGTGGTATAGTAATTTTATCCTATAGGTGCATGTTTGTGCAGACGAGTCCTGAAGTGGAGACCGCGTATCGGCAAACGTAGTGTGCGACGCCCCCCAGCTAGATGGACGAACGACTTAAAGAAGGTGGCTGGGACAGACTGGATGCGGAAGGCTTTTTTTTTTTGGATCGGAAATCACCTAATGACTCCTCCCGCTCTGGGTGGAGTGGAAGGGAGTGTCAGACTCTTACTGACTAAAACCCACCCGTGTTCCTTCATTAGCCCTTTATGTTCCGGGACAGCGGTAACCCTTTCGGAAGATCCCGCTAACTTGCGGAAGGCTGAGGAGAGGACAGGCGCAGCCTGGGAGAGGCTTATGTCCAGCAGTGGAGTGCGATAGGCTGAGTTGATTGATCTAGGTGCATCGTCTTCACATAATAATTAATGTACCTATGCAAAATATTGTAAAACATTTTAAAAGAATTAGAGCGGTTTCACACTACATCCGATCCGAATCCGAGATATTTCTCGAGTCCGACTTGTTCGGATCTAGTGCGCAGCCCCTCATACAAGTAGGACAATGGTCACATCGGACCTGCATTTCTCGGATTCGGATCGGATTTAGTGCGAAACCGCTCTAACGGTGGAGTTTCTTGTCCATTCTTCTCCATACGAAAACCACCTTTTGGAAGGAGCAACTAGAATCAAATCTATTTTATTTATTGTAATTTTTGACGTTCAAAATTGCCTTTTATGTGCCTAAATAAATGCTTTGACTTTACTATTTTTAATATAATATAATAATTAAAATTCGTCGAAAGGTAATAATGTCTTAATTAACACGAAACAATAGTAACTTATTTAACGGGAGCCTCATTACATCAACCCGCACATTTTAATTAACTTAATAACACAGCTGTTAGTTTATTGTATTCACGGACTGGTGCGGCTACGAACATAGATTAAATAAATATAGAAACTTTATACAGGCTGGCCCAAAATTCGTGGATCAAGCGAAACAGGGCGATAGTTGAGGTAATTTACAGAAAAAAAAAAAAAAGACATAAAAAAAAGTATAATCACTAGGTACAACAGTGCTTTTATGACGGTGGGTACCATGATTTATCAGTATTGGCACTTTTTTCAACATCTTTTAAGGCTCAAAAAAAATTATTTCTAACATTAGAACCTTACTGTAAACACTCAAATTGTCATAAATTTTAAGGAGATCAAGTTAGGGCTCTCGCACATATTTTTTTTTTTACTAAAAATAAACAAACTATCGCCCTGTTTCGTTTGATCCACGACTTTTGGGCCACCCTGTATAGAATTTGTTCAAAACTATTTGATCAATGTGTAAACTAACCCTGTTCTAGTTAAATTCTTACGTAATTACTTACTAAAGGAAATTGGTAATACATTCATCTGTATTGAGGAGGTTTCAACTTTATATCTTACCACTTTCAACTTCAACAATTATTGTTTGAGTAACGTTCAATCAACTCAGCCTGTCGCAGTCCACTGCTGGTCTCTCCCAGGCTGCGCCACAACACCCTGTCCTCCACCTACTAACGTCGTCCGTTGGAGTAACAATATTAAATTGTTATTAAAAAATCATCGATGAATACCTATTGAGGTTATAAATTTAACCTCATTAGTCAATTGAAAAAGAAAAACATCTTTAAGGCCAATGCAGATTAGGGCGGGCTGCACCGTAACGCAACGGATTGCAAAAATCCTCATAGCTCACTTTCGTACTAATGTACATACGCCAGCACATCAAGCTACTACAATTTGTCAAATTTCTTTAATAGATTTTCAACTTTATTGCTAAAGTATAAGGTCCAAAGTTGATTGGGAAAACTTGACAGTTTCGGGTAGCTTGATGTGCTGGCGTCTGTATGTACGAAAGTGATCTATGAGGATTTTTGCATAATAAGATAATTCTAAGAACCATCGCACAAATGTACGCGCCCCTTTTTGAATCTATCTGAAACAATTACTGCTTTGCAGCGCAACCCGAGAGTAGTGGTGGCGCAGTGGTAACGGCCCCGACTTACGAGTTGTACGTCGTGGGCTCGAAACATCATTACTGCTTTCAAACACGGTGAAGGAAAACATCGTGAGTTAACCGGCATGTCCTAGTACTAAAAATTCGAAGACATATGACGTCTACCAAACCGCATTGGGCCTGCGTGGTGAATTACGGGCCCTTTCCTCTCACAGAGAGGAGGCCTGCGTCCCAGCAGTGGGAACATTATAGGCTGATTATGCGCGGCCCGATGCGACTTCTAATGTTCTTTGACGCAATTTTCTAATTTAATTTGCGTTTAGGTTAAAGGTGATTTACAATTAGAATTTCGTGTTCAAATAATCAAGTAACATCACTCAATTTGTAAGTGACACTACAATTTGGCACAGGTACGTTTTCTAATCCATTTGTTTACATTTACATCAGATGTTTTTGAACAGACAATAGGTAAAAAGAAAACCGGCCAAGTGCGAGTTAACACTACATACCAATAACGCCAAAAAAATCTCGTTTATTGTATGGGAGCTCCCCCTTAAATATTTATTTTATTCTGTTTTTAGTATTTGTTGTTATAGCGGCAACAGAAAATTTGTGAAAATTTCAACTCTCTAGCCATCACGGTTGATGAGATACAGCCTGGTGACAGACAGACAGACAGACGGACAGTGGAGTCTTAGTGATAGGGTCCCTTTGGGTACGGAATCCCAAAAAATGAACAAAATACGTTTATTTGCGGTAAGACATAACTCAATGAAAAAACACAAAAAAGATAAAGTTGGGAGAGAAAATATGCGGCACATGCATGCAAAACGGCCAATGTCGGGATGTTGTAAGTATAACGTATCGTATGTCAGGTGCAATGCGTAGTTCGTATGTGGTGTTTTATATGTCACCACGCTCTTAAGAGACCATCTTCATAAAACCACAGAATTTCCGAATTTTGTTAATTTCAGAGGCGATTTAAAAACAAAATCATAAGTTATTTATTCAAACTAGGCTGACAATCAGCACTTTTTGGACGCCAACATTACATTAGGACTGCCGCCCAAAACGTCCACCCTTCGCCACTTTTTAGTGCTTTAGTTGGGAAGAAGAAGTGGCGCAACAAACTCCCCAGCAGCACATCTGTCTGTTCAGTTAAAACAACTATGGATCAGAAGGTGGAACTTACTAAACAATTATAGAATATTAGCTCGAATGAATTCGAACCGGAGTTTCATATCTATGCATTTTTATTCTTTGCCACAGACTAGAAAGCGACTGTGGCTATGAAATAATGGAATTGTGAGGCCACAGTAACGGCGTGTTTTACAAAGTAGGTATTCATTCGGTTCGATGTTTATTTGTTTTTATATTCTGTTTATTTTCTTTTCTAAGCCTGAACTGGATGTTGTGAAAATACTTTGTGGTTGCTTGTTTATTGTACTTTTCATGTTGCAATAATACTTCGTTATGTGACATTGTTGTTCTAGGGACTGTTTGCTGAAAGCTTTGCCGCGAGAGTGTTTTTCACTTGTCAAAGTGGCCTTGAATGGAAAGCGACCAATCAGCGACAAGACAAAACACTATAGCTATGGTTTTCTAAGACTGAGGTGGAAGCCACATAGCGTCCGCAATTTGAATTGAAACTCAAATATTCAATGCATTATAATGGGTTAGGTACTAAAAATACATATAACACGTATCGAAGAATAGGTTTTTGAAATGTTAGAGAAAAACTTACTTTCGTGATTTTTTTCGCCATTGACGTCACACAGTCAAATCCACTCTCCGTACCGCGCCGCCGCGACAAACTGCATCAGCTAGCGCGTCAAGAAAAGAGACATAACGCGATGTTGCCAGCTCGCTAACGATTTATAGAATCCGAGAAATGAACTTTGTAACAACTCTCTTCGGTACCTACCATACATTTTACAGAAGCCGGCAAAAAAATCACGTTACAAACTTAGGTGAAGTGAGCTTCACCTAAGTTTTTACGGTCGGACATAAAATACACACACACAAAGTGCCCAAAAACCTCACTCAAGCAATAAAAGGTTGACAATTTTGTCTATTGCTTGATGTCAGGTCCGGGGATCAAAGACAATACAGATTAATTTGTGTTTGCGACAGGGCAAATGTCAAACAAACAACAATCAAAACAAAAACAAATGCCAATTTCAGAGTGGAAAATTAACTAATTTTGTAACAAACAAACAACAAAATAAGAACAATTAAGTCGTGCGTCGCATCTGTGCAAGAACAGGCCGTTGCTCCACAAAATGCTGTGACTTCGGACGAACCTTTCGTCAACAGCGCTGTGTTTCGGCAACTACCTCTCGAATGACGTAATGACGTCCCCCTACGTGACTTTTTATAAGACCTTTGTATCCTGCTTATGCGTATGAAGTTTCATTAAAATCGGTTCATTTATGGTTCATTCATTTCGAAAAAACAAGGGCTTGAAAGTTTTTATGAAATCCCGTACGTCGTAAACGCTCATATATGACTAAATCTCACTTCGTAATGACCTTAAAACGATTTTAGATTCAAAACGGTTTAAGCAAAAATCTTCATTGAAATCGCTCCTGGTTAAAATAAAGTACCCACTTGCCAGGAAATATAGGTATCGTCTAGATAGGCAATTTATAAAGGTAACCGAATTATTCCTTCGTTCGTAACATTATTTACCTACTTAAGCAATTTACCTTTTAATTTGAAAGTAAGGGACGCTTTAATTTATGTTTAACAAAAAACTCCATCGCAAATCAAATAAAAATCAACATTTATACATCTTACTGTTTTTTTTTATTATTATACATATTTCTATTTCTAAATATTATAAAACAAAGTCGCTATTCGTGTCAGTCTTTGTGACCTGTTACATGATCAGCCTATAATGTTCCCACTGCTGGGACACAGGCCTCCTCTCTTCGAGGGGGAGTGGGCTGTAATCCACCACGCGGGCCCGGTGTGGGTTGGTGGTGGTCATGAGCGCCTTTCTGGGTTCGAACCCACGACCTAAGACTCGTAAGTCGGGGCTGTTACCACCGGGTCATCACTGCTCCGGGTGACCTCTCAAGCTCCGCTAATGAGACACAATTGATTTTCTATTCTATCGTACTAAATAGGGGGTACTCGCGGATTTTGATGCGGTTTTCACAATAATTTAGAGAACTTATTCTGGAAAGTTGTGTGTAAACGTTACGTATCGTACGTATTAAGTATACTTAATCTGTTTTATTCTTGAATTTGGTCGCCGGACAAGCGACAACAATGAATCTGGGTCACTTTCACTTTGTCTAAACTAAGAATGCTAGCTTCTTCTTAGCGTGTCGATGGTAATCTATCTAAACAGGGTGGTCAAAAAGTCATAGATCAAACGAAATAGGGAGATAAAGGAGATCATTACCGTACACGTTACCGTTACGTGGTATGTTAGCTGTGGCTAGCTACTCTTTCAGTGCACAATTTACAAATAAGATGGTATGTAAAAATAAGTGATGTGCCAAAAGCACTTACAAAATATTTATGAAAAATGTCTACCTTAGCGCTTTTCGCGACTTACATGCAAGGTAACATTCTGAAGCACGTGTCTAGCTGGTAAGTCGGGTATGTTGAAAATTACAGAACTTGCTACAAACGCGTCGGGCATAAAGAGTATTTCAAGACTAGGGTGCTTCTCTTTCATGTAAATCTGAACTGAACTTCGGCCTTCTGCCTTTCCAGGTTGTGAATTTTCATTGCTTGAAAGGATTTTTTTTTTATACTGTCCAAAGGCGAGAATAGGGGCTCATGGCTTAATAATAACAACCGAAGGGGTCGATTGAAGGTTAAACAACGCTTGCCGAGGTCGGTCCGTGGATTGGTGACCATCCATTACCATTACAAATATCGTGCACCCCGTACCTAGGAAAATAACGTTAAGCCGTTGGTCCTGGCTGTCATTCCTAGATATTTACAGATTGAGACTGAGATGAGACGTGAAAGTTCTTAAAATGACGAAAATTGCCCCCCAGATCAAACCATCATCTGATGCTAATTTATCTTAGATTTACCATTTTATTATTATAATAAATTGTAGTATTCAATGTAGCTTTTAAACCATGTTATTTCATGTCATTAAATCAGTGATCGTTATCTATCAACCAAACCACAACCAATTCAAATATAGGGTGACTGGTAATTAGTGACCGATACTTAAACACGTGATTGTACTCATGATAACAAACAACTTTTACCAAACCTGAAATTGCGAAAAAAAATCAGCTGTTCCTTACATTTATGTTCGTATAACTCGTCAAAATGTAGGGAACAGCTGCTTTCTTTTTCGCGATTTTAAGGTTTGGTCCCATAGTAAAAGTTGTTTTTTATCATGAGCACAATCACGTGTTTAAGTATCGGTCACTAATTACCAGTCACCCTATATAATACTAAATCAACCAAGTATGAACCAACCCAGAAGTTACTGCTAAACCACACAGACACTAAATTCTAAAAAGTAATTAAGTGATATCAATGCAATTCATAATCAATATTTTTTTTTGCATTTGAATAATATTTATAAAAATCAAAACAGCGAAATAATCATTACAGAAATATTTGACAGCTATTGGCAACATTGCCAGCTTTCCGAATGCACTCTATTAAACATTATTTCGAAAATAATAATAACCTAATTATACGGAGTGTTATAAACTATATCTATATACAAATAAATAAAATTGGAGCGTCTGTTTGTAATATGAAAATAACCGCTTTTTACTAAATGCATATGGATGTACACGGTACATAATAATATATCAAAATAACATTTTTTTTAAATTTTTTGTCTGTCTGTCTGTTTGTTCCGCCTAATCTCTGAAACGGCTGGATTGATTTTGACGAGACTTTCACTGGCAGATAGCTGATGTAACTTAGACTATTTTCAATTTCGAAAAAAAATAGGGTCCCACGAAAAAAAAAAAAAACTGAGAAATAACTTTTTTGCTAAATTCCACGCGGACGAATTCCCGGGTAGCAGCTAGTAGAATATAAAAATGTATAAATAATGTATGAAAAGGGGACATCTAATCACCACTGGCTAGTTGGAACTGGCCCAAGAGTGCTTCCTGTCCGTGACAGTTCAATTTTCAGTCGGTTCGGAGCAAAAGCAGGCCATGTGCACTTATCATGATTTTTAGTAGGAATTCAGAAAATCTAAGTTTCATGTTGGTCGGTGAAGTTATTATATTCAAGGGAAAACTATGGTACTAAAAGTATCTGATACTAGCTGTGTCCGTGACTTCGCGTGCATGTCGGAAAACAAATTGGATTTTGGATTGGATTTTTGCGCGAAACCATAATTCTTTTTCTAAAATAAAAGTAAAGTTAGTTATAGTTAGTTATAGTGGTCATGGTTTGGTTGTTAGTTAACGATCACTGATGTAATGACATGAAATAATATGGTTTAAAGGCTACATTGAATACTACAATCTATATATATAAAAGGAGAACTGACTGACTGACATATCAACGCACAGCCCAAACCGCTGGGTCTAGAGATTCCAAACTTGGCATGTAGGTTCCTTATGAGGTCTAGGGGTGCACTAAGAAAGGGTTTTTCGAAATTCCACCCCTAAGAGGGTGAATGGGGGGGAGGGTGAAATTTCACGCGGACGAAGTCGCGGGCAGAAGCTAGTTTAATATAGTAATAAAATGGTAAATCTAAGGCAGCAGTCAAATATTTCGCTGTTTTATTCACATTAACTAACTTTCATAATGCACCTTCTTAGGAGTGAAAACTCATTACTTCAAATAACTTTTAACCATCAATCACTAGTAAGTTAAAGTCTTAATTTGTAAACCACATTTCAAAAGAATTTTGTTTCACAAAAATAGCATATCTAATATTCATCAGTTTCATAAAAGCAGTTTGAAACGGTGGAGTTCCAAGTACGGAGTGGGGACCCACTAGAGCTGTCTCGAGAGTGCGTCAGGAACGCCCCGTTCCTGTAAACTTTTTATGAGCTGCGCACATGCGGGTAAAATAGTTACGTGATTTTGCGATTTATTTACTTAAGTTTACATACCGAACATCACAGAATAGAATCCCATGGCGTTGTACAGAGCAATTTACAAACTAAAAATTGGGAAAAAATTGGGACACACATATTAGAGTAGGTTTATAGGCAAAATTCAATAAATAAAAAAAAAAATATCAAGAAAATAACAAAATTACCAAACAACACGATAAACTTGTAAAATAAATAAAATGAAAAAAATAAATAAAACATTATTTATCTTGTATCTTATCTAATTATTATCTTTCATCCATCTTCTCACATAATCTTGGATGGAATGCTACTGCGCTACTTGCTATCTCTCTCTAGTCGAGTTTGATTGCCTTCACTTTAGACTAAGTATAAGGCTGGCCGCATACGTCCGGTTTCCTGATTCGGAATTCAGATTCGGAGGCCCTGAATGCACGCATTTTATACAAAATCTTCTCTTTAGCGCACACGTTCCTATATTTTTCGTCAGGGTTTCCGAACAGAAAATATAGAATGTAAACCGGACGTATGTGGCCGACCTAAGAGTGAGGGAAGAAGGAGTGCATCTGTGTTATATAATATCTCCCGCGACTGGTGTCCGCTGTGATTGATCGCCATGACCAAAATTTGGCCAGGAGGACTTTTATTTAATACTCATTGGTAAGACTTACTTGGTGTAAGTCAGATTTTCGGGCTGACATTTACAGTTTATTTGCTAAAATACCGCATCAAAACGGCCCAATCTACGAAAACATTTCGATTACAAGCAGAATTCTCACACAACGAAATCAAAAGTTAATTCAACGGACAATTAGCAAAAACCGTTTGGGCTAAAACAAACCAACGTTTTGATTAATCACTGTTTACCTGCTAACGATGTTCGGGCCATGATTCTAGAGTTTAGGCAAAGTTAATCGCCGGTTAACTTTAAATCATAATTAAAAGGCAATTAGGGCAGCGTATCGCGGGAAATTATTTATCCTAACCTTTGCACCCTTTGTCTAATCGAGCATAGATCGCTTAGATTACTGGACAGTCGGTTCAAAGTTATTCTTCCGTTATTTTTTTTATGACGGCTTCTGTGAGCCATTTTGTTTTGTTTTTGTTTTGTACTTGCTCTTGCAGCATACGATCTCGCTGTATAATTATGATTTATTAAATAACAAGTACAATTAAATAAATTAACACCTTCCGGCGCGGTAACGGCTGTAACCGTATTTTAAAAGTTCATGAAATATCAGTACGGCGATAGCCGTATAATTGGTACTTTCTTTACGTCAAATACGGCTACTGTAGTGTAAAATATATTTGCTTATTGTATAGACTTTATGATTTAAGCAATAAAGCTGAGATCACGTTGATTTACTGTAAAAACAAGTGGTGTACGTGCTCTCAATGTGTTCCATACACAAACATAAACAGATTTCATCCATAAAAAAAACGAAAATTTTATTAGCTTTCATTACGTAGAAGAATTTTTTTCTCTACGACGCACCGTTTTAAAGATATTAGCGAAAAACTCCAAAGGGGGAACTTTTAGCCCCAAACTCCGGCTCACCTCCTAGACGCGGGGACTTTTAGTATGTTTACTCCCTAAGCATCCTGAACAACTACTGATACGGTTGTAGCCGTTTACCGCCCTAGGTAAACGATTTAATTTTCCGTGATATTGTTGGTACGGGTGTGACAGTATTGTGATTTTGTATTAAAAAATCTACTGTCTTTCCCTAATAAAGGACCGCGCCGGAAAGTGTTAACAACGTTTGAGAGTAACTAACTTTTTTCGGACTAGGTATGTATTACTCGCCAAGTGTGCAGAGTATGATGACTGGGTGATAAGGACATACGTTTAAAAAAACGCGTATTATCGCCCTCTACTGCACTGAAATGTAATTGGCCTTCATTGTCAACTGACGACAAACACTCACACCTAAAATCCATGATGCCTGTGCAGACTTTCATAATTTTCTACCGTTATCTCTTACATCTTTGACAGATAGGATCTGAGGGGCAATTCTCGTAATTTTAAGAACGTTCACAGTGTGATCTCCTGTTTCAATCTGTCAAAAATACCTCTAATTTCACTACATTTTGACTAGTTTTTGACATTTGTTTGTTGCTGAGATGAGACTGCGACTAGATTTTGAAAGTTTTAGATTACGAGAATTGGCCTTCAGGCTTTTTGTTAGGTTGTTCAGGCTGCTTCGTTTTATGGATATTCGAAAGTTTGCACGCTGAAAACTTTCGCAGGTGGTCGAAACGGTCAATTTATATTTGTCCGATCATTCCATTGAAAGCATTGAATTGAATTGTCTCAGGTATACAATAAAGTAGACTTTATTTCGGCTTTGTTACAATTTATACTAGAAAGAGGTAAAATTTGTAAGTATGTATGGGGGTAATCTTAGAAAATGCTGATACAATACCTAAAATTATTTACTTATCAGAAGCTACTATATTGCCGAGTGTTATAGAATATATTTTATGTTAAACAAAGTCGCGGGCAGAAACTAGTTATATTAAAAATAAAAGGCTTTGGGAAAAGGAGTTTCTGAGCAAACCTTTTCATTATCTTTTTGACACAGAGCATTCTCCTCAAAACGGAAGATCATGTCATGATCATCACGTGTAGGTATTTTTGATATTTTACATTTCTTTAAGTTCAACATGATCCGTGGATATTCCATCAGCATATCTTAACCGCGTTCAAGAGCTTTTAGTATCATCATTGGTGTTGAATATTGACACTGACGTGGTGTAAATGAGCGTTCTTTTTTAGGTAAAATTCTCCAGAAGACGTCAATTAGTGCGAAGGTTGAATACATTTTGAACGTACAAAGTGACCGTTGTAATGGTGTTATCTATGTGTCATAGCATAAGTATGATCAGCCTATAATGTGCACTGCTGGGATATTTATAAGCATCCTCTCTGTGAGACGGAGTGGGCCCCAATCCACCACGCGGGCCCAGTGCGGGTTGGTAGATGTCACATATGTTTGAATTTTTGGTTCTAGGGCATTCCGGTTTCCTCACGATGTTTTCATTAACCGTTTCGAGAACAGTGGTCATGAAATAAATTACACAAAGTAAAGCGTCTACTTGGGTTCGAACCCACGACCTACAACTCGTAAGTCGGGTCGCCATGTACATACCACATAATAAAAATGTTTTCCCAATAATTTCTAAGTCACAGCCATATATTTTATTAACATACTTATAGATACTTCACGAAACAAAGTTGTTGCTATACCCAAGGCATATTAGAAAAGTCGCAAAGTTTCTCTTGGTGGAAATCTGTGGAAAATTGGCCGCGTCGAACTTCAAGCCGACCAGTGTGGCATACGAATTGAGTTCAAAATGTAATACTGGCCATGTGGGACCAGCAAAGTTCTTAATTAGAAAAAAATAATAAGAAAGAAAGAAAAATATTTTATTTGGGACACGCACAGGAAATACAAGCAGTAAAAAATTAGCATTTAACACGAACAAAATTACATTTAAAACAACCAAAAAAAAAAAATCCTGTGCTATGCCAAAAAGGCCCGTATCTGTTTAAGTAATGCTATATTTAAAAAATAAATACCACAGCGCTGGTATTCTGATAGGGCCCGATATAATATATGCTTCTTGTTCGTATTTGATATCAAAAATGTAACTCTTTACTAATTGTCTATGGTGTGTATGTCTAGCTTTATGGTATTAAAGTGTTATTCTATCCTTTTTGGAACGTCACGTGTCATCCGTGCGTTTTTTACATTCTCTTCTTAATCTGTGGTTTTATTATAGGTCATGGGCCTAGTTAGGACCCATAAAATAATAGTTTATTCTTACTTTTTTCGTGTTTAGTGCTAAAAAAATGAGTTCCAAATTTATGACGTACGTTCCAAAGCTCAAGGGTCGTGAGAATAACGATGATTGGAATTAGACAAGCGCGTGCTTATGAATGACAGAGGTGACGTTCTTACCTCTCGTGACCACGAGCTACACCAAAAAGCTTATAGATAAAAGTGGAGGCAACGCTCTGAATACCTAAGTAAAGACGACTGTGGTCGGACACTCTCTTTCTAAATACACACATAAGAACGAGGAAGTGATATGTGTTTTCTTTGTCATATGTATGTATTTAGAAAGAGAGCGTCCGACCACAGTCGATTTCACTTAGGTATTTAGAGTGTTGTCTCCATTATTACCTATAAGTTTCTTGAGCTACACGCTCAAGTGACACGCGCCTTGTGAGAGCGACTGTGGGGAGAACAAATGAAAGAAGTTGTTAAGAGCTTCTAAAATTCGTTTGTAATAATTATTTACGGTTGAGCGCTGTATAGTTCGAATCAAACTTTATGGCCGCTCTGAAGTGCGTTACTCGCTGCGCAGTACCCACCCCTCAATCTCGCTGACACATAAAATTGTTACTGCGCAGCGAATCGCCTCATGTTCCGAGCCACAATAAGATTTGAATTGGGCTCTACCTGATACTGATTCTCTTTTTCCTTTAATTCAAACACTTAATAAGATTACAACTAAATATTTTTCCACCATACATTTTTTTTTTCGTTACAATAAATCATTAATCTTGTGAAAAAGCGTACCTACCAAAATGTCTCGCAAAAAAAAAATCGGGTGTGGATGGACACGGCCGTGTGTTGTACGCGAATACGTTTACGTAACGGGGTTGATCCGCTCGGCCGCATTCATTCTTTTACGTTTCCGGCACTGCTTGACTCGGTCATATTATTTTATTAGTACCATTTATCTTGAGAAGCCCTTTCCAACCGTATACGATCTCTGTATTTTGATTTGGCATTTTGACGCATATAGGCCGACATTATATATTTTTGATATTATTTTTCTTTTTATTTTAATACATTATATTCACTGTCACGATTTTACACAATGTTTTATATGCAATCGATAGATTTTGACAAGAGCTGACGATTGAAACTTAAATGAACGTCGTAGCTTTTCCGAGTCAAAAATTATACTAAACGGAAATCTCGATACGCAGTAAAATTACCTCAAAATGGCGGCGTTTTGCCCTCCACCTCGCGCGATGCCTCACCATCCTCACTTGGCGTAATGAATTATTTGATCCTTTAGATATCCAATGGTGTAATTGAATTTAGGATGGAGATGATAGATACGAAGCTGCAACCCCAAACTGTGTCCCCCGATTTTGTTATCATTGGTTTTTTTGACTTGCCTCCCACTATGGAAGCAATTTTAAAGACGTATTCACATAAAAAAAAATATTTACTAAAATACTGTGACCTAAATAAAAATAAGTAGCACAGCTGCAAATCATCGAACTTCAAACTTTTCTTGTATTCGGTTGGAACTTGCGCTGTTTTAATTTAGCGGGCGCGAACTTGGCAGGCCCCTATACAAACACCCCATTAATAACTTCGATTTTATCAGATGCCTGTGGAAGCTGGCAGAAGTCTGAAAATTGGAACGGTTTAGACTGGTTAAATTGGTCCAACACTAGGCTTAGGCTATAAAAATCTTAAATTCATTCATTCACTGAAAAAAAAAACAGTGGCACTCCGGGAGTACCGACAGAAGTGAAAACTTGAACAATTACGTGTGTATTTTTTGAATTGTCATATAAAGTAAACACAAACAGAATACTTTGCAATCACTCACTGGCATATCGGAAATACATTAAAACCGTGTACATTCCGAGGACAGCCTTACATATCCGAATGTAGCGCGCGGTGTCGGTAACAGTGTCGCGAGTTCAATGGTTTTTTTCCATCTCAAAAAATGCGCAACGCGCCTAAAGAAGTTTTCATTTTAGTAACGCACAGACCACTGGGTCTAGAATTATGAAATTTACAAAAGTGAATGAATAATGAAAATAATGAATAATGAAAATTAGCACTAAAGAAGCATGTTTGAAAATTCATCCCCTAAAGGGACTAAATAAGGGGCTTTATTTAGAAGTTCGTCAGTTTTGCCGATGGGCAATCGCATCAGGCACATGGCTTGTTTGATAAAAGTTCAGATACCTCTTGAAAATGGGTTATCAAAATTGGTTAGTTATTCATTGTTCCAATTGTTATCAAAGCAGTTTTTATTATATTTTTTAATTAAAAACGTCGTCTTATGAAGAGAGGTGAATTATAAAGTAAACACTAATTAAAGGTATAGAAACTGGTTACACTAAAGCAAAAACTCATAAAATCCATAATCTCCTCCGTTTTTACAGTCGAATAATTATAAAAAAAACGTACCTAGAACTTTTTATTTCAGCGAAGAGTCGCCCGCGGAATGAGCAACATCGTTCGTACAATGACTACATTCGCATACTAAAAGTTAGTCCAGGAGCTGACGGCACGCGGCGGTTATTCGATTTTCACGCAAAGAAACTTTGCAGGGAAAGCGCTCCGAAATTCGAATTTGTTCCATGTGTGTTTTGTTTTCTATTTTGTAGTTTACGTAATTTTGGCGTTTTTGTTTTAAAGATTACTTGCAGGTAGGTACTGTTAGTTTCGTATATTATTTTTGTTGTTGTGCTATTTTAACCTACTTCTAAAAAGGAGGAGGTTCTATGTGCGTCTGTTTGTATTTTTTTTTTTAATAAATGTTCATCGATATCTTCATCAAACGTGAGCCGATTTTCATAAATTTTTCGCGGGTCTCGCATATGAATTTTATTAAGTTTGCTTTTGTCGTTTTTGAATTAGCTTCAATAATACGTATTTAATCCGCTTTGTGTATGTTGATGATGTTATAAAACTTCCTGTCTGTTTTTTTTGTAAATAGTTTTGTCCTATTTCTGATTTATAAGTTACTAGAATAATTTAAGTACACGTACCAAAAAAAAAAGTAGACTCGTGCATGTTTGAGATTCTGTGAGATGATGGACGAAAATTAAGTTTTTTTCGTGGCAGTATTATTTAATTGTAATTTGTTAATTTGGGACCCTAGCTAGATGGACCGAAGACCAGAAGGTGGCTGGGACAGACTGGATGCGGAAGATGGAGGACAGGGTGTCATGGCGCAGCCTGGTGGAGGCATATGTCCAACAGTAGACTGCGTTAGGCTGAGTTGATTGAGTATAATTTGTTTTGCTAGTATTTTTTTGTGTATTATTTGTTACTGTTATTTCTTCCTTATAGTAAAATTTAATTTGGATCTAAGTCTGTAATACTGCGCATGTTTTTTCCAAATATTTCATAATCAGCCTATAACATTTCCACTGCTCGGACACAGGCATCCTCACTGTGAGGCCACCACGCGGGCCCAATGCGGGTAGATGACACATGTCTTAAAATTTTCAGTTCTAGTACATGCCGGTTTCCTCACGACGTTTTCCTTCACCGTTTTGAGAGAAGTGGTGATGAAATAATTTACGCACAGTAAAGCGCCTTTCTGGGTTCGAACCTACAACTCGTAACTCGCGACCGTTTCGACTGGGTCACCACTGCCCTAATAAATTACTGAGCAGGCGTTAACCCCATATTCACCGATAAATTAACACAACCTTTGGACAATTTAACCTAATGGATGGCGTCAGTTAAAGTGACCTATAAGGCTAACAGGAAGTAAAGCCGCCGGTCACCATTTTTTGCGCGAAAATAATGTAGTTTGCCAAGTCATGATCTAGACGTTAGAGGTTGTGACCTTCACGTTGGTGAATAATAGTGTTGAAAGTAATTTAGGGCTAAAATTACAACGGTGAAAGGTAGAGAAAATTGTATGTAATTTATTCTTATGTGTAAAAAAATAGCTTATCGTTCGAGAAAAATAATGCAAAGTAATTTTGGAACTACATGATATTAATCGTCGGTGCGCGTGTAAGACCGTGAACGCGCAGTTTGTAGCTGATTCTTGTGATTATGATTCTGTAAAGTCATATTTGTGACGGTCGCGAATAATATTTTAATCAACATACAACCTGACCCTGCCCAAGGGGCCCGTGGCTAAATAATAACAGCCGCACAGGTCAATCGATCAGGTTAAGCTACGCTTGCCGCGGTTGGGGTGTGGATGTGTGACCAGCTTTACATACCGAGACCCGTCCGTGCCTCGGAAAGCACGTTAAGCCGTTGGTCCCGGCTGTCATTCGTGGATCTTTGACAGTCGTTACGGGCAGAAGCCCGAAAGTCTGACAACCAGTCTTACCAAGGGGTATCGTATTATCCAGAAATGGGTTGTGGAGGTCAGATAGGCAGTTGCTCCATGTAAAATACTGGTATTCAGCTGCATCCGGTTAGACTGGAAGCCGACCCCAACATAGTTGGGAAAAGGATAGGCAGATTGATTTATAGATAGAAAATACTTGGACAGTTAGAGGTGACCTTGATGTCTGGCAAATATTTATCAGGCAACTAAGGCCCATAGATAAAATACACAAAATAATCTTATACAATATAAACTAATACATAAATATTAAAAATCTTAAAACTATGACTATACACTTGACGTTGTCAGCGTCGTGTTTCACTGCGTGGTGTCGCGTAACAGTCCTCGGAAACGTCGATATACGACACCTTTCGGCCAAAAGTCCTGTTTCAAGCAGGTCTTTAGATGTTGGGTTGGAATTCGTACCACAAATGACTTAAAGTTGATGTTGTGGCGCGATTCCAACCTTTCGACCCTCAGAGTCTAGTTGGTCTTCACCTTCAAATACTGCACGACTTCCTGAGTTGTCATGGAGTGATGCAGACGCGAAAGGTATAGCTACGTCGTAGGCACAGCAGGACGCAGCAGCATGTTGGGTCCACTCGGTGCGGTGCCACACAGGTTACGAGAACAGGGCTTCTTCTTCTTCTTCTTCCTTTCTTTCTTAACACATGACCTGTTCTCTTACAGTGCGGCTGACGAGAGAATGCGTTCTTAACTCCTGTCAATTTCATACAAACGAGTACTATTTTGCGAATTTGATCTTTATCAGCTACTAGAATTGTCGCACTGACAAGTGTCAGGAACGCGTTCTCTCGACGGCCGGACTGTAATTATTATTATCACTGTCTCTCGTTCGTCTAAGGGTCCGTTCACACAGCGGTCTGTGTGCTCAGAGAAAAGAGCAGATTTTTTATCACGTTTAAAACAGAGTTTTGAATCATTGTAATAAGGTTTATTTTTACATGCCACTTCTTTTATTATTGAGAATGATTGAGAGCAAACCGCTTAGTGTGAAATAATACGCTCGCGCAGCCGAATGGCTCCGTTTGCATGCTTTTTTGCGCTCGAGCGGCCTGTCTCGCTCCGCGACGAGTGTAATAGATTATCCTAATTATAGGTATTGTTATTGATATCATTTTACTGTTAAAACTTAATAAAATAGTAATGTTCTGCATAACCTAAATATTAAGGAATAATGTAGCAAAACATAGAAAATATTCCAAACGGATATCCACCTTTATGTCGTTGATATTTTGAATGACGGTAGATAGAAACGTCAAAGTTGTTCTGTTCACGACTATAAAAGGAGGAGCTAGTGGCGAGGATCAAGCCTGTACTCGTCGTCTTATCGGGTATGCCGGCCCGACTGAAGCCCGTAGCGCCACGTCGACTCACGGACTGGACAAAGTTCGTAGAGGAAGTAGAGACCAACACGCCGACTCGGCCTATCGTCACCTCCGCGGACGTGGACGAGACAGCGGACGAAGTCACTGTTTGCATACAGAGCGCCTTGAAAACGGCGACTAGCACGCAGCCGCAGGGGAGAGTGCTATTGCCGCCCCTGCCGGCGCGCATTGATGCAATGATCGCCGAGAAGAGGCGCATACGCAAGCAGTGGCAACAGCTCAGATGCCCAACACTAAAGACGCAGCTGAACCGTCTCCCGGAGAAGGTTAAGGCCGAGCTCCAGGCGCTTACCACCGCGGGCTGGGAGGAAAGAATCGACGCCACGACGGACAGTTGGCCGTCGTTACACAAGCTGTGCGGCCAACTCACGAGTACCCCAGCCCTGGTGCGTCCGCTGCTCAACAGCGACGGGGCGCTTAAGTATGCAGCAGAGGACCGGGCGGAGGTCTTCGCCGAACACCTGGAGCGTCAGTTCCGCCCCAACCCGACCGGCGACACCGAACATGTCGCAGCAGTCGAGAAACACCTAGGAGACTACTTCGGCACGCCGATAGCTCCCGATGAAGATGCCATATTTTTCTCGCCGGGCGCAGTTAGACGCGCCATCCTTAAGACGAAGCCCAGGAAGGCCCCCGGTGCTGACGGTATCACCAACACAGTGCTGCGCCACCTGCCGTACCGTATGGTAGCGGCGCTGGCGTGCCTGTTTACGGCGATACTGCGCACGGGGGGCCTTTCCCGCTTCGTGGAAGGAGGGGCGCGTCATCATGTTGCCCAAGGCGGGGAAAAACATCCTGAAGCCGGAGAGCTATCGGCCGATCACGCTGCTGTCGACCGTCTCCAAGGTGTTCGAAGCACTCCTGCTGCGACATCTCCAACCCCACATAGCGCCGCGCCCGGAGCAGTTTGGGTTCCGGGCGGAACATAGCACGACGCTCCAGCTGTCGAGGGTACTGCACCACCTCGCAGCCGCAGCCAACAAGAAGGAATACTCGGTGGCAGTATTCCTCGACATGGAGAAGGCCTTCGACCGTGTGTGGCACGACGGCCTCGTCTACAAGATGGCCACATCCGGCGCGCCCCGTCGCGTTGTAAAAGTGGTCTCTACTTTCCTCTCCAACAGGATTTTCAGGGTGGTGGTCGACGGGGCGCTCTCCAGCGCCCGCCCGGTGCTCGCGGGTGTACCGCAGGGCAGCTGCGTGTCGCCGGCGTGTTACTCGCGTTACACCGACGACATCCCCACCACTCCGGACGCAATGCTCGCGCTGTACGCAGATGACGCCGCGTACATTACTACATCGCTCAATGCGAAGTACGCGGCCGTCAAGATGCAGCGCGCGCTCGACACGCTTCCCGAGTGGCTGTCCAAGTGGCGGCTGTCGGTGAACGTGGGTAAGACGCAGGCGATGGTCTCCGGGTCCGCGCTCCTCCCACCACCCTTGAAGCTGCAAGGAGCCGACATCGCGTGGTCGCCCCGGGTCAAGTACCTGGGGGTCACCATCGATCGTCGGCTCACGATGGGGCCACACGTCCGCTCGGTCGCCGCACGGGGTAGGGTTGCCCGCAACCTGCTCAAACCAGTGCTCTCGTCCCGCATTCCGGCGCGCGTCAAGTTGGGTGTGTACAAGTTGTACGTGCGCCCAATCTTGACGTACGCCGCCCCGGCATGGTTCGCCCTCACGAGCGAGCCGAGCCGAAAGCTACTCCGCGCGCAGCAAAGTCTGGCGCTGCGGACCATAGTAGGCGCGCCTCGTTTCGTGAGGAACGATATCATTCACCGGGACCTCGGGATTGAGAGCCTGGATGAGTTTGTGCGGCGCCTCGCGACGGGAATGTTCGCGCGTGCCGACGCATCCGCCTGGCCCCATGTCCAGGACATTGCGCCCTGGCACGCGCGCCCCCCCGACGCGAGACCCTTGCCCCGCGACCTGGTAGCGGACGACGACCCCATCGCACCGGATTGACGCCTCAAGTGAGCCGCACCCAGGTTACACGCGGCTCATTTGAATCAATAGAACTCCACACTTTATTACATACATTTCGTTGCGTAGCGTGTGCTAGGTTAATATAGGCACGTTACGCAGCGAGCGCAGTCATTCATTACTACACAGACGCTTAAACTCACACGTGACCGCGCAGTGCGGGCTGCGGGCGCGTAGACACTGGGCGGTGTTACACAATACAATACCGCTCACACACACACGACTGCCTCTTAACCCGGACCGTGACCGGCTAGCTCTGGAAGCGGGGCGGGCGGGGGCAAAACACCTAACTCTGTAGGAGCGTCGAGTCGGCACCTCCGTCGCTGGTCGTCCTCCGCCGGGCCTCCCCCAGGTAACTGGGGGTCTCACCTGGCGGGGACAGACCGCCGAGGTGTCGTGAAGAGAGCGACGCTGTATGAATCAGCGTCGCGGCGCGCCTACAGAGAAACAACATGCAACTATTCACATGGACGCACGTAACTTATTTACGTGCGGCCAATATTTCGTTAGGCCACTGACGCCGACCTAATGAGGGGCCCGTATTTACGGGCCACCGTGTTGCCTTTCGCGGCCGGGGGGCTCAGCCCCGGTACCGCTCGCCACGCCCCCTTGCGGGGGCGTAGCGATCTCTGTACGAGCGAGGATCATTCTTGTTCGAGACATCGACCATAACGGAGCTCCGGCCTACAGTCAGTTGATTAGTACTAGTGACGTTATTATGTGGAATAGATCGACCAGATGTCATGTAAGTTAATTGATATTATTATCTTGATTATTACTGATAACTATAACTATGGTGTTCTGTATATGTTATAATATGGCCAATATTGTCAATGTTTTAAAGTGTGTAATGGAATATTTCTAGCTATTGTTATTATGTTGCTATTATTCTGAGTTCTCTTGGACAATTGTCCAAGAGATAGAATTAATTGTTTTTAAAATAACGATGATTTATGGCAATATCAGAAATTTGTTGATAGAATACTTTAACCGGAAACAATTAAAAAGCCATTGTGTTTCACGTGGATTTATACGAAGGGTTAATACTGTGTCCATGGAGGTTCTTGTCCTTCTTCTCCATAATGACCTAGATTTTTAACGGACAACTAGTTTTCTGATTAATTATTGACAAGCCTAAATTGAAATAAATGTCTAGCGTGTCTTGGTGTGCTTTATTTCATAAAATCCTTTACCTACATACCATATTCATAGTTACTTTTACACATATTAAATAACTAGTAACCATTCTGATATCCAAAGCTTTATATTTGGGTAATATATATATATATATAAAAGGAGAACTGACTGACTGACATATCAACGCACAGCCCAAACCGCTGGGTCTAGAGATTCCAAATTTGGCACGTACGTTCCTTATGAGGTCTAGGGGTGCACTAAGAAAGGTTTTTTCAAAATTCATCCCCTAAGGGGGTGAATGGGGGGGGTGAAATTTCACGCGGACGAAGTCGCGGGAAGAAGCTAGTCTATATATATAAAAGGAGAACTGACTGACTGACATATCAACGCACAGCCCAAACCGCTGGGTCTAGAGATTCCAAATTTGGCACGTACGTTCCTTATGAGGTCTAGGGGTGCACTAAGAAAGGATTTTTCAAAATTCATCCCCTAAGGGGGTGAATGGGGGGGGTGAAATTTCACGCGGACGAAGTCGCGGGAAGAAGCTAGTGTATACATATAGACTTTTATAGATAGGCTTGTACTTCATTTTCTAACAAGTGCATCCTCTCAAAAACAGTGCGCTTCCAGCCGGTCTATGTGAAACTGCTGTCGGCTCCGGCCAGTTCCAAGCGTATATCTCGCACCGGTCTATGTGAAAAGAAGAGCGCTGATGCTCTCCGAGCCGGTCTGTGCGGACGGACCCTAATGGTCGCAAGCGCAAGGTGAATGCGCAGTGGTAAACCGCGAAATTCAAATTTTCTTACGTTTTTTGCAATTTGCAGGTCAGTGTCAGGTTGTATTTTGATCAAAGTATGATTAGCGACTATAAAATATATTATGCGCTTACGAAATTGTAGTCATTAGAATCATTAATATATCTCATTAAGAAAAATTTAATTTCGCGGGCCACAACTACGCATTCACCTTAATATAAAAGACAAGTATTTAATTGATAAAAAAATAAAAGCCAGATCTGGATTATTTTTCTATTTAGTCTACTATTTTTACAGTACCCATAAAGTTAACATATTTTGTTTTATCAGTAATGTTACCAAACAAACGGTGGACGGACTGTGTGAAAAATGATAAGGTTAGAAATGGAGTGACTACCGAGATGACGACTAATAGAGAAGTATGGAAGAAAGAGACATGTTGCGCCGACCACAAACAAATTAGGGTGAAGGCAGGAGAATAAAGATGACGATGATAATGATGAGCAGGTTTTTCGTAGTAGGTACTTTCAACCGAAATTTTCAAGCAAAAAGCTATTTATATATGTCGCAGATCTCTTCTTTCTTTGTCCCAAAATGCATGGCCCGTATCTGTAATAAAACAGGCATATATATTTAATCGAACCTGTAATCCTCCATTTTGCGCTCTTAAAAATATTTTTGAACACTCTAATATGATTATTGCGCGCCTTTATCAAATAATTCCTATTTTAGGATCTTAAAAATACTAAATACCAAGTAACTGCGACCAATTTGGATATAGCGGTTGGTCATATTTGGTAGGGGTGTCCTAGCTTAGCTGGCCAATGGCGAGTCAGACCCACACACGACAGGACCCTAAAAAATACCTGAGAATTTTTGCTCGATCTTCAACTTTCCGTCTCCTTTGGACACATCTAAACCGACACTCGTTCGTATATGTTTTATTGTCGCTAGCACATAAGGGAACGTAAATTCTGAAACATCCAATGCAGGTATTCTGGTCCTTTTGAAAAGGCGGATAATATTCAATCGTTTTTGGCGACGCGTAGTGATAAATTATGGAGATTACTGTTAGTACTGCAAATTAAAAAGAACTTTATTGTTAAATATAACATAACATAATACATCTTGCCGGTTTTCCCCGCAGGATTGGGCAGAAGTGTGACACCAATAAAAAAACATTCAAGGTAAAGAAAAACCTTTTTTTTATTGCTAAATGGGCCCGCCCGCTCTTGACCTCGATCACGCCTGATGGAAACTGATGGATGAGGTCTATAATAGAACGAGCGTACCCAGAAGATGCCTAAGGCACTGGAACTCCCACGCATCGACGAAACATAGCAGGTTGCTTGACGCCGGACTCCGGTGGGAGTTTGGTCGCAATCCAGGCGGGAATTAGCCCTGCCACCGCAAGGGCAGAATTCGCCAGTCAAATAAGGTGTTGAGTGTGACTATCCAGGATGCGCCTAGCGCTCGGTTCATTTGAGTAACTGGCGGAACAAACTGCGCTATACGAGGAGGCTTCTTCATGCATCCCAAAACCTCAAATTACTTAGTCAATCATTCAGGTAATTTACACCCATTGCCAAACATAAATTAAATAATAGATAACAGAAATCAAGTCAAATAACCACAATTTATTGGGTTTATCCATCAGGAAATTTTCAGTAGCAACCTGGAGTCTGGTTTTTTAGCCTTTTGCCCAGTTTATGGCAAATGGCTTGCCAATATTTCAAGGTGCAGTCAGCAACAAAAGTCGATTAACACTTCAGTTTTTTTTAGTCTTAGTTATTGAGCAAAATATTTGTTCAAAATTGCAGCAGAAGTACAATTTTTAGAATATATACTCTTTGATATTATGTGAAAAGCTAAAAAGCAGTTTAATGAAAAAAATTGTTGTCAATTTAATCACTTGTAAATATGACAGTGTTAATCGACTTTTACGTTAACTTAAATTGTGAAATGTGGGCGTGATATATAGCACCTTTGGCTAACCCTTCGGAAATGACAGCCGTGATGTTATGGTATATGTAAGAAGTATCTAAAAAAAAACAAATATACTAATATAATAATCACCCTATAACGTTCCCACTGCTGGGACATAGACCTCCTCTCTGTGATGGGAGTATAGGCCGTAATCCACCACGCAGGCCCAGTGCGGATTGGTAGATGTCGCATGTCTTCGAATGTTTGGTTCTAGGACATGCCTGTTTCTTCACGATGTTTTCTTTCACCGGTTTGAGAGCAGTGGTGATGAAATAAATTACACAAAGTAAAGCACCTGGCTGGGCTCGAACCCACGACTTACAAACTCGTGAGTCAGCGCCCCTACCACTGGGCCACCACTGCTCTTACACTAAACTAATAAAAAAAAAGTGGCGCTCCGGGAGAGCCGACAGAAGTGAAAACTTGAACAATTACGTGTGTATTTTTTTAATCGTCATATAAACAAAACACAAACAGAATACTTTGTCATCACTCACTGACATATCGGAAATACATTAAAACCGAGTACATCCCGAGGACAGCCGAACACATCTGAATGTACCGCGGTGTCGATTACAGTGTCGCGAGTTTAATGGTTTTTTCCCATCTCAAAAAATGCCCAAATGAAGTTTTCACTTCAATAAAATTTAAACAAATAAATACTTACGAATTATGACCATCATTTCGACGTGTATTTTGAAAAATGAAAACAAGAAAATGTTACGTATCGGACATTTAATGAATGCTTGGTTAATTGAGTTTCATGGGCAATGTAAAAGAAATTAATTACTATTTAACTTTTTATCGTTCAATTATTGTTCAACTAGCGACCCGCCCTTGCTTTGCACGGTCTGCGAGATTTCTTGATTATGTAAGTTTAATATTAATGTGTTTTACACACTTAAACCTTCTTGAGGGGCCCGTGGCTAAATAATAACAGCCGCACAGGTGGATCGATCAGGTTAAGTTACGCTTGTCGCGGTTGGTCTGTGGATGGGTCACCATCATTACACACCGAGACCCCTCCGTGCCTCGGTAAGCACGTTAAGCCGTTGGTCCCGGCGGTCATTCGTGATTCGCTGAAAGAGCCCGTCCAGTTCTTATAACTTAAAAACAAAGAGGTCTTCGCGTGCGATACATGATTGCTGCTATCAGCGATCGTATAATATGATTATTATTGTACGTCACGAAAGTACGTAATGAAATTATATGGTACTAAATAGCTTTATGATATAGGGTCAAATGTGAAAGACTTATTTATTTATTCTGAGTTTGGGCATGTTTGGAGCTGAAAACATACGTAATAAACTCATACCTTCCCATGAGGTTAGGCAAAAACTACAGAAGGCCACCTGCTGCGATTCTTACGAGCCTTACCTCTTTTTGGGACAGGCTGGTTATAATTGAGGGCGTTCCATTCGAACGTTCAAGCGTGTGTCAAATATTTTGATGGTGTATTTCTTGTCATATAGAGAGTGCTAGTTTTAATATGATCTTGTAAAGTCTCCTAATAATATATTTGATGAAATTCTATAGGAGTTTGATTTAATAAAAGTGCTCCCATTCTGGAGCACTATAGTAGTCCTTTTGCTTCGTTCGCGGTTATACACACATGCCGGTTGCGAGTACTACGCACCAGACCTTTCTGAAGATCATTACCAATAAGGTCACTATATTATGTCTTCATCTATTTGATTTAAACTTATAAAATTTTCGGGTTTTGGATTTGTGAACAGCCCTTACATGATTCTTTTGATGTTCGATTTGGCATGGGAGCGTATCGAACGGTTTTGAATAGCTATCTATGCTGATTTGCGATTTGAGAATTGTTGATGTCAATAGCACACGTCCCATCCCTTCTCTTCCGCCGTTATAAAAATAGACCCTTATACACAGATAATACAAAATATTAATAAACTGTGCTGCACTGCCCCTTAGTACACGACAAAATGAACTAAGTAATGAATTAAATTAAAAAACGAGACACGTTTGTCGAGACCCGTACTGCCCGCGGCACGTTTTAATGAGATTATTTAACTAGTTTACATAAGCTTAGACTATGTAGCCTCGGTCTTACAATTACTGGGCCACAGAGTATGTGCAAATAGAGGTTCTATATTTAATTTTTTTGTGGCGGACATATACAATACAGACTTTGCGAAACATAGGTTTACCAAAAAAAAGGGGTCCGTGCAAAGCAAATTGAGAGCATTGGTGGTCCAGTGGTATGACCCCGACTTACGAGTTGTAGGTCGTGGGTTCGAACCCAGACAGGCGCTTTACTTTGTGTAAATTATTTCATCACCACTGCTCTCTGCTCTTAAACGGTGATGGAAAACATCGTGAGGAAACCAGCTTGTACTAGAACCAGAATTCCGAAGACATGTGACGTCTACCAACCAGCACCCAACTAGCAGTGGATTACGGCCCTCTCCCTTTCACAGAGAGGAGGCCTGTGTCCCAGCAGTAGGGACATTATAGACAGGTTATGGTCAGTTATCATCACAGTTATCACTTTATGACAGTGGCTGTCACCTCTGCATTTTATGTAGTCTGTGGTCGGATGCGACCTACTTCCAGTTCAGTGGGCCGTTCAAGACGTTACGATGTTACCTAATTTCGGCTCATTATTGAAACAATGTAACATTATAGCCACTTGATTAGCTGAAAGGTAATGAAGTGAATTTTCTCTTAATTAAAATTAAGGACTTGAAATGGCGTGTCCGTTATCCGAAAATTTTCTTTTTCATTAAATTTTCTTCATTAGATAAGTAGGGTATGTACATTTTCAATCGAACCTCAGATAGTTCGCATTTTGCGTTCCTAAAAAAAATATTGAATTATTAATTTAATAGAATGATTACGCCTCTTTTTGTGAACTTATAATTACTATTTTGGTGTCCTAAAAATGCTAAATAGCCAAATAACTGCAACAAACTCGGAAGTAGCTCACATCGGCCGCTACCGCGGCCCTGCGGCACCGCTCGCTTCGCTCGCTCGGCTCGCGCGCTATTGGTCGCAGTTCTAACCTAACTCATTTAATCAGGGTACTCTAGCTTAGTAAAAGTATTTAAAAAGAGGCACCATTATTTAAAAAAGTGTGCATCATTAGAAGCGCAAAAAAATTTGACGAGCAGTTAATAATTTCCGGATAAGTAGGTAGTGGGGTTTTTGACACCATAGTGTTTTTACGGCAGCAATAATTAATAAGTCATTGTTGCCGATCGTAAGGAAACTACTAAATACTATATAAAGTCAGGGTAATTTATTGTTAAGCAAATTGACTAACTTACTACCATAATTGTCCGTATATTCAATCACAACTGCCATTCTTTGACAGTTGTATGAATTGGCTTTATGGCTTTAATACGGCAAATTGACGTAAGGTGTCAATTTTCTTAACAATTATTTTCCCTGACTTTGCCTACCCATATAAAAAAATTGACGTCCAGCCGACTCACCGAAATTCAAGCTTTCACATCAATTTTTATTAAATGGCAGACATTTTGAAATAAATTAATTAATTCTTTTCAGTTCTCAGCTACTCATAAGTGGTTGAAAATTCATCATCGGTAACTGTTTTCATTTTAATTTATTAAAGAAATATTTTAATTTGTAATCTTTTAGCGTCTCGTAATACTTGACTTAAATTATACATTTTAAATGCCGAATAAATACTGTTGTTTTTATTCAGCACCGACAACTCCACACCAGCATAGCTATTCACAACTACTCGATACGCTTCCGTACCGTTTTGAACAGCAATCAATGTTATCGTAGGAGTCCTCTAAACACTATTCACAAGTCCAAAACCCGAAAATTTTGTCAGTTTAAATCAAATAGAACCGCTAATTCCGACAGCTGTTTACTGTCGGGGGCAAGGTAAATCATGTGTCATTTTCGATACGATAGCCTGTCGGATGGTTGTGAATAGCTATGCTGAAAGCGAATTCTCGTTAAAAAAAAACAAATTTAAGTAGCACTCCCATCTCAACGACAATCAATTGACAAAAATGTAGTAAGTTAATTACAATTTTTTTGACAGATTTGGATGGGATAGCTTATTAAAATACGGGTATTGTCCCTCAGTGAAAACAATTTGACGGCGCCTTTATGTTCTAGCAGTAAGGGCGATTTTCATAGTGCAGGTTTTTCAGTAATGTATGATTGGTTGACTGTATATAGGTAGACCAGACGGCAAAAGTTTGAACGTGCAAACAATTTATTTAAAAATATTATTAAAACGTTCGCTTCTCCGATATGGCACAATAAATACTTTTTTCCTTAAAATGGAAGTTTTCTTAGAACTTGTTGCTTGTTGACTTTTTTTAATGTTGTCGTTAAAAGTCACTTTCACTTAATAAAATAATATTTATTAATTTAATTTATTTTAATTCTTAAAACGGTGAAGGAAAACATCGCGAGGACGACAGGAAAATGGCATGTCCTAGAAACTAAAATTCGTAGACATGTGACATTTACCAACCCGCACTGGGCACGCGTGGTTGATTACGGCCCACTCCCTCTCACCGAGAGGAGGCCTATGTTCCAGTAGTGGGAACATTTTAATATGCTGATTATGTTAAATATGGTAGTATACATTTTAGAGATGCGACATCCGTAGTTGCAGCGACACACAGCGTATTTTTTTGTTAGATGTGGCGGTAGACTATAGGCCGACCGCTTAACTGAGACGTTGCCTGAGATAGCAGCGCGGTGCGGGAGGAGTGTGGTGACGTGATGCGAGAGGTCAGTGATTCGTCAACTTGTTGTCACAAGTTATCACCCCTCCCGCACCGCACTGCTACCTCAGGCAACGTCTCAGTTAAGCGGTCGGCCTTTAATATTCTATAATTCGATCGGCTGTTAAATTCCCTTCTAAAATAATCAAAATGAGACGAAAACGTACAGAAATGCGTTCATAAAACATTTCTCAACTAGAAATGTGTCTCATATGTGGAATATGTCCACATATCCTGGCCTATTAAACGTGAGCTTACTCTCATGTACGAGTAGCTTAAAATGCGTTTACACGCGGACAATTAAAATTGCTCAATTCTGGGCAATATGGCGTCACTCACTACTACATCAAGCAATTAACTGCGATGCTAACATTATACGAAGCAATTGTTGCCAGAGATAAAGATGTTTTATAATCCTGCACCCTAATTGCGTAAAACACTATCAATCGGAATCTGAATCATTTTGAAGCAAATTGCTAATCCATTGCGTCATGAGTTCGAAAAATATGTCTGCTCAACACGTAAATAACGCAATGAATGTTGTTGAACTGTCAAAATGAAACCGATTCCGATTGATAATGTGTTACGCAATTGCCCCGCTGACACTGACCTGGAAATTGCAAAGAGTATAAGAATATCTAAATTTCAGCGATCCCCTTAAAGTATGTCCCTTTTTCACTTTTCACGTGCCATGCTGTGATTGCCAAGAATTGCGCCCTTTAAGTTGCTCGTGTAAATACATCCTTACACACAAACTTGAGCAATTTTGAGCAATACGCCGTGTATGTAGTCTTTATGTCTGTAACTTGGTAACAATACTCGTGCAAAAGTTTTTATTACTTTTGCTTGGAAGATGTCTTGTGGAATCGTTTTGGGGAACGTTAATTAAGCTTTTAAATGATTTTAATAAGATAACATCGTTGTGTGTATAGCGAAAGGGTTAGTACGTATTAGGTACTTAACCCAGTATGGTTTTCCTTCTTCTTTTAAGGGTATGCTTGGATGTTTTGGGCATGAATTAAAGTCATATGTGTATATTATGTTACGGCTAATAGCCAAAGTGTGGCTACACCTAGTTTTAGCCGGTGTAAAGGGTTTAAGGGGCTCCTATTTCTGTGTAAAGGGTTTAAAGTAACCTAACCAAACCTAACCTCGGGGTGCCCCTCGCTCGCTCTTGCACCCAACGTCGCCCATCGACCGACCGCAACCATGCAACCGATGTCACCCGAAGTATACACGAACCGCATGTGGCCGGCTGCACTTAGTTGTACGTGGCTAAAACTTAGGTGTAGCCGCACTTTACCCGGCTAAAACTAGATGTAGCCATACTTCGGCTATTAGTCGTGACATATACATATACAAGGCAGATGTGAGCGGAAACACAGGGAGGGGATGCCCTAGAAGGACATATATTATAGTGACCTTATTCGTGATGTTCTCCAGAAAGGTCAGGTCCCGTAGTAAAAGTTGTTCATAATGATGAGTACAATGACCCCTTAAGAGGAAAACGGTGATAAAAATTTCACCCTGTATAAATGTCAAGTGCCTTTTGTAGTAAGGGCTGGTGTCCGAAACTCCACGTCAATGCGCGTATTTTGCGTATGGGCGGGAAAATCGATTATTCGATCCACCCCAGCTCCTCAAGAAAGGCCGCCAACGACTTGGTGTTGGTGTCAATCTCACGGAGGATACCTGGGTTACCGAAATACTTTGCCCTGTACGTGGCGACCACCAGGCAGCTTAGAAGCACATGAGCTGCCGTCTCGTCGTCCTTCATGCAGACCCTACACTGCGAATTGTCTGTGGCTCCTATGACAAAGAGGTGTTTATTAAATAACTCGTGGCCAGTTAAAGCTGCTGTAACTGTACGCAGCTATTGTTTAGTGTCAAGTGCTCAATCAACCCGACGTCAATACCAGTCAAATACTAAATAGTATCCCGTCACAATATTCACACTAACACTGGCAGGTTACAGTATAATTGTGCATCTGCTACTACTCGCGTTCCATTGTTCGTTCGGCAATAACGGCGCGCGATATATCTCTTGCACCTCGCCTCACTCTGACGTCACTAGCGTTGAGGTTGTTTCAATTGATATCGTCTTTTTTTCTGTCGACTATCGTAACTTAAGGATATCTTGAACGCGCCACGAAAATTTCTAAAATGCGACTAACCTAAAGCATTTTTGGTAATATTTTTGTGTCAAGCATAATTATTAGAATGACCCAACTAAGTAAATATATATATCGGAATGTGAAACCACTATTATTCTTCTCCACAGGATTTATTAACACGATTGTTATTACCTTGTATTTAAGTAAACGTGTATTCCTTCGCTGCCACTTGGATACTGTGCTGTGATATAAATACACATCTATAAGAACTGGAACTAGTTTCATTCATATAAACAGGGCACCATAACACGCCTAAATTGTGTGCAAAACGACTATTTTCAATTTTAAAATACTCCGCGCGTTCGTGTTTGGCCCAAAAACAAATGAAAGACTCAGTGGCGAGGGTTTTTTTAAATCTCGATTCCTACCGGTTTTCCTTAAAAAAAACACTCTACTAGAGTTTACTATTGCCAAATAATATAGTACACAATGTTAAAGGTATTTTATACAACATCATGGCGATCCCAACATGTGTGTGGCACCAGCATCCCTTATTGGGCAACACAATATCAGTTCGTAAGATTGGTTATGACTTTCGGTCTTCTGACAATCCGTAACGAGTATCAAAGAACTACGAATGACAGCAGGACCAACGGCTTAACCTTTTGACCGCTTGTGTCGTATTTATGCGACGCATATTTCCGTGCCCCTACCGTTCGTGTCGTATTTCTGCGACAGAGAACATGCATGATTTTTTCGTTCTATTTTCGTCCTATTAACTGCGTGGTACAACTAAAACCATTATTAAATAGAGATAAAAACTTTTAGACTATTTTAGAATCGATACAATGATTTCTCCTCCTTATTTATTGTAGGTATTATTTTATCTTGATTTTATCGATTTGTAGCCGCGCGCTAGGGGCACGGCAATTAATATTTAGCCAAGCGCTTAAAAGGTTAACGTGGTTTCCGAGGCACGGCGGCAACTCGGTATGTAAAGATGATCATCCATCCACGGACCGTCCAAGGCAAGCGTAACTTAATCTGATCGAAATGACAGCCAGGACCAAAGCCTAAACGTCAGTTAAAAGAAAAACTCAATGAATAAAAATCTTTCTGAATTTTGTTACATTACTAAGATTACCCATTTTACAACTTAAATAACATTAAGATTTCAAACACAAAAAAAAACCCAGCATGCTAATACATCAAACCAACCGAGACTCCTAGATTAATCTTCCACCATCCACAACTATAATCCCAGAGCATTGAATGCAGTATTCAGTGCCGGAGTAACCCCCGATGCGGTTGCCCTGCTCGCAATATTTCCACTGATTCACACAGATTGCATTTCACGACATTTCATATATCATTTTCGTTTGAGTGACAACGCTGGTATTTTGTAATTTGTTACTGAAGAATTGTGGGGAAGCGAAGAGCTTAGGAAGACGACAGATGTTTTTAAAACATTATTGAGGTTTGAGAAGAATGAGAATATAATTTTCTTAGATATATTTTGGACCAGCATTTGCCCCGGGCTTCGTCCTCGTGGCGTTTCTTTTTTTAACATTTTTTTAACTTAGCCTTTACTGTCCTACTGCTGAGCGAAGGTCTCCAGGTCCGAAGTCCTTCCAGGCATTCTTTTCTAGAACCACCTCTTTCCAGCCCTGTTTTAACATAAAATAAGTATATCCTATCATCATCTGCCTAGCCTTTTCCCAACTATGTTGGTGTCGGCTTCCAGTCTAACCGGATGCAGCTGAATATCAATATTTTAGATGGAGCGACTGCCTATTTGATCTCCACAACCTAGTTACTGGATAATACGATACCCTTTGGTAAGACTGGTTATCAGACTTTCGGGCTTCTGACGACCCGTAACGACTGTCAAAGTTCCACGAATGACAGCCGGGACCAACGGCTTAACGCGCTTTCCGAGGCACGGAGGGGTCTTGGTATGTAAAGACGGTCACCCATCCAGGGACCAACCGCGGCAAGCGTAGCTTAACTTAATCGATCGACCCGTGCGGCTGTTATTATTTAGCCACAAGCCCCTCTAAAATAAGTATATCCTATGACACTCGGAAATACTTAGTGAAAGAATTTTCAGAATCGGGTCAGTCCACTCCGGCCGTCGAGAGAATGCGTTCTCGACATATGTCAGTTTGATACTAACGAAGACGTGTTCTGCGAATTTGATCTTTATTATCTACTAGAATTGTCGCACTGACAAGAACATTCAAAGGTCAACTATGCTACAAGGAGTTCTAACTCCTTTTATAGCATAGTTGACCTTTGAATGTTCAGTCAGGAAACTTGATTTTTGTACGGATTGAAAAACTGTCAATTTGCCGATTCTGTTCAAAATTTAGATTTTGTATCTGCAATGCATAATTCTTTTCTTTCAAGTTGCAATGGAAACTAGTAAATTAGTCATTATAGATAGACTTGTTTAAAAAACATAATAGAGTAACAATTACCTATGCAATAGTGATCGAAAATCAAGCTGCTATCTATCTTTTTGCTATCTATACAGGGTTATTTTAAATTAGCTAGCTAAACTCCGCAGGCGCAACACAAACGATGGTCTTTGACCTCCCAAACAAAAACCATCACATCTTCTTATTTTTATTTTATCATGTCCTTGTCCTTGCCCCACCCATTGCATCTGAGAGTTTAGCTAGCTAATTTAAAATAACCCTGCATAATCTACCTATAACAAATTGGGAAGAAATAACCTTGACAAATTTCACAGTTTCAAACAAATATCACCATAATATTACGCCAAATACGCCCATTGCATATGCATAGAATATCATGAGAGTGTGCAAACGTCGAACAGCATCACACGAAACGTGCTGATGACGTATTCGATCTGACAACCTTATGTATTACATTTGCAAATCGGATTGGGAGTCTGACAGACTTCCAATCCAGCTGATCTGTTCTGTCAAAATCTCACCGTTAAAACTTTGGTGAAGTGAGCTACATTCTACCTGAGGGATTTGATACTATTGATAGCGCATTTCGAGCTCACTTCACCTCTGTTTTCACGTCTCCGCTTGCCAGATGGCGTGGCAGTGGCAACAGCCTCCTGAAGGTGATAGCTGACAGGCTTGATGAGAGCCCCATAATGGAAATTTCCCATTATCATCAAAACAACACTGTCCGTCGTAGTGTGTAAGTATTTTTATTTTATTTATTTGGTCTACCAACAATTGTTCACACTAATCTACAAGCGAAATTAAAACATGCGTTTAAACTCTACACAGTCCAACAATTACTTATAGGTAAAGACCACATGAACAAAAAGAAAACAATGATAAGTAATTACATTCGTTGTAAGCTACATATTGTACAAGTAAACCGATGACACTGCCTATTGGCACCCTTTACCAAAAGGGTGCCAACAGGCAGCCCATCATCATGTCATCGGAACCCAAAAAATCTCTATTTTCAGTTACTCAGTTCTTGCGGGCAGCTGCATTGCAGTGGGCAACGTATACTCTTTAAATAATTGATGCGAGTTAGAAAGTATTCACAACGGGTCGCAAGGAAATGTCGTCTTCATTGTTAATAGAACTGACACATATGCTGCAGATAGTTGCACGAATAAGGTTACAGTAAATGTGACTAAGAAATGAGAAGCATGTGTCACAATGGGACTTACGTGGTTATGATTATGAAATGTTTATTTATTAATGTAAGTAGATCTTTTACACGTCAATATATACATACATAACATAAACAGCCTATAATGTTCCCAATGCTGGGACACAGGCCTCCTCTCTGTGAGAGGGAGTGGGCCGTAATCCACCACGCGGGCCCAGTGCGGGTTGGTAGCAGATGTCACATGTCTTCGAATTTTTGGTTCTAGGACATGCCGGTTTCCTCACGATGTTTTCCTCTACCGTTTTGATAGCAGTGGTGATGAAATAATTTACACATTGTAAAGTGCCTGTCTGGGTTCGAACTTACGAGCTGCGGCTTTTAGCACTGGGCCACCACTGCTATATTGTTGGTCAATATTATAAAAAGTAGATGGCGCGTGGCGCCAGCTGACTATTCCCTGAGAAGAAATACCGAAACAAACTCATGATCTCTTTTAAAGTAGAAACATTATATTAATGGAGGATTATATTAGAGATTGGAGGCCAGATAGGCAGTCGTTCTATGTAAAATACTGGAATTCAGCTGCATCTGGTTAGACTGGAATCCGACCCCAACATAGTTGAGAAAAGGCTAGGCAGTTGATGAAAAAGCTGCACAGTTGCTGAGTGACTTAGAATAATATATGATTCAACTACGCGAATGAACTCGCGGACAGCAGCTAGTTTCAGGATATTATAAAAAAAAAATATTTAATAACCCCGCGGTACAGACTCTCGAGATTATTATATCTTATTTTTTCAATTAAATCACATGCTGCTAAATGTTACGGTAGTCGCATAAACTCCGCGATCCAATTTGATGAACGTAACCCAAGGTAACAAAATCACAGATTGGACGACAGATAAAATATGAGTTGCAATTTAAATTCAATTAAGATTCAATATACCAACGTCGCTCCAATTTGTGTCATTGTGTTAACACACGTCGGGGCGTCGGTCGGGCAGATCCGATAAATCTGGTCATTTCCCAGTATTCATGAATTCCACTTTCGTCAGTAACTTCTACTTACATTTCTTTTTTGTATAAAATGTACGGATACGCTTTGATAAATGTACGCGCCCGCAATCCCGGTCGACGGACATTTTTTCTGACGTCCGCCCGTCGGAAATATAACGCGGAGAAATTACACCGACACTGCTCAGCCCAAGTAATTTACTGTAGAGAGAAGAGATGCTTCTAAAATTTATTTATTCTAGGATAAAAATATTCATGGTTTAATCTTGCAGGGAGTATTTTAAAGCAAGTTTTGGTATTTAGCTTGCGTAGTTTTGTTTCTTTTGTTGCGTTTGCGGCAGTTGGTCCGTGAATGGATGACCGTCCATTCACGGACCTCCGGGTTTCAGAAAGCACGTTCAGCCGTTGGGCCCGGCTTTCATTCGTATATCATTGACAGTCGTTACGGGTAGTCCAAAGCCCAAAAGTCTAACAACTAGTCTTACCAGGGGGTATCGTGTTACACAGTAACTGGGTGGTGAAGATCAGATTAGCTGTTGCTCCATGTAAAATACTGGTATTCAGCTGCAGCCGCACAGACTGAAAGCTGACCTCAACATAGTCGGGAAAAGGCTAGGCATATTGAACAGTCATTCCATGTAAACAAATGGATCAAAATCAAAATATTTGATTTCACAGAAACCTACATGGGCACTTATGAAACGTCAACAGCTAGGAGCACGGTTCCAATTGGTTGTTTCCTATGGAGAAGAGCCGGCAAGAAACTCCACGGTTACTAATTAAAAAAATAATGGTTTTTACAATGTTTTCAAATGACAGTATTAATAGATATGGGAGAACAGCATAGGCCTGTGAATAAGTACAAGGTAAGGAATGAAATAAAAAAATGGTCTACAGATCAAAGAAAAAAGTCTACAAAGCCTACAAAGTCCTCACATTTACAAAATATAAAAGAATCTATCAAAAAGATAAATAAAATATAAAAACCTATTAAAACCAAATGAATATGATTGCCATTACACTAATAAAGGGTTCTGTATATAATGATTAATGTCAAATAATAAGAAGATTATGTCAAAGATGTATCTATGTAAAGATCAGAAAGCGTACTTGTGGATGCCAATTTGTAGTACCCCCCGTACACACTGATTGCTTTGTAATTATTTGGATACTTAAACTTAAAATTCTCATTTTAAATTGCCTTAAAGATGTTTTTCACTTGACAATAATTGAGGTTAGTTTTATAACCTCAATTTTCGTTGTTTCATTTCATTTTTAATTACAATTTAAAAATGTTATTCAACCAACAATTGTTGCGAAAAGTGGTGACATTTAAAGTTCTTCTTAGCGTGTCAATGGCACTCTAAATAGAATCGACCTAGAATTTGGCTTCGAGTTTAACGCATTCAGTATCGTCCATCAGTTTCTGTAAGCTGGCAACACTAGGGCACGCTGGATACGATATTAACTGCCGCATTGTTTGCGGGATAACACCACATTTACCCAAATTGAAACCTTCTAAATAAAGATGAATGAATGTGTTACTAAAAAAACAAACAACAACAAACAACCTTATATTGCTTGAGTACGAGGCTTTTGGCTACTTTATGTGTGTATGTATTTTTTTAATGTGCGTTTTGTTTGTGCAGAATAATGAATGTTTCTTTCTTTTTCTTCATCTAATTCCCTTTAGTGAGAGAGTGATTGCGTAAAAATATTACCTGAACAAAGTTTGTTTACCTTTTCATCGGAAACTTTTGGAACAGACCATAGTTCTATAGGTACGTCTTGCCCGTTCTTTGCCATAAGTATACCTACTACGCTTTGGAATGGGCAACCATGAGAAACTTCTGACTGACTGACTCCTTGACAATTCAAAAGTGCCTGTAATTGGTTTATCACACTAATATTATAAAGGCGAAAGTTTGTGAGTGTGTGTGTCTGTGTATTTATATGTTTGTTACTTCTTCACGCTCAAACGGCTAGACCAATTTTGATAAAATTTTGTATGGAGACACCCTGGATTAACATATAGGCTACTTTTATCCCGATATTCCCACGGGATCGACATTGACGCGAGTGAAACCGCGGGGCGCAGCTAGTTTGAAATAAATGCTTTGAGTTTGAGTTTATACTCCAAACCAGACAAATGTAATAAACGTCTACATATTGTCATGTTTAGACATTGAACATTTCCCAGCAAATAATGCTACGGTTATGTTATTATTTTTACATTTTATTTTCCATTTCTGAGATACTCGTAGAGTAAGCTTCCCAGGAGGTTTTAGTGCTGACTTTCTTACGCTAAGGAGACCTGAAAAGACTAAAGACAAAGACAAAGCTTTGAGTAATGGAATAGTTTGAAAGAAAGAAATAAAATAAATCAAAGGCACACAATGTTTATATCTGAGGGGCAATTCTCGTAATTTTAAGAACGTTCACAGTCTGATCTCAGTCTCGGTCTGTCAAAAATACTTACCTCTAATTTCCCTACATTTTTTGGCAAGTTTTTGTCATTGATTGTCGCTGAGTTTGGATTGCGACTAGATTTTGAACGTTTTTAGTTACGGGAATTGGCTTTCTGTTAATTTATCATTATTATCACTATAGTTATTGAGTAAAACCATTTTCTTTACGGTGCAGTAGGCCGCACGTGCAGCCAGACGTCACAGAATACTTAATAGTACTACGCAGATGTGGCCCTGCTAGATGGAGCGACAAAAAGGTGGCTGGGACAGACTGGATGCGGAAGGCGGAGGATAGGGTGATGTGGTGCCGCATGGGAGTTGGGAGAGGCCTATATCAGTGGAAACATGTACGTACACTAGTGGTATACGAATTAGCGTGGGGCAGGTATCATAACTAAAAAGTAAAAAATGTATTTACAAAAAACAAAAACGACTTCCAATAAAAAAAAACACAACAAAGTTAAAAAGAAATAACTTTAATTTCGGATGTCAGTGGCAAAAAACGAAAATACAGCTTCAAAGACACCGACTACCGAAATTAAAGTTATTATTCACTTTGCAGTCTCTTTTTGGAAGTCGGTTGTTTTTCGAATCAAATATCGTTCGTATTTACGATATAATCGTTCTAGGACCTCTGTTTCTAAATATCAACATCATAAGCAGTCGCGTACTGTACCTACCTACGTAATTTGGTGAGCTGTAAAGTGACGTCAGACATGCAACTATGCACATTGTGTTAATGTCACTTGAAGTGAGTTCCCTTGTATTAGACGCGTGCGGTCTGTTAGTAGGTCACGTAATGACGAGGTTGGTGATACTGTGGGAGATGACACAGACATACTGTAATAGAGAATTACATGATATGTTACCATAGAGCACATGACGATAGGATAAAAAATCGGATATAAGATACTCGAATATCTACAGACTAAACGTTGAAGCAATACATCGTGAAGAAACCGGCATGTCCTTGAACCAAAAATTTGAAGACATGTCACATCTACCAACCCACACTGGGCCCGCGTAGTAAATTACAGCCCACTCGCTCTCGAAGAGAGGAGGCCTGTGTCCCAGCAGTGGGAATATTATACTAGGCTGATTATGCTTATATTGCTACATGCAACTATGCCCATTGTGTTAATGTCACTTGAAGTGAATCCCTTGTGTTAGACGAGTCCGGCCTGTTAGTAGGTCAGATAACGACGAGGTTGGAGACTCTGGGAGGTCACACAGGCCTAACTGTAATAGAGAAATACATAATTGTTTACCATAGACCACATGCATGAAGGTAGGATAAAGAATTAGAGATAAGATACGATAATTAAATTACTAAAATTGAAATTTATTTTCAGAAAACGAACTCTGAAATTGAGTTACTGTAGTGTTCATGAAATAGTTTTTATATATTCCTATGTAGCATAATCAGTCTATAAAGTTCGTACTGCTGGGACACTGGCCTCCTCTCGGAGAGAGGGAGTGGGCCATAATCCAAAACGCGCACTGGCAGGGCGCGCGTGCTGGTTGGTGGATGTCACATGTCTTCGATTCTTTTGTTTTAGAATTTGTTTCCTCACGATGTTTTCCTTTACTGTTTTGAGAGCATGAGTGGTGATGAAATTAAATATACAAAATAAAGTGCCTGCCTGGGTGAGAACCCGCGACCTACAATTCATAAGTCGGGACCGATACCACTGGGCCACATCAAGCTACCTGAAACTGTCAAGTTTCCCCAATCAACTATGAAACTTATGCTTTGGCGATGAAGTTGAAAATCTATTAAAGAAATTTGATAGATTGTAGTAGCTTGATGTGCTGGCGTCTTTACTAGTATACGGGCTATTTCTTAGTATAAAATATTGTTTCAAAACTGAAACGGTCACGTCATTCAATTGATCATTAAATGTTATTCAATTCTCACAATGGTATACAAACTGAAATATTGTACGATAAAAGTACCTAACCCAGAATACACAAAGCTTGAATTGCAATATAAACGAAAACGTTTTTATTTACCCACTTTTTATACAGGTCATTATCTGAATAGGCTCGTAATATAAATAACATTAATTGCTCTCATTGCAGTAAGAATATTCGAAAGAGCCCTTAAATCGGTTCGCGCCTTCATTGGCCAATAAACACTTTTCGGGGCTCATCAATAAGTTTTAAGTGTGCTCTTAACCTTATCTCCTAATCCATATAATTTCGTATTTGGGATTAAATCGTAAAGCCAGGGATACACTGCTTTGGAGAGTGGGTAGCGAAAGGCGCCAAGGAAATGTAATTATATAATTTTTGAAGTGAAAACTTCTTTAGCGGCGTTGTACACTTTTTTTGTAATGGGTAAAAAATGTTAAACTCGCGTCAGGACACGTGACCTGATCGAAAATTCGTAAGACGGATGGAGAGTAGACAGCCGGCGCGGCGTAGGAGTATCCCCCTCTCTTTCTACGGCGCGAAGTTTTTACTTCTGCCGGCACTCCCGGAGTGCAACCCGTCTTTTTTTTTTGTTATTATCTGATTATATTTAAAGGAGGTAATTCAATTTTGCTGAGATCGACGACGCAATCATAATCCTTGGGACAAAGTTATGAATTAATTATGGCCAAACATAGCTCTAATAGGGGATAAACGGGGTTGTGCTAGTATAGAACCCTGGATTACATGACCCTTCTTACAAACAAATGTGGTTTTACAGTGCCCTGCATTACCTGACCCTTCTTGCCCTCGTTCTACTTTGTAAGAAAGGTCACTGAGAAATATCTGAGGGGCAATTTACGTTGCATTGTATTCGCAGTCTCAATCTGTCAAAAATATCTCTACATTTTTGACATAGATTTTCGCTGATTGCGTTTAGATTTTGAATGCTTTTAAATTACAGGAATGGGCCCTCTGATAGTCACTACAGCGCGTCGAGGATGTTCGCCGACTCCCGTGTCGACTGTTTCTACACGACGATGTGAAAGCGGTGCACATCTCTGGGACGCAGGCTCCGGACCACCTCCAACACCATCCTGAGTGTATTTGCGAACAGGTTTGATTGTCGGTACATTAACCATTGTTATATGATTAATGTAATGACAAACAAACAAATGACACAGGCAGGCGTATTATTAATCATTTTTATTTTATTTTATGATTTTAATTTAATTTATATTTTTTTATTAATTATATTTAAATATAACTAATTATTGTGATTAAATTTTAATTTATTTCAAACGTAGAACATTATCATCTTAAATGGATTGAAATAAATTATTTATGAATTTGAAATTCGAATAGAAAAAACCCAATAACAATCTGCTCGATCTGGGACGCTTTCGACTCTCAGACCAATGAAGCTGTCAAGGCAACAAGCAGCAGACAACATTTAAACAATCACTATAACCCCGTGGCCATGAGCTACAAGCTCAAGTGATACGCATCTTGAGACAGCGGCTGCGGATAAAACTAACGAAACAAGTTGTTTAGAGCATGCCAAGGGTCACCGCGACGCGACTTGCGGAGCGACGAACCGAATCAGGGGTTCTACTCTCTAAGTACGAAATTCGTAGTTTCGGTCAAAATCACGGGCGTGTCCTACTCCGACTTACTTACGGGCCATAAGATTAGTGGTGGCCCAGTGGTAACGGTCGCGACTTACGAGTTTTAGGTAGGTTTGAACCCAGACAGGCGCTTTACTTTGTGTAAATTATTCCACCACCACTGCTCTCAAAACGCCTATTTGAGTTCGAATTTACGACCTACAGTCGTAAATTCGAACTCAAATAGGCGCTTTACTTCGTGTAAATTATTTCATCACCACTGCTCTCAAAACGGTGAAGGAAAACATCGTGAGAAAACCGGAATGTCTTAGAACCAAAAATTTTAAGACATGTGACATCTACCAACCCGCACTGGGCCGGCGTGGTGGATTACAGCCTACTCCCTCACAGAGAGGAGGCCTGTGTCCCAGCAGTGGGAATATTATAGGCTAATTATTATTATTTATAAGATTAGTTCGAGGCTCGAACTAAGAATGATTGACAACACGATTTGATAATCGTAGTTGTCCCTAATCCCGATGTGTTTTTACCAGGCTGATGTTTTTTTACTTTTCACTTGTTTTGACAGATCACCTACTTTTGGACGCACCCGTATCTTCATTAACGGACTTAGAGAGTAAACCCCCTGGGCCCTAATTCACTATAACCACTTAAAGTTTCCTTACTCGAAACCACGTCAGTTCCTTAGCTAATACCGCCAAACTCGCGTCCATTTCGCGCGATTTCGTTCCTTGAGTCAGTCAGTAGAGAATAAGGCCCCTGGTGAGACGCGCCCATGTCGCTTGACGCAAATCGCATCGCAAGGCTTGCCTAACCCATACGGCTCTGAACTTAGGGTTAGTTCTTAATCAATTTAAAATTGTTCTTCAAACTCTAAACCAGTGTGTCCGATACGTCAAGCACATAACATTAACCCCCACACAATACATTGTGCAGCAGCAAATTGATTGATCAATCGAATTCATTCCGCGAACCGACGCGACGGCAGCAGATCAATTCAACGATTCTTTAATCGTTTGATAATTGCGGACGGTTAAGGGAAACGGATCAAGGGAAAGTAAATTGATTCGTATTGTTGATGAATTCAAAGAATTATTTTTTGAACTGGATTTAAAGCCTCGTATTCACACGTAAAACCAGTTTAATCTGACCTCGTCATCATAATTCTCCTGTAGCGGTATCTACAACTACGGTATCATACTGACGTCACGCAAATCCTGCATCTCGCAAGCAGAGTTTACCGCGCAACTAGCATAGATACAACAGCCCGACATGAAACATCGGGCAGTAGCCCGCCAGACACAACACCCGTCTGGTCGGAAGATCCTCCCTTTTCTATAGAGTATGAGTGAACTTTACACCCTGTTCCTCATACCTCTATACTCCTACCCTTCTCCCAATTTATTTGGATTCGGCGCAACATGTCTTTTTCTTCCATACTGCTCTATTAGTCGCCATCTCGGTAGTCCCTCCTTTCTAGCCATCAGTAAGTGTGCATAAACACGAGCGGCACGTTGTCGACGGCTGCAGTTACCTATGCCGTTAACGCATGCCGCTCGTGTGAATGTACACTTAGACTCGTATTACAGAATCTTACTCAAGACTCAAGCATTACTTAAAACTAGTTATTATTATTACATTCTTTATTGCGAGTAACCATGAGACTAATAGTGTTAGTAACAATAAAATAAACTTACAACTATGTTAGTGATACAATTACACAAACACACAAAACAATCACTGCTCCCGCATTCCAGCTGAGATACTGGAGCAACGATTTATAACACAGCAGTCCAGCCTATCAGCAATAACTCCCAGGATGCTGTTGGAACTGGCTCGCACCCTGCGCACCAAGGAGGCACATATTTTACGCATTAATGCATAAAAGCAACCAACATGCAATTCCGCAAACATCCCTGACGCGCTACAGAAGCGAGGCAGCCCCATCAACACCCTGAAAACCAATCAAATGGCTTTAAACGAGTTTTAAGTAATACTTGAGTATTGTGTGAGGTTCTGTAATACGGGCCTTAGACTTTAAGTTAGCCTATAAACTCTGACACCAACGGGGTAATTGCTTAACACACTATTAGTAGCAATGGGTTTCATTTTGATAGTTCAACAACGTTCATTGCGTTTTTTACGTTGTTGAGCAGACACATTTTTCGAACATTATGTAGCAATGGATTAGCAATAGGCTTCAAAATGATTCAGATTGAGATCGATAGTGTGTTTCGAAATTAGGGTGCAGTCTCTCACAAAGTAGTGTCACATTAATATGATGCCATTGTTTGTGAAGAGAAAAAAAAATTGAATTTCTGCGTTCCTCCTCCTGTCAGTGAGAGGAGGAACGCAGAAATCCACTACACGGGCCCAGTGTGAGTTGGTAGATGTCACATGTCTTCGAATTTTTTGGTTCTAGGACATGCCGGTTTCCTCACGATGTTTTCCTTCACCGTTTTGAGAGCAGTGGTGATGAAATATTATTATGCAGTATTATTGAGGATAATTTTGGTTAATTTTATAACCTCAATACATGATAATACAGAAAACCTTTAGGCGCATTATGTCCAATTCGCAAAATGTCCAACTGTTCAATTCTCAATTGGTCCAGTTCGCAATTGGTCCAGTTCGCAATTGGTCCAGTTCGCAATTGGTCCAGTTCGCAATTAGTCCAATTCGCAATTGGTCCATAAAAATGTGTTACTAATCCCCTTTCGCATTTGCGTAAGAATTTAAGCTCAATAAGTTTCGTTTACACTGTCATCAGATATATAATTTATTTATTATCACAATATTCTATAAAAGAAAATGATCCAAATAACTATTTATTGTTAGTTATCTTTGATCCAAGAAATTTTCTCCTATCTTCAGATCGGTAGATATTTAACAAAAGAACTTCAAGAATAACGGAAGTGTTTAAGCTCAGAAAATCCTTAAACGTGCTAGAAAGAGGTGCTTATTATTAAAGTGCACTAGAAGAAGTTTTCTTTGAGAATTTTTCAGTTATCACGTTCGAAGTCGATAAATATTTATGTCGACGATTCAATTTCTATTTGCTAAGAGAAATATTTAAAATAACCGGATTTATTGAATTAGATACAAAGGACAGGCACATAAAAAGACTTATACAGCGACATGAATTCATTTACAGCATAATCAACGTATATTATTCCCACTACTGGGACACCAGGCCTCCTCTCTGTGAGAGGGAGTGGGTCATAATCCACCACGCGGGCCCAGTGCCGCTAGGTGGATGTCACATGTCTTCGAATGTTTGGTTCTAGGACATGCCGGTTTCCTCACGATGTTTTCCTTTACCGTTTTGAGAGAAGTGGTGCTGAAATTAAATACACAAACCTTGCCTTCACATATTATTATGATTTATGATTCTAGGGTCGAAATGAAAAATGAGGGGCCCGTGGCTAAATAATAACAGCCGCACAGGTCGATCGATTAGGTTAAGCTACGCTTGCCGCGGTTGGTCTGTGGATGGGTGACCATCTTTACATACCGAGACCCCTCCGTGCCTCGGAAAGCACGTTAAGCCGTTGGTCCCGGCTGTCATTCGTGGATCTTTGACAGTCGTTACGGGTAGTCAGAAGCCCGAAAGTCTGACAACCAGTCTTACCAAGGGGTATCGTATTACCCAGTAACTGGGTTGTGGAGGTCAGATAGGCAGTCGCTCCATGTAAAATACTGGTATTCAGCTGCATCCGGTAAGACTGGAAGCCGACCCCAACATAGTTGGGAAAAGGCTAGGCAGATGATGATGGTCGAAATGAAACGTAATGACGCAATTCTGCGTGTAGCTTTAAAGATAAAGTGCGTTTCTCCAAAGAAACCAATAACTAAATATACCTAATAGAAACGCTCTCGCCCGATTTTTTACAGAACAACAGAGGCCTAGTGTACAAAGACAACTATTAATGAAAAAAGAAAAACATAGGAACTCAGTATATATCCTTCTTATTCGGTTTATGAAATATCTTTTAAATTGGTCCAATATTGGAGGAGGAAATAGGCGAGAGCCAAACCTCGAATTACGACTTTTTAATTAGGATTTTTCAAAAGTCTCTCCGACCGCATTTCCCGCCGATGATCATCAAAAGATTGGGGGAACAAACTTCCAAGGTAAGACGACTACTATTATACTTATCTGATCTGTATACCAGCGCCCTAATTGCGTAACACACTATTACTCTCAATTTAAATAATTGTTGAAGCTTATTTCTAATCCATTGCTCCACATGTTCGAAAAATGTGTTTGCTCAACAACGCAAATAACGTGATGAATGTTGTTGAACTGTCAAAATTAAACCCATTGCTACTGATAGTGTGTTACGCCATTACCCTGCAGGTTACTTTTGCCATACTAAAAGTTAGTCATCATAATGATCCACAGCCCGACTTCACCCACTGCTGGGCAAGTGGGCATAGGCCTCTCTTTTCTTGTGCCAATCCCCACGCTCCAGCTGTGCCAGCCTCATTCAGGTTTTGCCCGCGATGGCAACAATGTCGTCTGCCCATCTCACCGCCGGACGACCGACATCTCGTTTTCCAGTCCTTGAACGCCACTCTGTCATAGACTTACTCCACCTGTCACCTCTGCGCCTTGCCATGTGTCCTTTTTTTTTTGTTGCGCGGTGGAAATCCTCATGGACTTCCTCCATCGTGGGGGGGAAAGAGGGGCATGCCGGACTCTTACCGGTTAAAACCACCACGGTGTTTCAACTCTACCTATGGCCGGGGATGCGGGATTCGCATAAACATTCACCGCTCCCTTGCCATGTGTCCTGCCCAACTCCGTTTGAGTTTCATAATTTACGCCTTCCGATATCGAAGACCTTCGTACGTCTTCGTATCTCGATGTTTCGAACTCGCTCTATTAGGTAAAGTTAGTAGCCTAAGTTATTATCAACTAGCTGACCCGGCGAACTTCGTACCGCCTGAGGATTAAATAATGTGACAAAGTTCAATACACACGTGGCGCCATCTATTATCATAATAACGTTATTGTTATTTTCCTCGAGAACAGCACTTTTTTCGGGATAAAAAGGTACCCTATGTCCGTTTGTCTGTACACCTGAAAACGTATATGCAAAATTTCAGGATGATCGGTTCAGCGGTTTAGGCGTGAAAAGGTAACAAACAAACAAACAAACTTACTTTCGCATTTATAATATTATAGTTAGGAAGTTAGGATATATAAAATGTATAATATATTATATATATATTTAGGATAATGATATAAATTTAAGTAAACAACTGGATTTTATCATGGATGTTAATTTTTTTTCAGAATCAAGAGAGAAATCGTATTTTGATTATTGAATCAGGAACCGGGAAAATTGACGTCGTCGAAATACCCCATTGTATCCTCGCAAGAGCTAATCAATAATTTCATAGCTGTTCACGAAGCTGAAAGTGACAAAGGTTTTATTTATTTTCTCTTGCATTCGGAGTAATGATTGCTGTATTTTGATATCTGAAATTATGTGCTAATTTAATATTACACATTATTTAAATATCATCATAAATCATTTCAAAACTATGTATCTATAAATTAAATTACTATAGATGTAAAAAAATTATACTTAAATATTTACTAACCATAAATAATGCATAGATATGCTATTTTACTTTTATTTACCTAAGTTTTAATTTAGTTTTTACTTTACACTCATTGTTAATTTATTACGTTAATTAATTATGCACTTTCTAGCCTGAAGCACAAGTTCAAGCTGGCCGCCTCAGCATGGAATTGTAGAACTTAATAATGTATGTCGTCATCAGAAATGCTGGTTCATGATGTTCATGTAAGTGCATACAATACGCGGCCGTGTCGGAATATTGCTCGCGAATTGAATTCTCTTGTTACAGTATCAATGCGGCCTGTTTCGCGGTCAGCGTTCGTAATGCCGTACTAGACATATTTGTATTAACAGTATTTCAACTAGGTTGCATTGCTCACAGAAGTGGTTCTGGAGTGATGACCGCGTACCGGAAGACGCAACGGTTGGAAGGCCTCCCACAAGGTGGACCGATGACCTTGTGAAGGCCGCAGGAATCCACTGGATGCGAGAAGCACAGAACCGATCGAAGTGGCGGTGCTTGGGGCCTATGTCTAGCAGTGGACGTCTTTTGACTGAAATGATGATGATGATTTCAACTAAGTATTGGTATTCGGTACGGAAATGTATGACAGTCGGGCTGATTCACAAATTCAGGGTCGCTCAGTGCGCTATAAAGCGAGTTATGCTCGGAGTTTCTTTGAAGGATAAAATCAGAAATGAAATTATGCGAAAAAGAACCGGAGTTATAAGATGCTGTCATCATCAGGTATTTTTATAGCTGTCATGCTTTTAAAATGGATAAGTACAGACGCCAACACATCAAGCTACTACAATCTGTCAAATTTCTTTAATAGTTTTTCAACTTTATCGCTAAAGTATAAGGTTCAAAGTTGATTGGGAAAATTTGAGAGTTTCGGGTAGCTTGATGTGCTAGCGTCTGTACAGTAGGCCGCACGTAACAAAACCAGTACAAGCTAGCCTTGCATTCTATTGAAACTCCGTAGTATGCTAGACCAGCTCAAGGTCAAAAAATTACTATTAACGTATGTGGTGACTGTACCTACTATTTCTATCAAAATCTTTTAGAACAAAAAATAAATAAAGCCATGGAAATCCAGAGAACTTCTAGTCATTGTTGACGTTATTTTTCTATAATTGGCATTCCATTTACAAAGCGAAAATTAATTTCAAACCCCAAGTGGCTCAACAAACTGGCCGCTAAAGTACTGAGGATGCCAAGAAAATATTTCATCCACATAGATGGGACAGCGGCAAAGACCAGCAAATGCAGACGGTTTAATGATGATTCAGCGTATTCAGAATTATACAAAACGGTTACTAATTTAGTTTTGGCCTGACTTCGTATCAGAGTAGGTACGCAAGCACGACTACTGAGCATGGGGTTGGATCTCAAAGTTAGGCAAAGTAATATTTTAATATCACCTTGCCCGACTGTTGCCAAGGAGTCTGGATTTGTACCCAGTTAATACCTCCCATTGACAAAATGTGGGTGTTATTTAACACCTCTGCTTTATCTGATGCTTTATATGATAAATTATAAATCCAGCTAGTAAAAAAAAAAGTTCTGTGGTTCTTAAAAAAATTGCGGTTTAAAGAAAAAAAAAAGCCAAAAGAAGGCCAAAGGAGTCCGCTGGATGCGAGAAGCACAGTACCGGTCGATGTGCCGATGCTTGGAGGAGGCCTAGGTATGTCCAGCGGTGTATGTCTTTCGGCTGAAATGATAATGATAATGCAGGTTTGATGTGCACTTGATGATCTTATGACTGCGTCAATGAGCGGAGTTTGAGCAATAGAATTTTGGGCCAAAGATTTTTGAACGTTTTGCCATTGATACGCTATGGAGAAGAACAACGCCTTGTTGTACGATTTATTCTTTAGTGTTTACATAATCATCCTATAACGTTCCCACTGCTGGGACACAGGCCTCCTCTCAATGAGAGGGAGTGGGCTGTAATCCACCACGCGGGCCCATTGCGGGTTGGTAGATGTCACATGTCTTCGAATTTTTTGGTTCTAGGATATGCCGGTTTCCTCACGATGTTTTCCTTCACCGTTTTGAGAGCAGTGGTGGTGGAATAATTTACACAAAGTAAAGCGCCTGTCTGGGTTCAAACCTACTTAAAACTCGTAAGTCGCGGCCGTTACCACTGGGCCACCACTGCTCGTCGCTTTAGTGTTTGAACACAAAACAAACATGTATTTAAACCAAAAATTATGGACACATCTGCGAAATAAATCTTACTCTATGCGAACGAAATTCACTAAGCGTCGACCTTGGGGAAGCGACTCGCATCCCGTTTCCTTGCGCAGGAAATGAGCAGAGCTTTGACGGCCAGACGCCGACCGAAGTATGGAGGCACACCACAGCTGCGTATACAGTATATTCGCTGTGATATGTAGTGGGTTTGGAACGAAATGTTTTGGATGGTTTGTTTTGTTTGAGCTAAATATGGAAGTAATTAAACTATTTATTTACTTTTGAATATTATTTATTCTATATATAGATAACTTACTATTTACACTAGATACTAAATTAAATGACTAATTGAATATACCAATAAATACAAAAACGAAGGACACTTAGGCGTCGAAGTACTCGTCCGCATCGCTGTCATCTGGAAACATGCCCAGAAGACTGTCAGCATTGCCACGTTGAATTTCAATGCTAATTCTTTGGACAAATAACGACCCAGCCTTCTGTTCACGTGAAGTGTCGACCAGCCGTCGAGAAAAGACTCGCATTCGGGCCCCATGACCCGAGCGTTGACCCCAAACGGCTCAAAGCTGTAGTTACCCATAAGGTTACAGTATTTGCACCGCTTGCGGGTCTCAGCAGCCGCAGCAGTGGCGTTAGCACAGCCCGCCGTGCTAGGAACATGAGATGGCGAATTAGATTTTTTTATTTTTTAGATGGCAGAAGTGGCCAAGTTATTTGTTGTAGGTCGTGGGCTTGAACCCAGACAAAGTGTAAAGTGTGTGTGTGTGTGTGTGTAAGTGTAAAGTGTCTGAGAGCAGTGGTTATCCACTGCTCTCAAAACGGTGAAGGGAAACATCGTGAGGAAACGCCGTCCTAGAATAAAAAATTCGTAAGCACTTGACATCAGTTATACAATCCGAACAACTTTTTCTCAGATTTTTCTAGATTTTTTGGATTTTTTAAAGGTGATCTCGTCCTACTTAGTTTAGTTTCCCTTGGGGGATTACAGGCATGATATTATGTTGTTACTAGGTACAATATTGTAATCTTATTACTCTAAACCCAGTGTACCCCATACCTAAGAGTTGTAACTGCAAACGTACACAGCTCGTAAATAATCGAAGGTTTAACGTACGAATAGTTTTCTATTAAATTTTCAACAACTAATAACTATTCGTTTCATTGTTGAACAGTTTTGGTCGGTTTGTCTTAGTTTTGAATAATGGACGACATGAATTGAAATACAAGTTTTAATGTATTTGTATCGGGGAGTGGAGTTTATAATAATATTATTTACTTACGATAGACGGGACAACGTGAACAACCTCAAAATCTACATGGTATTACCTAAAGGTCACATCTCGCTCAGGGCCCCAATTTTTTTTTCTATCTTTCTTTATTTCGCGCGGTTGAATTGGAATCATGAAGTGGTCATAGTGAATTAAGGCAAACACAACATCTCATCTTAGCTAAACACGACATCTGCTAATAACGTATTCTCTATGACACAAAGAACGGAACCGCGCGAAATGAACACGAAGTTGGCGTGGTTTGAACTGTCAAAATACCACGCTTGGCAACCGTAAGGTCCGGTGTTTCTAAATTTTCCAAAGATGTAAAGTCTAGTTACCGTCTAGTTACCTCGGAGATTTAGACGAAAACAAACATTACTTAAAATAAATGTTCTTGTAATCGATTTTATTCAATTTCGAGCGGCCATTGTTGTTTACATCTTTGGCAAATTTAGAAACGCCGGACTATACGTGGTTTGCAGGTGTTAAGATTACGCGGGGATTAATAATTACCATAGGTACATAATTGGAGACCAGTTTAGTTCTATGACTCGTGTCATATGCCCCTCCTGAAAAGTTGTATTAGGTGCTAAAGAAAATTAGTTTCGAAGAAAATATTGTCAATTTATAGTATTGCAAATCTCGTAGAGAAAAACGACTGCACTTAACTAAGTACCTTAAATATCTATGGTTATAATATAACCAGACAGATGTTATATTGAACAATAAATTAACCTAGTGAATCGTATTGTACCGATGCACGTACTATTCATTTCTCTTCAAACTACCTAAACTTCGATATTCTGGGAAAATGAAATCGGAATCTCTGTCTATCCGTTAGTTTGACAGTACTCAAAAGCTTTGTGTTGGATGATAGAAAAAACGCAAACTAGCTGATGCTACGCGGAATGGTCCTGTACTTTAATAGTTAAAACGTGCAACAAAATTGGGCGGAAAAATAACCATCTTCTTTCTTTTTGAAAGTACTCAAAACTAGATTGATAACTTTAAGTAAAAAGAAGAAGACGAGGAGGATGAAGAAAATACATTTATTTAGCACAGTTTAAAAGACACAGTACACTTGGAGACATACATGAGATAAAAACAAATAAAAATCAAATAAAAAGTGTAAAGTCCGATGTAAGAAATTATCAGGAAAGTGTGCCTCACGACTTCGCCAAAAAGGCCCAGTTCAGCAAAAATGCCAGACAACTAGTGCCTGACGCTGGTTTTCAACTGCGGTGCTATTCTGTAAAAAGATCATCGTGATAACTTCGGTGAAGTGAGCTTAAAGTGAGCTGTCATTCCAACTAATGCTAGGGATTGACACTTTTGACAGCTCACTTTAAACTCACTTCACCTAAGTTTTCACGGTGAGATTTCTACAGAATAGCATGGCTGGACCTGATGTGTGAGGTGACAGATATTAATCAGTTTTATAGAGAGGTACCTACCCAACGTTCGATCATCAACGTCACACGATATTGTGTCATCTACACGTGGAAGTAGGACGGCACGTCATAATTATCGCGAGCAAAAAAGAGACAATATTATGTAATTTGGCTAACAAGCCGAGTTTTGACGTGTCACTTGCGGAGCGCGTATAACCTATCTACCTCATTATATGTACTTAGAAGTATGAACGAAAAAGATACGTTGCGTCGACCCCAAATAAATTAGGATAAGGGCAGGAGAATGATGATTATACTGCGGTGTATCGCGAGCAGACTGGAGTGCTTTTGTATGTATCGCTGCTGCAAGCTTATCACATAGGTGTTGAGCTTGTAGCAGGAATTCTTATAATTATATGGCAGTGTTAGGAGTGTGTACGTTAAGTTTACTTAACACACTCGTATCATCATCTGCCTAGCCTTTTCCCAACTATGTTGGGGTCGGCTTCCAGTCTAACCGGATGCAGCTGAATACCAATATTTTACATGGAGTGACTGCCTATCTGACCTCCACAACCCAGTTACTGGGTAATACGATACCCCTTAGTAAGACTGGTTGTCAGACTTTCGGTCTTCTGACTCCCCGTAACGACTGTCAAAGATCCACGAACCAACAGTTTAACGTGTGTAAAGATGTAAAGATGAACGTATGTAAAGATAGTCACCCATCCATAGACCCACCTCGGCAAGCGTAGCTTAACATGATCGATCGACCTGTGCGGCTGTTATTATTTAGCCACAGGCCAGTTTGTTAACAGTTACTAACAAAGTTGTTAAGAAATATTATTAGCAACATATTTGAGTCCATTGTTACTTGTACATAAGTATATTAAAAATAAATCACACTTTAACATTATAAAGGCGAAGGGTTTGTGAGTGTGTGAGGGTATGTTTCTTACTTCTTCACGCTCAAACGGCTGGACCAATTTTGATAAACTTTTGTATGGAGGTAGCTGACACCCTGGATTAACATATAGGCTACTTTTTATCCCGATATTCCCACGGGATCGATATTTACGCGGGTGAAACCGCGGGGCGCAGCTAGTTACCTATAAGGTACAGAAGCAGTGTTCCACCAACTAAAAAACCAGTAGTTATTTGTTTGTGTTCATTTTGAACACCTAGTCTTACAAACGTCAACCAGCGTCGCAGATTAAATAAATTATTAGTATGAAGAAAAACAAGAAAAATAATTTAGGTGCTCTCAGAAACGGCATTTTAGAGTTTCAGAGCAACGCTTTACACCAACCCAAAGTGGTTCTAATTAAGTTTCCAGAGAACTGTTTAACTTGTATTAAATACCTATGTTCCGTATTACGTAACACAAGTTTGGCTCATAAGTAAGTTTTAAGTACTGTCAAAGTAGTTTGCTTTGAGTTGATGTAAGTTAGCTGAAGTAAATACTTGGATTTGACTTAGTAAGAGACTCGTGTAAATTGTACTGCTTAATAGTCCGTGGGGTTGGCAGTTGTTACAGCTGTATTGGCTATTCATGAATGTTTTCTGTTGATTCGTAAAAGACCAACTGTTTTTCCTTTATTTCTTTATCTCAAGACTTTAAAAGGAAATAGTACCCCCCCCCTCCCCCTCTCGTACAGTCCTTTCATAGTTATTCTTCCCTTGATTTTGTAAAACTGTCAAAATCACAATCAATGGTCTTCATTCTCGCTACATTATGGTTAGGTACTTTATGTTTGACAGAAAGAAAGTTAATATTTGACAAGAAAGTGAAGAATCGAGCGATTTATAAGTAAAACAAATATGAGTATTAAATATTCACAGTAAGAATAACGACCAGCAAGGTAGCGAAACCTTAACCAAAAATCATTTAAATCCATGAACATCTACCGGGAATACATCATTAGTTCATTACGATTTCTAAAGCACTGCCCCACAAGTCTAATGAACCGTTAACATTAGTACCAGGGTCGCATAAACACATAGTGATGTACTGAACACATAGCAGCTTTCCGACAGCCTGTCGAAGCGCATGACACGGTCGAAAGCACAAGAACACACGCGCACCTGATGTGTGCACGTCGCTCTCGATAGATGTCGCTGTCCGCCTGTTATTCGAATGTGTACCGAACTAGGATTTGATTAGTTCTAGAGACAGATGGAATTCCGATGCGATTTTGTTTGTTTTTGAGACGCTGGTGTTTTTTTTTTGAGAAAACACATTTTGTTCTGGCTTTGTATTAAAACTTTTTAGAAAGCGCAATGCAGGCTTCCCTCTATTATAGGTTTAACAATAATAGAATGATCACGCTATAATTTGGAGGCATGTTTTTCTGCATGCCTTTTTACGTTGCATTCGTTCTAAGTAATTTCCTGTCAATGACTGTAATGGTTTATATTTTTATTTACCTATTTAAAGTAGTTTTTTAAATTTAGTAAAAGTTTTTGCTGCTGAAGTAACTGAGTAAAATGTGTGGAATCAATTATAATAATGTATGACCATGGATAAGTACCATATTAAAAAATTTTCTTTAGAACAGAAGGGCAATTCTCGTAATTTTAAGAACGTTGCTGTACTCTGGACGCTTTTAACGCGTAGTAAGTTTCTTTTTTTACATCGTTCTCACATAATTATAAATTCAAAATAAATGATGTAACTAATATTTTTGTAAAACTATAATTTAAAAGAGTGTCCATGGAGTTTCTTGCCCGTTCTTCTCCATAGGTACCTACGCTTTGGAATGGGCAACTAGCTTCATATTTTCTGACTGAACGACTTCTTGACAGTTCAAAAGTGCCTGTAAATGGTGTAATTGAAATAATTAATGCTTTGAGATTTTTGAGTTTTTTTCAGTCTCAATCGCTCCAAAAATTCCTCTCATTTCCCTACATTTTTGACAAGTTTTTGATATTGATTGTCGCTGAGATGAGATTGCGACTAGATTTTGAATGTTTTTAATAACGAGAATCAGCCTTCGGATTGCTTGCCTTAGATTCTGGTACCTTCTACAGAAAATGTTTTGAAAAATCAAGTTTTAATTTAAAAATGTTTCAAACAAATCCCAAAATTACAACGTTCCACTAATAACTAACACCTATAACTAAACAGTACCTAGTCGATTACCAAAAGCTGTACAAAGCAAAACAAATGAAATTCTCATAATATGGTTGCGTTAATAAAGACCATGTTGGACTGGACTGGCAGCCCAGGGGACCGGCAAACATGCGACTGTACTGCGGTCAAATGAAAGGATTCAATGGTAGGTATCTACTAACCTATAGTGAGTTGGGTTAATATGAAATGGAGGATTGTATCTTTCTTTGTTAATTCATACATTTAGTAGGTAGTTATGAAAATGGTGAATGAAGAGAAGTACCTATAAAAAAATAGATTTGGAATTTTTGGAACATAGATATCCAACTAAGTCAAAATCTAGTAAACATAATCATAAAAGCGTACTTCAAATACTCAACAGACTTCTCAAAACCTGCAATCTTGTCAATTCACCTGCCTAGTAAATCAGCCGTCATTTTAACGACTCTAGTTGGACCGGGCCCAAAGTGAGATTGTTAATTGATTAGAGGATTAGATTAGGCCAATTGTATTGGTCAATGGACCAAAGTTTCCGAAACGAGGTACATTTATTTGGGTCACGGACAATTTGCCGTTTACAGCTAAAGGGCGAAACGGTATTTGTTAACACGTTTCAGGGAATTTGAAGTTGATTGTTTTGGTCAAGTCTTCGAGAGTTGTCGTCGACTATTAACGTCTGTATCTGATCTATCGGTCTTTACATAATAAAATAGTGAAGAAGTCAAAACTGTACATTGAATATTTTTGAAAAAAGTAATTGCTACGAGGTGTGGGAACGAGTCTGATACCGAAAATATAGTTTTTAGATTTTTTCCGGATTGGCGCAATAACATCTGAACGGATTTGGATGAAATTTGGCACACAGACAGTTTATAACCTGGATTAATTCATAGACACTATTTTCCGACATCCATGTGGGCGAAGCCGCGGGAAAAAGCTGGACAAAAATATATTTGTCACTATAAAGGCTGTTTTTGCTTGCTCATTGCACGATGGAATCTGCTTTGCTAACTCAGGACATCGTAATGTCAGTGGTCAATACCGCAAAATGACATTCAGCCATCTTCTTTACATGCCAGACTGAATTAAAAATGTGACAGTGACAGACTGGCAGTTAAATTTAAAACAAAAATGATTTATATTTCATAAAAATGGCTAGGCCATTAAAAAGGTTTTAGGTTGATCTCAACTCGATATTGGTCAAAAGTGTATGCTATTTTGATTTTTGTTATCAAGCAATTGGGATAAAAACTGCCACTTAATTCTCGTAATTTAAAACGTTGAAAATCTAGTCGCAGTCTCATCTCGGCGACAAACAAATTTCAAAAACTTGTCAAAATGTAGGGAAATTAGAGGTACAGTCCCCGGCACGTAACTTGGCAAGAGTCGTTAGATGTGTTTTTCATTTCTTTAGCTTTCTTGTAAACAGACATGTTTAAAAATAATCTATGGCAATAACCATAGTATAATGACAAACAATAAAAGTGACCATTTTCTTGTTGGGCTAAGTGTACAGACGCCAGCACATCAACCTACACCTAACTGTCAAATTTTCCCAATCAACATTGAACCTTATGCTTTAGCTATAAAGTTGAAAATCTATTACAGAAAACTGACAGATTGTAGTAGGTTGATGTGCTGGCGTCTGTACATGTGCTAACTTACTCCCAATACGCCAAAACCTTGCCAAGTTACGTGCCGGCGACTATATTCTTGACAAATTGCTCCTCCGATGTCGCTACTATCCAACGTCCAAGAATTTGACAGCTAGCTGGCACTATCCATATATTTTTTTGTAAATAAGCGACTTATTTTACGCATAATTAATTAATATTCCCCGTTGCGCAGCTGTTGACTGCAAAAATACGGGGACCCATGTATTTTCCAAAGATGTAAAAACATGAAAATTGTGGAAGAGCTTTCCGAAATAAAAATTGGAAACCCGATTTTTCCCGAGATTATAATGTGCCTTTTTAAACCTGAGGACTTTATGCCAGAAATTAAGGCACTTGTGGTGGAATATTACGCAAATTATAGCAAAGGTGTGTATGTGTGTGTTTATATTATGTTACTAGCAGCGCCCCGTGGTTTCACCCGCATAAGTTTCGATCCCGTGGTAATATCTAATATAATAAACTATCTGCGTGTCAAATTTCATCCTATTCCGTTTAATAGTTTTTGCGTGAAAGAGTAACAAACATCAATCCATCCATCCATCCTCACAAACTTTCGCGTTTATAATACTAGCAGCGCCCCGCGGTTTCCCCCGCATAAACTTTGATCCCGTGTGAATATCGGGATAAAAAGTATTCTATGTGTTATTCTGATATATCTATATTACTGTAAAGCTTAATCAAAATCCGTTGAGTGTTCTTTGCGTGAAAGAGTGACAAACATCTATCCATCCTTACAAAATAAATAAATTTAAAAAATTTAGGTCCTTTTACAAAGTAATACATTTACAAACTTATAAATACTTAGTAGTACAACAAGTTATTAACAGATTGGCTTAAATACTTATATAAAAGCTAGTTTAATTTACACGTTTTTGTTACCTATGAAAGGTGCACTGGTACTGACTATGACTTGTGGCGACCTGCCTGAGCTAGGTTAATAAAAACCTGTGTTTCAGGCGGGTGTGTAATGTATGATATAATAACAAATGCTCTAATTTCACTTGAAATAACGTTCATATAATATAATTTTCATATGCTATAAAATCATATAACCTAATTTCATATGACCTAATGTTTCATATGATATAATTTTCATTTAATATAAAACATTTAGTATAACGTTCATTTTATATAATTTTCAATACGTATAATATTCTTTTTATATAACATTCATTTGACCTAATGTTCTTTTGACCTAATTTTCATGTTTAATGGTCACAGTTCTAACCTAACTCAAATGGCACTTAACCAAATCTTAAAATATTCAATGCATGGTTGAGGGTGGGCTTGGTCGACGGAGCCCCGCTTCGCGGGGCTCCTACTTCTGGATGGTTTATAAAAAAATAACCACGAAGGGGATGGCGGGGTCTATTCGCTCGCTACGCTCGCTCACACGACCCCGCCATCCCCTTCTAACCTAACCTGTCCGAGTCGGGGTGCCCTAAAGTCCAGATTGCATCCAATTTCTACTGGTTACAATAGTTGAGGGTGGTAGGTGTATAGGGTATAAAGCGAAGAAAAAAAAAACCATACTAGCAGGCGTTTAAAATCGTATCAGATTTTCTAAATTATATTAAAAGTTATCAGAGATTATGAATAATATAGTAAATGAATAATATACTACATGAATATTATGTCAAATGTGCATTATAGGAAATGTTTATTATATCATAAGAAATTAGATAAAATGAAATTATATCAACAATTCATTATCTCAACTGATCGTTATATTAAACAAAAGTATATTAACTGAAATTAGGTCAAGTGAACGTTAGATTTTTTGTTATTATATCAACCGTTACACACCCGTTTCAGGCCATCCCCATACTAAGTGATCAGCTGATTATTGGTCCATAGTTAGTTAATATTAGTAGGATAGGATTAGCAGGATTATATCAGTGCTAGAATTACCAATTCTGAAGATTTTCACTCAGGAAGGTCATGCTCGAGTTAATTTTCAACACCGATCAAGTTATTCCTGTCGTATGCCTCCAGCCTTCATAAAAAAAAAAATACTTCAAGTTAACAAACATAAGATAAACTATAAATTATAAAACGTTCATAATTTCTTGTCTTTTCCCATAAAGCTGCTTTTGCACATCAACCTACTACAATCTGTAAAATTTCTTTAATACATTTTCAACTTTATTGCGAAAACGTAAGGTTCAAAATTGATTGGGAAAATTTGACAGTTTCGGGTAGGTTGATGTGCTGCCATTTGTACCAGTAGTACGCGCTTTCTTTTGCATTAGCTCTTCTTTTAATAGGGCTACACTCCAAGTCTCATACACATTTAGGGGATCATGAGGTATAATGATCCCCTTAAGGGAAAAACTTAACTGTGGCTAAAGTTGAAGGCAAAATCGCAAGATTTCTATTGTTGGAGGTAGTGAATTTACTTAACTTTGTAACTGCATACTTATTTTTTATTATATGTATGTAATTTTTTTGTATTAGAGGTTTTTGTTAAAGTTTAGTAAAGGATCATTTTATACACACCTATGTATAAAATGATCCCTGGGGTAGGGGTAAAATAATCCCAGGGATCATTTTATACCATAAGTTAATAAATATCAGTGAAATAAAACACTCAGCTGTTTATTTTAATCATATGTATTGTTCATAACAATTTAAGTATATAAGCAAGTTACACAAAACTTTTGCAGTCTTCTAGTTTCATTAGAGATCTTTTTTTTTTTGTAATTATCTACTACTCAATAACAAAACTAAACATTAAACATTGCAACAAACTTTTAAAAGACAAATAACAAACAAATAAACTCTTCAACTCTTCTTCTAAATAAAAAAAAAAACACAAATAATACTCATCCCTATCAAAGGTTTTTTATCAATGTCAAAATGCAATAGAAAAATCAACTCTTCATTTAAAAAATAATAATTTTCTTATCAGGAACTTAGAAATAGGACTATAGCCTTAAAATTTTTTTCACACTATCAAATTGATTACTAGAAAGGCAAATATCGCAAGTAAAGTCGCCTTCATCGTCACTATCTACTCCCGCACAAGCCTCATGTCCCCATTTAAGACACACAACGCACCTAATCCACCCTTCGCCTTTATTGTCTTTGGAGTAGCTTTCAGTACAGAAGAGGCATTCGGTATCACTCTCCTCTTCAGAAGAATCTGATCTGTTTTGCTTTTTTTTGCCTTTTCCCTTTCCGCCTCCTTTTCCTTTCCCGACTCCTTTTCCTTTCCCACCACCTTTTCCTTTATCGTTCTGTTTGTTGGTCACCGTTTTTTTTATTTTATTCGCTTCTTTAAGGGCTTTCTTTTGTTCTATATCTGTTTTCTTTTTGGCTTCCTCTTCAAGGTATTTTTTGTAGGGTGTGCTGGTCAGTACTGATGTGTCTACTCTTAATCGTCTTGCACTCGCTCTTTTTCCAACTATCTTTGGTGTTGGTCGTACTTCCCTGGGTGTAACAACACCAAAAGATGTGGATGGAACACCAACAGCCAAAGCTGGAGGTAATCTACCAGAAGTTTCAGACGTTGAGATATTTTTTGGGAAGGACGGTGCTTGCCGCGATGTCCGTGGTGCTTGCGGAGATTTTTGAGTCATCATTGGAGTCGAAGTTTGAAGTGGAGACAGCTGAGGTGTTAAATGAAGGGATTCTTGGACATCCACTTGTAAAGGCTGTAGTGTTTCAGTTTCTGGATTACTCGCTTGAGGAGAAGGTATTTGCACGGTTTCTGCTAATGGAGGACTTGACGTCCCAACGATCGGAATGGGAGGTTCTACAGTGTCATTGTCAACATCCATTTCAGTCGTTTCAGCTGCAATGAAGTCCACATTAGTGAAAATGTCAGGGTTGAACGGATATATTCCTGTTTTGTTGAATCCATTCATGCTATTCAGTGGAACTGCTGCTTTTAGATAGGCCTCTGTAAAAATTTTCGTTATTTGGAACACGGTTACCACTCTCCCCGGATTGTTATTCATCCACTTCTCCAATGCTTGGTTATGATAAACGCTTAGCGGATACATGACTCCAACGTCCAAGGGTTGGAGTTTGTGGGTGCAATGAGGCGGAAGGCATAGAATAGTGACGTGATTATCCCTGGCTTTTAATACCACATTCAAATTTTTTGTGTGAGATAGGTGACCATCCAATATCAAAAGAGCCGGGTCTTCTGCTGTCGGTTTGGCATAGCTTAAGAAGTGATCGAACCACTGAGAAAACACATCTAATTTCATCCAGCCAGATGGATTGCATGCACATATAGCGCCTGGAGGTGCGCCATCCATCAATTCTATTTTCATCCGGACTCTGCGGAAGATTAACATTGGAGGAAGGAAAGTTCCAGAAGCTGAGGTACAAATCACTGCGGTCGTTGTTTCACCTCTCTCAGCTGAAGTCACTCGCGCCACCTGTTTACGGCCTGTTTGTGCAAACACTCTCGAGTTTTTTGTTGGGACAGTGCATAAACTCGTCTCGTCAACATTAAATATCCGATGGGGTGGAAAATAATGTTTTTCTTGCACGTTTTTCAAAGTCGAAAAAAATTTATCCACCACAGGCTTATTAAAAGCTCGCGCTCGAGCAGAAGACGTCGATTCTGGGGCACGCATCGTAATGTCCTGATGTCTACGTCTAAATCCACGAAGCCATTCAAGTCCAGCTTTTCCTTTTGCTTCAGAAAATGGATGCGGTAAATTATTTCTTTCTGCCAGTTGGTAAGCTAAGGTTAAAACATCCTGTGTGGTCAGTCCGTACATTCTAGACTCCATGTCCTTAATGTAATCAACAAGTTCCTGTTCTTGTTCTAAGTTAAACACTGTTTGTCTGCTACCTAACTTTTTAGCGGAGCCTACAGCTATTTTATTTTTACCTTTGGCTCTTCTTTTTAATGCCATCACAGGGACCTTAAACTCTCTACTTGCGGTTTTGTAAGGCATACCATCTCTGACGGCATCTAATGCCTTTTGCATTTGTTCTTCAGGCCAATTTTGGCGATTAGTTTTGCGTATATAAATTCTCGGCATGATCTGTAAAAACAACAAATACTAATGGGGTAAAATGATTCCAGGGATCATTTTAAACACACAGAAAGGGATCATTTCGCCCCAAACACCAAATTCCAAGATATCGATCAAAACATAACCTTCAAATACCGCGTGCGGTGATCGAACATTGCTTAAATATTAGCTAACTGCTATTAATACCCGCAAATAAAACAACATTTCAATAAACACGAACATGTAAAAAGTAATGAAAGTCCAAAAACAGGCTTACCTTAGATCAGAGCCACAACTTTTGATTATTTTTTAATAAAATCACGCCAAGCGCTCGCACCGCCGTGACACTCGGAAAGGCAACTGGCAGGGGTGCGGGGAACACGTTTTATGCGCATTTGGATAGATGGCACTAGTTGTCTTTGATTTACGGCGGGGGATCATTTGACCTACAGGGATCGTATTACCTCACCTTCCCCTAATTAGTTTTCGTTTAATTGGTGATCGACACAAAACTAAACACAAACAAAATAATGGCGGCTTGTAGACGTTGAATCGTGCTGCCACCTATGACGAGCTTTCCGTTTCTAAACCCATTCAATATATTTTTTTGTAATAGTCTGCCTTGAGGTGTGGCTAAGTGATAACACCCGCACGGGTCGATCGATCAGGTGAAGCTACACTTGCCGCTATTGGTCCGTGGACGGGTGACCATCTTTACATACCAAGACCCCTCCGTGCCTCGGAAAGCACGTTAAGCCGTTAGTCCCAGCTGTCATTCGTGGATCTTTGACAGTCGTTACGGGTCATCAGAAGCCCGAAAGCCTGAAGGGGGTATCGTATTACCCAGTAACTAGGTTGTGGAAGTCAGATAGGCAGCCACTTCATGTAAAATACTGGTATTCAGCTGCATCCGGTTAGACTGGATGCCGACCCCAACACAGTTGGGAAAAGGCTAGGCAGATGATGATTCTGCTCAGTCCCGTAGCTTCATAAGGTACCATGACTTGACAAAGGAAATAATTTGTAAAAATAAATGACGAAAAAAAAAATTGGTTTTGAGTTATTATTGTAGCATTGTTTGGTCGTTTATTATCTACAAGTAAACTCTAAATAAACATTTGCCTGGTTTGTTGATATATTAACATAACGCCATTTTGACCTTTGTCTAAAATAATTTATGAGCAATATCAGCCTCCAATAAGTTATTAATTAGTAAACCTTATTTACAACTAGCTTAAGCCCGCAGCTTCGCCTGCGTGAATGGTGGAAAATAACTCGCGGAAACGAACTACCAGGATTAAAAGTCCTATGTGTTAAATCAGGTTATAAACTATCTGTGGGCCAAATTTTATCCAAATCTGTTTAGCCGTTTTTGCGACAATCCGGAATTTACATCCAGATTAACAGACAAACGGAAAAAATCTTCGTCTCTTCTTCGTAGATGCTAAACATATTTTCTGTAGGTAGTCATAGGTATTTACAGATCAGAATTTCAATTAATATTTTTACTTCAGTGATTTCTTGTCATTAAATATTATTTTGTTTAAGATTTCACTCCCAGGCTAAATAAGGGCTAGACGATCTTAAATATCTATTCATTAAATTTTGGTCAAAAATAGATATTTTATATTAATGAAAATACACTGCGGGCTAAATTCTAATCTCATTTGGCCGAGTAGTGTTGAGAAGGACACGACTTGAAAAAAGACTTAAGAATAGCCTTTTTTGCAGGAGACAAGGCGTACAGAAGCTCGGCGATATGTTTGAAGTGACATTTGTGTTACTGCAGTAGGTCAGGGTCACGTAATGTCAATTGTAGAATGACGTAATTTTAGCATGTGCCTCGCTCCCTCTCACTCTCACCCTATAGTTTACTTACGGAGAGTAAGGAGTAAAACGACTACCGTGACGTAAAATTTGAAGTAGTACACTTTAAGATGTCGAGCCGCTCTTAGATTTTGACGTCACTTACGGGACGAATGTACCGCCTCTTGTATACTTAACACTATTGCACCGTCTTTTTGCTTTCGAGGTAGTTATAGACGTATGAGGAATAGGGTGTAAAATTCATCATTCTCCATTGAAAAGGGAGTACCCTCCGTCCAGATGGGTGTTGTCTGGTGGACTACTGCTCGACTGTTGATATCGGATTGTTGTACAGACGCCAGCACATCAAGCTACTACAATCTGTCAAATTTCTTTAATAGATTTTCAACTTTATCTCTAAAGCATATGGTTCAAAATTGATTGGGAAAATTTGACAGTTTCGGGTAGCTTGATGTGCTGGCGTCTGTACATATTATGCTAGTCGCGATGCAGGTTGCGGGATTTAGTGTGACGTCAGGTTTTTGGTGTGTACTTCAAGAGAGCTTTTTGTGCATGTGGCTCAAGAGAGCTTTTTGATAATCGGCGACCGCTTCAGGAGTTCCACAAAAGCAACCACATCGCATGAGCATAGCCGAAGATATCATCAGCTGTGTAGTTAGCCCAACCTTGTTGGGGTCGGCTTCCAGTCGAATTGTATGCAGCTCAATACCAGTATTTTACATGGAGCGACTGCAAATCTGACCTCCACAACCCAGCGACTGGGCAACAGGATACTATTGAGACGGGTCGTCTGACTTTCAGACCTGACTACCCGTAACGACAGCCAAAGATCTATAAAATATGACAGCCGGGAGGAACGGTTTAGTGTGCTTACACACAAGCGGTACTCGTTAACGGCAGAGGCAAGTGCATCCGTCAACCGCCATCGACGCGTCTACGGCTGCCGTCGACGACGTGCCGGTCGTGTGTATGAACACTTAGCGTGCTTTCGATGTGTAATAGATGGTCAAAAATTCACGGACCGACCTCTCCGAGCATTGCTTAATCTTGGATTGCCACTAAAGCTTCATTGCCATCGACGACAATTAGTTGAAATATTACCTTTGAACCTATACTTACCGTTCAAATCGAAACATACGAACCTACTCCATAATTTGATAGTCTGGCAACCAGAAAGTTTTACCCAAAAATAACTCGACTGAAAGGCATCATTATTCAAATAACAGTTTGGGAGCTACGTGAGGAACGGAGTTAGTTTGGGGTTTCCGGACAAAAATGTCTTGATTGACGGTATTGAGATGATTCGGATGTTTTTTCGGCGTACGAAAACTTGTCGGATGTGACAAGAAGTCGAAATGATCGTACTTAAGTTCATCGTCTGCCTAGCCTTTTTTCCAACTATGTTGGGGGTCGGCTTCCAGCCTAACAGTTACTGGGCTGTGTAGGTCAGATAGGCAGTCGCTGCATGTAAAATACTGGTATTCAGCTGCGTCCGGTTAGACTGGAAGCCGACTCCAACATAGTTGGGAAAATTAGGCTAGGCAGGTGATGATGACGATGAAACATAATTATTATTGTGATGAATGCTTCTGCTAACTAAAGAAAATTATTTTGATGAAAATCGTTATTGACTAGTATTCCAACGCAAATAGAATGGGGGCATTTGAACAATAATAAATAAGATTTGTCAAGTTCCAAATGCTCAATTAAATTCAATCTGCAGTCACGTTTTCGGTAGAATTTTCTACTTACAGAATATAAATAAGTAGGTATCTATTTGCCCATTAGCCCGTAAAGTGATCCTAATTAACCCTAAAGACTATCTATCACACGTGTGAGACCAAAACATACCAACACGGTGAGCATTCAAAATCTTATATTACACCATCGTGACTTTAACAAAGCTTAATCAAAAGTCGAAAATTCTACTCAAATCGTTTAGTGTCTTCAATTGAAGTATTTAATTGACCATCAGAAAACCATACCTATAAAATAATTGCTAAAATTTATCAAAACAAGTTCCTTTAATCCCAATCTCAAACAATCATCAACAATCTTAACAGCATCTAATTTAATTAAATACAACCCATAAACCAACGTAAAAGGTACTTCTCCTGTCCATTTAACAACCCCTCCATCCAAATAGTTAATCCCATGAGCAATCCCTGCTTCCCGAGTAGAAAGAATCATACAATTACACACAACATTAGCTATAGTTTGTAATTTGTGATTCAAATGTGAGGGGGCGACAGTGCGGGGGCGACAGATGTGTTCGTTACTTCGTGTAAATCTGGGTCGGGTTTAATAATAGGGGGTCGCGGTGCCGTGTCCTCTAGCTTGCGGTTCCTAGCGGGGAGGAAAATGCTAAGTAGTTACACGGTAATGTTGCTACTTGGACCCTTTTGCGAATAAGTATGTATAGTAACAACACAACTTGAAGGTTTCTTCGGCAAAATTCCTCAGACACGATAATTTCCGAAGTAGAGCGATTTGAGTTTAATGATCAACAGGTAGCGTTGTCGTTGTCAGTAAACATTTTATGAAATTTTCAAAGAAATTGTATTGAATAAACAAGATGGGAGACCGAGTGCGTAACACCGAAATGCATCGTCTGTCGAAAGTCGACGGCGCCGTCCTAATGTTATCGCTCGTGCGATGATGCGTGCGTCCGACGAAAATTATCGTGTGATCGTGCGTTCAAGCATACTAATATTTACTGAATGTCCTATTGAAGGTTGCGCGATCATGCGATGCCGACCAAATTGTCTACTTTTCGTTGCGCGACCCGATGGTCGCGCGACGAAAAGTACGCATTGCCATACAACGTGGCAATTCTGCCAGCATTTTGGGCACGTAATCCTATTGAAAGCGATGTGGACGAATATTTTGATGCCCTTTGATTATTTCCCCTCTGTTTTTATATATTTGTACATATTATTATTATTATTTTAAGACTGTTAGCTTTTTAAATTATGTAAATTTTTCGAAGTAAAAGCCTTTACATTTATTATTTTTTCCGTAATAAAACCTAAGTCAATATTTATTTTCTTCCATTATAAAACTAAAGTCAAATTGCATACATGAGCAAAACCCATTTGATTTATCGACATTGGGAACCGACCGTCCAACAGAACATTCCACTCAGGTCCCCAGTAGTCCCCACGTTGCAACGTCGCAAAAAATGCCCTACTCTGATTAACGATGAGTTCTACCCTGCGCGGTAAACATAACGTCACGCCTGAAGTCCCTCTAAGGATAGACAGAGGAGTGTATACTACGTAATAAAGTCAGCCTCAAAAAAAGATGTATAGGTACATCGACATGAGATCAGGAAATAAGTTTTTGAACATTAAAAAATAAGTGAAAATCGTATTGATTTTTACTTAAGACTCTATAATTGGCAGATGCACTTGGGGCCATTAGACCAACCTGTCTGATCTACAGGGCCGTGTCCTAATCAAAGCGAACATGTGCGACGATCGCGTATTCGCGCGCTCAATCACTTTGGTTAGGTCACGGGGTAAGAACCGTATGAACGACACATTGTTGATAATTTCGGCTTTGTAAAGCGTCGCACGTCTCTCTCTCACTCATACCAGTGTGACAGCATCTTTCTAAACTTAGTTGTATCGTGTGGGTACTGTATATGAATTACTAGCAGCGCCCCGCGGTTTCACCTGCGTAAGATTCGATACCGTGGGAATATCGGGATAAAAACTATTCTATTTTCTTTCCCGGGACTCAAACTATCTCTATACCAAATTTCATCTAAATCGGTTCAGCGGTTTAAGTGTGAAGAGGTAACAGGCAGACAGACACTTTCGCATTTATAATATTAGTATGGATTTTGTCGTAATATTAATGAATTAGCTCATTTGTTCGCAAGCCACACCAATTAGCTCGGTGTGTTGTGGTATTCAGCTCACTAACGCCACATTTCGCTAAATTTACTTGAGCTTTGTTAGGGGTGTTGCATACGTGTTCAGTATAGAGGTATTTGTTTTATAAATTCATTTTTTTACCTACAAAACGAAGTATAGTTTGAAAAGAAAAAATAAAGTTGTAAGTGCTGACACGTTTTCGCTTTTAAAACTTTTGTTTACCACTATAACTATAACCAAAATCAATCAGTAAAACCGGGAGATAAAATCCTTAGAGGAATGTCACCAATGAAACTAAACACGATCAGCACATCTAAACAGCGTTTACGAGCTGTCAGTGTCAATGATGACATTGACAGCTCTTAAAGTCGGTTTACATAATATGCTGATCGCTTTCAGTTTCCAATGCATACCTAAGCATAATCAGCTTATAATGTCCCCACTGCTGGGACACGGCGTCCTCTCTTCAAGAGGGAGTGGGCTATAATCTGCAACGCAGGCCCAGAGCGGGTTGGTGCATGTCACAGGTCTTCGAATTTTTGGTTCTAGAACATGCTGATTTTCTCACGATGTTTTCCTTCACCGTTTTTAGAGTAGTGCAAATAACACCAACTATCGCCCTGTTTCGTTTGATCCACGATTTTTTGCCCAGCCTGTATAGTATAGTACCGTCCTATGTGTACACAACTTAAAATCGAATCTCTGCAGCCCTGTTATCGGTGTTCACACTTCACATAGTTCTTCGCACAGACTTAGCGCGCCTTACATTGTCGTGGTGTTATTATTACATTGCAACGTCTAGCTTCAACAGAAATATGAGGAGAATTCTTCATTAGTGGACATTAGTGCGATGTCCGCTATGAATGTTAAAGAAAAAAAAGTTCTGAGGACCTTGACAAAGTGACATTCTACAGTCCTTTCACAGTTCTGTTATTATACTTCTTATTTTGCATCGCTGTCCAAATTACAGTGATCTTTATTCTCCTTACAAGAAGGTTGCTGCTGTTAGAGGTCAAATAACTGAGAACGAACTGTATTAATGATAACGGTGATGGAAATGTAAAAGATGTATTAGATTATATTCCGCGCGGAACTAGTTGGCCGCGCCTTAGGTATGTGAGCGGTGGGACGGAGGGGCGGGGGCGCATTACTCAGTACGTGCGTTGCGAACCGCCGCCGCGCCGCCGCCGCCTTACCCCTGTCCCCACCTCAGCGGCCAACTAGTTCCGCGGACTATAACAGCAACCGAAAATAAAGTCGTTGTAGAAATTACCAAACGCCTTAACAGCGATTGCCACTTGTTTAGGCCCTCTGGTCCCATAAAATTATATTATGGATTTTCCACCGTTTTTAAACCGTTTCCTAAGAAAGGTCACGCATCATCATCATCTGCCTAGCCTTTTCCCAACTATGTTGGGGTCGGCTTCCAGTCTAACCGGATGCAGCTGAATACCAGTATTTTACATGGAGCGACTGCCTATCTGACCTCCACAACCCAGTTATTGGGTAATACGATACCCCTTGGTAAGACTGGTTGTCAGACTTTCGGGCTTCTGACGACCCGTAACGACTGTCAAAGATCTACGAATGACAGCCGGGACCAACGGCTTAACGTGCTTTCCGAGGCACGGAGGGGTCTCGGTATGTAAAGATGGTAACCCATCCACAGACCAACCGCGGTAAGCGTAGCTTAACCTGATCGATCGGTCACGCATACCCTCTTCTATATCTGCAATGAGAATCTACACTTAGATCTCAGAATGTTCACCGTCCAGCAGTTGGTTGTGTGTAGGTTGCAGTTGCCTCTGCAGTTGACGCGAGACGCTCGTGTGTTTGAGTATGGTGCTGAAATACATAACCGGCAAAAAAATCGAATTCCCAGTATCTTCAGGACAAATAAACTTGGCTGTTCGATAAGCCTTTCATCGTTCCTTACGAGACACATTTATAGGAGTTACAAATGCTGACCTAAAGTGCTTCGTATAGTAATCTATATCTTACATTATGACCGGCCTACTTCAGTCTCGAATAAAAAAAATATTTTTAGTGAACATCATAATACTTTTCATGAGTTTTTATGGTGACATCAAATCTTTATAGCTGCGGTATGCGTTTATGGACCTTTCAAGTAATAAAAACTGTAAGTACGTTTCTTCTTCCAAGTCGTATTTATTAATGAAGAAATGCATTATTGGAACGATTTTTAATTCTCGTGGCCATTTCGGTTGTTAAATTTATTGCTGGATGGTTTGGAAATGTCTGCGGGGTGGAGGAAAATTTTGATGTGGTAATAAAATTATAATATTGATGGAGCTTCTTGTGAGATAAAATTAACTGGAGTAGGTAACGAATCTTTGTTATAATTTACAGTGGTATTCATTTAGCAGTCAGTGGTGGCCCAGTGGTAATGGCCGCGACTACGAGTCGCGGTCCCTGGGCGAACTCAAGCTGGCATTTTGTGTAAATTATTTCATCACCACTGCTCTCAAAGCGGTGAAGGATAACATTTTGAAAAAACCGGCATGACATAAAACCAAAAAAAATAAGACATCACCTCTACCAACCCACACTGGGCCCGCGTAGTGGATTTCGGACCATTCCCTCTCGCCGAGAGGAGGCCTGTGTATCAGCAGTGGGAACATAATGTTATTCATTCTGTAGTGCAGAGCATAACTTGAATGATTGCTGAGAGACAGTAGGAGGAGTGTACCTAATTGACAGACTAACAGCCAGATGGGTAGATGACCTACTAAAAACCGCGGGTATGAGACTCGCAAATACCAGGAAAGCATGGTACAATAGGAGGCCTATTAATACTCAATAGTGGATCGAATAAAGCTGCCAGGGAAGATCATGATTCATTTTTGAATTGAGAATTTACATTATTACGAGTATAACGATCAATTTCTGATGCTGGCTGATAGTCTTTTTTTTTGTTCACATTGACTGACATTGAGATAAAAAAAAATAGGACGAGAAGCTATTCCACTTAAAATAGGGATATAAAAACCTAGACAAAATAGAACAAACAATTGCTCCAAACCCATGAAACATCGCATAACTTATGGAAGTACTAAAAGCAACCTTACTAAGACGGTTCGTGCGCTCTAGTGATTTAGATTCATTCACAACGTTAAGTCTCAGATTTACCACCGATTTTTGGCTCAGCGTTACTCCTGTTATACGAGATTCTTGATATTAATATAAAATGTGCGCTTCCAAGTTTGTGGCGGACAATAAATGTTGGTTTAGGTCCTGTTCACGGCCTCGAGCGTTGCGACTTGCGACGCGACTTTGTTTATGACACACGCGCGCCTCTCCTCTTTCCGTTCGTCCGCAGTTCGCATCGCGGTGACGCGTGGCATGCTCTAAACAACTTATCTCATTTCTTTTCTCCGCAGTCGCTGTCGCAAGACACTTGGTGCTTGAGCGTGTAGCTCGTGGTCACGGGTTTAGCTGTGATATAATGTTGCTTTCTTGTAGTTTGGGCAGGAATCCAACTCATTCGTGTATCTACAAGAAAGAATGAGGCTGTTAATGGAAATAATATTGCGCTGAATTTTAGAGTAGAAACAAATGTTATTGTGATGTACAACCCACAAGACTTGAGACTTCGCTCGGATGACGTAAGCCAAAGAGGTACTCAGGCGTCGAAGGCGAGAGCGGTAACAGCGCGGGGGTGGGGAGGGGCCGCTCGGGTCTCAAGTTAACTTTTGCGGGTTGTAAGGTTGTAATGTAGGTACTTTATTTACTCTTTTAGCTGTTAATGATTCCAACAGACATGATATGACCTGGTTTGTGTACAAATCTGTAAGTACAGGAAAGGCTCAATGGAATGAAAAAAGACTTGTTTGTTTTCATTTATTTTTAGTGAACATAGCATAATCAGGCTATATTTTTTCCACTGCCGGGGCACAGACGATGAGAGAGGGAGTGGGCCGTAATCCACCACGCGGTCTTAGTGCGGGTTGGTAGATATCACATGTTTCCAAATTTTTGGTTCCAGGACATGCCGATTTCTTCACGATGTTTTCCTTCACCGATTTGAGAGCAGTGGTGATGAAATAATTTACACAAAGTGAAGCGCCCAAAATATAATAAAAATCGAAAATAAAATTGTAAAGAACGAGCCCAACCCAATTTTATGTTCACAATAATTCTTCCACGTAAAGTTTTATGAGATGGTACTCATACGAGGGGTTTTCGTTGACACGACATACTAACATGGTTTCGTGTTTTTACTCTTAATAAAAAATATTTTAGTGACCTGCTCCCAATTTGTTTTATTTTTATTACTGTCGCTGGGGAGATGAAGAATCATCTAGTTTTTATTCTCATTGGAAGTGTTGCACAGGGGACGGTTCTTAGGCCAATACGTTTTTTGGTTTTTGGCAGTCTTGAATTAATTTAGGTTTATAGTTTTTTCGACTTGATTAAAGATCAAGATTTGTTTGTTACATTAAAGTTTTATATTAATGCATTATAGGAACACTTTGGGTCCTCCCGGAATTAATTACTTCTTTAAATTATAATGAAAACTTTTTTTTTTGGGAATGGCATTTCGCAGTTCACCCTATGAGGTTGTCGTCTGCTTAAACAGGCTTGCCTGTGGATGCCTCAATAAATTAAGGCCTCCAGCCAGGGACTATATGGTGAAAACCACATCAAAATCAATTATATAGTTTTGAAGAACTAACAGAACACAGATACGTATCTGTTTATAGATTATATTAGAGGTCGGAAATTATCCCACGGAAACGTATTACCGGGATAAAAAGTATCCTGTGCGTTAATCCAGGTTAGAAACTATATGTGTGCCAAATTTTAATCCAAATCCGTTCAGTAGTTTTTGCGTGAAAGAGTAACAAACATCCATCCATCCGCACAAACTTTCACGTTTATAATATTAAGTAGGATTTTTAGGATAGATAAGACTGTCAATAGGGTTCACCATTTCTATTTCATTCGTGACGTAATATTAATTATTTATGTTAAACATTTTATTTAATTCAAACTCAAAGCATTTACTTAAATCAAACCATTTACAGGCACTTTTGAATTGTCTAGGAGTCAGTCAGTCAGAAATATGAAGCTAGTTGCCCATTCCAAAGCATATTAGGTACTCGTACCGATGGAGGAGGAACGAGCAAGAAACTACATGGACACTGCTAAATTTATTGTTACAAAAATATTAGTTGTAACAATAATATTGTTGAATTTATAATTATATGTGAGAAGGATGTACAAAAAACGTACGGTACGTTAAAAGCGTTCACATAACATCAAATAGAAACAAAAAAAAAAAAAAAACAAAAAAAAAATAAGCTGATGAGAACCTCGTGAAAGATAAACAAATAAAGTATCTTGACTTGGCTCACGAGGTTGTCGACATGTAGGATGTAGACTTAACGATCATTGTACTGATAGTCGTGACAGGCAATGGGTTAGTAGCAAGTGCCCCGGCCAACACCTGAGGAGGCTCTCTTTGGGCAGCTGGATCAAGGGCTTGTTTCAGAAAGCGGTACTTCTCGACACGGTCCGCATTGTTAGGAAGTTCCTCATCAGACCATTTAAGAAATGACCAGTACCAGTTTATTTTTCCGAAGAATATAATGAAAGAATATAAAAACATTATTTGAGTTATCATTCGGAATTGTGAATAGGTAACTGTTATGGCTTTTGTGTGAAAAGATTACTTTGTATAAACCAAATAATTAATCCAAAAGATATGAAACAAATAAACGTAAGTATTACGTTATGAGACGAGATTCTATAATCTCTACAAGTAAGATCAGCAATTAAAATGATTTTATGACGTTTAAAACATTTATTACAGGTACTAAAATTATTGTAACACCTTTTGAATACAAAGATACTCTGGAAAATAAAATAGATAAGCCTTTTATTAGGTAATTCGGGACTATGTTCGAGTATATGGTAAGGAGGTTTTGGTTCCCCATGGCTATAACTATAGAGAAGTGAGGGGCCGCACGGGTCGTTCATAGGGTTAAGCTACACTTATCTCGGTTCATGGATGGGTGACCACTCTTACGTAAGGTCGCATTTTTCATAGGTTATCCAAATAAAAAACAGCTTTTTCATAGAAAAGTGAAAAACCTACGCGGTTAAAATGTATGGCAGTGCTAATTTGTTTTTTAATGACAGACGAAAAATTTCAGAATCATATAGGGACCTACGGAATCCAAATATTAATGGTAACAGGTTATGCGTGCTTAAATTCATTCAGCCACACAAAATATACCAATCAATAAATTAAAAATATATTTTATATTTATATATAAATTATATATAAAATGACGAAAATGTTGCCACTGCATAAAGAGTAAAATGATTATTGAGGATGATATTCTCATCGCATGTACTGTATCTGTGTCTGTTTTCTGTTTAGTATAATATTATCTTTAAGTACGCTACACCGGCCTAGTGTGTAACAATTGTGGGCTGCATCGGACGACGTCATCACGTCAGCGCCGGCTGTCGCTGAAAACCAGCGCTGGGGCTCTGTCTTGCATAGGGTCGCAGCAGAATGCTGAGCGATAGCCGTTTTGCGTGGATGTGACACATGTTTTCCTTACCTTCTTTTTTTATTTTAGGTTTGTGTCATGTAACGTAATTTTTGCGTCATGTTCACCGCAAATAAACGTATTTTCTTTCTTTCTTTCTTATATATAAATTATATTTTTAAATATTAGCATATAAAAAAATTTAAAAATATAAAAAATAGTAGCCCACCGGTATCGGGAACAGGGTCCAAGCTACCGGCGGTCAGGGCTCCAGAGAGAGAGGAACCTCCTAACAATGCGTGCCGTGTCCAGGAGTACCGCTTTCTGAATCAAGCCCTTGATCCAGCTGCCTAACGAGAGCCTCCTTAGGTGTTGGTCGAGGCTCTTGGCTATTAACCCATTGGCAGTCACGACTATCGGCACAATGATCGCTGAGTCCACATCCCACATGTCGACAACCTCGCGAGCCAAGTCAAGATACTTATAATTATTTCCTTTATTTCATTATTTACATATAAATTATATTTTAAAAATATTAGCATATAAAAACATTTAAAAATATAAATAATAGTAGCCCACCGGTATCGGGAACAGGGTCCAAGCTACCGGCGGTCAGGGCTCCAGAGAGAGAGGAACCTCCTAACAATGCGTGCCGTGTCCAGGAGTACCGCTTTCTGAATCAAGCCCTTGATCCAGCTGCCTAACGAGAGCCTCCTTAGGTGTTGGTCGAGGCTCTTGGCTATTAACCCATTGGCAGTCACGACTATCGGCACAATGATCGCTGAGTCCACATCCCACATGTCGACAACCTCGCGAGCCAAGTCAAGATACTTAATATTATTATTAATTCATTTATTTCAGATAACTACAATCCATATCATACATTTAATTAAAATCAATTGGCACATATACTTACTAACATTACCTTACATTAAATAATTTACAATAAAATCAAAATTAAAATTGAGTTAGTCTATGAATCAATGTGTCAGTGAGCGCCCAAAACAATGCGTATTCATTTGTTTTGGATAGGGTAATTCGCTCGCGATACAATCATCTGCAGGATGCCGCCCGTTGCTACTGCCTCGCACACACTGTGACAAGGAAGTTACTTTTTCGCGCACAATCGCATGGAAGCCGTCCGTAGGTATAGCTTGATGTGTAGCCGTGCGTACCTACTCGTGTCGTACGGGTTTACACGATTATATAGCTGACGAAATTGCACTCCCGTGAATGTTGGTCGTAAAGTGTAGGTACAGACGCCAGCACATCAAGCTACTACAATTTGTCAAATATCTTTAATAGATTTTCAACTTTACTGTTAAAGCATAAGGTTCAATGTTGATTGGGAAAATTTGACAGTTTCGGGTAGGTTGATGTGCTGGCGTCTGTACCTAATTTTGTTTATGTGCAGTTTTGTTATTGATTACAGTAGTGAGTGTTTCTAGACTTGCAGTATTTGTAGTATACGTTCTTCTTTGAATAACGTCTAAAGATTCTCTTCATGTATTCCTTGAGTAACATCTACTTGAAGGTACTCAAGGAATCTACTGGACTGGTAGAAATAGAAAAATCATAATGAATCCTCTGGTAGGTACTCGTACATACAGTAAGCCGCACGTCAGAGGTAATATTTTGACATTAAGCTGGTCTATACTCCATTTTAAATAAGATTAGACATTTAAATAAATCTTTTTTACAGTCCGTTCAACCGATTTTGAATTCTATTGCGTTGACATATGGCAGCTGCAGTAAACATTTGATATTGTAACCACTTTTTTTGCTTTTAATGCCATTCTTAGCACGATATAGAAGTCAAAATCGGTTGTACGGACTGTAGAAAAGGTTTATTTAAATGTGTAATTTTATTTCAATAATACAAATTTTCAATAGAATAAGAGGCCTGCTTATATTAGGTTTGTTACCACTGACGTGCGGCCCATCGTACAACCACCTTCAATAATAGGAAAAATATATTACTGACTGGGTTTTTACGGAAAAATGGGTTTTTAGTACGTTTCCGTGGGATATCTTCCGACATCCACGCGAACGAAGACGCGGGCAAAAACTAACCCATAAATAAAGACAAAGAAACAAAAAGAAAACACGTTACCAGTATGAAGTGTCATACTTGTAACGTGTATCAACTAAAAGTCGCGCCACTAATTCAATTAGTCGCTTTGTGTTACTTTCACACAATGTGATGTCTATAGATAAATTTATAACAATAACTAGCTGTTGCTCTCGACTTTGTCTGCGATCCCGGCATACAAAGTAGCCAATGTCCTAACCCTGGTCTAGATCTATCTGTGTGCCAATTGGCAGCCATATCCGATTAGCCATTTCAGCGTGAAAGCGTAACAAACAAACAAACTCACTTTCGCATTTAAAATATTATGGGGTGTAAGTTTTTATAAAAAGTTAAGTAATGTTTAAACATCAAAAATGTATGGTTAAACATTCGCTAATTACTAAAATTTTATGTCTAGGTTTCAATCAACCTCTTCCAGCAATAAAAGCAAAGAACCAAAAAGAAAACAACTTCATACTTGTAACGCATAGCAACTAAAAGTAGCGCCACTAATCCAATTAGTCGCTCCGTGTTACCTCCACACAATGTTCTATGGATCAATTTATAACAATAATGAGCGACAGCACTAACTAATAATGATTAATTGTATTATTACTTTATACCTCTATTGTTCGGTGTGAACGAGGGTTTGTATCTAACTATTATTACTTCGATAATGTTATTTATATTTTTTGCGTGGGTAAACATGTAGGTAAGTTGTCACTATCGCGGGTAGAACGGGTGCTGCTTGTGGTGACTGGTCGTCTTGCTGACCATGGTTTTATTGTTTTTATTAGTAATAACTTGTTTATTTATTTTATTTATTTTGCTTAGATGGTCCTAGTTTATCATTTGTGACTTCAAGTGACAGCTATGTAAACACAACCCAGCATTGCATAAATATGTAAGCTGTCACGCCCTTTATACCTGGAGGCTATTATCTAGGTAGTACCTAAGTTTTTTTTTTTTTTTCTTGTTTACATTTTTAATTATTATTAGGTATTTTTATTTTTTTTTTGCTTGAGTACATATAGTGTTTATTGTATTTGTTGGTATATTGGCGTGGCTAGCTAACCTATGGCAAATAATGTAATTTAATGTCCTGTGTTAACGTTATAATTACTTTTCATACATAGTGTTGTATAAAATCAAATTATTTTCTAACTGAACAGACAGCTGTGCTGCTGGGGAGTTTGTTCCGCCATTTCTTCTTCCCAGCGAAAGCACTAGGAAGTGGCGAAGGGCGGGCGTTTTGGGGGACTGTCTTATGTAATTTTGACGTTCGAAAAGTGCTGATTCTCAGCCTAGTTTGAATAAATGACTTTTGATTTTGATTTTGATTTGATTTAGAACCTAAATGAGGCTGGCACAGTCTTATGCTCGATCAGCAATGGATAAAATCTAAGTTTAAAATTTATGGAAGACTAGCAGCAACTCGCGGTTTCACCCTCATAAGTCTCGATCCTGTGGGAATATCGAGATAAAAATTATCCTATGTCCTTTCCTGGGACTCAAACCATATCTATACCTACCAAATTTCATCTAAATCGGCATAAAAAGCGTGAAGAGGTAACAGACAGACACACTTTCGCATTTATAATATTAATATGGATAAAATGTTAAAATAGAATTACATAATATTTTTATGTATAAAGCTAGATATAAGTTTAATTAATATAATATTTGAATTGTGAAAGTTCCTAATTTACGTGCGTACGAAAGTTTACGTTTTAAGTTATCTCGCTGCGCCCTAACAGGGTCATGTGCCTACTCACTAGTTTAAGCCTAGCGTGTAACTATTTGTGCATTAAATAAATAAATAACAAAATAGTTAACACATTATTTACTCTAAAAATGGTCACATTCGTGAAACTCGAAGCTACGTCCCGAGTTCGTCAGTTTGTTCCGGTCACAAACAAAAACAGTATAGCGGATGTTGACAGAATTACTGTGTTGGAAACTGCAGTTGAAATATAAAATGTATCACGTGAAGTAGTAATTTTTACGTCATTGTATCAGTATTGTATTGTATCATGTATTATATTGGTCGTAGGTTCGAATCCAGACAGAGGCTTTACTATGTGTAAATTATTTCATCACCACTGCTCTCAAAACGGTGAAGGAAAATATTGTGAGGAAACCGGCATGTCCTAGAACCAAAAATTCGAAGACATGTGACATCTGCCAACCCGCACTGGGCCCGCGTGGTGGATTACGGCCCACTCCCTCTCACTGAGGAGGCCTGTCTCCCAGCAGTGGGAATATTATAGGTTGATTTTTGCATGCTGTGTCTATCGCATCATATTGTACACTATGCTTGTATATTGCTTGTACTATTGGGTTTAACAGTGTAACAATTGTAGATAGGCCAATAAATAAATAAAAATAAAATAAATTATGTATTATGTTATGTATCAGCACAATGACGTAAAAATCACTACTTCACGTACAGTCAATTAGCGTCCAATACTAATGCTAGTCATTAGCAATCTTATCAAATCATCAAAAAATTAACTCAGCCTATTGCAGTCCACTGCTGGACATACGCCTCTCCCAGGCAGCGCCACAATACCCTGTCCTCCGCCTTCCGCATCCAGTCTGCCCCAGGCACCTTTTTAAGAGGACTACATGACCTAAAGCGCGGTCTTTGTCGGTCTGAATAGAAAAGAAAGAGAAGCGCGATGCCACAACGCTGGTAATTTATTGCAAAATATGAAGCAATTATCGATTTACGAAAAATCTAGTCTTTGGACAAAAAAACTAAAACACTATAGTTTTAGTATGTTGCTTGTAGAATAATCTGACAAAAAATCATAATGATTGTATGTATATTAGTATGAATTTTGTTGTAAATAAAAAGTTTTTAGAGGTATCTTCATGATTTTTTTCTATCGTACCAAATAAGTTGTATTATGTTTTCAACACACTATCATCCTAGCATTTATCCTGAAGAATATCATATATTTTTTTGGTTTTTTTTACTGTAGGCGATCATTTACTTTTATTGTTTCTAAAACTTGCGTTTTTTGCGTTTAGGTCCTGTAAGCCCCTTAAGGTCGTCGGTCAATCTAGCTGGGGGGCGTCCACAGATATAGATCTACATCTGTGGGGGCGTCCCATACTACGCTTGCCGATACGCAGTCTCCACTCTAGGTTTGCTCCACCGGCCATGGGTCCTTCGACAAACATGGCCAGCCCACTGCCACTTCAATTTGCTGACAGCCATCTTATAAACTGCAGATCTATTCTGTAAAAATCTCACTGTGAAAACTTAGTTTTAGAGAGCCATTCCACCTAGGGATTGACTCTATTGATAGCTCATTTTAAGCTGAGGCTTTTAGCTTCAGGGTAAGATTTTTCGGGATACATTGGCTGATACTTATTACTTGTTTCGTCCCCATATTATCATGCCTGTGAAGTTTGTAATGATAAACGAACCCACCTGTTTGTAGTAGTGATCTTTTTGAAAGAGGTAGTCGGGGGAAGTACAGACGCCAGCACATCAAGTTACTACAATCTGTCAAAATAATTTAATAGATTTTCAACTTTATCACTAAAACATAAGGTTCAAAGTTAGTTGTAGTTAAGATGGCGGGACGAGCTTGACTGCTACGACAGGACTGGCTGACACTCACAGAAGACAGAATTGTGTGGAAAAGGGAGAGCGAAGACTTTGCCCTGCAGTGGGATAATACAGGCTAGTTAGATTAGATTATAAAGTTAAGCAATGATAAGCGACGGTTTTACCATACATTTCTTGACGTTTACACGTCTCTTAACTAAGTAACATAAGTAAATAAATCCTTTTATGTCTAAGGCCCGGCGCACATTAGCGGCACGGCACGGCAGAGGATCCTTCGGCATCCCTACATGTAAGCGCACACTGGCGGTAACTATGCCGTGGCATCCTTACGTATGCCGCGACGTCCTTAAGCATACCGAAGCGTCCTTAGGCATGCCGAAGCGTCCTTAGATACCGTGCTCGCGCCTAGCTTTTTACACAATAGTCGGTGTTCGTGCTGGCGCTGTCTTGCTGCGGTATCCCGAAGACAGCCAAAGCGTTCCGAGGGATGCCGAAGCTTTCCGAAGGCTGCCGACACGGCATGCCTATGCATACCGCGGTATTGTTTTTGTACTTACGACCGTTAACATTGAAATTTCAACTTTATTTCCATACTTTTAAGTTATATTTTTATTAGTCACCTAAAAATACCTTGCCAAGCCGAGCCGCTAATAGGCGCCTGGCCTAATAGTCAGCAACAGATATTTCCGGTCAATATTTCAATGAAAGCATTTGTCAATAAAACCGTCTGTATTCAGAACTAAAAATCTACTCCCCTATTTTCATTCATAGGCAGAGGACACAACGTTACGCATAACAAATACTTGGGATCTCAGATATTATGGGAGCATATCTATGCAAAATAAGTACGTCGGACTAGGGCAGTAGCCCTGGGAGGTATATTCGCGTCCAGTGGAGCATAAAATCAGTTCATGCTCGATATATGTTATATGGGTAGGTAGGTACTGGGGTTTGGAAGGCTTCATGATACATGAGAACTGGTATAAGTTTCGAGATTTGTATGTATGCTGCAATGTCAGGTATTTACATATTTCTGGACCCTTTTTTGTGACGTAAGAAACAGAATGGTTTGAAGCATATTTTGTGAACCTTTCTTATTGTATTACACAGTGTCTCAATGATTGGGTTGTGGCCATCCACTACCATATCGAGACTCCGTACCTCGGAAAGCACACTCAGCCATTGGTCCTGGCTGTCCTTTATATAATAGAATACTCTCACCATATAAATTACAGCCATAAAATATAGAAACGTTACAATGGGTGGTCTGGTTGTCAGACTTTCGGGCTTCTGACGACCCATAACGACCATCAAAGATCCATGAATGACAGCCGGGGCCAACAGATTAACGTGCTTTCCGAAGCACAGAGGGGTCTTGGTAGGTGCAATGATGATGATGATCACCTATCCACGGACCAACCGTGGCAACCGTAGTTTAACCTGATCGATCAACCCGTGCGGCTGTTATTACTTAGCCACAAGTCCCAAACAAACCTATATTTTCAACCGGGACAAATCTCCAACAAAATACAAAACGTAAGTTCACCTATCCGAGGCAATAAATTGTATCCAGGACCCGTTTGTTACTCCATATCTACCAAACGGCTTGTTTAGGTACAAATTGAAAAATATTGAGGATATAAAGTTTACTCATCCTCTATAGAAAAGGGAGGATCCTCCGACCAGACCGGTGATGTGTCTGGCGGGCAACAGCCCAATGATTCATTTCGGGCCGTTGTATAATGCTAGTTGCGAGGTAAACTCTGCTTGCGAGATGCAGGATTTTGCGCGACGTCAGTGTGACGCGTAGTTCGCATGTGGCGTTATAGATACTGCTACAAGTGCACTTTCGCCGCATATTTTAAATTGCCCAACACTTGGTCCGTTCCACAGAGCTCGGACTCACCTGGTCCTACACTCCAAGTCCGTCAACGAAGATATGGATCCGTCCGAAAATAATTCGATACTTCGGAATGAACCCTAACACCGATTGAGTAAATTTTTCAAATGGGAAAAGCACATCGGCCGGGGAGTAAGGACACTCAAATTGTGTTAATTGTCATTCATTCATTCATGGGGCCGAGCTAGTCTTACGTCCATAGGTGATACGAAGTTGAAAATGCCCGTGACTTTGGCCACCAGCGCACGGGGCAATCTAAAGTTAAGCTACGCTTGCTGAGGTCAGTTTGGTGGATGGGTGACCATCCATTACATATCGAGACCTAGATATTTGGCAGTCGTTACGGGTAGCTAGAAACCCAAATGTCTGACAACCAGTCATACCAATGGGTATCGTGTCAGCCAATAACTGGGTTGCGGAGGTCAGATAGGCAGTCGCTCCATGTAAAATACTGATATCCAGCTGTATTTGGTTAGATTGGAAGCTGACCCCAACTAAGTTAGGAAAGGGCTCGGCAGATTGATATGCAGCGTAGTAAATGTCATCCTAACTAGTATATTATTATAAATGCGAAAGTAAGTTTGTTTGTTTGTTTGTTACCTAAACCACTGAACCGATCATAGAAATGTATATCTATGGAACCGATCATCCCGAAATTTTACAAATACGTTGTCAGGTGTACAGAAACGGACATAGGGTATCGTTCGTCCCATAGATATATGAAAGAAATTCATCCCGAAAAAAGTGCTGTTCCCATAGAAATGTACCCGATGAAAACAACAATAACGTTATTAGGATAATAGATGGCGCCACGTGTCTATTAAACTTTGTCACATTATTTAATTCTGAGGCGGTACGAAGTTCGCCGGGTCAGCTAGTTCCCAATAATTATAAAAGAAAACTCTTCAACAGAAAATAGCTCGAAGTCCGAACAAAAACCAACTTGAATGCAGAAACTAAAACCAATAGTAGCGCCAACTGGCTCCTGGTAACGAATCGTGTGAACGTTTTTCATTTCTTTTTCTAAAACCGGGAACTACAATCAGAGTTCATGCCAACCCTGGTTTGCGTTTTAACGAGACCGTATAAGTCACTTATAGGTTTCAAGTTTAGAAGGATTTGACACGTTGAGAGGCTAAAATTGTGAAATGATTTATTAGCTCTCTTGGGTAATGCTCTAGGGCTGGTTAAAACCATCACCATCATCATCATCACAATCTTCATAATTATGACTTGGATGAAGGTATGGCGATACTTCAGAGCGAAACTTCGCAGACGTGACAGGATCTAGTCTTTATGTCCATCAACGTAGATACGGGCGCGTCTGAAAGAAGGTATTCCGTCAAAACAAGTGACACATTCACTTTTTCGGACGGAAAAAATCATATCGGGGTTAGGGACAACTTTTAAATCGTGTTGTCATTCATTCTTAGTTCGGGCCCCCAAAGTAATCTTACGCGTATCTTATGCGTATGTACAGAACCGGGGTCGTTGGATATAGTTGAAGTTTAGTAAGAAACCGATGGAAGTTTTTGAATGAAAATTAATTTGAGAAAAGGACTGTTGGCTTCTATTCATTTTATCCGAAAACATCCATCGGTTTCTTACTAAACTTCAACTATATCCGACGACCCTGGTTACCTATCTCCTTTTGTGACCGTACGTAAGTGATACGGAGTAGGATAACGCCCGTAACTTCGACCGAAACTATGGATTACGTTCTTAGGGATCGTTACGTTCTTACGTCATTAGATATCTATACCTGAGGGTCTCCCCAGGTACAGATATCTAATGTTGAAAAACAAAAAAGAAAAAGATTTTATTAACTCGTAATTTCCAGTAAAAATGGCTGATTACGGGGTCTGAGAGCCGTTCCTAGCGTATTTAAAATTATAAGTTTAAGGGTTGTTTTTGTTTTTTTTCATCGTGATTAACTTTATTTGCGTTTTAACGAGAACGTGTTATGTGACTACGGTGAGTGGCTAAGCAGTGTACCCGAAGCCTGCCGGGGTAGCGGGATTGACCGAAAGGGTTACCGCTGCCCTGGAACATAAAGGGCTAAGGAAGGAACACTGGTGGGTTTTAGTCAGTAAGAGTCTGACACTCCCTCCCGCTGCACCCAGAGCGGGAGGAGTCATTAGATCATAAAAAAACTTTTTTACAAAAAAAACAACCGACTTCAAAAAAAACTACAAAGTGATAAATAACTTTAATTTCGGAAGTCGGTGTCGTTGGTTCCGCTTTTTCGTTTTTTGACACCGACTTCCGAAATTAAAGTTATTTATCACTTTGTAGTTTTTTTTGAAGTCGGTTGTTTTTTTTGTAAAAAAGTTTTTATTTTTCACTTTTTAGTTGTACCTACTCCACACAAATTCAAATAACACTAGTGCATTGAGGAATTGAAGACACCGACTAGAAGAATCATCAAAATTCGCATAGAAATGCCGGAGATGCAGTACATTTATGCATAACATCGTACATAAGAATAATTATATAATGTATTATATACTAAAACCTTCCTGAAAGTATGTAGATCACATTAGTGACAGAATTATCAAAATCGGTTCATTAGTTTTTGAGAAAATCGCGGACAAACAAACATACATACATACATACATACATACGGGTCGAATACAGAACCTCCTTTTTTGAAGTCGGTTAAAAAAAGCAGTGTATCCTATGGGATTCCTATCGGCGGAAACATAACGGACTTTGATCCGTTTACAACTCCTTTCCATAAATTTTCAAAAACCCTTCCATCATTAAATGAGGAACTCTTGTACAAAACTTTATGTTTCTACTTATACACAGCTGTATAAGCTGTGCGTTGTGGTGACGAATTTAAAAAAAAATATCTCCTTATTGTATTTCATAGAAACTTTCATACTTTTTTTATTAACACAAACTCCCTTACTAATAAACGTTGTATAGCGTCTGTATAGTTATACAACGCTTTGTCTTCTTTCGAAAGTCAAATTACTGACTGAAAGAGAGTAAGGCGATTCGCACACTGCACCGTAATACGCAGCGGGCCGCGAGAAACGGAGCCAAATTCCACGCGCGGAAGCGCGTTTTTATTGAATTTGTATGTAAAAAATCACGCGCGGGGGCGCGTAATCAGCGCCCCGTCGCGTGGTGCGTCGTAGTGTGTGATCCGCCTAAACGTCTGTAAACGTTGTATAGATATACAACGCTTTGTCTTCTTCTTTGGAAGTCAAATTACTGACTGAAAAAGAGAAATCTGTGTCGGTCTTGGTGTCGGTCTCGATGTCGGTCTCGGTGTCGGTGGGGAATCGGTTCATCTGATATAATACGTTTATTAGTAAGGGGGATAGTATGAAAGTTTCTATGAAAGTTCATCAATTTTAAAGATGGGAAATCGCACGGCTTATTTTCCAATGAAACACAATCAAGCACAGCTATATAGCCATGCCATGCATGCATGCCATTCGACAGGCTTCCAAATCCAAAATGACACATTTTCGGTAAAATAGCCGTTGGAAGAATAGCGGTCGTCGTATTTAGTTTAAACTGTAAAAGTTTTCGGGTTTTGAACCTGTGAACAGCGTTTAGAGGACTCCATCGATATTATTGATGTTGCATTCAGCACGGTAGCATATCAAACTGTTGTGAATAGCTGTGCAGTAGAGGACAGATACAGCACGGCTAACACAAGACTGTATCAACTCAAAAATTAATTTCTCACAAAATACTGTATTAACTCCTTTGGATATACTTGATAACCTGCAATCTCTGAAAATTCTCATAATTAAAGAAACCCCTTAATTTTATCACTAATTTTAAAACAGTGTTCACTTTTTACAATCGTTAACAGGACACGAGTAATCAGTTTCCATCATTTCTGAAAAAAGCTTCATTTTGAGTTGATATAGTCTTGTGTTAGCAGTGCGATATGATAAGCACACCACAGTGCAACTGAATCAGCTGAATGTCAGAGAAACCACAGGATCTAAGGGTAAAGGGTATGTGGTTGACCGCTATTCGGCACTGTGGGGTAGTGGTTGACTCCGCAAAGCACGGTGCGGTAGGCCTGTCGAAATGCCGGCAGCCGCAACCCCAGTGAGCACTGCGGTTCACCGTCCCCTCATTGTTATTAATGTTCCTTCTCGCTCTATTGGCCTGGCAGTGATAAGGACGAATTAAATGAATAAAGACAATAGTGAAGTCAAATCCTGTAAAGATAAAGAAGTTAATCTTTTGTTTAAAGATTAACTTCTTATTTGTAGTGCTAGCACTACATTCTCAAATTATTTCTGTTAGAAATTCAGAAACAGCATAATCAGCTTATAACGTTTCCACTGTTGGGACACAGGTCTCCTCTCTGTGTGTGGGAGGAGTAGGCCGTAATCGACAACGCGGGCCCAGTGTAGGTTGGTAGATGTCACATGTCTTCGATTTTTTTGGTTCTAGGACATGCCCGGTTTCCTCACGATGTTTTCCTTTTTCGTTTTGAGAGCAGTGGTGATGTAATAATTTATACAAAGTAAAGCACCTGTCTGGGTTTGAACCTACGACCTACAACCCGTAATTAGCGGTTACCACTTGGCCACCACTGCTCGGCATAAAGCACTGTTAAGGTTCACGCATATTATGTCGGGTCACAGCGCAAAAATCCACTCAAATTGCTCGTATGTATTTTATATGAACTAGCGCACACTATGCCGGGGCGCAGTGGCCGCATATTCCGCCGCCGATATTGGTTGCGTGCGATGCGGCCCGCCCCGCCCCGCGGCCGACATAATGTGCGCGAACCTTTAAAAAACAATGTCTATTTCTGATAAAAGATACGCATAAAAAACATACAGTCCGTTCACAGTTATTTTAACTCTGACAGCAGCATCCTAACAGCAACCTTATAGAGACGAGAATAAAGATCACAATGATTTTGACAGACTTGTCAATGGCAGTAACCAAAAAGTAACCTTATAAGAATGATAATAAAGATCACTGTGCAAAATCCGAAGTAATATAACTGAATGGACTGTACATATGTAAGGCTTTAACAGATTACCTAACTACAAATAAAGTTACAAAAACGAAAGCATTACAAAAATACTCCCGCACATGGTTTTGTATTTTTTTTGTTCTAAAAATATTTTGTAGGGCTCAAACGCTATCTGCATTTTCACAGCTATTCGCGATATGTGGCTTTAAAAACGGCGGCGCGGTTTAAAAGTAACGGTAAGAGGATTTAGAATGCAGCGCATGCGGTGTAATAATTCTGGCCTGAATTATGAAAGTTGCCGGGTTTACAACAACCTAGTGTTTTAGTGAAAACTAGGGTTGGCCCATTTTCCCTTGGATATGGGAGCGTAGAAAGGCTACTTAGAAATTATGGCTTGAAAGTATGCTGTAATAACTACATACGATTTATTCTACCTATAATGGCCATTGAGTTCAGAGCGAATTGCAATATTATAAACATATCACAACAGAGCATAAAAAAAAAATATATATATACCTATGACTAATAGCTTCAACTTTCTGACTAAATTACCGACTATTTAATTTTGACAATTCAAAAGTGCCTGTAAATGGTTTCATTGAAATAAATGCTTTGAGTTTGAGTTTGAATCAAAGATAGTGTTTTGTTTTTGTGAAAAAAACAATAAGTTTGCTATATTTCAGAGAAGTATGGAAGAATAAGACATGTTGCGGCCCCAAACAAAATGGGGTTATGGACAGGAGAACGATGATCTCTGTTCCAGGTTTTTAAAAGAAGATCTCTCTAAATAAACAAATCTATGATCCTTTAGATAATTTCGAGGACAGATAGATCATTGGAGAACTCGTTGTCTGTTCAATACGTATAACCAACCTCCGCTAATCTCCTGGCCACATCCAAAGTGGCGGATAGCCAAATCAGTACTCAAACAAATAACATTTATAGGAACATATTTCCGGATAAGCCTACGTACTAATAAAATTGTTTGTATTTATGCTACACAGCATGAGCAGTGGTGTCCCGGAGTGACCAGTGGTGGCCCAAAGGTAACGGCCCCGACTTACGAGATGTAGGTCGTGGGTTCGAACCCAACCAGGCGCTTTACTTTGTGTACATAATTTTACCACCGCTGCTCTCAAAACGGTTAAAGAAAACATCGTGAGGAAACCAGCATGTCCTAACCAAAAATTCAAAAAACATGTGATATCCCAACCCGCACTGCACCTGCATGGTGGATTACAGCCCACTCCATCTCGAAGAGAGGAGGCCTGTGTCCCAGTAGTGGGAACATTATAGGCTGATTATTCTATGCTACACAGTGCACGATAGACTAACACAATTTATTTTAACTTCGATTTTTTAAGCAGAACATTTTTGTCTTTAAATAACGGGTGTTAACTCTTCAAATAAAACGTCGATCTAGGTCGACCAGTCGATATTGACTTTAAGGGGGAGGTACATTAGGTTGATTTTCACCGTGCGGCTGGTCGCTTACCAAATCGCCTCACAAGCCGAATCACAACCCCATTTACACAGTTCGATAAAAATCGCAGGTGACTAGGTACTTATTGCATCAAAATGTCGACCTTGATGCGGCAGGCGATCACGCGCGACAGCATGAAGGAACATACATAATATGTACTCACCTATACGGCGAGCTGAGTAGGTATTTTCACGGTCGATTTTAGTCATCCGCCGCATGCGACCTGTCGCCGCACAACAAAAGTCAAAACCTACTCTGCTTTGGAACTTGAGATTTTAGTCACCTGCGGCCTAGCCGAATCGCCATTTAGACGTCTATATTCACCAGTATAAAGTCCGCACAAAGCCCATAAAAGATAAAATCGATCCTCAATATTGTTTATTTGGAAGAAGACTCGATTAGAGGTTGTAGAACTCTCAAACTTTGTACGTACAAATAATAAATCACATTTTTTAATTTAACATACGTTACCAAACAAAATGTTCGCAAACAGAAAAATGTAGTTGCTTTTTCACCATATTTTTCAGACTTACATTAAATTTCGAGCACCATTGAAAATAAAACTTCAACATCAACTAAATAAAGTTAAAAATGCATTAGTGGCTATTCAGTATTAAATAATACTCTTAACGGTACTTTCACACGAGCTGTGACTCGATTTTTGCTAAGTACCTTGCAAGTATTATATTTTAATGTGAATGCGCTCGCGAGTATTTCCGTAAAGGGGACTGTACACTCGCTGAGCGAAAGCGAGACGACGTGAAACGTTTAAAAAAGAGGCCAAGTGCGAGTCGGACTCGGCCATGAAGGGTTCCGTAGCAGCAAGTAACATAATATAAAAGTTCTTGTAGTTCGTTGTAACTTTGAGTTGATGGAATGAAAGGTTGCAGTTTACGATTTATGACGTATTAAAAAAAAACTAATTACTAGATCTCGTTCAAACCAATTTTCGGTGGAAGTTTACATGGTAATGTACATTACATATTTTTTTAGCTTTATCATTATCTTATTTTAGAAGTTACAGGGGGGGACACACATTTTACCACTTTGGAAGTGTCTCTCGCGCAAACTATTCAGTTTAGAAAAAAAATATATTAGAAACCTCAATATAATTTTTGAAGACCTATCCATAAATACCCCACACGTATGGGTTCGATGAAAAAAATTTTTGAGTTTCAGTTCTAAGTATGGGGAACCCCCAAAATTTCTTGTTTTTTTTCTATTTTTGTGTGAAAATCTTAATGCGGTTCACAGAATGCATCTACTTACCAAGTTTCAACAGTTTAGCTCTTATAGTTTCGGAAAAAAGTGGCTGTGACCTACGGACGGACAGACAGACAGACATGACGAATCTATAAGGGTTCCGTTTTTTTCCATTTGGCTACGGAACTCTAAAAATCCGTGTTTCGTGGAATAATGACCTGGGTCGTAATTGTTGGCAGTTCAACGACACTTACTACGTTGTTGAGCAGACACATTTTTCGAATATATGAAGCAATGGATTAATATTAGGTTAATATCCTTCCAAATGATTCATATTGAGATTGATAGTGTGTGAAACGTGCTGTCTAGGAACAGAGATTTCTATTAACTTTGCTTTCTGTATGTAGTGGCATCGTACAAACGTGTTTCTATCTTAGGTTCCACACTCGTGTTTACAGCTCGCTTCAAAATTTACTTTATAACAAAATAATATTCATCATGACATGGCAGGGCACATTGCTCGCAGAACAGATGGCCGATGGGGCCGAAAGGTTCAGGAGTGGCGACCGCGTACCGGAAGACGTAGCGTTGGAGGGCCTCCCATAAGGTGGACCGACGATCTTGTGAAGGCCTCAGGAACTCGTTGGATGCGAGAAGCACAAAACCGGTCGAAGTGGAGGTTCTTGGGGAGGCCTATGTCCAGCAGTGGACGTCTTTCGGCTGAAATGATGATGATGAAGATGATTCGTCATAACTAGACAGCAGACTGGGCTCCATTTAATTTCAACACAACAAAATCATCTTTCAAAATTGTACTTGACTAAAGTTAATCTGAACACACAACAGACTCACGTATTTGAAATCACATTCTGAAAACTAAATCCACATCAAAACACCATCAATCAACCCTGCTAAGTGGATACAGCTTTTCAAATTAGCCAGAAAATTACAACTTTCAAAAACACATGTTCTCTACACTAATCAACCATGTGTATCGCATGTCGGGGCTAATTTCGTGCAGTTCAAAAGGCGTGTAATTGCCGTACCGTTGCATGATAATGGGCCTATACGAACTAAAGTTGTTAGCGTCTTAGCGTTTTGTGATCTCACTTCGCTTGCTCGAGCTGTTTTAATTAGCAGTGAGCATTTTCTATTAAAAACTGGAAGGCGGTAGCTGTTGGGTGTAATTTTATATTAAGTGGACGAGACTTGCGGGTAAAAATGTAATCTGTTGTCTGGTTGATAACATATATGTGTATACATAGGTATATACGGGGTAAATTTTAATCACCGTTATCCTCTTAAGGGGTCATTGTACTCATCATTATGAACAACTTTTACCATGGAACCAAATCTGAAATCGCGAAAAAAATCAGCTGTTCCCTACATTTATGTTCGTATAACTCGTAAAAATGTAGGGAACAGTTGACTTTTTTTCGCGATTTCGGGTTTGGTCCCATAGTAAAATTTGTTCATAATGATGAGTACAATGACTTCTTAAGAGGTTGTTAGTGTTTTTCCAATAACCCTATATACCTACGCTAGTCGCGCGTTGAACTCCGCTTGCGCGATGCAGGATTTTTGCCTGACGTCAGTGTGATGCGTAGTTTACATGTGGCGTTATAGTTGCTGCCACACGCCAAATAAACAGAAAGGGTAATATGAAACGCTTACCGATTAAAACCCCCAGTGTTCCGGCTACTATCTTAGCGCAGAGACGTGGGGTTCACTCGAATAGGAATTATTATCCCCCCAAGATCTTTCGTTGTTCTTTTCGGTGGATACATGTTTATCAGCAAACGTGTTGGTATGGGGGACGTGTGTGCCTGATAAAGGATCCCCCTTACCTTAAAATAATGTTTTTCGCCCTTTATAATCATCAGCTTTTTTCATCTTTATTAGTGGCTTCCAGTTTTTGCAGTTGCACAATAAAGAATGAAAAAAAATACATTTATTTGACACAGACTAAAAGACAATTGTGTCTTTTAGTCTGTGTTAAATAAATGTATTTTCTGATGTATTTCTCTGGTGTATTGACACCAGAGAAATACATCAGATAAAAACAAATAAAAATCAAATAAAAAAGTGTAAGTCCGATGTAAGAAATTATCAGGAAAGTGTGCCTCACGTTATTCAATAGATACCTCGCAGACAAATGTTAAAATAGGAGGTCCTGGATTCGAACCTCGGGTCGAGCAGTGTTAATGAATTTTTCCATCCGGAAATTCTTAGTACCTGCACTAGCAGCCCGGAGGTCTTGAATAGTTACTTGTTATTAATCATTCTATCTAATTTTATCTTATTTTATCTAATACTATCTCATTTTTATCTAATTTTCACCAATTTTGTTTCATTTCATTTAATTTAATTTCATCTTTTATTTTGTGATTTAACCTAATTTTATGATTTTATGACATGTGTAATTACTAATATTTATTAGATATACAAACTTCATGTAAAATACTGGCATGTATTTGACATGCAAACCTTATGTGAAAATGAAAAGACAAAAGAAACGGTCTGTCACTCAATAAAAAAATTTCTCTCCATGACGTTGCTTTTTATCTTACGATTATATCCAGAGTACTTTTTGATTATATCTTACATTGGTTATGGGCCCAGACACCCAGTAAACCCAGAAATCCAGTAAGAAGTCTGGAGAGTTAAGTAAGAACATCTATTTTTTCAAGCAGTGAAATAATTATTTGTGCAAAGGAGCGACGATGAGCAGTATGTTTAGGATCGAGCCCCTGAACAAAGAAAATTATGATAGCTGGCGAATACAGGTGCAGGCAATCCTAATAAAAAACGGTGGATGGAAGTATGCAAGCGAAAAGGTACCAAAACCATCGGAAACAGGAGAAGCTAAAAAATGGGAAGCTGAGGATGAAATGGCCAAAGCGGATCTGATTTTGTCGATGTGTGGTACTGAACTTCGACATATTAGGGGCTGTAATACTTCGAGAGAAGTTTGGCTGAAATTAGAGTCCATTTATGCTTCGAAAGGACCTGCTAAAAAGGCTACACTTCTGAAGCGACTTATGTTGCACAAAATGTCGGAAACAGGTGACGTACGGGATCATTTAAATAATTTTTTCGACGCTGTTGATAAATTAGCAGAAATGAGTATTCATATCAACGACGACTTGTTGTCTATAATGTTGTTATATAGTTTACCTGGAAAATTTGAAAGCTTTAGATGTGCCATTGAGTCAAGAGACGAGTTGCCGAAACCAGAGGCATTGAAGATTAAAATATTAGAAGAGCACGAATCCAGAGAGATAAATGGATCTCAGAATGAAGGCGTAATGCATACATATAAAAAAAGAGGTTTAAAGAAGTGGAACAAAAGCACGAAAGTTGGAAACAAAACAATCCCAACTACCAGCGAAGAAGGATTTAAATATAAATGCTTTAAATGTCACATGCAAGGACATAAGGCATCAGAATGTCCGAATAAAAAGAAGGTACAAAAGGATGTGGTAGCACATCGTGTGGATGTAGACGAAGCACTAATTACTTTTAATGTTTCAGATTTAGAAGTTTGTAACGCTGTAAATGCACAAAAAGACGACTGGATTTTTGATAGTGGGTGCACGTCTCATCTTTGTAATGATGCGAGTATGTTCGGGGATACTTTAATTGTAACTAGCGGAGAACTAAATTTAGCTACGCATGTGAGTACTGAAATAAAAGGTAAGGGTACTGTAAGGTTGTCGGCATGTAACAAAGACTCAAAGACCGCGATTGACTTACATGATACACTTTATGTTCCGAATCTAAGGACAAATCTAATATCTGTAGCCAAGCTAACTAACGATGGTAGTTATGTCACATTTAAACACAATTTCGCAAATGTGATTGACAAAAAGGGCTATATTACATTGCGTGCCCATCGCAAAGGGAACTTGTATTGTTTAAATAGGTCTGAATATTCATTTAGTTTAAGTAATACTAATGTCGACATACTTAGTTGGCATGAACGCTTGGGACATTTAAATGGCAAAGATGTCGCTAAACTTTTAACTAAATCAGGTGTCAAAATTGACGCAACCGAAGTACGAAGCTTACATGATTGCGATATATGTGCTAAAGGAAAAATGACCGCGTTACCTTTTTCTAATTCCGGGGGTCCTTGCGCTGAAAAACTTAAAATAATTCATTCTGACATCGTAGGTCCTATGAAATGTGAGTCTGTAGGAGGTGCGAAATATTTTATTACTTTTATTGATGATTGTACACGTTGGTGCGAGGTATATTTTCTAAGTGCGAAAAATAAAGCCTTAGAAGCTTTTAAGATGTACAAAAGTCAAGTTGAGAATGTAACCGGATTTAAGATCAAGTATCTTCAAAGCGACAATGGAGGTGAATATTGCAACGCTGAGTTCGACGAATTTTTGAAACAAGCAGGAATAATACGAAGACTGACAGTTGCTCGGACACCGCAACAAAATGGAATATCTGAACGAATGAACCGGACTTTAGTTGAAATGGCGAGGTGTATGTTGCTAAGTTCAGATCTTTCAGCAGGTTTTTGGGCAGATGCAGTGGATACCGCGTGTTATATCAGGAATCGATGTCCTACAAGCAGTCTTCATGGTGATATTCCTTATGAAAGATGGCTAGACAGACCAGTGAAGATTGATTACCTTCGAAGATTTGGAGCTAAGGTACATATTTTAAATAAGGATCCAAACAAGGATAAATTCACAGCAAGAGGAATTGCTGGCATCTTTGTCGGATATCCAAAGAATGTGAAAGGATATAGAGTATGGATTCCAGAGCGAAGAAAATTCATGATTGCAAGAGATGTGAGATTTCACGAAAATGAATGTTCAAGTCATGAGATCTCGACACAAAATCCAGGACCGTCGAATGTTAAAGAAGATGCGGATAAAGAGTTCATTGAAATCGAGGTTTCAAAGTGTACTCTACCGAAAGAACATGATAATCAAATAGAACAAGTAGACGATGAGATATGGAGCGAATGTCAAGAATATTCTGTAGAATCAAGAGGATGCGAACAGGATGAAGAGACAAACCCTTCAAACATTGATCATCAACTAGAAGAATCAGAAACACGTGGACATGTTGATCAACAAAGGTTGATGAAAAGAGCTCCTGGTAGACCTAAAATATTACGCACTGGTAGTGTTGGCCGCCCTAGGAAAATCTATCGAATGAACGAAATTGAACAAACAATAAATTTGACTGATTTAAATGATGCTGCAGATTTTGCTGGTTCAGCTGAAATGAGTTTGAAAAATGCTCTGAAAAGTGATGATAAACCAGAGTGGGAGGAAGCTATACTATCTGAAATTAGGAGTCTCGTTCAAAAAGGGACATGGGAGATCGCTAGAAGACCGAAAAACAGAAACGTTATTGGTTGTCGTTACGTTTTAACGACAAAACAGAATGTCGACAAAACTTTTAAGAAGAAAGCTAGGCTTGTTGCTCAAGGTTTTAGTCAGCAATATGGTCTTGAATACAATAAAACCTTTGCGCCTGTAGCTAGACTGGACACCGTCAGATTATTAATGGCTCTCGCAGTTGAATTGGATTTGGAGATTCACCAATTAGATATTAATACTGCTTATTTGAATGGTTCTTTGGATGAAGAGATATATATGGAAATTCCAGAACTATTAAGAGACACTTTAATTAAGCTTATGAATCGTGAGGGAGAAGATCCAATGGTTAGAAAGCATTCGCAGGTTATGCTTAGTAAATTGGATGATGATTGCGATTCGTGCTTATTACGGAAATCATTGTATGGTTTGAAGCAAGCTGGACGTCAATGGAATCTCAGGCTCAACAAGAAACTCACTGAGATGGGGTTGAAGCAGAGTCTAAATGAACCATGCCTTTATTTTAAACAAAATGGGAATACCTTTTTATTTGTATTAATTTATGTCGACGATATTTTAATAGGAAGCCAAGAAAGAGGTTTAATCATCGATTTTAAAAATGAGTTGTCAAAGGAGTTTGATTTGAAAGATTATGGTCAGGCGAAATATATTTTAGGAATAGACATAAAAAGAAATGACAACGTCATTGTTTTGTCACAAGAAAATTATATAAAAAAATTGTTAAAACAATTTAACATGGAAGACTGTAATAAATGTGCAACCCCCATGGAAATTAATTCCAAAGTAAAATTGGAAGAAAAGTGTGATACCGAAAAAGATGAAACATGGCCTTATCGAGAACTGATAGGTTGCTTAAATTATCTGAGCAACGCAACTAGGCCTGATATTGCAAATGCGGTGAGTAAACTAAGTCAAAAGTTAACGAAACCGGAAACATGTGACTGGAAATCGGCGAAACGTATATTACGTTACCTTAAAGGGACAATGCGATACAGCCTCGTATATAAAAGAACTGGTGATTGTGTTCAAGGTTTTTCGGATGCTGATTGGGCTAATTGTTTATTAGACAGGCGATCATATTCTGGATATGCTTTCATTTTAGGTGGTGCATGCGTATCTTGGCAATCAAGAAAACAACGTAGCATAGCTACATCGACTTGTGAAGCTGAATATGTAAGTCTATCTGAATGTATGAAAGAAGCAGTCTATCTGAATAGTCTAATGAGGGAGCTAGGAATTGTTAGGTACACTCGAGTGATTGTTCATGCCGATAACCAGGGAGCAATATGTTTGACTCAAGACCCAATGTTCCACGCACGGAGTAAACACATTGATATAAGATATCACTATATTAGGGAAGTGTTAAGGGACAGTAAAGACATCGAGCTGAGACATGTACCCACTGAATCCATGTTGGCTGACGTACTCACTAAACCATTGTGTAGTGTCAAGCACTATAAATGCATAACTGGATTAGGTGTTAAAGATTGTTGATTTTAGACGTATTTTAAATTAAGATTTAGGGGGTGTATTAGATATACAAACTTCATGTAAAATACTGGCATGTATTTGACATGCAAACCTTATGTGAAAATGAAAAGACAAAAGAAACGGTCTGTCACTCAATAAAAAAATTTCTCTCCATGACGTTGCTTTTTATCTTACGATTATATCCAGAGTACTTTTTGATTATATCTTACAATATTGACTAATAACTTGTGTGTGGTGCAAACTGTTAATATAAGTTGGTTATTCATAAATAAATAAAATATAATTATATTAATGAGAAATTCCAGATGGAAAACCTAATAGCACTTTGCCTTTGCCCGACCCGCGGGAATCGAACCGAGGACCTCATGTTCAGCTGTAACGCTTGTGACCATTACACCAACGAGTCCATCCATTATAATAAAATTAAACCTATCCCCCTACAAAAAACAGAAGACAAATTCCCGTAATTAAAAACGTTCAAAATCTAGTCGCAATCTCATCTCAGCGACAATCAATGTCAAAAACTTGTCAAAAATGTGGGGAAATTACTGGGTATTTTTGACAGATTGAGACTGAGATCAGACTGTGAACGTTTTTAAAATTACGAAAGTTGACCCTTAGATATCTAAACTTAATAAAAATCAAAGATGAAATCTAATTTCCTTCATGTAATTTCGTATGAACACGGGTTAGCAAACGCGTTAGAAGTTCATTAGTTGGATGAGCTCATTAGGGCTGCTATTGAAAGCTGCTCGGCTAATTATATGCAACTATGTTTTACTACACATTCTTGTATGTAGAGGATACTGGCTTTGAGGACGGCAAGCATTTATATTTATGCTAGCAACCCTACCCTGTTTCGCATTAGTGCGATCTACTGATATGGCGACATGTCTAAACATCGAGATATCTATGCTTTAATATTATGGAAGTAAAAATGAAGGCAGTCTTATTACCGTGTGATAAGGCAACTTTTCTTTCACCATCATCATCATTTCAGCCGAAAGACGTCCACTGCTGCTCCACCAAGCACCTCCACTTCGACCGGTTCTGTGTTTCTCGCATCCAATGGGTTCCTGCGGCCTTCACATGGTCGTCGGTCCACCTTAGTCCACCTTTTCTTTAGCGACAGAATATTGTACAAGAAAATAACCTAACCCATGTGGTCGGGGTGCCCAAGTTTAATTACTGTGACTATTTCGGCTTGCGCGTGGTTGGTCACAGTTCTATCCGTACGTAACCCGTTTGATCGGGGTATCCTAGCTTAGTTACTGCGACCAATTGTTAGAAAAACCCAGAAATTAAAAAAAGAGGCTCATTTATGAAAACAGGTGTGCATCATTAGAAGATCGGTAAGTCTTTTAGAGGATCAGTTAAATATTCCCCATTAGGAAATACATCTGGCAAAAGTTTGCCAAACATTCTATACAGGTGCTCTGGAACTAATACTAATCCCAGCATGTTCATGAATGCAGTCTTAATTATCGTATAATGAGGCACCTTCTCTTTAGCAACAGAATATTGTACAAGAAACTAACCTAACATAACCCATTTGGTCGTGGTACCCTAGCTAAAAGCTTAGTTACTGTGACTAATTCGGCTCGTACGTGTTTGATCACAGTTCTAACCTAACCTAACCCAGTGATCGGTGTATCCTAGCTAAATTACTGCGACCAACTGTTAAGAAAACTCATAAATTAAAAAAGAGGCTCATTAATGAAAAAAGGTGTGCATTATTAAAAGATCAATAAGTTTTTAGAGGATCAGTTAAATGTTTCCCTTTGAGAATAGTTAGCCACACATTCGAACAGTGTGTTCTATACAGGAGGCTCTGGCACTAATACTAATCTTAGCATGTTCGTGGATGCAGTCTTAATTACCGTGTAATGAGGCACCTTCTCTTTAGCGACAGGATATTATGCAAGAAACACTAAGAATGCTTTTGATGAGACTATTATTATGAAGGTATTATTTCGTAGGGTAAGAGAGAATTTTGCTGTGTTAATATTTTGAGTTTCATTTCTTGGGTTATGGATGCTATTATTTTCACAATTATGCTTATTGTATTACATTCACCGGCACGGAAACCTGGCCACTTGTAAATTTCACGATTTTTTTTCTTTCTATGTGAACAAGATGAACATGACACGGAACTATATTCGAGTATATGCGAGTGTGTGTGTGTAATTACTCATTAAAAGAAGGTCGTAAGTCAAACTAAACGTCAAGCTATTGCTTTGTGATTTTGCCTATGGACTTTTGGTGCCTACTGTACATAAAAAAAATTAATAAAATGCCTAAATATGAAAATGCATGAAAATCCGGTCTAGAGAAATGTTTTTATCTCTTAAACATGTTTTACTTAAAAAAATGTGTCCAATCCAGATTCAATCAACAGAATTATAAATATGTGTCCACATGTCAATCCATCTACGTGCAAAGTTTCATCCAAATCCATTCAGCCGTTTATGCGTGATGAAAAACATACAAACTCTCACATTTGATCTTCATTTTCCAAGGTTTTTTTTTTTGAGGATGGGAAATCATCATATGGCTCCTCCCGCTCTGGGTGGTGCAGAAGGGAGTGTCAGACTCTTACTGACTAAAACCCACCCGTATTCCTTCCTTAGCACTTTATGTTCCGGGGCAGCGGTTACCCTTTCGGACAATGCCGTTGACCCGGCAGGCTTCGGCCCTAACGGGCCCCTTCTTTTGTGCTAACATCTCTTTAAGGCGCGCATGGAACATATACGCGAAGTCCGGCACGGGCCTGGTCCTGATCGGACGGTGAGCTACATTCTCCTACCATTACCCAATTAATTTGGGGTCGGTGCGTCTTTTCCTTCTATACTTCTCTATTAGTCGTCGTCTCGGTAGTCGCCCCCTGTCTAACAATATCATTATTCACACAGTCCATACATGGTTTCCTTGTTCTTCCCCTTTTCTTATAACCATCGACATTCATACTCAAAACTTTCCTCACGACATTTTCCAAATTCCACAGTGTCACCAGTCCATAACATGACAACCGATTTCCACACAACTTTTCAGTTACCGGTGCCACTTTCAGGCTTTGTCTTATGTAATCATTTCTTATTCCATTCATTCGTGTAACACCACACACTTTTAGCACAAACTCATACATTTATTAGTAAGAATAGTAGAATGATACTCGTACAGTCATAAAATTATCCCCCACTGCACCGTTTAGTTAAAAATGTTTGCTCATTACATGTAATTAAGTTGTTAGGGGTACAGTATGTTGTTTATTTTCATGTACAGATGCTGTTAACGTTTATTGCCATGTATGGGAGGATAAATTTGCATTTTTACGCTCATTTGAATTTTAATGGTGTGTTAATTGTTTCAGGTACTGTGGTGTTGTGAGATTTTTTAATCTGGTGATTTTTTTATAGTTATTGGTGGATAACGTTATTATGATAATAAATGGCGCCACGTGTATTGTTGTTTTCCTCGGGAACAGCACTTTTTTTCGGGATTAAAGGTACCTTATGTCCGTTTCTGTACACCTGATAACGTATTATGCAAAATTTCATGACGATCGGTTCAGTGGTTTAGGCGTGACAAGGTAACAAACAAACTTACTTTCGCATTTATAATATTATAGTTAGGATAGGATTTCACGCGGACGAAGTCGCGGGCAGCAGCTAGTAATATTATAAAAAGAACAGATTTGATTTTCGATGTCTATGTTTGTTTGTTACGCTTTCATGCTAAAACGGCTATTTGGATGAAATTGGGCACATAGGTAGAACATGACCTGGGACACAGGAATTTTTAACTCGATGTTATCACGGGATAAAATGTCAGGCTTCGGCCTAAATGAGGTCAAATACAATAAGATTCACCCACGCTAACTTAAGGCCAATTACGTAATGCATCCCTAGTTTTCTTGTTAACCTGCCCAACTAGGTTAATTTAAGTTAAGTTAAAAGTGTATTTAGTACATTAGTTTAACAAACTGCGTGTTGTGGTACAAGAAACTTTCTTTGGAGAATTATTTTTAACTATTATTTTTTATAGGAGGTTCTCAACTTGTTTGTATCGGATGAAATTTAAAACTTGCGCCAACTCGAAATTAGAAGTGTAGTAACTGTTACTTATTCATATACTTAAATTGCCATTTCTCAAATTTAAGTTCTTGAAAAATATTGTGTAATTATCGTCTTAGATAGTGCAAACTAAGTCATTGCCTTCAAGTAAACACGATTTAATGGCGTTCCAGTAAAAAAAAGACATAATCTCATCATCACCATCATCTCCCTAGCCATTTCCCAACTATGTTGGGTTCGACTCCCTGTCTAACCGGATGCAGCTGAATACGTATTTTACATGCAGCGACTGCCTATCTGACCTCCACAACCCAGTTACTGGGTAATACGATACCCTTTGGTAAGACTAGTTGTCAGGTCTGCAGGGCAATTGCGTAACACACTATCAGTAGCAATGGGTTTCATTTTGACAGTTCAACAACATTCATTGCGTTATTTACGTTGCTGAGCAAACACATTTTTCGAACATTTGGAGCAATGGATTAGCAATAAGCTTCAAAATGATTCAAATTGAGAGTAATAGTGTGTTACGCAATTAGGGTGCAGGTCATGATCTATCAAAAAAATAAAAGTATCAATTTTAGCGCGCGCCCGATAAGCAATTAATTCGTCGCAGAGTTCACAATATGAAGCAAGTTGGCAACGCGTTGAACTAGCGTTGGTTTACCTCATTTTGACCGTTCCTACGAAAAAAGGGCTCGCGACGACGTGCGTACCTTTCTAAATTTTCTTTATAACAACACGTTGAATAAGATGTTTTAATTTGGCGCACCTATTCAATTTCATCCTGTATATAATTGTCTTATATTCATGTTCATCGATATTTTCGTCAATTGTGGACCGATTTTGAAAATTCTCTTTTCATTTCATTTTTGTGTTATTACTTCAAGCTTCATACGAAGATTAGCATATTAATGCAATTTGCACGATTAGTCCCTGATCCAGGTATCTCCTGTGACTTAGAAGGTATCGTCGAATTGCATAATCAGGCTATAATGTTCCTACTGCTGGGACACAGGCCTCCTCCTTCTGTGAGAGGGAGCGGACCATAATCCACCACGCGGGCCCAGTGCGGGTTGACTTACGTCTTCATCATCAGCCTATAGCAGTCCACTACTGGACATAGGCTTCTCCTATTGCGCGCCATTCAACTCGATTTTCGGCAACTCTCATCCAGCTGCTACCAGCCATCCTGCGAAGATCGTCGCTCCACCTAGCCTGACTTACGTATTATTTAACCTAAATACATTGACATCTCCCAAATCCCGCTTTCCGGGTTTTATTTTCCATCTTAAAAGCACATTTACCTAATTTCAGAAGGGATGCTATAACGATAGCTCATATAAATGCAAATGCAAGGTGAGTCGAGGTAAGATCCTAACATTTGTTAAAACTTGTCAAATTACTGAGAAAGTTCGTCAGGCCCTCGAAACTTGGACGTTTCGTTGCTAGTTAAGATGCCTATGATACCGTTATTTTACATAGTAGTGCCAGTTTGAATAAAATGTTATGTCTTGTGTTTGAATGTTATTGGTTTATTAAACTTCTTGGCTATGTTTTTCGGTGTTTCAATGTTGTTACCTCAATTTCTTTGTATTTTCGTATGCCGTTTTGTTACCAGCTTTGAACTAGACTATACAGGATGGTCAAAAAGTCGTGGATCAAATGAAACAGGGAGATAAAGGAGATCATTTCCAACAAAAAATCTTTCTACAGCATGGCCATAATACAATTCCGCTAAAAGTTATGAATATTTTTGTATACCGATTTGTTTTACAATTAGACTAATTAAAAAAAATGTGATATAAAGAAAACGGTGTTGTATTATTACTAGATAATGAGTCAGCACTACAAAAGTTCTATTGCGGCTCTGGGTACCGAATTTCAAAAGCAATTAATATATTTCCAAAAATTTTGAAGCGTTCCAGAAAATTATTTCTCACTTTAAAAGCGTTGGAAATGACCTCCTTTATCTCCCTATTTCGTTTGATCCACGACTTTTTGACCAGCCTGTACAGCTTTTGCCTGCGGCTTCGCCCCATTTAGGTCGAAAATTATCCTATAGGAACGAACTACCGAGATACAAAAACATGTATTTTAAACCAGGTTATGGTCTATCTCTGTGTGCCGAACTTTCATCGATATCAGTTCAGCTGTTAAGATTTGTGAACGGACAGACAGAGCATTTTGCATTTATAATATTAGTATGGAGAAGAGCAAAGGTGGCCTAGTGGTAACTTATGAGTTCCATGTCGTGGGTTCGAACCCAGCCAGGCGCTTTACTTTGTTTAAATAATTTCCACCGTCACCAGCACCCTAATTGCGTAACGCACTATCAATCAGAATCTGAATCATTTTGAAGCAAATCCATTGCTTATAAGTTCGAGAAATTTGTCTGCTCAACATGTAAATAACGCAATGAATTTTGCTGAACTGTCAAAATGAAACAGATTCCGATTGATAATGTATTAAAACACGTTGGTTGACCGTTGACAAATGTTGACACTTCTGCTTTCCCGCCATCTTTATTGGCCACAGACTGTGTAAATTTTCCATTCTTTGAACGTTGATTATGATTCTTGCGGAAACATGCGAATGCATTATTGACGTCATCACTATCTTCCGGTTCCATGTCCATCAACTTCCCTTTAATGGCGTCGGATGTAATTATGATGCCTGAATGTTCTATGGCCATTATCATGGGCATATATTTTTCGCTTAGACCAGCCAGCATGATAGAGCCAATCCACTCGTCAGTTATCCCAAATCCCGTACCTTGTAATTTTTGCCCAGCTTCAACAATTCGTGTTACATAGGTCGTCATCGAAGTGCAATTTTCCAATCGAATAGATATTAAATTCCTCAGGAGACTAATTTTTCTAGTAAATCCCGAGTCATCGAATAACGTCTTCAAATTGAATAATTTGAAGACATCAAATGTCAGAACATCGAAAGAATTGTGGAATCACAATTCTTTCGATGTTCTGACATTTTTTATATGAACGTAAAGAGCCGGGTCGATTGTTAATATCAGCTTGGCTTTTGTTTTCGCATCATCTGCAGCTACTGGTGGATGGCCGGGCTCAGGTTTTATACACCCAACCATTCCTTCCAATACCAGAAAATTCTCTGCGGCGAAACACCATTCACTATAGTTCTCGCGCCCTCGTAATTTCGGTACGCTAACAAGATAGTTCGAACTGGACGCCATAACTGTCGCGCACGTCTTCAGATATTGAAATAGCCGGTTTTTGCTGACTGTTCACTTTACACACAAGTCTGATCGTAAAGCGCACTGTCTATTGTTCATCGCACTGATAATTCTAACAATAAACTCACAATATCTCGCTATTAAACGGGTCTGTGCCCATAACCTATAATAAAACAACGTGCTTCAACTGTGATTTTGAACGACTGTTTTATGCAAAGACAAGAATACAAAGACAATGGAATTGGTCACAAGTTAGCCACAAGATGGCGCTAGTTGTATCTATATTTTGATATGTATAACATAATGTGTTACGCAATTGCCTCGCAGAGCAGTGGTGAGCTCCCAAAACAGTGAAGGGAAATATCGTAAGGAAACCGGCATGTCGTAGAGTCAAAAATTCGAAGACATGTGACAATCCGCACTAGGCCCGCGTGGTACATTATAGCCCACTCCACTCTCGAAGAAAGGAGGCCTGTATCCCAGCAGGGTACATTGTAGGTTAACTATGCTGTATGCTATTATGTTAGAGAAGGGTCTTACCAGAGAATATCAAGTTTCTGAGTTGTGCAGGTCAGATAAGTAGTCGCTCCATGTAAAATAAAATGGACCAACCTCAACATAGGAAATGGCTATATAGAAAATGACAATGGTTTTTTTCCATGTGATGTAATGTTATCCTAATTCTCTTCCATTATTTCAATTTCAATAATAGTCTGTGATTTGGCCTATTGTCGGCATGAAAACAATAAAAGTCCGTATGATTATAATTTAAATATTATCTTCCGTTCATTTACTACTGTTTTGAATAATATAACCATTATAGTTTTTAGGGTTCCGTAGGTTCAAAAGGAAAAAACGGAACCCTTACAGGATTCGTTCGTTGTCCGTCCGTCTGTGTGTTAAGCCCCTTTTCTTCAGGAACGCGTGGAGTTATCAAATTGAAATTAATATAAAATATGTATATCTACAGTTCCTTTGAGTTCTAAAATATTGAGCTTCTAGGTCAATGCAATAAAAAAATACGGTCATTAATTATGCGATACCTGGTCTGCATTTTAAACCAATACTTGGGTACTTCCCGTTGACTTACATAACATACATAATCAATCTATAATGTTCCCACTGCTGGGACACAGGCCTCCTCTCAGTAAGAGGGAGTGGGCCGTAATCCACCACGCGGGCCTCCTATTTTCATACCAATTACTGAACCCTTAATTGTGTGTGGTCCGACTCGCACTTGACCGGTTTATTGTTTATCAAAGTGATATGATGAGAGAGAGAGAGAGATAGATTTTGAAACTTGTCTGTAGCGACACCTATATATTGATGGAAAGTACCGCATTTACACCATAATTAGGAACCGTGACCTTAGAGCACACGTATAAAACAAGAAACATGAGATTTATTTTTGGGTTGTCTTTGCTTTTTGTGATTGCATTAACCAGGGTACAATACAGTGCCATCGATCAAAGATGGATGAAAATATATCGGGATGGAAACCGAAGTAAGTATAAACAGCTTTTTTGGCGTGATAACGTCTTATAAATCGATGAACGCCGGCTGCACGCACGAAAAAGCATGACGCATTGTCACGTTCCGCCTGAGCCGAGTGTGCAAGCGAGAGCGCGGAACAAGCGATAGAGAGGCACGATCGGATGTTTTATTATGACGTTATCACGTAAAATTATCGTCCGTAAACCGACTTTACAGACAACCAATGTTTCTTTTTTCGTAAATGGTGGCTATTGACTTCAGTAGCATCAAATCTCGTAAATACAATAAAAGTTAAAGTACAATCATAATCAGCCTATAATGTTCCCACTGCTGGGCACAGGCCTCCTCTCAGAGAGGGGGAGAAGGCCGTGATCTACCACGCGGGCCCAATGCGGGTTGGTAGTGTCACATCATGTCTTCGAATTATTGGTTCTAGAACATGCCGATTTTCTCACTTTTCGATTTGCTCACAATGTTTTCCTTAACCGTTTTGAGAGCAGGTGATGATGAAATAATTTACACAAAGTAAAGCGCCTTGTTGGGTTCGAACCCACGACCTCGTCGACCGACTCGTAAGTCGCGGCCGTTACCACTGGGCCACCACTGCTCAACGTACAACAACAAACTAAATTATTATGTACATGTTCTTACAATAAGTCTGTTTTCTCGTTGTTTTGTAGACATTTATTAAATTATGTAAATATTTCACCAACTCTAGATAAGTTCAGATTATTTCGTCTGGCAGACATTTCAGACACAGTTTTGAAAATAGTGCTAATCTGGACGAAGAAATAGAATTTAATTTAATCCGCTTGCAATTTTTCCTATTGCTGTGGCATAGACCTCTTTGTGAGAGGGAGTGGGCCGTAATAAATTGGGTTGGTGGTCATATGTCTTCGAAGTTATCAATCAATATTGGTGGTCATATTCATATGTCTTCGAAGTTATCAATCAATATTGATAACTTCGAAGACATAAATGACCACCAACCCAATTTATTACGGCCCACGGTGCAATCAAATAATTTATTTGCAACGAATATAGGTACATTACAATACGGGTACAGTTTTGATTCCAGAGTATGGGTTTTCTCACGATGTTTTCCTTCACTATTTTAAGAGCAATTGTGATGAACTGCACCAACTTATATGTGTTTCTATATCTTTCAGCTTTCTCGCCTATATTATCCGCTGCAGTAATCGATAATCAACACGACACACTAATGAAAAAATCGATCAACGCACCATCAACAACAACATACAAACGAATCATGAAGACAAGAAGTCTGAAGTCAATAACTCTGGAGCCTACAAATCGGAATGCAACCATTCAGAAACCAACAACTCCAAAATCAACAATTCGGAAAACAACAACTATGAAACCAATAATTTATAAAACAACAAATCCGTGTTTAACATTCGCTAAATTATACAAGAAACATGTTTTCAAGAACTTAACGAACAGCAACAACGGAAAGCCCCACAACAAAACAATAATATACAATATACCAACACACACCGAAACCACAACAGACACAATTTATATAATATCAACATACAACGGAACTAAAACCAGATCAACAGAGGACGGAACAACATACACTAGACCAATACAAAACCAAACAACATACACAACACGTTTACAAAACGGAACATACGAATCGACTATTTTGGTATTTACAAAATACCAAAACGTACATAAGCACGAATCATATACAAAGTACCAACACAAAATGAAATCACAACAAGACCAACACACAACGAAACATCATACACAACACAATGGAACAACATAGAAAATGCCGACACAACATAGCGGAGTAACGCACAGAATACCGACATAAGAACAGACAGCCATAACGGAGACCAACATGTAACGGCTCATCATTCAAGGGACAAACATACTACGAAGGAGCATACAAATAAAAACCAACGTTCAAAAGACAAGCATTTAGGACGGGAATAATTTAGAGTTGGTTGTCAATTACAATTGTGGGTAATCAACAGAATTTGTTACGATTTGTTTTTCTTATTATTAATTTAAGTGATTTTAATATCAATCATTGTCTCATAAATCGGAACATAATTTATTGAGTACTCGGTGACCGCACTATTGTAACCGATGGTTTTGTTCAAAACAATTGATGACATGGAGGATAATTCTCACGCTTACACTCGTTCATGACGCTTTCGTCATTGTCGCTCGTCTCCTATGTCGCTTATAAAATGGTGAGATTATCCGGAATCAGGTATTCTCACTACAAGTCGATCGTAAATCACGAGTCTAGGGACAAAAATGTTGCCATTATGCGTCGCACGAACTAATCCATTCCAAATAACATTGCTATTTTTTTGACTTTTGACCATCTCTAAAATGATTTTTAAGTGACGGAATGCATTTGCTGATTTGTCAATGTCAATAATATTTGTCACGTCAAATTAAAGTCAAAATTTTATTGATTTTTTACATCTAGATAACTAGATAAATTAAAAACAGAATGACTGCTAATGTTATAAGTAAGCTGTTGACTACCACAATAACATCAAGGTTTATCAAGATGGAAAAGAAGAAGAGGAAGTGTGGTCGTAAAGAGTGTGGTACCTACTGCACCAACCGGACCGTCCGCTACATGCTATTCCAATGACGTTGCTGCACCTACTAACGAGTCCCAGAGCTACATTACTTTACAAAGGCCATAAAGATTCTTGGGAAATCCTTGCAAAAACAAAATTTCACACTGAGGACCGCGTTAGGAGCCTCGTCACAACACGAATTCAAATTTCTTTGTGTTCAAAGTGCCGCACAAACATCTGTTGAAGTTCATGAAGACTTTGGGCGAGAGGTGAAATGGTCCGCCGATTCCTAAGCTCGCGGACAGCGCGCGACTCATGACGCCAATCATTCGTGTAAACTAGTAATTGTTATAATGTATTGTTTGCGTCTATTATTTTTGTTAGTTAGATAAGTTTTACAGTGAAAAAAATAAAATAAAGACATTTGAAATCATTATTGTTTGAAATGCTTTAGAAAATCTCCATCATGGTGATGGCCCTGTTGTTGTAATACAATAATAATAATAGGTATATCATAATTCAGGTGAAAAAATACCCTTTAGATAAATACATTACAGACTAACAAACATAAATTAAGTATAAACCACAAAACATAATTATTATCACACCACACTTGGGTTTGGCCATGCTTCCCTGTAACATCTACACGCAAATCCCGCCGGGCAAAAGTCTGGACTAGGGATGACAGCCTATTGCAAGGCTCGATCTCAGAATACCAGATTCTCAAAATACCAGATTCGCCTCTAGAATGTACTACTACTCGACTTCATCCGCGACAGCTTCAGCAACGTCCTTCCTCCGTACTTATTTGGAGTTTGTTTCATTTTCAACCGCCATGCGCGCCGCGCAACTTCTAGCATTTAGCATTTTGAAAGTAATTCCAACTGATATAGGTTTTGAGGTTATATTATCTTGTGAATTAACTAGACAACTAGACACTAATCTAAAAATATTTCAATACGCAGGAGACAGCTAGTGTATGACAATAGTGTAAGGTTTTTTGTGTAATGTTTCGAAAAAACGGGCGCAGGAGACACAGCTTTAGACTTTAAACAAAATAAAAATATACACAGCCATAAAGAAACACAATAATACATCCTGCGTTCCTAAACATGTCATTAGTATAATTTGTACGAGACTGCCGACGGTGTGCTTACCAGTATGCGGTCGGCCCAGTCTGTGGTAATGTGGGATGTGTGAAGCACAAGACTGATTGTTGTGGCGGTATTTAGGAGAAGCCCTAATCCAGGAATTGACTACTTTCGTCTGAATATTTATTTAATACTAGCTTCAGTAGCTTCAGCCCGTGACTTTGTTTGCGTGGAAGCCGTAAGACACTACAATATACTAAAATAAGAGCCACGTTTTTATAAAACTTCCCTGTATGCAGTATGCTACATTTGTAGTTTTGATCTCGGGCTAGTGCTGATACCAGCGCTATTACTTTGGAGAAGAACATTGTGTATACAAAGTTCACTGTAGGTCACATAATTCTGAAATAGTTCTCCGAAATTCATATCTCCGACGAATGGTTCGCCGACAGAACGATTCACTTTTCATTGTTTCACTGAAAGAACGTTTCAACGACGAACGATTCACTTTTTTTTTGTTTCACCGAATGAACGTTTCAACGACGAACGATTCACAGATAGAACGATTCACTTTTCAGCAGTTTCGCTGATAGAACGTTTCACCGGCGAACAATTCGCCGACACAACTGCTCGTCTATCCCTGCGTCTGCAATGTTCATCGGAGATGTCGGAGAACTGTTTCAAAATCGAAGACAACAATAAAATAGTTACAAAAAAACAGAATAACGTGGTAATTTCCATGATGATGATAATGAAGGAATGTTTCGTTTTCATGGTCGTATTCGTAGCTTCAATAATATAGTCTACCCCAGTGGATTGCAGTCCCAACACCGCAGCTAATGTAAGTTTGAAGTTCTTGTAGTAACACAAATATGGCACTGGTGACAAAGCACACTATCTTTAAATGTAACTTAGTGTTTCACTGAAAGTTTTCTCATAACGTTTGTACAACACCACACGCCATAGCTGCATGTTGTTACACGGCGTTTTGTTGAAACTCACGGATCTATGGTTAAAACTAGATTTAAGTTAAGAAAAACTTAAAACTATGGAATATCAGAGGTCACCCTTATCAGAAATGAAATTATCCGGAAAAGAACCGGAGTTACCGACATAGCTTGCAGACTAAGCAAACTGAAGTGGCAGTGCGCAGGCCATCTAGATGACGACATTGAGCAGACGAGTCCTGGAGTGGAGACCTCGTATCGGGAAGCGTAGCGTGACATGTCCCCCAGCTAGATTGACCGACGACCTTAAGAACTGACAACGTTATTAGGATAATATATGGCGCCACGTGTATTGTTGTTTTCCTCGGGAACAGCACTTTTTTTCGGGATGTAAGGTACCCTATACGTCCGTTTCTGTACACCTGACAACGTAAGTATATGCAAAATTTCAGGATAATCGATTCAGTGGTTTCGGCGTGAAAAGGTAACAAACAAACTTAATTTCGCATTTATAATATTAGTTAGGATAGGATAGAATTTCAAGTGGACGAAGTCGCGGGCAGCAGCTAGTTTATTAATAAAATTAAATTAATTTTGCTTCTTAAGCAGTGATGCCTTATGAAGCAAAATTAACATTAATTTCTTACCAAAACCTAAAAACGTACCATACAATCCAAATATTATCACATTTTAATAGTAAACAGTACTGTTCAGCAATTTACTAATAAGATAAAAGCATCCAGGGATATAAAGCGAAACTATTTTCATGTTTTAATTACATGTTATAATGATACCATCTGTTTCGTACGAAGCCGCGGGCGAATCATGATACATCTAAAGGTGCTCCCTCACCTGAAACGTTCGCCTGTAATGTGACATTTCAGATTCGATTTTAAGCATTAATTTACAATATTGCCTCCCTGACTGACGAGCATTCGCCTGTAATGTAACATTAGATTTGATTTTAAGCATTTAGTTGATTCCACGATGTCAGACGAAGCGGTCGTTGTACTGAGCGTCTCTTCCCTCATCAATGTAATGCTCGAATCTGTAACATTACAGATTGTGCAATGTACAGTCAACAAAAGAGATAAATATGCGGGATCGTCGGATATAGTTGAAGTTTAGTAAGAAACCGATGAAATTTAATTTGATAAATGAGCTGTTTGTTTTCTATTAATAAAATTAAATTTTATTCGAGAACATCCATCGGTTTCATAATAAACTTCAACTATATCAGACGATCTTGCATACTTATCTCTTTTGTTGACTGTACGTAATGCTCGTTTCTCCTCTCTCACTGATGTAATGCTTGACTCGTAACGTTACATTAGAGGCGAATGCTCCAAGTGAGGGAGCACCTTTACTAAAATTACACACACATATACACGTACATTATACAGATCTAGTTACTGAAATTATTAACCTTGCATTCTAACTAGAATGTAAAATGGAGAAATAATATTATCCTTAACTTATTTTATATGATAATGAAAATAGTTAATATCGGTATAAATTAAGATTTAGACGATTATTTTGTACAGACGCCAGCACATCAAGCTACTACAATCTGTCAAATTTCTTTAATGGATTTTCAACTTTATTGCTAACAAATAAGGTTCAAAGATTGGGAAAATTTGACAGTTTCGGGTAGCTTGATGTGCTGGCGTCTGTACTAGCTATCGCCCGTGACTTCATCTACGTGAAATTTCTTGTTCCCCCGACCCACTCCGTCGCATCGCATCGTCTGCCCGCGCTTTTACTTAGTTTTCGCTTAGCGTTCTTTCCGATCTTTTTTTTTCTTTTTGCCCGGCTCCTAAGAGCCATAGCGTGATGTTAAATAGCTTATAGCCTTCCTCAAGAATTGGGCTATCAAACGCATGAAAAATATTTTTTCAAATCTAATTGGTAGTTCCAGAGATTAGCGCTTTGAAACAAACAAACTCTTCAGTTTTATTATTAATAAGTATAGATTTAGCAGAGTAATATGAAAAGCGTACAAAATGGCGACTTTCACTAATGAAAGTGAACGGGATCAGCACTTCAAAAACGATATAATAATCATAAGAATAATCTTCCAGACCGAATTTTGGCCATAACGACTAATCCCAGCGGAGACCAGTCTTCGGCGCAGGAGATATTATAGTGCACAAGTGTGCGCGCGCAGACGCAGGTGCACTTTCTCTTCTCTCACTCTCATAGTCCGATGGGACGGCAATCCGACACGACCGGTAAGAGACGTCCCACACTTAATAAAAACGTAGGAACTGACAAAAAAACCCAGTCTCAATTAACACAAATAGATCTCCAGAAACCGAAAAATGATTGAACTAAAAACAAACCCTGTTTTTAAAGTCGACAACAATTTTCAGAAACTATGTTTATGCTCACAAGAGACTTTTTCCTTTGACATTCAGCCAAACCCTACTACTGAGGTACCTATTTCTAGAAAATTCTTTTACTTAAATATTCTCCTTGCGGACTATTTTCATTAGCGTTGAATATAGACCATTGCTTTTAAGCCAAGAGAATTGGAAGACACAGAAATAGTTTTAAAACTTGGTACTATCGGGGCATGAAACTATTCAGTGTTAGTCGCTAAAAGTTCTCTATGGATTTTTTTTTTAATTCTAGTTACTCTTGTGTTGCATTTCATCGATTACTTCAATTGAAGTCTCATTGTGCTCAAGCAGGGCAGTAATAGCCCAAAGTCCAGAGTGTAGTAAACGCCATGCATCAACCTTTTTTCAAAAGAGAAAAAAAAACTAGATATAATTGGATCAGATCAAATTAGACTTATGCAGATAAAAGGAGGGTTGAAAGTCCTCCAACCTTTTAAATTAGTACAAAAGAAGCAAACAATAATACAACCAAATAAAGACCACGAATTGCATCTACCATTCATACAACTAGAGCCGTCTAAACTTTAGATCATAGCGCTACAATTACATGAATACAACCTCTAAGCACGAAACTGCGAAGTAATTTGTCCACCAAGTAAAAAAGTACCTCAGTGTTTTGTGGAAAATCTTTTGTCTTTACACAAAGACGCTTAATAAACATTAACAAGTCTATTCAAAAGCGAAAAATTCGGTACGACGGTAATTTTTTTCATAAAATGTATTTTAAAAGGCTTGTCCGTGGACTGTAGAATTATACTTAATCCATACTAATATTATAAATGCGAAACTGTGCCTGTCTGGCTTAAACCGCCGAACCGATTTGGATGAAATTTGGTATAGAGATAGTTTGAGTCCCGGGAAAGGACATAGGATAGTTTTTATCCCGATATTCTCACGGGAAATTTATGCGGGTGAAACCGCGAGGCGCTGCCAGTAATAATACTTTCCTTATTTATAAAAAGCGCACAGGCATTATATAAAATTTACAACATATAGATGTAGTATCTTAAACATAGGTCCCCTGGCTTTGGGAGTCAGGGTTCCTCCATTATAAAAGTCATTACGTATATCGTAGGTTATAAAAAAAAACGTATTATTTCAGATGAATAGTTACACATCGATTTCTCTCTTTCAGTCGTCAGTAATTTGACTTTCGAAAGAAGAAGTTGTGTAACTATATAGACGCTATACAACGTTTACTAGTAAGGGGGTAAATACAAAAATAACAAAGTAGTATTATTGCGAATGTATTCGGAATAACAGTAATTGTCGAAGTTTGTTTTATGTAGTAATTAAAATGGCTGTCATTCATTGGTATTTTAATTCGATGTAAGTAATTAGCATGTAATTTAATCAGAGAATTTACAGATTTATTGTATGCAATGCAATGTGTGGTGTATTTGAGAAACATGCATCATAATAATGGCTAACACCATTCACGAATGTGTTATCCGTAGGCTTAGGCAGAAGTGTAAAGCAGGGACACCCACATTTCGAAAGGTGTGTTTTTATGGGTACGTATCAAAATCCCGAAAGTTCATAATACCTATGATTGAAATACCGACGTCCAAAACACCGAAATTCAAAATACCGAAAGTTTTAAATGCCGATAGTCGTTATATCGAAACACAAAATACCGATGTTCAAATGCTCGAAAGGACGAAATCCCGAATGGACGAAAGATTAGGTTAATTATTTTTTAAAAAATTGTTAGGTTAGGTTAGGTTAAAACCGTGACCCCTACGCACGAGCCGAGCGAGCGAAGCGAGCGGTGCCGCGGCAGCGGCCGGCGAGTGCCAGAAACTACAGGATTATAATATAGAAAGTTAAGTGTTTTGAGGTTAGGTTTACAAAAAATAGTTTTTCTCGGAAACGTGACAATTTCGGGATTTTAAACTTCGGGTTTTTAAACTTCGGGATTTTAACGTTCGACCAAACAACCATTCGGCGTTTCAATTTTCGGGATTTCGTCCATCGGTATTTTAAAATTCGGTCTTTTAAAATTCGGGATTTTGATACGTTTATATCCCATGTAATAGAAGATGAGTCTTTGCCATTAGCATAATCAGCCTATAATAATTATTCCCACTTTCGGGACACAGGCCTCCCCTTTTCGAGAAAGAGTGGGCTGTGCGTGTTAGCCTTTTGTATAAACTGGCCATAGATCTAGACTCCCGGCTGCTACTGAAAAATTCCTTTATTACTATTGTTTTTTTTTTACAAAATTCTAAATACAATCCAGAATTAAAATTCTTTATCGTTCAAATCAGTAAAAAATCCTTACTATAAAAAAAACTCAAACTAAAATTATTATTTGATATTTCACGGCTGCTGCAAAAAAAAAAAAACAACGTGGAAAAAACTTGGTAGCGAAATACACGTACATTTCTTCCGGCATCTAAATCAAAAGCACCTTGGACATAGTATTCCTCTAAAGGAATTTCCCTTAATCCCGGCTCCGCTGCGATAAGGAATAAAGTGTCGGCAACCAATGTGAGGTGCAAGTCAATGGCTTTTGTGTTTTTATTTTCCCCGTCTGTTCAGCCAACTTCCCTCTTACATAGGAGGCCTGTGTCCCAGCAGTGGAAACACTATACGCTTGTTATTTATTTATTTATTTCAGGCGACGCAGGCCCATAATAATTACCTTAACATACATAATATTTTTATTATAAAATAGTACATCACTTCACTAGCTTGTTCTTGTGCTGTTATTGACTTATTTATGTATACTTTACTATACACCAGAAAAAACATAACAAAAAAAAACGATTATTAATATAAAACATACAATGGGCGGCCTTATCGCTTTATGCGATCTCTTCCAGGCAACCTTGGAACCTTTGAACCTTGGCTGTGCTGTGGTACTTCTCCGCGGAAGCGACGGAACACCACGTCCTGTGGCCAAAAGTCTTCTCCATTACGACGGGCAGATAACAATTCGGTACGCGCACCACGAACGCCTTGAAGTTGACGTTGGGGTATGACTCCAGTAACTGCACCCTCGGCGTGTACCTCGTCTTCTGGCGCACGTACACCACGATGTTCTGCCATGCTATGCTGTTTACCGACCATTACCTTGGAGTACGGGAAATGGCATGGAACTTTACCATCGAGATTGGTTAGTACAGTGACCGAACATACATAAATTAAGACATCGAGTTTTAAAAGACGTTAAATTTTTCGTTGGCCAGACTGGCAGCGCGGGACGGGGAGCGGCGCGGGTGCGGGGACGCACGCGATCTGCCTGTTCGCAGTCGAGCGCGGCTTCGTTCTGTGTGTTGTCATGTCCAGTGTACTTTGAAAAAATATAATATGGATGAAGAAGACTTATTTTTACTAGAAAAAGATGGAACTAATTTGAGAACCTCGGTCCCTGCGCGGGCCGCCCAAGCACTCACTGCGGCCACTAAACTGAAGTTCTTATGTTTGAGTACGCCGCGCCGCGCCCGCCCCGCACCCGCGTTTGCAGTCTAGCCAAGCACTTTGAGTATCTTTTATAAAAACCGTTTTTATAATTGCCATAGGTATTGTAGTTACTTCGGGTCGACCGATCAGGTTAAGCTACACTGTAAACTGATCCCAAGATAGTTGGGAAAGAGGATAGGCAGATGATTGAGGTTTTAAAAAAAAGGTACTTTAAAACAGAGGATGTATTTATAGACTACTTGATAAGCTTGCTTGATTTAACGTGGGAATGCTGCTATTCTTCTGAGAACGCTTCCGGATGAAAGCGATGTATGATTTTGACGTTTAAGAGTCCTGTTGTTTTTGTGTATATGATTAATTAGTTACCTATATAATTAAGTAACTTGTGTAAGTTGTTAGTTGTATAAAAAATGACTATTGTGTACAAGCATTACTTATTTATAATAAAAAAGACGGTCAAGTGCGAGTCTGACTCGCACACCGAAGGCTCTGTACAAAGTAGGTATGTAGGTATATATTTGTAATGTAACTTCTTTAAGGTTTTTGGAGAGTTCCTTTACTTGTGCTACATGACACTGCTTCTTGCCAAATTTTTTGAATCTAGGTCAACGGGAAGTACCGTATAGGTTTTGATTTCGGAACATAAATGTCCGTATCTTTTGATTGAGTAGACTTAGAAATTTGATTTTTTCACTGCTTCAAGGGATTGTAGCCCTGAGTATTTAATATTAATTTCAACTCAATAACTCCACGCGTTCCTGAGAAAAAGGGTTTGACCGACGGACAGATAGACGGACAACGAAGTGATCTTTTATGGGTTCCGTTTTTTCTTTTGTGGTACGGAACCCTAAAAATGGTAACACTATCTAAGATTCCTGAAAATGTAACAAAAACTACTGATAATGATGTAGAAGAAGTAGAAGAACCCAATTTAAAATATAATCTTAAGTACCTAACAGATGATGAAAATATGTCCTCCAACCAACAGCAATTCAAACTTACCATAGTCGTTAAATTCCTTCACATACACGCTGACAAATTGCAAGAAACAAAACAAACCGTTCTGAAATCTGAAAGGATATAAATCACTCGCCGTCAACTCCAACCTTGCACAGTCGTATCACAAAAGAATAAACAAGCGAAACGATTAGAACGCCTGAGTGGCGTGAAAGTAATATATTGCAGAACTTGCAATCGGCTTTTTTCCTGCAGCCGTGGGAAGTGTTGGCTCGCGAAACGATTAGGCTTAGACTGTATATATTGTAGCAACCGAGTCAAGACTGCTTTTATAGTTCAATGGGTTAGCTGTTAAGCTGTTGGTCCCTAAAAATGGTTGAACTGGATGGCGCGTATCCACGCGTCAAGTTCGTGAATGGGCGCCGTCGGTCGAAACTGTTCATCTCATAACTGCCAACGCTTATTTTTAACTTTATATTTTGAATTTTTTCTTAATTTGTGTTTTTTTTTTACATTGTTCTCACATATAGAAGCAACAAGAATAATGTACTTACCCTGGATTTTGTAATATCTTGATTTAAAAGAGTGTCCATGGAATTTCTTGCCCGTTCTTCTCCATAGAGATCTACGTTTTGGCATGGGCAACTAGCTTCAACTTTCTGACTGACTGACCGACTATTTAATTTTGACAATTTAAAAGTGCCTGTACAATGGTTTAATTAAAATAAATGCTTTGAGTTTGAGGTTCCGGCTGTCATTCGTGGGTCTTTGACTTTGGTCGTTACGGGTGGTCAGAAAGTCTGACAATTAATCTTACCAAGTATTGTATTATCTTGTAACTGGGTTGTGGACTTTCGATTGGGAGTTGTTCCATGTAAAATACTAGTATTCAGCTGCATCCGATTAGACTGGAAGCTGACCCAAACATAGTTAGAAAAAGGCTATGCAGATATTGATGTGGGTTAACCGTTAAATCGTTTACTAGAATAATAAAGAGGTTAATCCAATCAAAGTGTTTTTGTTACAATTGGCCCGGGTTTCCGCTTCATGTGGATTGATAGAGTTAAGCCATAAAATATGGTAAAAACGTGATCTATAAAGGTACTTAACTGAATGCATCTAACCTTTAGCCCAGACACGTAGGGAAAAAAGAAATATTAAAAGTGAAATGTCTGGATTTCCGGACTTTGTTCCAAATATCCGGCTTTTGTCAGAACGCCGGTACGGTGCGGATTGGTAGATGTCACATGTCTTCAAAGTTTTGTTTCTAAGACATGCCAGTTTCCTCACGATGTTTTCCATCACCGTTTTGAGAGCAGTGGTAATGAAGTTATTTACACAAAGGAAAACGCCTGCTTAGGTCCGAATCCACGATTTACAACTCATAAGTCGGGGCCGTTGCAAGTAGGCCACCATTGGTCACGTCGTGATTATATTAGGCCTAATTCTGACATTTTAGTTCTTCTGCACAATTTTTTACAGTATGACTAAAAAAACCACTTTCATATCTGAGCAGGCTAATGAAAGGAAAATTGAGGGCCGGGTGCAACCAGTTTTTGTTCCCGTGTGATGAGTTTGATTTCGCAGTGCAATAGTTCGGAATAGATTGTATGATCCGAACTGGATGGAAGCCATTTTTTCAACGCCGTGCGTTGTGATTGTGTTTTGATTTCGTTTGCTTTTTTTTTTTCGGTTTTGCACGCTCGCTTTGATTCGAGAGGTAAGCAGTTTTGACACGGGTAACAAATTGCAATCTAGCAATGCTCGGAGTTTGGCTATACAGATTTTGATAATAAATATTTGGGAAGACTAAAAACGGACATAGTTACTTATTAGAAACTGCTTTGCAAGAAATGAAGCTATAGCGAAAACGTAGCGTTGAAAGAGCTCCCACTAGATGGACCGATGTCCTTGTGAAGACCGCTGCAAGAATCCGCTGGATGCGGGAAACTCAGAACCGGTCGAGGTGGAGGTGCTTGGGGGAGGCCTATGTCCAGCAGTGGACGTCTTTCGGCTGAAATTATGATGATGATGATTATAGCCCAACTACCGTTACCACAACCGTATTTAATAACCGTTTCCAGCAAGTAAGAAATCATCATCTGCCTAGCCTTTTCCCAACTATGTTGGGGTCGGCTTCCAGTCTAACCGGATGCAGCAAGTAAGAAATAACGACTTATATTTGTAACTGACTGCCTCTTTAAAACAACTAAAAAAAGCTCAGAAATAATAAAAATAATAGAGAATAGAGTCAGATTTTTCAACGTAAACTAATAAATTAAAACGAAAAGCAAAAGAAAGCGTCTACTTAAAACACTATACAATCCACAAATGGACATTAAAAAGCAGAGCCAATTATATGCAAAAAAACCCTCCAACACTGCAATTAGGCAGCGCTGCTCAAAGGCATGAAGCTGATTAAAAACGCTCCGGCAAACCGGAGGCGATGAAACGTCCGCAGTTAACAGCTTCCAGTCTTAAAATTTATAGAAACAGAAGGCCGACTTCATACAATGAGCGAGAACGCACGCACACATAGACACGCTTCACATACAGTGAGTGCAAGTGCACTCGCGACTGGCATTCCTTTGAGATCGCCGCACCTACACGTTTATCTGTGCTTGCACCTGCACCCTAATTGCGTGACAACGTGCGTGCGTGCGTAATGTGTGTGTGTTGTTGTTATTCATGTTGTTGTTCAATCACAATCTTTATTAATTTGAAGGATCGTAAAAAAAAAATCAGCTGTTCCCTACATTTTGACGAGTTATGCGAACATAAATGTAGGGAACAGCTGATTTTTTTTTACGATTTCAGGTTTGGTCCCATAGTAAAAGTTGATCATAATGATGAGTACAATGACCCCTTAAGAGGAAAACGGTGATTAAAATTACAACCTGTATTGTCCCACTGCTGGCCAAAGGCCTCCGTCTTTTCCTTCCAAACCTCTGTTGTGTACGATATCTGCCATTGCTTCAGAAAAAATTGACGGCTCAACAATGTAAACAATGCAATGGATGTTGTTGAACTGTCAAAATGAAAGCCGTTGCTACTGATTGTGTGTTACGCAATTATCCCGCTGTTATCGCTCGTTGTATGAAGCCGGCCTTTTGTACATAATGTATTTTGTGTCCCAAGCTCTGTTTACAGAATAATTAATCAGAAGAGTATCTTTAGTTTGTGCAGGTATAAATAAAATGACAGGATCCAACAGCAATTCTTCGGACCAACGAAGCGATAAACTCAACATGACTCCGCCATGCCATAAATAGTTTTATGAATTTGTTTCATTTTATTTCTAGAAGAATATTATTATTTAGAAATATTTTTGGAAATTTACTGGAAAGTTATGTTGTATTGAGTTGTTCTTGTGTTTCCAATTCCATCATCATGTCCCTAGCCTTTTCCCAACTATGTTGGGGTCGGCTTCCAGTCTGACCGGATGCAGCTGAATACCAGTATTTTACATGGAGCGACTGCCTATCTGACCTCCACAACTAAGTTACTGGGTAATACGATACCCCTTGGTAAGACTGGGTGTCAGATTTTCGGGTTTCTGACGACACGTAACGACTGTCAAAGATCCACGAATGACAGCCGGGACCAACGGCTTAACGTACTTTCCGAGGCACGGAGAAGTCTTGGTATGTAAAAATGGTCACCCATCCACGGACCAACCGCGGCAAACGTAGCTTAACCTGATCGATCGACCCGTGCGGCTGATATTACTTAGCCACAAGCATTCCATTGATACGAAATGTATTTTTTTTTCAATCAGGCGTTAAATATGTCAAAATTTTAAATACTCGTGTATTGTCATGTCTAGACGTGATATTCGGTGCTACACTTTTCTAAGTCACGTATCACACTCCTAAAATTCAAAATATTATTCTTTCAACTACGTAGTAATGTTATCATTAATCACTACAAAACCAACAAAGGACGTATTTTTGCTTAGAACCAAAACCGTGCAGAAATCTATATATATAAAAGGAGAACTGACTGACTGACATATCAACGTACAGCCGAAACTACCGGGGCTAGGAATGTGAAATTTTGCACACGGCTTCCTATTATAATGTAGGGGAGCACTAAGAAGGGGTTTTTGGAAATTTAACCTTTAAGGGGGTGAAAAGAGGGAGGGTGAAATTTCACGCGGACGAAGTCGCGGGCATAAGCTAGTGTTATATGAAATCTCATGGTTGCACAGTTTTTCACTAATGCACTATTTTTTATTTTGATATAAATTTACCACAGAGGTTTAATGTTTCCCATTAAATGTAGATATGCATTAGATTTAAAAATACTGGCTTAAAATAAAAATCGGCTGAATAAAACCGACTTGGAATGTTCTTTACTAACTTTTTAGACCTTTGTATCCTACTTATGCATATGAAGTTTCATTAAAATCGGTTCATTCATTTCGAAAAACAAGGGCTTGAAAGTTTGGATGGACGTTGTAAACGCTCTTAACAAAGTTCAAATTCCATTGCAACCAAAAATTTATTATGACCTTTTTGCTACAAATGGTCACTCAAAAATCAAAATACATTTCACTAAACTAGATAACTAATTAAGTGGCGATGGAACGTAAATTATCTGAGATTATGAACACTGCTATAGGTATCTACATTCTGTTCTATAGTGAATAACAGACTTAACATATCAGATAAAGTCTATCTTTTACCTTTTCTACGACTATTAAGATAACCTAGTACATTCCCGTCATGTATTCATGCTTTCCCTAATGGTGCCTTCGTAATAACCACCTGATTTACGATTACTGGCACAGCACTACATGAAACTACATTTGCATACATCACGATTAAGGTACTTAGCTGTCCCGATTGTTCAGTCCTCGTGGGTATTACGGGAACAGCGATTTACTACTCAACCAAAACTTACAATATTTTAAAGAATACGGCCAATTTTTCCATCACCAGATAACTTTTATTCGAGGATAAGGGCTGATTTTTCAATCAGCTGATAACTTTATTCGCGGAATAATTTTGACAGTTGTTTCATACAAAAACTGTTAAACGTCAATTTTATTCCTCGAAAAATCAGTCCTTTATGAAATAAAGTTAAATAAATAATGTGAACAAAAATAATGTATAAAGTTTTGAGTATTTTAAAGATAGAGTTATCGACGATGTTTGTACTAGTATTAACTGTGTGATAAACACACCTTACCTCGCCTTCCTCCTTACAACTTGTGGCGAATTATGTTCCAAATTAATGACGAACGTTTTTCATCCCAGTATGTATTCGTAGGTAATCATTTATCAATGTCCAAACTACGGCAGTTACGCGTTGAATCGGATTGATTTTCGTCTTGAACGTCCTTGATTTCAGTTTGCAGTTTCATATGTACGTCCTGGTGCCCTAGTGAATACTGTGAAACGAGCGTCTTGTAGACCCAACAATTCGAAGACTTGTGACATCGAGCAACCTGCACGGGGCCCGCGTGGTAGATTATAGCCCACTCCTTCTCCAAGAGAGGCCTGTGTCCAAGCAGTGGAAAAATTTTAGGTTGATTATGCTTAATGCATGAAGATCTGTAATTTTCACCAGTATTTGACATTAATGTGTCCAAAACACTCCGTGTTTAAACAGTCGTTATTAAGTATGTGACCGTTCACCAGATCACCACATCAACACATCAAAGCTTGGTTTCGCGTGGTGGATTACGGCACACTCCTCACCGACAGGAGGCCTGTGTCCCAGCAGTGAGAATATTATAGGCTGAATACTGCGATAGAATATGTACAGTTATAATTCTGGGAATAACGTTTGGAGTATCTTTGTTGATTTAGCTGGCAAAGTAGACATCCTAAAGCAATAGTGCTACTGTGGATTGTGTGCCAGTTCGCAATGTGCCTTCTTGAAAAGACATTTCTGAGAAATGGCCAAATTTTATGCTCGCGATATTGTCAGTTTACAATTTTGTTTGTTTTGGAAGTTCTCGGCTCTTTGAAGTCTTAAACTAAAATATTTAATATATCTACCTACATATAGAATTAAAAAAATAACATATACTTACTTAAATAAAAACCTAATTGTAAAATGAATAAACATAAATGTTAATATTATAAATTCTCACAGTTAAGAGGAAAGGTAATGCTCTTTTACTCAGTATTTGAATTGAGAAATAGATTTTAAATCTCGAATTCTAGGCGGAATTGAGTTCCACAATCTTACGGCATGAACAGAGAAGGAATAAGAACAGTAGCTTATTTTATGAGGAGGGGCTAGAATGAGGGATCTAAGGCCAAGGCTCTAGATTTGTGTCTGGTTTATGGTTTATGAATCACCCCACGTATGCCCCATATGTCACTTAGCATACTAGACCTATAATATACAGGCTGGAACACAGGCCTCCTCTCATCAAAAGGGAGCGGGCTGCAATCTACCACGCAGGCCCAGTGCAGGTTAGTAGATGTTATATGTTCTCAATTTTTTTTGTTTCTAGGACATGCCGGTTTCCTCACGATGTTTTCCTTCACCGTTTTGAGAGCAGTGGTGATGAAATTCGCGTAGCACTTAAAACTGGCGAATGAGTTTAGTATAATAATGATGATACTAAATAAACTCACATTCCCACGTCAGCAGTAATTCTTGAACAACGAAAACCACCAACCCTACGAGATATAGGCGCTGTAAAAGTCAAATTTTCACCATAGAAGTGCAGATGAATACACCTACCCATCTGTCTAGTATGTACCCCCCTACCCCCCTACCTACCATACCATTGATAACTAAGGCGTGATGTAATCAATCAATCCATCTAAATCAATGCTAATTTAACACTACAAAATCAACTATTCCGTACAACAGACGCGAGCTCAAGTTAATAGTTGCGTCAGTTATTAGATGCTGCGCTTAGTACTAAGTGTTAATTACAGGCAGTTATCAGGCAGAACAGTCAGGTAAGCACGAAGTAGATCGGTGCAGAAGTCCAATATAATTGCGAAACCCACTTTCTATCACAATCCTAAGAATTTTGAAGGAAATTCGTACTCCATCCATAATATTATTATAGTCCGCGCGGAACTAGTTGGCCGCGCCTTAGGTATGTGAGCGGTGGGACGGAGGGGCGGGGGGACATTACTCAGTACGTGCGTTGCGAACCGCCGCACAGTGGGCCCATACTGAAAATTAGTGGACTTAGGCAACAAAGTTCCAATATCGATGCGATTTTTTTTTATATGACGTGTTATGATATTCCTGACAACTTTTATTCTTATAACATTTCTTCTAAAGTTGATAGTTTGTCTTGAAAAAAATTAATTAGATTATTTTGTATGGAGCGAATCACGTTTAATTTTTTTTCTTCAATTGTACTAATATGTTGGGTGTGTGGCGTGAGTATATGATAGCTAGGGTCATTCTCTATCCACGAAAAAAAAAACAGCGCCGGCCATCTGCGGCAGCGCGAGTAATCATTCGGTAAAAAAAAAATGTTATGTAAGATTTTTTTTTGCCATTTAAAATAAATTCAAAGTAAATTTTTTGTGTCATTAGGCTAATTCACCTTCTCTTTATTAAATATATAGTTTTAACAGCGCATAGGTACTTATAACTAATTATTCTGGTAGAAATTTAGTAATTATTGCTATGTTATCGGTAGCACCTGCATTGTGATTGATGACTCATTTGTTATTGCGCTCGGCTAAGCGCATAACTAATGAGTCATCGAAAAATGCTCGTCTCTGATTGGCTGAATAATTTTCACTCACTGATAACAGTGTCCACTACTTGAGTAATTAACACTGTCTATAAATATAAAGACATTCATTAAGTCCATCTAGTTTCGCTCTTGTCGCTTATTTGTGAACACAGTGAAATACTTTTATTTTTATATTTACATTAGAACTATGGCTGGATTTTGTACCAACCTAGATTTTTTTGTGAAATTAAGAAGTGGCGGTGATCTGAAAAATCATATGTTTCTATATGAAAGTATCATTTCTGTCTTGACTACCGAAGTTTCTGAAGAAGACAAGAACCGAATCAAGGAGTTCTGTCGACTTTTTTGTGTAAATCTAAATAAAAAGTGGATAGAGTCAAGTAGAAACCAAAAAACTTTTATGAATCGTGTAAGTAATCGCAAGTGGTTGGAAAAAAACATCAACTGGCCTGTTTGTGACAGTGTTGACCTGAGAAGTGAGATGGGCTTTTCGGACGCAGTCTTATCTGAACCTGTGGATATAGATTCCCATGTTCCTACTCTTGCAGTATGTACTGCGGAAGCGGGAACATCTACAGAAAAGGAGCACAGAAAACCATTCGAAGAGTTAAGTAAGAAGCAAAAAAGAAGACGTTCTACTTCCATAGTAGAAGAAAATTCCGAAGAAGAGTTGCAGACCTGGTACATAACAAAATTGAAAGACAACGGCAAAACGAATCTGGCAAAAGTGATCGAATACCTTTCCAGTAATCCAGATGCCCTATCCGAAGTAGACGAGCGACTATTCAAAAAGCAGAGCTTAAGTACTGTCTCTGAAGATAACTGTTTAGCTCTTTATACATCACTTGCGCTCTCGAAATGGAAGTACTTAGCTCTTCGACAATTTCTGAAAGAAGAAAACTGTGCTGCCTTTCCATCTTATCCAAAGCTTGTAAATGCCAAGAAAAGATGTTACCCACCACAAGAGAGTATGGAGATTACCGAAAAAGGAGCTCAAATTAAATTGCAAGCGCTATTGGACCACACTGTGGAAAGGATTTTACTAGGTATTAGTAATTCTGTTGATAGGTCTCAAAATAAAGAACTCAAGTTGACCTGGAAATGGGGACTTGATGGTTCTTCGTCGCAGAGCAATTATAAACAGAAAACGTCTACAGAGTTCGATGATTCATCAGTAGTCATGATAAGCATCGTCCCTCTTCGGCTAGTGTCTACTAGCCCATCTTCTGGGAATGAAAATATAGTTTGGGAGAACCCCACACCTTGCTCAACTCTGTACTGTCGACCGGTGAAGTTCACTTTCACTTCGGAGACAGCTGATTTTATAATGTCTGAAGAGTCTGAGATGAAAAAACAAATTGATGAACGAATATCTACACAGTGTGGAAATATTATTGTATCACATGAATTGCATATGACCATGATTGATGGAAAAGTGGCCAATATTATTGCTGAAGTACCATCATATGCAACGTGTCCTATTTGCTTGGCAAAACCGAGCGAGATGAATAATTTAGACGCTTTGACTTCCAAACCACTTCGTGAAGAAATTTACAAACAAGGAATTTCTTCACTGCATATGAAGATTCGGTGTATGGAATGTCTTCTCCATATATCTTATAATCTGGATTTTCAACGATGGACTGCTCGAGGCGAACATAAGGCTTTGAAACAAGCTAAAAAAAATACCACGCAACAAGAGTTTCGTGAGCAAACTGGAATGCTGATTGATATAGTCAAACAGGTATGTATTTAATTTTGGCTCTTTTTATGTTGTTTGTGTATTATATCTCTATGTATTGTATATTACAGTATTGTTTTCCCATTTTAGGGTTTTGGAACTACAAATGACGGGAATACTGCGAGGCGCTTTTTCCAAGATTACAAAAGATCATCCAGAATAACGGGAATTGACGAAAATCTGATTTTCAGATTTTCCGTTATTCTACAAGCCATATCATCAGGCAAAAACATTGACTGTGAAAAATTTAGAAGATACTGCAGAGAAACAGCTGATGTGTACGTGCAACACTATTCGTGGTACTACATGCCAGTTAGTGTACATAAACTTCTAATGCACGGTGCAGACATCTGTAACCACTTTGGTGTTTTGCCAATCGGTAAGTAAAAAATAAATATAGTTTGATGTATTATTTGACTCAATTGCGTTTTGAAATTAAAATGTATGTACTTATTCGTTTTAGGTATCTTATCTGAAGAAGCTTCGGAAGCCCGTAATAAGGACTTCAGAAACGTCAGGGAGTGGCACACTCGGAAAACGGGGAGAATAGCAACAAACGAAGACATCCTCCATGGACTTCTAATAAGCTCTGATCCCCACATATCCTACATAAGGCCAAAAATATTGAAACAGGGTCATAATGAGTTGTTGCCTGAAGCAATTCAGTTGTTACAGACTACTGAGCCTCCCTGTGACAGTGAGATTATGGAGGAAGAAGAATGCCTCATAGCAGAGTCCGAAAATTTGCCGGACCCACTAGCACTTCTGGAACAAGAAATAATGTGATCCGGCTCTAGATTATCCTCACAAAAGCCCATCAGGGCTAGGTATATGACAAACAGCCCTTTTCAGGGCTACAATTACTTCACAGTTTCATACGCTTGATTATGTAGATAATTATCAACGACTTGCCCGTACAAATTTAAATTATTTCACCTATCATTAACAAAATTAGTATAACCTGAAACTTATTACGATATTTATTCAACAATAGATAACGTGCAGTTAAAAAAATAACACAGCCAATCAGAGACAAGCATTTTTCGACGACTCATTAGTTATACGCTTAGACGAGCGCAATAACAAATGAGTCATCAATCACAATGCAGGTGCTACCGATAACATAGCAATAATTACTAAATTTCTACCAGAATAATTAGTTATAAGTACCTATGCGCTGTTAAAACTATATATTTAATAAAGAAAAGGTGAATTAGCCTAATGACACAAAAAATTTACTTTGAATTTATTTTAAATGGCAAAAAAAAATCTTACAAAACATTTTTTTTTACCGAATGATTACTCGCGCTGCCGCAGATGGCCGGCGCTGTTATTTTTTTCGTGGATAGAGAATGACCCTAGCTATCATATACTCACGCCACACACCCAACATATTAGTACAATTGAAGAAAAAAAATTAAACGTGATTCGCTCCATACAAAATAATCTAATTAATTTTTTTCAAGACAAACTATCAACTTTAGAAGAAATGTTATAAGAATAAAAGTTGTCAGGAATATCATAACACGTCATATAAAAAAAAATCGCATCGATATTGGAACTTTGTTGCCTAAGTCCACTAATTTTCAGTATGGGCCCACTGTGCGCCGCGCCGCAGCGGCGGCGGCGCCGCCTCACCCCTGTCCCCACCTTAGCGGCCAACTAGTTCCGCGCGGACTGTAATCCATAATAATGTACTCGTATGTATGTACTAATAATAAAGTTGAAGAGGTTGTTTGAACGCGCTAATCTCTGAAACTACGAGTCTGATTTGTATAATTATTTTTGCAACTGATAGCCAAATTCTTGAGGAAGGCTATAGGCTATTTAACATGACGCTAGGACCCTTATAAGCCGAGCAAATTCAAATTCAAATTCTTTATTGCATTCATGTGTACATTATTTAGTTGTTACAATATTAGTAAGTTCCAACATGAAACCCGGTTAGGGCACGGCAACATAATATTAATAATAATTTCAAAATAAATATATAAATATAGATATATAAATTCAAATAATAATTTTAACATAATAATAATAATAGTATGTATGTGTGCGTTCGTTTTTTTTTTTTATGACTATAATAAAATAATATGTAATTATTTATCTAGCTATCATTTATTTACTAATTATTTTGTTCTAGGTATTCTGCGACCGAGTAAAAGCATTTTTGTGTTAGGTATTCTCTTAATTTCCTGTTAAATTGATTAAATTTCGTTTCTTCTTTTATTTGTTCTGGTAATTTGTTGAAAATTTTTATTGCCATGTAATATGGGCTATGGTAAAGCATTTTGATCCGAGAGGGTGGAAGATGTAGTCTATTTTTATGGCGTGTGTTTATGTTGTATGTGCGCTAAGCGAAAACGAAGTAATAGTGCGGGCGGGTGATGCGATGCAATGCTCGCGGTGGTATGGTGATATGGTGTCTTAAACCTTCACCAAAAAAAACTTTGTATTCACACCGATTTCGATTTATACGATGTGGAACAAATGCCAATCGCGTCTTGATGTCGGGTCTGTCGGGACGTTGTATTGTATTATACGAGTTGCGCAGCAAACACTGCTTGCGCGATGCAGGATTTTGGTTGACGTCAGTATGATGCGTAGTTCGCATGTGGCGATGTAGATGGCGCCACGTGCTCGTTGTTTCAAACCGACCTTCTGAATTCCTACTTTGTGCTGGTATAGTCTGAATAATGTAATGGCTTGAGTTACACAACTGTATTCTATGCACGATAATAACTGTGGTATCGAGTTGGTGTCTTAGTTGTGTGTACCTACTGTTTTAGTGACGCGGATGGTGCGATTAATATATAGGCAAGGTTTGGATGAATAACGAATGGTGCAGCGGTTTACTTGTTTGTTACAGAGCATTGGACTGCCATTGTGTCTAGTGTCTAGCTTATGGGGCTGTGGATCATGAGGTGTCGGGTTCGAATCCCTGGTTGGGCCAGACAAGTGAGAGTTAGAAATTGTGTGAAGATTTGTGCCTGAAGTTTGCGTACAATTGCGTTGGCGTGCATTGTTGTGCGTTGGTGGCCCAGTGGTAACGGCCCCGACTTACGAGTTGAACGTCGTGGATTCAAACCCAGGCAAGCGCTTTACTTTGTGTAATTTATTTCGTCACCACTGCTCTCAATAACGATAAAGGAAAACATCGTGAGGAAACCGGCATGTCCTAGCACCAAAAATTCGAAGACATGTGACATCTACTAACCCGCACTGGGTGCGCGTGGTGGATTACGACCCACTCCCTCTCACAGAGTGGAGGCCTGCATGAAGGACGTTATAGACTGATTATGCTATGCTTATGATGTTGCGTGCAAAAATTCTAGGTTTACTAATAACTAACACATACATACATAATCAGCCTATAATGTTTCCACTGCTGGGATACAGGCCTACCCTCAGTGAGAGGGAGTGGGCCGTGATCCACCACGCGGGCCCAGTGCAGGTTGGCAGATGTCACACGTCTTCGAATTTTTGGTTTTAGGACATTGCCGGCAAAGCAGTGGTGATGAAATAATTTATACAAAGTAAATCGCCTGTCTGGATTCGAACCTACAACCTAAAACTCGTAAGTCGCGGCTGTTACCACTTGGCCACCACTGCTCCTAATAACTAACACGACTGTTTATTAGAAGCCTTTTGAGAAATCAAAAGTTCTTGAATAATGAATTTGCACCAGACAAAACAAATTATCAATGAGTAACTCCACTCCGCAGAACAGTTTCAAATAAAACCGTTGTTGAGCTTTGATATATTACAGAAAATCTTGTATCACTAATTATGTACATTTATAATACCACCAAATTATTTTGGATAGGAAACCGCCACGAATTTGAATTAATTAATTCAGTTTTAGATTAGGTACACTGCGTGAATAATATGGAAATAGGGGGTGTTGGTTGTATAGAAAATATAGTTTATGTCGATCTAGAGATTAAATTGTCCTTGTGTTATCTATACTTCTATATATATAAAAGGAGAACTGACTGACTGACATATCAACGCACAGCCCAAACCGCTGGGTCTAGAAATTCCAAATTTGGCACGTACGTTCCTTATGAGGTCTAGGGGTGCACTAAGAAAGGATTTTTCAAAATTCATCCCCTAAGGGGGTGAATGGGGGGGGGTGAAATTTCACGCGGACGAAGTCGCGGGAAGAAGCTAGTATACTATATACTATAATAATATTATAAAGAGGTAAAATTTGTTTGTAAGTTTGTATGTAGGGGGTAATCTCCGGAACTATCAGTCGGATTTCAAAAATTCTTTTTGCGTTTGATAGCCCAATTTTTGAGGAAGGCTATAGGCTATTTAACATCACGCTAGCACCCTTAGGAGCCGAGCAAAAAGAAAAAAAGTCAGAACGAAAGCGAAAACGGAAGTAGTAGTGCGGTCAGGCGATGCGATGCGACGGGTGGGTTGGGGGAAACAGAAATTTCACGCGGACGAAGTCGCGGGCTGAAGCTAGTGTGTAATAATTTGAACTTGATTATTTTGCAAGTCACGCTGTATGACTAGGAGCGTATGCAAAACTCAAGACTGATTTTATTCAATAGTAGCTGACACGATAGACTTTGTCATGTTCAAAGGTCTTGAAGTCCTACAAAAACGTCACAGAAAAAAAGCGATAGATCTACAAATGACAGGCGGGACCAAAGGCGTAACGTGCTTTCCGAGGCACGAAGGGGGCCTCGGTATGATCACCCATCCACGGCCCGACATCAGCAAGCGTTCTCACGTTAGTAGAAAAACATATGCGAAAAAGGAGATCCACATTCAGTATTGCATAGGTTGAAGAAGATAGACAAAAATAGCCGAAATATCAACGAATCGACCTATTGACCACCTCCATAACCTAAAACTGTAAAGAAGAAGTAAAGTAATCCATACTTCTATATTCCTAAAAAGAAAGAAAGAAAAATACGTTTATTTGGCACAGAAACAGGTGCACATAAAAAGATAAGTAAGTTAATACTTATATTTATCTATATAAATTTTTATTTTTCCATATTCTGCAATAGTCCTACAGAAACCGGGGGTTATCCTTGGGTGCACTTGCATAGTGCATACAGGGATAATCGTCGGTTGGTGCGGCATTTCATTAAAATTTCCTAAGGGGGCCTCTGCGAGTTGGCTTCGACCCCTCGTACGCCTTCCAAAGATATTATCTAAAATAAAAAAAAAAAATAAAAAAAAAAGTGCCTGCCTGGGTCCGAACCCACGACCTACAAATCGTAATTCGGAGCACTGGGCCAACACTCCTCACCAGACCAACGAAGTAGCATAAATATTATATTAGAAACATAAAGGAACTAAGTTGAAGGGCAAAAATGTTTGAATCGTAATGAAATGTAAGGAAAATGTTAATTTACTTAGGGGTACCACACAGGAAAATCACATTAAGTTCAACATTATGAAATAGAACTTTACTCGTCTTTCCGATTTAAATTTCATATATTATGAAATCAACGCAGACACAGTGAAATGCTAATACGAAATGTTATCAAATTGAGACACAGAGAAAATTTGGAATTCATTTTGCGTTGGTAGAGGTGCGTTTCCACTAGAAAGACTTTGTCTTGATAAAATTGCCTATATGACGAGCTTTAAGTCGAATTATATGTAGCAGGGATAAAGTTTTATTGAAACTGCGTTTATTCGGATATTTCTAGTATACTATGGTGAAGTTTTCAATAAGCTTCATAATCGTAATTTTTTAATTTTGGTTGTCTTAAACCCACCTATTACCGATCGTGATTAAAAGGCGCTGGTAGGTAGCCACAGTTTTATTTTTACATTCAATCGAAATCAAAAAGTGACATGTGTCTCACCTGACAGCAAAAATCACTAGAATTTAGAATACAATATTAATGTTCCGAAAAAAGGTAATATGCATAAGTTTGATTCGCAACACCACCATTTACTTCAACCGCGTGTATAAAAAAATGTCCCACGGGACACTACTTACGGGATGAAAAGTACCCTATGTGTTAATCCAGGTTATAAACTATCTGCCAAATTTTATTCAAGTCCGTTCAACTGTTTTTGCGCCATACCGGAACAAACGGATTACTTGCACGTCGTCAGAAACGCAAGTGGTCGAATACGCATTTCGTCATCTCTCAAGATAGACTCGCAACTTGTCAGAAACGGAACTCGACAGACACGCAGTTCGGCAGACACGCAACACGACAGATACGCATTTCGTCATATATTTGAAACCATCCACCCAGATGATTTTTCCAACGCCAGATAATTTTATTGGAGGAATAATTTTGAATGTTTGACAGTTCTTCCATACAAAAACTGTCAAACGTCAATTTTATTCCTCAAATAAAAGTTATCTGGCGATGGTAAAATCAGCCTTTAGTCAAATAAAAGAATAAATAATTATCAGTATTTTAATAAACAAAATAAAATAACAATGCACTCAGCATATTAATCTTCTTCTTCTTAGCGTGTCGATAGCAATCTAAATGTACTCGGCCCAGAATTCGGCTACTTGTTTGGCGCCATCACTAGCGTCCATCAATTCCTGTAACGTGCAACTGACAGGACACGCAGGGCACGATATTAAGTGTCTCATCGTTTGTGGAACTGCACCATATTTACACTCCAAGGCGGAGTCGTCTATAAATTTCCACCTGAACAGGTTTTCCTTGCTTCGGCCAACCTGAGTCCGGAGTCTGTTTAAAGACTTCCAGGTTACCCAAGGTAACTCATGTCCAGGAGGTCTTCAGCGGGTGGAACGAACGGTTTGGGTAACGGAACACTGTCTCGCCACAGCTTCAGTCTTTCTTGTGGTGGTTCGCCAGTGAGTGGGACGACACACTTTAAAAAACTGTTTCGGCTTTTCAGCCTTTGTGGCACAAGGATGTTGTCGTGCAAAGGGTGTCGTGTGTCGGAGACCATTTTGGCTCTTTCGCTGGAGCTTGCCACCGCTCTGCGAATCACTGGTGGCGCTATTCCTGCTAGTGGATACAGCATTTGTACCGGGGTCGGTTTTAGGCAACCAGTGATGATCCGGCACGTTTCATTCAAAGCTGTATCCACCAGCTTTGCATGAGCAGAACGACTCCACACAGGGCACGCGAATTCTCCCGCAGAATAAGACAGCGCCAGTCCAGTAGTCCGCATAACGTCAGGCGAAGCACCCCACTTCGATGAGACCAGTCGACGAAGAAGACTGTTGCGAGTGTGCACCTTCTGCTTGATGTTCTTGCAGTTTTTGCTGAATGTTAGAGACCTGTCCAGAGTAACACCAAGATATTTAGGGGAGTTACTGTGCTCGTATATTAATAATAATAAAACACTAAGATTTCGTTTTTTTATTTACTTTAGCTTTTAATTAACTATAAATAGGTGACATATTATAATCATAAAAAATAAATTAACAATGTCAATTCTTCTTATCTTAAGCAAGGGAAATTAAAACTATACCTTCTATCACCTTTTTTTATTAAACCTATTGGGTGTCACCTACTATAGGAACAAGTGATATTTTGAATATATCACTATATGTTCCTTATTCCTATCCAGAGTAATGGATGCACAACAAGAGGATCTATTTACACATCGCCAGTTAGTAGTTTTATTTTTGTTTTCCTTGTTGCACGTGTATTGGAAACCATTGCACAGTAACACGTCTCTGCGTCGTTGACTGGATATGAATTGTATTGTTTTATGGTCCATTTTAATACGAAAAAACAACAACAAGCGAACCGAAACGTTTTTATGTTTTATTGCATAAAAAATTGCAGATGGTATGCAATATTTCAGTCTATCAAAAAGTACTCTGTGATGGTATGACAGCTGTGACAATGAGTACTTTCTTTTAATAGATTTAAATGGTAAACATAGACAATAGCAAATAGTATTTACACCACACCCACATTTCAATACGTCACAAGGTTGAGTAAGACCGGCGGCGATCTCTCGCGTCCGGCCCTGGTTCAGGCCATATGGTACTAAGTGAGAATGTATGGGAAGCCGTCTCCTCCTTCTGCGAAGCAGTAATGCTTGCGAAGGAGGAGGCGGAACGCGTGAGGGAGAGGCAATCTTGCGCCCTCACGCCCCCAGTCACCGCAGGAGACGCCCTGGGCGTCAGGAGTCAAGAGTCGATTTCAGGCCACCCGTAGATGCGGGCTTGCGGACGGCGAGCAATGGGCAGCTCGCCGTCCGGTAAGGACCAGGCTGGGTCCACGCGCACCTCAAAGAGATGTCAGCACTAACTAATAGGGTCCGCTAGGGCCGATGCCTGCCAGGGTCGCGGGTTGTTCGAAAGAGTTACCGTGGCCTCTGGCACAGGCAACTGAAGGAACACGAGTGGGTTTTAGTCAGTAAAAGTCTGACATGCCCTCCCGCTCTGCCCAGAGCGGGAGAAGTTATTTAACAATTGCCCACCCAAAAAAAAAAAAAATTTTTACTAGAGGTATTGGTTTCCTTATTCATATTAAGTTTTTTATGATAAAATAGAAATAGATTACTTTGTTTGACTACAAGCGTTTAAATCCTATTTATTAATTGACTGTCGAGTTGCGTATCTGTCGAGACGCGCATCTGACAAGTTGCGTGTTTGTCGAGCTGCGTATTTGACGTAGTGCGAATCTGACGAGATGAGTTTCTGTCAACATGCGTTTTCTGGCGAAATGCGTATTTGACCACTTGCGTTTCTGACGACATGCAAGTAATCCGAACAAAGGATGAACAAACGTCCAGACAAATGGACAAAAATAATTCTAAAAACTATATTTTCGGCATCAGACTCGTTCCTCGTAGAGATTACGTTTAATTTAATATTCAATGTACAGTTTTGACTTCTTTACTATTTTTACATAGATAGATTGGATTATTATGCCTGCCTCAACAGATTCGTACGGGTATGACAATGTATCTAGTACGACAGTCTATCCACTATACTGCCGTCATAAGAAAAAAGGGCATAACTAAAATTTTTTCCGAAATTGAGTTCTATACATATTCGGAATCAGAAAAAAAAGGCCCATCTGCTAATATTATTTGTACAATTTCGGAAAAAATTTTAGTTATGCCTTTTTTCCTTATGACGGCAGCCGCAGTATAGGTCCCAGCTTTCAACAAAAAACGCTCCTAAGCTCGTTCGCTCGATAAATAACCGCAAAGTCGCCACAGTGAAACCGTACCATAAATCACACGAACCGCCGCACCCCCCCCAGTACGAGATTTGAGTTACTCATGTATTGAACACTCCCAAATCAAGTACCCAGGTACCCTCAAGACTTCGCAGAATGGAATATTCAAATAAGGTACCCCAAAGAAGCTAATTTTAATGAGAATATTAACGAACCAATACGAATTTCAAATTTTTATATTACGTAGGTAGGTTCTCCTTGAGTATTTCTTTATGATTGATTGTGAATAGATTCCGTACCTGATACCTTTGATTTTTTATTGGAATGCGTTTTGACTGCTTTAGTAGCAATGTTTGTCTTTCACATAGTTTCTATTCCTTGACAATTTTTTTATGGAAACACTTTTAACTAATCATTATGTAATTCTGTTGAATTCTAGACAGGATTACATATGATACATATATTTCAGAACCTAGAACCATATATGTCCTAGAACCATAAATTTGAAAACATGTGACATCTAGCAAGCCGAACTGGGCTCGCGTGGTGGATTACGGCCCACACCCTCTCGAAGAGAGGAGCCCTATGTCCCAGCAGTGGGAATATTATTGGCTGATTATGTTGGTCTAGTGGGAGCAAGTGCTACTATTAATTATCAGGTCCTCGGTTCGATATCCTAGTTGTACAAGGTGTTTTTGAGTTTTTTCATCTGGAATTTCTGTGGCAATAGTGCAATGGCAATAGTCTCGCTCCCTAATACATGGGACTAAAACAATACTGTGGGAATGTGGATATTCTATAAGTACACCTCTATTTAACTGTTCACACTCCCTCTCACTGAGAGGAGGCCTGTGTCCCAGCAGTGGTAACATTATAGGCTGATTATACTTGAGTGCTTTGCCGCAATATTGCTCACGAGCTTTGTGCGATACAAAACATGATTACTAGAATTCCATTAATATTTATAGAGAAAACAATGTGAATTTGTTTTGAAAACCTTGCCAATATGAGTTCTGTGGATTCAGCGAGACAGTACGTGGTCAAACTAGACAAATAGAACTAAAAACTAGATAAATAAATAAATCGAAGCAGTCCGGCGTGGGCGGGAGGTAATTTTAGATTAGGTGTTCGTTCGTTTGTGGAGAAAGATACATAGTTGGTTTGAAATTTAAAGAAAATGGTCCATTTGATGTCGAAACGCAATATAAGCTCATGTAGGGACGTAATTTTGATTAGGTACGGTTGTGTGTATAAGAGTAGGGGAAGCCCAAAGAAACGACGGATGGACGGTGTGAATGATGATATGGTTAATTGGTTAGAAAGGGGTAGACTACCGAGATGACGACTAATAGAGAAGTATGGAAGAAAAAGACATGGTGCGTCGACCCCATATAATTTGGTATAACGACAGTAGGACGACAGTTATAATGGTTGTGTGTTACAAACACTTGCACTGCACAAGTTATTCAAGGTGATCTTTTGAGATGAATTCTTTTCAAAACTGACCGATCTAGGCATTCCACCTTGCCCCACCAGTGGGGCGGCCGGTGGGGCAAAGTGGAATAATCCATCTCAACGGATGCCCCTGTAAACATTATTTTCATTTAGAATCTGTATTTTTAGTATTCATATTCCTCACACAATTCATAAATTTTTTCTTTGAACTTCCTCTCCCTCTCCATCCATCAACATTTTTGTTCACCGCTGCGATTATTCTACTATTTATAAGTCTCTATAAGGTTCCGAATAACCCAAGTTCGAGTCCGATTTTCTAAATAATAGACGGAACTTCACACGAAACTTTTTCATACAAAACGAAGTCTCTGAAGTGAAAAGGAAAGTTGAATCCCTTCAGAGGCCGATTTGTTTATCAATAAGCTATTCATAGATTCTCATAAGTTTAGTAAACTTTTCAAGTATGTACAGAGGCCAGCACATCAAGCTACCCCAATCTGTCAAATTTTCCCAATTGAATATGAACCTTATTCCTTTGTAGTAAAGTTGAAAATCTATCAAAGAAATTTGACAGATTGGGGTAGCTTGATGTGCTGGCCTCTGTACTTTGTACTTCATACGTTGTATTATAAACGCGAAAGTTTCTGAGGATGGATGTGTGTTTGTTACTCTTTCACGCAAAAACCATTGAACGGATTTGAATGTATTTAATTTTTCACACAGATAATTTAAAACCAGGATCAACACAGGGTTTTTATCCCGGTATTTCCACGGGATCGAAACGTATGCGGGTATAACCGCGGGGTGCAGCTAGTATGAATATAAATTTCATTCTTGTGAATAAATCTAACTAAACAAGTCTAACTAGCCTGTATTGTCCCACTGCAGGGCAAAGGCCTCCCTCTCCCTTTTCCACACAATTCTGTCTTTTGCGAGTCCTTTCGGTAGGAGCCAAGCTCTGCTAAGCTGTAAAGAAATGATTCATCTCTCATCGATCATTCATTCATCTGAACAAGATAGGTAAATATCAAAATACCCTTATAGAAGCCGAGTGTCATTTGTTTTTCCAGTTATTATTATCTTTTTTTTACTAATCCATACCAGCGGGGCAATTGCGTAACACATTATCAATCGGAATCGGTTTCATTTTGACAGTTCAACAACATTCATTGCGTTATTTACGTGTTGAGCAATAGATTAGCAATTTGCTTCAAAATGGTTCAGATTCCGATTGATAGTGTGTTACGCAATTAGGGTGCTGGGCACCTTCTGGTTACGATCATTTTAAAATCTTTTTACAAGCTTTTATGTAACTTGCAATGTATGTTTGTTCGGGTGGACTCTTGTAACTCAATTTTGAAGCAGATAAATCTTCAACCGATTGAGTTGAAATTTTGTAAACACCTTTAGTTTGGATGATAATGCATGGTTAGCTGTGTCCCGTCAATCTAAATCCAACATGGCGAAACACCCAAGATGGCGGACTAGTTATTTTTAATGCACTCCTACAACATGGGTATCAAGTGAAAGAGCTTAAGAATAACTCGAAAAATAAAGTGACGTCATTCTAAATCCAATATGGCGGACTTTTAAAGATGGCGGACTAAGATTTTTATGCTTTCCTACAATGTGTGTATCAGATGAACCGACACATCGACACATCGTAGTAGCTTGATGTACTGGCGTCTTTACAATGTCTTGCGTGCGTCACGTTGCGCACTACCGTAAACAGCGAATTTTCACACCAAAACGAAATTCGTTTCTCAGCAATTATTATTGCACTAAGTTATAGTTAGCGCCACGAAAGATGAGACACACCACGTGGTTTGACTTGCGCAGTACATGATTTTAGGTCTCATTAGCGGTATGAGGTCTGAGCGCGGGACGGGACCGGACGTCATAGGGGCGGCAGAAAGAGCGCGGGAGGCGGGGTCAAGTCTCATTTTTCGTGGCGCGAATTATACTTAGTTTGACGTACAGAATTTGTAGAAGGCGGCTTCGGGAAGGGTCTTGTTAAGATTTTGGAAAAATATTTACTGGGTGTATATGTTTTCCCCTGCCTCCCGTTTGTAACTGCCCCGTTGGTCTAGTGGTCACAAGCGCGACTGCAGTGCGTGGAGTTCTGGATTCGATTCCCAGGTCGGAGAAAGTGTAATTGAGTTTTTCCATTGGAAACTTAGTAACAGCCCGGTGTTTGGAAGTCGGCGGTGTGATACCTCCGTGCCTCGGAAAGCACGTTAAGCTATTGGTCCTGCGCCTGATCTCTCTCCGGTCGTGTCAGATTGCCGTCCCATCGGACAATGAGAGTGGGGAAGAGATAATCCACCTGTGTACTATAATATCTTCCGCGCCGAAGGCTAGTCTCCGTTCAGATTGGCCGCAAAAACAACCCATCAAAAAACAAAACACAACTTTATCTCCTGATGACGTCACTCGATTATCAGTTATCTTCCTTCAAAGGTCAAAGAAACTACGAGATGAATAAAGTTCCTTTTATAAAAGGAAAATAATGAATTTGTAAGTTCCCAATGAGTCGCGAACCACACGAGGGACAAAAACCGGACTGTCTTCTGTCTTGGGCAGACGTTCTCTCCTTGTACTGTCGAGTACAGAATTGTCAACGTAATAAAAGTAAGGTTGAATTTTTACGTAAGGCCCTAACTACTTGCTTTTCGTCTTGAAGTTTCTGGATACCGTTTTATTAGTAGGTATATGTACTATAACCTCTTAGTAGAGGTATCATGATACCCAGTAATTTGTTTTTCTTGTTTGCAATAATCATTCTGTGCACACGGCTACACATCAAGCTATACATAACCAGTTTAAGCTGATTTCTGATTGTAAGAAAAACTTATACAATGCGAGGTCAGCTAATACTGGAAATGTATAGCTTGATGTGTAGCCGTGTGTACGTCACATCAAGCTACCCAAAACTGTAAAATTTTCACAATCAACTTTGAACCTTATGCTTTAGCGATAAAGTTGAAAATCTATTAAAGAAATTTGAAAGATTGTAGTAGCTTGATGTGCTAGTGTCTGCACTACACTTTGAAAATGTCGTAACTCCGACTCCCAAGATACAGGAAAATGTGGGGTCACCATCTATTCTATTCATGTACAAATTGTGATTAATAAGTTTTGAATTATGTTGCGGATGTCAGATAAGCAGTTGCACCATGTAATATATTGGTATTCAGCTGCACCCGGTAAGACCGGAAGCCGACTCCAATATTTTTGTGAAATGGCTTGGCATTATGATGACTCTTGGATGAATTGCTAATGCACAACATGTATGTCTAAAAACGTGACATCCAAATATCTATATAGAATGCACCAATCGAATGCATCGAATTATGTATTCCGATCGCCTCGAGATGTTCTTATTATGAGTCGTCAATCAATGATTCGTGTCAAGTAAAATTAGGTTTCTGTTAAATACTTCTGTATGCAAGATATTAATATTATTAATATTTACTACGTCCCGTTGTGGCTCAATCACGGAGCCCACCGAAATCCTTTACCGTTTCACAACAAAAAAATAAACAAAACTGCTAACAGAAATCGCAATCCCAGCCTTAATTGTTTTAAACCAAACCAACCGAACGTCATAACAAAGTACTGACGATTCCACTCGAAGCTCTCTAAAAATTCATCGTAAGACTTTTTGTTGTAACTGTCCATATTTTTTGTAGTATCCCGAGGGAGGGACGGACGTGATATTTCTTGTGTCCCTGATAAACTGTACGATATTTTCTCGGTTCGAAAGGAACTTTATTTCCTGTCCTTGTCTACGAATTTTGTTTTATTGCTCCTGTGTCTTAAAGGTTGTTGCATTTGTGTAAGGTGTTAGTGAAGTATCTTGTGTCTGGAATCCAGACATTTTTTTTATCACTCACTCACGACTTTATCCAGACTCTGGATAAAGTCGTGAGTGAGTGATAATAAAAATATAATAGGACATCAAAATAGACGAGCGTATTTTTTCTTTTATCCTATTTAGATATCGTTACCCATCACGGCATCACCCCAATTGCATAATACTTTCAAACTCAATCCCAAGGATTCTGAATGAAATTCCTCGTCATTCTTTATCATAGAAGCATAGCTTAACCTGATCGATCGACCTATGCGGCTGTTATTATTTAGCCACGGGCCCGGTTGTTACTGGTTTTTGCTATTTTTCAAGAGGGGCCATTATGGCCTGCGGCGCAAAGTATTTCTTACGTGAATACGGGATCGACCCAGCGTCTCATCGCGCATAAGCCAAGCCGTCAGCTACTAAGTCAGATTGCGTTAAATAAAACTGAAATGAGAATATAAGCAGACGTTTAATCTTGTCAAACAGGCAAGTGCCTATTCTGTGTACGTTTTAAATTAAAGCTGAAATGTGAGAAAGCATTTAGTTTCAAAGTAAAATATGTAAATAAAGTAGGAATCTTCACGTCTGATCTCGAAATTTTCTCTTGTGAGTTAACTTGGTTTGGCTTTCTCGTTTTGCAAAATGGTTGAGACAGGCAAGTCGTTTTATTTCTTGTAGGTACAACCTACATCAGAAGTGGCATTTTTCTCGAGTAAAACCTGTAAGTACATCTTTTCTCGTAGAAGCACGAATTTCAAGAGTGCGGACTCATGCAGAAAAATATTTGCGGTGAGCAATGTGGCAATGGCCTCGATCTAAGTAAGTAAGTCGTGGGTTTGAACTCGAGCAGGCCATTTACTTTATGTAATTTATTTTACCATCACTACTTTCGAAACGATGATGATGGGGGGCTTGTAGCTAAGTAATAACAGCCGCACAAGTCGATCGAACAGGTTAAGCTACGATTGCCGCGGTTGCTCCGTGGATAGGTGACCATCTTCACAAAGACCCCTCCGTGCCTCGAAAAGCACGTTAAGCCGTTGGTCCCGGCTGTCATTCGTGGATCTTTGACAGTCATTATGGATCGTCAGTAGCCCGAAAGTCTGACAACCAGTCATACCAAGGGGTATCGTATTACTCAGTAACTGGGTTGTGGAGGTCAGATAGGCAGTCGCTCCATGTAAAATACTGGCATTCAGCTGCATCCAGTTAGACTGGAAGCCAACCCCAACATAGTTGGGAAAAGGCTAGACAGATGATGACTCCCGAAACGATGACGTAAAACTTCGATAGGAGACCAGCATGTCCTAGAACCAAAAATTCGAGGACATTTTGCGACACCGACCAATCCTCACTGGGTCCGCCTGGTAGATTACAGTCCACTCCCTCTCAAAAACAGGAGGCCTGTGTCCCAGCAATGGGATCGTTATAGGCTGATTTTGCTTATGCTAAGATAGTCATAGGGCTGGCTGAATGTGCTAGAAGTAGGCACATTGAAAGAATCGCCCATAGAGGAGACTTTTGTCATGCAATGTTGAAAAGTCTTAAATCCACTGTCGAGATAAGATTGGAACATTGAAGTAAAATATAATAGAACTTTATACTATTACTGTACTTTAAGGTGTGCTCAGGTAATATCTACAAACATAAACAATGATATGTAGCGTTACCAAACGGGCGCGACCCCCTGATTGAAGGCGTGTCTTGATCAAACTTTATTTAAATTCTAAACCAAAATTCACTTCGTCAAAATGCCTAATTATCACGCAAAAGAAAAAGCAGTATTTAAAGCTAGCACAAACGTGGCCGTAGGCATAAGCCAGTGCTAAATATTCTTTTGATACAGGCATCCCTCATTTGCAGCGAGCCTTAAACCGTGGTTACGTGCGATGTTTCGTACTACGAGCTACTCGTAAATAGGCGAGAATAAATAAAAGAGTTTGCTTATAAAAGTCTCGTGTGTGTTGAACATTCATGTACGAAATTGTTTTGCGTGAAGATTTTTGAGAGCAGATGTGAACTGGTTTTTGTTTTGTGTATAAAAAGTGACATTATATTGTCAAATATACATAAGTACATGTCAGTTCCCTACAAAATGGTTGAGCTGGATGGTGCTGATCCACGCGTCATGTTCGTGAACGGGCGCCGTCGGTTGAGACTGGTCATCTCTTAACTGCCAAGGCTTATTTTTGATCTTATATTTTGAATTGTTTCTTCATTTGTGTGTTTTTTTTTTTACATTGTTCTCACATATAGAAGCAACAAGAACAATGTACCCAGGATTTTGTAATATTTTGATTTAAAAGAGTGTCCATGGAGTTTCTTGCCCGTTCTTCTCCATAGAGATCTACGTTTTGACTATTTAATTTTGACAATTCAAAAGTGTCTGTACATAGTTTAATTGAAATAAATGCTTTGAATTTGAATTTGTGAGCAGTGGTGGCCCCGTGGTAACGGCTGCGACTTATGAGGTTGTAGGTCGCATGTTTGAACCTAGACAGGCGCTTTATTTTGTGTAAATTATTTCATCAGCACTGCTCTCAAAACGGTGAAGGAAAACATCGTGAAGAAACCGCCATGTCCTAGAACCAAAAATTTTAAGACATGAGACATCTATCAAACCGTACTGAGCTCGCGTGTTGGATAAATGCCCACTCACTCTCACAGAGGGGAGGCCTATGTCTGGTCAGTAGGTAGGTACATACATTATAGACTGATTATGCTATACATAGGTAAGGCAGAGGAACATGAGGGGCCAATGGTTAAATAATAACAGCCGCACAGGTCGATCGATCAGGTTAAGCTAAGCTTGCCGCGGTTGGTCTGTGGATGGGTCTTTACAAACCGAGACCCCTCCGTGCCTCGGAAAGCACGTTAACGCGTTGGTCCCGGGTGTCATTCGTTGATCTTTGACAGTCGTTACGGGTAGTCAGAAGCCCGAAAGTCTGACAACCAGTCTTACCAAGGGGTATCGTATTACCCAGTAACTGGGTTGTGGAGGTCAGATAGGCAGTCGCTCCATGTAAAATACTGGTATTCAGCTGCATCTGGTTAGACTAGAAGCCGACCCCAACATAGTTGGGAAAAGGCTAAGCAGGTGAGGTTATGCAGGAACTACAGAAAGCCATCTGCTACGTTTACTTTCATACAAGCACATCCCTTTCAAATGCTACACCCCTGACCTTTAATTGTTTTATTATAATTACGGTTTTGCAAACTACTCTACTAGCTTTTTGGCAGATTCGATATAACCATTATTATAATTCTCAAGCACTCCAATGCTTGGTTTAAATCGAAAAAGATAGCTGGAATTTTGTCTAAGTGCTTGACCTATATTTCTTCACGGCAATTTAAATCTTTTGTAATTTTAGTTTGTATAATATTATATTAAAATTAATTCCATTGCCTTAGGCAGATTAACTTTAATAATTGGGACCTGCGTTGACCTTGCCTTTATTCTGATCTTGAATTACATTGCTACAACTAAATTATAATAGTTTTATAAACTTCAATACAAAACGTAAACACAATTTAAAGGGTTCATTTAAATTGAATGAAACAAAAACTAAATAGATTATGAAAGTATTCCATCAAAGTATAATAAATCATAATCATCTGCCTAGCCTTTTCCCAACTATGTTAGGGTCGGCTTCCAGTCTAACCGGATGCAGCTGAGTACCAGTATTTTACATGGAGCTACTGCCTATATTCTGACCTCCACAACCCAGTTACCGGGTAATACGAAACCCCTTGGTAAGATTAAAAAGTAACTTATGATTTTTATGACTTCAAAAGTTTACATTTTTACAAAAGTTTAAAGAGGTTAATAAAAACTATGGACTGTTCCAAAATTATCTCATGAAAACGCAAACAAATGGACGTAAAAATGTACCTACTTGTCGATAGCAATTTTAGTACTATTTACAAATTGGATGCTTTGGTTTGATTATTTGAATATTTAAACTCAAAATTCTTACTTTAAATCTCCTTAAATATGTTTTTCATTTGACAATTGAGGATTATCTTATAACCTCAATTTTCGTCGACGATTTATCAATAACTATTTAATAATTTTATTCAAACAATAATTACTAAGCAGAAAATTTTTGGGATAAAAAGTTGAAAACCTCTTGTTACGTGTTTATGTTGTTTATTCCCTTTAGTGAGCGATTGCACAGGAGTTTCCTGAATAGGATTTATTTACACTTTAATATTAGATAAGGTTGGAACAGACTTTATCACTAACATCGTAATTCCTGCAAAATCTTCGCACAAACATAAAAAATCTCGCACCATTCTTCAAAACTAATTTATCAACACTTTCTCATCCAACACGACCACGTGCACATACATACTACACTACAGTTTTTCAATTCTGAACGTACAAACGCTTCCATTTTTCTCCAACCATCTGTGAATGAAAGGCGCACTTCGAGAGCGTCAGCTGATAATTGCTTCCGCAAACGCTAGGGAATCAACTAGTTGAAGGGTTATCCAATGGTGTTGCTAGGATGCTTCGTGCCGGTTTCTATGTGGAGGTTTTTATTTTTATTTAGCTGTGTTTGATTAGGTCGGTGCGGTGAGGTTTTAACTGTGTAATCACTACGAAACGAGGGGCTTGTGGCTAAGTAATAACAGCCGCACGGGTCGATTGATCAGGTTAAGCTACGCTTGCCGCGATTGGTCCATGGATGGGTGACCATCTATACATACCAAGACCCTCCGTGCCTCGGAAAGCACGTTAAGCCGTTGGTCCCGGCTTTCATACGTGGATCAAAAAAAATTGATGGAAAATACATTTTCATTTGGAAATGTCCATGGGCCGAATATGAGGCCGTACTTGTACTTTAAAGAGCAAACCAAAATTTTCCGAAGAAATTCGCCTTGGAAAAGAACAGAAAATGTAGTAAAAATCGTCACTCAAGCGATAAACCACACCCACAGTTCCTAGTATCAACAAAATATTATTTCGCGAAAAGAATAAAACAGAAGAAGAATAACAACAGATAGGAACAGAAGGTCGGCTCCATACAACGAGCGAAAACACGCATACATAGACACGCTTCACGTACAGCGAGAACAAGCGCACTGGCGACGATTGACATCATTTTGTTTCTGATCTCAGCACGTTCAGTCACGAAATTATTACTATCGAGAAATCCACGACAGTATCTGATTAATGATTCATTCATAAATATGTATGGAAGGCAATATCGTTATTCTGTCAGATTTTTAATGCCGCCAAAGTGATATCAGATATTTTTGATTACAACAGGGTATCACATTCTTGTGGACTGAACTCAGTAAGCAAATATTTATAACGCAAGACATGTCATATTTATGCATTCAGAGAGGTGGCAAATTTTTGGAAGTCGATGTGGCATCAAAGTCAAAGTCAAATCATTTATTTCAATTAGGCACACTAAAGGCACTTTTGAACGTCAAAAATTATAGTAAAACGAATTGATTCTAGTCGCCCATTCCAAAAGGTAGACTACATTTTGACGTTTCAAGGCTAGTCAGATAGTTTTGGTGTTTCTTCGACATTACTTAATTGTGATGATAGTTTTATATGCGTTCCATAGATAATCAAATATATTTGAGCTGCTGTCTTGTTGTGAACAGATATTTATGAATAGATGAATCTGGAAATTAGATATTTATGCCATATATTTATGCTCGTAACTATACTTGTCTATGTGTGCGTTAGCGTGTTATCACTCGTTTTACGGAGCCGAGCTTCTGTTCCTATTTATTTAGTGGTCTCGAGTAGTTCCGAGAATTCTTGATACTCGGAGGTACTATAACAATAACATCTTGAACTGAACACATACTCGATCACAGCTGGAGATACATCTTTACTACTTTTTGGTACCTATAGTACATGGATTTCATTTCTATGTGCTTCAGGCGTACTTCGCGATTTTTGATTTAATACTTACTTGAATCCTTTATATTTGAACGTGATTTATTTTATATACCTTTTTGACGAATTTTTTGTGTCATACCTATTTATTGTGTCAGTTTCATGTAGATTTAGAGCTTTAGGTAGGTAAATTTATATTCTACAACTGTACCCACCTACCAAATCCTCATCATCATCTGCCTAGCCTTTATCCTACTATGTTCGGGTCGGCTTCCAGTCTATAACCAGATGCAGCTAAATACCAGTATTTTACATGGAGCGACTGCCTATCTGACCTATACCTACTTACCTACCTACCTATTAATCTTTTTTTTCTATCTGACCCGTAGTAGTCCCGCGTTACTTGGGGTCGGCGGCGTAAATGATTTTTCTCTGCCATGCTCCCCCGTGAGATACACAACCTTTTTCTTCACATTAGTTCTGAAAAAAACAATTTATGATGTTTTACTATATCATCATTTTTGCCTGGCGGTTTTCCAACTATGTTGGGGTCGGCTTCCAGCTTAACTAGATGCAGCTGAATACCAGTAATTTACACCGAGTGACTGCTAACTGTAAATTGTAATTGTTGGGTTGTCGACAACCCAGTTATAAGCCTAAGGGTCGATTCATACTAGCGGAGAGTCGAAAAGCGCATCGAAGCGTTAATCTGAAACTTAACATAGCAAATTTACCCTTATCTCCACAATATTTGGGTTTATGTTGTTGAGCAGACAAATTTTTCGAACATTATGAAGCAATGGATTAGCTACATCCATCAAAATTATTCAGATTGTGATTGATAGTTGTGTTACGCGAATAGAGTACTAACCGTCCAAGATGGTAGCTCTTTTTAAAGAAAGAAAGAAAGAAAGAAAAAGTATTTATTGCGACTCGTATAGGATGATCACAAACTAAACTAAATACAGTAAAAAATATAAATAAAAAATCCAAGTTATATAAAACAAAGTAATAAAAAGAAAAATAAAAAGTCCTATACGAGGCCAAAAGGCTCCTATCTCAGCATGATGTTGCAACATTTAAAAAAATAAATAGTCACAGCGCTGGTATTCTGATAGGGCCCGCTGTGATGTCACGGCTGATTTTTATTGCACCGTGCCGTGAAACACCCTCTCTTGTATTCAAAAGCTAGTTTAATAACTTTTTAAACACATAAACGAATGGGCAATGTCAAACGCTTGACTATTCAACAAATTATTTAAACTTTAGCAAAGGTAACTAACTTAGGTTTATTTCGATTTAGGTTTATTTAAACAAAATGCTCATGTAACTTTATGTACAAGTTTTTAAAATCCAATTTAGACTTCTGAAATAATCTAGTTACCTACATAAAAGGTATTTAATTTGTGAAGGTATACTTTCCAAAGTTAATGTTAGCATAATTATGATTAGTCGTGACTAAATACGATTTACCAACATAGTCGTACAATATAAATATTAATATTGAAACGGAATATAATATTATTTTCATAACAAATATGACTTTATAAGTGAATGTCCACCTCCACTGGTCCGCACCGGCCGCAACGCACGCACGGTACGCAACGGTTTTTGGTTTGCTTTGTACGACTTGATATAGTACTGCGTCCACTATCAGCACCTAGCGCAATATAGAAACAAACTGCGTTGTGTGACGTCACATGGATTAGATCACCGCGTGATGTTGTTTTGTTTATAATTAAGGTAAGAACCGCAAAAAACATTGGTAAAATGGATGACTCACTTTTCATTCTATTAGTTGAAACATGTGAAGGATTGTCATCATCATTAGCGTAGCCTTTTGCCAACTATGTTGGCGTCGGCTTCCAGTCTCACCGGATGCAGCTGAATACCAATATTTTACATGAAGAATCTGATCTCTACAACCCAGTTACTGAGTAATACGATACCCCTTTTTATAATCTGTAATATCGGCAATATTCAAATTTGCAAGAAGTGATAATATCCGGATACAGTGGACGAATGCCATCGGCAAATCAGTTCAATACGATGCGTGCCGTCCGTGTATTGCGGCCGGTGCGGATAAGTGGACGTTCACCTTTAAAACCATCTGTATTCTAATAAATAAATAAGAGCAAATATAAAATAAAAAAAAAACCCAAATGCATAAAAAGCGAACTAAAAACATGGATTATGTAGAAAATAAATAAATTAACTCTTAAATAATAATATGCAGTCGGAGAGATACATAGATATGCGTGAAAAACAAAAACCTGTCGGGTAAAAACAGTGGAGAAAACGAGTTTTGTAGCAACATATCACCGGCTCACTGGTTTCACCCGCATAAGTCTCAATCCCGAAAGAATATCGGGATAAAAGTACCCTACTTATGTCCTAATCTAGGTCAAGGTCGCTCATGTGCCAAATTTCATCCAAATCCATTTAGTTCTTTTAGCGTGAAAGCGTTACAAAAAGACATACGAAAAATCTAAATCTTTTTTTCTCTTTATACTAGCTGACCCGGCGAACTCCGTACCGCCTCAGATTTTTTTTGTTATTTTTTTCCCCATATTTTAAAAATCATTCTGCTATTCGGGGCGAAGACAAATCCAACAAATCAAACATCATAAAAATCGGTTCAACTGTTCTTGAGTTATAAATGGTGTAGCTAACCCGACTTTGTTTTATGTTATAGATTAGCCTTAGTCCCAAAAATACTGATATTCAGCTGCATGCGGTTAGACTGGAAGCCGACCCCAACATATTTGGGAAAAGGCTAGGCAGATGATGATTAGTTTAAGTCCCGAGTAGCGAGCTGATTACCATCAACCGGGCACAAATCCAATCTTCAAGTTGTTACTCTTTCTTCGAGTCACTGGCATGACAATTATTTTTTTAGTGGCCCAAAACTTCGCCACCGTCGCCGAACCCAAGTGGGCAGATGTAGGGCTAACCTCGTCGGAACGGCAGCAGGGTTTGAATGCGGAGCTGTGTCACAAACTATGCTCTACCGCCTATCTGCCCTTTGTGCATGCAGCATAAGTGACCTCTGCGCAGCCATCGACAACGCCGTGGAAGTGGCGAAGTTGCTACTGATAAAATCTTAAGGGTACTAACAGAATCTAGGTAAACGCAAGTTTTATAATGCCTAAAAGGATATGATCGACTACAATAAACAAAATCAGAAAAATATATGATATTCTTCAGGATATTTATTATGCTAGTATGGATGTAGTTTTTAATTTAAGATAAGATACAGTTTATTAATATCCTAGTTTACTAAATTGTTGCGTAGGTTGTTGGTTCCGAAAAATAAAGCCATTTGTCCAGATAAGAATTGAATTAATACTATAAATAACAAAATTAAATCCTAACTAAACTAAAACTATACAGAAACTAAAATATAGCGTCGAAAAATTTATTCGCATCGCTGTCGACTGGTAATGTACTCGTACCCAAGAGACTGGCGGATATACTAGTTAGATAGTTTCTTGAAAACATAATACAACTAATTTGATACGATAGAATAAAATCATGAAGATACCTCTAAAAATTTTCTTTTCACAATATAATCCATACTAATATACATACAATCATTCTGATTTTTGTCAGATTATTCTACAAGCAACATACTAAAGCACTAGTATTTTAATTTTTTAATCCAAAAATAGATTTTTTGTCAATAGATAATTTCTTCATATTTTGCAATAAATTACAAGTGTTGAGTTATCGCGCTTCTCTTTCTTTTCTATGCAGTCCGACAGTGACCGCGCTTTAGGTCATGTAGTCCCCTTAATGGAAAAACAAATAACACTATACTCGATTTGGGAATTCAACCCAGAACTCGGGTTTGCAACTACGACACCAAATTACAAGGCAGTCAAAAAACGTAACATCTATTTATATTAATCTTAGGCCCCCGTCGACGGGCTCGTATCAGGAAGCTTTCCTTGTTACCATGTCACATATAAAATTTATACCAAACTTTAAGGACAGAAAAAGGTGAAAGGAGAAAAAAGTTTTATTTCCTCCTTAGGGACCTTATTTGGACGTGCGGAAGGTAACTTTTCGAACGTTGAGTGAGATATATTTCAGTTTGATGCGGTTTTTCTATCAATAAAGAGATTTCTGGTGTCTTTCCTCAATCAACACACCTGGGTGAGGTCTTGAGTTACTAAGATAAATCAATAAAGTTTTTTGTCTTTAAAAATTCTGGTCATGAAATTTGCATTGTTTTTGGCAGTTAATTTTTTTTTTTTACTGAGGTGCATCTCGCGGGTTAACCTATGAGGTTGTCGACTGCTCAACCGGGTTATCCTGTGGATGGCAATTAAAAACAATACATTTTGGCCAAGGGGGGTCCCACAAAACATTAAGTTACATAATGTGTGGAGAGAAACACATAGAAATGTTACACAAGCGCTTGATTTTCCTTATCGAAGCCGTAAGTATGCCAGTAAAAGAAAAGTAGCTATGGGTTTAGATAACTTTTGTAGGTTAGATAAGTTGGTAGGTAAGCCGACACTACTTGTGATTTGTTACGGTTTCTTTATGTATTTCCGGTACACCTAATAAACAATCTGATAATGCTGCAATGTGTTTTTCGAATCCACACATAATTCTTCTTCGTCCTATCGATCATTCTTTTTCATAAACTATATAGACTACTACAATACCCAATAACTGGGTTGTGGAGGTCAGATAGGCAGTCGCTCCATGTAAAATACTGGTATTCAGCTACATCCGGTTAGACTGGAAGCCGACCCCAACATAGTTGGGAAAAGGCTAGGCAGATGATGAAACCATATAGACTACTCGGCCATTTCAACAGCGTTAGGGGCCGTCTCCACGAGCGAGAGACTCGCGGCGATATTATCGTCGTGCCACGTATTTCTATACACTCTCTTAGAACGTGTCTCCACACGGCGATATCATCGCCGCGAAAATATCATGGCACGGCGAGACTATCGTGGAGACGGCCCCTTAGCGTTGACCTCGAAAAGGTCATTCATAATTTCTAAGCCGCGTTCAAAAGCTAATTCACCACATCTGCCTAGCATTTTCCCAACTATGTTGGGGCTAATTAAAAGCTAATTATTGAGAATAATAATTTAAAAGCCAATTTGCGACAAAAAAAAAAAAACGTTATAAGTAAATTCGATTCTGTTTCTAAAATCTCTTAATGTAATTAATTTGTCCTTACTTTGTTCGTTTTTAGCTAGCTACTTAAATACTTGCACTAAGAAGTGGAGATTTACCAAAAAGGTAGTTCCTCAGCACAGAATTCCTAATTAAAAGTTTTGCTTGCGACATTACCACGTAGAATATGCAGTTAAAATTCCCGTACGAAAAAAGGGACTCAGCCAGGAACAAGCTGGGCTTTTTAGACCAGTCTGAGATATGCATCTGGATACAGTAGGCACCTACTCTCCATACAGAAAAAAAATAACCAGTGCGCAAACTGTTACTATGAATTCAGCATTTATGATTCTAGACGACTAGAATTTTTTTGTAGGTTATAAAAAAAAAATTGTTTCATAGACAAGTGCATTCTATGAAACAACATCTTTTTTTTTGATAGACGACTTAAAATTTCTACTCAAGGTCTAGAACCAAAAAAAAAAAACTTGTGATAATTACAATGAAGTCCCGACACTTTTAATGAAATACCTGTCACTGGGAATCATTACATAACATACATAATCAGCCTATAATGTTTCCACTGCTGGGACACAGGCCTCCTTTCTGTGAGAGGGAGTGGGCCGTAATCCACCACGCGGGCCCTGTGCGGGTTGGTAGATGTCACATGTCTTCGAATCTTTGGTTCTAGGACATGCCAGTTTCCTCACGATGTTTTCCTTCACCGTTTTGAGAGCAGTAGTGATGAAATAATTTACACAAAGTAAAACGCCTGTCTGGGTTCGAACTTACGACCTACAACTCGTAAGTCGCGGCCTTTCCCACTGGGCCACCACTGCTCTGCACTGGATATCATTATAACATGAGAATGCATTTCTTAGATTTTTACGTAGTTTTAATTCAATAGCCTGTATAATAATAACAACTAATAATAATTTATCATTTTGAATATTTTGCGACACCATTTTAATGAACATTTTCACCTGTATACATGAAAAACGATACATTTTGACCTGTCTAAGCAGGGACCTCTGTAAATTAGACAACTGTCATTTTAAACCTGCCTATTTGGGTAATTGGGTTAATGTAAAGTCTCTTTAAGTGATAAATAATCCTACGTCCCTTGAGATCCCACTTAATCAGGTTAATCTGTGGTCATCTAAGAGTATTGAATAATTTAGTTCGGTAGTATTACCTATCGTTTTAAGGGGATATGCTTAGGTAGCCCGCAAAATACGTACAGAGTTGTATAATCGATGATTTGAATGAATATACTAGTTCTTCTTTTTTTTTGGGTTTCAGAAACGGACGGAGTTTTTCATGCTCAATGAGCTCCTGCCTTTTTCTTTAATTTTGTATTATATACTCGTATAATATTATAGTGCAATTTATATAATTAGTCTGAGAATCAGCACTTTTCAAACGTCAAAATTACATAAGACAGTTCCCCATAACGCCCGGCCCTTCACCACTTCCTAGTGCTTTCGCTGGGAAGAAGAAGTGGCACAACAAACTCCCCAGCAGCACAGCTGTCTGTTCAGTTAAAAAAAAAATGATGAAAAAGTTGACAAAGCTGTCGTCTCCAACCAGTGAGCTGTTGTTATTCCTGCTGATGCTAGGAGTTGACACTGAGGGGTCCGTAGCTAAATAGTAACAGCCGCACAGGTCGATCGACCAGGTTAAGCTACGCTTGTCGGGGTTTGTCTAGGGATGGGTGACCATCTTTACATGCCGAGACCCCTCCGTGCCTCAGAAAGCTCGTTAAGCCGTTGGTCCTCGCTGTCATTCGTGGAGCTTTGACAGTCGTTACGGGTAGTCAGAAGCCCGAAAGTCTGACAACCAGTCTTACCAGTCTTATCGTATTACCCGGTAACCTGGTTATGGAGTTCAGATAGGCATTCAGCTGGTATTCAGCTGCATCCAGTTAGACATAATTACAATATTATAAAGTGTGTGTTGGCGCATCACATATGCGCGTGATTGACCGAGGGGAAGGCGTGGGGCGTCGAGGTACCGAACCCGGTAGACGCGCTCGACCACGGGCGTTTCATTGTTTTTCTCTTTCTTATATGTTGATTAATGTAAATTATGGTATTACACCTCTTTTAATACAGTCCACTACTTCTTTTATTATAAAGTCCCGATTGAGGCTATTCAGTGTGGATTAAGAGTCTGGTCAACTGCACCCACTCGAACCGGACCCGCGGGTCCAGTTGACTAATCACTGATTTTCTGTATTTTTGTATGCAATAATCATTGCTAGTAATCCTTAAAAAACACAAGAAGAAATTATCCGTTCCGTGTAAACACAAGGGAATGCCTAAAGGTCGTACACACCTCTACACGACGGTAATTCACATGAGATATTTACGTGCAATGACGTAGAACCTTGCTCCCGATACAGGCCCATAAACTCAGGCCCGTGTGTCCATGTATTATTCAAATTCGACCCATATTCATACGTTCTTGTACCTATTGTCAGATCTCGAGTACAAAGTTATCCGGAATGTTTATTGAAAAAACTCTTGTGGTTTTTGTCTGTGTTTTGTTTAAGGGTGTGTCGAGACAATAGACTAATTTACATTGAAGAAGCTGGCAGTATCAACACAACGCTAATGTTTTCTCATTGTTTATCTTATTTCTTTTAAGTATATTTGTGTATTTATGTATATTTATTTGTGATTATATTTGTATGTAATTAGGTATATATTATATTAATAGTTTTAATAGGTTTATGCGTATCGTCATATTTAAAAATATTTATTCCTCAATGTTCATGATTGCACCTACCACTGTTTGTCTCTGCATCACCCAAGGGTTGACTGGTAGAAAATGCCTATGGCATTAAGTCCGCCTCTGTACATTTGTGTGTTTAAATAAATAAATACATGTAGTTTTGAACTTTCAAGGAGTGGTTCAATTAGTAATTGATTTGAAAGCCTTTAATTGATGTAGAAGTAAAAGGTATATTACTGATTCAATGAAGAAATGACCATGAATCTATGCCATAGGAACTTGAGAAAATGCTTTCCTGATACCTGTCAGTGCGACAATTCTAGTCTACATTATTAATTAATTTATAAAGAGGTAAAATTTGTTTGCTTGTTTGTACCTATGTAAGGGGTAATCTCTGGAACTACACCAGTTAGATTTGAAAAAAATATGTTTGTATTTGATAGCCCAATTCTTGAGGAAGGCTATAGGCTTGAACATCACGCTATGACCCGCAGGAGACGAACAAAAAGAGAAGAAGTCAGAAAGAACGCTAAGCTAAAACGAAGTGAAAGCGCAGGTAGGCGATGCGATGCGACGGGGTGGGTCGGGGGAACAAGAAATTTCACACGGACGAAGTCGCGGGCAGAAGCTAGTAACTTATAAAGATCAAATTCGCACGTATTCGTTTGTACGAAACTGAAATGTGTCAAGAACGCATTCGCTCGTCTGCCTGACTGTAGTTACAGCAATAGATACCCGTTGTCAGACTTTCTAGCTCCGACTACCCGCAGCGACTGTCAGAGGTCTAATAATGACAGCTGGGACCTACGGATTGACGTGCTAGGGTCAGGACACATTGATCGACGGCCTTTCGCGCTTTGCCGATTGAAAAGGAGCACACTAGTACGCATTATGCCGATGCACCGCTTATAGAGGCCGCCGACGAACGATCACGTTTTTGTGTTAATCCGCCGCCGCGCCGGAGCACGTTCGTCGCGTCGATGCTAAAGGATGCGTACGTCGTTCCATACTTTGCTCTCTTTTTGTATGGACAAACCTCAAACGCCGTCGATCAATGTGTCCTGACCCCTATTCGAAGCTCAGATGGGTCTTGGTATGAACCGAATGGTCACCAATCCACGGACTAACCGCCGCAAGCGTAGCTTAACCTTGATCGATCAATCCGTGTGGCTGTTACAGCCGTCTGCGCGTTACTTCACCCATTACTCTCGCTAACACGTCAATTTGTTACTGCGCAGCGACTCGCTTCATGTTCAGAGCCGCCATAAAGTTTGAATCGGACTCTACTTAGCCACTAGCCCCTCTAAATAAGTCTAAATCCACCTAAATACGAATATTTATATGTACTGAAACAGCGAAGTCGCCCAGTGTATTACATTCTTTATGATAATAGTATTCCCATACGAGGTGGACGAAGATAATTTGAGTGTCAAGCGTTTGTTCCCATTCGAAATGATAAATGGAATGGGTTACATATTTTATTTATTTTAACTTTCCAACACGAGGATACAATTATTCGTATTGAATGAGGAAAATATAACTGAAATTCAGTCTGTCTGAATGGATTTTTTTCTGACTAACTCATCATCATCTGCACAACCATTTCCAAACTATATTAGGGTCGGCTTCCAGTCTGGATGATGCAGCTGAATACCAGTATTTTATATGGAGTGATTGCCTGATGAGAGAGATATTACTCTTAGCGTGTCGATAACAATCTAAATGGACTCTTCCCAGAACTCGGCTACTTGTTTGGCGCCATCACCAGCGTCCATCAGTTCCTGTAACGTGCAGCTGACAGGACACGCAGGACAGGATATTAAGTGTTCCATCGTTTGTGGAACAGCACCACATTTACATTCCAAGGCGGAGTCGTCTAATATGAATCTCCACCTAAACAGGTTTTCCTTGCTTCGGCCAACCCGGGTCCGGAGTCTGTTTAAAGACTTCCATGTTACCCAAGGTAACTCATATCCAGGTGGGAGGTCTTCAGCGGGTGGAACGAACGGTTTGGGTAAGGAGTCACTGTCTCGCTGAGAGAGATGAGAGATGAGGTCAGGTAAAATAATTGTTCTTCAAAATCGATATACATCGATTTTATTCAATTTCTAGCGTCTATGGTTGTATACGTCTTTGCCAAATTTGGCGCGGCCGGAGTTTAGGTAAAGGTATTCTTATTTACTCGCTCTTGCATGATATGTCGACGGAGTCCCGCTTCGCGGGGCTCCTAATTTCTGTGTAAAGACTTAAGTAACCTAACAAAACCTAACCTCGGGGTGCCCAGCTAGAACTATTGTAATTTTAGACTTCATTTTTTGGTGTTTAGTACATTTTTTTGGTGGTAATTATATTTAACCCCTTTTTTATTCCAGTTATCTTTTTGTATACACGTGTTTCTGTGACAAATAAATCTATTTTCTTTCTTTCTTTCTTTACTTAATAGATTTTTATGGAATAGAAAGACAGATTCGTAAACGTTAGTGGCCCAACTGTTAAGGATAATGAAGAGGGGTACAAATAAAGGCCCTTAAGGGTCCCTAATGTAGCCCGTGGTGCTATGGAGCCCATGCAATCTACGATAAAATGGTGGCCATCTTTATTTGTGAGGGACTTATGCATTGTGCCTTTTTCTATAAGAATAGAGGTTTCAACCCCCTGTAAGAGGGGGGTGAAACCGATACATGGGAACGGTCTTGTTAGAGGTTTTTGTAATATCCTACTGCACAGCAAAATCCTCCTCCCGTATGGAGACGGCGTGAGCATTAATCACCACGGTTGCTCAAGGTGGGTGGGATCTCAGACTTATATTATTGAGTCGAAGTTTCCTCACGATGTTTCCATTCATCGTATACCAGTGATCTCTTAGAAAAACTCAGAAGGTCATTATATAAGTATAAGTCATATAAGTATTTGCAAAAGTTAGGTACAGACGCTAGCACATTAAGCCACCCCAATCTGTCAAATTTCCCCAATTGAAAGTGAACCTTATGTTTATGTGATAAAGTTGAAAATCTATATAAGAAATTTGACAGACTGGGGTAGCTGGATGTGCTGGCGTCTGTATATCCTTATGCTCGAGAAGCTGCAGCCAGGGAACGGTTGAAGAAAAACGCTCGTGCCTAATAATCACACAAATTACAATATAACAGAACTTTTAGAGTAGAGTTACAGGCTTACAGCGCGCGCACATTCGTTCGCTGGTGAGCTTACTAATTAGGTAAAGATTACAATGAAAATTCACAGGAGCTTGCGCGAACGCCCTCTGACGGGCGGCCGGGTAACCACTCTAGGTTGCCATGATAACATTTAACTTTTGCCGCACGCTGTAAAGCAAATTTTTATGAATGTGTATGGTGTTATTTTATTTGGTTTTGTAATGGCCTCATAGGTACCGTACCTACCGACTTATCGTCTGTTGTTTCCTGTACAGACGCCAGCACATCAAGTTACTACAGACTGTCAAATTTCTTTAATAAATTTTCAACGTTATCGCTAAAGCATAAGGTTCAAAGTTGATTGGAAATATTTGACAGTTTCGGGTAGCTTGATTTGCTGGCGTCTGTACATTTTCAAGCCTAATGCAATAAACTTGCTTCTGCAACAAGTCAACTTCGAACAAGGAATTAATAATGAACGTTGCAAGCCGTTTCTTGGCCATGTCGCCGTGTAACGTTGCTATTGAGCCTAAGGCACATACTGGTACACACGGCGACATATCAAACTATTAAATTTCCAGCTTTAGCTGACCTTGCATTGTATACGATTTTCGTACATTGAGAACTCAGTTTATACTGGAACTATAATAGCTTGATATGTTGTCATGCGAAGGTTCCTACATCGTTACTGGGTACCTATTGTAGAAGCTAGGCAACTAACTAAATGAAGGGTATTACAACCATTGCAAGTTTTGAATTATTCTAGGGTTATGACTTCTGGTAAGATAGTTTAGACACATTAATTAAGGCACTCTGACTCCGGGAGCATTCGCCTGTAATGTAACAGTTCAGATTCGAGTAATGCATCAGTGAGTAAGGAGAATCGAGGTAATTGTACAGACGCCAGCACATCAACCTACCCGAAACTGTCAAATTTTCCCAATAAATTTTGAACCTCATATTTTAGCAATAAAGTTGAAAATCTATTAAAGAAATTTGACAGATTGTGGTAGCTTGATGTGCTGGCGTCTGTACCTAATATAGTAATGCTCTGAATCGAATCTTGGATTGTTACATTACAGGCAAATTATCCCGGTGAGGGAGGGCGCCTATTAAGGCAAAAGCGCCAGGGTAGCCCGCGAAATTCAATTCTTTTTACGTTTTTTGCAATTTGCTGATCAGTATTAAGTTATAAGTTTATTAAAATAATATGATTTGCTACCGTAACAAATATGTATTTACAGAATTATAAAGATTTACAAATAGCCTAACCATTCTTCTACGTACACCTACTATACATAAACTCACGCATTTTCTTATGGAGGGTAGGCAGAAACTACAGAACGCCACCTGCTACGATCATACCTTCCTCTTTTTGCTTCGATTACATTCGTTCGTATAGTAATTTATTCATCATCATCATCATTTCAGCCGAAAGACGTCCACTCCACTTCGACCGGTTTTGTGCTTCTCGCATCCAACGAGTTCCTGCGGCCTTCACAAGGTCGTTGGTCCACCTTGTGGGAGGCCTTCCAACGCTACGTCTTCCGGTACGCGGTCGCCACTCCAGAACCTTTCGGCCCCATCAGCCATCTGTTCTGCGAGCAATGGGCCCTGCCCACTGCCACTTAAATTTGGCAATTCTTCGGGCTTTGTCGATTACCTTGGTTCTCCTGCGGATCTCTTCATTTCTGATTCGAATACACAGAGAAACTCCAAGCATAGCCCTTTCCATTGCCCTGTGGGTGACTTTCAGCCTTCTAATAAGGCCCATTGTGAGCGACCACGTTTTAGTGCCATATGTCATCACTGGCAACACGCACTGGGCAGTAATTCTTTAGTCTATCTTTTATCTGTTCTGTGATCATGACAGCCTTTAAAAATCTACTTCGAAACAATGTTAATAATGACGTTAAGTTGCTAATAAAAATGATGTAGGGTAAGTATTTATAAGTGATTTTGTTCTGATTTAACAAAATCGATTGTAATATAATCATTATCATGCTTAAATGTCGATACAATATTCTTATGGAAGTGAATTATTGTACTTATGAGACTTATAAAAAATGAGAATTCTATTCTACTATTCTTATACCTACTTATCTCAAACCTAACCATCATGTCAGGCGGAGTTTCACTAAATAATTTCATTTGAACCTGTATCGTAAGGCTCTAGGAAAACTTAACAAAACACTTCCATAACACGACAAACTGTCACCCGCCTATTCCCGCATAAAGGATGACCACGTGAAAACCGGGACAAGTACTTCGCCACTGATTGAACTGCGGTTTCAGCAAGTTGGGAACGTTTTGAATGAACGTGTGGACACCCTGTTTGGCGTGGTCAGAATGCGTTACCTACGTTTTGAGGCCGTGATGTTTGTTGACAAATTGTAAGTAAGATGTTATGTGTAATACACATAACATCTTAATGTCATGGATTTCCGTAAAGTAACGCCTGATTCCATAATATAAATTGTAAGTAGTTACGTAAATCATTTAATTAATAATTTTGAAATGAGACTTGTACGAGTAGGTGGCACCATGTAGACATTAAAAGAAATAGTTCATTTGTTTTTTTGTTTGTTGTTTATTTGACATTGTATATTGTATGGAATGTTTACCTACGACTTATCGAAAGTAATTTAGCACATAAGTAGATACTATTTATTTCCCATTGTTTACACAGGCCTCCTCTCGTTGAGAGGGAGTGGGCTTTAATTCACCGGGCTCGCCCAGTGCAGGTTGCTAGATGTCACAGGTCTTCGAATTTTTGGTTCTAGGACATGCCGGTTTTCTTATGATTTTTTCCTTTACCGTTTTGAGAGCAGAGGTGATGAAATAATTTACACAAAGTAAAGCGCCTGTCTGGGTTCGAACATACACCCCTTGTAAGTCGCCGGCCGTTACCACTGGGCCACCACTGCTTGTCCAGAGAATAATTAAGTAGTGTGGTTAAAAATATTTGATAGCGCCGGCCAGCAGGGTATGTAAATTATTATTATTAAAAATTAAAATTAAATTATGCGTAACACACTATCAGTAGCAATGGGTTTCATTTTGACAGTTGAACAACATTCGTTGCGTTATTTACGTTGTGGAGCAAACATATTTTTTGGACTTATGGAGCAATAGATTAGCAATATGCTTCAAAATGATTCAAATTGAGAGTAATAGCGTGTTGTTAACCAATTAGGGTGCAGATTTCATTGGTTCGTTTTTATTCTTTAATTACCTATGTTAGTACGAAAGTACTACGCTATTTCAATGGAAAATAAAAACTTCAACATACCTAATCAAATGCATTACCTAAATAATTATAATTCCGAATCAAGTAGGTACAAAATTAAGTAATTAAATTAGGTTAAACTAGAGTTTGAATAATAATAAAGATTATTAGGTTTATTACTAGTCGTAAGTAGGATTCATTTAATCCTTTTCTAAGTCTTAATCTTATGTGCGAACATAATAATATTTCAGCAGTAAAATTAAAATTATTGTCCTTAAATGTCATCAAACCTATAACTTTATTTTAATACGTCATAATATCTAAATCATATTTATTAAAGAGGATAAATAATAGAGACAGGATAAACTTCTTATACCTACCTACTAAACTAACTAACTATTAAAATAAAAATATAATATCATAACCTAACTAAAACTTAAAACAAATCTACCATACAATATCTAAATTATTATAATAGACAACTTTTTGTTATGCGATAATTATTATCATGATACCTACCTACCGCGGCCAATAGCCATAGCTGCCATAGCTTCGGCGTCACCGGTCGGTCGCGTGATCGCGTCGGCCACTCTCGTCAGACAAGCAAGAAGCAAACAATTCCTATCTTTGTCACGCACGCGCAGCGCGTCGCGTCCTGTCCCCCGCGCGCGCTCTTCCCCACCTTCAGTGCCCTCGCGACCGCTGCGCACGCTTGCCGCGTCGCCCGCGATTGTTAATTTGTTATTGTTCCCATCTCCGCGCTGTGCCCACGTATCATAAAATGGCGGTAAACTACGACCAAGTAAAAACAAATTACTTCGACCGAGTAGAACTAAATATAGAATTGTTAAAAGGACCGATCTGCACCAGGCAGGGAATAGAAGAGAAAATTATACAAACTACTAAGAACCCTAGCGAAGCAGAAAGTTATGTTGTTGAAATTGTGGATGGGGAAAACAAGCTGTATGTAAAAAAAAGGAACTTACGTACCGTTTCAACGACCACCGCATCACGAGAGCAATATTTAGAAGTTCTTCCTATTGAAGATACTTTCGATGTTTTGTTGGACGCACACGTTGCCTGTGACCATGGCAACGCATCTGCCACGTATGAAAAACTCACAAAGACATACTCAGTGCCAATATTTTGTGCGAGTTGGATTGTCGAATCGTGCAACGTCTGTAATTCGATCAAAATTGAAAACCAGAATCCAGCTGAGACACAAATTGTTGAAAAGATGATATCAACCAGAGGTGTATGGCGGCTGAACATCATCAGAGACAAGTCTCTGGTTTCAAACTCTAGTAGAGTGAGTTTTCTATTAATTCTTAAGGAGGATGCCACAAACTTCGTAGTTTTAAGACCACTCTTCGAGACTTGTGAAGAACTAGGTTTGGATTTAATGAAAGTATTTACCGAATTTGGTTACCCGGAGAAAGTATTTGTATCAAACATGATAACATTTTATAAAAATATTTTCGATATGGTTTACGCAATTTTTCCTGCAGTGAATGTGCCAGTAGAACAAGTGAGCTATCTTAGTAATGTCTTTGAACAAGACAAGGAGGAGGTTTTGAATGAGATAAAGAATTGGATGGATATGATGCAAGACACTTATTGGGAGCAGAGTTGCCATATCGTGCAATACAAATTGAATACAACTGAAAAACCGTTTACCAGATTGTATAGTAAAGAAAAATTCGTTGGCATTCCTTTTAATGAGTTCTTTAATTACCGGTTCAGGACAAGAATGACGTGGATTACCCCGCCTTATTTGAAAAATAAATCTGAGCCCGAGATTTCAAAAGCGAAAAAGTAAAAGTTAAGATAGATGGTGATTATTATAGTCCGCGCGGAACTAGTTGATCGCTTAGGTGGGGACAGGTGTGAGGTGGCCGTTCGCAACGCACGTACTGAGTAATGTGCCCCGGCCCCTCCGTCCCACCGCTCACATACCTAAGGCGCGGCCAACTAGTTCCCCGCGGACTATACCTACCGTACAAGTTGATTAGTTTAAGATTTATAATTATTATTTCAAATACCTACTTGGTGATGATTATGTTTTGTTGCATTTATGTTAGATAATTAATTAATGAATATTGAATAAGTTATACCGGGTTCACACGGTTCGATTTTAGTCAAAATACTTTGAATTTTTATTTCAATTTGATTGAAAAGCTGATTAAAATGTTTAAAGCAGTGGACTATACAATGTTTGAGTTTGGTTTCTAAGTAAATAAATACTTTTTGATAATAAATAATTTCGTTTTATTATTTTTATTTACATAGAACTAATTACATTATTGTATTTACCTTACATAGGTATGTTAAACCTGAGAGAAGAGAGAGGGTCTGGTGTAGAGGGGCTCGTGCCTAAATAAAAATAGCAGCACAGGTCCATCGATCACGTAAAGCTACGCTTGCCGCGGTTGGTCTGTGGATGGGTGACCAGCTTTACATATCGAGACCCCTCCGTGCCTCGAAAAGCACGTTAAGCCGTTGGTCCTGGCTGTCATTCGTGGATCTTTGATAGTTGTTACGGGTAGTCAGGAGCCCGAAAATCTGACAACCAGTCTTACCCAGGGGTATTGTATTACCCAGTAACTAGGTTGTGGAAGTCAGATAGGCAGTCGCTCTATGTAAAATATTGGTATTTAGCTGCATCTGGTTAGAATGGAAGCCAACCCCAACATAGTTGGGAAAAGGCTAAGCAGATGATGATGAGGTACTCGTATGTTAAACCTCAACTATAAACAAAAGCGAAGTCAATGTCATAGATATGTAAGTAGATATTTTGATCTGTGGTCAAAATTGGAATTGACGGAATCGTCTTGTTTATTTTTTCAAAACCATTTCACGTAAGGCCGTTTACACATTATGCCGTAGCTGTAGCGGCTCCGCCGCCGCCGCGGTGCCGCTGTATTACTTGGATTTGTATGGACCCTCACACATGGCACCGCCGCGGCGGCGGCAAGTTTTCAAAAGTCTTGATAGCGCGGCGGCGAAAAACGTTGCCGTTGCGGCGCCATGTGTAAAATATGTCCTTACGGTTGCACAAATGTTTACCAAAAACGGCCCCTGTCAATGTCATTCAAGCACCTAAATATTCTTGTAGCACTCAACAAGAACTGGTCCTTAGCATCTTTAAACAGAGACAAGTGGGAAGAGAGTAGGGAGGCCTCTGCCTTGCAGTGGGACATCACAGGCTTTTAATAATAATAAGCGATGATAAGAAGCGATGATGATAAGTGATTCGTTTGTGGAATGCCAACGGCACCAGAAAATCTAATCGGAGACGGCGATTTCAAACGTAACCGAAAACCGTACCAGTGTGTCGTGCCGGTTGAAAACTGTACCATAATCGAACAAGCGCACTCAGTCTGTGACAAGAAGCTTATATTTAGATAAAAGTGGAGGCAAAATTCTAAATACCTAAGTGAAGACCACGGTGATCGGAACACTTTCTAAATACACACATAAGAACGATACAGTGATATGCGTTTTCTTTGTCATATGTATGTATTCAGAAAGAGAGGTCCGACCATAGTAGTCTTCACTTGGGTATTTAGAGTGTTGCCTCCACTTTTATCTACATATATATATAAGATAATTGTTCTCGTGCCGTACGTAGCTGTAACAGTAAAACCAAAATGTGTTGCTCTGTAATTAAAGAAATTTATTTATTACTATGTAAATAAAATATAAACTAAAAAGATGTACTTAAGTATTTAATAAACAAAAACAAAACTGTAATTAAAGAAACGACATTTTAAGTGTTATATTACACCAGTCGATTCTTTATAAAATATTTAACAACAAAAAAGTATATTTTTCAATCTGCCATGTCATCCTGACCTGACATCTCTCTCTGTACCACTCTGTACACATACAATTATCATAAACTCTTTGGTGTTATTGACCAAAGAGTATTAGTTAAATAATAAGAAATATATTTTCTTTACATACAATAAGCTTCTTGGTCTGTGATGCACTTATAATGATACCAGCTTTTCCCGCTCACATCCACACCTCAGGCTACCTCTAATATAATTAAGATTCCACCAACTATAGATGGTCGAAACTTGTTCGTCCGCCAACTTTGTTAGTACAGCTTACATGGCATGGCTCTATCCCTTTCGACGAAACGAGGTTCTGTATTTATGTAGGTACTTCTAAAAGATTATTTCTATTGAGTTTGCTTGAGTTTGTGGTGATATGCTCCTGTTTTCTTCATGAATGAGTTATTTTATTCGGTTTTGGAATCATATTTTGTATGTAGACACCTAGGAATTCCTGAGAAGCAGCCGGAGTCTGGATATGTGGCCGGTTAATGGCAATTACTTACATTAAGGCTAATGGAGTAAATGGAAGAAAACGACGTAGTGTGCCGACCCCAAATAAATTGGTATAAGTACTAGAATACGGCTTGTGGCTAAGTAATAACACCTGCACGGTTCAATCGGTCAGGTTAAGCTACGCTTGCCGCGGTTGCTCCGTGGATGGGTGACCACCTTTACAGCCGTTGGTCGCGGCTGTCAATCGTGGATCTTTGACAGTCGTTACGGGTCGTCAGAAGCCCGAAAGTCTGACCACCAGTCTTACCGTTTTACCCAGTAACGGGGTTGTAGTAGTCAGATAGGCAGTCGCTCCATGTAAAACACTGGTATTCAGCTGCATCCAGTTAAACTGGTCCAACATAGTTGGGAAAAGGCTAGGCAGATGATGAAGTAGTGGAATAAGGATTAAGATGAAAATTACACGAACATGTTTAATTTATAATCATCTTTCTAGCCTTTTTCCAACTATGTTGGTGTCGGCTTCCAGTCTAATCGCATGCAGCTAAATACCAGTATGAGTCTTTGGTCAACTGGACCCACTCAAACTGGACCCGCGGGTCCAGTTGACCAATCGTTGATTTTCTGTAACAGCGCAGTTTTTATCTGGGCAATATCTTTGGTTTCGCCTATTAGCGGAAAGTGAACGTGTCGTGTCGGAGCACGCCCTGGCGTTATTTCTGAACAGTGTCAATCGAGTCTTTGCAGCGCTTGCATGTTTATAATGGTTTGATCTGCACCCTCATTTCGTAAAACACTATCGATTTCCATCTGAATCGTTTTGAAGGGTATTGCTGATCCATTGCTTCATATGTTCGAAATATGTGTCTGCTCAACAACGTAAATTACGCAATGAATGTTGTTGAACTGTCAAAATGAAACCCATTGCTATTAATAGTGCGTTACGCAATTACTCCGCAGATTCTGAGAGTGATTTAAAAGAGGAACTTACATTTGCATCGTCACGTTTTGAGAGAAAAAATAAATGTTGGATTTACCCTATAAAGATGAGACAGAATGAAGGTGGATTTCATTGTCTCGTTCAAGAGTTAGAGAGTGACCACAGACAGATTCCGACCGTACTTTAGAATGAAGAAAGCACAATTTGCGGAAGTCCATCCACTGATTGAAGAGACAACACGAGAGTCCGCTAGCTAGCTAATCACGGACGATTATGCTAAAAACACATTTGTTAATTGTGTTGTGACGCGTCCAACTGAACCAGCGTTGTGGATTATGATATTTATCCTCCTTCTCATTGAGAGGAGGCCTGTGTCCCAGCAGTGGGAACATTATAGGCTAATTATGTAGTGACACTTCAGCAACCCCATCGCGATCGGAGTCAAGCACAGTCAGTAATACCATTCGTCAGAACAAAATTAGTCTAGGCTGCGTAGTTAATTCCCGAGATCTTGCAGGTTAACTTCGAACCTAATTAGACACAATTTGATATTGATATGCAAGCTGACCTCAAGGCAATTATTGACATATCGATAATCGATATCTTCTAGTTAGTTCGATTACCTGACCATGTCTATAATCATAGTAGACTCTGTGTTAGTGAAGCTGTGTGTACAGTGTCAGCCCTTCACAGTTATTTTACTTCTGATTTTGTATCTGACTGCCCCGTTGCGTTGGTCTCCTGGTCGCAAACGCGACTACTGAGCGAGATGTCTTGGGTTCAAAATAACTGTGAACGGACTTAGTCATCCTTACGCTGCCACTGCTTTTTTTTCTAGCCTGCGCTGTCCCATTTCTGGGCAAAGGCCTCCCTCCACTCCTTCCATCTTTCGTGAGCCCGCGCGTCCTCCTTCCAGTTTTAACGGAATCTATCCAACTCGTCCCGTCCCTTCCCGTCCCGTGGTCTGCCGCGACCCCGCCTCACTGTCTCAGGGCACCAATTTTGCGCTATTTAGGCTCACAAAAAATACCTATTTCGATGCTAGAATATATTTGGTAGTTCCAAAATACTCTAATGCAAAGGCAATAAATCATCTTTATCAGAAGAGGCCATGTTGCGTGGGTTTGCGGGCGAAGAGTTGAAAGTAAATGAAAGTCTATATGAACAATCACAAGTTTAACTATAATGCGTGAACGACGACGTTCCACCAAGTAAAGGAAAGCGATGGATGAGATCTATAATGGAACGAGCGTGCCGAATAAGCTTACGGCACTGGAACTCCCCACGCATCGACGAAACACAGCAGGCTGCTTGACGCCGGACTCCGGCGGGAGGGTGGTCGCAAACCAGGCGGGCGTTAGCCCTACCACCGCAAGGGAAGAATTAGCCAGTCAAATAAGGTGTTGGGTGTGACTGTCCAGGATGTGCCGAGCGCTCGGTTCAGTTGAGTAACTGGCGGAACAAAATGGGCTACACGAGGAGGCTTCTTCATGTATCCCAAAAACAAATCTTCTAAAAAAAACAGGTATTAATGAAAGAGGTTGGCATTGCCGAACCAATTCTCTCGACGCGCCGTCACAATCGTATTGCCAGTGTTTTCATTTATTGTCGTATTGTTTTTTCTACATTGATTGAAACTTTCACACTTAACACAAGACAACATAAAAAACTCAAGTGCCTAACTCCGTTACATCACATAACGCCTCCCTTGCCGCCGCTAAAAATAAATAAAAAAAATTTTTCCTAGGAAAAATAGTACAACGGCTGAGCCTCAAATATAAAACTAGAGGAGGCTAAAACTCGTTCATTTTTCACCCACAACAAAGTGTTCAGGAGTTATTGCCTACATCATAACCGGGGAGTTATTTTTCGTATACGTTGTTGTAGAATTTCTAAGGCACATTTTGCTTGCAAACTTTTCTTGGTCCTTTATTTTTTGGTTGACTTCCTTGTGTAATTTAGCAACGTCACAAATTAGGACAATATGGTCTGTCCATTATATATAATAATGATTAATATGGACAAACAAGAATAGCCGTTAACGCTCTTTTTGTTAGATCAACAACATTAGTACCTACTAAGCTAATCTAATTTCGATTCATATTATGACAAAGGTTTCTAAAAGAAGCGTTTAATTTAAGCATTGGTGAAATCAACCCTTAGAAGAATAGAAGAGAACAGAGATGCAGGTTGGAGAGCTGACTTACTTACTAACATTTTTCACGAGATTAAACTTTTATGTCTATACTTCTACTTTATGCTTTACCTAGATACTTAAGCCAAAATAGACATAAAACAGAAAGCAATACAATACAATGTAATCATTGTAGAACTGACCATTTAAGCTGAAAGTTGTAACAATTCTGTCCGAAATTTTCGCAGCCACCGGTACGGATGCGTCGTTACGTAATTTAAATACGGAATGGGAATTGTTTCCCTAAATGTTGGAAAAACGCTGAGAGTGCACGTTGAGTTCAACAAGGGGTTCCGTATAGGCAAAAAAAAAAAAATTAAATCGGGTTCTTTCTGATAAATTAAGATCACTTTCTTTCTGTTGGAGGCATATATTAAGAGCGCGCATTCAGAACGATGGCAGAAGGTAATTTCGAACTTGACTTATACAAAATATCCAGTCTTCTCCTAAGCGTGTCGATGGCAAAAATAACACGAAAGTAATTGTTCGCTGACGTATCGATTAGGTCCTTTTTTTTGGGTGGGAAATTATCAAATGACTCCTCCCGCTCTGGGTAGAGCGGCAGGGAGTGTCGGACTCTTACTGACTAAAACCAACCCGTGTTCCTTTCTTAGCCCTTTAAGTTCCGGGGCAGCGGTAACCCTTTCGGACAATCCCGCTGCCTCGGCAGGCTTCGGCACAAACGGGCCCCTTCCCTTTTGCTGACATCTCTTTGAGGCGCGCGTGGAACACATACGCGCGACCCTGGCAGAGCGATTAGGTCCTCACGTGTGCAGGTGACCTGGCATGCGGTGCAAGAGACTTCGTACCAAAGTAGGCCGCAGCAAAGAGAACCTCCACAAGTGGGGAATCCTGGACGACTCAGACTCAGACCTCCGGTGTGTATGCGGCGTCTCTCCATAGATAATGGCTCACCTCCCATCTTGCAGCGCATGCCCTATAATATTCAGTGTATCGATATTGATTATTGCAATTCATATCAATATTTTATAATCTCATTTAGTAATACTAAAAAATCCGTACTCACAATACGAGTTCGGACGTGGAGTTTGGACACCAAGTACCAACCCGTTATACTACCTGGTAAATTAATCAAAACTGCATAATATTTGAGAGCTATATGCGACGTTGCAAACTTGCAGGATGCACGCTCTTAAAACGAATATAAATGCGAATACGAAGAACGGGCAAGAAATTCCATGGACACTCTTTTTATACCGACAGGCGTTGCCCTATTCAAAATTGAATTCCCGCATAAAACGCTCTTTCAGTTTTTTCCCGAATTTTCCAATATGCCGGGGAAACTTTTCCATTTTTTTCTTACCTACATACCTTATTCAGTTTATAAATAAGCTAAATTGCTTGTAAAATTTAAATTAACTTTATTAATATGATTACAATATAACTATATACTATACACTAGATACTAAAATAAAAGACTAATTAACCTACTATACAAATAAAAAATAAAAAACCAAAGGACACTTAGGCGTCGAAGTACTCATCCGCATCGCTGTCATCCGGAAACGTGCCCAGAAGACTGGCAGCATTGCCACGTTGAATGGCAATGCTAATTCTTTGACCAAAGAACGACCCAGCCCTCTGGTCACGTGAAGTATCGACCAGCCGGCGAGAAATTTCCTTAAAAAGGAGACGCGCGCTCGGGCCCCATGACCCGAGCGTTTCGAAAAAAGCAATTTCAGTTGAAAAGTTTCCTCAATATCAATGACCCAAGAGTAAATAATAAGCAACCTTTTAAGTTTTTATCGCGACATGACACCGGAAGAGGAAAAGACTGAACTGGAATGTTGCCAATATTCGAAATCAAAGTTACAAGCTTAAGTAAAAGATTTTGCTCCACTGGCTGTGCATTAGAAATAGGTTTTAAAAAGTTTGGTCAATATAACTTAACATCACGCCAATAATCCTCGAAGGGTTGGGCAGAAATGCCTGTAGTACCCCCAAAAGCTTTTTCATTCTCATTTTAATTTTTATTTATAAAGATAGCATCAAGCTTTTCTTTTAAGTACTGCGGGGATTCCCCCAATCAATAAGCAGACGTGTAACGGAACTATGTCACCTTTGCAAACCTATATTTTGTAGCAGACGAAGTTTTATAATGGAACCCTACGACCTTTCACATCGCGGGGCACGTAGAATAAACGCCCACAAATAAAATCCCCAGCTCACACCTACGGGACCCTAAAAAGTGCACGTAAATGAATACCAGTTCCGTGCAGTTCGACAGAATAGAAACACGTATTGTTTTGCCTGGATTGTTTCGGCTCAGACTGTGAACTGAGCTACGTTGCAGACAGAAGGATAGTTGGACTTGTATTAGGTTTATTTCTAGCTAGCCTGCGAAGTAGTATTTTATTTGTTACGTCGAGTTGAGTTTTTGTTTCGATAAAGTATAGGGAATTGATGCAGGATTTTGTTGCTGACGTGAGACAAAGTAAGCGACATTTATGGCTGATCGACATACTCATAAATTGCAATAGCTAAGTAGCGAGTTTGTCGAAGGAGCGATGACCTGTGGAGCAAACAAGTCCAGCGGTGCTATTCTGTAAAAATCTCACGTGAAAACTTAGGTTAAGTGAGCTTGAAATGATTTGTTATTCCACCCGATGCTACAGATTGACACTATTAAAAGCTCACTTCACGTTGCGATTTTTACAGAATAGGTCAGCTGGAGTGGAGGGGCTTGTGGCTAAGTAATAACAGCCGCTCGGGTCGATCGATCAGTTTAAGCTAGGCTATGCTTACCACGGTTGGTCCGTGAATGGATGGCCATCATCACATATCAAGACCCTTCCGTACCTCGGAAAGCACGTTAAGCCGTTGTTCCCGGCTGTCATTCGTGGATCTTTGGCAGTCGTTACGGGTCGTCAGAAGTCCGAAAGTCTGACAACCAGTCTTACCAAGGGGTATCGTATTACCCTGTAACTGGGAGGTGGAGGTCAGATAGGCAGTGGCTCCATGTAAAATACTGGTATTCAGCTGTATTCAATTAGCTGGAAGCCGACCTTAACATAGTTGGAAAAGGGCTAGGCAGATGGATGAGGTCGTCTGGAGAGGAGAACGCGTATCGGCAAGAGTAGTGTGTTCTACGTGGAATGTCTCCCAGCTAGATGGACCACGACCTTAAAAAGGCGGCTAGGGCAGACTGGCTGGCGCGGAGAACAGGGTGTTGTGGCGCAGCCTGGAAGAGGCCTATGTCCAGCTGTGAACTGCGATAGGCTGAGTTGAAGTAGTATATGGGTTGGCTAAGCTACAGATGGGAGCATTTTTCATTATATCATCTTAAAATTAGCACTTTTTATCTCACACGTCAAACCTAATCTCTTTTATTGTATGCTTGAACGATCGAGCAGCAGATGCCATTTAATTATGACCGGCCTGCATTATAAAAGAGGTCCAGCCTCTACATTAGCGAGTTCGTTCAAGTTGTGTCCAAAAATCAAATCAAAAGTCATTTATTCAAATTAGGTAGGCTGAAAATCAGCACTTTTCGAACGTCATAATAACATTAGTCTCCCAAAAGGCCCGCCCTTCACAAAGTCAGTCAAAGTGTCAGTTTTTCATTGTAAAGTATTGTGTAGACGTCAAATTCCTATCCAAAGGATGGTAAGTACGCAAGGACTTAACTCACTACTTAACTTAACAAATGCAAATTATGTATATCAATCAGCCTTTTCCGTACAGTAGCTACAGTCAGCCTCAAAAAGATGTTTACATCGACATGAATTAATTTAGTTGTCCACAATCTTTGTTCCAGAATATTGTAATAATTCTAGTTACACATTGATACAGTAATATAGAACATGAAGGGGACTACATGACCTAAAGCGTGGTCACTGTCGGACTGCATAGAAAAGAAAGAGAAGCGCGATGACACAACGCTGGTAATTTATTGCAAAATATGAAGCAATTATCGCAATTATAACAACGTACATAACGCAATGAATGTTGTTGAACTGTCAAAATGAAACCCATTGCTACTGTTAGTGTGTTACGCAATGACTCCGCTTTTGGAAGTGATAGTAATCAGCATGTATGGACATCTGCAACACTAGAGGTATTACAGCTGACAACGTAGAGCGCTGTGCTGTTGGTCCCCCATAGCACAGCATCGTGCTGAGTGGAAGCCTTCTTGTCACAGTCATGATGTGCAGCTGTCGACTATTTCTGTTTTGTGCTTGTGATTATAATTATGTAGATCTGTTTTGTTTTTATTTTTCTTATTATTCGAGATAATTATCTTTTTGTATGCACATGTTTCTGTGACAAATAAACCAATTGTTCTTCCTTTCTATTTCTATTTTTGAGAAACCAACCTTAAATATCTCAAGCCCTCATAATTGCACCAAATTCACGAAAAATGAAGGCCAAAAAAATGGCTTATCAGTCGATAAAAAAAGTGTACTTTTTTCCTAACTTCATTACATAAAATCCAAAATGTGCCAATTAGTGCGAGTCGCCTAGAAAAAATAATTTTCTTTAAAAGTGACGATTCGCACTTTTCGGGAGATTAAATTCATGCGAGTCGACTAATAGGCCCAAAAATCTCGCCCACATCATTAACGACAGTCTCTTAACACGTAATAAAATCACGTTCCTCTATGTAAGTAAGACCCCTCTTATCTTAATCATCTTCCTTTAATCTGGCGAAGGTGCTTTTACGCAATTAGTTTACAGATACAATAGCAGCTCTGGGGATTTGTTCCTTATGTGTTACAAGTTGCGAGATGAGGCGAGTTGTGGGTTTTATTTAATTAATAAAACTGTTGGGAATCGAACCCAACACAACACGTTGCGCACGGCCAGCATGCGCAGGCAGCGTGATCAGCACGTCATCGGCAAGCTGAGGTGCGACGCGACGAACACGACTTGGCCCGATGACCACTCGCTTCTACGGACTCCACCGCGACGGTCGATAGTCCTCTCTTGTGAAGTTGAATATTTAAACCCCCGTGCCTGGGTAAGCACGTAAAGCCGTTGGTCCTGCGCCTAATCTCTCTCTGGTCATGTCAGATTGCTGTCCCATCGGACTATGAGAGTAAAGGAACAGAGAGTGCATCTGTGTTTGCGCATACACTTCTGCACTATAATATCTCCTGCGTAGGCACCGTGACCGAAATCGGTCGGGAGGCTATCAGTAGAAAAAAGGTTTTTCTCCTTCAACTTACACCAAACATAAGTGCCCTTAAATCCGAACTTCGTGACCTATTAGGTCGAGCAAACAATCACAATGGCCCGACTGTTATGTAAATAGTATCTTACTAATATTATTTGATGACCTTATACTAAATGAGAGAGCAGTGGTGGCCTAGTTATAATGGCCCCGACTTGTGCGTCGTGGGTTCGAAGGGCCCATGACTAAATAATAACAGCCGCACAGGTCGATCGATCAGGTTAAGCTACGCTTGCCGCGGTTGGTCTGTGGATGCGTGACCATCTTTACATACCGAGACCCCTTCGTACCTCGGAAAGCACAATAAGTCGTTGGTCCCGGTTGTCATTCGTGGATCTTTGACAGTCGTTACGGGTAGTCAGAAGCCTGAAAGTCTGACAACCAGTCTTAATTACCTAGGGGTATCGTATTACCCAGTAGCTGGGTTGTGGAGGTCAGATAGGCAGTTGCTCCATTTAAAATACTGGTATTCAGCTGCATCCGGTTAGATTGGAAGCCGATCCCAACTTAGTTGGGAAAAGGCTAGGCATTTTCAATTTCAAATAGCAGCCGCGGTGTTAATTTAGACTTTCGCTGTAATAGTAAAAAATGCTCAAGATGTTATTTCCCATAAGAAATTAGTACTTTTTTTTCTGGCCGGCACTTTAATCAATACTAATATTATAAAGAGGTAAAGTTTGTGAGGTTGTAGGGATTATCTTAGGAACTGGGAAAATTCCTCCACTAATGGGAAGCTACAGTATTGCTGAGTGTCATAGGATATATTTTATAAGACATTTCACGCGGACGGGCAGAAGCTAGTTGAGTATATAATGTTCGACACTTGAATTCCTTAAATTTTGCGGGCTATCCTGGCGCTTCCCCCTTAACGATAGTTAGGTAGGTACAAAAGGGGAAAAGTATTTTATAACTGAACAGTCTGTGGATTGTCTGAGAAAGCGCAGGAATAAAACTATAAACGGGATAAAGAGTAGAAACTACAGTCTAAGTTTTACGAGTAATTCGTTCAGAAATGTTAATCGAATGACATTCTCAAGCTGTAAAAAACTTTTAACATTGAAACAGCAATAAAAAGCTACTATTTTTATTGTTGGAAGCAACATACCGCTAGTGCTTTCAAAAGAAATGAGAATGTTGAGTGGGTGATTTATTTATAGTTAATTAAAATGGTACAATACCAATTACATTACTTAATTAACATAGAAAAAATATTATGTTGACAATTATGTTGTACAAAATTTCATTTAAAACTAACACGGAACTGTGGGCTTCCCTTGCATAATTTCTCTCACAGAACACTTATAGATATATACTTACAACGTGTCCCAAAATTCAACGATAAGCGGGCACCAGAGGGTAGACTTGATAGTTTATAACCAGGATTAACACATAGACAATACAATAAATACAATGTTCCCACGGGATTGAAACTTACGCAGGTGAAACCGTGGGGCGCTGCTAATAAATAACAAAATAAATAAAAATAACAAAGGAACAACTTGCAAATATTAAACTCCCTTTTCTTTGAAAACAAAGTGACATAATTATTTTATCAGTACAAATTCTAAACAACTGCCTCTGATTAGTTGATTCTCGGTCAAAAGGCCAAATATTCGGAAGCCGACCAAGATTGTTAAGAATTAATGAAAAGGAAACAAAATGGCGGCATATTATCGTGAATAGGCAATCAGTAGACATTTAATAAATTGTGATAAATATTCATGAAGGATTTTCTATTTAAATTAAAGTTAGGTTCATTTACAAATCTCTTGTTCTTCACTAAGCTATTTTAAGACTGAAAATTGAGCGGAATAATATGTACCTAAAAATAATTTAATAAGGGTTTTCTGAAATGACGTTCACTACGCTCTGTTAAGAGCCCTCTCACATTTCGGCGTTTCGCAAATTTAGGTATTTTACGCACCGAGCGCGGCAAACTACGCGAGCGATACTTTCTTTCATGCTTCTCGCTCGCACTATGACTATGATACTGTGAATATGGCGACTAAACGATCTTGATCTTCCGTAACTGAAGGTTTTTTAGGATGGAGTTTAGTGGGCGGAAAATTTTTTACGTGTTATTTCAATTTTATTATGAATTATTTTGTTATATTTTTCATTATTTATGAATTTTACTGTTGAAATATGTTCACAAATATTTTAATTGTTATGCAGTAATTGATTATAATATCTACGGTTGATAGCATAGTTGTATAAATTGTATATAGTAGTATGGTTGCAACCAAGTCCAGTTGGTCTCCACACGCATGTACTCCACGATCTCCTCAACCTTCGTGAAGTGGTGCAGTCTGGACACGTACAGCTGCGTCGTCGGGATTGCTGGACGCAGCAGCATGTTGGGTCCTGCCAGCGCGGTGCCGCACTGGTTCCGACAAGGATGCTTCTTCTTCTTCTTCTCCACTTTGATGAAACCATCCTTGTCACACGTGTCCTTCTCTGGATCCTGCCTTTTCAAAACCTTGCTGGGTTTCGACCGGCTCCGTTTACCCTCTTTTATTTATTTTTATTTCCTTTTTTTTATTGTGTTTTGCAACGCAATTATATTTGTATTTATTTTTCCCCATTTCGATTGGTAAGAAAACTCAAATCAGCTGCAATCAAAATAACTTTAATAAGTTGACTATCTGGTATACTAATAAAGTGTGAACTTTATACTAATTTAAATATACCGTTCGAAAATAAATACTTACAAAGATCAAAAACTGCGGCCGTAGTTCACACGCACACAAAAGCAATGCGGCAGCGTCTAGATGCGACAATCGGCGCACACGACGGTAGTATCGGAAAGAAGGCGCGCGGGAAATAAACTGACATAGGTCCAACCTCGACAAGCGCTCGCGCGATACTAATCGCAGCTGGCCGGCGCAGTGGAATATATAGTATTTTTATTTATTTAATTAAAAAATAATGGTAGCGATTTAAAAAATAAAAATAATACTATATTCTAAGCAAATGTTGATGATTATTTTGGTATAAATTTTACGCCTAAATAATGTAGGACTTTAGAGATATCGGGGCTTGTTTCGAAGCCTTTTCGGTCGATAATTGAATTACGTAGATTATTTTTTCTTTACATAAAAGGCATATAACGAAAATATATTCTATTATTATTGAAGTATAGGATATTTGAAAGCTAATTATATTTTTTTTGATGGTAGATATTCAGTAGAATCTCCAAATTAGAGCTCCGAAATCATGTCTCCGTGAGTTTTTGCCTAAACATTCATCGGGAGAAAGCTTATTACTAAATAATTAAATAACTTATCTAAAATCGGTTCTGAGGTTATTGTAGTAGAGAAAACGAACTATTTTTACCAAGTAATTGTTATTTCATACAACGAACGTAAAACATACAATTTCAACGTCGAAAACTTCAAATTTCGCGTTTTTTTGTAATACGCCTCTTAACCGTTTTTTGACATTTGTATTTTGATTATTTGCACTTTAATTTTTATATAGTATTGATTATAGATTTTTTGCTATACAATAAAAATGGCGCGGTTTCTATGTATGTGCTTATTAAATACAATATTTATTTAGTTGTTTAATTTTCGATTTACAGACGCCAGCACATCAAGCTACCCGAAACTGTAAAAATTGGACAGATTGTAGTAGCTTGATGTGCTGGCGTCTGTACAAAACCCGCAATATAAATTTGATTCTTTTCAACATAATAGACCGTACCTATTTAGGATTGTTTAATTTACTTAATGATGACCGAATGAGTGAAACAAATCATGAACATCATCATATATTTTACATTCTTTGTCGAAATGGAAAACCTCTTGTCAAAGTGGCAGTGGTGTGAATTTTCAAGAAAACCCTTATTAATTAGGTGCCTAAGAAGTCAACAACACTCCTTAAATATATTTATTATTTTATAAGACGCAAAGAAATTCGTAGGTACATAATTATTCTCTGTTATGCCGTAGTCAGTTAAAAAGATAAATAAAGATGCCTAAAACACACATTCCTATAAAACATAACACAATCTCAAAAAAAATAACATCTAACGTCCACATAATTTTCCGCCAAATTAAACGTATAAACGTTAAATATTTCCGGGAACCAACAAACGCTCATCCAATCGTAAAGAGACTTCATGCAAATAGAGACGTACCTACCTCGCAATTACCGGTTTTCTATTTTTTTACGAAGCTCAAAGCGGACTCTAGCGTGACATCGCTCTTGACCTATAAAGAATGTATTTTTTCTTTTATCCCAACCGTTTATGTTCGATGTGGAAAATGCTTTTAAGGTTCTTTTTTTGGTGTTTCAGAATAGAATTGCTTTGTATATGAAAGATAACTAGGAGCATTGTGCAGAGAAATTGGTGACGGTTTTTTTGTTTTAATCATTTTGAGTTGTTATCTAAGCGGTCTTGGGTTTCGTGGCTAACTAAGTAACAGCCGCATGGTTAGATTGATCAAGGTTAAGCAATATTTGCCGAGGTCTATCCGTGAAAGACCATCTAATTCATAACGAAAGCTAGTTATGCCGTTGGTCCCGGCCGTCATTTGTAGATCCTTGACAGTCGTTCCGTATAGGCCGAAAGTCTGACAACCAGTCTTATGACACGGGGAATCGTGTTACCAAGTAACTGAGCTGTGGAGGTCAGATAGAAAGTAGCTTCATGTAAAACTGGTATTCAGCTGCATCCGATTAAACTGGAAGACATCCCCAAGATAGTTGGAAAACGGTCAGGCAGATGAGACACGTATCACGCAATAACCTCAGTTATAGCTCCGCTAAAATTTAGCGAAGGCGGAATCAGAGCCGGAGGTATGGTTTCTTATGGAAGTTCCGCTCTTGCAAAGATGGACCGAGGTTCCGTTAATACATAGTAAGTAGTTTTTATAAGATTTTTTTCCCGTTCAAAAGAATTGACTTAAAAGAGACCAAACGTCAAAACGTAAACACTAGCAAAATATATTATTATTATTGTACACACAGCAAAATGTTTCTGTTCATATATGATACTCATGATAACCCAACAACGCTTATGAAATAAATAATCAAAGTACAGAATATTCATGAATAAGAGTAACCATAAAATCGGATTACAACTTGCAAAGCCAAGACTAAGTCCGTGGCCTTGCCGCCTTAAAGCCTCGTTCACGGCCATGAGCGGTGCGATTCGCAACGCGACTTTAATAAAGCGACACGCGCGCGCGTCACCGGTTTTACTCTGTCGCTCCGTAAGGCACGGGGCACACAATAGGGGCGTCAGACGAGGACAGGACGCAGACGCGGGACAAAAATGCTTCATATTGTACTGTCTTTGACACTTTATTTCCGGGGCAGCTGCGGTGCCGTTCGTTGTGAGCTACGACATTTTATATTTTGACTAGCAGCGCCCCGCGGTTTCACCCGCATAAGAGTCGATCCCGTGAGAATATCGGGATAAAAAGTATCCTATGTGTTAATCCTGGTTATAAACTATTTTTGTGCCAAATTTCATCCAAATCCGTTTAGGAGTTTGTGCGTGAAGAAGTAACAAACATACAAACACACTCACAAACTTTCTTCTTTTTAATATGTATTAGTGTGATTTCGATGATCACCCTGCCCTTTTCGCACCCCATTGCGTCTGCGTCGTATCTGCTTATCGTCATTTAAGTATATTATAAAACAATAGGACGCAGACGGAAAAGCGATATCCCTTTCTGTATGTTTTGTTCTAGATCGTGTTAATATACATTTTGTGTGACGAATAATGAAAGGGACGCTGCGTCTGTGTCCGTCCTTATCTCACGTCTCTTCCGTGTGGCCCGCGCCTAAGTCACGTTGCGGTGACTCGTGGCATGCTCTAAACAACTTCTTTCATTTGTTTTTTCCGCAGTCGCTGTCGCAAGACGCGTGTCGCTTGAGCGTGTAGCTCATGGCCACGGGGTAGGCCATTTTTTTGCTCATGTCAGTGAGTGAGTGATTGGGGGGCCTGATCTAGTTTAAGCTTTTATCTATATTAAGTTATCGAGCTTACAAATTCACAGACTTACGGATCTTGTGTCTCGTTTTTGTGGGAAGTATTACTTGATTTAGCATATTTTTTGGAGTGAAAACTTCTTTAGGCGCGTTGGGCATTTTTTGAGATGGGAAAAAACCATTGAATTCGCGCCACTGTTACCGTAATGGACACCCCTTAGGGGGTCCAAACCTTTATATAAGTACCGAATCCATGGTAACAGGTTGTGCGTCGATGTCCTCTCCATCCTGTATAAGGTTATATTCTATTTCGTAGAAACCAATAATTGGATCGTATAGATCAGTAATTCACTTGCATAATAATGGCGTCCCGTCTGTGGTTCTCCCTGTCTCAAATCCCATGAGAGTGAGTAAGGAAGGAAGGAACGCCTTTGCCCTGCAGTGGGACACTATAATAAATGCTTTATGAATGGGAGAGGGGTATACTAATACCTACTCCATATCTATAGGTACCTATGTATCTCTCTGAGTGATTGATTAGTTATTTTTTTCGTATATGTGCGGTGACTTGACAAAGACGAAAATGTAGTCGTTGTTCCTCAAAACTAACATACACATTGCATCCACGTGTCCGTTACAATAAGAATTAAAAACGTATGTATTTCAATAAACCCTGTACGTATATTATGTTGTTGACTATCCGTCAGGAATAAAAACAAAAGAAAAAGGAGATCAGACCGGAATGAGAAAGTTTATAGCGAATAAGACAGAAGAATAACTAGCAGGGGGGATCCACGGGAGGGGGGGGGAGGTTCAGGGGATCAGACAGGAATAAATCATTACAGAACGTCACTGAATAGTCAAGCATTACTTAAAACTAGATTCAAGCCATTTGATTGGTTGAAACTAGTTTTAAGTAATGCTTGAGTATTGAGTGACGTTCTATAATACGGGACTTGAAACTACTCAATGAATACTCGTACCATCATCAGCTTGTTTCCAATTAATTTTTGTAAACCACTCAAGGGCCGGGGTTACAGGCGACTTATAAGTTGTATGTTGTATGTTCAGACTGGCGCTTTACTTTTGTGTAAATTATTTCACCCCCACTGCTCTCAAAACGGTGAAGGAAAACATCGTGAGAAAATCGTGAGAAAACCGGCATATCCTAGAACCAAAAATTCGAAGACAAAGTGACATCTACCAACCCGCACGGGGCCCGCGTGGTAGACTAAAGTCCACTCCCTCTCGAAGAGAAGAGACCTGTGTCCCAGCAGTGGGAACATTATAGGCTGATTATGATGACTCAATGAATGTTGATACGGCTTTCACCATAATTTAAAGAATTTATTTCGGAAGGTTTGTGTGTGTACATTTAAATTTAACTTAGATATAGTACAGAAATCTCTATGTTTAGACATGTCGTTAAATCATTACATTGCATCCGTGCGAAGCAGAGGCGGGTCGCTAGTTTAAAAGCTAGCAACCAGCCCTTGCTGCCCGCAGGAGGCTTCGGGAGAAGGAGAGAAACCCAAAGACCAGTCCCCAATGTTGGGGACCTTAAAGCCCCAATACTGATTCCTCGCGCCGAATAGGGCGCAGATACGACCACGCAGTAGGCTTTACGATGTGGTCGTTTCTCCATAGAAACGCTTTCGCCTGTTTTCTTTCTGGTTAATGACCATAAAGCAATGATTTTTTACACAATAATAAATATTAACTACTTGTATGTCCCGGTTTTCCTTTTTGATGATACATTATTTTTATAAGCACTAGAACCCTCAAATAGTGATCAATCTATACCGCTGTCAACAGAGGCCTACTGTACAGACAACTATTAATGAAAAAAGAAAAACATAAGGACACAATATAATTATATCCTTCTTATTCAGTTTATGAAATATCTTTTAAATTGGTCCAATATTGGAGGAGGATTAGGCGAGAGCCAAACCTCGAATTACGACTTTTTACTTAGGATTTTACAAAAGTCTCTCCGACCGCATTTCCTCTTAACGAGTAATAATTTAGACCAACTACGGAACCATATACTGCGTGAAGTCCGACAAATACTTCTCCGGTTTATTTTGCGTTAAAAAAAAAAGAAAAACACGCAAATTTAAAAAAAGCTTATCATGTTAGTTCACGGTCTCACTCCACACCATAGCGTGTTACTAATTAACACGTCACGTTACCATATCAACATATTTCGGACGTGTTAACCAGTTTAGCTTGAAGCTCGACGACATAAAGAACTAGACTTCAAAATCTACATTTAATTACCCGACTACGGCGAAGCAAAAAGGAGGGTTATGATTTTGACCTGTATTTATGTATGTACATATGTTCATCTGTTCCCTCATAACTTTTAAACTACTTGTCATAATTAGACAATGAAGTATCGTTGGAAGCGTCTTAAGCTGATTATAGGCTATGTAACGTCACATTAAATTGAATATGGCGCCCTAAAAAAAATAATCATACCGGCATTTTGACAGAATATACCGTCAGACCAAGTTACACTGGCTACCGACATGTAAGCAAATTGTGTCGACAAAAGTAAATTACAGTAACACCTAATAATTAGCCCATTATTTATTCGACACACGTGATTTAAAGTATCAAATCGTTTTATCAATGTTCGCGCCGTTGTTCCGCCTGGTACAATTAATTTTGAGGCTTTCAAACGGAACTTGGGCCATAATTCGTTTATATTAATTTCTTTTGATTGCTGTTAATGCGTTCGCCGTTTTGTTATTTAAGAGGATTGTGGAACAAAGGGGGTGTTAATTGGTCAATTAAATGTTTGAAACACTTATGTAATTTACATTTAGGGTAAGTAATTGTTTGTCAAATAGACAGTGTATCAATTTGCCGTGTTATACGTTACAGTACCCACTGTAACTAACACTCTACTCAACCCTTCCGGGAATTCAAGCGTGATGTCAGTTTGTTCTATAGAATACAGTCTTTAAATTTTTCTAAAGCTAGGTCAGTAGTGTAGAATCTTGCTCTAACTTTTCAAGCGAACTCCATACATGATGTTATCATTCAATTTGCTTCTCAAAGATAAGTTTCCTCTTGATATTCCTGAATAACTTTTGAAACTAGCTCTAAGATAGTTAGTCCTCGTCTATGGTGAGGAGATTGCGCGGGGGCTAAAGCGGGCGCGAAATAGAACAGATTTTATTTTTCATACCACAAAGTTAAATTAGTCTACAGATAGAATTTCGTACTTAATTTGTGGAAGACAGGTGGCCTACCATGATCTAATTAAAAACGATTCAAAAACAAGACATTTCAGTTTAGGTTCCTAAACTGCATCGCTTGAGCTGCTCTATGGATGTCATGGTACCAAACAAGTATGAATGAAACGAAAACTTGCGACTCAGTTTGGGATAATCGCTGTCAGCAGAATGGTACGGCCTAAATTGAATCGTTAATCTGACGTCATGGTACGAATTAGAAGAACAGTTCAGTTTAGGTCCTAAAATGATTCGCGTTAAGAGCTTGTGGTAGGCCTCCTGTTGCCTAAACTAAGTTTTTACAAAATCTGTAAGTCAGGTCACCAGCGGTGCTATTCTGTAAAAAGATCACCGTGATAACTTAGGTGAAGTGAGATTAAAGTGAGCTGTCATTCCACCTGATGCTATTGATTGACACTATTGACAGCTCACTTTAAGCTCACTTCACCTAAGTTTTCACGGTGAGATTTTTACGGAATAGCATTACAGGCCCCCTTAACAATATTTCAAGTATTAAACAGAAGATGTAAACATCAAAGACTAGCTTCTGCCCACGACTTCTTACACCTGAAAAGCCTCTCGACCCACCGCGTAGCATCCCATCGCCCGCCCACACTATTACGTCGTTTTATTTATTTATTTATTTATTTATTAAAACTTTATGCACAAGTAAAAACTGTACAAAGGCGGACTTAATGCCTTGGGCATTTTCTACCAGTCTACCTTTTCGCCTTTTCCGTTTTCGCTTACCGTTCTTCCTAACTATTTAGCTTTTTGCTTAGTTCCTAAGGGTCGTAGCGTGATGTTAAATAATCTATAACCTTACTTAATCATTGTGCTATCAAATGCAAAAAGATTCTTCTCGATTTTTTTTTTGGGTGGGAAATTATCAAATAACTTCTCCCGCTCTGGGCGGAGCAAGAGGGCGTGTAAGACTCTTACTGACTAAAACCCACCCGTGTTCCTTCATTTGCCTGTGCCAGGGGCCACGGTATCTCTTTCGAACAACCCGCGACCCCGGCAGGAACCGCGATCCCGGCAGGACCCGCGACCCCGGCAGGACCCGCGACCCCGGCAGGACCCGCGACCCCGGCAGGATTTTTTCCAATCAGATGGTAATTTCAGAGATTAGTTCGTTCAAACAAACAAACTATTCAGCTTTATTATTAATATACTCGTAGATAGAAATGAAACCGCCGTTTTCGTCCCTAGTGAAGTGAATATGGTGGGTGCCTTTAGTTCAGACATCAATGATATGGATATCAGGATATGAGGATATCTTTCAGTGTGAGATAAATATATCACGAGAGGTCCTTTGAGGTCTGGCGATCTTTGACAGTCGTTACTGGTCGTCAGAAGCCCGAAAGTCTGACAACCAGTCTTACTAAGGGGTCTGAAGGGGTATCGTATTACCCAGTTACTGGGTTGTGGAGGTCAGATAGGCAATCGCTCCATGTAAAATACTGGTATTCAGCTGCATCTGGTTAGACTGGAAGCCGACCCCAACCTAGTTGGGAAAAGGCTAAGAAGATGATGATGTGTTCTTAGAGGTCTACTCCCTAAGAACGAAATCCGTAGTTTCTACCGACGTTATGGAGGTTGTTACACCGTATCACTTACGGAGACTAGATTAGTTTAGGGCCTTAACCAAGAATGAAAGAAAACTCGATTTGACAGTTGTCCTTTCTCCCGATGTGTTTTGCCCGGTCGAAAAAGTTAGTTAATCGACAGTAGGGTTCACTCCAAGCTATCGAAGTACTTTCGGACGGATCCTTATCTTCGTTGACGAACTTAGAGAGTAGGATGTCACCTCAGCTGGATACGATTGGAAACTAATAAAGTTTAAATGTGTATTATTTTGTACTAAGCGTTTGAGTCCTTTTCATAGTTATTTTATCTCGGATTTTGCATAACTGTCAAAATCACAATGGTCTTTATAGTCATTACAATAAGGTTGTTGTTGGGTTGCTGCTGTTAGAACTAAAATATGTATCTGTGAAAGGACTGTAGTTAGCGAGTGATCGTCTTTTGTTTTACCCTGTGGAAGCATGTTTAGCCTCTACTGTATATTGCCCGCTATAGCAACTGGCGATGCGTTGAGGCCACATAATCTCGCCCGCTACCACCATAGTCATCGTGTCATCACCCTGGACGTAGCCTTAAAGTTTGGTGTGTGAGACAAGACTGAGAAGCTATTGTTTCAACTCCTTAGTGAAGTGAGTTGCCAGGATGGCGTTTGTTGCTACGTTCTAGCGTTCATATTTTTTGTTCGTTTTTATTTTTTATGAAGATGATATTTCTACTACCGGTATTAATGGTACCTAATCTGTGGTGAAATGGTGTTGTGTCTGGCGGCAACCGCCCTATGATTCATGTTGGGCCGTTGTATCTATGCTACTTGCGCGGTAAACTCTGCTTGCGACATGCAGGACTTTGCGTGACGTCAGTATGACATGTTGTTCACATGTGGCGTTGTAGATACCGCAACTGCTAAAAACTGTTTAGATGGTGCAGCTTTTATTGTAGCTTCAAAACACACGCTCTCGCTTCTTTACAGGCTATTCGCATCGTGTGATTAAGGCTTTACTCGACCAACTCCTCCACCTTATTCGGGATATTATTTTACTAAAATCAAACTACACTAACCTTCTACTTCACTCAACATTGAATTGTTCATCCGAACATTGCGAACAAATATACCTAGCATACCAAAATGTACTGCGGTTATAAGAATAAGAAATAATAGGTTTGTATGTATAAGTAGAACATGCCGCTCAGAAAAATCCAATATCTTACAGATTCATTACAACTACGCCTTTCCAGGTACCATATTCATTAAGTGTTTTCAATTTCGTATATTATATTCTTTATTGGTACAAATATGTTTGTATTTCTGTGTTTTAGGGTATATATACTGTTGTATTATTAAGCTGTATGTAAGTGTATCCTTCTATCCGTCTTACTAATATTATAAACTCGAAATTTTGTGTGCATGGATGGATGGATGGATGTTTGTTACTCTTTCACGCAAAAACTACTAAATGGATTTTGATGAATCTTTACAGTAATATAGCTTATACATCAGAATAACATATCGGAAACTTTTTATCCCGATATTCCCACGGGAAGGATACTTATGCGGGTGAAACTGCGGGGCGCTTCGCCTACGACCTACAACTCGTAAGTCGCGGCCGTTACTACTTGGCCACCACTGCTCAAATGCTCACTGCAATCAAAACACGATATTTTTTATAATGAATCATTTAAATAATTAAATAAGCATTCCCTAATAGATTGAGTAGGTACTGCAAGCATCTCTTACCAATTACGAAAATGATTTGATTTAATTGATACTTTGACGCCATCGTCATCAAAAAATTTAAAATGGCTAACTAATCAATGACACATGAAACGTGATAACAATCTCATCAAGCAGAATCAGAAACCATCCATTTTTGCGGACACCCAAAAACAGAACCCATCATATGACGTCCATCATCGTCACGAAAACATGACAGTCAATTAATGGATGTATCCAATTTGCGCGAACAGTTCACGAACGATGCTATATGATGGCATTGTATAAAGATTGTGTCACTGGCTTTTGATATATGATTTTTATTATGGACTAAATCATCAAGCGTGAACGAATCCGCGGGGGAATTGCGTAACACATTATCAATCGGAATCGGTTTCATTTTGACAGTTCAACAGCATTCATTGCGTTATTTACGTGTTGAGCACACAAATTTTTAGAACTTACAAAGCAATGGTTTAGCAATTTGCTTCAAAATGATTCAGAGTCTCATTGATAGTGTGTTACGCAATTAGGGGGCAGGATTGTAGGTATAAAAGTTTAGTTTAGCAGTTTCTTAGTACCCAATATGCAGCGGCACTTTTTAATATATTTTTTTATTGCTGAACGGGCTTGCTCTTCACCTCGATCACGCCTGATGGAAAGCGATGGATGAGGTCTATGATAGAACAAGCGTGCCCAATAGATGCCTGTTCGCTCTTGTTTCGAAGGCAGACTGGTTAAATGTGGAAGGGAACACTGGCAGAGAGTTCCACACTTCATGCTGTGCCCATAATAAATATGGAGTTGAAGCGAGTTGAGTACAACTGACTGGTCGGGATATGACAATGAGTCATACTTTTTCGTGCGTGCAGCCGGCGTTCATCGATTTATAAGACATTTTCACGTCAAAAAACATTTTTGGTATTGCCAGAATAAAAGTTGCGTATATAAAATTATCCAACCATAACGCCTGCCAAGCAAAAGATTTGCGGATCTTCATAACGTTCAAGCCACTTTTATCATAACCGCATATATGTACTTCATCTAGGAGTACATTCTACAGCGAATATAACAGTCCCGGAAATAAATAACGTTAGGGAATCAAACGAGACGCGGCGCATCTCGACGCCAATAACTGCGCCGGAAATCGATTGTTACTGGTACTGTACGCTGAACAGACTTTTTGGACTTGATTTATTAGTCGTGATAACAGTATTAAAAAGTAATAAGGTCTATTAATGTTGTTTTTTTTTTTGGAATATAGGGCGAGCATCAGCGGTCTAGCTTGGTTACGTGACTGCCACGTTGGTCTAGTGCAGCGAGGCGGTCAAGGTACAATTATATTTTTTCACACCACCTGCCTGACAATGTCAAATTATATCGATACCTTTAAGCTCAAAGGGCGTAACCACCACTTTGGCAAAAATGAGATAATAATGCAGTAATACTTAGTTTTTCGTACTCTTTCGATCGGTATATTTAAAATATAGAAATTCGCAAAAAATTGATGTATACAACCTACAATTTTTGGATCGCTAGACACGATTTTTTATAAATTTGGGCCGTAAGTGAAACATATTAATTTAAATATTCGTTACAGCAAACGTCGTAATAGGTAAATGAAAATAAAGACTTGGTAGTATATCCCGTGATCTATCAAATTTGGTCTTTACATCTCTAGCCATTTTTTAAATTTGGATCATACTTGACGTATACAACCCGAGATTTTATCAATTTTGATGGTTACGTCCCAAAGTATATATAAAAATAGTAAAAAACTAATTTATATTTACGTCATATTAGAATATTTTGTCAAAGCAATCAACCCAAAGTTTAATAAATACTGGTGGTTACGCCTCCAAATGCTTTTGCTATTAGATAACAATTTGACTTATACTTCCATCACGTCATACGTCGTCCATTATAATTAATATTTTTCACTAAAGCATCTTGTACTTTGAACTCAGTTTTATGCTATTATGCGACTAAAATCATCTACGTAATAAGGTAAAATATCGTCTTTCTTACAAGCGACGCGTTTGTTCAAAGAGAGAGAGCGAGAGATCTATATCAGGTGACGGGCGGGTTGGGGTAGAGGAATTGTTTACAATATTTCTATTATTTTAATTTTAACAACACGATTAAAAACTTAGTCAAAGACCAAGAACTGAGGACAGTCTTCAGACTTACCAAAAACAGTAACTAACTTTATAGAGGAAATGAAACGAAAAGTAAACGTACCCTCATATCCTTTGACTTGTTTTGTCTTCGTAATTATGTAAGGGATAAAGATAACAACAAAGTAATGTTAAGTATAGGATCATCTCACTTTACAGTTCTAATCGTGTTAAAAGCGAATACATATTGGGGCAAGAATGAACGGCATTTCATTCTCCACGAGATGTCGAAAGTTTACAGCTGATTAACAAGTCAAGTTTGATTAGGACCTGATGTAGTTTAATATAAGGCATATTTATTCATATAACACGAAATATTTTAAGAGTTACACCTATAGGTGGTAAAGAAGACATAGAAACGGACAAAAGTATATTATTTTAGCAAATGAAATAATTTAAAATTACTTGACACACATAATAAATACTGGCTCCTTCTTATTCTTTCAGATCCATTACGTCGTGCTCATTGAAGAGAGGAGTAAAGGTTTTTATCCAAAATGTCTCAAGCAATTTTAAAATAATAAAAATTGCGTTGCTATTGGCTTCTTTACAACCTCGACATGTTTCACTTAAAATATTTCGTGTATGAATAGATAGATGTTATATTTTATAATTTATTATTATTATGATCTTAAGGACTATGGTTCTTATGCCCATGTGGTTCCATAAAATAACGACCCGATGTGACCAATAATTCCCTTTATGAAAGTACATAATTATATATGTTCATATTAAGCAGTCTACACGACTCAGCATCAAAGTTGTGACAAAAAAATACGCGACAAATGTTAGGGCGAACGATATTTCGACCATTAGTGGTGCGACAGCACATCATAATGTTCCCACTGCTGAGACACCGGCCTCCTTTCGCTAAGAAGGAGTGGATCGTAATCCACCACGCAGGCTCAGTGCGGGTTGTTAGATATCACATGTCTATGAATTTTGGGTTCTAGGACATGCCGGTTTCCTCACGATGTTTTCCTTCACCGTTTTGAGAGCAGTTGTGATAAAATAATTTGCACAAACCAGCTTTAACTAACGTTAACGTGTTATTAATCATGAAACCTAAAATAACATACCTACTCATAATGGTACGTAGTACCGACATGTAATTTCTATTCAGTCTATAATGTATAGGTGTTATATTATAATTAATTACTTAGCTGACACACCAAATTAATTAACGCCACAGCCTACAATCTATCTTTGAAAATCTACCACACGTGCTGCAGAGGTCTAATCATCTCGTGTGATACTAACTTAGTCTGTCACTTTGTTCAAATATTGGCTCCAATGGTAAACAATGGTGTAATCCCAGAGGAAATAAGGGGGATTTGATGTAACACGGGTGTCGGGTAGGGACAGGTGATTGGCTACCATAAATTGGATGTAAAAACCGGTCAAATATAAATATTGGTAACTTTGGCTGATGCTGCGTGTGAAATAACATTATGTTGCAATAGAGGCTATTTTGTCAAAAAATTCAAGCAAAGGCTTTACAAAAATAAATGAAATAGATGTACCTGCTCTATATCTATCACATTTTGAACCCTATTCTATACTCTTTAAAGCACAATTTTGTAAGGATACTTTGGATCAATATTAATATAGCTAAATCCCAAGGGGAACATAGATTTCAGGAATTCATTAAGCGGTGATTATAACGTGACTTAGCAACTGTTCCTATCTGATGTGTCGTGAGATAAGATACAGATTTAGATGGTATTGTTCGAAGGCTTAGAAGGTAACGGCCGCACGACTCGATCTTCGAGGTTAAGTAACGATTGCTAAGGTAGGTAGGCGGGACGGCTCAGGGAGAGCGTCGCACGCCTCAGCCGCCGCGGGAGACGTTACGGGCGTCGGGAGCCGCGTGACGACTCCCGGCCACCGTAGGCGCGGGCCTGCGGACGGAGAGTAATGGGTAGCTCTCCGTCCGATCAGGACCAGGCCCGTGCCGGACGGCGCGTATGTGTTCCACGCGCGCCTCAAAGAGATGTCAGCATAAAGGAAGGGGCCCGCCAGGGCCGAAGCCTGCCGGGGTAGCGGGATCGTCCGAAAGGGTTACCGCTGCCCCGGAACATAAAGGGCTAAGGAAGGAACACGGGTGGGTTTTAGTCGGTAAGAGTCTGACACTCCCTTCCGCTCCACCCAGAGCGGGAGGAGTCATTAGATGATTTCCCATCCACAAAAAAATAAAATAAAAAAAAGGTAGGTCTGTGGATGGCTGACCATCCATCAAATACCAAGACCCCTCCGTGCGTCGGAAAGCACGTAAAACCATTGGTCCCGGCTGTCATTAGATCTTTGACGGTCGTTACGTGTAGTCAGGAGCCCGAAAGTTTAACAACCAGTCTTACCAAGGGGTGTACCCGTGTATCTGAATTGTGGAAGTCAGATAAGCTGTTGCTCCATGGAAAATTCTGGTATACAGTTAGACTGGAAGCCGACCCCAACATTGTTAGGAAAAAGCTAGACAGATTGATTATAACGTGATTGATTATAACTGTTCCTGTCTGATGTACCACGAGATAAGATACAGAATCTGCATTTGCGATTTATTTGCGAAAAATGTAAACAAATATGAGTTTATGGAAAAATAACTTCAAATCCTACACAATAAAGTTCAGTTTACGCTACAACTTCAAGCATATTTATGACTTTTGAATAGTGCTAGTCGCTCTGAAATGAAATTAATTGCCATTGAAATAAAGTTGATGTTTGTTTAACTTGAAATAATATTAAGTTGAAACACTAGATGGTATTGTTGGCTTAGAAGGACAACTTGGAAATTATACTAAAGTGTACCTACAGAGTGACAGGGATATCGACGCGCAATCTATTACCATGGATTCAGTATGTACAGACGCCAGCACATCAAGCTACCCGAAACTTTCAAATTTTCCCAATCAACCGTTACCGTTAATAGCGATAAAGTTGACCCTTATTGCGTAACTTACTAATATTTTGAAGGATTTTGCTAATCTATTGCTTCTATGTTCGAAAAATTTGTCTGCTCAGCAACGTTAATAACGCAATGAATGTTATTGAACTGTCAAAATAAAAAAATAAAAGCCATTCCTACTGTTAGTGTGTTATCCCGCAGTTTGTTGGCAGACGTTAGCTCCTTTTTAAGTAGGTACATTTAAACATAATTAATAATGACACCCTACGTCTATTTTTGACGTGAAAAAAACATCGTGAGTAAACCGACATGTCTTAGAACCAAACATTCGAAGACGTTATGTGTGACATCTATCAACTTGCACTGGGCCAGCGTGGTGGATTACAGCCCACTCTCTCTCACCGAGAGGAGGTCTGTGTCCCAGCAGTGGGAACATTATAGACTGATTATTCTTAAGCTTAAGATGGTAACCAATTTGCTTAACATTTAGGGGTTTATTTATAAACGATGAATAAAGTTAAGTGACGTCAAAAATGTATGGTCGCTAATTCAAACTCAAACTCAAAGCATTTATTTCAATTAAACCATTTACAGGCACTTTTGAATTGTCAAGAAGTCGGTCAGTCAAAAATAAAATGAAGCTAGTTGACCATTCCAAAGCGTAGGTACCCTATGGAGAAGAACGGGCAAGAAACTCCATGGACTCTCTTTTAAATTATATTTTTACAAAAATATTAGTTACATCATTAATGTTGAATTTATAATAATATGTGAGAACGATGTAAAAAAAAGACGTATGCGTTAAAAGCGTCCAGAGTACAGCAAATAGTAAATAAAAAATAAAAAACAACCATCCGAAAATAAAATAATTAAAAATAAAAATAAGCCACGCAAAAATAATCACTACTTAACTTCAAGCAACGCTTATGTATAAAGGGGTTAATGTCCCTGATGTTACAATATTTTTGGCGCATTCATTCATTGACCCACGTTTACACTGCAGAAAAAACCGTGCATTAACGGCGGGAATCTCAACACTTTTCTTGCGCCGAGATATTTATAGCTCGGCGTTTTACCTGAACATATGGAGAGCAATAAAAACTGCACGGAGTTCACTTTTTACTTTACCCTGAGCGTTTGCGGCGATATTCCCCGAACCGGCATCGTAGACATCTGTGCCCATTAATTTATGGGGACAGTTCTGTTGAGTAGAATATTGTTTGTTATTAGCTTCTGCCCGCGACTTCGTCCGCGTGAAATTTCTTGTTTTAACAAAATAATATGTCCAACACTCTTCAGCTTCCCCACTAGTAAAAGAATTTTCGGAATCTCATCAGTTGTTTTAAAGATTACCCCTACATACAAATTCATAGATTTCATCTCTTTGTAATATGAGTACGTATCACAAAGCGATATATACAGGGTGTGTCGTAAATAGTGGTCCACCGTTAAGGATTCGATATAACAGATAATTTACTATAACATATATTATTATAATTTTAACCATTTTAGTAGTACATTTTTTTTTTACAAAATGGCTCCTGAATTTTCATGATTATGCTAAAAATTAGGGTTAAAATAGAGAAGAGCTAACTTTTTCTTCAAAAGCTCTAAATTTACATACAAAACTATAATTTTACACGATAGCTCTAGTATTCAACAGTAATTAACAGAAATCAAAATGAAAAAATAATGTTTTTTGTTGAAACTACAACCTTTGTAAAAAACGTTAATAAAAAACAAAAAAAATATATTTTCGGAACCCTTGGGTAAAAATGGTTAAAATTGTTGTCCTGTATATTGCTATACGAGTAGTGGTAGACTAAAAAAACGATGGATGGAGTGTGTGAAAGATGATATGATAAAAAAAGGAGTGACTACTGAGATGACGACTAATAAAGATATACCTATGGAAGAAAAATATATGTTGCGTCGTCCCCAAATAAATTGGGATAGCGGCAGTAGGATGATGAATATTGATATTAAAATTTCAAACTAGGAATGGGCTGGCATTGCGTGGAAACATACTTAAATTCTGGTTTGTCCTTTTTTGATGGAGATGTTCTGAAACCAAGTTAATGGTAGAATTCTTAGAAACGAGAAATATAGCCATGTTGACGAGTTTAATAATAATGTGGTCGCGCAAGGACTTGTTGGGGCGTATTCTTGGTTAACAAATACGCGGATTAATTTAAAAGGTATTTCTTGAAGTAATATTGCATGTAGTATTCCGGAACTAGCTTGTCGCTAGCACTTAGATGATAAAACAAAATGAAAAAATAAATGGATGTTGGATTAAATTCTGAATTACCGCAACAATAAGTTCATTATGAACGCAGCTATAACTGAATGAAAGAATGCGTCATGATTGTGTGAAAGACGTAAATACCCCTTTATTCATAAACGTTACATAAAGTTAAGTAGATTAGCGACTGTTTAACCATACATTTTTGACGTTTGAATGTTACTTAACTTTAATCATCGTTTATAGATCATCATCTGCCTAGCCTTTTTCCAACTATGTTGGGGTCGGCTTCCAGTCTAACCGGATGCAGCTGAATAGCATATTAGCATATTTATAATAATATATATATATTTTTAATATTATTGTTTTTATTTTTATTATTTATTTATCTATAACTTTAATCATCGTTTATAAATAAACCCCGTAATTATTATAACAGTAAAGTAAAATAAATTTAAAGTTTCTAAATATGTATTTCATTTCGGTCATCCTTCCCACATGTACAGACGCCAGCACATCATTTTCAACTTTATCACTAAAGCATAAGTTTCAAAGTTGATTGTGTAAATTTGACAGTTTCGGGTAGCTTGATATGCTGACGGCTCTACATCATCATTCTCCAGCCCTTATCCCAATTTATTTGGGGTCGGCGCAACATATATTTTTCTTCCATATTTCTCTATTAGACGTCATCTCGATAGTCACCCCCTTTCTAATCATTTCTGGCGGCTCTACATGTACTTACATAAATGCAATCAGTAGCCCCTTTATTCATAGCCTTGGTTAAAGTTAAGTACTGATTAGCGACTGTTTAACATTTTTGACGTTTAAACGTCACTAAACTTTAATCATCGTTTAATAAATAAACCTCTTCGTCATCAGAAGCTATAGAAGGGTTGCTACAACTGTTTGACTTACGTTTAAGTCAAACAAGTGAGGCAATGTTGAGGCGTTCCTCAACCTTGCCACAACATTATAAATACAGGAAATCCCGTCAAAACCATAAATGCACAACTATTGCTGCCCCTTTTATGAAAATTCCATCTCCTACAGATTTAAATTACTTTTCAAGGAGAGAGCATAAGTTGTAGCAACAGTTTCAACTAAAAAGGCTGCAATTCTTAGAAACAGACTAAATAGGACTGCCAAGAGTTTCGCTGTCAATATTCAAAATTAAATAAGTTTTGTTGCTCGCTGCACTTCTGCGGAAGTTTCAACGTTCGTAGGACTACAATTCATTTTCTTCTCTATTCCACTAAGACAATGTCTATTTTTCTTTGTACCTACTTCTTTTTGATGTCCAAGCCACTAAAGTAGACGATCTAAAATGAAACAGTCGGAGACATTAGTTCGGATGTGCTGGTTGACATTTTGACTTTTCTGTACCTATTATTTATTTAGGGCCCGCGACTTCGTTTGTATTTTGTGTTTCATCATTTTTAATACAAATAGCTCTGCCGAGGCCGGCCCAGAAGGACATGGCGAGATGACTTGGAAGTGTATCGTGAGGGCTGGTTTGAGGTGAAAAGAGTTCTTGGAAGAACTTGGGGGAGGTCTTTGCCCAGCAGTGGGTCATTTTTGCTGGGTGTAAATTTGGTGGGGTTCCAAACGCTAAACACGTAGCCGAATTCTAGGCAGAGTCCATTTAGATCGCCATCGACACGAAACAAAAGAAGAAGTGAGTCGGCCAAGAAGGAGAAGTGAGTGAGAATAGATTAAGCAAAAAAAAAAACAAATATCTGGGATGAAAAGTAGCCTATGACCTTCTACAAAGGGCCTAGGTAAATTGACATTCTATATCAGCAATTACGATGATAGAAAAAAAAATGACTATTCAAAAATGTCCGACTGACATAAACTATCGAAAAATCTATGGCAATCCCGTTGAAAGTTGTTGTAGAGAAACGAAACGCTTCGAAAGCGATTCCCAAGCCACCTATCTGTCGTTCAAAAAGATCGGTAATGGCCGACACCTATAATTTACGGACCGTTATTGGTTAAAATTAAAACTTTTCTATCTTCACCAATAATGAAGCAAATACCTCTTAGTTTCGGTGAATGCTTATGCGAATCCCGCATCCCCGGCCATAGGTAGAGGTGGAACACCGCGGTGGTTTTAGCCTGTATGCCCCTCTGTCACCCCCACGATGGAGGAAGTCCATGAGGATTTCCACCGCGCACAAAAAAAAGGCCCTCCCATATAGAAGCAGCTATCACAGATAAAATTAGGTTACGAATCTATGTATACCATGTTCAGTTTGGCAATAAAAAATGCTTCCATTGGTGTAAAAATCTCACCGTGAAAACTTGAGTGAAGTGAACTGTCAACCCACGTGATACCTATAGGGAATGACACTATATTAACAACTCACTTCATGCTCACTTCGCCTATGTTTTCACGGTGATATTTTTACAGAATAGTATTGCTGACCATCAGTCATTTAGGGCCGATTGTTTCAAACGGTTGGTTAACGTAACATACGTACGTCAAATAATAACGATTACGTACTTATTCGACGTAAGTTAAGGCCATAATTTTGTAACTGTAACTTGAAACAAAGCTTTTTTGGATTGACGATAGTTAGCGCCATTTTTGACGTATACGCGTACGTCAAGTGGACGTGATACGACGCACCCTCGTTAAAAGGTAACAGACAGACAAATATACAGAGTTACTTTCCCATTTCAAATATTAAGTACAGATAAATGTGTTTACTATACGAGCTTCCATCAAAATTGAAAATAAAATACGCCATTTTGCTTTTATGAGAGCAATTAACTTGAAACGGAATTTAATGTTGGTGCATTTTCTTTGTGGGAATGCTTGGTTGTGAGTCTTTTTGTCATTACGAAGAAGTGTGTGGAATTTTCTAAGCTGAGATTTTACTGCAGAATACGTATATTAATTTTACTTCGCGTTTACAATTTTAGTAGAATTAATAAACTCTCAAATAATTCTCATTTTACTTGTTTTAAACAATATGATTGTGCACTCTAATATAATGATTGCGTCTCTTTTTGTGAGTCTTAAATAATTTTGGTCTTTTAAAAATTCTGAACAAGCTAACCCAACCCGTTTGGTCGGGGTTTCCCCAGCTTTGTTACTGCGGCCAGAAAAGGGCGGGATAATAAAAAAGGGGCAATTATGTAAAAAGGTATGCATCATTAAAAGCGAAATAAGTTTTTAGAGGTTCTATCATTTTAAAAAGTATGCATTATTAGAAGGTCAATAAGTTTGTTAGAGGATCAGTTAAATATTTCTCTAAAACAATGCTCATAGTAACGATAGATGTACAGAGACCATTTCCATATTGGATTTAAAGTTAACACTCTGGGGCCCAAGTCTGCTAACGCAATTGTGCCAGGATGGTCGATTATTGGCACCGTAATGGTTGATTTTGACAGTTTTGGTAATAACATAACATTTATTTTTTGCTTTCATAAAGCCGTATGCACGAAGATCGCTGGGCAAAAATCTCCACACAATGGGTGCCTGAAGATGGACGGCGCCGCTGAGACCGGCCTAGAAAGAGATTGCGAGAAGCCTGGACGCGTACCACGAGGGCTGGTTCGAGGTGGCGCGGGAAAAGAGTTCCTGGAAGGACTTGGGGGAGGCCTTTGCCCAGCAGTGAGACACTATAGTTCGCCAGTTTTGTTTAAGTCCCTACTACATGTAGGCCAAGCCTACCTATTCCAATCAACCGGGCACAAATCCAGACTCCGGGCTGCATCTGAGAAATTCCAGATGGAGCAGTCCAATAACACTTTGCCCAACCCGGGAATCGAACCCAAGACCTCATGCTTAGCAGTAGCACTTGCGACCACTAGACCAACGAGATTTTTTTTTTATTTTTGTCGTTTATTAATCAAAAAACAGTTTACAAGCATTTGTTAAACATACCACACAAAACATAGCGGGTTTAATAGCGGTATGGCCAGACACGGCAACTCGGTACCACTACATATTAAAATCTCCTAATTGAAATGTGTTATTATGGTTTTCCGATATAGCACCACTGACACTCCATTGTAAATTTGTTCGTGTACTGGTAATCTCAAAATCAGAACATCATAATCAGCCTATGACGTCCCCACTGCTGGGACATAGGCCTCCTCTCAGAGAGAGGGAGTAGGCCGAAATCCACCACGTGGACCCATTGCGGGTTAGTAGATGTCACATATATTCGATTTTTTAGTTCCAGGACATGCTGGTTTACTTACAATATTTCCCTACGTAATCGCGTGCATAGTGACAATATTCGTCACTGTCTAATCTCCTATTATTTTGACACTTCATTGGACCACTGACACGCCATTATGAATTTAGGAGATTGAGAAATTTTGGCACAATTGTAATGGCACTGTCTCAGGGCCGGTTGTTTCGAACGGTCGGTTAACGTAACATACGTACGTCAAATAATAACGATTACGTACTCCTTATTATTTGACGTACAGCAAGGCCATTATTTTGTAATTTTTTTGACGATAGTTAGCGCCGTTTTTGACGTATATGCGTGCGTCAAGTGGACTTGAAACATCCCGTCCTTAGTATTGTTGTCATGAAGACCATAACATCATGCCTGTATTCCCCGACGTGCCATTAACTGGGCACAAATCCTAACTCAGGGCTTCTAAGAAATTCCTGACGGAACAATCCAATAACACTTTACCCGACCCGGGAATCGAACCCAAGACCTCAAGTTCAGCAGCAGCACTTGCGACCACTAGACCAAAGAGGTAACTAGTCTTGATTAATCATCGATAATAACAGACTTGGCCCTCTTTAACAATTTACTCGAACTGATTTGACTAACAAAATTCTCAAGACCGGAGAACGACAAAATTAAATAGATAGATACGTGAATATTGGCACAGCCCCAGAAAAGATATCACAAGCAGGATATCCTCTTCGGCTACCATAAAACCAAGATAGATACTCAGTCACCGATATAGAACATAATTTGTGAGCCTACAATAACCAACAGGAAACAATTATATTGTTATAAAATAACTAGCCACGCGCCCTTGCTTTGCACGGTATTTACTAGTTGACCAAAACATCGAGTTTTCTTTAGTATATGTAAAAAAAAGTATTTATTCGGACTTGCACAGTAATATCACAAACTAAACACTCATAGAAGCATAAAAAAAGTAAAATGAAAATAAAAACAGAAAGTCCTATACGAGGCCAAAAGAATGTTATGTAAGTTCTCTCAGCATGATATGCAAATTTAATCATTATTAATGTATTATACACATCATCATCATCATGATGATGAGTTTAGAAGACCAACGCGGTTCCAAGAAAAGCGAATTTAATTTGTAATACGAAAACAATTTCATTATTATTATATAAAACTAACTGAACCAATAGACGTTATCTTGTCAAAGTTTCAATATGGTCATACAAAAATACCGTGGAAAAAATAATTTTCAGTTTACTGAGTTTTCAAATTTTTCGGGAAACTTTTCATCTTGCCATAAAAACCTAATAATTAATATATACATAAACAGTCCTATGTTTAGAACATTTTAAATTTAAAAAAACTTTTTTACAAAAAAAACAACCGACTTCAAAAAAAACTACAAAGTGATAAATAACTTTATCACTTTGTAGTTTTTTGTTAGTTGGTTCCGCATTTTCGTTTTTTGACACCGACTTCCGAAATTAAAGTTATTTATCACTTTGTAGTTTTTTTTGTAAAAAAGTTTTTATTTTTCACTTTTTAGTTGTACCTACTCCACACAAATTCAAATAACACTAGTGCATTGAGGAATTGAAGACACCGACTAGAAGAATCATCAAAATTCGCATAGAAATGCCGGAGATGCAGTACATTTATGCATATAACATCGTACATAAGAATAACTACATAATGTGTTATATACTAAAACCTTCCTGAAAGTATGTAGATCACATTAGTGAAAGAATTATCAAAATCGGTTCATGAGTTTTTGAGAAAATCGCGGACAAACAAACATACATACATACATACATACATACATACGGGTCGAATACAGAACCTCCTTTTTTGAAGTCGGTTAAAAATAGCCAAATCTGTGCAGCCGTTTGCAAGTTGGTAAGACCAACAAACAATATTTCATTTTTATTTATATAGCTATACTAATAAAGTAAGGAATCTGTAATCGGAATAGTTTAATAATTCCGAGGCCCAAGAATGTTAATCATAAAGTTCACTGTTCTGTATCTTATTATTAAGATATTTTAATATTGATAAAGTTTTCGAACCTCTATAGAATACTTTGATCAATAAAAACAATATCTTTTATAATGGTATGTATTTAATCAAATCTCTAATCATTCCCATTTTGCGCTTCTAAAAATATGATTGAACCTAAAATATTCCTATTTTGGGGTCCTAAAAATACCAAATAGCCAAGTAACTGCGACCAACTTTAATGTAGCTTTTAGTCACAGTTCCTACCTTACAGTCGGGGTACCCTAGATTAGTATTGCGACCAAATGTGAGAAAAGGCCAGAAAATTAAAAAGAGGCTCAATTATTTAAAAAAGCGTGCATCATTAGAAGCACAAACAGATTTTGGAGGATCAGTTTAATATTTCCCTTTTATTTCTCTGGTTGAAAGTTTTATGAACAGCTGGTAAAATACTATATTTGGACGATATATTTCTACTACACTAGGAGCGTTCAATCCATCTCTGTCGCTAATGGTCTTTATATTTCAAGAACGGTTGATTTAGTTTCCATGTGATGTAGTATTATTTTTGTGAATATCAGGAACTGCTATAAAATACTTCTCAATACATTTACTTGAATGCATATACAGGGTCACATTAAATTAGCTAGCAAAACTACAGACGTGATGAATATCGATATCGAAACACGCATTGGCGTTTTTCATTTGTCTTCCGGTGTCACGAAAACCACATATTATCCCATCTATGCGTTAGACAAAGAGCCTGTGCACACCACGTTTTTTAAACGCGCCGTCGACGTGCGTTTTAGAAACGCGCGTCGACGCACGGCGCGCTTTTATCCTACAGAGCAGTTTGTTGTCGTTTGTATCGATACAAACGCGATGCTAACGCGCGTTTGTATCGCTATAAATGCGATTCAACGGCGCGTTTAAAAAACGTGTGGTGTGCAAAGGTCTACAGGCTGCGTCTGACTTGCGTGTGTATCGCGTCTGTATCGCTACAAACGCGATTCAACGGCGCGTTTAAAAAACGTGGTGTGCATAGGCCCTTAGGATAATCAGCCTATAATATTTCACTGCTAGGACACAGGCCTCCTCTCTGTGAGAGAGTTGGTAGATGTCACATGTCTTCGAATGTTTGGTTCTAGGACATGCCGGATTCCTCACGATGTTTTCCTTCACCGCGTTTTTTTTCGCTTTGGACTTAAAAATATTATAATGTTATGAAGACGAAAACAAAATCATGTCTGCGACTCTGTTTTCTGTACTGTTTCAACATCGTTCAAGACACTATTTCAAAGTCAAGTATGCAAGTTTCACAGGATGAAATACAGCACACCGCATGTACTAAAACAGGGCATTTAATTGGCAACCTCATGCGTTATAAACTAGATCGTTTTGTGTCAACATGTTCCGTCACATTAAATAAAAATACAAAACAGGAAATTTCCATACAAATGTGGACCTAAGAGAAAAGCTACTAAAGTTTAATTTACACTGCTGCTGAAAATTAAAACGATTCATTGACTCCCCGTATTAGCAAACGAATTTATGACTTGAAAAATCGGTTGGTACTTAAGCTATTTAAAGTATTATTTGAAGCCATTAGCGGTGAATGTTTATGGCTACTTTTTGGGCGTTTAACAAACATAAAAGTGTTTTTTGATGTTCCTCGCTTTGATGTTCTGTTATTTATTAATTTATTTAGGGACGTTGAGTGTATAATATCATTTTGGTATGTTAACAACTGTTATGAATATTTTCAGCATTTGTCATCGGTGTCCCTGTGTCGTAAAGGAATGTTTGGATGTATCGTCTATTTCTGTTTGAGCATTCCTCTTTGAGTATGCGATATGTAAGCAAATATTGCTCCTTTTGATTTGGTAATTATTTTTGATTTTAGGAAATGCTTACTAATTGGATCATGATCAAACACGCACGGAGAATGTATCTCAACTATTTCTACATTTATATTGCTACTAGCTGTAGCCCGTGGCTTCGACCGCGTGGATGTCGGAAATTATCACACGGGAACGTACTACCGAAATTAAAAGTACTCTATGTGTTAATCTAGGTTATGACTGTCTGTGTGCCAAATTTAATCCAAATTCGTTCAGCCGTTTCAGCCCCAATCCGAAACATACATCGAGACAAACGGACAAAAATAAAAACAACTATAATTTTGGCATCAGACTCCTTTTCACGCTTCGCAGCAATTACTTTTTTTCAAAAATATTCAATGTACTGTTTTGGCTTTCTTACTACACACATCAAAAGTATCTACGGATCAAAGTATATTTAAAATATATTTTTGCCTTAGTGAAATGAAACAAAAATGTCTATGTAGATTGACTTCACAGATTAGAAGAAAAGGTTACATGCTCTGTGGACAGAAGATTTTCATCTTTTGACCGAAATTCCTTTTCAAATTACGAACTTTACTAAAAAGTATCCATGAAAGTTACAAAAAATGTAATTAAAAACCTATTTTACAGTAACTACATAGCAAAAACGTACTTGTTAGGGATCAAGTTGACACACACAGACACATTTGAGACACTTTTGATGTGTGTATTTTATCATATAGATATACATAGAAGATAGGAACACTTCAGAGACTTGTGTGGCCATTTGTTTCGCTGCACTCCCTGCAAAAAATAGAAGGCACAGAGATGCTCGTAATTAGGGAATGCAAATGCGTTCTGTTCTAAAATCCGGATTTTTAAGAACGAATTTTTGGTCTAATCCGGATTTTACGGATTTTTCATGAAAATAAACAAATCTGCCCATATTAGTTTGTTAATTATTATGTTTCTTATATTTGTGTACATGGATTAAAATAAAAGCACATGAAAACCAAATCAAATGAATTTTTTAATAGTACACCCAGCAATAACACCATTATTATGGTATTTATTCTCCCCCCAGAGCCGATAGACTCGACTCGACACGCGCGAGACGTGACGCGAACAGCGAACTCGCTCGTTTCGAACTTTTTGTTACAATTTCTTATTGGTAAAAAAAACCGTATTCAATTTTCAAATCCGGATTTGGAAGTCTAGTAAAATGTTCGGATATCCGGATTTTTCGGATTACGGATAGTACGGATTGCATTCCTTACTCGTAATAAATGCGGTACACTGCGAGGTACATCAGAGCGAACCGCAGTGTAATGATGTATATTGTGTGCTGATATAGTGTTAACTACACTTAACAAGGATGCAGCAATGTTTCTATTTTTATGGCCCGGTTACTTTGTCATTTTTATTTTTGTCCTTTGCTGGATAAGAGTTGAGAGGGCCTCGTAGCTAAATAATAACAGCTGCACGGGGTTCAACTACGCTTGCCGCAATCAATTCGTGGATGGGTGACCATCGATTACGTCATGTCGAGAACCCTCCATGCCTCGGAAAGCACGTTATAGATCTGCTGGGGAGTTTGTTGCTCCACTTCTTCTTCCCAGCGAAAGGACTAGGAAGTGGTGAAAGGCGTTCGTTTTGGGGCGTCTTTTGTAATTTCGACGTTCGAAAAGTGGTGATTCTCAGCCTAATTTGAATAAATGACTTTTGATTTTTATACCTCCATGTTTTTTTTTTTTTCATTACCACTTTTGCCTGTTAGTAAGTTAATTTGTTTAAAATATATTATAGTGTACAATAAAAGAGTATGACACAGGGGGTAGGGAGGGGGGGGGTAGGGTTTTAGTATTTGGTATTCTTTAGTAACGAAGCAAAATAATTCTGCAAGGATCGTAGCGGCTTACCGTAGTTTCAGTTCAGTTTCAGCATTCCCCTCATGACAAGATGGCGTGATTTTATCTATGTGAAAGAGTATTCTATCTGTATAACCGTAAAACAGACCAACCACTAAAGGATAATGCAACTAACTGGTCTAAAAAAATAAGATATATTGTATAAAATTGAAACCTATATCAATTAATAGATGTTATTGTAACTAGTAACTTTTAATATGGGACCAAGAAAATCTGACCTGGAGATAAAAAGTTATAGTTACCCAAACTATTAAAAACGATATATTTTGTAGTTTCGTTTTTATTTTACTAACATTAGGTTAATAATATTGTTACTAACCCGTATGTACTTAAACTTATATAGTCTGCAATAAAGGATTACATTCATAGTACAGAAGGCAGCACATCAGCCTAACCAAAACCAATATAAGATGAGCTAGCATCTCTACCGGCACACATAACAATGTTAGTTCCTTTTATACTCGTTTTGCGTAGGTTTCTGGTTTTGGCTGCCTTCTGTACAAAAAGTTTTTATTTTTAAATAAATCTGTCTCATCATCATCATCATATCAGCCGGGAGACGTCCGCTGCTGGACACAGGCGGAGGCCTATGTCCACCAGCGGACGTCTGAGGGAGCCCTAGGATCTCCAGAATGACCGGTCCCGCGCTGCTCGCATCCAGCGGCTTCCCGTGACTCCTTGACCAGGTCATCGGTCCATCTTGTGGGGGGCCTATCCATGCTGCGTCTGCCGGCGCATGGTCGCCACTCGAGTACCTTTCCGCCCCAACGGCCATCGGTTCTGCGAGCAATGTCTACTACAATATTATCTCTAGCTTCATTTTTTGTCACAGGGCATATAAAAAAATACTGCATGTATTGTATGTAATGTTGCCCAATGATTAGATGATTGCCGTGTGTGCGATTTCCTCTACATAAAATGTATGTGTGGATAAGTGGATTTATAAATAAAACTATCGCGAATGTAACAAATAAAGCTTTTATTTTTAAATGAAATATATTCGTAGTTAAACAATAATAACCATATTATACTATATTAACTATGAGCAATGACCATCCAACTAAAATAATCAGTAAATAATAAAAAATATAAAACATTTCTGAAAAACTAACTGAAAAATATCAATCAAATAATAAATACCTTTTTATAGATGAACAGTCTCGCGGAAAAAGTTCCGAGAGAAAAGAATTTCAATTGACAACAAACAGTTTGAAACAATATTAATAAAATAATACCTTTGTAGCGGTATCTACAACGCCACATGCGAACAACGCGTCATACTGACGTCACGCAAATCCTGCATCTCGCAAGCAGAGTTTACCGCGCAACTAGCATAGATACAACGGCCCGACATGAATCATTGGGCAGTTGCCCGCCAGACACAACACCCGTCTGGTCGGAGGATCCTCCCTTTTCTATAGAGTATGAGTGAACTTTACACCCTGTTCCTCATACCTCTATACCTTCATATCGAGGATCAACGTTTAGAGTATGAGTGAACTTTACACCCTGTTCCTCATACCTCTATACCTTCATATCGAGGATCAACGTTTAGAGTATGAGTGAACTTTACACCCTGTTCCTCATACCTCTATACCTTCATATCGAGGATCAACGTTTAGAGTATGAGTGAACTTTACACCCTGTTCCTCATACCTCTATACCTTCATATCGAGGATCAACGTTTCAGTTGTCGTTGTCGACTATTACACTATCTAAATATAATGCAGGGCGGTGTATAGTGTCTTGGTGTCGAGCCCAAGCGAGAAACCAAACAATTGTCATTACGTGTGCACATGCACCAATTGTTCTCCTACCAGTCAGACAATTACAGCAGTAGTTTTCTATACTTTGTATTTCCAGAGCATCATTATTAACTAAAATATAACAAAAATAAACTCTTGAGGTGACGTGGCGACTTTGAATCCGCGCTCGCAATAAATATACATGGGTAGATGGCAAATCAAATTGCTCTGAATCGCGAATTTCATTTTCAGTGCATATTTGTACAATGTAATCACCACCGCGGACATGTTCGCTATAATAACTAGCTGCCAGTTTGAGTTGGTATGTTCCAACTGAAAACAAAGTCATTTCATCTACCGATAGCTGTGGAAAATACAGTATATTGGGTAACTATCCTGTGATATTGTTAAAAGTTGTCCTTTGCCTATTAAGATTTTTAGCATCCACATAATCTGCTAATCGGTTTGGGAAGTTCACTTTATTCTGAATAATTTGCAAAAATTGTGCTGCATGAATGTTATCTACTAAACGCACGTGAAAAGAATTTATAAATGCAGCAGCAATCCTAAAATCTTGGAACATATTTTTCATAGTTTTATTAAAATAATTATTTATCACGTAAGAGGGCTCTCTTTTCCCTCTATATTACTTTACTCTTTGCGGTGCAGTTAGTTTGCGGGGCACGTGGTTGACGATGAGCGCGCACGCATGAGGTTTTTCCCTAAAATAGAAAAGGACAAAAAAGGTCCCATTTTTTTTTTTTTTTTTTTTTAATTTATCATTTATACAAAAGAACACAGGATTACATAATTAGTAGCAACCAAAAACCACTAAGGTTTAAACTTGCACATTGAACATTGTTTCGGTTACCAGAAGCCTATTGTTTCGGTTATCAGAAGCCTATTGTTTCGGTTACCAGAGGCCTCTTGCGAACGTAACAGGTATATTTGCTAGCGTAGGAAAGAAAAAGACAGAAAAAGCTAGCTGAACAATGGTTTTATGATGCTAGTAAGTGCATGCCTATCTATCAAAAATACCTATTTTTAACTTTTTTGACTGATGATATCTTTTTACGGGTGAGTTAGATTTGTATGGTCTCTAGATAAAAAATGAAGCTAGAGACGATACGTGTCACATGGATCAGGTATAGCGAGATTTTCTTTTTTTTTAAACATATTTTTGTACTGCAGTAAATGTATACTTTTTTATATTTTGCGTGACTATATCTTAATACCTCCGGGAGATATTTTCTTTGTACCATATTAAAAGTTGCTAGTAACAATAATATCTATTCACTGATATCGGTCATTGTTCTATACAACACATGTTTTTTTTATAGACCAGATTACTATGGAAGAGTTGCATTATCCTTTCCAATCACACTAATAGTATTATAAAGGCGAAAGTTTGTTTGAGGGTGTGTGTGTGTTTATGTTTATATGTTTGTTACTTCTTCACGCTCAAACGGCTAGACCAATTTTGATAAAATTTTGTATGGGGGTAGTTGACACTCTGGATTAACATATAGGCTACTTTTTATTCCGATATTCCTACGGGATCGACATTTACGCGGGTGAAACCGTGGGGCGCAGCTAGTCATCATCTGCCTGGCCTTTTCCCAACTATGTTGGGGTCGGCTTCCAGTCTAACCGGATGCAGCTGAATACCATCGAGCGACTACCTATCTGACCTCCACAACCCAGTTACTAGGTAATACGATACCATTTGGTAAGACTGGTTGTCAGACTTCTGGCTTCTGACTACCCGTAACGACTGTCAAAGATCCACGAATGACAGCCGGGACCAACGGCTTAACGTGCTTTCCGAGGCACGGAGGGGTCTTGGTATGTAAAGATGGTCACCCATCTACGGACCAACCGCGGCAAGCGTAGCTTAACCTGATCGATCGACCCGTGCGGCTGATATTACTTAGCCACAAGGTGGGGCGCAGTTAGTATCAGATAAATTTAGAAGCAATAATTCTGTCACGTACCCCCGATGTATGGGATGGGGGTATACATACTAACACAAGAGGAACGAATTACTGACGTGTGGACGTCCATAAATCATAATTAATCGAAACTTCACGCTCTGTGGACGCTTATATGATGATTGATTAGTTCTCGTGTCCCTTGACGTATTTACTGCTATAATTTTTAGGGTGTTAACGGATGAAGATGCAGTGGCTTTTGGATGACTGGAAATGTGAAAAATTTTCACATTTTTGGAAGGAAGTTCTTTAACTCGACTTGCGGTATGAGAGAACTGGTATGAAAAAATATCGTTTTTGAAATGTCTTATTTAAAATAAGATAATTGGAAATCTCTGTTTCTATGGAAAATTTAAAATCGGTCTAATTTGGCTGTAACATTATTTTTCGAAAAAATTCTCATTTAACTTTTTAGACCTTTGTATCCTGCTTATGCGTACGAAGTTTCATTAAAATCGGTTCATTCATTTCAAAAAACAAGGGCTTGAAAGTTTGTATGAAATGCCGTACGTCGTAAACACTCTTAAACATAACTTTCAAAATGGTGTACTTCTGCCTATCTCTTCGTGAAGTACAGGTATGATGTTATATTAAGTGTGTTATGTTATAATCTCTTTTATAAATCCTCCCTCCTCTTAAGGTTTTGGAACTGGATGAGCCTGATACAGGAGTGCTATTCTGTAAAAATCTCACCGTGAAAACATAAGTGAAGTGAGCTGTCAATGGTGTCAATCCCTAACAATAGCTCACTCTAAGTTCACTTCACCTAAGTTTTCACGGTGAGTTTTTTTACAGAATAGGTCGGCTGGAGTGTGGAGATGGACTCAAACAAAGCAGTGAGTGAAGTCGGGCTGCAGATGGTGATGACGATGATGAATTCAAAGTCTTGAAAGATAGATTTTACTCTATCGAATGATATATCTAATGAGATGGTCAATGCTGCCATGTTTTTCCCCAATTATATCAAACTGTGTAGGGTGACTGGTAATTAGTGACCGATACTTAAACAAGTGATTGTACTCATGATAACAAACAACTTTTACTATGGGACCAAACCTGAAATTGCGAAAAAAAATCTGCTGTTTAGTCGTTTATGTTCGCCTAACTGGTCAAAATGTACCTAGTGAACAGATTCTTTTTTCGTGATTTCAGGTTTGGTCCCGTAGTAAAAGTTGTTTGTTATAATGAGTACAATCACGTGTTTAGGTATCGGTCACTAATTACCAGTTACCCTATATTTATTATATTTAGTTGCTTTTCGTGTCTATCTTGTGACCGCGTTTTTCTATAAATTACGCAACGGATTTTGATGCGGCTTTTAACATCGTTTAGATAATTTATTTCGGAAGGTTTATGTGTATAATACATGAATAACTATTAAACTTACATTATCATGCTGAGAGAACTTACATAATCATTTATCCTTTTGGCCTCGTATTGGACTTTCTGTTTTTATTTTACTTTTTTATGCTTCTATGAGTGTGTTTAGTTTTTCCGGAAGGTTTATATTTATACATTCACCATCATCTGCCTAGCCTTTTCTCAACTATGTTGGGGTCGACTTCTAGTCTAACCGGATGTAGCTAAATACCAGTATTTTATATGGAGCACCTGCCTATCTGACCTCCACAACCAAGTTACTGGGTAATACGATAGCCCTGGGTAAAACTGGTTGTCTGATTTTCGGGCTTCTGACGACCTGTAACAACTGTCAAAGATCAACGAATGACAGCCGGGACCAATGGCTTTACGTGCTTTCCGAGGCATGGAGGGGTCTTGATGTATAAAGATGCTCACCCATCGACGAACCAACCGCGGTAAGCGTAGCTTAATCTGATCGATCGACCCGTGCGGCTGTTATTACTTAGCCACAAGCCTCTCATATAACATTATAAATATAATAAAAAAAACAAGATGTTTTATAATTTCGTAAAAAACCTGTGGGGCTCGCCAAAAGACTCGTACACATTGCAGAAACTTCTATCTAAAATAGCCCGTAAGTTGAAACTACATTTTATGAACATTTCATGTTTTAAATGCTAACATAAAACTGAGAAAACCAGCTCTGAAGTCTCCATTGAGAATAAATGGGGTATAATATAACAGAAAAGAAACGGCTGGGAAGTGGTCACAAAAAGGTAGCAAAGAGCATAAAAGTACTAGCAGATGTTTACGTAAATGCTTTTTCATAGGAATGTAGAGGAACAAAAAAAAAAGTTTTTTGCCCAGAATCATCTTTGTTACTATTTTCTTTGATGATAGTAATACTTGGTAAGTAGCTGTGGTCGACAATTGCACTAATTCATTAGCTCACAGTATAAGCAAGTTAGAGTGGCAAATTGCCGGCCATATTAGCCGCAGGACCGATTACCACAGGAAAAAAAAAATGTTCACATATGTACATTCATCCGATAAAATTAATCTCTCCGGCCTAACCAACACCTGAATGAAGTGACTCGTTATCGGCGAGTTGAATTTGTCCACTAAGCTATGTCATCATCTGCCTAGCCAGAATGCAAACCCCGTTTTTTTTTTACGTTGTGAATTGCTCATGTATTCTGCACAACCACGGGGAGATAGTGCAGTTATGTGGGACTCCAACCCACTAAAAATCCACGGTGTCCTCCTCTGCCGCCTATGGCGGGAACACGGGCACGCGTTAGTACTCATCCGTGAACCCGCCGCGGCCATCCGTCACCGGACCCTCCTCTGGGCAGTATTCCCCATCACCGGCGCAGCAGAACACATAGCACGCCGTGACCACCCCAAGGACCAAACCAGCATATGGACGACAGACGACCCCCTTACGAAAATCACATGAAGTAATATACATATAGAACTACTTGAAGATACATTATACATCCTCTTATAATCAGTCTTTATTTAACGTTCATTAGTGAAAGGATATGATACACAAAGACGCTAGACAGTAAGTAAACGAAACACGAGAATCTCTATTAAGACTACGTCGTGACAGGGAGATTTCTTAAGACTAAGTCTAGGACACAACTGCTGGGATTACCCGTTATTAAGTCCAGCTTATTGTTTGATACCCGGCTTTACGTTCCAGCTACTCTATAGTCAACTTCAAATAGCGTTGAGTAAGTCGATTGTGTAAACCTTGCTTTACTGCGAATTCTGCATTGTTAATGGTTTTATAATTTTGATATTCTGTTGAAAATTTTCGGGTCAAAGGGAGGATTAGTTCGTTTAGTATGACTGGGATTTGGGGAAGTGAACGATAATCAGGATACCGGGAATCTAAAAGTGAGTATATATTAGAGCATGTACTTGTAAAAGAACATCGAGCATTTACCATTTTTAAATTTTATAGAACCGCACTTCGAATACAACACTCGATGTTTTGTTACAACCTGCACCCTAATTGCGTAACTATCAATCGGAATCTGAATCATTTAGAAGCAAATTGCTAATCCTTTCCATTGCTTCATAAGTTCATAAAATTTGTCCGCTCAACACGTAAATAGCGCGACGAATGTTGTTGAACTGTCAAAATGAAACCGATTCCGATTGATAATGTGTTACGCAATTGCCCCGCTGATTTAAAAAACCAACGAACGTATTGGTGTAACATTTTATAGAGGAAAGGCAGGAGCGCATGAACGCACAATTATCAACAACGAACACAAGGCAGAAAGAAAATATGTTACAGGTAATTTCTGCGATCTTCCAACGCTACGTCTTCCGGTACGCGGTCGCCACTCCTGCATAGCTATTCACAACCATCTGACAGGCTATCGTATCGAAAATGACATATGTTGATAACCTGATTTCCCTTGCCCCCGACAGCAAACAGCTGTCTGAAGATTAAGTGTCGTCTATTAGATTTAAACTGAAAAATATTCGGGTTTTGGACTTGTAAATAGTGTTTAGAGGACTCCTACGATAACATTGATTGCTGTCCGATACGGTGCGGAAGCGTATCGAGTAGTTGTGAATAGCTATGCAGAACCTTTCGGCCCCATCGGCGGTGTTCTGCGAGCAATGTACCCTGCCCACTGCCACTTAAGTTTAGCGTGCTTTAAAACACAATATTATATACTACCCTCTACTGGCTTCTATAATATCATAGACAATGTAGCAGTGGCGAAGGTACCAAACAACTCGATTCCCACCGGCTTCCCTTCGAAAATTCAGAACATAAACACTCTATAGTCAATTCATCATTGAAATTTTATTTTGTTTTTTTTTTTTTGCTCCAGGCTACCTCTGTCATAAATTCACCCTTCGTCACTGCAATGTAGTCGTGACGTATTTCATACGCTTGTAATTCATAATTATTTTGTTGGTCTTCGTTTAAATAATTTAAACTTCACTTACCAAATAGACATCCTACTTCAAGTTGTTTTATCAGCCACCTTACTATTGTATAATGTAGAATCTTGTTGATCCTGTATTTAAGCTGTTTATATGTATCACTACGCTCAAGCAGTAACGCTTCACTCTCCTGTTTCCCGCCATTCGTGGTAGACTGACAGGTGACATTAGTGACAGACCGCCGTACTGATGCGCATGAGATAGTGTTTACATAATACATTGCGTATTTTTCTGTTTTTTACTTCTTAGCTGTTTATATGTGTGTACAGACAACAAAAGATATAAGTATGCAGGATCGTCGGATATAGTTGAAGTTTAGTAAGAAACCGATGGATGTTCTCGAATAAAATATAATTTAATTAATAGAAAACAAACAGCACATTTATCAAATTATATTTCAGTCGACCACATCCATCGGTTTCTTACCAAACTTCAACTATATCCGACGATCCTGCATACTTATTTCTTTTATTGACTGTACATAAGTGGTTAAATATACTCGTATAAATAATGTCTGCGATCTTCGCAGGATGGCTGGTAGCAGCTAGATGAGAGTTCCCAAAAAAAAAAATACTATCAAAATCTGTATCTTATCTCACGACACATCAGATAGGAACAGTTGCTACGAGCATGTCACGATAAAATCAAGCTTTTTCCTAGTCGGCTTCCAGGCTAACTGGATGTAGCTGTATACCAGAATTTTCCATGGAGCAACTGCCTATCTGACCTTCACAACCCAGTTACACGGGTAATACGTCACCCCTTGGTAAGACCGGCTGTCAGACTTTCGGGCTTCTGACTACCCGTGACGACTGTCAAAGATCTACAAATGACCAACGGTTTTACGTGAAGATCAGCCATCCACAGACCAACCTTATCAAGCGTTGCTTAACATTGAAGATCGAATCGTGCGGCTGTTATCAATTAGCCACGAGCCCCTTATAAGCCCTTCTAATCCTGTTAACAATACCATCTAAATCTGTATCTTATCTCACGAAACATCAGACAGGAACAGTTGCTAAGTCACTTTATAATCACCACTTAATGAATTTTAGAAATCTGTCTCCCTTGAGATTTAAGCTAATATTAATATTGTCATTTCTAACTAAGGCTACAGTATCCTTACAAAATTGTGTTTTACGTTGTACAGAATAGAGTTTAAAATATGATAGGTTGGTAAAAGGCAAATTGAGACTTCAGATAAATTATGGAATATCAGTACTTATTTTAACAAAAAATTACTGTTTAATATTTTTGAGATACAGGCTGATACAATTTATTTTTTAGCAAAAATCGTTGTGTAAGTGGTTTAGTTGACCTCGTTTGGTTTTACCAGTTTTGACAACAATTTCCAGGAATTCGGCTACTTCGAAGATATTTGCGTTGACCTAGCAACGGTCGTCGAAGTGGCTGAATTCTGGTCGAAGCCTATTTAGGAATCTATAAATGGAATCATCGATACGAATAAGAAGAGGAATTGAAACTTTAATATGGTTGAATAAAATTTAATTTTATTAATAGAAAATAAACAGCTTATTTATCAAATTAAATTTCAGTCGACAACATCCATCGGTTTCTTAGTAAACTTCAACCCTATCCGACGATCCTGCATACTTATCTCTTTTGTTAACTGTACCTAAGACAAACCTTATTAGTATTCATTTGCTAAGTCAGCCAACAATTTTCTCATCTCTGTTTTGATCTACCGTCAACATTTTTTTCTAGATTCTAGAGAAGTTTGTTCTATTAAATAAGTTATTTTTCTATGAAATCATGTACGCAGTATTCTGTCTATAACTGCCTCTCTAAATATTTGAGAAGTCTTGGGAGCGGTGACTGTGGTTGTGTGTTGTGTGGTTTTGTTACTATTTGCTGTACTCCTGGACGATTTTAACGCATACGTTTTTCTTTTTTACATCTTTCTCACATATAATTATAAATTCAACAGTTTCTTGCCCGTTCTACTCCATAGGTACCTACGCTTTGGAATGGGCAACTAGCTTCATAATTTCTGACTGGCCGACTTCTTGTCAATTCAAAAGTGCCTGTTAAGATTTATTCCAGTTTGATCCCCTGAATGGTTTAATTGAAATAAATACTTTGAGTTGAGTTGATTTGAGTTGCCCACTTTTTGCGACCCCGACAAGGTCGTGGTTTTGAACTTAGTCATTTTATTTCATCACGACTGCTCTCAAAACCGTGAAGACAAACATCGTGATCAAACTACTACGTACTACGGCAAAACTAAACTACTGCTACTAGAACCAAAAATTCGATGACATGTCACATCCACCTGCAATGGGCCGGCGCGGTGTGCTGATTTACGGCCCACTTCCTCTCACAGAGACCTGTGTCCCAGCAATGGAAAAGCTATAGGCTGATTATGAGAAGGCTTTGTTTTAAAATTTTTCTTTTACGGCAAATTCGTGACACCTATTTTAAGCAGGTTAAAATAAAAATAAAAACACGATCCTCCTTCTAACGTCGTCGAGTAAAAATGTTTACAAACTCCCACTTTTTTCAACTAGACTGCATAAGCATCGATTTGCATGTTGCTTGAACAACAAAATTACTATGCACAAGGTTCGTTGCTGATAAACTTTGACATGCATTAATTGATTGCTAATTACTCCGGAGCCGGCCGGCGTCCTTGAGAGCGCTCACTGTACCGACCTGCGGCGTAAAGAAAGGTTACCTACTGTTGTTTACACAAAGAAGCTCTTCCGTGCCTCAAAAGGTTGGTAGGATTTTATAAGCATAATTAATCAGCCTACAACATTCTCACCACTGGGACACAAGCCTCCACTCTGTCTCACCACGCCTCACCGGCCCGGTGTGGCTCAGTGGATGTCACATGTCTACGAAATATATGACTTAAGTGTTCCGTGTGGCATCCACTTTATGAAGTAAGTACTCATCACAGTCAGTCAGTCAGTCAGTACATCTGCCTAGCCTTTTCCCAACTATGTTGGGGTCGGCTTCCAGTCTATCCGGATGCAGCTGAATACCAGTATTTTCCATGGACTTAGGGTTTAGAATAAACCCACCGAATTATCAGTAAGTACCCAAAGGGAACGTCCAGTCGCCACGGGGTATAAAGCGTGACTGACTGACAATGTTGCCAGTGAGTTGTGTGCTACATTTAATAGTACAGACGCCAGCACATCAAGCTACTACAACCTGTCAAATTTCTTTAATAGATTTTCGACTGTATCGCTAAACTTATTTCATATTTGTTTACATTTTAGACATATCACGTCTGTAAAAATTTTCTAGCTAATTTAATTTCACCTTGTATTATAAAAAAAACACTCACACCTACATTATCCAACAAAGCCCTCTCGCAATCTGATTACCTATCAAAATTCAGTCCCAATCCAAAACCCTCATAAAAAAAATGATTAAAAAACACACAAAAATAAATCAAATACGGATAGCCAGCAACATAACGTGTGGTGGCAAGCGAAAATTTGAAAAACATTCATGCAAGAGAGGGTCTGCCTGATACGATCGCGGCATAATACTCCCATCGGTCGAGATTGTATCGTGTCGCGAGATTCATAATTTATGAACCGACAATACCTAGGGGTATGTGATATGGGACTGTGGAATTAGGGTGTCTAGATGTGGCAGGGTCATATTTTGTTCGGTTTTTCGTTAAAAAATCTGTAATTTTAGAATAGAATATTCATGATTATGTACACCATAAATACTTCAGAAAAAAAAGGAGGAGGGAAAGATTTTGTGAAAAGATGGAAAGGAAATAGAAAAGCAAAGGCAAAAGCATCATACATATCTATAATAATAATAAAGCTGAAGAGTTTGTTTGTTTGGAAGCGCTAATCTCTGGTCTGATTTGATTTGAAATTCATTTTGCATTTAATAGCTCAATTGATGAGGAAGACTATAAGCTATGTATTGAACATCACGCTAAGACTCCCTAAGAACCGAGCAAAAAGAAAAAAGTAAGAAAGTTTAGTGCTAAGCGACAATGAAGTAATATTTAGACAGGCGATGCGATGCGACGGGGTGGGTCGGGGGAAAAATAAATTTTAGGCATTTTGTGCAGGCTGAAGCTACAAAGAGATGACACTTGGTAGTTTGTATGTAGGGGGAATTTTCGAAACTAATGATCCGATTCTTAAATTCTTTCACTAATGGAAAGCTACAGTATTGCCAACTGTCAAAGAATACATTTTATGTTAAAACACGAAAATTCACGCCGACGAAGTCGCGGGCAGAACTTAGTTTGTATAAAGAAACGTGGTTTCGTTCCCTCTAATTAAAATGCAGCTGGTATCTTAATTAATGTATAGTCCAGTATCTAAGCTTGCTTCGCTAGGACAGCTGGTGCATGTCATGAAATAAAAACATGGAATTTACTTGAAGTTACGAGTACATTCGGGTAGCCTAGCACCAATATGGCATCCTCGAATAAAAATAAAGAAAGAAAAAGTATTTATTGCGACTCGTATAGGGAGATCACAAACTAAATTAAACACAATATTAATAAAAAATCCAAGTTATATAAAAAAAAAAAAAAAAATGAAACAATGTCCTATACGAGGCCAAAAGGCTCCTATCTCAGAATGATGCTGCAACATTTAAAAAATTAATGTCATAACTGAAGACGCAGAGCATGCATTTCCTTGGGGACAATAGATCATTTAAAATAAAATGACATGATGATGAATTACCGAGACCCCTCCGTGCCTCGGAAAGCACGTGAAGCGGTTGGTCCCGGCCGTCATTAGTGGATCTTTGACAGTCGTTATGGGTAGTCAGAAGCCCAAAAGTCTGACAACCAGTCTTACCAAGGGGTATCGTATTACCCAGTAACTGGGTTGTGGAGGTCAGATAGGCGGTCGCTCCATGTAAAATACTGGTATTCAGCTGCATCCGATTAGACTGGAAGTCGACCCCAACATAGTTGGGAAAAGGCTACGCAGATGATAATAATATCATTTAAAATTATAAAAGTCTCTAAAGCTACGGTTGTCTAGAAAACCGGTGGCCGCTACATAACGGCCGCAGCAGTGACGGCGGTTATGAAAATGACGGCACCGGGGTTTGACTTTACGGTATTAAAACTCGCTCTCTAGGAAAACACACCACTTTCATAATTAACTAGCACCGCCCCGCGGTTTCACCCGCATAAGTTTCCCGTAAGAATATCGGGATAAAAACTATCCTATATCCTTTTCCGGGACTCAAACTATCTCTATATCGAATTTCATCTAAATCGGTTCAGCGGTTTAAGCGTGAAGAAGTAACAGACAGACAGACACACACATTTTCACATGTATAATATTAGTATGGATGTGGATAACGTGTCAGTGATGTCATTCAAAGATAAATTGAGACGCCATGTGGCGACTGCTCTCAAAACAGTGCAGGAAAACAACGCGAGGAAACCGGCATGTCCTAGAACCAAAAATTCGACGACATGTGACATCTACCAACCCGCACTGGGCCCGCATGCGATCATAACCCAGTCCCTCTCGAAAAGAGGCCTGTGTTCCAGCAGTGGGCACATTATAGGCTGATTATACAGGGTTATTGGAAAAACATTAACAACCTTAAGAGGTCATTGCACTCATCATTATGAACAAGTTTTACTACGGGACCAAACCTGAAATCGCGAAAAAAACAATCAGCTGTTCCCTACATTTATGTTCGTATAAGTCGTCAAAATGTGATTTTTTTTTCGCGATTGTATGTTTGGTCCCATAGTAAAAGTTGTTCATAATGATGAGTACAATGACCTCTTAAGAGGTTGTTGATGTTTTTCCAATACGAGTAAAAAGTATATGAGGCGGCTACCACAATCTTAAGAAATCCTAGCCTTAGAAGCCAAAACAATACTAAAAGGAGAAGTAGCTAACAATGAATAAATTCCATTCAAATAATTACAATCGCAGACTGGAACAAAGGGAATGCTTAACTAAAGCTATAGTACTTTCAAACGCATAAAGAACAGTCTAGAGACTGTTCTGTCAAAGTTAGGAGCTCTCAATCTAGAAGAGCTATTACACAATACGGAAGTTATATACTTAATTACGCTTACCATAATGAAGTTAACGAATATCTATGTATATCGAACACAGTTTCGTTGAAATACATAGAATATCGTGTCGTGAGTTATGTGACACAGATTTACCAACCAGTATTTTATGTTTTGGACAAATAAATAATTAGTTAATAAGTAGTTAACCGTGGAGTTTTTGCAGATTCTTCTCCATAGGAAACGACCAAGTGGAACCGTGCACCTAGCTTCTGACGTTTCGTAAGTGCCCATGTCGGTTTATGTGAAATAAAATATTTAGATATTTTGATTTTGAAACGTGGCAATGCTGCCAGCCTTTTGGGCATGTTTCCTATTGACACCGATGCGGACGAAATTTTTTATGCTCTTTGATTATTTCCCCTCCTTTTTAAATACTTGTACAAATAATTATTTTAAGACTGTTAACTTTTTAAATTATGTAAATACTAGCAGCGGCCGCGGTTTCACCCGTATAAGATTCGATCTCGTGGTAATATCGGGATAAAAAGTAGCTTATATGTTAATCCAGGGTGTCAGCTACCTGCATACCAAATTTTATTAAAAATTGGTCCAGCCGTTTGTGCGTGAAGTAGTAACAAACATACAAACACACTGACAAACTTTCGCCTAATAATATAATTATATTGCATGCCGAATGGTGAAATATGGCTGAACTTTAATGTATTATAACACCTGTTATGTACTACCGATATTCACGAAATAAAATGTCTATTATGATATTCTATTCTAGACACTTCTGTTTGTGAAAATCAAGCTAACTGTAATTTTGAAACAATAATTTTACATGATTGAAGTTTTACATAAGTTGTTCAAATGTTCACAACTAAAATCCAGTCTTCATCATCCAGGTTACAAATACATGCTATAAAATATAAACCTGCTACCAGATAAAACAAACCTCAATATTCAAAGTTCCTATTCCCTAAACAAAACTTTTAGCATTATATTGAGGTAACTTTAATATTTAAATGGACGTCTGCGAAAGCCATTATTTGTTGTTGTGTGAAGTCCATTTTAATAATGGTTTAGTATCATTAAAATGTCCCAAACGTCGAGATCCGCAGACGTACGAAGGTTTTCGATATCGGAAAACGAGTTCTGGGACACAAATGGAGTTGGGCAGGACACCTAGACGGTGGCGCGTCGTGTTCCGCGCGCGCCTCTCTCTAGAGGAATGGTGGCCGTTTGCGGCCGCTGAGGGTGACGGGGTCCGCATGGATTCATGTGGGCTAACACCTGGCCGGGGTAGCGTGACGAAATGCGCAAGCACTCCAGCACCCTGGCTAAAGGTAGCAGCAGGACACCGTGTGGTTTTAGTCAGTAGGAGTCTGACAGACCCCTCCACCCACCCCAGACATCCATGAGAATTTCCAGATGAAAAAAAAAAAGGACACATGGTAAGGTGCAGTGATGTTAGATGGAGTAAGGCAGTGGCGTCCCAAGGATTACATGATGAAATGTCGGTCATCCGGCAGCAAGATGGGCAGACGACATTGTTACCATCGCGGGTAGAACCTGGCTGAGGCTGGCACAGTGGCGTGGGGAATGGCATTTGAGAAGAGAGGTCTATGCCCAGCAGTGGGTGACGTCGGCCTGTGGATGATGATGATCATTCAAATTCAAGCTTTTTAATCAATAGGCTGTTTCATGATCTTGAGAAAGGTTAAATAATAAAATAAAATAATATAATAATATAATATTCCACAACTTTCACACAACGCCATCTAGTCTCAAACTAAGCAGAGCTTGTGATATGAGTACTAGACAACTGATAAACATACTTATATATTTCTAAATACATACATATTATAGATAATAACACCCAGACACAGAAACAAATGATCGTGCTCATCACACAAACATTTGTCCTGGGTGGGAATCGAACCCACGACCTCCGGCCTAGTAGTCAGGGTCACTAACCACTAGACCAACAGGAATTGCATGATTCCAAACAAACAAAACATCCTAGGTATAATCCCAGAAAATAGAAGAACCACTAACTGAAGCTATGGACTAAAAAAGGGAAAAATTAAAAAGAGAGTCAAAAAAGAAAATTGAACTTTTAGTGATGGAAACTTTTTTAAATTATTGGACCTCTCAAAACTTTTTGCGCTTCTAATGATGCACACTTTTTTTATATTTCGGCGTCTTTTTAACTTTCTGGCATTTCCTCACAGTTGATCGTAGTAACTAAGCTAGGGTACCAAGACCAAACGGGTTAGGTTAGATTAGAACTGTGACTAACCTGTTTACTATTTTTATGGCCCCAAAATAGGAATCTGTTGAGGTTCACAAAAAGAAGCGCAATAATTACATTAGAGTGTTCTATAATGTTTGTAGGAGCGCAAAATGAAAATTATTAGAGCATCGATTAAACATATGACCAAATAAAAAAATTGTTACAATATTTAAGGCTTTAACCATTTTATTAAACAATAAACCACACATTACGCTTATAAACTGGCAATTAACCATCCACAAAAAGTAGGTAGCTGTTTCAATGATAATAATGACCAATGACAAATGACCGTAATCTAATAATTACATTATTACCAAACACAACTCAGCAATTGTTGAGTATGATTCTGAATCTATATATACATATATGTATATACTAATAATAAAGCTGAAGAGGGGCTTGTGGCCGCACGGGTCGATCAATCAGGTAAAGCTACACTTGCCGCGGTTGGTCCGTGGATGGGTGACCATCTTTACATACCAAGACCCCTCCGTGCCTCGAAGCACGTTAAGCCGTTGGTCCCGGCTGTCATTCGTGGATCTTTGACAGTCGTTACGGGTCGTCAGAAGCCCGTAAGTCTGACAACCAGTCTTACCAAGGGGTTTTGTGTTACCCAGTAACTGGGTTGTTTGTGGAGGTCAAATAGGCAGTCGCTCCATGTAAAATACTGGTACTTAGCTGCATCCAGGTAGACTGGAAGCCAAGTTCAGGAAAATATTTTCAAAAAAAACCTCATAAATTCTCTTTTTCGTATGGTATAAATTTAAATGAGGACTTCTGTATTAAAATAAACTTTATGGTCTACTTGCTATGAAACTATGAATATTCTCTCAAGCCATCACCAGGTATAGGTACAAGCAACCGCACGTTGGTAAGTATACTTTGACCATGAACTAACTGGCCTAGCGTAGTACAAAGTTTCAATAGAATGGTAAATGATAAAATGATTTTATTTCTATAAGTAGGTTTGTACAGACGCCAGCACATCAACCTACTACAATCTGTCAGATTTCTGTAATAGATTTTCAACTTTATCGCTAAAGCATAAGGTTCAATGTTGAATAGGAAAATTTGACAGTTAGGTGTAGGTTGATGTGCTGGCGTCTGTACAAACACTTTTACACGTCAATCATATTTAAAAAGACACCGACTAGAAGAAACATCAAAATTCATATAGAAATGCCGGAGATGCAGTTCATTTATGCATATAACATCGTACATAAGAATAATTACATAATGTATTATATACTAAAACCTTCCTGAAAGTATGTAGATCACATTACTGAAAGAATTATCAAAATTGATTCATTCGTTTTTGAGAAAATCGCGGACATACAAACATACATACATACATACGGATCGAATACAAAACCTCCTCTTTTGAAGTCGGTTAAAAAACTAGTTGAGGTTAACGTTTCCTATCCGACTACTCTGAGAAGAAAGGCCGAAACTCCGAGGTCACAGTCACTTTTAAAGTCCGGTGTGATTATTTGAAGATCTTGTAGATTGGTGTCTGAAATGGATGAAAGAACCACACAAATGAGTGGACCTGTCCAGTCAGGGTACGTATTTGTCACTAATCGAGCAGTTCAACTCAAAACGATTCGACGAACAATACAAAACATTTGGGTAGGCCGCATGAACTACTTAAACTGCCAGACCATGATTAAAAGAGAATGAGAGAAGAAAGAATCAGAGGCCAGCTTCTACTGGTTTTCTTAACATTGATGTATGGCCTATATCTATTTTTGCCTTTGCCTTACCTTGGTCCTTTTAGAGCGCGACCCTTGTAAAAGCTTTTAAACTAGTTGCAAATACAAAAGTATATTAAAGTTAGGACGGTGTCCGGTGATTTTTTTTTCACATTGATTTTGGGAAAGATTTAAGGCAAAAAGGTAAATATATAAGGAACGTTAGTACATTACACTGACGAAATAAGTTTAGAAATAAACTTGACTGATGATAAGAAGGACGAAATGTGATTTAATGTAGGCGATTGACAAACTTCTAAACTTCATCTGCCTTGCCCGGAGAACTAAGTTCGGGTCGGCTTCCAATCGAACCGGATGAGATGCATCTGGTTCGAATACCGGTAAAACTCATCAGACTTTTAGGCTTCTGACTACCCGTAACGACTGTCATAGATTTACAAATGGCAGCCGGCTTAACGTGCATTCTGAGGCATGGAGAGGTCTCAGTATATCGGAGTTCCAAGGACCAAAATCGCCAAGCGTAGCTTAAGCTGATCGATCGACCCGTGCCGTCGTTATTACTTAGTTAGCCACGAGCCCCTCAAAAAGTTTATTCTCACTTCAATTTACATGTAATTTTTGTTCCGAAACATTGCAGAATCTTAAAACCTGATTTTATCCCTCCGAGTACAGCCCGCTCCATAGCGCGCTGTGACATTAAACCTTTGTGGACCAGCCCGACTGCCAGTGTCCACGTTTTGGCACCGTGTGTTATAATGGGCAGAACGCACTGGTTGGTGGCACAGGAAGACCTTAGTCTTCAAACATTGCGACGAGAAGATTTTACGAAGTTTTCCAAACACTGCCCTTGGATCCTTCTGTCGGCATCTTTCTCAAAATTGTGTCTACCGTGTTAGACGACTTGCCCAAGGTAGACATACTCTTTCACAACTTCTATTCGATGTGGATTGGACTCAAGAAGGTTACTGGGACAGACTGGATGCGGAAGGCGGAAAATAGGGTATTGTGGCGCAGTATGACAGAGGCTTATCTTCGGCAGTGGACTGCTATAGGCTAAGTTGATTGAATGATTGACAACCTTATTTGCTTTTTGACCGACGAAAAAACGGAGCAGGTTATCAAGTCGACGCGTATATTTTTTTTTATGTATGATCACGCATAACTTTTTACAGAGCAATCCGATTTTGATAAATGTTTTTTATATCAATCTGTTACCAACATTTTTAATAGAATATTTTCTATATGAATGATGCGTGCGTGATTAGTTTCAATTTATGAATCCTCCAATCTGTTTTAGCGTGTAATAAATATACATTATACTATGAAAGCGCACGGCTTTGATTGATTGCAAACGGAGCATTATTTATGAAAAGAAATATTTTAGGAACGAAGATAAACAATGAATTTTTGAACAATGAATCTTTTGTTTTCAGATATTTTGCTGAAAGAATTTTAAATTAAATGATTTTATATTGCCACGTAAGACTTTAAAGAATGATAATGAAATCTATTAGTCTTTTGACACTTTGTGAACATTATTATTATTTTAATTATTGTGAATATGATGGACTACGTGGTTCATCTTTTTCTGTTTCTTAGTTTTTAATGTTTTAATCTGCCAGTTTGGGTACAAATGTCCTTTCTTTGGTATCGTTCATCGAATCGTTGAGCTTTGTAAGTTTAGAGTTGGGCTGCATGATTAGTGACAAATACGTACACTGACTGGACAGGTCCACTCAATCTGTGTGGTTCTTTATCGTAGATTAGGTATATACAACCTAAATGCAAACGGATACCAATAACCTTTCGCTTTAAATTGGTTATTTTCAAGACTTCATATTTCGTAAACACGCAATGGAAACCGTACAAAACGTGAGGTCACTGACACGCAAGGCAACGTTGCGCCACCGCGTGACCGCGCGCCCGCGCGTCGCCGCGGGCGCCGAGCGCTCCATAATACGGCTGAGTCAACTTATACTTACCTATAATTAATGACTAAAAATAACAATATAATATCTTAACTGAGGTGTTCAAGTAAAACAAGCGTGTGGCTAGTACCGTGGTTTATTGGGGACTGTCCGTCCTCGGCACGACCGCCGCATCGGCGCGTACGCACTCACACATAGACACACATACATCACACCTTCACCCTTAATCTAAACCTCCTTATCTTTATGCGTATACAATATTAAGAACTTACATAACTAACAAAACCCAAACTATTATTTATAACTAGGTAGCTTATTTACTAATACATATACTTATACAATTAATAACATACGTAACTAACAAAAGAGGAAATATTACTTATCATATCTTATAACTAGGTGGTTTATTCATTCTACATGCCCGGATGGGACGAGACTGGGTCGGCTCAGGAGAAGGCAAAGGAGTCTGTGTTTTTGGTTCGACACAATCATCAAAATGCTCTTCTTCTCCGTCACCCTGAGGTGTATTTGCTGCGGCTGAGTCGTCGAAGTCCCTGGGCGCTTCCTGGTTCCCAGATACATCCACCATCTCTGGCTTCTCTCTAACCGGGCTAGAAGGACAGATTAATGAACTCCGTATCCGTTGCTTTAGCTGATCAACATGTTTATGGGATTCCCTACCTAAAGCATCTACTACTTTGTAATCGGTGGTTCCCATCTTAGCCGTAACTTTCCCTGATAACCATTTATCCTGTCCCCTATACTGACGCAACCAAACTTCATCCCCCGGATGCAATTGACGTGACCCAGTTGCGCCATACTTTTGTTGTCGCCCCTGAGCGTCCCTAACTTTATTGTCCCTATTAGGTCTCAGGGCGTCGAATATAGTACGCAACCTGCGGCCGAACATGAGAGACGCCGGAGTTTCTCCTGTAGTACAGTGTTCCGTGTTCCTATAATATAGGAGGAATTTATTTATAAATAAAGGTATGTTTACATTTTCTCTAATGGCCTTCTTAATCACCCTTTTTACTGTGTGAACTGCATTCTCTGCCGCCCCGTTTGAGGCAGGGTGATATGGTGCTGAAAAGATGTGTTCAATGCCATTGGCATTAAGGAACTGCGAAAACTCATGGCTTGTAAAGGGTGGCCCGTTGTCCGAGACTATTTGTTTAGGTAAACCAAAACGTGCGCACACGTCACTTAAAACGTTTATTGTGTGACTAGCCGCTGTACTAGGTACTTGACTAACCTCTAGCCACTTGGTTCTAGCATCAACCATAACTAAAAATATCTGCCCCGAAATAGGGCCCAAAAAATCTACATGTATACGGGCCCACGGTCTATCTGGCCATGACCAAGGGCAGGGCATATGTCGCGGCGGCGATTCACTTTCTAAAGCACAGACACTGCAAGCGCGGCATGTGTTTTCTATCGCTTCGTCCATTCCCGGCCACCAAATGTAACTCCTAGCAAAAGCTTTCGTTTTAACTATGCCCATATGGGCTTCATGTAAACCAATTAGAACCTTACTCCTACAAACCTCAGGTACGACCACCCTATGGCCCCACATCACACAACCTAATTCCTCATAAAGTTCTTTTCGGCGATTGAAATAAGGCTGGAGCGATTTTATTTCGTTATCGGATGGCCATTCGTCGCGAAGATATCTTAAAACTCGGCCTAGTAACTGATCTCGGCTCGTCTGTTTTTTAATTTCGTTATAGTCTAATAGCATTGCATTTTGCGCGAAATGTAAATATGACTGTTCCGGGATTGTTTTTCTTTGTTTACTTGCAACCACAGCTGGCAATCGCGATAAGCCGTCCGCCCCGTTCTGTTTAGAAGTGACGTACTCAATATCATAGGTATAGGCTGACAACTTTATAGCCCATCTTTGTAATCGACTTGCGGCCATCGATGGTATACCTTGTTTAGGGCCAAAAATAGTGACCAACGGTTTGTGATCCGTGCGTAGTGTAAAACGTCGACCGTATAAATACTGGTGTAATTTTTCTAAACAAAACACAATAGCTAATGCCTCCCGCTCGATCTGCGAATAATGTTTCTCCGCCGCGTTAAGCGCGCGCGATACATACACAACTGGGTGCTCACGCACTCCGCCTGTACTGCTATCCTGCTCGCCCATCTGGCTCAGCACGCCGCCTATGCCTCTCGCGCTCGCGTCGCAAGTTAAAAACAACGGTTTGTTTGGTTCATAATGAGCCAGGACGTCCGCACTAATTAAAACATTTTTAATTTTCTTAAAGGCTGCCTCACATTCCCTGTCCCATTTCCACGTCACTCCCTTCCCTAATAAGCTATACAACGGCGCCAGCATAGTGCTCAAGTTGTTGACGAATTTAGCATAATAATTTATTGTTCCTAGGAAAGCCCTTAAGTCGGTGATATTTTCTGGTCGAGGAATGTTTAATATACCTTCTACCTTTTCTGGGTCCACTTTAATACCCTCGTCGGTAACAATAAATCCTAAGTACTTCACTTCATTAGTCATAAACACACATTTATTTTGTTTTAGTTTCATTCCGTTATTATGTAATCGCTCTAAAACTTTTTCCAGTATAACTAAATGTTCCCTAATATTGCGTGATCCAATAATGATATCGTCGAGAAATACTTCTACGTTTGGGATATCGTTGAGTAGGTTGGCCATAATTCTTTGGAATATGCCTGGGCTCGAGGATAGGCCATAAACTAACCTTTTATACTTAAACAGACCCTTGTGGGTATTGATAACTGTACAATTGTCGGGGTCATCTAATTCGATTTGATTATATGCCTGTGTTAAATCAATTTTCGTAAATATTTTAGCACCGTTTAATTTAACTAACAAGTCATTAATACGTGGTAACGGATATTTGTCAACCAGTAGCACGGGATTTAAGGTTATTTTATAATCAGCACAGATACGGAGTCCACCATCAGCCTTACGTACCGGTACAAGTGGGGTAGCCCAGTCCGAGCTCTCCACAGGCTCGACGACACCAGCGTGCAACATACCCTCCAATTCTGCCTCAACGCGCTCGCGCAGCGCGTACGGCACAGGCCGTGCGCGGCAAAATACCGGCACCGCTCCGTCACGTATCCGTAACCGGGCCTTGCCTCCCGTGAAACGGCCCAGTCCCTCCGAGAACAAATCCTTATATCTGTGAAGCAATAATGTTAATTCTTTATTACAGGAGTTATTACAATTCGTTCTGTCTGTGTTTATGGTCAACATATTTTGATACATTGGTATTTTAATACCTAATTCTGTAAGCCATTGCCGACCTAACAAAGACGTGGTACCCCCATCTATCACAAACAACTCCATTTGTTTCGACTTATTTTTATAAGTAACTAGTGGCATTATTACCCCCATTGGTTTAATTATAGTGCCATCATAAAATCTAAATACCAATTTAGAGTTTTTTAAATGTCTATGTCTGAACAGTTTATAATACATTTCCCCACTGATGCATGACACTAACGACCCCGTATCAATTTCCATACCTAACTTGGTTCCATCGACACACAGGGTTAGGCTCACCGGTTTATAACTGTTCAAGCTGAGTTGGTGGACGTCTTCTACCGCCTCCCAATCTCCCTCGTCTGACAACGGCGCTTCATCGTCCCCTGACTGGTCCGCAGGGGTTCTCGGTTTGGCCGCTTCTCTCGTCGTCCGCACCTGCGTTGCCATGTTGTTGGTATCACATCGATCTAGGGGCTGTCGATTTCCTCTCCGCATTGGACATACCCGACGTAGATGACCTTTCTGCCTACATCTCCCGCAGATAAACCGATTGTATCTACATCCTTCACTCTGGTGATTTGAGGCCCCACAAGCTGCACAGCGAATCCGCGACTCCTCGGCATTGCCCTTCCGCGTGCCCGCCGATATGTCGCTCCGTATATCCCGGCCTCTCTGGCCACGGCCACTGCGAGTCGACGTGGCCACCACGTGCAGTGCTCCTGCCGTGACGTCACCGCCACTGCCCGGCTCGCCATTACTCCCGACTGTGTGTTCAACTGCTGCTGCATCTCGTTCCGCCGCTTCCATAGTGCATGCTATTTTCACAGCATTTGTATACTGCAGATTTTCTTCCGTGAACAGTCGTTGTCTAATCGCCTCGCTTCGTAATCCACATACTAGCTGATCCCGTAGGTTCTCTTCTAAAACGGCTTTAAATTCGCAATATTTCGACATCTTCTTAAGCTCTGATATATATTGTAAGATCGATTCACCCGCATTTTGCCTTCTCTGTCGGAAACGATATCTCTCTGCCATGAACGAGGGTTTGGGTTGCAAATGATTAGTCATAATTTTCACCACCATTGTATACGTTTTTGCACTCGGTTTGTCCGGACTTGTTAAGTTACTCAATAGTTCGTAAGCTTCGTCACCCATTGTTGCAATTAATGTGGGTAACCAAAGTTCCTCCTTCACACTGTTCACTTTAAAAAACATTTCCATCCGTTCAACGTACATGGTCCAATTCCCCGACCTTACATTATACTCCGATAACTTCCCGATAGACATATTTAAATTTATTCGTCAGCCCGCTTTTAATTTATATCCTCGTCGCCAGTGAGGTGTTCAAGTAAAACAAGCGTGTGGCTAGTACCGTGGTTTATTGGGGACTGTCCGTCCTTGGCACGACCGCCGCATCGGCGCGTACGCACTCACACATAGACACACATACATCACATTAACCTAACTAAAACAACTTATTTTCAGTTAGTGGACTCTTTCGATAATTTGTTTATTTTTATTAGTCGTTGTTTGGCTGAGGTTTATAAAAGTTTATGACACAAATGAACAGCATAATGACGAAGGAAGTTTCCGGAAACCTTAAAAAAAATCCTTTAAAAAGTTGAGTTCAAAGAAGACGTTCCTATGTTTATAGGTTTCCACGAGCTGAAAACTTTCTGAGAACTAGGGAAGACTTTGAACGAAAGCACGTGTTTGATACTCATTACAAAATAAAGTCAAACTATTTTGTATTATTCAAGAACATAATGTATTTTTAACCGGCTGAAAAAAAGGAAGAGGTTATGTTGTATCCGAAGAGTTTTTTTTTACCATTAAGTTGCTATTGATGTCGATACTGCAATTAAGAACTTTTCACAATCTGATCTCGGTCTCAATCCGTCAAAAATACCTCTAATTTCCCAACATTTTTATTGACAAGTTTTCGACATTTTATTTGTCGTGTCGCTGAGATGTGACTGTGACTAGATTTTGAACGTTTTAAATTACGAGTTTAAGTTCTTCTGTTATTCTTCAATACACTTTTCGATAATCTAGAAAAAAAGCAAGGACACGAATTTGTTGACAAAATTAACACTAAATAAATCAATTTCTAAGTTAACTCTGAACAAACTACCTACTTGTCTGTCTAGCCTTTTCCCAACTCCCACCTCTGTACAGACGCCAGCAGATCAAGCTACTACAATCTCTCAAATTTATTTAATAGATTTTCGACTTTATCGCTAACACATTAGGTTCAAGGTTGATTGGGAAAATTTGACATTTGTGTGCTTGAAGTATTAAATAAATAAATAACTCCAATCGGCTTGCAGTCTCACCGCATGCAGCTGCATTTTAAATGCGACGACTGCCTGTCTGACCTCCACATTCAGTACTTAACGACTGTCAGAAATCTACAAAAATGATAGCTGGGACCAACGGCTTGATGTCCTTTCTGAGGCATGGCGGGGTCTCGGTATGTTATTGATGGTCTTTAATCCAAGGACCGACGCCAGCAAGCTTTGTTTAACCTATAAGATAGAACCGTGCGGCTTTTGTTATTTAGCCACGAGCTCCACCCCTGAACGTACTTCCTTCTCGCGTTTACTCTCTAACTGCCTTGTTACCGCAAAACCACCGTTAAACTCAAGGAAATCGATTTACGGTAATGTTGCAAGATTGAAGACTGATTAGAGGAGCGGCGCCTTTATATTGCGAACTAGTTTCTACCCGCGTTCGTTCGCGTGAAATTTCTTGTTTTAAATGATAAGTGATTTTATTTCTGTAAGTAGGTTTGTACAGACGCCAGCACATCAAGTTATCCGAAATTTTCAAATTTTCCCAATCAAAATCAAAATATTTTATTTCTAATAAAACGTCATGGGCACTTATGAAACGTCAGAAGCTAGGTGCACAGTTCCAATTAGTCGTTTCCTATGGAGAAGAACCGGTAAGAAACTCCACGGTTACTCTTTTAAAAATAATTCAAATCACTCAAACTCACTCACTCAAACTCAACTCACTCAAATAATTCAATCAACTTTGAACCTTAATACATTAACGATAAAGTTGAAAATCTATTAAAGAAATTTGACAGATTGTAGTAGCTTGATGTGCCGGCGTCTGTACGAACACGTCATTCATATTTTTAAAACTAGACGAGGTCGGCGTTTCCTATCTGACTACTCTGAGAAAAAAGGCCGAAAAAAACTCAGAGGTCACAGTCTCTATTAAAGTCCAGACATAATCTAGGTCAGATCATGTGAAGACCATGTAGATTGGTGTCTGAAATGATCTTTAGAGAAAAGAACCACACAGATTGAGTGGACCTGTCCAGTCAGTGCATGCATTTGCCAGTAATCAGGCAGAGCTCAAAACTTAAGGAGCTCAAGGATTCGACGAACAATACCAAAGAAACGACATTTGGGTAGACCGCATAAGTCACTCAATCAGACCATGACTAAAACTAACACAAAGTACCCTATTAAACTCGATAATATTTGCTTGCAGGACTTACCTACTCCTCTCATACCTACTTATTGCCTCGGACACGTACTTAAGTTTTCTTGAGAGAACTTGGTCAGTAGCCGAGGGGATTTCTTGGTTTTCATTTTCTTCTGATTATTATTCCAGGTCGCACGGGCGATTTTTTAACAAGACGATTTTTTATCGCGGTCTGAGTTTTCAACACTTCTTCTCTTCTCTATTTTCAACTCTCGAGAATGAGGAGAGCATCCCAACGCGTCAAAAAACCCGCTGTTGGATTTTGGATTCTCGGCGCTGAGAACTGCGTAGAGAATCCAGTGCGTGATAAAAAATCGCCCGGGCTTACGGTTCCATAGTCGAAAAAAGAACCCTTTTAGATAGTCTATTCAAACTTATGTTTCAAATTAATATTATTTCAAGTTAAACAAATATCAACTTTATTTTAATAGTCATTAAGTTGATTTCAGAGTGACTAGCACTATTGAAAAAGTTATAAAAATGTTTGAAGTTGTAGCGTAAACTGAACTTTATAGTTTAGGAATTACAGTTATTTTTCCATAAACTCATATTTGCTTTGGCAAATTAATCGCTAATGCAGTTTAAGTATAGTATGCCGATTTCCGTCTTTCCATCTGTTTATAACAAACTTCTAAATATTACTCTATCTAAACTCGCCAACCCGTCTTGAGCAAGCGCCTGCATCCAGGGCCTGCAATGGAACAGTTATATAGATATACATAATCAGCCTATAATGTTACAGTTATACATACATAATCAGCCTATAATGTTCCCACTGCTGGGACACAGGCCTCCTCTTGGTGAGAGGTAGTGGGCCGTAATCCACCACGCGGGCCCAGTGCGGGTTGGCAGACGTTACATGTCTTCGAATTTTTGGTTCTAGGACATGCCGGTTTCCTCAAATACCCCATTCAGCGTCAAAAACATTATAAAATTATAGACTAATTGAGTACATATTTGCCTTGTCTGTAGGACTGTTACGCAATTTGAATGTCGTTCTTCTAAGAGGGCGGTTATTACAAATATTTATCGTCTTTGAAGCATCCTTCAGAAGCTCGGTATCGCCCTTCAATGCCCCAACATGTGCGAATAATAGTTTACGCCTCTCCATCTTTGAGATTTTCATCACATCTGCATATATAATGTGCCAAAACCTTTTTTTTTTTAAACCTTTGAAAGCAAAATCAACATTACTTACAAATAGAAATCTTAAAAATAATTAAAAGTAAAACAAGACAAATGTTAATAATATATTATTATGTAGTAGAATATACAAAATCCCAGCACTATATATTAATAGCTCGGGTAAAATCGGCTATCATCGTCAACCATCGGCAAAGCTTCTCAATGTGTACACGGAAGCTGAACATAATATTATTAACTATCTTTGGTCACAGTTTTGTCGTCACACTTTCGTCACGTGCCACATTTGCCACAAAGCGTTTGAGGGTTGGTCCCATTGTTTGTTGAACGGGAGAAGTGTCGCAGTTTTTCGATTATTTATAGTCTGGTTGGTTTGGGGTTGCGATAGTGTTTTTTTTTTGGGCGTATTTTTAATGGTAGTCTTATGCGGGACATAAATGGGTCACCGATTTTATAGTTACTATAGTCCCTCATAGCGACCAGATGAAATTTAATAGTAGGTAGTATTGATAAGAGACTTTTGACTGCCGATTTTGTTTCGCCATTTAAGAAAGGTCGACTCCATTTAGCAATTTTTTTTTCTTTTAATATAACATGTAAAACTGATTACGGTATCCTATAACAGAATAAACAATACTTTCATTAATTAATTTTTAAACTTTTTCTTGCATTATAAATTTTTCAGCAGATATTGAAAAGTTTTCCTTCTCCGTTTTTGAGAGCAGTGGTGATGAAATAATTTACACAAAGTAAAGCGCCTGTCTGGAAAACATCGTGAGGAATCCGGCTTGTTCTAGAACCAAAAATTCGAAGACATGAGACATCTGCCAACCCGCATTGGGCCCGCGTGGTGGATTACAGCCCACTCTCTCTCATCGAAAGGAGGCCTGTGTCCCAGCAGTGGGAACATTATAGGCTGATTATATATGTTTGAAAAGTAGGCCGGTAGTTAGTAGGTAATTCCAAAAATGTGTACAAACATTCTAAAAAATATACTAAAAACCGCGCCACCATGTTAAAAACCGTTCCATTTAAAAATGCAATTTTGAAACTTGGAGATACTGCTCAAGCAATCTTCCTAAACCAACATACCAACTACTTCGAGCGTACAATCGCTGAATCACTATTTATATATAATTTAAATACCAACTTACATTACTCACAAGGGGCTCGTGGCTTTAGACTAACAGCCACACGGGTCGAATTTCAAGGTTCACCAACGCTTGCCGAGGTCTGTCCGTAGATGGGTCTGTTAGAATAGCGAGGTCCCTCCGTGCCTCGGAAAGGGTATTCATAGATCTTTGACAGTCGTTAGGGATCTGGCAACTAGTCTGTCAAGGGGTATCGTGTTACCCAGTTACAATATCAGATAGGCAGTCGATCCATGTAAAATGCTGGTATTTAGGGGGTGGAGGGGGATTCAGGGGATCAGACCGGAATAACTCTCTAATTGGGGTGTATGTGGTCTTGTGTTAATTATGTTACATATTTTAGAGATGATTTCTACATTACCCACAATCTATCTAAACACAACTTCAATCTGCCACATGGTGTTAAAACCCTCGTAACATTACGTGCACGGTTAAACAACGCGAATGTTAACACAACTGTGCACTCGCTACAATGAAGATTTGCAGCGGCTTGCAGCGATTTAAGCTGGATTTGCATAAGACCTGACGACAACAACGTTTCCAATACGATGAAAAGTGCTGTTATTTACTGAGAAAGCGCTTTGTGATTGTTTTTTAGAGTCAATCAATCAACTCAGCGTATTGCAGTCCAGGGGGCGGGGCAGTGTGGAGGGGGGTCAGGGGATCAGACCGGAATAAATCTACTGCTGGACATAGGCCCCTTCCAGGCCGCGCCACAACACCCTGTCCTCCGCCTTCCGCATCCAGTCTGTCCCAGCCACCTTCTTTAGGTCGTCCGTCTATCTAGCTGGGGGGCGTCCTACACTACGCTTGCCGATACGCGGTCTCCAATCCAGGACTCGTCTGCTCCGCCGGCCATCGGTTCTTCGACAAATATGGCCAGCCCACTGCCACTTCAGTTTGCTAACTCTGCAAGCTATGTCGGCAACTCTAGTTCTTTTCTGGATAATTTTTCCTCACTGGTCCCTGCCTCCCTATATAAAATAATAGTTTAAAAGCACAATTAAACTTCTTATATAATAAAATAACTTATGAACTTTACCCACAATAGCCCCATACTTGAATTAACGCCCAAATTCCCACAGACAATTATGCAAAGCCAGTATAACAATGCCTAGCGGAACTAATCCGGCAACACTGTAACTACTGTTCTTTTGTGTCTGTTACCGAACTGTTGTTCACGTATTGTGTGCAGTATGCACAAATGGTCTAATATTAAAGCTTTGCTGTCCAATAATTCGATTAGCTAATTGTTGGTACGTGTTCGCACATTTTCGAATGTTTTGATACTGGCGGTTTAGATTTTAGGCTGGACTTTTTTATACTGTGGTTAGAATGCAGTATTGTTTTGTTGTCCAGTACTAATATAGGTAAATAATAAAGTCATGTTTATTTTGTCTCCACAAATTACATTCTTATGTCAGAATATATTAAGTTGTCAAAATATTTGTAATTTGTGGGAGATCCTAGTCTAAACTAAGCCTAGGTTTGTATTTTAGATCCCCAGGTAGTCGCCTTTGGTTATTTCTTCCCATATTTTCGTGTTGGTAATAATAGTTCCAAGGCTTATACAATAATTTATACAATAATTAATTACATTTTTTTTTATACAATTATTTGAGTTTGTTTCGCCATTTCGTTTGGAATTATTCCGATCTGTACATCCTGCTTTGTCCCCTTAGAGAGACAGATCGGAAAAAATAGTTTGATCTGTTCCCCTGTTAGCAACGAGGGGACATGACAGTTCGAACTTTATTCACTCCTATCTTTAACTTTTTATTCCTGATTGTCCCTCATATAATTTAATATACTTACCTTATTCATTTTTAAAAGTAATGCCACACATTATAAGCAACATTACATTAAATAAAAGACTGTTGCACTGCTGCGGCAGTTTTTTGCTTGTTTTGAAATTATATTGTTTATTTACATGCACCGAGTAAATTCCCGGAAGAGCCGGCTTTTTTGTAAACAATAATGGAGTGCAAGTAATTCTCAACCATATTTTATAAATCTTTAAGTTGTTATTTTATTTTTTTAATTGTGTCTTGTGATACAGGACCTCCAGGGCTACACCAATGTGTGTCTTGAAGTGAAAATAAATAAATAATATTAAATAAAAATATTAATAAAAATCAACTCCTACTAAATCATCACAGTTCACCAACATAATTTAATTACTACCCTCAGCCGCAATCGTCCGTGAAACAAGATAAACAAGCACATTCATTAGAGATGTATTCAACCAATTCCGAATGAGTAAAGTTTTGATGTTGTGACACTATAGGTACCATAAAACTGTTAGATCCAGAAGGTCAACTCTTTACAACGAGCGAAAACGCGCGCACACATATCGACGTGGTCACGAGCGGCAAGCTCAAGCGACAAGCGTCTTGCAACAGGGACTGCAGAGAAAACAAATGAAGTGGTTCAGACCACGAGCTACTGGCACACGAGGGACTTGTGGAGTGAGGGAAACAGGTGACGACGCGCGTGTCTCTTGTCGCAAGTCGTATCGCTGGATACCCCAACAGACATGCCTAACGTACAGCGAGTGCAAGCGCACTCACGACTGGCATTCGTTTCGTCAAAGACTCACAGATAGTTGTTTCGGTTAGTACTATGCTGCGTGCTAGGTGATGCTTCTGGCGAATCAAATCAAGCATGGTTCTACCATTGCAATGGCTAGTGAGGCGCTTGATGCCCTGCTGCGCGACCAATTTGTAACCTTACTCACTGTCTTGCATAGGGTCGTTGCATGTTTCCCTTATCTTCTTTATTTTTTATTTTTTGTGTTTATTTTTGCGTCATGTTCACCGCAAATATACGTATTTTCTTTCTTTCTACAGTACTGTGTGGTTTCGACTAAACGAATGACAGTCTCGAAAGTGAGTGCGACATCGCGTCAGTCGACCGACGTACGCCCGACCGACAGTCCTCGTCAGCGCGACATAGCTGTACGTGCGTAGCGATTCATCAGCGCTGCACTGTAGTTCTTCATAAGTTTTTTATATAGCTATATACTTTTGATCGATATCAGGGCTGACCGTCGGCGTCGGTCGAGCACAAAATCCAAGCGTAAACTTGCTGTACGTGAAGCGTGTCTATGTGTGCTCGCCTTCTCGCTAGTTGTATGGACCCGACCTTCTGTACTTAATCTATTCTGTCACTACACACACTACGTCGCCAACTGCGTCAATAGAAAGTTAGGCTTTATATGAAGACCCGTCATTCGGAAAATTGTTGGTAAAAGGTTTTAGTTTGACTTTTTCTTTAAGTCAGTATGGTTATCGGAATCTTACTTTGTATTGGTCAGTATTCTACAATAATCATGATCATTTTTGACCAACTGTCTTTACTTATCAGGCCGATAACCTTTTCTTGTGAATCGGTTGATATGTGCTATCATATTAATTTGCTCTTATGCAAAATATACCTGCACATCGACGTGTAAATTGTAAACATGAATTTAGCCTAGCACATCATTCTAGAGCGTAGGCACTTTTCGTCTGTTATCGAAAAAAAAAAATCTGCTGTTTCATTACAAAAGTGCAAAACCTACTCGGTCAAAATGTATGGAACAGCAAATTATGTATTTAAACAACAGAGAAAACATTTCAACACAGGGGTTCAGAATCATGGACAGACGCCAGCACATCAACCTACCCGAAACTGTCAAATTTTCGCAATCAACTTTGAAACTTATGCTGTAGCGATAAAGTTGAAAATCTATTAAAGAAATTTGACAGATTGTAGTAGCTTGATGTGCTGCCGTCTGTACCTAGGTACTGAATCCATTTTAACATGTTGTGACTCGATGTCCCTGCCACCTTGTAGGTATAGTAATTCGTAAAGTCTCCTCAAATAAATTTTGCGTTTTCATTTCTGACTTTTCTTTTTAAGGTAAAATAAATGTGTATAATTTTTATTGTAGCTGTTACTGTGACTTCCACCGAACGGCTCGCATAGCATCAGATCGGAACGGATTTTACAATATTTAAACGACTTTTTACTAAATCGTGTACACAGTATTTGAAGCCGCTAAGCTTACTAGGCCGCGCACAGCAGTTTGACCGCGGGCGTCTTCCGCGACACGCGATCATAGCTGAAAGTATACTGTGACGCGCGATCGGCTCCGTTCGCCTGTCGTCGTATTAGATTTTTCCCATAAATCATCATCAATCCACATTTTTTTTCCACATGTATGTTTTATTATTATTTTCTTCTCCTTCTAATGCAATAGCCAACAATACTACGTCAACTTCAACCATTTTCAAAAATTAGAACACGTCAACGCGGTAGGAATGAAACTATTTGACTAGGCGCAGAAACGGACGTTCGCAAGCGACGGTACGGAGCCGATCCTATGCATCGACATCCTGCCGGACGCGATCGGCTGTCGCCGCATCCGTTCATATCCTTTCCGATCCGATGCGATGCGAGTCGATTGGTGGAAATTATCCTTTACTGTTCATAACAAGTCTATATCATCCCACTGCTGGGCAAAGGCCTCTCACTTCCAGTGCTTGCGATCTTGTGCTGTGACCACGGTTCTTTTGTTTGTGTGAAGCTGTTATTATTCCGATTTTATTATCAACCACTAAATCTTATCATTAAACAGCGCAAAACACAACCTCGTACATGAAATGAAATGCACACAAATTAGATTTTCCGATACGCCAGTTATATCCAAATCCCCACAAAATACCTTTTACCATTTGCATAACTTAAGGTTGATTTAAAATTAAAATAAGCACCCCTTGTATCTTGCAACAATACGGGGACTAACATGTACATCTATTAATGTATTAATATAGATTCCACCCTAAATTCGGATTCTACATACTGGCAACATACATTAATATATTCGCGACACAGCTGATGCAATTTAAGATTCTATTGAAAAGAAAATAAAGAGGAAAATTGAACGGAAGGTACGGTGTGAGGTATAAAGAATAAATAGGGACAATTTAATAATTTATCAAGGATTAATTTTATAGCTTGTCATGTTGGGATCATAAAAGCATAAAATGGCTCCTAAAACTGTATAATCCAGTGACGTGCACTTTTAGGAAACGTATTAGTTTTTAGGGCTCCGTATCCAAAGGGTGCCAACGGGACTTACTAAGGTTCCACTGTCCGTCCATTTGTCACAGGGCTGTATCTTTTGAATCGTAATAGGTAGACACTTGAAATTTTCATAGAGTGTGACCCTATTACAATAAAAATAAAATGAAGGCGCAGACCCACCGCGGTGCATGCTGTGCATGGGTATGCGGCGCATTTTTCGTTTTTCATTTGTTTGATAACAACGTGGGTCTACGTTTCCACAGCAGTACACACCCACAACTATGTACACACGACTACACGTCAAGCTATACATAACCAGTATAAGATGACTTCTGATTGTAAGAAAAACCTATACAATGCGAGGTCAGCTAAAACTGGAAATGTATAGCTTGATGTGTAGCCGTGTGTACAACTGTAGCGTAGTCCACCGCCGCGCACTGTGCTGCGGTCAACGCCATGCTCGCTGTGCATGCGGTACAGACTATACACGAATATTTACCCACGACTATGCACAGTCAACAAAAGAATTAAGTATGCAGGATCGTCGGATATAGTTCAAGTTTAGTAAGAAACCGATGGATATTCTCGAATAAAATTTAATTTTATTAATAGAAAACAAACAGTTCTTTTATCAAATTTAATTTCAGTCGACAACATCCATCGGTTTCTTACTAAACTTCAATTACGAGTATATCCAACGATCCTGCATACATATCTCTTTTGTTGACTGTACTAATATGTACCGCATGGACAGCGTGCATGGCGTTGACAGTGTTGAGCTATGTGAGCGCCATATTCGAGCAAGCCAAGTATGTACGAATGACATCAATTGATGCGTAGCGTGTCCGTGGTTTGCAGTGGACACAATCACATACATTTTCTTGCAAAGCGAATGCGTGCGTGGCCTATCCGTGCGTCGTGGTGGGTCTGCGCCTAAATGTTAACAATTAAAGGTGTCCCCGACTCCCCGTACAAAAGACGTATTATTTTCGGCGCTTATTGATAAATTCTAATAATGACATTAAATATTGTACGGTGGTACGGAACTCTTCGTGTGCGAGTCCGACTCGCACTTGGCCACTTTATTTCTTGTAGTATAAAATTAACATACATAAATAATTTGCGTGATTTATTAGCAATTTTTGTCGAATTTACATTTTCCATAGTGAAGTCCAAATCCTCGGAGGATTATCTGATTGGTTCTTTGCTAACGCACATGCATTTTTGTAAATAACCTTTACCAACAGCGTTCTAATCGCTCTAATTAGTTAAATTAAAAACAATACTATCGAAATTATGGGTATTCTATACAGGGTCAAATTGAATTACCTAGCGAAACTCCGCAAACGTGATGGGTGTCGATATCAAAGCATGATAAATAAAATTGATTGGTTTTTTTTGAGGTCAGCAACCGCAAGGTAGTAGTGTAGTCACTTGAAATATCAGTAAAAAAAAATCATTTTTCTTTATGTAGACTTCACAGACGTGTTGGATATCGGTATTCAAACACGATAAAACATAAACAAACATATTTTCTCTACTCTTACTTCAACTAACAAAACCACCAGCGGTCGTTGACCCCATTAAAATGTTTTTTTTTTTGTTTTTTTACCCATCACGTCTGCGGAATTTTGCTAGCTAATTTCATTTGACCCTGTATAACTCTGGAAATTGGCTCGGTGCTTTACAGTCGTATAAAACATTTGCTTGGTTTAAAAGCGTTGTCGCTATAACATCGAATAAGATACTCGTATTGTTTATTTTCGTAAGAATTTCATCAGTTATTTGATAGTTGGTTCGTGTCTTAATTTATTACTTGGACCCGAGTAATCTAATTGATAGGTGCCTACAGGTTTTCCTTATGACTCTTAAATCAATAAACTCAGCCTATCGCAGTCCACTGCTGGACATAGGCCTCTCCCAGGCTGCGGCACAACTCTGTCCTCTGCCTTCCGCATCCAGTCTGTCTTAAGGTCGTCAGTCCAAATGGACTGTTAAAGTGGGACGCCCCCAGCTAGATAACTGGGGTCTCACACTACGCTTGCCGATGCGCGGTCTCCACTCCAGGCCTCGTCTGCTCCACCAGCCATCGGACCTGCGACAAACACGGCCAGCCTGTGACCAAATTCAGATTGCTTACTCTGCAAGCTATGTCGATAACTTCAGTTCTTTTTCGGTACATTTCATATGACTTTTGGGGCATAAGCTCATAAGCTGTTTATTTCTATATTGAAGATAAAAATAAACAGCTGGTGCACTTTATTATAACAATAAAATTAAAATAATTTGAAATCAATGATGAATTTCGCAGAGCATCGAATGGATTGTAGCTCACTCAATATGGAAACCAAACAACAAACAATTAATATAATGACTAATAATAAGTTCCCTCAAAATAATAATTAATGAAAAGCACTAACAATATGTGGTCTATCGAACGTCAAAATCATAATACAAACCAGCATAAACAGATCCCCGCCCCTTTTGTGATGCAGCTGTAGTAGTCCATTGAAATGAAATTCCGGTCTTGAATGGGTGGATCAATTTATATTGGCCATGTCGCTATATGTTAGATTATTGTCACCCTTGTATTCTGAATCAATTCTGTTACGGACAGTGGGGTATTAAATTTGTAGGATGACCACATAGCTATTGTCCAAATGAATGTCCCTGTAGGATTAATTACGGATAGTGAATTAGCGAGCGAATAGGTGCGAAGTTACTGTTGTATATTTGTTTTTATTTTATTGTAGATTTAACTACGCTATTTTGTGCTTTTTATGATTACAATTTTAAGGTTTAATTATCATAATCATTCTCCTGCCCTTGTACTCGTAGTAATTTGTTTGGGGTCGGCGTAACATGTCTTTTTCATCCATACGTCTCTATTAGTCGTCATCTTGGTAGTCACCCTTTTTCTAACCATATCATTATTCACACAGTCCATTCATCGTTTCTTTGGTCATCCCCTACTCTTATAGTCATCGACATTCATATTTCATCCTCAAAACGTTCCCCTCGTTTAGGTTTCCTCTTCCCAAAATGAATACAATCATTTGAAACGTGTTTTTTTTTAAACATACATTTTTATAAGTCATTCTTCAGTTAGTTAATGATAATAATAATATTTGAAAATAGCGATTCATTTTTAAATTTTTTTAATGATTTTTATAAAAATAATTTAAAATATGTATTTTATATATTATGAGCTCAACTATCAGTAATGAGACACAATTACTTTTTATATTGTTACCGAAATAAGCTTGCCTAACTGATATGTAAAAAAATAAATAACCGGAATATTAATATACAGGCCGGATTTTTGATGCTCTTGCTGCCTCATATAAAAAAATCCGCCCTATATGTATATTGGTAAAGCAGAATGAGCTTTAAAATCATGCAAAAAAATATCATTCTATCTACCTTTGATAAAAATGAATAATTATGCAAAAAGAAACGTGAGTGATTCGTCGAAAGTCGAAAAAAAAAAGGTTTGAGCCTCAAAAATTATACCGCAATACATTCCCTCCATTTATTTTAAAATAATATTCAACCACATTAAATTTTCATTCCGAAACCTTCAGACTGAACACCGAGTAAAGTTCTTTGGCAAAATTACACCAGCCCTAGATTACATCTATACCAAATTATATTTCACGTGAAATTACGCATAAGTTATTTGACAGTCGTGTTGGAACGCGTCCTGTATATGACATTGATTCATGGCCAACCTAGTTGGTATAGAAATGAGGGTGGATGTATTAAATCGTTTGAGATTCATTCCCCTGCAATGTAGTGGAACAAAATAGTGCATTGTTCTCACAGGATTTAAATGTGTAATTCATTTCAGAATTTTAGCATTAACGCTCTGAGTTGATTTCATTGTGTGAGCAAATTTAATTAAATAGTCTTTCCGCTAAAATTCTCTTAATTGGAAAATTGAGTGCAAAGAGGATAGTGGACTTGGCTTTGTTTTAGTGTGCAGTTGTGTTGTTTTGTTTCCTTGTTAGGCAAGGAAGCTGGATGTTTGTATTGTTTCTGGCAAAGTTGCTTCAGTATACAGAACTAAAGCGAGATTTCTCGCAAGCAGTGCTATCTTGGATTTATTTTTAGGATTGAAAATAGGAAAATAGGAAGTTTATCTACCTAGATTGACTTCGATAAAAGTATTATTATTTATTTCTTCTAGGGTAATTGCGTAACACAATTACAATGGCTATGTCTATCATTTTGATAGTTCAACAATATGCATTGCGTTTTTTACGCTGTTGAGCAGACAAATATTTCAAAAGCAGGGGTGGCCCAAAAAGCTTTCGTGGCCCAGTGGAAACAGCCCCGACTTACAGATTGTAGGTCATAAGTTCCAGCCCAGACAGGCGCTTGACTTTGTGTAAATTATTTCATCACCACTGCTCTCAAAACGGTGAAATAAAACATCGCGAGGAAACCGGTACGTCCTATTTATTAGCATCTGCTATCGAACTAGGTTGCAATGTATTATTATGTACGAATTCCTAATATGAAGCAATGGATTAGAAAATTCCTTTAATTTTTTTCGGATCGTGTTGGAAACTGTGTTTGTTACACAATTATAGTTACGACAAGTGTGAAAATACGATTCCAATTTGATAAGTTGAAAATATTTTATTTGGGACACGCACAGGAAATACAAACAGTAAAACAGGAGCATTTAGAACTAAAAAAAATACATTAAAAACAACAAGAAAAAGAAGACCTGCGCGAGGCCAAAAAGGCTCTTATAACTCAGCATAATACTGCGATATTTTAAAAATAAATACCGCAGAGTTGGTATTCTGATAGGGCCCGCTGTGATAAATTTAAATTGACGTTGAAATGATCTTCCTCTACATTAAATTATGTTCGAACATTTTGCAATTTACAAAATAATTTATTTCAATATCTGTAAATGAACGCTAACCGCTACCATATTTTAACGACTAACAAACATTTTACGGCAATAACTTGTCACACTAAATACAATTAATATTTAAACCAATCAGTGTTTATGGTATTTACTTTCACCATACGAGCATTAACTAAATGCGATTTTAGTACATGAAACCAATTTATTTAACAAATCAGATCGGAATTCACATTATATTAAATATGTATTAAATTAAGGGTTATTTGGTGCAAAATTAACCGTTTGCACTAAGCCCCGCTTATGCTATAGTCGTATATAGTAAATAGCTCTCGTTTAGCCACAAAATGTTGATGTCATGTGTTTGATATTATTTTCATTGATATGGAGACCAGCATAGCTATTTACAAACATTCGATTTGCTGTTGGATTCGATTTTAAGGTTCGTTTAGGGGGACGGCTACAAAAAAATCCTACATTTTGACGAGTTATATGCGAACATAAATGTCGCTGATTTTTTTTTCGCGATTTTTGGTTTGGTGCCATAGGAAAACTTGGTCATAATGATGAGTAATAAAAATAAACTCCCATTTCGATTTGTCGCATGTTTTCAATTGAATTTGTGCAGTAGACGTCTTTTGAGCAGATTGCAATTTCGGGGTGAAGGCCGCACCATCTGCTTAGCCTTTTCCCATCAATGTTGAGGTTGGCTGTCAGTCTAACCGGATGCAGTTGAATACCAGAATTTTACACGGAGCTGCGGAGGGACTGCCTATAAATGACCTTCATAACCCAGTTACTGGGTAACACGATACCCTTTGGTAAGACTGGTTGTCATACTTTCTGTATTCTGAATACACACAATGACTGTTAACACTTTGCGGGACACTAAACGCTCCTCAACGTAATAACAATAAAACTTCTATTGTGTCCCGTTCAGTGTCCTTCAATTTTATTTTATTTTTTATTTATTTTAGACTAGCCTTTGTCCGCGATTTCATCCGCGTGTTCTTGTTCCCGCGACCCATCCTGTCGCATCACATCACCCACCCGCGCTACCACTTCGGTTTCGCATAATGGTCGTTCTGACTTTTTTCTTTTTGCCCAGCTCCTAAGCGTCATAGCGTGACGTTAAATATCCTATAGCATTCCTCAAGAATTAGGCTATAAAATTCAAAAAGAATGTTTTAAAACCGACTGGTAGTTCCAGAGATTACCCACTATACATATACTAACAAATTTTACCTCTTTATAATATTATTAGTATAGATTACATGCACAACATTACAGAACATATACAGAGCAATTTACAAACTAAAAAGTGACACACATATCGATACCTCTGGGCTCAAAGGTCGTAAAGGACATTTGGGCGAAAATGACTTTTTGATACTGCTATACTCAGTTTTTAATTTTCTATCGATCTGTATATTCCGTTCTACGAAATTCGCAAAAAAAATGCCTTTACGACCCACATAATTTGAGACGTTAAGCAAAGTTTACCGCGAAAATATGGATGTAAATAACACTTAGTTACCATTGTGAACTCATTTTGGTAGTAAAGCAAAGTATAAAACAACTTTTGGGTGTAAAATACATAAAAAATATCAATTGTCTTATACCACCTTAGGTGGTTAATATAAGTCACCTCAAAAATTTGGATGTAAAGGACATCGTCTTTGCAAATTGTCCTGTACACCCCTACAATTTAAAATAAAAATACAAACTTGTCCTTTACTACCACAATAATCTAAGAAAATGTGTTGTAAGTAGGTCCTTTACATCTTACATTTGTAAATCAATATGAGCTCTACTCCCTACAAAATGATATTAATTTACAATACGTTTGACTTAAATATACAACCTGATACACTTGAGCTGGAATAATAATTCTTTACGACTGTTTCTTATTTTTTCTGCATAGTGCTGCCGTCTTTTAACTAGAAAGCCGTTACCCCTCAAATGGTCAATCTTCACTTTTTAATAGAAAGTGACAAAAAATCCTCGCTGAAGAACTATAGACCCATATTATTTCTGAACCACGTATGCAAGCTGCTCTCGAGGGTCGTCACGAGCTGTCTCGCCAAGAGATTTGTCGAGTTCCAACCGCCAGATCGAGGCGGTTTTCGAAAAGGCTTCAGTACCATATATACCACGACTATGTTCGGCAAATTATACAGAATACCGCGAAGTACAACCAGTCACTGTGCATTTGCGTACTACGAGAAAGCCTTCGACTCCATCAAAATATGGGCAGTTCTGGCCTTTCTGCAACGATGTCGAATTAACCGGCGCTGCATCGAAGAGAGACGAGAGAGAGAGAAAAAGATTGAGAGAGCGCGCGCTCGCGTGCGGGCATTGAGATGTTTGTACGACGCTGCCACGATGACTGTTCAGATCCAGGATCAAAAAACCACCCCATCCAACTGTTCAGAGAGAGGGGTGTGTTTACTCATCATCTCATCAAACAGATTCTGTTTATAAAGTTGATTAAAGAAGAATTATATTTTCACTTCTTTAATTTTTTTTTACTAGTCGGACACATTTTTATTTATTTCTAACACATAACCTATTTTACAATTTAAGACTAAAATATTTATAGATATGATATACAAGTGTATAATAAAAAGAAAGGAAAAAAAAAGAAAAAGACAGGAGCTCATTTAAAAAAATTCGGCCGCTGTCAATGGGATAAGTGTCCAAAAGGCTGGCAGCATTACCATGTTGGATGGCAATGCTTATTCTTTGGGCTAAAAATAGGCCAGCCCTCTGGTCACGCGTAGAGTCAACCAACCGCTTGGCAATGTCTCGAAATATTCGATGCGCACTCGGACCCCAAGGCCTTAGAGTTTCAACCCCAAACGGCTCAAGCATATAGCTCCCAATAATGTTGTTATATTTGCGCTGTTTGAGGTTTTCTGCTTCTGCAGCAGCCACCCCAGCACAGCCCGCCGTGCTAGGAACATAGGATGGCGCGAGGGTGTCAACACAGGTTGCATCCCATACCAAAGGCCTACTCAACTTCCAAGGCATTATGGTCATTCCATCTGGCCTCTTCCCATCGTCGCGCGCCAAGTCATTGGGTTCTAAAACAGCTGGCACCCCGGCGGCGGTGACAAGAGCCCGACGGATAATGTTGTTAATGCTGGCGTGCCGTGCCATCTGACCAGCGCTCTGGCTGCAAGATAGGCCATGGTGTCCCGTGTCCGAGGCAGTCGACTGCTTCACCACATTGATAGCGATGTGGAGCTCCGCAAGGAGCGCCCAGACGCAAACATGTAACGAGCCGTAATGTGGTGTCACCCAGCATAGTGCCTATGTTGGGCGACGGTAGCGCCTCAAGCCAGAGGCCCGACTCCCATTCACCCACAACCAGCAGGCGGGCACACTCAACAGTATTGGTGGACGTATTAAAAATATTAATTTATAATTTAAAGATTTAGAGCTTTGTGTTCAATTACAAATAAACGATCTCAATTTGATTACACAAATGTACGTTTTATTTATATAATTATGTTATTTCATGAATATTTGTAAAGAAAATACAGTAGTATACACATAAATACATACAAAATTACATAATCCATTTAATACTTAAGTTTAATTATTAATTTATCCTTTCAGAATACCTTAGCGGGTGATCCTTAAGACCCTAAAAATTTTTACACTTGTCGATTATTTCCTTATTTCGTTTAGTTTTGTGCAGTAAAGTACATTTACGCCCTTAGGATTATCATAGGATGAAAATTTGAAGGGTGTAAAGGACATTTATTTTTAAATTTATGGTCGTAAAGGAAATCTATCTCGGTAAATACAGCACTAGGGTAATTTTTTAACACTGCCCTAGAGAATACTATAAATTCTAAGCACTTTTTTCCTAGGTTTCATTTAAATAGCTCAAGAAACAAAAATGTTACAGTAAAAATAATTTTTTTTTTTTCGTTTTTTGCTTCTCCTGAAAAGTCGCATTTTGTCCTTTACGACCTTTGAGCCCAGAGGTATCGATATGTACATACATAAGTAGGTAGGCAGGTGGTAGGTTAGGTAAAATAAAATTTAAATAAAAATGTAAACACGAGAAAATAACAAACAAAACATAATACAATAACACGTAAAATAAACGAAATGCAATTAAGTGAGAATGGCTTAAAGATCTACAAATGGCAACCGGGACCAGTGCTTTCCAAATCACGAAGGGGTCTCGATATGTAAAGGATGGTCACGCATCCACGGACTGACCTTGGCAAGCGTAGCTTAACTTGCGATCGACCCGTGTGACTGTTATTACATAGCGATGAGACCCTGATTGCAATAGGTGCAGGCCTGATTTGTAAAATATCGGATGGCAAAAGTGCAGCGTATTAGTTACTTGGTCTTATAAAAAGACCTTTACCGATCCTTCTGTGATGTACAGATGTCTGGACATCAAGCTACTCGAAACTGTCAAATTTTCCCAATAAAATTTGAACCTTATGCTTTAGCGATAAAGTTGAAAATCTGTTAGAGAAATTTGACAGATTTTAGTAGCTTGATATGCTGGCGTCTGTACTATTAAATGTAGCACACAACTCACTGGCAACACTGTCAGTCAGTTACACTTTATCCCCCGTGGAGACTGGACGTTCCCTTTGGGTTGTTGTGTACTAACTGATAATTCTGTGGTTTTATTCTAAACCCTAAGCCCCGTAATAAGAGATCATAGTGAACACCACACCTTCGTACAAGTGGTTTAAGCGAGCTCAGCGTCCTTTACTCGCATTGCCTCAATCGTGAGTTAGTCTGACCACGACCTTATCAAAACGCATTTAAAATGTATGAAAGCCATAACTTTGGCTTCCAGCCAAGTCACACCGCTGAAAGTTGGTACCGAGAAGTTTGTCGCGTTTTAGGAAATAAGAAACTTACTCCGGAAGGAAAAGTCAACAGATTTTTCATGAAATTAAATTCTCATTTTATTATTAGTATTTGGTGGAGTAAAAGTTAGCCAGTTGAAAGGTTGAATGAAGGGCGACTAACGAAAGTATTTGCAAGGCAGTTGTGAGTCAAAACGCCGGGAGGGGACGCCCTAGGAGGACATATTATTGCACTGACATTATTGGTGACGTTCTTGAGAAAGTTCAGATGCGTAGTCGCAACCGGTGTGCGTGTATGAGATGTATGAACGTAAATTAAGTAAAAGGAGTATGTGCGGATTATAGCACTTGACGTCATGTAGTTTCTGCCTGATCCCATGGGTAGAATGCGTCACTTTATATATGTATGTAGGTAAAAGTGTTTTAAAGTAGATTTTTAGTGTGTTAATTATGGGTTTATAGAGGTATGAGGAACAGCAGGGTAATTGCGTAACACACTATCAGTAGCAATGGGTTTCATTTTGACAGTTCAACAACATTCATTGCGTTATTTACGTTGTTGAGCAGACACATTTTTCGAACATTATGAAGCAATGGATTAGCAATATCCTTCAAAACGATTTAGATTGAGATTGATAGTGTGTTATGCAATTAAGGTCTAGGGTGTAAAGTTCTCTCATCCTCCTTAGAAAAGGGAGGATCCTCCGACCAGACGGGTGTTGTGTTTTGCATTTTGGCTTTCGTGATTTTTGTCGTCTTTAGTTAGGTTAATTTAAGGTGAATGCGTAGTGGTAGACCGCGAAATTCAAATTTTCTTACGTTTTTTGCAATTTGCAGGCCAGTGTCAGGTTGTATCTTGATCAAAATTTGATTCGCGACAATAACAGGTACGTATTTATAGAATTATAGTCATTAGAATCATTAATACATCTTTCTAAGTTAGATTTGTACCACTAAGCAGTTTTCCATAAGAGATTAGTTGTCGTGGTACAAATCTAACTTAGAAAGATGTATTAATGATTCTAATGATTATAATTCTGTAAATACGTACCTGTTATAGTCGCGAATCAAGTTTTGATCAAAATACAACCTGACACTGATCTGAAAATTGCGAAAAACGTAAGTAAATTTGAATTTCGCGGGCTACCCTGGCACTTCCCCCTTAAATTTGAAAATTACATAATTCTAATTAAGTTTTACATAATACTCTCATAATTCTTGGATTTTTAAGAAAGTGTCATTTTAACCGAACCAACAAGGGTTCGGTTACAAATTTCCAGTGTAAGCTGACTTCTCATTGTACGAAAAGCCTATACAATGCGACGTCAGCTTAAACTGGAAACGTACCTATAACTTAGCAAGTTATTATACCAGCTGGCTTTTTACCGTCTGGACAAAAGCAGGGTATAAAAGGTGAACGAAGTAGAAGCCAAAGAAAAAAAACTTAAAATGTATTTTTTTCCTTTTATTTTAGTCTCTTTTTTTCAAAAATCTAAAACGAAATTAGCCTATCAACAAATACTATTACTTATTTCAAGTAAACATTTCGTACTAAAAAATAAATAAAAAAAGATATATTGAAAAATTAAAAATCAACTTATAGGCTCCCGTACTTTTTACTCTATGCGCGGAAATTATCAATGAATTCGTAGCGACATCCAATTCTTTGATTGGAGTCGTCGGCTAGCTTCAATCGAAGAATTGAGTGTAAAAAACAAAGAAGTTTTAATTTTTTTTTTTTTGTTAAAACATAAATAAATTTCTGAGTCCAAATGCTCCTTTTTTTTAGCTTTTGATGTCCCTCTGCTAGGCAAAGACCTCCCTACTTTCTTTGCACATCTCTCTGTCCAGAACTGCCAAGGACCAATCTTTATCAAAGGAGTCCAGCTCATCCCGCCATCTCCGTCTGGGCCTGCCGCGATGTCGTTTGCCATTAAGCCATTGGGTCGTATTTTTGGCCCACACTGATCGCATGACATACGGCAGATGTGTCCAGCCCAATTCCATTTAAGCGTGGCAGCTTTCCGAGTGTCATCAGTTATTTTAGTATTGGAGCAAATTGTTGTATTTTTAACCCGGTCCGCAAGTTTAATACCCAGAATACTCCGTTTCATAGCTCTGTGGCAAACCTCGAGCCAGGACCTCTGCTGAATTTTCAAATATTCTTCCCATCCTCACGCGTGGTTCTCAAACATAGGCTTCTACTCTGCAAAAAAAGTCAGCTGGTATATTTCAAGCCACTAAAAAGCTGAGATCTCCCAAGACCATTAGAGAACGTTCCAGTCTCATATGACAATGTTATGATTAACGACGGGACGTGATGTCAACAACCCCGGTGAATCATCCGAATATTCATATAATTTCCATTCCGAGTGTCATTCGCTTAAATTGATGATCTGGCTCACCTCGTTAAGTTTCTGAAGTGAATTCTTTGGTTGGTGATGTATTGGTCTTGTTGGTTATTTAGAGTTTCGGCTGTTTTAGGCGTGGGGGTCATTTATTTAAAAATTTAAAACTGTTGCGTGCGAAGGAGATGCGGCGATCTAAATGTTTGCGGGGCCAACATGGTCAGAAATCGCACAAAATAGAGAGGTTTTGAAGGGAAAAGAGGAGTCCTTTGCCCAGCAGTGGGACACAAGTTAAGACAAAACAAAGAAAAAGAAATTGTTAAAGAATCCCTACCTATATGACTTAACTATTTTATGACTTAACTATTCTTACTTATCTTTTCGACTTTTTTTAAGCAGCTAAGTACTTATCTTGTTACTAGTGAGGTAAGATAAAAATGCGGATATATAAAACAAGATCTGAAAAACATATGTACGATCAGAAGCACGCTATTAGTAACACTTTAACTACGAAAACCGACCTAACTGCCATATAAAGGGCAATACTAAAAGTGCCAAACACGTAGCCGAATTCTGGGCTGACTCTATTTAGATGGTAATCTAAATCGAAAAAGAAAAAAAAGAAGGCGGTAACAATGTCAAATTTATACCATAGACGTGTGGTTGGCTGTACTAAAATACAAATAAATTAAAAAGATACAATTACAATGAGATTAAAGTTCGAGTTCGCGACACAAATAAGCGATTTCAAGAATAAAGACAAGCTTTCGAATGAATTTGATTGAAATACATACCATCATAACACCACGCCTGTATTTCTTGAAGGGTTAGGCAGAGATGTAGGTACCTATCAGTGGCGAAGGGTGAAATTATGACAGAGGTAGACCGGAGCAAAAAAAATGCCAAAAGAAAATTTCAATGATGAATTGACTATAGAGTGGTTATGTTCTGAATTTTCGAAGGGAAGCCGGTGAGAATCGAGTTGTATGGTACCTTCGCCACTGGTACTTATGTATAGTACACCCACATTTTGCCAATGGCCTGTTAGCGGTATCTACAACGCCACATGCGAACTACGCGTCATACTGACGTCACGCAAAATCCTGCATCTCACAAGCAAAGTTTACCGCGTAACTACCATACATATATACAATGTCCCGACATGAATTATCGAGCAGTTGCCCGCCAGATACAACACCTGTCTGGTCGGAAGATCCTCCCTTTTCTATAGAGGATGAGTAAACTTTACACCCTGTTCCTCATACCTCTATAAGCCTATTGCCATCAACCGGGCACAAATCCAGACTCCGGGCTGCTACTGAGAAATCCCAGATGGAAAAACCCAATAACACTTTGCCCAAACCGGACCCAGGAGCTCATGCTGAACAGTAGAGCTTGCTACCATTACACCAACGAGGCAGTCTGACGCATGAATTACCGAAAATCAAAAACATTTTATATTAAAATCATCATCTGCCTAGCCTTTTCCCACTATGTTTGGGTCGGCTTCCAGAGTAACCGGATGCAGCTGAATACCAGTATTTTACAAGAAGCAACTGCCTATCTGACCTCCACAATCCAGTTAGGTACTAGGTAATACGATACCCCTTGGTGAGACTGGTTGTCAGACTTTCGGGCTTCTGACGACCCGTAACGACTGTCAAAGATCTACGAATGACAGCCGGGACCAACGGCTAAACGTGCTTTCCGAGGCACGGAGAGGTCTTGGTATGTGATGATGGTCACCCATCCACGGACCAATCGCGGCAGGCCTAGCTTAACCTGATCGATCGACCCGTGCGGCTGTTATTAATTAGCCACAAGCCCCTCATATTAAAATATTTCACGAAAATTCTAAGCGACCCATCTCCATAAAACGTGTTGAGCAGCTCTCACAATTATCCCGCTACATAAACAAACCGTTGAGTTAGCAGTTTACAACTTACTTTCATTTGGGAGAGTCAATATTTGGGGACAAACTCCCAACTTCATAGTTTATGAATTTGTAAAGCTTGTAACGGTTGTTGATTAATTGGGGATTGTGTTTGTAGTGTCAATGTGCTTTGTCAAAAATGTTAGGTGCTTGGGTAGGTGCCCTTGAGGAGACAATGAGGTCAGGCTGGGAAAGCTGGTGGTGTGCCTTTAGAAAATACGTTTTTGTTGTTTGGCCGCGAAAAGGGCCGTTTGTCCACTGCAGCCGAGGAACGAGATTAGTCGAACCGAACGTGACGTCTTGATGACGGCGATCATGTATCCACCGCAACCGAACTCGGCGCTTCAGTATATAATGATAGAGAAAACAAAGATCGGGCGAACGGCAACGGTGACGGCAGTGTGAGGACAAGGTCAAACATATTTTGTATTGCCAGCATATCGGCCAGTCATAATTTCCCCACGTTCGCATGGACGTAAAAATATCGGCGAGTTTTTATCGCCCACTGAATTTTCAACTCTCGGTGTTAAGCCGAGCATTGAGAATCTAACAGAGCACATTCCTGTGCGTCAAGAAACACGCTGTAGGATTCTCAACTCTCGGCGCTACGCAGAGCCTTCAAAATCAACTGCGCAAAAAAAAACGCCGCGGGAAAAACGCGCCTGTGCGTACCTGGGCTTTTGGGCCGAGTTCTGGCGTTCTGGAATTTTGGCCAGGAAGCCGGGATGACAGCGCGGTGGACATGCAGCCATAGTAAATGTATGTATCGCAACTTCGTTCGGCACCGTCATCTCTATCTCAGCGACGGCTGTGATGGACAAACGCACTTTGGGTGTATCGTTGTCGTGAAAGGGTTAGTCAGCTAGAATTTGCGTTACCGAGGGCTAGCTCTCCAGGGTGCGCCAGGCATTTGAATTACAGAACGATTTAGATTAACGCCGCTCGGAGAGGCTCCACACTGGAAATTGAAATAAATAAAATTGTCGACAATGAAAGACTGATTGCCTCGTCTGTCTAGCTAGAGATCGCAAATGTTGGTCTTGGGTTTTATCTGGTGGTCTGGCAAACATACTAGCTGCCCCCGCGGTTTCACCCGCATAAGTTTCGATCCCGTAAGAATATCGGGATAAAAAGTATCTTATATGTTAATCCTGGTTATAAACTATCTGTGTGCCAAATTTCATTAAAATCCGTTTAGTAGTTTTTGCGTGAAGAAGTAACAAACATACAAACACACCCACAAACTTTCGCCATTATAATATTAGTGTGATTTATGGGACTTAGGTAAAGATCACTGGCGAAATATGCTCTCTGCTTACCTCACCTCTTCAGGGAATACAAACATTATGCTTACACTGAAGAACTATCCTTAATCAGACATCCATATTTAGGTATTTTGATATTTTGTCAAGCCAACAAATGCCGATTCATAAAACAAACATGCCATCATTCACAGGGCATTAAAACCACTTACTAAGGAAACAAATAAAGATACGACGACAAAATATCAAGCTATGGATTTCTAGTTTTAGCTGACCCCGCATTTTATAGGCTTTTGGTACAATGAGGAGTCATCTTATACTGGAGATGTATAGCTTGGTATGGTTGTCGTGCGTACCAGTCATGTTTGTATACCAAACATATATACCATTTGATATATTGACTCAAGTTGATACATTACTATGCCTATTGCCGACGTTAGAGTATACAAGCAAATACACGCCAGATGATTTACGAGAAACAGTCGAAATAATATTAGTTTGGGTTCAAGAAGTACAATAATTACAATCACATCGCCTTGGTATAAGCATATATAGCTTATCAGTACGATCCTACTGCAGGGATCTAGCCTTTCTGAGAGAGGGTTTGGGCCATTAATCCACCACGCGGGCCCAACGCGGGTTGTTGAATGTCACACGTCTTCGAATTTTTGGTCCATGACCTGCCGGTTTCGGCCGAAACGTAGACACTCACGGTACGGCTGGTCCATAAATTCAAGGTCGCTCAGCAAGCTATGGAACGGGCTATGCTTGAAGTTTCTCTGAGGGATCGAAACCGCAACGAGGTGATCCGGCAGAGAACCAAAGTTGTCGACATAGCTCACAGAATAAGCAAGCTGAAGTAGCAACGGGCCGGCCATATTAGCCGTAGAACCGGTGACCGTTGGGAAGACGTGTTCTTGAGTGGAGACCGTGAATCGGTAAACGTAAGGTGGGACGCCCTCAGGCTAGGTGGAGCGACGATCTTCGCTGGATGGTAGCAGCTGGGTGAGAGTTGCCGAATATCGAGTTGAATGGCGTGTAATAGGAGAGGCCTATCTCCAGCAGTAGACTGCTATAGGCTGATGATGACTTGCCGGTTTCTTGCCGATGTTTTCATACACGGTTTTGAGAGCAGTGGTGATTTGGTGATGAAAGAAATTACACAAAGTATAGTGTCTGTCTGGGGTTCTTTACTAAATGGTAACTACCCCAAGGGTAGATAAGGTTAAGCTACGCTTACCGCGGTCTGTTCATAAATGGGACCCCTCCATGCCTCGGAAAGCACGCTAAGCCTCGGATGCCTGGTCTCGGCTGTCATTTGTAGATCTTTGACAGTTGTTACGGGTATCCATCTGAAGCTCAAAAGTTTGACAACCAGTCACCAAGGGGTATCATAATACCCAGTAACTAGGTTAGACAGTCGTCCATGGAAAAATGCTGGTATTCAGCTGCATCCGGTTAGACTGGAAGCCGACCCCAACCTAGTTGGGAAAAGGCTGGGCAGATTAAACCCTAATTCATCTGCATCATTTTCCGTTCGTTTTTGGTCGAATAATTCTCTGTTATACAAACAACATACACCCAAGTCATAAACACACAACACAGTGCAACAACACAACGCAATATTTAACGCATTCTGCACCGAATAAGCAAACATTGTATGCTATACGCACCTACATAATATCTACATAGAAGTGGCAAATGTTTGAGAAGATTCCAATTTGCCTGTCAAGCGCTTCTGTCGCCACAACGCGTGGCACCGCGTTGTTGCAACATTATTACTGGGACACATACAGATTTCACTAAGGGATTAAGCCGCTTCGCCTAGCTTGCGCTGCAGCGGCGCAGCGGTGCCGCAGTCTCTTCAATTGTGTCTAAGTTTATATTAAATATAAACTTATTCTAAATTTTAGAATTGCAAAATATTGGTTGGAACAATCTTGTTATGAATCGAAGAAGAGAACTCCTATGGTTTTCCCATGGGTGATTGCCGTGAGACTGTATACAGGGTGTCCCGTAAATAATGGATCAAACGTAACGGGTAGGTAGCTTACCTCATTTCCAACAACTAATTTGAACAGTAAAAAAAAAACCCATAAGGTAACCAAGATAATTTTTTTTTTCGATTTTTACTATTTTCTGTACCAGCATTCAGTGTTTTTAATGCTGTTGCTGCAAATGGTATCATATTTAGGTGTGATTTTTGTCATACATTTCTGAATAGTTTACTAGTGTTATAAGATACCATTTTTTTAAATAACATTTTATTTGCCTTAGAAAAAAAATCTTGAATTGAAAAGTTTTGTTTTTACGATGAAAAGACCAGAATTGGAAAAATTCTCCTGTAAAAAAAATGTATGACATCAAAGTGTACCATTATTTTAAAAACTTGTAAAATTACTAAGGTTTGCAAATTGGTATAAAACTTACGTCTAGTCCTTGCGGTTACAAAGATATTGCTACTCGTATGAATGTGATGAAGAAGACAGAACAGAAATTAAAATGGTACAATCTAACTTTTCTTTCTCGTAATGGCTTATGCTTGTAATCTAAGCATGTGGTTAAGCGTGTAGCGTAATTCCGAGCCGATGACGTCATCTGTTCGGCATTTGGGACCGCTACCTGCGGAGTTGCACCTCACTCAGTGTGAAAGGGATAGATAGCGCCGCTTTTGTATTTTTGGTAATGTTGCTTGATTTTATTTGTTTAGTTGACACGAATCTCTCTTCGAGTTGATACGTACGTCAGACTACTTTCGCTCCCGCTGTGCCTAACTGTTGTGTTCCTTAAAATTAAACTTGTGCGGTGTATTTGGACTTTGCTTTGCCTAACGATTTGGAACTGTTTGTGTTTTGGACGAATGACTTGGCAATCCTACGGACTTCGAAAACAATCGTTTGTGTGTGGTTGTACGTGTGTGCAGTAGTACGATGCCTCGTTACGAGTACACGCCACGGGAGTATGCCGAAATGCATTTTATCTACGGAGAAGCAAGAGGTAATGCCAGGGCGGCCGCAAGATTGTATCGTGAAAGATACCCGAACCGGGATCGACATCCCGACTATCGCGTATTCATTAGAGTGCATAACGCGCTTCTTGAGGGAAGAATTCTTGGCACCGGAGTTGGGGGTGCCAGTGAAGGGCGATCGTCACAAGTCAATGACGAAAATTATTATTCGAGAAATCGAGGAAGATTCGTCGGTCTCAATTCGCGTCATAGCGCAACGCACAGGTATTCCAAGATCGACGGTACATCGAGTTCTAAAAAGGCACCGGTTGCACCCATATCACGTGCAACGTGTTCAAACGCTGACGTCACGTGATTACCCGCAAAGAGTAGCATTTTGCCAAAGGATGCTTAGAATGATACGGGCGGACCCACAGTTTTTTAATAAAATTTTATGGAGTGACGAGTCTTCATGCCGGCGAGATGGATATCTCAATTTGCATAATTTGCACAGTTGGCAGCTGGTAAACCCACATTTGATGCGAGAGGACAGGAGCCAACATCAATTTAAAATAAATTTATGGGCAGGAATAATAAATGGGCAAATAATAGGGCCCTTTGAACTACCAGCAACTCTAAACGCCGAATACTATCTGCATTTTTTAAGGAATGAGTTGCCAACGTTATTAGAAAATATTCCAGAAGACGTGCGGCAAGCAATGTGGTTACAAAATGATGGATGCCCCCGCTCACTATGCGACGGCAGTAAGGGCGCAACTCAATGAAACTTACCCTGACAGATGGATCGGCCGATTAGGACCAATTTTGTGGCCTCCGCGATCTCCGGATTTAAATCCCTTAGATTTTTTTTATTGGGGATGTTTAAAAGACAAAGTGTACAAACAACGAATAACGTCGGAAGAAGAATTACGTCAGCGCATCCAATCTGCTGTATCAGAAATAAACAACAGCCATTTTGTCCGTCGGATAAGAGCTTCCTTTATTAGGAGGTGCAGACTTTGCATTCTCGTAGGGGGACGTCAGTTTGAACATTTACTGTAAAAACAAAATAAACGATTTATTTGTATTTTTTTTTTAATTTAACCTCCTAAGTTTTTTCATACGCTGAGATACCTAAACATTTTTAAGAAAATAGTTGAATTGTGCACACTTTTTCAATTTTATTTTATTTCGTAATTTTGCACCTCTGTCAGATTCATAGCAATATCTTTGTAACGACAAAGACTAGGCGTAAGTTTTATACCAATCTGCAAACCTTAGTAATTGTACAAGTTTTTAAAATAATGGTACACTTCGGTGTCATACAATTTTTTTACAGGAGAATTTTTCCAATTCTGGTCTTTTCATCTTAAAAACAAAACTTTTCAATTCAAGATTTTTTTTCTAAGGCAAATAAAATGTTATTTAAAAAAATGGTATCTTATAACACTAGTAAACTATTCAGAAATGTATGACAAAAATCACACCTAAATATGATACCATTTGCAGCAACAGCATTAAAAACACTGAATGCTGGTACAGAAAATAGTAAAAATCGAAAAAAAAAATTATCTTGGTTACCTTATGGGTTTTTTTTTTACTGTTCAAATTAGTTGTTGGAAATGAGGTAAGCTACCTACCCGTTACGTTTGATCCATTATTTACGGGACACCCTGTATATATCCATTAAATTAGCTAGAGAAACTCAGCAGACGTGATGGGTGTCGGTATCTAAACAAGAGAAAAAAGAAGAAAAAAAAATTATGATAATTAATTTTGACTGCTGGTAGTGTTGTAAATGAAAAAGAGTTAAGAAAATCAGTTTTTATGTTTAAATCGATATTTACCACGTCTATGAAGTACAGAAACAAAAACAAATTCTGTCAAGCAAATACACTACTTACATAATTATTGTCGTTGACTTCAAAGTAAAATACCTATCATCAAATAAATATTTTTTTAAATATCGATTTCCATCACGTCTACTGTGTTTCGCTAGCTAATTTGATTTGACTCTGTAGGTACACAGTTGAACTTTTTTAGTTTCTGCGAAGTCATTTTGTAGACCGTTTTTAGAATTCAATAAATTACTCTAAATCCTCAACATTCTGACCGATTTCAAGGTGCACGACCAGCACTGAATACCATTAATAACACACAAAACACAAATAAATCATAATAATATGAAGCATAGCATCATGTGCTGATTCACGGACGAATACAATTTCAACGGTTGAGACAAATCCTGCCATTAAAATAAAATACCACAGACTATTACAGAGGGTTTGTTCCTTACAATAGATGAAAGTAGGCGCACGCACGTATACAGGTTCAAATTAAATTAGTTAGCGAAACTCTGCAGACGTGATGGGTACCGATATCTAAACACGACAAAATGAAAATAAAAAAGATTTGATGTTTTTTGAAGTGAAAACTTCTTTAGGCGCGTTGGGCATTTTTTGAGATGGGAAAAAACCATTGAACTCGCGACACTGTTACCGACACCGCGCTACATTCGGATGTGTTCGGCTGTCCTCGGGATATACTCGGTTTTAATGTATTTCCGATATGTCAGTGAGTGATAGCAAAGTATTTTGTTTGTGTTTTGTTTATATGACGATTAAAAAAATAAACACGTTAATGTGCTGGCGTCTGTACCTACAGCACTCTAATTGTGTAACACACTATCAATCGTAATTTGAATCATTTTGAAGGATATTGCAAATCCATTGCTTCATAAGTTCGAAAAATTTGTCTGCGCAATGAATGTTGTTTAACTGTCAAAAGGAAAGCCATTCCTAGTGATACCAATGTGTTACGTAATTACCTGCTGGTCATTCTGAAATCACTTTAATTTACACAGGTATTAAGTTAATATTCCTTTAAGTGGAAATAACAACAATTATAAACAGGGATTTGAATAGAGTTTGGATGAGTATTACGGCGATCTTGAATCGGGTGCGCTTGCACTCGCTGTACGTGAAGCGTGTCTATGTGTGCGTGAGTTCTGGCTCGTTATATGGAGTCGGCTTCTGTAGCTATTCTGTGTAAAAACAGTTGCACGTGCTACGATTAATCATAACAAGAAAACATTTGTGATGTATTAATCTTAGTATTTTAAGTTGAAGTGAGTTATATTCTTCGTAATTTATCAAACATTCAAGATTTTAGTTCGCTTTCGAGATATGTAACGCTTGAAATAAAAGGTTTTGTTCAGAATAAAGATGCGGTTTGGTCATTAATTAATGTTCTGTTTTAATTTGATTAAATAGCTGCTTGTAACTAAATATATTTAGTAAATACACTTAGAAAGAGACGCCCTCTTCTAACCCTGGAGGACATACCTACCTTTACTTTAGTAGTCTTTGTATTGTTAACATAATTATCTACATATTAAAATGCATTTAGTTTGACCAGTAAGCAATTTCTGTGTTTAAGAAAAATATACAGGGTCATATTATAATTATTAGCTAGCGAAACTCTGTAGGCGTGATGGGTATCGATACTAAACATGATAAAATAAAATAAAAAAATTTTCTTTGTGGGGTCATCGATCCCAGTTTCACACTTGAAATATCAATTTGAAAAAACAGCTTTTTTGTGTAAACATAACAGACGTGTTGGGTAGTAAACACTAACAGTAGGAATGGCTTCCATTTTGACAGTCCAACAACATTCATTTGCGTTATTTGTGCTGTTGATGCAGACAAATTTTTCGAACATAAGAAGCAATGGATTAGAAATATCCTTCAAAATGATACACATTGTGATTGATAGTGAGTTACGCAATTAAGATGGTGATCAAGTAGATTAGTGTATGAAATGGTCTTTTTAGGAAAGAACCACACAGATTTGAGGATTTATTTCGGTCTAATCCCCCCTCCACCCCCCCCCCCCCCCTCCTCATCGATCTCCTGCTATTTCGTCTTCTGTTTTAAACTTTGTCTTATCCACTTTATGCTAGGTTACTCTTTTTGACAGGTAAGTACAGTCAAGAGAAAATAAACGTTTCAGGTTTTACAAAATTATTTTTTTTTTTTTGTTTATTTCCGTGTACCATGCGTGCTTGATGGGATTGAGGCCACGGCAATACCCGAATGTTTCCTTTGCCAAGTACTCTCTAGTGCTGCGAGCGCGCATGGTTCATCATTGGTGTTGATTTCGTGTGGTCCTGTCCAGTCTATGCAAGCATTTGTCAGGAATCATGTAGCTCTTGGGAGAGATGGCCTAACATTACGTTAAGTACGTATGTTACACACCTCTGTATATAAAAAACTATGTAGGTATGGATCAATAGATCTTAACTTTGTCTCCCACTTCTCCCAGCTACTTCGACCCTTGACATTTTCAATGAAAACAGCAGCTGTTATCTGACTTTTAGCACTTAAATGTCATCGTCCACTCGATCGCTTTTGTGCGAGTTTTGTTTGTTTATTTAGTTAGCCAACTTGACTAAGTTCGAAAGAACAGGGCGAGCAGATGTCACCTTGGAGATAAAATACGAGTATCAATGAATTTTGGTAGTGTTAAATTTATTTAGACAGTCTGTAAATGTTTTTGTTTTACGTAAACAATGAAATTGATTAAAACAATTGAATTGTGTATCAAAAAGGTTTTTACAGGTTAGGACATTTAATTTTTATCCAGATATTCCCAGGGGATCGAGACATATATAGGTAAAATCGCGGGGCGCAGCTAGTCAACTATACTTTTAAAAAACGAGATGAGTTTGTTGTTTCCTATCCGACTACACTGAGAAAAAACACCGAAGCAAACTCAGAGCTCACAGTCTCTTTTAAAGTCCAGACATAACCTTGGTCAGATCTTTTGTGAGGAGCATGTAGATTACTATCTGAAATGGTCTTTTGAGGAAAAACCCACATAGATTTGAGTGGACCTGTCCAATCAGTGCACGCATTTGTCTATAATCGTGTACTGTATAGTATTTACGTTAATTTAAAATAGTACTAAATTCGGGACTCATGGCTATATTTCATTGCCAGGAGCACCGAATTTTGTTCTGCGGCCGCACAGGTCAATCGATCAGAGGGGCAATTCTCATAATGACAAGAACGTTCACAGTCTGATCTCAGTCCCAATCTGTCAAAAAATACTTCTAATTTCCCTACATTTTGACAAGTTTTTAACATTGTATTGTCGCCGAGATGAGACTGCGACTAGATTTTGAACGTTTTAAATTACGAGAACTGGCCTTCAGGTTACACAACGCTTGCCGAGGTCAGTCCTACGAATTTGTTAATACTGAAAAAGTTTAATAAGTAAATCATAACACATAATATACCACTGTAAGGCATAAGCCTGGTAGCGGGATTGTCCGAAAGGGTTACCGCTGCCCGGAACATAAAGGGCTAAGGAAGGAACACGGGTGGGTTTTAGTCAGTAAAAGTCTGACACTCCCTTCCGCTAAACCCAGAGCGGGAGGAGTCATTAGATGATTTCCCATCCATAAAAAAAAAGCATAAGCCTCCCTTTCCCGTTTGAAGATTAACTAACAAGTCATCTTTCAAACAATTTTATTAAATCAAAATCGGTTCAGATTTTGGAGCTACGATGGCGCAGACAGACACACAGATACACAGACACGCAGATACACACGTTAAACTTATAACACCCCTCTGTTTTTGTCGGGGGTTAAAAAGAAAATTAGAAGCTAGCAAACCAACTTGCTGATACTACACAACAATCCCCGACAGTTGCATTAAAAATTAACCATATTTACGCCTTGCAGGAGCCCTCTAATTAAGGCAGCCCCCAGCACGGACATATGGGAGCGCTATAATGTAACACGCGGCGTGACTTGTGATTTAGCGGTATGGCGTAGTTTTGGCCAATTACTGGCAATTTTGATGGGGAGACGCTTATAATATACGATTGGGGATAATATGTCATTTTGATAGGATATAATCTTTGATTATAGACAAATATATAATCAAAGGATATAACACTCAAACCAGAGTCCTGTTTTGTTATTTTTAGTTTCTTTTGTCTTATAAATAATTTTGCACTGACTACGATTACGTTTGTCATAATAAATTTTTGTAAAAATCTAAGTTGTGGAAAATTTAGTGGGTAGTATATTTCTGTTTAGTTTTAATAAACTGTTTATTTTCCTTTACAAATTAAAAAAATCGTTTTGTTGGGAAATAAATAGATTGTTTTCGGTTATGATTTTGTCCAGTCTTTCTGTACCTACATCAAGTTTGAGAAATAAAAGCAAAAAAAAAACTGTAGGGAACTTTTTCTATTAGTTAAATGGATCGTAGATGAATTGTCCTAAGATTTATTTGTAATCAGGACTATTCTTAGGGTGGAGGAAATATTCTAAGGGTGCTTACATAAAGCAGCAGGTTTTCCGGCACAGATCGCTGCAGGTTGATCTAGGGAAAGAAACGGTCACAATGTTTTATCTGTTTTTTTATTTGTGTGAATATTTTGTCCGAACAGATCGGCACCGGTTTGTCTTTACCGGGAACACGCGTTTTTATGTAAGCACCCTAAGAAACAGATGCCATCATCATCGTTCATTTTTTGACTGCCCTGTTGATCTCGTGATCGCAAGCGCAACTGCTGAGCGAGGGGTTCTGGGTTCGATTTCTGGGTCGGACAAAGTTTTTTTTAGATTTTTGCCATTGGGTATTTCTTAGTTACAGCCCGGAGTTTGGAAGTGGGCAGTGTGACACCTCCGTGCCTCGGAAAGCACGTTAAACCGTTGGTCCTGCGTCTGATCTCCTTACTCCTTGATGTAATGTACAGACGCCAGCACATCAAGCTACCCGAAACTGTCAAATTTTCCAAATCAACTTTGAACCTTATGCTTTAGCCATAAAGTTGAATATCTATTAAAGTTTGACAGATTGTAGTAGCTTGATGCGCAGCTAGCGTCTGTACCATGCGTACGTTCCATTATTGATAACATAAAAAAATACTTATAGAATGGAAAGAATAACATTTGAAAACATTCTGAGGGGGGTGGAGGGGATCAGACCGGAATAAATCGTTCTTAGATACCTACCTATGCGTTGTAGTCTGTTTTATCGTGAATGGTCTTTCATCAACATCAAAAGTATTATTTTGCGTACCCTACCCATAAAATCCAGGCTACAAAACTGCATCCCTTCAAGTCGTCACATGTAAAGGGGCTTTGCAACTAAGGGGGGTTTCAAAATGACGGGTTTAGCGCATACTGTCATTACAACACTCCCTAGGGAGAGGGACGTTTTATTTACAAATGACAGTATCTTTAATGACGTGTAACAACTTGTGGCCTGTAATTACTGGCAAAATAAGTCGAGGTTCGATTATTGACAGGAAATTATCGATAATTGCTTCATTATGACAGGGAAGGTGGAAACGTGGGACTTAATTCGTCAGGTGAAGGTGTGCTTGCTTTCTTAGTAGTGGTTACAAGTCGGCTAGAGCAAAGACAGTCGACTCGGATCGTTAGTGCGTATGCGGCATCTCCCCACAGACAATGACCCACCTTTCATCCTGCGCCGTATGCACCTGGGCATTTCTTGATGATCTTATGACTGCGTCAGTGAGCGGAGTTCGCGCAGCTGAATTTAGGGCCAAAGTTGTTTGAATGTTTTGCCATCGATACACTAAGAAGACGTAGTGGTCACAGAATATTCGGCATATAATGTTCCCACTGCTGAGACACAGACCTCATCTCTATGAGAAGGACTGTGACGTAATCCTTAATGCACTGGAAACGAATAGAATCGAAAATATTTCTAAAAAAATTCCCGTCAATCAAGTGTGAAACCTGTAGCTTGCGAAAAAATCAATTAATTTTCCTTTTTAATTTCTTAGTAACATTTATTTTCTAAACTAGTCAAGTCGTCTTGGATAATTGAAGACAGACAAACGGAAAATATCGTGACAAGACTTGTATTAGAATTATTTTTCCTCTTACTATTGGTCTCATTTAGGTAAATGTTGAACAATTTTATTCTAGCTGTTGATGTTCAATAAATAAACAAAATCTTTTTATAATCAAAAATGTATTAATAAATCATACAAAAATGTCATGAGGTGGCGTTTAAAAAAAAAGTTAATTCAAAGTATCGTCTAACCCTTCAAAAACATAAGTCTCTCTCTCCTGTTTTATATTTACTGGACCTATGTTTCTTACTTCCATAAGTACTTCCAATATCTTAGATCTAAACTTAAGTTTCTGATGGATATCAAAATTATTAATTAAAGGTGCTAAAGAGTTAAAGAAGCATTGATCGTCAGTTTGAAGTGCGGAAGCGTTTGCACTTGTACTATTCTTTAAACGTATAAGTTTCAAAAGTTTTGTCTCAAATTCTGTCATGTTACTTTTTAACTTTCTCTTTCGAGCGTTGCGAGGCTTCCTTCTTGGTGGTCCAGTGACATCTGCAGAGGCCAATGGCTCCTTTTGATCATTATTCTCATTATTCTGTGATGATGTTCCAGGTTGACATTCATCCTCGTTGTCATCGTTGACGGCTATATCGTTAACGCTATCTGTAGCCGTAATTACATATTTAATCTCCTCTTCAAAATCGTCATGAATATCGATGTCAAAATCCATAACTTCATCGCTCGCTTCGCCGACGTCTTCCTCAGTAACTCCGAAAGTAGATTGACTTGCAGAGTTGTCACCGATAAAGCTGTTAGAGCTTTCTTCGTCATCTCTTACTTTGTTATTGACACTTTCATCTATATCTTTGACTTGTTCCAAGAACTTTAGTTTCTCCTGATAAATATATCTGTGATGTCTTGCTTTGTATGTTGGTTTCTTTACTTCTGTTTGTCTGCACTTCATGTAAGCGTCACGCGCTGTCTTCCATCTTGATTGTACGGCTCTCACTGTTAATGAAACAATAGTTTGAGATAAATGAACATGGAATAGATAGGTATTATTTATTTTTTAGTAGACGATACTTGGTATAATAACACTGGGCGACACTTGGATTTCAATGCTCGGCTCAGCTTCGAGAGTTGAAATTCCAACAGTGCAATTATTCTTAGGCATTCATCCGGGTGGTGCCTAGTGTTATTGAAAATAGGCATAAGTAGGTACTTAACTATTATTGTAAACAATTATGCTTAGTACAGTCAACAAAAGAGATAAGTATGCAGGATCTTCGGATATAGTTGAAGTTTAGTAAGAAACCGATGGATGTTCTCGAATAAAATTTAATTTTATTAATAGAAAACAAAAAGCTCATTTATCAAAATAAATTTCAGTCGACAACATCCATCGGTTTCTTACTAAACTTCAACTATATCCGAAGATCCTGCATACTTATCTCTTTTGTTGACTGTACAATAGGCAGTAGCTATCATTATAATATTAAAGCTCGTATTTTTTTTTAAATAAAAAACCACTACCAACTAGTCCACGTACACACGGCTACACATCAAGTTATACATAACCAGTATAAGCTGACTTTTAATTATAAGAAAAATCTATACAATGCGAGGTCAGCTAAAACTGGAAATGTATAGCTTGATGTGTAGCCGTGTGTACCAACATCTCCGGACAAATCCAGATGGATGCGACAGACATTAGAAGCGTTACGACAAAATACCTTTTCTCAAACATGCTGAACATTATTTTGACAACCTTCTTCGATTTAAATCGAAATTGCTGTACTGGCCAAATACATGTGAGCAGCGGCCGGCAAAAGTTGTATGAAAATTTCGTGAATCTTTCGTGGTTTAGCGGCTAAATAAATTACATAGTAAACTCATATCTGTCGGGTAATTTAAAAATGGAACGATCTTTTACTCCGAAACATGGCAACGAAGTAGGTAACTTATCAAAGGTTTTATTTAAATTTCGAACTGGCTTGCAAATAGAAAGCTATTTATTGAATAAAAAAAACAAATGAACAATTTAACGCGGGAAAAAATATTGTTGTTTGTTGTTCGTCATTGTTTTTTTTTTGTATTTGACAAAAAAGTTCTTCCTAGGTACTACTTAGTTTTAATTTTCGCGAATTATTTGAGAATAGTACTATACAAGCCTTGGCCACAACTAGGCATTGATGGACTTACGTATGTGTGCCGCGGCTCGCCTCGGCCCACATTTATTTTGCTGGCCGCTGTAGTAATGTACTAATACTTACCACTTTTCACAGATTACAATAAGTAATGGTATTGTAATAAAAGCAAAAAAAATTGCCTGAGATCTTTTGGAACGTCACTATTTTCAATAAAAATCCGATTCCTTACCATTCTTACTTCGAAACCACGTCAGTTCCTTAGCTAATCACTCCAATTTCGCGTTCAGTTCGCGCGGTTTCGTTCATTGTGTCATAGAGAATGCATTACCTGTACTTAGACCCCGGCCGTGCCACAAACAGGTAGCAGACAATACAATCCGCATGGCAGATTGATCTCTCTTTCGCACGGAGCAGGGTGCGAGCGAGAGAACAACATGCCTTGCGGATGTACATAAGTGCGCAGCCGGTACGTTTGTACGAAGCTAATCGTCTGCGTATTGCTGTTATCATTATTACAACCATAGATCATTTCTATGATTACAACGGTGTTACACGTTTCTATATACAGGTTCAAATTAAATTACTTAGCAAAACTCCGCAGACGCAATGGGTTTCGAAATCTAATCATGATAAAACAAAAAGTTATTAATTTGATGCCTTTTTTGGGGTCATCGACCGCAGTTATTGTAGTCACTCTAAACATCAGTATAGAAGGTCAGTTTTTTTGTGTACAGACGCCAGCACATCAGCCTACTACAATCTGTCAAATTTCTTTAATAGGTACATTTTCAACTTTATTGCTAAAGCATAAGGTTCGAAATTGATTGGGAAAATTTGACAGTTTGGGGTAGGTTGATGTGCTGGCGTCTGTACATTTTACAGACGTGATAAGTGTCGATACCTAAACGCGATAACACAAAAGAAAATAGGTTTTCACACGTGTCTCACGTCATCATGTCTGCAGAGTTTCGCTAGCTAATTTAATTTGACCCTGTATAAGTAGTTATAGATCTAATCAATATTATGTTACAAAATTCACCGATTCCTCTCTTTTCATCTTCGGAACACGTCGTGTATTTGGGTAAAACCGCTATAGAAACTTCTTCCCACGCCTTATATTTGTCCATTTTATTTTTGTAATACTTATTTCGAGGATTCCATAAACATTCGCGCGATCTTACTTCATTTATCACTACTTCAGTGTCCATAACTCGGTATAACATTATGGCGGGTTTGAACCGCGTCGGAGTCCGTCGCTGTACCGGTTGGAGGAGAGAGGCACGCGGCGCGTCCGTGCGATGCGCGGCGCGGGGCGCGGATGACTGACGCGAGTCACGCGGGACGCCTGACGCGGTTCCGTTATTTGCCAGCGCCAGCGCGCGGCTTCCGCTGTTGCCAGGTCGCGGTCGGATTGAATGTGGCGAGGCGCGGCGTGGCGGTGTGGCAACAGCGCACGCATGTTTAGCCGTCCGCGGCGGCGCGGCGGGTGGACGGGTTACATCTCATCATTTAAAATTTGATTTTTCAGCCTATAATGTTCCCACTGCTGGGACACTCGACTCAAAACTAAATAATGTATGTACCTAGGTACCTACCTTCCTAATAATTGTTTTATTTTAATTACCGACCCTGAGTGTGAGTTAGTCAGAGCCAGCTAGATGGTTTTCCCTGCGGTTTTTTATAAATAACTAAAGTATACCTACATTGTTTTTGGTTTTGTTGTATGTGGTGCACCCTTTATGCACCGATACTGGAACACCATACAAAGTACCTACACAGGGTAATGAACTTTACCAGAGAGATACCATTACCTGAATGGTCTTATACTTCAATGCTGATAAGATAACCTTAGATATCAAAACGACGTAGCAGACGCACCGGGCGCCGGAGGACGCGGAACGATCTCCGGCCGCCTTAGGGTGAGGCCTTCAGGCAACAGATTTTTATTTGTTTATTTATAACAATTTTTACATTGTCGAATATTAAAAATGATTTTATAACTTAAAAAATACAAAAAAAAACGACAATAAAATACATGCCACTTAATTACTATGAGGAAGAGTAATAATAATAATAATAAGGTTGTCGACATGTGGGATGTGGACTCAGCGATCATTGTGCCGATAGTCGTGACTGCCAATGGGTTAATAGCCAAGAGTCTCGACCAACACCTAAGGAGGCTCTCGTTGGGCAGCTGGATCAAGGGCTTGATTCAGAAAGCGGTACTTCTGGACACGGCCCGCATTGTCCGGAGGTTCCTCTCTCTGGAGCCCTGACCGCCGGTAGCTTGGACCCTGTTCCCGATACCGGTGGGCTACTATTTTTTATATTTTTAAATGTTTTTCTATATTTTATATGCTAATATTTAAAAATATAATTTATATGTAAATAATGGAATAAAGGAAATAATAATAAATAAATGTCATTTAAATAACTAGAATATTAATGCTAAAAATAATTATATAGCCAATGTCAGATGTCCAATGTCAATTACTTACTTATATGTCATGAATGTAAAAGAACAATAGAAGATTTTTAGACTAACAGTACCTACCTAACGAAAATAACTTTCATGATAAATTTCTAGTATAATAATTGTATGTTTACAATTTAAATACGAGTATCATTAATAGAATTAGTCAATCATTAGATTTGGGGAATTTGTTGCCTGAACACTTAACAGTGAAAGGCCCGAGACGGGCGGCGCGGCGGCGCGCCGTGTTCCGCGCGCGCCTCTCTCTAGAGGAATGGTGGCCGTTTGCGGCCGCTGAGGGTGACGGGGTCCGCATGGATTCATGCGGGCCAACACCTGGCCGGGGGAGCGTGACGAAATGCGCAGGCACTCCAGCACCGTGGCTAAAGGTAGCAGCAGGACACCGTGTGGTTTTAGTCAATAAGAGTCTGACAGACCCCTCCACCCACCCCAAGGTGGTGGACATCCATGAGGATTTCCACACGATAAAAAAACAAAAGGTAGTAGGGAGCAATGGCCTGAGCGCTATCGGTCGCGGCTACGATTCTTCAGCGGGACCAACATTTTAATTTATTTAGGCTCACATAGCCTGCGCGCAGGTTTGTACAGACGGCACATCAACCTACTACAATCTGTCAAATTTCTTTAATCAAATTTCAACTTTATTGCTAATGCATAAGTTTCAAAATTGATTGGGAAAATTTGACAGTTTCGGGTAGGTTGATGTGCTGGCGTCTGTACCTATCTGTAATCACACCCGCGTACGGTAGACTCACGAAAACCTTTACTTTACTTAGAACCTTTTGAAATTGTACCATGCTTGTGTATGTGGGATGCATGATGAAGCCTCTCCGTGTAGCGCAGTTTGTTCCGCCAGTTACTCAACTGAACCGAGCGTTCGGCACATCCTGGACCAACACAACACCTTATTTGATTGGCCAATTCTTCCCTTGCGGTGGTAGGGCTAACGCCAGCCTGGTTTACGTCCACCCTCCCACCGGACACCGGCGTCAAGCAGCCGGCTGTGTTTCGTCTATGCGTGGGAGCTCCAGTGCCTCAGGCATCTTCTGGGCACGCTCGTTCCATCATAGACCTCATCCATCGCTTTCCATCAGGCGTGATCGAGGTCAAGAGCGGGCCCTTAAAAGCAAAAAAAAAAAAAATGTGACGTATTATATCATTGACAAGTAACCAAGTTTAATGTGACGTAAACAAACAACATAAACTCACGAATTCTTTCAATGGGGGTTAGCAGAAACTACAGACCGTCACCAGCTACGATCCTTAGGGGCCGCCTCCACGAGCGAGAGAATCGCGGCGATATCATCGCCACGAACATTTTATGGCACGGAGAGACTATCGCAGTGTTTCTCTCGCTCGTGGAGGCGGCCCCTTACTTCTTTTATTTATTTATTTATTGGATCGCCAACAGAGGCTACATAGTTACATGCATGTTAACATGAACAGGGACAAATACCAGTGTGCGCTTCCAATTATAGGCGACCACATCATTCACTTAACATCTAGGTAGGTACAATAAGTTTCACAAGGAAGAGCATATTAAAATAAATCACAATACAATACGAAAATTATAGAAAGAAAATAAAATTAAAAGCTAAAGCAAAACAGTACGGGTACAGAATAAAATAATACAAACTAAGTAATTTCAAATAAAATAAACTAATAATTAAAGAATAACCAGAGATCAACAGAAATAAAAAATATGATTACTTGGATACTAGGACTTTTAGGTCTTTTTTAAACTTTGATGGTTTGCATGTAATATCCAATTAGTTATCCTTCGATACTTCGTTACAAGTGGTCACAAATCATGTATGTGGTTTTAGTATAAACGATGATTAAAGTTAAGTGACGTTCAAACGTCAAAACTTAATGGTTAAACAGTTGCTAATCACTACTTAACTTACAGCTTCATATATCAATAAAGGTGAATTATTACAAGGTAATATGGACCATATCGTCCAACACAAAATCTGCAAATTGGTATTTATTGCAATAACACAAAAGATTTGAAACGCGAAAGTATAATTCCATCTGTGGTGAAATTTATTGCCTCAAAGAGAGAGGTAACATTGAAATATAAATTCTCATGTTATTAGCTGTATTTTTTTCGGTTGAAATACGGTCACACGTGTCATAAATAAGAGGAAAAGTTGTAACAATCTCTCCGATTTCGGCAATGCTTGCGGAAATATTAAATTTATAAGAAAATGTATGTTCTTAATATTGAGACTACCTTTTAAATAAATAATCAGCCTAAAATGTTCCCACTGCTGGGACACAGGCCGCCTCTTTGGAAGAGGGAGTGGGCCGTAATCCACCACTCGGGCCCAGTGCATGTTGGTAGATGTCACATGTCTTCGAAGATGTTTACCTTCATCGTTTTGAGAGTGTGATGAAATAATTTACAAAGTAAAACGCCTGTCCTTGTGAACGACCTTGTGAAGGCCGCAGGAACTCCTTGGATGCGAGGAGCACAAAACCGGTCGAAGTGGAGGTGCTTGGGGGGGCCTATGTCCAGTAATGGACGTCTTTCGGCTGAAATGACGATGATGATGAAAACGCCTGTCTGGGCCTACGGCCTACAACTCGCGGCCGTTATCACTGCTTTCTTTTTCTCTCTATAAACTACGCTACATGACATTAGGCTGGGTTTCCACCAGAGATGAGCGAGGATGCGTAGTGAGGGATGTGTGTCATGTGGTCTTCACATGACCTGACCAATATTATGTCTAGGCTTTAAAGAGACGATTTATTCCGGTCTGATCCCCTGAGCCCCTTCCCCCTTCTCGATCCCCTGCAAGTTCGTCTTCTGTTTGAAACTTTGTCTTATCCACTTTATGCGCGACCTCGGAGTTTATTTCAACCTTTCTTCTCGGAGTAGTCAGATAGGAAAGCTTATTTTTTTTTAATATTACGTGTAAAAGTGATTACGGTGTCCTATTTACAGAACAAACAATTTAATTTTAAAATAGAAAAATCTAGGTATATCTCTTCCACCTTTCACACCATTAAATTATTAGACAGTACGAACATAATTAATATTCATGACCTTGACTTTCGACCTCTAAAGTTCGTTTCAGATTCCCGCCCTCACAGAATACGGAACTACCTTTAGGAAAGAATAAAAAGTCGGAGATTATGTCCATTATAACTCAGTTTAATTTATTGGTTAAAGTGATGGAGCGACAAAGGACTCAAGAGAGTTACCTTAAGGCCAGTTCTCGTAATTAAAAACGTTCAAAATCTAGTCGCAATCTAATCTCAGCGACAATCAATGTCAAAAACTTGTCAAAAATGTAGGGAAATCAGAGGTATTTTTGACACATTGAGACTGAGATCAGACTGTGAACGTTCTTAAAATTAAGAGAATTGCCCACTAGGACACTGTACCAGATTTGCTGTAGTACGTACCATCGCGGACAGTGGCTGTGGACCACTTGTCAATCTTATTACCAAGGGCATAACAAGGGTGAAAAGTGGTCGATCGCCGTTGTCCGTCGCTGTACATTGTAACAGACGTAATATTATTCATTGTTTATTTATTTACTAAGGTACTAAGTCATAAATATACACATATCACAATAATGGCGCAAAAATATCCTTCATTCACTTACCTTATAATTACCATTCACTCCAAGTTCATTCAACGCTGATTACCTTCCCCAAAAACTCTTTTATTCCTCACTAATTCAAGGGCCTTTTAACTTAGAAAAATTAACGCCATAACGGCTTTCTGAGTAAACAATGGAGACGGAATAATGAAACCGATTCCACTGACTCAATGTCGCGACATAGTTAATCTAGATTTGGGCGACAAAGCGATTTGTCTTGATCTACGACAATTGTGAAGCATTAAACACGATTTATATAATTATCTAACAATTGTTTTGATTCAGGTTAGATAATTCTGTACTTTGAATTTTTGGAAGACAGGTTTTGTTGTAGATTTTGATAAGTGATAGACGACTTCCCTTATTCATTTAATCACCCGGTCCATAATTAATTAAACGCAGCTTCATAAGTGCAAAAAGATAGTACTTAATGTAATATTAGGTATTTCTAAGAATTTATACAAAGGTGAATATATGGAAACTAGAAAAAGCAGTCGATGTATGTTATCTTAGAAGACTGGAAACTTGGCCTATGTCTTGCAATCAAGGTGAGCTATTATCATCCCCACTTTACATGTAGGGGGGTAATTGTTTTTTTCAAAATTTTATTTTACCACTTTTTCGGTGTCATTAACGTGTAAACTCATGCCAAATTACAACTTTCTAGTACCAATAGTTTTTGAGCTAAACCGCGGACAGACAGACAGACGGACATGGCGAAACTATAAGGGTTCCTTGTTGATTACGGAACCCTAAAAAGGGGAGGCTATACAGTTTCAAATCACACACACACACACACAGTTGGGTCCTATCATTTAGAGGTATTAAAGCTTTGAGTATTTTGGTATCAGCCTCCAATAACATTCAAAACTGCGAACTGATCCAATTGTCTTTTTTCTTTTTCATGAAACATCAAATCTATCGTTCGGTCCACTATTCTAAAAACGGCTGTGATACAAAAATTGCTCCATTAACTTTTATGCCAATATCTATATTCCATCAGTTTAGAACAATGGGATATGAGGTCCTGTCAAAAGGATAAGCCTTCGACATGTTAAAAAAATATGTAACAAATTCTCTTGTTATTAGGTAGATGTATGTTTTTAGCTAGATTGTTCAAAACATTCGTTAATTTCTTCTTCATTTCGTGTCGATGGTACTCTTATTTGTTGTTTTTTTTTCTATTTAGTTTGGGCCCGGTAGGTTGCCAGGTTGACGGTGGCACCAGTAGCATTCTTTAGGTCAGGATTATCACACTAATATTATAAAGGCGAAAGTTTGTGAGGGTGTGTGTGTGGGTGTGTTTATATGTTTGTTACTTCTTCACGCTCAAACGGCTGGACTAATTTTGATAAAACTTTGTATGGTGGTATCTGAGACCCTGGATTAACATACAGACATACAGGCTACGTTTTATCCCGATATTCCCACGGGATAGACATTTACGCGGGTGAAAGCGCGGGGCGCAGCTAGTACCAAATATGACTATAATGATATTATAACAAATATAACTTTACAAAATTATAATCATTAAAATCATACAACCCTTTATATCTTTATATTCATATTATAATCCTGTTAAATGACTATTTCATGAAATATCAGTCAATAGGATTATATAAGCCTAGTGGGTTGTATTGATGTTTTTAATGATTATAATTCTGTAAAGTCATATTTTTTACGCTTGTGAATCATATTTTAATCAAAATTCAATATGAAACTGGTCTGCAAATAGCTAAAAACATAAAAAAATTAGAATTTCGCCGGATACCCTTGATTTTGAATAACGTTCATGTAAAAAAATAAGAAACGTTTTCCTAATATTACTAAATCTATCAATGTATCACATACTACCGTATCTCCCTTATAGGGTACGCATTTCACAATTCAGCTTACTATTTATCTGGGTGTAACAGACTGTAAACGTCACGAAAACAGTAAATTTTCTCGACCCAAATTCTTTAGAACCATAATATAATAATATGAAATAGTAAGAGAGGCAAACACTGGCCAACATTTGGCACCACTATTTGATGTTGGCTCGACTTGGATTAATCCTAATGGCTTTAACGTCAAGGCTGGATAACATGACGAGGCTTCATTTGTGAATGGGGACTGCCCAATACTTAGTGACAAATGATCAAAATAAGTTAGTAAAATTGTTCCACAGGAGATATGAATATTAATGCTGATTAAGTCTGGAGTATAAACCAATAGATCAAATCACCAGGCAATCATTATTTTAATTTAGTTTTGATAGCCTACACGAAATGCCAATTAAAAATTGATCAAGACATCAGTATGTCTTGATCAATTTTTAATTGGTATTTTGTGTGTCTCCAATGTTGGTTGTAGGAACACTAGGAACATTGGCCCAATAAATGGTTTTTTCTCAGCGTCATATTATGTCGATCTATCATACGCATGGCAACATGTGCAAAGGGATTTATTACGAAACAACCGGAACCCAGGATTGTACGTACTTTAAGGGTCCTGTAGAAAATGGTTCCTTTTCGTTTCGCGTTTTCCTTCTTTTTATTTTTTATTAGCTTGCGTTTTTGCTTATCGTTGAAGGGAATGTTTAGATTTTGCGCGTCAGAAGAAATTTAAGTTCTTTGTGGAAGGTCCTTTCATGAAAATTGGTAAGAAAGAAATGGGAGCGAACTTGAATGAGTTATTTACGTGTCAAATAGGACAAGAAGATTTGAATGCTGTCCTTGCAGTTCTTGCTAAAGAAACCTATATTCTAGACCTGAACAAGCATGTTTTTAAATACGAGGAAAGTGACAAAGCAAACCTTTGACAAAAGACAAACAAGAGCAATACAAGAATAGTTAAAAGAAAAGAAGAACCAACGTCTGGCAAAGCGTACAGAAACGTTCACAAGTTTTTGTGCCCAACGCCCGAATACATGTCATATTGCGATCTGAGTGATGAATGACTCGACACGACTCGCTTTATACATAGATTGTATGCCACAATCTACGGCTCCCGGGCTTTTTTGATGGTAAAATCTAGATAGCGAGCTAAAAGATTTTAGATTGGACTTTTGATGGTTTGACCGTGTCGTGTTGGCTATAAATAGAGGTATTGTTGTTGGGTCGAATACGAATAGAAAGAATTTTGGAGCGGTGGTCGTTAGAAGGGTTATTTTTGGAGGGTAAGCAGTAGTCTCTGACGAGGTCTTAACGCCTGTGCTACATACCAAGTAATAGAATTTTCTTGGGTAAGATAAGAGATGGAGAGACCTATGACATACTCGTACCTTAACTAACTCATTCGTCAGAACACACGAATACACTTCATGATAACACACGTTTAAATTTAATACATCTAAGTTTATTACATGTAGCAGTGGTGGCCCAGCGGTATTGGTCCCAACTTACGAGTGGCATTTGTAGTCAAGTCGTAAATTTTATTCATATTTTCTTGAGACTAAGTGGATTTCTGAGAGAAGCCACACATAAATCCCTTTTTCCAGGAAGAATAAATTGTTCTCAATACAAAAAGAAATCCCTAAACCAGATACAAATATTGTAGATAGAAATATTTCAGAAATCTCGCCTATTTCTTTCACTAAAATACTACGCAGATATTCTCTAAGTCCCCTAAAACCATATTGTAAGCGTAAACGTATTCGCCAAAAATCTACATTCGTGATTCTTACTTATTCCAATAAGTAATATAATATTCACTGAATCTAAGATGGGGTAGATGACCAGAAACTTTAGACCTACCTTTCTTGTATCTGTTTTGATAAGTAGGGGTCAAGTTATGCTTGTCTTCGAAAGTAGCGATATATGCTAGTCGAATCCTGTAGGGAGATGATCGGCTTGCAACCCTTGATGTCGTTCTGTATTAGTCGTCCCCTTCTATGATATGAGGGCGAATATGTACGTGAAAGTTTTTATTGATATTCATTTCTAAATAGGTTTTATTGTGATATCTGTGTAAGGATCTAAAAGGTTTTGGACATGTTGTAGATGTGAATGGCCTTGCTAATATTGTTGCAAAAGGAAATATTTTTATACTTGTGTCACAGAAAAGAAGATAAGACGCAGTATTTAGATAGACCTTGATAAAATTTTATAAAATGTAATAACGTTATGATGTGAAACTAAATTTCGGCCTATTACATTTTATAAAATTAACATAAGCTAATCCCTGTTTAGGCGGCAGAAATTAATATTGAATTAGGTAGATTTTTTTTCTTTGATATTTATGTCTATTTATACCTTCATCGGATTTTAGGTTACCTGTATAAATCGTGAGGCCTTTCTATAATCTCCCCTAATCGAACCTTTAACAAATCAAATAAAAACAAACTTAGATTTTTGTATTTTTAATATCTGCCAAAAAAACGGCCAACGCTGATGCTTTAAAGAAAGAAAGAAAAATATTGGATTTAGAACAGGCACAGGAAATACAAACCGTAAAAAAGGAGCATTTACAACTAACAAAGTTACATAAAAAAAAAATACAAATAGTTAAATGCGCTAAAAGTAATGAAATAAACTTTTCCTTTAAAACTTTTACTATCAACTTATAACGTCATTAAATACACAATTTCTTATGATATATAAGCTTGTCGCGAGATTTAAGTACTCGTATTTACTTAGATACTTCACGTGACCAGAGGGCTGGGTCGTTCTTTGGTCAAAGAATCAGCATTTCCATTCAACGTGGCAATGCTGCCAGTCTTCTGGATACGTTTCCGGATGACAGCGATGCGGACGAGTACTTCGACGCCTAAGTTTCCTTTGGTTTCTTTTTTTTAATTTTAATTTTGTAATTATTTGTATAGTAGGTTAGTTAGTATTTTATTTTAGTATCTAGTGTATATAGTTACATTGTAATTACAGTTTATTACATTTTAATAAGTACCTACAGTCTTAGTATGAAAATTTAAAAAATTAAAATCAATCAGATCATGTTACATATTTAATTTACTTGTTTATCTACACAGGTAAATCTTTTTTCATCTTTTTTTTCTACTACTCGAAAGTTGTGACCGTTATAGAACAAAAAATAATACTCCTACATTATTGTAAAAGTATTAATATTTTACTACAAGAACGAAATTATTTCACACCCCGCATCTCGCTCTGGACCGCTTTTATTATAACTATCAAGTGACGTCACTCCCGTTCGGCGGTAGATAAAGCAGACCAACCATAAATTGTAATGGTTTCCCCTTCCCATTTATCAACGCGATCGCTATTGAATCCTGATCTGTAGTACACGAGCTACTGCAATTAATTGGTTTGATATAGTAAGGTGTCTGATTGTGAATGATTTGGGCTGAGTGGAAAACGGACTGGTAGGAGTATTGTGTTTAAGACTGTCATTAAATTAGGGTAATAATGGTTAACCTACGCTTGCCGCGGTTGGTCTGTGGATGGGTGATCATCTTTACATATCGAGATCCCTCCGTGCCTCGGAAAGCACGAGCCGTTGGTCCCGGCTGGCATTCGTGGATCTTTAACAGTCGTTACGGGCAGTCAGAAGCCCGAAAGTCTGATAACCATTCTTACTAAGGGGTATCATATTACCCAGTAACTGGGTTGTGGGGGTCAGATAGACACTCGCTCCATGTAAAATACTGGTAACATGTAGATATTTAGTATTAGATTTAGCTGCCTTAGGGCTGATTTTTCCATTGCCAGATAACTTTTATTCGAGGAATAACATTGACGTTTGACAATTTCTGTATGGAAGAACTGTCAAAAATTCAAAATTATTGCGCCGATAAAATTATGTGTTAGAAAAATCAGCCTTTAAACAATTATCAAAAAGTTTGAAATTGATAAGCTTATAGACATAACAACCTTCGATATACACTAGGCGACTAGCGAAGGCGCCAAGCACGTAGTGCGGCCGGTTGTGACAATTCTAGAGCATTCGTTTCACTTCTGCTAAGCTAAGAAAGCCATCTGTCAGTGTGTATGTAGCGGGTAGCGGGATCGTCCGAAAGGGTTACCGCTGCCCCGGAACATAAAGGGCTAAGGAAGGAACACGGGTGGGTTTTAGTCAGTAAGAGTCTGACACTCCCTTCCGCTCCACCCAGAGCGGGAGGAGTCATTAGATGATTTCCCATCCACAAAAAAAAAAAAAAAAAAAAAAAAAAAAAAGTGTGTATGTAGCCTAAAAAAATCTACAAAAGAAGCAATACAGAATTATTTTTTACCAGTTCCAAATTTTTACAGCGTGTTCTACCCACGAATATGAACAACTTTCACTATGATACCAAATCTGAAATCACGAAAAAAAAATCGGCTGTTTCATACATTTTGTTCAAGTAGGTATTGAACTTTTGTACTAAACAGCAGATTTTTTTTGTGATTTCAGTGTTGGCCCCATAGTGAAAATTTTTCATATTCATGGGTAGAAAACCCTGTAAAATTTGCAACCGGTAAAAAAATCACCCGGTACTTACCTATACAAAAATAAAACAGTGATACCATAATGACTAAAACTATATACCTTAGTCAAATGATTCGCTTACTTCTTTTACACTGAAATCGACGAAAGCATCTTCAACGCAGAACACAATAGCCAACGACTTGTGACTCAGACACGATTGCGACAATTCGCACTGACATAGCTGCTACAAGCATAAACTGAACAGTTCCACAAAATCATTACTGCTTCCTTCATACCAAAATCAACAAAAGTCTAACACAACAGTAAACCAGAACTTATTCATGTCACGATTGCGACAAATCGCACATAAAAATCTTTCGTCTGCACCCCACATATAATACACAGTGCATAGACACTAGGGCCTCACAAGATCGACATAACGCGTTAGCAATCCGATACAAGATGGTTATTTATCATGAAATATGGAGCGGAGGAAGCCATGCAATCTATCAGAATTGATATAAGTCGGTCTCGTCACATTTGAAGGGAGATACATGGTTTTGTTGTTCGGGGGTCCGTGGCTAAATAATAACAGCCGCACAGGTCGATCGATCAGGTTAAGCTACGCTTGCCGCGGTTGGTCTGTGGATGGGTGACCATCTTTACATACTGAGACTCCTCCGTGCCTCGGAAAGCACGTTAAGCCGTTGGTCCCGGCTGTCATTCGTGGATCTTTGACAGTCGTTACGGGTAGTCAGAAGCCCGAAAGTCTGACAACCAGTCTTACCAAAGGGTATCGTATTACCCAGTAACTGGGTTGTGGAGGTCAGATAGGCAGTCGCTCCATGTAAAATACTGGTATTCAGCTGCATCCGGTTAGACTGGAAGCCGACCCCAACATAGTTGGGAAAAGGCTAGGCAGATGATGATGATGACATGGTTTTGTTGTTCTGGGTGTGGGCAATGGAGCTGTTTTATGGGCTTGGAAGATATGGGAAGAAATCTATATTTATTTTTTTCGAACAATTCCATTAAGGTTTCCTGCGGGAGAAATGCGTAACACACTGTCAATCGGAATCGGTTTCATTTTGACAGTCCAACAACATTCATTGCGTGTTGAGCAGACAAATTTTTCGAACTTACGAAGTAATGGATTAGCAATTTGCTTCAAAATTATTCAGATTCCGATTGATAGGGTGTCACGCAATTAGGGTGCTACTGATTGACTAAATCTAACAAATAATCGTTAGGCGATGTCCTAATAGAACGCAACTAAGCGACCATTACAAGTTAACGCGAACTCAGTAAGAACTCGTTATCAAACGTACTGGAATAGGTGTCCCAAATATTTATTTATACAGGCTCAATTTAAATTAGCTAGCAAGACTCGATAGGTAGCAGACTTGATGGGTGAGACATTGATATCTATTGATATATTGATATATATCTATCGTCTGTGAAGTTTACACAGTAAAATTCTGATTTTTTTAACTGATATTTCTAATGATTGTACCACTTACGGTCGATGGCCCCATAAGAAAACCATCATATTTTTTATGTTTAGATATCGAAACCTATCACGTCTGCGGAGTTTCGCTAGCTAATTTACTTTATTGCACACCGGAAAATACATCACAAAAAAATGAGTCGCTCTATGAGCGCATAATGGCATTCTATTTATGTATTAGGACAACAACTTATAGTCTCATTTTAGAATTACCCCCTTACTACTCGTATTATATCAGATGAATAGTTACACACCGATTTCTCTCTTTCAGTCGTCAGTAATTTGACTTTCAAAAGAAGAAGACAAAGCGTTATGTAACCATACAGACGCTATACAACGTTTATTAGTAAGGGGGTGCCTTAGGGCTCACCCTAAGCACTCCCCAACAGGCAACAGACTTGGGGAGTTTGTTGCCTGAACAGTGAAAGGCCCGAGACGGCGGCGCGCCGTGTTCCGCGCGCGCCTCTCTCTAGAGGAATGGTGGCCGTTTGCGGCCGCTGAGGGTGACGGGGTCCGCATGGTTTCATGCGGGCCAACACCTGGCCGGGGGAGCGTGACGAAATGTGCAAGCACTCCAGCACCGTGGCTAAAGGTAGCAGCAGGACACTGTGTGGTTTTAGTCAGAAAGAGTCTGACAGACCCCTCCACCCACTCCAGGGTGGTGGGAATCCATGAGGATTTCCACACGATAAAAAAAGGGGGTTAACGTTTGTGCGTGTGACACATCTCAAAATCACCTTTTAGCCTACCTCTCTGTAAACCCTTCTAACAATACAAGCGTGAAGTTGTGTGTTACTTTTTAAGTCGGTTACTACACAAATAATGGCACTATCGTTGACTTGAATTGGCTCGACCCGTATTTCGGTTAAAGGAGTCGACCCTTGCGAGGGAAATACACGTAAAGAGGGCAAAATATGTACACTCGAATAGAAGTGACGTGGGCAAGGGACTAGTACTTAGCAGCGGGCAGATCCAGGTGTAGATGATGTTAATGATGATAGCACTTAACGTCATTAGTTAGAAAAGGTAGAATAGGACCCTTTGAATGAATGAGAATGAAGTTGTGAATAATTTAAAGGCTCAAATGTATAAAGGAACTAGTTTTTAGGGTGCGCTTTTAAAGCAAGTTTAATCAGTTGTATAAATCAATTGTGTAAAGGGCAATGGAGAGGGCTATGCTTGGAGTTTCCCTGCCTGATCGAATCAGAAATGAGGAGATCCGCAGGAAGACCAAAGTAACTGACATAGCCCGAAGAATTGCCAAACTTAAGTGGCAGGGCACATTGCTCGCAGAACAGATGGCTATGGGGCCCAAAGGTTCTGGAGTGGCGACCGCGTACCGGAATACGTAGCGTTGGAAGGCCTCCCACAAAGTGGACCGACCACCTAGTGAAGCCCGCAGGAACCCGTTGGATGCGAGAAGCATAGAACCGGTCGAAGTGGAGGTGCTTGGGGGAGGCCTATGTCCAGCAGTGGACGTCTTTCGGCTGAAATGATGAATCAATTGTATGACCAGATGTGCGAACGTAAACGAGGGAAAAGGAGTATGTAAGGATCGTAGCAGGTGGCGTTCTATAGTTTCTGCCTAATCCCGTGGGAAGAAGGCGTGAATGTACGTATGTATGTAAACTGCATTCGCGATTTATTTGCCAAAAATGTAAAAAAAATATGAGTTTATAGAAAAATTACTTTAAATCCTACACTATAAAGTTCAGTTTATGCGACAACTTCAAGCATTTTTTATAACTTTTTGAATAGTGCTGGGTACAGCTGTGAAATCAACTTAAAATTAACATTAAAATAAAGTTGTAATTTGTTTAACTCGAAATAATATTAATTTGAAACATAAGTTTGAATAGACTTTATGTATCAAGTTACTAGTTTGACGATATACACAAAGACAGAGATAACATAAAGGGATTATTTTTTATAACGAACTAGCTTTTCTGGCTTCTATCGCGTGGATCTTTTTAAATAGGAATAATCCCGTAATACATTTTTACTAGTAAAGGTTACAGTCGACATGATATTTACGATATCTTCAACAATCATCGCCATATTTCAGCTAATTTACTAAAAACATTAAAGAATTAGACACATCAACCTTCCTCATGAATAACTCCGTCCATTGGTGAAAACCGTATGAAAATCCGTTCGGTAGTTTTTGAGTTTAACGCGCGTTTATCAGACCGAAAACAAGGCGCGTCGGGGGACTTTATAATATCGCTCATTTGTAGAAACATCGACGTAACTGCTACTTTTTGAAGTGAAAACTTCTTTAGCGGCGTTGTACACTTTTTTTGTAATGGGTAAAAAATGTTAAACTCGCGTCAGGACACGTGACCTGATCGAAAATTCGTAAGACGGATGGAGAGTAGACAGCCGGCGCGGCGTAGGAGTATCCCCCTCTCTTTCTACGGCGCGGCGAAAATGTATAACTGACACCGCTTCGGATGTGTTCGGCTGTCCTCGAGATGTACTCGGTTTTAATGTATATCCGATATGTCAGTGAATGATGGCAAAGTATTCTGTTTGTGTTTTGTTTTCACTTCTGTCGACACTCCCGGAGTGCCACTGTTTTTTTTTTTAAGTCTTTGCTTTCCTAACGTAAATACGCTTTCTAAGTGCTTTGGCATATTTTAACTCACTTCTGGGAAAAAATACATTTACGTCGATGTTTCTCCAAATGAGCGATAATATATGTACAGAAAAAATAGTTTACAATTTAACCTAACTAGTCGTATTTAACAAAGTCCGCACAGTAGGCTTCACGAAAGTGGTAACAAAATCAGTATAAGCTAAGGCTGGCCTCTTGGGGTAGCGGGATTGTCCGAAAGGGTTACCGCTGCCCCGGAACATAAAGGGCTAAGGAAGAAACACGGGTGGGTTTTAGTCAGTAAGAGTCTGACACTCCCTTCCGCTCCACCCAGAGCGGGAGGGGTCATTTGATGATTTCCCATCCACAAAAAAAAAGGGTGGCCTCTTATTCTATCGAAACTCAGTACTAAGCTAGGCCCAGCCTGAAGTTACGAAGTTAAGTGCTTGACCAGACTGGCAGCGCAGGCGCGGGGCGGGCGCGGCGCGGCGTACTCAAACATAAGAACTTCATTTGAGTGTTTGAGTGTCCATATAGTGGGCAAGCGGGCGCGGTGAGCCACGCGGGCTGCTCGGCGCGGAGACATGCAAGACAGAGCCCCAGCGCTGGTTTTCAGCGACAGCCGGCGCTGACGTTATGACGTCGTCCGATGCAGCCCACAATTATTAAAAATTATTATTATTCTGTGGGAGTAAGTATACCAATAGTACTGTTTCATGTCAGTTTTAAATAAAATTATATTATTATCAATATAACTATTATGTCTTAAATTAATTAACATAATTAATGTAATTGTGTACCGTTTTAATTAACTATAAATAAATAAATAAGCTACGCTCGCCGCGGTTGGTCAGTAGATGGGTGACCATCTTTAGATACGAAGATCATTCCGTGCCGCGGAAATCACGTTAAGCCGTTGGTCCCAACTGTCATTCGTGGATCTTTGACAGTTGTTACGGATTGTCAGAAACCTGAATGTCTATAACCAGTCTTACCAATGGGTATCGTGTTACCCAGTACTTGGTTTGTGTAGATCAGATAAGCAGTCGCTCCATGTAAAATACTGGCATTCAGCTGCATCCAGTTAGACTGGAAGCCGATCCTAACATAGTTCGGAAAAGGCTAGATAGTTGATGTAGAAGATGATTCTTAAAAAGATTAAAAATGTTCCATGGCAAGTTATTTAAAATAAATAGTATATTTTTTTTTTTTATATGGACTAAAGTAACTTTTCTTCAAGTCACCTAAGACTTTTTCTATATATAAGCCTGTATTGTCCCACTGCAGGGCCTCCCTTCCCTCGTTCCACTTTTCCTGGTCTACTGCGATTGTGGGCCAATCCTTTAAGAAGGAGTCCAGCTCATGCTCTAGCTTACTTTTTCTATAAATATTTTAATTTGTATTTTACTCCATCGTTATTTTGGTGTTTATAAGCATTCTTTGAATTATTTTTCGCAATATCAAGCGCTCAAGATATAGCCACAGTCTCTAAGACGGTAAATTTTGTCCAAGCGAGTTTAGCCACAGGCGTAAAACGAGCTGCTCATAAATACTGACAGGCTGGTTATTCATCGCCTAAATTCTCAATAAGGACTGTAATCCATTTTCTGAAGTTGACCCTACTCTTGATAACTAGATAACAAATAGCTTTTCGATATGACAATCAATTTTCTTTGCCTCTAAGACTATTTTAGTCTTGCCATTTATACAGGGTTTTAGGTTAAACGAGGGACTTACTTTAAGGGGGTATATTTTATTTAAATATGAAAAAAATCAGCAATTGCCTACATTTATTCGCGTAGGTAATGCACTTACTAGAAAACAGTACATGTTTTATAATATAAAAGGGTTGGTTCCATAAAACAGTGGTTCATTTTCATGAGTTTTTCCTTAAAGTATATTTATGTATGTCTTTTTTTGCCTTTATTTTCCTTTTCCGAACTCACTAGCCATATAATTATAAGCCATCAAAGGCTTCTGTGGTTTTTAGTAGACAATAATTTAAACTCTGCGATATACATTTTGAACATTAATTAAAAAATATGACGGGTAGAATCACCCCCTCAACGGATGCCCTGAAGCTTCTTAAACCAAATTAAAGTCAAATTACTTAAGTAGGTACTTCATACTACTCAAATCCCTTTAAAACTGTTACCCTGCTTCTGAAAGCCTTATCAAAATTCTGACCAGTAACTCAGCTGATCAATCTCATTAAGCTCAAGTTTTTATTATTAGCTGGCCCAAATGAACCAATGATGCTATACCAATCAAATCACTAGACACGAGATTTGACGTGGAAAACAGATTAATTTGAAGGAGGGTTTCAAACTAGGGTAATGTGCAGATCCACTAATTTAAACAAGATTAAATTACCCTGAAAGCAGAGATTTAATGTTTTCCTTTAATGTATTATATACACATGAGGAACAGGGTGAAGGTCACTCACATCCTCCATAAAAAAGAAAGGATCCTTCAACTAGATGGGTGTAGTGTCTGGTGGGCTATTGTTCGTTGATTGTAGTCGGGAAGTTGAAAATTTGTTTGTAGTGTGATAAACTCTGCTTGTGCGATGCAGGATTTTGAGAGACATCAGTATGATGCATAGTTAACATGTGACGATGTAGATTACCTACAGTATCAATCAATCAAGAAACCCTCGGGCCATGGGGTCCGAGTGCTCAAAAAACCATGAGCACTCCATGGTTTTTTAAGGAAATTTCGAAACGGCTGGTTGACACTTCCCGTGACCCAAGGGCTGCCTTTTACCTTGGCCAGAGGCTAAGCATTGCCATACAACGTGGTAATGCCGCCAGTCTCGTAGGTACATTACCAGTCGACAGCGATGCGGATGAATTTTTCGACGCTATATTTTAGTTTTTGCATAGTTTTAGTTAAGTTAGGATTTAATTTTGTTATTTTTATTAATTAATTAGGTATTAGTTATTATTTGCTTAGTTATTATTTTTATTTACAACAATAAAGTACTACAAATCAATCAAGATCGCATTTTGTAATGATCAAAATAGGTCCCACCCTCCTGTCCTGCCCTCTGTCACAGTAAAAACAAATAAATAGGGTATCTTCATACATACGCACCGAACACGGTATTGTATGTGAGCTCGCTCGTACGTATACGTCGTCGCACGCACACACTGACCAAATTTATCGCTGGCGCACCTTTAGCAGCGATAACTTTACCATATTTATTTGTTTTTACTATGCCTTTGTGCCCCTTAAAATGCAGCTACAACGACCTCTGCGATGCCACAGACGGTGCTGTGCAAGTGGCGAAGTTTTAGGCCAACAAAAATTGAATACGCTGTCGTGCCATCGACACGACGAAACTGAAAAGCATAGAAAACAGTTATAGACATACTAGCATAGTATAGCGTAATCGGCCTTAACGTTCCCACTGCTGGGAGTGTACGTTACCCCAGCAGGAAAGACTAAGTGGCTCCTAGACTGATATGGTCTTAGTGTTTCGTATTATCCAGTAACTGGGTTGTAGAGGTCTTAGTCAGCCTATAATGTTCCCACTGCTGGGACACAGGCCTCCTCTCTATAAGAGGAATGGGCCGTAGTCCCGCACGCGTGCCCAGTGCGGGTTGCCAGATGTGACATGTCTTTGAGTTTTTGGTTGTAGGATAATTATGCTGGTTTCCTAACGATGTTTTCCTTCACCGTTTTGAGAGCAGTGGTGATGAAATTAAAATACATAAAGTAAAGTGCCTACCTGGGTTCGAACTCTTGACCTGCAACTCGTAAGTTGGGGCCGACACCACTAGGCCACCGCTGCTCTCATAGACATACTGTCATCAATAAACTATCACATCCGAAGAAAAAACACTAAGTATCTCATAAATGTAATTTCTCCTCTTCATATTCAGACCTTGACATTTTACCAGCAAAGACAGTTGAAAAAAGTTATCACGTGAACGTAAAAAAATGCATAATCCATGGAGCCGTACCAATACCGAGCCAACGCGAAATCAAATATTTTCTTTGTACCTATCTCCATTGTGTAAACAACCCTTTGAACCAGTCCTCGAACTGCCTTCTCCTCCTACTATTTGTTATAAAGTAAAATACATCGTGGAATGAAAAATATATTTCAGCAACCGGGAATGATTTATGTATTTCATTAAATCCTGGCTTGAAATGTGGACTTAATATCTTTATATATCTGCCTCTGCCTTGTAATATGGGATCAAATTGGTGAAAATTTTTTTGATTAAAATTGAGCTTTTTATATCAAATCTGTCCGTGCGAAGCTGAAGTTGGATGTCGGTTTTAAGGTCATAGCCCACTTACACGACTCTGCTCTCACCCGGCAAAATGAATATAATTCAAATATGGGCTTTAAACATTGCTCTTTAGATATATTTTGCATTGGCATCATAAATTAGCAAACAGCTCGCTTTCAGCGAGCTTACCGCCGTCAGACTGCTCGGTAGTTGACGCCTCGCTGGCCGCACGTTGTAGACGAGCGGTCGGCGCGGTGTCCGCGCGCTCCCTGCTAGCAGTCGCCGCGCCATGTCTTGCTTTCAGCATTTTATGCACCCAAAATCTTCGTCTGTTATTTCTTGCGCTTCTCTCTTCATCCTCAAGTGCAATAGCAATAATTGCTAGTTCGCGCGTTGTGAATCGGGACATAGTAAAAAATACGAGTTGCTTTAATGAAAACCGATCGCGAATGGAGAACATTCATTATAATTATTCTGTCCATTAAGAAAGCGATACCCGTATCCCAAAAATAGGAACAATAATGACATCTAATTTAAAAGGCTCCGATATTATAAGATTTTTCAGAAATTCTGAAGTCTCGCCGTGACTATAACTGCCCTGAGAACCCTCACGTAGTTAAACGACATGACTACAAGTAAAAACTATGATCTATACCTAATGGGATTTCTCATCGGAAAAAATAATGAACTTCCATACAAACTGTCATCAACCCCATTAGTTAATTCAATTCCCCATTAGTTATTAAAAATCTTTCCATAGTCCTCTAAAAAAATGTATTAACATTTTTATCCTTCTAGACCATGTTTAGGTTGTGGGTTGATTATTACTAAGTCAATTTAACGATTTTAATAAGTAGAAAACTGCGCTAGGATTCATTCATATCCATGTTCATAGTATTCTTTTTTATGACGCAGTCATAAAATTAAATAATGATACTTCTATTTTCAATCACAATAATGACACTAAAGCCAGACTAAACGTCAAAGACAACATTCAAGACGAAAACCCTCATCTCCTTAGTAAGGGTAATAAAGCAAGCAAACAAGAGCCCTTCTATTTACTTAAGAATTTAGCAAAAACAGTTCGTGACTTCGAATGTAGTAACAGCGTTATGTCACTTAAATTCGGTATTGAGGATCCCGAATATAGGATGGCCCATTTAGGTATAATAGTGATTCCATTTTTGAAGTAAAAACTTCTTTAGGCACGTTGGGCATTTTTTGAGATGGAAAAACACCATTGAATTCGCGCTACTGTTACCGTAACCGACACCGCTTCGGATGTGTTCGGCTGTCCTCGGGATGTACTCGGTTTTAATGTATTTCCGATATGTCAGCGAGAGAGCCTTCTGTTTGTGTTTTGTTTATATGACGATTCAAAAAATACACAAGTCAGTATTCAAGTTTTCGCTTCTGTCGGCACTCCCGGAGTGCCACTTTTTTTTTTCTAGGTCGTCTCAAGGCAAAATAATTATATTCCGCGAAAACTAAAGTTTAGAGGTTATGATTTTATTAATTTATTTTCATAAAATCTCTACTTTAACATTACTATTTGGAAATAATCCCAAAAATTCCTCATTAGTTGTTAGCTTCAGGATTTAATGAATAACTTTCACTCTAGAGTGGTTTAAATGACTAAAGTAGAAATTTTAAGAAAATAAATTAAGAAAAACAACTTGTTACTCGTGTGTTTATGTGAATCCATGGGATGGAATACTCACAAAAAAAAGTTGGGACCTCTATTATAAATACCCTGTATAAAACACCCATAGATGGCGGACATAAAAACGAGGAAAAGCATGGAGTACTCGTATTATTATTGTAACTTGTCAATAATCAAAGTGCATAAAGATGTTCTAATAGAATTGACTGGTACAACAGCCTTTTGCGCTTTAGAAATGTAAAACTGTCCCCGGTACATTTTTAACTTAGGCATACTACAAATGAGTACTTTCTGAGTTTACCTTGGGCATTATTGACCCAGTGAAGGTAAAAGATCGTGACCAAACCTGAGGAGCGATTCTCGTAATTTTAAGAACGTTTACAGTCTGATCTCACATTTTGACAAGTTTTTGACATTTGTTTGTCGCCGAGATGAGACTGCGACTAGATTTTGAACGTTTTAAATTACGAGAATTGGCCTTCTGAATTTTATTTATTTGTGTAGATAACTACACAAATAAATAAAATTTAAGTGTCTGTTTGTAATGTCAAATAAACAGTTTTTTACATTCTTGTCTTTCTGTTTGTTGCAGCTAATCTCCGAAAGGGCTGGACCGATTTTGACGAGGCTTTCACTGACAGATAGCTGATGTTATAAGAAGTAACATGAGAAAAAGAATGTGAGTCCCCCGCAAAAAAAAAAACCCATGAAATCCAATATGCACATGAACGAAGTCGCGGGCACAGATAGTTAAGAATGCAGTCAAATTGATTGAAAACATTGTAATGGGCATTGTTCATATTTTTTTAAATGTTGTAATTGAAAAACCATTTCGAGGAATAGCGTTACTGATCATTACGGACTAATTTTATTTATGAAAAATATTCATAGTTTATTGATATTTTTGATAAAATACGATTGACCTTCTTTGCCCTTCAAATTACGTCAGATTTGGCTGTACAGTTTTGTATCGTTATCTCAGAAAATAAAAAGTAAGACGCAAGTATTGTCTACAATCTGTCAAGTGTCAAATTATAATATAAATGTCAAAAATATAAACAATCTCGTTTTGTTGTATGCGTTACTTACGCTATGATGGTTGCTAGTAGAAATATACTCTAATATCATAACGGTCTCAACTTTAGGCAGGTTTCGCGAGTCAGCTTTAACAAAAGTATCGCTCATTGTGGTAATTTGGCCTTTTCCAACTGTGTTGGGGTCGGCTTCCAGTCTAACCAGATGCAGCTGAATACCAGTATTTTACGTGGAGCGACTGCCTATCTGACCTCCACAACCAAAATACCGGGTAATACGATACCCCTTGGTAAGACTGGTTGTCAGACTTCCGGGTTTCTGACTACCCGTAACGACTCGATCATAACTGACAACGTGAATAAAATGAGGTCAAGGGACGACCTAATTTTATTCACAAAATAAAAGCGATTTTTATTCCGATCAGGAAGTCAAAGAGAAACATCGAATTATATTCGTTGCCAATAAAAATGTAATGGCTCAAAAAATATAGGAAGGATCGGTAAATAATGTACGAATTTGATTGCTCTTCTTTGTTTGATAATAATGTTCTTTTTGTGTTTTTTCTATACTTAAGTGCTGTTACAAAGGGGCTTTGTTTTTTTTAGGGTTCCGTACCCAAAGGGTAAAAACGGAACCCTATTAGGTACTAAGACTTCGCTGTCTCTCCGTCCGTCTGTCTGTCACCAGGCTGTATCTCAAGAACCGCAACAGCTAGACAGTTGAAATTTTCACAAATTATGTATTTCTGTTGCCGGTATAACAACAAATACTAAAAACAAGATAAAATAAATATTTAAGGGGGGCTCCGATACAACAAACGTGCTTTTTATTATTTGTAGTGTTACTGTACGTTGGTACGGAACCCTTCGTGTGCGAGTCCGGCTCGCACTTGGCCGGTTTTTTTGTATAAAGTATCATAGGAGGCAGTCAAACTGATCGATGTTACTCAAAAATAGGCAACGGGCTGAAAATAGACTCGTTTGTGGTGTGTATTCTTGAAAATATAAAAATAAACAATTGCTAAAAATAATACAAAGAAAAAGGATTTGTGCCTCGGTCGTCCCACAGAGTCTCGTCCCACATAAAAAATTCCCCACTTGTCCCAATTTGTATGCCTCGCTCGTCCCAAAACTTAATTTTCAATATTTTATTCCCCGCTCGTCCCAATTCGTATGCCTGGCTCGTCCCACATTTTTTTCATATGAGTTAAATTTGATTTAATTGTACAGTCAGCCTAAAAACCTGACTGACCAGAAAGATAAATAACCTCATGTTGCGGAAAATTTGATGAACTAATTCAATCCGAGACTCCACTATAATATAAATTATAAAATTACAAGTTACGCCACCATGACAGTTTTTTTCTGATCAAACTTTAGGTTTAGATTGAAGGCATTAATAAAGTACACATAGCCGACCCTAAGTACAAACCCTGTGCACCCCACTGCTTAGACCACTACTATTATTATTAACCTAGAACAAGTTTTTGAATGTTTATAGCTTCGGTATTTTTGTGCGACCGGATTAGAGCTTGCTCTCTCGCTCTGCTTTCTTTGTATTAATCAATTGACCAATGACGTGGCTTTGCGTTATCAGCGCAATCGGAGCAAATGCGGTTACAAAGTGCATCTGCTAATTTTAAATATGAGGTGTTTACATTAAGCGTGGTGTATTCATAGTGAGGTTCAATATTTGTGAAGTTTTAAAGGGTAAGTAATAATTATAATTTTGTCGATTTTTTCATATTTTGTGAAGTCATGATAAATGATTTGACTTATATCACTATTGTGGTAATTATTTACTTTTATATTAGTTGCTGTCTAAGGATTATGGTCTTTTATTATATGCATACTTAACTCTGTGCCTCCTGTGAAAAAGAGTACATCGCTACTTTTTAGGAGACGCAAATAAAATTTTGAAAAATATTTTTTTTCCTGTTTCCTAGGTCCTGTCATGGAGTTCTTTATCTATGGCCCTGTTTCACGAAATCGTCTAGTATTTTTTTTTTTAAATGAGTAACCCATTTTCACATAAACTAGAAATTTGAACAAGTTCACATATGAGACTGCGTTTGCTCTTATCAAATCGCAAATTCCAGAATGGCATCCGATTACATTCAGAACTGATTACGAGAAAGCAGCCATGAACGCAATCCGTAACATCTTTCCGGTTGTAATATGCAAAGGCTGTTACTTCCATTTTAGTCAAGCACTTTGGAAGAGAGCAAAGGCGTTAAAGTTAAATAAAAAGAGAATGTTCAAAAAGCATATAGCTCTATGCACAGCGTTAGCTTTGCTACCACCTGAACTTAAATGCGATGGATGGCTATATATAATGGAGGATTGTCCGAAAACTCTCAATATTGAGAAATACAATGACTATTTTGTATCGGCATGGCTTGACAACGAATATTATCGAGGCAAATGGGATTTTTGGGGGGATATCTACAGAACAAATAACCCAGTGGAAGGCAGTAACGCTAAATTAAACAGAACATATTCGGGAAAGCTGAACATCATTAGCTTTTTGAATGTGATCAAAAACGACGCTGTTCTTTCTTTAGCTCGCCAAGGTAAACCTCGGCGTGCTGATGATATAGCTCATGACAAATATATATTTGATTCTGTAACGGCAATGTTGAATGGCACTATATCACTGGGCCATTGCCTGGAAAAAATCAGCCCTTTTGTTTATTAATGATATTAATGTGTCTATATTAATGATAAGTTTAAAAATGTTGATTTTTTGGAGATTTAATTGTTAAAATACTACTTTCTCATAAATAGTAGGTTGATTAAAATACTGTGATTGTAATTTGATTGTGATATTAGTTACGTAATAAAGATTTTTAAATATAAATATTTCAATTTATGTTGAAATACCACATTAACATAAATAACATAACGTGGTACTTCTATAAGGTACATATAGGTAAATACAAATGTGTATACGGTCTATAATTATTTGACTGTTACTTATATACAAATGTTGATTTTTTGGAAATTTAATTGTTAAAATACCACTTTTTCATAAATAGGAGGTTAATTAAAATACTGTGATTGTGATTTGATTGTGATATTAGTCACGTAATAAAGGTTTTTCTAAATAAGTAGTTCTAATTATGTTGAAGTATCTCAGATAAATATTACATGTGTAATACATATATATATCTTAACGTGGTACTTCTATAAGATAAATACAAATGTGTATACTAATAGTACTGTGATTTGGATTTGATTGTGATACTAAATAATAAAGATTTTCCTAAATTGCAATAGATCTTTTAATTATTAAAATTAAAAACATGCATCGCGGATGCATACCTAGAACTGGAAGTATTTAATATCTTTATGTTATTAGAAAAAACTATTATTTCAATTTATTGGAAGATATAGTACAATATTTTTTGTCAACTGTACTTTGAATTTGCCAGGAATGTGGGACGAGTGGTGACTTTAAAACTCAAGTGGGACGAACGAGGAATTCTTTGGAATGTGGGACAAGATAGTGGGACGACAGAGGCACAAATCAGAAAAAGGTAGAAAGTGTTTTTATGGGTCGTGGGGCTTTTGGGATGGGAACCGCGGTCCCGGATTCCACCATAATTATTTTTGAGTTAAACGATCTCGAATAAAGACCCCCGCACACATCCGCGACGTGACTGTGCGCAACAATTCTGGTGGAGCAATTTCCATGAAGTTTTCATAGAAGTTGTTCTACTAGAGTCACGTCGCGCCTGTCAGGGGGAGTCTTTACCTTACAAAAGATGAAGAAAAAGGTTAGTAAATAATATAGAAAACCCAAGTTATCTAAATAAAATACATAGTACCTACTTGAGAGTACTTTTGTAACTAAAACGCAGGCATTAGTAAGACTTTCAAATATTCCTCGATAGATTGTAATATTCGATATTATTTGCGTCATACTGCCATTTTTATTTTTTTTGCTATATGTTTTTTAAGTAGGTACCTATAATATTCGTGCTAACATTTCGTTCTTCGCGAATGAAGTTATTGAAAATCTCTTGTGATCAAAATAAATAATACGTTTGACGCAATATTGTAGTCATTTGGTGTGAATTGTTCTTTGTTCCCGTGGCTAAATAATAACAGCTGCACTAATCGATTGATCAGGTTAAGTTACGCTTGCCGCGGTTTGTCTGTGGATGGGTGACCATCTTTACATACCAAGACCCCTCCGTGCCTCAGAAAGCACGTTAAGCTGTTGGTCCTGGCTGTCATTTGTGTAACTTTGACAGTCGTTACGGGTAGGCTGCGGAGTGGAAGGAAACGGAAAATAACGTAATTCACACTTTCAGTAGCAATGGGTTTCATTTTGACAGTTCAACAACTTTCACTGCGTTATTTACGTTGTTGAGCTGACAAATTTTTCGAGCATATGAAGCAATGGATTAGCAATATCCTTCAAAATTATTTAGATTTAGACTGATAGTGTGTTACGCAATTAGGGTGCTGGTCCTCGTTGATCTAGCGGTCGCAAGCACTACTGCTAAACACGAGGTCCTAGGTTCAATTCCCACGTCGGGCAAAGCGTTATTGGGTTTTTCTATCTGGAATTTCTCAGTAGCAGCCCGGAGTCTGGATTTGTGCCTGGTTGATGGCTTGATCCCATTACATGGGACTTAAACATAACTGGCGAAATACACGTTCTATAAGTAAACCTCTGCCCAATCCTTCGGGGCAACAAGGCGTGATGTTGGGTTTCCTTCCAAATTCATAAAATTCGCTTTCCATATCGAATAATAAAAGATTCGATTAATTACGTCAGCGGATGGTCGATCTCTTATAATCTTTTCCCGAATCAATCAGTATAAAAATCAGTTCCTCTAATCAAATCAGAACGTCTATCAATCAAATCTTCGGAAGTAGGTCAAAGAATATCATTAGAGGTGCTCAAACATCAAGTCATAGAGGCGTGAGCAGTGAACGAACCATAATTTATCCTATGTAAAACTGGTGTCTGCCGGCCGTCGCCTCGGGTAGGAGTCGATATATCAAGCTATCGGACAATAGGCCTGGACGATATTTCACATTGGAATCTTTTGTTCGTCCACCCATTGTCGAGAATTAAGATGTTGGCGTGAATGATAGAATTTCGCCCATTATATCGATTATAGACGGAGAATCGATTAGTCTGAAACTCGATTTGATGAATCGTTTCTGCTTGACTGCTGATTGTGTTTTAGATGGATGGAAATTTTGATTTCGTTCTCATATTTTTTATGTTTAAGTTCTGTTAACGGCATTTTTAATAAGATGTGCTTAGGAATTGCAAGCAAAATTTTCTTGAAATATTGCTAGAATATCGACTTCCAAGAGATACCTACAAATTATGTTTAAGTAAATAATGTTTATTTAGAATTATTTATAAATTGTTATTGGTGCATAATAAATTCATATAATTATTAACATCGTAACTAACGAGACGTGACTTACGAGTTGTAAGGTCGTGGGTTCAAAACCAAGCAGGCACTTTACTTTGTGTAAATTATTTCATCACCACTGCTGTCAAAACGGTGAATGAAAACATTGTGAGGAAACCGGCATGTCCTAGAATAAAAAAATTGATGACATTTGACATATTCTGCCAACCCGCACTGGGCCCGCGTGGCGATTGATTATGATTGTGGCCCACTGGCTCTCACAGAAAAAGGAGGCCTGTGTCCCAACAGGGGGAATATTATAGGCTGATTATGCTATATTATGCTTCCGCTTATTATATACTATTAACATCGTTACAGTAATGCTTACATATAGACCATGAGCAGGTGAAAATAAGGCTTTTCTACCACTCCATTTTGTTGCCATCCAAAACCTGAGTCTTCCTATATGCTTATTGGTTGATTCGCACGATTACTTCATAAGCATTTCATATACACGGAGTTTGTATATTCAATAATTATCACTTCTGTGCGCTAGTGTACATTTTTCTTAACTTTATTGCATAAAATTCAAAATGTGCCAATTGCCCAATACCTACGTATTTCTGGAGTTGCCGATTCGCCCACAAATAAATTGATCTTCGTGCGAATCGCCTCCAGAAAAAAAAAATAACAGTGTCGATTCGCCCGTTTCGGTCGAGTGAATTCATGCGAATAAATCACTAAGCCTTCCTGTCAACTCAGCCTATTGCAGTCCACTGCTGGACATAGGCTTCTCCCAGACTGCGCTACAACAGCCTGTCCTTTGCCTTTCGCAGCCACCTTTCTGGGGTCGTCTGTCCATCTAGCCTTCCTATATCCAAACAGAATACAAAAAAAAAATGAATACCAAAGTAATCAAATACGTGTCAAGTCCAATAAAAAATATTGACAAAACAGAATTTTGCGTAGAAAAATACCACACGTGGTATTTTTACTAGGTACAGTAAGCAAACGAAATATAGGTACGTAAATGCCTACGAACGTAGAATCGGATTGGCTTAAAAATCTATGCCCACGAATGGAACGTGGATTACTTTAGGCGCCGGTAGGTCGACAGGCTGTCAAAACATAATCCTCAAGTTGACGTAGGTCGACAGACATAACATTAAAACGTTGTCGCTAATACCTGTAAAAACTACGCGCTACACCTGTGAACTCCTGTAGTCCTGGTACAGTCAGCCTCAAAAAGATGTAAACACGGACCAGAAACATTAGAGTGACATAATTTAAGATTGTTTGACAGTTTACTTTTGTTTTCAGCTGGTTTATGAGTGAAGGAATTAAAATTAGAAGAGTTTTATGATTTTCTGATCATGAAACTTTTCTCATCTTTAATTCATTTAAGTCTTTATGTTTCTACTAGCTGCGCATCGCGGTTTCCATCCCGTGGGAATATCGGGATAAAAAGTAGCCTATATGTTAATCCAGGGTGTCAGCTACCTCCATACAAGATTTTATCAAAATTAGTCCAGCCGTTTGATCGTGAAGAAGTAACAAACATATGAACACTCACAAACTTTCGCCTTTATAATATTAGTGTCATATTAAGACGTAAATAAGTAGGCAAGTCAAAATAATCTGATATCGTAATTAAAAATGAGGAAAATAGAATGCTCAAAAGCAAGAACGCAGAAAAAAGACCTGTCTTTTCAATCGCTGTAAAAATACATGCCAATATACGAGTATAATTAAAATGCGGGGCAAAGCACAGTGATGACATCTTTCGATTACAAACAGCTTGACTGTGATGTGATGTGATGTCGAAAGATCGCTTTTAGCGATAAGACCGCCCATTGTGTCACCCATTGTAAAATTTCTATATTTATGTCTGTAATTTATATGGTGTACATAATAAAGAGTATTCTATTCTATTCTATTCCTCTTGACTTTCGAGAGGAGATTTTCCTCGCTGTGTAAAAAATTGATCAGTTCTACAAATTGATATTTTTTTATACAGCGAGGAATGTCTACTCTCGAAAGAAAAAAAACGGAATTTTGCAATTTGACGTCAATGAAAGAAGGACAATAAAAACAGAATCCTAAAAACACCTAACCACGTAGCTAAGTAAATGATCACACACAAAACACCGCTGCCCCTGGACAAACTAACTAAAGGGATAATGATATTCGTTACCGAGAACCACACGGCGGTATTAATTATAATATTTTAATTATATTCTACAAATTTTACCCCCAAGGGAACTAACATATGAAGTTAATATTATTAGTGAAATAGGTTGGCAAGTCGCTAGAGGTGCTGCCTTAGAACTTAGTTTACCTGAACGTGTGCTAATACAATGTCGTTGCTAGCTGCTTTAATTATAAGATCGTGTTTACTAAGAGATCTAAGCTTATGCGCTTCAAAATGAAACGAGAATTTAGTTTCATCAATTTTTATTATGAACTAGCAGATTCGTCCGCGTGAAATCCTATCCTAACTAAAAGTGTTTTTTTTTTCTAAAATAAAAGTAGCCTACGTTACTCCTTATTACATCAGCTATCTGCCAGTGAAAGTCCCATCTAAATCGGTCCAGCCGTTTCAGAGATTAGCTGGAATGAACAGACAGACAAAAATTGTAAAAAATGTTATTTCTCGTATATGTACGTGTATACATCCATATGCATTTAGTAAAAAGCGGTTATTTTAATATTACCAACAGACACTCCAATTTTATTTATTTGTATAGATTCGATGTTTTGGGAAGGTAAAGAAGATAATATTAAGAGGGGTTTGTGGTAACAACAGCTGCACGGGTCGATCGGTCAGGTTACGCTTGCCGCGGTTGGTCCGTGGATGGCTATCTTTACATACCAAGACCCCTCCGTGTCTCGGAAAATACGTTAAGCCGTTGGTCCCGGCTGCGGCTGTCAGGCAGAAGCAGAGTAATTAAATCCAACTATCTAAGGATAGCCAAATTTGTAATTCGAATATCTCAAGAAATCCATGAATTGGCCATCAGATGCCCTAGATGGACTGACCCAAAGACATCTACAACTGTCCCTTTCAGAAAATACGCGTTAGACATTGCTGAAAACAAGCATATTTTTGTTCGTATCAAATATTTTATTCAACCAACGCAACAACACAATTTGCAGTCACTGCACTTCTCCCGAAATCCCGGTAACAGCGTACGAAAATCGATCAGCGGGATCTAAGTTATTCCCTACCGAACTTAGTCCAGCTTGTATCAGTCACCCAAGTCACGTCCGATTGGACAACGATCACCCGAATCTATTCGTGTTACGGTATACCGAAGCTTCTTCAATAGAATCAATAAATTGGCTGGAAAACAATGCCAATTACGACAGTCAATTTCAGGCCATGTTTTTCCGGGAGCTGGGATGATTGAAAGCGCAGGTCGGTCGTTCAATTTCTCGGTAATTTTTAAAGTTGTGTTAGATTTTTTTTTATTAGCAGAATAAGGATGCGTGCGATGAATGCCTATTTTGACGTAATTGGATAATAAAATTAACCCTCTTCTATGAAAAATTTGGTAAAATTTAAGCAATGTTTAAACGTCAAAAATGTATGGCTTAAAAAACTAATAATTACTTAACTATAAAGGAACGTTTATAAATAAGGGGGTTCAAGTTTAGCTTCGCTGTCATCATCTGCCGAGCCTACTATATTGGGGTTGGCTTCCAGTCTCACCGGATGCAGCTGAATACCAGCATTTTACATGAAGCTACTGTCTATCTGACCCTCACAACTTAATAACTGGATAATACGGTACCCCTTAGGAAGACTGGCTGTCAAACTTTCGGGCTTTTGACGACCCGTAACGACTGCCAAAGATCCACGAATGACAGCCGGGACCAACAACGGCTCAACGTATTTTCCGAGGCACAGAGGGGTATTTAAAGATGGTCAATCATCCACGGACCAACCGCGGCAATCGTAACATAACCTGATCGATCGACACGTGCGGCTCTTCGTTTCGTAGTATAATAATAGATTTTTAGGTTTACCATCATTAAATAAAGAATAAAGTTTATTTGAAGACAGTTCATGAAACACAAAATACAAATCATAAAATAAAAAGTGAAAGTAATCTTGACACCGAATATGGCCGTTCAAACGCCCGCTGCAATTCATCATTCTCCTGCCATATCCCAATTTATTTGGGGTCAGTACAACATGTATTTTCTTCCATACTTCTCTATTAGCCGTCATCTCGGTAGTCACCCCCTTTCTAACCATATCAGCATTCACATAGTCCATCCATCGTTTCTTTGGTCTTCTCCTACTCTTATAGCCATCGATATTCATACCCAAAACTTTCCTCACGACATTTTCCTCATTACTTCGTATCACATGCCCATACCAAGACAACCAATTTCCACACAACTTTTCAGTTACCGGTGCCACTTGCAATTGTTGATGCAAAATGAGGGACTATTATGAACTCCATAAAACATCACTTACATCAAAGTTAACAACATTAGGAGGAAGGATCTCATGCAGACTTAAAATTCATGACCTGCAATTTCCCGGGCACTCCGGGCAGCACATTGAATAAAAAATATTAAATGAGGTAAGTACATCACTTTACGTCATAAAAGGATATCATTGACTCCCCCATAATAACGCCGACTTCCATAAATAATGAAGTTAATTTGAATAATCCGATACTCTGGCTCTGTGTAAAATATTTTTCATTTCGTTGACCGAAAATTGATCCGGCACTTAATCGTTCCGATTTACGACGCAACTGCGTTTCATATTTACGATTTCCGAATAATAAAGTGGACTTCGGTCGAAGGGATATTTGGGGCAAGTTCTTTGTTAAAAAAAGGACGCGGTAAAAAAGAAATTCGGAAATGCAGATGTTAACGAAAATGGCATGTCCTCGAAAAAAAAGTCAAGGAAATTCGAGGAGGGGTTAAAGGTTAGATACGGCACGGCTTCGAAATGCAATAAAGCTGCTTGAATTTTTCCCGTTGCGTGTATAAATCGTTCCGATATTCAGAATTGGGGTATTAAAATTTGTTTCTTCTGTTGCAAACTGTATGTATAGCTGTTATTATTGGATAATTATTGTTCGTATTACTGTTTAAATAATATTGCATGAAAAGTCTATCACGAAAACAATTACAATCCTTGTTTTTATTGTTTTGACGCAGTTTACTGCTATATATAGGTTTATATGAGTGTTCATAGTTTTAGCAGAGTCAAAATCTTCACAATTTCATGCTTTATGCTCATAATAATATTTGTAAAATACTAGCGATCAAGGTAACCGACATAGCCCGAAGAATTGCTAAACTAAAGTGGCAGTGGGCAGGCACATCGCTCGCAGAACAAATGGACGATGGGGCCGGAAAAGTTCTGGAGTGGTTCGGCTTCAGTTTATTACTTACCAAAATAACGAGATATTTAAGTTTCATAATAATATATTACACACTGTATAGACCTTCCAAAATAAATTATTTAAATAATGAAAACTACGGCAAAATCCAAAGAACAACGGTCGCACAGACCAACACGAAAAGCGACTTTAGTTTATAATGTATAGATATACCTAGATAAGGTGATTTTCATAAAAAAAATAATTACACAGAATTTTACACGAAATAACCAGCAAATTATCGTTTTAAATATGATTTTAGCAGGTATTCAGGTACTTGGACAGGTTGCTTGAATGATGATTGCCACTTGACCTGAATGTTCAAGTCTGCCAAAATTTTATGAGTACGACGATTTAACCTCGGGCGGTGTGATTTTTTTAAACCGAGTAAATAAATTATGTAAGCAGTTATTGCTATTAATCAAAAAATATAAATGTATGAACATTATAAAATAAAGAAAGAGAAAATAGGTTTATTTTTCACAAAAATATGTGCATACAAAAAGATAAATAAAAAACAAAATAGATCTACCATCACGAGCACAAAACAAAAATAGTCGACAGCTGCATGACATGGCTGTCACAAGAATGCTTCCACTCAGCATGATGAAAAAGCTATCTTAAGGTAAACTAAAAGCATGAATAAATGTTGAATTAATAATAATAGGGCATGAAGATTAAAATTCATTAATTACAACCATTTTTATGAGAGAATTAGCTTCTGCCGGCGACTTTGTCCGCGTGAAATTTCACCTTCCCCCATTCACCCTCTTAGGGGTGGAATTTCGAAAAACCCTTTCTTAGTGGATACTTACTCTTCACAAAGAACATTCAGATTTCATGTCTCTAGGACTAGCGGTTTAGTCGGTCAGTAAGTACTGAATTTTATATACAAGGTCCCATTAAAATAGAAGGACAAACTTTTAGAAATCATTCAGACCAGCAAAATTAGGACGATGGTAAAAAATATATAAGAAAAACGCATTAGATACTTATCAGATAAATAATCAGCTAACGAAAATACACTAATGTGCCGGCAATTTATTATTTTAGGTCAAAACAAAATCATTTTAATCAGTGTTTTTTTTTGCTTGGATATCTTTGGTTAGACGTACTGAGCGCTGTGTTAAAATTTGTCGATCTATTTTAATGGGACCCTGTATATAGATAAAGAACATACCCGGTTTTAATATGCACTACACCTACATAAGTAAAATTGTGGAATCCCTTTACTTACAACACACGGTGCAGTAAACAGCTGTGTGTGTTGTGTTGTTATATTCATGTAATCTTTATTAAAAATACCTCAAGAGCAACTGAGATTTTCTTGCACCTCTCAACCCCTCCTTCTCCCCTTATAAAAACTGCAACCATTCAATTTTACTCCCGAATACTTTTAAGAGGAAATGCCGGTGGTCTATTCTCAATAGAAACGCTGTCGCCTGTTTTCTTTCTGATTAATGACCATAAAGTAATGCTTTTTTTACAGAACAATAAATTTTAACTAATTGTATGTCCCTATGTTTTCCTTTTTGATGGTACATTATTTAATAAGCACTAGAACCCTCAAAAAAGGTTAATTTAAACCGCTTAAATTTGACAGCGGTCAACAGACTAGGTCTAGTATACAAATTGACAAATATTAATGAAAAAAGAAATACATAAGGACACAGTATTTAACCTTCTTATTAAGTTTATGAAATATCTTTTAAATTGGTCCAATATTGAAAGAGGAAATAGGCGAGGGCGAAACCTCGAATTATGACTTTTTACTTAGACTTTTTCAAAAGTCTCTCCAACCGCATTTCCTCTTAACAACGCCAATTCCCACCAAAACTGGGTCACTAAACTTTATCAAATGCTTAAGTAAAATCCATTTCACCAGTTATTAGCCAATGGAGACGCGGCCACTTATAGTAATGGTCACACCTTATTGTTTTATTGTCTGTGCATAATAAACGCGCCATTTTGTGGTTATTATGACAGATGGAGAGAATGTGACGATCATAATTCATTATAATGTCGGCATCGATCGCACTTCGGGGAATTCTAAAGCTTAGTACAGTTTTTATTGTTTCTAAAAGTACTTAAGAATGATAGATGCTGGATTCTGAATGTTCATTTGAAGTTTGGTATGAAATTTTCGCTGTGTGGGTTCAATTTTCCGTCGGTTATAGTAAACCCAAAGACAGTTAGTCTTTGAGTTGGACAGCTGTAGCAATCTATATTTTTCTAAGCTGTAGGTAACTGACATAGCCCGAAGAATTGCCAAACTTAAGTGGCAGTGGGCAGGGCACATTGCTCGTAGAACAGATGGCCGATGGGGCCGAAAGGTTCTGGAGTGGCGACCGCGTACCGGTAGACGTAGCGTTGGAAGGCCCCTCCCCCTCCTACAAGGTGGACCGACAATCTTGTGAAGGCCGCAGGAACTCGTTGGATGCGAGAAGCACAAAATCGGTCGAAGTGGAAGCGCTTGGAGGAGGCCTATGTCAGGCAGTGGACGTCTTTCGGCTGAAATAATGAATGTGGGGTACTTTAGGTAGCCTAACCTTTCTAAAAAGGCGTGATGTGATGTTATATTTCGCGAACTTGGTACAGCAACCACCACTTAGCCATTCGCGACTCAAAAAGAGGGGGTTTCGGCGAATCATTTGATGGCAATATGCAAGTATATAATTAGGTCATCATTTACCTAGCCAATGCCACATTTTACATGGTGCAATTACTGCCAACCCTGACCGCCACAAGCCAGATACTGGGTAGCATGATACCCCTACGAATGTAATAGGATTACACATATAATACACATAATCAGCCTATAATGTTCCCACTGCTGGAACACAGGCCTCCTCTCGTTGAGAGGGAATGGGCCGTAATCCACCACGCGGGCCCAGTGCGGGTTGGCAGATGTCACATGTCTTCGAATTTTTGGTTCTAGGACATGCCGGCTTCCTCACGATGTTTTCCTTCACCGTTTTGAGAGCAGTGGTGATGAAATAATTTACACAAAGTAAAGCGCCTGTCTGGGTTCGAACCTACGACCTCGTAAGTCGCGGCCGTTATCACTTGGCCACCACTGCTCCAATAATAGGATTGAATCATTCTAATTAATGAAGGAAATAAAATAACTTAAAAACAATGCTGGCAGTCATCTGGGCATGTTCCCGGATGACAGCGATGCGGACGAGTACTTCGACGCCTAATTGTCCTTTTGTATTGTTAGTTAGTTATTTCATTTAGTACCTTGTGTGAGTAATTAGTTGGTTTAAATATGCCAAAATAAATTGTGCATCTTTCTATTCCATAAATCAATTTTAAATCTTAAATATCCAAATCATATGTGTACACGTAAAAGTAACAAAAGAAGATGCATTTAAAACACACTGACTGAGCAGGTAGAGTAGGTAAATCTATCGAGAGAGACTTAGATGTCGCCACTTATAGGTTTCACGAGTTTCGTATACGTACGCTGTTATAATACTCGTATTATTATTCAAAGACAAATATAACACCATCTCTGTTAATGGACGTAAAACAAACATACTTGTGCAACATTCGCGACCTCTTACCCCATATAAAGTTTAGACAATTTCTTTCCCATCTCTGTCCATATCGTATCTCGGGGGATTGCAAACAAGAAACCTTTTTGTAAACTTTGGGTATCTCTTTTCTATTATTCTGTGCCTGATATGTTTTTATAATGACGTGTTGTTTATATTTTGGAACATCATTGGCAGGAGAGCAGTGGTGGCCCAGTGGTAATGACCGCGACTTACGAGATACAGGTCGTAGGTTCGAACCCTGACAGGCGCTTTACTTTGTGTAAATTATTTCATCACCACTGCTCTCAAAACTGTGAAGGAAAACATCATGAGGAAACCGGCATGTCCTAGAACCAAAAATTCGAAGACATGTATGACATCTACCAACCCGCACTGGGCCCGCGTGGTGGATTACGGCCCACTCCCTCTCACAAAGAGGAGTCCTGTATCCCAACAGTGGGAACATTATAGGCTGAATATGTTATACCGTCACACTACTGGGCAAAGGCCTTCTCTAAATCCTTCCAGAAACTCTTTACAAGAAAGAGCCCTCTTGGTACGCGTACTTCACCAAAGAAAAATATAGCGAAACAAGAAGGTATACAATTCTAAAATTGAGACAACCAAGAGACAGTATACTAACTAAAGATCATGCTGAACAAAAATCTACATCAGACGAAAACAAGAAAACAAAACACAAACTACGTATTCTACCTCTTTCCACCGTTTCCACTAGACCGATTACATCAATATGTCAAATTCTATCATTATAACAGTAGATACAAGACGCAAGCCCCCCAAAGCACCACGGCCACGGTATGATTTTAATGCAGTGCGCGCGCTTCCTTTGACGTTGCCGTTCAGAAATGCAAAAGTAGATCGTACATACTGTCATGCTTGGTACTAGTAATAATATTACTAGGAATCGATAACGTCTTCCTAACATTGTCTTGGAAGATGAAGACACTATATTTGCATTCAATTATAACAGACATGATGGAACTTTTATTGAAAATTGTAGGGGAAGCAGATGTTATAGAAAGGCTCCGGCATTTTAATTTTTGTTATGAAGTTTGTTCTTCTTTGAAGTCTTCTCCCGTATCGGCACGTACTGTTTAGGAATAGCTAATTCTATGGTAAAAAAATTGCCAGTCAGCAAGCTAGAGTACTCTGGACATACACTCAATAAAAAAGATAAGTATACAGAATCGTCGGATATAGTTAAAGTTTAGTAAGGACACCGATGGCTGTTCTCGAATAAAATTTAATTTTATTAATAGAAAACAAACAGCTCATTTATCAAATTAAATTTCAGTCGACAGCATCCATCGGTTTCTTACTAAACTTCAACTATATCCGACGATTCTGCATACTTATCTCTTTAGTTGACTGTAAATTTAAGTATCGGAAGTCGAAAATTGTCTAGTAAGCGTTGAAGGATTTGTTATAAAGGCCCATCGCCCACGGCGACTTCTTGTAGCGATGCTGTCGCGCATTTCGTAAACGTGCGACAGCGTCGCTACTAACGCGCGTTAGTCGCATTTGCAACGCGCTACAGAAGTATATCGCGTGACGATGTAAACGCGCGACCGTGTCGGACGACATTAGGGAGAGAAGGGTGGGAGGGTGGCGCGTGAGTGGAGAACCGAGCATCAGTGCAACACAATCGCGTTTGCATCGCGACAGAAGCGCGACAGTCTCGCGTTTGCATCGCGACAGAATCGTGGTGTGGGCGAGGGCAAACAGCTAGAGACCGTATCGCGACTGTATCGATGTGAACGCGCGACAGCACCGCTACTGCATCGCTACAAAAAGTCGCCGTGGGCAAGGGGCCTTAAGGCCACGTTCACACCGAGCAGCGGAGAGCAGTCAAGTGGTGGCCCAGTGGTACCGGCTCCGACTTAGGGTCAGTGCAGACAGAACGGAGCGCAGCGGAGAGGATTTTATTAACGCACTTGAAAATAAACTTTAAAGTTATTACAATATAGCGCATAAATGCTTGAACCTGACAAAAAATGCTCACGCGTCCTCGCAAGCTCAAACATACGCGATCCGTAAAGAAAATGCCCGAGACCGCGCGGGGATTATTCCTCTCTGTCTGCGCTGACCCTTACAAGTTGTACGTCACACCCAGGCAGGCGCTTTACTTTGTGTATTTTATTTCAACACCAGTGCTCTCAAAAACGGTGAAGAAACAACCGTCGTGAGGAAACCGGCACGACTTAGAACCAAAACACTTCGACAAGACATGTGACATTTACCAATCCGCACTAGGTCCGAATGGTGGATTACAGCCCATTCCCTCTCATAGAGAGCAGGCCTGTGTCCCAACAGTGGGAACTTTATAGAAAGTTTATACACACCGAGCGTATTGTCGGCCGTAGGATGTGAAAATGTACGAAAAACAAAGGACAGTCAGTGCCGGGCTGCAGTTGTTTTTAATTTTTTTAGAGTTCCGTAGCTCAAAAGGAAAAATAGAACCCTTATAAGATCACTTCGTTGTCCGTCTGTCTGTCCGTCAGCCAAGACCCTTTTACGCAGGAACTCGTGGAATTATCAAGTTGAAATTAATATCGAATACTAAAGGCTGCAATCCCTTGAAGCAGTGAAAAAATCAAACGTCTAAGTCAACGCAATCAAAAGATACGGGCGTATATGTTTCGAAATAAAAACCTAAAGTGTGATGAAATCATGAAATTTGGCAAAAAGCAATGCCATGTAGCACAAGTAAAGGTAAACATCCGAAAACTCGGTGCGTGAGTCCAACTCGCACTTGACCGGTTTTTTTTTTTGTTGTGGACGGTCACTGTCTTCGGCCGACTATATCTACGCTTTGGTCTGAACACGGCCTAAGGTTGCTATCTAAAACAGCTGTATAAAGAAATGGATAGTTATTAAGGGGACTACATGACCTAAAGCGCGGTCAATGTAGAGCTGTATAGAAAAGAAAGAGAAGCGCGATGACAACGCTGGTAATTCATTGCAAAATATTAAACAATTATCTATTTGCAAAAAATCTATTGTTTGGATTAAACAATTAAAACACTAGTGCTTTAGTATGTTGCTTATAGAATAATCTGACAAAAAATCAGAATGATTTTATGTATATTAGTATGGTTTTTATTGTAATAGGAAAGTTTTTAGAGGTATCTTCATGATTCTTTTCTATGAAATCAAATTAGTTGTATTATGTTTTCAACACACTATCTACTTAGCATACATCCTGAAGAATATAATATATTTTTCAGATTTTGTTTACTGTAGTCGATCAAATACTTTTAGGCATTATAAAACTTACGTTTTTTGCGTTTAGGTCCTGTAATCCTCTTAAATGCAAACTGCGTCTTTGCCAGAATAAAGTGACTGAAATTCAGGCTAAATTCGTCCATAATAGGTACTTCAGATTTTAAAGGCCAACTAAAAGTTCATAATGGTTTAAGCTACTTCATAAAACCTTAACTGAAAATAACACTTGTTTTTACATCACCCTAAACTGGATTTTCTGATATAAAAGTCGTACTTTAATCTGTTTATTTTAAGTTTTGACATAGGTCAACTGCTGACAAACAAAGGTAAATAGGTTTTTCGTTATTCTAATAAAAAACACAAAAGAGTTCAAATCAGTGCTTTATGAAGTTCGAAATTCTTTTTTTAAATATGGGTACGCTGGATTAAATGTAAAAAACTGAGTTAGGTAAGTTAATTTCGGTATTTATGAATTTATTTATTACCACAAAATGGGTGACCATCTTTGCATACCAAGGTTGGTCCCGGCTGTCATTCGTGGATCTTTGACAGACGTTACGGGTCGTCAAAAACCCGAATGTCTGACAATCAACCTTACTAAGGGGTATATTATAGTGTTACCCAGTAACTGGGTTGTGATATTTTATTATTACTAAAATTCACATTGAGGAAAGTTTTCTGCCCAGTCCTCGAGAACGGAGCCAGTTTGAAAGAAGTCTTTATACGGAAACCCTGAGAACAAAATCATACTCTCTCAAGCAAATAATTATTATTTTTCCCCACTTCTCAACAAGTGGCCACTCGAATACAGTCCTTAGTGACTTTATCAAGGCCGTCCTTCGAGCAGGATTCTTAAGCATAGTGTGATCGTATGACACTTATTAAGTATCCGGTAGAGGTCAAGTTATTAAGGACCCTTTTCCCAAAGTATAGTAATATATTATATAGGATGAATTTTCGTGAAGTATGTGAGGATGGCCAAATCTGAAACTAATATGAAAAATAGCGGAAAATACTCAAAGGAGTTTCGAGGCCGATTTTGATAATAACTAAAACGGTATCAATAAGCACAATCAGAATATAATTCTCACTGGACGCCTGAAAGAGGACATAGCCGTTGAGGTAGACCACGGCGATGGTGGTGTGACGAAACGAGGTTTACAGGGCCAACATGGCCAGAGATCACTCAATAACACTCGTCTATGGAAGCTTGTTGACATACACAATTTTTCTACAACTCGGTTTATACGCCACACACAGGTGAAATTTAAGTAATTCATGGCCAATATTGATGAAGATGAAATTATTCTGATTAAAAAGTCATCATCTGCCTAGCCTTTTCCCCACTATGTTGGGGTCGGCTTCCAGTCTAACCGGATGCAGTTGAATATCAGTATTCTACATGAATCGACTGCCTATCGGACCTCCACAACCCAGTTACTGGGTAATACGATACCCCCTTGGTAAGACTGGTTGTCAGATTTTCGGGCTTCTGACGACCAGTAACGACAGTCAAAGATCCATGAATGACAGACGTGACCAACGGCTTAACGTGATTTTCGAGACACGGAGGGGTCTTGGTATGTAAAGATGGTCACCTATCCACGGATCAACCGCGGCAAGCGTAGCACAACCTGATCGATTGACCCATGAGGCTGTTATTACATAGCCCTAAATTAGCAACAAGACATATGGCGCCACATATTGGTGAACAGTAAAACGATTGACACTTTTTATTTCATTACCCAAACATTTGATTCCAATAGTGATTGCATATTGGAGTAATTCATGAAAATTTTGAGTAGTTTTTTAGATCACATGTGATATTTTATTTAGTGAATGTTAGGATTACTGTTTGGCCAGACTGGAAGCGCGAGCGCGGGGCGGGGGCGGGTGCGGAAACGCGCGTGTTAGATGATAAAGTATAATCTATCTAAAAAAGTCTATAATATATTCTATAAGTCTATATATAAATCTAGGTCATCGTGGAGAAGAAAGACAAGAAACTCCATGGAAACAGTATAAGTATTCTATCAACAAATTTGTTATCCTAACTAATATTATAAATGCGAAAGTAACTCTGTCTGTCTGTCTGTCTGTCTTTTCTTCACGCCTAAACTACTGAACCGATTTGTGTGAAATTTGGTACAGGGTAAGTGTGAACCCCAACAAAGGACATAGGCTACTTTTTATTCGACTTCGACTTCGTCTGCGTCCGCGATAACCGACATATACGCGGACGAAGTCGCGGGCAAAAGCTAGTATTGTCATAAATTATCATTATTTTAAACAATTAGTTATACCTCTTGGACAATGGCCCAAGAGAACTCAGAATAATAGCAATATTATAACAATAGCTTTTCTAGCTATTCCATTATACACTTTACAACATTGGCATTATTGGCCATATTATTACATTTACAGAAACCATAGTTATCAGTAATAATCAAGATATAAATATCAATTAACTTACTTGACATCTGGTCGATCTATTCCACACAATAACGTCACTAGTAGTAGTCAACTGACTGTAGGCCGGAGCTCCGTTCTGGTCGATGTCTCGAACAAGACTGATCCCCGCCACTGGGAGCTCCACCTTTTATAGTCGTGAACACAACAACTTTGACGTTTCTATCTACCGTCATCCAAAATATCAACAACATAAAAGGTGGATATCCGTTTGGAATATTTTCTATGTTTTGCTACATTATTACTTAATATTTAGGTTATGCAAAACATTACTATTTTATCAAGTTTAAACAGTAAAATGATACCTAACAATAACAATACCTATAATCTATTACGCGCGATCTGCCTATCCGCATTCGAGCGCGGCTGCGTTCTGCGTGTTGTCGTGTCCAGTGTTTGTCCAAATATAATATGGATGAAGAAGACTTATTTTCACTAGAAAAAAGCTCGAACTAGTTTGAGAACCCCGGCCCCCGCGTGGGCCGCCCGCGCACCCACTGCGGCCACTTGTATGAACTAGCTATGGTGTGAGTTGCCCGCGCGCTCCCCTCGCCGAGCAGCTCGCGCCGCTCACCACGTCCGTGTGCCCGCTATGGACACTCAAATGAATTTCTTATGTTTGAGTACGGCGCTCCGCGCCCACCCGCGCCCGCGCTGCCAGTCTGGCCAAGCACTAAAACATTATGGATTCCATAAGTTCAGTTAATAGTCTTTTTCACTAAATATCTAAAACGTTTACATTATTTACGATTGTGAAGACACATCGTTTTAAACACAAGGCTTATAATTTATCAGTTTATTTTTATTCTCATAGTAAAAAAGTTTATACTCAACCCGCTTTTTATTCATATTTAATGCGATAGATTAACTCTACCTGTCGGTCTGTCTGTGTGTTACCTCTTCATGGCTAAAACCACTGAACCAATTGTTGTAAAGACAGGAAATAGACATACAAGCGATACTTTTCACTCTGGATATTTTTGTGTTAATCATGATAAAGAACATAAAGCAACGTAGACGAAGTCAAGGGCAATAGCTTGTGTGTGTTTGGCGCATAAACTCGTTTACCAAGCATTACTATAACTTCTACTATCATCATTAATATTGTAGCTCTCAAAAAGGCCTACCACTAAACGCACAGCATTTAAAAACCATTAAAATGCTTAATAATTTATCAAAGGCTTTGAGCCTTCAAGAGGTATTTACAACAGCGGTACTAAGCAATAAATAACGGTTCATCGACCCTACGAAGCGCGGACAACGGTAGATTTCTTAATTCGAAGAAAGCTATTAACTGAAAATCGAAGTTTACTGCAACCAAGCAAGTACAGGTACCTTCTTGGTATCGTGCCAAGTAATTCAGGTGGGGATTGAATTGCAGGCCAACTAATTACCGACAAATTGATTGTACCTTTTTAAACACATTAATAAATTGTGGTGGCTGGAATAGCCTCCATGACTATCGAAGCGATACTAACATAAAGGTACCTACAGCCAGGGAAATGACGCGTTTATAAAATTGACACACATCAAAGTCAATTTGCCGTGTTAAGGGCGGATTGTTTCATGTCCACTTGACGCACGTAATAGATTATCCTAATTATAGATATTGTTATCATTGTACTGTTAAAACTTGATAAAATAGTAATGTTTTGCATAACCTAAAACATGTCTGTAAAAGTAGACTAGTTAAATAAATATTAAGGAATAATGTAGCAAAACAGAAAATATTCCAAACGAATATCCACCTTTAATGTCGTTGATATTTTGGATGACGGTAGATAGAAACGTAAAAGTTGTTTGTTCGCGACTATAAAATAGGGAGCTCCGAGTGGCGGGGATCATTCTTGTTCGAGACATCGACCAGAACGGAGCTCCGGCCTACCGTCAATTGATTAGTACTAGTGACGTTATTATGTGGAATAGATCGACCAGATGTCATGTAAGTTAATTGATATTAGTATCTTTATTATTGCTGATAACTATAACTATGGTGTTCTGTATATTTTATGTAATAATAATATGGCCAATATTGCCAATGTTTAAAGTGTATAATGGAATATTCCTAGCTATTGTTATTATGTTGCTATTAGTCTGAGTTTTCTTGGACCATTGTCCAAAATATAGAATTAATTCTTTTTTAAAATTACGATAATTTATGGCAATATAAGAAATAGATTTGTTGATAGAATACTTTCTTTCTGATTGGTTTCTGACAAGCATAAAATTTAAATAAATGTCTAGCTTGTCTTTCTGTGCTTTATTTCATAAACTCCTTTCCCTACATACTTACCATATTTATAGTTACTTTTACACATATTAAATAACTAGCAACCATTCTGATATTTAAAGCTTTATATTTGGGTAATATACATATAGACTTATAAATAGATTCTACCCCATTTTCTAACACACGCGTATACGTCAAAAATGGGGCTAATTACCGTCAAACCAAAAAAAATCATTGTTTAAAATTACAATTACAAAATCATGGCCGTGCTGTACGTCAAATTATAATGAGTAAGTAATCGTTATTATTTGTTGTTGTTTGCTACGTATGTTACGTTCACCAACCGTTTGAAACAATCGGCCCTGGCTAACACAGATTACGTCTAGCTAGAACTATAAATTCTAATACATGTAACATCCACTATCCGCACTGGGCCTGCATTGTGGTTGTGGATTACGGCCCAATCCCTCCCACAGGGTGGAGGCAGAGTCCCAGCAGTCGAAACAAAAGACTGCTTATGATTATACAACAGTACTCGCCTAACCCCGTAGCCAAGAGCGACATGCTCAAGCGATAGATGTCTTGCGACAGCGACTACGGAGATAACAAATTAAAGAAGTGGTTTAGAGCATGCCACGAGCCACCGCGACACATCTTGCGGAGTTACGTACGCGCGTTTTGTTTGACGCAATTCATGTCGCAGGTCGCATCATTGGAGATCGCAAACGGAGCCTTACAGCGTTTGTCCACCGCCACCGTCAAAGGGACATCAACGAGAAACGAGTTTATTCGAACGTTACATTCCGTTGTCGGACGTGCGGTGGACACGCGGCCATAGAAAATGTATGTATCGCTACTACTTCAGCGGCGACATCTCATTCCCGTTGACGTGGCGATGGACAGACGGCCTTAGCAGCCGTCAAAAGACGTCATCATCATCTGCCTAGCCTTTTCCCAACTATGTTGGGGTCGGCTTCCAGTCTAACCGGATGCAGCTGAATACCAGTATTTTACATGGAGCGACTGCCTATCTGACCTGCACAACCCAGTTACTGGGTAATACGATACCCCTTGGTAAGACTGGTTGTCAGATTTTCGGGCTTCTGACGACCCGTAACGACTGTCAAAGATCCACGAATGACAGCCGGGACCAAGGGCTTAACGTGCTTTCCGAGGCATGGAGGGGTCTTGGTATGTAAAAATGGTCGACCTGACCTGACCTGACCTGATCGATCGACCCGTGCGGCTGATATTACTTAGCTACCAGCCCCGCCGTCAAAAGACGTATCTAGAGAAATTCTAAGATGATCAATATCGCACCTTATGAAAGGAATATATTAGTATTCTTATGACGTTCTACGGGAGTTGGATGAGCCCATTGGATATGCAGCTCACACTAAGTACTGAGCTCCTCACTTACTTAAAACGAGCAATAATGGCGATGCTTAAGTCATCACCGCATCTTTCGCCGCCATATTGAAAAGGTGGAAGAATTTTTATTGTTGTTCGTGTCATGGAAAATGGCGGATGTTTTTCTGGTAATTTTTCATTTAATAAAGCCGGGATGTATTGAATTCCGCATTCAGCTCGTGGCTAAATGAAAACAGCTGCACGGGTCGATCGAAGGTAAAGCTACCCTTGCCGTGGTCGGTTCGTGGATGGGTGACCATCACCCTTTCGTGTCTCCCAAAGCACGTTAAGCCGTTCTTCCCGGCTATTATTCGTAAATCTTTGACAGTCGTTACAGATACTTAGTCAGAAGCCCAAAAGTCTGACAATCAGTCTTCCAAGGGATGTCGTGTTATCCACCAACTGGGTTGTGGAGTTAGGTATTCAGCTGCACCCGGTTGAACTGTATTCCAACCCCAACATTGTTGGCTAGATTGCTTTTGTATTAAATTCCGCGTAAAAAATATTTGTATTTAAACTGAAGATGTATTACTGAAAATGGGGGAAGTGAATGAATATTATTATGTTTCTAGGCCATACAACCATACAATACAATTACCATACAATTGAAAACTGCTGAGTAAATTTTTTTAATACAAAGCAAGGACAATGTTAGACATTCCCGGAAACATGATTTAATCTTCACAACAAAGACTGCTGCACTGACAGGATTTTAAACCCAACCCAAATAAACCCAAAAACAAAAGCATTCATTTTTAATGTAAGTATTCAACAAAAAAAAAAACTGAAATAGAACATAATTATGTGCCTTTTGTGCGCCTGGCAGGAACGCGCGGAGGAAAAGTAATGTAAATTCGAACGTAAAAAAATTCGCACATTAATATTTACTTCGTTTTTAGACTATTCATATCTACGGGTGCTATAGCTAAGGCGGATCACATACAACAAGGCGCCATGCGACGGGGCGCCGATAGCGCCCCCCCTTCATAATTTTTTTTCATACAAATTCAATAAAAATGCGCTTTCGCGCGGTGAATTTGCCTCCGTTTCACGTGCCCCGTCGCGTGGCGCGTTATAGTGAGTTATCCGCCTAATTGTGCTTGACACAAAAAAAAACGAAATGCTGTAGAATATTTGTATTGTACATAATAAAACATAATAACAACACAATAACACAGATAGAATATATACACAAATACAATAATTCAAAGTATACTTATATTAAAAGTCCACCTCTCTTGCAAGATGGACGACACGGTACAAAGCTTTTACAATTACATTCCTACTCAGGGTTACCCTTGTGCAGAATGACACTCTGAGCTTACTTAGTAGTTATACTTAACAGTAGGAGAAAGTAGGTGCCATGTAAATTTAATTAATAGAGTTAGTTGATGATATTATAAAACTTCCTATCGCTATTGTTTAAATAGAAAGTAGCGGTATACGAATTCGTTTGGGGTATGTACGACAGCTACAGATAAATAAATTAACTTTTTCCGAAAATAACAACCGACTTCCAAATAAACTGGATCTTTTTTTTAAATCGACAACCGACTTCCAAAAAAATACTACAGAGTGAAAAATAATTTTCATTTCGGAAGTCGGTGTCTTCGGTTTTGTATTTTAGTTTTTTGTCACCGACTTTCGAAATGAAAATTATTTTTCACTCTATCTTGGAAGTCGTTGGTTGCTTAAAAAATCGTTCGATGTTACGTCGGGCCTTGTTGTTCTTGTTGGCCTCTGGACATAAAACTGCGGACATAGCACTAAAAAGTTGATGCTTGGACATCATCATTTGCCTAGCCTTTTCTCAACTATGTTGAGGTCGGCTTCCAGTCTAACCAGATGCAGCTGAATACCAGTATTTTACATGGAGTGACTGCCTATCTGACACATGTCTATATAATGAACAAACTCTTTAAATATGCATATGTTTCGCTTTGACACATCCCCGTTTCAAACTTTCTGATGTTTCACGAATCTATAAGCCAGTTCGGATGTAGTTTGTCAGTTTATTTGGGTCGGGGAAGATCGATCGTGCTCATGTCTTTAGAGTTGGGAGAGATGTTCCGAATAGATTTTGATATTATGATTATATAATGTGCTGGTCTGTTAAAGACAACTCTAAGTAAATTTAAAAAGAATGAAGTAGGTGTATTTGAAACTTAGACGACTTTTTTAAATTCGCTCAATTAGACTACTCTGTTGCTTTCTGGTAAAGATTTCTTTACCAAATAGTGTGTTATACAGGATGTCCCAGGAAACCTGTACCAGCGAAGGTCTGTGGTCAAGGGACAGTAATACCCATCGATTGACCCCCTATGTATGTTCCACGATATTTTATAGTTTTCGAGAAAATATTTTTTTTGTTTTATTTCTAGATTTTTTAAATTGTAGGCGGTTTTAGTCATAACTTTTTCTGAGTGGTGTTTCTTTCGAGATTTTTTTGGCATTATTATCACATTTTGTAAAACACAAAACACCCAAATTCTAACTATTAGTAGCTCAGAATTTGATCACAATGTTATCTGTTGGAGAGAGATTTAGAATTTCTAGAAAACTACAAATATCGCGGAACATACATAGGAGTCCAATCGATGGCTATTAGTGTCCCCTGACCACAGACCTTCGCTGGTACAGGTTTCCTGGGACACCCTGTATATTCAACAATAGGCTATGGTTTAAATCATATAACTCATTGATGAGCTACTGCTGTTTACTGTCCTTTTAAAATAAACGGAAATCAGCAGTATTATATTGTGTAGCACACACAACTAAAAGAAGAGTTCGCAACCAAAAATCATTCATTTATGTGAATACTAGCTGACCCGGCGATCTTCGTACCGCATCAGAATCAAATATAACGAATGCACGAGAAAAATAATTGTCTACATAATTTATTTTTCGTGAATTTTTCCATGTTTTAACCGGTCAAGCTCCGCGCGGCGCCTGTCGGCGCCGAAACAATAGAAAATCAGTTGTGTCTCATTAGCGGAGCTTGACAGTCATTCTGCTATTCGGGGCGAAGACAAATTCAAATCTCAAAGAACATAAAAATCGGTCCAGCCGTTTTTGAGTTATAAATGTTGTAACTAACCCGGCTTCGTTTTATTTATATAGAAGATTGATTATTAGAATCACTACCGTCGCAAGCCTTTACTTTTGTTGTATACTCAGTAGAATTTAATGTTCATTTTAAACAGCATCCAGGTTTGTCCATGTTTTATCCCAAATACAACCCAAGGTCACGCCCCAATTGCATCGCAGGCGCTGCCTCATTGAACGTGACCACATCGTCAATTAGTCACGATAATGTGGCATGCCTCGATCCGTACCGTTCCGATCTGTTTCGTAGTTTAAAAACAAATTGACCGGTACAAGGAGTATTACTAACGTGTATTTAATCGCTTATTTATTGTCATCAGCATTGGTGGCCCAGTGGTAACGGCCGCGACTTATGAGTTGTAGTTCGTAAGTTCGAACCCAGACAGGCGCTTTTCTTTGTGTATATTATTTCATCACTACTCCTTTCAAAACGAGTAAACCGGCCGGCATGTCCTAGAACAAAAAGTGGATAGACATGTGACATCTACCAATCCACACTGGGTCCGCGTGGTGGATTACGTCCCACTCCCTCTCACAAAGAGGAGGCCTGTGCCGCAGCAGTGGGAAAATTATAGGCTGATTATGACCTCTACAATTAGAAACCCCTTGGTAAGAATGGTTGTCAGACATTCGGGCTTCTGATGACCCGTAAAGACTGTCAAAGATCCACGAATGACAGCCGAGACCAACGGCTTAACGTGCTTTCTGAGGTACGGTGGCGTCTAGGTAAGTAAAGATGGTCACCCATGATCCACGGACCAACCGCGGCAAGCGTAGCTTAACCTGATCGATCGACCCGTGCGGCTGTTATTACTTAGCCACAAGCCCCCTCTCAAGAAAGGCTATAGCGTAGTATCCTAAGCTTTGACGACTACGCTTGCAGTTTAAAACTGATTTACATCCGTCACCTCACACATCAGGTCCAGTTGAAAACCAGCGTCAGGCACTAGTCGTCTGGTATTTTTGCTGAACTGGGACTTTTTGGCGCATCCGTGACGCATACTTTCCTGCTAATTTCTTACATCGGACTTTATCCTTATTATTTGATCTTTATTTTTTGTTTTTATCTAATGTATGTATCTGGTTTATTGTGCATCTTTTAGCCTGTGCTAAATTAATGTATTTTCTTTCTTTCTTTTTCTTCAAAACTATATACACAAAAGTTTATACCCTATCAATGACGATCAGTAATTTATAGGAACCGTGTAGTCATAAAAGCTAACCCTCCATGGCACGAAACTTAATACTGAGGGGAAGAAGTGACAGTTATATGATTTATTGCATTTTGATTCCCTCGCGATTTCAGTAGCGGCACACCAAAATGTTATCACTCTTTTGCGAATCACTCTTCCTCCTCCCCGTTGGTGTAGCGGTCGTAAGTACAAGTGCTGAGGTTTTGAGTTCGATTCCCAGGTCGGGCAAAGTGTTTTTAGGTTTTTTTGCTTTGTCTAATTGCCTAATTGGTTAAGTGGTCGCAAGTGACACTGCTGAGCGGGAGGTTTCGAGTTCAATTCCCTGGTCCGGCAAAGTGTTATTGGGATTAAAATCAGGAATTTCTTAGTAGTAGCCTGGAGTCTAGATTTGTGCCCGGTTTATGGTAACACCCCCCCCCCCCCCCGCCCCCTATTACAAAAAACTTAAGGCGAAAGCGTCCGGGTAGTCCGCGAAATTCAAATTTCCTTACGTTTTTTGCTATTTGTAGGTCAGTGTCAGGATTTTATGTTGATTTTAATATGTAATATCTTAAAATGATTCGCGACCGTAAAAAATATTTATTTATAGAATTATAATCATAAAAATCATCACTACATATCTCTAAGTTCATATTATCCTATTGAATGACTATTAAAATTTATTGAAATCATGACAATCTAACTTAAGGAGTTGTATTGCTGAATTATATTTCTCTATAGCCAAATTTGTTACGGTCGCGAATCATATTTTAATCAACATACGATCTGACAATGACCTATAAATTTCAAAAAACGTTGGCATATTTGAATTTCGCGGGTTATTTAGCGCAACTCCCTTTACATTCTTCCTGCCATGGGAACCGCCGGCGACCTCCAAAAAATTTTGTTCAGCTGTCCAAAGCACATTTTTAATACTTTTATCACATTTTCCATAACAGCACGCCAGTAGTTGTAAAAACTATTTGAATTCTCCCAGGTCGACAGGGCGGATCCCACGGCGTCCTAAAATATTTTTTTTTGTACCTGCCGGCGCATCCCACGGCCTCTTGTAATCATTTTGACTTTTGCCGCACGGCGTTCACAAGCAGAAACTTTGGGACCCGCCGGTGGCCTCCATGGCCTCCTGAACTTAAAGAGTTTTATACATATATTGTCGGCAGGGAGAGTGTTAAACAAAATTCACTTTTCAAATCAAACATGAATGCTATTCACTTGCCACGATCTTAAAAGAAAACTGCTATAAATATCCTGATATATTATATCCATCCTTCTTGTTCACAATACTAACTCCTTGGAGACTTGTTGATGGAAAGGAGAGAAAAACGTCTATGTGACATTATTTGTAAAATAATAATTTAATGAATACTAGCTGCTGCCCGCGACGTCGTCTGCGTGAAGGCTCTACAGCACCAAAAATACCTAAGATGCCAGTGTCGCTATAGCATTATAAGTAAACAACTTTTAAAATAGCATTAAAATATAAGTTTTTTTTGCAAGCGAAGCAAGTGAAGAGAGTTATATTGGAATCCTGCTGAGTTCAGTCATAAGATGTGACTGAAGGAAATAGAGAAAATAATGCAGGAATACATTCCAGGACACAAAAGAGTAAAAATACGTACAAAGGTATCATACCTTACAACATTTCCCTATAACGTACGTTGGTAGTTATGCTGCCAGGAGCCAAAATGTAAAGAGAGTCAGGACTGGTGACGCGGGAGCAAGCGACGTACAGTTGCCCGTGTGAGAAGCAACTCGTCCTGAGGTCGACACCCGCTGCCCTCAGTGTCTGCCCCTGCGACTTACTGATGGTCATCGCGAAGCAAACACTCACGGGGAACTGTACGCGCTTGAACTGGAACGGGAAGTTATGAGGTATGAGGGGAATGCGTGGTATAAATACTGCCTCGCCAACGCCACAACTCGTAAGAATTTCCGCCTCAATTTGTGTGTCTGTGGAGCGAGATGACTTTAAGGCGGGTCCCGTTACACAACTTCGGAGGAGATAGGTTCCGAAGAAGCATAATCGGGACACCGACCTTCAGCTTGATGGTATGCGCTGGAAGTCCACTTGCTGACAGGGAGTTCAGAAATTCCACGGGATAATGTGTGGCGTCATCTTGCTCGACAACAGTGTTTATCGAGGTGTAGTCTACTTCATTCCCCTCAATTTCCGAGAGAATGCATTCGTTAATTGCTGCAGCCTGATCGTTTTTAAGCGTCAAAATGGCCCGCTCACACACCCAAGAATTTTGCTGGTGCGGTATACGACTGATGTCCCCGTACACACAGCGAATGAGTTCTTCTATGCTGGATACCACTCTACCGAGAGACTCTGGAAGCACCACCTGTCCACCTCTCTCTTCTGGTAGAGTGCCTTCGCCAAGACTTAGAAGGACATCGGAGAATTCTTGAGCACGTGCATTGCCGCCGAGCCGAGCTCTCATATTAAACGGTTGAATGTCGTAATTACAGACACAATTAAAAAGCCATTGTGTCTCGCGTAGATCTACGTTACGTATACGATGGGTTAATGGTCAAGCGCAGCGTACGAACTCGTGACCACAACGAAGATCATTTCAACGAAGCATTCACCTCGTCAGCCCTCGATCCCCGCGTCACCACGGAAAGCGTTTGCCGGAAATCGCCACTGAACAGAACTGTGGAACAGAATCGATGGGAATTTTAAAGTCCCGATTTCCACGGTCTTGATGCGGTGATGATTGGGGAGCTGGTAACCCATATTCGATCAGTGGATTGCCGCCGATAGAAATGACCACATCTTGAAGTGAACTGAGACAGGTGTTCAGCACGCGTTCATCAGTTACTTCGACTTCGTCTCCAGTAGCACGCCTCAAAGCTCGTAGAAAATCTTCAGACAGATGATGGCGATACTTCTCCCACAAAGCTACCGGTTTCGCGACTCCACAAAACACCAAGATGACGGCATGCGGCTGGGACTGTCACTGACGCTCGCCTCCGCGAGGGTTTCATCCCAATTTTGGTCACTGTCGAGAAGGTCACGTGTTACCCAGGCTGCGCGGTAAGTGGGATACTCCACGCCATCAAATGTCCTCAGAAAGGCGAAAGACGTTGGGCCTCGGACAGTGTGAAGTAACAACCGCAGAAAATAGCATTCGCCATTATTCGGATGCACGGTATAAACCCTACCCAATGCGGTGTCCTTGAAAATTCCTGGAAAACTTTCCACAGCACCTCATCGTCGACGTCGGTTAAATAAACCCCTTTGCTTGTCGTACGTGTAATATGAAGGCACCTCGTCATACGTAAGGGATTTGTTTTACATCACATTTAAGTTTATAATTAGGTATACGACATGAAAATATATTAATTACCAAGCAATAATCACACAGATAAATACCGAACAAAAGTATTAACAGTCAATGTTTATTTTGTACTAACAACATGAAATTGATGAAGAAATGATCATCATCAATGAACATAACTTTTTTGTAATACTTAACACCGCATTTTTTTAAATTGTCTTCCTCAACTCTGCTCAAGATTTTGAGGGTTTTGTTGGAACTTGAATTTTTCAAAACGAACTATACGATACAACTTTTATGAAGAAAATGCACATTACCATCTATGAATTTTAAGAATAACTAACTACTAACCTCGCCAACATGATCAAATTTAAATTATTAATTTCCAAAAAGTGTTAACATGTAACTTGATTTGATTTTTATGAAATCTCATAGATGGCGCTGCTTCAAATTTTTCTTTATACTACTAACATTCATTAAACTATGTTTCTCTGCCCAAGTTACTTAAATGGCGTAGTTTTTATAGTGTAAAGCTAGATAATAGCATGGCTTACTCAAAAACAACATTTAAATATGCATCGTTAGATTACACGCTGTCACAGAATGCGTAAGAAAAATAAAGATTCACAGCTCGTCCCCCGTAGGTGATAGCGTGATAATATGTAGCCTATATGTTGACCCGACCTCTTAGTAATACTCATGCAAAATTTGATGTAAATCCATGCAGCAATTTTTGAGATTAGCCCGGACATACATACAGACAATCAGACAAACAGACAAAAATTCTAAAAATTATATTTTCGGCTTCGAAATCGATTGTAGATCACGCCCCAAGTATTCTTTTAAAAAAATATTCAATGTACAGTTTTGACTTTCCTACGATTTTATTATATGTATAGATAAGCAAATATATTTACATAACATATCCTGTGAACTCACAATACGTAACCGAAAGTAGGAGCGATTCCTATGAAATATCCCACAGTTTAAAAGAGAGAAAAGCTGGGGGAATTCGAAAGCGCTCGTACGAACGGTTAACACTCAGCGTGATTGGATTCCTAACCGATCCCTTTTTGTTTTAAAGCCGCTATGCGATAAGCGATTTCAGCTATTTTTGGATGGAAACAACGACCTTTAAGGCCCATTGTCCACGACGCTACTCGAAAATAATTTGTTACGAACTCAAATCACCAATGAGTAGCTAGAATGTCACAGCACTAGTATTTCAATGGCGGTCCGTACACGACGAGATTTACTATTGCGTTATTGAGAAGAATACGATTATGCAAACCTAAATGGTCTCTATATTCTAGCCCACACAGTAAATTGGAAATATTCTAAAAGCCAGTTATTTGTAAAGTGTGACCGTGGAGTTTCTTGCGGGCTCTTCTCCATAGGAAACGATCAATAGGAACCGTGCACCTAGCTTCTGACAATCCATTAATGCCCATGTAGGTTTATGTGGAATGAAATAATTTGATTCGATTTGTTTTTACAAGACTGTAATTCAATTTCCAGCAATATTGGAATCCACTTCCACGAGGTGTAGCGAAAATAAAAGGAATCACTACATTGAATATAGGTAGGTAATAGGTAATACGGGCTGGTATCCGCAACTCCACGTCAATGCGCGTATTTTGCGTACTACATTGAATATAAAACATATAGCGAAAATAAAAGGAATCACCACATTGAATATAAAACGTAACATTTTTTAAATCAAATCTAAGTATAAAATGTAAAAAGCTTGTAATAAAAAAATCTAAATATATAAAAAACGGAGGTTTGTTGCTTGAAAATGGATGGAAAAAATTATTAGGAGAATTTAACAAATTCAGGATGTTTTTAGAATAAAATTGTATAACGAATATAGCGAATCTTTTTACCTGATTGCAATCGGGTTTTAGGCTCGTTAGGACAGATTTTAAAATGAATTTTATATAAAATACATTAGGTATGTTGCCCTGAAATAAAAAGGTAAGGGAGCTTTAGTGTTAATAAGAAAAAAGGTATTCGATCGTAGTTTCCTGGATACAGGCGAAGGTGGTCGCCAAGTTCAGCAGCCAATGCCGCACAGGACTTGAAGTTCAGGAATACTCTGCAGCTAGGTTAGAGTATGCAATAACTTGTGACTCGCAAAGCAGTAGTCAACAATTATCAAGCAACAAAAAAATAATCAAGAAAATTTTCCTAACCAAATATGACTTACTGTCAAGAAAACGAACTCGTTAGAAAAAAACATTAAAAGCAAACGGTAATTATTTGGAAAAAAAAGGTTTTAACCTAACAGGTGAGATTTTAACAGCAGAGGTAACGCTGCAGTTGCTAGTAATCAATATTTAGACACGTAAAACGACTGCTGTACAACATAATCTTTGCGAGTACCAATATCTTACACATCAGAGGGACAATTCTCGTAATTTTAAGAACGTTCACAGTATGATCTCAGTCTCAATCTGTCAAAAAATACTTCCAATTTCCCTACATTTTGACAAGTTTTTGACGTTTGTTTGTCGCCGAGATGAGACTGCGACTAGATTTTGAACGTTTTAAATTACGAGAATTGGCCTTCTGTTCTTATAATTTCGGGCTTCTCGCTATCCATAGCGACTGTCTAGGAATTGTGAATTTCTAGCTAGGAAGGCATTGCGTGGTTTTGATTTGTAGGGAACGGTCATATGTGCTTCAAGCAAGCTCGCTCAGTAACACTTCCAAAAGCTCGTAGTTTAATTCTGGGCTGATTCTATACAGGATAAATTTTTAACCAGTGTGTCGGCTTCCAGTCTAACCGAATACCAGTATTTTACATAGAGCGACTGCCTATCTGACCTTCACAACCCAGTTACTGAGTAATACGATACCTCTTGGTAAGACTTGTTGTCAGACATTCGGGCTTCTGACTACCCGTAACGACTGTCAAAGATCCACGAATGACAGCCGGGACCAACGGCTTAACGTGCTTTCCGAGGCACGGAGGGGTCTCTGTATGTAAAGATGGTCACCCATCCACAGACCAACCGCGGCAAGCGTAGCTTAACCTGATCGATGGACCTGTGCGGCTGTTATTGTTAAAAAATATGTGAAAATATTGTATCCTGTATAGATTGCCATCGACACGCTAAAAAGAAGTTGCATTTCAAACATTCCTTGATGCACGATATTTTTCACATAATTACTTTTAATTTATTATGCACTTTTTAAACTAAATCTCTGTTACAAAACAGAATACCATTACTCAATCAATCTGCTTAGAATATTCCCAACTATGTTGGGGTCGGCTTCCAGTCTAACCCGTATTTAACGTAGAATGACTGCCTATCTGACCTCCACAACCCAGTTACTGGATAACACGATACCCCTTGGTAAGACTGGAAGATACAAATTACTCAGATAGGATCAAATACCAAACCTGATAACATCCCTCAAACGTGTCCACAGTCATTCATTCATGACAGTGCCTAACCCAGCAAATAAAACTACCCACGCAAAACGACATATTATTACTAACACAACAGGCCTAATCTTGGCGGTGTTCCACCCATTCAGTTTGGCAAACATAACGCCACGACAAATTTCGACATCCATCAAATTAGAGTCGCATCTGCTATTCATCTTTCTTTACTTATGTTTGGGTTGGCAATAGTGGGCGATATTCGATTATGCCTACAACCATCTGTGAGCAGAATTTATTCCCTCTTTATATTTTCCCAAATACGTGTACCGTTATTATTTGCGTTTGCTACAAGAATTTGGGTGTGGAGATTTGATATTCGAACTTTTTGGTGTAAGAATTTTGAAATATTTTCTTTCTAAGTTGAAATATTATAATGTTCTTTTGTATATTCATTTAGGGGTTATTTATGAGAACACCTAAGTAGGTATACTTAGATATAATATTTTGAAGTGAAAACTTCTTTAGGCGCGTTGGGCATTTTTTGAAATAGGAAAAAGCCATTGAATTCGCGCCACTGTTACTGTAACCGACACCGTTTCGGATGTGTTCGGCTATCCCCGGTATGTACTCGGTTTTAATGTATTTCCGATATTTCAGTGAGTAATGGTAAATATTTATTCCTCAATTATCATGATTGCACCTACCACTGTTTGTCTCTGCATCACCCAAAGGTTGACTGGTAGAAAATGCCTATGGCATTAAGTCCGCCTCTGTACATTTTTGTGCTTGAAGTAAATAAATAAATAATGGCAAAGTATTCTTTTTATGTTTTTTTTTTATGACGATTCAAAAAATACACACGCAATTGTTCAAGTTTTCACTTCTGTCGGCACTCCCGGAGTGCCACTTTTGTATTTCAATGAAAGGACTGACAGAATCTATATGATCTATACTAATAATAAATTTAAAGAGTTTGTTTGTTTGAACGGGCTAATCTTTGGAATCACAAGTTGGATTTAAAAATTCTTGTTGTATTTGATAGCCCAATTCTTGAGGAACGCTATAATAGGCTATATTACATCACACTAGGACTCTAAGGAGTCGAGCAAAAAGAAAAAAAAGTCAGAAAGAACGCTAAGCGAAGTAAAAGCGCGGGCAGGCGATGCGATGCAACGGAAATAACAAACTTCACGCAGACGGAGTTGCGGGCAAAAATTATATTATTATACATCAAACGCAAGCTTTGTCTGGTCATAATAATAGCTATCATTCTTGTAGTAGTATGATTATAGGAAACTTCTTATATCGGCTAAAACTTTTCCCTTCTATATTTATATATATCTAAACACCTGATGTGTATCTATCTGTACATTTGTATGTTTGTGTGTTTGGGATGCATGAAAAACCTCCTCGTGTAGCGCAGTTTGTTCCGCCAGTTACTCAACTGAACCGAGCGCTCGGCGCATCTTGGACAGTCGCTTCCAACACCTTTTGACTGGCCCATTCTTCCCTTGGGGTGGAGTTCCTGAAAGGATTAGGGGAAGCTTTTGCTCAGCAGTGGTGACAGAATAGGCTTAATAAAAAAGAAAAATAAAGAAAACTGTTTTTCAAATCGTAAAAACCATGCGAAGGAAAGGTAGGTGGCTAAGTTAAACAATTTAAACACAAAACGTACCTAATAGGTATAAATCCTAATTCGAATGCTGAACATGTGATCATTGTACAATTTAAAGAACCATAAAGAGAATTTACGATTTTTGGTCAAAAGTAATAAAATGGTATAGGTAAAGATGCGTTTACTTTTTACAGTTTACACGAAGCATGTGTCAGTTGGGGCTTTGAGACGAGCGGATTAAGGGAGGGGCCACGTGCAACTTTTGTATCAGCAAATAATTCGTCTCTCGCATCAAGTCTTTTGTATGAAAGTGCTGTCTTTGTCGCGCCGCTACAAGCATGCACTTTCATACAAACCTGTAGACTTGATGCGAAAGACAAATTAGATGCTGAGATAAAATATGCTCGTGGGCGCCCTTCCTAAAATAACATTATTTCTTAATACTGTACCTATTTGCAAAAACACAAACTCTGAGGAGTTGATCATAAGAATACTGATGAATTATTTACAGCCCCGTTATTTTAAGTCTTTAAATGACACGATGTTAAATGATACGAAACATATATATTTAAATTTCATAAAACAGTTCCAAGTGGATGATGGAGTCACGTGATCAACTTTGAACGTTAATATCTCGAAAACGTGTCACTTTACGGGGTTTGGTTTATTATATTTTCTGTTTGCATTGATGTCGGCTATCGATTAATAGAGGTCTCGTGCGTGGCCGCCATTTTCAAAATGGCGCGGCGGTAAGTATGCCACGGATGTTCATAGCCATTTCCAAAATGAATTATTTATTTAGAGTTTAACTACTTTTCAGTGAAAGCTTTTGATCATCAAACATAATAATCTAATAGGTATATTGTAATAAATACGTATCATATTTTTTTCAAAAATATATAATTTACTATATTGACAAACATCCAAACAAACAATCATTTCGCTACAAGCTACATCTCGCAGATTGATTAAACTATGTAACAAATGACAGCCGGGCACTGCTGGGACACAGGCCTCCTCTCTGCGAGAGGAAGTGGGCCGTAATCCACCACATGGGCCCAGTGCAGGTTGGTAGATGTCACATGTCTCCAAATCTTTGGTTCTAGGACATGCCGGGATCCTCACGATGTATTGCTTCACCGTTTTAAGAACAGTGGTGATGAAATAATTTACACAAAGCGCCTGTCTGGGTACCAACACTACTCTATGATCGATCTACAACTCTTAAGTCGCTGCCGTTACTACTAGGCCACCACTGCCCTCTCACCAACGGCGTAAAGGCTTTTTATTTGTTTTTATTATAAGAGCTAATTATCTTTTTGTATGCGAGAAGCACAAAACCGGTCGAAGTGGAGGCCTATGTCCAAGAGTAGACGTCTTTCGGCTGAAATGATGATGATGATCTTTAAGTTTTAATCCCGTAGTGGGATTGGATGTCCGTAGATGTGTCCGTGGGATCACAGTGGACCCTATCAGAATACCAGCGCTGCGGTATTAATTTTTTTTAATATCGCGACAGAGAGAGACTTTGACCTCGCACAGGTAATTTTTTTTTGTTGTTTTTAATGTCATCATCTGCCTAGTCTTTTCCCAACTATGTTGGGTTCGGCTTCCAGTCTAACCGGATACAGCTGAATACCAGTATTTTACATGGAGCGACTGAAAAAAATCTGCTGTTTAGTCGTTTATGTTCGCCTAACTGGTCAAAATGTACTGAACAGCAGATTTTTTTTTTCGCGATTTCAGGTTTGGTCCCAGAGTAAAAGTTGTTTGTTATCATGAGTACAATCACGTGTTTAGGTATCGGTCACTAATTACCAGTCACCCTATATATAGTGTAGTATATTAAATATTGAATTTTATTTTATTTATAAACATAATATTTTTCTTTATTTCACGTGTTCCTGTAACATAATTATACACCTATGTTTCTTTCTAACAATGCCATACCAACAAGCAACGCGACATACTCACAAACTCGCACAAAGCAATCAACTCAGCGTCGCAATCCAAATACATTCAAAAGAAGATTATTCCAAATCCTCCTCTCACACCGTAACCGCTAATCTTAAAGCCACACAATCAAGATTGTCGCGAGGACACATAAATATTCCTAATCTTCACTCAAATATCTCTTTGGAACATACAACAGCTGCGGAGGATGTTTTCTCTTAAATCTCGAACAGATTAGTGCTAAAGATTGAAGTAATTATTAGGAAAAATACATTTAATGGATGTTAACGTTGATTTTGAGAAGTGCTTGAAGCTATTTTGGGTTTTAATGGTTTGGGTAGCTCATGTCTTTTTGCGGGTGTCGTAAATGGTAGTTATGTAAATAGGAAGAAGTAACGATTAATAGTCTATACTAGCTTTTGCCCGCGGCGTCGCCCGTGTGGAGGTCGGAGTTAACACGGAAACTTATTACCGGGATAAAAAGTTCATTTTTTTTCTGACTAACTGACTCCTTGACAATTCAAAAGTTCTTTTAAATGGTTTAATTGAATTAAATGCACAGCTTTGCACACGTAGAGAGCAGAGATTATCCCAGTACTTACTACCGGCATAAAATTATCCTATACGCCTATTTTTTTTGAGTTGTGAAAATAATTACTGAAGTGATATCACACATCCAATCTATAGAATCTAAAAAAAAAGAAAAATTGTTCATTCTGCACATAAAAAATATACACATACAACGTAGTCAAAAGCCTCGTAGCAACCTCAAGCATATAAAAAAGTGGTCAATGTTGCTATAATTATTGCAATTTTGGCACTGGCCAGTACAGCAGAGGGGCAATTTCCATAATTTTAAGAACGTTCACGGTCTGATCTCGGTCTCAATCTGTCAAAAATATCTCTAATTTCCCTACATTTTGACAAGCTTTTGGCATTTTTTGTTTGTCGCCGAGATTAGATTGCGACTACATTTTGAACTTTGTAAATTACGAGGATTGGCCTTTTGATATTTTGAAAAATTTTAACACGTGTAGGTGCGTTATTTTTAGAAACGATATTGGAATTGCTTCCAACGATTATCCCTATTCAGTATCAGCGGGGCAATTGCGTAACACATTATCAATCGGAATCGGTTTCATTTTGACAGTTCAACAACATTCATTGCGTTATTTATCTACGTGTTGAGCAGACAAATTTTTCGAACTTATGAAGCAATGGATTAGCAATTTGCTTCAAAAAGATTCAGATTCCGATTGTTAGTGTGTTACGCAACTTGTGTGCCGGTACCAATTTTCTATGAAATTATACATTCTCGACCTCATAATTGTCTGCCAATATTGCAAGGATCATATTCATGTTTCCATAGAGTTCCCAAAATATCTAATAATAAAGCTAAAGAGTTTCTTTGTTTGTTTAAACCCGCTAATCTCTGGAACTTCCAGTCGGATTTGAAACATTCTTTTGCATTTGATAGCCCATTTCTTGAGGAAGGTTACTGGCTATTTACCATCACGGTATAACCCTCAGGAACCGAGAAAAAAGAAAAAAAGTCAAAAAGAAGCTATGCGAAAATGTAGTAATTTATAAATAAATTAATTTTTTATTAATAAATTAATTTATAAATAAAATTTTTAATTATACGGCGGCTGAAACCGCGAGGCACAGCTAGTTAGATATTGTAATTCCTGGTATTCATTCATTCAGTAAAGCGATTTATTTAACCTAACCCAAGTTCGTTCAAGGGTAAGACTGTGAATCAGGACCAAGGATAATATTCTCTGGCGCCATATCTTATATTTTCATAGCCTACTTCAATCGCGTATGGGTGCTTCACTGTGATTATTCAAACGTATGAATAAAAGGTCATTGACATTTATTATTATTACGTCTATGTTTATAAAATCTTTTTGGTGATATTCTTCAGAAAGATCAAAAGGCCAATTTCTCGTAATTTTAAACGTTCAAACTCTAAACTTGTCAAAAATGTAGGTAGATTAGACTGAGGTATTTTTTACAGATTGAGACTGAGATCACACTGCGAACGTTCTTAAAATTACGAGAATTGCCCCTATGAAGGCTAATTCTCGTAACTCTTTTCGCAGTCTCATCTCGGCGACAAAAAAATGTCAAAAACTTGTCAAAAATGTAGGTAGATTAGACTGAGGTATTTTTGACATATTGAAACTGAGATCAGACTGTGACCGTTGTTAAAATTACCAGAATTGCCCCTATGGCGCGCAGTACTCGCAAACGACGCGCAGCGTGCGTGTATGAACGTAAACGAAGCAAAAGGAGTATTTAAGGATCGTAGCAGGTGACGTTCTGTAGTTCTGTATATCCCCATGCGAAAAAGGCGAGAGTTTATGTAGGTATGTATGTACATTATGATGCTAGATTCTTTGGTAAAGATAATCATGATAACAACAGAAATAGAAGGGTTTGACGCAGAATGTGTACTTCGCAGAATGTCTGAGAAAGAAAAACAAAAAAAATATATATGAACTTCATTTTGGTCAAGAATTTCTATCCATTATTAAAATAATGTTTTGCTCTAACTAAAAATCTCAACAAGCTGAGATTCAGAACCTGGGAAGCTAGGATGCATTTGAGATTTGAAATTGGAACTGTGCCCAATAAAAAGCAATGAAACCACATTTCATTATTATTGTGACTTTATAATGTTACAGCAGCATTATTTTAAGGATTCGATAAAGGTAGTGAAAATGTTAAAAAGCATGCTCAAATACCCCTGTATTGAGCCATTAAAATAGATGGTCAAATTTTACCACAGCGCTCAGTACGTCTAACCAAAGATGTCCAAGCAAAAAAAAACTTATTTTGTCCTAAAATAATAAATTGCCGCCACATTAGTGTATTTTCGTTAGCTGATTATTTTTCTTGTAAGTATCTAATGCGTTTTTCTTATATATTTTTTTACCATCAACCTTATTTTGGTGGTCTGAATAATTTCTCAAAGTTTGTCCATCTATTTTAATGGGACCTTATATACACGATCAAGTAGACTTGAGGTAAAATATTATTGTATTTTTCAGCTTTAGGTAATGGGAATGAATACCTTTGGTGCTCTAAAAATAGGTGCTCAAACGGGAATACTCCGTATTTACCTAAACCTGAAAAATAGCCAAATGATACAAATGCATTTATGCAAACATGCATTTATTATTCAAATTCGATCTCCAGTAATGACAATGAGGGACCATTATATGTTCCTTTATATTTATAACTAGCTGACCCAGCAAACTTCTTACCACTTCAGAATCAATAAGAACAAATGAATGAGAAAATGAATTATCTTCATTTTAAATTGATTCGTGGATTTTTACCATGTTTTAAAAGTTATTCTGCTATTCGGGGAGGAGACAAATCCAACAAAGCAAACATCCTATAAATTGGTCCAGCTGTTTTTTAGTTATAAATGGTGTAACTAACCCGACTAAAAAAGATTCTGGAGTGGCGACCTCGTATCGCAAGACGTAGCGTTGGAAGGCCTCCCACATGGTGGCCCGATGACCTTGCGAACCACAGAACCGAAAGGAGAAGGTGATGCTTAGGTGCTTAGTGGGGGCTTTATGTCCAGCAGTAGACGTTTTTCGTCTAAATGATGATGATGATAAAGGGAATTTATTCGTCTCGTCAAACGACTAATTATTAAATCTAAAGTGACGTTAGTATGACTGTGCAAGAGTTTCAAAAGTTTCTAATAAACTTCTCGATTAATATGATAGAGTTTACATTCCCAAGAGAGTTGTAACACTATATATTAACTGCTCTGGTTTTGGTGCAAATGGATCTTAGAACTTGGGAATATTAGTAATTGCATTTGCAACGAATTGAATTTGCGGCATATGCGACCTTGCGAGCTAAACGAGCTAAATTGGGTGTATACATAGACAAGAAACTTTACAGACTAGCATTAGGCACTATTGAGGAGAATATATTGATTTCGTTTATTCATTTTATTACTTATTTCATACATTTTTAAATATAAAAAATAACAACCTACTTCCAAAAAAAAAACACTACGAAGTGGAAAATAACTTTAATTTCTGTTTTTTGACGCCGACTTCCGAAATTAAAGTTATAAACAAACGACATGTCGTTTGTTTTTTTTTTTGTAAAAAAGTTTTTAATTTTCACTTTTTTGTTGTACCCACCTCACACAAATTCATTTAACACTACTTGATATGTAAATATTAGTGACAGGAAGCTATTAAAACATCGTCAATATAAACTAAGTGGAAAAAATTCGTATTATTGAAGCGAACTCAAAAACTACCCAAGCAAAGTTAATAGAAATATTATATTATATTGGGACCACCCCTGAGGCATACCTTATCCATTAAAAATAATTTAGCAAATCCGTCTATTTAAGACAACATAACAACACACGAACAACAACATACATGAAGGTTTACTGGTAGAAAAAGCCGATGGCATTAAGTCCGCCTCTGTACATTTATGCACTTGAAATATTAAATTAATATATAAAAAATATAAAAATCCAATCGTAGTCTGTTAAAACTACGATCAATGAACCAAATTAAGTTAAATAATTTGGCAAATTGATGATTTTCAGACAGAATTCGTAGCACTAATGTTTTTTCCAAACTGTTTTTAGCACAAACTGGGTTCTCTTATGTGTGTGAGTTCCAAGAAATTCACGTGACAGCTGTCAACGGGAAAGTTATGGTATGTTTTCCGAGAAACGGTTTATTGAGGAAAAATGTAGCGAAAAATATTGAGTTAAAAAATTGCGTAATTATTTTTACGAAATTAAAGTATAGAGGTACTTATAACTTATATAGATCGATAGCATGAGGCAATATTCAAAAATAGACCTAATTCTGGGTAAATAAGTACTAATGTTATAATTTTATTGTTATCAATCGACAAATACCAAAACTATAGAGATTATGATAATAGCTAAGTCATCGCATTCTCTTTTAAAAATGTTCATGTTTATGTATATCTTAACATCATTTCAGCCTGAAGACGTTCACTGCTGGACAGAGGCCGCCATCAAGCATCGCGTCGCCACCTCGACCGGTCCTGTGCTTCTCGCATTCAGCAGATTCCTGCGAACTTCACAAGTTAATTGGTCCACTTTGTTTTGAAAATGCCTTAAATTTTCTATATTAATAATCTCCAAAGTAATCCGATCGTCTGAATGAAAAATCCATCCCCGCGGTAATTAATCGAAACCGTTCCCGATTCTATCAATCAGTTTATCAATATTTACTGGAGCGAAAGAAAAATAAAAACGCGACAAAAGTTATTCTTGAAAGGCAATAAGGAAGTTTTGAAACTTCGCTAACAATTCGCTCAAAGAAAATGGCTCTTGCTCGTTATTTTGTTAGATTTTTTGGGCGGACTGAATGTACTTAGTTCATAAAGGGATGTATATTTTACTTACTTCTCCTGACAGTTGTGTTAATAAATAATTCTGGGAAACTTTTATTTATGCTAAACATTATTTTTCTCGCTGAAAGAAAAACAGAATGTTTCCTTATTCATAAAAATGTTACCTATTTGTTTTATTTGTGGAGAAATTACGCAGAAATACTTCGTTTAAAATAAAATAAACATCGAGTTGCCTAGTCTCCTTGCTAACTTTTAGACTTCAGCTCAGTTTGACTTATAATCATGAAACACTAAATTACCTTACCTAACTTTAGACCTTTTATACAGCAGGTACCTACATACTTGGTACTTGAACGTAAAATATGTTTTGTTTAGCATAGTCAGACTGTAAAGTTCACACTGCTGGGATACAGGCCTCCTCTTTGTGATTACCTAGGCGTAATCGGCCACGAGGGCCCAGAGCGTTTTGGTAGATGTCACATGTCTTCGAATTTCTGGTTCTAGGACATGCCGGTTTTCTCATGATGTTTTCCTACACCGTTTTGGAAGCAGTATTGATAAGATAAATTACACAAAGTAAAGCGCCTAGCTTAGTTCGAACCTACCATGTTCGTACACGCACACTTCCGACTTCGCCATTATCTCGGAGGGGAACCGAGACTGACCGAGAGCTCCTGCGCATACACACACATTTACAGCGTGTTTGTACACTTTGTAACCACAAGTTTATCATGTGTCGCTTCATCATCATCATCATCAGCCTACAGTAGTCTACTGCTGGACATACATGCCTCTCCAATTGCACGCCATTCAACTCGGTTTTCCGCAACTCTCATCCAGTTGCTACCAGCCATCTTGCAAAGATCATCCTGCGAAGATGGCACCACCTAGCCTGAGGGCGTCCTACCTTTCGTTTGCGTCGCGCGTCGCTTCGCGAGATAACAATACAGCAATACTATAACAATTAAGTCATCTTTTGTAAGCTCGACGCGAACTGTATGAGAAAAGCTCAAGCCGTAGTAAATGTTCTAGGTTTATTAGGGAGTTACCCAAATACCCAGGTTGCAAGACGTATAGGCGTACGAGTTTCATACTCCTAGCACTGTGACGTCTCATCACACAAATGCTATCGCTACTAAGGTGATACCTTAATTCGAAACCACGTCAATTCCTTAACTAAACACGACATCTGCTAATAACGTATTCTCTATGACGCAATGAACGAAACCGCGTAAAATTAACGAACTTGGCGTGGTTTGAACTGTCAAAATAGCACGCTCGACAACCGTACATGTAATAATTATTACCATATAAAATTGGGGCCCAGGAACGCACAAGGCGAACGCGGGGAGAAACGGGAGAAGGGCCGCATACCAGCGAGGTGTATAGTTAACTCGCACGGGTTGTATATTCAAGTATACTCCTGGAGGCATTTAAAGGCGCCCCAGTAACTAAATAAAACAAAACGACTCTAAACCCCTTAAACAAAATTCCAAGTTAAATTCTTCCAAGCCGTAGGACAGAACAAGACATGAAAACATTCTCCTTTTGGCTTACAATAAAAAGAGTAGGTAATTGTATCACGAAAGACCTCCCTTCGTAATTGTAAATACGCGAGCTTTTTTGAGTTCCGGAGCGCGGCCAGGAAAAAATTCGTGAAGGATCCTTTTGTTGGAGATTTTCCTAAAGGGTCTAATGAACCATGCTCTTTGCAGAGTCGGAGATAAAAATATGTTTATGTTATCTGTAATACAGTCATTTGAGAAAGTTTTTTTGATGTGACTTTTTATAATAACGCGATACAACGACATACATATTCTGCCAATAATGTTCCCACTGCTGGGTTAAGGTCCTCCTCTTTGATACTGCGAGAGGGAGTGTGCCACCACGCGGGAACAATGCGGGTTGATGGATGTCACATGTCTTCGAATTTTCGGTTCTAGGACATGCCGGTTTCTTCACGATGTTTTCCTTCACCGTTTTTGGAGCAGTGGTGATCAAATAATTTACAAGAATTAAAGTGCCTCCTTGGGTTCTTATCCCGGTGTACGTTCCTAGGGGATAATCCCGAACTCTACGCGGGCGAAGCGGGGTGGGCAGCTAGTAGGTATCTAACCATAATCACCACTTTTTAGCATATATAGGGTGACTGGTAATTAGTGACCGATACTTAAACACGTGATTGTACTCATGATAACAAACAACTTTTACTATGGGACCAAACCTGAAATTGCGAAAAAAAATCTGCTGTTTAGTCGTTTATGTTCGCCTAACTGGTCAAAATGTACTGAACAGCAGATTTTTTTTTCGCGATTTCAGTTATGGTCTCATAGTAAAAGTTGTTTGTTATCATGAGTACAATCACGTGTTTAGGTATCGGTCACTAATTACCAGTCACCCTATATAAGGTGCTATAAAAATATCTGCCACGGCTTCAATGGGAGACAGTATTTTGTATATAGGTAGATTACAGTGGTGAAGAAATTTTGTACCCCGGAATAGTTAAATCAATTTGAGAAAATAAAGTAATTAAATAAACATTTACTCTATTCTACATAACGTTCTCAAACTACGTGCGATGTGTCGCTTCGTCACATTTTGCGAAATGAAATGACGGTGCGGCAACAACTAATTACTATGGGACGGTTTCATGCAACTAAATCAATTCAAATTTATACGAACATTTTTTGTATGAAAAAATGTATGACATAATATGATCAATAATGTATTTTTACTCTTGTAATTTATATGCAGAATACTGTCTCCCATTGAAGCCGTGGCAGATATTTTTATAGTACAGAGGCCAGCACATCAAGCTACCCGAAACTGTAAAATTTTCTCAATCAACTTTGAACCTTATGCTCTAGCGATAAAGTTGAAAATCCATTAAAGAAATTTGACAGATTGTAGTAGCTTGATGTGCTGGCGTCTGTGTACACACGGTTATAGCTGTTAGCTGACCCACCTAAAAGTTAGACGAATTTGAACCTTCTGTAATTAGCAGTAGATAAATGTGTTATTCGATTTCGAGCTTCACGAACTACATAGAACGACTTGTTCAAGGTAGACAAATTTTATAGAATACAGTTATGCCAATTTGATCTTTAACACGTAACCTTAGGGTAGGTAAGCTTTTGAATACTGTTTTGTCACATGATGGAGTTGTTAATTTCAACGCTACTTGTTAAGTCGATTTGGTCTAGTGGTTGCAACAGTGAACCTATAGCAACATGGTTGCGAGTTCAAACTTAACCTTCCACTTCTTGAAGCTTTATGTTTACAATATTCAATTATGTTTTTTGAATCCAAAACATTATTTATATTAAATTAAAATAATTAATTTAAAATAACTATTTAAATACAAATATCTAACAACAGAAATAATAAAAAACAATAATGATTATGATAACGATTTTATTCAAAATAAATACAAAATAATTACTTACAAAATTAATTACTTGTTTTAAATATAAAGCTAAAACATATAAAAGAAGTTAGAATACTAAACTACTTAGGTATTCTATGATAAGCTTGAATTTTTGTTTCTTCGTTTCAACAATTCCTATAAAATACCCATTTTTATTTTTAAGTAGGCAAGTAATCTGTTACATGTAGTGAATCAACATGTTATATGTTTAGAAATATATATATTTCTATTTTATAACAATAACATCACCACAATAACTGTCATACCTACTTGTAAACTATAAGTGAAAATATCTTTTTAGAAAATAGTAATTACTAAAATATAAGTGAAAATAGCACTAAATACTTTGATGTTTTACCTACTTTATCATTTTTTATACTTAAGTATTTTTAGTTTTAAATATGGTTATGATCGTAAAAAGGACCTGCTTATTCATTTTATGAAACACTTCCATAGAAATTATGATAACAACAGTTTATTTAACACACACACTGACACGTAAGTAAGTATTGTTGACTGCGGGCGGTGGTGATATCATAATAGCGAAATGGAGCACCATCTCTTTCCATAATTTCTTGCAAGCGGTTTCGCATACCGCACACCATGTTCCAACAAGCATCACTTCCTCTCATGAGAACGTTGAAATCACAAGTTGCGCCAAATTCTCCTGACTTCTGATGAATCCCAATTGAAAATCATTTGACCCCACAAGTTTACGTCTTAACCACAATCTGACTGTATTTCTCTGAAACAAAGAAATGAAACAGGTATCACTTTACGTCACGGCATAAGGAATAGTTAGTATAAAAACAAAGTATAAAACTAGAAAAATACACTTACTGCTATAATATTATGTCTCCTAGCAATCTCTCTGATGCCAACATTCTCCTCGTGCAAATAGATTATTTTGTATTTTAAATAATCACTCAATTGAGACATGATAATAAAACTATAAAAAAGAAATTAAAAACTTGGAAAAAGACGTTGTTTTCGCAATTTAGTAAGGCAAGGTAAAAAATATTCACGCGTAGTCACTGCAATTGTGCGTAGACTGGCTTTTAGCTTTATTATTGTGACGGTTCATTTTTATTTTCCTACCCGTATTTTTAGTAACATTTGAATACTAGTTTTATAATGAATACGCATATTTGTCTTTCAACTACCCACTTATTACAAGTTAGGCGAAAATATTACCGAGTAGCGCTAGTCTGATAAACTCATACAAATGAAATAACTCTTAATGTTACAGGCAGAGGGTTCAAGTTCCTTCGTTTATAGGGTGGGTCAGATAACTCCTATAACCCACTGTACATTATATTCGTACGTTTTGTAAGCCTAAAGGTCTAGTACTCCGAAATTAATTTTATGAAAATAATTTATAATTTGGTTGCCGACAGAATAGATATCTCCTTATGTTCACTGAGCGAGTTCGCAAAGGCAACTTTACACGTGATATATTTGTAATTTGTAAATGTTATGTTGTAAATTATTCCATGAACTGTTAATTACTTAACTACACACTACCGATTTGGGAAACTGTAATGGTAGCGTATGTAATAAATAAATAAATTATAGGTCTTGGGCGTTGGCAACACGGGCAGAAGGCAACACCACACAAAGGTGATTATGTACAGTCAACAAAAGAGATAAGTATGCAGGATCGTCGGATATAGTTGAAGTTTAGTAAGAAACCGATGGATGGTGTCGAATGAAATTTAATTAGATAAATGAGCTGTTTATTTTCTATTAATAAATTAAATGTTATTCAATAACATCCATCGGTTTCTTACCAAACTTCAACTATATCCGACGATCCTGCATACTTATCTCTTTTGTTGACTGTACAACACATTTTCGGCATTTTCTGTAATTCTAATTGGAAACCAAATAAAATTCCTATTCCATCATCAAATTCGATTAATTTACAGTTTTCTCCTAGTAATACCAATACCATCAACGTGTTCTTTCTCAAAACAAACGGGGCAAAGTTAAACGTATTTCCAATAAATAGGTAGTTAGGCATATTTTCGTGTCGAACCCACCCTCTTCATCTCCCAACAGAATAAACACCATCCATTAGAATTAAATGACTGAAGAGAGGCATTAGTTGAATAAATATAACCGGGAAAGTCAAAACAGTACGGTCTAAAGATAATAATAAGTATTATTTTCCAACGCCAGATAATTTTATCCAAGGAATAATTTTGATTTTTTGACAGTTCTTCAATGCAAAACCTGTCAGACGACAATGACAATTTTATTCCACGAATAGAAATTATCCGTCAATTGAAAAATCAGCCCTTAGTTAAACAACAACGTTGAGTAAACATACAAAATTGTTGTTTTCTATGGACAAAAGCTGAACAGAGCTGAATAAGTGTGAGTAGTATAATGCGGGCGCCATAAGTACTAAAGAGCCAACTGATTGAGAAATTGCTCCAATCGCGCTACACACGCGCCAACGTAGCAGGGCGGCAGGGACGATCTAGGGACCAAGGATGGTCTCGCTCCTCTGCTGCCCTGCCGCAGGGTTAATCTAGGAAATTGCCGTTGCTTGTCTATACACATCACAATTAAGGTGGCAATTAAGAGTTATCCCCACTTTTACAGCCTAGATTGCCCCTGTGGCAGGTGATGTAGGTGTGGTGTGTGATGTGTGGTGTGTGTGTGTGTGGTGATGTGTGGTGTGTGAGGAGCCCGCTTGAGTCTGAACTTTTAAAGAGACTGTGAGCTCTTTTCTTCCCTGAGTAGTTTTTTTTTTTTATGGATGGGAAATCATCTAATGACTCCTCCCGCTCTGGGTGGAGCGAGAGGGAGTGTCAGACTCTTACTGACTAAAACACACCGTGTTCCTTCCTTAGCCCTTTATGTTCCGGGGCAGTGGTGACCCTTTCGGACAATCCCGCTACCCAGCTTATCTAGTCTTAAAATATAATTTATTTTTGACGTGTAACGTGTGTTTGTACAAACTTACTTACCGAGAAAATAAACATTTATCGGTAATTTCAAAAAGTTTTTCTCTAACTTGGATCTATTTGCTTTATCCGCTCAGACCAAATAAAAAACCAAGATAGAGGGCTGTCAACAGTAAAGTGAGGCCGGTTTCGTAAACATGTGTGCACTTAGTGAGGTGTAGTTTGATTGTAAATGGATGTAAATGTGTGCGTGTGAGCGTGTATGCACAGAGTGGAGGTGTAGTTTTGGCATGCTTCACTGTATTGTTCGCAGTGCTATGTCTTGACTTTTTTATTTGGTCTGAATTTATCCGTTGAAAAATTTAGAAACATATTGCTTGACATAATCAAAACTTTAGGTGAATAATATTGAATAGTGAATCTTTAGTGTTCCTTGGTAGCTGTAATTTATATATATCTTATTTTGTGTACTTATCTATTCGTCCGACTTTAACTGTATCAACATTGTCTTTGTCTTTTTGTGTATCTGTGGAGAACATTGATGGTTGCACATTTGTATAACTCCTTATGTTCTACTAGCAGCGCCCCGCGGTTTTACCCACGTTAGTTTCGATCCCTTTGGGAACATCGGGATAAAAGTATCATATGTGTTAATCCTGGTTATAAACTATCTGTGTACCAAGTTTCATCCAAATCCGTTTAGTATTTTTTGCGTGATTGAGTAACAAACATCCAAACATCTTCACAAACTTTCACATTTATAATATTACTAGGATTTATTTGTAATTTATAATGTGTAATTGTTTGTTCATCCAAATAAAATAAAATTAAATAAAACATACAAGTGAAGTAAGTTCCACAATGTCAACTGTCGACAAACCTTACATTACAAACGCTTCTACCTTCAATGCAGTCGATACATATGTAGGTGCAGAAAGGTTAAGCCAAGTACACACGTCTACACCTAACAGCGATGTGTTCTGTCTGCAAAGTTGAGCGCACTTTCCTATAAGCCTGCGACTTTGATCAAAGAAAGAAAGTGTGAAGCGACAATCTCTAAGTGCACTGCTTTAACAGAAAACGTTGGTCAAAGGATACAAAGTATTTACCTCAAGCCAGATACAAACTGATTTAACTAAAACGTCATAACGCTTTAAATGTCCACAAAAATAAAGGTAAACAAAAAAATGCCATTCGAGCTTCCTGCAAAATACCCAACAATATGAAATTTCATCCCATCAGCATCGGCTCAACGATTTGGGCTTTGAACAGCCAAACAAATATTTTTCAAAGCTGTAAGCTCCCACAATTCAGCGAATTGAATTTAGTAAAAAAAAAACTAAGCGGGAGGTTTGAAATTCGAATGCACTAGACGCTTAAAAATGAATAAAACCTCCATTAGTGGAACTCGCGAGTCATGGAATGGCGTTACATAATACTGGAAACCATTAGCACTTGACGTTGGCCAAATATTCTTAAGACCCTATTGACGTCCACGCTGAATGGCCTGAGACTTCCGTAGTATTTTCGTGGCCAGTTTATAAGCTCCATATAGATTTCACTGGCTACCCCTCCTGCTTTAGTATCGTTGTCTCTCTCGCACGCTCGCACGTAAAGACACCCCAGTGCGTTTTCGTACCTCGTTGCGGGCGGTCGCTAATGGCCGTTATCCCGAATTGTGGGAGATCGCGATTAAATTTTTAGATCGAACCCGACGCGATTCAATTCGTTCGGAACAATTGTGATGGTTGAAAAAAATGTTTTAATGATACGTGAAGCGTGAAATTAATTAAACTAAGAACTTGATTTAGATTTATTTAGTGTAAATAGAATTGAAGTGACAGAGGATAGTGAGTTAAGTGAAATAATATTTTTGTAGTGGATTTTTAAGAGGTAAATATTATTTAATACGTATTCCTTATTTTAAAATAATTTGTCCGTAAATCATAGTTTAACATTAATATTTAATATTCTTCTGTCACCAAAATATTTATTGGAACCCTCGTCGGAGATTTATTAAAATTATTTTTCAAATGTTATGGAAATGCAACTTTTTTACGCAGATGCAGTATTTTTGGTGTGACTTTTACCTGTCATGTTGATCAGTTTAATCGATTAATTTTTATTTTTGCTATTAATAAAGTAGATGAGTTTTAAAAATTCGAAACAATTTAATTAGTATATTTTTTACGGTGTCTCGAGGATTTAAATTAATTAACGACATATGACGACTTTTAAATTTAATATTTTCTTGTACTATTAATTATTTATTTGAGAAAGCTGAAAAAAATAAAATTTTCAGGTCATTTGATTTCTATAAATTAATGAATAATCTAGGCTTGCGGAAGCAAACATATTTTTCTTTTCATCCTATTTGAACTCAAGTTACATTAATTAACGTAGTTACTTACTTTAAAATTAATTGAATATATATTGAGTGTCTTCCGATACCCAAAGAACCCAGTGAACGATGTTTTCGTCAAGTTAACAAACTAAATTCTGATTGGATTTTCATCAAGTGAACTTAATTAGACGGATTTTAAGATTATTGGGACTTTTAGTTAAATATGTATCATTCCTGAAATTATCGTTACCTTTCATCGATTTCGTTTGAATTACTTGAAGTATCTACTTATTTTATTTAGGAAACTCATCATGTAGTTTCAATATCACCTAGCGTGATTTATCATGGACTTGATTTGAACGGACTTTTACGTGAAACTTGGAGCTTGTCACAAAAATTAGGTACCTATTTTTGACAAATAGAGACTGAGATTTTTTTGTTTTTATTGTTGAATGGGGCGCTGTTGACTACTGAGATTAAAGACTATAAGAGTACAATACTAGGGATGCGATGGATGGACTATCATTATGTGAAAGATGACATGACTAGAAAGGAGTTGGCTACCGAGATGACGACTAATAGAGAAGTTAGGAAGAAAAAGACAAATGTTGCGTCGACCCCAAATAAATTGGAATAAGAGCAAGAGAATAATAATGATTACGATGATGAGACAGAGATTAAATTGCGAGCGCTCTTAAAAATACGGGAATTGCCCGCTGAAATGATCATCACTTTAACTTGAAATCGCACAAATAATTTTCTCCAGGCCCGATTTTTCTTATCGTCCCGCGTTTTATCATTTATCCAATCCCACTGCGGTATCAAGATGGTCAGATTCATCCAGACACTTTATCTGCAGTAATTGGCTTAGGACTTTCGGCCCCAGACTGGAACTAATTAACTTTGGCACGGCACGTAAAACACATTACCTGCTTTTTTAGATTTGTCGTTATCTGGAAAGAGCTAAATGGATTCCAAGTGGAGATTTATTGTTTTGTTACTAATTCAGAATCTAATTGTAGTATTTCGTGAATATTAAAATGAAAATGGATGAATCTTTAAAATGTGTTCGATTTTTTTGCATTTATCATCGTGGTTGGCATAATCCATAGTATTATGCAATGGCATTGTAGCGTGAATATAGTGTAGTAATAGTATTTATCTACACCCATGCTATAAATCTTCTATAAAAGTTTCTGAAACAGTTAGCTTATTGCCAACATTAAAATAACCAGTGTCATAGTAACCATAATGTCATCCAAACGAGTGTTATAATGTTGTACTAAATTTGATTATGCAACTCCTTTTCAAAAAAAAGAACATTGTCATGCACACGCGTTTCACTACCACAGCGCCGTAATTAAAAAAAAAGAACTGAAGTATAGGTTATTCGAATTCACGTCGTATCCCGCCGGCCGCCATTTTTTTGTTCGCTACTAATAGTTTTTTACAATACTAATATTGCAAAAAAAAAATTCAGAACCATTATAGGGGGGATTCATATCATGGGTGTAGATAAAATCTTGAATGCAACTGTACATAATTAGGTATTAAAACGCTCATGTGATACTACTATCACACTCGGCAATACCCCTTATTATACAACAGTTGCATAAATAACTATAATATAATTTTAAAATCATTATTAAATTCGTACCGTTATATCATTCACTGCAAGCAAGATCGCAAATAAAATACGTCTTTCAAACGTTACTTTAGATCTACCTAACCAGATAATTTAATAAGAAAATTATGTCTAGTCCGTAATTTCGTTTCATCCCCAATTTAAAATCTAATTTTGCAATCAAAAAGCAAAGCAAAGCAAGGCATCAATTATGTTTATAAAATATATTAGGCTTCACTTCAAAGTCAGATAGAATACGGACTCTAATCTTGTCGGAACATAATAATATACATATTATACACTAGTCTCGGGCAAAAGAAAATTTCGAAGAAAGAAGAGGTCTATTATTTCGTATACCTGTAGTTATTGTCTTTTAGAAGTTTCTGTCAATTTGCTAGATGAAACTTAGTACCTAGTTATTTCGCAAACTGTTACCGAAATATAGAGGATATGAGTTGTTGCCGATGTCGACTTGAACGCTTTGTGATTGACTATTTGCCGTCGGATTTGTAATAATGGATTTCGGTAATCTATTAACTGAAAAAGCAACATTATTTTCGTCTTCAACCCCAATTTAGAATCTAACTTTGTCATTTAATAGTGCGGCCTAAAGGCTTTAATTATGTTTATATATTATATTAAGCTTCACTTCAAAGTCAGATGGAATACGGACTCTAATCTCGTCGGAGCGTATATTATACACTAGTCTCGGGGGCAAAAAAAAAGCAAAGAAAGGAGATTTGAATTATTTCGTATGCCTGTAGGTATAGTCTTTTTGATGTTTCTGTTAATTTGCTAGACGAAAGTTTATTCTTAGTTATTATGTCGGACTGTTAACGAAATACCCAATCTTTGTCCATTTATAAAATTACCTATGGTAACAAAACACTATAATATTTCCTTAAACGTCATTATTATATTCTTTGCACTTGTTTTATGTATGTATGTATTTATTTATTAATAAAGTAAATGGTACACCACAGACTACCTGCAGCATTGTTTCTCCTTTTTCCATTAATACATGCAAAGGTTGTTTTTAGAAGATCGCTTTTAGCGATATAATTATGACCGCCCATTGTGTCAAACCCTTGTAAAATGTCTACATTTATATCTGTAATATTTATGGTGTATTTAATAAAGATTCAATTCAATTAATTTATTTGTGAACAAAGGTGTTACAGTCAAGTATATTATGATATCTATGTCCTACCACTTTGTGGTGTACATATAATAATAAATTAATAATTTCAATAATTAATCATGATTACATACTCGTAGTTAGAATATCAGTCAACATCATAAAGTCCCATTATTATAACAAGCAAGCAATACTTCATAACCATAATTATATTCGGTCATTAAGGAATTCCGCATAGAGTAATATGTCTTCTCGATCAGAAATAGAAATAACTTCTTTTTAAATTCAATAATATTGTCTGCTGATTTCGGTGACATGACACTTCGGTGTTTGGTGATTTGGTTTTGCCCGCAATACGTGAGGATTTTCTCGAAAAAGATTGGCTACATAAGCCACATGCGAGCTCACGAACGACAACTACTGCGGAGTGGAAGCAATCGCCCTGGCCGAAATCGGTCGGATCCCATCATCATCATCATAATCATAAACCTTTGGGGCCATTTTTTTTAAATTATTTTTTTATTTGAAATGGACTTGCTCTTGACTCTAATCTAGGTCAAAGGTGACAGAGACAAAGTCGACGATGGAGCGAGCTTATCCAGAAGAAGCCTGTTCACTCTCACTTTGAAGAGATTTGGGTTGTATGCGCTCGGAAAAACAGACGCAGGTAGAGAGTTCCACTCTTTTGCTGTGCGCATTATAAAGGACATTTTGCAAACGCTTAGTGCGCATTGCTCATACCTATGCTTTTCCGAAACAATGCAGTTTTGTTTGGAACCAAATCTAGTATACCGGCTCTGCCCAGGCTATTTACTTGTGAAACATAAGACAGGTAGCACCTGAAAAAATGGGCAGTTTCGTAAATGTACAGTCAGCAAAAGAGACAAGTATGCAGGATCGTCGGATGTAGTTGAAGTTTAATAAGGAACCGATGGAGGTTGTCGACTGAAATTTAATTTGATAAATGAGCTGTTTGTTTTCTACTAATAAAATTAAATTTTATTCGAGAACATCCATCGGTTTCTTACTAAACTTCAACTATATCCGACGATCCTGCATACTTATCTCTTTTGTTGACTGTACATGGACGGTAAAGGTAAAATAAAAAAAGTAACAGTAGTAGTAATATTATTTAAAGAGTATTCATTCTATCTATCTACACATGATATGAGTTATTGTCAATGTCTATTTGAACGTTTTGTGATTGACTATTTGCCGTCAGATTTGTAACAGTTGGTTTCGGGATCTACACATGATGTGACTTATTATCAATGTCTACTTGAACGTTTTGTGATTACTATTTGCCGTCAGTTGGTTTCGGGATTCTATCAAGTGAAAGAGCAGCATTATTTTCGTATTTGATCTAGCTGCGACCCGCGGTTTCACTCGCATATGTTTCGACTCCATGGGAATATCGGGATGAAAAGTATCCTATGTGTTAATCCAAGATGTCGGCTACCTCCATACCAAATTTTATCAAAATTGGTTCAGCCGTTTGTGCGTGAAGAAGTAACAAACATACAAACACACTCACACTTTCGCCTTTATAATATTAGTGTGATAGTTACAAGTTTATCGGGGTTTTTAATTTTAGATTGGAGTTGTTTGCGTTGCAAGTCTATTCATAATTATTAATATTATTTATTATGATCATACCATCCTACCCACTGTCAATCTATCAATAATTAGTTACTGGACAAGACATTATTTTTTTTTTAATTTTTGAACTTAAATTACTGAAATTAACGAGTTTCAGTAATTTGTTACATTTCACGAACAATTGGATCGACGTCATGTTATAATAACGTGTTTCTCTATACTCAGATTTCGTTAAACTTTATACCATTGCCCACTTTCACTAATATAAGACGATTCTAGCTTCAACTTTCTGACTAACTGACCGACTGTTTAATTTTGACAATTCAAAAGTGCCTTAATTAAAATAAATGCTTTGAGTTTGAGTTGAGTTTGATACGTAAATTAATCTAACTCATTGATTTATAAATTTTCTGTTCTTGCTTGTTTAAGTAGGTTAGCCGTTTTATTAATATGTCTGTCATACACAGGATATGCCTACCATTATATTCCCATCGCTTCCAAATTACTAAGTACTGTATACATTAAAACTACCATTTGCTGGGTACGTCTTTCATTGACTTGAATGTGCCCTGGGGGCTGAGAGTATGTCATGGTCACTCTAATGTCTCACTGTTAATAGCGCATGTATTGGATCATTTAGCTCTTCAAAATGGTTGAGCTGAATGGTGTTTATCCAGGCGTCGTGTTCATGGGAATGGTCATTTCTAGCTGCCACGACTTATTTTATTTTTAAGTTAATATTTGAATTGTTTTCTTTTATCTTTTTATTACGGACGCTTTTAACGATCTGCATCGTTCTCACGTGTATAATTTTAACATGAATGATGTTACCAATATTTTGTAACCATATTGTGATTTAAAATAATGTCCGTGGATTTTCTTACCCGTTCTTCTCCATAGGTACCTAGTACCTACTACGCTTAGGAAAGGCCAACTAGCTTCATCTGTTTGACTGACCGACCCCTTAAAAATTCAGAAGTGCCTATAATTGGTTTAATTGAAATAAATGCTTTGAGTTTGAATTATATTCAAACTTCGACAGCAACTTGTCTATATTCTAGGCCAGACATCACCAATTGTTTAAAACAATAATAGGAGTATCGCGGTCAGTTGGATTGACGATTACTAGCAACCACAGAAATCTAAATCCAATTAAAAATAAAAGAAATATAAAACGAATAGAAACCTGAATATTTTTTATTAAGTAAAAAAAAACAACAATATGTGAGGACTATGTGGGTCATTGTTTCCGTTTAATCATGGTTTGGCAGTTTAAGTAGTTTATGCGGCCTACCCAAATGTCCTGTCTTTGGTATTGTTCGTCAAATCGTTGAGCTCCTTAAGTTCTGAGTTGAGCTGCACTGTTACTGGCAAATGCGTGCACTGACTGGACAGGTCCGCTCAATCTGTGTGGTTCTTTTCTCAAAAGACCATTTCAGACACCAATCTACATGATCTGACCATGATTTTGTCTGGACTTTAAAAGACACTGTGACCTCTGAGCTTGTTTCGGCCTTTCTTCATAGAGTAGTCAGATAGGAAACGCCGACCTCATCTAGCTTAAAAAAAATATGATTGACGTGTAAAAGTGTTTGTACAGACCTACTTACAGAAATAAATCATTTATCAATAAAAAAAGGAAGTTATTAAGTAATATTAGTGAGCAATGAAATTTTTTTACTTTGACTACTGGTGCAAGCTAAAACTCAAAAAAAATATTTTAGTAGTTTAAGATTAAGTTTTAGTAGGTACACAATTTTACTGTTTACTTAAGGTCCGCACAAAATAAGGCGTTGGTCCGAATTCGGACCGCGGTTCATCAATTTTAGTGACTCCTGTTCTAAGCTATCGATAAAGTTTCTTTGACATAGTTTTTACTGACCTCTATTCCTTTCATGATTGGTGACTTGTAATTATTAAAGACGTTTAAATTATTTATGAATAATTGAACCCAACGTTTTGACACTATCAAACGATATAACGTGACTGGCTACACAAAATTATTTTTTAAATATAGTTATAAAAAGTGTTTTCTATTCATATTAGCCGAAAGCACCGTTTAATATACGGTCAAGGAATTTTCTGCTATTAATTTATGACATAAAGGGAATAGCTTTTTTAGATGGTAAAGATTGATATTCTGTATATTGCGTTGCCGTAGTAGGTAAAGCCTGTTGGCAGTTTATTAGTGGGCCATATTATTGGCTTCGTTCAATATGTTTTTTAACCGGCTTCAAAAAAGGAGGACCCGTATGTATGTTTGTATGTATGTATGTATTGTATGTATATATTATGTTTGTATGTCCGTGATTTTCTCAAAAATTAATTAACCAATTTTGATAATTATTTCACTAATATGATCTACATACTTTCAGGAAGGTTTTAGTATATAATTCATTATGTAATTATTCTTATGTACGATGTTATTTGCATAAATGTACTGCATCTCCGGCATTTCTAGACGAATTTTGATGATTCTTCTAGTCGGAGTCTTCAATTTTTCAATGCACTAGTGTTATTTGAATTTGTGTGGAGTAGGTACAACTAAAAAGTGAAAAATAAAAACTTTTTTACAAAAAAAAAAACAACCGACTTAAAAAAAAAAATTACTGCAAAGTGATAAAAACTTTAATTTCGGAAGACGGTGTCAAAAAACGAAAATGCGGAACTAACGACACCGACTTCCGAAATTAAAGTTGTTTATCACTTCGTATTGTTTTTTTTTGAAGTCGGTTGTTAAAAATACCATTAAGACTCAAGGTATTTTTAAGAACAAATTATTTGTTTTGGAAGGATTTTTAAGCATAAGCATGATCAGCCTATAACGTTCCCACTGCTGGGACACAGGCCTCCTCTCTGTGAGAGGGAGTGGACCGTAATCAGTACGGGTTGGTAGATGACACATGGATTTGTAAAAGACTATCTAAATCAAACACGAATTATTAATAACCACAGTACAATGCAAGTGTAAATACGTGTGTGGCTGGAGATCTACGTACTTGATATAATTTATTCGTAGGAAACACAGACACAGACTGGCGTACTCCGAAACAGGCATTACTCTGTATAAATAATAAGTCTTGAGCCTAGAAATATCTAATAACAATAGCATAATAATGCTACCTAGACTTCTTGATACGTTAACGTATTATTTATCTATACAAATCTATACAAGTAAATAAAATTAGAGTGTCTGTTTGTAATATTAAAATAACCGCTTTTTACTAAATGGATGTATACACGGTACAGTCATAATACCAAAATAACATTTTTTACAATATTTGTCTGTCTGTTTGTTCCGGCTAATCTCTGAAACGGCTGGACCGATTTTGACGGGACTTTCACTGGCAGATAGCTGATGTAATAAGGAGTAACATAGGCTATACTTTTATGGTAGAAAAAAAAACTTTTAGTCAGGATAGGATTTAACGCGGACGAAGTTGCGGGCAGCAGCTAGTTATTTATACAGATACCAGCGACCTGATCCTGGGGTCTGCGTAACTCCCTAAACACAAAATACGTAGTTTCGTCCGACGTTACGAGCGTTCTTTTACGGACATAAGATTAGTTCCGGGCCCAAATTAAAAATGAATGATAAAACGATTTCACAGTTGTCCCCACTCGCGACATGTGGAGGGGGGTTCAGGGTATCAGACCGGAGTAAGTCGTATTTGCCCGTCCGAAAAATTGAATTTGGCACTTGTTTTGACGTATTAACTATATAATCGGACGGGCCCGTATCTTCGTTGACGGACTTAGAAAGTAAACTCCCTGTTCGCATAGTTTTTACGACACAACATTTTAAATTTCTATATTAAACAAGCTGTGTGCCCGATGGGGCTTACCATCGGCAACTTATCAGGATAGACCATGATAACTTTAACTCGTCTAACTCAACTAACTTTTACTCATAAACATATATAAAAAAAAAAAAAACTTTCATCACCCATAACCACCTTATGAAGGATTTTTATAAATGTATCCCCATTTTCAAAAATCCTTCCACTTTCGTTTTACAGTATTATGAAATTAACCCTACAAACTTTAAGTGGTGCTTTAGACCATCGAACTGAACAACTTTCACTATGGGACCAACTCTGAAATCACGAAAAAAAAAAAACAGCTTTTCATACATTTTGGTCAAGTAGGTATCGAACTTTTGTATTAAACAGCAGATTTTTTTTTTCGTGATTTCAGATTTGGTCATACAAGTACTGTAGTTAATATTTATTATTCTTAAAAAAAATCATTGCTTTATGGTCATTAAACAGAAAGAAAACAGGCGAGAGCGTTTCTATGAAGAAACGACCGCCCGCATTTCCTCTTAAAGTTAGTAGTGATTAGCGAATTTTTAAGTGTTTTTGACGTTTAAACCTCATTTAACTTAAATCATCATTTATAAATGAACCCGTTAATACGTAGCTATAGAAAAGGGCAAACTTCACCCAGTACCTATAAAGGCGGCGGTTACAGTTTTATCTGGCAATAACGCCTAGGTCAAGTCCAGTAGGTTATGTCTAGGAGAAATTCAGGGCACCGAAAATAATCGTGCAGTATTTCTTAACGACTTCGAGGCCAGACGTAGGCGTACTCTGGTCTTTAAAATAAATATTAAATGTTCGGCCATTTGGTACATTTTTATGATCTTGAAGGGGCTCGTGGCTAAATAATAACAGTCGATCAGGTCGATCTTCAAGGTTAAGCAACGCTTGCCGAGGTTGGTCCGTGGATGGGTTAAGTAGTTGGTCCCGGCTGTCATTTGTAGATCTTAGACAGTCGTTACGGGTAGAAGCCCGAAAGTGTGAAAACCAGTCTTTCCAAGGGGTATCGGTATCGTGTTACCCAGTAACTGGGTTGTGGAGGTCAGATAGGCAGTCGCTCTATGTAAAATTTGGTATCCAGCTGCATCCGGTTAGACTGGAAGCTGACCCCAACATAGTTGGGAAAAACCTAGGCAGTTTTTTTTTTTATGAAGTTGGTATTGTAGAAGAGTATTATTTAATGTGAGCGCCTCGTAAAGACGTAGCGTTGGAAGACCTTCCACAAGGTGGACTGATGACCATGTGAAGGCCGCAGGAATTCGCTGGATGCGGGAAGCACAGAGCCGGTCGAAATGGCGGTGCTTGGGGGAGGCCTATGTTCAGCGATGGACGCGGCAAGCACGAGCCCCATGATCGATACTTTTCTCAGTAAATGCGAAGCGCTCTTTTCATTTAAATACAGTAATATAGTTCTAGGAAAATATTGAGTAAAATATTTTAAGCACACTTAAGTACATTGTTTATAACAAGTCGTTACTCGTGGAACGGATTTTCGGCAGAACTGACTGGTTTTGTAACTTTGCTCCATGAATTAAACATTCATATTTACTTTATAAAGTATTATGTTGTAAGCTTCTGTATTTAATTCCACAAAGGTATGTGCTTGAGAACATTCAAAGTTTGTCTTAAATATAATTTAGATAAATTGTTCATATACAGGGTGTGTCGTAAATAGTGGTTCACCGTTAAGGATTCGATATACCAGATAATTCACTATAACATATTACAATTTTAACCATTTTTACCCAAGGGTTCCGAAAATATATTTTTTTTTGTTTTTTATTTACGAAATTTCAACCTTTTGTTACAAATTTGGTTGTAGTTTCAACAAAAAACATTATTTTTTCATTTTGATTTCTGTTAATTACTGTTGAATACTAGAGCTGTCGTGTAAAATTATAGTATTTTATGTAAATTTAGAGCTTTTGAAGAAAAAGTTAGCTCTTCTCTATTTTAACCCTAATTTTTAGCATAATCATGCAAATTCAGGAGCAATTTTGTAAAAAAAAATGTCCTACTAAAATGGTTAAAATTATAATATGTTATAGTAAATTATCTGGTATATCGAATCCTTAACGGTGGACCACTATTTACGACACACCCTGTATAAGACAAAGAAGATTCTCTCCCATACCTGTTAACACTGTGCTTTGAAAACAGTGTCAAAGTCAATTATTTTTAAAAGAGTAACCGTGGAGTTTCTTGCCGGCTCTTCTTCATAAGAAACAGCAAATTGGAACCGTGCACATAGCTTCTGACGTTTCATAAGTGCCCATAATAGGTTTATGTGAATTAAAATATTTTGATTTTAAAATATTTTGATTTTAAAATATTTTGATTTTAATTTCGCGTCACTTGTATGTGTAGTGTGGAATATAAATATCTATAAGTTGGTTTAATAACACTACTTCTATTTTATAGGTGGCCATATTTGTGCCTACATTCACATTTTGCCAATTATTTTAGGTTAGTATAATTATTTTGATCCAAAAATGTTTCTATAAGGATTTTTTCTCATGTACAAAAGTGGCGATCTGTCCTTTACAAACAATAAGATTTAGTCTATACTATATATATGTATATAACTTAATAGAAAAATATGATTATAATTTGTGCTACCTGAAAAGGATGTCATTAATACATAATGTCATCATTAACATCTACAGACCTGCCTGAAAGAGGACTTTTGGCCGAAAGGTGTCGTATATCGACATTTCCGAGGACGGTTACGCGACACCACGCAGCAAAACACGACGCCGACCACGTTACGTGTATTATAGTCATAGCTTTAAGGTTTTTAATATGTATTAGTTTATTATAGTATAAGATTATGTTGTGTATTTTATTTATGGGCCTTAGCTGCCTGATAATAAAATGATTATTATTATTATTATTTATTTCTTAATATGGCTGAATACTTAAATGTATTAAATTAATTATCATTGACATAACTATAACTTCTGAATTTAATTGTACTAATATAAAAGAAAATAATTAAGGTATAATGATGTTTAATGTATGCTAATTTAGGATGATACAGGCAGGCGAATGATACTGCAATGCTTATAAATGACTTCTAAGTCATAAGTACAACCGGTACAACGGTCTGGTCTGATCCCCTGAACGCCCCCTGGATCCTCTGCTAGTTATTCTAAGTTTTAATTTCTGTCTTATCCATTATAACTAAGTCTGATCCCCTTACTCGTTTTGATAACGGCAATTTGTCAGTTGTTTGTATTCTATATTTTATAAATTAAGGTAAGTAATTTTACTCTAACTACTTAGCGTGACTTTATGGCATTCTGCTTTTGTTTTCAGTGCAGTTCCATACTGGTGCTAGGTTCCACGTAAAATAAAATTGAAACTACATTCCTTACACGAAATGCCTCGTGCATGAAAAACATAAATTAATCAAAACGACGTGAAAAAAAAAATCGAAATACCAACCAAACAACATAAACGCGAAACAATTTGCAAAATTAATACAATTTCATGTTGTACAAAATAAAGTTTAAATGAATTTTTACTAAGTGATTACACCATTTGAACGTTTTTTGTTATACTTAGTCGTAATAAAAATAATGTAGGTTATACCTTAGAAGTCTTTTAGCTCAACGATGTGAAGTACAGTCAACAAAAGAGATAAGTATGCAGGATCGTCGGATATAGTTGAAGTTTAGTAAGAAACCAATGGATGTACTCGAAGTAAATTTAATTTAATTAATAGAAAACAAACAGCTCATTTATGAAATTAAATTTCAGTCGACAACATCCATCGGTTTCTTACTAAACTTCAATTATATCCGACGATCCTGTATACTTATTTCTATTGTTGACTGTACATTATGATTAACGCACAGAAATTCTTATAAATTGGCACCCGTTCTCTCGCACCTTGAAAAAGTTTCTCACGAAAAAAGAATCAATTTGAAGATATAATCTATTACGTAGACGGTACCTTAGGTACCCATTTGATTTTATTACACAGGAGCTAGCTTTTTATCATAACGCCGCCGGTGGATTGCTTCGCTTTAATGTAACAGGAGGCCTACCACTAGCTCTTAACGCGATCCATTTTAGGACTTAAACTGAACTGTTCTTCTAATTTGTACCATGACGTCAGTTTAACGATTCAGTTTAGGCCGTGCCATCTGCTGACAGCGATTGTCCCAAACTGAGTCGCAAGTTTTGGTTTCATTCATACTTGTTTGGTACCATGAAGTCGATAGAGCAGCTCAAGCGATGCAGTTTAGGAACCTAAACTGAAATGTCTTGTTTTTGAATCGTTTTTAATTAGATCATGGTAGGCCACCTGGTCCTTGCGAGCGCAACGTAATGATGTGTTCACTTCGGAGCTCGAAAAATAAGTAATAAATAGGTAAAATGGGTGACATATTCATACTTTTGGGTAGCTTGTTTATCGGTAAATCATTATAGGTAATTAAACTGGGGGTAATTTATGATAAAATTTTTGCATTTATGACCTAAGGCGGTACCACCGTGCGCCGGTTCTTGTTGCTTCGCTTTAATGTAACTGGTCCTTTGATCATTTGCAACCGAATAACTTAGTTCATCCAGAACTGTCAAAGGAGTTTACTTCTTACTTGAACCTGTTTGTCTACCATATTCGTTAGTGCTGGTTTTTTTTTAAGATTTTTATAATGTTTCAAAATCTTCCCTCGAAAGATAAAAAGACAGAAAATACGTTTATTTACAGCAAACTTGACGAAGAGAAAGAACACAAACATATAAAAGAAAAAGTTGAGGGAAAATATGCGTCACATCCAAGCAAAAAGGCGATGACCTTATTGCGTGGATGTGACGCAATTTTGCCCCAACTTTACTTTTATGCTGAGCAATGGCTCAGCATACTACTGCGACCCTATGCGAGACAGAACCCCAGCGCTGGTTTTCAGCGACTTGAACCTGCTTGACTACCATATTCGTTAGTGTTTTTTTTTAAGAATGGAATAATCTTTATTATGTAAAGTCAGCAAAAGTGATAAGTATGGAGGATCGTCGGATATAATTAAAGTTTAGTAAGAACCGGTGGTTGTTCTCGAATAAAATTTAATTTTATTGATAGAAAATAAACAGCTCTTTTATGAAATTAAATTTCAGTCGACAACATCCATTGGTTTCTTACTAAACTTCAACTATATCCAACGATCCTGCATACCTATATCTTTTGTTGACTGTACACCATATAAATTACAGATATACATGTAAAGATAATATTCATGCTGATATTCCTCTTATAATATTACTGTCACAAGTTCACATCAAATCATTCTGAAATAAACAGATTTGAAATGCAACACACTAAATTCTGAGTCTCCTGTTCCATTCACAAAAACTCCAGTAACTTAGATAAAAAAAAGTTTCAAGTTTGCCATTGTATCTGCAACCAAACCCATGCATTCACTTTAGAAGACCATGAAAATTGGTCCTTCAAGAACATTGGTCCTCCCGAACTTTCAGAAATCAAAGCGGTCTCATGTTCAATTTAGTAGATTTTTATATTTAATTTATCCTTTTGATAGATTCTTATTTTTATGTAAATGTGAGGACTTTGTAGGCCTTGTAGACTTTAGATCAGATCTGTAGACCATTTTTTATTTTATTAAGTATCTGGTACTTGTTGACAGGCCTACGCTGTCCTCCCATACCTACTGTAATTTGAAAACATTGTAAAAGCCAATATTTTTTTAAAAGAGTAACCGTGGAGTTTCTTGCCGGTTCTTCTCCATAGGAAGCAACCAATTGGAACCGTGCACATAGCTTCTGACGTTTCATAAGTGCCCATGTAGGTTTATGTGAAATAAAATATTTTGATTTGAATTGTAAGCCCAAAAAAGTCCGGAAGCATAAATTAAAACGGAGTGTCAAGTTTGCCATTATATTTCTGCAACCAAATCCTTCCATTTAAAAGACCATGAAAATTGGTCCTTCAGGACCATTGGTTCTCCCAAACTTCCGGACACCAAATAGTCTCATGTTCGATTGTAAGCCACGTGCCACAGCAGGCACGTGGTCGCAGACGATGGTCCCACGATAATTGCACGGCCGCGCGCCGTCGTGGCGATCGTTAGGCTGATTGGTGTCGCTTCAAGCATCATTAATTTCTGCCCCTGCATTTTATTTTTGCAGTTTCCCCTGGAAATAAGAGGAGGGACATTAAGTAAATGTTCGAGTTTTTTATGTATAAAATTAACACGCTTGCCGTCCTCGTGAATTCAGCGAAGGGCCATTTTTAAGCCAATATGTCGAGAATTATATAATTATTTTTATAATATGTTCGAAAAAGGAAACCGCAAAATAATCATTATTATTTTTAAGGCCCACATACGGTTTAAGGTAGGTGCAGACGCCAGCACATCAAGCTACTACAATCTGTTAAACTTTAATAGATTTTCAACTGTATCGTGTATAAATTAATTTGCCCTTCTGACCCTTTGACCTTAAATACAAATTAATAGACTATTTCTTTTCTTACTTTTCTTAATAAATTTCCCTTTTTCTTCCGTTTAATATCGCTAAAATTCCTAAAATTCTTACCTACAGTACGGCCGTCGAGAGAATGCGTTCCTGACACATGTCAGTGCGACAATTCAAGTAGCCGATAAAGACGAAATTCGCAAAAGACGTGTTCGTTTGTTGAAAACTGACAGGTGTCAATACTTTCCATATGTGGGTATTCTTAGGTGGAAAGGCCCCAGACGGCGGCGCGCCGTGTTCCCCGCGCGCTTCTCTCTAGAGGAATGGTGGCCGTTCGCGGCCGCTGAGGGTGACGGGGTCCGCATGGATTCATGTGGGCCAACACCTGGCCGGGGCAGTGTGACGAAATGCGCAAGCACTCCAGCACCCCGGCTAAACGTAGTAGCAGGACAACGCGTGGCTAAATAATAACAGCCGCACAGGTCGATCGATCAGGTTAAGCTACGCTTGCTGCGGTTGGTCTGTGGATGGGTGACCATCTTTACATACTGAGACCCCTCCGTGCCTCGGAAAGCACGTTAAGCCGTTGGTCCCGGCTGTCATTTGTGGATCATTGACAGTTGTTACGGGTAGTCAGAAGCCCGAAAGTCTGACAACTAGTCTTACCAAGGGGTATCGTATTACCCAGTAACTGGGTTGTGGAGGTCAGATAGGCAGTCGCACCATGTAAAATACTGGTATTCAGCTGCATCCGGTTAGACTGGAAGCCGACCTCAACATAGTTGGGAAAAGGCTTGGCAGATGATACTTATCAAACTACTATTTTATACTAATGATGTAGATATTTTATGAGATAAACATAGCTTTAATATAAAATGTAACTAGGTGTCTATTGAGAGATGTATTGTGTGTAATTGTGTGTTGTGATGTGTGTCAAGAACGCATTCTCTCATCCGTCACATGTCCAGTGAAAAATAAGAACCCAATTAATCTGCCTAGCCTTTTTTGAACTATGCTGGGGTCCTTCTAGTCTTATCGGATGCAGCTGAATATCAGTATTTGACGTAGAGCGACTACCTACTGTTTCTGGGTAGCACGATACACCTTGATAAGACTGGTCGTCAGACTTTTGGTCTCCGACCCGTAACTGCCGTTTAAGATCCACGAATGGCAGCCGGGACTAATGGCTGAACGTGCTTTCCGAGGCACGGAGAGTCTCGGTATGTAAAGATGGACACCCATCCAAAGAACAACCGCGGCAAGAGTAGCTTAACTTGATCAATCGACCCGTGCGGCCGTAGCGCCAGTGAAACATCCAAGCCCAATTAATAAAAGTGTCATCCAAAAATAGCCATACAAAAAAAAGCCCCACGGATAATTACATTCCGCATAAAGTAACTACTTTTATTCGTACACTATTAATAACGACAGCGCTATTGTTAATAACGCCATAACACGTTATTGCTATAAAAGCGTCAAGCTCAACAATTTGCCAAGCAAACAAAGAATGGTATGCGTAAATTGGAGTACAGAGTGCAGTTCAAAGCAAAACAAGTCCTGTTTTACATACCTGCCTCGCTGTATGCAGTCTTTTAAATAAAAATAAATGCTGGCCATGCATTCCAGGTGGCTCTAAAAAAATGTAACTATTGTATTTTTTTATCTGTGACCTAAAAGTCGAACGATATTTTTAATTATTCGCACAAATTCCATAGATAAAGCTCTGGTCAAACTGAGGCGAATCCCGCGCGGGATGTGGGAGAAGTTATTTGATAGCTTCCTACCAAAAAAAAAAATATCGAATACAAAATCGGAGGGGCAATTCTCGTAATTAGTCACAGTCTGATCTCAGTCTCAATCTGTCAAAAATACCTCTAATTTCTCTACATTTTTGACATTGATTGTCGCTTAGATGAGTTTGAGACTACATTTTGAACGTTTTTTAATTACGGGATTTGGCCTTCTGCAACTGAGAAGCCCAATAAAATCCCATAGGTAATGAGAAAATGGTAAGACGTGAGAATCGAATGGTTCTGTTATAAATTGACTTATCATTCTCCTGCCTTTATCCTAATTTATTTGGGGACGGCGCAACATGTTTTTTTCTTCCTTATATCTCTATTAGTCGTCACCTCGGTAGTCTCTGCCTTTCTAGTCATATTATCTTTCACACAGTCCGTCCATCGTTTCTTTGGTCTTCTTTTTCTTGCTTCTGTTATGACTGTGGGGAGATCATAATTATTTCGTTTTGTTTTTTCCCCCTATGATAGCTACACTTACACACAACTGTGACGCTTCTGACATAACACAATGTACAGACGCCAGCAGATCAAGCTACCCGAAACTGTCAAATTTTCCCAATCAACTTTGAACCCTATGCTTTAGCGATAATGTTGAAAATCTATTAAAGAAATTGGACAGATTGTAGTCGCTTGATGGGCTGGCGTATGTACCTACGCGAGTTTAGATATTGAGTTCTCTTAAGTTTTTATTTCGATTTTGTTTTTTTTCGAGTTAGGTTTAGGTGCGCCATGCACTACTAGGAAGTAGTGAAGCGGGGGACTGTCTTTTGTAATTTTGACGTCCAAAATGTGCTCTCAGTCTAAATCGAATAAATGACTTCTGATTTTGATTTTGAGATGTCTCCAGACGACGCTGACCTCACCATTAGATGAACTGACAGATTGTTCGTCTCTTAAAACACTGTATATATTTCGTCACTAATTAATTGGCACCGCTAGCAATTCCTATCCAAAAACCAGCTTTCATTTCACCATATTTCTTGAATTTTCAATATTTTCCAATAGTCCGTAGCTATCCCCTGTCCAATCGGTTGTTTTTCATCGCTTCTGGTGCTTGTTTTTTATCGTACGACGACGGCGTGTGCAGATGGCTCCTAGCCAGTCCGCCGTGACCACGATCGCAGTTTTCAATATTCCGAGAGATAGGAAAATTTTAAAAGTTATTTCAATTCAATAGCTTGGTTGAGAACTTGAGAATGGAGCCTTGTGGCATCCCTCAAAGAATATACTACTTCATTTACATAAGAGAATGTCGTGAAAGGAATATAATTATGTAAAGGGTTTTAAGATATTAATGTTTGTGTTATCTAAAAGAAAATCACACTAACTTGCAAACGCCTTTACAGTGTGCATTATGTAACTAATTTTATATCCTTCTAAACCTAAAGGTACAAGAAATTGTACATGTTTATACAAATAAACAAGATATTATCATTTAAACTGATATCAGATGCTTCACTCGAGTGAATTTTCATTTCGTGTTTCATTATAAATTGAATAGAAATTAACGTTCATTTAATTTAATTTATCGATCATTTGGAGCGCGAGTGAAAGATGCTGAGTGCTGAAATCAAACATCGTTGGATCGATTCGCTAATTCATTCATTTTTCACTTTTGATTAATTTTGTGTTCAGATTTAATTCGGCATATTTCACTCCAAGAGAATTATTAAACGACATTGCTTAGCAGAACGGGAGGGGCCCGTGGCTAAATAATAACAGCCGCACAGGTCGATCGATCAGGTTAAGCTACGCTTGCCGCGGTTGGTCTGTGGATGGGTGACCATCTTTACATACCGAGACCCCTCCGTGCCTCGGAAAGCACGTTAAGCCGTTGGTCCCGGCTGTCATTCGTGGATCTTTGACAGTCGTTACGGGTAGTCAGAAGCCCGAAAGTCTGACAACCAGTCTTACCAAGGGGTATCGTATTACCCAGTAACTGGGTTGTGGAGGTCAGATAGGCAGTCGCTCCATGTAAAATACTGGTATTCAGCTGCATCCGGTAAGACTGGAAGCCGACCCCAACATAGTTGGGAAAAGGCTAGGCAGATGATGATGCTTAGCAGAACGAATTTTATTGGGTAGCTATGAGATAGAAATTTATCGCGTTAAATTAAAAGGTAGACAGGAAGTTTTGGAAGGACAAAGGGTAGCCCTTGCCCAGCAGTGGGACACAATATAGGTTAACAAAGAAATAAACAAGTTTTAAATTTTTTGAGTCTTCGAATTTTTACGATAAAGATACTTCAAGCCAAATAAAATGTTTTGCTCAAAAACGGACTCGAAATAGCGCTTTGAGAAAAATTAAAAATTCATGTTCATTGCATTCATTATAAATAGTGTTTGTCGCTTTTCAAGTGTTAATAACAATAAAATAAATTAAGTATTCAAACTATAACTGGTTGAATACGAGGCTTTTGGCTGCTTTTATTAGGTGTGTATTGTAATGTGCGTTTAGTTTGTGCACAATAAACAATGTTTCCTTCTAAAATATTTAAGAAGTCATTTTAAATACATGAATAGTACTTTTCAATTTGAATTTAAGCTCTTCATCTAAAATATCATAATAATTCTTCATCTGGCATGTTTTCATTTTCTGAATAAGCCAGTGAATTTCAATTTTGTCTCCACATTGATCTGTCACATAAGTCTAATATATACGACGTTCATAAAACCTGAGCCAAAGTCACTAGTTCACTCAGTCTAGCGGGCATTAATCGCAAAACATGGACGGCTAAAACTCATAAGCGCTACTATTTGGCAGGGTGAGCGAAAAAAAGTAATACAATCAAGAATATATGCGTCTTTAGGAACGAAATTCGGAATTTTCTTGATATAAATTCTGTGTAGTGACCAATCTGGGCAAATTAAGAAAAGAATGTAGTATTTGCTCGAGTTATTTGTTATATTAGCTGTTGCTTGGCAGAGGACCAAAGATTTTTTTGCTATTGGAATAAATTGGACTAATCCCGTAGTAACGGCTTTCGTTGACGGCCATTGCTTTTTGGTTTCGTACCCAAAGGATGCCAACGGGACCCGTATAACTAAGCCTTCGCTGTCCGTCCGTACATCCATCCGTCCGTCCATCTGTATGTCTGTCAGTGGGATGTATCTCATGAACCGTAATATATGGACAGATAAATGGCAATAATGGCCTATGGCATTAAGTCCGCCCCTGTACATTTTTGTGCTTAAAGTATTAAATAAATAAATAAATATTCAAAGTGTGTATTTCTTTTGCCGCTATTACAACAAAAATAATAAACATAAAATAAAGGTAAATGTTAAAGGGGGTCCTTAAAAGAAATGTATTTTTTTCGGCATTTTTTGCCTTGTGCCGCTTTTTTAAAGTGATTATTAGAATATTCAAAGTCAAAGTCAAAGTCAAATCATTTATTTCAATTAGGCACAGTAAAGGCACTTTTGAACGTCAAAAATTATAGTAAAAACAATTGATTCTAGTCGCCCATTCCAAAAGGTAGTTTTCGTATGGAGAAGAATGGGCAAGAAACTCCACCGTTACTCTTTTAAAATGTTTTACAAGTTCTGTATAGGTACATTAATTATATAATTATATGTGAAGACGATGCATCTAGAATAAAAATTAGTCTGCCAACAAAAGGTAAAAAGAATTAAAAATAAAGCAATGACAGGTAAATCAATTATGTGATAGATACATGGTGCTCACATATTTACAACTATTGTTAAAGTAGATTATTTTTATATAATTTTAACAAGTGTGTGAGTTACTGTAGCCACAAAAAGTAAAACTAATGTCATAAAAAAAATATATAAATTAAATTAGCGACCAGTTTGATTTTGTCTAGACTCTAGATTGTCCTATGGAGCAGGACCAGCATGTTTCCAAGCATTCTTATCTTGGATGTAATCTTCTAATTTGTAATATCCTTGTTTACAAAGTGTACTTTTAATATGAGTTTTAAATTTTCTTTCATTTAATTGCAATATGTCACAAGGTATTTTGTTGTAACATTTAACACAGTACCCCATAAAAGATGTCTGTACTTTAGATAATCTGAAAAAAGGTTGATCTAATTTATCTTTATTTCTAGTATTAAAATAATAATATAAAAGACGACCCACTGACCGTGACGTCACCGTGAATGAATGATATTTGGTATTTAAATGAAACACCATTAATCGTTCATTTTGATTGACCAGCTACGTTGATAAAATTTAAATGTTGTCTTTTTGAAAATGTTCCAATTTCAAATACCTACACAGTTTGTAATAATGATCAAAATGAAAAGATATTTATTTCTGTAAATAGATCTTGTAAGACACTAACAGGTCATTTCCCGTAATTAAAAACGTTCAAAATCTAGTCCAATCTCATCTCAGCGACAATCAATGTCAAAAACTTATCAAAAATGTTGAGTAACTAGAGGTATTTTTGACAGATTGAGACTGAGATCAGACTGTGAACGTTCTTAAAATTACGAGAATTGCCGCTCAAGTCAATATTTTATAACGATGGTGGATTACTTAGATGATATTTCGAAACAAACTAAGAGGTCATCCAGGTTCTTTTAAAGTCATTATCTGCCTAGCCTTTTCCCAACTATATTGGGGTCAGCTTCCAGTCTAACCGGATGCAGCTGAATACCAGTATTTTACATGGAGCGACTGCCTATCTGAAATCCACAACCCAGTTACTGGGTAATACGATACCCCTTGGTGGTATTGGTTGTCAGATTTTCGGGCTTCTCACGACCCGTAACGACTATCAAAGATCCACGAATGACAGCCGGGACCAACGGCTTCACGTGCTTTCCAAGGCACGGAGGGGTCTTGGTATGTAAAGACGGTCACCCATTAACGGACCAACCGCGGCAAGCGTAGCTTAACCTGATCGATCGACCCGTGCGGCTGATATTACTTAGCCACAAGCCGCTCTACTTCCCAGATTCTTTTAAAGTTCAAATATTATTTTTGTGTGTGTTTTCAATAAAGTGAATGAACCCTTTATTCATAAACCCTAAAGTTATGTAGTAATTAGCTACTGTTCAAGCATACATTTTGACGTTTGAACGTCACTTAACTTTAATCATCGTTTTGTAAATAAACACCTAATCTACTTTAGATATTATAATAAAAAAAGTCGGGCTAGTTACACCATTTATAACTCAAAAACGACTGGACCGATTTTTATGATCTTTGATTAGTTGAATTTGTCTCCGCCCCGAATAGCAGAATAACTATTAAAACATGGTAAAAATTCACAAAAAAAAAAAATGAAGGTCATTCATTTTCTCATACATTTAAACGGCTTTTTTTATTGATTGATTCTAAGGCGGTATGACGTTCGCGGGTCAGCTAGTTGAGTATATTTCTAAGTGACGTCTCGTAGTGCGATCGCATAGTGATCGCATAAACTATCAGTTTTTATTATTGTAAATGTTAGATATCGCAAGTCAAATCTATATTTTATATAAAATTCAAAGTCCTGACTGACTGATATATCAACGCACAGCCTAAACCACTGGTTCTAGAGACATAAAATTCGGAGGGTGTGTTCTTTGTGAAGAGTAGGTATCCCCCAAGAAAGGGTATTTCTAAATTCCACCCCTAAGAGGGTGAATGGAAATTTCACGCGGACAAAGTTGGGGGCAGAAGCTAGTTAATAAATAAATATCTAATTGGTCACATCCATTCTCACCATTTCAATATCTCTACGGAAGAGTTTATTTGACATCCTCCGAACACTAATGACATCCGAACTTACCCGCCATGTCTGTTGTTCTCCGTCGACAGAGGTTGGGAACCTGGTCCCGGTATCAAAATTGGGCACGTTTCCAATCTTGATAATTGTCTGCAAGGAACGGGCTATATACGTTTGCTCGTCCTTATCGACACCGGTGTTCGTAGTTTTGCTGAGATCTAGTGGAATGATAGTAATGTCGTTTGTTCTCGCATCATCTTAAAACAAAGAAAGAAAGAAAATACGTTTATTTGCGACGTAATTGATGCAGAGAATTATAAAAAAAATATAACAAATTGGGGGAAAATATGCGTCACATCCGCGCAAAACGGCCATCGCTCTGCATAATGCTAAGATCCTATGCGAGGCAGAGACCTCGCATAGGGTCTCTCCCCAGTGCTGGTTTTCAGCGACAGCCGGCGTTGACGTGATGACGTCAACAAGACCAGTATACGATGAGATACTCGTACAATAAGAAATAAAAAACAAAATAAATAGACAATACCTAGTTCTAAACGTTTATCCATACTAATATTATAAATGCGAAAGTGTGTCTGTCTGTCTCACCTCTTCACGCTTAACCGATTTAGATGAAATTTGGTATAGAGATAGTTTGAATCCCGGGAAAGGAAATAGGATAGTTTTTATCCTGATAGATTATCCCGTTATTCCCACTGGATCGACACTTATGCGGGTACCACCTATCATAATATAATATATACCTTTTCTCAGTTTAGTTGTGATCAATTCTTGATAAATCACAATCTTATAGCGGTGGGGTAATTACGTAATACACTCACTATCCCAATGCTATTCCCTTTTTTTTAGAGCTGAAGAATTTTTAAAACATTTATGATAATAAAATGAAGCATTAGTGTTCGCAAATCGCGCGCAGGTCAATATTTTAGGACGAAAAGTGAAGTATTATTTTATTTATTTATTAAAAATTTCGTCATCATCATCATTTCAGCCGAAAGACGTCCACTGCTGGACATAGGCCTGAGACATTTTACATCTACCAACCCGCACTAGTTCCGTGTGGTGGATTACGGCCCAGTCATTCTCACTGAAAGAAGGCCTGTATCCCAGCAGTGGGAACAATATAGGCTAATTTGCTAAAAAAAAAGTACCTACAGTAGAAAGGTGGACTTAACGCCCGAGGCATTTGACTACCAGTATTATTGTAAAGTAACGATTTTGTACTATGATGTCAACCAACTGCTAACTGTCACCTTGATACTCGTTTTAACCGCGCAAATGACTGGTAGAACTAAGATGGAAGTTTAAAAATTATGCCATACTAGCCCCGCGGTTTCACCCGCATAAGTTTCTCGTGATAATATCGGGATACAAACTATCCTATGTCCTTTCCCGGGACTCATAATCTATACCAAATTTCATCTAAATCCGTTCAGCGGTTTAAGCATGAAGAGGTAACAGACAGACAGTTTCCTCACGTACCCAGCGAGCTTAAAAGAAACAACACTCTCGTACATTAAACTTAAGACTACCCACTATACAACAAGTGTAGCGGACACGAGAAAATGAGGTAGGTACTCCGTCAACCTTAACCTGTTTACCGCGACACACGCTCTCACAGCGGGGGTCTTAATGACCAAACATCGTTTTCAAAATTTCAGCAATTCGACACACAACAAATCCTAATCTTAGCTAATATTATAAATGCGAAAGTAAGTTTGATTGTTTGTTACCTTTTCACGCCTAAACCACTGAACCGATCATCCTGAAATTTTGCATATACGTTGTCAGGTGTACAGGAACGGACATAGGGTACCTTTCATCCTGAAAAAAAGTGTCGTTCCCGAGGAAAACAATAATAACCTTATTATGATAATAGATGGCGCCACGTGTATTGTTATTTTCCTCGGGAACAACCCTTTTCTAGCGGAAGATCAAGACGCTTCTAACGATACCTCATTTGTCTAATTATAACAAGTAGTTTAGAAGTTATGAGAGAACAGATGAACATACATACATACACCTTTACCGGTCAAAATCATAACCCTCCATTTTGCTTCGCCGCAGTCGGGTAAAAAAAAGGAAGAGATTTCAGTGCCATTTATAGGCTTTTTACTCTGTTCACCTTTTACACGCTGATTTTGTCCAGACGGTAAAAAAAAGGTAGGCCGGTATAATAAAACATTGTTGTTGGTTAATATTCCATTTTACATAATATGAAAACGAATGTCAGCTTATCATACTCATGAAAAATCGCCTCATTAATGTTAAAGTAATGCATTGTCATAGAAACAGGATTATTATGTACGATTTTATGATTTTTAAGCGATGTTCATAATACCTTATCAAAGGTTAAACTGAAATCCTTTTTGTGGCTCTTATTTTTAAATAAAAGAGGGTTTGTATCTAATCTTTAACAATGTTCATATGTGGTAGCAGACTTTCACAAAAATGCTTACAATTTAGGATTGCTCTGAAACATTATTCTGGGGAACCTCCTCGTACTTTTGAATTAATTAGGTATGTCAAAAGGAATTTCCCATTATATTCTTTGTCATCCCAACGTTTTTGGGTATTTGGTATTTAAGCTATGTGATTTCATATTTCATTTTCGTATTTAATTTTATTGTGTTCTTATTTTCATTTTACTTATTCATGTCTTAACAGCGGTATTACATTTTCATCAACGTACTAGAAGCTACAAATTTTTACTTACGCAGTTTTCGCAAGCATTTGCTTTTCGATAAATAAATGTTTTATCTTATCGATCTGTGGCTGCTTTAGTTCGAACTTGAACCAAATTTGAATTCTCTAGCTTAATTATAATAATAACAGTAACAACGGAGATTACCCAGGTACGTAAGAGATATCTTCTGCGTACCTGGCTAATCTCCGTTAACATTGGCCACACACACACACACTTATGCACTATAATGTTATAGTGCACAAGTGTCTGCGTTAACACAGGAGCACTCTCTGTTCCTTTACTGTCATAGTCCGATAGGACGGCAATCCGACACTACCGGGGAGAGACCAGGCGTAGGACCAACGGCTTTACGTGCTTTCCGACGCACGTTACGGGGGTATTAAACCGCCAACTTCCAATCTCCGGGCTGTTACTAAGAAATTCCTAATGGAAAACCCAATAACACTGTCCGACCTGGAAATCGAACCCAGGACCCCACGCTCAGCAGTCGCGTTTTTTTAATTTTTTTTAATTGCTAAATGGGCCTGCTCTTGACCTCGTTCACGCCTGATGGAAAGCGATGGATGAGGTCTAAGATGGAACGAGCGTGCCCAGAAGATGCCTATTCACTCATGCAACCATGAGACCTACGGGGCAGTCGAAGCCTGTCAAGAGCCTGTTTATACCCTAGTCACGAATTGGCATACTGTTTTTTTTTTAGTCTAATGCTGCTTAGTTAACATTTATGTCAGCGAATTTCATCTAAGTATTGTGTTACAATATCTGCAATACGAACGTCATCTAAGTCATCATAGAAGTTTATGTATACAGCACCCTAATTGCGTAATACACAATCAATATCAATCTGAATCATTTTGAAGGATATTGCTAATCCATTGCTTCATATGTTCGAAAAATTTGTCTGCTGAAAAACGTAAATAAAGCAATGAATGTTATTGAACTGTCAAAATTAAACACATAGCTACTGATAGTGTCTTACGCAATTACCCTGGAGGGTGGCAGCGTAACCTGTTACCATGGATACATTACATAATTCTAGACCCTCCTGCGTTGAAAATTCGTCGGATATTTAAAAAAAAATTACTGTTCCTTATTGCACCTTTCCACAAAAACAGCCGATTTTTTTTTTTTTTTTGATAGCCGACATAAAATTTCCGCGACAGAATTATGTGTTGAATTCAAAGGATCAGTTTGCGTGTCCCTGCCATGCGTCCATATTCCCATGCTGATTTCGGCTACCGCTATTTCTGTTTCTATGATCATTGCTGTTTTTGCGGGCTATGGGTTACGAGCGTGTTCTTATGTGGCTAATGTATAGGAATATCTCATGTAATTTAAATCCATAGCCATTAAATCAGTAATCTTCTTTAGTGAAATGTATTGTCAGTTGGTTTTTGAGTGACCATTTTTGTAACAATAAGTCAATGGCCATAATAATGACCCAATGAGCAGCCATCTATGACCACTCTGATCGATCGGTCACTCAGGAAGTCGAAATCCAGTTGCAAAAGTCAGCAGAGAAGCTGAATGCGGGAAGCTTACCCAACAGACTGGTGGTCACTGAGGAGCTCATTGTCTTCGAGGTATGCCGGCAGCTTATTGTCAAGTACCCTTTCTATCACTTTTCACAGTATGGAGGTTATGGCGATTGGACTTTAGTTGACAGGATCGGCATGGCAATCAAATATAGCCTATCTTGACTAAGGAGCCAGAGAGCCCAACTTCTCATAAAAGTTTAATATTAATACGGAAATATCGATACCGCAATTTTGCACGCTCCAATACATTCATTCATTGGGGCCAGGCCCGAACCGAAAATTGTATAAAATTTATTGCTTCATGAAAAAAGTATAATCTAGGCTCATTCGTTCGGATACACTCGTGTATTGAATCGTGTGGTCCACCACGGATCACTAAGTTTTTCCGCTTTTTTCAATTTATATCCCAGCAGCATATTTGGATAATCATAATCGTAAAGTCAACCAAAAGAAAAGTAGGCCAACCTACTTTTCTTTTGGTTGACTTTACGATTGTTTATTACCTAAATAAGTCCCCGTATTTAGAGTTTTGTATTGTGAGCTTTAATTTCCTGCGAGCTTTGATTTCGAGCGAGGAATTTAATTTTTGTATTAAAATATTTTCATGTTCATTTTCATACGTTTGTTTTTTTAATAAATTATTTAAACAAAAGCTGGGTTTTGTATAAATGTTATATCATAATCTATTGTGAGTTATATATTTGGTGTTATGATCTCAATTTTAAAGACTATCGGGGTTATTACGTCACACACAGCAGCAATGGTTTTCATTTTGACAGTTCAGCAACATTCATTGCGTTATTTACATTGATGAGCAAATATTTTTTTCAAACATATGAAGCAATGAAAACTCCAGCAATATCCTTCAAAATCAAATGTGTTACGTAAATAGGGTGTAGACCATATTTGAAAACAAAGGAACCATAAGGAAGGTATGTACAGACGCCAGCAGATCAAGTTACTACAATCTGTCAAATTTCTTTAATAGATTTTCAACTTTATCGCTGAAGCATAAGGTTCAAAGTTGATTGGGAAAATTTGATAGATTGGGGTAGCTTGATGTGCTGGCGTCTGTACCTATTCATTATCAAACATTGAATGGCATAATATCAGTTTAGATTTCACCTTTGTACGTGGGATGGTAATTTAAATAGTATTTGGTCAAACACTAAGCTCCTAAATGGATTGTTTTATTTACTGTGATAAATTATTTATGGTACGACATTAGAAAGGCTTATGACTAAGTAATAACAGGCGCACGGGTCGATCGATCACGTAAAGCTACGCTTGCCGCGGTCGGTCCGTGGGTAGGTAACCATCTTTACATACCGAGACCCCTCCGTGCAGCACGCAGCAGCAGCAGGTTAAGCTGGATGCAGCTGAATACCAAAGTAACATGGAACGGCTGCCTAACTGGCCTCCATAACCCGGTTACTGGGTAACACGATACCCCTTGGTAAAACTTGGCTGTCAGACTTTTGGGCTTCTGACTACTCGTAACGACTGTCTTGACAGCCGGGACCAAGGGCTAAACGTCCTTTCCGAGGCACGGAGGATGGATGGTCAACCATCCATGAACCGACCGCGAAGCTCAGCTTAACCTTGGATTAACCCGTGAGGCTCTTATTTTTGAGCCACGAATCCCGGCCGGAGTGCGACGATAACATAGTACAGACGCCAGCACATCAAGCTACCCGAAACTGTCAAATTTTCCCAATTAACTTTGAATCTTCTGATTCAGCAATAAAGTTGAAAATCTATTAAAGAAATTTGACAGATTGTAGTAGCTTGATGTGCTGGCGTCTGTACATATTGAGTTAAATTATTCAAAATCGTAAAATCTGAATCGGATATAACCTCACTTTCAAACCTCTAGCATCGTTATGTCTTATAAATGGGACAAAATACCCTTATAAGAGAAGATTTTATTATGCAAAGAAGTGTTTGCCGACTCGATAATCGAGTTATGAGTCTCTTGATCGCAAACTCTTATTCATGCCGAGATTTAAGTTAAAGGAATTGTTACCGCAGAAACACTCAAACCATCTTACGATTTTCTCAAAATATAGAAATAACAGGAATTTTGGTCATCATCTGCCTAGCCTTTTCCCAACTATGTTGGGGTTGGCTTCCAGTCTAACCGGATGCAGCTGAATACCAGTATTTTACATGGAGCGACTGCCTATCTGACCTCCACAACCCAGTTACTGGGTAATACGATACCCCTTGGTAAGACTGGTTGTCAGATTTTCGGGCTTCTGACTACCCGTAACGACTGTCAAGGATCCACGAATGACAGCCGGGACCAACGGCTTAACGTGCTTTCCGAGGCACGGAGGGGTCTCAGTATGTAAAGATGGTCACCCATCCACAGACCAACCGCGGCAAGCGTAGCTTAACCTGATCGATCGACCTGTGCGGCTGTTATTATTTAGCCACGGACCCCCACAAATAACAGGAATTTTGGTACGAGTAAAAATACATTATATGTCACGATTGTTTAATAAAAAAATAATGGCAGGCTCGTTGCCTTGGCAACAGTAAGGGTTTGTTTGTAACTAGAAAAAAGATCAAAGATCAAATACACGGGTTGCTCACATTATCATAGCTGTAATAAACACATTACCACTCCTTTGCGTCGCGCAGTCGGGTAAAAAAGGGCTGTCAGGGACAGATTTTCTGGTGATTCACTTAAAACTAACAAGTTTTTTGAGAGCAGTGGTCAGTGGTGGCCCAGTGGTAACGGCCGCGACTTACGAGTTGTAGATTCGGACCTAGATAGGTGCTTTACTTTTTGTAAATTATTTCAACACCACTGCTCTCAAAACGATGAAGGAAAACATTGTCAGAAAACGATGAAGAAAAACATCGTAAGGCATGTCCTAGAACCAAAAATTCGGAGCCATGTGACATCAACCAACCCGCACTGGGCCCGCGTAATAGATTACAGCCCACTCCCTCTCGCAGAGAGGAGACCTGTGTCCTAGCAATGGGAACAATAAGGCTTATTATGCTATTTATCGTTTCTTTGGCTCTTAAAGCCATCTCAAACCTTCTTACCTAGAAATAAAAACCTTCCAAGAGCTTTTAGATAAACTTGCTTTCAGAGCATTATCAAAGGACACAAAGTTACAGATTCTATAAAAAAAAACAATGGTCGCTTCTCGTCACAAGAACTGGGAAGTAAAAGTTACAAGGTTTTGTATGGGACAGAGACAAATTGGCAAAAAATAAGGATACTTTTCGGACAACAAGGAAAGTTATCTTTTAAGTTCATTTTCCATTATGGCAGGGACATCCACGCAAAACCTGTTACCAAGGATTCAGTACCTACATGCTTCTGAAACCACTTGAGTTGAAATTTTTCGTTGGTTATAAAAAAAAACCGGTCAATTGCTAGGAGCTAGTTGGATTCGCGCACCGAGGGTTCCGTACAGATTTGTAGGTAGGTATGTTTTGTAATATAACTACAAAGGAGGATGGCGAGTTTGGACCCACATTATTTATAAATTAACTAAGTGTCGTTCACTTGCAAGTTCATATTTACTATAATTAAGAGTTTGTAAGAGGATTATATAAAAAATATTGAGTCACTAGGTGATGGGAATTAAAAGTTAGAATAGATTTTTATTTACTTAAAAATAAGTCATCATGCAGTTATTAAACGCACCGTGTTTCATATTACATTCCAAAGTACTCATTCATTACCTAGACCGTACATGATTTACGTTCTTACACTTGTAGACGTTTACGCTTGTCAATTTTTTTTAAACGAAACATGTAAACTATGAGAAAAACATACAAAAGTTAATATTAAAAATGGATTTACATTTTTTTATACAAAAATGAATGTACAATATTATAATTATTACGATTATTTGTGATAACATAGAATGGAACGCTATGCTGTCAATTAGAGTTGGCTGTCAGTGTCTAGTGTCATTCCATTGTTTGTTTTCAACGGCTAAATGGGATATCTGTTATTTTCTGTGCGATTTTGTGGATTCTTGACGACTTGGCTTTACCTTTGGATTCCGATTTGCAAGTGGTTTGGGCTTAGTTACCCGTTAAAATGCGTTGTGTGAATTGTCAATTGCGCATTGCCCGATTACGGAAATATCGTTTGTCCGACGAAAGTGCTCAGGTAGTCGAGAGAGTTCAGAGATGCGTTTATCCGCGTGATGTAAGTATTGTAATACCTATAAATAAATTGGTACTTAAGCTCATTTACTTCAGTATCATCCCGTGGCGTGGTTTTGTTTCCTTTTGATTGCAAGACTCGCACTCGTATTATAAGGAACTTAAACGTATAACCGTCACCCGCAGGATGATAAGAAGTGGTCACATTCTTGATTTTGAACCACTGACATGATTATAACAATAACTAGGTGTATTTGATAACTCTCAAACCATGTTCATAATTATTTTTAGATGACGGGAGACGACTTTATTTGTCATTCCAGTTGGGAGTTGATAAATCATAACCCAAATGAAGATCCTGAACATAACACCCGATAGCAACTTGGCCATCGTAAGATCTATTTTGAGAATCAGGAACAGACTGGTCCTCAAACCAGAGATGTCTGAAACAGAAGTCCAAACAAGAAATGTTGTGTCTGAATGGATAAGACTAATAATGACGTGCATACTCAATAGATCTGTATTTTTATTATTTTTGTGATTGTTTTCACTTTTATTGTTTCAGTTAACCAACACTGATGAAATATGTGGGCATAGCCTTGCTATTTACGTGCACATGGAGTATTTGATAGCTTTCACAGAAGTTCTGCCCCTGTTGCACCTTCCACATCTAGTGTAGGAGGTAGCGCACAGCCTATATCTTAGTATTTATTATAATCATCATCCTCCTGCCCTTATCCTATTTTTATCACAACCTGTATTTTATAATCACAAATGAAATAAAAGATTTTCTAAGTATGTATTGTTTTATTCAACAAACCTCTTGTTTAAAAATCCAAGTTCTTAATAGTCTATAAAATCGCGTCTTTGCTAAATTGCTTTTCATGAAGGGAGTTCCAGAAGATCTTATGTATGTTATTTATGTAGAGTGGCTAGATATTTATTCCTAGTACCTATATTTTGTTTTCGACTGCTTCGTTGGTCTAGTGATCGTAAGCACGACTGCCGAACGTGGGGTCCTGGGTTCGATTCCCAAGACAGGCAAGGTGAAATTCTCAGTATCAGCCCGAAGTCTGAGTATGTGCTCGGTTAGTAACAGTTGGCTCACCCCCCTTTTATCAATCAATCATGTAACTGGCAAAATGTGCGACCCGGCTTTAGAAGGAATCTCAGTTGCAAAGACACGTCGCGCCAATGGGAGCCTTAAAACTACATAATCTGCTAGATATTTGCGCTTCTTTCAGCTTAGTTGTTGTTATTAGTTGTTGGCAAAAGCCAATAATGATTATAGTTTCATCCTAATATCAGTCTAGTCTATGCTTACACTGCTTAGAGTAGGTATTCATTTCATATCTCGTTTTGACCAAGTCACTTGTTTCTAGCTCCCAGACGTATTTTTTATTTTGAGTACCTAGGTAAGTACCTATATTTGGCAAGAGAGATGCAGAAACACGATGGTAGTGTTGGTAAATATTTCTATTCTGTTTGATCAACTTTTTGAAACTACATAATACATAAAAAAGATATTGTATTATTTAATAAGCACTATTAGATTAATTTTAGGTTATAATCTTTTACATTGCATATCTTTTTTCTCCCAGCCTCTACGACTTACTGCCCATTTGCTTTTTTGCTAGTTTTATATAGTTCTACAACTAGTTATAAGTTTCCATAGTGAACGATACTCCTAACAGTGGGTCCCATTGTACATGCAACCTCGCCATCCTCCTTTACGGTTTTCGGATTTTTTCCTTAACTTGTGCTATATGACATTGCTTCTTCCCAAATTTCGTACCCTATAAGTTTTGATTCCAGAACATAAACGCCCGTATATTTCGATTGCGTTGGCTTAAAGTTTGATTTTTTCACTGCTTCAAGGGATTGCAGCCTTGAGCATTTTATATTAATTTCAACTTGATAACTCCACGCGTTCCTGAGAAAAAGGGTCTTGACAGATGGACAGACAGACGGACGACGAAGTGATCTTATAAGGGTTCCGTTTTTCTTTTTGAGGTACGGAACCCTAAAAATCTGCGGTTTCATACAAAAGTGCAATACCTACTACCTACACGGTCAAAATGTAAGGAACAGCTGACTTTTTTTGAATAACCGACGAAAAATTTCAAACTGTCTAGGTTCAGATTCAAAATCATGTAGGTACCTAATGAATCCATGATCCCTGCCACCTACACTTGGTGTAAACTTGACGCTTGAGGGGATAAGCAAAAATACAGAACGATATATTTCTAAGAATCTTTATAAGTTCCCCAAATCAAGATAACAGGAGTAATTAAGTCTTTTGGCAAGAAAACTTTTACTATGTTGAAATTGGAACGGTGCCTACGATCTATCTATCTATATATCTACCTACTGAATAAGAAAGACCCGGCTGCTATCATCATTCTACGATCTGATTTTTATCTTCAGAAAATCGTGGACAGTTGCTCGTACATTTACCCTAGAAGGAACATTTAAGGAGGTTAAAAACGTGACTAAAACTGGTTAAGGAAATTAGCTTTCAGTTGAACATTCTACAATAATGTACAATTACAAATTTGAAACGGAACACGCCATTTCGGTTCATGAAAAAAGAAAGAACAAAAACGCCAACTAAAAAGGTTGACATCGATTTCGATTGTTTTTGTTTTTCGTATAGCCGGCGTCATTATACGGCATGTAATTAAGGCATTTACCGATAAAAATTGTAGCTTCGCTAGTTACGTACATACATAATATATCATCTGCCTAGGCTTTTACCAACTATGTTGGGGTTGGCTTCCAGTCTAACCGGATGCAGCTGAATACCAGTATTTTACATTGAGCGACTGCTTATCTGACCTCCACAACTGAGTAACTGGGTAATACGATACCCCTTGGTAAGACTGATTGACAGACTTTTGGGCTTCTGATGACCCGTAACGACTGTCAAAGATCCAAGAATGACAGCCGGGACCAATGGCTAAACGTGCTTTCCGAGGCACGCGGGGATCTCGGTGTGTAAAGGTGGTCACCCATCCACTGACTGACCCGATCGATCGACCTAAGCGGATGTTGTTACTTAGCCACGTATTACATAGACTGATAAAAATATAAACCCTTTCTTTTGGCTTTAGCGGAGTCGGGTAAAAAGAAAATGATGTCAAATAATTTAACGGAGAAAATAAGCTTTAAATGGGACATGAAATATTGCTAACATTCTGTTTCTAAGCAAAACCACCAGCACTCTAATTGTGTAACACACTATCAATCAATCTGAATAATGTTGAAGGATATTGCTAATCCATTGCTTCATATATAAAAAAAATATATTATATATTATAAAAATATTCGAAAAATTTGTCTACTCAATAACGTAAATAACGCAATGAATGTTGTTGAACTGTCCAAATTAAAGTCATTCGTGCTGTAATGTTATCGTGTTACTCGATTACCCCACAGACTGGCGATACTAATAGGATAACAATAAAACCCTTTAGCGTTGACCGAAAAAACATTATTCAATAAAGGAACGGATCAACTGTCAACAATGCGTGACCCAGCGTCGTCGTAACAGATAATTATAATGCCTTCTTTTCACGAAACTTTTTAAACTTCACCTATTTTCTAATTAAGTACTCCTTTGTGATTTAATCGTCATTCATTAAAACCATTATCCTTATGTTTTTTTAATTAAAATTTCAGTTGGTCTACTTTCAGTTTTTGTTTTTTTTATTTTCCTTTGTTGTTAATGGTCCACTTATCAAAGGTTTTTTTATCAAGGTTTTTTTTTATGTTGCCTGGTTTAAAAAGAGTTTACGATTAAAGGATTATCTAAAATAAGGAACTGCTTAGCTTAACTTTCTTTAAGGTTCTTTCAAACCTAATAAAAATATAGACTAAGCATAATATAATGTATATTTTTAAATATTAGAATATAAAAACATTTAAAAATATAAAAAATAGTAGCCCACCGGTATCAGGAACAGGGTCCAAGCTACCAGCGGTTAGGGCTCCAGAGAGAGGAACCTCTTAACAATGCGGGCAGTGTCCAGAAGTAGGTACCGCTTTCTGAATCAAGCTCTTGATCCAGCTGCCCAACGAGAGCCTCCTCAGGTGTTGGTCGAGGCTCTTGGCTATTAAACCATTAGCTGTCACGACTATCGGCACAATGATCGCTGAGTCCACATCCCATATTATTATTAGTCTTCCATACTCAAACTCAAAGCATTTAGAGGCATTTTTGAATTGCCAAAGGGTCGGTCAGTCAGAAATATGAAGCTAAAATGCATATTCCAAAGCGTAGTAGGTACAAACAGAGAAGAACGGGCAAGACACTCCATGGACACTGTAAAATCAAAATAATATTATGGTTACAAAATATTGGCTACATCATTCATGTTGAAATTATGCATGGCACAAAAATATTAGTAACAATTTTATTAATGTTTAATTTTTAATTCTATGTACTCACATCGAATTATAAATCCAACATACATATATAATTATATGACGTGTCGTTATAATAATTATTTCTCAAGTAAGTAAAAGTTATTAAGCAGTCTTTAAAAATGGTTTAAAGATTATTGTTTCATTTCATTTTAATGTCTTGTTAAGATACGACACTCGCTTGATATATAAAGCCTTCACGAATAATCGATACAACAAGCAAATAAAATAATACCAATAAACCCTGCGCTACTTTTCTGATCAAGTTTAACAATAAAGAGAACCAACTGTTTCAGTATTTTTATAGGCATTTGGCTCCAGAAAAACATTCCTACACGAAAAATAAATTATTTGTGAGCAAAAAACTGTGTACAAATACTATAAGACAAACGGAACAACACATAGAAAATGCTTCGGCTGAGTAAAGGTGCTACCACACTGTTTGATACAGTACCCACGATTGATTTGGTATTGTAGTAGAAGTCTTACTACTAACAGTGTCTACAATTGATAGAACAAGGGCCATTGTTTAATTTTATAGGTGAAACAGTGTGTCTGGAACTTAGTTACCTATTACAATTTCGTAACACGGTGAAATAAATAAATCTCTTCTTGTTAGCGTATCGATGGCAAAAAGTTTAAATACTTTTGGCCCAAAATTCAGCTGCGCGAACTCCGTTCACTGACGCAGTCATAAGATCATCAAGTGCAAAGGTGACAGGGCATGCGGCGCAGGATGAAAGGTGGGCCATTGTCTGTGGGGAGGTGCCGTATACGCACTTGAGATCAGAGCCGTTTGTGAACCCCATCTGTGGAGATTGTCTTTACTCCAGCCGACTTTGATTCGAAGTCTATTTAGAGATTGCCAAGTCGGCCACGGTAACGTGTGTCCTGGTGGAAGCCTCTCAGATGGCTTGATAAAATTATCTGGGGCTTATACAGCTCCCGCCATAGATAACATCTTGATGTGGAGGCGTTACTATTGGCTGGACTAGCTGGATCCACGCACTTAAGAAAACTTTTTTGGCTTAAGTATAAATTAATTAACAAAAACTAAAAACTATTATTTTGAGCCAATGTTGCCCCAATGCAGAAAAAAAACGGTTGAGTCATCTACAGAATCAATTAAGAAGCCATTGTGTCTGGCGTGGATCCACGTTCGATACGAAGGGTTAATGGTAAAAGAAAACGTTACTATTTTAACCCAATTGATTCCACCCATTCGCGAGCAGTGTAGAACCACCTTAATCCCGCTCACATACCGAGACCTCCTCAGATGTTCGAAACACGTGCACTATAAAAAGTGTTCGCCGAGCCTGCCACAGAATCAATGCTAGCCTTGTAACTGATACATACTTTACGTTTGCAGTAAATATTTTAGTCTCCCTGGCTTTCTTTTGTGCTAGCTCTCACAAATTTATAGCCTCAAAGGATCTAGAATGTTTCTATAGTCTGTCAGTGACGTTTAGAGATAAATTATTGCCGTAAAGGTTGATTTTGAGTGTCTTTAGGTATTGCAATGTGTGTTAATTCATTGTGTGCTGGCATTTAACGGTTTTGAATGGTTTAATGATATATAGTTTACGTTTGAAGTAAATATTTTAGTTTCCCTGGCTTTCATTTGTACTAGCTCTTCGAAATTTATAGCCTCAAAGTATCTAGAATGTTTCTATAGTATGTCAGTGACGTTTAGATCTGAATAATTGCTGTAAAGGTCGATTTTGAGTGTCTTAAGGTATTTCAATTTGTGTTAATTCAGTGTGTGTTGTCATTAATGGTTTTGAATGGTTTAATTACTAGGTAGATGAAATTAATGTCATGTTAGATTACTTTGTAAAGAGTAGTGGTGGCCCAGTGGTAACGGCCGCGACTTACGAGTTTTAGGTCGTGGGTTTGAACCCTGATAGGCGCTTTACTTTGTATAAATTATTTCATCACCAATGCTCTCAAAACGGTGAAGGAAAACATCGTGAGGAAACTGCCGTGTCCTAGAACCAAAAATTCGAAGGCATGTTGCTATAAGTCTTCGAATTTTTGCTACCAACCCGCACTGGTTAATTACGGCCCACTCCCTCTCATTGAGAGGAGGCCTGTGTCCCAGCAGTGGGAAAATTATAGGCTGATTATGCAAAGGTTACGTATTGAAAACACCTCCTATATTGGATTTCAATGATAACATTTTTATCATGATATTTCGTGAAAATTTAAACCGAATTTAATGAAAATAATTGGCTTTAACAGTAATGGAAATAAAATTCTTAGTTTTAAAGTGAAACTTATAATCATTAAAACAGCATTTGAAGTGTGCTTTTATGTGAGTTTGTGGCAAAGTTCATTCATGCAAAAATTAAAACCGTAATGAGATTTTCTGATACAGCATTTAACTATAATGTGAAAATTTATAATGTAAACGTCACCATATTCACAAAAGTTGTATGATAAATGATTTTATTTCTGTAAGTAGGTTTGCACAAACACTTTTACACGTCAATCATATTTTTAAAAACTACATGAAGTCGGCGTTTCCTATCTGACTACTCTGAGAAGAAAGGCCGAAACAAACTCAGAGGTCACAGTCTCTTTTAAAGTCCAGACATAATCTTGGTCAGGTTATATGAGGATCATGTAGATCGATGTCTGAGATGGTCTTTTGAGGAAAGAACTACACAGATTGAGTGGAACTGTCCAGTCAGTGCACGCATTTGTTAAAATCGTGCAGCTTTTTTTTTTTTTTTTTGGTTGGGAAATCGTCTATTGACTCCTCCCGCTCTGGGTGGAGCGGAAGGGAGTGTCAGACTCTTACTGACTAAAACCCACCCGTGTTCTTTCCTTAGCTCTTTATGTTCCGGGACAGCGGTAACCCTTTCGGACGACCCCGTAACCCCGGCAGGCTTCGGCCCTAGCGGGCCCCTTCCTTTATGCTGACATCTCTTTGAGGCACGCGTGGAACACATACGCGCCGTGCGGCATGGGCCTGGTCCTGATCGGACGGTGAGCTACCCTTTACTCTCCGTCCGCAGGCCCGCGGCTACGGTAGCCGGGAGTCGTCACGCGCCTCCCGACGCCCGGAGCGTCTCCCGCGGCGGCTGGGACGTGAGGTCCTCTCCCTCGTGCAATCGTGCAGCTCAACTCAAAACTTATCAAAATGAAGAGTAATTTACATCGTCATCAAAGTTTAAAATCTTTACTAATAATAAAGCTGAAGAGTTTGTTCGTTTGAACGCGTAATCTCTGGAACTACTCGTCGGATTTGATTTTTTTTTCGCATTCTTAGGCCAATTTTTGAGGAAGGCTATAATATGCTATTTGGAGCCGCGCAAAAATAAAAAAAAAACAGAAAAAACGCTAAGTGAAAACGAAGTAATATCGCGGACGGGCGATGCGATACGACGCGACGGGGTGGGTCGGGGCAACAATAAATTTCACGCGGACAAAGTCGCGGGCAAAAGCGATACTTAGTATAGAATAAAATTATTGAATTTTAACAAGATAATGACAGAACAAGTTTCAAAATGGAGGTTTCAAGTAAGTTTGCCTGTAAGAGTAAAGTTATCAAATTGGGATTCGCCTCTCTTCAGTATTGTCTGCACCTTTTGTGCGAAGAAAGTGGTGATATTACAAATTAATTTGGACGTCTCGCTTACAATGTTCGCACAAAGTTTTTGATAAATAGCACGTTGAATGGACTCATAAAGTATTCACTCTGCTAACTTCGACTTTCAATGCAGTTGAATTTGTTGTTGGCTTATTTTCAGTATTGAAATATTTATTTGTAATTTGATTAATGACTTCAAATTATATCGGCGATAGGCAGTCATTATGTTGATCAATATTCACGGAGTTATTAACTTGGAAATGTATGCTCTTTTGTTTATAAAAATAATTATTATGATTGTTTAAAAAAATAACTGCTAACTGCGAGCCGTACTCGCACACAGAGGGTTGCAAGTCCAATCGCACAATATTTAAAAGCATATATATTTCTTTAACACGTTTCTAGTATAAAATAATTTAAAATTTATTTTATATTTATTTTTGTTGTTATAGCGTTCATAGAAGCTCTGTGAAAACGTCAAGTGTCTACCTATTACGGTTTTAAAAATACAGCTCTGTGGCGGACTGACGGACATCGTACCGTCCGTGGGTGGGTGACCTTCTAAACATACAGAGACCCGTCCGTGTCTCGCTGTTAGCCCCGACTATCATTCGTAGATCTTTGACAGTCGTTACGGGTCGTCAGAAGCGCAAAAGTCTGATAACCAGTCTTACCAAGGAGTATCGTACCCAGTCACTGGGTTGTGGAGGTCAGGCAGTCGCTCCCTGTAAAATACTGATATTCAGCAACATTTGGTTAGACTGGAAGCCGACCCCAACATTGTTGGGGAACGCTAGGCATATTGAAGGGTTAATATATGGAACTTTAACAAATAATAGACGTAAGGAGAACATGTAGTTTGTAATTTAAATTGTCAGTACTCATTTAGAATGTACATTTTAGAGTACTTAGATGGTTTGGTCGTGTTAAGAGGATGAATGAAAGGCGACTAACTAAAGGTATTTACATGGTAGATGTGGGTCGAAACGGCGGGAGTGGACGCCCTAAGAGACATCTGACATCTTGCAGCAACGACTCACATGATAAAAAATCGTGTCTGCTCGCCACACAGCGCAGAACAAGGTTGGGGCTGGCCCGCACGCGGCGCACCGGGAAGCGCATCGTTTTCTCATCGTTGCATAAAAACAGTCGACTCGAGATTCAGCAAACATCCCTGATACACTACAGAAGCGGGGCAACCCCATCAATATCCTGAACGCATTATTATATTGAACGTGAAGAACGCTGTACGATTTCTGCGTATAATCGGCCCACAGACTGCACATCTAAAAATTATGAATATATGTAGATATTTTATAGTTTGTAGTATTGTTTAATAATTCATTCAACGCGGTTAAACTTTGATCATAAATTCCGATATTATGATTGGAAGCGATAAGCGCTGTATTGTGGCCCGGTTTTTAATAAAACCGCAAATATTTACAGTTAACCGTTTTTATATTTTGTGTTCGCCTTTTTAAATTTCGTGTGAAAATACTGGCTTATAAAATTTATGGGATTCAGTGGCAAGTTTTGGTCGTTGTAATATTAAATTTGTTTGGGCAAATAAAATTCTTGGAAGAGATTCGCTCTTGAGGTTCATTATGAAATAGGCAGAAAGTTCTTTCTGTGTTTCTGCAAAAGATTTTTTGTGCCTTTGAACCAGGTAAAGTACGAACAAAAACCTTCCTTTACAAAGATGGACAGTTGAGATTCTGAAGAAAAATGTAAAGATAAAAAGAAGCTTTACGTTTTCGTTAAGGAGGAAGGTTCTAGGGTAGCCCGCGAAATTCTTTTCTTACGTTTTCTGCAATTTGGAGGTCAGTGTCAGGTTGCATTTTGAATAAAATATGATTTGCAACCGTAACAAGTATATATTTACTGAATTATAATCAAAGTCAAATCATTTATTTCAATTAGGCACACTAAAGGCACTTTTGAACGTCAAAAATTATAGTAAAACGAATTGATTCTAGTCGCCCATTCCAAAAGGTAGTTTTTGTATGGAGAAGAATGGGCAAGAAACTCCACCGTTACTCTTTTAAAATGTTTTACAAGTTCTGTATAGGTACAATATAATTATATGTGAAGACGATGCATCTAGAATAAAAATTAGTCTGCCAACAAAAGGTAAAAAGAATTAAAAATAAAGCAATGACAGTTAAATCAATTATGTGATAGATACATGGTGCTCACATATTTACAACTATTGTTAAAGTAGATTATTTTTATATAATTTTAACAAGTGTGTGAGTTACTGTAGCCACAAAAAGTAAAACTAATGTCATAAAAAAATATATAAATTAAATTAGCGACCAGTTTGATTTTGTCTAGACTCTAGATTGTCCTATGGAGCAGGACCAGCATGTTTGCAAGCATTCTTATCTTGGATGTAATCTTCTAATTTGTAATATCCTTGTTTACAAAGTGTATTTTTAATATTACTGTTACTGTTAGCCTGCATCATCCCACTGCGGGGCAAAGGCCTCTCCCCATGACTTCCAGTTCTTTCGATCCAGGGCTAAAGTGGACCACTGGTCGTTTGTTTTGTCCAGCTCGTCCCGCCATCTTCTACGGGGTCTGCCGCGACGCCTTCTACCTGTGTCAGGGCTCCACGTGGTGGTTATTTTGGCCCACAGCTTATTGGGCATACGGCAGACGTGGCCAGCCCAGTCCTACTTCAGTTTAGCAGCTTTTTGAGCAACGTCAGTAATTTGTGTTTTGGAACGCAGTGTGGTGTTGCGAATATGGTCTGTCAATTTGACGCCTAGAATACTGCGCTCCATTGCACGTTGGCAAACCTTGAGTTTGGACTTTTGAATGTTTGTCAAAGACCAAGTCTGGGATCCATAGGTCAGAATGGGAAGGATGCACATGTCCATAATTTTTCGCTTTAGTGTCAAAGGCAGAGTTTTAAATTTTCTTTCATTTAATTGCAATATGTCACAAGGTATTTTGTTGTAGCATTTAACACAGTACCCCATAAAAGATGTCTGTACTTTAGATAATCTGAAAAAAGGTTGATCTAATTTATCTTTATTTCTAGTATTAAAATTATGTCTATCACTTATTTTATTAAAAAGATGTTGATTTTTTCTAACGTACATAATACTTTCATAAATGAAATCATCAATACAATCCTCTAAATTCATAATTTTATTATATATGTAGAGAATTTGAATGTTTGGCACTTCCCCTTTAACGTCTTAGACTAGACTCACTTTACTGACAAGTAAAAAACAAGAAGAAATGGTGTCTAGGAACATCCAAGGATTTCCATTTTTTTATTTTATTTTTTATAATTTTGATCCACAGGGTAAGTCACCGCAATGCTAATAAAACCAGTATCCTCTAGCATGTGCCAAGCCAGGAAATTTAGGCGGGATATTAGTTGCTGCTTGCTGTTCTAGTTAATATAATTTTCGGTTGGATGAAACGATAATTATCACGTAAGTAATTACATTTTATCTAACCGAGGTGGCAGTTCGTGAAACTACAAACTACAAAACAAAACTTTATAATATTCTTGAACTTTGTTTAACTATCTAACAAAACTTGTATTTTACTTAGTGGGAGGTTTGTAAAGCTTTCAGGTATCATATCCAACGATGTACCAGTATGTAACAGTCACCAAAAGAAATAAGTAACTACGGTCGCCGGATATAGTTGAAGTTTAGTAAGAAACCGATAGATGATTTTGAATGAAATTTAACTTGATATTATGAACTGTTTGTTTTCTATTCATTAAATTAAACTTCAGTCGAAAACATCCATCGGTTTTTTATTAAACTTCAACAATATTCGACGACCCTGGTTAATTATCTCCTTTGGTGACCGTACATAAAGTAAATAGTTACTTTAGGAATAATTTTTCAAGTTTCTTCACTTCGTAGGTTTTTGGGAAGGTCGGCGGCGGCGCGTGAGCCGGTGCCCGGAATTTTAACATTGTATAAATATTAACATTTAGAACTAGGTATTGGGTATTTATTTTATTTCTTATTTTGTTATATTATCGTATGCTTCACCGGTCGTCATCACGCCAACGTCAGCTATTGCTGAAAATTTGCGCTGGGGCTGTGTTTCGAATGGGGTCGTAGCGTTATGCTGAACGATGTGACGCATATTTTATAAAAAAAAAAACATTTTTATCCCCCTTGATTCATAAACGTTGCTTACAGTTAAGTAGTGATTAGCGACTGTTAACTAAACATTTTTGACGTTTAAACGCCACTTAACTATGATCATCGTTTATAAATAAACTTAAGGGGTCGGTTGTATCAAACGGTTTGTTAACGTAACACACGTACGTCAAATAATAACAATCACGTAATCGTTATTATTTGACGTAGGTCAAGGTCATGATAAAATTGTGTAAATGTAATTTGAAACAACGCTTTTCTGGTTTGACTATAGTTAGCGCCATTTTTGTCGTTTACGCGAGTGGACGTGAAACAACCCGCCCTTAGAGTCCAGGCTTATTTTATTTGATTACAAAAATTTGTACGCCCTCTAGCATAACATAGCACTCTCTATAAAACATAATAAAATTATATTCCATTATTATTTTACATATTCCATTGAACAAATTAATGAATGACTTATGATTTCTAGAGGAAAAGTAGACAATGAAAAAGGATAACCTAAAAAACGCCTTTAAAACAAATGAAGCTACAAATCAAACGGCGAGGTAGAAAGTATCATACAAAATTAGCAGCTGGGCCCGCATCGAACGAGTTCAGTAATTGGTCGATTTATTTTCGTAAAACCTCCGCTTGACCGACGCTTTGTCGCGGTTTCTATGCCCAGGCTATATAAAACGGCTATTTGTTTTAGGGCAGATGAAAAATGCTGACTGGGAGCTGAAATTGTTCGTTTGTATACTCTGTCAGAGTATTTCGATGAACATTTTAAGCAAGTACTTGTAGATAGTTGGTTGATTATAAAAGTTATTTAAATTTTGAAGTTATTGATGAAAATACGATTCTAAAAATATATTAAACAACAACCGGCTTAAAAAAAACACTACAAAGTGATAAATAACTTTAATTTCGGAAGTCGGTGTTGTTGGTTCTGCATTTTCGTTTTTTGACACCGACTTCCGAAATTAAAGTTGTTTATCACTTTGTAGTGGTTTTTTTGAAGTCGGTTGTTTTTTTTTGTAAAAAAGTTGTTATTTTTCATTTTTTAGTTGTACTTACCTCACACAAGTTCAATGAACACTAGTGCATTGAGGAATTGAAGACACAGACTAGAAGAATCATCAAAATTCGCATAAAATACCGTAGATGAAGTACATTTATGCATATAACTTCGTACATAAGAATAATTACATAATGAATTATATACTAAAACTTTTCTGAAAGTATGTAGATCACATTATTGAAATAATTATCAAAATTAGTTCATTAGTTTTTGAGAAAATCGCGGACATACAAACATACATGCAAACGGGTCGAATACAGAACCTCCTTTTTTGAAGTCGGTTAAAAATGATTATCTGAAAGAGTAATAAAATCGCTTAAATAGTCCAGTAGGTTTTGACCCACTTTACTTATATTTAGGTTTTGTTGGCAACCTTTGACATTTAGGTACATCAACAATAGTATGAGATATTCTGAGACAATCTGGGTTCTGGAATTTTGCATCGTGTAATTTGTTAATTATGTGGAATAGAGATTTAACATTCTGGTATTATTTTTGACTCTTTGGTCTAGTATCATGTAAAAGGAATACCTATACGATTCAATGAATTTTTCTCGATACAAAAAAAATTGCAAAGTTAAGTATATCTATTTTTTTACTTTTTTCGACATCACGGCGTAACGCTTAAGAGTTATTTAATGGAATTTACTTTAAAATATAGAGAATTATCAGATCAGAGTTTACGCACAGTAGTTTTAAATTTAATTAATTTATTTCGTAAAAAAAGGAGTAAATTCGTTTTGGCACATATGTCGTTTTATTCCGAACGCACGCACACTATAGCCGTCACTCTTCTTTTGCGTTTCAAAAGTAATTGCATCACTTTCGCTCGCTTAGTAGGTTTTCGAGGATTTTAGATTTTCGATGTAGCCCCTTAATACCATAGGCATTTTCTACCAGTCAACCTTTGGCTGATGCAGAGACAGACTGACTGAACTTCTCAAATTTTTTAGAAGCAGTGACATCAACATTAAAAACGATACATCGATAAAAAACTCAAGGTCATCTAATGTCAAATTCTTTTTGAATCAGTGACATGGCTGACACTCGAAAATAGAATAGAATAATTTTTATTATCACGGGTGTAAAACTACATTTAGCGAAGCCGAGCCACTTGTACACGTCATTCTATTTTTTTTGTACTAGTCTTTATCCAGGTATAGACTAGTCCAAAAAAAAATTGTTCCCAGGAACTTTCTAATTACGGAGATATTAAACGTTAAAACTTTTACATAAGTTTTTTTTTACGAAAACAAGTTTTCAATGTTATAACACAACCTTAAATACCCCCACGACCCCTGTAGCGTTGCATGCACCCATAAGAACAATATTTAGCGTTTCTACAGACGCCAGCCAGCACATCAAGCTACTACAAACTGTCAAATTTCTTTAATAGATTTTCAACTTTATTGCTATAACATAAGGTTCAAGGTTGATTGGGAAAATTTGACAGTTTCGGGTAGCTTGATGTGCTGGCGTCTGTACATTATGCATCATTGCACACTGCTGCAAACAACAAATTGAAAAAAAAATGTCTTCCCAGTAATTATTTTTGTGCAATGTTACTTAGTTTGATGTACAGACTGACTGACTTGACTTGGTCTTTTGACAGCCTGTATAAATACCACGATAAATATAATTTAGCATATAATTAATAGAAATACATAGGGTGACACAATGGGCGAACTTTTTATTTTCATAAGTGCACACTAAATATCCGATCTGGAACTCCATCTTTCATAATATATCCCAAAAGTCATCTTGGAAGACCGATGGTCCTCTCTTCATAAGCCCAGACTGTATTCATGTATCATTCGCTCGAAACTAGTACAAAACATACTCTGTCTTAGTTAAGCTTAAGTTAGTTAGCTAGAGCTAATTGGACTACCTCGGCCACCATCCAATTATGCTATGAAGCTACCTCATTTGAAATGTGTCCAAAAACATCGCAGAAAAATTTACCATACATAATCAGCCTATAATGTTCCCACTGCTGGGACACAGGCCTCCTGTCAGTGAGAGGGAGTGGGCCGTAATCCACTACGCGGGCCCTGTGCGGGTTGGCAGATGTCATAATGTCCTCGAATTTTTAGTTCTAGGACATGCTGGTTTCCTCACGATATTTTCCTTCACCGTTTTGAGAGCAGTGGTGATGAAATATTTACACAAAGTAAAGCACCTGTCTGGATTCGAACCTATGACCTACAACTCGTAAGTCGCGACCGTTACCACTTGGCCACCACTGCTCTCTAGAGCTAAAATTAGACTACTTCGTCCAACCATCGAATTATGCTACGAAGCTACCTCATTTGAAATGTGTCCAAAAACATCGCAGAAAAACTTATACCATAATTTCATGAAATTTCGACGAATAGGGTTATATGAACTAAGAGAGTTATATTGATGATTATATCGTATGCGTATCATATTTATTCTGTTCAAGATACAACCTGACACTGACTTTTTTTTTTGTTTCCTTAGGTAAACCTTCAAAAGGCGCCCGGTCTTTGGGGATAAAACCAGGGAGTGTGGGATTTTTACCTCACTAAAATCACCCCGGTGGTCACCATCTAACTGCACATGGAAGGGGCACGTTACTTCTCAAAATACCAATCCGGAGCCTCCTCTGTGCTACGCCTGTTAGGGCACATCTCTTTGGTGACTGTAATGAGGTCTCCCCGAAACCAAACTGTGCAAATGTGCAAGGCAGCACATTATGACGACTGTGCGAAGTCTAACCTTACCTGCAAATTGCAAAAAAACGTAAGAAAATTTGAATTTCGCGAGCTACCCTTGCTCTTCCCCCTTCAGGATAAATTAAGGCATTTTGAGGAGACTTCCAACAATTCTCAGATAATTCCATGGATGTTTTCTGTCTCTTGTATCAGTACGACTATAAGAGAAAAAATCAAGTTCTGGTCAAACTGTAACTGATCCCGCGCGGAATTTACCCGCACCGATTATGTCAATTAACTTGTATGTACGTAGGTGTTCAAGCTCGCGCAATCTTGCATCACTGCATATTTAGCATCACAGGGGCAATCCCGGTATTTATAATAATGTTGGCATTTTAATCTCAGTTTCAATCTGTCGAAAATACCCCTTATTTCCTTTCATTTTTGGCAAGTTTATATTACCTTTGAATTTGAATCACTGTCAAAATCTAAGTTATCTTTATTCTCGTTACAATAGGGTTGCTGTTGGGTTGTTGCCACTGACTAATCTTACAACATCATAGTGAACTTTATTCACGAGGTAAAGTAAATGGAAAAGGACTTCAGATTTTGAACGTTTTAATATTTATTTAATATTTTTATCAAATAATTTATCAAAAAAAACCTTTTCAGACCGAGAAAATTTTTCTCCATTTGAATGTGGATTTGATCCTAAATCTTCAGCACGAATTCCATTCTCTTTACATTTTTGTTTTTATTACTGTATTTTTTTTTATACGGGCCAGTGGCTTTTAGAATTTCACGCTGTGGTAAAGAAAAATGTTTTAACGGGACTCGTATCGATGTTGACTGCCTCGAGTACACCAGGTGTACCAAAGTATCATCGTTCATTAAGGCTTTTTCAATGTACAACTTAATTACACCTGCTGATCGAAAAACCTCTTAATAGACCTCAGTAATAAATATCAAAGGCCGAATATGAACATGCTTATGTCATGGCAGTAGGTATACAGTTGCGGTAAATTCAGCCTTTGGGACAATTGTCTGAAGGTTGAATTTTGGGTATCATGAGTAAAGCGGTAATAATTAATTAGCCTTACTCATACCTTGGAGTAGGAAAGCGGCATTAGTTTTGCAGGGAACCACAAAGCTTACGTGAAACTACTGAACGAAAATACCTGAAACTAGTTGCCCCTGTATATTTATCACTATCCGCCATCAAACGGACCCGCAAACGTACGGTCAGCGACAAAAATATTCGATTATAGTTAAATGATTTTATTTTCTAAGGTTTGTAAAAACACTTTTACACGTCAATCATATTTATATCTGGCTACTCTGACAAACTCAAAGGTCACAGTCTCTTTTAAAGTCTAGACATAAGTAATCTTGATCAGACCATGTACAGACTATGATTGTATATTTGTGTTTAAAATGGTCTTTTGAGGAAAGAACCACACAGATTGAGTAAACCTGTCCTGTTACTTTTACACGTCATCATCTAAATTGACACAAAAGTATTCTAAGCTTTTAATTTTACTTCCGATTTAAATTAAACATATTATTATACATACAAATACAGAAACACGTCTTCGTGGGGGAGGTAGAAACTACAGAACGCTACGATCTTTTTTTTTTTGGATGGGAAATCATCTAATGACTCCTCCCGCTCTGGGTGGAGCGGAAGAGAGTGTCAGACTCTTACTGACTAAAACCCACCCGTGTTCCTTCCTTAGGGCGGGCGTTTTTGGGGACTGTCTTTTGTAATTTTGACGTTCGAAAAGTGCTGATTCTCAGCCTTGTTTGAATAAATAACTTTTGATTTTGATTTTGCCCTTTATGTTCCGGGGCAGCGGTAACCCTTTCGGACGATCCCGCTACCCCGGCACGCTACGATCCTTACATACTCATTTTGCTTCATATATTATGGAATCAGGCGTTACTTTACGGAAATCCATGACATTAAGATGTTATGTGTAATATCTAGTTTTAATTCCGTGTGTGTGTGTTCCGTGTGTGTGTCATTTTGCTTCGTTAACGTTCATGCATTCTGGTCATATACGCACGCCGGTTGCGAGTACTACGCACCTGATCTTTGAAGAACATCACCAATAAGGTCATGTCCTTCTAGGTTGTCTCCTTCAGGGGTTTCCACTTACATCTGCCTTGTAAAATACCCCTTGTTAGTCCTACCTTGTTTTTTACCTTTGTTTTTGTTAGTGTAACTTTTATTTAGCTCAATATCCATTTTAAATTTAATAATCGGCCGTGGGCGAGTCGGTACACGAAGGGGCACCCTTCGTGTTGGAGTCCTACAAGGCAAAGAAGTATCAACACAAGGCAAAAATCGCACAACAAAACACGTTACTTCTACGGAGACTCAGTTTATTGTTAACTTTATTTTATTATTATTATTTTTTGTTAAAGCGGCAATAAAAATACACTCTGTAAAATTTTCAACTGTCTACCTATTACGGTTCATGAGGTTGCTACAGACAGATAGACGGACGGATAGACGGATGGATAGAGGAGGCATAATAATAGGGTTCCGTTTGCACCCTTTGGGAACGGAACCCTAAAAACTGAAGTGTGAATCGAGTTTTGTTTCTGACTGTACCTAACATGACAATATTTCAGAGCACGAGAGACTTCGTTGACATTTCATTAAAATTAATAGAGGGACAGATAAAACAGGATAGTTTGTGAAAGTCCGGGTCTTTCGCATTAAACATGTACATAATATAGTGAATATCCACAATATGCTGACCTCTCTTTGTACGGAAAACCTATGCAATGTCTGGTCAGCTTATACTGTGTATTTACAGCTTGGTATATTATGTCGTCATGTGCACAGTCATCAAAAGAGATAAGTAACCAGGGTCGTCGGATATGGTAGAAGTTTAGTAAGAAACCGGACGTTTCCGAATGAAAAGTTTGATAAATGAACTGTTTGTTTTCTATTAATTAAATTAAATTTTATTCGAAAACATCCAGCGGTTTCTTACTAAACTTCAACTATATCCGACGACCCTGGTCACTTATCTCCTGTGGTGACCGTACAACCAAACTTCAACGCTGCGTATATTGATAAATCCTGGATTTTTATGTTAAATTTTTTGGGAGAGATATTTTTCAAGTCGATTATGTGGGGATAGTAGTAGTAGTTAGAAATAGGTAAAGACTTAAAGATGCTGGTAAAACTGTGATTTAGGCAGTCAAAGGTATGAAAAAGCTTCATGCTAACGTTTAGGCAGATGATGCTATGAAAAAATATTGCCTTAAGAAAATAATGTTACAGTTATTAATGGTAGTAAGACCACACAATCAGCCTATAATGTTCCCACTGCTGGGACACAGGCCTCCTCATTCTGTTAGAGGGAGTGGGCCATAATCCACCACGCGGGCCAAGTGCGGGTTGGTGGATGTCACATGTCTTTGAATTTTTGGTTCTAGGACATGCCGTTTTCCTCACTATGTTTTCCTTCACCGTTTTGAGAGCAGTGGTGATGAAATAATTTACATAACCTACGACCTACAACTCGTAAGTCTCGACCTTTACCACTAGGCACCCACAGCTCAATGAGAATACAATAAAAGTATATGTTATAAGCAACCAACATCATTGACAGCTGAATATTGAATTCCTACCAGTCAGATTGTATGATTATACCCCATCACAAATCAATCATTGTTAACATGCCATTGTCATTGTTATTGTTAATATACTAATAGTTTCACCATTGAAACAACAAAGTACTTAGCTTAATTGATTTCCTTCGTGGGTTGATGGAATTATGTACCTTCCTGAAACATGTTACTTAAGATTTAAGTGTACAATAATGTTCTTCGGTCCTGCCTTTATTAGATCCCTTAACCCTTAAAAACCATAACCCTTTTCCTCCGCGACTTTTACGGTCTTCTGAAGATTTATAAGTCAATTATGTATGGGTCTTAAATCTTTTTCAGGTATCCAAGGTAACTATTACTCTTTCTATCTTCAAGTGCTGCTGACATTTTAATAATCTGCTTAGGTTGTCGAAGGCTTGTGGGAAATCGAAAATGATTTTCTTATTTCGATCAACGTTGTTGTCGTGTATAGATTTTTTTTGGAGACAACGGGAAATGAACTCGAATTCCCGATTTATCCTCCCCGCAAGGTAATTTATTTTCCATTTCTTGTTATATTTCGATATTGCTTACCGTTGTATCTATGTTTTCTTTGTTAGTAACTGCTGAACCAAGATTTCCATCAAAGAACGACGGCATTGTCATACAAATTACTCCTTGCTGTAAATTGATTATTCCACCCATAAAATTTTAAATTTTATTCGCCGAAAACCAGCTTAATTTACTCAATTGAGCAATATTCAAAATCAAATAATGTATAAACTATATAGAGATCTGAACAAATGCGTAAACACTGCCGTATAATCTCATAATGAGCTTACACACATTATACTCGTGGAATCCGCTTATAATTTATTAGGGCAGTTCCAGAGCATACATAACTTATGTTTATATTCGTGTAAAACGGACTTAAGACGAACTTCGTTGCGTTCAGTATAAAATCAACATAAAACGGAATTGAGTCGTCGAGATTTTTAAAGAGAATGGACTTTTTTATAGAGATACTGTAAAAGGTGATGTGTTTCGTGCCCTGAGTGGGTTATATGCCGATTCAAGTGTTAGTAAGTGATGGGAATGTTTTGTTTTAGTTCTGAGTACTTTGAGACCTACTAAAATACAATCTTGGAACGAAAATGCACATTTTTGAATATAGGTAACCTTATAAACACCCCGGATAATATGCATTCTGCAATTACCTCTATGCCAAGTAGCTAAAGTAAAACATGTGTGTGTATTGTTGCCATACAAATTCTTATAAATTTTTAAGCCATACAATTCCATAAACAAGAATAGAATTTTGTACTAAAAATATAATACCTATTACAGATAAACATAAAAAGTGAACAAAACATCCATTGGAAATAAAGAACAATCTTACTAAATAAAATATGCTCGCCTCGGGCTATTTGATTAGACCGAAGAGAAATGGACGTACTCGTTGGTATGGTACAAGTTATGCAGGTTGAGCGACTGCTGAACCAAATTAACTTTAAAAAAGTTAATAGAATAGAATACTTACATGTTAAAATTTATACTTGAAAAGTTAAAGACGATTTTATTCTAAATTCTGTTTCACTTTTTATGCCTCGATTAAAAAAAAAAGAAAACGAAAGAAAGGACGTTATTTTTTATACAGAATGGCAGTTAGACTTGGACAAAATAAGTGCATTAGAAATGTACATAGATATATAGAACAACAAAAGCATTAATAAATTATGGATAAATAGCTCGGTAACACGAGCCAGGTCATTTCACCTGGCTTTCACATTTTTGACGAAAGACGTCTTTACCAAACCAGAGCCGATAAATTGCTTTAACAAGCAAAGACAATAATCTACAATCATTACACGTAGTAGTAGTAGGGTTAAAGATCGAAATGTGTTTACATATGAGGGTTCTAATGACAGCAGCGAGAAAGATCCATCAAGATCAAGATTCAGATCATTTCGCATTATAATCACAATTAATTATGGATCAAAAAATGCAAAATAGTAAAGGCCAAAATCTTCTATCACTTGCACCAACCCCAACAGTCCTTTTTACCTTTATATGTAGGCTTTATATGTAGGAACGGCAAATGAAAGTCAAAGTAGTACCAGAAAACCCGTACCAATACATCATTTTGTATTTAAACTAGACATGTTTCTAGAATCTTCGCCTCTGGGGATGTTCACATTTGATTGATGCTCATACACTTGGTCTTAACTTTGAAAGTCCATTATGATTTATGCATGCAGTTTGTAGATGGTATCGGAGGGGTAAATATTTGAAGAGGTGGTTTTGAATTAATTAAACTCTGTCTGTCTATTGTTTGAATAGACTGATAAAGGTCTCGCTTTTCCATAGAAATCAATTGGATAATTTTGTTATGAGGCATATTTAATTGCCGTGCCCTTACTACGTTTTTGGTTTAGTAAATGAAAACGCATATGCTTACCAGTCAGTTCAAACAGAGGGGCCTAACGAGCGAAGTGAACGTAACGTCAATTCTGACGATTTCAAAAATTAAATTTTTCGTTTTTCTCGTAATATTTATTTTGTTCGAACGAACACTTTATCCAGATAGGGTGATATTAATTGTTATATTTTCGATTGAAAAGTCGATCGAATTTACCTACGTTACTTTTACTTTGCGCGCTCGTGCTAGAGCCATGTAGTAGCCCGAAGTCGGCATTTATAGAAATCCAGACTACAAGCTAACTCCAGGCTCCAGGTAAATTGTATTTCGTTATACCCAATAACAAAATACAGTAAAGATACCTACGGGGAAAAAGGCGTTCAAAAAAATGGAACAACATTATCACGATTCGAAGTTGATGAAAATCGGTGACTGGACTATAAATTTACGACAAGATACTCATCGAAAACTGTCACGTAGGTAGTTGAACAAAGTTTTTCAAAACTTAAATCACCACTTCCAGTGAAAGTTTGCGGAAGTTTGTAATTTCGTAAATTATCGAAATTTAAACTTTGTTCAGGTTTAAGTTTATTGATTTCTCGCCGAAGTTAGTCAAACATGTGATAGCAGAGACATTTGGAACGACATAGATTATACGGCAATAAAATAACCTATAAACATTACGTTCTTCAACGTGTACAGGATAATAATTATCGTATCGAATATCTCGCATAATACTGTAATCAAAATATAATTTGCTGCTTCCTTACCCATACAGGGTCAAAGAAAATTAGGTAGCGAAACTCCGCAGACATGATGGATATAGATATCTAAAAATTATAAAAGAAAAAAAAAAATTTTTTTTGGGGTCATCGACCGCAGTTCGTGTATTTGTTTGTTTTGGATTTTTTTAGCAGATTTTTGTGTAAAAGTCACAGACGTGTAAAAGTGATTGTTATCGATATCGACATTCGACCAAACATATTTCTCAACGTATACTTTAAGTAAAAACACGAACTGCGGTCGTTAGAGTTCACCAGACTTACGTATTTAGTATCGTGACGTGTGCGGCTAGTTTTAAAACCATCGAAAACAAACTGCTATATTTGTACAATATTCATTCAAAAAGTCCAGTTTACTTCCAAAATGTACTTACCCAACATAATTTAAGCAGCATAACCATAATCAGTCACTAATGTTCCCACTGATGGAACCCAGCCCTTTTCTCTGTGAGAGTGTTGGGTTGGTAAATGTCACATGTCTTCGTTTTTTGTTGGTTTAAGGACATTCCAGTTTTCTCAGGATCTATTCCTTCACCGTTTTGAGAGCAGTTGTTTAAAAGGGATGCATGAAGAAGCCTCCTCGTGTAGCGCAATTTGTTCCGCCAGTTACTCACCTGAACCGAGCGCTCGGCGCATCCCGGACAGTCACACCCAACGCCTTATTTGACTGGCCAATTCTTCCCTTGCGGTGGTAGGGCTAACGCCCGCCTGGTTTGCGAGTCCGGCGTCAAGCAGCCTGCTGTGTTTCGTCGATGCGTGGGAGTTCCAGTGCCCTATCTTCTGGGCACGCTCGTTCCATCATAGACCTCATCCATTGCTTTCCATCAGGCGCGATCGAGGTCTAGAGTGGGCCGATTCAGCTATAAAAAAAAATCAGTGGTGTAGAAATAATTTACACAAACTCGTAAGTCGCGGCCGTTACCATTGGGCCACCACTGTTCAGTATAATTTCAATTATGTATCATCTTTCATAGCATTAAATTACAATGACACATATAATGTCAAGGCTCCTCTCTTAATCTGAAAGTCTGTAATTAGTCATGTCCCAGATACAGCAACCTGACTTAATGTGCTACCTGCTACTTAAAGCGGCCGGATTACATCCCCAACTCAATTTGTCTTGAGTTTGCGCTTTAAAGTATTAATAAGTCAAGCTATGAAGATTCAGAGGGAGGGAAACTGGCTTCAAGTTTAAAAGAGATTAGAATTATTCATACTTGGCTGTTTTTAAGCGACTCGTCGAAATGTATGGCGATGATAATAATAAGAAAATAATAATCCTACATCTTAAATTAGATCATTGTTTGTAAGTAAAATTTATTTTATAACCTTTAAAGAGAATTGTTTGATCATTCAAGAAAGTCTTCCTAGAAGGTGGACCGATGACCTTGTGAAGGTCGCAGGAATCTGTTGGATGCGGGAAGCACAGAACCGGTCAAAGTCGCGATAATTGGGGGAGGCCAATGTCCAGAAGTGGACATCTTTCGGCTGAAATGATGATTATGATGTTTGATCAATGAGATCATCCATTTCTAGTTTTTTTTTTTTCAGAATTCGAAGTGATGTTCTTAGCTCATAACACAACATCTTAATATCATTTTAACCTAACCTAACGATGCTTGAACTTCTACAAAATCGTTCGTGATTTTAGACGTGCAAGTTACTGTGAGGAAAAGATAAAATTATTACCAGTTCCGAAGAGCAAAGTGAGACATATTGAGAAGCCCAAGCTTTTTCATAATAAATTCATTGCACGTTCGTTTTAGAAAATTCTGATTCCACCATCGTTACTTCCACGTTTCGATTGACCGTGATCTGTTTCTTTTGGAGTTTCATCAACCATCGTTATCATTATTTGACACCTTTTAATGATTATCTTCTTGACTTTGTAGACTCTTACAGAATGTTTTGAAATTTTGCGTCCTGGTCTTGCTTGACTATTGGTCCTACTTTATTTGTTTTTGAATTTTCCATAATGTATGCCATATCTAGGACACTGGTATCGTCATAATCGTTCTCCTGCCCCGAACCCAATTTATTGGGGGTCGACGCAATATGTCTTTTTCTTCTATACTTCTCTATTTAGTCGTCATCTCTCTCTCTCTCTTTCTAACCATACCATCATTCACACAGTCCATAATATCGTTTTTTATTTCGTCTTCCGCTACTTTTATAGACAGACAGTAGAGACAGAATTTGTTTATTAACCGGTGCACGGCACCTCTCTAAAGCTCATCTTCGGAACCCATACATTTGGAACATCGAAGTTATTATACCAGCTCAAAAATGTACAAGCAATAACTCAAACGGAACTAGGAACACAAAATATGCAATCTAAAACATAACTCAAACAAAATTGCAGAAACTTGGCGAACTTGCCCCAGAAGATCTTATTATTTAACTTATTCGACGTTCTTGAGCCAAATTTCATCACTTTAATGCATGCAAAGTTTGATATAGAATCGTGTTCAGTGTAGTTGTTCTATTTTTGGCGACTTCTATATATGAAATGGTTGATGAAGAGAAATGGAGTTTTGAGCTTGATGGATTGAAAACGCGTGTGCGAATTTTGCCGTCGATGCTGATATGAAGTAAAGATGTTATGTGTAATATCTAGTTTTAATTCCGTGTAATATACACACACGTGTGTATTACACGGAATTAAAACTAGATATTACACATAACATCTTAATGTCATGGATTTCCGTAAAGTAACGCCTGATTCCATAATATATGAAGTAAAGATTTTATGAAGTCTTAAACCAGTAACAAAAGTTGAATATATTATTGTGATTAAAATTCTGACCATTCTAATATTATCCACCAGAGGGTCAATTCTTTTAATTTTAAGAACTTTTACTGATCTCAGTCTCAATTTGTCAAAAATACCTCTAATTTCCCTACATTTTTGACAAGCTATTGACATTGATTATCGCTGAGATGAAATTGTTGCTAGATTTTGAACGTTTTTTAATTACGAGAATTTGCCTTTTGATTAGAAATCTCAATTTCAAAGTAGTGTCTATAACATTATTTCTATCTACATTTTTTGCGTTGTGCTTTATTTCTACATTCTTATTCGAATCAATATTGCTTTCATTATCTTTTTCATATATTTAAATTATTATTTCGTTTATTTATAATAATTTATGTACATAAATTATTATCAATAAACATTATAATAAGTATCACAATAATTTTAATATTAATTAATTATTTTTCTTCAAGGAATTCTTTTACAGAGTAATAATTGTCTTCAGGAAGTATTTTAGCTTCCTTTTAAAAATACCAATTGAATGTAAATTATTATAAGTAAACGAAATAATAATTAATATTCAAATGAATATTGCTTTCATTATCTTTTCTATATATTTAAATTATTATTACTATTTTTGCACATTTCTCTTTCATTTAATCATTTTATTACTTCACACCAAGTCAATTAGTTCAGAGACCAATCAATGGACCTATTCGTATGCATAATGGAGAAACCTACCTCCCACCCTACCTAACTCCTGCTGACCAATCAGAACTGTTGGCTCTGATTGCATTTAGCTGTAACGAACGATGTCTTTGATAGGAAACTATACAATTCCACGAAAGTCTACTTGCTTTAAACGTTCTCAATTTTGACACAAATTGAACCGAAGAGCGGCCAATTCAGGAAATGCAATGTCGCATATTTGACGACGGATAGAGTGGAAGTAATACTGAAATTGACTGTATAAAATCGACTTTGTACATGGAAAAGGAGTGTCGCGTTTCGTCAGCTGCTGTGATGTTTATATCTGTATGTATAAGTTTATTACTAAGTACCAGTAAATAGTTGCTTGTATTATACATAATTTACAATTATGAAATTTAACATACGTTGAAACTTTGCGTAGTTTTTGTGTAAATTTGGACGGTTTATTTGTGTTACATTTTACCAACTGACATTGTATTCTGGATTATTTTTTATTCGTCAAGAATTCTTCAGTCTTCAATATCCATTTTTACATACGCTGCAAAATTGGTTACTTTATAAACTTTCTCTTTATAGAAAACAAAAAACTTATTACTTTTAGTATTCTCTAAACAAAACATCGAAACTCGAGGATTCATAAAATTGATAATGAATAACTTTAAATATGGCCCCAATTTACGAGAGAGTTCGAATTTTACTATTTGTAAATAATTTAATCACCACTGCTCTCAAAACGTTGAAACATAACAACGTGAGGAAACAGGCATGTCCTAGAACCAAAAATTAGCAGACATGTGACATATACCAACCCGCACTGGGCCCACGTGGTTGATTACAGCCCACTTCCAGAGAGTATGTCTGTGTCCCAGCAGTGGGAACATTATAGGCTGATATGAACTCTAAAAATAAGTAAATTTGCTTTAAAATAGTGACTGTTCGATGGAATTTTAGACAATAGCACTACTAATCTGTAGCTCAAATCAATTTAGCCAATCACGGTCTATAACTGTATCCCAGACAGCAAGTAACAGGCGCTATTGAATATTTAATAAATTCAGAACACGAGCAGTATTTTAGGAAACCACCGCCAGGCTAGATGTTACAATCTATACGACTAGTTCCAAACCTGTCTAGTTCATATCATGTTGTTCCTATCCTCATACATATTTATCAGCGAAGGCTTATGCAGAACGCTTGAAATTCAGAGATTTATTAAAATTAGAACAGGACTGGGTTTTCGTCATTTTGTGAAGTTTTAGATGTCGAGCAAAGTTCAGTTTATGCATTATTTATTATCGGTATAAAACATAATATTTCTGTCGTCGTTTACGTTAGTGTGGTTAGTAATAATTACACAGTAGATCCATGAACTTTTTGGAAAACGAGGAACGGTAAAGATAGTTTAGAAAACAAAAAGCAATCTCCGGTTGACGTAATGGGTTATTCCGCTGATCCACCCCAAAAAATCCACTCTAAGGTGGATACGTGGACACGCTTGTTCGAGAATCCACCCTAGGCCTAGTTGGATAAACGGAATTTATAGACTTAGAGTGGATTCTTGGACATGTGTTTCTGCGTATCCTCCTTAGGGTGGATTTTTTGGGGTGGATAAATGGAACAACCCGACACAATGCCAGGAATAAGAAGAGCATTTACGTATTTGAAAATCCAAGCAGGACATTGTTGAAATAGTCAATTATTTTACTGCTTGGTTTAGTGAGCCTGTAAATTAAAAAAAAAATGTGCGTGTAAAATAGTAAAGTGTGAGATAAATTTCAATTCCAGCCAGCATTTTGTTTTAAATCCAGCTTTCCTCAGACATAGCTTGTTAACTACCACGCGCAAATGAGAAACAAGTACCTAAACTCATAATCATTTTAATGAGAATGGTTGACAAAAATATGTTTCCAACTTTGTCATGACCCGGTTTGTCGCTACGGTATATAAATAATTCTCAATTTTCTGTGACAAGACAGGCACAAATTAAAATATAATTGCTTACTCGTACATGTTTTCCTTTGCACCAAGCATTTTGGTCGGAGGTTGATTTCGCTTCAAAATTGTAGGCTACCGTTTTAATAACAGGCGATTATTATTTATTATGTCTACAAGCCCTGCGCCCGCCCGAATTTCATACAAACTCTCATGGTATTTAACCCCTTCGGGGGATGAAAATCTTTCCTTAGTACTCAATTTCGTTATACAGAGTGTACCGTAAGTCGACGTCAAGCCGGAATCGGGTAATAGGCCAAGTCATAATAGTTATCAGAAAAATATAAAAAAAAAAATTTGGAATAAAAAAATTAAATAAAAAAATGTTTTTTTTTTTGGAATGCTGATTATGCCAACTTTTAATGTTACTTGCCAAACTAGCATAGTGCATTTTTTTTTCAGTACAGTCGGTCAAACTTTGGCTACGTATTAATTTTGAATATTTGTTGGGCAAAAAGTAACATTTAAATGCTAATAATTTAAAAAATACACAACTTAGATTTTTTTTTATATTTTTCTGATAACTATTATGACTTGGCCTATTACCCGATTCCGGCTTGACGTCGACTTACGGGATACCCTGTATAAGACACTCTTTTACAAAACTTCATGCTTCTAGACTTAGCGGTTTTAAATGCTATGCGTTATGTCAGTGAATTTAAGAATTATCAAATAGATATAGCGTAAGCAACATTAAAAAAATTCTATTGCTCCATTCATTTTGTCACCATCGATTTATGTAAACACAAAAATGTAGGGAGCACCTGTATTTTTTCGCAATTTCAGGGCGAAAAGCCATTGTCTAAGTTGTTTAAAATTATGTATATAATGACCCCTTTTTCGGTTTAAGGTAAACAAAAACTAAGTTTATATACTGTATTGTACATCAGTAAACCATTTTTTTGGGATTACACACCGGCACGGAATTAAAATAAAGTACCTATAGGCGCAATCATACCGATCTCTTCCAGACAACTAAATGGACAAATTAAATTAGAAAACAGAAATCTGGCCTTTTGTGTACGAATTTACAATAAATAAAGAATTGTACAGCTCTATATTTTTCTCACAACATTTCAGAAGACGGCTGCCTTTGTAATGGAGTAAACATTACCAAATCAAAAGAAATTTATCTCAGATCTATTAGGTACAGACGCCAGCACATCAACCTACTACAATCTGTCAGATTTCTGTAATAGATTTTCAACTTTATCGCTAAAGCATAAGGTTCAATGTTGATTGTGAAAATTTGACAGTTAGGGGTAGGTTGATGTGCTGGCGTCTGTACAACAATTTATAACCTAACTAAAAATATTAACAAAATAAAATATGGCGCGGAAATATTCGTCCGTATCGCTGTCTACTGGTAATATAATGTACCCAAGAGACTGGCGGCATTGCCACGTTGTATGGCAATACACTCTGGCCAAGGTAAAAGCCAGCCCTTGGGTCACGGGGAAGTGTTTGCCAGCCGTTTCGAGATTTCATTGAACAAGTCATGACAACTTTTAGTTCACCCGCGTTAATTTGAGGAAAAACCTACTAAAATAATATATTCCCATTACTTTAAGAAGCTATTTAGAACAACAAAACAAAGTTATTTTAAAACTATGATATCTCCTAAGATATTCCTTGAAATCAAATGATGTCAAGGTCAATTTTGTTCAAAATGAAATACTTGTGATGAATAACGTATAATTATTTGGATAAGGATTAGTTATCATGTTTATAAAAACACCTTCACAAATAATGCATTATTTTAGAACAAATTTGATTACCATAAAATGGTTATAGTCAGTCAACCTTAAGAGGACTACGTGACCTAAAGCGCGGTCACTGTCGGACTGCATAGAAAAGAAAGAGATGCGCGATGACACAACGCTGGTAATTTATTGCAAAATATAAAGCAATTATCTATTTACGAAAAATCTATTGTTTGGACTAAAAAATTAAAACACTAGTGCTTTAGTATGTTGCTTGTAGAATAATCTGACAAAAATCATAATGATTGTAAATATGGTTTTTATTGTAAAAAGAAAGTTTTTAGAGGTATCTTCATGTTTTTTTTCTGTCGTACCAAATAAGTTGTATTTTGTTTTCAACACACTATCTACCTAGCATATATCCTGAATAATATCATATATTTTTTTGATTTTGTTTACTAGTATTCGATCATATACTTTTATTGTTTCTAAAAACTTGCGTTTTTTGCGTTTAGGTCCTATAAGCCCCTTAAAAGATAGACATATGCTGTCCAGATTTTTTTTAGAACTTTTAAAACGGAGCAATTCCGTCGTACATGATTTTTGCGTAACTTTAACCGTTTACGCAGCGTAAGCAACGGAACCTCTCAAAAGGAATCATTTTTTCCGTTTTTGCAATATTTTACATTGATATTCCGCTCCTATTAGTCGTAGCGTAATGCTACATAGCATATAGCCTTCCTCGATAGATGGACTATCCAGCACAAGAATATTTTTTTTTTATTCGAACCAGAAGTTCCTGAGATTAGCGCGTTCAACCTAACAAAACTCAAACTCTTCAGCTTTAACTATACTTAATATAATATATAAGTAATTAAGTATAGTTAAATAGTGTAATACAATTACGAGATTTCCCAATTAAAGTATCATATTTTTCTATCCTACAGAAGAATTACTTTACGGCCTAAATAAAAAAAAAATACCTTTGAACCGCATACTGTTAACGTTAATTTCATATTTACAAACGATAAACATAAGCGCACCTAAGCCCCCTCATACACGCTCACTTGAATTTTCACAAGCCTTCCAAAATCGGTCACGTACTGGAAGGGCCGAAATATGAGCAGTCTTACAAAGATTTTAGATTGGGTATAACCTCTGCTTACAAATCCAGGGCTCTTATTGGCGGAATTGTGAGATTATATGGGTATAACAACGGTAATTCAGGTGGGATTTCGAATAATAATATTGAATGCGTAGGTCAGCTCTTGAGTGTGTAGCGTATTTAGGTACGGAGCTTGGCTGATCCTGCTCGGAGGAGGCGACGGGGTGGCAACCGCCTTGGCGCCTAATACGCCGAAACCCGCTTACCAAATAAGATAGGTAGACCTTTGGGGTCGCGGGTGCACAGAGTGGGGACTCTGTCCGCCCACTAAGTGACGGTGGCACAGTGGTCACGTACTGGCGTGCATATCGAGGCTCAGGGGAGGCCCCTTTACAGTCTCCCCAGGGATGTGCCCTACAGGCGTAGCACGCGGGGGTTCCGGAATTGGTCTTTTAAGAGGAACCGGGACCGCCCCTATGTGCTGATGGTGATCACCGGGGTGGTTTTAGTGAGGCAAAAATCCCACACTCCCCGACCTCCCTCCCCGGAGGTCGGGTGCCTTTTGAAGGTTTCCCCCAAAAACAAAAAAAAAAAGGTACGTAGGAGCTTATGAAGGTTTAATTCTTTTGAATAATACAACACTAAGTAGATTTTTTCAAGCAAAACCACCCTAATTTCTTTCGTATATACAATCAGCTTTTTTTATTGCTGAAGGAACGCTCTTGACCTCAATCATGCCTGATGGAAAGCGATGGAAGAGGTCTAAGATGGAACGAGCGTGCCAAGAAGATGCCTAAGGCACTGGAACTCCCGCGCATCGACGAAACACAGCAGGCTGCTTGACGCCGGTCTCCGGTGGGAGGGGTGGTCGCAAACCAGGCGGGCGTTAGCCCTATCACCCGCAAGGGAAGAATTGGCCAGTCAAATAAGGTGTTGGGTGTGACTGTCCAGGATGCGTCGAGCGCTCGGTTCAGTTGAGTAACAAGCGGAATAAACTGCGCTACACGAGGAGGCTTCTTCATGCATTCCAGCTTGTAATGTTCCCACTGCTGGGACTCAGGCCTTCTCACTATGAGAAAAAGCGGGCCGTAATCTACCAATCGTTCATAGTTCTAGTTGCTGAATGTCACATGTCTCAGGGACACACCGATTTCCCCACAATGCCGTCTCCTTTGCCGTCTTAAGAGCACTAGTGATGAAATACATTGCACAAAGTAAATTGCACGCCTGCCTTGGTGACCCAAATCTTACATACCACAAATTATTGGAGTGGTTACCACTGGGCCACCACTGCTGTCACTTAATTCCTTTCGAATGACATCCTCAATTGTATTGCCTTCAGAATTACACGAGCGTGAACAATTTCCCATTCAGATTATGGGAAGCGGGCAAAAAATTATCACAACATTGAACTCAACAGCTTGTCGGGAGTTTCACTAAATCAAATTTATCATATACCTAAATCATAATCAGCCTATAATGTTCCCACTGGGACAAAGGCCTCCTCTGTGTGAGAGGGAGTGGACCGTAATCCACCACGCGGGCCCAGTGCGGGTTGGTAGATGTCACATGTCTTCGAAGTTTTGGTTCTAGGACATGCCGGTTTCCTCACGATGTTTTCCTTCACCTTTTTGAGAGCAGTGGTTATGAAATAATTTCCACAAAACATACATACATACATAATCAGCCTATAATGTAATAATCGATAATGATATTGTGTAAGTTGACTGGAAGCCGACCCCAACATAGTTGGGAAAAGGCTAGGCAGATGATGATGATGATGATGATATTGTGTAAGTTGGCCAAAATACGCGAGCAAATATACAGGCGCCAGCACATCAAGCTACTACAATCTGTCTTTCTTTAATAGATTTTCAACTTTATCGCTAAAATATAAGGTTCAAAATTTATTGGAAAAATTTGACAGCTTCGGGTAGCTTGATGTGCTGGCGTCTATACAAGCAAGTTGTAGTTGCCTCATGAATAAATAAATAAGTTCACAACCATCCCAGCCTTTACCATCTTCTGCCATTCGCCCATCATTGTTTTATTTGTTTTTCATTTGCTCTTTGTAACAACTTAAATCAGCTATACAGAATGAAATTGAAAACTTGCGCCAACTCGAAATAGGAGGTGCAGTAACTGTTACATAATCATTATAAATTCTCATTTCAACATCTAAATTCTTGAAAAAAAACATGCAATTATTGTCTTAGTGCAAACTAAGTTATTGCCTTCAAGTAAACACGTCGAATTATCGGAGTTTCAGTAAAAAAATAATATCATAATCTATCAAAATAAATAAGAAAACTAAAGTATCAATTTTAGCGAGCGCCCGATAAGCAATCTATTCATCGCAGAGTTCACAATATGAAGCAAGTTGGAAACCTAATTTGCACCGTTCCTACAAAAAAAAGTGCTCGCGATGAAGTTGCCAAATCGCTAGCCTACGCGGACGTATGTGCATCATTAAATTTTCTTTATAACACGTTGAAATACCTAGATATTTTGATTTGCCGTACTTCTTCAATTTCATCTTGTATAACGTAAAGTTTTTAATACAAATCAACCTTGACTTTCATGTTTCTGAAGCGTATGTTTCAAGTCGTGTGTCTGAGCCAACTCAAAGTAAATAAATAATACGAGCGGAGTTCCTCGCGTTGCTCTCAGACTTTTAAATAAGTCACGAATTTTGACTTGTTGAATTGCTAATGGGACGGACTTGGTCGCTCTGTCTCTTAAGTTGTTCTTTTTCGGGAAAAAGGTCAAGGCTGAGAAGTTAAAAAGATTAAAGGGAATTGTCTATGTATTGACGTCAACATAAACATGGGCTGGAATTAGGTATTTAAGTGCCCGAAGTCAAAACAAACGTGCTTAGTTTTTCTATGTTAATTATACGTTCTATTTTTACAAAAATATTAATAAGGGATCATTATTATAATAACAGTGGATTCCAAGAATAAATTCAATAATACTTACAATATTCTAGGCATTCATTACATCTATACTAATCCAAAGTGTGTCTGTCTGTTACCTCTTCACGCTTAAACCGATGAACCGATTTAGATGAAATTTGGTATAGAGATAGTTTGAATCCCGAGAAAAGACATAGGGTAGTTTTTATTCCGATATTCCCACGCGATCGAAACTAATGCGGGTGAAACCGCGGGGCGCTGCTAGTTTTTAATAATTTAAACGCAAGAAAGAGAATCATTAAAGAACAAAGAGACGGTAAGATATGGGATACTTTTGGTAATCCATACTTACTATCACCATCTGCCTAGCCTTTTCCCAACCATGTTGGGGTCGGCTTCCAGTCTAACCGGATGCAGTGGAATATCAGTATTTTTACATGGAGCGACTGCCTATCTGACCTCCACAACCCAGTTATTGGGTAATACGATACCCCTTGGTAAGACTGGTTGTCAGACTTTCGGGCTTCTGACTACCCGTAACGACTAGTACGACGTAGATTAGATTATGGCCCACTCTTTCTCACAGAGAGGAGGACTGTGTCTCAGCAGTGGGAATAGTATACGATGATTATGATTCTCTCTCTGCCTCGTTAGTATAGTGTTTGCAAGCGCTACTGCTGAGGGGTTCCTGAGTTCGATTCCCAAGTCAGGTGAAAGTGTTATTATATTGGGTTTTTCCATCTGAAATTTCTCAGTAGTAGCCTGGAGTCTAAGAGCGGTTCTGCACTACATCCGATCCGAATCCGAGAAATGCCGGTCCAAAGTGACCATAGTCCTATTTGTATGACAGGTTGCGCACTAGATCCGAACTCTATCCCTCCGAATTTAAAACATTCCCAATTCGGATTGAAGTCGGATCATTAATTCGGATTCGGATCGGATGTAGTGCAGAACCGATCTAAATTTGTGCCCGGTTGATTGCAATAGGCTCGCCCCTTACATGAGACTTAAACGCAACTGGTTAAATGTGGGTGCACTTATAGGTAGGTAAACCTCTGCCTAACCTTTCTGGGAAAACAGGCGTTATGTTCTGTTATTATCTATATGCGTATTTACCTTGTTTATAGCTTTATCTAGCTCAGGTAAAACTGGTCTAGACATGCTTATATTTTCTTTATGGTTATTTATTCTACCGTAAAATAAAATATGTACATATAATATTCCCTTTTATATCTTTCTTTATATTATTTTCTTCATGTTTACTGAAATGTTGGTTATTGTTGTAAGAAACGGTATCTATTAGGTCTGTTAAATATTTTTATGAGTTGGTAGGTGTGTACATACAAGTTTAGGAATTCTTTCAACTTCGTCAACCGTATGATGTCTGTCTTGTTGGTCCTAGTATACATTATTAGTAGCATTTGCTGTACCATTGTCAAGTCAAGAAAATAAATATGAAAGAATATTATACGGTAGGTACTCAAAATAAAAAAAAAGTTTTTTAATTCTTTGTCCGTCTGTCAGTTTGTTCTCACTAATCTCCGAAACGGTTAGACCGATTTTGACGGGACTTTCACTGGCAGATAGCTGATGTTATAAGGAGTAACTTAGGTTTCTTTTATTTTCGAAAACAATAGAAAAATAGGGGTCCGCGCAAAGTAGAACTTCCTTTTAAATGGAGAAGTGGTAGCTACATACCCCTTCTCTAAGCGACATATTATTGATACCTGAGGGGCTATTCTCGTAATTTTAAGAACGTTCACAGTCTGATCTCAGTCTCAATCTGTCAAAAATACCACTATTTTCTCTACATTTTGACAAGTTTTTGACATTTTGCTTGTCACTGAGATGAGACTGCGACTAGATTTTGAACGTTTTAAATTACGAGAAATTGGTCTTCTGATATCCACGCAAACAAATTCACGGGTACAGTTAGTTCATTATAATATTGCTAATACCTACGTCTTTGATAGCAAAACTCTTCACATTTTCTGAGCAAAAACTACTCAAATGAAATCCATATCCCTTCTCCCACACAATAAGGTCCCCGATGAGATGAAAATCAAACATTGTGCTCTTACGGGGGACGGTATCACATGGCTAATGGATAGTGCTGAAATCTATAAGGGTAATGGGAGTGTACTTTATGAAAGTGAGGTAGGTAGTGTCATGTAGGTGGTCGGTAATAATGGTGAAACAGTTTTGGATCTGAGGGAAGCTTTCGATGCAGTATAGCTATGGTAGTTATGGATATTGAATTGATATTATTATATTGGATCTGAATTCGACCCGTATGTATGTATGTTGTATGTTTGTATGTCCGCGATTTTCTCAAAAACTTATGAACCAATTTTGATAATTCTTTCACTAATGTGATCTACATACTTTCAGGAAGGTTTTAGTATATAACACATTATGTAGTTATTCTTATGTACGATGTTATATGCATAAATGTACTGCATCTCCGGCATTTCTATGCGAATTTTGATGATTCTTCTAGTCGGTGTCTTTAATTCTTCAATGCACTAGTGTTGTTTGAATTTGTGTGGAATAGGTACAACTAAAAAGTGAAAAATAAAAACTTTTTTCCAAAAAAAAACAACCGTTTTCAAAAAAAATCTACAAAGTGATAAATAACTTTAATTTCGGAAGTCGTTGTCAAAAAACGAAAATGCGGAACCAACGATACCGACTTCCGAAATTAAAGTTATTTATCATTTTGTAGTTTTTTCTTTGAAGTCGGTTGGTTTTTTTTTGTAAAAAAGTTTTTTTTCAAATAAAAGGCAATTTTGAACGTCAAAAATTGCAATAAATTAGAATTGATTCTAGTCGCCCCTTCCAAAAGGTAGTGTTCGTATGGAGAAGAATGGGCAAGAAACTCCACCGTTACTCTTTTAAAATGTTTTAGAGTAGTTTTGTATACACTCATAACTGGCGAAATGTGGGTGGTACTCTGCTTAACCCTTAGGGAATTACAGGCATGAAGTTATCATGTTTGTTATTTAACTAGCGACCCGCCCTTGCACAGGGTTTTCTCAACTTGAAAAATTACGAGACTTCTTTATCATAATTGTGCAAGTTTAATTTTAATTAATATAGGTACATAAACCTTTTGGAATAATGTCTTTGCATAATGGTGAAAATCGCAAGAATCCGTTCCGTAGGAGGGCAATGCTGTCACACAGACAGACACTTGAAGTGACTTTAATTTATAATATAGGTATGTATATTTAGATAGAAATTGAAGGTGTTGAAATTAGTTGTGGAGGTCAGATAGGCAGTCGCTTCATGTAAAATACTGGTACTCAGCTGCATCTGGTTAGACTGGAAGCCGACCCCAACGTAGCTGGGAAAAGGCTAGGCAGCTGGTGATGATGTTTAGATAGAAATTCTGATGTGAACATTATCTTTTAAAAGAAACATTTGAGACGTCCTAAAATAAAGCTAGAAATTTGCATAATAACATAACATAATCAGCCTATAATGTTCCCACTGCTGGGACACAGGCCTCCTCTCAGTGAGAGGTGAGTGAATCTTTCTATTTATCTTTTATAAAGCATAATATAAAAGATAAATAGAAAGATTCTAAAAATAATATATTTGAATGCTCTAGGTGACACTTCGACATAAGAGCATACATACTGATATCTATTTGTGCTATCTTTTTAGAACTTGCAAACGCTGACGAGCAACAGATATATAAAGAGTGACATGACTAGGATTCCCTTTCAATCCCAAATGGGAATGGAAATTCGATTCATCTTAAAGCTAAACATCAATATTCAAAACGCAATCTCTAGTTTCTGTCATCATAGACTAGATAGAATGCTAAACTGAATTCCAAAAGAATCTTTGATGGAATCGAAAACACGTATGTTTCTCATTTTCTGATATTGAATCACAATCAGCCTGATGTTCCCACTGCGACTCAGGCCTCCTCTCCACAGAGAGCGCGCTGGTGGATGTCACATGTCTTCTAATTTTTGGTTCTAGGAAATATCGGTTTCCTGACGATGATTTCCATCACCGTGTTGCGAGCAAAGCGTCTAACTGGGTTCGAACTCACGACTCCTAAGTCGAGGCCGATACCACTGGGTCACCACTGCTCCTGATTTTGGATACGAATGGAAAACTGATTTTCTTTTGATGTTAAAATTCTTTAGTGTGCAGTGTAGTCCTTTATGTTAGTGGCATTAGAAATATGAGATTGTATACTCAAGCATCAATGACTTACTTTTTTCCGTACCAGTAGTAAGGTTTTGTACCCAAAGGGTGCCAACGGGACCCTATTACTCAGGCTCCGCTGTCCGACCCTGCGTCTCTCATCTGTATCTTTTGAACCGTAATAGGTAGAAACTTGAAATGTTCACAGAATGTACAACTATGGCCGCTAAAAATAAAATCCATACTATATAAGTTGTTAAAAAATGAAAAACTTTAAGAGATGCTTTAAGACCATCGAACTGAACAACTTTTACTATGGGACCAACTCTGAAATCACGAAATAAAATCAGCTTTTTAATACAAAAGTTCAATACCTACTTGACCAAAATGTATGAAACAGCACAATACAATAGTCATCATCGTCATAATTTCATCCGAAAGACGTCCACTGCTGGACATAAGCCTCCCACAAGCACCGCCACTTCGACCATTTCTTTGCCTCCCGCATGGCGTGACCTTCACAAGGTCATCGGTCCATCTTCTGGGAGGCCTTCCAACGCTAAGTCTTACGCTTCGATTTCATCTCTTTATCGTGCTTTGTTGTGTATGTATTTGAGGCAATGGCAGCATTTCTTCTTCATCAAAATAAAATAGGGTAAATTAATCAATAAATGATCACCTACTATAATTATGTAGCTGATTCTACTTGAATTTCTTTTTGTTTTTTTGAAGTAAAACCTTCTTTAGGCGCGTTGGGCTTTTTTTGAGATGGGGAAAAAACCATTAAATTCGCGCCACTGTTACCGTTACCGTCACTGTTTCGGATGTATTCGGCTGTCCTCGGGATGTACTCGGTTTTAATGTATATCCGATATGTCAGTGAGTGATGGCAAAGTATTCTGTTTGTGTTTTGTTTTCACTTCTGTCGGCACTTCCGGAGTGCCACTATTTTTTTTTAATTACCATTTATTATGTTTTTCACTTTTCTTTTCTTTTTTTTTGGAGCAGTGGTGACCAAGTGGTAACGGCCGCAACTTATGAGTTGTAGGTCGTAGGTTCGAACCCAGACAGGCGCTTTACTTTGTGTAAATTATTTCATCACCACTGCTCTCAAAACGATGAAGGAAAACATCGTGATGAAACCGGCATGTCCTAGAACCAAAAATTCGAAGACATGTGACATCTGCCAACCCGCACTGGGCCCACGTGGTGGATTACGGCCCACTCTCTATCACCGACAGGAGGCCTGTGTCCCAGCAGTGGGAACATTATAGGCTGATTATGATGATATTTTTCTCTCTTTTGAATTTACTTTATAGATGCAACAGCAGCAGTCAGAAACCCGAGAAAAAACCCCGTGCCGTGCCGTACGGTGGAGTTTGGCTAGCACTCCAGCTGACAATGTTTTAATGAAAATACCTTTAACTTACTCAACCAAATAGAGATCTAAAATCTTATTAGAGTACACAAAATTTCCAAGAAAAGAAGACCCTCAAAATGTCTCTTCAGCCATTTCCAATATTTCAATAAATCAGCGAATGAAACGACCTAGAAATATTCAACAAACGTTCAATCCTAAGCGTCCGTTAAAACTCTTGTAAAAATACAACTTCGTACCTACCGAGTTCCGATACGAGAATTGGAATAAGAAATTTTTGCACCAATGAATACAGAAATTGGATCGAGACTTTGTAAGAACTCATTTTTTTGTCAGCCGATCAACCACATTCTGAGCTTATCGAAGATATCGGCAAGGAATTATGACAATGGCCTCGATTTTGTTTGTTTTTCGTATAAAAATATACTTATGACATCGGTTCGTAGAACATCCGAGTGGCATGCTATAACGAAGTTCGATTTACTCCAAATTCGCTTTGCTATGGATTACCAAAGTAAGTGGAAGATATCCAATCGATTTGTATTACATGGTTGTCTTATTTCGGTTAAAACATTTATTTCTAGCCGTGTTTATTTACTCACTAGGATAAACTCATGGTAAATATTTCATTAACTAAATTATCCAAGCGTATAACTTTTGGACTTCATCAATATTCATCAAAATCAATAAACTCACCAACTCAGCCTATCGCAGTCCACTGCTGGACATATGCCTCTCCCAGGCTACGCCACAACACGCTATCCTCCGCCACGTATCCAGTCTGTCCCAGCTACCTTCTTAAGGTCGTCGGTTCTAGGGGATGCTACACTGTCCACTACGCGGTCTCCACGACAGGATTCATCTGCTCCACTGGCCATCGGTCCTTCGACAAACATGGCCAGCCCACTGCTCCTTCAGCTTGCTTGGTCTCCATCAAAGTAGTAGAATCATATCAAAATTAAAACTGGGCTGAGAATCGGCCCTTTTTGAACATCAAAATCACATAACACTGTCCTCCAAAACGCCCCCTTCACCATTTCCTAGTGCTTTAGCTAAGAAGAAAAAGAAACGTCTATTTAGTTAGAAGAACCAGACAATAATATGTCCTTGATTTGGAATTTACATATAGGGTTTCTATTTAAAGCTGGACACGAAAACACGTGTAAACGACTAAAACGGTATAATAACTGTGTCCCACGTACTCATTAAACTAAACCACATGTTCCAAACCAAGGTACAATTAAACCAGTCCTATGTCGACATGAACCCTAATCCTCAATATGAAGTACAATACAGCGCACAGCCAATTAGGCACAGCCAAATCAAATCAGCCTGAACTCAGGCCGATAGATCAAACGTCTGAATATTCAAAAACCCAAATCACCGACTTAGGGGACTCGTTAACGTACCTTTCGTAGTTTCGTCACAGAATAGATAGGTCCAGAAGGCCAGTTCGATGGTCGACGACGGCTTTCGACCAGCGGAAATGCACGCACACATAGACACACTTCACATACAGCGAGTGCAAACGCATTCGCAATAATTGGCATTCGTTTGACTTTTAAAGTGCGTTTAAACTTAAGTAGACCATAGAATCTGGTTCTATGTTCGTTGACCAAGATCAAGATCATTTTTTTCTTGACATTTTAGTATGGACCAACGATATGATACTCTAGCCTACACAAAAAATATTTGGTGAAGTAGGGATGGAACTGCATTTGCTCGTTTAGTCTAAACCGACCTTGAGATTGCCGTACAGCACATCAGTGTAAATGATTTGACAGTGCCTTTATGTCGTAGCAGTAGGGGTGGTTTTCGTAGAACAACTGAAGGCCAATTCTCGTAATTTAAAACGCTCAAAATCTAGTCGAAGTCTCATCACGGCGATAAACAAATGTCAAAAGTGTAGAGAAATTAGAGGTATTTTTGACAGATTCAAACAGATCAGACTGTGAACGTTCTTAAAATTACGAGACTTGTTCCTCTGTTACCACTGATGTACCGTTGACTGTACCTACGCATCTGTTTCGTTCGCTTGCCGTATGGATTGGGTCTTCTGTAAGTAACTATTCTGTGCTAATGTACCTAGATTGGTTCTATCCTAGATGATATTCGAATAAGGCCGCCGGGATTACAGTCTCTGCTTTGAGATCCGCAAGTCTGCATATTTTTTGCTCCAGTTCGATTTATTACATCCCTTTCTGTTAGGGATTAGGGTTGGCTTTTGCTCGGCTACACATCACAAGGCCTTCAATAGGGAATAAACACAGAATGGACGTTGGGCGTTTATTGGGTTATTCTCAGTTGGTCCAAAATATATCATTTTAACTTTCGAAAATATAAACTGCTGGGCAAAGGCCCTTTTTCCATCAGTGGGATGTTACAGGCTAACAGTAACAGCAAGATATAAACTTAGAGGTGTTTTGTTACAAAAGAATTCTTATGTAAAACTCGATTGAAGTTTTCTTGCACAAAATAAAGAAAAATATAAATATAAAAAAAAAACTAGCTGTTCTTTAGAGGCTCCTTCCACGAATCGGATAAATGAAGGATTGAAGTTTGTATGCCAACGAAGTTGCAAATATAGTTATATTGTATAGTTGTTTTATTTTTTAACGAGTGAGCACATGGCTGCTGCGATCACATAATATGTCTTCTAGTAGGTATGAATAAAAAATAAAAAAGGAGAGCCAGGGAAATTATTTGTAAGTAATTTGACACCCTACGTCAATTTGCTGTGTTATAGCCATTCCATACAATTGTCAAGTAGTGAATTTGCGTAACCATAATTTTCCGTGACTACATCATTTTATTTTATTTGTTTTTTTTTCCAATGAAAAGTTTAAAAATTTTGTCGCAGTAAATAATATTTTGAAGCAACTGAGAATGACCCGCTCATTCCGAATTCGGGTTATAGGATTTGCATTAATTAAAATTTATTTTCGAATTATTTTTTACGACGCGTGTAGAATTGGTGCCATATTTCAGCAGGCTTTAGGCTCTGTATTTTTAACGTTTTATTATGAGGGATACTCGAATTTTATTTTGACCTTGCTGCGTAAGCTTATGTGTAAGGTAAGGCCTTTGTTGACATTTAAAATTAGGCGGGCAAAGTCGAAAGGAATACATGAGAAAAACCGTCCGTAAACATCATTTTAATTTACGGGTAAGATAAACCAGATGCATGAGCAACCAATTGAATGTTGGATAGTTATCCAACATTCAATTGTTAATAACGGCACAATTTCACACTATTAGATCACACATGGACGTAGTAACGCCTTGTCGTAATTATCAGGAGCAAAAAAAAAAGACAAGACAAAGAAAACTGGGCCTTAATACCTAAACTAACGTGGGCCCAGTTGCCCGCTCGGTGGAATTGGCACCTGGTCCCGGTGTCGAAGTGGGACGAGGCGACCCCTAACGAAATTAGAAAAAGTGGAATTGATCCCTGGTCCCAGTTTTGAAGTGGACGAGTTGCCCCCTAACCCGACTATATAGCCAAGTTATGACGTGCCTCTTGCGGAGCGCGTATAACCTCATTTTACTTATCATTGTAAGCAACGGCTATGACGTCCCACTGCTGTGACAGGACAGGCTTCCTCACTGTGAGAGGGAGCCGGCCATAATCTACCACGTGGGCTCAGTGCGGGTTGGAGATGTCACATGTCTTCGAATTTGGTTCTAGGACATCCCGGTTTACTCACGATGTTTTCCTTCACCGTTTTGAGAGCGGTGGTCATAAAAATATTTACACAAAGTAAAGCGCCTGCCTGGGTGCGAACCTTAGACACGAAGTCGGGGCCATTACCACTGGCCACCATTGTTCATCAGCCTAAAACATAATATTCTCAAATTATAACTGGAAGATTTTATACTTAAAGGTTTCATATTCAATTATAGTCATTACAATGATTTACGTGACGCAAAAAGGGGCTTTTAATGGGCATTTTCAACATGAAACCTGTTACAATAACAATTATAATTCAAGCCATATCAAAATGTCTACCCTAGAGGTTGTTCCAAAACAAAAGTGACGTCAAAATGTTGTTTCAAATTCAAATCATGATTATTATTGCTAACCCTTAGTTGTCAAGAACTTAATATGTAATGTCAGTGAACTATGTTGAATAAGGTTAAATTATACATTTGACCTTCATCATTTTGAAGCTTTATACCTTCAAGGAGGGTTATATCCCTCTTGCTACCTTTTTAGGCTTCCCAGCCAAAATATTTAAGGGTAATTTTGAAGGATACTGTAGTGTATCCAGCTGATTAAACCTCTTTGTTGATTTTCCATCATTCGTGATTAAGGATAGTTGGTATATCGGTCCCTATATCTTCCTGATCATTAGCTATTGATTCATCGACCTGAGTTTAGCTAGTTATGGCAAAATGGTCTTCTTAGATCCTATCAATTCAGATAGAAACTACTTATCTACTATCACCTAGTAAAAAGCTTAAATTCTTTAATTACTGACGGACAACTCACAGTCTAAACCGCTGTGTCAAGAAGCTTGAAATTTTTAAAAAAATCCTTAAATAATTAAAGTGAGCACTAAGGAAGAATTTTTGAATCAAATGTGGCGGCATCTCCATCGCCACATGCGAACTACGCATGAAACTCGACGTCACACAAAAACCTGCATCGCGCAAGCAGAGTTTACCGCGCAACTAGGATAATATACGACGTTCCGACATCAGTCGTCGAGCAGCTGTTCTCTACTGTTCCACATACCTCTATAAAAGTTTGTATGGAAGCTCATAATTTTTTCCGATGGGAAAATAATTCCTATGGGGCACAATACATGGCTTGTATCTATATATATATAAAAGGAGAACTGACTGACTGACATATCAACGCACAGCCCAAACCGCTGGGTCTAGAGATTCCAAACTTGGCATGTAGGTTCCTTATGAGGTCTAGGGGTGCACTAAGAAAGGGTTTTTCCCAATTTCAATTCCACCCCTAAGAGGGTGAATGGGGGGGAGGGTGAAATTTCACGCGGACGAAGTCGCGGGCAGAAGCTAGTTCTAAATATAATGTTATTTATTTCCTTCTATTTTTGATAGCGTTCAGAGCATTCCGAATTAAAAGCTTTTTTAACAGGTGAACATTACCTAAAACTACCGTTGGTAAATATGTTTTGTTCTAGTTATGGTTTCTTCTAATTTCCTACTAAAGAGTATTTTACAGAATGCCGTAACCGACATATACTTAGCTATGTAACTTCCAAACCTCTGAAAAAATATCCCACAGAAATCCCCAAAATGAAAACAGTGTAGAATTCCCTCCCATTTCATAAACAGTTCATCCCGAAAAGTAATAACAAACGTCACCCATTTTTCAATAGCGAGCGCCATGTGGAATAGAAAACGTTACGGAAAATTATGTTATTTCTTATACGGTAATCCACTACATTTTTTTTGTTTCCCTACACAGAAATTGCTTGTATAGTCAGCACGAATTCGCTTACTATTTCTTTGCGTTTTTTGTGTTATTTTAACAAGTGATCTTGGTCGAATGCAACCTAACAGATCACTGAATCTGAAGAGTAGATAAGATTATAAATCACACAAGATAGGTTTAGTTTGCTCTCGAAATGAAAACGTTCACAAACAGAACCAAACATTCGAATATATGTAATATTCCTGAGCCCACGTGGTAGATTACGGCTCAGTCCCTCTCACAAAGTGGAAGCCTGTGTCCCAGCAGTGGGATTGGGATTATTATAGGCTGAATAAACGAAAAGGTTTAAACGAAAATGCGGAACCAACGACACCGACTTCCGAAATTGAAGTTATTTATCACTTTGTAGTTTTTTTTTCCCCTAGTAGTTTAGTTGTCACATGCGAGTTTAGCAGCAAAAAAATTCAAATAAAATGTTTTTTACTAGTCTGTAACAACTTAACCAATAGTAATGAATGTTAGAAATTGGATGGTTTTTCTGAAACTGATTTTTTTTGTACCAATTTGAATGATGTCCTTTGAACATTTTCGCAGCCACCACCTTGGATTTTCATTTTGACCAAATTCACATTTTCTCTCTCGAGAGAGAAAGTCGCATAAAGAGGCATTATGTTTTCGTTACGTGACGATTTATACCAGTTTACTCCTATCGCAAGCCGCGTTAAAGAACTGCGTTCCAAACATGCCAGCAAAAAAGTAATATTTAAGAACACAATTGAATAACAATTCTGTAATACATAAGCAGCTGGTTTCAATATCATATAATCATAATCATTGTATTGTTACGAGTACACTTTATTGTTATAATTGGGTCAAAATATTCGATTTCAAGAGTCGTTCCTCGCTTTTATTTTGTGTTCATAAAGATACAAATAGGTACATACTGATACTGCAGTACTTTCAGTTGTTTTACCTTTATCAACCTTATAGTAACGGGAATAAAGATCACTGTGATTCTGACAGACTTGTCAGAGTTAGTAATCAAACAGCAACCGTATTGTAACGACAATAAAGATCACTGTGATCTTGAGAGACTTGTCAGAGTTAGTAATCAAACACAAACCTTATTGTAACGACAATAAAGGTCACTGTAATTTTGACAGTGATGCAAAATCAGAGATAAAATAACTGTCCAAGGACTATAGTGAAGTGTGTCATCATAATCAGCCTATAATGTTCCCACTGCTGGGACACAGGCCTCCTCTCTGTGAGAGGGAGTGGGCCGTAATCCAACACGCGGGCCCAGTGCGGGTTGGTAGATGTCACATGTCTTCGAATTTTTGGTTCTAAGACATGCCGGTTTCCTCACGATGTTTTCCTTCACCGTTTTGAGAGCAGTGGTGATGAAATAATTTACACAAAGTAAAGCGTCTGGCTGGGTTCGAACCTACGACCTACAACTCGTAAGTCGCGGCCGATACCACTGGGCCACCACTGCTCCTGCACTGCTGAAGTGTGTATGTTGTGTAAACGTATCTTTTGTGTTCTGACTCTCGAGTAAGTACCTAAACATATTTTTAAGTAGGTAGCTCACGAACAAGAAAATCTTTCTAGTGTTTCAGTTTTTGAATATGTTTTAAAACAGCACAATAGACTGAGTTCAAGACTGTGTTCGTTAGATTCTTGTTCTTTCGTATCGCCTCCAGTTATATTAACAAGCATACTCGTAGCTCATGCTTTTGTAAACTTATCAGCCCGTCAGAAAGGTAGAAAGGTAGCAGTTGCTTCTTTACGCCAAAACGTGTACCGGGTTGGGTAACAGAACTAGATAAGATAAGATAGAGAACTGTTTGAGACAAATTGTACCTATATGCCACTTACGTATGCTTCTTTAACATAATAAATGGCAGTGTAAGGTAGTAAAGATACTAGGGAAACTATTTATTATCTGAATTATAACTAATACTTAATTAATTAATAAAAATTAAATGGATGCCGCACTGGTGGGGCAAAATGGAATGCCTACAATTTTGCAGTGGAATCTGCCCATCCTAACTTAACCAAAACTATACAGAAACTAAAATATAGCGACTGTCTATCTGACCTTTAGAAACCAGTTACTGGTAATACGATACCCATTAGTAAGACTGGTTATTATAATTTCGGGCTTCGGCCGCCCCGTAACGACTATGAAAGATCGACGAATAACACCCGGGATCAATACAGTACTGCTTGACGTCCTTTCCGAGGCACGGTGGGGTTTTGGTATTTAAAGATAGTCACCTATCCATGGACCTACCACGACAAGCGTAGCTTAACCTGAACGATCGACCCGTGCGGCTCTTAATACTTAGCCACAAGACCCACGCCATGTTGTTCTATTTTTTCAGAACAATTTAGATACTAGTCATTAATCTAAACATTTTCATTGTACAGACATACAGCACATCAAGCTACCCGAAACTGTAAAATGTTCCCAATCAACTTTGAACCTTATGATTTAGCGATAAAGTTGAAAATCTTCTAAAGAAATTTGACAGATTGTAGTAGCTTGATGTGGTGGCTTCTGTAAAATTGTGGCATGAAGAAGCATTTTGGCTTTATCTAACGCACCCAGAGTGCGTTGAATAAAGCCTTGTCCTATTAATAGTTCGTCTGGTTTTCCCTCGGTCAGCTTAGTAACGCTGATTTAAACACAGACGACAACTCAGCAACCATAAAATTGTTTTACCAAAACGAAACCAAAATGTCTTGGAGACAAATTGCTTTCTTTAGTACAAGCTTATCCTTATAGCCAGAAAAACGACGTCGGGCACACAATTAGACGATTAAAAATGTCTAACTATCCACACTTTGTTGCTGTTGCCTCATTTTTGTTTTCGTTTTATTTTACTCCTATTTTCTGAAATGCCGTGTTTGTCAAGTGTCCTTTGAATTTTAATTTATTTTAGTTATTTACAATAGCTCTGAAATGTTTTTATTTAGATATTATAACTGTCCCTATCACACACTATGGGGGCAGACTTGAGGTGAGGCGACGGCAATAGTTTCTTCAAATACCTATTTTTCAAATTCCTCGCAGGTCCCGTCCCCTCTTAAGTACCAGTCATGAATCTAGACATTTTCATTGCTACAGTAAATACTAAATAAGAAGCTCATTTGAAGATGTAGGTATGCGGTTATTTAATGCCCTAAGTCCATTTGTGTCGGCCGATCTTAAAGTGCAACGTCACATAACGCTTTATTTATGACTTTAAACACAGGTGTTGGAATAATAAATATAATTTAAAGTCTCTGTAACAGAAGAGAAGAAAATAATAGTATGAAGTCTAAAGAATTGAACAATGAGTAGATATGAGATAGTCCTGGTCAAACGCGAGCATAATATATCCTTCTCAGGCATGTTCATAGAACTTTATTTTTAAAAGATTTTCGTATTTTTTACTAAACCACATAGATGAAAGTCATAGAGAAACAATTTAGTTGTTCTTTTTTTTTTAATCTGCCTTTCAGAAACGTTTTCTAAAGTAACTTCAATCATTTTATATTCGAAAGCTTTTATTTTCTGTCTAGGTACACAAAACCTCCATAGTCACGATAGCTGTTAATGGGCTTCTTTCAACCCTTGACAATGTAAAACTAAGATTTCCTAAGTGCTTGGCCAAACTGGCAGTGCGGGGCGCGGAGCGGCGCGGGTGCGGGAACGCGTGTTGTCTGCCTGTCCGCAGTGGAGCGCGGCTGCGTTCTGCGTGTTGTCATGTCCAGTGTTTGTCAAAAATATAATATGGATGAAGAAGACTTATTTTTACTAGAAAAAAAGCTCGAACTAGTTTGAGAACCCCGGTCCCCGCGCGGGCTGCTCGCGCAGCCACTACGGCGCGGCGCGGCGGTACGGCCACTTGTGTGAACCGAGTGCCCACTATGGACACTCAAATGAAGCTTATGTTTGAGTTCGCCGCACCGCGCCCGCGCTGCCAGTCTGGCCAAACACTAAAGGCTGTGGTGCGGTCACTGAAACGTTATTTATGAACGTAAATTGGTGTGTTTCACTAGAGAGCGTTTTCTGACCCGGTAAAGTCAAACCCATAATTTTCATGAAAACCGCTGCGGCCGTTATGTGGAAGAAACCGCTTACGTAATAATCTCAAGCTTTATGGAAAGGATACAACATAATCAGCCTATAATGTTTCCACTGCTGGGACACAGGCTACTAAGCGGGCCCATTGCGGGTTGGTAGATGTCACATATCTTCGAATTGTTGGTTCTAGGACATGCCAATTCCCTGACGATGTTATCCTTCACCGTTTTGAGAGTAGTGGTGATGAAATAATTTACACAAAGTAAAGCGCTTGTATGGGTTCCTACAACTCGCAAGGCTACACTGTAAAGAAAAATATCATGTTACAGCCCTAAAATTTTCTCATCCGACTGTACACAAACCAACTTGTACCACGCACGAAATGGCACTCGAAATATGTTTGACTCATATTTCCTCATCTTACTACCGAGCATGAATAATTCATGAAGATATTCCCAACAACGGACAATTTTTTTTACGAAGATGTTGCTTCCGACCTTGGAAACAATCTAGGTTTTTTAACAGTCAAATAACATGTGATTTTCATTTTTTTTTTATTTGAATCAAAGATGTTTGATCTGCGTAATTTTTTTTGTAGTATTATTTCTAACTCAAGTCAAACTCAAAGCATTTATTTCAGTAAATCCATTCACAGGTACTTTTGAATAGCCAAGGACTCGGTCGGTCAGAAAATATGAAGATAGCTGTTGCCCATTCCAAAGCGTAATAGGTGAATTAAATTGTTACAATAATGTTAGTTAATTATATGTGAGATCAATGTAAATAAAAACCGGTCAAGTGCGAGTCGGACTCGCGTACCGAGGGTACCGTAAAAGTAGGTATGTAAATAGTTTATCACGGGATTTTTAATTTTTTTTATGTAACTACAAATTTACGGTTTTCGGATTTTTTTCCTTTACTTGTGCTACATGAACTTGCTTCTTGTCAAATTTCATGATTCTAGGTCAACGGGAAGTACCCTATACATTTTGATTCCCTTGAGAGTATCGAAATATATGTTTTTTGCGGCATAAACGGCCGTATCTTTTTTTTTAGGTTAACTTAGAAGTTTAGTTTTTTCACAGGTTCAAGGGACCGCAGACCTGAGTCAATGTTTTTAATTTTAACTCGTTACCTCTCTGCGTGTCCCCGAGATAAAGGGTCTTGACAGACAGACAGACAGACAGACGGACAACAAAATTATCGTAAGGGTTCCGTTTTTTTCCTTTTGAGGTACGGAACCCTAAAAATACGAACACGTTAAAAGCGACCAGAGTACAGCAATAAAAACAAAATAACGTCAGCTAAAGCCTGAAAGCAGTATTATCGAGGGGAATTGTGTTGCCCAGCAACTGGGTTGTAGAGGTCAGATAGGCAGACGCTCCATATAAAATACTGGTATTCAGCTGCATCCGGTTAGAGTGGAAGCCGACCCCAAAATAGTTGGGAAAAGGCTAGGTAGATTTTTTTTTAACACCAACTGATTTATATCTTATAAAATCCATAAACCTAGCTGACCTGGCCTGGCTGAAAGTGCTAATAAAGTCACTGTAGGTAATAGGTAATAGGTAATACGGGCTGGTATCCGCAACTCCACGTCAATGCGCGTATTTTGCGTACGGGTGTAAAGTAAAGTAAAGTCACTGTAAAAAAATTGTTTTATTTTACACACGCGTTTCTTGTAGCGTCAAGTTTTTTCCGTTTGTTCTAAAAATATATTTTGGATGTTATTACGAGTACATATATGTAATGGCAGCCAAATGGGGTGTTATATTGACGAGTGATGTGAATACTAATTGTCCTGAAGTAATATAGGAATGAAAGAGGCTTATGATATTTGGGTTGAGGGATTTGTGAATGTATAACAGTTTTTAAGGCAGTTTTATTCATGCTTCGTGCAAGCGGGTCGATTTAAGGTTAAGCCACGCTTGCCGCGGTTGGTCCGTGGTTGGTGGACTATCAATTACAAATCGAGACCCCTCCGTGCCTCGGAAATCACGTTAAGCCGTTCGTCCCGGCTGTCATTCGTAGATCTTTGACAGTCATTACGGGTAGCCCAAAAGTCTGACAACCAGACATTGGTAAGACTGGTTGTCAGACTTTCGGGCTTCTAACTACCCGTAACGACTGTCCAAGATCCACGAATGCCAGCCAACACCAACGGCTTAAATTGCTTTCAGAGGCACGGAGAGGTCTCGGTATCTAAAGATTGTCACCCATCCACAGACCACCCGCGGCAAGCGTAGCTTAACTTGATCGATCGAACTGTGCGGCTGTTATTATTTAACCACGGGCCCCTCCATTGTGTGAACATTATTTACCCAAAATTCTAAAATTAATTCATAACAAGGTTGTGACAAAGCTGAAACGAGACACATGACATGAATGCTGAAATATGACGTCATTGCGTCCGGTTGACGGATATATGGCTTTCATCGAACAATACAAAAGGGTGATAGGAACGCCAAATATGAACGTAGTGTCACTGTCAATTTGGAAATAGGGTTTTATGACGGTTATACAGGCTGGTAGAGACATCGAAGCGCAACCAGTTACCGTGGATTCAGCACATGTCTGTGAACCAAATGAAAAATTTGCTGTTCCATACATTTTGATCGCGTATTGCATTTTTTTTTAAATGACGATAACTTAAAAAGAAAGAAAGAAAGTACTGTTTCATAATCATAAATTCTTAATTTAATATCATAAATATCCAACGGAAATCGAATGGGCAACCGCAGCGTTTTGAGTGTCTCCTTCCGAGATAGGAGCTTGAACCAATCGCAGAGCGCAAATCCGCGCTCATACGTCGCGTCCAATCACGGACGTGTATTTAGCCGGACTGCTAGCGCCATTTTTACGATGGCTCAGAGAGAAACAACTGACCGGCGCACGGAACACGTGCGATCGCGATAAAAACTTAAATGAAAGGATTCCTCGTTAAATCTGCGTGTGTAAATGTGAATATAGACCTTCTAGTGACCTGTGAAGCCTAATAAACATTATCAAGTGCAGTTCGTGACCCAATCATCAAAACGAGAGCGTCAGACGCGGGAGCTCCCAGCGAGAAAATACCTACTACCTACTGGACAAAAGTTCGCGGCCGAAGGTAAGAGCTTTCCTTCTTGGTGGCGGACTCTTGAGCGTTGCAGCCCATTCTATTCGTGGATTATTCTGTATCGGGGGCTGGACCCAAATGTGTAGGTGACTCCAACCTGACACATTTTATTGGTGCCGAAACCAGGGAACTTTAGATCTAAAAACATTCAACTCGGTCTAATTCCCCCTACAACGTTATTTCTACACAATTTTAGGTATATCTATCTCTTGCAGTACAACCGAACAAGTTGTAATTTTCATTGTACAAATTCCAAACTTCAACCGACCACCATTACGTAAAAAACATTAGTAGGTACTTTGAGAATTCCAAACTTATTTTATTCAATCTATTGTTCGAATGCATAGGGAGTGAACACGAATACAACAGTTGGTTAGTTCTTTAAATTACATTAGTGTTTGTCGTGTAGAAATTCATTGGTTCGTAATAATAACGAAAAACGCATTTGGTATAACCCACCTAAATTAAGTTGGTTATACTTTTCGATGTCCCACGTCACGTAAATTCGCATTTCAATTTAGTCGCGTATCATTAGTTCGAATTCGGAACAAAATCGTCCAATTTCTCCTAGTCCGTCCGAGCTAGTGTTCATGTCTAGGCTTTTAACTTTCGTATTTCAACGTTTCACACGCAAGATTATAATCCGTAAAATACACTAAAGCGGTAATCAATCGTATCGTACTTAGGTAATAGACAGTCGATTTTATAAAAACGACCTTAAAGCCATTAGCCTAAGAATCATATTCGCTTGCACTTCCCATCGGCTAGTCGTTCTAGCAACATCTCCCGAAGTGCAAATCTCGCCGCTTTATTTATTTAAGTTTCCGCAGGTGTCACTATCGTAAAAACACGTTCAATTGTTTTGGATACATACGCACGCGTAGGTTATTATACCGATCTCCGTAGGTACTTAATCCCATTTAATATTGTATTCTCGATTTATTCGTGAACCGTATCGACCTAGTGAAGTGGTAGGTATAGTGCCTAATCGTTTAATACGTTTTAGACTTGGACTTCTCGTGCTATACAACAATACGTTTTCTAATCCTTTGTATAGTGCCTATTCGTTTCCAGTCTAATATTTCAATATACTCGCGCTATACCTACTGTGATCTTAGTGTGCGGGTTAAAATTTATTCGTTGATCGATAAGTCTTCGACTTACAATTCATTTATCGCTTTCGTTCTTCATCGTTTATCTTATCTTGTGATAAGGGAACTTTTATTACGTACCAAATTAATTTTATTAGTTACTTAATTAATATAATAATTTCATCGTTGGTTTTCAATCGTATTAAAAATGTCATACAATACAAGACGCAAGTCGAAAGCGGATCCTTTATCTAAGAAACGTAAATCGCTCATCATGGCTAATGATGAACCTGCACTTACTGTTAGGGACTTACCTGTTTTGCGGCGTAAGCGTACACTCGCATTGAATCGTTTACGGAAGACGCTTGAAGTCGCTGAGTTGGCCCAAAAGGAGCCTGCCCAATTGAACGCGTTTCTTGCTCATTATTCCGTCGTACAGAAATTGTGTGACAGCTTTGAAGAGGCACATTCCGATATTCTCTGTATTGTGGACAGCGATTCAGAGGAACAGGAGGATGATATCCGAGTAGACTTCGACCAGGCTTATTTCAATATCATGAGTATTCATATGGAGTTGGTTCCTAACAATGCAGGAGAATCTAAATCAAATTCAACCGTTATAGATCGCTCTTGCATGTCTAACGTAAAGTTACCTAAAATCAACATTCCGACATTTTCTGGAAACATAAAAGAATGGCCTAGATTTTATAGTCTTTATAATTCGTTAATTCATCGTAATAAATCCCTATCGGACGCTGAACGCATGCATTATCTTTTTTCAAGCCTTTCTGGGGACCCTCTTTCTCTCATCCGCACCTACCCTCCCGAAGGCACCTTCTATCTCGAGGCCTACCAGACATTAAGCCAGAGATACCAAGATAACCGTGAGTTAGCATTTACGTGCTGGAAGGAAATACTCGAAATAAACATAAAATCTAACGCGCCAGATGAACTTCGTCGTGCTCTTGATACTACAAACGAGAATTTAAATATTTTAAGAGGTCTCGGATTACCGACAACAGAATGGAATTTCGTGCTCTGTTACCATTTTTTGTCGAAATTAGATTCACAAACGCGGTGCGCTTATGAACGAAAACATATCTCCTCAGAGCTACCAGACTTCAAGGAGTTGTTGACCTTCCTATACACTAAATGTGAAGCGCTCGTGAGAGATACACACTTCTCCACTCAAGATCGCTCCAAAGCCTCTGTCAATCGTAGTCAAGAGAAACATACTCAAAATAAATCAACTGGTCATCCGTCAAAATCCAAGACCACGACCGTGTTTCTTTCCAACACAGAAGAGAAGTCAAAGCCCGCTACTTCGTCATCAGGTTCATCATCATCGGCGCAATCAATCGTTAAATGTCCAGTTTGTTCAGAAAATCACTCTGTCAACCATTGCAAACGGTTTGAACAGATTCCCGTCGCTGAACGGATTGAGGCTGCAAAAACTAACCGTTGGTGCTACAACTGTCTTAAACCTTCTCATCGTCTCACGGAATGTAGATCTATCTTCAGGTGTCAGAAATGTCGTCAGCGCCATCACACGCTTCTTCATTTGGATCAGCCTGACAGTGTAGCTTCTTCATCCGTCCAACCTTCTTCGAGTACCTCAAACGACAATAAAGTTCAAGTACTGACAAGTCTCGGCGACAAGTCTGTGGTGCTTCTTTCTACGGCCAAAGTTCAAGTTCGTGACTCGTCGGGTGATTTTCAATTGCTCCGCGCTCTCATAGATTCGGGAAGCCAAGCACATTTCATCACTGAACGTGCCGTTAAGCGACTTGGTATTCCTAATAATTCAACTTCTCGCCGTGTCATCGGCATAGCACAGTCTTCTGCAGCTGTTTCAGGAACAGTTGAGATTGAGATTGGTGTCAACGGCCGGAACCTCTTTAATGTTAACGCGCTCACTTTACCTAGCATCTGCGGTAAAATGCCTTCTACTCGCATTGATAAATCGTCTTGGCATCATTTAAAGGGTCTTCCACTGGCCGACCCGGACTGTCACCTGCCTGGCCCTATCGATCTTCTTCTTGGTGCTGAGATCTTCGCCTCATTATTGCGTCCTGGTAGTGTGGGTGGAGGATCACAGCAACCCGCCGCTCTTAATTCCATATTTGGTTGGATCCTGCTTGGCGGTGCTGGTGGCGGGGCTGACGTCCAGTCGTTTTTCGTAAACGAAGACGACTGTCTCTCTGAAGAAGTCAAACGCTTATGGGAGCTAGAATCGTTCGAGACCACTCGACGCTTAACTCCGAACGAGGAACGCTGTGAAGAAATATTTGCAACTCAATACACTCGCGATCTCACAGGCAGGTATATTACCACTTTGCCGTTCAAGGAGGAAAACCTCGATAGATCTTTTCCAGGGTCTCGCGACACCGCTTTGCGCTGTTTTCATTCAATAGAACGGAAATTAATTAAAGATCCGGATTTATACAAACAATATAGGGACTTTATGAAGGACTATCTAGACAGCGATCACATGAGTACTGTTCCGATCGACGAGCTTAAAACCGGAAAATATTATATTCCTCATCACTCTGTACTTCGTCCTGATTCTGCCACAACCAGGCTGCGTGTGGTTTTTAATGCGTCAGCTAAAGATGCGACAGGAACTTCTCTCAACGATACTCTTTTAATCGGTCCTAAGCTTCAGGCGAACATTGCAGAAATTCTTCTTAACTTTCGTATTCACTTCGTTGTGTTCACCGCTGACATGAGGCAGATGTATCGTATGATCCAAATTGCTGACGCTGATCGTGATTACCAACGCATCTTCTGGCGTTTTAACAATGAACAACCCGTTCAGGAATATCGGCTCAACACCGTAACCTACGGCGTATCCTCTGCTCCTTTTCTCGCGTGCCGTACCATCAAACAGCTGATTTCCGATGAAGGTCGTGATCTGCCAATTGCAAGTAAGGTTTTATCTTCTGCGCTATACATCGACGATATTGTGACTGGTTTTGACAGCCTTGATACCGCTCTACAGGCGCGAACTGAAGTCATCGAGTTGCTCAGGAGGGGAAACTTTGAGCTACGAAAGTGGGCAACTAACACCCCTGAGCTTCTTGCTGATTTACCACCCGAACACTGCTTGACGGCTTCAGTCACTTTAGATGACAAAGAAAATCCTACTCTTAAGGTTCTGGGCTTAAGGTGGGATCCATTCAGTGATTGCTTCTTTTTTTCTGTTAGTCCACAGCAGAGGAAATGCACTAAGAGGAACATTCTTAGCGAACTCGCGCGCGTGTTTGATCCCTTAGGTTTTCTCTCCCCATTGACAATCGTTGCCAAGGTTTTGATACAACGCCTGTGGGTCCTCAATGTGGGATGGGATGATGATCCTCCTGAGGATGTCGTTAATTTCTGGAACCGTTATCTCGAACAGCTGCCTCTCTTACAATCGTTGCGTATTCCTCGCTGTGTCTCTGTAAAAAACACAAAATCTTGTGAAATTCACGGGTTTTCAGATAGCTCCGAAACCGGTTATGGTGCTGCAGTATACTTACGAACTATTGATGCAGACGAAAAAGTTCGGGTCTTTTTCGTCTGCTCAAAAGGACGAGTAGCTCCAATCAAATCTACGTCGTTGCCACGCCTTGAATTATGCGCTGCCGTTCTTCTCGCTGATCTTCTAAAATTCGTTAAGGAATTATATTCATCTGTTTTTCCTTGCACTGGTGTTTTTGCATGGTCTGACTCTACCGTCGTACTCGCGTGGATTCGCTCTCACCCTTCACGTTGGAAGGCTTTCGTCGCGAACCGCGTTGGTCATATTCTCGATGTCATTCCAGATGCTCGTTGGAATCACGTGGCTTCCGAAGATAATCCGGCGGACATAGTTTCGCGCGGTCAACTTCCGTCAGAACTAGCCAACAATCGTTTATGGTGGACGGGTCCCTTGTGGCTTTCCCATCCTGTCCTCTCTTGGTCTGGTGATGACAAAGTGTTGGATAAAACCGCACTTGAACTGGAAGAAAAGAGTCCACACTCATTACTCACCCACGATGATTCGATAATTTCTTTCATAGATATCTTACTCGAACGTTATTCATCTATTCGCAAAATCCAGCGCCTCTTGTGCGTGTGGATAAAATTCATCGCTTTCCTGCGCAGTAAACGTACCCGTATTTCTAATTCTGTGTCAAATCGGACCCAACTTCATAACGCGCTCATGATTATTGTAAAGCATATTCAGTCTCGTTGCTTCGCTACCGAGATTCAACAGTTGCATGCCAGAACTCTTTTATCAAAACAAATGCGTAAACTCAATCCATTCTTAGACGAACAGGGAGTGCTCAGGGTGGGCGGCAGACTGTCGAGATCAGGGCTCGAGTTTGAGCATAAATACCCCGCCCTTCTCCCTCGTGATTCGAGACTCACTTACCTGATAATAGAGGCGTTTCATCGTGAAAACTGCCATGCAGGAATTAATACCGTGCAGTACCTTTTAACTCAGCAATTCTGGATTCTGTGCCCAAAACGTGCTATTCGGCATTGTTTGTCGAAATGCTTACAGTGTTACAAAACAAATCCTACTCCTCTCGAACCGTATATGAGTGATCTACCCGCTGTTCGTGTCAATCAAGTGAAGCCTTTCTCTGTTGTAGGTACGGATTACGGTGGTCCCTTTCGTATCAAACTAGGAAAACTTCGCGGTGCCAAAATCGGCAAGGCCTATCTGTGTTTATTCGTTTGCCTTAGTACAAAAGCACTTCATCTCGAAGCAGTTTCGGATTTGTCAACAGACGCGTTTTTAGCAGCACTTCGAAGGTTTGTTGGTCGCCGTGGTAGAGTTAGCATCATTCACTCTGATTGCGGAACCAATTACGTAGGCGCGAATAATCAGCTTCATTCATTCATGCAGTCAGCTGCTAACGTTGAGAATATCGAATTTCGTTTCAATCCACCTGCTAGTCCCCACTTTGGTGGAGTTTGGGAAATCCAGATAAAATCTGTTAAATCTCACTTGTATCGCATCATAGGCGAACAAACGCTTACTTTCGAAGAATTAGCTACTGTTTTCGTCCAAATCGAGTCAATGCTTAACTCGCGACCCCTCTGTCCATTGAGTTCTGATCCCAATGATTTGAATGTCCTCACACCGGGTCATTTCTTAACGTTAGAACCGTTAACGTCCGTTCCTGATGAGGATCTAACCTCCATCAACATAAATCGTCTCGATCGTTGGCAATTAATACAGCGTTTCCAACAAACTTTTTGGAATCGTTGGAAACGGGAATATCTCCATACTCTTACTCAACGGGCAAAGTGGACCAAAAATTCGAAACCATTAGACGTAGGATCGGTTGTCATTATTAAAATTGATAACGCTGTTCCGTTACATTGGCCTCTTGCGAGAGTTGAGAACCTTCACCCTGGCCCGGACGGAGTAGTGCGCGTTGCAACCGTTCGCACAGTCGATGGCTCTTCACTCACCAGACCATTGGCAAAGCTGTGTCCTTTACCAAACCTTATCGATTAGTGCGTTATTCGTTAGTAATTTAGTTATCGTAAATTTAGTACCCTAGTTTTACTTCGTGTGCATTCGTTATCTAGGTTCTAATTCTCATTTTCTTTAAATTATTTTCTAAGTAAGAAAATACACAAGTGTATTTTGGTGGGCGGTATGTTTCATAATCATAAATTCTTAATTTAATATCATAAATATCCAACGGAAATCGAATGGGCAACCGCAGCGTTTTGAGTGTCTCCTTCCGAGATAGGAGCTTGAACCAATCGCAGAGCGCAAATCCGCGCTCATACGTCGCGTCCAATCACGGACGTGTATTTAGCCGGACTGCTAGCGCCATTTTTACGATGGCTCAGAGAGAAACAACTGACCGGCGCACGGAACACGTGCGATCGCGATAAAAACTTAAATGAAAGGATTCCTCGTTAAATCTGCGTGTGTAAATGTGAATATAGACCTTCTAGTGACCTGTGAAGCCTAATAAACATTATCAAGTGCAGTTCGTGACCCAATCATCAAAACGAGAGCGTCAGACGCGGGAGCTCCCAGCGAGAAAATACCTACTACCTACTGGACAAAAGTTCGCGGCCGAAGGTAAGAGCTTTCCTTCTTGGTGGCGGACTCTTGAGCGTTGCAGCCCATTCTATTCGTGGATTATTCTGTATCGGGGGCTGGACCCAAATGTGTAGGTGACTCCAACCTGACACAAGTACATTTATTTATATGGGTGTTCTAAAAGGTACACTTCTGCCCAACACTTCGGAGACTACAAGCGTTTTAAGCTATATTAGTATAGTACGGATATAATAATAAAATAATTCAAACTCAAAGTCAAAGCATTTCTTTCAATTAAACCATTTACAGGCACTTTTGAATTGTCAAGAAGTCGTTCAGTCAGAATATATGAAGCTAGTTGCCCATTCTAAAGCGTAGTAGGTACCTATGGAAAAGAACGGGCAAGAAACTCCACGGACAATCTATTAAGTTATATTTTTACAAAAATATTAGTTACATCATTAATGTTGAATGTATAATTATAATATGGGAAAACGATGTAAAAAAAGACGTACGCGTTAAAGTACAGCAAATAGTAACAAAACAACAATCCAAAAATTAAATAATTAAAAATAAGCCGAGGCAGCTAAGTGATGACCAGCCCCGACTGACGACGCCATGACGCATAGGTCAGCACCATTTTATTTCGGACAACTATAAGATCCATAAATTATTAGTAACAGTTTTGCACTTAAAATACTAATACTATAAAATATAAATACTAATAAGAATTAGTAATTTAAACTAAAGACGAATGCGAAGACCACCCAACAACTAAACAACCAGAAAGTGCCAGAAACTATGGAACAAGTCTACGCACAAATTGCCTTATTATGGCGGAGGATGTACAGACGCCAGCACATCAACCTACCCGAAACTGTCACATTTCCCCAATCAATTTTGAATCTTATGCTTTAGCGATAAAGTTGAAAATCTATTAAACAAATTTGTCAGATTGTAGTAGGTTGATGTGCTGGCGTCTGTACATAGTATCTGCCTGCGTAGTGTGGGACGCCCCCTCCCCAGCTAGATAGACGGACGATCTAATGAAGGTGGCTGGGACGGACTGGATGCGGAAGATGGAGGACAGGATGTCGTGGCGCAGCCTGGGAGAGGCCTATGTCCAACAGTGGACTGCAATATGCTGATTTGATTGATTGATTGAAGTATCTGTCGCCACAGTCTTCAGGATGCTATTGTGACTGCCACTTATTCTGCTCAGGAGTGAGGTCGTATTTTTGCGGATGATGGCATGAACCAGATGATGGAATGATCGGATATCATCATCATCTGCCTAGCCTTTTTCCAACTATTTCGGGATCGGCTTGCAGTCTAACCGGCCGGATGCGGCTGAATACCAGTATTTTACATGGAGCAACTGCCTATCTGACCCTCCACAACCCAGTTACTAGGTCATATGATACTTGGTAAGACTGGTTGTCAGACTTTTGATGGAATGATCGGATATACTTAAACAATGTCTACTTTAACATCAAGTAATATACAATAGCCGTTCCCTTTATCCGGTCACATCTGTGTATTCCACCTGGGAGAAACGAATCATTACAGGGAATTGAACATTAGGCTAAGCTGGTACTGTTCGGTCTTTACGTTTTCTCATTAAATTTTCAATGGTAGAAATGATGGAGATTGTGTTTTGTTTTGTTTTGATACTACCTACAATTGTATAGAAACAAGTTCTTCTAACTGAACAGGCAGATGTGCTGCTGGGGAGTTTGTTGCGCTACTTCTTCTTCCCAGCGAAAGCACTAGGAAGTGGTGAAGGGCGTTTTATGTAATGTTGACGTTCGAAAAGTGCTGATTCTCAACCTAATTTTAGTAATGGCTTTTGATTTTGAAAAACCGAACGGAGGGATAGTAGTAATTATTTGGAGCGTCTTTATTTTTGTCAGTTTATATGACTGAACCACATCTTTTTGATTCTTATCGTATGATTTAGTGACGATGCACTCTTTAACTGAACATAACGATAACATCAAAATTAAAATAGTAAGCAGAGGTGTTTACTAGACCAATATTTTTATAGTTATGTATAAGTCTCATTTAATAGGGGACTAGACAATATTGTCACGAATCAGGAACAAACTTATTCTCTGGGCTGCTACTGCGAAATTCTGATGGAAAAACCATTAGCTTACACTTCACCTGATCTTGGGGATCTAAAACAACAAGGCAGTTAGTTGGATTTTCTATAAATATTGATGAATGTTACTGCTTTAACGTTGATCTTATATGGCATAAAGATACTTGAATGCAAGTTTGAACCCGTCTTCTTAGCGTGTCGATAGCAATCTAAATGTACTCGGCCCAGAATTCGGCTACTTGTTTGACGCCATCATTAGCGTCCATCAGCTCCTGTAATGTGCAGCTGACAGGACACGCAGGGCACGGTATTAAGTATCCCATTGTTTGTGGAACAGCACCACACACATTTACACTCCAACGCAGACTCGTCTATAAATCTCCATCTGAACCAGGTTTGCCTTGCTTCGGCCAACCTGGGTCCGGAGTCTGTTTAAAGACTTCCAGGTTACCCAAGGTAACTCATGTCCAGGTGGGAGGTCATATTTGGTAAGACATGATTTTAGTACCTAAAACATTGAAACATGACCACATAACTCGATCTATATGGTCTTCACATGATCTGACCAAGCACGGCGAAACACGCAGTCGTTTTCTACTGCACAGACAAGTCTTGAATGCAAGTTTAAACCTAGAATATTTGTTATAACAGGATTCTAGCATAACATTGTAACATAAACATTGGATCAGGTATAGAAAGCAGGAAACAGTGCGGTCTTCCTTTCACACAAAGAAAGTGTAATCTTAGTTGCAAGTTGCAACTCCGGATTAGATTTTGTGCTTGAAACCAGAAGGCAAATTCTCGTAATTTAAAACGTTCAAAACTTAGTCGCAGTGTCATCTCGGCGACAAACTAATGTCAAAAATGTAGGGAAAGTAGAGGTATTTTTGACAGATTGAGAGTATGAGACTGAGATCAGACTGTGAACGTTCTTAAAATTACGAGAATTGCCCCTCTGGTCGTTTCCAATTACATGTGACTATTATATAATAATATATTGGTGAACCAGTGTGATATATCTTGATTCCTTTTCAGACAGACAGACGGACATGACAATATCGAAATTGTAAGACCGGTTTCGCACTACATCTGATCCGAATCCGAGAAATGCCGATCCGAAGTGACCATTGTCCTATTTGTATGACGGGTTGCGCACTAGATCCGAACAAATAGGACATTGGAATATTTCTCAGATTCGGATCGGACGTAGGGTGAAACCTAAGGGTTCCGTTTTTGCTATTTTGCCAACCATAAAACTCTTTATAGTTGCGGCACTGAACGATGGCCTGTGACGTTTCCACGTTTTTATGAATTTCATTTAACAGCATAACCAACCTGTAATATTCCCACTGCTGGGACATAGGCGTTCTCTCGGTGAAAGAAAGTGGACCGTAATCCACCACGCGAGCCCAGTGCGGGTTGGTAGAAGTCTCATGTCTTCGAATTTTTGGTTCTAGGACATGCCGGTTTCCTCACAATGTTTTCCTTCACCGTTTTGAGTGCAGTGGTGATGTAACCTATGACTTAGAACTCGAAAGTCACGGCTTTTACCACTGGGCCACCACTGCCTCCAATTATCTTTTAAATTGACTGCTAAATGTGAGAAAACATTATTGCCCTACTAAATTGTTGTATGGGCCACAATCGTGACGTAGGTAATGCTGAAACTATATTTCATCGAACCCATAAGGTATACTTTCATACAGTGCTTCTGGTTTAATAGGGATTAATACGAGTATGCGTATACCTTATTGACAAGCAACAATGAAATTAGGACTTTCATACGCAGATAATTATGGTTAAATTCGTACAATCGGTGTCTGATACCACAGTCTGAACGAACACATTGTGTTTCAATTGAAAAACACAGTAGGTATGTTCTCATTCACACGGTCTATTTTTGGAAGGCGTATAGAAGGACGGATTATAATACAAAATAAATAATTATGGTGTACAAAGAAAGGAGTTATACGTTCCTAAGAAAATTGCGTTTGGATTCTAAATATTTATTCTGACAGAACTCATTTAGAATTGTTAAAAGGTGTTGTTGAAATTACAGACACACAAAGAGACAAAGGTGCGCACGAGCATAAGTACCTTACACTTAAAATTTAAAAGCTATTTTCTCATGAAATAACGATTTAAACTTTTACAAGAGACCTATTTATTACATAATTATATAGTTCTCTATAGTTATAACACCATTCGCTGCGCCCCGCGGTTTCATTCGCATAAGTCCCGATCCTGTGGAAAAATCGAGGTAACCTTATCCAGGTCATGTTCTACCCATGAGCCAAATTTCATCCAAATCCGGTCAGCTTTTCTAGCGTAAACGCGTCACAAACAAACATACAAAACAATTAAATCTTTTCTCTTTATAATATTAGTTTAGATAAAACTATCTATAGTTTAGGAGAAAATTGTTTTTCAATCTTGCTTAAGTGAAACATATTAATGCTACACCTAGATCAAGTACCAAGAACCTTTGTTTTTAAATTATCGAAACGTTTCTAGAATTACAAATGATCCGAGATTGACCTGAATAACTAAATACTCGATTGTTCAATGTATCGATTTAAATTGAAATAGATTGAAGGTTTCGTACAGCTCGATACCTTCACAAAATACACACATCAAAAGTGTCTAGGGATCAAGCATTTTTATGCGGATTTCTTGAGATTGAGATGTGGCTTTGTAATAAATTTATGATTTTATAAATTTATATGGATCCTTTTTGGTGCATTTCATAATTTGAATCAGGAACTGTGAATCAAATTCGAGTAAAAGATGAAAATCAGCTGTCAATATTTTCCCTATAAAAACATACAACGCATTGAAGACATTATTAGTGCTACTGTTTCCCTACTACTGATTAAAACCAACGTTATTATGGAGCGGCGACGTCATTTAAGCAGGGAAGAAATGCTCAGAGCCGTGGGAATGATAGAAGCTGGTTCCCGGCAACGTACTGTGGCTTTAGCTCTGAATACAAGTCAGAGTGTTATCAGTCGACTTTGGACACGTTACCGAAGCACTGGTACCGTGGCTGAGCGCCATGGAGGACGGTATCGCTGCACCACACGGAGACAAGACCGATACATTCAAATCTTAACTCGAAGAGCTCCAACAATAACCGCCATGATGTTAGCCGTGAGGCTTCATCACTCTTCAGGGAACTTAATTAGCGACCAAACAGTCAGAAACCGCTTGCATGAAGTGAACCTTCATTCCCGAAGACCGCTACGGGTACCACCTATAGCAATGCACAATCGTAGGATTCGATATCAATGGGCTCTTGAACACAGAAATTGGGCAGAAGAACAATGGCGTTTCGTGTGCTTTTCTGATGAGTCTCGTTTTGGTATGAGACCGGATACAAGACGTATACGACACTGGAGAACCCCTGGACGCCAACAGCGATTAAAATCCTGCCAGGAAGTCCATCCTTATAGTGGTGGAACCATCATGGTATGGGCGGGTATTTGGATCGGCGGAAGAACTGAGTTGATTTGGATCAGAGGCAACCTCAACGCTCAAATTTATGCTGAGACGATTGTATCAGACGTCATCGTTCCTCTACAAGTGCAAATCGGTCCCTTATTTCAGTTAATGCATGATAATGCACGACCGCACACCGCAAGAGTTGTAAGACAGACTCTCGCCGCAGCTAACATCAATGTCCTGTCCTGGCCTGCTCAGTCGCCAGACTTGAACCCGATTGAGAATGCATGGGATATGCTACAGAGAAGAGCTCTGCCGAATATGGAGGGTATCCAGTCGCAAGAAGACCTTTTTTTGTTGTTGCAACGAACATGGGCTGCCATTCCACAGCGTGATTTGGATGAACTCATTTTGAGTATGCCAAACCGATGTTCTTGTGTTGTTAGTGTTCGCGGTAGAAACACGGATTATTAATTGTTTAAGTTACCCAATAAAATTTTAAAGAAAACTGTTATTTCAGTCTTTTTTTCGAACTTTTGTGTTAGTGGTTCAAATGTCAAAAATCCCTTTATTAGGAAAATGGCAAATTTCTTTATTAATGCAAAGGTGACTTGGTTTATCGTTACTGTGACAAACGAAAACACTTTATTTGATGAATCCTTAAAGAAAATTTTAATTAATATCAATCAGGAGAAAAGTTATTGCAAAAATATATGTTGATCCCTAGACACTTTTGATGTGTGTAGATGGGTACGTACAGAAGGCTGGCTTCATGCAACGAGCGAAAACAGGGGTACGCACAAATAGACGCGTACGTGCGGCAATCTCAAACAAATGTCAGTCGCGATTGCGAGTGCACGTACGTGTGAACAGGCCCCGTTCAACCACCACAACCACACCACACCGCAGCGACAAAATGTGGGAAAGCAGTGGTTACAACCTGTGCAACTTCTTGGAGTTTTGTGTGTGTCAAAGTCAAAGCATTTATTTCAATTAAACCAATTTCAGGTGCTTTTGAATTGTCAAGGGGTCGGGCAGTCAGAAAGATGAAGCTAGTTAGATGTGTAGTTAGATATGTTCTTCTAAAAGGGTGCAACAACTTCTTGGAGTTGCGTCGTGATGACTACGAAATCAAATCAAATGGTCAACGCAACGTTGTGGTTGCGATGTGGCCGGCTACAAGTGCGCAGTCTCGCTGGTGGTTGCGTTGTGGCTGACGTGTCCTTAGTGTGGTTGGTATCGCCCACATGTTTGCTTTTGACGGCCAAATGTGGTTCTTGTGAATAAACTATTTCGATGAGGCCGCCCTTTGTATGTGCTGCAATGTTAAATGTATTTTTTGTTATTGTATTGTATTGGAGTACAGACGCCAGCACATCAACCTACTACAATTTGTCAGATTTCTGTAATAGATTTTCAACTTTATCGCTAAAGCATAAGGTTCAATGTTGATTGGGAAAATTTGACAGTTAGGTGTAGGTTGATGTGCTGGCGTCTGTACAATAAAGTATAATATAGAATAGAAAACTTTTATTTCAGACAGGATTACATAGTTACAGATACAGATATACAATTACAATTCTGCATCGACCTGCATCCACCTCTACAACATCGGGAAATCCCACCGATCTGCGAATACACTGCGAATACTATTGGTGACACCGCGAACACGCGTCATCAGGGACGCACATCTATAGATAATCCTTATATTGGTGGCAAATCCATTCATATTATTATCCGCAAACATCCCTGACGCACTACAAATAAATAAATAAACTATTTTAATACAAATCACCACCCGACCACGTTATGTCGTTGTGGTGTGGTTGTGTTATGAGTGATCGGCCCTTACTCTCGCTGGACGTAAAGTGTGTCCATGTGTGCGTGCGTTATCGCTCGTTGTAAGGAGTGGGTCTTCTGTACGTATCTAGATAGTGACACCACCGTGAAGGTATCACAATCGTTTCTTGGTAAAAGCGATAAAGATATTTATATCGATTTTCAATCTAGGTTAGCAAGGGGTTGGTGAATGTTCGTGAAGCAGATTAGACTTGCTGTGGGAGTGGTAGATTGACTGAAGATTGGAGTGAAGGGTTTGTGTTTTGGCTTAAGGTGAATGCGCAGTGGTAGCCCGCGAAATTCAATGTTTCTTACGTTTTTTTTGCAATTTTCAGGTCAGTGTCAGGTTTTATCTTGATCGAAATTTGATTCGTGACTATAACAGGTACGTATTAACAGAATTAAAATAATTAATACATCTTTCTAAGTTAGATTTGTACCATAACAACAAATCTCTTATGGAAAAGTGCTTATGGTACAAATCTAACTTAGAAAGATGTATGAATGATTCTAATGAATATAATTCTATTAATACGTACCTGTTATAGTCGCGAATAACATTTTGATTTGTTGAGTTGTTTAGAACTACACTACAGATAGTGCAATCCACGAAGACGCGCCCCACTCTTTTTCCTAATCGTAATATCGCCAGTTAATTCCGCTATTGTTTTGTTTTTTCGATACACGCTAATTACCCACTAAGTAATAAGTAATTAGTGTGTTTTGAAAAAACTAAAACACTAGCGGAATGTTGCACACTTGTAGTGTAAGAGATTAGGAAGAAGAGTGGGGCGCGTCTTCGTGGATTGCACTATCTATACAACTGACAACATAGATGTATTCTGGGTCAGCAAAACGTTGAATCAAAAATATTGTAAAACAAGATAACTATGAAGTTTCTTGCCCATTCTTCTCCATACGAAACTGCTTTTTGTAAACAATAACTTATAAATCTTAACGTTCAACACGATCTTTTAGGCTGCCTGTCCACCGGAGCGGAGCGAGGCTGCGGAGCGGAGAAACTGAGAAATATTAACCAATAGAAAAATTGGACAGAAGAGGAGCGGAGATTTTGTGCAATCCTATTGGTTAATATTTCTCCGTTTCTCCGCTCCGCTGCCTTCCTTCGCTCCGGTGGACAGGCAGCCTTAAAGGTCTACTTGAAGTAAATGATGTGACCTTGTTACATGGAACGTGTTTATTAATTTTTAATAAACCTTTATTTCTGTCTTTCCAGAATGCGCCAGCGCACACCACATCCAGACCCGAACAAAAGAAGATAGCAGAATCTAAAATGACTATTAATTTAAGTTTATCATGTGAAGTGCTACCAATGTGACCACAATACAGTGCCAAAACAATGCTTTGCTGTAGAGAACTCAAACTACTCTACGCCACTATTGTTCTTTTACTTGAAGCCGAGTTGCTAGTGAACACGGGTGCTATGGAATCGAAGAGGTCTTCCATTTTGGTCGCGCAGAATGCAGACGATTTTAAATCGTTGGAGCTTTGTACGACAAGGAATCAACAACGGCTTGGGAGTGTTTTTGGGAATTTTACGAGGCATCACAAGAAAGGTAAGACTGTGTTGATTATCTTAACATTATGTAGTTTGTTCAAGTTTTTGCCCCTATTACATGGAACTTATTTGTACAGACGCCAGCACATCAAGCTACTACAATCTGTCAAATTTCTTTAATAGATTTGCAATTTTATCGCAAAAGTGTAAGGTTCAAAGTTGATTGGGAAAATTTGACAGTTACGGGTAGCTTGATGTGCTAGCGTCTGTACAATTACAGCCTGTATGTTTGTCATTTGAAAGGCCATTTTTGCCTGCTCGTTGCATGATAAAATTGCTACACCGACTCAGCATTATAAGCCGTCCCCCGACGTGAGGACGCTTGGATCAAAATATTTCCTGCAACTTACATTAAACTTAAAGGGCCAATATATATTATTTTTTAGTTTTTAGAGGTTTTTGTTTGAGTCGGGGGTTTCTTAAATTTTTAATTTAACTTTTATTCTTTCCAGCGAAAGCACTAGGAAGTTGTGAAGGGCGGGCGTTTTGGGGGGCTGTCATTTTTAATTATGACGTATTCGCAGCCTAATTTTAATAAATGACTTTTGATTTTGTCAATCGCTTCAATTGCATTTCGTAGACGATCATTTGGCGCATCAATCACATAAACATTGATAATTGCAATTAAAAAACAATACAATTAATACTGTCGTGAACGGTTGGCTTCCACGTTGGTCTAGTGGTCGCAAGCGCTACTGCTAAGCATGAGGTCCTGGGTTCGATTTTCAGTATCCTAGTCGCACGGTAAACTCCGCTTGCGCGATGCAGGATTTTCCCTGACGTCAGTGTGATGCGTAGTTCGCATGTGGCGATGTAGATGCCGCCACACACACACCAGTATTGAACCACACCTTTTACAAAAAAAAAAAAACAATATTTAGGTACCACGGGTACTGTTGAAACGTTATAAAACGGCTCCAGGCATTTAATTATAGTTTTAACCTAAAATAACGAACAAATTAAGACCTTGAAACATCAACGCCTACAAAGTAACTTTTAATTAAAGTATTTATCTAGTCTTCTTTGGAAATGTTTGGTCTAGGTGTTTTAGGTAATTACAGACATTAAGTAAAAGCAATAAGGTTTACAATCGTTCACCTGTTCTGTGTCACATACAAGTAGAATATTCTAGAACCATTTTATTGTATTTAAAATTTTATTTTATAAATCCGTCAAAATTAAATATTGAAGGTATACATGTGGTAGAGACAACGACGGCGATGTGCAATTTACCACGGATTCAATACAACTAATAAAAAAATATTGCTATTCCGCTAAACTAAGATAACTAAGTTAAAATATAATTATTATTACTATCCAGAGTTTGTAGATACGCAAACTAAGTATCAAGAAAAATCTAGTAACTAATATTCCATCCTATATTATTTTATTTTGAATTTGTAGCTTAAATCCGAGAATTGCAGGAAAATCTGTAAAAGATTTTATCGAAGCTGACGCAGCGCTTATCTATATTATACGTCATAAGAATGGACATTTTGAGCTCTGCGACCGACGACGCGACGGCGACGTTAGAACCGGGAGTTATTTGAAATGAAACTCTGGGATAAAAGAGTATTCCGAGAGATGTGATAGAGCTTGCTTTTTGGCTGTAAATGTGATTTCTGGAAAGATGTAAGAAATGCAGGAACGCAATTTAATAGTGAAAGAAAAGTTACTTATATTGTGATAAAGATTTTCGTTTTACAACAATAAGACTTGTACACTTATTTTGTACTGTACAGTCCGATAGTCGAAATTATATTAACTCAGAAAACAGTGTTCGATTTACTCGATATGATGGGACAGAGCGAGCGAACATTTTTAACAGTTATAATTAAACCACTTCCAAGTTCATCATGACGTAATTAAGTAAATTCCAACTTGTCTGTAACACAGTCTCATGTTAAATCAGAACACAACTGAATGCTGCAATCTATTCCCTTAATAGATTCCGTTAATCGCTTACCACGACTCCCTCGTGCATTGAGACTGTGGTCTATTTCTAACGGATACTGTGCGACCCAGTGACACAGTATACTATGATAATACAGGTTGTCCCTGGAAGTATGGATCAAATCGAATAGGGACGTGGGGGGCGTGGGCAAGGTGATTTCCAAACTTTTTAACCCTGATGGTAGGTTCACACGCGCGCGTTCCACTCTACATTCAACGTGCACATTCACATTCACGAGCGTGTAAACGGTACGCCCGAGCCCGTGAACGCGCCTGTGAACGTGAATGCCGCGAATCGGGCAAGTGTCGGTTTTTTGGCAAAGTTCAAAGGATGAATGTGCGGGCGCCCGGTGACTGTTTACACGCGCGCGGGCAGTCAGTCTCTCCCGCGCTTTCGCGACGATTGGATCTTCATTCAACGTTGCTAAGAAAGTCGCTACGATCGGAGATTACAACATGGCGGAATGGTCAAACGAGACAATTTTGACGACAATTTTTTCCAATAAAAATGAGTTAAGCCAAAGGATATGGCAGCAACAACACCGAGATCCTCGCTGCTCGCCATTCTGGCACTGACTGACACGACGGCGTGCGTGTGAACAGCTTGAATGTCCGCCGGCCCGGGACGGGCTGCATGCCGCGCAGCCCGCCAGGCAGCCCGCCAGGCTGCACGGCGCGCGTGTGACCGTAGCATGAGAATGTCGGTGAATTTTTTACAGTTCAAAAGTTATGACCAATTTTTGTTTTCTTCAATCACTTCGCATAGTGCTCATAGAAAAAAATCATTTAAAAAAGCTATCAGGGTTATCAATTTAATTTTTTTAGTAGCCCTGATAGTTCTTTTTTTAATTATTTTTTACTGGGTTAAAAAGTTTGGAATGACCTTGCCCACGCCCCTATTCGATTTGATCCATACTTCCAGGGACATTCTGTATACAGTGCAGTGGCGAAGGTACCATACAACTCGATTCCCACTGGCTTCCCTTCGAAAATTCAGAATTCATCATTGAAATTTTCTTTTGGAATTTTTTTTTGCTCCGGCTTACCTCTGTCATAAATTCACCCTTCGCCACTGATACAGTGTATCTAGAGGGTGAGTTGAATTGGGACTTAAGAGCGGGAATTGCATAATTTGGAGTAATAGAAAGCCCTAAAGTCTGACAGCCAGTCTAACTAAGGGGTATCGTATCGTGTTATCCAGTAATTGGGTTGTGGAAGTCGCTCTATGTAAAAAAAAAACCGAAAAAATTGAAACCGGCATGAATATCTTAGAACCAAAAATTCGAAGACATGTGACATCCACCAACCCGCGCTGGGCCCGCGTGGTGGATTATGGCCTACTCCATCTAGTAGGGATTAGGCCTGTGTCCCAGCAGCGGGAACATTATATGCTGATTATTATGCTTATGCTACTCAATTTTTCTTAAGTTTGGCTTTCATTCTGAAGTCCCTTTTCACAAACACCCTGTTTACAACAGTACCTCTACAAGACACGGTAGTATGTAGTATACTCTCCGTTTGCAACATACTACAGCTGTAGGTACAGTCAACAAAAGAGATAAGTATGCAGGACCGTTGGATATAGTTGAAGTTTAGTAAGAAACCGATGGATGTTGTCGACTGAAATTTAATTTGATAAATAAGCTGTTTGTTTTCTATTAATAAAATTAAGTTTTATTCAAGAAAATCCATTGGTTTCTTACTAAACTTCAACTACACCCGACGATCCTGCATACTCATCTCTTTTTTTGACTGTACTTTTATAGTACTATATGCAAACTTTAAGCCATTATAGTGTTTGAGTTCTACGTTACAACAAGTTAAAGGTCACAGCTCATGCCTCAGAGGGTATGCCAATTTAGAGTACGTAATTTGTAACATTGAAATTTGGATTTGGTATGTTTATTAATTAATAATTTGTAAGGGACAAAGTCCGTTAACATTTCTGCTACCTTTAGTTCATTTATAACATTCAAATGGTTGTACAGATAGCCGATGGGGCCGAAAGGTTCTGGAGTGGTGACCGCGTACCGGAAGACGTAGCGCTGGAAGGCCTCCCACAAGGTGGACCGGCGACCTTGTGAAGGCCACAGGAACCCGTCGGATGCGAGAAGCACAGAACCGGTCGAAGTGGAGGTGCTTGGGGGAGGCCTATGTCCAGCAGTGGACGTCTTTTGGCTGAAATGATGATGATGATGATTCAAATGGTTACCATCGTCAATCCTAATAAGGTCAAAACGGGTTCAAAATCCATATCAATATTAAAAATTCGAAAGTAATTCTGCTGTAAGTGACCTTTTGACGCCTAAACCACTGAACGAATTTCGATATTTAACAAGGGCAAAACCTAGCAAAGATAACAACAAAAATCTTATTTATTTATTTATTGGATCGCCAACAGAGGCTACACAGTTACATGGATGTTGACATGAGCAGGGACAAATACCAGTGTGCGCTTCCAATTATAGGCGACCACATCATTCACTTAACATCTAGGTAGGTACAATAAGCTTGATAAGAATGAGCACATTAAAATAAATTACAATACAATACGAAAATTATAGAAAGAAGACAAAATCAAAAACTAAAGCAAAACAGTACGGGTACAAAATAGGATAATACAAACTAAGTAATTTCAAACAAATTCAAATAAAATAAACTAATAATTAAAGAATAACTACAGATCAACACAAGTAAAAAATATGATTACTTATCAAAACAATCACTGATCCACCAAAGGCCCCAGAATAATCAGCCTATAACGTTTCCACTGTTGGGACACAGCCCTCCTCTCTGTGAGAGGGAGCGGGCTATAATCCACCACGCGGGCCCAGTGTGGGTTGATCTACCAAAGGCCTTAGCATACATAACAAACATAACATATTCAGCCTATAATGTTCCCACTGCTGGGACACAGGCCTCTTCTCAGTGAGAGGGAATGGGCCGTAATCCACCATACGGGCTCAGTGCGGGTTGACAGATGTTACATGTCTTCGAATTTTTAGTTCTAGGACATGCCAGTTTCCTCACGATGTTTTCCTTCACTGTTTTGAGAGCAGTCGTGATGAAATAATTCACACAAAGTAAAGCGCCTGTCTGGATTCGAATCTACGACCTACAACTCGTAAGTTGCAGCCGTTACCACTTGGCCACCACTGCTCTCCTTTGCATAATCAGCCTATAACGCCCACTGCTGGGACAGAGGCCTCTTCTCTGTGAGAGGGAGTGGGCCCAGTGCGAGATGATCTACCAAAGGCCTTACGATGACATAAATTCATCGTCCAAACAAATACCCATTGGTCACGCTAACATAGGTCGTCCTTTACCCTACTAATCCGGCCTGATTGCCCAGGGGATTACCTGGGACCTGCCTTTGTATTACTGTTATGCTATTAGGCCGTGAATGCTGTGATATTACTGGGATAACGTCATTTATAGAGGTCATTCGGGGTAAACAATGGCGTGAGTTTAGTCTTAAAGAGCATGTTAGGCTTGATGCTGGTCGAAATTAGTAGTTTGTTGTGTCTATTAACTGCTCTCAAATTACGATGTTTATTTTTTATTTGTACATACTTCTATGACATAATCTTTTTATTATTTGACATTATATACAGACAATTTTAATTTTTCACCTCTTTCTTAGTTGAAATGGCAATCATATCTCTTGGTTTTAGTAGATTTTTATATTTTGTTTATCCTTTTGATACATCCTTATTTTGTAAATGTGAGGACTTTGTAAGCCTTGTAGACTAGATCTGTAGACCATTTTTTATTTTATCAAGTACCTGGTACTTGTTGACAGGCCTACGCTGTCCTCCCATACCTACTGTAACTCGAAAACATTGTAAAAGCCAATTATTTTTAAAAGAGTAACCATGGATTTTCTTGCCGGTTCTTCTCCATAGGAAACGACCAATTGGAACCGTGCACCTAGCTTCTGACGTTTCATAAGTGCCCATGTTGGTTTATGTGAAATAAAAATATTTTGATTTTGATTTTTTGAGGAGATTTATGCTGGTTTTGAGATAGTTTGGGTAAAGAAGGCCGCACCTAAATAACACTTTGACCTTGAGCTGGCCTCGCGTAGTCCGGAGTTTCAATAGAATGAGAGTCCAGGTTATCCTGGTTTTGTAACAACTGGCATGCAGCCTACCGTACAAAATTAGGTCTACGTTAAGAGTTTTATCCGCTAAGATGACTACATGACCTAAAGCGCGGTCACTGTCGGACTGCATAGAAAAGAAAGAGAAGCGCGATGACACGACGCTGGTAATATATTGCAAAATATGAAGCAATTATCTATTTACAAAAATCTATTGTTTGGACTAAAAAATTAAAACACTATTGCTTTAGTATGTTAGTTGTAGAATAATCAGACAAAAATCAGAATGCTTGTATGTATATTAGTATGGTTTTTATTGTAAAAAGCAAGTTTTTAGATGTAACTTCATGATTTTTTCCTATCGTATTAAATTAATTGTATTATGTTTTCAACACAACTTTTACTATGGGACCAAACCTGATATCGCGAAAAAAAATCAGCTGTTCCCTACACGTTTGTTCGTACAACTCGTCAAAATGTAGGGAACAGCAGATTTTTTTCGCGATTTCAGGTTTGGTCCCATAGTAAAAGCTGTTTATAATGATGAGTGCAATGAACTCTTAAGAGGTTGTTGGTGTTTTTCCCATAACCCTGTATATAAAAATTATTTTTAATTTGCTAAAACGATTACAAAATATCAAGTGATACTTATGTTCTTAAAAACAGTCGCAGATTTTTAGTCTAAACCCCACTCAAAAATGATTAAGTGTATCTTGTATCCAATTATTTGCTCAAAGCTCAGATGTGGGAAGCGATAATTAAGAGGTCGAGGTTAAAATTATAAATGAACAAGAGATAATTGAAATTCGGGACGAAACTCAAAAGATTTAACCTACAAGTCAAAATAAACAAAACGGATTAACTTTAGGATATATATTATATATTTAAACGAGAAATCTGAAGAAAATATTCACCAAATTACGTCAAAATGCAAAATAAACTAAATATGTAAGCGGTTCATTCAAATAAAATGTGTAGTACATGCTTCGGAACAAATTATCATACCTACCGTTAATGCAAGCACCACTAACGACCTGCCACTCAAGCATTGTTGAAATTTTCTCGTATTTACATTCCACATTTTAGGGTTTTACGTAGCTCGTAAAAGTATTACCTTGCTACGTGTGTTTAAGCTATTAATAAAAGAATATTAATGAGTGGTTTTCTTTCACAGGTCACAGAAGAAGAACAACAACAACATCACCATCCCCAACAACAGTTACCTTCTCAACAATAAACGGAGAAGAACCAACAGAAGTATATACAACAACGGAATATGTTCTAACAACATATCCAAAGCTACCCAAACCACTTCGCCTCTCCTCACTATTAGATAAAGAATATAATGATGATGTACATAATATAGATAACATTATAGATGACGTTACATTAGGTAGAGGGAGACACACTAAACATGATAGAATAACAAATAAAGAAATTATACAAGAATTAGATGAAACTTCTCTATCTAAGTCTATGAATAAAGTTAAGAAAATGTACAGAGATTCGGCAGGTTCAGCCGTTAATAAATTAAGTGGGAAGGGAGGCAAAGCTGGTATATTTTTGACTGAAAACTGTACGACAGTTATAGCTCAAATAGGAACTACAGCGATACTACATTGTGAAGTTAGTGATATCACCGAAAATACGGTAAGCTGATACAGTTTTTTTGATCATTATTGCTGATATACATTTGCATTAGTTGAGTACCGTGTTTAGTTTAATTAGGTGGTTTCGTGTACAAACGTCGGTCCAAAAGTGACAGTTTTTCATTGTAAAGTGACACATATAGATGGACATATCTCGCTACTTAACTAATGCAAATGTAAATCAGTCTTTAGATATTTATCAGCCTGTAATGGCCCCCCTCACCGGGAGCATTCGCCTGTAATGTAAACATTACCCGCAACTGCAACGTAGCCGTTACTTCGCTGTTACTTCTACCTTTTTATGTATATGTAATTAACCTTTCCTGCTGGTTTCAATTATCTCTTTCCATTACCTAACAGTTGACGGCCTGAGCAGTCTACTTGCAAAGCAGCAATTGTTACGGCTAGGGCTTTGCAAGTAGACTTTTTGATAGTTGACAGGCGAATGCTCCCGGTAAGGGAGCCCCATAATAGTATGAGATAGAATCCTGCTAAATGATTGGTAATCTTTAATCGATACATAACCAATAATATTTGAAACTAAACTTAGATACAAACGTATTTTTTTCATTCTAAAAGCTATTATATTCTTGACGTGGTCCGTCCACTTTAGCAAAATTGATGCTAAGTTTTTTCATCCATTCTAGCTAGGCTATCAAACATAAACCTACCAAAAATTCAGTTAAACCAAAGATAATCGAAACAGAAAATTGAAAGCTTGTATTTTATTAAACGAGTTCCCGCAGCATGTTGTTCCTTCGTTCGTCCAATATACTGTAACAATCAAAACGAAATTCTTCAAAAAGTAACTCACAAAACCGTGTATAAACACGCATAGAACTTGTGCTGTAACTTTGTAAACTCTTGAATGACTTCCAAAACTCCAACCAGAATGTTTGTTGTCTTGTTTAGGGCGAAAATTACAAAAATTTGTTTAGCTGTATTCATAGCTCGTATACCCATATGTGGGGTAGTCGACGCGTTTTATATCATAATTGTTATGAATGGCTCTTCCAAATTGTTGTGTGGGTTTCTGAAAATGTTTTTTTGGGTCTAATGTTATGTATCGTACTTTCTGATTTATGTAAAGTGGTTGAAATGAGCCCGAAAGTCTGACAACCAATTTTACCAAGGGGTATCGTATTACCCAGTAACTGGGTTGTGGAGATCAAATAGGCAGTCGTTCCATGTAAAATACTGGTAATCAGCTGCATCCGGTTAGACTGGAAGCCGACCCCAACATAGTTGGGAAAAGGCTAGGCAGATGATGATGATGGTTGGAATGAGTTCTGAATTTATGACCGATCATCGTTAACAAACTAAGAATTTGACATAATTTAAATGATCAGACTTCATAACTCTCAAGTTGACATTATAATCAAATTTAACAACTTAACCAGTCGAATTGAATTATTATCAATCAATTGAAAACTTCTATTAGAAAACTTATTCTGGGCATCCAAGATGTTAATAGAATTCGGAAATACGATTTCAAGCTTTATATTTTCTTGCAGGTGACTTGGATAAGAAGAAAAGACTACTCTTTGCTGTCAGTTGGTCTGGTCACGTATAGCGCTGATAGCAGGTTCTTCTCAGCTCATGGAAGGCATGTTAAGGTAAGACTACGTAATTATATATTACTCAAAAAGTATCTTATTAACCCCTCTTCTATAGTAAACGTTATTACAGACCCCTGTCTATTGTTGCTGATAGTTATTCATTTCTATCTTCTTACGATTATAAAGTCGCCGGGTCATGATGGTCTCAGCATCGAACATTTTAAACATGCGGGAGTTCATCTACCTAGAGTATTGTCACTATTTTTCACTCTGTGCCTAGGTCACTCTTATTTGCCAGAGCCACTTATGCGGACTATAGTGGTCCCGATAGTGAAGAACAAAACTGGTGACACATCCGACATGAACAACTATCGACCCATCTCACTAGCCACCACCATGGCCAAGGTGCTTGACGGTCTGATGAAAGGCTGCCTCTCAGAATTTGTTAATGTCCACGACGCCCAGTTCGGGTTCAAGGCGGGAGTGTCCACAGAGAGTGCCATCCTCAGCCTGAAACACACCGTCAAGTACTACACCGCGAGGAGGACGCCGGTGTACGCGTGTTTCCTCGATTTGTCGAAAGCCTTCGATCTTGTCTCTTATGATGTGCTATGGGACAAGTTGAGGGGCACGGGTGTGCCGGCGGAGTACACAGCCCTCCTCAGATACTGGTATGCTCACCAGATAAATCGGGTGAGGTGGGTCGGTACTCTGTCGGATGAATATCAAATGGAATGTGGTGTAAGGCAGGGGGGGTTAAGCTCGCCCCTGTTATTTAATTTGTACGTGAATCAGCTCATCGAGCGACTGAGCAGCACACATGTCGGCTGTCATATAGACAGTACATGTGTCAATAACATAAGTTACGCGGACGACATGGTGTTGCTCAGTCCATCGATGAGCGGACTGAGGAAGCTACTCACGATCTGCGAGATGTATGCGGAGGCGCACGGCCTTAAATACAACTCAAAAAAGAGTGAGGTCTTAGTGTTTACGGTACCTAAACAACAGCCCCGTCGTGTACCTCCGGTATATCTCAACGGCGTAGTACTTAATGTAGTGAATAGTTTTAAGTACCTAGGTCATGTTGTCACTAGTGACCTACGGGATGATGGCGACATAGAGCGCGAGCGCAGGGCGTTGGCGGTAAGGAGCAATATGATCGCCCGAAGGTTTGCTCGCTGCACGGCAGACGTTAAAGTCAGTTTATTTAAGGCGTTCTGTCAGTCCTTCTACTCGAGCGGCCTGTGGGTGTCATATACGAGCCGAGCCTACAACGTCCTGCGCGTACAATACAACAACGCTTTCAGGATGCTGTTGCAGTTGCCGCGGCGTTGTAGTGCATCTGGAATGTTTGCTGCAGTTCACACGGATGGCTTTCACGCCATCATGCGTAAAAAAGCGGCTTCCTTACTGCAACGCTTGCGTAACACTCGTAACAGTATCCTGAAAATTATTGCTGGCAGACCAGACTGCCCCATCCAGAGGCACTGGGTGGAAATAGCAATAGGTTTATAGGATGAAATTAAGTACGTACTAACAACACTAACATAGCATATAAGCACAATCTGTTACTAACAACTAATAACTTATGGACTTAGGTCTGAAATAAAGATATTTTATTTATTTATTTATTTATTTATATAACATCTTTTTCAGAAGTTGTTAGTCAGGGATATTTTTATTCTGCTTTTAGGGGTTATGAATCTAAACCTTGCTGGTCTTCATTTTACTGGCTCAACCTTTTTTTTATTTTAGTTATTTACTTTAGTTATTACAGGTTCATTGTTACATTTATTACCTTCTTTTTAAAATAATACATTTTGCTTCTAATTTTAAGTAGGTGCCATTAAAACTTTTTCCTATTACATAAAATATAATGAAAAATTTGACCACCCGTCTAATTACTTTTAGTTTTCTATAAAGACCATTTTGGCTATCTCGTAATACAGTTAGATACTCAGTATTTATAAAATCACTGATGAATACATCTTCAGGTACAACAAAACAGACTATTCACAAACAATAGCCTTCTACTAATTACAAACATGTCACCATATTCAATTAAAATCTAATTAAAACCCTTGTAAACCAGTGATGCGGTTTATATTCATAATAATTACTTGGTAATGAGGGAATGCATATCGTGGAGTGGGCTGGGCATTCATTTAGCGGTCGTTAGTGGGTGAATAGGCCAAATTAATAGCTGTAACCCAAATTGGAGTTTTTCCAGTAAAGGCCAGGAGGGGATTATGATTTGACTTTTTGTGAACGACCCCTCTGGTCGTCGCTAGTCAACCATCATGACCGATTTGTGTGAATTTAAATACCCTCATTTTCTCTTAAGCTTCTTATTAAGATATACATACCTGCATGTTAATTTCCATTTACCAAACTAAATATACTACGTTAGCTTTTTTACCCTCAAACATCATCATCATTCCTCAAAACACAAAAACCCATAGACAAAGTTGTTCATGACGTGATCATTGTCGACCATGCTAACTCGAAAAAAAACTCAATTATTTAAAAAAAAAACATCATTTATGAGAACACCTGAAGAATATTTAAAGATTTAAAAGATATATTCAAACCGACGGCGACGCAGGCAAATGTACATTAAAATGTTCCCGAGCCACTATTCAAACATCAAAAAAATATTAAAAGCCATGAAACAAACCAACGAAACATAAAAATTTAAATCAAATACGTAATAGTTCAGACTCAAGCCTACTCAGTCAGCATTTATTACATCAAATAAATCGATGGAGTCGCACAGGTCAATGAGTTCGGTCCCGGTCAGCGCTATCTAAAACCGTTGGAGAGAGGAATTTATAAAATTAAATGTGAATGATTTCAAAATGTAGTCTGTATATTGGAATTTATAATAAAGCACAGATAATAAGGTTGACTGATTTGGAGACTGGGAAAGACCTACATTTGAGTATGAAGTATGGAAGACAAATACATATTGCGCCGACCCCAAATAAATTGGCATAAGGCAGGAGAATTATGATAGGCCTACATTAAATAAGGCTGCGGTAAACTCAGAAAGATAGTCAACCAAATAGAATAGATCAATATTGTCCTAAAAGTATGAGTATATCCTAATGGCTAAACTGTAACGCTCAACTTTGTTTCCACAAAAACTGTTTTTGTGTTGTCTCCGATCCTACAATACAACCTTCACAACCTAGGGGACTACACAAAACTGCTCAGTTTTTATAAGATGGTTTTCATTTTTACTTTTGGCGTTTGTTAAGAAATACATTATAATAATAAAATTATTTATCTTGCATAACTGCCTCGTTTATCTACATAGTAGTCACAAACGCTGTGGATTTTGAAAATTGGAACCCCTGGGAACGTGCGACCGGGAAAAAAAGGAGCCTATATGCTACTCCATAAGATCAGAGGGGAAATTCTCGTAAATTTTAAGAACGTTCACAGGCTGATCTAAGTCTCAATCTGTCAAAAATACCTCTAATTTCCCTACATTTAGACAAGTTTTTGACATTTGCTTGTCGCCGAGATGAGACTGCGACTAGATTTTGAACGTTTCAAATTACGAGAATTGGCCTTCAGCTATGTGCCAGTGAAGTAGCGTCAACAACGGTCCAGCCGTTTCAAAGATTAGCCGGAACAAACAGACGGACAAAAAAAAGTGTTTTAAGTATAGACTTTCATATGCTTAGTTAAAAACTGTTGTTTTGATATCACAAACAGGCACTTACATTTTATTTATTTGTTTAGATATAAATAGTTTGTAATACCATTTCTTACAAATCTTCTACGACAGAATCCTTAACCCCAGTAATTCTTAAATCTCCTACTTAAGCAATGCCCCGAGGAACGACTAAAACTCAAGCGTACAGAAACTTTTAAAAGTTAGAAAGGACCAGTCTAATCTAAGGAAATTCGTAAAATATTCCTTGCGGGGCAAGCGGAAGTAATTAATCGCTTGAACCTCGATAAATGAGGTTCTAATAGTCACGTTGATCGTGACTAATGATACTGCGGTCCATGCGAAAGAAAGTGTCGCAAGTAGTGGGGGTTGTAGCTATGGAACGGTCTGTGGTGGCCAATGACGTATTCTGCTGTTTTTGTTCGCAATTTCGTTGTTCGTATCGTAGTTTTTACCCGACTACGGCGAAGCAAAAAAGAGGGTTATGATTTTTGACCGGTATGTATGTATGTTCACCTGTTCCCTCATAACTTCCAAAGGTCTTATAATAATTTGACAAATGGGGTATTATCGTTAGAAGCGGCTTGACCGTCCGCTAGTTATGGCTATGTGACGTCACATTAAATTCAATATGGCGCCCTCTAGAGGACATAAAGTAATGAATTTAAAAATAAATATTTTGGGATGGTGCCTTGTTGGGTATAAAATAATAGGGCTGCACATTTCAAAAATATAAATATTACTGAAATAAGCCCCAAAAGAATAAAACAAAAAATAAGTTTAACAATTAAAACCCATCTACTCAAAAGAATGAAACAAGAAAGTACCTTCCCGTGGTCGCATGCTACCATAGCTTAATACGTATGTTAGTACAGCGGCATGTGACCACGAGAAGGTACTTTCTTGTTTCTTCCTTTTCAGTAGACGGGCTTTAGTTTTTAAACTTATTTTTCGTATAAGAGAATAATATTCTCTCTTTCTTGCGTTCATATTGCGTGCTAATATTTTATTATGGTTAATTCTGATATACTCGTAAGTAGGTATTATTATTAGGCTGTACCTCGTTGGTTTAGTGGTCGGAAGCGCATGCGATTCTGGGTTCGATCCCCGGGTCGCGCAAATTGTTATTGGATTTTTCCATCTGGAACCTCTCAATAGCAGCCCGGAGTCTGGATTTGTGCCCATCATATCATCATAATCAGCCTATAATGTTCCCACTGCTGGGACACAGGCCTCCTCTCAGTGAGAGGGAGTGGCCCGTAATCTACCACGCGGGCCCAGTGCGGGTTGGCAGATGTCACATATCTTCGAATTTTTGGTTCTAGGACATGCCGGTTTCCTCACGATGTTTTGCTTCACCGTTTTGAGAGCAGTGGTGATGAAATAATTTACACAAAGTAAAGCGCTTGTCTGGATTCGAACCTACGACCTACAACTCGTAAGTCACGGCCGTTACCACTTGGCCACCACTGCTCCCTGGATTTGTGCCCAGTTGATGGGAACAGGCTCGCTCCCTATTACATGGGACTTAAACATAACTGGTGAAATGTGGGTGTTGTATAAGGTGCACTTCTGCCTAACCCTTCGGGGTATACAGGCCTGATGTTATGTTATGTACAGACGCCAGCACATCAAGCTAACCGAAACTGTCAAATTTTCCCAATCAACTTTGAACTTTATGCTTTAGCGATAAAGTTGAAAATCTATTAAAGAAATTTGACAGATTGTAGTAGCTTGATGTGCTGGCGTCTGTACTATATTCTCAAACTATTTACTTACCGCGACTTTTCTCGCATAAGTTTGCGTTCCGTTTGAGCCGGGGAAGGAGTATTGATTTTCTAAATGACGTATTTCTACAATAATTTGTTGTCAATCAGCCAATCAATTGTTTAGACAGAGGACTACTCCTATTTAATTATGTAGAAGATAAAAAATGACAAAAGGTATTTGGTGACCAATTACTGGCATCCAAAAGGATCTTGGATTTAATCAAATCAAGTTGACAAAGGATTCCTAATTGATCTTTATTAAGTTGACTTGACAAAATTTCACGATTGCTCGATTGTGATAACAAACCTATGGATTTATTAACGAGAAGTCGTATTTTATGGTACAACATAGCTTTGCCTTTGACTTTCTCTACTTCTATGAACAAGAAACGAGTTTTTTTTAACCGACTTCAAAAAAGGAGGTTCTGTATTCGACCCGTATGTATGTATGTATGTTTGTATGTCCGCGATTTTCTCAAAAACTAATGAACCAATTTTGATAATTCTTTCACTAATGTGATCTAAATACTTTCAGGAAGGCTTTAGTATATAATACATTATGTAATTATTCTTAGGTACGATGTTATATTCATAAATGTACTGCATCTCCGGCATTTCTATGCGAATTTTGATGATTCTTCTAGTCGGTGTCTTCAATTCTTCAATAGACTAGTGTTATTTGAATTTGTGTGGAGTAGGTACCTACAACTAAAAAGTGAAAAAAAAAACTTTTTTTACAAAAAAAAAAAACAACCGACTTCAAAAAAAAACTACAAAGTGATAAATAACTTTAATTTCGGAAGTCGGTGTCGTTGGTTCCGCATTTTTGTTTTTTGACACCGACTTCCGAAATTAAAGTTATTTATCACTTTGTAGTTTTTTTTGGAAGTCAAGAAGACAGGGGAACAGCTTATCTTTTTTCATAAAGGCCCATTTAGATGGAGAGAGTTTCTCGACTCGAACATACGATTATCGAAAGAACATTAAAAAAGTCTCCTCGTGTAAACATTCACGATTGTCGCCCTGCCCCTTGGCCGACAATTGCCTCGCAATAGAATATATCTGTCTCCGTGTAAACAGAACTACAAAGCGAGAATCGTATTTCGAGTTTTTGTGCCAGTTGCTACCATGAGTGCAGTGCGCGAGGGTGTTTTAATTATATCTGCTCTTCTAAGACAATTATTAATAAAACGAAAACGGAAAAAAAGATGTTGGGTTAAAAAATGGATAGCGAGAAGAAACAATTTTGGAGCATAAACAATGAACTTAACATTATCGGCAATACCTACCTGAATGCTTTTTATGTCATTTTGAGAACAATACCGTAGTAATCACTGAACTCGAATGGCAAATCTCGCACTCAAAATCGGTTCAAACCGATTTGTACGATACTCGTATGAATTTGATAAAATGTCATACGAGATCGTGTATAGACAAGTCGAGAACTCGTAAGCAAGAATCTTCATACTATATATTGCGCTGTGTAAACAGTCGCAGTCATTTATCGCCTAGCGATAATGACTTGCGAATCTCGTATGACATAATCGTAAGCGAGAATTTAGTTCTCGCCTGTATGTAAACATTATGATACGATAATCTTATGGCGATTTTTGCTTGCGATAGTAGCGTACGATTTCTCGCCAAGAAACGTGCGAGAAACTCTCTCCATCTAAATGGGCCTTAATTCAGGCTTGGTCCAATAGTAAAAGGTTTTCATTTGTAGCATAAAACCTGTATAAATTCTAAATAATGATCATGTTTTTATTTGCCTATAAATGGCATTTCAGTTGTACGCAATCACCCATCTGTATTCTACGTTGTGTTATGTCTGACATTAACAAAAGGTTTCATGGAACTCGCATATTGCTTAACAGAAATCAAACAGTTCGCATAACAGTAATTATATCTGAAACTTCTAATTAGAACTCAATAGAATTACAATAGATTCCAATTTCCTATAACCGCTATAACAGTGAGTTATTGAACAAATATTCCCCAAACCAATTTTAAATTCACTAGAAAACGGTTGTGCCCTTCAGCGGCAAGGCATAAGGGTGTATTCATGTAGATAGTTGGTAATCCGGCGCCGATATGCCGGCGCTTGCCGGCGCCGATAAACGCTGGTTGTCATCACTGGTTGGCAGTTCCATACTTTTTGCCGAATCAGGGCGAACCGGTGCCGACAAGCGCTGTCAAATCATGAATTTAAATTAAAAAAAAAATGATTAAATATTTATTTATGTAAGTAGATCTTTTAAGACGCTTTTACACGTCAATATTTTTTTGGTCAATATTTTAAAACTAGATGGCGCTGGCATTTCTTAGCTGACTGATCCCTGAGAAGAAATGCTGAAACAGACTCAGGGGTCGTCTAGTATATAAAATTAAGTCCTGACTGACTGATATACAACGCACAGACTACACCGCTGGTACTAGAGACATGAAATTTGGAGGGTGTGTTTTTTGTGAAGAGTAGGTATCCACTAAGAAAGGGTTTTTCGAAATTCCACCCCTAAGAGGATGAATGGGGGAGGGTGAAATTTCACGCGGACGAAGTCGCGGGCAGAAGCTAGTGGTCTCATATCGGCGCCGGTTACCAGCTTTCTATGTGAATACAACCTTAGAAGTATCGATTCTAATATCGGAAATGGGGACAAAAGTAATAACTAGGTGAAACTACTTAGAAAACTTAACCACGTATCAGTCAACTGTCATAATTAGGTATACAGTAATGTTGCAAAGAAGTCGTGAAGAATTTGATTGAACCTGTGATTATGAAGTTTGTTCCAAAAGAAAACCGACCATAAGGGAGTCAGACCGGCACGCTAAAGGATCCATATCACCAAAACTATAACATTTACCCTTTTTTACAACCAACGCTTATCCGTGCCGACAAGCGCTGGTTGTCAACGCTGGTCCGGCACAGGTAGTTTTCATACTTTTTTCCGAATTAGCACAAACCGGCGCCGACAAACACTGTCATATCGGCGCTGGTTACCAGCTTTCCATGTGAATACACCCTTAGAAGTATCAATTCTATTATCAGAAATGGGGACAAAAGTTAGAACTAGGTGAAAGTAGAAAACAACTTGTATAGGACTTTCTGTATCAATTTTCTTTTTATTACTTTTTTTTTTATATAACTTGTTTTTTTTTTACTGTGTTTAGTTTAGTTTGTGATCTTCCTATACGAGTCGTAATAAATACTTTTTCTTTCTTTCTAACAGTCGACTGTCACAATTATCGAATGTTGCAAAGGAATTGTTCAAAATTTTATTGAACCTGTAACTATTTCGTTTGCTACAAAAGAAAAACTGTCCATAAGCGAGTCGGACTCGCACACTCTGGGTTCTATGTCAACAAAACTATACCTATTACAACATTTACCCTCAGAATACAGAAAAGTACATTTACCTTCTTTTTACTTGTTACTTAGTAACTCGCCCTCTATCAACTTAAACGGCGATATGACAAAACATTGAGATGTCTCTGCTATATATAAGTTAAATATAAAATTTGAATTAATACATGAACCTTCTGGAATAAATTCTCTAAATGCTGATGAAATCCGCATCAAAATCCGTTGTGTAGTTTAGAAAGGGCTTGTGGCTAAGTAATAACAGCCGCACGGGTCGACAGGTTAAGCTACGCTTGCCGCGGTTGGTCCGTGAATGGGTGACCATCTTCACATACCAAGACCCCTCCGTGTCTCGGAAAGCTCGTTAAGCCGTTGGTCCCGGCTGTCATTCGCGGATCTTTGACAGCAGTTATGGGTCGCCAGAAGCCTATGTCTGATAACCAGTCCTACAAAGGGTTATCGTGTTACCCAGTAATTGGGTTGTGGAGGGTAAATAGGCAGTCGCTCCATGTAAGATACCGGGTTAATATGCATTCAGTTAGTTATACTGGAGGCTGACCCAAGCCCAACACGATTGAGCAAATACCAATCAGATGATGGTGCTAGCCTTATACGGTGCAACCGCACATTCTGCAATTTAGCAGTTTCACGCCACACGTTAATTTCTACTCATAATAATTAGTTCAGTTCGCGTTGGGCTATTATATCAGCCAACACCTTTTACTTTTAAGGTGAATGCGCAGTGGTAGACCCAGGTAGACCAAGAAATTAAATTTTTCTTAAGTTTTTTGCAATTTTCAGGTCAGTGTCAGGTTTTATCTTGATCAAAATTTGATTCGCGACTATAACAGGTACCTACGTATTTATAGAATTATAATCATTAGAATCATGAATACATCTTTCTAAGTTATATTTGTACCATTAACATTTCCATAAGAGATTTATTGTTATGGTAGAAATTCGTAAGACGGATGGAGAGTAGACAGCCGGCGCGGCGCGGCGTAGGAGTATCCCCCTCTCTTTCAACGGCGCGGCGAAAATGTATAACCGACACCGCTTCGGATGTGTTTGGCTGTCCTCGAGATGTACTCGGTTTTAATGTATATCCGATATGTCAGTGAATGATGGCAAAGCATTCTGTTTGTGTTTTGTTTTCACTTCTGTCGGCACTCCCGGAGTGCCACTGTTTTTTTATACTAGCTTCTGCTCGCGACATTGTCCGCGTGAAGTTTTGCCCCCCAACCCACCGTGTCGCATCCTATCGCCACCGCCCGCGCCGGTCCGCGCTAATACTTCATTATCGCTTAGCGTTCTTTCTGATTGTTTTCATTTTACTCAGCTTCTAAGGGTCGTAGTGTGATGTTAATTTAAGCCTTTATTCTTACTCAAGAATTGGGCTCTCAAATGCAAAAATCATTTTCTAATCCGACTTTTCGTCCCACAGTATTGCGCGTTCGCACAAACTGTTTTTTTTTTTTTTATGGATGGGAAATCATCTAATGACTCCTCCCGCTCTGGGTGGAGCGGAAGGGAGTGTCAGACTCTTACTGACTAAAACTCACCCGTGTTCCTTCCTTAGCCCTTTATGTTCCGGGGCAGCAGTATCCCTGTAGGACGATCCCGCTACCCCGGTCGCACAAACTCTTAAGCTTTATTATTAGTAGATATATTTATTTAGATTCAGAACTATTGTAGTGGCCGTCCTTAAAACTATTTTACGGCTGAAGGACTTGTCTAAAGGCAATCCGGTGCCCAACAAACAGTTCCGTACCATGAACCTTTCCAAGTAATAAAGGGACCGACAGAATCGGGTTGTAATAATAAAATTTACCGACCGCAAAATTAAGTTTGAATAAGATGATAGTATCTAATAAAAGGGAGAAGAGCCAATAGACAGATGGATAAGTGAATGATCCTGTATTAACTTTTGTAAAACTTGTAACAATGTTCAATGGCTTGAGATTTTACCTTTTGAAATAATAGACAAACCAACATTAATTTGAACGATTCGTATTATTATTAAGATCTTGTTAACCTTTAGTAAGGAAATTTTGTTTCTAGAGTTTGCCAAAATGTCTGTTTTAATTATTCGTGTAACGTATTTTGCTGCTTCATTGTTGTTGGTTTTAAGGTAATTATGAAAAGAGGTCTTATTTTCAAGTATCTTCAAGTTGTAAGCAGTATACTTACATAGGTACTTAGTTTTGTCCTTGAAAGTAAGCCTAAGATCTTTTTGATAACTTGTCTGGGAGTCTCTGGTCTTACGTAGATAATTTTCTCTTGCTGGAATTTCGCAGGTTAATAGCCGACTAAGTTAATTAGCCAATTGACAGTCGTGGAGGAATCTGAGGCGGCTAGGCATTCGACCTCATTGTGTAATATTGTCATGTTAGACTAGTAAAAGATTTTTATCATTTTAGTTTTCATATAAATGGTACATATCTTGCTTTTGTTTGTAAGAGAGGATCTTTAGGGTTTCGCACCCAAAGGGTGCCAACGGGACCCTATTGCTGAGGTTCCACTGTCCGTCCGTCTGTCACAGGGCTGTATATTTTGAACCGTAATATGTAGACACATTACATTTTCACAGAATATGTACAAATACTAAAAATAAAAATAAATTTTAACAAATCCGACCCTAATAATGGCAATTGGCAATATTTACTTATAAACGTCTTATTTAAACCTATAATTTTAATGCATCCATAGGTACTTTTTATATGCTGTACAGTGGAAAGGTATTCTTCGTATGCTAGCACTTGGCTGCTTTTAACGACACTAATAATATGAAAACTATTAATGAAAACTTAGCACGGTCTAAAAATACAAGGACCAGAAAAATCGATCGACGTCAAAGATAATATAAAATGGCGGCAGACACCAAACGTAATGTTAGCACGCATGAACAAATGTTATGTAATGTTATTTTACAACCTGTACTAAGATTTTGTTTGAATAAATAGCCTAGTTTCGAGAACAATCCTTTCAGTAAACGTGCTGGTTTGTTTAAAATTACTGGTGTTTAAATTCGAGGTGTACATAACGCCTCGAATTTAAACTACTGTTTAAACAGTAGTTAGTAATTTTAAACGAACCAGCTGTGAATATTGTACCTAAGTGTTGAAATGTTTTTAAAATAGGGATGTTGAAAGTAATTTAAGTACCTATCTTCAAAAAAAAAAACACCGGTCAAGTGCGAATCGGACTCGCGCACCGAGGGTTCCGTACAAATTTGTAGGAATGTAAATAGTTTATCACGGGATTTTTTTTTGTAATGTATCTACAAATTTACGGTTTTCGGATTTTTTCCTTTACTAATGCTACACGACATTGCTTCTTGCCAAATTTCATGATTCTAGGTCAACGGGAAGTACCCTATAGACTTTGATTCCGGAACATAAACGCCCGTATCTTTTGAATGAGTTGACTTAGAAGTTTGATTTTGTCACTGTTTTAAGGGTTTGCAGCCCTGAGTATTTGATATTAATTTCAACTGGATAATTCAACGCGTTCCTGAGAAAAAAAATCTTGACAGATGGACAACGAAGCGATCTTATAAGCGTATCGTTTTTCCTTTTGAGGTATGGAACCCTAACAAAGGCAAAGGGCATCGTTATACACAGAAACTGGGTTATGTATAGATGGCAGAAAATTGGCAATCCATGTAAAATTCTGTTATTCAGCTACATAATTATGGTTAGGCTGGAAGCTAATTGAGGAACACAATAATTGAGTTGATAAAAGACAAAGCGTAGCAGTTGATGATGTTGAAATTAATATTATTAGAACTTTCACGAATAATAATGAAGGAAACGTTAACGGTAACATCAGGGAACATGCAGAAACTACAAGCGGTGGGAATTAGGTGTAATAAAACTCGTGCGTGACGGAAAGCGTTTTGCTGAAGTAGTGGCAATAATCTCTAATACATATATGTAGTTGAATACGTGAGACAAGAGAGTTGTTTTTACCAAATGCATTTAAATAAATGTTTACTAAAAAATAAATGACGATAATTATGGTTAGAAAGGGGTTGATTGTTACGACTAATAGAGAAGTATGGAAAAAAAACAGACGTGTTGGGATAAGGGCATGAAAATGACGACGATGAAGAAAAAAAAAAACAAAAATTAAAATGAAAAAATTTAATAACGATGAAAAATACCAGTTCCCTAAACAAAAATATATTCTAAATCCATCTCAATTCTAGTAATCAAAAGATTTGTCTAAAACTAATCATCATCTGCCTAGCCGTCATCCAACTACATATATTGGAGGTTGGCTCCCAGTCTAACAGGATGCAGCTGAATACCAGTATTTTACACGGAGCGACTGCCTATCTGACCTCCACAACCCAGTTTATTACCCAGTAACTGGGTTGTGGAAGAAGCCCGAAAGTCTGACAGCCAGTCTTACCAAGGGGTAAGACTGGCTCTCAGACTTTTGGGCTTCTGACGTCCCGTAACGGCTGTCAAAGATCCACGAATGACAGCAGGAACCAACCTGCTTTCCGAGGCACGGAGGGGTCTTGGAATGTAAAGATGGTCAGCGATCAATCAGGTTAAGCTAAAACCTGATTGATCGACCCGTGCGGCTGCTATTATTTACCACAAGCCCCTTGTCTAAAACTAATGCAGTGTAAAATCCTCCTTTCAAATCAACATTCGAATCTAAATCGAGAACAGTATTTCCATCTGACCGATCGTCAATCGATTGCATGAACCGTTAAGCATTTGGTATACTCGGGGTTGCTTTGAATTGAACATCATCATGAACACGTAGTAAGGTAACACTATTGGGCTCTTCAAGTTTATAATTAAGACAAGGAGCTGAATATACTTTATCAAACCCTTTAAAATCATTTTGGTGTAGTAAAATTGTTGTCTCTGTAAAGTTGTTTGTTCTTGTTCATTACTTACCACATAAATTAATTGGTTTGCTCAGAATTACCTTAAAACTCTTCCACTTCGTTCTAAGACCTTATTTTATTCAACAATCTCTCCACCTTTTACAATAAAAGTTCTAGCGTGAACGTTAGTTGGTAATATTTTATGAGGTAGTTATTATATTATAGAACTGAGAATATAAAAGAAAATGGAGCCTCGCAGCGGGTTGGCCTCGGCATGAATTTGGACAAGTCAAACATGTACAATTCGCACGTCTTGCCGAGTCCAATCCACATTGAAGGGTCGCTTCTCGAAGTTGTGAAGGATTATAATTATCTACTTAGGACAAGTCATCCAGCTCGGTAGGGACAACTTAAAGAAAGAGGCCGAGAGAAGATCCAGTTGGGTTAGGCTGCATTTAGAAAACTCCGTCAAGTCTTCTCGTCGCCTATCCCGCACTGTTTGAAGACTAAGGTCTTCAACCACAGTCCACTCGTGGACATAGGCCTCTGCCTATGTCCACGAGTGGACTGCGATAGGCTGAGTTGATTGATTTGATTGACTGAAAATTTAATTTATTCGATTTTCGATGTTTTTGAGTTTAGTGAGTGGTTACTACATCATAATTTTTCATAATTAAGTTAAATAATTTTGCTTGGTTTCCAGACTGAGTGAATCTTTTTTCGTAAATTCTGATTTTGAAGCAATAGTTTAATTCCCAGTAAAATTTTTAACTGAGCTTTATTTTGTGATTAAATAAATAATTTTCCATGAAGACCAATTTAAGGAGAAATATTTACATTATTTGAGCACAACAGTAACTAGAAATAAAATTTAATATAGTCGATATGCGACTATATTAAATATGTTGCGTCTAGATGTGGAAGGCGGAGGACTGGGTGTTGTGGCGCAGTCTGTGGACTGCGATAGGCTGATTTTATTGGTTGATTGATAGTCGATACCGAAGCCAAATGGACAATGCGAAACCAAATGGAGAATATCAAAGCCCAAAGCTTATTAGCATGCAGCCAACAATCCCTTTGATTCGCACGAATTAGTGCAAAATGAATTCGGATATGATTATATCGATACCGCAAACATAACTGAATTTCCGATTGACGAATTGTCATCCGAGTGCGCAAACCACACTGCATTTATTATACGTGAAGGCTATTAATATTTTCAGTTTTACTCAGGCATTTGTTTCAGCATTACCCGAATCCATCATTGTTGAAAATTCTAATCAAGTCATCATTCTAACTGGTTTATGACTACTCGTACGTAAACCAGTTAAAAACTATAAATGATATATAATATGATTTTATTTCTCTAAGTAGGTTTCTACAAACGCTAGTCTGAGAAGAAAGGCCGAAACAAACTCAGAGTCAGTCAAGTCTCTCTTAAAGTCCAGACATAATCTTAGTCAGATCATGTGAAGACCATGTAGATTGGTGTCTGAAATGGTATTTTAAGGAAAGAACCACACAGATTGAGTGGACCTGTCCAGTCAGTGCACGCATTTTTCAGTAATTGTGCAGCTCAACTCAGAACTTAAGAAGCTCAACAATTCAACGAATAATACCAAATAAATAAAATTGGGGTAGGCCGCATAAATTATTCAAACTGCCAGATCATGATTAAAACTAACTGAAAGAAGAAAAAAAATTATATCGTCACTGTCAAGGAGAAAATGCTAAAGCGCCATTTGGGCCAAAGTGAGTTAGTTATATAATATATCGTTGGATTAGATTTTTTTTTCTGCGTCGATCTGTTAATATTGGCAAGACAATCTTGGCTCAGATTGTCTTGAAATCTAAGCAGATCGACGCAGCAAGAAAAATCTAATACAAGATAATTATATTTATTAACTCATTTTGGCCCAAATGGCGCTTTAGCATTTTCTCCTTTCCAGTGACGATATAAGAACTACTGATATTATCTTATTTATTTATTTAAATTTTATGCACTAGTAAAAACTGTACAAAGGCGGACTTAATGCCTTGGGCATTTTCTACCAGTCTACCTTAGGGTGATGCAGAGAAAATACACAGTAGGTGCAATAACAGAAAAAAATATCGTATCTTCTTTATGAAAGGAACTAGCTTCCGCCCGCGGCTTCGCCCGCGTGGATGTCGGAAATTATCCCAGAGGACAGTACCGGTGAAGTAGCGCATATTATGTCCTACCCTAGGGTGCTATCTATCTCCTTGCCAAATATCGAAATCCGTTCAGTGGTTTAGGTGTGAAAAGGTAACACACAGAAAGAGGTACTTTCGATATGGTTCACTATTTTGGGCTTCCACATAAAAGGTAGATAATATATTCTGTCGCGGACATTTATTTAGAACTGTTTAAGACAAACAGTCCCATGATACGTTATATTCGTGTAACAACAGCGCTTCTGCGAGATTCAGCTGTTGTAGAGGTTTCTGTGGCTCTTTGCGACGCCATGTAAGTCGCCTGCTGCTGACGTCGAGCTTGTGACTCTTCTGGTGTCTCCGCAGCCCGTTGAGACACCACTATACTCGTCATGCTGTTGACGCCGATCTTGGGACTGTTCCGGTGTTTCAGCAGCCCGTTGAGACACCAGATACTCAGCATGCTGTTGACGCCGATCTTGGGCCCGTTGAGACATCAGATAGGTACTCAGCATGCCATTGACGTCGAGGTTGAGACTGTTCTGGAGTTTCACCAGTTGTTGAAATGCCAGATACTCAGCGTGTTGTTGACGTCGATCTTGGCTGGTGTGCCGCCTCACGCACCGCCTCCTCAAATCTTCGCAGATCAGTTTGTTGAGACGTCTCGTTATTCTAAGTCGAGCTATTTTTATAGCTCGAGCTTTATTAGAGCTTTATGAAATATTAGACTTACGCTTTCGAGTCATTATTGTAAGTACTATATAAAAAATCACCAAATCGGTGGTAATTTTCAAACTAACTAAAACAATTCCAATAGCTAATTAGGAGGAAAACGAATCTAACTTCTTACTACTTACAACACAACCTAAAACTATACGTTAATCTTAAACTAACAAAAAAAAGAAACAATTGTAATAATCTAAGTAGGTACCTAATGAAAATAATAACGATTCTATTTAGGTACTTAATACTTACAAATACAACCTATACCTAACCCGTGACCTAACTAACTAAAAATACAATCCTACCTATAAGTAATTAAACAAACAAAGAAAACAATTCTAATATGACTAATAATTGAATTTAAAACGAATCTATATTTATACTTAAAATATACTACCCAAAAATTATAATGCCTACTATTAGTTAGTAATAAATCGCATCGAAACGAATTTAAAGCTGTAAAAAAAACTCAAAATGAGCACAACCGTCAACGACGTCTGCCGGTCTGCCCTCACGCCCAGCAGTATAAGTGTCCTGTGCATAGATATCCGGTCCTGTGCCTCACGCACATAATATTAGTAGACACACCTTCCAATATATAAATAAAAGGATAATAAACTTATTATTGAAATCCTTAGAACGGTCTTTCCTTTTGATGTTCCACCACTGGTCTGCCTGCCCGCGTTCGGGACTTCATTCCCTGGACCGCCCCTCCACCTCCGCTCTGCGCGCCGGGTCAATCTTATCGTGATAACTTTTAAAGTATTCGTCCAAATTGCTTAGTGTAAAAGACAAAGTTTATCTACATGAAATACAGAAAGCGATAAATGTATTGATTTTGATAAGAATTAACAAAGTACTCTGAAATATGCATTGTAAAAAAAGTACCCAATTTAAATGTATTTATGGATCACTATTTTGGATATAATGCCTTCCACAAAAAAGATAGATATATGCTGTCGCGGACTTTTATTTAGAACTTTATAAGACAAACAGTTCCACAATACATTATCTTCATGTAACTCTAACGGTTTAGGCAGCGCACGCCAAGATAGCTCTCAGAGGGCAGGAATTTTTCCGACTTACTTGATACTTATCGTTATATTATGGCCAAATCATACAAAATCTTTATAAATTGTAGCCTATGTGTTATTCTGATGTATAAGCTATATTACTGTGAAGTTTCATCAAAATCCGTTCAGTAGTTTTTGCGTGAAGGAATAACAAACATCCAAACAAACTTTCGCATTTATAATATTATATATATATATAATATATATATATATAGTAGGATAATGCATTCGATTCTAACCATCCAGACCATGTTACTATTCATAATCTTACGGTCCGGATACTCTTCGTCCAAGGAAGCACCTTCGTCCTTGGACGAAGAGTTCCGTCATCAGTAGTAGGCTACCACTGTGCCAATTTGATTAATATTTGGCACATAGGTAGACTATGACCTGGATTAGAACATTAGATACTTTTTATCCCAATATTCCCAAGCGATCGAGACTTATGACCGAAACCGCGGGGTGCAGCTAGTTGTTTTATAACTAGAAAGTTAATACACCTGCAATGCTTTTAGTATTACAGATATCCAAATGTGGCGGCGAAAACTTATTAAAAACATAAAACAAGAAGACTTGATCCTTCAAAACTCCTATGATAAAATACAAGCACAATTTTAAAGCCAAAATAATAAACTGTATCTCTAACATGTTTATGCTAAAGACTAACCGGTGAGGGATAAAAACGAGGCGTGCATATACAATATACAGCGCGTTTCCTTTGTACATGGACATTGTGAAACGTCTTTGTCTGTAGAGAGAGATCCGCTTGCTGCATCTGATTCAATTTTCTTGCGGTTCTCCTACCAAGACTAGTATAGTCTTTTATTAAAGTGTTGTACAGTGTGTTACGAGTTTCTTTTGTTATAAAGATGATTGGTTAGAATAAGATTAGGTTGGTTTTTTCAAGTTTTAGAGGCCAACTTGAGGAGTTGGTTAACTTGCTTCTTCTACGTAGTACTCTTGTCAGAGCGTTCGTGGTCTTCATGAAGTTTCCTGTCTAGGGGCTGATGTGATTCGAATCACGATTTAAAGTTATTTTGATAAAGTTTAGCTGATAAATATTTTCAATGTTCACAGTCACAGTCGACGTTTTGGAATATAAAGTACTTATTTTGTGACTTTATTTAATTTGGTGTTGTGTATGACTGCTATACGTGACTTGAAATAATCATCCACAATCGACTGTACCTAGTTTTATTTTCGTCTTTATACATATTTATAAGAGTGAAGTGCTTTTAAATGCGTGTACTGGTACTGAAAATAAAAGCTTATCTTTTAAATTTTTGCCGTCGTAAAATTTCCGTCACATTCACACCAATTCAGCCAGCCACCCAATCATAAAATTCAACCTCTCTACATAAACAAGCATACCCCAAAATATACCTATTTTTCCCTGATTAAAATCACCAACACCACTCCCTTTATACAAACAGTTTTATACTCATACATTTCATGTCAGGAGGCAGAAGTACTCTCAGACGTCCCGGTGAAGAGCCCGCGATTAAATTAATCTTACGTCGATCTCGCTCCATCCGCAATTCAAAAGTTACGTTCCATTTGGATTTCCTACCTCCATTCTTTTCGCATAATGGAGGGAGCCTCGGATTTTGTCGTCCTTGTTTACATTTCTGGTTCATTTAGTTTTGAAATATATTACGTAATCTGGGTGTAAATGAAGTGTATGTTATGCTGAATGGGAGCTAGATGTTGAGATTGTTGCATTTGGTAATGAGGCTGAGTATAAAGTTGGAATGTTGTGAGTTACATGTTTACGTGACAGATAAAAGGATGAGAAATTAGTTTTAACTAGAAGTAGTTGGGCTTTAAATGTCAAATAAAGTTTATGGAGAAAATGCAAATGTTGTGTGTAATCTTGATGTACTAACTCAACTTAATTACTGTAGCAGACCTACAACCATAAATGATAAAAGCATAATCAGCCTATAATGTTCCCACTGCTGGGACACAGGCCTCTTCTCTGTGAGAGGAAGTGGGCCATAATCCGCCACGCAGACCCAGCGCGGGTTGGTGGAAATCACATGTCTTCGAATTTTTGGTTCAAGGACATGCCGGTTTTCTAATACCGGTTTGAGAGCAGTGGAGAAGAAATTAAATACACAAAGTATAGTGCCTGCCTGGGTTTGAACTCACGACCTACAACTCGTCCTACAACTCGTAAGTCGACTGCTCCAATATATTTGTGTAATCTTTATTACCCAACTACGGCGAAGCAAAAAAGAGTATGTACCTATGTATGTTCATCTGTTCCCTCATAACTTCTAAACTACTTGTCATAATTAGATAAATGAGGTATCGTTGGAAGCGTCTTGATTGTCCGCTGGTTATAGGCTATGTGACGTCACATTAAATTGAATATGGCTCCCTCTAGACAACATAAAGTAATGGTCTAAAAAAAAATGGTCATGCCTTGTTGGGTATCAAATGAAAGGGCTTAATTAGCACATTTAAAAAATATAAATATTACTGAAATAAACCCCAAAATAATTCAATAATAAATATGTTTAAAAACTAAAACCCGACTACTGAAAAGGATAAAACAAGAAAGTACCTTCCTGTGGTCGAATGCTACCATAGCTTATAATATGCTAGCACAGCGGCATGCGACCACGGGAAGGTACTTTCTTGTTTTATCCTTTTCAGTAGTCGGGTTTTAGCTTTTATTTACTAACTCAATTTAATTAGTAATAGCAGACCTACAACCATAAGTGCTAAACAATTACTAAAAACATGAAACTAGAAATAGAACTTAAACATTCTTAACTCAAAGACAAAGCAATGACTATTAAAGAAAGAGTTCAACATTGACTCAGGTACCAAGAGATACATGAACAACTTAAAGTAAACGATGCTCGCGATTCGACGTTCGAGCGAATTTGAGTTTAAGAACACCCATTATCGTCAAATTCCTTTCAATTATTCCTCGCGGTTTGGTTCCAAAGTCTGCTATACTGTTTGTATTGTTTAATTTACTGATTACAACACAGTTCACTGGATTTGGATTGAAATCGAAAATTGTTTTAGATTTGTTTGGTTAAATCTTTCGGAACTGTATCCAGAAATTATTGCTGTTGTTCGTTGTTTGTTTATCTCCTTTGTCTCATCAGCTTCTTGTTTCCAGAAGACTTTAAGTGGCCTATCGTATTGATTGTTGTGTCTATTTGCATTTGATTTCAAATGAAACCGTATTTCTGTGAAGAAATAAGTCTGTCGAGGTAAACATACTGTTCTTGGAACATATTGACAGTATTATAGAGGTATGAGGAACAGGGTGTAAAGTTGACTCATACTCTATAGAAAAGGGAGGATTCCTCCGACCAGACGGGTGTTGTGTCTAGCGGGCAACTGTCTGATGATACATGTCGGGCCGTTATATCTACGCTAGTTGCGCGGTTAACTCTACTTGCGAGATGCAGGATTTGCGTGACGTCAGTATGACGCGTTGTTCGCATGTGGCGTTGTAGATACCGTTACAGTATTACCTATGAATATTGTCATGTGTATTCTTACTTTATGATTGTTATTCATTTATTAATATACATTATACAGGGTGGCATGGACAATGACGCACAATCTACCAAAAAAATTGGCTGTTCTATACATTTTGTCTGCGTAGGTATTGCACTTTTGTAGCAAACCGCATTTTTTTAGGGTTCCGTACCCAAAAGTAAAAACGGGACCCTATTACTAAGACTCCACTGTCAGTCTGTTGGTCTGTCTGTCTGTCACCAGGCTGTACCTCATGAACCGTGACAGCTATACAGTTGAAATTTTCACAGATGATGTATTTCTGTTGCCGCTATAACAACAAATACTAAAAACAGAATAAAATAAATATTTAAGGGGGGCTCCAATACAACATACGTGAATTTTTTGCCGTTTTTTGCTCGATATTAATAACGGCAACAGGTAAACGCTTGAAATATTTACAGAATAGGTACTTAGTTGTATATTCTCTTAAAAAAAATAAAATCAAATAAATTAAGGGGCCTCCCATACAACAAACGTGTTTTTTTTTTAATTTAAGTAGTGTTAAATATTGTACGGTGGTACGGAACCCTTCGTGTGCGAGTCCGACTCGCGCTTGGTCGGTTTTTTTTTTAATAACTGTCTATAAATTTCATCGCCAGAATCATGTATTAAATCCATTGTAACAGGTTGTGCGTCCACGTCCCTACCAACCTGTATATTACATCCCCATCTTCAAAATGTTAACAAATATAACCTACTAAACCAAATCTTCGAAACATACATTCCAATTCCCTCTAACATACGATCCGCTCGGTTGTTCCAATCGATTCTTATAAAACCCTTACCAAACTTTATATCACGATAACCACTAGTTACAACATTCGGAGACCGTTAACGTGATTTATTTCAACCAGGATTGGGCGTTACACATTAGATTCGCCACTTCAGCAGACGCTGGGTACTACGAGTGCCAGGTTCCAACGCACCCGCCTACAAGCATCTTCTTCAAACTCGTTCTTGTTGGTAAGTACTTTGTCAGCTTTTATTGTGTTTGTAGCGTTTAGTTTTGATATAAGTTTTTCTGTTTTTATTACTGTTCTACTATCTAAATAGACTAAAAGGTAGGCTTCTAAATAATTAAGATTGTTTATTCTTTGCTAGTATTTAATTACAAAAACAATTGTTATTGTTTGTTTTCTTTTTGTGCGGCTGTTACAACAGCTTGCAAAGTAAATAGTAATAATTTTGGTTTAAAGGTACTGACCGAACATGGTTTGGTGTTTTCATAAAGATTAAATACGAATGCAAAATGAATCACCCTTAAATGTACACCCGCTTTTGTTAACGTTTCCGAGTTCAATATTTAAATAGTCCCCCACAACTTAATAATTCAATTTCCTGTACACACGTCATTTAAAACTGAAATGTCGTCAACTTTAAATTCATTACACTGTTTTATTTTAAAGCCTTTGTGAACATTGTCAATTAAAATTATCATTATAAATTCATTGATCTGGCCTCCCAATTTGTGAAACGTAACAAGAGAATTAATTTCTGCGGCTTCGTTGTATCGTTCAGTTGTTTCATTATTTTACTATCTTATTATGTATTTATGAAAAGTGGCTTTAAAGAAAATGTTAATTTTTTTTAAATAACTCTTATTGAAGAAATGGTTTTGGTGTTTTACTACATAATTTTATTAAAGCTGTCTTATCATTAAACTGGTTCACTGTTAAGGCAGTATTGTCGTCATGACTTGTCCGTTGTACATAAAGCAAAACAGAAGCGAAACTGCCTGTTCTAGCGAACTTAATATGTATTTGATTAAGGTTTTCTTCTCTTTCCCGCGTGATATTGCCGATCTGCTCGGAAGATAGTTCACTTCCGCACTCAGCCCGATATCTTGTTGCGGTGACGCGTTTTTTCGTACGTATCTGTGGCAGTCGACAAGTTTATAAAGCGAAGCGTATTTTTTTTTTCTTTGTAATAATATATGTTTTGATTTTATGGAAAGATTAATCTAAGAGGTCCGATGTAAATCTTTACTGTATTTACTAAGTCGAAAGCGACGAAATTTGCTCCGATTGCTAAAATTCATCTGACTCTCATGATGTTCCACTATCGAATCACGACATAATGATTGTTGTAATGTTTCTTAGCGGAATTTGCTTCGCGGTTTCCCGAAATTATTTTGGCGGTGGAGGTGTGCTAAGGCCTTAAAAGTTATCTGGAACATCGGCCATCATTGATATTGTCTTACTCTAACTATAATTTCCTTTTGAACTTATTTAATTGAATAAACAGTTTTATCTTTGTATCGTCTCTCTGCCTTTATTTACGTAGTAGGTAGACTTTAACCATTGCGGATTGTCGTATGGTGGTGGCCACTGAGAAAATGGTGTTGTGGACTACAAGAGTAGTATACTTAGGAATGTCTACTTATTTATAACTATTACTATCTGTTACGCGTGCGTGAATCATGTAATTCAAGTTCAAATAGTCATTCCGTCTGCTATTATCCTCATTTTGTATAACGACATTAAAAACTCCTTGAAAACTAACGTCTCTGGCTTATTAGATTTGAAACTCGAGAAAAAGATAGAAAATTATGTTCTATGTTTTCATTTGTTTCTTACTTAAGATTTCCATTTAAAACATGCTTGTAGAATACATTTTTAAATGAGCTGCACTTTCGCTTACTTTTCTACTATAAACCGTGTTTTTGAGACTCGCAAAGTAGGTTAAGAACGCCTGTATATTAAGAGAGTACTGTTTATAATGAGCCATGTGACTTCTTCCGCCCTTTTCATAATATCATCGTCACTTTTTTTTTTTTTTACGGATGGGAAATCATCTTATGACTCCTCCCGCTCTGGGTGGAGCGGAAGGGAGTGTCAGACTCTTACTGACTAAAACCCACCTGTGTTCCTTCCTTAGCCCTTTATGTTCCGGGGCAGCAGTAACCCTTTCGGACAATCCCGCTACCCATAGTATCGTCACTTTGAATGCGATTACGCTGCTCGACACTACGTTATATAATTAATATTTTAAGTAGGCGTCCTGCTCGACTACGAATACCAGATTACTTGAGTGAGGATATCTCTGGGGTGCTGTAAAAGGCAACCGGGAAATTACTGCAGGTTGATGGGTACAATCTAAGCTGTATGTCGATGTTGTTTAGTCTTCTCTAATTATGATAAGCGTCAAACGTTGTTTTATACGCTACAAGAATTTGTAACAGTATCAAAAAAGTTTGAGTTCCTAGCGTTAAGCGGTTTTTCTATGGTACAAACTCCCGTGCCCGCATGCGATTGAGAGACCGCAACCAGTATAGAATGAGACAGTGTAGGTAAAGCGGTTTTTGCCATTGGTTTTAGTCTCCAACCGGTTTTCTCAGGGACTAATTCTCGCGTACCCGCACGCGAGATTTAGTCCCTGAAAAAACCGGTTTGTGTTAGAAGCATAAAGTTTTTCTTTGGTTGTTACAACTGCTGGCATGCCTAATAAAGACAATAGTTCTTTTTAAAAGATGTTGAGACAGTAAATTATGTGAATAAACATAAGTAAAAGTCCGCGTCGTTGGTGTAATGGTCGCAAGTGCTAGTAGTGCTGAGCTTGAGGTCCTGGGTTCGATTTCCAGGTCAGGCAAAGTGTTATTGGGCTTTTCCATCAGGAATTTATCAGTAGCAGCCGGGAGGCTGGTTTTGTGTTCGATTGACGGCAATATACTTGTGCCGTATATATAAAATTTAAAGTCCAACGCACAGCCTAAACCGTTGGTCCTCTGTAGGACCAACCTCCAACCTCTGTAGGCTCTGCGTTGATATATCAGTCAGTCAGGAGAATTTCAAAAAACCGTTTCATATTGGACACCTACTCTAGGTATCCACTAAGAAAGGGTTTTCGAAATTTAACCTCTAAGAGGGAGAATGGGGGAGGGTGAAATTTCACACGGACAAAGCCGCGGGCAGAAGCTAGTTATATTACATAGGACTTAAACATAACTGGACAAGTGCGGGTGCACTATTTTATCATGAAAATAAACTCACTAATAATGATGTATTTGTTAACAGCGGCGTACGCAGAAATAGTAGGAGAGTCAGAGAAGATAATTCACGAGGGATCGATGCTGAGGCTCGTCTGTGTCGTGAAAAGGTCTACGGAGCCGCCATCCTACGTGTTCTGGTACTTCGAGAACAGGATGATCAACTATGATTTAAGTGAGTACATAAGTACTTATAGAATAGAATACTCTTTATTATGTACACCATATAAATTACAGACATAAATATATAAACTTTACAATGGGTGACGTAAATACATACAAAAAGTATATTATACTAATCTAAATAAATATATACATATAAATAGTAAACATGAATAGGAGCAACGAAAATATAATGATGATGTTTAAGGAGAGAGGAAGTGCTATATTTAGTCATTAGGTAAGTACTGGGTTATGGAGATCAGATAGGCAATCGCTCCATGTAAAGTACTGATATTCCGCTGCATTCGGTTAGACTGGAAGCCGACCTCAACTTAGTTCGGAAAAGGCTAGGCAGATGATGAGGTATTGCACTTTTCTATGAAACAGCTGACTGTTTAGCTACTATGTGCTGAAATAATGGTTACAGTTTGAATGTCGATGTCCCTGCACCCTGTAGTATTGTTTATTATTCACATTGAGTACAACGATATGCATAATTATCCCAGACTATAAAAAGTTAATATACTAAGTACTCTGCTCATTTTCTCCAAATAGTATTTCCCATTGAACTCGTCAAACGATCGCCTACCACAAGCCGTTTGCACGTAAGCGCTCAACGATTACTAGCTGCGCCCCTCGGTTTCACCCGCATAAGTCTCGATCCCGTGGGAATATCGGGATAAAAAGTATCCTATGTCCTTTCCCGGGACTCAAACTATCTCTATACCAAATTTCATCTAAATCGGTTCAGTGGTTTAGGCGTGAAAAGGTAACATACAGACAGACAGACAGAGTTACTTTCAAATTTATAATATTAGTATGGATTGTCGTTTCGAGTGTATTTTTCTTATGAACAATCACACGACATTTGTCCGGTTAAAACAAAATTACTCGCTTTTTGTAGGAAAAATATGCAGGTTAAGGCTGCCTTTCCACCAGAGATGAGCGAGGATGGGTAGCGAGAGATGTGTGTGAAACCAACCAGTAACATCGCTTCATTTTTATAGCTTGAACTAAGTTAGCGTTGGTATTGGTTAGTTTTACACACATCTCTCGCAACGCATCCTCGCTCATCTCTGGTGGAAAGGCAGCCTTAAGCTCGTGTTATTATTTTCTGAAGATCATAACCATTATCATTCTCCTTCCGAATTTATTTGGCGTCGGCACCATGTCGATTTCTTCCATATTATTATGTACTTCTCTATTAGTCGTCATCTCGGTAGTCACACCCTTTCTAACCATATCATCATTCGCACAGTCTATCCATAATTTCTCTTTTTGTCTATTATTCTTATTTTCCGATAATATGGACTACTGGATTCTGTCCGCGACTTCGTTCGACTTCATGAAATTTCACCCTCCCCTATCCACCCTCTTTTTTTTTTTTTTTGTGGAGTGGTAGGGAGTGTCAGACTCTTACTGACTAAAACCCACCCGTGTTCCTTCCTTAGCCCTTTATGTTCCGGGGCAGCGGTAACCCTTTCGGACGATCCCGCTACCCTGGCAGGCTTCGGCCCTGGCGGGCCCCTTCCTTAATGCTGACATCTCTTTGAGGCGCGCGTGGAACACACGCGCCGTCCGGCACGGGCCTGGTCCTGATCGGACGGAGAGCTACCCATTACTCTCCGTCCGCAGGCCCGCGCCTACGGTGGCCGGGAGTCGTCACGCGGCTCCCGACGCCCGTAGCGTCTCCCGCGGCGGCTGAGGCGTGAGGCTCTCTCCCTGAGCCCATCCACCCTCTTAGGGCGGAATTTCGAAAAATCCTTAGTGGATACCTACTCTTCACAAAGAACACACCCTCCAAATGTCATGTCTCTAGGACCAGCGGTTTAGGCTGTGCGTTGATATATCGGTCAGTCAGGACTTTGAATTTTATATATATAAATTGAATACCTGCATAAACTAATCAGTTCTCGCTAGAAGATAAAGTTATCCTGAACTCTTGGTATTACGCGTTGAAGTGAAGTGAGAAATCAAACGAGATGTATATTGTTTTCTATACCTACAAAGAAAGTAGGTCTCGTCACAAAACCGAGCCAGTTATTGTATTTTGAACTTTATCGACAACCGTAATGTTGTTCTGTATACAATTGACATCTTGGACTCGGGTTTAGCGTCAGTTTTTGTAACAAAAACTTTGTCTCTGTCAGAATTTAATTCGAAATTTAAAAATGGCTTTATAATAAGGCCGAAATGGTTTAAAAGCTTGCGATAACTATTTAGTGTACTACAAGTTATTGGCTTCAGGTGTACTTGAAGCCAATTTTCGTAATTAAAAACGTTCACGTTCACGTTCATATCTACTCGCAATCTCATCTCAACGACAATCAATGTAAAAACTGTAGGGCAATTAAAGGTATTTTTGACGGATTGAGACTGAGATCAGATTATGAACGTTTTTAGAATTACGAGAATTTCCCCTCAGATATTTGGTACGGCAGCCTCGTGCAAAAAAATGAGTAAAATAAAAAGGAATCCATGATTAAAATTGTACCTTTTTAAACCGACAGGAAGCCGCAAAGTCCCCACTGGAATCACAAAGCGATATCAAATGTAAATAAAGTCAAATTTTTTGCATACCTAACATGACCTAAACCCAAAAGCCTTTTAACATTGCACAGTTAAAAAGCATTAGCTACATTTTTAAAGCGCTTTCCATTTAAAAAATGTGTCCTAGAGCAGAGAGCTCTTCATAAATTTTGTTTACACTTCGGTAAACATAAAAATATATAATTTCTGAATGTAAATTCAGAAATGATGATGTTTTTAATATTATATTTTAAGTAGTGAAAGTATTATTTCATTTAACTTGCTGTGTCTGCAATTCCAACCACGTGTTTGTTGATGGCAGGACCAGCTGGAGAAAACAAATGACCAGTGGTCCAGTTTAACCCCGCAGTAGGATGATGTAGGATAACGATAAGGTGTCAAGAGGTAACAGATGTATAGTCAAGTTCCTTTAGCATTTATAATAAACATTAATTGGATGAAGGATACTGAACGAGACACAGCAGAAGATTTATTGTTTGTTGTTTACGTCTGGGGGCGTTTTAGTGCCCTGTACAATATTAAGTACCGAGAGATATATTTCCACTAAGCATTTTACTAAGAAGAAAGATGTCATAGACAGCTGCAGTGGTGGCCCAGTGGTAACGGCCGCGACTTACGCGTTGTAGGTCGTAGGTTCGAACCCGGACAGGTGCTTTACTTTGAGTAAATTATTTCAACACCACTGCTCTCAAAACGGTGAAGGAAAACATCGTGAGGAAGCCGACATGTCCTAGAACCAAAAATTCAAAGACATGTGACATCTACCAACCCGCATCGGACCCATTTGGTGGATTACAGCCCACTCTCTCTCACAGAGAGGAGGCCTGTGTCTCGGCAGTGGGAATGTTATAGGCTGATTATGATAGATGATAATGAAGACGTCATAGAGCCAGTACTGTAATGAGTACAGTGTGGGGGCGTTCAAAATGATACAACGTTATAATTATTACGTTTATTCCAAACGAGCCTGTTTACATCAACGCGTAAACATGAAACATTTATTTTCTCTTGACGGTACTTACCTGTCAAAAAGAGTAACCTAGACAATGTAGATAAGACAGAGTTTAAAACAGAAGAAGAACAGGGGACAGGCAGGGCAGGGGATCGAGGGGGGGTGGAGGGGGGCTTCAGGGGATCAGACCGGAATAAATCGTCTATTCTATCACTGCTTTTCGAAACAAACAACCTACCTACAATAAATAATTTGAAAGATCATTCTAAGTTCGCTTGAATATTCGAATGCAACCAGAGTTATTTTTTTACCAGTCTGCACGGCTTATTAGTTTATTCACATGAATTTACTTACCCGAAACAGGGGTATCTAAAAATGTGCCAATTGCCTAATACATATTTTTTCAGAGTTGTTGACTCGCCCAAAAATATTACAATAAAATTATCTTCGTGCGAGTCGCCCATACAAAAAATAATATAATTTAAAAGTGCCGATTTTGGGCGCACAACATATGTTCGACTTTTGTAGACAACCTTTACAGTACATACCTACATCTGACGTCGAATCAAAGTATGTGCCGGCAAAAACTTATTTCACAAAGCGTAATGTGAGAAGGAGTGGACGAAGAGGACCATTCCTCTAAATGATCGACAGTCGTGACCCGAAGGTTTCAAATAAAAAACTCGTCAGAACCATGTCCGATTGAAATAAGCTTATTCCAACGATCTAGTGACAAATGACTCTCGATATGAATTTCTCGATTTTGATTGATGACCTACCGATTTAGATCGAGCCTATTGAATTCATAATCGAGAGGCATATCGGAACGTTGGGTCTAATTTGAAAATGACAGCTAAAAACAATTGACTACTACAAAAAGTCATTTGTTTTTTATTGACGCGATTTGACCTTTTATTGTGCCAGTTATGCTGTGCCCGTGATCGAAGTCAGAAAACAATATAATATCGTTGTTTCTCTATGTACAAAGCAAAATACAATTTAGAATCAAATAATACAAGTTGTAATAAGACTGTTCACGAAGCCGTCACGGATTCTAAACATCAAACGTTCCAAGTATTATATAATAATTTATTTAGGTACATACAGGTTCTGTAGTACATAAGGGACTTACAAAGTATACATTATTAATTACATGGTTTAGGTATAACGAATTGTTGGGTAAAGAGCTACTCTCCTGGATAGATCACTGAGTAATCTGTATTAAGGAGAGACGGTTTTGACGTCCAATTATTTGAGTATCACAATAGTCATTATTATGCTTTTGGAGCTTTTATTTTTGGTTTACAGACGCCAGCTAATTTGCTGTTTACGGTAGTGCGCAATGTAACACACATAAAAAATTGTACTTATGGGTGTATTTTATACCTTCTGTGATACCAGACACCAAAAGTTTGATGCACCGCAACGTGTGAACACAGTAAATTATGCTGCATTACCGCAATGAGTGTCTTTGTTAATACGAGTATCGTGTATGATGTCGTTACTGGCATGTGCGGTATTATATTCGTGGGACTAGTTTTCAAAGATGGTTATATTCGTTTTAATCAGGTTTTTGATGAAATCTCTCTGTGTAAAGCTATAGATATTTGAACTTTCAAAGGTTTTTGGAAACCGTTGTTCCCTCAATCCTGAGGATCGTGGCCACATATGCCGCGTCTCCAAGTTATGTGGTCTTCTACAGTGAGTGTGGACCGCTCAGTAAATGCTGTCTCCAACAGCCTTGGTCACGTCTGACCATCTTGCTGGTGCTCTATGGAGGCATAACCAGCCTTTAATGTGTCCACTGCTGGGACACAGGCCTCCTCTCTGTGAGAGGGAACGGGCCATAATCCACCACGCGGGCCCATTGCGTGTTGGTAGATGTGACGTCTTCGAAATGTTTAGTTCTAGGACATGCCGGTTTCCTCACGATGTTTTCCTTCATTGTTTTGAGAGCAGTGGTGACGAAATAAAAATACACAAAGTAAAGCCCCTACTTGGGTTCGAACCTACAACTCGTAAGTCGGGGTCGATACCACTGGGCCACCAGTGCTCTTTGGAGGAGAAATAACAAAATAAACGGTCAAGTGCGAGTCGGACTCGCGCACAGCGGGTTCCGTACAAATTTGTAGGTATGTAACTACAAATTTAGGATTTCCGGATTTTTTGCTTTACTTGTCCTACATGACATTGCTTTTTGCCAAATTTCATGATTCTAAGTCAACGGGAAGTACCCCATAAATTTTGATTTCCTTAAAAGTGTCGAAATATACGTTTTTGCGGCATAAAATGGTCGTACCTATTTTACCTTAACTTAGAAGTTTTATTTTTTTCACAGCTTTTTAAAGGGACTGTACCTATATGGTTTTAATTTCAACTCCATATCTCCACGCGTTCCCGAGATAAAGGGTCTTGACAGACAGACAGAAAGACGGTCAAAGTGATCCTATAAGGGTTCTGTTTTTACCTTTTGAGGTACGGAACCCCAAAAACAGTAAAACATCGAGCTTTTAGAAAATGTTTTCTACTACATTCTTTTTGCAGCTGTTTACGAATGCTGAAAACACATAAAAACAACGCACATAAAAATCACAAAATAATTTCATAAAATTTAAAATCTGAATTAAAATTTGTTACAGTCAACGCACGGAACAGCAAATCCAAATAGAAAGTTAAATCCAGCTCAGTTTTATTGCCAAGTGGGATCGTAATTAGTACTTTTTTAACTTCAACTTTTGCTCGTCGAATCAGCATGGTACCTGCTTGTGCAGTACGTATTAAAATGAAACGTCGATTTGAGAGAGAATTTCGTAAAACAATAATAACGTGAAATGTTGTTTTAGTCTGGTTTGAGATTATTCATTTAACAAGGAAATAAGTATTTTATGCCCAGTCCACATCATTCCAGTCTAGTAATCCAGCGAGTCAATCCAGTACAGCGCTCGACTGGATCATATTGCCTACATTATTCAATTCAAAAAAACAATAATGCGTGTTGACTGTTTACGTTTAATTCAGCACTAGGTCGGTCATACACTATTACAGCGGCGCTGGAATGGGCGAGCTGGAATGAAAAAATAGACTGTCAATCCTAAATCCAGTCACTGGACTGAATTGTTCACTGGAATGGTTCACATTATTCCAGCGCTGGCATCGATCGCTGGACTGGAATAATATGAACCAGGTATTAAGCACGTTAAGCATAACAAGCTTTAGGACCATCTATTGATTATATTGGGAGAACCGTGGTGGCCCAGTGGTAACGTCCGCGTCATAGGTTCGAATCCAGACAGGCGCTTTACTTTGTGTAAATTATTTCATCACCACTACTTTCAAAACGTTGAAGGAAAACATCGTGAGGAAACCGGCATGTACTAGAACCAAATACTCGAAGACATGTGACATCTGCCAACCCGCACTGGGCCCGCGTGGTGGATTACGGCCCACTCCCTCTCACTGAGAGAAAGCCCTGTGTCCCAGCAGTGGGAACATAATAGGCTGATTATGTATATTATGTAGAAAAAGTTGTTTACCTAATACATCTAAACATTTTATGGTTGCTATTATGAAAACGATCGCGGTCTCTTCAATTACCAACATTGACATATATTCTAATCCAAAAATCTCAGTAATAACAAAGCGACATCCAAAATCCTCAAAATCGGATACTTTCAGTACTTATCCAATAATCTCATTCATAAAATATCAGTCTAGAAACAAGAACTATTTCTTTTACAATGACCGACGCCATTTTGCCAAAGTCTCTTTACAAAGCTGTAAGCTTCAGTAATCCCTCGAGAATCGTACTTCGTTAGTAGTCAGGTGGGCTCTGAGCTGAAGCAAAGTACAAAAGTATTATAGTACCTTATTTCCCCTGCGATGTAAGCAGAGGAAGTGACAGGTAGGTAGTGGATTTATTGTAAGGAATCTTGACTTTTCCTCGTAACTCCTTAACAGGGATTAATTGGTACAATTAGCATGCAATTTCTTTTTCACGGTTGGGTAGATTTGGAAATTCTCTTTCTGCACCTACAAATCCTACAATCTCCAATTTTAGATAAATTTTATCAAATAGACTATCGAAGTGCATTAGTGCTTTCGGTACAAAAGTACAATCAACCGCACTGGTAATACTTGCTCTAAAAAATACATCCTATAGTCACACATTTACAGCTATCTATTAATCCGACTATAGTTATGACATCAGAGGGGCAATTCTAGTATTTTTAAGAACCTTTGCAGTCTAATCTCAGATTCAATCTGTCAAAAATACCCTTAAATTTCCTACATTTTTTAAAAGTTCTTTAACATTGTTTGTCGCAGAGATAAGAGGGCAATTCTCGTAATTTTAAGAACGTTCAAAGTCTGATCTCAGTGTCAATCTGTCAAAAATACTTCCAATTTCCCTATATTTTTGACAAGTTTTTCACATTTGTTTGTCGCCGACATGAGACTGCGACTAGGTTTTGATCGTTTTTAATTACGAGATTTTTGCCTTCAGGTGTTGCTAATGTATTTGATACCACTGTTTTAGGCGATAGACTGATATACTTATTACCGGCGGGCGCACTCTAGCCTTGGTAGTCACTCTGCCCCGCTCCCATCTTCGCTGATTGTCTAACTAAAGCACCATTAAAAAATAAGCTATTGTGCTTTATCTCATCTATTTAGTAACGAAGCCATCCCAAGGCATAAGAAATATCTAGAAATAAATGTACATAAAAAACTATAGAATAAGTATAATCAGCCTATAACGTTCCCACTGCTGGGACACAGGCGGGAGGTAGTGAGCCGTAATCTACCACGCGGGACCAGTGCGGGTTTGATTTACGGTCGCACGTTCGAGCATAGACAGGCACTTGACTTTGTGTAAATTATTTCATCACAACTGCTCTCAAAACGATGAAGGAAAACACCGTGAGGAAACCGGCATATCCTAGAACAAAAAAAAAGTGGCACTCCGGGAGTGCCGACAGAAGTGAAAACAAAACAAAAACAGAATACTTTGCCATCACTCACTGATATATCGGATATACATTAAAGTCGAGTACATCCCGAGGACAGCTGGACACATCCGAAGCGGTGTCGATTACGGTAACAGTGGCGCGAATACAATAGTTTTTTCTCATCTTAAAAAATACCCGACGCGCCTAAAGAAGTTTTCACTTCAAAAATCGAAGACAAGTGACATCTACCAACCCGTACAAAACTACGATAAGGATATTTTAATCCATTCGCTGTCACAATTTTATTTATCTAAAAGATGGAAAGAGTAATACAAATCCACTTGCCTTACCAGGAAGTATCTTCAATTTCAAAAGAACCCCACAGCATTCCTACTAATGTAAACAAAAGGCTGCTGGTGCTGACCTATTTTACAACATCTCGAAGTGGACGTTCGCCTTTGTTTTATTTTACTTGTATTTCGAACCAGAGAGTGAAGCTTGGGAAATAAATAATTTATGTAGTTACAGGGTTTTGAGATGTCGAGGGTCTGGTAGACATTTAATAGGATTGACTCTGGTTTGAAGTATTGAGGAAAGGGATGTTTGGTGTTTAGATTTTTTTTTTTTTTTTTTGTTATAATTTGCTCGAGTAAATAAATAATGCATAGAAGATAAAAAATTGACTTAAAAAGATATTTACGTGCACAATTTCGGTAACCCTCGCTCAAACCTTAGCAAATCATCAAGGTACAGACGCCAGCACATAAAGCTACCCGAAACTGTAAAATTTACCCAATCAACTTTGAACCTAATACTTTAGCAATAAAGTGTACCTATAGTGTTTTTTTTTATGCGGTCATGTTTGCCGCAATTTTTTTTTTATTGCTTAATGGGCCCGCTCTTGACCTCGATCACGCCTGATGGAAAGCGATGGATGAGGTGATGTGTGAGTGGTGGAACGAGCGTGCCCAGAAGATTCCTAAGGCACTGGAACTCTCACGCATCGACGAAACGCAGCAGGCTGCTTGACTGACTCCGGTGGGAGGGTGGTCGCAAACCAGGCGGGCGTTAGCCCTGCCACCGCAAGGGAAGAATTGGCCAGTCAAATAAGGTGTTGGGTGTGACTGTCTAGGATGCGCCGAGCGCTCGGTTCAGTTGAGTAACTGGCGGAACAAACTGCGTTACACGAGGAGGCTTCTTCATGCATCCCAATACGTATTTTCTTTCTTTTTTTTTCTTTGTTTTTGACGAGCCCCTCCAAACTACCTATCTAAAATTCTGTATCAAGTTTGTTTCATAATAATGTTGTTTCAAATATTACTTATCAAACGTAAGACCATCAAGGACTTGCTCTTGTTTGCTGATCAAAAAGAAACGCACGTTGAGTAGGTAAATACGGTTCTTTTATCTGTAGTTGAGGGCTCGTGGCAAAATAATAACGGCCGCACGGGTCGATCTTCAAGGTTAAGTAACGCTTGCGGAGGTTTGTCTGTGGATGGGTACACTCATTACATTTTGAAACTCCTCCGAGCCCCAGAAAACACGTAAAGCCACAGCCGTTATGAGTAGTCGGAGGATCGAAAGTCTGCAGAACCAGTCTTGCCAAGTGGTATCTTATTACGCAGTAACTGGGTTGTGGAGATCAGATAGTCGCTCCATAGTACTGGTATTCAGCTGCATTCAGATAGACTGGAATCTGACCCCGATATGGTTGGAAGTAGGCTAGGCAGATTGATTGATTATTCTGGGTCCTTTGTGTTTCGTAATCTTCATCGAGCTTATTATACATAGTAATGTAGACCACATCTTTTACGTTAAGAAATTCAACTTTCCCACAACTGAGGGTCAATTCTCGTAATTTTAAGAACGTTCACAGTCTGATCTCAGTTTCAATCTGTCAAAAATACCTCAAATTTTCCTACATTTTGACAAGTTTTTGACGTTTGTTTGTCGCCGAGATGAGGCTGCGACTAGATTTTGAACGTTTTAAACTACGAGAATTGGCCTTCTGATATTTATGCTCCATTTGCATTTAAAACACGTTCTTAAAAATCGATGTTCTTTTGTTTTGACCCATGTTCTTGACAACTGAAAATGTACTAAAACTCCAATTTCTTCCTACAGATGGCGTGAGCGTCCACAATGGCCGACAAACCAGCGAGCTGGTGATCGGCAAGGCTGAGCCACGCCACGCTGGCAACTATACCTGCGTGCCTGCTAATGCTAAGGCGGCTTCAGTTACTGTCCATGTGGTACAGAGTAAGTATCTAACTTCTATAACAAAAGACTCTCTTATTGTGGAATGCAACGACGCATGCATTTCGAATTAAAACTATAACTCAAACTCAAAGCATTTATTTCAGTTAAATCATGTACAAGCACTTTTGAATTGTCAAAATTAAATAGTCGGTCAGTTAGTTAGAAAGTTGAAGCTAGTTGCCCATACCAAAACGTAGATCTCTATGGAGAAGAACGGGCAGGAAACTCCATGCACACTCTTTTAAATCAAGATATTACAAAATCCTGGATACATTATTCTTGTTGCTTATATATGTAAGAATAATTAAAAAAAAAAACACAAATGAAGAAACAATTCAAAATATAAGATTAAAAATAAGCCTTGGCAGCTAAGAGATGACCAGTCTCAACGATGGCGCCCGTTCACGAACATGACGCGTAGATCAGCACCATGCAGCTCAACCATTTTGCAGAGAACCGAATGATCCAACTCACGCGCCACCATCAGTGAGACATTTAAGTGAGCGTGAGCATGGCATATAGTCCTCTAACAGTATTTTCACCTCTAATTTTGTGTCACTGTCAAAATCAAACTGCTATTTATAATAATTGTGACACTAAGGTTGCTGTCACTGACAAGTCTTTCAAAATGACAGTGATCTTTATCTGCGATACAATAAGGTTTCTGTTCGGTTGCTGCTGTCAGAGGTAAAATAACAGTCAAGGGACCTACCATTTAACTGAGACGGTCCCTGAGGTAGTTGCGCGGTGCGGGAGGGTGTTTGATGTGTCGCAAGAACTCAGTCGTTCTTCTGCTGACGGGCGTCAACAAACCCTCCCACAACGCGCACTTACCTCAGGTAACGTTTCAATTAAGTAGCAGGCCTGTAGATTTGATTTGAATCCTTGCTTGAGCATCGTTCTAGAAAATCGCCTTCAACTCTAAACGTCTAGCCTATAGAGTAATTGAATTATGCGTCATAAATTAATAACGTATCTCAATCCCAGTCTTTGACTACAGCTTGTGATTCGCTCTCTCATTGATTCAAGATGGCAAAAGAATGCCCGTTTTCATTAACACTAGGCGACACCTAAAATAATCTATAGATAAAAATTCAAAGTCCTAACTGACTGATATATCAACGCACAGCCAAAGATCTGTCCGGGTTCCTCTTTGTTTTCCTTGTTGATGTTGTTTTTACAAATAAAACAACTGGTGAAGGAAACATATCCTATGTGTATGTCAATAATAAACAATATCCTTCCTCCTGGAAGGATCTTAGGGCGGATTAAAAATCAAAAGAACATTATGGTTTATTTTCAAAGTATAATAGAACAGCACCACAGTTATTTATTATACTAGCTACATGTGCCCGCGACTTCGTTCGCGTGGGAATGTCGGGAAACAATAATGTGTCTCTTTAATCATTATTTTTCTAAGCTTATGTCATCAGCTGTCTGCTAGTAAAACTCCCGACAAAATCGGTCCAGCCGTTTTGGAGATTAGCCGGAACAGACAGACAGACGAAAGTATAAAAAAGTGTATTTTTGTTATAAGTACGGTATATACTTTCATATGCATTTTGTAAAAATCTGTTCTTACGACATTACAAATAGACACTTAAATATTTATCTGTGTAGACGGACACCGTGCACACTAAAATATCCGTTCTCTGGACACAACCAAAGGTTTTTCCAAGAAACTCTATTACACTACACACAAAAGGTTCAACAAAACGTTTAGTTCAGAAACCTATCAACGGACATTGGACGTCGTTTGAGCAACGTAAGCCTTTAAAGATCCAAGCTAAACCCACCGCAAATAACTAGAATACATTCGAGTCTTAGAAGGGTTTTGGATTCGCGTAATTCTTTAAAACCTCTTTAAGATTACTTTGAAAATTCGCCGTCAATGTCAGCTCTCTTGTCGTGATTTATAGATTTGTTAACTATGCTAAAATGTACAATATAATAGTTTTTCATACAATTTACGCATTTTTTTTTAGTTCATCAGCAGAAACGGAAAATAAGTTAATTAAAATTCTACAGGTAAAAAAAACATGATGATTCCCGTAAACATGGTTTAAAGGAATCCCATGAATTTTGAACACACACTGTGTATTTTGGGATGCATAAACAAGCATCCTCGTGTAGCCCAGTTTGTTCCGCCAGTTACTCAACTGAACTGAGCGCTCGTCGCATTCTGGACAGTCACACCCAATATCTTATTTGACGGCCCAATTCTTCCCTTGCGGTGGTAGGGCTAACGCCTGCCTGGTTTGCGACCGGCCTCCCACCGGAGTCCGGCGTCAAGCAGCCTGCTGTGTTTCGTCGATGCGTAGGAGTTCCAGTACCTTAGGCGTCTTCTGGGCACGCTCGTTCCATCATAATGGACTTCATCAATCGCTTTCCATCAGGCGTGATTGAGGTCAAGAGCGGGCCCATTCGGCAATAAAAAAAAATTGTATACAGACGTTATAGCTCCGATTAAATTTTTTGCCTGTGAAGTAAGCAGGAATCAAAACCCCGTAAATAGGCTTTCCCGTAACAGGTTTATAGACAGTTCTTCACAAGAAGATGAGACACGAAAAAATCTATTTGATTCTATCGAAAATGGCGTAAAATTAGATGAAAATACGGGGTGGCGATTTAGTCACCTGCTTCCGTCAAGGGGATTATTCTACCCGTCATTATAGACAAATATCGCTGCGAAACTCTTATCCGATTCGTGAAAAAAGTATTAATTTCCAGTAGACAATTTCTGTGCATGTATGTTTTTTTTTTGTACAATTTTGAAGTGAAAACTTCTTTAGGTGCGTTGGGCATTTTACCGTAACCGACACCTCTGTATATAAGTATGTACATATACTCGTATTGTGTATGTACATACATACACATACATGTTGGCATTTTTTGAGATGAGAAAAAACCATTGATCTCGCGACACTGTTACTGTTACCGTAACCGACACCAAATATATATTTCCTGACGATTCTAAAAAGATTTTTATTAGTTTCATAGCGAAAGTTGTTAAAAATGAAGGGTAGAATCACCCCCTTGACAGATACAGGTGAATAAAACGCCACCCTGTAAGAAACGAGACTTTGATTCCAGTCAAGTACTAGGTACAGACGCCAGCACATCAAGCTACTACAACCTGTAAAATTTATTTAATAGATTTTCAACTTTATCCCTAAGGGTATAAGGTTCAAAGTTGATTGGGAAAATTTGACAGTTTTGGGTAGCTTGATGTGCTGGCGTCTGTACATAAGGTAATACATTTGATATTTGATTCTCAAAGTCAAAGCATATATTTTCCAACCAAGCGGTTCTGTTGTCTGGGTCTCGTATCAGGCATGAGGTTAAATAAGTGTTAGCTGAATGAGGCTTTCAATTACATAAAGTTTCAGACTAAAATAGACGTTTAGTTGGAAAGCAAAATGATATTACAAAACATAGTAGTACAAGGAAACATAATAACATCATTATATTTATAAGCATCCAATATAAAATATATAATGAAAGAAAAAAGAAAAGTATTTATTGCTATATAAACAAACCTTTACAATTCTTTCGCTTCATTTTCCCGGAATGTTTCCATTGCGAACAATTATCTTTTTCATTCACTCCGAAGATATTGGTAAAGTGAAAAGTACAACCAAAATATTCGTCCCAAACTTTATTAAATACTTGGCATACCTAAATGATAAATATTAAAATTCATTTAATAAACACAATTTCGTTGCTGCTCCAAGAAAAGATTAGGCGACATAGCTACAAGGGCTAATGAGCATAATATAATAGAAAACAAAGGTAAAATTACATTTTCGAGATAGAACACAGTTACAGAAACAAAGTCCCTTTTCGTAATTAGATCTGCGGAAGGCCCTAATCCTTGGAAAGACTCGTAAAAACGTGAAAAATTGGGCAATTTTAATATACTGTATACAATTCGGGCTTATAAGCCGATTCGCACGAATTAACTCGCCCGAAATGGGCGAATCGTCAGTTTCAATTTTTTTTTCTATAGGCGACTCTCACGAAGTTAATTTATTTGTGAGCGAGTCGACAACTCCAGAAATATGTATTAGGCAATTGGCACATTTTGAATTTTATGCAATAAAGTATACCTAGAGAAAATGACACAAGTGATAAGAGTTACATAATAATATTATAAAACGTAAAAGTACACATAATCAGTCTATAATGTTCCCACTGCTGGGACACAGGCCTCCTCTCTTTGAGAAGGAATGAGCAAAAGTACAGTCGCCTATAGAAAAATATTTTATTATTTAAAAGTGACGTTCGCCCGTTTCGGGCGAGTTCGTGTGAATCGGCTAATAAGCCACAATTCGTTCGTTGATAAATAAGGCACTTAATAATTACAAAGTTTTTGTTGTGTTCCAGCGGAGTAATTAAGTACTTTATTGTCATTTTGTTGAGTTCTTGAAGTTGTAAAGGTACTTGATGCGTAATAAGAGACTTAGTATAAAGTTTAAAATGAAATTGTTATTTTGAAGACGGCTATATAATACTCCATTTGAAATAAGATTAGACATTTCAATAAACCTTTTTTACAGTCCCTTCAACCAATTTTGACTTCTTTACCGTAGGTAGGATAAGGATGGTATTAAAAGCAAAAAAAGTGGTTACAATACCAACTGTTTACTGCAGCTGCCATATGTCATGCCACCAACGCAATTGAATTCAAAATCGGTTGAACGGACTGTAACAAAGGTTTATTTGAATGTCTAATCTTATTACAAATGGGGAACTTATAGACGAAAATCTAAGCATTGTGTTACATTATGTATTTACGGTAACTTACTCATGCATAGTTAGTTGCTCTTCTTAAGATGTCTTTGTCTGACAGCAGTGGTGTCCCAGTGGTAAAGGCCGCGAATTACGAGTTGTAGGTTGCAGTTTCGAACCTAGTCAGGCGCTTTACTTTGTGTAAATTATTTCATCACCACTGGTCTCAAAAACGGTGAAGAAAAACATCGTGAGTTATAAACTTCTCCAGTTTTAAAATAAACGCCTGGGGTACTATTTGAAAGATTTAATTATTCTCTAGATGAGCTTCTTAATGACAAATCTCTATTATTATATGTATATTTCAAACATCAATTTTAATATTAATAATAACCTTTTGAAATGAATTGGCATTAAATTTTGACATGAAATTAATTTGACCTTGAATTGTAATAGGTAAATTGGCGTCCGTTAATACAATTAGGTACTCAAATACTTATAATGATGATTATTGTAATTTTATCATTGAAATTTAACCGTTTTCATTGTAATCGTTTTTAATCATATTAATCATCTGTATGCCAATATTGGCAAAACATAACATCTACACAACACACAACAACATAACACACAATCAACAACAACAACATCAACATAATACACAATTTGTAGTCTTACATTTCTCGAATATAAAAATTACATTGCAAATGATGATACCAATACAAATCTCCCAAGAACGATTATATTAATTTTTGTCACGACAAAGTTAAAATTTATTCAAATTACTCTACAAGAAAATCAACCTCCCCCTTTGAAGCCGGTAAATTGAAATTCGGCATGCTAGATAAAGATGAGACGTGCCTGATAAATTTCAGGTAAGTTTTAAAAGGAGTTCCTATAGTTATAAAGCAGGATTTCGATATCGAAGTGTATTCGGAAGATGAAGACTTCTAAGCTATGAAGTAGATAATATGACTTCAAGAACAGATAATAGTGTTAATGTATGAAATGGATTTACTGGTGAAGAAGGAAGAAATATATATAGGTATTTAATCTGATAGTAGATTTTTTTTATATCAATCAATCTATCTAGCTTTTTCCTAACTATGGGGTCGGATTCCAGTCTAACATGCATGCATGCATGATGCAGCTGAATATCAGTGTTTTCCATGGAGCCACTGTCTATCTGACTTCCACAACCCATATACTGGGTAACACCAATACCTCTTAGTAAGACTGGTTGCTGTCGGGTTTCTGACAAACCGTAACGACTGTCAAAGATCCAAGAATGACAGCTGAGACCAACAGCTTAACGTGCTTTCCGAGGCACGGAGGGGTCTCGGTATGTAAAAATTCAAACATTCCCGCGGCAACCTGACCGATCGACCCGTGTGGCTGTATATTACATTGCCACGTCGAGCTCCTCTAGAAAATCTTTGATTTACGGTAGTGAAAAGTATGATCCAAATATACATGAGTCTTACGTCCATTGTACGGCTACGGTTTCATTTAATCCTTTACTGAACAAAGGGCATTGTGAAAGTCATGAATCCATCGCTGGTCCATTACGATGATTATATTTGAACATTAAATCTACCTGCGGACTCTCTTAAGTTTTATATGATGTTGATTAACATGAATACTTTTTCCATTGTCTACAGGTGAAACCCCAGCTGCAATGCAACACGGCAACAATTCATCGGCATCCACTTCCCAAACTCATTTACTCATACATTTGCTAGTGGTGTTTGTCGCTCTAAGAATGCTCGTCGTACAAAATCATCAGGAGTTTGGATAACGTCATTTGTATTAAAAAGTAATTTATATTGTTGTAACTAATTTTCTGTGTATAAACAATACTCTCTGATGTTAATATTTTTCAGCTGTAGATAGGAATCAGGATTAAAAGTGGCTCATTTCTTAAGAGTCTCAACGATTCGACTTGGTTTTTGCCTGAGAGCATTAAGAATTTCCTCAAAATTCTTCCGACTTTACATTTTAAAGAGCACTTGTACCAGTAAAAGTACATGTATTTTACCGTTCACCGTTACATGGAAATGTTAGGTCGACTCAGATACTGTACAACTATACGATGGATTGGCAACATGCCATTCCATATCGCAATTTTAACAACTTTTGCAATCGTGTTTATGCTGAATGTGATTTCTGATAGTACTCTAGAGCTATTTGGAACTCTTTCCATATATATTTTGTGAATATATTTTTCTTGCATTATATTGCTTTTGTTTCAACAGTCTTTATTTGGTTTACTTTTTAGTATGTAAAAAATGTATTCTTGTAAGCTAATGTTCGACAACTTTGTTTTGATGTAACATGACACTGTGTACTCGTTGCGTCTCGATGTCAATACATTTATTTGGAAGAGACTAATTATTATTTTTTTTGAAAGAGATGTTTTTTTTGTTAAATACGTGGAAATTCTTCAATTCTACTTGGTATCGTTCTGAAATGTAATAAATGCTCGATGAATTTCAATGGCATTACGTAATCCATATTACGAGTCGTATTCAATAATATTACCTGAACCATTTTTAATAAAAACCGACAGGCGACAGGTGGGCACGCAAGAACCGGACAATCCTATAATTTTACAAGTTCATTTTATACATTTTCTGCTTTTTTAATTTAAACAGTACCTGTCGTGAAAATATTGTATTTTTTTGACAAATATGTCGTTTTATCAGTATTATTCAATTGAGCAAAAGAGAACAAAACGAGTTTATTACGTTTACAATATTTAATACCATTAACTTTTTACTCTAGGTACTATATTAAATGACTAACTGACTAACTATACAAATAAATACAAAAACAAAAGGACACATAGGGGTCGAAGTACACTTTTGCGTTGCTGTCATCCGGAAACGTCCCCAGAAGACTGGCAGCATTGACACGTGGAATGGCAATGCTAATTTTTTGGCCAAAAATAACTTAACCCTCTGGTCACGTGAAGTTTGTTTATAAAGTTGTATATGTGTTTTGGTTTTACGTAGGCGTACTCAATATTATCTCTTCACTTTATTCCACTGCTGTATTTGAATCTGATTAAGGATTAAGTGGTGGTTGTAGGCTGAACGATTTACCGCGCATAATTTATGTAGGCCTGGCGCTGCTCACATTTAGTGCAGTGTTGGATGCGTGGTCATTTTATCATTGATGGATAATCAATAGAATCTATTAATTAGCGCGAATACTGGCCGTAGTGCGGGTATTTTTGTACTAACAATTTGTCTTATATTTTATTAATGTTTATTCAAAATAACAGCATGTTCAAATCGCAGCTTTATTAATTGAATTTGCTTATATTTTAGCAAGGTCAAATTGGATAATTGCTGTTTGATTTTAACTGTAGGTAATCAATAAAATGCGTATCATTTTGATTTAAGCTTTTCATCAGTATCATATTGGATTAAAATGTACATAAATGTAAAAACATAAAGTAAAGTAAACAGCATTTTAATCAGACTGAACAAGCTGTATTTACATGAAAATATGAGTACAAAATTTTAACGCTACCAAAATTTTGTCTGGCATACATTTCACCGGTCCTGATGCATGTAATTCGAGGGTAGGTACCCATCTTGTTACAAATGAGATAAGTAAATAAACATAAGGCAAAAAGCCTGTTAACAAAAGGTAAGGTAACGTTAAAGAGGATGGATGAATCGTTCCGTATAATAGGCCTTCCCTACAATACATAGATCGTTTAGAACCTCACGTACTCGTTAATAAAAGGCGTTAAATTACGGTATATTCACAAAGTAGGTACAGAAGGTTGGTTGCATGCAACGAGCGAACACAGGCGCACGCACACAGAAACAAGTACGTACGGTAATCTGAAACAAATAGCTGGATCCACACCGGACAGTCACAGTGCGCTCCGATTGGGCGCGGCAGGAGCGCGATCCAAATGCGCGGTCGGTGTGGATGTGCTGTGCGCGATCCGAGCTCACGCGTGCTCCGTAGAGCGGCTGAGCGCTGCCGGTTTTCTGTAAGTGCTCAAAGGCCCTGCCGGGGTAGCGGGATCGTCCGAAAGGGTTACCGCTGCCCCGGAACATAAAGGGCTAAGATAGGAATACGGGTGGGTTTTAGTCATAAAGAGTCTGACACTCCCTTCCGCTCCACCCAGAGCGGGAGGAGTCATTAGATGAATTACCATCCAAAAAAAAAAAAAGTGCTCAAAGGCGCCTCAGTCGTTTCGCGCGCTCGTTTTGGACGGCTGTGTCTGGATCGGGCGATCGGGTAATATGAATAATGCGATAATGTTCCACTGAACTTAAACTAGCTAAAACGTGGATCAGCACTGGAGCACGCGGCAGGATCGTAGGTTTCTTAAAACTGATCGTGCGGAAGAATTTCCGATCCAAGATTGGCACTCCATGATCGCGGAACATGGAGGGCCGATCGAAATTTTGTTCGTCCGGTATGGGCCGACCTGTTTGCCAGTCGCGGGCGCTTTCACTTGCTGTACGTGAAGCATTCAATCAATCAATCAATAAATCTTTATTTGTGAACATAGGTATACATAAAAGGTCTTAAATATACATATTATTGTAGTCGTGCTCTATGTTCTACCAATGAAATTCCTATGTGTGGTTGCGTTTTCGCTCATTATATGCAGCTGACCTTCTATGTTTTTTGTGATGTACCTAGTTGATTTTTGTGAATTGTTTTGAAGGTACCATTAGATTATATCCAGTCGGTCAAGGCCTTCCAAAGTTCCAAAATAGGGAGACAACTTTCTGAGCTGAAATCTAACTAGACAGAAACTTAAATTAGTTCAGATTTTGACAAATAAAGGGAGACGTTTTCATAATCTAGCAAGAAGCATACCTACATTTAATTTTGTAGTTTCGTCATAATTCAAAGAAGATACTTTAAAAAAAAAGGATTTTAAAATGTGACAGATATGATCAATGATCTACGCTTGAATATCGTTCCAGAAAACGAGTCGAAAAATTACAATCATTATGATGATTAATCGTTTGACTAGCACGACTAAAATATCAACACTATGCTTAATGGAATGAAGGCAAGTATTAATATGAAATGGTCATAATACGTAAAAGGAAACACCAGTTACACAGTAGGAGGGCAAAGGAACTTTGAATCGAGAAGCATTCAATACACTTAGCCCCGGTTCGCACGAGCGCGATTTTTTTCGGCGCACTTGATTTTCAACGCAATGCTTAGGGCCGATAGTTGAAAATCCATCAGTGTATTTTTTTGACGCGTTGGAATGCGCTCTGTTGGATTTTCAATGCTAAGCTCAACACCGACAGTTGAAAATGCAGTGCAATCCGCGATATTTTTATGTCGGTGCTAAGGTCCGTGAGGTTTTTCCTTTCCGCGATTGTTAAGTACCGTTCTCAATGAGAGTGTGTTCTGACGATGTGTTACCGTAATTTATTTGTTCTCATGCATTTCACACATGTTCCATGATTAATTGTCGGTTTTTGCACATGAAGGGTTCATTAAGGTCAGGGCAGTGCAAAACACAATGTTGGTTTACTGTCGAGTTAGTGAACATTAACATAAATTGAGTCGAAAGTTATCAAAACACAGCATGGCGTAGGTGTATATATTAAATTATATTACAATGGAAAAAAATTATGACATATATGTACATACATATAGGGTGACTGGTAATTAGTGACCAATACTTAAACACGTGATTGTACTCATGATAACAAATAACTTTTACTATGGGACCAAACCAGAAATTGCGAAAAAAAAACTGCTGTTTATTTGTTTATGTTCGCCTAACTGGTTAAAATTTAACAGTAGATTTTTTTTTCGCGCTTTCAGGTTTGGTCCCATAATAAAAGTTGTTTGTTATCATGAGTACAATCACGTGTTTAAGTATCGGTCACTAATTACCAGTCACCCTATATACACATTGGTTTCATTAGGACGTCCGTCGTAACAAGGGGTCTATTACCTAAGCACGAATCCCGTAGCTTCCGCCGAAGTTACGAACGTCTCCTACTCCGTATCACTTATGGAAATACGATTAGTTCAGCACACGAACTTAATAAAAAAATATTTATAGAAAAATCAAACATAATTTCTAAGCAATAAGGTTGAAAACACTATGTTGAAAATAAGAACTCAACATTATTTGTGGTCTTATTTTTCTGGCCCTTTTTGATGTGCTCATCGGAAATCTAGTACTATTATTGATCGAAGACATCAAAACTGCAGCTTTGACTCTTCATTATTTTGAAGTTTTAGGCCTAAGTTTTAAGCCTAAGTTTTAGTCTAAGTTTATACCTGACATGGAAATTGAACTTCCGTTCGATTTAGGCGTCCGAGCAAACTGTATTAGAATAACGTTTCTTCAAGTTAGTGTACATCTTAAACAAGGATCTTAAGCCCCTTAATATCTGTATAGAGTTACTCGTGCCTACAATTCTGTCAAGATAAGGGAAACTTGGTGCATATTAGAACGGCAAAGTTTGCAACTCTGCAACTCTCCATGGTCACATTTAAGCGAAAAGTAACACGCTTACCGCAATTTGTGTAGTTACTGTTAGTTATTTATTTTTGTTCATGTTTGCGTTTATGAAATGTGTTAGATGCTGGGATTAATATACAAACAGTGGATTTTATAGGTTAAAACTATACAAGGTGTAATTGAAAACATGCGACAAATAGAAACGGAAGATTGTACTCAGCATTATGAACAACTTTTACTATGGGACCAAACCTGAAATCGCGAAATAAAATCAGCTGTTCCCTACATTTATGTTCGCATATCTCGTCAAAATGTAGGGAACAGCTGATTTTTTTATATTTCATAGTAAAAGTTGTTCAAAATGCTGAGTACAATCTCCCATTTTGATTTGTCGCATGTTTTCAATTTCAACCTGTATTGTTCCTGTATTAATCGGTTCGTAAGTGCAAGTAAATATCGTGTATTATACATTTTTAGGTAAAAATTACACTGTCCGTGTATTAATCCTACCATCTAACACACTTCCCACCGCCCATTGTGTAAAAGTCTACATTTATATTATGTAATATTTCTGGTGTATAGACACCAGCATATCAAGCTACCTCAAAACTGACAAATTTTCCCAATCAACTTTGAACCTTATGCTTTAGCGATAAAGTTGAAAACTGTTAAATAAATTTGACAGATTTTAGTAGCTTGATGTGCTGGAGTCTGTACATAATAAAGAGTATTATATTCTATTCATAAATGCAAACATGAACAAAGATAACAAAAAATTGTATTCCAATTTGTAGATGAGGTCATTGGCAAAATGGATAAGAAGAAAAATATTAAAACAGCTACAAAAAACATTACTGAAAAGCATCAAACAAGAAAATATTTAAAATTCTGTCATATACAGCACAAAGTGACCAATTATGATTTTAACAGACTGTATGTATGTATCTTCATCTGTTACCTCATAACTCCGGGTTTTTATACAAAAACGAATGTTATTTTGATTGTTTTTGTTTGTGATGTCTTGGTAATACCTTTTTCGTAGTGAGGTTATAGTTTTTACCTTTCTTTTTCTTGACTTCGGGTTGGTGTCAGATTTCAGAGTTTTTATCAATCCATCGATAAATTACCTAGAATACACTAAATTATTTGTAAAACAAAGCATTTTCTGATAAAGCTGTTTGTTAAAATTAATTCTAGTTTAATGAGTTAATTCTACTAGCGACAAAATTAGTGTTCATTTTAATTATGTACCTATTATTAAATTCTGTCTCATTTAATGGATCGATGGATTTTGTAATAAACATTTACAAATATGCTCTAATATTATTAATGTATTATCAATGGAATTTTATGCAATAATAATATTAATCAGTAATATCTATTGTTAAACTGATTTCGTATATTACCACGATTGAATTTCCTATAAACAGCTGAAAAACTAAATGTTGATATTTATCAAAGTTGATAAATAAAATTAATAAAAAAGTATACCAATTGAGTACAATAATGTTTGAATGTAAATAAAAATAATGTGAAATATATTCTTACGTAAGTGATGTACCTATAAGAAAGTGTAATTACCTGTCATTTGGAATTAAGAATAAATAACGATTTTGAATTTAACGTGCCAAGTTTGATTGTTTTATTTATCTCTTTTTTTAAATCACGAAAACATTTTGACAAATTATATGTTAGAAAAGGAGAAAGAAAATACATTTATTTGCGGCAAACATGACGCATCAAAAACAAAATACAAACAAAATAATCATTAGGGAGAAATCATGCGTCACATCTACGCAAAACGGCCATCGCTCAGCATAATGCTAAGATCCTATACGAGACAGAGCCCCAGCGCTGGTTTTCAGCGACAGCTGGCGTTGTACAATTTTGGTGTTAGGTTTTTGTTTGAAAGAAAAGAGTGATAATGTACCTACATGTGGCGGCATCTACATTGCCACAAGCGAACTACGCATCACACTGAGACGTCACGCAAAATCCTGCATCACGCAAGCAGAGTTTATCGCGCAACTAGCATTTATTATATACAATGTCCCGACATCAATCGTCGGGCAGTTGTTGCCCACCAGACACAAAACCCGTCTGGTCGGAGGATCCTCCCTTTTCTATAGAGAATTATTGATACTACAGCTATAAGAATATAAAAGAGATTCCCTAATTAATTCTCAGAAAATCTAAAATAAGAAAGAGCTAACAAAACTAGAATAAGAACTAGGTCTTCGCTCCAACAAAGTTCGTCATCTGACGTCAATCATTAATTATTTTCCTACATTCAACACGTGTAAGTAAATTTCAAATGAGTACTTAATAACCTTTATACCTACCTTTATATTTATAACCTTTTTGACCTACTAATTAGGTACATAATTAATTACTTTCACCTTCAGAAACAAGTCGTGACGAGGATCATTTTGGGAGCAGTAATGCCCAAAGTGGTCTTTTGTGCCAATCGTGGTAGCAATATTTTATTTTTATTTTGTTAGTTAGACGACGGCTTTTTGTTTGTTTATAGGCTTGAGTTTACGCTACAAGTTCGTTAGTTTAAACTACTTTTAATAACCGCCATCGTGGGACGATGAGGGTTATTAAAAGTAGCTTACTAATTATTCACACATGTATTTGTAGTTATTTAGGGTTCCGTATGTCCTAATGAAAAAATGGAACACTTATAGGCTCACTCGTATGTCTGTCTGTCTGTCCGTCACGGCCAATTTGCTCCGAATCTACTGGACCGATTAAGTTGAAATTTGGTTCACATGTGTATTTCTGTGGCCCAAACACGGACGTGTATCGTAAATGAATGAATTTGGAATATGGGGGTCGCTTTTTGCATACTGTACCTTGTAGGTACTCTATCATCATTTCTTTATATTCATTTGAGATAGGTACCGAGTATTAGTATTATTGTAATCGTAAAGTCAAACTCAAATATACCATTTACATGCACTTTTGAACTGTAAACAAGTCGGCCTGTCAGAAAATTAATGGCAGCTGCTTCAAAGCGTAGGTTTTTATGAAGAATATCGGGCAATAAAATCGTTAACAAACAATGGCGCATTTTCTTCAGTGTCCCTTGTCCTACCCGTATAACCTCCTTCCAAACTCCGGCGGCCTTGTTACTAAGAACTTCCTAATGGAAAAACTCAATAACACTTTGCCCAACCTAAGAATCGAATCCAGGACCCCCACGCTCAGCAGTCGCGCTAGAAACCAGAATGCAATAGAGGAGTTATATTTCCGATTCAATAAATCGATCGAATTAACGTTACATTTACGTCGCGCGCCGTAGGGCCTCTGGTTTCGAACACACCTACATTGAAGTGACAGACAAGGAAATTGATTGCACTTCCAACACATGGAATTGCCAATTCGTTACCAAGTTAAGAGACAAAGTTGAAAAGTCCCGTGTATCTGCAACTTCGTGCAACTGCAACATTCCTTTAAACTGGAACACAACAATGCTTCTTGGCTGCAGAAACAAGTATATATAGTAAATGTCCAGGTGAACTTTTTTACTAGAAGTTATCCTACAAAGCAAAGTTCCTGGTATTAGTTGGCTATTTGATCGTCTCTGGAGTCTAACTTTTTTGTTGTTGTTATTCTTTGTAAATTCTAACTTATTTAGGTACTATAAGTCTATCTTCCTGACGATAAATCTCAGCTGCTTCTTAGGTAAACAAGCAGGCAGACCAACTGATGGTCCACCAACCACCAATTGATGGTGGTGTCAGCGTCACCTAAGAACATCTACATAACATAACGTCATCATCATCAGCCTACAGCAGTCCACTGCTGGACAAAGGCCTCTCCAATTGCACGCCATTCAGTTCGATTCTCGGCAACTCTCGTCCAGCTGCTACCAGCCCCCTGCGAAGATCGTCGCTCCACCTAGCCTGAGGGCGTCCCACCTTACGGTTGCCGATTTACGGTCTCCACTCAAGAACACGCCTACCATTGGGGACCGTTGGGGTCATCAGACTAATATGGCCGACCCATTGCCACTTAAGGTTGCTTATTTATTTAACCATTTATGTACAAACATATAAACGGACTTATTCTGTGAGCTACTCGTATGTCGAAAACTTTGGTTCTCTGCCGGATCTTCTAATTCCGGATTCTATCCCGCAGAGAGATTCCAAGCATAGCTCGTTCCATACTTCGCTGAGCAACTTTGAATTTATGGACCAGCTGTACCGTGACTGTCCATGTTTCGGCTCCGTAAGTCATAACAGACAGGTGAACATAACATAATCAGCCTATAATGTTCCCAATGCTGGGACACAGGCCTCCTCTCGGTGACAGGAAGTTCACCGTAATCCACAGGAGTTCAAATGTTTGGTTCAATTAGGAAATCGGCATTCCTTATTAAAACACGTTAGTTGTTGCAACAAGACTGTATTGAAAGTAAAGGGAACCAAAGACAATCATAATCAAGATGGCGACCTAAGCAACAGATAAAAGAATTATTTTGATATTATTTCAACATCTCCACTTATCAAAATAATCTTATTACCATGAAACACAAAAAAATAATAATTTAGATGACTTAACATTCTCCACATATGTATGTCTCCATGTATCAAAAAACAAAAAAATATTCTATGATAACAATAATAACTAATTAACAATATCTAAACAATACTTTCAATGCCTAACTTTTTAACAAAATCATTGTGTTTTATTCTACTCAGACCTTTCGTTAACAAGTCAGCAGGCATTTTATTAGTTGGAATATGTACAATCTTTACAAGGTTATTAGCAACTACTTCCCTGACGAAATGGTGGCGTACGTCTATATGTTTAGACCTCTTATGAAACAAAGGGTTTTCTGTCAATTTCTTTGCACCTTGGTTGTCATTGTACATAACAACAGTATAATTACAATTTACAATTTCTGATAGTAAATTCCTTAAATATATAGCTTCTTTACAGGCTTCACTTATTGCCATATACTCAGCTTCTGTACTGGACAGCGCTACAGTTGGTTGTTTTCTACACTCATATGATATGACTGTACCAGATAATTTAAAACAGAAACCTGTATAGGATCTCCTATCAATAATGTCTGATGCCCAGTCTGCATCCACAAAACCTTCCAAATTTTTATTATCATTTGTAAACATTAGACCATAAGATTTTGTTTTATGTAAATACTTTACAATTCTTTTTGCAGCCTTCCAATGAACTGCTGTGTAACAATTATTAAATTGGCTTAAGTAACTGACACTATAACTGATATCTGGGCGTGTAAGAACAGATAAGTACATTAAGCTTCCTAACAGCTGCTGATAAGGATATTGCTTTTGAACAGTTTCTGATTTCTCTAACTTTAGATTATATTCAATAGGAGTATCTACATGGTTACAGTTAGACATTTTAAATTTATTTAAAATATGTTCTACATAGTGCTCCTGATCTAAAGAAATACATCCATTCTCATACACTTTTACCCTCATACCTAAGCATCTCTTAATTTGACCTAAATCTTTAGTTTTGAAATTTGACATCAAAGTACTTTTCAATTCATTAGTTAATACCTTGCTATTTGAAAATATAAAGAAATCATCAACAAATACAGTTATCAAAATTTGTTCCTTATTTACTTTCTTACTATATAGACAAGGTTCTAATTTAGACTTAATGTAACCCTGACTTAGTAAACAATCATTAACTCTCATATTCCATTGTCTGGCAGATTGTTTCAGGCCATATATAGCACGTTTTAACTTGAGTACACTGTTACTGTTACATTCTAAATCAGGTGGAACCTGCATATATACTTTTTCATCCAGATAGCCATTTAAGAAAGCTGTACTTACATCAAGATGGGTAATTTTAAAATTTAATTTTACAATTAAAGCAAATAATAACCTTAACGTTGAGTATCTTAACACAGGTGAATATGTTTCTCTAAAGTCTATTCCTTCAACTTGGGTGAAGCCCTTAGCCACTAAACGAGCCCGATATCTCACTTTGTTATCACTTTCGTATTTCTTTTTATACACCCACTTGCACTTAACCACTCTATCTGCTTCCTTGTCTGACACTATTTCCCAGGCTTGGTTTTCTTCGAAGGCATGTAACTCTTCCTTCATTGCCTGTTTCCACTTTTCACTCTCAGGACCTGTTGTAGCCTCCTCATAAGTGATATCTTCATCGCAAGCCCCTAACTCATCCACAACACAGAGGTTGGATATGCCGTACCTCTCAACTGGTTTTCTGACACGCTTGCTAGCTATGGGTTCTTTACCTGCGCTCAAATCACTGTCTTCTCCACACAATGTATGGTAGGAGTCATCTGATGTCGAATCTGAACTAGAAGTATCATTGATGTAAGTGGGATCATCTCCACTCAACACAGTATCATTTATATCAGTTGTTTCTTCTTGTTCCGACAATTTGTCCTGCTCTTCGTTTGTTTCCTGTACTACAATCTTAGCCATCTCGCAATCTTTTTCATTCTTTTCCATTATAGTCACATCTCGGCTTGTAGTAACCTTTTTAGTTTCCAGATTGTATAATCTATATCCTTTGATATTGTCAGGATAACCTACTAAAATGGATTTCAAAGCTTTCTTATCCCACTTTTGTCTCTTAATCTTAGGCACATGCACCATTACAGGGCTGCCAAAAACCCTCACATGACTGAGATCAGGCTTTATCCCTGTCCATTTCTGGAATGGTGTCATCTCTCCTAGACCTGAAGCCGGCGACCTATTTTTAAGGTAAACTGCCGTATTAACTGCCTCTGCCCAGAAACTTTTATTTAGTTCAGCCTCAAAGAGTAGACATCTTGCACGTTCAACCACTGTCCTATTGAACCTCTCACAGAGGCCATTTTGTTCCGGAGTGTAGGGATTCGTCTTTTGATGGACAATGCCTTTTGATTTTAAATATTCTTCCATCTGTTGTGAGCAAAATTCTCCTCCATTATCTGTCCTCAGACTTTTAATTCTATTTCCAGTTTGTTTTTCAACCATATTTTGAAATTCTTTGAAAAACATAAAAACTTGATTTTTCTCTTTCAGGAAATATACAAATGCCATTCGGCTAGCATCATCCACAAATAACAAAAAATACTTGGCATGGCCCAATGATCTTGTCTCCATGGGCCCGCATAAGTCAGAATGGACAACTTCTAATAAAGTTTCACTTCTTTTGTGTGAAGATGAGAATGGTAAACGAGCCTGTTTCGCCTCACAACATACTTCACAGTTTGACTTTGTTATGTCAGCCTTCTCTGTGTAGGTAATTCCCTCTACTGCTCCATTTTTCATTTTTTCAAGATCGTTACTGTTGATATGCGCTAGTCTTCTATGCCATCGCCTTGCGTCTGCTGTGTGAATTGCTGCTGCTGCAAGCACCTTCTCTGACTTCATTGTATGCAATTTGTACACTCCATTTTGTAAATCTGCTACTCCTACTAGCACATTCTGTTGATTACGGATGTAACAAGCATTTTTGCAAAATGATACTTTGTTTCCGTTTGCTATCAACTGGCTTACTGATAGCAAATTAGTGGTAAGGTTAGGAATGCACAAAATATTTCGAACAGGTATGTCAAACTGAGACTCATTCACACACGTCACGATCTGTGTATCACCTGTACACATTACTGGCATTGATGATTTATTTGCAACAACTATTTCTTTTATGTCGCGTACTGGTCGGATCTCTGTTAAACTTTCCCGCTTCGCCGTCATATGAACGCTCGCTCCACTGTCAATAATATACCAATCATCTATGCTGAATTCTCCATTCAAGAAAGCAACACTAAAAGCACTTGCTTCTTTTATTTTCTGTGAGCATTGGTTTTTGTAATGTCCAATTTTCTTACAGTTGTAGCATTTGATTTGTTTACCAGTTGTCACTTTTGTTTTGTTCGATGATGACATTGACGTTTGTTTTGACTTGGCGTGTGCAGTACTGCCAACCTTTGGCTTGCCCGACCATAATGCTGTTTCTCCTCCACTGCTGCCAACATCAGAATTCATGTCGAGAAGTTTTGTTTTTATGACGTCAGAGCTTACCGATAAGCCGGAATGTTCTAGAGCCATCACCATCGGCGAAAATTTATCTGGTAGGCCTGCTAACAGCAAAGATCCAACCCATTCGTCACTGATTTCGAAACCCGTATTTTTCAACCGTTGAGCAGTTTCCACTATTTGAGACACATAACTAGTCATTGTTTCACAATTATCCAGGCGAATGTTGATCAATGTTCTTAATAAACTTATTCTTCTAGAGAATCCTGTGTCATCAAATAATTGCTTCAACTTATTCCACACCGACGTAATTGTAGCTTCATTTTTAATATGCATGTATAATGATGGATCAATGGTCATTATTAGTTTCGCTTTTGCTTTTCTTTGTTCGGCTTCGGTGATCGTTGGCAATATGGCGTCCATATCGATTCCCTCCAACACAAGAAAATTTTTCACTGCGAATGACCAATCGTCATAATTCTCACGCCCTTTCAATTTTGGTACGTTTACTATGTATCCCGCGGTAGACATTATGGAGAATTATACTTTTACACTACTAATTACTTTGAAAAAATGCAGACTGGGCCCATAACCTATTAAAACACGTTAGTTGTTGCAACAAGACTGTATTGAAAGTAAAGGGAACCAAAGACAATCATAATCAAGATGGCGACCTAAGCAACAGATAAAAGAATTATTTTGATATTATTTCAACATTCCTCACGATGTAAAGAACATCTAATGTTGATTTTAGATATAGATCGATTAAAAGTTTGAGTTAACTAGTAGAACATGAAACATTTTTAAAATTGAAAAATAAAATCAACTTTTAATCGTAAGAATAATCGATAAAAAAATTGTGTTTTGCACTAATGTTAAGAATATATTTTTTTTTAAATAAAAGGGTAAAAAAACATAAAAACAGCTTGTCGAAAAAAAAGTTATACGAGTAAATATTGACGTCACTATTTGGACCATTCTGTATATAGAAGATGATGAATTACATTATTATCCTGTAAGCACAATATATACGAGTATATAATTTTCTCGATGACTGAATACATAGGAGATTGAACATCGATTGTCCTTTTGGTTAACCTCAATACCGTTTGGGGAATTCACGCTAACTATTACACATACATACATAATCAGCCTATAACGTTCCCACTGCTGTGACACAGGCCTCCTCTCAGTGAGAGGGACTGACTATTATAGTATTGTATTATTTGTATAATTATGTATTGAAACGTTGTGTATTGTTGAAACGTGTGTTGTATGAGAGATTGTGTTTGAATTATTGTAATAGTGCTCTGGTTAATGTTGTGTGTGACTGTTTGGCATGAGCATTAGAATAACAGCATATTTGTGCAAGGAAATAACTGGGCTTATGTAAATTAGTGCAATAGAGGAAATAATCACCAGTATTGATAGAATACTAATTTAATAGTTGTTGTTATGTTCTGTTGTTGTTATCCGAAAAAGATCCGGAGTTACCGACATAGCTTGCAGAGTAAACAAATGAAGTGGCAGTGAGCTGGCCATGTTTGTCGAAGGACCAACGGCCGGTGGAGCAGACGAGTCCTGAAGTGGAGAAGGCGTATCGGCAAACGTAGCGTGGGTCGCTCCCCAGCTAGATGGACCGGCGACCCTGGTACAGACTGGATGCGGACGGCGGAGGGCAGGGTGTTTTGGCGCAGCCTGGAAGAAGCTTATGTCCAGCAGGGGAGTACGATATGCTGACTTGATTGAGTTGTTGTTCCTTGAATCTGGTGCATTTTTAGGTTGCAATGATTGAACTGATTTTAATAACATTAAAGTGGAAGCACTTTAAGATGGTGCCTGTGGCAACTTATCTTCTATCTTCTATACAGGGTGGCAGGGACATCGACGTGCAACCCATTACCATGGATTCAGCACACGATTCTGAAACCTTCTGCGTTGAAATTTTTCATCGGTTATAAAAAAAAAACTTACTTGTTCCATACATTTTGACCGCGTAGGTATTGCACTTTTCTATGAAACAGTAGTTTTTTTTTTAAACCGTTGAATTTTTTTTGTTTAGAATCATGTGCTGATTTTTTGGTTGCAGTTTGCGCGTCGATGACGAACCTTGTATAAATAAAAATGAAATACTGTTCGTTGGTAAGCGCCTCACTTCACAACGGGTCAACCGTATTGGCTATTTTTTGTTTCAAAATGTTCGTAAAAGTCCGAATTAGGTTTTTATGAAAAGAAAAATTGGAATACTATCTAATTCGGGAAAACGAACGTGCCTTTTAAACTATTGAAATCTGGACAGGACAACGTCTGTGGGGTCAACTAGTAGACTATAAAGATATAGCTTATCCATTCAATGAATTATAGTTCCCTGAACATCATTATTTCGGCCCGTACAACAATGCAATATGGCATTTAATTTTATTTACCTACTCACATTTAACCGTCAATATTAACGAGTTAGTTCGTAGGTTCAAACTCAGACAGGGTTTTTTTTTATCCTCCTTCCATGTTTGACGGAACCTATCCAGCTCGTTCAGCCGTCTTCTACGTGGTCTGCCGCGACCCCGCCTCACTGTCTCAGGGCACCAGTTCGGTGTTATTTGGGCCCACAGTTTATCCGGCATGCGGCAGACATGTTCTTTGTGTAAATTATTTCATCACCACTATTCTCAAAACGGTGAAGGAAAACATCGTGAGGAAACCGTCATGTCCTAGAACATTCGCATTCGTTCCGATTTGTTGTCACATGTCGCGCCGAATGCGCGCTGCCCTTGAGATGTCCAACATTTTGTATTGTCATCGTAAAATTCACTTTAGTGCATTTGATTTAAAATTCTAATTTGAATGACAAGTCGCTGTGTCTGAGTGGTGTTGTTATAATGAGTGATGACCTTTATACTGTATGATAGTCAGAATCGTTACTAGGATTGTCATTGTCAGGCAGGATGACACCTGAATTTTTTTTTTATTTTGAGAAATCATTGTGTTTCAAAAATTCGCAATGAATGTGTGCAATTTATGGGCAGAGTGATGGGGTCATGGAGAAATGTCTTGACGCTGCGTGAGCGTGCGTGATCCATTGCCACTCGTTCGATGTCCACCGCGCACAGCATGGACGAAAAGCAGCAGATGAAGTGATTTTTTACTCCGTTGGTGTAATTGCTGTATGGCGTTCCAATGTGAGGATAAATAACTAATAAATAAATACTATTGACCTGCATTTTAATTTGTTCATGCATCTAAATTACTATGATGTCTTGATAAAGAAGCAAACATCAAAACAAACTGAAAAATATAATTCTCTTTCCAATTATAAACCATTGAAGCAAAGAGACTATGACTTTACAAGAGTCCGAGAAAACATGTCCATTTTATTGATACGGTACGTTTTACTCATTCTTTTTTTTAAATTAGTGATTCCAATGTGATCAAAGGGCCCAATTGCATTCGACAGCAAGTAACATAATTAGCCTTCGTATCCACGGGCGATTTTTTCCCACGGCGATTTTTTATCGCGCACTAGATTTTCAACGCTGTCATTCGTAGATCTTTGACATTCGTTACGAGTAGTCAGAAAGCCCGAAAGTCTGACAGCCAGTCTTGCCAAGGGGTATCGTGTTACCCAGTAACTGGGTTGTGGAGGTTAGATAGGCAGTCGCTCCATGTAAAATACTGGTACTCAGCTGCATCCGGTTAGACTGGAAGCTGACTCCAACATAGTTGGGAAAAGGTTAGGCAATTGATGATGTTTAGTGCCGAGAGTTGCAAATCCAACAGTGTTTTCTTTGATGTACTGTTTTGGATTCTCAATGTTCGGCTCAACACCGAGAGTTCAAAATCCAGTGTGCCATAAAAAAATCGTCGCGGGAAAAAACCGCCCGTTGGTACGAGGAATTAATGGACGAAGCCTTAATTAAATGGAAGTCGAAACGTGACTTACTTACGTGAAAAAGTGCTTTTATAGCATTGCTTGATTTTCAAAAGGATATTGCTGTACCTACGAATTAATTCAGTAGGATAAGTAAGTTTAATATCCAATAGTAAGGTTTTCTACGAAAGAAAATGATACTATATGTATTGCGTCATTAAGAGGAAATACGGTCGGAGAGACTTTTTAAAAAGCCTAAATAAAAAGTCATAATTCGAGGTTTGGCTCTCGTCTATTTCCTCCTCCAATAATTATTGGACCAATTTAAAAGATATTTTCTATAACGCGTAATTCATATGTAAAGACGACAGCACATCAAGCTACCCGAAACTGTTAAATTTTCCCAATCAACTTTGAACCTTATACTTTAGCGATAAAGTTGAAAATCTATTAAAGAAATTTGACAGATTTTAGTAGCTTAATGTGCTGGCATCTGTACTTTCTGAGACATTTGATGATTGAAGTTAATAATATTAATGCGGATAATATTAATAGTTTTGCCGCCAGTATTAGGAATAGATGTGCATCCCTGATGATAGATAGATAGATAGATAAAACGTTTATTCAGTGCAACAAAAGACACAATACAGGCAAAAACATCAAAAAGGTGAAAAAAAAACAACAAAGATTAAAAAGATAATAAATTTAGTTATTATAAATGTCAAAATATCAATATACAGTCAAATTAATACATGGTCAACAATTCCATCAATAATTCAAGAAATCTTGGATCGTTTAGTACCTATGCTTTATCAATTAAAACGTTACTTAGTTTATTTTTTAACCGACGAAAAAACGGAGGAGGTTATCAAGTCGACGCGTATACGAGTATATAGGGGGAAGCGACATAAACACTAATATTTAACATAATTAGGAAAAACGAAAATTTTATCAGCCTAGGGTAATTTAGGAACAGTCACATGTATATATTTAAATACTCGAAGTTCCTTAGTGCTCAGAATGTCAATAGGTATTTTGTTATATATTTTTGATGCCTTTGCTCTGCAGTGGGACAGCAACAGCACGCTGTGGTAACAGGCTAGGACTACGACGCGCATTCGTGCTAGGGCATCTGAAAGAATATCGCTGATTCTCGTAAATAGGCATACATAATATTCGCAAACAATTTTGAATGTAATTACAGTATCTCAAAATAACAGTCGCACAAAATGCTTCAAGAAAACTTTTAACCAATTTTAAACTTCAAATCGAGTATTGTGATAAGATTCTGAAAATTTTAAGACAATTACAGCCTTCACTTAGAACTTTTAATGAAAATAATATTTACATTCAAGTTGTTTTGAAAAGGTTATGAATTTAATACATTTTATTTTGGCGTCCCACAAGGTTTACCGATGACCTTGTGAAGACCGCAGAAATCCGCTGGATGCGGAAAGCACAGAACGGGTCTAAGTGGCGGTGCTTGGGGGAGGGCTATGTCCAGCAGTGGACGTCTTTCGGTTAAAACGATGATGATGACCAATCATCATCATCGTTTTAACCGAAAGACGTAAAAAAACAAAAGAAAATCTTAAAAAAAAATCCAAATTTTGTTTTAAGATTTTCTTTTGTTTTGTATTGATACTTGAGGTTAAGGATTAGAAGAATACAAAATAATAAACGTTTATTGTCCCCAGTATTACCAAAAGCTAGTAGTAATAGGTACTTACACAAAACTCCTAAGGAATGAAAACGTTAGGTGTTGTTGTTTATGTTGTTAAAAATTCACGACGGTGCCGGAGCTTACATCTTTAGGTTAACTTTTACCTACAATTTCGCGAAGAATTTGGTTGGATTGTGAATATATGTCTGTGTTTACCTTACTCGAAGATCGAACCCAGGAACCCACGCCCAGCAGGCCTGGGCTTTCAACCACAAGACTAACGAGGCCGTCAAAGGTAAGATTTACATAAGTAAAACTGCATTCAAGAAGCTTATGACACTCAATCATCGGAACTCATCTTCATAATTTTTTGTTTTTTGCTTTTTAGAGAATAGATTTATAAGCATTTGACATAATAATATTTACAATAATTTATATAATAACTACTAGCAGCGCCCCGCGGTTTCACCCGCACAAATGTCGATTCCGTGGGAATATTGGGATAAAAACTATCTCTATACCCATCTAAATCGGTTCAGCGGTTTAAGCGTGAAGAGGTAACATACAGACATACAAACAGACACACTTTCGCATTTATAATATTAATATGGAATGACAATCTATTGAAATAATATTTATCATAATACGAGTAGGTATGTTATTGATTATTTTTAGTGAAAACTGTTTGAAATGCATAATTTATTATTTTTAACTGTAATAAATTAATGTAATATATAAATCAAACACAATGCGAATTGTTATATGAATAAATAAATAAATCATCTGCCTAGACTTTTCCCAACTATGTTGAGGTCGGCTTTCAGTCTAAACGGATGCAGCTGAATACTAGTATTTTACATGAAGCTGCGCGGACTGCCTATCAAACCTCCACAACCCAGTTATCAACGTACTAATCTATTATGATTATACTGTCATCTGTGCCACGCAATAATTACGTCAGAGGTTTAAATCTAATTTCAAGGTGTTAAGTCAATAATTGCCAAACGGTTTTAATCAGTTTATAGTTTAATATGTAAACCTACACTCAACGTAACATTACGTCATAGTCTCAATTTAATTTATATTAATACACAATCACCAAGAATGTACACATTTACGCATTACAGCGATATTTCGATCGATATCTTATTGTTAGTAAAGGATAGACTAAGAGGCCCGTGGCTAAAAAATAACTTGCCGCGGTTGGTTTGTGGATAGGTGACCATCTTTATATATCGAGACCACTCCGTGCCTCGGAAAGCACGTTAAGCTGTTGGTCTCGGCTGTCATTCGTGGATCTTTGACAGTCGTTACGGGTCATCAGAAGCCCAAAATTGTGACAACCAGTGTTACTAAGTGGTATCGTATTACCCAGTAACTGGGTTGTGGAGGTGAGACAGGCAGTCGCTCCATTTAAAATACTGGTATTCAGCTGCATCCGGTTAGACTGGAAGCCAACCCCAACGTTGGGAAAAGTTTAGGCAGATGTTGATGCTGATGGATGGAGAGGTGACATCATAAAGAAGTCACGCGATCAGCTGTCAACCAATGCAAGGTTATAAAAGGAGGCGCTTTGAATGGCCACGGATAATTCCGATCCAGCCTTTCCTTTGCTGCCCTCCCCCAGAGACGCCCTAAGCCGAGGTCCGTACTCCACAGAGGGAGCACCTCAGATGTGTGTTTATAACCGACGAAAACTTTCTACGCAGGGTTCAGTTGCGCGTCGATGGGTTGTAATCATGTGTTGAATTCATGGTTAGTTTGCGCGTCGATGTCCCTGTCACCTTGTTTGATATGGTTTTTGTGCGCCCAACAATAGGTATGCCTACCTCCTTTCTGTGCCTTTCCCAGTCAGAGAGGATTTATTAAGAAAAAAAAAAGTGCCATAAACATAAGGCGGAACAAATCCCAACGGACTAGTTTAACTCCACAGCAATAAATACACGCACAAAAACTCCTCACAATTAGCTTTTAAGCCCATTCAATAAATATGTATGTTACACCAGAGGGGCGATTCTCGTAATTTTAAGAACGTTCGCAGTCTGATTTCAGCCTCAATCTGTCAAAAATACCTCTATTTCCCTACATTTTGACAAGTTTTTGACATTGATTGTCGCTGAGATGAGCTTGCGACTAGATTTTGAACGTTTTTAATCACGGGAATTGGCCTTCAGAGTTATTACGCAATTATGAATATTTTGTGAAACGTGGCAATCACACTAAAGTATATAATAATGATATAATACGTAGGTCTAATTTGAAGGGCAGGGATCTTACTCATCTGTAATAACCCTTATTGAAACAGCACGGATGTTACGTAGGATAATTTTTATGGTAAATAAACTTAGTATACCTGTAAACAAATTCACGAAAAACACCTAGTTCCATAAAACAGATTCACACACAATACTATTGCGGTTATTCGCGTCCAACCGCGGTCGACCGTTGAACCGATAATCTTCTATTATGTCCAACCAGTGATTTAGCTTAAAGAGCACCTGTTCTGCGGTGAAGCCCATTACCGTGGGACATTAGCACTGATTAAAGTTTCGATTTGATTATGTTTTGTTCGCTGAATTGTAAATTACTGTTGATGATTTTGGAAATAATTTATTGTTGTAACTTAAACGTTAAGCCGTTGGTCCCGGCTGTTATTCGTGGATCTTTGACAGCCGTTACGGGTCGTCCGAACCTTGACAGTCTGACAACCAGTCTTACCAAGGGGTACCGTATTACCCAGTAACTGGGTTGTGGAGGTCAGATAGGCAGTCGCTCTATGTAAAATACTGATATTCAGCTGCATCCGCTTAGACTGGAAGCCAACCCCGACACAGTTGGGAAAAGGCTAGGCAGATGATGATTGTTGTTTGTAACTTGGCTGTAGACCAGGGAAACGATGGATGAACTGTTTGAAAGATGATATGGCTCGAAAGGGGGTGACTACCGAGATGACGACTAATAGAGATGGACGGAAGAAAAAGACGCCAATTACATTGGGATATAAGGGCATGACAATGACTTGGCTATAGATTGTCAATAATCCACGGCCTTTATCTATCTAGCCAGTATAGAGCCACTGGCAGAGTAAAACCCTCCCGGTTTTCAAAAGTTTCTCTTCATTGTAAATATATATGTATAGAAGTATGAGGAACAGGGTGTAAAGTTCACTCATACTCTATAGAAAATGGAGGATCCTCCGACCAGACGGGTGTTGTGTCTGGCGGGCAACTGCCCAATGATTCATTTCGGGCCGTTGTATCTATGCTAGTTGCGCGGTAAACTCTGCTTGCGAGATGCAGGATTTGCGTGACGTCAGTATGACGCGTTGTTCGCATGTGACGTTGTAGATACCGCTACATACGAAATGCCTTTAACACGGCAACTTGACGCCTACGTCAAGTAGTCAAGTACGGCAAATAACCTATTATTTGCTTAAAACAATCGCCTACGGTAAAACCACCACACAGCCAGCATAGATCAGCACACTTTCTTCCCCTACGAGTTGAGTATTACAGACAGTTTCTTATTCAACCACCAACTAAATATAACATGTTTAACCCATAACTTAGACCGCAGTACTTAAACTGCGACAAAAGTTAGTCAAAGATAAAACGAAGTTGCATAGTTTTATAAGTCCTTACGAGCGTCCTTTGCGAGACTAACAACGATAACTTTCACTGTAACGTACTATACGTATAGCGAACCTCATAATTTCGTAACCGTTTTTGGCAACAATTACCAGTAAATTGAAACTTCACTATGAGCGGATTTCATGATGTGAATCATGATAATATGGTTAGAAAGGAGGTGACTACCGATATACTCCTACCGAGAGAAGTATGAAAGAAAAAGACATGTTGCGTCGATCCCAAACAAATTGTGATAAGGGCAGGAGAATGATGACTATGGGCAGATTTCACCAATGAAACTGTACGCGAGCAGCGCGACTAAACCACTGTTTAGATATTGTGCTGACCACGTTCATTTTCATTGGTGAAATCAGCACTAAGGTTGAAACTATCTAACTGTCACATAGACAAATAGACCTTGTCGTATTATGACGTAAAAGTGACGTTGAACCTTAGGGTGGTAAGGTAATTATGAGGACGTTTATAGTTAAAAAGTAAACCAATATTATTATAGTTTGTACAATAAATAATGAAGATATAAGTACAGATAAGGCTCTGTTCCTTTACATTCTTGTAGAATAACGACCTGGTTTGTAGTTTTTAGTACTAGAAGCGGTCTTTGTGAAGCGGGCTTTATGAAGGAGCTCGTATCGGGAAGTTCTGCCACCATGTCTATCTTTACCGTCAAGTTTGCCTAGGGTTGCTGTATTCTTTAGCGGTGAATGCTTATGCGAATCCTGCACCCCCGGCCATAGGTAGAGGTTAAACACCGCGGTGGCTTTAGCCGGTAAGAGTCCGGCATGCCCCTCTGTCACCCCCACGATGGAGGAAGTCCATGAGGATTTCCATCGCGGACCCAAAAAAAGGGTTGCTGTTTTCTAGTTTAATTGGATTTAGATGCTAGTTTAAACACAGGCAAATGAGACATTACAGCTTTGTCCTTGGGGCATCGCAAGCAAGATACTGTCTCAAAAACATAGCTGAAATGTCTCATATCATTTATTTATTTACTTATGTACACACAAGACATGCCAAAAGTACTGTGTGAGAGGGATTTATGAAAGTGTTGTTAACATTTTACTTGATGATTTTTTTTATATTTTATCTTTTATGTGTATATACAAACTGTGTCTTTAATTTCTGTAATTGGTTTAAAACTGTTTTAATTAAAAGAAGAAAATAAATAAATTCATACTAATATTATAAATGCGAAAGTGTGTCTGTCTGTTACCTCTTCTCGCTTGAACCGCTGAACCGATTTATATGTTGGTATAGAGATAGTTTGAGTCCCGGGAAAGGACATAGGATAGTTTTTATCCCGATATTCCCACGGCAAACTTATGCGGGTGAAACCGCGGGGCGCTGCTAGTGAAAACTTATATTATAAATGCGAAAGTGTGTCTGTCTGTCTGTTATCTCTTCACGCTTAACCAATTTAGATGAAATTTAGTACAGAGATAGTTTGAGTCCCGGGAAAGGACATAGGATAGTTTTTATCCCAATATTCCCACGGCAAACTTATGCGGGTGAAATAGCGAGGCGCTGCAAGGCCATACTTATATTATAAATGCGAAAGTGTGTCTGTCTGTCTGTCTGTTACCTCTTCACGCTTAAGCCGCTGAACCGATTAAGATGAAATTTAGTACCTATAGAGATAATTTGAGTCCCGGGAATTGACATAGAATAGTTTTTATCCCGATATTCACACGGGATCGAAACTTATACGGGTTAAGCGCGGGGCGCTGCTAGTAATAAATGAAGACACTTAATCGTAAACATAATCAGCCTAGTTCCCACTCAGGCCTCCCCTCTTCGAGAGGTAGTGCGCTGTAATCTACCACGTGGGGCCAGTGCGGGTAGAAAACACAACCACTTGATAGAGTTCTATAGGTATACGAGTATATAAAACTCAGTGGCGTGCATTGCATATAGACATATATGCAAATTAAATTTCAGTCGACAACATCAATCAGTTTCTTATTAAACTTCAACTATATCCGACGATCCTGCATACTTATCTCTTTTGTTGACTGTACGTATCTATATTTTAGTTTGTGTATAGTTTTAGTTAAGTTAGGATTTAATTTTATTATTTTTATTAATTAATTAGGTAGTAGTTGTTATTTACTTGTTTATTATTTTTATTTACTTTAGGGATATTAATAAAAAATGTTATTATTTTGGATATGTATAATTATCTGTGTATCTATGTATACATAATATTTGCACCAATGACAGCCCCATTCTATGTCCAGGAAAATCAAAAAAGAGATTTCAGAAAGCGATAAGGCATTTTATATTATGATGTAGTGCTTGATGTATTTTTTTAGTTATGTATTTTTGTGGTGTACGTTATATAAAAATAAACAAAGACAATGATTATGCTTGTAATAATTTCATTTTAAAACGAACAGGACACTTTCTGTTATATTCGTATCGTATGTAGGCTTCAACCTACATAAAACAAAATCAACATAATTAATATATACACCAACATTACTACCACAAAACCGAACAAATCAATTATGCAAATATCCATATTATTTAAGGTAATACCCGTTTACATATTACCGACGTCAATTTACCTAAACAAAAACATACCTATTTCTAATTTTGAATGTATGTAATAAACGTTACGTGTTGGTAATTGCTTCGGCGTAGTAATTCGTAGCTCGAACGTAGCACTTGCTACGAATGTAGTACTTGGTTCATTAGTAGGTGTCAATTTGAAAATTAAATAAAAGTTATGAAACACCAACGGGTGTTATGTAATTATTGGTGTGGGATATTGGAACTTATGTTTCATTAATTTTTTTTTTGTGATTTATATAAATAACTGATAATGTTACGCGTCTTTGATGTATTTCCAATAAAATATAGGTAGTCTATTTGCGTAGCGTAAATATTTGCACGTTTTTGAGTTACATCGACAGATAATATTGACTAGGTACTATTTTAGAATACTCAAGGATGCTCTCCAAAGTATGTCTTATGAAGAAACAGATAATTTACTAACTGTGTTAAAGTAAATGTAGCATACAAACTTCACTTAAGTTAAATAATTATCTTTAGAAACTAAGAGTTATTATATAATTATTTGTCCATTGTCTACTTTTGATTATTTATTAATTTTAAAAGACTATTTTAGCTCATCTCGCCTGGAATATAGGATTACCTAGTTCAGGCACGTAAGTCTTAGCAATATAATTTTATTTAAGCAAAACTGTACTAATTTTCATGCCTTATAATTTTTGAATAAACATATTATTATATCGTTTATTTATCTACTTATATATTAAATTACATTTTTAAATATTTCTTAAAATATAAAAAATAAGTATAAAAAATATTAAAAAATATAAAAAAAATAGTAGTCCGCCGGTGTCGGGAACAGGGTCCAAGCTACCGGTGGTTAGGGCTCCAGAGACAGGAACCTCCTCACAATGCGAGCCGTATCGAGGAGTACTGCCTTCTGAATCAGGCTCTTAATCCAACCGCCTAACGAGAGCGTTATTATATTATTAATAGAACATTTTTAAGACTTCGTGGGGTAGGTGTTAGAATACACAAGATGTAATTGAAAACTTGCGACAACTCGAAATAGCAGGTGCAGTTACAGTTGCATTATCATTATAAATTGTAATTTCCGCGCGTACGTGCGTTGCGAACAGCCGCCTCACCCCTGTCCCACCTCAGCGGCCAACTAGTTTCGCGCGGACTATAGTCGAAAAACTTCGGCTTTGTAAAGCTTAGTATTTGTCACTCATGATACTTGTGATAGCAGTGGTGGCCCAGTGGTAAGAGCCCCAGCTTACGAGTTGTAGGTCGTGGGTGAAATGAAATTATTTAGGTACACAAACTAAAGCGCCTGTCTGGGTCAAACCCTAATAATTTCGTCACCACTGTTCTTAAGACGGTGATGGAAAACGTCGTGAGAACCAGAAATTCGAAGACATGTGACATTTACCAACCAGCACTTCGTGGTAGATTACAGCCCACTCTCTCTCGAAGAGTCGCGCCTGTGTCCCAGCAGTGCAGCAATGGGAACATTATAGGCTGATTATGATACTTGTAATGGTCTCATTCTAAAATTAGATTGTGTCAAATTAAATCCGAGAACTGTATCTACTTGTGGTTTATTTTAGGCAGACATCTAACCATCATCTACATGATTAGACGCGATAATCGAAAGCCCTATTCAAATGACGGAAACCCAAGCATCTTGAGTAAACTTAAAAGTTGAATTAACATTTAAGGATCCAACCCGTCGTTCAAACACAAGAGCAAACCAAACACTTTCGCTAATGCCTTCAATCTCCTTGAAACAGATAAAGCTTCACATTTACATTACGATTGCAGACATGCTACTTTTAGTTTAGCGATTGATGATTTTGCGACTTTGCCAACGAAAGAACTCATTTTTCTTCTTCTTTTTTAGGGTTCCGTACACAAATGGTAAAAACGGGACCCTATTACTAAGATTTCGCTGTCTGTCCGTCCGTCAGTCTGTCACTTGGCTGTATCTCAAGAACCGCGATAGCTAGACAGTTGAAATTTTCACAAATTATGTATTTCTGTTGCCGCTATAACAACAAAATAAAATTAATATTTAAGGGGGGCTCCCATACAACAAACGCGATTTTTTGCCCTTTTTTGATCGATATCAATAATGGCAACAGGTAGGCACTTGAAATATTCACAAAATACTCAATTGTATTTTTACTTTAATAATAAAATTAAAATAAAATAAATATTTAAGGGTGGCTCCCATACAAAAAACGCAATTTTTTGTGTATTTTCGCTCGATATCAATAAATGGTATTTATATATGTACTTACCTAGTGTTAAATATTGTACGGTGGTACGGAACCCTTCGTGTGCGAGTCCGACTCTCACTTGGCCGGTTTTTTTTTGTTCTATGTGCTGTTGAAATTACTGGAGTAATGCTACACTAATTTGTGTCATGTTACTATTGTCTTTCCTCATGGTATGCATCGGAAAACTTTTAGAAAAACTCTAGGCGCTCATCCAACCATCATGCAGACCCGATAATCGAAAGCCGAGAATCTCGAGTCAACTCGAGACAAGATTAAACCAAATTAGTATTTAACACCTTCAGCGCCATGTATATCTTTTTGTCTCACAGTGTCTGGAACATTGTGTATCCAAAAGTATACACATCTTTCTACTTAGTAAAGGCGCTGTATCCTTTAGGAACACGCTTTCTATACATTTATTACGTAAAAATTAAAGCCCTGGCCTGACGCATTTTTTTTGGGTAATTCAAATTCAAAAACTTTAATTCGAGCGAAGACTCATATAGGGTTAGTAACATTGTTCTTATAACTAAGTGTTAGTAAATAACACGATACGATGGCACATGTAACTGACAGCAGTGAATTATATACGGACAGTCCACTCTGTCAGCAATCATTTTCAGAACCCTGTTGGGGCTGGTAATTGCTAATGCAAAGAATATGCGAGGTTTAGAGCCCAATCACTGTTCTTGCTTCCATTATACACCATAAATCGTTAATCAAAAGTAGCATGTCTGCCAGGACCCTTACGCTAGCAGTATATTTTATAACTGCACCAACAAATTTATGGTCCAACCAACGATACACTCCGCGACTTACGAAGGCTGTTGAAACTTTTTACAACTTAATCGCTTCAACCTAAATTTATTACAAAACCATAAAAAGACAATCCAAGTTGAAGTCTGTACGGTTCATTTAAGAGCTCTTAAATATCGTAAAACGAGTGACGATGTGGCGGGAAAGATAGACAGTTACGTTTTATTGCCGGACAAACATAAACAAAGTGCGGATGTAGATCCTGGTTTTAAAGACGTTTTGTGAGAAACAATTTAATTGGACTTCTTTTGTTTTGTTGTCAACTTTTTATTGGTAGAAGAGGTCTTTGTGAAAAAATTTGTTAAGGAAAGTATCGCCTCTTTACAGCCAATGCAAATGTTTCCAAAGCTGGGACACAGGCCTCTTCTCTGTGGGAGAAAACGGCCCGTAATCAACCACGCGGGCCCATTGCGGGTTGGTAGATTTCACATGTCTTCGAATTTTTGTTCCAGGAGATGCTGGTTTCCTTACGATATTTTCCTTCACCGTTTTAAGAGCTGTGGTGATTAAATAATTTACACAAAGTAAAGCGCTTGCTTGGGTTCGTACTCACGACCTAGAACTCGGTAAGTCGCGGCCGTTACCACTGGGCCACGACTGCTCTATCGACAAGGATAAACATCAAACACAGATATTCATAACATCAAAACATGTCATCCATTTCATTTTCCCATAACTCCGCAGCATTAAACTTAGCTTTGAACTCTTCGTAACTGCGAATGGCATTTCGTTCAGCCAAAGGTTCATGATTGCGTCTTTGAGTTTCAGTCATTTACCGGCAAATATTAAATTGAATTTCTTCCTTCGCTTATCTTTTATAAAGCAACTTTTATGTGTGAATCTGAGAGTGTGTTATTGGATTTCATGTTCCCTTTTTGGAGAGAAGTCTTGGTAATTATGTGAAGTTTGGAAACTCATTTGTAAGTTAGCGTAGGTTTAAATTACTTAGTCTCGTCTTCGTATTTTTAATTGTGTTCTAAAATATCATTAACTTTTAAAAGAGATCCATTGGGCTCAAACAAACCTCATTATTATCATCTGCCTAACCTTTTCCCAACTGTTTTGGGGTCGGCTTCCAGTCTGAATGGACGCAGATAGATAACGGTATTTTATATAGTCAGCCTATAATGTTCCCACTGCTGGGACACGGACCTCTTCTTGGTAAGAGGGTGTGGTCCGTAAACCACCACGCGTGCCCAGTGCGGGTAGGTAGATGTCACATGTCTTTGAGTTTTCGGTTCTAAGACATGCTGGTTCTCTCACCATGTTTTCCTTCACCGTTTTGAGAGCATTGGTGATGAAACAATTTACACTAAGTAAAGCGCCTGTCTGTGTTCGAGCCATTGGTGGCCGTTGTGGTAGAATAGAATAGAATACTCTTTATTATGTACACCATATAAATTACAGACATAAACGACGTGACCACAGATCTATTTTCTAACTGAACAGACAGCTGTGCTGCTGGGGAGTTTGTTCCGCCACTTCTTCTCCCCAGCGAAAGCACTATTTTGTAATTTTGATGTTCGAAAAGTGCTGATTCTCAGCCTAGTTTGAATAAATGACTTGATTTTTTTACAGACACGTGGTTACAGACATAGACATGTTCTTGAGTGGAGACCGTGAATCGGCAAACGTAAGGCAGGACGCCCTCAGGCTTTGTATGAAGGTGGAGCGACGATCTTTGCAGGACAGCTGGTAGCAGCTGAATGAGAGTTGCCGAAGATCGAGTTGAATGGCGTGCAATAGGAGAGAGAGGCCTATGTCCATGTGGACTGCTGTAGGCTGATGATGATGATGATCATTCTACCTGATGCTAATGACAGACACTATTGATAGCTCACCTACACATACACTAAAACATAAGTTGTCATCTCAAAGACCACAGAAATCGATACCGAAATTCACATCACTAATTACAATATAAACGCAAATTCACAAATTTTACAGGTAGGTATATGCTAAATTTTATCTGTTTCAATTATCAGAAGGTGTCAGATGAAAGGGTCTGGTAGGTAAGCATTAATTAGAATAGCATGATTTTACACATCGTGTATGTCTATAGGGGATACCCTAGATCGTATATTCTATGACCTTGAGATCACGGTTGGCTTGATTACGAGTCTGTGAAAATTATTTTACAGTTGAGTTGGTAAGTGAGGCTGGAATTTGATAATATTATGTTATTATAAGGATGTAACTCAGATGTAGTAAAATAAAAAGCTAATGTTGAATGTCCCAAAAATATCTCGCATTAAAAATAAAACTAACTTCCAGATCCAGAGTAAGACGCTTTATTATACAAAAGGTACCGTTGAGGTCATGCCTCGCAGGAGAATCTTGACACCGCGATTTACAATGGTGACGTTTCGGCACAACGCCATCTGTTATGAAAAATCGGTATCAAGCTAATGACAAATTTTGACTTTACAATAAGGTTTGTCTGTAGAACAAATTAGACATTCCGCCCACCATGGACGGCTCTGTCCATCAAACTTAACATGACAATATAAACTTAAATTATTGAATGGTCGTTTGGCTATCCACCATACTTTAATCCTAGGGTCTTATAATTATCTACGATACAAGTTCCTGCCTTATGAAAATAAAAACAATGAAAAATTAAAAACAAAATACATACAACCACAGAGGCGTAGCTTCATACACGCGTGTTTTTTTTTATTTGGGAAACAAACAGATGCAATAACAAACATAAGTATAAAATTAGTTCAACACAATCCAGAAACAGTTTCCATAGATTACTAAACAAGTATATGTAACTAAGTGTAACAACAACCAGAAGTTCATATCGCTAAGTTTACAGAAATTACAATTTAATATTATATAACATATAACCTTATTATTTAAATTTCGATGCCAAAATATTTCTTATACTTACTTAATTTGAATTTGGGTAGAGAAAGATGAAAAATATCTAAATCTTGATTTGCTTTTAATGAAATCGTGTCGTTGTACAGACGACATGCTCTTTTAATAAAAGTATTCTTGCCATAATTGGTTCGGGAGAAACCAATTTGGAAGAGAGTTCTTTTGCGTGCATTTAAGCGTGGACATCCAAAACTTATTTTGCTGAAAAGATAAGGGGAGTCCAATTGGCCTCTAATAATTTTATATAAATAAACTAGATCTCGCTCAGCACGATGTTCCTCCAATTTCTGAACCCTAGGTGTATGATCAGTTCCAATTCAAGTGCTTAGTAAATTTATTTAGAAATTTTTGGATTTGTTCAATACAAACTGCTGTGTTGGTCATTATACGCTTGGTGTACGTCAGCTTACATACAAAAATATAAAAACTCTGTCGTCGTCATAAATCGCACACATGGCTGCGTGACGTTGCTGCGTGTTGCTGTTATCAGGTATACTGGTAGGCCTAGCACCGTTGTCTTCTATACACTCTCACTAAAGCCGAACTATCTACGGTGGCGTAACTTCATACACACGTAATGGTCATTAAACGCTTGGTGTATTTTAGCTTACATTCAAAACTATAAAACTCTGTGGACGAGTCATGAAGCGTGCATACAACAACTCGAGCGTGACCCCGTAGCCACGAGCTACACGCTCAAGCGTCACGCGTCTTGCAGCAACGACTGCCGAGAAAACAAATGAAAGAAATGGTTTAGAACATACCATGAGTCACCGCAAAGCGACTTGCACGCCTGTTCCTTGACGCAAGTCGTATCGCTCGAGAACGTGAACGGGCCTAGAGGTCTACTCCCTAAGCACGAAGTCCATAGTTTCGGTCAAAGTTACGGTCGTGTCCTACATCGTATCACCTACGGACACAACATTAGTTCGAAACCAGAACTGAGAATGAATGACAACATGACTTGACAGTTGTCCCTACACGCGATGTGCTTTTGCCCATTCGAAAAATTGAATTTGTCACTTGTTTTTATGTGTCAACTAGTTTTGGACGGGAATCTTTGTTGATGGACTCTGACCAGATTTGCACCGGGGAGTTTTTCCCGCGGCGATTTTTATTCGCGCATTGGATTTTTAACGCACTCCTTAGGGCCGAGAGTTGATAATCCAACAGTTTGTTTTATTTTGTCGCGCTGGGATGCACTCTGTTGGATTCTGAATGCTCGGCTCAACACCGAGTGTTGAAATTCCAAAACTCTCTGGGCTGCCTACACCTTCAGAAAATAGAAGTGTGATGTTTTGTTTAATTTTCTTACTCGTAAATTATTAATCAAAGAGAGGCATTTGAGAGACTATTTAACAGCTAAAGCCGTGACAGACAATCGGTTGCCGGTTTTATAGTCAAAGAGCAATGAAGTAAAGGTGCGACGCCGCCCGTTTAGGTACACAATTCATTCGGGACATTTTTTTTTTCCTTCGGAAAATGTCGTGGGGCGAATTTTGAGTAAGAATTTTGATGGCTATAGAAGTCAGAAAAGAAACGATGGATGGACTGTCTGAATGATGATATGGTTAGAAAGGGGGTGACTACCGAGATGAAGATATTATGGAAGAAAAAGACATGTTGCACCGACCCTAAATAAATTGGGATGAGGACAGAACAATATTATGATAATGATGATGATTTTATTTTCTTCCTTTATTGAAAACATGATCAATTTAGTAGGTATTTTAAGAGTATTTGGATCTGTAGACTAACATTTTAAGGTTATTGTTGTATACTTCGCAATCAAAATTCAAGTGCTTGAGGAAAACCACGACAGAAGAATTCACGTTTATAAAACGTGAATTTTGGTTTTCCTCAAGCACTTTTCTCTTTTCCACTCAGGTTTTTTCATAAAAATCAAAAATAATCTCGCAATTTGTAAAGAACAGGAACAAAAAATTAATTGTGTGCATTATGTAATTTATGAACTTTACAATATTTCAAAGTAACTCTTTATTTTAGTTGATAACAATAACATCGTTTGCGTTTTAGTTTAAAGTAGGTAACATTATTATTTCCGTCTTTCTCAGAACTGTACAAAAGTAACTGAAACAAGATGTTGAAAATAAAACAAGCTTTTTTAATGGACGGAAAAGTTTTATTCAGAACATAAAAGAACAACTGAGACTAAATTTAAATAACTTTTGTAAATATTCAGTAAGTATTTTATTTTATTTTTTATTGAAAGGAACAACAAACAGTTTCATTATACTATATTGACAGCTATGCGGACGAATTTTATGATGCCCTTTATTTCCCCTCCTTTTTATATACTTGTACATATTATTATTTTAAGATATTTAGTTTTTTAAATTATGTAAATATAATGTAAGTACTTTAAATTAAAAAAAACAATATATTATAATAAAATTATAATAATCATTAAACTCGTGTTTGTTTACATTTTTGGCAAATAAATCGCGAATGCAGATTACCTACTACATTGAATGGAATATGATAATAATCATTTAACAAAAACAATTTTATTAATATTATATGTATTACTCACAACGCTGTCCACAGGTAGACATAATAGTTTCGAAGAAAAAAAAGTTTAATCGCTAGGAGTTTTTGTAGCAGTACGTGCGGTAATTAGTTGTATAATGAGCATTAATGAGTTCCTGGAAGGATTTAGGGGAGACCTTTGCCCAGCAGTGGGAGAAATAGGCTAACAAAAAAAAAAGCAATTGAATTAGAGTAGACTTCCCTTCTGAAGGTCTAAGGAATCTATCAAAAGTCACTACCACCTACAGTCCGTTCACAGTTATTTTACATCTGACAGCAACAACCTAATAACAAGTAACGAGAATAAAGATCACAATGATTTTAACAGACCTGTCAGTGGCAGCAATCTAACAGCAACTTTATTTGAATGAGAATAAACGTCACTGTGATTTGGACATTGATGCAAAATCAGAGATAAAATTACAGTGAATGGACTGTACATGACCATTTTGGCAGCAACTGTTAAGCAAACGGATCGTTGATCGCAATGTATTTAAGTAGTCTCTTTAACAAAATCCTCAAAGCGTTTCTCAGGAAATACGTTTATTTATTTATTTTATTTAATTAAAACGGTTTAAAACCAATTACAGTAATTAAATACAAAAAAGGCACACACAAAAGAAACATAAAAGATTAAGTGTAAATCATCAAGTAAGAAAAAATAAAGTTAACAAAAAAAAAATTAACAACACTAAACTTTCATACTGTATCCCTCTCACAATACTTCTGACATGCCGACAAAATCTTCGTCCAATCTCGTCCACAAACAGATCGTTAACGTTAACGTCATATATATCTCGACCCTTTAAAAAAGAAAATAATCTAACACGGTACCGTCTTTTATAAAGGCAAAAAGAACCAACAGAATTCCGAACATAATTACGAAAAGATATTCAAATGAAATAACTTTTTTATTGTTCATTACCACTACTATTTTATTTAATAGTTCCTGTACACACATAATTACAATATAACTATATACTATACACTAGATACTAAAATAAAAGACTAACTAACCTACTATACAAATAAAAAATAAAAAACCAAAGGACACTTAGGCGTCGAAGTACTCATCCGCATCGCTGTCATCCGGAAACGTGCCCAGAAGACTGGCAGCATTGCCACGTTGAATGGCAATGCTAATGAAATAACTATGTCTACGTAAACGTTTCTAAGCAGACTGGTCCAGAAAATTTCGATCCTATAAATAACGATCCCTTTTTGCTAAGACTTTTATTCGAGACCTTCCATTTACTGGGTCCAACCCTAAAAGTACTTGTACTAACAAGCCTAAAAAAGTAGAACTTGTTTGAATACTGAAACATAAGAAAACTTTTAGGGGTTCATATATTTTTTCGTGTTGAAGATTGGTTAACGGAGTTTGCCCCTACTTTTTAATACATTTTATATCAATACTCAGGAGGATACTGGAGTGTCACCGAATCTAAAGATAAAGTTTCAGTCCTGGTTGTAATTTTATAGTTGGATCGCAGCCACTTGGTATAAGTTGCTGTGATCTTATTATAAAATTGGTACTGTTAGATATTTCCACAAGAAGCAAGCTCAAAACATTTTATATTTATTTATTTTTATTTATTTTACCATTTATGTTCACACATATATAAACAGACAAGAAAAAACAGAACAGAAAAATAGGTAATAAAAGAAAAGAAACAAATATATATAATCCCCAACTTAAGTAAGATTGATTAAATTAACTTTTGTGAAGAACTGAACTGGTGCCCTGAGAGGTGCCCTGGTGAGGCGGGGTCGCAGCATGTCGCGTAGGAGATGGCGGGACGAGCTGAATAGATTCCGCCAAAACTGGAAAGAGGACGCGTGGGGTCGCAAAAGATGGAAGGAGTGGAGTGCGTTTGCCTGGGCAAAATCCACATGGTGGACAAATGGCCACTCCTGGGAGTGGGACACCACACGCTAGTAAAGAAAAACAAAAACTTTTTTGATTGACTGGAAACACGTTTAGCGTATTGTTGACTAATGTCAACTAGTTTTTAGCATTAACCAATTCAATTCAGTCAATCGTAGTCCACTGCTAGACATGGCCTTTTCCAAGACCGGCCACAACACCCGATACTTCGCATTTAATTCGATCCAGTCACCTTTTAATGCCACCTAGGCTACGAGGTTTCCTAGAAGAGAAGTGGCCACCATATTATAGTGTCCGCAATTTAACGGCAAATGATGTCACTGAAAATTTATTTATGAAGTTTTCCTAGAGAGCTTTTTTTTTGACACCGTAAAAACCCGGAGGGGCCCGTGGCTAAATAATAACAGCTGCACAGGTCGATCGATCAGGTTAAGCTATGCTTGCCGCGGTTGGTCTGTGGATGGGTGACCATCTTTATATATCGAGATCCCTCCGTGCCTCGGAAAGCATGTTAAGCCGTTGGTCCCGGCTGCCATTCGTGGATCTTTGACAGTCGTTACGGGTAGTCAGAAACCCGAAAGTCTGACAACCAGTCTTACCAAGGGGCATCGTATTACCCAGTAACTGTGTTGTGGAGGTCAGATAGGCAGTCGCTCCATGTAAAAATACTGATATTCAGCTGCATCCGTTTAGACTGGAAGCCGACCCCAACATAGTTGGGAAAAGGCTAGGCAGATGATGACCGTAAAAACAAACCCTGCTGCCATCAACTTTCATGACGTCCGTCACTGAAGCCGTTATGTGCCGGCCTCAGCTCTTAAAGAAAACCATAGCGTAAGGCTTCTTTTACTAACTAGCATATGAACATTTTTAACCGACTTCAAAAAGGAGCAGGTTTGTTTGTTATGCGATATCTCCGGCAGTTGTAAATCGATCCTGCATGGAGTATTGCAGCCACCTTTGGGATGGCTCAGCGAAATACCAACTTGCTGCGCTTGACTCGGTGGAACGCAGAGCTAAGAGGCTCATTGGCGACGTAAAACTAGTGGATGCCAAGCTTCACAGCTTGGCTCATCGCCGCAAGGTTGCCTGCCTGTCGGTCTTCTACAGACTGTACTTCGGTGAGTGTGCCCAAGAACTCCACGACCTCATTCCACCGGCCCCCTTCTACCTTCGGACATCCAGACGCACAGCATGTTACCATCCCTACCTGGTTGCTATTCCACCAATTCGCACTAAGCGTTTGCAAATGTCTTTTATAATGCGCACAGCAAAAGAGTGGAACTCTCTACCTGCGTCTGTTTTTCCGAGCACATACAACCCAAATCTCTTCAAAGTGAGAGTGAACAGGCTTCTTCTGCATAAGCTCGCTCCATCGTCGACTTTGTCTCTGTCACCTTTGACCTAGACTAGAGTCAAGAGCAAATCCATTTCAAATTAAAAAAAAAAAAAAAACGATTTAAAAAAAATAAATTAATAGATAGGTTATTCCTCAGGGGTGGTCCCGTATAAATTTTAATAACTTTGCTTGGGTAGTTTTTCAGTTAGCTTCAAGAATACGTATTTTTGGCACTTAGTTTGTATTGATGATGTTATAATGACCTCCTGTCACTGATATTTACATAGCAAGTAGTGTTATACGAATTTGTGTGGAGTAAGTACAACTTAAAAGTGATAAATAAAAAAACAACCGACTTCCAAAAAAGACACTACAAAGTGAAAAATAACTTTAATTTCGGATATCCGTGGCAAACAACGAAAATGCGAACCCAACCGACAACCGAAACCGACTTCCGAAATTAAAATTTATTTTTCACTTTGTAGTGTTTTTTTTCGAAGTCGGTTGTTTTTTTTTCTTTGGAAAAAAGTTTTTTCACAATGCTAGTCGAATGCGAAAATGAAATTGAACAACTAGGCTATTGTTCTCAGTTACAAATTCGCAAAAATCGAAATGCGTCCAAAAATTTCCAAACGAAAACACATACCCCTCTGTTCTTTCATCATATCCAACCTATATTAGAACACCTTTGGGGTCACGGCTCAATGACGTTGTCCAATAAATCATGCATTGTTGTTGCCGACAAAAGAAGTCATTTTTGGCTGAAAGTGCTCCATTGAAGGAAGGTGGCCTATAATATTTGTGTACACAATGGTTGCTTTCGCTAAGGTCATGTTAGTGACAATGGTGTGGTTTTTTAAGGGAGTTTTTGGGAGAAGTTTTTTTTTTTGTCGACCTACGTGCAAAATGACGTTAGCAGGTTTTCTTCTTTTGCGGGTTTAGGCTATTTTGCTTAAAGTGAATAAGAAAAGTGAAGTCTCGGGGACGCATTGTTTTGCAAGCGCCCAAAAAACTGAAGGGAAAAGTTTGCTTACTCTATGCCAAAAATAATGACGCAGTGACAGGCGTTTTATATGAAAACCATCAATTTGATCGGTTGAAATTTGACTCGGCAATAGCCTTTTCCCAACTTTATTTGGGTCGGCTTCCAGTCTAACCTGATGCAGCTGAATACTAGTATTTTAGATGGAGCGACTGTCTATCTTACCTTCACAACCCAGTAACTGGATAACAAAATGTAAGACAGCCGGGACCAACTTAACGTGCTTTCCGAAGCACGGACGGGTCTCGATATGTAAAGAATGGTCACCCATCCACGAACCGACCGCGGCAAGTATAGTTTAACCTTCAATCGACCCGTGCGGCTGTTATTACCTACCAAATTATTTTTCCGTTCGACATAATATTAATCAATACAATGCAGGGAGTTTCAACATACGAGTAGGTACTCCCACTTCTGAAGAATTTCAACAAAATACCAATCGATACAATGCAGGGAGGTATTACATACTCCATTTCCAAAGAAAACCCGTACATTTTCATACCACCGTTTTATTAGAACCACTACTTATAAAATATTCTAGGAACGGTATCTCAAAAAAAAAAAAACACTAGTCTAACCAACTACTTCAAGAGTTCTAAAGAAACCTTCATTTCGTTTATTATCGAAAATACCTTACAAGATAACTTTTTGAAAAGGATACCCTTGATAAAAGTAAACGGCTTGACTATTACGTACTTAGGAGGGTACAAAGGAGGGTAATTCAAAATAATTTTTATCCGGCTGTCGCAACACTAACAAGGAATGGCCCAGTTTACAGTGATCCAGTGGGCTTGGTAAGGCGCAAACGCGAGTCCCATACCACGGGTAGAATGACAATTTTGTAGGTTTCGTCCAATTGTCGCATCATCATCATTATTTCAGCAGAAAGACGTCTACCTATTGCTGGACATAGGTCTATCCCAAACATTGTCGTCAATTTATTACATAGCTTATTTAGCCTATAATGTTCCAACTGCTGAGACACGTGGGCAGTAATCTACCACGCAGGTCCAGTGCGGGTTGGTAAATGTTACATGTCTTCTGAATTATAGTATTATTAAGGTATAGCGATTGATTGCCATATTATGTGTGTTACGAAATTACCCTGCAGGTCAATATAAATTAATAAACGCAGACTATTAAACAATTTACAGGCTCATTTGAATTCATTGTCAAGAAGTCAGTCAGTCAGAAAGATGAAGCTAGTTGCCCATTACAAAGCGTAATATATTCCTACGGAGAAGAATGGGCAAAAAACTCTATGGAGACTTTTTTAAATCAAAATATTGTTACAAATATAATTTAAATTTAAAAACGAGCTTACTCGCGGTGAAGCTTGAAAAAAGGATTTTATTACGTATTTAATGACAAACCATAGCCGGTAGCCAACATGACATTTATCTCATACAATTACGTTTCACTCACTTGACTGAACAAAGTGAAAACTGGATGAGTTCAAAAACCGTAGTAACGGCTTAAAGCGAATCGTAAAGCCGTCTTTATTGACAATTCGTTTTCACTGATACGGAAAGCGAACCGGTTTTTCAGGCTTTCCTACCTGTTTGAGATTTTTTATAGGATTGAGACATGGTATCCTGGTATATGCATAGTTATAGTACGAAATTAATCATGAATTGAATGTATTTCTTTATTTAGGTTCAAAGTAATAACAGCCGCACGGGTCCATCATGCATCACGTCGCCCTAGGGGACTAAACGATTCATGTTTAAAAATCACAAGCTCCAAGCGTGAGATCGCACCCAAAGTCTTACGTTCTACGAATCGACAAGTCGCATCGCAACGTTACATTACGTCTGTTTGCGAAAGCCTTAACTTAAGCTCTCACAAGCGAGCATTGAACTCTAGCAGACTTATGTTGTCGACAGTACCAACAATCTTTATCATTGAATTGCTAGCGAATATTTTAACAATTTCCGAATCCAGGTTCGTACCTCCGAGCATATACGGTTCGTTTATTTCGTTCGTTCGAATTAATGTAAAATGCTAAATGCTTTTATATTTATTGGTATAATTTATGTAATTTAAAATTGGCTTGGAGGTGTATATCGTCCGAAAGTGCAATTTAATACTTGCGATAATAAAGTTAAGTAAAACTATACCGAGAGAATTTATAATTGGTTTTTGGGGAATTCTTGTACTGATTTTAATGATTTCGTTTAATGATATCACGACCATTTGAGGCACAGATTTGGTATCCATTTTACACTATAATATTTCAAAGAGCTGTTAAGGACCTAACTGAAGGTTCATAAAATGAAAGTAGAAAGTGGACTGTAAAACTTATAATATGGTTCTAGAACAAACAGTATAATGTTGGGACTCTTGAACAACAAAGTATGCGCGCGCGTCAATCACCGAGTTCGATATTGGAGTGAGGTGCGGGCGGCGGCGTCGCGGCAGCCAGCCCGCTGCCGCGGTGTTGTCCCGCGCCGCGCCGTGTCCTTCACGCGTCCTCTGGTGCGGATTAAGAATCACGCCTTGTCTGCGTGAACAGAGCACACAAAACACTTATCTTCCAGTCCTAATCCTAGTAAGATTCTTTGGTGGTTCTTATTATGCTTGTCATCCAATAAAAGTGGTAACATCATATTTTATGTCACTCTCAAAGCTAGTAACTTCTTCTTTATAGCACTTTTGTCAGATCAGTCGTGGTCCTCATGTAGTTTCTTGTCTAGGAGCTGATGTGATTCACCTCACGATTTCTTGCCACCTACTGAGATTTCTTGCTAGTAACTATTTGCAAAATCACATCTATCCGTCGCTCCGTTGCGGTGTGATAGCTGGACAAGCCAACAAATACACTTTCGCATTGATATCAGTGATAAAATAGAAATAGCATAAATTTTGCACGACCTACGAATCAAACCAAAGACTCCACACTTACCAGTCACACTGTACAACCACTAGATATTTACTTCGGTCTGAGATCTATAAATGTAACCTAGCACATGTTCCAGTTTCTTTCTTGTACTTGTGCGGCAATGACAAGAATAACGCCTAGCCGCCTTTTTTTTTTTTTTTTTTTTTTTTGCGCTGGGAAAAATGCGTTACGCATACCCTCCCATCGAGGGATGGGGGGCTATGTGGGACTCCCGGGTCTGACCCGGTATACCCACTAAAAAACCGCTTCGTCCGAGTGGCGGGGGACTGGGAAACAGGCGTAGCCTTAACGTCCAGTCCTCCGCCGACGATTGCCCTTCATGGCGGGCCCCTCACGGGGGCCCGGGAATGACCGACGAAGGTGGCGATGGGTGCAATGCGGGAGAAGGCACCCCCGTGCCTGTCGCCCGCCCATCGCCACCATGAGGAAAGAGAGGCTGGCGCGAGTCGGAGAGAGTGGTTTCCCCACGCGGCGGCCACGTATCCCGGTCCCCTCTCTAAGAGCGAGAGGGTGAGGGGAGTCCGTGGAAGACCGCGACACCAACGCCACCAGGCCGTCCCGGTCGCCCAGCCACTGGCCAGGGACCGAGTAAGGGTATGCGATGTTCGACCCTATCCATCAGTCGGACATCGCACACCCCTCCGCAGCCACCGCAGAAACAGCGGCGGTATTGGCAGCGGCAGCAAACCCGGACGGCGCCTGCGCTTTGCCCCGCTTAGGGGGAGGATTGCAGTTCCTCCCCTTCATGACGTGCCCTGACGGGCAGCCACTAGCGGCACACACCGCGCAGTGCGGCGTGGCGGCCTCGCAGGTGGCGGCTTTGTGGCCGTCCTTGCCGCAGCGGTAGCACGCGTCCGTCCTGTCCACCGTGGACGGACACAGGGGCCGGGTGTGTCCGATGCCGAAGCACCGGAAACACCGCAGAGGCTGGTCTTCGAGAGCTCGGACTGCTCCCGAGCTGAGCCCGACTGTGAGCCGTCCCTTGGCAAGGACGGCCTTGGCAGCGGCGATTGGGCACTCGAGGCGCATGGTGCCCATGCCACCGCGGCCGGGCCTTATGTCCCGGCCTTGGACTGCCGCGACGTCACAGCCCCCTATCGCTGCGACCGCCGCCACCACCTCCTCCTTGGTGACGGAGTCGTCAAGGTCCGCCACCTCTAAGGCCGCCGACTTGACCGGTCGTGCAACCTTGGCCGAATCGGCGATGACCTCCTGCAGCTTGGCTGCAAAGAGGTCCGCATGGGCACTCCCCTCCGCCCCCGGGAACTCGAAAATTCGAGCCCCGGCTTGGGTCCGCCGGCAGGACACACTGCCGATCCCCAGTTGGGTGGGATCGGCATTTGCACGCGCCCGCACCAAAATCGAGGCGTACGTCTCCCCGCGGTCCGCAGCCTCCGCGGTGAGCGTCACCACGACGGCTGCGGGTTTTGGGGGGACTAGCCGAGCCTTTTGCCTCCCTTTCCCCGTCCCCTTTCCCTTGCCGGTCGTCTGCGACTGGCTGGGAGCGGTGGTGGCGGCGGGGACGATGGGGACGGCCGTCGCCGACTTTTTGCCCTTGCCCTTCCCCTTGCGGACCACTTCCGTCCACTCGTTGGACGGGGTCGTTGAGGGGAGGAGAAGGGCGTCGTCCGCGTGGGAGCAGGACGGGCCCGGCTCACGCTGCCTCGCGTCTGCCGCAAGGGCTGGTCGGAGGCGTTTCTCCGGCAGGAGCCGGTCCTCGATTCCTGCTAGGCAGGCTCTTGTGAAGGCCCTCTCCTCCATTATGACCTTGCGGAGGATATCCTCAAGGTTGGAGGCGGGGCCCTCTGCTGCAGGGCTCGACTGGGCCTGTTGTGCCAGCCAGTTTCTGATGAAGCTGGCTGACCTCCGACTGCAGGCGATCCACCCTCGCCTGCAGTTGCCGCGTCTCGTCGCTGGAGCTGCGCTGGACCAGCTCCGCAACGACGCCGCGCATGCTCGCGGCCCTACACTTCAGGGCCTTCTGTAAGGTCCCCTTTATGTTGGAGGACTTCGAGGCGACCTCCGCGATCTCCCTCTCGTCCTCCTCCGCCATCTTCTCCAGCTCGGCCAGGGAGTGGTCCGCGTATACGACGCGGGACGCACCGTACCCGGACTTGGCCCGGGCGACGTGCGCCCGCTTCTCCGCGGCAGCGACCCGCTCCTCCAGCTCTTGCTGGAGCTGAGCCCGCCGAGCCAGGTCCAACTGGCGTTGGGCGTCCGCGAGCCCAACGACATGGGTCTCCGCGGCCACCGTCGGCTTTTTAGCCTTCGCCGACCGCGTCGACCCCGAGGCCGAGGAGCCCCCGGACCCACCGCTCCGGTGAGTACGCTTTCGCGAACGAGTGTCGTCCGCGTCCGACACACTAATCAGTGAGTCGTTGTCAGACGACGACTCGTCCGCCCCTCCGAAATAGCTAGCCGCAGACGGCGCGCGGCTAGACTCTGACGCCGAAGCGTCGGGGTGGCCCTGAGAAGGGCCTTTTGGTTGGCCCTGAGAAGGGCCTTTGGGTTGGCCCTGAGAAGGGCCTTTGGGTTGGCCCTGAGAAGGGCCTTTGGGTTGGCCCTGAGAAGGGCCTTTTGGTTTTAAAAACCGCCCGAAGGCGTCCCGCGCAGGATTCGGCATATTCCCGGCAGGTTCGCAGACTCTCACTCCAGTTAAAATTAGCTACGAAAGCACAGTGCACTTTAGCCAACCCAGTCTGCCACTCCGTTACGGTGGTCAGAACTGGGCTGTTTCCAGGGGACGCGACGTGGACGCAAGCACTGTGGGGTGGTCCCCCAACGCCTAGCCGCCTAGCCTAAGTCATCATCATCTGTCTAGCCTTTTCCCAACTATATTGGGGTCGGCTTTTAGTGTAACCGAATACAGCTGAATACCAGTATTTTATATGGAGCGACTGCCTATCTGACCTCCAGAACCCAGTTACTGGGTAGTAGTAGTATACTCGTACCTACTACTAGTTGTCAGACTTTCGGACTTCTGAGGCCCCGTAACGACTGTCAAAGTTACACGAATGACAACCAAGACCAACGGCTTAACGTGCTTTCCGAGGCACGGAGATATCTCAATATGTAAAAATGGTCACCCATCCACGGACCAACCGCGGCAAACGTAGCTTAACCTGATCGATCGGCCCGTGCGGCTGTTTTTATTTAGCCACGAGTTCCTCGTCAACTCTCAGTCTAAGTACGTACTAAATACAGTTTATAGATATCGGTCTAAATCTTTATTTGTATCATGGCACAATATTCAAATGGAACCTACGACTTTATAGACCACAAGCTCAAGTGAAAACCACATGCAATAGCCGACGAATAACTTTGACGACGTGAGAAGCAGAGAGCAAGAGTCATTCACATGTCTGGTTCAGAGCGGAATAAAGGCGGTTTCGAGGCAAAGGCGAGGCGAGGAAATCAACTACGGAGAGAGGAAGTTAGGTGACTAAATGTGACTCTTGTGAGGTGTACGATTGTGTGTCAATACTGTTCGTACAAAAACCATGGTCATGGTATGGGCATGTGATGCGGAGGAATGAGGAAACTGTCGTGAGGAGAGTTTTGAGTATGAATGTCGATGGCTATAAGCGTAGGGGAAGACCAAAAAACGATGGATAGAATGTGTGAATAATGATATGGTTAGAAAGGGGGTGACTACCGAGATGACGTCTAATAGACAAGTATGGAAGAAAAAGTTATGTTGCGCCGACCCCAAATAAATTGGGATAAGGGCAGGAGAATGATGACTGTTCCGTACACAAAATATTTCTGGGAACTAGTTTCAACTTTCTGACTAACTGACCGGTTAGTCAGAAAGTTGAAACTAGTTCCCATTCTAAAACGTAGACCTCTATGGAGAAGAACGGGCAAGAAACTCCAAGGACACTCTTTTAAATCAAGATATTACAAGATCCTGGGTACATTATTCTTGTTGCTTCTATGTGTGAGAACAATGTAAAAAAAACACAAATCAAAATAAATATAAGATTAAAAATAAACCTTGACAGTTAAGAGATGACCAGTTTCAACCGACAGAAGCCCGAAAGTCTGACAACCAGTCTTACCAAGGGGTATCGTATTACCCAGTAACTGGGTTGTGGAGGTCAGATAGGCAGTCGCTCTATCTAAAACACTGGTAAAAATTCAGCTGCATCTGGTTAGACTGGAAGCCGACCCCTAACATAGTTGGGAAAAGGTTAGGCTGAGTTAAAGTTAGGATGAGTTAAAGATCCATAACAATTAGTACGTGTTGCAGTCATTATTATCATTTCAGCCGACAGACGTCCACTGCTGGACATAAGCCTTCCCCAAGCACCTCCACTTCGACCGGTTCTGTGCTTCTCGCATCCAACGGGTTCCTGCGGCCTTCACATGGTCGTCGGTCCACCTTGTGGGCCTTCCAACGCTACGTCTTCCGGTACGCGGTTGCCACTCCAGAATTTGGTTCTATGCTGTAGCATAAATATATAATATATAATAATATAGTATGTGATTTGTTCACTATACATACATTGTATTGTTTGAGTCGCCTACATCATTAAGTATTTTTCTTAACCACAGCAAATTAATTACTTTTTTTAATAAATATCAACTCCATACCACTAATTACTGGAAAGACTTACAATGACACACTAATTAATTTTATCAAGACATTTTTATTACAAAGAATAACAAAGACTTTGATCATGACAGAGACAAATTAAACTTTCAAAGAAGTCGTTAAAACGTGTGGCTTCGGAGTGAGCGGAAGTGTTAAGCGGAGTTGGCTTGCCTCGAGGCACAACTTATGCCTCATTATAAGTTTTTTAATAAATAAAACATACGCTCGATGCGGATTTATGAAACTTCGAGTAATAGTACCGGATAGTTTGATCGGAGACAAGTTAAAGATTTTTTAAGGGCGCGTTTTATATCGGATGTATCGATTTGGGCGACTAAGGGTTGACTTTTCAATAGTAAACGTATAATTATCATCATCTACCTAGCATTTTCCCAACTTCGTTGGGGTCGGTTTCCAGTCTAACCGGATGCGATTAATGCCAGTATTTTACAAGGAGCGTCTGCCTATCTGACGTCTACAACCCAGTTACTGGGTAATACGATACCACTTGGTAAGACTGGTTGTCACACTTTCGGGCTACCGACGACCCGTAACGACTGTCAAAGATCCACAAATGACAGCCGGGACCAACTGCTTAACGTGCTTTCCGAGGCATGGAAGGGTCTTGGTATGTAAAGATGGTCACCCATCCACGGACCAACCGCGGCAAGCGTAGCTTAAGCTGGTCGATCGATCCGTGCGGCTGTTATTACACTTAGCCACGCGCACCTTCAATTCATGCTATACGTAAATCTGAAGAATAAAATAGTTTGACATATTTTCTATACAAACGCTGTCAAACCGCAATATTTATCCCTCAGATAAAAATTATCTGACTATTAAAAAATCAGCCCTTTGTCTTGTAAAACTTTGTTTCTGTTTTGGAAATAGCAAATCATTATTAAGCTTTCTTCATTATCGACCTTTGTCTAGAGAAGAAGAAATGAAAATTTATATTGATGTCATTACCGTGTATTGTAATTTTCTCTCAGATAAAAAAAAAAAAACAAAACCTGAACGACGCGAAATCGCGAGTAGAAATTAAGGAAGCGAGTTATTAAATATCTCATTATTATCATTCTTAGAATAAGAATGAAGAGATGCTTGGAAACATGGTGGTCCTGCTCCATAGGACAATCTAGAGTCTAGACAAAATCAAACTGGTTGCTACTGATATAAATATTTTTTAAATTTTATGACATTATTTTTACATTCTGTGACTACAGTAACTCACACACTTGTAAAAATTATATGAAAATCATCTAGTTTTACAATATTTGTAAATATGTGAGCACCATTTATCTATCACATAATTGATTTACCTGTCATTGCTTTATTTTTAATTCTTTTTACCTTTTGTAGGTAGACTAATTTTATTCTAGGTGCATGGTCTTCATATATAATTATATAATGAATGTATACAAAACCTTGTAAAACATTTTAAAAGAGTAACGATGGAGTTTCTTGCCCATTCTTCTCCATACGAAAACTAGTTTTTGGAAGGGGCGACTAGAATCAATTTCGTTTTATTGTAATTTTTGGCGTTCAAAAGTGCTTTTAGTGTGCCTATTTGAAATAAATTATTTCACTTTGACTTTGAAGAGCCTGAACTGCAGTCAGTATCATCAAGCCCTGAAAAGACGCGAAATAATGAAGATAATATTCAAATTTGTATTAATTGAATTCAGTAACAAACTAATGAATTTACCACCACTTAATACACAAAATCAACACCCCAATAAACTGGAGGCATTCGATAGCCTCGTTTTAAGTCCTAATCCGACCCTTCTTCAACAAATTGGCCTCGATTTAAGGCCCCACCGTGATGGTGGCCTCTAATTGAGTTTGTGTTGTAGTTTTAAGTGGTCAGAGGAACCGTTGTCGTGACGGTTGTTAGCAATTGGGTCAACAGTTCATGTGGGTACACGGTGGAGACTTTGAGTATGAATAAAACAAGGGTGTTATGGTAGGTATGGGCCGAACGCGGTTTGAATCGAATACGAACTTTGGCTGAACATTCGGTGAAAATAATAAGTCCCGTCGAGTTTTAGGTTATTCTCAACGCACTTTTTCGAGAGCTACACGTCGCGTCGAGTCTTGTGTAAATTTTAAATACTAGTAGGTAATACGAATTCATTTAAAATTTTAGAAAAGTTCAAAATAGAGATTTTTGGCGATAGCAATTTTAATGCCTAATACATGTCAACATTCTGATAACGTTTAGAGTACATTTAATTGTTGAATAAGTAACAACTTTTTTATTATTTTTATAAGGCTTTAAAGGCCTTATTTTCACCTCTCTCTGTCTAGAGCTGCCAAGGACCAATCAGAGTTATTAAAGGAGTCCAGCTCATCCCGCTACCTCCATCTGGACCTTTCGTGATGTAGTTTGCCATTAAGCGGGACCCACTGGGTCGTATGTTTGGTTATTGACCGTCTGACATGCGGCAAATGTATCCAGCATGGCAGCTTTTCAAGTGACAACAAACAAACTACAAATAAATGCTTATGATTAAGTTTGGGGCCCGTGGTTAAATAATAACAGCCGCACAGGTCAATCGCTCAGGTTAAGCTACGCTTGCCGCGGTTGGTCTGCGGATGGGTGATCTTTACATACAGAGACCCCTCCGTGCCTCGGAAAGCACGTTAAGCAAGCCGTTGGTCCCGGCTGTCATTCGTGGATCTTTGCCAGTCGTTACGGGTAGTCAGAAGCCGGAAAGTGTGAGAACCAGTTAAGACTGGTTCTCACACTTTCCGGCTTCTGACTACGTGGCGGCGTCGTACGTGGTTCGTTCGTTGGTAAGCCAAGGGATATCGTATTACCCAGTAACTGGGTTGTGGTGGTTAGATAGGCAGTCGCTCCATGTAAAATACTGGTATTCAGCTGCATCCGGTTAGACTGGAAGGCGACCCCTACATACTTGAGAAAAGGCTAGACAGATGATGATTAAATTTTACTTGTTTAGTTTTACTATTTTAGTCAAAACAGAGTTAATTTAATATTTTGTTGTATCGAATGCTCGACGGCTACAGTTACCTCTGCCGTTGACGCGTGTAATAGATTATCCTATGTATAGGTATTGTTATTGTTATCATTTTACTGTTAAAACTTGATAAAATAGTAATGTTTTGCATAACTAGTTAAAATATTAAGGAATAATGTAGCAAAACATAGAAAATATTACAGACGGATATCCACCTTTTATGTCGTTGATATTTTAAATGAAGGTAGATAGAAACGTCAAAGTTGTTTGTTCACGACTATAAAAGGGGGAGCTCCGAGTGGCGGGGATCATTCTTGTTCGAGACACCGACCAGAACGGAGCTCCGGCCTACAAATGTTCAGTTGATTAGTATTAGTGACGTTATTATGTGGAAGAGGTCGACCAGATGTCATGTAAGTTATTTGATATTATTATCTTGATTATTGCTGGTAACTATAACTATGGTGTCCTGTATATGTTATATTATGGCCAATATTGCCAATGTTTTAAAGTGATGGAATATTCCTAGCTATTGTTACTATGTTGCTATTATTCTGTTCTCTTGGACCATTGTCCAAGAGATAGAATTGTTTTTAAATAACGATTATTTTTGGCAATATAATAAATTTGTTGATAGAATACTTCAATACTGTTTCCATGGAGTTTCGTCCTTCTTCTCCATGATGACCCTAAATTTGGAACGGATAACTAGCTTTCTGATTAATTACTGACAAGCCTAAGGCGATTGACACACTGCTGCGTTTCACGCAGCGCTGTGGGGGAAACGGAGCCAAATTCCACACGCGTGAGTGCGTTTTTTATTGAATTAGTATGTAAAAAACACGCGCGTGGGTGCGTTATCATGCGCCTCGCTGCATGATGCGGTGCAGTGTGCGAATCGCCTTATTTGAAATAAATGTCTAGCTTGTCTTTCGGTGCTTTATTACATAAAATCCTTTCCCTACATACTTAATAAGTGACAGCAACGGAAAGTAAAGGCTTATTAAGTACCTCTCTTTCACTTTTTAGTGATGTGACCTTAATAAAAAAATAAAAAAGCTAGTGAAGTGCATATATTATAATAAAAATATGTATGTTTAGATTAAGGTGTTTATATATGGGCCTGCGTCGCCTGAAATAAATTGATATAAGACGGTACTATACTCTCCAAAAGGCTTGGTCCTATAGTCATTTCTGTGCTTACACGTAATCCTTTAAGCGTATTTTACGATATCCACGGTAGGAGCCATATAGGGGGTATTTATTTTCGTGTTGTAGCCGGTTATACGCCAAGAGCGTGCCCTCAGCTTTTTAGGATAATTGTTCGTTCACCTATGAATTGTCTGGAAAGGATTGTGATACTGGGCCGGGTGGAAGGAAAACGCGCTCTGCCTAAAGCAGAGCACCGGCAACATGGTCAGACGCGATCAAGAAGGCTGTTGGAGGCAGAATTTATCGAGTGTTCCATACTGCAGAAGACCGCAACTTGGAGACGCAGCATATCGTTATATGTGGTCGCGATCTTCAGCATTGAGGGAACGACGAAAAAGAAAAAGTCTATTTGAGGAGCGACAAAATGTTGGTAGATATCGGTAGCGTTTTATAGCTTGTCTTATTAATACTGCAAGGCTCAATTATTTCTCTCGTATTTGGGTGTCGCGGTTGTTCCCGGGAATGAAAATAACGAGATGCTGAATCGTTCGTTGACTTCGGGTTTTGTAATCCAGTTTACTTCACCTGATAGGTATTTAGGAGTATACACCGGAGATGAATCTATTAATAAGCTGTCTTTGTACTGTAGAGGCTGAACCTCTTTTTATAATGCAGGCCGGTCATAATTGATGGCATCTGCTATTTGACCGCTCAAGCGTATGTAAAATGACTGAGATTAGGTTTGAGGTGTCAGATAGAAAGTGCTAATTTTAAGTAATTATTTAAAAGTCTAAAAATATAGCTGACTAAATCATATCGGAGTTTGATTTAGTAAATGTTCCCATCTGTAGCTTAGTTGACCCTTACAGTACCTTAGGTCTGTATTCAAATTATGTACCTATTTAATTAATTTCAAGGTAATTACAATATAAATGAATGTCTAATTATAACGGCTGAATTACAATTTACTTACATCTCCTAGCCGGCATACCCATGCATAAGAGACGATAAGACCTCTTCTGATAAAGATATAATTTTTTTTTCGTTAATCTATATTGTCCGACCGCTGGGCAAAGGTCTCCCCCGTATTTTTCCACTTTTCTTTGTGCTGTGCCTTCTTCGTTCTGTTATAAGCACACACTGAACCCTAAAATGCTTAATCATCATGGCTTTCAGCCATCTCAGTACAATAGTCGTAGTCAGCAATAATCATTAGTACTAAAGCCAGTCTATTTTAAACCTTTACGGTGATCGGTTGCACAAGGGTCCCCTTTTCTTAATTGTATTAATTAATTAAATAAATAATAATTATCTTTTTAAATAATTTCTTTTTTTAAAAAGCCTCTTTGAAGGGACCCTATAACATTTGGTGGCAGCGGTGGGATACGGAAATCCCCAGTGCCGATTCGCGTAAACTACATTTGCGTTAAATCAGTAAATAGACTCTTCGTATCCTGCAATCCTATAAAATAATTTAATGGTAATAAAACCAGTGAAGTGTTCATAAGTAGCACGTTACGATTCTGCGAGTCGTGTACATCCTGAGTGCATAATAATAAGTGCAGCCTACATGTATCCTGTGAGTGTCCTGCGGACATCCTTTAATCGTCCTGCGAGTATCCTGTGAGCGCCAGTCGCGTCCTTCAACCGACTAATAGCTTCACATACTTCTGGCATCCTGCGAGTTCCCCGAGCATCCTGCGAGTCCTTCGAGCATCCTGCGAGTCCTCCGAGCATCCTGCGAGTTCTCCGAGCATCCTGCGAGTTCTCCGAGCATCCTACGAGTCTTCCAAGCGGAATCCTGCAGATCCTGAAATGTCATAAGTGTCATCCTATGACCCGCGAGTGTTTTGTGTTTAGTCTAGAGTTCCGTGAATCTAAGAGTGTCGGTTGTGTTATCTGCGTGTGAGTGTCGCTATGCAGCCGTTCTCAGCTCTAGCTCTTATCGCCGCCTACGTATTCCTGTAAGTCAACGAACATATTGCTAACTGTAACTTTATCCCTGCTAGTTTATAATTAACATTTTGTGACTTGACGTCTAGAATTTGCATGTTATGCCTCCTAAAGTACCAAAAAACGAAGATAGTAAATTGCAAATTGAAATTCCATCTGAGTTTTCAGACCTAAAATCTCCAATCTTATCACCAAGAATTACTAGGCAAACAGTAGAAATGGAGCTTAATACTTTATTAAAATTCGTAAAACCATATGACGGCAGTCGCGAGAAACTAAATTCGTTTATTAACAATTGCAATAATACTTACGAGCTAGCATCCGAGGCACAAAAGCCAATTATATTTAAATACATATTATGTCAACTTACAGACAAAGCCGAAATTGCGTGTTCGATTAAAGAGTTCACATCTTGGGAACAATTAAAAGAGTTCCTTAAAACTCAATTTTCAGAAAGAAAACACTATACACATTTACTTAATGACCTCCAGGAAAGCAAACAAACTTCGTCTGAAAATGTAGGACAATTCGCCCTTCGCATGGAGACTTACCTTTCTCAATTATTAACAGAGATATCACTCTCTAATTATAAAGCCAAGGAAGTACCGGGACGCACAGCGGCCATGGAGGACCTAACACTCCACCACTTCCTTATGGGCTTAAACCCTCGCGTATCAAACATGGTAAGGTGCAGGGCACCTAAAACTTTCAATGAGGCCGTTAACTTAGCCATTTCCGAAGAAAGGATTTTAGAAACTCTTTATAGGCGAAATCATAGCTCACAACATGAAAAACAGGCTAGCCAAAATAGGTCTAAACCTAAAACCTTTGCTCAGAACAATAAAAACTCGCAGAAATCATCTTCGCAACCAAGTACGTCGGGTAGCAATCATAAACACGACCCAAACCTTACATGCAAATATTGCAAAGAGATTGGTCATGATATAAATAACTGTCAAAAGCGACAGAAACGTTACCCGAGTTCTCAACCTCAACAGGATCAAAGTAAATCCTCTGGGTCCCAACCCAATCCTAAATCTCCTCAAGTCAATTTCATCGATGATTGCGATGACTCTGATGAATCTTACCCACGATGACGAAGGTGAAAATGTCGAAGTGGAAGATTTAAACGAATAAACGTCCTGCAACCGTGCCGAACGGGACGTCAAGTCAAAGTCGGCACACATTTGAACCACATGAGTTCAATCTTTCAAAATCCCGAGGTTATACATCAGGGTAACCAGCCCCAAAACGGCAACCTCAATCCTCTTAAGGTTATACATCAGGGTAACCAGCCCCAAAACGGCAACCTTAACTCTTCCGAGGTTATACATCAGGGTAACCAGTCCCAAAACGGCAACCTCAATCCTCTTAAGGTTATACATCAGGGTAACCAGCCCCAAAACGGCAACCTTAACTCTTCCAAGGTTATACAGCAGGGTAACCAGTCCCAAAACGGCAACCTCAATCCTCTTAAGGTTATACATCAGGGTAACCAGCCCCAAAACGGCAACCTTAACTCTTCCAAGGTTATACAGCAGGGTAACCAGTCCCAAAACGGAAACCTCAATTCTCCTAATAAAATTTATGAGGTTAGCATCGATACCTCTAAAAAGCTACTACCTCATGTGTTGATAGAGTCACAAGTCTCTGATATTCCACTAACACTCCTTGTAGACTCAGGGTCTGCAATCTGCTTGTTAAAAGAATCAAGTGTTCTAAACAAGCCAAAAATCATTCATAAACCTATAAGCATTAAAGGCATCGATCCTGGCGTTGAAACCACTCAAACTATGGGTTATTTTAATTTAATATTAAAAGTTTCTGATTCTAAGTCAATTAACCATAAATTTCACATGATCAAAGAAATTAACCTACCTTACGATGGCATTATAGGTAATGATTTCCTGACGGCTAACAGTTGCAACATTGACTATAGTCGTGATGTTCTTAAAATAACACGCAATGAAATTAAAATCCATTTCTTTGACTCTTGCTACATCATACCACCACGCACGGAGACTGTAATAGAATGTACCGTCACAAATCCAGAATTAAAAGAAGGCGTGATCCTAGATCAACATCTTTCTAGTACTCTTCTAGTTGCTAATTGTATAGCAAAGGTAAAAGATAATAATAGAGTCAATATATCCATTGTTAATACGTCTAATAAACCTGTTAAGGTTAAACGCAACCTTAACCTTAAGCTAGACCCAATTGCCGCTTATCCTATTCAATCGACCCCTCTTAGTGAAGACGTAGTTGAACGTACTAGGAAAGTTCTAAATTCCCTGAGAACTTCCCACCTGAATGACGAAGAAGCTCAAGCGCTCTTTAATAATTTATGTTCAGACTATTCTGATATATTCCACCTACCAGAAGAGGCTTTGTCTTTTACGCCAACCATCCAACATGAAATCAAAACCACTAGTAACACTCCGATACATACAAAATCTTACCGTTTTCCAGAGTGCCATAAAGAGGAAGTGGACACCCAAATTAGTAAAATGTTGAACCAAGACATCATCAAGCCCTCAAATTCTCCATGGTCTTCTCCTATATGGATTGTTCCTAAAAAAGCAGACGCTTCTGGCCAAAAGAAATGGCGCATCGTAATTGACTATAGAAAGTTAAACGATGTCACAATAGGTGAAATTTATCCTATCCCTCAAATTACCGAAATTCTTGACCAATTGGGTAAAAGCCAGTATTTCACTACCCTCGACCTTTCATCAGGTTTCCATCAATTAATGATATCTCCAGAAGACGCACCTAAAACAGCCTTTTCTGTACCTCAAGGCCACTTTCAATTCAATAGAATGCCGTTTGGCTTAAAAAATGCCCCAAGTACGTTTCAGAGACTTATGAATACTTGCCTTGCTGGGCTACAAGGCTCTCGTTGTTTTGTTTATTTAGACGATATAGTCCAGTATGCATTCGATTTAAATTCAGCAATCCTAAATCTCAAGGCCATTTTCGATAGACTTCGACAATTCAATTTAAAACTTCAACCAGAAAAATGCGAATTTCTCCGAAAGGAAGTTACTTACCTTGGTCACATTATAACCCAAAACGGTGTAAAACCAAATCCAGATAAAGTAAAAGCTGTAACACAATATCCCGTTCCAAAATCTGCAAGAGACATTAAATCTTTCTTGGGCCTCGTGTCATACTACAGGCGTTTTATCCCTAACTTTTCGAAACTAGCCAAATCCCTTACCTTGCTCCTGAAAAAGGACGCCCCGTTTGATTGGACGAATGAACAACAACTTAGTTTCGAAACCCTAAAAAATAAACTAGTCAAAGCACCTATATTAGCTTATCCTGACTTTAATCAAACCTTTTTGTTAACCTGCGATGCATCTAATTATGCTATATCAGCTATCCTGTCTCAAGGTCCCATCGGGCGTGATCTTCCAATTGCTTATGCGTCCCGCACCTTAAATAAAGCCGAATGTAATTACAGTGTTACGGAAAAGGAATGTTTAGCGATAGTATTTGGAACTAAAACCTTCCGACCATATTTATATGGTCGCCGATTTACCATTGTAACAGATCACAAGCCGCTTCAATGGTTATTCAATTGCAAAGATCCCGGATCTAGACTCATTCGATGGAGGTTAAAACTTGAAGAATTTGAATATGATATTCAGTATAAAAAGGGTAAAATAAATACCAACGCAGACGCTTTGTCTAGATTTCCTGTTAATCCCGTTCAACCTACTGCTGACGAAATAACAACACCTAATCTTCTAAATTCCGAAGCTAATATTACACCTGGAAATGTTGATAGTAATTCAGACAGAGATTTCTTCGACTTCATTACGTCACCTGCTTCCCTTCATTCGGATGAACTTAATCCCGACCATCTCTTTGAAATTCCTACCCCAGAACTTATTAATACAGAATCTCCAAATCCTACCCCTATAAGAGTCCCATCAGAAAACACTATAATTCAAGACGCGCACCTCAGTTCCATGCCTGACTTATCCACCGTCGACTATTCCAACTTCCTGAAACAAATAGCGGATAAAAATAAATCTTTCAATACACACATTATCGAACATAATGACAGTTTGCTAAAAGCCACTTCTAAGGTTGTCTTAGTGCCCACATCGATTGATTTGGATGAATCAAATCCGTATATTGAAGAAATATTAAATAATTTAGAAAATCAAAACCAAATCCGTAACCAAGAAAAACAACTACATTCCTTCTATAAAGTCCAATCAGGAAATAAAGATTACTACTTCCTGTACGTAAAAGTACATCACTTCGACCAGACGTCATATGACGAAATATTTAAAACTCTCAAATGTATTCGTAATGAACTTGTAATAACTGATCAAATTAAAGAAATTAGTATATCCGACTTCCGTGACCCTTTTGAAAAACACAGTTATATTAAAATATATAATATTATAAACTATCTATTTCATAATACTGGCATACAAATAGATATCTATCATAATAACGTTACTTACCCATCACCGTCTGAAGTTAAGAAAATTCTCTACGACAATCATGACTTACCCATAGCTGGTCACCTTGGTGTCAGTCGTATGTATGATAGATTGAAACAGTTATATTATTGGAAAGGTATGCGCAACGACATAGAGTCGTATGTTAAAAGTTGTAAATTGTGCCAAGAAAATAAAGCTTTACGCAAAATGAATCGCGCACCAATGCAAATTACAAGTTCGTCAACTAAACCATGTGAGCGCATATCGCTTGATATAGTAGGACCTCTTCCAGAATCCGGTCCGGCCAACCTTAAATTCATATTAACACTACAAGATGATTTCACTAAATTCTCCACCGCGTACCCTGTGCGCAGCACTACAGCCGAAGAAACATGCGAATGTTTACTACATTTCATATCAATATTCGGCCTTCCAAAAATGATTTTGACAGACCAAGGCACTAACTTTACAGCAGACCTATTCAAGAAAACGTGTGCATTTCTAAAAATTAAACAGCTATGGTCAACTCCATACCACCCACAAACACAAGGCGCCCTTGAACGAAGCCACTCAACCTTGAAAGAATATTTAAAATCTTTCGTCAATAAAGAACAAACAAATTGGCCCCGTTATGTATATACAGCCATGCTTACTTATAATACTACTGTCCATACCGTAACGCACTACACTCCGTATGAATTAATGTTTGGCAATAAACCGTTTATCCCAAACTCTGTATGTAACGAAAGCCTGGACGCCACATACCCCGAATATGTCCGTATGCTACAAAATCGCTTAAAGTATTCTCGCGATAAAGCTCTTGAATATGTCCACAGATCTAAGATAACGTCTAAAACATATTATGATTCCCATAGTCGGCCAGTACAATATAAAATCGGCGATTACGTTTACTTAAAGAATCACCTTAGAATGCGAAAGGCCTTATCACCCATATGGAAAGGTCCGTATAAAGTCGTAAAAGTTCACGGCAATAACACTTTATCACTATTGATAAACAGACGACACGTCCGTCATCATTATGACCAAGTGAAACTCGCAGAAGTCGGTAACAACCTGTGAAAGAAAACTTTTAAATTAGAATCATAATTAAATCGATATTTTTAGTATAGATAGACTACCTATATACCTTTATGTAATCCTTATAGACTAGTTAGGTTAGTAGTAATTAGTCATTACATTAAATATTTAGTTAGTATTTATAATACATGCATACCTATGTACTTACAGTGCCTCAGCGGAGCTCCAACCATCTAACGAGTATGTCCACGCGATAACTGCGAGTCCTGGAATATACTTCGATTACATAGGGAAATTAAAAATCAATAATGGCATTCTAAATGTCATTATGCCGTTAGATATTTTACATATTAAACCGCACATAGAAAATATAAATTCAGCACTAGAAACACTAATTTACACATGTAAACAAACCGGCTATATAAAACGCTCAGAATGCCACAATACGGTGGAACCATTAGTAGTTCAACAACGAAATTTAATAAAACTATTTAGTTCCATATCTTACCTTATTGATAATGGTGATCACAGAAACAAACGAGCATGGTTTGGAGGAATTGGAACGATTCTAAAACAAGTTTTTGGTACTTTAGATGAAGACGACGCTATTCAATATGATCGAGCTATTGAATCAATACAAAATAATCAAGATAAACATATGTCTTTCATAAAAAATAATATTTTAATAACTAAATCTGTTATATCAACGTATAATAATACGTTTCACAAGATTCAACAAAACGAAGTAAAGTTAAATGACGCTATCAGCAAACTCTCGAGCAGTATTCAAAATATTTCTAAAACAATGCATATTTTAGAACTAGATTTTGTCCGTAATACATTGGAAACTTCCATGGTCACCCTAACATTTCAACTTGAAGATATAACAAATGCGATGATGCTTTGTAGTCAAAACATACTGCACCCGTCCGTTATGTCGCCTACCGCTATGTACCGAGAATTAGCTGATAACGTAAGGCATCTGCCGAATAATTTATACTTACCTGTACAATTAGATATAAGTTCAGTTCATACTATTATAAAAGTTTCTACTTTATTATGTTATTATTTTAACGATAAACTAATATTTCTTTTGCGTGTCCCTTTGATATCCAATCAAGAATATTCTTTGTTTAATAATATTGCATTACCAACACCTCACGACGCCAATCAACTAAACACATTTGGTTTAATTGTACCAAGCGCTAAGTACATAGCTATAACAAAAGACAAATCAAATTACTGTAAATTAGAATCATTGGAAAATTGTAAACTAATACGTTTGGCAGAATATTTATGTGAAATTCCTATTATTTACAAAACTGATTCAAGACCAAGTTGTGAAAGCGAACTGTTATCTAAAACTATCAAAGATATTCCTGCGATATGTAATATTAAACTTATTCATGGTAATCTAGATATTTTTAAATCGCTCAATAATAATAAATTTATATATGTTCAATCTGAATTAACGAAACTTTCACTAGATTGCCAAGGTCACAATCAGATAAAGGAAATGAATATATTCGGTATTGGCATCTTATCTATACCAACCAATTGTATCGCCTATTGTAGAGGTACCACGCTGTTACCTAGATATAGCAATGTTCTAAACTTAACTTCACCTATTAATCTGCCAGATTTCAATTTAATAAATAGTAGTTGTTGTAAAACAAATAGTATAACGAATAATATGTCCCCTACCCACTTAGAGCAAATTAACCTAGATGATATGAATCATGTTAGCAAAGCAATTAACAACCTCTTATCAGACGTTGATAAAATTCAGGAAACACCCCACATAATTAAATATGGGACACATTATTCAATAATTATAAGTTTAATTGTATGTTTTATTTTGTTCTACTTAGTTTATAGAATTGTAGTTTTTTGTAAACCCAATTGCAACCTTCGCAAATATAGTTTCCGCAAATGCGATAAATCTAAATCGGAATCTGTAGAACTGGAGCAAACCATTCAAGAAATTCCAGCTCCAGCCCTAAGAACCTCTTTCTAGGGTTAACTTTGGTAATCATCCCCAAAGTTCACTCTGATAGGGGAGGTGTTATAAGCACACACTGAACCCTAAAATGCTTAATCATCATGGCTTTCAGCCATCTCAGTACAATAGTCGTAGTCAGCAATAATCATTAGTACTAAAGCCAGTCTATTTTAAACCTTTACGGTGATCGGTTGCACAAGGGTCCCCTTTTCTTAATTGTATTAATTAATTAAATAAATAATAATTATCTTTTTAAATAATTTCTTTTTTTAAAAAGCCTCTTTGAAGGGACCCTATAACAGTTCCATCGATTAGAAACGTGTCCAAATCGTCACGCCAGCGTTTCATACTCCGTTTCTTAGGCCTGCCTCGGAGACGACGTTAGTCTTCACTGCACTGCACCAACTGTGTGATGACTTTGGGCCATCTGTCTGGATGCATCCTATACTTGTGACCTGCCCACGCCCACTTCAACCTCGCAGACTTGTCGCCAACATAAAATCCAAAGATATACGTATATGTTAAAATCAACAAACAAACATTGATAAAACTGGACGTTCAAAAGCCTATGCAAAAACATTATAGGTACCAAGAATATTTTCCACGCTGTAAAATGATAATTTTTCTGTTTTTGTGGACTGCACTAAAAACGGTTTTATATTCACACATACATAATAACTGTCAAAAAATGCCGTTATGTTTTTATTATTAAATGTTTGTGTAAATTAAAGTCTTACCGAGAATTGAATAAAAAAATATCGTGTACTTTTTCAATTGTGATTGGCTTTTGTTTTTATTTTGGTTAACCTATCACAAAATGCCATGAGAATTTATTTTTGCATGCGCAGGATCTTTATGCTCGTTACAATAAGGTTTATATTAGGTCGTTGCTGTCAGAGGTAGAATAACTGTAAATGGACTGTAGATTTTGAACGTTTTTTTATTATGAGAATTGACCTTCACGTGTCAAACTTCATGTCAAGTGATGTTTTGTTACGTTCAATTAACTGTATTTTTAACCGATTTCATTTAAATGTAATTTCCCGCTGACAGCGTTGCGGACGAATTTGTTGATGTATAAACGTAATTTACACGAACTTGTAAAACCTTCCTTTTAAAGTGTAACTTGTGAACGTGTAGACTTGTAAGTTTTGATAAACAGGGCACAGGTCATCTCGCCATCTCTTCCTGGACCGGCCTTCTCGCCATCTGTTAAGGACCGGCCTCGGCGGCGCCGTCCATCTTCAGGCACCCATTGTGTCGAGACTTTTTCCCAGCGGTGAAACAAAAAAAAAAACATGTGTAAGGTTTTAATAACATAAATAATAAAAAGGAATTAAAAGGTTGGCTACACTACGTAGAGTATTATATTATCTGTGGCTACACTGATCGGACGGATGACGTAAAGGGGTTTTGGAGATAGCGGGAAGCGAACGGTGGGAAAAGAGAAGTTTTGGTTCGCAATAAGTTTAGTTTTAATTGCCACCATAAATTTAGTCTTAAAAACCACAATAAGTTTTGAAATTGGATGATTATTTCGTCAATAAGTTTGGTAGCTATAATAGTTTTGGTGCAATTATTGTTACACTTACTATAAACACATATTGAGTAAAATTGGTTTGTGCTTTATTTCTGAGGTTGATTAAACATGTATAATACCACTATAATAAACCATTTAAAGAAATAATTTCGATCAAAATAAACCTACTTGACTTAATCACTGGGCCAACAATCAATTACCTATGGATTTCCATAAATTAATTAATGTTTATACAAGTAATTGCAGGTTAGCTTTAAGCAAACTAAGGCTAGGTATGTAAGCAAGCATGTAACAATTACTTATTATATTAGTTAGCTTCGGAACTGTCGCATTGATGTCAACGTGTTTGATAGTCGCATCGATTTGGTTGAGTATCTATATATCTCCAAGTCTGTCTGTCAACGAAGATACCCGTCCGAAAGTAGCGAATGAAACCTACTCCCAATTAATACATTTTTTGGACGGGAAAAAACTCTGCATATAGGAAAACTGTCAAATCTTGTTGTTATTCGTTCTTAGTTCGGGCCTCGAAGTAATCTTATATCCGTAGGTGATACGATGTAGGAAATGACCGTAACCTCGGCCAAAACTACTTAACTATGATTTCGTGCTAAGTGAGTAGACTCCGTGGTTTGGTGTAGTCGATACTTAAGACATCCTTTGGTCTGTCGTTGACTCAATGTACTTAGAGTAAATGCCTCTTGTCGTACAGGTATGAAACTAGCATTGAGATATTTTTTAAATATTTTAGTTAAAAAAAAGCCAGGTGGACGACAAAAAAAAACCCATTTCATGTATAAGGACCCCTAGTTTTTAACTTTATGTTATTTTTATTACTTTTTGTTATAGTGGCCATAGTACTGTATAATCTGTGAACATTTCAAGGGTCTACCTATTATTTATTAGTACGTATTACCTATTACGGTTAAAAAGACGCAAACCTGTGACAGACGGACGGACAACGGATCCTTAGGGTCCCGTTGGCACCCTTGGTTTGCGAAACCCTAAATAAAAACAACGTGAAACACATCTAAAGTAAATCGAAAACGACAACAGAAATATACTATCAATACAAAACAATAAAACTAAACGGAAACCGTCATCTTTTATCCATGTAGGACTACGTCCAAAACTACCTCTTACAATACGGAGAAAATCCACATTTTTCCAAGAGAATGTGTCCTTATAAAACGCTGACAAATCTATCGGGCAGTTTCAGAAGCGCTCACCTAGTTCCCAATACCATGCAGTCGCAAACGTTACCTACGTTGCTCCGGTTTTCATACGCTTCCCACCTTAGTTATATCTCGAAATTCAAGCATTGAAGCTCTCAGCTTCCACAATGCTCATCCGCAAGCCAATATCAGAAAAGCTACGAAGGAAATTGCTCGAAAGAATCTTACTTAAGCATTTGTTCTAGTAGATTTCCGTAGTTCTAAAATATTAATACCGTGAGGCCATATTAAAAATTCTCTTGTAGTCAAAGCTTTGGCGCCGTTGGAGTCGTAAACAGTTTTATATTCTGCACCATTCAGTTTTTAAAACTAGCTAATTTGGTTTACACCCAACGGGTAGTTTGGTTTTGGAGGAGAGTTTTGAGGAGTAGGTTGTTTGAATTTTTATAACCTAGCTAAAATTTTATTTGGTTAAGAGGAGTATTACAAACATGAGCATAGATGCATGATATGATGTTATAATGATATAATAATTATATCATATTATTTCCTCGTTGTAATTGAATACAATTCGTTGGTTGGTATAAATAACAATTAATTGTTAAAGATAGTTAGTTTGTTTTCTCTTCTACAATAATAATACAGCGATTTCTTTTTATTATTTATCTATTTATTTAGCAATAATCGTTCACCTGATGCATGTTTAGGCAAAAACTCTTGGAGAGCTGATTTGAGAGTTCTAATTTGCAGATTCTGTTGAATATAATCTATCTCGACAATTTTTTTCATATCACAAATATCATATACTTTTATATATAATAGAATACATTTTTGTTATATGCTTCATAAATAAAATAAAAACGACTGGACCTAATTCAATTTTCTACTGGAAACTAGTCTGAATCTCCGAACTTCTACATCATTTTCGCGTAGTATATAGTCTCCAATAATTGCTTAACCGTTTGAATGCCGTAATTACCGAAACAATTAAAAAGCTATTGTGTCTCACGTGGGTCTACGTTGCGGCATACGAAGGGTTAAACTATACCAATTAAAAAAAATAAAATATTGTTACTTTGATTTTTTAATAAATAAAATAAAACTACTATAAATATTTCACTGCGCTGCGCCGGCGATGTGCGCTCGCCCTGGCTGGAGGCCTAAATTTATTGAAGCATCCACAAGCAAGCCCAGCAACCTCATGGTGGACCCACAAGATTCCATTTTTTAAAAAAAGGTGCTCGCTCAGTACCGAAATGTAAGAGGGTTCTTAAATGATCTTAGTACCATAAAAAAATAAAAAACACATTATTACTAAAGCTGTAAAGACGAAGTATAAAGCAAAAGTGTAACGGCCAGGGCTTTGCAGGTAGACTGCATAATCAGCCTATAATGTTCCCACTACTAGAACACAGATCAGCCTAGCCTTTTCCCAACTATGTTGGGGTCGGCTTCCAGTCTCATCGGATGCAGCTGGATACCAGTATTTTACATGAAGTGACTGCTTATCTGAAATGCACAATTTAGTTACTGGGTAATAAAATACCATTTTTTTTTTTTGGATTGGAAATCATCTAATGACTCCTCCCGCTCTGGGTGGAGCGGAAGTGAGTGTCAGACTCTTACTGACTAAAACCCACCCGTGTTCCTTCCTTAGCCCTTTATGTTCCGGGCAGCGGTAACCCTTTCGGACAATCCCGCTACCCCGGCAGGCTTCGGCCCTGACGGGCCCCTTCCCTTATGCTGACATCTCTTTGAGGCGCGCGTGGAACACATACGTGCCGTCCGGCAAATAAAATACCCTTTGGTAAGGTACTGGTTATCAGACTTTCGCGCTACTAACGACCAGTAACAACTGCTAAAGATCCAATAATAATAGACGGGCCAAGGGCTTAACGTGTTTTCCGAGGCACGGGGTCTTGAAAAGTCTTGACATGTAAAGATGTTCACCTATCCACGGACCAACCGCGGCAAACGTAGCTCAACCTGATCGATCGACCCGTGTGGCTGTTATGACTAAGTACCTATTGCTAAGTCTTAGCAAGTCCACATATTAAATTAAATAATATTTGTGTTTTAAGCACCTCAAACTTTCTCTTCAAAACAGCCTTTGCATATCCAACTTCAACACACTTTTAATGAAGTGAGCAATACTCATTACAAACACGTAATACTGAGGTGCTTAAAGCCACTCCAACTAGGTACAGAGGCCAGCACATCAAGCTACTACAATCTGTCAAATTTCTTCAATAGATTTTCAACTTTATCGCTACGGTATAAGGTTCAAAGTTGATTGGGAAAATTTGACGGTTTCGGGTAGCCTGATGTGCTGGCGTCTGAACATCTCATTTATGATTCAGCTAGACTTATGTACTTAAGTTCCATCGTGGTCTGACTTTTGATCCCTATAGGGTTAAATACAGTCTGTATAATTACATGTTTGTCTAAATAATTTTACTAGGTCAACAAAAGTTGTATGCGGGAAATTAATATTGTACTGTTTTAGGGCGCAAAAGTCCACTGATGGACATTGGACTCTGTCCGACTTATTATAAAACGAGTTCTAATTTGACCTAGTCTAAAACTTTGTTCCTGTTACTGTATTTTGAACTTTATCCCGACAAACAAAAAGTTCTGCAAAAATGACAACTTACACTCTGGTTTAACGTCAGTTTTGAAATAAGAACTTTAACTTTGTCGGATTATAGTTCGAAATTTGAAAATAGCTCTATGGTTTAAACCGAGGTCTAAGGATAAACCTTGTTTTATAATAAGGCCGTGTATGACTACTATAGTACCGACGCCAGCACATCAAGCTACTACAATCTGTCAAATTTCTTTCACCTTTATCGCTAAAGCATTATAAGGTTCAAAGTTAATTGGGAAAATTTGACAGTTTGGGGTAGGTTGATGTGCTGACGTCTGTACAATCGTCAAACGCTTTGCAAACTAGATGATAATATAATATTATCTTCTGGACTGGAGGTAGTTCCTTAGTGCGTTTGTACACCACAAAAGTATGAAACAAGAAAATATTCTCATCTGAATTTGTTATGTACAAACTATTTAATATTTATTGTCTATAAAACGTAATTAAAATTATGTTTTTATTGATTATAAAGTAAAATATAACAATATATTATACCTAACTAAAACTATTGAAAAACTAAAATATTATTTGAATGTCTATTAAATAAAAAACTAACACGTATTATATTTTAATTTATTTAATACATATTCGTAGTGATGTTCAGAGGATAGCCGTAATCATACGCCGCTTTGCCCCAAAGCTTATGATTTCTAACTACTGTTAGAATGTATTGTTTTGTTAGGGTAGGTAGCATGGGACCACGGCTATCCTCTTTGCTTTGCCATATTGGGGTTAAAAAAAGAACTTTGCTATACAAAAAACCAGCTTATCTTCTTTAAAAAAAATATTTTAAGGATAAACTTATAAATGAATTGGATAGCTTATTCGATTATTTTTACTTAATTTCTTATCAATTTAATTAATTTTATATTGTCAAAGAACTTTACCAATTTTATAATTTTTTAATCGGAATTTTATAGAATGTCGTTTAAAAGTAATTTTTTACCGATGTTACCAATTTATAAATATTAACGCTTATTGCTAAGTATTAATTCTCTGATTCATTGTTTAATGCATAATATTGTGTTTACCTATAAGTAATTGATACACTGTTATACTTTTAAAAATGTATTGTGTGGTTATATTAGTGTAATCAATTGTTGGTGAACCCAAACACAAAATAAAATATAAAAAACAGCGAATTTAAGTTTATTTTTGTAGAATTTCGACGCAACGTTTTAGGGTGCGTCGACACAAGTTTCACGAGTGTGATATTACACATAAGTAAGTTATAAAGAACCTCCCATAAAAGTAAACTACATAGTTTACTTTAAGGCATCGTTCACACCAAACGTATTGTCCGCCGCCGACTATGAGTATGCTCACTGTCTGCCCCAGTGTGAACGTGGACTCAGTCTGCACGCGTTCTCACCAAGCCAACAATACGCTACAGCGCGCTTCAATCTAATACGCTGTTACGTTCGGCAACGTAGCCAATCCGCGTCCGCCTTGCATAGACGCGTAGTACAATAATCGGCCACCGAGAGTCAGCGACAACGCACTACGTAATAGCGTAATAGTCGGTTCGGTGTGAACAAGAAGTTAAATACATATTGAAAAGCGATAAACTGCGTAACGCGTGCTCACAGTCAGCGGCGGACAATACGTTTGGTGTGAACGATGCCTAAACGTATGCCTACACGTTTCGACATAACCTTCATTCGATCACGCAACTTCGACATTACATGACAATCGATACCGATTTAGACATCTTAAAAAATATCTGCTACACGATTTTGAACTCTAGCTCCTATGGATTATGAACTAAGAAAAAGGGATTTTATGACGGCAAAATTGATTGAGGTGAACTCGTGTTATTTTGTGCTGTAGGTAAAAGTTTTTTCTTACGGTGTTAGACAAGTCTATTTTGAAGTAAAGTTTTATGTAACGATAAGAATCTATTATTTCTTAAAATAAAGTAATGTCCGACACGTCAGTATTATATGCCTATAATGTTCCCACTGACATAGGCTTCCTCTCTGAGAGAAGGAGTGGGCCGTAATCCACCACGCGGGCCCAGTGCGGGTTGGTAGATGTCACATGTCTTCGAATTTATGGTTCCTCCTCCTCTTTAATTTCCTCCCACACAGGTAGACAGTTGAAATTTTCACTCTTACGGTTCATGAGATACAGCCCACTGACAGACAAACAGACGGATGGACGGACGAACGGATAGCGGAAAATTAGTAATAGGGTTGGCAACGTTTGGGTACGGAACCCTAAAGAGAAGAATTGAATCTGAAAATGAACAAATCATGATACCTACGTTAGACCACAACATTGGAAAATCAATTATAGAAAAAAATCCGTATGTTCATTTTTATTTTCAATTTTTAACATGGTACAAAAAATAAGAAGAGCAGTGGTAGCCCAGTGGTAAGAGCCGCGACTTACACGGTAGGTCATAGGTTCGAGCCTAGACAGGCGCTCTACTTTGTGTAAATAATTTCATCACTACTGCTCTCAAAACGGTGAAGGAAAACATCGTGAGAATACCAGTATGGACATGTGACATCTACCAACCCGCACTGGGCGTGCGTGGTGGATTACAGCCCGTTTCTTCTTACAGAGAGGAGACCTGTGTCCCAGCAGTGGGAAAATTATAGACTGATTATACTACGAAAAATAAATGAATTTAGAACACAGATGGTTTCAAAATCAAACTAGATTTACTTAGAGAAAAAATCCCGAAAATCATTCGCTTCACTTTAAATCGAGGCGAAACGGTTTACCCATCGTTTTACCTAATCATTGCAAGCCATTAAGGTAATCTTAGCCGATGATACCTACGATAATCATCTCACGGGCCGTTTGGCTCGAAGCAATGACTTAAATAATCCAAATCACTCTACCTTTTAAATACTATGTATTTTAGGACTACCTTTTGAAGACAAGCCTGATGAAAAGATACATAGATAGATAGAATTATACAGGGTAAAATTAAATTAGTTGACGAAACTCCGCAGACGTGATGGATCGATATAATTATAAACAATGTTTTCACTTCTCATGCTCTAAAAGTTCGTCTTTATGTTGTGCTTAGGCGACATAAAGTCGCTTTTTATGTTCTAATGCATATTTTTTTTTTCTAAGACTAAGATAATCAGGCCCAACAGCCACACGCACAATAAAACTTCGCAGATTAAAGTCGTTATTTATTTCATTTGCTTTAATTTATACCACTTCCGTACTGTTTTCTATCATTAATTTAATAAAATCGATAAAACAGTTGTCATTTATTATTTAAAAATGCTAAGAAACGTTTTTATGACTTGGCAGTATAAAGTATCGAATGACACATGTTGAAAATTAAAGAAAAAACTTTTAAAAAGTTTCGTGGCGGGAATTAGCTATGCTCTTCTTCAAACTTGCAACATTTTTGATTAATTATATACTGTAATATTCTCATTTTCTCGCAATGGAAGTGAAAATCCGGGTGTATAACTCGGGCATAAACGAGCCATTTTACCCCTCGACTTAAATATCCACCCTCGCCTACGGCACGGATGGATATAAACGTCTCGGGGTTAAAGGGCTTCTTTTATGCACTAGTTGTACAATCTACTATTGATGATAAAACAAAAAATAAATTAATTTGATAATTTTTTTTGAGGGGTCATCGACCGCTGTTATTGTGTTCACTTGAAACATCCGTTTATAAAATCAGTTTTTTTTTGTGTAAACTTCACGGACGTGATTGGAATCGAGATCTAAAAACGATAAAACGCATTTTCTCAACTCATACTTCAAGAAAGTAACAACTAACAACACTACCAGCGGCCGTTGACCCCTAAGAAAAACATCAAATCTTTTTTATTTTTGTTTAATCGTGTTTAGCTCGTAGATTTCCTTGGTTTAGCTAATGATAGCCATCACGTCTGTAGAGTTTCGCTGTTTAATTTAATTTGACGCTGTATAATGAGAGCGATGCGATTTAAGTCCTTGTGTCATTTGGATTGATAATTTTATTTAATAAAATATTTATACAGTTTGACAACCAGGGTGGGTAAATTACACACAAAGACTTCGATCAACAATAGCACTAGATTAAGAATTAGGAAAAAGTCTAGGCAGATGAAAAGCTTTAAACCCAGGGCTGGTAACGGAAAATCGTCTCCGTTTGTGTGAAAACGCTGACTTTATGGTTGATAACCGCTTGTCTTGCATTAGTGACCGTGGGTTTATTTATTGTATTTGGAAAGGTCAGTTTCCCTTCCCAGCCATAAAATAGATCATGAATATATTAGCAATTTTATATACCTCGTTTGGGTCTTTCGGATCGATCTATCAGAAGGCCAATTCTCGTAATTTAAAAATGTTTTGTCGCAGAATGTACCTTTCGCAAAATGCACCCCATTCGCAAAACGTACCATTCTCATAATGCACCTTTCTCAAAATGCAGCTTTCTCATAATGCACGTTCAAAATCTAGTCTCATCTCGGCGACAAACAAAATGTCAAATACTTGTCAAAATGTAAGGAAATTAGAAGGATTTTTTGACAGATTGAGACTGAAATCAGACTGTGAACGTTCTTAAAACTACGAGATTTGCCTCTCTGGTTGGCTGTCATTCGAGGATCTTTGACAGTCGTTACGGGTCGTCAAAAGCCCGAAAGTCTGACAACCAGTCTTACCAAGGGGTATCGTATTACAAAGTAACTGGGTTGTGGAGGTCAGATAGGCAGTCGCTCCATGTAAAATACTGTTTTTCAGCTGTTCCGGCTAGACTGGAAGCCGACCCCAACATAGTTGGGAAAAGGCTTGGCAGATGATGGGTGCTTTCCGAGGCACGAGGGTATTAAACCACCAACTTCCAAACTCCGGACTGTTACTAAGAAATTCCTAATGGAAAACCCAATAACACTTTGTCCGACCTAGGAATCGAACCCGAGAGCCCACGCTCAACAGACGCGCTTGCAACCGCGAGACCAACGAGGCAGTTTTATTTATTTATTTCTTCAATTAAAACGGTTTAAAACCAATTACAGAAATTAATGACACTGTATATACACATAAAAGATTAATTAAATCATCAATAAAAAAGTTAACAACACTTTCATACATCCCTCTCACAGTACTTCTGGCATGCCGACAAAATCTTCGTCCATTCGTCCGCAAATAGATCGTTTGTTGGATTAGAGTCAATTATTTCATAACACATATTGTACACTATACAGTCAACTATCACATAAGTATTTCGCACGACCCATCGTCCCAATCAATAATGTTTTAGATGCCTACTATTTATCAAAGGGCTAACACACCCACACCGTTCCACGAGACACCAGGCACAAAACGTTCACGAATTTATTTTTACACACAATCCTATAAAAGTCTGGAACACAAAGGGCTAATTAAAACTCGGAACGGGTTACGGTGGAAAATATAGGTTTTAATATCCTATCACGCTGTGTGGTTGTACCCACGTCAAGTCTAACTTTATTCTGTATGTCCGTTAATTTGTTTCTCGGTTTATTATTGTGAACATTGGTACTTTTTCTGACAGACTAACATGACATAACATGACGTAATCTGGAAGGGCTAAGCCTTTCGGATTACATGCGTGATGTTATATCTCTTTAAGTCCTGAGAAATAACTATAATTACAATGTAACTATATACACTAGATACTAAAATAAATGACTAACTTACTATACAAATAAATAAATAAAAAAACAAAGGACACTTAGGCGTCGAAGTACTCGTCCGCATCGCTGTCATCCGGAAACGTGCCCAGAAGACTGGCAGCATTGCCACGTTGAATGGCAATGCTAATTATTTGGCCAAAGAAAGACCCAGCCCTATGGTCACGTGAAATTTCCTTAAAAAGGAGACGTGCGCTCTTTAAGTTAGATTTGTTCCATAAGCACTTTTCCATATGAGATTTTTTCATGTGGAACAAATCTAACTTAGAAAGATTTATTAATGATTCTAATGACTATAATCCTGTAAATACAAATCTATTATAGTCGCGAATCATATTTTGATCAAGATACAACTTGACCTGCAAATTGCAAAAAACGTAAGAAAAAATTGAATTCCGCGGTCTACAACTGCGCATTCACCTTAATGATTCCTTACTTCGAAACCACATCAATTCCTTAACTAATCACAACATCTGTTAATAACGTATTCTCTATGACACAGTGAACGAAACCGCGCGAAATAACGCGAAGTTGGCGTGGTTTGAACTGTCAAAATACCGCCAAATACCGCGCTTAGCAACAGTACGTGGTTTGCACGTAAGTAGTACACGCGGGGAATAATAATTACCATACAGAATTGGGGCCCAAATCATTCTTGGTTAAAACTAAAACGGGCGTACTTATTATGTTATTATGTTTTTCCATCTGAATCTCAGTAGCAGCCAGGAGTCTGAATTTGTGCCCAGTTGATGGCAATAGGTTCGCCCCATTTAAAAACATTCACATTCTACATAATCTCAGTCTCAATCTATGTAGAATACCTAAAATTTTGATACACTTTTAACAAGGTATTTCTAGTTGATTGTCACTGAGATGAGATTGCAACTAGATTTTTAACGTTTTTAATTACGGGAATAAGCCTTCTGATAGCTGATAACGCAATTTCAAGATGGCCAACCTCGTAATACAACTCTGCGAACTTTTTCATGATCTTTAAATTATACAGCATGTAATTATGAGAAAGGTCATATTTAAGGGTTGTAGACCGCAAACTGAACCACCTTCCCCATGGGACCAGCATTGAAAAAATAATCAGCAGTCCCATACATTTGGGTCGAGTAGGTAGGTATTGAAAATTTGTACGAGACAGTTGATGATTTTTTCGCGATTAGGATGTTGGTTCCATGAAGACAGTGATTTAGTTTTATGGTCTGTATACCACACCGTGAACTATGACCACACCTTTATGATACGTGCTGTAGAAAAGCCTGTCATGTCAGTGCCGTAAACAAAAATGATAATCACATCACATCGCTCCCAGTTTATCACAAAAAACCAAATTCCCTACCTGCTTTATAAACATGGCGCACACTCGACCATTTTTTACGCAATCCAGCTATTCATTTAACATAGTGTCGCAACCTTTAAGGCACAATTGGACAAAAAAAATCCATTCCGGACGCTTCCACACCGCTAGTTAGCAAAACTCTGAACATTAATCTCCGTTCTACTCAGATTTTCTAAAGTTAGGGGCAATTTTCAACGGAAAATCGGAAACAATTTGGAATAACAACAAACCTCATAATTCTAGCCCCTCACCTTTGGTTTCATTGTTGTCCGGAATAGGGATCCTGAGTTTACAATTTCGTGTTTACGTTATATTTTCAATTGACTTGTAATTGTTTTTAGGAATTCAATTCAATTAATTTATTGCTTTTGTTTGTAGCGGTATTGTGTTTCGAGGAATTATAACTACTTTCCGCAAATTATGTAAATTGTTCAAGGTACGGCGGCTAGATATTTGCATTTAATAAATGCTTACAATCATAATCACCGTCGAGAGACTGAGGAGGCTTTAATAATATGAACAAGTGAAGTAAATAAATACAGGTATTATTTTGTGTGTTATTAAGGCCTGTGCACACCACGTTTTTTAAACGCGCCGTTGTTGACGCGTGTTTGTAGCGATAGACGCGATACGCACGCGAGTCACACGCAGCCTGTAGACCTTCTGTAGGATAAAAGCGCGGCGTCGACGCAAGTTTCTAAAACGCACGTCAACGGCACGTTTGAAAAACGTGGTGTGCACAGGCCGTTAGGGTTTTCCATCTAGAATTTCTCAGTAGCAGCCCAGCCGGAGTCTAGATTTGTGCCCGGTTGATGGCAAAAGGCTCGCCCTCTATTATTGCAAAACTGGCTAAATGTGGATGTACTGGCTAAGTCCTCTGCTTAACCCTTTGGGAAATGCATGCGTGATGTTACGTTTACTAAGACTTTGTTGTTTTCGTTTTTTTTTTTTGTTTTTCAATGATATGTAGGTACTTGATTACTAGTTTATTTATAAGTATAAAAAGTATGTATTAGGTATGTTTGAGACTGTGTGTACTCCGCCGTCACTTTTCCCTAAAGGTTCGTTAGAAAACCAGCGGCAGACAGCATCTGTCTGGCATTAATGCTGAAATGAACCTTTTTGGCGCAGCCGTGAGGCACACACTATTGTTGTTTGATAAATTATTTTTATTTTGTTAATTTTGTGTTACACGAACTGTGTCTAAATAAACTTTTTTCTTTCATTCTTTCTTTCTTTCTAAGGGCAACTTGTGCATTTTAATACAGACATTCTTACCCATTTTTTTCCCAACTGTGTTGGGGTCGGCTTCCAGTCTAACTAGATGCAGCTCAATACCAATATTTTATATGGAGCGACTGCCTATCTAACTTCCACAACACAGTTATTGGGTAATACGATACCCCTTGGTCAGACTGGTTGTCAGATTTTCTTGCTTCTGACGCCCTTAACGACTGTCAAAGATCTACTAATGAAAGCCGGGATCTTCGGCTTAACGTGCTTTGTGAAGCATGGAGCGGTCTCGATATTTAATGGATAACCCATCCACGGCCTTACCCCGGCAGGTATAGCTTAACCTTCAATCGACCTGTACAGCTGTTATTGCGAACAAAAATTCAGCCGTCCCGTACGTTTAGGTCGAGTAGGTATTGAAGTTTTCTATGGGACAGTTGATACATTTTTCGCAATTACGATATTGGTCCCATGGAGAAAGTTATTCAGTTTGATGGTCTGTAACCGCACCTTTAAATTTGGCTGGTCTTTGAAAATAAACCTTGTATAATCAGCCTAAAATCCCGCGGGCTAAGACACGGACCTCCTCTCCGAGTTAGTAGATGTCACATACTATGGTTTCATTCACCATTTTTAGAACAGAGGCGATGAAACTTTCACAAAGCCAATTGCCTGCCTTGCTATCCCACTGGGCCATAGCTCTAAGATCTTAAAACAAATACACGCAAACCAAACATTAATCAAAAAAATGCTTTGAAATCTAGATTTCTCGTCAGAGTTTTGTAGAACGAATATTTATATAAAAAAAAAACCTAGTTACAGAATAATAACAAAAAAAAAGGCTAAGAAAGAAAAACACAACTAGAAATAACAATAACGTGGATACAATTACCAATTTAGTTTAGAAGCGAAATTCCAGTATTAATAGCGAAATTTCAAGATTTCGCTATATAAAGTTGGAAACGTGTTGGTTAAGGGCCGGGGCACGTAAAGGTTCAAGGCTTAATGGATGGCTAATGGCTCGAGTTGATAGCCATTCAGTATTCTTTGTAGAACTCCCTACTGCATCGCCTCGCCTCGGGACAATCTCACGGACCGCGGTGCGGTGCGTTACGGCTCGTCGTCCCCGCTCTTACGTCTCTCCGTACCAGAGCTTACGTCTCTTCGTCCACCCTTGCCCTCTCACACCTCCCTCGGACGGCGAGTCGTAAGCGCGGCGCGGCGTCGCCTAGCCGTAACCGAGTCGACGTATCGGAGCTGCTGATCCGCTTAGGTTACGTGCTTACGTTGGATTAACGCCTGTTTGACGGCGAGGCGAAAGGCGATACGATTACGATCCCTTTCCGAGTTGATATGTGTGCTATGACCTCAAGGTCCGGGGTACGTAAAACAGATGTTCTTAAAAAGTATGTTGAGATAGGCCGTACTAGTAATTTCCTGGTAACAAATGTGGGTTAGGTTGGTACAACCCTTTTGCCCTTATTATGTCGATACGCCGACATATTTGAACGTTCACCCCCTCATGATAAAACCGAACAGTTTCCAAGAGAATTTATTATCGGTATTTCTGATAAGAATGTTGTAATTTTCGTTGGGGAAATGCATGTATATTTTGAAAATCTTTTGTTTATTTTCAGCTGTATCGCTAATACGGTTCGCGACAAGGGATTTACATACTCATGAATTGTATAGCAGGTTTTTTATGGCAACACTCCAAAGCGAATGTTGCAGTAAGTGCTCTGCTAAAAATGGTAACAATGAACGCAGTTCCGCTTACGTTTTGAGGAAAAAAGTGTGTTTACAAAATAAAATAATAGTATACAGGGTTATTGGGCTATTTTAAATTCGCTAGATAAACTCCACGGACGCGATGAAGGTCGATAAATCTAAATACGATAAATTAAAAAGATGATTATGATGTATGATTATTTAATGGGGTTCGGGACCATAGATCCTATTTTATAGTTAAGAAGTACTTCGTACTAAAAATATCGATACTATACTTACCGACCGAGTTAGGCAAGCGTGGAGAGCGGAGACCTATAACTAGAGGCTTGGCGGGTGGGTACAGGTTGATTAAATAGCGGAGGGGATCCCTGGGATGAAAAGGGGTAGAACATTCTCGATTCGCCGAGGGGTGTTCAACTATGATATGAAACGAAAATACAGCCTCTTTAAGAAAAAAATGCTTTATAACGTATAATCTTCGGGACAGCTTTCGAAACACATACGTTGAAAACACTGCTTTAAAACAATTAAAAAGAATTGATGTTTTTTTTTCTGGAGGTCAACGACCACTGCTAACTGTGTTGTTACTTAAACTATGAGTTGAGAAAAACCTTTTTTTATTTTTATTATATTTAGATATTGACACCCATCACGTCTTTGAAGTTAGGACAAACAAAAAAAACAAATAATTTAAACTGATATTTTGAAAGAAAAAAAATACGTTTATTTGCGTTTTTTTTTTTCAATTGACTGAAAAATAAATATTTAAAAAAATCATGAAATAAATTTATTTTTTGTTTGTGTGGATATCATCGCCATCATCCCATCGCGTCTGCGGAGTTTAGCTAGCCTATAAATTAAAATAACCCTATAGAAAGCATGATATTCATAAATGTTCATTTTGGTAAAATAATGAACAATCTAGGTACTTATTGGAAGGCTTCAAAGACAGACAGACTTCTAAAATAAAATAATTCGCTCTTATAATAAATGAAATACTAGTCAAACTAGTAATTGTCATCACCTACATAATTTTTTAAAAACTTCTCCCATCCAAGTGAAAGGCCAAAAGTAGAAAAACTTAAAAAATAAACTGTCATGACCCTGAATCCTACGTCATAATTGCGTAACACATTATCAATCTCAATCTGGATCATTTTGAATGATATTGCTAATCCATTGCTTCATACGTTCGAAAAATGTGTCTGCTCAACAATGTAATTAACGCTATGAATATTGTTGAACTGTCAAAATGAAACCCATTGCTACTGATAGTGTGTTACGCTATTATCCCGCTGCGTCTCATCTTTATCATAATAAAATCCAGTTATAGTTGATATTTCTATTTACTTATTTTATATTTACTGAATGTTGTAACATTTATTTTGTGACGTTTTGCCTACTAACTAAAACTGTTTTGTCCTTTTTTAGCATGGAGAGCCATGGATGCCACCGCTACAAACACTGATCAATTACTTTCTCATACCTTGACATTGGCAAAAACATCGACCGTTATCGATGGAGCCAGAACCTCAAAAATAGAATACCCCGCTGCGTCTCATCATTGACTTTTACGATCTTCTTCGTATAGATTACAACAAAAACCAATTACTATGAATCATACAATATCCTGACTTCACCAAGTAGCTAATGAAAAAACTTTTCCAACAGCCATTCGAGTGATCGGCTCTTGTTATCCAACTTTTGATCTTATGAAATCATTTGACCTTTCTGAAGTGCGTACACGTTCATTAGTTATTTGCTATTTTCTTGGTCCTTTGTGTTTCAATTTTTTTCTCAGTGTTGTTAAGGGATTACGCTTGGCAGTTCAATTAGTCTAAAGTAGGTTTATTAATTCTAAAGCCTTTCTCTAAGAGCCCTCAATTGAGTTTTTGGAGCTTAAAAAACTAGAACATTTTATTTAACTTCATCATTTTTATTGGAATCAAATTAACCCTGTGGATATAAAATAAGCATTTGCTTAGAAAAATAAAGGGAATTTAAATAATAACCTCGAAAAATAACTATGGAAAGAAGGCTTTGAATATCAGTGGCATACCTACTTAACTGTTGCCCCATTTAGTTTTTTTCCCCAAAATGGCCGCCACACCTGTGCCCTATATAAATCGATAGCTGACATTAATACAAACAGAATACATACCAGGGCCAAACCCCATACAGCATCACGTTTCCGAGTTATTAACGTTCAATGTTTATATTTTTTTTTTATTTCAATTAGGCACTAATTTATTATAATTTACTTTACAATAAAAATAACAAAATTAAATCCTTACTTAACTAAAACTATACAGAAACTAAAATATAGCGTCGAAAAATTCATCCGCATCGCTGTCGACTGGTAATGTTCCCAAGAGACTGGCGGCATTGCCACGTTGTATGGCAATGCTTAGCCTTTGGCCAAGGTAAAAGCCAGCCCTTGGGTCACGGGAAGTGTCAACCAGCCGTTTTGAAATTTCTTTAAAAAGACCATGAGCACTCGGACCCCACGGCCCGAGGGTTTCAACCCCAAACGGCTCGAAAATATAATTTCCGATAAGATTATTATATTTTTGCCGCTTGAGGTTTTCAGCAGCCGCAGCAGCAGCGCCAGCACAGCATGTTTATATGGATGTCATGTGACCAACTTTTAACGTTGAGCCTCCATGAGCTCCTACAAACATACATAATCAGCCTATAAAGTTCCCACTGCTGGGACACAGGCCTCTTCTCGATGAGAGGGAGTGGGCCGCAATCCACCACACGGGCCCAGTGCGGGTTCGCAGACGTCACATGTCTTCGAATTTTTGGTTCTAGGACATGCCGGTTTCTTCCCGATGTTTTCCTTCACCGTTTTGATAGCAGCGATGAAATAATTTACACAAAATAAAGCGCCTGTCTGGGTGCGAACCTTGTCACATTGGTAACACCTTGGCACACCTTGAAATTTGGCACATTGGTAGACCATGACCTGGATCAGTACGTAATAATACTTTTTATCCCGACAATATCACGGGATCGAGACTTATACGAGTGAAACCACGGAGCTCAGCTGGTATAAAATATTAATCTTATTTTCATGCTCAATTCAGACATTTTATAATTAATTATTTTAGTTTAAAGAATGCCTTAAAATCCATACTTAATATTATAAATGCGAAAGTGTGTCTATCTGTCTGTCTGTTGCCTCTTCACGCTTAAACCGCTGAACAGATTTAGATAAAATTTGGTATAGATATAGTTTGAGTCCCGGGAAAGGACATAGGATAGTTTTTATCCCGATATTCCCACGGGAAACTTATGCGGGTGAAACCACGGGGCGCTGCTAGTACCACCATAAAACCTAGAAACGAAACCAATCTATTACCAATAAAACTTCTCCAAACACTAATCATGGGCAGAACATTACATATTCATTCGCAAGTTCTCAGATACGAACTGAAGGCGAATACTTTTATTTCCTTCTTTATTATTCACGAGGACTTTTGTATTTCCTCTTAAAGATAAAGTAACGAGGGTTAGCGTTCTTTTAGGAAGGAAAAGCACTGATATATTGAGGTCGGTGGGTCGTTGGTGCGAAGTTGCTTCTGTAAAATATCTCGAGTCTGCGGAAGGCCTAAGGGCACAGAATTTGCGGTGTGGGATGACCTGTTACGCGTAATTTTATTTTGTCGATTGTTTTTTGGGGGTTCGAGAGGCTTTTGTCTTTTTGTTGGTTTTAGTATTTTTTATATACGAAGCCAAAGGGGTCAGTCCATGGAGTACGAAGGATAGAAGCAGGTGGCGTTCTGAAGTTTCTGCCTATCCCCAAGGGAAGGAGGCGTGAGTTTACCTATGGCATGAGAAACCTGAAAATATTCATCATCATCATCATTAGCTTATAGCAGTCCACTGCTGGACATAGGCTGATGATGATATATTATCATGATGATGACATATCATCCAGCTGCTATCAGCCATCCTGCGAAGATTGTTGCTCCACCTAGCCTGAGGGCGTCCTACCTTACGTTTAACACGTCTACCCCAACGGTCAACGGTTCTGCGGCTAATATGGCCGGCCCATTGCCAGTTCAGCTTGCTTATTTTGTAAGCTATGTCGAAAACTTTGGTTCTCTGGTGGATCACCTCGTTGCGGTTTCGATCCCTCAGAGAGACTCCAAGCATAGCCCGTTCTATAGCTCGCTGAGCGACCTTGAATTTATGAACCAGCAGTACTGTGAGTGTCCATGTTTGGGCTCCGTAAGTCATAACTGGCAGGACATACTGATTGAAGACCTTAGTCTTTAGGCTCTGTGGAATACGCGACGTGAAGACTCGACGAAGCTTCCCAAACGCTGCCCAGCCCAGCCCAGCTGAATTCATCCATTAGCCTAACATAACTTTTTTCTGTTAGCCTCTAAAATATTAATTGAGCAAAATTTAACCCTCCGACTGATTTTAATGTTAACTCAAAGCCAACTCCATGTACGGAGAAAAACAATGTGAAGGATTGAAGCATATAAACAATAACAAATTCCCGCGGGAAGCGTTGATGGGATTGACATATTCATATGAGACGAGGAGGAAATATTATGTTATAAGTATTCAGTCGTTTCTCTTCCGTCTCGAAAACAGCTGGGATATTTTTTGACATCTGTGTGGTTGGCGCGTATGTTAGAAATTCATAACATTATATCATGCAGCTGTACTATATAGGTATAGTATTCAGGGTGGCATCGACGCGGGCAAGGTGGCTTATATGAATTATGAATAGCGCCGCGCAAACTGTGACCATGAATTCAGAACATGATTCTAGACCCCCCCTAGCGTAGAAATGTATCGTCGGTTATAAAAAAAAAGAATTTGATGGAAAAGTGCAATACCTCATCATCATCATCTGCCTAGCCTTTTCCAAATTATGTTGGGGTCGGCTTCCAGTCTAACCGGATGCAGCTGAATACCAGTATTTTACATGGAGCGTCTGCCTATTTGACCTCCACAACCCAGTTACTGGGTAATACGATACCCCTTGGAAAGGCTGGTTGTCAGACTTTCGGGCTTCTGATGACCCTTAATGTTGTACTTGTACCCTTATATGTTGACCCGACCTTTTAGTAATATTCACGCAAAATTTGAAGTAAATCCATGCAGTACTTTTTGAGTTTATCCCGGACATACATACAGACAAACAGACAAAAATTCTAAAAACTATATTTTTGGCTTCGAAATCGATTGTACGAGTAGATCACGCCCCAAGTATTCTTTTAAAAAAATATTCAATGTACAGTTTTGACTTTCCTACGATTTTGTTATATGTATAGATAATGACAGCAGTGGGGCAATTCCCGTATTATTAAGAACTTTGACATTCTAATCTGTCAAAAATACCTCGTGTTATGTTATTTCGACAAGTTTTTGACATAGCTTGTCGCTGAGACGAGATTGCGACTCGATTTGAATCGTTTGCTATTACGGGAGTTGGCGTTCAGGGCATCGTATTTCATTGGTACTTAATAATAATATGTAACCTCATGTTACGTAATTGTTCCGGTTAATGGCTTTAATTATTGCACTAATGACGCAATCATCACTGACAATATAAATAGTAAAACAAAGCAGTATTGTTTTAGAAATTGAAATTCTCTGATTTAGCATAATGCTATAGTAAAACTTTCAAAGATCATCATTTCAAAGTCAAATGATTTATTTATATCAAATAGGCACATAAGAGTAGAAGGTACTTTTGAACGTAAAATTTAAGCCAAAAGACACATTCCATTTCGTTATTTAATTTTGTAAAACATGAAACGTTTATTTTCTCTTGACTATACTTACCTGTCAAAAAGAGTAGCCTAGATAAAGTAGATAAGACAGAGGTTAAAACAGAAGAAGAAGTAGCAGGGGATCCAGGGGGAGGGTGGAGGGGGGGTTCAGAGGATCAGACCGGAATAAATCCAGGACATAAGCCTCTCCGAGCGTTCCCACGTCGACATCCTTGCTTCCTTGACCGAACCTTTTGCTTCATATATCTTGCTTTACATAACGCTTTCATTACCTATTTCTCGAGGTTGCAAGCGTGACTGTTAAACGTGGGATCCTAGGTTCGATTCCCAGTGCGGCCAAAGTGTAATTGAATTTTTCATGAGGAATTTCTCAGTAGCAGCCCGGAGTTTGGAAGTCCTCGGATAACACGAATAACCGTTGATCCTGCGCCTGATCACTCCCCCGGTCGTGTTAGGTTGCCGTCCCATCGTACTATGAGAGTAAAGGATCAGAGTGTGCACCTGAATTAACGCACACACTTGTGCACTATAATATCTCCTGCTTACCTGACTAATCTCCGATGAGATTGACCACCGTGACGATTATGATTTCTAGCCGATTTCAGCGACAGAGGATGACTTTTTAGGGAGATTGAGTTCCTTTTATTGAGAGCTTAGATTGTGCTCTTTTTGTGCCTTCATGTGATAAAATTTGCATATCCATATATCATTACGTATACAGTTACAAAAACAGTAAACGTTAATGGAAACTGACAAAGTTCACGAACTCTAAAATTACCTCACCAGAGGAAACTGCAAAACCAAATTGATTTAGACGGGATATTACAAGCAACTGCCCACAGTCTACGAACAAGTTAGTTCGTTTGCCCACTTAAGTTATGAACGGGTATGTGGGTCACAGTACGGCTGCTGACATAAACCTTCCCTTAAGAGGGGACGAGGCCTGTGAGGAATTTGAAAAATAGGTATTTGAAGAAACTATTGCCATCGCCTTACCTGAAGTTTGCCCCCGTAGTGTGTGAAAGGGACAGCTGCAGCTCAGATCGAAATTGTCACAAAAGTTTTGACGAGATCGACGTTTCGTATTCTCCGTTTTTCGCCTCGAAAACCGAGCCGATCGAATTATTTTTTACATTAACATTTTAAGAAAGAGTATGTTTAGGTTCCTATCGTTTTTTTTTCTGTTAAAAACCTTTCTAATTTGTCTGGTAGTCCTCTATTCACGGCGGTAAAATAGGGCATTTTTTGTAATTTTTAGAGGACCATATTTTCTTTAATTAGTTGCTGAAAAAAAGCAAATCACAGGAACGTGTTTACGGCAAAACCTTGATATCATGAGAAAAAATAAATTGCTCTAGAGGCATTATTCAGGAAGCAAAAAGGGGAATACATTGTACATGGAGAATCGCACGCCCTGTTCCCTCTTAAAGCACTAATATTAATATTGACAGTTTGGACAGTGCATAAGCACTGTCCAAACTATGTAAAAACGGACACTCTTCATTTTGGGACTCTGTGGTCAAAATGGTTTCTATTAAAACAAATGATGGTGGAATAAATTCGACTTTTTATTGGATTGTCCCCTATATCTAAGGGGCTCGTGGCTAAAATATAACCTGGTTTTTAGATGGGGACGATCGATTTCATACCGAGACCCCCCCCGTGCTTAGGAAAGCACGTTAAGCCGTTGACCCCGACTGTCGTTTGTACATCTTTGACAGTCATTACGGGTAGTCAGAAGCTAGTACACCTGAAAACCAGTCTTACCAAGGGATACCGTGTTATCCAGGCACTGGCCTGAGGAGGTCAGATAGGCAGCCGCTCCATGTAAAATACTCATATTCAACTGCATCCAATACTTGAAGCCGACCCGAACATAGTTGAGAAAAGGCAGGTGATATTTGATGATTGGGTGGTCTCTCATATCTGACAATATCGTTTCAAGTTTGATCATTCCTTAATGCTTATTGAAAAAGAAGAAATGCTACTTCAGGATGAATAAGTCTATGAATAAAACACTTGTATATTGACCGAAGAGAGAACGGTTGAAAATGAATCGTGCTCAAAAGAATTCATTGTTTGTACTTGATAAAGTTTATATTCTATTTTTGTCTCTTTAACTGTAAACGCCTACAGTGCCAAATTTCATCCAAATCCGTTTAGCCATCTTTGCGTGTTTGAGTAACAATCATTTAAACATACAAATTTTCACATTTGTAATATTACTAAGATTTCTTGCATTAATTTATTACCTTTTCTATGTCGTAACGGATACGGATTAAACCCTGAGGTGTTTATCAATTATTAGTACAAATTATAGAGAAGAAATATGAAGCCGTCACGCCCTTACCCTCTATAATAAGTAAAAATCTTCCTACAAAGTTATGCCATCAGTTATTGATGGTCTAAGTTTTGACCAACTTCGTCCATTATACTCAGGGACTGCTTGACAAGACCTCCTGATCGTTATTAAACACGGCCACCATAACTTGGAACTATTCCTCCCCTCTGTTCCAAAGATAAGTCCTAATAAAGAAGACAGACGTGAACTTAGTCGGGGGTCTTCAGAAATTGGTTTCCGTCAACTTAAGTGTAAAATCTATTAAACTAGGAGTGAGCATTTGGTTTGAACGACTTTTTTTCGTGTATTGTCATTGTAAATGAAATATGGTTCGTGACGGAAGAATTAAATGATGTTTTCTTTGCGACCATTTTATTTGAAGGATCTTCTTCTGCTTCCGAGTATTTTACGAAAGAAAAAATAAAGAAAATACGTTTATTTGTCGTAAACAAAAATCACAAAAAAAAAACAAGTCGGGGAGAATTTGCGTCACATCCACGCAAAACGGCCATCGTTAAGACCCTATGCGAGACAACGCCCCAGCGCTGGTTTTCAGCGAAAGCCGGCGTTGACGTGATGACGTCAACCGTTACAGCTTATGATAACGTAAAAAAACAAAAACCAAAACAAAAAATAAAATAAATATACCTACAATACCTAGTTTTAAATGTTGGTATAAACATGAAATAGTGCTTCGTTTACGTTTAGTATTTTTAAAGTCTAATTTTAGATTTAAATATAAAAGTACAAATTAATTCAGCTTCATAAATTCTCTTTGTCCGGCATTTCCTTGGAAACGAAATCCGGAAGAACTAGGGCCAACTATAAACTAGAGACTGAGAAAAACTGTATAAAATTAGAGAATTGCTATCCATCTAAAATGTTTTATTACTTCACAGACTTATCTATATTAATCGTACATCTTTACAATTATACAGTGTCGCGATTAGGTTATCATGTTAATTGAAACCACGTATTCTACATTACGTATTTTAAACATACACAAATAAAATAATTAATATTCTAGCAGTGAGAGCCTTTTTTCGGTAATTTGTGTTTATTTGGTAACAATACCTTAAATATTGTATTGAATTGTTGATAATAACCACGCGCATACGCGCGTGGTTATTATCAAACAAACATCTATGGTTACTTTCGTTCAAGCTGCCGCGTTCAAACCAAAAATCATCATCATCTGTCTAGCCTTTTCCCAGCTCTATTAGGGACGGGTTCCAGTCTAATCGGATGCAGCTGAATATACCTGTGTTTTACATGGAGCGACTGCCTATCTGACTTCCACAATCCAAGTTCACAGTTACTCAAGTGGTAACCCTAAGACTGGTTGGCAGACGTTCATGTTTCTGAATACCCGAAACAACTGTCAAAGATCTATGAATGACAGCCGGGACTAACGGCTTAATGTTCTTTGTTCTTTCCGAGGCACGGAGGGGTCTCGGTATGAAATCGATGATCACCATTCTACGGCCCGACTTTGGCAAGAGTAGTTTAACCTTCGATATGGAATGGACGTTCACCCATCCACGAACCGACCGCGGCAAGCGTTTTAACCCATGCGGCTGTTATTATTTAGTCACGAGCCCCTTCAAAACAAAAATTTTCATCAACCAAAAAATATTTCAAACGTAGCAAAATGAAACAAAAAACCTCTCTTATTCACACAACATTCCTTTTTCAAGAAGTTAAAGTGTGTCTTGAAAATTAAATAAGCAACGAACAGTATAAAACACCTTTTCCTCTGGTACCTTGCTAACCTAATCGTGTAAGGCCTGATTAATTCAGTTATACCGTGCAATGTATATCACGTATACCGGTATACCTTACATGTTCAAGGTAAACTCGTACCTCTGGGATCCGAATGGATCTATTGTTTCGTTCTGTAAGTTGTAAGTGAAAGTGGGGTTTGGTAACTGGAGACATAGATTATATTCCCAAGGCAGGGTTTCTGTGTAAGGTTGATTCAAATTAGTTTTGTTGTTATTTGTATATTTATGAAATCTTGTTACTTTGCTGTAGGTACCTACACTCAACCGCATATTATGTCGTAGCGGTAAGGGCAACTTTCTTAGTACATTTGTGTTACAACTGGCGTGGTTGACTGTACCTTTATTATTTTTATCTTGGTATTTTCTTTCGTTATTGTATAAACTGTATAAAGTATTGAAAATGAACACTTTAGCTATATTGATAAAAAAAAAAATTATTATTTGTATTTTTTTTTCATGTAGATTATTTATAGAAAGAAATTGCTGATTTTGTACTGACAGTGACAACCGTAATCATTTACATGTTTTGATCTTACTTGAATGTGATTGATTATTATTTATAGAAAATTGTTTATTTTTTAGGTAATTGTTGATTTTGTATTGAAAACTTTAATCTTAATTGTGTTGTTCCTACATAGTTCTGTATTCTTATGATACTTAGTGTTTATTTATTAAAGATAATTTAGTTTTAATCATGTTCTTTTTATATTTTAAATACCTACTGGTTAACCTAATAATTATGATGAATAAAAAGACCGATTCAAAAATACCACCGTGCCACTAGCTATAATGATAATTAACAACAATCTGTAATTTTTTCTAAAAAGTACAAAGCGTATACTATAAAATACGTGTGGCACTCGGGGACTGCCGCGGTAAAGCTATTGCATAGCAACGCACACAAACACCGTGCCGAAGTCTGCCGAACTGATACGACGTTAAACGATGCTTAGGTTTATTTTCGTTACGGAATTTCTTCATTCGGTCGCCGCGCTCAAAGCCCAAGATAAAAGCTATGCAATAGCTTAATAAAAATGGATAAGTACTTACTTGTTTAATCATTAATTTATTTATCCAAACATTATTAAAATTTTACACTCTCTGTGTGCAAGCGTTAAATCGACACTTTTTTGTCTGACTATACATCGACGTTTTTACGCCTATCAAAACAGAAATATCCAGGTATTATTCTTCGGGTCGAGTCTAAGCGGGTCGAGTGGGCGCAGACCCATTTTTTTTGGGTCATTGACCACATTTAGTGTACTCACTTAATTTATATCCATTTAAAATCAGTTGTTTTGTATGTTAACTTCACAGAGGTTATGGGTATCGATATCTAAATACGATAAAATTAAAGAAAACAGATATTCTGAACTCTAATTTTCAAAGTTGACCTAAAAAAAAACATCAAATATGCATATATCATTCAGTTCCCTACAAAATGATTGAGCTGTATGGTGCTGATCCACACGTCATGTTCATGAACGGGCGCCGTCGGTTGAGACTGGTCATCTCTTAACTGTCAAGGCTTTTTTTAAATCTTTTATTTTGAATTGTTTCTTCATTTGTGTGTTTTTTTTACATTGTTCTCACATATAGAAGCAATAAGAATAATGAACCCAGGATTTTGTAATATCTCGATTTAAAAGAGTTTCTTGCCCGTTCTTCTCCTTAGAGATCAAATTTTTTGGAATGGGCTACTAGCTTCAACATTCTGACTGACTTACCGACTATTTAATTTTGACAATCGTGTTTGGATATCGATACTAATCACGGCTGCGAAGCTTCGCTAGCTTATTTAAATTGACCCTGCATAATTTTCACGGATCAAAGGGCCAGTTAAAATTCTGTACATGAGTACCAATCTCGAATTTAATAAAAATATATCCTACAAGCTTGAAAAATACGCTCATTTTCCTTGTCTTTTTATTGCAACATTTTATTGTAACAACCCCGTCTTTACGAGCATCCACCGAACTAATAAACACATGTTTGGGTAATATTACGTGAGCCTCCTTGTAGCTAAGAACCTTTTATTTAGTAAAGAAACATATTATTGCTAGTATATTATTATACTAGCAGCACCCCGCGGTTTCACCCGCATAAGTTTCCCGTGGGAATAAAGGGATAAAAACTACCCTATGTCCTTACATCATCAAATTTCATCTAAATCGATTCAGCGGTTTAAGCGTGAAGAGGTAACAGACATACAGACACACTTTCGCAATTATAATACTAGCAGCGCCCCGCGGTTTTACCCGAATAAGTCTCGATCACGTAGGAGTAGCGGAATAAAAAGTATCCTATGTCCTAATCTAGGTCATGGTCTATCCAGGTGCCAAATTTCATTTAAATCGGTTCAGCGGTTATTTGATTCCCCATACAAACTTCCAGCCCCCTTTTCACCCCCTTAATGTATGATTTCTGGGATAAAAACTATCCTATGTCCTTTCCCGGGACTCAAGCTATCTGTGAACCAAATTTTATCTAAATCGGTTCAGCGGTTTTAGCGTGAAGAGGTAACAGACAGACAGAGACACACTTTCGCATTTATAATATTAAGTATGGATTACGTCAACCTCCTTGTACTCGTTGCTTTTATTTATTGAGCCTTTTGTTTATTAAAGAAACAGTAATATACTAGACGGTCGGTTATAAAACAATATACAGTACGGTGACTTGAGGGGCTTGGGTAAGTAATATTAGCCGCACGGGTCGATCGATCGGGTTAAGCTACGCTTGCCGCGGTTGGTCCTTGGATGGGCGACCATCTTTACATACCAAGACCCCTCCGTGCTTCGGAAAGCACGTTAAGCCACTGTTCTGGCTGTCATTCGTGGATCTTTGACAGTCGTTACGGGTAGTCAGAAGCCCGAAAATCTGACAACCAGTCTTACCAAGGGGTATCGTAATACTCAGTAACTGAGTTGTGGAGGTCACATAGGAAGTCGGTCCATGTAAAATACTGGTATTCAGCTGTATGCGGTTAGACTGAAAGCCAACCCCAACACAGTTGGGAAAAGGCTAGGCAGATGATGATAGTATAGTAACTGTCTAGTTGGTCTAGGTGGTCGCAAGTGTTGAGCATGAGGTCCTGGGTTCGACTCCCAGGTCGGGCAGTGTTATTGAGTTTATCTATAAGGAAATTTCTCAATAATATCCGGACTCTGGATTTGTGCCCGGTTGATGTCAATAGGCTCGCCCCCCCCCCCCCCATTACATGGAAGTTGAACGTAACTGGCGAATTGTGGGTGAACTATAATAGGTACACCTCTGCCTTGTCCTTCGGGGAAACAAGTCGTGATGTTATGTTATACTATGCGGTTAGGAAAAGAAAGAAAGAAAGAAAAATAGGTATATTTGTCACAGCAACACGTGCATACAAAAACATAATTAATTCTAATAATAAGGAAAAATAAAAACAAAATAACTTAATTTACATTTATTAACTATAATTACAATGTAACTATATACACTACATACTAAAATAAATGACTAACTAACTTACTATACAAATAAATAAAATAATAATTTTATACTTACTTATTTTTTATACTTTAAGAGATATTTAAAAATGTAATTTAATATGTATATAGATAAATAAACGAAATAATAATAAAAAATCAAAGGACTCTTAGGCGTCGAAGTACTCGTCCGCATCGCTGTCATCCGGAAACGTGCCCAGAAGACTGGCAGCATTGCCACGTCGCATGGCAATGCTAATTCTTTGACCAAACAAAATAGGAATATCTATACCTAATCATGAGCACAAAACAGAAATAGTCGACAGCTGCACGTCATGACTGTGACAAGAAGGTTTCCACTCAGCACGATGCTGTGCTATAGGAGACCCACAGCACAGCGCTGATTTTCAATGGTTACCCGAAAAGGACGTGCGGAAACCAAGTCAGATCTATACATACAGGTAACTAAATAAAATAAAACTAAAGACACTTGTAAAAAAAAAAAACGAGTGTGCTTATGACCACACGACTGAAGTGAAACTTCAGTATTGCGTATTTGGCTATGAGAGGAAGAGAGAAAGAAAATGTGCGCGCGCACTGCTGTCTCTTGCTTATATCCCCCACTCAACTCCCGTTCGCCTCGCCCGATCACACTTTTCGTAACGCTTCCGTCACGCGTTCGCCAGCTTACTCCCCAAGTCAAGCGTGCGTAAAGAAGTTTCACTTCAAAAACATAGTTTTGAGAAAAGAGGTATATTTTGAGCTCTATAGAAGGTAAAGTCAAGGAAATCATTTTTTTGGTATCTCGGAACGCTCGGGTCATGGCCCGCTAAGACTTTCTAAATGACCGGTTTATTGCACTTTCCACCAACATTTATTCCGGAAGGTTTATATGTGTTTTTGGGTTGCATGAAGAAGCCTCCTCGTATAATGCAGTTTGTTGCGCCAGTTACTCAACTGAACCGAGCGCTCGGCGCATCCTGGACAGTCACACCCAACACCTTATTCGACTGGCCAATTCTTCCCTTGCGGTGGTAGATAAATGTTCTTGATTAACTTATTAGACCTTTATATCCTGCTTATGCGTACGAAGTTTCATTTAAATCGGTTCATTCATTTCGAAAAACAAGGGCTTGAAAGTTTGTATGAAATGCCGTACCTACGTCGTAAAAGCTCTTAAACGCAAAAAGATTTTTTCAAAGCCGACTGATGGTTCCAGACGTGAGCTTTATTATTAGAAAAGCTTTATTATTTATTTGTATAGGTCCATGTCAATCTCAGTAATATTTTCGTTGTATTTTATATCTTAGTTTTGTGCTATTTTAAGAATCTCTAGTTAAGCTTGGCATGTAACTGTTTTTTGTCCCTAACAAATAAAATAAAATAAAATAAAACTCTAAAAGCTACTTAAAACTACTATAATTTTCATAAACATCACATTTATAATGTAACTTCATCATGTAAGAAGAAAAATCTTTCGTAAAAGCGTAAGGATTTTTCGCCAAAATTCTCATCGTAAAAATACTATAAATTATAAATCAACACTGTGCTATTTTTATGACCATTATTATAACATTTTGTTTGGGTTTCGTACATTAATAATGATGAACGGTACATAAGTAAATAATCGTAACAACAATCCACCAACCCGCATTGGCCCGCGTGGTGGATTGTGGCCCACTCCCGCTCATAGAGAGGACTCCCAGCAGTGGGAATATTATAGGCTGATTATGATACCTAAGCATATATCACACGAATCGTTACCTGACTGATGGGTATCGTTATTAATATCGTTACTTTTTTATCGTTAAGGTAACGGTAATTAGTAACGTTACCAAAAAAATAACGGTAATTCGGTCCCTGCACACGATACCAAAACATAGTTATAGTTGCCGCATTTTAGCATGACAATAGCGGTCATTGACCTATATTTTCTATAATTTTTTATTTCAAAAACTGAATTATAGTCCGCTAACGTCCTGAATCACTATCTAACGTGATCTTCAACACGTTGCAATAACGGAAAACCATACATAGTTTATTGTTTAGTTAGTTGTAACGGTAGTTTATTGACATTATAACATCGAAGAGACAATCAGCCTATAATATTCCCACTGCTGGGACACCGGCCTCCTCTCGGTGAGAGGGAGTGGGCCGTAGTCCGCCACACGAGCCCAGTGCGGGTTGGTAGATGTCACATGTCTTTGAATTTTTGGTTCCAGGACATGCCGGTTTCCTCACGATGTTTTCTTTCACCGTTTTGAGAGCAGTGTTAATGAAATGATTTACACAAAGTAAAGTGCGGCCTACCTGGCCTCGAACCCACTCCAACTCCAACTTGTAAGTCAGGACCGTTACCACTTGGCCACCACTGTTCCAAATTTTGCGTAATTATTCCGAATGAAAGTGAAAGTCCATTTTCAGATAGATTTATTGGATTCCTGTTTTTTGCCCTAGTACTTTCAACCAATCAATCAACTCGGCCTATGGCAGTCCACTGCTGGACATAAGCCTCTCCCAGACTGTGCCAGAACACCCTGTCCTCCGCCTTCCGCATCTAGTCGGTCCAGTCCCTCTTTTAAGGTCGCCGGTCCATGTAGCTGCGGGGCGTCCCATTCTTGCCGATACGCGGTCGCCACTCTAGTTGTACTATTTATTCTGTGCTCTAATACTCATCTGCTCAACCGGCCATCGGTCTTTCCACAAACATGGCCAACCCTCTGCCACTTCAGCTTGCTTACTCTGCAAGCTATGTCGGTAGATAACCTGAAAATACCCAAAAGGCTACCTACCTTTTAGGTATTTTTAGCTAAGGTAAGATAGAATTAGGTGATGTTAATATCGAGATAATATCAAAGAGAGGGAACACAAACAACAGTGCACACTAAAGTTTACTTTATCCAAAGCCCCTGTACATACAAGCCAACCGTCTGGAACAAATATTCCAACTTCAGACCTACTAGGCTCTTGCGTCAAAGGCCATACAAATAGTCTTGGCGCACATAGGTAGGTGGCATTATTTGAGTAGTCAATCCGTTAAATAAAACTGGAATGAATTTATCCTACCTCAAAATCGATAAAACATCAAAATACCAACTCACAGTATCTACAAAGAATCATGTTTTAATTCTCCATTCCCGTTCTTCCTTGACAACTCAAATAATGCCATCTGTGTGTGCGCCAAATAAAGAATGGACGCGAGTCTGTACGCCACGCTCGCGAATAGTTTTGATTGTTTTTTATATTTATTCATTTTTCCTGTTTGTGTTTTACAATTATAAAATTTAAACGTGCGTTCTAAAAATTTAAATACACCCAACACATACCCGTGAGATTAACTTTCCTACATTTGTTTTATTAGTTTGTAGATTGTGGAATGAGTTGTACACCTTTAATCAGGATTCAGGATCGATTTAATTGACATATTATACGTTTTAAAATATGTAGTTTTTATTCAAGCAGATGTAGTGAATCTTTGACAGTCGTTACAGGTCGTCAGAAGCCCGAAAGTTTGACAACCAGTCTTACCAAGGGGTATAATAGTACTAAAAACAAAAAAAACTAAAATACAGATCCACAGACACCGACTTCCGAAATTAAAGTTATTTTTCACTTTGTAGTGTTTTTTTTGGAAGTCGTTTTTTTTTTTTTTGTTAAAGTTTTTTCTTCAGAATAATTATGTTCTTACAAGCAGTTTTAGGCTTTACGTTTTTGGTTCACTGGACAAAAAGCTCTGCGCCAAAAGTATGTACTTATTTAGCTCACGTTTTAAAGCATTGAACCTCGTTGTCGACGGCGCGTCGTCATAGCGACATGTTGCAACTACGTGTTTTGTTTTAATTTCCTGGATATTAGACAAGTTGAAACAAGTTGTCAGCCGATCTTTAGCAGGAAGATGATGAAAGTTTGTACCATAATCTATACATATTAAAAATTAAAGTCGTTGTTCGTTCTGTCTGCATGATCGCGTCGTTCTTCTAAATTATGCAACGGATTTTGATAGGGTTTTACCATCATATGGGTAATTTATTCCGGAAGGTTTTTGTGGATATCTCCATGTTTTGTTACGTCGTAAAAACCGTGCGTAGCGGGATCCGGTCGTTAGTTATACGACGAGATATATGACAAAGTATAGTTTTTTTTAACACTGTCCCTGCATGAACGCGCGGAGTAAACGTAACCGTCAATAGGTATTTATTTTACACATTCTATTTACATAGTTTTAAAATTAAAGTCAAAATATCTATGATCTATGTGTGATACAAAATTTGTAAAAAAAATTAACTAAAACTGCTAATGGATAGGTACAGACGCCAGCACATCAAGCTACTACAATCTGTCAAATTTCTTTAATAGATTTTCAACTTTATCGCTACAGCATATTGCTGATGGGAATCCCAACGGGTGAACGGCTTGTGTTCAATAAGGTACCAACCTTGGTTTACCTGGAAGTCTTTAAATAGACTCCAGACCCAGGTAGGCCGAAGCAAAGAAAACCTGCTCATGTGGAGACAGACGACTCCGCCCTGGAGTGTAAATGTGGTGCTGTTCCAAAAATAATGGGGCGCTTAATATTATCGTGTCCAGCGTGTCTTGTTGTCTGCACGCTACAGGAGCTGATAGACGCTACTGAAGCTTTCTGGGCTGACTGTTTATAGATTGCTCAAGCCACAAGAATGCTGCAATGCAGAAATAGGCCGGGTGATGGTACTTACGAACGAAGCCTTGCACAAAGAGCTTTACTGCAGCTTTGCTCAGTTTGTATAAAGCTGCTATAATCTATTTTACTAGGGACAAATATAATTTCCAACAACCATTAAATTCCAGAAACAAAATACGTGAGAGAGTTATTTTTTTTTTTTTATGAGAAGGCCATTCCTTTTCTATAACCTAAAATCATAAAGTTTCTAATAGGTTATTATGTATTCGTACCGTTTTAATTCTTTGCTGCATCTGATTAGACTGGAAGCTGACCTTAATATACTTGGGAAAAGGGTAGGCAGATCGATTGACCTGCAATAATGTATAGTCTACTAGCTGTTGCCTCCGACTTTGGCGACGTCTGCGTGTATTTCATATTTTTTTAATGCAAATATCCAGAATGAAAGTAGCCTCCTTTTCCAGGTCCCAGGCTACATATCTGTCAAACATAACGATCGGACGAACGTTGGACTTGTTTTTGCGTTTTTTCTTTATGCAACACGTTTAACACGTAAAACAAAAATCATTTAATTCAGGCAAAATCCATATTACATAAAATAAAATAAAAATTCACAATACTGCAACAGAATAGTTCAGAATATAATAAAACACATATAAATGCAAATATCTGCTTTTTATCGGTTCAATGATTTAGGCATGAAAAAGTAAAAGACGGACAGAATTACCACCGCATTTAAAATATTACGTTGAATAATATTCTGTTTTAAAATTCTTAACTAAAATCAGTCACCCAGACACTAATAGACCACTACTAACAGCTAATATCATTCATGAAAGCTCGAATCGGCTCGAGCCAAGAGATATAATATATTGAATTTGTATTTGGCCCGTTTATTAATTGGCCCAGTAAGTGGCAGAGCTATGTAGTACTCCGATGTGAGAGCAAAATTCGATTTGCTGGTATCTGATGGCTGTGACTCAAAACTAGGACGTATAATTTATGGGACGTTAATTTGCTGATCTGATTTTGGGACGATAAATGTTAGGTCTTTTAATGAATGGGGCTGTTGTAATTGGGCACTATGAGGCTTATGTTCAGCAGTGGACTGTTTGGGTAAGAGTATGGTGCTGATTATGATGAACTGGCTTCGCTCGCTTGGAGCATTGCTAGAATTCTAAAACTTAGCCAAAGAATATAGCATCTGCCTAGCCTTTCCCAACTACATATGTTGGGGTCGGCTTCCAGTCTAACCGAATGCAGCTGAATACCAGTATTTTACATGGAGCGACTGCCTATCTGATCCCCCCGCTTCCCCCCGCACGAGCTCTTTTACAAAGAGCTCTACTATTATATGGTGTGGCGTGCTGTATGGTGTATTCTATTTATATGGTGTACATAATAAAGAGTATTCTATTCTATTCTATTCTATTCTACTATAGTCCGCGCGGAACTAGTTGGCCGCTGAGGTGGGGACAAGGGTGAGGTAGCGGTTCGTAACGCACGTACTGAGTAATGCGCCCCCGCCCCTCCGACCCACTGCTCACATACCTAAGGCGCGGCCAACTAGTTCCGCGCGGACTATACAAAAAAACTATTTGTTTGTAATGTTTTACGGCTACACCACTGAACAGATAATATCGATTTTTTATTAAAGCAGATTCTTGAATACTGCGCAACTAAATACACATTAAAGCTCTGTTTACACAGTGCGAGTTTCTTGCCTTTGGTATAAAATAAAATTAAAAGAAAAATTCAAAGAATTCAATGATCTCCATCGTCTTAACACTGTCTAGACGATGCAACTTTTATAATAGCTTCAACTTATGATATGCCATAAGCAAATATCCATTAAAATCGCACCATGTAAACTAGTCTTTAAAACTACTTCCTCCTCAGACGAGATCATTAAAAAATAACTCTACCACTACTGGACTTAAAGTTCCTATTGCCTTAAAAACAAGTTACATAAACACTAAATTCAAACTTCAAAACGGTTCCATTCCCTCGCTCCACTTTCTTGAACACTCAGAATCACTGAACCAAACATGTTTGTTAATAGACCAGCACTAAATTTTGCATGTACTCATGTGTGTAGGTCTAATTTATAGCCGTGTTACCAGACTATGATTTGGCACAAGAGAGAATACTCGTGCCAAAGGTCGGGCTCGGATCTCTATGTCAAATGGCACTGAAATTTAGTAGTAGGATGTCCTTTGCGGTCTATGCTCTGAAAAAATGTGTGAAACAAACCTCAATTTTTCAGAACAGGAGGGCCTGTCCATATCGTAGAGATTAGAATTTATAAGTAATTACGGTCGCTATTTCGTCATGTACTCTCTTAAACCGACTTCAAAAATGGAAGATAATTCGACGTGTATTTTTTACATAGAAGATTTGTGACTCTTTCACTGTTCTAGTTTCAACCTTCAAACTAGTTGCTATGTACCAAAAATATATCAAAATCCTAGACTATAATACTTCTCAACAGAAAATTCAATTTGACTCTCTTGAAGAACTGTCAAGAAACTGGAAACTAACTCAATAAAAGTCTCGCAAAAAGTACAACATAATAAACAATAAGCCACTATTTACTTCGATAAGCAAGTCTTTAATTCTTTGAATCGAAGATAACAAACAAAACAAATGACGATAAACGGATAATCAAATCTCGCCAACTCTGCAATGACCTTGGGTTGCCGCTCAATCAAAACTTGCCGAAATCTTCTTTGGAAAAACTTCGGAACATGCTACGTGCTTATAATTTATAACTTTCAGAAATATTGGAAGAAGTAACGTCAGCGTTCGCGTGTCTTACTTATCGCGAAAAGGTTTAGATGGGAAACTTACTTGTGGGTTTTGAAAGGAAGGTAGTTTTCTGAAAAGTTTTGAGTAGTCTATTAAGTTTGGGTGGGTGGTTATATTCTTTATGTTACTTAAAATATAACTGTATACCGGATGATTTTTTTTCCCGGTTCCAAATTTTTACAGCGTGATCTACCCATGAATATGAACAACTTTCACTATGGGACCAACTCCGAAATCACGAAAAAAAAATCTGCTGTTTAATACAAAAGTTCAATACCTACTTGACCAAAATGTATGGAACAGCTGATTTTGATGGTGTACATAATATAGAGTATTCTATTCTATTGTGTTTTTCCAATAGGAATTTCTTAGCCCCGCACAGCCCGGAGTTTGTTGATTGTGATACCCCCGTGCCTTGGAAGCACGTTATGACGTTGATCCTGCACGATCACTCTCCAGTCATGTCGGATTTCCGTCCCATCTCTCATCTCTGCCGAAGCGAGAGTGCACCTGTGTCTGCGCACACACTTGTGCACTATAATATCTCCCGCGCCGAAGGCTAGTCTCCGCTGAGATTGGTCGCCATGGCCCAAATTCGGCCTGGAGAACTTCACAATGTATACATTACTTCTTTTGTTCAGTAATGTAATTTTGTTTAAAGCATTTTTCATGTCTGATACTATTTTTATAAATTCATCATAAAACCATTATCATGTCCCATTTTTATCGTCATTCATCAAAGAATTCGGCATAATTTAATATCAGTACAATAATTCATACCTCCCTTTTCAATACGCCTAACGACAATGCCTTTTATTTCATGACGTGCTGTGAATATTTCACATTACTGCCAACAAAAATCTAGAATAATATCCAGTTCCTATATATATGAAACTTCAAAGATTTAAATCGTTACATTCGCCCTCACCGTACTTAAAGTGTCCATACGATAGTAATGATTTCCAGCATGAGTACGTGTAGTGCTATTATAATATATATTCTGTGGCATGAGTCATCATCTGCCTAGCCTTTTCCCAACTATATTGGGGTCGGCTTCCAGTCTAACCAGATGCAGCTGAATACCAGTATTTTACATGGAGCGACTTCCTATCTGACCTCCACAACCCAGTAACTAGGTAATACGATACCCCTTGGTAAGACTAGTTGTCAGGTTTTCGGGCTTCTGACGACCCGTAACGACTGTCAAAGATCCACGAATGCCGGGACCAACGGCTTAACGTGCTTTCCGAGGCACAGAGGGGTCTAGATATGTAAAGATGGTCACCCATTCACGGACCAACCGCGGCTAGCGTAGCTTAACCTGATCGATCGACCCGTGCGGCTGATATTACTTAGCCACAAGCCCATCTGTGGCATGATTGAGCGAGACAATACTATTGAAATGTCACTGTCAACGAAAAGAAACGTGACCATTTTTTGACGCGGTCGGGCGAATCTAACGATTTTCTTTGCGAAGCTTATAATAAATAGCGTTGTGTATTATGGCAATAAATCAGCGTACAGACCGGGGCAGCGCCTATTGTTAATATATTTTTCATAGAACACCGCCCGAGAAAATTCAGGTGGAAATTGCTATCTGGATGTGTCAACAAGATTGATTTAGGTACTTAGGATAAAAGTGCGCTCAATAAAATATTATTTTACGCTATGAAGTATTCATAGATGTGTAGTCAAATGTACAGTATGAACCTTACAGTTACGCAAAATTCAAAAGTATTTATATCGTGAAATAAAAATAAAACTTTGAAAAAAAGCATAAGTATAATCAGCCCAAAACGTTCCCACTGCTGGGACACAGGCCTCCTGTCGGTCATAGGGAGTGGGCCGTAATCAACCACGTGGGCCCAGTGCGGGTTGGTAGATGTCACATGTCTTTGAATTTTTGGTCCTAAGTTAAGCCAGTTTCCTCACGATGTTTTCCTTCACCGTTTTTGACAGCAATTGTGATTAAATAAATTACACAAAGTAAAGCGCCTGCTTGGGTTCGAAACCCACGAAATACAACTCATTTTAATGAGTATTAGTTAAGTTGACAAAAGACCAATTTCATAATGCATAGTATGGTTTCGATAATACTATTTTTCGTCCTCAATACTCTGGGAGGCAAATCGCTTGCGCGAATGTTGAGTAAGTGTAAGGTACAGACGCCAGCACATCAAGCTACCCGAAACTGTCAAATTTTACCAATCAACTTTGAACCTTATGCTTTAGCGATAAAGTTGAAAATCTATTAAAGAAATTTGACAGATTGTAGTAACTTGATGTGCTGGCTACTGTACATATGCTCGTAACTGTACTTACCCCGTGTGTATGTGAGAGCTAAAGCAACTCCTTTATCCTAACTAATTTATAAATGCGAAAGTAAGTTTGTTACGCTTTCACGCTAAAACGGCTGAACGGATGTGAATGAAATCTGGCACATGAGTAAACCATGACCTGGAGAAGGACATAGGCTACTTTTCATCCTAGATCGCAGATGAAGTCCTTGGCAACATTGAGTAATAATATATTTGTCCTATAACATGAAAATAAAAAATCTCATCTGCAGATTTAATTTGACTTTTATTAATCGATTGCCGGAAATAAGAAAAAGGTAATGAAATTGATGCCTGCGATACCAGTGGGTCTCATTATTCGGTTGTTTATCTTAATCCAGTCATTTTTATTACAGTTTTATTCTCTGTTTTCTTTTATTATAAAATAAATATTATTCGTATTCTATTCTTATTTTTACCTTGAAATGGAGGTGATTTCAGAAAATGATTGATTATGAATTTTTGAGAATACTGCATAAGTATATTGCAATTATTCTGTTTCAGACACGTAACACAAACCAAAACAAAATATTACAAAACTTTTAAAGCCTAAATCATTTCCAGTACAAATCTTACATCATGATTTATAGTCACAAAAGGTATTTTATAGGCACGGCGCCAGGCACCAAAGAAATTATCATGATAGTCTGGAAAACGTGAAAACAGCAATTTCGCTTCAATACAGACATTAGTCTAGATCACAATGTTTTTGAATGCCTTGTAGCTTTGAGTTTAGGTTCAAATTACGTGTCAATAATCTTCGCGTTTATGAATATTTCATTTTGATTGTTACCAGGTCGTTAGGTATACCGGCTGACCTTTTTCACCATCATTGAGTCTCAAAAAATGTTTAAGCAATGTGCGCAATATGGATAGAGTAATGGAACTATGGGTAGGTACGTCTTTCATTGACTTGTATGTGCCCTGGGGGCTGAGAGTATTTCATGCTCACTCAAATATCTTGCTCTGATGGTGGCGCATGTGTTGGATCATTTAGCTCCCTTCAAAATGGTTGAGCTGAATGGTGCTAATCCATGCGTCATGTTCGTGAATGGGTGCCTACAGTAGGAACTGGTCATCTCTTTGCTCCCATTGCTTATTTAATTTAATTTAATATTTGAATTGTGTTTTTTTTTTAACTTTTCATTACGGACGCTTTTAACGTTCTGCATCGTTCTTTACATGCATAATTTTTAACATGAATGATGTAACCAATACTTTGTAACCATAGTATTTTGATTTAAAAAAGTGTCCGTGGAGTTTCTTGCCCATTCTTTTCCATAGGTACCTACCTACTATGCTTTAAATTGCTAGTAATAAGTAAAAACAACGTCAAACTACTCACCTGGATGCAATGTTATAACGATTTTATGTATTTGCTGTACCCATTAGGTCAGTGGTTCATAACCTTTTCGATCTTCCCACCCCTATGACTTAGCTAGGGAAACTGATTTACCCCCCCCCCCTCTCCCTCATTTTACCAATGAATATAGTACATATAAATACAAATGGTCTCTATTAGACATATAAAAAATGCACAAAAATATTGAGTAAGTTCTTACAATCACATTACCTATCTATAATAATTATAATATTATTACACAGTTAGGGCATGAAATGCACTGGCGAGCTAGATTCTTCTTATTGGTCTAATCTTTGTTATATGTTACCAGCTTATTACCTCCGCAGAATACCAGTTTTACCCACGCAGGGGAAATTACCCCTAGGTTAGGAACCGTGGCCTTAGGTGGATTTCGCAAGCGATATTATTTGATGATTTTTTTTCTCCATTGCCGTAATTTTCATAGCATTCATCCTAACATAAATCAATGACTTTATGCCTCTAAAATAATACAGCTGAACAGTGTGTTTCCAATTCCTTTTTTTTAGGTACTAAAAAAATACTTAACATTGACACCACTATACTCTCAAAATAATAGTCCATTTCGCTTTTTGTATTCCATTTTACCGGTCGTAACTAACGAACGATGACTCATAAAGGTTTTAGATTGCCGTAGAAATTAAATATTATGGTACAGGGTATGGCTAACAGGTTGTTAGTCAACCGTTTGTAATTACTGTAATACGTAAGCCATAAACATTATATTATAGGGTTATTTTTCATTGGCTAGCTAAACTCCGCAGACGCGATGGATATCGATTACATCTAAACGATAAAACACCCCGCTTACCTCCGCAGCTTCGGCTTGCTGGTCGCCTACGGCTCGCACGGGTGCCTATGCTCTGTTACAGCAGCGGGCGGGGGTTGCTCAACCTTCGCGCCTCCGGTTTTTATATACAATCTAGTGTAGCAGCCAAAAGACTACGTGAACTCGGGGGTGACCCGATACGGCTTTGGAACAGATTCGACCTATTCAAACCATGAAGTGTGGGACCAGATGGCCTACCATGATCTAATTAAAAACGATTCAAAAACAAGACATTTCAGTTTAGGTTCCTAAACTGCATCGCTTGAGCTGCTCTATGGACGTCATGGTACCAAACAAGTATGAATGAAACCAAAACTTGCGACTCAGTTTGGGACAATCGCTGTCAGCAGATGGCACGGCCTAAACTGAATCGTTAAACTGACGTCATGGTACGATTAGAAGAACAGTTCAGTTTAGGTCCTAAAAAGGTACGCGTTAAGAGCTTGTGGTAGGCCTCCTAATCCCATTCAGAAATTTCAAGCGGACGAAGTCGCGAGCAGAAGCTAGTGGCTTAATAAAAGCGAGCTGTGTTGGATTTACATTTATTTAGGTGTCGATGTCGGTGGTGTTCGGGTGGGGTGATGTAGTACCTATTCTAGATTTTCCCAGAGATCACCCAGTCAAACATCTTTTGAGAGCCATACCTATCTTAATTTACCTAAGTTATCATAAGTTGAACGTCACGTTACGCTACCCTTAGCCATAAGAAAATTAGTCAGCAAAAGAACCAAAAAACCAAAAAACACCTGAACTCCGCACCTATAAGTATTTCCACTCAAAATTCAACTCGTAATAATTCTCAAACAGCTTAATTACGACTATTCAAGGGTATTATCAAACCAATTTGTCTTTCTTTAGTTCCTTAGCAGACATGCTACTTTTAGTACGGAATTTGCGACTTCAACAGCGCTGCATCGCTTTTTGGCGACTCGCTTTGACTTATTACAAAACGAGTTCCTTCTTACTATAGACATGGCGCACACTATGCAACATACGATTGCAACAGCTCGCCGACTAAACGCAACGGCAGGCTGCGGCCGACAATTTTCATATTATTATGTATTTTGTTCAAAGCTCCGCACACTTGACGTCGACTTGCAGAGTAGCAATGACATGCTAGTTGAGTCGCGCGCTCTCGCTACTTGTTGCAACGACTAGACGCACGGTGCCCGCTCACACCAGATGACAGTCGGATGCGCTTCGTCATCGCTTGATACATCGAGGTACATGAGACATGATAACATGACAACCGTCTCTCTCAAATACTCAAAAAAAAAAAATCGTATCGTGCACGATGTCTGTCGAAAGGTCTAGACGCAGACTCAAACAAAAGTTTTGCGTCAAGTTGCAGCAAAAAGACGCAGACGCTAACGAGAACTTGCGTCTTGTTGCAGCATCTAGACGCAGCGACAATGTGCACAGTTTATGCTGGCACTCAGACCCAGGTTTAAACCATCAAGCCATTTTTTAATTTCTAACTTTACTTCGACAGACTTAAAAGTTCTAATTACAAAAACTGGCGTTAAATCCGAGTCTCCGTTGTATATTTTTTAATTTATTAAGAACTTTACCTTGGTCGGAATAAAGTTCAAAATGCTGAAAGGTCTGAGATTGGACTTGTTAGAACTCGTTTTGTAATGAAACTGACTGCGTTTGAGCGTGGTATGAAAAGTTCCGCAAATGCCAATAGCTTCGACTGGCATCCGAATGTGAGCGGAGTGCAGCGTTTAGTATCGAGCTTCCAAATAGCGACTAAATTTCTGATTGCTGAAGGTAAAAGTATGCGGGGTATAAGGTAAACCTGCGCCAGACGAATTTGCCCGAATGCATGCATGTACATGAAGTGATCGCATAAATTCTTCAGTTTTTGAACTAAGTCCGACAGCCACCGTGTCGTCGTAGGCGATCAATCAGTTGATCAAAACAGACGGATCTCAAATTCGAACTGACCATGTGCGGAGCTTTAGTCCTGAGCCATCCCCAACACAGAGCTAGTGTGGACGAGCCCCTTCACAAGATCTTCATGCACAAACACCTGCAACTTCCAGGATTTTAACGATGCCAATGATAAAGCTGTCCAGGTGGTCACTCACTGGTCGGATAAAATTTAAGTCAAATTGACTTGTTGAGCTTCCAAACGGCGACAATCTTCTTTTTCTTCTAACGAGCATTTTCTCAACTATGCTAGGGTCGGCCTTCAGTCTAACCGGGTGCAGCGGAATACCAGTATTTTACAAGGCATAATCAGCCTATAATATTTCCACTGCTGGGACACAGGCCTCCTGTATGTGAAATAGCGGGGCATAATCCACCACGCGGGCCTTTGCGGGTTGGTGGATGTCACATGTTTTCAATTATGTTTGGGTCTAGGACATGCCGGTTTCCTCATGATGTTTTCCTCCACCGTTTTGAGAACATTAAATACCTATACAAAGTAAAGTGTTACTTGGAGCGACTGCCTATCTGACCTCCAAAACTCAGCGACAATCGTTGACGCTAAAAGTAGCATGTCTGCTAAGGCCTTAGTGTTAAGACAGGGCTAAGGAAGTTATAAACCGCCGACCTAGTTTCTTTAGAGCCCATACTCAACAAGGTTAAGTAGGACGTAATCTGTTAAGGCTTAGGAAATTGATGACTTTGATAGCAGGTAAATGAAATTATGGAGGAAATAATTTTTCAATGATTTAATCATTTTATAAGGTAAAAAAATGTGGTATTCTTTTTTTGAAATGGACTTGCTCTTGACTACGACGACGATGGAGCGAACTTATCCAGAAGAAGCCTGTTCACTCTCACGTTGGTATCTAAAAAGGAAGAACTAAATGGTTTATCAATAGTAGGAAACTATTTCTTTGCTTAACCTAAATCAGCAAGTCACGACAAGCAATCATTGGTGTGATAGGGTTTGAGGAACAAGGTATAAAATTCACTCATACTCCATAGAAAAAGGAGGATCCTCCGACCAGATGGGTGTCGTGTCTGGTGGGCACCTGCCCAACCAACGATCAATGATGTCAGGACGTTGTATACAATTCTAGTTGCGCGGTAAACTTTGATTGGGCGATGTAGGATTTTGCGGGACGTCAGTGTGATGCGTAGTTCGCATGTGGCGATGTAGATGCCGCCACATTGATTTAAAGACAAACAGTTCTTCCTTTTATTGGTCCATTACTAACCTACTCTAAACTACGCCTGCCCACTCTAAATACGTGCTTTTCAAGGGTTTGGATTACGGGTGATAATAATGATGATTAATAGGACAGTCGTCTTCGATTGTTGAAAGTATTACTCGTAGATATGTATATTGCAAATGTCTTAAAATACTGACTGTATTTTCACATCAAATAACGTAACTTGCCTGCGTTGCCAAGTAAAATTATAAAATGTCGGTTTATTATTGTTTAAATTCGTCATTTCGTTATTTTCAAACCATGTATCAGTCTAAATCAACTACACACAATCATTTCACAAAATGAAATTGACATTTGTCCCAAATTTTCAGCTTGCCCAACAAAATTACGAAAGCTCGCTATCTTACAGTGTTAATTGTCACACTGGCGAACATTGCCGTTTGCCCAAAACGAAGTAATCCTTCAGTTATCTGCGGAACGAACAATACGAGATGATGTCAGCTGGAATAAAAGGCTTTGCACGTCGCCTCGAAATGTGGTGAGCGAAAAAATTTTGGGGAATTTTCTTGTTGTAGTTTTGGGAATAGTGTTACTATAATGTTTAAATAGATATAATGTAGGTTAGTTTTGGTGGTTTTTTTAAGTATCTTTAAAGATCGCTTTTAGCGATAAGACCGCCCATTGTGTCACCCATTGTAAAGTTTCTATATTTATGTCTGTAATGTATATGGTGTACATAATAAAGAGTATTCTATTCTATTCTATTCTATTCTTAACAATGTCGGCCTTAGTGCTTGGCGAGACGGGCAGCGCGGGGCGGGGAACGGCGCGGGTGCGGTAACGGCTTTGTTCTAAGTGTGGTCGTGTCCAGTAATTGTCAAAATATAAGATGGATGAAGAAGACTGATTTTTACTAGAAAAAAAGCTCGAACTAGTTTGAAAACCCCGGTCCCCGCGCGGGCCGCCTGCGCCGCTCTCCGCGTCCGCGTGCCCACTGTCGAGGCTCAAATGAAATTCTTATGTTTGAATACGCCGCGCAGCGCCCGCCCCACGCCCGTGTTTGCAGTCTGGCCAAGCACTTAGACATTTTAAGTCTTCTCCTTGATTAACTTCCGATTAGCATACCTCGCTTACCAATTGCTCACATAACGTCTTCATATTCTTCCAAGCGTTGTAGCCTACCTTAAAAGGAATTACCACACGGCTCCCTAAGCGTGTGCAATGGGAAGACACTGATTCCCATGAGCCCTAGCTTTGATATTCATCCCCCATTTAAATTCGTCCTACAGATTGTGAAGGTTGAATTCATCCTAAAATGATGTGATTATAGTTTGCGGATGAATGGGCTGGATATAAATAAACTAGAGCAATGCCGGTGGCTTAGTCTGCGTGGATTTCAGTTTTTCCCGAAGAAACTTTAACACCACATTTAACCCCTTTAGAGGCTGAATTTGTAAAAGTTTTCGTCTAATCTGCATTCGCAACTTAGTTTGCAAAAAATTTATTAAGGATTGTCGTAAATACCCTTTTAGTAGTCTTTATAAATCCTTTTTTAAGAGTACTGGTTATGCTAAAACAATGATAATTAGACCGACATAAAGTTTTGATTTGTTTAAGAGGAAATAACATCACTATTTAAATATGAAACTTCGGAGAGCATGCGCAGGAGCTCCACGACCTGATCCCACCATCGCCCTTTTACTACCGGACTACCAGACGTACTGCAGCGTACCATCCACACTTGGTTGATATCCCCACCAGTAACTGTAGTACTCAGCGTTTTTCCTCCACGTTTATTATGGGCACAGCCAAAGTGTGGAACTCTCTGCCGGCGTCTACCTTCAAAGCACGAGTGAACAGGCATCTTCTGGGCATGCTCGTTCCACCATAGACCTTTTCCATCACTTTCTATCAGGCATGATTGAGGTCAAGAGCAGGCCCATTTAGCAATAAAAAAATAATGGATTATTTTCTTCGGAGTGTCCTTCCTCTGAGATCCAGAAGAAAAAGACTGGTTCACACCAAAGGTTATTCACTAGTAGGATGTAGACACATCGGTCTTTTTACCAATAATCGTTCCAGCGAATGGCTGACAGATAAGAACTTCAACCAACACTTGTAGAGGCCCAGTCTCGTAAGGTGGTTGAATAAAGGGCTTGATTCAGAATGCGGTACTCCTGGACACTGCGTGTTTTGTAAGGAGGTTCCTCATTCTGGAGCCCTTAATACCGGTAGCTGAGACCCTTTTCCTGTATGAGGAACAGGTTGTAAAGTTCACTCAAACTCTATAGAAAATGGAGGATTCTCCGACCAGACGGGTGTCGTGTCTGATGGGCAACTACCCAACGATAGATCTCGGGACGTTGTAATGTTAGTTGCGCGGTAAACTCTGCTTGCGCGATGCAGGATTTCGCGTGAAGCGTAGTTCGCATGTGGCGGTGTAGATGCCGCTACACCCGATACCCCTGGAATACAATGACCGCTCATCCTAATCGGTTCAGTGGTGAAGCCGGGAAACTGCAGCAAACAGGCAGACAGGGACATTTTCACACTTGTAGGTATAGATTGTTAAAGGTATTGTTACGAGTAATATTACGTCCCTTTGAATAGCTATGAATTCAGAGGAAGCAATTCTAGTGTTTATGCTCTATAGTCTGTTCTGTGGAATCGGGATCCTATTGTTGTAATGTTATAATGCGCGTATTTACAGGATAAGGGAATTATTTGATTGTAAGATTAACTGTGCCCACGACTTCGTTCGCGTGGATGACGGGTATCAATAATGTGTCGCTTAGAGAAGGTGTATGTACCAATCCTCCATTAAAAAGGAATAATCTTTTTTCTCTTTGTAAATTTGAATTATTTTTTTTCGCGAACCCTATTTTTTTTTTCTAAAAAAAAAACGGCCATATAGCAGTAAAGCCTAAGTTACTTGTTATAACATTCGTTATCTACCAGTGAAAGTTCCGTCAAAATCGCTCCAGCAATTTAGGAGATTAGCCGGAAAAGACAGACAGGCAGGCAACTATTTTAGAAATTGTTTTTTTTTTTTAAGTACTGTATATATTTTCATTATGTATTTAGTAAGAAGCTGTTATGACATTACAAACAGACACTTCAATTTTATTTATTTGTATATGTCGGAGAGTATCGGAAATACGTCTTTCGTTTGACTGATCGGGACGCGAGCGCCATCTGGTGGCACTTGACAGAGTTCGTAGGAATCGACGAGAGCGCGACAGAACGATATGGAGCTCTCTTGGACATAGGAAATCGTACGGACAACATGTGCTCAGAAACTGTGTCGCGTTCCGTATCTGGTTGTGTCATGTACCTACAGGGTGTGATTCGCTAGCGTGACTAACTTATTCGTAAATTATAATCTGATTTGAACTGCAAACGGTTTATCCTTCAAAGGAACTAGTGAGCACAAAGGCAAATAACTAACACTACCCATAGTACGCTACAGTAATTAAAATATGCCTGATAATAACGAGACACGCGTACCTTCTGCGTCATATAGATTTAATATCCTCATAATCATAATTTCCCCGATATGGTAAGCAGCCTACATTACTGTAAATAATATTTCAGGCAAACCAATTCAATTCATTGTTCAATTTGAAAAGCCAAAATACTCCGGAATTTTGGTTGTTCCATTTGGGCCTCATTTGGAGCTGGGTTGAATTTCAGAGTTGACTTTGGGCTGACAAATGAAGCCATATGTGTTGAATAAAACAATTGATTACCGTCTTATAATAGGAATAGTGTTTTCTCTTTATAAGACGAGGCCTTTGCTCTACAGTAGATAAATAGGCTGGTACTATAACAGGATAAAGCAGTGCTGGCTCAGTGGTAACGGCCGCGACTTACTAGTTTTGGGATGCATGAAGAAGCCTCCTCGTTTAGCGCACTCAACTGAACCGAGCGCACGGCGCATCCTAGACAGTCATACCCAACACCTTATTTGACTGGCCAATTCTTCTCTTGCAGTGGTAGGGCTAACGCCCGCCTGGTTTGCGATCACCCTCCCACCGGACTCCGGCGTTAAGCAGCCTGCTGTATTTCGTCGATGCGTGGGAGTTCCAGTGCCAAAGGCATCTCTTGGGCATGCTCGTTCCATCATAGACCTCATCCATCGTTTTCCATCAGGCGTAATCGAGGTCAAGAGCGGGCCCATTCAGCAATAAAAAAAAGAGCTGTGAGTCGTAGGTTCGAACCAAGACATGCGCTTTCCTTTGTGTAAATAAATTCAACACCTCTGCTCTTAAAACGGTGAAGGGAAACATCGCGTGGAATCCGGCATGTCCTAGAACCAAAAATTCGAAAATTGTGACATCTACCAAGCTCCATTGGGCCCGCGTCGTGGATTACGGCCCACTCCCTCTCAAAGTCAAAGTCAAAGTCAAAGTCAAAGCATTTATTTCAATTAAACCATTTACAGGCACTTTTGAATTGTCAAGAAGTCGGTCAGTCAAAAATAAAATGAAGCTAGTTGCCCATTCCAAAGCGTAGGTACCTATGGAGAAGAACGGGCAAGAAACTCCATGGACACTCTTTTAAATTATATTTTTACAAAAATATTAGTTACATCATTAATGTTGAATTTATAATAATATGTGAGAACGATGTAAAAAAAAGACATATGCGTTAAAAGCGTCCAGAGTACAGCAAATAGTAAATAATAATAAAAAAAAAAAAAACAACAATCCAAAAATAAAATAATTAAAAATAAAAATAAGCCGAGGCAGCCGAGTGATGACCAGCCCCAACTGACGGCGCCCGTTCACGAACATGACGCATAGATTAGCACCATTCAGCTCAACCATTTTGAAGGGAGCTAAATGAATGATCTCTCACAGAGGAGGCCTGTGTTTTCAGCAGTGGGAACATTTTAGGCTGATTATGCTATTATAGCAGGATTAGTAATTCTTCTTACCAACCATTTATTTTCGCTCAGACATTACTGCTACCAGTCATTTTTTTTTTTTTTTTTTTTTTTTTTTATTCCTTTGCAAACATGGGTAAAAGACACATAGATGTTTCATATTTATAACCAAGTTCTCCACATTTTACCGTCCAATGGGCATGCAAATAGTGTGTCATTCCGTATTTCTGATACCCTTTTGGCTTCCGATTCACAGCGGCCACTGCACTTTATAAAAAGAACTCGAGAGATGAAACCGGTGAAGTGTAAATTGTTAGAACGCCGAGATTCCCGTGCTAAATGAAATGCGACATTTAACGACGTTGACATAAAGATCGACAGATAATCGAGCAATCCCTAGAGGGGTTTTCTTTTATTGTATTTTAGTACAGAGGCCAGCACATCAAGCTACCCCAATCTGTCAAATTTTCCCAATTGAATATGAACCTTATTTCTTTGCAGTAAAGTTGAAAATCTATCAAAGAAATTTGACAGATTGGGATAGCTTATGTGCTGGCCTCTGTACCATAACAAGAAGGAATTAAAAATAAGATACTGTATTTGACACATTTCAAATTGTCTTATTCTGGCGTATCAGTATTTTTATCTCACAAAGCGACGTGCGCTTTACTTGTAGTAACCAAGTGTACAGACGCCAGCACATCAAGCTACTACAATCTGTCAAATTTATTTAATAGATTTTCAACTTTATTGCTAAAACATAAGGTTCAAAGTTGATTCGAAAAATTTTCGGGTAGCTTGATGTGCTGGAGTCTGTACAAATACGCTGTGAATGTGTGCATGAAGACGAGTAGTGGCAGCACATAACACACACACACACACTTCTGACTTCGCCATTGTCTCGGATGGTACCAACAGCTCTTGCGCTTACACACACATTCACAGCATGTTTCTACACTACAACCAAAAATAAAGCGCGTGTTGCTTGGGAAGATAAAAATACTATACAAGAAATTATGCCGTGGTAAAATAAATTAGTCAGGAAAAGTGGTAACGCGTCTCACTGCCCTCGTCACGCCAAACGAACTCAGTAACAGTATTATTTGCAGAACAATATTCACTGCATAGCTTTATTACATATCAAATTACAATACTAGCTGCGCCCCGCGGTGGCTGAGAAAATTGGGATAAAAAGTATCCCTTGTCCAAATCCAGATCATGGTCTACCCATGTGCCAAATTTCATCTAAATCTGTTCAGACGTTTTAGCGTGTTAGCGTAACAAACGAACATACAAAATCTAATATTTTCTCTTTATTATATTACTAGCGGCCCGCCCCAGCTTCGCACCGGTACCATTTCCGAAATTTTCTTTCATACAAACCTTGTCCTGGCAATACCGAACACAACACAAAAAGAATTATCCAATTTGGTGCAGTCATTTGGAAGTTATGCGCGTACAGAAATTTCTGCGACTTTGTTTTATACTATGTAAGGACAATAAAAAAGTAAGGTAGACAGAACTGCACTTTAATTTTTTTTGAAAATAACCCTCCTTCTGGCGCAGTCGGGTAAAAAATGATTGCTGCGAGAAAACGACAGAACTACACTGATGCCGTAAATATAGTTTACAGATTTTTTTTCCGTTTATCGGGATATATGCCCCGTGTTAGTGCAAAAACAGCGCAACGGATTTGGATCAAATTTGGCACACAGATAGTTTATGACCTGAATTAAAACATAGGGTACTTTTAATCTCTGTAGCACGTTCTCGTGGGATATTTCCCGTAAAGCCGCGGGCAAAAGCCAATGACATCATAAATTCCAAACCATGAAATAGGTAATTCAGTTTGCCAACAAACGAGATTACTTAGTACCGACATGAAATCCCAATCACATGGCACAAAGCAAACCAAGCTCCATTCTCACCAATTACTCTAATCATTTCCACAACGCTATCATGTTTACAAATGTATGGAATATTTGAACGAATCTAGAACATTCCATTTGAATAGACGTGGAATCTAGGGATGTGTGGCAGAAAATTTCCAATATCGGATCGAGAGAATGATGTAGTCATTCGGAAGATTGGTCGTTGGAAGATAATTATACGCCATTGCTTATTTATTGAGAGAAGTGGTGGCCAAGTGGTAACGGCCGCGACTTACGAGTTGTAAGTCATGGGTTCGAATCCAGACAGGCGCTACTTTGTGTAAATTATTTCATCACCACTACTCTCAAAACGGTGAAGGAAAACATCTTGAGGAAACCGGCATGTCCTAGAACCAAAAATTCGAAGACATGTGTCATCTGCCAATCCGCACTGGGCCCGCGTGGTGGATTACGGCCCACTCCCTCTCACTGAGAGGAGGCCTGTGTCCCAGCAGTGGGAACATTATAGGCTGATTATGTATGTATGCTTATTTATTTATTTATGGATTACCAACGAGATATATTGCAATTAACTTTTACCATTATAGAACTTGTATAATATACATTATCCTTTAACGCACACTCAATTACACAGCTTACACATTATCGAGTACATAATCGTGCTCTGAATACATAATTAAATTATAAATACTTACATTAAAAAAATATGTAGGTATATAAATATACATGCTAATAAGAGATTTACATGCTATTATAAAAGATAAAAAATACATTTATACAATACAATAAAACAAAGCAGTTAATATTTCAAAAAATTATTAAGTTTTCCCCAGCTTCGCACGGGTACAATTTTTTTTCGAATTTCCGAAATTTTCTTTCATACAAACCTTGTCCTGGCAATACAGAACAAAAAAATAGAAATATCCAATTTAGTGCAGTCGTTCGGAAGTTATGCGCGTACATACATTTTGGTGATTCATTTTTATTTATGTAGATTAAAAAGAATTCTTAGTTTAAAAGTAAATTATTAATTTATAAGGATGATAGGTCAAACGTCCTCTAACTGAAAGTGCTTATAGGTAGAGTTTATTTTCAAAAGTGTTAAGACTGTCATGATTTATATCGATTTCAGGTTTGCGGCGTAGACCGTTGTAGAGACGCCAGCACATCAAGCTACCCAAAACTGTCAAATTGTCCCAATCAACTTTGAACCTTATGATTTAGCGATAAAGTTGAAAGTCTATTAAAGAAATTTGACAGATTGTAGTAGCTTGATGTGCTGGCGTCCGTACAATTTGGTAGCCCTCGTACGTACCTAAGGGGAGAGTTGCCACTTAAGTTGGTTTTGTGCAAAGGTTGTCTGAACAGATTGTTGGTATGTGACCGTGGTAACCTGCAAGGAACATTAAAATATATCATGGATTAGTTCAGTGTTCAGTTTTCCAGTGCGACTCGCACTTGGCCGGTATTTAATAATTTAGAATGTGTTTCAGATAGTGTCGGTTTTTAATAAAACTTTTACTTGCCGCTATAAACTTGTTTAATTCTGGGATACAGTACTTTGAAAGAGGTTAGCTTTACAGATCAACGTTTGGTAGAGATCTGCGGCGGCCCGGCGGCTGGCCAACTGAAGACTGGCGTTACGTGGCGTGGCGAATCACGCGCTGGCTTGCGGCCGGCGCGCAACATAGTGTGTGGTGTGTGCGTCGCCGGCGAAGTAGACCGAGACGTAATGCACCGCATCAACTCAGGATGGATGAAATGGCGACAGGTCACAGGAACAACTTGCGACCCACGGATGCCCCTCAAGTTAAAGGGGAAAATTTATAAGTCCGTGATAAGGCCTGTCGTACTTTATGGGTCTGAATGCTGGGCCGTGAAGAAGACGGATGAAAAAAGATTGCATGCAGCGGAGATGAGAATGTTGAGATGGATGTGTGGAGTGACGAGAATGGATAAAATAAGAAATGAGTATATAAGAGGAAGTTTGAAAGTGGCGCCAATGACAGAAAAGTTGAAAGGAAATCGTTTGGCTTGGTATGGGCATGTGATGAGAAGGGACGAAACGCATGTGACTAAAAGAGTGATGAATATACATGTTGATGGATGGAGAGGGAGAGGAAGGCCGAAGAAAAGATGGATGGATTGTGTGAGGAATGATATGAAAGAGAAGGGAGTAAATGATAGCGTGACGGTTGACAGGGGAGAATGGAAGAAGAAAACGTGTTGCGCCGACCCCAAGTAACATGGGATAAGGGCAGGAAGATGATGTGTGCGTCGCCGGCGGCAGTTTATGTTTGTGTGCGTGCGCATAGCGAGTTTGCTTGTTCACATCGATCACGTTCTTTTTAGTGATCGATGCTTGTTCATAATGCTTTATACTACAAATTATGAGTTCGATCCCGTGCGCTAAAATAATAATATGAATTTGTATGCCATGGAAAAAAAACAAGGCAAAATGCTCTAAAAACTTCTCCTACATTTTAAACTTTCCGGTCCTTCGAGCGAATCCCACTTCAAATGAAACTATACCCAAGGAAGTTAGTTAGCATGTTGCCAACCCTGTAGGAACTAATTTCATATCTGTGATTGTAGCCTGAGTATTCGCGGAAACCTAATATTGACTTGGGTTGCTACGAGCAGCAGTGAAAAGTAATTTGTGATCTTATGTCGCCGGAATCTTTTGAATGTGAGCGTAGTAATTTACTTTTTGTGATTGAATCCCTTTATTTACGTTCGACGGTAATTGGAGCTGATAATTTTAAAATTCTTATGGTTTTGCAGTATGATTAACTTTTAGGTATGCGACATTTTTTACTTTAAATTGTGAGTTGTTTGTCTTGCTTTACGAATCTAGCATTAATAAACATGATGTAAATGCATAAAGAAATCACCTGATGAATACAGGTAGTAGGCTAAAGACCGGTAGCCGACGAAGATAGTTCAAATGTACTTCAGTTACTTAAATAACGTAAATCGAACCAAAAATGTACTTCCGTCTTTCTCATGGCTAACAGTTAAGTTATAATATTCTATGCGCAAAATTAAAATCAGAGCGCACGGCGCGGGAGACAAAAAAAATCAAGCGAATAAAATTCTTCAATCATAAAGGCAGATTTACACAGGGTCAGTAGCTGACTCCAACTGAAGTCAGTGCTATAATTCACCAATTCGCACCTGCTTCTGTATTGACAAGGCAAGTGGCCGCACTATTCTTTGTTCGTTGTCCAAGTCCCGAACTGCGGGACACAGGCCTCCCCAAAGCGTCGCCACATCGACCGGCTCTGTGTTTCTTGCATCAAGCGGATTCCTGCGGCATTCACAAGGTCTCCCTGATACGCGGTCGCCACTCCAGCACTTTTCTAACGTATACGCCATTTGTTCTACTAGCAATGAGCTCTGCTCACTGTCACTTATGTTTAGCAGTTCGTCGGGCTATATCTGTACTAAATTCTTGACAAACAAAGCCTACCGAGTAATCATAAGCAAAGCTACAACAAAAAGCTAAGTAAACCACAATAATAACTCAAAACATATTTATCAAGCATCCAATAACGCAGTCAGTTGTAGTAATGCGTAATTTCGCTAGCCATCGTCACAAAGCGCGACATTCGAAATCATCAGCACGGACACAATGCGACTCAACGTGATTGTTTTGTATTTTGAACAAGGGTAGTGGCTGAGTGATGAGCGGAGCGGGAATGGGCATGTCACTAAAATATTATTATATACTAGCTGCTGCCCGCGACGTCGTCTGCGTGAAGGCTCTACAGCACCAAAAATACCTAAGATGCCAGTGTCGCTATAGCATTATAAGTAAACAACTTTTAAAATAGCATTAAAATATAAGTTTTTTTTGCAAGCGAAGCAAGTGAAGAGAGTTATATTGGAATCCTGCTGAGTTCAGTCATAAGATGTGACTGAAGGAAATAGAGAAAATAATGCAGGAATACATTCCAGGACACAAAAGAGTAAAAATATGTACAAAGGTATCATACCTTACAACATTTCCCTATAACGTACGTTGGTAGTTATGCTGCCAGGAGCCAAAATGTAAAGAGAGTCAGGACTGGTGACGCGGGAGCAAGCGACGTACAGTTGCCCGTGTGAGAAGCAACTCGTCCTGAGGTCGACACCCGCTGCCCTCAGTGTCTGCCCCTGCGACTTACTGATGGTCATCGCGAAGCAAACACTCACGGGGAACTGTACGCGCTTGAACTGGAACGGGAAGTTATGAGGTATGAGGGGAATGCGTGGTATAAATACTGCCTCGCCAACGCCACAACTCGTAAGAATTTCCGCCTCAATTTGTGTGTCTGTGGAGCGAGATGACTTTAAGGCGGGTCCCGTTACACAACTTCGGAGGAGATAGGTTCCGAAGAAGCATAATCGGGACACCGACCTTCAGCTTGATGGTATGCGCTGGAAGTCCACTTGCTGACAGGGAGTTCAGAAATTCCACGGGATAATGTGTGGCGTCATCTTGCTCGACAACAGTGTTTATCGAGGTGTAGTCTACTTCATTCCCCTCAATTTCCGAGAGAATGCATTCGTTAATTGCTGCAGCCTGATCAGCCTGATCGTTTTTAAGCGTCAAAATGGCCCGCTCACACACCCAAGAATTTAGCTGGTGCGGTATACGACTGATGTCCCCGTACACACAGCGAATGAGTTCTTCTATGCTGGATACCACTCTACCGAGAGACTCTGGAAGCACCACCTGTCCACCTCTCTCTTCTGGTAGAGTGCCTTCGCCAAGACTTAGAAGGACATCGGAGAATTCTTGAGCACGTGCATTGCCGCCGAGCCGAGCTCTCATATTAAACGGTTGAATGTCGTAATTACAGACACAATTAAAAAGCCATTGTGTCTCGCGTAGATCTACGTTTCGGCATACGATGGGTTAATGGTCAAGCGCAGCGTACGAACTCGTGACCACAACGAAGATCATTTCAACGAAGCATTCACCTCGTCAGCCCTCGATCCCCGCGTCACCACGGAAAGCGTTTGCCGGAAATCGCCACTGAGCAGAACTGTGGAACAGAATCGATGGGAACTTTAAAGTCCCGATTTCCACGGTCTTGATGCGGTGATGATTGGGGAGCTGGTAACCCATATTCGATCAGTGGATTGCCGCCGATAGAAATGACCACATCTTGAAGTGAACTGAGACAGGTGTTCAGCACGCGTTCATCAGTTACTTCGACTTCGTCTCCAGTAGCACGCCTCAAAGCTCGTAGAAAATCTTCAGACAGATGATGGCGATACTTCTCCCACAAAGCTACCGGTTTCGCGACTCCACAAAACACCAAGATGACGGCATGCGGCTGGGACTGTCACTTACGCTCGCCTCCGCGAGGGTTTCATCCCAATTTTGGTCACTGTCGAGGAGGTCACGTGTTACCCAGGCTGCGCGGTAAGTGGGATACTCCACGCCATCAAATGTCCTCAGAAAGGCGAAAGACGTTGGGCCTCGGACAGTGTGAAGTAACAACCGCAGAAAATAGCATTCGCCATTATTCGGATGCACGGTATAAACCCTACCCAATGCGGTGTCCTTGAAAATTCCTGGAAAACTTTCCACAGCACCTCCTCGTCGACGTCGGTTAAATAAACCCCTTTGCTTGTCGTACGTGTAATATGAAGGCACCTCGTCATACGTAAGGGATTTGTTTTACATCACATTTAAGTTTATAATTAGGTATTATACGACATGAAAATATATTAATTACCAAGCAATAATCACACAGATAAATACCGAACAAAAGTATTAACAGTCAATGTTTATTTTGTACTAACAACATGAAATTGATGAAGAAATGATCATCATCAATGAACATAACTTTTTTGTAATACTTAACACCGCATTTTTTTAAATTGTCTTCCTCAACTCTGCTCAAGATTTTGAGGGTTTTGTTGGAACTTGAATTTTTCAAAACGAACTATACGATACAACTTTTATGAAGAAAATGCACATTACCATCTATGAATTTTAAGAATAACTAACTACTAACCTCGCCAACATGATCAAATTTATATTATTAATTTCCAAAAAGTGTTAACATGTAACTTGATTTGATTTTTATGAAATCTCATAGATGGCGCTGCTTCAAATTTTTCTTTATACTACTAACATTCATTAAACTATGTTTCTCTGCCCAAGTTACTTAAATGGCGTAGTTTTTATAGTGTAAAGCTAGATAATAGCATGGCTTACTCAAAAACAACATTTAAATATGCATCGTTAGATTACACGCTGTCACAGAATGCGTAAGAAAAATAAAGATTCACAGCTCCTCCCCCGTAGGTGATAGCGTGATAATATGTAGCCTATATGTTGACCCGAAGTCTTAGTAATACTCATGCAAAATTTGATGTAAATCCATGCAGCACTTTTTGAGATTAGCCCGGACATACATACAGACAATCAGACAAACAGACAAAAATTCTAAAAATTATATTTTCGGCTTCGAAATCGATTGTAGATCACGCCCCAAGTATTCTTTTAAAAAAATATTCAATGTACAGTTTTGACTTTCCTACGATTTTATTATATGTATAGATTATGGACTCGTAAAAAACTGACCGCTCTTTGATGGTTACTGTTACTATTAGCCTATATAATCAAAATGCTGGGCATAAGACTGAGCTGGAGAAAACGAAAGCGCTTCCCCTTCACATTTATTATGCGCACAGCCGAAATGCCAATCTCTGCCAATGTTTGTGTTCTCTTTTTCATTTAACCCGTCTGCCTTCAAAGCAAGAGTGAACAGGCATCTTCTGGGCACGCTCGCTCCATCACAGACCACATCCATCGCTTTCCATCAGGCGTGATCGAGGTCACGAGCAGGTCCTGTCAGCAATAAAAAAACATGAGTGCCCAGTAGGAGGCCACGAAAATCAATGGTGCAAACAAATTACTAATAATGACGTCTTTCACATAGTAACACCCAATATTGACTGCCCCGTTGGTCTCTTGGTTGCAAGCGCGACTGCTGAGCCAAGTGGTCCTGGGTTCGATTCCCGAGTCGGACAAAGTGTTAATGGGTTTTCCATTAGCAAATTCTTAGTAACAGTCTGGAGTTTGGAAGTTGGCGGTTTACTACCCCCGTGCCTCGGAAAGCACGTAAAGCCGTTGGTCCTGCGCCTGATCTCTCCCCGGCCGTGTCGGATTGCCGTCCCATCGGATTATGAGAGTAAAAGAACAGAGACTACGCCTGTGTTTACGCACACACTTGTGCACTATAAATATCTCCTGCGTACCTGGCTAATCTCCGTCGAGGTTGGCCACCGTGACCGAAATCGGTCGGAAAGCTATTAATTACACCCAATATATCACTCTACAAATAAAAAAAAATATTTTTGTAAAAAAGTTTTATTTTTCACTTTTTAGTTGTGCCTACTCCACACAAATTCAAATAACACTAGTGCATTGAAGAATTGAAGACACCGACTAGAAGAATCATCAAAATTCGCATAGAAATGCCGGAGATGCAGTACATTTATGCATATAATATCGCACATAAGAATAATTACATAATGTATTATACACTAAAATCTTCCTGAAAGTATGTAGATCACATTAGTGAAAGAATTATCAAAATTGGTTCATTAGCTTTTGAGAAAATCGCGGACATACAAACATACATACATACATACGGGTCGAATACACAGCCTCCTTTTTTGAAGTCGGTTAATAAAACAGCCACCCGCTACCCTTCCCATGTCCGCTACCTAACAAAACTGCCTTCACATTCCGTGATTCCGCATAATGCGACGCAACTACAATTGACCTACAATACACATGCAGGTACAATACAATTGCAATGTTCGATAAACAATATGTCTGTATTGAAATTGATATTTTTGAAACAATCATGATGAAAATACTGATTGCAACTGTATCTGCCATCTGGTACAACATTTTTTGGTGTTGAAAAATGGCTTGATTATAAAGCATTGCAAAAGAGATTCAAACCCGAGCAGGCAGTTTACTTTGTGTAAATTATTTCATAACCACTGCTATATCGAAACGGTGAAGGAAGACATCGTGAGGAAACGGCATGTCTTAGAACCAAAAATTAGAAGACATGTGACATCTACCAACCCAAGCTGGGCCCGCGTGGTAGATTATAGTACACTCCCTCTCCCTCTGTAGCTGAGTAGGTACCAGTATTTTACATGGAGCGACTGTCTATCTGAGCTCAACAACCCAGTTACTGGGTAATACGGTACCTCTTGGTAAGACTGGTTGAGTTTCGGCCTTCTGATTACCCGTAACGACTGTCAAAGATCCACGAATGACAGCCGGGATCAACGGCTTAATTTGCTTTCGGAGGCACGGAGGGCCTTGGTATGTAAAGTTGGTCAGCCATCTACGGACCAACCGCGGCAAGCGTAGCTTAACCTGATCGATCGACCCGTGCGACAGTTATTACTTAGCCACAAGCCCCTCCGCAGCACTAAGCATAACTTATTCATGTAATGTAAGTTGAGGTAAAAACGAGGCTATCTTTAGTAATGATCTATCATATAAAAAAAATGATAACGAAGACGAACTTCTTATTTTTTATTTTATTTGTATTCTTTATAATTTCGACTTAACCCACGTAAAACCAAAAGCAAAGCTTAGTATCGAACAGAGTTTTTAATTACCCTTTATTTATTTATTAATACAATAAAATCAAGTTGTGTGGCAAGTATAAAAGTGCAGTTCATTTTATTGTTAGAATATATATTCTACAAAAAAGAAAGGTAGATACAGAAGGACAGCTCTATACAACAAGCGAAAACGCACGCACACATACATAGACACGCCGAGATCGTCGTACTTAGGCGTCTGTGTTCGTGCGCCTATTACCCGTTGAATGGAACCCACCTTCTGTCAATCAATCAATATCAACTCAGACTATCGCAGTCCACTGCTGGACATAGGCCTCTCCCAGGCTGGGCCACAATATCCTGTCTTCCGCCTTCCGTATAAAGTCTGTCCCAGCCATCTTTTTTAGCTGGAAGGCGTCCCACACCACGCTTGCCGATACGCGGTCTCCACTCCACTCTTGGTCTGCTGCACCAGCCTCCTTACGACCTTCTGTATCTCTCTGTATTTTGAGTATATGCTGCCTTAAGCCGTTCGAGTATTAATAAAACCTTAATTTTATTGTTTACTGAGGTTAATGTTGAAGTCTGCAATAAAATTATTGTAATAATTTATTTTTTATGGTTTTATGTTGTTGCTAAAATAAATATGTTAACATTGTAAAATGGTGATTTTATGTTGTGTATGCAAATATTATGTGCACACTAATAAGCTATTAAAACAAATACTTTGTATATATCTTTTAGTATATCAATTAACGTTAACATTTTATAGCAGGCGACGAGACTTGTTTTTTTAACAATATAAAATAAATTCCAGGCTAGGTTTAACATAAACACCAACTCATTTTAATATCTTAAGAGCAGTTTCGCACTAAATCCGATCCGAATCCGATTCGAATCCGAAAAATCAATCCGAATTGGAAATTGTTCTAAATTCTGACGGATAGAGTTCAGATGTAGTGCGCAACCCCTCATACAAATAGGACTACGGTCATTTCTCGGATTGGGATCAGACGTAGTGCGAAACCGGCCTTAAAATCATTTATCATATTGAAACGTACATATTCATTTTATTTAAATATGATCATATTATTAGTTTATAGTATCCCACTATTTTACCTATCCCTCAAAACACATAAAAATTAAAAGCGTTTTACTTTTGCTTTTTAAGCTTTTCTAGGCTATTCTGTTGGCAGCTACGATGAAAACAGACAGAAAAACAGATAGACGGATGAAGGTCTTAAAAAGACCCTCTTTATACCCTCTCTAACATAGATACCAAACGGCATTTTTTTACACGCCGACGACGCTCGTTTCATTGAACGCGTGAATAAAAACGCCGCAAGCATAATTAACAGCGATGTCGCCTTTAACTACCTCAAAGTCAAAGATAACCCTCTAAAGGAAACAAAACTAACTCCAACACAAATAAAGTAATTTAAGCCTAATTCCAATATACCATCGAACAGGCAAGTTAGATTTGTGATTTAAACTCTATTCGATGTGATATGAGTCAATATGCCTAGCCTTTTCCCAACTATGTTGGGGACGCTTTTAACGCATGTCTTTTTTTTTTACATCATTCTCACATATAATTATAAATTCAACATGATGTAACTAATATTTTTGTAAAAATATAATTTAAAAGTGTCCATGGAGTTTCTGAAGAGTGTCCATGGAGTTTCTTGCCCTTTCTTCTCCATAGGCACCTACGCTTTGAAATGGGCAACTAGCTTCATTTTTTCTGACTGACCGACTTCTTGACAATTCAAAAGTAGGCCTGTAAATGGTTTAATTGAAATAAATGCTTTGAGTTTGAGTTTGTCCGCTTCCAGTCTAAGCGGATGGAGCTGAATACCAGTATGTGTGGGATGTGATATGAGTATCAATGTCTAACGGCAGTATATGTCTCAACACGTACAAACGTGTGTAAAAAATACCTATTTCATTCATATTTTGATAGCTACGATGCCATAAACAGACAGACAGACAAAGGCATCAAATCAAAAACACCCCTTTTTTTCGACGAGGTTACAAAAAGATGTCACCCTGTTTGATCTCAAGAGTCAAAGTTCTCATAACCCTTTAAAATTAACTTACTGAACTTACTCCAAAACAAATACCTAATGCAATCTCCAATCCACCATTGAACAGGTTAGATTTGTGTAATAAGACAAAGTTTAAAACAGAAGACAAAGTAGCAGGGGATCGAGAGGGGGTGGAGGTGGGGGGGGGGGGGGGTCGGGGGATCAGACCGGAATAAATCAAAATTTCAATATTTAACTAGAGTAGGTCAGGGACACGTATGTGTACAAGATGTTACAAACGCAGTATTTTTTTTGAAACTTCTTTACGCACGCTTGCCTTGGGGAGTAAGCTGGCGAACGCGTGACGTAAGCGTTACGAAAAGTGACTTATTCGTCAACTCGCGTGTGTCAAACTCGCGCGCGCGCGAGTTGACACCTTCTTATTTTACCTATTTTTTGTCGTCAACTCGCTCGCACATAATTATAAAGTACAGTCAAGTAAAAACGGATTGAAACCAATAACTAGCTATTGCCCACGGCTTTGCCCAACAACTTTTACCAACACACTGACGTAAATAAACAACCACAGAATTACTATTGTACAAACAACCAGGGGCAGTGAAACTTCCATAAATTGGCTTCTGAGGAGGTTCATTTCAAAACTTGACTATTCCACTTTCAACAGAACACAATTTTTTTTTTGTAGAGTAACTTACGACATTTTGTTTCGCCTTATTAAGAGTCAAATTCCTCAATTTAATCCCAAAACGATTATACTTGACTTCGAGAGTGCTGCAATGTTGGCAGTTATATTCCCTGAAACAAGCATCAGCGGCTGTTTCTTCCATTTCATGATGATGAGCATGATCGGGCGAGGCGAACGGGAGTTGAGTGGGGGATATAAGCAAGAGACAGCAGTGCGCGCGCACATTTTCTTTCTCTCTTCCTCTCATAGCCAAATGCGCAATACTGAAGTTTCACTTCAGTCGTGTGGTCATAAGCACACTCCTTTTTTTATTTTTATTTAAATATAATATTTTATTTATGTTTTGAGAGCTACGATGCCAAAAGCACACAAACAGACAGACAAAGTTATAACACTTCTATTTTTGTGACGAGGTTAAAAAACGTTGTAGCCCTGTGCCCTCAACGTCTTCAACAGTGAAAGTTCCCAAAACGAACTCAGAAACAACTAAAGCAATTTTACCCCAACTCCAATCCACCATTGAACAGGTTAGATTTGTGTAAAATTTTGCAATATGAGTATCAATGTTTAACGGCATTAGGTCACGACACCCTCCCAAAAAAAACCCCAGTAAATTATTGTTTTAAGAGCTACGATGCCTCAAACATGCAGACAGGCAAAGGTTTCAAACTTATGACACGCCCATTTTATCGACGAATTTAAAAATAAAGTTGCTATCAACGACCCTTAAAATGAAAATTCCCATAACCCTTTAAACTAAACTAATTCCAACACAAATAAAGCAATTTCAATTTCACCCGAACTCCAATCCACCATCGAACAGACAGTTGAGATTTGTGTAAAATTTTGCAATTTGAGTATCAATGTTTAAAGGCACGATACGTCTCTATACCAGATATGACAAAGGCCGTGAAAAAAAACACCCAGATAATTAATATTTTATGAGCTAAGATGCCACGATCACACGGATAGACAGACAAAGGTTTCAAACTAATAACACGCCCATTTTATCGATGAAGTTAAAAATAAAGTTGCTATCAACGACACTCAAAGTCAAAGTTCCCATAACCTTTTATAAGATGATGTCAGCAGAAGGGAAGGGGCCCGTCAGGGCCGAAGCCTGCCGGGGTAGCGGGATTGTCCGAAAGGGTTACCGTTGCCCCGGAACATAAAGAGCTAAGGAAGAAACACGGGTGGGTTTTAGTCAGTAAGAGTCTGACACTCCTTTCCGCTCCACCCAGAGCGGGAGGAGTCATTAGATGATTTCCCATCCATAAAAAAAAAAGCTAAGATGCCACAAACACACAGACAGACAGGCAAAGGTTTCAAACTTATAACACGCCCATTTTATCGACGAATTTAAAAATAAAGTTCCCATAACCCTTTAGAAGTAACTACAACACAAATAAAGCAATTTCACCCCAATTCCAATCGACCATCGAACAGACAGTTTAGATTTGTGTAAAATTTTGCAATATGAGTATCAGTGTTTAACGGCAGTAGGTCACGACACGTCAGTGTAACAGATGTTAGAACCGCAGTGATATCATGATTGTATACAGTGGTTACCAGGATGTGCAACGGATTTGTTCGGGTACAGTTGGGTGGACGCCAAATGTGATGTTAGGCGGTGTTGTTGCAAGTGTTGATAGTGTTATAGTGTTATGAGTAAGGGTTACTACTGTTTTGATCTCTTTTACGTCAAAAAGTGTTTTTGTTTGCGAACATTTTGTTGACTTCTTGTACCGAACATTAATTCATTATTGAAGTGAAAACTTCTTAAGGCGCGTTGGGCTTTTCTTGAGATGGGAAAAAACTATTGAACTCGCGCCACTGTTACCGTAATCGACACCGCTTCGGATGCGTTCGGCTGTCCTCTGGATATACTCGGTTTTAATGTATATCCGATATGTCAGTGAGTGATGGCAAAGTATTCTGTTTGTTTGTGTGTTTTGTTTTCACTTCTGTCGGCACTCCGGGAGGAGTTATTCCGGTCTGATCCCCTGAACCCCCTCCAACCCCCCTTCATCGATCGCAAATCTGTCCACGACTATCGCGAAATCACTCGCACTCTAAAAGCCACTAATCCAATCACTTTTATCGTATCAATCAACAGTACGTTTCCGCTTTCCATTATCTCCGTCAGTGTGTCAGCCAGAAACAAAATTCTGTTCAGGCATAGCATGCTTGTAATTTGAGTCCAAATGTTGCTATTTTGATGTTTTGCGATGAGAATAATTTCGCACTGAAAACACGTAGGTTATAATATTGAAGCGGGTTTCGTCGAGAGAGGGAAGTTTTCAGTGAACATTTGACGAGACAAAGTATAATGTATCATTATCATATTTGAAGAATACATGCAATTAATAAATAATAACGACCGCACGGGTTGATCTCCAAGGTTAAGCACGGAGGTTAAGCAATGCTTGTCGAGGTAAGTCCGTGGATAGGTGACCATCCAAAACATACCGAGACTCCTCCGAGCTGGCCTCGGCTGTCATTCGTAGATGTTTGACAGCCGTTACGGGTAATCAGAAGCCCGAAAGTCTGACAACCAGTCTTGCCAAAGAGTATCGTGTTACCAGTAACTGGGTTGTGGAGGTCAGGTAGGCAGTTATTCCATGTGAAATACCGGTATTCAGCTGCCGCAGACCCCAAAATAGTTTGGAAAATGCTAAACATATTGGCTGGCATGCAATTGCGAAACTTCGAACAAAAATCACGCTTTTCAAGCTTAAGAACTCATTTCGACTGAAATTGTTTCGTTTAGTTACCTAGATATTCAGTTTCGTTACCTATTAGTTCCAATTTCCTCCCTAAAATAGTTAGTTTAAAGACTAGTACAGTAATTAGAGCATAATAGCGTTACAAGTCGCTCGAACTCACACATGTAAACATTCAACCGAACAGAATCGGCGAACATTCTCATTGGCCCCATTTTGTATTCGCGTTCCTCTCCAATGCACTTCTGCGAACCTAATTTAGACTTTAAATCTTTATCATAAGGTGGTATATAAGTGATTTTGCTGTTAGATATAAGGTTGTAAATCGAAACTGAACTCAAGTCTGCCAAATTGTTTCTTGAATGTCTTAATGGCGAGGATTCTACGTCAGCCAAATGAAGTGGAAGATTTTACATCTTTGAATCGAATGGAATACGGAATGAGGGGTTTTATTGTGAAGAAAAAACTGTACGTGTGCTGTTATTCGGAAGATTTGTGGGCGTTTGTCTTTGTCTCTGTGTTTGGGAATTTTTTTTTGTGTCTTTATTTGAAGTTGAACGTCCTATACGTGTTTGTGGGAAGATTTGTATGCTGATATAAGAGATGTGTTTAGATTGGTAAGGCTCTTTGTACACGGTACGGTTTCTCCGGTGTAACCAAGCCGTAGAAAAATCGTGTGAACTTTTATGTGACACTGCGACGGCGCCGTGCGCTAGTGCAGCCGTGTCGCCAACAAACTTTCATAGTGATCCATACAACGGTGACGACTGTCCCTACAAACGGCGAATAAACCGATGTTTCCCACGGCAAGAAAAACGTGTGTACCAAGGGCCAAGAGCAGTGTATTGACCACCCAGATTTCTACCTCTTTTATGTTACTTTCTGGACTCATCATCATCTGTCTAGCCTTTTCCCAACTATGTTGGGGTCGGCTTCCAGTCTAACCAGATGCAGCTGAATACTAGTATTTTATATGGAGCGACTGCCTATCAGACCTCCACAACCCAGTTATTGGGTAATACGATACCCCTTGGTAAGACTGGTCGTCAGACTTTCGGGCTTCTGACTACCCGTAACAACTGTCCAAGGTCCACGTATGACAGGCGGGACCAACGGCTTAACGTGCTTTGCTTCTGGACTATTGATCTGATTTGGTATTGTTTCACTTCAGATTTTTATAGTCCATTAACAACCATGCACTTATTAGCCAGCGAGCGCTCTAAAAGTTTATACAAGCATCATATGCCTCCTACTTAATGATATGAGAAAGTTGGCACAAAACATCATCATCTGCCTAGCCTTTTTCCAACTATGTTGGAGTCGGCTTCCAGTCTAATCGAATGCAGATGAATAGGTTTTTACATGAAGCGACTTTTAGCTGACCTCCACAATCCAGTTACTGAGTAATACGATAACCCTTCGTAAGCCTGGTTGTCAGACTTTCGGACTTCTGTCGATCCGTAACCACTGTCAAAGATCCATGAATGACAGTCGGGACCAACGGCTTAACGTGCTTACGGAACGGTCTTGGTATGTAAAGATCACCCATCCATGGACCCACTGCGGCAAGTGTAGCTTAACCTGATCGATCGACCCAAGCGCCTCTTATAAGTTAACCACAAGCCCCTCTAAAGTTGTCACAAAACATGACGAAAACTTCTACCGAAGAAGAGATCAGGACACTTTCCTTAGCCATCTAATATTTTGATGAAGTTGGAGATTTCCGAGGATTTTGACAGATTAAGGGGCTTAAACACAACTTGCGAAATGTGGGTGTACTTTAGGTACCTACCTAACCCTTCAGGGATTACAAGCATGATTTTATGTTATATAGACAGATTAAGGATCGAAAAAGTTAGTATAGAAATGGGAACATTGAGGAACCTTAGATACAGCTGCTAGTTAGTTAGGGATTGTTAGATCTACTCAGTAAAATAAATGAGTTTTTAGTTAAAACTAGGCCAATTAAATCTTGTTATTTGAGCTTGTGGCTTCAAGAGCAAACTAACCCTTTATGTATGAGTTATGGATTAACTACGACCACTCAATATTATGACCCTACCAGTACCATTATAATATATTATATTAATCCCAGTTGTATGTTTGTATGGTGTTCGTGAATATAAATTATGGTTGCGGCCTCTACCATAGAACGTTTCGGATCGTGCTCTATTAACATTTTAGTTGTCAACCGAAATATCGTCTACATAATAATAATAAGTTTTTATTGCGCAATTTCGCAACTTCAACGACATCGTTAGTTTAGGCTCTACTCTATCTACCATCACCACGTCTAGCCAAGTTTCCTGCCGACCGTTTTAGAGCCACCAACCCACCACCTGCTAAATACAATACTTAAACCAATAAGCCTTTCACCTTCACGCTTTAAACCAAAACCCACATAAAAGTTAGGTCCTCCACAGCCATCAAAAGCTCATAAAACTCAATACATCACCAATACCCAACGGGCTTTACAAATCGACCACGAAAATCTAGGCAAAGGGAACATGAAATAAATAAGAGTCAAAGCCTAATACCCTTAGGTTATCCCTGGATTGATAGGCAGGCTACTATCGTTTGTCTTTTGTTTCCCCGGGCGTAGGGTCGGCGGTTTCTTTTGGTTCCCTAGGATATTGTTAGTCTGCAGGTGTAAGGCGTTGAATAACAATGAAAAGTTGTTATATATATAAGTCAACACATATTTTATTTAGGTACTTAAATTTTTCAATTGAGTTATTATAATATTATTGTGGCATGTATTTTATTCTTTGGTTACTAACATAATTTTTAAGTATACCTATTTACTAACATAAATAAATATGGATCAGTGTCTGACTTAAATAAATTATTATTATATATATTTTTTTTAAATTTATTATTTCGTTTATTAATTTATATACATATTAAATTACATTTTTAAATATTTCTTAAAGTATAAAAAATAAGTATAAAAATAATTATTATATAATTTATTATGTTTATTTATCTATTTACATATTCGGTTATATTTTTAAATATTTCTTAAAGTATAAAAAATAAGTAAAAAAAAAACATTTAAAAATATAAAAAAATAGTAGTCCGCCGGTGTCGGGAACAGGGTCCAAGCTACCGGTGGTTAGGGCTCCAGAGACAGGAACCTCCTCACAATGCGAGCCGTATCGAGGAGTACTGCCTTCTGAATCAGGCTCTTGATCCAACCGCCTAACGAAAGCCTCGATAGATGTAATTTATTATTATTATTATAAATGGCGTCGTTTTGGTAAAGTATACTGACTGATGGCAGGTTATACAGGGTGGCAGGGACATCGACGCGCAACCGCTTACCATGGATTCAGTACATGATTCTGGACCCCCCTGCGTTGAAATTTTTCGTCGGCTTTTTTTTAATTTTTACGTTTTTTTCTGCATTTTTTTTTACTGTAAACTGTATAAAATCATTATTTCTATCTATCCCAATGAGATTTTTAATTAAAAAATAGTAAATTCACTTTTTTCACTTAAAACAGCAATGTAAATCAACCTCGAAAGGGCTACCTGATCAGCTGTTTTGCTAAAGTTCATTTGCGAGGTCAACACTGGCTTAGTACCTACGCTCTGTTGGCGGCATTCGTTTTCAAATGCCGACAAAGGGACCGCGGCGGCGAGCGGTCTCGTAAAAAGATATGCGACATATCCCAATGAATCTAACAGACGCGTCACATGAGGCATTTTAATCATCTACATAAATGAATGACCCATTTACTACTTTTATTTTAGATTAATAATGGAGGATAATTATTTTTCTAAAGCTTCATCGATTTAAGTAAAGAAGATTTAAAAAAAAACGTGTCGAAGTGTATTGATAGTCACGTAATTTTTCGACGTTTTTTTATTATCAACATTAATTTTAGTTTTGAATGCAATTCAACAATGTAATTTCCTGTTTCATAAAAAAAATACATCCATTTTCGCAATTAATTTCGTGAGTGGGTAACTAGGTACAACTAAATGTGTTTGTACACTCTATCATTTTGTTGATCTGTGTTCGGTGTAGGCACTGTAGGCACAGAATACATAATAGTACTAACTAGGCAGCGAGTGCGGCAAATTCAAAGAAAGATGAGCAAAGTACATTTCTTTTGCATTTCGCCGATTTTATCGGATTTTTGCCAGTTCCTAGATTTCGTTGATCGCAAACGGGTGTGCTGTTTGTCGCGAATTTGTGATCTTAACGTACTTTTTAAAATCAAAAGTAATTTCGTGTGTGAGGGTGTGTGTGTTTGTGTGTGTTTGAGAGTGACGTTCAAAATGCCTTCTGAACAATTCTTCAGTGCCCGCGAATACGGGAATATGCTCATGTCCTATGGCGAAGCACGTGGGAACGCAAGACGGGCACTACGTATTTATGTGGAGAAATATCCCGAAGATAGGCCCCCACAAGATTCTCGTGTAATAACACGAGCGTTCCAACGTGTCTTGGACAATCAGCCCATAGTACCACAGCGCGAGGGAGCTGGCAGGCCCGTTAGACCGAGTGTTGCGAACCACATACTGAGTATCGCATTGTGAATGTGTTTGCAACGCTGCGCTGCATGAAGAGTGTGTCCAGGATCCCACTTTTTTGCCCCGTGTCCACGCTGAAACTGCGCCGCGCTCAGATCTGCGAGCAAGTTGGTGGCGGCCACTTCGAACCCTATCTCATTAGGAATGAGCGAGATTAAGGTAAGTTCATTAATTGAACATTACTGGATCGCTAAGTTCTTATCAAGCATCTTTTTTATTATCAATCCTCATCGGTATCGCCTCTAAGGGTATCGCTATTTTATGGGAATAAGCTTATTGTTAGTTATAGTTTTATTCCCATAACGGGTACTTAATAAGTAACTACCATCGGTTATCAAGACTAATTAAACATGATTTTATGGGGTAGGTACCTATCAATGTTGTCGTTAGGGGATATTTCGTAGGCACGTTCACGTTCGTCCGGCAGCGCGGCGCGGGGGCGGCGCGGTGCGGGGGCGGTGCGGCGCGGGGGCGCGGGCGGCGCGGCGGGCGGCCGCGTCACAGACTTGTGTACATGTGTGTGTAGGCTAGGTACCGCGCGCGCGCGCGCCCTCCGCGGGGCGTTTTGATCGCGTTGTTTGCAATACATTGCGCACTCAAAAATGAAAATTTTTTTAACCGGTAATTTCCGAGATGAATGACTTTCGTAATTTTATTTATGGCATCAGGTGTAACCTTTTCACGACGTTTGCGCGTCGATGTCCCTGCCACCCTGTATAGAGGACTGACTTATATTATTTGAATTTGTCTAATGAAATTGATCGAAATGGTATATTTACAGAAATAAATAACATTGAGTTTTACTAAATGCATAATAATTATGAAAGTTTATACGATATACTTATAACATAAAAATAATTTATAAAAATTTTGTCTGTCTACCCGTCTTTAACATAAACCCATATTATGTTATAGTAAGCTATTTTATAGTTCAGAATAGGGTCACATTTTTCTATTTACGGTCTGCTAAACACTGAATGTCATCAGTCCTCAATATAGTATCGTCATGACATCGTGAAGGTTTTGAAATGTATTAGATTACCTACAACCTATTTTACATAGGCAACAATAGAAAGAAAGAAAGAAAAAGTATTTATTGCGACTCGTATCGAAAGTGAGTTACGAGTATAATCTTTTGATGTTTGATGTCTATCATAAACTTGACTGTGAAAACTGTTATTATGTTTTTGTATAGCATTTAAAGATATGATTTCGATGACATGTGACACCCACCAACCCGCACTGGACCCCCGTGGTGCATTACGGCCCACTCCCTCTCACATAGAGGAGGCCTGTGTCCCAGCAGTGGGAACATTATAGGCTGATTGGTTGGTAGATGTCACATGTCTTCGAATTTTGGCTTCTAGGACATGCCGGTTCTCACGATGTGTACCGTCACCGTTTTGAGAGCAGTGGTGATAAAAATAATTCACATAAAGTAAAGCGCCTGTCTGGATTCGAACCTACGACTTACAACCCGCAAGTCGTGACCGTTACCACTGGGCCACCACAGCAGTGGTGAAAGGCTAATATCATCATAATCTTGAAGAGCACTTCAAGATCAAATCAATCTGCCTAGCCTTTTCCCAACTATTTTGGGGTCGGCTTCCAGTCTAACCGGATGCAGCTGATTGCCAGTATTTTACATGGAGCGACTGCTTATCTGAAGGAAAATTCCCATAATTAAAAACGATCAAAATCTAGTCGCAATCTCATCTCAGCGACAATCAATGTCAAAAACTTGATAAAAATGAGGGGATTTTAGAGGTATTTTTGACAGATTGAGGCTGAGATGAGACTGTGAACGTTCTTAAAATTACGAGAATTGTCCCTGTGACTTTCACAACTCAGTTACTAGGTAGCACGATACCCCGTAAAACTGATTATTACAAAGGCTCTATTAATCTTACTTAAAGTTTTCAGCGTACAAAACTAATACTTGAACTCTCCAAACCCAAAGTAATAAATAGTGATATACGCAGGTGATATTTCCAAGAATATTAAACTCAGTAGAAGGTTATTCGTGCAATACATAACAGAGCGAGACCTAATACAGAATCATTAAAATAAATGTCGCATACTAAGTGACCTAGACCTTGCCAAACAAAACTAAACCTTATGGCTTACATAATAAGAGACTCTTCGATCATGTATTCTGTCAAATTAGATTTTTTTCCACCGTGTTTAATAAAAAAGCCAGTCTAATCTTCAATATCCATTCTGAAAGAAGAATTATCATATAAATAACTTATTCGTTTTGACCCTGTCACTTCTTAGGGGTTTCTACCTGAAATACTCGATATTACAAATAAATAAGTATGTGTACACCTTTGACCTTTATCGAGGCATATGAATCCATTGCTTCTTTACTTCACTTGTGAACAAAACTTCTCCAAATTAATACAGTAATGCACGTCAGACATCATGATATTCGTAGCCTTATTTTTGCTGTTTGGATTTCATCTCGCCCTCGTGGTAAGAATTCTGCTAAATGATTGAATATCAATGTCTTGCTCCACGTAACAGATTATTTTTACATGTCTGTTCTGTGGAATTTCTGACACGTGTTCAGAATGTATTTTCGCTGTTTGCCTTACATAATAAACAGGTTTTTCTTTTTTGATTGGATCGTTGGTCTAGTGATTGCAAGCATGAGGTCCCGGATTCGATTCCCGGGTAGGGCATATGGATTTTCCATCTGGAATTTCTCACTGGCAGCCCGTATCTGTACTTGTGCCCGGATGATGGCAGAAAACCTCGATCACGCCTGATGGAAAGGATCTATGATGGAACAAGCGTGCCCAGAAGATGCCTAAGGCACTGCAACTCCCACGCATCGACGAAACACAGCAGGCTGCTTGACGCCGGTCTCCGGTGGGAGGGTGGTCGCAAACCAGGCGGGCGTTAGTCCTACCACCCACAAGGGAAGAATTGGCCGGTCAAATAAGGTGTTGGGTGTGACTGTCCAGGATGCGCCGAGCACTCGGTTCAGTTGAGTAACTGGCAAACTGCGCTACACGAGGAGGCTTCTTCATGCATCCCAAAAACTTATACGTAACTTGCGAAATGTGTGTGTACAGATGCACCTTTGCCTAACCTTTCGACGAATATAGACGTGATGATGACGTTATATTGTTTTCAATTCATCATTATATTGAAACACTCTTAGGTAGATAATAATAAGATCTACTTCTGAACATGGGCCCGATATTCAAATAAATATCATAATAACCGTACTATGACAATCGCAGTATATAGTAACTTGAATTATGACAGGTTGAACCGTAGTCTGTTCAACCTGTCAAAATTAAAGTTATAGCGGTTGAAAATGGCACGGGTTTCGGTTCAAGTGACACAGCCCACCTGATTTTCAAATTAATGTTTAGACACCTACTACGGGAATAACAACATCCTATACAGTGTGTATCAGATAGGTAGCCTTTTAGCCTCGTACGTCCTATTCTAGTTTTTGTTGCTTTCTTGTTATGAGGGGTTTGTGGCTAAGTAATAACAGCCGCACGGCTCGATTGATCAGGTTAAGCTTCGCTTGCCGCGGTTGGTCCGTGGTTGGGTGACCATCTTAGCAAACCAAGACCTCTCCGTGTCTCGGAAAGCACGTTAAACCGTTGGTCCCGGCTGTCATTCGTGGATCTTTGACAGTCGTTACGGGACGTCAGAAGCCCGAAAGTCTGACAACCAGTCTTAACAAATCAAAAGTCATTTATTCAAATTATGCTGAGAATCAGCACTTTTCGAACGTTAAAATTACAAAAGAAAGTCACCCATGACGCCCACCACACACTTTTTTTTTTATAGATGGGAAATCATCTAATGACTCCTCCCGCTCTGGGTGGAGCGGGAGGGAGTGTCAGACTCTTACTGACTAAAACCCACTCGTGTTCCTTCCTTAGCCCTATACGTTCCGGGGCAGCGGTAACCCTTTCGGACAATCCCGCTACCCCATCCTTCACCACTTACTAATGCTTTCGCTGGGAAGAACAAGTGGCGCAACAAACTCCCCAGCAGCACAGCTGTCTGTTCAGATAGAAAAACTTGCTTCTATACATTGGTAGGTATGAAATAAGTAAATGCCTTCTAGACCCAAATGTATATTATACTTGATTATTTTTTAGCAATTACGATGTTGGTCCCTAGGAGAAAATTGTTCAGTTTTATAGAGATAAGTATGCAGGATCGTCAGATATAGTTGAAGTTTACTAAGAAACCGATGGATGTTCTCGAATAAAATTTAATTTTATTAATAGAAAACAAACGGCTCATTTATCAAATTAAATTTCAGTCGACAAAATCCATCGGTTTCTTACTAAACTTCAACTATATCCGACGATTCTGCATATAGTTCGCGTCAAATAACTTTGCTGCTCTGAAGTAGGCAACAAATCACTGCGCAGTAGTTAATCGTAGGATTAAAACAGCAGCGCGCATGCACGGCTAGCGAAAAAGCCTAGTTGTACTTATCTCTTTTGTTGACTGTACCACCCTAATTTAGACCACACCTTTCTGATACATGCAGTATATTGCAGTATACCGCTAGCCCAATTAATTTTGATTACATTTCCCGCCCACCACTCTACGCATTTTTAACAACATGAACAAAACTATCGATGTTTATCTTTATTACGTAAATTACACACAACCCTAATCGTTGATATTACGTAGTTATTAGCGAGAAAGCACTTAATAACTTAGGTGACATTATCAACGTCAGATCGGTGGCGGGCGATGTAATAAATAACTAAAATTACACCCGTCTTCGATAAGGAAACCCTTACTAATGAAAGGGAGTGTCAGGAAAAAATGTTCCAGTGAGGTCAGAATTTAGTCGATATTCGCAAGAGGTAGATCGAAAATTCTCTTGATACAGAGAGATATACAGGGTGTCCCTGGAAGTATGGATCAAATCGAATAGAGGTGTTGGCAAGGTCATTTCCAAACTTTTTGTCCCTGAGAATGTTGGTGAATTTTTTTACTAAATTTTGAACGTTTTTAATTACGGGAATTGGTATTTTGATCTTATGTGGGCTTTACACAGGTGACTATAGCCAGCAGACTGTCTAAATGGCAATTCGATTAGGCTGCAGGTGACTAAAATCACAAGTTCCAAAGTAGAGTAGGTTTCGAAAATGCTCAGTCGCAGGCGATCGCTCGCCGCATGAACGTCGACACTTTGATGCAAAATAAACTAGTCCCCTGCGATTTTTATTGATCTGTGTAAATGAGGTGGCGAGTTAGCAAGTGACCAGCCGCACGACGAAAATCATCCTGGTGTCAATGACACCAGTAAAGGTAATATAGAGTATTAACAATCCAAACCATTGTTAGTCAGCTTTCCATTAGCGGATCAACCCAGCGTGTTGCGCTAGCTCAAAAATATCTAAATCATCCAATCCGGAGCCCAAAAAACAAATGCCAAGCGGCCAAACGTTTATCTCTCACAAACACACTCACAAATCAACAGACCACTGTTCCAGGTCCAGATTTATTATCCAAAACTGTTTCGGAAACGCAGTTCTAAAAGTGACGTCAAGTCTGTATATCAACGGGCTATTTGTAGCCCAGAATATATCGGCAAGCGTCCACACTATCCATCATTTTTGTCACAAAATTGGTGCATGGTCGCAACAGGTGTTGGACGAAACATCATGGTTAAGGGTGACGCTGTACTCGAAGCTAGTATTTTGTGGATATTGTGGGAAGCCTTATTTGAAGGGTATTTTTAGAAGACTTAATAACAACCCTCTTTCTATTTGAAGATAATCAAGTGATTTACAAAATATTAAGAGAAAAGGCATTAGCTTTCGGCTATTTGATAATAAAGACAAAAGTACTGTAATCATAAATTCACTTGAAACTTGTGATAACTACGGTAATTACAACGATCATAAAATCTTCATAATTTGCAATGAAAAATTACAGGCAAATAAGATTACGGGTGACAGGAATGCAGTTCAGCAAAGCCCTTCATTCTACACTGGACCGAGATGATTAATTGTTGTAGACAAACAGGTTAAAACGGATCACAATCTCACCAACGTTGCGCATCACACTCATTTTGCAGCTGTCTACAGTTGATCTTGGCCAAACTTAGAACTTTGTCATTCGCGAAATTGAACGACACAAGGTTATAAGGACGGCTACATTGTCAGCATTGATTTTAATGTAACAAACTCCAAAAGCGATTAACATTTTGTAAGGTAACTAAAACCACAGCTAAAACTATCTATTTATACTACTACAGCATCCTTTATTCGTCTAAATACATATAAATTATATTTTTAAATATTAGAATATAAAAAAAAAAAATAAAAACATTTAAAAATATAAAAAATAGTAGCCCACCGGTATCGGGAACAGGGTCCAAGCTACCGGTGGTCAGGGCTCCAGAGAGAGGAACCTCCTGACAATGCGAGCCGTGTCCAGAAGTACTGCTTTCTGAATCAAGCCCTTGATCCAGCTGGCCAACGAGAGCCTCCTCAGGTGTTGGTCGAGGCTCTTGGCTATCAATCCATTGGCTGTAACGACTATTGGCACAATGATTGCTGAGTCAACATCCCACATGTCGACAACCTCGCGAGCCAAGTCAAGATACTACTACAGCATGATTATTATGAAAGAACCTTTGCTCTATTCAACTTTAATCATTTTCTAATACTCCAAAATGTCATAGTATAATCAACCTTGTAATTGCAAAGATTTTCGATCAAAACTCCCAGTAAATTGAAACTTCGTTAAGGAAAACGCTAGTCAACTACCCACATTGGTCTTAAAGCAAAAATATATCTTGTTATTGTTGATCGTGCAAAGGACATTCAACCTTAGGGCGGCATAGCAATTACAAGGTCTATACATACAAGACAACATCTTTATTTTTGTTTTAATGCACAGATTACAAGATAAGTCCATGGTCTAAGCTCTATCAATCTTAATTATTACAACCATTAAGGACAAACTATCTGCGACATTTCGGGCGATAAGATTCTGAAAGCTGCTCTGTATTTAATTGTCACTTTATTCCCTAACGTGTATTTTAAGCACACATTGTACGAAGGAGATTACATTCTGTTCAACAATACATTGCTATTAAGGTTTCAAATCAAGCATATTTTGGAGTCCCGAAGTGGTTGAATGTCAAATTAAACATAGAGATAATCATTAAAGATGCTCAAAGTGTTCTCACGAACCAAAACAGTATTAAACATAACCCTAAATCTTCTGAAGTCAGAGATAGTACAGTATTTTTATCTCTCAAAGCGACGTGCGCTTTACTTGTGTTTATAGAGGTATGAGGAACAGGGTGTAAATATCACTGATACTCTATAGGAAAGGCAGGATCCTCCGACCAGACGGGTGTTGTGTCTGGCGGGCAACTGCCCGATGATTCATGTCAGGCCGTTGTATCTATGCTAGTTGCGCGGTAAACTGCGTGACATCAGTATGACGCGTTGTTCGCATGTGGCGTTGTAGATACCGCTACATGTTTACCAAGTGTACAAACACGCTGTGAATGTGTGTGAAAGAGCAGGAGCTCTTGGTGCCGTCCGAGACAATGGCGAAGTCGGAAGTGTGTGTGTGCGTGTGTATCTTATTTGCTGACACTATTCGTCTTTACACACACATTCACAGCGTGTTTGTACACTTGGTAACCACAAGTAAAGCGCGCGCCGCTTCGTGAAATAAAAATACTACAACAACAAAAAAAAATTGTTTGTCTATGTTAATTTACTGATAATCACCCATGGAATTAGTAAGTGCAATCCCCAAACAAGACAAAAGTAAGCAAGTTCCATGTTAATATGAAAGAAGCAGCAGAAAGACATAGTGGTGGCTCGTTTCGGAATACCGCTTTTACAAATACTTCTAGTTCGGTATAATTAGCGCCACGAAAGATGAGACTTGACACACCACGTGGTTTGACATGCGCAGTACACGATTTAAGGTCTCTTTAGCGGTATGAGGTCTGAGCGCGGGACGGGACGTGACGTCATAGGGGCGGCGGAAAGAGCGCGGGGAGGGTGTGTCAAGTTTCATCTTTCGTGGCACGCACTATAACTGGTATTGTGCAGCAAGCTTATGTGACCCGTTGGGTTTAATTGGAACTAACGAAATCACTATGAAAAGTAACAGGATCTGTCATTGTTTGTTCACGAACAGCGCTGTCACCGGCCCAGATGGCTTGTGAGACCTGGAGGCTTTACACAGGTCACTATAGCCGCACCCGTTTAAATGCCAATTTGGCTAAGCTGCAGGTGACTAAAATTGTAAGTTCCAAAGTAGAGTAGGTTTCGACTTTTTGTCGTGTCGCATGCGGCGGCTGACTAAAATCGACCATGAAAATGCTCAGTCGCAGGCGACCGCCCGCCGCATGAAGGTCGTCATTTTGGTCCGAAATAAACTAGTCACTTGCGATTTTTATCGACCTGTGTAAATGGGGTGGCGATTTGGTAAGCGACCAGCCGTATGGAGAAAATCGACCTAGTATAAACCGCCCATTCCCTCCTTATTCCGAAACATCGCATGTCCTCTGCCTATCTTTTAGTACAGCCTTTCCTTCCTCAAGGAAGCTTCGAACAAGTTCGGACAAGATTGCCGAACTTGTCAAATTGGGTTTACGACTTTGTAGTTCCTAGCCTAGCCTGTCTGCGTAAGTTATGTTCACACCGGAATGACGTGGTTGTCAAAGGTAATGACGCCATTGTCGTGGTTTTGAAGGATGATGAAAGTTTCCTTGAGCCACCTAATGAAATTGGATTGATTTTGAATTGAACTGGTTTGACAGTTTTTAGGGTTCTGGGTTCCGTATCCAATGGGTGCCAAAGGGCCCCCGACCCTCCTCGGGTACTAAGCCTCTGCTGTCCGTCCGTCCACCTGTCTGTAAGCGGGCAGCTGAAACGTAATAGGTAGACAGTAGTTTTTTTTACAGAGTGGGTATTTCTATTGTCGCTACAAATAATAAAAAATAAAATAAAGTTAAAAATAAAAGGGGGTATCCATAAAAGAAACGTGTTTGTTTCGGCGGTTTTTGCTTTGTGGTAGGTGAATGCTTATGCGAATCCCGCACCCCCGGCCATAGGCAGAGGTGGAACACCGCGGTGGTTTTAGCCGGTAAGAGTCCGGCATGCCCCTCTGTCCCCCCCACGACGGAGGAAGTCCATGAGGATTTCCACCGCGCAACAAAAAAAAAAAGGTACGGAACCCTTCGTATGCGAGTTCGACGTTTTACGGTTTTTTTTGGGTATTTTATTGAAACCTTTTATCAATTCAACACTTTATTATAAACCACATAATACAAAAAGGACAAACATATATTAGCTAGTGTACAGACGCCAGCTCATCAAGCTACTACAATCTGTCAGATTTCTTTAATAGAATTTCAACTTTATTGCTGAAGTGTAAGGTTCAAAGTTGATTGGGAAAATTTGACAGTTTCGGATAGCTTGATGTGCTGGCGTCTGTACAATGAGCGTGTTCATTTATCTTCATTATCATCGTCATTGGCAGCCTTGCTCCACCCACTGCTGAGTATATTAGGACTCCTCCCTTTTGTCATAATCATAATCATTTATTTTCCAGATCATAAAATCCAATTCGTTATAATTACATACACAACTTAAACACTGTGTTAGTACATCAAGCTACCCGAAACTGTAAAATTTTCCCAATCACCTTGAACCTTATGGTTTAGCGATAAAGTTGAAAATCTATTAAATAAATTTGACAGATTGTAGTAGCTTGATATGCTGGCGTCTGTACATACATAATATTGTGAATTCCCATCAACTATTTACTTCAGTAATTATAGGTTTTGCCCGCGATCTCCTGTATGTAATTCCCACCTAGCTTTATCTTACCAGATTTATCTCGGTACTCACGAAATTGACTCATAAACGTACCTACACCTTTTTCCATGGAGCCCCGAGGGAAAAAGTCGTGTGTCGCAGACATTTTAACACATTACGCTCTTTGTCCATGTTCATACATCAGTAGGCCTAACTCAAACGCGTAAGTAAACGTGAGGTAATTTAGGACGATTTTTTAACAGAAAATACGAGTTTCTTTTAGCTTTTTGGTGCTTGTGGGACGCACGGGTACACATCAAGCTATACATTACCAGTATGAGCTGACTTCTGATTGTACGAAAAACCATACATTGCGAGGTCAGCTAAAACTGGAAATGTATAGTTTGATGTGTAGCCGTATGTACAATGATTTTCTCATTAGCACTGGCACCAACGATACACTTTTACTGTAATGTAAATTTTTTACTTGGAAAATTGTTTTTATGATCCATAAATGTGTTTTTCTGAAAATAAAATGTATTTATTATTTTGGTTTAAAAGGCGGCAAGCACAATTTATTGGGCATGATATGAATAAAGTGTTCAAATAAAATAAATATCAAGTGCGTAATAGTAAAATGAATATTTCCAATCCAAAAATCGTTCGAATCTACGTTATGTGTACTTCGCGCATTCGTGCTTGGTCTGCTGATAATACCCGCGAGCCGGTTGAGAGTAACGAGCATAAATTGCAGTGCGATGCGCGCTCAAACACGGACGTGTTTCCACTGTGCACGGGCATGAATTTTATTAGCGTGTTGTGCGACCATAGCCACTGCCTGTAAACACTATGAGTTCCAAACAACTCATAGTCAATTAATTGCTGGCATTCCTGGTCCATGCTCTCGACTACATGGACTAGGTGAGCATTCTGCAGATGTCTAATTACAAGGAGGACGAGACCAGCAGCAGAAAACTGTTACTGTTCCAGTCACTTGAAAAACTCGACCAGACGCCGTCTCGCCGCAGAGATGGAACCGAGAAGAGTATTCAAGATATCATCGATATGTTGAAAAAGACTGACCCGGACGACGTGACAGATTTCGTGGCGAAGGAGCTAAGTAAACTGCCCCCCGTCACGTTCGATCACGTCGGCGTTACGCGGCTGTTAAAGGACATCACTTCCTTGAAAGCGAAGATGACCAAAATGCATTCCAGAATGGAGGTATCAGAAAAAACCAATACTGAACTACGTGCAGAAATAGCATCATTGCACAACATTGGTTCGATAATTGGGTCATCTCAGGACTCAAAGGTCGGCAGTTTTGAATCGGCGAACACAAGTGCGTCACCAGCTGCCCATAACGCTGAGCAAGCGCCGCCCGCTGCCGCCGTCGCCCGCGCCACAACACCGGCTGCGGAAACGTCACGCGTAGGTACGTTGACCCCTATACTTGCCTACGCTGCTATTGTCACCAGCGGAAAATCAGATGCGTCGCAGCCTAAGCGACAAACCAGAAAAGGGGAAAAACTAATAAAGGGTGCTCCACCTGCCCTGACTGCGGTCCGTAGCTCTTTGCCAAGAACTAGCCAAGTTGATGAGGAGGGTTACACGAAAGTAGAAAGTAAGAAGAAGAAGCCCTCTTCTCGTAACCCGTGTGGCACCGCATCGAGCGGACCCAACATATCCTGCTACGTTCTGCTGTGCCTACGACGCAGCTGTACCTTTCGCGTCTGCATCATTCAACGACAACTGAGGAAGTCGTGCAGTATTTGAAGGTGAAGACCAACTGGACGCTGAGGGTCGAAAGGTTGGAATTGCGCCACAACATCAACTTTAAGTCATTCATGGTACGAGTTCCAAACCAACATCTACAGACCTGTCTGAAAGAGGACTTTTGGCCGAAAGGTGTCGACGTTGCCGAGGACGGTTACCCGACAGCACGCAGCGAATCACGACGCTGACAACGTTACGTGTATAGTTATAGTTTTAAGCTTTTTAATATGTATTAGTTTATTATTGTATAAGATTATTTTGTATATTTTATCTTGACATACATTTTTTGGTGTTACGAATATAGTATTCTCGAGACCACACTATTAAGAAATAGGTCTTTTCAATTTGCTATCGTTATAGCATGAGAAAATTGCTTTTGATAGTTGCGTAGATCTAACGGTTATGTTCGTGACTACGCGTCTTTTTAAAGGACATAACTAATATTATGTCCTTCAAAAAGTTTGCATAATTACGTCCTTCTAGGCCCCGTCCCATTTTCCACAATTTCAAGCGATTAGCGAGATTTTTATAAATAAATCGTAAAATAGGAATTCAAAACGGATTAAATCTCCTCAAGTCCAAAATTTTATGTAGGCATCAAAGTGAAAACCTAGAAATCAGAATTTCATTTGACAGAAATAGTAAGATAGACATTTTCATAATTGTATTAATTACAGAAATTAAATTGTTTTACAAAGGGTGTACAAATTAGAGTTATTTAGGAAAGTAAAGAGTGAATATAAATTTGTGATGATTGTGTAATAACTGGAACAAAATAAAATAAATTTAGGAGGATAAAATATATATAAAGTGCTATAAAAATATCTGCCACGGCTTTAATGGGAGACAGTATTCTGTATATAGATTACAATAGTAAAGATACATTATTGATCTTATGTAATAATTTTTTTCGTAAAAAAAAATGTTCGTATAAATTTGAATTGATTTAGTTGCATGAAACCGTCCCATAGTAATTAGCTGTTGCCGCACCGTTATTTCATTTCGCAAAATGTGACGAAGTGAAACATCGCGCGTTAGTTTGTGAACCACGTTATGCAGAATAGAGTAAATGTTTATTTAATTACTTTATTTTCTCAAATTGAGAACAAAATTGTTACAGATATAACTTTTTTTGGTTCACTCACTGTCTTGGCCTTAATTTCCTCGTCTAACAAACTAATTTCTATAACAAAATTGAGCAGGTATACGTTTTGATTAGATTTTTTTTGTTACCTTTGAAAACGGCGTCAATCATTTGTTATCAAAAGAAGATCTTTGTCCTGTCTTTGGCTTGCAGTGCGACAACAAAGACTTTATGATTTATTTAAACGGTACAAAAAAATGATTTGTTCTAAATTTTTCTTTATTCAAAATTGTCCACGATCATAAAGTTAAGTATTTGCTATTTATCAAATATGGTTCCGTGACGTAGAAGACTGTAGTTTGCTATGCAGTCGATACTGGCTGCTTCAAGCTGTCCGTGTATGGCCGGCCTAAGTGAAAACGCCTGGGGAGAGCTCCCTAGGTGGCTTATTTCCCTGCAAATCACAGCCAGCACCATGCTGCACAGCATCGCAGTATCATGCTGAAATGAGCCTTTTGACCTCGTCTTTACGAGACTTTCTGTTTCATTTTTCTTTTTGTTGCTTTTTTTTTATATATAACTTGGTTATTGATTTTTTACTGTGTTTTAGTTTAGTTTGTGATCTCTTCTTTCAAATCAAATTCTGGTTACTTCAACCAACTTCCTACAAACTCCTCAGATGCCAGCAGTCCTTCAAACATCCAAGGGATTCTCAACGTCACCTCGAACAAACCATGAACATGAACTTTTACTCCGATCCTATCTATAAAGCCATAACTTCTGAACATGATAAAGTGGTGTTTATAATAATAAGCACACGATGTTACGACATAAACAGTAATAAACTGGATAGGATCGGTTACGTGCCTGAAATCGTTCGGCTTTACACAGTCAAATTACCGATGGACCTTGAATAAATGGTTTGATGTGGGATCGATCTGGTTGGGTTTAGCGGTCATATGTTTTTATTTAAAATCTTAATAATTAACCCCTCTATGTATATACGTTGCTTAAAGTTAAGTAACGATTAGCGACTGTTTAACCATATATTTAATGACGTTTAAACGTCTCTTTACTTTAATCATCTATATTTTATATATAACATTAAAAGTCCTGACTGACTGATATATCAACGCACAGCTTCAACCGCTAGTCCTAGAGACACGAAATTTGTAGGGTGTGTTCTTTGTGAAGAGTAAGTATACACTAAGAAAGGGTTTTTCGAAATTCCACCCCTAAGAGGGTGAAATTTCACGCGGACTTAGTCGCGGGCAGAAGCTAGTCGTTTATAAATAAACCCCATAATGTTTGAACTTTAAAACAGACCATGGCCTCTGAGTTTGTTTCTGCATTTCTTTTTGGGGATTAGCTGGGAAATGCCGATGCTGTCTAGTTTTTTTTTTTTTTAATATTGACCAACAAAATATTGACGTGTAAAAGTGTCTTAAAATATCTACTAACATAAATAAACATTTCATTATGATGCATTCTTTAGGTATAAGCCCAGTGTTCGTGCCCGAGTTAGGATTTTCCATCGGCAAAAATTTTACCCCTTCAGGGGATTAATTTTCACTCTTACCTTCGTCATAAATGATATCCAATCACAACGATGAGATTGAAAGCTGATCCAAACTCACCCATTAGCTAAGCCCGGTTGAAAGTTAATTTCCAAAAAATAAACTCCACTTTTATGATAAAGCTGACTCGAACATAGTTAGCCGAACTGATGATGACGGCATAAAATTACCGTGGCTTGCTCCCAAAAAGTACAAACTTCTGTGAACTCACTTCACAATTTTTTTTTTAAAGTCATTATAAAGGGTTTCGTTCAATTACAGCTAATGGATGAAGTTTGAACCCGGATGTCCAAAACAAAGACTCAAGTTAGAAACTTTGGGCAGCTGTATCTCATGTCATGGCAATTTGGGAATTAGCTCAGCGCATCTACACTTGTGGATGTGTTGGTTTAGTATGCTGGAGTTATTCACAGTTTTATACAATGGAGGAAATTAATTTGTAATGAATAATGTGTTGTATGGTATTCTTTGAATCTAAATGGAATTCTTTTTATACAAGCATAACCTAGCATAATATTCCCACTGCTGGGACACAGGGCTCCTTCCTTTTCGAAGGAGTGGACTGTAATCTACTACGCGAGTACAGTGTGGGTTGTTAGATGACGCATGTCTTTTCGAATTTTTGGTTCTAGGACATGCCGGTTTCCTCGCGATGTTTTCTTTCACCGTTTTGAGAGCAGTGGTGATGAAATTATTTACACTAAGTAAAGCGCCTGGATTAGAACCCACGACCTATAATAAACACGTATCTTGGGTATAGTTTCATAACAGAACAAAAATTCTAAATGCAATTAAAATCAATTTCTCATTGCGACATCGCGCAAAAGTTTCCATCTGAATTTTCGCTGCTAAAAATGTTGGCTAAAAAACTAAAAAAGCTAGGCTATCCAAGCCCAACCTTTTGCTGTGGCATGGAAATTTTATATTTTCACAGTTGAACCGGATATCGGAAAACTAAAGCGTAGTTTTTCGGCTGAAAAAGTGGTACGGCAATATACAGGCTTTGATAGAGTTCATCAGTACGCTGTGTTATATAGATACTGTTATCGTAGTATCGTGTGTTAGGTGTAGCGGATCCGTTAAGGTACCCCGCAAAGTTCTAAAGTTTTTAGGTGTTTTACAATTTGTAGTGCTTTACCCGACCACGGCAAAGCCAAACGGCCTAAGCCCATTGGCTAAACATAGCCTGTAAAAATCCCTATATTTTATCTATTACATACTATAACGATTCTAAGACAACTCGACCCCGCGACAATTCAACCCCCAGGACAACACGCCCCCGAGGGCTACCAGTGAGACCACGAGGAGGAATGGTTCGCGTACCATTTTTAGGGTTCCGGACTAACTTAGGCTAGGGGGATTTTAACAGGCTATGTTTTACGTTGTATGTTGATCAATTTTAATATGCAGGAATTATGATAATTATTTACTAAATTATACCTGGAAGATATTGGGGGAAGCCATTGCCTAGCAGCGAGATGTGAAAAAAATAGTCATTTAAAACATCAATAAAAAGCCACATACAACGATGACCAGAAATGCAATTTGTAAAAAAAAAATCGAATGTTGCGGGCTACATCACGACTCACGATAATTGGGCAATGTGCCTTTGACGTTCTTTAGACAAGATTTTTAATATGATATTTTTAAAATCATAAAAAAGGAAGGTTCTAGTGGCTTCAAGCGTTACTGATGAGCCTGGGACTTTGCGTTCGATCCCCAGGTCGAGAATAGTTTTACTATGTTTTGCTATTTACAACTGATTTGGGTTTGTACCTTAAACATAGCTAGTGAAATCTATATGTATCTGTAAACAACATAACAAGGACGTTTTTCGTGTCTTCTAAAGTTCTTCCAAACTAATCGCTAGGTTTAGAAAAAGTAAGCGAACAAACAGAAAGTAAAGTTACATTATCACAAATAAGTATTCTATAACATAGACAAACTATTTCGTAATCAATGCCCGCTATCCACTCACAAATTATAACATCCGAGTACCGTCATACCAACGTTCCAGGAACTAATCTATAGTCCATAGCACCCGGCGCCTAATAGCATTGTTTTCGGTGACGTCATTGCACAGGTACCTATTATACTACTCCTTCATTAACTGGTCGAAGTTAACAGGTCACTCTAACTTCCGATTGTCTTCATAATGTCTTTCAAGTTTTGGCCGAGTTATAGAACAGTTTCAAATGGGACAGATTTGAATGTTAAAGATTTTGATGATTTGTGATCAAATCTATTTTTAACCGACTTCAGAAAAGGGAGGAGTTTCTCAGTTCGTCGGATTTTTTTATGTGTGTTCCCCGATTACTCAAAGACGGCTGGACCGATTTCAAAAATTCTTTTTTTTTGGAAGGTTTTACTTTCCAGGTGGTCTCATTGTCAACTCCTCAACAATTAACGTCGCTGCATCGAGAAAAGCAATATTTTGTAAAAGACGAAGAGCAAGTTGACATTAGGCTATGGTAACTTAGATAAATTATAAACAGACCCACTAAAAAGCGAGAAATAAAAACTTTTTAACAAAAAAAACACTACAAAGTAAAAAATAAGTTTAATTTCGGAAGTCGTTGGCAAAAAACTAAAATACAGATCCAAAGACACCGACTTCCGAAATTAAAGTTATTTTTCACTTTGCAATGTTTTTATGGAAGGTATTTTTTTTTTAAATAGACGCTTGAAAAGTATCGGCACTTGACTCCTCTATTAACTATCACTTCAAGTTTCAATTGCTAATTGTTATAATTTCGATAAGTTTTGGATGATATGATCGTCTATTTACTTTGAATAGATGGATGAAAAGAATCACCCCATTTTTTCAAGCATAATTTATTGTAACCAGCAACTATTTAGTCCGTAGCACTCGGCGCCTAAAAACACTCATTTAGATGACGTCATAATCATAACACAGGTATCTACCACTCCTTCATTCCACAGACCACTCAAACTTCCAATTGTCTTGATAATGACGTCTTTGGAGTGTTGACTGAGTTTTAGAACTGTTTCAGAGGGGTGAAAATGTTGGTTGAAGATTTTGTGAAGTGATTTGGTATATCCGTTTTAAAATAGACGGATGAAAAGAATAACTCTGTTTATAAGTCTAATATAGTTTATTATATCGTTGTTTTTTCAAGTAACTACAAGTTTATTTCTCATCTAAGTGGAGAGAGGCTTTTGCTCAAAAACTGAAAAGAATGGGCTAGACTAAAACGTAGACCATTTTCAATTATATCAAACTTATGAGTATTTCAACAAGTGTATTCTTCCCATCCTCACGTGTGGTTCTCAAACATGGTCTTTGACAATTCAGCAGTGATCCACGCTCGAGGTTTCCCAAAAAGCTATGGAACGGAGTATTCTGTGTATTAAACTTGCGGACCGGGTGAAGAATACAACAATCTGTTCCATCACTAAAATAACTGATGTCACTTGGAAAGCTGCCACGCTTAAATGGAATTGGGTTGGACACATCTGCCGCATGTCAGACGATCAGTGGGCCAAACTTACGACCCAGTGGGTCCCGCTTAATGGCAAACGACATCGCGGCAGGCCCAGATGGACATAGCGGGATTAGCTGGACTCCTATGATAAAGATTGGTCCTTGGCACCTCTGGACAGAAAGAGGTGGAAAGAGGGTAAGGAGGCCTGTGCCTAGTAGTATGACATTAAGGGCTAAAAAAATCAGACTAATATACACACAACAACAACAAGTACACACTTGTATTGACCAATAACTTAAAGGTAGATGATTATATATGTTTAATGTATATAAAACATATATCATCATCCGCCTAGCCCTTTCCCAAAAATGTTGGGGTCGGCTTCCAGTCTAACCGGATGCAGCTGAATACAAGTACTTTACATGGAGCGACTGCCTATCTGACCTCCACAACCCAGTTACTGTGTAATACGATACCCCTTGGTAAGACTGGCTGTCAGACTTTCAGGCTTCTGACTACCCGTAACGACTGTCAAAGATCCACAAATGACAGCCGGGACCAACGGCTTAACGTGCTTTCCAAGTCACGGAGGGGTCTCTGTATGTAAAGATCACCCATCTGCAGACCAACCGCGGCAAGCGTAGCTTAACCTGAGCGATCGACCTGTGCGGCTGTTATTACTTAGCCACGGGCTCCTCAATTAAGTGGGACCTATATACCTTCTTACAAAAAAAAAACAACTGAAACAAAAGCAACTCATCGACCAAACATCGTGGTTTTAATTGACCATACAGTTCTTGGTATTGACCAAGAAATAACATTTATTTTTAAAGCACAAACCACTAGCGAGGTTAAGCACCATTACGTAAACAATGTTTTAAATAATAAATGCGGAACCTAGGCACTGGACGGGTCTAATGGCACTTATTAAACTGTCATTAGTGCATTGGCTAGTAATCTTGGGCAGTACTAGAACAAGCATTTACAGATTTCCCGGAAAAAGTATCCGCTTCGTCAATAATCATCAATCTTCGGAAATACGAACGCGCCAAGATGAGATCTATTATAGAGATGATACAACCATGTAATTACTTACCTAATTTTTTATAACCATAGTTTCAAAATTGCAGGTTAACAATTCTATGCCAGCTCTGCATACATACATACATAACCAGCCTATAATGTTCCCACTGCTAGGACACAGGCCTCCTCTCTGTGAGAGGAAGTAGGCCGTAATCCACCACGCGGGCCCAGTGCGGGTTGGTAGATGTCACATATCTTCGAATTTTTGGTTCCAGGACATGCCAGCTCTATGTATGTCAAAATAATAACTAACAATAATGTCATAACAGAAAAAAAAAGGAAAATTAACTGTTACTAAAAACATATAGGTACTTTTAGGAACAACCTGCATCAATTTAAAAACATTCTTCCACCACTTTTGTTTTAAGGATGGATTTTATGAAAAAACACTAAAATACAAAATAAACGCAGACGAAGTCGCGGGCAACAGTTATCTATATAGAAGTAAGTGGAACTAGGGACAATGATGCTACATTAACCAGAAGTCCCATTCACACTTGGGACGCTTATTTTAAAATTATGACTCATAAAATTCATGTCCACCTAAGCGGAGCAAAAGCTAGTGAAGACATAAAATTATTCGCAAACACAGTCCTTTAAGGCTGCCTGTCCATAGGAGTGGAACGGACGAACAATGCGAAGTCGTGCAACTATTGAAAAGGAGCGGCGCTGAAGACGATATCTTCATTTTTTGTTTATTTTTGCCCTTTCACAGCATCTTTCCAATACGCGTAATTAAAACCGTTCAAAATCTATTCGCAATCTCAGGGGCAATTCTCGTAATTTTAAGAACGTTCACAGTCTAATCTCAGTTTCAATCTGTCAAAAATACCTCTAATTTTCCTACATTTTTGACAAGTTTTTGACATTGATTGTCGCTGAGATGAGATTGCGACTAGATTTTGAACGGTTTTAATTACGGAAATTGGTCTTCTGATCTCAGAGGTATTTTGACAGATTGTTACTGAGATTAATATTCGAACGTTTTATAAAATACTGGAAATGCCCCTCAGACATCTCGCATTCGTTATTGTCGTTCTATTCGTACTTTTCCCTCGTAATGCCAAATCTTCGCTCCGCTCCAATATACAAGCAGCCTTATTATGTGTGCATAGAAAACTTAAGGTTAATGGGTTCACCGTGTTGGTACGTGTCCATCGGTCCTGTTATCTTTGCTCCGTAAAATATTGAAGATTCTATAGTTGCCATTTTGTCGCCACTCGCTGCAAAGTGCTCTCTAAATAATATGGACGGGATAAAGTGTTTATTTTTATTTTTATATGTTGTGTGAGAATATTGTGCGAATGTCAAGATATTTGAGTAAAATTTTCAAAAGGACTTGACATGTTGTGAACTTTAACATTTGGAGATCCACTTAAAGAAGCACAATTACTTATGTTTTAAGCTTTCTTGGCTTTTCTCGTGGCTAAATAATATCAGCCGTGCTGGTCCATCGACGATTAAGCTACGTGTGCCGCGGCCCGTTCGTGGATGGGTGACCTCCAAATCTGAATCTCCAATAATGAAGTAATGTACAAAGTTGGTATTCGCAGCATTTACAGCAAAGGACTTACAAAGTGGACAGAGACTTGATCAATGTCCCCCATGCTAGATGGAACCTGTGTCACAGGCGTCATCCATTTAAAAAATGTAACCCATGAAATCCAATTTGTTTTCCGATACGCACGCGAACGAAGTCGCGGGCACAGCTAGTAATACCTCTATTCTATTCTTTACGAGTCATTCAATGTTATGAATGACTTTACTGTTTGATCTACATACTTCAATAACTCACAATTTCACCTCGACTACACAGTTTATTTTGCAAAATGAAAACATATCGCCTTTGTCGTATCCAGAATTTCTACTCGTGTGACAATTTTCCTTTCAGCCTTTTACATAATACATCCAAACGAATAAATAAAATTGAATGGTCTATTTGTAATGTCAAAATAACAAATTTTTACGAAATGTATGAAAGTATATACGAAACCTATAGCAAAAAAACTATTTAATTTTTTTTGTCTGTCTGTTTGTTTCGGCTAATCTTCGAAACGGCTGGTCTGATTTTTACGGGACTTTCATTGGCAGATAGCTAATGTTATAAGGAGTAACGTAGGGTGCTCCCACACAGCAGTTATATAACGTTATACAACATTGTGTAACACGATAACATTTATAATAGCGTATACAAATCGTATTTTGTTATCGTGTTACACAATGTTGTATAACCACAGATTACTGAATAGTTACTACGTAACAGATACTTCACTCAGTAGAAAATGTCCAATACCTATTACGATAATTGCCTACTCCCTCGCGTCAACAACCACTGTATGCTAAAATGCGCCTAAATGCTCAAGCGTACAGCAGTGATTGCTTCGCACCGCGCGATTCCACAGTAATCGCAGGGCTGCCTCTTCGATAAAATTAAATTAACATAACTTTTTATCTATGTTATTGAGAACTGTGAATATGTTCTGACTTTTATGTGGCAGTTAAAAATTTTATCATTTATAAAATATTTACACCCATCTACAGCACATAAGGCACCACACGGCATCGTAATACGCGTACGAACGAACAGCACTATTAAAATTGAACGGCGTGCGTGCGCTTCGCTTGCGAAAACCGCACTGAATTTGATCCGCCGGCGGACCGAGACCGCTCGGCTGGGCGGTAGGCACTTATAGCGCGCAAGTACATGGAGTGACGGAGGCCTGGTATAACGTTATATAACTGCTGTGTGGGAGCACCCTTAGGCTCAGAGGAGACTTTTATTTTATAATAACAAATTAGCGTTCCGCGCAAAAAAAAATAAAACCCATGAAATCGATTTTCTTTTCCGACATTCACATGAACGAAGTCGCGGGCGCAGCTAGTCTGTACTGGATCGTGGGAGTATAACAGATAACTGTATACATTTATTATTTATTCCTAAACTAATAATACAACAGAATTTGTCTGAGAATGAAAACAAAACTAATGATGGTTTATACCGGAATATTGATGAACAGAATGCTGTCGTAACAATTGTTTTTTTCCGATCATACTGCGGTTTATCGCAAGCAGACTAGACTGCTTGGATCTGAATCGCTGCTGCAAATTTTCCACATCGGTGTTGAGCTTGTAGCAGCTGGGCAAAGATCTCCGCCATATTTTTCCACTTTTCTTTGTGTTGCGCCTGCCTCGTCCATATATAACATAACAAAACCAGCTTATAATGTTCCCACTGCTGGGACACATGCCTCCTCACGGTGAGAGGGAGTGGGCCGTAATTGACCATGCGGGCCCCACGCGGGCTCAGATAGAAAAAACCAATAACACTTGCCCGACCTGGGAATTGAATCCAGGACCTCATGCTCAGCAGTACCACTTGCGACCACTACACCAACGAGGCGAAATGCAGCTCTGAGATTTTAACTGCAATATCTCTGCAAATCCCTTCAAAGAATACAGGCATGATACTATTTAAGATTAACGTTAAAAAAAGAACACAACAATATTTATAAAAGGTGTGCAAATAGACACTGTCGATGCTAAAGAATTTAAAAAATGCAACAAAGAAGGGATAAAAATATAAATTTCACGGCAGAGCTGAGGTATAAACGAAAAGAAAGATAACAAATCTGAGGCACAAAATAATACAGAAGCTCCATACCTGCACCCTAATTGCGTAACACACTATCAATCGGAATCTGAATCATTTTGAAGCAAATTGCTAATCCATTGCTTCATAAGTTCGAACAATTATTATTTGTCTGCTCAACACGTATATAACGCAATGAATGTTGTTGAACTGTCAAAATGAAACCGATTCCGATTGATAATGTGTTACGCAATTGTTCCGCAGGAGTGAAAATATGCGTACGCACATATAGACGCGTTCAGCAGCCCACTCCCCAGCGAAGAAACGCCTTCGCCCGCAAATTCTCACACTCACTAATCGCTGCGAGCTGTCTCCACTATCCCGTATTGTCATCTTAAAATTTACTTTAATGCATTTGATTTAAAATCCTAACTTGAATGACAAGTTATTTGTTGAATCGGAGCGGTGCTGTTATCATGAGTGACGACTATAAGGCCAATTTTCATAATTAAAAACGTTCAAAATCTAGTGGCAATCTCATCACAGCGACAATCAATGTCAAAAATGTAGGGAAATTAGAGTTATTTTTGACAGATTGAACGCGAACGTTCCATTGTCCCTCTTGTCTCGGTCGAATGCCAGTCGCGAGTGCGCTTGCACTCGCTGTACGTGAAACGTGTCTGTGTGCGTGCATTCTCATTAGTTGTATGGACCCGACCTTCTGTACTATTTTTTGTGCCCAAGGGGCGTGTTTTGTCGTTAAATCGAGGGATCCTCTTTCTGTTTTTATTATTTTTTCAAGTACAAAACAATTAAAACTTTTCGCGAGAAAGGAAAGCATTTGAACGTGTAATGACAGCAGTGGAATAAAACATGAATGGAAATAGAATGTTTTGCGAAACTTTTTGGAAGGTTTGTAAGAAGTATTTTTAAATGGAATTTTTTGGGAAGAAAGTTATATGTAATCATTGGTATACATGATTAACCAGCTCATGATTTTAGACCCCCCAGCGTAGACATTTTTCGTCGGATATAAAAAAAAAATTCAATGGGTTCAAAATCATGTAGGTACTGATTCTATAGTAACAGCTTGCGCGTCGATATCCTTGCCGCCCTGCGGGGCAATTACGAAACACATTATCAATCGGAATCGGTATCATTTTGACAGTTAAACAACATTAATTGCGTTATTTACGTGTTGAGCAGACAATTTTTCGAACTTATGAAGCAATGGATTAGCAATTTGCTTCAGAATGATTCAGATTCCGATTGTAATGTGTTACGCAATTTGGGTGCTGTCCATACTGACAAACTGGGGGAAATCCCGTTTTTTGCATTCTAATCTCATTATCACTCTGTCAAAAATACCTCTAATTTTCATACATTTTTACGTTGATTATTGCTAAGATGAGATTGCGACTACATTTTGAACGTTTTTAATTACGAGACTTAGCCTTCTGATAGTCGAACAAAGATTAATTACAAAAACCATAGATTTCAATTACACAAAAAAAAACTAGGTCAACGGGAAGTACCCAAAAGGTTTTGATTCCGGAACATCGCCCGTATCTTTTGATTGCGTTGACATAGAAGTTTGATTTTTTCACTGCATCAAGGGATTGCAGCTTTGACTATTTGATATTAATTTCAACTTGATAACTCCACGCCTTCCTGATAAAAAGGGTCTTGACAGATGGACAGACGGACGACGGACAACGAAGTAATCTTTCTTATAAGGGTTTCATTTTTCCTTTTGAGGTACGGAACCTTATAAACTCGTTTATTCATCACTCCATTCTGAGTTGGGATGGGGTTCGAGTGCTCATCGTGTATTTTGGGACATCGCCAAGCGGTTGGTCGGTGATTCTTCACGTGACCAGAGGGCTAACCTTATGTTAAGTCAAAGAATCAGGGGGTCTACTCCCTTAGCACGAAGTCCGTCGCTTCGGGCTTCGTTACGGGCGTTTCCTACTCCCTATGACCTACGAACGGATGAATCGCTCGGGGTCCGAGCGAAGAATGAATGACAACGCGATTTGACTGTTGTCCCTACTCCCGATGTGTTTTTCCCCGTCCGAACAGTTGAACATGACACTGGTTTTGACGGATAGTTATGTCAGTTGATACGACATCAAACTAGTTCTCGTGCTATCGACGAAAGTTACTAAAATAAAATAATTTCAAACTATGGCTGCTTTTTTATTGATTGAAGAAGCTTTACAGGAAGAGCGGAGGCAACGTCGGTATCATTTACGCCGAAACTTTAGGTTGGCGAGTATTCCCGACGTTGAGTTCATAGGGAACTATAGACTCACTCGGGAATTATTCTAGGGCTTATGTGCGGATTTAATACCTCTTTTGCCTCAACATGGCCTCAACACATACGCCGAAGTGGTGTTGATCCAAGAATGAAAGTAAGGACATATTAAAGTTTCTGCAACTTATTGAGCTGTATTACCAATCCGTCCCACCCATTTACTGTGGTCTTTGTTTACTTTTGGATCCTCACTCTTTGCCACTGCTCGACGGACTCAGTGCAACTTCCCATTGAGTTAAGGGAGTTGCACAGGTTTTCCCACAGTCATTTTGAGCGAACTCTCCCGTCGGCACCCCTCAATAATCGGCGAGCCAATTCTTTGTTCTCACCCATAAAATCGAGAAGGGCCTCAATTTGCCAGTGAGTTGCTGCAGCGGTTGGGGACATTTTACACAATTAACCATGGAATGGAAAGCTAATTAGAATACAGAAAACTTCCCGGCTGACAAAGTATATGAACTTTTTTAAAGTCACTTCTGCGTAGCATCAACATCGTACCTACTATAGCCATAGAAAAACCCGTGCTATACTTTGACATTTCATTTGAAAATTTCCTTCAAAAAGTAAACAGGCAAAGGTATCAACAGGATGATGCCGGTTTCCGGACAAAAATGGCAAAAATAATTCAATTCTATATTTAAGACATAATAAAAAGTATATTTTAAAATATGTTGTCAATTTCTAACGACAAAAATATTAATTTTTGTTTAATAAGCTAAAAAACTACAAAATAAGTAAACCGGTAATCGACCGGTAAAATAACGCAACTCTATCGCCATGCGTCCTTCGTTCACGAATATTGTCTATGATTCCGTTTGAAACTGATGAATCCGAAATCGTTAGGGAGTAGGGTTCAGTCCGACGTATCGGGCTACTATCGGACGGGCCGTTCACTTCGTTGACGGACTTAGGGAGTAGACCCCCAGCATTGCCATCCAACGTGGCAAGGCTGCCAGCCTTTTGGGCACTTTTTCTACTGACAGCGATGCGGACGAATTTTTCTATGCACAATGAGATCTTCCCTTTTTCTCCAGGATGAGCTTGACTCCTTTAATAAAGATTGGTCCTTGGCAGCTTTGGACAGAGAGAGTTAGAAAGAGAGTACGGAAGCCATTGCCCAGCAGTGGGATATTTACAGGTAAAAAAAATCTTGAATCTTTATTTATCTTATGGGATGCATGAAGACGCCTCCTCGCGTAGCGCAGTTTGTTCCGCCAGTTACTCAACTGAACCGAGCGCTCGGCGCATCCTGGACAGTCACACTCAATACCTTGTTTGACTGGTCAATTCTTCCCTTGCGGTGGTAGGGCTAACGTCCGCCTGGTATGCGACCACCCTCCCACCGGAGTCCGGCGTCAAGCAGCCTGCTGTGTTTCGCCGATGCGTGGGAGTTCTAGTGCCTTAGGCATCTTCTGGGCACGCTCGTTCGATCATAGACCTCATCCATCGCTTTCCATCAGGCGTGATCGAGGTTAAGAGCGAGCCCATTCAGAAAAAAAAATACCCCATAAGAAAACGTAATTTTTCCCGCCATATAAACAATTATACGAATGTTTTCCCGTTCCTTTTGTGATATTTTTGGAAATCCTCTCGTATTCTTCAAAAAAATATAGGAGGAAGGGAACTAACAAAGGTTATTTTAACGTAATTCCTTTTCAGAATTATGGAATAACGTTTCATAATAGAAATTGTTATGTAACCGTTTCTTTGATAGTTATATTTGCAGGAAATATGGGACGGCTTTTTGCGGAAGAGCAGGATAAAGGAAACCATAATGTCATATATTATACTTTATTAGCCTGTACATTTAGGGCGTGATGGCCCAGAGGTCCTATTTTCCGTAAACAAGCCGGGTAATTTCGGCTATGGCGGCTAATTTCAGCGGGGTCTAACCGTTGGCACGGGAGGTATTGATGTCTAGAAGTGTATGGGCGGACATAGGTGCACTCTCTCTTTCCTCACTCTCATAGCCCGATGGGACGGCAATCCGACACGACCGGAGAGAGATGAGGCGCAGGACCAACGGCTTAAAGTGCTTTCCATAGCACGGGGGTATCAAACCGCCAACTTCTAAACTCCAAGCTGCTACTAATAAATTCCTAATGGAAAAACCCAATAACACTTTGCCCGATCAAGGAATCGAACCCAGGACCCCACTCTCAGCGGTCGCGCTTGCGACCACGAGACCAACGGGGCAGTGGAGTGGTGTGGAACTCGCTTACAATGACAATCCCTTTTTAACCGACTTCAAAAAAGGAGGTTCTGTATTCGACCCGTATGTATGTTTGTATGACCGCGATTTTCTCAAAAGCGAATGAACCAATTTTGTAAATCCTTTCATTAATGTGATCTACATACTTTCAGGAAGGTTTTAGTGTATTTATCACGTCTTGACTATAGTAAAAATCACGATAGGTACCTACTTGTATGCCTCTAGAAGATTTAAATCTTATAACATTCTAGAAGATTAGCATAGCTAATAGGGTACTTCTAGATACCACTCAAAACTCGTAATGAGGTGCTTCAAACTTTACAAAATAATTCAAAGAGAATATCGATGCAAAGCTTTGACACCAAATACCTACTATTTTGTTTACCCACACATGATAATATATGGCCAAAGTTTTAAACCAAAGTTTATATTTACTGCAAAAGTCTAAAACTATGTAAATGGCTGTTCGGATTTTAATAATGACATTGTTTGTTTGCCAAAGTTAAAACTACAAACAAAATAAATCATCCACAAAATAACAGCATAATCAACTACTATAATGGTAGAATTGATAGAAGCTGCGGGGCAGTTGCGTAACACATTATCAATCGGAATCGATTTCATTTTGACAGTTCAACAACATTCATTGCGTTATTTACGTATTGATCAGGCAAATTTTTCGAACTTTAGAAGCAATGGATTAGCAGTTTGCTTCAAAATGCTTCAGATTCCGATTGATAGTGTGTTACGCAATTAGGGTGCAGGTCTACCTTTGACAAGGTTATTTTTATACCTTTACTTAGTTTCAAAAGCTAACAGTCTTAAAATAATAATATGTAGGTACAGACGCCAGCACATCAACCTACACCTAACTGTCAAATCCCAATCAACATTGAACCTTATGCTTTAGCGATAAAGTTGAAAATCTATTACAGAAATCTGACAGATTGTAGTAGGTTGATGTGCTGGCGTCTGTACATAAAAAGGAGGGGAAATAATCAAAGGGCATCAAAAAATTCGTCCGCATCGCTGTCAATAGGAACGTGCCTAAAAGGTGTATGCCAATGCTCATTCTTTGGGCAAAAAATAAGCCAGCCCTCTGGTCACGTGAAGAGTCGAATGGTTGTGATGACAAGCCTACTCTCTGTAAGAGGGAGTGGGCCATAACCATAATCCACCACACGGGCCCAGTGCGGGTTGTTAGATGTGTGTCTTCGAATTTTTGGTTCTAGGACATATCTACCGGTTTCCTCACGATGTTTTCCTTCACCGTTTTGAGAGCAGTGGTGATGAGATAAAACACACAAAGTAGGTAATGTGCCTGCCTAGGTTCGAATCCCCGACCGAATGTCTGGGCCATTACTACTGGACCACCACAGCTACGACACAATGGCTGAGGTAAAATTTGAAATGTATAAAAACTCAAATGATTGAACTTACAAATAGATTTCGTTTTTGCAGTCAACGAACAAAAGAGATACAGGATCGTCGGATATGTATGAAATATACATGAGAGAGTATTAATAACAAAAACTATGTAGTACCTAATAGTTTCAGGAGGTAAAAATATATACAGTAACAAAGACACATACACAGTAACAATATATGGAAAATAAACCTGAAAAATCATTCCAAAAAAATTCTGGTAAGTACTGTTATATATTCTGTGGCATGAGTCATCATCTTTATAGCCTTTTCCTAACAATGTTGGGGTCGGCTTCCAGTGTAACCGACTACTTCTTAATACCAACTGTATTTTACATGGAGCGACTGCCTTTCTGACCTCCACAAACCAGTTACGAGATAATACGATACCCCTTGGTATGACTGGTTGTCAGACTTTCGGCCTTCTGACTCGAAACAACTGTCACAGATCCACGAATGACAGGCGGGACCAACCAACGGCTTTCCGTGTTGTCCGTGGCACTAACGTGTCTCAGTATGTAAAGTTAGTCACCCATACATGGACCAACCGCGGCAAGCGTAGCATAACCTGATCGATCGCGGCTGTTATTATTTAGCCACAAGCCCCTCATAACATGGATATGAATTGAATAAAGCATGATACTTTATTAAACTTTTACAAACGACAGGAGTTCTTTACCCATTTTAAAAAACAATACTAATATTGTTAATGGTAATGATGACAATATAAAAAAGTGAACACAAAACTTACTCCCTCCAAAGACCTCAAGACAAATCACAATAGTTTCAGAACCGTCAACGAATTTAATTTAAAGAAATAACTGACGCAAATAAAGAATGCTCCAAGTGGCTCAGAAGAAAAATATAGGAAAGTTAAAACGTTGTTCGCATCTTGGCAACTTTTGCAAAAGATAAATGGTTGGTTGGAATAGTGAGACTGTCTCGAATAACTCACAGAGATTCCTTGAACGATTAAGTTTGTTTATGCACGCAATATGAACAACACTATTTTGTGAGTAATTTACCGGTTCATGGTTAAGACACCATGTATGGTTTGTATTTTCTGTTACCCGTCAACACACGCAGACGTTGAATAGTCGACATTGTAATTTACTTTAACAGTCTTGATAACAATTCTCAGTATATTAAAATTTCACTTTATGAACGTAAACGAAGCAAAAGCAGTATGTAAGGATCGTAGCAGGTGTCATTCTGTAGTGTCTGCCTACCCCCATGCGAAAAATGCGTGAGTTTATGTACAGACGCCAGCACATCAACCTACTACAATATGTCAGATTTCTTTAATGGATTTTCAACTTTATTGCTAAAGCATAAGGTTCAAGATTCCGACCCGAAACTGTCAAATTTTCCCAATCAACCTTGAACCTTATTCTGTAGCGATAAAGTTGAAAATCTATTAAAGAAATGTCCAGTTTGTAGTAGCTTGATGTGCAGGCTGGCGTCTGTACTGTCCGTTGACAGTTATTTTACCTCTAATTTCACATCACTGTCAAACTGACATTGGTCTTTATTGTCGTGGCAATAAGTTTGCTGCCACTGACATGTCTGTCAAAATCAGAATGATCTTTATTTTTGTTGCTGTACAGGCTGCTATTCGGTTGCTGTTATCAGAGGTAAAATATCTGTAAACGGAATGTATGTAAAACTTCATTTAGGCTTAAATTATCTATCTGTCACATCGACCAATAAGCGTTGCCGTTTTCTGACGTGCTAACTACCTTCAACCTTAAGATGATAACGCAATTACGAGGTCGACTTTACTTTCTTGAACACCTCACTTAGAAATGGCTGTTTTTTTTTCAAGACCCACTCCCTCTCACAGAGAGAGGCCTGTGTCTCAGCAGTGAGAACAGTATAGACTGATTATGCAAAACTAGTTTCAACCATTCAAATGGCTTTAAATTAGTTTCAAGTAATGCTTGAGTTTTGAGTGAGGTTTTGGAATACGGCTCTTTATGTTTTATTTTCGTTCTAGCTTATTTTTTTATTGCTAAAATGCCTGTTCACTCTTGATTTGAAGGCAAACGGGTTAAATGTGGCAGGGAACACAGATTAATTATTAATTAATCCACCATTCTCAGTCTGTTTTTCTGAGCGCATACAACCCAAATCTCTTCAAAGTGAGTATGAACAGGCTTTTTCTGGGTAAGCTCACTCAATCAACTTTGTCTCTGTCACCTCTGACCCAGACTAGATTCAAGAACAAACCCATTTCAAATAAAAAAATCTAGAACTTTCCAGCTTCCTCAACGTAATTTTACTAACAAAACTACCATAAAATAGTAGCATAATCTCATACTTCCCAAAACAAACTCAGGTATTAAACGTGGGTTGTAACTAAATGAGATATCACGCGCGGCGCATGACCCCGAATGCATTATCCGGTCGTCGCTTAACCACTTACGTTGTTGGTGTTAAAGCTAATTAAAATTATTGTTCGTAAGTACTTTGATTGGGTGAAGTTTGTTGGTCGGTTTGGTTGGTTTTGGAAGGCTTTTTTTAACATTATTTTTGTTGTTTAGAAAGTTGTTTTTAGGCGGATTATGAGATAAACAAAATCTTTATTTTTGGTGACGGTTTCTGGAGTTATAAACGCATAAATACATAATAATACTAATTTTCTTTTTTCTCGGAGTCCAATGCTGCTTCATCATCATCATCCACAGTCTGACTTCACCTACTGCTCGGCGAGTACCAGGCGCGCAGGAGACATGCGGAGATTACTTACGACCCGACATTGTTGTGTGAGCTCCTGTGGTATTCTTCTCTCCTAGTACTTGTCAGGTCGTCAGGCACGGGTACCAGGCGCGCAAGAGACATGCGGAGATTACTTACGACCCGACACTGTTGTGTGAGCTCCTGTGGTATTCTTCTCTCCTAGTACTTGTCAGGTCGTCAGGCACGGGTACCAGGCGCGAGTTAAATGTGATGACCTCAACTCTATTCGCTTCGTCAGCAAATCCCCCTCCACGCATAGTAGCATTTAAGTAGTTATAAGAATATTGTCAAATTAGCAATAAGTAAATATAAATACATGTATAATTATTAGAATATTCATTACTATTTTAGTACTGTTACTCTGCTTAACTGAAATAAAGTTTTTTTTTAAACTAAATCAAGTGTCGATCACTTAATTGGCGCAGCCGGTAGGATCTCTGTAGTCAGTTTGCGACGTATAAAACTCTACAAGCAGCTGGACGTCTGTTTCTACAGTTCAACAGGGATCTCCGAACAAACAAATTCATTGAGTACCAGACACATCGGCGGGTGCAGTATTCAATAGTAGTCACAAGGAGGAGATGGGAGTAACTAAGGTGCAGCCCATATCTAACACCCACTGGTTGATATACACAGAAAAGGAAATAGCTGCAACGGAACACTGCGAAGATGAGACCCGTAGACACAACCTACGAGGCACATACATATTAGTGCCAAGTCAGCAATGTACGTTACAGATTGCCGATATCACAATTACAACACCCATGAATACCAGCTCAGTCTCCTTCAGACTGCCACCAGTACAGATGCCCGAGCTACGCAGAGAGGTCACCCCGGCAGCCAAGCAGATGGACCTCAGAGGAATAGATCTAGGCGACATCAAGGAACTGCTGAACCAGGCTAAATATAGTGATAGTGTCAGTGATGGTGAAACGATTATAGTCAGTGATAAAATCAGTGTATGGACCATAAGCATTTACGCCATTATAATTGTATTCGTCATAGGATTTTTGCTTCAAAAACGAGATCTGTTGACTCAGCGATTCAAACGAAATTCTCCAAAGACAACAGAGTTGCCTTTAGATAATTTCTCTCTTAGGGAGGGAGGAGTTAAATGTGATGACCTCAACTCTATTCGCTTCGTCAGCAAATCCCCCTCCACGCATAGTAGCATTTAAGTAGTTATAAGAATATTGTCAAATTAGCAATAAGTAAATATAAATACATGTATAATTATTAGAATATTCATTACTATTTTAGTACTGTTACTCTGCTTAACTGAAATAAAGTTTTTTTTTAAACTAAATCAAGTGTCGATCACTTAATTCGCGCAAGAGACATGCGGAGATTACTTACGACCCGACACTGTTGTGTGAGCTGCTGTGGTATTCTTATCTCCTAGTCTTGTCAGGTCGTCAGGCACAGGAGACATGCGGAGATTACGTACGACCCGACACTGTTGTGTGAGCTCCTGTGATATTCTTATCTTCTAGTACTTGTCAGTTCATCGGGCACAGGTACCAGGCCTATGCGCTCGTCAGGCTCGGGTACCAGGCGCGCAGAAGACAAAGGCATAGGTCTCCCTTTGTTTGTGCCACGTCCGCTCCTGTGCTAGCCTCATCTAGGTTCTTCCCGCGATGGTAACAATATCGTCCGCCCATCTCGCCGCTGGACGACAGACTGTGTTCCGGTCCTTGGAACTGAACTTAAGGTCATCAAGTACTAGTTTCTTTCTAAATTTCTTGTTCCCCCGACCCAAACTTGTCGCATCACACCCCCCGCCTGCGCTATTACTTGGAATTCGCTCAGCGTTCTTTCTGACTTTTTCGTTTTTGCTCGCCTCCTAAGGGTCCTAGCGTGATGTTGAGTAGCCTTGAATTGGGCTATCAAATGCAAACATATTTTTTTCAAATCCGACTGGTAATTTCAGATATTAGCGCGTTCAAACAAAAAAACTCTTCAGATTTTTTATTAGTCATCATCATCATTTCAGCCGAAAGACGTCCACTGCTGGGGTGCGTCTCATAACGTATAAACTCATTTGGTCTAATTTCATTTTATTATCGTTCATAAGATATAATCAACGTGAGATATACCAACTGTTGATATAATTTCTTTACATATAACATTTATTTATTCTAAAACTTAATTAGTATAACGTTGTTTGACATAACGTTTATGTAATCGAAAATCATTTGGTCTAACGTTTAATATGTATATTGTTTATTTAATCGAAAATCATTAGGTCTAACGTTTAATATATTATATAAAAAACATCATTATGGTTAACACCCCGACTCAGAGTACCCCGACTCGGATAGGTTAGGTTAGAAGGCTAAGGCGGGAGCGCAGCGGAGCGGAGCTCCCGCCTTAGCCTTCGTGGTTATTTTTTTTTTAAACCACCCAGAAATAGGAGCCCCGCGAAGCGGGGCTCCGTCGACCTATCTTAGCGCAGGTGGTAATCAGTTACTAGTTATGTTTAATATCTACTTAGGTTACTATTACCTATAACTACGATAGAATTTACAAAGAATAAAACAAAGAAAAAATACTTTTAAATGTTTATTAAACAAAATACAAAGTTATTGTTTTTTAAAGTAACCCGTGTCTATGCAATTTTGCTTTGTGTTTTTAAGTAGGCGTTTTCATCATATTAGACCAAATAAGTTTTATATCTTTTGAGTGGTATGTCAAACGATTTTATATTTAATGTATGTTATGTCAAACGATGTTATATTTAATGAATGTTATGCTTATAAAAATTAGTTATTTTAAAATTATATCAATCGTTCATTATATTAACTAATCGTTATATTAAATAAAATTATAGGTTCCGTTGTTATATGTTGTTAATATTAGAGATTTTGTTGTTATATCATCTATTACTTACCCCCACTGCTGGACATAGGCCTCCCCCAAGCACCTCCACTTCGACCGGTTCTGTGCTTCTCGCATCCAACGGGTTCCTGCGAGCGACCTTCACAAGGTCGTCGGTCGTCGGTCGTCGTTTTTATTAGTATGTACTCGTATATAGATTAGTGTATATTTAGGGATCAGAGGAATATAAAAAAAAAAAACAATTCCTTGTAAAAAAAGCGTTTGTAACGAGAGTTAATTGAAGCAAGTAGTAAAATCCAAACTGTATTACTCTGTTCCATCCCGATACGAGTTGATTTTTGAAAAACCAGCAACACGTAGCTTTTTATTTTTTGTTTTGAGTAATAGCACCGAGTTTCAAGTAAATCCAACAGCTCGTTAAAATTTTTCCCTACCTATTAGCTTTGTCAGCAGGATTTAGAAGGTGTCCCTTTTCACCGGCACAGGGGTGGATAGAAAAACAAAAAAAATACAAAACTTTAAAACTCAGATAAGCATTCGTGCCAAATTTCAAGCTTATAAACTCCACTCCACTCAATCTGTGTGGTTCTTTCCTCAAAAGACCATTTCAGACCTATTCTGTAGATTGGGTCTGACTATAGACAAAAAAGGTTAAATGAAAAAAAAAAAACAAATCTTGGCCTGTTTCAAAAAACCGTGAATAATTGGACTTAAAGTTAAATTAAAAGAAGATTTACCGAAAGATTTTTTGTATTATTTATTCATTAATTATTGCAATACTTAAAAGCGTCGTTGCTATAATAATTATAAAGCTTATATTTCTGACATTACAATTGAAAATCGCATACACTGTGTTTCCATCTCTGAATGAAAAGAGGGTAATCCCATAGTAGCTAGATATTTTTGTAATACGTACAGATTATAGCCACAGCTTAAACCCACACAATAGTTTAGATTACAAACACTAAGACGCTACCTGTAAATCATTGTCTAGCCAGCTTTAGACCGTATGTCAAGATGACTTATCGTATTGCATAGGATCGTAAGATTAGATTAGACAAACGCTAAAGTTAGGTTGAATAGGCGTAAAGCCGTGGGCACATTTGTATCTTTGTAAATCGAATATTGGTGTTTTCGCGTTTGATTGTGGAGAAAATTATTTATTTATTTATTAAAATCTCCCCTAAAACTATAATTATGCAGCGGGGCAATTGCGTAACACATTATCAATCGGAATCGGTTTGATTTTGACAGTTCAACAACATTCATTGCGTTATTTACGTGTTGAGCAGACAACATTTTTCTAACTTATGAAGCAATGGATTAGCAATTTGCTTCAAAATGATTCAGATTCCGAATGATAGTTTGTTACGCAATTAGTGTGCTGGTGTATGTACCCAATGCGATAGTGCGGTCATTTTACAAATCTATACTAACTTATTATTTACAATTTAAATATAATATAAAGAACTAAAAGTAATTTCTAGTTTTGAATTGTCAAAACTAGAAATTTTGTCGATTCAAATTATACTCAAACACCAATTGACAAAAAACAGTGTTGTTTTAGTGAACTTTTTTTTTTTTTGTTACATTTAAGTATAATGAAAACGTCAAATAATCAAATACAAACTTATGTTCTGCAACTAAAACATATAAACCACTTACGAAAGAAACCCCACACGATAATTATATCACACTAATATTATAAAGGCGAAAGTTTGTGAATGTGTTTGTATGTTTGTTATTTCTTCACGCACAAACGGCAATTATACAGCTAATTATGGATTTAGATGACATTTGGCACACAGATCGTATATAACCAGCCTTAACACATAGGACTTTTTATCCCTGTTCCCACGGAATTGACACTTACGCGGGTGAAACCGTGGGGCGCAGCTAAATATCAGAAAATCGAATATTTTGATATGTATTATAAATATCTTTACGAACCCTACAAACCCATCACTCTCACCCGTCTCTCGAACTGAATTATTCACGATCAACAGTAAGACAACATGGGTTAGGACTGGCGCCCCCCGGGAGATGGCGTCATTATCCGTATCAATCCGATTAAGCTTTGGGGCCCACCAGGCAATTTTACTTTTGGCGAACTATCGAAATGAGAATGTTATGATTCGAGTCTTTGCCATTTTTTCCTCTCGAGGGATTGTGGGGGTTTATGTACATTTTATTTTTTTTGGGAATATTTGAAATCATCAATTAATTTGCGTCTATACTTGCTTAAGATCGCCGTACGTACTCGTACTTTTTGTTACTTTTTTTAAATAACTTCGTTTTTTTTTTACTGTGTTTAGTTTAGTTTGTGATCTTCCTGTACGAGTCGCAATAAATAGTTTTTCTTTCTTTCTTTCAAGCGAAAAAATACGTCGAATGCCTTTTTAATAAATTGTAATAATAAAAAAAAAACAATTGTGATTGAACTAGCGCTTTAGCTCTTCAGGGCCCCAATTCTGTATGGTAATTATGATTCCCCGCGTAATCTTACCACGTGCAAATCACGTACGGTTGTAAAGAGTGTTATTTTGACAGCTCAAACCACGCCAGCTTCGCATTTATGAATTTCGCGCGGTTTCGTTCATTGTGTCATAGAGAATACGTTATTAGCAGATGACGTGATTACCTAAAGAATTGACATGATTTCGAAGTAAGGAACTGCTTTCGCTTGAGATCGCCGTACGTACTCGTCTATGTGTGCGCGTGCCAGTTTTCGCTCCTTGTATGAAGCCGACCTTCTGTCCTCACATTCTGTGGTTGTATGATGTTCGCACTAGTGCTGCTCATTAATACTTGGCTACGCTACCGCGTTGCACTGTCAATATTTTGCTCTTGTAATATTTCTCGTGTGTAAAAAGTTTTTAATAATACTTTTGTTGCCTCATTATGCGGTAGTTGTGTGCGTAGTTTAAACATTAAACAAGTTTTAGGAAAGTTTTCATGACGTGAAAATTGTGGGAAAATTTTAGGGCGCGGGTTTTCGTGATGAAAATTATAGGTCCCTATGGTAACAAATTTCGGCCTATTGGATAAAGCCTCGCCTCTCATGTAAGAGGTTGTGGATTCAAATCCGGGCAAGTACCAACGTGACTTTTTCAATTAATTTGTATTTATCTTTTTTTTCTGAGTTTATCTTATACATTACTGATGTCAGTAATGTATAAGATAAACTCAGAAAATACAAATCTAAGAAGAGAAGAAAAGCATCGTAAGGAAACCTAGAATTATAATTAATATCATCATCATCATTACCAGTCTGCCTGGCCTTTTCCCAAATATTTTTGGGGTAGGCTTCTATTCTAACTGGATGCAGCTGAATACCAGTATTTTACGTGGAGCGACGTACTTACTTACTGCGAGATAAGCAACTGACCTCCACGACCCAGTTACTGGGTAACACGATACCGCTTGGTTTGTCAGACTTTGTTGGAATTTTGACTAGCTGTGCCCCGCGGTTTCACCCGCATAAGTGTAGATCCCTTTCCTTATAATTATATGTATTAAAAATTGCACTCAATTTTACCAACAGCGCCCCCTGTCAACGTCATTCGTGTGCCAAAATCTCCTAGTAGCGGTGTATGTGATGGTATTTAAGTCATGTATTTAAATTCAGAATCTCAAATATTTATTAAGTTTGAGAACAATAAACTCGATGTAAAACAATACAAAGTTTAAATTCCATTGCTACCAAAATTTCATTAAGACCTTTTCATTAAAAATGGTAACTCAAAAATCAACAGAATAAAAATCCGTAAAGTAGAAAATTGAGTAAGTGGCAATGGACGTAAATTATTTATCTGTTATTAAGAATTGAAGTGTAGGTACTCGTATCTATTATCCTAACTTACGACAGTTTATTCTGCCCTCCGAGGTAGAAAAGTTCTCCAAATGTAAACACTGACCGCACCAAGCGCAGCTAAGCCTTACAAATCTTTTGAGCCACTACTAATTTAACAGGAAACTGCAAAGCTCAGCTATCTGTGTACCAGCAAAATAATTCCTCTCAAACATATCTCAGAAACAAGAATATTTGTTAAAAACTTTTGAAATTCGTCCGCCCGCATACTTATTATCGCTCAAGCCTATTTTGCAGTGAATTTAAGTCGTCAGGGCAACGAGCCGCCCAACAGAACGTAAAATTTTATCCGCCATTTTGCCTTTTGAATTTTGAAGGGAGAACTGGAACAATAGATTTTCCGTAACGGAAAATGTTTAAGGTCTGAGATATTTTGGGTAGCAGAAATAAGGGAAAAATTATTAAACAAAAATAAAATATGATTGTCTTTGTGACTTTTTGATGTTAATGGATTTTTTTATGCTGGATTTAGGCGCATCTGGTTTAAACGAGTGGCTACCCCATTATGAGTAGTTTATTTGGGGTTGATTTTTTAAACTTTTGGGTGTTATGACATATGGTGCCGAAACGTGGACATTGACAGTCAATGGTCCACAAATTCAAGTACGCTCAGCGCGCTACGGAACAGGCTATGCTCGAAATTGCTTTAAAGGTTAAAATCAGAAATAAAAATTTCCGGATGGAAAAGAACGGGAATTACCGACATAGCTTGCAGAGTAAGCAAGCTGAAGTGGCAGTGGGATGGCCATGTTTGTTGGTGGAGCAGACGAGTCCTGAAGTGGAGACCGCACATCGGTAAACTTAGCGACGCCCCCTAGCTAGATGAACCGATGACCTTAATTAAGAAGGTGGCTGGGACGGACTGGATGCTCATGCCGAGTTGGATTGAAGCATGGGAGAGGCGTATGTTCAGCAGTAGTCTGCGATAGGCTGAGTTGATTGATGTTTTATGGCCAGTTTTCTTCATCAACAACTAAAGTAATTAGTCAAACTGACTTTTACTGTTGACTTTTACTTGACCTTTACTGATACTACGGCACATGTGTTTCTTCATTCAAGTAACAGCTAAAATAGTGAAGAAACAAATTTAACCGTTACTTTAACTTTTGTGACGTTACTTTGGCTGTTACTATTGATGAAGAAACTGGCCAAATAGTTGCAGTGAAAGATAGAATCTAACCAATGGCCTACCATGAATATTGAAAATTGGTTCTTTTGCATATTACAAAACTTGGGAACTTTTTGAAGTTTCCAGTAATTACATTACTGGAAACTTTAAAAAGTTCCCAAGTGTTATACATGGTGGCAGGGACTTTCGTGTTATGCAACAGATTCATAAACTACTATTGTCAGGTAATCAGCCTGATAGATTGTTAATATTAGATATAACAAACACGAGTAGAAATTTTGAGTAGGAATTAAAAAAAAAATCTCTAGATTAGAATCATAATTATGCTGAATTCATGGTTACAGTTTGTTTGTTTGGTTTAGTTTTGGTAAGTAAACCAGACTGGGTTCGAACCTACGAACTACAACTCGTAAGTCGCGGCCGATACCACTGGACCACGACTGCTCTGTGCCACCCTGAAACCCTGTATAGTTTCCCAAATTCATACAATAGGCATACATGCATACTTCGGTACAGAAGTCACTATTTGGTCATTAACACTGCCGTTTTAATTAAAAAGAGCACAACTAAAATTTTTCATGAAATATGAGTTATATATGCACCGTGACTGGTAATTAGTGACCGATACCTAAACACGTGATGTACTCATGATAACAAACAACTTTTACTATGGGACCAAACCAGAAATCGCGAAAAAAAAAATCAACTGTTCCCTACATTTTGACGAGTTATACGAACATAAATGTACTGAACAGCAGATTTTTTTTTCGCGATTTCAGGTTTGGTCCCATAGTAAAAGTTGTTTGTTATCATGAGTATAATCACGTGTTTAATTATCGGTCATTAATTACCAGTCACCCTATATATCCGGATAGGCCTTTTTTTCCTGATTCCGGATATATATATAACTCAATTTCATGAAAAATGTTAGTTGTGCCCTTTTTAATTAAAACGGCAGAACAGTCAAAGGAATACTAATATTACTCGCACTTTCAACAGAGCTACCAATTCAATCAACTCAGTCTCGCAGCCACTGCTGGACAGAGGCCTTTCCAAGGCTGCGCCACAACTCCGGCTTCCTCATCCAGTCTGTCCCAGCCACCTCCTTTAGATCATCCGTCCATCTAGCTGGGGGCCGTCCCACGCTACGCTTGCCGATACGCAGTCTCCACTCCAGGACTCGTCTGCTTCACCGAACATCGGCCTTCGACAAACATGGCCATCCCACTGCCACTTCAGCTTGCTTACTCTACTCTTGCCGATACGCGGTGTCCACTCCAGGACTCGTCTGCTACACCTTCACAAGTTTGGTCCAAGAACTTAAATCTGGGGCTTTCATTTTGTTTGGGAACCCAAGACCTTGATTCTACCATGTTCAGTTAGGAACATGCATCAGGACCTCATGACATACCTACGCATTCCTCAGAACATGCTGAACGGTTACGATGAAGAAATATTATTATGGTATTCCTGAAAACAGAGGAAATTAACAGAAACACTGGAAATGTAGAGATTTTAATTGCAGACTCTCGTTTGATGTAATGTATTGCTTGATTATTCATATTACATATTATTATATTGTAACAAATATTACGAGTTTCGTTGAGTTTAGGAGATGTGTTGTTCACCATCGGCCTTCGACAAACATGGCCATCCCAATGGCACTTTAGATTGTTTGGAGGTACCAATTCATCTCAGTTTATAGTTTTTGGAAGATACTTCAGCCAATTTAAACTTAATTACCTCGCCTTAGCCGACACCCACACATGACGAAGATTTGACGTTCTTCTCCCACTTGGGAGATGAGCGTCAAATAAGGCGAGGACACTAATTAATATTTAATATTAATTAATATTTAATATTAATTAGTCCCCTTGCGAGGTAGTCTTAAACATCGTGTGGGTGTGACAAAGTTTGTAGTATTTGACATAATTATTCAAATTTTACTGGGCCGCCATTTTAAACGCCAAAAGGTTTCGAGGAAATTATATTAAAATTGCAGACTGGCAGGAAACAAATAATTGGATTTCAGTGGGAACCGCTATTTCAGAAAGTTAAAGGGTGAAGAGATTTCAACGGAATTGGGTTTATTTTAAACTAGCATTTAAGTATTTAATAACATTAACGACCAGTTTCACCACTTCTTCTTAAGTTCGGGTTAATTTATCTGGGAAATAATTTTCATAAAAATTCTGTTAAATTTTTTCAATATTTTTCTTTTGGTTGGCCGTGCCTTTCTAGGTACTGGTAAACAAGTAAATAAACTTTGCTTTACACAGGGTAAACGAAACATTAACATTATGTAAGTAAAATTATCAGTGAAGGAAAACATGAAAAAAAAAACCTAGAAATCTCACGTGCACTGTTTGATTCTTACATATAGGTTGTGAGGTAACTAGTGGTCCACCGTTAAGGATTCGTCAACTTGTGACAACTATCACCCCTCCCGCACCGCGCAGCTACCTCAGGCAAAGTCTCAGTTAAGAGGTCGGCCTATAAGTAGATGTAATTTGGCACATGAGTAGGCCATGACCTGAATTAGGACATTAGGCTACTTTTTATCCCGATATTTTTACGGGATCGAGACTTATGTGGGTAAAACCGTGGGGCGCAGCAAGTATAATTTATTTATGTAAAAGATTACGTAATAACTTTAGAGGGGCTTGTGGCTAAGAAATAACAGTCGCACGGGTCGATTGATCAGGTTAAGCTACGCTTGCCGCGGTTGGTTCGTGGATGGGTGACCATCTTTACATACCAAGACCCCTCCGTGCCTCGGAAAGCACGTTATGTTGTTGGTACCGGCTGCCATTCGTGGATCTTTGACAGTCGTTACAGGTCGTCGTCAGAAGCCCGAAAATCTGACAACCAGTCTTACCAAGGGGTATCGTATTACCCAGTAACTGGGTTGTGGAGGTCATATAGGCAGTCGCTCCATTTAAAATACTGGTATTCAGCTGCATCCGGTTAGACTGGAAGCCGACCCCAACATAGTTGGGAAAAGGATAGGCAGATGATTACGCAATAATTTTAAAGAAAGAAAGAAAAAGTATTTATTGCGACTCGTACAGGAAGTTGACAAACTAAACTAAACACAGTAAAAAATAAAAAAATTAAGTTATACAATAAAAAAAAATTAACAAAAAGAAAAATGAAACAGAAAATTCTATACGAGGCCAAAAGGCTCCTATCTTAGCATGCTGCTGCGACATTTAAAAAATAAATGTCGCAGCGCTGGTATTCTGATAGGGTCCGCCGCTGTGATGTCACGGGCAGTTACAGAAATAAATAAATATTAAAATAGATTTAATATCATGTAAAATATTAGCAAATAAAATAAAATATTAATTTTTCCCGCTCCAGACGTAACCTCATTGCTTGTCTATGCCTTGAGTGTCAGAGGCACTCTGGTGTGTCTGTGGCATTGCTGTGACAAGTAAGAGGTCGCAGGCGCCGACCACAGAGCTTGTAACTTTGCGCCGACTTTTATAAATACATTTATAAAAATACATTACGGCTGTCTAGTGAAACAGCATTACAGTGAATACACAATAAAAGTGGAGTGTGGTAGTCAATTAACGGCATGGATGAAATGGAGAAATAGAAATAAAGTAATGATGAGTGTTATCACGTTACAAATTTTACAAGAAACAAGTGACAACGAAACAAAACATTGTGTAAGCCAGCAACAACAATTTGTCTGATGCTGCCAGTGTAAAAGTGTGGAATAAACAATAAAATTAGGTAATTAATTGTCGAACATGTACCTATTGTACACAAAACAAGACAAAAACAAGATGCGAAACAACTGCTGTGCCTGTTCAGTGAAAAATCGCTGCCCAGCGCTCGGACCACCATTTTAAAGCTTTCTTCCTTTCTTTTATCCTTCTAAAATAACTCCAACATAATCCTAACATTTATGACAGAATCATCGGATTACCGTAGCACAAAGCTGCATCGGGCCAGTTCTCTCGCAGTTTGCACTCAGTTAGCACGTACGAACGCTACTGCTAAATGCATTTGTGTTGTAAAGGCAATCTGGTAGCTGTCGTTACTGTTGCTAGTCGCTGGCATACCAATTGAAGTGGGGTCGATGGAGTCATTGTTGTTAAGTGAAATTGATGGGGTTGTTTGTTTTATGATTTTATTATGTAGTTAGAGTTACTAAGTAGTAATTACTTGATAAGTAAAGATTACTTTGGTAAAATAATATAAAATTTTATGTTAATTAATAATATTAATATTCATATCATTGGTTGTTTATGTAGTTGCTTTATGTTATAAGTACTGTTTTTATTTTATTTTATTTTGTTACCTGTAGTACGAATCATTTGACCTGACTTGGTTTCCGTGCGTCCTCTTCGGGTAACCACTGAAAATCAGCGCTGTGCTGTGGGTCTCCTATAGCACAGCATCATGCTGAGTGGAAGCCTTCTTGTCACAGTCATGACGTGCAGCTGTCGACTATTTCTGATTTGTGCTTGTAATTATAGATATATATTTTGTTTTTACTTTTCTTTATTTCATTATTTACATATAAATTATATTTTTAAATATTAGCATATAAAATATATAAAAACATTTAAAAATATAAAAAATAGTAGCCCACCGGTATCGGGAATAGGGTCCAAGCTACCGGCGGTCAGGGCTCCAGAAAGAGGAACCTCCTGACAATGCGGGCCGTGTCCAGAAGTACTGCTTAATTATCTTAATGTTGCATGAATTAATTATCTTCTTGTATACACGTGTTTCTGTGACAAATAAACCAATTTTTCTTTCATTCTTTTCTTTCTATTTATAATCAAAACATCATACTTATAGCGTAAGAAAATAAAAGACCTAAAGTGCGTACATCAATCGAGTTCTCAATGCCATAAGAACAAGTCAATTCGCAACCAACATCAAATCATCTAAACTACAACCCGAAAACAAGCAAAAGTCGTAAATAATAAATGTAACTACCACAGAATCAGTACAGCTGTAGCAAAGCATCGTCAATCAGTGAGTGACGCAGACAAATCGTGGGTTGCCAGCAAATTAATCGGAGAAGACGCACTTTCAGACATTGTCATAGACCAAGAAAACTGTGTAGAAGCGAAAACCGTGTTCTTTCCTTTGTGCTGGCATCGATGCCGGTGAAATAATCACGTAGCTACCGAATCTATGTTATGCTACGCTCTGCTACGCTTGTCGCCTAGCGTAACTAGATTCGGTAGGTCGTACAGGGCATGGCGTAGCCTGCTACGCTACGCTACGCCATCGCTACGTAACGCTACACTATGCTAGGCTATGCTACGTACTACTACCGTACAGATCCACGCTATGCGCTGCAACATATCACTAGCTTTGTGCAATGAAAGGCGCAGCTACGCGCTGCTACGCTTCCCTACGGACAGCTACGCATTACTACGGGCTTCTACGCTACGCTACGCACTGATTACGTAACGCTACGTATTTCTACGATAAAATGTTGTCAATATTGTCGATGATCGAACTCGGAGCAAGATATCTACCGCAAGTAACGAACATCCAGGTTAAATTGAACATTTATTTAGCACCTGTTTCACCACTGGCGATTCGTTAATCGCCAACTAGTTTTACTAACAACTAAAACTAAAACTAATAACTAAAACTAGTTGGCCGGCGACTAAGAATTACTCGTTAGTCGTTGGTATGCTTATGTACTCGTACCAAGGGTGAGTCTCTCAGCGAAAGTTCTGCCCGCCAAACGAGCGCTGATAAGCGAGTACTCTCATTGATAGCTCTTGTCGCTAGGACACAGGCCTCCTCTCTGTGAAAGGAAGTAGTCTACCACACGGATCCATTGCGCGTTGGTGAATGCCACATGTTTTCGAATTTTTGGTTCTAAGACATGCCGGTTTCCTCACGATGATTTCCTTCACCGTTTTGAGAGAAGTGGTGATGAAATAATTTAGACAAAGTAAAGTGCTGGCTTGTCCTAGAACCAAAAATTCGAAAACATGTGACATCTGCCAACCGGCACTGGGCGCCACTCTCTCTCACCGAGAGGAGGGCTGTGTCCTAGCAGTGGGAACATTATAGGCTGATTATGTTATGTTAAAGTGCTTGCTTGAGTTAAAACCCTCGACCTACAACTCGTAAGTTGCGGCCATGATCACTGGGTCACCACTGCTCGTCACTCGTCACTCGCTGCAATAAACGGGTATTCGTCGGCGGTGTGAACAGTCAATCAGTGGTCAACTATTAATAAGTATATGTATTTTACTTACATGGGACCTACATATTTTACATGTTTGTTGAGCGATGAAATCGTTGATAGCTACTCGCTTCCTCGTCGATGGTGGGGCAGGTGCCTTACGCCCCAAAACTTAAGGTATTTACAAAACGCTACGCACATTTTCCTTTCTATACATTCTTAGTCTATGCCATTGTCTGCTGCCCTGATAATATTTAACGCTATGCCGAGGTATTAATCGAAGTATGGTTGAGTGAACATTTTGAAGAAACGCACATTAAATTGGGATGGATTTCATTCGGGTTCAGTGAACTTTGACAAAAATGTACCTGTTTGGATTCGAATTGCGTTTGATCTTGCTTCTGTAGCTCGGAAACTAACATACGGAAACGTACTGCGGGGATAAATATTGAAATACTATCGTGAATTCATGCAAGCCTAGTACTTTTTGGTAGGTTATTGGTGAGAAATTGTGCACAACGCGTCGTGAACAGAATACCGTATTGTATGCATTCAACGCACTTCCAGTATAAAAAGTATCCTGTGTCCTACCCCTAGGTGAACGCGATTTATAATATTAGTTAGGATAGGATTGCATTGCTGTATTAATGTTAGTCAGTTTTAGACTCCCAAATAGTATGGTTAAAGATTTTTTTTAACTATATTTACACTACGTCAAATTTGCAGTGTTATAGCTATTTCATATAACTATCAAAGAAGTACAGTTGTAGTTTGAATATACGGACAAATTGAGTTGGTAGGTAGCCAATTTAAAAAACTATTTTCCCTGACTTTACAATAGCTAGCTCAATCTTTGCGTATCATTAAAGAGGGTCGATTGATAATATTTATCTTGTTTGACATCTACATCTTACCACGTAGCTCCTCATATTATAAAAATAAAGCCTCCGCTGTCCGTCCGTCTGTCTGTCGGCGGGCGATATCTCATGAACTAATAATAAAACTAAAATCAAGTAAAAAGTTAGAGGGGGTCCCCAGAAAACACGTGTTTAAAAAAATGTAGTGTTCAATATTGTACAGGTGGTACGGTATCCTTCACATGGGAGTGCTGATAGGTTTTAGGCAAAGAAGACAAGATTGATTTTAGTTATAAGGGATTTAATGATCAAAAAATACTTCGGCAGAATACAAGTGCATGACATGGCGAATTGACAGCGCAAGAGAGAGAGACAACAATAAGAACAGAGGCCAAAGACGAATGCGTTCCGTTTACATTTCTAACAAGTCCGACTCGCACTTGGACGTTTTTTTTTTTAAATAATCGTTTATACCTACCTACATTTAAACAATGAAATAAAAGGAATAATGCGATAGATACATTAATAAACACACACCCCAAGCACCCTAAACACAACACCACATGCCTTACAGAATTACCAGGGATGCAGCACTACTGAGGCGTCTATAATTTGCTAAGTGAAATCCCTCGGGGCGCTAGCTAACTATACCGCTGAATTTGCGCCAGCCAAGCTCTAAGGACGTAGATGGTGTAATCTATGGAAGGTTGGTGGACGAGTGATGGGGAAGTTTGTCAAGATACCAGGGGAAAATAAAAAGAAAGTGATGTTGCTTTGATAAAAGGATCGGAGCAGGGATCGCTGTTGTTGTTGATGTTAGGATCGTGGCAGGTAGCGTTCTGTAGTTTCTGCCGACCCCCATGGGAAGGTGTGAGTTTATGTAAAGTCTATTCAAACTTGTTTCTTTGTTTAATGGCAATTAAGTTGTTTTCAGAGTGACTAGCACTATTGAAAAAGTTATAAATTTTTTGAAGTTGTAGCGTAAACTAAACTTTATTGTGTGGAATTTAAAGTTATTTTTCCATATACTCATATCTGTTTGAGGCGCTAGTCTTATTTTAGTACCTATAATCACTTTGGAGGTTCTTTTCAAGCAAAAGAAAAAATTGTTTAGTTTTTTCAATAAAACAACGATTTTCCCTGCGTAACACACAAGGGTTCAGATCTCTACACTGTGTTGTATTTTAAAAAAACTTAATTACACAATATGGAACATAATCTACATGAATCCTACTAATATTATAAATGTGAATGTTTGTGAAGATGTTTGGATGTTTGTTACTCAATCACGCTAAACCTACTGAACGGATTTGAATGAAATTTGGCACACATATAGCTTATAACCAGGATTAACCCATAGGATACTTTTTATCCCAATATTCCCACGGGATCGAAACTTATGCGGGTGAAACCGCGGGGCGCTGCTAGTACGTAATATTTCTCGTATGTTTTGTCTAGAGTTTGCCCGCGTTTTCGACCGCTTGGAGATTGCCAGTTATCCCACGGAATGGTACTACTGGGTCAAAAAATTATCCTATGTCTATCCGAATCTGTTTAGTCGTTAAGGTATAAAAAGGTAACAGACAGACAGAGAGAGAGTTACTTCGCATGTATTTATTAGATTAGTATTTAGTTTTTATTTATTCTGGAAATAATTTAACATAATATATAAGCTAATAGAAATAATAATATGAACAAAAGTTTGCAAATTTTTTGTCTAATGAATCAACATCGCCATACAACATAGCGATGTGGTGGCTTTTTTTGATGCTCTATGCTTCTTTTTCCTCTTTTTAGGGTTCCGTAACTCAAAAGGAAAAAACGGAACCCTAATAGTATCACTTTAATGTTCATCTGTCTGTCTGTCAATACCCTTTATCTCGGGAACGCGTGGAGGCATCGAGTCCAACTCGTACTTGACCGGTTTTTATATACATTTACATGATATTAGTACAGATTTAATATTAAACCTTGCGTAGTGTAAATTATTTCATCACCACTACTCTCAAAACGGTGAAGGAAAACATCGTGAGGAAACCGGCATGTCCTAGAACCAAAAATTCGAAGACATGTGACATCCACCAACCCGCTAAGGGCCCGCGTGGTGGATTACGGCCCACTCCCTCTCACTGAGAGGAGGCCTGTGTCCCAGCAGTGGGAAAATTATAGGCTGATTATCATATGATGACTTGATGACATCGCTACCATAAAAAATCGCGTTACCTCCATCCTACTAAGCAAAAACCACACGATATTACATCGTAACTCCATAACTTCTAACCGAATTAAATGCCGCTTCAACCCTTCGTAGCTCCACTAACCCACGCAATTAGATTAAAGCCCGTTATAAATCAATTCCCCATCGAAATTCATTTACTCTTTGATTGGATATTGTGATACTTGATAAAATATTTAATTTTGCGTGAATATTTTGTTAAAGAATTACCTTTTTGTTGAAATGAATCGCTTTTTAACAGTTTAAACGTGACGGGATACTATAAACGAGAATTAATCAACGTGCCTAGCCTTTTCTCAACTATGTTGAGGTCGGCTTCTAGTGTAACCAGATGCAACTGAATACTTTAAATAGGGCGACTGCCTATCTGACCTCCACAACCCAGTTACTGGTTGTCAGACTTTTGGGCTTATGACTACCCGTAACGAATGTCACAGATCAACAAATGTAAGCCTGGACCAACGGCTTAACATACCTACTATTAATCACAATCATAGAGTAAGTAATGTTCCTTATAAGAGACGGGAGTACCATAGAAAAAGATGAAAAACGGCGCTAAAACTGAATACCAACATAGCAAAAATGACACAGACTATGCACAGACTGCAGGTGTTAAAGCGAGACAGCGATAGCCGCCATTATGTTTAGTGCACGTGTCATAGTTTCGTTTTTTATTAGACAGTTGCGCCAGACTGATCACAATCTGCATAATTTTAAAGGATATTGCTAATCCATTGCTTCGTAATATGTTCGAAAAATAAAAATTCGAAAAAAAAGTCGTTCCATGTAAAATACTGGTACCTAACCTACTCAGCTGCATTCATTCAAGTGCAAGTCAAGATTAAGTCGAATTCGCAAAGAACATCAATTAAAAAACTTAAACAAGTGTGGAATAAACAAAACTTTCATTGCGCTGATCAAACAAAGTTAGCAAACGTATGGAAATAACGAAATAGAGTGCATGTTATTACTAAAGTTGAACGCTGGAGAAATTTCATTGCATTATGACTCCGAGACAAAGACCGGTCTGACATCCAATTTGAACATACATTTATAATTTACTAGCTGCGCCGGCGGCTTCCCTCTTGATAAAGATTTCTCATTTTCTGGGGTGAAAGGTAGCTTAATACTTGTTTGGATTTCGAGTAAAAGAACTGCTAAATTACATTAAAAATAACTGAAGATCTCTCTTTTGCAAAAAGGCATTAAGTCTTCATTATTTTTCTGATTTTTACAAGTTTTGTGGTTGAAAAGGAACGTGGAGTGGGTATGTACCAATTTTATTCCCGAAAGTAGTGAAACTAAAGGGTCACAGATAGCCTTTTCCCAAATATTCTTGCCGTCAGCTTCCAGTCTAACCGGATGCAGTTGAATACCAGTATTTAACGTAGAGCGACTGCCTGACCTCCACAACTAAGTCACTGACTAACACTACCTTTTGGTAAGACTGATTGTCAGACTTTCGGGCTTCTGACGACCCGTAACGACTGTCAAAGATCCAAACAATGACAGTTGGGATCAACAGCTTAACTTGCTTTCCGAGGCTTTTTTGGCGCAGCCGTGAGGCACACTTTCCTCCTAATTTCTTACAGCAGACTTTACACTTTTTGTTTGTTTTTGAAGTGAAAACTTCTTTAGGCGCGTTGGTCATTTTTAGAAATGGGAAAAAAGCATTGAATTCGCGCCACTGTTACCGTTACCGACACCGCTTCGGATGTGTTTGGCTGTCCTCGGGATGTACTCGGTTTTAACGTATATTCGTGTATATGTCAGTGAGTGATGGCAAAGTATTCTGTTTGTGTTTTGTTTTCACTTCAGTCTGTCGGCACTCCCGAAGTGCCACTGTTTTTATCTGATGTATGTTTCTGGTGTAGGTACTGTGTGTCTTTTAGTCTGTGCTAAATAAATGTATTTTCATTCTTTCTTTTTGACACCTGGCAAAAAAATTCTACGCTAGGTTTTCTAGAAGCATGTACTGAATTCATAGTTACAGTTTCCGCGTCGATGTCCCGTCACTTTATATATGTCGCAGCCAACTGGTTACATTAGCCGTTTAGTCAACCGCCTAGCCTCTTAACTAAACAGCGGCCGTTCAACTAACGGCCTAAATGATATTCAATTATATAGTTTATGTTGGAACTGTAACCAATCACGCGCGAGCCGAATTGGTCGCAGTAACTATAAGTCTATAAGCTAGGGCAACTCGACCAAATGGATTAGGTTAGAACTGTGATCAACCGCGTGCGAGCCGAGAGAGCGAAGCGTGGCGAGCACTACTTCCAAAGGCCAGGCGGCTAACTAAAAGGCTAATTTAACCAGTTTGCTGCGGCATATACATCGATTCTGCGGTAAAATAATTACTTAAATTCATTAATCATTAAATTGATATGATAATGTTATGTAAACCCATCTGATGACTTTGCGGCTACCTGTTTTACATATCACCTGATACAAACAATTATGGTTTGTATGATATTGCAAGATGCGATCTGGCAACCTGGGTACAGAGCATTATAGTAAAACTAACTTCTGCAAACGGTTCCGCCCGCGTGAATGTGGATTTCATGGATTTATTTTTTTATAAATTTTAATCTATATAAATATAAAATTCAACGTCTTGACTGACTTATTATATCAACGCCAGCCTAAACCGCTGGTCCTAGAGACATGAACTTTGGAGAGTGTGTTCTTTGTAAAGATTAGGTATCCACTAAGAAAGGGTTTTTTGAAATGACACCACTGAGCCACCACTGCTCCTATAAAATGGTATAATAAAGTATTTCTTTCACCACGATTAACAATTTAAGAATGTTACGCCCACAGACTTAAACGAACATTCCAGAAAATTCGGTTTTCTACTTTTAAATGCTGCAACTTTTAAATGGAATCCCAATGATTGGGAAACAGACTAGAGAGCAAAATGTTGCTGGCAAGCCAGGACAAAGTTTTTAATAGTATAAAAACTTTATCGGCGTCAAACTAAATAGAAATGCATTCGGTAGGAATATTTTTAAAGGAAAATTATTTCTGTTTCTGACGTTTTTAGTATTGACTGGGTTTTGTAGGTATAATTTGATTTTTTCCAACGTTTTGTAGACTAGTAACATTTAATGTTTGTATTAATATAATCGCAATCTAAAATACGCGTCGGTATTAGGGCAGGGATGGCGAACCAATGGCAGCGTGCCATTGGTGGCACGTAACAAAATAAATTGGGCACGGCATCATTTCAGGAATTTAGGTAGTTACAGACGCCAGCACATCGAAGAACCCGAAACTGTCAAATTTTCCCAAACAATTTTGAACCTTATGCTTTAGGGATAAAGTTGAAAATCTATTTAAAAAAAATACAGATTGGAGTAGCTTGATGTGCTGGCGTCTGTACCTAAGTCATATCGTTTGTCGTTTTATTTAAATAAACATAAAACTGTTAATATTATTATTAGTCCTACACCAACCAGGAGTTGTCCTTGGGTGCACTTGCATAGTGCGAACAGGGATAATCGTCGGTTAGTGTTTCATTTCTTTAAAATGTCTTTCACTTATTTTGGCCCCTCGTACGCCTTCCAAAGGTCCGGGACCCCAGGGTATCTGAGAAATGTCAAGAGAGATTAAAAATAACAATAATAATGCGAAAGTATATAGTTTTTTTTTTCAATAATCACTAAGCCAAGATTGTTTGTTGCTACGTCATGGCCGCATTCAATATTTATTTGGAAAAAATTGCAAATAGACGTATAAAAGTTCGCCATCCCTGTACTAGGGGGTTACCACGCACAACAGCACATAAAGCAACAGTTTCCTAGAAAAGAGCATCAGCAAAGTGCGGCAAAAAGCTCTTCTTATACAGGGTTATTGGTAAAACACTAAAAACCTTCTAGGACTGTATTACTAACGTCATAAACAATTACTTTTGTTTTATGACTTTTTACAAAACATCTAACTCCGCTCCCTTCTGCTGAATTTTGTACTATAGTCCGCGCGGAACTAGTTGGCCGCGCCTTAAGTATGTGAACGGTGGGACGGAGGGGCGGGGGCGTATTACTCAGTGCGTGCGTTACGAACCGCTGCGTCACCCCTGTCCCCACCTCATCGGCTGCGGCCAACTAGTTCCGCGCGGTCTATAGACACAGTTTGTTTACCTAACTAATGCTTTCTCTTCGCGTAGAGTTCGTAACATTTGGAGCGTTGGATTGAAATATTTTTATTTTTGTATGTAAGTCTGATGAATTAAATATTAAAAGTCATAGAACAAAAGTTGTTGTTTATGATGGTAGTAATTATAGTCCTGAGAGGTTGTTAGTGTTTTACCAATAACCCAGTATAGTAATTATAGTCCTGAGAGGTTGTTAGTGTTTTACCAATAACCCAGTATAGAGAAGGCACGAGCATTATTCGCTATGCTTGCTCAAGGCGAATCGGTGACTTCCACGCGCGCCTTAAATTTCACGCGGCCTCAAAGAGATGCCAGCATTAACTGACGGGGTTTGCTAGGGCCGATGCCTGCCAAGGACGCGTTTTGTTCGAAAGAGACACCGTGGCCCCTGACACAGGCAACTGAAGGAACACGGGTGGGTTTTAGTTAGTAAAAGTCTGACACACCCTCCCGCTCCGCCCAGAGTGGGAGAAGTTATTTGATAATATCCCAACCAAAAAAAAATGCGAATCGGTGATTTCAGGCCTCATTCATTTTAGTTTCGTCATGATGTTTTCCTCCACCGATGTCGTTGATGTCGAAGATAAACATAGAAAGTACATAATAATATAAATTAAAAAAAAAACACTGTAATATAATGTAATAAAAATAATCGTAGGAAACTTAATTCTCCTTTCAAATTAAATTTTCCAATGTATTCCAGTTTCCCTTCTCACAAAAACAATACGCAGATGTCTATCTAATATCACATTATCAATTCAAAACTTGCCACTTAGCGGATACAGAATATCGAAGAAATTAATCGTATAAAACTCGAGAAAAAGTCATTTATAATGAAAGCATTAACGACAGACGGAAAATCTTGGATATCATATTTCACGAACTTGTCAATTTTTAAGTTAGAACGGCGGTATATGAAGGGAGATACAGACGGGAGACCGAAGCCATTATTAACCGACTTCTAAAAAAGGAGGAGGTTCTCAATTCGAATGTTTGTATTTTTTTTTTTTTTTAGGTTTGTTCGCGCATAACTCCGTCGCTTGCCAACCGATTTGAAAATTTCTTTTTTTGTTGGAAAGGGTATACTTCCCAAATGGTCCCATAGTCAACAAGTCGGGATCTGATGATGGGATCTTAGAGAAATCGAGGGCAACCCTCAAATTTTATAGGCTCACTTATTGTTTTTCGCATATTTTATTAAGTATCTTGTGTATTTGCGTATGGTTGTCACCATCTCAGGTAGCTGAGCTGATGATGGAAGGTACAACTTCTTAACAGTAAGAAGTTACTCGAACAGGCAAGGGTCCCGTTTTAGTAAATTATTTTGATGTTTGGTATGGATAGGGCATTTGCCACATTTGGTCTCATGATCATCATGTCATGACCTGATGCTGCATCAGGATAGTCTGCAGAGTGCCTAACTCCTCGACAACTAACAGCAGATATATCGTGTTTAGGCTCATTGAAAAGGGCTCGATGTGTGGATAAATGTACTGTTAATGAGGAACACGAGAGAGACCTGATGCTGAAGCCAGGAGCATCAGAAAAAGTACAAACCTTGAAATTACAGCACCATAGTCGTGTTTGGGCTCATTTTAAACAGGACTAAATTATAAGTTCAATGCAATGTTGACATAAGTCTGGCCTGATGCTGCAGCCAGGATTATCAGCATCTAGTCTAATAAATGAATAAGGTATGCTTCAGAGGTGGTCCCATATAAATTTTATGAACTTTGCTTGGGTAGTTTTGGAATTAGATTCAACAATACGTTTGTTTTCCACTTAGTTTATATTGATGATGTTTATCTTCCTGTCACTAATATTCACATAGCAATTAGTGTTATATGAATTTGTATTATGGGGTAGGTACAACTAAAAAGCGAAAAATAAAAACTTTTTTACAAAAAAAAACAACCGACTTCCAAAAAAAACACTACAAAGTGAAAAATAACTTTAATTTCGGAAGTCGGTGTCAAAAAAACGAAAATGTGGAACCAACGACACCGACTTCCAAAATTAAAGTTATTTTTCACTTTGTAGTATTTTTTTTGGAAGTCGGTTGTTTTTTTTTGTAAAAAAGTTTTTTTTTGTGTTAAAACTTAGCAACAATATAATTTATTGTTGCTAAGTTTTCCTTACTTCTAAATAAAAATATAAGGAAAACCTCGAGATTTTTTTCAAGGGATAAGGCACGAACCCAAAACCCTTTACGAGTTAGGTATTTACTTGTAGGTACGTTTTGAATGACAGTTCAGTGCATGTGACGTCTATCAACCCGCACTGGGCCCGCGTGATGGATTACGCCGCGCTCCCCTCATTGAGAGGAGGCCTGAGACATGGCATTGGCATTAGTATGGCATTATTGGCTTGGCATTTAATTTGTGCTTTTGTGTGTTACGCTATCTTTTGTGTGCACTAAATAAATGGTTTATCTATCTAAATATCTATCTGAGACCTAGCAGTGGGAACATTATAGGCCGATTACGCTGCCTGCTATGTTACAGTTTGAATTAGTTTACACTTAGGCCGAAATAAATAAAGTCCGCGCGGAACTAGTTGGCCGCGCCTTAGGTATGTGAGCGGTGGGACGAAGGGGCGGGGACGCATTACACAGGACGTGCGTTGCGAACCGCCGCCATACCCCTGTCCCCACCTCAGCGGCCAACTAGTTCCGCGCGGACTATACTTATAGCCGACCTATGTGTGCATTCTGACCCATCACCCAAGCATCGGGCAGTCCTACTAGTCACTCAATGGCCTCAACCTGCTGTGGGAGCTGACGTGTGTTCTGTGCCGAAGAGAAGTGCATCGCTTTCTAATGATGGCATAAAAATCATCTACCGAAAACCGCGGCAGCCCCACAAGCATTCTGAAGGCATTGTTTTATTGTTGTTGTTTGTATTGATCTAAGTTTAAGTATTTTATTGCCGGATAATCCATCAGCAAACAAAAGTGGCGTTGGTAATAAAAATGTCAGCAAGTTTGGAAAACAAATGTGTATTTCACAACCCTTAAAACAACGGCATTAATAAAAGGATTACATCTCCAAATGGTTTAGTTAGCTCTTAGTTTAAAACAAAAAAAAAAACCTCTATTGAACTCTTTAGAAATAAAAAAAAAACTTAGATTGCACCAATCGCCCGTCTACCTTCGTCTAAATTGGAAGTAACTCGCATTTTCAATGGAGTTGGAGGGGGAGCTAAATTTATTTTGGAAACTTGCTAAAACAAAGATAAATTTGAATCGACTCCGCAAGATTAATGTACCAAGTTTCGAAGACCAGTGTCTGATGGAAACGAATGTCGTGTCAAGTCGAACAAGTATGAGATTAGTTCGCAGATAAGGGATAAGACGGAAATTAATATAAGAGGATTTTCATATATTAAAACTTGTAAATCGCCTTTAGTTGAGTGATTAATCTCTAGGGACAGGCACTTTAACTTGAGGAGATTCTGGAAGTGATTTTGACCTTTGATGTTCAAATTGTTTGCATGGGATCTAATTATGTTCTGTTGGTTGATGTCGATGTGATTTTGGTTCCAAATATGTACTTACAGAATTCTATGAGAAAAAATCGGTGTGCTATTAATTATTTTACGGACGAAAGCTTCAATTTTAAATCGCCTTTAATTGTATTTTTTTCTGAAACTTTTATTTTGAAATTTATTTTAAAAAGCCATACTACATAATAAAAAATATTCTATTACGTAGTTTTAAATTATAATTATAAGAATACAAATGTATATGTATATGTAATGTAATGCACGTGTACCTCGAGATACATGTTTGGGTAAAGTTGTACGGGCTTTTGTTGATCTCTTTGTGTTGACCTAAAGTGTTATTATATATATAAAACATTAGCAGCGCCCCGCGGTTTCACCTGCATGAGTGCGGACCCGTGGGAATATCGGGATAAAAAGTATCATATTATTATTATGTGTTATTCTAATGTATAAGCTAATATTTCTGTAAAGTTTCATCAAAATCCATATAGTAGTTTTTGTGTGAAAGCGTTACAAACATCCATCTATCCATCCATCCATCCTCACAAACTTTCGCATTTATAATATTATCATAGTAGGAAGGATTAATATTAGACATGTAATAATGAAATATAATTTTTCTAGTGCTGTCGTGCGAAGCACCCCCAGGGGCTGGTCGCCAGATTTGCATAAAAACTATTTGCCCATTTGTCTCTTTTTGCCAAAAAACAAAACAGAGGGACATGGCAGTGTTAGACACAATATCTTAAAAAAAAAATTGGAGTGGTATTATTGACCACGGAAGAAACAGCGGAATACGTTAGTATGGAATGAGCTCCAACGACCACATACCGCGTATCCTCTTAAACAATTTAACTTTTTAATGATTTCGAACCTTCTGGCGACTGATCCATTAATCTGACAGAACATAATTAATCTAGATAACGAAGTGATAACTGGAAAGAATCTAAAAAAAAAGGAGCTAAGTTGGAACCTAAAACTCCAGTTCAGGCTAATTTAAACGCTGACTGTATTTAAACATCTTGTTTCAGTTGAATGTCTTAAAGATAAAATTATTTCTAGCGCAGAAACACAAGATCTAATTAAAGAATTCACTGGATTCAGCGAAACTTGATTACAATTGCATACGAGACGGATTTTATATACAATTGCAGCGCTATTCGAGAAATAAGATTCAGTACTCATTGGAACGGAATGAGATCTATAATTTTTGTGGATTTTATCTTTTTCTTAGGACTTAGTCAGCTTGTAGAAGTTTATGATGATCATGCTAATTTGAGTAGAAATCGCGTTAAAATTTTACATACTTGTTACAGTCACGTTCAAAAGGGGCCCGTGGCTAAATAAAAACAGCCGCACAGGTCGATCGATCAGGTTAAGCTACGCTTGCCGCGGTTGGTTTGTGGATGGGTGACCATCTTTACATACCGAGACCCCTCCGTGCCTCGGAAAGCACGTTAAGCCGTTGGTCTCGGCTGTCATTCGTGAATTTTTGACAGTCGTTACGGGTAGTCAGAAGCCCGAAAATCTGACAACCAGTCTTACCAAGAGGTATCGTATTACCCAGTAACTGGGTTGTGGAGGTCAGATAGGCAGTCGCTCCATGTAAAATACTGGTATTCAGCTGCATCCGGTTAGACTGGAAGCTGACCCCAACATAGGTGGGAAAAGGCTAGGCAGATGATGATGATGGTCACGTTCAAAATATAACCTGACACTGACCTGCAAATTGCAAAAAACATAAGAAAATTTGAATTTAGCGGACTACTACCCTAGCGCTAAGAGAAAATCAAAATACTGGACTGAGATAGTTATCCAATAAGAAAATAAGCTTATAAATTCTGAACAATGAAAAGATGGAAAACTAAAAGGATCATGCATAGGTACTTGTTAAAATTGCACGAAGCACTAATTCTCTTTCGTCGTTTCGTTTCGTCACGTTGACTGCCAGACAACAGACACAATAGAAAATCTATTGTTTGCGGTCACCGGTGACCGCGGTGGCAGTCAATGACTTAATATGCAAAGTGTACCTAATGACTCATTAAAGCCCTAACCCAGTCTCCACCTGTTGTATCATAGAAAAACTAATAGCACTACTGACAAAGACATCACTCTAATTGCGTAAAACTGCTGTAGGATATTGCTAAACCATTGATTCATATGTTCGAAAATTATTATATTACTAGCAGCGCCCCGCGGTTTCACTCGCATAAGTTTCCTTATGGAGGATGAGTGAACTTAACACCCTGTTTCTCATACCTCTATAATGGTACCAGAATACCGGAATCACCAACCCACTCATCTAGTTTTCCAAATGCAGACAATACCAATATATTTTTGATGCTAACTGGAATGCTAATAAAGCTTTTAGCCTTAATACCTCCCGTCCAGCACTATGTTTATTATTTTATTTGATAATGTTGACACGAGAATGGAAACTGTCTCGTGATTTATACATAAATACCGCAGGTGACCCAGTTCTGATGTGTGCGGGACCACAGAAAAGGAGGTTTGAGGTAGAAGAGGATAGCGGATGAAATATTCCAAATAATAATTCGTAAGAAACTAAATTATAACGAAAAACAAGCAACGAAGCGCTAAAATCCGAACAAGCGAAAATCCAGCCGGTCTAATGTGTAAAAATGTATTCATGAAAACTTAGTTGAAGTGAGTTTTATGGACATACTCTACTTACAATGTCTTTTAAAAGGTTCTGGCGCGTTAATCGTGACACTATAGAAGTTTTATTGTTATGAAGCCTATAGCTTAAGTATCCTTGAAAGTGTTAATGACTTGCAATATGTGGTTAGCTAGCGATCTCGACAATGATCATAAAATATTATTCTTGCTTGAGCAACCCCGTGAATATGGCGAGGCGGATAATGTCTGATCTTTGCGTTATGCTCGTGACCGGCACCCTAATTGCGTAACACACTATCAATCGGAATCTGAATCATTTCGAAGCAAATTGCTAATCCATTGCTTCATAAGTTCGAAAAATTTGTCTGCTTAACACGAAAATAACGCAATGAATGTTGTTGAACTATCAAAATGAAACCGATTCCGATTGATAATGTGTTACGCAATTGCCCCGCGGGTCCTGCTTGTGGTGACTGGTCGCCTTGCTGACCATGGTTTGGTATTATTATTAGTAATTACTTACTGTAGGAAATCTCTCAGGGTCTATTTAAATTATTGGAAAGCACGTTTATCATTTAATAAATGTTAAAACACAGTATAGAGGGGTACATACAAGTAAGGTAAAAACACAATAAAAAACTTATATATGAGCGGATCGCGAGCGTGGCGTACGGACTCGCGAACCATCGTCCACTGTCGGTAGGTCTTTTATGGGCAAGTTTGAACACATACGTTAAGGCTATGCTGCATTACCTTTTATTTATTTTACTTCATTGTTTATAATTTATGACTTCAAGTTACAGCTTTATGAACATAATTTAGCATTGCATATGTAGGTAAACGGGCACGCCCTTTATGCCTGGAGGGTTTTATTTAGGTATTAAGTTCTGTTTACGTTTTTATTATTTATTTCTGTTTCAGTAATAGTTTTCAATAATTTTGCTGGTATATTGGCGAGTGCAAGCTAACATAATTGGCAAATAATTTGATTTGATATTTTGTGTTTCATAATGTTAATCCATACTTAATATTATAAATTCGAAAGTAACTCTGTCTGTCTGTCTGTATGTTACCTTTTCACGCCTAAACCGCTGAACCGATTTGGATGAAATTTAGTATAGAGATAGCTTGAGTCCCGGGAAAGGACATAGGATACTTTTTATCCCGATATTCCCACGGGATCGAGACTTATGCGGGTGAAACCGCGGGGCGCAGCTAATTACTTACTATTGTATAGAATCAAGTTCTTCTAACTGAACAGACAGCTGTGCTGCTGGGGAGTTTGTAACACCACTTCTTCTTCCCAACGAAAGCAATAGGAAGTGGTGATGGGCGGGCGTTTTGTGGGTTTGTCTGTCAAAAAGTGCTGATTCTCAGCCTAGTTTGAATAAACTACTTTTTGAAGTGAAAACTTCTTTAGGCGCGTTGGGCATTTTTTGAGATGGGAAAAATCATTGAATTCGCGACACTGTTACCGTTACCGTAACCGACACCAAATAAATATTTCGAAATATTTCCTGACGATTCAAAAAATACACACGTAATTGTTCAAGTTTACACTTTTGTCGGCACTCCCGGAGTGTAACCTTTTTTTTTTAGCCTTAAATGAACTGTTATTCCACCTGATACTAGAAATTGACTCTGTTGACAGCTCACTTCACCTAAGTTTTCAAGGTGCGATTAGATCATCATTTAGAGAATGTGTAATTAGAAAAAAAAGTTGCCAAATGAACGCATACTCGTATAAGTCCACGATACGGATGATCAGATATCGGTTAAATAGTCACAGTCACAAACTGACACACAGACTCAGAACAATATTCAGACATCACTCTTTCTTTTTTGTCAGACTTTTAAAAGAAAATTTTTATCATTGGCTGTAAAATATGAGATAAGTCACTGATTTATATTTATAAATTACTTTGATTTATGTGGAACAATGTACCTAATGGTATTTTTTCTGCAGATCTTTTCTTTGTTAATAAGTGTCTAAACCAACTTTGCTTCAACGGCATTCTTCTAGCTAAAACTCCTTTAGCATCGTGTCTGATTGCCACTTAGATAGACATGTACATAATCAGCCTATAATGTTCCCACTGTTGGGACACAGGCCTCCTCTCTGTGAGAGAGAGTCAAGTGGGCCATAATCCACCACGCGGGCCCAGTGCGGGTTGGTAGGTGTCACATGTCTTCGAATTTTTAGTTCTAGGACATGCCGGTTTCTTCACGATGTTTCCCTTCACCGTTTTGAGAGCAGTGGTGATGAAATAATTTACACAAAGTAAAGTGACTGTCAGGGTTCGAACCTACTATATCTAGTAGGTCGCGGTTATTACCACTGGGCCAACACTGCTCAACACGTGTACTTCCTTCATTAATCTACTCTTCCATTCATCAACCGCTTTTCCGCTTGTGCCTTGCACTACCGCCACAGTTTTCCCCGAAGGTCTGCTCAGTTCTCTCAAGGGTGCTAGTGTATGCTGAGTTTAGAATGAGTTATGAACATCGGCGAGAAAACTTTTTTATACGCTCTCCTTGCACTTCCATTTCATTCCTCCCTTTTATTAATTGTTCCAAGTTTTTGTCAAAGCATTCTCCGGCCAGTTCTTTCATTTCTGCTGTGAGTAAATGCCTATTGAAGGCATACAAACTTTTAATGCATCTTGAACGATTTTTTTCGTCTTGCCTTTCGCACCTATAAATTTTCCTGTTCATTGGCATGGCAGAAATTCGTAGGACGTGTCGGTGTGTTGGGACGGTGACATTCGATGGAGCGTAGGTCAAACATGAATTATTTTCTTTGTGAAACGAGATAAAATTTTCGCGAAATGTGCACAGTCACTAAATACGTACACGTTTTAAGAAAGAAACACAAAGATTCTATGTTTAGCCGTAGAAGTTTGCGGGTGTATGTGGTGATTCTTTTCTTTGTTCAATTAAATACATATAAATTATATTTTTAAATATTAGAATATAAAAAAAAACATTAAAAAATATAAAAAATAGTAGCCCACCGGTATCGGAAACAGGGTCCAAGCTACCGGCGGTCAGGGCTCCAGAGAGAGGAACCTCCTAACAATGCGGGCCGTGTCCAGAGGTACGGCTTTCTGAATCAAGCCTTGATCCAGCTGCCCAACGAGAGCCTCCTCAGGTGTTGGTCGAGGCTCTTGGCTATTAAATCATTAGCTGTCACGACTGATCGCTATCGCTATCGCGATCGCTGAGTCCACATCCCACATGTCGACAACCTCGTGAGCCAAGTGGAGATACTTGATTTGTTTATCGTTTTTTTGTTACTTGATTATAATTATTATTAAAAGCCTGTAATGTCCCACTGCAGGGCAAAGGCCTCCCTACTCTCTTTCCACTTCTCTCTGTTTAAAGCTGCTAAGGACGAGTTCTTATTGAAAGAGTCCAGCTCCTCCCGCCATCTCCGTCTGGGCCTGCCGCGATGTCGCTTGCCATTAAGAGGGACTCATCGGGTCGTAAGTTTGGCCCACTGGTCGTCGGACATGCGGCAGATGTGTCCAGCCCAATTCCATTTTAGCGTGGCAGCTTTCCAAGTGACATCAGTTATTTTTGTTATGGAATGGATGGTCGTATTCCTAACCCGGTCTGATAGTTTGATACTCAGAATACTCCGTTCCATAGCCCTCTGGCAAACCTCGAGTGTAGATCTCTGCTGATTTTTCAAAGACCATGTTTGTCCACCATATGTGAGGATGGAAAGATGATACGGTGTAGCTTATTATTATTAATTATTGACTATTCTTTACAAAATAGCAAAAGTTTAGTAAAGTTCACTTATAGTCAAATATATCGTCGCTAATCTAACTAAGTGACGTAACTGATTCGAAGCATATTTTGCAGTACAGTATTACTACTATTGTTATCGTGTTAATATTGTTTTAATCTATCTATCTTCTTCTATACTTATAATAAATCTGTAGAGAGGTCAATTCTGTACATGCAATATATTTCCAAAATAACTATCAGCGGGTGATTAGTGATCGATACTGACGCCAAAAATGCAATCAGTAAAATTTTTGTCTGTTTGTCTGTCTGCCTGTATGTTCGTTATAGAAACAAAAACCAATCGACGGATTTCAACGAAACTTGGTACAATTGTTCTTCATACTCCTGGGCAAGTTATAGTAAACTTTTCATCACGCTACGATCAATAGGAGCAGAGCAGTGAAGGGAAATGTTGGGAAAACAGGAGAACTTACTACATTTTTTAAGCTTCCGTCGCGTGTGCAGCCTTAATGGTTAAAGCTACACAGAAATCATGTATGACGGAAATGTTCTCCTTAAAATTGTATATAAAATATTCCACGACAGCAAATGTCTATCTTTTATGGTTGACTCACAATAATACGTGTAACTCCCGATAGCTTAGCAGTTCGGAGCTTTCTGATTATATTTGTCTACTCTTACGTTTATAACACTCTCACTCATCCCTAATTAAAAAATGTTAACATTATTACCTATTTAATAAAAAAAGAATTATAGAAATCGGTACAGAAACACCAAAGTTATACATGAAATACGCTAATAAGCCATCGCGCGTGAATACTGAATCATGCTATAAGGATTATTTTTGTGTAACGGTCGCCGCGCTCGACGCGGCTCGCGGCGGGAGGTATAAAAGGGCGGGGGATCCAAACGCGAACTTCACACCGTCCAGCAGTTCATGAAGCGCCTCGCCAAGCGTTTCTTCGACTCCGCTATAAAGCACACCAATTGCCCTGATTGCGGCGGCCTCCCGATATACTCCTTCCCGCATAAGTAATACAGGGTGGGCCAAAAAGTTTTGCACTTTTGAAACTTGAATAAAAATAAAAGCACAAATGTTACTTTGTTGATAATTTATTCAACGTAACAAACATCTAATGCAATTTATTTCTTAAAAATAACATCGTCGACATGTGCTCCGTCTCGTCATTGGCACTCCTGCAATCGGCTACGCAAATTTTGGAAAACTCGCTGACACATGCTACGGGGAATCGCGACTATCCCCTCATGGATGTTTTGTGTTAATTTTGATATTGTCGTCTGTTTATTATGGTAGACTCGACTTTTCAGGTATCCCCACAAGAAAAAATCACAAAGTGTAAGGTCTGGGTTCCTCGGAGATCATGGGATATCACCTCTGGGAGAAATCAGTTTGTTCGGAAACATTTCTTTGACTACCGGTATAGTCACGTTTGACGTATGGCATGTTTGTAATCTTTTGGTTTCATCTCCTGCACAATTTGAAGCCTGTATGGGTGCAGTTTAAGGTCCAGATGCAAAATTTGCCACAGACTAGTTCTAAGTATTGTCAGAACCGCCGAACTCTAACGCGTAGATGATTCTGGATCGTTCCTTACGGAAATTTCAACCAGCTGAATGTTTTCATTGCTTCTTCTTGAACATGGTCGCCCTGTTTGTTTAATATTCGTTGTGAAACCAGTTTGCCCGAACTTCTCGATCCAAGCTTTGATTAAATTAACACTTGGACACTCACTTACACGGCGTAATCCGTGTTCAATTCTAAACAGGCGTCGTACAGTAACGTAGGAACCGTTGTTTTTGTAAATAAAAAAAAAAAACGAAAAGCACGCTATTGTTCCGTGAACCGCTTCATCGTGAGTAAATTGCATTAAGTGACGCATATTTTCCCGCCAACCGCGCGCCTTTCTGTTAAACGGTTTTCGAGATATTCAGTTTTGCTATTTGCAAAACCTTTTGGCCCACCCTGTATAAAAAAAAACGCGAACTTCATACAATATTTGGCTGTTGATGCGAGTAGACGTTCCGAGCATTCGACCTTATTGACAGACAATATTGTTTATCAGCGCGACTTTTAGTCTTTAAATTAATTTAGTTTATTTACTTTTCTTTTGTTGTTATTTTATAAAATAGGTATTAGTTATTTTGGTAGTGTATTATATTCGTTCAATTACAAATTATTAATAGTTTACATTTTATTTCTTTTTAGGTGAAGTAGAATAGTGAATTTCGTTGTATAGGTACTTAAGCCTCATGTGAACGTGATCTAAACAATATTACCAATACATTAACTTAATAACACACAAGGAATTACACACTGACGGAGTTGCGGGCACAGCTATCTATATATATATAAAACTCTTCCGTTACTGAGTGACTGACAGACAACGCACAGCCGAAACTACTGGCAGTAGAGAGCTGAAATTTGGCATGTGTGTTTGTTGGGAGGAGTAGGCTACCACTAAGAGAGGATTTTTGGAAATTCCCTCCCAACGGGGGGAAAAGGGGGATAAATTGTTTTTTTCCGGAAGTCATTATTCCACGCGGACGAAGTCGCAGGCAAAAGCTAGTAATAAATATTTTAACAGATACGTCACTTCGTGAGATCTTTGTTTTTATTTTGTTCGGAATACATGATCAGAATAGATATCAGATTCAACTTGGAAAATGTATGAAATTACTATAGTTAGATCGGCTTAGTTCAAAATGTTAGATAAGTACATCAGTTAGTTAGATTAGCGACGATATGACCGTCTCAATTCCAAAAGACGCATCATAGCTATAAAAAAATACGAATAAACCTTTTCCTAAATAAAATTCTATCGCAAAGCAGCCTCAACACTTAAAACCACGTCACTTCATTCTCTAAGACATTATTCTAAATATCTAAGTGTGTTTGTGTATGTGTATCCAATGCTTCAAGAACAGCAATTCATCACAGTCGACATTAGCATCTGTCACTATTGGCATGACCTATTATTGGACCTAAGCTCCTGTACGGAGAATACATTAGTGTATCAATAGTATCTACCTACATACAACAGAATATTATAACATTAACTAGCAGGTTAATTGCGTAACACACAATGATAATGCCTTGTTCACTTCTCATGCTCTAAAAGTTCGTCTTTATATTGTGCGTAGGCGACATAAAGTCGATTTTTATGTTCTAGTGCATAAAGTATTTTTTTTTTCTGACTAAGAAAATTAGGCCCAACAGCCACACGCATAATAAAACGTCGCAGATTAAACTCATTATTTTATTTCATTTGCTTTAATTTAATATCACTTCCGTGTTTTCTATCGTTAATTTAATAAAGCCAGATAAAATAGTTGTCATTTATTGTTTAAAAATACAAAGAAATGTTTTTATGACTTGGCAATATGAAGTACCTACCTCAAGTCGAATGACACAATGTTGAAAATAAAAATAAAAAACTTTTCAAAAGTTTCGTGGCGGGAATTAGCTATTCTCTTCTTCAATTTTGCTACATTGTATATGCCTGTTTCATTTTCTCGCAATCGAAGTGAAAAGCAGAGTGTATAACTCGGGCATAAACGAGCCATTTTACCCCTCTGTAAAATGGCTTCTTTTATGCGCTTGTTGTACAATCTTACTATTATATTTCACCTGTCTAAAAATGGCACATTTTCAGACAGGTAAAATATTAGGCATTGTACGGTGACTGAAACGTTGTGTAGAAATCGGTGGTCGTGGTATGGCCATGTGATGCTGAGAATTGGGGAAAATGTCGTGAGGAAAGTTTTAGGTGTGAATGTGTATGGCTGTAAGAGTAGGGGAAGACCAAATAAACGATGGATGGACTGTGTGAAAGATGATTTGGCTAGAAAGGGTAACTACCGAGATGACGACCACGCCACGTTAAAAATTATAAAAGCGTACAATCACTTACAACAGTGCTGAGATTATCAATAATTTATTTTCAGATATATATTTTTTTTAAGTGAAAACTTCTTTAGGCGCGTTTGGCATTTTTTTGAGATGAGAAATAACTATAGAATTCGCGCCACTGTTACCGTAAAGACACCGCTTCAGATGTGTTCGATTGTCGTCGGGATGTCATCATCTGCCTAGCCTTTTCCCAACTATGTTGGGGTCGGCTTCCAGTCTAACCGGATGCAGCTGAATACCAGTAATTTACATGGAGCGACTGCCTATCTGACCTCCACAACCCAGTTACTGGATAATACGATACCCCTTGGTAAGACTGGTTGTCAGACTTTCGGGCTTCTGACTACCCGTAACGACTGTCAAAGATCCACGAATGACAGCCGGGACCAACGGCTTAACGTGCTTTCCGAGGCACGGAGGGGTCTCAGTATGTAAAGATGGTCACCCATCCACAGACCAACCGCGGCAAGCGTAGCTTAACCTGATCGATCGACCTGTGCGGCTGTTATTATTTAGCCACGGACCCCTCCGGGTGTCGTCGGGATGTACTCGGTTTTAATGTATATCCGATATGTCAGTGAGTGATGGCAAAGTATTCTGTTTGTGTTTTGTTTTCACTTCTGTCGGCACTCCCGGAGTACCACTGTGTTTTTTTTCTTTTTATAATATTATGTGAAATATGTGAAGCGGCTGAGTTTTGGTAAGCTCGAAATATATTTGAAACGTTCCTATGAGCAGCGGCATTACTTTAATTTGATCTTATTAGAAAGGGATATCTTATTTTAGATAAGATCTTCATAAATCTAATGAACATGTTTAAAATAAATTAGTTCAGTTCCAAATAAAATTATAAAACTCGGGCTTGAAATTAGGTTTTTGCAAATTATGATTTTGAATACAGCAGTGACTGTGGTGGCCCAGTGGCAAAGGCCGCGACCTATGAGTTGTAGGTCGTAGGTTCGAACCCAGACAGGCGCATTACTTTGTGTAAATTATTTCATCACCAACGGTGCAGAGTTGTAAAAAACAATAATACTAAAATCACAGCACGGTATGCTTACTAGCAATTTCCATTATCGATTCGCGTTGCAATTAACTCGATCTATCACGCATTCCATGATGTTTGATAGGCAAATGACACTGACAAAATGACACCAAACACGTTTACTGAATTCTCTAAAATATTATTATTTTCATTTAAACTCGTTATTATTGTCTTTTGTTGGATTATTTTTTGTAACACAAGTGAGTACCTTTTTTATTATAAAATCACGCCTGTATTCCCATTTGGGTTCTGGGGAGGTGTATCTATCTGTAAAAAAGTTAAATTAAAAATTTAAAAAACCCCCGACTCAAAAAAAAAACCTCTAAAAACTAAAAAATAATATATATTGGCCCTTTAAGTTTAATATAAGTTGCAGGAAATATTTTGATCCAAGCGTCCTCACGTCGGGGGACGGCTAATGAAAATTGGAAGTTAACAGCAGCTGTTTTCTACAATAGCATGCATTCATTATTGCTGGGTGTAAGCCTCATCTGTTTGGCGTTTTCATTAGCAGTAGAGTCACGACCATGACTGTAGCCGCAATCGTATTCGCTTACTGCAAAATCCTTAAGTAGTTAGATATGATTTAAAGTGCTATTTTTTTTTTACAGTTGTAGAGTTATGAGGAACAGGATGTAAAGTTAGATAGAAAGAGAGGATCTTCCGATGAGACGGGTATCGTGTGTGGTGGGCAACTGCCCGACGATTGATGTCGGGACGTTGTATACAGGGTGTAGCGTAAATAGTGGTCCACCGTTAAGGATTAGTTAAACCAGATAATTTACTGTAATATATTACAATTTTAACCATTTTAGTAGTACATTTTCAAATTGCTCTTGAATTTGCATGATTATGTTAAAATTAGGGTTAAAATAGAGAACTAACTTTTTCTTCAAAAGCTCTAAATTTACATAAATCCCATAATTTTACACGATAGCTTTAGTATTCAGCAGTAATTAACAGAAATCAAAATGAAAAAAGAATGGTTTTTGTTGAAACTACAGCCAGATTTGTAACAAAAGGTAGAAATGTCGTAAATAAAAAACAAAAAAATACATTTTCGGAACCCTTGGGTAAAAATGGTTAAAATTGTAATATGTTATAGTAAATTATCTGGTACATCGACTCCTTAACAGTGGACCACTATTTACGACACACCCTGTATATGCTAGTCGCGCGGTAAACACTGCTTGCGCGATGCAGGATCTTTGCGTGACGTCAGTGTGATGCGTAGTTCGCATGTGGCGACATAAATGCCGCCACACTGTTATAGGGGGTTTGAGGAACAGTGTGGGAAGTTCACTCATCCTCCATAGAAAAGGGAGGATACTCCGACCAGACGGGCATTGTGTCTAGTGGGCAACTGCCCGACAATTGATGCACTCGTAGAGATCGCGACGCTCCCGTAAAGGGGCGTGGTGAGTGGTGCCCGGGCATAGCCCCCCGGCCGCGGAAAGCTTTACGGTGGCCTGTCAATACAGGCCCCTCATTTCGTTCACGACATTGGCTAGTGGAATATTGCCCATGTGAGCCGACGATTGATGGCGGGACGTTGTATACTCGTATAATATGCTAATTGCACGGTAAACTCTACTTGCTCAATGCAGGATTTTGCGTGACGTCAGTATGATGCGTAGTTCACATGTGGTGATGCAGATGTCACCACAATGTTAAACAGACAAATTAAACTCCAGACACCGGGCTGCTGCAAATTGCCTGTTGAAAAAAAAAACCATTTGTTTTCTCAAAGTAGTTCTTTGACTCTTCTATAATTTATTTCTCTCGTCACAGATTCTCACCACTACGTTCAAGGTCAACGATCTCTGTTAAAATTGAACGCCGATCGTTACGATGAAATAAAAAACATGTACAGTCTAATAGATCCCTATGAAATACTAAGCGATCAGGTTGTTGACCTTCATGATCTAAAAGACTGCACGTGCCCTCGAGTATTCTACCCTGCATGCGGATACAACAATATAACTTATGTCAACGCATGTGTTTTAAGATGCATTAATCAAACCATTATGCGTAGATTGGGCCCTTGCATTAAATACAGAAGAACGAACGATTTAAACCCAATGGTTCTCAATTTGACCATTCCGGCTAGATGGAAAGATCCGAACTCGACTAAATTACGGGCTGGTGACGAGTTGCAAAATATGTTTCTTGAAGTACCTAGTGCAATGAAAGATGTTCTCATTCATTCATACGTTTTTTATTTCTAGTATGTTTTATCTATCTCAATTTGGACAAAATCCTGCTTAGCTATGCACAACCATTCGACAGGTTGTCGAATTGAAAATTACATTGCTAATAGAAGATAGGTGGTTGTCTATTTCATTTAAACGGAGAAAATTTTCGGGTTTTGAATTTGAACTCTTTTGATAACATTGATTGATTTTGATTTCGATTCGGCACGAAAGCGTATCGAATGCATTCGAGCAATGTTTAAACTTATAACCACTGACAGTTGTGAACCGTACTTTAGAAATTACAAAATTTTAACATTGCCTTGTTTGTACATATTTGAAGTAGCTGTGTTTGTAAAGACAAATCCGAGTCGATTTAGGCGACTATCAGATATAGTACCGCGAAATAGACGTGATAATAGTGTGCTATGTCTGGAGCCAGCCAAGACAGCACTTATGCGCAAAAGTGTCTACTGCATGGCGCCAGTAATTTATAATAAATTGCCGAAGACATGGAAAGAGCTTCCGCTATCATTATTTAAAAAGAGACTCCGAAGCTTTTTAGTGGCGAAAGCATATTATACTATTAAGGAGTTCCTAACTGAGAAAGAGTTCTTAAGCTAGTGCATAATCATGTATAATTAAGTAATATTTTAAAATTGTATTTAGTTATAAATCTTTTGCATGCCTACGTGGTAAAATATGGCTGTACTATTTATGTTTTTTTTGTCATCGTTATATGTTACCCATATTTGCAAAATAAAAAATTATCTTATCTTATCTTATCTTATCTTATGGTTGTGAATAATTATGCTGTTCTGTGTCATGTGAGATTATACATCACCTGAAATTCCAAAACACAGACAGACACAGATAGCCGACGTCACACTAAAAACGACCAAGTTTAAGCGGGACTGGGTCGGACATGTCTGCCGCATGTCGAACGATTCATAGGCCAAATCGGCTATCAGAAAATGTCCCTACAACATCGAGGCATACCCAGGAGAAGATGGCGGGAAGAGCTTGACGCCTACAGACAGGATTAGTCCACACTAGTCCAAGACAGAGAGGAGTGGAAAGGAGATAGGGAGGCCTTTGCCCTGCAGTTGGACAACATAGGCAAAAAATAATAATTAAGGCGATTACATGACCTAAAGCGCGGTCACTGTCGGACTGCATAGAAAAGAATGAGAAGAAGATATTTATTGCCATACTGACCGTCGATTGAGTCAAAGAAAATTAAATCTTATATCAAGGCAATAAGACTCAAGTTTAAATGCATAATGTTAGAGTCAACACGATTTCCTTAATAACAATAGTTAGCTTTAAAGAATTTAAGTTTTGGTCATTGTATTATGCTTTTAACTCAACACTCTAATTGGCGTTTATGAAGTCTTGGGTTATGTTACATATTGATTCTACTTGTCAAGCCCTTTCACTTGATACCCATATTATTTTATTTATTTATTTATTCATGAGATATAAGCTTACAGTAAATACAACCAAATCGCTTATATCTATACTACACATACAAAAAATATCACAATAAACATTAAGAAATTAATATAAAATCTACATTAACCAAATTAGGATAATAACAATAAACTATACAACTATAAATAACAACACAACAAATACACTTGATTTCAGTCTTATTAAGTTACATTTTTAAGAAATTTAACACATTTTTTATCATTATATTTGGTTGGTCAAAAAATATATTTGCTTCTGGATAGGCCTCAAGGAAACAATTAATTAATGTAATGGCTCTGGAAGTAGGAGTATTAAAGGAGTTGTGAAAAAAAAAAAATGTAATTCGCCATTTTGTGGTGGCGGCCATCTTGGATTTGAAATTTGTAATATTTTATAGTATTCTACTAGTCAAGCCCTTTCATTTGATACCCATATTGAGGGAGTTGTGAAAAATTATGTAATCCGCCATTTTGTGGCAGCGGCCATCTTGGACCGATTTTCATCAAACATAGCTAAGAACACTCCCGACTAATTCACCTTTCAAACAAAAAAAAACAAAATCAAAATCGGTTCATCCGTTTGGGAGCTACGATGCCACAGACACACACACACACACACACACACACACACACACACACACACACACACAGACACGTCAAACTTATAACACCCCGTCGTTTTTGCGTCGGGGGTTAATAAAATCGCGGCAGGCCCAGACGGAGATGGCGGGATGAGCTGGACTCCTTCGATAAAGATTGGTCCTTGGCAGTTCTGGACAGAGAGAGGTGGAAAGAGAGCAGGGAGACCTTTGCCCAGAAGTGGGACATAAATGTGTGATAAAAAAAAGTTTGGTTTGTTTCCTTAATTTTTTCGTTATATTAATAACGAAAACTTACCTATAGCTAAATAAAAGACAACAGGTGAAACACAGAGTAACCTACGCACTCTTTACGTAGGGGTCTTAGTGAATATTGACATCATCTTTTTACCCGACTACGGCGAATGTTATGATTTTGACCGGTATGTATGTATGTTCATCTGTTCCATCATAACTTATAAAATTTCTTGTCATAATTTGACAAATGAGGTATCGTTGGAAGCGTCTTGATCGTCCGCTAGTTATATGTTATGTGACGTCACATTAAATGGCGACACATGAATATGGCGCCCTCTAGCGGAAATAAAGTCATGACCTAAAAAAAAATTTTTGTTTAATTCTATCATGCCGTCTTGGGTATCAAATGAAAGGGCTTATTAAGCAAATAAAAAAAAAATACTGAAATAAGCCCCAAAACAATTAAATAAAAAATAAGTTTTCAAACTAAAACCCGACCACTGAAAAGGATGAAACAAGAATGTACCTTTCCGTGGTCTCATGCTACCATAGCTTATAAGTATGTTAGTACAGCGGCATGTGACCACGGGAAGGTACATTCTTGTTTCATCATCCATTATGGGGACAACGGGAAGGGTATTTTATGACTTCCCGTTGTCCCCATAACGTGAAAGCATCAATGGGGACAACAGGAAGGATATTTTATGACTTCCCGTTGTCCCCATAATGGGGACAGCGCAATGGGGACAACGGGAATAGACGCTAGTAGTTTTTAAACTTATTTTTTATTATTTTTGAGATAATACATTCTTATTGACTCTGAACAATGACTGTTGATTGGCCTAACGATGCGTTTTTCGATTTCCTATCTTTTGACTTAATATTTTTTGAGTAACGCAGTGTTACATCTTCAGCGACGATAGGCAGGTAACAGACCCGCAAGTCTCTAGATGTTAAAATCAACATACAGACGCTCAAGCATACTTGCTCAAAACGATTGATCATGCATTTGTTAAGCTGGCAGACACGTGTGGCACCTGTCCCACCGCCAGCGATTAGCGAGAAGGAAGTACAGATAGCAACTAAAAAAGAGGTGGCGAGTAACGAACAGCAAGCGCGCGACGGCAACGAATGGTTTCTCGCTTGTAAGCGTATATACAGACGGCAACTGTAACACATCAAGCTACCCAAAACTGTCAAATTTTCCCAATCAACTTTGAACCTTATGCTTTAGCAATAAAGTTGAAAAACTATTAAGTAAATATGACAGATTGTAATAGCTTGATGTGCTGGCGTCTGTACTCTATACATAGCGTGGGTCTCTTAGCGAGTTTTCTGCCTGCTAAGAGGATGTCGCTGAGCGAGTACTCTCTTTTATAGCCCAAGGTCGCTGCGACAAACGAGTACTAGTCAGCGATGTGAACAGTCAGCCATCAACTATTAATCGGTTGAAAGATACTGAACGAGACACAATAGAAGTTTTATTTTATTACGTTTGGGGGCGTTTAGTGTCCTGCAATGTGTTAATATAATGAATCTCTTTTAATTACACGGGACCTACAATCTTTTGTATGTTTCTTAAGCGAGAAAATCGTCGAGACACTTCCTCGTCGGCAGTGGTACAGGTGTCTTACCCCTGGGCCCGTATTCTAGATGAATACAGTGCTTATTGGTGATGTTCTCCAGAAAGATCAGGTGTGTAGTACAGACGCCAGCACATCAACCTACCCGAAACTGTCAAATTTCCCCAATCCACTTTGAACCTTATGCTCTAGCGATAAAGTTGAAAATCTCTTAAAGTAATTTGACAGATTGTAGTAGGTTGATGTGCTGGCGTTTGTACGCGCAAACAGCGTGTGTGATAGATTATGATAGACGACCAGAAGGGCAATTCTCATAATTTTAAGAATGTTCACAGTCTGATCTCAGTCTGAATCTGTCATAAATACCTCTAAAATCCCAACATTTTCGACAAGTTTTTGATATTTATTGTAGCTGAGATGAGATTGCGACTAGATTTTGAACTTTTCTAATTACGGGAATTGGGCTTCAGATGTATTAACGTAAACCAAGCAAACGGAAGGATCGTAGCTGGTGACGTTTTGTAGTATCTGCCTACCGTGAGAAAATTGAGTATGTATATGTCGCAGGCAACTGGTTAAATTAGCCGTTTAGTTAAATGCCTAGCCTTTTAACTAAACGGAGGCCGTTCAACTAACGGCCTGAATGATATTCAATAATATAGTTTAGGTTGGAACTGTAACCAATCACGCGAGAGCCGAATTGGTTGCAGTAATTAAGCCAGGGCACCCCGACCAAATGGGTTAGGTTACGTTAGAACTGTGATCAACCGCGTGCGAGCAAAGAGAGCGAAACGAGGCGAGCACTACTTCCAAAGGCCAGGCGGTTAACTAAACGGCTAATTTAACCAGTTGCCTGCGACATATATACAGTATGTCAGAGTTCGTGGAAAGGATTGCTATTTCTGAATTTTTTAAGAACTTCCTTTTCGCTCGCGTATTCTTATCGAAAGAAAACAGACACGAAATGTGTTTGGTGCTCTTAATAAATTGAATACACATCCAACATCAACCTGGGTAGTAACAGACCTTGGTATTCACGTAACGTTATTCTTATGTTATTTACACAATATTTATAGATTGGAGTGAAAACGCGCGTTCGTGAAATGCAACACCAATGCGCATAAAAAAACATTTGACTAGTTTGACAATGCATTTCATATTCCAATTTAAAAGTGGTCAAAAGACATGTCAAAATAATAGGCTATTTTCGACCACTAACACATCATTATAATAGCGACATTGTCACACAAACTCCATTTATTAACTTCAGTCGGATTATTATAATTTGGTAATCTCGTACGTAATGACAAGTCAGTGTCCTGAGGGGAAATTCTCGTAATTTTAAGAAAGTTCACAGACTTATCTCAGTCTCAATCTGTCAAAAATACCTCTAAAATCCCTAGATTTTCGACAAGTTTTTAATATTGATTGTAGCTGAGATGAGATTTTGTTGTAGGCGTGATTATTATCTACCGTTCGGTAACGTTTAATAATACAAATGTAAAATTAACCTATCATTTTGACATTTCATTTGACCACTGACACGACATTGTGAAGTCCTAGTTTTGGCTTAGATACTAGTTTTTCGAAGATCTACCAGTATTCCAACACAGCACTATCAAGCGCCCATCAACGGTAATAGCGTTGCCTTGGTGTGGTTAAAGTGGTAAAAGTTTATCGTCTGCGTAGGCCCTAAATGTCACCATTATAGGTACCTTATCAACATGTTTGAGTCCCAACAAAAAAAGTTATTGGAAAAATAACTTTAATTCCTACACCATAATGTTCAGTTTACGCTACAACTTCAAACATTTTTAAGACTTTTAAAATAATGTTAGTTAATCTGAAATCAACCTAATTACCACTGAAATAAAGTTGATATTTGTTTAAATTGAAATAACATCAATTGGAAACATGAGTAGACCTTATACAGGATGGCAAGGACATCGTCGTGGAACTTGTTACCATGAATTCAGTTCTTGATTCTGAACACCCTGCGTCAAAATTATATGTAGGTTATTTAAAAAAAAAAAAATTACCCGCGTAGGTATTGCACTGTTTTTAATAACCGACTACAGTTTGCGCGTCGATGTCCATACGTATACCTATATGTCGCATCCGGTCATTCGTTTGACTATTCGGAACGCGAGCGCCATCTGGTGGCGCTAACAGAGTCTAGCCTGAGTTCGTGGGGGGGTCGACGACAGGGCGACAGAACGATGTGCAGCTCTCTTGGACATTGGACATTGGACATCGTACGGACAACATGTGCTCAGAAACTGGCCCGCGTTCCGTATCTGGTTGTGTCTTGTACCTACAGTGTGCGATTCGTTGCTGTGATTAATTTGTTCATGAGATTATAATCTGATTTGAACTGAAAACTGTTTTTCTATTGCGCAATAACCAACACTACCCACAGTACGCCCACAGTAGTTAAAATATTGCTGATAATAACGAAACACATAATATACCTTCTCTGTCATATATCATCGCTAATCTAACTAACTGACGTATCTGACATTTTGGACTAAGCCAACCCTAATATAGTAATTTGATACAATTTCCAAGTCGAATCTGATATCTGATCATGTATTCCGAACAAAATAAAAACAATGATCTCACGAAGTGACGTATCTGTTAAAATATTTATTATTAAAACCTTAGAGTAATTAGACTTAGAGTGATAGTTTCATTCAAAATTCCGTTCAAAATTGAAGCAACAACACAATGAATGTGTGCCTAAGCGGCACGTAATTACGTTCGACGACACGCACACAAGCAAATAATAATGTTGCAAGTAAATTTCATTTTCCCCACCATGTGGGGAAAATGTAAGTAATCCTACTGAATGACTATTTCATGAAATCTTGACATTTTAGGATTATACTAACTTAACAAGTTGTTTTACTGATTCTAATGATTATAATTCTGTAAATACATATTTATTACGGTCGCGAATCATATTTTAATCAACGTACAACTTAATACTGTCCAGCAAATTGCAAAAAAACGTTAGAAAATTTGAATTTCGCTACCTTAGCGCGGCGACTGGGAACCGTAATAATATTTGGCAATAAAAATACCTACATAGATGTGGATTGGGATTATAGGCACTACATAATTATAATAACAAAAAATGGGGTAAAATATTTTCCCAAGCCTAGCAACATTTTCATTGTAATGGCGGCTGTCAAATTTACGATTTATTATTTTGTTTTGACGAATGTTTTATACAAAAATATAAGATGCTAGGCTGTAATTACCCGTGAAATGGTATCTTTAAACGTTTTTCATGATTATGTGATGAGTTGTGACACCCTTTCACTGCACAGTACGTCATTTTTTTGCGAAAATGCGGGAGCTCTTTACAGTAGTACTTGGTCTTGAGTACTGATGCGCCGAAAGTCGTACGTAGCCTTAAAAGGCTAACTTGAAATGGCTTCACTTTGCGTGCGACTACTGCGGTTCTAAGCCTATTAATTCTATGATTAAAACAATATTAACATGATAACAATAGTAGTAATACTGTACTGTAAAATATGCTTCGAATTAGTCGCGTCACTTAGTTAGATTAGCGACGATATAACCCGCCATCAATTCCATAACCCTCAAAGTAACAGCTGAATACTATATTCTAAATAAGAAAAAAAAACATTTATTAGATAGCTCATTTGTCTTAAAATATCTACCGCGGCTCACGTTTTCATAATACTAAAATCATTATTGACCTACGAGAGGTCAAAAAGGTTCAAAGGCAAAAGGGTTAAAGGATTCCTGACATAAGGTGTAGTCGTTACGTATGAATATCCGTTTATAATCCACCTATCACACCGGAATGTAACATCATACCATCATCTGTGTAGCCTTTTCCCAACTGAATACCAGAACTTTACATCACATCAAGCGACTGCCTATCTAACCTCCACAACCCAGTTACTGGGTAACACTTCGATCAACAATACCATGTTGATCGAAGGGGTAACACGATACCCCCGGTACGACTGGTAGTTAGATTTTCGGGCTTCTGACTAGACTATCGTAATGATAGTTTTCTTAACTTCATACCATTCCAGCACATTAACTGCGTAGCACATTATCAATGATAATCTCAAGTATTTTGCTAACAATTTTGAAGTATATTGCTAATCCATTGATTCATTAATATGTTCGAAAATTCTGCTCAATAACGTAAATAACGCAATGAATGTTGTTGAACTGTCAACACGAAAGCTATTCCTGATGTTAGTGTGATAGACATTTACCCCGCTGAGTACGGTGTAAATGCTTCCATTTTGAAAGTACCCGAACGCTTTTCTGGGTTCCTTCCGTGACAGGAGCATTTGTATGACACAGTAAAAGGTTGAGCCTAATAGATTGACGCCCCGTGAAATTACCTCGGGATTAAATCTTGACACGCGACTCTTCCGAAAATGTAACACCTGCCTTATATTGGCTTTTTCTATTCATTTGAACCTCTTTGGGTTGAGTGATGTCTGTATTTTGATTTGGAATTTTACATAACATACCATCACGCCTGTTATCCTCGACGGGTATGACGGAGGTGTAACTATAGGAAGTAAGTACATCGACATTTCGCCAGGTATGTATGTTTAAGTCCCATGTAATCGGAAAAGAAACATAACATACATAGTCAGCCTTTAATGTTCTCACTGCTGGGACACAGGCTTCCTCTTTGTGAGAGGGAGTGGGCTGTAATCCGCCACGCGGGCCCAGTGCGGGTTGGTAGAGGTCACATGTCTTCGAATTTTTTGTTCTAGGACATGCTGGTTTCCTCACGATGTTTTCCTTCACCGTTTTGAGAGCAGTGGTATTGAAATAATTTATACCAAGTAAAGCGCCTGCGGGTTCGAACCTGCGACCTATATCTCGTAAGTCGCGGTCGTTACCTCTGGGCCACCACTGCAAGGAAAGAAAGAAAAGAAGTTGATTTGCCTTAGGTTAAGAAAACAACATTTAAGTACACAAAAACAAAAACAGAAGAAAAAAAACTTATAATATGTAGTGCTAGATTTTGCTCGCGGCTTCGCTCGAGTGGAGGTCGGAAATTCGCAGAAAATTCAACCCCTTCACCCTCTTAAGGGTAAAATTTCGAAAAATCCTTTCTTAGTGGATACCTACTCTTTACAAAGAACACCTTCCAAATTTAATGTCTCTAGGATCAGCGGTTTAAGCTGTGCGTTGATGTATCAGTCAGTCAGGACTTTGAATTTTATATACTTACTGGGTGATTTTTTTTACCGTCTCGAAATTTTTACAGGGTGTTCTACCCATGAATATGAACACCTTTTACTATGGGACCAGCTCTGAAATCACGAAAGAAAAATCATTTGTTTTAATACAAAAGCACAATAGGTACCTTCTAGACCAAAATGTATGAAACCGCTGATTTTTCTTTCGTGATTTCAGAGTTGGTCCCATAGTGACAGTTGTTCATATTCATGGGTAGAACAGCCTGCAAAAATTTCGAGACGATAAAAAAAATCACCCAGAATATAGACTGTGTGCCTATTGCCATCGACCAGGCACAAATCCAAACTTTGGGCTGCTACTGAGAAATTCTTGATGGAAAAACTCAATACCACTTTTTCCGACCTGGAAATCGAACCCAGGACGTCATAATCGGCAGTAGCGCTTGCAGTTGCAAGCACTGCTGTCTAGTAGTTACTAGACCAACGAGATAGTCTCACATATTGAATTTTGAGTAAGTAGGTGCAATCATGGTTATCATCATCTATCATACAGTAACGTGCACTAAAATGTACTAACTTATAAATATGATTTTCTTTTGTATGGATTGTTATTTTCGTAGCTAAGTAATACCAGTCGCACGAGTCGACCGATCAAGTTAAGCTTCGCTCGCCGCGGTCGGTCCGTGAATGGGTGACCATCTTTACATACCGAGACACCTCGTGCTTCAGAAAGCACGTTAAGCTGTTGGTCCCGGCTGTAATTCTTCAGTATCGCTGCCCAACAGGAATCAAACTAGCTACCCTAAGGAATATAAGACTTGGTACCCTAAGGAATATAAGACTTGGTACCCTAAGGAATATAAGATTGGGTACCCTAATGAATATAAGACTGGGTACCCTAAGGAATATAAGACTTGGTACCCTAAGGAATATAAGACTGGGTACCCTAAGGAATATAAGACTGAGTACCCTAAGGAATATAAGACTGGGTATCCCAAGGATTATTTAAGACTTGGTACCCTAAGGAATATAAGACTGGGTACCCTAAGGAATATAAGACTGGGTACCCTAAGGAATATAAGACTTGGTACCCTAAGGAATATAAGACTGGGTACCCTAAGGATTATTTAAGACTTGGTACCCTAATGAATATAAGACTGGGTACCCTAAGGAATATAAGACTGGGTACCCTAAGGATTATTTAAGACTGGGTACCCTAAGGAATATAAGACTGAGTACCCTAAGGAATATAAGACTGGGTACCCTAAGGATTATTTAAGACTTGGTACCCTAAGGAATATAAGACTGGGTACCCTAAGGAATATAAGACTGGGTACCCTAAGGAATATAAGACTTGGTACCCTAAGGAATATAAGACTGGGTACCCTAAGGAATATAAGACTGGGTACCCTAAGGAATATAAGACTTGGTACCCTAAGGAATATAAGACTGGGTACCCTAAGGAATATAAGACTGGGTACCCTAAGGAATATAAGACTTGGTACCCTAAGGAATATAAGACTGGGTACCCTAAGGAATATAAGACTGGGTACCCTAAGGAATATAAGACTGGGCTAAAACGTCCCCGTCCCAGTCTCCTATCGCTGTTTTTCATTTTCACCGACAGCCTACATAAAAAAATGACTTTACCATATTAAGTTTTTCCAATTTAAGTGGAATTCTCATAAAAAATAATTGCCCAATAATTCATCTCATTAGAGCTGAGTGTAATTAATTAAACATGTAATTATAGAAGAATTTACATTAACTACATTTTGATTTTGACTTCTGCTAAACGTTGAAATGGAACTCTTTTTTGTGAAATATTTTTTTATTTTAGGTAAGTTAATTAATAATACGTTCATATCCATCCTATCTTACTTTCCTAAAATAATATACTCGTAGATTAAATTATTGAACCAAATAACCTTTCGACTTATTTCCTCGAAGGGTTGAGCGCAATGTAAAACAAGTATGTATCTATTTATAGTACACCCATATTTCGCCAGTTAAATTTAAGTCCCATATAATAGGGAGTGAACCTATTGCCATCGACCGGACACCAATCCAGACTCCGGGCTGCTTCTGGGAATTTCCTGACCAAAAACGGCGTAATATTTTACTCAACCTGGGAGTCGAGCCCAGTACCTCTTGCTCAGCAGAGCGCTTGCAACCACTAGGTCAGCGAAGCAGTAATAATTTTATCTTATATTTTTGACTTGATAACGTCTTATAAATCGATGAACGCCGGCTGCACGCACGAAAAAGCATGACTCATTGTCACGTTCCGCCTGAGCCGAGTGTGCAAGCGAGAGCGCAGAACAAGCGATAGAGAGGCACGATCGGATGTTTTCTTATGACGTTATCATGTAAAATTATCGACTGTAAACCGACTTTACAGACAACCAATGTTTTTTCAGCTCTTGGATTCATTTACAGCATATCCTTGGTCTCTCCTCAAGCATTATGGTCAAACTGGTTTAACAAATACCCCTACGACCCTTTGCTGTTAGAGACGACTGCGTTTAGTAGTGATTGTTCAAAATGTCCATTTGTTTACTATCCGGTATGTGGTACCGACAACAAAACTTACATTAACGAATGTAAGCTTGCTTGTAAAAACTTAGATAGGCCTGATAAAGTTAACCTGTCTAGAGTTGGACCTTGCAAACTTTTTCCGGAATAAGGATTTCAACTACTGTCACTTTATTATCGGTTGTATTCTGTGATATGTCTAAGAATACTTACCTTACCATCATCATCGTCCTGCCCTTATCCCATGTTACTTGGGGTTGGCGCATCACGTGTTATTCTTCCATTCTCTCCTGGCAACCGTCACGTCATCATTCACTCCTTTCTCTTTCATATCATTCCTCACACAAACTATCCAACTTTCCTTTGGCCTCCCTCTTCTTCGATCAACATTGTCACCAGTTGGTGACAATGTTGATCGAAGAAGAGGGAGGCCAAATTAAATAACCAAAAATAAATTAATAAATTTATTATGGTTATTTAATTTAGTATCATTAATAGATTATCGTTTGCCGGTGATGGTAATTATTAGAGACTGAGAGGTCATCTTAGTGCTAATATTGTGAAATTAAATCAAGCGAACATTTTAAATCTTTATGTTAAAACGATGCATGTATCTATCCAAACTGTCAGATTAGATTCTACTTCATAAAAAATAAAAATGTTTAATTGCGTTGGTTAATGTGTTTTAAATTTATTTTTATTAATGTTTTCCTATCCTGTGACTCCTGTGAGGCCACTAATAATGTACCCATGACAGCTTAAAAAGGTAAGTAAAGCCTTGTGACAAATAGGCAAACAGATGAACGGACAAACAGACACAAACGACGTAGGCTTAGTTATTATGATTCAAGTTCTCGCAGCCGCCATCTTGGATTTTTATTTCAACCTCACTATCAGTTTTAGCACCTTCGAAAACCATGAAAAGTATCTCTCTCTCTCTGTTGGTGGAGGGGGCATAATTCTATTTCGTTTCGTGACGATTTCTACTAGTCAACTCCTACCGCAAGAAGCGTCAAAGAACGTCCTTCCAAAAAAAAAAAATAAGGAAATTTACCCCATAAATCAGTATTGCCATACAACGTGGCAATGCTGCCAGCCTTTTGGGCACGTTTCCTATTGACAGCGATGCGGAAGAATATTTTGATGCCCTTTGATTATTTCCCCTCCCTTTTTATATACTTGTACATATTATTATTTTAAGACAGCTTTTAAATATTTCCCCATAAAACAAACTATCAAACCTTTTGTATAGCATATTCAAGGTTTAATTTATATTGAGTGGTTCGGCAAATTGAGTGATGTTCATTGTTCATACGAAAACATCTTGCTCAATGGTCCTCAAAATTTGGAGATTTACCAAACCGACAAATCTACAGTTGACTTAATAGAGCGTGCAAATTTCTTATAGAGGCAATCTTGGAGTTATAGTATCGTTATAGAATAATTGTACTGCCACTTACAAACTGAGTGCTTTGATTTGGTTATTTGAATTTTAATCCACCTAAAATATGTTTTTCATTTGACATTATTGAGGGTTAATTACTCGTATATAACCTCAATTTTCGTCGATGATTTTCAAATACTCTTAAAATAATGTTATTCAAACAACTGCGGGAAAAGTGTTTAGATATAAAGTTGAAACCTGCTACTTAAATAAAGATAAATATACTTGTACATATTATTATTATAAGACGAATATTAAATATTATTATTATAAGACGAATATTAAATCTTTGAATCTTTTCAAAATAATAATATGTTCTGCTTAATTAAATGGGTACGTAAAAAAAGAGAGATCAATGTGTTAAACCCCTTTAGTGAATGATTGCGTAAGAATTTAACCTAGCCCAGAACAGGGCTTGTTTACCTTTTTATCACATGCATTTGGAACAGACCGTACTACTACAAAATATATCATAGTTCGTACAGAAGGTCGGCTCCATACATCGAGCGCACACGCACAGAGTCAGAGTTTTGATTCATGGATATTATACAGTATGTTAACTGACAGAGGGCGTTCCCGTTAACCCGCAATAGTATAGCATCCATACATGCTAAAAAAAATATTACCATTCGAAAATAAAATGTTTTTATTTTTTTTTATATTAAAATATTCACTAAAAATGTTAAATTGATACGTAAAAGATCGCCGCACACGAGGCCCGTCATTCATAAATAAATTGGGACGTTGCCGTCCTTCAAGTACGCGTGTACAGAGTGTTTATTTTACGTATCAATTTAACATCTTTAGTGAATATTTTAATATAAAAAAAAATAAAAACATTTTATTTTCGAATGGTAATATTTTTTTTAGCATGTATGGATGCTATACTATTGCGGGTTAACGGGAACGCCCTCTGTTAGTTAACATAATGTATATTGGCAACAGGGTCGCTTCTTGTACTACGAGTACATGGCCTCACACGGCTAAAAGTGGATATGCTGATAGGGCATCTATTTGACTGGTTACTCCCTTTTCAGTAATCATCATTATCGTTGGAGCCACTTTCAATATGGTTCCTCCTAAGGGAGAAACGAATCTATTGAAAAAATATGACCCAATTCATTTTTTGAAAAACAATGATAAATACAAGGGGCATACGAGTAAATTAAGTAGGTTCTGTGTACTAGCAGGAGTATAACAATAGAAACAGTTGCAGAAAGGAGGCAAAAAAAAATCTATTGTGAAGCACTCTAATTATGAGTCGTGCAGAAAATTGGTGAAGAAATAGAGTAGTAACAGCTGTGAAGCATTGAAATTATTCTTCTATCCTTGTCCCGCAAAACGATCATTGTACTGAATGACGCGAAGTTACTATGGCGCTCCTGTGTTGTGATGTCGGATGCTAGTAGCGCTGTCTCTGTATATTATTGTTTTTATTTGTTTTTATCTGGCGTATGTATCTGGTGTATTGTGTATCTTTTAGTCTGTGCTAAATAAATGTATTTTCCTTCTTTCTTAGCAGAGACTTTAAAACGCAAAAAACACCGCTATTTTAGAGATTTTTTTTTTTTTTTTGGAACGAATATCGTGGCTTGTGGTACGAGTTGATTGGTAGAAATCTTCACGTAAGGAAAAAGCGTTTTTTTATCTTTTTGTGGTATTTTTTTGGAATCATTTCCTCAAGCCCTTTATTTTGACATCCCATATGGTCATGGTACCAAAAAGCTTTTCGATAGCTTACCAATTGCCGTCTATAATCCACCATTTTTTACTTTTTAAAAACAAAACATAGCCTATAAACATTGCACGTTTTAGACGAGTCGACAAACACCTCGTGTATTCAAATCCATCCAGCCGTTTGGATGCTTCGAGGGAAAAAAGAATCCCAGATACACACAGATACGCGTGCAAAACATAACCCTGTCTTGGCTGTCCCCCAAAATATGTCTTATCAACATTTATAATTGGACTGTGTTTCAAAGGACTCGGCCGGCATCGTCGAAGTTTTTGTTGAATAATTTCCGTTATTATTTTGAGTTCAACCCTTTTTTTGAAGGTACCCATTGTGGTAGGTAAATTAGGCATAAATAATATTGTATAACAGCAAAGGTCATACGTCCTCATCGTATGGGTGCCAGCAAGCAAGTGACCACTATGCGGGTGCGCGCAGCTGCACTCGTTTGTTATGTCGCTAGGTCGCTACATCCAGTAATGTAGTCCTCTTCAAAAAGGGTAGACAACTCACCTGTGGTACCCTTGCTATTGTAGATGCCCCGTTGGTCTCGTGATTGCAAGCGCGACTGCTGAGCGTGGGATCCTGGGTTCAATTCCCAGGTCGGACAAAGTGTTATTTGGTTTTTCATTAGGAATATCTTAATAACAGCCCGGAATTTGGAAATTTTCGGAGTGATACCCCCGTGCCGTAGGTTATTCGAATTCACGTCGTATCCCGCCAGCCGCCATTTTTTTCGATATTGGTATTGCAAAAAACTGTTTCAGAACCTTTTATACAGGATTCATATCATGGGTGTAGATATAGTCTTGTATGCAACTGTACATAATTAGGTATTAAAACACTCATGTGACACTATTATCACACGAGGCTTTTATTATACAACAGTTTCATAAATAACTATTAATTTATCGCACCTATTCAATTTCATCCTGTATAAGAAGGTAGGTACAGACGCCAGCACATCAAGCTACTACAATCTGTCAATTTTCTTTAACATAAATTTTCAACTTTATCGCTAAAGCATAAGGTTCACAGTTGATTGAGAAATTTTGATAGTTTCGGGTAGCTTGATGTGCAGGCGTCTGTACAAAGGAAGGTTTTTCAAAAATTATACCCTATTACTTATTTGATTAGTTTTTCAATGGCATTTCAGTAATTAACATTCTCTAAGTCAAAATCAAGATTCAATTAGTTAATTAATTACAAGTTTATTACATACTTAAAGACTTGATGTGAGTCGTAAGATTTTCGTGATAAAAAATCTTTTGATGAAAATCTAAGTGAGAATTTCTCATTATTCAACTGTTTGATTTCATCTAGAATATTGAACAATGATTTGGTATATTATAAAAAGTTTAATAGCATGCCGTAAGTACCTACCTATGTCTCTAGTGTTAGCCGCCTGGGTCTATCGATAAGGTTAAGCTACGCTTGCCACGGTCGATCCGTGGATCTTTAAATATCTCTCCCCTTCGTGCCTGGGAAAGCACCCCGGCTGTCATTCGTGGATCTTTGACAGTCGTCACGGTTCATTAGAAGCCCGAAATCTAACAACCAGTAACCAAGGGTTACCGTATTAACCAGTAACTGGGACCAGTGGTAAATGATAAATGATTTTATTTCTGTAAGTATCATAAATGATAAATGATTTTATTTCTGTAAGTAGGTTTGCACAAACACTTTTACACGTCAATCATATTTTTAAAAACTAGACGAGGTCGGCGTTTCCTATCTGACTACTCTGAGAAGAAAGGCCGAAACAAACGCAGAGAATCGTATTTTAAAGGCAGTAAAAGCACCCCCCGTCCTTGTCACAGGTGGATATGGGTCCAAAAATCATGTTACGTAATTTGGGTAGGTCCGTACTTGGCTAGTCTCTGCTGGAACTGGCCGCCGTGACCGAGGCTCGGTTGGGATTATAATATTATTATTATTATGTAGGTCCTTATGGACATATCATGACTTAATCGAGAGCTTATTGGTACAGTACCTATGAATAGTACCTACCTATACTTAGGTACGACCACGCTGACAGGTTGATCAACTTTCTTCGGAAAAGCCGAAATTTTACAAAAGACAGTCGAGAGGTGTCGTGGGACAAGTCCGGTCGCAACATAACGTTTTGAGTTTGTAAAGTTTAAGTAGAGTACGTAACATTTTGACAAATTACAAAAAAAATAAAAATGTTATTTATTTATTTATTTATTTATTTATTTATTATGGCACTCCAACGATTAGTTCACATACACATTAGCAGAGAGCTCAACCCTTATTATGTAAGTACTACAATGAACAGTTATTTATATTACACTTTATTTTATATTAGCTCGTCAACATGTGACGCGCGCGCATGTCGCTTGACGCAAGTCGCGTCGCAAGTCACAATGCAACATGTATTTCTAGCACTAGCTGCGCCCGGCGGTTTCACCCGCATACATCTCGATGCTGTAGGAATATCGGTATAGAAAGAATCCTATGTCCTAATCCAGGTTATGGTCTACCCATGTGGCAAATTTCACCCAAATCCGTTCAGAGTTGTAACGGCCGCGACTTACGAGCTGTAGGTCGTTTCCAGGTTCCAGGTTCGAACCCAAACAGGAGCATTACTTTGTGTAAATTATTTCATCACCACTGCTCTCAAAACGGCGAAGGAAAACATCGTGAGGAAACCGGCTTGTCGTAGAACCGAAAAATTCGAAGACATAGTGTCATCTGCCAACCGATACCGGCCCGCGTGGTAGATTACGACCCACTCCCTCGCACCGAGAGGAGGCCTATGTCACAGCAGTGGGAACATTATAAGATGATTATGCTTATGCTAAGTATTTAAGAGTGAAAAGAAAATCTAATCTTTTCTCTTTATAATATTAGTTTAGGTAAGCCGTAGCGTGTTTGTAGTGTTTCTTTAGGATGAGCTGTGGTCTCGATTTAGGTGGCGGCAATTTTGGCCGAAACTGTGCTAGGAGTTTTCAGGACGAAAGTTTGTTATGTAGGAGTAAATAAACTTTTTTTTGTTACAGAATCATAAATGTATACTTTTATCCGTGCTTGTTTTTTTTTACAGTTGCATTATATTCAACATTTCAACAAGAGAAGACCAAGGCCCATGCCGGGTTGGCTTACGAAAAGAATTACTCAGGGTATATCCAAAATTACATGATGGGTACATTCAAAGACACAGTGCCAGTACTTGAAAACATTATTTATTGTGACTGTCCTAGGGTCTACATCCCAGTGTGTGCTTCAAATAATCGTACTTTCACTAATATATGTAAAATGAATTGCATAAATTCTAGATTCAGGTTATGGGACACTGATAGAGAATTGATGGTCGAGTACAGGGGACTCTGTTGGAGCATTATTGATCCGTATGACTACTGATTGTGAAAATTAAACCTAATTATACTGTCTTTTTTTTTTCTTTATTTATATCTATGTTTTATTTAAATAGGGTTTTAATCTAGTCTATTCAAACTTATGTTTCAAATTAATATTATTTGAAGTTAAACAAATATCAATTTTATTTTAATTGCTATTAAGTTGATTTCAGACTGACTAGCAGTATTGAAATAGTTATAATTTTTTTTTAACAAAAGTACTACTGGGTACCTAGTAGTACTTTTGTTAACAGGCCGTCACTGTCCTTCTATACCTCATCTCCTCATCTGCCTAGACTTTTCCCAACTATGTTGGGGTCGGCTTCCAGTCATAACTGGATGCAGCTGAATACCAGTATTTTACATGAAGCGACTGTCTATCTGACCTACACAACCCAGATATTTATTTATTTAATACTTCAAGCACAAAAATGTACAGAGGCGGACTTAATGCCACAGGCATTTTCTACCAGTCAACCTTTGGGTGATGCAGAGACAAACAAACACTTACTGGGTAAATACGATACCCCTTGGTAAGACTGGTCGTCAGATTTTCGGGCTTCTGAGGACCCGTTACGACTGTCAAATATCCCCGAATGACAGCCGGGACCGTCGGCTTAACGTGCTTTCCGAGGCACGGAGGGGTCTCGGTATGTAAAGATGGTCACCCATCCACAGACCAACCGCGGCAAGCGTAGCTTAACCTGATCGATCGACCTGTACGGCTATGTTATAAGTTATATTTAGCCACGGGCCCCCCTTCTATACCTATTAACAGAGAAATGTGAAAACACTTAAAGCCAATAAAAAAAAAGTAAACGTGGAGTTTCAAAATCAAAATCAAAAGTCATTTATTCAAACTAGGCTGAGAATCAGCACTTTTCGAACGTTAAAATTACATAAGACAGTCCCCTAAAACGCCCACCCTTCGCCACTTCCTAGTGCTTTCGCTGGGGAGAAGAAATGGCGGAACAAACTCCCCAGAACAGCAGCACTTTCTTGCCGGCTCTTCTCCATAGGAAATTACGAATATTGGAAGCATGCATCTAGCTTCTGACGTTTCATAAAAGCCCATGAAGGTTTATGTCAAAAAAAGAAGTAATTTTAATTGCTAATTGAAGCAATTACGCGTACCTACCTACTTAATTAACTATCCCATAACTTTTTGAGTCTTGAGTATTCATTTCAAATCCGTTATTATTTTAAGCAGATCTGGGACGCCTACATTTTTTAAATTTCATCATGCAACCAATTTGTAAGTTACTGTCTCTTTATCAAGTAAATAAAAGCACAACATATCCAAATTGTATACAGCCGATCTTCGATCGAGCTGATTCAGTAGTCACAAGTCTGTCAACCAGTCTGATGAGGGGCATCTTCTTACCCAGTAACTGAATTGTGGAGGTCAGATTGGCAGTAGCTCCATATAAAATGCTGATATTCAGCTGCATTCAGTGAGACTGGAAGCCGACCCTAACATAAAAAAGACTAGGCAGACTGATTGAGTTCTGGTAAAAAAAATAGGCCCAATGAAAACTAAATTCGACGACGACCGTTTTGTCGTCGTTTTTTTCGTTATTTTTTGCAACAAAATTGTTTTTTCTATTTTCCCTTGACTTTTAAGAATCAATAAAACAATTTTTTATTTATTTCTGAAATCATTCTAGTCCACAGTTTTACACTCATACATAATATATATTTAAATTACTTATAAACTATAAATTAAATTCTAAACTGATAAAAACCCAAAATAAAACTGAATTAATTAAATTTAAATATTCAAAAACTCATTAAAAAAATTATACTTAATTAAATTTGCCAAAGAATTATAAGAATGTCAGAATCGTATAAAAAGATAAAATCAATTATCAATGATGGAAGCTTACAGATTTCGATTTATAAAATTATTATGTTATACTATATCTCCCGAATAAGCTTTATAAATCTTAGGACTGATTTTTCAATAGGTAGGTACTCAGATAAGTTTCATTTGAGGAATAAATACTGCGATGTCACAGCTTTGAGCTTTGGTATAGAAAATATGTCAAACTGTCATATTTATTCATGAGATAAAAGTTATCTGACTATTGAACAATCAGTCCTTAACGGAGCGTTGAGCTTCGCAAGTTGGCTATTATCAACAGTAAGGGTGAAGACAGACGAGCTTAATTTTTTGAGTTGTGAGTCGCGTAATTTCTGCTCGGCAGAAATTCTGTTGGGCCGCCAGACGAGCGTAATTTATTCAGTTGCTTTTCAATGCTTGTACTGGGTGTTTGTGTAGTGTATTTACGAAGCATATACGGAAGATGATGATAAAAGAAAATACTGGGTGAATCCACTCAACAGTGAAGGACTGATGCGCGGACAGTTTCATGTCTTGTATGAACGTTTATATGCAAATCCGGATATATTTCAAAATTACTACCATATGCCATTATATGTTTTTCAAGAATTATTACGTCTCGTAAAACCTTTTATTCTTCCTTTTAACCTTCAATTATCATTTTTTCCGTGTCTACAAACATTGTGACAAAGAAATTAACGTATTGATTAACGCATTGCGTTATTGACTGTCGATTCCCTCGCTCCCCTCTCGCCGCGAACAGCGATTCAGCCGGGATTGTGCCCGTGAGTCGGCAGTCAACTCATTTTGCGTCGCCGTGTGAACGAAACAGGATTTTTGTATAAAACCGAATGTAGCAGAAATTACGCGACTCACAACTCAAAAAATTACGCTCATCTGGCTTCACACTAAAGAGTAGAAGAATCCCGGAAAATATGAAGTGATTGAGTAGGCAGGAGACTGCTAGGTTGATGACGATTATAGCTTCATTTCGCTTACTTTGTGTGCCATACAACAATAATTCTAGATTTTTCATTTCATTTTTCAGATGTTTTGTTCCTTATAGCGATTTTCCTGCCTTTTTGTGAGGTAGCAGTGATGTACACGAGGAAAGGATCTAATACACTAAGGACTACACGGACATACGACGTTTTTTTACCACCTTTGTCTAAATACTTCGAATGTGACGACTGTCCTGTGTTATACATGCCGGTTTGCTCCAACACAAATATGACTTATATGAACCAATGTTTGTTTGTTTGTGACAAATATAAGCCTGAATCGGCGCAAATTCTACACCGAGGTGTTTGTATATTTTTTTAAATAAATAGTTATTATGCTGTTTTATTTTTCATTAGTTATCATACTTATAACATTATATTTTATAGAGTTCCGTACCTCAAAAGGAAAACGAAACCCTTATAAGATCACTTCGTTGTCCATCTGTCTGTCCGTCTGTCAAGACCCTTTTTCTCAGGAACGCGTAGAGTTATCAAGTTGAAATTAGTATCAAATAAATACTCAAGGCTGCAATCCCTTGAAGCAGTAAAAAAAACAAACTTCTAAGTCATCGCAATAAAAAGATACGGTCGTTTATGTTCCGTTTATGCCGCATATTTTAACACTCGCAAGGGAATCAAAACATATACGAGGTACTTCCCGTTGGCCAAGAGTCATAAAATTTGGCAAGAAGCAATGTCATGTAAAGGAAAATATTCGAAAACCGTAAATTTATAGTAACATACTTACTTTGTACGGAACACTCGCTCCGCGGGTCCGACTCGCACTTGACCGGTTTTTTGTTATTTTCAAACAAGATAATAATCGACTCTTCACGTGACCAGAGGGCTGGCATAAATTTTGGCCAAAGAATCACCATCGCCATACATCGATATGTTTGCGGACGAATGGACGAAGATTTTGTCGGCATGTCAGAAGTACTATGAGAGGGATTTATGAAAGTGTAGTTAACTTTTTACCGACTTCACAAAAAGGAGGAGGTACTATGTTCGGCTGTTTGTATGTTTTTTTTTTTTTTTTTTTTTTTTTGTATGTTTGTTCATCGATTACTCCGCCAATTGTCGACAGATTTTCAAAATTCTTTTTTTGTTCGAAAGTAGATAGTTCTGAGGTGGTCCCATTGTCACCAAGTTAGGATCTGATGATGGGATCTTAGAGAAATCGAGGGCAACCCTCAAATTTTATAGGCTTACTTATGGTTTTTCGCATATTTTATGAAGTATCTTGTGTATTTGCGTATGGTTGTCACCATCTCAGGTAGCTGCGCTGATGATGGAAGGTACAACTCCTTAACAGTAAGAAGTTACTCGAACAGGCAAGGACTGTTTTAGTAAATTGTTTTGATATTTGATTGGGCATTTGCCACATTTGGTCTCATGATCATCAAGTCATGACCTGATGCTGCAGTCAGGATAGTCTGCAGAGTACCTAACTCCTCGACAACTAACAGCAGATATATCGTGTTTAGGCTCATTGAAAAGGGCTCGATGTGTGGATAAACGTAATGTTAATGAGGAACACCGAAGTACATAGAGACCTGATGCTGAAGCCAGGAGCATCAGAAAAAGTACAAACCTTGAAATTACAGCACCGTAGTCGTGTTTGGGCTCATTTTAAACAGGACTAAATTTTAAGTTCAATGCAATGTTGACATAAGTTTGGCCTGATGCTGCAGCCAGGATTATCAGCATCTAGTCTAATTAATGAATAAGGTATGCTGCAGAGGTGGTCCCATATAAATTTTATGAACTTTGCTTGGGTAGTTTTGGAATTAGCGTCAACAATACGTTTGTTTTCCACTTAGTTTATATTGATGATGTTTATCTTCCTGTCACTAGCAAGTAGTGTTATATGAATTTGTATGGGGTAGGTACAACTAAAAAGCGAAAAATAAAAACTTTTTTACAAAAAAAACAACCGACTTCCAAAAGAAAAATACTACAAAGTGAAAAATAACTTTAATTTCGGAAGTCGGTGTCAAAAAAACGAAAATGTGGAACCAACGACACCGACTTCCGAAATTAAAGTTATTTTTCACTTTGTAGTATTTTTCTTTTGGAAGTCGGTTGTTTTTTTTTGTAAAAAAGTTTTTTTTACCTGAACTCGATGTTTTTATATTTTCTCTTATATTTGTATGTGTACAAACTATCTTTAATTTGTTTAATTGGTATTATACGGTTTTAATCACACTAATATTATAAAGGCGAAAGTTTGTAAGTGTGTTTGTATATTTGTTACTTCTTCACGCAAAAACTAATGAACGGATTTGGATAAAATTTGGCACAAATATAGTTTATAACCAGGATTAACACATAAGATACTTTTTATCCCAATATTCCCACGGAATCGACACTTATGCGGGTAAAACCGCGGGGCGCAGCTAGTTAAAGAAATAAATAAACGCGGCAATGCAGCCAGCCTTTTGGGCACTTATCCCGCTGACAGCCAGGAATTTTTATGCCCTATGATAAAACCCTTGTTTTGTTTTATATACATGTACATAATTATTTAAGTCTGTAAGCTTATACAGGCCGAACTTTTCAAGTGGGCGTGGATGGACAAATTTGAAACTATGAGGAATAGCGAAAAGTACTCAAAGGAGTCTCTTGCTCGATTTTGATGTTGAATTGAAAATCATTAGGTCTATTGTTTAAAATATATATTGATACCGTCATTATGGTTAACACCCCGATTCAGAGCAATCCGACTCGGATAGATTAGGTTAGAAGGCCTTCGTGGCTTCGTGGATTAAAATATTGTCTTAAAAAGTCAATATGTTTTGCTACAAAAGTTAGTGACAGAAACGATTCGTCTTGTATACCTCGTAACTCATTACCACCTGCCAAGGTAGCTCAACGGCTCCTCGCTTCGCGGGGCTCCTGTTTCTGGGTGGTTATAAAAAAATACTTTAATCCACGAAGCCACGAAGGCCTTCTAACCTAACCTATCCGAGTCGGATTGCTTTGAATCGGGGTGTAAACCATAATGACGGTATCAATATATATTTTATCTACACCTATGCTATAAATCCTCTATAAAAGTTTCTGAAACGGTTAGCTTATTGCCAACATTAAAACTTTTTTACAAAAAAAAACAACCGACTTCCAAAAAAAACACTACAAAGTGAAAAATAACTTTAATTTTGGAAGTCGGTGTCGTTGGTTCCACATTTTCGTTTTTTTGACACCGACTTCCGAAATTAAAGTTATTTTTCACTTTGTAGTGTTTTTTTTGGAAGTCGGTTGTTTTTTTTTGTAAAAAAGTTTTTATTTTTCGCTTTTTAGTTGTACCTACCCCATAATACAAATTCATATAACACTAATTGCTATGTGAATATTAGTGACAGGAAGATAAACATCATCAATATAAACTAAGTGGAAAACAAACGTATTGTTGAATCTAATTCCAAAACTACCCAAGCAAAGTTCATAAAATTTATATGGGACCACCTCTGAAGCATACCTTATTCATTAATTAGACTAGATGCTGATAATCCTGGCTGCAGCATCAGGCCAGACTTATGTCAACATTGCATTGAACTTATAATTTAGTCCTGTTTAAAATGAGCCCAAACACGACTATGGTGCTGTAATTTCAAGGTTTGTACTTTTTCTGATGCTCCTGGCTTCAGCATCAGGTCTCTCTCGTGTTCCTCATTAACAGTACATTTATCCACACATCGAGCCCTTTTCAATGAGCCTAAACACGATATATCTGCTGTTAGTTGTCGAGGAGTTAGGCACTCTGCAGACTATCCTGATGCAGCATCAGGTCATGACATGATGATCATGAGACCAAATGTGGCAAATGCCCTATCCATACCAAACATCAAAATAATTTACTAAAACGGGACCCTTGCCTGTTCGAGTAACTTCTTACTGTTAAGAAGTTATACCTTCCATCATCAGCTCAGCTACCTGAGATGGTGACAACCATACGCAAACACACAAACAATAAGTGAGCCTATAAAATTTGAGGGTTGCCCTCGATTTCTCTAAGATCCCATCATCAGATCCCGACTTGTTGACTATGGGACCATTTGGGAAGTATACCCTTTCCAACAAAAAAAGAAATTTTCAAATCGGTTGGCAAGCGACGGAGTTATGCGCGAACAAACCTAAAAAAAAAAAAAAAAAATACAAACATTCGAATTGAGAACCTCCTCCTTTTTTAGAAGTCGGTTAAAAATAACCAGTGTCATAGTAACCATAATAGTATTATCCAAACGAGTGTTATAATGTTGTACTAAATCTCATTATGCAACTCCTTCTCAAAAAAAGAACATTGTCATGCACACGAGATACATTTCTTTAGCGCCGGGCGCAAGTTTTGGGTCAATTTTGACCAGTCTTCTTTGTTCCCTAAGAACTTTTCCATATGAGATTTTGTTCTTATGGAACAAATCTAACATAGAAAGGTGTATTAATGATTATAATTCTGTTAATACGTACCTGTTATATTAATTAATTTTTTAATTAAATTTATTTATTTGAGACAACAATGATCCATATTTTGTTAGTGAGTTAGATACAAACTTAAAAGCTATGTCAGTGTGTTATACTTATAACTAAATACTAAGCTACCATATCTAATATTTTTATAAATTCACCAGATGGAATGAATCACTCCTGCCTAACCAGCACCTGCATGAAGTGATTCATTATCGGTGAATTAAATTTGTCCACTAACATCTTCAGAATACTATTAGGACTTGATCGCGCTCTCTCCAATAGCGACGCCGTTTTTTTTCTCACCATAGCGTGGAAGTCATTAACGCGCGCCTGAGCGAACATGCCAGAGGCACTACAAAAGCGCGGCAGCCCCAAAAGCATTCTAAAGCTGTTATTATATTGGACTCTCAGGGCGTCCATTGTTTTCCGCGAGTAGCTGGCCCACAGGCTGCTTGTGTAGAAGGTCTGGCAGTAAGCCTTAAACAAAGTAACTTTAACCTCCTTACTACAACACGCAAACCTGCGCACCAGCATATTACTTCTAACAGCAAGAGCCCTGCGCTCACGTTCTATATCTTCATGATCTTTAAGGTCCTCCGTTACGTAATGTCCTAGGTATTTCATTTGTTTCACCCTTTGTAAGGGCTGACCATTGAGAGTGATAACTGGCTCGTATGACTGCTTCCTACCGGGGGCCCTAAAGATCATGAAAAGGCTCTTTTTACAATTATAAACGAGACCATGACTAGCAGCGTACCTTTCACAATATTCCAAAAGTTCCCTTATGGAGCCGACCGTTGGACCCAGCAACACCATATCGTCCGCGTAACTGAGGTTATTGACGCACACGTTGTCTATCCAACATCCAGTCCGTTTGCTGCCGAGTCCAGCAATCAGCTCATTAACGTAAAGGTTGAAAAGCTTGGGCGAGGTCAGCCCCCCCTGCCTCACCCCACACTCCAACCCATACGCAGCAGAGAGTGAATTATTCCATTTTACATAGTTCACTTGATTACCGTACCAGTACTGGAAAACACGTATAATTTCAGCTGGTACGCATGCTTCCCCGAGTTTTTTCCATAATATGTTCGCGATATTTTTTTTTTATAGTCGCGAATTATATTTTGATCAAGATACAACCTGACACTGACCTGAAAATTGCAAAAAACGTAAGAAAAATTTAATTTCGCGGGCTACAATACATTTTAGTTCAATTTGGAACTAAGGAAAATTCAGACTATTTAAAAAAAAGTGAAATATGGCTCGCGGATTCTTTTTGGCATGAAGTCTTTAAGACGAGATTAAAAAAAACGCACATCTCCGACCTCCGACTAGTAAATTAAATAGTTATCTGTGGCGTTATAACACTAGTGCCATAACGTAAAGTAAAAAGCACGCGTTTTTAATACATTATGGACCTAACAGCGGTTCCACTTTACGAGCAAGTGTGTTGAAAATAACTATTAAACGACAGACCTAATGATTTTCGATTCAATAAACGATCGAACGATCCAATAACGTCATAAGAAATACACTACAAGAGAAACAGCTACTACAACCTGTCAAATTTATTTAATAGATTTTCAACTTTATCCCTAAGGGTATAAGGTTCAAAGTTGATTGGGAAAATTTTACAGTTTCGGGTAGCTTGATGTGCTGCCGTCTGTACTATTTTGCTACCGAACCCTAAAAAATTCCCGTGTAAGCGCAATTTTAGCAAGATCGTACGGAAATTTAAATACAAATTTAAGTTGTTTGAATTGCTAATGAAACCAATCACGCGGAACTATTTACCGTTCTAATAACAGTTTTAATTTGTAGGCAAAATTTTACAATTAGTTGTTGCTTAACTCATTGAGCGCCACTAATGAGACAAAGTTGATTTTCTATTTTTATCGTACTACGAGTACATAGGTTACGCGCGGAGCTTGACCGGCGATATCTAATCAATGATATTCATAAAAACCAAAATGCAACCAATTTGTAAGTGTTTTTAAAACCAAAATCAAAGAAAGAAAGAGATACATGGCGTGTAATTGGCGAAGCCTAGGTTTATTATTTTTCAGCAGCGGAAGCGACTACAAATTATTAGAGTGACTTGTAATTTGACGCATCTATTTTTTACATTAGTGAACCATTTGCAACATTTGCACCCCATGCATCCTAGGCAAACCCATAGAATTAAAAAAAAATCAATGTTCATGTATTTTTGAAAATTTCTCAGAATTTCACTTTTCTCTAAACTCTCAAATTGAATGGCCTTCGTGACCTGGACGCATCATCCTGGCGACATAACGCAGGAAAGATTGCTGGGTGGTGAAAATGTAGAGGCATGGCGTAAGCCAACTCATTCATTTGAAAATCATTTTTTTTTAATGTTGTACAGAAGGCGCCAGCACACCAAGCTACCCGAAACTGTCAAATTTTCCCAATCAACTTTGAACCCAATGTTTTAACGATAAAGCTTGATGTGCTGGCGTCTGTACCTCGTTAGATAGCTGATTAAATGAAAAATTCTTCCCCGTAATTTGTACGCTTATGCCCATAGTAAAATTTTGAGAAAACTGATATCACAGTTCATGACGTATTTACGTAGATGATTTTGGAAATGGTTAATAAACTGCTCCATTAACGTTTAACTGCTTGAGTTTTTACAAAATTTGGTTAAAGTATTAGGTTCCCAATTGAATAGCAATGAAGTCCATTCAATGAGAGAGTTAAGGGAAAAGTGATATTTAATGACGAATTCTGGAGTTCAAAAATACATGAAAATTGGGTTTTTTCCTATTCTGTGAATTTTCGCCTCTTTATGGGGTGCTTAATTGCGTTTCTTGCCCGTAGTCCCCCAGTCTAGTCCCCCTTGGGGTACCACGAAAAAATATTTTTGCCCGTGGAAACCCCTCAATAACAATCTTCTTATGTTACAAATGGGCCACACTATCACGTCCTGGAAGCAATACTTCAAATTACAAGTCACCCTGTTTAAGCTCTTTCTCTCTCTTGTTTTGTGTAGCATAAGCATAATCAGCCTAATAATGTTCGCACTTTTGGATCACAGGCCTCCTCTCTTCGAGGGGAGTGTTCCGTAATCCACCACGCAGACCCAGTGCGGGATATCACGTGTTCGAATTTTTTTATCTAGGACATGCCGGTTTCCTCGCGATGTTTTCCTTCAACGGCTTGCTTTTTGACATCCAATAATAAAACCATTGTTTTCCTTTTTTTTTCAGATATTGTTCTCTTTCTTTTAGCTACATTTCTGCCTTTTTCTGCGACGCAAACCACGGCAACAGAGGAGAGCACAGCAAACGCCACACGGCCACCTGAAGTAGGTTGGACGACAAAGAAATACTCAGTTTTGTTCCCACCCATAACAAAAACCATGAGCTGTGACATCTGTCCCAAAGTATACTTACCGGTGTGCAGTAGCCAGAATTTGACGTATTTGAACTTATGCTTCTTTAATTGTGAGAATTTAACCGATGTTAGTATTGTACAGCGAGGAATTTGTATATTTTTTTAAACATTTTGTTTTATTTCGGACCTGGGTAACAGTGAGCAGTGGTGGCCCAGATTAAATAATGACAGAACAAACTGATAAAAAATAAGCAGCTGTGGCAGACAGACAGCCAGACAGACTGACAGAAGACGAGACGAAGTGGGTCCATAAGGGTTCTTCTTAAACAATTTTGTTACAAAACCCTGAAAAATTCACGTGTAAGGGACATTTTATAAAGATCGTACAGACGCCAGCACATTAAGCTACTACAATCTGTCAAATTTATTTAATAGATTTTCAACTTTATCGCTAAAACATAAGGTTCAAAGTTGATTGGGAAAATTTGACAGTTTCGGGTAGGTTGATGTGCTGGCGTCTGTACACAAAATTAAATATTAGGTCCTTACTTATGAAATTGCCGTTTTACAGAGAAAAAAAAATATCATGATCTTCCTAGCCTTTTCCCAAATTTGTTGGGGTCAGCTTCCAGTCTAAAAAGATGCAGCTGAATAACAGTAATGGAACGACTACCTATCTGACCGCCATAACCCACTTACTGGGTAATACGATACCCCTTGGTAAGACTGGTTGTCAGACCGACTGTCAAAGATCCACGAGTGACAGCTGAGACCAACGGCTTAACGTGCTTTCCGAGGTACGGAGGGGTCTCGATATCCGGGTCAGCGGGTTCGTCCGAAAGGGTTACCGCTACCCCGGAACATAAAGAGCGAAGGAAGGAAGGGGGTGAACACGGGTGGGTTTTAGTCAGTAAGAGTCTGACACTCCCTTCCGCTCCACCCAGAGCGGGAGGAGTCAATCGATGATTTCCCTCCCACCATCAAAAACACATCAATCCTAAGGCCTAATCAATCGACCCGTGCGGCTGTTATTACTTAGCCATGGGCTCCTCAAAATTATATGGTTTATGAATCGAAGTATTGAAAGAAAAAAGAAAGAAAATACATTTATTTATCACAGACTAAAAGACAAACAGTACACCTGAGACATACATCAGATAAAAACAAATAAAAATCAAAAAAAGAAGTGTAAAGTCCGATGTAAGAAATTAGCAGGAAAGTGTGCCTCACGGCTGCGCTAAAAAGGCCCAGTTCAGAAACAGAACGTGACGTGTGTACTGTGTATGCATACTTAAACAAAAAATACATAAAATAAAGGAGATGGGAAATCCTGGGCCCAGCAGTTAACTAGTTGAAATGGGTATTAAAAAAACCGTTATATTTTTCTAAAGGAAATCACAAAATACAGTACCATGTTTCTATCTAGGAAGCGAGAAAACTTAAATTAAGTTATGAAACTAAATAATCGATTAAATACATGCCTGACTTCTTAGTAATCGATAATGAATAAATCGGTAAAATCTCAGAATAATGTATGAAAACCGAGTGACAAATGCTTATCAATTGTTTCGTGGAATCTATTCATAGCGGATCGAGTTCCTTTAATTTTTCTTCAGTTAGCAACACTGGTTACCAGTATAGTCTATGTGCAGGTCACCAACTTCGTTCGTTTTCTTTCGTTGTGAGTACGCGCGTATTTTCCATGTTATATTGAATAGCCCCACGACCTCGGCTTTGCATATTATAAAGGACTATTCGACGAATCTTGCTACTTTGAATTACCTGGCTCTCTATTTTGGACCACTGATACGCCTATCGATCGGATATTGACGACATGGATCGCTGTGTGAATTGTACCATTGCTACTTCATATAACTATATTCATATAACTTGATTCCTGGATAGCCAAATTTCACCAAATTTTCAGTAAAGCCTTGTTATTATATCCTCTTCCAAATAAGTCTAGGTTGATTGAGTTAACACCTGGGCCCAGGAAACTATGGAGCCTTTCCCTTCTCCTTTGTGTCAGATAAAAAAAGGTAAGATCGGCCAGATTGAATGACCATAATGCCTTGGAAGTTGGGTAGGCCTTTGGTGTGGGATGCAACCTGTGTCGACACCCTCGCGCCATCCCATCTTCTTAGCGTGGTGGACTGTGCTGGGGCAGCTGCTGCAGGAGCAGAAAACCTCAAACGGTGCAAATATAACAACCTTATTGGGAGCTATATATTTGAGGCATTTGGGGTTGAAACACTAGTCTTGGGGTCCGATTGCTAATCGAATATTTCGGGACATCGCCAAGCGGTTGATGGAATCTTCAACCAGAGGCCTGGCCTATTTTTAGCTCAAAGAATCAGCATTGCCATCCAACGTAGTAATGCTGCCAGCCCTTTGGGCACATCCCAATGAGCTCCTGCCTTTTTATTTAATTTTTGATTATAATTATACTTGTTTATTGTATATACTATTAGTGTCAGCTTGTAAATTGTAATTGTTGTGTCTTTGTGGTTAAAAAAAGTAATGAATATGTAAATAGTGCGATATTCAGTCTTTTTTGTTTATTTTTGCCATGTTACTCACATTGCAAAAATAAACAAAAAATACTGATAAATAAATAAATGAGATGGCCGCATGATAGACCTTCGTAAATATGTAAATAAAGAAATTCTTCGAAACGAGTCAAAACAATTGGCCATTAGTGAAAATGCACTTTTGCCATTTTAGCGGAATTTCGTTGATGGCTCTGCTAAAAAATCTTGGGGACGGGAATCGATGAACTCTTTAGAGGCGTTTTTCACCGCCTCATTGGATTTGAAATTTTTTCCCTGTACAATGTTATACAAATTCCGAATACAAATGGAAATTAGTTTGAGATAGGACTAGTGAGTATGGTGGGTAATGGAGAGATTCAGTCGTAACTCCTATAGTTTTCCATTGTGCGGTGCTTTGATACGATTTTGCTGTCTTTGTTCAGTGTGTTCATAAGGTTCCCACTTTCTGAGCTTTTTTATGTTTCCGATTCGAAATAATGAATCAGTATCGAGTTATCAGTTACGTTAAAGGCTGCTGCAAGTTACAACGTGATTTGAGATGAATCTGTTCCCACTATGGCTTCCAATAAATTCATCGTTATCGACTTTCGTCTCCGGTCGGCCACGGGGCTCATTGTTGAGATCAAAATTTGTAGAACGGAAGCGATCAAACCAAAAACGGACCGTGCGTTCACATGCGGTACCATGTCCATATACGTCGTTAATATTGCGTGCTGTCTGTGCTATGTTGGTACTACATGTATGTTGGCATAGTTACAGAAACAGCCATATAAAAAAAAAAATCGAACGGTGGGAAAACAAATGACAATGGATTTTTTTAAATAAAGTGTCATGCTGTATTATAAATTTAATTTGAATTTGGATTTATATATAGAATGAAAGATTTCTTGATCTCTGGATATTCACAATTTGCCAGTAGCAAAAATCGGCAATTTCATAGGTAAGGATCTAATACAATTTGTTTTAATTGCCAATGAAACCAATCACGCAGAACTAATTAACGTTCTGATAAATTTTTTAATGTAGGCATACTTTTACAATCAGTTGTTGTATAAAGCGATATCTAATCAATGATATTCATAAAAATCAAAACCAAGATGAGGCTAATTTGTAAGTGTTTTCAAAACCAAAATAAAATAAAAGGAAAGAGATACTCGTAAATAAATGGTATGTAATTGGAGAAGCCTATGTTTAAGGCGATATGTTGGAAAAAATGTGGCTTTTCTATTTCGTGTGACTTGTTAAGTATATGGAATAGGGATTTAAATTTTGGTATTTATGTTTTTTGACTCTTTGGTCTAGTATCATGTAAAAGGAATACACGATTCAATATTTTTTTCTCGATACAAAAAAATGCAAAGTTATATCTATGTTTTTACTTTTTTCGACATCACGGCGTAACGCTTAAGACTTGTTCAATGGAATTTACTTTAAAACATAAAGAATTGTCATATAAAAGTTTACTCAAAGTAATTTTAAATTTAATTCATTTTTTTTTTTTAAAAAGGAGTAAATTTGTTTTGGCACATACGTTAGCCATCACTTTTCTTTTGCGTTTTAAAAGTAATTGCATCACTTTCGCTCGCTTAGTAGGTTTTCGAGGATTTTAGATTTTCGAGGTAGCGCCTTAATATATTTCAGCAGCAGACTACTATACAGACTGACTTATAATGATTCTTTAGGTTCTCGAATTCCATGAATTTTCGCCTACGCTTTATGGGGTACTTAATTATTGCAAATGGGTCACACTATCACGTCCTGGAAGGGATACGTCAAATTACAAGTCACCCTGTTTAAGCTCTTTCTCTCTCTTGCTTTGTATAGCATAAGCACTGCTAGGTCACAAGCCTCCTCTCTTCGAGAGGGAGTGAGCTGTAATCCACCACAAGGGCTCAGTGGGAGATGTCACGTGTTTTTTTTAATTTTTGGTTCTAGGATATGCCGGTTCCCTTGTGATGTTTTCCTTCAACGACTGCTCCTGGCTTGATTTGTGTTCCAGCCAATAATATTAGATTTTTTTTTTCAGATGGTGTTTTCTTTCTTTTAGCTACATTTCTGCCTTTTTCTGCGACGCAATTACGTACTAGACGGTCACCTAGTGAAAATCGGCCTAAACGGAAATACTCAGATTTGTTCCCAACCTTAACAAGAATCTTGGACTGTAACCAGTGTCCCATCGTCTACTTCCCGGTGTGTAGTAACCAGAGTTTGACGTATATAAACGTATGCTTCTTTAATTGTATGAATATTACTGATGCTCAAATTGTACGGCAAGGAACTTGTATATTTTATTGAACATTTTGTTTTGTTTTATTTCACAACTTTTTTTTTTGTTTTCGGGGGGAAACCTTCAAAAGGCACTCGACCTCCGGGGAGGGAGGTCGGGGAGTGTGGGATTTTTACCTCACTAAAACCACCCCGGTGATCACCATCAGCACATTGGGGCCGTCCCGGTTCCTCTTAGAAGACCAATTCTGGAACCCCCCGTGCAACGCCTGTAAGGCACATCCCGGGTAATAGTGAGCAGTGGTGGCCTAGTGGTATTGGCCCCGACTTCAGTCATGGGTTCGAACCCAAGAAGGCGATTTACTTTGTGTAATTTATTTCATCACCACTGCTCTTAGAACGGTGAAGGAAAACATCGTGAGGAAACCTAAGGAAGGATGTCCTAGAACCAAATATTAGTACATGTGACATCCACCAAACCGCACTAGGCCCGCGTGGTGGATTACGCCAAACTCCGACTCACAGAGAGGAGGCCCCTGTCCCAGCAGTGGGAACATAATAGGTTGATTGATTATGCTAGCCGATTGTCCTAGTGTTCCTTACGGATATATTTAAGGTGGAATGAGGGGCAAGTGACAAAAAACGTTTTTAGTTTCTGCTTTTAAAAGAGGTAGACAATGAAGAGATGTATGGATTGTAGTTTTTCTACATCCTAACTTCTTAACTTAATATTATAAATGCAAAAGTAAGTTTGTTTGTTTGTTACCTTTTCACGCCTAAACCACTGAACCGATCATCCTGAAATTTTGCATATACGTTGTCAGGTGTACAGAAACGGACATAGGGTACCTTTAATCCCGAAAAAAAGTGCTGTTCCTGAGGAAAACAACAATAACTTTATTATGATAATAGATGGCGCTACGTGTCTTTCGAATCATGAATCGTGAAACCGCAGGGCGCAGCTAGTAATATTATAAAACAAAGTCCTCCCCGCCGTTTCTTGCCTTCTCTTATCAATGTTTTGTGTAAATTGGGTGAAATACGACGATCATTGTTGAAGGTGTTAGAAAAAATCAAGCTGATTTAGATCTTGACATGCTTGCACCGCGTAATTATTGGATTAAATTTGGATAGTTTACAATAACCTACTTTAAATCTCGGTAGGACGTACCCGTGGGATATTTTCCGACATGTACACGGGCGGATTCGCGGGCAAAAACTAGTTATTATAATAAAAATGTGTATTAGCTTAAAGTTATCTTTGGGCCTGTATTGCCTGAAATAAATGGTATATTTATGCGTAATGATGGCACATCGACTTTAAGTAAAATGAAAGCTTTAAATTATTGCAGCAGCTTTGTAGAGATTCGTCTCTGCCATTCTGAATAGACTGACAGTCTCTATCTAAAGCTAAATCACACGTACACACAGCTCCGTTAAGTGGTTAAGTACCACCAAAAGATATGTACGTTCAACCTGCGATGCTAGCCTGCTACACTGCTATACCTACGCTGTCAAAATGGAACAGCTGAAGATCACTTCGTTGTCCGTCTGTCTGTCCATTAGTCAAGACACTTTTTCTCAGGAACTTTTTCAAGTTAAAATTAATGATATTCGATTCCACGATTTAAGTAGGACGAGTATTTACTTAGTTTGAAAATTTAAAAAATTAAAATCAATCAGATCAAGTTATTTAATTCACTTTGTTTATCTACACAGGTACCTAAATCTCGCGACAAGCTTTTATATCATATATATTGTGTAGGTACTTAATGATGTAATAAGTTGATAGTAAAAGTTTTAAAGGAAAAGTTTATTTTATTATTTTTAGCGCATTTAACTAAAAGCTTGTTTTTAAAAAAGGTTTTTACTTTTAATTTATTTTTTACTTTTTAGTTATCACTGATCAAAATATCTGCTCCAAAATTGAGTTGCAAGAGTCCACCCGAACAAACATATTACATACATACATTGCAAGTTAAATAAAAGCTTGTAATAACGCAATGAATGTTGTTGAGCTGTTTAAAAGAAAGCCGTTAAGGTGTTAGTGTGTTTCGAAATTACCCTGCTGTATTTGTTAATAGAATTAGATTATAAAATAAATCCAGCCATTCTCTCTTAGTATTTAAATCTTGTGTTATTTATTTTATAAATTACGAAGCTCTGATTGGCTGAATAAAATCCTTATTCATAGTCAGTCTGTCTTTAATTTAATACGGTTAGCTCCGAGCTTGGAATTTAACTGAATTTTCTTGGTTGGTCACACACTGTTCTAGATTTTGGTAAGCTAGGACCTAGGGTAATGCTTTTTTTTATTGAAAGCCTTTGCAGGACATAAACTGACTGCGACGTTCTTCAGAAGGTCAGGTGCGTAGAACTCGCAACCAGCGCGCGGATATGACCTGTAGATCTACGGTGTCAATCAACCGTAGTATGGTAGGGAATGGTTTCAATTTAAAAATCGTTCGTCTTTACGTCATGTTTACCTACTCCACGCATTCGTGCTAGGCCCTCAGATAATACGAACGTAAAAGAAACAAAAGGCGATGAGAAAGAATGAGAAAGAAGATGAAAAGAAACATAAGGATCGGAGCAAAAATGGCGTTTATTAGTTTCTGCCTATCTCCATGGGAAAAAGGGGTGAGTTTATACATGTAAAGTATATTCAATCTTATGTTTCAAATTAATATTCTTGCAAGTTAAACAAATATCAACTTTATTTTAATGGCAATTAAGTTGATTTCAGAGTGAGTAGCACAATTAAAAAAGTTATAAAAATGTTTGAAGTTGTGGCGTAAACTGAACTTTATTGTGTAGGATTTAAAGTTATTTTTCCATGTGACATGCAAGTCTTGGCCTACGCGAATAGAACATACATAATAAAATAATAGTAATAAAATAAAAGCTGACCAAACAATCCAACCGTATGTCTCAAAGTAAATATTAAACAAGTTTATAGCCAACTATCATTTGAATGAAAAGTTTATTTCGACGTCGTTTTCTCAGGAACTTACACGAAAAAAATGTATACAGGGTAATTAATGAGGAATGCAATTAGACACCTAAAAAACATCATCTGCGTTCCTTGCAAATCGAGGGAAGTTAATCCATAAAAAGTTTTGTAAACACGCTTCTTTTTTTTACATCTTTCTTGTCGATAAAACTTCGAATCCCCGAGTTTTATGAAGTGGAAACTCTTGCTAATTTTTACAATTAATCAAAATATTTACGGTTGCTACTGTGCTTTTCTCTTCGTAACTATCTTTTCTGTAAAAAAAATAATTTTGCTTGACACCTGGTTGACAGGTTGAAATTGAAAACATGCGACAAATCGAAATGGGAGATTGTACTCATCATTATGAACAACTTTTACTATGGGGCCTATACTTAGTGTGATCATAAGAAGTCATTCCAGCGTTTCATTACCCTAAATAGATGTTGGTCCTGCAGTTGCCTAGCTTAAAATGGAACTGAGCTGGTTTCATCTGTCGTATGCTGGGGGAAATATAGGCTACAACCACACGGTGGGTCTCTAAGAGACGCATTTGCCTATCCTCCTCACAACATCGTTAGCTACGTCCTACATCACGAATTCTTGAGCTCCAATAAACCGAAAACTATAGTCTGTTCCAAAATAATCTGTTGAAAGTGTAAACAAAAACTGTTCAGGTTAAATTCTTACGCAATCAATGTATTTTTATCAATTTGTAAGTCATCCACAGGTACTTTTTTACCATTTGTTTATATTTTAGAGACCATACATATTATGTTACGGCTAATAGCCGAAGTGCGGCTACACCTAGTTTTAAACAAACGTCGATGGAGCCCCGCCTCACGGGGCTCCTATTTCTGTGTAAAGGGTTTAAAGTAACCTATAACCAAACCTAACCTCGGGGTACCCTTCGCTCGCTCTTGCATCCTACGTCGCACCGACCGCAACCATGCAACCGATGTCACCCGAAGTACACACGAACCGCATGTGGCCGGCTGCACCTAGTTGTACCCGGCTAAAACTAGGTGTAGCCGCACTTCGGCTATTAGCCGTGACACATAATTGCTGACAATAAGACCTAATTACAACATATTTTATTACAGTCTTCGTTCTCTTTGATGCAACTTGTCATAAGGTAATCTTCATTAACTCACCATTCCCTCACAAAACGTTTAATAACGTCAACTAATTTAAAACGAGGGACCGTCGCGTTCCAGTAATGACTGTCTTTTGTCTTTTAATCCAACTCAACGGGAAAGTCTTGGGATGCCAACTCCTTTATGCAACTGCAACAATTGCTGCTTTATTTCTTGAGGATGTAATCTACAGTAATGCGTTTTGGCTAGAGAAACGGAAGGTAGGAGTTAGGACTCTTTGTGAAGGAGCAAACTCAAACTCAAAGCATTTATTAATTCTCTAGCAGCGCCCCGCGGTTTCATCCGCATAAGTTTCGATCCCGTGGGAGTATCGGGGTAAAAACTATCCTATGTCCTTTCCCGGGACTCAAACTATCTCTATACCAAATTTTGTCTAAATCGTTTCAGCGGTTTAAGCGTGAAGAGGTAACAGACAGACAGACACACTTTCGCATTTATAATATTAGTATGGAAGTATGGACTCAATAACCCATTTACAGGCACTTTTGAATTGTTAAGGAGTCACAAACAATGTCTCGACTCTTATCCTGCCTTCTGTGTCCCAATAAATTAAACCAAAGCGACCTCTGCGCTGCTACCGTCGATGCCATAGAAGTGGCATAGCTTTGAGCCATCAAAATCGAATACACCATCACACCATCAACACGACGAAGAAGGAGTCAGTCTGTAAAATATGAAGCTAGTTACCCATTCCAAAGCCTAGTAGATTCCTATTTTTACCGCTAAGCAGCTTTGCACATCGCGGCAGGCCCAGATGGAGATGACGGGATGAACTGGACTCCTTTAATAAAGATTGGACCTTGGCAGCTCTAGACAGAGAGATGTGGAAAGAGAGTATAGAGGCCAGTTGTCCAGCAGTGGGACATGATTGGCTAATAAAAAAAACAGCGTTGTTGGGCATGGTGCAGTTACAGACACATGAGACATTTTAGCTTTTTATCTGGGATAGTAACGCAACTGCAATGCATTTGTTATTGCAGGACGGTCGCCTGCTTATTCGCCGCACCCAACAACATATAAATAAACTTTCTAGAAAAAAACTTTGGTTCAATTATTCAGTATAACCATGACTGCGTGTCAAATAAACAAATAGTCTTACAGTACTAACAATTCAACACAAAATTTATGGTATTGTTATCAAATAATCGCAATTTAAGTTTAATGTTGTTAACTTCTAAAACGAAATAGAAAAAAATATATACAGGGTTATTGGAAAAACAATAACAACCTCTTAAGAGGTCATTGTACTCATCATTATAAACAACTTTTACTATGGGACCAAACCTGAAATCGCGAAAAAAAAAATCAGCTGTTCCCTACATTAATGTTCGCATAACTCGTCAAAATGTAGGGAACACCTGATTTGTTTTCGACTCGGTAGTTATTGATATTTACGAGTGCCACTGCCATACTTATTTATTTCGCCATGCATCATTGTTGTTCCGACTTAGTGTTCATACACACGAGCGACACGCATCATCGGCACAGACAGCTGTAGCCGTCGACAACATGCCGCTCGTGTATTTGAGCACCGTTCTCAAATACAAGTGCGGCACTTTGTATATAGTTCTCTATACACCTATAACGGTCACGGTTTTAACCTAACGTAACTTAACCAATTTGGTCCAGTTGTCCTAGTTTAGTTACCGCGACTAACTTTGAGAAAAGCTAAAAAGTGTTAAAGTGGTACATTTATTGAAGATGTGCACCTTTAGAAGCGCTAAAACTGCAGGGTAATTGCGTAACACACTATCAGTAGCAATGGCTTTCATTACGTCAGTTTAATAACATTCATTGCGTTATTTACCTACGTTGTTGACTAGACAAATTTTTCGATCATATAAAGCAATGGATTAGCAATATCTTTCAAAATCATTCAGATTGTGATAAGGTGCTGTTTAGAGGCTCAGTTGTTTAAAAAAGTGTACACAATGCTTCTTACGTTTATCTTTCTTATAACTACTTCTTCTTCTTCTATTCTTCTTTCTTACTTTCTTTCTTAGTTGTAACTCAAGGCGTGGATTGTCCAGATTTGGTGAGTCAGCTAAGCATGAAGCCTAGACCATCCCACACAGCTCAAAATCACCTTTCTCGATCAAAAACCAATTCAGTTGATCAACTGCAAATATTTTATACTGTGGCATGAATTTTCTTTGAAATGGTCGGTGGCGCATCGTAAATAAATACGTCGCGCTGCATTTTGGGGAGGCGGAGGTAGCGTTTCAAAGGCCTCGCCTTTAGCCGTTAGTCTCGACTGTCATTCGTAGATCTTTGACCGTCTTTACCGGTAGTCAGTCTGACAATCAGTCTTATCAAGGGGTATCTTGTTATCCAGTAACTAGAATACGGATGTCAGATAGGCAGACACTGTCTAAAATACTAGTAGCTTAGCTGCATCCGATTAGACTAGAATCCGACCCTTATAAAGTTGGGTAAACGCTAGGCTGATATTCAAGTAATATAATACAAAATAAAAAATATTTCTTTTCTATATTATACCCCCTATTTCACCAACAAATTACATATTATTTTCGGCCAAAATTGCGTGTTCACGCCCAATTTATCAAGACGAAGGCAATCGAATAAAGAAATACCCAACAATTTGCCTTACAATCATAATGTCTTCATCAAGACTATCTCTCGAATCGATCCCTAACATAGAATCGATTATTGAATCACGTCTAATCACGTTATCGTTATCGCGAGCTCCTGATTGTTTCCGTGACTCGAGGTGATAGGAAATTAAGTTCTTTAGACGGTACTAGATCAGCCACTGTGGGTTTGTTGCGAGGAGGAAAACTTAAACTATTTCGTGGTGATTAGTTGAGCAATCAGGAAAATTATTCCATCATTTTGCTTCTTTTACGTTCATACATTTGGTAATACGTGGTTAAAATAATAATTTGTACTTTTACCACAGCTTTAATTCGAGCCTGTATTGTCCAACTCTGCAAGACGTATCGTCTCATACAAAAAGTCACCACACTCGCTCATGTTTATAGACCTTTCAAGTCTAGGGTTTCTCATGTTTTCCTTTATCGAAAGTCAGTGGTCATTAACAAGCAAAAGCTATAATTAAATTGAAGAAGTTACTCTGTTCTACAGACGCCAGCACATCAATCAAGCTAAGTACTAGAATCTGTCAAATTTATGTAATAGGTTTTCAACTTTATCGCTACAGCATAGGGTTCAAAGTTGCTTGGGAACAGTTGACAGTTTCGACTAGCTTGATGTGCTGGCGTCTGTACAATATATGAGAAACATCAAGACAAATCGGAGGAAGAGGAGTCTTAGAACCAAAAATCGAAGATATGTGACATCTACCAACCCGCACTGGGCCCGCGTGGTGCATTACGGTCCACTCCCTCTCACAGAGAGGAGGCCTGTGATCTAGCAGTGAGAACATTATAGGCTGATTTTGTACGTTTCGAAGGCGCAAAAGCGGTCCTTTCAATCTCTAGATACCAACGCTACGCACACAATTTTTCAAACACTTAAACCTCCTAAACCTTTTCTATTTCAGGAACAATTTATACCCGTAAAACTCTCAAAATAAACAACTTGGTTACAAGAAACATCCATCTATATACAAAGAATTCGTTCCTTTGTAATAAAGTCCTCTGTTTCTTGAAGTTTTTTCTTTCCAAACCCCATTCCTTGGTATAAAGTTACTAGTCCCGACTACGGGACTTCAAAAAACTGTTCAAGTCACTGCTTAATGTGTTGAATGTTGGTGATAAATATTACAGGACCGGATGCCGCCATTTCGTTTCGCTCGTAATAGTAATTAATTAAGTATATATTCGAAGGGTTCGTGACTAAATAATAACAGCCGCACGGGTCGATCTTCAAGTATAAACAACGCTTGCCGAGGTCGGTCCGTAGATGCCGCCGGCTGTCGCTGAAAACCAGCGCTGGGGCTCTGTCTTGCATAGGGTCGCAGCATAATGCTGAGCGATAGCCGTTTTGCGTGGATGTGACGCATGTTTCCCTTACCTTCTTTTTTATTTTATTTTTGTGTTTATGTTCTTTTTTGCGTCATGATCACCGCAAATAAACGTTTTTTTTTTTCTTTCTTAGATGAGTGACCATCCATTACGTAAGACCCGTCCATGCCTCGGCAAGCACGTTAAGGTCCCAGCTGGTATTTACCTTAATAGTGCTTGCACCAGAAGCCCGAAAGTCTGACAACCAGTCTTGCCAAGGGGTATCGTAATCGTTACCGATTTATAGTAACTGGGTTGTGGAGCCGACAAGAAACTCCATGGTTACTCCTTTAAAAATAATTAGCTTTTACAATTATTTCAAATTACACTGTTAAATTTACGGGAGGACAATCTACTCAACAAAATAGAAAATGGTTAAAAAGTCCACAAGTCTAGGTTCGATAAGTAACAAAATTTAGTCATTCATAACCTCGTGTCACTTTCCCATGGTCAGGAATTATGAAACGCCACGCGCGTCCTGTAACTTTAAGCCATCACGATTCGTCACATATAATATTTACTCCATTTGCTTCATCTATAATATCAGCATGTCCCACTGTAGGGCAATGACCTCTTCTCATCCAGAGACGGCACGAGCATTGGTCATCACGCTTGTTCAAGACTGAGTTTTCCTTAACCAACGTCAGTAGTATCCAAGATAAACAAAAAAAGTATAGACACCAGCACATCAAGCTACTACAATCTATCAATTTATTTTAATAGATTTTCAACTTTATTGCTAAAGCATTAGGTTCAATGTTGATTGGGAAAATTTTACAGTTTTGGGTAGCTTGATGTGCTGGTGTCTGTTGGTACAGACAGTTGTCAGAATGGTTTCTGACTCGTGCTTGAGACGATGTCGTGCATAGAAAAAAATATTGCACGGCTCACTCACTAGTTTTACACCCAGTTTCTGGTATCTACAGCTAAAATCGCACCATAAGATCCTATGGTACAAACATGAAAACATGAAGAGCTCTGTTTAAAATTCCTTCTGTATTTCTGTGATTCACAGGATTTCGTTCATCCTCTTAACAAAAGTCCTAAGTCACCATTACGATACCCCCGAGTAAAGAAACGGCATAACTCCTAATTAAAGAAAATGAAACTCTTATAGCACCGACCCCTAACGAAGTCGTAGCGAATAAAATAAAGGTATCCTTTCTCCCTCACAGCCTGCATAATGCAGTTTTTAACTTTCCCGAGTTTAATTGCATGAAAACTTGCTAGATTTTAATATTAAAACGTGAATGAAAAATTATATTCACTGCATTTTAATGGATATGAGTTTTGTATTCGTTGCGAAAACTTGAGAAGGATTACGTAAAAATATAATCATAATATTTATTCATCATGCATGCTCCCCTGTGGTATACCTTAGTTACAGCTGCTTTTACAGACGCTCTGGTTCACGTTAATGACCTCTTATAGCTGGCCTTTTATATAAGAGCGCAGCTAGTGGCGCCGCCGTCTAGTTTTGTTAAGAAGTTACTGGAATCACTGAAGAGGTAGGCTAAGAGTGACATTGGCTGGTGACTGTCACTCCAGCGAAGCCATAGACTACTATTATAAACTAGAGCGAAGCGTCGTCGCGTCGATGGTAGCGTGGCAGCTCTATTACTACATTACTACGTACAGACCTTTCACAGGTATTCAACCTGATTTTGTATTACTGTTCGTGTTCAAATCAAATTTAATCATTTCTTCAACAAAACACAAACAAAACGAAACAAAACACATTATTTTATAACAAAACCATATTTTTTACAACAACTACCTTCAATACGGTATACAGTTGCCCTGATGTAACACACTGATATTTTCGCCCTTCGGCACTTTGCACTCCAAGTAGCACAAGTTAAAATAGGACTCATTATTGGATGCGCAAACCGGGTCGTAGATCTTGGAGCATAGGCAGAACTGTCCTGGAGGCGACTCCGTCTGTATGTATCGAGGATTTATTTCTTCGTCGTACCTGCAAAGATACAAAAAGCTTTTTTAATAAAAGCTTTATTTTATTGAAGAAATTGGCAGAAATATTTTTGTGATTGCGATCACAGGCCTCTCACAGATATTGTACTGCTGACAGCAGCTCGCCTACAGAAACCTTAATTGTAACGAGAATAAAGAGAATAAAGATCATTGTGATTTTGACAGACTTGTCAGTAGCACCAACCCATCAGCGACTTTATTCTAATGAGCATAAAGATCATTGTGATTTCGATAGAATTGCCAGTACGAACGACAAGACAGTCAGCTTTATGTTTTTGCGCTGTTACTGAAATTTGTACCTTTCTGTGTAGGAAATAAGTTCTATACAAAGTGTAATTGAAATAACTGAAGTCAAAATCAAATCATTTATATCAAAAATAGGCACATAAAAAGCACTTTTGAACGCACACATTCACAGCGTGTTTGTACACTTGTTAACCACAATTAAACCGCACGTCGCTTCGTGAGATAAAAATACTATTCGTATGTATGTAGGTACGTATATAAAATACATGTACCATTTCTTTCCGGGCTTTAGCTCTTTGGAGGTGAGAAGAGACCTAGATCAACTCACTGTAGCCTGTAAGACCTTACGGGGACGTATCGATTGCCCAGAACTCCGTGGTCTTTTCTGCTAACTATTTGTGACACCGTCAGAGCCACCGGCACAATCTGTTTGCGCAACTGGCAGCCAAAACTGTAGCCAGAGCCGAATCCCCAGTCTTTTGTACTCTAAAGGTACTGAATGGCCTTTCTGCTGCCAACCCTGAATGTGATGTGTTTGCGGATGAATGGATTAAAACTATGCGTATATGTCTGGTGTTCTGTGAGAGAAAATATGCAAGGGATTCCACTGTTCCATGTTAGTTTTAAATTATTTACTTTACCGTTTACTCGTATGTACACACATATATAAACGGATAAGAAAAAAACAGAACAGAAAAATAGGTACAAAGGTGATGCTTATTTCATAAGAAATCTCTTCCAGCATACCTGTGATAGGACAAGAAATAGAGAGATCTAGACAGCGTGGAGACAAAAAAAAATACATTAAATCTAAAAACATTATATTACTTTATTGTCAACATAATTATTGTCTCTATGTTAATTAATGTAATTGGTGTTGTACCGTTTTAATAAACTATAAATAAATAAAAAAATGGTCAAAGTAAGCGAATCTCGAATAAAATACAGCTGCCCTCTAAATAATTCCTGATTGAGTCACTCAAATTAAGAGGGCCTTCACCGTAAACTTTTTTCGGACGAATTTTCTTTAGCAAAATTTGGATACAGTGCCCTTAAGTCTATTCCGCTTGAGATTCCATTCTGAGTTAAAATAGACGAGGGCTTTTAGATTTAATCTTGATTGCTGTTTTGGGTTCCGTATCCAAAGGGTAAAAACGGGACCCTATTACTAAGACTCCGCTGTCCGTCTGTCTGTCTGTCTGTCACCAGGCTGTATCTCATGAACCGTGATAGCTAGACAGTTGAAATTTTCACAAATGATGTATTTCTATTGCCGCTATAACAACAAATACTGAAAACAGAACAAAATAAATATTTAAGGGGTGCTCCCGTACAACAAATGTGATTTTTTAGTTACATTAAAAAAAGAACTCGTGATAAACTATTTACATACCTACGAATTTGTACGGAACCCTCAGTGCGCGAGTCCGACTCGCACTTGACCGGTTTTTTTTCTTTTCTGTAATGGGGACTTGTAACTTGTGGATATACATGAATCTGTTAGACATTTCGAACAGTTCAATGACTGACTGAATTACATTAAGTATCTTAGAGGAAAATTATGTTCCAAAACAGAGTAGAGATGAACTAAGAAAAGGATACTATAAAGTCCAAAGTCAATGCTACTTTGTCCTATTTTCCACCCAAGTACGGCGAAGTCAAAAAGGAATAAATTTTAATAACCAACTAAATATACACACATCAAAAGTGTCTAGGGATCAAGCATTTTTATGCGGATTTCTTGAGATTGAGATGTGGCTTTGTAATAAATTTATGATTTTATAAATTTATATGGATCCTTTTTGGTGCATTTCATAATTTGAATCAGGAACTGTGAATCAAATTCGAGTAAAAGATGAAAATCAGCTGTCAATATTTTCCCTATAAAAACATACAACGCATTGAAGACATTATTAGTGCTACTGTTTCCCTACTACTGATTAAAACCAACGTTATTATGGAGCGGCGACGTCATTTAAGCAGGGAAGAAATGCTCAGAGCCGTGGGAATGATAGAAGCTGGTTCCCGGCAACGTACTGTGGCTTTAGCTCTGAATACAAGTCAGAGTGTTATCAGTCGACTTTGGACACGTTACCGAAGCACTGGTACCGTGGCTGAGCGCCATGGAGGACGGTATCGCTGCACCACACGGAGACAAGACCGATACATTCAAATCTTAACTCGAAGAGCTCCAACAATAACCGCCATGATGTTAGCCGTGAGGCTTCATCACTCTTCAGGGAACTTAATTAGCGACCAAACAGTCAGAAACCGCTTGCATGAAGTGAACCTTCATTCCCGAAGACCGCTACGGGTACCACCTATAGCAATGCACAATCGTAGGATTCGATATCAATGGGCTCTTGAACACAGAAATTGGGCAGAAGAACAATGGCGTTTCGTGTGCTTTTCTGATGAGTCTCGTTTTGGTATGAGACCGGATACAAGACGTATACGACACTGGAGAACCCCTGGACGCCAACAGCGATTAAAATCCTGCCAGGAAGTCCATCCTTATAGTGGTGGAACCATCATGGTATGGGCGGGTATTTGGATCGGCGGAAGAACTGAGTTGATTTGGATCAGAGGCAATCTCAACGCTCAAATTTATGCTGAGACGATTGTATCAGACGTCATCGTTCCTCAACAAGTGCAAATCGGTCCCTTATTTCAGTTAATGCATGATAATGCACGACCGCACACCGCAAGAGTTGTAAGACAGACTCTCGCCGCAGCTAACATCAATGTCCTGCCCTGGCCTGCTCAGTCGCCAGACTTGAACCCGATTGAGCATGCATGGGATATGCTACAGAGAAGAGCTCTGCCGAATATGGAGGGTATCCAGTCGCAAGAAGACCTTTTTTTGTTGTTGCAACGAACATGGGCTGCCATTCCACAGCGTGATTTGGATGAACTCATTTTGAGTATGCCAAACCGATGTTCTTGTGTTGTTAGTGTTCGCGGTAGAAACACGGATTATTAATTGTTTAAGTTACCCAATAAAATTTTAAAGAAAACTGTTATTTCAGTCTTTTTTTCGAACTTTTGTGTTAGTGGTTCAAATGTCAAAAATCCCTTTATTAGGAAAATGGCAAATTTCTTTATTAATGCAAAGGTGACTTGGTTTATCTTTACTGTGACAAACGAAAACACTTTATTTGATGAATCCTTAAAGAAAATTTTAATTAATATCAATCAGGAGAAAAGTTATTGCAAAAATATATGTTGATCCCTAGACACTTTTGATGTGTGTATTACGAATTATGTGTAACTAAGGTAAAGTCAGGGAAATTAATAGTTTATCAAACTGATTACCAATTTAAATTACTCGTATTTTTAAATGGCAACTAACTGTCAGTGTTTGAATAATATATAGGGTGACTGGTAATTAGTGACCGATACTTAAACACGTGATTGTACTCATCATGATAAACAACTTTTACTATGGGACCAAACCTGAAACCGCAAAAAAAAATCAGCTGTTCCCTACATTTATGTTCGCATAACTCGTCAAAATGTAGGGAACAGCTGATTTTTTTTTGCGATCGCTCGTCATCGTCATACAGAACTGTCGCTAATACTGCTTCGGTCGAGTTTCATAATAGCGTCAAGGACGCCCCTTACCGCGATACGTTTGTGTTGATCGTGTTAGCGACACTGCCTTTACATTTTTTCGTATCGTTTTGTAATAATAGAAAACATTGGTAGACGGGTGTCAAAGACTTTTTATATTTTTGTTATAATGGCGGCAACCATACATAAATTCAGAGTGAGATTTTTACAGAATTGATCGCAAGATATGCCACTTAAAACGCATTGCCTATCCGTGGCCACAGCCTTACATGAAAAATAAACACCGCTCTTAAGTATAGACCCACCTAGTTGGCTATATTCCAGCTGCGAATACTTTTTTATGGACTCTAAAGGTAAAAACTACTCTCGAATTAATAACAAGTACTAAGACGAGTGGCCAGTAAAATGTAAATGTGTGCCTAAGGTCTTTTTATAAAGCCCTTCAAAGGCAAACCGCGTTCGGAGGACCTTAAAGCTTTAAAACGAAATAGCTTTAAAAAAATCAATGCATAATAAATTTCTACCAAATCACTAAAGTTTCTACCAAATCACTAAGGTTTATTCTAAATCACCAAGATTTCTACCACATCACTAAGGTTTCTACCAAATTACTGAGGTTTCTATCACATCACTAAGGTTTCTACTAAATCACTAAGATTTCTTCTAAATCACCAAGATTCTACCACATCACGAAGGTTTCTACCAAATCACTAAGGTTTCCATCAAAACACTAAGGTTTTACTAATTCATCTTGATATCTTCACATCACTAGTATCTAACAAATCACTAAGGTTTCTACTAAACCACGTAGATTTCTACTAAATCACCTGGATTTCTATCATTGTATTTACTTACCCATGACGCATTGCTTTGCCACCATATAAGTTGCTGGGTGTGATGTTCTTAGATGCCTTGGACATTACGCAGCATGTTATCGTAAAAAGGGCCGTTTCTGTAAAAAAATATATAATTTTTTATCATTAAATTTCCATTGAGTTATTTTTTTGAAAACTGTGAACTATATGAATAAAGAGTATTATTCCTTTTCTGGAGTAGAAAGCTTCCTTTATTACAACGGTTACGATAATGAGTCCAATATAATTGAAGCAACAAATGTTGCCGCGTTTGTTATTGCGAATCATTGTAGCTATATAATGCCTCGTTGGTCTCGTGGTCGCAAGCGCGACTACTGAGCGTGTAGTTCTGGGTTCGATTTCCAAGTCAGGCAAGTGTTATTGGGTTTTTTCCATTAAGAATTTCTCAGTTTCAGCCCGGGGTTTAGAAGTTGGCGGTGTGATACCCCCGTGCCTCAGAAAGCACATTAAAACTTCTTCGTCCTTTTTCCGTCTTGCGCCTGATCTCTCTCCGGTCGTGTCAGATTGCCGTCCCATCGGACTATGAGAGTGATGGGAGGGTGAGTGCTCCTCTGTCTGTGCACACACTTGTGCACCATAATATCTCTAGTCTCCGCTGAGGTAGACCGCCTGGCCGAAATTCGGTCTGCAGGAGGAATTAATAACTAGGTACTTTTGATGCACTATGTGCTGACAGCTCCGTTACTAACGTTGCTAATTGGCTGATCTTTTAGCTTCAATAACCCTGGTTCGCACGTATTTTATTTCGCGGCGATTTTTTTTCGCACACTGTATTTTCAACACTTTGCGTAGCGCCGAAAGTTCAATATCCAACAGTGTGTTTTCTTGACGCGCTGGGATGCGATCTGTGGGATTCTCAATGCTCGGCTCAATACCCAGAGTTGAAAATAAAGTACGCAAAAAAAAAAAATCGCCGCAATAAAAATACGCCCGTGTTCACCTGGGCTAAATCTATTATTATAGTACATTATTATTACTTACGTAAACAAATCACCAGAATTTTCTTCATATTTCCTCTGTTCGTTTAAATTAAAAGGACATTCAAAAGCAATCACTTTAAGCGACAAAACGGATAACAGCCGTAACTAATTTGGAAAATTAAAATACAATCAGTATGAAGAAAATTAATGAAAATGGGTTTTCAATTTGATTCAATTGATGTTCGATCTTAGATAAGACAATCCATTGTTTTGATGAAATAGAGTGGAAGTAGTGGTATTACTAGCACGATATACATTTGCTGCCGTCCAATACTTTTGGTCTGTTTCGGTACAAAAGCTGCCGGTGACATATCACACACAATCATGTGCATTTGTGACGTGTTTCTATAGTTGTCAATGGATTGAATCTCCTAGGTGTTGCAGATAGGCAGTAGTAAAATTAAAATCAATTTTATTATGATAATGGCAATATTGTTATCAGAAACGTTAAAAAGTTTTCAACCTAAATACACGGAAGGATCATTTATTAGTTATGTAAAATAACTTACTAATGTAATGTCAAAACTCAGCATGTTCAATAATATTATAGATTCTTTATTAAAAACAGCGGGGCAATTGCGTAACACATTATCAATCGGAATCGGTTTCATTTTGACAGTTCAACAACATTCATTGCGTTATTTACCTTTGAAACAGACAAATTTTTCGAATTTATGAAGCAATGGATTAGCAATTTGCTTCAAAATGATTCAGATTCCGGTTGATAGTGTGTTACGCAATTAGGGTGCAGGTCTAACTACCTTGGTTCTTATTAGACTTCCTTATAATCCGTCCTCAGCTGGACACAGGCTTGTCCAATCACACGCCACGTAACTCCTAAGGATGGAGTTACTATTCTCATCCAGCTGCTACCAGCCACCCTATGTCTGAATTCATATTCATACTGAAATTCAATTATAAAAATCAACAGAATGTAAACTATGTCAATATTATTCAATATTAAAACAAAAATGAACACTCCACTGAAAACTGTATTCCGGAATAAAATATTCGCCATTTTTTCGTAATTTTTTCACCGACAAGAATTTTTCTGCTAAAATTTCACTGTATTTTTAACCACAGCAATTATTATTGTGCTGTGTTTTCCAACTCTGTGGGTGTTTAATACGAAAGCTTACAAATTAAAGGCAGACGCTAAAATTTTAATTAATTTTAACCCTCATAAAACATTATAATAAACACGTTTCCTGGTATAAATTAATACGTCGCGCGTCGCTCGTTTTCTGCTTTTTGTCATTATTATAATGATATTTTGTTTGGAAGTTATTTAGGGTTATGATATTTCCTTAACAATTTTTCCTTTGGATAACGTATACGGTAAGTACCTAAGTAGGAAAAACCATTTCATTCATCAACTTCTTTCTTTTGTCTGTTCATGACCATACTTATTTTTATAGCGTCGGCGCATTTTTTTTTATTTTGGATTCTCCTCTATCTGCCGTCACGCCATATACTTATTTTTGGTTCGTATTCATTCATCTTCTTTGGTCTACCTCTCCATCTAGCATAATCGGCCTATAATATTCCCACTGCTGGGACACAAGTGGGCCATAAACGACCACGCCGGCCCAGTGCGGGTTGGTGGTTGTCACATGTCTTCGAATTTGTGGTTCTAGGACATACCGATTGTTGTTTCTCACTATATTTTCGATCATCGTCTTGAGAGCAGTGGTGATGAAATAAAATACACCAAGTAAAGTGCTCGCCTGGGTTCGAACTGACAACCTCCACTCTGATTTGTAAGTTGGGGCCGATACCACTGGATCTTCATCTATCAATATTATATTCACCACTCTATTATTGACATGTGTTTTCATACCTACTCATCACAAACCACAACGATTCCCTTTCAACTTTTCTTTCGCTGGAGCCACTTTTAAATTTCCTCTAATGGACTTATTTTTATCAACTCTTATTACATCCATCTCAACATTATTATCTACAGTACATACAACCTTCTTTCATTGTCTTTATCGAGTATACATTGTGCCAAATATGATGCGATTAACAAACAAATATAAAAATTAAATAGGTTTTATTGTGTCTTTGACATACGAGTATCTCGGGACCCTGTGGTCCCGGACCCACAGACTAAGAAGTACCCTTCCCGGACCTTTGGAAGGCGTACGAGGGACCGAAGCCAACTCGCAGAGGCACATTAAATATTATTACTTTTTATTATTTATATTAAAATATTATTTATATTTAATTAAGTAATATTTACATTTTTTTATGATTTTACGTATCTCGGGACCATGGGGTCCCGTCCTTTGGAAGGCGTACGAGGGGCCGAAGTCAACTCGCAAAGGCCCCTTAGGAAATTTTAATGAAATGCGGCACCATCCGACGATTATCCCTGTATGCACTATGCAAGTGCACCCAAGGATAGCCCCTAATAATATTTAAAATATTATTATTTATTTAAATATTATTAATATTTTATTTATTTAAACTTATATTTTATTTTAATTAGTCATAAACATAATCCATTATCATTGAACCATTCAATTGCCTTCTCCTTCTACTTTGAATATTAAAGAGTCATTAATCTACCCATAAAGATTAAAATGGCGACCAGAGACTACTCGTATACATTTTCATATCAATCGTAACTGCAGGCACACATTCGAAGGTTCTAATATAGCTTCTAATCTACGTCCCTTGATATTTCTTTTCTTTGAAATACGAATGATAAATGCTTTTGCTCGTTCGGGGGTGATCCTGGGATTTTAATTTAGAACTGAAAGAGGGGTCGTTCACATTTGACGTTTCATACATTTTATAAACCTGCTTTAATGGTTTAATCGAAAAGTTGGTCTTGTGGGAAATATATACCGTCAAAGGTTTGGGTTAGGCATTTTGTTATTTAGATTATTAGAATTTGGAATGTATTAAAAGAGTTGGTGGTATTGTTACAAAGCCTGACAAATTGGGCTGGATTAAGAAGGAAAAGTGAGGTTAAAGGAACAGGGTGTAAAGTTCAATCATCCTCCATAGAAACGGGAGGGTCCTCCGACTGGACGTGTGTGTCTGGTGGGCTACTGCCCGACGATTGATGTCGGGACGTTGTATATAACACTAGCAGCGCCACGCGGTTTCACCCGCATAAGCTTCGATCCCGTGGGAATATCGGGATAAAAACTATCCTATGTCCTTTCCCGGGATTCAAAATATCGCTTTATCAAATTTCATCTAAATCGGTGCAGCGGGTTAGCGGCTTAAGCGTGAAGAGGTAACAGACAGACAGACAAACTTTCGCATTTATAATATTAGTATGGATGCTATATCGCGCTGTAAACTTTACTTGCGCGATGCAGGATTTTGCGTAACGTCAGTGAGATGCGTAGTTCGCATATGGCGTGGTGGATGCCGCTTTATGGAGACTACTTTTTAATGTAAGTCTCCGCTAACTTGCGATGAAAGAAAATCCCCGAATCATTGCTTCTTTCTATCAGTAAAAGAATTAGATAACTAAGGCAGTAGGGCTAGGCTTAGAAATACTTCAATGCCCAAAAAAATCACTGAATTAAAAAACTGCGAATGCATAAATCACTTTTTAGTAAAATTATAGGTGTATTCTTTTGTAATAAGACCGTTCTTTAATATTCTTTTGAAATATGAATTCTTGAAACCGAAGTCAGTCTTAAATCTTATTTTAAGACCCTTTTGGCATCTAAAGAATAGTTTTAAAAGCCTTCTATTGTTCCAAAACAATTGCTCCTTAACAAAATATTTATCAGAATCAGTTGGGGTTATGTTGAAATTATACACAGCACTTTATATTCGCTTTGTACTGAAGGTTTCGTTTCATTTCACACTATATCGCCAAAACTGGGAGCTTCTAAAAAAGCGACATAAGATATTGAAAATCAATTGGCAGTGTCTGGCCTGAGGATTTTACCCTGCCGTGTAATTGCGTAGCACACTATCAGTAGCAATGGCTTTTATTTTGACAGTTCAACAACGATCGTTGCATTATTTACGCTGTTGAGTAGACATAATTTTCGAACATATGAAGCAATGGATTAGCAATATACTTCAAAATGATTCAAATTGAAATTTACGCAATTAGTGAGTGGGTCGCGCTCGGTGCTAAACCAGCGCAGCGGCAGTATATGATGGCGCCTACGACAAGGTACAAATGATTAAAATATAGCTTATCCATTCGATAATATATAGTTCCAGCGGTACGTCATTAATTATTGTTAGAAAGCTAGAAAGTTTCACAACCAGTCTTACCAAGGGGTATCTTGTTACCCAGAAACTGAGTTATGGAGGTCAGATCGGCAGTCGCTCCATTTAAAATACTGGTATTCAGCTGCATCCAGTTAGACTGGAAGACGATCCCAAAATAGTTGGGAAAAACCTAGGCAGATTATTATTATTATTCACATAGAGTCAGCAACAAAAGTCGATTAACACTGTCATTTTTACATGTTATTAAATTGTCAATTTTTTTTTTTCAATAATCTTTTTAGCTTTTCACATAATAGCAAAGAGTTAATATTCTAAAAAATTTTCTTTTTTGCAATTTGGAACAAATTTTTTTTGCTCAATAACTAAGATTAAAAAAACTGAAGTGTTAATCGACTTTTGTTGCTGACCGTACAACAATGTAGTATGGCATTTGTTTACACGTCACAAGCCATCACACAGTGCTGCCATTGCGTAATCAGCCTATAACGTTCCCACTGCTGGGACACAGGCCTCCTCTCCGTGAAAGGGAGTGGGCCGGAATCCACCACGCGAACCCAGTGCGAGTTGGTAGATGTCTCATGTCTTCGAATTTTTGGTTTTAAGACATGCCGGTTCTCTCACGATGTTTTCCTTCACCGCTCTGAAAGCAGCGGTGATGAAATACACAAAGTAAAGCACCTGTCAGGGTACCCACGACCTACAACTGGCGAAGCTTGAGACCGCTGGATACAGGTCACCACTGCTCCAGTGCCGTCATTAATGACGCAGTCATTAGTTTTGCTAAACTGCTCAATTACATTCAAGAAACTCTAGATTATCTCGCCTGATCAGTGAGCAATATTCCTCATTTCAGCCCCAAATCTATCTTCTTTGACGTATATTGTTCCATTTTGTTGCTATTTTCGCAGCCCAACGCCCAGAATTAAGTGGGTGCATTTATCTCAATCCATTGAGTTGAGAACATCCGCGGATCCTGATCGATCGGCAACTATGAGCGGCTCGATTTATAATAAAAATGTACTGGCTTTTGGCGAATTCTGGTGACTTACGGGAGAACAGTTGGAGCAACAAGATTACCTGTAGTTTAGGTAATTGTAAGAAAAAAAAAGAGAAGCACTGAAAGTGTTCATCGAACTAATCAAACTTGATATTGTAATTGCATTTTTCCCTTTAAAATAATCTTTGCGAAGAAACTTGTAATTTTATTGAGTAGAAAATATTAGGTATTAAGGTTTTTACTAGCCTCGAATAAAACATTTCATTAATAAAAACGATTCAAGCTGATCAGATTTCTGGCCATCCAGATATATAGAATCGGTGAAAATTATCGGTTTATAGTGCTATTGATAAAGGAACTAGCAATAATATAGGCCTAAGCACTTCATTTCAGGACCAAGTTCACCTACCTACTTCAAAAATCTTAAATTCACTGACAATGCACATCCTAAACCGCTGGCTCTAAAAGTATGAAATATTCCATAAGAGTTCCTTATAAGTATATCGCATGTAGCTAGGGGGCTGCGTGTAGAATTTTTGAAAATTCATCCCCTAAAATTTAACCCAAATAGAGGTTGAAAGTTTGTATGGAAGTAATTCATCCCCTAAAATTTAACCCAACTAGGGGCTGAAAGTTTGTATGGAAGTAATTCATCCCCTAAAATTTAACCCAACTAGGGGCTGAAAGTTTGTATGGAAGTAATTCATCCCCTAAAATTTAACCCAAATAGGGGCTGAAAGTTTGTATGGAAGTAATTCATCCCCTAAAATTTTACCCAAATATGGGCTGAATGTTTGTATGGAAGCAATTCATCCCCTAAAATTTAACCCAAATAGGGGCTGAAAGTTTCTATGAAAGTAAATTCGTCCCCTAAAATTTAACCCAAATGGGGCTGAAAGTATGTATGGATGTTCGAAATTTGGCCAGTGGGAAATTCCATCCAGTGCACAGCCACAGCTTGTAACACAAGAAAAATCTAGAATATTGCAAATGTTGGCTCAAATTAAAGCGTGTATGTCAACATTATACATATTTGAAGAAAATATGACGGAGAACCGGGCCGCGTCGATACTCCGATATTTTCCTGACTTTAATGTTACATAAAAGATTGATTGCGTCTTTGAATAATTTTACGGGCTGTTAACGGTGTACATTTTATATTTTAAATATTCTTTTAGGGATTTCAGTTTAATTTCGTCCAATAAAATATTTAATGCTGCGAATTGTGTGATAATGTGCTTCGTTTTGTGTCATTGCTTTACTGGGAGCTTTATTTTTATTTAAATGTCCAGTTTTGTTCTATTATACATATAGCGGGTTAAATGCTGATATAAAATTGTACGCAAATAATATAATGAATTGTCAGTTTGTGACCATTTTACGACTTTTATAATGTTGTTTTCATAATGCTGTCCTTTTATGATTCTGCCAAAGTGGCCTTTTTAGGCCCCCTGGTATGCCTAGCCCTTCGCAGAGAAGACGTCACGTTATGTTGTTTTTATGTTCTAGTTTCGCTCTCTTAGGCAGCTCAATCTAAAATTAGAAGTACGTTTATTAGCAAATATGCTAATTACGCCTTCTAAGAAATATGTATTCTAAAAGGGTCGCTGTTCACAATGGCGTGCTGGTGCCTACGCTTATGTGTGGACGTGAATGTTGGGTGTGGCAAAAGAAACATGAAAGTAGAATAAATGCTGTGGAAATGGGGATCCCTTCTTTTCGCATAATGTTCTTTTTCCTAATATACTTTGACATAACTATTTTGGTATAATTTGTTTTGCCATAGAAAGAAAGAAAGATAATTTATTTGTCAAACATGCGTTTACATAAACTGACTAATCAGACATGCAAGGTATTGAATTAATAGATGTTGTGTGCGTCCATGTTTTGCCAATAACGGCGTACATGTGGGTATAAAAATAGAAAAAGAAAAAATAGAAAAAAAATTACATTCAATTGCATTTTATAAATTTAGAATTGACTATATCAATTCTAAATTTCATTACAAAATACATTATTCAAACTATGTATTAGAAGTCGGAATAGAAAAGTCCATTTCATTTAAAAAATCTATAACATTGTAATACACCTTACTAACTAAAAATTTTCTTAGCTTATTTTTGAAAAGTGACAAGGGCAGTTCTCCAACTTTTAGGAAATTTATTAAATATGGTAGGAGCCATACAGAAGACACTTTTTCGCATAAGAGATGTTCTCGCAGTATGAGAGCATATCCTGCTGTTGTCATAGGTAATAATACTTTGACATATTTGTTTTGGCATAATTATCTTGAAGGCTAATTTGTTTCTGGCATAAATTTCATTCGCATAATACTAAACGACGTCAGGGGGCACCCTGAGGTTCGGTTCGGTTAGGTTCCTTTAAATCCTGCAGACAGAAATAGGAGCCGTCGACCTGACGTCGTTAGAAATAAAACAAGCATGCTACATTTATGCTTCAGAATGTTATGCTTAATCATTATTATGATTAGAGAAATTATGCTTAAAAAAACTATGCGTAAGCTGTTATGCGTAAACAATGTTATGCGAAAATATAATTAGGAGAATCAAAAGTATTTCAAGTTACATTAGGTCTTAAAATCGTATGCAAATGGATAGGGAACCGTGGAAATGCGTTCCTTGCGAAGCATGTGTGGTGTGACTATGAACGATAGGCTGAGGAATTTTGTGACAAGACAAAATTTATATATATAAGAAGAAGTGACAAAGTATGCTTATAGTAAAAGTGCGCAGTGCCGCACACCCCCACCATATTTCAAGTTAACCAAATATCAACTTTATTTCAATGACAATTAAGTGGATTTCAAAGTGACTAGCACTATTGAAAAAGTTACAAAAATGTTTGAACTTGTAGCGCCAACTGAACTTTATTGTGTAGGAATTAAAGTTATTAATTCATATTTGTTTACATTTTTGGCAAATAAATCGCGAACGCAGATTAGATGGTTTGGTCATGTTGAGAGGATGAATGAAAGGCTACAAAAGGTATTTATTTACAAGGCAGATGTGACTGGTTGTGGAAACGCCGGGAGGGGACGCCCTAGGAAGACATACCTAGTGACCTTATTGGTGATGTTTTTCAGAAGGGTCATGTGCGTAATACTCAAAACCGTCACGACTCGAAAAAGGAGTATGTATAGATCGTAGGCAGGTGGCGTTCTGTAACGCGTGAGTTTATGTGTGTATGTATGTGTAAGAAATATATTTACGTTGGTACGTAAAGTCCTCCCAATTGCCGTCCGGTAAGGACCAGGCCCGGGTCGACGGCGCGTTGTGTTCCAGGCGCACCTCAAAGAGATGTAAGCACTAACTGTCGGGGTCCGCTAGGGCCGATGCCTGCGGGGTCGCGGGTTGTTCGTAAGAGATACCGTGGCCCCTGGCACAGGCAACTGAAGGAACACGGGTGGGTTTTAGTCAGTAAGAGTCTGACACGCCCTCTCGCTCCGCCCAAAGCGGGAGAAGTTATTTGATAATTTCCCACCAAAAAAAAAAGTCCTCGCAATTCCTTTAACAAGTTTGACGACGACTCCCATAAAATTAAAACTTCAATAAGGTCGAAACTATCTGTATATAACTGTTACATAGACAAAAAGACCTTGTCGTTGTATGACGCGCAAGTAACATTTAACCTAAGGGTTGGAACACAATAACGACTATACAATTTCATAAGTATCAGATTTCAGACTAAGTTACGAACTATATTTATCAAGAATACCCACATAGTAACTTTCGTACCTACCTGTCAGCATACACGAGGTTGAAGGTTGAAGTTATTAAAACTACATTGTATAGTTTGTATACGTAAGTTGCAAGCACACATTCGCTTATCTTATATTCTTCACTTCGTTCAACTTTTACGGTTCCAGTTGGACGATAAGAATGCGTTATACCTATTTTATGTTTCAATTTAGTTCTCAGTACAAAATCTACCTCCGAAATTGCAGTCTTTCAAGAACGTGTTGAAACAAAATAACAGTATTATTTCGTTGATGCTTTCTTGAAACCATCTAAAGAAAGAAAAAGTATTTATTCTGACAGGAAGATCACAAACTAAACTAAACACAATCATAAAAAAAAAAAAACTAAATTATATAAAACGAAAGAAAAAATCAGAAAGTCCTGTACGAGGCCAAAAGGCTCCTGTCTCAGTATGAAAGTACGTAAGTCTTTCATCTGAAATGATGGTGATGAATCTGGAGAACCTTCAAAAACTGAGGAGGTTATTATGTTTTTTTTTTATTTATGTTTGTTACCCGATATCTCCGGCAATTGTAAATCGATTTCAAAACTATTGGACAAACGAGGCAGCCAATATAGGCTATTTAAAGTGTCCTTCCAAAACGACAGACTTTTAAAACCCCATCAACGAAAAACAAACTTGCACGACGCTAAAAGAAAAAACTTGTATTATATTTTGTATAAACAAGAAGATGAAAATATGTCGGAGGCCCATCAAAATTCAGTTTGCAACTTTATCACTATGGAGAGAAGAAGTTTCAATATAAAACAAGCAAGACGGGCGCCGCTTCAAAATTTACTGATAACTACTTAAAACATATTCTGGGAGAGTATTCTGGATAGTTTACTTTATTTTCGTTTAGCGCTACGCCCGCGGTTTTGCCCGTGTGTAAAGCAGACTCTCATACAAAAGTCTAACAGCCTATTTTTTTTAATATATAACCTTGACACTCAAGGATAAGTGACGAATTTTCGAAATCGGCTCAGTAATTCCCATGGTTACCCCTATACATATACAAACTCACAAATTTTACCTCTCTATAATATTACTAGCAACCCGCCCCGGCTTCGCACGAATGTACATGTGAAGACGGTATTCTGTTCACGACACGGTGCACGGGTTCCGAGCAATAACCTAACAAAAAGTACTAGGCTTGCATGATTTCAAGAAAGTGTAGTATTCCATTAGTATTATTAACGTTATTAAGGGGCTTGTGGCTAGGTAATAACAGCCGCACGGGTGGATCGATCAAATTAAGCTACGCTTGCCGCGGTTGATCCATGGATGGCTGACCATCTTCACGTACCAAGACTCCTCTGTGCCTCGGAAAGCACGTTGAGCCGTTGGTCCCAGCTGTCAGTCGTGGATCTTTGACAGTTATTACGGGTCGTCAGAAGTCCGATAGTATGCCAACCAGGTTTACCAAAGAGTTTCGTATTACCCAGTCACTGGGTTGTGGAGGTCAGATAGGCAGTCGCTCCATGTAGAATACTGGCACTTAACTGCATTCGGTTAGACTGGAAGCCGACCCTAGCATAGTTGGGAAAAGGCTAAGCTAGATGATATTAACGTAATAATATAGCTTAAGTCTATCTTTCAAATAATGAAAGAATTTTTGTAGGAGCTTGGGTTCCGGAGATTACTCTCCAGAAGAGATACACAAACTGACAAAAAATTCTCTGTAATAACCTTCACGGTTACTAGGAGCTTCATGGGCGGTTCTATTGGCCTCTTCATGAGCTCTGTGTATATTTCTTAGCCTCCGTATCCTGGCTTTATTTTCTGGGGCCTTTTCGGGGAAACTGTAGGTTTCGTCTGTGCAATTATGAACGAAGTTATCTCGACATTGTTATTAGTATTAGTATAAATTAAAATCAACATATTTTCAATGTCAGTAGAATCTGGGTCGAATCTAATACCTTCAAGTTACCATAGGTAACGTATGTAATTAGGTTTGGCCCACGTGGTTTTTTTTTTTATTTCGGCATGTGACCTTTTACATGCATAGATATGATTTGTGTCCTAAGAACACGAAAGACGATAATAATAACGTCATATCCTTATGTAATATAAAACCATAGATCCATAGAAAAAAAAGTATTTTGAGAAGAAGTCACTTTTTGGAATTTTACTTCCTTCTATCAAGCTTTTCATTTCCCTCAATCAGTAATCATTGTCAAATTTTGCCTTTTTATTATCTTCCCAAAACTCCATCATTGAATCCAAAAGTAAGTATAATTTCACCCAAACTTCGTTCAATTCCACGAACTTTTCTTTTTACATTACCAAACAAATAATTTCTATAGCCCCAAGCGTTGCTATATTCGGGTGCCATGTTCACATCGGACCTTCCGCCCTGGCTCCAATTTTAAATACTGAATTGTTCTCATTTGAATATTTTTTTTCCATTTGAATAATGGCGAGAAGAACGAATCTTTTATTGAAAGATAGATTCGAGTGGGGAAGAAAAAATACGTTTTCATTTCTTATGCTTGGAGGAAGTAATTTGAGGATAGGAGGCGTCATTTTCAATTTGTAATTAAAATGTTTCGATTTGCGGAAGAATGGAAGTAATTAGGTCAACGATTTGCTGTTTAAACGTTTGAAATAGATGGCGTTCCCCAAAGGACTAGGGCCTGTGGGTGTGAGGTGAAGTGTAATGAAACTAGATGATATTTACACAAGCTTGTCTGTGCCAAATTACTATTTGACAGATCTTTAATAGTCCGTTCCATTAGCTCTCCATAATGTTGCCATTATGTTTTTTTTTTAATAAGTATTTAGTTTACGAAAGCAGTTTTTGATTAAAACCAGTTTTAATGTTACTTATATTGAGAAAAATAAATGGTTTTATACCAGACTAGCTTCTACCCGCGACTTCATCTGCATTATTCCCCCGAGCTACCTGTCGCGTCGCATCGCCTACCCCTGTTCGTTATATACTTAGCGATCTTTATGACTTTTTTTCTTTTTGCTCGGCTCCTAAAGCCTTCCTAAAGAATTGGGCTATCAAATGCAAAAGAAAATAAAAATTCCGACGGGTATTTCTTGCAATTTTTGAAGTGAAGCTTCTTTACGCACGCTTGACTTGGAGAGTAAGCTGGCGAACGCGTGACGTAAGCGTTACGAAAAGTGTGATCGGGCGAGGCGAACCGGAGTTGAGTGGGGGATATAAGCAAGAGATAGCAGTGCGTGCGCACATTTTCTTTCTCTCTTCCTCTCATAGCCAAATACGCAATACTGAAGTTTCACTTCAGTCGTGTGGTCATAAGCACACCCGTTTGTTTTTTTTTTGTGTTTGGAAATTTTCAAATAATTTCTCCCGCTCTGGGCGGAGCGGGGGGCGTGTCAGACTTTTACTGACTAAAAACCCACCCGTGTTCTTTGAGTTGCCTGTGCCAGGGGCCAAGGTATCCCTTTCGAAAACCCGCGACCCTGGAGTTCTAGAGACAGAATAGAATAGAATACTCTTTAATAGAGATTAGCGCGTTCAAACAAACTTTTCAACTTTATTAGTATAGGTAGATATTAAATTGTAAATAGTAATAAAAAAAAGAAGTTATTTTAAATATTACCATCAAGTTTACTTTAAACGAAAGTCACTTTGAGCTCATTTTCGATTATAAACGTGCTTGATATAAATTCAAAGGGATTTATTATATTCAGAATTTGTGTACGTGTTGAATTCCGAAATGAGGCAATATGGAGGACTGAAATGAAAGTTAAAATTAAATGACGATATATTTAATCGAAAACTTACGACCCGCTGGCGGACCGCATGGCGGCGAGAGTGTGTTTAATATAATGAGTTCTTTTACATAATAATTAAAAAAATATATATTGCTGAATGTGCCCGCTCTTGGCCTCGATCACGTCTGATGGAAAGCGATGGATGAGGTCTATGATGGAACGAGCGTGCCCAGAAGATGCCTAAGGCACTGGAACTCCATCGCATCGACGAAACACAGCAGGCTGCTTGACGCCGGACTCCGGTGGGAGGGTGGTCGCAAACCAGGCGGGCGTTAGCCCTACCACCGCAAGTGAAGAATTGGCCAGTCAAATAAGGTGTTGGGTGTGATTGTCCAGCTGAGCGCTTGGTTCAGTTGAGTAACTGGCGGAACAAACTGCGCTACACGAGGAGGCTTCTTAATGCATCCCAAATCTCTAGGAGCTCTCTCTTTTAACTCTAGGAGTTATATTGCAGATTCTGATGATTATAATTCTATAAAGCCATAGTTATTACGGTCGCGAAGTATGATCAATCAACATACAACGCGACACTGCCATGCAAATTGCAAAAAACGTAAGAAAATTTGAATTTTGCGGGCTACCTATATTACGCATCCCCCAGAGGGGCTTGTGGCTAAGTGATAACAACCGCACGGGTCGATCGATCAGAAAAACGAGAAAGCTTTTCATACGTTAAGGGGGATGCGTAATATAGGTCATCATCTGCCTAGCCTTTTCCTAACTATGTTAGGGTCGGCTTCCAGGCTAACCGGAAGCAGCTGAATACCAGTATTTTAGATGGAGCGACTGCCTATCTGACCTCCTCAACCCAGTTACTGGGTAATACGATAACCCTTGGTAAGACTGGTGGACTTTCGGGCTTCTGATGACCCGTAACGAGTGTCAAAGATCCACGAATGACAGTCGGGATCAACAGCTTAGCGTGCTTTCCGAGGCACGGAGGGGTCTTGGTATATGAAGATGGTCACCCATCCACGGACCCACCACGGCAAGCGTAGCTTAATCTGATCGATCGACCCGTGTGGCTGTTATTACTTAGGCACAAGCCCCAAAAAAAATAGGGATTAAACAACTGAACCTAATAACTTTTTTAAAGACCAATTTCTCTTGAATATTTGCCTAAAACAAAAAACTTTTCAAAAGACTTTTATAATAGGACCTAATTCTCTTCAAGATTAATATTTCTCTCTAGAATAAGGCTCGCAAACCGGCCGAGAAGTTGCCGAAACTGTGCCGGGACAGTTGTTCGTTGATGTTTTTTAGTAAAAAATATCTGGAACGTCGCCAGACGGCCGCAGCCGTTGCCGGTAAAGCTAGGGTTTTCTTACACTGTGATGGCCAACACATAAGGCCTGCAACTTAAAGTCGAATGACGTCACTGAAACGAAACTTATGATAGTAAAGTAAGTCGCCTGGTTTGCGACCACCCTCCCACCGGAGTCCGGCGTCAAGCAGCCTGCTGTGTTTCGTCGATGCATGGGAGTTCCAGTGACTTATGCATCTTCTGGGCACGCACGTTTCATCATAGACCTCATCTATCGCCTTTCATCTGGCGTGATCGAGGTCAAGAGCGGGCCCGATCAGAAATTAAAAAAAAAAAGTAGGTTGGTGTGTTTCCCTAGAGAGCGCTTTTGACACCATAAAGTCAAACCTCAACGCCATCATTTTCATGACATCCATCACTGCGGCCATTATGTCGCCACATAATGGCCGCAGCCTCTGCTCTTTTAGGTAGCCGTAGCTTAATCCCGTGGCCGCGAGCGACTCGCATCTTACGACAGTGACTGCCAAGAAAACAAATGAAAGAAGTTTAGTGCATGTCACGAGTCACCGCGACGCGACTTACGGAGCGACGGACGGGAACAGAAGACGCGCGCGCGTGTTGCTTGACGCAAGTCGCATCGCTCAAGACCGTGATCGGGGCCTAAGGTGGCTTGAACCACGCAGTGCAGAATGGCCCGTCAATATTAAATGCTCGAATTCACTTACTGTTTGTTTATTAAAAATTATGTCTGTTTTGGTGGAAGTTATAAGAAAGAAAGAAAATACGTTTATTTGCGGTGAACATGACGCAAAAATTAACATGACACAAAACTAAAATAAAAAAAGAAGATAAGGGAAACATGCGTCACATCCACGCAAAACGGCTATCGCTCAGCATTCTGCTGTGATATGGGATTTTCTGGTGTGTGAGGTTCCAGATAATGTAGGGTTTGGAAGATATGAAAGAAAAAACAGTGAATAACAAGAGATAATGGAAGAAAACTATTTGCAAGTTATTGTATACCTACAACTTCAACTGAAACACAATTAAAGCTTTTAAAATAACATCAACATGCTTAGGTACTATAGTAATTGTCACTGCTATCCTCGTGGTGACAACAAAAACCTTGGCTGTAAGGGTCTATTATCACGGCAAGGGGCTCAGAAAACAATATTAACGCGTGAAGCTTGCTTTTGTCCTCACTTGTTTCTAGTGATGTGACACGCTTCGGATATTGCGGATATTCGCGGTTGAAGCGTGTAAAATTAATACGAAGAAAAAGAATTGTGAGGCGTGCTACTTATTTATTTGGGTTGACATGAATCGGTACGATTCGGCACAGCTGGATGGCAAAATAATGCGTTCGATTTTGCCGGCTGGCCTGTGCCGAATCATGACGAATCCAGCCAAACCGAACATGGATGCACCACACCTGGTAGTTTTATAAATAAGATCAGACTCAAAAATATGATACAGGTTACCAAAATTAATGGAAACCAAATTAAAGTAAACAAAGAATAGTGAAAACCTTTAAAGTTTCTAAATAAATAATGGCTTAAAGGTATCTTGTAAAATGATTAACGAATTTTACAACGATGATAAAGAATTGGTTGTTATAAAGCGTTTGACAACCTTTGAAACTTATTTAGTCTGCCAACTAGAATAAATAGCTGCTTAGACCTTATTTTTCTTCTAGTCTAGAGGCTTGTAATTGTTGTCAAAAATAAACATTGCAATGTTTTTTTTAACAGATACTGAATAAACCAATATGTATTTTATTTTCTGATCTTATTTACAGATTATTTTGTGTTAACATATTATGTTAAAATAGTAACAAGTAAAGAACGCATAATTCGGCACAGTCGGGCGGCAAAGTCAAATATTATGTTCGGGACAAAGTCAATCGGCTTAGCTCATGTTACGAGCCGACCCGAACAGGTCATGCCAAACAGTTTGCCGATCGGCACAAGTCAAATAAAAAGTCGTTTATGTGTACAGGCAGCAACAAAAGTCGATTAACACTGTCATTTTTCCATGTTATTAAATTGACAACAATTTTATCAATAAACTGCTTTTTAGCTTTTCACATAATAGCAAAGAGTTTATATTATTATTCTAAAAAAAAATCTTCTGCTGTAATTTTGAACAAATATTTTGCTCAATAACTAAGATTAAAAAAACTGAAGTGTTAATCGACTTTTGTTGCTGACCGTACCAATTGCTTCGGGTCGGCTTTGATTGTTTAACAAATACTTCCAAATCGAATGTGCCAACCCGAACAAAGGTGTAGCACATAGCACCCTTCATAGAGGAGAATGAAACACATTATTATGGACGCGGGTAATTGTTTGTAGATTCAAACACATCGCATCCGCAAGCACAATTTATAATAATGTCACATCTCTAGAAGCTTAAGTAAAAACTTCTCGAATGTTAATCCGCTAACTTACCAATGATAAATGCGACGCGTCGCTTTTCACAACTAATTGTGTACTACGTACGAATGCGGATAATATCCGCAAGTTTCCTTCCTCACATTATAATATTTATTATGTTGGAGTTTATGAACAGATTTGTCATAGTGATAAATAATCAGGAATCCATGGTGCAAGTAGGTAGGTATACAACTCTACTGCCCGGTGGTTTATCGTTGTAGCAAGGTCAATTGGTCATTAAATTGTTCTTTAAACATTTTTTGAGAAATAATCCTAAACACCTCCACTGTTAAGCAAAATTTTTCCCGATTTTCTTTCACATTTGTACATTTCGGGGATTGATTTGAAAATATAATTTTCATAGTAGTACATAAAAATATTAGTCTGGCCTCCCCAATAATTCAATAATTAAATTCATCTAGGTATAAGGATACACTTGTCACGAGAAAAATAAAAACAGATTCTGAAATAGGTCAAAAGTGCGTTCGCCAACTTAAAAAATTATGAAGAGATTGAAATAGTACTACCGATAGTAGCAACATGAAAACCAAGTCTAAATAGCTGCAGATACCAGTACCTCATAGGCTTATACACCACTATTTATTTATTTATATATACTTTATTGTACACCAAAAAAACAACAAAAAAAACGATTATTAACATAAAACATAATGGGCGGCCCTATCGCTTTCTGCGATCTCTTCCAGGCAACCTTGGAATGGATAGTGATTGCGTGGATATAAAAACATGGGGTTTAAACACTATTTATCTATACCAATAATAAAGCTAAAGACTTTGTTTTCTTTTTGTATGTTTGAACGCGCCAATCTCCAGGATTCGGTCGTGGTCCGCCTGCTTAGTTATCCTGGATTTGAAAAAAATATTTTTGCATTTGATAGCCCAATCCTTGCGGAAGGCTATTTAAAATCACGACTCTTAGGAGCCAAGCAAAAAAAAGGGAGAAAGAACGCGACGTGATGTGACGGGGTGTGCCGGAGGAACAAGAAATTTTATGCCGACGGAGTTGCGGGCCGAAACTAGTATAATATATAAATAGATTAACCCTTAACCAACCACCAACCACCTATTTTTGTCACACAACCACATGTCATACGTCTGTGGAACCTGGAAGCAAAATGATTCTCTTTTGTAAAATTTAGTATAGTAAAATATTGTTTTTAGGGTTCCGTACCCAAAGGGTAAAAACGGGACCCTATTACTAAGACTTCGCTGTCTGTCCGTCCGTCTGTCTGTCACCAGGCTGTATCTCAAGAACCTCGATAGCTACACAGTTGAAATTTTCACAAATTATGTAATTCTATTGCCGCTATAACAACAAATACTAAAAACAAAATAAAATAAATATTTAAGGGGGGCTCCCATACAACAAACGCAATTTTTTTGCCCTTTTTTGCTCGATATGAATAATGGCAACAGGTAGGCAATTCAAATATTCACAAAATACTCAGTTGTATTTTTACTTTAATAATAAATAATAAAATAAAATAAATATTTAAGAGGGCTCCCATACAACAAACGTGATTTTTTATATATGTAGTGTTAAATATTGTACGGTGGTACGGAACCCTTCGTGTGCGAATCCGACTCGCACTTGGCCGGTTTTTAATTAAAATTAAACATACTGACAGTAGCAACGCGAAAACCAAGTTCAAATAACAGTTACAAACACCTCATAGGCTTGCACACCACTATTATACTATATCCAGCAAGAACCATCAGAGATAACGATAGTACTAAATCTTAGAACGGTTTTTGTTCAATCTGAATACTGCAGCACGGAACAAGCTAAGCATTACGGGAATAAGATTACGTACTTGTGGCAGTGTTAGGTGAATAGAAAGAGGTTTTAATAGTCGATTTGATTCTGTTCTTCTTTGGAATTAGGGACTATTGTTGTGTGCATTAAAAAATGCAGGAATAACATTACGGTTTTTTGGGCTCCGACCTCCGACTAGTAAATTAAATAGTTACGAGTATCTGTGGCGTTATAGCACTAGTGCCGTAACGTAAAGTAAAAAGCACGCGTTTTTAATACACTGCATTATGGACCTAAAAGCGGTTCATTAAGACTTTACGAACAAGTGTGTTGAGAAAGTTATTTATAGATGGGTTTCAAGGTTTCAAATAACATATTCCCAGCCAACAAATAATGAAGAGGTACGACCACCTATTCCGTGTGACTACTCACTTTAATTGAGGCAAAACTCTCTCAAATACTTGGAGCAGTTCTTCGAAAACAATTGTATAATTACAGAGCTATTATGAATAGGTCGAGTATATGTTTAGCTCTCACGCGGAAATCATATTATCATATTATCCAGTAGCTGGATTGTGGAGGTCAGATAGGCAGTAACTCCATGTAAAATACTGGTATTCAGCTGCATCCGGTTAGACTGGAAGCCGACCCTAACATAGTTGGGAAAAGGCTAGGCAGTTGATGATGAGATTTAAATAGATGCAGTAATTCAATTGTTTAAGTATCGTGATTTGTAAAAAAAAAAATTGTTAGTAGAAGAGGAAACAAAGGACCAGTGGTCCACGTTAGCCCTGGATCGAAAGAGCTGTAAGTTCTGGGGAAAGGCCTTTATGCAGCAGTGAAATGATAGGCAGGCAGGCTAACGGCTCGTTCACATGTACCACAACCACACCACATCGCAGTGACAAAATGTGGGTAAGCAGTGGTTACGTGTAAATAGTATTCAAGATTCAAAATTCTTTATTTGTCAAAAGTCAAAGTCAAATCATTTATTTCAATTAGGCACACTAAAGGCACTTTTGAACGTCAAAAATTATAATAAAACGAATTGATTCTAGTCGCCCATTCCAAAAGGTAGTTTTCGTATGGAGAAGAATGGGCAAGAAACTCCACCTTTACTATTTTAAAATGTTTTACAAGTTTTGTTTACATTCATTATATAATTATATATGAAGACGATGCATCTAGAATAAAAATAAAAATGAAAAACATGAGTACACATACAGAGCATGCATGTTTTTGAGATAGATTATAATTTCGGACCAGTCATCGCTATCAGTATAGCTGCAATTTCTTACAGTCGTCGCGTCGTGGTTGCATGGTCGCTAGTAGTTGCGATGTGGTTACGTTGTAGCTATTGTTTGTAGACAGACAGATCGTTGTTTGCAATCTGGCTGGCCCCTAGTGCGCGGTATCGCTGGCGGTTGCATTGTGGCTACGAGGTGGCCTTGATGTGGTCGGTATCGCCCACACGGTTGATTTAGACGGTCAAATGTGATACGTGTGAATAAACTATTCATTTTCATACAAATTACCGCTCGGACAAGTGTTGTCGTTGTGGTGTGGTTGCGGTTGCGGGCCCTAACAGTAACAGAGAAAATATTCTATGACATATTGGCCTACAGGTTGATCCTACTAGTGCACCTTGACCAATTCTATCTCTATTTTCTCAAGAATAGACAAAGTTCTTTCTATCCGACTCGACATCTCTTCTGCCCGAGCACGGGGCGACCCGTAGACTCGCGTTTCTATGAGAACAAAGACATTTATTCTTTCCATAATTTTTATTTTTATTCTAAGTATATCTATTTATTTTGGGATGCATGAAGAAGCCTCCTCGTGTAGCGCAGTTTGTCCCGCCAGTTACTCAACAGAACCGAGCGCTCGGCGTATCCTGGACAGTCACACCCAACACCTTATTTTGACTGGCCAATTCTTCCCTTGCGGTGGTAGGGCTAACGCCCGCCTAGTTTGAAACCACCCTCCCACCGGAGTCCGGCGTCAAGCAGCCTGCTATGTTTCGTCAATGAGTGAGAGTTCTCGTGCCTTAGGCATCTTCTGGGCACGCTCGTTCCATCATAGACCTTATCCATCGCCTTCCATCAGGCGTGATCGAGGTCAAGAGCGGGCCCATTCAGCAATAAGAAAAAAAATAGCAACGGGGAGCTTTTAAAATCAGATTCTTGTCTAAGTCCAATGTAATATAGACTATTTGACACCTGTTTTGTTGAGAAAAAATGTTTCTACCCCAAGTGTCAAAAGTAGAGAAAAACATTGTAGACTTATTTGTCGATTGCAGACTAGAAACATTAATTCTTCTCTTCATCGCCATGCTTAAGACGGTAGAAATCTGTCTACAATCTGTCATTTTGTCTATTCTTCTGTCGACAAAACCTGTTTCTATTGTGGTCATGCTACGTGTGTTGGTTTATTTTGTTCAGGTCCCTTCTCAAAAACCCAAACAAGAAAAGTCCTTCACAATTTTCCAGCGATTTTAGGACGGAAATACATTTTTAGCTCCACCCAAGCTTTCAATCAACAAATCGTACAATTAAGAACCAAAAGTATTATGAAGAAGCCTTTAAATAGAAATTCTTGGGTACTTTGAATGTCTCATTAATGATAATTTTCCTTCCAAATCCTGTGAAAAATGGCGCTATTATATTCAAGAAAAACTCTTGTCTTTTTAGGGCTCCGTACCCGTAGCAGTAGTGGCCCAGTGGTAACGCGGCTTACGAGTTGTAGGTCGTGGGTTCAAACTCAGGCACGCGCTTTACTTTGTGTTTTCTTTCTTTTCTTTCTCTCAAAACGGTGAAGAAAAATATCGTGAGGAAACCGGCATGTCCTAGAACCAAAAGTTCGAAGACATGACGTGACATCTACCAACCCGCACTGGGCCCGCTTGGCGCTTGGTAGATTACAGCCCACTCTCTGTCGAAGAAAAGAGGCCTGTGTCCCAGCAGTGGGAACATTATAAGTTGATTATGCTATACTATGCTACCCAAAGGGTGCCAACGGGATCCTATTATTAAGGCTCCTCTGTCCGTCCATCTGTCACAGGGCTGTATCTTTTAAACCTTAATAGGTAGACATTTGAAGTGTGTACTACTATGGCCGCTTACAGGTAAGGTATTTCGAACTAAAGTATTGTCGAAATGAAGACGTGTCGGAGGTCCAGAGTGTCGAAATAAAATCTTGTCGTATTACGGTTTGTCGAAATTCAGTTGGTAACTCTTTAACAACAGATAATAAAACTTTTTTTTTTGTTTGTCCTATACTGTCCCACTGCTGGGCAAAGGCCTCCCCTAAGTCCTTCTCCAAGAACCAGCCTTCGCGGTAAGCGTGCAGGCCATTTCGCCACCGCTTTGTGCTGCCTTCGAGTAATACATCTAAAAAAGTTAAAAATTAAAGGGCACAAGAGACATGCTTTTTAACTTATGTATTTAAAAAAATGTAGTGTTAAATATTATAGGGTGGTACGGAACCTTTCGTGTGCGAGCCCGATTCGCACTTGGTCGCTTTTTTTCAGCAAATGTCTTTGACTGTATGATTAAATGGCGATGAAATATTTATTCAAAACGTTCACCTTATATTTTATCTTTTGGGGATAATCTTCACAGTGGATGGCTTTTATCGGCAATTGTTTTAGACATATTTGGGCATTTCGTTGATTAGAGTTCATTGAGATTTGATAGATATTAAAATGGAGATTAAAAAAATAAAAAAAATAATGAATGGACAATTATTGATTGAAAAATAAAGCAATAGCTGTAAACTGGTTTACATGAACTATGAGTAAAGCTAAATTGTAATAACAGCCGCACGGGTCGGTCCTAGGTTAAGCTACGCTTGCCGACGTCGGTCCGTGGATGGGTGACCGTTCATAATACATAAAATATCGAGACCCCTCCGTGGCTCAGAAAGCACGTTAAGCCGTTGGTCCCGGCTGTCATTCGTAGATCTTTGACAGTCGTTACGGATATGAGTAACCCGAAAGTCTGACAACCAGTCTTGCAAAGAGGGTATCGTGTTACCCAGTAACTGGGTTGTGTAGGCCAGAAAGGCAGTCGCTCTATGTATTAGTCTTATTATATTGGTATAGATAAATACATTCAGCCTATAATGTTCCCACTGCTGGGACACAGGCTTCCTCTCAGTAAGAGGGACTGAGTGGGCCGTAATCCACCACGCGGGTCCAGTGCGGGTTGGCAGATGTCACATGTCTTCGAATTTTTGGTTCTAGGACATGCCGGTTTCCTCACGATGTTTTCCTTCACCGTTTTGAGAGCATAATGATGAAATAATTTACACAAAGTAAAGCGCCTGTCTGGGTTCGAACCTACGACCTACAACTCGTAAATCGCGGCCGTTATCATTTGGTCACCATGACTGCTCTCATATGATAAATACAATACATTGGTCAAAAACAAAAGACGATCTTTTACCAATTTCCACCGCCCAGAACCGAACGCCAATGTCGTACTTACCACAAATTAATTTTAAAGTTACACCACAAATACAATGAAATTTTTTTCAAACAAAATGTCGCAATAACAGCAATTAAAAGTTGTACCTACAATACAAAGCCCCAGCCAAAAGTTGAACCTTTCAACAATATCAGTTCCAACCAGTACTTTTTTGTTGTTTGTTTCTTTATGGATTATTTCAGATGGCCAGTATTATTAACTGACTTTGGCAATGAAATCCTCTTTTGCAGATTGGAATTTAGTTAGCTTCAATCTCTAGTTATTAGATTTGTATTTGAACGGATTTGCAACAAATTCCAAGTATGAATTCTAATCACATCTCTTTTAAAATGAATTCTATTCTATGCGATTGTGGCAAACATAACGTTTTAAGCACTGGAGTAATTCTAGTTCTAAAAAAAATCGTTTGGTTTCGAATACTATTTCATTATTGGCCGATTCTTACAATTTACGGACCGCTATTGGTTAAAATTAAGACTATTGTATCTATACCAATAGTGAAGCAAAGACCTCATAGGTTTGCATAATAGACCATGCCATGTAAAAGTAGTATCACAGGTAAATTAAGCTTACGAATCTATTTATATGCCTGGTTTGGTAATAAAAATACTACCTACAGTATTTGTCTCTCTTTTCCCTTTTTAATCCATCCAAAGGTTGTCTTTAAAAGATCGGTCCTAAGAGGGCCCTCTTATCGCTACCGATAAAAGGGCCCTTGTTTCACGCTTTGTAAAATTTCTATATTTATGTCTGTAATATTTATATGGTGTACATAATAAAGAGTATTCTATTCTATTTTATTCCAATAAATGCTACCATTGGTAAGCAAAACGATTAGTTTTTGTTCAAAGGAACTCCGAGTTTTAGTGTTCAGAAGCTCATAAAAATTTACTGGCAAGAACATAACATATCTTTTGCAGTTATTGCTATCCTCATTTAATATATTATATTTAGTGATTTATATAATTACATTATTATATTGAGACTACATTCAAGAAGATCTTTTACGAAACTAAAGACAACCCATTTCATTTCAAACAACATAATTCCCGTATTGCAACAAACACTATGATTTAACCAATTAAAAAAAAAAAAGTTTTTACAAAAAAAGATACACACGACTTCTAAAAAAACAACAGAATGAACTTTTTTGGTGTGGTACCTACCCCACACTAATTCGTATATTTGCTATGTAAACAACAGTGGCAGGAAGTTTTATAACATCATCCACGAAATGGATTAAATAGGTACCTACTATTGTAGTTAAATCAAAAACTACCCAAACAAACCACCTTCGAGATTTTTTTTAAACCGCTTCACATCATCTGCATAGCCTTTTCCTAACTATGTTGGGGTCGGCTTCCAGTCTAACCGGATGCAGCTGAATACCAGTAATTTACATGGAGCGACTGCCTATCTGACCTCCACAACCCAGTTACTAGGTAATACGATACCCCTTGGTAAGACTGGTTGTGAGACTTTCGGGTTTCTGACTACCCGTAACGACTGTCAAAGATCCACGAATGACAGCCAGGACCAACGGCTTAACGTGCTTTCCGAGGCATGGAGGGGTCTTGGTATTTAAAGATGGTTACCCATCCACGGACCAACCGCGGCAAGCGTAGCTTAACCTGATCGATCGACCCGTGCGGCTGATATTACTTAGCCACAAGCCCCTCCAACCGCTTTGAAACCGCTCTACAATTGATGAATATATCGACGAACATTTATATAGAAAATACATACAGACGAACATAGATGTCTCCTTTTTAGAAGTCCGTTAAAAAGTAATAACAAAGCCTCTTCAAGAACAAAGGAACCACAATGTATTTTTAATATACGAACGTATCTCATACATTTCTACAATAATAAAAACAACAATACTGAGTGTAATTTCTTCTGACTTCACTTCAGATAATAAAAGCAAAACCCTTTGGGGTTGTCAGCTTGAACAAAAGCTCTGAAATTTTATTAATTCCTCCCTGTCGGGGGTGAAATTAATCAAACATCTGTAGTATGGAGTCATTTGCGGGTGAAATAGGTGGTTGTAATGGCAACCATATCACTTGGTTTTAGTAGATTTCTATATTTTATTTATCCTGTAGATAGATTCTTATTATGTAAATGTGAGGACTTTGTAGGCCTTGTAGACTTTAGATCTGTAGACCATTTTATATTTTATCAAGTATCTTTTACTTGTTGACAGGCCTACGCTGTCCTCCAATACCTACTGTAATTTAAAAACATTGTAAAATTCAATTATTTTTTAAAAGAGTAACCGTGGAGTTTCTTGCCGGTTCTTCTCCATAGGAAACGACCAATTGGAACCGTGCACCTAACTTCTGACGATTCATAAGTGCCCATGTAGATTTATGTGAAATAAAATATTTTGATTTTGACAGACTACGCTAGTGGTATACTGGAGAATGAAAGCTTGTCGTGACAATGGGGGCGAAAAATGTATTTGGGAATTTAGGTCTTTGATCTAAAATATCGATAGTGAAGGTGAGATTTATAAAGGTTAAGTTATAAAAGCTCTCGGTGAGAAGGAGCTGGCCGTAATCCACCACGAGGGCCCAGTGCGGGTTGGTAGATGTCACAAGTCTTCGAATTTTTGGTTCTAAAACACGATTTTACTCAGGATGGCAATTGTGCTACCAAAAACAATAGATCATCACTGGTCTATTTTTAAGCCGTCATATCCGTAATGATTATTGAAATAACATAAAACTAGTGCTGAACTAGTTTCCAAAGTCTACATTTGTTTTTAATACAATTTGTGCTGACATTTTTACTCCCTTTATTTTAAGCCTAAGTAGAAGAGAGACAATGCATGGCAATTGCACCAACTGTGATTGATTTGCTGTTCTTCAATCCAAAGAACCATTCTTTATTTCTGAAGCGCTTCATAAAGTACTGACAAAAAAACGGGACCAATAAGACACGATACAAGATATACCTTTAAAATAATCATGCAACTCGGGAATAATGCATTCGAAACAAGTTGTAAAATACTCGTATACAAAAAAAATACAATTAAACTCAGAACCTTTTCGCAGTCACTTAAACAAACCACCACCCGTAACTAAATAGTGGTTTTAACAAACAGTTCCAACCATTTTTAATTCTTACAGAAAAGCGAAGACAAGTACAAACTTCCGCACTGCGGTATCCAAAGAAGAATTTATGTGACATGTCCTACTGTAACGGCTAATAAAATGTTCAACAAAATGGCCTTTATTGAACATCATTTGTTTTTATATCGCGGAGTATCGTTATTTGCGATGGTAAGTGGGATAACTTGACCTTTTGAGGGTTAAATGATGTCAGCGAATACCGGGTTAGGTTATTAACTTATGGTTTTAACTTATTTTATTTCTAGTTCATATGGCTGATCATCACTTTTGATTAGGAACTTTTAAAACTTTTAACGGAAACCAAATTTTCATTTGATATTGAAAGAAAAGCTAGTTTTTAAAAAATATGTGCTGAATCCAGTAGAACCCTATAAATTTACGAATCAGAATTTTAAATTGTGCCGTGTAAATTAATAAATTTTATCATATGTTCTCCCTATTGTAAACCAAATAGCTTTAGACAAATTAAGTAACCTCCTAAAAAAAAAAAACAATTTATTACGTATTGCTGTTGTATGCTCACATATTAACCAGTCTAATTCTACAAGCGAAGACTTGTAATTGGCTTTCTGTTGACTATGTTTTCCTTTCTAGCAAGTTTTTAAGTTGTAAGTCTTCCATATTTAAATAAATAAATCGCAACGAATACATCACCAGCCTTCGATATACGATATGATTTGCCCTTTGAGCGGAAGTCTTAGCCTTTTCTCTGGTCTAATTAGTCAGTATTCTATTTGTAGTAGGTGTAGAACAACTTAAAAAGGACTGCCTCCGGCCTCTTAGGGTACCGGACCATTCACCAAATAAATATTTCCGTAAGTTAAAGTTAGAAAATAGATATAGCAAAAATTAATAGTCAATCAATAGGCATTAGAAAAATAGTACGAGGTTTCTCGTACAAATATAAGATACTAGCAGCGGCGCGGCCGGACCTTACGTTCGCTGATCGTGCTATGACGTACAAATGATATTGAACCTAAATGTGGTAAAGCAATCAAGGTCGACTTTACATTAGACAAATTAGAAAACCCTTAACAATAGACGTAAGATAAACAAACAAATTACTTCCCCACAACTTACACGCGGACACGACTAAAATTTACAGATAATTAAACCTAAATTCCACAACAATTTTATTAACGACCGTTTAATCTATCCACGTCTCAAATTTAGGCAAATTGTGCCCGAAACTAGCGACAATATATTTACATCGCGAAGTCTGTGGGTTGAAGACAAATTGTGGGACAAGAGACGCGCCACAGAGGCGTTAGGAAATGGAATAATAAGACGAACGATGCGATAGTAGTAACGGGAAATAAAAAAGCTTTTGCGTCACTCTATTTGCCATCCTGACGATAGTGTGGGTACAACTTACCTAGAATACGTTTTGCCACCCAGTAATAAAACGGTGTTACCAGTATGACATGGCTAGTTACGTTACCATTTAAAACTGCACCCCCATGGAAGTGAATGTCTCCATTTTCAATTCAGTCTAATGGCGTTGGCTTCTTAACTCCAAGAGTAAAAATATACTCGGACTCATCTTGATAAGGGACTTTGATTACATAAACGATGCCTTCGATTGCCAGATTTGGGCCAATCAGTAGTTTTTGAGACATTAAATTTAATTTTTGTAATAAATCTGGATGGAGAGCAGTGGTGGCCCAGTGGTAATGGCCGCGACTTACGAGTTGTAGGTCGTAGGTTCGAACCCAGACAGGCGCTTTACTTGGTGTAAATTATTTCATCACCTCTGCTCTCAAAACGGTGAAGAAAAACATTGTGAAGAAACCGGCATGTCCTAGAACCAAAAAAATCGAAGGCATGTGACATCTACCAACCCACACTGGGCCCGCGTGGTAGATTATAGCCCACTCCCTCTCGAAGAGAGGAGGCCTGTGTCGTAGCAGTGGGAACATTATAGGCTGATTATGATGATTAAATCTCATGAAATTAGTCTGCCTTGGAATACCGTCAAAATTTATTGAGTTTAATAACGAAAACAGTATAGTAATGTGTTAGTATATTAACACTTTTTTTTATGGATGGGAAATCATCTAATGACTCCTCCTGCTCTGGGTTTAGCGGAAGGGAGTGTCAGACTCTTACTGACTAAAACCCACCCGTGTTCCTTCCTTAGCCCGTTATGTTCCGGGCACGGGCAGCGGTAACCCTTTCGGACAATCCCGCTGCCCAATATATTAACACTCCATCTGCTAACTCCTCCGTAAACAACCCGCATCCAACTTACGCCTGCTTCCCTAATCTCAGTTACTCAGCCGTTCCACCGTCAATTTGTACATATAATGTACCGTGTATTAATTGCGCCTACTCGTATAACACTATAGGGATTGTTGAGCGACTTTCGTTTGTTTACACAAAACTTTGGTTTAAGTTTCAGTTCACATAATTTTAGTAATAGGATACACGAGTATAATTTAACTCCTTCTAACAACTTCATGTTTGTCTATTTTGTTTTCTGGCTTATGTAGGGTTTTTTATTGTGTACATATGCATATAAATTGTGACTTACCTCGTCTTCAGGCAATAGACAAAATTGTCAAACTATTAAGGTTTTGAATATGAGGCTTGTGGCACCTCTAAGTGTATTTTGTCTTTTTTTTGTACTGGGCGACTTGTTTGTGCAGAACACGGATATCGAGTGCAGAATAAACATGCAATCTTTCTGTCTTTTCTGTTTAAAAATTAACCAATATTGGTCCAACGTTATAAGAATCGTGGACATTCTTAAAAATGGAACCGCAATTATTCTTCAAAAGCACCTCTAAATGGAAATCAAATCTTTGAACAATTTTATTCTCTCTACCTTCGTCTTATGCTTGAGTAGTTAATGACTGCTAATTAAAATGCTAATTAGGTACAATATTACCAATTCAACCTCAATTATAATAAAATATTATAGGATGTTTTATTTCTTAAGTAGTAGAAAATCTAGAGAGTATCTTTTGTTTGGTTTCGAGGGGAAACCTTCAAAATTCTTACGGCCTTTGGGTATAAGACCACCATCTGCTCATGGCATTTGTTTTTTTTTTTTGTTTGTTTGTTTTTGCCGAAAATAAACGTATTTTCTTTCTTTTTTTTCTTTCTATCGTTATCTCTCAAAAGACCGATCCAAAACCCTCTCATTGCAGCGCCCGTTAGGGCACATCTTTGACAGAAGACTGTAAAGGGGTCTCCCCGAAACCTAACTGTATCAGTCTGACTACTATACGTCGTTTTCGCTAAGTAGGAGAGTACGTCCTTTGCATCGATTAACAATTGCTGATTCTTGATCACCTTTATAAAAAAAAAGTAAGTAGATTTTTTTTTTTTTATAAAAAGTTCAAGGAAATACTATAATTATATTATTTGCTAGTGAGCCCCCAAACTATACAGTTACCCCCTTACTAAGAAACGTTGTATAGTGTCTGTATAGTTATACACTCTTTGTCTTCTTCTTTCGAAAGTCAAATTACTGACGACTGAAAGAGAGAAATTGGTGTGTAACTATTCATCAGAAATCAATTCATAAATTTATTAGTATGGGGGATAGTCTGTATCTTCAGGCTCTATGTACGGCTACCAAAGGAGATAAGTAACCAGGGTCGTCGGATATACCTAGTTGAAGTTTAGTAAGAAACCGGTGGATGTTTTTGAATCAAATTTAATTTAATTAATAGGAAACAAACAGTTCATGTATCAAGTTAAATTTAATTCAAATACATCCATCGGTTTCTTACTAAATTCAACTATATCCGACGACCATGGTTACTTATTTCTTTTGGTGACTGTACATTGACCTATCTAATCTTCTAATATGAATTGAAAAAGTTACATTGCTGCTGGCCAAGATTTGAACCCACAACCTCGTGCACAGAAACGAGGCCTTAATCACTGGGCCATCACAACATTTTGTTAATAATATTCACCGTATCTAATTTATTGGGTACCGTCACATTATCCAATAAAAAACCCTCAGTAAAAAAAAATACCTGTTATCATAATCTTTTGGGACCTAGCGTTAAACGAGTTCTTTCAACTTTGTTATTAAAATTGTCGCCTAAGAGCAATATTAAGATTAAAATCTGTTAATCCTGCTACCCTTGAGAGGATCGATGGTAGAAACGATAAAATTGCCCGCCCGTGTAATCTTTATAGGGAAAAAAATTAAGCTCGGGAATGTTAAAAGATTTTATTTTTATATTTGTGAGGAAATACGGGAAATATTGAGTAATTCAATGTCTAAGAAATTGGTATCTTCCACTAGCCATTCACGACAAATTTAAAGATGGGTATGGGTATCACCATCAGAGTAGTCACCTAAGTCCATTCTCCTGAATAATTAGCCTATAATGTTCCGACTGCTGGGACATAGGCCTCCTCTCTTCGAGAAGGACTGGGGATCGTAGATGTCACAAACATGTCTACGATTTTTTTGGTTCTAGGACACGATGTCGCTCACGATGTTTTCCTTCACCGTTTTGAGAGCAGTGGTCATGAAATAATTTACATAAAGCAAAGCGCCTGTCTGGATTCGAACCTACGACCTATAACTCGTAAGTCGCGGCCGTTACCACTGGGCCACCGCTGCTCTCACCTACCTATAAATAGTACCAATCATTAAACCTGACTTGGTTTCCGTACGTCCTTTTCGGGAAAACACTGAAAATCAGCGCTGTGCTGCGGGTCCCCTACAGCACAGCATCATGCTGAGTGGAAGTCTTCTTGTCACAGTCATAACGTGCAGCTGTCGACTATTTCTGTTTTCTGCTCGTGATTATAGTATATTTATTTTGTTTTTATTTTTCTTTAATACTCGAGTAAATTATCTTTTTGTATGCACGTGTTTTTGTAACAAATAAACCTATTTTTCTTTCTTTTCAAAACTAGCAAAGTCAAATGAACATTGTGAAAGCAAATAAGTGCTGCTGCGAAGCTTGTAACTTAAATAAAACTAATTAAAACATAGTTTTCATTTTATTTTGACTCTTATATCTGCCCGTGACTTCTTCTCGGTGAAATTATGGCCACCGACGCACCGCGTCGTATCCTATCGCCCGCCCGCGCTATTACTTTTTTTTTTTATGGATGGGAAATCGTCTAATGACTCCTCCCGCTCTGGGTGGAGCGGAGGGGAGTGTCAGACTCTTACTGACTAAAACCCAACCGTGTTCCTTCCTTTGCCCTTTATGTTCCGGGGCAGCGGTAACCCTTTCGGACAATCCCGCTACCCGCCCGCGCTATTACGAGTACTTCCTTTTCTGACTTTTATTCCTTTTGCTCTGCTCCTAAGCGTCCTAGCGTGATATTGTATATACCTAATTAAATATATTGACTTAGCACACGAGGTTGTTGACATGTGGAATGTGAGCTCGGCTATCATTGTGCGGATTATCGTATCGGCCAATGGCCTGATGCCCAAAAGTCTCGATCAACATCTCTCGAGACTCGTTAGGTGGTTGGTTCAAGGGCCTGATTCAGAAGGCAGTGCTCCTCGACACGGCTCGCATTGTGAGGAGGTTCCTGTCTCTGGAGCTCTAACCACCAGTAGCTTGGACCCTGCTCATAATACCTTTCTCAAAAATTGAGCTATCAAATGCAAAAAGCGTTTTTCAAATCCGACTGGTAGTTCCTGAGAAAAGCACGTTCAAACAAACAAACTCTTTAGCTTTATTATTAGTATAGACAGATAGATAATTGCATACTTAGCCAAATTATTATCATTAATTCAGGACACGGGTCTCAAAGAAAACTATTTACTTCTAAATAATTTAAAAAATACTAATAAAATGTTCCCAAAATAATCTTCCTACGATAAATAATAATTTAACATTATCAAAGCCCAAGCACAATATTTATGAGCCATTTAATTACGAAGTCTTTATAAATCTAGTAGATAAGACACTAAAATCTACTGAAATATATTTTATTAAAGTCATGATAAAGTATTAAAGACGTTATAATCATACCCGTCTTCGCTAAAATCAAGCAAGGCAACGTCTAGTTTGGTAATTTTCTGCTTATTTTGTAAATGTTATAAAATTAATAAGCTCATGTAATAGTTTGTTTATTTCACTAAGTCACAATGGTTTAATTTATTGTTGTAAATTAAAATAATAAGTAAGCAAATAATAACTAATACCTAATTAATTAATAAAAATAACAAAATTAAATCCTAACTTAACTAAAACTATACACAAACTAAAATATAGTGTCGAAAAATTCATCCGCATCGCTGTTGACTGGTAATGTACCCAAGAGACTGGCGGCATAACCACGTTGTATGGCAATGCTTAGCCTCTGGCCAAGGTAAAAACCAGCCCTTGAGTCACGGGAAGTGTCAACCAACCGTTTCGAAATTTCTTAATTAATTTTTAAAATTAATCCATGCTATACATTATATTATATTTAATAGCCGTTACCAAAATCATAAATTCTAAAGTAACTGTCTGTATAATACCTTTTCACGCCTAAACTACTGATCGGATTGAGATAGAATTTGGCAAGGAGATAGATGGCATCCTGTGGAAGGATGTAGGCCACTTTTTATGTTAGTGTCACGTTCCCGTGGGATAATATCCGACATCCACGCGGGCGAAGCTGACGAAAAAGCTTTATATAAATGACAACCGACTTCAATAAAAAAAAATACAAAGTGAATCCGAATTTGATTTTTATGGAAAGAAGCAAAAATTTCCAGAAAATTTTTCAAATTCGGAAAAATCTGATCGTTCTATTGTGTCTATGGGATTTCTGTATGAACTATTAAAATGTGGACAGGACAACATATTTTGTCGTTTTAGCTAGTAGTATGCAATAAATAGAGAGAAAAAAAATACTTACGCGCTTTCAACACACTTTTAATTTCAGGTGTAAGCATGAACGTTTGTTACTTCTTGACCCCTCAACTACTGAACCAATTACAAAGAAAGAAAGAAAAAGAAAAATGGTTTATTCTGCACAAACAAAACGCCTCGTACTCAAGCTTAATAATAATAAAAATGTTGAAGGTCCGTGGCATATCTATCTGTTCGCCAATTTTGTTTTTTTTTTCTCATAATGGCGGTCACTCATGAAATCTATATAAATCGATAGCTGACATCAATACAAACAGAAATCATAATAAGACCAAATCCCGTAAATTATTATCACGTTCAAAGTAGATCACATGACATCCATATTTTTTGAACTTGCTTACATCTTGTTGCATAGATGTTTGAAATAATCACTCTGAATGTTTAAAATAATCAAACATCTATGCAACAAGATATAAGTAAGACAATATAATTTATCCCTTAGCAAATAAAATCATTGCAAAATAAATACTTCTCGAACCGTTGCTTAAAACTGATACAGATTATACCCATTAAAAAGAGCATTTCCAGCGATTTAAATCTTAATTGCCAGCTGAGGTTCTTTCAGATAATTAGTCCACAATTGCCTCTCAGTAATTCCATAAGAAACTGCTTTCAATAAAAACTTCCGTAGTATTTTATTTTGATAGATCCTCCTTAAATGAATAGTCTATAAACTAAGATTAAACTATAAACTCGGGTTATAACTTTTATTAAAAGTTTATTGCTTTGAGTCATAAAATGCATATTATAAATAGTTCTATCAATAGACGATGTATAAGGTAGGTGTTTAACCCTAGAACTGGTGGCCTACCATGATCTAATTAAAAACGATTCAAAAACAAGACATTTCAGTTTAGGTTCCTAAACTGCATCGCTTGAGCTGCTCTATGGACGTCATGGTACCAAACAAGTATAAATTAAACCAAAACTTGCGACTCAGTTTGGGACAATCGCTGTCAGCAGATGGCACGGCCTAAACTGAATCGTTAAACTGACGTCATGGTACGAATTAGAAGAACAGTTCAGTTTAGGTCCCAAAATGGATCGCGTTAAGAGCTTGTGGTAACGTCAATAACGCAATGAATGTTATTGAACTGTCAAAATGATAGCCATTGCTGCTGATAATGTTTTACGCAATTACATCGCTGTTGTATGTAATAGTATTATACATTTTCACAATATAATGGATAGGTAGAGAAACAACAAAGAAAGTTTGTGTGAACACAGTATGATCTTATGGTTAATCAAGATGAGACTACTTAAAAAAAGTGTTCAAAAGAAAAATACGTGCTTTGGCAGGCCACTTTTTTCTAAGTTTTAATATAGGGACTTAGAGAATCTATATATTCTATAATTATACAAATAAAGCTGAAGAGTTTAAAAATCACATTTGAAAATTTGCATATGATAACCCAATTCTTGAGGAACACTATAGGCTATGCGCAAACGAAGTAATAGCGCGGGCAGGCGATGCGATGCAACGGGGTTAGTCGGGGGAACAAGCATGCGGACAAAGTCGCGGGCGGAAACTAGTTAGTTATAATTATAAAATCAGTACTAGCACAAGTACCAGTAGGTAGTTTGTAGATCAACTTGCTGCCCTAATTCGTAACTTATTACGAAAGTAATAGACAAAACATCTACAAAACTTTCACGAATCATCCGCGCCATGAAGCATGAAGAAGCCTCCTCGTGTAGCGCAGTTTGTTCTGCCAGTTACTCAACTGAACCGAGCGCTCGGCGCATTCTGGACAGTCGCACCCAACACCTTATTTGACTGGCCAATTCTTCCCTTGTGGTGGTAGGGCTAACGCTTGCCTGGTTTGCGACCACACTTCCATCGGAGTCCGGCGTCAAGCAGACTGCTGTGTTTCGTCGATGCGTGAGAGTTCCAGTGCCTTAGGCATCTTCTGGGCACGCTCGATCCATCATAGACCTCATCAATCGCTTTCCATCAGGCGTGATCGAGGTCAAGAGCGGGCTCATTCAGGAATAAAAATAATATCCGCGTGTCATCCGCGACAGATACACTACATGTCTACGTCTAGACAAAGTCCATTGTTCACACGTCACGTTCTTTATGTACGAAAAATCTAGTCACAAAATAAATAAGCGAAGACATACAGAGGTGTGAAGAATTTTTCAATCACTTTAAGTGGTGACTGCGACATATTTAAAATGGAGGTATCTTGCATCGTCGCGCCTTTGATGTCACGGGTCGTTTGCAGCATGTTAACAAATTAAATGTAACGCTTTGAAAAGAGATGTTATTAATTAAGTTTCTTTCTTCTTGTTTTTGAAAGATATATTAATTTATGGTCTTGTCTCTTGCAGTCACATTTTATAAAGGTTGATTGGAAGATGGGTGCAAAGCTTAAAGGCGAAGATAGTACAGACAATTTAGAACCATTTAAGCCATGGTTGTCTTAGACGAAGTCTTACTAATTTCTTTTTAGTAGTCTTACATATTCCCAAAACTTTAAGTAAACTGATTTTATGGCCAAATTGAATGATAAATGAATTTATTTTTATTTTATTTCATTAAAGTAATGTGTAAGTAATCTAGCAAAACATGTTTTAGGCCTCTGTTTCATTAGACATAAAACATATAAAAAATCGGCTTGACCGATTTTTATGAATTTTTTTGTGTATATTTGGTAGGTCTGAGAATAGGTAGTAGGCTATTTTTTTTTTGCAAAACAACGTTTGCGGGGTCAGGTAGTATATATAATATATAAAGTAGGTACATATAAATTAAACTCGAAATGCATCGCTAAGCATTTTTGACGTGTTATAAATCGATGAACGCCGGCTGCATGCACGAAAAAGCATGACTCATTGTCACGTTCCGCCTGAGCCGAGCGTGTAAGCGAGAGCGCGGAACAAGCGATAGAGAGGCACGATCGGCTTAAGCGTTCGGCTTGTGACGCGTTGTTTTCTTATGACGTTATCACGTAAAATTATCGACCGTAAACTGACTTTACAGACAACCAATTTTTTTTTGTAGATGCCTATGCTTTGCCTTAGCTGTGACACATATGTCTTGAAACACGATTTAATTCACACCGCATATACCTAGGACACCGGGCAACCATCAGCACTGTCAGTCGTTGTCCTAATGTGGAGTGGTTCTAAGTAAAAGCCACCGCAAGGGTCGCGTCACATGACTTGCTGGATTGTCTAGTCTATGGTACAAGGGAGAAGTGACAAGCGACTGTAGGTAAGCTTAGCTACAAAGTGTAGGCCAAAAGTTAATCGTCATCAAATAGGGTTCAGCTACACGATGACTGATGCATGCCGACTGATGGGACAGGTCAGCTCAAAACTGAAATGGATCTTTTTACAAAAGGCCCTTCCAGACATGGACCTGCATTGTTGGACTCGTATAAAATCCTAATATAATATTTGGACTTTAAGAGACCATGACCTCTGAGTTTGTTTCGGCATTTCTTCTCAGGGCATAACCAGCCTATAATGTTCCCACTGCTGGTACACAGGCCTCCTCTTGGTGAGAGGGAGTGGGCCGTAATCCACCACGCGGACAAAAATTCTTTTTTTTCTAGGACATGCCAGTTTTCTCACGATGTTTTCCTTCACCGTTTTGAGAGCAGTGGTGATGAAATAATTTAAACAAAGTAAGGCGCCTGTCTGGGTTCGAACCTACGACCTACAACTCGTAAGTCGCGGCCATTACGACTGGGCCACCACAGCTCAGCCATCTCAGATATCAGACAGGAAATGCCAGTGCAATCTTGATTAAAAATATTGACGTGTAAAAGACGTCTTAAAAGATCTACTTACAGAAAATTAACATTTCAAGGGAAGAAAAAGTAGTTATTATTAATGAATACTATGACCAGAGTGTCTCTGGGGAACATGGTATCTATCAAAAATGTTGTTATACCGCTCAGTAAAAGTATAAATATCGACACCGGCTTCAGTTCCAGTTGTTGCCGTGGTGAAAAGAATAGCGAGAGAGCAAGGTTTTCCGTCTCGCTCTTCATGACTGCTATTTTGTTGTTTGCAGAGAAAGAAAATTAACTTTCCCTTCTCACTCAATGTTAGGCACTTGCTGATACTCTTAGTACCTGGGCGTATCGTTATTGATAGACGTAAAAAATATCAGCCACATTTTCACAAGCAATCTACTTCTAATTTTTACACCGTACCGTCCACAGTAACGATAAATTAACCAGGAACATTTTTTATCTTCCTCACTGGTTGATTAAGACGGACCATGTTTGACAGATGCATTGAACGCTTGGAAAATGGTTAGTCCCAGTACGGTTTTGCCCGTCAACCCGACCGCCCAGAGACGATGAAACGTGCCGCTTTGCAGTATTATATGGAATACCCTTGTAAACACGTCACGTAATTCAGTTGAGGGTGTCCATCTGCTGGCTGTGGGAGAATGGGAGGCAGGCTTCTGGCTTTAGGCGCTCCTGTCATCCACCATAGGCACTATGATGGATGACTCATCCTTTCGGCTCACTACGCGTCTCCGCTTGGGCGTACCTTGTGTTCTTCTGCATCGATGACACTGCGGTGTGTCACTCTGTGGTGTGGGACGCAACCTGTGTCGCAACTTCTCTCATGGGAAAAGTAGATAGAAGATCAATGACAGACACATCGTGAAAAAATTGATATGGAAAAATTTATAAGTTTCTCCGCTGCCGCTTATAACTTAACACCTTACAGAAAAGGTTGGACATTAGGAGAGTAGAGTGTCCATTTTCGGGGCAACCCGTTGGCAACCGGTGTTATTTCCAAATTTATTCGAGCGATGATTGTCGATTTTATGTACCCAATAACTTTGTGTTTCAAATACGTAACACGTACGTAATACGTTTAGCTTCTATATTTAGATATTCTATGTTAAACTTTTTAATGTTTGATGCATAAATTGATTAAACTGTGTTATAGAATCGTTATTTATAATTGATAAATTATGTGTGGGAGAGAACTTTAGGGTACGTACAGAAATAGAAATGGGTAGCAGCCTGTATTTCTCGAATGGTAAAACAGAGGGGTACAGACGCCAGCTCATCAAGCTACCCGAAACTGTCAAATTTTCCCAATCAACTTTGAACTTTATGCTTTAGCGGTAAAGTTGAAAATCTATTAAAGAATTTTGACAGATTGTAGTAGCTTGATGTAGCTTGATGCTGGCATCTGTACCTAGAAAGCATGGTGGCGGGAGCAGTGGTGGCCCAGTGGCAACGGCCGGGACTTACGAGTTGTAGGTCATAGATTCAAACCCAGACAGGCGCTTTACTTTGTGTAAATTATTTCATCAACACAGCTCTCAGAAACCGTGAAGGAAAATATCGTGAGGAAACCGGCATGTCCTAGAACCGAAAATTCGAAGACATGTGACTTGTACCAACCCGCACTGGGACCGCGTGATGGATATACGGCCTACTCCCTCTAATAGAGAGGAAGCCTGTGTCCCAGCAGTGGGAACGTTATAGGCCGATTTAAAACTAAACCTAGAAACTCCATTTGGCAGCGGTGGTAATGGCCACCACTATTACCACAAAAATAAGTTTTTATTATATTTTTTGGATATCTATATATATAAAAGGAGAACTGACTGACTGACATATCAACGCACAGCCCAAACCGCTGGGTCTAGAGATTCCAAATTTGGCACGTACGTTCCTTATGAGGTTTAGGGGTGCACTAAGAAAGGATTTTTCAAAATTCATCCCCTAAGGGGGTGAATGGGGGGGGGGGTGAAATTTCACGCGGACGAAGTCGCGGGAAGAAGCTAGTTTAAAATATAGGGTGTCTACTAACTTTGTTAATTTGTCATAATGTGTCAAATTCAAATTAAAAAATCCCGCTGCAACGTAGTAATTTGTAATTTGAATCCGATTATTAACTTTAGATGTGTACTGACTCAAACTCACTCAAATTACCATTTTTAATGATTTCTATATACTTCTATAAATGCTAAATGATTTTATTTCTGTAAGTAGGTTTGTACAGACGCGAGCACATCAAGCTACTACAATCTGTCAAATTTCTTTAATAGAATTTCAACTTTATCGCTAAAGTATAAGGTTCAAAGTTGATTGGGAAAATTTTACAGTTTCGGGTAGCTTGACAGATGTGCAAACACTTTTAAAATGTCAATCATATTTTGAAAAAAAAACTAGATAAGGTCTGTGCTGTGTTTCGTCGATGCTTGGGAGTTCCAGTGCCTTAGGCATCTTCTGTGCACGCTCGTTCCATCATAGACCTAATCCATTGCTTTCTATCAGGCGTGATCGAAGTCAAGAGCGGGCCCATTCAGCAATAAAAAATAAAATAAAATCGCATGGTCATTCATTCGACATTTTAAATGATTACACAATAACACAGAATAAAAGTTTAAGCAAAGAAGAATATTTTCAAGTAATAAACTTATAAACTTTAATAACTTCATCCAAAATCCAGATTGTTACTATATTAAAATTAGACAAACGAAATCACTATAATAGGTACATAATATTCCTCCAATTTTCATTCTCCGAACGTCCAAACATTATCATAACGGACTAATAAAGCAATGTCATTTTTTTTGAGAATAATATAAAAAATCTCATTAAAACCAATTTGGTTCGCGACCGTCGAGAAATTTGCACATTAATCATTTTTTATATTAAAATGCTAACACACCCCTATACTATCTTATTACTATGTATACCTTAATATTTTAGCTTTAAGAGTCGTCGCAAACTTGGCTGCGAGTAGTGGCCGGCCTGAGCGACTAATCCTGGCCACAAGTTGCGTCCAGTAGTCGCTCAAACTTGAACAGTGTACTGAACTGTGGTACTGAAGGTTACTACTAATTAATTTCCCATCACAAAAAGTATGATGCAACTGTGTTCTTCCAACAACTAGATCACAGGTTCCCAACGTAGGCGATAGACTTTCAGGCCCAAATATAAGACCCAGAGGACATTATATATCCTATCTTACGACTATATAATATTATACTTTAAATATAATCGTGGCAAAAGCTGTTTCAGATTCGCGACAGATGGTAAGTAAGCAAAATTGAGGGCTCTAGAAAAAAAATATTCTCAAAGTGGGCGGTGGGCATAATAAGGTTATGAACTAGAGAAACAATTACTACAACACACTGCATCAACTTAAGCATAGACAAGACGGGAGTTTGTTACGCCACTTTTTCTAGATAACTTAAGCACTAGGCAGTGGAGAAGCGCGGGCGTTTTGGGGGACTGTCTTATGTAATTTTGACGTTAAAAAAGTACAGATTCTCAGTCTAATTAGATTAGATTAGTTTTAATTTTGATTTTGACTGCCAGAGAAGGTAAGCCACTAATTTAATGGCCGACTCCAAATTGCTTCGTGTTTTATTTTTATTTTTAAATGGCATCTCGCTGGACAACCTAGAATGTTATAGGTTGCCAAACCGGGCTTGCTTATGGGTGTCTTAATAAACTATGGCCTCCAGCCAGGGCTTAAATAAAAAAAACTAAGCCGTTACACGCTAAGGCCGCGGCCGCATTACTAAGGCCACTGCGACGGCGATTTCGTGAAAACAAATTCTTATAAACATTGGCCGCACTGCGAAACGACAAGCGAAATTTATTTGTTCATATCGTTGCCGCGGCCGCGTCGCTGTCGCCATACTATAGTGCGGCACCGGCCTAAGGGCACTTCCTATGGGGTACGGATCTCGGTCCTTAGGGCAGCAAGGGACAGGCTGGATCGGAAAATTGCTTCGTGTGCAACGATACTTAAATTTATTGTGACATACGGCCTTTAAGGCTTGTCGTCGACCTCACTGAGGTCACCAACCTGAAAAGTGGTGGCTAAGACATAACATGTATGTTGAACTTTATTATAAGGAGAAACCTTTTGCAGTATGTTGAACCTAAACTGCTGGTCGGTGAATATGGGTCCAATGACCGTTCCACCTGAACTAACTTATTCAACCAGAGGGGCAATTCTCGTAATTTTAAGAACATTCACAGTCTGATCTCAGTCTCAATCTGTCAAAAACACCTGTAATCTCCCTAGATTTTTGTCAATTTTTGACATTGATTGTCGCAGAGATGAGATTGCGACTAGATTTTGAACGTTTTAAATTACGGGAATACGACATTACGGGACAGCTGTCATATCCGATTCTTTTCGCGATTCACATACTAAAACTTGTTCATAATTATAGGTAAAGTGACCCCTAAAGCTAAGCGCACATTACTGCCGCCATTGGGCCGCAGCGCAACGCATTTTCAAACAAAAAAATGCGGTGAGGCCTGCCTGTAGTGTACAATCGTACATATTTATAAAATGAACGAAGATTATGTAGTGGGATTTTTAGAATTGTTGCAACGCGGTGGGGCTTACCCAAAACTGCATCAGCCTTTAAGAGGTTTAGGGTAAACACAAACTATGTTTAAACACAGGCACGAAAAGTCTTGCTATCTTTCAAGAATGATCTTACAGCACAGTGTGTTTGTGGTAACAGCACCTTTCATTGGAGCCTCCTGAAAAGATTGATCTGACGCAACTGTTTTTGAGGTAAACTACCCTATTGATTTCAGTTTACCTCCAAATGGGCCATAATGACCACTATTACAACGTAATCATGCCCTTCAACATAATTTGCCCCATTTATCAAAATTAGGTAAACCGGGAGGTAATCAAAAATCCAATTTACATAAGAAAGTGACATCGAACCAAGTTCCCGACTACCTGTTCATTATTACATACTCAGATTTTATTAATGTACTTACGAAAATTATGCTAAAAAGTACCTAAATGTTCCTATAATGTTTTAATAAAATTAAGAGCAGCGGAAGTACGGAATTATTATTTTATCAGCAGAGCGGAGATGAGACGATTTTCGTAAATTATTTTGGAGTAATATTGTAACTTAGTTATTATTCAAAATAAACTTGTTTTAATTTAAGGTTTTCAAGCCCACTTAGGCCGTGCGCAGACCTAGTCAAGGCTGTGCTAAGTCTATCTATCGCTTTAGCAAAACGATGATGATGCAAAAAATGGCCTCATCAGTAATTTGTCAAAGATAGACACATTGTTTCGACTAGAGGGCCACAGAGTACATTTTTATATAGAGGGCCTAGACAAGTGGCAATCGCTTTCAAAGCGTTTGACATTTCTACAAATAAGCTTTTCGATAGCTTATGCCAGTCCCACACACATTTACTTTTGTTTCGTCGCGTTATCGTTATCGCTAATACAATGTCACTTTGTCTAGGCCCGTAAGGTCTATTTAAACCTTAAGCGTTATTCGCTGCCGCTGTCGGTAGAGGTACATACCGCGCGGGTTTCGCTCAGGTATTTAGTATCAAGTTCCGCGGCTAGAGCGGAATAAGTAGTTAGTGCCATAGTACCGCATAGGTATTTTTTCGCTTGTTGGGCGAAACCTCGAACTCGGTATTCTACCCACAAGGATAGCGAAATCCGCTTTAGTGTGAACAGTAATATTACCGCATACCCACTCGGTTTTCTCTACCGCAGACGTTAGCGAATATCGCTTAGGTTTGAATAGGCCTTAAGAGGATTACATGACCTAAAGCGCGGTCTTTGTCGAACTGCATAGAAAAGAAAGAGAAGCGCGATGGCACAACGCTGGTAATTTATTGCAAAATATGAAGCAATTATCTATTTACGAAAAATCTATTGTTTGGACTAAAAAATTAAAACACTAGAGTTTTAGTATGTTACTTGTAGAATAATCTGACAAAAAATCATAATGATTGATGTATACTAGTATGGTTTTTATTGTAAAAAGAAAGTTTTTAGAGGTATCTTCATGATTTTTTTCTATCGTACCAAATAAGTTTTATTATGTTTTCGACACACTATATACCTAGCATATATTCTGAAGAATATTATATATTTTTTTTAATTTGGTTACTGTAGTCGATCATATACTTTTGTTGTTTCTAAAACTTGCGTTTTGTGCGTTTAGGTCCTGTAAGCCCCTTAAGGATTGTGCACAGCCATTCAATTACTTTCACACTGAAACACTACGTTTACCCACGACTGGGAACTTCTGTTTCGTTCAGTGCACAAACACAAATTACGTAAAAAACCATCTGAAAACCAAACAAAACGGTTACATTTCAGAGAATTCGAAAAAAAATGTGTTCAAAAAATTCACACTGCATTTTAACTTCACTGCCAGACTTTTAACAGAATAGGTACAGACTAACAGACATCTGACGGAAATATACAGTACCTTGTGCGCCAAACAATAGAAAATATGCTTTGAAAACAGACAGTGGAAGCAAGCATTTGTGAAGAATTCATGAACTTACACAGAATTCAGAGCTCGTACTGTTTGAGGGGGAGTTTCTAGCTTTTCAACTGTTTTGTTAGTCTGTAGAAATTGTGTTAGATTGAGTTTTCGATTGCTTAGAAAAAATTTAAGTGGATCGAAAGTTTAAGGAATCGTTTTTTTAGCTACCGGGTGCTTGGTTCGAAATCTAGTACCTATAACTGGCAATGCGAAAATTTAAACGAACTAACTACCAATTGTTTGATAGTTTATGTAATTAAAATCTATTATACAGCACTCTGTATAATAGATTTTAATTACATAAACTATCTACTACTACTACTATTTACTGGACTATTTACTGGACACCTCCAGTACGACATTTTGCAGGGGGTGATAGCTTGGGTCAATACCTACCAAAACAACACAATATAATTTATTATGTTCCGCAAAATGTTACGGATTTACAGTTATACAAAATGTTCCGAAATATCGAAAAAGAGCTCACAGTCTCTTTTAAAGTCCAGACATTATCTTAGTCAGATCACGTGAAGACCACATGTAGATTGGTATCTGAAATGGTTTTTTGAGGAAAGTGCCACACAGAGTTGACTAGACCAGTCCAGTCAGAGCAAGCATTTGTCAGTAATCGAGCAGCGACTTAGAACTTGAGGAGCAACCCTAACTTTGAAAGACGTTTTATATTTCAAACGCAAACCTCCAAGTTTATTTATACAGCCACCTCACTTGTAGAATATTCTGTCAAAGTGAAGTCCACCGCGCTTTGCATAGAGATGTGTTATCTGACAGATGTGTTTTACCAAGAAATGTTTGTACATAGAGCTAAGAAATTATAGCAAGAAATATGATTAAACTTCTTCCACTCTAGTATTGTAATCAATGTAATATTGGATAAAAATGTATATACTACTGGATGAACTTCTTATACTAAATTAACTAACAAAGTATTAAAATAAAAGTTTAATAACCTAACCTAACTAAAACTAATAACTAATAAAAATATGGCGTCGAAAAATCTCTCCGCATCGCTGTTGACTCGTAATGTACAGACGTGGGGTGGGTGGAGGGGTCTGTCAGACTCTTACTGGCTAAAACCACATGGTGTCCTGCTGCTACCTTTAGCCGGGGTGCTGGAGTGCTTGCGCATTTCATCACGCTTCTCCGGCCAGGTGTTGGCCCGCATGAATCCATGCGGACCCCGTCACCCTCAGCGGCCGCAAACGGCCACCATTCCTCTAGAGAGAGGCGCGCGCGGAACACGGCGCGCCGCCATCTCGGGCCTTTCACTGTTCAGGCAACAAACTCCCCAAGTCTGTTGCCTGCAGGCCTCACCCTAAGGCTTGTCGTCCATTGCTGAATGATTAGGATTACTCTAAGAAATGATTAGAAAGAAAATAAATACGTTTATTTTCAGTAGGTAAACATGACGTAGCGAAATAACACAAACACAAAAGTCCTGAGCAGTTCAAAAATACGACCAAAAACACTGGAAACGGCTCGTCCATATAATAAACACGGGCAAACTTATAATGAGTACATACACTACTTGATTCATTGACTAAATAAATGTACAACATTATGCAAATACTTCATAACTAGTGTGTTTCACGAGGAAATTTAATTAAAAACATGTTTGAACTAATTAAATTATGATTCGCAGTATCCGCACCGTACCTGTGAATTAATTGGAAACGATAGGTTTATTGTTTTATTTTAGCTATTGCTGGAAGTTTTTGAACACGCTCCCTTAGCGGCAGGTTGCGGATTTTTTGCCTGACGTGCCTCTGAAAAATACATAACTATGCAATTTCCGAGTTATTGCTAACAACTCGTGTGCCCAATGAGATTCCCCATCGGCAATAATGACGAACCTCCATCTTGTATTTTCGCTTTATGGTCATAGCGCACGTATCAAACCGAAAAGGGATCGTTACCGTATCAACTCGAGCCGTTCAGTATACTTTGAGTGAAACTCCCTACTGCAACGCACACTAATCGGAATCGTAACGTAATCGCCTCGCCTCGGGACAAGCTCACGAACCGCGGTGCGGTGCGTTACGGCTCGTCGTCCCCGCTCTTACGTCTCTCCGTACCCGAGCTTACGTCTCTACGTCCACCCTTGTCCCTCTCACCCCTCCCTCGGTCGGCGAGTCGTAAGCGCGGCCTCGCCTAGCCGTAGCCGATTCGACGTATCGGAGCTGCTGATCCGCTTTTGATTACGTGCTTACGTTAGGTTGACGCCTGTTTGACGGCGAGGCGAAAGGCGATACGATTATGATCCCTTTCCGAGTTGATATGTGTGCTATGACCAGGCATTTAGGAAAATACTCACCCTCTTTATTCAAGATGGCAGAGATATTGACACACAGCCTGTTACAGTCATTTTGTATAGTTTACGGGGGCAATTACGATCGTGGGTATATTCCGTTGGATGATAATTTCTACCAAACACAGCGGCATTTTTATATTGGCAACACATTGATTAGACGCCATTTTATCGCCTGCCGACCCTTTCGCTTTTGCTATATAAAAATGGCACTGCCTTTGGTAGAAATTATCATCCAACGGAATATGTCCACTATCGTAATTGCCCTAGGAAACTATATATGATTCTGAACCATGTGCGCTAAAATTAAGTAGTATACTTTGGACCGCGTATAGTTGTTCACATTGTTGTACGAATGTTGTTTTTCATGATGTTACTAATATAGTCCTGCTAGGTTATTAGCGATAAAAAAAAACCCTGTATACAACATCCCGACACCAATCGTCGAGCAGTAGCCGACAATACAACACACCTCTAGTCGGAGAATCCCTCCCTTTTCTATGGAGGATGATTGAACTTTACACCCTGTTCCTCATACCCCTATAAACATCATCGTTCTGCTTTTTAAATTTATTTAATATCGGCGCAGCATGGCTTCTTCCTCCAGACATCATAATCAGCCACCTTCTCAAAATTCACCCTCATTTTTGCCTTATCATAATTTCACACAATCCATCTTTCGTCTCTTTGGTATTAATACCTTGACCTTTGACCTTTATGCACTGTGTTTAGAAAAAAAAACTGTTTTTCCAGAATTTCCAGCTCTAACCTGTTTTCAAACACTGCTTCACAAGTTATTCCGGCGTTCAAAGACTATAAGCGTTGATTCATGAATATATGCAGTGACGTTCGATCCACTAGTGGCTCTGACACGGTATTCTAGTGCCTGACATAACAAACAAAACCTCACGCCGCCGGTACTCTCCGTAGCAGAGAACACCAACATTTCGCCAGTTAGGTAAGAAGTTACATGGAAGGGTTCGTGGCTAAGTAATAACAGCCGCACGGGTCGATCGATCATGTTAAACCACGCTTGCCGCGGTCGGTCCGTGGAAAGGTGACCATCTTTACATACCAAGACCCCTCCGTGCCTCGTAAAGCACGTTAAGCCGTTGGTCCCGGCTGTCATTCTTGGATAAAAATTAATTTCCAAGAAAATAGGCCCACATGTAGCCTGTAGGTATATAAATAGGATGGAAAGGAATCATACGGCATCAAAACAGAAACTATATCTTGAGTGAAAACTACAGTGTTTAGTAGACTTTTTGACGAATTTGAAGACGAAAATATTTTACTGAGAATTTTTAAGCTAAAATTATTTTCTTGGAGCGATAGTCTGTCTTAAGACAGTCCTGATTCTCACAGCCCAACGCCTCTATGACGTCGGAATGCGACCAAAAAATACCATAGATTCATCTCATTCCTCGGAAAAATCAGTTGGAAAAATACAAAAGAGCCTTGCACTCCATTGTGCTTATTGTTGGACCCTTCTTATAAGGTCATCCCTTTGTTATAGGGACAATAATGGATTCTGGAACTTAGCCCTGCCCGTGGGCAATGGAAAAGAAAAGAAAAAAAAATTGTAAGGAGGCTGTTCTGAAAAATTTAGTGCCAAGTTTTTTTTTCAGACAGATAAATAAAATCATAAAGGGTATTATATTATAATGTTACCAGCGACACGCCCCCCTCCTTTGCACGGTTTTCACGATATGGTTAAACATCGAGATGTGTTTATTTTAAGTAAGTTTGATATTTATGAATTATTCTCCCACGTGGATGTTGGAAATTATCCCATGGAACGTACTACCGGGACAAAAGTATCCTATGTCCTAATCCAGGTCGTGGTCTACTCATGTGCCAAATTTCATCCAAATCCGTTCAGACGTTTTAGCGTGAAAGCGTAACAAACCCATTTTCGCATTTATTATATTAGTTAGGATAAACATAAACCTTTCGAAATAAATTTTCTAAATTATGGTGTAAACCATATCGAAATCCGTTGCGCACAACGCGGTCACGCAGACAGACTGGAAAAGCGACATGGTTTTATAATAAACTAGCAGCGCCTCGCGGTTTCACCCGCATAAGTTTCCCGTGGAAATATCGGGATAAAAACTATTCTATGTCCTTTCCCGGGACTCAAACTATCTCTATGCCAAATTTCAGCTAAATCGGTTTAGCGGTTTAAGCGTGAAGAGGTAACAGACAGACACACTTTCGCATTTATCATTATTAAGTATGGATATAAGTAGTATGGAAGTATGGATTATGTATCCTATGTAGATTATGATTCAGCCAAAAACCTCTTTTAACACATGCTGGAAAGTTTATAGTGGAAAATAAATCCAAACAAAAAAGGGATAGCATTTTCTTTCTCTAAATAGATAATGTACGAACCAAAATGGTTTAGACTCAACATCCCTTTTATCTATGCTATACCTAGCGGAGGCAACTAACATTTTATTTCGGGTCCGGAAAGTACCCTTTTTCCTATTTCTAAGTACAGACGCCAGCACATCAAACTACTCCAATCTGTCAAATTTCTTTAATAGATTTTCAACTTTATTGCTAAAGCATAAGGTTCAAAGTTGATTGGAAAAATTTTACAGTTTCGGGTAGCTTGATGTGCTGGCGCCTGTACGAATCTAGCTGCCTGAATAACTTCATCAAAATAGATTTGGTATAGTCATGTAAACGTAGCACGCAGACTAGAAAAATGACATTAGTGTAAGTTCTATTGTATTTTTGTCTTCCAGGAAAGGCTGACGGGCCCGTGGCTAAGTACCTGCTGCACAGATCGATAGACCAAGGTTAAAGCTACGTTTGCTGCGATTGATTCGTGGATGGATGACCATCTATTTCTTACCGAGAGCCCTCAGTATCTCAGGAAGCGTTAAGCCGTCGGTCCCAGCCATAGATAACTTCCTCGTCCCGACTGTCATTCGTAGATCTTTGTCAGTCGTTAGGTATTCAGAAGCCCGAAAGTCTGACAAACAGCCTTACCAAGGGGTATTGTGTTACCCAACAACTGAGGAAGTCATACAGACAGGCGCTCCATGTATGATACCCAGCTATATGCTGACAGCCCCGTTGGTCTCGTGGTTGCAAGCGCGACTACTGAGCGTGGGGTCCTGTGTTCGGGTCGTGCAAAAGTGATATTGGGTTTTCCATTAAGAATTTCTTAGTAACAGCCCGGAGTTTGGAAGTTGGCGGTTTAATACCCCCGTGCCTCGGAAAGCACGTAAAGCCGTTGGTCCTACGCCTAATCTCTCTCCGGTCGTGTCGGGTTGCCGTGCCATCGGACTATGAGAGTAAAGGAACAGAGAGTGCACCTGTGTTTACGCACACACTTGTGCACTATAATATCTCCTTCGTAACTGGCTAATCTCCCTTGCGATTGGCCACCGCGGCACCGTGACCGAAATCGGTAGGCTATTATTATTACTTGCCTTACCGTATGGTAAGACTGTACTCTTACCCCAACATAGTCGAGAAAAAACTAGGCGTAATGAGAAACTGCTCTCTAAATTGACAATTTAATTTTAAAATTTATGTAAATTATGTGTTCCCCCCAGCGTAAACAAGCCCTTAATCAAAATCCCCGAAAAAAAAATTCATCCATCTCATTTTACGCCTGCCTGTCACCCATTTTAATTTCGTTCATTATATTTTATTTTCAATATCCTGTCTACTAACGAGGACAATTAATTACCATCTTATTTATGGCTCCAAGCTGAGCTCAGCCATAGAATAAAAAATTGTATAACCGTATTTTTAATACCTAGTTTCAGTCATAAAAATAATGGCAAATTTTTAACCTACCATGAAAGCACACGATTTTAGACCCCAGTGCATAAATTTTTCGCAGGTTATTAAAAAAAATTGCTGTGTCACCCAAAAACAATGTGTGAACGTCAAAATTGCATAAGACAGTCCAACATAACGCCCGCCTTTCATCACTTCCCACTAGGAGTTCCTTAGCTGAGAAGAAGTAGCGCAACAAACTCCCGAGCAGCACAGCTGTCTGATCAATCAGAAGACCTTGTATTATGGTATGGCATTTTAATAACTAACGGATACTTTCTACGCTAGTGGGGGTTAGAATCATGTACTGAATTCATGGGAACAGTTTGCGCGTTAAAGTTCCATACACCTTTATAGAATGCGTTTAATAATAAATGATCTTTGAATCGTCGCTTCCGACAGCGCACGTTTTACGCTCGAGCATCTGCAATATTGACAACCCCATTTTGACTTCAGCAAGTGTGTGACGTAACAGGTGGGGAGAGGTAGGGTAAGTGATAATTTCGGCGTTATCGGCGAATGTAGGCGGTAGTCCTATGATGTAGGGGTATGAGGAACAGGGTGTAAATAAGGTTCTCTCATACTCTATGGAAGCGGGAGGATCCTCCAACCAGACGGGTGTGACGCCTAGTGGGCTACTGCATGACGATTGATGTCGGGACGTTGTATATATGCTAGTTGTGCGGTAAACTCTGCTTGCGCGATGCAGGATTTTGCATGACGTCAGGTTGATGCGTAGCTCGCATGTGGCAATGTAGATGCCGCCACAGGCCGCGACAGTATGAGGGCGTTTATGTGACGTATAGAGCATTAGAAAGAAAAGGCCATGTCACACGGGTATGCGTGAAAGAGACGACGCTCAATGTAGCCAAAATGTAATCTAAAACTCGATGTTAACATGTTTAGCATAATCAGCCAATAATGCTCCCACTGCTGGGACACAGGCCTCCACTCTTCGAGAGGATCCAGTGTGCGATAAAAAATCGCCCGTGGCTACGAGATTACACTCATGATTTTAATATACGGATAATTGATGTTGATAGTAATTTTGCTAATCAATTAAATTACCGGGTTTCGCTTCTATACGGTTTTATTCTTCTTTGACTAAAGCTTTATGGTGAGAATTTGTTCTTACTTCTTTTATAATTTTATTTTTTAAGAAAACGGATCTTTGCGTTGTAACTAGAAGTTTAAGAGACATAATTATGTTGTTGCGCCCTCTTTTGTTTTGTAAACATTAATTACACTTACTTTATTATAGAAAAGATTGTTGTCTTTATTCCTATGAAGAGAGGCGAAAATGCTTTCGTCTTAATGATTAATTTCTTTGTGAACGTGTTGGGTTTTTGTTATATTTCATGCGAATAAAACGAGGCAACCTTTGAACGTCACATACATGTTTTAGGTAAATACAATGTTTTTGTTGGCCACTTTTCTGTTGGTGATTTACGCGGCCTACCCAAATGTCCTTTCTTTGGTATTGTTCGTCGAATCGTTGAGCTCCTCAAGTTCTGAGTTAAGCTGCACGATTTTTGACAAATGCGTGCACTGACTGGACAGGTCCGCTCAATCTGTGTGGTTCTTTCCTCAAAAGACCATTTCAGACACCAATCTACATGGTCTTCACATTGTAGCGGTATCTACAACGCCACATGCGAACAACGCGCCATACTGACGTCACGCAAATCCTGCATCTCGCAAGCAGAGTTTACCGCGCAACTAGCATAGATACAACGGCCCGAAATGAATCATTGGGCAGTTGCCCGCCAGACACAACACCCGTCTGGTCGGAGGATCCTCCCTTTTCTATAGAGTATGAGTGAACTTTACACCCTGTTCCTCATACCTCTATACTGGTGACCCCGAACATGAACGTCAGCGCAGCCTTCGTGCAAACACTTCAGCGTGACGTCATCATCATCACTCCCGCAAGCTTTAGAGCGGCGAGTCACCCAGCCAGCCCAGCACCCACGGCTTCAACGGGTATCCTGACCACCAGCATGCAGCGACCGCGCATACCTGGTCATCACCCTCAGCCTCATCAGCAACCTTGGCACAGCACACTGCACCTTCGGCCGGTCTACAAGCAGAGCCCTTAATAAACCTCTCCTGGTCGACGCCAGCAGTCAGCCTCAACCCGGCGCTGTACCTCATCCGACGCACTGGAGCATAACGCAGCGCCACCCCGACTCACTGGGGACATCTTCGCAGACAGTTCCGACTCACCGTGAACTATGCGGCAACCGGTTCCGACTCACTGGAACCTCAGCTGGCCTGGCAAGCATCGCAAGATACAAGACTCAGCCCACTATCGACCTCCGGTCTCCGGGGGGGAGTGATGTAGCGGTATCTACAACGCCACATGCGAACAACGCGCCATACTGACGTCACGCAAATCCTGCATCTCGCAAGCAGAGTTTACCGCGCAACTAGCATAGATACAACGGCCCGAAATGAATCATTGGGCAGTTGCCCGCCAGACACAACACCCGTCTGGTCGGAGGATCCTCCCTTTTCTATAGAGTATGAGTGAACTTTACACCCTGTTCCTCATACCTCTATAACATGATCCGACCAAGATTTTGTCTGGACATTAAAAGAGACTGTGACCTCTGAGTTTGTTTCGGCCTTTCTTCTCAGAGTAGTCAGATAGGAAACGCCAACCTCATCTAGCTTTAAAAAATATGATTGACGTGTAAAAGTGTTTGTACAAACCTACTTACAGAAATAAATCATTTATCATTTTCACACAAAGAAGGAAACAGCTTGATCACCACACTGGCTCGGTGCGGGTTGATGATTTCACCGGGTGCGTGTTGTTGACCGAAGTCCAGGGTTTCCTCACGATGCCTCCGTGGCGTCTAAGAAACAAGCTTCGTGGCAGCATAAGCATAATCAGCCTATAAATTTCCCACTGCTAGGATACAGGCCTCCTCTCTTCGAGGATGAGTGGGCTGTAATCTACCAAGCCGACCCAGTGCGGGTTGTTAATTTCACAATATTTTCAAATTTCTGGTTCTAGACCATGCTGGTTTCCTCACGATGTTTTCGTTCACCGTTTTGAGAGCAGCGGTGATAAAACTATTTACACTAAGTAAAGTGCCTGTCTGGGTTCGTACCCACAAGCTACATCTCTTAAGTCAGGCCCGTTACCCCTGGTCTGCCTCTGCTTTTAACAAATGCTTCGTGGCTGGAAAGCAAGAATATAAAATATTGATTGTCCAGATAATACAGTAAGCAGGTTCACTGGTTAACAGCAAGATACGACGACATTAGTTGCCTAAAATATTACCTACAGGTAGGTTACAATATAGTATTTGCCTGTGAGCCACAAACTAGACAGTTAATCTGTATCTTGGGGCTCGGAGTACAAATTCCAGAGTGGAGAATAGAGAGGTAATTGAAAAAGGTCTGATATTGTAATATCAGACCTTTTTCAATGATTGATTCAAGCCATGTGCAATTTTTTTTATTTTTGTTTTATTAGATTTTATTTTATTTTTGTAAAGGAATATAGATTGTGACTTATAACATCGCCTTGGATGATTCTGTAAAGGTGTTATAATTGTGGTTTAAATAAATAAATAAAAAATAAATAAATAAAAATTTCAGGTATGGTATAGGTAGTACGTGTGTAGATATGTGATGTTGGTGTGGTGTATGTGTGATCTGTGTGTGGTCTGTATGTGTCTGGTGTGTGTGTGTGTGTTTGTTCCATTGTGCTTCGCTTGATTTGGTGTCAGGTAAGGGTCTTTATATTAATTGTTCCGAATCATCATAACCAGTGTTATGCAAAATTTATTTTACTACTAACTGCGCCCGCGTAAATGTCGATTCCGTGGGAATATCGGGATAAAAAGAAGCCTATGTGTTAATCCAGGGTGTCAGCTACCTCTATACAAAATTTTATCAAAACGGGCTTAGCCGTTTGAGCGTGAAGATGTAACAAACATATAAACACAGTCACACACACATTCACAAACTTTCACCTTTATAATATTAGTGTGATTTTTTTAAGTGTAATATAAAACGCTTTACTACCACTACTATAAAGCTAAGTTTAGCAATACAGAAACACTTCAAAGAAACCCTCGGATAAAGTAACAAGCTCTATAACCGCCACTTCTATACTTTATTTCATTTCATAAATATTACTTTCAAAGCGTTCCCTTTACAAGTAAATATTTTCAGCTCCCATTTCTTGGCAATCTGTTTTTGTTAGTACAACTTGTAAACTCGAACTGTTAGCGTTATTTTTATTAATAAATATTTTAGTATTATTGTTGAAGTTGGGAAAGAAATTATAGAAGTTGGTAGAAGTATTTATTTGTTCATTTTTATTATGTGTAGGTAAGGGACGAGAGCAAAGAATCGATAGGTACTTATGACTTCGGGACTGTGACAGGATTAAAGTTTTCAAGAATTTATTCAGTGTCTCGGCTCTCTTCGGATACTCGTGGCTAATTGATAACAGGCGCACGGGTCGATGTAGAAGGTTGCGGGTTGGATAGCTAACTATTACATCACCTACTCTGGATGAAAGTTTATACGGAAGTTTGTCATTTTTGGCGACGAGAAACCCCATCAGGCTCACGGCTTGTAATTATATTAATACGGTCTTTTTCAAGTTCATTATGATCAACTTTTTACATCAAAATCAGCCTAACCTTTTCCCAACTATGTTGGGGTCGGCTTCCAGTGTAACATAACATACCAATATTTTACATCATGGAGCGACTGCCTACCTGGACTTCACAACCCAGTTACTGGGTAACACGATACCCCTTGGTAAGAATGGTTGTCAGACTTTTGGGCGTCTGACTACCCGTACCTATTGTATCAAGTAACCACTCAGCTATGTTGAGACCAGTAACGCATTCAATTTCTGGAAGTCTCTTCCAGTAAATTTATTCGCCCAGTAATTCCACCATTCACATCTTCATCAATAAGCGTAAGTACATATATACGAGTATTATCATAGACAATTACTCACACGCACTCACTCTGCTTCTCATGGTGGAAAATAATCAATAGGTATCTTTCAATAATATCCAAGCTAATATCTATTTACCAGGCCTAAAGAAAATTTAGGACGTCAGGGCTGTTGTCACACCGTAGTGTAATTTTGTTGTTTGACTTTTATGTGACTGGCTACCTAACAAGTAATATTCTAAAAAATGTCAGTAAAATGCATGCCAAAAAAAGTGAGTCCATCAATTTTATTTAGCCTATCGAAATCTCCTGCCAGGCATAGGCCCCTCTAACATTTGACTCTTCTGATTCAGGTATCAGAGTGAAAATGCCCGCGGCTTGCGAGTTACTTTGTGCAACTTATGTCATTACCGGCATGTCCTAGAACAAAAAATCGAAGACATGTGACATCCACCAACCCGGACTGTGTCCGCGTTGTGAATTATGGTCCACTTCCTCACTTCTCTCACAAAGAGGAAGCTTGTCCCAGCAGTTAGAACGGCTAATTATGTATGTATGTTATGTATTTGGCTCTTCGCGTTCCATATGTACTCCACCCTTTTGGTTAAGAGGACTACATAGAAAAGAAAGAGAAGCGCGATGACACAATGCTGGTAATTTATTGCAAAATATGAAGCAATTATCTATTTACGAAAAATCTATTGTTTGGAATAAAAAATTAAAACACTAGAGTTTTAGTATGCTGCTCGTAAAATAATCTGACAAAAAATCATAATGATTATATGTATATTAGTATCGTTTTTATTGTAAAAAGAAAGTTTTTAGAGGTATATTCGTTATTTTTTTCTATCGAACTAAAGTATTATGTTTTCAACACACTACCTATCCTGAATATCATATATTTTCTTGATTTTGTTTACTGTAGTCGATCATACCTATACTTTTATTGTTTGTAAAACTTGCGTTTTTTGCGTTTAGGTCCTGTAAGCCCCTTAAGTATCAGAAGCCGCCTGTCTGACTGATTGTAAGGTGTCTGGCTGTGTTTAGCAATGTCTCCCCGCGGGTCTACGTTTCGGTTTTACTTGGAAAACTTAGTATTAACTATTGTCCTTAAGTTCTTAACAAGTTCACAGTCCCATGAACCACATAAATATGGACTGGCTGATTAGTTGTATCTGCTTCACGTACAGTGAACCAGTAGATAATCTTGCTTACATGTGAACTTTTTATGTTATTTATTTACAAAAATTATGTTTTCAGGGTTCTGTACCTCAAAAGGAAAAACGGAACCCTTATCACTTCGTTGTCCGTCTGTGAAATAAAAATGTTTATTTCATTACATTTTTAATTACGGGAATTGATCTTCGGATAAAGCCTTCGGTGTAACTGCAGCCACGCGTCGTAATATACGCAAGCAAAGATCCCAGATAGCAGACAACATAGGCCCATTTTTCTCGCATCCACCCGGAGGAGAGAACACCCATCTTCCTACTATATTTATTGGAGCAACCTTTCTTTCTGTGACTTGATTTAGACCTTACCCTGTTATCTTAATTGGGAAAGTTCCCTGGAGATGTGTTTCTACTGTGATCTGTTTTCACGCACTTTTTTTTTAGTTTTTTTTCGGGAATTGAAAAGGTAATTTTAGGATCTTTAGACCGGCTTCCAAAAAAGACACTGTAAAGTGAAAAATAACTTTAATTTTGGAAGTCGGTGGCAAACAACGAAAATGCGAACCTAACGACAACGACTTCCGAAATTAAAATTATTTTTCACTTTGCAGTGTCTTTTTTGGAAGGAAGTCGTTTTCTTGAATTTTTACAGTAATTTTGGTTTAAAAACCAAACTACTGAACCGACTTTAATAAAATTTCTATTGGGCCAATCTGGAAGTATGTCCTTTCAAATAAATAACGGAGTTCTGAGGTACCAAACATAAAAAAAAAAATATTCAACCGAATTGATAACCTCCTGCTTTTTTGAAGTCGGTTAAAAAGGGACTTTAATGATAAATTAATCCAAAGTTAGTCATTTCATTTGGGAAGTACATTATAATCAGCTCATAATGTTTCCACTGCTGGGACACAGGCCTCCTCTCTGTGAGAGGGACGCAATCCACCACGCGGGCCCAGTGCGGGTTGGTAGATGTCACTTATGTCTTCTAATTTTTGGTTCTAGGACATGCCGGTTTCCTCACGGTGTTTTCCTTCACTGTTTTGAGAGCCGTGATAATGAAATTATTTACACAAAGTAAAGCGCCTGCCTGGGTTCGAACCCACGACCTACGACTCACAAGTCGGGGTCGTTACCTCTGAGCCACCCTGATCAAAGCGCAATAAGCTGATTTTCTTTTTTAATCTGACCCTGTCTGTCTTTCAAACTTCAAAGATCAAAAAGCCTTTATCTTTTACAGAAAACAAGCTTATTCTGAGAAAATAATTACAGCTAAAGTGAACGAAGGTCTTAAGTGATTTCATTCAAACATCTAATTGAATCTGGGAATACATTATTATTATTGAAAAGGTTTTCGAAATTGGGACACACTAATTCAATAATCCCTTTGAAATAATTTTGTTGAATTGATATATTAATGTAAAAGCCAATAACTAAACTGTATGTACAGATGCCAGCACATCAAGCGACCAGAAACTATCAAATGTTCCCAATCAATATTGAACCTTATGCTTTAGCGGTAAAGTTGAAAATCTATTAAAGAAATTTGACAGATTGTAGTAGCTTGATGTGCTGGCGTCTGTACTTAGGTACTGAAAATGTTTTCTTAGAAATACTTAATTTTGAGTATTTCTATGAAGCTTTTAATATAAGTTGTATTGATGTTAATTACAGAAAATGTAAGTACAGACGCCAGCACATCAACCTACCCGAAGCTGTCAAATTTTACCAATCAACTTTGAACCTTAGGCTTTAGCGATAAAGTTTAAAATCTATTAAAGAAATTTGACAGATTGTAGTAGCCTGATGTGTCTGTATGTATCTCTAGAATAAATCATTATGGCATCTGAAAACCCTCCTTGTTGGTCTAATGTTCACAAGTGCTAATACTGTGTATGAGGATTTGATTCACAGGTCGAGCAAAGTGTTATTAGGTTCTCCAGCTGGAATATCTCAGTAGCAGTTCAGAAACTGAATTTGTGCCCGATTGATGGGAATAGGCTCGCTCCCTATTACATGGGACTTATACATAACTGGCGAAATGTGGGCCACACCTCTGCCTAACCATTCAGGGAAAATAGGCGTAAAGTGTGTATCAGAAAAAAAAAATGTACACCCAAATAAAAAAAAAATCATTAAAATACTAACCAAGCGCTTTGCTAGTGCCTTTTGAGTATTAACAGTTCACTTGTACCGACAGACATATTACGTACAAAATAGCAATCAGTAATTATCGCGAAGTCATCGCGCGATCAATCAAAAAATCGCTCGCTAATCGCTCGCTGTTTGTTAATACGCACTCATAGCTACGACACTATCGCCAAATCAACTAAATAGTAATCTTCGGAACTACCTAACCTATTCAATACGTTTGTCTTGAAAAATAATAAGCCTGCCGGTTTACTTCTAGACGAGCCATCGTAATATCATCAACCTTATTATCGCTATTCTATACATCTACATTGGTCAAACTCATGCCTACCCTATAAAAAACACGTAAAAATCTTCATTTCAAAATAACTACAATATTGATTCCGTAAAGAACACCAAACCCAAAACCGAAACGAAGCACTAAACCTCATATTAACTAAAACACATGAGATTATTTGCACGCAAGATTAACCCTTGCATAGACATGATTTCAGATTCACACCACAAAATAAATACGTACAGAAGGTTGGCTCCAAACGCACGCACACATATACACGCTTCACGTACAGCGAGTGCGAGCGCACTCGCAGCAGTTCTGATTTCCATTTGTTTAATGTCTGTTTCAAAAGTATCTGACCGAAGAAACAAACCCTGATCAGAGAGGCAATGCTCGTAATTTTAAGAACGTTCACAGTTTGATTTCAGTCTCAATCTGTCAAAATTACCTCTACTTTCCCTACATTTTTGACAACGTTTTTGACATTGGCGCCGATTTCCTTTTTAACAAACTAAACTAAATTTAAGTTCAGTTCATCTTATTCTTTCTATTTAATTAAGAAAAGGACAGAACATAAATATTAGTTTAGTCCTGTCAAATTAGTCAGCGCCTTACATAAATTGACATATTTTTAGTAGTCAATTTTTTAATCACGTCTAAACTTGTCTATGGAGTTTCTTGATTTACCTTTGATACCTGAAATAAATGGATAAATAAATAAATAGGTTATATACACATACATACTATTTACTATAATATAAACAACATCAATTATTCTTTGAACAACCTCAGTAAATTGTAATCGAATAATTATCGACGTAAATTGAAGTTATACAATTTTCTTTATTGTCAGATGAAAATTATAGAATATAAATAATAGAATTTCGGGATAACGTATTCAAATCAAATCGTAGCAATCAATTAGTAAATGGCACTACATATCACCATCCACGGGTACGTTTTCCAAAACAATTTATATACATTGTAATCAGATACTTTTGGTAGAGAACATAGACAATTAGACACGCTTCACGTACAAACCAGCACATCAAGCTACTACAAGCTGCCAAATTTCTTTAATAGATTTTCAACTTTATCACTAAAACATAAGGTTCAAAGTTGACTGGGAAAATTATACAGTTTCGGGTAGCTTGATATGCTGGCGTCTGTACAAGCAAGTACGAGCTCACTCGCGACTGGCATTTGTTTGGTCGTGCTCTGTGCGTAAGCGACTGTGTATGCGTCCGCTTGTTTTCACTCTTTGTATAAAGCCCTTTTTTTCGTGGGGAAATCCTCATACCCTCTGTCTGGGAAGAACGAAGGGTTATATCGGACTATTACCGACTAACAGCCTGGCCACCACTTTTGGGTTAGCGGGAAGCGGTGCGGCAAGCGTCGCGGTGTCTTACTGCTAGCGTTGACGCTGCGAGCGGTGCGTCGTGGCATGGTGCATAAATTTTTGTATATTTGTTTTTACCGCTCGCCACGCTGCCCCGCGCTTAGCTGCCGCTGATAGCGGCAAGTTCGTGGTCAGGACGTAAAATACCACGGTTCCCTCCAGTACCATGAGTCTTGGGCCCGGGAGATACTAGTAGGTACATTCGCCGCACCCCCGACTAGTATCAGCCCGCCTTGCCTAGGGGGACCCATCACCAAATGGGGCCAATCCCACGACCGCACGTCCTCCCATTATGGCGCGCATATAAAACAGCTAAGTGCCCACCTCTTTGACCTTTTGTATGAAGCCTGCCTTCTGTACTAAATTATTTTGTGTCTACGCGCCGGATGTCCGCTCCAATCTGTTAATCTGATGTCCGCATTGAGGCTGACTTAATTATTTGGCTGGTCGTTAATTAGATATTTAATATTAAATGTCGCTTTATTAGTTTGCCTACTAATTTAATAAAGTGGTGGAGGATTTTGAGCTGCTCTGTTTGATGGTGGGGAATGTTTAACGGGCTGATCAATATCGGAATAATTATTCATAGCTAGATGATCTTCGTAATTTCCCGCGCATCCATTTTGAAGTGGCCTTTCGTAAGATGTTTTCGTTTGACTTTGTAGCTTAAAGAGGCATGTTTAGAGGCTCTAAAGTGAGTCGGACCCCGAGTCCTAAACAAAAGCTATCGTCGCATTTATAATGTCACTGTTGTTCGGTGAACAGTGCCGACAGAGGGCGCCTTCCGATTTTCCGAACAAAAAGTGGCTTATGAACGCGATGATCGCGTATTGGCGCGACGATCGCTTCTGGCTGAGGCTACGGGGACAAAACCAGCGGCGAGGAGTGGTAGTCAAGCGGAGCTGTGGCGATGGAACAACTTTGTTCCATTGCCATCATTCTGCTCGCCACCGCTCCTCGTGGCTGGGTTCTTTCCTTCAGACTGAGCTAGACTAATATTAGATACTATTAGGATTTTTCCAACCAGATTTCCTTAACAACCTGAAAGTACTGTTGTAGCCTGCTTCGTTGGTCTAGTGGTCGCGTTCACTGCTAAAGCATGAGGTCCTGGGTTCGATCCTTAGGTCGGCCAAAGTTTTATTTGGTTTTTTCATCAGGAATTGCTCAGTAGCAGTCCGGAGTCAGGATTTGTGCCCGGTTGATGGCATCAGGCTCGCCCCTTTTTACAAGGGACTTAAACATAACTGACGTAAAGTGGATGTACAGACGCCAGCACATCAAGCTACTACAATCTGTCAAATTTCTTTAATAGATTTTCAACTTTATCGCTAAAGCGTAAGGTTCAAGGTTAATTGGGAAAATTTGACCGTTTCGGGTAGCTTGATGTGCAGGCGTCTGTACTATGGTTCACCTTAACCTAGTCCTACGGGGGTTACAGGCGTGATGTTATGCCATGTAATCTGAAAGTAATAAATTAAGATGGAGATGGTTTATGTACAGCAGAGACATTGCCAAAACGTATCCACTAACTAACTGAACGTAAGTCATCCAACAAAAACGTAGGTTTCATTTTCTAAATGTTTCTTTTGCCATCAACATCATCATCTGCCTAGTCTCTTCTCAAATATCTTGCGGTCGGCTTTCAGTCTAACCGGATGCAGCTGAATTCCAGTATTTTACATGGAGCGTCTACCCAACTGACCTCCACAACACAGTAATTGGTTATCAACATGTTTGTTTTATATTCCAAACTAAACAAAATTAATATTGATGTTAACTTTACAATTAATATTAATAAAGTTTTGTTTGGTGGTTGGATTCTAGTTTATGTGCGAATTTTAGATTAAAATTAAAGACAGGTCACAATAAAAACTTCACTATTAGGTGTGACTATTCTGATAAAATTAGTGTACATCAACTTCTATACATAATATATAGGTATACATAATGATCATGACGGAGATGATTATGCTTATTTTCATCGTGATAATTTATGAAGGGGTATCGTGTTACCCAGTTACTGGGTTGTGAATGTCAGATAGACAGTCACTACATTCAGCTGCATCCGGTAAGACTGGACGCTGATCCCAAAAATAGGTACCCAAAAATAATTTTACAGTGGTAGGTACATAAAACCTGGTAAAACAAGCCTGTATTTTAGAAAAATAAGGCGTTAAGTCTGCGAGGCTGAAATAAGACTAGGTGGGCCACACCTATAGGATGCATCAAGACAGATGGACCAGGATCAACACACTTGGGTACCTGAAGACGGGCGTCGTCACCGAGGCATGCCTATAAAACGCTGGATGGCAAGAAAATTTAGATTAATTCCTAACCGTCCGCTCGATAAAGGCACAACATAATGATAATAGGAAAATATGGGAAGACCTTTGCCCAGCTGTGGGACAGTATAGGTTAACTAAAAAATAACAGCATTATAAATGGTATAACTCTACGGGATTTATTCTTCGTTCGTCCCGAAGGGATGCATTAAAAACAAGTAGAAAGTACAGTAATGAGATTTTTATTTTTTTATTTTTTTATTAGCCATTAATGCCCCACTGCTGGGCAAAGGATACTCTCCTTCCACCTCTCTCTGTCCAGAGCAGTAAAGAGGATAATTTGACAAAAATAAAACAACTATAAGTATGCTGTTGGTAAGTGTACTTAATTTTCCATTATTATAAAATACTTAAAAACGATATTACACTAACAATATGAAACTAAATAATATCACATATCATCAACGACGTCTAACAAATCTTAGAAACATTTTTTCAAAATGTTCAATACTACTTTTTTGGTCGATTAGTTTTTAACCAATCACAGACTTAAATAATAATCTCCTGATGTAAGTATTAATATTTGCGATGAAGCAGACGATTATAATGATGAAACATAAGTAAGTACTATTCAATATACAGTAACGTCTTATAGCGTAGACATAACACATATAACTTGACATTGCAAGGAACATTATACAATGTTATGACAGGAAGATTTTGTATTGGCGAAGTCTAAACTTGCAGCATTTTTTAGTACACTAGGAAGAACCTAAATAAAATTCGTTGGAAGATATAATATTTTGACCACCGAGAGCTAAAATAAAAGAACAATATTTTACCTAATCTTTTTCCTGGAACGTATTTCTAATGGGGATAAAAACTGCCACTTGCTCACGTCAGATGTCGCTACTATCCAGTGTCTAAGAATTTTATAGCTAGCTGTCGCTATCCATACATTTTTTTATAAACAACCGATTTCTTTTATGCATAATTAATTCATATACAGCTGCTTTTTTACAAGTGGTACACGCCTCCCTTTTCCTTAGCTCGTCTTTTATTAGTGCTACACTCAAAGCCGGATACATATTTATCTAGTTGTCATTTAATTTGCGATCGACGCAAAGTAAACATAAACAAAACAATGTCGGCTTGTAGACGGTGAACAGTGCTGCCACCTATGATGAGCTATAAGTTTTTAACCCCATTTGGATTTCATAATAAAGACCTTTCAATTACTTCCTCTTAGATTTGAATTGGGCAAGACAGAAACGACGGCATAGATAATGTAGCTAACCTTCTAATTACTAATATTGCCGCTAAAACTATACACCTCACGATTAGCAATTTATTTGAAAAACACATTAAAGCCATTTAATTTACTTTCTTTACAACATTCGTATTAAAATTAATTATTATATTAACAGCTATTTCGTTTTCGTGTCAAAGAAAATCTTATACAAACCTAACACTTTAAAAGAAATAAATAAAATTCATGTAAGTACAAATTACAATAGTGAGCCACATACAAAATTCTTAGGAAATTGCAGTTGGACTATTGACATCAACAATGTACGATTAAAATTCTAAAATATAAACTATGATTTCAAATTCAATGTCAACAACAATATACTAAATACAATTGCCAATCCTGAAGCGTACACGTTAGTACTTGATGATGTACTATTGTTTACAAAGACCACAGGCCACCAATGTGATATAGAAATTACATCATCTTCGTTCCTGGCTTTCTCTGTAGTTGCATGTTCCAACATATTATCAGGCAAATAGCTACCACATGTAGGAAAATCTCTTGGTACTGGGGCCATATCTTTATGTTCACCGACTTTGAAAACCAACGCCATCCCAATTTCCACATGAAACTCAATATGACAATGGAAGAGCCAATATCCAGGATTATCTGCCTTGAATCTGATGACTGTATATCCTCCATCGGGTACCGTAACAGTATCTTTGATTGGTGCGTTCTTTAGATTTCTTTTAAGCAGACCTGCTTTGTCATACGCCTTGATTTCGTCTATCGTGGTATCTTTAGCGAGTCTTCTAAGACCGACTACTCTAAAGCTATGACCGTGAAGATGGAACGGATGGTTGGCATCGAAGGTGACTCCTTCATCAACGATAATCAGTTCTACAACTGAGTTGAGTTTCACTGCAAGGACGTGAGAACATTCGCAGTAAGTTTCGGCGCAGGATTGATCGATACTGGAAGCGTTGCAGAAGTTGTCCATTGAAGGTCTGTTAGTGAGGAGAGGGCTTGAAGGTAGCTTCATACTGATGTGGTTCAGCTGAGGTGTGTAAAGCCGATTTTTCTTTGCTGGGACTGCGAAAGAAAACCACAAAACATTATAAAAAATACAAATAAAATTTTCTATTTCATCTTTGGAAGCTATTACTAAAACTTTTATTAATGTCAGTCAAAAATAAGATTATATTTTTATGAAGCTTTCTTCTTTTATGAAAATATTTACTTTTACATTTCTGTAATCATTTTCTCCAATATACCCACTCAATCAAATTCATATACTCTTACATCCAAAAAAAAAATTAGCAATTACTCTTCAATTTTCTTTTTCAGTTCGTGGACAAAATAACGTCATTACCCTCTAGTTACGTTCAATGAATACCTACTTTAATTTTCTAGAAACATCTATTTATTTGATGAATTGCAAAATTACTAGAAATATCATTGTTCCTTTAATTGGGACTTTTTTATTTCATAATTACATCAATCATATCGTGTAAGGATCGCTAAGGTTTATTTTCATTTTGTCATTCACTGCGTGTATTAAAATGAGTATTAAATATATTTAGTCATGTATTCAACTATCGATCTTAAAGATTAGCAGGCTAATACATCAACATGCTAATAAGTACCTAGCACCAACATGATTTATTCGCTTTTAAGTATCTCTCCATACGGCTGCGAAGAAATACGCCAGGATACTTGCACTCTAATTTTTTCTACAAGTAATTTTAAGTGATTCGTCAACTCGTCCTACATGCCTACGGCCCATTTGGGACGACTTGACGAAAATCAGTCACTACACTTTTCTTCTCCATAGGTACCTACGCGTAGGAATGGGCAACTAGCTTCATATTTTCTGACTGACCGACTTCTTGACAGGTCAAAAGTGCCTGTAAATGATTTAATTGAAATAAATGCTTTGAGTTTGAGTTTGACTACTGCAGCCTGATTTATGCATTTTTCTTTACTGACTATTAGCGTACTTGATTTTTTTTTCTCTGAACCGTTATTGTCGTGAATCTACTCATATTGTAAGTATAAGAAACAATGATTCGACATACAACATAAAATAATCTTTGAAATTAATTTGAGGGTTACCACAAACAACAGAAGACAATCCATCCAAATCCGTAAAGGCATTAAAATGTATGCATGATTGAGTAACGCACATTTTCACATACGTTCTATTGCACAGTCGCACCCAACATACGCTCGTCACATTAAGGACTATTTTTGTCTGCTCATTGCATGATATAAATGTAGAAGCTGTTTTACCGACTCAGCGTGATATATTGCGTCGTAATGTGAATACTGCAGAAAGACATTGAGCTATCTTCATTACATGTCAGACCGAATTCAAAATGTAACACTGACACACTGATAATTAAATTTTAAAAATATATTTAGAAATAGTTTGAGGTTCATGTCAACTGGACATTTGGTCAAAGGTGTATGCTATTTTGATCTTTGTTATAAAGTAATTAAATATAGGTTCGATGCAGTAGGCTGCTCAATATCTTAATAAATACATTATGTGTCCTGACTTGATAAAGAAAAGAATTTAAAAACTGACAAAGATATATTATATAAAAGACTTCGTAACATAATTAACCTATAATGTTCCCAATGCTGGGACACAGGCCTCCTCTCGGTGTGAGGGAGTGGACTATAATCTTCAAAGCGTCCCCATTGCCTGTTGGTAGATAACACATGTCTTCGATTTTTTGGCTTTAGGACATGCCGGTTTCCTCACGATGTTTTACTTCACCTTTTTGAGAGCAGTGGTGATGCAATAAATTACACAAAGTAAAACGCCTGTTAAAGGCGTTCTACACGATCCAGACCGACCGCCGACAGAGGTGACCTTGGTCGGATCAACCAACTTTTGTATTCGTTCTACACGGTCGGTGGTTGACACCAACTTGTCAATTCCGTCCGGTGTTCACAGCGTAAAGACGTATCAATATGGCTCCTTGCCTTTCAAAGCAACGGAAGGTCGGTTTGGCAATAACTTTTTTATGCTTGAATGAAGAAGAAAAATTAATTATTAATAAAAATTAAATAAACATTTTTTTATTCTTATCTTTATATAAATTAGATTCAATGTCCCAAAGACATGATAAATCTATACTAATATTATAAAGAAGAAAAATTTGTTTGTTTGTTTGTAATGAATAGGCTCAAAAACTACTGGACCGATTTAAAAAATTCTTTCACCATTCGAAAGCTACATTATCCACGAGTAACATAGGCAAAATTTTATTTTGGAAAAAAATAGGGTTCCGTAAGAAATTTGGGTTTTTTGGACACTAGGTGTAAAAAATCAACCAGAAAAGTTAGTTATTTTGCGTACGCTGCCTAAACTATAAAAGATAGAACCATAAAATGTTCAAATTAATTGTAGATCTTATAAATATCTACAAAAAAGTACGCGACACACTATACCTATCTATGTCGAGTGAGGCACAACAACCATTTTTTTATTTAAAAATCTTGAATTTTTTTTGGACTACATTTAAACGCATTTATTTTACTCATGCTATTAATCCTTATCAAAATAAATTATTTCATCACTAAGTTCAGTTTATGTAGATAATAGTTGGTCTTTGAATGATTAAAATTGGACGTTTGGTTTTGTTAAACATATAAATATAAAAATATAATAAGCTTTGAATTTTCGAAAAATATTCATTGTACACCTACAGATTCGGTCGATTTACTCCTTAATTATATGTATAGAAAAAAATTGTCGGTAAATAAGTTTACAAAATCAAAAATCAAGTCATAATATAACTATTTACATCACATCCATGATCTGTATAGTATTATAAAGTTTTCATAATTTTCGCAAAGTTTAAAAAATTCATCTTCTTACTTCTATTTATTTTATTTTTTTTAATTTGTATCTTTATGGGTTATTTTGATTTCCTTTTGAGATACGCAATCCTGTCACAAATCCGAAATCTACGCGGACGAAGTCGCGGGCAGAAGCTAGTCAGTGTATAAAGATATAAATTCGGTCAGAACCTCTCGTTCGCGGGGTTCGTTTTGTGAATCCATCGCTGTGACAAGCAATGACGTGCGCCCATATTGACTGACAAACGCACACTGAAGCTCTCCCGTCGGCCGACAGCGTTCTAGACGGTTGGTACCGACCACGGACGCAGCCTGTCGCGATGGATGCGCTGCCGACCAAGGTTGTCCAAAGGTCGTTTGACCCCGCCCATATTTGGTCGACCGACCAACGTCTACACGGTAGATTTTCACACCAACTGGACCAAGGTCACCTCTGTCGGCGGTCGGTCTGGATCGTGTAGAACGCCTTTTAGGATTCGAACCTACGACCTACAACTCCTAAGTAATTACTGTAGGTACCTAAATATTATTATTATAGTAGAGCTACATTTCGGTTCATAAGCTCACCCTGGTAATATCCGTAATAAGGCGACCTGTGAAAGTGCGAGTTGTTCTTGGCATAGAAGTCATAAGCTATGTAGAACTGGTAGTCAGCCACTTCCTTAAGACTGTCGTCGTGACCTTCAAGAGACCTCATCTCAGCTACGCTTATAGTATCTTCATCTTCTTCTCCCTTGTTCAGAGCATTCAATTGCTGTGGATGAAAAAACAAATAAGTTATTAAGATCAGTATTTTTTTTCAGCTTTGGACAATATATTTTGTAGTTTTTGACCCGGCTTCTTATGGATGGGGCTGGTGGCTAAGTAATAACAGCCGCATGGGTCGATCGATTAAGTTAAGCTACACTTGCCGCGGTTATTCCCTGGAGTGACCATGTTTACATACCACGACCGCTCCGTGCCTCGGAAAGCACGTTAAGCCATAGGTAATTGGTCCCGTCTGTCATTAGTGGATCTTTGACAGTCGTTACCGTGACGTTAAACAGTCTTACCAGGGGTATCGTATTACCCAGTAACTGGGTTGTGGAGATATGCGGTCGAGCCCAACATCGTAGAGAAAAGACTAAGCCGATTGGACTAACTTCTAAGGGAACAGTTGCATGGTCCTTTGTAACTACAAACACATACATAATATAAAAGACCACAAAATACGAAATCCTCGTTGATTTAACTATTTAATAATATTTTTCAATCATTGGCTTTTGACAGATATAATTAATGAAGATCCATATCATATCGTGGCGACCAATCTTCAGCGGGGGGTAGTTACCAGACAGAACGACTTGAAAACCTCAACGCAACAACTAATTTTGATTTATTTATTTCGGTGCACCGAACATAAAATTGTTTACTGGTATTATGCTAAAGTAAACATGCAAAAATGTTTATATGCAACAGCGCAACAATCGCTTACTGGCAATCTCCGCAAGCATAAAAAAGTTGTAGCGAAAATAATAAAAAGTAATCTAGTTTCAGATTACTTATCTAAAAATCTAAGTAATATATTAACTGAATATAAAAATATTTTTCATGGAACCGAGTGCTAAGGCCATGATGCGAAATCTATAAAACCTACACCATGTTAATATTCGCTATAACAGAAGCGCCATCACAAACTCGTAAAATAACCTATTCAGATAGTAATACCTACTTCAGAAACATACAGTAAGCTTATCTTGAACTAACACAGAAACAGGTTAATTATAGTGTTTGAAAACGATATCCTCTAGTGTTATCCTAACTAATATTAGAATTGCGAAAGTAAGTTTGTTTGTTACCTTTTCACACCTAACCACTGAACCGATCATCCTGAAATTTTGCATATACGTTGTCAGGTGTACAGAAACGGACATAGGGTACCTTTCATCCCGAAAAAAAGTGCTGTTCCCGAGGAAAACAACAATAACGTGATTATGATAATAGATGGCGCCACGTGTCTATTGAACTTTGTCACATTATTTAATTCTGAGGCAGTATGAAAACTAAATGCATGCATAAGAAAGTATATACGATACTTATAACAATAAAAAAAAATTGTCTGTCTTTCTGTTTGTTACGGCTAATCTCCGAAACGCCTGGACTTTCAGTGGCAGATAGCTGACTGAGTAAAAAAGGCCGCTTTTATTTTAGAAAAAAAAAATTGGGTTCCGCGCAAAAAAAAACTTAATTAATTTTCAATGGAGGAGTTGTACCTACACTTTCTCTATGCGACACATTATTGATACCAGACATCCTCGTGAACGAAATCGCGGGCACAAAATCCTAAATAAAAATATAGCTCTCAGAAAACTACGCCAAACTTTCCAAGCCCATTACCGTCAATCGATCTTCCACCAAACTCATTCTAAGATAGTAACTCCAGAATATTTTACTTGGAACTAGTACATTATTCTAATCGGTGCATGCAAAGCCCTGGCTGATAGCGTCTGGCATATCGCCAGCTCACTACTGCCTCGTTATGCCAAAAGGATAATTTTACCGCTTCTGCAGGCGATTTGATTTTGTGACCTGCCTAATATCGTCGTTGCCGATAAGAGGCTTATCTTATAGTTTTTTCCTACATTACACTGCGGTCGTTCTCGCGACGGACTACTGAGGAATTGATTGTAGGATCGTGTGTTACTTGGCAGTTGGTAACTTGGCAGGAATTAGGTCACTAATTTTCTTACTTAGGTACTGTGAGTAAGAAAATAACGACGAATTAAAGTGGTAGACATTAGACATATACGTCTTGTGAAGTCAGGGAAATTAATTGTTATAAAAAAAAATGGCTACCATCTTAAATTGGGAGTAGGTATTCCCGTTTGAGCACCTATTTTTAAAGCACCAAATTGCCTATATTCAAATCTTAACTGTCACTCTTTGACAGTTGAATGAAATGGTTTTATTTAAACAATCAAAATAATAATAACAATTAATTTTACTAACCAGTAAGAACAATAATGCGATGATCAAATTTTCTTATCAGACATAAGCTTCGTACTTTTACTGAAACAGTTATATTTATGACCGCTTAGTCTATCTGAAGAATATTGTTTGTTAGGCTGTCTTATCGTGCTATTGCTTTTGTTATATCAATTACCCTTCAATTACGCTTATGGCTAAGTCTTAAGACGAAATGCGGGTGGTTTTTTCTCCATAGAAACGCTCTCGCCTGTTTACTTTCTGGTTAATGACAATAAAGCAATGATTTTTTAACAAAATAATAAATATTTACTACTTGTATGTCCCTACGTTTTCCTTTTTGATGATACATTATTTTTATAAGCACTAGAATCCTCAAATAATGCCGATTTATACCGCTGTCAACAGAGGCCTAGTTTACAAAGACAACTATTAATGAAATAAGAAACACATAGGGACACAGTACTCGTATAATATCCTTCGTATTCAGTTTATGAAATATCTTTTAATTTGGTCCAATATTGCAGGATAGGAAATAGGCGAGAGCCTAACCTCGAATTATGAGTTTTGACTTAGGCTTTATCAAAAGTCTCTCCGACCGCATTTCCTCTTAAGGCTGTTAAGAGGAAATGCGGTCGGAGAGACTTTTGACTTTTTGTGTTGATTTTTAAGTTAAAAGGAGATGTTTCAAAATGTATGGAGCCTGGGCCAGGTCCTTGTACACTATACTTAAAAATAGGGAAATTCATTTAAAATAGTTCTCAACTGTCCAATTACTTTTAAATGGCTTGGTTTGCTGGTAAACGCAAGAAATTACACTTGAAATTGCAACACACAACAAAAACCCGTCATGGCGGTAAGCTGTCATTTTGATTGATTAATGACGTTTGACATGTTTATTTCTGAAGAATTGACACTGTTGTGACAGCTGACAGTTCTGTTTCTATGATCAATGGTCGATCTATGGTTTACTGTCATTGTTTTTAAGCACAGAGTAACTAAATCGGTGAGACGCCATATTGAAAGTCGATAAAAATAATTGATAAATATCAATTCACTACCACAACAGTATACATTTAATTGAATTATCTGTATTTTTCCCGAATTCTACGGATTTTTCTCTTTTTTTTGAGTTACTGTACATAGACCTGGCCCATTTTGAAACATCTCCTTTTTATTTTTTTCGTTTTTCACTAAAACACAACAATAATTTTTTACACTGTTACAATTTCAAAATATTAAAATTTTAACAGTGTAAACAATTTTTGGTTGGCCATTGAAGAAAAATAACAGTCGAAACTTGATCTAACAAGCGTGTCATCATAAGACAAAAAGATTATAACACGTCGTCACTTTAACACTGTACTCTGAAAATCTACTTTAGCAAACCGTTGCGGTAGACAGACGGTATTCGTGCCGTGCAAACGAGAATTCCAGCCGGAATTTCAAAATATCATGGATATACACATTGCTAATGAGCACACTGCCATCTCGGTTTAAACGAGGCTTTCTGGCATGAGGATATGGTCTTTAATTTGAATGATATTAGTTATAAGAGTAGTGGTATGGTCTGCATTGTAAAAGATATGAGTATTGAAACTCTGTATTGGATTTTGAAGTCACGTACTGAGCTTTTTTTAAAGACACCTTTTTTTTGTGGATGGGGAAATCATCAAATGACCCCTCCCGCTCTGGGAGGAGCGGAAGGGAGTGTCAGGCTCTTACTGACTAAAACCCGTACCCGTGTTCCTTCCTTAGCCCTTTATGTTCCGTGGCAGTGGTAATCCTTTCGGACAATCCCGCTACCCTTTTGAAGACACCTGAGGGAAAATTCTCTGTATATCTCCTCTCTTTGGAAATCTTACTCTTAATCTAACAAACTCTTCATTTTTGACATTCATTATCGCTGAGATGGTTCAGGAGGCCATGGAGGCCGCCGGCGGGTCCCAAAGTTTCTGCATGTGAATGCCGTGAGTCAAAAGTCAAAATTATTACAAGAAGCCGTGGCATACGACGGTGGGTAAAAAAAAATATATTTCTGGACGCCATGGGATCCGCCCTGACCTCCCAAATTCAAATAGTTTTTACAACTACTGGCGTACTGTTATGGAAAATGTGATAAAGGTATTAAAAAATGTGCTTTGGCCAGCTGAACAAAATTTTTTGGGGGTCGCCGGCGGTTCCCAAACAGGGAGAGTGTTAATGATGTTGCCAATGACTCTTCATAGTAACATTTTCATCAGCTGTACATAGGTACTGTTTTGATATATAGCCTCAAATCACTGAAGAATAGACCCAGAGTGAATTCCAGAATGCGTTTTGCTAAAACTACATTTATATACCAGCGCAATTAGACTTCTCACTTTAAGCTCACTTCACATAAGTTTTCACGGTGATATTTTTACAGAATAGCACGGCAGAATACTTTGCCATCACTCACTGACGTATCGGATATACATTAAAAGTGAGTACATCCCGAGGACAGCCGAACACATCTGAAGCGATGTCTTTACGGTAACAGTGGCGCGAATTCAATGGTTTTTTCCCATCTCAAAAAATTGCCAACGCACCTGAAGAAGTTTTCACTTAATAAATAATCAGCCGTCTTATACATTTGGGTCGACTAATTGAAGTTTAAGAACTATTGAAGTTTTCTACAGGGACAGTTGATATTTTATCTTAATGCTGTAGATCCCGGATGCCCCGTAACCCGCTGTTCTCAGACTACCAGCTAAAAACTATATACACTACAAATCTTAACAGCTTCAGATACTAACATTACTATTACAAACTATCATAGCAACTTACCGCATCAGCTATATTCAGAACCTCTTTTAAGTTCTAGTAAGTTCTAAGTCCACTAAGAGGTAACGTGACAAGTTGCCGCAGTAAATTACAAAGTTTCTCAACTGAATCAGCTGCTGGTCCTACTTCTTTAGAAACTTGGCATAAAAGTGGGCAAAAACTTCGGCCTTGAAGGGTTTAATGAATGAGAAAGTCACTAAGGTCGTGTTAAATTGAGGGCACGTAATTTTTGGGTCAGATCTTTGGTTGTTTTATTGCAGTGAATTTTTCATGGAGGGAATTTATTGATGTCTGATGTTCGAAACGTGCCTGGGTATATCAACGAAGTATAATCAGCCTATAATGTTCTCACTGCTGGGACACAGGTCTTCTCTCGGTGAGAGGGAGTGGGCCGCAATCCATCAAGCTTCAATCAATCCCATATCTTTGAAATTTTGGTTCTAGGACGTGGCGGTTTCCTCACGATGTTTTCCTTCACCGTTTTTAGAGCAGTGGTGATCAAATAATTTAAAAAAGTAAAGCACCTCTCTGGGTTCGAGCCAACGACCTACAACTCGTAAGTCGCGGCCATTACAACTACTGCTCACAGATCTTTGAGATTTTGGGGGCCAGTTTCTCGAACAAAAATGATCGCAAAATTACTATGACAAAATGTAAAATGTTCAATCAAATTGACCCCAAAAGTCTCAAAGATCAAATTCGTGCTAACAAATGTTTCTGTGAAGTTTTTGAGTTGTTAATTTATCTGCTTAATTAATTAGAATTTTTGTATGAATTCAATCATGCCATTCAGAAGAAGAATTTTAACCCAGAGAGAGTTAGCCTTATGTCTGGAATTTTAACCCAGAACTTAGGCTCTTTAGTCTTAAGCTTAGTCTTGGATCTAGACTGCATCATTGGTCTAGTGGACGCAAACGCTACTGCTAACCATGTGGTCTTGTTTTCAATTCCCGTGTCGGACAAAGTGTTATTGGGTTCTTCCACCTGGTATTTCTCAGTAGCAGCCCGGAGTCTGGATTTGTACCCGGTTGATGGCAATAGGCTCGCCTCCTATTACATAGGACTTAAACTGGTAAATGTGGGTGTACTCACAGGTGCACATCTGCCCAACCCTTCAGGGACACATGCGTGATGTTATGTGAGTCTTCTACAGGTATTGAAAACGGTTCTAAAATACCGGTAAAATACCAGTATTTAGGGGTTCCGGTAGCTATACCGGAACAGGAAGCAGAAACTAAATTGGAACCTTTAAGACCCTTGATTTTACCGGTTCCGGTTTCAAAATACCGGTATTTAGGGGTTCCGGTGCCTATACCGGAACAGGAACCAGAACCTAAATTGTAACCTTTAAGAACCTTTATTTTACCGGTTCTTAAGCGAAGCTAGTTCAAACTTGTTTAAGTTTGTAAAACATCACAAAGTCATCGTAAGCTTAACCTCTAATACTACGAAAAATAAAGGCATGGTATGATATGCACGCTCCGAATACATCCCTTTTTGCGTAAGGAACCTTTAAATCGGGTGACAAGGAACCGGTATAATATCATCCGATTTAAAGATTCTAGGAACCTGTATTTAGAACCGGTACATCGGAACCCAAAACGGAACCGATACCGGAACTGGAACCGTACCGAAAAGAGGAACCTTTATGAGAACCTCAGTGAAGAACCAGAACCGAAATTGGTACCGGTTTTCAATCCCTGTTCTTCTACGCATATTAGGTACACATCTTAGTTTCTTACAAGTAAAATAACGATGTCTGCTATCATAGATATTGGTTAAATAACTGACCCAAATCGAACACCATGCGATCTTGCTATTAAATAACATATTTTCATAATAATATCATTTGCCATAAAAGCGTCCGTCCCCTCTTCAACAACTGGCCAAACCCCAAAACAGACGGTCATAAATATCACTTTATTATGCGTATCTTTGATAACCGTTGGCATAGCTCAAGAAATCGGTATAGAAGCGTAACTCATAATGTACCTTCTTTCCTTTGCGGCATTAGCATCGAAATTATCAGCTACTTCCAAATATGCACGAGCTTGTGGGTTCAATCCGGTTAAGTACTAACGTGAACTTGTCAATTCATATATAGGGTGACAGGGACATCGACGTGCAAATTGTAACCATAAATTCAGCACATAATTCTATAGCGCAGAAATTTTTCTTCGGTTATCAAAAAAAATCTCCTATTTCATTAAAGTGCAACACATAGGCGGTCAAAATGTATGGAACAGCGATTTTTTTTTGCCGAGAAATTCCTAATGGAAAAACTCAATAACACTGTCCGTCCTGGGCTACAAACCCAGGACCCCACTACACCCACGAGGTAGTTAAAGTGAAGCGCTTTTCAACTTTATCACTAAAGCATAAGGTTCAAAGTTGATTGGGAAAATTTGACAGTTTCGGGTAGCTTGATGTGCTGTGCTGGCGTCTGTACAACTTTGGTTGTACGCTTAAATTGTAGTCACTTGAATGAGTGTCGCTTCTATTATTCTTAATCTATGCCAAAGGGAAGCTGTCATATCAAGATAAAGGGAAGTCTACTATCCTTAAGTTTTTATGACACACAAGGGTGCTATATAGTACAGACGCCAGCACATCAAGCTACCCGAAACTGTCAAAATTTCCCAATCAACCTTGAACCTAATGCCTTAGTGATAAAGTTGAAAATCGATTAAAGAAATTTGACAGTTTGTAGTAACTTGATGTGCTGGCGTCTGTACATCGATGTATAGCAACGGTACCCAATACACTTTTATAGGGTTAAAATGTGACCTTGGGTAGTAGTTGCGTTGAATATGCAATGATATGGCGCTTTTACTGAATTTATTATTTAAATATTTGCATGGAGAAGTAGTTTAGAAGGTGTTGAATTGAAGGTAGCTTGAAATGTGTTTTTGCCCTTACTTTGAGAAAGTTTTTGTGTGTGTTCTTGTAGCATTGTAGCAAAGTGTGATGATATATGAATTGAATTTCTTTTTACCTGTATAATGCTTTGTATTATTGATTATTTTGCATACCTACTATAGTATAATTAATCAAGTTCTTCTAACTGAATGCTGTGCTGCTAGGAAGTTTTCAGCGCCAGTTCTGCTCACCTAACTCACTAGGAAGTGCGGGCGTTTTGGGGATATTATAGCGGAATGAGGAACAGGGTGTCAAGTTCATTCATACTCTATAGAAAAGGGAGGGTCCTCCGACCAGACGGGTGTCGTGTCTGGCGGGCAACTGCCCGATTATTCATGTCAGGCTGTTGTATATATGCTAACTGCGCGGTAAACTCTGCTTGCGAGATGCAGGATTTTGCGTGACGTCAGTATGACACGTTCTTTGCATACAGATATCGCTACAATATGTCTTATGTAATTTTGACGTAAAAAAAGTGCTGATTTTCCGCCTAGTTTAAAAAAAATACTTTTGATTTTGTTTTCTGTTACATATACTTAAGATATCTAATAGCAAGGCGACGATAGTTGTATCTCTGCCAGGAACCTATCATCGTTTAGTAAAACAAGTCATTTGTATGTACTCACCAATCCTTCATTATGCAGCTCTTCCCATGTAGGGTCGCCGGGAGGCTCCAAATCCATGGCTCCTTCGTAGTGTAGGACACCAACTTGCTTTGCTTTTGTGAATCTGTATGGAAAACAAGTTAATTTAAAGTAAGTATTCTACCATGTTGAGAAAATATTCCAAAATTGCAAGTAACAGATGGACATTTTAGTAAAAGCATTGCAAGCAGGGAAGTGAAAAGACTAGTGTTATAGAACTCTCTTGTTTCTAGCATAGATGATAAGTTAGTCACGGTGGCCAAGCTCGTCGGAGATTAGCCAGGTACGCAGGAGATATTATAGCTCTCCTGCGTACCTTTATTTTATTTTTTTGTATTTTCGTTAGCTGATTATTTTTCTTTTAAGTATCTAATGCGTTTTTCTTATATATATTTTTACCACCGTCCTTATTTTGGTGGTCTGAATGATTTCTAAAAATTTGTCCATCTATTTTAATGGGACCTTATATTATTATGTGTTTGAAGTATATAAATAAACACGAGACGAACTAAAGGGGTAGGTACTCACAATTCGTCACAATCCATCAGACCTCGGTACCTGATCCAATAGTTGTCTATTTCATTGTTGGCCTCCAAGATGAAGTCGTAACGCTCGCCCGCGTACGTTACCAGTGATGTTGCTGTAACAAAAAGGAAGGGTTTAATATACTAATCAGCCTATAATTTACCCACTGCTTGGACACGGGCCTCATCTCTGTGAGAGGGAGTGGGGCGTAAACCACCACGCACGCTCAGTGCGGGTTGGTAGATGGTGTACTGTTTTTATTGTGTTTCATGTACTGTTTTTATTGTGTTTTAAGGAAGTACCTACTCTTGTGAAAGAGCGGAGTCCTCCAATACAGGCATTATTTTGCTTAAATGAAGACTTTAAACCCAAAATTGTTTGTGGATAACTTTTGGACACAATAAACGTTATTATTATATTATCTTATTGTTATATATATTATACGAGTATGTCTACGATGTTTTAATTCTAACACAGGTTTCCTCACGATGTTTTCCTTCACCGTTTTGAGAGCAGTGGTGATGAAATAATTTACACAAATAAAAGCGCCTGTCTGGGTTCGAACCTACAACTCGTTTTAATATACATCTTCTAATATATTTTGCTAACTGTGCAAGAGACTTGTAGTAAAATTCTCAAAGCATCGAATCATGGCGCGAGGTTTTTAACTTGGAATTGTAAATGTCTTAGTTTTGACTTCAAGTTCACCAAATTATTTGGATATTCTTCCAGGGGTTCTTCTCAGTTTAAGTATATAAAATTGTGTTTAAAGTATCAATGCTTATGATGATTATTATTCTCAACAGTACGATAACAAAGGATGTCGACAATCACTCCATGTAAAATACTGGTACTCAGCTGCAGCCGGTTAGACTGGAATCCGACCCCAACATATTTAGGAAAAGGCTAGGCAGATGATGATGACGGTAATAAATAAGGATATGAAATAAGTAGTTGGTGTCCCTACAAAATGGTTGAGCTGGATGGTGCTGATCCACGCGTCATGTTCGTGAACGGGCGCCGTCGGTTTAGACTGGTCATCTCTTAACTGCCAAGGCTTATTTTTAATCTTATATTTTGAATTGTTTCTTCATTTGTGTTTTTTTTTTACATTGTTCTGACATATAAAAGCAACAAGAATAATATACCCTGGATTTTGTAATATCTTGATTTAAAAGAGTGTCTATGGAGTTTCTGGCCCGTTCTTCTCCATAGAGATCTACGTTTTGGAATGGCCAACTAGTTTCAACTTTCTGAGTAACTGGTCGAATATTTAATTTTGACAGAAATGCTTTGAATTTGAGTTTGAGGTGGTGTAAATATGAAACGGGACACAAAATCCTCATATAACTATGTGACTTTGTTCGTTTCCACACAAAAAAGCTCAAAACCACTTATTTAACACAAAATTGTCTATCTAATCTGTAATCATCTTAAACCAGCATTGTTAATAACGAAACGTATGAAACATTAACAATAAGACCATCCGGTTCTCACCCGTCACAATTCGCCGTGTAATTGAACTAGACAAAGCAACAGAGCTATCGCAATAGCCACGATTTTGCTCCATCCAGTTTCTAGTCTAGTTGTTATAGATGTTCAAGGACTGGCCGGGATTACAGGTGCTCGCAATGCTCGGAATTAACCAGGATTGTCCTGGGCTTCAATTGAATGCCACGGTTATCTCGAATCTGATATAATAGGGACGGATTTGTTGGATCGTCTTATGTTTTGCTCGGGTTTAGATGTAGTAGACGAGGGAACGATATTGTTGGGTAGTTTATACACAGTTATATTTGTTCTTATATTTTCGCTACTAAATGACACAGACAGAATCACACAGAGTCAGAATTTTTATTTCTCATGGTCGTTTAAACAAATTTTTTATTTTATTTTATCTAATCTAACTAGCCTGTATTGCCCCACTGTAGGGCAAAGGCCTCCCTCTCTCTTTTCCACACAATTCTGTATTATTTTATTTACTGAAAACTCAATATTTAAATTTGATTTAAAACAATACAAGGCGACAGCATCGACGCGAAAACTGTAACCAAGAATTCAGCACATGATTCTAGACCCTTATCGTAAAACAACAAAAAGCTGTTTTACAGAAAAGTGCAATACCTACTCGGTCCAAATGGCATGATCTGCCTAGGCTTTTCCCAACTATGTTGGGATCGGCTTTCAGTCTTACCGGATCAGCTGAATACCAGTATTTTACATGGAGTGACTGCCTATCTGACCTCCACAACCTAGTTACTGGGTAATACGATACCCCTTGGTAAGACTGGTTGTCAGACTTTCGGGCTTCTGACTACCCGTAACGACTGTTAAAGATCCATCACGAATAACAGCCGGGACCAACGGCTTAACGTGCTTTCCGAGACACGGAGGGATCTCGGTATGTAAAGGTGGTCACCCATCCACGGCAAGCGTAGCTTATGCTGATCGATCGACCTGTGCGGCTGTTATTATTTAGCCACGGGCCCCTTGTATGGAACAGCATACATATATTCATACATAATCAGCCTATAATGTTCCCGGTTCCCACTGCTGGGACACAGGCCTCCTCTCTGTGAGAGGGAGTAGGCCGTAATCCACCACGCGGGCACAGTGCGGGTTGGTAGATGCCACATGTCTTCGAATTTTTGGTATATTACATTATATTATATTGTTTATTCGAACAGCATTTTTTTTTTAATAACCAACGAAGAGTTTCATTACACTGGGTTTCAGAATCATGTACTGAGTGCCCCTGCCACCCTGAATATTAAGATAAGAGAAGGAGGACGCTGTCCATGTTACATGAAAATAAAAACCAAGTAAGTGGGTACAACCTCCATTTTGTTTCAGTATTATAGTCATGTCAGCTGTGTTCAACAGTAACGCAGCAGCTAACTACAAATCTACCTTTATTATCTTGGAACTTTTATCTTAACAGTACCTAGCTTATAATATCCGATATCGGACTCTTGATTATGGAGTATTCCCGTTTGAGCACCTATTTTAGAGCACCTATGCATGGAGCGCCAAATGTATTCCCATTTGAGCACCAATCAATATTTTACCGTGGTGCTCAAAGGGGAACAATAAAAAAAAATCCTGCTACCTACAGGAAAACAAAGGTACTGCTTATTTTGTCTTATGGAGTGAATATATACGATTTTCCGATTGAGGGGTACAAAAATACATCTACAAAATTCTAAAAAAAAAAATATCCTTTATTCCGGTTCTATTCGGTTTTCCTCTTGGAAATAAGATTTGGCGTTCACGTGACGAGGCCAACAAAAAGCGGAGAGAAATTCATGGAGCGATCTAAAATTGTAACGAAAAACTTTTTACAAAACGACCCTTGGAAGAGGATTCGTGAGTCTTTTTACAGAAAAAATCAATGTATGCATGCAGTCAAACAGAAATACTGGCTGGATCATTTAAAAAGAAAAGAAGAAAAGATTTCGAAGGAATACGTGGATGAGATAGAGAAATTGAATTAGGAACAAAATGCAGATAATAGTGATGAGGCTAAATGGAGAACGGCTGTAATAGTATCAATATTCGAGAGAGCGGTGGTGGCCCAATGGTAACGGCCGCGACTTACGAGGCCCTTTACTTTATGTAAATTATTTCATCAGCACTGCTCTCACAACGGTGTAGGAAAACATCGTGAGGAAACCGGCATGTCCTAGAATAAAAAAATCGAAGAACCACCCACACTGGGCGTGCGTAGTGGATTACGGTTACGGCCCACTCCTTCTCACCGAGAGGCCGCCTGTGTCAACTCACTATATTCTAACTCAATTCGATCATAACGAACAAACAGAAAAATTATTTTAAAACTTATTCAAAAATAGACAAAGCTACATTTACAAAATTGTAAAAATCTCATTCTAAAAGAGTATAATCAAATTGAACACCACAACCTTTCGGTAATTACCCCAATTCTAAAAACCCATTGATCTGCTCAAACAAATCCGTGTGTTCCGAAATTTTTAATTAAAACCTGGAATACCAATCAAAAGCCTGAACGAATTTACAGATTTTTCTCGTAATTACCGGTTAAAAACTTTAATAGCTTTGTCCTTTCATACTCGTTTGCCGTTCAATTTTGTTTTGATTCGAAGTTCGTATTTCGAATCGCGCTTCGGTGCTTCTTCAAACATGGCAGATTTCAACGAACTTCTTGAGAAAAAAGTTCATAGGAAATTATTGTTAGCGGAATTTGAACTACGTTCTGTAACTTTCAACGGAGGCTGAGTTAATTTATTATTTTAAATGGTATTTCTTGTGATGGTATTTTATTTTGTTACCGGACTTGAGCTCAAGATTTCTTTGAACTGCTCAAATTTTAAGCTTAGTTGTTTCTTTCCATTCTGTCCTGTGATAGAATTTTTAATACTTCGCCACTTTTTCATTTTATAGATGCAATGAAAGTTTGCGTAATGTGGATGTGTAAATCCGGATTTTAACACGCTTTTTTTACAGTCATTTTTATGTAATTTGGTGTTAAAAACCTGATTTAAGAACAAACAGAAGAGCTCCTCAGGGTATTATATAATTATATTAGCATAAGCGTTCATCAAGGCCTTTGAAGGATCTACATAAAGTATTATGAGCGAGTATTTGGAACATAATCAAATTTAACACTTTGCAGAGCAGAGATGGCCCAGTGCCGACCCCGACTTACGAATGGTCATGAGTTCGAATCCAGAAAGGTACTTTACTACGATGTAAATTGGGCTCTCAAATAGTTGAAGGTAAATATCGTGCGAAAACTGCCATGTCTTAGAACCAAAAATTCGAAGACATTCGTGACATCCACCAACTTGCACTGGGCCTGCGTTGTCGAAAACAGCCCATACCTCCACCTCCTACATAAAGGACGCCAGTGTCCCAGCAGTGGGAACAGTATACGCTGATGATGCTACTTTGCAGGACACTAAACGCCCATAACAATAAAACTTCTAATGTGTCTTGTTCAGTATCCTTCAACCGATTAGTAACTCCGACATTATTATGTCAAAATCAACGGGTAAATAATAAAGAAAACATCAATAACCATATTATTTAGAAAATGTTGAACTAACTTCTAAAAGCTTTGACATGCGCGAGTATTTCATTTCCCAATACGTTCCTTAAAGTAAATTGAATTGCGGTAACGTCATGATCTCAGAGTGAACCGCGCTCACAAACCACGGAATACAACAGAAGTACAGAAGAGCTGCTCCGTACAATGAGCGAAAACAGGCCAAAGCATACATAGACATGGACCTTATTGGAAGGCTAAAAGTCACCCAAAGGGCAATGGAGAGGGCAATTGCAATGCTTGGAGTTTCCCTGCGTGATCGAATCAGAAATGAGGAGATCCGCAAGAGGACCAAAGTAACCGGCGGCGTAGCCCGAAGAATTGCCAAATTTAAGTGGCAGTGGACAGGGCACATTGCTCGCCGAACAGATGGCTGATGGGGCCGAAAGGTTCTGTATTGGCGACCACGTACCGGAAGACGTAGCGTTGGAAGGCCTCCTACAAGGTGGACCGACGACCTTGAGAAGGCCGCAGGAACCCGTTGGATGCGAAAAGCACAGAACCGGTCGAAGTGCTTTGGGGAGGCGTATGTCTAGCAGTGGACGTCTTTCGGCTGAAATGATGATGATGATGATGAATAATGTTTATGTTAGGTTGCTGCTGTTAAAGGTAAAATAACTAGGAACGGACTGTGCGTGCGGCGATCTCAAACAAAAACCAGTCGCGAGTGCGCTTGCACTCGCTGTACGTGAAGCATGTCCATGTGTGCGTGCGTTTTCGCTCGTTGTATGGAGCCGACCTTCTGTTCTGTACTCCCTCCACACTAACTTTGTATGGAGTTGTTCAGGTACTGTTGTTAAACGGGAAGTAAACATACGAACAGCTAATCTCGTAATGGAAGGAAAAAATTTTACTGCGATGAAAGGAATTAGAGCTAAAATATTCTGGGAAAAAGGTAATGAAATAATTTGCTTACGGAATCTATCTAGCTGTTTATTACGGAGCTAGTAATATGTTGGAGGTTGAACTAACGTACTTGTCAAGACACTAATAAGGTTGAAAATAAAACCACAATTTGTATCTTGATCTAAGCTTTCATTTAATTAAAATTGCGAGACCCTTATCAAATCGTGGTAACGAAACCATAGCGAGAGCTATTTCGACGCCAACGCCATCTATCGAGCTTTACCTCAAACCTTTGAACTTTTTCAATAATTACTATGGGTTCGTCATGAACACTAGCATTCGTACCAACGAAGAGATGAAAGAGACTTTCTGTAGTCTTTCAGAAAAGTGTTCAGTGTATATTTTTGAACCTATAGGATTTACTTTCTTAAGTCGAACTAGCTTTTCCCCGCAGGTTCGCCCGCGTGATCCTCGAAACATATCCTACGGAAACGTGTAATGCGTAACACACTATCAGTAGCAATGGGTTTCATTTTGGCAGTTCAACAACATCCACTGTGTTATTTACGTTTTTGAGCTGACAAATTTTTTCAACATATGAAGCAATGGATTAGCAACATACATCAAAATGATTCAGATGAGATTGATAGTGTGTTACGCAATTAGGGTCATCATCTTCCTAGCCTTTTCTCAACTATGTTGAGATCGGCTTCCAGTCTAACCTGATGCAGCTGAATACCAGTATTTTACATGGAGCAAATGCCTATCTGACCTACACAATCCAGTGACTGGGTAATACGATACCCTTTGGTAAGACTGGTTGTCAGACTTTCGAGCTTCTGACCACCCGTAACGACTGTCAAAGATCCACGAATGACAGCCGGGACCAACGGCTTAACGTGCTTTTCGAAGCACCTAGGGGTCTTGGTATGTAAAGATGGTCACCCATCCACAGACCAACCGCGGCAAGCGTAGCTTAACCTGATCGATCGAACCATGCGGCTGTTATTACTTAGCCACAAGCACCTCTGTTACGCAATTAAGGTGTGGGATTAAAAGTATCCCACGTGTTTAATTTTATAATGCCTAAAAGTATATGATCGACTACAGTAAACAAAATCACAAAAATATATGATACTCGTATTCTTCAGGATATTTATGCTAGTTGGGTAGTGTGTTGAAAACATAATACTTACAACTAATTTGATACGATAGAAAAAAAATTTGAAGATACCTCTAAAAACTTTCTTTTCACAATAAAAACCATACTAATATACATACAATCATTCTGATTTTTTGTCAGATTATTCTACAAGCACCATACTAAAGCACTAGTGTCTTAATTTATTAGTCCAAACAATAGATTTTTTTGTAAATAGATAATTGCTTCATATTTTGCGATAAATTACCAGCGTTGTGTAATCGCGCTTCGCTTTCTATTCTATGCAGTCCGACAGTGACCGCGCTTTAGGTCATGTGCCCTTAACCAGATTATAAAGAATATGGCGGTCTGATACCAATCGGGGTGCGGCGAATACACCTGTATCCATCAGGCCCCCGACTTATAGTAGTAGAAGGAGCAAACGGGGTTTTAGTCGGTAGAAGTCCGTTCTCCCCAGACGGATCTATGAGGATTTCCCCACGGAAAAAAAAGGTTATAAAATATCTGTGTGCCAAACACCCAAATCTGTTGTCTGCTTATCTTTGTGTAAATTATTTAATCGCCCTGCTCAAAACGGTGAAGGAAACCGGATGTTCTACCACCAAAAATTCGAAGACATGTGACATCTACCAACCCGCAAAGGCCCACGTGGTGGATTAAGACCCCCCCTCCTTCTCACCGAGAGGAGGCCTGTGTCCCAGCAGTGGGTTTTGCATATCTCAAATATTCCTTTGAAAAGTTCGCTCCCTCAGGTTGAATCATAACAATTACCAAAGTCGTTGATCAACTATATATAATGGCTATTGTCTCGCAGAAAATAAATCAGCTTTTCTCTCCAAGCTCACAATATCTCAATGGAATACCGCCACACTAAAACTCCATTTACTCTAACAACGTAATTATTTCACTAGAATAGCCTAATACGTTACCACAAACGGTAGGTAGTTGTTGTCGCGAAATAAGGACTTAAAGTAATTAATTCATAATACTCTTCTCCCAAGGGAAAAGGCTAGGCAGATGATGACTCTTCTCTCTCAATTCGTGTTGAGAAAATAAATTATAAATACGAAGAGTGCTTCATTTTGTTTGTGAAACAATAGTGATGAATGCTGTTTTTGGGAGGCCAAAAGCCGAAAGACGAAAGTAATTCGGAGAATCAGTCTAGGTACTAATTATTATTTTTAGGGTTTCTGTTTATCAACATTTTTGCTACAAAGATTTTTCTTCATTAATTATTAAAGGTACGTAATAATTATTTATTCATAACATAAATCACACGGAATATCGCATATTTAAAGCACATTTTATGAAATTCACAGGTGGTAAAATGTCAACTTTCCCATCCAAATATTCCGCTTATGGTACTTCCACCACTATAAAATATACGGAAAAAATTAAACGATACTGTAGAACAAAAGCTTGTGTAGCAATTACATAAGCATTTACGTGTACAAACGAATCCTTTTTTAGCCGAAAACTAACCGAATCATCACGTTCTCGAAATTCGGTTTCGGCAAAAGGTCCACCACTAGCTTCGAGAAAATCTATAGGAGATAACACGTTCTTTGTCCGCGATTTACTTTTATTTAGCACTGATTTGATTGTTTTCTTTGTGATAGGCTACTACAGATGATAATCTACCTAAGCTTGTATGAAGTTCGTGCAACTATAAATGCACGAACTTATTCTAAGACAATTGCTTCCCGGGAGTCCCGATGTTCGCTGAGTTTCGAGATCTTGTTTTGTTTTTTTCTGTGTGTGAAGTAGCTTATGGTATGGTTTTATTATTATCTTGCTCGAGTATGTGTTGAACTAAAGCCGCATTTCCACGAGGCAAGTTTTTTACCTGTGGCATACCATGAAATTGAAGCAACTAATGACGTGCATTGTTTAAACTATGTTTAGACGGTGCAACTTTTATGCTCGGTTCCTATAAACAAAACGGATCGTTTTGCTTACCATTGGTAGCATTTTTATTGCCAAACTGGGTATGTAAATAGATTCGCAAGCTAATTTTACCTGTAACAGCTACTTCCATATGGTAGGGTCTACTATGCAAAGCTCTCCTTGAGGTCTTTGCTTCAGTGTTGGTAAATTACGATCCCTAAATTATAGGAATCAGCCATTATTGTTGCTTCAACTCATGGTATGCCACAGGCAATATAATGGCATAGTATAAATCAGGCTTAACGCTTTGTGGAATTGTTAAGATGCATAAAATGTGATTCTATCAATCAAATCTTATTGTACAGACGCAGCACATCAAGCTACCACAATCTGTCAAATTTCTTTAAAACATTTTCAACTTTATCGCTAAAGCATAAGGTTCAATGTTGATTGGGAAAATTTGACAGTTTCGGGTAGCTTGATGTGCTGCCATCTGCAGTTCAGCCCCCTGAGTTAATGCATCAATAACTGCCATTTTTTTCTAGTAATGTCACTTAGCAAAAAGTTTCACTTCACTTCTAAGCACAAAAAGCTAAATCATAAACACATTTCCAATACAAACAGACTAATCACAAAAATATAAACAAAATCCTTCACAAAAACCCAGCAAGCCAATCACAAGTTAATACTCGTAGACGAAATGTATTCCAAACTCTCACTTTTTCAACTCAATCCTATTCACATTAACTAATGTGTAGAAAAGTTGAATTTTCCAATAAGCATTTTAAAATGTCCTATCTAGGAGATTGGAAAAAGTTAGCCGGCGAACGGAACGGAGAACTAGATACATATGTAGATGTTACTATGTACGTTGAGCAGGGGGAATTCAAACTAAATGTGGTTTGAATTTATTCAATCTAGTGGGTCTGTTTACTTCTTCCAGCTTCGGGGCTGTGGTTTTTAGTACAAATAGAACAAGCTGCCAATTATAAGGGTTTTGTAGGAGTTGATATGTTGGTAATTATATTATTATTATATGAACATTGGGAATGTTGGTGTGAGGACTATGTGGGTCATTGCATTTGTCTCTTTTTTTTTTCTTCTCAGTTAATTTTAATCATGATCTGGCAGTTTGAGTAATTTATGCGGCCTACCAAAAAGTTCTTTCTTTGGTATTGTTCGTCGAATCGTAGAGCTCCTTAAGTTCTGAGTTGAGCTGCTCGATTACTGACAAATGCGTGCACTGACTTGACAGATCCACTCAATCTTTTTTTGTGGTTCTTTCTTCAAAAGAACAATTCAGACATCTTCTCATTCTTCAGATGATCTGACAAAGATTATGCCTTTCTTCTCAAAGTAGTCTACATGGCGTGCCCGCCTACATGGCGTGCTCCCCGAACCAACAACACTCCCACTGCTAGAGCAATTAAGTTAATAAATGACTTTCTAAAGTATATTCCTGAGGCAGATCTATTTGACTCTCGATCGACAATCACTAAACATGTGTATATCTACTTAAATATGAAGAAATAATTGTTTAGTTTCTAATTTTATGTATAAGGTTGTTTTTTTGTTTACAAATTTTATGTTACTCCGTTTTTATTTTATTTATTTTTTAGTCTAAGAAGTTTTAATTAAAAGTTTAATGTAATTTTGTAGAATTAGCATTTGGTGTAAACTGTTAGCTTATATTTTATGAATAAATGAATATGAATAGTCAGATAGGAAACGCCGACCTCGTATAGTTCTAAAAATATGATTGACGTGTAAAACTATTTGTACAAACCTACTTACTGAAATAAAATCATTTGTCATTAACATCTTTCAATGTACAGACGCCAGCACATCAAGCTACTACAATCTGTCAAATTTCTTTAATAGATTTTCAACTTTATTGCTAAGGCATAAGTTTCGAAGTTGATTGGGAAAATTTTACAGTTTCGGGTAGCTTTGCACTTGCTGGTAACTCGAGTCAGCTAGGAATGATATGTTGGGTCGACAACATATTGAGCTTATTATGATCCCTTACATTAGGACGATAAACGTTGATGATGATAATGATGACAGCGGCAGGAGATGAGATGAGATTTATCAAAATATATAGACGATCAGTAGACGAGGAGTCGTTAGTTTAATAGAATCTAGACATATTATAAATACCTATAATATAAAATATATAGACGATCAGTAGACGAGGAGTCGTTAGTTTAATAGAATCTAGACATATTATAAATACCTATAATATAAATTACGACTGACAGAGAAGTATAGAAGAAATATTTATGTTACACCGGCCCCAAATAAATTGGGATTAGGGTAGGAGAATGATGACGACATAATGTATCATACTATGAGGTATCAACTAAAGGCGCTTTTCGTGTCTGTCTGTGTGGCCACGTTGTTACCCAACGGATTTTGATGCGGTATTCACCATTATTTAGAGAATTTATTCCGGAAGGTTTATATGCATAGTAATATATGTCGCAGCTTCGGACGGATTAGCGTCCACGTGTTCGCTGTTGGTGTCCGCCATGTCGCATTTTTATCAATCAGTGCGCACAACCGGCACAGGCGCTGTCTCGAGAGCAAGATAACTCGAAACTAAACCGAACCCTGTCGCTTCACTTTGTGTAAATCATTTAATCACCACTGTTCTCAAAACGGTGAACGAAAACATCGTGAGGAAAGTCCTAGAGTTAAACATTTTAACCCGCACTGGGCGCGCGTGGTAGATTACGGCCCACTCCCTCTCGAAGCGAGGAGACCTGTGTCCCAGCAGTGGGAACATTATAGGCTGATTATGATGTAGATGAGCAATTTTATTTCTACTATACCGTTAAAGGATTTATTAAATAGTATCAGATATTGGTTTTAACTAATTAGGATTCCTATCATTCAATTATTTGTAACCGACCAATGTTCCATGAATACAATTTGGTCGAAGCCTAACAACTAAATTCAGGTGGAGTGTTTTTGTATTGACGTTTGTGGTTACTATTATTTCCCTGAATGTTTAGGCGTATCAGATCAATCATTTTACTGCCACTAATTAATTTATTTATTTATTAAAACTTTATGCACAAGTAAAAACTGTACAAAGGCGGACTTAATGCCTTGGGCATTTTCTACCAGTCTACCTTAGGGTGATGCAGATACAATTCACAGCAGGTGCAATAACAGTGAAAAAAAATTAGAAAATATTAATCTACTGCAATCCGGCTAAATATCTATACAAATAAATAAAATTGACGTATCTGTTTGAAATATCAAAATAACAGCTTTTTACTCGTATTAAATGCATATGAAAGTGTCTACGCCACCTATATTTTTTTTTTGTGTCTGTTTGTTCCGGCTAATCTCCGAAACAGCTGGACCGATTTTGACGGGACTTTCACTGGCAGATCATAATCTGATGTTGTGGAGTAACATATAGGCTTCTATTTATTCCGGTAGTACGTTCCCGTGGGATAATTTACGACATCAGCATGGCCGAAGCCGCGGGCCGAAGCTAGTGTAATAATAATAATGACAGCCTGTTACTTTATCACAGTCGGGTTAAAGCCTCTTCTCGTACAGAGAAGGCACGAGCATTGATGCAGCAAGCTACTGAGAAATATAATGAGGTTTTAAACCAAACCTAAACATAATCATTAGTTCTAACTGCAAACAAAAATTCGAAGACATGTGACATCTACCAACCCGCACTGGGCTTGCCTGGTGGATTACGGCCCACTCCCTCTCACGACGAGGAGGCCTGTGTCCCAGCAGTGGGAACGTTATAGGCTGATTATGCTAACTACAAGCTCATTTACTAATAGCATCGTCTAAACCTATCCCTCTTCATAATAGCGATCTTGCACTCGACGATAAGCTAATAATGCACTCCGTTCTCGTATATCCTCTAAATTTCCATATTTGCATACAAATGCTTTCCACAAAATTAATTTCACATATCCATTACTTACTGAATCCACTTTAAAACTGAACGAACGATCGTCGACAAACAATTGGCAAGGAAATTAAAATCCTATATTTGCTCAGACAACTACCACCGAATATCCTGAACCAATATTCGAATTAAAATCAACATTAAATTCTGGTAGGGCACGGTTACCGTTTAGTTGGGCAGCTTCGTGCGCATCCCCTTTTGAAATTTACATATTCAAATGTGCACGAAGGATCAAAGAGCCGGAGATCTGTAACACAGACGGTTGGTGGATACGTTAGGTGGATAAAAGCGGCGTTTCGTCCGACAAAATTGGCAGGCGAAGTAAAAACGTCAGATAGATTTGCTGCTACGGCTTATTTGGTATATTGCTTGCTCACATTTTGTTTTGAAGTCAAAAGTGTTTGTGTTGTCAAGCTGCTGTGTGCGGCTTGGTAATATAGACTTTAAATACTGTGCAAACGATTTAATATCGTTTAAAGATTGTAAAATCCGTTCCGATCCGATGCGATGTGAGCCGGTTGGTGGAAATCATCCTTTTGAATCCACATTATCAAGAAAATCTTCTAAATTCCAAAAACACATGTCTACACCGACCGATTCTGCCAAAAAATATTCAAACCTTTCCGTGTTTGACCTCTGATTACTTTCGTTAGCCTGTTTGTGTACCCCTGGAATGGTCCGCTACCTTTTGACCTAGACAACTTAACCCAAGGACAGGTGTGTCCGGGGAATATGGAGGGCGCAAAAATGTTCACTAATGGCAGGACCGCTAATGTTATTTTGGGTATGTTTTTCAATGTTGTGGAAACTGTTTTAATGGGAGCCGCTGGGTTTAACACTCGGGAACGCAATTAAGTGAAGAATAATTTAGGGGTAGGTGATATAGATGGAAAAAATGTGGGTCTGGTTTGTAATAATATGGTTGATGATACTTTTGTCTAATATTATGCTTTGATGATACAAAAAGAAGAAAATAAATAAGAAGAAGAAATTGATGATGAGCCTGAGTCTAGAATGGTTATTCTAGTACTTAATAAAAACAAATTATTAAGAATTTGGAGACTTATCAAATTAAGAAATGAGAACCTTTATTAATAATTTTAAATTCCTGAATAGTAAGTTTAGTCCGAAAATGTCCGCAGTTCCAAACTAGGCCACCAAACAAACCGAGCGAATATTACCATAATCACTTTGATTGGCAAATGGATTGGCACCCTATTAAAAAGTCACGCCGAAATTAAATAAATCCCTAATTGCAAATCCTATGTTTGTTGATCAAACCTGAATAGCTCCTCTAACCATGTGTATAGAGAATTGAACGCCCACTTTCCACAAAGCTTTCGTCAAAGCTAAGCACGAAATAATTGGCAAACTACACAATTCTATTACATGCACTACAAATACTTTTACTGAGAAATTCTGCAACAATTTATTTCTAACGAGTACTGTAGCTCCACATATTTTCGAGTACAATAATAATAAAATAAAGAGCGCGTCATGAAATTCGCCGCATAACACCGACCGTTCTAGTGGTAAGGCCATCTACAACAATCGTTATTTCAAAAATTCTCTCCGACTATGAAAATATATACAAAATTTTTGGTGTTACGCAAACAAATTATAGTTTTGTATTGTTCTGTGGATATACGGCGACTCGAATGAGGGAAACATTTGAAATATTACACACTATTTTTCCGTATATGTGAGAAAAATCAGGACAAATGGGTTACACTTGCATACAGAAGATGAGTTGGTTTGTTTCTGCTAAGATGCATTTCTTAAGAAATAAGCAGTTCCTTTGTACTCAAATATTAATTATGTCATTTCTTTATGTATTTTACTGTGTGTACATAAATAATAAAATAAATAAGATGCAGACTGAGCAAAATCTTACGTAAAACCTAGCATACGAATAATCCCTAGATTTTGCTGGATTGCATCTAGTGTAGCTACTGAATTGATATAAAGTATCACGTTGTTAAGGCACGTCATCGAATAGATGCAAAAAGGTGAAAGAAACAATGTTGTGACGATTAAGAGATAATTTTAGTCCAAATGTAGACATTTTGCAATAGGTTTGCCGTTAGGATAAAGCTTGTGCATAAAGTACTGTGCACTTTAACAATTAAGCTACTAGTACTTTTAGATAATGAGTAATTAGGGTCATTTCAATCAGTTTAAAGTCTTTTTACTGTCACGATACTAACATTTTATCTTGTAAGCAATTAAAAATTTCAGTACCAAACGTAAAACGCTACACGAATTTAGACTGTAGTGTCGTTAAACTTAAAACCTATATAAATCTTCCGTGTAATTCATAATTAAATTCTCATTCGAGATAAAATGGAGAATGAAGAAAACCTTCATGTAAGCTTGAAGTAAAAGCTAAGCAAACAAGACTTTGGTAGTGAATTATCAATTAATGTTTGATCAGAATCTCTGGAACTAGGTGTTAGGATAATCCAATAAAGCAAAAGTGGACCGCGCTTTAATAGGAATAAGGTTGAGCCTCGCTAACTGCAAATGGTGAATGTAATAGATATTGCAGCAGCTTGAAGTTCGGATATAGGGTGAAAATATCTTTGGAGGTTTGGTTAATATCAGAAACGATATTGAGATTAATTTGAACCCTCATCTAAGTGGAGGATTAAACTTTAATGTTAACAAAACGTTTGGTAATATAGGGAAAGTTAAAAGCGGTGTTAACAATGATTTAGAAGTATCCGTATCTAAATGATTAATTAATGATTTATTTATTTGCACTTTTAAGACACAAACATCAATTTAACCCTGGCTCTTGTCCTAGGAGTTCCTGTATCACAAGAGCCACCTCTCAATTTACAGGGAATATGATAAAGAAGTGCGATAGACAACAAAAATGAGATACGCTACAGTTATGGCATGCATTAAAAGGTAGGTTTACAACTATACAAGAGGAAAAAAATTTTTTTTAATTAAATTATCACTGTGTTTTGTGGTGAGTGTGAGTGAGGTGTGTGAGGGTGTGTGTGTGGGATGTGTGTGGTGTGTGGTGAATGTGAATAATATCGTGCAATGCTGCTGAATAATTTTCTGTCTCGTCATAGTCGTAATTTTCTAGCCAGTAATTTCAGCAATTTACGAACTTATTATGAACTAGCTGTGCCCGCGACTTCGTCCGCATGGAATAGTGACTTTTCGGGCAGCATATTTTGAATTACATATACCGTCGTTTGGGTAGCTAAAAATTTACTTTACAGTAATGCTTCTCTGTATACGATATTTGACGTATGGCCATCGGGGATAAAAGCATAGGTACAGGCTCCTAGGATTGCTAACCCGTGACAGAGCCACATACAACTGACCGTGCGAGAAACAGCTGATACTTAGATCTACACCCACAACTTTCAGCGTCATTTAAGTTATATATAATTTGTCTCTTCTGCACCATTGATGGTGCAGGTCAATGGTGCACACGGGAAAAGTATGGTGAAGTAGTTGTATTAATATTAATGGTGCAAATGAAACTAATTTGTCTCGTCTGCACCATTGATGGTGCAGGTCAATGGTGCAAACGGTACAACGGGGTCTGACCTTGGGCTTTATTAATTGTCATCGCAAAACATAGGCTGACTGGAAACTGGACTCGTTTAAAACTAAATGGAAAATTGTTTGGAATGAGAGGAATCAGAGGAATGAAAACATTTTCACCTTTTCCACACCCTGTTAAAATCTCTGCTTCTATCAGATTTCGTTGTAAATTTGTCACTTTTAACCTGGTGCCATTGCAAAGTTTTGGGGGGCTTAAATTTCTAAGAAGCATTATGGGTACGCCTATTTTTAATTTTATACTTAAAGAAAATTAAGAAAAAGAACCAAACCCTAAAATATAAATAAATTAAATATGCAAACAGTCAGTATTCAAGTGAATCGCAATAATCGAATGCAACTATTCGCCTATACTCTTCAGGATACGTGCGTTCGCTACGAATAACTGAATCCTTATGGCAGCGGCACGTTTTTTTTTTTTTTTGTGAATGGCATCTCGCAGTTCAACCTATGAGGTTGTCGTCTACTTAACCGGACTTGCCTGTGGATTCCTCAAAATTAAGGCCTCCAGCCAGGGCTTGAAAACTTAAAAGCTAAGCAACTACACGCTAAGGGAGGGCACCCCCTCCACCCAGAGCGGGAGGAGTCATTAGATGATTTCCCATCCAAAAAAAAAAAAAAAAAAAAAAGGGCACCCCCTGTGGGGTACGGACCTCGGCTTAGGGCGTCGCTGGGGGAGGGCAGCAAGGGACAGGCTGGATCGGAGTTGATGGCAGCGGAGCGGCTCTCAGCGCGCTTTATATAGCCACGGACGCGCAGGCGCGAGGCGTGTACGTACTCTGATAGAATACCTTAACTTACTAATGTTCGCCGTGATTCTTTAAATTGACATAACTTTTTTATTTATGAACCGATTGACATGAAATAAACACTAACTGTTAAGTGAAGCTTACTATAATATATTAGTGAAAACCGCATCTAAATCGAATAAGCCGTTTCTGATATTAGCGTGCACAAACACACAGACAAACAGATAAACCGACAAACAGACAAACAGACAAAAAAAAATGTAATTACAATTTCGGGTTCGGCATCGATATAATAACAACCCCTGCCACTTTTTTTTTATATATTTCCATTGTACAGACACGACTTTTCTACAATTTTATTATATGTACTAGCTGCTGCCCGCGACGTCGTCTGCATGAAGGCTCTACAGCACCAAAAATACCTAAGATGCCAGTGTCGCTATAGCATTATAAGTAAACAACTTTTAAAATAGCATTAAAATATAAGTTTTTTTTGCAAGCGAAGCAAGTGAAGAGAGTTATATTGGAATCCTGCTGAGTTCAGTCATAAGATGTGACTGAAGGAAATAGAGAAAATAATGCAGGAATACATTCCAGGACACAAAAGAGTAAAAATACGTACAAAGGTATCATACCTTACAACATTTCCCTATAACGTACGTTGGTAGTTATGCTGCCAGGAGCCAAAATGTAAAGAGAGTCAGGACTGGTGACGCGGGAGCAAGCGACGTACAGTTGCCCGTGTGAGAAGCAACTCGTCCTGAGGTCGACACCCGCTGCCCTCAGTGTCTGCCCCTGCGACTTACTGATGGTCATCGCGAAGCAAACACTCACGGGGAACTGTACGCGCTTGAACTGGAACGGGAAGTTATGAGGTATGAGGGGAATGCGTGGTATAAATACTGCCTCGCCAACGCCACAACTCGTAAGAATTTCCGCCTCAATTTGTGTGTCTGTGGAGCGAGATGACTTTAAGGCGGGTCCCGTTACACAACTTCGGAGGAGATAGGTTCCGAAGAAGCATAATCGGGACACCGACCTTCAGCTTGATGGTATGCGCTGGAAGTCCACTTGCTGACAGGGAGTTCAGAAATTCCACGGGATAATGTGTGGCGTCATCTTGCTCGACAACAGTGTTTATCGAGGTGTAGTCTACTTCATTCCCCTCAATTTCCGAGAGAATGCATTCGTTAATTGCTGCAGCCTGATCGTTTTTAAGCGTCAAAATGGCCCGCTCACACACCCAAGAATTTTGCTGGTGCGGTATACGACTGATGTCCCCGTACACACAGCGAATGAGTTCTTCTATGCTGGATACCACTCTACCGAGAGACTCTGGAAGCACCACCTGTCCACCTCTCTCTTCTGGTAGAGTGCCTTCGCCAAGACTTAGAAGGACATCGGAGAATTCTTGAGCACGTGCATTGCCGCCGAGCCGAGCTCTCATATTAAACGGTTGAATGTCGTAATTACAGACACAATTAAAAAGCCATTGTGTCTCGCGTAGATCTACGTTTCGGCATACGATGGGTTAATGGTCAAGCGCAGCGTACGAACTCGTGACCACAACGAAGATCATTTCAACGAAGCATTCACCTCGTCAGCCCTCGATCCCCGCGTCACCACGGAAAGCGTTTGCCGGAAATCGCCACTGAACAGAACTGTGGAACAGAATCGATGGGAATTTTAAAGTCCCGATTTCCACGGTCTTGATGCGGTGATGATTGGGGAGCTGGTAACCCATATTCGATCAGTGGATTGCCGCCGATAGAAATGACCACATCTTGAAGTGAACTGAGACAGGTGTTCAGCACGCGTTCATCAGTTACTTCGACTTCGTCTCCAGTAGCACGCCTCAAAGCTCGTAGAAAATCTTCAGACAGATGATGGCGATACTTCTCCCACAAAGCTACCGGTTTCGCGACTCCACAAAACACCAAGATGACGGCATGCGGCTGGGACTGTCACTTACGCTCGCCTCCGCGAGGGTTTCATCCCAATTTTGGTCACTGTCGAGGAGGTCACGTGTTACCCAGGCTGCGCGGTAAGTGGGATACTCCACGCCATCAAATGTCCTTAGAAAGGCGAAAGACGTTGGGCCTCGGACAGTGTGAAGTAACAACCACAGAAAATAGCATTCGCCATTATTCGGATGCACGGTATAAACCCTACCCAATGCGGTGTCCTTGAAAATTCCTGGAAAACTTTCCACAGCACCTCCTCGTCGACGTCGGTTAAATAAACCCCTTTGCTTGTCGTACGTGTAATATGAAGGCACCTCGTCATACGTAAGGGATTTGTTTTACATCACATTTAAGTTTATAATTAGGTATTATACGACATGAAAATATATTAATTACCAAGCAATAATCACACAGATAAATACCGAACAAAAGTATTAACAGTCAATGTTTGTTTTGTACTAACAACATGAAATTGATGAAGAAATGATCATCATCAATGAACATAACTTTTTTGTAATACTTAACACCGCATTTTTTTAAATTGTCTTCCTCAACTCTGCTCAAGATTTTGAGGGTTTTGTTGGAACTTGAATTTTTCAAAACGAACTATACGATACAACTTTTATGAAGAAAATGCACATTACCATCTATGAATTTTAAGAATAACTAACTACTAACCTCGCCAACATGATCAAATTTAAATTATTAATTTCCAAAAAGTGTTAACATGTAACTTGATTTGATTTTTATGAAATCTCATAGATGGCGCTGCTTCAAATTTTTCTTTATACTACTAACATTCATTAAACTATGTTTCTCTGCCCAAGTTACTTAAATGGCGTAGTTTTTATAGTGTAAAGCTAGATAATAGCATGGCTTACTCAAAAACAACATTTAAATATGCATCGTTAGATTACACGCTGTCACAGAATGCGTAAGAAAAATAAAGATTCACAGCTCCTCCCCCGTAGGTGATAGCGTGATAATATGTAGCCTATATGTTGACCCGACGTCTTAGTAATACTCATGCAAAATTTGATGTAAATCCATGCAGCACTTTTTGAGATTAGCCCGGACATACATACAGACAATCAGACAAACAGACAAAAATTCTAAAAATTATATTTTCGGCTTCGAAATCGATTGTAGATCACGCCCCAAGTATTCTTTTAAAAAAATATTCAATGTACAGTTTTGACTTTCCTACGATTTTATTATATGTATAGATATAGATAGATTGAGATCCTGTGAATTCGAATCTGCGATATTATTCTGTAAAAAGATCACCGTGATAACTTAGGCGAAGTGAGCCTAAAGTGAGCTGTCAATAGTGTCAATCCCAAGCATCAGATGGAATGACCGCTCACTTCACCTAAGTTATCACAGTGATATTTTTACAGAATAGCACCGCTGATCAACTTTTGTTACCAAAAATTCTCGCCTTTTAACATCGTTAAAGCTGGTCTATTTACATTACTACATAATGCGGCCAAAAATAATACCTCTCCGGAACCTTCCTCCATGTTTTTGAACCAACAAAACTATCACACAAGCAGCCAACCCTACCACACAAGTTTCACGCAAGAAAGTCAACGAATGAATCTATTTTGCATTTAAAAACGAGACGACAAGAGTTTCAATTAAACTTTTTTACGTATTTTTTCCACTTCTGCTTTGTTAACTAGATGTATGCATTTTTACAGCTCTGCATTCCCGACAATTTATTTCGCGCCGCCCTTATCTCAACTTGAATTTCAGTTTCCAGTTTTCGATTCGCTGTTTTCCTATTAGCAGATTGGTTTGTTTGTTGATTGTATTATTTTAAATTTTTGATTGTGCTATGAATGGGTTATTGAGATGTTTTTAGTTTTGAGCAAAATTTATGCTGTTGTGTGTAATTTGGAATGAAATAGTCTTTGAACTTGAACTACAAGAGGATTTTTAAATTGTGTTTTAAGAACATTATGTTCATCAATATATTATCAAGCATGGTGACTAAAATTATTGTTAGACCAATGGCATAACTATCATATTATTGTAACTAATTATGGCTTAAGTTATTTGCACCGTAAGGTCTATCACAGTTTCTGCTAGTATAACTATAACCCTCTACCAAATTCATCCACAACACTTCGCCATGCATTTTTTGCATCCCTAATTTCGTTTGCGTCTCTCATAATGCGCAATGCGTCAATACCAATTCAAGCCAAATGTTTGACCAACAATCTTCAGTATTTTGCGAATCCTAGAGGAAACAAGTTGCTTTAATAATAATCCAAGCCAACAGTTCAGCCAATGTTTGACCAACAATCTCCAGTATGTTTGAATCCTAGAGGAAGCAAGTTGCTAGTGTGTTTGCAAACGATGGGATAACAGCGCACCCGCTGCGACTGCACTAATGCGAGCGCAAATTATCCTATCTCTCGGAGTTTTGCTCGCTGTGTGAGTGTGAATACTTAGTTAAGCATCTGAAGGATGCAGTGGTAATGTGTATAGGATTGAATTTTAGGTATGCTGCTAATGTGATTCTATTGTTAAAATACCCGTGTAAACTATAAGTCGCCAGCGGGACAATAGAATAGAATAGAATATTCTTTATTATGTACACCATATAAATTACAGACATAAATATAGAAACTTTACAATGGGTGACACAATGGATGGATGGATTCGTCGTCATTTTAAAAACGTCTTAGGGGCAATTCCCGTAACTTTAAGAACGTTCACATTCTGATATCAGTCTCAATTTGTCAAAAATACATCTAAGTTCCCTACATTTTTGACAAGTTTTTGACATTGATTGTCGCTGAGATGTGATTGCGCCTAGATTTTGAACGTTTTTAATTACGGGAATTGGTCTCCAGATGCATCTTTTCTGGTTTTGGTATATGCAGGAAGCTGCAGCTTAAAATAATCGTCAGGTGGTAGTACTTAGTGTTGCCATTTGGCATTATGCTGAGGCCTTTTTGGCATAAGCATTGTTTTTTTTCAGTTTTAATACTTTCAAGTTCATAAGCTAATAAACGCATATTTTTTCTTTCGTTCATTAAGTGGTAAAGGTTAGGCCAAATAATTCAGGGACTTCCAAAAGCGCGATATATTCGTACTGACCATATAAACAATTATGTATAGGAAAGATGCGGGGTGAAGATGCGAATAACTTACCTGCCTGTCTCGTCCGCTGCCTCCTATATACTGACCATATCATCAAACTCACAAAGATCTCCTCAACGATGGACGCACGTTACCGTAAAGTATGTCATAAACAATGGAAAGGAGGGCTATACCCAGCAGCGGTTGATTATGGAGTGAGATTGTGGCGGCATCTACATCGCTACATGCGAACTACGTATCACACTGACGTCACGCAAAACCCTGCATCGCGCAAGCTAAGTTTGCCGCGCAACTAGCATATATACAACGTCCCGACTCAATTGTCGGGCAGTAGCCCACCAACACCCGTCTGGTCGCATGGTCCTCCCTTTTCTATGGAGGTTGAGTGAACTTTACACCCTGTTCCAAATACCTCTAACAGATGATGTTGATGATCAATACTCACTCTATAATACAAAAGTATTAATGCTTTTGAATATAATACAAATGAATCAATAATTCGCAATCTTAACCACAATAAGAACGAAATCCACAAACATTTCAATATTCCACCCACGTAAATCTACTTCAAATCTAAGCTGCTTCAATCAAAATCAAAACGTTGTTAAATCCAGCAAATTTGCACAAACGATTAAAAAGCAGTAATACTACTACACTGGCTCAAACAAAGCCTCGAGCTATTGAAGCTACTGCGATGGGGCAGGATGGAGTGGAGCACAGAAGGCCAATATATTGAAGTATATTTAATTAAATTAATTTACCTATTGCAGTAGAAAATGTTATGTGTTTTGTACTGTCGAAACTACTGAGAGGGGCTTCTGGTTTAGTTAACAGTCGCACGGGTCGGTTGATTAGGTTAAGCTACGCTTACCATGGTTGGTCCGTGTATGGGTGACCATCTTTACATACCTTCTGTGCCTCGGAAAGCACGTTAAGCCGATGGTCCATGCTGTCATTCGTGGATTTTTGACAGACGTTACGGGTCGTCAGAAGATCGAAAGTCTGACAACTTATCAGTCTTACCAAGGGCTATCGTATTACCCAGTAACTGGTTTGTGGAGGTCAGATAAGCAGTCGCTCCATGTAAAATATTGGTATCCAGCTGCATCCGGTTAGACTGGAAGCCGTCCGCAACATAGTTGGGAAAAGGCTAGGCAGACGACGAGTGTCGAAACTACACTGACTAAGTATTAATTATTTTTTCGCACAGTGAAGGACACTCGGGCCCGCTATATTGGATAGTGATAGAACTATCAAAACTAGTCACTAGCTCAACGACTCTTATATTGTGATAAAAATAAGCATTGATCAATAATGGTTTGGTAGAAATATTAATAAAATTGTTAACTAAGTGTTGCGCCCATAAGACAAACCGGTTTCTAAACTAACCCATCATTAAACTGAAGAAGAACAACTTTAGCAAATTTGTATATTGTCATGTACGTCCAATATTAATACAGTGTTAAGTAATCACCAAATAACATTCAAGAAACTCTATTCTTTTCAACAAACAAGGCTTCATTACATTTCTCAAAAAGTATTTAAGAGGTCCTTCTGAATATACCCCTAACATGGCAACACCAAGAATGGAAAGATTGGCGGTTAATGAGAAAAAAATAGCAGAGACAACCCCAGGCCAAGCGACAAAAGAAACCCCAGATTTGAATGTAAATGAACACAAAAATGAAAAATATCAAAGCGAGAGTCCTAGAGTTTTTTTGCCTTCTAATGGTCGCTTCAATTCATTATGTTTGATATGCTCTGTGATCGTGAAACGTCTTTAATGTTTTCGGCTTTTATGCGTGTTTCTGTTTTGACTTTAGGGTTTTTATTTGATCTTTTATTTTTCTATGGAGGGATTATTTTGTTATTTACATATCCATATATATTTGCAGATCCCTAAGGGGACTCGTTGATAAATAATTACAGACGCACGGGTCAATCGATGGTTCAGCTACGCTTGCCGAGGTCAGTCCGTGGATGGTAACCATCTATTACACACCGAGACCCCTCCATGCATCGGAAAGCACGTTAAGCCGTTGGTCTTGGCTGTCATTTGTAGAACTTTGACAGTCGTTACGGGTAGTCAGAAGCCCAAAACTCTGACAGCTAGTCTTACCAAGGAAAATCGTGCTAGTAGTAACAGGTTGTGGAGGTCAGATAGGCAGTACTCCTATACTGGTAATCAGAAGCATGTGATTGATTATTTATTATATATATTAAAAAAAAGTAACATTAGAACATATCACAAAGGCCCCTTGAGATATGTTTTAAAGTTACATTTTTTTATTTTATTCAACTTTATTTGTTACCCACAACACATAATATTCTATTCTGTATTTTTGCTCTCTGATCGTAATTTTAACTGGTACATATTTTTCTGCGCATTATAATTTCTTAACATAAAATCAGAAGTTACCCAGTATCCCAATCCTTAACATTTCATCGTTAGTATAACTACTGCAGTCCATGAAATCAATTCCAATTCACTCTGAATTTCCTATTCAAAGCTCTTCTTGCCTTGCCATCCAAGTATTACAATAACTATTACAATGATCACTTACTTGTGATCGGCTGCAGGTCGTAGCCGTCTGAAGCAATCACCGTAATGTTATGACCATCGACAGACAACTCAATGGGGCAGTTCAGGAACTCAGCGTTGATCACACGGAAACGATACCTGTAGCCCTGGAAATAAGGTTGGTTTTTAGTTGTGTGGGAGCTGGTAGGATCGTTACGAGTTTCTTTGAAGTTAGTGCCTTAGCGTTTGAGTTTAAGTGATAGAGATTTGTGTGTTGATGTGGAAAACGGATCAGCTGGATAATTGCGTAAGACACTATCAGTAAGTAGCTTTAATTTTGACCGTTCAACAACATTCATTGCGTTGTTTACGTAGCTGAGCAGACAAATTTTTCGAAGATATCAAGCAATGGATTAGCAATATCTTTAAAAATGATTCAGATTGAGATTTATAGTGTGTTTACTACATCATTGATAACTAACCCGACTTTATTTTATTTATATAGATTTATGTATCGTCATAGCGGGTTTCACTTGCACTGCCAAAACCAAATATTTTGCTTGTCCTAGAATTATACTCTAGAATTAATGTAGCATCTGTTGTTATATCGAGCCTTTTCAGGAAGAAGATCGTAACCGCCATTTTGCATATTTTACAGGAGAAGGTGATGCAAAATGCAAAATCAGTTGATCTGGCGATTAATATTAAAACAGTTTTTTGGGATTTTTGGCGCTTACGATGTTCTTCCTGAAAAGGCTCGATATATAGGTTGGGCATTAGCGTTCTATGTAAGTACTAAACTATGTCTGCAAAGTCACAAAGATACCGGAGGAACGAAAAAGAAAATCTCAATATACAATTTTTATTGCATATCTCATAGGTATCTGTCCGAGATCCTTTTTTCCATTCTGGCTCTAAAATCGTGTCTAAGATTAAACTTCTATATTGATGTAAGATTTGTGTCGGAAACTCATTGGCTTTTCTTTGTGTATTTTGTTCTAATTTATATCGAAGCCACCATCATTTTCTCCCAAAAGTCCATATTCTATTTTATTATGAGTGTTGTAGAAAGCAGTTCTGTCTTTATCCAATTTTTTGGTATATGTGCATCACTTATTTTTCTTTTATTTATATCTATCGTCCGCTATCTCAGTGTTTACCATATTGTCATCATCCACAAATAGATCATATTAGTCCCTAAAGAAAGTAACATTATAAGGTCTTACCTGCTCAACATTAAACCTCGCAGCTGGCATATACATAGGCTTGGCAGTATCATTGAAGACCTTGAACCGTCCAACTCCGTTGATGAGCAGCGTCGGTGGCTTGTTATCACCTTTCGAGTGATGGTGGTCCGTGAACATACCCATCGCTAAGTCGTGGATCCAGTCAGTTACCAGCATTACGTGTTCAGATCTGTGGGAAAAGATATTGTTTAGTATAATGGCTGAATATTTTAAGAAAAAACTTTAAGGTCTTAAAAGTATTATAGAACATTTAAGGGAGAAAATTTGATGTTCAGGTAACCGTTTGCCAATTCATCGTCAAAATCAACGAACTGATTAGCATAGCTTAGCATAGTCAGCCTATAATGTTTCGATTGCGGGGACACAGGCTTCCTCTCTGTAAGAGGGATTTGGCTGTAATCCACCACGTGGGCCCAGTGCGGGTTGGTAGATGACTGATGAATTTCTGGTTGTAGTACATGCCGGTTTTCTCACGATGTTTTCCTTCACCGTTTTAAGAGCAGTAGTGATGAAATAATATACACAAAGTAAAGCGCCTGTCTGGATTCGAACCTACGACCTACAACACGTAAATAACGGCCCTTATCACTGGGCCACCAAAGATTAGCTGTTCCCAATTCAAGGTCTTTTCCCAAATTGCAAATTCTAATAAAGCCAAAAAGCGGAATATGAATAATCAACCCTCAACTGGACATACTTGAATCAATATTATCATGGACGCAAGCATCACTAATTCTTAAACATCCACCGCTTAACGTAATCTTCCAACTAAACCTCTAAATAAATCAGAGTATTGGCAAACTAAATAGCCGAACAAATAAAACGAACTCTTTGACTTTTGCAGAACATTCACTAGATGTTTATTTGTCCACACCTTTCTCTATATGTACTCTCAATATTGACTCAAACGAGACCTCGTGACGAAGCTAGTAAGGTAGGGCATAGAATAAGAAAGGATATAAAGTAGAAGCGAAAGTGAAACTGAACATTTCCACCACACTACTCCAGCGCTGGGGCTCTGTCTCGCATAGGGCCTTAGCATTATGCTGAGCGATGGCCGTTTTGCATGGATGTGATACATATGTTCTTTGTTTGTGTTTGTGTTCGTTCTCTCCGTAATTTATTATTATTATTTATTTCAGAGAAATCTCCATATAAGTTGCATAATTATAAACACAATAACAAAATCATAAACTATTAGTGTGTTAGTAACAGAAAAATGTACCTAAAATTATGTTAGTATGGTTAGTACCTATACCTAACTGATGCCTATGGCTGTCCTTATCCACTGATTTTGTAAAGGACAGTTAATGTTTACTGCAAATAAACTATTTTCGTTCTTTTACTACTCTCAAAGCGATGAAGAAAACATTGCGAGAAAACCGGCATGACTTAGAACCAAACATTCGAAGACAGGTGACATTTACCAACACGATGTGTCCGTGTGATGGATTACGGCCCTCAAACAGAGAAAAGCCTGATCCCGTAAAGTGGGAAAATTACAGGCTGACTAAGTTACTTTTGAGGCAAGTCATGCTTAGGAAGCAAGCCCATAGTTTCGAGGGCCGCGTAGTAGATCACAACCCATTGTCTTCAACAGAAAAGAGACTGATTATGTTATTAACTGATCATGGACGAAAGTGACAACCCAGACGATCTAGTCTGTAAAAATCTCACCGTGAAAACTGAGGTGAAGTGAGCTGTTAATAGTGGCAATCCCTTGTTATAAAAAATACCAGCTGTTTTAGCTTAGGCCAGTTAGTACCTATGGGTTGAAACGGGGTCGTCAAAAGAGGTAGACAACTACTTCAGTAGAATAGACGCAAGCTTAAAGAAAAGTGCAGAAAATTCGCTTCTATACATCCTCCTTATTCTATGCAGAAGGTAATACGATTTGCTCCGTAGAAGATACGACCTTTACGGTAAACTAGTTGATACTCTTGATGTTATTAGAGAAACCCTTTGGCTATTGCAGGCGATTCAAATAGGTTTATCGATGTGTTACAAAGCACTCATGCTTTAAGCATTTTCTGCACACTATTATAAGCCCTATTAACATCGGCGTTGTTCTTAACAACAGTTACGTTTGGAATGCCTTTAAATCTTTGAAAAGACTTTAAAAAGCTTCTAAATATACACTTAGATATTTGGCAAACAATATAGAGTAATCTAACGGATATTACGGAATTACAAAACTACTAAACGAAGAACATCGAGCAATTTGAGTTTTAAAGCGACTAGAATGATGCTGGAAACTTCTTGCCTAATCAATCTGCCTAGCTTTTCCCATATGTTGGGTCCGGCTGCAGATGAATACCAGTATTTTACATGGAGCAACTGCCTATATGATCTCTACAACCCAGTGACAACTGGGTAATACGATAGCCTTCGGTAAGTCTGGTTGTCAGAATTTCGAGCTTCTGATGACCACTAACTACTTTCCGAGACACGAAGAGGACTCGGTATGTAAAGATGGTCACCTATCCACGGACCGAATCCCTCTGGAATCCTATGAATATATAGGTAAATTACAATAAAAAGAAAACTTAATCAAGTTTTAGTCTAATCTACTTACAAACTATAGGTACTCATTATAATTATAAAAACAATAAACTATTCTAACACTAAACCTAAAACAAATATATGGCATCTAAAAAATCCTTCTCATTATCATCATCACCTGCTGGACATAGGCCCCTCCAATTTCACGCCATTCAACTCGATTCTCGGCAACTCTCATCCAGCTGCTACCAGCCACCCTGCTAAGATCACCGCTCCAGCCACTCTAGCCTGAGGGTGGCCTACCTTACGCTCTCCGATTCACGGTTTTCACTCAAGAACTCATCAACTCCAACGGTCATCGATTCTACGGCTGATGTTAGCCGCTGACCAAGGCAAAATCTAGCCAGGTCACGGGAAGTGTCAACCAAATGCAAAGAGGTTTCTTTAAAGAAAAAATTTAGTACTTTAAACTTACCTATCATAATCATACAATCTGCCGTGAGCGTCTTGGGACTTGGGTTTTCTCACAACGAAGACTCCGGCGGCGCCATCAGCTCGCTGCATGCCAGAATGGGAATGCCAGAAGTGGGTGCCAGCGTGGGTGGCGTTGAACTGGTACCTAGAAACGCAAAGGTTATCATGAGAAGATATTCATTAGTTAAGATAACAATGGTAAAGTTTCAACGAAAAAGATTATGTTAAAGATGATATGGCTAGAGGTGACGGCTAATAGAGATAAAGAAAGGAAAGAAGAACGGTATGGAAGAAAAAGACAGTGCGTCGACCCCAAATAAATTAGAATAAGGGCAAGAGGATAATGACGATGATGAAGAAAACAATATATACAACAAACAATATAAACAGTTATAGCGGAAGAGGAATAAGGTATTTCCAATAAATAACCTTTATCTACATAATCATTAATGACGTCGTTATAAGCTTGACGTAAAGGCCTATTTCCATCGCAAATCATTAATTACCCGCATTTATAGTCCATCGCCCAATAATTTTGGTCCTTCGAGCCGGATCTATGACTCATTTATTTTTGCGAATACTGCTTGCTTTTTTGCCGCAGCTATTTTAATTTGTGACTCATAACTTAGTGAATTAGTGAGTATGTGAATATGTCTCATTTTTTCCTTTTTTCCTAAATACAGTCGTAAAGTTTTGTTTTATTAGCTTAGTTAGGTAACTATGAATATAAGTTTTATTAAGTGTAATATTTTTTGACGACGTGCATCAGTAGCAATGGCTTTCATTTTGACAGTTCAACAGCATTCATTGCGTTATTCACGTTGTTGTGCAGACTCATTTTTCCAACACATAAAGCAATGGATTAGCAATATCGTTCAAAATGATTCAGATTATCTCAATCTGATAGTCGGAATTAGTGTGCTGATATTATATAAACTATATTAAATGTATCTAACAGCTTTTAGTACAGACACCAGCACATCAAGCTACTACAATCAGTCAAATTTATTTAATAGATTTTCAATTTTTTCGCTAAAGCATAAGGTTCAAAGTTGATTAGGAAAATTTGACAATTTCGGGTAGCTTGATGTGCTGGCGTCTGTACATTCCTCCTTTTGAACTAATTTCAGAACTCGAGTTCAACTTTCAGTCTATTATATTCCTCAAATACTAGAGGAGATTGACATAATTATCAAGATTCATCGTAAAACTATTTGGAGTAATATAATATTTATATACATCTGTTGAAGAATGTCAATTAAAGGAAGAGCTATAATAAAGCATTTTCTTTGATCTGACAGAAAACAAATAACGGCAACGACTTATTTAATTATAGTACTAAAATCCAAAGGTATTAATTTCTTTATCTTAGCCAAAGAAGCTTAGATAACTATAACTATCTTCCATGATCGAGAAATAGTATAATAAAAAAAGTAATTTTTCGTGTCTGTGTGTGTGCTTATTTCTTCTAAAATAAAACTACAAAAAAAAAATTTTGAGGCGTTTGCACCATAATTTAGAAAGTTCCGAAAAGTGAACGTGTATAAAACATAGATATTTAACTTGGATTTTGACAAGTATTACATCATTAGAGGAACCCTGAAAGGGCCTTTGCCCTCTTGCCACAGTAAAGTCCCTTTAGCCTTTACATAAGCTACCCAAAACCTTACATAATTTGTAAATCATGTCGAAAGTGGTTGTAGAAACACGAAACGATTTGAAGCCGATTTTCACTTGTCTAGGCCCCCAGGTCACTAGTAATAAACAAAACACGATCTTTACCTGAATGTGGTCTCAGGTAATATAGGACACTGTGTCACGTACGGCGTCCCATCCATATATGGGGTACCCTTCTGGTGCTGTCCATGCCAATGTACAGTAGTACCTTCTGTCATCAGGTCATTCTCCACATCTACTATCACACGGTCATGTTGGCACACCTGGAAATAATAAGATAACTGTTTGCAAATGGTCCCTTGGTTTATAAAGAAAATATTTGATCAAAGGTTTGTGCCAATGTTTGATAATTTGTATTTAGGTCTGTTTTGGTGCTTATTGATACATTATTTTAAAATTCTTAACATCACTTAATATTTTAAAGGGCATGGTTATGTACATTAAGAATACGTAGACATATTAGTTTGCACGTAAATTGAAATACGCGGAAAATAAATACAAATTCTTGGAATACCTGATCAGTATTCATGCAATCGAAAATTTCAATAAATACATTTCCCTTTTGAATGGTTAATGATTTTAATTAATGAAAAGATGAAATGTCGTTTAATTTACTGTATTATAATAATATTTTGGGGCGAATTTAATTTAATTTCGGACTTAAAATATCTGTTAAAAGCTATTCAGCCTTTCAGCTCTAAAGCCAATAAAATGACGAGCATAAAACCAGTCGACATTTTCAAAATGTTTACTAACAATAGTGTTACTATACTTTTATTTAACGAGCGACCCAATTAAAACGAGTTCGCAATTTCACCCGAAATTAAAACTACAACGCTAATTGTCAGCTGAGTACAGGCTAAAATTCGTCCAACAATTTACCGTGAAACACAATGGGAGCACATTTTTTAACAACATACATTTTTTGCTAAAAAATTAACATTTACGAGATTCATACCAAGATCTGAAGAAGTTACATAGCAGGCGCTTTGACTTAGACATGTTCCCGTCTCTATCTTGTACCTGTAGTTTGACAGGTGGTTGTGCGAAAGTGACAAGAATGCTTAGCCGAAGTACGTGCGAGGTAATATTTTTAACGTCTGGACAAAAACAGGCTATAAAACATGTATAAAAGATAAACAGAGTAAAAGCCTAGTACAGAAATCTAATTTTGTTTCACAAAAATTTAAATAAAAAATCTCATTTTATTACATTCAATCCTTCGATATAGCCGGCCGATCCATGATGGCTTCAATCAAAGGATTGAATGTCGCTACGAATTCATTGATACTCGTAATTTCCGCGCATTGAGTAGTGTGTCTATAAGTTAATTTTTTATATTTCGATTTATTAATTTATTTGTTTTATTACGAAAAGTTAACTTCAAATAAGTAATAGGTAGTATTTATTGATAGATTAATTTCAGATTAGGTTTTTGAAAAAAAGAGAATAGAGATGTATGTGCTTCTACTCCGTTTATCTATTATACCCTGTTTTTGTCCAGACGGTAAAAAAGTCAGACGGTATATTTTGGATGTACTCACCTCCACTGCCGGTCCAGGCATCTTTCTATTTATCACATTCAAGGGTCGATTCATACCGTCAGCTGGAATACAATCGGGCCGAGAACAGTCAGTCAAATTGTACGGACAGTCATAGCAAGCCTTACTCATCGTCTGATACCATTCCAGGACGAAATGATAGTAACATATCATTGGTTCCTCTCCTTCTCTACATTCTCTGTGACAAGGATGGTCTCCATTCATCAATTCTCCTGTCACTTCGTCATATCTTACATGAGCCCTTATCTTTGCGTCTTTTACATTTCTGCTAATGACTGTTTCCTTTTCATCTTGTAGCATTCTGATTGGATGCTTGGCTGGTGGAGTTGATTTCCGATTTGGTTCGATTTTCAACACATTGGTGCTATTCGGTTTAGTTGCAACCAGCACTCTAGAGGCGCTTTCTGGTGCGTTGTGGTGGAAATCTTTTGAGATTGTAGCGTTTTGACCATCATCGTCTATTACAAAAACGTATGAGTCATTATTCTGTTGACTACTTTGTCTGGTATCTTCTGTGTTCACTGTGTTGAAGTCGAATGTTGTCGTTTCAAAAGATTGTGCTGTTTCTGTCTGCGTGTTGATACCGTTGATGTCTGTAACAAAGAAATATGTGATTGCAAGTTTTCATAATATTTTTTTGTTTTGATATTGTGTCATTGGCATGTGCCAAACAAACATAATATGTTCTTTCTTTATTTCTATTGACAGTTAGTTATCTTTAGATTATCAATCAGCTGTTTCATACATTTTGGTCAAGTAGGTAGGTATTGAACTTTTGTATAAAACAGCTGCTTTTTTTCGTGATTTCAGAGTTGGTCACATAGTGAAACTTGTTCAGTTCGATGGTCTACAGCACCTCTTAAAGTTTGTTGGGTTAATTTTGAAATACCTACTTTATATAATAAACTGATCAAAGGTATGGTGAGAATTTCCTTTGTTTTGTTAAAATATTGTTTCAATTGGAATGCATGTTGCCTTTACAATTAATGAATTGGAATACATATTGAATTTACAGTAAAGTGAAGTATTTTTAATTTACAAAGTTAATTACAGAATGGATTAACACAACTCAAAGAAATTTCACTGTAATTTGTATACAAACACACTGACAATGTAAGATTGGATAAAACTGGAAACGTAGACCAAACGTCGTTGACGCACCCCGGGCATACATAGTTTTCTATCTATATATATATATAGATAGAAGATAAAAGTTTTCTATCTATATATATATATATATAGATAGAAGATAAAACTATGTATGCCCGGGGTGCGTCAACGACGTTTGGTCTACGTTTCCAGTTTGTTTATTCAATCTTACATTATCAGTGTGTATATAAAAGGAGAACTGACTGACTGACATATCAACGCACAGCCCAAACCGCTGGGTCTAGAGATTCCAAATTTGGCACGTACGTTCCTTATGAGGTCTAGGGGTGCACTAAGAAAGGATTTTTCAAAATTCATCCCCTAAGGGGGTGAATGGGGGGGGGTGAAATTTCACGCGGACGAAGTCGCGGGAAGAAGCTAGTATACTATATGTATTAACGTTTCTTTCCAACTCTTCCTTCTTATTGCAATTAAAAGATAGCAATTCTATAACTTTTGTATTATCATTACTCAAAATCAGCTCTGTTATTAAAATCCCTAGTTTGAATAGCACCAACAGTACAATAATCCCTAAAATCAGTTGTCAGTAACACAGGGAAAATCCCGAGCCCGATCACCGATCATAACAAGAACATTTGAATTGTAAATCTGCTCGTCAACCGGGTGACTTGCCCACAAAATAGACAGGTACAGAAGGCTTACTTCACATAACAGGCAAAAACAGGCGCACGGACACACAGGCGCGTACCTACGTACGGCGATCTCAAACAAATGCCGGTCGCGAGTGCGCTTGCACTCGCTGTTCGCGAAGCGTGTCTATGTCATCATCTCATCATCTGCCTAGCCTTTTCCCCACTATGTTGGGGTTGTCTTCTAGTCTAACCGGATGCAGCTGAATACCAGTATTTTACATGGAGCGACTGCCTATCTGAACTCCACAACCCGGTTACCCCTTACCCCTTGATAAGACTGGTTGTCAGACTTTCGGGCTTCTGACTACCCGTAACGACTGTCAAAGACCCATGGACGTCAGCCGGGACCAACGGCTTAATGTGCTTTCCGAGACATGGAGGTGTCTTGATATGTAAAGACGGTCACCCATCCATGGACCACCGCGGCAAACGTAGCTTAACCTGATCGATCGACCCATGCGGCTGATATTACTTAGCCACAAGCGTGCGATCTCGCTCGTTGTATGGAACCGACCTTCTGCACCTCTATTTTGTGTGCAGATCTATTTTGTGTTTAAAGCAGTCGGTAACTCCATTAAACATTTATCAGGTCTTTAAGAACCGATTTTGTTTTAACCCGACAAAAGGAAGGATTATGGTAATGTTGTAGTTAGAGGGTTTATGGGCTGTTGTGAATTCTATGACGGTTTTGGTGTTTGAGTGACAGGTGTTTTATCGATGCTTTTGGGGATGTTTATCAGTTTCGGTTTCTTAAGAGGAAATGCGGGTGGTATTTTCTCCATAGAAACGCTCTCGCCTGTTTTCTTTCTGGTTAATGACAATAAAGCAATGATTTTTTTACAGAATAATATATATTAACTATTTGTATGTCCATATGTTTTCCTTTTTGATGATACCTACATTATTTTTATTCGCACTAGAACCCTCAAAAAATGCCGATTTAAACCGCTGTCAACAGAGGCCTAGTTTAAAAATTTGACAACTATTGATGAAAAAAGAAAAACTTACTTAAACTACTTCTAATTCAGTTTATGAAATATCTTTAAAATTGGTTCAATATTGAAGGAGGAAATAGGCGAGAGCCAAGCCTCGAATTATGACTTTTTACTTAGGCTTTTTGAAAAGTCTCTCCAATCGCATTTCCTCTTAAGTCCATTGGCATTGCCATAATCACCGCGCTCGGCAGAAGTAAATGAGCTGTGTATACGTAGACATTGGTACATACTTGCTCTAGCACACACTTACTTACACACGTGCAAGTAGGTACCAAAGTCTACTTAGCGTGTCGATGGCAAATATATTATATTAAATTTCCTTCTTGGTCCTGACTTCAGAGTACCAAAGTAATAAAAGTTGAGGCTTGCCAGAAAAGTTAATTACTTATATGGATTTAAAAAAGTGATTAAATATCGGACAAATGGTTCTCGAGATATAAGGGCACTAACGGACAAATAGAGATTTTGCGTAAAGTAATAGAGATATGAGTGCGAAATCAAAATCATTCTATAATAACATTCATGGGATTGGGCAGGTTACATCAGTCGCATGCACGATGACCGCTACTAGGCAAAAGTCTCCACACAGTGAGTGCCTGAATATGGACGGCGTCGCCAAGGCCTGCCCAGTAAGAAGTGGCGGGATGACCTGGACATGTACAGCGGGGGCTAGTTCGAGATGGCGCGGGAAAAGAGCTCCCGGAAGAATTTGGGGGAGGCCTTTGCCCAGCAGTGTTAGCCTATACTGCCCAGTAAAGAAAGAAAGAAAAAGTATTTATGGCGACTCGTTCAGGAAGATCAAACTAAACTAAACGCAGTCAAAAATAAAAACCAAATAATATTTTAAAAAAGTAACAAAATGAAACACAAAGTCCTATAAGAGGCCAAAAGGCTCCTATCTCAGCATGATGCCGCGACATTAAAAAAATAAATATCGCAGCACTAGTATTCAGTAGAGGCCAAAAAAAATACCATTTGAACAGAGTTCAATATTTGTGGTTTTGTAATCATCATAACTAAAATATTCGATACTAAACAAGCTTCGTTCAATCTATATAAAACCGTTATTTATTACTCTGTATATCGTTTTAAACAACTTTATTTATTGACAGGCCAGACATTTAGGAAATGAAACATATGAACGAAATATTCATAATTTCTCTTTTTGACACTTTTCGACTATGTTTACAACGACGACTATTTTATTTAAATTGTGTTTGGTGAGTTTTCAAACGAGGTAGCGATAAGTGGACACGAAAAAGTGCTCTGCGAGTTGGCTTCGGCCCCTCGGACGCCTTCCAAAGGACCGGGACCCCATGATCCCGAGATGTATAAATTCAAAATAATCAAAAGATTGATACAGTATCAATCTCAATCTGAATAATTTTGTAGGTCATTTGATTGCCAATTCATTGCTTCATATGTTCGAAAAATAATAAGGAAATTAATGTTATTGAACTGTCAAAATAAAAAGCCATTGCTTGCTACTGATAGTAGGTTACTCAGTTACCCCGCGGTTCTCTATATTATAATGCTTATTTTTTTCTCTTAACATTGTTTAAGGCTTTTAGCTACGTCTGTCTATGTTTTAGGGGCTCTGAAGCCCTCAAAAATATACAGCTGTAAAGTAGAGCTTCTTGACGAATTTCGATTCGATTTTCACCATCATTATAAGTGGTTAGTTCATAGTATCTCCCGTACAAACGGAGCGGTCACAAGATAAAACATATACACTGTTAAAGATTCACCTAAGTTGTAATTAACACTGGAATCTTCTTTCGAAGAACTAAAACGTTCGGGAATGTTTCGAAAATTTTAATTAAACAATTTTCCTCTCAGCTGTTGATTAAGTTTTAAAAGTCGGGCAAAGATCTTACGTTAGTTTGTTGATCGGTAAGTACTTCAGACTGAGGTTCGGCTTCAAATGCGCAACTTTACTTGGTATTCGCTGTGGCTTCATTGCTGAACTCATCAGCAATAGCTTGAGTTTGTTTAAAATAAATTTTATAAGAAGTATATGAAGGTTTTTTTTTTATTTGAAATGGACTTGCTCTTGACTCTAGTCTAGGTCAAAGGTGACAGAGACAAAGTCGACGATGTTGTAGTTATGTTGAGAAGATGAATGAAAGGTGACTAACAAAAGGTAATTTACAAGGCAGATGTGAGTGGAAACGCCTGGAGAGGACGCCCTAGTAGGACATGTGACCTTATTGGAAATCTTCTTCAGAAAGGCCAGGTGCATAGTACTCGCAACCGGCGTGCGTGTATGACGATGTATGAACGTAAACAAGGCAAAAGGAGTATGTAAGGATCGTAGCAGGTGGCGTTTTATAGTTTCTGCCTATCTATCCCCATCGGAAAAAGCATGAATTTATATAAACTACTCAACAAAGTCTAGGGAACAGGGGTCTTCATGGTACATAATTATTTTTATTTTAACACTTTTAATGTTACATATTTTATATTAAAAGAAGCGTAATTTAATACAGATTTTAAAAAATAATAATTTATTGTGATTATCTAAAATGGTACCAAAAACGAAAAAAAAACATTTTTGACAAATTTAAAAAAAAACTAACGCCCAGATATCATTAAATAAAAAAAACATTCCTAGCATTTTTTTATAATCTGTTGGACGTCCCAAAGCATTCGCGGCAGCTCTTCATCGGCGTGGCATGCTGAATATCAGGTAGTCGTATACCTACAGAGGATTTTTCCTGTGTCTTTTCCTTGTTATGAAAATAATAATTCAATAAGATTTTTTTTTTTTTTTAGTTTTTGTAATTTTTTTTCTTGTGGTATTCAATATTCCACTACGATGGTAGTGGAACATTGAGTGCTGTGTAGTCCCCTGGGGGAGGAGATTTTAGTGGAACAAGCGAAATGTTCATATGACCTATATGGTTCAGTTATTTCAAAATATTATTTACATAAACAAAATACTCAAACTTGTAAATCTGGGCTCTAATATAAATTAAAATCATTATAGCCTCGTAGGTAATAAACAAAGGAATCTAACATTATAATTATTATTTCCCATAAAACGAATTAATGTCTGCAATAACATAACTAAAAGAAAAACCATTATTTTCTAACTTTCCACATTATGACATCACTTATTTGTATAGAAAAGGTAATGCAATATTGCTTACGTGAACATTGCAATGATATTTTCATTAGGCGTTCAAAAATTTAAGTTCTTTAATTCATACGCAAGTAATGATCCTTTTTAAGTACTGAATAAGATTTAACTGTATGTTTCCCACGAAAACCAACCCTGGACCTTTGGCGAAGCGAATTTGTGAAGACAGCACGTCCAGTCGCCGCGCGGTATTGTGTATTCCAAACCTTCAGGCTATCATCGCCTGAAGGTTCGTTCATCACTGGTAATTAGATTATCACATTAATTGAAACCATTCTAGCCGTGGGACCTTTTTTTCGTTTGAGTATTTAACAACATTAAACTTAATTTGTGATTATTTGGTCACAATACCATAAAGTTTTTTTTCAGTTTTATTGTTTATACCATCGTCCCGAGCGTGTCTAGTGCTTTATTATCAAGGGTGGTTTATGTCGTGCCAATTTCTAAGCGATGTATTTTCTTTGAAAATTGCAGTTTTCTGTTTCTAGTAAAATTGTTTATTTTATTATTTAACAACTTGTAATAACCGCTGTAGTGTTTAATGTGATAACCTAATCGCCACTCTGTAGATTTTAGAAGATAATTACTTCCCTATAAATGTAATGAAACAGTTTTTTACGTAAGTAGGTGAGTTGGAATTTGGAGTATTTCTCAAGGATAAAAGTTAATTGCCAGTAAAAAACCAGAGGCTTTTTAGTTCTTTCTGCCTAATGAGATCAAGCTCCACGAATAGGTATGCTATAATTAGATATTAAGGTAAAATCTTTTCTTTAATTAAGTATAATTGTTTATCCGGCACCATGGGCTGGAGTTGGGTGCATTAAAATAGCCTCCACTTTGGTAAATGACTAATATACAGGGTGACAAGGACATGTACACTAGGGGAATGAATAGGGGGTGAATTCATCACCCTGTATAAGTATATATATATATAGGGTGACTGGTAATTAGTGACCGATACTTAAACACGTGGTTGTACTCATGATAACAAACAACTTTTACTATGGGACCAAACCTGAAATTGCGAAAAATAATCAGCTGTTCCCTACATTTATGTTCATATAACTCGTCAAAATGTAGGGAACAGCTGATTTATTTTTTCGCGATTTCAGGTTTGGTCCCATAGTGAAAGTTGTTTGTTATTATGAGTACAATCACGTGTTTAGGTATCGGTCACTAACTACCAGTCATCCTATATATATGTATAATAATAAGTGTAGTATACGAGTATAAATCAAGTGATTAGTTACCTATAATACGACAACGTGAGCTATCCTTATAAGCTCTGTGCTCATAGAAGAGAAGATGATCCACTAGTTTCCGCTAGATAGCCATAAATATAACAGTATTTGTATCTCACGAAGTGATGCGCGCTTTACTTGTGGTAACCAAGTGTACAAACACGTTGTGAATGTATGCGTGAAGACGAGTAGCGTCAGCATAAGCGAAGACGGACCACACACGCACACAAAGCTTAATTCAGAGCTTAATTTTCATAACCCTTTCAATTAAGAGTCCCCGAAACGATCAATTGCAATTGATCAATTGCAATCAATAGCTATTTTGATAATATTGTCAATCGCTTCAATTGCATTTCGTAGACAATTAATTTGCGCATCAATGTGTATCAATCACGTTAAAATTCCTCTTCTTCGCGTATCGATGGCAAAAATGTATAAAATATTTGGCCCAATATTCAGCTGCGCGAACCCCGCTCACTGACACAGTCATAAGCTCATCACGTGCACAGGTGACAGGCAGTACCGTCTTTACCATAAGGGCACACGGGGCCCATGCCCAGGGCCCTCTACCCCACGGGGCCCCCGGAAGGCAGATATTACAACGCAAGCTACATTCAAAAGCACATATTTTGACACTCGCAAGGAAATCAAAACCTATAGGGTACTTCCCGTTGATCTAGAATCATGAAATTTGGCAAAAAGCAATGTCATATAGCACAAGTAAAGGAAAAAATCTGAAAACATACATACGTTACATACCTACAAAGTACGGAACCCTCGGTGCGCGAGTCCGACTCGCACTTGAACGGTTTTTTTTACTTCCAAAGGGGCGCCAAATTCTTGTATGCCCAAGGGCCTCGGCCTGCCCTAAGACGGCGTTGGTGACAGGGCATGCGGCGCAAGATGAAAGGGCCATCGTCTGTGGGGAGGTCGCACACTCCCTTGAGATCTGAGCCGTCCGTGAACCCCTGGCTGTGGAGATTGTCTTTGCTCCGGCCGACTTGGGTTCGAAGTATATTTAGAGATTTCCTTGTCGGCCACGGTAACGCATGCCGAAGTGGAAGGCTGGGGCAAGTAGATGGTTCGATAAAATTGTCAGGTAGTTTATACAGCTTCGCCATAGATTGAAAAAAAATTGTCAATCACAATTGATCGTTCCGGGGACCCTTTATTACCATCTTGAACTACGTACATGGAACATGGTGCAATATAACTTTAAACCTCGCTATCGAGCTTTCAAAAATCGAAAAAAATCATCGCAATTCTTTGTTAATCAAAAGCATAACAAATTCTTCGGCACATCTTAAAAATCCAGTTTTGGCATGACATCATTATTATATTCACGTGTTGCACACAAGTAGGTACCTATGCCATATATGGCACGGGGAATTCCTTAGTATAACTTATTAATATTGAGTAAATATTTTATTTTTTGATAATTATTTATCTTTGCAGTGACCGCTCGCTAGTATGATGTTTCGTAGTTGTTTTAAATCACGTAAACAATCGGATTCTAGTTATTGGACCAGGCAAGTATCTTTCAAACGGGTTATTCTGTTTATCCAGCAAAAAAAAATCCACCCTAAGGTGGTTATAACATTCCAAACAAAACATAGTGTTTTTTCATTAGTCAGTACTTCCTTCAAAGTTTTTATATTTAATTTTATGTCTGTAATTTATATGGTGTACATAATAAAGAGTATTCTATTCTATTCTATTCCTTGGTTGAGATTTAATGTTTTTCAATGTAGGTAAATCTATCTATCTATTCAATCAGCCCATAATGTCCCACTGTTGGCCAAAGGCTTTTCTCTCCCTTTTCTAAACACGTCTGTCCTCTGCAATTGCGGGCCAGTCTTTTCATTAGGAGTCAAGTTCGTCCCTCCGTTATTTTTTTTTTATTGCAAAATGGGCGTGCCCTTGACCCCGATCACGCCTGATGGAAAGCTGAGGAGATGAGGTCTATGGTGGAACGAGTGTGCCCAGAAGATGCCTGTTCACTTTCATTTTCGTGTCTTGTAGCAGTGTCTTGTAGTTGAGGCTTGTGTTGTCTTGTGTTTGTATAATTGAACTGTCAATTATTTGGTTTGAAACGGTTATTCCATTTATCCACGCATGTCCGAGAATCCGGCTTATGCCAATAAATTCCATTTATCCTACTAGGCCTGGATGTATTCCCGGGCACGCCTTTACGCGTATCCACCTTAGGGTGGATTTTTGGAAAAACCCAAACAAATAACCCCCCAAATAAATTGGTTATAAGGGCAGGAGAATAATGGGTGATTATGAAACGATCAATCAAAAGTCATTTATAGCTAGGATGAGAATCTGCACTTTTCGAACGTCAAAATTACATAAGACAGTAGGTACCCCAAAACCTTTACCATAACCTAGTAGTGCTTTCGCCGGGAAGAAGTGGCGCAACAAACTTCCCAGTAGCACAAAATGTCTGTTCAGTTAGAAAAACTTGCTTCTATAAAATAGTAGGTATGAACCCTTAGGGATAACCCTTTTAGGGGATGAGTGGAATGTAATGACATGTAAAACTCGGTTCGATATCATCATCTGCCTAGCCCTTTCCCAACTATGTTGGGGTCGGCTTCCAGTCTAACCGGATGCAGCTGAATAGCAGTATTTTACATGGAGCGACTGCCTGTCTGACCAGCCCAGTTACTAAGTAATACGATACTCCTTGGTAAGACTGGTTGTGAGATTTTCGGGTTTCTGACTACCCGTAACGACTGTCAAAGATCCACAAATGACAGCCGGGACCAATAGCTTAACGTGCTATCCGAGGCACGGAGGGGTCTTGGTATGTAAAGGTGGTCACCCATCCACGGACCAACCGCGGCAAGGGTAGCTTAACCTGATCGATCGACCCGTGCGGCTGATATTAAAGTAGCCACAAGCCCCTCGGTTCGATATAATGCACTTTAATTAGACTGTGGATCCAAATGAAGAGGACCGCCTACCAGCTTCTTCGAATACAACCTACTCAATTCTGTTAAACATGTGTGTGGGTTTTATTTGACTCACGTGTCACAAATCGTGAAAAAAACCGGTCAAGTGCGAGTCGGACTCGCGCACCGAGGGTTCTGTACAAACTTGTAGGTATAGGTACATGTAACTACAAAGCTAGGATTTTCGGATCTTTTTTCATTACTTCTGCTTGCTTCTTGCCAAATTTCATGATTCTAGGTCAACGGGTAGTAACCCTGTTTTGATTCCCTTGCGAGTGTCAAAAAATGCGACATAAACACCCGCATCTTTTGATTGCGTTGACTTAGAAGTTTGATTTTATTCACTGCTTCATGGGATTGCAGCCTTGAGTATTTGATATTAATTTCAACTTGATAACTCCACGCGGTCCTGAGAAATAGGGTCTTGACAGACGGACAGACAGACGGACAATGAAGATCTTCTAAGGGTTCCGTTTTTCCTTTTGAGGTACGGAATCCTAAAAAAATACCATGTTTATATCAGCAAACTTAATTAAAATAAATGCCATGGATATTATAAATAATAGGCTCATAAATACCTACGCAAACAATCCGGTTCTTTTATCCTTTAGGAGAAAAAAAAAGGAAAAACGAAACATATTTTTCTAAAATGATTGAAAACCGTGTGTGTTTACCGGAGCTTTGGTTTCTTTGTTCGTATAATAATAGGCATTTTCATTATTTTTAAACCGACTTCCTAAAAAGGCGTAGGAAGGAGGAAATTCCAAGTACATTCATTAAAATCGTTTTCTTTTTTATGATGTTGCTGTTTAATTTTATTATTATATATGGACATTTGCACCAAATACGTGTTATGACGCACGTAATTTATGAATATTTATTATTTATCTCTCAAATTAAGTAAATATCTAATAATACATAGTTATTCGTATATGTATATAATGAAGAATATTACAAAGAGGAGCATCAACATCCTCTCCCTAGCCTTTTCTCAACTATGTTGGGGTCGGCTTCCAGTCTAACCGGATGCAGCTAGAATACCAGTATTTTCCCACACAACCTCCACAACCCAGTTACTGGGTAAGACGATACACCTTGGTAAAACTGGCTGTCAGATTTTCGGGCTTCTGACGACCTCATAGCGACTGTCAAAGATCCAAGAATGAAAGCCGGGACCAATGGCTTAACGTGCTTTCCAAGGCACAGGGAGGTCTCGGTATGTAAATATAGTCACCCATCCACGGACCGACCGCGGCAAGCGTAGCTTAACCTGATCGATCGACCCTTGCGGCCGTTATTACTTAACCACGAGCCCTTCCTCCTATTCCAAAAAGGAGCATCGTCAATAATTATGTATATTTATTTAGCTCCAAAAATCTTTTACATAACGAAAGCGTAGGCACAATTGGTAACAACAACAACAACCACTATTCAATGCGTTTAGTCGCCACTCAATCGCACGACAGTCGCGCGACTATCGTACCCCACCAATCAAGGTTGTACCGACTCTCCAGTTAATCGCTCCATTCATCTCCGATCCGATACTACGACCAAACAGTTTTGATACTTTTATTTTAGTAAAACTATCGACCCGCACCTGTTTCGCATAGCTACTTCTTCTTAGCGTGTCAAAGGCAAAAATAACACGAAAAACATATACTTTTTAGATTTGTTTCGCCCAAAATTCAGCAACGCGAATACCATTCGCTGACGCAGCCATTAGATCCAGTCCATCACGATCTACTGATGGGGTGACATGTCTTTCAGTCTGTCTGTCATTTCTGTGTTTTTGTGCTATATATATCCAAGTTATTCTTCAATGTATTCATGAACCTGCCGTAATAAATTATTTGAATTATTCGAATAATTAAGCGCACACAGACCGGGATAAATAACGTAATTAAGCATCATTCGAAGTTATCCGGAAATGAACAGGAGTTACTGATATAGCTTGCAGAGTAAGCAAGCTGAAGTGGCAGGAGGCTGGCCATGTTTGTCGAAAGACAGATGGCCGGAGGAGCAAACGAGTCCTGGAGTGGAGATGGCGTATCAGCAAGCGCAGTGTGCGATGCCCCCCAGCTAGATAGGTCAAAAGGTAGCTGGGACCGACTGGATCTGGTGGTGTGGCGCGGCCTGGACAGGCCTACATCCAGCAGTAGGCTGCGATAGGCTAAGGTGGATGTTTTTTGCATTATTCCTGTCACTATCGCACAACTGTAAAACTACCGGTTATTCCGTTTATCCACCCTAAGGTGGTAAGGTGGATACACAGAAACGCATGTCCGAGAATCCAGCCTCAACTTACAAATTCCATTTATCCAACTAGGCCTAGGGTGGATCCTCGGACATACGTTTCCGCGTATCCACCTTAGGGTGGATTTTTTGGGGTGGTCAAACGAATAACCCATAACTACAAGTGCAGGGAACATAAATCTAAGCCAACACACGTGTTAATGTCTATAAACCTCGGCCTCATAGCCCTCATAGTTAAATGTGAAGGATAGATTTTTTCTTACGTCATAATTATAGTATGTCGAGTAATTTGTTCTTTCGCAATGAAAGGTCGAATGAGTCAATTATTTAATTAGTTTTAAATTATGACAAAAAGTTTGTGATTGTCCATGTTTGTTATTGAAACTAAAGGCTTACGTCAACGGGTTTTATGAATGTTTGTTTACTTTAATAACCCGTCTTTGAGAGGTGGATGTTTGCGTATTTAATTTACATATTATATGAAGTTTTATTGTGTTGTTATTTAATTTAATCTGGAAAAGCTTAAAAAAATATTAGCAAAAGTCACTAAACACTTATCACCATCTGTCTATTGTCCAAACAAAGCTCCAGGAAAATGAAAACTAAGATACATATAAAATGAATTGAGAGCAGTGGTGGCCCATTGGTAACTGCCCCGACTTACGAGTTGTAGGTTCGAACCCAGACAGGCGCGTTAAGGCCTATTCAAACCTAAGCGGTATTCGCTGCCGCCGTGGGTAGAGGACATACCGCGCGGGTTTTGCTCAGGTATTTAGTATCAAGTTCCGCGGCTAGAGCGGAATAGTTGGTGCCATAGTACCGCGCAGGTATTGTTTCGCTTGTTGGGCGAAAAAGATTCTGCCTGAACCAAAAATTCGAAGACATGATATCTACCAATGCTAACTGGGCTCACGTGGTAGACAGGCCGATTTATTCAGGTCTGATCCCCCCCTCCACCCCCCCCCTCGATCCCCTGCTAGTTCTTCTTCAGTCAGAGAACCTAAAACTTTCAAAAATCTCAGTATCAATAGTTATTGATAGTATTTTTTGGTTCATTTATCTAGAATGGATAGGAGTTCTTCTCCGAAACTACTCGTCCGATTTCAAAAATGCTTTCACTGATAGCAAGCTTCACTATTCCGAGTGTGGCTATTGCTAAGCAGGCCTAAATAATATGTAATAATAATAGTAAGTCAATGTTGCTCATTTTATGGTATAGTGGGCTTCCACGTGGATGGAATCGCAGAATATTACATTTCAATATGTATTAATTTTGATAAATAGTATTTACAGTAAAACTTTGCAATAAAAACATAATAAAAATAACGCAATTTGATCTTATTTTTAGTAACGTTAAGATGATGGTCATAATTGTGACGTTTAGTATGTTTTAAAATAATTAGTATTAATATTAAACATGAAGTCGTATTTAAAACAAGTGTTTACCTGCTTTTTGTTCAATAATCTGAGCATAAATTGAACAGCAAGGTTAAGTCTGATAAATAATAAAACAATTTATTAGTTATCACTTTACTTATCCGGTTTTTCCCATGGTTTATTTTTTTTATTTCATTTAGATGAGTATTTTATGACGAATTTTTTTTACTCGTTATAATTCATTTTCTTGCTGTTATCCTAATTTATTTGGGATCGACGCAACATGTCTTTTGCTTCCATAGGTACTTCTCTATTAGTCGTCATCTCGGTAGTCACCCTTTCTAGCCATATCAACCTATAGGCCTATAATAACCCACAGCACATCGCTGATTTTCAGTGGTTACCCGAAAAGGACGTACGGAAACCACGTAAGTATGTTGATGGACCTGTTAACCTAATGATAATTACTACAATATCTACGTCAAACTTACGTGACATTTCGAATAATCTTCACATGTGGTTCATATACTCCAGCGACTAATTTGCAATAAAGTTATTTACTTTTACAAAGTTGGTACTTTTCAAACAATGCATCGTAAACATATAGTGGTTTGTAGTTACCACATAAAATGGCTAATGACTGAATTTCCATTGTAATTTGCGAGTGTAATGTTAACAAGTAGACATCATGAAAGTCAAGTTAACTTTTAGTTGTTACAAAATTGACACACATTGTTACAAAATGTATTATTTTGACACTTTGTATATTTTTTTCTCCAAATTAATGATTATTACGTGATGCTGAGTTTGATTTATTGGCATATCTAATTGTCTACTTAAATATTCTCTGTAGCATAGAACCTACTTTTAATAATACTATTGGAATCTACTTTAGTGAATCTTTTTAATATCAAATGGGTCAATGAATTTTTTAATGTACATTATTCAACCCATGTTTCACGCTATTTTAAATCACCGTATCCAGCTAAATTCCTAACAATACCTGGAAGTATCAAGACCTCTCAATCCTTGTATATAGATTTCGCAATTCATTGAGAGACAAGACTCCCGTGGTGTCCCAAACGGTACTCGGGATAGCTCACGTGTCCAGTTATTGGCATAGTCCATGTGTGTTCAGTAGGATCACATAGTAGCAGTAACCAGACTGTCGAGAACCTACATAACTAAAGACCTAGTTGCACCACAAATCACAAAATTCGTTTAGCGCTAAACATATTTCCATCATCATTAGGTCTCTGTCATCTTGAAACGATTGAAAGAAACAGATCGTTGTTTTAACGCTAAACGCATTTAGTAATTTGTAGTGCAAGAGCGCCTAAAGAGACGCACGGATTCACTATAGCCACTTAACGATTCCTTGCTACGAAACCACGTCAAGTCCTTAGTTAATCACGACATCTGCTATTAACGTATTCTCTATGATACAATGAACGAAACCGCGCGAAATTAACGCGAAGTTGGGGTAGTTTGATCTGTCAAAATACATGTTGTCCATACGGTTGACATTTCGATTCCTTGCCGTTAACAAGACACGATAATGACGTGGTTTGCACGTGGTAAGATTTCTCGGGAAATAATAAAGAATTAGGCCCAGCTTTGATATAGCGTAAGCCTGAGTAAGTTATCTAAAAACTGACCTTTAATTTAGGGACATCATCTTTTTTAATTCAAAAACATACCTACCTGTAAAATTTTGACCTATTCGATTTCGTACAGGTAAATTTTTGATCTACTGTTCCAACTATACTACGTCCCAACCAACATGATACTTTTGTCCATTGTGTAGATTGACTGCCTTAATCTTAGCTCCGATACAATTGCGCAAATCAATCGGTGTGAACTACACATTGGTACTGCTGCTGTAATCCGCAGCGATTCTGTGCGTTCCTGAATTGAATTAGACACTATTTTAGGGTGTCATCTTAACGTAGATGTGCAATTTCGTGCAAGGGTGGCTAAGTGAACTTGAGACTTAGTTAAGCTTGTAATAGGGGTTTATATAGCGTGTTATGTGTTGTTCATGATACGTTGTTGTTTCGATACTTGTAGCTAAGCTACCTACATCAAAATGGCACTTGTAAAAGCTAATAATGTATGTAATCCCTGAAGGGTTACGCAGAGTTATAGCTGTAGTACATGTACATTGGGACCAGTTATGTTTAAGTCTCTTGTAATAGAGGGCGAGCCAATTGCCATCAACCGGGCACAAATCCAAATAAGAAGTACCTACCTAATAATGTTCCAACCTAAAAATACAATTTCAAACCTTTCATAAAATTAATATCCTCCGGAAAAATCACAATGAAGAAAATTCAGTACAAAAAACATGAAAAAGCAGTTGACATAATGTCAAACAGTAATCCGGTAGGAATCATTGGCCCAAAAAATCTAAAGCTTAGCCTGCACAGACGTTTTAAGCTAATTTTTCACTGAACACTTATCGAAGCGTTTCAATGGAGAATTCTCAACACAAGTGGGGTCGATACTTAGCCCCAGCTTCGAGGGTATTTCCATAATAATTTGAGAGTCCGATACTGTATATATTTTTTAAGTTTCCTGTTGAACATTTTTTTTAAGGTAAGTCGTTCTCAATTATTGGGTACCGTTTTGTTTCCGCTTTATTTAATGGATCAAGAATGTTTAGACGGAAATCTTGTGTGAGCTGATATTTTAATATGGATGTTTTAAAAGGATTTTTTTAAGCAGTGGTGGCACAGTGGTAACGGCCGCAACTTACGAGTTGTATGTCTTGGGTTCGAACTCAGCCAGGCGCTTTACTTTGTGTAAATTATTTCATCACCAATGCTCTCAAAACGGTAAAGGAAAACATCGTGGGGAAACCGGCATGTCGTAGAACCAAAAAATCAAAGACATGCGACATTACCAACCGACATTACCAACCCGCACTGGGCCCGCGTGGTTGATTATGGCCCACTCCCTCTCACAGAGAGGGGGCCTATGTCCCAACAGTGGAAACATTAAAGGGTGATTATGCTATGCTAATTATGCTATAAAAGAAGTTTTTATGATTCATAGCCATTATAGAACGTAACATTCTTTAACATTTTAAATTATTGTAGACGTAGCCAATTTAAAATAATATTAACCAATTTTATTATTAATGACAAACATTTACATAATCCAAACTTTTTACAAACTTCTGACTACTTTAATAATCAAGTTTCGACGGTAAAAGAAAAGGAATTTATTGAAAAATACTTCATAAATAACTGTCGAAAGAAGCAATAAATTATGATTTCACCAAAAAATAAAGAGGGAGGGAGGGACTCGTGCCTAAGTAATCGATCGATCGATCAGGTTAAGTTACGCTTGCCGCGGTTGGTCTGGGGATGTGTGACCATCTTTACATATTGAGACCCCTCCGTGCATCGGAAAGCACGTTAAGCCGTTGGTTCCGGCTGTCATTCGTGGATCTTTTCTTTTACAAGCCTTTATAAGCTTTTATAAGCCCAAAAGTTTGACAACCAGTCTCGCCAAGGGGTATCGTATTACCCTGTTACCCAGTAACTGGGTTGTGGAGGTCAGATAGGCAGTCGTCCTACATAAAATACTGGTATTCAGCTGCATCCGGTTAGACTGGAAGGCGACCCCAACATAGTAGGGAAAAGGTTAGGCACATGATGATGACCAAAAAATAAAGAGGGAAAAACTTTAGTGTTAATTTTCGAGCTAAAGTTCGCCGATTTCTACCGAAATCGTTACCGGACGTCTAAAAAGATTTTGCATGTGTTGTTACTATGGGACAAAATATTAATTTAAAAGTTATATTGAGTTTTTCAGTGAGTCCCAGGGAGACGGGAACATACGCTCGGGTCAGTGAAATCATTGGCTAAGTTCGAGTGTGTGGTATGCTAATCACATTGATGTATGATTTTTCAGATAGAACATAGCATAATCAGTCTTTAATGGTCCCACTACTGAGACACAGGCCTCCTCTCGATGAGAGGGAGTGGGCCGTATAATCCTCCACGCGGGCCCAGTGCGGGTTGGTAGATGTCACACGTATTCGAATTTTTGGTTCTAGGACATGCCGGTTTCCTCACGATGTTTTCCTTCACCGTTTTGAGAGCAGTGGTGATGAAATAATTTACAAAAAGTAAAGTGCCTGAGTGGGTTCGAACCTACGACCTACAACTCGTAAGTCGTGGCTCGTACCCACTCCTTCTTAGAGGAGGCCAGTGTCCCAGCAGTGCGAGCAGTATTACAGACCGAATGCAAGTGTCAAAATGTCAAAACCGCAAGCAATCATATAATTTTATTTCAATATAATTCAGAACAGTGGCGTTCAATTGTAATATTTAATTTAGGTTCGTTCATATACCTGCTAATTAGGTGCGAGTTTTAATTAATATGATAATTATTCACACTGCTTTGCATAAAGTCAGCTGGGAGTTCTAACAATTTGGAATAGACGAACTGTGTTTAGGTAGATAAATGTGTTTGAGAAAGTTTATTGGAAAACAAATTTGTTATTTCAAAGTGTCTGGCTCATTGTTGTATGTTATAATTATGTTAGTCATCATTCTTCAGCCCTTATCCCAGTTTATTTGGGGTCGGCGCCAATTAGCTATTAGTCGTCATCTCGGTAGTCACCCCCTTTCTAACCATATCAGCGTTCACACAGTCCATCCATCATTTCTTTGGTCATCCCCTACTCTTCCTTCGACATTCATACCATACAAAGAGTGTCCATGTAGTTTGTTGCCCATTCTTCTCCATAGGTACCTACTACGCTTTGGAATGGTCAACTAGCTTCATCTTTCTGGCTGACCGACCCCTTGACAATTCGAAAGTGCCTGTTATTGGTTTATTTGAAATAAATGCTTCGAGTTTGAGTTGAGTTTTGAGTTTGATACTCAAAACTTTTCTCACGATATTTTCCTCATTCTTCCGTATCACATGCCCATACCATGACAACCGATTTCCACACAACTTTTCAGTCACCGGTGCCACTTTCAGACTTCGTTTTATTTATGTATGTATTCTTTGGTGTTATATATTAGTATGATGTTAATTCCTATATTTGAGGGGCCCGTGGGTAAATAATAACAGCTGCACAGGTCGATCGATCAGGTTAAGCTATGCTTGCCGCGGTTGATCTGTGAATGGGTGACCATCTTTACATACCGAGACCCTTCTGTGACTCAGAAAGCACGTTAAGCCGTTGGTCCCGGCTGTCATTCGTGGATCTTTAACAGTCGTTACGGGTAGTCAGAAGCCCGAAAGTCTGACAACCAGTCATCATCCGGCATCCGGTTTGACTGGAAGCCGACCCCAACATAGTTGAGAAATGATGATTGAACATAGATTGATTACAAAGACTTATCCTTTGGGTAGCTCAATGCGGGCCGCAAGACCAGAAAAATTTAAGATTCGTAACATCGTTTGATGCTTTATTTACCAAATCACGTCTTAATAAGATTATTCACTATTTAAAAAAATACAATGACCTCTTCCAATGTGAACTCTATGCTGTGACAACAAGGCTGTCTGTTTAGTTGAAGATTATCATGTTCTTGCATCAGTTTGCTCGGCCACTTTGCATTACGTGAATGTTATTGTGAAATATTGACTGCGATGTACTGTTGGCAAAAGAAATACATTACTGTCTCAGTACTTTTTTTTTTGGGGTTTCCGAACCGAATAGAAAGAAAGAAAAATGTTTAATAGGAATCCTTTAACCCTTTTTGACCTCTTGCAAGTCAATAATGCTTTTAGTATTATAAAAGGCGAGCCGCGGTAGATATTTTAAAAGAAATGAGATAAAAGAAGGATTTAAAGGACATGCCGGTTTCCTCACGATGTTTTCCTTCACCGTTTTGTAAGCAGTAAGTAGTGGTGAAATAATTTAGAACCTACGACCTACAACACGTAAGTCGCGGCCGTTACCACTGGGCCACCACTGTCTAAGATATTGTGGCCTATATTATTAAGTGCTGGCATAAAAAGTATTAAAAAAGTTCCTTTTTAAAGGAGGCTAATGATTGAAAAACATGCACGAGACTTTAATCTTTAAGAAACACAAACAAGTCTTTTATGTGTGTTGAACGATCAAGTTGTGGCCAAAGCCTGTTGCACTCAGACTTCGTTTAGTTGTTTGCATACTTAACTGTTTTGCCGTTTGTACGTTTAGTTTTATTACCCACAATATTTTTTAATGATACATTAGATTAGATTTAATTGTGACTTGTAAGATTTAAAACTATTGAGAGTTGTAATGGCCTTGTGGTTTCTGTCAAACAATGACGCCAATTTTCCTATTGTAGGTGTGTAGGAATGCCATCATTATTCTATTGCAAAAAAGAGATGGTGCTATCGGCCTTCTATAGCTCCGTCTCTCTCTCTCACACTGGAAAAATGGTGGCATTAAAACGTCATAATACGTTCCCTGAACCAAACCGTTTGATAAAACCCCCAATGGTATGGTGCATTGACCAATTTATGGCAATTTTGCCTTGTGACTGTACCGAGTACCGAACTTTGTTGAATCCCAGGCTTTCTGTTGTAAACGTTGACGATTTCAGCTAGGTTAATGTTAAAGTAATCATTGGTCCGTTGTGAAAAAGGTATAGTGCTATTTATTATGTACACACGGCTACACATAAAGCTATACCTACATAACCAGTATAAGCTGAGTTCTGATTGTACGAAAAACCTATACAATCCGAGGTCAGCGAAAACTGGAAATGTATAGCTTGATGTGTAGCCGTGTGTACATCTATCTCTCTCATGCAGTAGAACAATGTTGTTTCTATCATCGACCATTGACATAACCAGCATGGGTAATGGGCCAGTATGCATAGTCGACCTTGTAACTTTTGAAAAACTCCCAGAAAATTGTAACTTCACTAAAGTTCACACTATGTAACCGCCACACTCTTCTTATAACAAAAAAATAGACCAAGTCGTTTTATGCCGTGAAAATGAAATTCAACCTTAGTTGAGGATGGGTATCACAATCATTATGAGGTTGATTTTACACGCAGCAAATCCATAGTTAATATTATTATAGATGCGAAAGTAATTGTGTCTGTCTGTTACCTTTTCACGTTCAATTTATGGTTTTAGATGTTTGGTACTCAGGTAGACCATAGCCTGCATCCTTATTGCGAAACCATTCTGAAAGATATTGCTAATCCATTGCTTCACGTGATCAAAAAAATTTGTCTGCTAAACAACGTAAATAACACAATGAATGTTGTTGAAATAGCTAAATGAAAGCCATTGCTACTGTTCGCTGCCTTAGGACACAGAATCAGGATATAGGACTTTTATCCCGACAGTAAGCTCCCATGGGACAATTTCCGACCTCCAAGTGTCACACGCAAAAGCTAGTAATAAATAAACTTTTCACTTACTTATAAAAAGGACTAAGAAAATCGCCGAGGCGACCTGGCTGTATCTCCCGTGATTCATTTTGGCGGATCTGAAATAAAAATACACGTACATTTGTTATTGTATGTCGTGGGTAACCTCGAGGGATTACATGAGGAAAGAAAGAAAATCGTCTAGGTATAGATATACTTAGGTGGATTAATGTATTGTATTGTAAAGATAGAAGATAATAGGTATGTAGTGAAGAATAGTGATTGTAAGAAAAGGTTCGCTTCGTTAAAAGAAGGTGCAATATAATAAAGTACTTGTGGACTTCCCGATTAAGATACTCCGTTGTAAATGAAAAGGTAGATTGATAGAATACTCTTTATTAAGTGCACCATAAAATAACAGATATAAATGTAGAATTTTTACAAGGGGTGACTGACACGTTGGGCGTTCTTTTTAACCGACTTCAAAAAAAGGAGGAGGTTCTCAATTTGGTTGTATTATTTTTTTTTTTTTTTTTTTTTTAATGTTTGTTACCTCAGTACTCCGTCATTTATAAACCGATTTGGAAAATTCTTCTTTTATTTGAAAGTATATACTTTCAGATTGGTCCCATTGTCATCAGGTCAGGATCTGATGATGGGATCTTGGAGAAATCGAAGGAACTCTTCAAATATTATAGGCACACCTATAGCGATTTGGGTATTTTTTATAGTAACTCATGCATTTGCTCTCGGAAAGCACCATTTGGTGAAGTGGAACTGATGATGAAGACCACAGATGGCCACCGGAACTACTCAATTATAAGTATTTCACGGGTTGCGATTTCGATTAAGTACTTTAATATGGTTTCTAAGCAATTTATGCTCATCACAATACGAATGGTGAAATGCATTCCATTCGCAGGAGAACTCCTGAACAATTAACGTCCCTGCATCGGGAAAAACAATATTTTGTAAAAGGCGATGAGCAAGTTGACACTAGGCTAATGTAACTTAGATAAATTACAAGCAGACCCACTAAAAAGCGAGAAATAAAAACTTTTTAACAAAAAAAAACCGACTTCCAAAAAAAAACACTACAAAGTGAAAAATAACTTTAATTTCGGAAGTCGGTGGCAAAAAACTAAAATACAGATCAAAAGACACCGACTTCCGAAATTAAAGTTATTTTTCACTTTGTAGTGTTTTTTTTTGGAAGTCGGTTTTTTTTTGTTAAAAAGTTTTTATAAAGACAACCTTTGGTGACGCTATTTAGAGCATTCTGTTCCACTTTCTACACGTGCAGCTTGTGGGAGGGATATTCGCGGGCATCGTATGGAGCCCTTCGTGTCCAATTTAACAATGCATTCAGGAATCTGATGGGGTTGCCATGGCGTTGCAGTGCGTCAGGGATGTTTGCGGCGGCGCGTGTAGGCTGTTTTTACACAACAATACGCAAACGCGCAGCATCGATGGTGGCTCGAGTCATGGCCAGCCCCAACAGGGTTCTGAAAATGATTGCTGACAGAGTGATCCGTATTTAAAAAATCAGCCATTCCCTACATTTATGTTGTAGAACTCGTCAAAATATAGGGAACAGCTGATTTTTTTTTCGCGATTGCAGGTTTGGTCCCGTAGTAAAAGTACAATGACCTCTTAAGAGGTTGTTGGTGTTTCTCCAATAACCCTGTATATGGTGAAAAATCATTTTAACAACTTTTATTTTAACATTATGATCAGCTGAAAAAAATAAAATAAAATTGGTCGGTTATTTAATCGTACAGACGCCAGCACATGAACCTACTACAATCTGTCAGATTTCTGTAATAGATTTTCAACTTTATCGCTAAAGCATAAGGTTCAATGTTGATTGGGAAAATTTGACAGTTAGGGGTAGGTTGATGTGCTGGCGTCTGTACAATGACAATGTAAAATATTCTTCCAATCTCTTACGTAAATACCCACTGTATCCATACGAAAAAACTGGTTTATGTCATCTTCCAAACGTGGCAAGACAAGCCTCAGGTTTTAACTGAAAAATGCTATCAGCTCGGTTCAAGAACCCCATAAAAATCTCGTCGTGTCCGCGTAGATTCCAAGGTGTTTCACATTCCGAATCAAAGGAGGAAAAACTCTATAGTATCCCGAGAATGTTCGCTTTTGGTAATTATTAAAGCAATTTCAAGAATTGCCTTGGACCCGGTTGTGTGAAACGAAGAGGATAATGAGTTTGAAATTGTTTTTTTTTTTTTGTGTCAGTTCCATTAAAGTGCGCTGGAGTTACTTATCATATCGTTACTATATAGTAGGGTGACTGGTAATTAGTGACCGATACTTAAACACGTGATTGTACTCATGATAACAAACAACTTTTACTATGGGACCAAACCTGAAATTGCGAAAAAAAAACTGCTGTTTAGTCGTTTATGTTTGCCTAACTGGTCAAAATGTACTGAACAGCAGATTGTTTTACTCTCGTAAAAGGAATACTCGATTCAATCATTTTTTCACGATACAAAAAAATTGCAAAGTTATATCTATTTTTTTTACTTTTTTCGACATCACGGCGGCGGCGTAAAGCTTAAGAGTTATTCAATGAAATTTACTTTAAAACATTGAGAATTATCATATCACAGTTTACTCAAATTATTTTTAATTTTAAGTCATTTATTTTGTTAAAAAAGGAGTAAATTCGTTTTGGCACATCATCATCAACTGCCTAGCCTTTTCCCAAGTATGTTGGGGTCGGCTTCCAGTCTAACCGGATTCAGCTGAATACCAGTATTTTACATGGAGCGACTGCCTATCTGACCTCCACAACCCAGTTACTGGGTAATACGATACCCTTTGGTAAGACTGGTTGTCAGATTTTCGGGCTTCTGACGACCCGTAACGACTGTCAAAGATCCACGAATGACAGCCGGGACCAACGGCTTAACGTGCTTTCCGAGGCACGGAGGGGTCTTGGTATGTAAAGATGGTCACTCATCCACGGACCAACCGTGGCAAGCGTAGCTTAACCTGATCGATCGACCCGTGCGGCTGTTATTACTTAGCCACAAGCCCCTTTTGGCACATACCTACATCATTTTATTCCGAGCGCACGCTTATTATAGCCATCACTCCTCTTTTGCGTTTCAAAAGTAATTGCATCACTTTCACTCGATTAGTAGGTTTTCGAGGATTTTAGATTTTCGAGGTAGCGCCTTAACAAGCTCTTTACAGTGGGGTTAGCTGTGTGGTGCTGTGGATGGTGATGATAAAAATATGGCACAATTTTTTCAGAATGTTTGTTCAGTATTCTATTTCGCATTCAGGATTACATTAACTACATTTTTCGTGAATTACTTACATACATAAGTATATACAGGGTTATTGGAAAAACACCAAAAACCTCTTAAGAGGTCATTGTACTCATCATTATGAACAACTTTTACTATGGGACCAAACCTGAAATCGCGAAAAAAAATCTGCTTTTCCCTACATTTTGACGTATTATACGAACATAAATGTAGGGAACAGCTGATTTTATTTTTGCGATTTCAGGTTTGGTCCCATAGTAAAAGTTGTTCATAATGATGAGTACAATGACCTCTTAAGAGGTTTTTGGTGTTTTTCCAATAACCCTGTATATATCATAGATGATGATAGTGTAGTAGGGACTTGTGGCTAAGTAATAACAGCCGCGCGGTCGATCGATCAAGTTAAGCTACACTTGCCGCGGTTGGTCCGTGGATGGGTTACCATCTTTATCTTTACATACTAAGACCCCTCCGTGCCTCGGAAAGAACATAGTCCCGGCAGTCATTCGTGGATCTTTGACAGTCGTTACGGGTAGTCAGAAGCTCGAAAATCTGACAACCAGTCTTACCAACGGGTATCTTATTACCCAGTAACTGGGTTGTGGAGGTCAGATAGGTAGTCGCTCCATGTAAAATTCAGCTGCATCTAGTTAGACTGAAGCTGACCCTACTGATCCAAAAATTCTCAGTAGTTCCTTCAAAGGTACTAGTGAGCACAAAGGAACATAGTTGGGAAAAGGCTACGCAGATAATAAGTCAGTAGTCACCAGTGGCGAAGATACCATACAACTCGATTCTCACCGGCTTCCCTTCGAAAATTCAGAACATAACCACTCTATAGTCAATTCATCATTGAAATTTTCTTTTGGCATTTTTTTTTTGCTCCGGCCTACCTCTGTCATAAATTCACCCTTCGCCACTGGTAGTCACCCAATTAAATATTTCCACCTCATAAATCAAGACCTCAAAAAACTTAAGTTATTCATATCATCTTGCAAAAGTGCTAAAAAAAACCGTTACATTTGGACATAATCTGTTAAGCAAATGTTTTAAGAGCATACACGTGAAATGAAACATTCGACCGCAATTAGGCAACGCGTTATGTCATTTGTAACGATACACTTTGAACTGGTTTAGTTTTTTTGCTTAGCAATTATGAGCATTATGATTTGCAGCTTTTGTCCGCGACTCCAACGTTCTCATAATTTATCCTAACTAATATTATAAATGCAAAAGTCTGTCTATCTCTCTGTTACCTCTTGAACCGATTTTATCCCGATATCCCACGGGAAACTTATGCGGGTGAAACCGCGGGGCGCTGCGCTGCTAGTAATTATTAAAAATGCGAAAGTAAGTTTTTTGTTTGTTACACTTAAACGCCAAAACGGCTGAACGGATTTGGATGAAATTTAGTACATGGCTAGACTATGACCTGGAAAAGGACATATGCTTTTTTTAGGTACCTACTTTCATCCTGGATCGCAGATGAAGTCACGGACCACAGCTAGTAAACCATAAAATCAAAAGTCATTTATCCAAACTAGGCTGAGAATCAGCAAAATCAAAATCAATCAAAATCAAAATATTTTATTTCACGTAAACCAACATGGGCACTTATGAAACGTCAGAAGCTAGGTGGACGATTCCAATTGGTGGTTTCCTATGGAGAAGAACCGGCAAGAAACTCCACGGTTACTATTAAAAAAAAAAAAATGGATTTTACAATGTTTTTAAACTACAGTAGGTATGGGAGGACAGCGTAGGCCTCTCAACAAGCAATTTTGCAGCAATTTTGAACGTCAAAATTACAATATTAGACGCAAAACGCCCGTCTACTTCACCACTTCCTAGTGCTTTCGCTGGGAAGAAGAAGTGGCACAACAAACTCCCCAGCAGCACAGCTGTCTGTTAAGTTACAGTCTTCGGGGTGGAGATTCGAAAATAATGAAATAGAAGCTGACATCTTCATACATTTCGCATATAAACTTCAAACTCAGGATGGAGGTTTAAGCATACATCTACATACACCCCGTAACGATCATTCACGTTTTTAATTTAAAGGGGGAAGCGTTAACGTCGTAGCTCGCGATATTAAAATTTTCTTACGTTTTTTTTTTGCGATTTGCAGGTCAGTTAGAATTGACGTCAAATGTCATGATTTCACGAAATAGTCATTCTATGGCGTAACTTGAACTCTCAGGGTTGTATTAGTGATGTTCATATTATTATTCTTTAAATACATAGAGAAGTATGGAAGAAAAAGACATGTTCCGCCGACCCCAAATAAATTGTGTAAGGGCAGGATTCTGTAAATAAATATTTGTTCATAAATAATCATTTATTTTGATCAACATAAGTACAACCTGACACAGACTGACTGCAAATCACAAAAAAAATAAGAAACTATCCATTTCGCGGCTTTCGCCATAAGAAGTTAAGTCTGTGCAAAGATCCTCAGCAAAGCAAAAAACACTGTCTCTGAAGTTACTACTAAGCAGAGAATGGACGGAATCTAATTAACAAATTCTTGCTTCATCATTTTCAATCAATGTTTCCCCAAGAAAAACTCTTTAACAGAACTAAGAACAGTCCTTTAAATTAAAGACAAGACGACGTGTAACAACAATTGCATAGACAGGGAATTGGATAACAATCAGAAACGCGAATGCAATGCCCTCTGGCGGGAGACATTCAACTAACGATTGTAAGCTAGTAATCCTGCGCAATTAAAGTATCAAACTCAACCCAGTCTTAACACTAGAACAGCTTAGTTTGACATGTAAACAAGACCAAACAATACGCTGTTAATACTATGTCTGTGGATATATACCTATTTGTACGTTCTTTAGTATGTTAAGTATTGTAATGATTTACAAACATGGAACAGTGGTGGCCCAATAGTAACGACCGCGACTAACGAGTTGTACGTAGTAGGTTCGAACTCTGACAGGCGCTTTACTTCGTGTGAATTATGTCAAAACCACTGCTCTCAAAACGATGAACGAAAACATCGTGACAAAACTGGCATATCCTCGAACCAAAAAACACACCGCCACTGGGCCCGCGTTGTGGATTACAGCCCTTTCTCCGTCACTGATAGGAGGCATGTATCCTAGCAGTGGGAACATTATGGCCTGATTATGCTTTAGCAATAATAATGGTGCAGATGAGACCATACTATCAATGCGGTTTTGTTTGCACCATTCTCAATGGTGCAGATGAGACCATACTATCAATGCAGTTTCATTTGCACCATTAATGGTGCAAACGAATCTAATTTGGCTCCTCTGCACCATTGATGGTGCAGGTCAATGGTGCATACGGTACAGCGGGAAAATAATGCTTACAATCATGGCTGCATGGGATGAAAAGTAGTTACCGGGTACAATACAAGAGGTATCACAGTTATGTTGTCCTCCTAATTACAAGTTGAATTGCTTCTTGTGCCCATACTGATATCCTCGGCCATCAGCATAGCAAAGCTGTTTGGTGGCAGAAATAGGAATGGTGGTAGTACTTCATCGAATGTGGGGATCTACTCTCAAAGTCCGCCAAACAAGATTCGGGCCAGTCCGAAAGTCATTCCGTTTAGTGGGATCTAATGGATCAATGGAGGTGTCAAATTCTATATTTCGGACGGGCAAATACATATCGGGAGTAGCGACATGTGAATCGTGTTGTCATTCATTATTAGTTCGAGCCTCGAACTAATCCTAAGGCCCATAAGTGACCTGCCGGGGTAGCGGGATTGTCCGAAAGGGTTACCGCTGCCCCGGAACATAAAGGGCTAAGGAAGGAACACGGATGGATTTTAGTCAGTAAGAGTCTGACACTCCCCTTCCGCTCCACCCAGAGCTGGACGAGCCATTAGATGACTTCCCATCCATAAAAAAAAGGCCTATAAGTGATACGGAGTGGAAAAGGCCTGTAGCTTCGACCGAAACTATGGATTTCGTGCTTAGGGAGTAGATCCCGAGATCCTTGCCAAAAAAAACAAAACTGAACTCTTATACTGCTCCTTGGATTTCTTATAACATTTATTCGAGAATAAATTGCAGTCAACACGTATCCTTCCCTAAAGCTTGAAGTCAAACTTCCGCAGTCCGCTCTTGCCACTGTGTCAGTTGCAATGCGGACACGACACGTAGACGACACGTAGAACACGTCCGCTGTAGACAGATGTGGCTTACAAACTATTGCATTTGTAATACGCAGCTCAGAGGTTACCGCTCATCATCTGGGGCCGTTTGGGCCCGCCATTTGCAGGGCAATTTAAGTGCAGGGCTGGTCAAGTTAACAGTTATGTATATGGATCAAAATCGCTTGACACTTTTCATTCTCATTCTCATTAAGGAAATTTCTGACTCATTGCTTTATATAAGTAAAAAAAAATCATCTGTTGTCAACTTCGTAAATAACGTAAAATTGTTGAACTGTCAAAATGCGGTGCATTGCCTGTGCGCAATCACCCCGCTGATTGACCCCCGACGGAAAAAGAGGGGTGTTATATGTTCAACGTGTGCATATGTGTCTGTCTGCGGCATCGCAGCTCAACATCGTTTGATAAAGAATAGGCAAATGAGTACAGTCCCAGGTGGGCTATCTGCCAATTTCCTCACTTTCAAATTACCATATAAAAATCTCTCTTTTTTTTGTTCCTTTGTTCTCGTTGCCAAAAATTGCACCACATTAACAAATGATGTTAGATAACGAATCTTTAAACTTTACCAAACTTGATAAATCACACTAATATTATAAAGGCGAAAGTTTGTGAGTGTGAGGGTGTGTTTATAGGTATTTACGTCTTCACACTTAAACGGCTGGACCAATTTTGATAAAATTTTGTATGGAGGTAGCTGACACCCTGGATTAACATATAGGCTACTTTTTATCCCGATATTCCCACGAGATCGAAACTTATGCGGGTGAAACCGCGGGGCGCAGCTAGTAATAGATAATAATGATTTCATCCTATTGGTGTCCCACTGTAGGGCAAAGGCCTCTTCTCATATAGAGAAGGCAGTAAAATTGATCATCACGCTTGCTCAAGACGAGTTGGTGTTTTCACAGCGCCCCGCGGATTCACCCGCATAATCGTCAATCTCGTGGGAATATCGGGATAAAATGATCATATGTGTTAATCCTGGTTATAAACTATCTGTGTGCCAAATTTCATTCAAATTCGTTCAGTAGTTTTTGCCTGAAGAAGTAACAAACATACAAACACACTCACAAACTTTCGCCTTTATAATATTAATGTGATAAGACCTGCTGGTGTATTCTGTAAAAATCTCACCGTAAAAACTTATGTGAGGTGAACTTGAAGTGAGCTGTCATTCTATCTGATGCTAGGAATTATTTACGGAACATAGAGCTATTCACAACCAGATAGGCAGTCGCTCCATGTAAAATACTGGTATTCAGCTGCATCCGGTTAGACTGGAAGCCGACCCCAACATAGTTGGGAAAAGGCTAGGCAGATGATGATGAGAGCTATTCACAACCACTCGATATGCTTCCGTACCGTATCGAACCTCAATCAATGTTATCGTAGGAGTCCTATAAGCGCACAAGCGCAGTTCACAAGTCCAAAACCCGAAACATTTTGTCAGTTTAAGTAAAATAGACGACCACTTTTCTTCCGACAGCTGTTTGATGTTGGGGGCAAGGCAAATCAGGTTACCGAAATGTGTCATTTTCGATACGATAGCCTGTCGGATGGTTGTGAATAGCTGTGCAGATCACGTTTCCTCACGATGGTTTCCTTCACAAATGTCAGTAATATCCAAGATAAACTCAGAAAGTACCTACATACGAATTGAAAAAGCTACATTGGGACTTGCCCGGATTAGAACAACACAACCTCGTGCATGAGAGCGCCCATAACCACTGGGCCTTTAACCTTTAAATAATAGATATTGTTTAGTTTTAACTAATGAAGAAGGCCATGTCTTTGTTGGTGATAATGACTGAATAACCTTGGTAATTAAATGTTAAATATTTGACGTAAAGAATCACTTATTGATAGTTTACTCTTCCTTATAACAGGAGTCTCTTGTTTCATATTATCTAACTCATATTATAAATGCGAAAGTAAGTTTGTTTGTTTGTTTGTTACGCTTTCACGCTAAAACAGCTGAACGGATTTGGATGAAATTTGGCACATGGGTAGAACATGACCTGGATTAAGGCATAGGATACTTTTTATTCTGATATTTCCACGGGATCGAGACTTATGTGGGTAAAACAGCGGGGCGCATCTAGTGTTGAAATAAAGACAAGATTCATGTATGTGAATTTATTAGTAGAATATTGGTCAACAGGTTCCGCGTTACAATTTTATTCTTTAAGTTAATTAATATCTGTTACCACTCTGTACAAATGGTCACTCAAAAGTCAACTTAGAATACGTTACACTAAAGTAGATAACTGATTAAGTGGTGATGGAATGTAAATTACCTAAGATTGAGAACACTGCTATACCTACCTATGTGTACGCAGTACGATGGCTCTAAACAACCTTCACCCAAATAACAGTCCAAAACCATCAATACCAACTCATTACATAGATTTACCTATCATTAAATCTAAATACAAGTGCAATAAAGACATATTATTTGATTGTACGTCCGTTGAATGACCTTTACGCGTATTCTGAACTGGATGCCTACCACAAGCTCTTAACGCGATCCATTTTAGGACCTAAACTAAACTATTCTTCTAATTCGTACCATGACGTCAGTTTAACGATTCAGTTTAGGTCGTGCCATCTGCTGACAGCGATTGTCCCAAACTGAGTCGCAAGTTTTGGTTTCATTCATACTTGTTTGGTACCATGACGTCCAAAGAGCACCTCAAGCGATGCAGTTTAGGAACCTAAACTGAAATGTCTTGTTTTTGAATCGTTTTTAATTCGATCATGGTAGGCCACCTGCGGGGTAATTGCGTAACACACTAACAGTAGTAGCAATGGCTTTCAATTTGACAGTTCAACAACATTCATTGCATTATTTATGTTGCTGAGCAGACACATTTTACAAACATATGAAGCAAATTCAAACTCAAAGCATTTATTTCAATTAAACCATTTACAGGCACTTTTGAATTGTCAAATAGTCGGTCAGTTAGTCAGAAAGTTGAAGCTAGTTGCCCATTCCAAAACGTAGATCTCTATGGAGAAGAACGGACAAGAAACTGCAAGGACACTCTTTGAAATCAAGATACTACAAGATCCTGGGTACATTATTCTTGTTGCTTCTATATGTGAGAACAATATAAAAAAAAAACAATTGATTATATTAGCAATGATTGAACTTTATAATCTGTTACACAACTATAGTGCTGTAGTAGGCACGATTTAAAAACGATTAATATAAATAAAAAAAATATAGGAATATAGGAGGTATGTGACTGAGTTGGATGTGGATAGATAACTATATGCTTCCTGTGACCATCGTAAGCGATGACTAAGGGGCCATAAAATAGGATGGACAGGATCGTTCTAATGTCTGTTGTAATAAAAGATATCGGTATTCATAAGAACGGCGTGAATGAGGAGAGGGAACTGAGCATTGTAAAGAAGTGCTGAGAAGAGCGTGTAAAGGGTCTATGGGGTATCGATATCTAGAAACATGATAAAACAAAAACTAAATCAATTTGGTGATGTCTTTTTGTGGGGTCATCGACCGCAGTTAGTGTTACTTGAAATATCTGTTTAAAAAAAGGGATTTTATGTGTAAACATGACGTGATGGGTATCGTTATTTAAACACGATAAAACCAAATAAAACAGATTTCCTCAACTCATACCCACTTGGGGTATGAGTTGAGGAAATCTGTTTTATTAACCAAAACTGTCGTTGACCTCCAAAAAAAGACAAAATCTATTTATTTTTTCGTGTTTAGATATCGATACCGATCACGTCTGCAGAGTTTCTCTAGTTAATTTAATTTAATTCTGTATTTGAAATGCAGTAGAATTTACCCAAATATAGCAAAACGATGTTTATCAAGTTATTGATGGTCATGTAAAATAGAAGACGAAAAAGTTAATATAATTACTAATCAATCAAAAATCTATATTAAGGCAATTTAGATTACCTACTTATTAGAAAAATGCAATGATTCATTATGAATTTAGTTCGGTAGTAGGTAAGTATCAATTCGAGCGTGTCCTTTTGTCTGGTTATAACACTCAAATGATCTATTAAAATTGCAAATTGTCCTTGTCCAAATTACCAATTACCAATAAAAATAATATCATAGTTACATAGAAAATTATCCATACTAATATTATTTATGCCATAGTGACCTCTGCGCTGCCGCTGTAAACGCCGTGGAAATGGTGAAGTTTTGGGGCAGTAAAATTTAATTTACTGTCGTGCCAGTGTGCAGCGACACCAAGAAGAACAAGAATTATTTATGCGAAAGATCTCTTTAAGAGGGAACAGGGCGTGCGATTCTCCATACAAATGTATTCCCCTTTTTTCTTCCTGAATAATGCCTCTAGAACAAATTTTCAAGGTCTGCTGTAAACACGTCCGTCATTTTCTTTTTTTCAGCAACTAATTAGTAAAGAAAATATGACCCTCTAAAAATTACAAAAAATACCCTATTTTTACCGCCGTGATTAGATGACTACCAGACCAATTAGAAAAGTATTTAAAATAAAAAAAAAATATAGGAACCTAAACATACTCTTTATTAAAATTTTAATGTAAAAAATAATTAAATCGGCTCAGTTTTCGAGGAGAAAAAATGGGAATACGTTTTGTGATAATTTCGGTCTGAGCTGCAGCTGTCCCTATCACACACTACGGGGGCAGACTTGAGGTAAGGCGACGGCAATAGTTTCTTCAAATAACTATTTTTCAAATTCCTCGCAGACCCTGTCCCCTCTTAAGTGTGTCGGTCAATCCTGTGAGCTTTTCACGCCTTAACGGCTGATGACCTGAGTTAGGTTAGGTCAGATACATAGGATACTTTTTATTCAGGTATTAAGTTTCCGTAAGATAATTTTCGACTTCAATGCGGCCGAAGCCGCGGATCCGAAGAGCTTGTTAAAAACAAATACATAATTTGTCATCACCATATTGCATTGAGACATGCATTAGTAATTAATTTAATTAAAATATAAAGAACATTAATTGAGATTTACATTTAAATCTTATTCGATGTTTCTAGGACATGTTAATTTTAATTTGTTACATCAAACGATGTTTTAATTCTTAGAATCACGTGAGTCAATAAAGATATAATAAAATAATTCAATGATATTATATAAAATATAATTTAATTTAATCTATTTAATTTTTGCAATCAATTTATTTTATAGTGGCACTAGCAGAGCCCCGCGGTTTTACCCGCATAAGTGTCGATCCCGCGGGAACATCGGGTTAAAAGGTGTCCTATGTGTTAATCCTGGTTATAAACTATCTGTGTGCCATATTTCGTCCAAATCCGTTCAGTAGTTTTTGCGTGTAAGAGTAACAAACATACAAACACACTCACAAACTTTCGCCTTTATAATATAAAATTCAAACTATATTTTAATTAACAGATATTACTTACGCATCAGTTATTGAGGGGTCAGGGGCTCGTGGCCAAGAAATAACAGCCGCACGGGTCGATCGATCAGGTTAAGCTACGCTTGCCGCGGTTGGTCCGTGGATGGGTGACCACAGACCATCTTTACATACCAAGACCCTCCGTGCCTCGGAAAGCACGTTAAGCTGTTGGTCCCGGCTGTCATTCGTGCATCTTTGACAGTCGTTACGGGCTCGTCAGAAGCCCGATAGTTTGACAACCAGTCTTGCCAAGTGGTATCGTATTACCTAAAGGGCCAGTGTATAGAAACGTCATCGCTTCCAAATCGTCACCAAACTCCAGAATAAGCCGATACCATCGACATTACATCAAACGCAATGTATGTCAATGGCGTTAACAGCGATTACCGTTTTGAGAATACTAACACAAAATATTGTGCAGAAGGCACACATTAAATCATTTTTTTATCTGATACTAGCGGCCCGCCCTAGTTTCGCACGGATGCAAATTCTTTTATTCAAATTTTCGAAATTTTCTTTCATACAAACCTTGTCCTGGCAATACCAAACACAACAAAAAAAGAATTATCCAATTTGGTACAGTCGTTCGGAAGTTATGCGCGTACATATATTTCGGCGATTCATTTTTATTTATATAGATTAGAGTAGGTAGATGCAAACTTAAAAGTGCCAATTCACGATGTGCTAGAATCTAGCTCATCATGGCTAGCCATTATTCTTCTAGAAGCACTTCGGCAACATTGAGCTCAAAACACAAAAAAAATGAAATCTATATTGGATATTTACTACGAGTGCTTTTCATGACAACACATTCGGAGTAGGCCTTCGGTGCTTATTTGTGTAAGTACACTACTCCGTTTTACAATAGAAAGTAATTCATTTTGACATTGAACTGATGCGCGGTAGACGTAACTTGTATAAAATCCTACTTGGGTTTAACGATGTACGTGATGCGATTTGTTATTACCTGTGTTTATTTTTAGACTAAAGATTTATAGTTATGAGTATTATAAGGATAATAAGATGCTACTAAAAATAAGGCTACATCCTTGAATCTATACTACGGACATTGACGCACGACTTGTTATCATGGGGAAAACGTCAACGCATGGGGATCTAGAATCAGGAATTTTGAACAATTATTTTTGCATTTAATAGCCCGCATCCTAATTGCGTAACACACTATCAATCTCAATTTGAATCATTATGAAAGATATTGCTAATCCATTGCTTCATTGTTCGAAAAATTGATCTGCTCAGCAACGTAAATAACGCAATGAATACTGTTGAACTGTCAAAATGATACCCGTTGCTACTGATAATATGTTACGTAATTGCCCGCTGATTCTTGAGAAAGGTATTAAGCTATTTAAATTCACGCTACGTCCCTTAGCAGTCGAGTAAAAAACAAGTCAGGAAGAACGCTAAGCGATAATGAAGAAATGGCGCAGGCGGGCGATGCGATGCCACGCTGTGGGTTGGGGGAACAAGAAATTTTACGCGGACAAAGTCACGGGCAAAGGCTAGTGATTATTATAAGATAACATCAAATTGCCGATCCTATTGCCCAATCAATTAATTTTCCCATCTATCAGGTTTAATTAAGTATTTACATAATATAAGCTATACAAATGGGGTCCGAGTGCTCATGGTCTTTTTAAAGAAATTTCTAAACGGCTGGTTGACACTTCCCGTGACCCAAGGGCTGGCTTTTACCTTGGCCAAAGGCTAAGCATTGCCATACAACGTGGCAATGCCGCCAGTCTCTTGGGAACATTACCAGTCGACAGCGATGCGGATGAATTTTTCGACGCTATATTTTAGTTTCTGTATAGTTTTTGTTAAGTTAGGATTTAATTTTGTTATTTTTAGTATTAGATATACATAGATATTATATCAATTAATTAGTCGACAATGTTTCCACTTCTGGGACACAGGCTTCCTCTCTGTGACAGGGAGTGGGCTGTACCTAATTCACCATGCGGGCCCAGTGCGGGTTGGCGGATGTCATCATGTCTTAGAATTTTTGTTTATAGGATTTATGCTGGTTTCATCGCTATGTTTGAAGTTGTAGCGTAAACGGAACTTTATTGTGTAGGATTTAAAGTTATTTTTCCATAAACGCATATTTGTTTACATTTTTGGCAAATAAATCGCGAATGCAGTTTAGATTACACTCTTAATTTTATATATTTCTTATAGGATAAAATAAAGCGGGTCATACAAATTGCGAAAGAAACGTCAAGCCGAAGATAAGTAGCAAATAATCCAAGAAAATAAATGGAAGAATAAAAACAGAAAACAAAGAATAAATATCGTTACTATTCCGTGATGGCAGAATTGAAAAACAAATCATTATAATATATCAGTTGGTTAATATCCCGTATCTTCCGTTGCAGCGATAAACAGGCAAGGATCGTGAAAATAGAGATCTATTATATTTTAGATAATAATATTAACTATGTTGGGGTCGGCTTCCAGTTTTACTGGATGCAGCTGAATACCAGTATTTCACATGGAGCGACTGCCTATCTGACCTCCACAACCCAGTTACTGGGTAATACGATACCCCTTGGTAAGACATAACTGGTTGTCAGACTTTCGGGCTTCTGACGAACCGTAACGACTGTCAAAGATCCAAAAATGACAGCCGGGACCAACAGCTTCACGTGCTTTCCAAGGCACGGAGGGGTCTTGGTATGTAAAGATGGTCAGTAGTCCCCCATCCACGGACCAACCGCGGCAAGCGTAGCTTAACCTGATCGATCGACCCGTGCGGTTGTTATCACTTAACCACGAGCTCTTCAGGAATAGGTATGATGATAATGATGATGAAATCATCTTCTCCATACAATCACGAAAAACGATACCCAACCTCTTTCAAAGATTAGGTCACGTATTTTCAAGCAATTCAGTGCTTAATACCTTTACTTGCTCAATAAAAGAGCATGACTGCATTGTTCGAGCTATTCTTTTAAAGACTTTGACTTCATTTACACCCATTCATAATCTTGAAGAGTCATTAATTATATCTCTTTTTAATGCGCTCGTTACCCTATTAACAATACGTGTTAATACATACAGTGTGTGCACTTTTTAAACCATAGAAAGATACCTCACATGCCATACTTGTAGACGGTAATGTCATACTCATAATAGACAGCGGTCATAATGAGATATTCTACCATACCACCAGGGGTATGGTAAGTGGTATGGTGGGTCCGCAATGTTTATATCTATACCTACATAATAATAAAATAGTATCGAAATCAAAACTGTACATTAATTTTTCTTTTGTAAAACGGTAATTGCTGCAAGGGAACGATTGTGACGCCGAAAGTATATTATAGTATTTAGAATGTTTGTCCATTTGTCTGAATTTATGTTCCGAATTCACCCAAAAACGGCTGAACGGATTTGGATGAAATTTGGCACACAGATAGTTTATAACCTGAATTAACACATACATAATCAGCCTATAATGTTCCCACTGCTGGGACACAGGGCTCCTCTCTGTGAGAGGGAGTGGGCCGTAATCCACCACGCGGGCCCAGTGCGGGTTGGTAGATGTCACATGTCTTCGAATTTTTGGTTCTAGGACATGCTGGTTTCCTCACGATGTTTTCCTTCACCGTTTTGAGAGCAGAATTAACACATAGGGTACTTTTAATCGCGGTAGTACGTACCTGTGGGATCACGGATATATGTGTGGGATATTATCCGACATCCACGCAGGCGAATCTGCGTGCAAAATTAATGTATTCACTGACAGGCAACGCACAGCCTAAACCACAGGGTCTAGAAGCATTAAATTTTGTACCAGATTTCCTTATATAGCGAAAGTGAGTAAGGAAGGGTTTTTGAAAATTTACTACCTGAAGGGATGGACAAAGGATGAAAAATTGTATAGAAATGCTTAATTTTTAGGGTTCCGTACTTCAAATTTATAGGATCACTTTTTTGTCCGTCTGTCTGTCAAGACCCTTTATCTCGGGAACGCGTGGGGGTATCGAGTTGAAATTAAAACCATATACTCAGGTCTACAGTCCCTAGAAGCTGTGAAAAAACCAAACTTCTAAATTAACGTAAAAAAAAGATACGGCCGTTTATATTGCAAAAAACGTATATTTCGACACTCTCAAGGGAATCAAAATTTATAGGGGACTTCCCGTTGACCTAGAATCATGAAATTTGGCATGAAGCAAAAAAATCAGCTGTTCCCTACATTTAGACGAGTTAAACGAACATAAATGTAGGGAACAGTTGATTTTTTTCGCGTTTTCAGGTTTGGTCCCATAGTAGAAGTTATTCATAATGATGAGTACAATGACCTCTTAAGACGTTGTTGGTGTTTTTCCAATAACCCTGTATAGGGGATAATCTTCGAAAAATTACTAATCAGATACCGAAAATTCTTTCACAAATGAGATGCTACGAGTGCCATAGGATATATTTTATATTGTCACAAGAAATTTTACGCAGTCGAAGACGCGGGTAGAAGCTAACAATCCTTTAAAATTTTAGAAGCTATTAGAATTCGATACACACAATGGCTTCGTTAAAAACACCCTGTTAACGATTATATCTTATCATATCTGCCTTTACTTTAGTCACGCTCATCATATTAACTTAGTCCTTAAAGATTTACATGCTTTAACTATTGGTGCTTATACCATCCATAAAATTAGACACGTCTGTGAAATTAGTGTACGTTTTCCTTTTGTTGTTGTTTTTTTGTTTGTGTATTTAGATGATATTATTGGTGTTAAATATAGCTTGTGACAGATGTTTGTATCTTGAAATTTACGTCATATTGCTTACTGTCTTCCAATTTTATTGAAATCCGTTCAGTGGTTTAGGCGTGAAAACGTAACATACAAACAGAATTGCTTTCGAATTTATAATATTGAGCATGGATTAATGTTTTGTTTTCTTTGAATAGGAACAGTCAGAGAAATGAATTGTTAAAAAAGTGACACCCTACGCCAAACAGTGGATAAGACAGAGATTAAAACAGAAGAAGAACTAGCAGGGGATCAAGAGGGGTGGAGGGGGTCATACAGGAATAAATCGTCAATTTACCATTGTATAGCCATTACATCACAACTTTCAAAGAATGATTTTTATAATAATAGATTTGATTATAAGGACAATTTAAGTTGAAACCCAATTTGCTTCACAATTAATTTCATCACAGAACAACTGTAGGCTCTTATACGAAAAACAATGTAAATGATAATAAAGTTAGTCGTTTTTGCGCTACTCAATGCCAAATAGCATTAATAAAACCTTAAGTTTTCAGATCCCATCTATGCATAAATAATGACGTATACAGCCATTACAAGAAAATATTATCTTGTAACTACTAATCAGCTCAAGGGAACTAACACCTCAGCTAAAGAAACCTTCAATACAATCAAAGGTGTCTAAAGTTTAACGAACGATGCTTCATCTCTTGTTGTGCTCTCTCTGCAAAAACACCTGCACTATTTCCATCAAGTTCAAGTTCTTCCGAACTTCGCGAGGCCAACGCTAACACTGAAGAAATGGCCGAATTCTGGTCGAAGTTTGTATAAAATTAATAAAAGGGAATCATCGATATGACTAAGAAAAAGAAGAAACGCGGTCACGTGGTCCTTGGCGTTTATTCCATAAAAACTTATTATACCTCTGTTTTCTTCCTGGTTAATGATACGAGAGCAAATATTTGTTTACGATATAATAAGAAAGAAAAAGAAAAGAAAGAAAAATTGTTTATTCTGCACAAACAAAACGCACATTACAAATAAAATAAAAATTAAAAATAAAAAAGACATAAAATATACACATACAACGTAGTCAAAAGATTCGTACTCAAGCTTAAAAATGTTGACAATTTTGTCCACTGCTTGATGTTAGCGCCAGGGACCAAAGACAAAAAAAAAATCAAATAAAATATCATATAACTCGTCAAAATGTAGTGAACAGCTGATTTTTTTTTCGCGATATCAGGTTTAGTCCCATAGTAAAAGTTGTTCATAATGATGAGTACAATGACCTCTTAAGAGGTTGTTGGTGTTTTTCCAATAACACTGTATATCTTTGTACCCCCATCTTGAACAGCGGGGCAATTGCGTAACACACTATTAGTAACAATGGGTTTCATTTTGACAGTTAAACAACATTCATTGCGTTATTTACGTTGTTGAGCAGACACATTTTTCCGAACATAAATGAAGCAATGGATTAGCAATATCCTTCAAAATGATTCAGATTAAGATTGATAGTGTGTTACACAATTAGGGTGCAGGTCACTAATAGAATCAGAATACTGAGCTGGATATTCAAAACGCTTACGAATATTGTATAAAAAAGTACCCACCAGCACAAATACCTCCAGAAACCTTCGAAACGTCTTAGTGTCCTGCATTCCTATTTGGGGGGACGGACCCTGAGCGGGGACAACGGCCTCCAATAAAACTAATCTACTTTGGGTCCAGCTTAACCTTGGAAAGAAGAAAATATAGCTAATGACCACGTGACACTGTTTCCTCTTAAGAAAATCCTAGTAAGAAAACAGAATTAATTTCGACAGTTTCTCTCCTATCTATCCTATTACATTATCTTTTCGTAAGTGATGGTTAAGGAAAACCTTACACTCAAGGCTGCAAGGGCCTTGTCATAGACATTGGTAGAAGTGAAGAGCGATGGCGCGTGACAAACATTGTCATAGAATTGTGAATGAACGTGTCGAAGGCCTTACTAAAATCTAAAATTGGCTAAAGGTTGAGTTTAGATTTGTCGCGCAGTAATCGTGGAATGTTTGATGCTCAACCGTATGGTCGTAATGATAGTATAATAGGGATCGATGTCAATAGTAATAGCTATACCTATTCCGTACAATATGTCACAAGTAATAGAATTTTCCGTTCTATCACTGAAGATTTTGGCGATATGATGGATGACATTCTTAGCAAAAACGTTGGTTTATAAATAAAAAAAAACATTACAGAGCGATCAGAATACAAACAACAAAAAACATTGAAAACTTTTTGGACACCTTATTAATTAAGGTGTCCAAAAAGTTTTCATTGTTTTTTTTTTGTATTCTGACCGCTCTGTAATGTTTTTTTTTTTTTAGGTCTGGGTTTACGTTTCTCTGTCACTTTCATAATTATGTCATGCTTTAGATAAATACATATCTCTGATTTTGCATCGCTGTACAAATCACAGTGATATTTATTGTCATTTTAATAAGGTTGCTGTTGGGTACCTTTTTTTTTTTCGGTGGGAAACCTTCAAAAGGCACTCGACCTCCGGGGAGGGAGGTCGGGGAGTGTTGGATTTTTACCTCACTAAAACCACCCCGGTGATCACCATCAGCACATAGGGGCGGTCCCGGTTCCTCTTAAAAGACCAATTCCCGAACCCCCCCGTGCAACGCCTGTAAGGCACATCCCTGGGGCTTTTGGGTACCTGCCACTGACAAGTCTGTCAAAATCATTGTGACATTTATTCTCGTTACAATAGGTTGCTGTTTGGTTGCTGCTATTAGAGGTAACTTTGCTGTGAACGGACTGTAAGTAAGTCTTGGTTTACGAAAATAAAATAAATCTTGGTCAATATTATTTTCATATCCTGATTCCACAAAAAAAACCTGTTTTTTTATTAATGAACAGGCGCTATTATATCACACTAAATTAATAAACGTTTTCGAAGGTTTTTTAAATATATAAATCTATTTCGAATAGACAGGAACTGCAAAAATCCTTGAATTAATCGTCCTTACCTAACTACTAGAGAAATTACATAGATCAACACAAACTGAATTTTGGTCACATACTCAGAAGGTCACTACGATAAGATTCTTTCTAAAAGCAACGAGAATTGTAGTCTAAGAGGAGCCTATGTTTAGAAGGCAAAGCTGTAATAAATAAGATAATGATGATAATAAAGGATCAGTTAAGTACATCGGTATGACGGGCAAGAAAATATTGTGCAACTTATATCTAGGCTTATTAGACGAAACGGGCAAATCGTCACGTTTAAATAATATTAAAAGTTTTAGTTTTGGTTTTATTCGTTTATTTATATATTTTTGTTATAGGCGACTCGCGTATAAAAAAACTTTTTTACTTAAAAAAACTTTTTTACAAAAAAAACAACCGACTTCCAAAAAAAAACACTACAAAGTGAAAAATAACTAATTTCGGAAGTCGGTGTCAAAAAAACGAAAATGTGGAACCAACGACACCGACTTCCGAAATTAGTTATTTTTCACATTGTAGTGTTTTTTTTTGGAAGTCGGTTGTTTTTTTTGTAAAAAAGTTTTTATTTTTCGCTTTTTAGTTGTACCTACCCCATAATACAAATTCATATAACACTACTTGCTATGTGAATATTAGTGACAGGAAGATAAACATCATCAATATAAACTAAGTGGAAAACAAACGTATTGTTGAAGCTAATTCCAAAACTACCCAAGCAAAGTTCATAAAATTTATATGGGACCACCTCTGAAGCATACCTTATTAATTAATTAGACTAGATGCTGATAATCCTGGCTGCAGCAGCAGGCCAAACTTATGTCAACATTGCATTGAACTTAAAATTTAGTCCTGTTTAAAATGAGCCCAAACATGACTACGGTGCTGTAATTTCAAGGTTTGTACTTTTTCTGATGCTCCTGGCTTCAGCATCAGGTCTCTATGTACTTCGGTGTTCCTCATTAACAGTACGTTTATCCACACATCGAGCCCTTTTCAATGAGTCTAAACACGATACATCTGCTGTTAGTTGTCGAGGAGTTAGGTACTCTGCAGACTATCCTGACTGCAGCATCAGGTCATGACTTGATGATCATGAGACCAAACGTGGCAAATGCCCTATCAAACATCAAAACAATTTACTATAAAACAGTCCTTGCCTGTTCGAGTAACTTCTTACTGTTAAGGAGTTGTACCTTCCATCATCAGCCCAGCTACCTGAGATGGTGACAACCATACGCAAATACACAAGATACTTCATAAAATATGCGAAAAACAATAAGTGAGCCTATAAAATTTGAGGGTTGCCCTCGATTTCTCTAAGATCCCATCATCAGATCCTAACTTGGTGACAGTGGGACCACCTCAGAACTATCTACTTTCGAACAAACAAAGAATTTTGAAAATCCGTCGACAATTGGCGGAGTATTCGATGAACAAACATACAAAAAAAAAAAAAAAAAAAACATACAAACAGCCGAACATAGTACCTCCTCCTTTTTGTGAAGTCGGTAAAAAGTAATAGGACACTAGCGCACAGAAGTGAGAAGAGATAAATATTATAAAACGTGTACTTTTTTTCTTAACTTTATTGCATACAATTCAAAATTCTACTCCACAAATAAATTAACTTCGAGCGAGTGTAACCCGGTTTTTGTGTAGTTTATTCGTTTATTTAACTTGAAACAAGCTGATGATGGTTTCTATTTGACTATACTACTCACCACCGTGCTAAAGTTTTATAAGGTATAACCTGCTAGGAAAGGATTAATTAAACAAGTACCTTCTTACACAACACAAAGTTTATTGGAATTATACCAAAATAGAAAGTACTTACAAACAATGTGGCAAGCCACTAAACCAATGTACCCTTCCCAGAGTCTACGGCATACACCCACACAACTAGTCTCCGTTCCTAGTGGTGTCAGTGAACGCCAGCAATGAGACAAATAGCAGTTTCTCAGAGTCGCTATAGCGAATCCGTGAGGTGATCGAATTAACAACTTCTAGCTCAATCGAACATGTATTGGCCTTTTTAGGACTGTGCTCATATAGGGAAAATAACTAATATACTAAGCAAACCCGAGACACAATATCCTTACAACAACTGGTCTTAAAACAACCTAGTTCCTACAAAAGGCCTAACTCTCTCATAGATTAAATCACAATGACACACAGATAATACTCTCTATAAAACCTTCAGTATAACACCCTCAGTTGACGGTTCAGGGTCCTTGGCGTCGTTCACAGGAGAAACCTGTGAACACACGCGAACGCGGCCTACGGACAAGATGGTGACGCTTTCGTTACCTGGAGTGGCGTACTTCCCTCATCACCTGGATTCGGCTAGGTAAAGCCTTCCTAACGTCGGAGGACCACACCGCAAGGGATAACCTCAAATCCGCCTGCGCTCTGATGAATACCAAATCATCACACGGCGCAACACCAAGGCATCAAATCAATCGCGCATAGCACCAATCTTAAGAGGCTAGCATAAAAGCCAGACCTGAAACAACGTCCTCGTGTCAGAACACACATGCAAGAATCTAAGCTATAGGCTATCCAGCAAGAACAGAGAAAATGGTTTAGTACTCACGGAATTCTGCCTATAACAGCTCATATTTATAAAAACCCCATCGGGTTATTTGGGCACATCCCAATCCTCCTAGGATTAAGTCCCTCTCAATCGGCCTTTAGGCTCGTGTCCATGATCGTAAAGACCGAACACCGTACCCCGCCTTTTCCTCCAGACCAATCTGACAGTTTCTCGAATCATCTTTCACAGACCATATAAGATTTCTTATCGATTTGTATCTTCATTTTATCAGACATTGTTTTTTTTTAAATAAAATGTGGTAAATTATGTAAGTTTGTTTATTTATTATTTAGTTATCCAATAAACTTGCAATTAATTAACTAAACAAAAGGCATCAACGCCATCTGTGTCAACGTAGAACAGCGTTGACAACCAAGGCGTTAGTCCGCCGTTAATTACAGCAGGTGTCGCTACTAGACACGATTAATATTTAATTTTTTGCAACGTCACACGAGGCAGAAAAAATAATACAATTTATAAGTGACGATTCGCCCTCATCTAGCGAGTAAATTCGTGCGAATCGACTAATAAGCCAACTTATGATATTCAGGAACAAAGGACAAATTTTTTGCCTCGGAGGACCAATATCTTTTAGCATCAAGTATGATAATAAAAATTCAATAGTTTCTTGCTAAACAAATATCTTGTTAATAACACTGAAGGTCTATTTACTGCTAGCAATCACAGTCAATTTGTAAACAAATGCATTACCTTATTTATTTAACACTTAGGCTTCAACTTCAAAGATGACACAACGCTTCAATCGAACCGACCCGGCGAGGTCAAGGTTGGGACCTATATTGGTACCATTTGGTACTGCGTTACAATATTGACGTGAGATACGTACCGGATGAGATTAGGACCTTAGGACCGCTTCTATACTTCCCGAGATGGAGGAGTGAGTAAGAAATTGAATCAGGGACGAGAATTAGATTCGAGTTGAAACTAAGAGAATTTGAAAGAGACTGCCTCGTTGGTCTCAAGTTCTACTGCTGAGCTTGAAGTCCGATTCCCTGTTATTGGGATTATCCACAGATATAGGTAGACCAAGATAACGCAAGTGTCACGTTGTGTATGAAAACCAAGCGTGCCATTTTTTGACTACCTACTTTGACGTCACAAGCACTATTTAGTGATGGGAAAATCGAATCGATGCAAAGACGCTGCCGCTTGCGGCACCCGTCTCACCCCACCCCCGGGACCTAGCGGCAGCACAGCGCTCACGCTCACCCAGCCAGCAGTACACAGCACTGAGCGCAAAATTGGCGGCTTACGATTTTTGTATGTAAGCTGGTGCGGTTTTTGGCACGCGAAGTAGTTTCTCTTGCGTTATCTGTGGGATTATCCATCTGGAAGGTCTCAAGAGCAGCCTGGAGTCTGTATTTGTGACTGGTTGATGGCAATAGGCTCGCCCCCTATTACATAAGACTTAAACATAACTGGCTAAATGTGGGTGTACATACTATATGTGCACCTCACCTTGCTATATCTGCCTAACCTTTCAGAGAGTACAGGCGTGATGTTTTGCTATGTAGAGTTTGAAAAAGGATAGTTTTCGTAAACCCATCTAACAACCGGATAAGATATATCTAATCGTCTAGACTGAAAGACAATCTCGAAAGGAAGACAAAGAAAATATAGGCCTTGTCCTATACAGGATGGTCAAAAAGTCGTGGATCAAACGAAATAGGAAGATAAAGGAGGTAATTTCCAACAAAAAATCTTTCTACACCATGGCCATAATTCAATTGCCCTAAAAGTTATGAATATTTTGTATACCGAGTTCTTTTACAATTAGACTAATTAAAAAAAAAGATATAAAACAATAAAACAAATGGCGTTGTATTATTACTAGATAACGTATCAGCACTAGGAAAGTTTTATTGCGGCTCTGTGTACCAAATTTCAAGAGCAATTAATTTTGTTTCCAAAAATTACCAAAAATTATTTCTCACTTTAAAAGCGTTAGAAATGACCTCATTTATCTCCCTATTTCGTTTGATCCACAGCTTTTTGACCACTCTGTATAAGTCAAATTACGAATCACGTACCTATCCGGTAATAGGAATTGGTGTCAACCCAATTAATTTAGTTTTATCTAAGGGCCTTTTCTTCTTTAAAGGCAAGACCAACCAATCTATTCTGTTAAAATCTAACCATGAAAACATAGGTGGGGTGAGCTTGAAATGAGTTTTCAATACCCCTAGCATCAGAAGGCCAATTCATGTAATTAAAAACGTTCAAAATCTAGTCGCAATCTCATCGCAGCGACATTCAATGTCAATAACTGGTAAAAAATTAGAGGTATTTTGACAGATTGAGACTGAGATTAGACTGTGAACGTTCTTAAAATTATGAGAATTGCCCCTCAGGTTGAATTACAGCGCACTTCAAACTTACTTCACCTATGTTTTGAGATTTTGCAGAATCGACCGGCAGTTACTTAAAACAAATCGTTATGGTGAAGAAATATCTGTGCGAGAACATAATTACTTTAAGTTCAATTGACATTTGCTCTTTTTCTACAAAGTACGGTAAATCATGTCAAATTAATTATTCTTACTATTGTTTTTAAAAGCATAATAACTCTTTTTATAGCTACGCACAATTAAGATAAAACTAAAGACTTAAGTAGTTTAAACAATGTAAACTAAAAACAGACAGACTTGGGAAAACCATTAAAAATTACAAGAAGAAAATATCATCATCTGCATTGCCTTTTCCCAACTATGTTGGCGTCGGCTTCCAGTCTAACCGGATGCAGCTGAATACCAGTGTTTTACATGGAGCGACTGCCTATCTGACCTCCACAACCCAGTTACTGCGTAATACGATACCCCTTGGTAGGACTGGTTGTCAGACCTTCGGGCTACTGACGACCCGTAAGGACTGTCAAAGATCCACGAATGACAGCCGAGACCAACGGCTTAATGTGCTTTCCGAGACACGGAGGGGTCTTAGCCACAAGCCCAGAAGAAAATAGCAATTTTAAAATTAATTAACCAAGTAAAGCATGTAAATAATAGCGCCGTTGATTTCTAAAAACTTTGTGAAGCTACATTAACTGTGTAACAAGATGCATCTATCAATTGTTATGCAGCTCTCCTCACCCAAGACCAGACCTAACTGTGCCCAGTGAGCCGGACACACACTTGCGTAGAAAAAAATATAATAAAAAAAATACACAGCATTGCACAGTCTACTGACGTCTAGCGGTTATAATTAATCAAGTTGAAGGCAAAGTTTTTTTTTTTTTTTATAGTTGATTGTGGTTTTTTGGCTAGAAGAAGCGATGACTGTACTAATAGGTACGGGTATTTTGATGATCCTGAGTATATTGAAGTTGATGATTGTGTGAGGAGACCTAGCTGTCCGAGTGCTTGAGATAATGGCTTTTTTTAAGCATACACAACCGGCGGTTTTATACGAGTAAGTAAATAGATTCGTGAAAAAACTAGCTGATTTTTCAAGCTTTTGTAATATGTCACATAGAATAGTAGGTCTCCCTAAGATGTGTTCTGCATAATTTTATGCCTAAACTACGCTTTTATAACCCAACTACAATGCCGAAGGATGATTTTAGCTCCACATCAGCAGTCAGCAGTTTTCTCACTAACAATATCATAGGCTGATTTAACAACCTCCTAGGTGGACCTGCGACACGATACCTTATACACAAACAAAAAAAACCTTTACAAAAAATCACTTACAATATATAAATAAATTAACACCTATGAGATAATGTAGCACTAGAACAAAATGACAAGGATACAATACCGGAAAACCCGGATCATCATAAAATGTGAAGTGCACAATCCTATAAATGCATTAGATATAAAATTTTATTAGAATAACTTGGATATTACGAGTTAATGTACTGGAAGAAGCTATAGTGCTATAAGCAGATAAAATATCAAAGGACATCATTAAAGATGAATTAGAGAGGATGATGCTAGGTAAAAAGTTACCTATCCACATCCTCGGCGGGGTAATTGCGTCATAATCAGCCTATAATGTCCCGTTGCTGGGACACAGACCTCCTCTCGGTGAGAGGGAGTGGGCTGTAAATGCTGTAATCCACCATGCGGGCCCAGTGCGGGTTGGTATGATGTCATTATGTATTCGAATTTTTGGTTCTAGGACATGCTGGTTTCTTCACGATGTTTTCCTTCATCGTTTTGAGAGCAGTGGTGATGAAATTAAATACACAAAGTGCCTGCCTGAGATCGAACTCACGACCTACAACTCGTAAGTCGGGGCCGATACCACTACTCTCATAAAATGGCAATTGATCCCAATGTTTTTAATTTGATAGTTCAGCTAGGTTCATCGCGTTGTTGAGCATAAGAATTTTTCAAACCTATGAAGCAATGGAATAGGAATTTCCTTCAAAACTCTCGGATGGTTATTGAAAGTGTGTTACACGATCAGAGTGCTGGACATAATATTTACAAAAGCTTTTATACACATTGCGGAGTTTTAGACGATAAAATCTTCATAATTGGAAAAACTGGTCCTATGAATCCCACGGTATTTAAGAGAAGTTGGTCCTTACAAAAAACGGACGGGAAATCATTAAAATAAATAAATTATGAGGTGTGAGATCAAAGTTTACATTTTACGCCTTAATTACATTATGACTCCAATTAAATCGCAATGATATTTTTTCCTTAATCTTAAGATTGCGAGTAAGATAAACCACTGATCATGTTAGTCTATGAACAGTAAAAAAATCTGTAGCAAAAAAGTCTTGATATAGTTAGCAGTAATAATAGGTCTATAATGTGTAGGATTATACTTGAGTTAGACAATGACAATTTAATTGGAGTTATTTTATTAAAGTAAAGCAATGATTGTATCCGGCACCCTAATTGCGTAACAAACAATCATTCACAATCTGAATAATTTTGAAGGAAATAGTTAATACATTGCTTCATAAGTTCAAAAAATGTGTCTGTTCAAGAACGCAAATAACGCAATGAATATTGTTGAACTGACAAAATGAAAGCGATTGCTATTGATAGTGTGTTACGCAATTACCCCGCTCTGGAGGTTTTAATTCACTGTTTACAAACATTATGCTGACGCTGATGTCTACCAACAAAATTATCGTTTTAAGTTTGGCATTAACAGAACGAGCTTCTAAAATAAAATAAAGCTATGCATATTTCCAAGAGTAAGTATACGAGTATATTAAGATTTATTACTTATTTAAAAACACAGAAACCTGCTTAAAACCCGTTACGAGGCTTCACATACGCTAAATCCAAAAAAAACTTAGGCAAACATTTTGCAACAAAAGATCAGAGAATTTCAACCGTAACATTAGCACCACATTTTTCCGCAATCAAAAAGAAAACTAGCCAAACTTCTAAAAATGCACGCTGCGTCCACTTAATACTGGTTCAAAAGTCGTTTTGTCGTCAATTAAGATGCTCTCACCACTGGGACTTTCCTTCGCCAAGGGAATGCGAAATACAAGGAAAAATTAACGTTTTATACAAATGTCGGGTATTTTCCCACTTTTTTTCTGGTTTTTGAGACGCAAGACCACGGTTGAGAGAACACAGTTAATAAAACTTAACATACCATCTCGCCTGTGAGGGGCTTGTGGCTAAGAAATAACAGCCGTACGGGTCGATCGATCAGGTTAAGCTACGCTTGCCGCGGTTGATCCGTGGATGGGTGACCATCTATACATTCCAAGACCCCTCCGTGCCTCGGAAAGCACGTTAAGCTGTTGGTCCCGGCTGTCATTCGTGGACCTTTGACAGTCGTTACGGGTCGTCAGAAGCCCGAAAGTCTGACAACCTGTTTTACCCTGTACCCTGTAACCTGTGTTTGTGTTGTGGAGGTCAGATAGGCAGTCGCTTCATTTAAAATACTAGTATTCAGCTGCATCTGGTTAGACTGGAAGCTGACCCCAACATAGTTTGGAAAAGGCTAAGCAGATGATAATACCATCTCGCCTGTATTCCCAGAAGGTTTAGGCAGAGGTGTACCAAAAGTACAACCACATTTTGCCAGAACTTATGTTTAGGTCCCTTGTCATAGGCGAGCTTATTGCCATCAATCGGGCACGATTCCATACTCCGGGCTGTTACTGAGACATTCCAGATGGAAAAATCCAATAACGAAAAATAAGGCACTTTACGACATTTATTTTAAGGGATAAGATTGCATTTATTGTTGTAGATTAAGGCCCTCCTTGCACCAGAAATCACTGAATACGTTTAGAGCTAAAAGTAGGTATGTAAAACATCATTCTGTTTTTGCCAATCGTGTTAAGATGACAGAGACAGGTAAGAGCAGGACCAATTGAAAAACAAAAAAAAACATTATTATTAGTTGGTGCTAGCGGGGTTATACCTACTTTGTAGATTCAATCTAAAGTTAATTACTAATTTATCTCAAAGATGCTTCTGACTGCAAGAAAACAGTAGTACGGACTACCTCTTAGTGAAACTGGTTGTCAGACTTTCTGGCTTCTGACGACCCGTAACGACTGTCAAAGATTCACGAATGACAACCGGGACTAACAACTTTTTAACGTGCTTTCCGAGGCACGGAGAGTTCTCGGTGTGGCTGTTATTACTTAGCCACGAGCCCCTCCTGCATGAAAATCTATAATAAATTGTAAATGAAGAATTCACTCTTAACAAAAACATTGTTATACGAGTCGAAACGAATGATGTCCAACCAAACTCCATTTAACGAAATGCCTAATATATTCGACATTAATAAAACAATTGATCTTCGCTTTGAAACCCAAAGAAGCTCTCAAGTAATAAATAAAAATAAATAACAATCTTAATAAAACGATATCACTCGCAATAAAACGATGCCGTGAGTTGACGTTTAGCGAGAAAAATACTTAATTATCACTCCGACAATACTCGTAATCGTTTGTAATAAAGAATCGATATAACACGCAAGTTAATTCAACTGATAACTGATTTAAACGTGTAGCCTTGGCTTAGCTACTCTACTGCTATATCTTAAAGTCATTTTAAGATTATCTAAAAATAGTCCCCTATTACATGGGACTTTTACTTTAACTGGCGATTTTTATGACAAATCATCATTATAATATTTCAATTAAGTAGTAAAACCTATTGCTTTAAAACCACAATAAAAATAATACCCTCAGGTAATTTTCTACTAACAAGAATAAAATGACTACTATGCTAAACATAGTTTTTAAGTCATTCGGAAACTATAAAGCTACTTAATCTAATTGGATCTTATATCTTCGAGCTGTTTGGGGTTGACATAGGGCTATGGGGTCCGATTCGAGTGCCCAGAAATCGCCAAGCAGATAGATGGTCCACCCTTCACATGATCATAGAGGGCTGGCCGATTTTTTGGCCAAAGAATCAGCATAGCTATACAACGTGGCAATGCTGCCAGCCTTTTGGGCACTTTGCCTGTTGATTGCGATGCGGACGGCTTTTTTGATATCCTATGGTTCTTTCACTTACCTTTTGTATAAAAATGTATACATATATACTTTATATAAACTTTTACATAGTATTATTGTTATTATTTTAACACTGTTAGATATTTAAATTATATAAATTTTATATTAAAACAACTTGAACAGAACTAGGATATAGATAAGTAAGACCTTAATACCTAATATACGAATAAATCTTCTCGCTAGATAAGGCCCGCATTTCGATGATAAATTCATGCATAATTCAGAACTATAGTCACTGATTTAACTCTTCAGCTAAGTCTTTGTTTCCTTTTGTTAGACTTTCAGTCTCACCAGCAGCTAAATATAGGAATGTTACAATGTTAGACCGAATCAAGCCAGCAAGGCAACCCGCTCAGATGGAGATTCACAGATGACTCCGCCCTGGACTGTAAATTTCGAACTGTTCCTCAAACAATAGGACACTTCATATCGTGTCCAGCGTGTCCTGCTATCTGCATGTTACTGGAACCGATGGACGCTAGTGAAGGTGTCAAACTCTTAGCCAAATTCTGGGCTAACTCTATTTACATTTTCATCAACGCGCTATATTATGATATGATATTTAAATCTTACTATTTTTAGAACTACACGAGCTAACGATTTAACAGAGAACCTTCGATCCCTAACCGCATCACAATAAATACGGCAATTCGATGATGAATGATATCATTATAACAAACCGATACAATTCTCACGTCAGCAACACTTTATAATACTGCATACTAATCGAACCAAGCGGATCCTGGGAAAACACAACATATTGATACCAGGATACTACGCATTGATGTCACGACAGTCGAATGTAGGTTGCTCTGGCATTTTAATTTATAAGCGGATCTAGGAATTGAACACGTATTGTGTGTGTGCTCATACATTTTTATGGTCGTCTGGTAACGCGGATCTTAGGACCACTAATTTAATGTCAAATTTGACCTCCAACTAGCAAAGAAGCATTTTTCTTACGGATTTAGTGTTTCTAAAAACACTAAAAACATGTAGGCGTGTCCCCTAATGAAGCATTTTTTTGTGTCAAGAATGTGTGTTAGTTTGTTAGACTAAAGGTCAGTTTTTTTGGTCCTTATTATTTAAAAAGGGTGTAAGTATCAGAAAGATGTGTTAAAATTTAAGGGTGCAGTACAGACCATCAAACTGAACAACTTTCTCCATTGGACCAACATCTTAATAGAGAAAAATTATCAGCCGTCCCATATATTTGGGTGGAGTAGATATTGAACAGCTGATTTTTTTTTGTTGGTTACGATGTTGGTGCCATGAAGAAATTTGTTCTCAAAACGTAAAGTCACTATGGGTCAAACCTGCCTTAGAAACACTGATCCAGTAAAAATGTTTGCCTTTTTATGCCAGTTGGAGGTTTCCTTATAGGTATATGGGGCGTCTGAAGACCAAAAAAATACTTTACCTAAATCAGTGAGCCAGGCTTTTCATACTCCAAAGCCTACATACATATTTTATATAGGCATCTTAGTTAATTACCCTATTATTATCCTTATCATAAAATCAGTACGTATGTCTCATTACTTCGCTCATTACTATATGCTTGATAGCCATATGCATTTCAATTCTTAAGATGGATCCGGAGATAACGCGTCGTGTACAAGTTTTTATGTTTCGTAACGAATTTATTGGCGTAGGTATTGTTTATGCTGATAATTATGTTTACATTAGTCGCAATGTAGAACACCTTTATGGAAACCGCATAAATTATAATATGACTTTATTTGTATTGAGGATTTGAAATAATTTTCAAGTTAAGGAACAAGAAACTGTATGTCATAACTTAACAAAGTTCAAACTCCATTGCAACCAAAATCTTATTAGGAGGTAACAGACAGGGCAGATACACTTTCGCATTTATAATATTAGTATGGATTATAAACACTGCTATAGCTGTAATCTGCGTGTATTTTGTGTATCATATTTTTTTTATACAATCATCTAGAAAGAAAAGGCTACCTATCCGTCAAATTTCATAACGATCGGTTCAGTGGTTTAGGCGTAAAAAGGTAATAGACGGTCAGACAAAGTTGTTTTCGTATCTATAGTTATTAAGTATGGTTTATGGAAATTCAGTCCCATTTTCCACTAAACATTATTCAAAGGAAAACGTCACTTTCAAAACGATTGAGGTGCTAGATTTGATTTTAGAATGTTGTTTTACTTTTTGTTAATAAATTCTCACTGCCTGGAGAAATTCTCATCCACCGAGATGACGACTAATAGACAAAGACAAAAAAAAGACATACACGACGACACTCACGAGACATTGACGTATGAAAGAAAAAGACATGTTGCGCCGAACCCAAATAAATGGGATAAAGGGGAGGAGAATGATGATGAAATTCTCACTGGCTGGTTAAGACGACACCGACCGCGCAGTGGCGCCCTCATTGTTTGTTTCGTTATTTCTTTTATTTTAGAACTAGCTGCGCCCCGCGGTTTCACCCGCATAAGTTTCGATCCCGTGGGAATATCGGGATAAAAAACGATCCTATGTCCTTTCGCAGGACTCAAACTATCTCTATACCAAATTCCATCTAAATCGGTTTAGTGGTTTAGGCGTGAAAAGGTAACATACAGGCAGACAGAGTTACTTTCTAATTTATAATATTATAATAGTATATAGTATGGATGAAAATGCAGAAAATAAGATAAATTAAATAAAGGATTATGATAAGACTTTTAAAACTACCGTTTGTAATAATAGTAACGTATAATCATGTGAAGCACAACGTAACATGCTTATTTTCTGCATATTTTTTTTTCTGCACCCAAACGACAGATATACATAATTTTAGAAATTTAACTAAGGACAATGAAAAATGAGGATGCACGAAGCTCGCGACATAGTGGCGTAATCATGGAAATATTTGTAAGTAAGAACGTTAATATAAAGGGCAAACGAATATTCACCAAGGATACTAACAAAAGGAAACTGAGAGGTTTTTGAACTTTAGCAAAAACCTTTTGAATTCACCGGTAAAGATTCCTCGGTGTAGATTCGTATGATAATCGTCAAGCAATAGGCACTCTTAAGAAAAGTACTGCACAGATAAACTATAAATTTGACTGAGTAATTAAACCTTTTTTTTTACTTTTGTACCTCGTTAGATAGCCAAATCAAGATGTCTTCCCCGTAATTTGTACGCTTAATGTCATAGTAAAATTTTGAGATAACTGGTGTCAAAGTCAAAATTCGTAGATGATTTTTGAAAATGGCTAATAAACTTCTTCTTTTAATTTTACCTGTTTAATGTTCTGGATTTTTTTTTACATCGAAAGGTTTATTAAAGTATTAGGTACTCTAATGGAAAAACAATCAAGGCTATTCAATTTGAGAGTTTAGATAAAAGTGATATTTAGTGACGAAAACTGGGAAATTTAAAAAAAAATTGAGTTTTCTCGAATACCATGAACTTTCGTCTACGCTTCATGGGTTACAACATAATTGTTGCAAATGGGTCACATCATCACGCTCAGGAAGGAATACGTCAATATTAAGTCACCCTGTATTATTTCAAATCATGGAGAAAAACTGAAATAACCGGCGACTACATCGCACAAAATTCGCAAATCACAATCAAGACTAATAAAGAGCAGACAGCTCGTTATAAAGAGCGATGAATCAAAAGGAAGTGCCCGTTTTGCGTAGGTTCAATAATCGCCTATTTATTGTCTTGGAGCTCCAACTAAACATTATACTGGCTACGATTTCGTTGCAACCTGCTTAATCTGGTTCATTTACGGTCAAGGCAATGTGTGTTGAGCAAGATAGTAAACTGTTTAGAATACTCGGATCGAAGGACCAGTGTATGTTGGTATGCGGCAAATTAGGGAACTAATTAAATGTACTGAACTTGACGGAATTTTTGACAGTTGGGTTCTATGACAGCGCTGATATGAAATGTCAGATTATACTGGGCTGTTTACGTAATATGTAGATTAAAAAAGTGAGAGTAATTACGTTTTTGTATGATCTGCATTGTGCCTAATTGTTGTGATGTTGTTTTGTTTTTATTATTAGTATATCGCCTTATTATTTATGGTTGCGTATCGGATTATTAATTAAATTAAATTTTGGCTGTTTTTTTATAATTTTAATGGATGTATAAAATTAATTGGGGAATAAGTTGAGATGTTTATATAAAGAAAAATATTCTGCTTTGTGTTTGCAAACTATAGACGTAACTAAAATTGATGCCAATACATAATTTAAATATTTAAGAAGTAGTATTTTAAACATCGTAATAGGAATAAAATAGAATTAACGATAAATATGGCATATAAAAAATATATATAATATAACTTTAAAATAATTTAAGAATGAAATTGTAAAACCCACTGAAATGTACCTATAAAACCTTAATGCCTTACAAATATTATTTGGACCTTCCTTTTCAAAAGTAAACAAACATAAAAACAAAAAACAAAATAAACTTACAAAAAAAACTCCGAAAAACCAAACTAAATCGCTAACACAAAAACAAAAGCACTCACACAAACATAATTATAAAAAGTCACTTTAATTCAAATACCGAAAAATCCAAATTCAACTGTTTATTTTTCGCAACCGACACTCTTTTTACACTTTGAATTTCAAACCGCGTTCGCGAACGCTACATATGGTTGGTAGTCGGTAAATGACCATTCAGCCGTTTTGTATCACCTGCCGACGCTAGGGTTGGCACTTGTGACTATTATGGGGGGACTGCCCAACAAACGTGTTTACGCTTTGATTTATGTATCATCTATGTAGTTTGGCGAGATGTATTGGGTGACGTGTTGTGATGACGTATGTAGAGTAGAGGTTGAGGTTTCAGTTCATTGTGTAGTGAATACGGGTGCTTGATGGTTTTATGAATGAATGCCATGCAATTTGTGAAATGGTTTCAGAAATGTTAAGATGAGTTCTAATGCAGCATTTTTTTTAATAGTTTATACTTTAAATTAGGATTAATAATAAGTATAATTAGCCTATAACGTTCCCACTGTTGGGATACCGACTCTGTCACACAGGCCTTCACTCTGTGAGAAAGAAAAAAATAAAGAATGAAGATTAATTGGAATTACAATTAAAACGTACAATTATTACGATATTAGCTTCAGCCCCCGACCCACCCCGTCGCACCTTCCCGCGTTATTACTTCTTTTTTCGCTTTGCGTTCTTTCTGACTTTTTTTGCTCGACTCCTAATGGTCATAGCGTGATGTTAAATAGCATATAGCCTTCCTCGAGAATTGGGCTATCAAATGCAAAAAGAATTTTTCAAATCCGACTCGTAATTATTCTAGAGATTACCCCCTACATACAAACAAATTTTACGATTTATAAGATTTCAAATTAAATAGATATATACCTAAATTTAAGACTATAGAAATCAAGATAAGATAAGATATTTATTATGCAAATATGGGTACAAAACACGGTGACATAAAAAAAAATATAATTAGCAACAGCCATATTTTAGCAGAAGGCATGCAAAAGTACAAAACATACTAGAGATGCTAAAAGTACATAATAAAGATAAACAATGCCAATATAAAGATTGAATAACTATAATAACAATTTAATGATGAAACAATTCAATAGTTCAATAGTTAACACAACATTAAACAATTCAATAGTTAACTGCTGAAGATATTACAATATTTTTACCAGTAAGTAAATAAAAACCACGTGACTCAGGCCCTATATTATTCCCTCCATCATTCAATTTAAAGGCCGAGTAACATCCCGGTTTCTATGCTGTCACTCCTAAGGAAAACCAGTTGCGAGCCTGCACTTATGTGAAACAGAAGGTCACTAATTATACAATAGGTAGTAAATTCTATTTTTGTGCACGTAACAGCCGATGGTCGTTTCACTCCCACCAAACAAGGCATCTTGATCTTGCATGGTTAATTAATTATTTAAATTGTATCTAGCTTTCTATATCTACTCAAGAGTTGTCAGTGTCAAAATTGTTGTGGAATGACTCACTGACAGCTCTCTGCGTTCAGTTGGATTACTAAAATTCGCCTTAAATCATGGACATGGAGCCATGGGGCTGTCCTTTATTTGATGAAGACAGTATAAGTATTGGTCTTTTGAAACGCACTCCTGTGTTTCTTTTAAATAAGTATAGGAATGTCATTTGTGTTAGAAAAAAATAGGGAATAAAACCCACGGCATTATTTTATAATATTAGTGTCAAATGACCAAAAATGTAACGTTAAAAGTAAACCAAAGTTGGTAACCCTATCCAGTGCATCTCCGCTTAAGCCGCGCGTACACTCACGACCTTGCCGCGTGAGAGGCGATTTTTGGCGCCAAGCATAGCTTGCATCTATCACGTGCTTACTTAGCTTTACGATAGTGTACTAACAGGTTTTGCACAGTAGCAAGATCATGAGCCTATATGGTATTAGCCACGTGCATATTTCTATAAGAGACCGCTGATAAACTGTACAGGGTGGCAGGAACATCGATGCGCAACCTGGTACCATGGAATCAGTAAGCACAGACGCCAGCACATCAAGCTACCCGAAACTGTCAAATTTTCCCAATCAACTTTGAATCTAATGCTTTAGCGATACAGTTAAAAATCTATGAAAGAAATTTGACAGATTGTACTTAGTAGCTTGATGTGCAGCTGGCGTCTGTACATGATTCTGAATCCCCTGTGTTAAAATTTTTCGTCGGTAATTTGATGTTCACAAGCCCCTCCATCTATACATAATCATCCATACATATTCATATGTACATAATCAGCCTATCCTATAATATTGCCACTGCTTGGAAACAGGCCTCCACTCTTCGAGAGGGAGTGGGCTATAATCTACCACGCGGGCGTTGGTAGATGTCACATGTTCTTGAAGTCTTGGTTCAAGGACATTCCGGTTTCCTCACAATGTTCCTTCACCGTTTTGAGAGCAGTGGTGATGATATAATTTACAAAAATTCGTAAGTCGCGACCATTACCACTGGGCCACCACTGCCTCACAGCTTGTATCCGATAAAGATTAATTTCAGAAAAAGCTCATTTTAAATGACAATTTTCGATAAAATAATCAGGTTTCTATATACCATCTTCATCACTCACCCATCGTTACAGAGAAGACGTCGTCTTCAAATTGATGTAATAGATTGAAGCCTAATAAATAACACTTTCTTCCTAATACCATCAATCTCATTTACATAATTAGGTACTGACTGATATATTGTTTGTCGAAAGATGCTAAACACTCCAAAAAAGTCGGAAAGCATCTTCAATTGGCTATCAATTTACGTAATTCGCTCATTCCTATGCTAAGTTTGCATTGCTAACGTATTCTAATTTCGTGGATATTCCTACTGCGAGAAAACTCACGTTGAAAGGCACGTGCTGACCTTTACTTAAACAGCACAACCTCAAATAAACAGTCTAAAAATATTCCTGATACTTAATCGAAAAAAAATCGACTTCATCTTGCGGATCATCTTGTCGAACAGTTTTTAAAATACATTATAACCTCATTACCAACTAACACATATAACCTCATACCAACTAACACAACTCAACCTAGGCCTCCCACAAGGTGTCCTTGTGAAGCTGCAGGAATCCGCTAGCTGCGGGAAGCATAGAACCGGTTGAAGTAGAGAAGCTTGGGAGAGGCCTATGTCCTGCATTGACGTCTTTTGGCTTTTTTTTTTTTTTTGGATGGGAAATCATTTAATGACTCCTCCCGCTCTGGGTGGAGCGGAAGGGAGTGTCAGACTCTTACTGACTAAAACCCACCCGTGTTCCTTCCTTAGCCCTTTATGTTCCGGGGCAGCGGTAACCCTTTCGGACGATCCCGCGGCTGAAATGATGATGATGTCACGCTAAAGTATTTGCACGAAGGCTGCACTGACGTTCATGTTCGGGGTCACCGGTATAGATCTCTATATCTCAGGATGAGTGAACTTTACTTACACCCTGTAAAGTTCACTCATCCTCCATAGAAAAGGGAAGATCCTCCAACCAGGCGGGTGTTGTGTCTGGTGGGCAACTGCCCTAAGATTCATGTCGGGCCGTTGTATATATTCTAGTTGCGCGGTAAACTCTGCTTGTGAGATGCAGGATTTTGTATGACGTCAGTATCACGCGTAGTTCGCATGTGGCGTTTGTAGATACCGCTACAAAGAAACTCATATCATCACGCCTATATTCTGAAAAGGGTTTGGCAGAGGTGTACCTATAGTACACTCACATTTCGCCAGTTTTGTACAAGTTCCATGTAATAGGAGTGAGATGGAATGTATACCATCAACCGGGCACAAATCCAGACACCGGGTTGCTACTGACGAATTCCAGATGGAAAAACCCAATAACACTTTGCCCGACCCGGGAATCGAACCCAAGACCGCATGCTTAGCAGTAGCGCTAGCACTTGCGTCCACTGGAGACCAATGAGGCAGAAAATTGATTATTTCGATGGTAAATATGATAGGAATAGTAGATTGTTATACGAGGGTCGAAAGGAATCTATTCCCATACGAGGTATTTAGACGCCCGAGCGCAGCGAGGGCGGCTATAGCCCGAGTAGGAATTGATGACATTCACCCATGTTAAACACTGTAAAAAATTTCGTAGCTGACTACCTAACCAATTTAGTTCTATTTTTAAAATTCATTCCCGCCCTAGAGAGGGAAGCAATTACTATAAGTCTTTCCCGCCCTAAGGTGGGAAGCAGCGTCTTCCACCCACAATTCGGATCAAACAAACACTACTTTCCGAGTATGAGAAATGAAAAAGAACGTACGAAGTTTAAGTAGCTACTCGTATATCAGATATTAAATAGAAAGAAAAATGTTGAGTTCAGTCGACGCAGAGCCATAGAATCCCGTATATATTAAAAAGATAAGTAAAGGTCGTTAACTCGAATACTTAGTACAAAAATAAAACAAATCTATAATACGCATTGATAACATATTTTTGGAGTTCAACAGGGTTCGGTTCTATTGTAATAGACGTATTGATTCAAATAAAAGAATAATGTTTCAGTTACTTTTAGTGCAATCACCTTATACATGGTGAATTTTTCAAGTGAGTGGGGATGGCCAAAATCATCATCATCTGCCTAGCCTTTTCCCAACTACGTTGGGGTCGGCTTCCAGTCTAACCAGATTCAGCTAAATACCAGTATTTTACATGGAGCGACTGCCTATCTAACCTCCACAACCCCGTTACTGGGTAATACGATACCCCTTGGTAAGACTGGTCGTCAGACTTTCGGGCTTCTGACTACCCGTAACGACTGTCAAAGATCCACGAATGACAGCCGGGACCAACAGCGGTTTAACGTGCTTTCCGAGGCACGGAGAGGTCTCGGTATGAAAAGATGGTCACCCATCCACAGACCGACCGCGGTATGCGTAGCTTAAACTGATCGATCGATTGTGCGGCTGTTATTATTTAGCCACGGGGAAAAAGAAATATTGTGCCGACCCCAAATATATAAGGGCAGTAGAATGATGATTATGATATTTTAATAGATAAAAAACATTAGTTGTCTGAAAAGTTGGTTTACGGACGATAATTTTACGTGATAACGTCATAAAAAAACATCCGATTGTGCCTCTCTATCGCTTGTTCCACGCTCTCGCTTGCACACTTGGCTCAGGCGGAACGTGACAATGAGTCATGCTTTTTCGTGCGTGCAGCCGGCGATCATCGATTTATAAGACGTTATCATGTCAAAATATATTTTTCCGAGAAAAGACAGCAATCACAGATTTCAAAATAGCATCCGTTATTTATTATTTATATACACACAGTAAATAAAATACATAGGGATATGACATAATTATAATTTGAGTTCAAAGGTACTGCTTATTTCTTAAGAAATTTCTTCCAGCAGACCTGCGAAAGGAGAAGTAAAAAAGAAATGTAGACAATAGTATGTGAGAACAAGAAGTGAAAAATATGAATATGTGAAGTGTAAAACTAAAATATTAAATATAGCTACACATACAATGCAAAAAAATTAACATTTAAGCATACTTAAATAAATACATAATGCTAAATGCGTTATCTTTATTGACGTTAATTTTATTGAGCTCACGTCAAACCACAAGGCAAGTGATTACTCGAGGTGATTTATCTTAATTTTCTAGGATAGGTGGGCCATAGACGTCAATCGTTGAAAAATATAGTTTTGAGCCCGCATAAATACAGTAGGCACGTCATAAAATGTTGTGAGAGCTGTGCTTCTTAAGCACCATAAAGCGGGCTTTTTAATAAATAAAATTAATTTATGTCAGATACAACTTGTTCGAACCCTTTGGGATTGTAACCCTCGGGTCGTGGAGTACGATTACTCGTGGTCCATTTCATAAAATCCTCACACACACACTTGCCACTTCCCGTGGCCCAAGGGCTGGTAGCTTTTCCTCGGCCAGATGGTAAGCATTGCCATACAACATGGCAATGCCACCAGTCTCTTGGGTACTGACCAGTCGACAGAAATGTGGATGAAATTGTTCGACGCCATATTTTTAACCCCCAACGCAAAAACGACGGGGTGTTATAAGTTTGACGTGTCTGTGTGTGTGGTGTGTGTGTGTGTGTGTGTGTGTGTGTGTGTGTGTGTGTGTCTGTCTGTGGCATCGTAGCTCCCAAACGGATGAACCGATTTTGATTTTGTTTTTTTTGTTTGAAAGTTGAATTAGTCGCGAGTGTTCTTAGCTATGTTTGATGAAAATCGGTCCAAGATGGCCGCTGCCACAAAATGGCGGATTACATAATTTTTCACAACTCCCTCAATATGGGTATCAAATGAAAGGGCTTGACTAGTAGAATACTATACAATATTACAAATTTCAAATCCAAGATGGCCGCCACCACAAAATGGCGAATTACATTTTTTTTTCACAACTCCTTTAATATGGGTATCAAATGAAAGGGCTTGACAAGTAGAATAATGTACACTATATTGAAAGGGAATGAGGAATATTAGGTAACGAAATGAAAAGTAAAAACTTGAAAATTATTTTTTTAGTCTAATCAATGCCCTAGCTAGATTGATGAGGAAAGTGGAGTGATGACTGGTACCTACTAGGGCCTAACGTATTATTTAGCTTTTAATACATTATTTACTACATTATCATTACCTTTATTTTTTCAATAAAACCGTTTAAAAAAAATAATTAAGCCAAAGTATTTGGACTAGTATCATTATCCAGGGAGAAAACAGAGGAATACGTTAATATGGAATGAACGCCAACGACCACCAGTACCTAACTAGCGTTACTGTGGTAAAAATACGTACAGCTTCGCAGATTTCGGCGAGTCACGTGTCGATCGTATAGCATGTTTACTAGTAATATTAAAAAGTTTAAAAAGCAAGAAATAAAAGTTAAATTAAAAATTAAAAAAACCCCCGACTCAAACAAAAACCTCTAAAAACTAAAAAATAATGTATATTGGCCCTTTAAGTTTAATATAAGTTGCAGGAAATATTTTGATCCAAGCGTCCCCACGTCGGGGGACGGCTAATGAAAATTGGAAATTAACAGCAGCTATGTTTTCTACAATAGCATGCATTCATGATTGCTGGGTTTAAGCCTCATCTGTTTGGCGTTTTTATTAGCCGTCCCCCGACGTGAGGACGCTTGGATCAAAATATTTCCTGCAACTTATATTAAACTTAAAGGGCCAATATACATTATTTTTTAGTTTTTAGAGGTTTTTGTTTGAGTCGGGGGTTTTTTTAATTTAACTTTTTAGTTTGTTAATTAAGTAGTTTATAATATTGTTTTTTCCTGTTAATTAAGCTGCTATTTATGTCCATTTCATTTTAATTCCGAATTAATATCACTTGTACATAATAGGTACAGAACTTGACAAATAACTTTTTTATTTCCTGAAAAACGGTGGCGGGAACCATCGTGGAAAATTTGGTCCTAATGATCCAAAATAACCCCTGTAGATGCGGTATGGTAATTATACAGGGTAAATTAACTTAGCTAGTGAAACTCCGCAGCACGTCTGCGGGTCATGACAGGTGAGCAAAGACGTCACTAGTCGAACTACGCTTTGAAACCCACATATACTATTACGAAATTCTTTTTGAGGTTTACCTTTCAGATTTACGTCATTGGATTTATTTTCTTCAACGGATTTTCCTCTTATATTTCATTCACATTTATGGAGGGGTGTATGAACTCAAAATATGCACTAAAATAGACTGATGGGTACAGTTATGAACAGTTAATTATTTTGGGTTTGTGTAAACGGGTTTGTCTCAAAAGTTGCACCGAAATAAATACAGTCTCGTACATTAATCACTCTTTTTTTGTTGTCATACTACTTTTCAAGCTAACCTCTCGTGTATATTATTATGTTAACGATGACATCGAGTAGCAGTGTAGAGATAAGATCTGCATAGTTTGTGGCATACAACCTTTTTAATCATTAGAAGATAATGGCATAACCTGAGATAAACGCGATTTAATTTGAGAATAGAAAACGATACCTAGTCGTCAGGTCTATCTGACAAGCCAAGTGACAAGAATGTAAAAATGTGATTAGTCATCATAATAAATTACGCCATATAAAAGTAAATATAGTATTTTACTAATTAATCCTGGTACCGTAAACCTCATTTATGAACGTGAGCTGCATTTGTAGGAACAAAATAAAATTAAACTAAAATTTATCTTCTGTCCTTTTCTTAATGAAATAGAAAGAAAAAGATGCACTGAACTTAAATTTAGTTAAGTTTGTGAACAAGGGAATCGGCAACAATGTCTATGTCCCAGCGCGTTAGCGGTGGACGCGGTGGAGTATTATATTATCTGTGGCGGTGGGAACATTATAGGTTGCACGCTTATGCTAGACACATAATTCTAAACTAACACTATCTTTCCACTTTATCATATTTATTATTTAGTATTTATTATTTTGATTACGTTATATTTATTTTAGAAGAATGTATGTTTATTTGTATATATGTAAGTATATTCTCATATTATTTGTTTAGTTTTATTAAGTGAATTGTTTTAGATTTTATGTATTTTTTTTTGTCTCCTTTACTCTTTTACACGCTGTCTACATCTCTCTATTTCTTGTCCTATCGCAGGTATGCTGGAAGAGATTTCTTTTGAAATAAGCATCACCTTTGTACCTATTTTTCTGTTCTGTTTTTTTCTTGTCTGTTTATATATGTGTGTACATAAATGGTAAACATAAATAAATAAAAGTAATTTTTCCAGAATAAATTTTATAAAAATATAGATGCTAGACCTTTGATTTTACACTTAACAGTTGAAAGAGCAGAAGAAATTCTAAAGAATCTGAGCTACGGTTAGAATATTTAATTATCACAGTCACTTTTTCGTTGTCCTTGGAGCCTCGTTTATTATAAACAGTATGATGTGATGAAATTAGTTATAGATCTGGCCTTGACCGGATGAGTCAGCACATTTTAAGGAACCGCAATACTTAGAGATAGTTTGGTAGATAAAAAATGTGCTCATAATACTTGAATGAACTTCATCATCATCATCATCAGCCTATAGCAGTCCACTGCTGGACATAGGCCTCTCCTATTGCACGCCATTCAACTCGATTTTCGGCAACTCTCATCCAGCTGCTACCAGCCAGCCTGCGAAGATCGTCGCTCCACCTAGCCTGAGGGCGTCCCACGTTACGTTTACCGACTCGCGGTCTCCACTCAAGAACACGTCTACCCCAGCGGTCATCGGTTCTACGGCTAATATGGCCGGCCCATTGCCACTTCAGCTTGCTTATTCTGTGAGCTATGTCGACAACTTTGGTTCTCTGCCGGATCACCTCGTTGCGGATTCGATCCCTCAGAGAGACCCCAAGCATAGAAATGAACTTAGTTCGACAAAATAAAGGTCTGTATTTAATCTAAACTAAAATAATATTAATGAACACTAATATAATGAATGCCCCCCTTTTAAGAACCTCATATAATTCCTATTTTGGGTTCCTAAAATTACTAAATAGCCATGTAACTGCGACCGACTTAAAGTAGCGCAAGCCGGCCGTTGCCGCGGCACCGCTTGCTTCGCTCGTTCGGCTCGCGGGAGTTCTACACCATTATTTTTTTGTTTACCCTAACCCATTTATTTATCTCAGCAGCAAGAAGGTTCCCAGATATGGACCATTACAAAAAACTATCATAATAACGGGAAGAAAAAGTTACTCTCGGCTTCGTTCAATTAGTACCCTTTATTCTGTGCCTCGCGGCCGGTCACCTAACCGCTGGTCAGACCAAGTCACCACTCGTCACTGGACTCTATTACGACCGCCCTGAGAGAAGCCGAGAACCTTACGAAGTGGAAGAACATCGTACATAAAGCCACGAAGGCCTTTCAGGGACACAATCTTCAGTAATGAAGTACGCGACCAAGAAGGAGAGAGATTTTATACTCCGACTTAAAACACAAACCACATTTGCCTAGATATTCTCAACACTGTGCTCAAACTGAAACACTAACAAATCCGTATCAGTTACGAAATCGCTACGTCTCGGCGCCGGATTTAATTAAGAACATGTTTTTAGCTACCTACCTACTGAGTTTACGAAACAGGTCACATTCTTGAAGTATTTATTACACGCTGTATCACTTACATGAAATAAATAATTAAATTGAGTATTTTGAATTATCCTTTTAACAAGGCCTCAACAAAATGCTACACAAACCACACTGCCAGTAAAATATGGCGAGTTTTTGGGCAATTTCTTTCGTCTTTATGATTCACAATTTGAGAGGGGCTCGTGGCTAAATAATAACGGCCGCACGGGTCAATCCTCAAAAGCGCAACCATTAAAAAAAAGTTAAAACAATGCTTGCCGAGGTCGGTCCGTGGATGGGTGACCTTCCATTACATACCGAGACCCCACCGTGCCCCGGAAAGCACGTTTAGGTGTTGGTCCCGGCTGACACTCGTAGATCTTTGACTGTCGTTACGGGGCGGTCAGAAGCCCGAAAGTCTGACAACCAGGCTTATCTCGAGTTATCGTATTACCCAGTAATTGGGTTGTGGAGGTCAGATAGGCAACCGCTCCATGTAAAATACTTGTATTCAGCCGCATCAGTTTAGACTGGCAGAAAAGGCAAGGCAGATTCATAAGTGTTTCACAATTTCACAGTAGAAGTTCAATTGTTTCGAAAATAGAAACTTAACTATCAGTTTACAACTTCTAATTTTTATTGGTCCTTCGAGGCGATTGGAACATAATGTGGTCCTTTATAAGCAAATAGGTTACGTTTTATATTAATTTATAAAGTTAAAAGACGTTAAAAAAATTTTTATAGGTACAAGTATTTTAAAGGATTTTTCCTAACGTACGGAGCAAATAACTACCAGTATTATTATGATTTATTGACAAAAAATTCCATGATTTTCCCTAATATTAATCACTGTCGATGTTTCATATAAATAAGTGTCGTAATAAACACCAAGGTATTGTTACGGTGAAGCAATTACGAAATGACTGCCGTAGGTACCTACATACCGACGACGCATAGGTGCCTACATACGAGATGAGTCGTAGATATCTTTTCCCTAAAATAATACCTACATACTTCATTTGGTAGTTTATTATTTGTAAACAACAAGATTAGTAGGCTGTAAGCGAAAAACGGCGAAAAGAAGTTTGTGGGCGCAGGCCTAAATATGGCGCAAGAAAAATAAATTGAAATATAATATTATAATAGTTTAATTTAAAGAGAACACCTACTTTATTTTTTTCACAACTCCATCAATATGGGTATCAAATGAAAGGGCTTGAAAAATAGAATAATGTACACTATATTGAAAGGGAATGAGGAATATTAACTAACGAAATGAAAACTAAAAACTTGTAAATTATTTTTTTAGTCTCATCAATGCCCTAGCTAGATTGATGAGGAAAGTGGAGTGATGACTGGGTACCTAGGGCCTAACGAATTATTTAGCTTTTAATACATTATTTACTACACACCTTTATTTTTTCAATAAAACCGTTTAAAAAATATAATTAAGCCAAAGTATTTGGACTAGTATCATTATCCCGGGAGAAAACAGAGGAATACGTTAATATCATTGACTTATATATTACTAGCGTAATCATTGGTTAATATGGAATGAACGCCAACGACCACGAGTACCTAACTAGCTTCACTGTGGTAAAAATACGTACAGCTTCGCAGATTTCGTCGAGTCACGTGTCGATCGCATAGCATGTTTACTAGAAATATAATATTATAAACTTTAAAAAGCAAGAAATAAAAGTTAAATTTAAAATTTAAAAAAAACCCCGACAAACAAAAACCTCTAAAAACTAAAAAATAATATATATTGGCCCTTTAAGTTTAATATAAGTTGCAGGAAATATTTTGATCCAAGCGTCCTCACGTCGGGGGACGGCTAATGAAAACGCCAAACAGATGAGGCTTAAACCCAGCAATAATGAATGCATGCTATTGTAGAAAACATAGCTGATGTTAACTTCCAATTTTCATTAGCCGTCCCCCAACGTGAGGACGCTTGGATCAAAATATTTCCTGCAACTTATATTAAACTTAAAGGGCCAATATATATATTATTTTTTAGAGGTTTGTGTTTGAGTCGGGGGTTTTTAATTTTTTTATTTTCGATAGAAAAAAATAGCCAAGCACACTAAAACACGTCTAACTTTTATATCTGTTCAAAACAAACTTAAAATGCAAAATGGCTAATAACATTTCAACAATCTTGGGGGCATGTATAGCTATAAGTACCAATAAAAAAATAAAAATAAATTTAAAACTAAATGTACGTTGCCCGCGAAATTTGAAAAGTCACCTTATTTTTTTACCAAACCTCGTATATCTAAACACACTTTTCTCCTTTAGAGATGAGAGGAAATCAATAAAAGACCACAAGGTTGATGTAGCATTACCTACATAATATTATGTAGACAAATGTCTATACAACAACATCTTAGTACTTACAAGACAAATACCATGAACTTACAGGTAATACCTAGAATCAATAAGTCATCTGGAAAATCAATAATAAATATTGCGGTAAGTATTGAAGTACCTATAGATGAGCTAACGAAATTCCAAATATGATGGTACCTACGTACCTACAAACAATGGTCATCATTGGAGGTACTTTACAACGGTAGGGTAACCCCCAGAAATAATTTCTTACACCGACACAGTCTGAGATGACGGTATATCTTACACGACATCGTTGCAAGACAAAGGGTCATGATACCGAATCAAAATACAAATTGGAACAATATTGGCGATTGCCATAATCATCACAGAACACAGATTGGTGACCACAGTTTTTTTTTTTGGTTTGACAAACCTCTCGAGACAGACATGGTTGAGAAATAACTTAACCAAAAAGAAAGCTATGTTAAATCTACTGACAATAATAGTGATATTTAAAAACTGCACACAGTAAACGATGATTCAATTTGTAGAGTATTTTCTGTTTTGTTAAGTACTTGGTACTTGTTTACAGGCCGACATTGTCCTCCCATACCATATCCACATTGTACAGCATAATCAGCTTACACTGTTCCCACGGCTGAGACACAAACCTCCTCTCTGTGAGAGGGAGTGGGGCATAATTCACCACGCGGGCCCAGTGTATGTCACATGTCTTCGAATTTTTTTAACACTGTAATTTTGGGCCCAATGCGGGTGAGTGAATGTCACGTCTTAGAATTTTTTTAACATTGTAATTTTGATATAATGTAAAAACCAATTATTTTTAGAGAGTAACCGTGGATTTTCCTGCCAGATCTTCTCCATAGAAACGACCAATAAGAACGTCAGAAATTAGCTGCATTAACTTCTGACGTTCCTTGTATAAGGGCCGAAACACTGCGTCGCAACAACAAGTGTGGTGTATGCATAATAATCAACGCGTAGCGGCAGGCGGCACTGCCGATTTTGTCGGTGCGGTACCGCAACGCAGTTATGTGTTTCGGCCCTAAATGCCCATCAATATTTCAATATAAAATATTTTGATTTTGAACGGAATAATACGTTCCAAATAAAATTGTTAACGGTCACAACCAATTCTCAGTCCCGTTAAGCCAAATGCAAATCGAATCAGATCGCCTCTTTGGCACTAAAATTATTAAATCCGGGCTTTTAATCCAGGATTCTCCGTTGTAATTCTTTTCAATAACAAGTCACAACGATGCATACTATAAAATACCTACGTTAATTACAAGAAACAATTATGTATTTGCTGATTCACTTACGGTTTTTTCTTCACTTGTTTATGAATAAATTAAAACGTGACGTGAATTCTATGTTCACGTTATTCGCTTATAAGGACCACGTACTTTTCCCATTCGTCTCGAAGGACTAAGCAAAATAACAATACAAATATTTTCTGTTTCTTTTTGAAACGCTTATAAGCCCGTTAGTAATTATCCATTGCCGAATATAAACCTCCTAATAGATTGCTATATTTATATTAAGTATATTTACCTATATAATTCATCATCATCATCGTCCTAGCCTTTTCCCAACTATGTCGGGGTCGGCTTCCAGTCTAACTGGATGCAGCTGAATACCTGTATTTTACATGGAGCGACAGCCTATCTGACCTCCACAACCCACTTAATGGGTAATACGTATTATATTTATATAATTAAACTATAAATAATAAAATAATTACGTTACATTTATTTTTATATTTAATTATATTGTATTTTTTTAAATACTACATCCGGATGGTTGATGCTACAGTTAGTTCACTTTTAAACTTTAAAACCAAATAAATACTAATAAAACAACAATTAACGCTTACACAAACAAACGGATCCATCTTCTCACCATCTGCCTAGTCTTTTCCCCACTATATTGGGGGCAGCTCCTAGTCTTAGCGGATGCAGCTAATTACCAGTAATTTACATAAAGCATAGGCAGTCGCCTATCTGACCTCCACAACCCAGTTACTGGGTAATATAGGTACATCTTGGCAAGACTAGTTGTCAGACTTTCGGGCCTCTGACCGCCCGTAACGACAGTCAAAGATCTACGAATATCAGGCGGGACCAAGACACCCATCCATGGACCAACCTCGGTAACTATTGCTTTATATGCACTTTCAAAGGTTTCACCAAATAAATACAGGCAGAAAAAAAATCAACGCCTACATCTAAAATTTACTAAAAAAAACTGCAAACAAAATAAATAGAGTCTTTAGATTACATAATAAAATTTATGTTTATAAGTATCTCGACAAAGAACAAGGTGGTATTTCCTATGATTTCATAAGGATAAAACTTGGCAGAAAAAACGTATGATTTAATCACGTGGAGGTAAGATGATCGGTATGATGTTTTATTAGAATACTGAAGTTGAGCGAGAAACGAACGGTAAAAGAACTTGATAAAAAAAATGGAGGATTCTACAGAGTGGCACGGACATCAACGCTGAATCTGTTACCATCGATTCAGAACATGAAATGATTTTTAAAAAAACAGTGGGGCTCCGGGCCGACAGAAGTGAAATCAGAACACAAACAGAATACTTTACCATCACTCACTGACATATCGGATGTAAATTAAAACCGAGTACATCACGAAACAGCCGAACACATCCGAAGCGGTGTCGTTACGGTAACAGTTGCGCGAATTCAATGATCTTTTTCCATCTCAAAAAATGCCCAACGCGCCTAAAGAAGTTTTCACTTTAAAAAAAATGCTGTTCAGAATATTTACACCTCGTAGGTATTGCACTATCAAAAATGGATCATTTACATTATTTATATTTACGAGTAGACTAGTCATTTAAAAAGAATATCAAAGTGATTTTAAATAATTATAAAAAGACGATTCTTTCACAAAGGGCTTTGAAGGTCCGTGGCATATACACTGTCGGCCATTTTGTTTTTTACCTGTATAAATCATGGACTTATTATATTACCTACATAATAATTATATTAAGTCCATGATATAAATCGACAGCTGACATCAATGCAAACGGAAAATGTTAGAAGACCAAACCCCATAAAGCGTCACGTTTCTGAAATATTAACGTTCAAAGTTGATCACGTAACATCCATATTTTTTTAACTTGCTTACATCTGTATGTTTAAAATAATCGCTGAATGTTTGAGGTTTCACTTTTTTTTAATGCAGTATGGGCCCGCTCTTGACCTTGATCATGCCTGATGAAAAGCGATGGATGAGGTCTTTGATGGAACGAGCGTGCCCAGTATATGCCTAAGGCACCGGAACTCCCACGCATCGACGAAACACAGAAACACCGTTTCTGAGATATTATCTTTTGACGATTTACGGGGTTTGATCCTATTATGATTTCTCTTTGCATTGATGTCAGTTATCGATTTATAAAGGTTTCATGCACGGCCGTCATTTTGAAAAAAAAAAACAAAATGTCGGAAACTGAAGGTATGCCAGGCCCCATATAAAAATCTTCAACCCTCTTTTTAAAGTCTGAGATGCAGACTACGAGTATAAAATGCTGCGTTCACTGGTTCTACCCTTTACAAATATAGCATTTAAATATCCACTCAGGTAAACTCAAATCGAAGTTCAGGCAATCGAGCTTACACACCAACATAATAAGTACAATCAGACAAAAAAGAACTTACCTGTGTATCACAAGTTGAACATAAAAGAATAGGAAGTCAAACTCACGAGGACGTCGACCAAAGCATTGTCACTTGTGAGGACTCGCGTAGACAAGTGAACTGTATCTGACATAATTAGACTTTTAAATATTTTACGTAAACTAGTGTGGTGGTTAAGGGTAGGTTGAGTTAATATTTATGTAAAAAAAGTTTACATTATTTTGGTCCTTCTGCCCAAAATGTGTCACCATTCAGATCTAACTACAACAGTTTTTTTTTTTTGCCTTTAATTTGTGCTTAATCAGCCTATAACAGGGATGGCGAACCAATGGCACACGTCCCATTGGTGGCAGGTAACAAAATAATTTGGGCACGGCATCATTTAAAAAATGTAGGTACCCAATTCATCTAAGTAGTTTGCAATAGCAAAATTCGATCTTATTTGTTATTTCATTCAAATAAATATATAACTGTTAATATTAACATTAGTCCAACACCAACCGGGAGTTGTCTTAGGGCAACAAAAAAAAAAGAGTTGGTTTCGGCCCCTCGTACACCAAGTACACCAAGATTGTTTGTTGGCACGTCATGGCCGCATGAACATTAATTTGGAAAAAATGGCACGTGGATGTATATAGGTTCGCCATCCCTGGCCTTAACGTTCCCATTGCTGGGACACAGGCCTCCTCCATGAGAGGGAATAGGCTGTAATCCACCACGCCTGCCCTGTACGGGTTGGTAAAGAAAAAAAGAAAGAAAATACATTTATTAGCGGCAAACATGACGCATCAAAAAGAACACACACACAGGATAGACAGATGGTAGATGTCAAATGTCTTCGATTTTTTTTTCTAGGACGTTGTTTCCTTCGCCGTTTTTTCCTTCGCCGTTTTGAGAGCAGTGGTGATAAAATAATTAACACATAATAAAGTAAAGCGCCTGATTGGTTTCAACTTTCAAGTCTACGACACACAACTCGTAAATCGCGGCAGTATCCACTGGGTCACCACTACCTACTGTAAGTAGTATGAATTTAAAAAGTCTCTGAATACTTTTATGTAGTGCCTAACGTTTAGAAAGCTTATCCTTCACAAAAAATAATCTGCAGTCAATCAATCATTTCTACTTTCATAACAGATCAAAAATAAATACACACACACACAACACCAACAGACGAAAACAGATTAAAATCGTTTGAAAGTAATCAAATTCCAACTCAAAATCAGTTGCTTTCAACACAAGGATAAATATTTTATAATACTTTTTTAAGGCATACGGAAAGTCCAAACTTACAAACAAAATTTTTATAGCCGTGTGGGCTTTTTGTAAATTGTTTTTTTTTGCTACTCAAGTTGGTGCGAGTTGATAGATGTTACATGTCTTCAAATGTTTGGTCCAAAGACATGCCAGTTTCTTCACGATGTTTTCCTTCACCCTTTTTGAGAGCAATGGTGATGAAATAAATTACACAAAGTAAAGTGCCTGTGTGGGTTCGGACCCACGGCCTAGAATTCGTAAGTCGGGGCTGTTACCATTGGTCTCGACGAAACTCGTATCTCGAAAATTGACAAACAAAATATTGCAGAGAAAACTAAAGCTGTAAGAGACGAGCTCGCTATCCCTTAAGACGCGTTAAAAAAGCGTATCTCTAAAACACTAAAAATCCACCACGCTCATTAGAATAGCTTGCTAACAACGCAGACACACTATTAACTAATTTGATACATGACTTTGTACGGACAATAATTTTGTGACACGTGTACGACAAAGAAAATGCTGATTGTGCAAAACAGAAGCCCGCGAAATTCAATTTTTCTTACGTTTTTTTGCAATTTTCAGGCCAGTGTCAGGTTGTATCTTGATCAAAATATGATTCGCGACTATAACAGGAACGAATTTATAGAATTATAATCATTAGAATCATTAATACATATTTCTAAGTTAGATTTGTACCATAAGAACAAATCTCTTATGGAAAAGTGCTTTTGGTACAAATCTAACTTAAAGAGATAAAATATCTTAAAAATTTTAAAAATAGACTTTAAAATATGATGAAGATTATGATTATTTGGAATTTGCATCAAAATCGGCCATAATCTCAACCTCGTGTACCAGAGAATCAGAGTTCAAGTCCACAATACTGTCATTGACATTCAAACTAGATAGACGAACTCACACATATCCATACTGATACATAAAATATCTCTAACAGCTCACCTCGTCTCGGCATTGTGTCCCAATCAAAGTTCCAAGCAATTGCCTTATTGTCGCGAGACGTACTCGTGCAAATTTAAACGTCTTGCTAACAGGAAGACACCTTTGTGAACTCAGGTGAGAGTTTGGCGGCTTTAAGAGAGGTGCTTTATGTAACTTTTCAGATTCCAAGTTGGTTTTTGTTCGTGCAAAACTCAACCTTACCACCTGGTTGCGCGTAAGAAAATTGCATGTGGAATGTTTCAGATTCATGGGCGTAAATTTCTTATGTTTTGCAAGGGAACGATTGGAGTTTCAAGTTGAACGGATAGTGGTGATTATTTTTTCATGAAAGTACAGAGAAAACAAAAGACAATACATGAAGATAGAAAGCGGCAGACGCCTTTGTTGCTTACTTCATAAGATATAAAAAATGGTTTGCTAACTTTTCAAGCTGAAACCTAAATTCAGTAAGTGGTTCAATCGGGTTGTAAGTATAGTATTAAGTGCAGTGTTCTTTATGAGTTAACTTATGCAAAATATTACGTAAGATTTGAATCACGTAGAAGACATTAGCTTCATAATAATATAGCCTACTTCTTCCAATAGATTCAAATCATCATCATCTGCCTAGCCTTTTCCCAATTATGTTGAAGTCGGCTTCTAGTCTATATTTTACATAAAGCGACTGGCTATCTGACCTCCACAACCCAGTTACTGGGTAATACGACACCCCTTGGTATGACTGGTTGTCAGACTTTCGGGCTACTGACGACCCGTAACGACTGTCAAAGATCCACGAATGACAGCCGGGACCAACGGCATAACGTGCTTTCCGAGGCACGGAGGGATCTTGGTATGTGAAGATGGTCACCCATCCACGGACGAACCTTAACCTGATCGATCGACCCGTGCGGCTGTTATTCCTTAGCCACAAGCCCCTCGATAGATCCTCCTTCCAATAGATTCAATTATAAAATCTAATTAAAGGACCATCTTCTACTGACTAATCTAAACAGCCAAGAGATGTTATTACACTGGCATGCTCTGAAAGTGATGAGTCAATTTCTTAGACTCAAGTCTTAGAGGAAACCCAAATAAAGTAATCGTGGGGGCCAAAGTCTTTATATGTAGAGATCAAAGTGATATTTGGGGTAGCGGAAATATATCAGGCCGTATTATACGGCGTGACGCACAACCGTTTTGCTTGGATGTGACGCATATTTTCCCCCAACTTGTTACTTATGTTTGTGTTCTTTCTCCGCGTCATTGTTACCGCAAATAAACGTACTTTCTTTCTTTCTTCTTTAACCAGTTGCCATGGATTCAGTACATTATTTTGGACCTCGTTGCATTGAAAAATATTGAGGGTTATTAAAAAAAAAATTCTGTTCCATACATTTTGACCGCGTACACTTTTCTATGAAACAGCAGATTTTTTTATAACCAACGAAAATTTTCTTCGTCTCATTGTGCTGAATTCATGGTTTCAGTTTGTGCATCCAACCTGTATTACTCCACGTTTCTTCATGACGTTTTTTTTTTCCAGTGATGGTCGGTGTTTTAAGATGAATATAAAGCATGTATCAAAAAGGTGTGGTCATATTTAAGGGGTGTGGTGTATCAAACTGAACATCTCTATGGGACCAACATCGTAATCGCGAAACAATAATCAGCCGTCTTATACATTTTGGGTCGATTTGGTCCCGAGAAAGTTGATCAGTTTGATGGTGATAACTAAGCTGAAGAGTATGTTTGTTTGAACACGCTAACCTCTGGAACTACCAGTCGGATTTGAAAAATTGTGTCTGCATATAATAGCCCAATTCTTGAGGAAGGCTATAGGCTTCTTAACATAACGCTAGGTCTATAAGGAGCCGAGCAAAAACAAAAAGTCACAAAGAACGCTAAGCGAAAAGGAAGTAATAGCGTTGGTTGGTGATGAATGTTCAATACCGCGTTCAGGGCGTCATAGGGCTGCCCCGCTACTGCAACACCTTGGGCATGTTCGCGAAGGTGCGCACCGACCGCTTTTACGCGACGATGCGCAAGCGGTGCCCGTCTCTGGTGCGCAGAGTGCGGGGCAGCGCCAACACCGTCCTAGTGATGATCGCCAACAGACTGGATTGCCCTTATATCCGGCAATGCTGCAGCAGACATAATATGTTGACATATGTTGTTACATTGTGAGTGTTAGGTAGTTAGTTTTTGTCTGTGCTTGTTATCCTGTCTGTATCCTTTCATGTAAGTATATGTTTTTATATGAGTCTTGTTACTTGAATTAAACTAATTTAATTTTTTTAAATATGCATCGGGTTGGGTCAGTAGAACAAGAAATTTCACGCGAACGAAGTCGCGGGCAGAAGCTAGTGCTGTATAAACCACGCTTAAGTTCAAAACAAATAAACTAAACATGTGAGCATTATTCGTCTCTACATACTCAAAAGCGCATTATATTCTGAACTCAGCCACATTTGTACCCATTGAGACCGGACGTCCATACTTCATTTTGTTCGGTTTGTTTTCATTGACACTTCGTGTAAATTCAGCAAACAACTCGGATACGTCCGCGTGTCACTTGTTTGCATGTAAATGTTCTATTTGTTTGTTCTACTTTATTCGTTAGTTCACCTACACTAGAAACAGTGAATGAATGCAAACTGTGACAAGTAGATCAGATACGGGGGGTAGTTTTATTGCTAGTTTTCAGAATTTGTTTGGGAATTCGCGCCACTGTTACCGTAAGCGACATCGCTTCGGATGTGTTTGGCTGTCCTCGGGATGTAATCGGTTTTAATGTATATCCGATATGTCAGTGAGTGATCGCAAAGTATTCTGTTTGTGTTTTGTTTTCACTTCTGTCGGCACTCCCGGAGTGTCACTGTTTTTTTTTAGTCCTTTGATAAAGCAAACCTTTCGCGGTCCGAAGGGTCGTCCTTCTATTGGTCCCTTCCATAATTTGTAAAAGCTTATATTTATAGCAAAGCAGTTTTAACTGCCCTGACTTACGAGTTGTAGGTCGTAGGTTGCTTCCATAGTGCAGATGGTGATCACCGGAGTGGTTTTAGTGAGGTACAAATCCTACACTCCCTGGTTTTATCCCAAAAATCCAGGCTCTTTTTGAAGGTTTTTCCCCGTTACCAAAAAAAAAAAGTCGTAGGTTTCATCGCCATTGCTCTCAAAAACGAAATGAAGTTAATGAAAACAAAATTCACACAAAGTAAAGTCACACAGTCACAAGTAAAGCGACTGCCTGGGAGTGGTTACTTTGCCCACTGCCCTCAAAATGGTGAAGGAAAACATCGAGGAAACCGGCATGTCCTAGAACCAGAAATTCGAAGACATGTAACATCTACTTACCATCCCGCCCGGGCCCGCGTGGTGGATTACGACCCACTCCCTCTCACTGAGAGGAGGCCTGAGTCCCAGCAGTGGGAGCATTATAGGCTGACTATGCTATACTTATTCACAAAAAAGCTTATGATTGCATCAGCGATCAGACCGCAAAACAAAATAATTTGTATGATGACTAATCAATCAAGGCCACTCATTAACAAGACAAGATTCCTTTAATAACATATTTAAAGGTGTGCCTCCTCACCGCACATTTTTTTCCTCGTACCTACATGATTGAACTTCCTAGATAATTCCGCTTGGAACTGCTTAAGTATAGCTATAACGTAATCTGACTAGTTGAGTTGTATGGAACAATGAAAGATATATATAATGTTCCCACTGCTGGGACACAGGCCTCTTCTCGGTGAGAGGGAGTGGACCGTAATCCACGACGTGGGCCCAGTGCGAATTTTTGGTTCTAGGACATGACGGTTTCCTCACAATTTTTTCCTTCGTCGTTTTGAGAGCAGTACCCTAGTGATGAAATAATTTACACAAAGTAAAGCGCCTGTCTGGATTCGAACCTACGACCTACAACTCGTAAGTCGCAGCCGTTACCACTTGGCCACCACTGCTCTCCTCAGCCTCGCTCCACGTGAATGGACAGGCAGCTTAAAGATACAACATTACTTGTAAAGCATTATTTTACTTTAATTATTGTGAATGTTCGGACTATGTGGGTCATATTATTTTTCTTTGTATGTTAGTTTTACTATTGGCTGGCAGGTGGAGTGCTTTATGCGCCCTACTCAAATGTACTTACATTCTTTGTCATTGTTCGTCGAGTCGTTGAGCTAGCCTCAAGTTCTAAGTTGAGCTACACGATTACTGACAAATGCTTGCACTGACTGGACTTGTCCACGAAAATCTGTGTGCTTATTTCCTCAAAAGAACATTTCAGACATCAATCTCTACATGGTCTTCACGTCATGATCCGACCAAGATAATGTCTGGACTTTAAAAGAGACTGTGACCTCTGAATTTTTTTCGGCCTTTCTTCTCATAGTAGTCAGATAGGAAACGCCGACCTCATCTAGCTTATTTTTTTTTAATAATTTTACATTTAAAAGTGATTCCGAGTTTCTATGATTTATTCCAATCTGGTACCCTGAACCCCCCCCCCCCCCTCCATACCCCCTCGATTTCTTGCTAGTTCTTCTTCTGTTCTTATCCACTTTATCTAGGGATCTTTACAGGATAAACAATTGCATTTAATTTGAAACGTCTAGTTTCAATTCTAATAAACAAATCTTAGCTAAGCTTATCCACCCCAAGCGAAGTCACGAGAAAAGCTAATTCAACGTCGGAATTGTTTGAACAATATCTCATGGAACCATCTCGGGTCTCGATTCCTAGAAAAAAGGACTCACCGGACGTGCAAGAACTCGATTGTTATAACATTTTCTGAAATCGTAAAAAAAAATCAGCTGTTCCCTACATTTATGTTCGCATAACTCGTCAAAATGTAGGGAACAGCTGATTTTTTTTCGGATTCCATGTTTGGTCCCATAGTAAAAGTTGTTCATAATGATGAGTACAATGACCCCTTTCTTAAGGGGTTTCTTTGTTGCTTGTGTGTTTCTTAAGGGGTTTCTTGGGGGTGGGGGGGGGGGGCACCGTTTTCCTCTTGGAAAACGGTGATTAAAATTTCAACCTGTATAATATTATGGAACTTTATCATTTTGGCGAAAAGAGCGTGTACTTTGTAAATGATGTATTTATCTCTACGTATCCCTCCAGGGAATACATCCGTGAAGTTACAGGTATTATGTTAATCAAAAGCAAATATGGCCTCCATTAAGTAATTACCGACCACTGTAATTGCATTATAGAGACAATCACGAGATCGTATTACAAGCTAATTATCAGGTAAACTTTGTGATATATTATTCCCATGTTAATTCTAATGTAACAGGGCAAAAAAAGAATATATAAGGTCCCATTAAAATAGATGGACAAACTTTTAGAAATCATTCAGAACACCAAAATAGGACGATGGTAAAAAAATATTTAAGAAAAACGCATAAGATACTTACAAGAAAAATATTCAGCTAACGAAAATACACTAAAGTGGCGGTAATTTATTATTTTAGGTCAAAATAAAATCACTTTAATTTGTGTGTGTTTTTTTTTGCTTGGACATCTTTGGTTAAGCCACAAAATACTCTCTGTATTTTGTGGTTAAACGTACTTGAACGCTGTGTTAAAATTTGTCCATCCATTTTAATGTCCACCTACATATTTTAATGGATACGTACATTGCGTTGTTTCTCATTTGTCATTTTAGGTTTCATAATACCTGTACTGCATACTTATTATAAATCTCGAATTTGTCTCACAGACGGGAAAGTAGACACGTAGATAGAGATTTTTTTAATACTTTTGCCAGCGGCGCGGGTCATTGGTAAAAGAAATCGGGAAATTGTGCATTTGCGAACGCACCTTAGAATACATGTCGTCATCTGTATTATGTTTATACAAGTATTTAAAAGTTAGTGAGGAACGCACCCTTCTTAAGTAACAACACTAATGCCCGGTTTCTGAAGAATTCTTAAACGGAGTTTAAACTTTCAATAGCTGTAGATTCGACATAATTATCTATTTAAGCGAATTCCTTCCTTATGCTCGGTTTTTGAGGTTCTCAGATGAAACCCTTGATAATAATTCACTGGACTTTTAAGCAAAATTCTTCCGTAATGACGTGTTTAAAAACACGATATCGAACCAATAATCACTATCGAATGGATAGACTCCGTTTAAAAACCTCAGGAACCGGGCATAAGCTAAGTTCACGGGCGCTACCCATACCGTTCCTTAAGTAGCGTCCTTCTCTTACTTGTCAACCGTCGCCGGACACGGACTAGATTTAAGTCATTAGTTTAGGGATAGGAAGTCTAGCCAAAGCGCGAGAACATCGCAGGTCCGAACCACGCTCATAATTCCATCACAAGTTAAAATGTTTACCGCCCAACGAAGTGGGCACGGGTCAGATAGTTAGTTATATGACTGTGCTAAATAGTGTACCTAACTTTAAACTATAATACGTGTATGGCAATTATAATATTATTAACTGCAAGTTGGAGTTTCAATTCCGCTCTTCGATCGCAACTTCACCTCCAGTACCAATGAGTTAGAGGAGTCAGGTAGAATACCTTCCACCTATGTCTTCAAACTATGATCAACTGAAGAGTTAAACCCATGATAACTATCATATTATATAATTGCCCTGGGGACCGAAACCAGAATTGCAATTTAGATCAATACAGTGATCTGTTACACCATTTTTATTTTAACTCAAATCCTTCCAACCGCCAACTAACCTGTCGGTCGACGCCTGATAGTTTCTTTATAGCAATTTGAAGATATGAGCAAATATAATTTTAATAATATTTTATTAGGCGCTCTAGGAAAATCAATTTATATTTCAACGCGAAAATACATTAAAGCAGGTAATTAGCTGGCAGGTTTTGGGAATGCAACCAGGTACTTTAGAATTAGGCTCGTAAACCTTCGAACCACCTTTTTTAACTTCTAAAACAATAAATCTATAATTGTGTATAATAAATCAATACGATTGCAAACTCTGAAAGCTACGGCTACCAAACGTGGTGTTTATTGCAATAGCGAACAACTCCAACAACCATTCAATATAGCATTTTACGACTCCCCATAGAACACTAGATCGAACGATTGCTATTTTGTGCTATAGGTAAGCGAGATTGTATAGCCAACCTCGTAATTCCTTTATCACCAAAGGTTTTATCAATATGGTTGTATTTTGCCTAAGATTTTAATTAAGGTTGACTGTTTCGTTGGTCGAGTGGTCGCAGACGCTACTGCTGAGCATGAGGTCATGGCTTCGATTCCCAAGTTGGGCGATATCTTATTGGGTTTTTCCATCTGGAATTTCTCAGTAGCAGCCTGGAGCCTGGATTTGTGTTTCGGTTGATGGCAATAGGCTCGCCCCCTACCACATGGGACTTAAACATAACTGGCTTAATGTGGGTGTACTGTAGGTACACCTCTGTTTAGCCCTAAGGGGAATACAGGCGTGATGTTTGTGTTAAGTTTATGTTGAATTTCACTTGCTCGTCATAAAAGGATCAGTGGGTCTAACCTAGAACGAACGCGCGGAGTAAACTTAACCCTAAATTCGAAAATTTTTAAAATGGGAAAGCACTCGTTTTGCACATAATATTGACTTTTTTCCAGAGTAAGTATACATACTCGTGTCTCTGGATGATACTAATTGTGATTGTCACAAAAATTTAAACCAAAATACTAAAGGATACATAGTTGTACTTGCAATTCAAAATCATTCGAATTTACGTTACGTTTACGTAGCGTGTTCGTAGTAGAGTCTATATTTCTATGTGGCGGTGAGATAGTTTCAACCTTATTGAATTTTTAATTTACTGAAAATTGTCGTCAATATCACAATCATCATCTTCTTGCCTTTGTCCAATATTAGCGATTATTCCCGATGTCCACCACTTGTTTGGCCACCACTGGGGGACAGCGAAACAACTTTTAAAAATGATTCTCGTTGTCCACCACTGGGGGTCACTTCATGGTTTGAATATGTCGAATCTGTTTCAAAACCAAATCGCGCACCCTCCCCCCCCCCTTCACGTAGTCTTTTGGCTGCTACTCCTAGAGTGTAAATAAAAATCGGAAATGATGCAGAAGCAACTTTAAAGTGTTTTGAGGTTAGGGTACAATAATTTGTCCCCCAATGGTGAACAACGAGAATAATTTTTAAAAGTTGTTTCGCTGTCCCCCAGTGGTGGCCAAACAAGTGGTGGCCATCGGAAATACTCGCTGTAACATATCATTCCTCAGACAATCCATTCATCTTTTCTTTGACCTCCCTTAACCTCTCCATCCATCAACATATTCATCACTTTTTTAGTCACATGCGTTTCCTCCCTCCTCATTACATGCTCATTACATCCCTTCTCTTTTACATCATTTCTCATATAATCCATCCATCTTTTCTTCGTTGTTTGTCAATAGTGATACAGTATTTATGAGGTCGACTATAACTACATAGAGATCACTGACTTATCTCGTTTTTAATGGTCATTTATCTTACGTAAAAATCAAAGGTCATGAAACTGGTGAAGGCTTACAAAGAGGTCAGAAGACCAATTCTTGTAATTTAAAACGTTCAAAATCTAGTCGCAGTCTCATCTAGGCGACAAACAAATGTCAAAAACTTGTCAAAATGTAGGGAAATGAGAGGTATTTTTGACAGATTGAGACTGAGATCAGACTGTGAACGTTCTTAAAATTACAAGAATTGCCCCTCTGGTCAGATGCATTTCCAACCGGCGCGCGTTTATGGCCAGATGTATGAGCCGTAGACGACGCAAAAGGAGCGACTAAGCATTTTATTGTAGCACGTGGCTTTCTGTAGATTCTGCCTACCACCGTGGGAAAGATGCTTGAGTTTATGTCGACATGTATGTATGAATATTCCTCTGAACTTGATCACATGGCGAGTTTATGTCGGTATATATGTATATTCCTAGAAATAGATGTCTTTCGCCCTTTTCTCTTCACTCTATGTGTGAATAATTTCGCTAATGTCATGTTAAGGAGACAGCAATGATCGTATATGAACTGACTGTCTAGGTGGTGCTAGATGTAGGTACCTACTGTAAAGAGTATAGCCTATTTGGTGCTTGCATACTACCTCCGCGAGTTCCTCCTCCGTTGTAATAGTTATTGGCAAGAAAAACAAAACAAACATTAATTTAAACTAAATGCATCTTTGTCCCGTAGTTCTCATATCGATTAGAATATAGGTACCTAAAACAAGTAGGGGTCTGTCTAGCTGACAAGCAGTATAGTTACACAACGCTTTGTCTTCTTCTTTCGAAAGTCAAATTACTGACTACTCAAAGAGAAAAATCGGTGTGTAACTATTCATCTGATATAATACGTTTATTAGTAAGGGGGTAATATTATAAAGGCGAAAGTTTGTGTGTGTGTGTGTGTTTATATGTTTATTACTTCTTCACGGTGAAACGGCTGGACAAATTTTTATAAAATTTTGTATGGAGGTAGCTAACACCCTGGATTAACATATAGGCTACTTTTTATCCCGATATTTCCACGGGATCGGCATTTACGCGGGTGAAACCGCGGGGCGCAGCTAGTAATAAATAAATGTAAAACCGTAAATCATTTCTAGGAAGCAAGCCCGGTGAAGCAGACGACAACCTCATAGGTTGAACTGCGACATGTCATTCACATTTTAGGAATATTTATGAATGTTAGTGTGCAAACACACGAACGACACGCGACGACGACAGGCGCAACTGCAACCATCAACGCGTCGCGGCTTGTCGTCGACACCGTACTCAAAGACACGAGCGGCATGTTGTTGGCGGCAGTCACCGACGCGTTGTCGTCGGGCGTCACACTAATATAACAAATGAATTGTTCAATTTACTTACCCGGTACGGAGAGCTCGCAAGAGCTCTTACAGTACCTACACGTTCACATGCACAGGAGGCCTCCATGAGCTCTTAATGCGATCCATTTTAGGACGTAAACTGAACTGTTCTTCTAATTCGTTCCATGACGTCAGTTTAACAATTCAATTTAGGCCATGCCATCTGACAGCGATTGTCCTAAACTGAGTCGCAAGTTTTGGGTTAAAAGTAAATGCCGCTGAGCGTAATGGACGTCAAGGTACGACTTTGAGCGATGCAGTTTAGGAACCTAAACTGAAATGTCTTGCTTTTGAATCGTTTTTAATTAGATCATGGTAAGCCACCAGGAAGTTTTATTGTAAATTACTGATATTTTCAGTCGAATTACGCTTTTCTCTCTAGGCAAAAGGTTGGTTAATCAGTACGTTATTTTAACAAAGACACATAAGTAATAAGAAACACCCTGGTAAACTATTCCTATTCCTTACCGGTTATGGTGTTAAAACTAAAACTTTTACTGGATTTTCAACTCCAACAGTGAGTTTGTTTGACGCTCTCGGGTGCCCTCTTTTGGATACTCAATGCTCGAAGCAACACCGAAAGTTTAAAATCCAGTGTGCGCCAAAATCCCACCGCGATATTTTTACGTCCGTGCGAACTTGGGCAAAGACATCGTCTAGTACAGAGATGGCGAACCTCTATACATCTTCGTGCCATTTTTTCCAAATAAATATTAACTATGTCCATGCCGTGCCACCAACCAATCTTGTCTACTGGAAAAGACTATATACTTTCACAATAATTACTCTTTATTATCATATACAGTAATGTTAACATAATAAGCAGTTTTATATTAATTGATTTTTATATATAAGATTTAAATTAAATAAACGAGTTAGTACGACTTCTCCTGTTGCAAACTAAATGAATTAGGTACCTACCTAAATTCCTGAAATGATGCCGTGCCCAAATTATTTTGTTACCTGCCACCAATGGGACGCGTGCCATTGGTTCGCCATCCCTGATCTAGTAAGACCCTCACATCCGTTAGAAGCATCCGCAAGTAAAATTAGGTTACGACTAGCCATTCTTATAGGAACTGACACTATTATTAGTATCCACTAGCTTCTACCCGCGACTTTGCCCGCGTGGTAATCAACGATGCTATAAAACATACCCTAAGACACTCAAACACACACACAGGCAATAGTGTAGCTTTCTGGTGCGAACAAGTAAACCGATTTTAATTAAATAATGACTAAAAAATATCAGCTCAATTTACGAACTGAAGGGATCAGGGGAAGAACAACTTTTGTCACATTTTAAATTTTTTTCAACTGGCAATGCAGTCTGAATGGTTAGACCTGTCGCTATGTTCTGTCAAAAACAACAGGGCAATAACATCCATAGTCTCCGAGCTTTCATGCTTTTAAAATATCGATACAGGGAAAAAACATACAATGTCCGGACCGTTCAGCCCTCCCCACTATACCACATACATACCTATTACAGTTAAAGTGCCTTGGGTATAAATGACACTATTATATTAAGATCTTATCTTTTAACTAGTAATATCTCAGTTTGTTCATTAGGTGACCAAAGTGGTTCTTCCCCTGATCCCTTCAACTATGAACATATTTCCCATAACTTAAATCTTTATAAAAGAACTATACACAAAAATATCAAGGGTTCTTTTGGAAGTTCGGCAGTTTGACACTGAACATTGTCGTCTTCAAAATGTCGCGCGAAATCAAAGATATCAAAGACTTCCTACTGAAGGCATGCAGGAAAGACGCTAAATCTGTCAAGATAAAGAAGAACCCTGAGAATGTGAAGTTCAAGGTACGATGCTCGCGATTCCTGTACACGCTGGTCATCACCGACAAGGAGAAGGCAGAGAAGCTCAAGCAGAGCTTACCGTCAGGTCTCCAGGTTAAAAAAGTTAAGTGATATGACTAGATTTAAAATTAATAAAATTTCAATTAATTAAAAAAAAATACATTTGAATTTTAAAGTTATATATCTTATGTTACAAAAACGCTGCTGCAAGACGTTATTCCTCATTTTTTATCAAGAGCTTAAAAGGCTTTGAAAGTCAATGGCATACCTACCTGCCCGCCATTTTTTTTTTTTTTAAATGGCGGCCACCTTTGAAACCTATATAAATCGATAGCTGACATCAATGCAAACAGAAACCATATTAAGCCTAACCCCGGAAAGCGTCATGTTTCTGAGATATTAACGTTCAAAGTTGATGCCAGGCTCCATATCTGAAAATCTTCAATCCCCTTTGAATTTCCATATGCCTGCCTAACTTAAGAAATGCTGGGTTTCCCATACAGACTATCATCCTCATATCACCTCTAGACGTTAGCTTATTTTTGAGACAAAAGTAGCCTATGTCCTTCCCCAGGATGCCATCCATCTCATTGCCGAATTTCGTCGAAATCCGATCAGTGGTTTAGGCGGTAAATGGTAACATACAGACAGAGTTACTTTCGAATTTATAATAGGTACTTACTAGCAGTGCCCCGTGGTTTCACCCGCATAAGTGTCGATCCCGTGGGAATATCGGGATAAAAACTATCCTATGTCCTTTCACGGGACTCAAACTATCTCTATACCCATCTAAATCGGTTCAGCGGTTTAAGCGTGAAGAGGTAACAGACAGACAGACACACTTTCGCATTTATAATATTAATATGGTTTAAAAAATATATATATTATAAGTAGTATAGGTAAATTATATAATAATATAGTATTTTAGCATTAGTATGGATTAGTATGGATATTAGGCAAGCTTCAACCAATGCTATGTTTTCTTCATAACATAATAACCGTTTTGTTTTAATACAAAACAGCTCTATTGTTTTTCTAATTCACGTTTGTCTTTCCCGACAACAACGGAAAAATAGCGAAATATATTTGTCTGCACACTTTAAAAGATTGTTTCTTAATGATAACAAACAGGAGACTGCCAAAACATACAATTTAATATGTCTATAGCAAATGATAAGACTGATAGATAACAGACCTTTTATTCTGCTGTCATTAGCGAAATATTATCACATCAGTAGGTGATAAAATGTTTATGTAAGTGTTTGTCACAAGTAACCTTTTCTACATTCCTTGAAAGAACTCCGCGGGGTAATTGTGTCACACACTAAAATTAGGAAAAATACTGTTCCTCCATAAGATCAATAGATAGTAGTTGGTGTCGCAAACGTGTCGTGGGATATCCTTAAGACAAGATGGGCTAAGCAAGTACGTTTTGACTGATGTGACTTGAGATCCTGTTTACCCCAAGTAGCAGTCTTCTAAAAGAATTATTAACATTGGTATTTAATTATACCAATTTATTTTGACTTACATTCTAAAAACTTATAAACACGTTAACGTGGCGAAAATATACACTTAGAATGCATGCATTCAATTAATTACATATCAAAATAAAACATACCTTCAATGATCACTCCAAAAACGTAAATTCGTCACTGTTGATATGTAATATTATCACCTAACTTGAAACTAGTCAGTAGGTACAATTAAAAAAAAAGTCTAAACGTAACTCGAACCTATAGAAAAACGTAGCTTCTTTTTGAAAACTTTCATTTTTCTCTTCACAAACGGATCCACTGTGACAATCTCCAAAATGTTCAACCAAATTATGAAAAAGAAAAAATGTTCACTGAATAAAACCTCTTTTGAAAAAAATCACTGGCTGAAAGAGTCACGACCCGCGCCAATCGATGAAGCCATTAGATTGAACTTTCGCGGCAAAATTCAAAAATAGTACCGAACACGCATCACTTAACAACAATGGCGGCGACTACCGTACGGAAATAGTTAAGTGGTAGCTATTTTGACCGTTCCTCTACTGTGCATTATTTATTTCTATTGGAAAATTAGCCTTTAATGGTGTGATTGGTGCGTAGCAAATCGTAGAGCATCTGTGCCCACGCGGCATTCGTGAACGACTGAGGCCCATACGTCTGAGTCGACAAATATTCAGTTTAATAATTTAAGACCATCGTATATATCATATGGGATTCTGTATATCGCGACACTCGGGTACATGTGTGATGCAATGAGAACGACATCGAGGGGATGAAACGAGCTGAGAAATACATTTAATATTTGTGTGAAAATATACACCGCTTTCACGTACACTCATTTATTATGGAAAACAGAAATGAAATAATCAAAGTGTTATTAAAGCACTAGAAGAAGGCTCATATCATCTAGTGCCCGTTTAATTCTTTTGATCAAAAAGCCAAAAATCGACCCTACTACAAACGCCCTCAAAACGGTGAAGGAAAACATCGCGTGAGGAAACCAACATGTCCTGGAACCAAAAATTCGAAGACACTTGACATCAACCAACCCGCACTGGGCCCGCGTGGTACATTACAGCCCACGCCCTCTCGAAAAGAGGAGGCCTGAGTCCCAGCAATGAGAACATTTTATGCTTATTATGCTAACACAACTCCTGAACACCCCATTCTATAATCCTTCAACATTCCTTACAAGTGCCCTTACACTTCGTCCACGTACATTCATTCATTCATCTTATCCTACGCATGTCAAATTCTCTATGACAAATGTTCCAATTGTACAGCCACAGTTCAATGACTGCGGATATTATATAATTTCGTCTCTTGTGGTACAGTTAGCCTATTGCTCTATTTTAGTCAGTACAACGCCTAACTCGAACCCTAGACTAAAACTAGAAGTCGATTTTCTTTCTGAAACGGTATTTTTCAAGAGTATTTCAAAGACAGCTCCATCTACTCTATCTTGTTACTTCTCATCATCATTATTTCCACTGCTGGACATAGGCAAGCACCGCCACTTCGACCGGTTCTATACGTTTCGCATCCAGCGGATCCCTGCGCCCTTCATAGGTCATCGGTCAACCTTGTGTGAGGTCTTCCAATGATACGTTTTCTGGAACGCAGTCACCACTCCAGAAACTTTCCTCCTTGCTACTTCTAACTGGAACAAAAACATTGAGTCGGATAACTGTTTATGTAACATCCTAACAGCCAAAGCAGTCTGATCTAAAGATGATGTGTTCAAAAGAAACCGAAACGTATTTCTAGATTTTTCGAAAATCCATATCTTCTGGCGTAAAAAAACTACCCTACAGTCACCGCTTTGTTGAATATTACCAGATTTCCTTCACAAAAGGAACTAAACTACCTAACTAGCTAAACAATACTGAGGCCCGCTTGCATCACAAATATCTAAATACGTTCAGCGCGTTTTAAAATATCGTTCTGTTTCTGACAATTGTTTGAAGATGATGGAGACAGAATGATGATTTCAATATGTTTAACGTTATTATTACGTATACGTTTTAGAAGTATTTAGTGATTTTTGGTGCAAGTGATCTTCAAATTCCGAAGGGTCTGATGGGTGCCTCCAAGATTGACCTGCCTCCAATCTATCTATTAACGTACGTTAGTTCAGCATTCAGCACTAGCATATTAATGATGATACGGCAAAAAAATATATGCTAGTCTTGCTTTAAAAAGCCTTTGATCCCGAACTGACAGCGAAAATGGTGAAAAACCATATATAATTGATGTTCTCATACTTACGTCATGTTCAGTATCAATAGTAATGTAAATTACATGAGAAACGTTATCTAAAGATAATAAACAATATCTTATCTAGAATTCAAACACATACAGACTCCTTAATATAGCATAAGGCCGTAAAAAAAAGGCGTTTGAATGTTTTAGATAAAATTCGTCTTATTTTATCAATGGGAAGTAGTATGATATAATATGATAAATCTGAATGCCAGTTGAAAATATCATTCAACTGTGGATCTAATCTTTGAATGTCAAAAATTCGTACTCCATGAAAGATCAGTGGCTGTGGAGGCCAGATAAAATTCACCTGCATAACTAACTATGCACAACCATCCGACAGGCTATCGTGTCGAAAATGACACATTTCAATAACCTGATTTGCCTCGTCCCCAACAGAAACAGCCCTCTGAAGAATACCGGTCGTCTATTTGATTTAAAGTGACAAAAATTTCAGGTGTTGGTCTTGTAAACAGTGTTTAGAAATCTCCTACGATAACATTGATTAATGTTCGATACGATACGGAAGCGTATCAAGTGGTTGTCAATAGCTATGCTGAAACTCACATAAAATTTTCATATTTTGTCGTGTCATGAAAATTAAAAACATGCTTATCATCCTTTTTTCTTCTGTGTTAATACCCAAGATAAGAATCTCCTGTCTTGTCTCCCATTCTAGACAGTTCCATGCATCCTTTGTCTAGAGAAAGTATTCCCCGCTACTTTGACAAAGTCGTCAGCCAAACGCGCTTTGGGACGTCCCTGGATTTTTCGACCTAACTTTGACCACAATGCGGTCAAAACCTAACTCCATTTGACGTCTCCACGTCTAGCTAGAGCTCCTGCCTACCTCTAGTACTGGAGTCAGAAAATCTTCTAAAACTATTCGTTGACATGTTGAAGATCCCAACGGAAACCATCCAAGGGAATCATAGCGCTCTAAGGAGTTTCATCTTCCTTTTTCTTAGCGTGTCGATGTTGATGGCAATCTAAATAAAGTACTGGGCTACGAGTTTGGCACCATCAGTTCGTGCAACGTGCATGCAACAGGACACGCTAGACACGATATTAAGTGCCCTATTATTTGTGGGACAGCACCACATTTACACTCCAGGGCGGAGTCATCTGTGAATCTCCTGAGCCGGTTTTCCTTGCAAGGTAGGCCGCAGCCTGCCTGGTTCCGAAGACTGTTTAAAGGCTTCCAGGTGAGCTAAGGTAACTCATGTCCAAGTGGGAGATTTTCAACAGGTAAAACGAATGGGTTGGGTATATCAGCACTGTCTCGCCGCAGTTTTAGCCTCAGCTACGTCTGCCTTTTATGCGGTATTAATCCCTCTAGCCTCCGAAAAGGCCGGACGACTAACTTTCATCTCTAATCTAATCTTATCCACACCTTCTATTATTATACACCTGAAAGTTGCTGTGTCATATGCATTGAGATAATAACTACATAAATACTTTTTTTCAGCAGACACGCTATGACTTGATTAGATTTGCATCTTATCAACATTGCAGCCATCACCCCTCATGATGTAATATTACAAATCTGATGAATTTATGTTGAAAGGTCTGAGTCTCTCTAACTCAATAAGATAAGGTTTTGGTAGCTTGTAGCTGTATGTTTTCGGATCCGACTCTAAAACATTGTCTTTGACAGTCGTTACGGACAGTCAGAAGCCCGACAGTCTGGCAACCAGCACCTTAATTGCGTAACACACTATCAATCTCAATCTGAATCAATTTGAAGGATATTGCTAATCCATTGCTTCATATGTTCGAAAAAACTGTCTGCTCAATAACATAAATAACGCAATGAATGATGTTGAACTGTCAAAATGAAACCCATTGCTACTGATAGTGCGTTACGCAATCAACCCGTAGTATTAATTGTAACTGGATTATGGAGTTCATATAGGCAGTCGCTCCATGTAAAATCCTGATATCCAGCTGCATCCGATTCGACTGGAAGCCCACCACAACATAGTTGTGAAAATACTAGGAAGATGATGACATCAAAGTCACTTCTTTAGTGTCAAGTATGTAATTGTAAGGGGAACTATCTAGAAAGAAAAAACATACATCATGGTGTCTTGGGTTGATTTTTATTAAGCTTACGTTTGAACTTTTTCCTATAACTCAACTGATGCTGACTGATTATCTGGATCTATATTAATTAATTGTTTAACTAGAAATAAAGTAAATGTCAAACAATTTTAACCAAAGGTGGTAACAACAACTCAATTGCATATTTAACGCAAGATCCTAGTTTCAATAATTTTATTGTACTTAGACTGAACGCCGCCTACGAGGTACGCCTTAGAATGTACCGTCAGCAACACAGTCGTGTACCGTCAACAAAACAGGCGCGAATTAACAGACCATTAAACACAGCTAACATAAAGACGAGTAATTACTGAAATGTACAGTTGGCAAAAAAGGTGGGAGTTAAAATTGAGAGAGAAACAAAATGCAAAAATAATGTAAATGATGCTGGCAAATGGGTATGGTTAGCAAAATAGGAGACCTTGGAATGGAAGAGATTAACGCCTGTATTATATTCTACAAACTCGGTCGAAATCAATTCCATAAAGCCACAATTCCAAGCCAGACGCTCCACTCACACAAGCACAATTAATGACGTCACTACTGATTGGAGCAAGGGTTATGAGTTCATGACGTCACCGTCTCAATGTCGCCAGCGGACGCTCTGTAACAGGGACATTGGATGCTTGTCACTCACAATCAGTGTATTTTTACACTGATTTGCATGTGAATCTGTGTGTATGATTTGTTCTTGGTCAGGAATTTGCGTATTGCATTGATACTAACAAGGGAATTTTGGGATTAACTTCTCTGAAACAGAGAAACAGAGCTAAAATGTCTCATGTACAGACGCCAGCTGCATCAAGCTACCCGAAACTGTCAAATTTTCCCAATCAACCTTGAACCTTATGCTTTAGCGATAAAATTGAAAATCTATTTTAAAAAATTGACAGATTGTAGTAGCTTGATGTGCTGGCGTCTGTACCTGTAATGACATCGGCATCACTTCATTCCGGAACTTGGCAAAATTGTTTGGCGGCAATAATTTATTTATTTTAGGATCTCCAACAAAAGATATACACTAAACAAAAGATATAGTTAATGGACGACAAAGTATTTGGTGTGTAGGTGTAGGTGTACTCTTTCAATTACAGGAGACCACAGCATGCACAATAAAATTGACAACTAAGCTAACAAATATACCTACATAATAAAGGAAAAAAAATTGACAGTGGAACAGAAAAACAATAAATTCTGTAAAATATTAAAACATAGAATAATAAAATAACTAACATTAACATAAATAAAGAAAAGAAAAAAAAAACATTCACAATAACAAAAAATAATAATAATAATAAATATTTCTTAAATGTTAGGTTAGGTTATAAAAATAGGTAATGGTAGGCAAGAAAATCTTTTAAAAAAAGGTAGGTTTGAATAGGTTAGGAGTTTCTAGATAGTAGGAAATCAAAATGAGAATTATTTGGCGTTCGTTTAATAAAAATACATGCTTCTCCTACTTTCAAATCTGTGGAGCTCCTATGCTCCTAAAAACGACTTCAACTGTTTTCCTTCATTTGTTTTACAAAATTTTGGAACGCGTGGTACCAAAGTACCCATTCAATTAAAACTCTGTAAATGTGGTGCTGTTCCACTAACGATGGGAGACTTAATATCGTGTCCTGCGTGTCCTGTCAGCTGTACATTGCAGGAACTGATGGGCGCTAGTGATGGCGCCAATCAAGTAGCCGAATTCTGGGCCGAGATTGCCATCGACACGAAAAGAAGAAGAATGAAAACTCTGTTGTAGTTTCATGATTCGAACGCATGATCATGCGACTGCACACTTCACTGTGATCGTCATTTGTCGGCCCTTCAACGGAACGCGTACGCGCAACAAGATTGGTATCGTCGATGCTCTTTTCATAATGCATCAGAGAATGCGTCTATTATGAGTGGTACGCACTTTGTGTCACTTTTATCTATACCGAACATCAATCCCGTATCTATTTGCATCTAAGGTATTAAAGACCCGGGTTCCCAGTAAAGACAACCTGGTACCGATCGGTGCGGGTAAAATATCTCCGTATTACCTAATGCGCTCACACATAAAGAAACAGGTTGTTGTTTTTCTTTCCGCAGATGAAACTGCACATGCAGCGATCTGTACCGGAAAACCCGCTGATTTATGTATCACCCTTAGGGTGCACAAATCGGTACGGATAAGTCCGCATGAAATAGTTCTTGCGCTCACACTTAAGGACATGACATAAAGCGCGGTCACTGTCGGACTGCAAAGAAAAGAAAGAGAAGCGCAATGACACAACGCTGGTAATTTATTGCAAAATATGAAGCAATTATCTATTTACAAAAAATCTATTGTTTGGACTAAAAAATTAAAACACTAGTGCTTTAATATATGTTGCTTCTAGAATAATCTGACAAAAAATCATAATGATTATTATGTATATTAGTATCGTTTTTATTGTAAAAAGAAAGTTTTTAGAGGTATCTTCATGATTTTAATAGACGACTGCTATTCTTCGGACTGATGGTAAGGGGAAAGGCAAATCCCATTTCGCCAGCTAGCTATATTTTTATATATTTATCCATTTATTTCAAGGCCCATATAAACACATACAATACAATTACTATAAATACTTACATACAACATTATAATTACGAGTAAACTAAAAACTAACGCACACGAAGTATCTGCGACGTGTTTCGCTGACTTGTGTCATGTAGCCGGCGGTACACAACACCATTCCGCCAGAACTCTTCCTTGAGGAACTTCTCGAGATGATGTGTCGGAAAACGCACCACGAACGACTTGAAGGTCGTGTTGTGACGCGACTCCAATTTCTCGACCCTCAAAGTCCAGTTAAGTATATTGTAAGTTCCATCAATAGGGGCAGTCTATACTTAGATGGAACTTCCTACTTCCTACTATTTCCATTTACTTATAAACATCCCCTTTCTCTTTAACCAGAACTCGCTTCCCTTCAAGACGTCGTAAAGTTACACAACATTACCACTATACTATCTTTACTATAAAACCACTATCTTCCCTCCGTTCCACCCCCTAAGGGGTGTATTAATACCTTATCACGATTACCCCTAGGTTTTTACCGAACCGTAATATGCAAACTGTTTATGACTATTCGAGATAGTGCCAGTTAACGAGTCTATATAAAACTAAACTGGGAAGACTGATTTTGATACCTACTGATGTTTAAATATGGGATATAAAATTGCGAATTTTTGGCAAGAAGACAGCAGAATCCATGAACGATAACAAACGGCATTGTATTTTTTTTTATGCCAGTAAGATAAGTGGGCCATCACTTAAAACCATTCATTTTCCAGAGGAAATTATTTTATTTATTTATATATACTTTAGTAGCAGCGCCCCGCGGTTTCACCCGCATAAGTTTCGATCCCGTGGAAATATCGGGATAAAAACTATCTTATGTCCTTTCCCGGGACTCAAACTAACTCTATACCAAATTTCATCTAAATCGGTTCAGCGGTTTAAGCGTGAAGAGGTAACAGACAGACAGACACACTTTCGCATTTATAATATTAGTATGGATTGTAAACCAGAAAATACATGACATAACAAAAATATATTTAACTCTACAAAACATACAATGGGCGACTTTATCGCTTTCTGCAAGGTCAACTCTCATATCATTAGAGAAATTACAGGGTTGGTCAAGGAGAGGCAATGTAAGGATAGCCATGAACAATTTGGGTGTCTCTACCGTAGCTATAGAAATAATTTTTAAATAATTTCGACCTGCTTGAGAATGAAGCTGTAAGACAAAGGTCCTGTCGTAGCACACGTCACAAGCAACTAATTTTCCAGTCAGAGAAAACTTGATAACTACCCAAAGTGCGCCGAAAACTTCGCTTCCTTCCAGAAAGATCCCTCCCAGAATGTCAAAACCCCAACTTAACCACCCAATTAATTCCTCTAAACTACTGGTAGCTTTGGAAACAAATCAAAATATTGATCTTTCCCCTCGGCTCATTTCCTTCCAACATCTAAACAATCAAAACGAAAATAATTCTCATTAAGAACAGTTTACCAACTCAAGTTTTATGTGGGAACTCGGGGAAGCTGTTATAAAGACTTTCAAAGTGCCATTTTATGGTCGGCGTGACTGAAATGGCTGTATCATATGGATAATTTGAAGGGTGACGCTATTTTATGTGGTCGTTAATTACACGTTCTGTGTTTGACGGGGTGCGAAATAATTTAAGTAACTGGTGATTTGAATGTGTAATTTTGACGCTTGAGTTGAAAGAATGCTTCACTTCCTATCCTACCCCCTGTGTCCTAAAACATGCAGTCAAAGTGACCTCTGCGCTGCCACTGATGATGCCGTGGAGGTGGCAAGTTTTGGGCCAACACGATCTAAAATTCCGTCCGTCCAGCGACCCGAAGAAAAAGAAGACACTTGAGATACTTACGTGGATCTTAATATTAATTAGATCATGGATATTAATTAGATTTTAGTCCTTCCACACTATAGTAATAATTAAAAAATAATAATAGCCCCTGACCGATTTTACGGTGGCCAATCTCAACGGAGATTAGCCAGGTACGCAGGAGATATTATAATGCACAAGTGTGTGCGCAAACACAGATGCACTTTCCGTTCCTTTACTCTCATAGTCCAATGGGACAGCAATCCGATACGACCAGGCAGAGAGACCAACGGCTTTACGTGCTTTCCGAGGCACGGGGGTAATAAATCGCCAACTTCCCGTCATTATAGTAAAATAATAATGATAATTTATTTATTTTCCCTTCAAGACACAAACATCAGTGTAGCCATGGCTCTTGCACTTGGAGTTCTTGTATCACCAGAGCCATCCATCCATCCACCTGTCCTTATCCCAATTTATTTGGGGTCGGCGCAACATGTCTTTTTCTTCCATACTTCTCTATTAGATGTCATCTCGGTAGTCACCCCCTTTCTAACCATATCATCATTCACACATTCCATCCATCGTTTCTTTGGTCTTCCCCTACTCTTAGGCTAAGCGCGCACTGCGATGCGATTTTTTTAATCGCATGTTCCTGCGTAATAGAATCGCAAACACAAATAATTTTTCAAGCGAATTCTGAAGCGATTTATTGCCACAGTGCGCGGTCTAGTATATTGGTATTGTTCACAGATTGGCGATTATTATCCGCAACGTTAAAAATTCGTAGTGCGCGCGTAGCCTTATAGCCATCTACATTCATACTCAAAACTCTCCTCACGACATTTTCCTCATTTCTCCGTAACACAGCCCATACCATGATAACCGATTTCCACACAACTTTTCAGTTACCGGTGTCACTTTCAAACTTCCTCTTCTGTACTCATTTCTTATTCTATCCATTCGTGTAACACCACACATCTCTCTTAGCATTCTCATCTCAATTGCCTTTCATTCGAATCCCTTTTGTGGCCCAACATCACAAGAGCCTGACCTCTCAATTTACAGGAGTTTTGATTGTATTTATAGTGAGGAGAAACATCCAATGTGCACTTCTAACATTTCTAACATGTCGTTATTATCGTGGACGTCCACGTCTACGTCAAGGCATCACGATAATACAGGTAAGTAAAATGTATGGAAATACATAATATATGAAGACATAAAATACATATATCGGAAATAATATTTTCGAGCCGTTTGGGGTTGAAACCCTCGGGCCGTGGGGTCCGAGTGCTCATGGTCTTTTTAAGGAAATTTCGAAACGGCTGGTTAACACTTCCCGTGACCCAATGGCTGGCTTTTACCTTGGCCAAAGGCTAAGCATTGCCATACAACGTGGTAATGCCGCCAGTCTCTTGGGTACATTACTAGTAGACAGCGATGCGGATGAATTTTTCGACGCTATATTTTAGTTTCTGTATAGTTAAGTTAGGATTTAATTTTGTTATTTTTAGTATTCATTCAATAAATAAAGCAAGAGACGCTTTCGAACATTTTTCAATGGAAGCTGGCATATCCGACCCGCCACCATTTTTTTTTTCAAAGCTTCCTCTCACTATGAATATAGTATAAGGCGACACTTATACAAACAAAAAATGTCCGGTAATATGGTACCTTAAAGTGTCACGTTCCTGATATATTTGGAGGTAAAGATCGCCATACGAGAACTATGAAATTCATTAAAATGCAGTAATGACGTGCGCGCAAAGGTTCGAACCAATATAACGTGCACGTGTTTTCATTCATTTGATGGATGTGGACGTGAACGTCCACGATAATATTTACATGTTAGAATGACAAAAGCGCACAATATATTTATTTTTCATAGCTTGAACTATATCTACTAAAAGACGATTCTGCCTTACTGAAATATTTCTTCGTGAGACGTTACAACGACGCGACTCAAGTCGGCTTTGTCAAACACTCAAGCGGTGTATAAACACGGAGGGATCTAGCATGGATCTAACAAACGGATTTTTCCTCTCTTGTGCCTGTGAAGAAGATCATTCAGGCTTCAAACATTTTGTATGATCTGAATGATCTCCTTTATAGCAACCAGAAATAACTATGCCGTAAAATGTTGTGTTTTGTGTTTCGTAAATGTTAATTGCTTTGCATACTATTTTATAGAATCAAGTTCTTCTAACTTAAGAGAACTACACGACCTAAAGCGCGGTCTTTGTCGGACTGCATAGAAAAGAAAGAGAAGCGCGATGACACAACGCTGGTAATTTATTGCAAAATATGAAGCAATTATTTATTTACGAAAAATCTATTGTTTGGACTAAAAAATTTTTAGTATGTTGCTTGTAGAATAATCTGACAAAAAATCATAATGATTGTATGTATATTAGTATGGTTTATATTATTCATGATTTTTTTCTATCGTACCGAATAAGTTGTATTATGTTTTCAACACACTATCTACCTAGCATAATATATCCTGAAGAATATTTTTTTTTATTTTGTTTACCGTAGTCGATCATATACTTTTATTGTTTATAAAACTTGCGTTTTTTTGCGTTTAGGTCCTGTAAGCCCCTTAACAGACAGCTGTGCTGCTGGGGAGTTTGTCCCGCCATTTCTCCTTCCCAGCTGTAACACTAGGAAATGGTGTAGGGCGAGTGTTTTGGGGGACTGTCGTATGTAATTTAGACGTCCAAAAAGTGCTTTCTCAGCCTAGTTTTAATAAAAAACTATCTAAGAAAAATGTTGACCTTCGTAACCTCGTAACCATCTTTTAAACCTGTGTATTTTGGAACTAAGCAAATAATAGATGTAAATATTAGTATGGACTCACCCTATAGATCTCCAAACGCACAATTTTCATTCACTAACAATTAAATAAAACTCACTACATTAACATATTAGAATGAAAACACGGGGAAAACTGAAACAAAGTACCAAGATTATTTGGAGTTTGCTTGAGATAAGATAGGATGAATCTTGTCATACAACGTCGATAAGTCTTGATCGTGATCATGGCATTTAAAGTGTACATAACACTTGAAGGAACTCTTGAAGTTCCTGATATGGATGTACTTTTCTCTAATCTATTGAGGCCCCTTCTTGGTTGGCTCATTCATTTCATCATCGTGCTGCCCTTGTTCCTTGTTACTTGGGGTCGATGCAACACGTTTTGTTCTTCCATTCTCCCCTGCTAACCGTCACGCTATCATTCACTCCCTTCTCTTTCATATCATTCCTCTGACAATCCATCCTTTTTTTTCTCCCTCTCCATCCATCAATATTAATTTCTATTCATCACTCTTTTAGCCACTTGCGAATCCTCCCTCCTCATGCCTATAACAAGCCAAAGGATTTCCTTTTAACTCTTACGCCACTGGCGCCACTTCCAAACTTCCCCTTACTTACGAGTATATCACTCACTCATTTCTTGCTTTATACATTTTCGTCACTCCACTCATCCATCTCAACATTCTCATCTCCGCTGCTGGCAATCTTTTTCATCCGTCATCTTTCCGGCCCAGTATTGCGATCCACAGGCTGGCTAATTGGAAATGCAAAAGAAAATGCCCGGCTCTACTCCGTGGTGTCGCATTATACTTCAGCGATAAAGTTGAAAATCTATTAAAGAAATTTGACAGATTGTAGTAGCTTGATGTGCTGCCGTCTGTACAAAGAAATACTGTAATCCAACCATGAGTGTTCAAGTGAATATAGTTTTGATGTTGAGCGAGCACTGTGAGCGCATTCACGAGCGTTCCGAATTATTGACAGCTCTCAGCTGTCATAATCGTGACGCAAATTATTGATGTGAGCGCTGTGAGCGATTATGGCATAATACGGAATGCAATCTTAGTTTGGGCCCCAAACTAATCATGGCTACAGTGACGTCAAATTCGACGATAAATTGCTGGTGCTATGTGGTGCAGCGTAGTTTTAGAAGACCCTAGATTTTCTGATATGGTTACCCTTTTAAACTGTTATACAATACAGCCACTCTCTGAAGGCGTGATTAAACATTCATGTTGCTTAATAAATTATCTGGTGTCCTATTAATTATTGTCAATCAACTTGTAATATCATATCTCAGGATCTTATTCTCTACAGACATATCCCAGACTTACCCACTTGATATAGTAGTATTATATTCAGTTACTAAAGTCGTAGTATAGTATAATCAGCCTATAATATTCCAACTGCTGGGACACAGGCTCTCTTTGAGAGTAGGCCATAATCCACCGCGCGGGCCCATGTCTGCGGTCACATATTGTCTTCGATATTTTTTTGGTTCTAGGACATGCCGCGATCCCGGTTTCCTCACGATGTTTTCCTTCACCGTTTTGAGAGCAGTGGTGATGAATTTACACAAAGTAAAGCGCCTGCCTAGTTTCGAACCCACGACCTACAAACCCGTAAGTCGAGGCCGTTTCCACTGCTCTAAAGACTAAAATCGTAGTATAATGGATCGTTTGCTTTACCATAATTGGTAAAGCAAACGATCCATTATACTACAGACAACTCTGACAGATAATTCTGTCTCCTTGGTCTAGTGGTCGCAGCACTACTGCTGAACATGAGGTCCTGGGTTCGATTCCCGGGCCGGTAATTTTCTTTTTAGGTTATTTCATCTGGAATTTCTCAGTAGCAGCCCAGACTATGGATTTGTGCCCGGTTGGTAGCAATAGGCTCGCCCCCTATTACATGGGACTTAAACGTAACTGGTGATGTAGATGTACTATAGGTACAGACGCCAGCACATCAAGCTACTACAATCTGTCAAATTTCTTTAATAGATTTTCAACTTTATGGCTACATTATAAGGTTCAAGGTTGATTGGGAAAATTTGGCAGTTTGGGGTAGCTTGATATGCTGGCGTCTGTACCTATAGTACAGACGCCAGCACATCAGTCATCAGTTGTCTGAGGCACGAAATCTGTGAATTTTTTATCATGTTTAGATATCGATACCCAATCACGTCTGCGGAGTTCTGCTAGCTAATTTAATTTGACCCTGTATTAATTAATGATGAAGCCAACATTACAATCCATGACCTTCCAACATCTTAAAAGGTACAGTAGGTTATGTCTATGGAAAAGTTACATAAAACGTGAATCGCACCATAGCGTGCTACAATTCATTAGTATACTCGTAGTCGCGGTGCGCGCGCAATTTTCCAATAAATTATAAATATTTTTTAAATACAAGCATGTTGCCTATCGTATCTTTACCACAATGACATGCCATGCTCATCCTCATTAAATTTTATTATAAGTAATTAAAAACCAAGGTCTTTTCCATAAAGGATCACGTTTTATAAATAAAAGATTTAATCGTAAAGTATTCATAGGTCAATTAACGCAGTTTTATTCTACCAGAAATAAAAAACCACGAGCAGAACATGTTTGCAACACTCAGCGAACACTGTTCCCAAAGTTGCCCCAGCCTTTTTTTTTTTGGGTGGGAAATTATCAAATAACTTCTCCCGCTCTGGGCGGAGGGAGAGGGCGTGTCAGACTCTTACTGACTAAAACCCACCCGTGTTCCTTCAGTTGCCTGTGCCAGGGACCACGGATCTCATTCGAACAACTCGCGAAGTTGCCACAGCCTTGGGTCCTAACTACTCGTCGTACATAATTATTGTGTCAGCACCGTGTACTTGTACTATTATATTTTCTGTGACCGTGTGGAAAGACTATTGTTCAGTCAGTATTCTAAATCCTGTTTTTTTTTTTTGCAACATTTATTTAAACTTAATAATGTTGTAATAAAATGATGTTAATTTATTTTGTCGAAAAAGAAAAACTTTTCCGAATAAATAATGCACATTTTTTAATCCAACAATTGCAATATGGGAATTGGCAACACTGTAAATCTATCTGTCAATGAAAAGTGACATGCGGTTCATAGATTTCAGTATGAACTTGTATTTTATTTTTCAAATTATTTGTGTTTAACATTTCAATTTCATGTGTAATGTCGTTATTCGACAACGCTGTTTTCAATTCCACCCTTTACGAGGCTCTGTATCTTCAAATCGGGGATACTTTGTCGTTCGCAAGGGATTTCTTCGATTCTTGCTTTTCGTCGCTGCCGATTGAAAGTTTTTCGAAATCTATTGTTTTCACTGAGTTATCTTTCTACGACGAGCTAGCGGGGGTTTTATACTTCAACGAGTTCCAATTTCTGTTGTTAAAGACGTTTTTCCTGATTTTGTTGTTTACATTGTTATTGATTTTTATTTCGTGGCGAGTGTACGGTAAACGCATCTCGGAAAGGTTCATGAAACCGGGTGAGTCATTTTTTTCACTTTTTATTGTTACTTGTAGTATACTGCATGGTTTACGTAATCTAGGAAGGTGTAACAATCGATTGCTACCATATTTTCTTTGTAAAACATTATCACTTGTAGTACTAACGGCTGTTTCACACTCATCGTGAGTATTTCTAATATTATTCTCTCTCTAAGGCTATATGCGTGACTTAAGTGACAACATTTAAAGTAGACCCCTTTCTATTACTATTTTTTGTATCATTGCTTAGAATGTAAAACTCAGAACTGCCTATATAATTAGCTATCTAAACTACACATTTGCATCAATAATATTGGATTAATCTGTTCTATATCTCCACAACAAAAGCAACAAATGAGTAGCTATTGATAAAAATGGTGTATTACCTACTATTTAAAAGACAAAACAATATTAGTCATCCAACCAGCTGCTGTGTCACATGATCTGATTAAAAAATGTCTGAATATTTCTGATATTTTGATTTAGAGTGAGTTTTGGTGTTTCTTGTGATAAACTGATCTTAACTAGCCAATAAAACATTGAATTAAACTTCAATTCATATTCTCAGATTTACATTCCATATTAACTATGATCTACGTTAGCATTATGTAATCTAAGTTAATTTCTAAGTGACTATTTTTAATAAAAATGCGAAAACTCTTAAACAATATGAGATTCTGAATTGAATTTTAGTTGATAGTTTGCAATGTAATCAACATTCAGAATAAATAATATTATTATGACTTATCTTGTGATAAATCTTGAAATATTTGTTGAAACTCTTACTTTTGCACTGTTTCTCTCGACTAATATTTTAAATGAAATGTGCATTCATGAACTCCTGAATGGGCTTCAATGAAACTCAGTACATAGTTAGGTATTGTTACCCCTGAAGCCATATATTGGAAATTCCGGACACAAAGGAATATAGGCACAATAAACAAAGCAAAATGATTACCCAACTAGGTATACTGAAGTCAGCAAACACTGTAATACCACAGTATGGGGTTAGGTATAGTTAGCGCCACAAAAGATGCAACTTGACCCTGCCTCCCGCCCCGCGCTCAGACCTCATACCGCTAAAGAGACCTAAAATCGTGTACTGCGCAAGTCGAACCACGTGGTGTGTCAAGTCTCTCTATACTAGATAGAGAGAGTTAAGTTCTGGTTTGAGGTACACAATTACTGACAAATGCTTGCACTTATTGGACTGGCCCACTCAAATCTGTTTGGTTTTTTCCTGAAAAGACCATTTCAGACATCAATCTACTTGGTCTTCATGTGATTGTGTCTGGACTTTAAAAGAGACTTTGACCCCTTTGTTTGTTTCGCCATTTCTTCTCTGGGATAGTCAGATAGGAAATGCTGACTCCATCAGTCCATCTACCTTATTTTTTTTTTTATAAGATGTGTTAAGTGATTCAAATATCCTATTTATTAATAAATAATTTCATTTCATAAGTCAACCATATTCTCATTTTGATAGTATGCAGCTCGATGTGTTAACATCATTACTGAAATATTATTTATAATAAATAACTAATGCATTTGAGTTAATACTAAAGCACTAAGCTGTCGATCTGCTGTTATTTCTAGATCTTTGACAGTCAATACAGGTAGTCAGAAGCCCGAAAGTCTGACCACCAGTCTTATCAAGGAGTATTGTGTAACATTGTAATTGGGATGTGGACATCAGATAGGCAGTCACTCCATATAAAAATACTGGTATACAGCTGCATCATACATCTGTGATGCAGCTATATACCAGTATTTTTATTCAAATGCCGGAGTTAAAGCCGTTAGTTGTTACGAACATACATATGTGTACAGGTCCTTATCACGGGACTTCTACATTCCGTTGTAATATTTTGGTACATTTTTTTAAGCAAAGGTCTTATAAGCAGCTTTGACTATGGTTAGGATGTAGTGTAGTAGATATAAGTACTATATATGCATGTACTCCATAGTTGTAAGCAATATATATTCAGCTACATCCGAATAAACAATCAGTACTATTCTGGCAGTCCTGCGTTTCATTGATCTCATCCCTACATGGCGACCCTGCCTATAGCGCGAGAGACGAGCGTCGAATTTCGTGCGTGGCTGTAGATAACTTTTAAAAATGAAATACGTGATTAAATAATTTCACCGTAATTTGATAAAATTAAATAATTCGTGATGTGTCAATCATACCAAACCAAGGAGGAGGTTTTCCTGGCCCAGAACGCTGCAGGTGCTGGCAATAACGCGAATTTACAAGAAATTGGCGCGCATATGAACGCTCAGACCATTATATCAATAGTTATAATATGCATGGTCGCAGCTATATTGCTGTTTTTCGGATATAAGGCGTATAAGAAATGCCATACACGGTGGATGCGTCAGGAGATAAACCAGCAGGCCTTTAGGGGCTTGAGATGGTCCGGACGTCGTCGGAGCTTTGTCCAACAGAGGTCGGCTGATTGCGCGTGCCAAACTGCATCAATGAATAAGTAATAGACATGATCCCTATCATATTTCTTACGAAGTGTTGTGAAGTGAATAAAAATCAAAGTGTTTAAGTGCGAAACTCGTAAAAAAAAAAAAAAAAAGTGCGCGTTATGTACCGGTATGTGTAACAGTGTTTGCGGTACGATTAAAAGAACATAGGTGTTTATGGCTAAAGAACTAAATAATATATATAGTGATTTGTATAAGATTAGACAATATTTGGTAAAGGTAGGTCCCAAACGCAGGCGCGAATCTAATGTTTGTAGTAAGAAATTAATTGAAGCAAGTTCTTTACATTTATCATTTGAAAAGTTATGGATAAGTATTAGAAGTAACATTAAATATCATAAAAGTGAAGAATTAAGTGTAATACAAGGTTATCGCCTAAAAATAAATGAATTGTACACTAATATAAAAGAGTTATGTGACTCAATGACTAGTAACTGTAGCTCTGATTCTGAAAGCGTCAGTGAAGAGGAAAGAAAATCATTACCAATAATGGGGAAATTTGACTTAAAAGTAGCACTAAACTTGGTGCCTGTTATGATAAATGATGAGGAGCATACTGTTAGACAGGTCATTGATAGTATAGATTATTATAGTTCAATATTGGACATAGAATCCCAAAAGGAATTGATTGTGTTTGTATTAAAGAGTCGGTTGTCTCAAGCAGCAAAATTGAAACTTAGTACTAGCTATGACTCAGTAGACAGCTTATTAAAAGATATGAGTATTCAACTACTGCCGAAAAAGTCCCATACAGCATTACAAAGCAAATTACATTCTTTTCGTCAAAATGATTTAACAATTAATGATTATGGCAAAACTATAACCGAAATATTTGTTGATCTGACTGTTTCGCAATCAGACGGTAAGCCCGAAAATTACAACTTCTTAAGGCAATTAAATGAAAAACAGGCAATTAAGCGATTTGCCGACGGATTGCGAAACCGTCGCCTAGGCACAATTATTACTGCACGGAACTTCGATTCCTTAAAGGATGCCATTCAAGCAGCTGTGGAGGAGGACACTACGGCGGCAACTTCTTCCCCAGGTGAAATTAGAACATTTCATAAAAACAATTACCATTACAGGCGAGGGACAAATAATTATTTTAGAGGTCAATCTGGACGATACTTTAGAGGTCAGCCAAGCAGAGGTCAGGTGCGAGGTGGACATTACGCGAGCAACCAGGGATCCAGCCGAGGCCATGCGTCGCGAGGTTCGTGGCAGAACGGACCTAGAAATAGACCTTATCGAGGTAAGACTTCCTTTTACAGTCGAAATAAGGGGACACAAAATAATGAGACGATGCGTGTTATGACGGAAAATGAAAAGAAAACAGATGGATCAGGCAATCCAAACCAGTTTTTTCGTGAATAATAGTGTACCTAATATTTTATCATGTAACAGTAGCATAACGATATCACTCTCCGTAAATGGTTGCCCATTTCAATGGTTATTAGATACGGGTGCGTCAATTTCGGCCATCAAACATAAACATCTTGTTGAACTAAACATTACCTTTTATAACAAAGCTACAGAGATCAATGGACTAGGGGGCAAGGTACAATCAATAGGCTATGTGTATTTGAACTTAGTAGCGAATGACGCCACCTTTAACCATATATTTTATGTATTTAAAACATTGCCATGTTCGGTGAGTGGCATAATTGGTGATGACTTTTTACGCAAGTATAAATCATTATTAGATTACAATAACAACAATGTAATTATGCGTAATCAGGTTGGAAACATTATTACGTTACCTATTAAGGCGAGTGACAATTATGATAAATGTTTTGTTATACCTCCTAGATCAGAATCGATACATTTTATACAAACGCAAAAATTAGGTGAATCTGTTGTTTGCGCAAGTGAATTGAGTGAGGGTGTGTTCATAGCTAGCTCGTTAGTAAGACCAGTTGATGGTAAAATACCGATACGGGTTTTGAATACAACGGAAGCCGAATTAACTATAGGTAAACTACAACCTGTTATACATAGCGCTTCGGATTATAATATTTGCAGTTTTAACAAATGCGACAGAAACACAAATCGAGTTAAAACCATACTTTCGATGTTAAATCTTAAGCATTTAAACAAAGAGGAACAAATGTCGATTGAAAGTATATGTGCTAAATATCCTGATATTTTCTTCGTACCCGGGGATACATTAACGACTACGCGCATATACCAACATTCCATTAGATTAAAACCGAATGCCGAACCAATATTTGTTAAGCCCTACAGGTTACCTCACTCACAGAAGGTTGAGGTAAAGAGACAACTCGATAATATGATAGCTGAAGGGATAATAGAACCGTGCACAAGCGAATGGTCGAGTCCGGTTCTTCTAGTACCTAAAAAATCAGACGCTAGCGGTGAGAAAAAGTGGAGGCTAGTTATAGATTACAGGAAGCTCAATAATGTCATCGAAAACGATAAATTTCCACTGCCAAATATAACCGAGATTTTAGATTCGTTATCCGGTTGTATCTATTTTAGTCACCTCGACCTACATCAAGCATTTTACAATGTGAACTTGGAACCAGAGAGTAGAAAGTACACATCATTTTGCTCTGGACAATACCAAATGACTAGGATGCCCATGGGTCTAAAGACTAGTCCTAGTTCATTTTCCAGAATGATGACTATAGCAATGGCGGGCCTTAACTATGAAAAATGCCTTGTTTATCAGGACGATTTGGTTGTTTACGGGAATTCGCTTAGTCAGCATAACAAAAATTTGATAGATATCTTTGAACGGCTTCGGAAAGTTAATTTAAAGCTGAACGCTGCTAAATGTGTATTTTTAAGAAAGGATATGTTATATTTAGGTCACATAATTACAGATAGGGGCATTCTCCCAGACCCAGAAAAAATAAATGTAATAAAAAATTATCCAATACCGCAAACAGTAGACGAGGTAAGACGTTTTGTCGCGTTTGCTAATTATTACAGAAAATTTATCAAAAATTTTGGACATATTGCTCATCCATTAAATAATTTAAGTAAAAAGAATGTCACCTTCGTATGGGATAAGGAATGTCAAGATAGCTTCGAAACGTTAAAACAATGTTTAATTTCGGCACCAGTATTACAATATCCCGATTTTTCCGACAGCAATACGTTCACTTTACAAACTGATGCATCGGGATACGCGTTAGGCGCCGTGTTGTCTAACAAAGACGGCCGACCAGTAGCTTATGCTAGCCGAAGTCTAAATAAGGCTGAAAAAAATTACCCGACTATAGAAAAAGAGCTACTTGCTATAGTATGGGGAGTAAAACATTTTCGACCTTATTTATACGGGCGTAGATTTAAGATTTATACGGACCACAAGCCGTTAGTGTATCTGTTTAATTTAAAAGACCCATCTAGTAGACTATTAAAATTTAGGCTGATTCTGGACGAATATGATTACGACATTAGTTATGTGCCAGGGAAAGTTAATGCGGCTGCAGACGCGTTATCTCGAGTGTGTTTGTCGTCAGAAGAATTAAAACAGATGCATGAATGTGTCATAAATGTTATGACTAGAGGACAGAAAAAGCAATTATTAGGAGACAGCTCTTCGGATGCTATGGCAACCAATGACGATTGGCCTGATCAACCAAAAGTTGTGGAAACACATAGTAAGCCGAAAGAATCTGTTGAGTTAAGATTCATTAATAAATATGAATGGAATAGATTGCAATTAAATAATACTGATAACACACAAGTCAGTAGCACGGGCACACTATATTATTTACCGTCTCAAATGACTATGTTTATAAAACCGGCAACCCGATCGCAATTGACGCCAGCCGCATTTGCGAGGGAGCTCGGAGATTATTGTCTTTCATACAATATTGAGGAGATATATTTAATTAAAAATAACACAAATAATATTTTCATAGAAAAGTTAGTGAAAGAAATAAAAGATAATACAACGTGGTCCGGACCGCGAATATGTGTTTTAAAGGATGTACAAAGAATTATTGACAAAGACGATAAAAGAGTTATTATTAACGACTTTCACTTATTACCCACAAGTGGCCACGCGGGTATTAGGCGAATGTTAAATAATATAAAAAAATATTATTTTTGGCCCAATATGGAAAGAGATATCTATGACTTTGTTAAAAAGTGTCATAAGTGCCAGACACAAAAGTATTCTAGATACACGAAAGAGCCAATGGTGGTGACCACCACAGCCCACACGGCATTTGAGAAAATATATCTAGATATTGTAGGACCATTAGATAAAGATATTTATAATAACTCATATATTTTAAGTATTCAATGTGAGCTTTCAAAATTTGTAATAGCGTGTCCACTCGTTTCGAAACACTCCAACGAGATTGCAAAGATATTCGTGGAGAATTTTATTCTTAAATATGGTGTTCCTACTAGCATCGCAACTGACAGAGGAGCGGAATTCATCAGCACAACAATGTCAGAAGTTTGTAAACTTTTACAAATTAACAAGTTACAGTCTACTGCTTATCACCATGAGAGTATCGGTGCATTGGAGAACGCACACAAACACTTAGGCGCATATCTAAGGATACAGTGCGATAATCATCCCCAGACTTGGAGCACATGGTTACCTTATTGGTGCTTCTCATACAACACATCAGTGCACAGCGCTACTAATTATACTCCATTTGAATTGGTATACGGAAAGAAATGTAATTTGCCTAGTAATCTATTATCATCTGTTGAACCATTGTATAATCATGACGATTATCCTTTAGAATTAAAATTCAGGTTACAAAGTTCGCAGAATGAAGCTCGTAAAAATATTATTAAACAAAAAATTATAAGAAAACAAAAGTTTGATGCTAGTATTAAGCCTATTACTTATAAGCCAAATGATCAGATTTTATTAAAAGAGGAAACCGGCAATAAGTTAAGTCCTATATTTTCTGGACCGTATGTAGTTGTAAGAGACTTGTCACCCAATGTAGAAATTATTAAAAAAGGAAAGCTCGATACAGTTCATAAGAACCGAACTAAATTATATTATAGTTACAAATAACAATTATATTATTAACATTTTTGTATACTAGTTATAATCATGTACTAAATAAAATTATAATACTCTATAGCAAGGTACTCTGTATAAGCTTTTATGTTATTGTAAAAAAAAAAAAAAAAAAAAAAAAAAAAAAATTGTAAATTTTTTTTTTTGTCTTGTTAAGGGGGAGGTGTAGTGTAGTAGATATAAGTACTATATATGCATGTACTCCATAGTTGTAAGCAATATATATTCAGCTACATCCGAATAAACAATCAGTACTATTCTGGCAGTCCTGCGTTTCATTGATCTCATCCCTACAAGGAAAAGTCTAGACAGTGATGATAACTTGCTTACATACAAAAACCTACATTATTTCAACAGCAACGTCAGCCACAATCGAACAACTGAAAGAAAGCGTTTCAAAGCTAAAACTACCTAAAGAACACACACCAAGAATCTAATCACCATGACAGACCGAATAAAGAAATTCTTTCAAAAGAAAAAGGTTGATGCCAAATTTAAAATGGCTGGTCCAGGCCACAAGTTGAGTGATGCAACGCTGAGTAGTAGCAGCTCTCAATCGTCAAAGAAAGAGGTTCATGTAAAAAGGTCTGGACTGTCGGAGGAAAGTAAGGTGGCTGCAGAGGCGGCTTTGGCAAGGTTGAATCAAAAGAGGGAAAATCCGTCTTTTAATACTTCATTGGCTGCTATACAGGTTGGTTTTAATTTTTTTAATAATAATAAACTCCTTTATTCATAAACCTTGCTTAAAATTAATTAATGATTAGCGAATAGTTAACCACACATTTAAACGTCACTTAACTTTAATCATCGTAACTTTCCATCTTTTCCAGATTTGCCTTTCTCCCATTCGTTCTCTTGTCCTCTGTTTATACTTCGATATATTTCAGGCACAAGTTAAGAAGGAGCTAGAAAATGAGAGAGCCAATGAGACGGCAGCGGCGTCTGCGTCTCAAGCGGCACCGTCGGAGAATCAGTCACGCGAGTTAGAAGTAGACTTGCCTGGGAACTTTGCTGCCAATGGCGTTTATTTCAAGTAAGATTTTATTTCATGTAACTCACTGACAAATATGGGCCTAGCTCCTTATTGATCACTAACAAAAACTGGCTTGATTTCGCGTGAATAATATAATGGTTCCTTTAGACCATAATATGGTGATGAAAGTATAGCAAAGTGTGTGGCCACCTACATCGCCACATGCGAGCTACGCATCGTACCGACATCGTGCAAAATCCTGCATCGCGCAAGTCAAGTTTGCCGCGTAACTAGCATAATAATATACACAACGTCCCGACATCAATTGTCGAACAGTAGCCCACCAGACACAACATCCGTCTGGTCGGGAACATTTTTATGGAGGATGAGTGAACCTTACACCCTGTTCCTCATACCTCTACAAGTGTATGTCTGAGGACAGCATAAATTAGAAAGATGCTCAGATGATGATCACGACCACACATTATGTAATTACGTAACACACAATGGCAATGCCTTTCATTTTGACAGTTCAAAAACATTAATTGCGTTATTTACGTTGTTGAGGAAACGGATTTTTCAAACCTTAAAGAAGCAATGGGTCTGGGTTTCCTTCGAAATTCTTCAGATTGTGTTTGAAAGGGTGTTATGATTGGGGTGCTGGTTTGCACCGCTGTCTACAGAAAGTGCAAGATCGCGTGGTTGTTAAACATTACAATATCACTTTCAGATGCACATTGATAAGCAACGACATCTTGCCACGAGATGAATGGAAGAAAAACATCAAGACGTTTCTGTATGAGCAGCTGGAAGAGGAGCGAGGGCTCACCGCCTGTCTCATCATACAGTCCTGTAACAACAATCGGGAAAAGGTATACTTAGTAGAACTTCACCAGTTTTCATTTTTATCACGTTTCCCCTTTTTCCTTCAAATACTATCTTTGAAGGCATCATAATATTGTATAGAAAGCATTGTTAGGTATTTGAAACTCAACAGGTGTCGACATCAAGTTAAAATAAACTGGATTTTTTTTAAGTGAAAACTTTTTTAGGCGCGTTGGGCATTTTTTGAGATGAGAAAAAACAATTGAATTCGCGCCACTGTTACCGTAACTGTTCGGCTGTCCTCGGGATGTACTCGGTTTTAATGTATATCCGATATGTCAGTGAGTGATGGCAAAGTATTCTGATTGTGTTTTGTTTATAAGACTATTCAAAATAGTTGTTCAAGTTTTCACTTCTGTCGGCACTCCCGGAGTGCCACTGTTTTTTTTTTAATGCCTTGTAAAGGGAGAGTCACGAACAACATCCATGCTTTTAAAGATAGTTATATGGTCTCATTATTATCTTGTTGGTGATTGATGGTGGTTAAAAAAACGAATTTTCACAAAATTGTACTGCACATGTTTACTTACCTACTAACTGAAAAATTCTTCGATTTTCAGGTTGACACATGTGTGGAGACACTGTGCAAGTATTTAGAGAACATCATTACAAATCCTGAAGAAGAAAAGTTCCAGAAAATCAGGATGAGCAATAGGTATGTTACTTCTTTGTATAATATTTCTTCAGTAATCAGCCTGTAATGTACCCGCTGCTGGGACACAGGCCTCCTCTCAGTGAGAGGGGGTGGGCCGTAATCCACCACGCGGGCCCAGTGCGGGTTGGTAGATGTCCCATGTCTTCGAATTTCTGGTTCTAGGGCCGATTTCCTCATGTGTTTTTTTTCCTTCACCGTTTTGAAAGCAGTGGTGATGAAGTAATATGTATATCCATACTAATATTATAAATCGACGATGAAATGACAAGAACTCCTAACTGACATTTTTTGCAATTTTACTTTTTTTACGTAGATAGAGTACAAACGATTATTTAAAGTCTATCTATGTAAAAAAAGTAAAATTGCAAAAAATGTCAGTTAGGAGTTCTTGTCATTTCATCGTCGAAATGTGAAAGTGTGTCTATCTGTTACCTCTTCACGCTTATACCGGTGAACTGATTTAGATGAGGTACAGAGATAGTTTGAGTCCCGGGAAAGGACATAGGATAGTTTTTAGCCCGATATTCCCACGGGATCGAAACTTACGCGGGTGAAACCGCGGGGCGCTGCTAGTACAAAATAAAGCGCCTGTCTGGATTAGAACCTACGACCTACAACTCATAAGTCGCGGCCGTTACCACCGGGCCAACACTGCTCTGTCTCTGTTCTATCGTTAGGTTATGTGCCAATTGTGAATTTTAAAAACAATGTTTCCAAGTAGACTGTGGAGGATAATAATTGTTAAAAACAATCAGTAACTGTGTTATGGAGGTCAGATAGGCAGTCGCTCCATGTAAAATATTGGTATTCAGCTGCATCCGGTTAGACTGGAAGCCGACCCCAACATGGTTGGAAAAAGATTATGCCGATGATGATGAGTTTTTAAAAACAATTAACCAATTTCAAAATATTAATTGGCCTGTACCTATTTTTTTTTCATTCTTAACCGTATCTTAATTTCCTTTTAATATATGAAAGGCACTAGCTTGCTCTTCATATATTTGCTAATAATAGAAAGCTGAAAAGTTTGTTTGTTTGAACGCACTAATCTCTGGAACTGTCTGGAACTGGAATAGTCGAATTTGAAAAATTCTTGTTGCATATAAATAGCCCAATTGTTGAGAAAGGATATAGACTATTTAATATCACGCTACGACCCTTGGGAGCCGAGCAAAAAATTAAAAAAAAAATCAGAAAGATCGATGAGCGGAATAATAGCGCGGGCAGGCGATGCGATGCGACGGGGAGGGTCGCGGAACAAAAAATTTCACACGGACGAAGCCGCGTGCAGAAGCTATTAACTAATTAAACATTGGATCTTGTTCCCATTGTCCAGATAGACACTACTATCTTCCAGATAAACACAAAAACCTATTTATGTATTTTTGTACCTAGTTTTAATAGTTTTTTTTTTCCATTGTTCCTCTCAACCAAAGCACCTGCCATCTAATCTCTTCACCACCCTTGATTGACTGGTTTCAAGTCCGCCTTTGTACCTTTTTGTGCGAAAAGTTTAAATAAATAATAACCCTCCTTTTGGGCTTCGCCGCAGTCGGGTAAAAACGGAACACACTTTGTATAAAATAATCTTTCAAAACTAACCAAATCCTATTCAATAGACCACAAGATACAAGCCCTGCTTAGTTCGGGGGTCAACGGTCAAAGCACAAAATTGTGATGTACAGACGCCAACACATCAAGCTACTACAATCTGTCAATTTTTTTTAATAGATTTTCAACTTTATCATTAAAGCATAAGGTTCAAAGTTGATTGGCAAAATTTTACAGTTTCGAGTAGCTTGATGTGCTGGCGTCTGTACAAAACTAACTGTGTTTATGTAAATTACTGTCCCTTTTCTTTTTGCCAATAAAACTTTTTGTATTTTAGTAATGAAATAGTCCATCAATCTCTATTTAATCTCTTTTTCAGAGTGTTCACTGAACGCGTGCAACCAATTGAAGGCTCTATGGAGTTACTCCTAGCGGCTGGTTTCGTTCAACAGAAGGTGACGAACGCAGAGGGTGTGGAAGAAGATTACTTAGTGTTCCAGAGGGAGAACGTGCCTTCTATTGAGAGTTTGGTGGTAAGTAGGATAGATTATTACCATTTTTAGATCGTAATAGTTTAGTGTTGGCTGTTGTAAGAATATATAGAAAGAAAAGAATGGAAGAAAAACTTTTTTACAAAAAAAAAGTATTTATTTTTCACCTTTTGGTTGTACCTACCCCACACAATTCAATTAACACTAGTGCATTGAAGAATTGAAGACACCGACTAGAAGAATCATTAAAATTCGCATAGACATGCCAGAGATGCAGTACATTTATGCATATAACTTCGTATATATGCATATAACTACCTAGAATAATTACCTAGCGGACATACAAATATGCATACATACATACGGGTCGAATACAGGACCACCTTTTTTTGAAGTCTGTTAAAAATACGTTTATTTGCGGTAAACATGACGCAGACGCACAGAAATTATACAAAGACAAAAAAGTTTGGGGAAAATACATCCACGCAAAACGACCATCGCTCAGTATACTGAAACGAACATTATGCGATACAGAGTCCCAATGCTAGTTTTCAGCGACAGCCTGCGTTTTTGTTTTATTATTACATGTTTCTGTATATGATAATAAAATAACTGAGGGGCTTGCGGCTAAGTAATAACAGCCGCACGGGTCGATCGATCAGGTTAAGCTACACTTGCCGCGGTTGGTCCGGGGATGGGTGACCATCTTTACATACCAAGACCCTCCGTGCGTCGGAAAGCACGTTAAGCCGTTGGTCCCGGCTGTCATTCGCAGATCTTTGACAGTCGTTACGGGTCGTCAGAAGCCAGAAAGTTTAATAAACAGTCTTACCAAGGGGTATCGTATTACCCAGATGGGTTGTGGAGGTCAGATAGGCAATCGCTCCATGTAAAATACAAGTATTCAGCTGCATCCGGTTAGATTGGAAGTCGACCCCAACATAGTTGGGAAAAGGCTAGGCAGATTGATTGATTCTTCTGTATATATTTCCAGGGTCTAATAGAAGGTCTAAGAACCGCAGAGCCAATTCAGCTAGAATTAGACAGGAATCTACAAGTACTGCTGCCGTCACAAGCAGCCAATAAGATGCAACTACCGCCTTCGTTCTACGCGTTGTCGCCTGAAGAAATCAAGAGGGAGCAGCAATTGAGGTGAGATGAGTTATAGACTTGGGTAAGATTCACAGACCGCACTTTGACTTTACTTTGCTCAGTAAGCGTTTTATGCGAGTGCGTTGTACGTTTTGTGCTTGTACGTATGAAACTTCATACGCATAAGCAGGATACAAAGGTCTAAAAAGTTAGTTCAGAACATTTTCGAAATTTCTTATTTAAAAAAAGATAACTGGAAGTCTCAGTTTCAATGGAAAATTTAAAATCGGTCTAATTTGGCTGTAACACTAGTTTTCGAAAATGTTCTTAACTAACATTTTAGACCTTTGTATCCTGCTTATGCGTACGAACTTTCATTAAAATCGATTCATTCATTTCGAAAAACAAGGGCTTGAAAGTTTGTATGAAATGCCGTACGTCGTACACGCTCTTAATCATTATATCTAATCATTATTTTTTTCAACAGGCAAGAAGTTTTAGAAAAGAGTCAAATGCTGAGAACTAAGGCTATGAGAGAAAAGGACGAAATAAGAGAAATGCGCAAATACAAGTTTGCTATTATCAGAGTACGTTTCCCAGACGGTATTTTGCTACAGGTAATATTATAGTGTTATATTCTGAGTTTATCTTGGATATTAATGACATTGGTTAAGGAAAATCATCGTGAGGAAACTTAGACAAATACCCCATTACTAATAAACGTTGTATAGCGTCTGTATAGTTACACAACGCTTTGTCTTCTTCTTTCGAAAGTCAAATTACTGACGACTGAAAGAGAGAAATCGGTGTGTAACTATTCATCTGATATAATAAGTTTATTAGTAAGGAGGTTATGTCAACTAGCTAACTAAAAATAAAATAAATATACTGGGTCTAATTAAATTAACTAGCAAAACTTCACAGATGTGATGGCAATCGTTATCTAAACATGATAAAACAAAAAACTAATTAATTTGTTGATGTTTTTTGTAAAAAGTGTAAACTTCACAGACGTGATGGTATCGGATATCTAAACACGATAAAACATAAACAAAAACATTTCCATTATTTCAGGGAACATTCTCAGTGTATGAACGCTACAATGAAATCCACGAATTCGTTCGAGAGAACCTCGAACACGACCTACCATTCGTGCTAAACATGCCAACAGGTCACAAGTTAATCCCCGAAGAAGACGCAAATAAGACCCTTATCGACCTACGATTGGTACCGACAATAATACTCACTTTTGCTTGGCATTCGTCGGTGGCTGAACAAATTCATAACAGCCCGAATAAAGATGTGTTTTTGAAGCCAGAAGTGATGGTTTTGGTGCAAGAAGTGTAAGGTATATTATTTATTATTGATGGTGTAATATACGGTTCTTGTGCAAAATGGTTCTTAAAGGTGACAGATTGGTAAGAGAATGGAGTACTCACTCGTGAGCTTAGAATCCGTCATTCGATAATTGTGCGATGAGAAAATAATTATCTATGAGTGGGTCTGAAATATTTAACCCATATTTTATGTTAAGATTTGGTCAATGCAGGGATATCTTGGGGCCATTTTGTACCGGAGCCTTTGTTGTATGCAAAGAATTATTTATAAGTACCCCTTTTAATGACTGTTAAATAATTGATGTTTAGAACTGCTGTAGTTCTACAGGTAAGGTCCTGACTGAAAGTCGACTTACAGAGATATTAACAAATGAATTGTCATCATAAAGTCTAATACTGAATTTGGGTCTTCAAATAGACTGCAAATGGATCATTATTGATGGCTACCTTATAATTATGTTGGTAAACTTTGGTCGCTCTTTACGATAGACCAAGAAACGAATGTCATTGGACTATCGCCGCCCAAAATTTCGGCCAATCACTGTTATTTTACGGTACAGCGCGCTAACCTCACTGTAGAATAACCGTGTGAGCTTGTATATGACACGGCAAACCACCGGTTGTATGGTATACGGCGACGGCGTCGTGCCGTAGTGCCGCCGTATCTGTCAACAAACTCCCATAGTGATCCATACAACACTGACGACAGGACACGGCGAATCAACCATAGTTTTTCACAACAAGAAAACGTGTGTGTTTACAACGGGTCTTACACGTTTAACGTTGTTTATTAACACTTCATTTGTTGTTTACTCTGTGTCCTAAGCCGTGGAACTATTGTAGCGAGCCCATAGATCAAGCATTAGCTTAGTTGGGTGAGCAGGGATATTAGTGATTTGCACCGCATGTTACTAGTATTCTTTATTAATATACGCTGACTTAAATGAATGCCCCTAATATGGATATTAAGTAATGTTTGTTTTCGTCTAAATCTCCGAGCTAACTAGACGAAAGGAAACATTACTTAAAATAAATGTTCTTGCATATCGATTTTATTCAATTTTGAGCGGCCATTGTTGTTTACATCTTTGGCAAATTTAGCACGGCCGGACCTTAAGAGGTTGTCGTCTGCTTAACCGGACTTGCCTGTGGGTGCCTCAATAAATTAAGGCCTCTAGCTAGGGCTTAAGAAATTTAAAAACTAAGCGAGTATACGCTAAGGGCACTCACTGTGGGGTACGGAACTCGGCTTAGAGCGTCCCTGGGTAAGGGCAGTAAGGGACAGGCTGGATCAGATTATAACGGGACCCCAAAAAAGTCAGCGTGTATTAAATAGATGTATGTCACACTATCCAGACATATTCTTATAAACAGCCTGAATTGAAAAATGTTGAATTTGTGATATCCGAACTGAAAGTTGCATAAATGTATGTATGTAATTGAAATTATTTAATAAACGTATTGTAAATTATGGAATATGTTTAGATATTTATTTAGGCCTTCACCTTTTATAATAATAACTCAACTCCGTTTCGTTAACTCCACGTTAAAATCGAAATTCAACCTTGTTTTCCAGAGTTAAGATCGAGAATCACATAAAGTAACTTCTGATGTGTCCTTCCAATATCTAATATTATGGAATATGTTTAGATATTTATTTAGGCCTTCACCTTTTATAGTTAATCGTGGAAAATGATATCCTTATATCAACTTTTCCTTAGATAGATGTCGTTACCTCCACATTGAAATCGAATTTCAATCTTATTTTCCAGATCAGAAAGATCGAGAATCACATAAACTTTTAATGTGTCATTTCAATATCTAATTGCACGGAAATCGCCTTTATAGCCAAGGCACTTTCGATTTTAGGCTAAACAACAGCAGCCAATATTTTACAAATGGCTTCCATAGTGCATATATTCTGATTGTCACTAATTGTTTAATCAATGGTCTTAAAACTTTTATAAGCATTTCCTCACACCCATTCCTTCCTTCTTCGCACTTGCATGCATTTAAATGTAAGATAATGCAATCATATTTTTCTTATACATAAGTAGAACTAATTGGCTAAAAGACCAAAATGGTCATTATAGTCAAACTGACATAGGACAGAGGAGTAGGATTCAAACAAGTTTTAGCACCATAATTTCTATAAAGGCAACAGGGTAGGTAGCCCGCGGAATGTCAAATTTCCTTACGTTTTTGCTATTTGCAGGTCAGTATCAGGTTGTATGTTGATCTAAATTTGATTCGCGGCCGTAACCATAGTGAAGAAGAGACGGGAGTCCCATAGAAAAAGATGAAAAACGGCGCTTGTATGAAACATGTACTAAAACTGAATACCAACATAGCAAAAATGACACAGACTATGCACAGACTGCAGATGTTAAAGCGAGACTGCGATAGCCGCCATTATGTTTAGTGCACGTTTCATAGTTTCTTTTTTTATTAGACAGTTGCATCAGACTGGCCGTAACAATAAACTACCGCCTACGCCGCTCGCCGACATAGGGCTCTCTCTTTCCTTAAATTTGCCTACTCTTTGCACGTTATTCGTTTTAATTTCATTGATGCGATGTTATGATCCGTGACCCCTGCGCTACAGTTCTTTAAGTACAGGTTGCTCCTAGATGCTATTTTAGAAAATTGAAAATAAATAAAAACGTTTAATGAAATTAAAATATATTGATAAAACGAAAACGCGAAACCGTATACGTGTGTTAAAATAATCATCATCTGCCAAGCCTTTTCCCAACAATTTTTGGGTCGGCTTCCAGTCTAACCGGATGCAGCTGAATACGAGTATTTTACATGAAGCGAGTGCCTATCTGACCTCCACAAACCAGTTATTGGGTAACACGATACCCCTTGGTATGACTGGTTGTCAGACTTTTGGGTTTCTGATTACCGTAACGATTGTCAAAGATCTATGAATGACAGCCGAGACCAACGGCATAGCGTGCTTTCCGACAGGCACGGAGGGGTCTCGATAATATAATGGATGGTCATCCATCCTCGAGCCGACTACGGCAAGCGTAGCTTAACCTAATCGATCGACCTACGCGGCTTTTATTACTTAGCCACAAGCCCGTGTCGGAGGATTCTCCCTTTTCTATGTAGGATGAGTGAACTTTACCTACCTGTTCACCTCTATAGGGTAATTTGAACTTAGATAGTTATACAGGGTGTGTCGTAAATAGTGGTCCACCGTTAAGGATTCGATATACGAGATAATTTACTATAACATATTTATAATTTTAACCATTTTAGTAGTACATTTTTTTTTTACAAAATCGCTCCTGAATTTGCATGATTATGCTAAAAATTTGGGTTAAAATAGAGAAGAGCTAACTTTTTCTTCATCAACTATAATTTTATACGATAGCTCGAGTATTCAACAATAATTAACAGAAATCAAAATGAAAAAAATAATGGTTTTTGTTGAAACTACAACCAAATTTGTAACAAAAGGTTGAAATTTCGTAAATAAAAATCAAAAAAAATATATTTTCGGAACCCTTGGGTAAAAATGGTTGAAATTGTAATATGTTATAGTAAATTATCTGGTATATCGAATCCTTAACGGTGGACCACTATTTACGACACACCCTGTATACATTATTTACGGTCGCGAATCATATTTTGTTCAACATACAGCCTGAAACTGACCTGACTTACATATTGCAAAAAAATGTAAGGTAATTAGAATTTTGCGCAGACGAAGTCGCCAACCTTTTATGCAGGGGCCACACCCGATTACATAGATAGATGGTTCAGAGTTTCAAGTTAATCCATATACTGCGACAGGACTGCGGTGAAACAGCTGGTCAGTGCACTTAAGGGCGAGTACATACGCCGCCGCCGGTCGGTGCTACGTCCCGCCAAAGTTATTGCGCTCCAAACATTGTTCGCTTTTCTAAGAGAATTGTATAATTTATGTTAATGTATAACGTTTATATATATTGAGATGTTCTATAACAATAAATAAAAGACAGTTGTTTTCGTGTATTTTTTATTTTAGTTTTATAAACAAGTGTGAATAAACTTCATTAAAAGGTTCACCTTTTCCGTTGTCTACCGCTATTTTACAATATGACTAAAATCGGTACTTTACATTAAAATAAAGCAATCGATTACCGTAAAGTGGGGCTATTTATTCTATCTATTACCTAAGAAAAAAACTGATGCCATTAAAAAAATAGGTTTTATCCATTTCTAGCCGTTACAAACATGTACAGTGGTGCCGATTCTCTTGTACACCGAACGAAACTATCACTAAAGTTCCTTACTTTTTGCTACGAGAATCTTACAGCTATTCTGCATAAAAAATTCTCTAAAAAAATAATTTTGACAAAACTAAAATCGAATTTGACAATCGCGACTCGTCGACACGTGGTACTTGTTTGCCCTACCTCGTAAATTTTTTTTAGAGCTGCAGGCGCCAGAATTTTCCACTTTGTATGGAAAATATGAAAAATTATTACCTACACGTTGAGTGTTAGGGGTTTATGGGTTTCATAAAGGGGGTCGAAATTTTCATTATTTTTGCGATAGGACACACCATTTTAGAGATATAAGCAAAAGAAAAAAAAAGATACAGTACTGTTTTTGCACCTGAAGTCGAGGTGTTGGTGTGACTTTCTATTTATGACAACTAATTTTAATCCACATCTTCTTAATCGCGATTAAAAATAGTCAGCTTTAGTTCGATTTAGTTAAACAATCTCCGTGAAATTCAGTATAGCAAAATTGCCGTTTTCAATAGATAAATAACTCAGGGCCCTCTTGGTGCTGTCAAACTAAAATATAGTTAAGTTGTGTCACTTTAGTCAATTTCAGAATGGGAAATCGTCTTTTGACAGGAATAAACATTTAGTGATATTTTAAAATTTTCAAAATTTTAGTGATTTTTAGTCTGGAGATATTTGTGACAAGAGAATCGGCACCAGTTACAATTTACAATCTATAAATCACTTTGTAAGGGGTTTCCGTTACAACAATGTGGCTAAGAGTTTTGGGGTGCACGCACTTGTAAGATTTACAAATGTGCAACTTGTGAATTGTAAATTCAGTGGCGCAACAGTAGGGCAGGACGGCAAAAACGCCACGGGCGCCTTTGGCTGGGGTCAAAGCGGCCCCCCGGCCCGAGAGGGCCATGAGCACACAGGATCCTAACATAACTATAAAATACTGTCTGTTATGCCTATTGTGTGGAAGTAGAAGCTTCGCCCGCAAGAGTTCACTTGAAACTTCGCTCGGATGACGTAAGCGCGATGTCAGTAAACTTCGATAGCGAGAGCGATACAAGCGCGGGGTCGGGAGGGGCCACTCGGGTCTCAAGTTCACTCTTGCGGGTTGTACAGACGCCAGCACATCAAGCTACTACAATCTGTCAAATAAATGTAATGGATTTTCAACTTTATGGCTTTAAGGTTCAAAGTTGATTGGGAAAGTTTGACAGTTTCGGGTAGCTTGATGTGCTGCCGTCTGTGCATGCTAGAAGGAAGTAAATAAATACACATTTTAAACTACTATGGTTGTTTATTAAAATAATTGTTTTAATACGTACAACATTTTAAAGGCCAATATCGAAAATCTAATAGAACTTGAGAAACAGTACTGGGTGTTTTACCCTATGATGGCTAGACTACGCTGCACACCCCTAATTAACTGGGATAAAGATAAAGTATGATGATAAATAGTACTTACAATTCGTGGTAAGTTCACACTAATTGTTCAACGCATTATATTCAAAACTTACACAAATAACGGTAAATAGCAATTCATTTCATTTAATATTATTTAAGAAAAAAAAAGATAAACGTCAACGTCACGCGGTGTTTCCAGGAGGTCACCCCTCCAAGTACTGATCGCGACCGATGTTGCTTAACTTCGGTGATCGGACCAGTCTACACCCTAAGCACGAAATCCGTCGTTTCGGCCGAAGATAGGGACGATTCCTACTCCGTATCACTTATAGACTTAAATCACACCGAGATGGCAGCGAAGCGGCGAGCAGTTTCAGTGTCATATAATTTTAAACTTTATCTTCATTACTATAATTCATAGTATCGCTTGAGAAACTTGAGTCGTCGGAGTGCTCGCGTCGTAGCGGGCGGCCGCGCGACCTTTTCAAGTTTCTCTTGATTTGACTTGTTTTGACGATGCAACTACTTTTGGAAGGGCCCGTATCGTCGTTCACGGACTTACGAGAGGAGTCCCCAAGAACCGGATGTATTCAAAGTAGTACGGACGTTGGCGAAAGCACATCAAAAATAATCGATCTCTTTCTTAGTTTGGCATGACGTCACAAATTACAAGAAATCTTATTTCAACACACTAAAATTATCCTTACGACATAGTAAACAAATTGCTATTTAAATAACAAAAATTTCTTGTGACATTAACCGTATAGGGAATATAGGGAGTTGGTTATTAACAGTAACGGATTGGGTGCAGTCTTCGGTCTTGTAAATGCCGACGAGACGGTTGCATACCTCGAACATGTTGTATCGTAGTGAGATTATTATGAACTGGGCGTTTTTGGTGCGTTCCTGAAAGGAGAAAACGGAAAATTTTATTCAAGAGGATCGTTTGCTGCAATTTTATTGACTGCTTGAAGCGGGAATCACATCTCCGCTGCAAAACCGCAGTAGTTCCACCAAATCTTGTCCGTTATACGACAAGCGAAGCAGAACCGAAACTGCCTGTTCTAATGCACCGATTTGATTATGATTCTATCTCATTCCCGCTTGATTTTGCTGATCTGTTCGGAAGCCAGTTACAATACAGCGCTCAGCCGGCTATTGTGATGCGGTGCCGCGTTTATTACACACGTATCTGTAGCAGTGTCGACTGGGTTTGTAAAGCTATACTATTTCTTTTTAATGGTTGTTGGTTTTACGGAAAATCTAATCTCCGAAGTAGTCCTATACTATGTATATTTACGTTTTAAGTCGAAAACGACGACATTTTGCTCCGATTGCTAAAATTCAACTGACCCTCATGACGTTCCGCTACTCGAACGCGACATAATGTAAAGTCCGGCCGCGCTAAATTTGCCAAAGATGTAAACAACAATGGCCGCTCGAAATTGAATAAAAATTTGATGGCTCGGCGAGACTATCGCTGCGATTCTCTCGCTCGTGGAGATGGCGCTTAACATGGTTGGGAAAAGGCTGGGCAGATGATAAATGATTTTATTTTTGTAAGTAGGTTTGCACAAACACTTTTACATGTCAATCATATTTTTTTTTAAACTAGACGATGTTACTGTTAGCCTGCATCGTCCCACTGCTGGGCAAAGGCCTCCTCCCATGACTTCCAGCTCTTTCGACCCAATGTTTGGCAAACATTCAAAAGTAACACAAGGTGGCGTCAAATTGACCTATCACATTCGGAACACCACACTGCGCTCCAAAACACAGAGTGGGACTGGCAGATGATGACTCACCTTAATATAATTAGCGACAATGGACACGTTTTTGAAGTCCAACGCGGCGTCGATCTCATCCATGACATACAGTGGAGTTGGTTTGTAGTAATGTAACGCAAACACTAACGCTAGCGACGATAGTGTCTTCTCGCCGCCGGAGAGATTTGAGATGTTCTTCCATGATTTGTTTGGGGGACGGACACTGGAAGGAAAAGAGGTTAGCTCATTATTGGTATTGTTTCGAAGATCTCATCAGGCCTGTATTCCCCTAAGGGATGGGCAGACGTGTAGTACACCCACACTTTGCCCGCTAAACTTTGTGTTTCTACTTTAATGAATAACTTGAAATAATCACACTACAGTAGACCAGGTAGGACCAAGCGTTAACCACTCAAATATTTTTTTTTTCAATAAATTTCTTTAGAAGCTACAGAGGGGGCATCGTGTTACCCAGTAACTGTGTTGTAGAGGTCAGATAGGCTGTCACTCCATGTAAAATATTAGTATTCAGCTGCATCTGGTTAGACTGGAAGCCAACCCCTAAAATAGTTGGGAAAAGGCTAGGCAGATGATGATTTACAAGGTATAGAGGATGCATTAACAGTGAATATTTCAAACCTTTACCCCTGAAAGGGTAAAACAAGACAGTTTAAGTTTGTTTCTGAATGAAATTTTATTGCAAATAGCTTAAAAAATAAACATTAAAAAAAACCCGACTGCCAATAATAAGTTGGATTTCAGTCGGATGCAGCTGGTGGCAGTTTTAGTTCAATCTCAGATTTAGAGACTTAAGGTTGCCACCAACCACTTCTTGATTTAAGGGTTACTAGCAACAAATATACGGGTTTTCGTTTTTTTACAGGTGAAAATTGAAACCAATTGAAAAATTTGTATCTTTATTTTCTTAAGTTATATTTAGCTGTTTGAAGAAACAGCTTTCAAAAACTCATTTTGTGAGGGAAATGTATAATAATCTTTACATTTTAACTAAAGTTAGAGCTTTGTAAACCACGTAAATTATTTAAAAAAATACGGGTTCCTATATTAGTAAAATCGGAAAAACGGGGTAACCCGTAAAATACGGGGCATCTGGAAAACCTAAACAGACTGTTTGAAAAATAAGGACACCTCATGGAAATCCATCCAGCCGTTACGATGTTTCGAGGGTACAAAGATACATAGATACGCGTAAAAACATAACCATGTCTTTGCTGTCATGCAGTCGGGTAAAAAAGCGCTTTTACTGGAAAAATCATTTCTTTACCTGAAAATGATACCCTCAGTGAACGGATCTAGCGAGTCAACCAGCTCCAACTCGGCGTCACCTCCCAGAGTGATCATTTGGTACATTTCCTTCAACTTCGCTGTTATTGTGTTGAAACCTGTAATTGAATAGAAATAAGGTTTAATTTTCCACAAACATTCAACAATATTTGGGGTTGTCTTTTAATATTTGTAGAATAGAAGTATAAATAAACAGTTTTTTTTTTATTCGAAGTGAAACCTATCCCTTCCTCCTCCCTTCCCCTCCTACCTCCTCCTTTACTTCTTCTGTTCCCTTTATGTTTTGGAATCCCTCCTTTAATAGGCCCATAAACTTAGAAGAAAAAATACCGCCCAAGTGCGTGTCGGACAATGTGTAAAGGGCTCCGTAGTTGGCATGAATATTAATTATCAACCGTCAATTTTATCAACCGTAAAATTAAGTTTGTATTTCATAGTATTTCTCGAAAAAACGATGAAAAACTTAAGTTGCACAGTATCGATTTTATCGACCGCAAAATTGTTTGTTTTTCATATTATTTCTCGAAAAAACTATGAAAAGATATCACTGCGTTTGTAACAGAAAAGATACCGTAGCTCACAAATTGTTTAATTAAATAAAAACTTTTTTTACAAGTCGGTTGTTTTTTTTTTTGTAATTTTTTTATTTTTCTCTTATGAGTTGTTCCCACAACTAACGAGAATGTGTTATGTGACTCTTATATAATTGCATTAAGGTTTAGATTGCAATACAAAATGAGTGCACGCTTACCACACAAGAAATCAGTAGTCCTCTTCTTCTTCAGTTGATCGTAGAGAGCTCTCATATCATTTCTTCGAGTCGTTATATCGTCAAGTTCTGCCGCTCTACGAAGGTACAGCTCCTCTTTGGCTTTGTATTCCTGAAAGGGTAAAACATCTTCCTCTTAGCGTGTTGTTGGCAATCTTAATGGACTTGGCCCAGAATTCGGGTACGTGTTTGGCGCCATTACTAGCGTCCGTCAGCTCCTGTAACGTGCAGCTGACAGAACACGCAGGACACTATATAATGTGACCCATCTTTTGTGGAACAGCAACACATTTACACTCCAAGGTGGTCGTGGTGAATGCTTACGCGAATCCCGCACCCCCGGCCATAGGTAGAGGTTTTAGCCGGTAAGAGTCCAGCATGCCCCTCTGTCCCCCCCACGATGGTGGAAGTCTATGAGGATATCAACCGCGTCCCAAAAAAAAAAAGGTGGAGTCGTCTATGAATCTCCACCAGCAGGCGTAGCATACCTACCATAGAAATGGGTTTTGTCGACGGAAGAATAGACAAAATGACAGATTGGAGAAAGATTTCTTCTTAAGCATGGGGATGAAGAGAAGAAAATAATGTTTCTATTCTTCAGTCGACAAGTCTACAATGTCAAGCATGGCGACCAAGTTTTCTCTACTTTTGACACTTGGGGATAGAAACATTTCTTTTCAACGAGTGTCAAATAGTCTACATCACATTGGACTTAGACAAGAATGTATATTGATTTATTTTTTTAATCCCCGTTACTATGGAAATAATGAATTAATGTCTTTGTCTTCATAGAAACGCGAGTCTATGGGTGGCCCCGTGCTCGGGCAGAAGAGATGTTGGGTTGGATAGAAAGAACTTTGTCTATTCTTGGAAGAGTAGAGATAGAATTGGTCATGCTACGCGAGCTGAACAGTCATCATCTGCCTAGCCTTTTCCCAACTATATTGGAGTCGGTTCCCAGTCTAACCGATGCAGCTGAGTACCAGTATTTTACATGGAGCGACTGCCTATCTGACCTCCACAACCCAGTTACTGGGTAATACGAAACCCCTTGGTAAGAGTGGTTGTCAAACTTTCGGGCTTCTGACGACCCGTAACGACTGTCAAGGATCCACGAATGACAGCCGGGACCAACGGCTTAACGTGCTTTCCGAGGCACGGAGGGGTCTAGAAACGTAAAGATGTTCACCCATCCACGGACCAACCGCGGCAAGCGCAGCTTAACCTGATCGATCGACCCGTGCGGCTGTTATTACTTAGCCACAAGCCCCTACGCGAGCTGAATAGTTTAAGTGATAAAGTGACGATTCGTCTAGCTATACTCACGAAGGCTATTAAAGTGTATTCTTCTAGATATTACCTGTATAGCTTGTATATTAGGCTTCTTATCTCCGATCCTGTTCTTCTGCGCAGTCAGTCGGGCCCTCAACTCCTCTACTTCTGCCTCTTCTAACTCTTCTGTAGTGTGCTGCGCTAGAGGAGGAATGGGCTCGATTCCAGGAATGCCTTCGATGCCTGGGTCTTCGAGTTTTAGAGTTCGTAGCTGAAAATAAAATGTTAATTAACTGTAATCATAATATTGATGGATTTAGTCTTTTTTTTTTCTTATACTTTTTGTACCTATTATTATACAGGGTCAAATTAAATCAGCTAGCGAAACTCCGCAAACGTGATGGGTGTCGATATCTTAACATGATAAACAAAAAAGTAATATAAAAATTAAATCGACTTCAAAAACAAAGAAATTAACTCAAAATTATTAAATAACTTTAATTTCGGAAGTCGGTGTCTTGGTATTTGTATTTTAGTTTTAGTTTTTTGCCACCGACTTCCGAAATTGATCCGTTGATGGTCGTATTCCTAACCCGGTCTGTTAGTTTGATGCCCAAAAGAAAACAGAATTTCTCAACTCATACTTCAAGTAACAACACTAACAAGTATCCGAGGTCGTTGACCCCAAAATAAAAACATTTTACTTTTTATTTTATCGTGTTTAGATATTGACCTATCACCACTATCAGTATAGTTTTACCCTTTTCCTGCAATGGAATACTGTTAAATATTTTATTCACTTTAATCTGCATTAAAGTGAATCTATTTTAAAGAATTAAAGAATTTGATTGTGCTGGCGTCTGTACCTACTCGGATGACTAATGACTGCTCATTAGTCATCCGAGTAGGTACAGACGCCAGCACAATCAAGCTACTACAATCTGTCAAATTTCTTTAAAATAGATTTTCAACTTTATCGCTAAAGCATTAGGTTCAAAGTTGACTGTAGCTTGATGTGCTGGCGTCTGTACATGAAGATTTTTTCCTAGAAAACGAGTGAGACCGCGGGCAAAAAATAGTTAAGAGAAACATATTTACCTCTCTCTCCCACAAGGGTGTTTTGCCCTGACACTCTTGAATAGATTTCTCCATCTTCATCACCGCATTGTTACGTTCCAAACGTTCGGCTTTAATTTTGTTTTCTTTGCCCTGAAGCCTCTGTATCTCTTGCTTCAGCTCCGAAAACTCTTCAGTACCATCGTTTATTTGTTCGTCGAGCTGAAAGTGGAAACAAGGTTTATAAAATTACATTGTGATTAATTAGGATGCGAGCGTAAGCTGAAAAGTGCGAGAGAGAGGGAATAGTGAGGGCCGCCATTTTTTTTTTAATGACACTGCGCTTGCGCAAGTGAAACTACTAAACCGATATGGTTATAGTTAGCATAGCTTGGAAGCTGATGAAGGGCTTAAATTTTGGTTCCCAGGTCGGATATATTGTAATTGGGTTTATCCATCTGGATTTTTTCAGTAGCAACCCAGTCTAGATTTGTTCCCAGTTGATGGCAATAAAAATATATCCGATATGTCAGTGAGTGATGGCAAAGTATTCTGTTTGTTTTGTTTTCACTTCTGTCGGCACTCCCGGAGTGCCAGTTTTTTTTTTTTTTCTTTAATGACTTACGTCTTCCAAGTCCTTCTGTAATTTTGCGCTCTCCAAACTGTATTCTTTCTTCTGATTGTTCAATGTTTCCAAGGTCCTCTCGGTCTCTCTCAGGTCAGCTTCCATCTGCTGAATTTTTTCTTTCGATTTCTTTGCGTTCCTGTGAAAAATTAAATAATAAACCTGACGAGTTTGTTTGTTTGTTTACTGAACTACAAGTCGGATTAAAAAAAACTTTTTCATTACTTAGGCTATTTAACATCACGCTAGGACCCTTAGGAGCCGAGCAACAAGAAAAAAAAGCCAGAAACAACGCTAAGCGAAAACGAAGTAATAGCGCGGGCAGGTGATGCAATGCGACGCGCGACGGGGTGGATAGGGTCTTTCTAAACTGCGCAACGGATTTCAATGCAGTTTAAACAATAATGTAGGGAATGTATATAGACAGGTTATGTGTTTAAACCTGCTGCAATAAATTTATATGAAACTTACATAAATAATAAAGAAATTCGGATTTTTTCCCAGTCGTAACTACCGTGCGTGGCAGGGGCGGCTCGCTCAGGTAGCTTACATGTACAGAGGTATGAGGAACAGGGTGTAAAGTTCACTCATACTTTATAGAAAAGGGAGGATCCTTCGACCAGACGGGTGTTGTGTCTGGCGGGCAACTGCCCAATGATTCATGTCGGGCCGTTGTATCTATGCTAGTTGCGCGGTAAACACTGCTTGCGAGATGCAGGATTTGCGTGACGTCAGTATGACGCGTTGTTCGCATGTGGCGTTTGTAGATACCGCTACACATGTAATGCCACTTAATCAACTGTCTACTTCATTAAGCATTAAGTGTAAGTGTTTAGCATTAAGTTGTCTGGGTTGATTTTGGATTAACCTTTTGCAATAAAAGCTCTCAAATAAATTTCAGTTGCAATGCAATTTGAACTTAGTCATGTATGACATTGAGTTTGTATTCCTAAAACTTGATAATTATCTGGACGAAATATTGGTTGAATAGACCGAGTTGGAACTCAGATTATCTGCAATGATTTACTTCGAGGAATAAATGCTTGGGGGAGGCATGGCCTATGTCCAACAGTAGACGTATTTCGGCAGAAATGATGAAACAAAAAAATTGCAAAGATTGTTCAAACTAACCTCTTACTACTATTGATGCCGACCTTCAGCTTGGTAATCTCAGAGTTAATTTTATCAATCTTCTTAACGAGATCGTTCACAGTTTTCTGTAAATCCTTCACTTTGCCGCCGGCGATCGCCGATATTTGTATATCCACTCGTTGCACATCTTCATCCGCCTGTAAATATAATTTGAATATCGTGCATGAGATGCAAGGCCTTCAACCACTGGGCCATCACGACATAGACATACAAAAAAAAAATAAAAAACCCTGGCCCAAATTAAGCAATAGACAAAATTTACAACTTTATAAATGCTTGAGTACGAGGCTTTTAGCTACTTTGTAAGTGTATATTTTATGTTTTTTTTTTTTTTTTTGTAAAGTACGTTTTATTTGTTCAGAATAAACAATTTTTCTTACTTTCTTCTTTTTATACAGGATAAAATTGTAACCAGTGCACAACCTGAAACCATGAACTCAGCATAAATTGTTCAAGACACCCTAGCTAGCGTAGAAATGTTTCGTCTTTACCAAAAAAAAAAAAAAATCTGTTTCATAGGAAAATGTAATACCTGAACTGTCAAAATGCATGTACAATTTATATTTTTTTATAACCGACGAAAAATTTAATCATAATTATGCTGAATTAATGGTTACAATTTGCGCACTGGTCAAAATTTTATCCAGTATAGATCCGGACAAAAAATAAAACGAATATTGTCACAATGGATAATGTTTTGTCCATCTTCAGGCACTCATTGTGTGGAAATTTTTCTCAGCTTTAATCAGCTCTGAAACAGCTGTATAATACAAAAGTTCAATTCCTACTTGACTAAAATGTATGAAACAGCTGATATTTTTTTCGTGATTTCAGAGTTGGTCCCATAGTGAAAGTTGTTCAGTTCGATGGTCTAAAGCACCTCTTAAAGTTTGTTGGGTTAATTTTTAAACACCTTATATGAAACTTTTTATTTTATTTTTTTTGCCTTGGTACAAACGACTGGATTAAAAGCCTTGATCGACCACCCGTGCGTTGGCCACCCCTGGTGTAACTCAACTCAGAACTAAAGGAGATAACTTACTTTGCTAGCAGCCTCTTTGGCTATGTCAAGTTGTTCGTGAGTAGCTTGAAGTGTTGCTTCCAATTCGGCTTTCTGTTCCGGGTCCACCTTGCTAGCTGCCACCGTAGCCTCTTGTTGTTTTATTTGATTCTGTTGACATGTTCCACTCATTTACTTACAAAACGAATAGATGACATATACAGAATGTTAATATTGAAAATAAAAAAAAGAGTATGTATAAAGAACGTAAAAAATAAAATAAATAACTTTAAAAAAATTTAAGTTGTGTATTTTTTTAAATTATTGGCATTTAAATGTCACTTTTTGCCCAACCAAGTGTTCAAAATTAATACTTTGCCAAACTTTGACTAACTATACTGAACAAAATATAGGTACTATGCGAGTTTGGCAAGTAATAATATAGTGAGCGCATTTCATAAGCATTCCAATTTTTTTTTTTATTCCAAATATTTTTTTTATATCTTTCTGATAACTATTATGACTTGGCCTATTACCCGATTCCGGCTTGACGTCGACTTACGGGACACTCTGTATATTTAATTACCTTCATAATTGGAATTTGTTCGGCCAAATTCTTGATATCAATTTTGAGTTTGTTTAGCGAAATTTTTCCTTCGCGTACGCTATTTTCTAGGGTATCTGACGTACTTTGTAGTTGTGGTAGGTCTCTGCTTAACTCCGCTAACCTGCAAAGAGGTTTTAATCATTGATTTTGCGACATGGAAGATGCAGTAAGGAACTTGTGGCAGTGGGCTGGCCAGCTTTGTCGGTGGTGGTGGTAGGAGTGGAGACCGCGTATCGGCAAGCATAGTGTGGGACGCCCCCCAGCTAGATGGACGGACGACCTAAACAAGGTGGCTGGGGTAGACTGGATGCGGAAGGCGGAGGACAGGGTGTTGTGGCGCAGCCTGGGAAAGGCCTATGTCCAGCAGTGGACTGCGATAGGATGAGTTGATTGATTGATTTCAACACCTGCTCTTAAAACAGTGAAGGAGATCACGAGGAAAAGCATGGTTATATCTACCAACCCCCACTGTGCCCTCGTGGGATTACGGCCTACTCATCCGGCCTGGGCCACACTGCCCTATAGATGGCGTTATTGTCAACTACATATTATAAAATCTAAATCTACCACCACTATGACTGGAATAATCACATAAATATTAATTCATTACTCGAACCTTGTTGTGAGTATAGACCTTAAGTCGACATACCTTCGTTCCATTCTCGCTAATTTTTCTTCATTCGCCTTCAGAACCCTTGGGTCTTGTTCGCTGGTGTCTTGTTGTACTGAAGTGGACATTTTACCTCGCACTTGTGACCTGCCCCCACCGGTCATAGTACCTAGAATTTTTTTATTAGTTGTCATTTACTTTGTTTATTACTATAAATACGACAAAACAAAAAAAAAAAACATATTCTCTGTTTTTCGGGTCAACGACCGCTGTTAGAGGTTACTTGAAGTATGAGTTACAAAATACAGTTCCTTTCTTGTTTTATACTATTTAAATATCGGTACCTATCACGTCTGTGAAATTTCCAAAAAAAAAACTGATATTTTAATTACCTAACTGTTCTACACTACCTACGGTCGTTGACCCAAAACAAATACAGGTCAAATTAAATTAGCTAGCAAAACTTCGCAGACGTGACGCGCGTCGCCAGTTCCAACTCGTCACAGACTAGAGTATCGCGCAACACGTAGTAGAAACCGCGACGGATATTATTATTTAATAAAATAATATTATTATAACTCACCGGCAATCTCTATAAGATCCCCTCTCAGCGTCACAACTCTATATCGTGGTTCTCCATACGCAATGCGCGTCGCCTGTTCTAACTCGTCACAGACTAGAGTATCGCGCAACACGTAGTAGAACGCGGGAAGGACACGTTCGTCTTTCACAGTTACCAGGTCGAAAAGACGCAGGGCGTTCTCGGGGCTGAAAAGAAAGGGAAACTATGTGTAAAACTGTGCATAGCATAGCAAGAAATTAAATGAAATTGTTTATTCAGTAAATAGAATATCGGAATCACTTATACACGTCATTTTACAAAAAGAATAAAAAGTAAGCTAGATGAGGTCGGCGTTTCCTATCTGACTACTCTGAGAAGAAAGGCCGAAACAAACTCAGAGGTCACAGTCTCTTTTAAAGTCCAGACATAATCTTGGTCAGATCATGTGAAGGCCATATGGATTGATGTCTGAAATGGTATTTTGAGGTACCACACATATTTTAGTGGACCAGTCCAGTCAGATCTGAGCATTTGTCAGTAATCGTGTAGCTTAACTCAAAACTTGAGGAGCTCAACGACTCGACGAACAATACCAAAGAAAGGACATTTGGGTACGCCGCGGCTCAAAGCTACCAGACCATCATTACCTTTAACAGAGAAAGAAAAAAAAAGAATGACCCACATTAGTCCTCACATTTGCAATGATTAAAGTAAGACAATACTTTACAAAGTAACAATTCATGTCATTTTGTATATATTATTCAAAAACGTCAATATGTAAGCTTTGGAGGCGGTGATTTTCTATTTATAGGAAAGTACCATAAAATAAGAATAATTGATGTCATCACAAAAAAGAAGACGTTATCCAAACATTGCTAAAGTTCCATATTGAAATTGGCGAAAAGAAACACATTGGTATCACTCTGGTATATTTATCATCATCATCATAAGCCTACAGTCTTGTCCGTGTGGCACCTAATGAATTGAAATCATAGCGGTGCGATGACGAAACGCACCGGCAACGCGCGACCGTAGCGTCCAGAAGGAGCGTATCAACGCGCGAGCATTTGGGTTCGAATTTCATTTGTCAGTAGAAAACATGGAGTTGAACGCTCTGGAGTTCGCGCTTCAACTGGAAGCAACAAGGAGTCTCTAGTATCTCGACTCGCGCGCAATACGCGCGAATCAAGCGCGAGTCGAGAGTCTGGCGAACGGCACGCGATTTACGCGCGTATTTAGAAATCGCGCGATGCTTGTGGACGCGCTATTGGCGCCTAGTATCTCGTTAACGTGCGAATAAATTCGCGCGAAACGTTTCGCGGCGAATTCGCCCCTTCTGGACAAGGTCTTTGCAGACGTTCGCACGGACGTCAATATATCGCGGCGGTATTTTATCGCGCACTGGATTTTCAACTGTCGGTGTTGAGCCAAGCATTCAGAATCCAACAGAGCGCATACAGGCGCGTCAAAAAACACACTGTTGGATTTTCAACTCTCGGCTCTAAGCAGTGAGTTGAATATCCAGTGCGCTAAAAAAACTGCCGCGGGAAAGGCGCGCCCGTGCGTACCTGGGCTTAGTACATGAACTTACAAGGATTTCCGCTCCTTGCATTTCTCAATGAAATGATCTTGCTGGTCGAGCGCTATGAACGACCACCGTCCGATGTTGTTGTTCTTCAAAAACATGAGGCAATTTTGAGCTGTTTCCACAGTGTCAACGACTATGTTGTCGAGAGCGGAGCAGCATGTTGATATGGCGACGTCGAATTTTGTGGCTATGCCTCCTAAGTCACCCTGGAACAAGTGTTTGGTGTTAGTGTTGAGTCCTCGTTTACTATTATTTTAGTCTTAACTTAGCGCAGTTCGATTGTAAATAAATTTATATACATTTTGGGTCAAACTTTTGCGCAAGATAAACTCGAATAAGTTTCCCGAGATAACATAACATAACATAATCAGCCTATAATGTTCCCACTGCTGGGACACAGGCCTCCTCTCAGTGAGAGGGAGTGGGCCGTAATCCACCACGCGGGCCCAGTGCGAGAGTGGCGAGATACATAAAAAAATTGCTTCGTATTTTTTAAATTACTTTTCATAAACTAAATCTAAAATAATTATGTCTTCACAAGTTATGTTTTACACAGAACGTTGACTTCGTTTAATTTTTTATACTAAAGCTTTTGACAAATATATCGCGCTTTTATTTTAGAGCAGTGGTAGCGTAAACAAATGCATGCTAATAGACACGCATGCACATGCTGAAGGATACCTCACTGCGATACATCGCGAGCTGCTTGGGGATTTACCTCGATGCCTGCGGTGCTATTCTGTAAAAAGATCACCGTGATAACTTAGGTGAAGTGAGCTTAAAGTGAGCTGTCATTCCACCTGATACTACGGATTTACACTGTTGACAGCTCACTTGACCTTAGTTTTCACGGTGAGTTTTTTACAGAATAGCACCGCTGGTCCAGTATATGCGTGCGTGTGTATTAGCATGCATTTGTTTTACATGGAGGTGACATCGAGGTAGCGAGCTAAACCAGCGGTCTATTCTGTAACAATCTCACGGTGAAAACTTCGGTGAAGTGAGTTTGCATTGTACAGACGCCAGCACATCAAGCTACCCAAAACTGTCAACTTTTCCCAATCAAATTTGAACCTTATGCTTTAGCGATAAAGATGAAAATCTATTAAAGAAATTTGACAAATTGTAGTAGCTTGATGTGCTGGCGTCTGTACCTGATGCTAGGGAATGACACTATTGACAGCTCACTTCATCTAAGATTTCACGGCGAGATTTTTACAGAATAGCACTGCTGGTGTAGCATCTTCGGTATGTAATCACCATTAGATCACAGGACAAAATACTCTGATAGGGCCTGTAGTTTTAACTTACCAGTCGTCCATATATGCCGGGTAGTCTTCCACTCCTGTGTTCATTCATAATCGCGTCAAGCACTCTATTGCGAGATGTGTCAGCATTCATAGCTTGGCGAGACTCTTCTACTTGTGTTCTGAAAGGAAATGGCGTTGGAATTTACAATCATCATCATAATAAACCTATAGCAGTCGACTGATCGACATAGACCTCTCCAATTGCACGTCAGTCAGCTCGGTTCTCGGCAACTCTCATCCAGCTGCTACCAGCCACCCTGCGAAGATCGTCGCTCTACCTAGCCTGAGGGCGTCCTACCTTACGTTTGCCGATTCGCGGTCTCCACTCTAGAATACGTCTACCCCAACGGTCAACGGCATTTTGAATAACAATCAAAAAGTTTAAAAAAAAATAATAGCACGTGCAGCACCATACCAGTGATAGAATTGAAACCTCTTAAAAAATAAAGAATAAGTGGGATTTAATGTGAGAGACAGAGAGAGGGAGTTATATCTTTCTTCTCTATCATGTAACGAAATGTGCATAACGTGACGCGATCTTAAAATTTCACTCTCAATTCTTGTCCCATAATCGAATCGCCGCCGAAGTTTCATTTCATAAAACTGAAGTATATTTCTATAAAAGTCTCCAATACTACTATTACTGATAATAACAGCCGCACGGGTCGATCGATCAGGTTAAGCTACGCTTGCCGCGGTTGGTCCGTGGGTGGGTGACCATCTTAACATACCAAGACCCCTCCGTGACTCGGAAAGCACGTTAAGCCGTTGGTCCCGGCTGTCATTCGTGGATCTTTGGCAGTCGTTACGGGTCGTCAGAAGCCCGAAAGTCTGACAACCAGTCTTACCAAGGGGTTTCGTATTACCCAGTAACTGGGTTGTGGAGGTCAGATAGGCAGTCGCTCCATGTAAAATACTGGTAATCAGCTGCATCCGGTTAGACCGGAAGCCGACCCCAACGTAGTTGGGAAAAGGCTAGGCAGATGACGATGACTACTATTACTGATAAAACGACGGATCCTTTTAAGGAATGCGCCAAGATAGCCCGCGAATTTCAAATTATCCTTAAGAGGACTACATGACCTAAAGCGCGGTCTTTGTCGGTCTGCATAGAAAAGAAAGAGAAGCGCGATGCCACAACGCTGGTAATTTATTGCAAAATATGAAGCAATTATCGATTTACGAAAAATCTAGTCTTTGGACAAAAAAACTAAAACACTATAGTTTTAGTATGTTGCTTGTAGAATAATCTGACAAAAAATCATAATGATTGTATGTATATTAGTATGAATTTTGTTGTAAATAAAAAGTTTTTAGAGGTATCTTCATGATTTTTTTCTATCGTACCAAATAAGTTGTATTATGTTTTCAACACACTATCATCCTAGCATTTATCCTGAAGAATATCATATATTTTTTTGGTTTTTTTTACTGTAGGCGATCATTTACTTTTATTGTTTCTAAAACTTGCGTTTTTTGCGTTTAGGTCCTGTAAGCCCCTTAAAGAATTGTGAACCTGACACTGACCTGAAAATTAAAAAATACCGTAAGAAAATTTGAATTTCGCGGGTCACTTTAGCGCATGACCCTTCAAGAGGAAATTACAAAGACACTCATCATCTGCCTAGCCTTTTCCCATTAACTGGATGCAGCTGAACACCAGTGTTTTACATGGAGCGACTGCTGCCTATCTGACCTCCACAAACCAATTACTGTGTACTGTATTCTGCCGTCATAAGGAAAAAGGGCATAACTAATTTTTTTCCGAAATTGAGTTCTATACATATTCGGAATCAGAAAAAAAAGGCCCATCTGCTAATATTATTTGTACAATTTCGGAAAAATGTTAGTTATGCCCTTTTCCTTATGACGGCAGTATTATTATCTTACGAAGTGACACGCGCTTTACTTGTGTTAACATGAAGACGTACTCGTCACGCTACTGCGTGAGCACATAACACACACACACACACACACTTCCGACTTCGCCATTCTCTCGGATGGTACCGAGAGCTCCTGCGCTTACACACATGTTTGTACACTTTAGTTTTGTGTTTATGTTAATTTTTGCGCCATGTTCACCGCAAATAAACGTATTTTCTTTCTTCTTTCTTTCTTTCTTTACTTGTCAACCACAAGTAAAGCGCGCGTCGCTTCTTGAGATAAAAATACTATTAACACTATGGTACATAAAATTTTACACAACTACGCATCACACTGACGTCACACAAAATCCTGCATCGCGCAAGCAGTTTACCGCGCTACAAGCATAATTATACAGTATGGAAACCACATCACAACGTCCCGACATCAATCGTCGGGCTGTTGACCACACAACATCCGTTTGGTAGGAGGATTCTCCCATTTCTATGGAGGATGAGTGAACTTTAAACTCTGTTCCTCATACCTCTATAATACGATACCTCTTGGTAAGACAATGGCACACTACTTCTTTTCGTGTCAATGGTACTCTTCCACATTGTTTTTTTATTATACAGAGTGAAATTAAATTAACTAGCAAAACTCTGCAGACGTACTGGGTATCAATATCTATAGTTACAAACTTAAGGCACTTAAGATAGTAAATAAAACAAACCTCAATGTTACAACTTCATCTTTAAGCGGACCCACTTCTTGCTTATATCGTTTCAACTTAGTGTTAACTTCACTCAGTTTAGCCTCATCTGCTGGCAGAGTGCGTGTTAATTCTTCTTTTAAACTGAAAATAAACAATAGATTTTAGGAAGCCTTAAGGCGTCCACTTGACGCACGCGTATACGTCAAAAATGGAGCTAACTATCGTAAAACCAAAAAAGCGTTACAATTACAAAATTATGGCCTTGACGCACGTCAAAAATAACGATTACGTAACCGTTATTATTTGATGTACAGAGGCCAGCACATCAAGTTACCCCAATCTGTCAAATTTCTTTGATAGATTTTCAACTTTACTGCAAAGGAATAAGGTTCATATTCAATTGGGAAAATTTGACAGATTGGGGTAGCTTGATGCGCTGGCCTCTGTACGTATTTTACGTTAACCAACTGTTTGAAACAACCTTCGTTCCTGAGAAAAGGGGTCCAGACAGACGGACAACGAAGTGATCACATAAGGGTTCCATTTTTCCTTTTAAGGTACGGAGCCCTAATACTATACAACCTGTAAAACAAGAAAAATACTCACGGTTCCTTCTCTGCCAAATCGACCTGTGCCTTCTCATAAGCTTCCTTCATCTTCTCCAACTTCTCAACCTCCTTATTTTCCGTGCTTAGATACAACTTGAGTTTAGATTCCGCTATCTTATGATTGTTGTTAGCTTCGTCGACCAACTTCTTTAAGCCTATGAGATTAGCTTGCAGCTTGTCTTTAATTTCTTGTAAGCCCTGTGTTTCGTTTCTGTGAGGAAATAGGAAGTAAGTAAGTGGATTTTGAGTATTAGTGTTATGGTAATATGATTCAGTTTCTAATGCATCTGAATCTGTGATTTTTTTGTCTACATTTGGTTTTTTATTACAAAAAAAAAATCAGCAGACATACTCAAAATCTATGAAAGCAATCTTTAGAACCACTTTCTCCAAAATTATCCTAGAACCAAAAAATTCGAAGATATGTGAAATCCACCAAACCTCACCGGGCCCGCGTGGTGGATTATGGCCCATTACCTCTCATAGAAAGAGGATGCCTGTGTCCCAGCAATGGGAACATTATAAGCTGATTATGCTACATTGATGGTACCCCAAACAGCCCAATTCAGGTACCCTATGTATCACTAGACCACTAACTTACCTCACGCTAGCGACAACTGTCTGTAGTTCCTCTTCTGCCTTTTCCTTCTGTTCTGCATGTCTTACAAGGAGCCCCTCACAATCTTCTATCTCCCTCTGATTTTTCTCTGGAATCTGTGAAATGATCACGAGTTTACAGACTGTGACTGGTAATCCATTTTTTTTCTCATGGATCTACTTTCAAGCTCAAACTCAAATTATAGGCACTATAGAACTGTCAAGTTCAGTCGGGTCGTGTTCGGTCAGTCAGAAAGATGAAGCTAGTTGCCCATTCCAAAGCGTAGTAGGTACTTATGGACAAGAACGGACAAGAAACTCGTGTATCAAATCAATCCATAAATCTCAAAAACACACTATCAGCAACAATGGTTTTCATTTTGACAGTTCAACAACATTCGTTGCGTTATTTACGTTGTTCAGTAGACATATTTTTCGAACATATGAAGCAATGGATTAGCAATATCCTTCAAAATGATTCAGATTGAGAACAGCTGCACAGAGTTGAGTGTGAGAACTGAACAGAGTTTGTTTACATTTTTATCACATACTTTTAGAACAGACTATAGGTAAGTTAACATTCAAAGGCAGTCTTACCAGTTCCAAATCAATAAGTTTCCCCCTCTCCTGTTCAAGCAGTTGGTCTAAATTCTTCCTTTTCTTGTTACTCTGTGTGAGGTCCGCTTGTGTGGTCACAGCCTTCCTCTTGCAGCCTTGAAGCCTTTCTGTTATTTCCTCTTTCTGTTTGCGGAGGACGTCGTATTTTCTAGAAAGAAATTGACGGTGGAATTTACCGAAGTCGCTCTCTAAATATAAGCAAATCGCAGAAGCCAGTACCCCACGCTCAGTAGTCGCGCTTGCATTCGTGAGACCAACGGGTTATTGGATACTAGCTGTGCCCCGCGGTTACACCCGCATAAGTTTCGATCCCGTAGGAATATCGGGATAAAAACTATCCTATATCCTTTCCCGGGACTCAAACTATCTCTATACCAAATTTCATCTAAATCGGTTCAGCGGTTTAAGCGTGAACAGGTAACAGACAGACAGACACACTTTTGCATTTATAATATTATAGTATGGATAGTAGGAGGGGTCCGTGGCTAAAAAATAACAGCCGCACAGGTCGATCGATCAGGTTAAGCTACGCTTGCCGCGGTTGGTCTGTGGATGGGTGACCATCTTTACATACTGAGACCCCTCCGTGCCTCAGAAAGCACGTTAAGCCGTTGGTCCCGGCTGTCTTTCGTGGATCTTTGACAGTCGTTACGGGTAGTCAGAAGCCCGAAAGTCTGACAACCAGTCTTACCAAGGGGTATCGTATTACCCAGTAACTGGGTTGTGGAGGTCAGATAGGCAGTCGCTCCATGTAAAATACTGTTATTCAGCTGCATTCGGTTAGACTGGAAGCCGACCCCAACATAGTTGGGAAAAGGCTAGGCAGATGAGTATGGATAGTATGGGTTAGTATGGAAGTATGGATTTCCATTAGGAATTTCTCAGTAACAGCCCGGAGTTTGGAAGTGATGCCCCGTGCCTCGGCTTAACATGCAGACGTTCCGTGAGGCTGTTATTACTTAAAACAACATAACAATCACAGCTTATCAATACAACTCTGTAAGTCCAAGAAGTAAGCTTTCTTTTGCCGTACATCGCGATGATGAACATTCTGAATTAAGTAATTCGTCATAGCAACCTTTCGAAGTGCAGTACACCGCAATGATGAACATTCACAATAATTAAATACATCGTCATGGCGTACTTTTTACTCACGCAATTCGAACTTTGAACTTTTAACCCTCTTACTAATAAACGTTGTATAGCGTCTGTATAGTTATGCAACGCTTTGTCTTCTTCTTTCGAAATTCAAATTACTGACGACTGAAAGAGAGAAATCGGTGATATACGTTTATTAGTAAGAGCGTTAAACTTTATGAATACAGTATTTTAAACTTCGAAGTTCAGTATGACAGTGACAGATGCTGAGTGTAATGTTAAAAAACCGGCCAAGTGCGAGTCGGACTCACACACGAAGGGTTCCGTACCACCGTACAATATTTAACACTAAATATATAAAAAAATCACGTTTGTTGTATGGGAGCCCCCCTTAAATATTTATTTTATTTTAATTATTTATTATTAAAGTAAAAATACAACTGAGTATTTTGTGAATATTTCAAGTGCCTACCTGTTGCCATTATTGATATCGAGCAAAAAAGGGCAAAAAAAAATCGCATTTGTTGTATGGGAGCCCCCCTTAAATATTTATTTTATCTTGTTTTTAGTATTTGTTGTTATAGCGGCAACAGAAATACATAATTTGTGAAAATTTCAACTGTCTAGCTTTCGCGATTCTTGATATACAGCCTGGTGACAGACAGACGGACGGACAGACAGCGAAGTCTTAGTAATAGAGTTCTGTTTTTACCCTTTGGGTACGGAACCCTAAAAATGACTTACTTTGTACCCTCTTTGAAAACATTAGTTTTCTCTTGCAACTCTTCCTCGACTTTCTTCAGCTTGTCGTCAACTGCTGCTAGATTCCCTTTCAAATCTGCAAGATCTCCTTGTTTGGATTCAATTATTTTATTTGTTTCGTGACTAGAAAAGATAAAGAGAAAAGTTTTAAAGTATCTATAAGTACTAATAATAATAAAGCTGAAGAGTCTGTTTGTTTGAACGCGCTAATCTTTGGAACTGCCAGTCAGATTTGAAATATTTTCTTTTTGCATCTGAGCCAATATCTATGACTGAGACGCTGGCCTCCTCTCTGTGAGAGGGAATGGGCCGTAATCCACTACAAGGGCCGAGCGCGGGATGTTACATGTCTTCGAATGTTTTGTTCTAAGACATGCCAGTTTCCTCACGATGTTTTCCGTCACCGTTTTTGAGAGCAATAGTGATGAAATAAATTACACAAAGTATGGCACCTTGTCTGGGTTCGAACCCACGACTTACTCGTTAATTGGGGCCGTTACCACTGGGCCATCACTGCTTTTTATATATTTTTTTTTCTTTTTTTTTTGTATTTTTATGATCGTGTTTAGTTTAGTTTGTGATATTCCTGTACAAGTCACAATAAATAATTTTTCTTTCTTTCTAAATAGGTCAAATAACTTACACATATTTCTGCAGCAGCATATTCCTGGTCCTCAGCGTGGTATTGGTCAAGTTCATCAGATCAACGGCATCTCTCATTGGCTGTTCAAGTTTGATCTTCTCTTGTTCAACCAATCGCACTCTGTTCAGTTTCTCTTTACGCATCTCACTGTATTCTTCCACTTTTAAGGCTAGCTTTTCGATCGGTTCCTGTTGTAAATTAATAAAGATGTTGTAGTTTTTCGTTTGGAAGTCTGGAATTTCTAAGTAGCCCGGAGTCTGGATTGGTGCCCGGTTGATGGCAATAACTGGGAGATGAAGTGTCGATCGTCCAGCGGCGAGATGGGCGGACGACATTGTAACCATTGCGGGTAGAACTTGGATGAGGCTGGCACAGGAGCGTGGGGATCGGCACGTGAAAAAAGAGACCTATTTTCAGCAATAGGTGAAGTTGGGCTGTGGATGACGTTAGTCCACTGGAAGATAGTTTAGTGTTTTCTTGTGCTAATCTGCAAGCTCCTATGCCAGCCTCACTGATACCCGCGATGGCAACAATATCGTCCGCCCATCTCGCCGCCGGATGACCGACACTTCGTCTCCCAGCGGTTTCGCACTTAGTCCGATCCGAATCCGAGATATGCCGGGCCCGAAGTGACCATAGTCCTATTTGTATGAGGGGTTGCGCACTAGATCCGAACTCTATCCGTCCGAATTTAGAACATTTCCAATTCGGATTGAAGTCGGATCTTTAATTTGGATTCGGATCGGATGCGAAACCGCTCTTACAAATCACGCTTTTTTCCATGGGAGTAAGCAGACTGCCGAATTTCACATGCATCCTTACATATTCCTTTTGCTTCATTTAAATTCACCAACCAAACAAATGACGACGACATTCAAGTTAAAAAGTTTCAATGAATTTCATACCTTGTATCTGGAAGTGCCGATAATATCTTCTAAATACTCCAACATTCCTGACTCATGTTCAGTCATTGCTTTCGGCTTCATCATGGCAATTTGTTCTACTTCACCCTAGTAAAGAGAAAGATTTATTTTATTGTCGAATTGGCATCCTTCTGACCTCGGTCACGCCTGATGGATAAAATGTGGAAGGGAACACAGACACCGGCAGAGAGTTCCTCACTTATTCTCAACATTATTGGAACATGATAAATTAATGCTTCTCTGAGTCTTGACGGCAAATTGCCGCAATATTTTGCTACTATTTCACTATTTCTACTATTTCACATGACATCATAGCACAATTCAATTGCCTAAAAATCATGGTTTATTCAAACTATTTGAGCCCACAAAACAGCTGTTTAAAATTAGAAGGAGGCATTCCAATCAAGTCTTTGAACTCACCTGCAAAATCAAGAACCGGTTATGATCCAAATCAATGCCATTTGACCGTAAAAGCCGGGCCACTTCTTTGAACTGCACCCGTTTTCCGTTCAAAGTGTAGAATGATGAGCTGTCTCTGAAAGCTGTTCTAGCTACCACAATCTGGCTGCCAGGTACTATAGTGCAGTCACCTCCTTCCTGTAAAAAAGAGAGAAATTTATTTATTTATAATCCGCGCAGAACTAGTTGGCGCACCTGAGGTATGTGAGCGGTGGGACGGAGGGGCGGGGGCGGAGGCACATTACTCAGTACATGCGTTGCGAACCGCCGCCTCACTCCTGACCCCACCTCCGCGGCCAACTAGTTCCGTGCGGACTATAATACTTTAAGGGGTTTATTCATTAACGATGATTAAAATGTATAGTTAATCAGTCGCTAATCACTACTTGACTTTAAGCAATGTTTATGAACAAAGGGGTTTGCTCACAAATCTATAGAGGCGGACTTAATGCCATAGGCATTTTAGACCAGTCAACCTTTGGGTGATGTAGAGACAAACAGTGGTATACATACTCGTATACGTAGTAATTAGTCCGAAAGTAGAAGCTAGTTGCATTTTTCACAGCATAGTTGCCTCTAGAATAGGTAAGAAACTCCATGGTTGTTGTTTTGAAACAAGTCATTACAGCATCACTATTTACAGTCATCAATAAAGTCACCGGAGTTACTAACATAGCTTGCAGAACCGATGGCCGGTAGAGCAGACGAGTCCTGGAGTGTAGACCGCGTATCGGCAAGCATAGCGTAGGACACCCCCCAGTTAGATGGGACCTACGACCTAAGAACTTTCTTAAGGTCCGAGCCACTTGGCCGGGACAGACTGGATGCGGAAGGCAGAGGACATGGTGTTGTGGCGCAGCCTGGGAGAGGCTTATGACCGGCAGTGGAGTGCGAAATAAATAATTACGATTTTTCAAAACAAAAACTAAGTGAAATTGAACATACCTCATCAATAATCTTACTGAAGTGTACCTCAACAGTTGCGCTCTTGATATTGGGATACTTGCTGGACGAGTGTATCAGAACAGATATCTTCTTTGACCTGATCTTCGTGGCTCGGTACCCAAAGACGAAGAGCATAGAGTCTATTACGTTACTCTTTCCGCTGCCGTTTGGGCCTATGATAGCGGTGAAGCTCTGAAAGGGTTTAATACAGTTAGTTTGAGCTAAAAATAGACTATCAATTTAAATTTTTAAACAATGCATAAATATTGAAAAAACACAGTAGGTTGAAAATAAAATGAAAATAATGTTTAAATAAAATACTTGAAATATTACTGAAACGGTCAATAAGGATCACATGATCCTTATTGACCGTTTCAGTAAAGAGAAAATAGGGAAGGTGAAGGTGGCTGGGACAGACTAGATGCAGAAGGCGGACGACAGGGTGTTGTGGCGCGGCGTGGGAGAGGCCTATCTTCAGCAGTAGACTGCGATAGGCCGAGTTGAATAAGAAAATAGGCCTTCATCCAAATTCAATTTTATTTATTTGCCAAAATTTATGTTTACAACATATGATCTTAAAACTATAATGGCCCCTTTAAATTCTACCATTACATATTAGTGTTAACCTGCATCATCCCACTGCTGGGCAAAGGCATCCCATGACTTCCAGTTCTTTCGATACAGGGTTAATGTGAACCAGTGGTTGTTTGTTTTTCACAACGCCTCCTGGCTGTGTCAGGGCTCCCTGCAGTAGTTATTTTGGCCAGCAGCTCATTGGGCATATGGCATTACATATGGTGTACAAATATTTAAATTTATCTCACACAAGTTTATGATCTCAAAGATACAAGTTTTAAAATATACAAATGAAAAGCCATAGCAACTATAACAGAGTGGGGCATTATCAAATTAACTTTATTATGTTTTATTTTGCATTCTAAAAATATCTCTCAACATATTATTTGTATCACAAAGTATTTTGAAAATACTTTCTAGTTGTCTAAAAGCATAATATTTTATTTAAGGCATTTCTAACTAAAATATGAAATAAATAAAAGCTTCTGTTCTAGCTTGAAAAGGCATTAAAAGTTTTCATGCATAACCAATCTAGTTCTACATTACTCTAAATCTGTGTACTCATATGCAATTACACACACACACACACACACACACTCACTACACTAACTTACTCCACACCACAAACCACACAGCACACTTACACAACACACCTAAGGTACGGCGGCCATGCTAAATTTGCCAAAGATGTAAACACCAATGTCCGCTCGAAATTGAATAAAATCGATATTATAAGAACATTTATTTTAAGTAATGTTTGTTTTCGTTTAGTTAGCTCGGAGATTTAGACGAAAACAAACATTACTTAAAATAAATGTTCTTGTATATAGATTTTATTCAATTTCGAGCGGCCATTGTTGTTTACATCTTTGGCAAATTTAGCACGGCCGGACTACGGAGCACACTCACACCTACAGTTACTTTCTTATTTTACCAATTACTTGTTCCTATTTTTCATGTATCCTTTTATTACCCATTAACTATTTCCAACAAACATCGGCTTCTTTCGATCCAGGGATAAAGTGGACCACTGGTTGTTTGTTTTCTACAGCTCAACATCCCAACTTCTACAGGATTTGGCCGCAACACCTTCTGCTGGTGTCATGGCTCCATGTAATGGTTATTTTGGCCAACAGCTCATTGGGCATATGGCATTACATATTGACCATTAAGAGAAACATCGACATAACTGCAATTTTTTTCTTTGCTTTCATAACGTAAATACTATTTCTAAGTGCTTTGGCATATTTAACTAATTTTTGGGAAAAAATACATTTATGTAGAGGTTTATCCAAATGAGCCATATGGTGTACAAATATTTGATTTTATCAACTCAAAGATTTTTAACAATACACAAATGGGTTATGCAAACAGCAAAGTAAAGACAATGCTTTTATATGCTTTTACATACATACTAAACTCACACCTTTTTCCTTTTTTTTTTTAGTGTTGTTTAGTAAACGCCACTGCCACAACCATTAGATACTAACATGCTTTTATTATATCAAAGTAGCTTCTGCCCCAGTTTCGCCTGCATTGATGTGGATTTCATAGCTTTTATTTTTTTGTGTGGAAACCTAATTCTTTTTTTTAAATAAAAGTAGCCTATGTTACTCCTTATAACATCAGCTATCTGCCACCAGTGAAAGTCCCATTGATGTAGAAATTATACATCAATGGAAAGTCCCGTCAAAATCCATCTAGCCCTTTCAGAGATTAGCAGGAACAAACACAGACAAAAAAATGTTACATTGTGTTTTTGTCCTAAGTACCATATACACTTTCATATTGATACTGAGACTCCTCCGTGCCTCGGAAAGCATGTTAAGCCGTTGGTCCCGGCTGTCTTTCGTGGATCTTTGACAGTCGTTATGGGTAATCAGAAGCCCGAAAGTCTGACAACCAGTCTTACCAAAGGGTATCGTATTACCCAGTAACTGGGTTGTGGAGGTCAGATAGGCAGTCGCTCCATGTAAAATACTGGTATTCAGCTGCATCCGGTTAGACTGGCAGCCGACCCCAACATTGTTGGGAAAAGGCTAGGCAGATGATGATGATGATGATGATTATTATGAATTCAGTAAAAAGCTGATATTCTGATTTTACAAACAGACACTTCAATTTTATTTGTAATGTATAGTTAAAATACGCAAATTCATAGTATTGTTTTAATATGAACTTGTATTTTTTGCCTTACCTTGTGAAACGGTCCCAAAGCCTGAACGCCGGCATAACTTTTGAAGTTTTCATTCATTATGTGAGTTATAATAAGCCTCGGTCCCGTTGTATCGAAAGTCAATGCCGGTTTCGGCGCCGGCGGAATATAGATATCACCTATACGAATTCCACCTTCTTCATCATCAGATATATGGTCCATGTCACCGCTTATCAAGTGGTCTTGTTCCAGATTTTCTTGATCTTGTTGTGAAGTCGAAGGTCCGGCAATCGGAGCGTCTTCAACATCCATCGCCTCGTCCTGCGGCCTTCTCTTTTTAGTCTTCTGCATTGTTTTCACCAAAACAAATACTGGTTTTAATAGTTAAAGAGCTAGCCAGTTCGGCCCTTCAGCAAAATAGTTGGAATCAATCGATATTACAAGATTAATCACAATAAAACAACAGGCTAGATAACACAGGCCAAACCAAGTAGTCTAGACTAGACCGTTTAAAAAAATTTAAGCAGTGTTGCCAGCTTCAAGTTTAAATTATCGATCGAATTTCCTCGTCGAAATTATTGTTACGACAAAATGATCGCAAAATCTGTTATAATCTATTGGATTAGTCATCCTCGCGCGTCTTGATTATATACCTAACAGATCAATATTTTACAGTTATGCTAGAGGCTGGCTGATTGGTTTGTGCTGCTAGGCACAAACCGTACCTTAACGATATTTTCTCATAGCTTTGAGTAGTGACGATTTTGTCCCAACTCAAAGCAGCAGAGTAGTAACGATCTTGACCGTGACGTAAACAGCAGTACCTATGAAAATAAAAAACTGCACTGTTTGAATTATCCCCGACTCCTATTACGTGTATAGAGCACTGGTTGCCTAGTAGTAACGGGTGCGACTTACGTGTTGTAGGTCGTAAGTTTGAACCTTATCAGGTGCTTTAATTTGTGTAAATTATTTCATCATCACTGCTCTCAAAACGGCGAAAGAAAACATCGAGGAAACCGGCATGTCCTAGAACCAAAAATTCGTAGACATGTTTGTGACATCTACGATCCTGCACTGGGCTCGCGTGGTAGATTACGGTACTCCCTCTCACAGAGTCTGTGTCCCAGCAGCCACTCAACTAGCCGGTGTACGAGAGTGGCGGCGAACGAAAACCACATGCTCTTGTTTATTAGTACTATTCTTCTATTTATCTAGGTATTAGTTATCTAAGAAAATCTCATAGCAATATTGATTCAAACTTCAAAAAGTCAAAATGATCGTAGTTAACCAGTATAAGCCGACTTCTGGGTGTAAGAAAAACCTATACAATACTAGGTCAGCTAATACTGGAAATACAAAGCTTGATGTGTCGACTCGTTGTGTGTAAATCGTACGACTCTGCACCAGCCTTATTCAAGTTCTACTCGCGATGGTAACAATGTTGTCCACCCATCTCGCCGTCAGACGACCGACATTTCGTCTTCCAGTGCTTGGACGCCACTCGATCACTGCCTTACTCGGTAACTCCATCTATCATCACTGCACCTTGCCAAGTGTCCCGCCTAAGCCCGACTGCGTTTGTTTCATAAGTCATAAAATATCATACGCCCACATAATTATCGTATAGGTTGGCAACACTAATTTAAAGCGCGTTTTTTGACAGTGATGACAGTTTGAGTTTATTCTGTCAACAACAACAGTCATTACACCACAGATTGTTGTTAGTTGCTAGAGATGAGCATCATGAACGTCACGCGAATATAATCATGGCGACTCACTTACGATTTCACAATCAAAAATCGATGAGTTTCAACCAGTGTGGAAGAAGTTACGTTAAGTAGTTTAGTCGTGAATCTAGATAAAAATATACCTGTAGGTGTATTTGTGAAGTTCCAGCCAAGCTGCACGGCTTCAACGCCATTTTATGAATATTAAGCTAATTTTTATAACTTGGGGTACTGGGTATTCAGAAGTTTAAAATAAACATAGTGAACGTAAACTCACTAAAATTAGCAAAGAAGCATTTGAAATACACACGGCACAAGCCGCCCCTCGCCAAAAAGTACCGGGCGCGTGAACCGCGTTGTAAAACCCACAACTCCAGCCGGAAGTCGAAAGGTCTCATAGCTATTACACTCGACGAAGAAGAGAATCATTTTGAAACTCCACGGGCAGCGGGCACTCCACACACTTTTAAACATTTACACAACTTTTATATTTATGAGACCGCATTGTTCGTAAAAAAAACGGCGATTTATTTAAAAAGCTTCAGAGCAATGTTATCGATTTTGATTTATAAGACCAAAATACCGACATGAATTATGCCTAAGAAGATCAAATACTGCCCTTATGTACAGACGCCAGCACATCAACCTACTACAATCTGTCAGATTTTTGTAATAGATTTTCAACTTTATCGCTAAAGCATACGGTTCAATGTTGATTGGGAAAATTTGACAGTTAGGTGTAGGTTGATGTGCTGGCGTCTGTACAAGAGCATACTTTGCATGGCTCCGAAAATTTTTAATAAGCTACCAAAAATGACATACAAGATTTAAAGCTAGCCTAAATCATTTTTTAATAGACAAATGCTACTATACCATTGACGAATTTCTTGTGACTGATCCTGAATCAGACTTTTAATTTATTAGAATTGTATCGTTGGTTTATAATTATAATGTTTTATTTAATTTCTAATATTGATAAATTAATAGTTTATGCCCTAAAGGGTAGATTTTTGAGTTTCTGTAAAATATCTGTAAGACCAGCTGTTTTATCACCAAAAATCGCACTAATAAATTTTGACTTTAAATACGTATTAAAGTTACATTTACTTAATACATTTTGAAATAATTGTGCTTGTGAGAACGATGTAGAAAGACAATCAAACTGCCAGGCCTATTTCTAGGCAGAAATATGTCAAAAGATGTGCTCGCTAAAAGCGTTCGTAATAAAAATATTAAAAAAAGAACCATTAAAAAACTGAAATAAATAAAAAATACTAAATACAAACGAGCAATCGCAGTGCCGCCGGTGGATACTTAGTAAATTTTTTTTCTGTATTTAGTGTAGGTAAACAATTACTTACAAAATAAATCAAGATAATTTTCCATGTGAATTTAAGATTTTATTAGTACGCAACTTGACTAGTAACAGTAATTTACTTTGATAAATAAATAAAACATGATGCTGTGTTTAAATATTATGTTATGATCCTTGAATGCTTTGCCCCAGTTTGTAATGTGGCCGTGGGCACAGAGCTAAATAAATAAATAATAAAACTAAGTAAATCTAACACTGTTTTCTTGGCCAGTATATTTTGGACTGTCGAGCGGTATAGAATAAGACTACTAACGGCCTGGCCACGAACTCGCCGCTATCAGCGGTAGCTTAGCACGGGGTGGGGAGCGGTAAAATAGTAGATTGTTATACGAGGTTCGAAAGGAATCTATTCCCATACGAGGTATTTAGACGCCCGAGCGCAGCGAGGGCGGCTATAGTCCGAGTAGGAATTGATGACTTTCACCCGTGTTAAACACTCTACTTTTCATTTCGAATATAAGGAAAGTAAAAAATAGTGGTTTTTCTAAAATATTTACTGATAATAATAACATGAATAGTAGGTACCTATGTAAAATTAATTGAGATGTTAGAACAATTTGTGTACTATTTTAAATATGGAACACGCGGTGTGTCACCGCCGCGGGCCGTCCCGCTTGATAGGTTTTTCTTTTTATTCACACTGGCTGTTTATACACTCACAAGACTGCAGCATTTTTCTATTTTTCTTAATGTATGTAAAACATTTCGTAGCTGACTACAGTTCTATTTTTAAAATTCATTCCCACCCTAAAGAGGGAAGTAATTACTATGAGTCTTTCCCGCCCTGTGGTGGGAAGCAGCGTCTTCCACCCGCTATTCGGATCAAACAAACACTACTTTCCGAGTATGAGAAATGAAAAAAATATACTTACCAACATGTATGAACCATGCCACGACGCACTGCTCACAGCGGCAGCGTCAACGCTAGACAAAAGAAACCGCGCCGTTTGCCGCTAAGCCAAAACTCGTGGATGGGCGGTAAGTGCTAAGTGACTAAGTGTAAGACTATCTGTGTATCTGACTTGTATTGATAGTGTTCATCATAAAAATATTTCCCGCAGTATAGTGTCTTTTCTTTCTTTAGTAAGGAAGAGCAGCTCTAGCTCTCTCGTTTTTTTCATCAACTGTCAAATGTTCTTCTGTCAGTTCTGTCACAACAAAAATGGCGAACCGCACGGTAAAAGACGCGAAGTCAATACGAGGCACAAATCCTCAATATTTGATAGAAAAGATCATCAGATCTCGTATATACGACTCCAAATACTGGAAGGAAGAATGTTTTGCTTTAACTGCAGAGTTACTAGTCGACAAGGCTATGGAATTACGATACGTCGGCGGCGTGCACGGAGGTTTCATTTACCCGACGCCGTTTTTGTGTTTAGTTTTAAAAATGCTGCAAATTCAGCCTGAAAAGGACATTGTGGTTGAATTTATAAAGAACGAGGAGTTCAAATATGTACGTGCTTTAGGAGCATTTTACATGAGGCTCACAGGATCGTCAGTAGATTGTTACAAATATTTGGAACCTCTTTACAATGATAATAGGAAGTTGAGGAGACAAAATAGGGAAGGTCAATTCGAGATAGTTCATGTAGATGAGTTTATAGACGAGCTACTTCGTGAGGAGCGTCTGTGTGACGTGATTTTGCCAAGAATTCAGAAGCGTCATTTTCTAGAGGAGAATAATGAGTTGGAACCCAAAGTTTCCGCCCTGGACGACGATTTGGACGAAGATATGCCGTCTGATGATGAAAATGTTGATACTGAAGTGAAGGAGAACAAGAGGGAAAAAGAACGGAGGGGAGACAGAGAGAGGAGAAGGGACAGGTTAGTTTGTAAACAAACTTTAGCATATTTTATAATCTGTACCTATACTCCCTAATACACCAACTGTGTTTATTGCTAAGATGATAGCAGCCTGACAATGAGTCAACAACCCATAACATCAATACTGCTTATTGCTTGCCAATTACCTACTAACATCAAACGGTGAAAAGGGATGCAAGGGGTTAATTGGGACAACACTTTAAAAGGGATTTTAACATTGAAATAATATAGTTTGTTGACAAAATGGACTCGTAATGTGTTTACTGTATTTTAATTAACAATTAAGTGCCCTTGTTGGCAACAAACTATATTATTTTATAGTTCCGTCCTGATTCACCCCTGTATCTCTATCCACCTCGTTTGTAGGTACATGCCATCTGTTGTCAAGATTTTAGTTTGAATTTTATGGGAAGTATTTTTACATGGTCCACACGTGGCATGTGTGTATTATCATGAAAGACCATTATTTAATTTTGCTTGTACCCACAAAACAGATTTTCAGTTTCCTTTAACATTAATTACAAACGAAGCAGCAGATTTTGCACATAAAATGTTCTATTTTTAATCAGCTAAGCAATCATCACAGAATAGTGATAACACCTAAATATTTTTACACTTCCAGGTCAAGAGAACGGGACAACAGACGTGAGAAACGTGACGTGGACCGCAAAAGAGACCGCTCACGAAGCAGGGACCGTGACCGCAGAAGAGAGAGGGAACGTGAACGGGAAAGGGAAAAGGAACGTGAGAAGGAAAGAGAAAAAGAACGTTCTAGAGAACAAAGGGAACGAGAGAGAGAAAAGGATAGAAGAGGAGACAGAGGGGATAGAGATAGACATGATGTTGATAGAAGAAGAGATAGAGGGAGGTACTGATAAGAATAAATGTGTGAAGTTTATTATGTGGTTGTTTTATTATTGAAATGGGTAGTTTGGTTACTTTATTCATCATCATGTCATTCATTTGCAATCTTTTGAAGCATGTAAGATAATGATAAACTCACTGAGGACACAATACTATGTACTACCCACAGACATAGATCTACAATGTCTGTGGTACTACCTGTTACCTGATACTTTGTGTGTATTTTGTATTTCATAATTTTTTATACAAATATCCAGGATCTAAAAGTACCCTATGTCCTTCTCCAGATCCTAGGCAAACATAGGGTAACAGGCAGAAGGGAGTTACTTTCGCATTTATAATATTACTGTGGATTGTGTCCAAGTGCAAAAGTAACTTACTAAAGAGAGAAACATACTGATTTGATATTCTATGCTCTAGATCTAAGGGATCCTTTAAAATAAATAAACAGATGAATTGATGTGTATATTTAAAAAAAAAACATATTGCTATAACAATGTCATAAAAATAATTCTCTGTATACTGAACAATTAATTTCATTTCATTAACAAGTACATTAATTTGTATTATGTACGACATTTTAGTACTTTTTATATACTACATACATGGCTAAAACGGACTGCAGTAGCCAATCAGAAGGCTCATTCTCGTAATTTTAAATGTTCATTTAATTGCAGTCTCTTCTCGGCGACAAACAAATGTCTAAAACTTGTCAAGATATAGGAAAATTAAAGGTATTTTTGACAGGTCAGACTGTGAATGTTCTTAAAATTACGAGAATTGCCCCTCTGATGCGCTGAAAAGGCAAAACTTGAACGAAAAGTGGGGGAAAACAAATAATATTGTTTTATAGGAAATGTTCAAGTTTTGTATAGAACTTTAGCTTATGATAAGATTCAAGAATGAGTTTCATTAGTAGTGAAAAATTAATGAAACTAAAATAACACAAGTATCATTTACTTGCAGATAAAATAATAACTGAACAGAAAAAAAAAAAAAACTTAAGAAAATTTTAATTCCGTAGGCTATTCACAGACCGCGCTTTGACTTTGCTAAGTAAATTAAGCGTGTGGATAAGGTTCACATTCGTATGGAACGCTTACTTTGAAAGGTAAATAAAATAAAAGTGCGATAATTGAATCTGGCCACAAATAACTGCCGTCTGACTATATCTTAGTTTGCCTGCAAATAAAAGATATAGGCCTGCGCAGACGATGGACAATTTGTCCGCGCCGATAGAAAGTACGGAAATCTATGCAATAACGCACACGAAGGACAAGTAAACTGCTGCAGCAAATTGTCCGCAACGATACAATCGGACAATTTCTCCGCGTACAAATTGTCCATCGTCTGCGCAGGCCTTATAGCAAGATCTTTAGTTGATGCTCAGTGTGTGTCAGAAGGTCGTGGTCATATTTAAGGGTGTGGTACAGACCATCAAACTTGAACTTTATTTTTGTATGGGACGAAACTTCAATACTCAAACCAAATGTACAGACGCCAGCACATCAAGCACTACAATCTGTCAAATTCCTTTAATAGATTTTCAACTTTATCGTTAATGCATAAGGTTCAAAGTTGATTGGGAAAATTTGACAGTTTCGGATAGCTTGATGTGCTGGCGTCTGTACATGGGACAGCCGATTATTGTTTCGCGATTACGATCTTGATCCCATGGAGAAAGTTGTTCAGTTTGATGTTCAGTACCACACATTTCTGATACGTGCCAATTCAAACTTTATGGCGGCTCGGAATATGAGGCGAGTCGCTGCGCAGAAACAAATTCACGTGTCCGCGGGGGTGAGGTGGGGTGAGCGGTAGTGGGGACGGTAGCGCACTTCAAAGCCGCAATAAAGTTTGAATCGAGCTTCTTCTTTTCGTATCGAATGGTACTCTTGCCACGCCACGTTGATTGCGGCACCAGTGGCGTTCTTTAGGTCAACCGAGGTGCAGGTGAACGGGCACTTAGGACACTCCAGCAAGTGGGGCAAGGTCTGGTCAGAGCACCGCACTCGCACTGATTGTTGGATGGGTCTTTAATCCCCCACTTCGACAAATTGTGTCTGCAGCGGCCTACTTGAGTACGCAATCGATTGAGAGGTTTCCATATAGGATATTGGCCCCTGCAGGTCACGGCCGGGAGGCAAAATATAGGTACGCTGTAGTATTACAAAATTAGCACATAGATTAGCGTCTATTGTAAAGCACAATTTAAATACTAAATACATGAGCATAATATTATAAAATATTTCGACTTTCTACATAATTATGTACAGCATATAATTTTCTTTGAACATCTATCTAAAAATTTGTTACGACTAAAATGCACGTTAAATATAATAATCAGCCTATAGTGTTCCCACTCCTGGGACACAGGCCTCCTCTCTTCGAGGGCTGTAATCTACCACGCTGGTACAGTGCGGGGTTTAGATGTCACATGTCTTCGACTTTTTTGGTTCAAGGACATGCTGGTTTCCTCACGATGTTTTCCTTCACCGTTTTCAGAGCAGTGGTGATGAAATTAATTACACAAAGTAAAATTCCTGTCTAGGTTCGAACCCACGATAAGTCGGGGCCGTTGCCACTGGGCCAGCACTGCTCCATGTTAAATGCATTCCCATAAATTCATTAGTTTTAACAATTTACATAATATATTTCTTTTTTCTTTCTTAACAAATATTTCTTTGATATAAAACTAGTGGCATTATTTTATATAAGATCAAATTAAATTTACTTGAAAATCTTCATATACGTGATGGGTATCAATTTAATTATTCATTTGCCTAGCCAATTCCCAACTATGTTGGGGTTGGTGTCCAGTCTCATCGGATGCAACTGAATACCAGTATTTTACATTAACAGACTGCTTACCTGACCTCCACAATTCAGCAACTGGTTATTACGATACCCCTTGGTAAGACTGGTAGTCAAGACTTTCGGGCTTCTGTCTGTCAAAGATCTACAGATGACAGCCGGGGTCAACGGCTTAACGTGCTTTCCGAGGTACGGAAGGGTCTCGATATGTATTGGACGGCCTTACCTTCGATCGACTCGTGCGTATTTCACTGCAGCTTGTTACGATTTCGGTTGAAATGATGATTACGAGGTCAACGGGGGACGTGAGAACGCGTTCTTGACACCTGTCAGTTTTAATACCAACGAATACGTGTTTTGCGAATTTGATCTTTATTAGGTACTAAAATTGTCGATTGAACTTGAAAATACGAGTACGAATTTATTTTTGTTTCATCTTTAGATCGATAGTTCGATACCCATCACGTCTATCAAGTAAATTTTATTTGGTCTTGTTTAATTTAGATTAGATTTATATTATTTACTATACACTTCATAACACTAATTTCATAAATAATACGTTATTTTATTGTTCATGTTATTACAATAGGTATTATTTTAGTCTATTTGAGGGCTAGCTAAGGGGCCGTCTCCACGAGCGAGAGAATCGCGGCGATATTATCGTTGTGCCACGTATTTCTGTATACTCTCTTAGAACCTGTCTCCACACGGCGATATCATCGCGGCGAAAAGTTGCGAGACTATCGCCGCGATTCTCTCGCTCAAGACGCCCCTAAGTTATTGATACAGTTAAGCACTAAAATATAAGAACATTATTCTGTACTTGGAAGCAGCAAGTTGAAACTTGAATTTGAGAATGACCAACAGCTAAGCCGACGTTCTCACGAAAGTAAAAATATCGCGGCGGGATTTTATCGCGCACTGAATTTTCAACTCTCGGTGTTGAGCTGAGCATTGAGAAGCCAACAGAGCGCATCCCAACGCGTCAAAAAAACACACCGTTAGATTTTCAACTTTCGGCCCAAGTCAGTGAGTTGGAAATGCAGTGCGCGAAAAAAATTGCCGCGGGAAAACTGGGCTAAGTGTTCATACACACGAGCGGTAGAGGCAACTGCAGACGTCGAAAACGTGCCGCTCGTGTATTTAAGCCCCGTACTTAAATACACGAGCGGCACGTTGTCTATGGCAGGCGTCGTCGGCTGCAGTTGCCTCTGCCGATGCCGCGTGCCGCTCGTGTCTATGCACACTAAGGTTTCCATCACACCGACTTGGGTGTAAAAAACGTTGCTGCTAAAACATCGTGTGATGGAAGCCTCAAAAATGTTCGTAATGAGTGGTGCGAATTCAGAGTTTTCAAGTTGATTCGAGTGGATAAGATCCCTTGCAAAAGCCTAAAGGCTTCGATCAACAATAGCACTAGATTAAGGATTAGGAACAACAACACATAGCTCATTAGTGGCCGCGATTGCATATAACTCGATTATAAACCTTAACTTTCAAACATAAAGTTTATTGTAATTTGCAATATATTTTACTACTTTGATTGAAAAGTAAAGGTATTTCTAAAATAAGAACACAAATATTTATGGAAAAATGAAACATAATTTCTAAGCAATAAGATTGAAAAAACTATGTTGCAAAATAAGACCACAACATTGTTTGTGGTATTCTTTTCCTTGCCGTTTTTGATGCGCTCATCGGAAATCTAGTACAGAGGCCAGCACATCAAGCTACTACAATTTGTCAAATTTCTTTAATAGATTTTCAACTTAATCCCCAATACATAAGGTTCAAAGTTGATTGAGAAAATTTGACAGTTTCGGGTAGCTTGATGTGCTGGCGTCTGTACAATTTGTTGATCGAAGCCTGCAGGCTATGAATGCTCATAATTAATTTAATAAAGACAACCCACGAAAAGTTTTAATGTGGCACTTTCGGGAGATACTATTTCATTAAGATCAGATTATTTCAGAAATAAGATGTTTTGACCGTGTGGTAATTAGAATAGCGCACTAAAGAGCCCTTTAGGCAAAGCGCGCACTGCGACGCGATTTTTTAATCGCATATTTTCAAGCGTTTATTTTCCGCATTACGCGGACTCTAGTATATTGGTATTGCTCACAGATTGCCCATTATTTTCGACGACGAATAAATTTCGTGGTGCGCGCTTAGCTTAAAAGAAACTAGACAACAAAAAAATATTTCGAACTGCGGAAGTGTGCATGTGAATATGCGCAGTTGCGCAAAACATGAGTAACAATATAGCGCGCATGTGTTTAATTTTGCGAGCGGAGCCTTCAGCGTGGCAAAAAAGGTCGCCTTCTATACACATTCCTATGTCTCTAATATCAACTTACAAATGCAGCATTAAAAACCATAGATCAACAATTTATAATTTACAAAAATCATAGACACTCCTCAGCACTAGAGTTACGATTCAAAGTGTTTTTAATCATGCCACTGATTGAAGGCACACTGAACTTTGGCTAGAAGGTCGGGGCGTGCATTATGAAGATCCTTTGCTCTTCTTTCTTGATCCATTTGAGGAGACGGTCGACTGCTTTGATCGCTTGGTCTTTTTCCATTAGGGGGTCGAATGTAACGTACAGTTCGAAACCGTTGGTTACCTGAAATTGTTGATAATTGGATTTTAGAGAAACGAAAGATGGTCATTACAATCACTATGCCAACCTTTTCCCTATTATTTTGGGGTTGGCTTCCGGAATTACTGAGTATTTTACATGAAGCGACTGCCTATCTGACCTCCACAGTGACTGGGTAACAAGATACCAGGTAAGACTGGTTGTCTGACTTTTGGGCTTCTGACTACCCGTAAAGACTGTCAAAGATCTACAAATAACAACAGCTTAACGTGCTTTCCGAGGCACGGAGCTGTCTCGAAATGTAATCGATGGTGACCCATCCACGAATCGACCGCGGCAAGCGTAGTTTAACCTTCGACCGACCTATGCAGCTGTTAATCATGAATTATGTTATTATAATATGATTGGATATTAGAAAATTAATTTGGGACCTTATAAAATGACTTTATTAGAGAAAATGGTAAATGCAGATCATGCGAAGTATGTTTGCAATAAGTTTTAATTGGATTCGGTCTTTCTGATTTCCCACTGAGAAAAACAGCTAGTATCAGTAATCTTTTAAAATACAAGATAAAGTAGGATGACTTGATATCATCATCTTAGCCAAAAGACGTCCACTGCTGGACATAAGCCTACCCCAAGCACCACCACTTTGACCGGTTCTGTGCTTCTCGCATACAGCTGATTCCTGCGGCCTTCACCAGGTCATCGGTCAACCATTCGGGAGGCCTTCCAACGCTACGTCTTCCGAAACGTTTTAGCTAGCCAAATGTCACCCTACCTACCGTCTATTATAATTCACTTCTAGTTCAAAACAGAAATAAATTACATGAAACACTTACCCAAGCCAGAATAGTGTCATTAGAATTCGAACGAAAAATAAGCTTCGCCGGCGTCGAAGTACAATGTATTGAACTGCAAAACCTCCGGTAATTCCTCACATAATCTATATCCGATAATTTTTCAACCTTCTTCACAGTGATATCACCCCCAACTTTGTGTCTCATTCTATAATCCTGAAGCTTATCCAGACTTATAGGGTCTGAAGTAAAGAGTTGTGCCGTTGATTTGCATTTGTACATAAAGTGCCGAATTTCGGGTATTCCTATATGCTTTAAAGGGTTCGTCGTTGGTAATTCTTCGTTTCTGTTTAAGGCATCGTTGATAGCGACCAGGCAGTTAGAACGGCGTAGTTTATCGGCTATCGTGTGCTTTGCTTGGGAGAGAGGGAAGAATGCGTCACGTTGTACTGTGAGTAAGAGGAGGCAGGCTTGACAGTCTTCTGAGATGTATGATACGTGACCGTGGAGGAATCCTCTGTGAAACAAACAATATTGCGTTACATGAATTATAACATCTATTCTATGCAAATAAATAAAAATTAAGTGTATGTTTGTAATGTCAAAATAACAGCTTTTTACTAAATGCATTATGAAAGTATATACAGCACTTATGACATAAAAGCAATTTTTTAAATATTTGTCTGTCTATCCGTTTTTTCCGGCTAATCTCCGAAACGGCTGGACCGATTTTGACGAGACTTTCACTGGCAGATAGCTGGTGTAGTCGCAGGCACAGCTAGTTTTAAATACACCACAAGAAAAGTAGCGAGAATTGGTACAATCATTAGATGCATAGAAAGATACCACTGAGGCACTTTTATAACACCCACAGGTAAATAAGTGGCGGCCATTTTTGTAAGCATTGACCAAAATTTTTCATTCAGTGCATGTGAATTTTGCTTAGTGCGCATGTGCTCCCATTGACCGCTGTGACCAAACCGTACCGTGCTTTTTTTCGCGCATTGGATTTGGAACGTACTGCTCAGCGCAGACAGTTGAAAATCCAACAGTGTATTATTTGACACGCAGAGATGCGCTCTGTTGGAATTTCAATGCTCGGCTCAACACCAAGAGTTGAAAATCCATTGCACGAAAAAATCCCGCCGCGATATTTTTACGTTCATGCATACGTGGGCTATGAAGCATTCCTAGAATTTACAAATATCTACAATGCATTCACATTCACAACAAAAAATGTAACTCACGTTGAATCAAACTTCGGTAAACATATCGGTGTCCAACTTTCGGCAGTCTTAAAAGACTCGGAGCTCCGAACCAGATTGAAAAGCAGGTGTATGTCGGATGGATGTAAGGTGTACTTCTTCATGCGCACCAGCGTGATCAGTTGGTTTCCAGCCAACATAATAGCGAAGACCAAGTCCCGTATCTTGTTGCAAGTCGATTGAATCGCACTTGTAATGTTCTCTCTTGCTTTTTCGGGCAGAGGTAAGCAACGGACGGCGCCTATAAAATAAATAATTTATATTTAGTATGCTTGTTGCTCAGCGAACTATGGAGCAGTCCATGCTCAGAATATCTTTGAAAAAATAATCAGCCTTCCAATACATTTGGGTTGTGTAGGTATTGAAGTTTTGTATGGGACAGACATATAAGAAAAATCCAGTGCGCAAACTATAAACAAGAATTCAGTACCTGATTCTGAACCCCTGGCGTTGAAATTTTACGTCGGTTATTAAAAAACAAAAATAGTTCAGCCATACATTTTGACCGCGTAGGTATTGCACTTTTCTACGAAACAGCAGATTTTTTTTTGATAACCATCAATAAAATTCTACGCTAGAGGGTCTAGAATCATGATTGTGCTAAATTCATGGTTATAGTTTGGTTATTTTTATTTGTGTATACATATTTTTATGACAGTCTTCTGGCTAAGTAATAACAGCCGCACAGGTCGATCGATCAGGTTAAGCTACGCTTGCCACGGTTGGTCCGTGGATGGGTGACCATCTTTACATACCAAGACCCTTCCGTGCCTCAGAAAGCACGTTATGCCGTTGGTCCCGGCTGTCATTCGTGGATCTTTGACAGTCGTTATGGGTCGTCAGGAGCTCGAAAATCGAACAACCAGTCTTACCAAGGTTATCCAGTAACTGGGTTGTGGAGGTCAGATAGGCAGTCGCTCCATGTAAAATACTGGTATTCAGCTGCATCCGGTTAGACTGGAAGCCGACCCCAACATAATTGGAAAAAGGCTAGGCAGATGAGTCTTCTGAACTTACCCAATAAGAATGCAGGATCCTTCTCCATAAAAATAAGTAAATGGTCAATAAGTCGCTCGGCTCCAGACAGTAGCCTTCGTAAGTCATAGTTTCTTCTTTGTTCAAATATTCTGTTCAGTTGCGTTAGAGTAAGTACTGATACTATTTGATTAAATGCATACCTGAAAGGAGAGACAGAATTAAAATATTATCTTTTATAAATTGAAGTTATTGATGAATAATGGCTTTATAAGTGTCTGTGGTTATTGATAGCCTTGGCTTCAATTCTCAATTAAAATATTCTCATTTATAATAATCTAAGCAAATGATGGCAAGGGTTATAAAAATAATGACAAACACCAAAAATGTTTGCAGGGAGACAATTGGTAATTTATCCGGAGAAAACCAGAGTAACCGACATATGTAGCTTGCAGAGTAAGCAAACTGAAGTGGCAGTTGGCTGGCCATGTTTCAGATCAAGGAATCAACGTGTAGAACTTCATCCGGTACAATCAGTAATTTAACTTTGTAAAACTGTGTGCTTACAATACAGGGTGATTGGAAGATGGGTGCAAAGCTTTAAGATAGTACAGACAATTTAGAACCATTTAAACCATGGTTGTCTTAGACGAAGTCTTAACAATGTTTTTTACCAAATTTTTGCTTTTTTTTTAATATTCCCAGTTTTAACTAAGCTGCTTATTTATGGCCAAATTGAATGATAAATGAATTCATCTTTATTTTATCTAAATAATGTGTAAGCCTCTGTGTCATTAGACTTTTATGTCTACAAATATACTAACATAAAAATTAGGTAAAAAAAAATTGGTAAGACTGTCTAAGACAACCATGGCTTAAATGGTTCATTGTACTATCTTCGCCTTAAAGCTTTGCACCCATCTCCCAATCATCCTGTATATTAAAATGTTTCCTTGTCATATAGAATTCAATTATTGAGAATGCAATTTTCTAAATTTTAAACTAAAAATATGTTATCAACTTACGTTAACTGTAAAACAAGTTGTGTTTCACTCTCATTCGACTTGGACACCGCAACCAGTATCAAAGGTCCCTTCACCAAGAACACTGCCTTACAATCCTTTGTTGTGATAGATCTCAATATATCCTGGTTTTGTTCTTCTACAACACTTACTAGAGCTTGGATGACACCGCAAAGACCTGCTAGCTTATCTTCGTTACCATACCTGAAATATTTTAGTTAAAGATTATGATTTTTGAAAGGTAATGATGATTTGATTGATTTTAATGATTATATTTCTGTAAAGTGAAAAGTGATAGCCTAGCGGTGGTTTTTAGGACAATTCAAGTAAAGTACTTGAATTGTCCTAAAAACCGGTAATTGCTATTAAACCTTGAAAACATGCTACACCAATTTTGTATATGTTTTCAGACACATCAGATGAAAAGTAAATATCAAAAAACAAATACTTGCCTAGAATAAATAGGTTTACCAGCAGAACTGAGTATAAAGACATGTTTCTCTTTGTTCACCAGTTCAGGAGTCTGAAGATAATCATCCTTCTCGTTGTCTGTGTCATCACCATTCTGTTCTGTCAGGTTTGAGTTGCTTGTTGATGCTGATATTGACTCCTAGAAAAGTATAAATCAAATTTAAAACAATTTTTTAAATTCCTCGACCAGGCTGAAGAAGAATGTTACATGAATCACAAAGAAAGTAAAAAAAAACTTACATCTTTCGTCTGCAAGTTATCACTTGATTTTGTAGGTTTTATCTGCGCAGAATTTTCACCAATTTCAATTTGAATCTCATTAATAGTACTATTTATATTCGCTAATGATTTATTGCGCTCTTGGAGACTTGAACTCATCTCGGAAACGAACTCTTCGAACGAATCTGTAGGATTTAGGATGCTGTCGTAACATGCACCAGGTTCCAAATCATCTGGATGGTTCTCCTCAATGATGACTGTAGGAACATCTTTGGATGTGGAGGCCATGACGAGTGATTTTCAATAGTAAACAAATAAAATATTATAAAATATTTTACTACTGCAAAACGGCATCAATAACGTTAGAGATATTACGTTCCATTGTATACTTATTATGGAATAATTAGTTCTTGGTTATTTCTTTTACACTCGGTGGTTTTGTATCGGTTAACTCGCTTTAACGCTCAAAAATACTTTTGGTATGGAACGCGGAAATATGGGGTGGCTTGTCACTGTGACAGTGTCATTTCATGGACTGAAACTTGACACTGACATATGCATGAATGTTGCCCTATTTTTAACACGCTTTTTAAATAAATGAAATTCTAAAAGAAACAAATAGGCACGCCATAACAAAAAAAATATTACCCTTGTATTTTTTAATTTAGCGGATGCTCGAATACTTAAATAAGTACCAATGTTTATACAATATGGACAACACATTTCACTCTGTTTGGTCTGAGTTAGTTGCTAGGTGTCTATTGAATAATACGAGTGATAATATTTTCCTGCTAATTAACGGAATATTTTTTATACCATCTTATAATATTAGCAAGAGTAACAGGCATATTCTGTGCACGCTCGTTCCATCATAGACCTCGTCCATAGCTTTCCATCAGGCGTGATTGACGTAAGAGCAGACCCATTCAGCATTAAAAAAATAAATGAAAAAATGGTATTTGGTATTAGGTGCGATAATTTTGAAGGATATTGCTAATCCATTGCTTTATATAGGGTTATTTGAATAACACCAACAACCTCTTAATTGGTCATAAGCTGACTTTTGATTGGAAGAAAACTCTATACAATGCGAGGTCAGCTAAAACTGGACATGTATAGCTTGACGTGTAGCCGTGTGTACTCATCATTATGAACAACTTTTACTACGGGAACAAACCTGAAATCGCGAAAAAAAAAATCAGCTGTTCCCTACATTTATGTTCGTATAACTCGTCAAAATGTAGGGAACAGCTGATTTTTGTCCTGTCCCACAGTAAAAGTGGTTTAATGATGAGTACAATGAACTCTTAATAGGTTGTTGGTGTTTTTCCAATAACCGTGTATATTAGAAATATTTGTCTGCTCAACGACAATAACGCTATAAATGTTGTTGATCTGTCAAAATGAAAAACAATTCTTGCTGTTAGTGTGTTACGCAATTACCCCGTTGGTAACAAAATTACCCCCTCAAACTCGCAGTTACACTTACAACCGATATTCGGTTATCTCCAACAAGAGTATCTGAGAGTGGAAATGTAAAAAGGAATCCAAGCAGAATAATGTAACAAATTGTCGGCGATTGGACGCAGGGTCTCGCGAGCGATGCCTCATGGTCGACCATGCGGAAGGCGCTGATAACTCCTCACTCTTAGGTCCTACGGCACTGAAGGTACTTAGGTACCTACTCATACAAACGATCTTTCGGCTTTCGGTAATGTTCTGTGAGAAAATATTGGTGGAAATCTTGTACGTTTAATCGGGGTTTTGGTGAAGTATGCATCGTTCGTTAGCCGATTGTTGGGTTGCAGTCCTAGAGTCTGTTGATAAAGTACCTTACCTATTATCTAAAACTAGCTGACCCCGGAGAACTTCGAACCGCCACAGAATCATTATCGAAATTAGTTAATCCGTTCTCGAGATATCATCAGAATAGCCTTTTCATACAAAATGAATTACTTATCTTCATTATTATTTTTTTTCTTGAAAATGGTGTAACTAACGTTCTTGTTCTTGAGTTATAAACGGTGTAACTAATCAGACTTTGTTTTATTTATAGACTAGCTGTGCCCCGCGGTTTCACTCGCATAAGTCTCGATCCCGTGGGAAAATCGGGATGAAAAAGTAGCCTATATGTTAATCCAGGGTGTCAGCTACCTCCATACAAAATTTTGTCAAAATTGGTCCAGCCGTTTGAGCGTGAAGAAGTAACAAACATATAAACACACACACTCACAAACTTTCGCCTTTATAATACTAGTGTGATAGTGTGATTGATTAGTGTGCGGGGGCAAAACGTAAACATTTTAAGGTTCTGTGGTCAAATGGTAAAAACGGAACTCTTATAATTTCTTCCTGTCAGTCTGTCCGGATCACTGATATCTATGGTCCGGATGTTACACAGCCATTTTTTATCAACTAGCCCGGCTCCAGAGTTCAGACCAAAGAGTAAAGTAACTATTGGTTCAGACTCTTATGGAAAAATTGCTAACGGAAAAACCCAAAACTTTTTTCTTCAACATTCTCAGTTTTTTGCATTTCTGCAAGTCATCCTAAACTCTAATCTTATCATACAACTAGGTACCATAATTATTCACTTCCCACAGAAACAACTCGACAAATACCTGAACGCAATTCTATTTCTTACTTCAAGAGGGGTGTCTCGCTTTATATTGCGCCCTACACTGCACCCTTGTTTAAATAAACGTCTTATTTGCCCCCCATCCCTAATAGGTACGTGAGATGCAAGTTAATTCGCGGCAGGAAACTTTTTTCTTTGACAACCCTTGGAGTGTATAAATATGGACGAGTCATTATTCTATTTTATTTTTTTACTACCTGTGCACAGCGGTTTCACCCCCATAAGTCTCGATCCCGTGGGAATATTGAGCGAGATACAATCCTAAGTCCTAATCCAGGTCATGGTGTAGCCATGTGCCAAATTTCAAAAAAAAAAACTCAAAAAATCAAATCTTTTCTTTTTTCAGAATCACAGGAGGCGGAAAGAGAGTAATGAGGCCTTTCCCCAGCAGTGGGATAATAGTGGCCACTATTATCCCACTGCGACACCTTCTTCTTTTTTCGAGTCGATGGCAAAAGTAAAAATATTATATTATTTTTGATGAGTTGTGCCCAAACGGTGGCCAAATTGTGGCGTTTTTAGGTCCTCAGAAGTGCAGGTGTATGGACACCTCGGACAGTGTCAAGACAAAGACAAGACACTGCTTACATAAGCTAAGTTCGACCTGCCCCGAATTTTAAAGCTTATGCAGCTACGCCCGGTTAGTCTAAATGCCCTCAGAATCAGAATATTTATTTGTGAAACATAGGTATTTACATAAAGATCTTAGGTTAATAATATGGGCGCTATGTTTTTCTGTGAAGGAAGACAAATGCCACATTGGAATTACCGACTGAATCTCTTTCCAAGATCCTTGTTATGAACTCCCGGTATCTAATTTATTCGTCCTCCTAGAGAATTATTGCCTTTCATGAATATGAATTGCTTTGTTTAAACTGATCAAATTTTTTATTAAACCTCTAACTCGCGACCTTTGAAGAGTTTGATATATTGTTATAGAGGAATATTAGCTTGGTCTTTATGTTTGAGGATGGTAGCCTTAAGAGTCGTCATTTTGTTTTATACGGTGTGTTTATGGTATTATTACAATTGACAACGAGGAAGATGATAATGAAGATGGAGTGACAAAGATTGAAACGAGTATGCTTAGTTGGTTTGGTCATGTTGAGAGGATGAATTAAAGGCGACTAACAAAAAGTATTTTCAAGGCAGAGGTGAGTGGAAACGCCGGCAGGGGATGCCCTACGAGGACGTACACTATAAGGCTAATTCTCGTCATTTGAAAATTTAGGGTAAGTACTTAAAGAAAGAAAGAAAGAAAATGCGTTTATTGGCATTACAGCAAAATAAATACACCTTAAAACTATAAAAACAGAAAACAAAGATTATAATGCCAAAAGGGCCTCAGCTCAGCATAATGTCAGATGACAACACAAGATGTATCATCTGACGCTGATTTTCAGCTGCAACACACGAGTGTCAAATTAATTAACTTAATTAGGTATTGTACCTAGAGGTACGAGATTTTTGACAGATTCACTGAAAGAAATAAGCAGTAAATTGAAATAAAAAACATTGATCTGAACTGCTTTAAACAGTTCCATATGAGCCTATCGTTCAAAACAGTATTTTTTACTGATCCAAAAACAGTTAAAGCTTGAGACAAAATTACCGCCATGACAGTAAACTTTAACGTTTTAAGTAGATAAAAGGTCACAAAATTAACTGTTTTATTAATTTGGTGATATCGTTCAAACCATTGAAATTTACTTACATTACAGTAATGATGGTTTTCCTTATTTTTTGTTGTTTTTTTCAGTAAATTATTTTTTTCAGTGTTGAGACTGAGAACAGACTGTGAACATTCTTACACACCTCAATCTGAACCATTTTGAAAGATATAGCTAATCCATTGCTTTATAAGTTCGCAAAATTTTTAAGCTCAACAACGTATATAACGCAATGAATGTTGTTGAACTGTCAAAATGAAACCCATTGCTACCGATAGTGCGCTATGCAATTACCCCGCAGGCTCCAGTCTTTCAAAAAAGTTAGCTCCTTGTTCGTACACCATGGTGCACGAACAAGGAGCTAACAATTTATGAACTTACTGCTAGAGATTGACAGTGCACTGTCAATCTCTAGCAGTAAGTTCATAAATTGTGTGGAGAAAATAAACGTTTTATACTTACTCATTATATATTTTTTTTATAAAAATTCCTTAATATAACAATGAAGGAAAACGTAGATACTGACCAGTGTCAGTATCTAGGTTTTCCTTCATTGTTAGAGCGGCAGTTCGCTCCATGGAAAATACAGATATTCAGTTAGATTAAAACCCCAAAATACATAGTTGGGATCTACAGTGGCAGTCCACTGTCCCTCACTATCACTAATCAGTTCTATTAATGAATGATGACAAGTACCTACTAGCTCTGTGCTTCACAATTTGTCAATTACATTTTGTAAAGTACGCGTGTTTAAAGTAAGTATGTTGCTGCGGTGTGGCAATTATTTCCGTGTTGGTTGAAATTAATGGAAGCATAGCACATGTTGGTTTTCGTGGTTGATCGTTCGTTTGGTTTGTGTTGTATATTGGGAAACTTCTATATGTGAGTAATTATAGTGTGTTATTACTAAATAACTTTGGGTAGGTACCTACCTGGGGAAGCGAGGAGATACATATTATATTAATAGTTGATCGCTGACTGTTCACATCGCGCGCCGGCGAGTATTCGTTTGTTGCAGCGACAAGAGCTATCGACGAGAGTACTCGTTCAGAGACGCTCGCTGGGATTGGCGTAGCTAGAGATTTTGTCTAGGGGGGCAGCCTTCCAGCTGAACTAACCACAGTCATTTAATGAGAGATTATAATCATCATTTTACGATTCTAGGTCAAACCGTAGGTAGGTTTTGATTTATTTGCAAATATCAAAATATGTTGCATATAAGTGGCCGTATTTTTTTATTGCATTGACTTAGAAGTTTTTTATTTTTAGGACTCCAAGGGACCGTAGACCTACGTATTCGATATTAATTTCAACTTGATACCTCCACGCGTTCTTGAGAAAAATTATCTTGAGAGACAGACGGACGGAAAACGAAGTGCTCTTATAAGGGTTCCGTTTTTTCCTCTTGAGGTACGGAACCGTAATAAAAAGCGTTGACATAGTTAGGAATTCTTCAATACTGTCGATTTTTCTAGGGTGGGCAAAGAAGTTTCTGCGACACGGGTTCTTGTACTATAGTGTACATTTTATAAATGCTTCTGTCCGCGAATTCGTCCGCGTGAAATTTCTTGTTCTTCCGACCCACCACGTCGCATCGCATCGCCCGCCCGCGCTATTGCTTCGTTTTCGCTTGGCGTACTCTCTGAATTTTTTTCTTATTCTTTCCTAAGGGTCATCATAGCATGCATAAAGCATATGCAGCTTACAACTAATGTAATTACTTATCATTGTTTTCTTTTTGTTAATGTGGTGTTTACCTATAAGTAATTGTTGCACTGTGTAGAGTTTAAACGCATGTTTTAATTTTGCTTGTAGATTAGTGTAAACAATTGTTGTTAGACCAAATAGATAAAATAAATAATAAATTAAAAAAAGTAGAAACTAACATATATACATAGGACATATCGAGCCTTTTCAGGAAGAACATCGTAAGCGTCAAAAATCCCAAAAAACTGTTTTAATATTAATCGCCAGATCAACTGATTTTGCATTTTGCATCACCTTCTCCTGTAAAATATGCAAAATGGCGGTTACGATCTTCTTCCTGAAAAGGCTCGATATATACAGGACATTTCCTGACATCAATCGTCGGGCAGTAGCCCACCAGACACAACACCCGTCCGGTCGGAGGATCCTCCCTTTTCTATAGAGGATGAGTGAACTTTACACCCTGTTCCTTATACCTCTATACACTATATGTCCTTCTAGAGTGTCCTCTCCTGGCGTTTCCACTCACAACTGCCTCATAAATACTTTTTGTTAGTCGCCTTTAACTCATCCTCCCAACATGACGAAACCATCTAAGCATACTCTTTCTTTTTTGTCACGGCAATCTTCTTTCAAACCGCACCTTTTTCTTATCACATCAATCCTTTAAAAAAATATAATTTCCTCCTTCATCATTCCTTATAGAAAAATAATTTCGTTCCTCCAATAAATTCTACCATTGATAATAAAAAGGGAACATTTCAAATGCGTATCACAACGCATTCTTATTTTTTACCAACTGTATGACATAACGGAAAGGCATCACGTCCCACAAATTTGTCTTCTGACAACTTTTTAGACGGTGTTGCCACAAGTAAAAAAGCGATGGCAATAAAACAAGCATTTGTAAGAGTTCACGACTTGGGATAGTGAAGTTTTAGAATTCCGTGATCCACGTATAAAATACCCTACTATGGGTTTCCCCGATAAATTCATAAACTGACAATAATGTACCTACAGACGCCAGCACATCAAGCTACCCGAAACTGTAAAATTTTTCCTATCGACTTTGAACCTTATGCTTTACCGATAAAGTTGAAAATCTATTATAAAATGTGACAGACTGTAGTAGCTTGATGTGCTGGCGTCTGTACAATTTTATTTAAAAACAAGCAACCTGAAGGCAAATAAAAAATTAAAAACGTTTAAAATCTAAGTAGTCGCAGTCTCATCTCAGTGACAGGCGACAATAAATGTCAAGCACTTGTCGAAAATGTAGGGAAATTACAGTTATTTTTGACAGATTGAGACTGAGATCAGACTGCGAACGTTCTGAAAATTACGAGAATTGCCCCCTTTTTTTTATGGATGTGGAATGATCTAATGACTCCTCCCGCTCTGGGTTTAGCGGAAGGGAGTGTCAGACTCTTACTGACTAAAACCTACCCGTGTTCCTTCCTTAGCCCTTTATGTTCCGGGCAGCGGTAACCCTTTCGGACAATCCTGCTGCAGAATTGCCCCTCAGTTCCATTCTTCGCATGGTTTTTACGACTTGTCAAAACATCGAGATTTTTTTATTGTATGTAAGTTACTCGTATATAAATATATTATTACACAAATAAACCTTCCGGAATAAATTATCTAAATACATAATCTTGATAACCGCATCAAAATTCGTTGTGTTGTTTAGAAAAGTCATGAAAAGGGACTTAAATTTATACATATAAATAATTCAAACCAAAATTAAAATTAAAATATTTTATTTTACATAAACTTACATGAGCATTTATGAAACGTCAGAAGCTAGGTGCACTGTTCCAATTGGTCATTTCTTATATATGGAGAAGAGCCGGCAAAAAACTCCACAGTTACTCTTTTAAAAATATTTGGCTTTTACAATGTTTTCAAATTACAGTATAAATAGGTATGGGAGGACAGCGTAGGCCTGTCAACAAGTACCACTAAATCTTAATGAAATAAAAAATGGTCTACACAAGTTAAGTAGTGATTAGCGACTGTTTAACCATACATTTTTGACGTTTAAACGTCAATCATCTTTTATAAATAAACCCACTATAGTCTACAAGGCCTACAGAGTCCTCACATTTACAAAATATAAAAGAATCGGTGCTCCTACCGGTGATCCTTTTAAAGTCAGCTATAATGACTGAATTTTTAATTATTATTATTTTGTTTATTGTAAATACAAACGATGTATATTGCATAAAATCCAGAACCTACTGATTGGGAGAAGACACTAGCTCCTGTGACATGGGTTACCTAGCGCAGGAGTCACGGCTTCACTTTGTTTGTACACATTTTTTATGCCAATACTTTTTTTTTTATTATTTAATATTGACACGTAAAAATAAGAACAAGGAATAATAAGACCGCCTCAAACACATAAAAAAAAACAGAATTACATAAAACGTCTTTCGACCTACTACGAAATCGTAGCTACCGTAGCCGGACTTCGTAACCCTTCGTAACGCTACGCTACGCCGTAGCAACGGTGAAATCGTTCGAAATTCCCTCAAGATGAAGTTATTCTCGACTCTAAAGCATCTCCTATTAGATTTTATTAAAGTGGGTAAAATGTGGGATTCTTTTAATGTTTTAGGAAGCTCATAATCAAAATAGTTACCGCACTTGTGTTCGATGGGTACATCACATTGTAACGTCTTCATATTTATTGGAGAGTAAAAGTACTGCCAACAATTCGGCTCGCTCGTGTTTGGTCACAGTTCTAACCTAACCCGTTTGGTCGGGGTACCCTAGCTTAGATACTGCGACCAACTGTGACAAAAGGCCGGAAAGTTAAAAAGAGGCTCAATAATTTAAAAAAGTGCGCTTCAATAGAAGATCAAAAAGTCTTCAGAGGTGCATTCGTTTAAAGGAGTACCCATAATAAGAAGGTTAATATGTTTTTAGAGTAGAATAGAAAACAAGTGCCTTAGTAGCGGTGTTCCAGAGTTTGTGACAACTTATGAGCAAGTGAGTGAGTTTTGAGGAGTTCAGTGACGGAGAAGGCTGTGTAGTGCTATGCATGGCGCCTCGTGATAAAGTGGTGTCGGTCTAATTACTCCAGGATACTGTGTTGTCTCATTTACTTTGTTGGAATACGTCACTCCTGAGAGAATGGCACGGCTATCATTCGTAGATCTTTAACGTGCTTTTCGAGGGGGTCGCGATGTGTTATGAATGGTCACCCATCCACATACCGACCGCGGCAAACGTAGCTTAGCCTTCGATCGACAAGCGCGGCTGTTATTATTTAGCCACGGGCCCTGCTAGGAAATATTGTATGTAATTAATGAAATGTAGAAGAAGCCGTGGCCCAGTGGCAACGGCCGCGACTTATGAGTTGTGGGTCGTAGGTTCTAACCCAGTCGGCAGCCAGGCAGATTACTTTGTGTAAATTATTTCATCACCACTGCTCTTAAAACGGTAAAGGAAAACAACGTAAGAAAACCGGCATGACCTAGAACTACGGCCCACTGAGAGCCGGTTCCACCTCTCACTGAGAGGAGACCTTTGTCCCAACAGTGGGAACATTATAGGCTGATTATGCTATGCTAATTGTAGAAATAGTGTAACTAAAAATAAGTTAACAAGCAAGTGAAGGTTTCAGGTGTAAATAAGGCCTAGATTAGTCTACATTATAGCTAAAAGTCCTCCTGTTGTCATAAAAATATTCGCTTGAATGCCCATCCTCTAAACGAAATTAAATATTGTTACTAGTGGAAGCTTTGTTGGCAAACTAAACTGAAACTGCTGCGATAGGCTGGGCTGCGATGACGCGACGACTAGTGGGCCAATCAGAGGCCAAAAAAAAAGGTTTAATGTTTGTGATCTGTATATGGACGCCATGACACTTATGAATGTAAAGTTACCACAAAACGTGCTCGTTATATAATTTTGTAAAACTTTAATTTTAGAATACACAAGGCCAATTCCCGGTAATTAAAAACGTTTAAAATCTAGTGATGTAATAATAATCTAGTAAAGTTAGACAATCAATGTCAAAGACTTGTCAATTATGTAGGGAAATTAGAGGAATTTTTGACGGATCAAGACTGAGATCAGACTGTGAACGTTCTTAAAATTACGAGAAATACCCCTCAGCTATTTTCAAAACCTTTTCATGTTATTTCAATGGCTTTAATCCTGTAACATTACCAGTTACAGGTTTCTATACAACGGAATTCTTGTAATACTGGTAGGTAATTAAAGTATAGTGAAGACGAGCGTATTAATAGTTACAAGGCCTAATCCAAAGCTCAGACTTTCCAGGAATCTCTAAATCCTAGAGAACCTATTAGAAAGTACCAACTCAACCAGACAAGTTTTGAGCATAAATTCAAACCGTTACAGAAATAATAAAGACAATATAAATTGTCTTCTATAGCTACAATAATAAGGGTTATTTGATACCGTCTCCCCTCGCATATCCTCCAAAAATATAAAGGATTGTAACAAATTGTCAGTGACAAACATCTCGCATAGGTAGGTCGCCAAGCCGATGGGTATTACCTTTCCCGAATGAGCTACATAATTTCCCTAAAATATATTCATGTCGGACTGGAAAAGACGGGGAAAACGGGAAAATATATTACTTGATATTTGTAGCTTACTAGCTTTACCGGTGAGTTCTTTCTGGGTATCATTTTAGTGTCCTTTTTTGGCATGTTTCGTGGAGAACCTGCGAAGATTGTATTCTTTTGGTTGACTTGATCCATTGTACTGAAGCCGGATATATATTAATGTTAAACTAGTTTTGTTCTGTAGCAAGTTTGGGGGCTTTATTTAACTGCTTGTAAAGATTCATTATAGATTATTTGTTTTTATCACGGTTAGGGCGGACGAATTCGCGTATCTTCATAATCAATAGAGCAGTAATGCTGCTAATCTGATTTTCTTTACACCCTGTTCCTCATACCTGTATAATGCCATTCTTTTACGAAGAGGCTATGGTTTAAAAATATAAATTGTATTATTTCCATCTGAGCACGCGTTACCATGGCTGGCTTATTTTCTTAATAGACTTCGGACCCAAGTCAGCCGGAGCAAAGACAATATACACAAATGGGGTTCACGGACAGCTCAGATCTCAAGTGAATTTGCGGCGTCTCCCGACAGACAATGGACAAGAACGTTTCAAGTTCCTTCATGACACACAATAGATATCTGAGGTCATCGGAAAACCTGAGACTAGAGATGCCGGCGCATTCCACCAGTTTCTATGACAAATCTTTTACTGTTCAACCAGTACGATTATGTAATGACTTGCCGGTGTCGGTAAGGCGTGCTCAAACTTTGTTCACTTTTAAAATTATGATAAAAAAGCACTTCCTCTCTTCTTAAACATCATCATTATATTTTATTTGCTCCTGTTTCATGTTTCTTATTATATATATATATATTTATTTAGATTAGTATAATATATTTTATGTATGTATTTATTGTATTGTGTAAATGGTACACCACAGACTACCTACAGTATTTGTCTGTCCTTCCCCTTTTTAATCCATCCAAAGCTTGTCTTTAAAAGGTCGCTCTTGGCGATAAGACCGCCGATTTTGTCACCCATTGTAAAGTTTCTATATTTATGTCTGAAATTTATATGGTGTACATAATAAAGAGTATTCTATTCTAATGGGCCACCTTCCATCCTGCGCCGCATACCTTGTTAACTGTTCTTGTCACTTGATGAAGCTAACACACTGCGTCAGTGAGTGCAGTTCGCGTAGTTTTTGGGCCACTTCCCTTCCTCTCATAGTCCGATGGCACGGCAATCCGACACGAGGGTATCACATCGCCAACTTCCAAACTCCGGGCTGTTACTAAGTACCTAATGGAATGACCCAATAACACTTTGTCCGAGCTGGGAATCTAACCCAGGACCTCCCATATTACTATATATTTACTGAACTACTGATAACAATCAAATTGGGTAAGTATTCGATTCTTGAAAGAAAAAACAATTACGAATATATTAAAAAGCATTCCTAAGATAGTACACTCATATACCATACTCTGTTGTACATTCTCACCTCTTTCGAGTATTTCCTGAATACCTCGAGTATCCTATGAAGATGACAGTTTTATAACTCGGAACGCATTCGCTAGCAAATATCCCTGGCGAATTTTAAAGAAACTTTATTACTGGTTATGAGGCGCAATTTTGGAAAAGATATTTAGTTGCACAAAAATAGTAGCATTTTTCGTATACCTTTCAAGTCTTTCGAGACAACTTTTAGGCTAAAAAAAACAGATCAGGAAAGCGTGGTTAAAACGACCACTAGTAATTGGTACTCGTTACGAAACGTGTAGAACGTATCGTAATCTTAAAAAAGATGCAAAAATAAAAGACATAAATAATTTAAAAACAACAGTTTATTAAATCGTAAATAATAAAATGTTTAAATTACATCGCTACCGTATTTTTACATGCGACCTTTGACGGATAATTACAAACCAATAAAGTTTGATCCCAGTACAGATCAGCAGGGCATTTGAACTCCGCAGGTATGAACCCACCAGCGCCATCTTTCATGCAGTATAAAAATCTGGAACAGTCTCCAGGCTTTGGTGCATAACCTTCTTTCTTACAAACCGAATTTCCTGCAGAAGTAGGAGGATTAGGAGAAGGCACATTTGTACCATTTTCTGAACCTAAAGCGTCATTGATAGCGTGTAGCAAAGGATTGACTCCATCCCCACACAGTCCGTGGAAGTCATCAGTCTCAATACTCCAAATCATGATATTCGTGATGTTCAACTGTTTGGCGTATTCGACTTTGGCAGCAATCGATTGGGGGTCGTCGTAGGAGACCCAGTTTATGTCCTGGACGGCATATGGTACTTTAGCTTGAGAGTCGAAGCGTTTGGTCCAGGATTCGTTTTGGAGTTTCTGGCAGAACTGGAATCAATAGGGTTTTGTTAGTTTTTAATATAGGTTCACATTTTAAATCAACTGTTCTAATATGTAGCAGTTACAAAATTCGTATCAAGAGAAAATAATATCTAAAAGTAATGCACGATGTTTTCCTTCACCGTTTTGACAGCAGTGGTGTAGAAATAATTTACACAAAGTAAAGTGCCTGTCAGGGTTCGAATCTACTGACAACTCGTGAGTCACGGCCGTTACCACTAGGCCACCACTGCTCTCTATCTTAAACCAAAAATAGAAATTAAGATCTATGTCAATATCAAGTACAGTCAGAAACAATCCAAGCAAAATAGACACTGAATAATCTTGATTTCTCGACAAAGGTAATTCTAGCCGTCCTTGTGAAACGAAACACCAAAATTTAATTTATGCCATCTGCAGCTTTGAGTTGGATAAAGTTTTCAAACTTGAGTGTCAGTTGTTCTTATAAAGGAATAAGTTTGATGTGAGGGGGGTGTATTGCCACTCTTTCTTCCTAAGCTCCGGCCGCGCCAAATTTGCCAAAGATGTAAACAACAATGGCCACTCAAAATTGAATAAAATCGATATAATACAAGAGCATTTATTATTAGTAATGTTTGTTTTCGTCTAAATCTCCGAGCTATCTACACGAAAACAAACATTACTTAAAATAAGTGTTCTTCGAAATCGATATACATTGATTTTATTCAATTTCGAGCGTCCATTGTTGTTTACATCTTTGGCAAATTTGGCACGGCCGGACTTTAGTTTAATGGTAGAACCGCATCATAGTACAGCTGTGGAAGCTGCAAATGTACTTGGTTATTGTTTTGATGTTCGGCCACATATGTATGAAGATACTTTGACCCGGTATCGTTGAAGGAAAGTTTTTTATGGGTGTTGTTGCAATTTTTGCTTCGTTTGGCATTGTGGTTGTAATGGATAACTTTTTTAAAGTTAGTCTTGGTTTGAACTGCATTTGTACTTGTAATTTTCGTTAAGGAATATTTTAGTCGTTTTTAGCAGTGGTTGATGCAGGGATGATTACGTAAGCAGATAGGTATAACTCTGTGGCATTTGGTGAGGATTGAAATATCTTATGACCGTTCATTTTGATGGTTCATGAAAGGTCGTAGTACAAAATTGTGGGTTTATTGGTTAAGAATAATATTACTTCTAGGTCTATTGGTAGATATTATTTACTTAATCCAATAGCAAACCCGGGTATAATTTGGCTTATCTTTGGTAACCTCGTTTTCGACCACCAGACAGGCTAATTTAGTTTTTTTTTAATATTAATTAGAATCGCTTTTTGTTCTTTACTTTGGTATGTGGTTGTTTTATTTCTTGTTTTATTTTAATTTTCGACAGTATCTGCGATTTGATACAGATATTGTTTTTATTTTTTTATTGCATGTTTTACTCGCAATGGTCATAAGTGATAAAAAAAAAACAAAAAAAATTGTTAAGTACAAATAATAAATAAATTATATATTATGCTAAGTTAGTTGAAACTCTTACTTACTTCATTGTATCCTATAAAGCCATTTGTATCAGTATATGGTCCCTTTATACCAGCTCCGGATGATGGGGCTCTCACACCATTCTCGGTAGCATTCGTCAATGTAAATGTTCTACCGTAGAATGGAACACCTACTGCTATTTTCTCTGGAGGACAACCTGAAAACAAGAAGCAAATAAGAATTGAATGAACAGGATACGACAGAAGCAGTTAGCTTTAAGTTATAAAGGAGTTATCAGGGGGACAAAATCTAGTCACAATCTCATCTCAGCGACAATCAATGTCAAAAAGCTGTCAAAAATGTAGGGAAAATAGAGGTATTTTTGACAGATTGAGATTGAGATCAGACTGTGAATGTTCTTAAAATTACGAGAACTGCCCCTTGACTCAACCATACTCATTGCGTTATTTATTTGCGAATTTTTGAAACATTTATGAAGCCATGGGGATTTTTTCTTCAATACCCTTTGGTTTGTGATTGGTAAGCAGTCTACATACCAAACCCGATGACCCGCCGACATGATGACCTGCCGACACGCGCGATTACAAGTGCACATGATTCTTTTGAAATAAAACCGCCGACATCAAGCTGGGTCGGCGGGTTTGGTGTGTAGACTGCTTGGAAGGTGGACTTTAATTACTTCAGGCTCAGACCATTAAAAAAAAAGATTGGTTACCCTATAGATGCTCAGACTAAACCGACTTTGGACCTAATAATGGTGGTTGAAGTATTTTCTTACCTGCACCAATCCAATACTTCAAAGATTGTTCAAGTGTGTTCATTTCCTCTGGAATCAAACCCTCATCTCCTTCTCCTTGAAAGATGGGTGCATTGTGACCAGTGACGGGGTCCCAAGCACCGTTCAAGTCATATGACATTATATTTACCATGTCTAAGTATCTGGAATTTGAATGACATAATGTTCAATCCTTATCATGTGCGCTCTAGAGTCAAGACAATCTTTACTTAGTTATTGATGTGATAACATCTTATAAATCGATGAACGCCGGCTGCATGCACGAAAAAGCATGACTCATTGTCACGTTCCGTCTGAGCCGATCGTGCAAGCGAGAGCGCGGAACAAGCGATAGAGAGACATGTTTTCTTATGATGTTATCACGTAAAATTATCGTCCGTAAACCGACTTTACAGACAACCAATTTTTTTATCATAATTCGATTCTGATAAAATTTACTTGTAATGTTCCCACTGCTGGGACACAGGCCTCCTCTCGTTGAGAGGGAGTGGGCCGTAATCCACCACGTGGGCCCAGTGCGGGTTGGCAGATGTCACATGTCGTTGCATTTTTCGTTCTAGGACATGCCGGTTTCCTCACGATGTTTTCCTTCACCGTTTTGAGAGCAGTGGTGATGAAATAATTTACACGAAGTAAAGCGCCTATCTGGGTTCGAACCTACGGCCTACAACTCGTAAGTCGCGGCCGTTACCAGTTGGCCACCACTGCTCAGTACAAGCACTCACTCACTCACTGCAAGGATACGAAACTGTTAATCTAATTGGTGATGTTTTCAGACATTGTTCTGGCATTAATGTGCGCTGCACAAAGAATAGCTCTTTTAGTACCAATAATTCGTAAAGTCTTATCTACTTACTTCGAAATACCCTTAACATCATAAGACTGTGAAGCGGCTGCCTTAACTGACGATACTGCAGCTGTGAGCAACAGTCCTTTCTTATCAAATACTGCCTTGATCTCTTTCAAGAGTGTGGTAAAGTTATCAATGTCTGCTTCTCCATGTACTGTGTCTCTTCGGTTAGGGTACTCCCAGTCGATGTCTAAGCCGTCGAAGCCGTGGGTAGCTAGCATCTTCAGAGCGCTGTTTATGAAGTTCTGTCTTAGTGAGGGACTTGCTGCCATCTGAAATGTATCGTTTGGTAATTTTATATAATTGGGACGAGTGAATTTGTAGTTGGTGGCCACGGCCACGTCACGGCAGTAGATGATTAAGCCTAATATCTTTCTTTAAAATAATATTTTCCATCGACACGCTAAGAAGAAGAATTGGTTAAGTGAATTATTTGGGCATTTAGTAATAAATCAGAGACATGTGTGTATTTATTATATTGTGTAAATGGTACACCACAGACTACCTACAGTATTTGCCTGTCCTTTCCTTTTTTAATCCATGCAAAGGTTGTTTTTAAAAGATCGCTCTTAGTGATAAGACCGCCCATTGTGTCACCCATTGTAAAGTTTCTATATTTATGCCTGTAATTTATATGGTGTACATAATAAAGAGTATTCTATTCTATTGTCAACTTATCTCTTCTACTTTTGATGTTTTTTTTGGGTTGATATAATTGTACTCCGGGTTATATTCGGGCAGACATATACTTAGGTACAATACTTTTTTGGCGTTTAGGGGCCGCCTCCACGAGCGAGAGAATCGCGGCGATAGTATCGCCGTGCCATCAAATTTTCGCCGCGATGATGTCGCCGTGTGGAGACACGTTCTTAGAGAGTGTATAGAAATATGTGGCACGACGATAATATCGCCGCGATTCTCTCGCTCGTGGAGACGGCCTCTTAGACAGAAAACGTAAACAGACCTTTGCATACAACTAAGTGAAATATTAAACACAAAAGTTGTTATTACATGCCCACTAAAGGATCAATGTAATAGAGCAAGATAATAGTGCACCGTGATATATGTATACAGGGTGTGTCGTAAATAGTGGTCCACCGTTAAGGATTCGATATACCAGATAATTTACTATAACATATTATAATTTTAACCATTGTTACCCAAGGGTTCCAAAAACATTTTTTTTTGTTTTTATTTACGAAATTTCAACCTTTTATTACAAATTTGGTTGTAGTTTCAACAAAAACCATTATTTTTTCATTTTGATTTCTGTTAATTACCGTTGAATAATTGTATATAGATAGCTATCGTGTAAAATTATAAATTTTTATGTAAATTTAGAGCTTTTGAAGAAACAGTTAGCTCTTCTCTATTTTAACCCTAATTTTTAGCATAATCATGCAAATTCAGGAGCGATTTTGTACAAAAAAAATGTACTACTAATTTTAGTAGTAGGTACATTTTTTTAATAATTTAAATTAAATATCTATATACTATATATTTTAAGTAAATTATCTGGTATGTCGAATCCTTAACGGTGGATCACTATTTACGACACATCCTGTACGTATACCTATTACAATGAAAAATTTCGTCGAATTGGGGTTCAGAATCTTGTACTGAATTCATGGTTACAGTCTGTGCGTCAATGTCCCTGCCACACTGTATAGTTGTATAACTTATAGTTGTATCCGTACCGCTGAAGGCATAGAGCAGAAAGGATTCGCTTTGACCGCGTCAGAAAAACTCATTAAGTATTAGATACGTCAACTTACGGTCGAGAACTTTTCGGATCCTTCATTCCACCCGCCGACCGCCACAAGTGTTTTTAAATTCGGATTTTGATTTTTCAAAGCGTTGAATTTTCCGAAGTTATCTGTAACACAAGAACCTTGGATGTTGACACGGAAAAATGCAGCTGTTCCATACAATATTCCGATCTTAGATTTGATCTAAATAAAGAACATAAATATCTCTCTATATCTCTATGATATGAGTTGGGCAAGACACCTGGTAAGGCGGAGTGATGACAGGTGGAGTAAGGATGTGACAGAGTGGCGTCCAAGGACTGGAAGACGAGATTTTGGACGTCCAGCACCGAGGTGAGCAGACGACATTGTTGCTATCGCTGGTAAAACCTGGATGAGGCTGGCACAGGAGCGTCACAAGAAAAAAGAGGCACATGCCCAGCAGTGGGTGAAATCGTACAAATATATAGAACGGCTGAATTTTTATAGCGATGTAAGTGCTTGGCCAGGCTGGCAGCTCGGAGCAGGGAGCGGTGTGGCTGCGGGAACGCGCGCGATCTGCCTGTCTGCTGTCAAACGCGGCTTCGTTCTGAGTGTTGTCGTTTCCAGTGTTTGTCAAAATGTAATATGGATGAAGAAGACTTATTTTTACAAGAAAATAGCTCGAACTAGTTTGAGAACCCCGGTCCCCGCGCGGGCCGCCCGTGCACTCACTGCGGGCACTTGTATGAACGAGCTATGGCGTGAGTCGCCCGCGCGCTCCCCGCGCCAAGCTGCCTGCGCCGCTCACTGCACCCGCGTGCCTACTATGGACGCTCAAATGAAGTTCTTATGTATGAGTACACCGCGCCGCGCCCGCCCCGCGCTCACGTTTGCAGTCTGGCCAAGCACTAAGTGTTAATCCCATAGCAAAAGATGATTATAATGATGAGTAAAATTAAGTACCAAGTGCGATTTTGTTATGGAACTGCCTAAATTTCGCCTCTCAACTTAGCAAGTCAAGTTTTAACTCATACATTTGACACACATTATTTTGATGAATAACATCAGAATCTAAAGAGTTCTTCAAACGATACTTATTGACTGATTGATTGCCTGTAACTGTAAAGCCCTGTTATGTTAATATTAATAAAATAATGTCAACTTACCCCGTCCACCATCATCAGGGAGATCTAAAGAAGAGTCCAACGAGATAAGATTTCCCTCAGTATCAAGTCCCACAAAGGCGTAGATCAAGTGTGTGCAGAGATAAGGATTAATGTTTGCGACGTCGAACTGTCCTTGGCCTTGTCTGTAAGTCGCCCACGTTCCGTAGTAACAGACTACAGCTTCTGTAAAATGACGAATGTTTTGTTACTTTACGTTTTTTGGGCAATAAGTCCCGAGCAGTGGTGACCCAGTGGTATCGGCCACGACTTCCGAGTTGTAGGTCGTGGGTTCGAACCCACGAAATAATGGGTTCACCGCTGCTCCCAAATCGGTGAAGGAAAACATCGTGAGGAAACCGGCATGTCCTACAACCAAAATGTGGAAGACATGTGGCATCCGCCAACCCGCATTGAGCCCGCGTGGTGGATTATCGCCCACTTTCTCGCAGCGAGAAGGCCTGTGTCCCAGCAGTGGGATCATTGTAGGCTGATTATGCTACATTCAGTCCCTAATGAAGCTTACGCTAGATGGAGCAACGACCTGTCGGAAAAGCCGACTGGGACATAGAAGGCAGAGAAATAGGTGTTATAGCGCTCTTTAAAAAAAGATCTAGGTATGTCTGGCAGTGGATTAAATTATTGTCACAGTCATTCAGTCAATCATTCATAAAATTTAACTAGCACTAGGCAGGCAGCAGATTTTTAAAATCAATAGAGCAGGAATTTGGATCGGTCTCACGACCTCTCATGGTCACCGAGGCCAGGCCTTACTTTGGAACGATATGGTAGACTGCTGTCACTTATTAGAAGTGGTTGGCCTGAAAGTTTGTTTCTGTCTTGTAGTCTTCCACAAAAACCATTCAAACTCAAAGAACTGATTTCAATTAAACAATGCACTTTTGAATTGTCAAAGAGTCGCTCAGATAGTCAGAAAGTTGAAGCTAATTGCCCGTTCCAAAGCGTAGATCTCTATGGAGATGAACGGGCACGAAACTCCAAGGACACTCTTTCAAATCAAGGATTTACAAAATCCTGCATACATTATTCTTGTTGCTTCTATATGTGAGAAAAATGTAAAAATATAAAATTAAGAAACAATTCAAAATATAAAATGAGCCTAAAATGGTTATGGGCTTATTTTTAATTTTATATTTTTGATTGTTTCTTAATTTTATATTTGAACGAATGTGAGTGATATTTGAATGAACCAAAAGCGGAATTACAGGGATAAAAATTAATCAGTAATTGTTTACTACAATCTAAATCTCAGAAGATGTACGACCATTTTAAACACCACTTTACGCCACTACAAAAATATATTTCTAATTTATTTCCACCTACTTTCACTCGCCACAATATGGCTTAAAGCCACCACTACGAACACACATAAATTAACAGACAACATTTTCCTAATTCATAACTGGACTGTCTATTTCACGTACAAAATACTTCCTTTATAATTACTTTCTTATCTGAAGTATCTAAATAAAGATATGTAGATATGATAGCACTTTTCTATCGCCTATTGTGATTTTTTGATAGTTGTTTTTATCTTTGATTTGTCATTTGTTCTTCAAGTTTTTTTACACGTGGAGAGTTTCTCGCTCGACGCGAAGCGAGTGTTTCCGTGCGAGTATCGTAGGCGAAAATCACCAGGCGGTTATCGCTCCCATATTATTATTATTATAAAGGGACGCCGTGATTGTTTGAACGACGCTTAAGAGCGTTTACGACGTACGGCATTTCATACAAACTTTCAAGCCCTTGTTTTTCGAAATGAATGAAACGATTTTAATGAAGCTTCGTACGCATAAGCAGGACACAAAGGTCTAAAAAGTTAGTTAAGAACATTTTAGAAAAACAGTTTTACAGCCAAATTAGACTGATTTTAAATTTTCCATAGAAACAGACATAGACATAGAAACAGAGATTTTCAGTTATCTATATATATAAAAGGAGAACTGACTGACTGACATATCAACGCACAGCCCAAACCGCTGGGTCTAGAGATTCCAAATTTGGCACGTACGTTCCTTATGATGTCTAGGGGTGCACTAAGAAAGGATTTTTCAAAATTCATCTCCTAAGGGGGTGAATGGGGGGGTGAAATTTCACGCGGACGAAGTCGCGGGAAGAAGCTAGTCTTTTATAAATAAGACATTTCGATAATGGTCTTTACTAACTTTTTAGACCTTTGTATCTTGCTTATGCGTACGAAGTTTCATTTTTTGAAATAAAAAAAAAAATGTTTGATATTTTATAACTTTCCTTTAAATAAGGGGTATTTAAAGTTAAGTTATAACATTTAAACCTTTTTTTTTTACTTAGCCACCCTTTTACCGTTGCTTGCACCCATAAACACAATATTGTGTGAGCGTTACATTTTCACATCAAAAATAAAAGTTGTTTCGCAGCATCAACTTTTGTACAATGTTACTTGGTTTGACGTAGAGAATGCGTTGACGACGTCTATGTGATGGGTCTTTATACACCCTGTATGTAGAAAAATAATTTTCCATACGAGACTCGCCAGGCAATTTTTCTCGATCTACGTTTTCGATTTCTTGTTGACATGGAAGCTTCCTATTTTAAAAAGTGAGGCTATTATCGTCATGCGAGTAGATATCCTATGTACCTACTGTTTACCAACAAGAATCACCTTTACGCCTTTGCGAGGCGACGAACTCGCCCAGTGAAAAGTATACGCAGTTAATAAAATTGTGATTGTATGATAATCTTTATCTTGTAATTTGTTATTGTCATTCGTAATTTTAAGAGCTACAGGAGTTTGGGATAACTTATCTTGAAATTCCTTATGATAATTTAAATCCGTGCCCCTTATCTCCTTATAACTAATCTCTCTACGTAATGACTAAATTATTTATCTATTTTTTATTATCTCGGTTATCTTCTAAGTCTGTCAATCTTAGCAGTTATTGTTGCCTAGCGGTTGTTGTTGCCTAGCAGTTGTTGGTTCATCAAGTCGTTTGCTAACTCATGAGGTCTATCTTATCTTCGTATATATCCTCAGTTTCACAACACAGGATAAAGAAACACTTAAGAATATTGCCCGTGACTTCTCAATTAGTTTCTATCCTGTGACCTTGAAAGCGCGATTGCCCCTTGCCAAGTCAAGTTACTGTTTAAACATTTCTCAAAACAAATGACTGTTTTCATCACATATATAATTAGACCTAGATAACTCAAGTATCACGATCTGTAGGAAAACCAAGCGTGCCATTTTTTGACTACCTACTATGACGTCACAAGCACTATTTAGTGATGGGAAGTAAATAAGTATGTGTAATAAGTAGTGTACATAATTTCATCACCACTGCTCTCAAAACCGGTCTGCTCTCAAAAAATGTCCTAGATCCAAAACATCGTGAGGAAACCGGCATGTCCTAGATCCAAAACATCGTGAGGAAACCGGCATGTCCTAGATCCAAAAATTCGAAGACATGTGACATCTACGAACCCGCACTAGTCCTGCGTAGATTAAAGCCCACTCCCTCTTGAAGGGGGAGGCCTGTGTCCCAGAAGTGGGAAAATTATAGGCTGATTATGCGTGACACTTCAAAGTACAGTCTAACGTTATCTACTTTCATTATAAATTCAGTAGTTTCATCAATCAAAACAATAGGACTTATCGTTGATTTTAAGTGCAACGATGAGTACCTACTTGATAACCGTTGCAATATTAGTTGACTTACTAGTAAACACATGAGTAAAGTAGTGATGACGATGATGTTGAATCACCAACTTTTCCGACAATTCGAATGAAGGTAGAGAAAATTGATTTATTCCGGTCTGATCCCCTGACCCCCCCCTTCACCCCGCTCGATCCCCTGCTAGTTCGTCTTCTGTTTTAAACTTTGTCTTATCCACTATAAGCTTTCTCATTCCGGTTTGATCCAGTTTTTCTTTTGTTTTTATTCCTGAAGGATCGTCAGCAACAAAAATAAGTACAGGGTTTATTGAATAGGTCATTCAGAATAGAAGGATCTAGGAGTATCTTTGGAGTTGAAGAGTCAGCAAGTGACAATTAGGTTTTACCTTCTTATAAAATGGCCCCACTACTAACTATGAACAGAACTATACGTGACAAGTACGGGGCAGTTCATAGGCATCACATATAAAGGGTGACTGGTAATTAGTGACCGATACCTAAACACGTGATTGTACTAATGATAACAAACAACTTTTACTATGGGACCAAACCTGAAATCACGAAAAAAAAAAATCAGCTGTTCCCTACATTTATGTTCGTATAACTCGTTAAAATGTAGGGAACAGCTGATTTTTTTTTCGCGATTTCAGGTTTGATGACGTCGCGTAAGACCGCCAACGTTTATCTATAAGCCTTTTTCACTTTATGTTATAAAATTATTTTTATTTTGTCTTTTACTAGTTATTATCCGTAAAATAAATTTTAGTTTTATTAGGTTTTACAATTTATACTATAAGTAAACATGCAATCTTAACATTTTAGTGACACGACAAATTTTTCTGTATGACGAAGTAAATGCGAAATTATTAAAAATTTAACATTGCAAAAATCATAACAGAAAATGGTTGCAAAAATGTCTTACGATGATGCAAAAAAGTAGGGTCTCCCTTATTTTACCGAAAAGAAATTGCCAAATTATCACTTCCCAAACAAATTTTCGCATAATTTCACTTGCCAAATTATTACTTACCAAAAAATCTCTTTACAAATAATTGTTACGAAAACCTATGTTTGGCAAGTGAACGTTTGAACAATAACTTGTTCACCAACTAGTACTTTTACCATTTTTTATCTAGTCAAATATTTCAGTTGGTATAACATATTTTACGCAAAATTAAATAAGCCAAATATTTGGTGTCGTCCTACCTACCTAACCTAACCTAACCCAAATGATTCACCAACAATGGAGGGCATCTGGCGCTCGGTGGCCGCTACCGCGGCACGCTAGCTTCGCTCGCTCGCCTTCGCGCTTTAACGGTCACAGTTCTAACTTAACCTAACCTAAATGATTCACCAACAATAGAGGGGATCTGGCGCTCAAAAAATAATATTAATACACAAATATTAATGACAAAGTAGACTTTTGTAACTTGCATTAAACGTTACATAAAGATTTTGAATTTATATGCGTAAATGAATGTTATACTAATTGGATCAGAATCCTAATTTTAGCAGTTTATTCTGAGTATTGAAAATCGGAATGTCGTTTCCATAACAAACATTTGACTATTATGTTCATTGTCTAAATATTGTTTGCTGTAATAAATCATTTTATTAAAGACCAAATGCCTTAATGACATTATCCCAGGTAATATTCTGCCGAGTAAAAATTTGACCAAATGAAAATGTGCTTACTAAAATCATTCCAAATATTGCATTGGTATAAAAAAAGGTTGCTAAAATTTGTTTGGGTAATAAAAATTTGGCAAAATCTTTTCGGCAAAACGGCAGGATCCCAAAAAAGTAGCATACTGTTTTGGTCAATTTGAATATAACCATATTAAAGGAGTTAAATTATTTACTATTTGTAGGAATTTTAGATGAGTACCTAATACTTATGTATAAGCACTTGAGTGAGATACCTGAGATAAAGGTTTTTTCCTAGTTCAGTTAGAATCCAATTATTTCTTACCTACCTCTAGTTTAAGGCCCTATTTTGTAAATATTTATGTAAATCAATGATTTCAATAAACCGTTTCAATTTCAATATAATATTTCCGAAACAACGCAAAATTCAAATGTATTTAATAACGCATAAAAAAGTCACAAATTAGGCCACTTGGACAAAAAGCAATAAACAATAATTAAATCAACGTGAAAACAAAAGTATTCAAATGTAATCCAAAATTACGAAATGTGACAATTTTTTGTTTACCATATTCTGTCTAGAACTTCCAACAAGCCAGTACGTAATAAGGCTTTAATGTGCAATGTAATAATAATAATAAATTTATTTCATAAAAAGTGAGATTGTAGTTCATGAGGCATACTTAAAGTTATACATATAAGTTTGTACGCCAGCACATCAAGCTACTACAATCTGTCAAATTTCTTTAATAGATTTTCAACTTTATTGCTAAAGCATAAGGTTCAAAGTTGATTGAGAAAATTTTACAGTTTCGGGTAGCTTGATGTGCTGTCGTCTGTACAATAAAAACAAAAGTTTTCAAACCTTTTTTACTTCATGAAACTAACTTGCGTGGTTTAGGAGATATTTAGATTTCTTTAGGCACTTTGCAAGGTTTTTTATATTTCTCGACAGAGTATTAGTTACTTATTTTTTCCAAATAACATTATTTCTAGAAAAGTCTTTATTATCATCACTGTCAATTATGAGCACGAACAAACACTAAAAAATAAACAGAGCTTGCATACAAAAGGCACATTTTCTTAAATCTGATAAAAAAATAGAAACAAAACGCCAAGTTAAAGTGCAATAAACAACAAAAGGCACGCCTCGTATTTCTCATGCAATGAGAAAAAAAAAAAAAACAACAAGAGAACTACATTTTTAAATTCTCATTAGTTCATTTACTTGAAGGGCATTACAATTTCATTCCTACCCAAACACGATTGTTCACGAGCATTTTAGCGTGAAATTGATTACTAAAAATCCAAACGGGCCGAAAACTCGCGAGAGAAAATTGAATTTTTAAAACCATACAAGGCTTTTATGCGAGGATATGGTCTAGTTTTATTTCGAAAAACATAGCAGTAATAATTTAGCCAGGCCGACGGCTAGCCGTTCAAATAAAAGTCGAAAAAATATCTCTGCCCACATGTGCTTTTTCGGCCTATGTGGAACTGTGCCCATGTACTTGCTATCTACGACCACTGTGGCTACGACTAAATGGATTCCGTGTGGGTTTCAGAGTTCTTTGTCCCGATATTGACTTTCAAGTGTTGTGTGATGTTTTGTAGCAATTTTGCTACAGTTGTAGATATCGTATTTTTTTTTGGTTTTGTGTAGTTGTCTATACAGTGGATTATTTTGTGGGTTTTTGTTTGCGTTTGTTACTATAGTTATTTAATTTAACAAACTTTTTATTTTCCTTATAAGCATATTTCGTAGTAATTCTCGGTTTTATTGTAGTCCTCTACAAATTACCAAGATTACTCAAATGGATAGGTAATTAATTCATACGTTGTCCTTGTAATTCATCGTTATCCTAGGCCTATATTGTATTTTAACCGACTTCAATAAGGAGGAGGTGGAGTTACGCGGTATCTCCGGCAATTGTGGATCAGTTTCGAAAATTCTCTTCTAAGTGAGAGTGAACAGGCTTCTTCTGGATAAGCTCGCTCCATCGTCGACTTTGTCTCTGTCACCTTTGACCTAGGCTAGAGTCAAGAGCAAGTCCAACTCAAAAAAAAAAAAAACTTTTTTTAATGGATAAGGTAAATCTCAGGGGTGGTCCCATATAAATTACATGGAAATATTCCACCTCTTATGTGTTGTGTTTTTTTGGAAGTCCGTTGTTTCTTTTTGTAATTTTTTTTTAAATAAGTTGCAAACATAATTCAGATCTGTATGTACCAGTAGTCAATTAATTACATAATCAGTATTGGTGCTTATCAATATTATCGGATTGATGATTAAAAGCCAACATTTAATGTGTTAATACATATAAAAAATAATAAATAGTGAGAGTTTTTTATATAGAGCTGAAAAGTCTAGAATACAGGTCACAGTCTGTTGGCTTGCTCCAACAATTCCAGGCATCTGGTAGGATCCACAGCGGCTGTCTAGAAGAAAAGAGAAAGAACAAGAGAAGAGTATTCTATGCTATTCTAGTAGTATGGAGTGATCCACCTGTGTCTCTGCTGCTGACGCCAGTAATGCTGATGTTCATAAATAGCTCTTACCGGTGCAGTTATTTGAGAAGATGGCGTCTCAAATAACGAGACAGCAAAACAAATGACGTGCAGAGGTCGGACACCACAACGATCCTACATCGGTCCCACGTTGGGCGCCACATAGGTCCCAGGTTGTGCGTCAGTCCTGTCCCATGTCGGGTGCCACAATGGTCCCACACTGGGCGCCACTAATTCACTAAACTAAAATAGTTTTCAAAGTTATCCTGAGCTCGATTACGGAGAAAAGATCCTTCTGTGTATGACGCCTTTGTCCTACATCATCATCAGCCTATAGCAGTTAACTGCTGGACGTGGCCTCTCCATCCGTATGCCATTGTACTCGATCCTCGGCTTCTCTCATGCAGTGGCCCTAGCAAGAACGCGCGGTGTAAAATAATTTTTGATTCGAAAATACAACTATCCTTTAGCTTTTTGGTATACATTTTTGTGACAAACACAATAAGTATCACCCATAGATAAGAAGGAAGTCTTCAAACTAACGGTAAATAATAAAATTATTATGTGCAAAACCAGTATTATCTATACTAATAATAAAGCTGAAGAATTTCTTTGTTTAAACGCGTATTTCTCTGAAACCACCGCAGTCGGATTTGAAAAATTCCTTTTGCCTTTGATAGCCCAATATCTTGAGGTAATATTTACCATCACGTCATGACTCTTAGGAGCCCAGCAAAAAGAAAAAAAGTAAAAAAGAACGCGAAAACGAACTAATAGTGCGGGCAGGCGATGCGATGCGACGGGGTGGGTCGGGGGAACAAGAAATTTCACGCGAACGAAGTCGCAGGCAGAAGCTAGTCAATTATAAAATGGTTCCAATTTATGTTACGTTTACTCCGCGCGTTCATCCGTCCATGGTTCTTTAGCCTAGTGCTTTACAGTGCCCACAATATTGCAGGCTGATATTAATATTCTGTCTTTTTACAGCAACAATGCAATAATCAAAATCATTGCACATTGTGATGCAACAGTTAAAACATCAGTAATCACCATGTACTGATCTGTGCAGAGCAGTTAGATGTTCATGCTCGCTACACTTGAATCGATGCTAACAAACTCGATTACTGGGCATTGTCGATTGAAAATCGAGAGGATTTTCATCGTATACGATTTTTTTGCTGTACTGTTCTGGTGTAGTCGCAACTTTGCAAGCGCGATTGCTGAGGGTCCTAGATTTGATCCCAGGTTCGGGAAAAAGGGGGATTTGCTCAAATTCTCTGTAGCAAAGAAAGAAATAAGCTTTGAGTCTGGATTTGAGTCTTTTAATGGCAATAATCTAATGAGCTTATTACCATTAACCGGACATGACGGATCCCTGTATGCAATTGGTGACGTCAAGTTTTTTTTTATTATAAAAGCCTGTATGCAATAGGACACCTCCTATTGCATAGAGGGAATAAAATAAACCGTCGGGCTGCCTAAAAATTGTTAAAAAATATTTTGGATACAGCTATCAACAACCGTTTCAGTGATCCATAACAAGGTGTTAAAATAATATTTTTACGTCAAAAAAGCCTAAACTACAGTAAATATTTTTACTTGCTCGTAAAACCATAGTACATCCTCTTACAATTGAATATTGGATAGGTACGTTTGGAGTACCGAATGCATGCCATTCTCAAATATATTTAGAAACGTTCATTTTTATTTAGGTTTTGATACCACTTTTTAGGGTTCCGTACCCAAAGTATGCCATCGGTTTACTAAGGCTGCGCTGTACCTCCGTCGGTCCGTCCGTCTGTCACAGGGCTGTATCTTATCAACCGTAACAGGTAGACACTTTAAATTTCAAATTCTTTTCACAGAGGATACTATTACCATAGCTGCTATAACGATATAACAATGAATCAAAATAAAATAATGTTATAAATGAAGGGGTGCTTCTTTCGGCCTTTTTATAATATGGTGGTACAGTGGTCCTATGATAACTAACCCTTGACAGGTCGACCTGCCGCCGTTGTACAAGAAGACCCGACCCGAATGGAAAAAGATGAAGTAATATTTTACGGTGGTACGGAACCCTCGGTGTGTGAATCCAACTCGCACTTGGCCGCATTTTAGCTAGAACATAACTCTTGCTGTCATGTCAGCCATTTGTGATGTACGAGTAAACGTACACCAGAGCGTCGATGTGAAAAAAAAAATGTTTTTAAACCATTTTCCGGAATTATTTTGATGTTTGACGAATCGTTCTAAACTACCATACAACAATGCTTGTAAAAAAAGTAAATACTTTTTTTAGTCTATCCGATATAAGCTGTGGGTTTTCAATTTTTGATGGAGCATTTCCCGTAATTCAGAATATCGGGTATCATCATCATCTGCCTAGCCTTTTCCTAACTATGTTGGGGTCGGTTTTCAGTCTAACCGGATGCAGCTGAATACCAGTATTTTACATGGGGCGACTGCCTATCTGACCTCCACAACCCAGTTACTGGGTAATAGGTACGATACCCCTTGGTAAGAGACTTTCGGTTACATTGCGTTAAAAATATTGCTAAGTATCTAGACGTTTGTGCCTTAATCAGATTTTTTTACCTTATTAGTGAAGCTTCAATTTTCGCTAATGCTGAGTATAAGGTCCTGGATTCGATTACCAGGTCAGCCAATGTGTTATTGGATTTTTCCATCAGGTATTTTTCAGTAGCAGCCCAGAGACTGGATTTTTGGCCTTTCAATGGGCTTTTTCATTACAGTATGGGCCCGCTCTTGACCTCAATCACGCCTGATGGATAGCGATGGATGAGGTCTATGATGGAACGAGCGTGCCCAGAAGATGCCTAAGGCACTGGAACCCCCACGCATCGACGAAACACAGTAGGCTGCTTGACGCCGGACTCCGGTGGGAGAGTGGTCGCAAACCAGGCGGGCGTTAGCCCTACCACCGCAAGGGAAGAATTGGCCAGTCAAATAAGGTGTTGGGTGTGACTGTCCAGGATGCGCCCAGCGCTCGGTTCAGTTGAGTAACTGGCGGAACAAACTGCGCTACACGAGGTGGCTTCTTCATGCATCCTTCTCGTCCCTTCCTGGTGTTATTTATTTCCACAGTTACTTAACATACATACATAATCAGCCTATAATCTTTCCACTGCTGGGACACAGGCTTTCCCTCTGTGAGAAGAAGCGGGTCCAGTGCTGATTGGTCGATGTCACATGTCTTCGAATTTTTGGTTCAAGGATATTATTATGCCAATTTCCTCACGAGGTTTTCCTTGACAGTTTTGAGAGCAGTGGTGATGAAATAAAAAGAAAAGTAAAGTGCTTGCCTGGGTTCGAACTTACGATCTACAACTCGTCAGTCGGGCCCGATTCCACTGGGCCACCAATGCTCTCCAGTCATACTGATATAATTCAACTGGTAGACGTCGTAACCAGGCTGCAGGCAGTCCAAGGAAGCCATCCCATCATTAGATGGCAAGCGAACCAGACGTTTATTACGACTCGACAGTAAAGGCCTGCGCCTGGTGCGGGGACCATCACGAGAAACTGATCGCTAAATAAACACTTCCACACAATAGGCATAACGGACAGTCCCTTGTGCAGGACTTGCATGGAGGCTGATGAAACTGTTGCGCATGTGCTCTTTGAGTGCACAGGCGTCACCCAGATAAGGTCAGAAACCTTCGGGACACCCATATCTTACACAGATGTTCTCAACAGAACAGGAGACTTAATCAGCTTCTGGAGGGAGGTGGGCTGATTAGAATAACCACCGACGGCCGCCATGGCCCACGCACAATGGTCCATTTGAAGAACTAAGTGCGGAAACCAAACCCATAACGTAGAACATTATGTAGATATAATTCAAAATCAGACATCTCACTCCATATTCCTCAACATTCACAACTCCGCGACACAGGTGCTTATCAAAGTAATATATTAGAAACAGGAACAGTCGCTGACTGGAGAAACATTTATTAATCCATTAGTACAAACAGAGGGCGTCATATTGTTACTTTACAATCGTAAGGAGCTTTTGTAAAGCTGGCTACTCTCTGTGCGATTAAGAATTGGGAATTGAGGGCAGACAATGTTCAGAAGAGCATAACAAAACGCTGTATGTCTTCAGCCAGTTATGTTTAAGTCCCATGTAATAGGGGGCGAGCCTATTGCCATCAACCGGGTACAGATTTAGACTCCGGGCTGCTACTGAGAAATTCATCATCTGCCTTGCCTTTTCCCAACTATGTTGGGGTCAGCTTCCAGTCTAACCGGATGCAGCTGAATACCGGTATTTTACATGGAGCGACTGCCTATCTGACATCCACAGCCCAGTTACCGGTAATGCGATACTCCCGTAACGACTGTCAAAGATCTACGAATGACAGCCAGGACCAACGGCTTAACGTGCTTTCCGAGGCACGGAGGGGTCTCGGTAAGTAAAGATGGTCACCCATCCACAGACCAACCGCGCCAAGCGCAGCTTAATCTGATCGATCGACCTGTGCGGCTGTTATTATTTAGCCATGAGCCCCTCCTACTGAGAAATTCCAGATGGAAAACCCCAATAACGCTTTGCCGACCTGTGAATCGAACCCAAGACCTAATGCTCTGCAGTAGCGCTCGCTACCACTAGACCAGAGGTAGTCAGGCATTCAGAACAAGATCAGCAAGATATGCTTTTAAACGGACTCTCTCTTATCTATTTGTATCCAAATTTTCCTTTTTCCTTTTGTTTTGTGGGTTCCGTAAGTGTCTAAGATGAGAAATCTATACATATAAATATACAGGTTGTCCGGTATTTAATGGATAACCTCTTCAGAGTTCATTGTACTTATCATTATGAACTATATCAAACCTGAATTCGCGAAAAATTAATGCAGTTTCCTACATTTTGACGAGTTATGCGAACATAAATGTAGGGAACAGCTGATTTTTTTTTCGCGATTTCATGTTTGGTCCCGTTGTAATAGTTGTTCATAACACTAAGTACAGTGTGTTGGTTGAGCTTGCTTTCAATGAAAATATTTAAATCATTGTAACACAGTGGTTTAATAAAGTAATTTATATTTTATAAATGAATATAAAATTAAACTCTTTATTACAAATATAAGATGACATAACAGAACAGTTGCTAGGCAACAACATAAGAAGACTACTCCTAGAACAGTGCATTATAACCTTCATGGTTCAACACTAAGAAGTTATCCATTAATTACCGGATACCCTGTACATTATAGTAGGTTTTCGTGTTCGTCTGTGTCACTGCGATGTTCTTTTAAAATACGCAAAGGAGTCTTTTTTTTTTGTCAAGTCATAAAAACCGTGTAAAGCAGGTTTAATGACCCGAGATTTGATGTGGGTGATGAGAATGCTCATTAGTTACGAAATAAAATAATAAAAAGACATTAAAACAAACGTGTAGAAAAAATATTCCAATCACAGCATTGTGCTGCACTGACACTAAAAAACAATTGGTTGTCCAATGTGCTGGTTTTCAGATAACACCGCTGCGATGGAATTACATGACTGGTGACAAAGATATACATAATAAATACATCATATTTATCTGATATCATTGTTGGACAACTGCGGGTGTCCAGCGGTACCTACGTCTGCGATAATTAATATCATTGATGAAACAATACATCGATTACTTGTTAATATAAAGATTCAGTTATACACTGCTACTAAAAAAAACTAAAAATGTTAAAACAAGTAATATTTCAATAGCATCCTCTCTTTAATTTAATAAACGTTATTTTTCTCCATTACGAACAGCAAATAAACAAATGAAAATCGCTAATGCTACAGCAATCCTTATTGTATTTGCAAAGCAAGAACGATGTTTGTTTTAGGACGTTTGGAACGTGAGCATTTCTAAACACGGTACATACATATTTTGTCGTGAAAGATTTATAGGAATATTATGAGTCATTTTATGAATTTGTTTGTAAATATTTGTTCTTTATTTCTATTTGGAAACGTTTATTCAGAAGGCTCATTTTCGTTTAATTTCCTTTCTGTGGGTCACTCTTCTCCTGTATTGATGTTTGCGAAGACAATAAAACAGTTTGTTGAGGTACAGACGCCAGCACATCAACCTACCCGAAACTGTCACATTTCCCCAATCAATTTTGAAACTTATGCTTTAGCAATAAAGTTGAAAATGTATTAAAGAAATTTGACAGATTGTAGTAGGTTGATGTGCTGGCGTCTGTACCTATTCAGGGTTTATTCTTCATTTTCGCATATTACAAGTTGTGAGTGTCTCTCTGTCAAGGATGTGGGAGGACAGGGAAGTGCCCAGTGTGGCAAGGTTTACATAAGTGTGGTTAAACTATAACTAGTGTTGCCATTACACCTAGAACTACCTATATTTGTAATAGAGTGAAATGAGGAAAGAATTAAAAGAATCTAGATAGGGAAAGCCGGTATACGTTTTCTGTGTTATTCCTGTGGTCAGACTTTTTAACTTGCCAAAAAGTTAAAGGTACCTACAGATGCCGGGCACATCAAGCTACTAAAATCTGTAAAATTTCTTTAATAGATTTTCAACTTTATCGCTAAAGCATAAGGTTCAATGTTGATTGGGAAAATTTGACAGTTTCGGGTAGCTTGTATTTTTTACTGTGTTTAGTTTAGTTTGTGATCGATGTGATCATCCTATACGAGTCGCAATAAATACTTTTTCTTTCTTTCTTTCTTTTCTTTTCTTTCTTGACGTGCTGGCGTCTGTACAAAAACAAAGCTAACCTATGTAAATGTAGGGATTACTTTTAAAATCAAAATATTTTATTTCACATAAACCTACAAGGGGACTTATGACACGTCCGAAGCTAGGTGCACGGTTCCAATTGGTCGTTTCCTATGGAGAAGAGCCGGCCAGAAACTCCACGGTTACTCTTTTAAAAATCATGAAACAGCCATATATGGTAATTAGGTACTACTCGAGTGTCGTTGTACTACTAATAGTTTCCTAACTCTGATAAGATTAAAATAGAGGATTGCCAGTTAGAGAAGTAGACAATTGGCAATTGATAATGAGCGATACGGTCTAAATAGTTTGACTATTATCAGTATACGTGCGTCACAGATTTTTAAGCTGGCAGTTGGTAAGTCAGACAGATCACCTTGTAGATAATAAGCGCCAACCGTTGTGTATCTGCTACTGTTGCTAACTGGGAGAGAGATATATTTGTGTTACGAGCTTAGGGTTCGTGACAATAAAAACTTCCGATTTAATAACCAAAAATTACACTTTAATTAAACAACACAATTGCACTACTGATCACTTTAAAGTCGCACTTGAAGATCGCTTGTATCGCTTGAGAGCGCTTGAAGTTCACTTGTCGCTTGATCGCTTGTTTTTCAACTGACCCGGGTCGCGGTCCATACCGGCCCTTTATGTCCTCAGATAGTTCCAGAACTTTCTACTGTAGAATAATCTAGAATGTTCGAGTAGGTACATACCGGCCCCGACTGACCGGATATCGACAGTTCTAGAAAGTTCTAGCATCGAAATTTCTAGAAGCATCTTGACGCTACTAGTTCCGATACTAGATAGCGCTAGTGGTAGACATTAATTATGGCGCGCAACATTTGGTAATCTAAGAATTAATCGAATGCGAAAATATATTTCTCTTCGAACTAGACAATACCTACCTACTGCTTGGCGGTAGAACATTGTTTAGTATAGAGATTTTACAAAATCAGTTAGTTATACATATTCATGAATCTATTATCGACTACCACAATACATCCGTATGATCAATTTCATGGATGTTTTGATGCCCAATAAGCTCTTCCTATTTTTTTTCTTCCTTTATATATGAAATACTAGCTGATCCGGCAAACTTCATACTGCCTCAGAATCAATAAGTACGAATGTATGATAAAATTAATAATCTTCATAATTATTTATTTCGTGAAATTTTCTCCTGTTTTTACAGTTATTCTGCTATTCGGAGCGGAGACAAATCCAACAAATTAAAGATCATAGAAATCGGTCCAGTCATTCTTGAGTTATAAATGGTGTAACTAACCCGACTTTGTTCTATTTATAGAAGACTAGCTGCGCCCCGCTGTTTTACCCGCATATGTGTCGATCCCGTGGGAATATCGGGATAAAAACGCTATGTCCTTCCCCGGGATGCAACCTATCTCTATGCCAAATTTTATCGAAATCCATTCAGTGGTTTAGGCGTGAAAAGGTAACATACAGACAGACAGACAGAGATACTTTCGAATTTATAATATTAGTATGGATAGTATGGATATAGATATTTTAGTGTGTTGTATTTAAGATTTCATTGATCGAAGACATGTGTCTACATTTTTAATTTTATACAAGGAGTAGGACTTCTGAACAAAACTTTTGTTTGGAAACACTTCTTTAGCAGCATTAATAATATGAGGACCTTTAATACACTACGTATATTTTAAGCAGTTGTTTTGTCCTGTTTTGCTAAAAATAATGATCATGTTTATGTGTTATTGAAATAAAGCTTGGTTCAATATGTGTTTACGGTTCGTAAGAGTCTTTGGTCAACTGGACCCACTCGAACATTTACGAGATTTGTTTTGCTGTTGTACCTAGTCATTTATTGTGTTGTGTTTTGTTGTTGTAAGATTATATTTGTCAATTTAAGGGGGAAGCGAAATTCAATTATTCTCACATTTTTTTGGTTCTTCTATCTTATTTATTTTTATTAACATCACATTCCTATCAGAAATCCTTTATACAATTAGGCTCAATATACACTGAGAGGGCAGCGACCGGCAGCAGTCGGCAGCGTCTAGCTCAGCATGTAGTGTCGCTAAGTGCTTGGCTAGACTGGCAGCGTGGGGCGGGGAGCGGCGCGGGTACGTAAAACGCGCGCGAAGGCTACCCGCGGCGGGCGCGGCCGCGCTCTTTCTAGTGATACTGAGTGACAGGGTAATCTTACCCCACCTTACCACCTGGTAGGGACATCGACGCGCAAACTAAAACCATGAATTCAGCACATTATTACCCCGGTATCGCAGAAAATTTAGGCATTATTATTATCATTATTAAAAAAAAAATCTGCTGTTTCGTAGAAAAGTGCAATACCTACACGGTCAAAATGTATGGAACAGCAAATTTTATTGGTTCAGAACACAGATACGCATACACTTAGATAACGTAATTAAGGTTCAAAGTTGATTCGGAAAATTTGACAGTTTCGGGTAGCTTGATGTGCTGGCGTCTGTACAAAAATTGTAAGCCGCCACTTTCATGCTCACTCCTGTAGTACTGCTGGCTGGGTGAGCGTGAGCGCTGGCGCTAGGCCCCGGGGGTGGGGGGAGACGGATGCCGCACGCGGCGGCGTCTTTGAATCGATTTGATTTTCCCATCAATAAATAGTGCTTGTGACGTCATAAAAAAATGGCACGCTTTGTTTTCATACACATCGTTATACTTGCGTTATATATGGGTCTGTCTATATCTGTGGTTCAGAATCTTGTACTGAATGCATGGTAACAGGTTGCGCGTCGATTGTCTCTGCCACCCTGTATTACGTGTATACCTTGTATATTTTAGTAATGAAGATAAAGTTTGGAATAATTTGACACTGAAAGCTCGCCGCTTCGCTGCCGGCAGCTGTCATTTCTGTGTGAATTAATTAGTGAAATTGGTAGTAACACCTACACAACATTAAACAATAAATATGTCACAAAAGGAAATAATATTAACCACTAGCTTATGCCTGCGACTTCGTCCGCGTGAAATTTCTTGTTCCCCCGATCCATCTTGCCCGCGCTATTACTTCATTTTCGCGTAGCATTCTTTCCGACTTATTTTTTTCTTTTTGCTCGGCTCCTATGTGTCTTAGCGTGATTTTAAATAGCCAATAACCTTCCTCTAGAATTGGGCTATCAAATACAAAAAGATTTTTTCTGAGAAATCCGGTTGGTAGGTCCAGAGATTAGCTCGTTCAAACAAAAATACAAAGTTGAAGAGTTTGTTTTTAATAGCTATATTATTAGTATAGATTGGGTATAATGAAAAGCTACAAGACAATGACGAAACGCATCTACATAAATACAACTGAAACCCGTATGATATGCAATCATTGTGACAAATGCGTGCACTGACTGGACAGGTCCACTCAATCTGTATGGTTCTTTCCTCAAAAGACCATCTCAGACATCGATCTACATGGTCTTCATATACCCTGACCAAGATTATGTCTGGACTTTAAAAGAGACTGTGACCTCTGAGTTTGTTTCGGCCTTTCTTCTCAGAGTAGTCAGATAGGAAACGCCGACCTCATCTAGTTTTTAAAAATATGATTGACGTGTAAAAGTGTTTGTGCAAACCTACTTACAGAAATAAAATCATTTATCATTGATACGTACGAATAATGAAGTAAATTCTACTCCACAACAATAAAATGCTGCAAAAGGAATTTGCATGCCAACGCTTGGCAATCAGCAACGTTGGAAAAATTCCATTGATTCCTTAAACTATGGAAATTGGGCTTTTCACTTCACATTCGGAATTGAATGAGGGTAGAAACAGTTTTACACAGTTTTTGGTGTACTTTTTCATGGAATTTTGTGAAGTAGTTATCTATATTATTAAAAGTGTAATTGATTTCAATCTGCCTAGCTTTTTCCCGACTATGCTGGGATCGGCTTCCAGTCTAACAAGATGCAGCTGTATACCAGTATTTTACATGAAGCGACTGCTTATCTGACCTCCACAACCCAGTTACTGGGTAACACGATACCCCTTGATAAAGCTGGTTGTCAGACTTTTGGGCTTCAGACTATCCGTAACGACTGTCTAAGATCTACGAATGACAGCTGGGACCAACGGTCTAACGTGCTTTCCGAGGCACGGAGGGTCTCGATATGGATTCACCTATCAAGACCCGACTGCGGCAAGCGTAGTTTTATTTGGATCGACCCTTGCGGCTATTAAATCACGAGCTCTCTACAAGTTTAATTGATTTGTTTCCGAATTAATCAGCATTAGATCAGCATATTTAAAAAAAGTTGAGAATTTTATAGTTCGTTTTTCGAGTTTTAATTATTTTACCATCTTCAACGATAAAAAGACGCCTATATTTTACCATTAACAGAAGATACCTATTTATTTAGAATTTTGCGGAACATAGGCTCTATAATATTGACTAAGGGAAATAATAAATTCCAAACTTTGGATAATTTCTGAAAAGTAAATAATTTTCGTCATTACTGAAACTTATTTTAACCAGGGTCACAGAGAAAATCTTTATAATTAAAACTTTATTAAGCAAACAATCAGAAATGAGCAGCCAACATGGCGGCAAAAGTAATAAAGTACGTCACAAACAAGATCCTATCTATGACTTCTGCGAACTCTTTCTTGTCTCCGAACGTTCTTTGGGTTTCACTCTCCATTTCTTCTACGTCTCTGGTAATTGGGGTAGCCTGAGAGTCATCGTCTTCTTGGAGAGAATATCCTCCATTCCTGTCTGATGATCTCTGGAAGCATACGGAAAATCAGTGAAGGTCTTGAAAAAAAAATAGTACCTACCATTACTATGTGGGGTATCAAAATAAAGGGCTTGAGGAGACGAGTCCAAAAATATAACACACTAAAAGGATTCAAATAAAAATAAAATGACAAAATCAAAACCCGACTGCAACTAAGGTTCAAAACTAGCTCACTTTTTAAGCAGTCTGGTGAAATTGGTGGCATTAAATCTGAGATTGAACTAAAATAATATACCTACTGCCGGTCGGGTTTTTTTTTTCAATCTAATCTCATGCATTTTCATAAAAAAAACACAATAAATAATATCGTCAATGGAGCGTAAGCTCAAATCCAATATTAAGTAAGAACTCTTTGGTCGACCTATATATTAATAGAAAAAAAGTTTTTTGAAGTGAAAACTTCTTTAGGCGCGTTGTGCATTTTTAACGACACCGCGCCACATTCGGATGTTCCGATATGTCAGTGAGTGATGGCAAAGTATTCCGTTTGTGTTTTGTTTATATGAAGATTCAAAAAATACACACATAATTGTTCAAGTTTTCAGTTCTGTCAGCACTCCCGGAGTGCCACTTTTTTTTGTTATTGTTTCCATACGTTTTTCTCAGTTGACGTTCCAAATTCAAATCACATTAATGACCAGCGGGTCATAATGAAATTCAGTACAATATTAATGCCCGGCTAGAGCCTAGGACTTAAATGACTTGCTTTAGGTTAGGTTTGAATGACATAATTTGACGTTAGCGAACAAGGTGGTGTGAAATGTGAAAAGTCATTTAATACAAACAAAAAGTGAATCGTGCTAATGTTAATCCACTAGGCCATGTCTCTAGGAATGAAACTAGAATTGGTTAATTTTAAATACGAAAGTTCACTTGTACGCAAGGTTTTAGAAAAATCAGTGCAAAATTAGGGTGATAATACTGTACCAAATAAGCAGGCAAGCAGAAAATTGTCCTGAAGAAGTATGCGGTCATAAGTTTCTGCATCGTCGCTGTGTTTCGGAGTTTATCCGTTAGAGGCATCATCAGCACGGCTTGGATCAGCATTGCTAGCAACACACCCATCAGAACAGTTGTATAGAGTACCACTGGAAACAGAATAGAATAATAATAATGACCGTTAGATCTCGCAAGCGAGCGGGCATCATAAATATCTGTTTTGTACGACCTATGCAGTCGTCTATTATATATTATACCACATTTATACAGTCCACTTAATCGAAGAGCCACACCACCACCAACAACAGCCTATTATTGTCCCACTGCTGGGCAAACGCCTCTTGTCATACAGAGAAGGTGCGGGCATTGATCACCACGCGTGCTCAAGACGGGTTGGCAGTTTCAGACTTGTATTAACGATAAGTCCAGCCGACCTATTCTGCAAAAAATCACTCCGTGAAAACTAACGTGAAGTGAACTTGAAGTGAACTGTCAATAATGTCAATCATTAGCATCGGGTGGAATGACAGCTGAAGCTTGAAGTAAGCTGTCATTTTACCTGATGCTTGAAAGATTTTTACAATAAGTGCCGAAGGATACCTCACTGCGATACATCGCGGGCTGCTTGGGGGTTTACCAAGATGCCTGGTATATGCATGCGTATCTAATAGCATGCGTTTGTTTTACATGGAGGTGACATCAAGATAACGAGCTAAACCGCGTCTGTTAGGTATCGCAGTGAGGCATCTTCGGAATGTAACCCTTAGAATTCAGCCAGTCTTCTTAACAAGCCAACTCTTCGACTAACATTACCTCTTTCTTTAACGCCTTACTATTTGTCGAGCAGAGTGTTGTAAAGATCGGAGGACTGAATAGACATATCGTAACTACATATATGTTATGATTGCGTATGTACTTACAGATAGATGGCATTGTGTGTGAAGGTACCAAGTAGTCAATGTAGCAGAGTCCCATAACTATAACGATGGTGCAACCGGCGAGGAACCAAATCCTGTTCATAGGAAGGGGTTCACTCCAGAAAGACATCAGCACAAACATAAGAAGAACTGGAAAAGTAATTAGTTAGTGCTTCAGTATCCATGGCAAAAGTACTTAGGTTTACAATACTTCAGATTCAAATCAGCATGCAAATTAAATTAAAAGTAATTTAATCTACCAGTGGTAACATCAATAGCGAGTTTTTGTTTATGGTGTGTCCCAGGGAGCTATCTTGGGACCACGTTGAAAAATGTAATTTTATGTTGATTAACATGCTATGATGTTAATCTGTTCTTAACTAGAACTGATTTCTAGTTGCATCGATGTCGGTTTAACAAAAAACCTAAGTAAACAAGACGTAAAAGTTTCCTCTTGAACGTTTCTCAAAAACATTATTAAACATGCAGAAAGCATGATTAATAATGTTTTTGAGAAATTATTATTACTATTCATTGATTTAATGTTTACTAAAAACTTCATTACCTATCAAGGGAGTATAAAACACGATATTATAAGCAGTAGCCCTCCTCTTCATCTGAATACTGATGATCAGTCGATCACTCTGATGCGTTTGATTGTCATCATTGATGTACACTCTGCTCCAGGCTGAACTGTTTATTATCATTTGCTTCGTTTGTACTTCCCATTCGTTATCTATTACATCATCGATGCCTGAAAACTAGAAAGGGATGTCAGGTATTTGTTTAGCAGCTGACGGTAACAGGCTGATGTTGACTATAATGCTAATAGCTTCTGCCCGCGACTTCGTCCGCGTGAAACTTCTTGTTAACTCGACCCACAATAAGAAAAAAAAAACAAAATAGCACAATCACACTAATATTAACCAAAAAATCAAATAAAACCAAATTACATTAGTTTTTATTTCTTACTAGCTGCGCCCTGCGGTTTCATCCGCATAAGTTTCGATCCCGTGGGAATATCGGGATAAAAATAATATAATTTTATGAAATATAAAATTAAAATTAAATTGTTAATTGTAAATTATTAATAATTAATTACCTACTATGAAATCATCAACCAATCTTGCGCTAGCAGAAGATTCAATTAGTAACTATGTATAGTGTTTGGGTCACCAAGATACAGGCTGTGCCTAGTTTGGGACCCACTGTTAAATCGGTCTAAGTCTTCTCTTGGTTAGAACTGCATGGTAATACTTGTATGTTTGTGAACATGAGTAAATTTAATAAATGAAAAAAAAAAAGTAGCCTATTTGTTAATTCAGGGTGTCAGCAGCTACCTCCATACAAAATTTTATCAAAATTATTCCAGCCACGCTTGAAGAAGTAACAAACATATAAACACACACTCACAAATGAATGTTCGCCTTTATAATATTAAGTGCGATAGTGCTATTTTGTTTTGTAAAATATACATGACGAATATGAGAAGACTTACGATATGCATTTTGCTGTCCATAGGATCTATGAGTGTAATATTAATTTTCTCGTGAGCTTCCCATGGCTGGATTACTATGGAGCATATGTACTCATCACGGGGCCATCTGTATTCAGAAATAATACTTTTAGCATCGTATTTGCGGCCAACGCGCATGTGCGTTTTTCGGATTTATACCATTTGCTCGCGCCGCGTATGCGCGTCTATACCATTTACATAACTTTCTTCTATTGCGGCGCGCCGCACCAGTGCGTTTATTGCGCATCTTTGGCCGTACTGATTTGTACCAGAAACGTGTGGTCATATTTAAGGGTGTGGTACTGCCCAGCAAACTGAACAACTTTCTCCATGGGACCAACATCGTAATCGCGAAAAAATGATCAACTGTCCCGTACAAAACTTCTGACGGCTGATTAGTTTTTCGCAATTACGATGTTGGTCCTATGGAGAGAGTGGTTGTTTGATGGTCTGTACCACATCCTTAAATTTGACCACACCTTGCTGATACATGCTGTAAAACTTTAAGAGGTGCTTTAGACCATCGAACTGAACAACTTTCACTATGGGACCAAATCTGAATACACGAAAAAAAATCAGCTGATTCATACATTTTGGTCAAGTAGGTATTGAACTTTTGTATTAAACAGCAGATTTTTTTTTCGTGATTTTATTACTCAGCCACGAGCCCCTCATCCCATAAGCATCCCATAATATAAATCAGCTAAAAGAAACATCGTTAAGCATCTTAGAATAATTTGTCCCTTCCTATCATTCTTTCTCATCAATATTAACTACGAAAACAATCTACCACGTTGATTCTCGATAATACAGATCACTGTAACTGTACCATTTCTTGAAAGTCATTTAACTAAATTAAATTGCAAACTTACTTGCTATACTCCGGAGAATAATCGACGCACCAAGTGTAAACCTTGGTCTGGAAGTGGAAAGTCGCTTCACCGCTATACATCATTGATATTAGATCTGAGTTTCTAGCGTCAAATACTGCGGAGTTGTCCGAACTGGAATAATGAGGTTAGAATAATTTGTAGCGTTCTAACATTGTTAGGGATAACATTGCTGTTGAAGCATTAGAGGTTTGAAGTTTGAATTAAAGTATCGAGTTACAGGAGAATACAGGATGAGATTGAATAGGTGCGACAAATCTACATGTACGTCGTAAAAAAATATAGGAAAATACCAAAAAAAGAAGCTGAGAAATCGATAAACTCAAAATTGGTAATTTTGTATGGGAATGACGTTCGTGGCAAACCTCACATGTTTTGCGTACGCCACAGATATAGATACACCTAGATAACGCAAGAGCAACTAATTCGCGTGCCAAAAATCGTACCAGCTTACGTATAAAAAATCGTAATCCGCCACTTTCGCACTCAGTCCTGTGTACTGCTTGGCTGGGTGAGCGTGAGCGCTGGCGCAAGGCCCTGGGGGTGGGGCAAGACGGGTGCCGCACGCGGCGGTATCTTTGAATCGATTTTATTTTCCCATCACTAAATAGTGCTGGTAAAAAAATAAAACGGCTTGCTTGGTTTCCATACAGATCGTGATACGTTCGTTGTCTAGGTATATCTATATCTGTGCGTACGACTCTTTGATAGAAGCTGTGAACAATGGAACCGGTGGAATTTACTTCCTAGATGCACCCGGAGGAACTGGAAAAACGTTTCTAATTTCATTGCTTTTGGCAAGGATCTGATCGCAGAATGAAGTTGCCCTAGCATTGGCTTCATCTGGAATGGCAGCGACTTAGTTAGATCGTCTATGGCTAAATTGCCACTGAACATGATATTAACGAGACACAAAATCACAACATCGCCAAAAACAGCGCAATGGCGAAGATTCTACAGGTATGCAAATTGATCGTTTGGGACGAATACTTATATTTTCAAGTACATAGAAAATAAAAGAACTTCACGAGCAGACAGAGCCAGAGACAGAGCTAGTCTCCAAACCGTAAAACTTATTTATTTATTCAAGTTGTCAAACTCAAGACGTCGGCGTCGATAAAGGTACCAATCCCAAAGTATCAACAAGACGATGGTACGTTAAAGAATTATATATTCATAGTATATTCATGAGGCTGTGATAGCTTTGAGCTCCAGGCTATCGCAGGCATACCAATGTGTTAATCAAATATAAGAACTTCAAACGGCTAAGGAATACAGGTTGTAATTAACTCGGAGACGCTGGGAGACAGGTATTTTAGACGGAGAGATATTGAAGAATTTGCTAATGATTTTCTGATGAGGTTACATTTTTTTGGAGTTCTGAATTTTTTTCTTAATGGCTTTCAGTTTTAGGTTCGTATCAAATAGCTTCCTGTTTGTGCAGACTTAGGATATCGATTTCCATCACGTCTGCTTTTTATAGCGTGTGTCAACGCGCGACGATGTGAACAAGTTGCATGGCTCATCGAAGTGTCTCTAAGACCACATTTAGTAAACACGTCCTCAAATTATCCTATGTCCTTTCCCGGGACTCAAACTATCTCTATACCAAATTTTATCTAAATTGGTTCCTCGGTTTAAGCGTGAAGAGGTAACAGACAGACACACTTTCGCATTTATAATATTAGTATGGGTAAATGATTAGTGCTTACTTGAATACGTAGAATTTAGGTCTCCAAATCTGTCCTTGCCTAAACTTGAGGCTGACTGTTCCGTTGAATTTGGCTGGATTCCATGCCATGCTCTCATCTGTCCAACTCTGAAATGATATTAGTATTATATAGGGATAGGCTTCTGGAGGGGCTTATGGCTAAGTGGTGACAGCCGCACGGGTCGATCGATCAAGTTAAGCTACGCTTGCTGCGGTTGGTCCGTGAATGGGTGACCATCTTTACATATCAAGACCCGTCCGTGCAACATTGTTGGGAAAAGGCTAGGCAGATGACGATTGGGGTCGGCTTCCAGTCTAACCGGATGCAGCTGAATACCAGTATTTTACATGAAGCGACTAATATCTGACCTTGACAACCCAGTTATTGGGTAACACGGTAACCCTTGATAAGATTGGTTGACAGACTTTCGGGCTTGTGACTACCCATAACTACTGTCAAAGATCCACGAATCAAATGACAGCCCGGACCAATGGCTTAACGTGCTTTCCGAGGTACGGAGGGGTCTCGGTGTGTAAAGATGGTCACCCATCCGCGAACAAACCACGGCAAGCGTAGGTTAACCTGATCGATCGACCGGTGCGGCTGTTATTACTTAGCCACGAGTCCAACTAGTAGTAGTTTTCAATTACATTAAGTGATTTCGTTATACGTACAGTAACAACCGACATTGCAGTAATAAGCTTGGACTGGAACGCATTATACTTGACATTGGTGACCTTGACACCAAGTTTCACGTCCATGGTCGGTTGGGGCGGTATCCATGGCAACCGATAAATCAGGCGAGACCTCTTCAGTTGGTCAGACATTGAGAGAGGCGGCTCGATTTCTTTGGAGTCTGGTGAAGCTGGAAATTTGATTATGAAATTTCTGATCTTTCTCTAAACAGAGTCGTAAAATAAGAACAGCCGACCTGTTCTGTAAAAATTATACCGTTAAAACTTGGGTGAAGTGAGCTTGAAGTGTGCTTCCAAATGATGCTAGGGGTTGAAACTATTGAGAGTTCATTTCAAGCAGGCGCGGATCTAGCCCTCAAAAAAGGTTGTGGTCACAGCCACCCGAAAATCGGCCTAGTTGGAGTATGAACTCGCACATGATCGATATAGTGCATTCCTACAAAGAAGATTTTTACAAAATATATGACGCCGTGACCAAGGTTTTACGCACGATTCATTGTATAATAGGATATTGGATATAATATCATCAGCCTATCGATCTCAATAGACCGTGAAAGTGTGACGTCACAAGTATATCAGGGTTGTGGGCTGCCCATCGTGCCCACAACGGTGGATCCGCACTCGATTTCCAGCTCACTTCACCTAAGTTTGTACAGTGTGATTTTTACAGCATAGGTCGGCTGTTCTTATTTTATAGATAGACCACCAGGCAGATATATTATGCCTGTCTTAGGGCTGATTTTTTAATCGACAGATAATTTTTATTTGTGGGATGAAATTGACGTCTGACAGATCTGTCAAATATTCTAAATCATTCCCCGGATAAAATTATCTGACGCTGGAAGCTGGAAAAATCAGCTCTTAATGAATTTACAAACGCTAAATTGTTTTAGTAAAGATTTTTTGGCTTAAAACCTGAAAATTCTTGTCATCCTTCAAAAAAATGATACCGAAGCTAGTTTAAATAAAAAAATTAAGGAAAGTTCTGTTCATCATAAGACGGTGTTTATGCAAAGCAATTTCAACAAGCTGCAATGAGTTGAAATTGCGTTGAGCGATAGTTATTGTTGCACGGAAAGATGCAGCTCATCTCATTTAATATCCCAGCGGCCTGTATCATATACAACGTGCCAGTACAATGGTGACACACGGGTAGGACTAGTCGCCAGTAATCAAACAAATTATAAAAACTTAAAATAATTCGTAATTTGAAAACTACCGCCCCACGCCGCTCGCCGACATAGGGCTCTCCTTCTTTCCGTCAATTCGCCTACTCTTTGCACCTTATTCATTTTAATTTCATTCATGAAGTGTTATAATCTGCGACCCCGGCAAATATCCCCTGCGCTACAGTTCTTAAAGCACAGGGTGCTCCAAAATGCTAATTTAGAAAATTTAAAATAAATGTGTCAATAATAGCATATTTTAATGAAATTACAATAATATGTAAATAAAACGAAAACGCACAACCGTATATACGTGAGCTAAATTAATGTCACCATTGCGGCACGCTATACAGGGTCAAATTAAATTAGCTAACGAAACTCTGCAGATGTGATGGGTATCGATATCTAAACATGCATAACTTGCTGCACTTTTGGGGGTCATTTTTATTTTATCGTGTTAAAATGTCGATTCCCATCACGTCTGCAAAGTTTCGCTAGCAAAGTTAATTTGGACCGGTATTTTACCCACCAATAGGCAAAAACCAATAAGGCAAGCCATCTAGAACCAGCTATAGCTTCAATTTTAAAATTCCAAAGAAAGTCTCCGCTTCCAAAAACCAGAAATTCTGTCCTCAAATTTTAATATTCCTAAAATATTAAAGGTAACACTTACATTCGGTTCCATTTTCAGCCGGTATTGGACAATCGTAGAGAAACTTCGCTTCGACTCCAGTCCACGCAGCGAAACTAAAGTATTTAATTTCAAGGGGGTCCACATCTTTATAGGTCAGCAAAGGTAGAACTTCCCCCTCCTTGCCAAATTCTATTAGACCATCTGTAATTGAATATTGGAGAACGTTAGTTTTTAGACCACACAGAACACAGAGAGACGCCTCGACGGAAGATGCTAGAGGTGGCATTCAAAATCAAAATATTTTATTTCACATAAACCTACATGGGCACTTATGAAACGTTAGAAGCTAGGTGTACGGTTCGAATTGGACGTTTCCTATGGAGAAGAGCCGGCAAGAAACTCCACGATTACTCTTTTAAACATAATTGACTTTTACAATGTTTTCAAATAACAGTGATGCCGGACGGTGTAGGCCTGTCAACAAGTACCAAGTACTTAAAAAAATAGAAAATGGTCTACAAATCTACTGTCAAGTACTACAAGGCCTACAATGTTCTCACATTTACAAAATATAGAAGAATCTATATAAAAGATAAATTTTATTAGTATAGTAGACTAATAATAAAGGTAAGGAGTTTGTTTCTTTGAATGCACTAATCTCTGAAACTACCATTCTGTTTAGAAAAAAATTGGTTGTCTGTAAAGTCAGTTTACGGACGATAATTTAACATGATAACATCATAAGAAAACATCAGATAGATGTGTCACAAGCCAGCCGAACGCTTAGGCCGATCGTGCCTCTCTATTGCTTGTTCCGCGCTCTCGCTTGCACGCTCGGCTCAGACAGAACGTGACAATGAGTCATGCTTTTTCGTGCGTGCAGCCGGCGTTCATCGATTTATAAGACGTTATCACGTCAAAAATATTTTTGCATTTAATAGCCAAATTCTTGTGGAAGGCTACAGGCTATTTAACATCACGCTAGACCATTAGGAGCCGAGCATAGAAGAAAAAAGCGAAAACGAAGTAATAGTTCGGGCAGGCGATGCGGTGCGAAGGGTGGGTGGGGTTAACAACATGTAGTCGAAGTCGCGGGCAGAAGCTAGTAAAATAATAAAAATAAAAACCTATTTAAACCAGATGACATTACATTGTCAACACTCTCCATACAAACCAAACGTGACACTTGTTAGTGCATTTTCATACGTCTCGGCAACCGGGTACCCGGCGGCGAAGTGTATAGCCATGTACGTAGGCTTTCACACGTACGGGCGTAGTTTGCCTGGCAAGTGTTACCGGATAATCGGCACCGGCTACCCGGCAACCGGGACGTGTGAAAAGGCACTTACTCGCACCACGACACGAATAATGACGTATACAAACTGACGGTTGTGTGCGCTCATCGCATTTTCGGCGTCACGAATTTTATTAGTACTGCTATCTCTAGACGCTGCCGGCGCGGCGTTTTCGTGCGCTGTATAATTCAGGACTGAGGTCATTTCTATCTTGTCTTCGTAGTATAACTTAATCATTTTTATAATAAAAAGAAATACGATTTTCGCGGAACTGCTCAAAATAATGAGTGTGAATGTTCAGTTTGGGGTGCTAAGGAAACTTCAGAAAATGGTGAGTGAAATATTCATTGCCTTGTTGGAGGTCGCACGAGCACGAGGTTCAGAGTTCGATTCCCAGGTGGGGCAAAGTGTTATTGAGTTTTTCCAACAGGAATTTTTCAGGAGCAGCCTTCTGGCAGAGCTTGGATCTGTGCCCGGTTGATGGCAATAGGGTCGCCCCCTATTACATGGGTTTATAACTGGCGGAATGCAGGTGTACTATACGTGCACCCCTGTCTGCTTAACCATTCGGGGATTACAGGCGTGATGATATGTTATATTATGTGTTATAATAATATATTCATCGTGTAGTTTGGAATTCAACAATCTTTTATGTTCGACAGACTATCTTCTTCGAGAGGGGCTTGTGGTTAAGTAATAACAGCCGCACGGATCAATCGATCAAGTTAAGCTACCCTTGCCGCGGTTGGTCCGTGTATGGGTGACCATCTTCACATACCAAGACCCCTCCGTGTCTCGGAAAGCACATTAAGCCGTTGGTTTCGGCTGTCATTTGTGGATCTTTGACAGTCGTTACGGGTCGTCAGAAGCCCTACAGTCTGCCAACCAGTCTAACCAAGGGGTATCGTATTACCCAATGACTGGGTTGTGGAGGTCAGATAGGCATTTGCTCCATGTTAAATACTGGTATCCAGCTGCATCCGGTTAGACTGGAAGCCGACCCCAACATAGTTGAGAAAAGGCTAGGCAGATGATGAGACTATCTTCTTCGACTACCTCGTTCGTCTGGTTCGCACACACTACTGCTGAGGTCCTGGGTTCGATTCACAGGTCGGGCAATTAGAATTGGGATTTTCCATCAGAGTGGATAGATGGCAATAGGCTCGCCCCCCATTACACTAGACTTAAACATAACTGGTGAAATATGGGTCACCTCTCCTAACCCTTCAGACAAAAGAAGCATGAAGTTTTAATATCTTCTTATTCCTACAAGTTGTGTAACTTAATTAACTTATGTAGAAACTTGTTTAAAGAGAATAATTTTCCAGTGTATTCCAAAGTAACCTTGAGTGTGTTTTGCTTCTACAAATAGCTTTTGCAACGTGCAGTGTTTGCAAAGGTGTGTTTTAATCAAGCTTGTGTTGAAAAACTTATTTTGATGAGAAGGTTTATAAGGCCCAAAAATAATAATGAATTAAAGATATCGAGTACGTTTTCAAGCATTCTAAGTTAAGCCACATTTTGTGTAAAGTTCACAATTATTCTATAATAGGACTCCTAAATCGAGCCACCGTGCAATTCTGTGTGAGGTATAGTTCAAAGGTCAAATACATAAAAATAATGATGACTCAAAGAATAATATTTACCTTGGTTTCAATATAGCAAAATTTGTATTTTTCATCAAATTTTTTAGCTTTTAGTAGTTAAAAAGCGGGTGGAAGGCAGAAATTTAAAGTGTAGAAAGTCGATCAAAAGTCATCAAATATCGCGAAACTTTTAAAAAGACCGTAACAGGCTGTTGTATTTATCCTGACTGCTAAAGTGTGGAAGTAAAGTCACTTATTTACATTAGTTTGAAACTTAACAAGAAAGAGAGGGTGTGTGCTCGTGACCATACGATAGCTGTGAAAATTTATAATTATGAGCTGAGTATAAACGATTCAGCGCCGAATACACGCGATTCAACATCATCATCTGTCTAGCCTTTTCCCAACTATGTTGGGACCTCCTTCCAGTCTAACCGGTGCACCTGAATTCCAGTATTTTACATGGAGCGACTGCCTATCTTACCTCCACAACCCAGTAACTGGGTAATACGATACCCCTTGGTAAAACTAGTTGTCAGACTTTCGGGCTTCTGACGACCCGTAACGACTGTCAAAGATCCACGAATGACAGCCGGGACCAACGGCTTAACGTGCTTTCCGAGGCACGCAGGGGTCTTGGTATGTATAGAAGTAGATGGTCATCCACGGACCAACCGCGGCAAACGTAGCTTAACCTGATCGATCGACCCGTGCGGCTGTTATTACTTAGCCACAAGCCCCTTAGACTTAGAGAGTACACTTGGTTCACTGTTAGAAAGGCGCAAAGTACGTCTAAAGAAGGTTTGACTTCAAAAATGTTGTCCCGAAACACCACAAAATCGATTATCACTGTGTTATATTCGTGTCACTAGACCACTATATCGGTTATAGGGTTCTCACAGATACTCAATGAGCTGCGAATGTTCAGAGTTGATGCATTCTCGTCACGTGTGCTAGTAGTTCATACTCAATGCGACAGGTGGCGCTATTAAGCTATTATCGTGAAGCACTTCAGGTTGGGCTGAATGCACACCGATAGTCACGACCACAAATTAGAAAGGACAGTTCTTTTTATTCTTTTGCGGCTGTCAGGACTGCCGTATCAATCATGGCGTTGGGATGTGATAAATGATGCATCTTGTCTATCACTGACCAGTACCGGTTATTTATTTTTGTTTTATATAAAATGGTTACCTACTTATTGAAGTGAAAACTTCTTTAGGCGCGTTGGGCATTTTTTGAGATGGGAAAAAACCATTGAATTCGCGCCACTGTTACCGTAACCGACACCGCTTCGGATGTGTTCGGCTGTCCTCGGGATGTCCTCGGTTTTGATGTATATCCGATATGTCAGTGATTGATGGCAAAGTATTCTGTTTGTGTTTTGTTTTCACTTTTGTCGGCACTCCCGGAGTCCCACTGTTTTTTTGTACTACACTAGCTTTTGTCCGCGACTTCCCCTGCATAGATATATGAATAAGAAATTATTCCACGGGAACGTACTGTAGGGATAAAAAAGTATCCTATGTCCTCCTAACCTAGGTCATAGTTTACTTGTGGTAGCAGTAGCATAACAGTTTGTGCGTCGATGCGTCGATGTACCTTACAAAACATAAACATTGCAAACTCCAATTATTTTTAACAGAGTAACCGTGGAGTTTTTTTGCCGGCTCTTCTCCATAGGAAATGACCAATTGGAACCGTGCACCTAGCTTCTGACGTTTCTTAGTGCCCATGTAGGTAGGTTATGTGAAATCGGACTTTACACTTTTTATTTGATCTTTATTTTTTTGTTTTTATCTGATGTATTGTGTGTCTCTTAGTCTGTGCTAAATAAATGTACGAGAAAAGGATGGTACGGCCGTGCCGCTTTTTGCTTGACTTGGCGGGGGCACTGTTTTCTTTCTTCATCTTTCTTCTAAATAAAATAGTTTGAATTTGAATTTTAAGTTACACCGTGTAAATATGCGACTAAATAATTGACTTCAACTTTAAGATTTATACAGGACGAAATTGAAAACTTACGCCAGCTCGAAATAGGAGTTGCAGTAAACAGTAGTAATACATAATCATTATAAATTGTCATTTCACAAAAACAAAAAAAATCTTTAAAAACAAGTGAAGATACTTAGTTCAAATTAAGTTATTACTTTCAAGTAAACTAAGTAAATTATTAGTTTCTATATTTATGTCTGTAATTTATATGGTGTAGGTACCTACATAATAAAGAGTATTCGATTCTATTATTGGTGTTCTAGTAAAAAAAAACTATCAAACGAATAAGAAAATTAAAGTATCATTTTTAGCGCGCGACCGATAAGCAATTCATTCATGTGTGTTCACAACCTGAAGCAAGTTGGCAACGCGTTAAAGTAGTGGTCAGTTATCTAATTTTTTTTTACCGTTCCTACTAACACCGGTCGCGCGACGAAGTTTTCAAATCGCTTGTCTACGCGCACGTATATGCATCCCATTCCTTAATGACATGCTCTATATTTTCGTTATAACACATTGAATTAGATGTTTTAATTTGGCGCCCCTATTCAATTTCATCCTGTAGAATGTTTAAGTTCGGAAGGTCTATTCTCATACTAAGACAATTCAAATTCAAGTCGCAATAAATTCAGGTGACAACCAATATCAAAAACTTGTCAAAAATGTACGTAAATTGATTTTATTTTTGAAAGGTTGCGACTGAGATTAAAATTAGAACGTTCTTAAAAATACAGGAATTGCCCCTAAGAACTGTGTTTAGTCATCCAAAATGCAATTCATTATCTATCTTGTTCACTGAAGTACAAGACAACCATTCAACCCTTACCTAGTGAAATCTTAATATAGAACCCTCTGAGTTCAAAACTGGACAATATTCTGGGTGTTTTCTCTGAGCTCCGGGCGTTTCTCTTCAAGTTTCGACGCAGCTCTGTGAACTGGTTGCCACCTCCGCCGACCACTGCGGAATAAGGTTTGAGGTTATTTAGTTAGCGTTAAGGTGAATGCGCAGTGGTAGACCGCGAAATTCAAATTTACTTAGGTTTTTCGCAATTTTCAGATCAGTCAGGTTGTATTTTGATCAAAATTTGATTCGCGACTATAACAGGTACGTATTTACAGAATTATAATCATTAGAATCATTAATACATCTTTCTAAGTTAGATTTGTACCACGACAACAAATCTCTTATGGAAAACTGCTTAGTGGTACAAATCTAACTTAGAAAGATGTATTAATGATTCTAATGATTATAATTCTATAAATACGTACCTGTTATTGTCGCGAATCAAATTTTGATCAAGATACAACCTGACACTGGCCTGCAAATTGCAAAAAACGTAAGAAAATTTGAATTTCGCGGTCTACCCTGGCACTTCCCCCTTAATGTTGGATGGCGGTGATTAGCGCTTGTTTAGTTTTGGAGATGTTTTGAATGTACAGGTAAATGTCGCTGATTTTGAATAAGGTTGTAATACTGGAAGCCCAGCTAAGAGTGAATATTGCAAGGTTAGGGTCATGATTATATATCAATTTATATTTTTGTGGATAATTATATATCTGTAGTGTTGGGGATCTCCAGGAAAACTTCAATTTCGTACAATATCCGTTTAATTATTAAATACACCTTCCTCTTTTAAAAACACGTCTTCTTTCAACTTTCGAAATCACCATCTTCCTTTTTATCCTTCCTTTCACTCGTTCTATCACTCTTACAATCACTCGTTCAAAACATATTTTTTCGTAGTTTAGGAACTAGAAGTATACAGCCTGATAAGTACACATCTTAATTTATTAATCCTACATATCAATTGATATTTATGTGGAAAACAAAGGCAGCGACAAAAGGCGCGGTTTTATGTTTAAAATGAAACTTACCAATCTCATAAACAGGATCGCGATACCCAGGTCTCATGACAGGGGACAGCAGAATATGTCCATTGCTAGCAGCTTGTATTCCAAGATGCATCTCAAAGACGGTGTCTGAGTTCTTCCTAAGTGCCTTCAAGTTATCGCTATCCACACTGTAGAATTGTTTGTAGTTGTACCCATCCTGGCATATGTGTTCCTTGCATTTTTGAGCCACTGAGGAGAAATAAGGGAGATTGAGCTACAGCTAATAAATAAATTAACAGCTTCCAGAAATCAAGCGATTTCGGCTTATATATAGCTAATTAAAGTGGTTGGTTGATGGTGGTTGGTGAACTTTGACCGTCGTTATGGGTGGTCAGAACCCAAAAGTCCGACTACCAGTATTTTATATGAAGCGACTGCCTATCTGACCTCTACAACCCAGTTACTGGGGAATAGACGATACCCCTTGGTGAGACTGGTTGTCAGACTTTCTGGCTTCTGACGACCCTTAACGACTGCCAAAGATCCACGAATGACAGCCGGAACCAACGGCTTAACGTGCTTTCCGAGGCACAGAGAGGCCTTGATATGTAAACATGGCCACCCATCCACGGACCAACCGGGGCAAGCGTAGCTTAACCTGATCGATCGACCCGTGCGGCTGTTATTGCTTAGCCACAAGCCCCTCACCCCTTTGAATTAATAGTTTGTGTGTCCAGCAGTGGACGTCTTTCGGCTGAAATGATGATGATGATATATAGGTAATATACTCGAATATAAATGTTTTATATCGGGATATAATATATATTTTAGGAAACATTAATCATATTTCCCCGTCGCCCCCTACTACATGGGACTTAAAAATAACTGGCGAGAAGTAGGTGTAGGTACTATAGGTACACCTCTGCCAAACCGTTCTTGGATTACAGGCTTGATGTTGCTGTGAATAATATTTTACTCACTAGTTTTAGGAAAATATTATTCATGTTTCCTAAAATATTCTATCCATATAAATCATGGAATATTCTCACATTCAGCTATAACGCAAAAATACTCACTTTTTGGCGTAAACACGTAAGTTTTATTTTGAGTCTGCCCATATTTTACCACTAAACAAAATACAAAAATAAAAACAAACGTCTTTAACATGGTCATCACTTAATAAAAATAACTGGAGAAAAATAACTTGGCTAAAACACAGCCAAACGTGACGCTTAAAATAAGGTCAAATAAAAACATCGGTCAAATGTGTGCGATGTGCCGGCGGGACCACTTCTGTTATAACTTGTCATAAATGTAATTGTTATCTGTCATTTCCTGAACGTAGAGATGATAACTTTAAAAATAGTTTGCTCGGCTCGTTTCATGGCGCTCATCAGCTTGTAAATATATCCACTGCTTACTAAGTGGATATATTTACAAGACTTATGAAGTACTATGAATGGTAAAGAGTGGAAATTACCAGCAATATTATAACCGATATTTGTAGAAATAGAGTGATTCTCACTGTTTCAAAGGCTTTCTGTTTTTTTTTTCTGTGTTTTTTTATGTATTTAGCATAAGCATAATCAGCCTATAATCTTTCCACTGCTGGAAAACAGGCCTCCTCTCTTCGAGAGGGAGTGGGTTGTAATCTACCACGCGGGCCCAGTGCGGGTTGGTAGATGTCACATGTTTTCTAATTTTTAGTTTTAGGACGTGGCTGTTTTCTCACGATGTTTTACTTTACCGTTTTGAGAGTAGTGGTGATGAAATTATTTAAGTAGGTATACAAAGTAAAGCGCCTGCCTGGGTTTAAATCCACGACCTACAACTCATAAGTCGGGGCGGTTACCACCGGGCCACCACAGCTCTCTGTCTTGAGTAATTAAACTGGGTTGTAAAAAAAAAACTTTCTTTTCTTTCTTGTAATGTCTGTATTTTGTTCAAAGGTCCGCACATCCAAATGTCGAGAATCAAGATGCAAAGACGCAACGAAAGGCTTGAAGAGTCACACGCTCTCGCTACTTGTCGCAGTAACTAGACGCATGATGCGCGCATACACCCGACAACTGTCGCATGCGACAGCGTCAGTTTTCGCACGATAAGCACATAGGCAAGTGCAACTAGAGGGTTCACTCACACGACTAGTTGCAGAATCATTCGACAGCTCTAGGTCTAGTCGCAGCGACAAGACGCAGATGCAAACGACAACTCTGCGCCCGCGACTCATTTGCGCTGGCACAATTTTTTTTAACTGTGGCCCTCCGGCATGACCAATTGATGTCGCTTTTTATAGAGTAAAAAATGTACAGTACCCTCCAAAGGTTGTTGACAAGTTTCCACTTGAGCTGCAAAGCCACAGTATGATTTTAAATTCTGATTTAAAAAAATACGGTACCCAAGTATAAAAAAAAAAATACAAGCCCGCCCATTGTATGTTTTGTATTAATAATCGTATTTCTTTGTTATGTTTTTTCTGGTGTACAATAAAGTATATATATCTAAATAAATAAATAATCCCTTTATATTTCTTGATAGTTCACTTTATTTAATTAAGTATTCTGTCCATTTTCAAACATTCTGAGTTAACGCAAACGAGTATCGAAATAATATTTAAGATAACGCAATTTGGATTCCACTGTTTATGTTAACTATGTATTATATTCTTGGTACAGTAAACATACAATATTATTATTTTTGAAATTTATTTTGTAACAATGGACCAATAAATTATTATTATTCTATTCCTTATCATACCTATATTATGTAGTTGCATTAGTCAATAAAAAGTTATAGTGTAGAGTTACACAGGAATTTAAAACCATAATGTCACATTACAGCTGAAGCGGAAAAATGTCAACTATAATATATGACTCATAAAAACCTCCGATTCACCAAATCACCTAGCCATACTAAATTGATTGAATATCAATTCAACAAAACAATTCTGCATTACATTACCAGTCGACAGCGATGCGGATGAATTTTTCGACGGTATATTTTAGTTTCTGTATAGTTTTAGTTAAGTTAGGATTTCAGTTTGTTATTTTTAGTATTAGATATACTTGTATAGCTTATATATTAGATATTTGTATAGCTTATATTATGTAAATACTTAATTGAATATTATATATACTTAATAAATGTATAAAATTCTGCATAAAACTCCCATATTATCAAACAGAGCAGATCACGGAGGAAACGACACTCGCTTATCAGCCGGACGCGAGATAAAGCTGCAGTAACATAACTAGAACTAAAATACCGTTATTTATATCACGGCTTATCCTTACTTTGCTAGCATTTAAAACCTTGTTTAATGTTTTATTAGAGGTTTGTGTATTTTGAACGTAGTTTCTGTAGATTTTGTTAAGTAGCCTGTGTCCTTCCCCAGAATTATCTCTTTGCCAAAGGAGATTCACCCACTTTGTTAGGCGACTTGGGATAAAAAATAAATAGTCGGCGGCCAGGAATGAATTACATTTTATCTGAATGGTCGCAGTAGTAGAAACATTTATTTGTATGGCGACAACGCTGTAATGAATTTGAGAACAAAGATATACAACGTTCTTATCTTTCGATCCTCCTCCAAATATTATATCTCCGAATCCAAATTGTTCTCGACTTTGACGCCTTTAGTAAAAATAATGAGTTATATGTGTACTACTACAAACAAAATGTACTTAATCTATATTGACAGCCGCCAAAAAAAAAAATCGAATGGGTGATGTCCTTTTATCGAAATCCGTTCATTGACTTTGGCTTGAAAAGGTAACATGCAGAAAGGGTTATTTTCGAATTTATGATACTCGTATTGGTATGGATGTAGCATATGTATGGGCATAAATAAATACAAATCAATTGAACCAAATAGCTGAAATTTGTAACACAATTCGCTACAGACTATTATAAAATGTCGATTGATCTTCCCCGACGAGGCGACGGTATAAAGGCGACTCCAGACTGCAATTTGGAATTCAATCAGCTTTTTCTCCCTTTCTCCGCTCCGGTGAAAACTGTGTAAATTTATACCCATTTTATTAATGCCATTCCATTATTTCACCGTTAATATTCTGTTGGTATAAAAGGAATCTGTTCTTTTTCTGTTTCGTTGTTTTTTTTTTGTACTTTGAAGTTTTTGTTGGAGAGAGGAAGTTTCAGAGGTAGGCTTGGTTGGTTTTTATTGAAAAATCGTAGTAAAAAAATTTACAATGTCTTGGTAGCGAAAAATAAAAAACGGCTATAACGTTCCTGCGAATTGATTATTTGTGTACTAGAACGGACAGTCCGTTCAAAGTTATTTTCGTCTAATTTTGCGTCACTTTCAAAATCAAAGTGATCTTTGTTCTCGTTACAATAAGGTTGGTGTTGGGTTGCTTCTGTCTGAGGTAAACTAACTGTGAACGGACCGTAAGCGGTGCTTTTATTTGATCCTGTTTTTTTTTATAACTGCGAGTCGTTGGTTTTAGAATAACAGACGTAAATCGAACATATACTAACAATTCCATGGAAAAACTATATGTATAGTCAACAAAAGAGATAAGTATGCAGGATCGTCGGATATAGTTGAAGTTTAGTAAGAAACCGATGGATGTTCTCGAATGAAATTTAATTTGATAAATCAGCTCATTTATCAAATTAAATTTCAGTCGAGAACATCCATCGGTTTCTTACTAAACTTCAACTATATCCGACGATCCTGAACTATAACTACACGAACTATAACCGATGATCCTGCATACTTATCTCTTTTGTTGACTGTACCTATTGTGCGTTTTTTAAATTGCTACAGTCCGACCGTCGAGAGATTGCGTTCTTTACAGAGTCAGTGCGACAATTCTAGTAACTAATAAAAATCAAATTCGCAAAGCACGTATTCGTTTGTATGAAACTGACAGGTGTCAAGAACGCATTCTCTCGTCGTCGGACGCACAGTAATCCGGTGTTATTATCGTGGAATTAAAATGTATGGAAATATAATAATATGAAGACGCTTTTAAATTTCCGTCCACAACAGCGATGTGGACGTCCACGATAATGTTGTAACTTAGAATTTTAAAAGCGCACAATTAGGCTAAAAATCTTGAACCTATATAACGTAGGGACAACAATAAGTCATTAAATTAAAACACTGGCAATACTAATCATTATCATCATCATCATTTCAGCCGAAAGACGTCCACTGCTGGACGTAGGCCAAGCACCTCCACTTCGGCCGCAATACTAATGCATAATAGTATTTTGGAAGTATCAAATAAATAATCCTATGTTTGTCGCAGAACTGATGGTCGGTGTTGTAGGTATCTCATCGTTCTTATCATGAACTACATACTCACTTAATCACTCCATAATTCACACAAGTCTTAGCTCTACTACCATCATTCGTACTACCGAACAAATCCCTCGTTCAGTGAGCGCAGCAATTAGCGTCAATCATAAAGATGTAAGCGCACCGTCTTGAGCGACGAGTATTTACGAGTACACCGTCAGTCACTTGAGGTAAAGCGCTTGAAGCGATTTGAGGTCGAGTTTTGAAGGAAAATTGGTGACTATTGAGTTGTGGGTTCTTAATTTTTGTTTGTGAAATTGGTTCGTTTATTTGGGACACTTGTATATTATGTTGGTTTCAATTTGATTTTGCCCCGAAATTAGCCTGTTTGAAAAGAATTCAGTTAATGATTTTGTTATTGAAAATGTCTTATTAATAATCAGCATATTGTATAATTATTGTACGTTACTGTAAGTTGGATTTGTGTTCACTTTTTATCTATGTTTATTTTTAAATTACATTCTAACCTATATGAATTTAAGGCCAATCGTTCAGGGGCTCGGGGCTAACTAATAACAGCCGCACGGGTCGATCAAAGGTTAAACTACGCTTGCTGCTGTCGTTTCGCGGATGGGTGACCATCCATTATATACGACATCCCTCCGTACCTCGGAAAGTACAGAAGATCTTTGACAGTCCATACGGGTCTTACCAAGGTATTGTGTCACCCAGTAACTAGATTGTGGGCAGTCGATCCATGTAAAATACTGGTATTCAGCTGCATTCGGTAAGACTGGACCCCAATATAGTTGGGAAAAGGCTAGGCAGATTTAATCGTTCACTATATCTCGACAAGTTTCTAAAACTCGGGGTTTATTTATAAGCGCAACACGAAAAAAGAATAATAGCTGACCAAGTCTTGTTTAACAGTTCCCAAACCTTTTTTCCTTGGGCGTTCCAAAACCTTGACGTAAATGTCCTACACTTGTTTCGTTCTCGAAATCTCGAAGCTTTAAACCGTGACATGTCTAACAACTCGTTAATGAGGGTCCGTACAGCCATTGGCTTAAAATCTTTGCAGGATTTGGGTCTGAACCTAATTGTTGAGTAGGAATCATTTTTTGCTGTCAGGAAATGACAGAGGTTTGTTTAATGGTGTTCAGTTTAGTAGTATAATTAGCTTATAACTATAAGCTGGCCTCCTGTCTGAGATCAGTGGGCTGTAATTTACTATGTGGGCCCAATGCGGGTTAAGTTTCTATATTTATGTCTTTAATTTATATGGTGTGCATAATAAAGAGCATTCTATTCTATGACAGTTTGACTTAAGTATTTTCTATACAAAAGTTGTCAAACCGTAATATTTATTCCTCATAAAAGTTGTCTGACTATTGAAAAGTTAGCCCTTACAGAAATAAAAACACGAAAAACTCATCGTGCGTCATTCCAATATTTAAAATAAGTTGTTTTGGTGTATTTTTTGTGTAGGTATGTGTATGTTTTGTGTATAAAATTGTAATGTGTGTTTTTTATAGACTTATGGTCTGAAATAAATTTATTATTAAGTATTATGTATGACGGAGGAGGAACCTCCGTCATACATAATACTCCGTCAGCGTTGCTTACGTCACAGTTGTTGATTACCTGATGATGACTCCTATTTGGGTCTTCGAAAGAAAACTTCACCAGTAGTAGGTAAGCTTCGTATATTCAACGGGCAGCGTAACGACGTCCCAGAGAGGTCCGTACTGTACGACGGCTCGAGCACGAATGACCGAGCGCCTTTTTTTTTTTTTTTTAGGAATAGCATCTCGCAGTTCAACCTATCCATTATCTCAAAAAAATCACGTCTGTTGTATGGGAGCTCCCTCAAATATTTATTTTATTATAATTTATGTTTAAAGTGAATACGATAGGCCGTTGCCGTTATTAATATCGAGCAAATAACGGCAAAAAAATCACGTTTGTTGTATGGGAGCCCCCTTAAATATTTATTTTATTCTGTTTTTAGTATTTGCTGTTATAGCGGCAACAGAAATACATCATCTGTGAAAATTTCAACTGTCTAGCTATCACGGTTCATGAGATACAGCCTGATGACAGACACGGACAGTGGAGTCTTAGTAATAGGGTCCCATTTTTAATCTTTGGGTACGGAACCCTAAAAACGAATCTTGCAAAGGCGAATACGTTCCAAACACGACTCCAAGGACCAGAATGTAAGCGTCATTAAATCAATACCCCGTACGTATAGGAATATCTCAGTAAAGGAGGTAACCAATTAATGCAGGCGGCCAAGCAAGTGAGACCCAATTTATAAGGGACTAGCTTCTGCCCGCGACTTCGTCCGCGTGAAATTTCACCCTCCCCCCCATTCACCCTCTTAGGGGTGGAATTTCGAAAAACCCTTTCTTAGTGCACCCCTAGACCTCATAAGGAACCTACATGCCAAGTTTGGAATCTCTAGACCCAGCGGTTTGGGCTGTGCGTTGATATGTCAGTCAGTCAGTTCTCCTTTTATATATATAGATGAAAAGGATACACTCGATATTATCCCTTACAGTTTTAAGTAAGTTATAAACTTTAAGTATGTTATCTTTGATATACACCTGGGATTTGGTTCGATAATCAGGTTACGTATCCCGAAAGGGCTATTAAGGTTAAATATGATATGTTTTTTTTACGTTCATATAAATATTGAGTAATACAGTGTCTCTAGAGACGCTTGAATGAACTAATTGTACGCAAAAACCGACCTAAGGAACAAGCTATAAATTAAATGAAACAATCACGTAGTTTCTTCGTGTTTCAGTGCAGCTACGCTTGCCACGGTTGGTTCGTGGATGGGTGACCATCTTTACATACCAAGACCCGTCTGTGTCTCGGAAAGCACGCTAAGCCGTCGGTCTTGGCTGTCATTCGTGGAACTTTGACAGTCGTTATGGGTCGTCAGAAGCCCGAAAGTCAGACAACCAGTCTTACCAAGGGGTATCGTGTTACCCAGTAACTGGGTTGTGGAGGTCAGATAGGCAGTCGCATCATGTAAAATATTGGTATTCAGCTGCATCCGGTTAGATTGGAAGCCGACCCCAACATAGTTGGGAAAAGGATAAATGATAAATGATTTATTTCTGTAAGTAGGTTTGTACAAACACTTTTACACGTCAATCATATTTTTTTAAAGCTAGATGTGGTCGGCGTTTCCTATCTGACTACTGAGAAGAAAGGCCGAAATAAACTCAGAGGTCACAGTCTCTTTTAAAGTCCAGACAAAATCTTGGTCAGATCATGTGAAGACCATGTAGATTGGTGTCTGAAATGGTCTTTTGAGGAAAGAACCACACAGATTGAGCGGACCTGTCCAGCCAGTGCACGCATTTGTCAAAAATCGTGTAGCTCAACTCAGAACTTGAGGAGCTCAACGATAATATAATAATCACGTTGTTCTCTAAGTTTGCATATACACGAGCGACACACGTCAACTGCAGAGCCAACTGTAGCCGGTCGCTAATGCTGGTCGCCGACCGTGCCGTGCCGCTTGTGTATTTAAGTACGGTGCTCAAAAATACGAGCGGCATGTTGTCGACGGCAGCCGTCGACACTCGTCGATTACTGCAGTTGCCTCTGCCGTTGACGCGTTTCGCTCGTGTGTATGAGCACTAACAGATAGGCATTCATACGTTGTCTTGTACAAAATTTAAGAGCACAAAGTAAAACTACTTAAAAAAAAACAGTGGCACTCCGGGAGTAGCGACAGAAGTGAAAACTTGATCAATTACGTGTGCATTTTTTGAATAGTCATACTTATATACAGACGTGTCGGTTACGGTAACAGTGTCGCGAGTTCAATGGTTTTTTCCCATCTCAAAAAATGCCCAACGCGCCTAAAGAAGTATTCACTTCAAAAAGAAAACTCAGTGAAACCTGATTTCTACCGGTATGGAACTTATGCAGCGAGCTTGAGTTTTGAGGTTATAAAAAATTAAAAACATTTTTGTCTGTTACAAATCCTTGACTGTTGCATCTTGCCTCTGATAACACACATCACTCATGCTATACATCAAAATACTAAAACATCAAGCTTAACAAACTAAGTACCTAATCCTATTTTCTTGAAGATTGAACTGAAAGCGCTTCAATTTCTCTCCTCGCTTAATACAAGTGAATGCTGTCATAAATTATGTCATTTAACACCACAACTGCATACCGCGGCACCACCGTCGACATACGATGTTTACCAGCAATTAAATATCAATTTTGTTAACATTAATCATCCTACGAATTGTTATAAATGTGGCAACGTGCGGAAGCTGTAAACACTTTCGTGTGACATAGGGGCTTCGGTGTCGGCGAACTTCGGAAGTGTTCGTAGGTGTTCGTGCATCGATATGTTTCGAGGGTTTTTTGAGGGTGCTATATCGATATATTTGGTACACTGCCGCTGTTTCGATTCTTGTAATTGTTGAGCATAGTATAGAAGTATCGGTAGAGGCATCGATATCGGTATCGGGCGAGCAGTGGTGGCCCAGTGGAGCGGCCGCGTCTTACGAGTTGTAGGTCGTGGGTTCGAACCCAGCCAGGCGCTCGACTTTGCGTAAATAATTTCATCACCACTGCTCTTAAAACGGTGAAGGAAAACATCGTGAAGAAACCGGTATGTTCTAGAACCTAAAATTCGAAGACATTTGTGACATTTACAAACCCGCACTGGGCCCGCGTGGTGGATTACGGCCCACTTCCTCTCACAGAGAGGAGGCCTGTGTCCCAGCAGTGGTAACATATAGCATGAATATGATGGTAGAGGAATGCAATGCAAAAGATCTATTAAGAGCCGATTCCACGGCCATCAGCGTGTGTTTTCTTTTACAATAACAAATTATTCATCAGAATACAGTTTCCTGTGAAAAAGTAATTGAAACCGATTGTCATTTCGTTCATTTGGAGAAACATCGACGTAATTGTATTTTTTCCCAAAAATGAGTTAAATATGACAAAGCGCTTAGAAAGCGTATTTACGTTAGGAAAGCAAAGACTTAAAAAAAAAGTAGCAATTACGTTGATGTCTAGGCCCTCTGGACAAAATGCCGCAAACGGAAAAATGAGGTAAAGGAGAGGAAGATTATGTCCTACAGCATGGCGTGACATTCCATGAATCTGGTCCCTTATTTTAGATGGATATAGCTGTCTTGGTTAGACGCTCTCCCCACCACTGAGTCACAAGACCTCCCCGTTAAGAGGTCTTGTTTTAAGTACTGATGTAGATTGATGGCACTTCCTAATGTTTCGCTTTACGTAACACAATTATTACTCCTATTAATATATACATCAAAGCATGGAATACGAAATCATGGTGGTTTTGTTTTTCCCCTTGTTAGGGGAAAGCCTTAGGGTGGCCCGCGAAATTCAAATTTTCTCACGTTTTTTGCAATTTGCAGGTCAGTGGTATGGTAAGGTAAACAAAATATGATTCGTCAGCGTAGCAAGTACGTATTTACAGAACTACAATAATTAAAATCACACTAATATTATAAAGGCGAAAGTTTGTGAGTGTGTGTGCAATGTTTGTTACTTCTTTACGCTCAAACGGCTGGACCAAGTTTGATAAAATTTTGTATGGAGGTAGCTGACACCCTGGATTAACATATAGGCTACTTTTTATCCCGATATTCCCACGGGATTGACATTTACGCAGGTGAAACCGCGGGGCGCAGCTTGTCATCAAAAAAACTCTGTAATGATTTGATAAAATATTAAAAAATATACGTAATAAATAAGATATTGGTATTCAGCTGACCCGCACTGGGCCCGCGTGGTGGAGTATGGCCCACTCCCTCTCGCAGAGAGGAGGCCTGTGTCCCAGCCATAGATATGTGAATACATTTCTATAGGTCCCAGCATTGGGAACATTATAGGCTAGGCTGATTGATTGATTGATACAGCAGCATACTAGTCGTCCCCAACATAGACAGGAAAAGGAAGACAAGGCAGATTGATTTTTGATTGCAACATTAATAATTCAATTAATTAATAAATTGTAGCCGTTACAAAGAGATAAAAGTAGACTAGAGTCGATAAACACAGGAATAAACAAACGCTACTCGTATGTACAGTCGGAATGCAGTAACGGATACAGAGCATTAATTAACTTCATCTTAGAGAAGACGATTGTATGCAAATTAAAAAAAAAAACAAAAACAATATTAGTTCTTATTCATAGGAAGCAATAATTCTTCTACAAACTCATCATTTGAATTTGCACCCTTTGACCAATTAGACCTAATTAAAAATCGAACCTTTGTGACTATGGTAATAAAGGCTATATTCCTAATTACCGCCATCTGTTTGCATCTTACAGTTTTAATTAAATACTGTATTCAGTAAAACATGAAAATAGTTAGATGCAGAAGGTTGGTTCCGTACTACATGGAGAAATAGAAGAGATGCTTCTATTCTCTTCTATTTATTTCTTACCTATGTTCCACAAATAAAATACTTTGACTTCTTTCTATTTAGTGCGCTTGCACCCGCTGTACGTGAAGCATGACGTATTGTATTTTTTAATATGTTTAAATTTTATATCTCATTTTATGCTGCACTTGTTGACGTCATCACGTCAACGCCGGCTGACGCTGAAAACCAGCACTGTGGCTCTCTCCAGCACAGGGTCACAGCATTATGCTGAGTGACGGCCGTTTTCCGTTGACGTGACGCATATTTTCCCCCAATTTTTGTTGTACCTTTTCTTTTGCCTCATACCTTACCGCAAATCAACGTATTTATTTTCTTTTTGTCTAGGTATGGCTGCGTGCGGTTTCACTCGTTATAAGAGGCTGACCTTCTGTACCTATTTATTTCATGGCAAAACCGTCGGTATTCGCAAGCGGTCGTCGGCAATTTTGGGCTTTCCACTTTGTACCAAACGGATCAAACAAATTAAAAGCTGCCCTTTTGTTCTATAATTTATTTGACCTGTACCGATAAATAGCGTTTTTTGTTTGTTTTTATTTATCGACGGCTTATTGCGAATGTTTCCAGAAATGATTTATTTGAGTTCTCGAACTTTTTGATTATTGGTTACTGGGGAATGTTTTGGGTGCTTCGTGGGACGAATGCTTTGGGTACAAGTTCAATGATTTCATTACCGTTCGGTTCCTATGTTCAATGACGAGTTGTTGTTTCACCAAAGCATCCCTTAGCTTGAAGTTCATTCCACACAAAACAGAGGGTAGGAACAAACACATCGTAATGCATTGTTATTGATATACCTTGTAATTACATTCAATGTGTAATTAGATGTTATTGCGTCTTTGTATTCCAGCTTGTACGACTACTAAAGCAGCTATTGCGATTGCGTTTGCATTTTGTTTTAGTTTAAAAAAATCGTTGTTTGCTCGGTGCGAGGAAAGGAATTTTCAGGAAAAAGGTTTTAGTGCCTGCTTCTTAGATTTTCTAATATTTAAAATGGATTTTGATGCGATTTATACCATAATTTTTGTTGTAACATCTATGTTATTATTTTATTATTAAACAGACTTTTGTACAAAATCAGCGTTAGGTGGTACTTGTGTTGTCATCTGAAATTATGCTGAGCTGAGGCCCTTTTGGCATTATAATCTTTGCTTTCTGTTTTTTATAGTTTTAAGGTGTATTTTTTTTTGCTGTAATGCCAATAAACGCATTTTTTTTCTTTCCTTCTATATCCATCACGTCTGCGTAGTTTAACTGGCGAATTTAATTTGACCTTGAACAGTCCATCGTCGAAATGATCGGTTACGTACAACACAAAGAAATCTGCGTCTTCCTTCGTTTTCGCTCGCTTAGAGGACTGACACACCACAGTAAGATCGAGAAATAGAGACGCGCCTAGACGATTATCGACTACGCGGCCTGACAGATCCCTTAATGGGATCGAAGGGAGTACCACTCAATTATCCATGAGAGGATATTGCCAATATTCCTACAATGATAGGAGATCCTTCAGGCTACATTTTGGGGGACATTGAGGCTATATTTTTGTTGTTAATCGATTCTGGGTGTATGCTTTTGATTCGAGTGAAGGATTGTTGAAAGGGGTCAACATTGGTTCAAGAATGGAATGTATTTATTATTAATACGAGTATGTTATGGTCTGATTTTTCCAGCGACAGATAATTTTTACTCGTGGAATAAAATTGACGTCTGACAGATTTTGTATGGAATAACGGTCAAAATTCAAAATTATTCCTCGGATAAAATCATCTGGCGTTGGAAAAATCAGCCCTTAGTTAAGTTAGGATATAATATTGTTAGTTTTTTAATCTATACTTATAATAAAGCTGAAGAGTTTGCTCGTCTGAATGCGCTAATATCTGGTACACACGGCGACACATCAAGCTATACATTTCCAGTTTGAGTTAACCTCGCATTGTATAGGTTTTTCGTACAATCAGAAGTCAGCTTATACTGGTTATGTACCTACAGCTTGATGTGTTGCCGCGTGTACTGCTAGTCGGATTTAAAAATCTTTTTGTATTAGATAGCCCAATTCTAGAGGAAGGAACTGAACATCATGCTAGGAACCTTAGGAGCCGAGCTAAAACAAAAAAAGGCAGAGAGAACGCTAAGGGATGGGCGATGCGATGCGACGGGGTGGGTCAGTAGAAAGAAAAGTAAGGAAGAAAATACATTTATTTAGCACAGACCAAAAGACACACAATACACCAGATGCATACATCAGATAAAAACAAAAAAATATACAGGATGAAATTGAAAACATGCGACAAATCGAAATGGGAGATTGTACTCATCATTATGAACAACTTTTATTATGGGACCAAACCTGAAATCGCAAAAAAAAAAATCAGCTGTTCCCTACATTTTGACGAGTTATGCGAACATAAATGTAGGGAACAGCTGATTTTTTTTTCACGATTTCTGGATTGGTCCCATAGTAAAAGTTGTTCATAATTATGAGTACCGTAAAATGGGGTTACATTGATCAATTTTGATCAATTTTAAAATTCGAGGTTGAATATTTCTGTACTAAGAAGGCTGAAAAATTTACAAAAATAAATGTAACATCGGTTTTATGGGTTGTATATGTTTACATTAAAGTAATATTTTTGGACACTCCTTTATGAGAAAAAAAAAATTATAATCATCGTGATCAACTTCATACTGCATGGGGGATACTTTGATCGCACTAGTTTTTGGTACGTATTTTGATAGTAACCCCAAAAAACAAATTAATATCGGTCCACAAATGTTTGCGCTGCAGTTGTTTTAAGATGATGGTTTCTGGGTGGGATTCTTTGATAAATACAAATAACTGTTTTTTTTGTTCAAATCTATATATTTAAATCTAATAAAATTTAAGTTAAGTTAAGTTTTTCATAAGTCAAAGTTGTTATCAAAGTAACCCCGTAGAATCAAACTAACCCCATTTTACCGGTACAATCTCCCATTTCGATTTGTCGCATGTTTTCAATTTCACCAGAACTAGAACTAAAAAATTCACGCGGGTAAAGTCGCGGGCAGATGCTAATTAGGTATAAGTATAATTTTTTCCCCTTATACTTGTAGGTATAGTCCGTGCGGAACTAGTTGGCCGCTGAGGTGGGGACAGGGGTGAAGCGGCGGTTCGCAACGCACGTACTGAGTAATGCGCCCCGCCCCTCCGTCCCACTGCTCACATACCTACCTAAGGCGCGGCCAACTAGTTCCGCGCGGACTATACATGTATTATACACGGTGGCAGGGACATCCCCTGCGTTGAAATGTATTGTCGTTTACCAAAACAAAAGCAGCTGTCTTGAACTTGAGTACAAGAGTGTTGCAATTAGCACATATAATATGATGTACTTATAAAACTAATATTTTGTAACAATATAATTTAAAAGAGTGCCCATGGAGTTTCTTGCCCGTTTATCTCCGTAGCTACGTACTACGCTTTGGAATAGGCAGCTAGCTGCATATTTCTGACTGACCGACTCCTTGACAATCCAAAAGTGCGTGTAAATGGTTTAATTGAAATAAACGCTTTGAGTTTCAGTTTGAAGCAAAAAAGGCTATGATATCTAAAGTAATTTGTGGAGGAAAAATATCCAGAACTATCCCACTGTCCACAAAACCCTGGCTATTCAATTCCTTTCTGTACCTACCTCAATCCAGTTTATCGTGTTACCTTTATACCGATCGTAATGGATATGGCCTCACAAATACAATGCTATCTGTTTAACTTATAAACGAAACTAGCGACCTGCCCCCGCTTCGCACGGTTTTGCGTCTTAACAAAATGCGAAGATTTCTGTATTATGTTTTAGTTAAATATGAATGAATTACACACATACCCCTTTCGGAATAAATTCTATAAATGATGGTGCAAATCGCGTCAAATTCCGTAGAGTAGTTTAGGAGAACAACGCGGTCACATAGATAGACACGAAAAGCGACTTCACCTTCAACTACATGTAACTACAAAATGTCCAAAAGCATTTAGAGGCTATCTATTTTTTGGTAACTTAACACTAACTTTGCACCTAGGAGTCAAAAATTACCAACAAAGCTAATATATACATACAAACTTCTAACTCTAATATCTCATTTCAGACTGTGTTTAGAGATATGTATGTTAAATAAGTTTCGTTTGTTACACTATTCTGTACTAGAAAAACAAGATTTGGCTGATGGCCGCGAGAAAACAAAAAGACGTCACCTTCCATACTAAAATCGGCATTGTCCTTTCAGCATCCGACCCACCACGTCGGATCCTGTCGCCCGTCAGCGCCATTACTTCCTTTTCTACCTTTTTTTCGTTTTGGTCACCTCCTAAGGCCCGTAGCTAACCTTCCTTAAGAATTAAGCTATCAAATGCAAAAAGAATTTTTCAAATCCGACCGGAAGTTCCAGAGATTAGCGCGTTCAAACAAACAAACTCTTCAAGCTTTATTATACAGGGTGTCCCTGGAAGTATGGATCAAATCGAATAGGGGTGCGGGCAAAGACATTTCCAAGCTTTTTAATCCTGAGAATGTCTGTAAATTTTTTTACGGTTCAAAAGTTATGACCAATTTTTGATTTTTTTCAATCACTTCGCATAGTGCTCATTAAGAAAAAAAAACTATCATGGCTGTCTAAAAAAATTAAATTGACAGCCCTGATAGTTTTTTTTTTTAATGACTTTTTTATTTAAACACGTGATTGGAAAAAACAAAAATTGCTCATAACTTTTGAACCGTAAAAAAATTCACCGACATTCTCAGGGTTAAAAAGTTTGGAAACGACCGTGCCCACGCCCCTGTTCGATTTGATCCATACTTCCAGGGACACCCTGTAATACAGGGTATAGATGAATGAATGGATGAATAGACAACCTTTGTGTAATGGTCGATGTAAACTATAGGGAATGATGTCCATTGCTGCTTTGTCTGGTGTTGCGATATGGCTTTTGTGTGATAATATCTGGTCTTTAATTGTCACATTGCAGGATAAAGGTGTCGCTACGTAGACAGAAGAAACGAGTATTGAATAACACTGTGTTTTGGAGATTTAAAACATTTAATTTTCTGTAAGTAGGTTTGTACAGACACTTTTACACGTCAATCATATTTTAAAAACTAAATAAGGTCGGCGTTTCCTATCTGACTACGCTGAGAAGAAAGGCCGAAACAAACTCAGAGGTCACAGTTTCTATTAAATTCCAGACATAATCTTGGTCAGATCATGTGAAGACCATAAAGATTGATGTCTGAACTGGTCTTTTGAGGAAAGGACCACAAGGGTTGAGTGGACCTGTCCAGTCAGTGCACGCATTTATTTTGTCAATAATCATGCAGCTCAACTCAAAACTTAGGTACATACAACAAGGCCACAGTTACAATGATCCAAAAAAACATTTTTCCTTGTTAAATCCCTTTAAAATTTTCATCATTCTTTATTTTTATCACTCCATAACGCAATTAAAGCTTTATATTTCAGCTATTACGTCATATTTTTCAATGACTTTCAACAGAAACTCGTTTTACCATGATATTCGATAAATTCTGCTCACAGACAGGGAAACCAACAACGAATATATTATTCGTCCAATTAGAACAGTGCCCTGTGATTGGTCAACGGAGATTTCAGTCTCAGGCCAATCATGAAGACAGAATAGGAAGGATAAGACGTTGTTAAAAAGATCAATCAATCTGCCAAGCATTTTCCCAACTATGTTGCGGTCGGCTATCAATCTAATCGAATGCAGCTAAATTATATTAGCTCGGTCGATCGAAGTTTAAGCTATGCTTCCCGCGGTTGGTCCGTGGATGGGTGACCATCCATTATGTATAGACAGCCCCCCGTGCCTCCAAAAGTACGTTAAGCCGTTGGTCCCGGCTGTCATTAAAGAAAGAAAATACGTTTATTTGCGGTGAACATGACGCAAAAATTAACATGACACAAAACTAAAATAAAAAAAGAAGGTAAGGGAAACATGCGCCACATCCACGCAAAACGGCCAGATCATTACCATTACCAGATCTTTGACAATCGTTACTGGTAGTAAGAAGCCCAAAAGTTTGACAACCGGTCTTACCAAGGGGTATCGTGTTACCCAAGTCAGTGGCTCCAAGTAAAATACTGGTATTCAGCAGCATCCGGCTAGACTGGAAACTGACTCTAACATAGTTGGAAAAAGCTGGATAGAAACACAACCAAAGGATCGACAATTTACATAAAAAAATATCGAAAAAATCTAAAGCCCTATCCACGCTATCCTCTCCCCGTCTTCGGCCCATTACACACATTCGTGTAATCCTAACGTGACACCCAATGCATTGTAATGCGACATTATTCGCTCCAGTAGTTTTATCTCGGTCGGACAGTGTGAACGAGGCTTTAGGGACTCCCTGTGGCCTAAATGTAGGAACGTGTGTACATGAAAAAAGGTAAAAATATGGTTTCATTTTTTCAGATTTGTAGAGCAATTTTATTATGGTTGAGGGATTTTTAGTTGAGATGGATGGGAGGGAAATAAAAGTAATAGTGTACAATAAATATTACGAAACTGAAACCTTGAGGGATGATTATAGCTGCCTATCTGACCTCCACAACCCAGTAACTGGGTATTACGGGCAGACCTCCACCGTATGCTCCACCGTGTCCTCTGGGCGATCCTCGCAATGGTGACACCCGGGCGTCTCCTCCCGCCTGATGATGTGCAGGAACCTCCCGAAACATCCGTGTCCGGTGAGGACCTGCGTCAGGCGGTAGGTGAGAACGCCGTGACGCCTCTCTAGCCACTCCTCAAAGAGGGGTCTTATCGCCACTATCGTGGCGTGCCCTATTACGATACCCCTTGGCAAGACTGGTTGTCAGATTTCGGGCTTCTGACGACCCGTGACGACTGCCACAGATCCACGAATGATAGCCGTAACCAGCTTAACGTGCTTTTCGAGGCACGGAGGGGTCGTTATATGTAAAGATGGTCACACATCCGCGGACCAACCGTTGCGAGCGTAGCTTAACCTTATCGACCGACCCGTGCGGCTTAGCCACAAGAAGATTCTCTTCCTGTAACATTAAAATAAAACTCAATAGAATCTACTACAACAAAACAGACCAAGAAAAATTGATATCCGTTTCACTGTCGGCCAAAGAAACTCAATGAAAAGCCACAGATACAGCAATAATTAGGAAGTGACCGACCGCTGCAATTGTTAGCAGAATAATACCGACAGTTGTCCTCCATTTGTCAATCCGACTTCCTTCATTGGCTTTGTTAGAGGTTTATGCCATTTTCTAGCTACGGATTGTGCTACGGATTGTGGTTTAAAGGTTATATTGATCTATTTTCGGCAAAAAGTACTGCGTTATAACTTTGAGATGAGACCGGTCTGCACACTGATTTTCTCGATATTCCTTTGTGAACGAATAGAACGGAAACAAATACAATTTTGGTAGACACCATAGCTTTGAACCGTGGAAAAAAATGATCAAGATAAAAGGAAAAAAAAAGCATCCTTGTTCCATATGCATAACTTTCTTCTTGTGACGCCGCGAGTAATAAATGTCATGCTGAGACGGCGTGAACGATATTGAGGATCTTTACATGTCTTCCATTTTATTCCATACTAATATGATAGCAAAGTATAGTAGTATAGTGTGCGTGTCTGTGGGGAAACTATGGGGCTAATTTTTAACCTACTTGATAAAAAGTAGAAGGTTCTCAATTCGGCTGTATTTTTTTAAACGTTCGTTACCTTAGAGTTCCGTCATTTATATATCAACTAGCAGCGCCCCGCGATTTCACCCGCACAAGTTTCGATCCCGTGGGAATATCGGGATAAAAACTATCCTATGTCCTTTCCCGGGACTCAAACTATCTCTATACCAAATTTCATCTAAATCGGTTCAGCGGTTTAAGCGTGAAGACTTTTCGCATTTATAATATTAATAGTATGAATTCGATTAGAAAAACACATAATTTCTATATCATTTCTCCGCATATTTTCCCCCCAACTTATTCTTTTTTGTGTTTGTGTTCTTTCTCTGCGTCATGTTTACCGCAATTAAAAGTATTTTCTTTCTTTTTCAGATTGCTAATTAGTAACTATGTGCTGCAATCACAATGTGTCAAGAGGGGTGATAATGTCTATGTCTTATGTTTGTTCATTGTATCAGTCAATAGGAGACCTATACAGGATGGCAGGGTCATCGACGCGCAACCGGTTACCGTGGATTTAGTACAGGATTCTGAACATTGAAATTTTCGAAAGTTACATAACATAATCAGCCTATAATGTTCCCACTGCTGGGACACAGGCCTGCTCTCGGTGAGAGGGAGTGGGCCGTACTCCACCACGCGGGCCCAGTGCGGGTTGGCAGATGTCACATGTCTTCGAATGTTTGGTTCTAGGACATGCCGGTTTCCTCACAATGTTTTCCTTCACCGTTTTGAGAGCAGTGGTGATGAAATAATTTACACAAAGTAAAGCGCCTGTCCAGACAGGCCGACTTACGAGGTCTAGGTCGTAGGTTCGAACCCAGGTTCGAACCTACGACCTACACCTCGTAAGTCGCGGCCGTTACCACTTGACCACAAGGTTATTTAAAAAAAAATTGTGCTGTTGGGGGACTTCCGTCAGCAACGAAGTTCCTTACACCATACTCGCACGCACAAACATTGGTATATAATGAAAAGAGGCAGAGAGGAAGAAAAGTGTGAATTTAACTCGTTTTTAATACAGAGCCATCTATTATAAGTTTATAGAAGCTCTCATGTCCTAGTTGTTGACCTCGCTATCGTTTTTGCACCCTCAAAAATCATGAAACGACACCCACGACGAAAAATTCTCGCAACGGCCATCTTAGATGTTCATTTTGACCTCGCTATCGGATTTAGTACCTACCCTCGAAAACCATAACCACCAACACAATAAAACCGACACAGATGAAAAAAAATTTTGTTAGCGGTCTCTTGGATTTTCATTTTGACCTCACTATCGGCCTTAGCATCCCTTTTTCTCTTCTCCATTCTCAATCATCATTAGAACATTCCTCTTTCATCTTTGTATCATTTTGAGAGAAGATCGCATGGACTTTTTCGCTTTTTTGTTACTTCAACATTCCTAACAGTTTACTCCTATCATCGTTCCAAGAAATCCCCTGCCAGCCTGCCACCCTGCGTAAGTAGGAAGGAACTTTTATGGGCTCTGGGAATCCCTTGAGGCTTCCCGTCTTATCTTGTTCGATACGCAAAAAACATATACTATCACTTACAAAAACAAGACCCCTGTCCCTTTACGCTTCTTCAAAATAATCCTTAACAGCATTCTGGACCCATAAACTATTTATATAGCACTTAAGAAATAAAGAAATCGAGCCATTCAAGGCTGTCTCAAAAGCTAAAGGACCCAAAATTCGGGTCCGTTCAATAGCAACGGAATAATGAGCCTTGAAAAATACGAAGACGAAAAACTCTTCAAACCTCTTGGGACGCCTCTATTAAATCGAAAGAGATATTTATTTTGAAGTTGCTTGAAACATCTTTAGTTAACCGTGTCGGGAAATGTCTTCGGTTTCTTTCGGAGATGTTCGGGTGAGTTCGTGGTTATAGAGTGGTAAATCCTGTTACGTTCGTGCGTAAGGGAAGTATACATTTTATGGTGTTGAAAAATGTTGAGGAAATTCAGGTTTTTGTTATTGTAATTGGTAAAGCGGGAACATGATCATCTTTTAGCTCTGAAGGTTGATAGATTAAGGCATATTTAAAAGTATTGAAAAGTACAGAAAAAAATATGATATTCTTAAGGATATAACTATGCCAGTTAGATAGTGTGTTGAAAACACTGGCCATTACTGAATGGAATCATTTAAAATAATCAGCCTATAATTTTCCCACTGCTGGGACACCAGGCCTCCTCTCTGTGAGAGGGAGTGAGCCATAATCCACCACGCGGGCCCAGTGTGACTTGCTAGATGTAACATGTCTTCGATTTTTTTATTCTAGGATATGCCGGTTTCCTCACGATGTTTTCCTTCACCGTTTTGAGAGCAGTAGTGATGAAATAAATATTACACAAAGTAAAGCGCTTGTCTGGGTTCGAACCCACGACCTACAACTCGTAAGTCCGGGCTGTTACCGCTGGGTCACCACTGCTCTCATTTTATTAGATTGATCAATCATATTTTTAGGAGCGCAAATTAGGAATCATTAGAGGTTCGATTAAATATAATGCCATTTTTTCATGAAATATGTACTGCCAAGCAATGCATGTAAACCCAAAGACATATTGGTCTTTAGCAGACATTTCAATTTCACCCCATTCGGGAATAGGTGCTATTTCTCACGTAACATTCAATTTCTTAGGGGTGAAAAGTCTAATTTATTACGTACTGGAACGCGGAACTATTTCTGGATGCGATACAAATATTACTTCGGGAGGTCGAATCAAATTTGTTAGTTTTGAACGTAATAACATAAGTTATAGCGGAAATGAACAACAAATTGAGGAAATAGAAAAACAGAACTGAATTTCTATTATTCTTACAACATTCACGTTTGTTTTCCATGAAGGGTTAGGTAGAATGGTACTGAGTCCTTATCAAAAAAGCATATTATAAGATTAAAGACTACGTTGAAGACAAGGTAGTTTGGCAATAATTCCTTCTGCACATGTGGCTTCCCTGGCACCTCATTAACGGCATAACTACGTAAATGTCTATTAACTGCTCTCAAATTACGATGTTTATATTTATTTCTTTTTACATACTTTTTTGACATAATCTTTTTATTATTTGACATTATATACAGACAATTATTTATAATTTCCACCTCTTTATTAGTGGTTGTAATGGCAATCATATCACTTCGTTTTAATAGATTTTTATATTGAATTTTTTATTTATCCTTTTGATAGATTCTTATTTTGTAAATGTGAGGACTTTGTAGGCGTTGTAGACTGATATGAAGACCATTTTTTATTTTATCAAGTACCTGGCACTTGTTGACAGGCCTACGCTGTCCTCCCATACCTACTGTAATTTGAAAACATTGTAAAAGCCAATTTTTTTTTAAAAGAGTAACCGTGGAGTTTCTTGCCGGTTCTTCTCCATAGGAAACGACCAATTGGAACCGTGCATCTTGCTTCTGACGTCTCATAAGTGCCCATGTAGTTTTATGTGAAATAAAATATTTTGATCTGATTTGACTGTAGAGGCTATCTATATAGCCTTACCTTTTATAGTGCAGGCTGGTTATAAGTGAGGGCGTGTTCCATTCGAATGTTCAAGCTGGTGTTAAATATTTTTATTAGGTATTTTTGTTTAGTGGAAGAGTTATAGTTTTAATGTGGTTATGAAAAGTCTATCTATAAATATATTCGGATGAAAACCTATCGCTGATTAATTGCAGTACTTAAACACAACATCCAAACTTCGCCAGTTATATATTAAATCCCATTTATTAGGGAGTGAGCCTATTACCATCAACCGGACACAAATCCAGACAATTCAGCATCCTAATTGTGTAACAAACTATCAATCTTAATCTGAATCATTTTGAAGGATATTGCTAATCCATTGCTTCATAATTATGTTCGAAAAATGTGTTTGCTCAACAACGTAAATAACGCAATGAATGTTATTGAACTGTCAAAGTGAAACCCATTGCTACTGATAGCGTGTTATGCTTACCCCGCAGATTATGTTGAAGATTAATATTGTGAAATATTGGTAAGATGGAACATGGAACAGGATTCGAGCAAATTATCTTTATTTATGTAAGTTGGTTCAAAAAAACACTTTTACATGTCAAAAATAACTTGTTTTAAAACTAGATGTGTTCGTTGATTTCTATCTGACTACTCTGAGAAGAAAGACAAACTCAGAGGTCACAGTCCCTTTTAAAGTCCAGACAAAATTTTGGTCAGGCCATATGAGGACCATGCAGATTGATGTCTGAGATGGCCTTTTGAGGAAAAAACCACACAGATTTGAGTAAAACTGTCCTGTCAGGTGTGATTTATTTATTTAAACTTTTCGCACAAGAGAACATTCCAGAGCCTCGGACGAAACTAGCTAAGCCTATTGCAGTTCACTGCTGGACATAAGACTCTCCACGACACTAACTTGTGAAATCTTATTGAATTTAATCTGCATGCCAATAATCTAGTCGCAATCTCTTGTGATTATGTTTTGAAATAACATGTGTATCATGTGTGTGTGTTTTGTGTGTTTTTTTTGCATGGCAAAATAATACCTAACATGGCATGCCTAGCATGGCATGCATAGCATAGCATGCATAGTATAGCATACATAGCATAGCATGCTTAACATAGAAAGAAATAAAAAGTATTTATTGCGACTCGTACAGGAAGATCACAAACTAAAAACTAAACACTGTAAAAAATAAAAAAAACAAGATATATACAATAAAAAAAAACTAAATAAAAAAAAATGAAACAAAATCCTATACGAGGCAAAAGGCTCCTATCTCAGCATGATGCTGCGAAATTTAAAAAAATAAATGTCGCAGCCATGCCGCCGCTGTGATGTCACGGGCAGTTACAGAAATAAATAAATATTAAAATAGATTTAATATCATGTAAAATAAGGATGCATAGCATAGTATGCATTGCATAGCATGCACAGTACGAGGTGTTGGAACGAGTTTGATGCCGAAAATATTTTTAGATTTTTGTGTACTTTTTCTCAATAACACATTTGCCCCCAAAAGGACTGTGAAAAAGTAATTTCTCGATTCCACACTACTCTTTTGAAGACCTGTCACAATGAAAGTAAAAGCCTCCAATAAAATGTACATTTAGTGAAGGAACTTCCCAGAAATATCCGGAAAAAATGTGCCACTACATCCTTCCCAATATTGACAGACTTATTGGACAAAAAGTGTCGTGTCACTCTTCGTAATGAATTTTTGGGCACGTTTTCACTTTGGAGTGGCAAGTTATGTCATTGTTTTGTTAGGTTTTATGTTGGGTAATTTGTATAATTAGTTGTCCAAGGCGAAGAGGGGCTTGTGACTAAGTAATAACAGCCGCACGGGTCAATCGATCAGGTTAAGCTACGTTTGCCGCGGTTGGTCCGTGGATGGGTGACCATCTTTCCATACCAAGAACCCTCCGTGCCTCGGAATGCACGTTAAGCCGTTGGTCCCGGTTGTCAATCGTGGATGTTTGACAGTCGTTACGGGCAGTCAGTAGTCCGAAAATCTGATAACCAGTCTTACCAAGGGGTTTCGTATTACCAAGTGACTGGGTTGTGGAGGTCAGATAGGCAGTCGCTCCATGTAAAATACTGGTATTCAGCTGCATCTGGTTAGACTGGAAGCCGACCCCAACATAGTTGGGAAAATGCTAGGCAGATGGTGAGTTGTCGAAGGCGAAAATGGGAAAAGTGGTAAGATCACATTTTCATAATATAACGCAATATCCAATCTGTTTTACAAGTTTGGCAGGTTTATTAAAATTGATAAAAAAGAGGGCTGGCTCATTCTTTGGCCAAAGAATTAGCATTGCCATTCAACGTGCCAATGTTATCGTCTCCTGCATAGCTATTCACAACCACTCGATACGCTCCCTACCGTATCGAACATCAATCAATGTTATCGTAGGAGTCTTCTAAACGCTGTTCACAAGTTCAAAAACCGAAAATTTTGTCAGTTTAAATCAAATAGACGCCCGCTATTTTTCCAACAGCTATTTGCTGTCGGGGGCAAGTCAAATCAGGTTATAGAAATGTGTCATTTTCGATACGATAGCCTGTCGTATGGTTGTGAATAGCTATGCTGAGCACGTTTCAGGATGACGGCGATGCAGAGGAGTACTTTGACGGCTAAGTGTCGTTTTGTTTTTGTATTTATTTGTATAGTTAGTTCGTTAGTCATTTAATTTAGTACCTAGTGAAAATAGATAGCTGAATTTTATGAAGGATTTTTTTTAACCAGTGCGTAACTTGTACTCGTGAATTCAATACATCATTCTGAACTCCATTGCGTATTTTTTTGTCAGTTATTAAAAAAAAAGTTGCTGATATGGAATGTAATGTCCCGCTACAAAAATAGGCCAATCCAATTTATTTAGTAGGTGTCTTTAAGTCTAAAGCCAGGCAAGGGATCACTGAGTGCTTACGCAACCTCATCTACCTTTACATTGATAACATGATACGGCAAAATCCTGATTTCCCTAAGGACTGCGCTTTCTGGAACCAAAAAACACCATTTGTTCAACTCTGCTCATTTATTGTGAGCGAAGCTGAGGAATGAAAATTTTCTGGATTTTGTTTTCAAAAAGTTGGTTTGGCAATGTATGTATAGAGGTATGAGGAACAGTGTGTACTCATACTCTGTAGAAAAGGGAGGATCCTCCCACCAGACGGGTGTTGTGTCTGGCGGGCAACTGCCCGATGATTCATGTCGGGCCGTTGTTGATGCTAGTTGCGCGGTAAACTCTGCTTGCGAGATGCAGGAATTCGTGACGTCAGTATGACGCGTTGTTCGCATGTGGCGTTGTAGATACTGCTACAAAATTATGATTATAAGAACTACGATGTCTTGAAGACACTGCAATCATTTCGTCACTTTTAGTACTTGAAAGAGACAACGACTACTAATTTCCAAATTGAGTCGTTTCGACAAGCCATTACTACATGTTCTCGATCTAAAATTACATACTTACATATTTTTTTTCCTGGTACTAGATACGACTTTGAGGCTAATTCATCATCATCATCATCATCATTTCAGCCGAAAGACAACCACTGCTGGACATAGGCTTCCCCCAAGCACCTCCACTTCGACCGGTTTTGTGCTTCTCGCATCCAACGAGTTCCAGCGGCCCTCACAAGGTCGTCGGTCCACCTTGAGGGAGGCCTTCCAACGCTACATCTTCAGGTACGCGGTGAGGCTAATTGCTTTGGTGGAATGCATATAGGCAAACTGAAAATAGTTCTAGCTAGAGAATGGCAGCAAGTCGGCAGAAAAATGTCATTGCTGTTGTTTTTTAGGATTCCGTACCTCAAAAGGAAAACGGAACCCTTATAAGATCATTTCGTAGTCCGTCTGTCTGTCCGTCTGTCAAGACCCTTTTTCTCAGTAACGTAGTGTTATCAAGTTGAAATTATTATCTAATACTCAGGGCCGCAATCCCTTGCAGCAGTGAAAATATCAAACTTCTAAGTCAATGCAATCAAAAGATACAGACGTTTATGTACCGTTTATGCCGCATATTTTGACAATCATGAAATTTGGCAAGAAGCAATTCATGTAGTACAAGTAAAGGAAAAAACATCGAAAATCGTAAATTTGTTGGACCCTCGGTGCGCGAGTCCTAATAGCACTTGACAGGGATTTTTAACTTCATGATGTCAACAAGCTTTTTTAATTAGTTTCCTCAATCTGATTTATTGATCATATCTTCAATGTGAAAAATTATATCTTTTAGCTTCTTTTTACCCTCAATGGTTCCATATTATCACCATAAGAATTACTAGTCTTCGACCAGTTTTGAAACATTCAAATTCCTTAACAATCTCATCAACTTCTTATACCAACAGTAGTGCCAGGTACAGACGGCAGCACATCAAGCTACACGAATCTGTCAAATTTTCCCAATCAACTTTGAACCTTATGCTTTAGCGATAAAGTTGAAAATCTATTAAAGAAATTTGACAGATTGCAGTAGCTTGACGTGCTGGCGTCTGTACAAGTATCTGAAAAACAGCAATACGTTAAGTGAAGTGACGTCACCATTGTCCCGGCTGCTGGAGCAGTTTCCAAATGACCTGGTTGCAGCGGACCGGATACACTAGTTGTGTACTTTTGTATGAGGAAGGTTATAACGCCGACATTTTTGGTTCTAAGACATGCCGGTTTCCTCACTATGTATTCCTTCACCGTTCTCAGAGCAGTGGTGATGAAATGAAATACACAAAGTGTTTGCATGGGTTCGAACTTACGACCCAACTCGTAAACCGGGGCCACTGCCACTCCACCACCGCTGCTCTTTAAAATATACAGAGTCATCAATATCAGCACGTTTTTAAACCACAGTTGATTAGCAATTACTGTCAAAGACCACCGTACCTACGTATCATGAAACTAAAACATATTTTACAACACATAATTCAAATCCACACGAACAATAAAATTAAAATAATTTTTTAGTACCTACAAAGTCCTTTGAAAAATAAACACGCCCCCTGTAAATTATAATAACACATCCTGAACAACAAGGTAAAAAGACCACAGGTATTACAAACTAATGCCCGAGATACACGGGGCTAGTTTTTTAAAGCTAGGATAGCAAGCTGGAATCTCGTCGTCATCTATCCTGGCTTGGCACAGCTCTTTCATATTTATTTTACCTCAGACGGCAGCAACCGAATTCTCCCGAATCGAACCGAACCTGAGTGTCAATTTTAGTAATTTTCAGAACGTTCAAAGATTGATATCAGTTCCAATCTGTCAAAAATACTTCTAATTTCCCTCCATTTTTGCCAAGTTTTTGACATTGATTGTTGCTGAGATGAGATTGCGATTAGATTTTGAAAGTTTTTAATAACGGGCATTGGCCTTGTTGATAGCAACGAGAATAAAGATCATTGTGACTTTGACAGATTTGCCAATGGCAGCAACCCAATAGCAATCTTATTGCCACGACAATAAAGATCACAGTGATTTTGACAGTGATGAAAGATCAAAGGTAAAATAACTAATAACTATAAAATAACTATGACTGTAGTGCTGTTTACTGGTGTCAGATATTTTTAAGCCAGTAGGTAACACGTGTTTGCGGTCAGAAAAACAAAACTCCTAATCACTGCAGAGTAGCTAATCAAATACTAGGTTCACCAATCACATGAAGCTTAGTATACAAGCCAGGATAATAAACTCAGTGGTGCTACTAACTCAAAAAATAGACCCACGTCAACATCTTATTAAACTACCAGCAGCGCCCATGATTTCACCCGCATAAGTTTCGATCCCATGGGAATATCGGGATAAATAGTAGCCTAGGTGTTAATTCAGGGTGTCAGCTATCTACATACCAAATTTTATTAAAATTGGTCAAGCCGTTTGTGCGTGAAGAAGTAACAAGCATACAAACACACTCACAAATTTTCGCCTTTATAATATTGGTGTGATCCTAGTTTAAAACGCTAGCTTACTAGCTTTCTTACTAGCCTTTTGACTGCCTCATTGGTCTCATGGACGTAAACGAAAATGCTGACCGTGGGGTCCTGGGGTGGGCGGAAAGCACGTCAAGCCTTTGGTCCTTCGCTTGATTTCTCACCGGCCGTATCGGATTGCCGTCCCATCGGACTATAAGAGTGAGGGAACAGGGAGTTCACTTGTGTCTGCGTATATAATTGTGCACTATACGAGTAATATCTCCCGCGCCGAAAGGCCGAAGGCTAGTCGCTGTTAAGATTGGCCACTATAGTCGAAATACGGTCTGGATCACCTTTTTTTACTAGCCTAGAAATGAAGCTAGTTCTGTATATAAGAAGACAGAGTAACTAGCTTGCTAGCTTACTAAAACTAGCTTACTATCCTAGCTTGAAAAACTGGCCTCGTGTGTCTCGGGCTTTCGTTTGTTCCCTCTTATCAGGCTTGACATTTAAAAAAAGAGCGGTTCGAACTTCGGATTAATCGTAATCCCATAAGCGTTACGGTTTATCAGAAAATTTTGAATTTGGAAACTCGAGAACCTCACTTAAAGTTAAAGTGAGATACGCTTGTGACCGTGAACGAATTGAAAAGGATCTGAATGATTGATTGATCGCCGTTTATGCTAATGTTTCAGATTATTATTTCATTAGTAAGGATAGTCATTTTAATGGTTTTAAGTTCTTGTTTAAATCGCTTTGTAAACCGGCGGGGTAATTGCGTAACATACTAGCAGTAGGAATTGCTTTCATTTTGACAGTTCAACAACATCCATTGCGTTATTTACGTTGTTGAGCAGACATATTTTTCGAACATATAGATTAACAGATATCGTTCAAAATGATTCAGATTGTGATTAATAGGGTGTTACAATGTGGGTAGTCAATACACCTTTGACGAACCTTACAGGGTATACATACAGGGTCAAATAAAATTAGCTACCGAAACTCTGACGACGTGATGGGTAACGAATAACGATATCTAAACATAAAACAAAAAATAAATTCATTTGGTGACTTTTTTGAGTGGTTATTGACCGCAGTTAGTATAATCACATAGAATATCAGTTTAAAAATCAGTTTTTTGTCTGTAAACTTCACAGACGTGACTTTCTTTTGTTTTATCGATATCTAAATACGATAACACAAAAGAAAATAGATTTTCTGAACTCATATAACAATACTTATGTATAAGCACTTGAGTGAGATACCTGAGATACAGGTTTATTCCTAGTTCAGGTAGAATCCAATTATTTCTTACCTACCTCTAGTTTAAGGCCCTATTTTGTAATTATTTATGTAAATCAATTATTTCAATAAACAATTTCAATTTCAATATTTCAAGTAACAACACCAACAGAGGTCGTTGACCCAAAAAGGACTCCAAATTATTTTTTTATTTTATTTTATCGTGTTTAGATATCGATACCCAACAAATAGCAGAGTTTCATTAGATAATTTAATTTGACCCTGTCTAGGAGTAATATTCTGTTACGTTTAAAACTTAGGACTACATCCTAAGTTTGAGTGACTGTAACTACACAGTCACCGCTCTATCGAAAAACAGCAAAAACTTTCATACAGCCCAATAAAAGTCACAAACACCCAAAAAATCAAGAGACCCACTCAAATCTGCCAAACAGAAAAGATAAAGCGTGGATAAAACTCCCTACTTTCATACGCCAACATGTTTTAGTCGTCACGTTGACTTCTATTTGTAAAACAGTGCAGGTAACGTGCCCAGACGTGCGTTGTGACCGCGAGCGAGTTTTGGAACTGACTAAAAAGTGTTGCGGACGAAATACCGACAAGGTTTTTTCAAAAAAAGAACAAGTGACTAAAAAGTTTGAGGTTTTACGTGACGTTTTGGTTGTTGAAGACAATCTTTAAGAACTAGCAGCGCCCCGCGGTTTCACCCGTATAAGTGTCGATCCCGTGGGAATATCGGGATCAAAACTATCCTACCTATGTCCTTTCCCGGGACTCAAACTATCTCTATACCAGATTTCATCTAAATCGGTTTAGCAGTTTAAGCGTGAAGAGGCAACAGACAGACACACACACTTTCGCGTTTATAATATTAAGTATGGATTTTAGAATAGATAAGTTACGATGTTTTTGGAGCAGAAGGAAATTGTGTTGCGAATTTTGGTGAGCTTTCCATTTGTTCTTAGCGTGTCGATGGCAATCTAAATGGAGTCAGCCCTGAAGTTGGCTACGCATTTGGCGCCAACTTGTAAGCAACAGAACACGCAAGACACGATATTATGTGTCCCATCCTTTGTGGAGCAGCACAAATAACAAACAGTAAAGTGTGTTACTGGGGTTTGACGTCTGGAATTTCTTAGTAGCAGCCCGGAGTCTGGCTTTGTGCCCAGTTGATGGCAATAGGTTCGCCCTCTATTACATGTGACTTAAACATAACTGGCTAAATGTGGGTGCACTGAAAGTACACCTCTGCCTAACCCTCCGTAGATAACAGGTGTGATGTTATGTTACAAATGACATCTAATGAAGTAATGACTGATAAGATATTGATTCACACAAAAATCCTGCATCGCGCAAGCAGAGTTTACCGCGCAACTAGCATATTTAGTCTATTCAAACTTATGTTTCATATTAATATTATTTTAAGTTAAACAAATATCAACTTTATTTTAATGGTTATTAAGTTGATTTCAGATTGACTAGCACAATTATTGAAAAAGTTAGTAGTGGTAGTTGTAGCGTAAACTGAACTTTATTGTGTAGGATTTAAAGTTATTTTTCCATATCATACCTTCTGTCTATGGCATCAAAAATATAGGGGATACGAATACGAGACGATAGCTAAGCTAATCTTCTTTTCTGAACTCAAGGACGGCAAGCGGAAACAAGGCGGCCAGTTCCTCAGATACGTTCAGAACAGACATATGAAGGGATGCAATATTGATCCTTCTCGTTGGGAGGAGTTGGCAAAGGATAGACCTGTTTGGAGGCGTTTGGCAAAACAAAGTGCTTATGACTTTGAAGACCAGCGGAGGAGAGATCTCGACAGCAGGCGAGATCTCCTCAAAATTAAGCCACCCTCCAACATACAATATCATTACCACAACGGCTTTTTGACGTGTTCACACTGTGCACGTACCTTTACAGTGATGATAGGGTACATTAGCCACATCAGAGCACGCGCCTGTAACGTATAGTTGTCGGAAACAATAGCGGTCACTGTAGCCGAAATCGACAAGAGATGTATGTATATGGGATAAAAATAGTAGTATGAGCTGCCTCCCATTCCTTTACGCAGTCGCAGTCGCACTCCGCCGACTTCCAAACTCCCAGAAATTCCCAATGGATAAAACCCAATAACACTCGGCAATCGCGCTTGAGACCACAAGACCAACGGAGCAGTCACCAATAACAATAAGTCATCAATAAAGAAGTAATTGAAGTAATATATCATCGTGATATTCTTCTGAAAAATTAAACAGAGTGCTAAATAATAAAACAAAAGAAAAAACAACAAAATGGAGCATTAGAATTAAATATATACGAGTACCATCCCAATTTTCTTTAGAAAGATTAAGCTTAGCACTAAACAAAAGAAAAATAATAAAACAATTGTGACAACTAAGTACTTGAACATTTCTTTTAGTTGTTTGTCGAACTTAGTCGCAATTTGTATGACTTTCATAAATACTTTTGAAAAACTTTGATTCGTAAAAACTTAGGTATTAATAATGATATACGGGATTACGAATTCTTAGTAAGTTGTTTTGTTTTATAATGTCCTTAGATCAGAATTTAATATTTTTGGAATAAATTGTGACTGAAGGTGAAGAAAGAACTTTGTACTGCTTTTAATTTGAATATAGTTTTAAACAAAGACATGGTCTTGCAAACTAAACGCGTTCACTTGTCTTTACTTATGCATTTTTTTTTAGCCGCAGCCATATTGTGTTTAATATCATATTTTTGTTTATTTCTAACACACATAACCTATTTTACAATTTAACACTAAAATATATAGGGTGACTGGTAATTAGTGACCGATACCTAAACACGTGATTGTACTCATGATAACAAACAACTTTTACTATGGGACCAAACCTGAAATCGCGAAAAAAAAAATCAGCTGATGCCTACATTTTGACGAGTTATACGAACATAAATGTAGGGAACAGCAGATTTTTTTTGCGATTTCAGGTTTGGTCCCATAGTAAAAGTTGTTTGTTATCATGAGTACAATCATGTGTTTAAGTATCGGTCACTAATTACCAGTCACCCTATAGATATCATATAAAACTGTATGTTAAAAAGAAAGCGAAAAAAAGAAAAAGACAGGGGCTCATTGGGCATCATTGCATTTTTTGACTTATCAGAGACTTTGTAGTTTCGTTAGAATTTAAGTTTTAAACAACATTTTACTGAAACCTATGATAGTGTTTCATGTATTAAACTCATCATCATAAAGCATAATCAGCCTATAATGTACCCACTGCTGGGACACAGGCCTCCTCTCAAGCGCCTGCCTGGGCTCGAACCCACCACCTACAACTCGTAAATCGAGGCCGTCAGCACTGGGCTACCACTTGCTCACTGTTACTCAGGTCCGTAACAAAACAAAAAAAAAAAAATGTTCAAAAAAACTTTTTTACAAAAAAAACAACCGACTTCAAAAAAAACTACAAAGTGATAAATAACTTTAATTTCGGAAGTCGGTGTCGTTGGTTCCGCATTTTCGTTTTTTGACACCGACTTCCGAAATTAAAGTTATTTATCACTTTGTAGTTTTTTTTGAAGTCGGTTGTTTTTTTTGTATAAAAGTTTTTATTTTTCACTTTTTAGTACCTACTCTACACAAATTCAAATAACACTAGTGCATTGAGGAATTGAAGACACCGACTAGAAGAATCATCAAAATTCGCATAGAAATGCCGGAGATGCAGTACATTTATGCATATAACATCGTACATAAGAATAATTATATAATGTATTATATACTAAAACCTTCCTGAAAGTATGTAGATCACATTAATGAAAGAATTATCAAAATCGGATCATTCGTTTTTGAGAAAATCGCGGACAAACAAACATACATACATACATACATACGGGTCGAATACAGAACCTCCTTTTTTGAAGTCGGTTAAAAAATATACAAACTCAGGCCCAGTGGTAACGGCCGCGACTCAGGAGGTCGTAGGTTCAAACCCAGACAGGCGCTTTACTTTGTGTAAATTATTTCATCACCACTTCTCTCAAAACGGTGAAGGAAAACATCGTGAGGAAGTGTCCTAGAACCAAAAATTCGAAGACATGTGACATCTTCCAACCCGCACTGGGCCCGCGTGGTGGGGCCATTATTATATTGTTTTTATTATTGTATCAATTTCTAGGTTTCATAATTTCTCAAACTCAGTCATTGTAAATTCTATGAGTTCCAACCTAACCGGTGGTAGCGCTTTTAACTTGAACCCGCTACACTCTTAAAGGACTAATAAACATAGTAGAAAGGTTATAAAAAAACAACTACCTAAAAGAAGTGCAAAAAAATGCTTCATAACAATACCCAGAATATTGTACCTAGAATCTACAAGACAAAATCAGCCGCAGTGATCCCAGCTACAAAATAAACAGGAGTCGCGAAGGTGTAGAATAAAAATAACCACACTGTGACACTAGTACGTGCGATTGTCGCTGGAACAACGAGTGGGAGGGATACGGACAAATGTGTTGTGTAGGAAGGAAATATTAATTTGCCTGAATTTTTCGTGCTCGTTAAGTAAGGAGCAGTGGTGGCCAAGTGGTAACAGCCGCGACTTACGAGTTGTAGGTCGTAGGTTCGAACCTAGACAGGCGCTTTACATTGTGTAAATTATTTCGTCACCTCTGCTCTCAAAACGGTGAAGGAAAACTTCGTGAGGAAACCGGCATGTCCTAGAACCAAATATTCGAAGACATGTGACATCTGCCAACCCGCACTGGGCCCGCGTGGTGGATTACGGCCCACTTCCTCTCACCGAGAGGAGGCCTGTGGCCCAGCAGTGGGAACATTATAGGCTGATTATGTATGTATGTATACGGTGTGTTACACGTCACATAACATCACGCCGCCTCATAATGCCTGGCCTTACCCCCTTACTACCCTTAGTAAGTTAATGGCTGTCAGGGCTTCTGACTAGCCCTAACAACTGTCAAAGATCCACGAATGACAGCCAGGACCAACGGCTTAACGTACTTTCCGAGGCACAGAGGGGTCTCGGTATGTAAAGATGGTCACCCATCCACAGACCAACCGCGGCAAGCGTGGCTTAACCTGATCGATCGATCTGTGCGGCTGTAGTTATTTAGCCATGGGCCCCTCTGCCTATTGCCATCAATCGGGCACAAATCCAGACTCTGCTAGTTGTGGAAAAACTTAGGTACCTACTCGCCCGGAATCGAACCCAGGACTTCGCACGACGAGGCAGACACATGACACAACTATAATTTTTTTTTAAGAACCTCTCCACAACCACCTATATTCTATAATCTAGGAGTTCGACAGCGAAAACCTCTCGAAATATTTTCTGCGGCGAATATTGGAAAATGTTTGCCTGCCGTGTCGATTGATTTGATTTGCGCCGCCCGCCAAAGGTTGCCAACGGTAGTTCTCAGAATCAACAACTTGAGTTTGCTGTCTAACAAATGTGCATAAATATGCTAGCTTGTGGATGTTTTACATTTTGTTGGTTTTCATGTTACAATGAGGTGGAATTGTTGTGGGGAAGCTTGCAATCTGAAATTATGCAAAACTTGAATGGGTGGTACAGACGCCAGCACATCAAGCTACCCGAAACTGTCAAATTTTCCCAATCAACTTTGAACCTTATGATTTATCGATAAAGTTGAAAATCTATTAATTAAATTTGACAGATTGTAGTAGCTTGATGTGCTTGCGTCTGTACATGGTCCTGAACTTTGCCGGCCTGAACACTGCTGAACATAGGCTTCTCTTTTCATTTGCCAATCTCCTCGTTCCTGTACCAGGTTCTACCCGTGATGGATACCTTATTCCGCTTGTCATCACTGAGCCTTACCAGGTGTCCTGGCTAACTCTATTTGAGTTCCATAACTAATTTTCCTATATCGAAAACTTTCGTGCGTCTGCGGATCTCGACGTTTGGGACTCAGCCTATAATAAGCCTCATGCCAAGCATGGGACGCTCCATGGTTCTCTGTGCCACTCTCACCCTGCACACAGCCTCCTGCGTTTATCGACACCTTGAATTTGCTGTCTAACAAATGTGCATAAATATGCGGGAGCTTGTGGATGTATTACATGTTGGTTTACATGTTACAATGAGGTGGAATTGTTGTGGCGAAGCTTGCAATCTTGAATTATGCAAAACTTGAATGAGTATTACACGGTTCTGAACTTTGATGTATGACTTTAGCAGTAAATTGGCCGCATTTGCTAGTGTGCACACACACGGGTGACACCTCCCCCATTCACACTCTTAGGGGGTGAATCTGGAAAAATCCTTTCTTAGTGCACCCCTAGACCTCATAAGGAACCTACGTGCCAAATTTGGAATCTCTAGACCCAGCGGTTTGGGCTGTGCGTTGATATGTCAGTCAGTCAGTTTCTTCTTTCATATATTTAGACTAGCTTATGCCCGCGACTTCGTCCGCGTGAATTTTCACCCTCCCCCTTTTCACCCCCTTAAAGGTTAAATTTCCAAAAACCCCTTCTTAGTGCTCCCCTACAGTATAATAGGAAGCCGTGTGCAAAATTTCACATTCCTAGCCCCAGTAGTTTCGGCTGTACGTTGATATGTCAGTCAGTCAGTTCTCCTTTTATAATATAGAGAAAGAAGATAACCGACGATAAATATCTGCTCTGGGGGTTTGCGCGTCGATGTCTCTTACATCCTGTATACTTATCGTGGGAATATGTAGGTTTTAAGAATATTACAGTCGAATCATACGAAGCTGCTCTGAAGATACAACTATCTACATTTTTGTTACCTGTCTTAAAAATTCTTCGAAAGAGGCTCAAAAGAAACCAGAGAGGCTATCGAGGTAATTATTCATGTAAATGTGAAAAGTTTCCGACTAATTCTCAAAATGTAGCGGTCACAATGCTGTCATAAGTTTGTAGACTTTTACTTTAAGGAATTCAACCTGAAACAGCATATAAATTGAGATAATTACTGTCTATCAAGGTTATTTTAGAATTTGTTATAAGTTCAAATGAGTTTTTACTTTGTTTTTGCTTAGCGTTCTTTCCGACTTTTTTTTATTTTGCTCAGCTTCTAATGATCCTAGCGTAATGTTAAGTAGCCTATAGCCTTCCTCAAAATTTGGGCTATCAAATGCAAAAATAATTTTTGAAATCCGACTGGTAGTTCCCGAGATTACCGCGTTCAAACAAACAAAGAAATATAGATAGATAGAGATTATAAATGATTCCAAAACAAAAATTAAGCTAGCTCAAATATGACCAATTAAACATCTGTGTCCAAAACTCCTAAAACCAATATGAGAGAAAGTGTTACGCAAGTTTAAATCAATGTCAATCAATCAATCCAATTCTCAAGGCTATCACAATTCTATTTGTCTCTCAGGAATACAAATCAGGGACTAACTCTGTTTGTCCCTCGAACGGAACAAAGTTTTTGTTTTCCTTAGAGGTGACCCTAAAACTTAGCGAAACGTTAGTTTGACTATAAATCGTTCACTACATTGACAATCGGGATCCTCCGACCACGAGGTATATAATTTATTTAGATCCTGGCTGACGCATAGTCTGTTTCAAAAGTATGTAAAGAAAATGTAAACAAACCCTGTTTAGGTTCAAGTCTTACGCAATCCCTCACTAAAGGGAATTAGTAACACTGTCATTTGTAATTAGAAGGTTTCAACTTCATATCTCCCACTTTTTCCAACAATGATTCAATTTTGAATATTATTATTCAATTGTAATTGAAAAATCATCGTCGAAAATTGAGGTTATAAAATTAACCTCAATTGTCAAATGAAAAACATTTTTGAATGAATTTCGAATCAAATTAAAGCACTCAAGTAAAGTACTACTAATTGGCATCCACAGGAATGTTTTCTGATCAATATGTTTTTCATATTAATCAGATAGTTTTGGAACAGATCACAGATACTTTGATGCTGGATACATTACAGAAATAATAACTTATTGAATGACTAGTTTTTCTTTTGCTTGTCATTGAAAATAAATTGTTGTAGGTTTGACTTTAATACCCAAGGGCCTATAAACTGTTACTGTTTCTTCCTAACTAGCGAACTGAACTCAGAAATTAAGGAGCACAATGATACTTCGTACGTTATTTCAACTCGGCGAAAAATCAAGATTTCTTCATTTTATGTAAGTTAAATATTAATGTAATAATGTTACCTACTTATGGAGAAAAACGGGCAAGAAATTCCACGGACATTCTTTTAATTCAAAATATGGTTACAAAATATGTATTGGTTACATCAATGACGCATGTGTGAAAAATTATAACCCACTGATTGATTACAACCAGCAACGACTAAACCCACAGATCTATCTCAATAAGCCACGAGCCCTTGAACCTCTGAACCTAGATATTTGTTTTACCACTTATTTACAAATTCTGAGTTGTTAGATCCAGCTAACAGTTCGGTTAGGAGTTCCAACTACTCAAAGGATGAAACTTTATTGGTTTGTGCTCGACGTTGACATGAAACAAACATCTATAAATTGTTCAGTACGCCCGCCGTGGTAGCTATTCTGAATTGACAGATATTGACTTGAAGTAAATGTTTTAGGCACAGAATTGGCACTTTACTTGGGTATCGAATGTGAAACAAGGAGATAAAAGTAGCGTAAGTAGTTTTGGGATGCATGAAGAAGCCTCCTCGTATAGCGCGCAGTTTATTCCGCCAGTTACTCAACTGAACCGAGCGCTCGGCGCATCCTGGACAGTCACACCTAACACCTTATTTGACTAGCTAATTCTTCCCTTGCGGTGGTAGGGCTAACGCCCGCCTGGTTTGCGACCACCCTCCCACCGAAGTCCGGCGTCAAGCAGCCTGCTGTGTTTCGTCGAATCACGGGAGTTCCAGTGCCGTAGGCATCTTCTGGGCACGCTCGTTTCATCATAGACCTCATCCATAGCTTTCCATCAGGCGTGATCGAGGTCAAGAGCGGACCCATTAATAAATAAAAAAAAAGCGACGAACTGTTTTTAACGATTTATTCCGGTCTGATTCCCTACCCCCCCCCCTCCACCCCCTCGATCCCCTGCTAGTTCGTCTTCACAGACTTCAAAAAAGGAGGAGGTTTTCAATTCGGATGTTTATATTTTTTTGTTTGTTCTCTAAAAAAAAATAATACATACGAGTATCTACTGCAAACGCTAATCTTACCAGGCGTGAAAATCTTATCTTGCTAGACAAGTCGATTTTCGTGTCTATCTGTGTGACCCCGTTGTCCTTCCAAACCCAATGGCTTTTGATGCGGTTTTACCATCATTTAGAACATTTACTCCGGAAGGTTTAAGTGTAAGTACAATAGCAACAGGTTTATGCTAAATTAAATTAAGGAAATCAAGTACTAACAACACTAACATAGCATATAAGCACAATCTGTTACTAACCACTAACAACTTATGGACTTACTTGGGTCTCAATTAAAGTTAGCACAGAAATCTCGATGCTTGCACATGTCTTTGCACCCGTGCGAAGCAGGGGCGGGTCGCTAGCATAAGATACATAATCAGCCTATAATGTTCCACTGCTAGGACACGGGACCACGCAGGCCCAGTGTGGGTTGGTAGATGTCACATGTCTTCGAATTTTTGGTTCTAGAACATGCCGGTTTCCTCACGATGTTCTCCTTCACCGTTTTGAGAGCAGTGGTGATGAAATAATTTACACAAAGTAAAGCGCCTGTCTAGGTACGAACCTACGACCGTTACCACTTGGCCACCACTGCTCTCCGCATAACATAAGATCTGCTTATGCCGCGTAGATGATTAACTGGTCAACAAGGCCGAGAGTATAGAAAAGTATCTCTTACTCATAGTCAAGTGAGCATGAAGTTAGTGATAATCTAGAAACAGCTTCCAATGTTTTTGCAGTTAATACAGCTTGCATCCCAACTTACTTTTAACAAGATAAAAATCTCGCATTGCAATTCAAGGAAATGCAAGCAAAACTACTTTCAATTTTATCATAGCAGCATCTGTTTCGTTAGTCTTTACGTCTTAAAACGGGGTAAAAGATAAAGCGATTTAACTGCACTGAGATGCAAATAGTATATCTTAGTTTGTGGAGTGCCAACAAGACGTAGTGAAGCTTAATTTGATATAGGACCCTATTCTAATTTGTGTTAACAGGAGTTCTGGGAAGGCGGTACGATGTGAGACGAGGTTTGTTTGAGTTTGAGGACGCTGCCTATCTTTTTGGAATAGTACTATATGCCCGTACCTAAGGCCGGTCTACACTAAACGGAAATTTAACGTCCGGGTGTGAAATCACCAGATATTTGCCAGATGTTAAAGATTAATTATTTTATTTCTGTGAGTAGGTTTGTACAAACCGAGACCCCTTCGTGACTCGGATAGCACGTTAAGCCGTTGATGCCGGCTGTCATTCTTAGATCTTTGACGGTCGTTTCGGTTAGTCAGCCCAAAAGTCTGACAACCAGGTCTTACCAAGGGGTTAGTCGCTCTATGTATTCAGCTGCATCCGGTTAGACTGGCAGCCGACCCTAACATGGTTGGGAAAAGCTAGGCAGATTGATTGGAAGACGTAGTGAGAAATTCCTACTTATAAAACTTTCCACACTTAAATAAGTACTCCATAAATCTTTTCTTCGACGATGCATATGAGATATTATTATTATTGAAATTGATGATTGGCTGAGGTCATTTCAATAAGCTGGCGGATTCTCGGTGTTCACACCCTAATGCGCTTTGATTTAGTAGCTCGTGGAGTAATGGGGTACAGACATTGGTGAAGGAGGGTTTTCTAGGCTAGGTAGGCACTGTTTCTTTGGTTCGACTATGATGTGAAAATAACTAACTACGAAGTTTGTGCTTCGTGGTCTAGTTGTCGCAAGCGCTACTGCTAGGCATGAGGTCCTGGGTTCGATTTTCAGATTTCGTGCAAAGTGTTAATGAGTTTTTTCTATCTGGAATTTCTCAGTAACAGCCCGGAGGATATGTGCCCGGTTGATGACAATAGGCTTACCCCCTATTACATGGGACTTGTAGCGGTATTTACAACGCCACATGCGAACATTACGCAGACACAGGTGCACCCCTCTTCCCTCACTCTCATAGTCCGATGGGACGGCAATCCGACACGACCGGAGAGAGATAAGGCGCAGGATCAACGGCTTATCGTGCATTTCGGGCCACGGGGGTATCACACCGCCAACTTCCAAACTCCGGGCTGTTATCAAGAAATTCCTAATGGAAAAACTGAACAAAAAAACGGAAAATAATGTTGTTTTGAAGGGTCATGGAGTTATATTTGGAGAATTGTGGGTGTACTATAGGTACACCTCTGCTTAACTCTTATGGGAATACAAGCGCAAGGTTATGATGGTATGGATACTACGACTTCATCATCATTGCAGCCAAAAGACGTCCACTGCTGGACATAAGCCTCCCCAAAACACCTCCACTTCGACCGGTTTTGTGCTTTACGCATCCAACGGGTCTCTGCGGCGTTCACAAGGTCGTCGGTCCACCTTGTGGGAGGCCTTCCAACACTACGTCTTCCGGTACGCTGTTGCCACTCCAGAACCTTTCGGCCCCATTGCCCATCTGTTCTGCGAGCAAAACAACTGTCACTTAAGTTTGGCAATTCTTCGGACTATGTCGGTTACCTTGGTTCTCCTGCGGATCTCTTCATTGCTGATTCGATCACGCAGGGAAACTCCAATCATAGCCCTCTCCATTGCCCTTTGGGTGACTTTAAGCCTTCTAGTAAGGCTCATGCTACTACTTATTTCCCAAAATATAAACTCAAAAAAATAAAAAGTTTTTATTGTTTCTCATACAATCAATGACGCCATATTTAGTCGCAAATCCACCAAAATACCATCTGCCACAATTTCACACGAGCTTTCCACAGCGTTTTTCCACATTCGCACAGTTCACAATAGAATGACGACACAGCATTTTTATTTCCTTGTAAATATCTCTCGGGTGCTTAATATTCGTCTCATAAGGCATGAGTCGGGACGTGGTATGTGTTACGTATATATAGACGTTGATGTAGGGAGAATGGAAAGGGCAAGATTTTGTGTCTCTTGGGATTTCTTTGTTTAGTTAGGTCAGATAGTGATTACCCATAGGACAATACATGACACCTTACGAAGAGACTGGATTGAATGAAACTATTTTAATATGCCTTTGGTCTTACTAAAGAAGACTACGTACTGCGGGGTAATTACGTAGTACATTCATAGTAGGAATGGTTTTCATTTTGACAGTTCAACAACATTCATGGCTTTATTTACGTTGTTGAGCAGACAAATTTTTCGAACACTTGAAGCAATGGATTAGCAATATTCAAAATTATTCAGATTGTGATTGATAGTGTGTTATTAGGGTGCTGGTTGGACACAATTTGAGTCAAATGTCGGCTCGCTACATGTTTGCGTCTGGGCGCTCCTTGCGGAGCTCCACATCGCTGTCAATGCGGTGAAGCAGTCGACTGCCTCGGACACCATGGCCTATCCTGCAGCAAGAGCGCTGGTCGGATGGCACGGCACGCCAGCATTAACGACATCATCCGTCGGGCTCTTGTCACCGCCGGGGTGCCAGCTGTTTTAGAACCCAATAGCTTGGCACGTGACGATGGGAAGAGGCCAGATGGAATGACAATAATGCCTTGGAAGTTGGGTAGGCCTTTGGTGTGGGATGCAACTTGTGTCGACACCCTCGCGCCATCCCATCTTCCTAGCACGGCGGGCTGTGCTGGGGCGGCTGCTGCAGGAGCAGAAAACCTCAAACGACGCAAATATCCTTTACCCCCTTTTTGGGAGTTATATGTTTGAGCCGTTTGGGGTTGAAACTCTAGGGCCATGGGGCCCGAGTGCTCATCGAATCGAAAGTTGGTTGACTCTACACGTGACCAGAGGGCTGGCCTATTTTTAGCCCAAAGAATAAGCATTGCCATCCAACGTGGTAATGCTGCCAGCGTTTTGGGCACTTATCCCATTGACAGCGATGCGGACGAATTTTTTGATGCCCTATGAGCTCGTCTTTTTTTTTTTATACACTTGTATATATATATATATATATATTTTAGATTGTAAAATACTTCTTGTAATTAATAGTAACTAACAGTGTAACTTTATAATAAAAATTATTTGAGTCAAATCGAAGTAAAGAAGAAGAAGTCTTGCTACAGAAGAAATCAATACAAAAGTAAAATGTACTTTACGTAAATTATAATTTTATACGGAACCAAAAATTCGAAGACATGTGACATCTGCCAACCCGTACTGGGCCCGCGTGGTGGATTACGGGCCACTCCCTCTCACTGAGAGGAGGGCTGTGTCCCAGCAGTAGGAACATTATAGGCTGATTATGTATAATTTTATACTTGAATGAGACAAAAAAAGTGTTAAATGAAAACATACTCAATGGAAGTAATTGTGAGTATTAATATTTATTTATTAAAACTTTATGCAGAAGTAAAAAATAGCGTACAAAGGCGAACTTAATACCCAAGGCATTTTCTACCAGTCAACCTTAGGGTGATGCAGAGAGAAAACATGGCAGGTGCAACATAAGGAACGGATAAAACGATAATAACTATAAAATACAAGAATAAATACATCTATACTAATAATAATATAAATATCACACTAATATTATAAAGGCGAAAGTTTGTGAGAGGGTGTAATCGTAAAATCGCCAGTTAATTCCGCTATTGTTTTGTTTTTTTCGATACACGCTAATTACCCACTAAGTTTATAAGTAAATAGTGTGTATTGAAAAACTAAAACACTATCGGAATGTTGCACACTGGTACTGTAAGGGATTAGGAAGAAGAGTGGGGCGCGTCTTCGTGGATTGCACTATCTGTATATTATATTTGTTACTTCTTCACGCTCAAACGGCTGGACCAATTTTGACAACATTTTGTATGGAGGTAGCTGACACCCTGGATTAATATTATAGGCTACTTTTTATCCCGAAATTCCCACGGGATCGACACTTATGCGGGTGAAATCGCGGGGCGCAGCTAGTTATCTATAAATACCAATTTGACTGTACCTGAAACAAATGAATAAATGATTTATGACGTATATAGTGAGAGAGAGTTGAGGCCTCTTCCATTGATCGTTATGGCATATGCATAAGTATTGTACGTGGAATATAAGGCGAAATGCGGTTAATCAAAATACTAATGTCGTGTCAAACGCCTTATTATTATTTGCCACCAGCACAAAATGGCGGCTGGATGCAAATGTTGAACACATCTATATCACACTAATATCATAAAGGCGAAACTTTGTGAGTGTGTTTGTATGTCTGTTACTTCTTCACGCACAAACGGCTGGACTAATTATGATAAAATTTGGTATGGAGGTAGCTGGCACCCTGGATTAACATACAGGTTACTATTTATCCCGATATTCTTAATGGATCGAAACTTATGCGGGTGAAACCGCGGGGCGCTGCTAGAACATATTATTATATATTAAAGTCGCTTTGTTGTTCACGTTGTCGTGTCTATCTGTGTGACCGCGTGGTTCTTCTAAACTACGCAACGGATTTTGATGCGGTTTTCACCATGATTTAGATAATTTATTTCAAAAGCAGAACAGAGAAGAGCAGTGATGGCCCAGTGGTGACGTCCATAACTTACGAGTTGTAGTTCGCAGGTTCGAACCTAGACAGGCGCTGTACTTTGTGTAAATTATTTCATCACCACTGTTCTCAAAACGGTGAAAGAAAATATCGTAAGGAAACCGCCATGTCCTAGAACAAAAAAAAAATCAAAGACATGTGACATCCGCTAACCTCTGCGTGGTCTGCGTGGTGGTTTACGGCCCACTCCCTCTCACTCAGACCTGACCACCGACCCGACCTGTGTCCTAGCAGTGGGAACATTATAGGCTGATTATGATTCCGGAAGTTTTATGTAGAGAGAGAGATATAGCACAGAAATATCGATGTTTTGACATGTCGCCATTGCAGCCATGCGAAGCAGAGGCGGGTTGCTAGTATTTAAAAATCTTCAGTTTTCTTCGGTTGAGTTTTATGTGTCTGGTGACGTGGTAGTGGAATTTAATATGTAATGGTTTCGAACTGTTCGTTATTTTCATGTTCTGAATAATACTTTATTGCTAGTTTTTGCATATTTGCGCTATAATTGACCAGCATGGTGTATATACTTATATAGCATACCGTAGAAAGTTTTTTCCAATAGTATTTGAAGAAAGAAAGAAAAAAAGAGGAAATAAATTTATTTGACCCAGAAAAGAAAGAAATATTCATTTCCTGTTCAGGTCAAATTCTCACGCACTCACTAAAAGGTCGATTATCAAAAAAACAATCAACCGCATACCGCTACCCTTTTTCAAGTTAAACAAATATCAACTTTATTTCAATGATAATTAAGTTGATTTCAGAGTGACTAGCACTATTGAAAAAGTTATAAAAAAAATGTTTGAAGATGTAGCGTAAACTGAACTTTAAAGTGTAGGAATTAAAGTTAATTTTCCATTAATTCATATTTGTTTACATTTTTGGCAAGTAGCTACGTTCAGCAGCCTATACCCAGATCTCTATCCACCCACCACAACAACATCAAAGCAAGATACTCCTCTCAAACACCTTTCAACAGACGATTTCCCAACTCCCAAATCAAACACGGGAGCGTACACGATTAGGCCTGCACTGATAACTAAGTATCAATATTGATAAGCCGAGAGCACATAAGCGAAGGTGAATCGGTAATGAATCAACACTTCTAACTGTAATTTAACGTTGTCTTGTTTGAGTTCCACAAATTGTGTTTGTAGAATTGTGATTGTTGGTTCTTTATCTGTTGTGTCTATAGCTTTAGTTTAAACTCTATTACCATTCCTCCTTTATGCAAAAAGACTAAGTATAGACTAACTAAAGAACATTATTAATAATGAACTCCAGCTAAAACAGTCGGCAGGTGTAATATTCTTCCTCGCCTCAACTGCCATGATAACTACTACCAATATCCTCATACCGTATATGAAATTCTCCAATTTAATATATTAATAGTTCTGCGAGAAACGTAGAAGTTCAGGCCACAAAATGTGTTAGTTCAAAATGGAGTTCAACTCACGTGCTTTAGGTAAATTAATTAAACTCTGAAAGCGCTATACTCGGTATCTTCAAGTCTACTGATGAATTCAATAAAAAGTTTGGTAAGGTTGCCTGTGGGATTTAACTGGCGAGTGCGATTTGGGTTGCTTGTAGTGGCATCAGCATAAATGATTTGTGGTTCAGCAATCTAAAGAGGATATTTAAGAGTGACACCACCACAGATATAGATATACCTAGATAACGCAAGAGCAACTACTTCGCGTGAAATAAATCGCATCAGCTTACGTACAAAAATCGTAAGCCGCCACTTTCACGCTCAGTCCTGTAATGCTATTCTGTAACAAGATCACCGTGATAACTTAGGTGAAGTGAGCTTAAAGTGAGCTGTCATTCCACGTGATGCTAGGGATTGACACTATTGACAGCTCACTTTAAACTCACTTCACCTAAGTTTTCACCGTGAGATTTTTACAGAATAGCATTACTGTGTACTGCCGGGTGAGCGTGAGCGCTAGCGCTAGGCCCCGGGAGTGCGGCGAGACGAGTGCCGCACGCGGCGGCGTCTTTGAATCGATTTGATTTTCCCATAATTAAATAGTGCTTGTGACGTCATAGTAGGTAGTCAAAAAATGGCACGCTTGGTTTTCATACAGATCGTGATACTTGCGTTATCTAGGTCTATCTAAGGCCCCTCGCCCACGGCGACTTTTTGTAGCGATGCAGTAGCGATGCTGTCGCGCGTTCGCATCGGTACAGTCGCGATGCGGTCGCTAGTTGTTTGCCCTCGCCCACACCACGATTCTCAGTCGCGATGCAAACGCGTTACTGTCGCGCTTCTGTCGCGATGCAAACGCGATTGTGTTCCACTGATGTTCGGTTCTCCACTCACGGGCCACCCTCCTTCCGTTCTCTCCCTGATGTTGTCCGACACCGTCGCGCGTTTGCATCGATAGGTACAGTCGCGATGCTGTAGCGCGTTAGTAGCGCGCTGTCATCGCTTCTGTAGCGCGTTGCAAATGCGACTAACGCGCCTTAGTAGCGATGCTGTCGCACGTTTACGAAACGTGCCACAGAATCGCTACAAAAAGTCGCCGTGGGAAAAGGGGTCATATACCTGTGGTCACCACTCATCCCTTTTTTGTGCCGTTTTCTGCCCGTCTACTCTTTGGCGTCTTTTTAGACTACTGTTGCTATATTGTTCATCTATCAACCCGCACTGGGACCGCGTGGTGGATTATGGCCCACTCCGATCATGTTAAAGCTAAGGCAATTCAATTTCATTTTCATGTTTTTGTAGGCATTTTTTTTTAAATAACAACTAATATTTTGGAAAGGTGACGTGTTGGTCTTTTGTCATATTTTTTTTAAAACATAAAGCACCTCTATTATTACGAACAATCACTTTTAATTCAAAGGAACCATGTAAACGAGAATTAAAGGTTTTAAGAGAGTGAGATAACTTTAGCATCCGTGGAGATTTTCAAACAAAAATGCATTGTCTGCAGTTCAACTTTGTGAAAACACGCTATCACTTTAGACTATAATCGATAGTTTCTTCGTTCGTTGCACAAAATTGCAACTTATTTATTTATCGTGGAAATACCTTTGGGATGCTTCCTCCAGCAGCTGAAGATTGTTATAAATATTGTATTGAGTTCGGAGAGGTATATAAAGAATACATTGCAACTTCTTTGTGTGCATGCAGTTTAGGATAGCGTTTGGGTTTTGATACGGTTAATACTTAATTTGGGGCTCGTGGCTATGTAATAACAACCACACGGGTTGATCGATCAGGTTAAGCTGCGCTTGCAGAGGTTGGTCCGTAGATGGGTGACCATCTTTACATATGCTCCGTGTCTCGGAAAACACGCCTAAGCCGTTGGTCCCGGCTGTCATTCGTGAATCTTTGCCAGTCATTACGGGTAGTCAGAGGCCCAAAAGTCTGACAACCAACTCGTAAGTCAGGGGGCCGTTACCACTGGGCCATCAATGCTCTTTTCATGATATATACCTAACTACAAAGAGCCTGCTGTCCCTATAGATTTTGAACTATCATTAAAAGCGACTAGTTGCACAACCCCTAGCAGTCGTAACATCCACAATACAGCTAGACTGTTCGAAAAGCGAGAAAGTTGTACGTTCGAGCCAGCGAACGTTTTATCTTGGTTCTCTATTATTAATGCCATCCTTACATTAATATGCATGTGTGAATATCATTTAGAATTGTTATAATGTGAATGATTTATGTGATATTGTAACGCGCTTTTGTTTTGGTTAAAATGTTTATCGGCTGTGCGTTGATATGTTAGTCAGTCAGTTTCTTCTTTTATATTTATAGGTTATTTTTTCACAAATAAGTAATTTTTTTTTGTTGACTGTACCTTTAAAGTACATGTAATTTGGGACGAAACACAACTTTAATAGTGATATGGGACACACTAAGTATTTTTTTGGAATGTGGGACCAAAATTCGGGACGAATGAAGAATACATCGTTTATTTGTGACGGAAAACCGTACCACAATACCTCATAACATATTTTTAAACCGAATAGTATTCTTTTCCGTGTTAGACTGAAGTGCTGTTCAAATCAGCACCGATTTCAGTTTTGTAGGTAAAATAGAATAAATTGTTATAAACCTGCTTCTATGTCGTTAAAAAGATAAATATATATATATATATATAAATTAATTTACCTCATTACTGTTTCAACTATTTTCATATGCCATCACACTTGTATTCTCCAAATGGTCAGACGGAGGTGTCCTATAGTATAACCACTGTTTGCCAGTTATGTGATAATTCAATATGGTCGAGTCTGTTAAACATCACATAGTTGGCTGCACTATACCATAACGACACAATTAACTTCAATACACTTCTCACAAAACCTCAGCTACTCATAATCACCCGCTACTGAAAACCAACTCCCTTTTAAACCGGAGCCGTAAAAGCAGAGCAGCATACAGCTTCAAATTCCACCTGACCATGCGTTCTATTCTGTAAACGACATACAATTCTCCTCTCGCTGGCCGTAATTCAAAGTTATTCTAGTTTACCCCGTGGCCGTACACGCTCAAGCGACATGCGTCCTGCGACAGCGACTCCGGAGCATAATAATCACAATCAGCCTATAATGTTCCCACAGCTGGGACACAGGCCTCCTCTCTGTGAGAGGGAGTGGGCCGTAATCTACCACGCGGGCCCAGTGCAAGTTGATCGATGTCACATGTCTTCGAATTTTTGGTTATAGGACGTGCCAGTTTCCTTACGATGTTTTCCTTCACCGTTTGAGGGTGATTAAATAATATACACAAAGTAAAGTTCCTGTCGGGATTCTAACCTACGACCAAAAACTCGTAAGTCGCGGCCGGCCACCACTGGCTTTGAACCGACTGCGGGAAAAACAAATGTTAGAGCATGCCACGCAAGTCACCGCGGACGCGACTTGCAGAGCGACGGACGGAATCAAGTGACGCTCACGCGTGTCGCTTAACGCAAGTCGCATCGCTTGAGACTGTAAACAGGGCCTTACCAAACAAAAGTTAGAGCTGGCAGTCGGTGGCAAGAGTCAAAACTGTGTAGTTTCAAGTGTAGTTCCTCTCAGGAGGATTCAAAAGCCCTGTGTATCTGTTTCTGTGATATTTGTAAAACTGCTTGCAATTGTTTCTTGATGCGTGTTTTGTTTTATTTTGAAGGATTGAAAGTTCATGCAAGGTTAAAAGTATCATTATACAAATTGCGATCACCTAGTCATTTTTGGGTTAATTACTTTTTATTCGTTCCGTTTATTTAGGATACTTTGTAAACCAGTGCTTATTAATCCAAGCGTTGCTTAGTTTATATTTAAGTTTGATTCTTTGTCTTTATTTAGGTATAGAGCAGTGGTGGCCTCGACTTCCGAGTCATCGGTTTGAACCCAAACAGACGCTTTATTTTTATGTAAATAATTTCATCCGCACTGCTCACAAAACGGTGAAAGAAAACATCGTGAGGAAAGCGGTATGTTCTAGAACTAAAAATACGAAGACATGTGACATCTACCAACCCGCACTGGGCCCGCGTGGTAGATTACGGCCCACTCCCTCTCACAGAGAGGAGGCCTGTGTCCCAGTAGTGGGAACATTATAGGCTGATTATGCTATGTAGGTATTATACAACAAAAAAAAAAAAAAACTGGCCAAGTGCGTGTCGGATCACGCACAATCCTATTGTACACCCACATTTCGCCAGTTATATTTAAGTCCTATGTAATAGGGGGCGAGCCTATTGCCATCAACCAGACACGAATTAGACTCCGGGCTGCTACTGAAAAATTCGTAATAGAAAAAGTTACCTATACTAACGTAGTTGATAAGAAATATTGTTACTACCATTTTGAGTCCTTTGTTACTTGTAATTGAAATATATATATAAAAAAATAAGCATACTTTTGGAAATACAAAACAAATAAAACAAGGTGTAAACAGAAACATTTTGCAGGTAACAAAACACAGTTTAATCCCACCCAGTACCAAGGGATTAGTACTTTAATCGAATATTTAAACAACTTGGCGAGACACACTTTATACACGAGATGCTGCAATACATAATTTATTTTTAGAACACGAAGTTAAGCCTGCTGATTATGTTTTGTGAAGACTTAACTATTTTAGGCTGTGGTATGGTAAGATTTAGAGGTACGAGGAAAAGTTTACATCGTCGTATCGTGTCTGGTGGGCACCTGCCTGATGATTCAAGTCGGGCCGTTGTATATAATAATAATAATAAAACTTTATTTCAGACTAAGTCCATAACTATCCATATGCTAGCTAGTTGCGCGGTAAACTTTGCTTGCGAGATGCAGGATTTTGCGTGACGTCAGTATGACACTTAGTTCGCATCTGGCGTTGTAGATACCGCTACAAAGGGTTTGCTGTGTTAAAACCGGTATGAGGGCCTAGAAAAAGTGGCATTCTATGAGCTACTCGTATAACGATGATGGAAAAGTCAAAAATGTATTGGATTAACTTAAGCTACCAAAAAGCTTCTGTCATCATCAATCAATCAATCAATCAATCAATCTTTATTTGTGAACATAGGTATACATAAAAGGTCTTAAATATACATATTATTGTAGTCGTGCTCTATGTTCTACCAATGAAATTGGTGTACAAATATTAATTCTTGTATTACTTATGTCATAAAAAAAAATTCAAGATTAAACAGTATCATCATATATATATCATATCATCTGCCTAGCCTTATCCCAATTATGTTGAGATCGGATTCCAGTCTAATCGGATGCATCTGAATACCAGTATTTTACATGGAGTGACTGCCTATCTTACCTCCACAACCAGTTACTGGGTAACACGATACGCCTTGGTAAGACTGGTTGTCAGACTTTTGGCTTCTGTACTACATAATTATGTCAATTCTGTTGAAAGTCGTTGTAGGAATAGAAAACGCTTTGAATGCGATTGTCACTTGTCTAGGCCCTCCGGTGTTTTTGTAGAGGTTATTCCGGTCTGATCCCCTGAACCCCCCCTCCACCCCCCCTTCGACCCCTGCTAGTTCTTCTTCTGTTTCAATCTCTGTCTTATCCACTATAAACTTTCTCATTCCGGTCTGATCCAGTTTTTTTTATTTCACAATTCGTTTTTTATTGCAGTTTTGTTTCAAGCAAACTGCTGAGCTGGGTTTGATATAAAAGAGTGTCCAAGAAGTTTCTTACCAGTTCTTCTCCATCACTTCGCTTCTTCGCTTTGGAATGTGAAAACAGCTTCATCTTTCTGACTCCTCGATAACTCCTCGATAATTCGCCAAACAAAAGTGCCTGTAATTGGTTTAATTGAAATAAATGTTTTTTTTTTAATTTGTAATGGACTTGCTCTTGACTCTAGTCTAGGTCAAAGGTGACAGAGACAAAGTCGACGATGGAGCGAGCTTATCCAGAAGAAGCCTGTTCACTCTCACTTTGAAGAGATTTGGGTTGGAGTTTGATCCCAAAATCGAGTATAGTTTTATTGGGGTTTTCCAACAGGAATTTCTTAATAGCTACCTTGTGTAGTTTGCGCCAGGTCCACGGCGATAGGCTCACCCACAATTACATAGGACTTAAACGTAATTGGCGATATTAATGTGGGTGTGATTAACACCTCCGTCTGTTTCTTTGTGATACAGCATTGGTTTAATGACCTTGAATGAATTATACATCAATACTTATAATGTAAATGCGAAAGACACTCTGTCTGTCTGATTTTCTGTCTGTATTTCTTCTTCTGTTTGTCTTTTACCTTTCTCGCCATAACGGCGGAACATATTTTGGTGAAATTAAATTTGGTATAGAAGTAGACTACGGCCTGGGTTCATCATCATCATAATATCAGCCAAAAGACGTCCACTGCTGCACACAGACCTCCCCCAAGCACCTCCACTTCGACCGGTTCAGGGCTTCCCGCAACCAGCAGATTCCTGCGGCCTTCACAAAGTCATCGGCCCACCTTGTGGGAGGCATCCAAACGCTACGTTTTCCAGTACTACGACCTGGGTTGCTTACTTTTTTATATTTATCCCGCTAGTACGTATTAGCGGGATAAAAAGTAAGCAACAAGAACGTTCTCGTGGAATAATTTCCGACCTCAACGCGCGTGAAGCCGTAGGAAAAAGCTAGTCTTAAATATTTGTGTAGAGATTTAGCTAACATTCTACCAAGATATTTCTTCTCGAACTAAAATAAGTTCAAAACGAAACGCAAAGAGCTACAAAATACAATTATTTTATTTAATATTTCAAGTATTAATTCCTGTACACACATAATTACAATATAACTATATACTATACACTAGATACTAAAATAAAAGACTAACTAACCTACTATACAAATAAATAAAAAAAAAATACTAGATTAAGTCTGCGTTTCCACCAGAGATGAGCGAGGATGCGTAGCGAGGGATGCAATGGGCGAATCAAAGAGCGTCTAACAGTATGATCTAATTAAAGGGTGCTATCCTTTATAGTTCCTATGTAGCTCAAGTTAACGAGAAGCAAAAGTCTTGTATCAAGTTATGATAGCCGCGAGCGAGGTGCTCGATGTTCCTTATTTTGAGGCCAAGAAATAGGCGGTTTTGAGAAAGAATGATGATGATGATGAGAGGATAGATTTTAGATTCATTGTGAAGATTGGTCAGACAAGACATTTTTGTTCTGCTAAATTAATTTCAAATCTAGCGACTTTAAAAAGAGCAGGAAGTGAATAATTAAAGTCAAGATTATGAAAGCAGTATGTCATATCAACACTCTTTAAGAAAAAAGACGGAGAACTGGACGGTATTATATAGACAATAAGAAAAGCATAATATTTTACATTTATCTGTTTGTTCTACATTTACGAAATTTAGCAAACTAAACCTCGTGAAAGTATTTAAAATCCACGCGACATACGAATGTGAATGGTTTTAGTTTTTTTCCGCTATGATCTACTTCATTGCTAATATAACCTAATTATTTAATAAACAACCTCGGGCCGTAGGGTCCGAGTGCTCATGGTTTTTTTAAGGAAATTTCGAAACGGCTGGTTGACACTTCCCGTGACCCAAGGGCTGGCTTTTACCTTGGCCAAAGGCTACATTGCCATACAACGTGGTAATGCCGCCAGTCTCTTGGGTACATTACCAGTCGACAGCGATGCGGATGAATTTTTTGACGCTATATTTTAGTTTCTGTATAGTTTTAGTAAAGTTAGGATTTAATTTTGTTATTTTTAGTATTAAAAGAAGTAGGTTGATAAAAAGATCGTATTGTTTTTTTATAAGCAACTATATTGCTGTTATCCGCGTCTTTGTTTCCAAGTATTTTGTATTTCATTGATTTTTAATACAAAAAATCCAGAATGAAAAATAGCCTTTGTCATTCTCTAGGTCTCAGTACATCAGTCGATTTTTTTTACGATCGATTCATTTAGGCGTGAAAAGGTAAGATACAGATAGACAGAGTTACTTTTGCATTCATAATATTAAGAATGGATTAATATTATGTAATATTGCTTTCACCCAAAGGACACCCAAAGGGCAATGTAGAGGGCTATGCTTGGAGTTTCCCTGCGTGATCGAATCAGAAATGAAGAGATCCGTAGGAGAACCAAGGTAACCGACATAGCCCGAAGAATTGCCAAACTTAAGTGGGCAGGGCACATTGCTCGCAGAACAGATGGCCGATGGGGCCAAAAGGTTCTGGAGTGGTGACCGCGTTCCCTGAAGACGTAGCGTTGGAAGGCCTCCTACAAGGTGGATCGACGATCTTGTGAAGGCTGCAGGAACCCCGTTTGATGCGAGAAGCACAGAACCGGTCGAAGTGGAGGTGCTTGGGGGAGGCCTATGTTCAGCAATGGACGTCTTTCGGCTGAAATGATGATGATGATGATTACTTTCACGTGTACAGCAATAACTAACACCGCTACAAAGACCAGAACATCCAAAATCGCTTATAACCATTAATTTATGGCCACATATTTATAAATTAGAATGTCGACCAAGACTGCCGTCATAGCTTGTTTGTTATGCCTTTGTGTTAGTAATGGCTTGTTAGCTGCCACTGAACGACGGAGACGATTCCGTTGCTACAGTAACTCCATGGAATTTCAGGATTATATGCCGAGAGCCAAGAGGCAGCTCAGAAGGTTGAGGAGGAGAATTTGCTTTTACTTCTTGTTTGCATGTCGTAACTTTCTTTTGAGAGGCTACTACTTGCACACAATTTATGAGCAAAGATTTAAATCGTTAAATTCGCCCGACCGCGTCTAAAGATGGTCACGTTTCTGTTTCGTAGGCAATGACATTTGAATAGTATTGTCTCGCTCACACATACTGAAAATCAATCTATCATTCCATGCGGGATGTGTAAGGTCACTCCTCTCAGAATTGTCTCCTAAGATACAGGATTACCTAGTTTAGGAGACAGGGTTAAATAATCTGTGTAGATTTATTTATTTTATTTATTTTTATTTTTTTATTTTACTATTTATGTACACACATATATAAACAGACAAGAAAGAACAGAACAGAAAAATAGGTACAAAGGTGATGCTTATTTCATAAGAAATCTCTTCCAGCATACCTGCGATAGGACAAGAAATAAAGAGATGTAGACAGCGTGTAAAAGAGTAAGGAGACAAAAAAAAAAAAATACATAAAAACTAAAAACAATTCACTAAATAAAACTACACAAATAATATGAGAATATACTTACATACATACAAATAAACATACATACTTCTAAAATACATAATATATAAAGTAATCAAAATAATAAATACATACACAACTATGATAAAGTGGAAAGATAGTGTTCTTTTACTCCTCTTTTAAAAGCTGCAACAGTTTGGCAGTCCCTAATTGCAGGCGGTAGAGAATTCCACAGCCGCACCGCGTGTACTGTGAAGGAGTAGGAGTAGAAGTCAGTGGAATGGGGAGGGGACTTGAGAAGGTTTTTAAGATGCGACCTGCAAGGCGCATCTGAAGGACGGGCGTAGGAAAAACGCTCCCGTAGATAGGATGGTGTTTTGGGATTGTGAAGGAGATTGAATAGCAGACACAATATCCGAGAGTTCCTGCGAAGTCGAATGGGGAGCCACTTGAGTATCTTGCGAAAGTTGGAGACGTGATCATACTTTTTAAGATTAAAAACAAAACGAATACAGATATTTTGCAAACGCTCAAGTTTATTTAAAAGCTCCTCGGTGGCATCCAAATAACAGGCATCGGCGTAATCAATGATGGGCTGAATGAGGGTTTGAGCTAGCGAGATTTTGGTTTTCAAGGGTAAGAAGCCCTGGAGACATTTCAATGAATGGAACGTGTAATGCACTTTGCGACTGACTTGCGCAACATGAGCAGTCCACGACAAATACGAGTCCATGGTCACCCCCAGGTTTTTAACCGTGTGAGCGTATTCAATCTGAACTCTATTCAGACAGAGTGGAGACAGCGACGCCACATCGAGCCTATTGCGCATATACCTGCCACCGATAATTATGGCCTGGGATTTCCTAGGGTTGATTTGCAGTCCAAAAGACCGCGACATTTATGTAGATATACCATGTTATTTGGTTCATCTGCTCTTGTGTATCATGAATCTTGTGTGTATCGTAATAAAGATTATTATTATTAAAAAAAAAATGGACACTTCGCGCAACCTAAGTACGATGAGGGCAAATCTATCGATTTAAATCTTTGACTATGAGAATCTCAAAAGAGAATAAGGTTTTTTTTTCACACGAGAAATTCCTGTGTTCTGGATCTATAATAATAGAAGCACCATACATATTTTTATACTTAAGCTCGCATAGCAAACTTCGGCTTTAGGATAAAAGAGAAAGCGGTTTTTTGGTTTAATTTCAGGAAAATGTTAAAAAAAGTGAGTTTTATGGAAACTTAAATAATAATGTTACATTATTTAACGTACAACCAGTAGGTCGGCCCTTTAAATTCTCTAAATAATTGCATCATCACTGCTCTCAAAACGGTGTAGGAAAACATCGTGAGGAAATCGGCATGTCCTAAAACCATAAATAAGAAGGCTTGTGACATCTACCAATCCGCACTGGGCCCACTCCCTCTCGAAGAGAGGAGGCCTGTGTTTCGGGAATGTTATAGGCTGAGATTGATTTAAAGAAAGAAAAAGTATTTATTGCGACTCGTACGGGAAGATCATAAACTAAACTAAACACAGCCAAAAACAAAAACCCTAATTATATAAAAAATTAACAAAAAGAAAAATGAAACAGAAAGTCATATATGAGGCCAAAAAGCTCCTATCGCAGCATGGTGTTGCGACATTTTAAAAATAAATGTCGCAGCGCTAGTATTCTGATAGGGCCCGCTGTGATATCACGGGCAGTTTCAAAAATAAATAAATAATAAAATAGATTTTATGTAAAATATTAGAAAATCAAATAAAAATAACCTCATAACTTGTCTATGCCTTGAGTGTCGGAGGCACTCTGTGGCATTACTGTGACAAGCAAAAGGATTTATTAACCAATCATAACAACACATGAACAGGCGTCCCTTCTATTTATAAAAAGAGACCTCCTGTGTGGGAAAATACAGGCTGGAAATAATTTCGTCACATTATTCTGTCCACAGCCTATTTACAAGACCGTTCTTTAAACATGTTCTTCCATTCAAAATATTCTATTCAATTTCTGCTACTCTATTCATACAACACAACTGCACTCCCCAAACATTATTCCCTGATTCTCGGAAGATACTTCCGAATTCAATTCTGGAATTCAGTTGATAATGACGTCATTTACAAGCGTTCCGGCCGTTAACCGCGGCACCACAACAAGTAATGAAACAATAATAATGTTGCTGGCATGTTGCGCCCGGTCAGATTTTGTTTTTGGAACTCTGCAGCTCATTTTGTGTGGAATAACCAGCCCATAATGTTCCTACTGCTGGGACACAGGCTTCCTGTCTTCGTGTACTGCCTTCTTCTGACTGTCTTCGAATTTTTGGTTCTAGGACATGTCGGATTCCTTCACTGTTTTGCGAGCAGTGGTGATGAAATAAATTACATACAGAAAAGCGCCTATCTGGGTTCGAACCCACGACCTGCTTGTAAGTCGAGGCCGTTACCCCTGGACCACCACTGATCTACTTAAAAATCTACTGGCAGTGTGCAACAATCTGCCTAGCCTTTGCCCAACCCAGTTGGGTTCAGCTTCCAGTCTAACCGGATGCAGCGGAATACCAGTATTTTACATGGAACGACTGCCTATCTGGCCTTCACAACCCAGTTACTGGGCAACACGATACTCGTTGGTAAGACTGGTTGTCAGACTTTCGAGCTTCTGGCTATCCGTAGCGACTGTCAAAGAACTACGAATGACAGCCGGGATTAACGGGTTAACGTGCTTTCAGAGGTAAGGACGGGGTCTCGATATGCCACCCATCCACAAACCGACCGCGTCAAGCGTAGCTTAACCTTTGGTCGACACTTATGGCTGTTATCATTTAGCCACAAGTCCCTTACGTGGCAATGTTTATGGATGAAGCATACCTTATTCATTAATTAGACTAGATGCTAATAATCCTGGCTGCAGCATCAGGCCAAACTTATGTCAATATTGCATTGAACTTAAAATTTAGTTCTGTTTAAAATGAGCCCAAACACGACTACGGTGCTGTAATTTCAAGGTTTGTACTTTTTCTGATGCTCCTGGCTTCAGCATCAGGTCTCTATGTACTTCGGTGTTCCTTATTAACAGTACGTTTATCCACACATCGAGCCCTTTTCAATGAGCCTAAACACGATATATCTGCTGTTAGTTGTCGAGGAGTTAGGTACTCTGCAGACTATCCTGACTGCAGCATCAGGTCATGACTTGATGATCATGAGACCAAATGTGGCAAATGCCCTATCAAACATCAAAACAATTTACTAAACACTCCTTGCCTGTTCGAGTAACTTCTTACTGTTAAGGAGTTGTACCTTCCATCATCAGCCCAGCTACCTGAGATGGTGACAACCATACGCAAATACACAAGATACTTCATAAAATATGCGAAAAACAATAACTGAGCCTATAAAATTTGAGGGTTGCCCTCGATTTCTCTAAGATCCCATCATCAGATCCTAACTTGGTAACAATGGGACCACCTCAGAACTATCTACTTTCGAACAAAAAAAGAATTTTGAAAATCCGTCGACAATTGGCGGAGTATTCGATGAACAAACATACAAAAAAAAAAAAAAAAAAAAAAAAAAAAAAAACATACAAACAGCCGAACATAGTACCTCCTCCTTTTTGTGAAGTCGGTAAAAAGAGACCTCCTGTGTGGGAAAATACAGGCTGGAAATAATTTCGTCACATTATTCTGTCCACAGCCTATTTACAAGACCGTTCTTTAAACATGTTCTTCCATTCAAAATATTCTATTCAATTTCTGCTACTCTATTCATACAACACAACTGCACTCCCCAAACATTATTCCCTGATTCTCGGAAGATACTTCCGAATTCAATTCTGGAATTCAGTTGATAATGACGTCATTTACAAGCGTTCCGGCCGTTAACCGCGGCACCACAACAAGTAATGAAACAATAATAATGTTGCTGGCATGTTGCGCCCGGTCAGATTTTGTTTTTGGAACTCTGCAGCTCATTTTGTGTGGAATAACCAGCCCATAATGTTCCTACTGCTGGGACACAGGCTTCCTGTCTTCGTGTACTGCCTTCTTCTGACTGTCTTCGAATTTTTGGTTCTAGGACATGTCGGATTCCTTCACTGTTTTGCGAGCAGTGGTGATGAAATAAATTACATACAGAAAAGCGCCTATCTGGGTTCGAACCCACGACCTGCTTGTAAGTCGAGGCCGTTACCCCTGGACCACCACTGATCTACTTAAAAATCTACTGGCAGTGTGCAACAATCTGCCTAGCCTTTGCCCAACCCAGTTGGGTTCAGCTTCCAGTCTAACCGGATGCAGCGGAATACCAGTATTTTACATGGAACGACTGCCTATCTGGCCTTCACAACCCAGTTACTGGGCAACACGATACTCGTTGGTAAGACTGGTTGTCAGACTTTCGAGCTTCTGGCTATCCGTAGCGACTGTCAAAGAACTACGAATGACAGCCGGGATTAACGGGTTAACGTGCTTTCAGAGGTAAGGACGGGGTCTCGATATGCCACCCATCCACAAACCGACCGCGTCAAGCGTAGCTTAACCTTTGGTCGACACTTATGGCTGTTATCATTTAGCCACAAGTCCCTTACGTGGCAATGTTTATGGTGCTAACTTTGTAGATATACTGGGTGTTTCAAAACCTCATGCTCTGGTTAAACTGAAGTTATTATTTAATTTGTGATTCGACAAAACATCAACTTATTGTAGAAATGTAAGTCTAATATAGTATATATTATAATATAGTATGTAGTATAGTATATTTAACATAAACCAGCCCGAATAAATTCTATTCAATTCATTTATTCAATAAACATTTTTACATCGTGTCTGAAGTTCTATAACTAAGTAAATATAGAAGAAAAATCCTAATTATTATGGGTATTGTTATTGTTATAATTTTATGGTTAAAACTTGATAAAATAGTAATGTTTTGCATAACCTAAATATTAAGAAATAATGTGGCAAAACATAGAAAGTATTCCAAACGGATATCCACCTTCTATGTCGTTGATATTTTGGATGACGGTAGATAGGAACGTCAAAGTTGTTCTGTTCACGGCTATAAAAGGAGGAGCTCCCAATGGCGGGGATCAGTCTTGTTCGAGACATCGACCAGAACGGAGCTCTGGCCTACATTGAGGTGATTAGTACTAGTGACGTTATTATGTGGAATAGATCGACCAGATGTCAAGTAAGTTAATTGATATTATTATCTTGATTATTACTGATAACTATGGTTTCTGTAAATGTAATAATATGGTCAATAATGCCAATGTTTTAAAGTGTATAATGGAATATTCCTAGCTATTGTTATTATGTTGCTATTATTCCGAGTTCTTTTGGACCATTGTCCAAGAGGTATAATTAATTGTTTTTTAAATAATGATAATTTATGGCAATATAAGAAATTTGTTGATAGAATACTTTAATACTGTTTCCATGGAGTTTCTTGTCCTTCTTCTCCATGATGACCTAGATTTGGAACGGACAACTAGTTTTCTGATTAATTACTGACAAGCCAAAATTGAAATAAATATGTAGCTTGTCTATGTGCTTTATTTCATAAAATCCTTTCCCTACATACCATATTCATAGTTACTTTTACACATATTAAATAACTAGTAACCATTCTGATATTGAAAGCTTTATATTTGGGTAAAATATGTGTAATAAAAACTTATATAATAGATTCTACTTCATTTTCTAACACATACAATCTATATATTTTAAATAATTACAATTATCCAAATTACATTTTAATAAAAAAAAACAATGTCATTAGTCAATTATATAGAACGTGACGAAAACCGTTTCAAAATTCATTACGTAGTAAGAATAACGTGACCACACAAACGCGTAAAGCGACTTCAATTTGTCATGTAAGTAAAGATTTAAAAGTTTATCATATTACAACTTATCTGACTAAACTTCAACCTCTAACAAATAAAGCTTCGATAAGAAATCAAAATACATAGAAAACCACTATCGAGATAAAGTTTGCTACACTTCTCAATCTTTCTTTGAACTAATACGAAAACAAGCTCTCCAGAAAAAAAAAAAACTGAATAATTTGAAGACCCCCATAAACTTAAAAAGTTCTCCGAATCTGGCCAGTGACCTTCTCAACATAGACACGACAAAAGCGGTCCACAAAATTCCTAGTCATGAGGAGAATGGCCTGTACCGATCCAAGATGTATGAGCTACCCACTTTAATATTCTATTTCCGAAGGTTCGCGAGATATGTACTTCCCTGAATTATTACTGGACGGATTCCTCTTTGTGTGTTAGTGAAGTAATAGTGCTAGTTTCTTTATACTTTGATAGATGTCGCTACTGTCTCGGGAACGTGCTCTGGTGATGAATCGAGTTGAGAGTGAAAAGTTTTACAGGGTAAGTGGAAAGTTCTGTTGGTAAGAATCAATTGAGTGAGGGCAAAATATTTCTGGGTGAAAATGTTCGGAATTATTTACGACCGTACATCGCGCTACTCTCTTTCTTAATATTGTTTTGACGAAGTTGGTTTTTGTATCTTTTAACTTTTGTGCGTCACGTTGTAAGTCTCCATTATGTGATGGAAATAATAATGATTAAAACAGAAGACGAACTAGCAGGGATCGAGGAACGGGGGGGGTTCCTCGATCCCTGCTAGTTCGTCTTCTGTTTCTGTTTAGGGGGCTCGGGGGATCAGGCCGGAATAAATCATGATTCCACATTTAGCAATCTTTTTTTATTTATTAATTTACTGTTAATACTTACATTTGTTTTCACAGATGGGAATCCAAAACAACAATGTAGTTACAATTTCCACACAGAGACGTGACCAAAAAACCAATTAAACACTAGCACCAACAAAAATTAAATATTTTTAAACTGTCATATTAATAACTAGCTTTTGCCCGCGACTTCGTCCGCGAGAACACCCTCTCCCCATCACCCTCGCCCATCGTTCACCCTCGTCCCATTCACCCTCTTAGGAGTGAAATTTCGAAAAAACTCTTTCTTAGTAGATACTCTTCACAAAGAACACACCCTCCAAATTTCATGTCACTAGGACCAGTGGTTTAGGTTTAGGCTGTGCGTTGATATATCAGTAAGTCAGGACTTTGAATTTTTTCAATATAGATTATGTTCTATCTTGTTTTGCCATAATCCGGCTAAGCAGATTCTGGGTGAACTTCATTAATCTCTTGATCCCCGCTAATGAGACACAATTGATTTTCTATTGTATCGTGCCACATGTGGTACGCGCGGGGCTTTGCAATGCACACATCTATTGACTGTACGATATCACCATACTGCTGCGCTTATCTTAATTTATTTGTGGTTTTCTTCCATATAATCTCTATCAGCCGTAATGTCGGTATTCACCCACTTTCAAGCTAAGTATAAATCTTTATTCGCAAACACAGGTATTAAAGTCTTATAATAATAATAATAAACTAGGTGTAGCCGCACTTCGGCTATTAGCCGTGACATTTTAGTCGAGCTATGTCCTACCAATGAAATTGGTGTACAAATATGTTTTTTCAGTAATAAGTCTGAATCTATACAATACAAAGTCACGCTGGTCACGAACGTTCTAGCCATCATCTTTCCCACAGTCCATCCATCGATATTTTTGGTCTTTCATTCATTCATTCATATCTTTCATCACGATATCTTCCTCATTGCTCCGCATCACATTCCCATACCATGGCAACCGATTTCCATACAATTTCTATGTTTTTATTCATAGTAAAGTAAAACGATCACTCCAAAAACCTCTTTGTAAACCAATTCTTTCCCCCTTCATTACAATTTTATATCTACCTAAACCTAATCCGGATACGTACGAAAAGGTGCGCAATAACATCTTTGACACAATCCATGCATCGGTTCTTTGGTCTTCCCCTACTCTTAAAGACATCCACATTCTAACCTAACCTAATCCGATTATCAAAAGGGACTGTTGCATATCACCATACTCCTGCCCGTATCCTAATTTAACCTCCTCCTAAGCATAGCGTGTCTTCGGGGTATTCCTCTAAACGCACCAACTTTGAAAGGCACCAAAAGTATCCCTCGAAAAAAAAAAATATAATTTTACTCCTCGAAATGCATCAACGATGAAGCATAAAGAGCATGAAGGATTCGTAATAAATGATATCGATAGACGTTTCATTTGGTGTCTTTCAAAGTTGGTGCGTTTCGAGGAATACCCTGTGTCTTCTGGTTCTAATACATCTTTATCAGTCGTCATTACACCGTATTCACCCCCTTTCTAGCCATATTATCTTTCACAAAGTCCATCCATCGTTTCTTTGGTCTTCCCCTTCTCATATAGCCATCCACATTCATTCTCAAATCTTTACTCAAGACATTTTTCTCATTCCTTCGATCTCCTTCACACAATTTCTATGTTAAGTAAAAAGATCACAAAGAACCACTTTGTACACCAATTCTTTCCCCTTCATTACATTTTTATAAGTATCTAATCCGATTACCAAAAGGAACGTAATTTAGTGCTAGTTTAGTGATAAACATCCGTCGGTCCTTTCTCCACAGTGACGGGGTTAGTTCAGAATTAATTATCCTGTTCTATTTATTCGGGAATTGCGCTTGAATATTTTATAAGTGGGCTGTCGTCACATGGTGCGAGACGCGTTCTGTCTTGAAATAATATTGTGAGACACACGTGTTGTGTTGCTACTGTTTCTGGGGTTTCGTTTGCGTGGGATGGATTGAATTTGAATATGTCTTCGTTTTTAGGTTGGGTAGAATTGCTTGATTCTGATTATGGTAAAATTTCGTGACATTTTCGGTATTTGGATATTTTTCATTTATGGCATAGGTACCTATTATGACTTTATTCTAGGTTAGGATACTTTAATTTAGAATACGTCGGATAATTATCCGGATGACAGGGTAAGTGTCCTTTTGTTTTTGTATATAAAAGAGATGATGCTTTGCCAGCCCCAAATGATTTATCTAGTTTAAGGACAGAATGACAATGACGTGGTCTGAGAGACTCCTTTATTCGAAGAGCTGCTTGTTGCAATGCAAAATGACTAAGCATTTAAAAGCTCGACTATCTAAAAACTATTCATAAGATTTCGAAATCGCAACTACATCACTGCGGTACGAACAGTTAGGGTTCAGCTAAGCGATACAAATAATCGTAGTCTGGCAGCACGGAGAGGTGAAATGCAACGGCCGAAAGTCGACAATTACAACCTAACAATTGATGAGCGAACCGGGGTTGCTACGCCCTCATCAATATGCATGAAGTGTTGAGTTCTAGGGCTGGTACTTGTGAAAAAATGTGCGAATGTTTCATTGTTTTAAACACTATTATGTACCCAGCGTCCTAAACAATCGCGAACGTCGCGCGGGTACGCGATTACGCAATCGTTTAACTGAATAATGACGTACATACGCGAGTAGATTGATCGCGAGAGTGTCATCTAAACTTAATATTATAAAGAAAAAAGATTTGATTTTATGTATGTTTGTTTATTAAATTAAGCTTTCACGCTAAAATGGCATGAAACTTGACACATAGGTAGACAATGACCTGCACCCTAATTGCGTAACACACTATCAATCTCAATCTGAACCTTTTTGAAGGATAATATTACAAAAAATGTGTCTGCTTAACAACGTAAATAACGCAATTAATGTGTTGAACTGTCAAAATGAAAAGCCATTGCTATTGATAGTGTGTTACGCAATTACCCCGCTGGATTAGAAGATCCCCGCTGGATTTTTATCCCGATATTCATAGACACATGATAGAGACTTATGGGGTGAAACCGCGGGGCGTAGCTAGTATTCATATAAAGTCGCGCGGCGTTTGTGTACACGCGCGACAGGTGCTATTTATTTAGGACGCGGCCTTAAAGACGTAGTTTTGATAATTTCTACAAAATATCTATTTTCAGATTAATTTCATATAGCTTAGCCTAGACTTTTTCTAACTATGTTACGATATATAAGATTTAATTTGATATAATTTTGCACAAATCATGGTTTAGTTTTGTGTTTACTCGTGTATAGCTGCACGTTACAGGAACTGAGGGATGCTAGTGTTGGCGCCAAATACGTAACCCAATTTTGGGCCGCCTCCATTTAGATTGCCATCTACACGCTAAGAAAAAGAAGTTTTGTGTCCCGCATGAGCTCATGACGTAGTCGAAATGTTTATCAACAAGGCTTCACCAAACCTACATACAAAAAGTATCGTCACCCAAGGGGGCTCTTTTTTTTTTTTTTTTTTTGGATGGGAAATCATCTAATGACTCCTCCCGCTCTGGGTGGAGCGGAAGGGAGTGTCAGACTCTTACTGACTAAAACCCACCCGTGTTCCGTCCTTAGCCCTTTATGTTCCGGGGCAGCGGTAACCCTTTCGGACGATCCCGCTACCCACCCAAGGGGGCTCTTGAGTGTAGAGTTGTTGAAGACTTAGATCACTTATTGATGGACTGTGATCGATATGTCAAAGTCAAAGTTAAATCATATATTTCAAATAAGCACATAAAAGGCCCTTCTGAACGTCAACATTAACAAAAAAAAAAAAAAACAAAAAGATTTTGGTGGCCCCTTCCAAAACGTTGTTTCGTATGGAGAAGAATGGGCAAGAAACTCCACTCTCCACTCCTACGATAGAAATGGTCTTGAGGTTTAACAGACTTGATTTAGGCATATTACATAAAATTCTGTCTCAACCAAATAGTTATGCGAAGAGTCTGTTCGGGTTCACGGCCCAAATATAATCCGTTGCAGTATGTTTTAGGGTCTCAAATGCATTGCGATTATAAAAGTCCCTGATTATAAGGGCTTTTTTACACACAGCGAATATGGCAACATTCTTTTTCATTTTACTAGAACTACAACTACATCAATGAAACAACCTTCAAAGATAAACCAATTGTAACTTCTCATCTCAACATTGAACAAAAACTTTTTCCTCCTTTCTAATACATCGACAGACCAGCCCAATAAAACGGTTCCCGTCAATAGAACCCAATTGGAAAAAGAAACAGAGAAAGCACTCGTGTGTAAGTGCAATGTGCCAAGAAAAATACACCCTATTGATGATGATGATGATGATGATGGGGCTCCCTTTTCCGCACTTAGACTCCCATTTGGTCCGTTGTGCGTAGGGATTCTGGCTAAGAAAGCCAGCCTAGCTCCGCCCAAAAGCACAGAAGCTTCCTGGGAGCTTCGCAGGCTTCACGGAGCGACCTCACTGTTCCGAGGATTTCTTTACGTTGAGAAGCCACGGCCTCGCATTCCAGGATGACGTGGGCGGCTGATTCCTCGGCGTCAAGGCAGCCCCTGCAGAGGGAGCTGTCCGTGGCGCCTATGTTAAAAAGATGTTTGTTGAGGTGGTTATGGCCCGTAATTGTACCTATTATTATTCTGAGGTTATTTCTACTTAAGCTAAGAAGTTTTTTGGTTAGTCGCGGGTGTACCATTGGTAAAGCCAATTTCGACTGTCTACAGTCTGTTACCCGTGACCATCTGTTGTTATGGAGTTCAGTCGATCTTTGGCGAATCCACGCACGAATTTGTGAGAAAGGCAGAGGGAGAAGTGGGTACGGGCCTAGCACCTCCAAATCAGAGCCTCTCTTCGCAAGTTCATCTGCAGCATCATTGCCCAAGGATCCACTGTGCCCTTTGATCCACTGGAGTGTGATTCGATTGCACGTCGATAAACTCTCCAGAGCTAAATGGCACTCAAAGATTAGTTTGTTGTTAGTTTGTTTGTTCTCTAAAGCTTTGAGCACAGATAGACTGTCGGATAAGAATTTAATGCCGTAATACCGGATGCCTAAGCGCTTTACTGCTATTGCGGCTTGTGTTAAGGCAACACATTCACATTGAAAGATCGAACTGTGTATGCCTAGTGGTATGTAGAAGTTAATATTAAGGTCAAGGGAGTGTACGCCGGCACCTGAACCGTTTTGTGTCTTTGAGCCGTCTGTGTAGATGCGCACTTCATTGGCTCCTGACTGATCCCTATCTTCCTGAGTTGTTTGTATGACGTAGTTTTTGTTAAACATCGGTTGGTTAGGTGTTCTATCACACGGTGCAGCGATGAGAGGCTGGTACACAATCGCCCGGTTCAGGATTTTAGCGTGTGGACTGTTAAGGTTATTGCCCCATATGCCCAGGTGCATTAGCCTGATGGCAGCTAGCGCCGCCTCCTGCTGTATGTACAGGTCAAGGGGAGTTAATTGAAGGGCTATCTCCATGGCTGCTGTTGGGGTGGTTCTCATGCAGCCAGTGGCAGCTGAACAGGCCAGTCGTTGGAAGCGTTGTAGTCTGGTAATAGTGGTCGAGAGTTCGGTTCTCGTCCACCAGACCAGAGCGCCATAAGCCAACATTGGCCTGACCAGCGCTTTGTATAACCACAGAGTAATCTTCGGAGAGAGCCCCCATGTTTTTCCTAACATTCTTTTACATTGATAGAATACAATTGTGCTTTTATTAAGTTTGTAGTCAAGATGCTTGTTCCAGAGCAGTTTGCTATCAAGAATCACCCCCAAGTACTTGACTTCATCTTTAAGTGTTAGTTCTGTGTTGAAAAGTTTTGGAAGCCTATGGGGTCCAATGGTTCTTTTGTTGGTGAACATTATTAATTCTGTCTTCAAGGGGTTAACCGATAGTTCGTGCTTCGAGCACCAACCCTCGATTATTTTGAAGGCCCTACGCATGAGATCGCATAGGATACCCTCAAACTTCCCTGAAATCAGAATTGCTATGTCATCCGCATATCCCACCGAGTACAGACTGCTGGCGTTGAGCTCTGCAATGAGCTCATTTACGACTAAATTCCACAGCAGTGGTGACAGCACCCCACCCTGTGGGCAGCCCCTACTCACGATACCTCGTGTGGTGGTATTCACGGTAAATTGAATAGCACGGTGTTTTAACATGTTATTTATCCATTCTATGAGTGTTCGCGCAACACCGTGCGTGGCAAGTGCCCGTTCGATGCTGGCGAAGTTAGTTTTGTCGAAAGCACCTTCTATGTCAATGAAAGCGCCTAATGTTGGGTTTTTGGCTTTAAGAGCATTTCCTATGCGTGACACTACGCTATGGAGTGCTGATTCAGTTGATTTGCCTGCACAGTAGGCGTGTTGATTAGGGTGTAGAGGTCTTTGTATCGAAATTTGGGATCTTATCTTCCTATCTCCCAGCCTCTCCAGTGTTTTCAAGAAGAACGAGGAGAGGCTTATAGGTCTAAAAGCTTTGGGCTGGGTATAGTCGCCCCTACCAGGTTTCGGTATAAAGATTATTTTTACTTCCCGCCATTTCAAGGGAATGTAGCGGTGTGCCAGGCAGGCCCGAAACACCTCAGCGAGGTAACTAGCCAGTAAGTCTCGGCTCCACCTGAGCAGAGCCGGGAAGATACCGTCTAGTCCTGCTGCCTTGAAGGGTAGGAAGGTGTTGATTGCCCACGTTATTTTGTCTTTATCGATTACCTCTGACGCCACTTCCCAATCTAGGATGCCCGTGGGCCTCTCCCTGTGCGGTTCCCAGCTTTGCTGGGTGGCAATCTGGCATCCTGGGAAGTGGGTGGTCAGGAGTAGTTCGCTTGTCTCAGCGTCGTTTGTTGTGTAGGTGTTGTCTGGTTTTTTCAGGCATCCTATTGAGTGGTCTGTCTCTTTAGCAAGACAGGTTTTGACTCTCATTGCCTGGTTGTTATTTTCAATGTTAGTACAGAAACGTCTCCAGCTATTCTTCCCTCTGAGGCGTATCAGTTTTTTATATATTTTACGAGCTGTTGTGTAGCGGTCCCAGTCAACTGGCGACCTTGTGTTCCTAGCTCTGTTGAACAGTCTTCTCAGCCTGCGTCGGTGTCTTTCCAGTTCAGGACTCCACCAGGAGCGGCGACCTCCCTGCCTAGGTACCGTGAGGGGACAAGACTGTTCAAAGCTAGATATAAGGATGGATGTGATCTTGTTGACATGTTCGTCTAAGTTGGTTACTGGTATTTCAGCCGGAAGGGCGGGTATTTTTCCTAGTTCAGCTTTAACGAGTTTAGTGAACTTGACTTGGTCTGTGTTGCGAGGAATCCTTCTTGGTTGTGGTTTGGTTAAGTTGAAGTTGATGGTATAGCGGATCCATCTGTGGTCTGAGCATGATATCTCGGTGGACACATGCCAGTCCTGTATGGAGTTGGATATACCTATGGTTGCTAAAGTAAGGTCTATTATTGTTTGCGATCTTGCGTTTATGAAGGTAGGTTCGGAGCCCTTGTTAAGTAGAACAAGGTTATTACTAAGAATAAAATCAAGCATTTCCTCACCTCGGTTGTTGGTTTTAACATTACCCCAGAGCGTGTGGTGCGCGTTGGAGTCAGTCGCGATGATTAGTTCCAGTTTCTCCTTTTCACAGTACTCAACCAGTGAGGCGAGCTCTGGCAGAGGCACGTCCTCATCGCCTGGCAGGTAAGCCGAGGCTAGTACAATGTCCGGGAGTTCCTGTTCGGTTCTGAAAAGCCTGACTGCTGTCAGGTCCCTTGAACAGAATTCGTTGATTAAAAGGTTAGGTACAAGTTTGGGAACAAGAATGCAGGTGCGTGGGTTACTGGCGGAGGTGTCTAGTAGCAACTTACCTCCGATGTTACCAAGACCGCATATTCTGCCACCCCTAATCCACGGCTCTTGGATAAGGGCGATGGTCTTTTCTTGTTGGTTCTCCAGCACTCTGCGCAAGGTGGCCGACGCAGATTGACTGTGCTGGAGGTTGGTCTGTAGGATCCTAGTCCCGCACAGGAGAGGAGCAGAGGCTGCTGTCCTCGCCCTCACTTCTCTCCTCTGGCGGAAAGCAATCCTCGTCCGAAGTCAGACCGGACGAGGGTGGATCCCTCATTGAGCCCGTTGTTGAGAGAACCTCCAGCGCTGCCATGGAGGTCGCCAACTCTACCGCCTCCCCAACAGTCTCCATCGCGAGAGGCGATGGTGAACGCTCCGGAAGCGGCAGACCAGGTTCCCTTTCTGGCGCACTCGAGGCTGTTTCCGTTGTTATCGCGGCGGCATCCTCCTTGGTACCACCCTCCTCCAGGAAGCGGATGTATATACTGCCCATAAGGTAGTATACTCGCCGTTGTTGGTCTTTTATAATTTTGACCATGGGTTCCGGCACACGAAAGAAGAGACAAGTTCCCGGGGGCTCCTGCCTAGCCCTTTCGTGTGTCAGTGTCCAGGTGTTTATTTTTAGGTTCGGGTTCTGCCTCGCCAACATCCTGAGCAGTTCTGTTGTGTCCTCGCTGTTCTCGGGGACAAACAGCATGCACACTACCTTCTTGGGTATGTCAGCTTGAGGCCGAACGGTGAGCTTGGTCCCCGGTAACGGAGACGGTATGTTATTTACGACCCCTTTGAGCCAGGCCATTGTGAAGTCGTCCTCACACCATGTCTTAAGGACGCCCTCAGCAAAGTGAGCCCGGCCTCTAAAATGGATCGCGGTATTGTGGTTTGTTTCTGTTGGTTCAGGTTCAGGAGCCTTTAACAGAGCCCGGAGCTGGTCCTCTATCACCTGACGGATCCCCTCCGCTTGCTCCTGCGTCATTTCCAGAAAAGGCTCTGTCATGACGGCAACACACAGCTCGTTGCTCCTGAATGACGCAGCCGCTTCAGCGTAACTCACCAAAGTTCCATCCACCATACGGGAGCGAGCAGGCTTGCTCTTCTTGCTGATCCCCGTTGGTGTGACGGAATCTTCGGGACGCGAACGCTTCTGCGCCCTTGCCATTGGTTCGGTGTTGGTCTTGTTTGGGTTTTTCTTCCCTCTTGGTCTCTCGCTGCGTTTGCGCTTAACGCTGGTGGCAGCCTCGCCTTTTGGCATCTCAGCCGTAGCCGGTACCGCCTTGAGGGACGTCTTTTTGTTTGTGGCTGTTTGCCATCTATTGGCGTTTGATACTCCTTCCAATGGGGCTTCGTTCAGACTCGTCAGGTCCCTCTCAGAGACCGCAGCCGTCGACGCAGCCCGTGTTTTGGGCGCATCTACATTTGCAGTACTCCTCGAGTCGCCATGAGCGAGTGCTGTCCTAGGCCTCTCAGTCAGAGTTATGTTAGGTGGCGCATCCGTGGACGCAGATGAGGTTGGGATTGCTCGGGACGCAGCCTGTTGTGGCGCATCCTTTGCGGTTGCCTTCCTCATCGCATCCTTGGACGCCGCCGAACGTTTGTGTTTATTGGACACAGTCTTGGGCAGTTGCCTCTTAGGCGCATCTTGAGACGCAGCCTTTATGTTGGATGTGGATGGCGCATCTGAAGACGCAGCCTTTGGTGGGTTGGTTTTTGTAAGCGCATCCGACGAGCGGGACGCAGCTTGTGATTTTGTTGCTTTGGTCTCTTTATCCATATGTTAGGATGTTTTGATTCACCGTTGGAGCTCTCCACCCGCCACGGAGCCCTCAGTCGGGGACGTCGCCCGTTCAACGAGCGAACGCCAGAGCTACTCCTTCGGTATAGGATCAACCTAGTAGGAAATTGACGAGCCCGCACGTAACGGAAGATCAAGGAACTGTAAACGACACGAGACTATGCCGCAACTCATCCCAAGACCCCACGCTACGCCGGCTGTCCCCCCCCACTAAGCCGATCCTCGCTTGACATCCCGCTTATGGGATGCCTCAGCCGGTTGATAATGGGTAGCTACTCCATTACCTCCCGTGTAAGAGGAAATCCGGGCCAAAGTGGTGTGTTGTGTGCAACCTGCTCCACTCAACCACCAGGATTCCTTCATCCCTCCGTACGGGTCCCCGCGCACGGCACAAACACGCGGGAGGTCATTGCTGTCCATCATCTGCTCTTGTTCTATGGTGGACACCCAGGGGCATGACCTCGCCACCCCTGAGATAATCGCCCGGTGATTTCTGTTACGTCTAATTCTTAAGGAATTAGACCAATAACGGGGAGCAACCTCGAGAAGGAACATCACCAGACTTGCCTTGAGGATCTACACGACCGTTGCGCTCTCCCTCAAGACCCCGCCACCTCGCCACCTCTGAAGGAGGAGACAAGGTAGGTTTGCGTCTACAAAACCAAGCCAAGCAAGTAAGCAAGCGAAGCGTGTTGTTGGAAGCCAAAACATAAATTTGCAAACACAAACCCCCCCATACACCCTATTGTTGCTATTACAAGAAGTTTAGCGTCCAAATTGAATGGTTTGACGGGTCATGTGTGATTATTGTCTGATTTGATCTTGTTAAACGATTTTTTTTTTATTGAAAATAAATGATAAAAACAATTTTACAGATATAGAGAGGACGATTTCATTCTTGTGCTGTAACTCAGCTTAACCTTTTAACCGCTTGTGTCGCATTTTTTTATTTTTTTTTATTTTTTTATTTTAATTGATAGGAATAACAAACAGCAGTATATTACATAGTAAGCACACAATATAAAACTTATAATAAAAGTAACAAATACACTACTCAAGACGTTATCCACAGATTACTATACAGAATAGCTAGCTGTTAGTAGAATAAATTAAAAAGCACTTATTAACTAATTACCAGGGTTATAATCTCTTAAAATAGTCTCAATTTCACTCTTAAATATAGCTTTGCTGAGAAACATAATATCAGTAGAGCCAAACTGTTTATTATAGGTGTCAACCAGGCGATGTAACGGCGAGCGAGCGCCTGAGTTAGTTCGACAAAATGAAGTAGCAAATAGGCGTCTCGAACGAACTTCTCGACCGATTACAGTACGAGGGATCAGGAAGCACAAACTGTTCACAAGATCAGTACAATCAAATTTGTTGCGGCATATACCAAACAGAGTCAACATTTCAAGTAGGGTGCGACACATATTTCCTTGCCCCTACTGCTCCTGTCGTATTTATGCGACAGAGACATGCATGATTTTTTCGTTTTACTTTTGTCCTATTAACTGCGTGGTACAACTAAAACCATTATTAAATAGAGAAAAAAACTTTTTGACTATTTTTTAATCAATACAACGATTTCGCCTCCTTATTTATTGTAGGTATTATTTTATCGATTTGTAGCCGGGCGCTAGGGGCACGGCAATGAATATTTAGCCAAGCGCTTAAAAGGTTTATAGAAGAATATCAGCCTGTGATCATACTGCAGTGTTTTGCGAGAAGACTGGACTGTTTTTGTGAGTCGCAGCTGCAAGTTTTTTACATCAGTGTAGGGCTTGTAGAAGAGATTCTGAAAACTATAGGGCAGTGGTAGGTTAAGTGTGAAATTCAGTTTACTAATAAGTTGTTAAGAAATAATGTTAGTATAGTCACCAAATGAGATAAGTAGCCAGGGTCATCGGATGTAGTTGAAGTTTAGTAAGAAACCGATGGATATTTTGTAAAAAAAATTAATTTGATAAATTAACTGTTTGTTTTCTATTAATTAAATTACATTTTATTCGAAAACATCCATCGGTTTCTTACTAAACTTCAACAATACCCGACGACCCCGGTCACTTATTTCCTTTGGTGACCGTACATACAACATATTCAGTCTATGTTACTTGTTGATTAAATATAAATAAACTAGCTCCTGCCCGCGATTTCGCGCGTGAAATTTGTTGTTCTCCCGACCCACCGCGTGGCATCGCATCGCCCAACCGCGCCATTACATCCTTTTTCGCTTAGCGATATTTCTGAATTTTCTTTTTGCTAGGCTCCTAAGGCTCGTACCGTGATGTTATATAAAACAGAGCTATCAAATGCAAAAATATGTTTTAAATTGCGACTGGTTTTTCCAGAGATTAGCGCGTTCAAACGCACAAACTCTTCAGCTTTATTATTAGTATAGAGATATACAGTGATTAACCCCTCAAGCGTCAAGTGTACACCAAGTGTACATAAGAGATAGTGCTCGAAACATCAACGGTACACCAAGTGTACACAATAGTGTCATTGTTAAAACAATGACTTTACTGCGCCCATTCAATTACTCCGACGCGTGGGGTGTTTCGACAGGTAGGCGGGCAAACGTGTGAGATGTTAATACATCTTGCCCTACACCAAGGCAAAAGTCCATACAAGAAAAGGACCCAGGATTGATCTCCATACTTGCTCACTGTCACTTGCTGCAGTCTGGGAAGTCCAGGTTTCATTCCGATGTGAAAACATCTATAAAGTTTATAATGTCTTAGATTTAGTTAATCTAAAATCATGTATATTATTAACTGAGTTGTGGTGGTCAGACAGGCAGTCGCACCATGTAAAATACTAATATTTAGCTGCATCCAGTTAGACTGGAAGCCGACCCTATTAAAGTCCGGATAAGCCAAGGCGGATGATGATAATATGTTATTACAAAAGGTATTATTGATAAAAGTGGGTCGAGAAATCTTCAGGGCCTCTGGAATAACCCTTCACCGTCGCCTTTGGCTCAGCGCAGACAGAACGGAGCGCAGCGGAGAGGATTTTATTAACGCACTTGAAAATAAACTTTAAAATTATTGCAATAAAGTGCATAAATGCTTGAACCTAACAAAAAATGCTCGCGCGTCCTCGAAGATGCGTCCTCGCAAGCTCGAACATACGCGATCCGTAAAGAAAATGCCCGAGACCGCGCGGGGATTATTCCTCTCTGTCTGCGCTGACCCTTTTGAGTTAAGTTTATTTCAAGAAATCTACTCACAGATAACATACGTTAATTGTGCCAACCCTACCGCGCATCATGACGAAGCATTGGGACCGTACCAAGAAGATCGTCGGTTCGATCCCGTGACGATCAATTAGTCAGCTTTTAATGCATTTATTAACCCTTCCTCCTATCTGGAAGCTAAAGAAATATTTACTTGACACCTTGTTATTGGGTATCTCGATATTTATATATCGAAGAATATAAATTGAATAAGGATATTTTTTTCTTCCTTTTAACCAACAATTTACTCGTAATATAATTGTGACATTTTATTATCTTTTTTCAAATAAAAGGTGAACGCAGTTATGTGGGTCTCATTTGTAAACTAGATGCTTTTTTTAATAATTGTTTTGTTAATTAGAGTTTAATAGGCTCTTGGACAGGCGCGCGAGAGATTAACACTCTTATTACAAAACAAAGTTTTTCTTTAGATCAGGTTTAAACCACCGAGCTAGTTATTGAATTAAGAATCTGACTTTTATAGAAATGCAGTTCTTTATACAAAAATTACAGCTTGCCTAAATCGAAATAAAGTTCCAAATACAAAAAAGTAGTGGTTCAAAGGTTTAGGTTAGAAATAAAGTTACATTTCGTTTCGTAATAAGACTGTAAGAGTTTGAACCTTTGAACCTCTCTTGCAGTAGCAAACATAATAAAGCCACAAACGACGCTTGGTATAACGGGTAGTTTCTGCATAAAGTAGGAACCAAACTTAACAACATAAATATCGCAAAAAATGTTTTTGAATTGTCAAAATGAAAGCCATTCCTGTTAGTGTGTGACGCGATTGCCCCGCTAGTTTGAAGAATCATTTATACCACAACATTCGACAAAAAGCACACAAACACAATATAATCATACATAAACAGATCCTCGTAACATATCTATCCATCCAATGACTGATGACGCGTTCGCCTCGGACCGCAGTCGTAAACAGCGCTGAGTGTGACGTCTCAATGATGCGTCTCCGAGTAAATCACGGAGATTGATGGACCGCCCGTGACTGATAGATGCTGGGTACACGATATTATCGGTTGTAGTTTGTTGAAAAGCTTGGCTTGGGAAGCAGGGTAAATGCAATATACAAGAAGTATTTGAATTAACAGAAATAATCTGGATTGAGTTATTTTTTTTTACGTAAGTGCAGTGTACAGAGGCCAGAACTTCAAGCTACCCCAATCTGTCAAATTTATTTGATAGATTTTCAACTTTACTACAAAGGAATAAGGTTGATATTCAATTAGGAAAATTTGACAGATTGGGGTAGCTTGATGTGCTGGCCCCTGTACCTATCCCACACTGCACTCGCAAAAAAAAACAACTGCTCCATATATTTATGGTTGGATAACTTGACAAAATATAGGGAAGAGCTAGGTTTTTTTCTAGCGTGACATCACCAACTGTGCCGAAAAGGTTAACCTATACTAACTGGGTAATTGAGTTGCGTAGAGCAGGTGGCAGTCGCTCTGCGAAAAATACTGCCAATTAGGATGCTAAAGTAATCCACGAAACATCTAAATTACTAACCTCCACCAAGAAAACTGGTATAATTATTATACTCCAAAACCCACTCTACAATATCCTTGTATCTTGTCTTGTCCTTTACAACTAAAGTAAGTACCTAAGATAAAACAAACCTTTAATCATTCCTCTTAACCCTCCCAATTCTATGAAATAGGAGGACTAAACGCATGCCTTTGTCTTTTTGTCTATGTCCGTTCGTCTTTTATGGGTTGAAACATGCTCAAACTTGGGCACTATCTAAAGCGTCGGTTACAAGAAGCAGTTTGCTCGCAGCGATTTAAATTAGAGTGAGAGACATTCACATTACGCAGTGTTTATTGTCTATGGTCTTGGTGTAACCAATACAGGGTCAATTTAAATTAGCTAGCGAAACTGCGCAGCAATTAAAACTAAGGGGCTATTCCCTTATTTTTAAAAAGTTTCGCATTCTTATATCAGTCTAAATCTTTTAAAAATACCTCTATTTTAAAAATATTGACAAGTTTTTGACATTGATTGTCCCTGAAATAAGAATTGGACGACTTTAACCGTTTTTAAATACTGAAATTGGCCTTCTGAACAAGTCAGGCTTTATTCAATTCGCGAATTGGCGTTCGGTGATTTTACACGTGACCTGTGTCCCAGCAGTGGGAACGTTTTAGGCTAATTATGCTATGTGGATTTCAGTCGCAGGGACGTCACACCAAGCGAGTTTGCCTGCGCGATTGCATTCGCAGAGAGTATACGCTTCGTGTGACCGCAACTTTACCAAGTTTCTGGTTGAAATAACCCCAAAGTTGGAATGTAAGAATTTTCAAGTATCCCGCTACTGTACTCTGTGAGTAATGTTACTGGCAGCTTTAAACTTTGGGCTAGTTTGGATCACAATGCTTTGACGTAGGTACGTGAATTTTTTTATAAAAAAAAAAAAATCTTTCTCAGTCACTTTCGGTTAGTCTCGAGGTTAACTCTAATATGAAAACGTCAATAACCCAGTAACTAAAGAGCAATAAGTAAGTGCAAACCCCACTCCTTGCGCCATTGAAGTGTGCCTATAACTGTTGACTTATTTTATGTCCAGGCAAATCGCTGTCCATTCCAAGGTTGCCTGGAAGACATCGCAGAAAGCGATAAGGCCGCCCATTATATATTTTTAGTGATCGATAATTTTTTTTTGTTGTGTATTTTTGTGGTGTACAATAAAGTATATATAAATAAATAAATAAACTTGTAAAACATATTTACATCCGTAGGATCCACCGTACGCTAAATACGCGTATTGACGTGAAGTTGCGGAGTTAGTTGCCCGTATTACCTATTACCTTACATAGGGTCCAGTTAAAACCCGCGTAAGGCATTCGTTGTCTGACATTTATGCTGAACGGGGTCTATTTGGCACAGCCGTGAGGCACACAATATGCTATTTTATGTTTATTTTTTATTTTTGTGTAAATATTGTGTGCCTTAACCTGGGCCAAATACATTTATTTATTTATTAATTAAAACTTTATGCACAAGTAAAAAAAAAAAACTGTACAAAGGCGGCCTCAATGCGTGAGGCATTTTCTACCAGTCAACATTAGGGTGATGCAGAGACAAAACATGGCAGGTGCAACATACGGGATAAATAGCTAGGAAATGACTATAAAATACAAGAATAAATACTAATAAAAAGACTAAAAATAAATTTACTGTCTTTCTTTCGTTGTTGTACTTATTTCGTATGCTTGATTCGTGACAATAATAATTTATTTACATTTTCAATAATTCATATTTCGTACAAAGCAAATGCCAATTATTCCGTCAATTCTGAGGTAGAACATCAGCTGTATGCCAGTGAAAGTCTCGTCAAAATCGGTCCAGCCGTTTTAGACAGATAGACACAATCTGCGTCAAACTCGACCTTAATACTCAATATATTTATTGCTTCCACATGTGAACTTAGGTGGTAGGTTTACAGAATTTATGATCATTGTGGACCCTGTCGGGCACAGCAAAAGTTTTGTTCTAAAGAGCCTTGTAAAGTGAAGAACATCGAGTTTTCCCAGTAATTAATAATAATGAGATGTAATATTGTGGTAACCTACCTACATATTGTAGCGAAATGAAATGAAAGAAGAACACACTTCGCTATTACTCGTAACACGTATAATTTTGATGTAAAATTGGTGTAGTTCAAGTATTTTTTCCCGAAAAAGAAATGAACCCAATCTGTCTGATCTGAACCCGGTCTGATCCCCCGAGCCCCCTCCAAGTCATCGATCCTTTGCTAGTTCGTCTTCTGTTTTAAACGTCACAGGTATATATTTTCTATTTTTCTTATAAAAGAGTTCTTCCAAGAAGGTAATGCCGCCAGACTTATTTCTGACGTGCTGGGTAAGACGCAATTCAATTACATTAGACCACTAGGCTATCGGTCATCCTCAGGTGGACCATAAGCCAGCTCACTTGCATTACTTTTATGTTGAAATATGTGATGATAATAAAGAGGCCTTATATTTTGTAGAAGTCGTCAAATTGAAATGCACAGTCAACAAAAGAGATAAGTATGCAGGATCGTCGGATATAGTTGAAGTTTAGTAAGAAACCGATGGATGTTGTAGACTGAAATTTAATTTGATAAATGGGCTGTTTGTTTTCTATTAATAACCCACACTGGGCCCGCGTGGTGCTTTAAGGCCCACTCCCTCTGCGACACAGGAGGCGTGTGTCCCAGCAGTGGGAACATTATTGGCTGATATTGCCAGAAGCAAAAAAGAATATTGATATTTGCCATATCAATCTAATAAGAGATTTTCTGAGTTTATTTAGAGATTCCTAAGAACATTCCCTCTCATCAACAAAACTGACAAAGCGATACAGTTTCTACAGCCACTTAAACAACAAAGCAAAACATCAAACTCTTCACAACTGTGAAACGAGGTAATGAAATAGAAAAACATCCAAGACACACTAGTTGCAATATTGTTCTTATTTATTTAGCAGCAGGCATGTGTTTTCTTACAAACTTACACTTTACTGCTCACCAAATAAAAAACAGAACCTTAGCTCGGCGAGTTAAAGAACAATTTTCAGTGAGGGATGTTTCAGTTGAGTGTAAATTACTGTTGTCAGGTATGGCTCGGAAGGAAATAGGTAGTGCGGAACCACGCACGGTCCCAAGGAAATTGCGATGTTTTATTCTATTTGTTGAACAGTTGTCGGTCGATAGGAAATATAGTGAAGGATTTCTGAGCAGATGTAATATCAGAATGGCTTAGGGATGCCCGTGCGGAGAAATATGAACGACTTTTCTGCGGAAAATTGTTTTTGGTTGACGTTACTTTAAATGTTTTGTGATACCAAGAGTATAAAGGAATAGTAAACTGCTTTATGCCTTGTTGCCGAAGATTTATTATGATTACTAGCTTCTGCACGCGACTTTGTCCGCGTGAAATTTCGGTCCTCGAGCATCGCGTCGCATCCCATCGCCCGTCAGCGCTATTACTTCGTTTTCGCTCAGCGTTCTTTCTGACTTTTTTCATTTTTACTCATCTCCTAAGGGTTGTATCTTGATGTTTAATGTCCTAAAAACTTCCTCAAGAATTGTACTATCAAATGCAAGAAATCTATTTTCAAATTCGACTTGTAGTTCCTGAGATTAGCGTGTTCAAACAAATAAACTCTTTAACTTTATTATTAGTATCTATAATAGATTTACCGTTTGTGTCCCACTGACTGCAGGGCAAAGGTCTCTCTTCCCTCCTTCCATCTATCTTCTGCTGTTTGTCGCTAATCCTTATGAAAAGTCGAGTTCGTCCCATCATCTCCTCTTGGGCCTGCCGCGTTGCCGATTGCTGCTGTTTTTACTTAAAAGCTTTGCTGTAAATAAACTATTTGTTACCACAGATAAGAAAACAATTCGTTTTTAGATACACAGGAAATGGACAAGTGGATATTATTGGGCTAAAAGGTACAAAAACGGAATGGTAAAGATTCCCGACTAATCGAAGACTATCCCGAGAAAGTAAATCCCACTAATGGAGAAACGGTCAAATAAAGGAGAGATTACGTGGGATGATCAGCATCCGGGTGCTAATTACATCCAACTATTATTTCCGTTGAGCTGTGGTGGCCCAGTGGTAAAAGCTCGCCTTACGAGTTAGTTTTGGGTTTAAACTTAGGCAGGCGCTTTACTTTGTGTAAATTATTTCATCCCTAGTGCTCTCAAAACGGTGAAGGAAAACATCGTGAGGAAACCGGCATGTCCTAGAACCAAAAAATCGAAGACATGTGACATCTACCAACCCACACTGAGCCCGCGTGGTGGACTACGGAGCACTCCCTCTGACAGAGAGCAGGCCTGTGTTCCAGCAGTGGGAACATTATAGGCTGATTATGATTATTTCCGTGAAACTGGCTGTCATGAAATAGTACAAAAAAAAAATCAGGTGTTCCCTACATTTTTATGTTCGTATAACTCGTCAAAATGTAGGGAACAGCAGATTTTTTTTCGCGATATCAGATTTGGTCCCATAGTAAAAGTTGTTCATAATGATGAGTACAATGACTTCTTAAGAGGTTGTTGGTGTTTTTCCAATAACCCTATATAAGTATGTAATCTATTAATAAAGGTTCACCTCTTGCTTCTTAATACAGTATATCATTAGTAAGTATTCATTCATTCAGCCCAAAGACGTCCACTTCTACTCATAGGCCTCCCCCAAGCACGATTCCTGCGGTCTTCACGAGGTCATCGGTCCACCCAAAGGCCAATGGAGAGGGCCATGCCTGAAGTTTCCCTACAAGTGGATCTCTTCTTCTTCGTTGCACTCGGTCGGGGTCCTCATGTAGTTTCTTGTCTAGGGGTTGTCGTGATCCGCCACATGATTCGCCACCTTCTCCGATTTTCGGTAATCTTGGTGCACTCATAGAAGTAGGAGTAGGTATGGTAATAAAAACAATATACGAGTAGTATAATATACTGGTATAAAGTGGAAGATTCAAGCTATTTATTTCCACATTAATCTTGAAAAAAGAAAACGCACTTGAATTAGTTTTTGAGAAAATCACGGACATACATATGGGTCGAAACCAGAACCTCCTTTTTAGATGTCGGTTAAAAAACAGATACTTTCAATGAGAAAGGCTATAATAAATTGACCATCTTTTTACAAACACAAGTATGAAAACAGGTATAACTTACAAAGAACAACGCACACAATAAATATTGTTAGAAACAGCTAACAAAACCGTAATGCCGTCAAATCCCGCATTTTTCAGTTGTATGGTAGCCCTACTAGGTGACATGACACATAGAAGAAGGAAACAGAAGGACAACAAATATTGTTAGCTCTTTAAAAAATATCTAGATGGACTTTCCTCAAAGCGATTGTCGCCTATAGTAATCAATGAGCCACTTTGCCACGAGGAAATTATTGCGAGTAGTCGAAATTCCTTCAATTCCTATAAACCCTAAATCTACTATGAATGAGAAAGTCACCGCATTTAATCAGCAGCAGCAGACGCATCTGAATAATACTAAACTGTAATTGCGAATACAGACCCAGTGCCGGTCGAGAGCTTCATCCTATACAGAAATGGAACGATTTTTAACCGACTTCAAAAAAGGAGGTTCTTTGTTCACTACTTTGGCTTACCGCGTGTCAAGGTTTTCAGACCATTATAAACCCAGCAACACAGTGTTTTCTTCAAGGAAAACAGTGACTCATCAGTCGTCAGTCAGTGATGTCTATGAATGTGAAACAATCACCAGTACTTGCTGAATTCAAACTCTGAACATACGAACCCCCACTAGATCACCACGACATTGATGTAATAAAATATTAGTTGAATGAAGTTGGTTTTCTGCTAATACTCCTTATGTGACAGAGGGGAGGATTTGTGATGTCACGACAAAATACTACTTACTTTATTTTCGAGGAGCACGAGTACGTGCGTATAGATTGCATCTGGAATATCTAGTATTACATGTAGAGGGTTCAATGTCTTTAGCGAATGCCCTTGATTCTGGTTGTTTGGGAATCGTGAGAAAACTGTACCGTGTTTAGATCACTGGTATGTAAGCTATAGACGTAGAACCACAATTTTGGCGTGTCTGTGACAGTTTTAATTTATATGGTTACTAGCTGTGCCCCGCGGTTTCACCCGCGATAAAAGTATTATAGTCCTTTTTTATTAAAATCAAAATCAAAAGTCATTTATTCAAACTAGGCTGAGAATCAGCACTTTTCGAACGTCAAAATTACATATACAGTCCCCCAAACCGCCCGCCCTTCGCCACTTCCTAGTGCTTTCGCTGGGGAGAAGAAATGGCGGAACAAACTCCCCAGCAGCACAGCTTTCTGTTCAGTTAGAAAATAATTGATTTTATACAACATTACAAGTATGAAAAGTAATTAACGTTACAGGACACACGACATTAAATTAAATTATTTGCCATAGGTTATTGATTCTCTTTACAAATCTCCACCCCCTTTTTACACCCTTAAGGGATAGTTTCGGGGATAAAAACTATTCTATATCCTTCTCCACAACTCAAACTATCTCCATACCAAATTTCATCTAAATCGGTTCAGTGGTTATTGATCCCCCATACAAGCTTCCACCCCCCTTTAAAGGATGATTTCTGGAATAAAAACTATCCTATGTCCTTCCCCGGGATGCAATCTATCTCTCTGCTATATTTCATCTAAATCCGTTCAGTGGTTTAGGCGTGAAAAAGTAACATACATACAGACAGACAGAGTTACTTTCGAATTTATAATATTAAGTATGGATAGTATATGGATATGCCAGCCGATATTTAAAGCTTAGCTGGTATTACCATATTGCAATAGTTCGCGGTGAGTCTTTTAGAAATTAAAACAGATTAAGTCCTGCAGTCTCATGATTGCGGAGCTAAAGCTGTTTTTCGTTTTCACCCTGAAGTTTCATCTCAATGACATCCCTAACATGGCCATATTTTATAAAGCAGTAAATAATTTTATACAAATACGGCTACGACTTACACACCAGTAACGTGTGGTGAGAAGCCCTACAAATATGAAACCACAAATAAAACGGGGGAGGGGGGGGGGGGGGGCTTGTGGCTAAGTAATAACAGCCGCACTGGTTGATCGATCAGGTTAAACTACGTTATGTTGGTCCGTGGATGGGAGACCATCTTTACATACCAAGAGTGGAACGTGGCTCGGAAAGCTCGTTAAGCTGTTGGTTCCATCTGTCATTCGTGGATCTTTGACAGTCGTTACGAGTCGTTACGAGCCCGAAAGTCTGACATCCAGTCATACCAAGGGGTATGGTATTACCCGGAGTTTTGTGGAGGTCAGATAGGCAGTCGCTCCATGTAAAAACTGGTATTCAACTGCATCCGGTTAGACTGGAAGCCGACCCCAATATAGTAGGGAAAAGGCTAGGCAGATAAATAATATAAAAAAAATAAAACAAAAAAAAAATCGCCGCTACCCCATTTTAAGCAGCAACATACCAATAACGAAATTACTTGACAATCAAATTCGTCGCGCCAAAACCACTTGGCAACATAGTGGTACATCAAAACCCCGCTGCCATCATTTTCACGACTGCCTTGACTGCGACCATTATGTGAGGGCCACCGGTCTTATAGGTAGCCGTACCTTTATTAAGATCATATTAACATAGTGTCATAATTTTGCTTGAAGAATTTTTCAAGGTCGCTTAGCGCGCTGTGGAGCGAGCTATGCTCGGAGTTTGAAGGATAAAATCAGGAATGAAATTATCCGAAAAAGAACCGGAGTTACCGACATAGCTTGCAGAGTAAGCAAACTGAAGTAGCAGTGGGCAGGCCATGTTTGTCAAAGGACCGATGGCCGGTGGAGCAGACGAATCCTGGTGTGAAGACCGTGAATCGGTAAGCATTGTGTGGGACGCCCTCCAGCTAGGACGACCTAAAGAAGGTGACTAGGACGGACTGGATGCGGAAGGCGGAGGACAGGGTGTTGTGGCGCAGCCTGTGAGAGGCCTATGTCCAGGAGTGGATTACAATACGCGGAGTTGATTGATTGATTGATAATTTTGCTGATTGGCGTTATTAGCCATTAACTTTTGTCAAGATTATAGCAACATGGTTATTGCAAGAGTCTATAACATAACTCCCTCTCACAGAGAGGAGGCCTGTGTCCCAGGAGAGGGAACATTATAGGCTGATTATGTATGTATAACATAACTCGGGCGTTGGTGCCCTTAGACAAAACATACGTAAGACTGATAATGAAACCTTCATATTATCATTTCGTACAAAGCAGTTTAAAGATCTCCTCACCGACACATCTCCCCAAAATATGAAACCACAAATAAAACACAAAATTTTCACCGCTAACCCATTTGGAGCAGCAACATACCAATAACTCATAACTAAATTACTTGACAATTAAGTTTGTCGCGCCAAAACCACTTGGCACCACAGTGGTAACAAAAGTAGCGTCCAAATGCAAATGTTACGAGGGAACGTCACAGTCCATAATGGTGTAAATAACTATGGAATGCATCTTACGTTATTGTGCTGGCACGGACGGTAAACTTTGGGCTGGAATTTATGGAATTGATACATGGGGTAGCGGATTTTATTGTAGGAGTATTTTGGGTCCCGCTCAATGGCAAACGACATCGCAGCAGGCCCAGAACCTGCCGGGGTAGCGGATCGTCCGAAAGGGTTACCGCTGCCCCGGAACGTAAAGGGCTAAGGAAGGAACACGGGTGGGTTTTAGTCATTAAGAGTCTGACACTCCCTTCCGCTCCACCCAGAGAGGGAGAAGTCATTAGATGATTTCACATCCAAAAAAAAAAGCAGGCCCAGACGGAGTTGGCGGGATGAGTTGGATTCCTTTACTTCTTTAGCAACTTAAGTGTTAATACTTGATAAGGCGTTCTTTTCTTACGATGACTTAAGGAAAGCTGAAGGGAGGTGTAAGATAATCTGTTAGATTCTAACTCGAAAAAGATTAATGCAAGTATAACACTTTTTTACCACATTAAGACGCTAGTAAACCTGAGCAATACTTTATGAGCCGGATAAAATTCGTAGATTTTTGACAGTCGTTACAGGTAGTCAGAAGCTCTAAAGTCTGACAGCCAGTCTTACCAATGGGTGTCGGGGTCCCCACTGGGTTATAGAGGTATGATAGGCAGTCACCCCACGTAAAATACTGGTATTCAGCTTCATCTGGTTAGACTGGAAGCCGACCCCAAAATAGTTGAGATAAGGTTAGGTAGACGTATTCGCTTTGTGAGCGAATGTTTCGCTAGGATGGTAATTTATAAAATTGCAAATGAATACCTCGTTGTTCAGTACGACAACATTCAAAAATGGCGAATGCTTTTTGTTCTGTTACAAAAGAATGCTTAAGTTTAGCAGCAGTACCTTAAGAAGACCTCATGAGGTAATGTGGAAAGTTATGACCCTGCATTGTATTATTACAAACTGAGGATTTCAAGCATAAACCTCTTAGGTTAAATTTAAAAGTTTAAACCTACCAAGAAACCATAATACGACAAAACTGTTATCTGAAGTCGACGCAGAAGAAGAGATGTAAAAAAAATGCTGCAGTAATACGCAGGATACAGTAAGCATTCCAATATGACTTACCTGCCTTCATTCCCAAGCAACAATGTTGCACCAAATCATCATCTGCCTAGCCTTTTCCCAACTATGTTGGGGTCGGCTTCCAGTCTGACCAGTATTTTACATGGAGCGATTGCCTATCTGACCTCCACAACCCAATTACTGGGTAATACGATACCTCTTGGTAAGACTGGTTGTCAGACTTTCGGGCTTCTGACTACCCGTAACGACATCCACGAATGACAGCCGGGTCCAACGGCTAAACGTGTTTTCCGAGGCACGGAGGGGTCTCGGTATGTAAAGTTGGTCACCCATCCACAGACCAACCGCGGCAAGCGTAGCTTAACCTGATCGATCGACCTGTGCAGCTGTTATTATGTAGCCACGGGTCCCTCCATTTGGTGCAACAATAATGTAGCACCAAATGTAATAAACAGAATCCCTCTAATTCATCCAAATAATTTGGTCCATGCCTCACAAAATTGCTTCAAGAGAGAAATATTCTTGAAAGCCTCAAATTAAGGCAATAGACTACAAACAATAAATTATTCCCGTTTAGAGGCTATTCGTGAAATATAATTTTGTTTATATACTAATTAAGGTGGAATTTCTTCAGCTCTTTACAGAGTTATTTCTAAGTTTGTGGTTTTGACTAAGTATTACCTCTTCATTATTTACTTTAGAAATAAACTTGAATGGAATTGGGTGGGTCACATTAGCCGTATGCACGATGGCTGCTGGGCAAAAGTCTCCACACAATGGATGCCTGAAGATGGACGACGCCGTCGAGGCTGGCCCAGAAAGAGGTGGCGAGATGACCCGCCGAGGCTGGTTCGCGGTGGTGCGTCAAAAGAGGTCCTGGAAGGAGTTGAGGGCTTTTCCCCAGCACATGGGGAAGAAAGAAACACTTGGAATATTCTGCTTCGTCTATAATCGAATGTTTAATACCAATTTTTAGATTTATTCGAGTGATTTACATTTATTGAAATTCTATTATTTATGTAGGAACTAAGCGATAGCTTTTTTACTTCATAAAGGTCATAATGGTGTTAAAATCAATATCATTCATAATTTTTTTCATCCCCTGCTGCGTATAAGTCACCTTTATCCTGACCCTTGCTAAATGCAAATATCCCTGAAATATTTGATTCCTCGCCCAGTATCGTAAAAACAGGAGATAGAAATTCATCAAATGGGGTTGTCACATAAAATGTACTATCGAGGATGAAGCCGGACCTCTGATTTCATTTCTTGATATTAAGTGGGCCACTTTTATGGGCAATAAAACTTTCTTTTGAATACGTGGTTGGAGAAATAATATATGGAGTTTTGAATTAGTTGTATGGCTACTTGTATTCATATTTTTCTTTAGCGGGACGTAGAATTTCAATTGGTTTTTATATTTTATCATTATTTACATTCACTGCATTTTTACTCCCTCTCATAGAGAGGAGGCCTATCCCAGCAGTGGGACATTATAAGCTGATTATGGTTATGCTAATGACAAAATCTATTTTCGACCTAATTATACTATGACAGTGTGAATATATATAACCTCAACCTAATCCTGAAATAAACTTTCGGTACTTTTCTAAAATTTGCAAGAACGCAAACAACCGGTAGGGAAGTTTTCTTACATCCCAAATTTCCGTAAAATCAATTTATTTAATTTAACAGAAACGTTTACAGAGCTCGCGTAATCAAATATTTTTGGTGGAAACTTTTGAAACAATTGAAGTCAAACTGCGCAGTCTAAATCTTCGACGTTTCTTGGTACGGACGTACGATAAATTTATTTCCAAACTTTCAGCTTAGTGTATTCGATGCAGGTCAATACATTTGAGTGGGAGCTAAAGTATCTGTGTTCCGAGTTTGAATTGAAGTGATTTAGGGATCGTGCGGACTTTTGTGTCTTTTGCAGATGAGGTTTGGATTATTTTGTCTGAACTATCACTGACAGTCTTTTGTGATTCGATTAAGTTAAAAGAACTGTTATCTAGTGGGGGTATGATTAACTTTGACCATAGCTTTTCGTGTAGTCTATAAGTGATTTAAAACCCAATCTCTACCTGCAAATGTGAAATATTTCCAATAGGTAAAGACGAGTAAAAAAAAATTTATGAGTCAAGCAGGTAACATTGTAGACATTGTCTGCTATACGTGTTATTGTATATTATATAGCGATGAAAACTTACTGAAGCTCTAAGATATAATGAGTAAAGTACTTCAAAGAAGTAATTTCCTAAGGCCTAAAATATAATGATAACAAAGAAAGAATAAAAAAAAAGTATTATAGTAAATAGTATGTATATACACATATATCCTATTTATTATAAAAGTTTTTTTTTTCCTTGTTCCTCTCAACCAAAGCACCTGCCATCTAATCTCTTCACCACCCTTGGTTGACTGGTAGAGAATGCCTAAAGTCCGCCTTTGTACCTTTTTTGTGCGAAAAGTTTAAATAAATAAATAAAGATAAACAGAAAGACGAAAAGGAAGAAAGATAATTAAGAAAAAAAAAATAGAGAGACTTAACTTTATATAAAAATAATAATATGATTGACGTATACTCGTAAAAGTGTTTGTACCAACCTACTTACAGAAAATAAATCGTTTATTGTATAAATCCCTCAAATACTTCCAACTATCAAATGAAACTGCCAAATTAATAGACACGATTTCTGCTTTAACATTCAGTATAGCAAAAGTTTCTGGTAAGAGTAACTAAACGATTTCTTTTGTAGCCAACTTGTGCATTCCAGTTGGGTGCAGTAAAGGCTGTATTGCAAGACAAATTGTGAGTCCGGTACTGTACGCAGAGGGGTACTCGCTGTGAGGTTGGAGCTTGTGAAATTCTTTAGATTTTGTGAAGGAGATTTTAGAATTTGAATAAGTTTTTTTTTTTAAATGTTGGCAGTGTTCTCGATAAATTAGAAGCAGTTCGCTGGGGTCTCGGTTTACTTGTTGGTCATGGCTGTCATTCGTGGATCTTTGACAGTCGTTACGGGTCGTCAGAAGTCATAAAGTCTGACAACCAGTCTTACAGCTCCATGTACAGACGCCAGCACATCAAGCTACCCGAAACTGTCAAATTTTCTCAATCAGCTTTGAACCTTATGCGTTAGCTATAAAGTTGAATATCTATTAAAGAAATTTGACAGATTGTAGTAGCTTGATGTGCTGGCGTCTGTACAATACTGGTATTCAGCTGCATCCGGGTAGACTGGAAGCCAACCCCAACGGCCAACATAGTTGGGAAAAGGCTAGCTGGATGATGAAAATTTGATTTATCAACTTTATAAACGTCATCCATTCAATCTTTGCTGAGTTTAGACATCTTTTCTACTTTATTGCCTTAACTATTTCCAATTTTCGTTATTCCTATCTCAACCATTTCTGCAGCATAGAATTTATCTACACGAACGAGAGTGCCAAGCTCCTCATTTCGGACGCTGCAATTTATGTGAGATCTTTTGTAAAGGTTTCGTGTTCATACTCGAAGCTCTAGCGGTTATGATTTCTCTTATTTCATAGTTTCGTTGCTCATTGTCATCAACGATGAGCTCATAAATGATAGTCATTCTTTTTAGAATGTTACAAGCATAGAATCGGTCGAAGTGGCGTTGCTTGCTCCAGCATAATTATGTTCAGCAGTGGACGTCTTTCGGCTGAAATTTTGATGATGATGATGATGATTCTTTTGTAATGACTATAAGGGAAGAAGGCATCATCGTCCTGCCCTTGTACAGACGCCAGCATATCAAGCTACTACAATCTGTCAAATTTCTTTAATAGATTTTCAACTTTATCTCTAAAGCATAAGGTTCAAAGTTGATTGGGAAAAGACAATTTCGGGTAGCTTGATGTGCTGGCGTCTGTACCATGTTACTTGACTATCAGTGAAAGAGTACACCTACTTAATACCCCATGTTGCCTGTTGTAAATTCAATACCAAGTAATATTTCTGGAACAGAAAACCTCAAACGGCGCAAATATAACAACCTTATTGGGAGCTATATGTTTGAGCCGAGTGCTCATCGAATATTTCGGGACACCAAGCGGTTGGTTGACTCTTCACTTGACCAGAGGGCTGGGCTATTTTTAACCCAAAGAATAAGCATTGCCATCCAACGTTGTAATGCTGCCAGCCTTTTGGGCACTTATCCCATTGACAGCGATGCGGACGAATTTTTTGATGTCCAATGAGCTCCTACTTTTTTCTTTTTTTTCCTTTTGGTTGAATATGGATTTATAAAAGTAAACTAAAGTGGATGCATCGCTGTGGGAATCAATAAATACCAATATTTTTATTCGTTCCGATGATAAATGAAAGATTTAGGTACGTGAGTTGAGTGAAATATTCGTTGAGTGTTATTTAAAACTGATTGTTGCAGTAACTGAACGTTAACACTATATATTTATATTTAAAAACCAATTTATCACTGATAAGGGTTACTCGTAATATTTTTATATGTAAAGTAAAGATCTGGAATTTTACAGATTCTTTTTATATAAAAAAAAAATAACTCGGGCTTTGAAATACACGCTTACAAAATAAACAGAGTAGTACTGAAATAGAAACTAAAAATTAAATCATTGTAAAGTAACTAAACCTACGAAACTGGAATGTAACGGATACTTGAAAAAAAAAAACTAATTCAAAATAAGGTTTCATCGCAAGAGAAAAAGCTACATCTCTCAACGATAGAAGAATACAGCTTAAAAAGTAGTAGCTAGTTGTATTATAGTAGGGTTGACACCTTGACACCATTTTTAACAATGTTGAAACTGTTAAAATCAAGGTATTTAGACGTCTTATCCCCGCGTTTACATCCATAAAAAATTCGTAATACTTGTTGATAACAGAGGGGTAATTCTCGTAATTTTAAGAACGTTCAGTCTGTCAAAAAATACTTCTAATTTCCCTACATTTTGAAAAGTTTTTGACATTTGTTTGTCGCCGAGATGAGACTGCGACTAGATTTTGAACGTTTTAAATTACGAGAATTTGCCTTCTGGTCTTGTAAAAGACTTACCCATTGAATATAAATATGATACACCTTTTTATAGCTATAAGTTTTGTACGAAAATAATCTTTTGAACTCGTTTTAGGTGTAAACGACAAAAACAATATACAAAACATGTAGACGTGTGTTTCATACTTTGATGAAAACACTTGACTAGAAAAACATTACTTGGAATATGTCAATCAATGTTTTGGTAGTGGAACAAATATAGATCTCTATGAAATGTAAGGAGCCTTGACTATGATTGATTATCATCCCTGCCCTTATCCCAATTTATTTGGGGTCGGCACAACATGTCTCCTTCATGTCTCCTTTTATCCTTCTCTATTAGTCGTAACTTCTGTAGCCCATTCTAGCTAGATCATCTTTCACACATTCCATCCATAATTTCTTTTTCTTGTCTTTGTCTTCTTCTTTGGATATGATACAGAAAACAGTAGGTAACTTTTCCAAAGCAGTTTCTCTGAGAGAACCTTGACCACTCGTGACTGACTTGTTCTTAATACCGCAGATTTCTGAAAAATTGTAATGTAGTTGTAGTTTTTTTCATGTAAAACAATTTGAAAATGAAAAAGGTATAGTATTCTCAACGAAATAGCCTTTAAAACATAATTAGTTTGTTCTTCTAGTAAAGCTGAAGAGCTTACTTGTTGGCACGCGTTAATCTCTAGAACTAACAGTCGGATTAGAAAAATTATTTTTGCATTTGAGAGCCCAATTTTTGAGGAAGACTATAGGCTACTTAACATCACGCTAGGACCCAAGAAGTAACAGCGCGGGCAATGCGATGCGACGGGGTGGGTTGGCGGAATAATAAATGTCACGCGGACGAAATCGCTGGCAGAAGCTAGTAATAACATAAAAAGCTTTAACGCACACTTCAAACGTTGTATCTCGATGGATAAGCACGACAACAGTAAGTCCTGTATATTATTGTAAGCCGTAAGCCCCTCTAAATCCTCTTAAATTAAATTGAAAGCTAGATAAATCTGACGCCATTAAAATATTCAAATCTTGTTCATAATGTTCTTAAGCCCTTAAATGTGGATCGTTAGTAACAATGTCGGATTTACTTTTGCTATCGCGATGATTGAGGTATATTAACTTGGAGGTGGTAACAATTGGTTTGACGAAGAGGGAGACTATGGGTTATTTTTAAGGGTTACGGGAGTCGAGAGAGCAGTGGTGGCTCAGTGGTAATGGCTGCGACTTACGAGTCGTAGGTCGTAGGCTTGAACCCAGATCGGTGCTTTGCTTTGTGTAAATTATTTCATTACCACTGCTCTCAAAACGGTGAAGGAAAACATCGTGAGGAAACCGGCATGTCCTAGAATCAAAAATTCGAAGACATGTGACATCTACCAACCCGCACTGGGCCCGCGTGGTAGATTATAGCCCACTCCCTCTCGAAGAAAGGAGGCCTGTGTCCCAGCAGTGGGCACAATATTAGGCTGATTATGATTATGACAGGAGTCGAAGGTAAAACTGATCATCATTTACCTAGCCTTTTCCCAACTATGTTGGCGTCGGCTTCCAGTCTAACTAAATCCAGCTGACTACTAGTATTCAGTATTTACAAAAGATTATTATAATGATAACGGTAAACCTGTTTTACTTATAAAAGTTGCAATAAAGTCATCCAGACCGAATTTCGGCTATTTCTACCTGTTTCAGCGGAGACCAGCCTTCGGCGCGGGAGATTATTATAATGCACAAGTGTGTGCGCAGACACAGGTGCACTCTCTCTTCCCTCACTCTCATAATCCGATGGGATGGCAATCCGACACGACCGGAGAGAGATCAGATGCAAGGCCAACGTATTACTGTGCTTTCCGCGACAAGGTGGTTTCACACCCCAAACCCAATAGCACTGTGCCCGACCCGGGAATCGAGCCCAGAACCCCTCGCTCAATAGTCGCGCTTGTGAACACGAGACCAACAATGGGGAAGTTAAATTTTGCAAATAACAAAGAAAATTAAAGTGACTAGTAGTATTAATAAAATTATTTCGATTTTCGTTTCAATTTCTTTTCCATTATTAAAGCAGAGTTAACTTGATGAAATTCAAGAAGACATACAATTTAACAACACAAAAAAAAAAAATTACCGAAGTGAACAGTTGAGCACCCCTAACTTAACACGCTTAGCAAAGTCTCATCCGGACGAACTACAATTAAAATGCTTAATTAATGGCTTGATCTCCTGAATATGTAAAACTAGAAGCTAGCGCGGACCTTATCTGCCTTTTAGAAGTCCAAAAAACATTTTTCATTAACAAAACGGTCGTGGCTCAAACAGTTTTATCGTGAAAGGAGGGGTGGAGGCAAAATTCACAATTAAGGACTTGTTCAACGCAATTTTGGAACAATGACGACTGTTTGACAATTTCACAAAGTTTGCCGTTTATTAAGAAAGGAAGGGCTGTTTTCGAGGAACGCTCTAGATCTAGGCTAAGAGTCCTTCTAAATACTCGAGTGAGTGTTTGCTGATTCTCTTAGACAAATGTTGTAAGTATATTGTACCGGCATAATTATGTTGTCCTGGTATCTTGGGGTGCTATTATATCGAATTGAGCGGTGTATTGTATTGTTTAAAGGCAGGCACGAAGTTTCATCTATACTTCTATGACATGATGACACTAGCATTTAGATGACTGGAAGTTCGATATTTTTTGTTATTTAAAAATAAAAAATTCTATGTCATAGGCAACTCCAAAAAAATAGGGTAGGTATCCCTAATTCCTTTTCAAGACGGTAAAAAGTGCCATCCAGTATATTCACAATTATTATAGAGAGGTATTTGGGAGTTTGTATGTAGGGGTTATTCTTCGGATCTACTGAAGGCCAACGTTCAAAATCTAGTTGCAATCTCATCTCAGCGACAATCAATGTCAAAAACTAGACGTATTTTGACAGATTAAGACTGAGATCGGACTGTGACAGTTCTTAAAATTACGAGAATTGCCCCTCTGATCTGATTCCAAAAATAATTTGACAAATGGGAAGCCACAATATTGCCGAAAGTCATATAGTATACATTTTGGGCCTATTTGGCACAGCCATGAGGCACACAATACTATTTTAAGTTTTTTTTTGTTTTTGTGTGAATATTGTGTCTTACTTAACCTGGGTCAAATGAACTTATGTTCTTTCTTTATTTTAGAACAAGAAATTTCGCAGAGAAAGACGAAGGCGCGGACTAAGGATAATAATAAACTAAGAAGAAGTACTAAACTGCATTGCAGATAAAGACATACCTAATGGTAATTTGTATTCCTATGTTAAATTCAGTAATTTTTGTATTGTCTTGCATTTCGTAATCAAAGTCAAATCATTTATTTCAAATAGGCACATTAAAGGCACTTTTGAACGTCAAAAAATTACAGTAAAACGATATTGATTCTAGTCGCCCCTTCCAAAAGGTAGTTTTCGTATGAAGAAGAATGGGCAAAAAATCCACCGTTACTCTTTTAAAATGTTTTACAAGGTTTAGTATAATCTAGCTAGATGTGAGTGGTTTAGTATAATCTATTCCAGTCCAATGCTGAATACAATGGTTGGAGCAGAGTGGTGGCCCAGTGGTAGCGACCCGGACTTACGAGTTACAGGTCGTGGGTTCGAACCCAGGCAGGCGCTTTACTTTGTGTGATTTATTTCATCACAACAGCTCTCAAAGCGGTGAAGGTAAACATTCTGAGGAAACCGGTATGACCTAGAACCAAAAAATTCAAAGACATGTGACATCTAAGCACCAACCCGCACTGCGCTCGCGTGGTGGATTATAGTCCTCTCCCTCTTACAGAGATGAGGCCTGTGTCCCAGCAGTGGGAACGTTATAGGCTGATTATGCTGAATACAAGCTTGCCTTATTGCGTAACAGTCGCACATAATTATTAATTTAATTGCTTAATGATTAATCAGTGATTGATTGGTGACGTCAAAATAATTGCTGTATCGGTATGGATCAGTAATTACAATGAAATCATTCTGATGTTGACCTATTTTTGTTTTAATGTGAGCATTTGTACAGTTATTTGGAATTTAATGATGTCTGTATCATGCATAAACTTTTATAATCTGGCTGCGGGGGTGTGCGTCGCCCTACACCAACGCTACTGGAGCCATTCTCCAGGACTAACCTGAACAAGTTTGCCCCCTTATCACGTGCCGTATGATTTTTGAATATTATAGGTATTTATTTTATATTTCACTGCAGCCTTTTTTATACTGCATTTGTTATTGTTATTTAATTGTATTTTTGGGTAGTCAATGTAACTTAGATATATGTGTGTATCTTGTGGTAGTAGCATTGCATTAGCGTTATTTACGTAGTTTTGAAACAAATAAATAGGTAATGTTGATACTTTTTAGTAGACCATAATGTAGGTTGCAGACTTAGTTAGTCTAGATTATCATATCTGAGGTAATTTTTCATACTTCTGTTATAATCATACATAGTTTGCTGTCTGTACACAAGTATGAAAAACTATGTCAGCTGTGCGAGCTAAGCTAGACTAACTTAGCTTAGCTCTTGGTCTGCAACCCGCTTTATAGGCTGATTATGATGATAATGATCAAGTGAAAGATGACGAACATTTTTGGAAACTAAGGGTCTTACGAGTCTTTGGTCAACTGGACCCACACGAACTGGACCCGCGGGTCCAGTCGACTTAAGGTACAGTCAGGCATCAATTTTGCATAAGCATATTAAAGTTCAAATTGCTGTGATAATACCGGCCGCCTCGCGCCGCAGGCCACATCTGTGTGTGTGTCTATGTGTGTGTCGAACACGCATTGGCTAGCGTCGAACGAAACAAAACATATCGTCGCTTTTACGCACACGGTACTACGTAAAATTACGCATGACCTTGGTAGATTGATACTACTACTAAAATTCACTTTATCACAACAAGTATAGATAGCTGGTAACGTAACCTAATGGTTTAGCAAACGTGAAAGTCTGGGTTCCAATCTCGAGATGACTTATTTTTCTTTTCAACAATTATCTTTTTCGTTTTTTTATTTGTTATTCAATAGAGATAATAAACGAGCATAATAATGTAACAATTTTTATATTTTTATTATTATACTGTTATGCTTATGTTATATGGGGTTAAAAATAAAAATGTTTTATACTTAAGTGTTTTCAAAATGTTTATTCGCTATAAACAGTCGTATTAATTAGGACTTATTGCGGTTATAGCTTAAGTATTCATTTTCATTATGAAAAGAAGATTGAAACTAAACCTCAAAATAATCCTTATTACGGATATGACACAATTTTATTTTAATATTACTAAAATCAATTCATAACTTAATACTTTGTAAAAACGTTCTTGTTTATGATTTCCAATCAAATATTATGTTTTTGAGGTTGCACTTCGTAAACACTTGTCGAATAATTCGGCAAAATATCTTCTTGGTATAAATGCACTTGTTTCATATTCACTGACCAGCTGGGCCTTCCACTTCGCTTTCGACTGGCAAGGCTACCCTCTTCCTTATATCTTTTGACCCTCCGACTCACAGTTGGTAATTTCTCTAAAACAAAAAAGGAATACTGTTAGGCAACTAGCAAAATTATAAAATATTATTACTATTTTGAAACAAAATTATTTTGAAAATAGAAATGTTACAAAATTATTATATTATAATTATGTTTAATTTTATATTCATCATTCCAAAAGTAAATAAATAAACTTTAGGAAATTTTTTTTTTCTATTTAGGGCTTATGGTAAATATAAAACGTTTAAAAAAATAACTACAAGGATCATCAGTTATATTTTAATTAGATAAATGTTCGATAAAATAATTAAATCATAATACTCACAGTCAGTCCGGTTTCATCAAATATTTGTGATATAATATTAAGTCCATGTTTACGCAGCGCGATAATATCCGCGCGCAGTCGATATTTGTATTTAAAAGACTCGTAAAGGAACATTACTTGTCATTGTGATCTTGTTCTCGAAACTGTAATTATCTATAGTCTTTATTTATTTTTGTTGCGTATATTTTTAGTATATACCTATGTATTTATGTATCTATTATTTTAGGATATGTATATATCTGTGTATCTATTTTAGTATATTATTACACCAACGACAACCCCATTTTATGTCCAGGCAAATCACTGTCCATTCCAAGGTTGCCTGGAAGAGATCGCAGAAAGCGATAAGGCCGCCCATTGTATATTTTTAGTTGTCGATAATTCTTTTTGTTGTGTATTTTTGTGGTGTACAATAAAGTATATATAAATAAATATAAATAAATAAATAAATAATATCCGATTTCATCTCAATATTTAAATTTGCTTGCATTTCAAAATGAACTACAACACCGCTAATAGGTAGATTAAACACACTTCACTAACCCACAATATCAAATTATCAAAGAAGCAACAACATTCTATTTAGTCGGGGACTAGCGGTGAATGAGCCGTAAGTTAAGCATCTATCTACCTTATATTTTATTTATTTAGATTTCTGTGGGTATAATCATAAAGTTTTATGAACTATGTGAACAAGACGAACATGACACGGAACTATATTCGAGTAATATGCGAGTGTGTGTGTCTAATTACTCATTAAAAGAAGGTCGTAAGTCAAACTAAACGTCAAGCTATTGCTTTGAGACTTTGCCTATGGACTTTTGGAGCCTACTGTACAACGTGTGTAATGTCAGTGTTACGTCAAAGTACATTATAATTATGTCCGTGTTTAAGGTTTTTAGCTTACACTATTGGTAAACACTGTTTTGTGATACTTAGGTAAATGTTTTATTGAAAATACACATGTCACCTTTTTAGGCACCATTAAACACTTTAAATAAATATTGAGAATAATATGAATTCGAAAACCAGAAACACGCAAATGAATTCACATGCAAAAGCTAGCAAAACGACTTATAAATACTACTGTCAGTGAAAACAACGTCGAGTCAAAAGTAAATTGTGATGTAACATTGTTACGAGCACACTCATTAAAATAACAAGCGAGCCAAACCAAAGTTACAATCACATTCGCAAAATAAATAAACTGAAAACAAAATTTTAATCATCCAAATGAATTATATTTAAACAATGTGGCGAACAAACATCTCACGAAGTTCCGTAATGAAGGAAGCCAGGGGTAAGGAAGTTCCTCAAAGTTCAGGTAGATTAATACAAGTATTTTACTCAAAACCGCGTTTTCTTTGATATACTGGGCGCGCAACTTGTATATTTATTCGGGACTGTTGGTATACGGTACGCTGTGGAATATAAATAAAATAAAAACTTCTTGGAGACATATCTGTTGGTAGCATTGTTTGTTTGGGTCCGTAATGTTGGTAGTAATTTATCATGGAAGGGCTATCGTCATTGCGGTGACGCGTCAGCATTGCGTTGGTTTGGCCAGGTTTATTAGTTGTTGACACTGTCGACACTGTAATAAAGTGCCAAATACTGTGTTTGTCGTGCTTTTTGACGGCTGATGAATGTTGTCCTGATGCTAACAAAACGTCAGGATATTATTCCCTGACAGGTCAACAAAATGTTTAGGTAGGGGTTAACTGAATATATCAGCTGTTTGCCGTACTTACGTAACATGATAGTAGGGAAAGGAATTTCCGCACGATTTATTTGCGTTGCAAAAACCATCATCTGCCTAGCCTTTTCCCAACTATGTTGTGGTCGGCTTCCAGTGTAACCGGATGCTGCTGAATATCATTGTTTATCATGGAGCGACTGTCTAGACTAGACTTTTGGGCTTCTGACTACCCATAACGCCTGTCAAACATTTACAAATAACGTGATTTCCGAGGTACGTAGGGGTCTCGATATGTACATATATTAAATAAAGGGTCACCTATCCACGGTGCGACCTCGCAAGCTTAATCTTCGATCAACCTTTTGGGATGCATGAAGAAGCCTCCTCGTATAGCGCAGTTTGTTCCACCAGTTACTCAACTGAACCGAGCGCTCGCCGCATCCTGGACAGTCACACCTAAGACCTTATTTGACTGGCCAATTCTTCCCTTGCTGTATTAGGGCTAACGCCCGCCTGGTTTGCAACCACCCTCCCACCGGAGTCTGGCGTCAAGCAGCCTGCTGTGTTTCGTCGATGCGTGAGAGTTCCAGTGCTTTAGACATCTTCTGGGCACGCTCATTCCCTCATAGACCTCATCCATCGCTTTCCATCAGGGTGATCGAGGTCAAAAGCGCTCCCATTCAGCAATAAAAAAAAAGACGTCAGCGACTGTTATTATTTAGCCGCGAGCCCCATTGCCAAAAACCAACGCAGATTACTTGTAGGCATGCGAAAATACCCATGTGGTAAGGTTCCATCCAATAAAAACGTTATGCTGAACTTTTACACATGCAAGATTAGTTTCGGAAACTAGGAATTTTAATTAAGTGGACTTAAGGATCAAATTCGACCATGCATTGTTTGCTAAACTGATGGCCATTGAGTGCGAAAGGTTCCTGGAGTTGCGACCGCGTACTGAGAGACGTAGCGTTGGAAAGTCTCCCTTAAAGTGGACCGATGGACTGGTGAAGGCCGCAGGAATCTGCTGGATGCGAATAGCACAGAATCAGTCGAAGTGGCGGCACTTGGGGGAGGCCTATGTCCTGCAGAGGACTTTTTTCGGTTGAAATGATGATGACGATGATGATCATATTTTATCTCATAATTAAATATCCTTCTACTTGCTACAACAAATCACGATGGTAAAACGATTATTGAGGATGATATTCTCATAGCATGTACTGTATCTGTGTCTGTTTTCTGTTTAGTATAATACCGGCACAGTGTTGTAATAATTGTGTGCTGCATCGGACGACGTCATCACGTCAGCGCCGGCTGTCGCAGAAAACCAGCGCTGTGGCTCTGTCTTGCATAGGGTCGCAGTAGAATGCTGAGCGATAGCCGTTTTGCGTGGATGTGACGCGTTTCCCTTACCTTCTTTTTTTTATTTTAGTTTTGTGTTTATGCTAATTTTTGCGTTATGTTCACCGCAAATAAACGTATTTTCTTTCTTTCTTTATATATTAAGGCTTATTCAGACCTAAGCGAATTCGCTGTTGCTGTGGGTACAGGTACAAGTTCCGCCGCGGTGCCGCGGAACTTGATATTAAATATCTGAGCGAAACCCACGCGGTGTGTACAGACGCCAGCACATCAAGCTACCCGACACTGTCAAATTTTCCCAGTCAACTTTGAACCTTGTGCTTTAGCGATAAAGTTTTTAATTTTATTTACAAATCAAAATATTTACAATATTTAAAAGCTGTCTTAAAATAATAATATGTACAAGTATATAAAGTATATGCGATAAAGTTGAAAATCTATTAAATAAATTTGACAGATTGTAGTAGCTTGATGTGCTGGCGTCTGTGCCTCTACCCACAGCGGCAGTGAATACCGCTTAGGTTTGAATAGGCCTGTAATGTTTGTAATACTTACCGCAATCACGGTATGGGCTAGTTAATACCGGTACTGAAAAAGGCCAATATTTATCCGTGATTACGGTCTTACGGGATCCAGGTAGTGAAAGCCCCAGTTATATTATCTAAGTTTGTCAAAAGTTGACCCAGCAAAAAGGTGCCCAGTCATTTCTAAGAGCACAAAATGGCTACCATTCTACTTTCAAATTCCATAGCCAAACAGGGAGTCGTTTTCTAATTACCTGTGAAAGACTGAAACATACTTCCAAAACCAAACCGACTGACCGCACGATGTAAAGCATTCACGTAAATTGAACCGGTAATTACCACTTTCGCAAACAGGATGGAACCAGTTCAATTCGGTTTCTGTAAACGCTATCTAATAGACAAACCGGTTTTTGTTTCATTTTAGAGACCATTCGGTCATTGGAGTTAATTAGTCGAGTTGTTTAATTGGATTTTGCTTCCGGGGTGTTTTCTAATAGATCTGATACGAAAGAGGTTTCATTTGTTGACTTAGTACCTCGTAGGTGTGTACCTAAATTCGCTGGTTTGGTCCTATTTTGTGTGTACAGAAGAGGATCAAACTAGCGAATTCCATTTTATCAGTCTAGACGAGTAGACAAATCACGATTATCTAACTAGCCTTTTCCCAACTATGTTAGGGTCGGCGTAATTTGCAGGTCTTAATAATTAAGACTTGCATTATATATAACTAGCGGTCCGCCCCAGCTTCGCACGGGTACAATTTTTTTTTCGAATTTCCGAAATTTTCTTTCATACAAATCTTGTCCTGGCAATACCGAACACAACAAAACAAAAAATATCCAATTTGGTGTAGTCGTTCGGAAGTTATGCGCGTACATACAGTTCGGCGATTCATTAAATTTTTTTTTTGTAGATCTTAATTATAATTATGTCAGACTTAAAATCATTGATACAACTCTCTAAGTTCACATTACCCTATTGAATGACTACTTCATGAAATCATGACATTTGATGCCAATCCTATCTCACGGAGTTGTATTGCTGGTTCCAATGTAATCATTGACATTTGTTACTGCCGCGAATGATACTTAGATCAACATACTACCTGACCTGCAAATTGCAAAAAAAAAAAATGAAAATTTGAATTTCGCGGACTACCCTGACACTTTCGCTATAAGGAACTTTGTTAAAAAAAAAAAAACTGTATTTACTCTGTTAAAGAAAGAAGAAAGACTGAAGCTGGGGGCGAGACAGTGCTTCCTTACCCAAACCGTTCGTTCCACCCGCTGAAGACCTCCCACCGGGACATGAGTAAAGTTACCTTGGGTAACCAGCGGGGTAACACATTAATAGTAGCAATTGCTTTCATTTTGACAGTTCAACAACATTCATTGCGTTGTTTACGTTGTCGAGCAGACAAATTTTTCGAACATACGAAGCAATGAATTGGCAATATCCTTCAAAATGATTTAGATTCTGATTGATAGTGTGCTACGTAATTAGGGTGCTGGAAGTCTTTAAACAGACTCCGGACCCAGGTTGGCCGAAGCAAGGAAAACATGTTCAGGTGGAGATTCATAGACGACTCCGCCTTGGAGTGTAAATGTGGTGCTGTTCCAAAAACGATGGAACACTTAATATCGTGTCCTGTCAGCTGCACGTTACAGGAACTGATGGACGCTAGTGATGGCACCAAACAAGTAGGCGAATTCTGAGCCGATTCAATTTAGATGGCTATCGACAAGCTAAGAAGAAGACTGTCAAAGAAAAACCGAGGCAATAAACACTCATGAATTTTCTATATTATTATTACTATCAATACAGACCTTTGTGTGGGTGCCACACAATATAGATCCAACAAAGCCCCAACACAAAGACGTAGAAATAAATACTCATCTAAAATGTAGCGGATAACATTTTTTATCGTTGAACATAGCTGCCAAGTGCGAGTTGTAGTCGCATACAAAAGGCTCCGTATCACCGTACAATATTAACACTACATATTAAAAAATGTTGAGCAGACGACATTGTTACCATCGCAGGCAAAACCTGGATGAGGCTGGCACAGGAGCGTGGTGATTGGCAAAAGGAAAGAGAGGCAGTGGGTGTAGTCGGGCTGTGGATGATGATTTAAAAACAATACTTTAGTTTATCCCACGGGAACATGCTACCGGGACAAAAAGCCTATATGTTACTGCATAACATCAGCTATCAGTCAGTGAGTTATTTTGATATTACAAACAGTTTGACCATTCAACCTTACTCCACAACAATGACAATGCACACAAATCCTTTATCCGGTTTCGAAGGACCACTTTGTTCAATATCCCAAAAATATCTCGCATTAATTAAAAATTAAACCAACTTTCAGAGTAAGACAATTTATTACAAAAAGTACCGTTGAGGTCATGCCTCGCAGGAGAATCTTGACACCGCGATTTACAATGGTGACGTATCGGCACAACACCATCTGTTATCCAAAATCGGTATCAAGCTAATGACAAATGTTGACTTTACAATAAGGTTTGTCTCTAGTACTTAGGTATTTAAGGACGCTATCACATTTTGAACTCGCTCAAGTTTAGGTATCTGAATCGCAACACAGCAACATAACGCGCACGCACACATTGAAACCATTGTTCGCTCGATTTTTATACGTAACTTAACTAATCTTGGTACTTGAAGATATTTTTTTTTAATTTTGCTGGTATTTATTGAGTAAAGTTAGTTGTAAGTTCGCAATCGAATTTGGTAAGTGTTATTAGTACTTACTATCTGCGTGATAATCATGTTTTTAGTATTCTTGAAGTTCATCAGTCAATACGTTCATTACTAGGTACCCAAAAACGACCTTAACATTTTAGTCTGCTGTTAGTTTGAAAAGATGTACCTAAGTACTTTTAAATATTATTTTTGATGTCAATTGTTGGAGTATTACATAATCAAATACTAGCCTGGGAGTTTATCGTAGAGTTTCGTTGTGATATTTAAAAATAATCATTCCCTTATGAAAACAGTAAGTATTTTATTTTCTTAAAAATTAAAACAAAGTAAATCAAAAGTAATTTATTCAAATTAGGCTGAGAATCAGCACTTTTCGAATGTCAAAATTACAAAAGACAGTCCCCCAAAACGCCCGCCCTTCACTTCTTAGTGCTTTCGCTGGGAAGAAGTGGCGCAACAAACTCCCCAGCAGCACAGCTGTCTTTTCACATAGAAAATATTTCATTGTACTACTACTATACTCCATAGGTTTAGGTAGCTAAATAAAGGTAAACAAAAAAACCACGCGACTTTCTTAACCGACTAAACGTAATACCAGTCTATTCAGTTGTCATGCTACGTCACAATTGTATTCTTCAATATAGCAACATTATAATTCACTAAAAAAATTACTGAATTGAAAAGTAAAACTGTGACGTACGTATTATGAAGAAATTGGCCGTAAGTCGATTTGCCACAAACAAAAATCCGCCACCTTGAATAAAAAATGGATGTTATATTCGTAATCATCACCCCGAAAAACCCCAAAATCGACTATTAATATCGAATGTCTAAAAAAAATATTTCCATCATTTTAATTTGATTATAAAATAATAAAATAAAATTTATACAATCTTTATCCGTCATCTACATCCACTAAATAAATAAATTAAAAGTAAAAAAGTTTTTTTCAGATTTAAGTACTCGTATTTACTTAGTTTGAAAATTAAAAAAAATGAAAATCAATCAGATCATGTTATTTACTTGTTTATCTACACAGGTAAATCTCGCAACAAGCTTTTATATCATATAACTTGTGTACTTAATGACGTTATAAGTTGACAGTAAAAGTTTTAAAGGAAAACTTTATTTTATTCTTTTTAGCGCATTTAACTAAAAAGCTTGTTTTTAAAAAAAGTTTTACTTTATTTTGTTTTTTACTTTTTAGTTATCGCTGGACAGGTTTTTTTGTGGAGTTTAACTCGCATACGTATTCTGAGCAAGACCTTTCATTTGATACCCATATTGTAGGAAAGCATAAAAAACTTAGTCCGCTATCTTTAGAAGTCCGCCATATTGCATTTAGAGTAACGTCACATTGTTTTTTGAGTTATTCTCAGCAAGCCCTTTCATTTGATACCCATATTGTAGAAGTGCATTAAAAATAACTAGTCCGCCATTTTTGCTGTTCCGCCATATTGGATTTAGAATGCCGTCACTTTATTTTTCAAGTCATCCTCAGCAAGTAATTTAATTTGATACCCATATTGTAGGAGTGCATTAAAAATAACTAGTCCACCATCTTTAGAAGTCCGCCATATTGGATTTAGAGTGACGTCATTTTATTTTTTGAGTTATTCTCAGCAATCCCTTTCATTTGATATCCATATTGTAGGAGTGCCTTAAAAATAAGTAGTCCGCCATCTTGGGCGTTCCGCCATTTTGGATTTAGAATAACGTCACACAGCTAACCATGCATTGTCATCCAAACTAAACGTGCATACAAAATTTCAGCTCAATCGGTTGAAGATATCTGCTTCAAAATTTAGTTGCAAGAGTCCACCCGAACAAACATAGTTACATACATACATACATACATTGCAAGTTAAATAAAAGCTTGTAAAAATTACAACTAAGTATTTGTTTCTGAAACAAATACCAATAATCGTACTTAATTTTATTTCGGTCCGAAAAAGTATCAACTTCGTCCGACCTCAGTACACAACTCGGAACTCACTTTTTTACGTAATTATTTTTTGCGAGAAAGCGACACAGACGTGCTTCCACGAGCGCCTCTGAGCGCGGAATGACGAACCGCAAGTGTCCGCGGGTAGAAAATGTATGGAGAAATTTGAGAGCGTTTCTTATTTGTCTCATAAATGAAAAAGTTATTTATTTATCTACAAAATATTTAGCTTGTCGTATAGAGGACTATATAAGCAACAATATCTTCTTATTTTTAAGTTAAAATATGCAGTGGATTTAGCTATATAGGTCCTTATTCAAACCCCTTTTTATTAAATTTTTTGCGATTACTGTGATGGTAAAAACGTATTTGTGTGAAAATTTTGTATGGGGCTATTTAATTGTTATGGAGCCATTCTGGAGATGAATATATTATCTTTAATTTGAAACCAAGATATCCTTGCAGTTGCGACTCCAAGTTCATTAAAATGGTACCTGAAAAGTACTGTTATTCGTGGAAAAATGTGATAGCGTCCTTAAACAGATTAGACACACTTCAACTTGATTTATTTGTATAGGTGTCGGAAATTATCCCATGGGAACGTGCTAACCTGACAAAAGTAGGCTATATGTAGTAAAAATATAGACTATTTTGGCAGATAGCTGATGCTAGCTGTGAAAATCCCGTCAAAATCGGTGTAAGTTTATGTACAGATGTATAGATAACGCCGATAGAACCCCGTTTCTCGTATGAACCCCTTTGATTTTTAACTTTATTTTATTTTTATTATTTGTTGTTATAGCGGACAAAGTAGTTCACACTCAGTGAAAATTTCAAATATCTGTCTATTACGGTTCATAAGATACAGCCCTATGACCGACGGACGGATAGCGGACCCTTAGTAATAGGGTCCAGTAGTCACGCTTTGGGTGCGGGACCCTAAAAAAGGCACCTTTGAAGCCCGGTCGATAGTTCCAATAAGTTCGAATTTCGAATACTACCAATATGTCAGCTCGTGTTTACGCGTCGGGTTCAAAAGCGATTTCGTGCTCGACTGTACCGGCCGCGGCTTGTCACTTTTGCGCGCGATTGTACGGCACTTGTTAGTCATTGTTCGCGGCTTCGCGGATAGACTTATATTGAAATTGTAACGGTTTGGCTGAAAATGTAAAGGGCTTTCGTGTTCTTTTATTTTGTGTTTAGTTTATCGTAAACTTTTAATTTCTAGGATGCCTTAGTAATCTCTGGTTTTTGTATTGAAAATGAGGATTTTTATTCGATATAAAAAATATATTATTTAGTTGTGGCGGACTCTACACCGCCAAAGCGAACTACGCATCATACTGACGTCACGCAAAATCCTGCATCGCGCAAGCAGAGTTTACCGCGCAACTAGCATATAAACAACGTCCCGAAATCAATCGTTGGGTACAACACCCGTTTGGTCGGAGGATTCACCCATTTCTATGAAGGATGAGTGCACTTTACAGCCCTGTTCCTTGTAACTCTATACTGGTGACCCCGAACATGGACATTGGCGCAGCCTTCGAACAGCGAGTTCAGCATGTCGTCATCATCACTTCCTCAAGCTTTCAGGTGGTGAGTTACACAGCTAGCCAGCACTCACGGTTTTAACGGGTATAACTTGCCGCGCCCAATCAGGGCATGTACAGACGGCAGCACATCAAGCTACCCGAAACTGTCAAATTTTCCCAATCAACTTTGAACCTTATGCTTTAGCGATAAAGTTGAAAACCTATTAAAGAAATTTGACAGATTGTAGTAGCTTGATGTGCTGGCGTCTGTACTCATTAGTTTAGCCTAGTCTTAACTAGCAACACAAGCCAAAGTGGCAATGGATCGGTCATATTAGCCATAGAACCGATGATGTAGACGTTTTCTTGAATGGAGACCGCGAATCGGCAAACGTAAGGTAGGACGCCCTCAGGCTACGTGGAGCGACGATCTTCGCAAGATGGCTGTAAGCAGTTGGATTAGAGTTGCCGAGCTAAATGGCGTGCAATTCGCGAGGCCTATGTCCAGCAGTAGTCTGTTGTAGGCTGATGATGATGAGTCTTGCTTTCCCTTGTCACAGCAATGCCACAGAGTGCCTTCGACATTCAAGGCATAGACAAGTAATGAGGTTACGTCTGGCGCGGGTTAAAAATGAATATTTTATTTTATTTTCTAATATTTTACATATATCTAGGTATCTTATTATTTGTTTATTTTTGTAACTGTCCGTGAAATCATAGTGGGCCCTATCAGAATACCAGCGCTACGAAATATATTTCTTTTGATGCATCATGTTGAGATAGGTGCTTTTAGGCCTCGTATAGGACTTTCTGTTTCATTTTTCGTTTTGTTACTTTTTTAGGGTTCCGTACCCAAAGGGTAAAAACGGGACCCTATTACTAAGACTTGGCTGTCTGTCCGTCCGTCTGTCTGTCACCAGGCTGTATCTCAAGAAACGCGATAGCTAGACAGTTGAAATTTTCACAAATTATGTATTTCTGTTGCCGATAACAACAAATACTAAAAACAAAATAAAATAAATATTTAAGGGGGGCTCCCATACAACAAACGCGAATTTATTTGCGCTTTTTTGCTCGATATCAATAATGGCAACAGGTAGGCACTTGAAATATTCACAAAATACTCAGTTGTATTTTAAAATAAAATAAATATTACGGCACCCTTCGTGTGCGAGTCCGACTCACACTTGGCCGGTTTTTAAAAATATAATTTGATGTTTTATTTTTACTGTATTTAGTTTAGTTTGTGATCTTCCTGTACGAGTCGCAATAAAAACTTTTTCTTTCTTTCTTTCCTAACCTTGTGTACCTTATGAAATAAATGAATAAAATAAATAAATAACCTGAATCTGACATTTGTATCATCGATAGATTTTAAACCTCGCATCGTATCGTTCTTTTTTTGCAAAGTATTATGAAAGAGGACCTAATCAACCACAACTTAGCATAACTACAAATACCGCTGCATTTAACCCAAAAAAAAAAACAAAACGCCCAACAATCCATAGATTATTTTCCACATTAACCAGCCACTGCACACATTCGCTACCAACATTTCCCGGTAAAAGCTAGTAAGTATTTATGGTATTATTGATGGGCGTGCTTGTTTACGGCAGGAAGACTTATGTATTGCATTATTGCTGACGCTACCCTGTCGAGCACTATACTGTATTAACTATAGGCGCACGTACAGGGTGTTTGGAAAAACGTTTTTGGTACTTTTAACTTTAACTGATTCCGTGTGATCTTGGAAAAGATCTATTCGGAAATGCTTGAATTTAATATTTTTAAGGTTTCGTTTTATCTCTTGGTAGGAGGCTAATAGGTTTTACAATCTTTGAAAAATTGTATTTTATTTAGTTACTGCAATAATAAATCAGAAGGACAATTCTCGTAATTTAAAACGTTTAAAATCTAGTCGCAGTCTCATCTCGGCGACAAAAAAATGACAAAAACTTGTCAAAATGTAGGGAAATTAGAGGTATTTTTGACAGATTGAGACTGAGATCAGACTGTGAACGTTCTTAAAATTACGAGAATTGCCCCTCTTCTCCGATGATCAGAGGGGCAATTCTCGTAATTAAACAATACCTATGTATTGTATGAAATCTCTTGCAACGATGACAGTCGAATTGCCTGACCAAAGAAAATATCGAATTGATTGTATAATAGAATTTGGCCAGAATTTTCTGGGTCTGATCCCTTCTTAGAACAAGGAGCAGTACTCAGAAACGACAGGTCCAATTTTACGAGTTTTTACTCATGGTTGGCCAATACATTCAGGTAAATGATATATTATTTATTTCCGTAAGTAGGTTTGTACAAATACTTTAACACGTCAATCATATTCTTTTTTAAACTAGATAAGGTCGGCGTTTCCTATGCGTTCTTATCTAACTACTCTGAGAAGAAAGGCCGAAACAAACTCAGAGGTCAAAGTCTCTTTTAAAGTCCAGACATAATCTTGGCCAGATCATGTGAAGACCATGTAGATTGGTGTCTGAAATAATCTATTAAGGAAAGAACCACACAGATTGAGTGGACCTGTCTAGTCAGTGCACGCATTTTTCAAAAATCGTGCAGGTTAACTCGGAACTTCACGAGCACAACAGTAGAAATGAAGTCTGAAGAAACCACTAAAACTCATGATGCAGTACTGTGTACTGCGTGAGAACGCATTACCTTCACTCAAGCGGTCTGCAACGGAATAGAATATTTTGCAGGTTATTGACTTGAACCTGTTATTCTTTGTGGAGTAAACAGAATCGTAAATACGTGGAGATTGAATTGCTTATAGGGAGACGAGCTATTGTGTGCGCATATTATGCGTCGGGATTGGAATTCTTTTTTACAGGGTTCGTGGTTTCCGTGCGTGTGTGAAAGTGCCGAGTCATCAGAGAAGAATCAGCACGAATAAAGAGTAATTTTTCACTTTAGTACTCGTATGTACCTTCATTTATTTAGCTTTAGCTGTTTTATTGATTTATGTGTTTTTATTTATTTACCAGCTTCTGCCCAGGGATTCGCCAGAAATGATCCCACGGGAATCCACGGGAGATTAGCCGGAACTAACGACAGACAAAAAATTTGCAAAAAGCTTTTATTTTGATATTACAAACATAAACTTTCTATGTCCGCAATGAGAGTCTACACTTAGATCTCAGAATGGCCACCGTTCAGCTGTTCATGACACGTCTTTCCAAGCGTTTGTTTGATACTGCTATAAAGCACCCCAATCCCCTGATTGCGGCGGCCGCCCGATGCACTCCCTCCCGCATAAGTAGGATTCGCCGACCGAGGCATATCCTTACCATCCTCGACGACACCACGACCCTTCAGAAGAGTAGTAAGGCCACCAGTACTATGAGAAAGTACAAGTCCCGATAGCCGTCCTTCCGTCCTCGCCACCGAGGCCCGTCGCGACGCCCTATACCTGCATGTCCGCCCCGACCCTTGCTCGAGCCAGCCCGCGCCGCTGAGCCTGTAGTTTTAAATTCGTCCCTAAATTATTCCTATCCAGCCTGTCCCTTACTGCCCTCTCGCAGCGACGCCCTAAGCCGAGGTCCGTACCCCACAGGGGGTGCCCTTAGCGTACAGTCGCTTAGTTTTTAAGTTTTTTAAGCCCTGGCTGGAGGCCTTAATTGATTGAGGCATCCAAACGAACACATCATTCATTCACAATCCTTCAATAACGAGACTACGGAGACAAACGACTTCTACAGAATAGGCTCTTCAATTTTATTCAAAAGACAGCTCTATCTTTCCAAATATTAGGTCTTATCTTGTCACGTAATAATCTTTAGCAAGTATTCACAATCCAATATAATCGCAATAAATTCAATATTAAATAAAAAAATGTTTTTTTAGGGTTCTGTACCCAATGAGTAAAAACGGGACTCCACTGTCCGTCTTTCTGTCTGTCACCATTCTGTATCTCATGAACCGTGATAGCTAGACAGTTGAATTTTTCACAGATGACGTATTTCTATTGCCACTATAACAACAAATACTAAAAACATAATAAAATAAATATTTAAGGGGGGCTCCCATACAACAAATGTGATTTTTTATATAATATGTAGTGTTAAATACTGTACGGTGGTACGGAATCTTTCGTGTGCGAGTCCGACTCGCACTTGGCCGGGTTTTTTTTTAATTCGGAAGCATTTAGTTATGTATTAAATGGAACCTGTAATAATTCCGCTCTAAAAATAGTATTGATCACTCTAATATAATGACTGCGCCTCTTTTTTGAACCTCAAATAATTCCTATTTTGGGGACCTAAAAATACTAAATAGGCAAGTCATTGCAACCAATTTGGAAGTAGCGCTCGCTGGCCGCCACTGCGGCACCGCTCGCTTCCCTCCCTCGGCTCGCGCGCGGTTGGTCACAATTCTAAGCTTACCTAACTAACCCATTGGCTCGTCGTGCCCTAGCTTAGTTACTGCAACCAATTCGGTTCGCACGTGATTGGTCACAATTCCAACCTAACGTAACCAGTTTGGTCTAACTAAGCTAGGGTACCCCTCTAGCTTAGTTACTGCGACCATCTGTGAGAAAAGGCTAGTAAGTTGAAAAGAGGCTCAATTATTTAAACAAGTCTCCATCATTAGTGCGAAATGTTTTTAGAGGATCAGTTAAATATTTCCCTTAAGTTACCAACACCCTGTATAAAGAATTATAACAAATGACGTATACTCAGTGATGTATGTGGAGATGATGTGGCATCAATCTAAGGGATGTTCGATTTGGACATAAAACTATTAGTTTGAAGGGATATGAGTTATTTCGGCACTGCGTTTTGATGAAGTAGTCAACTTTTGTTGAAAAGTTGAGGGATGATGTGTTACTTTGGGATTTATAGACAAGTATTTACATTGTTGAAGGGAGGAAACTGGGAGAAAGGAACGAAAGCGATAATAAGCAGTTCGTTCACATGACGATAGGCCACCAGTACCGGGTCAAAATAAATTAGCTAGCGAAACTCCGTAAACGTGATGGGTATCCGTTATCTGAACATGATAAAACGAAAAAAACATTTTTTTTTCATTCTTCGAACGCTGTTAGTGTTAGTGTATTTATTTAAAATATCAGTTTAAAAAAATCAGTTCTTTTGTGTAAACTTCACAGACGTGGTCGATATCGATATCTGCAAACTATAAAATACATTTTCTCAACTCATACATTAACAGCGGTCGTTGACCCCTAAGAAAAAAAAACATTAAATCTTTTTTATTTTATCAAGATTATATACCCATCATGCATCTGCAGAGTTTCGCTAGCTCATTTAATTAGATCTTGTATAGTATGTTGGGGTAAGTTCGGCGCTAGGATAAGACAGTACGAATCAAATTCCCGGCTTATTTGGCAATATTTTATAATGCGGATAACATTGTATTCTACGCCATTTTATTCTACAGGAAGAATAAGACAAGCGTTCCTTTGCTAAGAACACACATCGGATCTGATGACAATAGAAAAGTTTTCTATCTCACTCTTGCAGATCTTTACAAAGTCTAGAACATAAAAGACAAGTGCGATTTCTAGAAAAATTGACAATTCCCTTCGCTCACAGAGCCGATTTACTGATAGTGATCATCATCTGCCTAGCCTTTTCCCAACTATGTTGGGGTCGGCTTCCAGTCTAACCGGATGCAGCTGAATACCAGTATTTTACATGGAGCGACTGCCTATCTGACCTCCACAACCCAGTTACTGGGTAATACCATACCCCTTGGTAAGACTGGTTGTCAGACTTTCGGGCTTCTGACTACCCGTAACGACTGTCAAAGATCCACGAATGACAGCCGGGACCAACGGCTCAACGTGCTTTCCGAGGCACGGAGGGGTCTCAGTATGTAAAGATGGTCACCCATCCACAGACCAACCGCGGCAAGCGTAGCTTAACCTGATCGATCGACCTGTGTGGCTGTTATTATTTAGTCACGGATAGTGATAACAATAGTTTTTTCTTATCGCTTAATCACCGCTAATGAGACACAATTGATTGTCTACTGTAATGGGCCGCTAGCGGCCCGCGCCGGGATTCAATATTCATTCATAAAAATAAATAAATAAATTCTGTCAATTTTAAAAAATCAAGTTAAAATAAAGTTGAAAATCTATTAAAGAAATTTGACAGATTGTATGTAGCTTGATGTGCTGGTGTCCGTACAAGGGCATTTTGACGACGTAGTATCTGGTATTATTATTCGGGTCGAGTTGACACGGGCCGAGTTGTCACTGACCCAGACGATCGATCAGGGTATTTTTTTTTGTAATAGAATGGCACAGAATTTGATTAATTCTGTCTTATCCGAGCGCCGAACGTGCCCCAACATACTCGTACCTACCTTATACAGAATATGTATCGTCTGTTCCAAAAGTATCTAATGAAAATGTGAAAAAATGGATCAGAAATCTTACCTGTGGATGCAAATTTTTGTGCCATTTACAAATTGAGTACTTTGTTTCGATTACATGAATAGGTACACCCGAAACGCTCATTTTAAAATTACCTTTAAAATACGTAATGAATACGTGGTTTCAATCACGTAATGTAGAATGTGATAACCTAATAGCCACACTGTATTCATGAAGACAAAAAAAAAACAGACTTATTTTACTTTGATGGTCCTAGTTTATCATTTGTGACTTCAAGTGACAGCTATGTAAACAGAACCCAGCACTGCATAAATATGTAATCTGTCACGCCCTTTATACCTGGAGGCTTTTATTTAGGTAGTAAGTTTTTTGTTTACATTTTTAATTTTGATTCATTATTAATTTTTTTTTGCTTGAGTACGTATAGTGTTTATTGTATTTGTTGGTATATTGGCGTGGCTAGCTAACCTATAGCAAATAATTTAATTTAATGTTCTGTGTCCTGTAATGTTAATTACATACCTGGTGTTGTATAAAATCACTTACTCTCTAACTGAACAGACAGCTGTGCTGCTGGGGAGTTTGTTCCTCCACTTCTTCTCCCCAGCGCAAGCACTAGGAAGTGGTGAAGGGCGGGCGTTTTGGGGGACTGTCTTTTGTAATTTTGTCATTCGAAAAGTGTTGATTCTCAGCCTAGTTTGAATAAATGACTTTTGATTTTGATTTTAGAATTACCAAAAACTGTAGCATATTTAAATACTTACAAACACATTTAATTACTTCCCCCAAACACAAAAGGTATCAAACTTTTGTTTTTCCTGATATAAATCAACCAAATTTGTAGTGTTCCTAACAAAATATAGGCGATGTGACATGGAAATCCGCGCGCTGTGTGAGCTGCATTCGGTATGCAAATTTTATTATGCCAGATGAAAATAATACGACGGTGGTTGGCTTAATAAGTTTTGTGTATGTGGATTATCCTACTTTGTAAGATGGAGCGAAAAGTATTCCTACTGCGCGTTGATGATCTGGTTAGCATAATCAGCATATAAGGTTCCCAGTGCTGGGACACAGGCCCCGTCTCTTCAAGGGGGAGTGGGCTTCGTATGGCCACCTCTCAGCTCGTATATTAAACAAGATGTCATCATCATCATTTTAGCCGAAAGACGTCCACTGCTGGACATAGGCCTCCCCCAAGCACCTCCACTTCGACCGGTTCTGTGCTTCTCGCATCCAACGGATTCCTGCGGCCTTCACAAGGAAGACGTAGCGTTGGAAGGCCTCCCAGAAGGTGGACCGACCTTGTGAAACAAGATGTAATTTCAGTAAATTCAAATCAGTCAAATAGTCAAAGTATATATTGTCATTACAATCACGGAATGCACATTAAACCGTTGGTCCCGCCTGTCATTCGTGGATCTTTGACAGTCGTTACGGGTCGTCAGAAGCCCGAAAATCTGACAACCAGTCTTACTAAGGGGTATCGTATTACCCAGTAACTGGGTTATGGAGGTCAGATAGGCAGTCGCTCCATCTAAAATACTGGTATTCACCTGCATTCGGTTAGACTGGAAGCCGACCCCAACATAGTTGGGAAAAGGCTAGGCAGATGATGATGATATTGTCATTACAAATTTAAATTTCGCGGGCTACCTTAGCACTTCCCCCTTAAGCTAATCATTTTAAAGTGCCTTAACCTGTCATTGTAATCAGGTATAGCTTTACGGATCCCATTCTTCACACATAGGTAAATACCTAACAAAACGGGCCTGAACAGATTCAACACTATTAGATAAAGATAAAGATAATTTATTTGTCAAACATGCGTTTACATAAACTGACTAATCAGACATGCAAGGTATTGAATTAATAGATGTTGTGTGCGTCCATGTTTTGCCAATAACGGCGTACAAATTTTGTGGGTATAAAAAAAAAGTTACATTCAATTGCATTTTACATAATATAGTCAATTCTAAATTTCATTACAAAATACATTATTCAAACTATGTATTAGAAGTCGGAATAGAAAAGTCCTTTTCATTTAAAAAATCTATAACATTGTAATACACCTTACTAACAAAACATTTTCTTTGCTTATTTTTGAATAAGTAGAATAATAGGGAGTCCAAATAGTGGAACAATATTCCAAGGAGCTCCTTACTAGTGCGTTGTAAAGTAAAATAATGCTACTATAAATAATATCCTAAGCTAACTAAAACTATGAACAAACTAAAGTATGGCGTCGGTTAGTTACCAGTCGGTAATGTACAGACGCCAGCACATCAAGCTACTACAATCTGTCAAATTTCTTTAATAGATTTTCAACTTTATCGCTAAAGAGGTTCAAAGTTGATTGGTAAAATTTTACAGTCTCGGGTAGCTGGATGTGTGGCGGCATTGCCGCGTTGTATGGCAATAATTATCTTCTGGCCAAGGTAAAAGCTAGCCCTTGGGTCACGGAAAATGTCAACCAGCCGTTTGGAGATTTCGTTGAACAAGATTTTATTTTTGTGAACCATTAATCAAAGTCTTCAAGAAAACATTTCAATTATGAACTTTATATCGAACAAAATATGTAGCTAACCTCGTAATTTCAGGCCGCAACACGTCGTTTTTATTCATACCTTTGAAGCTTTCAGCTTTGACGAATTGGCTTTGCGCTTTAAAAAAAAAAGGTCGAGTTTTTATTTTTAGTTCGACACAAAGCATTTTTGGTGAAATATTTTCACGGTGATTGACATCTACACCTGATTTTTTTCAATAGTTTATTGTGTGAGCGGGGGTATTTTTTTTCATCAGTTTCATGCGTGAAGTGACGCGCGCTTTTTTATTATTATATGATTTATAAAAAAAGGTTTTAGAGGGGCTTATAATTTTTAACGTTTCGTGGGAATTAAGAGTGGACGAGTGTTAATTGTTAGAAAAACACCTATTATTATTATGTCTGCTATTTTGCGTATTTTAACTGTAGTTCGTGTGTATTTTGGGGCTCATGGCTAAATAACAACAGCCGCACGGGTCGGTCGAAGGTTAAGCTACACTTGCCGCGGTTGGTTTGTGGATGGATGGATCGTGGAGGGGTCTCGATGTGTAATGGACGGTCACCCAACCATCCATTACACATCGTGGCTCGGAAAGCACTTTAAGCCGTTAATACAGGCTGTAATTCGTAGGTCTTTGACCGTCGCGTCGTTACGGGTAGTCAGAAGCCCAAAAGTCAATTATTAAAAAAAGTTTTTATCATTAGAAGTGCAAAAATGTTTTTAGTGGATCAGTTAAATATTTACTCTATAAAAGGAGATTACGAGCTTTTGGCATAATTGTAATGGTGTCGTCTTAGTATATCTAGTTTCCAAATGACCTATCATTGAAAGAAAATAGCATACCTACTTTCCCCCAGATCTAATCCGTAACCTAGGACAAGAAGGAATAAGGACCAAAATCCTCTCGAATATCCGTAAACGGATAGCTTTTTTTTTTTAATGGGAAGTCATCAAATGACCTCTCCCGCTCTGGGTGGAGCGGAAGGGAGTGTCAGACTCTTACTGACTAAAACCCACCCGTGTTCCTTCCTTAGCCCTTTAGGTATGTTCCGGGGTAGCGGTAACCCTTTCGGACAATCCCGCTACCCCGGCAGGCTTCGGCCCTATTAAAAATATTAACGAACAAAAAACGCGTTCCTATCCTATCTTTTTGCTTCGTTTTGTTTATTCTCTCTTGAATATATTTGTTAAAAAGTGTTGATACCCTCCTTTACAACCGTAACATGTGCAACGGAAATGAAAATTTTATTTTCATTGTTGAAATATATTGTAAATGGAAATCCACGAAACACTTGTTTGGTTTTGTATTCAATGTTTGCCGCAGAATTCTGTTCTAGGATCTTTATAATACTGTAATTAAAATAATAAGTAAGCGAATAATAACTAATACCTGATTAATTAATTAATTAAAATAACAAAATTAAAACCTAACTTATCTACTTTACTTATTTACTTATCTTGATTTTTTTTTCTGCATCGATCTGTTTTGATTTCAAAAAAATTTGAGCCAATTTTAATTGGCTCAGATTATCTAAAAAAATAATAATTAATGAACATTGTTTAAAAAAAAAATCTAATCCAACGATATATTAGTTTTTACCTAATTTTCGCCCAAATGGCGCTTTAGCATTTTCTCTTTTTCAGTGACAACATATTTTTATCGACATACTACGCGGAGGAAGCCGCGAGCGGAAGCTAGTAGTATTATTATCTCAACAAGCGCACTCGCTGTACGTAAAGCGTGATTATATGTGCGTTCGTTTTCGCTCGTTATATGGAGCCGACCTTCAGTAGGTAATATCATATAACAGATACATATAATATCATATAACAGATACATATAACATTTCTCCTCTCAGATCATTACCTTTGACGTACAACCAAATTGTTACTTCCTGGAGATCTAAAGAAATCTATTACCGAGTTGAAGGAAAAAACAAATTTGTGTACAGAATGTTACTGGTACACAAGAATAATAAATAAAATTCATCTGTTACATTTGAGTTCGCTACAGGTTGTCAAGTACCAATATCTCCCAAGGTGGTTTTACATGACCTCAAATTGAAAGCGGTTCTTGACTTCTTAAAGGGATCCCCAAACGCGCTCCTTAACGGCCATAAATCAAAAGAAATCTTGGAGCAATATAGGGCACTGTATATCAAAAGGGAGGGTAAAACAATCTACCGGTAGACTGCAGACGAACTGACAGTAAGTTAGGGGAAGGTTATCGCTTAATGGGTAGTTATGGATGGTATTTTGGTAAGCGTTATGGCTGGTAAGTTCTGATTATTTTGATATATTGTAGATGACCTAGGCAAAGATAACCTCTATAGTGCAGATGAGCTAGTAATACTTTGACATAATTTTTTTTTTTTATGGATTAACCTCAATCACATCGCAAAACTAAATGACAATTTCGATGAAGGTGCGGGTCTAGCACCGTAAATGATAAATGAATGAAATCGGTCGCGAAAAAAATCTGCTGTTCCCTACATGTTGACTAGTTATGTGAACATAAATGTAGGGAACAGCTGATTTTTTTCGCGACTGATTTCGTTCCTTTTTTGTACATCGTCAGAAAAGGCGATAACAAGTATGTGGTATAATTTATTGCATATATTATGTGGTTTCCATACTGTATAAACTCAGGCCTTCCTCCAATAATGGGGGTAGGCAAAAACCTTAGAACGCCACCTACTACGATCCTTCGAGAGTACGTACCAACACACTAGAGTGCGCGCAAGATAAGTCTGCGCGCGATTTCGGTATAATTTATTGCTTAAATGTGGTTTCCATACTGTATATATATGGTAGGATACCTACTGGACGGGCCTTTAAACAGTATTGGATTCCTATAGAACAATAATGATGATAACATGACATCACGCCAGCATTCCCCGAAGGGTTAGGCAGGGATCTATCAGTGGCGAAGGGTGAATTTATGACAGAGGTAGGTCGGAGCAAAAAAAAAAAAATTCCAAAAGAAAATTTTAATGATGAATTGACTATAGAGTGGTTATGTTCTGAATTTTCGAAGGGAAGCCGGTGGGAATCGAGTTGTATGGTACCTTCGCCACTGGTTTCACTTGTCGAAATGTGGGTTGTGGCCAGATGTTTAAGTCCTATGTAAAAGAGGGGAGCCTATTCTCATCAACTGGGCACACTTACAGACTCCGGGCTACTACTGAGAAATTCCATATAGAAAAACCCAATCATCTGACATGCTAACAACTAGGTTGGGGTCGGCTTCCAGTCTAACCGAATGCAGCTGAGTACTAGTATTTTACATTGGGCGACTGCCTATCTGACCTCCACAACTCAGATCCTGGGTAATACTATACCCTTGATAAAACTGGTTGTCAAACTTTCGGGCTTCTGACGACCCGTAATCACTGTCAAAGATCCACAAATGACAGCCGGGACAAACGGCTTAACGTGCTTTCCGAGGCACGGAGGGGTGTTGATATGTAACCGCGGCAAGCGTAGCTTTACCTGATCGATGGACCCGTGCGGCTGTTATTACTTAGCCACAAGCCCCCCAGTTCGAAAAACCCAATAACACTAATAATGATGATGACAATAAACCGCGCAAGTTAAGTTAACAACGAAATAACCACAAAAAGTGCACATTCTTTAGTTGAACGAAAAACAACTTACAATTCTAGAATTGTACACCAAAGTGAATATATTTATGTGAATGCTTAACGTTCATGCAACTGCAGTAATATAGTAGAAATGCTTGTATTACAAAGAAGGTAGGAGTTATTGCCGTAAGTGATATTATTTGATATTACATTTTTGTTCTTTTTTACATTTTACTCGTTTTACTTGTTCATTTTACTTGTTCTCTTTGAATTTATTGAAATGTTCTTCGAGATTAATATGTTATAGGACTCTATTATAGAATTACATATTATAGGATTATATTCATTCAGTACAGCGTTAGTTCTACCTGCAGTATTTATTTATTTAATATTTCAAGCACACAGCTTCAACCCAAAGGTTGACTGGTAGAAAATATAAGACTAAATATATTAATTAATAATAATAAAGTTTAATGTTTTTATATTTTTTACGTTCTAATATTTAAAAATATAATTAAAATGTATTTACTTAAATAAAGGAGATAATAATACATATTTTATATATTTTTGTATAATATATTAAAAAAATTAAACGTAAAGATACGCATAAACCTATTATTAAACTTATAAATATAATATATAGGTACCTAATTTCATATAAATATAAGCATACATAAATATACACAAATACATGAATATACTAAAAAGCAATTAGATAAACAATGAGAAAACATTACCTTTGTGATGATTCTGCCAGTATTGTCTCTGCTTCTCACTTTAAATATGAATTTGAAAAGCGATCTTTTAAAGACAACCTTTGGACGGCCAAAGGTCGCTTTAGCGATAAAATCGCTTTTTGTGTCACCCTATGTAAGATTTCAACATTTATATATGTAATACATATGGTGTTGTGGGCTACTCCCACGTCACGTCTTAACATTCATACACACACATTTATACAAAACATTCACACTCAACTCACATCCGTCAAAGCACTACAGAATCAAGTGTTGTGAATTTGCACGTCGTTCCGTGGACACATACCACGGCTAGCGGGTAGTGACGTCGGCACAAAACAGGTTCGCGCGGAGCGCGGCGCGCACGCAGCCGCACGCCCGCCGGCCAGTCGAGACACCGCCTTTGCTTGCGAAGCCCGCGTCACTCGCTATCCGCACGCTTTCATATTTGTATAACGCCGCGAATATTAGCTTGCTTAATCGCTAGTGCTATTGCCATTTTCTTGTGCTTCTCCTTCTGCCCTTCGCTAGAGAATCTGTAGTGTGTAGTGTGTGGAACATTAAAGAACTGTATCAGCATAACCTACAAGTGTTACCTTATTCCGCTCGGACACGACCTTTCACCTACCGTCGACGACGATTAAATCGTGAGTACAACCTACCACTAAATTGGTGACCCCGTTCAGAACACCAGAATGAGTAATAACGCAGGAAGCGATAGTAGCGATACGGCAAATACCGCGAACTCACAGCAGAACATAACCACGAGGCGCCCTAAAAAAATGCGCGTTTCCATTGATAAGGAACGAAACTCGGCCGAATATTTACACAAAATAAATATCAAAGTGCCACCTTTCTCACCGGACGACCCAGAGATATGGTTCGCGCTTGTGGAAGGACAATTTGAAAATTACGGAATCACCGAAGATGCTATAAAATTTAACAGCGTCATTGCGAACCTAGACATCGTTCACGCCAAGTCCGTAAAAGATATAGTTCTAAACCCACCCATTCATAATCGATATGACAAAATCAAGAGTGAGCTGATCAAGCGACTCACCGCCTCACATGAAAAGAAGGTCCGTCAGCTACTCACCCATGAGGAACTAGGTGACAGGAAACCGACACAGTTTCTGCGCCATCTGAGAGACCTGGCAGGGCCGAGTGTACCGGAGGAGTTCTTGCAAACCATCTGGAGCAATCGCCTCCCACACAACATACAGACCGTACTGGCATCACAGCCCTCCCTAACGCTGGAACAGCTAGCAGAACTCGCAGACCGTATCCAGGAGATATCAGCGCCGCCGGTCGTCGCGACAACTTCTGTGCCCGCCAGTGTGCCAGGACCCAGCAGCAGCACCACTAGCGAGATCGCTGAGCTAAAACGGATGGTGGAACGACTAGCCATCAAGTTAGAAGAGCACACTCGCCAGCCACGCCGCAGGGAACGTCGTGACCAACAGCGCCGCCGGTCAGTATCGCGCAGTTCAACCCGATCAGCATCGAGCTACCGAACCCATCCCATCTGCTGGTACCACGACATATTCGGATCCAGAGCACGCAAGTGTCAGAAACCATGCGACTACAAGGAGTCGGGAAACACCACGGGCAATCATCAGTAATGGCGACAGACGATTGCCCAGACACACCCGGTCGCCTCTTCGTAACTGACCGCAGCACGAAAATCCAATTTTTGGTCGACACAGGGAGTGATCTTTGCGTGTACCCTCGAACTCAGCTACGAGAGCGCCGAGCACCAACGAGCTACCAACTAACCGCGGCCAACGGGACTACTATCAGTACATACGGCTACGCGCATCTCAACTTGAACCTCGGACTCCGACGAAGTTATCCGTGGCGATTTGTGGTAGCAGACGTTACCAAACCTATCATTGGTGTAGATTTTTTGTGTTATTATAATTTGATAGTGGACTGTAAAAACCAAAACTTAATAGACAACACAACTTCACTAACAGCACCAGCGACGCGGGCTTCCAACGTGAGTAACATTCACTCAGTCAAGGTTCCTTCAGGTGAAACACGTTACCATCTCATGCTCTCGAGGGAATTCCCCGAAATTATGCGACCTGCGGGTACACAACGCTTGATACCTCACAACACACAACACCACATCCGCACCACACCGGGTCCGCCTGTCTCATGCGCACCAAGACGACTAGCCCCTGATAAGCTACAAATAGCACGAGCAGAATTTGAGGCAATGCTAGCTAACGGCACTGCTAGACCTTCCGACAGTCCATGGTCATCCCCATTGCACCTCGCCCTGAAGAAGGACAACGGGTGGCGCCCATGTGGCGATTATAGGAAACTGAACTCCCGCACCGTTCCAGATATGTACCCGATACGACACATACATGATTTTACACATAATATAACTGGCTGTCGCGTATTCAGTACAATCGATTTAGTAAAAGCTTATAATCAAATACCAGTGTGCAGGGAGGACATACCTAAGACGGCCATCACAACGCCCTTTGGTATGTACGAATTTCCATTTATGACATTTGGCCTGCGAAACGCAGGTCAAACGTTCCAACGATTCGTGGACGAAATGATGCGCGGACTAGACTTCGTCTATTGTTACTTAGATGATTTCTTAATTTATAGCACAGACGAAAAACAACACGAGGACCACCTACGCCAGGTATTCACCAGACTCCGAGACTTTGGCATGGTGATTAATGTGTCTAAGTGCGTATTCGGTGCACCCGAGGTGACTTTCTTGGGTTACCGAATCGCAGAGAGCGGAACCAAGCCACTGGACGAGAAAGTACAAGCCTTACGCAACTTTCCCCCACCCAAAGACGTCAGGGCACTTAGGCGATTTCTAGGCATGGCCAATTTTTACAGACGATTCCTGCCCAACGCAGCTCAAACTCAAGCACCACTGAATGCCCTACTCACAGGGGCAGTCAAAGGACCTACACCAATCAACCTTACCGGCGATGCCCTTAAGGCATTCCAGGAAACCAAAGAGAGTCTCACCAATGCAGCTCTTCTGGCTCACCCAAACTGCCAAGCCAAACTAGCATTGGTGACCGACGCATCAGACACGGCTATTGGAGCAGTATTACAACAGCAAAACAATGGCGGCTGGGAACCACTTGCATTTTTTTCCAGGAAACTGAGCCCGTGCCAAACCAAGTACTCACCATATGATCGTGAGCTACTAGCAATCTACGAAGCTATAAAATACTTTCGGCACATGCTCGAGGCCCGGCACTTCACGGTCTACACGGACCACAAACCGATCAGTTATGCCTTCCATGAGCGGAAGCATAGCTGCTCACCCAGACAATTCCGGCACCTGGATTATATCGCCCAGTTCACGACGGACATTAAGCATATTTCGGGCAAAGATAACGTCGTGGCTGACACCCTATCACGCGTAGAGGAACTGAGTTTACCAATTAGCCTGACTGACCTCAGTACAGCCCAAGACAACGACCAAGAACTGGCTCAGTACCTATCAGGGGACACATCTCTTCGCCTAGTAAAAAAGGACTGCCCAGGGAGTCGAAAACCTATATATTGCGATGTCAGCACTGCAGTACCCAGGCCTTTCGTGACGAAAGCATTCCGGCAGCAGGTATTCATAAGTCTCCATTCCTTAAGCCACCCAGGCCCAGCCGCAACCGCCAAGCTGGTAGCGGAAAGGTTTGTTTGGCCTGGCATACGAAAAGACTGCAGGAAGTGGGCCAGAACATGCTTGTCGTGTCAACGTGCGAAGGTTAGTCGACATGTGTCAGCACCATTAGCCACTTACGATTTACCCCGCGCCCGCTTTAGGTACGTACACATCGACCTAATAGGCCCACTACCAATGTCACACGGAAACAGGTACTGCCTAACAGCCATAGACCGCTTCACACGGTGGCCCGAAGTCATGCCAATCCCAGACATAACAGCAGAAACGGTAGCAAAAGCGCTAATAGCGGGCTGGATATCCAGGTTCGGCGTGCCAACTGATATTGTTACAGATCGCGGCCGTCAGTTTGAGTCCGCTCTGTTCCAATATCTGGCAAAAACCACAGGATTCCAACACAAACGCACAACCGCCTACCACCCGGCCTGCAATGGACTGGTCGAACGCTTCCATAGGCAGTTAAAAGGGTCCATTACATGCCACGCAGATAACAACTGGGCAGAGATACTACCACTAGTGTTACTTGGCATTCGCAGTGCATTCAAGGAGGACCTACAGACCACTTCGGCGGAATTGCTGTATGGTGAACCACTAAGGCTACCTGGCGAATTTTTCGATCCCAGCGCCGTGGGAACATCAGACCTTACAGATTTTACGGCGCGGTTACGATCATTCGCTGAGAAGCTGAAACCCGTCCCGGCATCCCGCCACGTCAAACACAGGGTATTTGTATTCAAAGACCTAGCCACTGCAGAACACGTCTTCCTACGTGAAGACGCTTCACGCGCCCCTTTCCAACCAGCCTACACAGGCCCACACAAGGTGATAAAAAAAAAACGACAAAGTCTATAAACTAATGATAAAAGGGAAACTCGTGACCGTCACAATAGATCGATTAAAACCCGCTTTCGTCCTGACTAACGAACAAAACGAAGACCGCGTTGCGACAGATACAAGATCCACAGATCTACCCAACTTACCACCAAGCCCACCCTACCAACCACCAGCAACAACACCAATACCACTCAACAATCCGTCCCCGGAACTATCAACCCCGAAAACATCGATCGCAGTTCCCAAAACAACACGCAGTGGTCGACAAGTCAGATTCCCGGATTATTATCACCCCTAACCAGGTTTCTGGGGGGGAGTGATGTGGGCTACTCCCACGTCACGTCTTAACATTCATACACACACATTTATACAAAACATTCACACTCAACTCACATCCGTCAAAGCACTACAGAATCAAGTGTTGTGAATTTGCACGTCGTTCCGTGGACACATACCACGGCTAGCGGGTAGTGACGTCGGCACAAAACAGGTTCGCGCGGAGCGCGGCGCGCACGCAGCCGCACGCCCGCCGGCCAGTCGAGACACCGCCTTTGCTTGCGAAGCCCGCGTCACTCGCTATCCGCACGCTTTCATATTTGTATAACGCCGCGAATATTAGCTTGCTTAATCGCTAGTGCTATTGCCATTTTCTTGTGCTTCTCCTTCTGCCCTTCGCTAGAGAATCTGTAGTGTGTAGTGTGTGGAACATTAAAGAACTGTATCAGCATAACCTACAAGTGTTACCTTATTCCGCTCGGACACGACCTTTCACCTACCGTCGACGACGATTAAATCGTGAGTACAACCTACCACTAAAGTGTACTATATAAAAAATAGGTACTCTATTCTATTCTAGTATCAAGTTAGAACATCCGAAGTTAAGAAAATAGCTACCTATTTACCAATAATAGAATTATTTATTTTATTGTTATTAACTTTTATGCGAATGTAATTATTCAGTTGTAATGTATATATATTTTTTTTAATCTACTGTCTACGATTTAGATTCTAATGTATCAAACAATAATTTGATATTATTAATATTTTGCTGTTTCCTCACAGGATCTACAACGGCTCATAGCTCTAAGCTCGTTTTACCTTGTGGAACGCAAATAAATTAATATGAATATGAAGTTCATTGACAGCGTAAAACTATCTCTTTTAAATAACTTTCTTTGAGAGAAATGATTATCTGTACCGGTTTTTACGGTACACACACATTTTGCCAGGTATGTTTAAGTCCCATTCAATTATTAAAGGTATTCAATCCGAGATATATAAAATTTGCTTTTGGTATTTTGACGTCTTTTTTCTATTAGCCCTCGAAGTTAATATAGACTATTCAGATTTCAATGAAGTACTAACAAAGATGAGGTACAGGGATTTATGGTTGAAGCAACATGAACAAGTAGAACGCTGAAAAAATCAAAATCATTTATGCAAATTAGGCGTATAATAAGTACTTTTTGAACGTCAAAATTACATAAGAGAGTCCCCCAAAACGCCCGCCATACACCATTTCCTAGTGCTTTACAGCTTTAGCTGAGAAAAAGTAGTGCAATAATCTCCCCAGCAGCACAAATAAAAATAAATAAATAAAAATAAAAAAGCCTTTATTTATTTATTTATTTATTAAATCTTTATGCACAAGTAAAAACTGTACAAAGGCGGACTTACTACCTACTTCCTACTAATTTACATTGTTTGAGTTACTTACTTGACTAATTTACTTCGCATAACTAGGTATATCTTTGTTTATTTTACTTATATCTAATTTATAATACTCTTATCTAGTTTGTTTCCGTTTACTGCTTTACTTATTAACTATTAGCTAATTTAACATATCATAATTGTATAACCTTACTTAGTTTATTTTGGTATAGCAATATCTGTAGGAACCCCATATTGGGTGAAGGCCTCCTCCAAAGACAAATTAGAAGAACATAATTCTTTACAATAGTAGATAGAATTAAACAGAAAGTACAAAAGGCGGCATTATTCCACTAGATAGTGAATCAGTAACATAGACACAATGTTCAAACAAAATAAACAACATATTATTCAAAACCCCTTCAAAGTTCACCTATTCACAAAACGTTCTGAATTATTATTCTAACAAGTTTTATTTTTAGACGAACAATGCAATGCGAAAGAAAATGGACCAGGCTGGCAATGCAACAACTAGATTTCTCTCTACAAACGTAAGTATTATTTCAACTCGAAAATAAAGCAAAATAATATAGAGTTTCAACACGAATGTTTGTTATCTTGCCAAATTAAATTCAGAACCAGATAAATAATGATAACATTAAAATATTCATGGCGAATGAAAAGAGCATTTTTTGGGGTTCCGTTTTAAATGCGGTTAAGGGACCTTTGTCTTTTGTCATATCCGATAACGGAGTGGATATTATTATTATTTTCTATGTCGGGGTTGACTTTTAATCTAACCAGATACAAGTAAATATTAATAAATTACGCTTTTTTTTCTTGACGCTGCCGTCCATAACACCTAAAAGTAAAATAGATTAAATTATCAACATGTATAAAATCATTTGACACCTGGGTGTCAAATTGAGAGACCATATTTGCAACACCACACTGCGCTCCAAAACTTACACCACAGACATTACTCAATTCTCAAAAAGCCGCTAATCTGAAGTGGGAACTGAGCTGGCCACGTCTGCGTATGCCCAATGAGATGTGGGCCAAAATAACCGCCACGTGGAGCCCTGACACAGCTAGAAAGCGTCACAGCAGACCCCGTAGGAGATGGCAGGATGAACTGGAGAAAACAAACGACCAGAGGTCCACTTAGCCCTGGACCGAAAGAGCTGGAAGTCATGGGGAGAGGCCTTTGCCCAGCAATGGGAAGATGCAGGCTAACAGTACTTAACCAGTAATAAAATAATAATTTGTGCTAGTTATAAGGAATTAAATATTTTGTAACGTATGTTATTATTTAGGCACTTATTTAGTAAAATATTTAAAGACTTTATTTAATAAAATTGACTAAAGGCGTGTAAGTACAGTCGCCAGCACATCAAGCTACAACAATCTGTCAAATTTCTTTAATAAATTTTCAACTTTATAGCTAAAGCATAAAGCTCAAGGTTGATTGGGAAAATTTAACAGTTTCGGGTAGCTTGATGTGCTGCCGTCTGTACATAACAATACAACAATCTATACTAATATTTTATAATTTATATTAATATTTTAAAGAAGCTGCAGGGGGTAATCTTCGGAACAACTGATCCTATTAAGAAAATTCTTACACTAATAGGAAGCTACAATATTGGCGAGTGTCATAACATATAATATATTTTACTAGCTGCGCCCCGCGGTTTCACCCGCGTAAATGTCGTTCCCGTGGAATATCGAGATAAAAAGTAGCCTATATATTAATACAGGGTGTCAGCTACCTCCATACAAAATTTTATCAATATTGGTCTAGCCGTTTGAGCGTGAAGAAGTAACAAACATATAAACACACACACACACACACCGTCACACTCACAAATTTTGGCCTTTATAATATTAGTGTGATGTTAAAAACAAGAAAATTCACATGGTCAAAATCGCGGGCAGGAGCTATTGTTATTATTTAGGAGTTTCGCGTCCGCGTGCCAAGCATGGAGATTTAATTTCGTTCAAGTAATCAGAAAGAAACTGTAAGGAAAATGTGAAATACATTTACAGACTAGAAATTTCGCCCGGTGATGTAAAAAATATAATTATCTTCTTAGTGTGTCGTTGGCAATCTAGCTAAAGTCGGCCCAGAATTTCGCTGCGGTTTGGCATCTTCCGTAGCGTCCATTCCTGTAACGTGCAAACAATAGGACACGTAGGACACTGTATTAAGTATCTCATTATTTGTGGAAAAGGACCATAATAATAAAATTACCAAAGCACAAGACATATCAATGTGACTACGGAACCCAATCTCTTAACAAGCTTTTATTTCAGGTTCCACTTTAATTTTCGGCAAGACTCGGTAAGATTACCATAATTAAGTACGAGTAGAAATTTTATAATGAATGAGAATTCTAGAAATTCTTCGTGAGTAGGTACAATTAATATATTATTAACAAGAGGAAATTAATTAAATTGTTCACTATTTTGGGACCTCGAAAGTTTACTCGGATGCTTGTTCAAATACTTAGTTTACTTAGGCAAGAGGAATTGAGGATCTATTAAATTCTTTTAGGCATAAATTGAAGTAAAATAACTATGAAATGAGAAATAGCATAAAAACGTAAGCATAGTCAACCTATAATGTTCCCACTGCTGGGACACAGGCCTCCTCTCACTAAGAGGGAGTGAACCATAATCCACCACGAGGGCCTATACGGGTTGGTAGAATGTCACAATGTCTTCGAATTTTTGGTTCTAGGACATGCCGATTTCTTCACGATGTTTTCCTTTACCATTTTTGAGAGCAGTGGTGATGAACGAGAAATAGGTGGGAGAAAATTAAACCAGCTATCAAATGTGAAGGTATACAATCTGGAGACGACACACACTAAATACTGAAAATACTGGCAAAACAAATGCAAAGGGGTATTTTGGAACTATCAAATAAATAAATCAATCAATCTGCCTAGCCTTTTCCAAACTAGGTTGTGGTCGGCTTCCAGTCTATCCAGATGCAGCTGGATACCAGTATTTTACATGGAGCGACTGCCTATCTGACCTCCATAACCCAGTTACTGAGTGATACCCCTTGGTAAAACTAGTTGTCAGACTTTCAGGCTTCTGACGACCCGAAACGACTGTCAAAGATTCAGAAATGACTGCCGGGATCAACGGCTCAACGTACTTTCCGAGGCACGGAGGGGTCTTGGTATGTAAAGATGTTCACCTATCTACATCTGCGGACCAACCGTGGCAAGCGTAGCTTAACTTGATCCATCGACCCATGCGGCTGTTATTATTTGGCCACGAGCCCCTGCTATCTAAAATGGAACATGGCCTTTACAACCACTCTTACCAACCAGCTACAAAAACCAACAACATCTTCGCATTTTGTCGACAAATTCAGCTTTTACGTCGCACAGTGGGCCCATACTGAAAATTAGTGGACTTAGGCAACAAAGTTCCAATATCGATGCGATTTTTTTTTATATGACGTGTTATGATATTCCTGACAACTTTTATTCTTATAACATTTCTTCTAAAGTTGATAGTTTGTCTTGAAAAAAATTAATTAGATTATTTTGTATGGAGCGAATCACGTTTAATTTTTTTTCTTCAATTGTACTAATATGTTGGGTGTGTGGCGTGAGTATATGATAGCTAGGGTCATTCTCTATCCACGAAAAAAAAAACAGCGCCGGCCATCTGCGGCAGCGCGAGTAATCATTCGGTAAAAAAAAAATGTTATGTAAGATTTTTTTTTGCCATTTAAAATAAATTCAAAGTAATTTTTTTGTGTCATTAGGCTAATTCACCTTCTCTTTATTAAATATATAGTTTTAACAGCGCATAGGTACTTATAACTAATTATTCTGGTAGAAATTTAGTAATTATTGCTATGTTATCGGTAGCACCTGCATTGTGATTGATGACTCATTTGTTATTGCGCTCGGCTAAGCGCATAACTAATGAGTCATCGAAAAATGCTCGTCTCTGATTGGCTGAATAATTTTCACTCACTGATAACAGTGTCCACTACTTGAGTAATTAACACTGTCTATAAATATAAAGACATTCATTAAGTCCATCTAGTTTCGCTCTTGTCGCTTATTTGTGAACACAGTGAAATACTTTTATTTTTATATTTACATTAGAACTATGGCTGGATTTTGTACCAACCTAGATTTTTTTGTGAAATTAAGAAGTGGCGGTGATCTGAAAAATCATATGTTTCTATATGAAAGTATCATTTCTGTCTTGACTACCGAAGTTTCTGAAGAAGACAAGAACCGAATCAAGGAGTTCTGTCGACTTTTTTGTGTAAATTTAAATAAAAAGTGGATAGAGTCAAGTAGAAACCAAAAAACTTTTATGAATCGTGTAAGTAATCGCAAGTGGTTGGAAAAAAACATCAACTGGCCTGTTTGTGACAGTGTTGACCTGAGAAGTGAGATGGGCTTTTCGGACGCAGTCTTATCTGAACCTGTGGATATAGATTCCCATGTTCCTACACTTGCAGTATGTACTGCGGAAGCGGGAACATCTACAGAAAAGGAGCACAGAAAACCATTCGAAGAGTTAAGTAAGAAGCAAAAAAAAAGACGTTCTACTTCCATAGTAGAAGAAAATTCCGAAGAAGAGTTGCAGACCTGGTACATAACAAAATTGAAAGACAACGGCAAAACGAATCTGGCAAAAGTGATCGAATACCTTTCCAGTAATCCAGATGCCCTATCCGAAGTAGACGAGCGACTATTCAAAAAGCAGAGCTTAAGTACTGTCTCTGAAGATAACTGTTTAGCTCTTTATACATCACTTGCGCTCTCGAAATGGAAGTACTTAGCTCTTCGACAATTTCTGAAAGAAGAAAACTGTGCTGCCTTTCCATCTTATCCAAAGCTTGTAAATGCCAAGAAAAGATGTTACCCACCACAAGAGAGTATGGAGATTACCGAAAAAGGAGCTCAAATTAAATTGCAAGCGCTATTGGACCACACTGTGGAAAGGATTTTACTAGGTATTAGTAATTCTGTTGATAGGTCTCAAAATAAAGAACTCAAGTTGACCTGGAAATGGGGACTTGATGGTTCTTCGTCGCAGAGCAATTATAAACAGAAAACGTCTACAGAGTTCGATGATTCATCAGTAGTCATGATAAGCATCGTCCCTCTTCGGCTAGTGTCTACTAGCCCATCTTCTGGGAATGAAAATATAGTTTGGGAGAACCCCACACCTTGCTCAACTCTGTACTGTCGACCGGTGAAGTTCACTTTCACTTCGGAGACAGCAGATTTTATAATGTCTGAAGAGTCTGAGATGAAAAAACAAATTGATGAACGAATATCTACACAGTGTGGAAATATTATTGTATCACATGAATTGCATATGACCATGATTGATGGAAAAGTGGCCAATATTATTGCTGAAGTACCATCATATGCAACGTGTCCTATTTGCTTGGCAAAACCGAGCGAGATGAATAATTTAGACGCTTTGACTTCCAAACCACTTCGTGAAGAAATTTACAAACAAGGAATTTCTTCGCTGCATATGAAGATTCGGTGTATGGAATGTCTTCTCCATATATCTTATAATCTGGATTTTCAACGATGGACTGCTCGAGGCGAACATAAGGCTTTGAAACAAGCTAAAAAAAATACCACGCAACAAGAGTTTCGTGAGCAAACTGGAATGCTGATTGATATAGTCAAACAGGTATGTATTTAATTTTGGCTCTTTTTATGTTGTTTGTGTATTATATCTCTATGTATTGTATATTACAGTATTGTTTTCCCATTTTAGGGTTTTGGAACTACAAATGACGGGAATACTGCGAGGCGCTTTTTCCAAGATTACAAAAGATCATCCAGAATAACGGGAATTGACGAAAATCTGATTTTCAGATTTTCCGTTATTCTACAAGCCATATCATCAGGCAAAAACATTGACTGTGAAAAATTTAGAAGATACTGCAGAGAAACAGCTGATGTGTACGTGCAACACTATTCGTGGTACTACATGCCAGTTAGTGTACATAAACTTCTAATGCACGGTGCAGACATCTGTAACCACTTTGGTGTTTTGCCAATCGGTAAGTAAAAAATAAATATAGTTTGATGTATTATTTGACTCAATTGCGTTTTGAAATTAAAATGTATGTACTTATTCGTTTTAGGTATCTTATCTGAAGAAGCTTCGGAAGCCCGTAATAAGGACTTCAGAAACGTCAGGGAGTGGCACACTCGGAAAACGGGGAGAATAGCAACAAACGAAGACATCCTCCATGGACTTCTAATAAGCTCTGATCCCCACATATCCTACATAAGGCCTAAAATATTGAAACAGGGTCATAATGAGTTGTTGCCTGAAGCAATTCAGTTGTTACAGACTACTGAGCCTCCCTGTGACAGTGAGATTATGGAGGAAGAAGAATGCCTCATAGCAGAGTCCGAAAATTTGCCGGACCCACTAGCACTTCTGGAACAAGAAATAATGTGATCCGGCTCTAGATTATCCTCACAAAAGCCCATCAGGGCTAGGTATATGACAAACAGCCCTTTTCAGGGCTACAATTACTTCACAGTTTCATACGCTTGATTATGTAGATAATTATCAACGACTTGCCCGTACAAATTTAAATTATTTCACCTATCATTAACAAAATTAGTATAACCTGAAACTTATTACGATATTTATTCAACAATAGATAACGTGCAGTTAAAAAAATAACACAGCCAATCAGAGACAAGCATTTTTCGACGACTCATTAGTTATACGCTTAGACGAGCGCAATAACAAATGAGTCATCAATCACAATGCAGGTGCTACCGATAACATAGCAATAATTACTAAATTTCTACCAGAATAATTAGTTATAAGTACCTATGCGCTGTTAAAACTATATATTTAATAAAGAAAAGGTGAATTAGCCTAATGACACAAAAAAATTACTTTGAATTTATTTTAAATGGCAAAAAAAAATCTTACAAAACATTTTTTTTTACCGAATGATTACTCGCGCTGCCGCAGATGGCCGGCGCTGTTTTTTTTTTCGTGGATAGAGAATGACCCTAGCTATCATATACTCACGCCACACACCCAACATATTAGTACAATTGAAGAAAAAAAATTAAACGTGATTCGCTCCATACAAAATAATCTAATTGATTTTTTTCAAGACAAACTATCAACTTTAGAAGAAATGTTATAAGAATAAAAGTTGTCAGGAATATCATAACACGTCATATAAAAAAAAATCGCATCGATATTGGAACTTTGTTGCCTAAGTCCACTAATTTTCAGTATGGGCCCACTGTGCGTCGCAGAAGTCAAGGACTATAATTCATCTGTACAGACAAAAGGGCTGCAAGACTTGCTTTACATTTGAATGGGAGGTTTATTGCATTAAAATAATAATCTCGCCTCTCTTCGTATTAGGGTAGGCGCAGACAGAGCGAGATGCTCGAGCAGTTTTCATTAGTTGGTCAGTTTGTCACACTTCATCTGCCTGCCTCTTCTCAACTATGTTGGGGTCGTCTTCCAGTCTAACCGGATGCAGCTGAATACCAGTATTTTACATGGAGCGTCTGCCTATCTGACCTCCACAACCTAGTACTGGGTACCCCGATAACCCTTGGTAAGACTGGTTGCAGACTTTCGAGCTACTGATGACCCGTAACGACTTCAAAGATCCACGAATGACAGCCGTGATCAACGGATTAACGTGCTTTCCGAGGAACGGAGGAGTCTTGGTATATGAAGATGGTCACCCATCCACGGACCAACCGCGGCAAACGTAGCTTAACCTGGTCGATCGACCCGTGCGGCTGTTGTTACTTAGCCACAAGCCCCTCAGTCAATCTCTCACACGTATCCTAATTTATTTGTCTTCTGCCATACTCATTTTTCTTCCGTTTTAGCATTCCCACCACAGCTTCATGTTTAGCTGTTTCAATATAGCAGCATTTCAGACTAGCAGTTGATTGCTTAAAGAACTGGAATACTATTGAAATAGAGTTGAAAACAGCATGCAGGATTCATTCCGTTCCGCATAGTAATTCCGTATGTGCCTCGCAGTCACGCGGGCACTCGCGAGCTTGCTCGAGCGTGCGCGCGTCTACGCTTGCGAACAGTTGCCGCAGCAGTACAAGAGTTAATACCATACAGAGACAAAGCTTCTAAAGGGGGATTTCAAACTGTTCAAAATTGAGTAGGTATTCTGCAAATGGTTATTCTGTAACGTTAATTACTTTGCATAGGTTCTATTGTAGAAACAAGTTCTTCTAACTGAACAGATAGCTGTGCCGCTGGAGAGTTCGTTGCGCCAGTTCTTCTTCCCGGCCAGAGAACTAAGATGTGGTGAAGGGCGGAAGTTTTGGGGGACTGCCTTATGTAATATTGATGCTGATTTTCGAGCAACCTAATTTTAATAACTGACTTTTGGTTTTGTTAATATTATTCTGGTAACGATAGCGCACGCGAGCATAGGCGAGACTGCTCGAGCCCGAATGAACGCGGCGATTTTTGCTCGACCATGCTCGAGCAGTCGCCGCTCTGTCTGCGCTAACCCTTAAGGGAGTCTGGGTTCGCAGTGACCTATATACGATAAAATGGTGGCTGAAGTCGTTAAAAGTGCGGCTTTTGTATTGCAGTTATGTTGCGTTTGAAGTTTCGTGAAACAAGGTGAGACTTTATAGGGGGACTTTGAGTGTACTTGGGGACTTGACGTAATCTTTCGGAGCTTGAGGTGTGCTGTTACGTAGTTTGGAAAAGGGGTTGTGGTTATTACCGTATGGTCGTTACACTGATTTAGAAATAACAACAACCAATCTACTTATATATTTAATTTAAGAATGTAGAATAAAATAAGTTTCTTAAAAAAAAATTGTTTACGTTTAATATCGTAAAAATTGACGTGGATTGCACATGGTAACATTTCGCGGGGATAATACAGAATTGGGGCCCAGGCATGGTGATATGTGTAATCACAAAACTACTAAACGCCCTGCATTTGCAAATCAATAAGAAAGATAGAAAAAAGAAGAAAGAGACAACAATATAAGGGTGAATAAGGGTATGGTAATGCTTCAACGATGACCGAAACTTGGCCATATTCATATAAAGTTGTAGCAACTTGTAATCTAATAAGAATCAGTACTTCTCCAAGATGGAAACTTCTTCAATATGCGTCAGTTCGGCTTGACGACAAAAACGTCACTTAACGAAGATATCAATGCAAACGTGGTTATATAACTACGTGTATTTTCACATTCAGGTGCAGCGCAGACGACTTGCTATCCGTGACGCACTTTTAATTGTAAGTACCAATAAAATGGAAACTGTTATGCTATGCTGTAAAAAACTCACCGTGAAAAATTCGGTGAAGTAAGCTGTCAATAGTGTCAATCCCTAACATCAGGTGAAATGACAGCTCACTTGAAGCTCACGTCACCTAAGTTATCACGTTGATCTTTTTACAGAATAGCACCGCAGTAGATAAAATAATAACAGTATATACCTGGAATAGTTGAAATAAACATAGGATGATATCGCGTTCTAATTTTCGGCTACTACACTAAAAGCTTACTTAGAATCAAAGAGATTTTTTCTGCGCCACAGACTCGATCGCACAAAAAGTGTGTCGACTGCTCTGCACCTTTTTTTTTTTGTTTTCGGGGGAAACCTTCAAAAGGCACTCGACCTCCGGGGAGGGGTCGGGAGTGTGGGATTTTTACCTCACTAAAACCACCCCGGTGATCACCATCAGCACATAGGGGCGGTCCCGGTTCCTCTTAAAAGACCAATTCCGGAACCCCCCCGTGCGACTGCTCTGCACCTTATATGTACTTAAGGTCGATGTTGTTTTGGGAATGATGTGATATGACAATGTTGCGGTTTAAAAGAAGATGTTGTAACAAAAATTGAAAAGAGTATGCTTAGATGGTTTGGTCATATTGAGAGGATGAATGAAAGACGACTAACAAAAGATTTTTGCATTTACAAGGCAGGTGTGAATGGAAACGCTATGCTGGGGAGGGTGACGCGCTGGAAGGACATATTAATATAGTAACATGTGATGTTCTTCAGAAAGGTTAGGTGCGTAGTACTCGTAACGCGCGTGCGTGCAGGGTCAGATGAATGAATGTAAACGAAGCAAAATGAGTATGTAAGGTTTGTCGCAGCCGGCGTTCTGTATTTCCTGCATAGATTTACGGCTTTTTCCCACGGGGGCACCCGTGGGAAAAAGGCGTGAGTCTATGTAAGATCCGGCGTTTCTAAATTTACCAAAGATGTAAACAACAATGGCCGCTCAAAATTAAAACAAATATTACTAAAACATTTCTTGTACCTATATCGATTTCATTCAATTTCGAGACGCCATTGTTGTTTACATCTTTGGCAAATTTAGAAACGCCGGACTATATGATGTATGTTGTTTCCCTTCCTTATATTGATATTTTTTTTCTACTTTAATCATGGACAATAGCTGTTTTAGCTGTATCTGGTTAGACTGGAATCTGACTGCAGTATAGTTGGGAAAAGTCAGATGTTGAAAATCAATAGTTTTATCATATTTCATTTAGCCTATCGCTGCTGTCTTTAAAATACTGGGGTGATAAGAATATTTTTTACATATCCTTAATCTTCTCACTCATTGGTGTCTTTTAATCCACCCAGACCTGATCATATTTTTAAACCAAATACTGTCTGTAATAGCACACAAAGTAAGCAATTCCATATTCGATCTCATAAGTCTTTTAAAATAAACTAACCAACAAACACTCAGATAGCCGGAAATGAGCAAACAACGCGATGCCTGAATCTGACAGGGTTGGCAGATCTATAAAATAACAAACATAACTATATCCATCTCCTACTCTCTCTCTCTGTTTGTCTCTTTCTTGCCAGGGTTTAAACGTACTTGATGCTAGGGTTAATAATATCAACCTGATGATTGACTACTGCAGGGCAAAAGCCTATAGAGGTATTAGAACAGGGCGTAAAGTTCACTCATTCTCCATAGACAAGAGAGGAGCCTACGACCAGACGGGTGTTGTGTCTGGTGGGCAACTGCCAGACGGTTGACGTCGTCGGGACGTTATATGTAAATTCTGCTTGCGCGATGCAGGATTTTCTCTACTGCTACGTACACTAATCGGAATCGTAATGTAATCGCCTCACCTCGGGACTAGGTCACGAACCGCGGTGTGGTGCGTGGCCAACTTGCAGTTCCCGCGCTTCCGTCTCTTTGTAGCCGAGTTTACCTCTCTTCGTCCACCCTTGCCCCCTCTCACCCCTCCCGTGGCCTGCCTACAGCACCATCAACCAGCGGTCGGCGTCGCCTAGCCGTAGCCGAGTCGACGTATCGGAGCTGCTGATCCGCTTTGGTTACGTGCTTACGTTATGTTGGCGCCTTTTTGACGGCGAGGCGATACGGTGACGATCCGGACTAGCTAATTTTTCGCAAACCAAAAAGTCCAGGTTACCTCACGCTGTTTGCTTTGACTTTTTCCGTCAGTCAGTGGATGTCTAAGATTAACAGATCATCAGAACGTCATCATCATTCTCCTGCCCTCATCCCAATTTATTAGGGGTCGGCGCAACATGTCTTTTTCTTCCATTCTTCTCTATTGGTCGTCATCTCGATAGCCACCCCTTTTCTAACCATATCATCATTCGCACAGTCCGTCCATCCAGCCATCAATAGATCATCAGGATATAGAGACTTGTTTGTCACATTGATTAGGATTTATTCCAGTCTGATGATACCAGAAGGCCACTTCTTGTAATTTAAAACGTTCAAAATCTAGTCGCAGTCTCATCTCAGCGACAAACAAATGCCAAAAACTTGTAAAAATTTAGGGAAATTAGAGGTATTTTTGACAGTTTGAGACTGAGATCAGACTGTGAACGTTCTTAAAATTACGAGCATTGCCCCTCTGACTTGAACCTACAATTCCATGCTCCAGAAGAGACTCACGTCTCTTAAACTCTGACCAAATAGTCATTTGATATCATAAAAAATATAAATTCCTGATTAAAGCTTGCCATCCCTAAACAAACAATATTTCTGAACGCGACATGACAAATCAACGTTCCAAGTTCAAACCTCTGTGTTTGTGATGTATCGCGTCAGTCAGTTCCGGTGGCCGGAACTTCCAGCGAACCAATAGAGCGACCAAGTACAGTCACGAACATAATAAAACAACGGTTGACTTGGCGGCAATGGACGAAGTGAACGTTTATTCTTTTTGTGACAATCTAGTACAGATAATTAATGTAGAGGGCGCTGGTTGTATAGATATTGTTACCATACTTAAAACAACACCTCCACTTAACAAAATCAATACCATAATATGTTAATTAATAAACAGGTGAAATGCCAAGTTTTTGGGTTAAGTAATTATGTTTAACGGAACCCAAACTTTTTGTTAAGATATCGGCTGGCATTTCAGCCGTTTCCAGATACGCAATTTTAATAGATTCATTTGCGACAGCTTCTCTCACAAAATGAAATCGTATATCTATATGTTTAGATCTTCGATGGAAAATAGGATTTAATGCTAGTTTCTGAGCACTTTGACAATCATTATATAAAACAATAGTATCCGATTTTCCATAGATTTCAGATAATAATCTCTTTAAATAAATTGCCTCTTTACTGGCTTCAGACAAGGAAACATACTCCGCTTCAGTGCTAGACAAAGCAACATTTCTTTGTTTTCTACATTCAAATGAAATTACAGTATTTGACAATTTAAAACAGAAGCCTGAATATGATTTTCTGTCAGTGACGTCTGAACCCCAATCTGCATCCGCAAAACCTTCAATAGTAGAATTATTCTTGCGAAAAACAAGACCATAATTTTTGGTTTTCTTTAAATATCTTAAAACCCTCTTTAAATGTCTCCAGTGAGTCTCACTATACGAACTATTAAATTGGCTAAGATAACTGACACTAAATGCAATGTCTGGCCTGGTGAGGACTGCCAAGTACATTAATCCACCAATTAACTGTTGATATGGGTACTCACTACATACATTTGGTGATTTTTCTAATTTCAGATTTGCCTCCATAGGAGTATCTGCAGCTTTACAATGTGACATATTAAATTTCTTTAACAGACTATCAACATATTGCTCCTGGTCAACAGTAATTACATCTTTACACATATTAATTCTTAGGCCTAAACATTGTTTTACTTGACCCAAGTTTTTAATTTTAAATTTACTAGCCAGTTCTTGAACTAGTTGTTCAGTAGCTTTGGTACAATTTGAAAACACGAAAAAATCATCGACAAATAATGCAATAATTATTTTAACATTACCTTTAAATTTGGTAAACAGACAAGGCTCATACAATGATTTTTTATAACCTAGACTAATTAAGTAATCATTGACTCTTTGGTACCATGCCCTAGAAGACTGTTTCAAGCCATATATAGCTCGTTTTAACTTTAGTACCATATTATTATTGGTATCATCACACTCAAAAGTAACAGGTTTTTTCATGTATACAGTTTCATTCAAAATGCCATTCAAAAAAGCTGTGGTTACATCAAGATGACTGATCGCTAACTGTAACTTTGCTGCTACTGCAAATAACAATCTTAATGTGGAATATCTAAGCACAGGAGAAAAAGTTTCATGAAAGTCAACACCAGCTTGCTGGGAGAAACCTTTTGCAACTAATCTTGCACGATAACGCACATTATTTTCACTGTCATATTTTTTTTTAAACACCCACCTGCACTGAATCACTGAACTGTCTTGAGGATGATCAACAAGCTCCCAGGCATCATTTTCTTCAAATGATTTTAGTTCTTCCTTCATACTTGCTCGCCAGAATGTACTTTCTGGGCCATTTAATGCCTCTCCGAGTGTGATCTCTCCATCGCTGCTATCTTCACACTTTGCAACACACAAGTTATTGCAGCAATACCTACCTGGTGGCCTTCTAGTGCGTTTGGGTAATTGCTCTGGCTCACTTGGTTCAACATCTGGATCTGAGGCTGTGTCAAAGGAGTTATCAGTAATACTCACTGTAGAAACTTCAGATTCTGGGACATAAGTTTCATCCCTATCATCAACTTCAGAGAACGGACTCTCATTTTCTTCATAATCAGAATGAATTTCCTCTTGCTGAGTTACCTCCACTGGATGCTTACATTCCAATGGTATTTCTACCACATTCTGGTTTGAAGTCTCCATGATAACTATATCTCTGCTTGTAGTGACAACATTAGTTACAGGATTGTATACTCTATATCCTTTAGTGTTTTCTGCATAACCTACAAAAATCAGCTTATTGGCCTTCTTATCCCATTTCAAACGTTTTTCCTTGGGAATGTGAACCATTACTATGCTGCCAAAAATACGCAAATGACCTAGGTTTGGTTTCTGACCCGTCCAGACTTCATAAGGAGTTTTATTATTCAGGCCCGTGACAACAGATCTATTTCTTAAATACACTGATGTGTTGACGGCTTCTGCCCAAAATTTCTTCTCTAATCCAGCATCGAAGATCAAACATCTAGCCTTTTCAACTATTGACCTGTTCATTCTCTCGCAGAGACCGTTTTGTTCTGGTGTATAAGCATTAGTTCTCTGGTGAACTATACCTTGCTTACTCAGATAACTGTCAAATTCTCGACTACAAAACTCCCCTCCATTATCAGTTCGAAAAACCTTGACTTTCTTGTCTTTTTGTTTTTCTACCATACACTGAAATTCTTGAAAATATTTGAACACTTCATTCTTAGCCTTCATAAAATATACAAATGCCATTCTGCTGTAGTCATCCACAAACAAAACATAGTATTTTGATCCTCCAATCGACTGATTTTCCATAGGACCTCCAACATCCGCATGAATAATCTCCAGCACATCTTCTGTTTTTGATGAACTTTGTTGAAAGGACAACCTCGCTTGTTTGCCTTCACAACAAACAGTACATGAAGATTTCCCTATGTTTGCCACCTCTGGATATGTAATTCCTTCTACAGCTCCATTTTTCATTTTATGCAGGCTACTACTGTTAATATGACCCAATCGCCGGTGCCAAGTCTCACATGATGTTATTGCAGGCGCTGCAAATATTTGCTCTGGTTGTAATGTTTGCAATTTATACACACCATCAACTAATTCTGCTTGGCCAATGAGTTCTCTCTGTTGATTATTAACATAGCAAACATTTCCTTTGAAAATTACACTGTTGCCATTCCTAATCAACTGACTCACAGAAAGCAAGTTAGTGGTTAAATCCGGTATATACAACACATCTGTTACTGTGACGTCGTATTTTTCACCATTGACAACTGTAACGATGTTTACGTCGCCAGAACACATAACTGGAACTCTAGTCTTATTTGCGATGATAATTTCTTTCGTTTCTGGCTGCTGCGATACATTCGTGAGGTTATCTTTGTTTGCAGTCATGTGTTTACTTGCCCCACTATCAATATACCAGCTGCTCTGATTAAAATTTCCACTCAGAAACACAGCATTGAAGGCGTTGGTTTGTTTTGGTTTGCTATTCTCCGATTGCGGACATTGATTTTTATAATGACCTTTTTGTTTACATTTATAGCACTTTATAATCTTCTCAGGTTTTGACGTATCTGATTCTGATTGTCTATGGCCGCTTTTATAGTTGCCAGTTTTCAATCTATGCCTTCCTTTCGCCATAAATGCACTTTCTGAACCGGATGTAGTACCAACATTATCATCTGCACACATGTCCATCAACTTGGTTTTTATAATATCTGCACTAACCTCAATTCCTGAGTGCTCAATAGCCATTATCATAGGCGCATATTTTTCGGGCAAACCCGCCAACATCAATGCTCCAATCCACTCATCGGTTATTCTGAATCCTGTTCCTTGAAGTCGCTGGCCCGTTTCCACAATTTGAGTAACATACTGTGCCATTGACTCACAGTTTTCAAGCCGAATATTAATGAGATTTCTCAGCAGACTGATCTTCCTAGTGTAGCCGGAATCATCATACATATGTTTAAGCGTAGACCATAAATCATATGCAGTAGCTGCCTGCTTGATATGAACATATAAAGATGTGTCAATTGCTAAAATTAACTTTGCCTTGGCTTTAGCATCACTTTCAATAGCACTCACAGACGCCGATGCCGATAACTTGGTCTTGATTGTATCCGCCATTCCCTCTAGCACCAAAACATTTTGCACCGCAAAACACCAATCATCATAGTTTTCACGGCCCTTTAACTTTGGTACGTTAGCTAGGTAGTTCGTCGACATTATTATCGCAGTATTAAAAACTTTAGAATTCACTTAAAATATTTCTGGGTCCATAACCTAATAAAACAACGGTTGACTTGGCGGCAATGGACGAAGTGAACGTTTATTCTTTTTGTGACAATCTAGTACAGATAATTAATGTAGAGGGCGCTGGTTGTATAGATATTGTTACCATACTTAAAACAACAGAACATCGGCGGAATATGTAAGTAGTATGGTCTTTAATAGCAACATGTGGGTAGTTTGTAATCAGGGATTCCTGTGTTGTGTTTACAGTCTGTGGAAATATGGTTGTATACTTATGGGGGTGGATTTCCGTAGCTTACTGATGGTTATTGATTAAAGTAACGAGCCGTAGTATTAATAAAACAATGGCACTCCGGGAGTGCCGACAGAAGTGAAAACAAAACACAAACAGAATACTTTGCCATCATTCACTGACATATCGGATAATTATACATTAAAACCGAGTACATCTCGAGGACAGCCGAACACATCCGAAGCGGTGTCGGTTATACATTTTCGCCGCGCCGTAGAAAGAGAGGGGGATACTCCTACGCCGCGCCGGCTGTCTACTCTCCATCCGTCTTACGAATTTTCGATCAGGGTCACGTGTCCTGACGCGAGTTTAACATTTTGTACCCATTACAAAAAAAGTGTACAACGCCGCTAAAGAAGTTTTCACTTCAAAAATTTTGGTAATGATAGGTACTACAGGCCGACCGCTTAATTGAGATGTGCTAAATTTATAGTTACAGTTTGTGCGTGTATATCGCCACCTGTATTTACTATTTAATGTACAATCAAGAAATATCACGCGGTCACAAACACTGCCAAAGCTTTGTAGGTTGTCGCGACAAGCTTTTTAATAAACAAAAGACATACGATTGTTCCCAAGACTACCTCAGACCTCAGTGTAGTCTCAAAAATTCCTTTGTGACATTTTTGTGCGTCGAGTAATCATGCACGTTTATTATAAGCAAAAAGGCAGTACATCGCATAATAGAATGTGAATGCATACTTTGTTTGATCTCAATGAGATGGACGGAATTCCGGATCGGTATTTCACTAATGTGTATTCGTGCCCGGGTTTACGGATGTTTAAACAACGATTCCAATATTTCATTGAGGGTCTGTTTCTTTGGCCTTTCGCAAATTGCATTACATAGCTGTTCAACGGAATGACGGAATAGTACAGTCACCAAAGGAGATAAGTAACCAGGGTCGTCGAATATAGTTGAAGTTTAGAAAGCAAAAAAAAAAAAAATTAATTGAAAACAAACAGTTCATTTATCAAATTAAATTTCATTCACAAACATTTATTGGTTCTTACTAAACTTCAACTATATCCGACGACACTGGTTACTTATCTCTTTTGGTGACTGTACCTTATTTTTATGTTAACAAATAGGCCAATTTATTACCAAGTCCTAATGTTTCGGTACTGTATTTTTGTCTCACGAAATGACGGGCGCTTTACTTGTGGTTACCGAATGTACAGACGCCAGCACATCAAGCTACCCGAAACTGTCAAATTTTCCCAATCAACTGTAAACCTTATACTTAAGTGATAAAGTTGAATATCTATTAAAGAAATTTGACAGATTGTAGTAGGTTGATGTGCTGGCGTCTGTACAAATACGCTGTGAATGTGTGTGTAAGCGCAGGAGCTCTCAGTACACTCCGAGACAATGGCGATGTCGGAAGTGTGTGTTATGTTCTGACGTTGCTCGTCTTCACGCACACATTCACAGCGTGTTAGTAGTCACTTTGTACACTTTGTAATCACACGTAAGGGTCAGCGCAGACAGAGAGGAATAATCCTCGCGCGGTCTCGGGCATTTTCTTTACGGATCGCGTATGTTCGAGCTTGCGAGGACGCGTCTTCGAGGACGCGCGAGCATTTTTTGTCAGGTTCAAGCATTTATGCACTTCATTGTAATAATTTTAAAGTTAATTTTCAAGTGCGTTAATAACATCCTCTCCGCTGCGCTCCGTTGTCTGCGCTGACCCTAAAGCGCGCGTCGCTTCGCGAGATAAAAGTAATGTAACAGAGTAGGTACGGAGACACCTTGGAGGCACTGTCAAAACTTTCCGTGCAAGAGTGTCACCGTTTACTCGCACTACGACACAAAATAAATGGCGTATAGAAACTGACGGCATTGAGTGGCGGCCCGTGACTGAAGTTGTGCGCTTAACGCACTCTCGGTGCCACGATTTTTTTTTGTACTTTCGTCTCTAGACGCTGCTGGTGGCAAAGGCGCGGAGATGCCGTGCCTGTACATGTACAGACGCCAGCACATCAAGCTACTACAATCTGTCAAATTTCTTTAATAGATTTTCAACTTTATCCCTAAAACATAAGGTTCAAAGATGATTGGGAAAATTTGACAGTTTCGGGTAGCTTGATGTGCTGGCGTCTGTACCAATAGGTACTCCATTCATTCATTAGAAAAGTAACGGTTATCATAGGTATAAAATTCAAAGTCCTGACTGACTGATATATCAACGCACAGCCTAAACCGCTGCTCGTAGAAACATGAAATGATATGGACAAAAAGTACATTCCATTTACACATACATAGTAAATAATATTGGATATTAAAAATAGAAAAATGAATTGATTCGTAGTTTTTAACCTCTCTGGACTCGTCAGTTTTTATTTCAAAATAATTAGTAATGAAAGATGAATTCAAAGTGTCATTTGTCAACGTCTGCCATAATGGACCATAGAGAAAGATAAATATAATAATGGGCGTTCCACACCATGCATACTACTTGTAGATATGTGATATGGACGACAAAATGTTTTTATTAGGAACATTTTATTCATACAAAACTGGCTTCATCGGTATTTGTCGCATTTAATAAACTTATCTTTCCATAATGTTGATGCGTAAGATAGTTTTTTTTATATTTCACACAAAAAAAAACTTAAAACGGAACGCGTTTACTTGTTTGACAATGTGTCATTGTCTATGTCAATGTAATGTTATTGCAGATTCTTCATTGCGTATTTATTGTGTTTGTTTCTGCGATTATTTTCTAATATTTTTTACCCCTGCTTATTTCTACGGACTGATACCGTCTACCACTCGATTACCTTGCTATTAACACTGGACTCTGATTTGCATTGCGTTTTGGATTTGTTTTGTGGATCAATATGAGGTGCATCAACTGCGGAATAGCTTTCAGTATATTATAGTGTACCTACTCTGTGGGAATAGCCATGCAAAGGTTGCAGAGGCATCTCATAACCTCGCTTTCTGCACACCATCAAACAAGACTTTCGCGTTGGATAACCAATGCTCAAACCCAGGTAAGAAGTTGGACTAGAAAAAACTTCTGATTTATTTTTATACATTGAGGTAATTTATGTAAGTACATATTATGACCTCAATGTTTTTATATAATTCTGGTATGCGAAATTAACTTACAGTGTATCTTATTTTCAGTTGCCTATGGATACATTTATTTGGCATCCATGCTTATTATTATTAAATACCGAAGCTGGTGAACACGAGAGACTACTGGGGAATAACATGGTTTGCCTTGGTTGTGGCAAATCTGTGAGGAAAATAAGACATCATACTGTCAGTATGGAGTGTCCATTGCTGGCTGTCCTTATCACAAAATACTAATTATGTGATAAGCATTTTGTTTTTCATTATTATAAATACCTAGTTGTATTAATCTATAAAAAAAGGAGTTTTCATACTATGTTTCTGTGATTGTAATATCTGCGTTTTATATATTTTCCATCTTTAACATATACTTGCCTAAAGAAGGCATGTGTAACAATAACATAATACTTGAAAACATAAAGAGATGTATACAAAAGATACTCTTGTTACTAAAAATTATATAAACATAAGCATTTATCTGTGTTTATTCTAACTGGTTTACTTTCAGCCCTCAAGAAACAACTATGTTTGCCATGTGTGTTGGATGCGAGCAAATAGACAGGCAGTGCATGACTCATCACGAGACATGCAGGAATTGGCTTTGAACAATGATGCAGCAGCCCCTAATGTTCAAGTTGTTAGCCCACCAGAGCCATCACCATTGCCGCCTGTTCAAAGAGGGCCACTTCAATGGGATAGTAATACGATATCATTACCTAATTATAAGCCAGCTTCAATCACATCTGTTCACTGTATATTTCAACAATGCAGAAACAGATTGTTACATTTGTTATTTATGTAATTACTGAAGCCCTATACTTATAGCGGGATCGTCCGAAAGGGTTACCGCTGCCCCGGAACATAAAGGGCTAAGGAAGGAATACGGGTGGGTTTTAGTCAGTAAGAGTCTGACACTCCCTTCCGCTCCACCTAGAGCGGGAGGAGTCATTAGATGATTTCCCATCCAAAAAAAAAGCCCTATACTTACACTTTATCCAGGTTAGTGTATTTGTGAAATAAAAATGCTCTGTTTTATCAAAGCTGGTTGATTGACCTCCCTCGGTCTCTTTATTAACACTATTGCTGCATTGCTGTAATGTATGTTACCTAGGTAGGCATTTAAGATATAATAATTATAATATAGCAAAATATTTTTATTTAATAAATAAATATTTTTTTTAACTCTTTTGTTTTATTTTGTGCTTCCCTTGTTTATTGTTAATTGAACTATTTAAAAAAATATAAGGGCACCCTGTAAAATTGTACTTTAAAGAAAAATATTAGTTTTGAATATGCTTTGTTAATATTGTTATTATGACTGCCTCGTTGGTTTACTGTCCTGAGTTCGATTCCCAGGTCGAGCAAAGTGATATTGGGGTTATTCATCAGGAATTTCTCAGTAGGAGCCCGAAGTCTGGATTTGTGCCCGGTTGATGGCAATAGACTCGCCCCCTAATACATGGGACTTAAACATAACTGGTGAAATGTGGGTGTACTATAGGTACACCTCTGCCCATGCCTTCGGGGAATACAGGCGCGATGTTATGTTTGTTATTATTGTCACATTTTTTGAGACTATTACCCAGTTTAATAAATGTAAATCAATACACAGTTTAAAATCCTTAATTTAGGTGGCCATTACTTTGTTTAAATGCTTAATAATCACCAACCATACCATATCAGTTATACGTAATAATTCACAACTGTTCGCTACTTTAAAGCGTCTTTAAGTTTTTTAATAGCGAAATTATAATCTATATAAGTATATACCTTATTGCTAGCGTTTTGATTAAAAGATTTAATGAAATTGTTTTTTGTCTAGTATGTTGTGATGACAAGTTCTCAGAGTTTTTTATTTATAGCAATTTAATAGGCCAATATTCACGAATATAAAACACCAAAAATCATTGGTGTACTTTAAAGTTGATAACTATGCCGACGTCCTTATAAAAGCTGGCCATGTTCTTTGGAGGGTGTGTTCTTTGTTAATAGTAGGTATCCACTAAGAAAGGATTTTTAGAAATTCCACCCCTAAGATGGTGAATGGGGGGAGGGTGAAATTTCACGCGGACGAAGTCGCAGGCAAGAAGCTAGTTTCAATATAAACATTATAATAAATTCCGTTATTTCACGATAAAATACAAAGTAATGTAATCCATTCGCCATTTACATTTTCAAATAACTCTAAAATACAGCCTTTAGCCGTTACTTTTCTAATGCTATAATATTGTATATTATATGCTATAGTAAAGGAGGAGTAAGGAGTATAAATATCTACTTTGTTATTCGTTTCATTACTGACCTTAACGTAAACTTAAATGTTAATCATCATTACTTATACAATTTATAAAATCTGTTCAATAATCAATTTATTGGAAAAACATTTTAGAGTCCAACTTTCAATCTAACAGTTAATTTTATTTTGTGACCTCTAAATAATGAACCGTTTGTTTGAAATTCCTTCGACTCTCAAATGTCGCTGATGCTTAACTCCAAGAATAGCTTAAATCGCTCTTTGAACGTTTTCCATTGAAATATGACAAAGTTTTGAGTTAGGTAAAATTCGCGGCACCTTGCGCCCTTGTCCAAATAACGGTAAGGATACAATGGATGAGAGGAGCAGGAAGCGGGCGCGAATTTTCGCGCGGGCAGCTCCGAAGAAAAGAACGAAAAAGAAACGAAGTAAGAAAGAAGGCTAACTGAATACGAAGTGATACAGCGGCAGGTGATGCGATACGATGGGGACCCACCCCGGGGGAACAAAAAAAATTACGCGGTTGAAGTCGCGGGTAGAAGCTTCTTCAATAATAAAACAATCTCCAATCAACCTAGACTTTATCCAACTATTTTGGGTTAGCTTTCCGAAGCATGGAAGGGTCTCGATATGCAATGGATGGTCACCCATCCATGAACCGACCGTAGCAAGTGTAGCTTAACTTTGATCGACCCGTGCGGCTGTTATCATTTAGCATCGAGCCTCTTTATCTAATAACTAGCTGCTGCCCGCGACTTCGTCTGCGTGAAATACTATCCTAACTAAAAGTATTTACTATCCTAACTAAAAGTTTTTTTTTTCTAAAATAAAAGTAGCCTAAGTTACTCCTTATTACATCAGCTATCTGCCAGTGAGTCCCGTCAAAGTCGGTCCGTTTCAGAGATTAGCCAGAACAAACATACAGTCAGACAGACAGACAAAAATTGTAAAAAAAAATATTTTGGTATACGTACCGTGTATACCTACGAGTACATCCATAATTATGCATTTAGTAAAAACCTGTTATTTTAATATTACAAACAGACACTCCAATTTTATTTATTTGTATAGGTAGATAAAAACAGCACTTTTATGAAAAACAGAGGCAATTATTTTAGTATTTAGGTACTATAATTGTTATTATTTACAGTAGCAGTGTTTTTAAAAAATGGAAAATTGCACCAATATTGTATATATTATATTATATATATTTATTGTTTATTATTGCCCCAACGACAACCCATATTATGTCCAGGCTAACCACTGCCCACTCCAAGGTTTCCTGGAAGAGATCGCAGAAAGCGATAAGGCCGCCCACTGTATATTTTTAGTTTTCGATCAATGTTTTTTTGTTATGTATTTTTGTGGTGTACAATAAAGTAAAACAAATAATAATAAATAATTAAAATTGAATTTGTACGAATTTTGTTGTAATTAAATAGCATATTTCGACCACCGTACAACTGCAATGCTCGTAAACGCCCCGAAAAACAAAAAAACAAAATGTCGGTAAAACAAAATGTATTTGATAGATTTCCGTTCGCACTTTATTTGCAGTAATAAGCGTTACTGTGAAAAATGAATAAAATCCACACGATTTTACACTCAATAAATATTAATATCGATATCTATCCTACATATAACAAAAGAGTAACGAAGTCAAAACTGTAGATACATTGATAATTTTTTTTTAAATATAGGTAAGTAATTGAACGAGAAAACATAGATTTTTTATTTTTTGTTGGTTTGTCTGTTTATTTGGATGTATCTTCAGGATTGGTACAAAAACAGCTGAACAGATTTGGATGGCACAAAAATAGTTTATGACCAGAATTAACACACAGGTTCCTTTTATATCCGGTAATACGTTCCCGTGGGATATTGTTCAACATCCACGATAAAAGCTAGTAAATACATAAGCTCAAGCCCTGCCGAATTCTTTGCTTCGTCGCCGTAAGTACAGACGCCAGCACATCAAGCTACCCGAAACTGTCAAATTTTCCCAATCAACTTTGAACCTTATGCTTTAGCGATAAAGTTGAAAATCTATAAAATAAATTTGACAGATTGTACTAGCTTGATGTGCTGGCGTCTGTACATATGCGCGACGGCTGCAAGGTCAATTCATCTGGTCGTCCACTCGACATATTTTTGTAAATATTGATTGCTCCCTCCTAAAAAACTCCCTAAAAAGGATGTCTACAAACATTAAAGTTAGTTTACTGCAAAAAAAACTGAAACTTTTCGCGCCCACAAATGTTTTTACTCGACCTCCTCGAAAACAAGGTAAAGCTTTTCGCCCCTACATATTGAATAACCGCTCCCGCCTCCTCTCTCCCATTGTCCTCGCCAAGAGTACTTCCAAGCTAAAGTGAGTAACTTTGACGCGTGGTAACTGTTGGAACATTAGCCGAGCTCGCTCAAAACTTGAGGAACTCGAGACCTTGACAAGTAAGGCTTCAGTAATTACTGTTGCGTATTTAGTTCCATTTTTGACGCGACGTTTCAAAGTTAGGCCTGAGCGGGAAGCATCTAACTTGGCGGACGCGTACTTTTTGAGCTTTAGCATAATCAGCCTATAATGTTCCCACTGCTGGGACACGGGTCTCCTTTTGGTGAGAGGGAGCGGGCCGTCATCCACCACGCGGGCACAGTGCGGGTTGGTAGATGTCACATTTTTTCGACTTTTTTGCTTCTAGGACATGCCGGTTTCCTTCGATGTTTTCTTTCATCGTTTTTGGAGCAGTGGTGATGAAATAATTTACACAAAGTAAAACGCCTGTCATCACCCAAGTCTTACCAAAAATATTTTAAGATAACAAATACCGCACCTATTAATTATGATGGTATTATACAATAATATCCAAAATCAAGCAGGTAACAATTGTAAGGGTGTTTTTGTTGGTTGCATTTACGGAAATTGTTTTTGTAGGTCTGTATGTTGGTTGCATTTACGTACACAAATCTCACATCACGATTGCCCAGCCCTGAAACAACTGAGTTTCTATAGCAGGATTTGAACTGTCGATCCGTGTTGCGAAGCTAATCACTCAGTCACTACGCTAACCGTGACAATACGAAAATCACCACGCTTAGGAGATGTGTTGGCAAGGAATGTTACTTGTCAATAGTCTCAAATTCATCTGTTTAGTCTTCTGTTGGCATTTCGAGGTGTCATTAAATAATCTACAATGAATATTATAAAGAGACTGGCAGCCCCCGCGGTTCCACCCGCATATCTGTCGATCCCGTGGGAATATCAGAATAAAAAGTACCCCATGTGTTATTCTAATGTATAAGCTATACTACTGTAAAGTTTCAACAAAATCTGTTCAGTAGTATTTGCGTGAAAGGGTAACAAACATCCATCCATCCTCACAAACTTTCGCGTTACTAATATTAGTAGGATAGTAGGATTAACGTAAATGATTCATTAATTGATTATTACTAAATGACGTTTCTGAGAGTAGCAGTCAGTCCTTACCTCTTACGTCACTTATAGAAAACAAGTATGACCTTGGTCATTGGTCATCAATACATGAATAACTATTCATGTATTAATTAATTGCTAAATTAATTGTTAGCTCTAGTACCTACTGATCCAAAGTCTAAATTCCCTTGAGGGATAAGAGGGTTAAAACTTTCAATTCCACTCTAATTGCGGTCTAAATATTACCAAGGATTCACGCCAGTCCACACAGGATAGCATAAAACTTATTCAGATTTAATAATCTTGCCTTGAATTAATTTATTTTATTTAATTCAATGTCCTCTAGCAGTTTCCTTCATGTGAAGATTGCCAATGAGGCTAGGAATCTCATAGACATGTCACACTTAAAAAAAAATGCATTTTAAAAATTTGAATTCCTATCTTAAACGGCGGACCCATTCTGTACTCTCAAATAACAAGGACAAATACTTGAGGTCTAGTAACTCTTCACAATAAAACAGAGTTTTAGCTTTTGGCATTGATTACTCTGACTTCTGTATCACTGCGACTTCAATATCCTGAGCTTTTAAAGAGTAAATAACCTTTCAACGTGAAGTATAATCGCCACTGATTTTCAAGGATCCGTTTAATTGTCAGCTAAAGCGAGCAAACACAACGAAGATGTGCTGAGAAACGTGAATGTGAAAAGTAACTTCGAGAAAAGTCAGTTGATATTTGAAAAGATAATACGAGAGTCAGTGCTATATATTTTATTTAAGATCGTGTATCAAATAGACAGGTGATCTTAATAACTTTAGTTCAAAAAGGTGGAGGTTGCAGGTGTTTAACAAAATAATAAAGTTAGTCAAAATTTAAAAAGTAAGAAATGATACCATTCCTGTCTCCTACCTTCGTCGCTCTGTACCACTCCTGTAGTAATAACTCGAGGATAGGTCGCTCCACCGCTTTCAGACACATTTTGAGGAAATCCCTCCATATGCAATGAGAAACTCATTCCGGGTGCACGAAAAACTTCCTTTTTTCCATTGCAAAACTGATTTAGTGTATGTAATATATTTTGCATATTTCCTGCGGAGCCGACCGCCCGGCACTTTTAACTCTGCCTGTTGAAATAACTTTATTTTTGGGTTAACGTTCGTTTTAATAGTTATTTTTTTATAAAAAGTTGGCTATATTAACTGGTAAAGTAATGTATCATGTCGACTTTTTATGGGAAGACCTAGTGATCTGGAATAGGCTATGTATTTGATTAACTTGTTTGAACTTGGTCCAGAGTGGGGTTTTTTTGGGAGCTTTGTTTCTTTCTTCTTTCATATAGGAATACGAGTGTAGTGGTACAGACTGTATGTTGGTTTCACTTATTCAAATAATACACTTGTTCTTAATATTCTTATTTAATTCTTCTTGTTAATTACTTATTCAGGTGAACTTATTGATTACTGGGAGAGGGTGGGGGAGGTGAGGGGGGAGTGGGGGGTGGTGGTCTATAACCAGCAGTGGGTGATTCCGGGATGAAATGATGAGGATGATGAAAGATAGTTCTGTTGAAAGAGGTAAAAAAAATAGATTGAGCGCTAAAGGTGTTTAAAACATCATATTTATTGCCTGTTATTTTCAAACGATTGTTGATTGAGAGAAAAAGAACGATGATTTAAATTCAGTTAGCGCTAAATTTATTTTGTTATTTGTAATGCATGCCAGGAACGAAATGTTTATTTAAATTAATTAACATCTTAGGAAATTTTGACATAATTTTGTATAAGAACTAGCTTTCTTACATATTTATTATTAGCTTTTGCCCGCGACCACGTCCGCGTGAAAAAAATGTATTACTTACCCGATCCACCCCGTCGCATACATATATAGATAGAATAGTGAACTAATAATCAACTTAATATAAATGCACAACGAACACAATTATCAACCCTTTTTTATAGAATCTTTAAAATAAATAAGAACAGCGAAATTAAACCACTGTTTCCCTACCCTAAAAAATATAATTACAGAGAGTACTTTAACTACCTACATCCCGTAATTGAGTAACGCAGATGATCAGTAAATGGGTCCCAATAAATACTTGCCCAAAATTAATGTATGCCCGCACCGGACAAATCTATCCATCCGGATTGGAGATGAGCAAACAGCATTCGATTTCATTTGTTCTAATTTCCCATTCGAATAAACAATCGCCATGCTATTCGAATTATTCGATTTGACTGAGTTTGAGCTGTCGGACTTAATTGGCTTAGTTGGCCATTGTCGCGCGCGATTTGTTTAGAACCAATTTAACAATTTGAACGGTATTTTTGTTTAGAAAAACTGCAGTGTGGCCTATATGTATCAATAATAATGAGTCTTTGTTATATATAAATAGCGTAGTTGGCCCTCTAAGAAATTTTTTATTTAAAAACAAATTGAAAATTTTCATGAGCCAGTTGTGCCTGAGCTAATTTGTTGTAGACCTGATAATGATTACGTATATCTACTAACCATTTCCTTGCACACATGCACAACTCGCATTCACAACGAACAATCGATTAAATTCGGGTTAATTCGTTTGACCAATCGAATAATTCGAATACGCACATCACTAACCAGGGATACTTGCTATAAAATATTTAAGCAAATCGGGTGCCATTACTGATTCATTAGTCAAACTCCGTAGGGACAGGACTTAATTCATTTTAAATCGAGGTTAGAGAAAATTTTACAAGCTGTAAAGTTTTGGGACTCAGAGTTTGACGGTAAGAGGATGACAGCTAGGAATCCGTTTTTCATTTCGAAAATTAACGGAATTTCAATTGGGTTCCGAAAGGAATTTTTGTCATGAAATTGTAGGAGTTTAAGCACCTTAATTTTTAAGCAACTTGTAGGTTTTAAACCTGTCGAGTGTATCACGCTCGCATATGAATTTAATTCGGTCAACAAGAAGTTCGTAAAGAAACTAGACCGTAAGTACCTAAGTCAATCATCTGCCTAGCCTTTTCCGAACAATGTTGGGGTCGTCTTCCAGTCTAACCGGATGCAGCTGAATACCAGTATTTTACATGGAGCGACTGCCTATCTGACCTCCAAAACCCAGTTACTGGGTAATACGACACCCCTTGGTAAGACTGGTTGTCAGACTTTCGGGCTTCTGACTACCCGTAACGACTGTCAAAGATCCACGAATGACAGCCGGGACCAACGGCTTAACGTGCTTTCCGAGGCACGGAGGGGTCTCAAAGATGGTCACCCATCCACAGAAAAACCGCGGCAAGCGTAGCTTAACCTGATTGATCGACCTGTGCGGCTATTATTATTTAGCCACGGACGTAAGTGCCTAAGTATAGTGATCAATTCTTTCTCCTTCATTTTGTTAGAAGAAGCCTTTGTCCAAAGCTATACATATACGCAATATGCTATGCATATTGTTTAAGAGCACTGTCTATTAGCTGTAAGTTTCCCGATTAGAATAAAATAAATAAATAACAATCTTAATCATCCCAAGCTAAGGCATGCAATGAGAATGAGAGTAATGGGTAGGTCACCGTTCGATCAGGACCGGGCCCGTGCCGGACGGCGCGTATGTGTTCCACGCGCGCCTCAAAGAGATGTCAGCATAAGGGAAGGGGCCCGTTAGGGCCGAAGCCTGCCGGGGTAGCGGGATTGTCCGAAAGGGTTACCGCTGCCCGGAACATAAAGGGCTAAGGAAGGAACACGGGTGGGTTTTAGTCAGTAAGTCTGACACTCTCTTCCGCTCCACCCAGAGCGGGAGGAGTCATTAGATGATTTCCCATACATAAAAAAAGGCATGCAATTTTACAAATACACAGTTATCTACGAAACTAGAATTTATCAATACAAGACATTATTTAAAATGAGAGTACCGGGATAGTACTTTCAAAAACAAACAACAAAGTGATGATAGGATAGACACCCATCATCGCACTGAACGCTGTAGGCGCAACTTAACCTTACCGATCGCTGAACCCCTTCAAGCAAGTCATTAGTACCTTTAGCATATAATGTTTATGATGTTTCCACTGTTGGCACACAGGCCTCCTCTCTTCGAGAGCGAGTGGTCGGCCCAGTGCGGATTGGTGTAGATGTCACGTGTTTTCGAATTTTTGGTTCTAGGACATGTTTTGACATCCTCACAATGTTTTCCTTCACCAGTTTTTAGAGCAGTGGTGATGAAACGATTTACACAAAGTCAAATGCCTGCCTGGGTTCGAACGCACGACCTCCAACTCGTAAGTCGGGGCTGTTACCATTGGGCGATCACTGCTTTTTCTTTAGTACATTAGTATCTTTACATTGCTTTTATAGCAAATGCTTACCCGTCGACACAAAGTCCGTTCCCAACCACCAACCTTGGTCCAAACATTTGACAGACTTATAGATTCCCATCACGTGCTGCTGGAGTAGTTAGAGTTCTAACTTTGATGTGAGAGCTCAAACTTTGGTTTAGTGCTGGTTCAACTTGTATATATGTTGTTGTTATTGGGGGCTCGTTCGAGGTTCATTTGGTCTTTAATCTGTCTGGTTTCAGAGCTCAATGTTTGGGTTTGAGTAAAAGTGGCATGATTTTTTAAATACGCGGCCACTTATGAAAAGTGTTTCGTTAAAGAGAACACATTAAGACATTCATTTTTTTCTATGAACGTTTCTTTCCCACGTTCATCGAAGCCGAGATATTTAATGTGAAAAATCTATAAAATCAAATCGCCATTTGCTTTAAATAGTGTCTGTTTCGTCATTACATTGTAGGTTTACTTCTATTTCTCTCTGTAACTCGTGATTAGCGATAAACAACAACATAAAAGCCGCCCATGAGCCCACCAAAAGCACCGATATCCTCGTTCCGATGCAGTACATTTATGCATATAATTTCGTACATACGAATAATTAACTAATGTATTATATACTAAAACCTTCCTGAAAGTATGTAGATCGCAATGAAAGAATTACTTAAAAAACAAAATTCAAAATGACTTCATTAGTTTTTGAGAAAATCGCGGACTTACAAACATACATACGGGTCAAATACAGAACCACCTTTTTTGAAGTCGGTTAAAAACACCCGACAAGTCGTTTAAATGTTTTAAATAATTAAAGTTTGTGTAAAAATATAGTGATTTTGTAGTATTATTGTTTTTTATTTAATTATCTTATAATAATGCCATACATACTCCTCCAATAACATGCGTAAGTTTATGAATGTATGTATTGTGTCATACGTGCTGTATTTGTTCACAATACATATACGGGGTTCCGTCTTTATTTCGACGACATGATGTTGAAATTCTACCTACTTCGATATCATATATTTCAGCTCCGATATTACTTAGGGCAAAATTCTTTTAAGAGTCATTATTATTATATATACCACTATACGTTAGCAACAATAAACTACGTGGCCGCTCAAAAAAAAAATCATGCCACTGGTTCATACAAAATTACTCAAACCCCTTTAAAAAAAAAAAAATTATTAAAACTTATACATAGTTCACAAACGTGCAAGTATTGGCATGCTATTCTAAGCAATAGAAAACTTATGATTGATTTAATAGCGGGGCCCAAATTAGGCACAGTCTGTATCTTGGTGACCCAAACACTACACAAAGTTAATATTGAATGAGTTCTGCTAGCGTAAGATAGTTATTGATAAATTTCATAATAATTAACTATTTATAATTTACAATATTTAAAATTTAATTTTATAATTCATAATTAGCTATTAACAAAAATGATTGATTGATTTTATTGCTAAATGGGCCCGCTCCTGACCCCGAACACGCCTAATGGAAATCGATGGATGAGGTCTATGATGGAACGAGCGTGCCCAAAAGATGCCTGTTCACTCTTGATTTGAAGGTAGACGGGTTAAATGTGGGAGGGAATACAGATGCCGGCAGAGAGTTCCACACTTTGGCTTTGCACATAATAAAATTGGAGGAGAAGCGCTGAGTATGACCCGTCGGGATATGGGGTAGCGGGATCGTCCGAGGGGTAGCGGGACCGTCCGAAAGGGTTACCGCTGCCCCGGAACATAAAGGGTTAAGGAAGGAACACGGGTGGGTTTTAGTCAGTAAGAGTCTGACACTCCCTTCCGCTCCGCCCAGAGCGGGAGGAGTCATTAGATGATTTCCCATCCAAAAAAAAAAAAACCCGTTGGGATATCAACCAAGTGTGAATGGTACGCTGCAGTACGTCTGGTTGTACGGTAGTAAAAGGGCGATGGTGGGATCAGGTCGTGGAGCTTATGCGCACACTCTCCGAAGTACAGTCTGTAGAAGACCGACGGGCAAGCAACATTACGCCGATGAGCCAGGCTGTGAAGCGTAGCTACCAACGTCTTGTCGCCTATAATCGCCCAATGTAAGTAAAAAGAAGCTAACTATATACGTGTAGAATAAACTTACAAAAACAGTTGAGGTGAGTAAATGGGACTTAAATATAACTGGCGAAATGTGGGTGTACCCTACTCTAGGTACACTTCTGATCAACCCCGCAGGGATTACAGGCGTGATGTTATGTTATGTAGTTTTATTTCCATTCACTTTTTATAACACCGCATTGCAAAACCAATAAAGCAAAGTCATTTCTTAAAAACACATCCCATGTGCAATACAATACTTTGAAACCTGCAGTCCGCCAACAAAGTCATTTCGTCCTCAAACGTAAATCTTTTCCTATCTGAACCATTGACCTCGCACTACCACAGCACTAGTTTTAAAAGTCAATAAGTCAATAACTTAAAGAAGTCTGGTGGCTTCGCGTACGATGGAAAACTTTTAAAGTTACTAAACAAGATACATTACTGTTTGTTGTTGAAAGAACAACTCCAGTGCTCCTTACCGCGGCGACTTAAATAAGCAATTACTCATTTAGATCGCGTTCTTTTGTTTTGTCGTTCGAAGTTCTGTTTTGTGGAGTTACATTATGCTTTTTATGGGTTTTAGAGACAGTTGTAAAAGGGTTTTTCGTGTTATTATTGTTAGAGTTTATTACTTGGAGGTATCCCTCCAACTACTAGCTACCTTCATATTCTTGAGCTATATCTTTTGATGTTCGTAATATTAGTATAATATTCTAACGAAATTCTTTATCAGATAAATGTGAGAAGCACAGAACTGCACCCTAATTGCGTAGCAATCAGAATCCGAATAATTTTAAAGGATATTGCTAATCCATTGCTTCAAATGTTCGAAAAACTTGTCTGCTCAACAACGCAAATAACGCAATGAATGTTTCTGATCGGTACGTGTTGGGACTTGGGAATCCAAGTCTGTCAAATGTTTGGACCAAGTATGTTGGGGTGGATTTTGTATCGACTGGATTTAAGTACACCTTATTTGACTGGCCAATTCTTTCCTTGCGGTGGTAGGGCTAACGCCCGCCTGGTTTGCGACCACCCTCCCACCGGAGTCCGGCGTCAAGCTGCCTGCTGTGTTTCGTCTATGCGTGGGAGTTCCAGTGCCTTAGGCATCTTCTGGGCACGCACGTTTCATCATAGACCTCATTCGTCGCATTCAGCAATAAAAAAAAGTAACTTTGTTTTAAATGTTACCTAATGGGACCATTCTCTGAGGATGCATTGCGATGAAAAGGTTGTGAACGATAGTCTTATGGTTGACAGGAAACAATTAAGAAGAAAACGTTTTGCGCCGACCCCAAGTACAAAAAGTAACAAGGGCAGAGAGATGATGATACCATGCATATTTTTTCTTTTTTTCGTTACCCTATATTGTGTCCCACTGGTGGGCAAAGGTCTCCCCTTTTTCCTTCCAAACTATGTCTTGATCATTCTCTGGGCATGTTGGCCCTGCAATGCATAATATTATTATGACAACTTCCTAAAGTATGTGTTTCTCTAACTTTAAGAATATGTTTAAACATGCAATTAATTAACTTAGAAGCTTCCTATATCTCAACCGCAAAGGTTTCTTTTTAACTTTATTGCCGGTTGAAAATTCTCAGTACTTCAAAGTTGTATGCCCTGTTAGACCGGCAATCCTTTTAGATTCTCCGTAATGTTGGTGGCAAGTGTTTCTATATGGAGTTTGCTTTCAATTAGGCGCTCTTGAAAGATGTTCGGTTTCTGGTTTTGTGAATGGGAAATTGTGTTGTTGTTAAGGAATCGGAATAATAAAGGTATTTTAATGCATGGAAATTAGAGTTTTCTAAAATATTTTCACGCTAAATAGGTTTACGTAATGCTTACAAATGATTTGCTTTTTTCAATGAAAATTACTAATCCTACTATATTATTATAAACGCGAAAGTTTGTGAGGATGGGTGGATGGATAGATGTTTGTTACTCTTTCACGCAAAAACTACTGGACTTATTTAACGAATTGCTACATCGAAGATTGTCCCCTTCAATAGACGAAATCCATCATCATTCACAAACACACACGAAACTAAACACTAGTGATGCGCCATCTAAACATCGACTAATCATCGACAACTCAAAGCCCGCTCATTTCGCCGATACATCCTATAATCTGCTGATCTCAGCATTGGCCTCAAGCATACGGCTTGCGTAAACCGTTGTCATTAGTCAAAGTGACCGCCGCATAAATTATATGCCCAATTAGTTACATTGATGGTCGTCGGCGATTAGAGATATCTGGATCAAGTGTGGGTTTGGTGTAGGGGAGGGAAGTTGGAGCGGGGACGCTGCGTTTTCTCTGGAGATCAGTTCCACAGTGTGGTTCTGTCAAGAGTGTCTGAGGGGCTCGTGGCTATTGAAATAACTTCTTTAACACGGCCTCTATCGTATGTGTGTGAACGTGCCCTTATGCGTGGCAACGGGGAGCATACACCCTCGCCCGCGCTCCCGCGGTAACCGACAGTGGACGAAAGAACGTGAGTCTGTACGCCACGCTCGCAACCCGCTTATAATAGTTTTGATTGTTTTTTTTATATTTAGTAATTTTTCCTGTTTGTGCCTTTATACTGTGTTTTACAATTATATACTTTTAATGAAACGTTCCAATAATTTAAATAGACCCAATTCACACCCTGAGATAACTTTCCTACACTTCGGTTTATACCTAAAACAAGCACATTTTTCACAACGGTAGAAAGGCTTGTGTAAATTACTAAAACCCGCCGTTCCTGTACAACTTTGACCTCTTCCGATTGATTTGGCTAAAAAGAGCACAATCTGCAATCAACCATGTCGTCCTAGCCCGTAGTATTTCCCCGTATGTTTCCAAAAACCGCTCTATATCTTAACTTACTGCGTCATCAGCCTGCTTACATTGTGATGTATAGTTCTGTAGATTATTGGTATACATGCTAGTCCTGAATAATTTATTATTCATAATATTTATTTATCTTAATCCTCGAAGCTGATTGGGCGCGGCGTTGATGTCTTCAGTAGAGGAATATTGTGTATCACTGCTATATCTTTGTTTTGCGGAGATGAAAATATATCCTTTAAAAGTGATAGAAAATATTTATTGTCCCGGTAATACAGTAAGCAGGTTCACAGTTTAACAGTAAGTTGAGACAACATGGAGTCGCTTAAAATGTTACCTACAGCTAGGTTACAATGTAGTATTTGCCAGTGAGCCCCAAACTAGACAGTTAGTCAGTATCTTGGGACTTGGAGTACGAATTCCAGAGTGGAGACTAGAGAGGTGATTTCTTGAATATTATGTTATAACCATCACACTAATATTATAAAGGCGAAAGTTTATGAGTGTGTGTGAGGGTGTGTTTATATGTTTGTTACTTCTTCACGCTCAAACGGCTGGGCCAATTTTGATAACATTTTGTATGGAGGTAGCTGACACCCTGGATTACCAAATAGGCTACTTTTTATCCCTACATTCTCATGGGATCGAAACTTATGCGGGTGAAAGCGCGGGGCGCAGCTAGTTAGTGGCTCAATTTTGACTATTACGTATAAACATTGTTTATTTATTAAATTACTTATACCTACTGATTGGGGGAGAAAATTGTGATAACATTAAACATCTACGCCCGCATACAGTTGCACACATATAAAAGTCTAGCGTAATAGTTACTTTGTCCATTTTGGGTTGTTTTGATTGTACAACGCGAGCGGAAGTGTGACTGTAATTTACGTAGTTTTAATTATTTTTGGGATAAAAAATACATACATTAAAAATTACAGAAATCGATACAGTAAACTCAAACTCAAAGCATTTATTTCAATTAAGCCATGTACAGGCACTTTTGAATTGTCAAAATTAAATAGTCGGTCAGTTAGTTAGAAAGTTGAATTTAGTTGCCCATTCCAAAACGTAAATCTCTATGGAGAAGAACGGGCAAGAAACTCTATGGACACTCTTTTTAATTAAGATATTACAAAATCCTGGGTACATTATTCTTGTTGCTTCTATATGTGAGAACAATGTAAAAAAAACACAAATGAAGAAAAAATTCAAAATATAAGATAAAAAATAAGTCTTGGCAGTTAAGAGATGACCAGTCTCAACCGACGAAACTACTTATATATTGTGCATTCATTCGTTAAACGTTGTATAATAATGTGAAACGAAGGACCAAATATAATGAGATTTAATTTTATCTGAAGGTACGTACGTATAGAAATAATATTCCAAAGGGTTCTTTCGGTCCATTAAAAAACAAAATTTCCGTAAAAACACGCGAATTGAATGCTAACGAAGTTGTTTTTTATTAAATAAATCTTATTTTTCTTTCGACTTTAAGGAAGTGCTTACGGCATTCATGTTTGTTATTGTATTGTATAATTACCTATTTCTTTTTCGTTTGTTTGTTTAAATTCGAACTTTGCCTTAGTGGAGATTCCTTGCCGTACCATTTATTTATTCTGGGGCGCCTGGTCTTTGGGGATAAAACCAGGGAGTGTGGGATTTTTACCTCACTAAAACCACCCCGGTGGTCACTATCTGCACTATGAAAGGGGCACCGTTACCTCTCAAAAGACCAATCCGGAGCCCCCTCTGTGCAACGCAGGGTACATCTCTGGGGAGACTACTGAAATAATTATTTATTAAAGTCTTCTGAAATAAAATAAAAAATGCGCGTGCAGAAGTGCACACGTGATAGAAGTAAAACTTCGTTAAAAATTAAGAATAAGAGAGATTCAGTGTAAGAGACAGAGAGAGTTATATTTTTCTTCACTCTCATGTAACGATATGCGTCTAAACGTGACGCGTCCTTGAAACAATCTCAATTCTTGTCCAGATATCGAATCATGGCAACCGCGGCCGCGAATCATTGTTAGATCAACATACAACTTGATAATTGACATGCAAATTGCAAAAAACGTAAGAACATTTGAATTTCGCGGGCTACCCTATCGTGGGCTTTCGCTTTAAAGAACATCGTCCCTGACGGGGTCCCCACGCACACGTTTTTGTGTAACTTAATTACCAGGTAAGGCAAGTTTGCAATGCGATAAAACTGAGCGCACAGAAGTAAGTATGCCTCTTTCAAGTTCTATTGTAAGAACGCGTCTTAGTATTTGCACAAGTATATAATAGCTTACAGCTTTTAGCGATTAAGGTGAATGCGCAGTGGTAGACCGCGAATTTCAATTTTTCTTACGTTTTTTGCAATTTTCAGGTCAGTGTCAGGTTGTATCTTGATCAAAATTCGCGACCAGGTACGTATTTACAGAATTATAATCATTAAGACATCTTTCTAAGTTAGATTTGTACCATAAGAACAAATATTTTATGGAAAAGTGCTTATGGTACAAAATCTAACTTAGAGATATTTTCATGATTTTAATTACTATAATTCCGTAAATACTTATCTATTATAGTCGCGAATCATATTTTGATCAAGATACAACCTGACACTGACCTGTAAATTGAAAAAAAAACGTAAGAAAATTTGAATTTCGCGGTCTACCACTGCGCATTTACCTTAATCAGTCTATTTAACAAGGAAAGTTAAGAAGTCGCTGAACTTAATTATTTAAATTTTGCGGAAAGCTATAGAGCAATGGTGGCAACAACTGGAACTCGTGTCAACTACAAGTCTTGGCCTTTACCACTGGGAAGCACTGGGTAACAGACGTGACTTACAAGTTGTAAATGTTGTTGGTCGTAGGTTCAAACCCAGAGAGGCGCTTTACTTTGTGTAAATTATTTCATCACCACTGCTCTCAAAACGGTAAAGGAAAACATCATGAGTAAACCGGCATGTCCTAGAACCAAAATTCGCACTGGGCCCACGGCCACGTGGTGGATTACGGCCCACTCCCACTCATCGACAGGAGGCATGTGCAATGGAGCAATGTGGATTAGCAGATTAGCAATATAAGTACTTCAAAATGTTATAGATTCAACAAAATAGCAAAGAACACATAAAGCAGATGCTATTTAGGTCATTGCACAACAGAAAACTTTACCAAGAACATACGTAAGTACTTCATGGGTGAATAAAATTCTAAATGCTGACCACGAGATTTTTTGGCACCATTTCAAGTCATACTTCGGACGTGTTGTGCATACTTTAGAAACCTCTAAAGAGCCTGGTTGAGCTCTACTTACGCGAAAATATACTATACAACGTATCTTCAATAGGATATTACAGAACTTACGTGGGAGGAACTATAAGGTTATTTAAAATTGGCTAGATAAACTCCGTAGACGCGATGGGTATTGATATCCAAACACGATAAAATAAAAAGATACACCCTGTATAAGGTGCTGCCACGTACTGTCATGATATGGTTATATATAAATTGATTTATTGACGGCAGTCCTTTATTACTTGTGTAACCACACTATTTTATTCCTTTCCTTAAACACCAGTATCTATAATTTATTTTTAAACAAATTTTTAATCGATTTTTTTATTAAATTTGCTACACATATCCATCTATTTTTCTATTTAAATATTTACACCCATTATAAAAATGATTTACATCCCTAAGACGTCCTCGTAACATAGAGTCCAGTTGAAAACCAGCGTCAGGCATTAGTTGTCTGGCATTTATGCTGAACTGGGCCTATTTGGCGCAGCCGTGAGGCACACAATACTGTTTTAAGTTTTTTTTTGTGTGAATATCCTGTGCCTTACATAACCTGGGTCAAATAAATTTATTTTCTTTCTTTCTATATATAAATATATGTCACACTTTCTTCTTTTTGATATCTATAATATTAATTTTTACAGATCACTAACATAACCGCAGAACTATCTTTACATAACATTATTTTAGATTTTTTTTATTCCGTGATGTGCAGGAAACCTCTGGCTGTAAGAAACCCATCGAAGTGGCGGCATTTTAAGGAGGCCTATGGCCAGCAGAGGACCTCTTTCGGCTGAAATCATGATGACGACGACGATGAAGTGCCTGCTCACCACCTCACACTGCAACACGAGCTCACTTGATGGAAAGCGATCCATATCTTAACTAGAGAAATTTTTTTGTGTAGTGCTTAAATGCTAATTGGGACCTGTAAACCCCAACAAAAACCAGAATTCACAGGCCATAAATATAACTGCTTATGTACCTAGGTACTAAACAGTTATACCGGGTAGTGACGGTGAGTGCTGTTGTCCATTCCAGTCCATTTACCTCTACTCGTGCCCTACTTAGACCTCCAAAAAAGTACATAATTTTTCCGTAATATACCATCATCACAAAATTATCTTCCATTAACACCCCACACGCCCTAACAAACTATAGTTCTCAGTAAATTGTTTCACAAACCACAAAGTAACAGCGTTTAAGACTCCCCAAGGCTCTAAGGAAACGGTAAATAAAAACTACCGTAGGTAATTCTGTGAATGTTTCAAGTTTTCTCACTACTTTGCAGTTAAAATAATAGCAACGCTACCTAGGTTCCACTTTTGTATGTCAAGTTTCTAAGAAAAGAAAGCATGATTTATTTAATCGTGTAATTCTTCCGGAGTCGTCTTGGAGTCAAGAAAAATGTCTGTTTGTAATGTTGTCCTAGGTAAGTTTCATGAAGTTAGTGTAGGAAAGAATGCTTTTAATTTCTGGCTATTTCATTACGCGATAGTGTACTTTTGTAGCTATAAATATTTTCATATATTTCGTGCCTCACACGACTATCGAGCACATTGGAAATTAATCTACGGAAATCGAAAAAATATTGTCGCTGAGCGACGAGAAAGTTGGGATAAGAAAAAGGTTAAAAAATAAAACTACAACGTTGAATGATAATGTCGTTCTGACTTTTATTAAAAAGGTTAAGCTACAGGGCAAACCCTTAACCCGATCGTCTTTGTTTTAGGCTCAAATTGTAGTTGACTAAATTGTCCAGAAGAGATTTTCGCAAATTTTTGATATCATTCTTCGTTTCCAAAATATCGAGCGCCAAAATCAAAAATTCGGAAAAAAATTGTTTTTTTTTTCACTATTTCAGCTATAACTTTTTTCGTTTTTGACTTTCTCGAATAATTCTTTTTGTACCTTATAGCTCTCTTCCTTTGAGTTTTTTTTGAATATCATATCTTTACAAATCTCCAGATATAAGGGGACCGCACTTTTTTGTGAAATCGGAGCCTATACTGGAGCGAACGAAATAGTAGATTGTTATACGAGGGTCGAAAGGAATTTATGATTTTCCCCCGTGTTAAACACTCTACTTTTCATTTCGAATATAAGGAAAGTTAAAAATAGTGGTTTATCTAAAATATTTATTGATAATAATAACATGAATAGTACGTATTTAAAATTAATTGACATGTTAGAACAATTTGTGTACTATTTTAAATATGGAACACACCTGGACAGGTTCACTCAATCTGTGTGGTTCTTTCCTCAAAAGACCATTTCAGACACCAATCTACATGGTCCTCAAAGATTATGTCTGGATTTTTATATACACATTGACATTTATTCATTTTATATATACAATGACATGAATATTTACTTTGTAAAGTATTTTTATTTTATTTAATTATTGTGAATGTGAAGACTATGTGGGTCATTTCTTTTTTCTGTTTTCCTTCTTAGTTAGTTTTAATCATGATCTGGCAGTTTGAGTAATTTACGCGGCCTACCCAAATGTCCTTTCCCTGGTATTGTTCGTCGAATCGTTGAGCTCCTCAAGTTCTGAGTTGAGCTGCACGATTTTTGACAAATGCGTGCACTGACTGGACAGGTCCGCTCAATCTGTGTGGTTCTTTCCTCAAAAGACCATTTCAGACACCGATCTACATGGTCTTCACATGATCTGACCAAGATTTTGTCTGGACTTTAAAAGAGACTGTGACCTCTGAGTTTGTTTCGGCCTTTCTTCTCAGAGTAGTCAGATAGGAAACGCCGACCTCATCTAGCTTTAAAAAAATATGATTGACATGTAAAAGTGTTTGTACAAACCTACTTACAGAAATAAAATCATTTATCATTTATCACCGTGTCACCGCCGCGGGCCGTCCCACTTAATAGGTTTTTTTTTTTTATTCACACTGGCTGTTTATACACTCACAAGACCGCAACATTTTTCTTTAATTATATAAAAAATTTCGTAGCTGACTATACCTAACCAATTTAGTTCTATTTTTAAAATTCATTCCCGCCCTAGAGAGGGAAGCGATTATTATGAGTCTTTCCCGCCCTAATGTGGGAAGCAGCGTCTTCCACCCGCTATTCGGATCAAACAAACACTACTTTCCGAGTATGAGAAATGAAAACACATTTCCAATGTCAAAATATATTTATTTTTTTGACGGCGCGTGTTGGTTCAGTCTATTTATTGTCTCACTTTTTACTCCCTTAAGGTAGTTTAGCTGTCGCATATATTTACGGACCGTTATTAGTTAAAATTAAGACTCTTGTATCTTTACCAGTAATGAAGAAAAGCTTTTTTTTTAGCTTTAGTATTATGACAATGGGACCTGTCATTTATAATAAAGTACCTCATGGTTATAAGGATTATTCTGTAAACATTTTTAAATCTAAGGTACTTTGAGCAAATTTTATTACTCAGTGAATGACTATCTAAGTGATATGAATTTATCCAGATTATGATTGCTATAATTAATTCTAAAATTGACCCTGTAAGACTTATTTACCTGACTATAATATTATTAATTGACTTTATTATAATTTCTGTTTTGTTTTGTTGACATTCTTTTATTTGTATGTATTATTTTGAATTCATCATCATCATCTGCCTAGCCTTTTCCCAACTATGTTGGGGTCGGCTTCCAGTCTAACCAGTCTATTATTTTGAATTATATGTAATAATTTGCACGCCGTAAGGTAGACTGTAGTCGATCTCTTTAATTTATGTACAACATCTTATACCTGTACCTACATTCATAGCAAATAAAGTTCTGATTCTGATTCCTTAAAGTAGTAGCAATCATGGGTAAAATTACAGTTTGGCAAAAAAAAAAAAAAAAAACTACCATTGGTAATCAAAATTATTCGTTTTTATTTATAGGTATAAGCGGGACTCACTGGGTCGTAAAGTTTAGTTCATTGATCGTACTAAGGATAAAATTAAATAGCACTTGAAATAAGGTTTTATTTATCAATGATATTATCAAAATGAGGATGTATCTACTGGACCGAAATTGAATGAGACAAATTCAGTACTTCAAAGACGCAGCTTGGCACAATTTCTCCTTTGACCATTCCCCGTGATAGTAATTAATATGCCATTCACTTATAATCGTTTGTATGATTCCAATTAATGAGATAAATTCATCTTTATTAAAAAGTACTCAAACCAAAATAAACGAATAAACTACTTCCATTAAAAGTATTAACAGTATCAACAACGTTGCTAAAAAATCTTATTATAAAATCCAGCACTGCGTGCAATAAATTATTATGAAAAATAAATTGAAAGTGCAGACTCTAAGTGAAATGCAGGGCACACTAGGATTTACTAGGTAATCCGAATTAATTCTGCACCTACTTTACTTCGCAAAGACTTTTAGAAGGTAAAACTTGAGTGTGTTTCGCAGAATTTTAGTTTTAATTTTGTAGGATGTATTAGCTTTGAAAAGATGCTTTAGCTTTAAGCGCTTAATAATTTCTATATATTTGAAGAACGTTGAATAAGTGAGTTGAGAATATGCAAAATGTTTACAGTCTCTTAGAAAATGATAAAACGGAAGATACAAGCAGAGAAATATATCAACGAATCAAGCGTTTAACTGGCCATTGGGAAGTCCTGAATTAGAACCTTATTAATATTAAAACCTCATTATAACTAACTATATTATCATCAGTGAGAGCAGTGGTGGCCCAGTGGTATCGGCCGCGACTTACAAGTTGTAGCTTGTAGGTTCGAACCCAGACGGGCGCTTTACTTTGTGTAAATTATTTCATCACCACTGCTCTCAAAACGGTGAAGGAAAACATCGTGAGGATGAAACCGGCGTGTCCTAGAATCAAAAACTCGAAGACATGTGACATCTACCAGCCCGCACTGGGTCGGCGTGGTGGATTACGGCCTACTCCCTCTCACAGGGAGGAGGCCTGTGTCCCAGCAGTGGGAACATTATAGGCTGATTATGATATGATATTATCATTACTAGGAACCTATCCCACCAACAGCGATTAACGAGAAGCGAGTAGAGCCAGCGACTAAAAACGTGTTGGCGAGCAATGAGTAGCGAGTGCGCGACGGCGCCGAGCGATTATTCACTGGTATGCGTAGATATGCATACCAGCGAATTATCGCTGAGAGGCTCACGCTATGGTACATGCTTAGCGTCTCTCAGCGAGTATTTTCGTTGATAGCGCTTGTTGCTGAGACCATAGATGATACAATACGTGTGGTGTGAACAGTCAGCGATCAATGATTAATCATAAAATAATAATAATATTGCCGCCTTCTCACCACGTCACTATGTGCTAGCGACCGTTTCCGGGGCCCATTATTGAACGTGCAACACCGTCACCCCTTGCCATTTTATCCGAGACATAGTCCTTCCATAGCCAATGCCATAGTGTTAGCCCCATTTTATTGTAAACACATCATCATCTAAGATTAGTCAGCAGAAATAGGTCAGTTTAAACTCGTTACATGACTCGATGCAGCGTCCTTTCACAGTTTTATACTAGAGATGATTAATGAAATACACAAAGTCAGTGCATGCCTTTCTGGGTTCGAACTCAATATCGAAAACTCGCAAGCTCTGACCGATACAACTGCTCTATCATTATCGTCATCATCATCATTTTAGCCGGAAGACATCCACTGCTGGACATAGGCCTCCCCAAAGCATAGCCACATCGATCGGTCCTGTGCTTCTCGTATTCAGTGGATCTTTAGGCACTGTAGAGGTATGAGGAATAGGACAGGACAGTTCACTCATCCTCCATAGAAAAGGCAGGATTCTCCGACCACACAGGTGTCGTCCTTGATGGGCAACTGCTCGATTAATCTCGGGACATCGTATATATGTATTCTAGTTGCGCAGTAAACTCTGCTTGCGAGATGCAGGATTTTGCGTGACGTCAGTATGATGCGTAGTTCGCATATAGCGGTGTAGTTGCCGCTACAGTACCACTTTACCATCCAGAGAAAACTTATTGAAATAAGCTCAGCAATATAACCACAGTTGAAATTAATACTTTACATTAACAAAATGTCTAAAAGACAATTTGGGGTCCACAAAGATTTGTGACGCATTTAGGTTAAATTTTAGTGTCACTATAATAGACCTGTGGGTCAAAATTTAGGGGGTGCTCATTAATTTAGCCTAGGACCCGCGAAGACAGAGGATGGCTGTTACTCGTATGTTTCAACATTACATTGTAAGTAAGACATAGGGACGCGTGGGAGAAGATGGAGAGCTTCTTGTAAAGTAAACACACTAACACATTTAATATTATGTATATTTGTATAAGGATTTAGAACTTGTATTGTCTATTTATTTTATTTCTTATTTTACTTTTTGTATTTATTCCGTTTATTTATTTATACATAAATTTTAGTTAAATTTTTAAATATTTTTTAAAATATAAAAAATAAGTATAAAAAACATTTAAAAATATAAAAAAATAGTTGTCCGCAGGTGTCGGGAACAGGGTCCAAGCTACCGGTGGTTAGGGCTCCAGAGACAGGAACCTCCTCACAATGCGAGCCGTATCGAGGAGTACTGCCTTCTGAATCAGGCTCTTAATCCAATCGCCTAACGAAAGCCTCGATAGATGTTGATGTTTGTATTTTATTATTATGCTGCACCGATTGACGTCATCGGGTCAACGCCGGCTGTCACTGAAAATCAGAGCCGTGACTCTGTCTTGCATAGGGGCACATTATATACCTACTGTGCAATGGCCTTTTTGCATGGATGTGACGCATATTTCCCCCCAACTTTTTCTTTTTTGTGTTTTTTTCTTTGCGTCATATCCACCGCAAATAAACTGTTTTTCTTTCTTCTTATTTTTATAACCTACGGTGGCCCGCACCATCTTCGCACGGGTGCATTTTTTTTTTCGAATTTCCAAAAGGCCTATGTCCCAGCAGAGGGAACGTTATAGGCTGATTATGCTTATGCTAACGCATACGTGGAAATTGAAGAATGATAAAAGGAACAGCGTAAAGGAGCAGCTCACCGCGGAGCACAAGATACGAGCACAGAATAAATCACCACGCTTGTGCCAGTGAACAAAAACCCTGGACAAATATCTATACATCCTAAACCTGGACTATTAATAAAAGAACTTGCCGCATTGGAGCATGCTAGATTTTGTAGGTTTCATACATTTCAGGCTTTATTTCCCCTTTGTATTATGTGCTAGTTGCGTGGCAAACTCTGCTTGCGAAATGCAGGATTTTGCGTGACGTCAGTATGACGCGTAGTTCGCATGTTTCGTTGTAGATACCGCTACAGTATTGAACAAGCAAAGTAACTTTTTGTATCTTAACTGAATAAACGCTTATTACGGTCACTTAAAAGTAGCTTCTATTCTCACAAAACTATATCGCAAAGAAAGTATGTAGTAATTCGATAGGATCAAAAATCATTGTGTCTACCGAAGACAGTTCAGAAACCCAATATTTTCTCTTTTAGCTTTAATTTGAACCAAGAATTTCCTCCTCAACTTTAAAACCTAGATATTATTTGTCTCCAAAACCCGTCCACTTATCACATACTTCGCCATTTGCATAAAACTCTTCCAAAGAATACAACTTAAATAAAGGTTTGCATTTTAAATTTTTAACAAAAAAAAAAACGTGAAACTGTTTTAAACCCGTCTCGCTATAAAGCGCTTTTGTTCAGCGCCACAAATGGCTGAAACTGCCAACTCGTGATTATTTTCAAGAAAAACATTATTCAAATTCGCTAACAGTCTCAGAAGGTATTAAATTCTTTTTAAAACGAAATGATACGGTGAAGTATCTGCTTTGCAGTTGAAGCTTGAATAATACGCTATTTAGCTGTTTCATTTGGATAAAGGATGTTTCAGTTTCCAAGTTTGTTTTCTTCTTTATGTTTTTGTACGCTAGCGTCTTTGTTTGCGTCATGTCCTTTGTTTAACCGTGGCTGTACAATTTAGGACACTCTTTGTAATCGTTCGTCTGCAAGCAATTTTGCTAACACCAATGAACTTGTGAGCTGTGTCGATAGAGCCTAGAATAGAATGCAGTCTAGAAAGAGACAAATGATCATCATTGCACAATCAAACTGCCTAGCCTTTTCCTGACTATGTTGGGGTCGGCTTCCAGTCTAACCGGATACAGCTGAATGTGAGGTCAGAGAGGCAGTCTCTCTGACCTCCACAACCCAGTTATAAGGTAACACGATACCCCTTGGTAAGACTGGTTGTCAGATTTTTGAGCTTCTGACTATTGATATCGACTGTCCATCTAAGAATGACAGCCGGGACCACGTGCTTTCTGAGGCCCGGAGGGGTCTTGGTATGTAAAAATAGTCAACGGACCAACCACGGCAAGCCTGATCGATCGACCCTCGCGGCTACACGGCCACGGGCCCCAATGCACAATATGAGACACAAAAACATTTCTACTATCCAAAGTTAAATATAAAATTCTACTTAATATTTTACTTTGGAACCCGAAAATGTTAAGTGTTTTTCTGTAAATAACCGTGAGCGTCAACTTGTGGCGCATGCGTCTAGTTACATGATGATTATTTCTGTAAGTAGGTTTGTACAAACACTAGGTACAGACAATAAATACAATCTGTCTAATATATTTAATGGATTTTCAACTTTATCGCTGAATTATAAGGTTCAAAGTTGATTGGGAAATTTTGACAGTTTCAAATAGCTTGATGTGTGGCGTCTGTACTTACACGTCAAATTTTAAAAACTAAATGATTTTTCCTACCCGACTGCTCTGAGAAGAAACACGGAAACAAACTCAGTGTCACAGTCTCTTTTAAAGCCCAGCATCCTAATTGCGTGACACACTATCAGCTAATCCATTGGTTCATATGTTCGAAAAAAAAAACTGCTCAACAACGTAAATAACGCATTGAATGTTGTTGAAATGTCAAAATGAGAGCCATTGCTACTGATAGTGTGTTACGCAATTGCGACAGACATTATCTTGGTAGTATCATGTGACAATCTATCTTTTCTTTAAAAAAACTTTAATTAAACGTCATTGGCTGTCAATACCTGTAAGCTGCAACTTTGACGCGTAAATGTTCATTTATTTGACTTATTTTATAATACAAAAATTAATTCATGAATAAAATTTATTTATGTTCATTTATTATTTCATTTCACGTAACATGAGGCCAATGTCCAGCAGTGGACGTCTTTCGGCTGAAATGATGACGTAACATGAAACGGTGACATGGAAAATAACTGAAATTACAGCTCAACATGTATTTAATAAAGTATTTAAAACAAAACCTTGATACTTGGAAGTCTCACAAACCTGAACTATCTGGTCCCTGGAAAGGCCAAATGAAAAGTCAACAATTCCCTCGCGGTTTAATTACTACCGCCAAAGGTGCGGCTTGCATTGGCGTATGCGTATTTTATATAAAAATGGCCGAATGCAGGTTGCCGCAATCGGGGTCATGGCTGTGGGCGGATTCGGTGGTTGTTTTTTTCTTTCTTTTTATTGGACGCTTATCAGGGAGAATTGATAACGCTTATTAAAATGTATCTAGGAGGTAGGCTTACTACGGTTCGTGGTATCTGGGACATTAAAATAACAGGCAATAACAATGTAAACGTTATTTAAAATTTTTCAATGAAATCCAACTTCTTATAATTGGATTTCACGAAAACCGTATCCTAATTACGTAACACACTATCAATCAAGATCTGAAACATTTTGAAGGATACGGTTAATACATTGCTTCAAATGTTCAAAAAAAAATGTCTGCACAACAACGTAAATAACGCAATGAATGTTGTTGAACTGTCAAAATGAAAGCCGTTGCCACTATTAGTGTGTTACGCAATTACCCCACTGTTTTAGTCCCAAGTACATTAGATAAATTAAAGTACATACATAAATACACGCTTTCTTCCCAAGGGGGTACGCAGAAACTACACAACGCCTGCTCTGATCCTTACATCCTCCTTTTGCCTTGTTTACGTTCATACATCTAGTCATACGCGTAATAAATTAAAGTGCAATGTCCCCAAAATCAATTATAATAAGGCCCAAATCTTTTCACACCCACTATCAAGTAACAAAAAAGGTCCTAACACAAAATGAACCACGTTTCCAAAGACCTTTACATTTCATTATTTCTTTTAACAAAAAAATCTACAGTAAACGAAATTTAATTAGCGACGGTTCTCCCAAGACACTGCCTAAGCAGAAATCTCGACGAGTAGCCTTATATTTATTTAGGACTTGGGATATTTAATCGTCTTATTATTTCGTGTTTTTCTGTTCCGTTTTCAGGAGAGAATAGCCTTTAATTGGATGCGGCGGTAATGGGAAAGTGGGGAGAAAGGGTTTGTTTTGATGACATAGATTTTCAGAATCTTTTTCCTGAATCATCGTTTTCTTTTCGGTTAGGAAGAGGAAGGAGGGTTCTTGTTTACAGCACTAGCGACCCGCCTCTGCTTCGCACGGCTTTTACGACTTGAGAAAACATCGATATTTCGTTATTTTATATAACGCATGCTTAATGGAATACCTACTGACTTAACTAAAAAAAAAGCGGTTTTTGGGAAATCGCAAAAGAAGATCTTGCTATGAGGACTTTTCCTACTTGTTGAAGCATAAAATTAAAACTGATTTGATTATTAATTAATCATGAATGCTTGTATTTTTAACTATTGATGAGATCTGAGTAAAAAAAAATCCTGAAATAACTCAATTCTGACCTATCTACTAATGGGTCAATGTTCCATTAAGCATGCGATAAGTTTAATATTACTGTCTAAAGGTTCTCCCCATAGGCGCGTTATTATCAGTTGATAATATCGGATGGATTAACAAAAATATGGCTGATATGTTACCATATTGTGTACCTTACGCCTTCTATGCCAACGAAGTAGCGGGCAGAACCTAGTTTATTAAGATAGTGTTGGACACAGTTCTTTTGTTATCACAGTTTAGTGTTATGACACTAAAAAACCTATCTATCAAAATTTATCTAAAAATACACTAATCTAAACGCACGATGCGAACTCGTTCGCGGTTAATCCTGAATGCGTTTTATCGATATTGTCGGCGATACAAGCTAATCCTGTAATGGAAATGGACATCACTATTTAGGTTTTATAAAATGTATTATCGATATTTTGTGGTTAGTATATTGTTGGAAATGTATTTGTTTTTGTTTTATGATATTTGTTATTTAAGGATAACTTTAAATGCAAATTAAAATGAAAAACAGAGGTGTTTTTTAGAAAGATTATTCATATAAATTGATGGCTCTTTAATTGAGAGCTTACCTGATAAATTGGCAAACAATTCGTAATTGTGTTATTGATCCTACTGCTGCCTACATTTTCCAAAAATCCTTATTTTAGCACGTATTAATACGAAAATCTTTCATAGTTTCCAATAGTTCGGTTCTTTGCAAAATTATAGGATTTTCGCAAAAACCGATTTTTCCATTTATCCTGCGATATCCAGGCTGACCCAGAAGTCGACGCCACGCCGGAATCGGGTAGGCCAAGTCATGTTTATTTGGAGTTTTGTTTGTTCGATGTCAATCAACCCAGTAAATAATAAAATAAAATATTGATTTATACATTTTGATTAAAGTGAACGGTCCCACGGCCGCTTTTTTTTCTGGTTTATTCCAATATCATTGGACCATAATAGCCTCACCTTCAGAAGTACATAGCATTATGAGCATTATGGTCACTTTGACCTTTTGAGGTAGTTGAACTTTGTTTCCTTTCCTATCTATAGAACCGTAATAGATAAGTACTTGCAATTTTCCCAGAGTGTGTACTAGTGGCGAAGGGTGAATTTATGACAGAGGTAAGCCGGAGCAAGAAAAATTCCAAAAGAAAATTTCAATGATGAATGGTGGGTACTAATATGGCCGCTATAACAACAAATAAGTATAATAAAGTCAAGTTAAAAAATAAAGGGGGTCACTATACAAGAAACGAATTAAAGAAATAAGTAGTTTGGCATTTCTTCTCAGGGATCAGTCAGCTAGGAACTGCCGGCGCCATCTTAGTTTTACAATATTACCAACAAAATATTGACGTGTAAATGTGTCTTATATCTACTTATGGTATTAAATAAAAAACTTATAGTATTAAATATTGTACGGTGGTACGAATCGGTGAAGGGTTCCCTTCGTGTGCGAGTCCGACTCGCACTAGGCCACTTTTTTTCCAGGTTTATACCATTATCTTTAGATTCTGATTTTGTTCAGAAGTACACAGCATTAAGGTCACTTTGACCTTTCGGGGTAGTTGAACGTTGTTTCCTCTCCTATCTAAAACCCAATTTAATGAAATTACCAGCCAATACATCACTTATTGATCCCTCTTTCAGTAATCCAATTGTCTGTAATTCAATCCAGCGACTTGATTCCACTACTTACATTACAGGATACGCCAAGCCTCGAAGAGTAGTGCTCTGAACCCACAACATACGGATTATAGTTGGTGAAAACTACTGATCGGAATTTACCATTAATGTAGACTGCGGCAAAATATACAGGGTTACTTTGTAATTCGACGTATATCCGTCAGGAGCTGATAGGGGGGCCAAAATGCAACAAATTGAACCCCACGTATGTATGGCCGAAATTCAATAGTTTTCGAAAAATTTGAATTTTAAGGGTTTTTCGATATAATTCCAAATAAAAAAAAACTACATATTGAATAGGTACCATTACAAGGTGATATTGTAGCTGGCACTTCAATTAAGCTATGAGCATAATTAAAAGTACTTATTTCAACAAAATAATTAAAATGATGAGCGATTTAAGAACATTATCTTACCAATACTTACATTTTACGCTTCAAAAATGTTTCAAATATCTCAAAAACTATTGAACTTCGGCCATACATACGAGTATGTGGGGTTCAATTTGTTGCATTTTGGCTCCCCTATCAGCTCCTGACGGATATACGTCGAATTACAAGTAACCCTGTATAATAGGTATTATCATGTCGTGAGGAAAGTTTTGAATATGAATATCGATGGCTATAAGAGTAGGGGAAGACCAAAGAAACGATGGATGGACTGTTGTGTGAATGATGATTTATGATTAGAGGGGGGTGACTACCAAGATAACGACTAATAGAGAAGTGTGGAAGAAAAATACATGTTGCGTCGACCACAAATAAATTGGGATAAGGGCAGGAGAATGATGATGATGATATCTATAGACTTAGGGAAAATGATTGCTTAGCAAATTGAAATGTCCGTAAATTAAAATCACAACTGATTCTTTGACAGTCGTTTGAAAATGGCTAGACACTGAACATTTTGGCTGTGTGTCTGCTACAAATATAATTTTCCTGATTGTAATTATTTCACAGTTTTGTAAATTATCGCATTCATTAATCAACACCACAATGTCATGGTTTCTACAAAAAAAAAAAACTCATGAACGGAAACTAGTGGAAACATTGAGCAGTGGTGGCCCACTGGTAACGACCGCCACTTACGAGTTATAGGTCGTAGGTTCGAACCCAGACAGGCGCTTTACTTTGTGTAAATTATTTTATCTTCATTGCTCTCAAAACGGTGAAGGAAAACATGCGACATCTATCAACCCGCACTGGGCCCGGGTGGTGGATTATGATCCACTCCCTCTCACCGAGACGAGGCCTGTGTTCCAGCAGTGCGAACAGCATTAGGTTCAAATTTGATTGAGAACATTTTGATAGTTTCGGGTAGCTTGATGTGCTGGCGTCTGTACTATATACTTTGTTTATCTATCCATATTATGAACTTCACATACACCATACAAGTCATACGCTTGATGAAACAATTTTGTAAAATAAAAACAAAAAGAAAATAAAAGTAACAATTTTCCGAGACATCTTCAACAACACTGCACAGTATCTCCCTATCTTCGAAACTCCGAAAACACAGTCTTTAGGAAACACATCTTTCACGGTTGTACCCCAAAAACAAATTTAATTTTATGGCAAAAGTTACCCGCCATCTTTTATCCGATGCACCTTGTTTGACGCACTCAAGGACAGCCATGCAGGAATGTTCGCAAGATTTTTGGCAAAACAACTAGGAATGTGTGTCATAAATATTCCATGTAAGTTTTGAAGAATTAGAAGTTGAGATTGTTATAAATCATTTTGAGAATTTTAATATTGAAATGTTGCATATATGTCTTCTTCTGAAGGGTCTGAAGGAGGACTTGAAGGGTTTGGTTTTCGGAAGGAGAACGAAAACAGCATCCTTTTGAAGAAAATTCCAAATCCATTGCTTCATAGGTTTGAATAATAACTACCTAAGTCTGTAATTCAATGTAAATAACGCTATGAACGTGGCTGAACTGTCAAAATGAAAGGCATTACGATCAATTGTTATTTCCCCCGCAGGAGCAGGGCAGATTCTTTTTAAGAACCAAACAATTAAAAGTTTGTCAGCGCGTTGAGAGAATATAATTGGTCAGGCGATGACAACCTCTTTGATTAATATTGTTTTTTTTTAGAATTTGACGTAACGCCATGACATATACTGGGCCCGCCAGATGGAATAACAAAAAGAATACCTCGATACATTCACATGGATTGATCGTAAAAGACGATATTGATTGGAGGAATTGTGCTATGATATCCAATTGTGAGTATATTGATTGCGCTTGCGCCCCACGTACTTGGTGCAACGTCGTTCACGCATTATAGTTAATAATTGGATTAGACATCTTGTGATTGTTCATAAAGCCTTTCATATACTTTCAACTCCTCGCCCGCAAACTCACGCAACATGGCCTCTTCTGATAAAGATGATCTATTGCCTTTAAGTTTATAAACAGGAATGGTGTTTGCTTAGTTTAAAAGTAGGAACTTGGGCTAGTTTTTCTATCTGAAAGAAGTCTAATAAAGAAGAAATTGTAGTCGGACTAAGTACCAAGGCTACTATGAAATTTGCTAATGGCAACAGTATTTCAGCTAGTAAGAAGACGGCTATGTTAAAAAAAAAAAGGCATTCCGGGAGTGCCGACAGAAGTGAAAACAAAACACAAACAGAATACTTTGCCATCCACTCACTGACATATCGGATATACATTAAAACCGAGTACATCCCGAGGACAGCCGAACACATCCGAAGCGGTGTTGGTTACGGTAACATTTCCCATCTCAAAAAATGCCCAACGCGCCTAAAGAAATATTCACTTCAAATAAAACATGAGCATTCTATTGTCCCACTGCAGGGCAAAGGCCTCTTCTCATACCGAGAAGGCACGAGCATTGATCATCATGTTTGTTAAGACGGGTTGGCGATTTCAGACTAATATTAACTATAAGTCCAGGTTTCTTTACGTTGTTTTCCTTTACCGATGTCAATAATGTCCAAGATAAACTCAGAAAATATATATGAATTAGCTTCTGCCCGCGACTTCGTCCGCGTGAAATTTCACCCTCCTCCCATTCACCCTCTTAGGGGTGGAATTTCGAAAAACCCTTTCCCAGTGGATACCTACTCTTCACAAAGAACACACCCTCCGAATTTCATGTCTCTAGGATGAGCGGTTTCAGTCAGTCAGGACTTTGAATTTTATATATACGTATATATAGATTGACAAAGTCACATCGGTTCTTGCATGGGAGGCCATAAACTAAAAATCTTGTTTTTGTGCCTAGTTACGACAGTAGGTATTGTTTTTCACGATACTGGTGCCACTAAATCTCGAGCCAACTTCTAAACTGCTCCAGCAAAAGGTACACCAATAAATAAACAGAAAATTCAATTATTGGCGAAATCACCAATCGGGACCTAAGATATATTGTAATTACCGAAGTTTTGGCTTGATATTTATCAATATAAACCATTATAACTACGCATGTTGGGGTGAAGTTGGCCAAATATTCCAATAACATAGATAAAACTCTTAAACTTCTCATCTTAATCCTTTCTCCAGCGGGATGGAAAATTTCGCCCCTGACTGGCGAGTTTCGGAAATTTTCGGAAACATTCGTTTCCATGTTTGGCTAAATTCAGACACAAGTTTGCGTCATAAATTAATTGGAATAAGATGCGAATACACGCTCCTTGCGGAGTGCGCAGCGGTGATGGCCCAGACGTAACGGCCACGCTGATTACCAGATGTAGAGGGTTCGAACCCAGGTAGGCGCTTTACTTTGTGTAAATAAGTTCATCACCACTGCTCTCAAAAACAGGTGAGTGAAAACATCGTGAACACACAACAATTCCTTGTTTAAAAAAAAACCCGAAAGTTATATTTCTGGTCACGCAAAGTAACAAAAAGAAATAAGTTTAAAAACTAAAACCCGACTTCTGAAAAGGATGAAACAAGAACGTACCTTCCCGTGGTCGCCTGCCGCTGTACTAACATATTATAAGCTATGGTAATATGCGACCACGGGAAGCCGTTCTTGTTTCATCCTTTTCAGTAGTCGGGTTTTAGTTTTTAAACTTATTTTTTATTTAATTATTTTGGGGCTTATTTCAGTAATATTTATATTTTTGAAATGTGCTTATGAAGCCCTTTCATTTGATACCCAACAAAGCATCATTAAAAAAAAAAATTTTAGATGTCTGCTAGCGGGCGCCATATTCAATTAACCAGCGAACGATCAAGACGCTTGCAACGTAACCTCATTTGTCTAATTATGACAAGTAGTTTAGAAGTTATGAGAACAGATGAACATACATACATACATACCGGTCAAAATCATAACCCTCCTTTTTGCTTCGCCGAAGTCGGGTAAAAAAGTTTGCATATATTCTAAAAGAAGGATGTATGTTATGCAGAATTTACTAATACTGTACTACTACATGAACAAAAACGTTGTTGGATCCCTCTTATTAACATTTTAATTTGTACAGATGGAGAAAAATAAATATACCTTCAAGTGGACCGCCTTCTAACACCTAGGACTGTTTCAAAGCAATGTGTCTAAAAAGTTTTTCAATAAGATCAGTCGAAAGGTAAATAGAAAGGTTGGCATTTAAACAAGCCCCCCTTTAAGGGGTAGCAAAGGGTAGCATGTAATTATTTCTGTAAATGTGGAAACTTGGCTGCGTTGAGAGTTACCCCTTAACGATTAGCAGTTAAGGCGAAGTTTCCCGAGATAATTGCCGATTCTCTCAGGCTTTCTTTATCGTTTCACGGAATTTCGGTGTTTGTTTTTTGCAGGATACTTTAGGGAGAAACGTGTTCTTTACCTTTATAAATTTAATTAAGGTTAAATTAATGGAATCATTCTTCAATTGTTACGAGGTGTTTTCGGGGAATTGTAACGTTCACTTGTTTTGAGATGAAGCAGTAATCTGTACTCCTAGTAGCTTGGTTTATGATTGCAGCTTAATTAAAGAAGATATTGTTGTGAATCTTCAGGGGGCTTGTGGCTTAATAATAACAGCCGAACGGGTCGATCGATCAGGTTAAACTACGCGGTTGGTCCGTGGACGGGTGACCATCTTCACGTACCAAGACTCCTCCGTACCTCGGAAAGCACGTTAAGCACCGTGCACCGGTGGTTAGTCCGTTGGTCCCGGCTGACATTCGTGGATCTTTGAGAGTCGTTACGGGTCGTCAGAAGCCCGAAAGTCTGACAACCAGTCTTACCAAGGGATATTACCCAGTAACTGGATTGTGGAGGTCAGATAGGCAGTCGCTCCATGTAAAATGCTGGTACTCAGCTGCATCCGGTTTGTCTGGAAGCCGACCCCAATATAGTTGGGAAAAGGCTAGGCAGATGATGACTGTTGTGAATCTTCAATATTTTTACCTTTTTCTTGTCCCCTCCCCAATTCATTCAGGGAGATGCATAATGTTTAATCTGAGTCGAATACATTTATTTACCGCCTTTCTTTTTTAATTTCGTTCTAATGTCTTCAAGTATGGCACAAAGAACCGTTTCTTTATTAAAGATTTCTAATATCTCCGAAACTTAGTTTTGCTATTTATCATTCTCCTGCCCTTATGCCAATTTATTTGAGGTCGGCGCAACATGTCTTTTTCTTCCATACTTCTCTATTAGTCGTCATCTTGGTAACCACCCTTTCTAACCATATCATCATTCACACAGTCCATCTATCGTTTCTTTGGTGTTCCCCTACTCTTATAGCCATCGACATACATACTCATAACTTTTCTCGACATTTTCCTTATTCCTCCATAATACAAGCCCATAATATGACAACCGATTTCCACACAATTTTTCAGTTAACGGTGCCAGTTTCAGATATCCTCTCAGATACTCATTCCTTATTCTATCCATTCGTGTAACACCACACATCCCTCTTAGCATTCTCATCTTTGCATACAATTCCGTTTCATTTATCCCTTAGATTTGCTAAATACCGTGACACAAACGTAATTATGCTTTTTTTGTCCGTAACTTTACATATCACAATTTTAATTCAAGTCAAGGACAGAAGCATGGCACAGGCTGAATCTAAAACTCTAGTTTGTTTAATAGAGTTCAAAAAAGTCTGACAGATCACAAAATTATTCTTCTAGTCTACAAAAGAACAAGCATATTTTTAGCAATCTATTAGCAAACCTACGTGTACAATAACATGAGATATTAAATAAAATACACAATTCATCGGTAATGTGTCGTTCACGTGATACCGAGCGATTTAGTTGCGAAAACCCATAGTGATTATGTGAATGAGTGGAAGGAACTGTGGTACTAGTGATAGCGGATAACGCATGGCCAATAATGCTATCGAAGAACAGGTTTTGCTGAGACTTTGTTGTTTTTGTAATGATGTTTTTGATTACTAGTTTATCCTAACTAATATTATAAATGCGAAAGTAACTCTGTCTGTCTGTCTGTCTGTCTTTTCTTCACGCCTAAACTACTGAACCGATTTGTGTGAAATTTGGTACAGGGTAAGTGTGAACCCCAACAAAGGACATAGGCTACTTTTTATTCGACTTCGACTTCGTCTGCGTCCGCGATAACCGACATATACGCGGACGAAGTCGCGGGCAAAAGCTAGTTTGTATATAAGTATAAAAGTATGTAATTAGGTATGCTGAAACTGTGTGTACTCCCCGTCACTTGTCCCTAAAGGTTCATTAGAAAACTAGCGTCAGACAGTATCTGTCTGGTATTAATGCTGGAATGAACCTTTTTGGCGCTACCGTGAGGCACACACTAGTGTTGTTTGAAACATTATTTTTATTTTGTTAAATCTGTATTTTGTGTTTCACGAACTGTGTCCAAATAAGCTTTATTCTTTCTTTTATTCTTTCTTTCTATCATAATCTTCTGGAAAACTGGCTCAATAAAAAAATTTGCCTTTCACAAACCACCCTCATCAAGCATGCATCGCGCAAGCAGAGTTTACCGCGCAACTAGCATATAAAACATCATCTGCCTAGCCTTCTCCCAACTATGTTGGGGTTGGCTTCCAGTCCAACTGGATGCAGCTGAATACCAGTATTTTACATGGAGCAACTGCCTATCTGACCTCCACAACCCAGTTACTGGGTAATACGATACCCCTTTTAGTTGTCACCCCTTGTTGTACCCCTTTTTGTTGTGCCCCTGGTTGTCAGACTTTCGGGCTTCTGACTATCCGTAACGACTGTCTAAGATCCACGAATGACAGCCGGGACCAATTTCCGAGGCACGGAGGGGTCTCGGTATATAAAGATGGTCACCCATCCACAGACCAACCGCGGCAAGCGTAGCTTAACCTGATCGATCGACCCGTGTGGCTGTTATTATTTAGCCACGGGCCCCTCTAGCATATACACAACAGCCCGACATGAATCATCGGGCAGTTGCCCACCAAACACGACACCCGTCTGGTCGGAGGATAGTGGATATATAGAGAGGATGAGTGAACTTTACTCCCTGTTCCCTATACCTCTGTAGGAGCTCAAAAGACACAATAACTTTTTCTATCTTCTTCTTAGGTGTCGACGGCAAAAATATAGTTTTCGTTCTTATTTGGCCCAAAATTCAGCAACGCGGATAGCGTTCGCTGACACAGCCATTAGAGTCATTAAATGTTCTTTAATTTGGCCTATCATTTTTTCCGCGGTCACTCAAACTGAACCCAAATCCCGCGCCCACGGAACTTGAGTTGGACTTAAACTATTATTACAGTGTTCTATTATGAAAATCATTAGTATAGGTAATAGCTTTTAGGGTGTTAGTTACATTCGTGCTTGCTATTTACGTTGGTAAGCCGTTTTCAATTAGGCGATAAGTAGATTCAGAATATTATGTTTAACATTACGTATGGTATGAAGGGGTAGGCAGTACATTTTGCCAGTTGCGTTGTATGTTCTAATTGAAAACGAGCCTTTTCATGTAACCGAAACGAACCGAGTGAACCGGCTTGTCCTGAATACCATTTATCTCTAGACTGAAGAGGTTGTCACAGCCAAGTACTTTTTATTTTAAAGTTTATGGCAGTGGTCTTTAGGCTGTAATAACAGCTGCACGTGTCGGTCAAAGGTTAAGCTATGCTTGCCGAGGTCGGTTCGTGGATGGAAGACCAAGCATGGCATATCAAGATCCCTCCGTGCCTCAGAAATCATGTTAAACCGTTGGTCCGGGCTGTCATTTGTAGATCTTTGACAGTCGTTACGGGTAGTCAGAAGTCCGAAAGTCTGACCACCACTCTTACTAAGGGGTATCGTATTACCCAGTTACCTGGTTGAGGAGGTCAGATAGGCAGTCGCTCCATGTAAAATACTGGTATTCAGCTGCATCCGATTAGACTGGAAGCCCACCCCGACATAGTTCGGTAAAGGCTAGGCAGATGAGATGATGATGGCAGTGGTCATTACATAATCAGCCTATAACGTTCCCACTGCTGGGTCACAGGCCTCCTCTCAGTGAGAGGGAGTGGGCTGTAATGCACCACGCGGGCCCAGTGCGGATTCTGCGAATTATTGGTTCTAGGACGTGCCGGTTTCCTCACGATGTTTTCCTTCACCGTTTTGAGAGCAGCGGTGATGGATTAGTTTAAACAAAGTAAAGCGCCTGTCTGGGTTCGAACCTACGACCTACAACTCGTAAGTCGCTGCCGTTACCATTGGGCCACCACTGCTCAGTGGTCATTAAAACTCACAAATATCGAATGTCCTGTGAGAATAAATTAGTTTTTCTAAAACATAGTGTATCCTAAAAGACCACTATACAATATTAATCATCGACCAATCAATAATTAAAAAATTTCAAACACAAGCAATCCATCCACAAATACCACAGTCCTAATCATGCAAATACCGCTTTAATTATTCAATCACACCAAACCACATATTCCGGTAACAACGTGTTGAAACAAACACCCAGCATTAAGTAATACTATTATTAATAGTACCCACTATTAATAATACCACAATATGTTATCTGAGCATTGAGTTCCGGAATCCCAAATAACTTCACTTTGAACGGATTTGAATCCATTCTATTTTGGAACAGTGATTTTAATTGGAACGTTTAGTTGATAATAGTATTGCGGTTTTTCTGTTAGGCGGACCGTTGAGTTTAGATGGTAAGGATATTTAGTCGCATTCGATTTGACTAGAATCATCATTATCTTCTGCCTAGCCTTTTCCAACTATGATGGGGTCGGCTTCTAGTCTAACCAGATGCAGCTGAATACCAGTATTTTACATGGAGCGACTGCCTACCTGACCTCCACAACCAAGTAACTGGGTAATACGATACCCCTTAGTAAGAGAGGTGGTCAGACCTTCGGGCTTCTTCGACTACCCGTAACGACTGTCAAAGGTCATATAGATCGAAGCCGTCAAATTACAGCCAGGAACAACGTTTTAACGTGCCCTCCGAGGCACGGAATTACTAGAATTAGAAACCAATATAAAGTGTTAAAAAATTAACCCGACAAACTTTAAGAGGTGCTTTAGACCATCGAACTGAACACCTTTCACTGTGGGACTAACTCTGAGATCACGAAAAAAAAATCTGCTGTTTCATACATTTCGGTCAAGTAGGTATTGGACTTTTTTATTAAACAGTTGATTTTTTTTTCGTGGTTAAAAATTTACCTGGTGAACTTTAAGAGATGCTTTAGACCATCGAACTGAACAACTTTCACTATGGGGCTAACTCTGAAATAACGAAAAAAAAAATCAGCTCATTTTGGTCAAATAGGTATTGAACTTTTGTATTAAACAGCTGATTATTTTTTTGTGATTTCAGAGTTGGTCCCATAGTAAGAGTTGTTCAGTTCAATGGTCTAAAGCATCTCTTAAAGTTTGTCAGGTTAATTTTTTTAGCACCTTTATATCTGATGATATAAAGGTGCATTACGTCTGTATTTTCAAGGAGGTAGAGAGCTGGTATAGTACAGCATCGACGCTTGCAACCAAACTAGACAATATTTTAAGAAAAAAATATATTAAAAATCTGTGTTCCAAGCGTAATTTTTTCACCGGAAAATGTTTCCTCTTCATTCAATTACTGAAATGCTTTAAAACGCCATCGTAGTACAGGGGTACGTTACTTTATCCTCAACAATAATTGGATAGCCTCTTCATAGAATTACTCGAGTACTCGTTATATTTGTCTGTTACTTTGGTAACGAGTTTTCCGGGAATCGCTGATACTGTCAGTCAACATAAAATAACTATTATATTCATCATAAATACTACCTTTTGCCAGCGCCGTCGCCCATGTTGACACCGAAAATTTATCCCACGGGAAGGTAGTATCGGGATAAAAAGTGTACTGTGTCCTAACCCGGATCATGTTCTATCCGTGTGCCACATTTCATCGAAATCCGTTCAGCTAATTAAAGTGAAAAGTTGATAAAAGGGCAATTCTCGTAATTTTAAGAACGTTATTTCGTTAAATTTTTGGCAAAGATTGTCGCTGAGATGAGATTGCGACTAGATTTTGAACGTTTTTAGAATAGAATAGAATAGAATAATATTTATTGTAAAACATGAGTATACATCAAATAATATGTGCAAGGTCTTAAAATAACAGGTAGATCTGCATGTTTTGCCATTTATGGCGTACAAAACAACATATTTTTGGCTTAGAATAAACCATAAAAAATTAAAAATTTGAGTCTACACAGCAAACTATGAAATTTTAATAACTTAATCCTAATGCTTATTAAAAAAATAAAGTATTGTTTTACAGATTTAGGGGTCAAATTGTGAAAATATCGTAATTATAGGAATCTATTTAATTAATTGCGGTCATTTAAAAATTCCGATATGGTATAATAGCATTTGGCTATGAGATATTTTTTTAAATGTATCTTAAACAGAGCAGTAGGCATTTGTCGAATAGTTTTTGGGATTTTATTATAAATGATTGGTGCTAAACAAAAAATACTTTTACGCATCAATGCCGTGGTTGATCTTGGTATGCATAATATATTATTATCCCGTCGATTACGAATAGAAACGTCTGATAGTTTCTTAAATAGGTTAGGATTAGTTCGTATAAAATTAGCTATTTCGTAAATAAATAAGGAAGGCAGACTTAAAATGTGATATTTAATAAAATACTGTTTGCAACTATCAGTTATTTTCAAACCAAACATAGCCCTAATACACCTTTTTTGTGACTTAAAAATTATTTCTTTATTAGTCGAGTTTCCCCAAAATATAACTCCAAACCTCAATATGGAACCGACAATACCATTTAATTACGTGAATTGACCTTCTGATAGACTAACAGACACAGTGACTTTTGCAATTATAATATTGGTATGTAAGTATGTATTGTTTTTGTTTTGTCTGGAATTTTTGGTTCCAACATAATAATATTATCATCATCTGCCTAGCCTGAATGGGTGAAGGCAAACATGATACAACAACAAAGATTTTTGTTTTGTGGGCTCATGGACCTCTGTTTGTAGTCACTTGAAATATCATTTATATATACACTAGCAGCGCCCCGCGGTTTCACCCGCGTAAGTTTCGATCCCGTGGGAATATCGGGATAAAAACTGTCGTATATCCTTTCCCAGGACTCAAACTATCTCTATACCAAATTTCATCTAAATCGGTTCGGCGGTTTAAGCGTGAAGAGGTAACAGACAGACAGACGTACACACTTTCGCATTTATAATAATTATGATGGATGGATGGATTATGGATGGATGGATGATAAGACAAACAAAAGAAAACAGATTTTATCATTTCATACTTCAAGTAAAAACACTACCAGCGGTCGTTGATCCCAAAAATGTCCATCACATTTTTTTAACCGACTTCAAAAAAAAAGGAGGAGTTTCTCAATTCAGTTGTTTTTTTTTTATTTTGGTGTTTGTTACATTAGAACTACGTTATTTATAATTTGCAAAATTATTTTTGTAATGGATAAGGTATGCCTCAGGGGTAGTCCCATATAAAAATTAACTTTGCTTGGGTAGTTTCTGAGTTAGCGAAATAATACGAATTTTGTCTACTTAGTTTATATTGATGATGGTTTAATAACTTCCTGTCACTGATATTTACATAGCAAGTAGTTTTATATGAATCTGTGGGGGTAGGTGCAACTAAAAAGTTTTTATAAAACAGTTATATTTTTTAATTTTATCGTGTTTAGATATCGATGCCCACCACATGTGCAGAGCTTCCCTAACTAATTTGATTTATCCCTGTGTATTTTATCACTTGGTTCTAACCTAATTGGTTCACGTTAAAAGTGCCACTAAAATAGAGAAAATAGTTCCGAGAAAAGCCATATTGATATTTTTCCATTCATTGTATCTACGTAAGAAAATATCAATTCCTTTGTTGGATTCATTCCAACAGTATTCTCTGCCTTTGACGAGATAAAGGCTAGCTGAAACAATAAGGGGGTTCGCGAATGGGCAAAAATCTAACTTTGATTTGGTGGCTTCGAAGTTGGATAAACTGTTATTGTGTTGATGTTACTCTGAGGAACAGTATTATCGTCTATTATCCTACTTATTACTATAAATGTGAATGTTTGGATGTTTGTTACTCGATCACGGATTTGGATGAATTTGGTTTTTTTTTTTTATTGCTGAATGGGCGCTCTAGACCTCGATCACGCCTGATGGAAAGCGATGGATGAGGTCTACGATGGAACGAGCGTGCCCAGAAGATGCCTAAGGCACTGGAACTCCCATGCATCGACGAAACACAACAGGCTGCTTGACACCGGACTCCGGTGGGAGGTTGGTCGCAAACCAGGCGGGTGTTAACCCTACCACCGCAAGAGAAGAATTGTTCAGTCAAATAAGGTGTTGGGTGTGACCGTCCAGGATGCGCCGAGCGCTCGGTTTAGTTGAGTAGCTGGTGGAACAAACTGTGGTACAAGAGGAGGCTGATCGAGGTCAAGAGCGGGCCCATTCAGCAATAAAAAAAAAATAAAAAAAAAACTGGTATTCAGCTGCATCCGGTTAGACTGGAAGCCGACCTCAACATAGTTGGGAAAAGGCCAGGCAGATGATGATGATATAGATAGATGGGTACAGCTAAAGCTATGTTTTGGGACATTTTTGTTGACGTCGGCTGCGCAAATTCTTGTTGCTATTTATACCTGATTTCAAGAAACTGCGCAGATGTAGATGTTGCTGCAACTAACAACCTTTTAGGTAAGCTTTTTAAAAAGTTAACAGTTGCGTCAACTAAAGTTGCTACGTATGCGAAGCGCTTTTAAGTTGAAAAGTAAAAATTTAAATTTCTCTCTGAGTTAAACTGAAGAGACTTTGATGTTTTTACCTACGAGCAAACCCATTTCTTGTGATTAAAAAGTTGAAACAACACGAACATCTCACTTTTTTCTTAAAATCGAGAGCCAAATTGCAATTATCGCCAAAATATCTGTCACATCCAAAATCTGGAACGCGTATACCTGATATCAACGCCATCATGGAATGCCACAGTAAACAGGGGTAGATGATATCGTCAAAGAACACCACATAACTGGTAGCCGATTGCTTTGGCGTCTATTTTTAACCAATTTAAAAGTGGAGGAGGTTCTCGATTCTCTTTAAATAATGTTTTCTATCTAACTCTCATAACACGTATACCCCAACCTACGCAATTTTTTAATGAGTAAATGATACATCATAATCAGTCTATTAATGTTCCCACTGCTGGGACACAGACTTTTTCTCTGTGAGAGGGAGTGGGTAGTAATCTACCATGCGGGCCCGGTGCGGGTTGGTGAATGACATTATGGCTTCACCGTTTTGAGAGCAGTGGTGATGAAAGTAATATAAAAAGTAAAGTGCCCGCTTGGGTTAGAACTCACGACATGCAACTCGTAAGTCGAGGCTGAAACCACTAGGGCATCATTGCTCTTATGATGGTAAATAGTATGTGCTATTTCTACAACCAAACATGGATACAGTCGTGATTGCGTATGAGTGCTACCTCACTGATGGTGGCGCGTGTGTTGGATCATTCGGTTCCCTACAAAATGGTTGAGCTGGACGGTGCTGATCCACGCGTCATGTTCGTGAACGGGCGCCGTCGGTTGAGACTGGTCATCTCTTAACTGCCAAGGCTTATTTTTAATCTTATATTTTGAATTGTTTCTTCACTTGTGTCTTTTTTTTACATTGTTCTCACATATAGAAGCATCAAGAATAATGTACCCAGGATTTTGTAATATCTTGATTTAAAAGAGTGTCCATGGAGTTTCTATTTAATTTTGACAATTCAAAAGTGCCTGTACATGGTTTAATTGAAATAAATGCTTTGATTTGATTTGATTTGAGTGCAGTGCTAAGGGTCTTGGCAGTGGAAAACAGGATTGACAAAAGACTATCGGTAGCAATCTTATGTCGATCTAATAGATTTTTAAGTTTCCCAACATCATTATCGCTAATAGAATGTCACTCTGTCTAGGCCCTCTGTACAAATCAAATGTCATTTATTCAAATTAGGCTGAGAATCAGCACTTTTCGAACGTCAAAATAACAAAAGACAGTCCCCCAAAACGCCCGCCCTTCACCACTTCCTAGTGCTTTCGCTGGGAAGAAGAAGTTGCGCAACAAACTCCCCAGCAGCACAGCTGTCTGTTCAGTTAGAAAATACAAATACGACTTAGGTGACTACTCCTCCGCAAAATATTTCATCCGCGGATGAATCGTTACCCTTTTAAAATTGTAAGGCGACGAATCATCCGAATAAGTCTGTTTAGGGCGTCCACTTCCAGCGTTTCTAACATTCTCACATCTGCCTTGTAAATACCAATAAATACCTTCTTCTGTTTATTGTGTGACTTGTATACAATACTAGCGTATGTAAAGTAATTAACATTACAAGAGACAGAACATTAAATTAAACTATTTGCCATATGCCAGTTTTCGCGTTTCACAAACGCAAACTACCGAAAAACACGTTCCTATAAAAACTTAAATCCATAACATGCATGCTATAGTCTACAGGACAAAGCCATAGTATTACAAAGTATCTCATGTCATTCGCCTCGCCGCCTCTTTTGTTCCTTGCTTTATCAATCTAAACGCGATGTTACTCGCTTGGCCGGCGCCCAGTAAAGGAATCCTGCTTTTATTTTAGACTGCGTCTGATTTTGTCATTGTGATACTTGTTTTCGTTAGAAGCGTATGCTAGATAAGTTTTTTGGGTGTTTGACGTGTTATTTTGGGATTCTGTAAAGTGTAGGTGAATAAAAATGTCAGCTTTTCCCAACTATGTTGAGGTCGGCTTCCAGTCTAACCAGATGCAACTGAATACCAGTATTTTACATAGAGTGACTGCCTATCTTACCTCCATAACCCAGTTTCTGGGTAACACGATACCCTTGGTAGACTCAGACTTTTGAGCTTCTGACTACTCGTAATGACTGTCAGAGATCTACGAATGACAGTTCCTTTAGTTCAGTTTTTTTCCTTAGGAGTACCTGTTTTTTTTTTTATTGCATCACAGCTGAAGTGGAAAAATGTCAACTTACTTTTGGAGGCCACTGTAATTTCAGACGTGCCTGTTTAATATTGTTGAGCACATGCATTTTTTCATGAATATTTTTACAGCTGTAAAGATTGTTTATGGTTATTAAAAGTAACAACAAAAACCTATGGAACCCATTGCATATTCTCGTAGATTTTCATTTTTTATTGGATTGCGTTGGCAGGTGATGGATTACTGGCGAAAACCTGATCAAAAATGCATAAAAGAGAAGTGTTGCGCTTACAAGTTTACACTCAGTTTTTACGATAATCAGATGATACGAGTAGAAAAGCAAAATCAAATAAGTATGAAGTTTTTGATTATTAAATCTATAAAAATAATTAAAATTTAAGTGTCATCATCTGCCTAGCCTTTTCCCAACTATATTGGGGTCGGCTTCCAGTCTAACCGGATGCAGCTGAATACCAGTATTTTACATGGAGCGACTGCCTATCTGACCTCCACAACCCAGTTACTGGGTAATACGATACCCCTTGGTAATACTGGTTGTCAGACTTTCGGGCTTCTGACTACCCGTAACGACTGTCAAAGATCCACGAATGACAGCCGGGACCAACGGCTTAACGTGCTTTCCGAATTTAAGTGTCTGTTTGTCTATACTCTATATCCATACTAATATTATAAATGTGGAAGTGTGTCTGTCTGTCTATTACCTCTTCACGCTTAACCGCTGAACTGATTTAGATTAAATTTAGTATAGACATAGTTTGAGCTCCGGAAAAGGACATAGGATAGTTTTTATCCCGATATTCCCACGGGATCGAAACTTATGCGGGTAAAACCGCGGGGCACAGCTAGTAAATAAATAAAATTGAAGTATCTGTTTGTAATGTCAAAATAACAGCTTTTAACTAAATACATATGAAAGTATAATTATACGGTACTTATAGAAAAAAACATTTTTTTTTTATTTTGTCTGTCAGTTTGAATCGGCTAATCTCCGAAAATGCTGGAACGATTTTGATATGGGGATACTTTAAACTCTGGAGAACATAGGCTACTTTTTATCGACATACCACGTGACCATAGCCGCGGATGGAAGCTAGTACTAAATAATAATTATTATTCCTTCATATTATTAAAAAAAAAAAAAAAATTAAATAAATAAATAAATTATTTTATATTGTGAGGAAATACCAACGTGCTTTGGCGTGGAGTTACACCAGCCCGTAGTACATTATGTCATAGTAACTAATTGTTGTTGTAGTGTGTGAGAGTAGTGGTGGCCTAGTGGTACCTAACTGACGCGATTTACGAATTGGTCGTAGGTTCAAACCCTGACATGTGCTTTACATTGTGTAAATAATTTCATCACCACTGCTCTCAAAACGGCGAAGGAAAACATCGTAATGAAACAAGCATGTCATAGAACTAAAAACTCGAAGACATGTGACATCTACCAACCCGTTCTGGGCCCGCGTGGTGGATCATGGGCCACTGCCCCTCACCGAGAGGAGGCCTGTGTCCCAGCAGTGGGAACATTATAGGCTGATTATGCTACGGTGTTTTTACAGTGTTAAAAGGGGTTATTGAACTCAAGGCACCATTAAGTCAACACAAACTAAAAGTATCGACTGCACAAATACTTACCAACACAGAAACCTCAATTGATTTTTACAGCAGGGCGCAAGTCGAAGCGGTTCTTAACGCTAAGTGCGCCGGCACCCGGCACTCACCAACAATAGTGACATTCAGTTTAAAGGAGCTTGTTCTAGATTCCAAGAAGATATTTTATATAGTCGAAACCGGGATTGCTTTCTAATTATTGCCATAGCCGGAAAGCTTATGAGTTTATTTTCTTAAAAACACGGAAAGAAAAACTTTTTACGACCAACTTTCAAAAAAAAAAAATACAATGTGATAAATTCGTCTATCAAATAAAAATAATAATTTCATAATTGGGCCACAATTGATGAACATATCGATGAACATACATAAAAAAAATACATACCGACGAACATGGAACCTCCTCCTTTTTTAAAGTTGGTTAAAATAGCTTCCTTTGGTGGCCATGTTCCATCCTATAATCAAATAACTAATATAACGGTTAATCCCCATATGCTCGACTTCGCTATGCACGACTCGAAAAATACCAACCAAAAAGTCCTTTTCTAGAAATTCCTTTGTTTTGTGTAAACAATGAAAGGTACAGTTGGAAAGAAAAGTTGTTAACTTCAAGTTGAACTTAACAACTTTTCTTTGAACTAGAGTCTAGTTCTACAACCTAAATACTGGGCAATTAAAGATCAACCAAACCGCAGTCGGTGCAGCACCAATCGTTATGGTCCTGGCAGGCTAATGCCCAACAGTGAACGCGTTTCGTATAAAATGGTGATGATCTGAAGACTGAGATCAAAATAGTCAGACTTTCGGCCACACTGACAGCCATGTCAGATATGACAACGATGACATGACAAAATTGCTTCGGCCGTCAAGGAAACCGAAGTTTCGTAACTGGTTTTCATGAAGGCTTTAGTGTCATCGTTGTTACAACAATAAGCAAGCAAATTGTAGGTCACGCCAGATCTAGAACTCTCTTTTGATTTCAAACTGTTATGATATGCTTTGTGTACGACTTCTGCAATACATTGGATTCTCACATACATGTCCGAACAACAAAGAAATAAATCAGCGCTCAACGAATTGCTTATTCGCTGCTACGGCGTAGCTCGTGTAGTGGCTACGTCAGCTACGCCGTAGCAACCGCGTAGCTATTCCTTGTTTAGAAAATGTTTGCTGCGTTCTGCTTTGTTCATTCCTAAGTTTGTGCGGATTATAAGATTAATTGAAAGGCCAAATTAGGCCACCGAGACCAAGACTAGCTGTTGCACGGGCCTTCATTTGCATGTATCAAAATACATATATTTAAACAAAAATAATAGTAACCTGTCCTTTTTCAGGTCCCAAGCTACCTCATCATCTGCCTAGCCTTTTCCCCACCATTTTGGGGTCGGCTTCCAGTCTAACCGAATGCAGCTGAATACCAGTATTTTACATGGAGCGACTGCCTATCTGACCTCCACAACCGAGTTACTGGGTAATACGATGTCCTTTGGTAAGACTAGTTGTCAGACTTTTGGGCTTCTGACGACCCGAAACGACTGTCAAAGATTCATGAATGACAGCCGGGACCAACAGCTTAACGTGCTTTTCGAGGTTCGGAGGGGTCTTGGTATAAGATGGTCACCCATCCGGACTAACCGCGGCAAGCGTAGCTTAACCTGATCGATCAACCCGTGCGGCTGTTATTACTTAGCTACAAGCCCCTCACAAGGTCCCAAGCTACCTATGTGTCACAAAATTCAATAACGATCAGTACAGTGCAGTGATTTAGGCGAAAAAAGGTAACAGCCAGAGAGATTTATCTCTCTGGCTGTTACCTTAAATAACTTTAGTTATTTTTGCCTTTTCAATATTACTAGCGACGATCGGATATACATTAAAACCGAGTACATCCCGAGGACAGCCGAATACATCCGAAGCGGTGTCGATTACGGTAACAGTGGCGCGTGTTAAAAAAAAACAATAACAAACCAACCCAAAACAAATAATATTTAATATATTTATATGTTGTACATTAAAGAATATTCCATTATATTATATTTTTTAAAAATATGGCAATCATGTCAAAAGCATAGAGAACATAGTTACCCAACTACTAAACCTTTATCCACAACACACAGTGTTAATTACTCCCCTAATTTATTCATCTACTCCCCAAAAATATGTTCGCCCCGAAAATGCACATGTGAAGGGAAAATTTTACCGCGTTTGAACTGGGACGCTTAAAAATAAAGCTGATGGCAGACAAATGATTTACCTAAGCGCTTTCAGATCAGAACGGACACGGTTGCTCTGCCCTCAGACTCCATTACACTTATTGCAAACCTTTAAGCCTGAGTGCACATGGCAGATAGGTTAGTATTATATTAAAAATGCTGAGGTTTATTTGTGGAGTGTTGTTATTTATAGCTGTTTTGCTGTTCTGTGTTGTTTTATTATATTTTAAGTGACCATTTGCGCCAGGCATCGGCGCGCAAAATGTAATCATGAATTCAGCACATGATTCTAGACCCCTAGCGTAGAAATTTTTCTGCGGTTATAAAAAAAAGCCGTTTCATAGAAAAGTGCATTACCTACACGGGCAAAATGTATGGAGCAGCATTTTTTTTTAAATAACCAATGAAAAATTTCAACGTTGGAGGCCTTAGAATTTTGTACTGAATCCAAGGTAACGATATAATATGTTCCAGCTAATCTCTGAAACGGCTGGACCGATTTTGACGGGACTTTCACTGGTAGATAGCTGATGTAATAAGGAGTAACTTAGGCTACTTTTATTTTAGAAAATAAAACTTTTGGTTAGGATAGGGTTTCACGCGGATGAAGACGCGGGCAGCAGCTCGTTAGTTAATTAATGTGCGCTCAAACCGATATAATATTCGTTTGCACAGACCTCGATCGCCTTCTTCAATATAAAATACAAACATAAGATCCACAATACAAACACTGAACTCAAAGATTTGACCAACAATTTTAATAGTTTCCGATCTCGTAAAAGCTAGCTCAATTAAGTTGAGTGTGTACCTACCTTATTCTAACGTAGGGCCTTGTTCAGATATACCACTTTCAAAGCAGGTTTTTTTAAGCTATTGCATAGCTTTTATCTTGGGCTTTGAGCGCGGCGACCGAATGAAGAAATTCCGTAACGAAAATAAACCTAACACCCCCCATTCCGACCGGCACAGCGGTGCAGCGTTGAAAGCCGTGCATCGTCTAACGTCGTATCAGTTAGGCAGACTTCGGCACGGTGTTTGTGTGCGTGCGACTAGACGTATGCTATGCAATAGCTTTACCGCGGCAGTCCCCGAGTGCCACACGTATTTTTTTATTTTCCGTTAGCCTGTACTGTCTCTTTTATTTTGTGTTAAGGAAAACTGAACGGTCCGTGAAAAACGCCCTTAAAAGTTAAATTTAAGGGCGTTTGTACAGAAGCCAGCACATCAAGCTACCCCAAACTGTCAAATATTCCCAATCAACTTTGAACCTTATGCTTCAGCGATAAAGTTGAAAATCTATTAAAGAATTTTGACAGATTGTAGTAGCTTGATGTGCTGGCGTCTGTACACCGAAGCTGCCAATCGGGCTGGCCTATAAATTCAAGCTCGCTTAGCGTAATATGGAGTGAGCTATGTTCGAAGTTTCTTTGATGGATAAAATCAGGAATTATCTAGAAAAGAACCGGAGTTACAGACGTAGCTTGCAGAGCAAACAAACTGAAGTGGCAGTGGGCTGGCCATGTTTGTCGAAGGAGCAGAAGAAGTTTGGCCGGTGGAGCATACGAGGCATCAAAGGTTGGTGTCGGTAAAATGTATCGGGACTTCCGTCAAAATAACCATCATATCTGTATACCTAAAACTCGGATACCTATGCTAAAAACCCTTGAGCAAGATTTTGTAGCCGCTTTTTGGTTTATAAGTGGCTCGTCTAGTCACAGCCTTACCGGTACCGGAATGCGCGAAATCTGCTTTACAGTTTCAATTTCGTGAAGTGAAAGAGTTTCAGGTTATTCGTACATTGCTTAACTATCGGAAATCTTTTATGTGCATACGTTAAATCTAAGAGTGACTTTATTTGGAATGAAAAGGCAGAATAACGTTAACATTGGGCCACCACTGCACTCATTCGTATCTAAGTACAATTGTATTCTATATTTATAGTACACCCACGTTTCACCAGGTACATGTAAGAAGTCCCATGTTATATGAGGGTATAGAGGTATGAGGAACAGGGTTTAAAGTTCACTCATACTCTATAGAAAAGGGAGGATCCTCCGACCAGACGGGTGTCAACGTGTACAACGCCATATACGAACAACGCGTCATACTGACGTCACGCAAAATCCTGCATCTCGCAAGCAGAGTTTACCGCGCAGCTAGAACATTATACAACGACATGAATCATGGGGCAGTTGCCTGCCAGGTACAACACCCGTCTGGCTGGAGAATCCTCCTTTTTCTATAGAGTACGAGTGAACTTTACACCCTGTTCCTCATACCTCTATACCCTCATATAACCTGGTGTCCTGAAATACAGGCCTTACGCCTAGCTTAGGCGCCAGTCTCCCACAGTATGATTTAAACTATTATGTATTGATCCTCATCTTTTGATGTACTTAAATATTGTGGTGAGAAAATAAATAATTATCTTATCTTACCTCTATAAGCTCGTAAAGAGCTCACAGTATGTAGGTACATACCGCGTTTTATACATGAAGTATAAGTAATATACTAAACGAATTGTGTTGTGTGTTAACGTATCACTGTGTTTTGAGTTGATGTTTCCGATAAATCCTTTACCAAGTCCTCTTCAGTCTAAAAAACTGAAAAAATAAAAAAACTGTCCTAAATGCTAATACACCCTGGCTCCCTGAATATTCAATATCCGACCCACACGCCTACCGTCACAGTTGGGCTGACAGCGACCAGCGTTTAGCATGAACATGTCAACGAAAGAATATCAAGTCACGTTGTGGTCACGTTCATTTGTTTTGTGGCGAGAGAAATATTACAATAATTATTTAATTAAATGTATGTGGTTTTGTGTAATGTTTACGAGTACATGACCGACAAAGGACGGGCGTTCATTAATCCCTCATCATATTATTACTAGGTGGAACTTAAAATGATATGTTCTGTTCAATCAATTCAGCCTATTGCACTCCGATGGGGCCGAAAGGTTCTGGAGTGGCGACCGCGTACCTGAAGACGTAGCGTTGGCAAGCCTCCCACAAGGTGGACCGACGACCTTGTGAAGACCGCAGGAACCCATCGGCTGCGAGAAGCACAGAACCGGTCGAAGTGGAGATGTATGTTGGGGTCGGCTTTCAGGTGCAAACTGTCGTTCTCGCAAGATCCATCTGTCTGCCTATCCTTTTCCCAAATATATTGGGATCAGCTGCCAGTCTAACCAGATGCAGCTGAATACCAGTATTTTACATGAAGCGACTGCCTATCTGACCTCCACAATCCAGTTACTGGTTAACACGATCCCTTTGGCAAGACTGGTTATCAGACTTTCGGGCATTTGACTACCCTTAACGACTGTTAAGGATCTACGAATGACAGTCGGGACTGAAGCTGAATGCTTTCTGAGGGACGGAGTGATTTCGATATCTTACGGATGGTCACCCATCCACGGACCGACCTCGGCAAGCGTTGCTTAACCTTGAATATCGGCTGTTATTATTTTTTCACGAGCCCCACAGAAGTATACAAATCAAATACAAAGGTCCAGCATATTATTTAAAATCGTTCAAGCAGGCCTTCTTTCCCTACCTCCTCAGTGACATCACCTCACACATTTTTAACACAACATCGCTTCATAGTTGTGGGCAGGTTGACCTAACTAATGGTTCCTGCGGTCTTCTTCAAGCATTTTGTAAAGCAAGGCATTTTAAAAACATTTTTCAGCTCCGTTTTACGGTTTTTGTGGTTTTATCAAATTCGTCAGGAATGTTACGATTTTGATTTTTTGACGCTGGACGTGGGTTAAAGATGTTGTTTATAATTTTTAGGGTATTTAAGCTTCGACTTTGTTAAAGTTAATACTGGTTTTTTTTTCAGGTTTTATCGGATTTTATTGTATCTAATCTAACTAGCCTGTATTGTCCCACTGCAGTCCAAAGGCCTCCCTCTCCCATTTCCACACAATTCTGTCTTTTGCGAGTGCCGGCCAGTCTTTACGGTAGGAGTCAAGCTCGTCCTGCCATCTTCGTCTTGGCTTGCCGCAATGACGTCATGCTTTTATTTTATTATTTTTGTTTTTTGGAACATGATGATTAATAACATGATGATTTTCCTACATAATATTTTAAAAGATAACATAACGCCACGCCTGTATTCCTCGAAGGGCTAGGCAGAGGTGTATCTTTAGTACACCCACATTTCGCCAGTTATGTTTAAGTACCACGTTAAAGAGGACAAGCCTATTGCCATCTACCGAGCACAAATCCAGACTACAGACTGCTACTTCGAAATTCCTAATGGAAAAACCCAATCACGCTTTGCCCGACCTGGGAATCGAACCCAGGGCCCCACGGTCAGCAGTCGCGCTTGCGGCTACTAGATTAATGAGGCGACGATTTAAAGTGCTTGGCCAGACTGGCAGCGCGGGGTGGGGAGCGGCGCGGGTGCGGGAACGCGCGCGATGTGCCTATCCGCAGTCAAGCGCGGCTTCGTTCTGAGTGTTGTTGTGTCCAGTGTTTGTCAAAATATAATATGGATGAAGAAGACTTATTTTTACTAGAAAAAAGCTCGAACTAGTTTGAGACCGCCCGCGCACTCACTACGGCCACGTGTATGAACGAGCTATGGCGTGAGTTGTCCGCGCGCTCCCCGCACCAAGCAGCCTGCGCCGCTTACCGCGCCCGCGTGCCCACTATGGCACGTCCGCTCAAATGAAGTTCTTATGTTTGAGTACGCCGCGCCGCGCCCGCCCTGCGCCCACGTTTGCAGCCTGGCCAAGCACTTAGGGTTTGCAACCTAGATTTTCATAAAGTTTATATTGCTTGTGGTTTTTCTTATATTGTTGTTTGAATAACAAGATACACCTCCAACCCCTCCGTGCCTCGGAATGACGTGCCGTTGGTTTTCGACAGTCATTACAACTTAGTCAGAAGCCCTAAAATCTGACATCTAGTCTTATAAAGACGTATCGTGTTCCCCAGCGACATGCAATAATGTTTAAAATAAGAATTATGTTTGACTAGCCGCCCGCCCCAGCTTCGCACGGGTGCAATTTTTTTTATTTTTATTTCCGAAAATTTCTTTCATACAAACCTTGACCTGGCAATTTGAACACAACAAAAACAAAAACAATTTGGTTTAATCCTTCGGAAGTTATGCGCGTACATACATTTCAGCGATTCATTTATATTTATATGATTTTTTTTGTTCTCTTTGTTAAAGTTTAGTATTTAGTTATAGTTAAGTTTTTATTTTTGTAACATTTGCATGCCTACTGGTAAAATATGGCTAAACCTATTTCTCTTATAACACTGTAGGTACTGTCCACATATACTGTACCCATATTTGCAAAATAATTTAAGCCGTTGGTCCCGGCTGTCATTCGTGGACCTTTGACAGTCATTACGGGTCGTCAGAAGCCCGAAAATCTGACAACCAGTCTTACCAAGGGGTATCGTACTACCCGTTGTGGAGGTCAGATAGGCAGTTGCTCCAAGTAAAATACTGGTAATCAGCTGCATCCGTTTAGACTGGAAGCCGACCCCAACATAGTTGGGAAAAAGCTAGGCAAATTGAAATATACAGAACCAGTTATCGTGTGTCACACCTCAAAGCATATTGGGAGCTTTTAAGGCGCAAAATCCTTCAAAGCCACCCTTTATATTTTAAAACACATATATCCCCCACACATTCTTTATAACATAATATAATAATAGAACTTAGTTGAATCTTTGTTCGCCTCACAATGCGTTCAATTGCATTAGGAGCCTGGCAACACATAAATTGTATCACTCGATCTCGCGACCTCGATTTATCTCTTTCTCTAAGAACCAAGCAATTCTGTCTTGAATTGAAAATCGTTTAAAGTTTTATTATAGTTCTGATTCCATTGTGGTCTAATTTTATTGGTATTCGTCAGCGAATCTCGGGTTTTGATACGGCTTAAAGGGAATTTTTAGATTGATTTTTCTACCTAGAGTTCATAACTCGATCTAGGTTTTTTTTTATAGCTTTCAATAATAATTAATGTAATATTACTTTTACAACTGTCTAATCGGGAAAACTGACGAATCGGTGAAACTGGCTAATCAACGAAACTGGCGAATTAAATAAACTGACGACTGAAGGAAACTGACCAGTGATACGCGGACTCAGTAAAGTAGCTATCATATTCAAAGCTTAATTTATTTTACTGAAAAAACTATTTTTCTGCTGAGTGTTTATCATAGTTTTTTTTATAGAAAACGACAATATTTCTAATGTTAAGTATTGAAATAAATTCGATATACATTCAAAGGCTATGTTTATAAACCGACTTCATGAAAATTTTCTGATTAATTTTCCTTGTTGGTCGCATGGTCGCAAGCATTACTGCTGTGCACGAAGACCTGGGTTCAGTTCCCGGGTTGAACAAAGTGTTATTGGGTTTTTCCATCTGAAATTTCTCAGGAGCAGCCCGGGGTGTGATATTGTGCCTTGTTGATGACAATAGGTTGTCTCATAATTATTACATTGGACTTAAACATAACTGGCGAAATCTGGGTGAACTAGGTACACCTCCCTTCTGGTATTGCAAACCTGGGGGGCAACTCCCGTATTAAAAAAAAAAAGTTCATATTCAAATCTCAATCCCATATTGTTTTTTTTGACATTCATTGTTGCTTAGATGAGATTGTGACTATCATTTTGAACGTTTTTGAACACGGGAATTGGCTTTCTTAGAGCGGTTTCGCACTACATTCGATCCGAATCCGAGAAATGCCGGTCCAAAGTGACCATAGTCCTTTTTGTATGAGGGGTTGCGCAGTAGATCCGAACTCTATCCGCCCGAATTTAGAATATTCCCAATTCGGATTGAATTCGGATTCGGATCGGATGTAGTGCTAAACCGCGCTTAGGGGCATTCTCGCAAATTAAGGAAACTTTCACAGTCTGATCTCAGCTTAATCTGTCAAAAATACCCCTAATTTCCCTACACTTTTGAGAAGTTTTTTAAATTGACTGTCGCTGAGATGAGATTGCGACTTGATTTTGAACGTTTTTAATTACGGGAATTAGCCTTCTGATGTTACGCTGTTATGTTAAAATCCAAAATTTTCTGCTACAACCCAAAACTTTATTAGGCTGTCTGCATACATGTTTATTGGCCGTAAACTTGAAAGACGGCCATAAGACGCCGAATCGAAAGTTGTGAGTGAATAATTTAGAGTGAGTGAGCTATTCCGTTCACGTGAACTGTATGCGTGCTGTTTACTGCCGAACCACACTGGCTGTCTCATTTATAAGGGTGTAAGGGTCTGTTACATGGACTGTTGATCCGAACGATAGCTTCGTTTTTTTTCGGTTGTTATAACTAGCTGTGGCATGGAGTTTTAAGTTGATGCAATCAGCTATTGTTTGTTTTTTAATATAGAAGGTTTTCAATAAGTATCCATAATATTACGCCTATACAGAGTGGCGATATTAAGTGGCTTATTTCGTGTCAATTTTTACGCTGCCAGTGTTTACATAATCGACTTTCTGTATTAGACTGTTTTACCTTTAAACCCACACACGAAACACAAAAAATTCCAATGAAACGGCTTATAAAACCGAGCAAATTAAAAATAGATTTTCCAACTTTACCGTGAGCGATTTCATCCCAGTGTAAACGTGCTTTATTATAGCTCATACAATTTTTATTACATGTGTGTGCTATAAAAATTTGTAGGGCCGGCTCTAAGTTGTTTATGTGAATTTATGTACTAACTGTCCGATTTTATGGGGCTCTTAATATAATTATGTTTAGTATTTTGACTTTAAATTGAGTTAATTTCGTCCGGTAAATTTTTCGCAGGCATCTAAAAAGGTAAAGCTATACACAGAATGAATGAGCATTAGTTGGCATGTTTACTCACTGTTTATTGGCGATTTTAGGCATTTATAGCATAATCAGCCTGTAATGTTCCCACTGCTGGGACACAGGCCTCCTCCCTGTGAGAGGGAGTGGGCCGTAATCTACTACGCGGTCTCAGTGTGGGTTGGTAGATGTCACATGACTTCAATTTTTTTTGGTTCTAGAACATGCCGGTTTCCTCACGATGTTTTCCTTCACTGTTTTGAGAGCAGTGGTGATAAAATTAAACACACAAAGTAAAGTGCCTGCCTCGGGTTCGAACCCACGACCTACAACTCGTAAGTCGGAGTCGATACCACAAGACCACCGCTGTTCTCAGTTTGCACGCTTGCTCATTGGTTGTTGGTGATTTTAGGCCTTTTCGTCCGGTACCCGTAAGTTATAATTTTAATAATATTGAGTATTTGTATATTGTTAAAGTCTTTTTTCTTCTTGCCAGTGCACAGTGGCCAAAAAGGGATATTGGGTAATTAATTTCACAAAATTGACAACTAGATTCTGAACCTATTTTCCACCCTATCTTTATTTTAACCTATTCTTCTGCAAATTATTCTAATTATTATATCAACCCACAAGCCGCCACACTTGACATTTAAAAAAAAATACCATTCTTGGCAGATAAATTGGTAATCCATATTAATTAATCATGTACCAAGCGTTACCTTTCAGTAAACATGGAAAATGCAACAACCAAACCACATTTCAGTAATAAATAAATTCATTATTGCCATAAACTGATTATAGAAAAATTTGAGTCCCCAGGCAAGATTAGAGCACTTGTATTTCAGGAGCCAGAAATTACCTCTCCATAAACATCCCCCAATAAAAAAAAATCAAACAACCTCCCTCAAAACCAATCTTATTTAAATTAGATAAACATGCTTAATAAAACTGCAAGACCTTGGTAAGAACATCAAGACACTGAACGAGAAAAAAAACCGTCCCAAGTTTGTGGAGGCCAGATCATTACCGAAATACTCCAACCGTAAAACGAAGTTATAAAACGGAGGGGCAGAGGGGGGAAGGGATCTCCAAATTATGTGTTTACTTTTAAACGTTAGCCACTATAGGTTTTTGGGGCCCTTGTTTTTTGTTCGAGATTGAGACGTCGTTGGGATTTTGATTGGGTTTTTAGTCGCTATACTTGGCTTCATATGGTAGGTATTATGAAGTTCCCTATATTACGGGGTTGACGCTGTGTAAGCGTGCGTGTTCAGCGGGATTGTCCGAAAGGGTTACCGCTGCCCCGGAACATAAAGGGCTAAGGAAGGAACACGGGTGGGTTTTAGTCAGTAAGAGTCTGACACTCCCTTCCTCTCCACCCAGAGCGCGAGGAGTCATTAGAAGCGCGCGTGTTCCATCGCCGCCCGTTCGATGTCGACTGCGCACAGGATGGACGGATAGCACTACATGAAGTAATTTTTTGCTCCGTTGGTGTAATTGCTGTATAGCGTTCTAGTAGGAGAATAAATAAATAATAAATAAATTATAGGTATGTGGCCCAGATAAGATATTGTTTAGTAAAACAATATTACATTTTCTGGTGATGTCATTGAATCAGGGTGAATAAATAGGACATCAGCAAATTGCTTATTATAATTATCGTGGTAACTAAATTTTTCTAAATGACCTAAAGCATAATTACTCACTTTCAATCTTAATAAATTATATTTCGACATATACCCTATCCATTAAAAATAATTTTCGAAATCAATCCACAGTTGCCGGAGATATCGCGTAAAATACATACAAAAAAAAAATGAAATCAAGAATCTCCTCCTTTTTGAAGTCGGTAAAAAACCGGCAATAATTTTAATTTTATAAGCAAATTATTTGCTTTTGAATTTAGTGCGGGCACTTTAGTAAGATTCCAAGTGATTTTAACAGTTTACCGAGCCACTTAGTTTGATCTAGCTCGCATCTTAATATCTTTAATAAGTGATCAAAATAAAAGCTATACTTAATTTTAAGATTCTATTTACACATTTGAATTAAATTATGAGATTTTTATTATTTTTATTTGTTCATGTTATCAACCTGTTTCTTTTTATTATTATTGTTACGCACGAATTACCAAAAAAAGTATTGAATACTTTAATTGTAAATATCATTTTTGGCTTTATAAGATCACTAGCTTCTGCCCACGATTTCGTTCGCGTAAAATTTCTATTTCTTATGGTCATGATTCGAAAGACACGTAGCGCCATCTATTATCATAATAACGTTAATCAGCAGTTTTTTTCGGGATGAAAGGTACTCTATGTCCGTTTCTGTACGCCTGACAACGTATATGCAAAATTTCAGGATGATCGGTTCAGTGGTTTAGGCAGAATAAGGTAACCAACAAACTTACTTTCGCATTTATAATATTAGTTAGGATTATATAGTTAGGATGTAAATGTAAAACCATAAATTAATTATAAATAATTAATTAATTAATATTGTGTTCGCTTATACTTAAGTAATTTTTGCACTTAATTCTAAATTTATTGTGTGGACATTGTTGGCTAACCTAAATAAATATAGAAAACAAAGGACCGGGATGGTGCCACGTTTCAAAATCAACCACGCACACAGCCTGCACGCATCCAACTACCATACACAGCATACAATATACAGGCTGGTCAAAAAGTCGTAGATCAAACGAAATAGGGATATAAAGGAGGTCATTTCCAAAAAAAATCTTTCTACAGCATGGCCATAATTCAATTGCCCTAAAAGTTATGAATATTTTTGTATACCGAGTTCTTTTATTACACTAATTTAAAAAAAAAATGATATAAAAGAATAAAACAAACGGTGTTGTATTATTAATAATGTATCAGCACTACAAAAGTTCTATTGCGGCTCTGGGTACCAAATTTCAAGAGCAATAAACTTTTTTCCAAAACTTTTGAAGCGTTAAAAATTATTTCTCACTTTAAAAGCGTTGGAAATGACCTCCTTTATCTCCCTATTTCTTTTGATCCACGACTTTTTGACCACCCTGTATACTGGGAACAGTTTTTGACAACTCGTTTGGCATAGTACGAGTAGCTAACAGGAGATTCGATAGGCCGCACACAATATGTGTTCCGGTCGTGGGCACGGAACAAATATTTGAATGACCTACAGATATTTGCTTTGGGCTTTGGTAACGGCATTGAACATTTGTATTGAAATACAGGAGAAATCATACAATTCTGAGAAATAAAATTGTGTAATTGTTTGTTTTTTTTTTGTCGCTGTTACAGGATTTTCAAATCAAAGTATCGGCTACGTGCCATACTTAGACACACGAAAAAGTGATTTTAAGGTGATATGTTGAAAAAAAATGTGGTTTTTCTATTTTGTGTAACTTGTTCATATTCATATTCATTTATTTTGCATTCCACAAGGTACAAAAGATGTTTACAAAAGGCTTAGGGCTAAGAGCCGTTGTAGACCCTGTTAGGGCACAGCAAAAATTTATATTTGATACATAGCATAGCATAGGGATTTAACATTTTAGGATATGTTTTTTGACTCTTTGGTCTAGTATCGTGTAAAAGGAATACACGATTCAATGAATTTTTCTCGATACAAAAAAATTGCAAAGATATATAATTTTTTTTACTTTTTTCGACATCATGGCGTAACGCTTAAGAGTTATTCAATGGAATTTACTTTAAAACATAAAGAATTATTATATCAAAGTTTACTCAAAGTAGTTTTTTTAATTCATTTATTTTTTTAAATAAAAAAGGAGTCAATTCGTTTTGGCACATACGTCGTTTTATTCCGATTTTTGATTTTCGAGGTAGCGCCTTAATAAGGGGACCGGGTATATTTGAAGTGAAAAAAAACCACATTGATTATATTTACAATTATATTTTTTTTTAACTCTTACTTTTTGGCATTACGTATGGAATACCAAAAGATCACCATGGCTTCATATTGTAGCGTGAATACGAGAGGTTCAATTATCCATCCATAGCTTTTTCACATAATGACACCTCAATCTCATTGATAACGCGTGTGATGTTAATCTTTAGGTCTTCGACAGTTCTTGGCTTCTTCGCATACACCAGTGATTTCATATAACCCCACAAAAAATAATCAAGGGGTATATAACCCCACAAAAAATAAATCACATGATCATGTAGGCCATGTCTTGTCCCCGAATCTTGAGACCAGGAACCCGTTGAATTTCTCTTTCAATAAATTTTGTTTGACGATTTGATAACACACTTTAATCATCTCGACGCGCTGTTCAACTGTATAGCGACTCATCTTGATAAATGCCGAACATTAACCAATTCATCTGTCAAAAATTCGCGCCAATAGACAATTTAAAATGGCCGCCATCAGCTGTCAAAAATACCTTGTCACTATTGAAAAACCCTTAACTTGTTACGAAGTTACTGAAATCACCAAAAGGGTTGGATAAGAGTGATACTGGCTGGTAACAATCACTGACAGAGCGTCTCGCCGTCGTATCGATGGTTGCGTTGTGGCTGTCTTCTGATGACAAAAACTAAAAAAAAAAAAACTCAAAGCATTTATTTCAATTAAACAATGTACCTACAGGCACTTTTGAATTGTCAAAATTAAATAGTCGGTCAGTTATTCAGAAAGATGAAGCGAGTTGCCCATTCCAAAACGTAGATCTCTATGGAGAAGAACGGGCAAGAAACTCCATGGACACTCTTTTAGATCAAGATATTACAAAATCCAGGGTACATGATTCTGTGACAACAATGTAAAAAACACACAAATGAAGAAACAATTCAAAAATGTAAGATTAAAAATAAGCCTTGGCAGTTAAGAGATGACCAGTCTCAACCGACGGCGCCCGTTCACGAACATGACGCGTGGATCAGCACCATCCAGCTCAACCATTTTGTAGGGAACCGAATGATCCAACACACGCGCCACCATCAGTGAGACATTTAAGTGAGCTGACAGATGCCAAGAGCCACTGTCGTACCACGTACACGACGAACTGCTATTTTCCTGCACAATCCTGATAATATTGAAGCTGCTGTTCAGCAGCTCCACTAATACGATGACCACTTCTGGTAAAGGCTAACCTGCGCCCTCCGTCATACTAATTTAAGATTTAAATATTTTTTCATTTCGCTGATATTTTTCTTACGTACCCGTGTCAAACTGGATTTAAAATTCCGCCACCATTACTTTTGCTTTTATATTTTAAAGCTATTTGACGCCTTTACGGTATTTTTAATACGTGCTTTAGTGCATACGTAGAACATTAATGCTTAAAACAATATAAAGAAAAGTTTAAAGTATTTGCTGAAATAGTTGAATGTTCCTCATCGCGACGAAACCGTTTCATCATCATCTGCCTAGCCTTTTCCCAACTATGTTGGGGTCGGCTTCCAGTCTAACCGGATGCAGCTGAATACCAGTATTTTACATGGAGCGACTGCCTATCTGACCTCCACAACCCAGTTACTGGGTAATACGATACCCCTTGGTAAGACTGGTTGTCAGACTTTCGGGCTTCTGACTACCCGTGACGACTGTCAAAGATCCACGAATGACAGCCGGGACCAACGGCTTAACGTGCTTTCCGAGGCACGGAGGAGTCTCAGTATGTAAAGATGGTCACCCATCCACAGACCAACCGCGGCAAGCGTAGCTTAACCTGATCGATCGACCTGTGCGGCTGTTATTATTTAGCGACGAAACCGTTTATATCTGCGTATAAAAACGTCTACAGTCCGATTTTACCTCTGACAGCAGCAACCGAATAGCAACCTTATTGCAAAGGTAATAAATATTACTGTGATTTGAACAGACTTATCAATGGCAGCAGCCCAACAGCAACCATAAAGCAACGACAATAAAGACCATTGTGCTTTTGACAGTGATAAAACACAGTGGGCTGGCCATGTCTGTCGAAGGACCGATGGCCGGTGGAGCTGACGAGTCCTGGAGTAGACCGCGTATGGCAAGCATAGTGTGGGACGCCCCCCAGCTAGATGGACGGACGACCTAAACAAGGTGGCTGGGGTAGACGGGATGCGGAAAGCGGAGGACACGATGCTGTGGCGCAGTCTGGGAGAGGCCTATGGGCGAGGCCACAACACTGCGTTGCGGGTTGCGGCGTCGTATCCCAAAAATAGATTTTTACGATGATAGTAGATTTTTACGATGCGACGCCGCAACGCAGTGTTGTGGCCTCGCCCTATGTCCAGCAGTGGACTGCGATAGGCTGAGTTGATTGAGTTGAAAACACAGTGACAGTGGCAAAATCAGAGTTAAAATATCTGTGAATGGACTGTAGGTAGGTACTCGAGAGTAGTTGACAGGGTTTGCGTTTGTAGTTTGACAATTAAGGTGAATGCGCAGTGGTAGACCGCGAAATTCAAATTTTTTTACGTTTTTTGCAATAAAATTTGCAGGTCAGTGTCAGGTTGTATTTTGATCAAAATATGATTCGCGACTAAAATAGTATAGTAGTAATAGTATAGTATTTACAGATACTATACTATTACAGATATTCATTAAAATCATAGTCATTAAAATCATTAAAGTATCTCTTTAAGTTAGATTTTTACCATAAGCACTTTTCCATAAGAGATTTGTTCTTATGGTACAAATCTAACTTAGAAAGGTGTATTAATGATTCTAATGTTTCACCACTCAAAGTGACTGACTAAAAATATTTTATCTTCTCGCCATCACACGATAAACCTCCAAAGGAAGCTGCAATATTAAATCTATCTGGCAGCCTTCAAAGCTTTTGAGGTCGTTAAAATCCCGTCAGTTTTACGACAGTACATCGAATCCATATTTTGAAAGATCATAACTCGCACAGATATGAAATCGCTTTGACGTTAACTTTATTACTGAGTTAAATGTACATATACTTATGTTTAAGAAGTGATATGCCTGCAATGGCGTTTCTCTATCTGATTTTAGCTTTTTATAGGTAGCCAGTTTTAGAGCAAATTTCACGAATTGAAGTGAACGCGATAAGCATATGTAAACCGCGTTCAAGAGCTGTCAGTGGCATCATAGAATAGAATATAATACAATAGAATACTCTTTATTATGTACATCATATAAATCACAGACATAAATATAGAAACTTTACAATGGGTGACACAATGGGCGGTCTTATCGCTAAGAGCGATCTTTTAAAGACAACCTTTGGATGGATTAAAAAGGGGAAGGACAGACAAATACTGTAGGTAGTCTGTGGTGTACCAATTACACAATACAATAAATACATATATTAAGAATACACATACACATTGTTGTGGAATACTGATAATGACAAATCTAGAACGCGTTTAAGATGTACTGATCACGTCTTTAGCAAGAAATTTATGTTATCTTTGAGGTCTTAATTGTCAACGCTACTACTAATTTTCTTTCGTATCAGCTTGCACTATTGGTATAGGTACCTAAAATCAAAAGTAACATAATTAAATTTCTTATCTAAAAACAAGATATATAATATTTTTGCCGCTTCAGAAGTAAGATTAGCTAAAATACCACGGAACATTCCAGCATCTATCACCGACAATTTCAAGAGTTGAGAAGTGAGTGTCTTTTGTTTTTATAATATCGGACACATTCCTCCAAATGCTGTGCATCCTCGGTCTTATCACACACACGAGATAACATAATCAGCCTATTATGTTCCCACTGCTGGGACACAGGCCTCCTATCTTCGAGAGGGAGTGGGTTTTAATCGACGACGCGGGCCCAGTGCGGGTTGTTAGATGTCACACTTGAGATACTAAGAACAATTTATGAACAAGAACATCATAAAAATGTTTGTCAATATTTTATGTGTTTTATCGTCATTTGTTTATGTGACGCGTCAAAGACTAAACTGGGTACCGACCCTTTTCTGTTTATATAATATTATGTAAGTAGCTAAGTCTTACGTATTCCCTTAGGTAATCAGTTCGTTAAGTAATTTGATCGCTCCATTAATCTGTGTTCAATTCTGATACTATGTTTGTTGTGATTAAAAGACGATGGATTGGTTCTAAAAATATTTCGTGTGATGTCTGTGTTTACTATCTTTTTTCTAGAATTCTGGATTAAAGTGATGTTGCCAGAGTGTAGCAGATTAATAGAGCGAATGGATTTCTCACGGATTCGTTCTAGTAGGATGTAGGAACATTATAAGGCAGCTTGTTCATTAAATAAATTTAATATTGGCGCTTATGGTTGCTCATCAAATTACTTTGGTAATGTTAGGTACCTAGAAGAGTGAACTAGAACTGCTGGAAACATTTCTAACTGGATTGGAGAGTGAAATGTGCTTATAACGGTAACTGACAGCGGGATCTTTTTTTGGAATGTTTATGATCTAAAAGAAAATAACTACATAATTTATTATGTACTAAAACCTACCTGAAAGTATATAGATCACATTAGTGAAAGAATTATCAAAATTGGTTCATAAGTTTTTACATATATACGGGTCGAATACAGAACCTCCTTTCTTGAAGTCGGTTAAAAAAAAGGTTTATTTGCGGTAAACATGACGGAGAGGAAGAACACAAACACAAAAAAGAACAAGTTAATCTCTATTACTGCTTATCATAAACTACCTATATGATACACGGAAAATGTTTATTCCCTTACTCATTATGTGCCCCAGAACCATGCAAAACCTAACCTAAAACACTCCTAATTAATTCCCATCCACTTAATTCTTCTATTTCTCCAACTAAATCACTAAAAAACAAAACGATCTCCTTCACAAAGTCAAACAACAGTGCCCGTCTTAACCCGATTCTGTCATAAAATATAGAATTCCACTCGTAACCGGCAGCAGTGATCACCGGTATAAATGATACCCATTATGTTGGCGCGGGCGACGTTTTTGAGAAATAACCCTTTAGATGCAGCTGCAGACGTGGCGAGGGAAATGTTACTTTTGGACACACGGACGAAAGCGTTCAGCGGGTTAGGTTTTTGTGAGTGCGGTATGTTGTTGTAAGGTGTTAGAAATAGTGTGAAGTATTTAGTTTCTACTTTTTTAGTGTTTACTACTTTGTATTGACACTGCTCTCAAAACGGCATGAACTAACAGTTAAAAAAAATATGACATCCAACCCGCACTGGGCCAGTGTGGTGGATTACGGACCACTCCCTCTCACAGAGAGGAGGTCTGTGTCCCGAGTGGAATCATTTTACGCTGATTCATACTTAAAAATACGCTATTTAATACTTCATCCATACTAATATTATAAATGCGAAAGTATGTCTGTCTGTTACCTCTTCACGCTTAAACCGCTGATCTGATTTAGATGAAATTTGGTATAGAGATAGTTTGAGTCCCGGGAAAGGACATAGGATAGTTTTTGTCCCGACATTTCCACGGGATCGAGACTTCTGCGGGTGAAACCGCGGGGCTCTGCTAGTATGCTATAAAAACTTCTCAATTTTTTTTTTTACCGTAAAATTGTTTGTGTTTATTTTCTAGCCTGTTTGTCGGCTTTTGCCCTCAGTGGCAGTTAGCTCATACCCGGCACTGTACGATGAGATTAGCCCTGCGTCAATAACCTATAGCGGTCATTTTTGGTTGTAACAACATTTCTGCGGCTTAATAAAGGAACAACATTCACATTTTACATAGTTGCAGCCCGTTTAGAGTTACGTACAGCTTATATGCAGCAGATATTAAGAAACAAAGAAGCTGATAAAAAAATAAACTCTGTGAACTGTTATGGCTTGATAACGTTACCAAAGCTTCAAAACTTTCGCAATAATAACAATAACCTATTCAGTAAAATTGTAAATATTACACCAAAAAAATAAACATAATTCCAAAACTGAAATCGAGGTTAGGTCCATTAAGGTCTCCAACAAAAATGTAAAGTTCCGAACGCACCTGTTAAATTCCCAGAAATTATTAGAAAACTGGAAGTGGTTTTCTTAAAGTCTCCGAAGAATGACCTTAATAATTCGGGCCTAGATTATTCTGGGCCCAAATGAAGGAACGGCAATGGACTCTCATTGTAAAAATTGTGGCTCCCTAATGGATAATCTGGAGTTTACGTTTCGCGTAATCAACTTGGAAGATTTTAAGTCTTAGAGAGTTTTTGTTTGTTTGTATTATCTGTGTATTTGTGAATAACTTTTTTATTTGCTATAGCATATTATGTTTTGCCTGAGAATATTGCTCCTTAAATTCAAGTCTTTGGGTGATCGGCACGCGTGGCATGATCACCGCAGAAACGCAAGACAAAATGACAGATTGTAGAAAGATTCTTTTACAGCGCGCGCGTGTGAATTTCTATATTTACTGTATTTTTATGGTGTACATAATAAAGAGTATTCTATCTATCTATCTACCGTCCGTTCACACATATTTTAACTCTGACCACAGCAACCTACCGGCAACTTTATAGTGACAAGAATAAATATCACAATGGTTTTGACGAACTTGTCAATGGTTACAACTCAACAGCAACCTTATTAAAATGAGAATAAAGATCACTGTGATTTGGAAAGTGATGCAAAATCAGAGGAATAAGGAGATATATATATAAGGAGGAGGAGGGAGAGAATTATATCCACAACGTAATGTAAATAATGAAGAAATTTCATGTCAGACAGAAGAGATACGTCTACTCTTTGTAGAATTTAGAAAGATGTGGTGCGCTACAAGTGAAATTACATAATTCTGTCTAAAACCTAAGTAGGTAATTATTTCCTACTAATTTCAGTACGAGTTCCCAACAGTTACTTCATTCACCTCTGTAAATTCTGGCTTAGAGTTAGTGTTTAAGAATAGTTGGCGAAAGTTCTCCAAATATCAGCTTTGAACTAAATAGTGAACACTGAACAAGCCTTGTAGAAATCAAAATCTGCAAAGTCTCTTCCTAACTATGTCGAGGTCGGCTTCCAGTTCAACTGAATGCAGTTGAATACCAGTATTTTACTTGGAGTGACTGAGTATTTGACCTCTACAACCCAGTTACTCGGTAAAACGATACCCCTTGGTAAGACTGGTTGTCAGACTTTCAAGCTTCTGAATGCCCGTAACGACTGTCAAAGATCTACCAATGACATCCGGGATTAATTGACGAATGACCGCTTAACGTTCTTTCCGAGGCACGGTCTGTACAAAAATAAATGATCAGCCATCAATAGGACAAAGTTCAGTTACTTAAATATTTTATTATAAGAATGTAGTTCAAGTTATTCGCCAGTGTGTCCCACTAAGCTATTAAGGCGCTCTGTAACGCGGTGTTTAGAATTGTTGCTAATGTAAAAATACATTTGGTCTTTGTTTCTTACAGCAAAAACATTGTGAATTTGTGATATTGTTTCTGGTACCATTTGGATGCTTTGATTTCCTGGTAGCGGTGTTTTACAATGGAATTTTGGGAAACACGAAGCATTTGGCAGAACTCTAACTTATGAGATCGTTTAGTTTTGAACTTGACGCGTCATTACATTACTGCCTTAAACTAAAGTCTTTGCACAGGTATTTTGTATCATAGTCAAAATCAAAAACCTCCGTGCCTCGCAAAGTACGATATGCCGTTAGTCCCAGCTGTCATTCGTAGATCTTTGACAGTCGCTTCGGCTAGTCAGAAGCTAAAAAGTCTGACAACTAAAGTTACCAAGGGGTATCGTGTTACCTAATAAATAAGTTGTGGAGGTCAGATAGGCAGTCGCTCCGTGTAAAATACGGATATTCAACTGCAACCGGTTAGACTTGACCCCAACATAGTTGAGAATATTTTAGTTTAAGACGTCACAAAATCATACCTATACTTCTCTCGTTCTCACGCACTTTCCTGCCAGCATTTCTTTTTCATTTCCTTTTGCAGGTCTGCAGGAAGAAATTTCTTATGAAATAAGCAATAACCTTGTACTCAATAGGTACTTATAATTATCTCGTAGCTGTATCTATTTTATGTGTGTACATAAATAATAAAATACCTAAATAAATATATATTACTCTCAAAACGGTGAAGGAAAACATCGTGAGAAACCGGCATGTCCTAGAACCAAAAAATTCGAAGACATGTGACATCTGCCAACCCGCACTGGGCCCGCGTGGTGGATTACGGCCCACTCCCTCTCACCGAGAGGAGGCCTGTGTCCCAGCAGTGGGAACATTATAGGCCGATTGTGATTATGACTCGCAAGCGACTTGCGTCTATCACGGTGTATGACCGTAAACGAAGCAAAAGGAGTCTTTAAGGATCATAGCAGGTAGCGTTCCGTAGTTTCTGCCTACCCATGAGAAAAACGCCTGAGTTTATTATCTATGTAAATCTTTTTATTTCAGACATATTTTGCCCATAATATTCTTAGTACGATTTAAAAACTATGATACATTTAAAAAATAATTAATAGCGAGATCATCTTCTCTAGTACAGACGTCAGCACATCAAGCTACCCGAAACTGTCAAATTTTCCGAAGCAACTTTGAACCATATGCTTTAGCGATAAAGCTGAAAATCTATTAAAGAAATTTGACAGATTATAGTAGCTTGATGTGCTGGCGTCTGTACAAAGTTCAGCGTAGCACTACCTAAAACAATGCCAAACACTCCACCACTACTAACTAAAGTACCTACAGAATTTAGACTTGAAAGGACTAAACTACTATACAATTCTATCTGTGAGTCTCAGGTCAGTAAGCGGCCACGACACTTGAATAATTCACGCAGTCAACCGCACAGGAATGTTATGTTTTAACTGATTAAGTTATGATGATTAAGTTATGAGTTTTAACTGATGAAGGATGTGCCTTCTTTGAAGTCGAGGGGGTAAGGGTCACATTTTAAAGAGATAAGTGAGACAACCCTCTAAGTCCATTATTAATCCTATTGAATGACTGTTTCGTGAAATATCAATCAATATGATTATATGAACTTATAGGACTGATTTTAATTGTATGAATACACACTTGTTTCGCTTGCAAATCATATTTTGTTCAAGCTGACCGTTAAATTACAAAAAAAACTTTAGATAAATTTGAATTATGCGGGCTACCTTGCACATCCTATTTATGAATAGCGTTTTTAGTAGTACTAAACATGCAATACAGTATAGCATAATCAGCCTATAATGTTCTTACTACTGGGACACAGATTCTTTCGTTGAGAGGGAGTGAACACAGTTAAAATTGGCAGAAAACTATTTTTAGACTACGAACTAAGTTGTCTGATTACATACCTACATAACATAACTTCACGCCTGTAATCCCCTCAGGGTTAAGCAAACGTGTAAGTACCTACATTACACCCACATTTCGGTTGTGAATGAAACATTGATCCGGCTCGAAGGACCGACTGTAATGGTCTTAGGTTCGAAGTGAAAAGAAAAGTGACGATTGTATGAGGAAGATTAATAAAAATAACTTTAATTAGTAAATAGCTGAAAAAATAGAATAGCTTTTTTAACGACGATAACAGCACACCGAAAAACAAAAGTTGTCTTTTAACGGCCAAAAAAAAGTATTTTGTATTCTATAAAAAAAGTGTTTATCAAAAGTTCCTACAGCAGTTGCGTTGCTTACACCCACCTTACCCTAGTCACCTTGTCATTTTAATACAAAAGAACATTTACTATTGCAGTGCAGTAACAGTTCTTTGCAAGAGCTAACTTATTAAATAAAAACATCATAGAAGATCCGTAGATTAATAAAATTGGAGTGAAACAATAGTGCAACTACCGAGATAATTAAAATAAACTTTTGCAAAGTTATAGTTAAGTTCGGGCAGGTGATGTTGCGTTTGAACTTAGCCGGGTATTAGGGCAGTAGTCGAGAGAGTACAGTAGATAAGTCGACACTTTATCATCTGCCTAGCCTTTTCCCAACTATGTTGAGGTTGGCTTCCATTATAACTGGATACAGCTGAATACCAGTATTTTACGTGGAGCGACTGCCTATCTAACCTCCACAACCCGGTTACTGGATAATACGATACCCCTTGGTAAGACTGGTTGTCAGACTTTGAGGCTTCTGACTACCCAACGACTGTCAAAGATCCACGAATGATAGCCGGGACCAACAACGGCTTTTTTTTTTTTTTTTTTTTTGGATGGGAAATCATCTAATGACTCCTCCCGCTCTGGGTGGAGCGGAAGGGAGTGTCAGACTCTTACTGACTAAAACCCACCCGTGTTCCTTCCTTAGCCCTTTATGTTCCGGGGCAGCGGTAACCCTTTCGGACGATCCCGCTACCCCGGCAGGCTTCGGCCCTGGCGGGCCCCTTCCTTTTTGCTGACATCTCTTTGAGGCGCGCGTGGAACACATACGCGCCGTCCGGCACGGGCCTGGTCCTGATCGGACGGAGAGCTACCCATTACTCTCCGTCCGCAGGCCCGCGCCTACGGTGGCCGGGAGTCGTCACGCGGCTCCCGACGCCCGTAGCGTCTCCCGCGGCGGCTGAGGCGTGCGGCTCTCTCCCTGAGCCGTCCCGCCACCTCCTTCGCTAGCATGACTGCTTCGCAGAAGGAGGTGACCGCCTCCCACTCCCTCTCGCCCCGGACCATGGCTTGAACCAGGGCCGGACGCGAGAGGTCGCCGCCGTTGCCGATCGCCTCTACGAGGACACGGCGGTGCTCCGCCCAAGCGGGGCAGACCTCCACCGTATGCACCACCGTGTCCTCTGGGCGATCCTCGCAATGATGACACCCGGGCGTCTCCTCCCGCCTGATGATGTGCAGGAACCTCCCGAAACATCCGTGTCCGGTGAGGACCTGCGTCAGGCGGTAGGTGAAAACGCCGTGACGCCTCTCTAGCCACTCCTCAAAGAGGGGTCTTATCGCCACTATCGTGGCGTGCCCTGCGCTGGGTTGCGATAGTCGCTCTCTCCATGCCACCATGAGATCGCGCCGGAGGTCTGTCCGCTCCGCCGCTATTTGCCGCGGAAGCGGAGTTTCCCCCCGGCGTAGTGCCTCCGCGCGCCACTCATACAGGCGCGCAAGGACTTTCGCCTCCAGATCCCATGGCGGCATTCCGGCAAGGAGGCTTGCCGCCTCGCCCGAGATCGTGCGGTATCCCCGGATTAGCCTTACGGCTACCACCTTTTGGGGCGCGTTCAGGTAGTGGGCGGCTCGCAGCCGCAGTGAACGCGCCCACACCGGGGCCCCATATAGGGCCATGGACCGCACGACCCCCGCGTAAAGCCTCCGGCAGGAGGCGTTTGGCCCCCTCAGGTTGGGCAAGAGCCGCTTGAAGGCGGCCCCGGTCCGTTCCAGTTTGGGGGCCAAACGTCGGAAATGTTCGACGAAGTTCCACCGGCTGTCGAGGACGAGACCCAGGTATTTCATCGTTGCCTCGACGCCGATGTGAACCCCTCCTACCATCAGTTGGAATCCCGATGGTGGCCCGTTCCGGAGCCCATGAAAAGACATGGCCCCGGACTTGTGCAGTGCCACCTCGAGACCCAACCGCCGGATCCTCTCCACGACTATCGCAACCCCTCGTGTCATTGCGTCGGCCGCCGCCTGATGCGACCTCCCCTGCGCCAGGACCAGCGTGTCGTCAGCGTAGCAAACCACGCTGACGCCATCAGGGAGGTCGGCCCGCAGCACCCAGTCGTAACCGATGTCCCACAGGAGCGGCCCCAGAACCGATCCCTGCGGGACACCGCACGACATCTCTCGCCGGTTCCAGTTCCCGTCGCGACCAGGGTAGATGACGGCTCTGTCCGTCAAATACGCCCCGACTATTCGACGGAGGTAGGTCGGCACCCGGTGATACCGGAGTGCCTCCCCAATGCAGCTCCAAGGCAGGGTATTAAACGCGTTGGCGATGTCGAGTGACACCGCCACGACGACCCCACCCTGGGACACCGCGTCCCCCGTCGTGCCGCGTCCCCCGTCGTGACCGCTAACGTGCTTTCCGAGGCATGGAAGGGTCTTGGTATGTAAGAATGTTCACCCATCCACGGATCAACTGCGGCAAGCGTAGCTTAACCTGACCGATCGATCCGTGCGGCTGTTTTAACTTGACCGCAAGCCCCTCTAGATAAGTCGACACTATTATTTTCTAGGAAAAGTATTTTTGATGTCTAAACTTCTTCAGGCGCACTTTGCACTTTGAACAGTGAAAGAAATTGAACTGTCACGTGCGGGTCGGTCACGCTGAATCGTGTATATTCGGCGCTGAATCAGGAGATTTAGCAACTTTACTCGGTAATAGTGAAGTATAGTGACAGTAAGTAGTTTCTTTGGATATTTTGTATAAATTTAAGGTTGCCATAGAAAACAGTAAGGAATAACTTACCACACAAACGTTTGGAATAGGTACAGAGGCCAGCACATCAAGTTATCCCAATCTGTCAAATTTCTTTGATGGATTTTCAACTTTACCACAAAGGAATAAGGTTCATATTCAATTGCGAAAATTTGACAGATTGGGGTAGCTTGATGTGCTGGCCTCTGTACTGACCAGCAGGGTAATTGCGTAGCCCATTAACAGTAGGAATGGCTTTCATTTTGTCAGTTCAACAACATTCATTGCGATAGTTACGTTATTGAGCAGACAACTTTTTAGAACATATGAAGCAATGAATTAGCGATATCCTTCAAAATGATTCAGATTGTGATTGATAGTGTGTTGCGTAATTAGGGTGCAGTCTTGTCTCTGACTGGGCTAATTTAACGAACTTATAAAGTACTGCTCAAAAACAAGGTCAGTTTCGAGCCAGTTACTGGCCTGGCTAGTGTGCTAGCCTTTTGACTGACGAACATTATGGTACCGAAAGATATTTAAACTGGGTATCGAAGTTTAAATATCTTTTTCAAGTAGCTCTTGCAGCGAGTTTTACAGGTAAAGAGAGCAGTAACCTGGAAAAGTAATACATTCTGATAGCAGTGTGTGTATGTTTGAATTTTTTTTTGTGTGTTAATTTTCATTGTGTTCCACTCAGTCCCACTGCTGCCTGTCTTGTGTGATCTCTGGCCATGTTGACCCTGCAAATGTTACCACATCCTCGCACCACCTTCGCTGTGGTCTACCTCGACGGCGATGTCCTCTCCCTCAGGCGTCCAGTGAGTGATGATTTTCACTCACACGCTGGATGTTTGAAATAAAGAAAGTAAATCTGTCACTCTGCGTTCGAACCTTCGACCTACGTCTCGTAAGTCGCAATCGTTAGCACTAGGCCCCCTTTGCTCCACATTTATACTCTATATATAACAAAACAATTCCTTCCTTGTCTACTTTTAAAGACACAGCCAAAGAAAAAATCCCACGAAACAAATTATTGCTAACAGCACAAATATACGACTATATTTTGCACCTACAACCGGAAACTGAAAATTTAATAACTCCGCACTAAGAAATGAAATAAATTCGCAGAATGCCGCGCAACGTCATATATTTTTCTTAAATTCTTCCACGAAATTTAACAACCAGGTTAGTGTACTGTGAACCTGCCTATAGCAGGGGTGGTGAACATTTTGAAATATGGGTGATACTTTTAAAAAATGAGGCAATTTCTTAACATCGATATCTTGATTTCTTTCTTTTTTTCATTATCATCACTCAGCTAAATCACGTCCACTGTTGGACATCACAAAAATCGTCACAACGGACGTCTTGTGCTTCTTGCAACTAGCGGATTCTCACGACCTTCACCGGTCAGTGGTCATCCGTCAAAGCACAGTTACTAAGATTAAAATCATTAACTAAGAACTAAAAAAGATAGGTAGTAAAGTAAAGTATTAGATCTGTGTCATAGAAGACATAGTCCCCTTTATTCATAAATGTTGCTTAAAGTTAATTTAGTGATTAGCGACTGTTTAACCATACATTTTGACGTTCGTCACTTAACATTAATCATCTTTTATGAATAAACCTCAATAGTATTAACATCCAACATTGTCTATTGAAATTGGAAAAGTATTGAGAAATAATTAATGTGTGACTTCTGTTTTCTTAAATTCATTTTCTGTCTCGTGCAGTAATGCCGCAGGTTTGCGATCCCTGTCGTATAGTATTACAGTTCTTTACAAACTGAGGTCGTTTGGAACTGAAGCCGTTTGACTGAAAATCGGCGCAAGTTTGCCTCGGTATCTTATATCGTAAAGTTTTTGGATAAGAAGTCTTGAAGTATACCAACAGGTAATGTTTGGCAGTTAGTGACTAATGGTCTTGATGATAGGTAGTGTGTTATGTAAGACTGCCTTTCTTACGCTCTACTTGTCTGTAAAATATAGCAAGAAATGCAGCCTTAGCGACCTCTGCGCTGCTATTGACGATGCAGTGGAAGTGGTGAAGTCTTGGGACAACGAAATGTTTACTCTGTCGTATTATCGACACGACGAACAATAGTACGCCTTAATTTTTTTTAAGGGGTTGTGTCGGACTTCTATTGCCTAAAATCCCACTGTTCCTTCTACTGCTATAAGTCGGGGGGTCGGGAGGTATTTGTACATTTTCCGCACCCCCGACTGGAGTAAGAAACACCTACTCTTACTTTAGCGATTTAAAATCATAGGTATATTTTAGAATTTGGGAATGTAACAAATTTTCTGTTTTTTGCAACCAATTATCTCAATTTTTTATATGTTAATTATAAAAAATGAAAACCGGCTTTAAAAAGAAAATTTTTTAACGTAAGTTTTGTTGTGACTCGGAATGCTTTGACGAAACTTGCATTTCTAAAATAGTTTAGTACAGACGCCAGCACAGCAGCAGCAGCTTTATCGCTAAAGCATAAGGTTCAATGTTGATTGGGAAAATTTGACAGTTTCGGGTAGCTTGATGTGCTGGCGTCTGTACATATTATGTTAACCGATATCTAAGATTTCATAGGTCAGAAGTTCTACTAGAATAGCCCATTAAAACAACCCAACTAGCTTCTGCCTTCGACTTCGTTCAAGTGGAAGTGTTAAGATACACAATATACTCAAATAACAGCTCCTTCGACCCCCGACCTACCGCGTCGCATCGCATCACCCGCCCGCACTGTTACCTACTTCGTTTTTACTTAACGCTCTTTCTGCCTTTTTTTCTTGGCTCCTCAGGGTCATGGCATAAACTATTTTTTTTTATTTTTAAAGAATTGGGCTATTAAATGCAAAAAGACTATTCCAAATCCGACTGGCAGTCCCAGAGATTAGCGCGTTCAAACAAAAATATAAACGAAACTCTTCAGCTTTATTATATTATAGTTCAGATATACCTTGTTTATTAGGTTACTACCAAACATACATTGATAGTTTCGACATTAATCTACGAAATAGGTCTGAAGAACAATAAATGTATCGGTACGAATTGCCTGCCCCATGCCAAATATGCTATCAATTCTATAAAAACTTTTCATATAAAGTCCACATAGTAAATTGATTACTATGAGATCGTCTGTTGTTTATTTTATATATTTCGTATTGAGCTAAAAGGCTGTCGTTGCCAAGTTTGTAAATTAATGGATGTATTTAAAAAAAGGTATTTGTTTGTTTGGAATGAGGTGGATAATTAAAAACGTAAAGTTTCAGTATTTTTTTTTAACTTTCGAATAAATAATACAACATACAGGGTGGCAGGACCATCGACGCGCATCCTGTAAATATGAATTCAGCACATATGGTTCTAGACCCCGTAACGTAGAAAATTCCGTGGTTTATCAAAAAAAAAAAAAACTGTTGTTTCATAGAAAAGTGCAATACCTAAGCGGTCAAAATTATAGAACAGCAATTTTTCGGTTCGGAATCATGAAATAAACCTATGATAACAGATTGCGCGTCAATGTCCCTGCCGCTCTGTGACTTAAGAAAAAAGAGGCCTGTGTCCCAGCAGTGGGAACATTATCGGGTGATTATGCTGCATAGCTTCTCGAAATTGCACCACAATGTTCAATCTTGTTAATACTATTTCGATAAATTGCTAATAGCTTGTGTTATGCTGCATGGATACATAGTTAAAGTTCTTGATAGCTTTAGTGGCAAAATTTTAGTTCAGGAGTTAGTGACTAGAAAATTATTGGTGCAAGTTAAATGATTTCAGCGATTTGTATAATCATCATCATCACGTCCACTGCTAAACATAGGTCTTCCCCAAGCACCGCCACTTCGACCGGTTCTGTGCTTCCCGCATTCAGCTGATTCCTGCGGCCTTCACAAGATCATAGGTCCAAGTTGTAAGAGGCCTTCCAACGCTACGTCTCTTCCGATACGCACTCGACACTCCAGAACCTTTCGGTCCAACCGCCATCTGTTACACACACTTAAGTTTGGCAATTATTTGGGCTATGTCGGTTATCTTGGTTCACCTGTGGATTATCTAAACTAATATATTCAACTACAGCTTTGAGCCGTTTGGGGTCGAAACGCTCGGGTCATGGGGCCCGAGCGCGCGTCTCCTTTTTAAGGAAATTTCTCGCCGGCTGGTCGATACTTCACGTGACCAGAGGGCTGGGTCGTTCTTTGGTCAAAGAATTAGCATTGCCATTCAACGTGGCAATGCTGCCAGTCTTCTGGGCACGTTTCCGGATGACAGCGATGCGGTTGAGTACTTCGACGCCTAAGTGTCCTTTGATTTTTTCATTTTTTATTTATTTTTATAGTAGGTTAGTTAGTCTTTTATTTTAGTATCTAGTGTATATAGTTATATTGTAATTATGTGTGTAGGTACAGGAATTAATAATAAAACATAAATTACAAAAAAAAAAAAAAACTAATATTGAATATTATAAAAATAAAAGATTTAATTTTTTGTGTTTATTGGTTACGCTTTCCCGCTGAAACGGCTGAACTGATACGAATAAAATTTAGCAAATAGGTAGACCATGACCTGACTTATGACATAGGATACTTTTGATCCCGATATTCCCACGGGATCAAGACTTATGTGGGTGAAACAGCGGAGCGCAGCTACTTGATCTACCAATAAGCTATAATGTTATGACTTGCACCACACACAATTTGAGTCTAAACTCAGTGAACGCCAAATATTTAGTTCCACTATTTGTTTTGGCAAACTGATGTTTCAAATTGTGGTAATAAACATCGCTACCATAATTTGAATTCGGCTGTAAATTAAATTTAAATTGGTAACACTTCCTGGTTCAATAATGTTACTAGACAGTTATTGAGCTTGTTGCTTTAGATGTGTAGCAACCAGTCTTAACAAGGGATTAACTGGGTTGTAGAGGTCAGCTAGGTAGTTGTTTCGAATAAAATACTGGCATTCAGCTGCATCCGGTTCGACTGGAAGCCGACTCCAACTGAGTTGGGAAAAAGCTAGACTGATTGATTGAATACTGGACTATTTTCAAGACATCTAGATTGTATGAACCGTCATCATCCGCCTAGCCTTTTCCCTTCCAGTCTAACCGGATCAGCTGAATACCAGTATTTTACATGGAGCGACTGCCTATCTGACCTCCTCAAGCCACAACCCAGTTACTGGGTAATACGATACCCCTTGGTAAGACTGGTTGTCAGATTTTTGGGCTTTTGACGACCTGTAACAACTGTCAAAGGTCCACGAATGATAGCCGGGACCAACGGCTTAACGTGCTTTCCGAGGTACGAAGGGGTCTTGGTATGTAAAGATGGTGACCCATCCACGGACCAACCGCGGCAAGCGTAGCTTATGAATGATTATTATAGCGAGGCTATCTGTTTCAGAAGCGCCAGATGGAACAAAGTGTCCTCGTTCGTGGAGGCTGTTTTAATAACATAATATCACGCCTATAATCTCCGACGGGTAAGGCAGAGTTGTATCTATAGCACACCCATATCTTGCCGGTTATGCATAAGTCCCATGTAATAGGGGGCGAGCCTGTTGCCATCAACCGGGCACAAATCCAGACTCCGAGCTGCTACTGAGAAATTCTTGATGGAATACCCAATACTGTGTATGCCTATACGTTTGTAATGTGTTTACACAGCATTGAAGACTCGTGCTACTATCCTTGTCAATATTGTTGCGCGCCACAATTAATGCCTGACATTAGTTACCACTAGCGCCATCTAGTATAGAGTTGCAGAATTGGAGCTTAAGATCCTTCTAGAAATTCCCATGCTAGAACTTTCTAGAACTATCGGCATCCGGGGCCAGTATGTACTCGAACATTCTAGATGTATCTACAGTAGAAGGTTCTGGAACTATCCGAGGCCCTATATAAGACTGGTATGGACCGCGACCCGGGCAGTATTGGATTAACGATACAAGCGATAACATCTAAAGCGATCTTCAAGTGCGACTAGAGTGATCTGTAGTGCAATTGTGTTTTTTATAATAAGTGTGTTTGAGTTTTAATTGGTGTTGTTAATTAAAGTGTCTATTTTTTTGGTTATTAAATTGGTAGTTTTTATTGTCACGAACCCCAAGCTCGTAACAATTTTTTAAATAAATAAATGAATACCATTTTACCTGAACCCAGGACCTCATGCTGTTTTAATGCACCCAAATAACCTTCTAATGCACAGTCTGTTAATAGGGATAAAATAGCTTAATTAGCACCTAAAAGCTAATTTCCAAAGCATTCATTTAATTATATATCACAATTTGCCTATTATTCTGCAAATACAATAGCAGAGTTTACAATAATCAGCAAATATATCTTCATTTGCGTTCACAGCTGTTGGGACTGAATCTATTAATAATACAATAATAGCAGAGCTTTTAATGGCCGCTCCGAATACATTAAATATATGTTAGTTTACATTATTGTATGTGTATTTAGTATACCAACATACTGCGGTCTTTGATTTATTTTGCAGGACAGACAGGACACCCATATGCATAAATAAAACGTGTTACTGCAACAATACCTATGTATCATCATCATCAGCCTTTTTTTTGTTTTCGGGGGGAAACCTTCAAAAGGCATCTGGACTTGACCAGGTAGTGTGGGATTCTTACCTCACTAAAACCACCCCAGTGATCACCATCAACACGTGGAGGTGGTCCCGTTACCTCTTAATAGACCAACCCGGAACCCCCTCAGTGCAACGCCTGTTAGGGCACGTCTCCGGGAAGACTATAAAGGGGTCTCCTCTGAGCCTCGCTATGCACGGCAGCACGTGATCACAGTGCCACCGTATTCCCTGAAATCACTTGGTGGGCAATCAGAGTCCCCACTCCTAGCGCCCACGATTCCAAAGTCATGATGCATTTGGGGTATCGGCGTGTTAGGCGTCGAGGCGGCTACCTCCTCGACGCTTTCTTCTCTGAGCGAGATCGGAGCATCACCAGCGTAGGCTGATGATGATCCGATCCCGCTCAATCGCAGCCAGGCCGCTCCAATAGCTCGCCATTCGGCTCGATTCTCGGTAACTCTCATCCAGCTGCTACCACCCCGAGAAGATCGTCGTTCCACCGAGCCAGAGGGCGTCCTACCTTACGTTTGCCGATTCGCGGTCTCCACTCAAGAATACGTCTACCCCAACGGTCATCGGTTCCAAAGCTAAAATTATTAACACTTCAGCCTATTAACACTTCAAATCAGAAGTCATTTATTCAAATTAGGCTAAGAATCAGCACTTTTCGAACGTCAAAATTACATATAAGTTCCTAATGCTTTCGCTGGGAAGAAGAAGTGGCGCAACAAACTCCTCAGCATCACAGCATAGCTTGCTTATTCTGTGAGCTATGTCACATGTATTAAATCTAATATTTAGTACACAAGGGCTTTAATCAACATTACCTAGACATGAACTATTCACTTTCAACAATTAAAAGACAATAAATCAATCAATGGGATTTACCTCCCACAGAGAAATAGTGTGGAATGAACTTCAACGGCCACATGACGACATTTCCTCTTAAACACTCTTTAGTCATAAACTATTTTTAATTCTAAAACAAAACACGATCCCATTTCACAACAGACACCAAAAGGAAATCGTGTACGAAAGTAATCGATTCAATACATAAGCCGGAACATCGCAATCCATAGCCTAATCATACAACTTACTATCACAGATCAAAATTGTTAAATGGCTAGCGTTTCCACTTGACGGGGGTAGCAAACAGCCATAAATTTGAGGCGCACTATACCGGAACTACTATCTCAGTATAAACGTCCCGAAGCACTATGTCACAACTAGGGATGCGCTTTGGCGACGTGTCATTCGATTTTTAGTCGATTATTATAAAATTTATGGAATATGTAAGGATCGTAGCAGGTGGCGTCCTGTAGTTTCTACCTACCCCAATGAGGAGAACGCGTGAATTTACGTTATTATATATAATCTCGATCATACTTTGATCGTAGTCAAATAACTTGTGTCCAATTGTCTGGTGTGACGGAAATGCATCGACAATATTATAATTGGGCCGTTGGTTATAAAAGTTAAAGTAAAACAAATTATTATTATGTAAAATATCGATTGAGAGTTGAGACAAGAATCGCAATAAGCCAACAAAAAATACTAATCATTGTTTGGCATAATTAAACGACCTTTAATAGCAATCGCATTTCGATTAAATTCCTAATTTCGAAGAAAATGAATTTGCAAGTCAATTTGTCGACCCACCTGTTCGTGCGCCGTTTCTGTGTGTTTTGTTTTGACTTACGAGTAAAACAATTGAAAATTATCTCGATTTGAGTCTGAGTCGATTGTTGACTCGACTAAACTTTCAAACTCGATTCTTTCAATAGTAAAAACATCTCGGTTGCCCCCAACGCTTGTTACAACCGGTGGCAACTTGAAACAAAGCCGGGAATTCCTCGTATTTTTAACGATATACGACGGTTTTTGTATGAATTGCATTCGGATGTGCTACCAAGTGACGGCCGTACAGATAGACATGTTATAAAAATGTTTCCTTTTTCCCACACAACTATTCGGGATCTGTGTGAAGTTTTCGCATGATATGGGATGTAATGTTTTCATTTTGGAACGTTTTTAATTATTTTTTTTGGGGAATTTTGGCGTTTGTAAATTCTACACAAGCTGAATAAAACAGCATTTTTCGCTACACATTCGCCATATTTATCTGCCTAGCCTTTCCCAACTAAGTATGTTGGGGTTGGCTTCTAATATAACTGAATGCACTTCTAATATAACCGAATACTAGTATTTTACATGGAGCGATTGCCTATCTGACCTCCACAACCCAGTTATTGGAAAACCCGACACCCCTTGGTAAGACTGGTTGTCAGACTTTCGGGCTTCTGACTACCCGTAACGGCTTACGTGCTTTCCGACGCACAGAGGGGTCTCGATATGTAATGGGTTCCCATGTGTAGCGTAAAATGTTGTTTTGTAAGGAGCAAAAAAGGTTTTACTTCTACATGGTAAATTGGTTAGTTAAACCCGAAAAAATCCTAAACCTTCCCCAAAATTGGTGAAAATTGCAAATACGATCATAATAATGTACTGTGAAAGGCCGATTAAAAAAACCTTTGAATAAAAGTGAAATGAAACATAAAACCTCTTTTCAAAAACTGCAACAAATTAACACAGGCACATCACAAAACAGTATTGTATGCTCAGAAAACCACCAATAACGAGCGATTCATCATTTAAAAAAAAGAACGACCTATTCGACCGCCCTGTTAGTAGTAAACAATCGATGAGTTATTATCAGTCGCTCGCAGGCTTCTATTCACTGACGCACAGGCAATACAAAAAAGAAAAATAATGTTCACCTGCGCTATTATTGTTGTGGTGAAAAATATGAATTATTCAAAAGGTAGGCACCTACCGTTCGTGATTTGTACCCGGGTTTTGTTCCTTCAGAAAAAATCGCGCGGTTTTTACGAATTTAGAACGCGCACTTTTTCTTTTTAATTTTTTTTGTGGATGGCGAAGGTTTGGTAACGAACTGGACGGGCGATAGTATGGCAGTAGATTTATTGGTAGAATTTCAGGATTTGTACAGTAGTTCCTGGTAAAGAAGAACACTTTCACTTTATGGAGGATTGCTTGCAGTACTTTTTGGGGTAACATTTACCTACACGCTGTGATTAATAGATGATGGTATTTTTGAGACTATCAGCGGCATTATCTCGTATGTATCAATAGTTTTAAAATCATCTGAACAAACGAAACTGCGCTAGATCGGTGTGACCGGATACATATGGGTTACTCCGTTTATCTACCCCAAAAAATCCACCCTAAGGTGGATACGCGGAAACGCATGTCCGAGAATCTACCCTAGGCCTAGTCGGATAAACGGAATAGAATAGAATACTCTTTATTATGTACACCATATAAATTACAGACATAAATATAGAAACGTTACAATGGAATTTATAGACTAAAGGTGGATTCTCGGATATGCATTTCCGCGTATCCACCATAGGATGGATTTTTTGGAGTTGATCGTTTTGTTATGGAATCCGTTTATTCACTGCAAACAATTATATAAGCGTCTTTCTTTTTTTCCAAAGTTGTTGTTAAGTACCGGACAGAAACGTACTTAATGGCAATACGTAGTCTTTATCACAGGAGGTCTTTGCGTGGGTACGCGGGCGAGAAGATGTAAGTAAATGAAAGTCAAAAATATTCTGAATAATCACAAGTTAGTCTCATAGTCACACAGTCGTCGACGCGAGTCGATGAATGCAGTTGCCTCTGTCATCGACGCGTGTCAGTCGTGTGTATGAGCACTTAAATGAGGCGCGAGCGCTGCAAATAAATCAACTCACTGCACCACAAGAGTAGTCACAATGATCACAGATATCACAATAAATCAATGCCGGCTCTTCTATCGATCTCCCCGATCCTCGTTTGTTTTCATTTTAGGGGGCCGCGGCCTCAGTACTCGGGTTTACGTCAATTTGACAGCTGTCAAATTCATTGTAAAATCTACTTTGTAAGTTTAGCGTCGTAAAACCAACTCCTTGGACGAGCCGTCATACTTGTTACTCTGCATTTGTGCCGGTATACTTACTGTAATTACAAGTTCATTAGCTATCATACGTCACATTTTTTTTTATGGTCTTTTGTAGGTCTTGATATTGGTGAACCATGTTCAGTAACAACCCGAGTTACCCACATCGCTTGCAGAGTAAGCAAGCTGGAGTGACAGTGGGCTGGCCACGTTTGTCAACAGACCTATGGCCAGTGGAGCAGACGAGTCCTGGAGTGGAGACCGCGTATTGGTAAACGTAGTGTAGGAAACGCTACATGGATCGACGACCTAACAAAGGAGCCTGGGACAGACTGGATGCGGCATGCGGAGGACAGGGTGTTCTGGCGCAGCCTGGGAGAGGCCTATGTCCTACAGTGGATTGCGATAGGTTGAGTTGTTTGATTGACGTTCATCAAAGTTTTGACGTCTCCTTAGATCAATTTACAAAGGTTTCACTTCTGTAATGTTTAATTTTCTACTCAGCATGGATTACCTACTTATTTGGTGTTGAAGGGTTACTAAAAATATAAAAAAACAAGTTTACAATTATTACCTTCTTTATTTTTTTATTTCCCGTTTATTTTATGAATACATTATCAGCTAGAATTATGTTCAATTTAATGCACAATTAGGTGAATAATTATATTGTAGATAAGAATGTAGGAAATGTCTTTAGGATAAAAATAAAACTAATGTGGCATGATGTTTCCTATTACATAACAAAATTTAGGTAAATATTGTTTGAAAACCAAAGAAAACATTGCAAAAAACATTATTTTCGAAAGGGAAAAAACACAGAGTAGGTAGTAAGCAGATGGATAACTAATCAACGATTTATATATTTTTACAGGAATTATTTATTCTTTGAAATATTTAAAAATCATATAACTCCAGGAGGAGATTTCATTACAATGGAATGTGAAGGGTTAATTAACAAAAATAATACAGGGAAAAAAGACAAGAGAATAGAGGTTTTTTTGGTAATTTTGTAACTTAGGCTGACATGACGTATGAATAAGACAAACTATTGAGCGCTTTTCCTTTCAATTATATTGTGTGAACAGTTTACTTGTCTTCATAAAAATAAATTTTTATTTTAGCTAATAATTATTTTGAATAAAATATTAATGTTACTTTAAAATAATATTATGTACAGCCATCTGTTTTGTAAATTAACGTTACACTCTGTAGCTTGTCTTTTTAATACTTTAGGGTATAATACTTACAGATAATATAGCTCACATAGTTTTATGTTTTAGGATTACAGTTTTAGAATTTAACAAAAAATAGCATGCACAAATTCCTTTCCTTGCAAACATAATTCTTAACCAATTTCATAATTATATACAATTAATAATATTGTTCGTAATATTTAACATTTTTTTATTATAATATTAATTATTTAATGCACCATCAATTTTAAAGTATAGCAAATAAAATTAACTAATAACATTTTCATAGCTCGTTTTTTTATTTTAAACACAGCCTCGTAGCTACTTTTCAATTAATTATAAAATCTTGTTTTATATTTAAATAATTTTTAACAAACCCATTTTTTACATCATTCTACGTAATTAATTTAAAAAAAAAGTTTAATAAACAAATAATGGAATGTTGTCTGATAATTTAAAACTGGTCGCTTAAAACAAACTTAAAACATTTTAAAATATAAATTATTTTATAAAACTTCATTATTATTTAATAAAACAGTATACTTAAATTTTCATTCCTCTCGCATACAATAATTATTTGGACTAACACTTATTTATAAGAAATATTAACATTATTCTGATTAAAAATGAACATTATTAATAATTTAGTTTGTAAATATTTACAAACAATTACTATAATAATTATTTACACAAATTATTCTATATAATCAGTCTATGTTAACAGTATATTTCCTAAATATGATTTAGTAATATTTTAAGTGCGCATTATTTTTACAAGTTATTTTTTTTCTGGTGAAATTATGGGAAACAATGTTTTAATACAAAAAGGTATTGTTTTGTAAAATGCGCGCTCAAATATAACTAATTATTTATTAATTAGACATTAACTATAAACATCGGAACAGTTATTCATAATTTTTATTTTCAATTCCTTAACTCAGAATGATAAACGGGCAAAGACACAAAAATGAAATGGTAGGTACACACTTCCCATTCTTATTAAATTCCATTCGAGCATCGGGCAATTTTGTTAGGGAGCAGTGCTAACGAGGCATACTAAGAGTTCGTAGTAGGCAACTAGGATTGGCCAATCAACTTACCCACTTCATCATGCTCCTGCCCTTATCCCAATTTATAAGAGTCGGTGCAGTACGTCAATCACCTTACGTACTTAGTGACGCTAAGCGCTCGGGACACAGAATGTTAAGCGAATGGAGTGCTATGCTCATTTTCAGTTAAAGACAATTTATGTTTCCTGTGTAACTAAAGTTTTTTAATGAGTGATAATTTCACACAACACAAAAACTAAAAAAGCTATAGGTACATTTAACTTTTCATTCCAATCGAATTGTTTCAAACCCTGACATTTCTAAATACCATATTTTACGTACAAATAATTTATTCTAAAACATGTAAGTGTTACAGCTATCTTATTGAAGTCCCGCTGTATCTTTGGAGAAGAAGTTGTAGGAAGAATTGAAGAAGCAACACCATTATGGTTGGCAGGCAAGTTTCGGTCGCGCCACCTGTGAAGAAAATATTGTTGATTATTTCTTTAATCCCCCAATAGACAAACGAAAGACTAGAGGGGTAATTCTCGTATTTATAAGAACGTTCGTTCGTTATCTCAGCCTCGCTCGATCTGTCAAAAATACGTCTAATTTCCTAAATTTTTAACATTGACTGTCCCTGATATGAGATTTCGATTACCTAAATTTTGAACGTTTTTAATTACGGGAGTTGGCCTTCTGACCTTAAGAAAAAACGCCAAAATTACTATTATTTTAAACGTTGTCTACACCCACGCAGGGTTCACGCTTCCAATTACATCTGGACCAAAAATGTTCCTACTTAGAAATGCTAATGCTGTGATTCTGCCCACTCAAAAATCTTCAAAGAACCCTTTGTTTAGCAGCTTTTATTGCTCACTCGATTTTTTACTTTACTCTATTTGGTATTGCATTGATAAAAACTACAAGGAAAAGTTTTTGTTATTTCTTTCTTTGTGGTTTCCTAGTACATTTGTAGTTTGCTAAGCCTATTTACGTTTGAAAGTTTCATCCACCAGTCAATTTTACTGCAATAGCAGGTAATTTTAATAGTACCAGCGACCCGCCCCTGCTTTGCACGGTTGTTGACAAAACATCGAGATTGATTACACTATCACAAAAGGCGAAAGTGTATGAGGGTGTGTGTTTATATGTTTGTTACTTCTTCACGCTGAAACGGCTGGACCAATTTTGATAAAATTTTGTATGGAGGTAGCCGACTCCCTGGATTAACATATAGGTTACTTTTTATCCCGATATTCCGACGGGATCGAAACTTATGTAGGTTAAACCGCGGAGTGCACCTAGTTTATTATATGTAAGTTATGTATTATACATACACCTAAACATTCCGGAATAAATTTTCTAAGTGATGGTAAAGCAACGTGGCCACACAGCCGTAAACGAGAAGGGACTTTAATTTATAATATGTATTGATATAATAATAAGTATATGTAGATGTAGTTTACCTGTAAAACTTCTGCCTAAAGCAGAAGCAGGGTTAGCGCTTCGCTCCCGTAACACTATCGTGTGACTTGTCGATCTCCAAACGTCGAAAATCGATGCTTCACATCTGCAACAAGGAAATAATAAGTGGTTATATTCACGAGAGTGTCGCATAAATGTTATCGCTGGTGCAGATAATTACTATTCTAAATAAGCCTTTGTTGTCCCACTGCAGGGCAAAGACCATGTCCTCTTTTCAGTTTTCCCGGTCTACTGTAATCGCGGGCCAATCCTTTAAGAAAGATCATCTCTTTCTGTGTCTACGTAGTCGTTTTCTGCTATTGGGGATCTGAGTGATCGTTTTTGTACATTGCTCCTCTGACATGCGACATATGTGGGTGTGATCTAGATATGATTGATAATAGTTTCATAAAGCAAAGGTGTTCAATAAACGCTTTAATTTGAACAACCAATCTGTACGAAGTCAGCTTGCAGAAAAACGATGGCTCTTTACCTTTGTGCCTCGGAACGTTGGTCCCGGCTGTCAATTTTTGACAGTCGTTACGATTCGTCAGAACCTCGAAAGACTGACAACCAATTCCAAGGAGTATTGCATTACCCAGTACCTGGGTTTCGGAGGTCAGATTGGCGGTTGCTCTGTGTAAAATACTGGTAGCCAGCTCCATCCAGTTAGACTGGAAGCCGACCCTAATATAGATGGGAAAAGGCTAAGCAGATGATGATGGTAGTAGTAGTTTACCGTATCATAAGTGTAGGCACTGGCGAATGCACGGCTGCCTCCAACTCTAGCGTTGCTAGGCTGGACGCGTAGCCATTGCTGAAGTTAAGCACATGGTTGGCAGTGAAGCCGGGTACCTGAAAGTTAAGAATTATTAGGAGTTTTCATGTTTTGATTAATTTAAAATAGATTTTATAGTATTGCTGGTAAGTTAATTAATTAATTAAACTGACCATTTATATTTAATCATTCAAATATTTACATAATTTAAAAAGCTGTCTTAAAATAATAATATGTACAAGTATATAAAAAGGGAGGGGAAATAATCAAAGGGCATCAAAAAATTCGTCCGCATCGCTGTCAACAGGAAACGTGCCCAAAAGGCTGGCAGCATTGCCACGTTATATGGCAATACTGATTCTTTGGCCGAAAAATAGGCCAGCCCTCTCTGGTCACGTGAAGAGTCGAGTATTGCTTGAAATATTAAGATCGATATCAGGCGCGTATCAGGCCATTCGAAAGATATGCTGTGTATTAGATATTATTATGTCATTTTTGATGCTGAATCAGTGTTATTACGAAGGTTTCTTTATGGTATAATGAGTGAGGAAATAACTACATTTTCTTATACTGACTGCTTCATATACTACATGTTTATAATTAAATTGATTAATTGATTCATTTAAATAATTTTGGATTATGTTATATTCGTAGTATTTCATGATTATATTGACCGATTCATTTTCCAACCTAATTTGTGTATTTAGTCTCCGTCCACTACATACTCTGTGGTCCCACACTGATTAGCCGACGCCATAACTCACCATTTGCTCGTTGACGTACCACGTGACGTTGGCAGCGGGTAGCGACGGTGGTGACGAACAGTTCGCCCTTATGTGGTCCCCGCCGATGTAGGAGATACGATCTGATGTCACGTTTGGACTTGTAAGAGGCGGTTCTGTGGGAAAAAGAGGACACATTTAGTGCAGGTTTGAGGGCATTTTTTGAACGACGAGAGTTCTTGGCGCTAGTAGCATTCAAGGCGGATTTAGTATGTAAAGAATTGTCGCCGTTTATAATAAAATAATCAGCTGTTGCCAGTTATAATAAAAATCTGCTGTTCAATACATGTTGACCGTGTAGGTATTGCACTTTTGTATGAAACAGCTGTTTTGAAGTGAAAACTTCATTAGGCGCGTTGGGCATTTTTGAGATGGGAAAAAAACATTGAATTTACGCCACTGTTACCGTAACAACATCGCTTCGGATGTGGTCGGCTGTCCTCGGGATGTACTCGGTTTTAATGTATATATCCGATATATCAGTGAGTGATGGCAAAGTATTCTGTTTGTGTTTTGTTTTCACTTCTGTCGGCACTCCCGGAATGCCAGTTTTTTTTTATCATAGCCGTCTTCTTACTAGCTGAAATACTGTTGCCATTAGCAAATTTCATAGTAGCGGAGTGCCACTGTTTTTTTTTATTAACCCACGCAAAGTTTTTTTGTTGGGGGATCTAGAATCATGTAGCATAATCAGCCTATAGTCTTCCCACTGCTGGGACACAGGCCTCCTCTCTATGAGAGGAAGTGGACCATAATCCACCACGCGGGCCCAGTGTGGGTTGGTGGATGTTACATGTGTTCGAATTTTTGGTTCTAGAACATGCCAGTTTTCTCACGACGTTTTTCTTCCCGTTTTGAGAGCAATGGTGATGAAATTAATACCGAAAGTAAAGTGCCTGCCTCGGTTCGAACTCACTACCTACAACTCGTAAGTCGGGGCCGATATCACAGGGCCACCACTGTTCTTAGTATTCTGCTGAAGACTGAAAATCATGTACAGTCACCAAAAGAGATAAGTAACCAGGGTCGTCGGATATAGTTGAAGTTTATTAAGAAACCGATGGATGTTTTTGAATAAAATTTAACTTGGTATATGAACTGTTTGTTTTCTAATAATTAAATTAAATTTCATTCGAAAACATTCATCGGTTTCTTACTAAACTCCAACTACATCCGACAACCCTGGTTACTTATCTCCTTTGGTGACCGTACCTACTGTGCTGGATTAAAGGCAACAGTTTGCGCGTCAATGTTCATTACACCATGAATATCCTGTCCATTGGAGCGAAGAAGTGCAACGCTAGGATAACGTCATTATTGTTCCTTGGAAATGACATCCATGATAAATATTAAGCTAAAACCCATACATTTTGTAAGTTCCATAAACGCCGTGTTCAATCGAATATTTTGGTTTTCCACTCTCCTTAAACGTAAAGAGCACCTTATTTGTGTAACACACGTTCTATAGCAATCCGAAGCTTATACATAGCTTCATAGAAAAATTCGACTGTTGAATTGAAAAAAAAAATAACTAAAATATTGTTATGCAAAGATAGTTAGTAATATTATAGACTAGTTGGCCCGGCGAACTTCATACCGCGTCCGAATCAATAAGAACGATTTTATGAGAAAGTGAATTAGGTAGGTATCTTCATTATTATTATTTTTTGTGAACTTTTCCCATGTTTTAATAATTATTCTGCTATTCGGGGCAAAGACAAATCCAACAAATCAAAGATCATAAACGTCGGTCCAACCGTTCTTGAATTATAAATGGTGTAACTAACCCGACTTTGTTTTATATGTACATATATCAAAACCAAGAAGGAGAGAAGAAATAATGACAGATGTGATAAAACCAACAATCGCATCCAGTGGATTCCTGCTGTCTGCACAAAGTTATCGGTCCACCTTATGGGGGGCGTTCCAACGCTACGTCTTCCAATACGCGGTCGCCACTCCAGAACCTTTCGGCCCCATCGGCAATGTGTTCTACTGCTAAATAAAGCTCCTATAAAATTTAGGATAGTTATGCAAGAGGCGATTGACCTGCCCAAATCTGCGTCAGCCTTAAAAAAACCGTTCATCATTATCATCTGCCTGCCTTTTGCTAACTATGTATGTGGGGGTCGGCTTCCAGTCTAACCGGATGCAGCTGAATACCAGTATTTTACATGAAGCGACTGCCTATCTGACCTCCACAACCCACTTACTTAAAAAAACAGTTATAGACGATAAAAGCGACCATCTGCGTTCGGCCTACGTTTACTGATTGGGGAAAACTGAAAGCTCCGCGTGCATTGAAATTGAACCGGTCGGTTATTTTTGCCAACAAAAAACCAGCTATATTGTGAATATGCAATGTTTCAGGAAACCTCATAAAAGATTTGGGGTGAGGGTACCGGTGGCAGATGGCGAGCGGCCCTTTCTCACTGATAACTGGACGCTTTTGTTTGAAACTATATAATTTAGGAAGTGGAGTTCGATGTGAATGATTATGCGGATTTGTTTCGGTTTTGATTGAATGTTGGATTATGTTGCAACAAATAACTAACGAAAATGATAAATTATTTCTATTTCTGTAAGTAGGTTGCTTAAACAGTTTTACACGTCAATAATATTTTAAAAACTAGATGATGTCGGCGTTTCCTATATAATTACTCTGAGAAAAAGGCCGAAACAAACTCAGCCGTCACGTTCTCTTTTAAAGTCCAGACATAATCTTGTTCAGATCATGTGAATATCATGTAGATTGGTGACTGAAACGGGCTTTTGAGGAAAATACCAAACACAGGTTGAGTGGACCTGTCCAGTCAGTGCACGTATTTGTCAGTAATCGTGGAGCTCAACTCAGATCTTAAGGAGCTCAACGACTCAACGAACAATACCAAAGAAAGGTCATTTGACAAATAAAACGCGAGCAATCGTTAGCTGTATTTAAGAGACTCGTGAAGGAGCATTACTTGTTGTTGTAATTTTATTTTCGTAGCTGCAATAATCTGTAGTTATCATTTATTTTCGTTGTTTATATGTATATATAATATGCATTTAATTATGTATCTATTATACAGCATTATATATGTATATATTATAGTATATTATTTTGCACCACTGACAACCCTATTTTTTTATATCCACGCAATCACTGTCCATTCCAAGGTTGCCTGGAAAAGATCGCAGAAAGCGATAAGGCCGCCCATTGTATGTTTTATGTGAATAATCGTTTTTATTGTTATGTTTTTTCTGGTGTACAATAAAGTATATATAAATATAAATAAATAAATATATTTTGGGTGGGCCGCATAAAGTACTCAGCGGCCAGATTATCATTAAAACTAATTGAGAAAGAGAAAAAAAATATGACCTACATTCACAATTAATAAAGTAATATGTAACGTGAAACTTTAGATGAAAGAAAACAAATGGCGGTCGATAAACAGGTTAGTAAAAAGCTGTTGGTACAAAAACTGATTGATTTTATTTTATGGTGTTTGGTAATTAGTAAATCCCACTTTTTTATGCTACTGAACTAATTCATGAACTCAACATTTGTGTCTACCCGATTACATTGTTTAAAAAAAAATGGAATACATTTTTGAATAATGTTAGATATTGTTATCTTTGTGGGGGGACGTGCGGTCGTGGGATCGGCAGCACACGGTGACGGGGCCCGCTAAGTGTGCATTCACAGGAGCGACACACGTCAACAGTAGAGACCACTGCAGTTGTCGATGAGTGTGAGTGACGGTTGCAGTTGCGTTTGCAGCTGTGGACGCGTGTCACTCGTGTGTATAAGCACTATGCATGGCGGGCTCATACCAATTCCAGGTGGAGCGAATGTACCTGTATCCCTCGTCCCCTCGACTTACAGTAGTAGAAGGAACAGTGTAATAACCCTCCGTTCTCCCCAGAACCCTCTGTCTGGGGAGAGCGGAGAGTTATGTCGATCCATGAGGAGTTCCCCAAGGAAAAAAAGGTGGAATGTCACCTGAGCCAGACTTTTAACCATAAAGAATGTGTTTTTACCAATAGATTAACTACATTAAAAGCTAAATGAAACAGCTCGTCCATTAAACTTTACATAGGACAATAGTCCGTCCATAAGTCGTTAATCAAAAAGTTTGCCCCTGGCATTGCCAGATTAGCAACGGACCTAATTAAACAAAATAAAGCGAAATGAACATTATTAAATAAATAACCCCTACCTTTTATTACTCTCCAAGAAGCTGGCAAATTATTCAGAGAAACTAGGGAGGAATTTAAAAAGAAAATTTGTTTCACAAGACATTAACCCTAGTCGTTGGTAAGGAAACACTGCAATTTATTTATGTAAATGCTGGATAGAGGACTTTTGCATATTTTTTCCCGAAAATTTCCAACGGAATGAATTAAAATTTGGAGATTTTTGTGAACAGCTGCTGGGATTAGGTGTAGGCTTGAATAATGTTGTTTGTTGTCTTTAGACAAAGCCAAATCTGAGGATTATAGGAAAGGAGGAGGTGGGGAGAAGGAGGTTTTAATTTTGAAGGATCGACGGAATTTGCCGGGTATAAATATTATGGCAAAACTAGTTTAGGATTGATGACCTGGCGAACGCTGCAGGAATCCGTTGGATGCCAGGAGCACAGAACTGGTCAAAGTGGCGGTGCTTGGGGGAGGCCTATGTCTAGCAGTGGACGTCTTTCGGCTGAAATGGTGATGATGACGAAAGCTAGTTTAATCAATTTTTTTTTTTTATTTAAATAATAATATAGCTACTGTTTTTAAGTTTTCGTTATAAAAAAAAACTGCTGTTCCATACAATTTGACCACGTAGGTATTGCACTTTTCATTGGATCAACAGATTTTTTTCGACGAAAAATTTCAACGCCCTGCTGCGTTGGCCGGTTATCATAAAAAATTTAGAATCATGTCCTGGATTCATAGTAACAGGGTTGCGGTCGATGTCTGCTACTCTGTACAAGTTAGCACAAATCATTACAGCTACTCGTAATACACAGTACATAGTAGTGTATTACGAGTAGCTGTAATGATTTGTGCTCATAGCACAGGGTGTAAACTTCACTCATCCTCCATAGAAAAGGGAGGAGATCCTCCGACCAGACGGGTGTTGTGTCTGGCGTGCAACTGCTTGATGATTCATGTCGGGTCCTTGTGTTGTATATGCTAGTTGCGAGGTAAACTCTGCTTGCGAGATGCAGGATTTTGCGTGACGTCAGTATGACGCGTAGTTCGCATGTGGCGTTGTAGATACCGCTACAATGATTAGGGTTAAGTAACTCACCGACTACTACCATCATGGCCGCCTTGATGTCCGTATGGAACAATGGCGCGTCAGCTGACACTTCACACTGGTACTCTCCAGTCAAAGTCCGGTCCACCTCTGTTAAGACCACCCGGTTTTGGTCTGATGCTGCTACCTGTATGACAAATAGTATATATTATTTTTATTCGAATTATTATCTACAAGAAATAAACCAGTACCTCTCCTCATTATTTTTCTGTCCATATTTAATGATCAAGGGTAGGAACGACCCCTAATATATTTTGTGTAAAAATCATACTAGAACTATAATCTACTGACATTTACCGATTCATTCTGTTTCAATGGTTATCGTGGTCATGTGGTCTCCGACAAAGGATGGAATGTCATGGCATCGTAGAGCTTCATCAGAATGCATTGAGCTAATACATTTGTGGCTTAAGTCTGCATCGTTTTTTTAAAACGCTTTTTCAGATATTACCTATCATTAATTATTTTCACACAGTCTGATGCCAAAAATAAATTGCCTATTACGAGTGACTTTAATAATAAGTCCGGCAATGTATTTTTCCTTCATACATTTCATTTTTTGGGAAGTTCTGGCGTTTTTTTTTCTTAAAGGAGTTGAACTACAGCTAAAGTAGTTCTTAATTAATCTGATATTCTACTTACATCAACTTTAATTTCAGCTACAGGGAAGACCTTCGTCGCAGGCGATTCCTTCGGCACAAACCGGTAGAATTCGATCATATTTCTGTACCATCTGATGGAGTACAACTGTGCCCCTTCCAGTTCATAGGAGCATAGTAGTTCCGCGTCGTGGCCTGTTAGCACCGCTTTAGGCACGTGGATTTGAAGCGATTTGAGTGAGTTCACTGTACCTGGGGACAAAATTGAAATTTTTAGTGCCTTCTGGCTTTACAAAGTATTAGCTAGGTTTATTGACTGTTGTAGTGTGGTAGAGGTAAAACCTTACTTGCATCATTGTATGAAACCTATTATAGGAAGGTTTTGAGTTAAAATTCAACTATTTCTGTATAGGTACTGTGTTGACAGAGTATGCGAAATTCTGAGTAGCAGAAGAAACTCAAATTTTTTGATCTCAAGAAATCGCATGCAATGTCAATAACATTGCATGCGACTTCAAAACGAATTAATGAGCGAGTCGGAAGGATTCCATACTATTGTACAATATTTAACTATGTTTTCTTAAAACGCTGAAAAAAACACACCTTGTATGGGATCCCAATACAAGATATCTACGTATTTTTTTCGGCGTTTTGACCTTTAATTTATTTTTATTTTTTGTTAAAGCGACCATATCAGTACATAATCTGTGAAATTTAAGTGTCTACCTATTACGGTTCAAAAGATACAGCTTTGTGACAGACGGACGGGCGAACAGCGGAGCCTTAGTAATAAAATCCTGTTGGCACCCTCTGTTCACGGTATCCTAAGAATGTGTAGTAATGATTATATGTCATAGAAATTATCTGAAATTGAATAGCTCGTACTTCTAGTCCGTTTTTATCCTAAACGGATCGTCGTAGTTATTTTTAACTCGTTCCAACACGAAATAATAAGTCCGTTCTCCTCCGGCCTTTACCTAACAGTAACTCATTTAAGGAAAAAAAAACGCCAGAACTTCCCAAAAAATGAAATGTATGAAGGAAAAATACATTGCCGGACTTATTATTAAAGTCAGTCGTAATAGGCAATTTATTTTCATTGTCACTTCTCTGACAGTACGTATAAAAGTTAATAACTTACTTCGAGGCAATGACAATGACGAAACAGCTTCTTCGTAACTTTTTTTATTTAGCGCCATAGAGTAAAAGTAGCAAAATTCAGAGGTGAGAATTTTTTAGGTGAGAACTGTGAAGGGTCGTTTTTATGTTGACTGTGTTTTGTTTTTGTGACGTTTTATTTTTCTTATTTTAAGTTCTCGTTTTGATGGAAATTAGGGTTCTGGATAATATGAGTTTTTGTGGCCTGCAACATTATTATCATGCTAATTATAATATTATGAAAGGGACGTTGGATGCCCCGAACCGAGAATATAAATGATTAACAGTTAGTAGGTAATAAGGTATACAACATTCGGATTATTTTGGTTTCGTATTATTTAAGTTGTATACTAATAAAAAAGCTGAAGACTATTTGTTTGAACGCGCTAATAGCTAAAAGTACCACTCGGATTTGAAAAATCTTTTCGCATTTGAGCCTAATTCTTGAGGAAGGCTAATAGGCTACCATACATCAACATAGGGCCCTTAGGAGTTGAGCAAAAACAAAAAAAAGTCAGGAAGAACGCTGAGCGAAAACGAGGTAACAGCGCGGGCAGGCGATGCGATGTGACGAGATGGGTCGAGCGAACAAGAAATTTTACGCATGCAAAGTCGCGGACAGAAGCTAGTTTAAGTTGTCAATATCGAAGTCCGTAGTTAGTACCATCAGTAAGTACTTAATTATTTATTCAAATTATATTATCCTTCAATCAATATTCAGAAGTCTCTGTATTTTGGAATCTTAAGAGATATGAGAATAATGTAAAGGCTGAAATATTGCGTACCGCCAATCTCTATGAGTCAATTGAACTTCCTCATAAAAGATAAAATACGTAGTTAGAATCCTTCGCAATCGAATAACACTGCAACTAAAAAGCCCTAAAATCAAAATCTTCTCTCAACAAGATTCCACAAACACGAATTAACCCAGAAAACACGCGATATCTATCCAAACACTCCCACATAACCGTGGCTTAAAAATTTTCTTTACACTTAAACACTTCCTTCTTTGTACCAGGAGACTAGGAAAAGCAAGGGGGTAACATCATAAGCTTTTACGATAGCGCTCGTACAGTACATTTTTACCTTGAGCACTCTTGGAGGTGCGTCAAGTAAATACCTACTTTATGACAGCTCGTTAGAAGTTGGGCTATAACGCTAAACGACGTCCCTGCTGTTATCGTGGCTTTTTGCTCTCCAAATCTGCCACTTAATACTTCTTCAACTTATTATTGCCTGGTAGTTCGTTTGTATTTAGTATGAAATGTATGCGTGGTTGCTATGTAAAAAGAGGCACTTTTTTCCGCATAATGAATTCCACTTGAATAAGACCACTTATTAAAAAAGTATATATCGTTGAAGTAATTAGTTACTTTTCAAAGCACACATAAAAATGTAACGTATTGTATGTCTCGTTAGACATACAATTCGCTCAATAAGCTCTTTAGCTTAAACGGAGTATGCTGATTGGCCAAATTTCATTTCTTAATGGCACATGGCAATCAATCAACCAATAAGCGACGCGCAATTTGGTTCAAAATCTCACAAGCGTGTCTTCGAATAACGGTAACCTCAAAGTACCCTTTCTCAAAATTTTATCGCTACTACCAATATGATATACGAGCCATACATCCTACGATTTCCAGCACAGGTTTAAGATATTCATATCAGAATTCGCAGTTAAGCATATCCCACATTGAGGCATGATATTTTAAGCACGACTTTTATATTCAACGTGGTATTGCGCCAAACAGCAAGCAAACAAAGAGATAAAAGCTTTTTAAATCTCCGAATTTATGGGTTGTTTGTGCTAACGGAATACTATTTGGTAAATCCTAGCGTTTGTGGACCGATATTATTTTAATATGGAGGGTAGGGCACATATTTTATGCCGAATCACGCGTCTGATCACTATGTAAAGTTTCCGCACGAATTTTCTGTCTAGAAAATGTGGATAGACGAGGTTTTTTCTAGTGTTTATGATTTGTTTGTGTTCAGTACGAATTTGTTTCTGTCTTTTTTGAAGGGAAGGGGTATAAATCTTTCAGGTTATAAGTCAGAATGAAAAGAATGTTGTTTGTTACTTTGTATTGTCGAAACTACTGAACCGGCTAAAACAAATGACGTGTCGGTGAATTCTTTTTGATCTGAAATTACGGCACATGTATTCAAAATGGCGAACAATAAATATCATTATATGAAATTGATACTATCATAATTTCAGTTTTGTCAAACCGGTACAAAAATGAGAAGTCGCTGAATGCTTTTTGATTCAAAATGTCGTCACAAAAATTCAAAATTGCGGGCACTATAAAATTATTTCAATTAACATAGTTTTGTGCCTAGTCGAGTTATTTTTCTTGCCCTATTTCACAGTGAGAGCCATTTGGTGGGAATTTGCCCCCGCTTGGAGGCAAATACAGCAATGATTCGACATGCCGCCTTGCGCTGCGTTTGACAGTTGACACTGACGGGTCCGACGGCTGCCATTGCCTAGTTCGCTGTCGCTTGCAAAGTGCCTTCCGCTTCTAAGCCCTCTAAAAATCATTACGGTTTTAATTTTAATAAATTTGCGTGTTTGTCTTTCGTCGTTCTAACGATATCTAATTAGGTCATTCTTATATATAAGTACATAGTACGAAGATTGGACGAAAACATAATAGAATGATTTTCGAGACTCAAGAAGACATTTTTTGGAGACAAGCTGCCTTTAAAAGACCGTGGGCAACATCTTTATGCGCATAACGCCAGAAAACAATTGTGTGATAATGACAGAAAGACCCCACGTTGAAAGAAACAGGATAAATCAAGAAGGAAAAGGAACGGAGACCACGAGACGGAGATAATAAAAACAATTGACGATCAAAATAACCACACCTACATTTCTAACCCAACAGAAAACAACAAATACCGAGAGCCATTAAAACAAAATAAAACCGGATCGTAACCGGAGCACATTCAGTGATCTGTGAAGGACCGATACAGTTCAGCATGGAACACTATCGTTTAAATTTACGCGTTTACAATGTGAAATAAATACCGGACACAGATTAGATAGGACAGGACAAGTGGGTACAGTACTTGGTCAGTTTTACGATTGGTATAGACTGTTTTTGGGTAGACCGTGGCTTTTGGCTTAGATAACTTCACAGTTTTTGCACTGGGACTCGTGATTTAGACAATATTATGCAAGGTCGGAATGGACAAACATGGCAGTACATACATACACAAACCCAATCCTTCTTCCCATGATGGTAGGCAGAAACTAAAGAACGCTACCTACTACGATCCTACCATACTCCTTTTGCCTCGTTTACATTACATTTGGTTATACACGCATGCCGGTTTAGAGTACTAGGGGACGCCTAAGGAGGGCATATTATAGCAACGTATACTTATGATGAGTAAAAAGATGTAAATAGTTATTGGGTGTCAAAGGAAACGAAAATAATGAAAAATTGTTTATTCTACATAAACAAAACGCACATCACAAAAAATACCTATTAAAAAAAAAAATCCAGTCATCACCTCATCCATCTAGTCTTTTCCGAACCATCAATAATTATAATATACAAGCTAATACTAAAAAAAATATATTATATTATGTACCTACAAGTAAATAATAAAAAATATAAGAAAGAGGCAGGAGCTCATTGGGCATCAAAAAATTCTTCCGCATCGCTGTCAATGGGATAAGTGCCAAAAAGGCTGGCAGCATTACCACGTTGGATGGCAATGTTTATTCTTTGGGCTAAAAATAGGCCAGCCCTCTGGTCACGTGAAGAGTCAACCAACCGCTTGGCGTCCCGAAAATATTCGATGAGCACTCGGACCCCAAGGCCCTAGCGTTTCATCCAGTCCAACTGGATGCAGCTAAATACCAATATTCGAAAAAAAAACAAAATCTCAAAAAATCTGTCATCTTTGATGCCCTAAAAAGATTACGTCAAGAGAATATGCAGCAGCGTTCCTCGGTCTGCCAACAACGATACTTAATATGCAATGCGGAGAGCGTAATGATGAACATTTTTTTCTCATAGTACAAGCGAACATCAACAATTTCTCACAATAATTAGTACTATCCGCTTACCCTCTTACCTTCATTAAAAAAAAAGTCCGCACAGCCAACATTAAATTCCCAAGCCTCTTTAACGAAGCACCGTATGCCCGACAATGCACTGACACACTCGGGCGTCAGTTTTAACGAATGAAAACAAAACAGGCCGATGCGAAACGTGGGCTCAAAAGTGGAAAACCAATTTCGCTCCGCCGTCCACCAACCGAAACTCGTTTGACACAAGTTTTAAAATAAAAACTATCGACGCTTGAATACGTTTTCAATCACGATTTCGGATGTTAGGCAAAGGGACTGAAATCACGGTTGGATTTTGAAGGGGACTCGTATGTTTGTAGTTGCATGAATCAAAATAATATTTGATTCAAAATCAAAAGTCATTTATTCAAACTATGCTGACAGTCAGCACTATTTGAAAGTCAAAATTACATAAGTGTGCATACACACGAGTGCCGCTCGTGTACTTGAGTCATCATCATCATCATCATTTCAGCCGAAAGACGTGCTGGACATTATGCCTCCCCCAAGCACCTCCACTTCGACCGGTTCTGTGCTTCGGTTGAGTGTTCTTGAATACGGCGCTCAAATATACAAGCGACATCTTGTCGACGACATGCGTTGGCGGCAGCCGTAGGCACTCGTCAACTGCTGCAGTTGCCTCTGTCGGTGACGGGTGTCGCTCTTGTGTATGAGTACTTAGAAAATCTTTCAAAACGCCCGCCCTTCACCACTTCGTAGTGCTATAGCTGGGAAAAATAAGTGGCGCAAAAAACTCCCCAGCAACACAGCTGTCTGTACAGTTAGAAAAGACTTTAACCTAAAACCTGCGAAGTGGTCTTAAATCTAATCTACCAAAGTACCGAGATAGGCGAGACCCACAAGTTTGTCTAAAAAAAAAAGAAATAAGCTTTTGAAGAAAAAAGATTGGGCCAATAACAATTTGTAATGCGTAGAATCCAAATCACATTTTAAGGATTTGTCTGTGACTTGAGTACCTTAGAATGTGAAATCACAAAATAGATTGCTCAATATAGAAAGAAGTATTACGTGAGTGGTGGAGCAATTTGGAAGTAATAATATACTCAATGGGTTACCAATTATTTCCAGTTCTTTCAGTCAGTTGAGGGGCTTGCGGCTAAGTAATAACAGTCGCACTGGTCGATCGATCAGGTTAAGCTACGCTTGCCGAGGTTGGTCCGTGGATGGGTGACCATCTTCACATATCAAGACCCCTCCATGCCTCGGAAAGCACGTAAAGCCGTTGGTTCCAGCTGTCATTCGTGGATCTTTGACAGTCGTTACGGGTAGTCAGTAGCCCGAAAGTCTGACAACCAGTCTTACAAAAGGGTATTACCCTGTAACTTTGGAGGTCAGATAGGCAGTCGCTCCATGTAAAATACTGGTATTCAGCTGCATTCGGTTAGACTGGAAGCCGACCCCGACATATTTGGGAAAGGCTAGGCAGATTGATTGGGTTACCAGCTATTCTAAATCTTCTTCAAACGTTTCACAAAGCAGTCCCTTTGAAAAAAACTGCTGGACATCATTTTATAGATTACTGTAACATGAATTGAAGGTTATCAAATTATTGAAGCTTGAATACCTTCTTTTCTAGCCGACTACCAAGTTATTTAACTGGACCGTCGTATACCTATACAAAGCTATCTTAGTCTTATGTCGGACCTATTATAAAAAGTCCCTCTATAATGGTGACCTCTATAAAAACAATGACGGAGCAAAACAGTCCTGTTTACAAAATGTACTGAAAAAATATTTTTTCTAGGTCTGCGCACGGCCTTATGTACAAGAAAATGTGCTCCACAATTTAAGCCTCCTTTTTCATACATACATGGAAGTAAATACTTAAGTATATTAACGCTATAAGCAATAAACTCCCCTAAATAGCTGAATATATAATTCCAAGCCATTTACCCGACCGCGGAGGCAGCGCGGGGTTCCTTGATTAGAATTGATGTTTGTCTGTGTGTTCGTTCAAGTATGCTAAATTCGGGGAGGAAATTTTGTATAGCCGAATTACGGGTGATTTGAATATTGGTCCGTTCATAATATTTATTTTTGGCTTATTTTTATTCTGGATGATGAATATTTTAAGGTTTGGTTTTGCCTTTATTGATTCAGATGTTATTTAAAGGATTTTTTTGTTCTGTGTTCAGAGATTCTGTTTTATGAATTACTTGCGTATTTCGCTCTATATCATCCTCTTAAACTTGGTGTCCCGGTATTTTCTACGTAATAAAAATGACATGACATTTTACACAATAGTTCCTTATAGCAAAATGGATTTTTAAAGGATAATATAGGCGATGAAAGCTTGTATGGCAGTTTCTCATTTTTGCCGATGGGATTTCCCATTGGGCACACATAATCAGCCTATAACGTTCCCACTGCTGGGACACAGGCCTCCTCTCACTTTATTTGGCAAACACCTTGTATGATTTATATTTTCTAAATGTTGCGCCTTAAAATCTTGTCACATTTGTTGCAGGACGGAAGGGTTAGCTTACCACTAAGGAAAATTAATTAAAGAAAGAATGAAGACAGGAAGAAAATACATTTATTTAGCACAGACTAAAAGACACACAATACACCAGATACAAACATACTCGTACGTTGTGTCAGATAAAAACAAAACATAAAGATCAATTAAAAAGTGTAAAGTCCGATGTAAGAAATTAGCAGGAAAGTGTGCCTCGCGGCTGCGCCAAAAAGGCCCAGTTCAGCAAAAATGCCAGACAACTAGTGCCTAGATTTCTTCTCAAAATCAAAATATTTTATTTCACATAAACCGACATGGGCACTTATGAAACGTCAGAAGCTAGGTGCATGGCTCCAATTGGTCGAAGAAACTCCGCGGTTACTCTTTTAAAAAATAATTGGCTTTTACAATGTTTTCAAATTACAGTAGGTAGGAGGACAGCGTAGGCCTGTCAACAAGTACCAGGTACTTACAGTACAGTACCAGGTTCTATTACGTGTCTTAGAATACATCACCGCCAGTAAAACATTATACAATGTGTTTTACAACACAACTATACAGGCTGACAAGGATATCGATGCGCAAGCTGTTAAAATAGGTGCAGTACAGACGCCAGCACATCAAGCTACCCCAATCTGTCAAATTTTCCCAATCAACTTTGAACCTTATACTTCAGCGATAAAGTTGAAAATCTATTAAAGAAATTTGGCAGATTGTAGTAACTTTATGTGCTGGCGTCTGTACATGATTCCGAATCCCCAGCGATGATAATTTCATAGGTTATTAAAAAAAAAATTGCTGTTCCATATATTTTGACTACGTAGATTGCATTTTTCTATGAAATTGTTTTTTTTTTTTTTTATAAACGCCCAAAAATGTCTACGCTAAGGGTTCTGGAATCATGTGCTGAATCCATGGTTACAGTTTGTGCGTTAATACGAGTATAACACTCCATCCTGTATAAAATTGAAATTAACAGTGTTTTTCCAAATAAACTAAATAGTAGTGATGGGCCGAGTATGGGTTTTGCCAATCTTTGACTAGCTATAGTGATTAAACTATTGGATATATTTGATTCAATTTTTGTATGCAGACTGAGAACTTCATTAGATATAACTAAAAACTTTAATTTACTATTATATTATTGTCCCCACCTTGTATATAGGTAACATTAGAACGGTAAAAAGCAAAAAACACAAACCAAAGGACTTCATAAAACCTGTTCAATACTCTCTCATATTTTTCTTATTATTTCGCTTCCCGTATACCAAGTGGAGTTTTAAAAACATCGATGGTTTCCACGCCCCCGATATTGTTTTCAACAAAAACAGAAAAACCGTACTGAAACGCTTTAGCGGTAAAAGGGGTAGAAACCGATAATTGTGGGGCGCAGCTGATGTTTCTCTGCTGCACTTTTTTCCCTCGTGTCTTGCTTGTTCTTTTAAACTAAGAGCGTTTACGATGTACGGCATTTCATACAATCTTTCAAGCCCTTGTTTTTCAAAATGAATGAACCGATTTTAATTAAACTACTTACATACGAGTATAAGCAGGATACAAAGGTCTAAAAAATTAGTAAAGAAAATTTTCGAAATGTCTTATTTAAAAAAGATAACTGGAAATCTCTGTTTCTATGGAAAATTTAAAATCGGTCTAATTTGGTTGTAACATTATCTTTCGAAAATGTTCTTAACTAACTTTTTAGACCTTTGTGTCCTGCTTATGCGTACGAAGTTTCATTAAAATCGGTTAATTCATTTAAAAAAACAATGGCTTTAAAGTTTGTATGAAATACCGTACATCGTAAACGCTCTTAATGGATTCTTTTATAAATACCTGTATTGCTCTGATTGTGTTTAAATTCTTTATTCTTTAGAATAAGTATACCTAAAGGCTCCCGAGACAGACACGCGACTCTTGTAGAACAAAGGTTTTGAAAACTTTTTTTTTTGTTCTAGAACATGCTGGTTTCGTCACGATGTTTTCCTTCACCTCTAGCTACTCGCTTCTCGCTAATCTCCGGCAGTGGGACAGGTGCCTACCGCCGCGTCCTAACCAAAGGCGATCGTCATTCTTTTTTTAAATGAATATGACATACTTACGCGCCATCAATCAAATTGCGTATGTACGTCATTATTCGGGTAAACGATCTTGTAATCGCGTATTCGTGCGACAGTTGCTTTCGGTTAGGATGCACGGTAACTTGTATGAAGTTGTTCAAACTGACGCGAATAGTCAGATGACTGGTTAATCATTAAAACAAAGGACGCACGCAGTGGCATCCCGTATCGCGCGAGATTTGCCTTAGTGTGGACAGACGGACGGACGGACGATACATCAGGTGTAGATATACTGGGCATAATATTATAGTACCGCTAATTTAGCAGACTAAATAATCTTTTCACCTACGCGTTGGTAATTATCGAACCTAACTCCGAAAATAAGAACAGACCAATGTCTTTCAAATAATTTACCATAATTTCTACACAAACGAAAAAACAAAAGAAAATCGTGTAACCGTTGAGCGAGCTAACCCTTATACAGGATGAACAAACATTAATGAATAGATGAGCTTACCCTCATACAGGATGAACAAACAAGAGCACATGAATAATCTAGACACTGACATCTTCACTGTAAAGTTTCCCCCAGCATTTTTGTGTCACGTTAATTATATGGTCCCGCAGGAAACGTGTGACGGTTTGTGCAATTTATTTGTTAGTAACCTCGCTTCATACTGCCTGTGTTAGGGTGAAAATCCTGTAAGAATTAGTGGGATGGTCCCGACGCTGTCATCGGACCGGGACGAGTCGTGAGTCAGTGTTGGGGATGTGCACCCTAAATGTAGAACTAGACAGATTTTTCATTTTAACAAGTTCTTGTTGTCGAGCTAACGATTTTTTCAATCAAAATGAAGCGATGGATTCCGGTCGATAGGTAAAATTGAAGCTATTGAGTTTACCAGTGTGTCAAGCAGGTAACTAGGGAACGTTGCATTATTTTTATCAGTAAATAATTATTAATCTGTTTTTTTTTTTTTATTGTGTGGGAAGAACTTTATTTATAAACGTTACTTAAAGTTAAGAGGCGTTTAAACGTCAAAAATGTATTGTTAAACAGTCGCTCATCATTACTTAAGTTGCTAAACGTTTATAAATAAATCCCGTCATATTTACGTAAAGAAATCCATTAGGAAAAAATTGTGGGCTGCCTAGAAGATACTATATACTACGAGAATTTGATTTTTAACGCCATATAAAATTTAACGCCAACGTGAAACAGACATTCTTTTGATAAGTTTTTAATTATCAGGACAAGATGGCCGTTATGTAATAAGTAGTTGTTTTTTATCTCAGAGTAAATACTACGAGAATTTGATTTTTAACGCCATATAAAATTTAACGCCAACGTGAAACAGACATTCTTTTGATAAGTTTTTAATTATCAGGACAAGATGGCCGTTATGTAATAAGTAGTTATTTTTTATCTCAGAGTAAATATGAAGTATTTTTCTACCAAATACTGCTAGGAAAAATACGTTTACCAAAATAGAAGAACGTACGCCCCAGTAAGCTTATTACCTACTTACAATTCTTACTAAAAATACATCTTAAAGATAACAAACGGATACGTTTCCCCAAACTCGGCACAAAAATATGGTATCTCCGAAATAGCTGCAGGAAAACGGGACGTTGTCCATTATTGTCTAATATATTACGTTCACATGGTAACCCTACCGTTTCGATGTCACAAAAGAGAAATTTTGTTGGGAAGTTGTGATAAACTGCCTTGGTAGAGGAAGTTCCGTTACTGATTAGCGCAGAAAAGAATTTTCTGTAATGTTGTTTGTACGTCGGCTTATTTCTACATATGGAAATTTTCTCGCGCGTTTATACTTTTATCAACGGTCTTTATATTTATCGTGTCTGCAATATAAATATAAGGTCCCATTAAAATAGATGGACAAACTTTTAGAATTCATTCAGACTACCAAAATAAGGACGATGGTAAAAAAATCACATTAGACACAAGAAAAATAATCAGCTAACGAAAATACACTAATGTGACGGCAATTTATTATTTTAAGTCAAAATAAAAGCACTTTATTCAGTGTTTTTTTTGCTTGGATATCTTTGGTTAGACGTAGTGCGCGCTGTGTTAAAATTTATCCATCTATTTTAATGGGACCCTGTATAAATTAAATAGCTAATTTTGTCTAATGTAATTAGACCTATTACTATATTGTAATGTTTCCTGTCTTATCTACTTTTATATAAATTTGCTTCGTTTTACTTCATCTTGTCTAGTTTTATGTAATTTAACTTTATTTTATGGCTAGCTGGCTATGACTAGCTGACCCGGCGAACTTCGTACGTGGATACCTACTCGACACAAAGAACACACCCTCCAAATTTCATATCTCTAGGACCAGCGGTTAAGGCTGTGCGTTGATACGAGTATATCAGTCAGTCAGGACTTTGAATTTTATATCTAACTAGCTTCTTCCCGCGACTTCGTCCGCGTGAAATTTCACCCCCCCCATTCACCCCCTTAGGGGGTGAATTTTGAAAAATCCTTTCTTAGTGCACCCCTAGACCTCATAAGGAACGTACGTGCCAAATTTGGAATCTCTAGACCCAGCGGTTTGGGCTGTGCGTTGATATGTCAGTCAGTCAGTTCTCCTTTTATATATATAGAATATAGACTAGCGGCCCGCCCCAGCTTCGCAGGGGTGCAATTTTTTTTAAACGAAATTCCTAAATTTTCTTTCATACAAAACTTGTCCTGACGATACCGAATACAACAAAAAAATAATTATCCAATTTGGTGCAGTCATTCGGAAGTTATGCGCTTACGGACATTTCGGCGACTTTGTTTTATACTATGTTAGGATTAGGATGAACAGAATCTTTCATTGTTCCGTAGTCCCAGAAATAATATTATAACAGGAATTTCTTTTCAACAACTATTTATAATAATATGATACAGGTCTTGAAGTAAGCGAAGTTTTTATCATGGTTCCATGGAATCCTTTTGGTACAGTTTGTTAAATTTTACTCATTGTTTTCTTTTGATGACAATTTTCTAGTGTCACGTTTTGAAAGTTTTTATCTAGCTACGAGATAGATTTGTGGCGGCATCTACATGACACACTGACGTCACTCGCGTATTATGTACAGATGCCAGCACATCAAGCTACTACAATCTGTTAAATTTCTTTAATAGATTTTTAACTTTATCGCTAAAGCGTAAGGTACAAAGTTGATTGGTAAAATTTGACAGTTTCGGGTAGCTTGATGTGCGGTCGTCTGTACAACGCGACGTCCTGAAATCAATCGTCGAGCAGTAGCCCACCAGACACAACAAACTTACACAAAAACTCGCTCACATTAAAAAAAATGTTGTTCCATAAATTTTGTCCGCATAGGTGGACTTTTCTATGAAACAGCAGATTTGTCTTAAATCAAATCAATCTTGACTACGCTTGGGAGTCTAGAATCATATGCTGGAGTCACGGTTCCAGTTTGGGGACTCCTAAAACAGAAAACGAACTAGCAGGGGATCGAGGAGGGGGGGGGGGGTGGAGGGGGGGTGCTCAGGGAATCAGACCGGAATAAATCGTTAATATTATTACCTAAATGACAAAAAAAAACTTGCTTCTATTTTATGCCACGAATCATCATCATTATCATTTCAGCCGAAAGACGTCCACTGCTGGACATAAGCCTCCCCCAAGCACCTCCACTTCGACCGGTTCTGTGCCTCTTGCATGCCACGAATACCTACCTACTTATAAACGGACAACCTTGTAAAATCAGTACCAGCAGGCAAAGATCGAAATCCTCCGACCATTATTATTATTCCCGAAACCTTAATTGAAATCCTTATTCCCAAAACGAATTTATCTAACAAGATTGTTTTAATTTTAATCTTTTACCGAGCATTTGCATAAATTGCTTGCGGCATAAAATAATCAGTTTGTATTCTATTTCGGTATTTTAAATTGAAATTTTGTGAATCTAGAATTAAAAGGGAAAGTTTTAGGGGCTTTATGACGTAGATTGGTTACAATGTTCCAATCGTTATAAATGGAAATTGTTCCGTGTTGTCCTTGACTGAGAACCTGTATTCCTGTGAGACTGAAAAAATATGCAAGGGATTATTTCAGGCGGACGACAAGCAGAATTATTCTTTATACAATCACTTCATCATCATTTCAGCCTGGAATCACCCACGGCTGAGTATTGGCCTCCCCCTTTTTTCTGGCATACTTCCTGGTTCCGTGTGTCCCTCATTCAAGTGATTCCCGCAACTTTGACGATATCATCAATCCAACGCGCTTTTGGACGATCCTGCGCCCTAATTGCGTAACACACTATCAATCGGAATCTGAATCATTTTGAAGCAAATTGCTAATCCATTGCTTCATAAGTTCGAAAAATTTGTCTGCTCAACACGTAAATAACGCAATGAATGTTGTTGAACTGTCAAAATGAAACCGATTCCGATTGATAATGTGTTACGCAATTGCCGCGCTGGTTTCTTTCGCCTAATCTTGGCCACCATTCGGTCACAGCTTTACTCTATCGGCCATCTCCTCGTCTAGCTAGATGCCCTGCCCAACTCCACTTGAGGGGCATTGCCCTATCCCCTACGTCGTAGACTTTCGACCGATGACGGATTTCGGTGGGTGTTGGCGCTTATACAATACAATACTGAATAATTATGAAAAACTACGGAATATAGATGGCTCAGGCTGAAACGAGACATTTTCAGATATTGAAATATTATGAGATGTTGAAACTAGTCTTTAATGTATCCGAATCGAAGGACCAAAAAGTGTTTTAATTTACTCTATCATTTGTTCTTCATTTATACTTTTTCAAAGTATCATTTAAGAGGATTTGCGGGTGGTCTTTTCTCCATAGAAACGCTCTCGCTTGTTTTCTTTCTGGTTAATGACTATAAAGCAATGATTTTTACAGAATAATAAATATTAACTACTTGTATGTCCCTATGTTTTCCTTATTGATGATACATTATGGTATGCTGGAAGAGATTTCTTATGAAATAAGCATCACCTTTGTACCTATTTTTCTGTTCTGTTTTTTCTTGTCTGTTTATATATGTGTGTACATAAATGGTAAAATAAAATAAATAAATAAATTATTTTTATAAACACCAGAACGCTCAAAATTGCCGCTGTCAACTGAGGCCTAGTGTACAAAATTGACAACTATATAAAAGTACGTACGAGTAATAACGTAGGTAACTCGTTAATACCTTTAGAAGGAAATACTATAGTTAACGTAACCACCAGTATAAATAAATAATACATAAACAGTGTCGAGTAATAAACCTTAAAGATAATATTAACAAATCATTTTAATCTTTGGTAGGAGAACACAGTAAGCGGCGGGTTCACGGATGAGAGTGCAAACGCGTGCCCGTGTTCCCGCCGTAAGCGGCAGTGGAGGACACCGTGGAGTTTTAGTGGGTTAGAGTCCCACATAACTGCACTATCTCCCCGTGGTAGTGCAGAATGCATGAGCATTTCTCCACGTTAAAAAAAATAAAATAAAGGAAGAAAAAGATACAGTATAAGTCTGTGACGTCAGTTGCTCTCGACAGGTGAACCAATATAATATATTCACAATATCATAGAAACGCACACTACATCTTAAACGATCAGCGAGGTGCGAGTCATATATTGCTACGCATGACCGGCGTTGGTTACACTACTATAGCTATCACATGAGACGTTTTTTAAACGCGCGTTTTAGAAACGTGCGTCGACGGCGCGCTTTTATCCTGCAGAAGGTCTACAGGCTGCGTCTGACTCGCGTGCGTATCGCGTCTGTATCGCTACAAACGCGCGTCAACGGCGCGTTTAAAAAACGTGGTGTGCACAGGCCCTTAAATGTACCTACATACATCCAGCACACTATAGCCCGTCAAGTCTGCTACCACCCTTTTTACTGGCTAATATTTACCAAGGCATGAGCAATTCTCATACAGTTCGTGGCCAAACCATGGTGAACTTGACATAGATTTAAGAAAAACTGTATTTAACGTTAGTCCTTATATTTTGGAATAAATTTTATTATTATTATTTATTTTACAAAATAAGAAGAATACGCTTTCAAAGCATTTCATAGTTTAAAACGAGTTCCAACAGTATTAACATAATATGCTGTTCGATAGCTTACGTCGATCGTCGTCAATATTTTTGACTTTTCTATCATCGTTATCGCTTATTAGCGACCACTACGGACTTTCTATTGAAAGTCCCTTTGTCTAGGAGCTCTGGACAGTCTGCCCATACCACCTTTTTGACTGGTATATCTTAAAACAGTTTGAAACTCACTGCTAAAGATCAGATTCTAAAGCACTCAATATACGAAAGATATAAAATGTAAAGCATACATTGTTCAATCTAAAAGATTAACTTTGCCAGAGAGCAACTTATCTAAAGAGCACCTAAATTCTAGTATAAATCCCAGTTTCCATTAAAAATTCACAAATCCTCCAATAAACAAAAGTTAAGTGAGTCTTCAATCATGATATTTCACACAGGAACACTCTGATCTTACTGCTAAAGAGCTCTCGTCTCGAACGCCTCCTGACTACCCTGCTACCACGGTGTTGACTGGCTAATATTTAGACACCATGCCATGAGGTATTCTCATACTATAATTGAAGAACAATATTATGTCCAGTTTCAAAGGCATTTCTTTTATCAATTGAGAAACAGGCTCTAAATTCACACATACTAAAGAAATTGTAACATCTAAAACGGTTCAATATAAAAGATCAACTTTGCTAGAGAGTGACTTAACCAAAGAGCATCTAAATTCTAGTATAAATCCCAAAGTTTCCATTTAAAATTCAGAAATCCTCCGATAAACAAAAGGTAAGTGAGTATTCAATCATGATATTTCACAGAGCAACACTGATCTATAGACTGTACGAGATCTCTCGTCTCAAACGCCTCCTAATTTATCAGCTTTCCACTTCGATTACTTAAGCGCACCAAAATGATTCGCCCCATTAAGTTCTTGTCTTACATTTGAACGCTGTGATATTTTATTTTAAGGCACGAGGTGAATATTTTATGGATGAATATCGTTTGTTGAGATATTGGGTTTCTGGGTCATCTTTGTTTCTTCGTGAGTGGTTATGTTAGAGAGGACACGGTGAGTGATGAGAGATATTCTTGGCAGTTAATAGGAAATAATAATGTAGACTAAGACCTAAAATTAATTTAAAAAAAATCTGACAACAGGGATATAGCATGTAAGCTAAAAATAACTACACCATTTGAGTTAGTGTAGTGTGTAAATAGTGAATAAATAATAATACTACATGTAACACAAATGAACAAAGTATTTTTATTAATTTTATGAGACCCTAAGACAGTGCCACGAAATTGTGTAAAAGAGAAAATTGACACTATTCGTAGTTATAACATAATCTACTCGTATTACGTAAAATCATCACTGCGCCTTACTCTATTTGAGTTCCAAAACTCAATTTCCGATATCGAAAAACGTTATCTTACTAGTAACAATCACCTACATTATGTATGCACGCTGCAATACTGCAGATGAATTTTGAATAGGAGAACTATTAGTAAATGATCTACACTTATTTTTAATCATCACCATATTCAAAGTTTGCCCCAAAGACCAATAAATAGGACCTACTTTCAAACCAATAAAACAAAGTGCAGAAATAATTTCATAATTATAGCTGGAGTGAATTGTATGCATTTTATATTCCAAGTCTGCACTTCATTTAATAGACACTACGTTTAATCCAGATTTACTCTTAAACAAACTACCGTAGAAAGTTATAGTACTAAGTGGTAATAAAATCGATGAAGACTTGTTCAATACAGGTCCGGCTCACTCACTGGAAATTGCAATCTCTAGACACAAGAAATAAGGAATTATAAAATGAATACCTGACTGGTATCGTTTTCAGATAAGTAACTGGATATTGCAATATTGGATACTTGAAGTTTTAAACAGTTAAGATTTTGCTCTGTAGCGGATTATGTTCCATTGTCTGTACTGTCTTAAGAATATTGGTATTTTTAATTTGAGAGAACGTGGTGACATCATTGATATTTTCATCTTTGAGGTTAGTAGATTTTTATCTTTTCACATACTAAATATATCATATTGATTTTCAAGTCGTGTGTTTTGGAACTGGTTTTTTTTTGTTAACTGGAGAAATATTGGTGTTATATAGAGGTACACCTCTGCGTAATCCTTCACGTGTGATGTTATGTATTATGTTATTTCTGTTTTCCTAAAATAGCTTTATCATGTAGCGGTACCTATCTACATCGCCACATGCGAACTACGCATCATAATGACGTCACACAAAATCCTGCATCGCGCAAGCAGGGTTTACCGCGCAACTAGCATATTATATACAACGTCCCGACATCACTCGTCAGGCAGGTGCTCACCAGACTCAACACCCGTCTGGTCGGAAAATCCTCCCTTTTCTATGGCGGATGAGTGAACTTTACACCCTTTTCCTCATACCTCTATAAACAATTAACTTGTATTTGGATTTAACGAGTTAGTTTCTTAAAAACAGCAGTCACATAAAGCTGTCAATCCTTTTCCGGCTATTCAAAACCTCGCCTCTAGGATAAAAAGGATCCCTCCCTGCTTGCCCTTTTCCCAAATAATATAAAGATACCAAAACAACCTTCTAACTCACAACTTTCTTCCTATATTTAAAGCCCTCCCTTTGTTAAGTCACGTGGGCTAAGTGCAAAATCACATTAGCATTCTAAAATATGCGGATAGCCCAACTTTTCGTCTATTGTACCTCCGTCTTGGTAGCAGCAACTCTGGAAAACAGTTAATCACTTAAGTTTTCGATAATGTCTTATACGAAGTTGTGTTCTCGTGTTCTGATGTAGCGTGTAAGAGATGTAATGAGTTCGATAGAAGTGAGGTTTTTTTTGGTTCGTAGTAACCGAGTTTGGGTTTTGCCTTTCGATTTAAATTAGGTTTTGTTGTAAGTACAGTCAACCACGAAACACTTACACTGCGAAAATCACCCTTACTACTAAGACTTAAAGGCGCTGTCAACTTCAAATTAATACCACTGATATACGGTTGACTGTACTTACTACGATGGTCACTTTTTTCTTAATATTCTGTGGTCTTTTAGACTCAGCTGAATAAAACTTATGATAAGTCGGACAGATTAGAACATTAAATTATTTTTTAATAAAGTTCTTTATAATAGAAGACCCACTCCCTCTCACAGAGAGGAGGCCTGTGCCCCAGCAGTGGGAACATTATAGGCTGATTATGCTATGCTACAATAGGTTAAAATACTGTTTATTATGTACAGCATAATGAATTACAGATATAAATGTCGTTGCTGGTAACACATTTATCGCTTCAAAGGTATTTCCTATGAATTTGAACTCAAGAGTTTTCTTACATTAAACTGTGTCGTTGAGCTGAGTCGCCTACATTAAACTTTTCAGCAGAGTCTCAACAAGTTTGTTAAATTTGAATTATAATTTGGCAAGAAATTAAACTTGTCTACAGCAACCTATATTTTAAGTTACTAAAATATTAGAATATTAGCACTTTAGAAAGACAAGTTACTTATGTTAATTTTAATGGACAAGTACAAATTCTCAGGAGTAAGCTTGATATTAATAGCAGTGATGACAACATGTTTTTCATCCCTTGCCGTAAATCTATGAAAATTCAGCTTTAAAAATCTTTCAAAATTGTTATAACATTAATATTGAACATAACACCGAAACGGCGATGAAATATGACAACATATTTCACTTAGTTGAACAAAAAACCGTAGGAACAAATTCTACAAGCATCGTTATTGATATTTATCAGAGATACCTGACATGATAAATGTGATTTCGGCAATAATAATAAATGTAAGAAATTACTTCTCGTCTCTTATAATAAAGTTATAAAAAACCGTGAAGGGGAAGTATGTCCCAGCTATGGAAACTTCGTTGCGTTGCTGGAGGCAAAGATTTTTATTATTCAAAAGCTTTGCCCGTGACGGCTTGATGAATGTTGTAAAGAAGTTCAAATTTTATTTCTCGCTAAAGCGAATGGAAGTTATAAAATTTACGATTCGACTGTGAATAATATAATTCTGTTTGTTGTACGCCAAGAAACGACAGTTTTAATGGCTTTTTTAATTTTTTTGAGAGGTTGTTTCGTGATTTTATGAAGACGTAAATCGCTTTTGGCTTTAATGAATGTTTCAGTTGCATTAGACATCAACAGAAATACATAAAAGTGACATTTTACTTTGTCTAGACATAATATGACATCTTTTTCATCAATAGGAATGCCTGCATTTTTGCCTTTGACATTATTACTTTAGGAAAAACTCCTAAACCTGGATTCCCAATTACCGACCAGATCCTGTTCACTAATCTTAGAGTCTTCTATAGACTGATCTATTTCTTTTTCATCTCAAGACACACTACGAACCATACACATAAGATCCATTACAAACAGTAACAGATAGTCCTAGAAGCTCTTTGGACTATGTTTAAGAATATTTTCAGCTGAATTACCAAACATTATTGTAGCAGACAGTGAGCCCGACATTAGAGGTTTTGCTTACCCTCTTTTGTTCCATTAATTGCGACTGTAAGGACTGTTAAGGACCCTATTGTCGTTGTATAACCGTTGAAGACTGGGGCTTTTGTGTTTTAGTATTTTTGGCTTATCTCGATGACATCTTCATATTCACTCGTTATGTAGCTTAGCGGGGTATTGTGAAATATAAACTTGGTGTCGTTTTGTTATTAATGGAGTATTCTTAACCTCGTTTTTATGTTTTGGTGAGTTGACTTTTTGTTTTTATTATTTTGGTTGTAGAATGAAAAATGTTGAAAGTAGGAACATTGAATTTTAGGTTTTATGTTTAATACTTGTAAAAATAATTTTAAAGCGTGTCCAGTTCTACTCTGAATACTCCTTCCAAAAATACAGGCGTGATATGTTATTTTTATACATAACATGCTTCTGCACGTGAAATTTCTTGAACCCCCAACACGCCCCCGTCACATAGCATCGCATCGTCTTCCCACGCTATCAGTTACTTCGTTTTCTCTTAACGTTCTTTCTGACTTTTTTTCTTTGAGCTCGGCTCCTAAGTTCCGTAGCATGATGTTAAATGGCCTTAAGAATTAAACTATCTAATGCAAAAATAATTTTTCAAATCCGACTCTGTTCAAACAAATAAACAATTTCTTTAACATTATTATATTATTAATAAGTATAGATAAGTTAGATTTAGTAAAGACCTTTGTAGTAATATCCAAACCTACATGTAACGTCGATCCCAAGATTCCGTCCTAAGTACTGACATATTGCACTAGCTCATGCTTAATATGACAAATGACGCTAGCCATTGCTTCGAGGGAGACCTCAAGGAGGAAGATATAGACTAGCTAGATTATATAGACAGATGATAGACAGATTAATGATCATACAAAGATTAATGACGTCATCAATCTACCACGTCTTGCGACATTTGGTAGATGATGGTGTATTTACGGGTACCATAGATTGATTTCGAAGTATTTACTAAGAACTTGAAGTATGTATTTACTTTTTCTTCTTCTGTTTCATGGAACCAATCGCTAGACGATCGGCAATAATTTTGATATTATTTTTTTCTCATTATGTAGATGGTAATATCTTGGGTATTTTCCTCCACATGCCCCTATTAGTATCCTCCATTATATTCTATATTTAGAGCAACTAAAACAAATTGTATTAAGAAATTCTAAACGGAATTTAGATAATCATTTCACAAAATAATAATAAGGGTCTGTGTTATAATATCCATTTTATAGGTACAGACGCCAGCACATCATGCTATCCGAAACTGTAAAATTTTCACAATCAACTTTGAACCTTATGCTTTAGCGACCTGCAAATTCCAAAAAACGTAAGAAACATTGAATTTCGCGGGCTACCACTGCGCTTTCACCATAAGGACGCAATTAAACATCTGCAAACAGTAATTAGCAAACAGCCAGTGCCACACGGAATTGTCGAAAACACATTTCAACAGTTTTCATAAAATTGTCTCCCACGGATTGAAAAATGGTAGTTACAGTCAGCTTCCCATTCCTGCAACTGAAATAAAATTTCAACTTTGTTTAAAACATTAATCAAGACGTCGAGTCTTTTATGAATAATGATAGCTTGAGATAGAAATGTTATAACGTTCCTTTGCTAAAATGCAACCGTTGCAAATGGCCTTGACGGTGACAGTTTCTTAACTAAATGTTGGTGTGTGCGATTCATCATCTTCCTGTCCTAATTCCAATTTAGTTGAGGTCAGTGAAGCATGTTTTCTTTTGCCATACATCTCTATCAGCCCTCATCTCAGTTTTGCCCTGACGACTATACCAACTTCCACAAAAAAAACTATCTGTTTAAATATTTAAAGTATTGAATGAAAATATGTATTACAGTTCACGGTGCACAAAAAAGGTAAAATCTCAAGCTCAAAGCATTCATTTCAAATAAATACATTACAAAAAAAAAAATTACATCAAGGTTGTCTTTAAAAGATCGCTTTTAGCGATAAAACCGCCCATTGTGTCACCCATTGTAAAGTTTCTATATTTATGTTTGTAATTTATATGGTGTACATAATAAAGAGTATTCTATTCTATTCTACAACAAAATATATAAAACACATACAAAGTAGCCAAAAGCCTCGTACTCCAGCAATAAAAGGCTGGCAGGCAAGAACGAGCAAAAAACTCCATAGACACTATTTTAAATAAAAATAATATGGTTGATGATACTAATCTACTTGATATATTTTCCGCAACACATACGCCAAGAAACACAGCTTGTAACACTACATTAACCCAGAGCCTAAAAAAACCTCCAAGTGCTCACATAACAGACAACAACATACATTCGTAAGATTTTAATTCACATTGAAAATGAACGCGAGAAAAGAACGGTTGAGCTGCAGCATTCCGAGCAAAACTCCCAACTTTTCACTCCCATTCTTTAAGACTTTAAAAAAACGAGGACAAAAAGGGGTCGAAATAAGCTGTGAATAGCTACTACGTCTGTATTTAGAACTTGTGTACACTTGTGATTATTGGAGAGGGAAACTGTTACATTCTGTTTTGTTAGGATTTTCCAGATTAGACCATTTGTATTAATTGGCTTGAATGAGACATAGATCCAGGTAGTAGTACGTTAGTAAAGGAAATTATTTTAGTTAGTGACGGTTATGATGAGATTCCATATATTATGGTTCTGGTTCATAATAGCCTTGGGTTATCTGATAATGATAGGGATGATGACAAAGACTATACCTGCCTAAAAAGAGTACAAATAGATAGAATATATTATGAGAGCACGGCGGGTTGTGCTCGAGTGGCTGCTCGACTCTTCACGTGACCAAACGGCTGGCCTATTATTTGGCCAATTAATCGGCATAGCCATACAACGTGGCAATGCTGCCAGCCTTTTGGGCACTTTGCCTGTTGGCAACGATGCGGACAAATTTTTTGATGCCCTATGATACTTTCCTCTGCCTTTTATAGACCTGTACATGGTATTATAAATTATTAATTTAAGACTGTTAGCTTCTAAATTATGTAAATTATTTAATACAATATATGCCTTTTTTAGCCTTTTTTAGAGAGTATTTAGTGAAATAGAGACAATTATAATAAATTCATTAAATTATAATTGTCAAGACCCGTCTCTATTTCGCTTATGTTGAACATCTTCTTTATATAAACATCGCTACATTAAGTTACATAGAACAACAGGATCAACAGGATTATTCGTAGACGATTTTGCACAAAAAAAATCTTGATACTTAACACGAACCTACGAGTAAGTTTTGATCAGTGATCCAATGAACTAGAAAATTGGTATCCACTAGCTCTCCACTTTAACAAAACATTTTCTAAACTTAAAGGCAAGACCTTTTCGAATAGAAATGATAAACGAGATCTTCTTGGGTGAACCAATTAACTTATACTACATAACAAGACCCACAGGAACGAATCCTTGAAACTTGTGAACTATAAAACTTCTAATATTAAATTTTCAAACACTAATTAACTATAAAAGGATGTAAACTTACATTAATTAAACAACTGGCGCGGCCAACTTTATTCGCTCTAAGAACTTTACGTAATTTAGCCTGTAAGAATGGAAGAAACAACGTTGAAACAAAATAAGTAAACGTTAGTGAAGTTGCCGAAATATCGGAGGGGTAATAAATCCAACTAAATGTTGGGACTTAAAGCTAGCTGCCAGAGGTGTATTGCGGGGTATTGGGTAGCAAATAAAATTGCCAATGAGTTCGAAGGCAGCTTAGCAAATGCCGACTCGTTAATGCCAACTATCACTGTGTTTTTCTTCAATGGTTCGTTTGCGTTGTGTACGTTGATTCTTTTGTTTGGTTTCGTTGATCTGGAACTAAATGAATAATGAAGTGTGCGGTGTTTGTCTCGTGTCACTTGTTTTTCTTTTGTCCAATTGGTGATTACTGTAATTCTGTATATGCTATCTGTTTCATAAGTATTCACCTTTAATTATCGTCTTCTTTTCTTCCAATAATTCATTGCTGTTAAAACATACTTCATAATAACAATGCGAAACTCTTTATTTTTGTTGCTAAGTGGGCCTGCTCTTAACCTCGATCACACCGGTCAATGGAAATCAATGGATGAGGTTCATGATGGAACGAGCGTGCCCATAAGATGCCTGTTCATTCTTGTCTGTCGGTTTGCTTGTCTGTCTGTTATCTTTTCACACCTTGACGGTTGAACAGATGTGACCTGGGTTAGGACATAGGATACTTTGTAACCCGACATTCTCGTGGGATAATTTCCGACATCCTCCACATGGCTTATGCCGCGTGTAAAAGCTAGTCTACCATATACTTTCCCTGTCTCCGGACCTTTGGTATAGTCTAACTGTTAACCCAATTCTTTCTCTTTTTAGTCGACTCATTTTTATTTAATCCAGAACTCACTTGAGTCTTTAAATTCCCTCACCGAGAAAATCCCAAACACTTTAAACAAATTCAACGCAATTTTGTACCTAGTGATTTGGTTTATGAGACAAAATGCTTACAAGATGCGATCCGTTTCCCTCTTGCTTATCAGACGTTTACTCGTATACACGATTTATCACGAGTCCCAGGCGTGAAGGGAAAATGTTCTGAGAAACCGACACGTACGCAATAAAATGTTACGCGTGTAACAGTTTAAAAGCCACGATCGAATGCACTGGATTCCGATGTTATGTGTGGAGTACGTAGTAGCTGAGTTGATCGGAGCTTCCCAGAAATATGATCATTAATTTTACTGTGTACGAGTATTGGTAGCTGGAAAGGCTTTTGTTACCTGCAGTAGGATTAAAGAAGGAGATAGAATTGTGGAATTTGTGGATGTAGTGTGGGACGCCCCAGATAGGTGGACCAACCTTCAAAAAGTAGCTTGGCAGTGGGCTGGCAATGCTTGTCGAAGGACCGGTGGCCGGTGGAGCAGACGAGTTCTGGAGTCTCCACTCCAGAACTCGTCTGCTCCACCGGCTGGTCTCCACCAGGTATCGGCAAGCGTAATGTGGAAAGCCCCCAGCTACATGGGCCGCGAGCTTAAAAAGTTGGCTGGGACAGACTGTGTGCGGAAGGCGGCCATTGAGCCATCGTGATTCTAGTGCGAGGGAGAGACGGAGCTATATGCTATGATGATAGCACCAAATTTTTTCGGATTGGAATCATGATGGTATTAATACTTCTTAGTACGGCTTCAGGATGGCTATGGTAACACCTAATCGTATTTCTCGAAAAATGATTATCTATGTATTTATCTACAAAAAGCCTCCACAAAAGTCAGTCTTTCGCCACCAAAATCGAGTCTTTAACTTATTTGATCGAAAAAAGGCGACGTTCAAATGAGTTTAGTCAAATATGTGCATGTTCAAAGGAACTGCTTAATGAATATGCAAAATAACCCTGTATGACGTTCTGTACCTACAAGCCGTTACATGATTTAACTTGGGGCTTGTTACACCGTTGTGTAATATTTTTAGTATAATGTTTTAATTTAAGCATAAAATCAGGAATTATATTATCATCAATTGGCATTAAGTCCGTCTCTGCACATTTGTGTGCTTAAAGTATGAAATAAAATAAATAAATTATCCGGAAAAGAACCGGATTTACCAAAATAGCTCGCGGAGTAAGAAAGCTGAAGTGGGCTGGCCATGTTTTTCAAAGTACTGATGGCCGGTGGAGCAGACGAGTTCAGGAGTGGAGACCGCGTATCGGCAAGCGTAGCTTTGGGCGCCCCCCAGCTAGATGGACCGATGACTGTAAAGAGGTAGCTGGGACAGACTTGATGCGGAAGGCGGAGAACAGAGAGTTACAGTGCAGCCTGGGAGAGGCATATGTCAAGCAGTGAACTGTGATAGTGTGATGAGTTGATTGAATGTTTTAATTTCTTAGGATTATGTCAGAGGTTCAGAGGCCTGTGTCCCAGCAGTGGAGACATTATAGGCTGATTATACTCATGTTTTAATTAATAATGAGGTGTTTTGAACCCGACTGTGGCAGAGACGAAGGGTTATGAATCCGACTGGCTATTTGTTATGTTTACATACAGTTCAAACTACTCCAAACGACTGAATTGTTTTCTACAAAAAAGGTGTTTTTGTATCGATTGTAACCCAGCCATTTTGCAGATTTTCGTAGTTCTGGTAAATTATTATCAGATTTTTTGAGAAAGACGCAACGTGCGCATGTACGGAGTTTCTTTAATATATTATATTTTTTCATTTTTCTATTCTTATTGAAAAAGGGCTCAGTTGGCTTGTTCGTCTCAAAAAATATTGCCTCATTGGTCTGGCAAAGTATTTTCTTCTCGGAAGAAATTCTCAGAACCTGACTAAATTAATTATTTTCATACTTATAATTCTGACAATAAATAGATGGTATTCTATGTCATTATTGATGTTGTCCAAACGTTTGTCAATTATTTTTATGTCCCTGTAAGTATGTAAATAAAAATAATAAATTTAGCTTACACTTATCAATTATAGCTTGAATATTCATATATATACAATATACTCTATGTAGCTATCAATTGAAAATTAATATCAATCTGTTTTTCTTTTGAGAGGCAACGAAAGCAATAATAATTTACGGTATTAAAGCGAACACGCCTTTCTGCATTCGCAAATTTAATTGAATCGCAATTGCATTCATAATTTTCTCCATTTCGTAATCATCGAGCTCAGTACTATTATCATTGCTGTACCATAACAGTTATTTCCCAGCATCACTATCTAACCTCATCCCATCTCGTTTACATTATGCGCTATCACGGAATCTGCCTAACTATTTCCTACCATCGCATCGTTAATTTTAATCACTGCACTTACATTAGTACCTAATATTCATCCTCTATGGTCATATATGTCTATATATGGCCCATTCAAAGTGGTCATTTTACGTTGTTTATTGATCACATAGAGGTGGGTTTTGTGTGGCAGATGTGAGAGGAAAATTATGAACTTAATTATTATTTGAATTGAATAATGTGGTTTAAATTGAAAGAGACGGTGTAATTATTTTAGAGGTAAATAATGATTATTATTATTTGATGAAATTGGTTTACGAACTTCTTTGATGGTACTCATCATCTGCGTAGCCTTTTCCCAACTATGTTGGGGTAAGCTTCCAGTCTAACCGGATGCAGCTGAAATGCAATGCAATGGTATTGACGAGAATCTTGCAGTTTAAATAAACAAAAGCTAACGAGCTTGTACAAGTGAGAACACTGTAAGACGTTCTGGCTCATCTTTTCTTCTTGTAATTAGTTCTAGGTAAAGCTCGCGAGAATGACAACAGAACAAAAGTAAACCTAAAATGAAACAGGCCTCAGATATTGGAGGAGAAAATACGATACCTGCTTCTACCATAATTATAATAATTATAAAAGAAGAATCATATAATTATCTTGACTTGGCACGCGAGGTTATCGACATGTGGGATGTGGACTGAGCGATCATTGTGCCGATAGTCGTGACTGCCAATGGGTTAATAGCCAAGAGCCTCGACCAACACCTAAGGAGGTTCTCGTTGGGCAGCTGGATCAAGGGCTTGATTCAGAAAGCGGTACTTCTGGACACGGCCCGCATGGTTAGGAGGTTCCTCTCTCTGGAGCCCTGACCGCCGGTAGCTTGGACCCTATTCCCGATACCGGTGGGCTACTATTTTTATATTTTTAAATGTTTTTATATGCTAATATTTAAAAATATAATTTATACGTAAATAATTAAATAAAGGAGATCTTAAAAGAAGTAAAGATAAATCATACAGTTACCAAGCCAGGTATCTACAAAAGACCACGATATTTTAATGAAAGCTTAGAAATTTTTTCCTTTTTTTTTCAGAAGAATAAGAGGAGTCTGGATTGGTGCCCAGTTGATGGCACTAGGCTCGCCTCCTATAAAATGGGATTTAAACATAACTGGCCAAACGTGGATGTACGAGTATAGGTACTCCTCTGCCTAACCTATGGCCCCAATTATTTACAATTAATTACCAAGTGGTTGGAAACACTTATTAACAGTGCTGTTCAAGAATAGACTACGTACGGTCACCAAAGGAGATAAGTAACCAGGGTCGTCGGATATAGTTGAAGTTTAGTAAGAAACCGATTGATGTTTTCGAATGAAATTTAATTTGATAAATGAACTGTTTGTTTTCTTTTAATTAAATTAAATTTTATTCGAAAACATCCATCGGTTTCTTATTCAACTTCAACTATATCCGACGACCCTGGTTACTTATCTCCTTTGGTGACTATACATTTTTGAAAGCCAAAACAATAATGACTCAGTCACACTACAGTAAGTGTGACTGAGAAAATAATTGCCTGAATTGCTCTGGATTGAGGAATCTGGCTTTTGGTTAAACTTAAGCGGATGGTGAGCTTTAAGGGATTATGACACCTATGTAAAATAAATGCAAATGGCATATTTACAAAATAAATATCTATGATATGCTATTCTAACCCTTCGAGCAATACAGGCGTGATGTAATGTTATGCAAAGAGGAATTTCACCAACATAATAATCTTCACTGTCACAAGGGAACCACTCACACCAAACATAACCTTAAAAATAAATACTCTATACACTTAAACCCGTATTAATAACGAGTACGGTGTAACAAACGGCCACGATTATGCCCTTAAAGCAAGCGTAACGCGTTGCGCGCTTTCATCCGATGTAGGTTAAAAGCAAGCTGCATTAAGGTGCCTTGATGTGGCGATACATTCAGTAATGTGCTTCAGTATTCCCCGTGTGTTATAGACACATTGAATGGCAATGTTTAAGAGGACTACATGACCTATAGCGCGGTCTTTGTCGGACTGCATAGAAAAGAAAGAGAAGGGCGATGACACAACGCTGGTAATTTATTGCAAAATATGAAGCAATTATCGATTTACGAAAAATCTAGTGTTTGGACAAAAAAACTAAAACACTATTGTTTTAGTATGTTGCTTGTAGAATAATCTGTTAAAAAATCATAATGATTGTATGTATATTAGTATGATTTTTGTTGTAAAAAATAGAGGTATTTTCATGATTTTTTTCTATCGTACCAAATAAGTTGTATCACTATTTTCCTAGCATTTATCCTGAAGAATATCATATATTTTTTTGTTTTTTTTTACTGTAGTCGATCATATACTTTTATTGTTTCTAAAACTTGCGTTTTTTGCGTTTAGGTCCTGTAAGCCCCTTAAGGTTAAAGGCACATTGAATGGCAATGTTTACAACGTGTTTTGTTCGAGGATGTCTAGGGACGGTTGTTATTTGTTCTAGTTGTGGAGGAAGAGAACATTTAATTTGGAATATTGAGCCTTTACTACAAAAAGGCAAATACAGGGTGGCAGGAACATCGACGTGCAACCTATTACCATAGATTCAGTACATGATTCTGAAGACCCCAGCGTTGACATTTTTCGTCGGTTATATTTAAAAAAAAATAACACTGCTGATTTTGACCGCGATTGCACTTTTCTTTGAAACAGCTGATTTTATTTCTAGAATGAGTTCTAAAATCATATCCTGAATTCATGGCTTCAGTTTGCGGGTTGATTTTCCGCTACCCTGTATATTGTTCTAATGATTTATGTGGCAATTCTCCTAATTACATATCAACTAAGTTCTAATGCTAAAGCTACTAAAACTGCACAAACCACAATCACTGCAAAGCATGATCATGAAAGTTTATTGGCTTTTGACCGAATAGCCGGGAAAGTTTTCATTAGGTTTAGATTATAATTAAGTTATGTTAGTAACTTCTTGTTTACAATGCGTTATTATAATTGTGTCATAATCATCAACACCATTTCTCTAAGGCAGTTTTACTACGTAATTTTCTTTCTCCATATACAGGGTCCCATTAAAATAGATAGACAAATTTTAACACAGCGCTCAGTACGTCTAACCAAAGATATCTAAACAAAAAAACACTGATAAAAGTGATTTTATTTTGACCTAAAAATGGGATATAATGCTCCCGTATAGCAGAGTTTCATTGTACTTGATTTTTTGATGCGTGCATCTATACATATCAGTAAATCAGTAGTAATTGACTGTAATTCCTGTTACTGTGTCTCGGTAATTATGGTAAATGAGCTCCCAAATATACAGGTAATTATGACAATAACCACGCTCTACCGCATATGGCTCCAACGGGTATCATTCAGATCGTAAAGGGAGCGAAAATAAATGGCTCATACTATCATGGAGGTCATTCGCAATGAGGTGAACTTTTGCTACTATTGTTACTGAAACCAAGCAGTTAAAACTAGTGTTTTCAAATAGTATTGGTCTCGTAGTCGCAAACGCGATTGCTGAGCGTGGGGTCCTGGGTTCGATTACCGGGTCGGCCAAAGTGTTATTGAGTTTTTCCATAAGGAATTTCTTAGTAACAGCCCGGAGTTTGGAAGTTGGCGGTGTGATATGATACTCCCGTAAGCACGTTAAGCCGTTGGTACTACCCCTGATCTCTCTCCGATCGTATCGGATTGCCGTCCCATCGCACTATGAGAGTAAGGGAAGAGGTAGTGCACCTGTATCTGCGCGCACACTTGTGCACTAGAATATCTCCTGCGCCGAAGGCTAGTCTCTGTTGAGATTGGCCGCCGGCCGTGGCCGAAGTACAGTCTGGAGGACTTTAGTTTCACAGTCGTTACGGGTAGTAACAAGCCCGAAGGTCTGACAAACAATACTCGATCAATTAATTAACTCATCCTATCGCAGTCCACTGCTAGACATAGGCCTCTCCCAGGCTGCACCACAACACTCTGTCCTCCACCTTCCGCAGTCTTTCCCAGACAACTTTTTAAGGTCGTCGATACATCTAGCTGGGGGAATCCCACACTATGAAATAATACTACCAAAGAGGTTGTGGAAGTCAGATAGACAATTGCTCCATGTAAAATCCTGGTATTCATCTGTATCCACAGCAAGGCTGGAAGCCAACTGCAAAATAGTTGAGAAAAGGCTAGGCGGATGATGATGATGATATTAAAGTTTTATATAAACAAAATAAAAAGTTAGAACAGAGAGGCCTAATATGCTCAGCAATGGATGAATTCGGGCTGTAGAAGATAATGATGATGATTACGAAGAATAATGAGTAGTTTACGAGAGTAGTTATTTTTATGACCGATAGAGTTGAGTATGCGAGGACCTATATAATAAGGTGTTTCAAAATTAACCCAACAAACTTTAAGAGGTGCTTTAGACCAGCGAACTGAACAACTTTCACTATGGGAAAGTTGTTCAGTTCGCTGGTCTAAAGCACCTATTAAAGTTGGTTGGGTTAATTTTGAAACACCTCATACGAGATAATCGAGAAATTTAATACTAAATCGTAACACAGTACATACAAATGCAGTACTCGCAAAAAGATACAATCGTCCTCCAGATGGGTTATAAACGGAGGTATTTGTAAACGTTGATTCGAGTGCTAGGACAGTTGAGATTCGGGATTGTATGTACGACGTAAGTTATGGACTGTAGCTGATCAAAATATAAATATAATAGGATCGGCCCATTGTTCAAATCAAACATTAATAGAAGATGCTGAATTATTGAGTTACTACATCTAATAGATAGTAAACATAGAATAGGGCCACGAACGAAAAGGCAAAATTGTCGCCTTGACTATTTTAACATTAATGAAGTGCTATCAAAAACTTGTGTAACTGAAAGAACGAGATAAAACAAAGACAAACAAGTGAAAATAAGCTATGCTACTTAACTAGAAGGCAACACAACATTGCATCTCAATATTACCAAGTATACATAAAATTCTTACGATATAACTGAATGCCACTAAAATGTACATTTTAAACAAAGTACATCGTCTCAGTTCACAAATTGTACTATAAAGCCAGCTAGAATATGTAAGGATTGCACACAAGAGACAAAACGGGCGAGGCTTTGCGATTTCTTCCTGTAAATTGGAGAAATAAATGGCGTTACGTGTATCGGAACTATTACAAATATTATTAAGTATTGTATCGATTTGAACATGAAAGCCCAGAGGCGTTGTGATTACAAAAGGAACTGGCTAAAATTAGGAAAGAAGATACGACTATAAACGTTGAAGACAATGTCATGAAAATTCAAATTGAGTCCTGTTAATTCAAAAAATAATAATAATATTATTAATTACATAACAGAAGAAGAAATTGAAGTATTATTGGATGAAGTTTAAAGTATCTTTGGAATACTAGTAGATCTTCTAACTTGTAAGTCTGTAAAAAAATCCAAGAACTCACTTAATATAATTACTCCAGTAGACAGTATCACGAAAGAGGAACCGACTACGATATAACGTACGTACTCTTGTAATAAAAATATTTAAAGTGATTTCAAGCATAAGTAATTGAATGCAAATATAACGACCACATTCCATAGAATGAGTGGAAGGGAATTAAATAAATCAGAAAAGTATAGATAAGTTTTTTTTTTTTTTTAAATAGAATGTAAATGGTTTTCTTTGAAACCATGATTCGTTTTAAATCGTATTAGAAACAATCCTGGCTTTTCAAGGAACCAGATGAAAGCATGAAACGAAGTTGAATAAAACATTAAAATTGCCAAGTTATGCTGTAAAAAAATATGTTAATGAACAATGTCGTAATAATGGATAATAGTAACAATTTTGTAAGGGCCTTAACGACTCATCATCTGCCTAGCCTTTTCCCAACTGTGTTGGGGTTGGTTTCCAGTCTAACCGGATGCAGCTGAGTACCAATATTTTACATGGAGTGACTGCTTATCTGACCTCCACGACCCATTTACTGGGTAATACGATACCCCTTGGTAAAACTGGTTGTCAGACTTTCGGGCTTCTGACGACCCGTAACGACTGTCATAGGTCCACGAATGACAGCCGGGACCAACAGCTTAATGTGCTTTCCGAGACACTGAGAGGTCTTGGTATGTAAAGATCGTCACCCATCCACGGACCAACCGCGGCAAGCGTTACTTAACCTGATCGATCGACCCGTGCGGCTGTTATTACTTAGCCACAGGGGCCTTAACGACTGAGAACAATAATGTTGAAATGTTCCAAAATATTAAAATAAAGGTATAAAGTAAGAAATTAGTATATATTCTTGATTAAAACAGTGTACTCGAATATGGTGGTCATAACGATAGAACTATTTACGGACTAAAAAAACAACAAAATGTCAAACAGACGTTTCAGAAATTATATTCTTAGGTTCAAAATCAATCTCGTCAACTTTCGATTTTTTTTTTTCGTGATAATTAATCACGAAATAACATTCCAATTGATATTATAAAACAAATGAAGGAAACAGATACATACTTCCTAAGCAATGAAGCAATAAAGTGGAACACGAAAACAGAATAAAATAATGAAATACTTACGTCAGAGGAACCGAGCTTCAATTCTGTTTTGGTATTGGTAAATGGAAAAAAACAAGAAGTAAGTGGTGACTTGGGATTCGATGATGCTTTTAGTTCGGATTACAATTTGCTTACACAATGTGCGGAAGCTTGAGTTGCTATAGTCACTGACATTTCTTCTGCTTTTGTTGGTAACGTCAAATTAGGGAAATTGACTGTCGCAGTTTTATACTAAAGCGTATTAGACGGTGGGAATATTTTTTTGCTGACTGTTGTTTTTATTCCCTTGTCTGTTAAGGCAAGCTTATTAAGTTCGGTATCAATAGAAAAAGTAATTGTGTCTCAATAGTATTAGTTGAGCTCATAAGTAGAATAATATTATTAGACTAGCGATCCGCCCTTGATTTGCACGATTAATTTATACAAAAACACATCAGCTTCCGGAATAAATTCTCTAAATGACGGTGAAAACTGCATCAAAATCCGTTTCATAGTTAAGAAAAACTACGTGGTCACATAGTGAGACACACAAACAACTTTATTTTATAACTAGCTTCTGCCCGCGACTTCCTCCGCGTGTTTCTTGTTGCCCCGCCCCACCCATTACTTTGTTTTTGCTTAGCATTCTTTCTGTCTTTTTGGTTGGCTCCTGATGGCCTTATCGTGATGTTAAGTATAGCCTATAGCCTTCCTCAAGAATTAGGCTATTAAATGCAAAAATACTTTTTTTAAATCCGACTGGTAGTTCCAGACATTAGCGCATTCAAACAAACTCGTCAGCTTTATTATATATATAGATATAAGGTCTGTTGGTTTTATATTAACTAAAACAATTCATCATAGGGTTAGAAAAAGTAAACCATTTATCCTTTTCAAAGTCAGACTAGGTGAAAAAGAAAGAATGTGTAAAAAAATTGTCCTCATCCGAATTTTACTTCGCTTCACACAAAATCAAAATACAGGCTAACACAGGCGTTGTATGATAAGTTATTCTAAAATGAACATATAATTCCAAAGAGGTTACGTAATGAAACTTAAATTCAAGTAAATACTCGCTAACATACCCCAAGATTATAATTTTCCAAGCTCCCAAGGCTAAATCTTTTCCCAAACGCAATTATGTAAGAAAACCTTCTCAGAAAGCCGGCGAAGCTAATTACAGGATTGTGGCTATGTTACAGGTTACTTACTGTAAGGAGCAAAATCCACCTTGTTACTCGTATAATACAATTTCGTAATGGTTTTTATAAAGATGAACAAGTAGAGCAAACAGATAAAGATAAATTCGAAGAAAGTATTGATAATATTGTTAAAAGACTTTATGATTTAAAGCTCCTTGAGGATCTTGGTTTGTATTGTAGCTGATCAGTTTTGATTTCAAAATAACCAACAGTGTATCTAAAAATACATTTTTTATTGTTTATTAATCAGAACAAAAACGGTTTGCAAATATTTGTTGAACAATTAAACATACCACACAAACCATCGCGGGTTTAACAGCTGTATGGCCAGACACGGCAACACGGTGCCACTACATATTCATTATTAATTAATTAGCAATTAGGTATAGATACATAGATTAAAATGATATTTCTTCCAAAAGTGACGTCGGTCCTTTGAGCATGTAATACGACCACGTTTACGTTAAGCTACGTGTTCCGTGGTTGGTCCGGGGATTGGTGACCATCTTTACATACCGAAACCCCTTCGTACCTCAGAAAGTACTTAAGAGGTTGGTCCCGGCTGTCATACATGGATCCTTGTCAGTCTTTATGGGTTGTCAGAAGCCCGAAAGTCTGACAAACAGTCTTACCTAGGGGTATCGTATTACCCAGTAACTGAGTTATAGAGGTTAGATAGGTAGTCGCTCCATGTAAAATACTGGTATTCAGCGGCATCTAGTTAGTTTGGGAGCCGACCCCAACATAGTTGGGTTAAGGACTAGACATAATATGACGATGACTTGGCTTAATAGCGTCTCAGTTTTACATTAGGTACTAATCATGCTCATTATGCAACCCCTTCACCTAAGCTAAGTACGCCTATAAAAATAGTGTCAAGGCGGAGTTAAATCTCAAGTAATGAGAAAAGTTAAGTAAGTATCACATATAATGATGTCACGAATTCTATCATTAAACTAAGAATCGATATTAATATACACAGGCAGGCAGGGACAGGAAAATACTCAACAATATTAGTAGGAATGATATAAAGTAGTCGGCTAGTTATATAATTATAGATATAGATCTATGAGAGTAGAATCCAGTTCAATGTATTTGTTCTAATAAATTTGGCAGCGGAGTGTAGGAGCGATGTGGGCATTAACAGATGTAAATGCATTAGAATTTTCAGGAAGTACAGCTAGAAGTTCTAATACCCCGAACACATGTAAGATGCATACAGGAGTACGTATATGATCCATTGTTCGTGAAGTAACTTCGAAATTACCAACGGATAGCTTATGCCTACAACTTCGTATGTGGTTTCGGATATTTATAAATTTACCAGTTGATTTTACCGTACTAACTTCGATACCCCGTTGCATTTCTCATTAATGGTTGATTTTTTATGTGTTTTGATATTTATACCTTCTATTTCTACCTTCTCATATTTTGTCTCGTAAATTTAAAGGTTCTGTGGCGGCATGTACAACGCCATATATTACGTGAACTTCGCATCGCATCAGACGTTACGAAAATCTTACATCACGAAAGAAACGCAACATCAGTGACAATAACCGTAGGGACTGCCCAACAGACATAGCACTCGTCGGATTGGAGGATTCTACTTTTCCTATATGGGATGAGGAACTTTCGACCCTGTTCATTATAGTACTTCTTAGTTCTATAAAAGACTAGCTTACTTACACCGTGCCCGTCACTTGCGGAACCTCTTTTATTGAGCCCCATATAACCAAGGTTAACTATAAACGCCGGAATATGTTTTTCTATAAAACCCTTAACTTTCTGTTGCGGTTCTAACTTAAAGGGTAGTTGGAGTTTCCAGGGGTTGGCTCTTTCTCAAAATTATATTAAATATTCCTTAGAGGGTAAAGGAATATAACAATATTTCTATCTGCCCACTGCAGATATAAATTTTTGACCGTGTTTTGTCTATCTGTAGGTCATGGAGGTGCTGTTCTATATGAAATATATCTATCTATACCTTTATAAATAAAACAAAGTCGGGTTAGTTACACCATTTACAACTCAAGAACGGCTGGACTGATTTTTATGATCTTTGATTTATTGGATTTGTCTCCGCCGCGAATAGTAGAATAATTATTAAAACAAGGAAAAATTTCACAAAAAAAAATGAAGATGATTCATTTTCTCATACATTTTGTATGGAACGACTTTTTGATGAATAAGTTAACACAACATTTATTGATTCTGAGGCGATATGAAGTAGTCAGCTAGTTATATAACTATAGATATAGATCTATGAGAGTAGAATCTAGTTCAATGTATTTGTTCTAATAAACTTGGCAGCGGAGTGTAGGAGCGCTGTGGGCATTAACAGACTTAATTTTTGCAATTCGAAAGTTTTTATTGGTAGCAATTTGTTCGGCAGTAACGGTTCGAAGCAATATGATTCTTCAGATGCAATTACGGTAGTAGTTTCAAAGTTTAGCATTCAAACTTTTAAGTTCATTAAGTAGTAATTTTATTGGTTTGAGTCTTTACCATAGTTTTCCATAATTCACTTTTGCCTCTTGAGATACAGATATTATAATCACATAGTTTTGAAATTACTAGTTTCAAGGTCTATCATTATTATACATTCTGAACGTAAAGGTATTGCACTTTTGTTTAAACAGATATTTTTGGGGTGCTAATTAACGCAGCTTCTTTAAAATGTCATTCTCGTCTGCAAATATATTTAGTTGTCTAATGAATTAATAGGTCAGCGACGAACTTTTAGCGTCTAATAAATGGTTTATAAGCGACCATATATTGTAAAACAAGCTACTGTTAATATGACGCAACATGGTGATAATTCTTAAGCAACTAAATTTGTGATATGTCTACTCATTGCCAGCTTCTAATAAGTGTATCAACTTCATCTATAAAATAATATCAACGTACTCTAATTTCATAGAGTCACCTTTATTTTTATACTTTAGCATAAGTAATTGATGAGTGAATCTACTATATTTGAACATAAAATTTCCTTATTATTGTCATCAAATAATGGTCAATGAAAGCTATAATTTCATGTATTCGCCTATCTATTTATAATGTTACCATAAGTAATTGACTATTATACCTACCGAAATGAACATACAAAAAATATTGTTATCATAAACAAACATCTGCAACTCTCTGTTTGTTTGTGTTTGGACACACCTAAGGGAAAATTAAAACCAAACAACTATTTTATTTGTAAATCAGATAATTTTAATGGCAGTAGCATAGGTTTTTATGTTAAGTATAATTTTACTTATGGGAACCACTGTACCTCCACACCCGGCGAATTTTGATACTAGGTATTTTTTTTTGATAGAATAGACCATTTTTAGTGTAATTTGAAAACCGCAAATTCTGAAAAACCATAGGGGCCGAGAAAAAAATTCCCAAAGTTTTTTTTTTTTTTGAAAACCTGCGATTTTTATAGTAGCTATTTTTTTTTGATAGAATAGACCCTTTTTAGTGTAAATTTGAAAACCGCAAATTTTGAAAAACCATAGGGGCTGAGAAAAAAATTCCCAAAGTTTTATTTTTTCGTTTGCGGAGCCCCTATTTCTGTGTAACCTAACCTCAAAAAACATAAAAGTTGCTTAAAAGGCGTAGTAGGAGCCCCGCTTCGCGGGGCTCTAGGGTCTAAAAAAAAAATAACCACGAAGGGGATGGCGGGGTCTGTTCGCTCGCTTCGCTCGCTCACTAGACCCCGCCATCCCCTTCTAACCTAACCTGTCCGAGTCGGGGTGCCCCAAGTCCTGAGCTCGCTTTGCTCGCTTTTGCATCCTAAGTTGTCATTACTAATGTGTTATTTTGTATATTATGTTGGTTTAGTGCGTAGTGGGTGTGGAGGTTTTCAAAAAAAAAAAAACGGAATTTTTTTCTCGGCCCCTATGGTTTTTCAGAATTTGCAGTTTTCAAATTACACTAAAAAGGGTCTATTCTATCCAAAAAAAAATACCTACTATCAAAATGGCCGGTCGCGCCCCTCTGATTCCCAACGAGCGTCAGGTACACTCCCGCGCTTGTGTTGCAAACTTTCACGAAAAAAGAATATGATTTATTAATTTAGTTGTTGAAAGAAAAACTTTGATTGCTAATTTTGAGGCTGGAATTTGATTTTATTAGCAGACAGATGTTGAATCTCTAAAATATATAAAGTAGCTCACTTACAACATTAGTCGCTGAGTTATCAAATCAGAAGTAAATATATTTATCGGTAGCTCGGAGTCATATTAATTTACGCTCGTAAATTGACGCTGGTTTTTTAATATTCTGTTGGAATAGTAAAGATGATGAATTAATATAATTGAAGCTGTTCTATTAACTCGTCGCCCACATATAAAAAAAGACGCTAGGTTGCACGTGCTAAAGAAAACTTTTGTTGCCGCACATATAATTTCCCATATTTTTGTAACCGCCAAAAAAAAATCTCCTCTAGAGGGTCTAGAATCATTGCTGAATTCATGGTTACAGTTTTCGCGTCAATGTCCCTTCCACTCTGTATACTTTCATTGTGTGGAATGGCATTGACACAAATTCTAAATATATCCCAACAAAAATAACCTTTCCTGATTCTACCCTCCCACATCTTGTTCATTACAATATTCCCGAAGAAAATACCAAACTCGATTCTCCACTGACTTGAACCAAAACTTTGGATACACGGCTTTGTGCCAAATTCCACAAAATTTGCTTAACTAACGCTGGTACTCGTTAGGTATCATATAGGGAGGGCTGGTACTCATACCCATATTGCGATTCACCCAATGCAGTTCGACTTCGATGCTTATTGATTTTGGCAGAGTGTTGTAAGTCAACCTTGGAGATAGAATTATCTCGGAGAAGTTATGGTGTTACATCTAGAGCTGTGTCAGCATTAACGTTTGAACGAATTTCAAGGAAATTGAGCAATGCAGATGTTTGAAACTCCTTTGTTTATTGAGCACGAGCCCCAATAAGTAATATTAGTAAACATTCAAGGTATGATTATTCCAGCTGTGGTTTACTGATTGGATTTCTTCGTTTTAAATTTTTGACTCCAATAATTGCATCACGTAGTACATATTTGAATGACTTACAAGTAAATTAAAGTAAAGTTAAATAATACAATCATTGTATACTTAAGTATAAATATTACATAAATGTGAATATTATAAGTGATACACACAGCCAAAATAAGATTAATAAAAGTATGGACTAAAAACAATGAACTATTTTTTACAAACTCAACAAGTCTTGCAACAATTTATAAACTAACTCCAAAACAAGGAAGCTCCAAAAATAAAGGTACCAAAATTAATATTCAAATTCCAACAGGCAAACTTCATGACAATATTGATGCTATACAGCCCGAAGTTTGAACTAATAGTGTTTAACGTGTAACAATAATCAGGCTAGTCTCGAGCGAGTGCGCTGCCAAATTAAATATGAGCAAAGTTTTAGCAAACGCCCCGCGGTAGGGTGAATTGGCTCACTTGGACCAACTCGTGCAATTTACTGGTACGGAACCGCTCCTGATAGTCGAGTGTGCGTTTCGTTGAATATTAATTATTGCTTGTCAGTTTGTTGCTCCAAAATGGAATTTATACGGCTAAGCTTGGTCAGACGTTGTTTGGGCCGCCACCAAATATTAAACATACCCTTTAGTGTTGTTTGCGGAATTGACACTGAAATGAACTGTTGTTGAGTTTATTATTTTTCGGTCTAAAGATAATCCTTAGGGTCTGGAAAAGTGGCAATCCCTTTCAAGTAGTTTCGTATTTCTACAGCGACTTTCAACAGGATTGCAGCATATATTAATCAAATTGCACTTTTGATTTTCCCATCATGGTTATTGCTGATAGAACCTCACTTTAACACATTCAAATTCTTTGGACTTTTAGCTTAGCTGCCTGGTTTCTATCTTACCGTTTAATCATAAGGGTTTTCGTTACTCAGAATTTAAACCATTCAAAAGTTGTTTTAAACAAACTGGGTTAATTTAAACTTTTTCCGATTCACAACTACGGTACTAACGATTATATTGACTACTATAAGAGCTTCATTTTAGAATCCAAAGTTTTAAAGTACATCATCGCTTAACGCCCTCCTGACCAACAATCCTGAATGTGATCTGTTTGCTGATGAATGGAGTAGAATTATGCGTGTATGTCTGACGTTTTATGAGAAGAAGTATGCTAGGATGTCCTCTATTATAAGTTAGTACTTGAAATATTTTTGTATACATTCGATACCTGTTTAAATCTATAGAGATTTAAACAGGTATAATTAACAATAAACCATCAATCTTTCTTTTAATCCGGTTCATCTGTATTATTAACATAATCCACTAGAATACTTGAACTCAAATTGCCCTGCGGCCATCACTATGATTATCACACATGTTTAATATTTCAACACATTCGCTACTACGTTCAGGTGCAATATTACCTAAAACTAACTCAAACTTATCACGAATTAATTCAACTACGAACGCGAACAATCTCGACTACTTAGCTAAGTTTAGCACATTGTTAAGTTTAAATGAGTCTTAGCTTATCTTAGAATCTCTGCAAACCGCATGTTAGCGGCCCCGGTTTAATGCTGGAAAACATTTTGGGAACTTCATTGCGCTCGTCTTAATGATTGAAGGTTTTAATTTGGGGCTCAATAGCATTAAACGTAGAAAGTTTTGTAATTGATTCATTACGGACACTAGAAATTGTTTTAATTATTTTTTTTACTTAACGCAGTTGCCTTGTTGAAGTTTACGTTTTCTTTTATAACTCACTTTATCTTTTAGAGGTTGTTGCTCTTCTTAGTCAACCTATTTTTAGCAAATGTTGGGATAACGTCTTGGCGTGGGATTTATCGGACATCCACAGTTCAAGATTTCAGAATTTTATCGAGTATTTCGGAACATCGCCAAGCGATTGGTCAACTCTTAACGTGACCAGAGGGCTGGCCTATTTTTAGGTCAAAGAATCAGCATTGCCATCCAACATGGCAACGCTGCCAGCCTTTTGGGCACTTTTCCCACTGAAAGCGATGCGGTTGAATTTGTTGATGCCCAATGAGGTCTTCCCTTTTTCAATGTATATAATGTACAATCAACAAAGTGATAAATATGCAGGATCGTCGGATATAGTTGAAGTTTAGTAAGAAACCGATGGATGTTCTCGAATAAATGTAATTTTATTAATAGATAACAAACTACATATATATTTTAGTGTTAGATTATATAATAAAATAGTGTCTATGGTAACTTCTGGTAGTTTAGAAATAAAGTTGTTCATATTAAAAAAGTGTCTCTGTCTATGTTATAGTGTATTTTATAATACAATAATCTAACATGAATAAACAGAAAGTTAAACTTCGTACGAGAATTATTATCATAAAGAACTATTGTAATTATCAAAGATAGAACGTTTCGTTTTCTATATTTCCTATAAGTTTCAAGAAGTCGTCTGTGCACCCATTCAGTCCATCCATCCATTAGTGTTTCTAATAAAATCAACACAAACATATTAATCATAATTATGTTTGTGTGGATTTTGCTGTAGTCATCATTCTCCTGTCCTTATGCCAATCTATTTGGGGTCGGTATGTCTTTTTCTTCCATACTTATCTGTTGTTATTTTATATCTCTATTCTTGATTTCATTGTCCATTGATTTATTGTTGACCCATTTCTATATCGTACAGAGAAAATCTGATAAAATACTAAAGTAATAAAGTACTTTGCAAATTACTTTAGCGTACAATATTCTTATAATAAACGTTAATAATTTCTTCAACAATGCCTAGAGCTATAATTTGAATACGAATTTATAGCGTGGCAGTCACATTCCTTTTAGTTATTTGAATAGCAAGTAATGTACCGTTCTGACATGAAAAATGTACTCTATGTAATTAAAACGCACAAGTTAGTGATGGGACAAAAGCAAGTGTGTTTTTTTTTTCATAAGCCTATATTGTGTCTTTTCTTTTTCTGGCTATGTTGGCCCTGCAAACCTCGTCAGATCGTCAAACCACATTCAACGTGGTCTACCTCGACGGCGATATTCTTCAGGCGTCCAGTGAGTGTCGTATTTTTATATTTCGATGGTGTCGATCTTTGTCCATCTCACCGGGTGCATTTGCGAGATGAGTCTGGCCCACTCCCACTTCAGCCTGGCTGTTTTTTTCTCCAACACCCGCTACTTGAACAATTGATATAAAAATAAAATAATCACATTTTAAAGAAATGAGCTTTTGGTATGGAATGCGAAAGGCTGAAGGGCCAGAAAAGGGGTGACAGGCAACTTCGGAGTTATAAGATGACTGGAAGTACAGAAATTTTACAAGAATTTACAACTTTTACGATTTGATGAAATTCGGTCTAAAAGGTATAAAATAATAATTCTAAGCTTTGGGTGTGTGTGGTTTTATGGTTTTTATATAAACCTACCTCAGCCACAGTCACTCATGGATCTTTGGCAGTCGTAACGGGTAGTCAGAAGCCCAAAAGTCTGACAACCAGTCTTACCAAGGGGTATTGTATTACCCAATAATTGGGTTGTAGAGATCAGATAGGCAGTCGCTTCATGTAAAATATTGGTATTCAGCTGCAACCGGTTAGACTGGAACCCGACTCCAACATAGTTGGGAAAGGCCTAGGCAGATGACGACTTCTCCATTAGTCGTCATCTTGGTAGTCACTCCCCTTTCTAACCATAATATCATCTTTCACACAGTTCATCCATCTTTTCTTTAGTCTAACCTACTCTTAGAGCCATTCACATTCCTACTCAAAAGTTTTCCCACGACTTTTTCCTCATACATGCATAATCAACCTATAATTTTCCCACTGCTGGGACACAGGCCTCCTCTCGGTGAGAGCAAGTGGGCCGTAATCCACCACGCGGACCCAGTGCGGGTTGGCAGGTGTCACATGTCTTCGAATTTTTTGTTCTAGGACAGGCCGGTTTTCTCACGATGTTTTCCTTCACAGTTTTGAGAGCAGTAGTGATGAAATAATTTACACAAAGTAAAGCGCCTGTCTGGGTTCGAACCTACGACCTACACCTCGTAAGTCGCGGCCGTTACCACTTAGCCGCCACGTTTTCTTGACCTTTTCCTCATTCCTCCGCATTAGATGCCCGTACCATGACAACCGATTCCCACCCAAATTTTTAGTCATGATGACACAAGATCAACAAAATTTAAAAATGTAAACTCACTAGAACTTTTTGTTCGTGATCACACCACTACAGAATAACGCAATGGTTTCCCAGGAGTTGTCAACTTGATTTATTATACCTAATAGTTTTTATATGGTCTTAATAATACCCGCATTTAAATTATACATTTCACCCTCTTTACTAGACTGTAATACCAAACTAAATTACCGTTAATAAAGTTCAAATTACCTTGAGTGCTTCAAATTTTTCTGTCACAAAGAGTAATGTGCCAGTTACAAATTATAAAATTTTAATTGGCTTTTACATGTTAAATCATGAAAATGGTATTCGTGGCATTAATATGCTTAATATTGGTACTTAAAGTGTGATTGAAGGTTGGATAATGTCAAACGATAATTTTGTTTGGCATGCAAAGTGCTTTGATAGTTTATACTCGTATCTTTTTATGTTATTGAACACACACACATAAGGTTACACCTTCTTCCCATGAGGGTAGGTAGAAACTACAGAATGCCATCAGCTACAAAGTCAAAGTCAAATCTTTTATTTCAATTAGGCACACTAAAGGCACTTTTGAACGTCAAAACTTATAGTAAAACGAATTGATCCTACGATCCTTAAATACTCCTTTTGCCTCGTTTACTTTCATACATCTGCGGGGCAATTGCGTAACACATTATCAATCGGAATCTGTTACATTTTGACAGTTCAACAACAATCATTGCGTTAACGTGTTGAGCGGACAAATTTTTCGTAAATAATTATGAAGCAATGGATTAGCAATTTGCTTCAAAATGATTCAGATTCCGATTGATTGTGTGTTACGCAATTAGGGTGCTGGTCATACACGCACGCCGGCTGCGAGTATTAGGTACGCGCCTGACTTTTCTGAAGAACATCACACTAAATATTATAGAGGCGAAAGTTTATGAGTGTGAGTTGTGAGTTTGTATGTTTGTTATTCTTCACGCCAAAACTACTAAACGGATTTGGATGAAAACTACTAAACGGATTTGGATGAAATTTGGTACAAAGATTAAAGTATGTGTTAATCCTGGTTATAAACCCAGGATTAACACATACTTTTCATCCCGATATTTCCACGGGATCGAAACGTATGTGGGTGAAACCGCGGGGCGCTGCTAATCAACAATAAGGTCGCTATATGTGTCCTGCTAGGGTGTCCTGTCCCGGTATTTCTACTCATATCTGCCTTGTTTATTTTATAGGAATGGAATTAAAATTTAATAAGTAGGTAATTATTGAATAACATGATAAAAATATTTATACTGGATAAACTTCTTATCCTAAATTAAGTAACAAACAATTAAAATCAAAGTATAATATCTCGACCTAATATCGAAATCAAGGATGACTTTACTATAACTAAACGTGTTGTAGCGTAACTTAGAAGAGACTCTTTTCTAGCAATATTTATTTAATTACTAGATTTTATAGCGCTGCCACAAATATTACTAAAATAATTTATAAAGAAAAACCGGCCAAGTGCAAGTCGGATTCGCATACGAAAGGTACCGTACCACCGTATAACATTTTAACACTACATAATATACAAAACACATTTCTTGTATAGGGCCGGCCCCCTTTAATTTTCAGCTTTATTTTATTTTTGTTATTTGGTGTTATAGCGACAATAAAAATACCCACTCTGTGAAAATTTCAACTGTCTACCTATAATTACGGTTCATGAGACACATCCCACTGACAGACAGACTGACGGACGTACGGACGGACAGCGGAGGCTTAGTAATAATGCTCCGTCGGCATCCTGTGGGTACGCTACGCTAAAAAGAAATATAAAAAAAGAAATTTTAGAGATCTTAACAACGAAAATCCTATCAATAACTTCACAGACTAATTCAATACAAAATAATCCTTTTCCAATACATTCTATAGCTTCACGCCGTTTATCACACCGACGAACTAAACAAAAAACAACGACCCACGAAAGATATCCTCACAGCTTAAAGCTGCTTAATTCCTACTAGCTTCGTCGTCTCATCAAAGAGGTACCACAAAAGTGCATTTCATTTGCCAGCTCCAATAAATTGAAGGCTTTCAGATCAAGATATTACCGTAATGGCTTCCTGTGGATTAAAAAATAAACTATCACCAGCAAGCACGCTAATGGGATTGAAATCGAAAAAAGTGTGGAACTTGAGGTGGGTATCAGAGATAATTAAAAGTGTTTGTGCTGATGTGGCGACTTGTTCGTTGTTTTAAGAGCGTTTACGACGTACGGCATTTCATAAAAACTTTCAAGCCCTTGTTTTTCGAAATGAATGAACCGATTTTAATGAAACTTCGAACGCATAAGCAGGATAAAAAGGTCTAAAAAGTTAGTAAAGAACATTTTCTAAATGTCTTATTTAAAAAAAGATAACTGGAAATCTCTGTATGAAAAATTTAAAATCGATCTAATTTGGCTGTAACACTATTTTTCTAAAATGTTAAGAGATGTAAAGAGTCAAACGCAGACACTATTAGACAGTCGATATAAATGAGGAGTTGAAGATGTTACAACCATAAATGCAAAGACAATTGCAGTGTTTGAGAATTAGCATACACTAAACGCTAACCCCAGTCATTCCAAATGTCAACGTTAAGTGGAATCAAACGCTTACAATATTAGAGGGCCGGTATCAATTATATGAAACAATATTTAGGCAGACGCAAACTGCGTTAAAATGCAAATCGGAATCAGAGCCTATTGTGCGACTGCGTATGTATCTCTGCCGTAATAGTATTGTGATATTGTGGGGTTAGAGCTTAGTGATAAGCGGATGGTAGCGGAGCAGAATAAGTTTGAGGTTATCATAAAACAAAAATAACCTTTCAGAAAGTAACAACCTGTGACTGGATGCCAGTGGTGGCTGCTGTAAGAGCAGAAATCCTCGAACGGCACAAATATAACGACCTTATTGGGAGCTATAATGTTTGAGCCGTTTCAGGTTGAAACACTAGGGCCTTGGGTCCAAGTGCTCATCGAGTACATATTTCGGGACGTCGCCAAGCGGTTGGTCGACTCTTCACGTGAACAGCGTCCCAAAGGGCTGGCCTATTTTTAGCCTAAAGCATCACCATTGTCATCCAAAGTAGTAATACTGCCAGTCTTTTAGGCACTAATCCCATTGACAGCGATGCGGATAAATTTTTTGATGCCCAATGAGATCCTTCCCTTATTTTATTTTTTATTATATACTTGTATATGTATATCTTAGTGTTAGCTTGCATATTGTAATTAAGTCTTTTTGTTTGTATTTAAAGAAAAAATGTTTAACTTGTGACTGTAGGTTGGTCTAGGATCAACTTTCAGTGAAGAAAAGACAGTAGCCAAAATGAGCCCAGTTCCTCCAGCCGCTGCTGATAGTAATTCAAACATTAATACAGCAGTAGACACGACCTCGTATAAGACTGTATCTAACCAAGTAATTGGCGGTAATGATAATACCATTCAAAAAGATACTTAAAACAATATAACCCAAGATATTATTATACCCTTTGCCTAAAGCCCTAACGACACATCGCCCTTACGATGGGTAGAATGTCACCTAGTATCTAGAATTCAAAGAGCGAAGCCCCTCTGTGACTAGACTAGAAGGCAGCGTAGAAATGAGTTAAATATTAAATCAGGCAATCGGACTAAGGACCGAAGGACCAAAGGTGACATTGCTCTGGTCGTAGATGTTGAAAAGCTGACATTTGATGAAGTGGAGATTAAGATTGGGTTGATGGCTTAAACTGATCCTTGCAAGGATTTGCTGGCTTATGTAATATGACTGTGAAGACACGTCTTTGTATACGTGTTTAGAACTGTATGCAATGGGATAAATAGATGAAAATGGTATTATGGGATTTCAATTTTATTGATTTCATTTGCATGTAATACTGATATTGTATCCTTTTCTCCATCATTAACCGCCTCTTTTGCTGGTTATAACTCATTTGCAGAAGAACCTCCACCAGTGATCAGAGGCTTTATCTCGCATAGGGGCGTAGCATTTGCTGAGCGATGGCCGTTTTGCGTGGATGTAACGCATATGTTCTCCCAGCTTGTTCTTGTTTTGTATTTGTGTTCTTTGCGTCATGTTTACCGCAATTAAACGTATTCTCTTTCTAGGAATCTGGATGTATTTTTTCATCTTTTATAATACCCTTCGTAACTCTTTTCAAGAAGAAAACAAGCAAGTTTATTCGTCACTTCACTTAGTCCCATATAATAATCCCAGTCGACCGAATTGGGTTATAAGCTCGACTACATATTCAAAACAAATAGGCGTACGTTCCAACTCGCTAATCTGACTGTCGTATGTCCGCACCATATTTTCCGCATATAAATTAACTCATAACTCAACGGGAGTATTCAGGTCAAGCGATCCTAAATCATTTGCGGGGGTTCACATTACTTCTATGCAAAATGACCCTGTTGAAATTATTAATAAACTGCCTTCTGGTATTGTTATGGAGTGGTTATGTAGTTGAGGAGTTTATTCCAGATTTTTGCGAGCGTCTGGCTTAATTTTGTCGTATCTTGATAAATTAGATCTGACAACAAACAATTAAGCTTTATTACTTACTTTTTCTTAAGTTTTACAGATAAAAAATATGTCTAAAGTTTCGTTGATATCTAACATGTATATAGGGAGGCTAATTTATATTTATTCTTCTGATTATAATTCATTAGACTTTACATAATATTGAACATTTATATTTAGTTTGAAACTAAAAAAAAGAACCATAAAATACGGTGCGAGCTCATCATAACTATAGTTTTAAGTAACTTTGGAGCCTATCCTAAAGGACTAGAAAATACATTTAAAAGGACCAGAAAATACGGTACGTGCATCATAACTATATGTATTTTCCAGTAACATTTCTAAGGCCTTTAGTCCAGTCCTGTCATTTCTAGACCATTTAACAAAATATAATCTACGTTGTTTAGTCTCCCGTGACAAAGATACGCACTTAAGTCAGGATTAACCATAATTTATTACGGTCATATAAAAAAGGTGCTGAAAACGGCCTAATAAATTGAGGCGTATTATTTACATTCTAATTAGAAAATTAAATTAGTATTAATGTAAGTAAGTAATTAATAAATGGAGACAGTAAAGGAGTGTTAATTAGGACCTCTATTTTAAAGTTATTTTGCAGTAATTATACTGCGTATACAAAACACTTGAAGAATTATTTATAAACTAGCTGACCCGGCGAACTTCGTACCGCCTCAGAATCAATATCGAAATCAGTCAATCCGTTCTCGAGATATCATCAAAAAAGCCTTTCCATACAAAATGTATGAGAAAATTAATTATCTTCATTTATTTTGCTCGTGATTTTTGCAGATGTTATAATAGTTATTCTGCTATTCGGGTCGGAGACATATCTAACAAATCAAAGATCATAAAATCGGTCCAGCCGTTCTTGAGCTATAAATGGTGTAACTAACCCGACTTTGTTTTATTTATATAGATATATAATAATTAGCAAAACAAATGAAAATGATTTCTGTAGTTTCCGCTCACCTCCATGAGAATAAAGCGTTACTATATTTGTTGTTAATAATATTAGTATTAGGTACTAACACGTGTAATTTTTATAAAATACTTATTCTTATTTGATTAAAATATGAATACTCCTAAACCTTATCTATTGAGAAAATTTACCTGCATTATTCCAACAAAGCCTTCCCATATGATATGAAACTAGAACTCCCAAACCTCGAAGTAAGCGTAAAGACTATAAATCATAGATAGGAATCGGTAGTGAAAACTTGTGAGCAAATTCCTATAAGCTTCGCAATAAACCACTTCCTTCCTTGCAAGTTGTGGACGGGATCTATCCACGTCATTCAAACAATTATGTTGAACATGATCCCACCAGTTCGCAGCCCGTAAACCGGTAAAACTAATTTCATTCGCCTGACCTATTTCCTCTAACATTAATCTTTTACTTTACGCGGACAAAAGGACCACGATATCAAATCAATGGCTCTCCTAAAAGACAGCTTAAAGGTAGGTACTTGCGCCATTATCACACTTACTGTAATGTCAGGTCGCAAAAAAATGCCCAAAAAGGACTCAGTGCAAACAATGAAAACGCTGTGTTGCAAATGATATACTCGAAAAATAATGAAGGCTGGACCTCACTTGAGGAAACGACCCACATTATATGGTTGGAAGTAAAATGTGTACGTGCTACGGACATTTTAAAAGGATAATATCTTGGAGAGCCTTTGCGGCGCTTTTGAAGGAATTATGGGGTTTTTATAAAAGTAGCTTTAAAATACGAATGTCTCTTTGGCCTTCTGTAGTTTGCATTTTGCTTATTAGGGAATCAGAAAGAGGTTTTATACCTAGAAACATACTCGTAGTAATAGAGTTTGAAATAGAACGTCTATTATGACCTGAAAATCTTCAAGCATCTCAATATATTATCTAACATGATTTAAGTTTTTTTATGCAGAGTTATTGGAAAAACACCAACAACCTCTTAAAAAGTCATTGGACTCATCATTACGAACAACTTTTACTATGGGACCAAACCTGAAAACGCGAAAAAAAAATCAGCTGTTCCCTACATTTTGACGAGTTATACGAAAATAAATGAAGGGAATAGCTGATTTTTTTTGGTGCGCGGCGCGGGTAAAGAGTTCCTGGAAGGATTTGGGGGAGACCTATGCCCAGCAGTGCGACAGTTTATGCTAACAAAATAAAAAAATAAAGATCATGGAGACTTTTATAAACCAAAAGTTCTATAAAAAAATACTGAATAAATCAAAACGACGTCGACATACGCAATGCGACAATTAATACTGATTAAAACCATCACAAAATCTTGTTAGCGCCGCAAATTACAATGTAACATCATTAATCATAGGTTGCTTTGAGTATTACTCACTATCCCTTGTTGACTTAACCAACTAGTACTTGTAACGAGCTAATAGGTACACTTTATATTTTTCTTTTGATACGAGAACGGTATGGAAAATTTCAAAGTTCATAATTATGAAGCTTGAACGTGCTTTAGCTCTATTATCGTTTTGCTGTGGTTTTGCAGACGATGTTGATATAATAGAGGATGAAGATAATCTCATTTAATACAGGAAGAAAGGAAAAATTACACATTTCCTACACTTTTTAACAAAGAGACATTTTACAGATTTTGGAATTTATAATGAAGACCAGGACTTGACATAAACACTGTTAGAAAGTAGAGCAGTGGTGGCCCAGTGGTATCGGCCTGACATATAGTTGTAGGTCATGGGTTCGAACCCAGGCAGGCGCTTTACTTTGTGTATTTAATTTCATCGCCACTGCTCTCAAAACGGAGTGGTGAAGAAACCTAAAAAAAAGAATATCCTAGAACCAAAAATTCCAAGATATGTGATATCTAACAACCCGCTCTAGGCCCGCGTGGTGGATCACGGTCCACTCCATCCCACCACATTCCAAAGTTTGTAAATTATGAGACATAAATGTTACGAAGACCAAAGCTTGATATAAATACTCAAACTCAAAGCATTTATTTCAGTTAAACCATGTACAGGCATTTTTGAATTGTCAATATTAAATTGTCGGTCAGTTAGTCAGAAAGTTGAAGCTAGTTGCCCAAGATCTCTATGTAGAAGAAAGGGCAAGAAACTCCATGGACACTCTGTTGTTAGCAATGGTGTAAGCTGTAACTTAATCAAAAGATTCAGTTAGATAACGACAGCTTCTGACCTTTGAATCCTGAAAATAAAGTCTTATAAATTGAAATAGCTTTACTTACTTAGAATGTACACCATGTCTCACTCACAATAGTATTTCAAGAAATAGCGTCGTCTTCCAATCTTTTTTGTGACCCGTCCAATCGAATTATTTTCTTATTTCTATCTGATTGCCTTTCAATATACTTACAATATTATAAAAATTCTATCAGACGAAACAACATCGTGGGCAGAAAAAACAAAAACACAAAATTGGTCCTTGGAGCCTTAAAAATATTTTTTGAAGAAAACTCATCCATAAAATTATTATTGAACTAGCTTCAGCCCGCGACTTCGTCCACGTGAAATTTCACCCTGCCCCATTCACCCTCTTAGGGATGAAATTTCGAAAAACCCCTTTCTTAGTGGATATATCCTGTTTACAAAGAACACACCCTCCAAATTTCATGTCTCTAGGACCAGCGGTTTAGGGTGTGCGTTGGTATATCAGTCAGTCAGGACTTTGAATATAGATTCTCTAATGGGAACGGTATAAATTCTAAAGTGATCGTTATTAATTCAATTAAAGAAATAGAAGCGGGAGAGAAAGTTGAATACTAAAGTTAGACTCAAGATAGGAACATCGTTATCGTATCGACGAAGACGATTGTTCAATGCAAAAAGGAATAAGCGACAAAGTTAGTTTTAAAGGAGAAGCAACAAGAACGACATCTTCATTTTATTCTTTCAGTAAGGCAAGTAATATGTTGAAATGAACTGTTGTTAAACTGTTGGTCGCAGCATAATGCTGAGCGATAGCCGTTTTGCGTGGATGTGACGCATGTTTCCCTTACCTTCTTCTTTTTATTTATTTTATTTTTTGTATTTATGTTCATTTTTGCGTCATGTTCACCGCAAATAAACGTATTTTCTTTCTTCTTTCTAACTATTTCAAAATAGCGCTAACATGCAAAATTCAGCCATGTGTATCTATTAATTGCCTAAAATGATTAATTTAAGTAAGATTTTCTTCTTTTTTGTCATTCCTCATTGCTGAGGTTCGCAATCCCATACAACGCGTCTTCAAGCTATGCGGGTTTCTGAAGTATAGACCGCTCGTTAGTTATTTAAGTACCACTAACATAATAAGCATTATAAGTCTATTATGTTTGGCCAACGTGGACCCCGTGCGGTTTGCGCGAACCCCTCAATTTTCATATAATATAGTATTTCAAATCTCCTTTCATTTTAATCTGCATAATCAGATTCACAAGACAATCTCCTGACCCTTAAATTCATATTTCTACCACAAGAGCCAACGAACGATATAATCTTAATACACCAGGTTTTCATAAAGAAGTTTTTTCAAATGATACTGAGAATTTCAATCAGGCTATCGTCGCGCGACCGCGGTTTTAACAAAGGAATAAAAATCATTGTTAGGTTGAAATTGGAGTCCAAGTAATACTTCGGAAGATGCAATTTTTACTTAAAAGCGCCGCCTCGGGGTCGAAATGAAGAGAAATAATGTAGATACCGGAATGAGGCTTGGAATAACAAGCATTTATTAGTAAAGGAATGTCATTTTCTTTCAATTTGTTATGAAATGTTGAAAGACATCAAGGTTTGTACAGGTTTTTATTTACATAATCAGCCTATAATGTTCCCACTGTAGGGAAAAACCTCCTTTTATAAATTATAACAACATTAACTAATTTGTCATTTGAAAACTACTGCCTGCGCCGCTCGCTGAGATGAGGGCCCTATGTCGGAGTGCGGCGCAGGCGGTCATTTTCAAATTACCTTCAATTCGCCTACTACTTGCACGCTATCCATTTTAATTTCATTTGATGCGATGTTATGATCCGTGACCCTGGTAAGTGACCCCTGCGCTACAGTTCTTTAAGTACAGTTGACTCTAGATACTATTAAAAAAAAATTAAGTAAATAATAACGTCTAATGAAATTAAAATACGTTCATAAAACGAAAACGCGAAACCGTACGTGTTAAATTAATTTCGTCAATAAAGCGGCACGATGTATAGTCATGTAGTGACGTCAAAGGCATATATAGTTTGTCAACAAGCGTTTCTCCGACACGTGAACTGTCATCTGAAGTAAATGGTGCCCGGTGTTAGTTGCTTGAAGGTGTTTGTCATAACATAAGGCGCAGTACGGTATCAATTTCGTGGAAATGTGTGCGATAACCCGTTTGCTTTGATATGTTATGACAAGGTACAGTGTTTGTGTTGAGTTTGTCGGTTTTGCTGTAAGATTTCTTGTTAGTTAATTGTGATTGTAATTGGTTTGTTCCATGTGTGGGGTTGTCAAATTAATGTAGGCTGATTGCCTACTTGTTGATTTATTGGCCCTTTTGTACTGACATATAAGGCCCAAGTTCAAAAGCATCATTATAGGTTCTCAAATAATTATTTATTTAGTTCCGATATTTAGGTATTTACACGGCTTGTTGCTAAGTACCTAACGCTTGCCGCGGTTGGTCCGTGGATGAGTGACCATATTTACATACCAAGACCCCTCTGTGCCTCGGAAAGCACGTTAAGCCGTTGGTTCCAGCTGTCATTCGTGGATTTTTGACAGTCGTTACGGGTCGTCAGAAGCCCAAAAATCTGACATACAGTCTTACCAAGGGGTATCGTATTACCCAGTTACTGGGTTGTGGAGGTCAGATAGGCAGTCGCTCTATGTAAAATACAGGTATTACGCTGCATCCGGTTAGACTGGAAGCCGACCCCAACATACGAAAAAGCTAGGCAGATGATGAGGTATTTACAAGCAGCTGTGTGTGGAAATGCTGGGAGGGGACGCCCTAGGAGGATATAATATAGTGACCTTATTGGGGAAGTTCTTCAGAAAGCCGAAAGGTCTGATCGTAGTATTCGGAACCGGCGTGCGTGTATGACCAGATGTATGAAAGTAAACGAGGCAAAATGAGTATGTAAGGATTGAAGCAGGTGGCGTTCTGTAGTTTCTGCCTATCCCCATGGGAAGAAGGTCAAAGTCAAATCATTTATTTCAAATAGGCCCACTAAAGGCACTTTTGAACGTCAAACATTACAATAAAACGAAATTGATTCTAGTCGCCCGTCCAAAAGGTAGTTTTCGTATGGAGAAGAATGGGCAAGAAACTAAACCGTTACTCTTTTAAAATGTTTTACAAGCTTTTGTATACATTTATTATATAATTATATGTAAAGACAATGCATCTAGAATAAAATTAGTCTACCTACAAAAGGTAAAAAGAAGGCGTGAGCTTATATGTGTCTGTTTTTGCGATATCATAAATCTTAACTAACCCATTGAAGAACGCTGAACGAGGAGACACAACAGAAGTTTTATTGTTATTTCGTCTAGGGGCGTTTAGTGTCCCGCATAGTGTAGTAGCGTTGTGCAATGTACAAACAGTTCCAGTACTTAAACTTTTACACCAATCCATACTGAATATTATAAATGCGAAAGTGTGTCTGTTACCTCTTCACGCTTAAACCGCTGAACCGATTTAGATGACATTTGGTATAGAGATAGTTTAAGTCCCGAGAAAGGATATAGGGTAGTTTTTATCCCGATATCCCACGGGATCGACACTTATGCGGGTAAAACCGCGGGGCGCTCCTAGTAACTTAATACTCGTATAAAAATCTACGGAAATACAGATTTATTTATAACAAAACCATGAAACTGAATCTGGAAAACGATTTAAGCACAATTTGAAGGTAAATGTGGTGAAACACAATATCCCTGTGAAGTTGTGTATTTTTTTTTCTGAAGTACTTTGGCGTAAGGACAAAGCGTGGGCCCGTGCCACGGAATTAATTAGGTGATTTGTCTCGTGGCAGAATAAGGAAGAGTCATAGCCTTAAATTGAATGGAATTCAATTTATCGGTGGAATGTCGGCCTCTCAGTTAATGTGCTCTTGGAATGTTTATTTGCTTTTTATACGCCTTAATGCAAAGATATAAGACTCGACCGAATTCACTGATGGCATTCTTCATTGAGTAGGTACGGTTATTAGACGGAACACAATGTTATGTAGAATATTTTGCGTTTATTGTTCGCCATTTTCTAAATTATGTCGCTGTTTTCTGTTATAAACTGAACTTTTTATTGAAGGAAATCTCGTTAAAAATGAGAAAGCCCCTGGCTTAATAGCGATCACACGGCCTTTTTCAAAAAAGTTATGCCTCGCCTGAATAGGTAGCGGTTTTTTCAACAACACCAACTTTTTTATCCCGATCTCGTTCACCTTATAATCTTTAGCTAGCTGAGCCACAGAAATCTATGGATTAAACGAATTTTAACGACTTATCCTGGCACATCAACTGAGATTCAAGTTATCTTCGGCTCCTTTATAATAAATACTGAGTAAAGCTCTTTATACAAAGGTTTTTTTTGTCATGAAAAACTACGGTTTGCTCGCCGTGTGGGCAGCGTAGGCACGAACGTCATTGTTGTATGGATTACTATGGAAAATTGTTGAATATAATAATTAATTAACTAGCAGCTCGCCCCAGCATCGCACGCGTGCAATATTTTTTTTGGAATTCCCGATATTTTCTTTCATTCAAACCTTGTCCTGGAAATACCGAACACAACAAAAAAAGAATGATCCAATTTGGTGCAGTCGGTCGGAAGTTATGCGCGTACAGACATTTCGGCGACTTTGTTTTATACTATGTAAGGATAAGTTCACCTCTGAGTCTGCCTAACCCTTCGGGAGAACAAGGCGTGTTCTTCTTTTAAACTAAATTCCACCTCAACAATACGAAGATGAAGACTCGTATGATAAAAACATAATGTCAAATCAACATGAAAATGTCAACGGTTGGTAACCCCTAATAAAGTGTCAGTATGAATGGTTTGGTCCTTCATCCAAACGCTGTGACAGTAACAGGGAGTAATGAGACCATCTTATGCTTGGCGTCCTCATTATCTTGGCTTTATTCCAAATGTATTCGAAAAGACTATTTCTATGATGAATTTTAGTTTGACTTTTGGAACAATTACATTATAATGTTAAGTCCTTCTTTAGCAGTGACTACCCCGTTGCTCTTGGGCTCCTGGGTTCGATCCCCAGGTCGGGCAGAGTGTTATTGGGTTTTTCCATTTCATAGCAATAGCCCGGAGTTTGGAAGTTGGCGGTGTTATACCCCATGCCTCGTTAAGCAGGTGGTCCTGCGCCTAATCTCTCTCCGATCGTATCGGATTGCGTGCCGTCCCATCGGACTATGACAGTGAGGGAAGAGGGAGTGAAGCTGTGTTTGCGCACTCACTTGTGCACTATAATATCTCCCGCGCCAAAGGCTATTTTCTGTTGAGATTGGCCGTCACGGCCGAAATACGGTCTGGAGGATTATAAATTATATACTTTTTTTTAGCCTGCAATAAATGCTGTGCTCCTATCATCATCATTATTGCATAGGCCTCTCCTATTGCACGCCATTCAACTCGATTTTCGGCAACTATCATCGAGCTGCTACCAGCCATCCTGCGAAGATCGTCGCTCCACCAGTCTGAGGTCGTCCCACCTTACGTTTACCGATTCGCGGTCTCCACTCAAGAACACGTCTAACTCAACGGCCATCGGTTCTACGGCTAATACTTATGATAATAACACTTCAGCTTGCTTATTCTGTGCTCCGATAATAATGGTTGATTTAAGAGACTAAATCAACACAACATGCATACCTTGTGATCGTTTGAAAAGCGAGATCGATTGGTAAACAATGTTGAATCAATCATTGAAAAACAAAATATGAAATACGTTTGTTAGGCCACAGGCTATTTACGAAAAACAATTTGGAATGTGTCAGAACAATCACCAAAGTAAAAAAGAAATGTGATTCTTTTGTTTGTTTTAATTTTGTTGTTGTGTACCTTAATCCGTGTCTCCTGCGCGTGTTTTTTCGAAACATTACACAAAAACGTTAAAACAAAGAGGCGTGGCAATAATTTAACATTTTAGTACTTATGTAGTATGTGCGTTTAAGGAATATTTTGCGAGGCAGGTAATTTTAATGAATATGATGTCATAATGCATAATTTACGTATTAATTATCCGTAAAACTATGAACATATTTCTAAAATTTGTAATAATAACTAACTAAATACTTGTAGCTTTGTATATTTTTTTATTCAACACATATAAACTATAATAATATGTACATTTATATTAAAAAAAATAAGTAAAATAATCATAGGGCATCAAAGAATTCGTCCGCATCGCTGTCAACAGGAACAGTGCCCAAAAGGCTGGCAGCATTGCCACGTTGTATGGCAATGCTAATTCTTTGGCCAAGAAATAGGCCAGCCCTCTGGTCACGTGAAGAGTCGACTAACCGCTTGGCGATATCTCGAAAAACCAAGTGGGCACTCGGACCCCATGGCCCTAGTGTTTCAACCCCAAACGGCTCGAACATATAACTCCCAATTAGGTTGCAATATTTTCGCCGTAAATATTTTACTAAATACTTAATAATAATAACTTAATGCTTATTTATGACATGTAGCCACTATGTGTGAAATGTATGTGTATGTTATAAAAATCAAAAAAATTACATCTGTGCTAAAAGTTATCAAATAGATCTCAATATATATTTAAACGGGTGAGCAGTTTACGTCCGACTGTACTTTGGCTGACGAATTGAATAAAACTGACGAATCGACGAAAACTGGCAAACACTGGAAACTGTCGAGTTAACGCAACTGTCTAATCGGTTAAACTGACGAATCAGTGAAACTGACTAATCAACGAAACTAGCGAATTCAATAAACTCACGACTGAAGGAAACTGACCTGTGATACGCGGACTCAAATATTTGTGTATGAAAACACGATGTTTTTGTTTTCCGATCTGCATGGAAAACTTTCCCCGCGTGGGTGAAGAGGGGAAGGGTTTGTTTCATTTTCAACCGCCACGGGCATTTAGCATTTTGAAAGCTTAATAACCAACTGAAACAGGTTTTGAGGTTATATTGAGCCGCGGGACGACTCCCGGCCACCGAAGGCGCGGGCCTGCGGACGGAGAGTAATGGGTAGCTCACCGTTCGATCAGGACCGGGCCCGTGCCGGACGGCGCGTATGTGTTCCACGCGCGCCACAAAGAGATGTCAGCGTAAGGGAAGGGGTCCGTTAGGGCCGAAGCCTGCCGGGGTAGCGGGATCGTCCGAAAGGGTTACCGCTGCCCCGGAACATAAAGGGCCAAGGAAGGAACACGGGTGGGTTTTAGTCAGTAAGAGTCTGACACTCCCTTCCGCCCCACCCAGAGCGGGAGGAGTCATTAGATGATTTCCCATCCATAAAAAAAAAAAAAGGTTATATTGTCTTGTGAAGTTGTGAATAGTTGACACTCATCATTTCAGCCGAAAGACGTCCTCTGCTGGACATAGGCCTCCCCCAAGCACCACCACTTCGACCGGTTCTGTGCTTCTCGCATCCAACGGGTACCTGCGGCCTTCACAAGGTCGTAGGTCCACCTTATACCTAATAGTTGACACTAATCTAAAAAAAAAAAATACGCAGGAGACAGCCTGTGTATGAAAACAAATGTTTATGTGTAAGGTTTTTTGCGTAATGTTTCGAAAAAACACGCGCAGGACACACGACTTTAAAGCTGAACAAATGTTTTTTTCTTGCTTTCTTTCTGAAGCTACGTTTTCTAGAAGAACTTTGGCCGTACTTGACGGCCATGTGACAGCCGTTGTGAACCGTTTTCTTAGGAAACCAAACCTTTTAACAGTCAATGAAAATACCGAGTCTTACGAGGCCTTGTTCGACAACGAGCTCTAAGAAAATGAGGTGCAAACAGAAACAGTATTTTAGCCCCTAAGAACTTGGTGCAGTTCCGATAGCAATTATGCCAACCAGCCATAATATCACGTGTGTAATGGTACCCACAGATGGTAACAACATCGATGATAAAGCCCTTATAAACTGCTGTAACTTATTAGGGTTGCGGGCGTGAACCCATCGATAGTTATGACGCAAGTTGCGCATTCATGAACGACCCTAATGATTAATATGCGTTTCAGACGGAATAAACTGTCAGAGAACGCACGAGGATCTTTTCAAATGGAGAATCCTGTGTAAGTACTAATCTATGACCTATATACCTACGTCTAAAAAGCTGAAGAGTTTGTCTGGAACTACAAGTCGGATTTGAAAAAAACATTTTTGCATATTTTGATAACCCAATTTTGTGGAAGAAAAATGTACAGACGCCAGCACATCAAGCTACCCCAATCTGTCAAAATTTCCCAATCAACTTCGAACCTTATGCTTCAGCGATAAAGTTGAAAATCTATTAAAGAAATTTGACAGATTGTAATAACTTGATGTGCTGGCGTCTGTACAAAAGGAGGAAAGCTATTTTTTTAAAGGTTATTTAATATCACGCTACAACCTTTAGGATCAAAGCAAGCCAGAAAAACGCTAAACGAAAACAAAGTAATTTATTGAACTTTTTTTGAACTTTTATTAGACTACACACAACTTGTATGGACTTCAGAGCGAAAACAGAAATTAAAGTAAAAAAAAATAGCAAAGTAGACAAAGCAATAAACCTGCGGCTCGGTTTTAGGAAAAATGTATATTGCCTTAGTTTTATTATTAGATATAATCCAGCCCATTACATACAAACATTATATAAACAGCCAATTCGATACGCCAGAATTTCATCACAAAAAGCGAGACACTAAACCCACACTTTAATCAAATAAAAAGCTTCCTAAGCCCACATATTAGATACAAAACATCACCCATACATCAGTCTAGCATACTCATACATAATCTGTAGCAATAAACACAGAATATAGATAGGTACAGAATGCCGGCTCCTTACAACGAGCGACAACGCACGCACACATAGACACGCTTCTCGTACAGTCACGAGCATAAGTATGTATACACTTGGCTTTATTCATAGGCGATTTTCTACTTTATTTTTTAATGAAAGTTTATGTTATTACAAACATAGTATTTTCAAACCCATAGGTTTATGTAAGTGTCATATTTCAACGTTGCACTTGTTATTTCACGAAAAAATCGCAATTGAAAGTTGCCAAGTGTTGACATATTAGTGCTCGTGACTGTACAGCGAGTGCGAGCACATTCACGACTGGCATTTGCCCAGAGCATGAAGGCGGCATTGTCAACACTTTCTGTTTAAATTTGGCTGGTATTTCCAGAGATTAGCGCGTTCAAACAAACACAAAATTCTTCAGCTTTATTATTAGTATACATACTTACATACATAGTTCATCGCTGACTGTATATACTGTTTTTTTTTGTACTGCCGTCTCTACACGACTCAGTGCTCTGTGGGCATTCGTTAATTTGACATCGCTGTTCGAACGTGTCTATGTGTGCGTGCGTTTTCGCTCGGGGCATAGAGCCGGCCTTCTGTACCCATCTGTTCTGTGGTAAACGGCTATAGTAATAAAGTAAATAACGTATAAGACTTCGTATGTATTAATATTGGTATCGTATTTACGGTAACAGGTTCTCGTAAACCCAGTTGGTAATAACCAGTCAATATTAGTGGATTGTCTGAGTGTACTGTTTTGTTTGAAAAAGTATAATCGTAGATATTGTCGGCTTTATGATTTTTTCTGACTCATGTAAAGAGTCATATTACAAACAGAATTATAATAAGTGCTACAGCATAATCAGCCTATAATGTTTCCACTGTTTGGACACAGACCTCCTCTCTGTGCGAGGGAGTGGGCCATAATCCACCACGCGGGCACAGTGCGGATTGGTGGATGTCACATATCGTCAAGTGTTTGGTTCTAAGACACGTTTCCTCACGATGTTTAATAAGAACATGAACTATTTCAAAATTACCCATGTTGGGCTTGTGCAAGCAAAATCATCATCAGTCCTAATTCCTAGCTGCAGTAGAAATATTATGCTGGTTATAATTATAAGCTAGATCAAGGGATCCGGGACTATCGGCTTTTGATTAGAGAGAGATTTTGCAAAAAAGTTAACAAAAATAAGTTGTTCTCAAAAAGTCCTTTCATGGTTATCACTTTGTTTTTTTTTAACTTTGGGACCCATAACACCCACAAACCATACAATAACATTTCAAACTTCCTGTTTTTAACTCTATTTTCTATTACCACCTTTTTATCACCAAGAGAATGGCGGGCGAGGCATGAAAAGCCCTCGACTCTCTCGCAATCCAATAATAATAAAAAAGCAATAAAACCTATTATTTATTGTCGACTTCCTACTTCAAGTCAAGACTAACGGTACCACAAATTGACTGATATATTGTTACGTTTTTTCGCTTTTTCAATAAGCAGGTTTAGGAGGAAACCAAGTCTTAGAGAAGTTCAACGTTTGACCTAGAAACCATGACAGGGATTTTGCAGGATTTTGTTTTGTACAGATGCCAGCACATCAAGTTACTACAATTTGTCAAATATGGTTCACAGTTGATTGGGAAAATTTGACAGTTTCGGCTAGCTTGATGTGCTGTCGTCTGTACTAGCTCATTATCAGATAGTCAAGTTGCAGTGGTGGCCCAGTGATATCGGCCCCGACTTACGAGTTCGGTCGTGAGTTCGAACCCCGGCCGGCATTTTGTGTATTTAATTTAATTACCACTGCTCTCAAAACAGTGAATGAAAACATCGTGAAGAAACCGGAATGTCGTAGAACCAAACATTCGAAGACATGTGACAGCCACCAACCCGCACTGGACCCACGTGGTGAGTTCTGGCACAGTCCCTCCCACAGAGAGGAGGTCTGTGTCCCAGCAGTGGGAGCATTATAGGCTTATTATGCTATGCATGTAATTGCAGCTTTGTATAAAATTCTTCTTAAACTTATTTCAGCCATAGCTGATTTGTTTGGAATTCGATCATAACTGGTTTAAGCAATGGTTAGGCCGATGATCCGGAGACTTTAAAAAACCAGAGTTTATAGCGCAGGCTGAGAGGCATGATTATGACTAGCAGGAGACTGCAATGGCATATGATAAACCTTTTCCAACCATGTTAGGGTCAGCTTCCAGTCTAACCGGATGCAGTATTTTACATGGGGTGACTGCCTATCTGACACTCACAACCCAGTCACTGGGTAACACGATACCCCTTGGCAAGACTGGTTAGACATACTAGTTCGATGTTTGGACGTAGATTGATTCGATAGACTTAGTTGATTGAGGCTAATTAGTTGGTCAGATGTTAAACAGGCTCCCATTAAAATAGATGGACAAATTTTAACACAGCGCTCAGTACATCTAACCAAAGATATCCAAGCAAAAAAAAAACACTGATTAAAGTGATTTTATTTTGACCTAAAATAATAAATTGCAATTAAATATTAGTGTATTTTCGTTAGCTGATTATTTTTCTTTTAAGTATTTATTGCGTTTTTTTACCATCGTCCTTATTTTGGTGGTCTGAATGATTTCTAAAAATTTTAATGGGACCTTATATATAATAATTATTTTTATCTCAATTTGATTAGCACATCATTATTCAAACCGCCATGAATAACTTACAACAATTTCATTGGAATTTTCCAGAATCAATTTTCCATCACAAGTAACATTCTACATATTATATACCATTAGTTTCCTCCCAAACAATTTGAGTAAGCCCAAATATCTTGCAAAAAAAAGACATGTTTTCCGCCGAATCCAATATAATCAGCAGAATTTTTCCACAAAAAATCTTCACGAAAAACACATGAGCATCCTTAGTAAATATATTATATCTTTGCCTACCTTAGTGTCACTTCCATTTTCTGGTCGGAATGATTCATGAAACGAAGGGGCAATTTATAGGCAAGCTTGGTCAGCTATATTCTGCCCATCGATGGCCTAAAATGAGGTATTTGGATTATACGGAGCGCTACCATAGTTATAGTATTTATGGTATTTATGATAATGTTATTAGGCCTCGTCTTCGAAGGAACTCGTAATTTAGAAAAGTGATTGACTAGTGTTTTTGGGATGTTATGGATATGGGGAGATGTGTAGTTATGGGCCCTTATTTGGAGTCGTAAAGCTTTGGTTTATTGCTATTGCTTTTACTAAAAGTACATCATATTTAAATGTAGCCATAGAAAATATTCTTGCCTCTTTTCTGCAAAGGAGCACATTTGTACTTTGATTTCTAACCTAACCTATGTACAGTGCGGCTGACGTGAGAATGCGTTCCTGATACCTGCCAGTGCGACAATTCTAGTAGCTAATAAAGATCAAATTCGCAAAGCATAGTATTTGTTTATATGAAACTGACAGGTGTCAATATTGAATTCTCTCGACGGCCGGACTGTAAACACTATTTCATTGTTTTTTTTTTTTTGTGGATATAGTTAAAAATAATATAAAATTGGCTAAATAACTGCGCATGTATTCATTTTCTATTGCTTCACCAGAAAACATTGGCCCCTAATTCAGCAACGCGTATATCGTTCGCTGACGCAGCCATTTGCTGAATTTTGGGCCAAAGAAATTTAATAACCTAAATACATGATTTCATGTTATTTTTGCCATCGACGCGCTTAGAAGAAGACCAGAAAACATAATCAAATGGTAACGATTTTTACAACATTAATTTTCCATCGCATAAAATCAAGAGAAATAAATGAAAGTACAAATCAAACGTTCGCAAGAGGAAATTAATATTGAAACTCTTATTACACTTCATTTCTTATCCCAAACTTTGGGAAAAATGGTTTCCATTATATTTAATTTTTCTCCCCTCTTTTTATACCCGAGATGGCAACTACCGTAAAATGTTATAAAATAATAAACAGAATAAAGAGAAGAGAAGAAAAGGTACGATGACTTGCGTTAAAAAATATATTTTCTTTCTTTATACATAAACTCACGCCCTCTTCTTATGGGGGTAAGGTAGAAACAACCGAACGCCACCTGCTACGATCGTCATCTCCTTTTGCTTCGTTTACGTTCATACATCTGAGGGGTAATTCCCGTATTTTTTAGAACGATACAGTCTGATCTCAGTCTCAATCTGTCAAAAACACAATCAATTATTTACTCGTACATAAATTTTTGACAAGTTTTTTTTAATTGATTGACGCTGTGTGACTTGAATTTTAACGTTTTTTGAGTACGAGAATTGGCTTGCGGCGGGGTAATTGCATAACACACTATCAGTAGTAAAGGGTTTCATTTTGGCAGTTCAACAACATTCATTGCATTATTTACGTTGTTGAGCAGACACACTTTTCGAACATATGGAGCAAAGGATTAGCAACATCCTTCAAACTGATTCAGATTGAGATTGATAGTGTGTATCTCTCTGTCTTTCTGTCTCTGTCTAATCTTTATCTTAAAAAAAAAACGAATGAAAACCACGAAAGGAAAAAAAAAAGTTAGGTATTTTGCACATGTCTTAGGTACTTACACATAATCAAACTTGAATACACTACATGCAGCATTGTCTATACATCTAAGCAAAATAAATGACAAGCTTTATGGCATTAAATAAAGATTGACAAATGACTCGACAGCAAAAGTAAGCAAGTAAAAGATTTATCGGTGAAAATGTACCAATAAAACGGTTTGCACGAACAGAAAAGTACGTAAAAAAGTAACATGATACATATGATCACATTGAAGAACAAGCAATGTATAAGATACATTTTCAATTGTTTTTTCATGTTAAAAGCTTCGCGAGATGTACAACCAGCCAAGCAAATATCCCTTGGAGTTTCTATCATTTTGTTTCTTTGTTTATTAAAGAGATTTTGCTAACAGTGAATATATTTTATAAAGGACCTTCATTCTTTAGATCTGGATTATCAGAATTTTGGAAATTATCGTCACTGAAATTCACTAGTTAGGGTTTGACATCCTACTAACATAATATCATAAATATGAAAGTGTGTGTGTATGTGTGATGTTTGGTTGTTTGTTACTGATCACTCAAAAACGGCTGAACAGATTTGGATGAAAGGCACACAGATAGTTATAACCTAGATTAACACATATGATACTTTTTATCCCGGTAGTATGTTCCTGTGGGATAATTTCCGACCTTCGCTGGCAAAGCTTCGAGAAAAAGTTAAATCCTACGATAATATTATAAATGTGAAAGTGTTTTTGTTTCGAGGTTTCTTACTCAATCCCGCAAAAACGGCGGATTTGAATAAAATTTGGGCGAAAATATAAAATTTGAATAATATACGTACGGAAAAAGCCAGTTGATCATAATTATACTTATCGACTGTTTCGTGTTATCATATTATCCTGCTAAGTCACTTACTTTTTAAGATTAGACAGTGTAATATTCCAAAAAACAACACTTTGTCCATGACGTTACATATTCCACTTGCACACAAGTAAACTTTGCCACCATTTGACCTTCCCATATTTCGTGACTCACTCTTCAGGGTTTCATAACATCATAATTTAAGGATGATACGACACAATCTACAATAAAAATATTACACAACCGTTATGACTGTATACTACGTCAGAATTTGATTGATTGATCCGTTAGCGTACAAGCCTCCCAAAATGGGTAAGGCGTCAAGAAATAAAAAAAGAAGCGAATAACAATATCTTCTAACTAAATTCTTTTTATGTTATAAATGAAAAAAAAAAAACGAATGTGATAAATGATTTATTATTTTAAAATTCAACACTAAATAATAACAGCCGCACAGGTCGATCGATCCGGTTAATCTACGCTTGCCGCGGTTGGTCTGTGGATGGGTGACCATCTTTATATACCGAGACCCCTCCGTGCCTCGGAAAGCACGTTAAGCCGTTGGTCCTGGCTGTCATCCGTGGATCTTTGACAGTCGTTACGGGTCGTCAGAAGCCCGAAAGTCTGAGACCCAGTCTTACCAAGGGGTATCGGTATTAACCAGTAACTGGGTTGTGGAGATCAGATAGGCAGTCGCTCCATGTAAAATACTGGTATTCAGCTGCATCCGGTTAACTGGAAGCCGACGCAAACATAGTTGGGAAAAGGCTAGGCAGATGATGATGACTCAACAACTTAAATTGGACTGGGCAGGACGTCTGCCGCATGCCGGACAAACTGTGGGCCAAAATAGCACAGAACTGGTGAATAAGATCCGTTATAACTGGAAGAAAGACACGCTGGCTCGCGAAAGATGGAAGGAGTAGAGGGAGGGCTTTGCCCTGGGCAAAAGCCGGGCAAATTCTGGGCATATAACAGAATTAAAGCTAAACATACAGCACGTATGCAGGCATGCGAGTGTGTGAGTGAAGGTGAGGGTGTGTGAATTTGAGCACGAATGAATCGGAGTGTATGCGTGAGGTTAAGAATGATTCTGGCATCCTACTTCCTACTGTTATAAACGCGAAAGTTTGTGAGGATCGATGGATGGATGGATGTTTGTTACTCCATCACGCAAAAACTACTGCACTAATTAGATAATATATTATTAAGACTGTGCATTACCAAAAGTAAGGTATTGTATCAATCGTACAATGATAATAACTCCCAGGTTTGAATAATTGAAAAGAAATTGCGCCAATCGAACCGGCACCCTAATTGCGTAACACACTATCACTCGGAATCTGAATAATTTTTAAGCAAATTGTTAATCCATTGCTTCATAAGTTCGAAAAATTTGTCTGCTCAACACGTAAATAACGCAATGAATGTTGTTGAACTGTCAAAATTAAACCGATTCCGATTGATAATGTGTTACGCAATTGCCCCGAGGGTTTCCGTTCCAATTATTGCCCCAATTTATTTTGTACGGTAAAGCTTTAAAAGTGTATACGGAAGGTAAGAGAAGCATACATCGTCTTGCTCCTAATCTTTATCATTCCTTCGGGATCAGTAGGTAAAGTGGTGTTTTGGTGTTTACTGTTGTGAAGCTCTCTACGTATAAAATAATGTATATGTCACGGCTAATGGCCAAAATGCGGCTACACCTAGGTTTAGCCAGCCGAAGTGCGGCTACACCTAGGTTTAGCCGGGTACAACTAGGTGTAGCCGGCCACATGCGGTTCGTGTGTACTTCTGGTGACATCGGTTGCATGGTTGCAGTCGATCGATAGGCGACGTAGGATGCAAGAGCGAGCGAAGGGCACCCGGAGGTTAGGTTTGGTTAGGTTACTTTAAACCCTTTACACAGAAATAGGAGCCCCGCGAAGCGGAGCTTCGTCGACGTAGGATGCACCTAGTTGTACCCGGCTAAACCTAGGTGTAGCCGCACTTCGGTTATTAGCCGTAATATATATACCTACATATATAAACCTAGCTTCAGATTCCTCTAGGGTAAAAAAAACTTCACCTTGATACCCAATGAGTTCTACGCCATTTTTTTTCTCTTAATATTTGTACATAACTATAATATGAATGTTATTTAGTGACAAAAATTTTATCATTTTGTAATTTTTATATTTACAATCAACGACTGCCGCTTTAAATCAATCAATCGCTAATTTAAATGTCTGAGCTAGGCAAGTAGTTAAACGTTAGCGATCCAAGTCATTTGCCTAGTTGTTTTATTGAATTGCTGAATATCATTCAGGCCGCTAGTCAAACGGCGCCGTTTAGTTAAACGGCTAGGCAGTTAACTGAATGACTAATTAAGCTATTTGGCTGCGACATATATACCAAGATACAGATAAAGAAAACTAAACGGTGAAGGAAAACATCGCGAGGAAACCAGCATGATTAAGAATCGAAAATTCGAAGACACGTGACATCCGACAACTCCCAGTGGGCCCGCGTGGTGGATTATGGCCAACTCCCTCTAACAGAGAAGACACAGTAAAAATTGTAAAAAAACACAAGAAAAACCAGAATCAGATTGTGATGCGTTTAACGAAAACGATGAAGCGGCTTGCAGAAAATCTTTGCAGTGTAATCATGCTTACAACTAAAAAAAAACACCAAAAGGAATGCTAGATACTCCTAGTTCTGCAGTAGCTATAATAGAAAAAGTACAAGAAGACAAATAAGTACCATAAGTCACCTTGTAACGGTAAGCAGAAGAACTTTACGCTACCCAGTCATCTCAAAGCACCGAAGAAAAATGTAGGTGTACCAAAAAATGGTACGCAATAAAAATGAAAGCTTTTTTATTTATTCAACACTTTCCTTTCTTTATAGCCGCGCGATTTTGCTCTCAAAAATCCTTTTGGACCTCTGGGAGGTAATTTGGGATGAGAAATAACAATATCTTTCGCACAAGGGAATCCTTTACAAAAGGACATAAACAGGTAATAATATAAATTTTAAGAAGGATGGTGAATTTAATGCTGTTAATTACGTTAAAGGTGGGTACGTTTCCTATTGGAATAATATCACAGAATAGATTTGTACAGAAGGCCGACTTCAAAAAGCTGAAGAGTTTGTTTGTTTGATCGCAGTAATCTCTGGAACTGCCAGTCGGGTTTGAAAACTTTTTGCATTTGAATGCCCAAGTCTTGAGGAAGGCTGTAGGTTACTTAACATAACGCTAGGACCCTTAGGAGCCGAGCAAAAATTAAGAAAATTCAGAAAGAACGCTAAACAAAAACGAAGTTACAGTGCGAGCGGGAAATGTGGGTGTTATTTCAGTATACTGTGGTGTCTTACGACTTCCACGTGAACGAAGTCACGGGTAAAAGCTAATATAGAATAAAGGCACACACATCATTTAGACACGTTCACTAGACCGCACGATAGTGGTAAAGAAACCAGTATATCCCTTTCCTTCCTCTTATTTTATTAAGGGGACATGACCTAAAGCGCGGTCACTGTCGGACTGCATAGAAAAGAAAACTTAAAAAACTTGAGTTTTTTGCGTTTAGGTCCTGTAAAACTGCGTACTACGCTATAGCCCGGTTTCCAATGCGAAAAAGTAATGCGCCGGTAATGGCTAAGCGGAACGGACATCGTTTTCATGAAATAAGTTTGCGTTTTCACCAAGAAAGAGTTTAGTCGTCTGATTCACTCTAGAAATGAGCGAGCTCATTATTACACTTTTTGCCCGCTGAGTAATTTCCGCTCGACTCTTTGTTGGTGGAAACACATGTAAACAGTTTTCTCTTGCGAGGTAAAAGAAGTCATTAATGGGTCCGCTCCGCTCGCGGTGGAAACCGGGCTTAAGCAAGCTCAAGGTCAAAGTGTTAACAGAGACGCTAGACGTCCGATCGACTGTACGTGTGGCTATCTCAAAAGAAATGCCAGTCGCAAGTACGCTTGCACTCTCTGTATGTGAAGTATGTCTATGTGTGCGTGCCTTCTTGCTCGTTGTATGGACCTGGCCTTCTGTACCTATGTATCTGTTCTGTGACAATACTGTAGGATGTTATTATTAGCTGTATTGGGGCTTTCGTGTGGGTGTTCCTGTGATCTGTTTCATACCAGATTTTGCAGGCGGTTGGAAAAGGTTTTCACAATAATTATGTCTGTGTTGTAATTAAAATTATCTTTTTATGTAACTGTAATTATGTTTCCTGGTTCGGTTATATTTACAAGGCAGTTTTTTTTTATTTTTTAAGCAATGAAAACTTTTATGGTAGGTGAAGTAGGAGCTAAATACAGGGTGGAAATGGGCACATTTGCCACTATCATAGAAAAAGAAAAGTCTTATAAAAATGCGAACATTCTCGAAAACGATTCTGTCTTCATTTGCAAGCAGTGGTGACCTAGTGGTAGCGATCACGATTTACGAGTTGTAGGTCGTGGGTACGGACCCAGCCTGGCGTTTTAATTGAAGTGAAAACTTCTTTAGGCGCGTTGGGCATTTTTTGACATGGGAAAAAACCATTGAATTCGCGCCACTGTTACCGTAACCGACACCGGTTCGGATGTGTTCGGCTGTCCTCGGGATGCACTCGTTTTTAATGTATTTACGATATGTGAGTTAGTGATGGCAAAATATTCTGTTTGTGTTTTATTTATATGACGATTCAAAAAATCACACGTAATTGTTCAAGTTTTCACTTCTGTCGGCACTCCCGGAGTGCCACTTTTTTATTTTGTGTAATTTATTTCATCACCACTGCTCTCAAAATAGTGTCAAAAGTAGTCGAGTGAACACTAAACAAGTATTTAATAACTTTAAAATTTCTGTCGGTTTAAAAGCGAGTCAATTAAGATGTGGGTACTTACCACCTTTATAATATACGCGCCGCACTATGTAGGTACCATTTTGTGGAAACTTAGATGTGTCTTCTGGACATCCGTGTGTCACTAACGGGATGCAGCAGAATACCAGCGTCAGGTATTGTACCTGGCATATGCTGAGCTGGACTCCCATTTGGTGCAACTATGGGACACACACCGCCCAGTAGTGATCGACCGTTACAAATGTCATGCGAGGTGTCTATGGGTCAATTTATTTTTTTAATCTTTGTTCTTTTTTTTTTCTCTCACCTTTTTTGTTGTTTTTTTTTTAATGCCTGTATTGTGTCCTTTGTTGCACTAAATAAACGGTTTATCTATCTATCTATCTATCACATGTCTCCGAATTTTTGGTTCTAGGACATGCCGGTTTCATCACGATGTTTTCTTTCACGGTTTTGAGAGCAGTGATGATGAAATAATTTACACAAAGTAAAACGCCTCTCTGGGTTCGGACCTATGACCTACATAAGTTGCGGCCATTACAACTGGGCAAATACTGTTGATCTACTTTATATTAGGCATTTATTGTGTTTCAGAGGTCAAACGGTATGAAAAATAGAGTGGAGCAAAAAAGAAAATTTGAGCTTTTGTTCAAAATTATTGTTAACAAAGGCCTTTTGGAAGAACCTTAAACAGAGGAAGTAATGGGGTTTTGTCGGTTTATTTTGTATTTTTATTAGGCTTTTATTTGAGGCTTTTGGATTTATTTGTTATTTAGGTGTGGTTACTAACCTTTTAACAGTTACACGTGTATCATAAGCTTTCGACTATTTATTATTTTTTGATTTCTAAAATCAAAATCAAAGTCATTTATTCAAACTAGGCGGAGAGCGGGAGTCCGCACTTTTTGTACGTCAAAATTACATAAGACAGTACCCAAAAAAGCCCTTCACCACTTCCTAGTGCTTTAGCTGGGAAGAAGTAGCGCATAAAACTCCCCAGTGGCACAGCTGTCATTAAGGAACACAAACCATTCAATTGTTTGCCACGTCAGCTAGCACACGTCAATATATCAACAAAAACATTGGAACTACACATAATATACTCAAGCAGAAAAAATAAAAATATAAAGGTATACCAACAGCTTCTGTATATAATATATCTTAGGGACTATATGAACTAAAAGCGCGGTCACTGTCGGACTGCATAGAAAAGAAAGAGAAGCGCAATGACAAGTCGTTGGTAATTTATTGCAAAATATGAAGCAATTATCTATTTACAAAAAATCTATTATTTGGACTAAAAAATTAAAACACTAGTGCTTTAGTATGTTGCTTGTAGAATAATCTGAGAAAAAATCTGAATAATTTTATATAAAATAGTATGGCTTTTATTGTAAAATGAAAGATTTTAGTGGTATCTTCATGATTTTTTTCCGTGACCGTGCACCTAGATTCTGACATTTCATGAGTACCCATGTAGGTTTATGTGACATCAAATATTTTGATTTTGTAAAACGAATTTTTGTGCAAAATGCAATGCTTCATCCGAAGAAGCAAAAATCTTAAGATCAAAAATCTAAAATCTTAAGATCACTGACAACACAAGTGATCTTAAGATTTTTGAGTGGATAGCTGAAACTCTAGCCACTTTATTTACAAGAGAGAGAATCTTATTCTGGTAATGACCGTAAACATCATTTCATTCATTCAAGTAAAACATAAAACAGTTTCCACGGTAACCTCTTTACTGAACACTACAATAATCCGAAATTGTCTCTAAATTCTTCGAAAAATTACCTTAAGAAAGCTCCTAAATATTTTATTTTCGTACGAAGGCCCAGACCTTTATATCTCTTTCTATCTACGACGTATACCTACGTATTTTTCTGACCCACACACAGAAATACATAATCACATTTAACAGGTAGATTACGACTGTACCTTTTCTGAGCCACAGCTAGGATTTATAGCTTGGAGTCGGGACCTCTAAGATTAAGTGGTTTATTATTTAAGAGTATGCAAAAATAAAATGCTTGAAAATATTAAGTTGTATTTTCAAAAGATCTTCTACATATTTTTTGGTTTAGTCTGAAAAATAGCCAACTGTCTTCTGATAAATTAGGGTAACATTTTATCAAGCTTGGAAGAAAGGTATTTGTGAATTAATATATTTAAATTATATACTATGAAACAAAGTCGATTTTCGTGTCTGTCTGTGTGATCGCCTAGTTCTTCTAGACCACACTATGGATTTTGATGCGGATTTCACTATCATTTAGCAAATTTATTTTAGAAGGTTAATGTTCACGTAGAATTAATATTTAAGTGAGACATAGCACTAAAATCTCAATGTTTGGACACGTTGCTATATTGTTCTGTTGTTGTACAGACGCCAGTACCTACATCAAGCTACCCGAAATTGTCAATCAACTTTGAACCTTACACTTTACCGATAAAGTTGAAAATATATTGAATAAATTTGACAGATGACGTCTGTATATATTTTTAAGTATATTACGCTTAAATGTATTTAAAAAAATATCAATCAACTCAGCCTATCGCAGTCCACTGCTGGACATAGGCGTCAAAAAATATTTATATCTATGTTTATTTATTTGATTAAAATTGCCTTCTCTATACACATACGAAATATTTTTTTAAAGAAGTATTTTTTTTAATTCTTTATAAAATGTAACTACCAAATACGGTGCAAAAAACTCTTACAATTTTCCATAAAAAACCGCTTGTAAATCCTTAATAACCTCCAAAACATTTAGCACCCAAACAAAATAAACGTATAAACGTTTTTATGTTCCCAGTACCCTAAACATAGGGCCCAAATTATATCTTTATAAATGTAACGAAATAAACGCTCCGTTTACGATGTCACAATAAACAATTCCTATTCCTTTGTTGGACTTATTAAGTAGAAAGCTTGGATAAACATGACTATGAATTACTTACTGTGTATATAGGTAGGCTGTGTCACTTTTATCGCCTTACATAACAACGGCGAATCAGTTAATGTATCCAATGTCAACTATTAATTCGTATAAAAGGATTTTTAAACAAAGAACATATTTTCAATGTCATAAATAAAATATTATTTTTCTTTCTTTCTTTCAATGATAAAGTTGGTTTATTATGAACCAAAAAAGGCGAAAAAAGAGGCCATAAAACGCGGGTAAGGAGTGAAAGAGGAGTAGGGTCGTCAAAAAAAATTGCGATAGCCCATATTTTTTGACGTAGGAAAAATATTTATGTGGAGTATGTAGATTTGAGTGATGACCTATGGCACTGAGAAGTGGGCGCTCACAATGGGCCTTATTAGAAGACCCAAAGGACAATAAAGAGGGCTATGCTTGGAGATTCCCTACGTGATCGCATCAGAAATAAAGAGATCCGAAAGAGAACCAAGGTAAATAACAAAGCCCGATGAATTTCCAAACTTAAGTGGCAGTCGGCAGGGCTCGCAGAACAGACGGCCGGCCGACGGTGACGGGCCGAAAGATTCTGGAATGGCAATCGCGTACCGGAAGACGTTGCATTGTAAAGGTCACAGCTCATTAGAGCCACCCGGCACCCACCCCGCACCGCCTCGTCGCACGGCGTCCACTCGTTGTCGACAGGTGGTCCACGGGTGGACGCCGCGTTATCACTAATAAACGTCGCGCGGTCAACCAGTGAACCCCGCGCGGTCAACGAGTGAACGCCGAGTGGTCAATGAGTGAACGCCGAGTGGTCAACGAGTGGACGTCGCTTGGTCCACGAATTTTCGAGTAGTCTGTTAACAATTCTTTATTCATTTTGAAAGCAAAAACGATACGTCCGACTCGTTCGAAAGAAAGGCTGGGAATGAAGGGAGGGTGGGGAGCGGCGCATAGCCAAGTGTCGTCCTCGCGTGAATCATTCGCGGGCAGCGCGCGGTCCACTTGGGACCCGCGCGTTGGCAATGCGCAGTCAGCGCAAGATAAGCATGCGAGCAGCGAGTTGTCACCGAGTGGTCCACCCGCCGTCCGCGCGTGGAGGGCTTACGACCGAGGCGATCCGGTGACGCTACGGAGTTGATATAGTGAGCGCATACCCATACAACTCCATATAAAGAATACTAGCCGCAGGAGGCGAGGCGGTGCGGAGTGGGTGCCGGGTGGCTCTAATGAGCTGTGACCTTAAGGCCTCCCACAAGGTGGAACGATGACCTTGTGAAGGCTGCAGGAAGTTGCTGGATGCGGGGAGCACAGAACCGGTCGAAGTGTCGGTGATGGACAGACGTCCTCTGCTGGACATTCCTCCTCGACCTATTTCCAATAGAGGACATCTTTCGGCTGAAATGATGGTGTAGATTTGACTGGCGATAAGGGGCGTCAGCTAAAACATGATAAAAATGGCACGATGTATATTCCGATTCGTTTAGTCATGTATGTGCGTTGGTAATCCTAAAATAAATAAACAAGAATTGATTCGGTCTGTCAGTCCTGATTATGGAGATATTATCAAACTCAAACTCAAAGCATTTATTTCAATTAAACCAATTACAGGCACTTTTGAATTGTCAAGGGGTCGGTCAGTCAGTAAAATGAAGCTAGTTGCCCATTCCAAAGCGTAGGTACCTATGGAGAAGAACGGGCAAGAAACTCCATGGACACTCTTTTAAATCAAAATAATATGTTTACAAAGTCTTAATTACATCATTCATGTTAAAAATTATGTATGTGAGAACGATGCAGAACGTTAAAAGCGTCCATAATGATAAGTCGAGAAAAAAAAAAAGCAATTTAAATATTAAATTAAATTAAAATAAGCCATGGCAGCAAAGAGATGACCAGTCCCCACTGACGGCGCCCGTTCACGAATATGTCAATGTTATTTGATGAAATGGAAAAAACAAACAAAAGTGTTTGTAGTAAATAAGAAATGAAGAAGTAGGTAGAATCGTAGTGTTGTTTTTGGTCTCGGATAAAAGGAAAATAAACTGGGTACGGATTACGAATTGGGTTCCGCATGATTAGTCTTTCGGTACGCACCTGTCTAAACAATGATAGACAATTCGTAATTGGGTCGTCTCGAAATAAATATAGGTGGGACAATCTTCTGTTTCAAGTTTTTATTCAAAGGTACTATAGAACTACATAATTATAACAAAATAGAGCGAAAACAAAGATCTTCAAAAATAACAAAATCGTTCGTTATGCAAACACACTTGTTTTCCTTAAAGTAGTAGGTAAACGTACATATAGAAAGAAATGGGTAAATGATACCAGCCGCACGGGTCAAGGTTAAGCTGCGCTTGCCGCGATCGGTTCGTGGATGGATGATATATTTATATTTTATGCATATTACTGGAGATTGTGCAATGCTTTTCTTCTTCATAAAAGATATCAGTGTTTGTATTATTTTAGATTCTCTAACTCCACGTTTGATCTATTTCAATAATATTGTGTGTAGGTAGTAATAGTTTTTCCCGAGCGCGCGGTTATTATTGCCTCATCTATTTTCATCAAGACCTATAATATCGTTGAACGTACATTATCTCTATTACGTGGTCATCTTACTGGTTTTTTTTTTGGCGATGTTTAATAACTTTTTGGAATACATAACATAATATTCCCCGAAGGATTAGGTAGTTACACATGTCATCAGTTATATTTAAGTCCCATTCAATAGGGGGCGAGCCTATTGCCATCAATAGGGCACAAAACTCCAGATTCCGGGCTGCTACTAAGAAATTCTAGACTCTTTGGAATAAAACTTTCTTTATCATATTCACATTATTCTTTACCCACTAGACTAGAATCAGCCAACAAAATGTAGGTTCAATAAAAAATTAAAATAAAGCTTATAGTCAGTTCAATAACTTTAACTGCAGGTGCGGAAAACCTCAAACGGCGCAAATACTCCAATCTCTTTGGAACTTATATATTTGAGCCGTTTGGGGTTGAAACACTAGGGCCATGGGGCCCGAGTGCCCACTTAGTATTTCGAGACATCGCCAAGCGGTTGGTCGACTCTTCACGTGACCAGAGGGCTGGCCTATTTTTTGGCCAAAGAATCAGTATTGCCATACAACGTGGCAATGCTGCCAGCCTTTTGGGCACGTTTCCTATTGACAGCGATGCGGACGAATTTTTTGATGCCCTTTGATTATTTCCCCTCCCTTTTTATATACTTGTACATATTATTATTTTAAGACCGCTTTTAAATATTATAACTTGATATATCACTGATGAAAAATAGCGAGAAAGTGTATAAATTATAACAGATTGCTGACCCGTCGACGGAGATAATGGTGATCAATTTTGTTAGATGACACATGCATTTTGTATTTGTGTATTACTGATATTTCATCATATTTATACCTACAGGGTGTAAAAAGATCCATCACATAGCTGTCAACTACGCATTTTGTACATCAACATAAGTAACATTACACAAAAATACGAGTAGTTGCTGGGAAACGACATTTATTATTGATGGCAAAATTAGCTATTTGCGTTAGTGCGCAATGTAATACGCTAAACATTTTGCTTATGAGTGCATGCAATGGTACAGGGGTCATGGGGGTATTAAAAGTTGTATTGTAAAAAAACATATTTTTTTTAAGAAAACGTCAGTAAAAGTTCGAATTCTGACCTTCAAAGAACCAGAAGGTTCCTAGGTATGGCCTAGTACAAAAAATATTACAATGATGGGGAGTACAATTAAGTGACTCCCGACTTCGGTAGGTGTCTTTTTACATCCGTTATGTGGCTGGCAACTACCATCACTTTTTAAACACAAAGGAAAATCATAAAGACAAATAACCTCTAGTTAATAATCACGAAGACACTTATATCAAAGAATTGGCTACATAAGTCTGCAGAGGGTACTCCACAAACCACAAAACTCAATGATCACACATCATTTTATGATGAGTATAATTTCTCTGTAGTATTGTTTTTAAATAAAACGAAATTCATGATCTACAAAAATGTTTTTGAAAAAATATATTGAAAATATCGTTTTAACTGTAGATATTTCTGTATATTTCCTGTATCTGGTCAAAACCATGATTCAATTTAATCGATTAGCTTTGTTTTATTGTGATTCGTTCTGCATTTGTTTTAGCGTTGCCCTGTACTAGATTTAATTGAATAAAATCATAATAAAATCTTCAAAGAAAATAGCACATTTTTATTCACACAAGTGTTGTATGAATAAAAATTTTAAGAACAAACTATGAACTATTTGTATGACAGGAATTTTAACTTTTTTGGAACATGAAATTAATTTAAACTAAACACTATTTTTAGAGCACTATTTTATACTATATTCAATTTTCAACAGTAACAGTTATTTTACCTCTGAGTTTGCATCAATGTCAAAATCACAGTGATCTTTATTTTCGTGCAATAAGGTTGGTATTCGGCTGCTGCTGTCAGGGATAAAATAAATGTGAACAGACTGTAACTAATATTATAAATGCAAAAGTGAGTTTTTTGTTTTGTTTGAAGCTTTCACGCTAAGACATCTGAACGGATTTGGATGAAATTTGGCACATGTGTAGACCATGACCTGGGTTAGGACGTAGAATACTTTTTATCTCGGTAGTAGGTACTTTCCCGTGGGATTATTTCCGACCTCCACGTAGCCGAAGCCGAAGCCACTGCTGGCAAAAGCTTACACTTTATAAAATTGAAGCTAGTACATTACTCTATCTACCAATTCCAATACTTATTTCTCTGCCGTGCTTTTACTTTAAATATTATTTTTATATTGAAAGCACCTAGTTAGATACTGTCTTCTCAAAATTTGAGATCATCTTTCGGAATAAAATATTTTTTATTATTTAAAATGTGGCGACATTTACTTCTCAAAACACGAACTACGCATCACACTATAGTCACGCAAAATCCTGCATAGCGCAAGTGAAGTTTACCGCGCAACTAGTATATATAACGTCCCGAAATCAATCGTCGGGCTAATTTCGATCCAGCCTGTCCCTTGCTGCCCTCTCTCAGAGTCGCACTACGCCGAGGTCCGTGCCCCCCACAGGGGGTGCTCTTAGCATGTAGTCGTTTAGTTTTTAAGTTTTTTAAGCCCTGGCTGGAGGCCTTAATTTATTGAGGCATCTGCAGGCAAGTCTGGTTAAGCAGGCGACAACCTCCTAGGTTGAACTGCGAGATGCCATTCCCGAAAAAAAATCATCGGGCAGTTGGCCACCAGAAACAACACCCGTCTGGTCGGAGGATCCTCCCTTTTTTTATGAAGGATGAGTGAACTTTACACCCTGTTCCTCATACCTGTATAACATATTTAGACGTAATTACTTATAGTAATTGTATCTTTTATACAATTGCTAAGAATTATGATTATTGCCAATTATTTCTTGGTCCTATTCCTAGAAAGACCATAGGAATATATACTGGTCTTTCAATTCACGGAGGGCTATTATTTTGTAATGATTCACGAGGCCCTATTATAATCCTATTAACAACAGCAACAATTTATCAAACCAAACCAGCCATTCACGATCAACAAACTATCAAATAATTAGATCTAGCGCCACTTAACAAAAACTCGAAGCCAAAGAAAACTAATTATGGCCTTATTAATCTAAATCAACCAAATCGCGAAGAAAGAATAAAGAAAATATAAATACTTCGGTAGATAGAATCTTAATTTAAGACCGGCCTGAGGGACTTGTTCATAAAAAAAGAATGTAGGGAATGTAAACAAGAGGGAACAAACGAATACTCTTGAACAATAATGAGCCACCAAAATCTTGTGGTGAAAGTTAACAATATAGAAAGATTGTATATTCTTTTGCACAGATGTTGGGGAATCTTGACGCATTGAGGTAATGGAATTTTCGTCGGACACTTGAACACGTTTCCCGTTCAGATTTAAAATGTAAGGATTTGTGTTTCGTGAAGGATGATTTTAGCGTTTATTTTGTGCTTTATTTGCTTTTTCTTGTGTCCTTCAATGCTTTTGGTGTAATTTGGAAGAAATGTTAGGAGTTTCTTGAAGATAAAGCGTGTAATCTTCTGTATGTTATTAATTTTAAGATTAGGAAAAACACGAGAAAGATAGGTATTAGTATTCCTAAACAATATACTATTAAAATACTTATTGAGATTCGCAATTCGCATGTACACTATCCTGATGTTTTTGATAAGATAATGTAATTTTGTTCTTAGCATATCGATGGCAAAAAGTTCAAACACCTTTGGCCCAAAATTCAGCTGCGCGAACTCCGCTCACTGAGGCAGTCGTAAGATCATCTAGTGCACAGGTGACAGGGCATGCGTCGCAGAATGAAAGTTGGGCCATTGTCTGTGGGGAGGTGCCGCATAGTAATTGTTAAAGAAAATAATAAAAATTGCTGGGAAGATTTCCTATGTTGACTATCTCAAAATCAGAATCAGATGAAACAAGTACGCTCTAATGTCTTCACAGACTTGTACATTAATTAATTTAATAACAGCCAGAGCACCGAGGTTTGGAACCACGTAATAACATTGTATTGCATAAGTAACATCTGGTAGCTAACGAAGTCTATAGGATTCCAGAAGCTTATACTAATGAATGCTTTTACAAAAAAGTACATATAACAGAATTATAATTGCTAAATACATATTTTGTAGATGACATGAATTTTTTATTGTTATTATGTGTAGAGTAAAACAATTAAACCTTTCAACAATATATTGTTTCATTCGGTATCAAAATAATATTCTACTATTATTTGATTTGGAACGTTGTCAGGTAAAATTCTATAAGTCTCTGGAATTTTTCCAAGAATATTAAAATATTCACTTACCAATGAAATGCAGTGCTATGCAAATGAACACTGAATGTAGCGGTGTCATTTTGATCATTGTTGATTCTTCTCTGCCAACCAGTTCGATGCACCATTCATTTTATTTAATATTATCCACATTTATTTTATATTCATCCACATTATTCACAACACTCACATTATTTATCACTCATTTGTCTTTGTGTAACAGTTTCATGTTTGATCCGATCGATTCGATTACATTCAACAATCGAATCAAACCAGCCTACTGATTATCGAGAAGCGATTCTCGAGATAATCTTTAACAAGACGGTGAGGTCGAAATATCCGTTGCGGGTTCTGCCACGTTTCAAGTCTTCTGTAACAAAGTGGAGTAATTTGATCAAGTCTAGGAATTTGAATACGATTTCCATATTGGATGCTTACACGCTAAACCTTGGGTGTGTGCCAGAGATGTACTCGAAAGATGTTACGTGGATTCCCATGCTAATCCGGTGATAAAAGAAAAACATGGACTCGTAGGAGAAGTGGTAAGTGTATGAATTTTAACACAAGAATATGTAAGAGGAATAATATTTCGCTAACTTTCCACCTATTAGTACCTAGTGGAAATGCAATCATCGGAACTATGCTCTATGTTAGTATAAAATTTGCATCTTTAAGGTTCAATTCTCAAGACGCCAATGGAGCTGATAAAATATTAAAGAAAGAAAAGCATTGAGAGTATTCAGACAATGGAGTATTTGACATTCAACCTCACCAATGGATATCAAATTTTATTTTCGCTAGCAAAAATAACAAACTTTTTATTGAAGTGAATGATTAGAACCTATTAAATGAACATTAACATGAACTGCTGCTTACCCCAAAAGAAAAACGAGTGTAAGTAGAAGAAGTAATATTTCACCATTAGTTTACATTTTGTACATTTTCGTTTGGACCAAAACTAAGACCACAAATTCTGGAAGTTCCCCAGTAACGACTATAAGTTTTGGAAAACTTGCTAGTTCGTAAGATTGATTAGTTTAAAGAATTGGCTTTTGCGGCTAAAGGGATTCAGATTACTTCAGTTTTACCCCCATACTAATAAACGTTGTGTAGCGTCTGTATAGTTACACAAGGCTTTGTCTTCTTCTTTCGAAAGTCAAATTACTGACGACTGAAAGAGAGAAAGAAAGAAAGCGATAAGGCCGCCCATTGTATGTTTTATGTTAATAATTGTTTTTTTTTTGTTGTTTTTTCTGGTGTACAATAAAGTATATATAAATAAATAAATAAATCGGTGTGTAGCTATTCATCTGATATAATACGTTTATTAGTAAGGGGGTTAGTGGTTAGTCTGTTTTGTTAATTTATAAAGAAAGCTTATTCTTTTAAAAGTGATTTATCCATGTTACCAACTATTTTTCTGAAAAATAAAGGTGTCCTAAAGACTTTAAAAATATTTAACAGAATTAACGAGGATATTGTTTTATGAGAATAGCTATGATAATAGGAAGTTTATAACAGCATTATTTTTTGATTAACCATCAAAATATAAAAACTTTTCCAAAACACGTCAACAGACTCGCAAACTATACGTCAAGAAAGATTTCACCCATAAACTTGATGGCACTGGTATTAAAAATGTTATGCGCACCTCTACGCACAGAATCTCATAAACACCAGGAACATTTATGACGTAGGTAAATAAATAAACATCTCACATTCACGGTCCTACACTGGGATTCTGTGTCGTAGAACACACACACACAAATCATGAGTACAAACATGCAGACTTGAAGCAAACATCTGTAGAACAACGTGTTTGCTGTTGTGTGAAAATCATGCTGTGTCTTGCATTATATCTATGAGAGCTATATCATTAGGTTGAAAATGTATTAGGTGCTATAATCAATCATGTTTTGATCCCAAATTGTGAGGTATGGGATATATGTTATACCTACAGGGAGACCAGAAAAAAGTAAAAAAAAACAGGTTGGAAGAAAATGTATACCGGATGATTTTTTTACCGGTTCCAAATTTTTACAGGATGTTCTACCCATGAATATGAACAACTTTCACTATGGGACCAACTCTGAAATCACGAAAAAAAAACCTGCTGTTTCATACATTTTAGTCAAGTACTTAGGTATTGAACTTTTGTATGAAACAGCTGATTTTTTTTTCGTGATTTCAGAGTTGGTCCCATAGTGAAAGTTGTTCAGTTCGATGGTTTAAAGCACCTCTTAAAGTTTGTAAGGTTAATTTTTTAATACTTTGTATAATCCTTTGCTTATTGCTTACTCAGCCTGGAGAGAACACTGTCTCCAGATAAAATTTCCAAACAGGGTAGTATAAAAGGACATTCACCCTTACCTTTTCTTCACTCAGTTGATCTTTGATCAAATAAACGAGATGGGCAGTAGCACTGACCCTAAGTAAATCATTCAGCATAAATCTGAACCCTTTAGGTCTTAGGTCGAACGGAAGGTCTTTATTTATGCAGAAATTGGTCTTGATATCCTATTCTACTTGGGAATAATTACCGGTTAAAGTTTATGTTATAGTGTTTGTCTGATCATCCACTTATCCTAATTTGAATTTTCTCAGTGTAATAACGTCATCAGCTGAACACAGATATTCTAAAAAGGTTTAATTGTCCATCACCTCAAGTGGTATACAATAAACTATTGCCTATTTAATAAAGTCCACTCCTTTATTACAAACCACTGCAGGACAGGATGATCCTCTTATTGACTCATCATCTGCTTAGCCTTTTCCCAACTATGTTGGTGTCGACTTCCAGTCTAACCGGATGCAGCTAAATACCAGTATTTCACATGGAGCGACTGCCTATATAACCTCAACAACCCAGTTACGGGATACGACACTCCTTGGTAAGACTCGTTGTCAGACTTTCGGGCTTCTGACTACCCGTAACGACTGTCAAAGATCCACGAATGACAGCCGGGACCAACGGCTTAACGTGCTTTCCGAGGCACGGAGGTTATCATTTAGCAACGGGATCCTCTTATCAACTGTCTACTGGATTTGGCTTTTCTCTTTTATTCTAACTAAGATCAGATCAAAACAAATATCAGAAAGAAGCTGGTTGGGGAGCCTCCCTAACCAAACTTTTCTAAAACAAAAGCCCATTTAATTTGTAATATAATCTACGCATAATTACCTCTAACCTCCCTGTTCCAAGTTGTGTTACGAAGCCATTTTATGAATATTTCAGAGGACTGCATAATTTCCTCAAGATTCAGGAAACAAACTTTAATGCAATGTTAATTTGACGACACCAGGGAACCCGCTTCCTCCAGGAAGGTCGTACGTGTATTAAAGTTGTGTTCACATAAGTTTTAAAGGGGTATATGAATTGTTTTGTCTTCTTTAGATTATTAAACTTCATCTTCATTACCTATATCTACATTCCGTATTTTATGAAGCTTTATAATATCGTGTTTAAGGTTCCGTATACAAGGAGTGCCAGCGCTTCTCGCTATTAGCTCTGCTATCCTGTCCGTCTGTCTGTCAGCGGGCTGTATCTCATGAACCGTAAGAGGTAGACAGTTGATTCGAATTTTCGCAGTGTGTATTTCTATTGCCGCTATAATAACAAAAAAAAAAAGTTAAAAATTAAAGAGGGTCCCCCCATAATAATATTTGTAGTGAATATTGTATGCTGATACGGAACCCTTGGTATGGAAGTCCGACTCGCACTTGGTTTTTTAAAACATTTTGTCTCCACATACAGTACCAACGTTTACAAAACTACTATCAAGAGGTTTTATTTTAGGTATATTTCAACAATATGAATGTAACTTCATAGGCAGTCGCTCCATGTAAAATACTGGTATTCAGCTGCATCTGGTTAGACTGGAAGCCGACCCCAACATAGTTGGGAAAAGGCTAGGCAGATGATGATGATGAATGTAACTTCATCAATCAAATAAAAAAACAGTAAATAAACTGAGACTGATACCAGTAAAGCCAAGACCTAAACTCAAAAAACGCAAAATCAGAAAAATATAAATGATGTTTTTCAGGATATATGCTAGGTAGATAGTGTGTTCAGTTGAAAACATAATACAACTCATTTGATACCATAGAAAAAAAAATGAAGATACCTCTAAAAACTTTCTTAAATAAATTACCAGCGTTGTGTCATCGCGCTTCTCTTTCTTTTATATGCAGTCCGACAGTGATTTAATTTGATAAATGCACTGTTTGTTTTCTATTAATTAAAATTATTTTATTCGACAACATCCATCTGTTTCTTACTGAACTTCAACTATATCCGTCGACCCTGGTTACTTATCTGTTTTGGTGACCGTACACCGCGTGTTCTTGGTTCTTGGTATAGTTGTCGCGTTTTAGAATGGCAATAGTGGTCATTGCCCTTTTCCTAATAAATATCTCCGTAGGAATCCTAACAACAAACTATGTATGGTTTTTTGCTATTGGAACTCGTTGAAGATCACGATAGGTATTGATTCAGGACAATAATGGATTTTGATTTCAGTTTTTTAATTAAAAAAATGCTAGAAAATGTAGATGGGTCAATGACCGCTATTGCCATGCTAAAATGCGATAACTATAGGCCCGCGGGTGTTAGTTAAATACTGTAGTAGTTGATACTGAGCTAGATGATATCAGTGAGCAGTGGTGGCCCAGTGGACTTACGAGTTATATATTGGTCGTGAGCAGGCAGACGCTTTGTGTAAACAATTTCATCACCACTTCTCTCAAACCGGTGTAGAAAAACATGGTGAGGAAACCATGTCCTAGAACCAAAAAAATCGAAGACATGTGACATCTACCAACTACCAACCCGCACTGGGCCCGCGTGGTAGATTACAGTCCATTCCCTCTCGAAGAGAGGAGGCCTGTGTCTCAGCAGTGGGAACATTATAGGCTGATTATGCTAGATTATATCTAGCTAGACGATTGTACCTAAATCGTATCGACCATTCATAAGCTGCTTATTGTATCAAACGCGACGTTTGCTATTATGCGTTAATTTGAGCCCTGTTTTCAGGCAGAATGAATCCAAAGCGAATACTGTATGGATATTAAATACCAACTCTGCCTTTCAACTGTTCCGTATTATGATGAGAAATTATTTCGTTCCCATATTTTGTGTAGATTTAGGGACGTTTCCGGTGGATTACATGCTTGGTGGAAAGGGGTTATGTTTCTAATTGACGTTATGTTTTTGGTAAATTAATGTATTTTATTATGTTTAGTAACTGGTAATGTGCCTCATTATGGAAGTTTTTAGGTATGTTGCCATAGTAATATCATTTTTACCAGACTACGGCGAAGCAAAAAGGAGGGTTATGATTTTGAGCAGTATGTATGTGTTTGTATGTTCATCTGTTCCCTCATAACTTCTAAACTACTAGTCATAATTAAACAAATGAGGTATTGTTGTAAGCGTTTTGATCGTTTGCTGGTTATAGCCTATGTGACGTCACATTAAATTTAATATGGCGCCCTTTAGCAGACATAAAGTCATGATCTAAAAAAAAAAATTTTAATATGCCGTGTTTTTTTGTATTATGCTTAATTAGCACATTTCAAAAATATAAATATTACTGAAATAACCCCCAAAACAAGTAAATAAAAAATAAGTTTAAAAACTAAAACCCCACTACTGAAAAGGATGAAGCAAGAAAGTACCTTCCCGTGGTCGCATGCCGCTGTACTAACATAAAGCTCCATAGCTGTCTTTTTGAAATCATAGTCTGGTCGCATGCTACCATTAGCATGCGACCAGACTATGATTTCTAGATAGACCTTATATAGCGTCATTTTATGTTACTAAGCAGAAGTTATAGATACGAAAAAAAGGAAACTGTATATTATTTAAATATATATAATTATATAATTATACTTGACATTATGCTAGTTTCTACGTTGTATTTACTATTATTGAAGCGGAGTTTTATGCAAAATGTCTCAAGCAATTTTAAAATTGTAATAATTACGTGACAAAAAAGCATAGATAAAAACAGCGGCACTCCGGGAGTGCCGACAGAAGTGAAAACAAAACACAAACAGAATACTTTGCCATCACTCACTGACATATCGGATATACATTAAAACCGAGTACATCCCGAGGACAGCCGAACACATCCAAAGCCGTGTCGGTTACGGTAACAGTGGCGCGAATTCAATGGTTTTTTCCCATCTCAAAAAAATGCCCAACGCACCTAAAGAAGTTTTCACTTCAATAAAATTCGTTCCTATAGCTTCTTAACCACCTATAGAGGTTTCTCTTAAAATATTTCGTGTATGAACAGATAGACCTCGTATAATTCAACTAGAACCTCACTTGAATTCCTTTGAATCATATTTTAACGTGGTGAAATATCTTCGTTATTCTTAGTTCTTAGTTCGCCGGGGCTGTCAAGTTCTTATGCAACTACTTCCTGACTTTGTACGTTTTCTTCAACTGGAATTTATTTGTTGGTATATGATGTATTAGCATGGTCTTTTAAACTTCGTTTGAACTTTGAATGGTTCTTTTGTGATTCAAAGAGCCAAAAAGCTATTAGACTGCGTTAGAAGATTATTAAGTGAATAATAATACCAAGATTTTACTGTCCCACTTCAGGAAAAAGGCCTCTTCTTATACAGAGATGGCACGAGCAGTCGAGGAATTGATTTGGTTGTCGAGACTTATATTATGTTGGCGAGATTTTTATCATCATCCAAATTTTTACAGGGTGTTCTACTCATGAATATGAACAACTTTCACTATGGGACCAACTCTGAAATCACGAAAAAAAAAATCAGCTGTTTAATACAAAAGTTCAATACCTACTTGACCAAAATGTATGAAACAGCTGATTTTTTGAAAGGCGTGGTCAGAACATGCCGAATTGCCAGCATGTCCTAGAACCAAAAAAAATTCGAAGACATGTGACATCTGCCAACGCGCACTGGGCCCGCGTGGTGGATTACGGCCCACTCCCTCTCACCGAGAGGAAGCCTGTGTCCCAGCAGTGGGAACATTATAGGCTGATTATGTTTTTGATGCTATATAGATAAATATCAGTTAGTTCTCGTCTATAAACATTCTCAAAAATATCTACGGCAAACTCGTTAAGCCTTACATAAACGCGCAGTACATTGGTGACATCATCGCCGTCTATCTGTCATTATGCTATTATCTCCGTCGCAAAGGATACGTACGATCATATGCGATCATTTACGACTCCTAAGTACTTGTTACGGATCGTTTGCATGTTTGAGAGAACGCTCCGCCTAACACATTCCATTTACCACTGCGCTTGTGCGAAATTGAAAGGTCGTATCTCCTAAAGGACGTTCCCGTTTTGGGACATTTGATATTCGTAGCTTTTGGGAATTATGGAGTCATTTCTGTTTGAATTTTGGGAATTTTGGTATGACTTTTGCAATATTTGATAGTGACCAGAAGGACAATTCTCGTAATTTAAAACGTTCAAAATCTAGTCGCAGTCTCATCTCGGCGACAAATAAATGTCAAAAACTTGTCAAAATGTAGCGAAATTCGAGGTTTTTTGACAGATTGAGACTGAGATCAGACTGTGAACGCTCTTAAAATTACGAGAATTGCCCCTCTGTTGATTGAGCTAAGTGGAAGATGAAACGTACTTAAATAAAGTGGAAAACTAAAGAGGAATTCCAAAAAAGACAGATTATTCAAAAAGTTTTTGTAACTAACCAATGCCCGAAAATTTAAGAAAATCAAAGTTTGAAAACAATGTTTGAAAAACACCATAAAATAAAATTGACAGAAGCTTATATATATAATAAAAATCATCATTTATTTCTATAACATAAAACGTTAACAGCACCAAGCAATATTGATTTTAATTACTACCGACATTAAAGTCGTAATTCAATATACCGAAGCCAAAAATACGCCCTTTCGATTTCAACAGCGCTGCTGTGAACATTAGGTCCAATTCATTCCATTACCATTCGATACTCGTTACTCGGTACGCTTTTAAACTGTTTACCCGGCAAAATTGAATTCGCCGAGTTTATCTAAGGGAACATCTTTCTGTGGCACCGACGCAAATTGAACGTGTTTCACTGAGTATACTTAAATAGGGTTACGACTTAATGATGGCTGCGTTAAGAGTGGAATGAGAAAACTGAATTAAGGGGTTCTTTAATTTGTTAAGCCTTCGAATTTTTACACCATTGCGACAGCAATGACAGGATTAAGTTTTTCATGCGTGTCTATATAACTTTATATAATTTTATATATAACATGAAATTGAAAACGTGCGCAAATTCGAAAAAGGAGGTGCAGTAACTGTCTTGAAAAAATCATGTGATTATCGTCTTAGACAGTGCAAACTAATTTATTGGCTCCATGCAGACGAATTATCAGTGTTCCAGTGAAAAAACGTATTATACTCGTAACAAAAAAGAAAATTAAAGTATCAATTTTAGCACGCGCCTGATAAGCAATCCATTCATCGCAGAGTTCACAACATGAAGTTGGCAACGCGTTGAAGTAGCAGAACCGTATCAAAATCCGTTGCGTAGTTTAAAAGAGCAACGCGGTCACACGGAGAAAAGATATGGAAAGCGACTTTAATTAATAATATTTATTGACATAATCTCATTAAGAATATTTAATACTAGTAGATCAATAAGAACACTATTACGGTAGTTTATCTTATTTTAGCATAATTTAAGTAACTACTTGAAATTACTTCATATTATTAGTAGTACCAATTTTTTGTTTTGGTTTACTGTTTTTGCTGTCGTTGATGCGTTCGTTGTTTCATTATTTCGAGGACGCGTAGTTAGGTGTGAAGTTTTTCGTTATAACGTGCATTCGTTGTCCCGTGATTCGTTATCAAATGTTTTCGTTGTAATGATATTCGTTGCTTCGAGCTTTCGTCATTAGATTATTCGTTATTGCAAACTTTCGGCGCTGCATTATTCGGCATTTCATATTTCGAAGTCACGTAGCGGACTCGTATTTACCTAATTTTGACCGTGCATTTCTTTCCTTAATGATATGCTCTAAATTTTCCTTATAACAGGTTGAATTAGATGTTATAATTTGGCGCATCTATTCATTTTCATCCTGTTTATGATTATTTATACTCTCGAAGCATCCTGATGGCTGAATGGTTTTTAAAATGACGACGTAGCATGTGGCGCCGTCTAGTTTGGTTACGAAGTTACCAAACTCCCGAAATAAACCAAAGAAGTTAGAAGAGGAAGAAGTCAGAAGGTTACCAGAAACTATCGAAGAGGTCGAAGAGAAGAGAGACACTGGCTGATTATTGTCACTCTAGCATATCATCGCATGAATGGTTGCTTGGCGGCTGTCTTCTGATGACAGATTTAGTCAGGAGAGCTGCTGTCATACCACGTCTACGACGAATTATTATATTTCGCCAAAATCCTCAGTCAAGCTGCTGAACCACTAAAACAATGACCACTTCTGGTAAAGGCTATCCTACACCGTTAAATACATGAGGTGTTTATCGACTCGTTTAAGTCGCGCGAGGGTTTTAGGTATTTTGTAGGCTAGGTTTTGTGGTTATGTCTGATGCAGTGCTAGATTTAATAATAATAATAATAATATTCCACAACTATCACACAACGCCATCTAGTCCCAAGCTAAGCAGAGCTTGTGTTATGGGTACTAGACAACTAGACAACTGATAAACATACTTATATATTTCTAAATACATACATATTATAGATAAATTACAACCAAACACAGAACAAATGATCGTGCTCATCACACAAACATTTGTCCTGGGTGGGAATCGAACCCACGACCTCCGGCAAAGCAGTCAGGGTCACTAACCACTAGACCATCAGGCCTGTCAATTTATTACTTTACTGTTTAATTTACAAGGCAGATGTGAGTGGAATCGGCAGGAGGGGACGCCCTTAGAAGACATATTGGTCCTGGGCCTTATTGGTAATGTTTTTTAGAAAGGTCAGGTGCGTAGTACTCGCAACCGGCGTACGTGTATGACCAGACGAAAATGAGGCAAAAGGAGTATGTAAGGATCGTTGCAGTCCCATGTCAAGTTATGTATGTATGTATCTGATACAGTTGATAGCATCAAATCTGAGATGGAGCAAAAATAACTGCCATCAACTAGCTAACTTTTCAAGCCGTCTGATGTGACTGCTTGAAAAGTGAGCTTGTTTTAAACTTTTTAGTTGAAGTCGGGGTTTTTTTTTTTGTTGCAGTATCAAATTACATTTTAGGATTGAAGATGGATTACACGTTTCATCCATAGGAGTTTTTGAGAAGTGGTTATAGCAACGAGAAGAAAAAGCCAGTTTTAATGACTCATCTTCATCTAATTGACGAGTATGTCTCACATTCACAGCATGCTATTTTTGGAGTAACATTGCTTCTTAAGGAAATCTATTGCAATTCATAGTTCTTTTAAGTTTAGCCACTTTCTCCAGTTTTTGGACTGCACTTATCTTCCTAATTCAAAAAGTCTTCCTACGTAGTCATCAATACTCTTGTTATTTCGGTAATGAGTTGAGCCGCAAAGGCTGCAGCGGAACAATGAGCTGGTATTATTTCATTTTCCTTGAATCAATAACAATATATCCTACCCTTAAATTAAAAAAAAAAGTAATTCACTACAGTCAACACACGCCCCGGTCAAAATTCCCACCTCTGAAGTTAAAATAGAAAGTAATAAAAGAACTTTCCAAAATGTCCTCTTCGCAGGGATCGCATTTAAAAGTGACAGGAAACAAAGAGCATTTCGTTAAAAAGTTGGAAGTTCCACGATATTGGGCAACACTCAATTTACTTGCTTTATTAAAGTTTGGTGTTTCAGGAATAATTGGAATATTTCAAAGTATTTTTTGGAATTTAATATTTCGCCGTTTAGTGTTGGTGGGAGACGTCATAATTTTTTTGAGAATATTGTTATGAGTCTCTTTGCATCCATCTTCGACACGAGGTCTAAATGTAGGTATGTATGATATGAAGTAAAGAAGACCTGCACCCTAATTGCGTAACACACTATCAATCGGAATCTGAATCATTTTGAAGCAAATTGCTAATCCATTGCTTCATAAGTTTGAAAAAAGTTTTTGCTCAACACGTAAATAACGTAATGAATGTTGTTGAACTGTCAAAATGAAACCGATTCCGATTGATAATGTGTTACGCAATTGCCCCACCGGAGAGTATTCATCAGACTTTGTTTGATTTTAATCTAAATTCCGACTAAAGATGTTTCCCTTTTTGACGTAGGAGTATCTTATATAGTATAACATAAACATCACACCTGTATTACTCGGAGTTACGCAGAGGTGCACCTTAATAGTACAGTCATCATCTGCCTAGCCTTTTCCCAACTATGTTGGGGTCGGCTTCCAGTCTAACCGGATGCAGCTGAATACCAGTATTTTACATGGAGCGACTGCCTATCTGACCTCCACAACCCAGTTACTGGGTAATACGATACCCCTTGTTAAGACTGGTTGTCAGATTTTCGGGCTTCTGACGACCCGTAACGACTGTCACAGAACCACGAATGACAGCCGGGACCAACGGCTTAACGTGCTTTCCGAGGCACGGAGGGGTCTTGGTATGTAAAGATGCTCACCCATCCACGGACCAACCGCGGCAGGCGTAGCTTAACCTGATCGATCGACCCGTGCGGCTGTTATTATTTAGCCACAAGCCCCTCACCTTAATAGTACAGTCTGTTATAGCAATTACCTGACCCACCTTTGCATAAATGGTTGAGCTAATTACTATAACTGACTGTATACACCCACGTTTCGTCAGTTATGTTTAAGTCCCACGTAACAGGGGGCGAGCCTATTGCCATCAACCGGGCACAAATCCAGGAAGGATCTCATATTATTAGAGACATAGTAACTTATAAGTATTATTAGTTATCTTCATCATCGTCATCATTTCAGCCCAGAATCATCTGCTACTAAGGCATACGTCTCCTTACTTTCCTGTCAGTCTCCACAATATCGTACATCCCTCGTCCAGGTCTTAAAACATTGACGATATCATCAACCCAACGCGCTATTACCAATATTATGAATGAAATTTCCCTTAGCTTATAAAGTTATAACATTACCAGACTCCACAAAAGGACATAAACTTAACAAAGGACCCGTCACCAGCACCATGTGTGAAACGAAACGAAAAAGCTTAGTAGGTGCAATAAAAACACTAAAACCAAGTGAACAATAGCTCTAAGCGAGGCTGTCAGGTTTATTGTAACAAATCGTTCGCCAGGTGTCGTTTATGTTGTTCCGATGTCTCAAGGAACATCTCTGCCTGTATAACGTACAGCCATTTCGTTGCCGTCGATTGAGCATTTTCTAGCATTGTTTTAGTGTTACGATAAAGTTGTTGTTGTTATTTGGTTGTAGCCGAGATGTAAGTCTTTTGGGATTGCGGTTTGTATCACTAAGCTAGCGTCTTCTATTCTCCTATGTATTAAAATTATTTAGGCGCAGAATGCCCATTTCTCAAATGGCAACTGAGTCTTTGGACTGGACTAATTCTCAAAATGGCTAATTCTATAAATGATTAATTCTCAAAATGTCTAATTCTATAAATACCTAATTCTCGAAAAGGACAATTGACCTCAGCGAGTAACCATAATATTATAATCAAATCAAATGTCATTTATTCAAACTACGAGGCTGAAAATCAGCACTTTTTTATCGTTACATAAACAAACATAATCAGCATATAATGTTCCCACTGCTGGGACACAGGCCTCCTCTCAGTGAGAGGGAGTGGGCCGTAATCCACCACAAGGGCCCAGTGCGGGTTGGATCGTTAAAATTACATAAAACAGTACTTTCTAGAGCTGTAGCTGGGAAGAAGAAGTGGCGCAACAAACTCCCCAGCAGCACAACTGTCTGTAAAGTTAGGATAACTTGATTCTATACAATAGTATGCAAAGCAATTATCACTAAATATTAAATTAAATAATTTGCCATAATTATGTCAGCTAGTACACGTGACGCCAATATACCAAATAATATAACAACTTTATTTCAGACATAAATCCTATCTACATATACAAATAAATAAAATTGGAGTGTCTGTTTGTAATATTAAAATAACCGCTTTTTACTAAATGCATATGGATGTATACACAGTACATATACCTAAGTAATATTTTTTTACAATTTTTGTCTGTCTGTCTGTTTGTTCCGGCTAATCTCTGAATTGGCTGAGCCGATTTTTACGGGACTTTCACTGGCAGATAGCTGATATAATAAGGAGTAACTAAGGCTGATTTTATTTTTGAAAAATCATTAGTGTTCCGCACAAAAAAATTAAAACGTTTTCCGTCATTCACGCGGACGAAATCGCGGACACAGCTAGTACTTTATATAAATTTTATATCTAGTACACTTAAGACAGTCAGTGCCACTACCAACTTTGCCGACTGGCTAAACTTTTCACCACGTCATGGGCTTTCAGAGGTCAGCCTTTTTTAATATCCACATGTGAAGACCATGCAAATTGGGGTCATTGGTTTGAAGAAAGAACCACATAGATTGAGTACACCTGTCCAGCCAGTGCACTCATTTGCCTGTAATCGTGGAGCTCAACTCAGAACTTAAGGAGCTCAACGATTTGATGAAAGACAAAGAAAATACATTTGAGTAGGCTGCGAAAATTACCCAAACTGCCAGACAATGACCCATATTATAGTCCCCAGATTGACAATAATTAAAATAATATAATATTTTACAAAGTTCTAGCTTAGTAGAATCGCATAGCAAAGCTTGCATGCAAGTTGCATAACATGCAAACATCATCAAACTCACGTGCAATTCGTGCATGATCAATTCGCAGCTCAACATAGCTCCCAATAGACGGACTAGGAACCACGGTGCCGCTAGAAATGGGTTTAGAATTCTGTCAAACAAGTTACAACAGTACACTAAAGGCACTTGTACTAGTAATCGAAGTTTGACAGGTGTCGATACATGCTCTCCGTGCAACTAGTTTAAGATGCAAGTTGTATGAGTTGGTTGGGTTGGAATTTGACTTTTGATAGGTGAAGTCGTATCACCAACTAACGTAGGAACATTGATTGGTGGTTGTACTGATGCTAATAAATAAGTAGATACATTAAAACGTGAGGTGCTTTTCTTAGAGAAATATATATCCGTGTCTCTAAAAAATTGTTACTTTCTAATGATGGCTGATTTTTTTATTAATGAACCTCTAAAAACTTTTTGCGCTTCCAATGACTCATACTTTTACTGGATTGAGTCTCTTTAAAATTTTCTGGCCCTTTCTCACAGTTGGTTGAAGTAACTAAGCTAGGGTACCCCGACCAAACGGTTTAGGTTAGGTTGGAATTGTGGCCAACTTCGCGCCAGTCTAGCGAGCGCTACATCCAAGTCTGTCGCAGTTACTTGGCTATTTCACATTTTTAGGAATTACCTATTTGAGGTTCACAAAAAGAGGCGCAATCATTGTATTAGAGTGCTCAATATTATCTTTAGAAAAGCAAAATGCGAATTATTTGAGCTTCGATTAAGGCAGTTTTTTATATTGGTGATTAAGGAGCTATAAGTCAGTTGAGACGTGATAAGAAAATCCAAAACCTAATTTATTGCATTATTCTTTAAAATAAACTCGTAATAATGAAGTGTCTAAATTGGAAACAAGTTCTGTATCAGCTACAAAATTCTTTGAAGAACGAGGTCGTTGAAGTAATGATAAAATGTTATTATTTACAGACGTTCTTTCTTTCTCATTATCAGGTTTATCATTGATTTTGGTTTCTTGTTTACAACAGTTTTTAGATGAAAAATGACTGCCTCATTAGTCTACTGGTCGCCAGTGCTACTGCCGAGCATGAGGGTTCGATTCCCAGGTTGGGGAGAGTGTTATTTGGATTTCTCTATCAGGAATTTGTCAGTAGCAGCTCGGAGTTTGGACTTGGAGTCTCGTTGAAAGGAATGGGCTCGCCCCCTATTAAATGGGACTTAAACATAACATGTTTTTGAAGTGAAAACTTCTTTAGACGCGTTGGGCATTTTTTGAGATGGGAAATAACCATTGAATTCGCGCCACTGTTACCGTAACCGACACCGCTTCGGATGTGTTCGGCTGTCCTCGGGATGTACTCGGTTTTAATATATTTCCGATATGTCAGTGAGTGATGGCAAAGTTTTCTGTTTGTGTTTTGTTTATTTATGACAATTCAAAAAATCACAAACTTTTCAAGTTTTCACTTCTGTCGGCACTCCCGGAGTGCCACTTTTTCTTTCTCACTGTCAGGATTACCATCGATTATGGTTCCAGGTTTTCAACAGCCTTTCAACAGCTCTTCAATCCAACAACTTAATGAAGTATTAAATTACTACCATTCAATCCCAAAGTTACAATTTGAAGAGAAAATCTTAATAGGTATACATGAAGGCAAAATTCCTCCAGCTTCTCATAGTGTTAAAACTAACACTGCAGCAATACAGCGTATATTAAAAAGCCTACCCCACTTTCTATTCATTCGGTAAGGAATGAGGTGAATTTGTTTCATGAAAGCGTCTTGCTTTCGTGGTTAATACTATTCACGCTTTTATGAGTCCCATGCAAATTACGGTTGACTTTTTAGATTCACATATTTGCTTGCTTTTTTTTTAACAGAATATATATATTTTTATATGTTATGGATATTTTGTGTATTGAGATTTTGGGGAAGAGTTCGACTGAAGATATTGCAGTACGGAAAATTCGAGCGTCAGTTTTTTACCTTTAAATATTAAAGTTGATTTATGCTTACCAATGGTAGCGTCGCCTTGCTTACCAATGGTAGCATTTTGTATTGCCAAACTGGGCATATACCTACATAGATTCGACAGCTAATATCCTGTAATAGCTACTTCTATATGGGAGGGTCTACTTTGCAAAACTATGAGGTCTTTGCTTAATATACTCCATGTATCAAACACAGAAAAAGGTCAACAACCATATTCGCTGACCGCCAAGTCTGTCGCAGATAAACTATCAAGAAGACACATTACTCAGAAAAGTATTACTCTAAATCAATCTCAACCACCGAATGATTACTATCAACATATTAAATCTATTTTTCCGAACTCTCGATCGAAAACATGTTTGTCTACATGGAAAATATTTGCCGAACCCTCAAACGCGACGATGGTGTAAGAAAGGCTCTGAGCTCCTTATATTTAAATTCAGAACGTGACACAGATGAAAATTTAACATAAAATATCATCACGCTTGTATTCCCCGAAAGGTTAGGCAGAGATACACCAGACAGGTATAAATTGAGGCGGAGGTGTACCTCTACTGTGTTTACTCGGAGAAGGAGGCATCGGGGTGGCAACTGCCTTGGTGCCTAATACGCCGAAACCCGCTTACCGAACAAAGTAGGTAAATAAATAAATAATAAACAAATAATTTATTGTGGACCAAACACTTGTACACATATCATAAACCTGCCAAACTGCGTGACACTGCGTGTGGTGGACCTTTGGGGTCGCGGGCGCATAGAGTGGGGACTCTGTCTGCTCACCAAGTGACCCCAGAGAAGATGGTGGCACAGTCGTCACGTGCTGCCGTGCATAGCGAGGCTCAGAGGAGGCCCCTTTACAGTCTCCCTAGGAATGTGCCTTACAGGCGTTGCACGGGGAGGTTCCGGAATTGGTCTTTTAAAAGGAATCAGGACCAACGCTATGTGCTGATGGTGATCACCGGGGTGGTTTTGATGAGGTAAAAATCCCACACACCCCAACCTCCCTCCCCGGAGGTTGGGTGTCTTTTGAAGGTTTCCCCCCGACAACAAAAAAAAAAGGTTCATCTAGTACACCCACAGTCAGTTCGCCAGTTATGTTTAAGTCCCATTATAGAGGACGAGCCACATCAAGCTACCCGAAACTGTCAAATTTTCCCAATCAACTTTGAACCTTATGCTTTAGCGATAAAGTTGAAAATCTATTAAAGAAATTTGACAGATTGTAGTAGCATGATGTGCTGGCGTCTGTACATCCACATTTCTCGGTTATGTATTCTCTGCCTACCACTTTGGAGTGGGAGGCTCCATGAAATGAAAAAAAGTATCGTATTACCCAGTAACTGGGTTTTGGAGGTCAGATAGGCAGTCGCTCCATGTAAAATACCGGTATTCAGCTGCCATCCGGTTGGACTGGAAGCTGAATCCAACAACAACATATGTAGTTGGGAAAAGGCTAGGCAGATGATGAGGCTATACGAAATGAGTTCTTGTTCTAAATTAAGACCTAACAGGATACTTATTTTGTTACGAGCAAGTTCAGAATTAACTTGGCTAAGCACCACCTACTCCAATTATTTTTTTTAAACCCTGTAAATGTGCCAAACTTATAGGAAACTTTGTTTAGATTAAATTCCTATGTAGCCCCGGTGTTGAGTTAGCAAACTTGGCTGACTGAGACTTGGGTATCCTTGGATGTCCTAGGCAGTATAAAGGCAATCTATCAAAGTTTGATTCTGAATGTACAGAGGCAGAATGAGTTAAGTCTTCCAAAATTTATAAAAATGTTTGAAATTGTAGCGTAAACTGAACTTTATTGTGCAGTATTTAAAGTTATTTTTCTGTAAACTCATGTTTGTTTACATTTTCGGCAAATAATTCGCGAATGCAGATTAGAACGTTTGTTTACGCTTCGTTTACGTTCAAACGTCCAATCATACACTACATACCTAGTAACTACGCACCTGACCTTTTGGAAAAACATCTAACCTAATATTATAAAGAGAAAGGATTTTTGATCTTTTGTCTTTTGCTTCGTTTACGTCCATACATATGATCGCACACGCACACCAGTTGCGAGTACTACGCTCCTGACCTTTCTGAAGAACATAAAACTAATATTACAAAGAGAAAATGTTTGATTTTTCGTCTTTTGCTTTATTTACGTTTATACACGCGAGTACTCTTTCTGAAGAATCTAAACTAATATTATAAAGAGAAATGATTTGATTTTTTGTATGTTTGTTTGTACCGCTTTCATGCTAAAACGGCTGAACTGATTTGAATGAAATTTGGCACATGGGTAGACCATGATCTTGATTAGAACATAGAATACTTTTTATTCCGATATTCCCAAGGGATCGAGACTTATGCGGGTGAAACACATTTTGCTAGTTATGTTTTAAGTCACTTGTAATAGATCCCCTTGTAATAGAGCCCATATTGCCTTCAACCGGGCACACATCCAGACTCCGGGCTGCTACTGAGATATTCCTGATGGAAAAACCTATGAAGGTATGAGGAACAGGGTATAAAGTTCATTCAACCTCCATTAAAAAGGGAGGATCCTCCGACCATACGGCTGTTGTGTCTGGCGGGCAACTGCCCTATGATTCATGTCGGACCTTTGTATATTAATTATGCTAGTTGCACGGTAAACTCTGCTTGCGCGATGCAGAATTTTTACGTGATGTCAGTAAGACGCGTCGTTTGCATGTGGCGTTGTAGATACCGCTACAAACCTAATAACACATTCCCCGACCTGGGAATTGAAACGAGGACCTCATGCTCAGCAATAACACTTGTGACCACTAGACCAACGAGGGCAAAAGCGACAACGATCAATAAGGCTAATAATAGGTAACGAACGGATCATTTTAGTTTTTTTATCAGAATACTTCATTCCAAAACACAAGTAGCGGAAGCTGGCCGCACAGCTGCTGGACTAAAGTGGAACTGGACTGGCCATATCTGTCTCATGTCGGAGCAGCAATATGCGAAAGCCACCACTCAGTGGATTGCCAATGGCAGGAAACGACAGCGCGGCAGGCCCAGTAAGAGATGGCGGGATGAGCTGGACTCCTTAAAGGATTGGCCCACAATCGCAGTAGACCGGGATAAGTAGAAAGACGAAAAGGAGGCCTTTGCCCTGCAGTGGGACAACACAGGCTTATAATAATAATAATATCAGACCCTGTTCCCGATACCGGTGGGCTACTATTTTTTATATTTTTTAATGTTTTTATATATTTTATATGCTAATATTTAAAAATATAATTTATATGTAAATAATGAAATAAAGGAATAATATCAGAATACAAGTCAGGCACGAAACCTTAATAGATCCACTTTCCGAATAAAAGCCCAAAAATCTATATCCACCAATAAAAGCTGATGAGTTTGTTTCAACGCGCTAATCTCTGGAATTACCGGAGGGATTTGAAAAAATCTTTTTGCATTTGATAGCCCAATTCGTGAAGGTTATAGGCTATTTAATATCACGCTACGATCCTTAGGATACGAGCAAAAACAAAAAAGTTAGAAAGAACGCAGATTCGTCTCAGAATTGAGTTGTCGTAGGGTTTCTTGTTTATGTCTCATAACTTTTTTTAAATATTTTGTTGTATGTATGTATATATGTATTTTTTCTTATTCTTCTATTTATATCTTTTATAATTTTTTTTTTCTGTTAATGTACCTGCTGTGAATTGTCTCTGCATCACCCTAAGGTAGACTGGTAGAAAATGCCCAAGGCATTAAGTCCGCCTTTGTACAGTTTTTACTTGTGCATAAAGTTTTCATAAATAAATAAGACGAAGTTATAGCGGGTGTTGGAATGCGACGTGGTTGTTCAGGGGCTGAAATGTCACGCGGAGGAAGTCGCGAGCATAAGCTAGTATAATTATTACTTGCAAAATGTGAGTAGCGATCTACACCTCTGCTAACCCTTCGGGAAATACATCCGTGATTTTATGTTTAATAATAATAATGGAGGCTGAATAATGTTTTCAAAGCATACAAAACTTTTATTTATCTTGAACGCGATGCGCTATGTTTGATGAAAAATATTGTAAACACCATTCTCATCGGAATCCAATCTCCACAACATTCAAATTGTTATTGAATTTGCTTCCCACGTTATATTCTCATGGTGATATTGATGTAATATACATAACATCTTCTAATATGACACATACTGTCGCAAGGGACACTGAGTGTCTGATATTACACCTCCGTCTTCAAAACCTCCCTAGAGAATATGGGTGTGACGTATATTCTCACAGGACAGTTTCGAATGCAGGGTACACAAAATAGAAAAGTAGGTAGGTACAGAAGGTCAACTCTATGCAACGAGCGAGAACGCACGCACACAGACACGCTTCACGTACAGCTACTGCGAGCGCACTCGCGATTGGCATTTGTTTGAGATCATCGTACTTACACATCTCCTAGCGAAAGTATGCGCTTCGGCAATCATCGTCTACCAAAGTTAAAGCATTTATTTCAAATAGGCACATAAAAGGCACTTTTGAACGTTAGCATTAGAATACAGAACCTCCTTTTTTGAAGTCGGTTAAAACTATAATTGATTCTAGTCGCACCTTCCAAAATGTAGTTTCGTATGGAGAAGAATGGGCAAGAAACTCCATCGTTGCTCTTTTAAAATGTTTTACAATATTTTGTATATGTCGCAGCCATCCGGTTTAATTAGCCATTTGGTTAACCGCCTAGCCTTTTAACTACACGGCGGCCGTTCAACTAACGGCCTGAACGATATTCAATATTATGGTTTAGGTTGGAACTGTAACCAATCGCGCGAGAGCCGAATTGGTCGCAGTAACTAAGCCAGGGCATCCCGCGCGAGAAAAGAGAGCGAAGCGAGGCGAATACTACTTCCAAAGGCCAGGCGGTTAACTAAACGGCTAATTTAACCAATTGGCTGCGACATATACATTACCTATGGAAATACGAATGCACAATTATTAGATCTAAAAATGGAGCTGCCACAACCATAGAAGTACATAATTGCCTATTTTGTATTAAGTACCACATGGTTGCAAGAGATTACGACTGTATGCAATTTCATAAAACTTTTCAAAACTTTTGAGTGACATAATTATGACAATGTGTGACCAGAGAAAGGTAACCTAACAGAGAGCAAGCTTCAGTTAAACGCGCAAAGACAGGCTTACTACAACAAAGGACAGCAGTACCACACTTAAAATCTTTCCCTCTGTGAGGGGTCACTCTGCGGCGCGACGATCGTACTAATTCGAAAACACGAAGATTAACGAAGCGCAAACCTGAACTGGTTTACATGTGTTCGTGATTTTCGCCTGTTGTATGGATACGGCTTTGTATACCTATCTTGTGGTAAAAGCCGATGTGAATAAATGACGCAAGCCAGACTTCAGTGTTATAAGACGGGCTTATGAAGTTTCAGTACTTATGGACTGAGGTGGTCGTTAGGTGTGATGTTATTGTACGGTCTACTTAGTTGCGAACTAAGGCTTGTGAGTGGTGTACTATGTTCCAAGTGGGTGTTTGAAACTTTGATTCTGATTAAGAAATTAAGCCTTTTGTGAATTAAAACTGCTTTAGCGCAATGTTTTTTTACACGATTACAATACGCAATGCAATACGTTGAAAGAGTTTTAACCTATTAGAAACGAATTTGTGGTTTTTATCATTTCTAACGTGACGATATTGTCGTGGACGTCCATGGTATCATGCTAACACAATGTTTATTACCGAGCTGGTAATACGTCCGAATAACGCACTTGTGAGAAATTTAATAAGGTTGAAAATAAAACCACAATAATTGTGTCCTGATCTAAAATTGCGAGGCCCTAACCAAATCGTGGTAACGAAACCATAGCGATATCTATTTCGACGCCTACGCCATCTATCGAGCTTGACCTCAAACCTTTGGACTTTTACAATAATCATTATGGATTCTTCATGAACACAGAAGATGGTAAATATGTATGAAGACTCTTTTTAACTTCTGTCCACGATAACGTTATGCGTAATAACACGCATTTCCACACATTTTATATTACGTCGTTGTAGAGGTCCACAATAATTTATAATCAAGTTAGAAATTATAAAAACGCATAACGACTATGAATTTGCAATGTACGAAATTCGTAAAAAAAAACCGTCTTTTATATTAAAATTAAACTAATTTTGTCGAATATAGAGGAGCGCCTCTATATAAACCGAAGAATTTTAAGAATGTTTGATAATAAAATTACATTTTAACCGGACTATCTGAAACAACACTCTTTCACTATCCTCTCTTTTTCTCAAACTGAACAGACTCATCTTGATAACATAAGAATCCATTTGAAAACACTTCATGCGATGTCTAAGTATCTATTTCACAATCTTCTGTGGATTGTTTAGACGTATCTCTTCTACCCAGTGAACTCGAGCCAGTAACTTAACTAAACTCTAAACTTTTTGGAACGTCTACATTTCACATTATTATCTCTTGTGTCTTGTAAAACTTTAAAGTATTTTAACTTTTGATTTTAGTTTTAATAAAATAAAACTTTAGTTTTACCGTTTTTGGCTCTTTTCTCTCATTTATATAAACTACTGTAAAATTATAACGAATGCAAAGGATAACCTGTCAATATAAATTACACAATTAAAAGTTAATCACTGAAATTGTAGGCCATTTAATTTTAGCCATATTTTACAACGTTAATAGTAGTAATAGTAATCACCTACCTAATTAAGGCTGACTAACACAATGGCAAAGGATTTCGCCGACAGCCTTTTCTGCCAACAATAAAGTCAAAGCATTTAATTCAAATCTATATAAATAAAACAAAGTCGGGTTAGTTACACAATTTATAACTCAAGAAAGACTGGACTGATTTTATAATCTTTGATTTGTTGGATTTGCCTCCGCCCCGAATGTCAGAATAACTATTAAAACATGGGAAAAATCCACGAAAAAAAAATTCTGAGGTGATACATAAAAGGTACTTTTGAACGTCAAAATGAACAAACTTCAAACATCAAAGACAAAATCCAAAATCCGTTGTTACCGTTCATGAGCTACACTGAGCATACACTGAAACAGCTTTCTCGACACAACAAACTATCTTTCACTCCCAACTAGCATGTATTACTCAACAGCCACGTCTAAACGCTCCCTAGATCCCAGATCCAAGTCACGAGTGCTATCAGGAAGCACCCCACGCCACTCTCCCGTCCAAGATTTTAAAGTCCGCTTCAGATTCGTACAGTGGAATTTTTTAACGAACTAGATACCGAAATATACCTCTGGTGCAGTTTTTTTTTTTCTTGTATTGAAAACTGTTTTTGAATTTTATAGGGTTGACAAAACAAATAGGTATTTTGAATTTTATAGGGTTGACAAAACAAATAGGTATTTTTGGGTGCCGGTATAACAGAAAGCGAAAAAAATAGAAATAAATTACTGATTTTCGCAATGATGGCGGTGCGATTTTACAGTAGGTCGTCCCAGTAGCAACCCGGAATTAGGATGTGTGTGGAGTTAATGGTTTCTATCCAAGCCTTTCCCAGTATCTGTGTTGTCGAGGTCAGATAGGCAGTCGCTTCATATAAAATACTGGTATTAAGCTACATCTGGTAAAACTGGAAGCCGACCCCAACATAGTTGGGAAAAGGCTAGGCAGATGATGTCCAGTTAATGGCAATATATTCACCCATTATGACATAAGACGATATAGTATTATCTGGAGAATACAATGGTGCTGTCTCTCCCTTCGGCGGGAAAACAGGCGTGATGTTATGTACATAACATTTCATCTTCATAATCTATCTATTTATCATCTGCTAGAATAGATTTAACCTTTTAACCGCTTACACCGGATTAATCCGACAAATATTTTCGTGTCCATTCCGCCAGGGTCGTATAATATAATTATACAACCAAATACCACAGCTCGTTTAATCTGTATTTTTTTTTTTTCGGTCGCTTGGTCCTCGACAACTGATATAAAGTCGGGCAGTTAAACGGTTAAACGTTGACAATGTTAATAAACAAGGATCAAAACGACCTATTCTATTCAATTACACTACTCATTAAATTCTCGCCTCACCACTCCACAGAATAGCAAAGGTCACAAGTAAAATGTAAAAGCCACACGGAGTAACACAATGTCTTAATTTAAGTCTTATGACCCATTTTACGAGAAATGCAATCAGTATTCGTTTGCAGTCGCTGTGACAATATAACGTCGTGTTGAAGTCGGCTGTAATGAAGTAGCGCGAATGTAAATAAACGTCACTGTTACTGAATTACCTTTGGAGGAAACTTGCCATATTAAGGAAGAATGGAATAGGGATGAAGACGGGGTAAAGTAAACGAAATTCTATTTAGTCCGTCAGTTAGATTATCAAAAAATAATGGACACATATTTTTTCTTGTGTCAATCAACCAAAAAATTACAAAGATAAAGCGTGTCAAAGTTTGGGAGTGGGGGCTCGTGACGTCACTTGTAGGTAAAAATTGTACCAACACGTGACGTCATGCGACATTTCAAATCAAAATATCTCTGTAATGTTTTGTTTATGTGAAAAAATAAAAAATACGTGCCCAATACTTTTTAATAATCTACCTGATAGACGAAGAAAAAAAAATTAGTCGTCACCCCTATTGTTGTGACGTTTTCATGTATAACAGTAATTTGGAGAAGGGATCTCCTAAAGTTACTACATTATTATTATTAGACATGTGTGTCTTAGAACCAAAAATTCTAAGACGTGACATCCACCAACTCGCATTGGGCCTGCGTGGTGGAATATGGCCCACAGCTCCCTCTCATAGAAAGAAGTCCTGTGTACCAGCAGTGGGAATATTATAGGTTGATTTCATAATCAGTCAGGTCGGTCTGACTAAAAAAATCAGCTGTTCCCTACATTTTGACGAGTTATACGAACATAAATGTTGGGAACAGCTGATTTTTTTTTCGCGATTTCAGGTTTGGTCCCATAGTAAAAGTTGTTCATAATGATGAGTATAATGACCTCTTAAGAGGTTGTTAATGTTTTTCCAATAACCCTTTCTATATAGATACTTCAAGCACACAAATACAGAGGCGGACTTAATGCCATAGGCATGATACTCGTAGGTGATTACTTCAATAATATTTAGATGTTACGAAAGATATTTGACCAAAATCTAATATTACATGATCTCCATACTGGCCAAAGCCTGCCTATCAACGCTTGGCATCGATTTCAGCGTCAAATTGTGTGTCTGTAATTGGATTTTCTAGTTTGGCAAATTTTCAGTTTCACCTCGGGATTAGAATCGTGTTCGATAAATGGCGGTGACGTTTGCAATCATGTCGGGACCCAGTAACGGTGAATGACCAGACCTCTTTGCACTTATAGCTTGATGTTACAGAATTATTGCTACCCAGTAACAGGGTTTTCGAGGTCAGATAGGCATTTGCTCCATGTAAATTACTGGTATTCAATTGCATCAGATTAGACTGGAAGCCGAACCCCACATAATTGGCACAAGGCTAGGCAAATGTTAATGTTACAGTATTATTTCTGAGTTGGCCCGAGGCTTTGCTTAGGAAAACGGTCTTATTTTATCCGGGATCAATGATCAATCATTTTATCTAGTTAGCTACCAAAGTAAATTATTGATATGAAAATCAGCTACTATGAAGCTATGTATGTACAAACAAAAATACAGTCAGAAATAGAATATTTACACCAAAAATATACTTATTAACGCGAAAATCGAACCCGCAGTTTTCGTTATTCTATGTAGTCATTTTAAAATACCAAAACTATTCTTTATAATTAAATACTGCATTGTAACAAAACATGTATTTACAGCGAATAGGAATATTAGTAGACCGCGAGTCCATCTGACAGACCAACCAAGAGGGAGATGTCCAAAATTGGCTTGCAATAGTCCATCTATCAGCACAAACTATTGAACCTTATCAACAGCCTCTATATACACTTTCAACTACCCCACTAGGAATAAGCCAGACGCATTCAAAACACAATTTCTGGAAGTGTTCGGTAACTGTACCAAACGTATGTCGTTAGTGCATTAGGAAGGCCCAGCCTGCTATATTCAGAGCCACGCTCGATCTCCATTTTGTGTGGCGGCCATTTTTGATTTATAGTTTCGAAACGAGTGAGTGTGTGGTTTTAAAACTTGTGTCTGTTCCGTAGTGGGTTTTTAGTCCAATAGTGGCTTGAACTAAAACCCCTTTATTTATAAACGTTGCTTAAGTAAGAGACGCTTAAACGCCTAAAATGTATGGCTAAACAGTACCTAATCATTTCATAAATTTAAGCAATGTTGAAGCTTGAATATACATAATCGTCTACCTAACCTTTGGAGTATTACCTTTCCTAACAAATTATCCACCCAACTAGTGATAGAAAATAGTTCTAATCAACAGCGGTAATAAGCTACCTACCTACCTTAATATCGGCCTACTTTTCGTAACAAGATGTGAAACGAGAAAGAAAATCTAATCGAGGGATTTTCTCCTACATTTCTCGCCCCACTTTTTTCGAATACCTACGTACTAAAAAAGGGACCTTCTTTTTATTCGATTTGTCTTGTCTCAATCTAGAAACGGTACAGTTAAAGGCTGTGAGACGGAATTTACACTGTTAAGCTTTTTTTTTGCCGTAATAGTCTTGATTTTAGGTTGGAGTTTGCCGTTTAAGATTATAGAAAGAACTGTTATAGGATGTATATTTACAACGCTTGAATTAATTAATCTTACATTTTTGGCGCAGCCGTGAGGCACACTTTCTTGCTTATTTCTTACATCGGACTTTTCACATTTTGTTTTTATCTGATGTGTTACGTACGAGTATGTATCTGATGTACTGTTTAGTGCTTGGCCAGACTGGCAGCGCGGAGCGGGGAGCGGCGCGGGTGCGGGAACGCGCGCGGTCTGCCTGTCCGCAGTGGAGCGCGGCTGCGTTCTGCGTGTTTTCGTGTCCATTTGTCAAAATATAATATGGATGAAGAAGACTTATTTTTACTAGAAAAAGCTCGAACTAGTTTGAAAACGCCGGTCCCCGCGCGGGCCGCCCGCGCGCTCACTGCGCCACTTGTATGAACGAGCTATGGCGTGAGTTGCCCGCGTGCTCCCTTCACCGAGCAGCCCGCGCCGCTCACCACGTCCGCGTGCCTACTATGGACACTCAAATGAAGTTCTTTTATGTTTGAGTACGCCGCGCCGCGCCCTCTCCGCACCCGCGCTGCCAGTCTGGCCAAGCACTTAGTCTGTGCTAAATAAATGCATGTTATTATTTGGCTACGAAGGATCAAAAGCCATCTCAAATCATCAACTTTTAGAACGTCAAAATTAGGAATAACACAAAAAAATCACCATATTAGGTTTTCGCTGTAAAAGAATTGGGGAGTCCCCAATTCCTTTACCACCGAAAATCTAATTACCATTCCACACACACCTCTCATCAAAACGAATAAAAGAAATTGTCTTCTACAAACTAATTAGCTTGGACTAAATTAAACTTCACCAATTCTTTTTAGTACTCCAGTATTAAGCTGTGGGCACTTGGCGCAAAAAGTAGGTGGATACAGAATGTCAGCTTCATACAACGAGTGAGAACAGGCGCGCGGACACATATATTATTATTATGTCCAAAAGTATCAGTTAAAATTGTAAACAAACCCTGTTCAGCGGGGCAATTGCGCAACACACTAGTAGCAATGGCTTACATTTTGACAGCTCATCATCATTCATTGCGTTATTACGTTGTTAAGCCGACAAATTTTTCGAACATATGAAGCAATGGATTAGCAACATCCTTCAAAATGATTTAGATTGTGATTGATTGCTTAACACACTTTGTTAAGCAATTAGGGAGCAGGTATAATTCATACGTAATCACTCACCACTGGGAATTAGTAACACATTCATCTGTATTTAGAAGGTTTCAACTTTATATGTCGCCACTTTTTCAAAAGAACCATTGTTCGAATAATATTACTAAATTGTAATAAATTGTAAAATCATCAACGATAATTGAGGTAATAAACTTAACCTTGTCAAATGAATGAATGATATATTTAAGGAGATTTGAAATGAGAATTTCGGGTTCCAGTACTACACCATTGGCATCAACAAGTACGTTTTCTGATCCATTTGTTTACATTTTCATCAGAAACTTTTAGAAAAGGCTATAAACGCATGCGTGCGGCGATCTCAAACGAACGCCAGTCGCGAGTACGCTTGCACTCGCTGTACGTGAACCATGTCTATGTGTGCGTGGGTTTTCGCTTGTTGTATGGAGCTGACCTTCTGTGTCGATCTATTCAGTGCTTGACGACTGTCCAACTATCGTTGAAGGCCCCTCGTTTAGATCCACGTGGCGTAATTGCCCGGGGTAATGACCTCTTGAAACACGTTTGAATTCGTAATGTAGTGTCACTGATTTGTATGCAGAGGTCTCGAGTATAAATTCAGGTGGTTTTGAGTACGGAATTATAATTATGGGGTTAGTAATAAGAAGTGCTTTGAGGTCGGCAGTTTTGGTCAGAATGTTTCAGGGATATAACATAACACTTATGTAATACATAACGTAACATAACGCCAGTATTCACCGATGGGTAAGCTGAGCACACACTTACTTTAAATAATCATCATCATCATCTGCCTAGCCTTTTCCCAACTATGTTGAGGTCGGCTTCCATGTGGCTTCTATGTTGAGTAGCTCCATGTAAATACTGGTATTCAGCTGAATATCAGTATTTACATGGAGCGACTGCCTATCTGACCTTCACAACCCAGTTACTGGGTAATACGATACCCCTTGGTAAGACTGGTTGTGAGACTTTCAGGTTTCTGACTACCCGTAACGACTGTAAAAGATCCACGAATGACAGCCGGGACCAACGGCTTAACGTGCTTTCCGAGGCACGGAGGGGTCTTGATATGCAAAGATGGTCACCCATCCACGGACCAACCGCGGCAAGCGTAGCTTAACTTGATCGATCGACCCGTGTGGCTGATATTACTTAGCCACAAGCTCCAAGCGTACTTTAAATAATATGGGCTTTAATAGCCCATAGACATACCAAACGACAACAGTAACAAATAACAAAAACACAAAAAAAAAAACCTGAAACTATAAAACCTGTATAAACTTCGCTAGCTTGTCCTTGTGCTATACTGTGGTACTTGTCCGCGGATGCGACGGAATACCACATCCTGCGGCCAAAAGTTTTCTTCTATGACGACGGGCAGAAAGCAATTCGGTACTTGCACCATGAGCTTCTTAAAGCTGACATTGTGATGCGATTCCAGACCTGCAGTCTGCACCCTCTGGAATTTTCCGACTATGTTCTCTTCATCAACCAGGCACAAATCTGGACGCTGGGGCTGCTACTGAGAAATCTCTAGCAGAAAACTCCAATACCTAACACTGCCTGACTAGAGGATCAGACTGCAGTTCTTCTAACTTAACAGACAGCTGTGCTGTTGGGAAGTTCGTTGCACCACTTCTACTTCTCAGCTAAAGCATTGGAAAATGGTGAAGGCTAGGTGGTTTTGGGGAACTACCACATACATTTTGACGTTCAAAACGTGCTGATTCTCAGTTAAGTTTGAGTAAATGACTTTTGATTTTGGTTTGGACCAAGGTAACCGACATAGCCCAAAGAATCGCCAAACATAAGTGACAGTGGGTAGGGCACATTGCTCGTAAAATAGATGGCCTATGGAACGGAAGACGTAGCGTTGGAAGGCCTCCCACGAGGTGGACCGATGACCTGGTGAAGGCCGCAGGAATCCGCTGGATGCGAGAAGCATAGAACCGGTCGAAGTGGCGGTGCTTGGAGGAGGCCTATGTCCAACAGTCGACGTCTTTCGGCTGAAATGATGATGATTTTGATGTAGACCCTATGTTTAGCAGAAACAACGATAGGAGAAGAAAAAACTAAAACCCCACTACTGAAAAATCACACTATAAAGTATGAAACAAGAAAATATTCTCATCTGAAATTTTAACTATTCAATATACTTTATCGTCATATTCATAGTGATGCTCAAAGTATAGCCGTGATCATAATATGCTACTTTGCCTTAAAGCTTACTCCCCCAAAGTTTGGTCCCTTATTACTGTTAGAATGTATTGTTTTGCTAGAGAAGGTGACATACGACCACGGCTATCCTCTTTTTTTACGTTTTGTCCTCTAGAGGGCGCCATATTTAACGATACCTCATTTGTCAAATTATGATAACTTGTTTAGAAATTATGAGGGAAATACATGGACATACATAGGGGATCAGACCGGAATAAATCCATATATACATACCGGTCAAAAACATAACCCTCCATTTTGCTTCGCAGTAGTATACCTACTTAGTTTTCTCTGAAATTCTAAATTCATTTATAAAGGCATCAACTTCAAAGTCCCGGTGATGGATAAACTAAATTGAAGGAACCAAGTTCTCGATAAAGGCTAGGGATTGGATACATTAATAGAAACGTTTACGCTAACCTTGAAACTAATCGAAATCGTATTTCGTTGGCCGTCTTAAACGTTTAATTTGGTTTTCAATTTATGTCTTTGCTCTGGTTTTCTCGGCCTATATATTCGCGAAATTGCTTCTTTAGCTATTTGGACAATACAGTAACTTTATATATAATCAAATAATAATGAACTCAAAACTGTACTCTGAATATTTTTGAAAAAAAGTAATTGCTACGAGGTGTGGAAAAGAGTCTGATGCCGAAAATAAGGTATTTGGAATTTTTGTCCGTTTGCCTGTATGTACCTAATTATGTTACGGATTGGCGCAAAAACGACTACAGATTTGGATGAAATTTGGCACACAGATAGTTTATAACCTGGACTTACGTCCTTATTACAAAACAATGTTTATCTTTAGACCCAGGTTTAAACCATTGGGCCATTATTCAATTTCAAACTATACTCCGACAAAGATAAAGGTCTTTTACAAAAATGGCTTTAAATCCGAGTCTAAGTGTCAATTTTGCATTAAAAACTTTTCGTTTGTTGTATGTTCACACACCAAAGAAAATCCTGATAAATGGACAGTCTCCTTTGCAAAAAAAAACGGGGTCTTATTATATAACCACTCTCCCTTCAAGCACTTCAAGTCTGCTCCCTTCATTTTTCAAATATCACAGTGTGGAGTAAACTTAATTTTATTTTTCAGTCTGCAAAATGTTTTTAAATTTAATTCAGCTGGAGATTTCAAACTGTTGTATTGCAGAGTAGTTACATCAATTAGGCCCCAGCAGCTACACATTTGTTCGTACAGACATGACGAATCACAGGAGGGGCTCGTGGCTAAGTAATAACAGTCATACAGGACGATAGAAGGATAAGCTACGCTTGCCGCGGTTGGTTTGTGGATGGGTGACCATCCATTACACATCGAGACCCCTTCGTGCCTCGGAAAGCACGTTAAGCCGATGCTGGCTGTCATCCGTAGATCTTTGATAGTCGTTACGGGTAGTCAGAAGCGCGAAAGCCTGAGAACCGTTCTTACCAAGGGGTATCGTGTTATCCACTAACTGGGTTGTGGAGGTCAGTTATTCAGTCACTCTATGTAAAATACTGGCATGCAACTGCATCTGGTTAGACTGGAAGCCGACCCTAATATAGTTGGGGAAAGGTTAGGCAGATTAATTGATATAATTTTATAGAACGTGTTGATTTGATATCCCATAACTCTAGGGGGTCATTTACTCATCATTATGAACAACTTTTACTATGGGACCAAACTTAAAATCGCGAAAAAAAAATCTGCTGTTCCCTACATTTTGACGAGTTATGCGAACATAAATGTATTGAACAGCTGTTTTTTTTTTCGCGATTTCAGGATTGGCCCTAGCTAATATTTATAAAATGGAATATTAGCTGCGATGGAAAATAATCTTAGGAATATACCGAATATTTGGACTTCTAAATCAAAACCCCTAAGGCCATACGCTTCTTAGCCACAATAGCACGAGTAATTTCTAGACCCATCTCAGACATCCTTGAACCTCAATCGAAATAATTTACGACATATTTCGGTCTAGTATTCGATCATAGATTCGATTATGTTAACCTCTGACCCGTGTTTATATAAATCGAATCCGAGAATACCTTTGTAGCGGTAACTACAACGCCACATGCGAACAACGCGTCATACTGACCTCACGCAAATCCTCCTTTTACTATAGAGTATGAGTGAACTTTACACCCTGTTCCTCATACCTCTAAACTGGTGACCCCGACGTGATCGTCACTTCAGCCTTTGTGCAAATACTTCAGCGTATCAAAACTGCACAAGCAATAAGTTTACTGTTTCATCTTTAGGAATAAATTACTGCCATAGGAGACTTAGAAAATTTGGTCGATGTTTTACACCTTTTAAGCCACATAATACATAGTGGCGATTTTATTATCACATAAAACAGTACAGCAGTTACAAGTTGTTATCAGTCTGTTAAAATAATAAAATAAATAGCTTACAAATTGGCACTACAACGAAAAACGAGGTCCTACGCCTAAAATCATCATCATCTGCCTGGCCTTTTCCCAATCATGTTGGGATCGGCTTCCATTCTAACTGGATGCAGCTTAATAGCAGTATTTTACATGAGCTGTTCAGGCCGCAGAGCGTGTCAAACAATTATACATACATGCTCTCGAAAAACATAACCCTCCTTCTGGCGCAGTCGGGTAGAAAGCAGATATGCTGCGCCGACCCAAAGTAAATTGCGATAAGGGCATGAGAATGGTTATGATATTACAGTATATAGTACTTTGGAAAACAATGTCTCACCTCGAGAGATATCGCTAGGTACTGTCGTATATGTGTCACCTCTCCCACTTGTCGTATATGTGTTGCATATAATACTGTGTTAAAATCATACCACTTTAATATTTACTGCGTTTATTTCAGGCGAACGTCTTTACATCACCGCTGCTATACTATAACTGGTTATTCCAAAAAAAATCTAATAGAAACTATTTGAAAGCTCGTTCTAAATTCGCTTGACTGTTCGAATGCAGCCAGAGTTATTTTACTGCCAGCCAGCACTATATAAGGTCGACTTTTGAAGATAACCTTTACAAGTACGTCCTAAGCTGCAGTTTAACGTTTTCGCAATCATTGAACCGACAAAACAGAATACCTTTACCTCTTCCTACAAAACGTTCCACTACACCCGAATAGCCGAACGATACTTCACAATAACATCTGCAATAACAAATAGCCGTGAGCGTTCACAAATCGCCTCTTTTGTTACCTAATTCCGAGCTTATGTCCGTAACGCAGCTGTGTCCAATTTATTGCTTAACCTTTCCTCCTTTACGGATAGAATTGAAGACAATAAATTATACTTCAAACCCAAATAAGGGCAGTAAGTTACGATCCACACAAATACCGGGCTAATGGTCGATCAGTCTAGATAGATTCGATGGCTGTGCGAAAAACAATATGGCGGGAGTCACTCGTGCAGATAAAATTGTCGGAATTCGATTTTGGGGACGTTTTTGTGAATATGGAAGAATGACAGACTCCCAAATATCTTTGGGATTTGGATGGTATTCGTGATTTGTAAAATTATCAGAATAGCTTGCCAAATATTTGTATTGTAAAACAAAAATATTACATGTACGGTTTTCGAGAGACAAAAGGACTATCTTTATTTCTTGGAGATGTTGAACTTGAAGGAAACGATTATTCGGTCCTGCCAAGATAACGGACATCGTTCCTTCGTTTATACAGGCAATCACTCAAACCCTTTTCCAAGTTTGTATTGATGAGGAAAATTTTTCTTGATGACAGCTAATTCTAGATCGTTCACTGGCCTATCTCGATCTATCTGGTAAACAAAAGAGATAAGTAAGTATGCAGGATCGTCGGATATAGTTGGAGTTTAGTAAGAAACCGGTGGATGTTCTCGAATAAAATTTAATTTTATTAATAGAAAACCAGCAGCTCATTTATCAAATTAAATTTCGGGGGACAACATCCATCGGTTTCTTACTAAACTTCAACTATATCCGACGGTCCTCCATATCTCTTTGACTGTACCTAAGAATTTCCGAATTTTCTTAAAGTTATTTCGTCCTTATTACCGAGTATCTGCGTGATTGCAAACCAGAGGAATCTTTGCACCGTTCACAAAAAACTGAAAATAACGAATAAAAAATAATTGAATATGAATAAATGTACAATATTCATATTTTTTGTCAGAACGTTGAATTGATTTATTTTTTTGTAATATTTGCAAATGAAAATATTAAAATCTTTATCCCCAAAAAAATATTCGGCACTCAAAAGTGTCACACAAATCTATCGTAGCGAGCAGAGGCGTGTCAGTTGGCACTATAATATTAAAACCATTTTCTGAAAAAAACCGGCTCGTTTTTAATACCTTCGTGAACCAATTTTGCACCAATTCGGGGATTCCATTCCCGAAAAACTAACGTCGAAGCCGAACCTGAAATAGCGAAAAAAAAATCTGTTGTTCCCTACATTTATGTTCGTATAACTCGTCAAAATGTAGGGAGGGAACATCAGATTTTTTTTCGCGATTTCAGGTTTGGTCCCATAGTAAAAGTTGTTCATAATGATGAGTACAATGACCTCTTAAGAGGTTGTTGATGTTTTTCCAATAACCCTGTATAGTCGGGTTCATACTGAAATAAAAACACTAAAATATTTTTATTTAAATGACTTATCTCTAAATAATCGGTTATTAAATCGCATGGTATTAAAAATGCGAAATCTTATAAACATTTTAAATATGTAAATACAAATTCGGAAAAGCACCACAATATAATATAACCATAGTAATTAAAACTCAAATAAAACTTTTAATTCGTAAAATTGTGTGTTCGTGTCAGTAGTACAGCCAGCGCTGCGGTTCTTAAGATTACGAGCGTCCTTGCTAAAAAGTCGGCGACGAATACCTCGAAGTGCGAGGTGAGGTGCGGTAACTGATATGAGCGCGGGGAAGGGAGTGTCCCTTCTGTACGTAGTACTATTAAGTATTCTGTGACGTAACGTAAATTACGTCTATGGGTGCAGGTTATAAAAAGGATAGTCAGCAGTGGCAGCTGGACTGCCAATTAAAATAATGGTCTGACAGTCTTAGCGAGGTAATGGCTATGGCTTTCGGTATTAACTGATAACCTGATGAAGGTCGAGGGAATCCGCTATATGCACGAATCATAGGACCAGTCGATGTGGCAATTCTTTGGGGAGGCCCATGTCCAGCAGTGGACGTCTTTTGACTGAATGACGATATCACCAAAAAATTTCCTTTTCAGCACTTTAAAATTATTACTGGCTGGCCATATAAAAAAAATCTATTCTTAGAACTCAATTCAAAAGTTACAACGTTCATTTCACTTAAAATTTCATAAAAAAAGAGCTTCATAAAGTTTAATTAATTACTCTCTGTGGCTCTCCAACCAATAAACGGAACCTGCTCTATTTAGATAATGTTTTTTTCTGTGAGGGAGCTGTAATGGAATAGGGTTTCTACGGCTTCAATGGTGTTATTGTAAGGGGACTGCGCATTGAAGGGGAATTGGAAAACGCAAGTGTTTATGTTGTCTTCACTTGTGGTGTAATTGTGAATGACCCATGTTTATTAACGGTAGTGTAAAAGTGGTGCTGTTCCACGAACTATGGGACACTTAATATCGTATCCTACGTGTCCTGTCAGCTGCATGTTACAGGAACTGATGGACGGTGGTGATGGCGCCAAACAAGTAGCCGAATTCTGGGCCGAGTCCATTTATATTGCTATCGACACGCTAAGATGAAGATTAACGGTATATATTTATTCGAACCTCTTATAATTCGTTGTAGGATAACATAGTGAGGAAACCGGCATGTCCTAGAACTAAACATTCGAGGACATGTGACATCTACCAACCCGCACTGGGCCCGCGTTATAGATTACAGTCAACTCCCCCTCGAAGATAGGAGGCCTGTGTCTGAATGGACACATTATTGGCTGGTTATGCTTATTCTAATAATTCCTATTTTGCGCTCCTAAAAATATTATTGAAAACTTTAATATTATGATTGTGCCTCTTGCCGTGAACCTCAAATAATTCCTACCTATTCGTGACCAATTGGATGTAGTGCAGCACCACTCGCTACGCTTGCTCGGCTCGCGCGTTATTGCTCACAGTTCCGACCTAACCTAACCCGTTTGGTCGGGGTAGCCGACTTACTGTAGCTTACTTACTGCGACCAAATGATCAAATGTGGGAAAAGGCCAGAAAGTTAAAAAGAGGCTCAATTATTTTAAAAAGTTTGCATCAATAGAAGCGCAAAAAATTTTTAGAGGTTCAGTTAACTATTTCCCTTTATTAATTGTTCGATCATGTTCTGTCCTCATTAATGATTCCAACTGTGTCGGTTAGCCAAGTGGACGCTTATAATATAATCCTGTACCGTTATGCAGATATTGACCAATCCTGAGGCATTGGTTCATTAAAATTAATTGACATCTCTCTATACTGGCGAATTCGTTAGCGATACTATACTAGCCTAACTATATAGTGAATATATCGATTCTTTGATTGGAGACAATTGAAATACTGTCAAAACCCCAACAAATCATCACTGGACGTATAACTCCAGACTTTACACCAAAAGGACCAGCAAGGATATTGCCAATCTAAAATCGAAGGACCAAAAAAAAAATGAACCGTAATTTATCTAACACCAACCGCTGAATAAGGACAATTTATATCTTAGCAATGTGCGGAACTTCTGGCAGAAACACTGTTGGTCCTCCTTCGTTTTCCGCGCACGGCCGCCTGGTCTAATGAAGTTTGCTTTTGTGTAACTAGTCTGTTCGTGGGATTTCGATGTGATGTGAGCACGATGTGTATTTTAGTAGGAGACTTTTGGGGTGTTAAGTGGTGTTGTATTAGGGGGAAAAGGGTGTATGTGTGGGTTCACTTTGCAATACTTTAGGTATTTTAATTGACAGTGTGTAAAGGTCTTAATTTTTCCATTTTCGCGGCAATTATGAAGTTAAACTGTTATTTGTAGTTAAACACATTATTTTCACTTTTTATTTTGTTACTTTTATTTATAGTTTCACAAACTGTGTCCAAATAAACGTTATTCTTTCTTCGTTTTCTTTATTTAAATCATATAAAATCATTTCCTGGTGTGAGGTTTGGGAAAAGGTAAACTAGGCCATATGAAATACTAGCTGCGCCCCACGGTTTTATCTGCATAAGTTCCGATCCCGTGGGCATATCAGGATATAATACTATGTATTAATGCTGGTTATAAACTATCTGTGTGCCCAATTTCATACAAATCCGTTTAGTCGTTTTTGCATGAAAGAGTAACAAACATCCATCCTCAGAAAGTTTCGCGTTTATAATATTAAGTAGGAAGTAGGATAGTACTATTTATGTGTTCAAAACTTGTATTCATTAGGTTAACATTATTTCCCATAATAATAACAAGATTCAATTTAACTTAAAATTAATCAAACCCAAATGACACATTCATAAAAGACAATTTGCCAAAGTGAAAACCATACTTTTAATGGCGCCCATCAAATCATATTTAAAACGTTCTCCCAACGAAGAGTATCTGGTGGTTTTTCGACCTTACGTAACAGAAAATTCATAAATTATTTATTGGCTATTGAAAATAAATCATGTACTTATTAATAACAATAAATAATCCAAGCTCCAAGCTACCAAATACCTGCGCGTACCTAAAGAATCCATTTAACTTTGTACCAAAATTGATTTCACAATCTAGATTTACATAAAGCCCTAAAGGCTGATAAGTGACGATATCCGATCATAACTCACGTATTTACAACTTAAAGGGAATATATACGTAAACAGGGACTGAATATCGGACCCCTGGAATTTATTGGTTGACCTTTTTGCCCTCTATAACAAAATGAAGGTAGTTGTTTTAGATTTAGACTGATTGTGATATAAGAGAGTGATAATAATATGGATATTTTTAGGAAGTTTACGATCTTTGAAAAGGTGGGTAGGTATTGAGATTTTCTCCTAGTCATTTCAGCCAAGAAACATAATAATGCCGTACATAGCGCACTATGCCCAATCTGTGGGTAACGGCCCAATCCCTCTCATTGAGAGAGTAGGCTTGTGTCCAAACAGCGGGACTATTATGGTATAGAGATAGTTTGAGTCCCGGGAAAGGACATAAGATAGTTTTCATCCCGATATTTCCACGGGAACCTTATGCGGGTGAAACCGCGGGACGCTGCTAGTACTAAATAAACTAACAAAGTATTATATTAAAAGAAAAAAATAATATCCTAACCTAACTTAAACTATTAAAAAACTAAAATATGGCTTCGAAAAATTCCTCCGCATCGCTGTCGACTGGTAATGTACCCAAGAGACTGACGGCATTGCCACGTTGTATGGCAATACTTAGACTTTGGCCAAGAAAATAACAATTACATATTCGTTTTTGATTTAACAAACCAGGAAGTAGAACCCCAATTTACAGACTAACTGTCTAGTTTGGGGCTCACTAGCGAATAATATATTGTAACATAGCTGTAGTTAGTATTTCAAGCTACTCATGTCGTTTAAATTTGCTGTTAACCAGTAAACCTGCTTACTGTATTACCTGGACAATTAATATTTTCTATTTCTTTCTATTTCTAGAACCTGTCACAATACTCCCACAATCTTATAAAGGTACGATTTCATAAATCTTTCAATACAGTAGGGAACAGCTGATTTTTTTTCGTGATTTCAGGTACAGTCCCATAGCAAAAGTTGTTCATAATGATGAATACAATCTTCGATTTCGATTTGTCGCATGTTTTCAATTTCAACCTGTATATACAGTCTGGGAGGGGAGGGGCCCGTGGCTAAATAATAACAGCCGCACAGGTCAATCGATCAGGTTAAGCTACGCTTGCCGCGGTTGGTCTGTGGATGGGTGACCATCTTTACATACCGAGACCCCTCCGTGCCTCGGAAAGCACGTTAAACCGTTGGTCCCGGCTGTCATTCGTGGATCTTTGACAGTCGTTACGGGTCGTCAGAAGCCCGAAAGTCTGACAACCAGTCTTACCAAGGGGTATCGTATTACCCAGTAACTGGGTTGTGGAGGTCCGATAGGCAGTCGCTCCATGTAAAATACTGGTATTCAGCTGCATCCGGTTAGACTGGAAGCCGACCCCAACATAGTTGGGAAAAGGCTAGGCAGATGATGATATACAGTCTGGGAAATGCCGCAAATTGACACGCTACGTCAATTTTCCGTATTATAGCCATTTCGTGCAATAAATATACGGAAAATTTAAGCTGGTAGTTTATTTGCATAACAATTCATTTCTCTGGCTTTACACGTATTGAATTAAGTTATCCTCAGAAACTCATCATTATCTAGCCTTTTTCCAACTATATTGAGGTCGGCTGCCAGTCAAACCAGCTGCAGCTGAAGACCAGTATTTTACATGTAGCGACTGCCTGTCTGACCTCCACAACCCAGTTAACGGGTAATACGATACCCATGGAAAAACTGGCTGTCAGACTTTCAGGCTACTGACGACCCGTAAAAACTGTCAAAGGTTCACAAATGACAGCCGGGACCCATGGTTTAAAGTGCTTTCCAAGGCAGGAGGGGCCTTGTTATGTAGAGATGGTCACCCATCCACGGACTAACCGCGGCAAGCGTAGCTTAACCTGATCGATCGATCCGGCTGTTATTACTTGGCCACAAGCCTCAGGAACTCATAAGTTATAGGAAAACGGAACATGAATCTTACTCCTCACATCCCGAAAATAAGTTGTCTATTTGACTTAACACCCCACCGCACCCTTCAAAGCGATGAATGTAAGTTTTATGTAAGGAAATGGACAATAGTTGTGGCGGAACGCAACATTACCCATCACTTAATATACGCGTTTGAATAATGACCAGCTTTTGTTTGTTTGTGTGCGCATCCAGGGTTCATTATTCGGAGTGAGCATTTTTTCTCAAAAGGAGTATCTTTTGGGGAAATTGCCCGATCTTACTGGTAAGTGTAAGTAGGTGATAATTCATGACTTCCTACTTTTTATTTAACCATTTATGTACACACATATAAACGACAAGAAGGCAGGAACAGAAAAATACGTACAACGGTGATGGTTATTTCTGAAGCTTTTTTTTGTTTTTTTTTTTTAAGTACCTGTTTGTGTATTAATATCTGTTTGGAAACAGTTTTGGTAAACTCGTGTTTGACGTTTGTAATACTGAATGTATATGTCACGGCTAATAGCCGAAGTGCGGCTACACCTGGTTTTAGCCGGAACGTCGACGGAGCCCCGCTTAGCGGGGCTCTTATTTTTGTGTAAAGGGTTTAAAGCAACCTAACTAAACCTAACCTCGGGGTGCCCTTCACTCGCTCTTGCATCCTACCTCGCCTATCGACCGACCGCAACCATGCAACCGATGTCACCCGAAGTACACACGAACCCCATGTGGTCGGCTGCACCTAGATGTACCCGGCTAAAACTAGGTGTAGCCGCACTTTGACTATTAGCCGTGACATATACATTTAGTATTACAAACGTCAAACATGAGTTTACCAAAACTGTTTCCAAACAAATATTAATACACAAACAGGTAATTAAAAAAAAAACAAAAAAAATCTTCAGAAATAACCATCACCGTTGTACGTATTTTTCTGTTCCTGCCTTCTTGTCGTTTATATGTGTGTACATCAATAGTTAAAAAAAAATATGAAGTCATGAATTATCACCTATTTTCACTTACCAGTAAGATCGGGCAATTTCTCCAAAAGATACTCCGTTTGAGAAAAAATGTACATATAACCGTATCCTTTAAAATCTGATTTGGGAACAGTGACAGTCGTTTCTTCATTACAGAATAGCAAGTGGTTAAAATATTTGGTCAACACGTGAAAGAAAACATCGTGAGGAAACCGGCATGTCCTAGAACAAAAAATCGAAGACATGTGACATCTATCAACCCGCACTGGGCCCGCGTGGTGGATTACAGCCAGCTCCCTCTCGAATAGAGAAGGCATGTGTCCCAGGAGTGGGAACATTTTAGGCTGATTATGCGAAATATTAGCCAATCAGCAAGGTGACAGCAGAACCAACTACCGGACGAACCTGCTATTTGGTATTGCCTCAGATGAAGGCTATTTTAATGCACCCCATGAGATGTCATTTCTGGTCACTGCGCCCCCTTTCATTGCATATTAAATTAAATCTATACGTACAGTGGCTTCCAAAAAGTAATTGACAAAAAATTTTAATTTTTCCTCTGCAACTATGATGCAGATTGAAAATAAAAAAATAATCAGGTTTTTATGATTAGTCAAAGAAGTTATATTAGTTAATAAAAACGTTATAGCAGTTCAAACATTTGGATCACTAGAATTTTTAATCATAATGTGGTGTGTCACAAAAGTTCTTCTTCTTAGCGTGTCGATAGCAATCTAAATGAACTCGGCCCAGAATTCGGCTACTTGTTTGGCGCGATCATTTGTGAATGATGATATGGTTAGAAAGGGGGTGACTACCGAGATGACGTCTAATAGAGAAGTATGGAAGGAAAAGACATGTTGCACCGACCCCAAATAAATTGGGATAAGGGTGGGTGGATGATGATGATGATATTTGGCGCCATCACCAGCGTTCATCAGTTCCTGTAACGTGCAGCTGACAAGACATGCAGGACACGATATTAAGTGTCCCATCGTTTGTGGAACAGCACCACATTTACACTCCAAGGCGGATTCGTCTATGAATCTCCACCTGAACAGGCTTTCCTTGCTTCGGCCAACCTGGGTCCGGAGTCTGTTTAAAGGGGTGCATGAAAGGACCCTCCCGAGCGACGTATCTACAAAACCACTATACGTCCGGCGCACCCTGGGCAATCAGCGAATTATCCACGCTGATTGGCTAATCCTTTCACCACGATGGCAATCTAAAGTCCACATATGAAGTGGAAAAATGTCAACTAACTTTTGGAGGCCACCTGTATGGAACCTGAACATGAGGTTTAAATATTTATTTAGTTAACGAATTCGCACGATTCCGACCACCTTCACGTATTTGCGGATAATTTGGTCGCAGTAAAACGTCAATATACGAAAGTATGTTTGTTCGTGGTTTTACCGAAAACAGTTTAATTGTACTGAATAATTTTATTGCTATCGGGGAATTTTCGGGGCCAATGTGACCCGTATGTATGTTAATGTAAATAAGTTGTAACGTAATGGTACTATTTACACAAAATGGCTCCAATAATACGTTTAGCTTTAATTAAGGCAAGTTTTGCATGATATAACCGGATTCAGAACTATTTTCATATCCCTAAGCCACTGTGTTAGTCTCTTTTTACCCGATTGCTCAAAAGGAGGGTAATGTTTTTGGTATGTATTTTTGGAATTTTGTCTGTCTCTGTGTCTTTCAAAGCTAAACGAGCGAACGGATTTCAAGAAATGGTATAATTAGATTCGTATTGATAGCGCGAGTGACACTGACTATAATATTATTATGCATTGGTAATCAACATGGTAGAATTTTGCCGCTAAAAATGGTAATGGTAAAATTTTTTTTTGATTCTCCGGGGTAATTTTTTGTTGTATCGTGTTTAAATATCTATGCCCATCGTATCTGTGGAGTTTAGCTAACCAATTTTAAATAACCCTGTATAGGAATACTCTACGTGTGACCTTAAGTTTTAAGTCATTGATTTCACTGCATAACTTATTTCATCTTTACTTTATCAAAAATATGTGATTAGGTAATTGTCGTCGAAATATTGTTAAAGTGGAAAAACATCAGGGAAATGAAGTTATAACCAGAAATAGCTCAGTCAATCAGCGTTGCCAGGGAGCGCATTTATCAGTCCTCGTTCAAATTTGAGCACATCAATCGTATTCCAGCCTCCGTAATGGAAAAACGACAGTGATTTGAGTCCATTTGTTGATTTAATCCAATAAAACGGAGATTAAAATTGTCAGATTGGGAAATTCAACGATATCGTAACGTCAATGGACCTGGAATACCATAATCTTTTTAGCTTCAGGCTCCAGCATTCATCATTTTGAGTGTGACATATTTTTTTACATAACTGTAGCAAAGAGGTCAATAAATCAAATGGCCCATATCTCTTTTTTGAATTATTTCGGGTTTCGGACTTGTAGTTGGCTGAAGGCCTAAGAATGGAGAGCAATAACGATTTAATATTATGATGTATGACTTGAACATGTTTCTTCTTGCCAAGGCTGATGTCCAAAATACTGGAAGATTCCACAGGTTTAATTCCTCAACTCATATTATTATCTATTAATGTGAAAGTTTGTATGTTTGGATGTTTGTTACTCAACCACGCAAAAACGGCTGAACGGATTTGGATGAAATTTGGCACAAAGAAAGGTTATAACCTGGATTAGCACATAGGATTTACACTTTTAATCCCATTTAGTATGTTTCTCTATGATAATAATGTGCCGAATTAAGTAAATTGTAATGGATAGGTTTGCCTCCTTTGTCATGAGACTTAAGTCTCTGCCTCGTGTGTCTCATTTGTAACGTTTAAACGTAATTGATTGAATATGGGTGTAGCATACATCCACCAATCCCTCTGGGTAAGACAAGCGTTATAACAAACCTGACCTAAATGATCGTTTCGAAACCAATCACACTATCACACTAATATTATAAAGGCGAAAGTTTGTGCGGGTGTTTGTTACTTCTTCACGCTCACAACGGCTGGACCAATTTTGATTTAAAAAAAATATGGAGGTAGCTGACACCCTGGATTAACATAATTGTTTCTACATTATTCATATCCATAATTTATAGCCTACTTTTTATCCCGACATTCCCACGGGATCGACACTCATGCGGGTGAAACCGCTGGGCGCACTAGTCCTTGAATAAACCTCAATACTAGCCCATTGATCATGACACAACAACTCAAGCATCTAAAAACCCAGAGCAACATTTTTAACCCACAAAAAACCCTTTTGCACTTTGAACTACAATTTTAAATTTGTCTTTCTTTACAATTTACCCTTCATAAACACCCAGTTGTTACCCGCAGCGGCCCGCAATTGTCTTTGAGCGTCCTTTGTGATAAAAGTGCCGTAGATTGTACTGTACTGTGACAATTTGAACGTTTGTTAGTAATGCTGCTTAGAATAGAGGGTCTAGTTGTGGAAAATGTGGTGAAAATTGTTAAGGAAGTATTGATGAGGGGATGTTTTTAGATGATGTAAGTATTGGGAACGATAATGGAGAAGCTATTGATGACGTAACTGTTAAAAGTGATACAATTATTTATGGTTTTGGCAAAGGAGGTGAATATAGAGATGAAGGCTGATATAGATAAAGTATGGAAGAGAAGACGTAAGTGCTCTAACCCAAATGAATAAGAGTGGGACGATATTAATGATAATGATCAGTACATCTTAATAACCGACGCCGACTCTAAATTAATGGACTGAATGACCATGTTGCCTAATGTTCATGGTGATGATGATTTTGATCAGTATTGTATTAGTTTTCAAGCTACCCAAAACTGTAAAATTTTCCCAATCGACTTTGAACCTTATACTTTAGTAATAAAGTTGAAAATCTATTAAAGAAATTTGACAGATTTTAGTAGCTTGATGTGCTGGCGTCTGTACTGTTCTGTAACAATTTGAACGTTTGTTTGTAGTGCTACTTATAATAGAGGGTCTGGTGGAAAAATGTGGTGACGTAGCTGGTTAAAATGATACAATGATTTTGGCGAAGGATGTAAATACAGAGATAAATATTGATAGAGATGTATGAAAGACATACGACGCCGACTCTAGATTAATTGGCATAATTACAGGAGGATAATGATGATTATGATCAGTATAACATTAGTCTTCAGCGTCCTTTGTGGTATTGCGCTGACCCCAGTGTTTATCCATCGGAGTCAGCCAGCGCAGCGCAGGTAGGAGAATTTTGATGATAATGATTATTTATGATCAGTACTTTTGCAGTGTGTATCGGAAAGATGTGGTCAAATTTAAGGGTGTGATACAGACCATCAAACTGAACAACTTTCTCTTTAGCCGTCCCATACATTTGGGTCGTTAAGTATTGAAATTTTATAAGGGATCCATGGAGAAAGTTGTTCAGTTTGGTGGTCTGTTCTACACCCTTAAGAGGACTACATGACCTAAAGCGCGGTCTTTGTCGGACTGCATAGAAAAGAAAGAGAAGCGCGATGCCACAACGCTGGTAATTTATTGCAAAATATGAAGCAATTATCGATTTACGAAAAATCAAGTGTTTGGACAAAAAAACTAAAACACTATAGTTTTAGTATGTTGCTTGTAGAATAATCTGACAAAAAATCATAATGATTATATGTATATTAGTATGAATTTTGTTGTAAAAAAAAAGTTTTTAGAGGTATTTTCATGATTTTTTTCTATCGTACCAAATAAGTTGTATTATGTTTTCAACACACTATCTTCCTAGCATTTATCCTGAAGAATATCATATATTTTTTTGAGTTTTTTTTACTTTAGTTTATCATATAATTTTATTGTTTCTAAAACTTGCGTTTTTTGTGTTTGGGTCCTGTAAGCCCCTTAAATATGACCATACCTTTTTCTGATACATGCTGTATAACATAACTAGCTGATCCGGCGAACTTCGTTCCGCCCCGCCAGCCGCTCTGCCCCCGCTTTTTAAATATCTGATATCTTCTAAGATATTCATTTTAATGATATGCTGTACAGGGAAATTTTGATCTACATAAAATTCACATCGTATCTAATGTATTTAATTTGATAAGGAGTAATACTGTATTGTTTAAATAGCTTGGTAAATAACCCATAATTATTTTGTAATATTTATTACATAAAAATGGTTACTGTGGGTTATCCTTAGGAGATAAACTAGACTTTTTATCGATCTTTTTAAGATATACGATTCCGTAGTACATTAATTTGATATATCTCGTAAGTTTTAGCCAGCGTTTGCAATGTATAAGCGCATAAAAATGTGTTTTTGACGACATCACATTACAAATCTTTGAATTTCTCGGCTTTTCTCTACCACAATATGCATGTATTACATTAACACGTTCCTCTTGAATCTCTCTATCTATTTCTGAAAACTGCATTAAAATCCGTTACGAAGTTTAAAAGATCTAAGCTTACAGACAGCGGGAGCGACTTTGTTTTATACTATGTAAAGATGATGGATCAGTATGATTTACATCAATAAAGACGTTAATGTTGAAGCCTCTCAGATATAGTATCTCTGATATAATATTACGAAGAGAACCTATTAGACGGGGCGCAATAATAAGTCAACACAGATCATAAAACATTATCACAATGATCCATTGAAAAACGTGGATTTTCAAGACCGCATTGTTAGTAGAAATCCTGTCCCAAAATAAAGTATCATTAACGTCGTTAATGAAAAATTTAATTGCGCTGAATAACTGAAGAATAAAGTCCGTGAAAGATGTGGCCCATTTTCACAAATGAAGTTACGCAACTCATCAGCTTTCAGCGTTGTATTAAAAGCTGAGGGCTTAAAAGGCAGGAATTCTGTATCATATGGCTTTAATACAATTGTGAGAGAATTTGAAATGAATCCAAATATTCTGACGATTGTTTGGTTAGAAATCCCACGTCAAATATGGCGGCTACAACTTTGACTTTTAGTGTCACTATGAGTTCGAATTTTGATATTAAAAGCAAGAGTTATAGTTCTAAAGCTTAACCAAAATTATAAACAACTAGCTGTTGCCCGCGACTTCGTCTACGATCCAGGATAAAAATTTGCTTATGTACTCCTGCAGGTCATGTTCTACTCACGTGCCGAATCTCATTTAAATCCGTCTAACCGTTTTACAATGAAATCGTAACAAACAAACATACAAAAAATCTAATCTTTTCTCTTCATAATGTTAGTTTAGACTAGCTTTAGCCCGCGGCTTTGTCCGCGTGGAGGTCGGAAATCATCCCACAGGAACCCTAGTTATAGACTACCTATGTACCAAATTTCATCGAAATCCGTTTTGCCGTTAAAGCATGAAATGATAACAGACAGAGATACTACGCATTTATAATATTAGCATGAATAAGTTTCTAAATGGACATTAAAGATGTAAATTTTCCGGAAAGATTCACAAAATAAATTAGAAAAGATTATAAGGGATGACCCTTCACTCACTGATGACACTCCGAGTAAATGAAAAATAGATTTGGACGATTTCACCCAAAGGAAAAGTGACACCAATAAAAAACGCGTCATAAAATATCCGTCGAACCCAAAAAAAATCCTTTTACCTTTTACAATCTCCACAAAAAAGGTTGTTCGTATGTCTTTTCCCTCTTCTCTTTTCATAATATTCAGGCAAAAACTGACAGTATTAGGTTCCTCCTCACGTATTACCGTTCTCGTGTGGACGAGGTTTAAATAACGCATTGATAGGTAGGTACGGTACAATTGTAACTGAGCTTTTCTTGCCGCGAAAATTCGTAAGCCGTTTTTGTTCTGCCCGAAGCGGTGAGGATTTCGTGTGATCATTACGCTTGAAATTATGTTAGGATTCGGAAGCGGGGATTTTTAAGTTATACGGATTGGATTAAATAAACATACACACACATAAATGTCAACTTTATTTTAATGGAAATTAAGTTGATTTCAGAGTGAGTACAACTATTGAAAAAGTTATAAAAATGTTTGGAGTTGTACCGTAAACTGAACTTTATTGTGCAAGATTTAAAGTTATTTTTCGATAAACTCTTATTTGTTTACATTTTTGGCAAATAAAACGCGCATGCAGATTACATAACATAAATTCACATTCTGAAACAAGAATCTGAAAAATCGTTGATACAACTGAAGCGATCAAAAGGATCAATCACGAACATCTAACGTATAATGACAACTGTTCGCGACGATAGTACATAATGGAGAGTTAAAATGAGTGGACTGTATAAATATGTTGATCACGTATATTGCAACATTGGAATAATAACATTAAATGGTAAACAAGTGATAAGCTAATAGTAGATTTAGGATGCGAGAGCGCGACCGGTTGACGTAGCGTGTGGTTGGTCACCAGTATAGAGGTAAGTATGAGGAACAGGGTGTAAAGTTCACTCATACTCTATAGAAAAGGGAGGATCCTCCGAACAGACGGGTGTTGTGTCTGGCGGGAAACTGCCCGACATAAAAAAAAAAACAAATTCACAATTTTAGTAACACAAACGTTACTTTCCTGACGCAGATAACAGGCCTTTGTTACCTAAGGCGTAACTCGCTGAGTCAGGACAAAAGTAATTACAAATGTTAGTTCGTAGCAGCCGTTCATTAATATGCTAATACCGTAGCGGGAGTACCATCGAACTCGAAATTGGCGCAAAAGAACTCTGCAAAGCAAAAAATAGGAGTTGAATTTTAAAGAGGGGAGCCCACTGTAGCTTATTTTGATGCTGAAACTGAGTAGGGTTAATTAATTTGCGCTTTTATTTGCCTACGTTGATTGTATTTCTGTTTTGCCTGCTAAGACACTTTTTTTGACAGGTTGCGGCTCCAATTATGAGATTGCATTTTTTTTTTGTACGAAATTTTTACGGCGTACATAAACAGATAAAAATAAATGCACCGCGCTTGGAGGGTTTTAGACTGTTAAATTTGAAATTCGCAGCTGTATATTTGGATTTTAGTCGGTGAATTTGGATAAAGGTACATAAATTACTACTGCGAACTACTGTGAAATTCGAACAGCTAAACTTATGAAATTGTGCTAAATGGGTTTTGGCGTGTGGCTCTACATACAGAATTGGATGAAATGGCTACCGATTCTCTTGTTTTGGATGATATAGTAAAATGAAATACTTAATACGGGATGAGCTGGACTCCCTTAATAAAGATTGGTCCTTGGCAGTTCCGCGGGGCAATGGCGTAACACATTATCAATCGGAATCGGTTTAATTTTGACAATTCAACAACATTCATTGCGTTAGTTACGTGTTGAGCAGACAAATTTTTCGAACTTATGAAGCAATGGATTAGCAATTGGCTTCAAAATAATTCAGATACCGATTGATAGTGTGAATTAGTGTGTAACTCAATTAGGGAGTTAGAGAGAGGTGAAAAGAGAGTGGGGAGGCCTTTGCCCAAGGTACGAAATTATTGACTAATAAAAAATGTGAAATAAAATGATATGCCTGAAGGATAAACATTGATCGAGATAGACCCCATAGCCAATCAGAAACCTTGACTAATGACGATGTTTGTTTTTAAAACCTTACATTCCCTTTACACGATGGCCCACGCTAGTCACATAGACTGAAAAGACATAACCACAGCATAAACCTTTTGTATACTAATGGAGCATACGTTAAAATGTAGCCAACGTGAGCTTATGTGCCCAGAATTCATAATGAAACCACATTTTTCTTGCAACTAAGTGTACGAATAAGGATGGGACCACGTTCCCAATTATCGATAAGCGCCCGTAATAAGTTCTATCGACACTAAAACACCGCTTTTTATTAAAATGCATAAAAATCCGTTATCATAAATTGTAATCTTGCATGCTTTGGGAGAAAAATGAGGAATAATATTATACTTACATGATCGTAATTTATTTTATATGCTTCCTTGCAGATTTAAGGGGAACGAAAAACTCGCGTATTATTAAATTAGTATGGGATAAGACGTAGAAATTTCGACTCTGTGTCACTCGAACGTAAATTCCTCGTTTTCGATCAAAATTTTCGTGCCTTGCATTAATGATAGGAAAATTATTAACTTATGTCTGAAACAATATTCCATAAAAATGAAAATTGCAAAACAATGTGAATAAACCGTGTAAAAATAAAGATAGAATTTTTTAAAGCGGTTTCCATACATTTTCAAGAAATTAAAAAAAAAATTATAGCTCGAAAACTATCAAAAATCGCGGAACATACATGGGATATTTTCGGATACCCTTAGGCATGAGAATTTATTTATGACGTCACTATTTGGACTCTTGTATATTAGAAAAAAATTATGTTGCATTTTTGCTAATGATAATTTCGCGTGAGTGAGACAAGCCGTTATCGAGCGTAAAGTTTTTGTTACAATACCTCGATCAAGAAAAGAGATTGGAATAAGATTAAACAATCACAAAATCGAAGATCCTAAATAAAACACGGAAGATAAAGTCGGTGTGGGAAGTAACAACAGTTGTAATGACTTAACAAATATCAATAAATAAATTGTTTTGTTTAATCAAAACCAAAGCAACAATAACAAAGAATTTTCCAAGTCAATATTAGTCTAACCTCGCACAGCCTAGAACAACGTTAACAAACTTTTCATTCCGGCCCTTCAGCCAAGTTTGTTCTACAGCTTCATTTTCTGCAAAATTGATACTGGTGCACTAAAACCCAGGTGGGTGAACAATCTCATAGGAATAAAAATGTTATAGACAAAGTTTATGAAGAGATCGATACGTCCAATTACTTTTGTACAAGGAGGCTTGATGATGATGAGCAATTTTGATGGCGTGGCTGGGATTTTGACTATTGAAGACACGATATTTATCTTTTAGGAAATATTTAGTAAAATTAATAAAAGAAATACATTTAGACTTTAACATACCGTTGAACCTTTTTTTTGTATTATCGTAAAATCTAAATAGAAATCGAAAAGAATGACAAAGGCAGTCGATACTACCATCTACCATTGTTCAAAGAAGTAGCAGTTATTGGATACAGAAATTAAAGGAATAACTAGTAAGAATATTATACCTGATGACATTAGTCGAAAAGCGCAAAACTCAAAAAGTTTAGCAAAGTAAGATAAAAAAAAATACAGAAATATTAATTAAAAGTTAGGCTTTATTTCCAGTAATATAAATATACAGGGTTACTTGTAGGTCGACGTATATCCGTCAGGAGCTGATGGGGGACCAAAATGCAACAAAACTTTTAAGGGTTTCTCCATGGTTTCTCGATATAATTCCAAATAAAAAAAACTAATTATTGAATGGGTACCATTAAAAAATATATTGTAGCTGGCAATGCAATTAAGCTATGAACTTAATTAAAAGTACCTAATTCAACAAAATAATTATGGTGATGAGCGATTTAAGAATAATATCTTACCAATATTTTCATTTTACGCTTCAAATATCTCGAAAACTATTGAATTTCGGCCATACATTTGGGGGGTTCAATTTGTTGCATTTTGGCCCCCCTATCAGCTCCTGACGGATATACGTCGAATTACAAGTAACCCTACAGGGTTACTTGTAATTCAACAAAACAGTAGGGTTTGGTGCGAAGATAACAGTATCCTTTTTTGGGTACACAGCCCATTTGACGGATGTTACAAGCTAATGTCAAAAAGATCTGTCTATTACTCACACGGCTTCTAGAAGCTGCACCCTTGTTAGACGAGTGGATTATGACTACAGAGCGGATCGAATAAGGTTCGTGTTATCTTTTCCTTTGATCTAGCATATATCACGTCAGAGTAAGAAACCGTTCACAAAAAAATTAAACAGCACTTTCCTTACGATGAATGACCAGATGTCACACTACCTAAAAGCAAATTAACTTTTTCACATCAAGCTAACGATATTAAAAAAATCACCAAGCTCCGTCCACTGTGAAGCCAATATGCTAGTTGATTGAATGATAATGTTTTCGAAACTCACAAAGGCGGGCTTTTTTACGTCCAATTTATTCTTCATTACAGTAATTTGCACTTAAGTGAGAGTGAAAGGGGAGGGTAATGATATGATTTCATAAATATCAATGCAGTTGAACTTGCTATTATTCATGCAGGATGAGATCTTTGAACTGCGAATTACTTGTTGTTAGTTCCACTAAGGCTAGGGCAGACAGAAGAGTTGTACTCGGGCTGATACTGCTTTAGAAATTGTCTAAGCAATTTTATCAAGAATGCTCTTTGTTAACAAGACGCTAAGAAAGTTTTTACAAGAGTTAAAAAAGTAGGCGTTGATTTTAACACATTAAATACTAGAAAATAAAAAGAGACTGAAAGATCTAAGTATCAGATAGCGTAACATTTTTGATGTTTATCATAATAATTTCAGCCAAGCAACGCGATATCATGCGCTTCTCTTCAACCTTAACTGGGTCATCGGTCCACCTTGTGGGAGGCCTTGCAACGCTGCCCTTCGCAGCACACGGTCGCCAGTCCAGAAAATTTCACATTTTGATGACAGAACCCTGAATGAAACCATTGTAATACCAAATTATTCAACTCTTGTTTCTGAATAAGTTTAACCTACATCTACTGTTATTCAAGCGCCACCATCATGATTTCTCAGTCCCAATGTTAACAGAACGTGCTCATTTTTATTCAAATCCATACAGTTCCAAATCTCTATAAAGTGTCCTTTATCTTCTGCCCTCAAAGTTTCTTCATTAGGAAAATACTAAAGGTCTGTTTGATGCAAAGTTTTGATCCGGGATAATCACCACGTTTACACACCGTTTTAGTATGAGAGGGTAAAGGCTAATTTACATAAGAGATTGTCGCCTCGAATAGATGATAATCGAAAGTTGAGCATGATGAGAAAAAGTTAATTCGTGTAGACAGTCGACGGCATGCTATCGTCAGTGCTAAAGCTTGAATAACGAAAACTGTCCTTTTTGCGACAACATAAAGGCGCTGTCATTGGAATGTGTTATATGCGACTGACAGTAAATACTCGTATGTCGAAAAGCGAAAATTGCTTTAGTAGTCGTAATTCGAGTTTTTGTAATCGCAGTTTGAGAAAATCGCTAGACGAGAATCGTATGTTATATCAGCAAGGAATTTTTTGATGCTCACTTGAGTGTTAACTAAATAAACATAGAGCAATGTTACAACCAGAATTAACTTCTGTTTAATCATTAATTTTTCGAGATTTGGCATGATTTTTCTCAGGGTTTATTAAAAATATGATTGAGTTTGATAGTTACCCGGGGAGTCGCACCTACGAGCGTCACAATATCATTCTCGCCCCTCGACTTGAGAAAACCTCTGCTAATATACAGGGTTATTAGAAAAACACCAACAACCTCTTAAGAGGTCATTGTACTCACTATTATGAACAACTTTTACTATGGGACCAAACCTGAGATCGCGAAAAAAAATCAGTTGTTCCCTACATTTTTGTTCGTCTAACTCGTCAAAATGTAGGGAACAGTTGATATTTTTTTCGCGATTTCAGGTTTGCTTGTTCATAATGATGAGTACAATGACCTCTTAAGAGGTTGTAAGTGTTTTTCCAATAACCCTGTATAATTATAAGTCTTGTAAGTTCCATAATTTTCGAGTTATCATAAAGTAAATTTTAGTATAAAGTAGAAAGAGAAAATAGAGAGTTGTAGTATGCCTAGTAGAGTGTCGAGTAATCATGATTAATTATACGATTAAAGGGGAAGACCCTCGCCTCGTTTAGTTGGGAAAGTTCAAAACATTTGTTATATCAGGAGGCGTTATTAATGATGTCTTTATTGAAAATGTAAATATAATGTTTGGAGATGTTTTTAGTGGCGTAGAAGGATAAATATTTTGAAATCATAGTTTTGTTTGTGTGTATTATGTTATTATACAATTTGGAGTAGTGTTAGTAGGTTAGTAAGAATGGACGAGCGAGAAGTAACGTACCTACCTAATCATTATCTTGTCCTTATTCTAATTTATTTGGGGTCGGCGCCACATGTCTTTTTCTTCCATACTTCTCTATTAGTCGTCATCACATACAAGGACTACTAGGGATATATACGAGTATCTTTCACACAGTCCATCCATTGTTTCTTTAGTCTTCCTCTAATCTTATAGCCATCCACATTCACACTCAAAACTCTCCTCAAGACATTTTCCTGTAAGAGCAAGGAGTAACAATAAGGAAAATATTTAGTAGGTAAGTTTTTGTTTTTTATGCGCCATAAAAAACAGGGTGGCCATAGCCATCGTCGGGACATTGACGCGCAAACTGTACTATGAATTCAGCACATGATTCTAGACCCCCAAGCGAACACATTCTTAGTAGGTTATAAAAAAAAAATCTGCTGTTTCAATATCTATGCGATCATTATATTATTATATGGAACAGCAAATTATTTTTTAATAACCTACGAAAAAATTGCATGGGGTCCAGCGTCATGTACTGAATCCACGGCAACCGGTTGTGCGTTGATGTCCCTGCCACACTGAATTAATAATATAACCCCTTACTAATAATAAATAAATAAATAAACGTTGTAAAGCGTCTATATAGTTACACAACGCTTTGTCTTCTGCTTTCGAAAGTCAAATTACTGACGATTGAAAGAGAGAAATCGGTGTGTAACTATTCATCTGATATAATACATGTATTGGTAAGGAGGATAATGTATAAGGACTAGGTATACCAGATTACCATCAAATTGGTTTTAATAAAATGATTTAAAAAGTAAGAACATCTTGATAATATTGAGGCGGTAAAGGCTATCCTGCTTCGTTATCATCTGCCTAGACCCGTACATCTCTCTACATGTCTCTGGTACATGTATAGATATATATGTTATGGGCCAAGTGATTAATGCGGGCAGTATTCATAATGCCCGGGCAGTATGAATAATGCCCAGCCATATCGGGCCAAGTGATTAATTACAATCTAAACTCACCTATTTATCACATTGCCCGGGCATTATGAATATGGCTACATGATGATCGGGCAATGTGATTAATAGGTAAATTTTTACGTGGTGCGCTGCGGTGCGGGGCCGGAAACAAACACGTGACGCGCGCTAACCAATCAGAGACCGAAACGGGGCAGCGCGTGAGCGAGCTCGGGACTTGGGGCACCCCGACTCGGACAGTTTAGGTTAGAAGGGGATGGCGGGGTCTAGTGAGCGAGCGAAGCGAACGAACAGACCCCGCCATCCCCTTCGTGGTTATTTTTTTTTTAGACCCTAGAGCCCCGCGAAGCGGGGCTCCTACTACGCCTTTTAAGCAACTTTTATGTTTATTGAGGTTAGGTTACACAGAAATAGGGGCCCCGCAAACGAAAAAAAAAAAACTTTGGGAATTATTACTCTACCCGATAATTGATTTCATTACTTGTAATGCTCGGTCTATCTAACTAAGTATTCATTTGAAAGTATTAAACATGCTTTACATCACTCTGCCCAATAGGCACTGGGCATTATTCATAATGCCCGGGCAATGTGATAAATTGATTGGTTATAATCAAATTGCCCGCTCTTATTGGGCATTATTCATATTGCCCGGGCATTATGAATACTGCACGATTAATCACTTGGCCCATAACATATATATTAGGTCCATAAGTTTATATGTTAAGGCCTTACAATTTCTAGGTTTACGATATTACTCATTAAGTTAGGCGAATCTGATACCAAAGCCTTAGTCCACACCGCCACAGAAATATAATACTTTATAGTTCTTATAACTAATACTAAGGATCTCAGATTTCCAGAGAGAGCCAACATGATATCAGGTACGTGATTCTAATATTTATCTGAGTATTAGAAGCTCCGCTCTAATGCTTTCACAGATTTATCGGTCTGTTGACGAATACCAATGATAATACTAGTAGTATTGGTTTTAGTCGTTATTATATCGTTAATGATAAATGATTTTATTTCTGTAAGAAGATTTGTACAAACACTTTTACACGTCAATCATATTTTAAAAACGAGGTTGGCGTTTTATATCTAATTACTCTGAAAAGAAAGGCCGAAATAAAGTCAGAGGTTACAGTGTATTTTAAAGTCTTTTCGGAAATGGTTTTTTGAGAAAAGAACCATACACCAGATTGAGTGGACCTGTCCAGTCAGTGCACGCCTTTTTCAGTAATCATGCAGCTCTACTCAGAACTAAAGAAGCTCAACGATTCAACGAACAATACCAAAGAAAGGACATTTGGGTAGGCTGCATAAATTTCTCAAACTTCCGACCATGATTAAAACTAACTGAGAAAAAAATCGTTATTGTGTGTTAGTTGTATAGGATCTTTTGGAATATTATCTTTATTCATCTAAATACATATAAATTATATTTTTAAATATTAGAATATCATCTGCCTAGCCTTTTCCCAACAATGTTGGGGTCGGCTTCCAGTCCAACCGGATGCAGCTAAATACCAGTATTTTACATGGAGCGACTGCCTATCTGACCTCCACAACCCAGTTACTGGGTAATACGATACCCCTATACGATACCCCTTGGTAAGACTGGTTGTCAGACTTTCGGGCTTCTGACTACCCGTAACGACTGTCAAAGATCCACGAATGACAGCCGGGACCAACGGCTTAACGTGCTTTCCGAGGCACGGAGGGGTCTCAGTATGTAAAGATGGTCACCCATCCACAGACCAACCGCGGCAAGCGTAACTTAACCTGATTGATCGACCTGTGCGGCTGTTATTATTTAGCCATGGACCCCTCTAAATATTAAAATATATCCCTATATTAGAATATAAAAAAAATATATAAAAACATTTAAAAATATAAAAAATAGTAGCCCACCGGTATCGGGAACAGGGTCCAAGCTACCGGCGGTTAGGGCTCCAGAGAGAGGAACCTCCTGACAATGCGAGCCGTATCCAGAAGTAGTGCTTTCTTTTATTATTAGTAGTATTAATTTGATAAGCCTGCTGTATGTTATTCAGTTAAATATTATTATTGGGCATTAGAATTACATCGTACTCGTATAATCTTACTTTTTTTTTGCCTCTTGCCAGTCTCATTTCGATATTTTGAATTTCAAGATTTTTTTAACATTCTTAAACTTATTTTTTAATAGTTAAGCCTACCTTCACAAAATCATCATAATTAATTGTCAATCTTATTGGTCAAAGCAACTCAATAGTCAGATACAATCACCCCATCCCAGCTCCATCTCAAATTATGTTATGTTATATATTATACTCCTTAAATCATACTGACAGTCGAATACAACATATTGGAAGACGTGACACATTCATCGGAGCAGAAAACCAAACAGAAAAATTCGCGGTTCGTTACTTAACAGTATAGAAGAAAAAATATTTCGTCAGCTTCATCAAACTCAGTGACTTAAGACCCGTTCACGGCCGCGGGCGACGCGACTTGCGTCGCTTGTTCTCCTCCTCTGTCGTGTCGATGGCACGACAGTGTATTAAATGTTGGCCCAAAACTTCGCCACTTCTACGGCATCATTGGGTGGCGTTTGTTTATATGTATAATGACATAATCGCGAGATCAATCAAGTCTCGTATGTGCGTCTTTAGCGTTGTCAGGTTAACGATCGTGTAAATGCGTATTCGCGCGACAGACGCTTTTGGTTAGGACGAGGATCAAGGGACACATGAGCGTCACCTGTGACTTTTGGCGTACTGTGACTTGTGCGTGCAGTAACTTGTCAATCAACTTAACCTATCACACAGTCCACTGCTGGACATAGGCCTCTTCCAGGCCGCGTTCCGCATCCAGTCTATCCCAGCTACCTTCTTAGAACGTTGGTCCATCTAGCTTGGGGGCATCTCGCACTACACTTACCGATACGCGGTAACTTGTGGCATACTCTAAACAACTTCATTCATTTGTTTTCTCCGCAGTCGCCGTCGCAAGTCGCGTGTCGCTTGAGCATGTAGCTCGTGACCAAGGGGTTAGGCGTCTTCTATACCGGTTTTCGTAGGAAAGAGAATATCGTTGGCATCTACATTTGCCATACGGTTTACCAAATATTCAAGGTTGTATTATGAAAATTTATTGGGCTCACGACCAGTATTTTCTGTGGTATGGGAGGTTTGGTTATATGTGAAACTATTGCCGTCTTGTCGAATAAGTTCCTCGTTGGTCTAGTAGTAGCAACCCCTACTGATGAGCATGAAGCCTTGGGTTCGATGGTCTGGTAACGTGTTGCCTGGTGTCAGGATTTGTGCCTGGTTGATGGCAATAGGCTCGCCCACGGGACAGGAAAATGATAGTGTACTATAGGTACACCTCTGCTTAATCCTTCTGGAAATACTGGCGTGACGTTATGTCATGTTATCCATTCCAGAGATAAAATCTAGCACTTCCAATAATTGCATACCGCGGTTAAATAACTGCGAATGTTTCGACCACACTACATTATAATTAGCTTCGTTAATAAATGTGGTAAGCGTGCCCTAATTCATTATGGGAATTCCTAACACTGCCCGGTATTTCAGTTTATGTATGAAAGACCATTCATGGCGGGTTTACATGCAGCATGCATCCAGCTTTTATAATAGACAATGGAAAAAGGATTATAGGTAAAATATTTAGTTGGATAAACATATTATTTTGAATGGGTAACACTGCGTTAAATACTAGTAAGCGAATTATTATTGTAATGTAATTTTATATTTGAGAGGATGAGTGAAAGTCGACTAACATAGGTGTTTGTAAGGTTTAATTTTTTAACACCTTATATATTGAATTATTCATTCAATACAACTAGAATCAGCAGAAAAGTCGACCTAACCCTATGTTCTATCCACATACGAATACCTTCAACGTTATGATTTTTAAACCAAAGAAAACCGCAAATTAAGGCAAATCTTCCAAAAAAAAATTTGTACCTAAGCCTAAAAATGTATATGGAAATTTACCTCCACCCACCCACACATTGAATTTAATACAAAAGACTACAAAAATGCTTTAGCGAAGCCCACAAAAGAATAAAAAAGCCTTGACAATTCATTTCTGAATCAGCGAAAACCTAAAACGCCTGAGGAAACTCTTACACTAAAATATGGTAATAAAAGACTAGGGAATCAGTTAAACAGAGAAAAGATATTCCGTTTTACATCGCCAGTTCAACAGTATTGAAGTATTCCGTGGAAGTTTGCAAGCGAAGTATACATCGCAAAACTGTTAAGTATGCTGGCGCATGCCTGCATGCAGTATTTTATTATAGAAGCAACATAAATAATGTACCCAAGATTTTGTAATATTTTGGTTTAAAAGATTGTAGTTATTTGTACAGTTAGTCATTTAATTTAGTACCTACTGTAAATACATAGTTGTATTATACAGGGTAAAATGTTATTTGTCGTATTCCTTCCAGGACGTGATCGTTTGACCCATTTGTAAAAATTAAGCAAGCTAGGCGAAAATTCATGGGATTCGAGAAAACTAACTTTTATGTATTTATGAAAAATTCCCAGAATCCGTTATAAAATAATTATCACTCTTCTTTAAGCTCAGGGTTAACTGTTTGATGTTTAAGAGAATTTGCTTCCATCAAAAGGTTTTTAAAGTATTAGGTACCCAATGAAATAGCAATGAAGGCCATTAAAAGTTATAGGAAGAAAATTATTAATAATTTTCATAAATCATCTACTTATAACTTTGACACAAGTTATATCAAAATGTTACTTCATAGTAACATTTTGATATAATTTGAGTCAAAGTTTTGTACGGTTAATGATGACATTAAGCGTACAAACTTCGGGGAAGACATCTTCATTTAATCAGCTACATAACGAGGTCCAAAAGTTTAAAAAATATTTAGAGGTGCCGATGAAACATGGCTGGCAAAGGTCGAGTTTGCTAATTATTAAAGTATTTTAAAATAGTGTGATGATCGAAATAATTAACTAGTTTATGCCATCCCACTACTTTCTAACCCCCAGCATTTCATCATACGTTAGGCACGATGTGGTCCCAAGTCGCGGAGCGGAGCGGCTTTTAAGTAATGTGACTCGCGGTCTACTCGCTGGTCACGGCTAAAGTTGGTCACGATTAAAACTTATTGCTTTTTGCGCTTCTAATGATGCACACTTTTAAAAATAATTGTGCATATTTCTAGATTACTCTTAATTATTTGAGGTTCACAAAAAAGAGGCGCAATCATTATATTAGAGTGTTCAATAATATTTTTAGGAGTGCAAAATGGGAATAATGAGAGGTTGGAATAAATAACATGCCTTGACCTCAATCGTTGCCCGCACACTTATTCCTTTTGCCGTCCATACCTCATGAATATGAAGAAGTCAGTGCATTATCGAAATCTATCTTCTGTTTGAAGCTGAATTTATTCCATTTTTCAAATCATAAAGAATGTGTTTCGATACAATATTCATGAGCAGAATATTTTAGACTTTTGGAAAACATATTTGCATTAAAATATTTATGTTTCTAGTTATGTAAAAAGTTTTATGGATTTGTTATGCCTGTTTAAATTGTGTTTTTGTATTGGTTATATATTCTAGAAAACTTTTGTAGCTTTAAGGGTAAAGCAAGGTTACAATAATATTGAAAATCTGAAGAACCTATTAGTTGGTAGACGAGACACTTTCTTATTATAAGAAAGTTTGCTTTTGAAGGACCATTACAGCACAAGGTTATGATCAAAAGGACCCATTTTAAGACTTTAAAAACCGATCGCTAGGTATTGAATTTCAAATATCAACGAGAGGAGTTTTTTGTACAAACTTAGCTTTGTATGTTGCCTGCCTCGGTTGACTATTGGTCGCAAGCGCTATTGTTGAGCATAAGGTTTATAGTCGGACAAAGCGTTATTGGATTTTTCCACCTGGACTTTTACAGAAGTAGCCCGGAGTCTGGATTTGTGCCCGGTTGATGGCAATAGGCTCGCCCTTAAAGTCTATTCAAACTTATGTTTCAAATTAATATTATTTCTTTAGTGTGGGACGCAACGTGTGTCGATACTCTTGCGCCATCCCATCTTCCTGACTCGGCATGCTGTGCTGGCGCTGCTGCTGCGGCTGCGGAAAACATCAAGCGGCGTAAATATAATTACCTTATCGAAAATTATATTTTCGAGCCGTTTGGGGTTGAATCCCTCGGGCCGTGGGATCCGAGTGCTCATGGTCTTTTTGAGGAAATTTCGAAACGGCTGGTTGACACTTCCCGTGACCCAAGTGCTGGCTTTTACCTTAGCCAAAGGCTAAGCATTGCCATACAACGTGGTAATGCCGCCAGTCTCTTGAGTACATTACCAGTCGACAGCGATGCGAATGAATTAAGTTGATTTCAGAGTGACTAGCACTATTGAAACAGTTATAAAAATGTTTGACGTTGCAGCGTAAACTGAATTTTATTGTGTGAGATATAAAGTTATTTTTCCATAAACTCATATTTGTTTACATTTTTGGCAAATAAATCGCGAATGCAGATTACTTACATGGGACTTAGGCATGACTGGCGAAATATGGGTGTACTATAGGTGAACCTCTGACTCACACTTCGAGGAATACAGGTCCATTATGTACGTTTTGTTCATCAGGTTCTTTATGTTTCTTTGTAAAAATATATGGAGCAATCTTTTGTTTACAAATCTTAATGAAAATGTGCTGGGATCACTTGGAGCATTCGCCTGTAATGTAACGTTACAGATTAGAGCATTGCATCAGTGCGAGAGGAGAACCGAGCATTACATTGTGCAATATGTAATCTTGCGGACACCAGCCCGTATTACCTATTTAATGTTATAGATTCGAGCATTTCATTGGTGAGGGAAGAGAACCAAGCATTACAGTGCGCAACTTGATTATACAATGGTTGATTCTTTGCAAATTATCCAAACCGCCTGTACCTATTTTGTCGGTTTTGAAATAATTCATGGCACCAATATTGTTTCTTCCATTTTTTTTTCTTAAATAACAATGTCGAATTAATATTGCCGCGCTCAGCACAACGACCGCTTTTTTTATGGATGGGAAATCATCAAATGACCCCTCCCGCTCTGGATGGAGCGGAAGGGAGTGTCAGACTCTTACTGACTAAAACCCACCCGTGTTCCTTCCTTAGCCCTTTATGTTCCGGGGCCGCGGTAACCCTTTCGGACAATCCCGTTACCCGGCAGGCTTCGGCCCTAGCGGGCCCCTTCCCGCACAACGACCGCTTCGTCTGACATTGTGGAATCAACTAAATGCTCAAAATCGAATCTAATGTTACATTACTCCAGGTGAGGGAACATTAACATGCACAAGTAAAAACACCAATTTAAAATTGTCACCGCAACTAGATACGCTAAAAAAGCCACGAACACACGGCTAAATAATGTTGTAATATTTAAAACGCTTTTAAAACTTGGCCGTAAACACCAGGGCTAGATAAAATGTTAGTTTACGAACCAACGGACTATCTAGTTTATTTATATACGTGGTTTACAAAAAGTTTTAAACCGATACGGTTTGTGTTATAATTTTTGGGGTGGAATTAGTTAGGGGTCGTGTGATAAATAGTTTTGTACGGGCCTTCCTGATTTTAAGTCAAAGTCAAATCATTCATTTCAAACCTATATATAAGGTGTTAAAAAATTAACCTTACAAACTTTAAGAGATGCTTTAGACCATCAAACTGAACAACTTAAACTATGGGACCAACTCTGAAATCACGAAAAAAAAATCTGCTGTTTCATACATTTTGGTCAAGTAGGTATTGAACTTTTGTATGAAACAGCTGATTTTCCGAGGTGCTTTAGACCATCGAACTGAACACAGTTCAATGGTCTTTTTTTTAGTTTACAATATTTAGTTAAATATTTTCCTATTTTTTTGTCTGTTCGAGGATCAGTTGATCCTCTTAAATTTTATTGACGTTCTAATGATGTCCACTTTTTTCGAAACTGTGACTATTTATTAGTCATTTATTAGATCATTTATTTAAATAAACGGTAGCGGCCGGCGAGCGCTAAATCTAACTTGATCACAGGTAGTTGGCTATTTAGTATTTTTAAGGCCCCCCAAAATAGTAATTATTACAGGGTAACAAAAAGAGGCGCAATCATTATATTATAGTGTTCAATAATATTATTATGAGCGCAAAAGAGGGATTTATTAGATGCTCGTTTAAATACATGCCAAAGGAAAATATTCGTAGAACGAAAATTTCAAACTCATTCTTGTTTATCTTTCCTAGAACGTAGATACAAATGTAACCTGCCAAAAGCAACTAAAAGATCCCTGTGGTATCTTCAAAAGAAAACTGTAACGTATCTTTTTAAAAAGCAATCATTCAACGAGAGTACCTACTTGGTAAAAAATATTGCTAACAATTCTGAACCTCTAGTGGAATTGGACGTATGGGAAAGAAACATAATATCTGTTGTGATGTGCCCATGATTTGAAGGGAATACTGCGGATTTTTTTATAGTTCTAACATAAAGTAAAAGTGCGCAGTGCTGCACACCACTACCATATTTCAAGTTAAACAAATATCAACTTTCTTTCAATGATAATTAAGTTGACTTCAGAGTGACTAGCACTATAATATTGACAAAGTTACAAAAATGTTTGAATTTGTAGCGTAAACTGAACTTTATTGTGAAGGAATTAAAGTTATTTTTCCATTAATACATATTTGTTTATATTTTTGGCAAATAAATCGCGAATGCATGGTACATACCACGCCACGCCCCGCGTATGTGTCACGCCTGTTCTTTTTGTAGAGATAGGCAGAGATCTATTAATAAATCAATATTTCGTAATACTTACAAGGTAGCAAGGACATAAGGACATCGAGGCGCTAACTGTATTCTTTTACATTTTTACGCATTTTTTATTTCGTTTCCTAATATAAGTACTAATAAAAGACTATCCACGAATGACAGCCGGGACCAACGGCTTAGTGTTTTCCGAGGCACGGAGGGGTCTTGGTATGTGAAGATGGTCACCCATCCACGGAAACCGCGGCAAGCGGCAAGCATAGCTTAACCTGATGGATCGACCCGTGCGGCTGTTATTACGTAGCCACAAGCCCCTCAAACGATTTCTTATGGTATTAATCATATGTGTTCGATTTATGACGATCGTTAGTGTCGATCGATATGCTGTGTTTTGATAGCATTTCAATTAATAGGATCTTACAGCTACTTACAGATTTGCTTGAAAAATAATTATAATACTCGATCTTGTTTGATCAGACTAAATCCAACAACACCGGAGGCACCTTTTATAACTGCAAAGCCTCTTACAGTATTAATACGTTATCATCTATTTAATCTATTGTGACGAATCCCCGGATACGGAACTCTATCGGAGCCTTTGATCAGTTAATCTACTGTTAAATCTTGTGTTAGCTTGACGGATATATCCCAATCAATCATTTAATGTTAACATCAAACTTATGTAAATGTAAGTTTAAGTGTTGTTATTATAGAAATACGCCTTTCTAACGACCTTGTTGTTATATTATAAATTTCCTTTAAGCAAATAATAGAAGCTATTTATTTAATAATAACAAGAACCCGAAACAAAATTCTTTACGACACGCACGTCATCTATATATATAAAAGGAGAACTGACTGACTGACATATCAACGTACAGCCGAAACTACTGGGGCTACGAATGTGAAATTTTGCACACGGCTTCCTATTATAATGTAGGGGAGCACTAAGAAGGGGTTTTTGGAAATTTAACCTTTAAGGGGGTGAAAAGGGGGAGGGTAAAATTTCACGCGGACGAAGTCGCGGGCATAAGCTAGTTAAAAATAAATGAATAAATGTAAAGATACGATCATATCGTTATTCTAAAGGTTTTGTACGCATAACTATACAACAAGCAGTTCCAGTATAAGCGGAACTCTCATAATAGGGAAAGCCAAGCCAAGCCAAGCCAAGGTAGTCCTAAAAGCTGTTGTACGCACGACACAACAAGCATATTATCCAGTATAAACTGAACTCGCATTGCAGGGAAAGCCTAGACATGTGTTTAATTGCACCTCAAATAATACCCATTTAGTTTTCCTAAAAATATTATTGGCACTCTAATGTAATGGTTGCGCCTCTTTTTGTGAACCTCTAATAATTCCTATTTTAGTCTCTTAAAAATACTAAATACCTAGCCAAGTAGCTGCAACCAATTTGAATGTAGTGCTCGCTGGCTGCGGCTGCAGCACCGTTCGCTTTGCTCGGTCGGCTTGCGCGCGGTTGGTCACAGTTTCAACATAACCTCGGTCGAAGTATTTAATTACTGGTTTCTGCTGCTGCATAGTTACTCCAACCAACGGTGAGAAAAGGCCAGAAAGTTATAAAGAGGCTCAATTACAAAAAAAAAGCATCATTAGAAGCGCTAAAAGTTTTTAGAGGTTTATTAATTTAAACAAGTGTCCATCATTAGAAGGTCAAAAAACAGTTTAGAGGATCACTTAAATATTTCCCGACAGCCTATATCGTGCGTAGTCGGCTTACACTGGGAAGCAGCTATACACACACACACACACAGGTACAGGGTACCGGGTTCCTAGAAATATTATGCACGATTTAAATTGAAAACTGAAACCCTCACTACATAGATCACATTTTCCACTTTTAATTAAAACGCTTCCAAAAATGGTACGCTATAAAATGACACACCCCTTCTATTGCATCTATTTTTTTTTATTCTCAATAATTTTTATTAAAACAATTTTTATAAAAAAAATATTTATAAATGTTTGTTTAACCATACATGTTTGACGTTTGAGCGTCGCTGAACTTTAATCATCGTTTTAAATAAACCCCAAAAACGGGAACTTTTAACCTACTGATGACGCATTTATCCACAGTCAGTCAGATTGTAAGAAAAAAAAGTATTTATTGCGACTCGTACAGAAAGATCACAAACTAAACCAAACACAGTCAAAAATACAAAAAAAAGTAACAAAATGAAACAGAAAGTCGTATACGAGGCCAAAAGGCTCCTATCTCATCATGATGCTGCGACATTTAATAAATAAAAGTCGCAGCGCTGGTATTGTGATAGGGCCCGCTGTGATGTCACGGGCAGTTACAGAAATAAATAAAGAATAAAATAGATATACTATGTAAAATATTAGCAAATAAAATAAAATATTCATTTTTAATCCGCGCCAGACGTAACCTCATTACTAGTCTATGCCTGTAGTGTCAGAGGCACTCTGTGGCATTGCTGTGACAAGCAAAAGGTCGCACGCGCCGACCCTCCAGCGAATTGTCGGAATTATTCCAATCCTCCGCAAATACCTCACAATAATAAACAGAATTTATTTTTTGCCCTTATCATCATGATTCCTGAATTTCCAGTTATTTTCTCTGTACTGTGCTGGCTGCACGTCAGTGGTAACCAAACCAGAACAAGCTGCCCTCTTTATTCATTGAAATTCCGTATTACACTAGGCCAACTTAAGTACAAAGGTTTTATTACTGACGTATATAGCTTCAGCTGGTATACTGGCCTATATCAGCTGAAGTTAAAACTACCACTTGCTGTGAATCCTAACCCTAAGGCCCCTCGCTCACGGCGACTTTTTGTAGCGATGCAGTAGCTATGCTGTCGCGTGTTCGCATTGATACAATCGCGATGCGGTCGCTAGCTGTTTGCCCTCGCCCACACCACGATTCTCAGCCGCGATGCAAACACGATACTGTCGCGCTTCTGTCGCGATGCAAACGCGATTGTGTTGCACTGTTGCTCGGTTCTCCACTCACGCGCCACCCTCCCTCCGTTCTCTCCCTGATGTAGTCCGACACGGTCGCGCGTTTGCATCGATACAGTCGCGATGCTGTAGCGCGTTAGTAGCGCGTTGGCATCGCTTCTGTAGCGCGTTGCAAATGCGACTAACGCGCGTTAGTAGTAATGCTGTCGCACGTTTACGAAAGGCGCGACAGCATCGGCATCGCTACAAAAAGTCGCCGTGGGCCAGGGGCCTTACTTTTGAACTTTCAGCTTTTCTTAGTTCCCTCTGTCTATACTAAAGTAGTATTTTTATAGTACCGTAACAATATTGTCTTCCCACTCAGCCCGACATCGAAGCACCGAAAAGTTTTAGTCAACCAAAAAAGCGGACAAAATAAAGGCAATACAACTATACTGACCGTTCAGGACTATCCGATATAAAGAGAAAACTACGCCCCACTACACGTACGACCACTCGACATCTAGTCGCCTTTATTTATAGCATACTCTCGCACAAAGGCTGGGGCGTTAGGCCACTAAGGAATTGAGGTAGAAGGACCAGTCCAAATTGTTCTCAAAAAAGCACACTACGTTTTGGAATGCCCGATTCTCTATTGTTCGTTAATTTTTGAATTTCAAAAGAACGTGATGAGAAAATATTATGCAGGGCCCTAATTCACTATGACCACTAAACGATTCCTTACTCGAAACCACGTCAATTCCTTAGCTAATCCCGCCAATCCCGCGTTCATTCCGCGCGGTTTCGTTCATTGTGTCATAGAGAATAAGGCCCCAGCGGGGCAATTGCGTAACACATTATCAATCGGAATCGGTTTCATATCGACAGTTCAACAACATTAATTGCGTTATTTACGTGTTGAGCAGACAATTTTTTCGAATTTAAGAAGCAATGGATTAGCAATTTGCTTTAAAATGATTCAGATTCCGATTGCTAGTGTGTTACGCAATTAGGGTGCAGGTCTTATAGAAATATGAACGATTTCATTTTTGTCACAAAACGTACGAACGAATGTACACATCATCGCGAGAGAGCAGGATAACATTTTCCTCTTCGTCCTGCCAATAATTCCAGTATTTAGATGAACTCGGCCACGTCGACAGCGCTAGCAGTGGCTTGATGAAATTGCTTCTATACAGGAAAAAAAAAATAACCAGTGCGAAAACTGTAACCATGAATTCAGCATGATTCTAGTCGTATTCTAGCGTAGAAATTGTTCGTCAGTTATAAAAAAAAAAACAGCTGGTTCATTGAAAAGTGCAATACCTACGTGGTCAAAATGTATGGAAAAACTATTTTTTTATAACAACCGACGATAAATTTCTATTTAATTATTTTTCTAGAATCATAATATTATGCTGAATCCATGGTTACAATTTGCGCACTGGTTATTTTTTTTTCCTATATATATAATATATATTTCCTTAGCAGTAGCGTCGTGTGGTTTGGTGACTACCTCCACCTAATCTTTTCACTTCAGTATTAGAAATTCTCTTAAACCATGTGTGCGACACTAGGAAACAACAAGCCAGCCATTTTTTTTTTAATTGATAAGGTATTTCAGTACATTCAAAGCTAAACCCAAGATTTGCTTTTGCATTACAAAACAAAATAATAAATTGAACCATGTTTTCGTATCTGACAAACAGCTCATGCTAAGTACTAAATTAATTCACCCACTCACGTTCAAAACATCAAAACAAATGCGAATCAATTTTATTGTGATATTACAATGTGGTCAAAGGCTTGGTTACTGTAACTCGATCTGGACAAAAACCAAAATTAACGCTGGCAGTTGATTGAAGTGTCATGTCATTGTGTACTTTAGGACAAATCGAACGAGCTTGTACCATTTTACCGATACACAACCCACAATTGCTGTATTCATACCGAGGCATTTTGGCCTTTGAAATTAGCGACCGAGAGCCTAAAATACTTTGACGTAAAACCATCGCTAGGAGGATCAGTGATGAGTTGATTTTTTAACAGGATTAAAAATGGTCCTTCTGAACTTTTTTTGTGGTTGTGCTAACAAAACTGTTTATACACAGCCCCCTGTATTACTTGTCGCATAAAAAATGTATGGCCAAAATAAATACGAAACGAATTTATGATATATAGACAGGATGGTTACCAGAAATAAACCATTAGGTATTTAGTTATATTTTTTTTCTGTAGGTATGAAATATTTTATTGTGCTTTACATAATTTAAAAAGCTAACAGTCTTAAAATTGTAATAATTGTACAAGTATATAAAATAGAGGAGAAATAATCAAAGGGCATCAAAAAATTCGTCCGCATCGCTGTCAACAGGAAACGTGTCCAAAAGGCTGGCAGCATTGCCACGTTGTATGGCAATGCTGATTCCTTGGCCAAAAAATAGGCCAGCCCTCTGGTCACGAAAAGAGTCGATATTGTACTATAATTTTCCATTAATTATTTAGGACATTACTACTAATTTTACAACGTATAATATCTTCTGCCCGCGGCTTCGCCTACGTAGAAGTCGGAAATAATCCCAAACACACATAAAGTACATAAAAAGTACATAAAGTAGCCTATATGTTACTCCATAACATCAGCTGTCTGCCAGTGAAAGGCCCATCAAAATTGGTCCTGAAGTGAGATTAGCCAGAACAAACCGAAAGAATGACCAAAAATTAAAAAAGAAGTGATTTTTTACTATAATTATCGTAAATACTTTCATATACATTTAGTAAAAAAACTGTTATTTTGACATTACAAACAAACACTTCAATTTTATTTACAGACAGTGCCATCCACAAAGACGCGCCCCACACTTTTTCCTAATCGCTTACAGTACAAGTGTGCAACATTCCGCTAGTGTTTTAGTTTTGTCGATACACAGTAATTACTTATTAGTGGGTAATTAGTGTGTATCACAAAACTAAAACACTAGCGGAATTAACTAGCGATAACCACTAGCGTCCTAACCTATGGTGCTCAGACCTGGTCGCTCACCGAGTCGCAAAAGTTCCGCTTTGGCGTTTGCCAAAGAGCGATGAAGCGCAGTATCGTGGGTGTAAAAAGACAGGACAAAATTCTGAACACCATGCTGCGTTCCAAAACCGGTATAATAGACGTCGGCAAGAAAGCTGCCAGGCTCAAGTGGGACTGGGTGGGTCACATCAGCCGCATGCAGGATGACCGCTGGGCAAAAGTTTCCACACAATGGGTGCCTGAAGATGGACGGCGCCGCCGAGGTCGGCCCAGAAAGCGGTGGCGAGATTACCTGGACGCGTACCGCGAGGGATGGTTTGAGGTGACGCGGGTAAGGAGTTCCTGGACTTGAGGGAGGCCTTTGCCCAGCATTGGGACAGTATAGGCTAAACAAAAAAAAAAAACCACAAGCGATTGTAAGAAGAGTGGGGCGCGTCTTCGTGGATGGCACTACCTATATTTGTATAGATGATGAACGTTTTGAATTGAATTTCCGCGTAAATCTAAACTGTTTTGCATAATTATAGTTCACTGTTTTTATTAATTTATTATAGTTTTCCATTAATTATTTAGGTCATCGTTTTATTGAGAATCACTAATATTATTATGTACTAATAATTATTCGGATGTTTACTAGTTTAAACTAAACATACAACAATGAGCAACATTAATTATTAATGTTCATAATTATATTTCTAACTAACTGTTTTGTGCCCGGTTTATAATAATAATTATTGAGTGTGCAAGTCACCCTCTGCCATTTTATTCGTGTATATATAAAACATTGATCAGGCAGGGGTCATAATTCTTCTATAGTTCTTGGTAACCAGTCCACTTCAACCACCCAAACCCATAGTCCAAGTTTTTATTTTTCGATATCCTACAATAGTCCTACACCAAACGGAGGTTATCCTTGGGTGCACTTGCATAGTGCATACAGGGACAATCGTCGGTTGGTGCCTTCTTATCATTTAAAACTTTTTTACAAAAAAAAACAACCGACTTAAAAAAAAAACTACAAAGTGATAAATAACTTTAATTTCGGAAGTCGGTGTCGTTGGTCAGTAGTTCCGAAGATTAACCCCCTAAATAAAAACTCACAAATATTACCTCTTTAAAATATTAAGTACATTCTGCGTTTGCGATTTATTTGCCAAACATGTAAATACATATGAATTATTGGAACAATAACTTTAATACCTACACAATAAAGTTCAGTTTAAGGTACAACTTGAAACATTTTTAATACTTTTTCAAACTATTGAAAAAGTATTAAAAATGTTAATGTTGTTCGTTGTTGTGTGTTGTGTTTTGTTGTTGTTATAAATTAATTTGATTTCAGAGTGACTAGTGAGTAACTAGTCACTCTAAAATCAACTTCATTTTCACTCTTCTAAAGATGATATTTATTTAACTTGAAATAACATAAATTGGAAACATGTTTGAATAGACCATAGATTATCGAGAACCCTTTATTTAAGAGTAGACATTCACAGGATTAGTAATTCACCTTTAATATTAAAATATTTAATCAATCAACACAGCCTATCGCAGTCCACTGCTGGACAAAGACAACACCCTGTTCTCCACGTTCCGCAGCCAAGCTGTCCCAGCAATATCCAATAAAATATTAGGTCCCGTCTAAATAATTATGTAACAAAGGTTAGCAATTCTTTGGTACGCCGACACAGCATTTATTGGTTCATTAATATTTCCATTAATAGGTATTATTAACCTATATATCTTTATCAGCGGCGATTTATCCGATGATTTATTTGACTTAATCAAATGAAATGATATTTTAAGCAACGTCTCTGGGGTAAATTATTGTTAATAGGAATTATAATGATTTATTAAAGGACTGGTATCTGTAGGTAGATTGCCTATAATTTAGTAGGACTTAGTAATTTAGTAAGTAAATATAGTTCTTTGTTTGATTTCGATTTAACAATACCAGACTTGAAGGCCTCTTCTTAATCAGAGAAGACAATCATGAGCTATGATAACCACACTTGCTCAAGACGGATTGGCGATTTTAGACATAAATTTACTAAAAGAAAGAAAGAAAGAAAAAATGTTTATTCTGCATAAACAAAACGCATATTACAAAAATATACAAGATTTACACAAAACTAACTAACTACTAGCATTTATCCGCTGCTTCGCTCGCGTGGAGATCAGAATGGGTTTTATTTTTTTTGTGCGCGAAACCCTAGCTAATTTTCTAGATTAATAGTATTAAGTTACTCCATAAAACACCAGCTATCTGCCAGTTAAGGTCTTGTCAAAATAGGCCCAGCCGTTTCGGAGATTAGCCGGAACAGACACAAAATTTAAAAATATGTATTTTTGTATAAAAAGCTGTTATTTTGACGTTACAAACAGACACTTCAATTGTATTTATTTGTATGTGTAAATAAGTATATAAGTCTAGATTTCCGTATAAGACACATTGGTACTTGCCCGGTCTCGAACCCATAGCCTTAACTACTGGGCCATCACGACATAATTTGACAAACATATTTTTAAAACCTAATACAACTATTAAGAAATCTTAAAAGTAACTGCCCAATCAATCTGCCTAGGCTTTTCCCAACTATGTTGGGGTTGGCTTCCAATCTAACCGGACAGCTGAATACCAGTATTTTACATGGAGTGACTGCCTATTTAACCTCCACAACCCAGTTACTGGGTAACACGATACCCCTTGGTAGCACTGTTTGTCAGACTTTTGGGCTTCTGAGTACCCGTAACGTCTGTCAAAGATCAACGAATGACAGCCATTAATGTAACTTTTCCCCTTATACTTAGAATTTTTCCTCGCACTCACAAACAATTACCCAGACCTAGAAAAACTTTCTGTAGACAAAGTGGAATCAAACCAACGGCACGTATCGTAGAAGTCGATCAAGCTGTCAATTAACTGTAAGATTCCGTGCCCCCATTAAAGTCGACCTATAAAAAGGGTTACTGAACATTTTGGATACAATAACTTTCTTCAACCTCAACTTAGTTTGGTCCTTGACCTCCTTTAAAATGCCCTAATAACTCAGGTCCTTCGACTCGGATACTAAGCTCTACATATAAAATTGGTCTTTTGGTCACACACATCACTTTAAGTAAATTATGAAAAATTATCTGAATATTTCATAAGCAACTTTTTTAGTTACATATAATAATAGAGTTAATAATTTTTTTAATTATATTTGTTTTCCGATTTTATTTAAATATTTAACTGAATAATTAAGATTGAAGAAACTGAAGTGTTAATTGATGCTTGATCACTATAATGCTAATTATTAATATTATTTACGGTTCCGTACTCAAATGGTGTCAACAGGACCCTAATATTACTAAGCCTGCGCTGTCTGTCCGTCCGTCTGTCTGTCAGCGGGCTGTATCTCATGAACCGTAATCGGTAGACAGTTGAAATTTTAACAGAGTATGTATTTCTATTGCCGCTGTAACCACAAATTATAAAAAAATAAAGTAAAGTTAAAAATTAAAGAGGCTGTCCATACAAGAAGCGTTTTTTTCGGCGTTTTTTGCCTTATGGTACGGAAACCTTCGTGTCCGGCTCGCACTTGGCCGGTTTTTCACTAATTGTGTTTGTAGAATTTACTATAGTGTAACTATAGTTGTTAGCTATCCATTTACGTAAATGTGAGTTCATAAATTATTTTCTCTTTTGTTCTAAGAGTGGGAGAAAAACATATTTGGCATGTCAGCCTGTCTCACTGCGCAAGTTGTCACTCAACTGAGAGGGAAGGAAATTATTCCATAGTCATAGGTAAGTTGCCACAGTTGTTTTTTTATTATTTCATAGTACTTAATACTAGTTTCTGCCCACGACTTCGTCCGCGTAAAATTTCTTGTACCCCCGACCCGCCCCGTCGCATCGCATCGCCTGCCCGCGCTTCGTTTTCGCTTAGCTTAGTTTTCTGACCTTTTTATTTTTTTGCTCGGCTCCTAACGGCCTTAGTGTGATGTTATTAAGTCACAGATTTGAATGAACAACTTAATACCGATAGTAATTAAAATAGAACTTAGCTATAAAAGTGTATCACCTTTAATTCAATTTATTTTAAGTCGTAAGAATTTTATCAAAACCCGTTACCCGTTTATTCTCTAACGGTTTAATAAAATAATTGGTCCTTCGAGTCGCAGCCCACGGTTGCTATTCGCAGGTTCGTTGCTATTCCCAACTTAAATACATTTCACTTCTCTATCCACACCTCACGCCTTTTTACTCCTGACGGGTTGGGCAGGGGTGTATCTGTATACCCGTATTTCGCTAGTTATGTTAAAGTCACCATGAAAAGAGCCTATTGCCATCAACCGGGCAAAAACGCAGACTCCGGGCTGCTACTGAGAATTTCCAGATAAAAAACACAATAACACAAGTTAAGTTTCTATATTTATGTCTGTAATTTATATGGTGTACATAATAAAGAGTATTTTATTCTAACACTAAGAAATAAGCAGTACCTTTGTACTCAAATTATAATTATCTCGTATCTTCTTCTACTCTTCTCTTTGAAAACAGACCGACCGACGTGGGAAAGCAATGATGCTTGCGACCACTAGACATACGAGGAAGTTCCCTGTCCCCCTTTCTCCACCTTTCAATCCCCTTGTCGAAAATTGCAAGCATTCAGAACATGGCTGCTATATCCTGATTTTATTAAATCCGCGATTGGTACAGCTGATGCTTTGTCGTCGACAATTGACATCACATTGACAGCCGGCGAAGAGTACTTCAGTTATTTTCGAATCGAACGTGAACATCTCATTTTAATTACGCACACATCACTTTGATGGAAGTTTATCGTGTTTTCCTTTATTCTGAATCATGAAGGAATTTAGTGTGCAATAAAATTGTGATATTCTTATTTATGATAATTGATGTTTATGTGAAGTTTATGTGATATGGGACTATTTATATAATTTATGAGAAGAAATAACAACTCCAAAAGAAAGATTACGGACGTTGCTCAAAAAGCCGCTAAGCTGAAGTGGGATTGGGCTGGCCACGTCTACCGTATGCCCAATGTGCTGGGTCATTTAACCACTACGTGGAGCCTTGACATAGCTAGATGGCGTCGCGGTAGACCCCGTAGGAGATGGCGGGACGAGCTGCAGAAAATAAACGAACAGTGCAGTAGTGGTCCACTTTAGCCCTGGATCGAAAGAGCTGGTAGTCACGGGGAGAGGCCTTTGCCCAGCAGTGGGATGATGCAGTCTAATAGTAACAGTATCAGAAGAAAAAAGCAATATCTCTACAATTGCTTTTTTTTGTTAATATGACAGATTAGAAACAGATTTTTTATAAATACAGTTCGGAAATTATACTTATATAATTTTGTAGCTTTAAGCTCTAAGATTAACCAATATGTAACTGCATAGATTTCTACTGAAATCTATCTACCCTAAACGCTATAGAACTTACTTGTAAACCACGTCTCATAATTGAAACTGCTTAATCAATTAACGATAATTTCTGTAATTCAATCAATATGCTAGAAGTACTATAACATTATTAATTGTCTACTTAGTTGTGTTAATTGAATGTCCATTCTCAGGATAATTGCTGCGGATCTTGTTTCAAACTGTCCCATCGGTGCGACTGGGTCGTAAGGACCAAAAGTTTTATTGTAGTGGGTTGAAACGGTACACTTAATCTGAATGGTCTCGTAGGATTTTATTTTTTTCAAGCGTTTGATCATCAACTAGCAATAACTGACTTTGTACATAAGTGTTTTTTTTTGGAGTTAATATTTGGCACCAAGGAGGATTTTATTTTTTTTCTATCATTTTGTCATTAAATAGCAAGGCCCGTGGCTCAGTATGCGTGTAAAGTTTTTATTCCAGAACAAAATTAGACACTAAGGGCTCTTGTTAAAACTCAATTGTAAATTCAATCGTTCTATTTTTTCACGTATTTTTATTTATTCAACAAATCTAGCCAAGATTGATTGAAGCGAGCTAAGATCTAAACTAAGAACACATAACAATTATTGTTACTTATATGGTTGAATTATATATAACTAGCTTCTGCCCGCGACTTCGTCCGCGTGAAATTCCCCCGACCTACCTCGTCGCATCGCATCACCTTCCAGTGCTTTTGCTTCGTTTCAGGTTAGCGTTCTTTCTAGTTTTTTTTCTGTTTGTTCGAGTCCTAAGGGTCATAGCGTGATGTTATATAGCCTATAACCTTCCTCAAAAATTGGGCTATCAAATGCAATAATAATTTTTCAAATCTGACTGGTACTTCCAGAGATTACCCCCCCCCCCCCAAACTCACAAACTTTACCTCTTTATAATATTAGTATAGAATTATAGATATAATATATAATCAGCCTGTATTGTTCCACTGCAGGGCAAAAGCTTTCCTTTACCTTTCGCACTCAACTCAATCCTGAGCCAATATGGACCATTGTTGAATTACAATTAAAATTAAGTAACCATAATATAGGTACACTCCAAACACCATCATCATCTGCCTGGTCTTTTTCCAACTACGTTAGGGTCGGCTTCGAATCTAGAAACATCATTTCCGTAATAACAAAATAGGTACTCCAGTAAACAATTAGTTTTCCGTAGGCCTGATTTTTCAATAGTCAGATTATTTTTATCCGAGGACTCAATATTGCGGTTTGACAGTTTTTGTATGGAAAATATGTCGAACTGTAATTTATTATTCATCAGATATAAGTTATCTGACCATTGAAAAATCAGCCCTATAATAACTAAACAACCTAATGCAATATAGGACTTTCTATCTGAACGACCTGTCAAGACCAACTAAAAACAAAAGAATACGTAATTCTTAAAAAAGAGCCTCAAGCTTAAACCGTCCGTTTTTGTCATATAATCCTACTAAAACCTTCTTGCGGGGATACAAAAAATGACACATTATTATACTTAGGTCGTGCCGACAACTATTACGATAAAGTTTACTACATTAATAACAGTGGCGAAGGGTGGAAGTTTTCTTAAAAGCACCTTCCGAAAAATTATAGATTTTAGGACCTAAACGACGCTTTTTAGAATGGGAGGCTGTAAGGAATCGTGTTACAAAGACTGTTCGACAATGGAAATATTGTTAATAAAAATGTTGTAGAAATTAATCACGATTATAAAGTCAATAAATATTTTATGTCAAATCAATTAAATTATTTAATACGAAGTACATCTTTGGCAACTCTTAATATAAGGCAACAAAAGTGTTATTTCCTGATAAATAAATTAAAAGGAGGATTAAAGCACATTGGTATTATATTTTTTTAGTATACCCACAAAGTTTAAATTTTTTATTTAATTTCTGGATAAAATTAAACTAGAAACTCAACTTACCATGTCCACAAAACAACACTAAACACAAAAACTCATCATGTCAACCACATCACATACAAAATTATAATTTCATAATTACAATCGTCAGGTTAATCGAAACACGTTTACCGATACAATTTCTATGTAAATCGTCCTGTTTCTCAATCACACCGCTGTAAATCCAATTAATAAGCTCACGTTTATTCGTCAATTATCGGAATTGGTACGGTCATTCGTTTCTCAGCGACACGTGCTCACCGTACGGCGGCCAACCGACGACTGAAAACGAAAATGCGTTCAGTCGACATTCTCGAACGATTCAAGCTGAGCGTTGCATACCAGTGCCGTGTGCACTGCTGCATATTTTTGAATTTCGAACCACTAAAGAATTTTCGTCTTTGGTACACTTTTAATACAAACTCTTTTGACGTCGTGTTTATGGACAGAAGGGATTTTTGTGAACATAACAAGATTATTCCATCGTTTTATTAGGGTATATATTATGTATGTATAGTCACGTTTTTCCTTACTGTCTAAATAGGGCTTCAATCCCTTTTATTAGTAGTTTGTTTGTATTGTGTGAGCTACATACAATAACATGGAGAAACTTTTGTGTGTTATCTGTATTCATATGTTTGCGAGTGTTTGTTCTGAGTAGAGTAAGTGGAGGAGTATTTAGTAACCAATTAAAAACTTTACCGTTTATTCGATTAAGGTCGCGTTTTGGGGATCATAGTGAGTGGTACATAGCGTTTAGCGTTGTTTAAAATAACTTTGGGAACACGATTTCATTCACATTCAAACTTCGACCTTCCGTTTGACCCACTCAAGGTTTGTTTCGGAAAATCTTTTCTCGGTACATATATATATATATATATTATTTATATACGAGTATATACATTATATTTCTTAGCTATATGCTAGGTAGTCAGAAGCCGGACATTGGCAACCAGTCTTACCGAAAGGGGTGTTACCCAGTAACTGGATTGTGGAGTCCAGAAAGGCAATCGCTCTATATAAAATACTGGTACTCAGGTGCACCTGGTTAGACTGGAAGCCGACCTCAAGATATGTAGTTGGGAAAAGGCTAGGCAGATGAAGTAGCTACATTCAAGGACCATATTATTATCTTAATATTTTTGATGTTTTAGGTGAGTGTTAGTAGTCTGACTGTCAAACTGCCAAGGAATCATTTTAGATAAAGTTTTGAAGATTTACTTCGAAATAATTTTATAAAGGTGCTACGAGCCTACGATGCGTGCTACGAGTGCTACGCTTGCGTAGCAGAAACGTTTTTTCATTATTTCTTAACTTTTAACTGAAAACTTTTCTACTGAAATCGACATTAATATTTTACTCGTGCCCAAATTAGTTTTTCAAAAATACCTACAAGTCACGAAAAGAAAAAATAAAATTTATCCTGAAATAAAAATAAACAATGTTAATAAAAAAAACTCTTAAATGATCAAATCAATTACGTAAGTCTTAACAATTTGTTTGAACACTGAACTAAGTTTATTCATTAAATAAGTTTTAGTTTCTTTTTTTTAATCAGTTGGAAATAAATTTTCGGCACGAAAATAATTGCTTCATTTTGTTCTTAATACTCAGAATGAGGTCAGGCGCTCTCTGTGCGCATTAGCAAAAGTAATGAGATATTATTAAGTTTAAAATGGTTTCATTGTGATTTATTTTTCTTTTAGTAACATTAATTTAATGTAGCGGAGCTTTTTTATTATTATAAATTCAACATTAATGATGTAACTAATATTTTTGTAAAAATATAATTTAAAAGAGTGTCCATGGAGTTTCTTGCCCGTTCTTCTCCACAGGTACCTACGCTTTGGAATGGGCAACTAGCTTAATTTTTTTTGACTGACCGACTTCTTGACAATTCAAAAGTGCCTGTAAATGGTTTCATTGAAATAAATGCTTTGAGTTTGAGTTTGGAGGTTAGTGAGCCTGTTTTTTTTTTGTATTAGGTTGCTTATTCTATAGGTACCTAGTAGGTAAGTTCTATTGCAACTTTAGGTAGGTATTTTATTTTGATAGTGTTTTGTTGAGAGCAGTGACTGGTGGTGGCCAAGTGGTTACGGCCGCGACTTAAAAGTTGTAGGTCGTAGTTTCGAACCAAGACAGGCGCTTTACTTTGTGTAAATTATTTCATCACCACTGCTCTCAAAACGGTGAAGTAAAACATTTTGAGGAAACCGGCATGTCCTAGAACCAAAAATTCGAAGACATGTGACATCTGTCAACCCGCACTAGGTCCGCGTGGTGGATTACGGCCCACTCCCTCTCACCGAGAGCAGGCCTGTGTCCCAGCAGTGGGAACATTATGGGCTGATTATGATGAGTGTTTTGTTATTTTTCCAAACAATTGGGCTGATCGATTGACTGCCTCTTTGGTCTACTGGTTGCAAGTGCGACTGTTGAGCATGAGGTACTGGGTTCGATTCCCAGGTCGGGCAAAGTGTTGTTGCGTTTTTCTATCGAAAATTTCTCAGTTGCAGCTCGGAGCCTGGATTTGTGGCCGTTTCGTCATCGACGCGTGTCCCTCGTGTGTATGCACACTAAATAGATACAACTTGATAATGAACGACCCACCTCCTTTCACCGAGAGGAGGCCTGAATTCTAGCAGCGGGAACGTTATAGGCTGATTATTCTTATGCAGCGCAGCGTCCTTTTCTTTATTGACAGTTGTTTTTGGAGGTAAGCCTACGCTAACTAGCTGTCTGCCTTCACAGAGCTGTTTTTTTTATACCATAATAGCAGCTAATCAAAGTTTACACGAAATATGTGTTACTGGCTTTTAACATGGTAAACGTAATTAGAGCTTGAGCCCGACCCGTAGGTACTTGGCCGGATTTCTTTTTTCATTTTTTTTTCCAATCGCACTCATTTTTGTTTTTCTTTAGTCTTCCTTTTCTTGCTGGCGTATCAATATTTAAACAAACACTTACCTAAAACTTCATTTTTTTTAACGTTTTTATAAACACACAAGGTATACCGAGAAAATTGTCTTTCAAGACATCTGTATCACACAACAACATCATCTGCGAACAGTGAGAACTATAACCCAGTTTGAATGACTCAGCAGTACTGGACCCTACAATGTAAGATGGCACCAACACCTGTCAGTTTAGACAACGTATGACGGAGAGAGCTGTCATGTACGGATGATCCTAGATTACTTGAGTACGAGATCTATTGTATAAACAAGGCTACAGAGGCCTCAGAGCGAACGCGCGACATAAACGCAACGAAAATTCTTACGATTTTTTAATAAATAATACAACTGTCTTGTACTCGTAGTATTTTTGCGACAAGCACAATTCACCCATACATATGAGTCGTCTTTAAACCAAGTTAATATTATGTATGAAACGAGCATTTTCAATTTTATAATCCTTCGTGCTGGGCTCACTCAACTGGTCCTGGTACGCAATGTAAGATGGCAGCTGTCAGTTTAGACAATATGACGGAGCGAGCTGACAGGTACGGATGACCCGAGATTACTTGAGTACGAGGTCTATTGTGGTAACCCGCTTCTTATGTACAGTCAACAAAAGAGATAATATGCAGGATCGTCGGATATAGTTGAAGTTTACTAAGAAACCGATGGAAGTTCTCGAATAAAATTTAATTTTTTTAATAGAAAACAAACAGCTCATTTATCAAATTAAATTTTAGTCGACAACATCCATCGCTTTTTTACTAAACTTCAATTAAATCCGAAGATCCTGCATACTTATCTCTTTTGTTGACTGTACCTACAAGGTTTCAGAGGCTCCAACGAACGTGCGGATTAAACGTAACTTAGAACGATTTTTAAATCGAAAATATAACTGTCTTGTAGTATTTTTGCAAGAGATATAATAAGTATCACTCATTGATATGAATAAAGTCTTAAAGCTAGGCAAATATCATGTACTAGCTGTGCCCACGACTTCGTACGCGTGGGTTCTTTTTTGCGCGGATGTCTTTTTCTAAAATAAAAGTAGCCAATGTTACTCCTTATCAGCTATCTGCCGTCAAAATCGGTTCAGCCGTTTCGGAGCTTAGCCAGACAATTAGACAGACAAAAAAAATAACAATTGTTTTTTTGTTATTAATACCGTTTATATGTTACTTTCATATGCATTTCATTGGTTTTTTAAAAAGCAGTTATTTTGAAATTACACACAGACACTTCGATTTGATTTATGTTTGTTATGCGCAATCGTGCTAGGCCCTCGGGGTCTATTGTTATAGGTGCTGTGTAGTGACCCGCTTCTTAAATTAAGTAGTCGGTCTATTTAATTTTGACAATTCAAAAGTGCCTGTACATGGTTTAATTGAAATAAATGCTTTGCGTTTGAGTTTTTCATCAGCGCCCATTTACCACAAAAATATACTGCTCCAAGCTATTAAAGGTACCTAATTGACGTCTCTGACTACTCCAGTTACGAGTACAACCATTAATGAAAAGCTCAAAATTAAGCAATTAACCGACACCAAATTAGGACGTTGAAGTTTTTGTCATCATTAGTGGTGTAATTGGCACAGAATGAGCATTTCCATTTCCACCTGTATTTACATAGCAAATGGGCAAAATCGGCTAATGGTCCCGCGTTTTCAGTGGCGGGAATTGTGCAAAACGGGAATAATTCCCGGGGATGCCGGGATAAATGACGGGGGGGTTGTAATACGATCAAGTTGGGGAACAATTTGATGATTTTTAAGGTGGTATTGTTGCCTAAATCATTAGAAAACCAGCCGTGTGTAAATGGGTATTAATTTTCAAAGATCCTTCGTTAGATTAGGAAATCTAGAGCAAAATTTCGTATTTCTAGACCTTGCTGCTTAGGCAGTGCGTTGTCTGTCATCGAATAAACGATTTTTATCAAGTAGAAAGATGCACGGCATACTCAACATATAAATATGCTCACTTTTGCTGGGACACAGGTATCCTCTTTATGGGAGGGAATGAATAAGAAGTCTGAACATCATTTTGAAATTCTAACGATACCGATATTCGGAGAATCCACGAGATTTTCTTTAGAAACAAATGAGTTCGCGTTTGAAATGTGTACGGTCTCGAGTGAGTCTCGAAGTAAAATGAAAGATTATTCATATTACTCGTATTACCCTATTTAATCATCATCCGTCTAGCCTTTTCCCAACTATGTCGGGGTCGGCTTCCAGTCTAACCGGATGCAGCTGAATACCAGTATTTTACATAGAGCGACTGCCTATCTGACATCTACAATCCAGTCACTGGGTAATACGATACCCCTTGGTAAGACTGGTTGTCAGATTTTCGGGCTTCTGACGACCCGTAACGACTGTCAAAGATCCACGAATGACTGCCAGGACCAACGGCTTAACGTGCATTCTGAGCACGGAGGGGTCTTGGTATGTAAAGATGGTCACACATCCACGGACCAACCGCAGTAAGCGTAGCTTAACCTGATCGATCGACCCGTGCGGCTGTTATTTCTTAGCCGTAAGCCCGTCTTAACCACAAGATTCAGTTCGATTTGCAGACCTAAAATAATAAAATCATTCTATATTTTTTCCATAATTAGGTACAGCGGTGCTATTCTGTAAAAAGATCACCGTGATAACTTCGGTGAAGTGAGCTTAAAGTGAGCTGTCATTCCAACTAATGCTAGGGATTGACACTTTTGACAGCTCACTTTAAGCTCACTTCACCTAAGTTTTCACGGTGAGATTTCTACAGAATAGCATGGCAGTAGAGCTATTCTTTAAAAATCTCACCTTGATAACTTGGGTGAAGTGAGCTTAAAGTGAGCTGTCATTAGCGTCAAGTCCAGCTCACTTCACCTAACTTCTCACGGTGACATTCTAACAGAATCGACCGGCTGATCAATAGTTTCCTCCAGAAGGCACAAGTATTGATCTGGCTAAGCAGTCTGTCAGAAGGTCCATTGAGCTAATTCTTAGAAATAGCGTTAGGTTTGTCTTTATGTCCAGTTGACTATCGTAGCGTTCCTCCCTATTACTAGGAAACAAGATTAAAATGCCCTCAAAGTAAACGTTCCTGAAACTACGAGGGATAGAGAATCTTTTTCTTAGCGTATCGATAGCGAAAGTTCAAATATCTTTGGCCTAAAATTCAGCTGCGCGAACCCCGCTCACTGACGCAGTCATAAAATCATCGAGTGCATAGATGACAGGGCATGCGGTGCAGGACGGAAGGTGATGTTGTCTGTGGGGAGGTGCCCCATATGCACTTGAGATCTGAGCCGCCCATGAACCCCATCTGGGGAAATTGTCTTTGCTACGACCGACTTGGGTTGGAATTCTATTTAGAGATTTCCAAGTCGCCCGACCACGGTAACGCGTGCCCAGGAATAGTTGGCATTATGATCGATTTTGAAATAAAATACCTGCCATCAAGTACAATCTAGGGACATAAGTCGAGTAGCACGGGTAGGATTGTTTTGCTGTGAACGCGCAGTACAAGCCGTACCCGTACCTAATATGTATGTATAAGTGTATTAACACAGAACGCACACCTCAGAATTTATACTCTGGTGTCGAGCGAAACAAAAACATATCACTTTCTAATTACGTATGACCTTGGGCGGTTCATAGGATTGCTAAAATTGATAGCGTTTTAATAAGTTCAAATAGCTCATAGTGTAACGTATAGGATAAAGAAACACTAGGTTCTAGGTTCTAATCTCGATATGGGATTTTTTTTTCTTTTCAACAATTTTATCTTCACCTGTTCTTTTATTATTCGATAAATTAATAAACGAGAATAATAATGTAATAATTGTTTTTATTATTATATAGTTAGTGAAATATGGGGTTAAGAATAAAAATCTTTTATAACTGATTACAAAATGTTTATTCGTTATAATTTTATAAAGTATAAATAAACTTCTAGTTTAGGACTTATTGTGGTTATAGCTTAAGTATTCATTTTCATTACGAAAAGAAGATTGAAACTAAACCTCAAAATAATCCTTATTACGAATATGCTACAATATAATTTTATTATTATTTACTATTTTTTATTTAATATACTTATATTTTTTTATTTTCTAATTCCTTGCTTTCCATCGCTGTATCGCAAAATATAAACGTTCTTGTTTATGATTTTCAATCAACTATGGTTTTTGAGCTGGTTTTTGTTTGCACGGCGAACGGTTCGTAAAGACGTGTCGAATAATAATTCGGCAAAATATCTCGTTGGTATATAACCAGTCGCTTTCGACTGGCAAGGCTACCCTCTTCCTTATTTAGTGACCCTCCGTCTCACAGAAGGTAATTTCTCTAAAACAAAAAAGAAGTACTGTTAGGCTACTAGCAAAATACGAATAAGTATTACCTATGATTTAGAAACAAAATTATAATGAAAAAAGAAATGCATAGATAATCATCACTTAAAATCTAGGACTTCGAAATTATAATTTTTTTATCTATTTAGACCTTATAATACGTTTCAAAAAATAACTACAAGGATCAGCAGTTCTATTTTAATAAAATAAATGTTTGAAAAAATAATTAACTCATATTCATAATACTCACATTAAGTTCGGTTTCATAAGATATTTGTGTTATATTAAGTCCACTTTTACGCAGCCCAATCATATTCGCTTTAATTTCAATATTCTGCATTTTAACAGGAACTACAACACGGCTAATAGATAGAACACAGACACACGTCGCCAATAAACAACCAACCAACAACGTTATAATATTTAATCGCGGTGAATGACTCGTATAACTTAACTGTCTACCTTATAATTTATTTATTTAGATATCTGTGGGTATAATCATAAAGTTTTACGAATTAAGCGCACAAGACGAACATGACAAGGAAATATAATTATAGTCAAAAGCGTGATTATTCGAAGTAATTATTAAAACATTAAAAAAACTATCATCGCGCGTGAGATTCGAACTCACGGATCGCTACGCAGAACGCACTTACCCAAATATGATAACCGCTAGGCTATCATAACATATACCGTAGCGGTTGAATTTATGAAATACAATCAGTTGCAAATTAATGTGAGTGTGTTCAAATTCAAATTCAAATTCATTTATTTGTTTGTCACAGGTGGAAAGTTATTATCATAATTATATAAAGATCGCTGTAACATACCCATAGGGCGTACAATATTTAACAATTATTTAACTATTTAACATTAATATTATTCATGTCAAAATATACCTATTACACAGAAAATCTTCGTATTCTACCACATAGGCATCCAAATGTGAATTGGGTTGATACATTTTAATAATAATAATAGGTCAAAATAGAGATGTCAGACAGATAAATTAATATATAAATAACAATTGAATTAAATTACGATGTCAAAGTGTCATTTAGGTAGTCATTTAAATTATAGTAGCATTTATTACATAAAAAATCTTTAAATTGCTTCTTAAAACCAGCCAAATCTAAATCTCTAATTGACTTCTTAATTTTATTATAAATTTGCGGGGCTCTGCAGAATATGCTTTTCCGCATGAGAGCTGTCTTTGCTCTGCGTCCGCGTAGCATGTCATTTCGCCTGTTACGTTGTACAGTATCAGATAGGTATGGAAACAAGTTTGGGTTTAATCTTACAAATAAGGCTGTTTCATATATATACAAGGCTGGTAGCGTCAGAATTTTATGCTTTCTGAAATATGGTACACAACTGTCAGTTATCTGAAGTCCAAACATAGATCTTATGCAGCGCTTTTGCGCTTTAAACGCGGCTTCTCGATTAGTAGAGTTACCCCAAAATATGATGCCGTATCTTAACACAGATGCAACAAGACCATGATAGGCTGTGAGTAGTGCATCCGTGTTAACGGTTGGGGCAAGTTTATATAAGGCATAGGATGAACAACTTATTTTCTTACATAATGTTTCTATATGATTCTTCCAGTTAAGCTGGCTATCTATTATAAGACCCAGGAACTTTGCACTGTCCACGTCATTAATTTCATTATGTTGGAATTTTACGTCCATTTTTGTACTAGGTTTTTTGTGTCCAAAGTGCATAATCTGAGTTTTACCTAAATTAATTTTTAGGTTGTTGTCGTTAAGCCAAGAGATTATTGTGATTAACGCGTTATTTACATCAGCTTCATATAGGCCAGGTTTATTACCAGCTACTGTTACCGTGCTATCATCAGCAAATAGGGTTATGGGGTAATGTATGGCTTTGGGTAGGTCATTAATATAAATTAAAAATAGCAAAGGACCCAGAACACTGCCCTGTGGTACGCCAAAGTATACAGTACGTTCTTTAGATAGGTAAGTAATTTTTTCTTTCGTCTTTAAATTTAAGCCTGTTATAGCAGTTTTTTGTTTTCTATTAGAGAGATAAGTCATTAATAAATCCAGAATATTACCTCTTATACCATAGGAGTCAAGTTTGTTTCTTAGTATGTTATGGTCAACATAGTCAAAAGCTTGTGTCATGTCACAGTACATAGCACAAACAGGTATCTTATTATCAATATTAGTCAGAATTATATTCAAGAAGTCATAAATTGCCATATTTATTGTCTTATTTTTCCGGAAACCTTTTTGCTCATTGCAGAGAATCTTTTGTTTTTCTAAATATGCATATAGTTCATTATAGATATACTTTTCATAAATTTTTGAGAAAATTGGCAAAAGGGCAATAGGTCTGTAGTTTTCCATTTGCTGTTTATCCCCCTTTTTGTAAACTGGTTTTACAATGGCGACCTTAAGACGGTCAGGAAAAACACCGTGACTGATACATAAATTAAGAATATGGCTCAGATGGATGGAGATTAAATCGGCAACATATTTTACGATCTTTGTTGAAATTTCGTCATACCCAACGCTGTTAGTGTTTTTTAAACTTTTTATAATATTAAATATTTGCATTGGTTGACATGGTGCCATGAACATGGATTTTTGCTTGCTTAAAATGTGAGTAGTTGATTTATTACGTGCCCCTGTTATTGGTACAATTTTTTCGATGAAATAGTCGTTAAACTTGTCAGCAATTAGTTGAGGATTGTTAATTATTCTATTGTCAGTTTCAATTGTATTTATTATGTGTGTGTCTATAGTACAGAAATGACTCATTAAAAGAAGGTCGTAAGTAAAACCAAAGTGTCAATCTATTGCTTTGTGAATTTGCTACTCCACTTATGTCCCTTACTGTACAAACCTATTTATTGCATAGTTTGGTAATACACACAAATACGTAAACACACGCGTTCTTGGCCGGAGTTGGGGAGGGGGGGGGAGCGACTACAGAAAGCCACCTACTCAATCCTTACTACCCTTCCTTTCGTTCTTCTCCTTGGTTTGTAAATGATCATCATTATCATTATAATTAAAAAACATCAATTACTAGAAATGCCTTCCCGGAAGCATCACTAGGTACTATACCCGGCCCAACACTGACCTACTTTCAAAAGCCACAAAAATAAATGTTACGAAAACAATCAAAAGACCAGGGAATTTTTCTCAATTTTCCTCCATTTGCTCACCCTGTATAAAACCAAAGCCAATCAGACAGGTTCAACAACCGATAGACTCTTTTACCGTTAACGTCAAAAATACCTCCGAGACTTGGAGTATTTTCTGTTATCTGCGTCAGGCGTCTACCCTCGTATCTTACAAATAAAACGCGCTTCAGAAACAATTGGGTCGACTGATTGATTGCCATACATACAGTTTATAGTATAACTGTAGCGTTTGAGTAGGAATGAGAGACGAGGTATAGAAAATATCACTGATTGGTAGGTTTCTTAGTTTTTGAAGTGAATACTTCTTTAGAAGCACTTAGCGCTCTTTCTGAGCAGCCAGAATGAAACTGGACCGTCACGCTTGGTTCCGTGACGCTGAATCTGGTTCCAGTCGGTCGGTGACGCTGAATCAGTTTCCTTACATTTCTATCATAAGCACGCCCTCTTTTTAACCGACTTCAAAAAAGGAGGAGGTTCTCAATTCGGATGTTTATATTTTTTTTTAATGTATGCTCGGGCATAACTGCGTCATATATAGACGGATTTGCAAAATTTGTTTTTGAGTTAGCTTCAATAATACGATTTTTTCCACTTAGTTTAAGTATATTGATGATGTTTTAATAACTTCCTGTCACTGATATTTACATAGCAAGTAGTGTTAAATGAATTTGTGTGGAGTAGTCGGCGTCAAAGCGCGTCAAGCTGTATAGCTTATTTCCTTATTTTTTTTCTTTGTTTGTGTATACAAACAAAGAAAAAAATAAGGAAACAAAATACGTTTATTTACGGGAAACATGGCGCAGAGAAAATAAACAGAAAGTCGCAAGGACAACGTGAAGATTAACAGACGCAAATCTTACGACATCCAACTTAATATTATAAATGCGAAAGTGTGTCTGTCTGCCTGTCTGTTACCTCTTCACGCTTAAACCGCCGAACCGATTTAGATGAAATTTGGTATAGAGATAGTTTGAGTCCCTGGAAAGTACATAGGATTGTTTTTATCCCAGAAATCATCCTTTAAGGGGGTGAAAAGGGAGGTGGAAATTTGTATGGGGAATTAATAACAGCTAAACCGATTTAGATGAAATTTGGGATGGAGATAGTTCGAGTTGTGGGGAAGGATATAGAATAGTTTTTTGATGAGAAAGCAGATTGGATAAAAAGTAAGCTACCCAAATTACTAATTCCATGCGGACGAAGCCGCGGGCAAAAGCTAGTGTAAAATACATAATTATCTTTTGTTTACTAAAGCCACGGTTTCTTCTTAGTAAAGTACAATATATATATATTTATATATATATATATATACTTTATTTACAAATCAAAATATTTACAATATTTAAAAGCTGTCTTAAAATAATAATATGTACAAGTATATAAAAAGGGAGGGGAAATAATCAAAGGGCATCAAAAAATTCGTCCGCATCGCTGTCAATAGGAAACGTGCCCAAAAGGCTGGCAGCATTGCCACGTTGTATGGCAATACTGATTCTTTGGCCAAAAAATAGGCCAGCCCTCTGGTCACGTGAAGAGTCGACCAACCGCTTGGCGATGTCTCGAAATACTAAGTGGGCACTCGGGCCCCATGGCCCTAGTGTTTCAACCCCAAACGGCTCAAATATATAAGTTCCAAAGAGATTGGAGTATTTGCGCCGTTTGAGGTTTTCCGCACCTGCAGCAGCCGCCCCGGCACAGCTAACCGTGCTTGGAAGATGGGATGGCGCAAGGGTGTCGACACACGTTGCATCCCATACCAAAGGCCTACCTACCTTCCAAGGCATTATGGTCATTCCGTCTGGTCTCTTACCATCGTCGCGTGCCAAGCCATTGGGTTCTAAAGCAGCTGGCACCCCGGCGGTGACAAGAGCACGACGGATAATGTCATTGATGCTGGCATGCCGTGCAATCCGGCCTGCGCTTTTACTGCAGGATAAGCCATGGTGTCCGAGGCAGTCGACACCTTCACCGCATTGGCAGCGATGCGGAGCCACGCAAGGGGCGCCCAGACGCAAACAAGTAGCGATAACTTATATATAACTTAGTAAAGCGGTTATAATAGCCGTCATGAAAACCTGTCATGTTCACCATATATGACAGAAAGGTATCAAAAACCCTATTAGTGTGACCTTTGTCCGCTTTCTTAGGATTCTGCGTGTAAACCTGCTAATTTCTTACCTTGGACTTTACACTTTTTATTTCATTTTTATCTGATGTAGGTATGTCTCTGGTGTACTGTGTGTCTTTTAGTCTGTGCTAAATAAATGTATTTTCTTTCTTTCATAAATTCATATCATTGAACTATTAGTTTATAATAGGTACTTACGTAGTTATTGGCAGTCACTTGACATGACACTAGGAGTATTTATGCTTATTTATATAAACTTAAGCTGACAAGTCACCCCTGCTCTAAGAAGCGCTCTACAGCTTATCAAATACTTAAGTGCTAAGCCTATAAAAGCGGTAATCTATAATCAATACCGCTCAACACCTAAGCATTATCCGCCAAAATTAGGAAGACCGACGCACGAATAATGAAAATACGACACCGTTATTATGCCAGTTTTTGTTGGCTAACCTCATTAGAGGGGGACTCTAAAGTAACTTTCTGAAAACACGGACTTTGATGGATAGGGGCTGCAAACTCGAATGATACTCGGTATTATACAGGCTGACTGGTTAAACGATGGACTTGTTAAGAGAGAGTTCTTTTTCCAACTTTATAAAATGAAAAGGACCTCAATCATCATCTCTTCAGCCGAAAGAGGTCCACTGCTGGACATAGTCCTCACCGAAGCACCCGCCAATTCGATCGGCTTTGTGAAAGAAGGACCTCAATTTATGACCTAATTACCACATCAAATTATGAAGGGTGCGTCTCATAACGTATAAACTCATTTGGTCTAATTTCATTTTATTATCGTTCATAAGATATAATCAACGTGAGATATACCAACTGTAGATATAATTTCTTTACATATAACATTTATTTATTCTAAAACTTAAGTAGTATAACGTTGTTTGATATAACGTTTATGTAATCGAAAATCATTTGGTCTAACGTTTAATATGTATATTATTTATTTAATCGAAAATCATTAGGTCTAACGTTTAATATAAGTATATAAAAAACGTCATTATGGTACCCCGACTCAGAGTACCCCGACTCGGATAGGTTAGGTTAGAAGGCTAAGGCGGGAGCGCAGCGGAGCGGAGCTCCCGCCTTAGCCTTCGTGGTTATTTTTTTTTAAACCACCCAGAAATAGGAGCCCCGCGAAGCGGGGCTCCGTCGACCTATCTTAGTGCAGGTGGTAATCAGTTACTAGTTATGTTTAATATCTACTTAGGTTACTATTACCTATAACTACGATAGAACTTACAAAGAATAAAACAAAGAAAAAATACTTTTAAATATTTATTAAATAAATAATAATTCATCATATTAGTCTAAATAAGTTTTATATCTTTTGAGTGGTATGTCAAACGATTTTATATTGAATGTATGTTATGCTTATAAAAATTAGTTATTATAAAATTATATCAATCGTTCATTATATTAACTAATCGCTATATTAAATAAAATTATAGGTTCCGTTGTTGTATGTTGTTAATATTAGAGATTTTGTTGTTATATCATCTATTACTTACCCAATTATGAACACTCGTATTGTTGGCTGTCTAAGCTCAGTTTGATGTGAAAGAAAAAATAAAAACAGATTAATACCTCCTTGCCTTTTTCAAGGTCTTTAGTCAACTACAGTAGTCTATGCATGGTGTATCCACTTCCGCTGTCCCACAGCTGAGCAAAAGGGTTTTCCCATAGATCTAGCCAATACGTCGATAATAAATCCAAATACTCCACACCAGCGCCTTTGAGGAGGAGCCTAGGTGTCTCCTGATACCGACATCTGTCTTCAGGCACCCACTGCGTGATGGATCTGGCCCATCTCTCTTAGTGCATTCTACAGACCCACCAAGGTTCTTTTTCGTTTCATATTTTTGATCGGTTACCAATGAGGTTAACATAATCAGTATATAACGTTCCTACTGCTGCGACACAGACCTCCTCTCTGCGAGAGGGAGTGGGCTAATAATCTCCCATGCTGGCCGAGTGCGGGTCGGTAGATGTCACATGTCTTAGAATTTTTGGTTCTAGGATATGCCGGTTTCTTTATGATGTTTTCCTTCACCGTTTTGAAAGCGCCTGCCTGGGTTCGAACCCACGGCCTTCAACTCGTGAGTTGGAGCCTTTACCACTGGGCCTCCAGTGCTCTCCAATGAGCATAAGTAATGATATTATTGAGCAAGTCCCACGTTTACCCGGTCACACTTCATAAACGAAGTTAGTTCGGATTCTGTTGTTTTATGAAATATGGATGGCCTCATCGACATTGACGATAATTTATCGAAATGTCACCGCCAGAGTGCAGACAAGGTATTTAGTTAATGTCACCACTAAATAGATGTTTGTATTCAGTTTGTTTTGTTTTGAATTCAGTTGAGTGTACTCGGTGACGGATTGGGTCGGGAAAATCAGCGGTGATTACGTGTTTGGGATTGAGTTAGGAAAATCATTGGTCATTGAGTTTTTGGTGAACATGGAAATTAGTGACAGGTATTTGTCGGTGTTTACATATCATTGGTGGCACAGTGGCATCGTCCCCGACTTACGAGTTTTTGGTCGCGAGTTCGAACCCAGGCAGGCATTTTACTTTGTGTATTCAATTTAATCACCACTGTTCTAAAACTGGTGAAAGAAAACGTGGCGAGGAAACCGGCATGTCCTGGAACCAGAAAAATCGAAGACATGTGACATCTATCAACCCGCCCTGGGCCCGTGTGGTGGATTATGGCACACTACCTCTCGCAGAGAGGAGGCCTGTGTCCGAGCATTAGCATTTATTTTTATTATTGAATGTGAGTAAAATAGAGTTTAATAGATAAAAGCTTACGCTAAAAATTGAATGAAAATGTAAAATACTGCCTCATAATTCTTGGTCTTCCTTAGATCTGCCCTATAATGGGCTTATGACAAATAACTCTGTTAGATTTCAACATTACCAAGTCTGGAAAACCGAATAGCTCCGCGCGTATCCTAGCTATTTGATACGAAACAATAGAAAATCAATGGTGTCTCATTAGCGGAACTTGAGACGTCACAAGAAAAACGTTCAAATCGTCGTCGTTTGCAAATGTCCTTTATAATGCGCACAGCAAAAGAGTGGAACTCTCTACCTGCGTCTGTTTTTCCGAGCGCATGCAACCCAAATCTCATCAAAGTGAGAGTAAACAGGCTTCTTCTGGATAAGCTCGCTCCATCGTCGACTTTGTCTCTGTCACCTTTGACCTAGACTAGAGTCAAGAGCAAGTCCATTTCAAATAAAAAAATTAAAAAAAAAGATACGTGAATAGTAACTGAAAAACAATAAGAATTTGTGATGATCAAATAGTAAAAATATGGATATTGTCGTACCTACAGTGGCATCCAAAAGTTAGTTGAAATTTTTCCACATCAGCTGTGAAACAAAACATAATGATTTAAAATTCTAGTGATCGAAAGTTTGAACTGCTATAAGGTTTTTGTTGACTAATTCCTTTGACTTATCATCCATACGAATCCATACTTCCATACTAATATTATAAATGCGAAAGTCTGTCTCTCTGTCGGTCTGTTACCTCTTCTCGCTTAAACCGCTGAACCGATTTAGATGATATTTAGTATAGAGATAGTTTGAACCCGGGAAAAACATAGGATGTTTTTATCCCGGTATTCCCACGGGATCGAGACTTATGTGGGTGAAACTGCAGGGCGCTAGTAAAAAATAATCAAGAAATCCCTTAGGAGTAGGTACCTGATTATTTTAAATTTTAATATGGCATCCAAGCTGAAGTGGAAAAATGTCAACTAAGTTTTGGAGGCCACTGCATAATCAAAACAAAAGTAAGTACTAAAGTCATGAATATATTACCCAATTTAGGTACCGTTATAATTCCAAAACTTTAAACTTCCATACCAAAAGGTTTCGGTCCAAAAGGACCAAAACGTCTTCCCCATAAAATTAATTTGTTACGCAAAACACCAAAAGGTGCATTTAAATTGGGCAGCTAACTACATTACTAATTGCTGGAGCTTATCCAAGCGAAATGTAATCTTTACTAACCCTACCCTCGTTTTGGTCGCAGCGGTAATGTAAAGTAACAATTCCATTGGGTGCTTGTAATTTGCCAGATGTCTACGTCATATTGTAGATATTTTATAGAGTTTTTGGTAGGTTCTGGCCTTGGAAGATTTCTGGGGCTTGATAAAAACTTTAGTAATAGAATTAACGAACAATTGCGGCAGGCCCAGACGGAGATTGGGGGGATGAGCTGGACTTCTTTAATAAAGAGTAGTCCTTCGCAGCTCTGGACAGAGAGAAGTGGAAAGAGAGTAAAGAAAGAGGCCTTTGCGCAGCAGTGGGACAATAATGATTAATAAAACATAATACAATAAGACGTCACCGTTTGAAAATCTCATTATATTTAAAACGAGCGACCCACCCTGCATCGCACAGTTTTCATGACTTGACAAGACATCGAGATTTATTTATTATGTGTAAGTTTAAAGATAATATAATGTATTGTATATAAAATTCAAAGTCCTGATTGACTGTTATATCAACGCACAGCCTAAACCGCTGGTCCTAGAGACATTCCCACCGAGTGTGTCTCCACGTTGTCGTCGTCGCTCCACTCCCGAATAAAATCAGCAACGTCACATAATTGTAAAAAGTATCGTTCAGCAAAATAAACACATGGTCTAAATGTCCGTGGCCGAGGTTTGACCTTGACCCTGACCGCAACAAAATGTTTAGGTAGTGGGAACCGTTTTCCCTCCCCGTTTTTTTTGTTTTCCCCATGTTCCCTTTTAATTAATTTTGGCGCGGGTGACAAGGCATTTATCAAAAAATTCTCAGAAGCGAGCAGTTAGTTTGTATTGTTTTTTTTTTTTTCGGAAACCAATTATGGGTTCACACTGGAGTTACAGTGTTGAATGTAACAACTTATTTTAAAGTTAAGATAAGTTTTGATAGGTAGTATGATTGATTGACTTGGTACTAAGGTTTCCTATCAGCGATGCTTAAATTACTGTTGTAGTCTGTGTGTAAAAACGATGCTTTTTTCGACGTTTTTAGGGTTCCGCACTCAAAGGATGCCAATGGGACCCTCTTACTAAGCCTACTGTCCGTCAATCCGTCTGTCTGTCAGCGGGCTGTATCTCATGAACCGTAATAGGTAGACAGTTGAAATTTTCACAGAGTATGTATACCTATTGCTGCCATAACAAAAAAAAAGTTAATAATTAAAGGGGGTCTCCACACAAAAAACGTGGTTTTTTCGGCGTTTTTTTGCGGTTCGGAACCCTTCGTGTGCAAGTCCGACTCGCACTTGGCCGGTTTTTAGACGCAGTATCCACTGCGTCGTGTCGATTATTTTAAGTGTTTACCTATCTGTCGAAAACGTAAAAGAAAACTGCACTGTAACACATCGCGGACGACATTTTGTCATGCCGTTGTTGAACCGCTCATCATTAATTCATTCATTCATTCATCGCAAACAGATTTCGACTACGGTGACTATTTCTGATTCTGGCACCTATGGGTTACGAGCGTGTGCTCTGATGTGGCTAATCTTACCTATCTTGGTCTTCCTATATTTTATTTCACATAAATCTACATGGGCACTTAAGAAACGTCAAAAGGTTGGTGCATGGTTCCAAATATTGGTTGTTTCCTAGGGAGAAGAGCCGGCAAGAAACACCACAATACATTGTTATCACACACGTGTCTCATTTATCATGTGGCCCTGTCCTTATTAAAATGATTACAGGTATATATACTCGTACGTTCTTATAATTCTGTACCTTCATTCACGAGTACTTTTAACACCTAACCTCTAGACGTCCTTTATATTAAATCGATGGATTCGGTGATTTAGAAACGTGCCGTCATAATCCCAGAGCTAATACTGGTAACGTGTTAAAAATTGAAAGCTAAAAATTACTGATCATTATTTTTTAAATTTAAATATAGTCGCACGCTCAGACGAAATACTCTTTGTATTTCTTTTGAGCTGAGTCGCTGTAAAAATTAAATGAATGTAAGGAATGTAAGAAAAATAGCGTTTATCTGAGAGATAAATATCGAAAATGAAAGCAAACGTTTCGACTTCGATAAAATTTTATTTGAAAGGGATGCCATTGGCCTAGATAGTTATAGCAAGGTCTAGATAATAGTCCAGTTATTTTCAATCTTAATTTGGCAAAATTAGAGGAAGACTAAAGAGACGTTGGATAGATTGTATGAAAATTAGAAAAGGGGTGAATGCAAAGATGGCCAATAAAGACGTATGGAAGAAGAAGATAAATACTGCGATGATTCCAAATAAATTATAATTATAAAGGCAGGAGATGGATTAGCAAAACACTGAGCACAGTTTTGTAACTGTTTGCAAAGGTGTCAACCTTGCAAACAGTTACAAAACTGTGTGTCAACCCGCGTAAATATTGATCCCGTGGGAATATCGGAACAAAAAGTAGCCTATATGTTAATCCAGGGTGTCAGCTACCTCCATACAAAATTTTATCAAAATTGGTCCAGCCGTTTGAGCGTGAAGAAGTAACAAACATATAAACACACCCTCACACACACACACACACACACACCCTCTCACAAACTTTCGCCTTTATAATATTAGTGTGATTAGCGCTGACCCCAAATAAATAAAAATGGAATGGAATGAGGTTAGGAGAATGATGAGCAAACGTGTCAAAATTGAATTTAGACATCCTACGCTTTACGTACATAGTCGTTGTAGTACTTAAGCAAACTGGATAGTGTGTACTCTATATAAGCAGGTTAGGCCGGCGGGTGTCAGTGAGGTCGTGCCTGATACGTTACTCAATTATCACCCGGCAATTGGCAGGCTGTGGAGTTGTGTGACATCTGTATGTGAGACCGTGTGATGTAAATGTTACCTTAAGACACTGAAGACTAGGTCGGTTTTTGGGTAACGCTCATGTTTACAATAGATTCTGTAATTGTATGTATTTTTTATGATCTTTGGGGCTTTTGAGAACATATTTCCGTCATTTTTTATTAAAAATATCAAGCATCTGTCGGGATACTACTGTGTTTGGTGTCACTATAATATTGCTCTGCGACAGTCCGAGTATCAGTCAACAATCAAATTAGCCTATCGCAGTCCACTGCTGGACATAGGCCTCTCCCAGGCTGCGCCACAATACCCTGTCCTCCGCCTTCCGCATCCAGTCTGTTCTAGCCACCTTTTTGAGTACGTCGGTCGATCTAGCTGGGGGGCGTCCCACACAACGCTTGCCAATACGGGGTCGCCACTGCAGGACTCGTCTGCTCCATCGGCCATCGGTCCTTCGACAAATATGGCCAGCCCACTGCCACTTCAGCATGCTTACTCGGCAAGCTATGTCGGTAACTCCGACTATTTTTCCGGATAACTTCGGTTCTGATTTTATCCCAGTAATAACGGGCTTAAAAATACCCTTAGCCAAGTCGATAGTCACTTGTTCTTCCCATTATTGTGATCATGTTTTTTGTATTGAACCGTGCCTGGGAACCTTCTGGTTACGGAGATATTGAAGAACTTGTTTTGACGTTTTTTTACGAAAACATGTTTAAAATGTTATTGCGCGTGTTACATTGTTCGCTACAGGAATTTTCACACCAAAAATAAAAGTCGTTCTCCAGCAATTATTTTTGCACAAAGTTACTTTGTTTGATATACAGACGCCAGCACATCAAGCTACTTGAAACTGTCAATTTTTTCCAATCAACCTTGAACCTTATGCTGTAGCTATAAAGTTGAAAATCTCTTAAATAAATTTGACAGATTGTAGTAGCTTGATGTGCTGGCGTCTGTACATGCACAGAATGCGTAGGTAACGGCTTTGTGATGGGTCTTTTTACGTCCATTCCCGTTGTCCCCATTGACAACAGGAATACATTTTAATTATTTTTATTGAGTTCCGCTGTCCCCAATGAATGGGGACAGCGTCAATGGGGACAACAGGAATGGACCTCTTTTACACCCGTATTTTTACGTATTTCTAGTACAGATCCTGGAAGACTTTTTCCCCACTGCGCGACAGCAAAGACCGGGTTATTGGAACGAAGTTATTTAACGCAAGCCGCGTTAAAGAAGTTCGTTCCAATAACCCTGTCGTAGGAGTAAACTGGCAGAAATCGTCACGTAACGAAAATACGTTACGTTCCCTCCATACGACTTTCTCTCCCTCTTTCTGTTATAATATAATTTATATAATTTCTATCACTGTAATATTATAAAGGCGAAAGTTTGTGACTGTGTTTGTATGTTTGTTACTTATTCACGCAAAAACTACTAAACGGATTTGAATGAAATTTGTAACACAGATAGTTTATAACCAGGATAAAAATAATTTATGTTTACACATAGGATACTTTTTATACCGATATTCCTATGGGATTGACACTTATGCGGGCGAAACCGGGGGCGCTGCTAGTTATATATAATACAGAAAGAAACAAATAGTTCTCACGGTTTATCGAAGGCTCTAAAGCCTATAGTGAAGTCAAAATGAAAATTCAAAATGGCGGTTACGAAGCCGCCATTTTGAATTTCAGCGGCGGTTCACACTTTCTCTCTCTCTCTCGTTCTATTATGTATATACGAGTATCGTTATCGCGTATCGTGGGACTCCGTTCCTGACAGGGGATCCCCGACGTTTTATTTACTAAAATGATACACTTTTTTGCCTTTAGCCAACTTAATCAACATCTCTTTTCATTTCAGATCAATTACTAAGAAAAAGAATTATTACCCCATTAAAATTAATTCGATTGCATTGTCTTTTAGTCTCAGTATATTAAACCTAATGGACTTAGCGAGCATTAATGTTATTTCTGCCAGCTTGATCTAAATCCATCACTTCATGCGGTCAGCCATTTTGTTTATACTATACACATACAGGTTGTTTGAAATTTGTTGTAATTTCTATAAACAACAGCTGACTGACAATATACGATTTACTTTTTTAATTCTTGCCGTTTTGATGTCTAAAAGACATCAAAACGGCAAGAATTAAAAAAAAACGACGCAACGCAGATAAGAAGGTTGAATTACTATTTTGCGCCACGGATAAATCAATGGGAGCGTAGCAGTGGAGACTACGGCTATATCAACTAACTTGCTACGACATGGCTTTAGAGGTATTTTGTTTTTGTTGAATCTAAAAGTATTGCTTGCCGATTTACAAAATATATCAAGTAGATTAATAGGGTCGAATGAATTGTACTAATTTTGAAACAGCCTGTATACAGACTATTAAGAGTTGGTCCTCCTATTATATTCACTTTTCATTAGCATTACCTACGAGTACCTTTCACTTATCATTAAGAGATCTTTTTGTAATAAAATAAATGAAGTAATATATTCAAATAAGTGACAAATGAAAATTAATAATGAAGATCTGAGTTAACATGAACCAACTAGATTTCATTTGCATGCTCATTAGTTTAGAAATGATTAACTAGGTTTGGCAATTATTGTAAAAATTGGTCTTAAATAAATACGAAATCAATAAAAAAGACATAGCTATTCATTAAACTCCAAATAAGATCATGATAAAGTCAAATAAGTACCTACTGCGATGCTCACAGCTAGACGAACCGACGACAGAAACAAACTGGGTGAGTAAGGCAGAGAACCGGTTGTTGGAGCGCAATAGTTGTACTTTACTGCTGGACTTAGGCTTTTTTTTTTCGCTGAGAAATGCATTACGCATCCCCGCTCGCGGGGGACGAGACAGGGTATGTGGGACTCCAGTCGGAATGGCACCAACAGTATACCCACTAAAACTCAGCGGTGTTCCTACATCGTCGTGATGGGAGGGCCATGGGAAACCGGCTCAGTCTTTACTTCCACAACCCTCCCGGCGCATGCCCGCCTAGCTGGCGGGCACCGCATGCCCCCCAAGCTGTCCGACACTGGTGGAGGCCTGTGCAATACAGGTAAGGGTGCCCCCGCACCCGTTGCCTGCTGGCCTCCATCTGGGAGGAGTCGGAGATGACTGTCAAACTGACGTCTTCTTCGACCCCTCCTCCGCCTTCGGAGCAGCGCCGCGTGAGGATCGTACTCCCGCGCACGCTCCGCCACCTCCTTCTGGGACATGACATGTTCGCAGAAGGAGCTTGGACTTAGGCCTGCCCGAAGGAGCGCAACTTCGGGTAGGCCTATGACCAGCAGTAAAGTACAATTAGGATAAGTTGATGCAGACAAACGAAGCATGACCGCAAAAGTGCGTCCTTAAGGTCCACTTCCCACGACCTCGACCGATGCGACTTGCGTCAAGCGTCACGCACTCACGTCACCTGTTTCCATCTGTTGCTCCGCAAGTCGCGTCGCGGGAACTCGTGGCATGCTCTAAACGATGTCGTTCATTTGTTCTCTCCTCAGTCACTGTCGTAAGGCGCATGTAGCTTGTGAAAACTTAGACGAAGTAAGCTGTCAGTCCTTAGAGTCAGCTGGAATGATAGTTTACTTCAAGCCCATAGCATTATCAGCCTATAATGTAATATAACTACTTGTTGTAAATGCTGTAATGTATAACTGTTTTTTGTCCCTAATAAGTAAAAATAATGTTCCCACTGCTGGGACACGGGCCTCCTCTCACCGAGAGAGAGTAGGCTGTAATCTACCACGCAGGCCCTAGTGCGGGTTGGTAAATGTCACCTGTCTTCGAATTGTTGGTTCTAAGAGATCCTCTCAGACTCTAAGACAGTCTCTTCACGATGTTTTCTTTTACCGTTTTGAGAGCAGCAGTGATGAAATTATTGATACAAAGTAAAGCGCCTACCTGGGTTCGAACCTACAACTCGTAAGTCAGGGCTGTTACCACTGGGCCACAATATTCACGGTGATATTTTTACAGAATAGCACCACAGTTTTAAGAAGTAGTTGCTCGCTCCGGTCTGAACCTGCTAGAGAAAAAGGTAAACAGGATAAATAAACAGAGAAAATATGCGGTACCCGCCGTCTCTGTCACACGGGCCGTGTGGTAAATTTATGCGGTTTTTATCAAAATACGGAGAAAATAAAACATATTCTCGATTCATAATTTATTTGCATGAAAAGGTCCGTTCTAGTTTTAATATGTAGGCAGCTTTTGATGTTAGTATTTTTATATTCCTTGATATAAACCGATATCATTCGGGCATGAGTGGTTTTCTAGTGCTGTATTTCTTTTTGTACCTCGTTCACCAGTCTATCAATGTTCTATTATATCATTCATATGTCAGTGTATGGCGGGCGAATGATAATTGCAGTTCGCAAAAACGTCAAGTGCCTTTATCCAAGTTATGACAGATTCCTGGTATAAAGAAAATATTATAGAATATAGAATTTTAAGAAATCTGCTTTGGACAGCGGAGGAAGGAACTCAATGGGTTATGTAGAACAGCTTGAAGTCTTTGTCCGGCAGCAGCAGTGCTTGAAGAATTTAATTTTTAATACCAAAACTGAAAGGCATACGAGATCGTATCGTATATAGTTGGTAGATCGGTTTAAAGAATTTATTCTCATAAAGAACACAGAACAGTTCGCTTAACATATGAGTTATCCAAAATCCAACTGCATGATTTATGTATTATATTATAAATCATGCAGTTACAAAGTAACATAATAACTACGTCAGTCGGTAAAAAGAAAACAGAATATTTAAAACTAGGCTTCTAATTATTCTAAATCAATCAAAAGGTTATATTCATAATTATGTGAATTTGTTTTTTTTTCTCTAGCTTAGTGTTACATTTTTCTGAACATAAACTTTTAACTTTATTTTTTAATATTTACATTTTTTGCAATTAACTATCCTATCTGGCAACTTATTGAATAGTACCGCTCCTTCGTATACGATATTTTTATTTGCATTTTTGGATGTGAAATGTTGCATCAAAGTAAAATGAAGCTAGCCAATTCTTCAATTACCAAAAGAAAATATACCATTCATATAAAAACAATTAAAATAATTGAGCAAACACAAACATTATTATATTATTATCTGTTAGAATAACACCTAGTGCACACTGTCGCAATTCCGGACATAAGTTCTCCGAATAGCTACCATTAAAATAAGCTTTAAAATAATCCGGTCACCATTCTCAAAGACATAGTATGGTAGAAGCGGCGTTTGGTCGCAGATGTGTCCCGGCGACTAGGAAACTTTGAAAACTGAATTTTCTTTTTGTTTTCCCAATGAAGTTCGCTCTATTTTTTTTTTCTATGTCGGAGTTTCGATGCATAATTTTGTTAGGAGAATATCGTAGAACTGTATGCGTGTTTTTGGTACATTGGAAACTAGGTTTTTATATGTCAATTTCTGTTGCTTTTATTAAAAGAGGAAAATGTAAAGATGCATTAAATCAAAGCAAGAAAAAGCATTGCTGTTCATTTCCAAAACTCAGCCAGCAGGGTCAAGTATTTTTTCTTAATTATTAAATAATTATAACCTATTTATCAATTATGTTCGTGGTAATGTGGTACGTTTTCAAATTTACTAGATTTGATAGAGTTTTAATATTTTCTTCCACATTTTAATATTTTTTTAGTATCGTGTAGGTACTATGGAATCTATTACCTACTGTTGAATATTTATTTCTGCTTTATTTATGTATCGTTACGTCCAGACTTTACGCTAAAAAAATATACGTGCCGCGTAATTTTTCTTCAACAACACAAAACGAGAAATCAACAGCAAAGTGAAGGCGACATGAAAGTCTATCGTGTACTTTCGACATGTGTTTATGTAATGTACCATGAAATTGGCTAGCTATTGGAATTGAAACACGAACGAAATACCCAATAAAATTGTGAGGAGGCTTTGTTTTTACATGTCGAATTTTATTTTTTTCCTCCAGTCTGGAACACCCCATTTGTTTCTGTAAGAACCACGTTTAAGAGTTTCTTTGTTTGCACAATTTTTGGTTGTTTTCAACGCAAAGAAAATGTAGAATAATCGGCTGCTTTCAACTATTCATGAAATAAGATACGTTTGAAGATAGAATAAACTATCTAGTATGAATTGGGATTTTGAGGATTTGATTGATAGAAGAAAGCTCCTTAAATCCTTAAGCCCCTTAAGCCCTTTAAGCTTAATGAACCACTATCCAGTAAGTGTCCAAGTAAATGTTCTTATTTCTTTTTTCTTTTTTCACATTCATTTTTATGGCCAATGTTCAAATTGGGTTGTGGAGGTCAGGTAGACAGTCGCTCGATGTAAAATACAACAATTCAGCTGCATCTGGTTGCACTGGAAACCGACCCCAATATACATATATTAGATAATTTTTGGGCCCAGTTTATGAGAAATACTCACCATCCCTAAATAATTATATCCTTCTACTCGTACGTTTTTAAATACCGGCTTTTAAACTCTTTCGAAGAATCCATTAATGCTGGCTGGAATGAAAATCAATCGCACCTTTATGGCTGAATCTCTTGAAAGCAGCGTGGCTTTCGCAGGTATAAGGAGTTACGAATAGTCTTTGAAAGTGCTTTCGATACGGTTCTACTCATTCTTTTTATTTATAGAAGGCCCTACATGCCTTTTGTTATACAATGGAGATTTTCCATGTTGATGATGATTTACTTAAAGAGTTCTGGTGAACAATTTTAATAATGTCATTACTAATATTATACCTGTATAAAAACTTGGTGTCCTTCTAGGCACTACACTAGGCCTCAAGCTAAAATCTAATAAAAAGTTATTCATTTATTAATGTGCATAATTTAAACAGGTATCAAAACACCCAGCTATCTAGTCAAATTAGTAACTGGTTAACCTATCCAATCCAATAATACCTCTATTCAAAACCGTTTATAAAAATTCAAACTGAAAATCAACACAAACGCGACACGAACATATCATTTTAACAGCTGCACAATTAGAATAAACGTATAAGCATTATTTAAATAATCTGTTTCAAAAGCGTTATCCAGAATAACGCTGAATTTTCCTTTGGATTGCACGAGAAAGCGCTGGAGCGGGTAACATTCACATCTGTGTGTTCCGTTCCGCACCTCCTGCATTCAAGTTTTATAGAGATAATTACAGAGATTATAAAGGGGAACGTCTTTGTTATCCCTGTTCTTTCTTCTCTTTTTAACAGCCTATTAAAGATAAAGACGTAAAATAAAGGGGAGTTAATCCGTTTACTCGCCTCTTTGGAGACAATAGGCCCTTGATACAACAACAAATTAAAGTTTTAAACGTGTGCTGTTTTACGCTTTATGTTGAAGTGGTAAAGGCGAGAATTGAATGGATATAAATAAGGGACATATTTTGATGGTGTTGGAACGATAAACGATAATTGTAATGTAACCAAGGTTTTATGGTTTGGGTCCTTCATCAAAATGGTAGCGTCATCAGATGCAGTAAAGTTGGATATATAATTTTTTAACATTACTCAATGTTTACTTTACTTAATGAAATCTTTCAATTCTTTTTTTTTTTTCAAAGATAAATTTGCTGAATATAATAATATTTCCCCGTGTCTATCCACGTGAAGAATTATTTCCTTGTTCTAGGTCTGTGTACCACCAGTGGGAACATTAAGGCTGATTATGTTTATGCTAAATGCCTCTAAATTATACCATGAAGCAATTCTTTTTTTCGTAGCCAGCATGTGTGTATACATACTTCTTTTATTCGAACTTGTTCTTGACGCTCAATTTTCATCTTGTGTTTTACCCTTTTCTGATTCGTACATATATAATGTGTTTACCATAATCAGCCTATAATAATCCCACTGCTGGGACCCAGGGCTTTTCTCTATGAGAGGCTGTAATCCACTACGCGGGCCCAGTACGGTTTGGTACTCGTAGATGTCCCATGTCTTCGAATTTTTGGTTCTAGGACATGCCGGTTTTCTTACGATTTTTTCCTTCACCGTTTTGAGACATGTAAAATGTGCTAGCTATCAAACCCTAAGGCTGAGACTACATTAGGCCGCGACGCGACCTGCGACACATGAGCGATTAAAACAAATAAATGAATGCTTACGTATATAGCTACACCGTACATCAAATATTACTAGCTATCTTTGATTTCTTTATGCGATAGGAACAACATTACTGTAATCACGGTATCGGCTACATCAACATATCAGCGAAATTGAAGCGAATTTATTAGAAAATTTCTCACTTGCACGACTAGTTCAATAGTGCTACTAAATATGCGTGTGGCTATATTTGTGTATAGTAAACCGCGATGGATGATTTGATTGCATGTGTACTGTAGCCACATCATTGCCGAATATACGCCAGATTTTCGCTTATAATGTAGCAATACCATGTTTATCTCGTTTCGCTCTTCCAGTCGCATCGCAAATCGCTGCCTACTGTAGCCTCAGCCTTACGCTATAACTATACACACATGATTATTTATAACATTGAACCAACATTGCGTCATAATGTAGCTCTGCGTAGCTATAAACTCACAACAACACAACCGACCCTCGTCCAAAGCACACATTCCCCAGATTTAAGAAACAAGATAGTGCAGTAAATAGGTATCATAACAATGCACATTTCTTCAATAAACAACTCAGTCTAAGTGAAGCTTGAGCGTTCAGAGAGAAGGAAACAAAAAGCAAACTACTAAACAAACTGTTTGATATTTTCTTTGTGAAATAAATCGGATAGTTCAGGAAGTAAGTCCGTTTATCCTGTACCCTAGGTTTCATTGAAGACTGAAGTTAGGAATACGCTACGTATTTCAGAGTTGAAAAAGCCTCTTCATAAACCGAAGTTTTTAGCAGAAAATCGCAACAAAATTCTTCAATGGGTATTCTGTTTTGTTTTAAATTTTTTGATCATAATATACATGGCTGGGATTGATGTAAAATGGTTCGAAAGTGAAAAATCGTGAACATAATAATTTTATGTAAATTATTAGGACATGACGAACAATGGGCCAAACTTACGACCCAATGGGTCCCTTTTAATGGCAAATGACTTCGTGGCAGGCCCAGACGGAGATGGCGGGATGAGCTGGACTCCTTCAACAAGAACTGGTCCTTAGCAGCTTTGAACAGAGAGAAGTGGAAAGAGACTAGGGAGGCCTTTGCCCTGCAGTTCCGACATCACAGGCTAATTATAATAATAATTAGGACATGAGAATTCTTACCACTAAATGAGAATTCATACCCCACCATAAAAATCGTGTCATCCATTAAATTCTACAAGATCTTTTATGTTGCAAGATCTTTTATGTTAACAGCAAAGGTTAAGCAATTTATTTTTCTTGGGCCGACACATTCGTAAGCTAATCGAGTTCTAGGTGTTATTTTGTACGTTTCGATATGGTAGGTGCGATTGAGAGGAGCCCGTGGCTAAATAATAACAGCCACATAGATTGATCGATCTGGTTATGCTACGCTTGCCGCGGTTGGTCTGTGGATGGGTGACCATCTTTGCATACTGAGACTCCTCCGTGTCTCGGAAAGCACGTTAAGCCGTGGGGCCCGGCTGTCATTTGTGGATCTTTAACGGGTGGTCGGAAGCCCGAAAGCCTGACAACCAGTCTTACCAACGGGTATCGTCTTACCCAATAACTGGGTTGTGGAGGACAGATAGGCAGTCGCTCCATTAAAATACTGGTATTCAGCTGCATCCGGTGAGACTGGTAGCCGACTCCAGCATAGTTGGGAAAAGGCTAGGCAGATGAGCATATAGGCAGGTGAAGCACGGAGGGGTATCGGTATGTATGTAGGTATGTAGATGGTCACCCATCTACGGACCAACAAAGGCAACCGTAGCTTAACCTCATCGATCGACCTGTGCGGCTGTTACTACTTAATAACAGCACGGGTCGATTGATGGTAAGATACGGGTGGCATTATTTCTTCAAATGCCTTTAGTTCCTGCTTATATCACGGTAACAAAATTCAATTCGTTTATCCATCCTTTGTAATAAGATAGCTCTCACCCCAAAGGTATGACGTCATTCAACCTTCCAAGAAAAGATCAGCTTAACAAACGATGACGCCTCACTCCACAAACAAACACGACCCTACCAGTAACCCTACACATTTAGCATTCAACCTCTGAACTAAAGCGTCAAGCAAATAACCAAACAAACTTTGAGTTACGTATTTATTTAAAACATAGACAAACACTTGAATTTAATTAACGTGTCTAGACCGTCTAAACCTGGTGAGTTTAGAGATGCGCCTGGGTCTGTATGCCGACCTCCTTAGTCGGGGAGGGCTTCTTCGGTATTGGCTATTGCTTGATAGACTGCGTTCTGGAGTGAGCCGCATTAGGTCTGGGCATCTGGAAGAGAAGGTTTTATTTTAGCTTTTGCACTTTACTTTTTATCAGAGTCCCTAGCGTAACGTAAATTCGAACGATATATGTGTCGAAAATACAACTATTCTATAGCATTTTGGTTTAAATTTATGCGGCAAGCACAATCATTAGCATCATCCTTAGATACATATTATAAATACAGAGAGCTGAGAGCAGTGGTGGCGCAGTGGAAACGGCCGCGACTTACGAGTTTGTAGGTCGTAGGTTCGAACCCTCACAGGCGCTTTATTTTGTGTAAATTATTTCATCACCACTGCTCTCAAAACGGTGAAGGAAAACATCGTGAGGAAACCGGCATGTCCAAGAACCAAAAAATCGAAGACATGTGACATCTACCTATACCTACCCACACTGGGTCCGCGTGGTGGATTACTCTCACAGAGAGGACAATTCTAAAGTGCCTGTAATTGGTTTAATTGAAATAAATGCTTTGAATTTGAGTTTTTGCCAAAAAGTAACACAATTTACAAATTAAATTATATCACCCTCAAAGACAAATTCGTTCACCAAAATATATTTCCATAACATTTTATTATTGAAACTAAATCGGCACAAACCGATTATAAGATTACATTTCCATAAGCTCAGAAAAAGGCACGCTTAACCTTTTATGGTAATAAACTGGGCCTTAAATCGTGGCCTGAACAAATAAAGAAGGGTCTGGCCCCGCCACCCTGACGGGTAAAAACAACATATTGAAATAATATAGTAGGAACTAATAATATTCTTATGGAGGTTTAAGTCCTTATCGTGAATCTACATAATGTAATCGTTGGTGAACATTTGGAACTTGAGAAAGAAGTTTTAAACGATTTATTAAGTTTCTATGAAGTAACTCTCTAACTCTCTTTTTTGTGTATTTTACTTATGACATATTATTATGGGATGAGATAGGCGATACTTAGGTTGTTAATATTGTTTCAATCTTGCCAAATTGTGAACAGCACCCTAATTGCATAACACACTATCTATCGGAATCTGAATCATTTTGAAGCAAATTGCTAATCCATTGCTTCATAAGTTCGAAAAGTTTGTCTGCTCAACACGTAAATAACGCAATGAATATTGTTGAACTGTCAAAATGAAACCGATTCCGATTGATAATGTGTTACGCAATTGCCCCGCAGGTTCAGAAGGTACGAGTATGTCGTTAAGAAAAACAAAAGACACCCGATTTCTCAATTCCAACTAAATTTTAAGTCTTTGCCCTTTTATAGCTAGCACGCACTAGCGACTTTTTGTTGACCGATAGTTTGATCGTTCAGGGAATTAGTTTGGAGCTATATTGAAGTGCACGCGTTTGATCGGCCGATTTTTAATCGCCAAATTACCGATAGGGTCAACAAAAAGTCGCTAGTGCGCGCTGAGCACAGACAAAGAGAGGACATGTTCATGACAAAGACAGAGAGAGAGCATGAGTGGAAGCCTTCTTGTCACAGTCATGACGTGCAGCAGCCGAAAATATCTGTTTTTCGTGTTTCTGTGACAAATAACCCTTTTCTCCTTTCTTTCTGTGTTCTAATACATATATATGTTTCTATATTGACATAGAGTTCAAAAAATAATTATTAGCAAGAGATTATTTTTGCACTATATTTTCAACTCTTTTTAGTTGAGGTTTAGTTCATTATCAATATCTCAATGAATAAGTACTGCTCGATCATTTTGCTGTTCATCGTTCGCTGACTGTAAGGTGCATTTTAGCCTGGGAAAGTTTATAAGAATTGAAGTTAGGTGTTTTTTGAAAAATCAGATGAAAGTCTAAATACTCACTTATAAATCTCAGTGGTGATAAAATTATCGTTCTTGCACCTCGTAGTCCACTTCGACCAGTACTGGAAACCATTTTGCTCTGCGATCTGAAGTGCGCATGCGGTATCGTCACGTATGTCTTCATCTAGGAGTGCTGTGGATTAAAATAATAGTTGTTAGTTAAACTACCTCGTTGCTTCTGCTGTTGACACGTGCCGCTCGTGTGTTCAAACACTACTCGTATAAGTGTTTTTTGAACCAACTTACAGAAACAAAACAAAAGAAACAAACGGGGCTCGTGGCTAAGTAATAACAGCCGCACGGGTCAATCGATCGATAAGCTACGCTTGCCGCAGTCGGTCCGTGGATGGGTGACCATCTTTACATACCCCCCGTGCCTCGGAAAGCACGTTAAGCAGTTGGTCCCGGCTGTCATTCCTGGATCTTTGAGAGTCGTTACGGGTCATCAGAAGCCCGAAAGTCTGACAACCAGTCTTACCAAGGGGTGTTGTATTACCCAGTAACTGGGTTGTAGAGGTCAGATAGGCAGTCGCTCCATGTAAAATACTGGTATTCAGCTGCATCCGGTTAGACTGGAAGCCGACCCGAACATAGTTGGGAAAAGGCTAGGCAGATGATGGAACGAGCTAGTGACCATTTTAACTAGTTTAACTAGTTTAGTAATTAAAGCAGCAGTTGTCTGTTATCATTAACGAATAGCTATAGAAAATTGATAAATCAATATCTATGCAACGCGCGTGTGGCACACGAGATAAACTAATGAGATCCATTAATTAACTTCGTAAACAGATAAATTGAAATAATGGACTGCTCGACTGTTCATGGCATGTGGTTGCAACTAAACGTTTTTCTGTAAACAATGCTAATATAAGAGTCAGATGCATTATCTGATAGTTATGAGCCAGCCATTGTTTAAAAAAAAAAAAAAAACATATATACAGGGTTTCTAGTAATTCGAGCACTTCCTTGTAGTTGGTGATAGGGGAGCTAAAATGTGACAAATTTAACCACCCATAATGTATGGCCGAAAACGAATACTTTAAGAGATATTTGAAAAAAAAAGCAACGACTCGTACATATAATTACAAAAAAATCTTCTTAAAATTATTAGATATTTTTAGACATTTTACTGCTGTATGAGCTTTGTTAGAATGTTAGCTATAAATAAAAATAAAAATTAACCCAATCAACATGATTTGTTTTTTTAAATTAAAAGTTTAGTGTGAAAATTTGGAGTAAAATTTATAATTTCGAATATTATATTATGCGCGTCAATGTCCTTGCCTCTCTGTATAACTTAATCACAATGACAGCTATAAAAAACTTGTCCATAATATCTACCGCTCAATCAACTAATAAGCCAAAACATTCAATCACTCAACCACACAATGTCACCAAAACATTTACCTAGTAACAAAATCCTTATTACAGAAACCGAGAAACTTACGAAATCAAATAAAGTGAAGTAATGCTCGTAAAAATGTTGCTTAAACTTCCTCCACTACAGAATCCTGATTTATACTTTCCCACTTTAATATTTCCACTCGGGTGGTACAAAGATAACGCTGTGGGACCTACCATGGGCTTTCGATAACTCACTTATATTCTCGATATCCTATCACACTAATCACATCACACTATAATATTCTAAAGGCGAAAGTTTGTGAGTGTGTGTGTGTTTATATGTTTGTTACTTCTTCACGCGCAAACGGCTAGACCAATGTTGATAAAATTTTGTATGGAGGTAGCTGACACCTTGGATTAACATAAGCTACTTTTTATCCCGATATTCCCACGGGATCGACCCGCACGGGGTGAAACCGCAGGCCGCAGCTAGTTAGGTACTTTATAATTTAAAATTTAATTTAATTTTTTTTTTTTCCTTTTTACTAATATTTTGAATGTCTAGATGTCTGGTAATTTGAATATTATTTGTTAATTAATCACGTCGTAACTGCTGAAGAGACCATGACCTCTGAGTTTGGTTCGACATTTCTTTTCAGGGACCAGCGCCATCTATCCCTTTATTCATAAACGTTTAAAGTTAAGTAGTGATTAGCGACTGTTTAAATAACTGTTAAAGTGTGTTTAAGTGTCTGTTTTTTTTAAGTTTAAACGTCATCTTAATTTAATCATCGTTTATATATAAATTAATCCCTTTGTTTTTAAAAATATTGACCAACAAAATATTGACGTGTAAAAGTCTATTTCATTTCGTTTAAACCCGGATAGACCAAGTCCTGGATTAAGACAGGATATATACATCGTCTGTCTTATTTAACGTTTTTCCTAAGTAGATACCTGGTAATTACTGCAAGGTATGCATTGCCATCTCATAGCTATAAACACTGTAATATGAAAACATTGTAAAAGCCAATTCTTCTAAAAAGAGTAACTGGTGTTTTTTGCCGGCTCTTCTTCATAGGAAACGACTAATTGGAACCGTGCACCTAGCTTCTGCCGTTTCATAATTGCCCATGTAGGTTTATTTAAACTAATATTATAAAGAGAAAAGATGATTTTTTGTATGTTTGTTACACTTTAACTGACACATGGGGAGACCATGACGTGCAAAAGGACATATTATGCTTGTTTCATCCTGGATCACAGACAAAGTCGCAGACAACAGCTAATGTGAAATATAATTGTTAAAAATTGAAGTTTTTTTATCCCGGTAGAGCGTGTGTTAGTTTTAACGTCATTTTTGTCTTTTTCCACATCCAAACAAACAAAGTCGCAGACAAAAGATAGTCTAAAATAAATTCCAACTTTTCAAATCTCGTGAGTTGTTTTTCGACAGACATCTTTGATTCCCAGTGTCATGATAAGCAAAATACCCGTAGCTGTATTTGAAGAAGTGCCAACCTCTAAAAAATAAGGTCGTAACTCCGCCGTTATGTTGGCGAAATAACCTACGCAATACAAATGGATGCTAAAGCTTTTGTTGCTATCTTCTTTCACGAAAACAAAGAACATCTTCGTTACAATGTTGGTTTAAAAGGAAGAGACGACAAAATAAAATATGAGCTGCTTTCTGTTGTTCAATTTTATAAAAATCAAATTAAGTTTAATTATCTCTTACGAATTGTCTTTATGAAGGCCGCAGGAACTCGTTGGATGCGAGAAGCATAGAACTGGTCGAAGTGGAGGTGCTTGGGGGAGCCTATGTCTAGCAGTGGACGTCTTTCGGCTGAAATGATCTCTTAAGTTTATTTTTGGATGCGAATAAGAATTTCAAAGCATGTCTATACTTTGATTTAAATGGCATTGTGTCCGTCAGGCCAACTTGTGATCATGTTATTTTACTGCTACTTTTATTAACAGTCGCGCATTCACGTACCTACTTACATTCAGGTCGACAGTAAAACGTTAAGATGTGATTGCACCACAACAGTATTTGAAATCCTAGCAAAAATAGTTCAGGACGGATAATTGGAAAGAATTTAACTAACATTAGTGGTCCCAGAAACCGAATATATCCCGGATCAACTTTTAAAGTTACTTAAACAGAAAATTAAGAACGTTGATAAAACTGAAAGGATTGAAACACACCTTATTGAAGTTAATCACCGTAATCCAATAACTGCTAAAATGAAAACAAAAAAGAAGCTAAAAAGAAAGATTCCAATCAATGTCAAAAGACTATCATTATTACTAACAGTACCTACTACTAGAAGAAAAAGAAAGGAAGAAAATAATGTTTATTTGCGGTAAACAGGACGCATAGAAAGAACATAACACAAAAAATACACACACACACACACACACCACCCGCCGTGCCGCACCGTGTTGCGTCACATCCACGCAACACGGCCATCGCTCAGCATAATGCTTATTAACAGAGCCCTAGTACACACACAGAACAAAACGTAGAAGTAGAACTACACCACAGTCACCAGGATTAACATAACATTTAAACTCATTGAGTGCTATCAACAAAATCTTACTAAAAATGAAGAAGAAGAAAACAATGAAGAATAAGACCTCAATCAAACTCCAAAACACAGAAGACGATCATTAGTACTTCAAACAGTAGTAACAGTTACATAACCAAAAACGCTACACAATACACTTGACCATACCTCATAAACTTTTGATGTAAAACGTGGGCAATAAAATCTGGTGGCTTCGAATTGTTTGCAATGTCGTTCGCAGTTTGTTGCAACTGTGATGTCTTTGTCAATTACTTACTTTGTAACTACAGTGACAGTTTCAAATGTAGCGACAACTGGAGCTTTTGAAGTGGAAGAATGTATTTCATAAAGATTGGAATATGTTAGTTACATTTCAAGATGGTGGTTGAGATTTTGATGGGTATCACTTTCCGAATATTTTGGGCATCAATGTAGCTGACTTTAAACAATATGCAAAGTGTATATGTGACAGGCCTGATGGTCTAGTGGTTAGTGACCCTGACTGCTATGCCGGAGGTCGTGGGTTCGATTCCCACCCAGGACAAATGTTTGTGTGATGAGCTCGATCATTTGTTCTGTGTCTGGTTGTAATTTATCTATAATATGTATGTATTTAGAAATATATAAGTATGTTTATCAGTTGTCTAGTACCCATAACACAAGCTCTGCTTAGCTTGGGACTAGATGGCGTTGTGTGATAGTTGTGGAATATTATTATTATTATATTATATAAGTGATAATGTTGTGTTCTAGAAATTGAGTTTTGGTATCAATCCATTGTAATATTATAAATGCGAAAGTGTGTCTATCTGTCTTTCACCTCTTCACGCTTAAATCGCTGAACTGATTTAGATGAATTTGGTATAGAGATAGTTTGAGTCCCGGGAAAGGACATAGGATAGTTTTTATCCCGATGTTCCCACGGGATCGAGACTTATGCGGGTGAAACCGCGGGGCGCTGCTATTAAGAAATAAACTTTATAAATAAAAGGTATTTTTTAACTCTTCTTACCTTCACAACTAATATTACAGAGCCCACCACGCTTCTTTTGTTTGCACCACTCATTGGGAATCTGAAAGTTGCAATCAGAAGTTGAGGAAAATGTCCGCAACACAATTTTAATCTAATTTTCAATGGAAATGAGTTTTCGAAAACGATGAAAACCACTTCATTGCTTAGGTGTTTTTTAAGGAGTTTTGTATTCCTATAAAAGTAACTAGCTTCTGCAAGCGACTTCTTCCTTAATTTCTTGCAACCCCGACCCACCACATCGCATCGCATTACCTGCCCGCGCCATTACTTTGTTTTTGCTTAGCGTTCTTCCTATTTTCTTTTTCCTTTTGCTCGGCTCCTTCGGGTCCTACCGTGATGTTAAATAGCCTATATCCTTCTTTAAGATTTGGGTTATCAAATACAAAAATAATTTTTCAAATCCGACTGATAGTTACTGAGATTAGTGCGTTCAAACTAACAAACAAACTCTTTAGATGTATTATTAGTATACAGATATAAATAGATACATAATTATGTAGTGGATGGATGGCGCCACAGTACAGCGGACAGCGCCATCTAACAATTTGATTGGTAAACGAATCATCAATCATGTGATCGGAAACGCAAGCGAGCCCTACCGCTTGGACACGATAGTCGGTGGAGGGGATGCAGCGAGGACTGGGGGTGAGACCGAGTGTTGCGACAGTCTACATACGACAGTCGAGATCGGACAATCTTGGCAAATGCTCAGTACCAACGCACGTGTTTGTTTCGGTTGTTACTCGCTAGTTTATTAAAGTTACTGTAAATTCAAATTATCTTTTCGTTCAAGTACCCACTGCAGTGCCCACACATATCTAAACTTTGTCGGATCGTGAAGAAGACCCGATGTTTCGCATCTCGGCCACCCTGTGATGCGACATAATTATACATATATAATATAGTCCGATAGGAAAGCACGGGGGTATCACACCGCCAATGAGGGAAGAGGGAGTTCACCTGTGTCTGCGCGCACACTTGTGCACTATAATATCTCCCGCGCCGAAGGCTAGTCTGCGTTGAGGTTGGCCGTCCACGCCGTAGCAGAAATACTTTATAGATAGATTAAGTATATACCTGGTACAATCCATAGTATTTCTTTCCACTAGGTGTCGCTATAAACGCACTGGTGTCCCTTTTGCTGACTTTTTCTATCAAACACACCCCTGAAACAAATAGAATAACATAACATGTTTTGAACTTTCATCACTTTCATCATGTTGCTTATTATGTTTGAATAGCTGTGCCCGCAACATCGTTCGCGTGTACGACGGACAACGTTTTAATTTTTTTAATCGGAACCCTAATTCTTTTTCTAAAATAAAAGGAGCCTAAGTTACTCCTTGTCACATCAGCTATCTGCCAGTGTAAAATCGGTCCAGCCGTTTCAGAGATTAGCCGGAACAAATAGACAGACAGACAGACAAAAATTAAAAAAAATGTTATTTTGGTATATGTACCGTGTATAGGTACATCCATATGCATTTAGTAAAAAGCGGTTATTTTAATATTACAAACAGGCACTCCAATTATATTTATTTGTATACAATATTTTTAAAATGCAGAGTGATTATTTCCATTAAGATATTTATAGAATACATCAGCTGGTATTTATAATATCAGTTGTGATTAAACATTTACAGTAATAATTAGGAACATTTCCGTATCCGAAACTGTCACACTGCAAAGGTCAAACCGACAATGTTTCCTAACCTCTCTATTGGTTTAAATTGTAGCCACAAACCCTTCGAAGGTGAGATCCTCTATTGTTCATCAGAAATACCGAAACATTTCATAATTAGTATTGGAACAGCTGCTCTAAACCACAGAATAATACAGAAGGTCGGCTCCATACAACTACCAAAATCGTACGCACACATAGATCCAAACATTCGTCGATCTTAAGCCCTTTATACACGGCACGGTTTCTTTACGGTACCTTCGGCGTATAAACCAAAAACGTCAACAAGTTTCCATAGTGATCCATACATCACTGACAAACCGTGCCTACACACTGCTTATAATTCGCGCCGTAGATAATACGGGTCCATCAAGAAGCTTCCATAGTGATCCATAAAACACTGACGACCGTGCCTACACACGGCAAATAAACCGCAGTTTTACACGGCAAGAAAAACGTGTGTGTGTAAAGGGCATAATTCCATCTTAGCTAAATACCAGTTGCAAGCGTCAAGCGTAGTTGCACTTACTGTAACCTCGTGGTCACGTGTTACACGCCCAAACGACAGAGACTGCGGAGAAAATAAATGAAAGACGTCGTTTAGGGCATGCCACGAATCACCGCGACGTGACATGCGGAGCGATAAAAGGACAACGATAGCGACTCGTGCGCGTTTCAATTGACGCAAGTCGCACCGCTGGAACCTGTGAACAAGGCGCGGGCGACACAGAAGAGACTTGAGACGAAAACAGGACGCAGACGCGACAATAGTATGCAAATGAAAAAGCGCGTGCGTCTTGCCCTATCTGTATGTTTTGTGTCAGATTTTGCGTGACATTACGTGAAAGGGATGTCGCGTCGATAGTCTATTCACAGTTGTTTTACCTCCAATTTTGCATCACTGTCCAAATCTTTATTATCATTCTAATAAGGTTGCTTTTGTGTTGCTGGCAAGTCTGTCAAAATCGTTGTGATCTTTATTCTCGACACCATAAGGTTGCTAAAAGGTAGCAGCTGTCAGAGATAAAATAACTGTGAACGGACTGTGCTATGTGCGCGTGTGTTTTCACTCGCTGTATAGAATCAACCTTCTGTACTATTCTGCGAATAAACTGTGTAACGGTCATTAACACAAAATTCAAGATCAGGGTCACGGTACAGTAGATACCGAGGATCAATTAGTGAGAGATAATACACCGAGAGGGATGCGCAGTCAATTTGCAAAAATTGCATTGAATTAATTAATTTAAAGTTTAATACCAAATCGTACTGTTACTGATGTTTTTGCAGGATGACGGTGATAATAGTGTGTAAAAGTTTGGGCCAAAGTAATGAGACATGTAAATATTAAAAAATAAAACATTTAAATAAATATTGTACACAAATATTCAGAACATTATTATTTTATTTGAGATATTTAGTAGCGTGGGATTTTTTTTTTTTTATTTCAATGAAGATTTAAAGGAATTTATGCGTAAATATTTCTCCAAATAGAACGTGAATATGCTAACCAATATTTTATCAGCTTCACATTTTAAAGGGTCCGCCGACGACTAAAGTTGTAGATAAAACCGCGAAAGACCAATCAAATTGTCAATAGCCGAAAGACAAAATCTTGAAAGAGCTCAATTCGATCTTAAACGGATCTTCACCAAAATACCCTTTCAAAAGTACTTTTAAATACAAGCATGTCTAGGCCCTAAGGGGTTCTATTTGGGTAGCGGGATCGTCCGAAAGGGTTACCGCTGCCCCGGAACATAAAGGGCTAAGGAAGGAACACGGGTGGGTTTTAGTCAGTAAGAGTCTGACACTCCCTTCCGCTCCACCCAGAGCGGGAGGAGTCATTAGATGATTTCCCATCCAAAAAAAAAAAAAAAAAAAAAAGGGGTTCTATTTAGAACTAAAGTTCCAAGGTCAGTGGTCTTTGTGTACTCCGTTCAAGGTCATCTTTTGTGTACATTGCGGAGTTAGTTTCTTTTGTGCTTGTTGTATGGTGATGGTCTGTGTGGACAGTATTATACTCGTAGAATGAATGAATTGGTTCGGATATTTGATATACCTACACGCATTTATATTGAATAGTTTGTATTTTTGACATAATACCTAATATAAAGCGTGCCGCTTTAATGGTGATATTCAATAACACACGTATACGGTTTCGCGTTTTCGTTTTATGAACATATTAATTTAATTTAATTATAGGTAATTACTTTTATTTATTCACAATTTCCTAAAATAGCTTCTTGAAAAGACAGGGTCTTGGATTATAACATCGCATGTGTTTCTTTTTTTATTGCTGAATGGGCCTGCTCTTGACCTCGATCACGCCTGATGGAAAGCGATGGATGAGGTCTATGATCGAACGAGCGAGCCCAGAAGATGCCTAAAACGGATTAAAACGAATAAACTGCAACCAGCTGTCTACAAAATGCCGCTTGTGTATTTGAGCACTGTACTCAAATACACGAGCCACGAGTTGTCGACGGACGTGTAGCTCGTACGAGTATGTATGAACTCTTAGAAGCTGGAAAGCTCTTTGCAAGCGTGTCAATTACTGTGTTTCATTAAATAGCATTAGAGAGCAATGGTGGCCAAGTGGTAACGGCCGCGACTTACGAGGTGAAGGTCGAAGGTTCGAACCCAGACTGGCGCTTTACTTTGTGTAAATTATTTCATCACCACTGCTCTCAAAACGGTGAAGGAAAACATCGTGAGGAAACCGGCATGTCATAGAACCAAAAATTCGAAGACATGTGACATCTGCCAACCCGCACTGGGCCCGCATGGTGGATTACGGCCTACTCCCTCTCACCGAGAGGAGGTCTGTGTCCCAGCAGTGGGAACATTATAGGCTGATTATGTTATTAGATAGTAATAAGAACTGCGTCGTTAAGGCCATCCTCCATGATTCTATAAATAGATTTAACAAAAAAACCTAAACGTGTGTTTTTCCCTCGCTATAAACAGGAAACCGTTACCTAATTGCAACAAAAATAAATAAATACTTTTCCCCTTGCTCTTTCTTGCTCTTCGCACTACGATTAAAATCTAGCTTTTTCGAGGCCTCTTGATCTATATCTACCAATATTATAATGAGGTAAAGTTTGTGAGTTTGTGTATAAGGGGTAGGTAATGTTCGAAACTACTGATCCTATTCCGAAAATAATTATATCCTATCGATACTATATCCTATACAGGATGAAATTGAAAACAGGGGGCGCAGTAACTGTTACATAATCATTATAAATGGTGATTGCCCAAATCAAAATTCTTGAATAAAATCGTGTAATTATCATCATAAATAGTGAAAACTAAGTTATGGCCTTTAAGTAGACACGAATTATCGCAGTTCAAAACATTTTTGTTTTCAAAATTAGATATCAAAACATGTAAGAATATTAAAGTATCAATTTTAGTTCACAACATGAAGCAAGTTAGCAACGCATTGAACTAGCAGTATGTAGTTACCAAATTTTGACCGTTCCTCGAAAAAAAGGGCGCGTGACGGTTTTGCCAAATCGCTTGCCTACGCGCACGTATGTGCATCCCTTTTCTTAATGAAATTTAGATATTTTAATTTGGCGCACCTATTCAATTTCATCCTGTATTTCTAACGAAATTATAAAAATATGAAATCTCTATTTAATTTTGTTATCACAAGAATTTGGATCTTCAGTGTAAATTGACAACCGTTTTGTTTACCGTTAATTTAGTTGCTGCGTAATTGTCAAACAGTTTGAATTCATAATAATTTAACAAAGTATATAAACTGAATCCCTAAGCTATATTTTCTAGAAACAGAGCATAGCTATTTATGTTAAAATTTCAGGGAAGTGGTCAAGTTGAGTGAAAGTGCTTTAGTATGTACCTAAAATTAGAATTTGCATAACTAAATTTAAGCGTAAATGCTTTCATATTTTTAACACCTTCAAAAAGGAGGATGTCCTCAATTGTTTATTTTTTATGTGTGGGTTTCAAAAATTGTTTTTAATGGATAGGATGTGTCAGGGGTGGTTCCATATAAATTGTATTAACTTTTCTTGGGTGATTTTGAGTTGGCTTCAATAATACATATTTTTTCCACTTAGTTTATATTGATGATGTCGAATTTGTGTGGGGTAGGTACAACTAAAGTTTTTATATTTTGTCAATTAATGTTTGCCATCCTACTTAATATTGTATGTTTATTACTCAATTGTGCAAAAACGACTGAACGGTTTTGGATGACATTGGACACACACGTGGACCATGACTACGGTTAGGACATAGGTGTTTTTGCCGATCTCTACGCGAGCGAAGCCGTGGCCAAAAGCTAGTTTTTTTTTAAATGACTGATGTGACATAATTTTCATAAAAACTAGACGAGGTTGAGAAGGACACGCGCCCCAATTGTGTAAGTTTATAATCGCAATAACTTATATTTTTGTAATATGACTACAAGTTTTGAGATGTTTAACTTTACTTGTAGGTACAGTAAGACCCTTGCTACTCGCTAAATTTCATGCTGCCAGTTCAACGGGATGTACAGTTAGCGCCACGAAAGATGAGACTTGACACACCACGTGGTTTGACTTGCGCAGTACAAGATTATCTCAAATCTCAAATCTCAAATCGTTTATTGCATCCATAATGTACATTTACAGGTGGTAAATAAAAAATAATAGAAACAATTATGGACCCTGTCGGGCACAGCAAATTTTTAAATAATTAGGTCTCTTTAGCGGTATGAGGTCTGAGCGCGGGACGGGACCGGACGTCATAGGGGCGGCGGAAAGAGCGCGGGTGGCGGGGTCAAGTCTCATCTTTCGTAGCGCTAACTATACAAGTTTTGTTTATTTGCCAAAATCTGTGGCAAATTTACCTATCAGTCTACAATGTACCCACTTCTGGGACACAGGCCACCTCTCGTCGAGAGGGAGTGGGCTGCTGTACAACAGCTGTGTTGTTCGTCCTTTAAGTTAAGTCCACAGTAAAGTGTCATACTTATCTGCCTAGCCTTTTCTCAATTATGTTGCAGCTGGATACCAGTATTTTATATTTAGCGACTACCTATCTGACCTCCGCAACCCAGTTCCTGGGTGACCCTTTGCCAAGACTGGCGGTCAGACTTTTGGGTACTCGTAACGACTTGCAACGATCTATGAATGACAGCCAGGACCAACAGCTTAATGTGCTTTCCGAGACACGGAGGGGTCTCAGTATGATATGCATGCATGATCTATCTATTTTGAGAAAAATACCTGCAGTTTCTCTCGACACTAAAAATGATTAGGTACTTAAAAGCTGAATGTTCAATGTTCATGGTATAGAACATAATTTTATTATGCAAAGCACTTTTATAGCCGTCTGTACGTGACCTAAGTATTACACTTTACTGCATAATCACACTTCTATGCTAAACTAATGCACTTTAATTAACTTTTTTCGAATTTGAACACTTTGTACTTATTGAAATTATTATGATATAAAGATAAAACTGTTGTTTTTGACGTGAGCTAATTTATTATTTTGATGTTTTGTTGCAAAGCCATTATCATGGAAAAAATACTTTATTCCTAACAGCTTGATGACACGAACTATTAATACGTATATTATTTTAAAAATTGCTCAGTTTGCAGTGCAAGTGCAGTGTTGTGAAAGACATAAATAAACATGACACTTTTGTTATTAGACCCAGCCGAAGAACCGTGTTCCGAATTTCCCTACGAGGCACAATTAAAACATCAACGACGTTGTGAAGTCAGGAAAATTAATTGCTACGCTAATTGACTACCAACTTAAATGATCCGTATATTCGAATCACAGCTGTCATTCTTCGACAGTTGTATGAAATGGCTATAACGCGGCAAATTGACGTAGGCTGTCTATTTACAGACATATCGCTCATTTGGAGAAACTTTGACGTAAATGTATTTTTTCCCAAACATGAGTTAAATATGCCAAAGCACTTAGAAAGCGTATTTACGTTAGGAAAGCAAATACTTAAAAATAAAGAAAAGTAGCAGTTACGTCGATGTTTCTCCTAATGAGCGATATGTTTTCACTCTGTTTAGGTACATGTTGCGATAAGGTTGGACTTTGTTTTCATTTGGCATTATACCATTTGGCATTATACTACACTAACAGTCTATAGAGGTATGAGGAACAGGGTGTAAAGTTCACTCATACTCTATAGAAAAGGGAGGATCCTCCGACCAGACAGGTGTTGTGTCTGGCGGGCAACTGCCCGATGATTCATGTCGGGCCGTTGTATCCATGCTAGTTGCGCGGTAAACTCTGCTTGTGAGATGCAGGATTTCGTGACGTCAGTATGACGCGTTGTTTTGCATGTGGCGTTGTAGATACCGCTACATCACTCCCCCCCCAGAGACCGGAGGTCGATAGTGGGCCGAGTCTTGTATCTTGCGTTGTAGATACCGCTACAAGTCTATAAAAGTAAGTCCATACACTATGACAGATCACTTACATTGACTTGAAATTAGTTGTGTACTTTTATATCTACTTAACTCTTCTACCGTGTGTGCCATGCACTTAAGTTAGCTATCTACTACTTAATTCAAAAACCAGGAGTATGAATGCAGTACCTACATTATTTTAATCAAAATTTTTTGAAAAGTATATGTACAAAGAATTAAGTGGTTACTTAGAAAAATATAATATAAGTACTAGTAAATGAACAAAGAGGATTCAGAGAAAACCGAACTATAAATATGGCTATTTACGATTTCCTACATAAAGTTATGGAAAATGTTGATAGAACCAATCCCGTCTGCACCATATTATGTGATATGACGCAGGCGTTTGATTACGTCAGGCATGATATCCTAATAAATAAGTTGGAGGCATACGGCATAAGAGGCAATGTTCTAAAATTAATAGAAACATATTATCCTAATAACAGAAAACAGGTTACTGAAATATCTACGATAAATGCTAACACTAAACGTGAAGAAGTATTTCATTCACACGAAGAAGTAGTTAAGTACGGAGTCCCCCAGGGTAGTGTGCTAGGTCCCCCACTATTCATAGTGTACATAAATGACTTACCTAAACATGTAAACCAACCAGTTACACTATTTGCTGATGATAGCACTATCACAATTCAATGTAATACTAAAGATAGCTATAATAATGATATTAATAATTCTTTGACATCAATAATAAATTGGATGAATAATAATAATCTAAAAATTAATCTTAATAAAACTAATGTAATGCACTTCAGTCAACGTTTATCTGCGATGACTGATCTTAACGTTCAGAATATTAATAGGACTATTACAGAAGTTGACAATACTAAATTCCTTGGGGTGATGATTGACAAAAAGCTTAACTGGAAAGCACACATAGAGGAACTAAGTAAAAAAATTAGTAATTCCTGTTACGCACTGTTCAAACTGGTTCCGGTGCTTAACACTGAATCGTTACTCACGGCTTATCACGGTTTAGTTTCATCACACCTAAGATATGGAATCATCTTCTGGGGCAACTCAACCGATAAGGACGTACCCTTTAAAGCTCAAAAAAGGTGCATCAGGACCATGTTTAAATTACAGTCAACTGAAAGCTCTAAACCCTATTTTAAAAAATATAAAATATTGACTCTGCCTTGCCTTTATATTTTAGATATGGTAATGTTTGTTAAATCTAATCGACATTTATTTCCACGGCAATCAGAAGTGGTAGATCGCACCCATAGTAGACACGATTACAGTATTCTCTGTCTACATAGATCTAGAACAATATTGATGCACAAAAGTGTTTTCTGTATGGCCCCAAAAATTTTCAATAAACTCCCAAATACTTGGAAGGACCATAATGTCCGTCATTTAAAAAATAAATTAAAAATACTATTAGAAGAGAAGGCATACTACAGTATTTCAGAATTTCTTAATGACAACTTTTAATGCCATGTAGAATCCATGTTATCACTGCATCTTTGACATAATCTGAAAGCAAACTATTAATGCTATGACCAGTGTTTTGAGTTCACATTTAATATTTTTAAAATAATTTTAACCATGTAATGTATTTTTTCTCTTTTGCTTTAAATTAACATATAATAACTTTTGCGTAATTTTGAACATAATATATTGTATTTTTTCCTATTTGCTTTAAACTGACATACTGCTTTGTTCTTATGAAATAATTTAATAATTAAATAGTTAATTCACTGACATTTAAATATTTGTACGCCGCCAAGGCCAAACATGACTGGTCCGAAATTATAATCTATCTCAAAAACTTGCATGCTCTGTATGTGTACTCATGTTTTGACAAATAAAGTATCTTGAATCTTGAATCTTTATCACTACAAATTACGAGCGTATTGCCCTACTGGTATGGCAATTATATTAATATGCACTTAAACATAGCTAAGGAGTATCTAACTGTCATTTAACTTCACTAACGTAATAAAATTATACTGAGGCCGCATCCCAACTAAAGCGATTGTCGCGCAAGTACACGCGGCCGTCGCGTTCGTTATGTTCAGCGAACTCGAACGCATGCTCGCACAGACAGAGGGCGCCTTCCGGTTTTCCGAACAAAAGAGTGACATATTAAAGGCACGATCATAAAGTCGCGCGATCGATCGCTTTGGTTAGGACGCGCGGCATGATCTAGCTATTGTCAGCCTAGCGATGAAACAAAATATACATTTCTTAAGTGTCAGCTTCAAAGAAATGATAATCTTGCTTCCCGTATGACGTAAACGTAAAAGATGACTAAGGAATTACGTCAAGAGGATAATAGGGGAAATATTCAGACATTGTAGAATATTTACATCATCACTAAATAAGATCTTGGAAATTCCTTCGTAGACCACCATTGTTCTTTCTGGGCTAAAAAGGTGAACAGGGAATGATTAAAAAAAACTGTATCCCCCGATTTTGTTATCATTGGTTTTTTTGAGTTGCCTCCCACTATGAAGAAATTTAAAGACGTATTCTCGTCAAAAGACTGGCAGCATGTTATTTTTTTTTATTGCTGAATGGGGCCGCTCTTGACCTCGATCACGCCTGATGGAAAGCGATGGATGAGGTCTATGATGGAACGAGCGTGCCCAGAAGATGCCTAAGGCACTGGGACTCTCACGCGTCGACGAAACACGGCAGGCTGCTTGACGCCGGACTCCGTTGAGAGGGTGGTCGCAAACCAGGCAAGCGTTAGCCCTACCACCGCAAGGGATGAATTGGCTAGTCAAAGAAGGTGTTGGGTGTGACTGTCTAGGATGCACCGAGCGCTCGGTTCATTTGAGTAACTGGCGGAACAAACTGCCCTACACGAGGAGGCTTCTTCATGCATCTCCGAAGCTACTAGATTAACGTTCTAACGTTCAGATACAAGTTAACTGTGAAGTTTAGGGCTAACTTGCAACTAACACTACGTACCGGAGCAGCAGATAATATTTTATGCCACTTATGAGGTCTTAACTAATGTATAACCTTTAAACCTGCTTCGATATTACCTAGATAATAAACGATTTTCTGTTTTATATAAGTTTGTACTCAAGTCAAAGTAAACACCAGAAGACCAATCAAATCCCTTAATTAAAAACGTTCAAAATCGTCACATTCTAATTCGCTTGACTGTCGTGACACGTGCCACGACGAAGAAGAAGAATCTCATCTTAGCGGCAAACAAAGTCATTTTGACAAAAATGTAGGGAGATTAGAGGTATTTTTGACAGATTGAGACTAAGATCTTCTTATGAACGTTCTTAAAATTACGAGAATTACTCCTCCTTATTGTGAGGCTTGTCATGAACACTTGCGGCAATCGGTAACGATCAATCATCACATACGCAATAATTACATATATTAACATAACCTACTATTTTATTATCGAGAGATCCGGGTTTGTGTATGCAAGTGGGAGGTATTTATGTAGAGTATTGTTAAATTTGTTTATATGCTATCAAAAAATCTTTGACACTATTGTTTAGGTTGTAAGATATACAGGCAGACTTTGTTTTTATTTTATTAGATATTAATGAGATGAAAATGTCGTGAGAAAGTTATGAGTAGATACGAATTTAGACCAAAGAAACGTTAGATGGACTGTCATGATTGTGTGAAAGATGATACGACTAGAAAGGGAGAGACTACTGAGATGACGACCAATGTAGAAGTATGGAAGAACACGTTGCGTCCACCGCAAATAAATCGGGATAAAGGCAAGAAAAAAGGGATGATAACCGAGTTAACAGCTAACAGTTCAGCTTCAGCTTCCAGTCTAACCGGATGCAGCTGAATACCAGTATTTTACATGGAGCGGCTGCCTATCTGACCTGCACAACCCAGTTACTGGGGTAATACGATACCACTTGGTAAGACTGGTTGTCAGATTTTCGGGCTTCTGACGACCCGGAACGACTGTCAAAGATCCACGAATGACAGCTGGGACCAAGGGCTTGTCGTGCTTTCCAAGGCACGGAGGGGTCTTGGTATTTAAAGACGGTCGCCCATCCACGGACCAACCGCGGCAAGCGTAGCTTAACCTGATCGATCGAACCGTTCGGCTGTTATTACTTAGCCACAACAAAGAATGTATATATAGAAAACTTCCCGATGTCAATATCAAAAGAATCGTTGAGATTATAAAAAAAACCGTGTGCCTGATGAGATTTCCATACAAGTTTTCATCCTATTTTTAACACCTTTTGGAGATGGATTTTCAAAAATCATTCCATAGTGCTTGTTTTGTTATAATTAGGAACTAGCTAATGCTATTTCGCTGCAATACTTTTTTTATTAGGAACCTTCTCCTGCGCGCACACAACAACTTACCAAAGTTTCATCACAATCGGTCGAGCCATTTTCGAGATTTTGCGATACTAAATTCACGGCAATTGATTTATCTAGATTTTTCTGCTTATGCTTCTAGACCCAGTGATTAAGGCTGTGCGTAGGCTGTCATTAATAAATTAATTAAAGATACTATTAAAAGTACATCTACCAACCCGCACTGGGCCCGCGTCACCACGCGGACCCGGGCTATAATCCACCGATTATAGTCCACTCCCTCTCACAGAGAGGAGCCTGTGTCCCAGCAGTGGGAAAATTATAGGCTGATTATATATGTATTAAAAGTACTGATACAATTAAACTAATTGTTACTTACATTGTCCCAAAAACATATCATTAGGCATTCCAATCTTCAGTAACTCTCTCACTAACTTACATCTCGTCTCAAATCTTTTGCCACTTATTACATTAATCACTAAATACAAAACAAAAACTAAAACACGTGCGTTCCACATAGCTGTATCTTAATGTATGAACGTAAACACACCAGACGATTATTTAATTAAGATTCAAGTAACTCTTATATCAACGAGGTAAGGTCTGTTTTGCAGTGATAATAAACTCAATGTCAATGCCAGATGATTGGTCGAATGTATAGTGTATTTTCCGCGAGGTTTTTTTGCATGTTAATATTCCGGTCTGACCTATTAACAGAGTGTGTAGGTATTATTATTATGTTCAAGAAGACGTTGTATGATTTTGTTATTGTATTATCCTAACTATCACACTATTCAAATTATCACACTAATATTATAAAGGCGAAAGTTTGTGAGAATGGATGGATGTTTGTTACTCTTTCACGCAAAAACTACTGAACGGATTTTGATGAAACTTTACAGTAATATACCTTAAACATTAAAATAACACATAGGATACTTTTTATCCCGATATTCTTACGGGATCGACACTTATGTGGGTGAAACCACGGGGCGCTGCTAGTAATATTATAAAGGTGAAAGTTTGTGAGTGTGTTTTTATGTTTGTTACTTCTACACGCACAAACGGGTTAACGGATTTGGATGAAATTTGGCACACAGATAGTTTATAACCAGGATTAACATATAGGATTTTTATCCCTTCCTTTTTATTCCGATATTCCCACGGGATCGACACTTATACGGGTGAAACTGCGGGGCGCGACTAGTAATATTATAAAAGCGAAAGTGAGTTCGTTTGTTTGTTACGCTTTTACACTAAAACGGCTAAACGGATGTGGATAAAATTGGCACATGGGTAGACCATGACGCGAGTTAAAACTTAACAAACTTACAAAATTGCACCCTAATTGCGTAACATATACTTTCAATCGGATACATGATTTTGAAGGATATTGCTAATCCATTGCTTTACATGTTTGAAATTTTTTTCTGCTCACCAACGTTAATAACGCAATGAATGTTGTAGAACTATTAAAATGAAAGCCATTGCTACTGTGTGTTACGCAATTACCCCGCGGTTCGGGTTATTCTAATTTTAATTTCGAAGACGTTGTATGATTTTGTTATTGTTTTATCCTGTTATATATTCCTACTTTACTCTTTTATCTTCGAAGATTCTGAGGAGAATATAAACTAGGGGCATGAGGTCAGGAGATAAAAGATTTCGGAATAGTGTTGTAGTCAATATAAAATAAGTTCGTGTATTGTTAGGTACATCAAGTAAAATTAACATATATACCTACATGGCCAAAGGACAACAACAACAACAACGTGGTAATGCCGCCAGTCTCTTGGGTACCTACATTACCAGTCGACAGCGATGCGGATGAATTTTTCGACGCAATATTTTAGTTTGTGTATAAGTTATAATTAATTTTGTTATTTTTATTAATTAATTAGGTATTCGTTATTATTTGCTTATTTATTACATCGTTTTCAATGTGTATACCTATTAGATATCTCTTCAAGTAACCAGAGGGCTGGCCTATTTTTAGCCCAAAGAATCAGCATTGCTATCCAATGTAATAATGCTGCCAGCCTGTTGGGCACTTATGCCATTGACAGCGATGCGAACAAACTTTTTGATGCCCAATGAGCTCCTCCCTTTTTCTTTTAATTTTGATTATATACTTTTATCCATACTAACATTATAAATGCGAAAGTGTGTCTGTCTGTCTGTCTGTTACCTCTTCACGCTTAAACAGGTGAACCAATTTAGATGAAATTCGGTATAGAGATAGTTTGAGTCCCGGGAAAGGACATAGGATAGTTTTTATCCCAATATTCTGACGGGGTCGAAATTTATGCGGGTGAAACCGCGGGGTGCTGCTAGTATATTATATATAATTTAGTGTTTGCTCGTATATTGTAATTAAGGCTTTTTTTTTAATCTCAACAAACATTAAGAATAAATACTTCAAGATATCTCTTGCAAACACCAAAGTCATAAAGCTATCTTTGGAAAAATTTACGAACTTACAAAACTGTTTTCGTTTTAATTTGGAAGCCTTAAAACTTGCAGTACCGAAATATGTAGTTTTGATGGCGATATTATTTTTCAAGTTATTTTTTTTTTATTATTATGAGGAAAGCCAGAAGTTCTTTTAAAAGCACTTCAGACCGAATTTCGGCCATGGTGACCAATCTCAGCGGAGACCAAGCCTTCGGCGCAGGAGATATTATAGTGCAAAAGTGTGTGCGCAGAAACAGGTGCACTCTCTCTTCCCTCACTCTCATTGTCCAATTCGACGGTAATCCGATACTCGCGGAGAGAGATCAGGCGCAGGACCAACGGCTTAACGTGCTATCCGAGGCACGGGGGTATCTCACCACCAACTTCCAAACTCCGGCCTGTTACTAAGAAATTCTTAATGGAAAAACCCAATATTACTTGCCCGACCCGGGAATCGAACCCAAGAACTCACGACCCTCAGTAATCGCGCTTGTGACCTCGCCACCAATGGGGCCGTCCTTTAAAAAACGAGTACCTCAGTTATTTTGTTAGCTAATAAAACAGCAAGGAATTACAGCGTCTGAAGTTTTCCACGTGTCTTAAATACATTACTTTGTACAAAATGGCGCCGTAGAATGTTTTGTGTAGGTAGCTATAATTTACATTGTAGCTACTGCTAGTATTAAGAGTTGATACCCTAAAGGTTCTTTAGATGCTATTCCATCTTTGTTGTCCTGACATATGGCACATTTTTGAAGTGAAAACTTCTTTAGCGACGTTGTATATTTTTTTGTAATGGGTAAAAAATGTTAAACTCGCGTCAGGACACGTGACCTGATCGAAAATTCGTAACACTGATGATGGAGAGTAGACGGCCGGCGCGGCGTAGGAGTATCCCCCTCTCTTTCTATGGCGCGGCGAAAATGTATAACCGACACCGCTTCGGATGTGTTCGGCTGTCCTCGAGATGTACTCGGTTTTAATGTACATATCCGATATGTCAGTGAATGATGGCAAAGTATTCTGTTTGTGTTTTGTTTTCACTTCTGTCGGTACTTCCGGAGTGCCAGTTTTTTTTTAAATAAATACTTTTAAAAAACATTATCAGATCTATGGTCCTGACCTTATCACAATTTAGCAAGGTGAATAACATCTGCGGGGTAGTTGCGTAACATACGAGTACATAAAATGACAATTGAACGCAATTTCTTCCATTTCGACAGTTCAGCTTCGTTCATTGCGTTATTTATGTTGTTGAAATGACGAATTTATGAAACCTATGAAGCGATGGATTAGGAATATCCTTCAAAACTCTCGGATTGAAAGTCTGTCACGCAATTAGGTCGTCCGCCTTCCATTCTTACTTAACTCGGAAAAGAAATGAAGTACAGACGCCAGCACATCAACCTAACCCAATCTGTCAAATTTTCCCAATCAACTTTGAACCTTATACTTCAGCGATAAAGTTGAAACTCTATTACAGAAATTTGACAGATTGTAGTAACTTTATGTGCTGGCGTCTGTACCTATTGAAAAAAGTTAGAACTAAAATGTCTGGCGAAGGATCAAGGGTCGTTGAACCATACGAGTCTTAAAAAAGATTTCGACAGTCGGCAAACTTATGTTTTGTGATCTGGAATCTCACAGATCACGGAATCGTCTAACTAATAAAATTCGTGGCGTCGAAAATACGTTGAGCGCATGTCTAACTAATAAAATTCGTGGCGCCGATAATAGGTTGAGCGCATGACTTCTGTCACGGACCGCCTTCAAAGCTGTCAGTTTCTATACGACATTTGTGTCGTAGTTATGATAAGTGTTGACAATGGTGCCGATTCTGTTGTTCACAAACTAAAGATGAATTTTAGTTTAGTCCTGTCAAATTAATCAGCACCTGACCTAAATTGACGTAATTTTAGTAGGCAAGTTATGAATTACGTCTGAAATTATATGGAGTAGTGTATTTAGTTTACTTTGTTAACAAGGGAATCGGTAATTCGGTACCAATGTCGCCTTTTGAAACGGCCGCCGAGGCCTTCTCCGTGCTGGTATTAGCTAGATGGACTGTTAGAAAAGGTGCAACTTGACTAGACGTAGCAATGGATTACTTATACCTAGTAGGCTCAGTTAATGGTCAGTGCATCCTTATTAAATTCGTTAAGAGGAAATGCAGGTGGTCTTTTCTCCATAAAAATGCTCAAATGTTAATGAACAAAAAGCAATATTTTTTTACAAAATAATAAATATTAACTATAACTGCTATGTCCCTATGTTTTCCTTTTTGATGATAATATATGATATGCTAATAATAAATAATACAAAGGAGAAGAAAGTTTGTATGAAAGTTCGTACTTTTTGCAGATGGGAAATCGCATCATTATGCTATAAATATTAATCATCATTTCAGCCGAAAGACGTCCACTGCTGGACATTGGCCTCCCCCAAGCACCGCCGGTTCTGTGCTTCTCGCATCCAGCGGATTCCTGGGGCCTTCACAAGGTCATCAGTTCACCTTGTGGAAACCTTCCAACGCTACGTCTTTTGGTACGCGGTCGACACTCCAGAATCTTTCGGCCGAAAGAGAAGATTAATATACTACTATGAATAAAACAGTTATAAAAATACTCACAGGTACCCAGGTAACTCTTCTGCATTCCTTTAATTTTCACTAGTTGACGTGTGAGGCCGCATCTTGTGAACTGTTTACCTTCACAAAAATAACTTAGAATGAAAGCCAATACTGTTAAAATTAATAAAAACCGCATATTGGTGATTTTAAAAGAATTAATTTAATGAAAAACAAAAAAAAAATTGACCCGAATTTAACCCAATTTTCAACCGAGCTCAATTTATAAAGGAATGTGTCTATCAATGAAGTAAATTATTACACAATAAAATTTCAATTTATATTACCACTTATTATCTTTGAATTTATTTACCTGTTTGGCTTAGGTACCTACTACTTTACTGTATCTCGACGATTTCCCGTCTCTTTCTATTGTACGATTTTTGTCTGAAACGAAACATATATTTATCAATCTTGAAGTGTTTCCTTATCGAATGAATGATGAGTAAGTAACTTTCGCCTCTATCAATTTTCTTTAAGGTGTTTACAGATACGCTCGACGATCGACTCGTGTGATCAAATGTGTTAGTAATAAACGATAGACATCATATGTTTTGTTGATCACCACCGAGGTTCGTTTATTTCGATCGATAAAAAATACAATAATAAGAGTAAGTCACGAAGAATGGTAGAAGAAAGGGAAGGCCTATCCCAGTAGTGGGTGATTCCGGGCTGAAATGTTGATAATGATGAAGAGGAAGTGTGAAAGTTGCACCGGTGACTGAAAAATTTGTGTGGAAATTTATCGTCACGATATGGGCGCGGGATGCGAAAAAAAAGAAGAAAAATGTCGTGAGGAAAGTTTTTAGTATGAATGTGGATGCCTATAAGAGTAGAGGAAGACCAAAGAAACGTTTGATGGACTGTGTGAAAGATGATTTTGCTAGACAAGTTATGACTACCAAGATGACGACTAATATATGAGCTAAGTCGGGAAGGTATGTAAGCAAAAACATGTCGCGCCAACACCAAAGAATTGGAATAAGGGCAAGATATTGATGAGACTAGTGGCTAAGTAATATCAGCCGCACGGTTCGATCAATCAGGTTAAGCTACGCTTGCAGCGGTTGGTCCTTGGATGGGTGACCATTTTTACATAACAAGACCACAGGGTTTTGGTATGTAAAAATCATTAGGACCGCCTGTTTGCCATTAAATTAAAAAGAAAAAGAGAGAGCAATGGTGGCCCAGTAGTGTCGACCTCGACATACCAAGTTTGTAGATCGTGACTTTGAACTCAGTCAGGCACTTTGCTTTGTTTATTAAATGTCATCATCACTGTACTCAAAACGATGTCCTAGAACAAAAAAATCGAAGACATGACATCCACCAATCTGCATTGGGCCCGCGTGGTGGATTATGGTCCACTCCCTCTCACAGAGAGGAGGCCTGCGTGCCAGCAGTGGGTACATTATAAGCTAAAAATGCTTCTACTTATGCAAACAACAAAATAACATTCAAGAATATAACTTCTAATAAATATATAAATGTGTAATTAATCATGAATATTTTATCACTATTGGCGTCATTAAATAAATCATTGGTTGAGAATCAAGTGGCACTTGATTAACCACGTTCTGAACTCAGAGAGATATGCCACTATCTTTGAACGAGAAATGATCTATAAATAGTCTTCTTAATTATGTACAAGTACACTTTAGTGCAAAGCTGTTTGTAAATGTATTGAAAACATTTATTACTTCTATTGCTATGCTATATTCCTAGGTGTCGCCCACGATTTAGCATTTAAACGTGGTGCCCTAAGCTCTAACTTAGAAGTAGCTCAAGAATTTGTAAATTTCTTTACTAATATACCATCAAAAACGACGGAAACCTTAAATTCCTCACCCGACGTATCAATTGATCTATTAAGAGCGAACGTTCAAGCCTGCCCGGTTGAATTTCAATTTAAACATATTAACCCCGCAGTATTAATTAAAGCTTTTAAGCAAATTAAGATCAAATTGACTGAAGATCTTTGGGGAATGTCCATTAAAGTCTGTACCTCCATAATTGAGACTATTGCGCCTTACTTAGCCTTAGTATTTAATTCGTGTGTTGATCAAGGAGTCTTCCCCGATTTAATGAAATACAGTAAGGTAATACCACTTTACAAATCCGGGGACAGTAAAGACACCAATAATTATAGACCCGTATCCGTGTTGCCGGTTTTCAGCAAGGTGTTTGAAAAGATAATGCTTAATCAAATGCTCAATCATTTTAACACGAATAAAATCCTTCACGATCAACAGTATGGTTTCACCAAAGGACGTTGTACGACCGACGCCGGTGTAACCTTATTAAAACACATTTTTAACGCGTGGGAAGAGGCTCAAGACGCCATAGGAATCTTTTGTGACCTCTCCAAGGCATTTGATTGCGTCGATCACGAAACCTTGCTTTTGAAACTTGGGCATTACGGACTTGGAAAACTTGCACTCAGTTTAGTTAGTTCTTATTTAAATGATAGACAACAGCAAGTTCAAATAAATGGTGTCAATTCACATGGTTTAACAGTAAAAATGGGTGTGCCACAAGGCTCGATATTGGGTCCTTTCCTATTTTTGGTCTATATTAATGATCTACTCCATTTATTAAATAATCAACCACAAATGGTGTTATTTGCTGATGACACTTCCTTAATTTTTAAGGTAAATAGACGTGCTACAAATTTTGACGACGTAAATAACGCCCTGTTGCAGGTCCAAAATTGGTTTACTGCTAATAATTTAGTATTAAATGGAAATAAAACTAAGTGCATAAGATTTTCTTTACCAAATGTCAAAGGTAGTGATTATGAGATTATATTGAATCAAGAGAAACTAGAATTCGTCGATAAAACTGTTTTCCTAGGGATCACGCTCGACTCACGGCTACAATGGGGTCCTCATTTAACATCTCTTGCAGGACGGCTAAGTTCAGCAGCTTATGCTGTTAGAAAAGTCCGTCAATTTACTGATATAGATACCGCGAGACTGGTCTATTTTAGTTACTTTCATAGTATTATGTCTTACGGTATTTTACTTTGGGGACGGGCTGCAGACATCGATTCTATTTTTATTCTGCAGAAAAGAGCCATCAGAGCCATATATAATCTCCGCAGGCGTGATTCTCTAAGGGAACTGTTTAAGGAAATTAACATCATGACGGTGCCTTGTCAATATATCTACGAAAACATCATGTATGTAAGGAAAAATCTACATCTTTTTAACAAAAGAGGTGAAAGACATAATTATAGTACTAGAAATAGGGACCTATTAGTTCAACCAGGTTTCAGACTGGCTAAAGTAGACTCATCTTTTATGGGGTACTGTTTAAAATGTTATAATAAAATACCTCCCCACATTCTTCAACTGAATGAGACAAAATTCAAGTCTTGTATAAAACGCACACTATGCAGGCAGGCATATTATAAGTTAGGGGATTACATCGCGGATAAAAATGCCTGGCTCAATGCTGGTCCTGCTCCACAATCACAACAAATTGATTAACACAAGAAAATACTGTTGGAGCTGATGAAGATTGTAAGACTATCTTTGCATTGTATAAAGTCAATTTTCTTTGTATTGTATAATTGCATAGCACAGATGTGAGTTCTATGTACTATAGTGCTACCATTTACCGGGTAATATGTCTTTCATTGACTTGAATGAGCCCTGGCGGCTGATAGTATGTCATGCTCACACAAATGTCTCGCTGACGGTGGCGTGTGTGTTGGATCATTTAGCTCCCTTCAAAATGGTTGAGCTGAATGGTGCTGATCTATGCGTCATGTTCGTGAACGGGCGCCGTCAGTTGGGGCTGGTCATCACTCAGCTGCCTCGGCTTATTTTGAATTATTTTATTTTGAATTGTTTTGTTACTATTTGCTGTACTCTGGACGCTTTTAACGCGTAGTAAGTTTCTTTTTTTTACATCGTTCTCACATAATTATAAATTCAAAATAAATGATGTAACTAATATTTTTGTAAAACTATAATTTAAAAGAGTGTCCATGGAGTTTCTTGCCCGTTCTTCTCCATAGGTACCTACGCTTTGGAATGGGCAACTAGCTTCATATTTTCTGACTGACCGACTTCTTGACAATTCAAAAGTGCCTGTAAATGGTTTAATTGAAATAAATGCTTTGACTTTGACTTTGACTTTGACTAAACTGCAACCCTCGTTTGACCCTCTAATAGGGTGCAGTTTTCAAAATGGTATCCAGATAACTTTTCTGAATCCCTTTAATTTTCATTAGTTGACTTGAGAGACGCCGTCAGACTATGTGGAGCGGCAGGATGGCTGGTAGCAGCTGGATGAGAGTTGCCGAAAATCGAGTTAAATGGTGTGCAATAAGAGACCTCTGTCCAGCAGTGGACTGCTATAGGCTGATGATGAATGGAAACCGTAGTTGAAGATGGCCTACAGATTTGCTCGATTTTTAAGCAGTCAAGGAAATGTGTGACATTGTGGTTTAGTAACAGCCTCGAAAATGTTTTCTTCTTTTACACAGTGTAGATTTTGTATCTTTAGTGGTTCAGATCCGACACCGTGTTGTCAATCAGCCAGAAACGAGAATGTTTTATGCGTTCGTAGAAGAAAAGTAAAAAAGTAATACAACATCAGAGCTACTTGTAAACCAGTTCATCTAGAAACTGTACACTCATAATTATGCCTCTAAGGGCTGATTTTTCAATCGACCGATATTTTTTATTCGTGGAATAAAATTGACGTTTGACAGTTGTTGTATGGAAGAACTGTTAGATATTTAAAATTATTCCCCCGATAAAGTTATCTGGCGTTGGTAAAATCAGCCCTAAGTAGCATTGCTGTGTTTTCGTTTTGGCTGATAAAATAACACATTTACAGGCATATTGTAGGTAAACTTTGTTCTCTGTAATGTGTGTCCCTTACATACAAGCGACACCACGCGGCAACACTAATGAGGCTGAACTTTTAGTTACCCCTGGGTATTACTGGGTGATAAAATAATCGAACACTAACGATTGACTTTCTTATACTTATGTAGTAGTTGCTTGATAACATTAAATTTTTTTATTTCCACAGAAGGGCCAAACTTATATATTTTTTTTTTAATTGCCTTTAGGAACCCTGCTGTATGAAGTTCAGAAGTCATAGCAATAAGCTTTAAGCTATGCTCTGTCGATAGTTCAACATGGAAGTGAAGAAATCATGAATCAGACTAATAATAATAATACATCCTATCCTGATTTCAGCTACGGTGACTGTTCCTGTTATTAATGACTATAGGTTACGAGCGTGTGGCGGCATCTACAACGCCAGATACGAACTACGCATCATAGTGACGTCACGCCAAATCCTGCATCGCGCAAGCAGGGTTTACAACGCAACTAGCATAGATACAACAACATCAATCGTCAGGCAGTAGTCCACCAGACAACCGGTTTGAGGATCCTCCTTTTTCAATGGAGGTTGAGTGAACTTTACACCCTGTTCCTCATACCTCTATAAGCGTATACGCTTAAGAAAAGGCAGGCAGTGAAAATACGTGCACAGTGCGGACACGTTAGAATACCATTATGATAATGAGGAGGGTGGCTTATTCTTAAGGGAATCATTCTGCTTAACCATTACAAGTTCCTTCCAAAATAATTTCAATACCGAAAACCGACAAGGCAAAGTATGAATCGTGCTATAAACTCTATATTATGTACATTTATGTGCTAAACTAGTTATTCCCACAATTTGTTAGAGCGCTTTCAAACTGGGGAACTTTTCACTCGCTTGATGTACGGTCTGGTCCGTATTGATTGAGTTATTCGGACTCGTTTTTCGATCGTTTTTTTTTGTGTAGACGTCCATGGATTATGTTGTGGGGTAATCGAAGTAGGCCGTTGTATTCTGTAAATATAATTGGCCCGTAATTGCTTTATAACTTTTGACAATAATTCTTAGTAAATTAAAACGTCACTAAGGTTGAAAATACTTACCTATCCTCGTCGTTTTATGACGTGCAAATGCGCACCGTCAGGTGGTACACCTTATGTTGCCATCTGACATTACCTATGCTGAGCTGAGGCCCATTTGGAATCTTTGTTTTCCGTTTCTATAGTAGTTTTTTGCTATAATTCAAACAAACGCATTTTTCTTTTTGTTTAAATGGACTTGCTCTGGTCTAGGTCAAAGGTGACAGAGACAAAGTCGACGATCTCTTTCTTTCTATGTAACTACGAGGTCGGGGCAAAGTTCTTCCCTCTTGTAAGCAGCAGCTAAAACAAACTTAATTTCATTTCAGCAGCCATTTTGTTCATGATAAAGTCTAACCCTCCCGGTCCACTCTTGAACACAACTACCCAACTTATACCTCCAACAACACCACAGCCACATAAAAATCATAGACTTTAAAAAGAATAAAACCTGCTTAGCTTAATTCGAGACCTTCCTGAACGCCGCCATGTTTAAATGCAAATCCCTAACATTACGAATGGTAGTTAAAGAGCAAAAGTCGGGTAGATAAAAAGTTTTAATTATAAGAAGAAGGTAGCTTCACCTGTACTCTCTGATTTGCATAGAGGGTCTTCGTCTTTATTCAGTTGTCTCATCAGTCTTGCGATTCAGAGCCGTTAAGTCAGTTAAATCGGAATTGAACTAAATCGGAGCAAATTATTGTCGGATACAAATGATTGTTAATTGCTTTGTAACCGAAAATTATCAAGAATTTACTGAATCGGAAAAAAATATAAATCCCTCATTGAAAATTTGCGCTTTTATTACTGCGGTCGCCCGTGTTTAAAAGACAAAGGATGAAATTAAAAGAACTTGTGTCTTCAAACATAGCAATAAGTCAGGGTTATTTTAATCAACGATGATTAAAGTTAAGTGATGTTAAAACGTCAAAAATTTATGGTTAAACAGTCGCTAATCACTCCTTTACTTTAAGCAACGTTTATGAGTAAAGCGATTAATGTTTGCTGCAGCCGTTTGTATTATGAACTTATTTTGACTGTACCTTTGTCACAAGTTTCAAATAGTAAAATCTTGCGAGAACAATGCGAGTTAACTGGGCGAAACAGTACAAAGAGTGTGCCAAGAAACTCGCACAAAACAGTGTCATAATGTGATACGCACTATTGTTTTCCTATAAGCCACACGATTTTCTGCCATATCGATGTGTATGCCACTACGTAAGACAGTAACATCCCTTTACCTGGAATCATTGGCCCGATTGACTCGATACAATATTGGCTCAGTTCTGAGTTGACTTACACGATTACTGACAATTGCTAACACTGGCTGGACAGGTCCACTCAAATCTGTGTGGTTCTGACAATTTCAGACACTCTGCGCATGAAGATTCAGACATAATCTTGGTAAGATCAGATAAGGACTATTCCTCACCTGACTTAACCAAGATTTAAACTAAAGACCTGGACTTTAAAAGAAACTTTGCGTTTGTTTCGCTATTTCTTCTCAGGGGTAGATGTAAAATTGATTTCGATATCCTATTTACAGAATAATTATTCATTTTAGTACATAACAAGTTAATTTTTCACAACTTAGCCTACGCGTTTGTTAGAAAATGGGGTAGAATCTATTTATAAGTCTATATGTATATTACCCAAACATAAAGCTTCTAATATCAGAATGGTTACTAGTTATTTAACATGTGTGAAAGTAACTATGAATGTGGTATGTAGGGAAAAGATTTTATGAAATAAAGCACAGAAAGGCTTGTCGGTAATTAATCAGAAAGCTAGTTAATCGTTCCAAATCAAAATCATCATGGAGAAGGACAAGGAACTCCATGAAAACAGTATTAAAGTATTCTGTCAACAAATTTCGTATATTGCCATAAATTATCGTTATTTTAAAAACAATTAATTCTATCTCTTGGACAATGGTCCATGAAAACTCAGAATAATAGCAACATAATAACAATAGCTATCAAATATAATAACAATAGTAAAATAACAAATATTGAAAAATAATATACTATAGTAATCAGAAATAAAATAACTTCACTTACCCGTAGGCCGGAGCTCCGTTCTGGTTGATGAAGGGTACTTCTTAGTCTGTGGGTTGATGTCTCGAACAAGAATGATCCCCGCCACTCGGAGCTCCCCCTTTTATAGTCGTGCACAAACAACTTTGACGTTTCTATCTACCGTCATCCAAAATATCAACGACATAAAACGTGGTTATCCGGTTGGAATATTTTCTATGTTTTGCTACATTATTCCTTAATATTTTAACTAGTCTACTTTTACAGACATGTTTTAGGTTATGCAAAAAATTACTATTTTCTCAAGTTTTAACAGTAAAATAATAACAATAACAATACCTATAATTAGGATAATCTATTACGTTCGTACTAAGCAGGACGTCACGTCATTCTCCCTTTATCGATTTTTACAAATATTGGTGTGGTCCATAAATGTTTCATAATAATATATATCGAGGCATTTGTGATTATCTTAATCGTGTTGAGACTCAACCATCCTACTGTTAGGCGTAGGCTACCTTTGCCGTCCAATGCAGGCCTGTACTCATGACATCGGTTAGTTAATACTTACCATTGCAGTGCAAAGGCCTCTTTCATATAGAGAAGGCACAAGCATTGATTGACCACGACGCTTTCTTAAGACGAGTTGGCTAACTTTCGCATTTATAATACTGGTAGGACTAGAGTAGGAAGTAGGATATCTCCAAGTTTCCTCACGATGTCTTCCTTCACTGATAATGTTAGTTATGTCCAAGATACACTCAGAAACATTGGTACTTGTCCATATTTGAACTGAAAGAAAAAAATCATCCAACATCCGTCCAAAAATTGATGACGTCATTCGCAAAAACTTGTACAGTCGACAGTCGTACATATTTCAATTCCTACATTCTGAACCAATAACTAGTTTACCAGCAATCTGTTTGCGCCTTACAACTAGCCTCAGATAATCACAGTGGCGCATCTGTGTCCTTTGTCAGAGCTCCATGTATGAACGTACCTAGATATATACTCGTATATGCAGTATGTATTGTACTGCAGTCTGAGTTATACGGTTAATATTGGAAATGAAAACGGTGACATTATTTGTAGGAAAAGTAATGAAAGAGTAGTAAGTTCTGTAGTTTGTAGGGTAAATAATAGGTATAGTGTGACTGCAAAGTTGGGCTCGTGGGTTTCATTACCAGTTCTGGCAAAGTGGTGGGTTAATGAGTTTTTCCATTAAGAATTTCTAAGTAACAGCCCGGGGTTTGGAAGTTGGCGGTGTGAAACCCCTGTGCCTCGAAAAGCACGTTAAGCCGTTGGTCCTGCGCCTAATCTCTCTCCTGTCGTGTCGGATTACGTGCCGTCCCATTGAACCATGATAGTCAAAGAAGAGACAGTGCACCTGTGTCTGCTCACACTTGTTCACTTCGGACGGCCGTCGTTGGTCATTCCAACCAGCCCACCTCCCTTCAGTAGTCTGTTAAGAACATCTGCAAGAGATATGGATGACCCGAGTTATTTTGTTCTAATTTTGGTGACGCCTGTAGCTACTTAAAAAAAAAGTGGCCAAGTGCGAGTCGGACTCGCGCACGAAGGGTTCCGTACCATTATCTTAAAAAACGGCAAAAAAATCACGTCTGTTGTATGGAAGCCCCCTTAAATATTTATTTTAATTTAATTATTGAATTTTAAAATGAATATACAACTAATTATTCTGTGAATATTTCAAGCGTCTACCTGTTGCTGTTATTAATATCGAGCAAATAACGGCAAAAAATCACGTTTATTGTATGGGAGCCCCCTTAAATATTTATTTTATTCTATTTTTAGTATTTGTTGTTATAGCGGCAACAGGAATACATCATCTGTGAAAATTTCAACTGTCTAACTATCACGGTTCATGAGATACAGCCTGGTGACCGACAGACAGACAGACAGACGGACAGTGGAGTCTTAGTAATAGGGTCCCGTTTTTACCCTTTGGGTACGGAACCCTAAAAGCACTTGCGCGACGATTTCCGCAGTCATTTTACATTACATTTTTCATTAAATTGAATGGCCACAATACAATAGCTGATGAAATATGTGCATTAAATTTCTTTTTTCTTTAAATAATGTGGTTCTTCATTCACGAATGCAAAGTGATCAATCCAATTTACACCACTCTTGAAACATTGAAAGGAATCGTGCATAAAACGAAAACAAATGAAACACACAAATGCAAAAGTCTCTTCAAACCTGATTACATTCAGACGGAGCATCAACCCTCAAATCCGAAAATAAACAGCACCATCGAACACAAATATACTAAATTGAATTCAACCCTAAAATGCTACAATATCGGATCGTGTAAACAAGTTTATACCCTTTGTATAGACGGTTGTATTCAACCCCAAAACTCGTTCGACCTTTAAAATCATCTGATCCGATTCTCAGGACGTTTTAAAACGAGTTACGGTACGCGACCTGCTGGTTGGGGGTTTTAAGAGAGCGGGCTTATCTTAACCCTTTCTGCCTAAAGGATTATTGCGGTCGGAGATCAATTTATGCGATGCCATATCTCGTTATAGTGGTCAAAGACGGTTTACATTAGAACCAACAGGATTGTTGACGAAGAATGAGTAAGAATGCATAATCAGCCTATAACCTCTCACACATTTGCCCGCCTACCTGTCGAAACACCCGACGCGTCGGAGTAGTTGAATGGGCGCAGTAATGTCATTGTTGTAACAATGACAATTGAACAATAACACTGTTGTGTACACTTGGTGTACACTTGACGCTTGAGGGGATAATGGTCACAGACCTCCTCTTTGTGATAAGGAGTGGGCCATAATCTACTACGCGGCCCAATGCGGGTTGCTAGATGTCACATGCCTGGCTGCCAACCCTGAATGTGATGTGTTTGCGGATAAATGGATTAAAATTATGCGTATAAATGTCTGGTGTCCTGTGAGAGACAGTATGCAGACGAGACTACTGCTCCATGTTCATTTTAAATTAATTTATATATTATTGTCAACGTGACAATTGTCTCTATGTCAATTAATGTACCTAATTGGTGTTGTACCGTTTTAATTAACTATAAATATATGCCGGTTTCCTCACGATGTTTTCCTTTACCATTTTGAGAGCAGTGATGATTAAATTAACTACACAAAGTAAAGTGACTGCCGGGGTTCGATGTCACGACCTACAGCTAGTAAATCGGGGCCCATACCACTTGGCCACCACTGCTCCATCATGTAAGAGTAAGAATAAAAAAGCAGAAACTCTTGAACATTAAAAATATTGTCGCTCATTTCATAGCCCGATAAACGAGTAAATAAAAAGAACAATCGAGAGAAAGATAAATACAATTTATTATCATAGCTAATGCAACTGAAAGGTAAATTAATTTACACATAAAGTTAATTACCAAACAGGTCTTTCGGCGAATCGATATTTCAACAGCTTTTGTCGAAATAACGTCCGACTGCATTTTTGAAGTGAAAACTTCATAAGGCGCGCTGAACGATTTTTGGTAGGGGAAAATCTTATGGGTTCACGTCACCGACATGCTATTGTTACCAGTAGATATATCTATGTAGCTATGAGTATGAAGTGTAGCCCTTGACCAGCGTGAAAGTCAATATACAGGTTCAAATTAAATTAACTAGCGAAACTCCGCAGATGTGGAGGGTATCGATATCTAAACACGACAAAAGGAAAAAAAAAAACAAAATTGTTTTGGGTGTTACAACCTTGGCTAGTGTATTTAGTTGAAGTATGCGTTTAGAAAATCTGTTTTTTCTTACCCATCAAGAATGTAAAGTTTACTCAAAAGTAGGGAACAGCTGATTTTTTTTCGTGATTTCAGGTTTGGTCCCATAGTAAAAGTTGTTTGTGAATTGAATCATGAGTACAATCACGTGTTTAAGTATCGGTCACTAATTACCATATATGCTCGTATATATATACTCACAGTATAGAGGACTTTTAATCGACATTTAAATTGTTTGTTTTTTGTTCTTATAAGTTCTTTTTTGTCACAGTTAAGGCATGATATGGCTTTTAGGATAAAATTATACACAGTACTGAGCAGTGGTGGCCCAGTGGTAACGGCCGCGACTTACGAGTTGTAGGTCATAGGTTCGAACCCAGACAGGTGCTTTACTTTGTGTAAATTATTCCATCACCACTGCTCTCAAACCGGTGAAGGAAAACATCGTGAGGAAACCGGCATGTCCTAGAACCAATAATTCAAAGACATGTGACATCTATCAACCCACACTGGGCCCGCGCGTGGTGGATTACAGCCCACTCCCTCTCACTAAGAGGAGTGTCCCAGCAGTGGGAACGTTATAGGCTGATTATGTATACACAGTACTGCACTATAAATGGCTTGCTTCAGTCTACAATAATGAAATCTCAATCTTGAATTCTGTTTAACTTGAACAAAATCAGGCTCCTTCATTTCCTTTATCCACATTAATGTCCGTTGCAGGATTTTCTTTATGCATTACCTTATTTCTACATATCTATTCACAATCATTCGGCGTGCAACAATCAATGTTATCAATGGAGTACTCTAAACGCTGTTCACAAATCCGAAACCCGGCTATTTGCATAATTTTGGGGAGTTTGTTGCGCCACTTCTTCTTCCCAGCGAAAGCACTAGGAAGTAGTGAAAGGCGGGCGTTTTTGGGGCACTGTCTTATGTAATTTTGACGTTCAAAAAATGTTGATTCTCGGCCTAATTTGAATAAATGACTTGATTTTTCTGTACTAGGCTAGTCTTATAACCAAAAATGTGTCATTTTCGACTCGGAAGCCTGTTGTGAATAAGAGCTATGCTGAAGTCTACTGTATCGTGGGCAAAGGATTCCTTTTATCTCTTAGCTATCTGATTCAGTTTCCTCTTTCCTATTTCAACACTTTTCCAAGATTATAAAGATATCCTCGCTCAAATACTGCAATGAAATTAGCACTAAATAAATAGTGTTAATTAAATAGTGTCTATTTTAATTACACAGACATTAAGATAAAGTCGACACAGACGTCGGCGCTTTGAATGAATCATTTAAATCTAGTATTGCAACGGAATCTGAAAGCAGTTTAGACAAAGTCAGAACTGTTTCATTTTAGAATGGATGACTCTATACTAATCCATCTTCACTAATATTATAAATGCGAAAGTGTGTCTGCCTCTGTCTGTTACCTCTTCACGCTTAAACCGCTGAACCGATTTAGATGAAATTTGGTATAGAGATAGTTTGAGTCCCGCGAAAAGACATAGGATAGTTCCCACAGGATCGACACTTATACGGGTGAAACCGCGGGGCGCTGCTAGTAGATACTAAAGCTGAAGAATTTGTTTGTTTGAAGGCGCTAATCTCTGAAACTACCAGACGGTCATGAAAAAAAAATTTTCATTTAATAGCCCAATTCTTAGGTAACGCTATAGGCTATTTAATATCAAGCTAGGAGCCTTAAGAGCCGAGCAAATTGAAAAAGAGTTGTAGCGAGTGGTAACAGCGCGGGTAGGCGATGCGATGTGACTGGATGTGTCGGGGGAATAAGAAATTTGACGTGGACGAAGTCGCTTGTAGAAGCTAGTTTATTATAAAAGGTTTGTGGATAAAAGATGTTTTAATTATTTTTGAGGTTATGGACTAATGTCGTCTTTACGGGCAAGCAATTCGCTCCATGTAAAATATTGGCATGCGGTTAGACTGGAAGGCGACCCCAACATTGTTGGGTAAAGACTAGAATTAATCCACGAATGACAGCCGGGACCAACGGCTTAACGTGCTTTCCGAGGCACGGAGGGGTCTCGGTATGTAAAGATGGTCACCCATCCACAGACCAACCGCAGCAAGCGTAGCTTAACCTGATCGATCGACCTGCGCGGCTGTTATTATTTAGCCACGAGCCCCTCTCAGGTCCAGGAATCACAAAAATAAAATCACCGATAAAACACGACCAGAAAAAAATTACTCATCTCGAACATCTTTTTAATTAAATATTCCAAAAGGCAAATAGCTATCGGCCATTTTTTCACTTTTATGCAAATCCTTAGATCAACGTCGAAATGCCATCAAGACTCAATCTCATTGAGAATGCAAATTCTCAAATAAAATTGAAAATTCCTTCCTATAGTCCATTAGTGCTGTAAGCGGTCGGTACGGGACCAAACTTGGAGATTGGGGTTTGTAATCTTTATTAAAGGATTTCCGATAGCCAGTACCTATCTATTGATTGAGTTTTGACTGCCCCGTTGGACTCGTGGTCGTAAACGAGGCTGAGCATGAGGTACTGGGTTCAATTACCAGGTCGGGAAAAGTCGTACTTATTGGGTTTTTCCATTGGGAATTTCTTAGTTTGGAAGCAGGTAATGCGATACCCCCGTGCCTCGAAAAGCACGTTAAGCCGTTGGTCCTGCGCCTGATCTCTCTCCAGTCGTGTCGGATTGCCATCCCATCGGACTATGAGGGTGAGGAAAGAGAGAGTGCACCTGTGTCTGCGCACACACTGTGCACTATAATACCTGCCGCGCCGATGGCCAGTCTCCTCTGAGATGGGTCGCCATGGCCGAAATTCGGTCTGAAGGACTTTATTGATTGAGTTAACAATACCTATTTGAATTTTAATTTAGTTCCGAGATGAGCAATCAGGATTGTTCATGGATTGAAATTCTCTACAGATATAGGAAATTGCTTGAGTGGTTACAGAAAAGGGAGATGTTTCCTGGTATTAAGCTTTGAGTGAAAGAGTTCGTGCATATCCATGGAAATAGATGAACTAGTAGGAACTAAATAGAGGCATTACAGAGTGTGCTTCCAAGTTGCTTGTCAATATCATTCATTACAGATGTATTTTACAATCTAAAATATAAATATATATTATATACAGGTGTATAATAAAAAAAGGAAAAAAAGAAAAAGACTGGAGCTCATAGGGCATCAAAAAGTTCGTCCGCATCGCTGTCAATGGAATAAGTGCCCAAAAGGCTGGCAGCATTACCACGTTGGATGGCAATGCTTATTCTTTGGGCTAAAAATATGCCAGCCCTCTGGTCACGCTTAGAGTCAACCAACCGCTTGGCGATGTCTCGAAACATTGTCAATTAATTACACTATGTTTGTTGTATTGCAATAGCATTTCATCATTATCATCATTTCAGCCGAAAGACGTCCACTGCTGGACATAGGCCTCCCCCAAGCACCTCCACTTCGACCGGTTTTGTGCTTCTCGCATCCAACGAGTTCCTGCGGCCTTCACAAGGTCGTCGGTCTACCTTAACTGGGAGGTCTTCCAACGCTACGTCTTCCAGTATGCGGTCGCCACTCCAGAACCTTTCGGCCCCATTGGCCATCTGTTCTGCGAGCAATGTGCCCTGCCCACTGCCACTTAAGTTTGGCAATAGCATTTAAATAATGGTAATATATCTCAATGTAGTACGTCTGGCGCAGCCTGAGAACAAGTGACAATCGCTTTCAAAAGTCAAAGAAAAAGCATTTATTTCAAATAGACACATAAAAGGCACTTTTGAACGTCAAAAATTACAACGAAATAGAATTGATTCTAGTCGCCCCTTTCAAAAGGTAGTTTTCGTTTGGAGAAGAATGGGCAAGAAACTCCACCGTTACTCTTTTCAAAATGTTTTACAAAACGTTTCCTATTTCTGCAACGACTTTCAACAGGATTGATATAAGCTTTGAGGTAGCTTGTGTGAATCCAATTTATATTAATTTACTTTTCTAGCATCGTGGATAGAATTTCACTTTGTCTAGTGCCTCTGGACAGGTCAGCAGCACTACCATCTTTCTGACGGACTAATATGTCTTACCACAGCATGCGCTATTTGCTCTTAAATCGGTGAAGGGAAAATATCTTGAGGAAACCGGCGTGTCCTAGAACCAAAAACTCGAAGACATATATGACATCTACCAACCCGCACTGGGGCCGTTTGGTAGATTGTTTATAATGTCCCTGCAACATTATAGGCTGATTATGATAATATGTATATGCTATGCGCTACTTTTATTCAGTTACGAATTTACGATACATAAGAGACAGACCCAGATTACATTTTATTTAAAAGTGAATAAAACGCTTATCACCACTTCCTCTTACATACATCAAAAGACGTATTGACGTACGTTAACTGAGCCAATTAAAAACACCAATTTTTGTAGTGTTAAATTAGTAGTACATTTTGCTAACTATTCACTATTATTTTCCTTAAAAACACTCTCGGGAAGGATACACGGAAATAAGCTTCATAAAAACGTACATATTTTACCACTGTTTTACAATAAACTAGAGAGCAACTATAAACGTTGACAAGCTTGCATCTTTATTGGATATAGTGGCTGCGTTTGCAACGCGCTAAGAGTGGAAATTGCAGATGTAGAAGCTTACAAGGAACGGGCACATTTAGGAAAAATTAATTCTCGATATTCGTTGCAATAAATGCTGGCGCTTTTGAATTCGAAATCAAAATAATTTATTTGCATATAAGACAACCAGGAAAATTATATTCTCCAGCCTCCATTCACGACCCAAAGTGAGCTACATCAGCAAAATAAACAATCAACCACCAATAAGGAATATGCATGTGATTTAAATATGGACCAAACATTTTTTCTTATAAACTGTATTACTTCAGAATTTTGCCTACATCAATATTTTTCATAAAAATTTATTTTTGAGCGAGAAATTATTTACTATAAAGTGCAATAAAACTGTGGGAAATTCAAATGTTTGAAAAACGACGCCATTAGTCAGAGCGAACGTGATGTAAAAGTATGATGACAAAAATAAATGTCAATGTGTTTTATAGGAGTGTCCGATTCAGTCCGTTGTCAATGAAATTAACTTATTATGACGCGCGTTAAAATATAGGACGTTTAAGGCGCCTGTGTCGGTAGGCTATTTTTAACTTTTTTTTGTAAGTACTTTTAATTCCTTTTTGGTGTGAATTTTTGTTTATGGCAATGTAAACTATCGAATAAAAATATAAAACGGCGTAAAACATGTTTTGTCTTCCATTCTCTCCTGTCAGCAGACCACTCTATCATGCACTCGCTTTTTTTCATACCATTCATCACACAATTCGTCCATCTTTTTTGGTCTTCCTCTCCCTCATCTTCCATCTGCATTCGTATTCAACTCTCTTTTAGTTACATGCGTTTCCTCCCTCCTCATCACGTGCCTTACTAAGACAAACGATTCCGTTTCAACTTTTCTATAACTGACGCCACTTTGAAACTTCCTATAATATACACATTTCTTAATTTAAAATGAAGAACAACTACCAAGGTTCTGAAATCTTACAATGAATAAAATCTACATAGTAAACATGGAAAGACGGAAGGGAGGCCTTTGCCCTGCAGTGGGACATAACAGGCTCATAATAATAAAAAACAATCCTCAATCATATACCATCATCATCTGCCTAGCCTGTTCCCAACTATGTTGGGTTCGGCTTCCAGTCTAACCGGATGCAGCTGAATACCAGTATTTGGCATGAAGCGACTGCCAATCTGACTTAGGGCTTATACACAAAACTATATTACTATATTTATGTCTGTAATTTATATGGTGTACATAATAAATAGTATTCTATTCTATTCTGCGAATCGGCGCGATGCGAACTGTTTGTTGGAAACATTTGGTATATAATTTTTACGATGCGACGTCGCATCGCAGTTTTGTGCACAAGCCCTTACACAACCCATTTACTGGGTAATACGATACCCCTTGGTAGGACTGGTAGTCAGACTTTCGGGTTTCTGACTATCCGTAACGACTGTCAAAGATCTACAAATGACAGCCGGGACCAACGGCTTAATGTGCTTTCCGAGGCACGGAGGGATCTCGATATGTAATGAACGAACACCCATCCACGGACCGACCTCAGCAAGCGTAGCTTAAAGCGTGGTTTTTATTTAGCCACAAGCCCCTCTCCTTAATCATAATAGCAGTTACCAAAATAAGGAACAACCACCTCAATCATATACCAATTACCAAAATAAGGAGCAACCACCAACCTCCCTAAATCCACCAATTATAATGCAGTCACTTCCAAATTCTCTATCCACATATAAAACCATCAAGTGGAAATAATTAGGGCTCCCACAAAAACAATTTGTGGTCCGTGACTTCGAGACTCATCCGCCGGCCGTTTGTTTTGTCCACAGCGTCATTTGGACCCACACTGTTCGTACTGGAGTTTGTTTTTTTAACGACGGATAAATTATGGAGGCGTTTATTTTCAAAAGTGTGGTTTGTATTCAGTTTAAAAATGTTGATTATGTGAGAAAAAGTACCAGTTTGATTTTGTCTAACCTCTAGATTGTCCTATGGAGCAGAACCAGCATGTTTCTGCATTGCATATACAGGGTGACTTGTAATTTTGACATATTCCTTTCAGCACATGATAGTAAATATTACTTTTCTCTAAACTCTACAATTTAATGGCCTTCATTGCTTAGGCTTGAATTTGATTGCATTGACGAATTCTGGGAAATTATCAAAAATAACTACAAAAAATTGATTGAGTTTTCTTGAATCCGATGAATTTTCGCCTACGCTTTATGGGGTGCTTAATTGGTTTAATTGGTGCAAATGAGTCACACTATAACGCCCTGGAAGAAATACGTCAAATTACAAGTCACCCTGGCTTTTAGCAAAAAGCTGTTATTTTGTCATTATATAAAGACAGTTCAATGTTATTTGTACGTATAAGTTTGTATGTATAGATAAATAAGGTATGCAAAATATTATATAACATTTTAAAAGAGTAAGTAACTGAGGAGTTTCTTGCCCATTCTTCTCCATACGAAACTGCCTTTTGGAAGAGGATAGGAATTAATTCTAATTTCTTGATGTAGATAAAAAATGAAGATGATAATGCGCCGACTCACAAACAAAATGAGATACCTAACCTAACCTACCATGAGGACGATAGAGGATGAATTTAAGAGTATAAACTACCCTCCATTGTTGTCGTTTTGTCCATTATTTTAGCCAAATCGTGACTTCATGAGCTTGAGTTTTTTTTTTGGAATGTCTTCTCGCAGTTGAACCTATGTGGTTGTCGTCTGCTTAACCGGGCTTGCCTGTGGATGCCTCAATAAATTAAGGCCTCTAACCAGGGCTTCAAAAACTTAAAAACTAAGCGACTACACGCAGGCACCTCCTGTGGGATACGAACCCCGGGTTTTTTTTTTTAATATCTTCGATTTTTTCTAGTTTTAATAAAGCTGATCGAATAAAAGACAGGTTTCTGAAGGAAATTATGGTTTTATTAAAACCAAAGCTTTGGGAGTTTTATTCATTCTACTTTTTACCCAACAACAACGCTCCCAAATTCAAAATTGTTTCTCCTATCGCAAACTTTGTCCAATTTACTGAAGCGATGTGAGTATTCCTCAGAGTATTGTCCTTTTAAAAGCAAAATGGTGACATAAAACGATGTACTAAAAGGAAAACAGCTATGAAACACTTTGACAGCGAACTAGTCAACCAGGAAACACTTTCTGCAAATATTTCAACCATTACCAACCCAAAAGTTTCTTTATCCACGACTTACTGAGGTTTGGCGTTAAAGTGAAAAGGGTCCACTCAATTTCCGTTCGCATTCGTCGCTTGAATGTGTCATCCATCTCTTTTGCTGTAATTAGAATAGGGGTATGTTAAAAGGGGAGGTGTGATGTGTAGTTTCAAACGGGAGATAGCGATGTCAGAAACATTCCCCATTAAAATAGTTGTGTCGGAGTTACTTGTGGAAAATGTTCAAGTTAGGCAGCGGCCAAATTATTTTACTTTGTGCTTTGACGTTCTGTGTTGAGTCCTTTGTTTCTTTCTACCAAATGTGTTGTGCTGCATTTTCCGGGAATACTACGATGCGATTTGGAATTTCCGCTTTTTATTTTTCTGACTGCATTGCTTTTGCTCGAGTAAAGTACACACCTTGCGCAATATAAAATTGTTGTCAAGGCAGTAAATGTTTGAGAGACTTGTTTTTAACAAAACCTTGTTTACCAAGCCAAGAGAAGAGACTGATATTTTTAATATCGCGTCATATACGTAAAATTGTTACGATCAGGGGTTCATAGCACAAACAAGATGGCTTCAAGAAAAGAAAGCATAATATTATAATCATGTCATAGAATTCAAATTGAAGGGGCTTGTGGCTAAATAGTAACAGCTGCACTGGTCAATCTTCAAGGTAAAGCAACGCTTACCGAGGTCGATCCGTGGATGGGCGACTATCCATTACATACTCAGACCCCTCCGTGCCTCGTAAAGCACGTAAAACCGTTGGTTCCGACAGTCATTCGTAGATATTTGACAGTCATTACGGGTTGTCAGAAGCCCGAACGTCTGACAAGCGGTCTTGCCAAGGGGAATCGTCTTACCCAGTAACATGGTTGCGAAGGTCATATCGCCGTCATGCTGCCAAAACCGATTATCTGCAATTTTGGTCAATTTTGTGTTAAAAATATCAATCGATTCAGTTTTTCATTTCTGTCGTCTGCCAATATCGGTTAAACTCAGAAACCCATTAGTTGCAGAGATACTCTGTGCATAATAAAGGGTAATTGATCAATGTCTGTAAAAAGTCGCCAGTCAAAAACGATTAAATTTGTTTAATGATAGGTTTTTCGATATTACGCTTGCTAAATAATATTAAACTCGTTTAATCGATTTTCTCATAATTACGCACTGGAGCAGGTCTACAGATGATTTATTCTGCCATAGTATTTCAAATGCCGTTAGCCGGTTTTGGAAAAATATTTACTTATTGATAACTTTAATAACATACGTCAGCAAAAATTAAATTATTAACTTTAACTCATTTTGGCCCGCGCCCTTAACATGCAAGATGAAATAATGTTTTTGTGAAAAATATAATTATTTGCATTTAATTGATTTCGGGTATACTTACTACGGGTTCTATTAGATAAACGTCTCTGCAGCCAAAAGCGATTAAATGATGATACCTATAGTTGCCAGGGATTCGAATTGGCGCGCGGCGCAGTTAGTTCGTTCATTCATTCAATTTTCATTACGACGCGACACATTCGGCTCGACGAAACTCAAACTCAAACTCAAAGCATTTATTTCAATTAAACCATTTACAGGCACTTTTGAATTGTCAAGAAGTCGGTCAGTCAGAAAAAATGAAGCTAGTTGCCCATTCCAAAGCGTAGGTACAGACGCCAGCACATCAACCTACCCCTAACTGTCAACTTTCCCAATCAACATTGAACCTTATGCTTTAGCGATAAAGTTGAAAATCTATTACAGAAATCTGACAGATTGTAGTAGGTTGATGTGCTGGCGTCTGTACCTATGGAGAAGAACGGGCAAGAAACTCCATGGACACTCTTTTAAATTATGGTTTTACAAAAATATTAGTTACATCATTTATTTTGAATTTATAATCATATGTGAGAACGATGTATTACTATTATGTATTACCCAGTAACTGGGTTGTGGAGGTCAGATAGGCAGTCGCTCCATGTAAAATACTGGTATTCAGCTGCATCCGGTTAGACTGGAAGCCGACCCCAACATAGTTGGGAAAAGGCTAGGCAGATGATGATGATGTGAGAACGATGTAAAAAAAGGAAACTGTAACGGTTAACCAACAGTCGATTGGCCCATGAACCATTGGTCAACATTATCTGTAAACCTTTAACTTTTCATCCAAAGGATTTTACACCCATGAACGTTTCGCCAACATAACTCTATGTTAGTGAACGCTTAACCAACATGATGTTTTGACCAATAACTTTTCACCCAAAGAATAAGGCCAACAGACAGCGGGAAAGGTGAAAGTAAATAAAGGCTTGTAAAAATAATAAAAAATATGATAGTTTTTAAATACTATTGCTCCGCCCCGTGGGGAAGATCACGTGGCGGGTCTAAGTTGGTTTACAAGCAATAATAAATAAGACATAGTCGACTATTTCTGTGAAAAGGGTTTAAAGTAACCTAACCAAACCTAACCTCGGGGTGCCCTTCGCTCGCTTTGCTCGCTCACTTGAACCGCTATCATCCACTTCGAACCTAAGTCCGAGTCGGGGTGCCCCAAGTCCCGAGCTCGCTTGGCTCGCTCTAGAATCCTAAGTTCTATTTGACATGGGTCAATTGTTCTTTGGGTGAAAAGTCATTGGTCAAAACATTATGTTGGTTGAGACTTACGCGTTAAAAGCGTCCAGAGTACAGCAAATAGTAACAAAACAACAATTCAAAATAAAATAATTCAAAATAAGCCGAGGCAGCTAAGTGATGACCAGCCCCAACTGACGGCGCCCGTTCACGAACATGACGCATAGATCAGCACCATTCAGCTCAACCATTTTGAAGGGAGCTAAATGATCCAACACACACGCCACCGTCAGCGAGACATTTGTGTGAGCATGACATACTATCAGCCGCCAGGGCTCATTCAAGTCAATGAAAGACATTACCCGGTAAATGGTAGCACTATAGTACATAGAACTCACATCTGTGCTATGCAATTATAATACAATACAAAGAAAATTGAGTTTATACAATGCAAAGATAGTCTTACAATCTTCAGCAGCTCCAACAGAATTTTCAAGTGTTAATCAATTAGTTGTGGTTGTGGAGCAGGACCAGCATTGAGCCAGGCATTTTTATCAGCCATGTAGTCCCCTAACTTATAATATGCCTGCCTGCATAGTGTGCGTTTTATACAAGACTTGAATTTTGTCTCATTCAGTTGAAGAATGTGGGGAGGTATTTTATTATAACATTTTAAACAGTACCCCATAAAAGATGAGTCTACTTTAGCCAGTCTGAAACCTGGTTGAACTAATAGGTCCCTATTTCTAGTACTATAATTATGTCTTTCACCTCTTTTGTTAAAAAGATGTAAATTTTTCCTTACATACATTATGTTTTCGTAGATATATTGACAAGGCACCGTCATGATGTTAATTTCCTTAAACAATTCCCTTAGAGAATCACGCCTGCGGAGATTATATATGGCTCTGATGGCTCTTTTCTGCAGAATAAAAATAGAATCGATGTCTGCAGCCCGTCCCCAAAGTAAAATACCGTAAGACATGATACTATGAAAGTAACTAAAGTAGACTAGTCTCGCGGTATCTATATCAGTGAATTGACGGATTTTTCTGACAGCATAAGCTGCTGAACTTAGCCGTCCTGCAAGAGATGTTAAATGAGGACCCCATTGTAGCCTTGAGTCGAGCGTGATCCCTAGGAAAACAGTTTTATCGACGAATTCTAGTTTCTCTTGATTCAATATTATCTCATAATCACTACCTTTGACATTTGGTAAAGAAAATCTTATGCACTTAGTTTTATTTCCATTTAATATTTAATTTCCATTTAATTAAACACCTCGTAACAAACAAAAACTCGAATACCAAGTAATTATTTACATTGATCTTTTAAAATCAAGCTCAATAGCAATATCCAGCAGTGGGTTATAAAGTAGCCTGTGTTAATCCTGTGCCTTATCTATCCACCTACCAACTTTCATCTAAATCCTTTCAGTAGTTTCAGAGATTAATTTTGAAAGAGACCTCTGTCCAGCAGTGAGATACAAAGTAGCCTATGTGTTAATCCTTTGCCTTATCTATCTACTTACCGAATTTCATCCAAAACCGTTCTGTAGTTTCGGATATTAACGTGTACAGACAAAATGTATAGATGAGTATAAAAAGAATAAATGAAAAATTCTTAATTTTTTCGTCAGGTAAAACTAGCTAAAATTATGTCTAACTCTTTTTTCTGTTCTTCTGATAACATTCAATAGACACAACATTTTGTACATATGTATAATTGTACAATGAATATCTGCTTCTATGGATTATTAAAATTGTAAGACTTAAAGGTTCAAATTTAACAAAAAACTATTTTTGATAATTGGCAGCCAAAATTGATTAAAAGCAGTCCTCTCGGAGATATTTTTTTATTTTTATTCGTTTCTATAAGGATAATCGAATCAACTAGTCTTGCTTTCCAAAGAAGGATAAATAATGCATCGGAAAAGAACTAAAAATATTAATGAAAGCTAGTATTTAACAAAACAATCTACAGTAAACTTTCAAATCGATTTATCTCTAATTGCATTATTGTGCATTTAGCTAACTTTGGCAGCATGACGACGATATAGGTAGTTGCTCCATGTAAAACACTGGTAGCTGCATCCGGTTAGACTGGGAGCCGAAGCAAACATAGTTGGCAAAAGCCTAGGCAGATTGATGTCATGCAATTTAAATGTCTGAATAAACGAAAAGTGTTCAAACCACAAATAGATGAAGGCGCCTTATGTTGTGGTAAGCTTTATCTATTTCGGAATATAATATTTACAATATATAAGCTGACAGACTAAGGCCTGATTTTTCCAACGCCAGATAATTTTATCCGAGGAATAATTTTGAATTTTTGACAGTTCTTCCATACAAAATCTGTCAGACGTCAATTTTATCCTACGAATAATAATATTACCTGTTCATTGAAAAATTAGCCCTAATGATATGTTAATATATACAGGGTGGCCGAGACATCGACGCGCAACCTGTTACTATGGATTCAGTACATCATTCTAAACCATCCTGCGACGAATAATAATTATAAAAAAAATGCTGTTCCATACATTTTGACAGTATGGTATTGCACTTTTCTATGATATCTCCGCCACCCTGTATAAAAAAAAGAGGGAAATGAATCATAGGGCGTCAAAAAATTCGTCCGCATCGCTGTCAACAGGAAAAGCGCCCAAAAAGCTGGCAGCATTACAACGTTGTATGCTGTGGTCATAAGTATAGATAAAAGTCTTATAAACATTAACGGCTGATTTTTCAATCGACGGATAATTTTTATTCGTGGAATAAAATTGACGTCTGACAGTTTTTGTATGGAATAACTCTCAAAAATTCAAAATTATTCCTCCGATAAAATTATCTGGCGTTAGAAAAATCAGCCCTAAATTACATAATGAAATAGTTATGAAAACTGAAGTCCTGCATTTTACCTGTAGGTAAGTATAAAACTTTCCTGTTCCGACATTTTTGGTATCGAATATTTGAATAAAAAGTAAATTTTTCCATAGTTTCGGAATGAAGCCAATGTTTTCTTTTTTAGTGTTTTTTTTTTAAACCAAGGGGTGCCAACGAGACCAAAAAGCCGGGAAGGCTCCGTTGACCGTCAGTCTGTCAGAGGGTTTTATCTTTTGAACAGTAATAGGTAGATACATGAAATTTTCACAGAGTTTGTACGGCCGCAAATAATAAAAATAAAATAAGTCCAACTTGCTCTTGGCCGCTTTTTAGTGTTCTTCGTCACAATAAAATATTTCAGTACTAACTTCTAAGGTCCCATGTGCTCCCATTTAAAGACTTGGAAGTTAACTTTTACCGGTCAGTATTGTGGCGGCATCTACATCGCCACATACGAACTACGCATCACACTGTCGTCACGCAAAATCCTGCATCGCGCAAGCAGAGTTTACCGCGCGACTAGCATATATACTACGTCCCGACATTAATCCTCGGTAATTTGCCCACCACACACAACACCCGTCTGGTTCAAGGATCCTCCATTTTCTGTTTCCTATTTCTTTTCCTTTTCTTTTTGGATGGGTGAACTTTGTGTCCTGTTCCTCATACCCAGGAACCCAGTCAAATCAGACATCTTATTTATTTGAATTAAAAATCAAAAACATAAATATCCGAATTGAGAACCTCCTCCTTTTTTGAAGTCGGTTAATAAATTAACGGCAGGCTTCCAAAGGTCAAGGTGATTAGTTAATGTATTGTAATTAATTTCATATACATTTTTATGTCTTCAACTCCTACTTTGATGTCATTGAATGTTAAAACGCTAATTAGGGCAGGATTTTTTATCGGGAAATTTTATTGTATTTTTGTAGGTTATTAGGCTAGCTTTTCCCTATTGTCCTGAATTTTAGGAAATCTATTCATCGCTTTTACATAATTCTTTTGATATTATAACATTCGCCATTTTGATCAATTCCTTTTTTTTATCCTTCTCCCTTCTCTATTCAACCCACTTTTGCTTTGACCTTTTTGGCCTCGAACAGGTATTTTTTTTGTCGTTTTTTAATGTAACTTTGTTAGTATTACATGTTCCTTATTGTATTCCCTATGTGTTTCCCAAATAAAATGGTTTTCTTTCTTTCTTTCTTTAACTGACCGAAGGGTCAGTTAAAACGGGTTTAAATAAAATAGTGTAAAAGAAGCCTTAAGAGGACTACATGACCTAAAGCGCGGTCACTGTCGGACTGCATAGAAAAGAAAGAGAAGCGCGATGACACAACGCTGGTAATTTATTGCAAAATATGAAGCAATTATCTATTTACGAAAAATCTATTGTTTGGACTAAAAAATTAAAACACTAGAGTTTTAATATGTTGCTTGTAGAATAATCTGACAAAAAATCATAATGATTGTACGTATATTAGTATGGTTTTTATTGTAAAAAGAAAGTTTTTAGAGGTATCTTCATGATTTATTTCTATCGTACCAAATAAGTTGTATTATATTTTCAACACACTATCTACCTAGCATAATATATCCTGACAAATATCATATATTTTTTTGGAGTTTGTTTACTGTAGTCGATCATATACTTTAATTGTTTCTAAAACTTGCGTTTTTTGCGTTTAGGTCCTGTAAGCCCCTTAAGGACTGCTGAGCACGTTAAGCTGTTGGTCCTGGCTGTCATTCGTAGATCTTTGCCAGTCGTTACGGGTTGTCAGAAGCTCAAATGTCTGACAACTAGTCTTACCAAGGAGTATCGTATTACCCGGTAATTGGGTTGTGGAAGTCAGATAGGCAGTCGCGCCATGTAAACTACTGGTACTCCGCTGCATCCGGTTAGACTGGAAGCTGATCCCAACATAGTTTCGAAATGGCTAGGCTGATGATGAGTATTTATAGTTCCGGTACCTACATCCAAAGTTTTATTTATGTATATACTAGCTTCTGCCCGCGGCTTCGCCCGCGTGGATGTCGGAAATTATCCCAAGAGACAGTACCGATGAGGTAGCCTTCCCTAGAATGCTACCTATCTCCTTGCCAAATTTTACCGAAATCCGCTCAGTGGTTTAGGTGCGAAAAGCTAACATACAGAAAGAGGTACTTTCGATATGGCTCACTATTTTGGGCTTCCACATAAAAGGTAGATAGGTATATTCTGTCGCGTACATTTATTTAGAACTGTTTAAGACGAAAAGTCCCACGATACATTATACTCGTGTAACAACAGCGCGTCTGCGAGATTCAGTCGTTGTAAAGGTTTCTGTGGCTCTTTGGGACGCCATGTAAGTCGCCTGCTGCTAACGTCGAGCTTGGGACTGTACTGGTGTTTCTGCAGCCCGTTGAGACACCAGATACTCAGCATGCTATTGATGTCGATCTTGGGATTGTTCTGGTGTTTCTGTAGCCCGTTGAGACACCAGATACTCAGCATGCTGTTGATGCCGATCTTGGGACTGTTCTGGTGTTTCTGTAGCCCCGTTGAGACACCAGATACTCAGCATGTTGTTGATGCCGATCTTGGGACTGTTCTGGTGTTTTAGCAGCTTGTTGAGACACCAGATAAGTACTCAGCATGCTATTGATGCCGATCTTGGGATTGTTCCGGTGTTTATGCTGCCCGTTAAGACACCAGATACTCAGCATGCCGTTGAAATCGAGGTTGAGACTGTTCTGGAGTTTCAGCAGCTCGTTGAGATGCCAGATACTCAACGTGTTGTTGAAGCCGATCTTGGTACTGGTCTGGTGTCTTAGTAGCTCTGTGTGCCTGCTCAATCACCACCTGCTCAAACCTTCGCAGCTCAGTTTGTTGAGACGTCTCGGTAAGTCTAGCTATTTTCATAGCTCGAGCTTGATTAGAGCTTTGTGAAATATTAGACTTACGCTTTCGATTCATTATTGTAAATCACAAAATCGGTAGTAATTTTCAAACTAACTAAAACAATTCCAATAGCTAATTAAGAGGAAAACGAATCTATCTTCTTGTTTATTTATTTATTTAATACTTTAAGCACAAATGTACAGAGGCGGACTTTATGCCATAGGCATTTTCTACCAGTCTACCTTTGGGTGATGCAGAGACAAATAGTGGTAGGTGCAATCCTTAACATTGAGGAATAAATATTTTAAATATCAAGTCTTACTACTTACAACACAACCTAAACCTAAAACTAACAAAAAAAAAACAATTGTAATAATCTAAGTAATTAAAACAATCACGAATCTATTTAGGTACTTAATACTTTTACAAATATAACCTATACCTAACCCGTGACCTAAGTAACTAAAAAAACAATCCTATAATTAAGGCTGGTTTTATAGTCACGCCGCTAGACGCGCCTCTGGGCAGCGTGCGCTTGAACCACGGTGCACTGTATTACTGAACGGCGCTGCTCATTGCTCAACCGCGCGACTTTGAAACGCAACTACTACCCCATACATATCCGAACGCGCGCGCTACCCATCGGCGCGTCTAGCGGCGCGGCGTGACTATAAAACCAGCCTAAAACAAACAAAGAAAACAATTCTAATTTATAACTGTAATAATTAAATTAAAAACGAATCTATATTTCTACTTAAAATGTACTACCTAAAAATTTAAATAATTATGCCTACTGTAAGTTAGTAATAAATCGCTTCGAATCGAATAAGCTGTAAAAAATACGCAAAATGAACACTCTGATGGCGCGTCATTGCCTGGACCGCCCTCCAACCCCGCTCTGCGCGCATTAATGGCGCTCCACTCAGGTCAATCTTATCGTGATAACTTTTAAAGTATTCGTCCAAATTGCTTAGTGTAAAAGACAAAGTTTATCTACATTAAATAACAAAAGCGATTAATGTATTGATTTTGATAAGAATTAACAAAGTACTCTGAAATATGCATTGTAAAAAAAGTACCCAATTTAAATGTATTTATGGATCACTATTTTGGATATAATGGCTTCCACAAAAAAGATAGATATATGCTGTCGCGGACTTTTATTTAGAACTTTATAAGACAAACAGTTCCACGATACATTATCTTCATGTAACTCAAACGGTATAGGCAGCGCACGCCAAGATAGCTCTCAGAGGGCAGGAATTTTTCCGACTTACTTGATACTTATCGTTATATTATGGCCAAATCATACAAAATATTTATAAATTGTAGCCTATGTGTTATTCTGATGTATAAGCTATATTACTGTGAAGTTTCATCGAAATCCGTTCAGTAGTTTTTGCGTGAAGGAATAACAAACATCCAAACAAACTTTCGCATTTATAATATTAGTAGGATTCTTAAAAAAACACCACATTCGAAAATATATAACAAAAACAAAAAAATTGAACACTACAAAACGTACAGACGCCAGCACATCAACCTACCCCTAACTGTCAAATTTTCCCAATTAACATTAAACCTTATGCTTTAGCGATAAAGTTGAAAATCTATTACAGAAATCTGACAGATTGTAGTAGATTGATGTGCTGGCGTCTGTACAATGGGCCTTATCGCTTTCTGCGATCCCATAAAGAGTAAACAAGTCACGACATTATTTAAATCAACAAGTCACGCTTCTTAAAATAACAGTCAGAACGTCCAATAACACAATTCCTTTATCTCTCTATCTGTTTGAAAAGCGAAAAACGACAGAATCCAGAGAAAAACAAACAAAACGCCGTAAAAGTCAAATGAAGTCTTCCTCAATTAAGTTAATTGCGTTTTGTCGACAATCGCCAAACGTCCTGATTGTGAATGTTCTTTTTACAGCTCCATGAATTGTAATTACGAATTAGTAGGACGCTGACCTTAGGACGAAATGTGGTAAGCTTGGCTAGAATACAGTCGGCTCGGCCAGGGAAAGGTCGGACGGTCAAAATTCTTCGGGTGCAAAATCGATGTGAACCTACCGAAATTAGCCTATTACAATTTTTAAGTTGGTGTGGTCAACCAGAATGTGACCACTGGTAGTCGAAAAGAGCCTGTACAAGTGACCATCAACTGTGTTGACTTCCTCATCTCAACCACCATGTGAGTCTTTGGTCAACTGGACCCACGGGATCACTGGACTCAATCAAATTTTGAATAGATCGCCTAGACCCCCACTGCCCAATTTCATCATTAGTACAGTCACGGAGTAAAGTCGAATCTTTTAGTTTTATTTCTATGACTTAAAATATACTAATATTATTCAATTAGGTATTTACACTTACTTTTTATTTACTTAAACAATAGATGTTTTCTTAAGTTTGAATGTGGGTCCAGTTAACCAATAAAAATACAGAAAATCAATTACGTGGTCAACTGGACCCGCGGGTCCAGTTCGAGTGGGTCCAGGTGACCGAAGACTCATGGCATGAATTATTCTAACTTACAGTGCATGAGACTCATTCAAAGTTAATAATAAAGTAACTTTTATATGGTATTTATGAATAAGAGTTTCGTGCAAGCCCTAGACTTACTAATTGGGTAATTCTGAAACTAACACGTGATTGAGTAAATCCATAAAAACCATCCAACTAATTTTAATAGTGATAAAAGAAAGAAAAAGGCCGATCAGTCAACGGAACACGACACAAAACACCACGTACAAAGATGTTTATGCCAAAGCTAAATCTGTTCTTCCCTTCCGCACCTAATTATGCAATAACCATACAAAACCTGAAGCTCCTTTATACTCATTATGATACCATAAAGCAAGGTTTTAAACGAGTTTTCAGAGTAAACTTCCCCGAATTTTAAGGGAGAGACGACATCGCCTTGATAAATTACATTACGGTATGACAATTTGGCTCAATGGGGCCGAGACAAAGGCGACTGAGTTGTAATACAAAATGAATGGGTGACCCGTTTTCTTTTGTGGTTTTTGCGTTCAGTATGTCGGTGTGTATTTTATTCAGTTTGGGGTTTAGGAAATTAGGGTTTCAGCTGTTTTGGAAGGTATTAATGGAGTTTGTTAAACTGGGCTAGTGGCACAGGTTGTAGCCCTGAGGTTTAGATTTATGATCTGTTTTTTAAGCGACAGAATTGGAGTATAATATAAAATCACAATGAAACCGCAGCCTTTATTTATAATACACACATCAACACAATCTAGGGATATTTCAGCTATTCATGTATTGGAAAAACTACTTAGAAAAGCTTTTAATATATTTAAAAAAAATTACTTTACAAAATGGCTTTTATTAGTAGAATTGTAAACAAAAAAAATAACAATGTATAAAAAAACGTACCTCTGTGTTTGGTTAAATTTATTACAAAATAAACATTTAATAATCTGTTAAACGCATCTCGGATGTTAATAACGCATGTACACAGATTATTCATACAATATAAAAGCCTTTTTTTTGTTTGTGCTTAATAGCTTTGTATGAATTTAATAACTAACCCATTGCAAATTCCATTCCATTTCAATATTAAGCGTGTTCCACCAGTATGTGACTGTACTGAACTGGATAAATCAATGTACTTAATACATAACCGTGAGTCGAATATTAATTATTATTCCTCAAAACTTCCTACGCATTCATCTAACCAACAAGAACTACTTAAGTAAAGACTCCTTCTTTGTCTATTGAATTTCTACATAAAAAACTTTTTGGTAAATTCTCATTCCAATTCCTACATATTCCTACTTGATTGTGAAAATGTACCCATTAGTATTACTTTTCGAATGAAAAGACGCATTGACATTTGAGGCATTGTATGGCAATGAAACCCGTCAATTCACTAACTCTTGACTTGAGTCGAGTCTTCAGGAGGGAAAATTAGAAGGGAGAATATTTTTTGTTTAAATTTTCAAGATAATATTTACATAATATGGTCTTAAAATAATAATACTAATATGCACAAGTACCTATTTAAAAAAGGGGAAGAGTTTAGAAGTGTTAACACAATTCATCATCTGCCTAGCCTTTTCCCAACTATGTTGGGGTCGGTTTCCAGTCTAACCGGATGCAGCTGAATACCAGTATTTTACATGGAGCGATTGCCTATCTGACTTCCACAACCCAGTTACTAGGTAATACGATACCCCTTGGTAAGACTTGCTGTCAGAAGGGTCAAGTCAATACAATTCAAAATATTTTATTTCACATAAACCTACATGGGCACTTATGAAACGTCAGAAGCTAGGTGCACGGTTCTGATTGGTCGTTTCCTATGAAGAAGAGCTGGCGAAAAAATCCACGGTTACTCTTTTAAAAATATTTGGTTTACAAATTACACTATTAATAGGTATGGGAGGGCAGTGTAGGCCTGTCAACAAGTATCAAATAATTAACAAAATAGGAAATCGCCAACAACTCAAAACATCTAGAACAAATTATAGCAGCTTTAAAAGATAACCAACATTCACAACACATATAAAATCCAAACAATTTTCTAACATTATATAGCTCAACTTTTAACCATTTAAGAAAACATAGGAAAACTCCATAAAACATAAAAATGCTCATAAATGACAAGCAAAAATATAACGTTCAAGCGTCGTGCTCATAAGTTGCTCGAGGAGCCTTAGTTGTTTAGAGCTCGTCATTGCCCAGGCTGAGTCGAGCCATAAAAAGCCGAGAGCATCTAAGAGCCTCTTCACTGGCATATTGCGCTCTTTCCGCTCACAACAAAAAATGGAAACCTTCACTTATTACTATGGAGTTTCTATTCGAATATAATTTGCGTTTTGAAGTTGGAAATTGGGTCGGTTAATGGGTTAGATTTTAAGCCCTAGTTGCCCTAGTTTTTTAAAAATCTCTAATGACCTTAGTCACCTATGCGTTATAAAAAATTGTGAGACTTGTACTCTTGTGAAAATTGTACTCAATTAAGATGGCTAGAAGAAATTGAGAACAGCACAAAACCTGAAGTAGGTGGTACCAGACGTTTCGTTGGAAATTGCATCACACTTGTTCGAATTTTTCTGTCGCTCTCTTCATGTCTGTACATAAACGGTTATATAAATAAATAAATTAAATTACGATATTTATTTATTGAATATTCATTCATCAATTATTTCAGACGAAAGATGGTCACTGCTAAACTTAGGCCTCCGCCAACCACCGCCACTTTGACCGGTTCTGTGGTTCCCGCATGCAGCGGATTCCTGCGGCCTTCGGTCCTCCTTGTGGGAGGCCTCCAACGCTACGTCTTCCGGTACGCGGTCGCCACTCCAGAACCTTTTGGCCCCATCGGCCATCTGTTGTTCAATGTACCCTACCCATATTAAATCCTACTAATATTATAAATGCGAAAGTTTGTTTGGATGTTTGTTATTCCTTCACGCAAAAACTACTGAACGGATTTCGATGAAACTTCACAGTAATATAGCTTATACATCAGAATAACACATAGGCTACAATTTATAAATATTTTGTATGATTTGGCCATAATATAACGATAAGTATCAAGTAAGTCGGAAAAATTCCTGCCCTCTGAGAGCTATCTTGGCGTGCGCTGCCTATACCGTTTGAGTTACATGAAGATAATGTATCGTGGAACTGTTTGTCTTATAAAGTTCTAAATAAAAGTCCGCGACAGCATATATCTATCTTTTTTGTGGAAGCCATTATATCCAAAATAGTGATCCATAAATACATTTAAATTGGGTACTTTTTTTACAATGCATATTTCAGAGTACTTTGTTAATTCTTATCAAAATCAATACATTAATCGCTTTTGTTATTTAATGTAGATAAACTTTGTCTTTTACACTAAGCAATTTGGACGAATACTTTAAAAGTTATCACGATAAGATTGACCTGAGTGGAGCGCCATTAATGCGCGCAGAGCGGGGTTGGAGGGCGGTCCAGGCAATGACGCGCCATCAGAGTGTTCATTTTGCGTATTTTTTACAGCTTATTCGATTCGAAGCGATTTATTACTAACTTACAGTAGGCATAATTATTTAAATTTTTAGGTAGTACATTTTAAGTAGAAATATAGATTCGTTTTTAATTTAATTATTACAGTTATAAATTAGAATTGTTTTCTTTGTTTGTTTTAGGCTGGTTTTATAGTCACGCCGCGCCGCTAGACGCGCCGATGGGTAGCGCGCGCGTTCGGATATGTATGGGGTAGTAGTTGCGTTTCAAAGTCGCGCGGTTGAGCAATGAGCAGCGCCGTTCAGTAATACAGTGCACCGTGGTTCAAGCGCACGCTGCCCAGAGGCGCGTCTAGCGGCGTGACTATAAAACCAGCCTTAATTATAGGATTGTTTTTTTAGTTACTTAGGTCACGGGTTAGGTATAGGTTATATTTGTAAAAGTATTAAGTACCTAAATAGATTCGTGATTGTTTTAATTACTTAGATTATTACAATTGTTTTTTTTTTGTTAGTTTTAGGTTTAGGTTGTGTTGTAAGTAGTAAGACTTGATATTTAAAATATTTATTCCTCAATGTTAAGGATTGCACCTACCACTATTTGTCTCTGCATCACCCAAAGGTAGACTGGTAGAAAATGCCTATGGCATAAAGTCCGCCTCTGTACATTTGTGCTTAAAGTATTAAATAAATAAATAAACAAGAAGATAGATTCGTTTTCCTCTTAATTAGCTATTGGAATTGTTTTAGTTAGTTTGAAAATTACTACCGATTTTGTGATTTACAATAATGAATCGAAAGCGTAAGTCTAATATTTCACAAAGCTCTAATCAAGCTCGAGCTATGAAAATAGCTAGACTTACCGAGACGTCTCAACAAACTGAGCTGCGAAGGTTTGAGCAGGTGGTGATTGAGCAGGCACACAGAGCTACTAAGACACCAGACCAGTACCAAGATCGGCTTCAACAACACGTTGAGTATCTGGCATCTCAACGAGCTGCTGAAACTCCAGAACAGTCTCAACCTCGATTTCAACGGCATGCTGAGTATCTGGTGTCTTAACGGGCAGCATAAACACCGGAACAATCCCAAGATCGGCATCAATAGCATGCTGAGTACTTATCTGGTGTCTCAACAAGCTGCTAAAACACCAGAACAGTCCCAAGATCGGCATCAACAACATGCTGAGTATCTGGTGTCTCAACGGGGCTACAGAAACACCAGAACAGTCCCAAGATCGGCATCAACAGCATGCTGAGTATCTGGTGTCTCAACGGGCTACAGAAACACCAGAACAATCCCAAGATCGACATCAATAGCATGCTGAGTATCTGGTGTCTCAACGGGCTGCAGAAACACCAGTACAGTCCCAAGCTCGACGTTAGCAGCAGGCGACTTACATGGCGTCCCAAAGAGCCACAGAAACCTTTACAACGACTGAATCTCGCAGACGCGCTGTTGTTACACGAGTATAATGTATCGTGGGACTTTTCGTCTTAAACAGTTCTAAATAAATGTACGCGACAGAATATACCTATCTACCTTTTATGTGGAAGCCCAAAATAGTGAGCCATATCGAAAGTACCTCTTTCTGTATGTTAGCTTTTCGCACCTAAACCACTGAGCGGATTTCGGTAAAATTTGGCAAGGAGATAGGTAGCATTCTAGGGAAGGCTACCTCATCGGTACTGTCTCTTGGGATAATTTCCGACATCCACGCGGGCGAAGCCGCGGGCAGAAGCTAGTATTATAATAATATTTTGGTTAGGCATAGGTAATCATAATCATAACCGTCCCATGACGGTCTTATTATTAAAATGTTGTTAAATTGTAGTATTCTTGAAGTACCTAATTTTAAATAATGGCGGTGATAAACCTTTCTTTAGGTGGAACCATGACCTAGTGAAGGTTGCGGGAATCCGCTGGATGCGAGAAGTACAGGACTGGTCGTTGTAGCGACCCTATTGGCAGCGGAAACTTTTCAGATGAAATGATGATAATGATGATTTTAAATACCAACTCTGTTTTTGCTACCTTTAATGGAGAATTAGAGCTAATGAACATTTTATTTTGAGCAGTGGTGGTCCATTGGTATCCACCCCGACTTACGAGGTCGTGAGTTCGAACCCAGGCAGGCACTTTACTTTGTCTATTTAATTTCATCACCACTGCTCTCAAAACGATGAAGGAAATATCGTCTGGAAACCGGCATGTCCTAAAACCAAAAATTCGGAGACATGTGACATCCGCCAACCCGCACTGGGCCCGCTTGGGGGATTATGGCCCACTCCCTCTCACAGTGAGGAGGCCTGTGTCCCAGCAGTGGGAACGTTATAGGCTGATTATGCTTACATTTCATTCAGCGAAACAACCTAATCAGCATAAACTCCTTCACTTCTGAATACAGAAAAACTCTTAAACAAACACAAACTGTAGAAGTCTTTGAAGTCCTAAGAAAAGATAAGTCTCAGCCTAAAATTAAGATAAACTAAAGCTAATTAGTTAGGCGTTGTCTTAAGGATCGTATTTCAAAGTGGAAACACAAACTGGAACTTAGGAAAAACTAGTTTTAACTTTGTTTGTTTGAGATACTAGATCGAATTATTTTAGGATGTGCCTTTGGTCGCTTCAGTACGTAGTAGGTAAGTTCAGCTTAAAACTTGAAGTGCTGAGTTTAACTACACGACCACAACATGTATATAATAATAACCGCTCAACTCTTGAAAAATCAATATTTGATTGTACCCAGTTTGAAAAAAATGAGGAACACGCTCATTTATTTATTTATTTTATTATTTATGTACACACAGTCAAATTGATACAGATGCGACATATTAATACTGAGTACAAAGGTACTGCTTATTTCTTAAGAAATTTCTTCCAGCAGACCTGCGAAAGGAGAAATGAAAAAGAAATTTCGACAATAGTGTGTGAGAACTAGAAGAGAAGAATTTGATTTTGTGACGTCTTAAACTAAAATATTAAATATAGTAAACTAAAATATTACATAAATGCAAAAAATACTTAAATACATACATAATGCTAAAAATAAATAAACATAATAAATTCTCACAATTAAGAGGAAAAGTAATCTTTTAATCGGTATTTGAAATGAGTTTTTTTTTTGCGCTATATTGAAGATTAAGCCCCATTTACACGATGCATGTTTCTTGCCTGTAGCATGCAGTAAAATTGAAGCAATTAAATTACTGTTTAGACCACAGAACAGATATTAACTGTTCTGTGGTTTAGACGATGCAACTTTTATTGTTGCTTTTGCTTATGGTATGCTACAGGCAATTAGATCACACCATGTATGCTTTATAATCGTTAAAAAACTCAAGCTCGATATATAATTATTTATTTATTCTATACTTCAAGCACATAAATGTACAGAGGCGGACTTAATGCCATAGACATTTTCCACCAGTCAACCTGTGGGTGATGCAGAGAGAAAACATGGCGAGTGCAACATAAGGGATAGATAACACGAAAATAACTATAAAATACAAGAGTAAATACTGATCCTTGATATTAGTCGCCGGCGCGGCGACTCGCTGGCAATTTTAAAAAGTCACACAGATTTGTGATTTGCGTCACAATAGCTATTCAAGTACTAATACCATGTTACAGTATTATCCAATCAGCAAGCTTGAAACTACAGCTTATACAACGGCTTATAAACACGGTTAGATTCATCATCCTCACTTGAATTATGGTAATGCGCAAATGACAAATGGGCATCCAATACTAATCCGTGTGAAGGCCTCATGTTTGCCAAATGCTTCCGTCAGTCCATAGCGTCAGTCTGGATGTCAGTTCTATTGGTTTGTACAGTGTGTTTGTTTTCGCATGGTCATATGAGGCTGTGCCATTTTCTACGAAGAACCGTGTCCATCGCCAAAAATAACCCCTTTAGGGAGTGAATTCATTAAAGTCGTTCCTAAGTGCTCAATTTCACTATACAGGGTCAACTTAAACTGGCTAGCGAAACTCCACAGACGTGATGGGTTGCGATAACTAAACACGATAAAATAAAATAAAAAACAATTTATTCTTGGTTCGTCCTGAAGTTTCGTCCTACATTGCTAAAAGTCCTGGTTCGTCCCAAACAATATGTTTCCTTCTAAAAACATATTTGGTGTTTTTGGGGGTCAACGACCACTGGTAATGTTTTTATTAAAGTATGAGTTTAGAAAATCTGTTTTCTTTTGTTTTTTCATGTTTAGATATCGATACCCATCACGTCTGCGAAGTTTCCCTAGCTAATTTAATTTAACCTCGTATAAGGAACTGTTGAACAAAATTTCATGCTTCTAGACCTAGCAAATTAGGCTGTGCATTGTCTATCAGTGAATGATTGAATTTTAAATTCTTATTAAGTTGATTGAGTTGAATTTTGAGATAGCTGGGTTACCTGTAATTGGTGACTGTGCAAGTCCAGGGCTATTTTACATATAGAACATAACATATATATTATTATTAAACACAGAAGCTGTTGGTGTACCTTGTTAAATAAATAAATTAATTTCTATTCGGATATGAGAATTTTCAGTAAAGGTTTTAGATGATTGACCTACGAAGATTTTCGAATTTATTCAAGCTTTTTTTTCAGCAAAATTCCAACAGATCGACAAAAAAGGTTTTCTAAATCGGACATGCTTTTTACAAACAAATCTCGCATTCGCAAACATCCTACCCGGAACAACGATCTGAGGGTCATATAAATATTTGTTCCATGTGAAAATTTTACTCGTACCTAGTGCAAATACGGTTGCGAAATCCAATCAATCAACTACTGGCAATCAAAATGTAGTAAATTGTTTAAAGCATTCTCAAACTCAATTATTTGAATTAAACCATTTACAGGCACTTTTGTATTGTCTAGCAATCGATCAGTCAGAAATATATGAAGATAGTTGCCCATTCCAAAGCGTAGTAGGTACCTATGGAGAAGAACGGGCAAGAAACTCCATGAACACTCTTTTAAATTATATTGTTACAAAAATATTGGTTGCATAATTAATTTTGAATTTATAATTATATGCCAGAACGACGTAAACATACACGTTAGGAGCGTCCAGAGTACCTACAGCAAAGAGAAAAAAATTAAAGCAGCTTAGAGATGACCAGTCCCAACCCTACAGACGCCGGCGCCCGTTTACGAACATGACGCATGGATCAGCACCAATTAGCTCAACATTCTCAGTCAAATTCAAACCCACAACGTTTATTTAAATAAACTATTTACAGACACTTTTGAATTTTCAAGGAGTCAGTCAGATAAAAGTTGAAGCTAGTTGCTCATTCCAAGCGTAGATTCTCATAGACAACTAACAACCAAGCAACATTAACACTCTTTGGAAGGGGCGTCTAGAATCAATTCAATTTTTTGTAAATTTTGATGTTCAAAACGTGCCTTTTTAATAGGTGCCTATTTAAAACACTATTTGAAATAAATGATTTGACTTTGACTCTTTTTTAAATCAAGTTAATAAAAAAAACAAACACTGGAGATTGACGCAAACAAAGAGAGGCTTGTACCCATCACTGAGTAAAGTTGGGCTGTTGATGATGATGAGTATCATAAAATCCTGGTTAAGCATGACTAAATAGCATAGCATAGTATAATCAGCCTATAATGTTCCCACTGCTGGGCCACAGGCCTCTGGTGAGAGGGAGTGGGCTTTAATCCGCCACGCGGCGCGGGCCCAGTGCGGGTAGATGTCACAAATGTCTTCGAATTTTTGGTTCTATGACTTGCCGGTTTCCTCACGATGTTCTTCTTCACCGTTTTGAGAGCAATGGTGATGAAATAATTTACATAAAGTAATGTGCCTGTCTGTTAAGTATCTGACCTATGAGTCACAGCCGTTACCCCTGGGCCACCATTGCTCCTGACTAAACAGTACCCAAGAATATTTAATATTAAAAATCCATATTGCGTTTCAATATCACCACAAGAAAAAAACCTGCAAGACAAGACAAACAAATAAAAGCACGTAATAACCATACTCTGTAAAGCCGAAGGCATGACGCAGCCTAAAACAATGTAAGCCGTTGTCTTACACTGCATATTGCACTCGCCTAGGATTATACTGCGGCTGCCGTACCGGGATTTGAGACAAATTCGTTGCGTCATAAACGTGGTCCTTCGGGGAGTTTGGAATGGAGACGATATGCTTTACTGGGTAACAGTTTATCAAGCATACCATCTCAAGGTATTATGTGTCTTTATTAACAAAGTAATGAGGTCTACTAAACTGGAAAACAATCATTCTGGCTGTGAATTAGAAAAGAAAGTGAAAAGAAAGAAAGAAAATACATTTATTTGCGGCAAACCATCTCCATCTGCCTAGCCTTTTCCCAACTATGTTGGGGTCGGCTTCCTGTCTAATCGGATGCAGCTGAATACCTGTATTTTACATGGAGCGACTGCCTATCTGACCTCCACAACCCAGTTACTGGGTAATACGATACCTCATGGTAAGACCGGTCATCAGACTTTCGGGCTTCTGACTACCCGTAACGACTGTCAAAGATCCACGAATGACAGCCGGGACCAACGGCTTAACGTGCTTTCCGAGGTTGCGGCAAATATGACGCATAATAAAAAGAACACAACAAAAATTAAGTTGGGCCTTGTTTTTGTAAGTTGGGCTAAGTTGGTTGGGTTGGAAGTGCCTTGATAGATAGTGTCATCTTTGATTGCTGCGTTGCGCCTGTCGTTTTCTCCCAATCTACACGTGACTACTGAGGTAAGTTTGATACGCAAGTTTTCGTGTAAAATGTAACGCCCACCCTTATAATATGGGACCTATTGTAGTTAGCGAAACTTCTGCTTTCCCTTAGGGCAAAAAGGCTTGATATTTTGTAAAAATGTTTTTTTTTTGTAGTCAAACCATTCATTTCCTGACAGCAATCTATACACACCAGAGAACACAAGACTTTATTTTGATGAAGGTTACATCGGAATATTTTTTTGGCACATCTCCTTTCCTTCTTTGATGTGTGACCTCCCTTAATCCTTCCCTGTCGTCTAGACATATCATATCAAATTGTTACGAATATTTTTTTCAGAGATTGTCAATATTGTTCTCTTTGCAAAAATCCTTGTGTCTTTATTTCGATGGCTAAAGGATTTTGTCTATAGGATCGACGACATTTACATATTGTATATTGGTTTCAATTTATATATGTCTGTTCTTACGTCAATCAAGACTGTTTTCACAAATGTGAAGACAGCCTTGATTGACGTAAGACACGCCTGTGTTCTTTCCTTTAGTGTTGTCGAAAACACACTGATAGTATTTTGCACCGCGTACTGCGCAAAATACGCGGTGCTTAGCCGCAGGAAAAAAACGACTTCTACGCTCAGCGTAACGATGTATAAAATACACAGTGAGCAGTATACACGTAAAATTATTTAAAAAATATGTCGAGTAATTACTGCTCAGTGTGTTTTGGCACCTACTTATCGACTGTTATAAAACGTCAACCTCAAATTAATGTACAGACGCCAGCACATCAAGCTACCCGAAACTGTCAAATTTTCCCAACCAACTTTGATCCTTATGCTTTAGCGATAAAGTTGAAAATATATTAAAGAAATTTGACAGATTGTAGTAGCTTGATGTTTTAGCGTCTGTACTTGCCCTTACTGAAGTGCCCGATTCTCTTCATTCAGTTAACGACTGCCTTCTAAATGGATAGTTTCATTTAGCACTTAAAAATACCCATAGCGTTTATTAAGATCTCCTCTTGCACTATTTTTACTATTATATGTACTACTTCGATATATGTGTCACAGAGCCTTCCTGGCTAAGCTACTGAACTGATGATGTTATTTTGCCTACATCTAGTTCATACACAATCAGATTCCATGGTACAATTACCTAAATACCTAGATATTTACTTACTTCCATACGAGCTACAGCTTACTTACTAAACAAATACGAAATAAACTCCCAAAAAATTCGCGACAATTTCACAACTCCCTTTTAAATCATTACCTAATAAATAAAAGGGTATTGTTTCCGCCAGAAGTAAGCCTCACATAACGGCTTATTTCGCGTAAAGGGACACATAAATTGCCGCCTTAGAAAAATTTCTGCGTACTGTAAAAGAAATGTACAAAAACTTTTAAGTACAGACCGCTGCATTTCGTGAGAGATGGCGAGCTGTATAGAGTGGTTGTAACCGGTATATTTTCTACGTCAACGTTGTTTATACTGAGGTGTTAAATCGCAAAACCCATTTATGCTCAGCTTTTCTTTTTATTGTGGGAATGTGGGTGAGGTTTAGGATTTTAAAAGGTCTTTGGGTGTTTGAATTGTTGAACAATTTTTTTTTCATCCGTTAAAACTGGACAGTAGACGCAGTTTACCGCCGGATCTATCTGCTCTTTTTCACGCACCACGAATTCACGATGCCTTTTTATAAAACAACCATAGCTACAATGAAAGAAAAACTCAATAATAGTATAATTAAATTCAATCGAGCCTCTGAAGTCCGAACTCAAGGCTTAACAATTAGCGACTGAGCGTAGCATCCTAGAAATTAAACCTATCAAATTAGCAAAACCATAATACGCTCCAGGTCAAGCATCGTTGAAGGTTGCGATAAGTCTGCGAGAATGAAATAGGACTGGGCAGGCCACACTAATGGGATGCAATAAGACAGACGGACCAGGATCGTCATACAGTGGGTGCTTGAAGACAGGGGTAAGTAATAGATGATATAACAACAAAATCTCTAATATTAACAACATATAACAACGGAACCTATAATTTTATTTAATATAGCGATTAGTTAATATAATGAACGATTGATATAATTTTATAATAACTAATTTTTATAAGCATAACATACATTCAATATAAAATCGTTTGACATACCACTCAAAAGATATAAAACTTATTTAGACTAATATGATGAATTATTATTTATTTAATAAATATTTAAAAGTATTTTTTCTTTGTTTTATTCTTTGTAAGTTCTATCGTAGTTATAGGTAATAGTAACCTAAGTGGATATTAAACATAACTAGTAACTGATTACCACCTGCGCTAAGATAGGTCGACGGAGCCCCGCTTCGCGGGGCTCCTATTTCTGGGTGGTTTAAAAAAAAATAACCACGAAGGCTAAGGCGGGAGCTCCGCTCCGCTGCGCTCCCGCCTTAGCCTTCTAACCTAACCTATCCGAGTCGGGGTACTCTGAGTCGGGGTACCATAATGACGTTTTTTATATACTTATATTAAACGTTAGACCTAATGATTTTCGATTAAATAAATAATATACATATTAAACGTTAGACCAAATGATTTTCGATTACATAAACGTTATATCAAACAACGTTATACTACTTAAGTTTTAGAATAAATAAATGTTATATGTAAAGAAATTATATCTACAGTTGGTATATCTCACGTTGATTATATCTTATGAACGATAATAAAATGAAATTAGACCAAATGAGTTTATACGTTATGAGACGCACCCTGAAGACAGGGGTCGTCACCAAGACAGGCCTAAAACACGCTGGCGTGACGATTTCAACTCGTTCCTGATAGATTGGCCGAAGAAAGCACAATATAAAGAAAATTGAAATAGTATGAGTGTGACCAGCAGTGAAAAAGTACAGTTTGAACCAAATATACAAACCAAAATGGTTTTATGGGGCATAGTTTTATTTATATATTTAATACTTCAAGCACATAAATATACAGACGGGCATTTTCTACCAGTCAACCTTTGGGTGATGCAGAGATAAACAGTGGTAGATTCAATCATGAAAATTAAGGAATACATATTTGAAATATAAAGATACGCATAATTATACTCGTATACAAATATATTTATTTATTATACAAATAAATATACATAAATACATAAATATACTAAAAAGAAATAAGACAAACAATGAGAAAAAACTACTTTTAGTATTAGACTGCTATAAACTTTTATAAATAAAGAAACATTACATAAAATAGACAAAGTAATTACCACACACACTAATAACCTCATTCAACTGCCACAAGTTAACAACTCTATATAACATTTCAATATCAAGTGCCAACACACATCTGCGACATACATCTCAACTGTAATAACGTTAGTGCGCACTAGGTATATGCACAATGTTCTAGTCCAAATGATATGCAGACGTTTTGCTTGTAAAGTTAAACTGAATAACTCACGATTATGGTGTTATTGTTTGAACTTTACCTTTACGTTCAGAAGGCCTAGCTAAGTGGTAATCGCTTTCAACTGAATTGACATAAGCTTTTCGATGGTTTATGTCATCCCAATTATATTTTTGACTTCTCCATCCCCGGCACACGTCAACGGTACGGGCAACTGCAACCGTCAACACGCATCGACAGCAGCCGTCAAAAATGTGCCACTCTTGTATTTGACTACGGTGCTCAATTACACGAGCAGCACATTGTCGACGGCTCCAGTTGCCTTTGTTTTGCAGCAGTAAGTCTGCTGATAGAATGTCACTTTATCAAGGTCATCTTGATTAGATTAAGTTTTCCGTAAATGTATGTGAACACTAGAATTTATGATCGATATGTCTTAGTTTGCTACTTGAAGAGAACTGGATAGAAAAATCGTCATACTGTGGTCATGGCGTAACATTATTATGCCATTTTTATTTAAAGAATAATTTGGGCATAGTATAAGTCCTTGTGGAATCAATATTAGTGCATATTCCTATGGTATCACTTAAAAGTTATCATAATTTGGCAATGTATTTCATGAATACTTACAAAAGTTATTAGCATCTACTTTACTTATGAATAACATAAAGCATTACGATGTAATACCATCAACATACACTTCTATCTATGTCAGCAATAGCTACAGAAAATACCAAATACATCATAAAAATATAACAAGATTATAGCTAATAAATAAACATAAGTCAATCAGGATTTACAAGACGGAAGGCAATATTTACGAGACCATTCCATTAACACAAATGGTCCCATCAACTAAGAAAATAATCCTAATGCTGTGGATGAAATTCTTATATTTCAGTATAGGGAAAACATTAGTCATTATGTTGTTATAGTCTTGTGGAAGGTCGATTGCAGGCATTCTCTAATTTTTATAGGAAAAATTATTATCCAGTGTGCAAACTGTAATCGTGAATTATTCAGCATATGACTCTAGATACCCTATCGTAGAATTTTTTGTCGAATATAAAAAACAGCTGTTTCATAGAAAAGTGCAATAAGTACGCGTCAAAATATATGGAACAATATTTTTTTTTTATGACCGACGAAAAGTTTGTACGCTAGGTGGTCTAGAATCATAATAAAATTATGCTAAATTCATTACGGTTTGCGCACTGGTTAATTTTTTTCCTTTATTTGTTGATTATTCTATTACGAAAATATGACTATTTACACAAATATTTATTTAATATAATTATTTTGTAATAATGGATTTGTCATGAATTTTGATCTACATATTATAATGTAAAACAATGCCACAATTAGCAAAAAACCTAATATATTTTGAATTCCGCGGGCTACATTGAAGGAATAATCTTAATAATTTGGTGTATGTAGGTGACTACTCCTCCGCAAAATATTTCATCCGCGAGTGAAACGTTACCCTTTTAAAATTCTAAGGCGACGAATCATCCGAAACAGGAACAAAAAAACGCATGTTTTTTCTAAGTGCAATAAATTTTGCATAATATCTTTACATTTTTACTTTGCTTTTCTAAAAACAATTATATTAAAGCAATGTCAATTTTGTCTGAAAAAATTACAGTAAAATACTTATATACCAGGATAAGAAATACGCCTTGTAATGTACCAAAATTATCTGTCGTCTTCATCGAATTAAAAACTTTGAAATTTATCCGATATCATTCAATGCCAAACAAGATAAAAATAGCTAGCAGAATTCGATTTTAATATTTCCATCGTTATTTCCTCAAGTAATCTGTAGCAACGTCGTTATCCAATGCATTGAAGCTTGAAATAAAATTGGCTAAACTTGAGCATCTTCGAAGCTCACTCTGACAATACTTGGATCTTTATTTTCTATGTTATTTTAAGTAATGGGTTGTTTATTTGTTTATTGTTGCTCACTTAAACCAATTATATTAATTTTAATGAAAAAATATATACTCAAAATTACTCTTTTTTGCAGCTATTCACAATAATAATCCTAAATTCACTAACAAACATCACAGAAGACGTAGAAGTCACAGTTTTGCACAAGAGATTTTTGAAAATGTATCCCCTAAAGTGTTTACAAAGGAGAAGAAAGTTTGTATGAAAGTTCGTAATTTTTGCCGATGGGAAATCGCATAATGGCTTGTATGCTATAAAGATTAATCGTCATTCATCATCATTTCAGCCGAAAGACGTCCACTGCTGGATATAGGCCTACTCCAAGCACCTCCACTTTGACCGGTTTGAATGGGTTACTGCGGCCTTCACAAGGTGGTCGGTCCATCTTGTGGGAGGCCGTCCAACGCTACGTCTTCCGGTACGCGGTCGCCATTCCAGAACCTTTCGGCAATAGCAGCATAATCAGCCTATATGTAATGTTCCCATTGCCGGGACACAGGCCTCCTCTCTTCGGGAGGGAGTGGGCTGTAATCTACAACGCGAGGCCAATGCGGGTTGGTAGATATAATTTTTGGTTCTAAGACATGCCGGTTTCCTTCACCGTTTTGAGAGCACTGGTGATGAAATTATTTACACAATGTAAAGTACCTGCCGGGGTTCGGAACTCTATTTTGAGTAAATTGTTAATTTCATCATCATAATCATTTTCATCAACTGAAAAATGTTTAACCTTAATTTTTCTATGCTAGTACTGATAATGGGTCTTTTTCCATAGCCTTTAAAGGATTATTTTTAAATGAACCATCCTAAATCTTAGCAAGCGTAGTGATTGTTTTTTTTTCCTTATCACAATTAACAATATAATTGTACAAACAGTATTGCTGTCTATTTCATACAGGCGCATTTACAATTCCTTTTGCGAATTATCAGACACAAAGTCAAAGTCAAACCATTTATTTCAAATAGGCACAGAAAAAGTACTTTTAAAAAATAGAATTGATTCTAATTTCCCCTTTCCAAAAATTAGTTTTAGGCAAGAATTGGCAAGAAATTCCACCGGAACTCCTTTAAAACGTTTTACATTAATTATATAATTATATTATGTGTAACTTCAGATCTCCGACTGCGAATTCTTTACTGTAAATCCATTTACCTGAGAAACCGACAAGCTCTACAGTAACACTTACCTCTCAATAACCCAAACAGTATCTCACTATTATTTACTTCCAAATTACTATCCACATCCTCTGTAGCTACATCCACACTAGGTCTCTCTTTCATACATCCAGTATAATCAAGTCCGTCTCAATAATCGTTTGTGCCGACTAACGTGCATGGTGTATTATGTAACCATGTACCTACACGTCATGTATTGAGACGTTCGCCTAATACGTCTCTAGGGCTAATGGTATTTACATTTTGCGGTTGCATTGGTGGTCTGATCGGATATATGGTTGGTATTGGTTCTGTGTTTGGACATGAATGGGGTGAGTTTGTATGTTCAATATCTATTATTATGATCTACTTTTAGAGTAAACTTGATTGAAAACACATTGGTGGACTCCAACATAGTTGGGAAAAGGTTAGACAGATGATGATGATGATAATGAGTGAACTTTACACCCTGTTCCTCTATATTGTAAAAAAAAAAACATAATGCTTCTACGGTGGTCCCGTACGAGTATTTAGACCTACTTTTTGTTTGGAAACTAAGTTTCAAAATCTAGTTCAATCTGTTAGCTATTGAATTTCAAACTAAAAAGGTATAAAGACCGGCTTGTATGCATACCAGTTCTGACAATGTGGAAATCGGATTATTCTAGAGCTTTCATGAACAGCGAGCTTTTAACAATATCGTATTAAATTGTGAACTCGCTATTTTTATGACGGAAAAAATATACTTTATTAAAGATTAAAATATTTACATAATTTAGAAAGCTAACAGTCCTAAAACAATAATACGTTATTCAGCTGCTTTAATTACGGAACCAACTAGTTAAAATAGTCTCTAGCTCGTTAAATGACATTTGTTCCTGTAACATCATCTGCCTAGCCTTTTCCCAACTATGTTCGGGTCGGCTTCCAGTCTAACCGGATGTAGCTGAATACCAGTATTTTACATGGAGCGACTGCCTATCTGACCTCCACAATCCAGTTACTGGGTAATACGATACCCCTTGGTAAGACTGGTTATCAGACTTTCGGGCTTGTGACTACCCGTAACGACTGTCAAAGATCACAACGAATGACAGCCGGGACCAACGGCTTAACGTGCTTTCCGAGGCACGGAGAGGTCTCGGTATGTAAAGATGGTCGGTCACCCATCCACAGACCAACCGTGGCAAGCGTAGCTTAACCTGATTGATCGACCTGTGCGGCTGTTATTATTTAGCCACGGGCCCCTCTGATCTATTCCTCCTCTCTGTAAGAATAAATGAGCCGTCATCCACCACGCGGGCTCAGTACAGTCTGGTGATACACCCGGCATACTTCCTGCCAATTAATAAAACATTTTACCCCGCTCGTCTCCACTACGTTACCCCAGAAAATATTCACGATAATACGCGTATGCCTCGTAAAGCATTCTCATATAATACACCAGCGGGGTAGTGAAAAATTAATAATTCATAAAAATTACCATCACTGGAAACGTGGCTTTAAAAAATTTACCGAAAAAATTGCGGCAAGTGGGGTCGCTTCGCATGAATGAGCTCGTACTCACAACGACATATCAATCTTTACATGGCCAGTATAAGCTCACCTCTCATAGTACGGGAAGCCTAGGCAATGCGAGGTCAACGTATATTGAAATGTATACTTAATATGTTGGCTCGTGTACTAGGTGCAATCAAATTTAATAGGTATTCATGGCGTTGATATTTGGTTACAAGGTTGTTAATTTTCGTTTAAAACCACGTATATTGTGCAATTTTCGATTGCATTGGTTGTCTTTACGATGTTTGACGACGGTCACACGACGTATTAAGCCCTTAATAAACAATTAACGTTTTATTTACCGTAAAGAACTACGGTTTATTCGCCGTGTCCCACGGTGTGTCGCACGGTCCTCAGTGTTGTATGGGTCACTATTGAAGAGTGTTGACGGACATGTGTTTTCTACGGCGCAGTTTATACGCTGTACCGTGAAGAAACCGCGCTGTGTATGTACAGACGCCAGCACATCAAGCTGCTACAATCTGTCAAAATTCTTTAATAGATTTTCAACCTTATCGCTAAAGCATAAGTTTCAAAGTTGATTGGGAAAATTTGACAGTTCCGGGTAACTTGATGTGCTGGCGTCTGTACAAAGTCTTCGTCGACAGACACGTTTTTATTTTATTTTTTTTCTTCTTTTCAATATTCAGTGTATTATCTACCTACCTCCTTACTTTTAAACGTTGTATAGCGTCTGTATAGTTACACAACGCTTTGTCTTTTTTATTTGTGTTAATTCTTATTTGTGTATAATGAAGTATTGCGTTGAGAATTTTATTTGTGTGTAGGTTATCTAGTAACCCCCTTACTAATAAACTTTGTATAGCGTCTGTATAGTTACACAACGCTTTGTCTTCTTCTTTAGAAAGTCAAATTACAGACGACTGAAAGAATGAAATCGGTGTCGGTTTGGTCAATTAGGAATTGAACTTTTGTATTAAACAACTGATTTTTTTTTTCGTGATTTCAGATTTGGTCCCATAGTGAAAGTTGTTCAGTTCGATGGTCTAAAGCACCTCTTAAAGTTTGTAGGGTTGATTTTGAAACACCTTATATAAGGTGCTATAAAAATATCTAACACGGCTTCAATGGGAGACAGTGTTCTGTATATAGATTACAATAGTAAAGATACATTATTGATCTTATGTCATAAATTGTTTCATACAAAAAAATGTGCGTATTTTGAATTGATTTAATTGCATGAAACTGTCCCATAGTAATTAGCTGTTGCCGCACCGTCATTTCATTTCGAAAAATATGACGAAGTGACACATCGCGCGTAGTTTGTGAACTACGTTATGCAGAATAGAGTAAATGTTTATTTAATTACTTTATTTTCTCAAATTGATTTAACTATTCCGGGGTACAAAATTTCTTCAGTGCTGTAATCTATATACAAAATACTGTCTCCCATTGATGCCATGGCAGATATTTTTATAGCACCTTATATATACTCCAGCATCTAACTTCCCAAATTTTTTACTGCTGCGCGTTCCAATCTGTGTAAAATGATTAAATTAATTAATATCATCACTGATTTCATCAAAAGTAAATTCATTGTTGATATTGCTCATCCTTTTATCCACACTCGTTCAAAAATAATCTATAAATATGCATTTTTTTTTTTGTTAGCCTATGTTGTATCCCACTACTGGGCAAGGGCTTCCCCTTTTTTCTTCCAAACCTCCCGTCTTGTGCGATCTCTGGCCATAAAATTGAAGTGTCTCTTTGTGATGTCGAAATAACAACTTTTTACTAAATGCATATGAGGTACTTATAACATTTTTTTTTTATTTGTTGTGTCTGTCTGTCTGTTTGTTCCAGCTAATCTCCGAAACGGCTTAACCGATTTTAATGAAACTTGGTATAGGGATACTGAACCCTGAGGCAGGATAGGTGTTTTATCAACATACTACGCGGGAGAAGCTACGAGTGGAAGCTAGTTCAAAATAAAAGGGCGATACCGATACCAATCTGGCCCGAAGCTGATTCGATAACTGTTTCATTTACCAATTCCGAGCACAGACCACTTTAAATAAACATTATACTTTACAATGTATGCACAAATTAAAACACAGAATATTTCGAACAATGCAAGTTAATTAATCGGACGAAATGAATTGAAAACCGTCGATTTTAAAATTCGATTTAATTTACATTACTTGTATGTTTATACCGTTAATTCTCGATTTTTTTTGGCATCAGGGGACAAGCGACGATGAAATTGGACGGGAAATTAATTTTCGGTGAACTGAAGTGAATTTCCTGTATGAGGACAAGCCCTCCCATTGGAAGCAGTGAGAGTAGAGGAACAGAGAGTGCACTTGTGTTTGCGCACTACAGGTTCAAATGAAATTAGCTAGCAAAACTCCGCCGACATGATGGGTATTCGATAATTATAAATACGACGAAACAAAAAAAAATGAGCAATTTTTTTGGGATCGACGATCGCTGATGGTTTTCTTACTAAGTATGAGTTGAGAAAATCCGTTTTCTTTTTGTTTTATCTTGTTAAGATATCGATACTCATCAAGTCTGTTAAGTTAACATTAAAAAAAAAAATGGGGTGTGGCTGTGTCATGGACACGGCTGTGTGTTGTACGAGAATACGTTTACGTAACGGGATTGATCCAGTGTCGATATAGAAGTGATTTTATCATTCACTTGCATAATTTCAAGCGCCCCAGCTGCAGATGTACTGGCACCGTCGCGCGTCGTTGATCCGCTCGGCTGCATTCATTCTTTTACGCTCCCGGCACTGCTGGACTCGGTTATGGTGTTCTTTCCTGGAGTGGAGACTGCGTATCGGGAACCGTAGTGTGGCACACCCCACCCACCTAGATGGACGGACGGCCTAAAGAAGGTGGCTGGGACAGACTGGATGCGGAAGGCGGAGGACAGGGTGTTGTGGCGTAGCCTGGGGGAGGCCTATGTCCAGTAGTGGACTGCGATAGGCTGAATTGATTGACTGAAAAAACTGAAGGCACTCTATCACTACAAACTAAATATTTAATTCGATATCAAAATAATTACTCGTACAATGTAATATCTTCTACCAAACTACGACTTCAGCATTTGCTTCAGAACTAATCCTTTTCTTCTTCTAAAACTGACATTACTAGTGTAAAGAAAGACATTCCGGTTCGAATGAACTGAAACAAAAATTAAATTAAAGGACCACGTAAAAATACTGTTGCCATCGAGGCTAGCTTACAATATTACTCAGTTTCCAATTATAGTTTTTAGATACGTCCTATACAGGGTGGCAGGCATATAACGCGCAAACTTTAACCATGAATTCTTAACCTAGCGTTTAATTTTTTTTTCGTTTTTTTTTTTTTTTTGTTAGCCTATTCTATCCCACTGCTAGGCAAAGGCCTCCCCCAAATCCTTCCAGGAACTCTTTTCCCGCGCCACCTCGAAACAGCCCTCGCGTTACGCGTCCAGGTCACCTCGCCATCTCTTTCTGGGCCGGCCTCGGCAGCGCCGTCCATCTTCAGGCACCCGTTGTGTGGAAATTTTTGCCCAGCGGCCATCGTGCATACGGCTGATATGACCTGCCGAATCCCATTTGAGCATGGCAGTCTTTTCTCGATAATAAAATAAAAAAACAGGCGTTACATACAAAAATACCCGGTCAAAATATATGAAACAGCAATTCTTTTTAAATAACCGACGAAATATTTTTACGTTTTGGGGTCCAGAATCATGTACTCAATGTATGGTAACAGGTTCTGCGTCGATGTCCTTGCCACCCTGCAGGGTTATTGCGTCACGCACTAGCAGTAGCAATGGCTTTCATTTTGACAGTTCAACAACATTCATTGCTTGATTTTACGTTGTTGAGCAGACACATTTTTCGAACATATGGAGCAAGGGATAAGTAATAGTGTGTTACGCAATTAGGGTGCTGTATAGGACGGATCTGAGAACTATCTATAATTTTATCATGTTTAGATTTCGATACCCATTACACCTGCAGAGTTTCGATAGCTAATTTAGTTTGACCCTGTATAGAAAGTAGTTGTTTCTATACAAATATGCTTACCCAAGTAAAAGTCGGTAAAGACAGTGTAATAGTTCCAAATATGTAGATAGGCATTCGTTGATTGAGTGCCATGTTGAACATCCTCACATTGGTCTTATGTGTTCTGTTGTAGATGTACCATTTCTCTGTGACTGCCTTCTCCAATGCTTCACACTGTAATTGTATAAATAAGTCTATAATTTAAATCTGTCTGCCTGTCCCATCTTGCTGCCCTCCCCCAGCGACGCCCTAAGCCGAGGTTCGTACCCCACAGGGGGTGCCCTTAGCGTGTAGTCGCTTAGTACCTATATTAGATATTCGCCCCTGGCTGGAGACTTTGAGTTTACTTAAGGCAACCACAGGATAGTCCGGTTAAGTAGTCAAGCCATCTAAAGGTCAACTACGAGATGCCATATAGGAAAAAAAAAGAACAAACTCCACCAAAACAAAGATCGAATAATTGTAGTTGATTAAAGGAATAATAAGAGTAAGCTTATAGTAAAACTGCGCAGTGCTGCACACCCCCACCCTATTTCAAGTTTAACAAATATCAACTTTATTTCAATGACGATTAAGTTGATTTCAGAGTGACTATTGAACTATTGAAAAAGTTATAAAAATATTTGAAGTTGTAGCGTAAACTGAACTTTATTGTGTAGGAATTAAACTTATTTTTCCATTCATTCATATTTGTTTACTTTTTTGGCAAATAAATCGCGAACGCATGGTAGATGGTTTGGTCATGTTGAGAGGATGAATGAAAGGCGACTAACCTAAAGGTTTACAAGGCAAATGTGACTGGAAACGCCGAGAGGGGATGCCCTAGGAGGACATTTATAATGATCTTTCTTATTGGTGATGTTCTTAAAAAAGGCCAGGTGCGTAGAACTCGCAACCGGCGCGCGTGTATGAACGTGAACGAGGCTAAAGGAGTAATGTAAGGATCGTAGCAGGTGGCGTATGTGAATGGAATAATCGATGAAATGTAAAAATACAACAAAGCCAGAACAGACCGTATGCTGAAAATTCCGGCAGTCTCTGCGTCAGATGGACTGGAGTAAAATTACTGGCCTAGGGCGAGCCTTACTCGGGCACTAATATGTCTATCAATACTAAATATACTCGAAAAGCGGAAGAGTTTGTTTATTTGTTTGAACGCGCTAATCTTTGGAACTACCAGTCGGATTTGATAAAATCTTTTTGCATTTGATAGCCCAAGTCTTGAGAAAGTCTATGGGCTATTTGACATCACGCTAAGATTGTTAGGAGCCGAGCAAAAAGTAAGAAAGAACGCTTAGTGAGTAATAGCGCGGGTAGGCGATGTGATGCGACAGGGTCGGTCAGGGAAACTAGAAAGGGCTTTGAAGATCTGTGGCATACCTACCTATCCGTCACTATTTTTTTTTTAATAGTTGACACGCATGAAACCTTTATAAATTGATAGCTGACATCAATACACACAGAAAACCTAATAAGACCAAACCCCGTAAAGCGTCACACGATATAAATTAAAGTTCAAATCGATCACGTGACATCCATATTTTCTTAACTTGATTAGATTTTGTTGCATAGATGTTTGAAATAATCACTCTGAATATTTTATTTATTTATTTATTTATTAAAACTTTATGCACAAGTAAAAACTGTACAAAGGCGGACTTAATGCCTTGGGCATTTTCTACCAGTCTACCTTAGGGTGATTTTAAATATTCAAACATATATAACTCACTAACTGGACGCCTGAGGGAGGACATCGCCGTTGAGGTAGACCACGGTGAACGTGGTGTGACGATTTGATAAAGTTTGCAGGCCAACATGGCCAGAGATCGCACAAGACAGGGAGGTTTGGAAGGAAAAAGGGGAGGCCTTTACCTAGCAGTGGGACACAATATCCTTTGTGCTTACTAGTTCCTTTAGCAGTTTCTTTGAAAGAACTACTGAGAATTTTTGTATTTCTGAGACTAGATACTTCCTTTAGCAGTTTAGGCTGACAAAAAAAAACTCAATAATTCCTAGGAAGATGCAAGGCAGAAAAAAGAGAATCACTTACCTCATTTTCAACTTGCTGTCCCATCAAACAGAACATAAGAACTACCAGTATAAAACTAAACTCGTGAATATAATACTTCATCGTTTCCAAAGATAATTTATTCTGAAACCAAAAGTTTTTGCTTAAGGGGGATGCGCTAAGGTAACCCACGAAATTCAGTGTCATTATTACATATAGCGTTTATGAAACTTCTCCGGGCAAAAAAACTATGTTAAACACCGAATTTGGCAATAGTGATACTTTAGACTATTTCGACTACTATTACTCTAAAATCTGAGTAAAATTTCCTTTGCGCCGGGCTAGGGGTAATTTTGACCGATCTCCTTTACATACGTATTTTGTAATTTGGAGGTCAGTGTCAGGTTGTATGGTGATTGAAATATTATGATTCGTGACAAATATGGCTTTACAGAATTATAATTAATCATTAGAACAATAATAAGAAATATCATGATTTCATGACTAAGAAATATCATGATAGTCATTCAATAGGGTAAAATTAACTTACAGAGTTATTTTGATAATTTTTATGATTATATTTCTATAAATAAATATTTGTTACGGCCGCGAATCGTAATTATTTAGATCGACATACAACCTGTAAATTGCAAAAAAAGTAAGAAAAATTTAATTTCTCGGGCTACCCTAATGCTTTCGCCTGAATGAAAGAGAAACTAGTTGGTTAATGAAACAAAAAGTTGCTCTGCGGCAAGTGAGGTAACTAAGCTTTGGAGTGTATCAGATTCCCTTTGTAGTGAAGTTTGTCTTGTAATGGTTCCTGCATAGAATAAAGTATTTTTATTTCCATTAAAACATGGTACAGACGCCAGCACATCAAGCTACCCGAAACTGTAAAATTTTCCCAATCAACCTTGAACCTTATGCTGTAGCGATAAAGTTGAAAAGAAATTTGACAGATTGTAGTAGCTTGATGTGCCAGTAACTTCGTTCCTGCCGGGGGTCCCCCGACCCTACACGTTTTTTTTATATGCACCTGTGTACGTGCCAACGAATAAATTTTTCTTTCTTCTTTGAGCGAAATAGAGTCTTCAACGAGTATGTAAACTCTTAACTTCTTTGAACCCTTTTCTACTAGAGCTAAGCTAAGCTATAAAAATCAAATGTTTCTATTGGTTGAAATCATACACATCCCTCGCTTAGCACATCTCAGCTATTGGTTGACATCATACAAAATTACACGTCTCTCGCCTCGCGACACAGCTTGGCACATCTAGTGAAAAAGCAGCCTAATCCTAAAATCAAACTGCTATTAATACTCGTACAAAAGGGACCGAGCGATAAAATTTAATTAACGTAATCACTAAAGTTTGCATCACTTACCGATATAGCGATTTTCACAGAGCACATACATACCAGCATTATAGCATCTAATATCAATGTTAAGTAAAATGGACGGCAGATAACATTGAGCCGATTGCTGAACCTATAAAAACAGATATTTAGATTCACGATTTGTTTGTTATTGGAAAGATAGTAGCTATAGTATCTCCTAAATTATATTTTGTGTGTTGCTGTTGTATACAATGTGGAGAAAACAATACGACAATAAATAAAAACACTGGCAATACTGTTTGTTTTGGCCTTTCTTCTCAGAGTAGTCAAACAGGAAACGCTGACCTCTTCTAGTTTTTAAAAATATGATTGGCGTGTGAAAGTGTTTGTACAAACCTACTTACAGAAATGAAATCTTTTATCAATAGTAATTCATAATAGTATTTTGGAACTATCAAATAAAACCTAACAACGAAAAAGTGATTTTTCCAAACAAACTAAATAGTAGTGATGGGCCGAGTATGGGTTTTATCAATCTTTGACTAGCTATATAGTATGTTGGATATATTCGATTGAATTTTCATTTGCAGACTCGGAACGGCATAAGACATATTATGCAGTTTAATGTACTGTCCTTTTGTCGTCTCCTCCTTGTACAATATTGTAGGAAATTATCAAAAATACGTAAAAATTGAGCTTTCTCGAATTCCATGATATTTCGCATAGGCTTTATGGGGTGCTTAACTGCTGCAAAAGGGTCACACTATCACGTCCTGGAAAGGATATGTCAAATTACAAGTCAACCTGCATAGATCAACTATAGGTTTTCTAATTCATGTTAATTATTTTCTAGAATGTAAGATGTAGGATTAACAATCCTGATAAAATTAATGAATTTACTTTATTCCTAGAAAATTAAGATTTCGAATCTGTCGTTGTGCTTTAGCGTTGTCTGGGATTTTCAAAATTATTCCCATTTACATCAATGATTAAAAAGCTATTGCATAGCATACGTCTAGTCGCACGCACACAAACACCGTGCCGAAGTCTGCCGAACTGATACGACGTTAGACGATGCACGGCTTTCAACGCTGCACCGCTGTGCCGGTCGGAGTGGGGGGTGTTAGGTTTATTTTCGTTACGGAATTTCTTCATTCGATCGCCGCGCTCAAAGCCCAAGATAAAAGCTATGCAATAGCTTAAAAATATAACTACTTCTATCATTCTTCTAGTTATCCTTCGCCAATTACCTATGTACACAGTTAAGTTTTGTGTTCAACAAAAAAAAATTCAACTTGTTTCTTTTTTTCTTTTCCTAATATCTCCAATTTCCAAATCACATACGTACTAAAATACAACAAATTAGTCTAAAATCTGAATAGTTTTAGTACTTTTGAATAAAGAATATAAATACCTCTTTATCTTCACGTAATGATCGATACACTGAGACAGAACCCAGGTGCAGTACGCTTGCCATGTGTCATCTTGAATACCAGTCACTTCCAGTACAAGTTCATTCATGTGCAGCAGTATGAACGTCAATATCCTTATCTGGCGAATCACTTGACTGAGTAGCAGGATTATAGTTAACTGAAGAGCTGGATAAGCTGTAGGAAAACAAAACTTTATCTATACTCAAATCGTAAGTTCTTATTTTGAAATCAAAGATAGTTTCTAAAAGCGTGAGGGTAGCCCACGAAATTAAAATTTTCTTAGGTTTTTGCAATTTGCAGGTCAGTATCAGGTTGCATGTTGATATAACTATATATGATACACAAATGTTTATCTCATAAAAATCATGAATACGTTATGTGTTGATATAATATTTGTTTGTTATTTGTGAATCATATTTTATAATCCAAACCCGCGAGGGTTTTCGACCTTCTTTTTATTCTAGTTTTTCAGCCTTATCATAACTTAAACTATTCTAAACTATCTCTACAAAATATAATACACGTTATTAATGTCGAAACAAATCAGCAAGTAGGTTTGCTATCTCAGGTGAAGGCTGCGCTAAAACTTTAACATAAAGACCAATGTCATAGGTTTTCGATGAGATCCCTTCTTTTCGCATAATGTTCTTTTTCCTAATATACTTTGGCGTAACTATTTTGCTATAATTTGTTTTGCTATAATAATACTTTGCCATATTTTTTGTTTGGCATACAGTTTATGTTGGCATGTTGTAGTTCTTGAAGGCTAATTTGTTTTGGCATAAATTTAATTCGCATAATACTAAACGACGTCAGGGGCACCCCAAGATTCGGTTTGGTTAGGTTCCTTTAAACCCTACAGACAGAAATAGGAGCCCCGCACAGTTGGGCTCCTTCAACCTAACGTCTTTAGAAATAAAACGAGCATGCTTGATATAATGTTATGCTTAATCATTATTATGATTAGAGAAATTATGCGTAAGCTGTTATGCGTAAATAATGTTATGCAAATATAATTAGGAGAAACAAAAGTATGCCAACTTATATTAGGTCTTAAAATTTTATGGAAATGGATAGGGAACCGTTTTCGATCTTAAAGTGAAAGATTTGCAAGTGATTGTTCAGTCTTTGTTCAAAGTATCAGATCTAAGCCTCGACTTAAGACAGCTTCAAAACAAATTGATATAATAAGATAGGTTTATCGTGATTTAAAAAGAAATTGTTTTTGGAGTAACCTGAAAACAGTTTCCCAGAAATTCGTTTTCAACAAAGACTTTACGTAGACATTGACAAATGCCTAGCTTTACTCTGATCTTCAAGACGTGAGCTGCAGTCTCGCATTTCAATACACTGAACGACTATCAAAGTTAACAATATGTTAATTATGAAACTAATTTGTTTAGAATCGATTTCTGTAATTTTTATTTTTTTTCCCTAAAATAATTAAAACTACATAAATTGCAGTCTCACTGCCGCTGTACAGTAAAAAAAAAACAAAATGGTCGAAGTACCCACTACGCTAGACTGGGGAGGGTGCGTAATGTAACCACATTTTTCTCCCACAATCAGTATAATTAATTTAATAAATTAATAAACATTGTTTCATTAATAATAGTAAAAAATCTGTGGAAGTATTTAAATATGCCTATAACAGAAAATTCTAATTTAGGTGCTTGGTGGTGTGCGTTAATTCCGGGACATGTTGTATTCAAGGATTTTTGGAAAGTGAAAATACATATTAGGTTGGTTGGTTAACTACTTTTGGCGTGCCCTGAACATACAACACAACCGTGCTGACTTATTATTCTTATCACCACGGGTTTGGCGCGGCATTACATTATATGAATAGGTACCTATTCCCGTCTACCTCGTGTCGACAGAGTGTAGTCAGTACATTAGTTTCGAGTGAGAAGATATTATTTGTAATTCCACGCCCGGTGCAATCTGGGTAATTCGTTCCGCAACCAACCTAAAACCATACTATTGGCTTATCCTTTACACTGGTGATTCTCTTATAAGCTAGTCATACATCGAGTCGAAACAAAGAATATACAGGGTCCCATTAAAATAGATGGACAACTTTTAACACAGCGCTCATAGTACAGACGCCAGCACATCAAGTTACCCGAAACTGTCAAATTTTCCTAATCAACTTTGAACCTTTTGCTTTAGCGATAAAGTTGAAAATCTATTAAAGAAATTTGACAGATTGTAGTAGCTTGATGTGCTGGCGTCTGTACGTCTAACCAAAGATATCCAAGCAAAAAAAACACTGATTAAAGTGATTTTATTTTGACCTAAAATTTTAATAATAAATTGCCGGCACATTAGTGTATTTTCGTTAGCTGGTGGCCTACCATGATCTAATTAAAAACGATTCAAAAACAAGACATTTCAGTTTAGGTTCCTAAACTGCATCGCTTGAGCTGCTCTATGGACGTCATGGTACCAAACAAGTATCAATGAAACCAAAACTTGCGACTCAGTTTGGGACAATCAATGTCAGCAGATGGCACGGCCTAAACTGAATCGTTAAACTGACGTCATGGTACGAATTAGAAGAACAGTTCAGTTTAGGTCCTAAAATGGATCTCGTTAAGAGCTTGTGGTAGGCCTCCAGATTATTTTTCTTGTAAGTATCTAATGCGTTTTTCTTATATTTATTTTTACCATAGTCCTTATTTTGGTGGTCTGAATGATTTCTAAAAATTTGTCCATATATTTTAATGGGACCTTATAGATGCATTAGAAAAGATCATCAGACAGCTTTTACTTACCTATGCAGCATAGATAACCAGCATAAGCATGAAATATGAATGACACAATATAAACTGTGTAGTTTTCCAAACTCCATGGGAACCACATGTCGAAAGCTGGAAAGGAATGAGTATATCAGTAGTTACTGTAGCTAATGATGTTGATGAATGATAATGCTAAGGTAGTAAATGAGAAACCCTTAAAACCATGATGTTGGTCGCCATTTTTTTTTTTTTTTTTTTTGTGGATGGGAAATCATCTAATGACTCCTCCCGCTCTGGGTGGAGCGGAAGGGAGTGTCAGACTCTTACTGACTAAAACCCACCCGTGTTCCCTCCTTAGCCCTTTATGTTCCGGGGCAGCAGTAACCCTTTCGGACGATCCCGCTACCCCGGCACGTTGGTCGCCATTAAAGGCTCTTCCCAACAGGTGCGTTATTATCGGTCGATAATATCGGAGGTGTTATTGCTATATGTTTTTAGTACATTTTGTATTAGGACAGCCTCGAAGTTACACAAATCCTGCTTTAATAACGACGCAATAGAAGTAGGACGTTTGCGTTCCCCCATCCTGTGATATTCCGATTTGAGTTCTTAGAACATTTTGTATTAGGACGCAAACGATCTTACACACACTTGCTTTAATATCGTAGTAACATGTAGCGCATGCGGGGGGCCTGTAGTGTTGGTTATACGCACAAGCTAAAAATATCTGACGATAAAAACGCAGCGGTCTAGCAAGGAATCGGGATGCATTATGGCAATAACGCATCCGGTATTATCGACCGATAATAACGCTCCTGTTGGGGAGAGCCTTAAAGTTTCATATGTAGAGGCAAACTTGCGACATGTTCGCATGTTATATGTAAGTATTTCCACAACATAGATCCACAAACAATTTATCTTTGTATACTCAAACGTATTTCATCCTGTGTTATATAATTCTCGTAGGAATTTTGTTTTTCATTGCAGAACGAGAGGACGTTAGATAGTCCTTCTTACCATCAACGCTGGCATATTTTGTATTATAATTATGTCTATTCATTATACTAAAATCAGAAACTTACCTAAAAGCCGCAAAGACTTATCCTCCCGAACAATCATTAAATAAATTGGACTGCAAAGATACAAGGTTGCACAAAAGAACACGGTAGCAACATAAGTCTTCAAAAGAACTCTCGTGTACTTAAATACCTTCTCCTGTGTACCGAATACCAAGTCTCTCAATTCTGCTATCCTCTCCCCACCATTATGCACTAGCAAAACATTCTTTATCAACGGCATTTCCAACATAGCATCTCGAAAAGCCATCTCTTCGAGAAAATTTCGGAATTGATTGCGAAATGTGAGGCAGACTCCCAAAGTAATCGTCATGATGACACCGGTAATCCAGATACAAGCTCCTTGGATGCAGAGAAGGAAATTGGAGAAGTTAGTGGCAACAAAACCAGTGGTGAAAATGAAGCAGAAGACCCCAATGATGAAGTTGAAGATTTGCAAAAGCAACCATGGTTTGGAGCTCCAGTCCTTTTTGGCGAATATGGGAATTCCGGCGAAGGATAGAATCCGGTGAAACGTAAGGAAAGTCTCGTCCATTTTGAACCGGTAAATGATGTTGGAAAAAAACAGCATGGCGTTTTTATTGAAGCTTAAATTGGTACAGTCGAGTACACGAGCGGTCTTGAGGAATGCAAAAAAATTAAATATTTTTTCAAATGCTTTTTCAAATAATTTGAACAGTCTATACTGAATAAGAATACGGGTGTATACTGTATTTCACTTTTCTCTGTATTTTCTAATCAGGCTACCATTTTGGCAATTTGTTCCTTAATCCCTATACAATATATATTTAAACTAGCTGTTGCCCACGACTTCGTCTGCGAGCTAGAATGAAAAATAGCCTTTATCCAGGTCATGATCTACCCATGTGTCAAATTTGACATAAATCCGTTCAGCCGTTATAGCGTGGAAGCGTAAAAAACAAACTCACTTTCGCATTTATTTCGCAGGGAGTGGGCCGTAATCCACCACGCGGGCCCAGTGCGAGTTAGTAGATGTCACGTGTCTTCAAATATTTGGTTCTAGGCATGCCGGTTTCCGCACGATGTTTTCCTTCACCGTTTTGAGAGCAGTAGTGATGAAATAATTTACACAAAGTAAAGCGCCTGTCTGGGTTGGAACCTACGACCTACAATTCGTAAGTCGCAGCCGTTACCACCGGGCCGCCACTGCTATTGCGGTTACACTCTTCAGATAATCCCGAAAATCCACCAAAGAGCACTACACACAGACACAGAAACACACCGATCCAGAAAAACACCGCCGTCAAGAACTGTACCTGTCACACCAATCATTTTTAAGGGATATACTTAAAAAAAATGACAAAATTATATACGAAGAACTCCGCAGTGTGTGTTATAAATGCTTGAGTGACACCCCTTTGATATTTCAAATTTGTAAAGCTAAGAAGAAATTCTCTTTGATGGGAACTTGAGTGACAGTAAACCAGTATTTCTTTTTACTTCGACGTTTTTTTTTTTGCTATAATTTCCGCTTTGACATATATCGGAAGTATTTATTTTCCTAGCTGCTGCCTGCGACTTCGTTCGCGTGAAATTAATCCTTTTGAATTTATTTCTTTTTCTAAAATAAAAGTAGCCTAAGGAGCCGTCTCCACGAGCGAAAGAATCGCGGCGATAGTCTCACCATGCCATCAAATTTTCGCCGCGATGATATCGCCGTGTGGAGACACGTTCTAAGAGAATGTATAGAAATACATGGCACGACGATAATATCGCCTCGATTCTCTCGTTCGTGGAGACGACCCCTTAGTTACTCCTTATTACATCGGCTATCTGCCAATGAAAGTCCCGTCAAAATCGGTCCAGTCATTTCGAAGATTAGCCGAAGACACAGACAGCCAGACAAAACATTTACAAATTGTTTTTTGTTATAAGTATGTAAATACTTTCATACGCATTTAGTAAAGCTGTTATTTTGGCATTACATACACACACTTCAATTTTATTTTTTCAAGTATAGATTAGAGGGTACTTTTGCTAATACTTCCTTTTGTTTTAAAAGGCTTTGAATTCTAGGCTGTAAATTGTGGGAAATATTTCAGACGCTTTATAAATATTAGGGTAGACTGGGGTTGGTTTTCATGCAGAAATAGGGAGCAAATGGACCTGCACCCTAATTGCGTAACACACTAATCTGAATCATTTTTAAGGATTCCATTGCTTCACTTGTTTGAAAAATTTGCCTGCTCAACAACGTAAATATCGCAATTAATGTTGTTTAACTTTCTAAATGAAAGCCTTTGTTACTGTTAGTGAGTAACGCAAATAATCTGCTGGATAAAGTTCTCATACTGACTTGTATAATACAAAATTATTTAAGTCTATTAATCATTGATGAGATAACCAAAATCTTATTTTTATTCACCACTAAAAAGATTCGTCTCAAATTTTTTTTAAGAAAAATAATTATGGCCTGAAGCGAAATGATAACAATCCAAGTAGAATTTCTTGCTTTTGTTCTTTTAATAAAATTCTTATTAAGTTTTAATTGGGAAAATAAATTAGGAGATCATTTTCGATCATAATTGTTCCTTGTTCCGGTTTTTTGAAAATTCTAATATTTTTATTTTAACATTCAGTAAGCATAAAAATAATGTACTATTTCTTGTTTCCCAACATTAACTTAAGATAAGACTGAGAGGAGGTCTGCGTCCCAGCAGTGGGAACATTATAGGCTGATTATGTATATGTATAAGAGTTGACAAGTCATTATACTGCGGTGTACCGCGAGCAAACTGGGGCCCGATTCTGTAAAATAACTAACTTGTCAATCGTGTGTCGGTAGTGTGTCAGTGGTGTCTCAATAGAATAGTCATTGACATTTGGTATTCTACAAGTTTCAGTGGTGTCTCAGTAGTGTGTCGATTGTATGTCGATAGTGTGGCAGTACAATAGTTTTCAGTGTTGCTAACAAAAATCTACCATCTGCATAAAAATTCTCTAAATTTAAAAATAATTTTGACACAACTAAAATGGAATTTGACAATCGCGACTCGTCGACACGTGGTAAGTACTTGTTTGCCCTATCCCGTGAATTTTTTTTTAGAGCCGCAGGCGCGCATGGTGTGGATTTGCAGTGTTTTTTAAGGAATTTTTCACTTTTTGTATGGAAAATATAAAAAATTATTACCTACATGTTGAGTTTTAGGGGTTTATGGGTATCCTAAAGGGGGTCGAAATTTTCATTATTTTTGCGATAGGACACACCATTTTCGAGATATAAGCAATTGAAAAAAAAAAAGATACAGTAGTTTTTGCACTTGAAATCGAGGTGTTGGTGTGAATTTCTATTCATGACGACTAATTTTATTCCACACCTTTTTACATGCACACTTTATTTTAAATTAAAAAAATAAACAAATTGAACCAAATCAACAATAGCGGAAAGAGGTGTCGTTGTTCGATGGCTTCATAATGGCGGTTCGATGGCCAAAATACTATTCAAACACGATAGACACAAGTGTCAAATACACTTAAAAATATTACAGACTACCAATAGTATTAATAGTCTTACTGTGGCGTTTCAATGGCACCACAGTGGCAAGTTAATGACCAATAAATAACTTGTAGAATGCCAAATGTCAATGACTATTCTATTGAGACACTACTGACACACTACCGACACACGATTGACAAGTTAGTATTTTACAGAATCGGGCCCCTGGACTGTTTGTGTGTGGATCGCTGCTGCAAGCTTTCCACATCGGTGTTGAGCTTTTGGCAGGTACTCTCATTAACTACATACACAGTGTTAGGATAACTTTATTACCATAGTTGTTTAGACATATTGTTACTATTTAAGGCCATTACAACAGTGTTAGGTTATGTTTATTAACATAGTTGTTTATATAGAGATATTGTTACTATTTGAGTCCATTATTACTTACTTGTTAATTAAATATAAATAAATAAGTCAAAGATATTCAAAGAATATGCTGAGGTGAAAAGATTAGGAATGGTATGGCCATTTATAGATAATAACAGAAGTCATAGATTAGTTATAGAAACTTGATAAATTGACGTTCTCTTGCATGGTGGTGGTAATAAGCAACCATTTAGTCCTCTACAAATTGTTATGCACTATATACCCTAAAAAGTTTATTCATACAACAGAATACAATGTAGAGACAAGAATACGTCAATAAATGAAAACACTGACAATACTAATGCATAAGAGTATTTTGGAACTATCAAATAAATCCGAGCATCGAAATTCCTCTCACGTACACATCGGCACACTACACCTGACACTCAACACTACACTCTAACATTACACACTCTCATAGACACACATATACACACAGATACAGGAGCCCTGATTAACTTTTTGTTTATAGTTTATTTTTAACTTCGACCCCCAAAATTATAATAACTTGAATTTTTAGTTTAAATCTCCTTATCTATAACGGATTGTAATATCATAATGTGACGAACGGTCATCAGATCCATTTTTTAAGTAAAACTTTCTGTTCTGCCGTGGGGTGGGGACCTGGTGGTTTGTAATACGGGCATTTTACGCCTAACTCAGACACCAGCTCCTCACATTGCTAAAAAAAAAAAAAATATGTGAAACCTAGAATAAGCTTGTCATTGTGAGGAGAAACAAAAACAAAAAGAACTTATTAATTAAAAAACTGTTTTTTTTTTAAACAAACTAAATAGCAGTGATGGGCGACTATGGGTTTTGCCAATCTTCGACTAGCTATAGTGACTAAACTATTGGATATATTTGATTGAATTTTCGTATGCAGACTGGAAACGGCATAAGACATACGCAGTTTAATTTGTTGTCATATGTCGTCTCCACCTTGTATATACACAGTAGGTACAGACGCCAGCACATCAAGTTACCCGAAACTGTCAAATTTTCCCAAACAACTTTGAACCTTATGCTTTAGTGATAAAGTTGAAAATCTATTAAAGAAAGACAGATTGTAGTAGCTTGATGTGCTGACGTCTGTACAATAAAAACAACAATACCCTGATTTCCCGACGCGCCACCTCTATATTCACGTCCTCTCTCTACACAGACACCAGTCGTCAGTCGTATACAAATGTCATAAATCTAATATCTTTGTGTTACTGTTATTTTTCATCCGCGCGACTATTCCGTGACTATATTCACTATGTGCTGGAGTGATTCATGTGTTGGTACTCTATGGAGTGGGCTTCGGCTTATTAGCTTGATTGCGACAGTTTCTATCTATGGGGTTGTGTGTAAACGTGATATTTTTGTTAGGACTCTTAGTGTGTAGATTGTGCGTTTTTACCTTAGTTTGACCTTGTGTATTTTATTTATCTTATCCGAGGGTTTCATTTAGGGCTACTAGGACATTCTGATAGGAAGATAAGGTGCAACAGTAAGCTTCTTTGAATATTTTATTAATTTACAATACATATTACAACTGTCTACCATTGTTTTATATATATAGGGTGACTGGTAATTAGTGACCGATACTTAAACACGTGATTGTACTCATGTTTAAGTATCGGTCACTAATTACCAGTCACCCTATATATATTAGTCTTTATAAGCCTATGACAAGCAAATACAATGTAGATGACCTACTGACCTAGCTTTCCATTACTGAAAGAATTTTCGGAATCGGATCAGTAGTTCCGACGATTACTCCCTAAATTCAAACACACCTCATTATAATATTATACCATAGATGAGATTAAAGTCATAAGGGTGCTGCATCCTAATATAACACACTATCAACTACAATCTGAATCATTCTGAAGGACATTGTTAATCCTTTGCTTTATATGTTCGAAAAATTGTCTACTCAACAGCGTAACTAACGCAATGAATGTTGTTGAACTGTCAAAATCAAAGTCATTCCTACTGTTAGCGTCTTACGCAATTACCACGCAGGGTAAATAGGTATTCTTTTTTACTTCACACTGGCTGTTTATACAGTCACAAGACCGCAACATTTTTCTTAATTATGTAAAAAATTTCGTAGCTGACTACCTAACCAATTTAGTTCTATTTTTTTAATTCATTCCCGCCCTAGAGAGGGAAGCAATTACTATGAGTCTTTCCCGCTCTAAGGTCGGAAGCAGCGTCTTCCACAAGCTATTCGGATCAAACAAACACTACTTTCCGAGTATGAGACATGAAAAATCTATTACCTTTAACAACCAACTCAACACTTTTGCAAAATTCTTTTTCAAGCGCAAATAATTGCGTATTTCCTAGTACTATAAATAACTTAGCTTTCCATTACACAGGACCATTGATATAATTCTCGGTAGTAGCAACAACTGGTACGCAAATGAACTCGCCAGTTCATTCGCTATGACAAATGGCCGCTTCGCTTCGGAGAATACACTCGCTACTATTTTTATTAACGTTCTTTCTCATCCATTCATTATTCTGTTTAATGTGATGGTATTAGTTATTGATTGGGTAGTTAGGTTTCGTTAGGATTTTGATTGGTAGTTGCAATTGATATAGTTTTTTGTTTTATACACAGGAACACCACGTTTTCGCAAAAAAGAAACGTTTTTATATAAGGACTTTTTATTTGGTAAAATAATATGTTAAAGTGCCATTTATATTTTTAACATGCTATTTAAAATTGACTTGTGTCAATTATAACTAGCATTATATTGTATTGTAGAGCTGTGGCCCAGTGGTAACGGCCGCGACTTACGAGTTGTATGTCGTAGGTTCGCACCCAGACAGGCGCTTTACTTTGCATAAATTAATATCGCCACTGCTCTCAAAATGGTGAAGGAAAACATCGTGAGGAAACCGGCATGTCCGAGAACCAAAAATTCGAAGACATGTGACATCTATCAACCCGCACTGGTCCGCGTATTGGATTACGGCCCACTCCCTCTCACCGAGAGAAGCCTGTGTCACAGCAGTGGGAACATTATAGGCTGATTATGATATGTTTATGCTATATTGTATCCATCCTCATAAAGTAATCACAGTGGCCTAAAAAGCCATAAAACAAGGAAAAAAAAAGAAAGTACTATCTTCTTTTTGCCCTATACAAAAGTTATAAAGGTCAGTAACCCACTGCATAACTCACAGCCAACTGTGAATCCACTCCATCTTAAAGAATAAAGGGCGTGAACGAACAGCTAAACAAGATTTATTCATACGCTACACAACGACACCCGAATTCACATACATTTGGCAACAACCCAACTACAAATAAGAAGAAGATAGATTCGAAAAACGAATTAACTTCCAAAACAGTGGGGTAGTAGAAATATTTTTATATTTTTCTGCATTGTGATTCGCCCCCCAGTGGGGCTGCAATAACATGCTGGTTGGCAATCCCTTGGATACAGTGAAAATAAAAATATTATTCCTACTGTTTGGATTGGTTAGGGAATCGTATAGAGATGTTTGTCCGAATCTAGCAAAATAATAATTATACAGTTGTATATTCATAAAAGTTTAACTGTTGAATTTTTTATGCTTTTTATAGAAATGCGAAACTGGTGTTGTTTAAACTTTGTTAAATAATAAGTAATTCGATATCTGGAAACCATGAGGTAAGTTTTGTTGTGTTTACATCCTCAAAATGTTGCTAAATTACACATTGTCTACAATAAATAGAATTGTGGGAAAAGCGGAAAATATTCTTAGTAGAAATTATGGTCAGTCAGTGGGTCGTCTTATGGGTTATCTCAATTATCTTGAAAAATAAAATTATAATCATATTTTAATAACTTTTTACTGACTTTTGTTTTGACAGAAATAATTGACATCTAACTCTTCGTATGCCGTGAACGTGGATCCACGCGAGACATAATGGCTTTTTGATTGTTCCTGTAATTACGGCATTAAACTGGTTAAATCTATTGATTCCGCTCCTGACACAATCACACCCAGGTTGTATATCTAATCACGTTGTACAGACGCCAGCACATCAAGCTATTACAATCCGTCTAATTCCTTTAACAAATTTTCAACTTTACCGCTAAAGCACAAGGTTAAAAGTTGATTGGGAAAATTTGACAGTTTCGGGTAGCTTGATGTGCTGGCGTCTGTACATCCACCATTAACAATCGTCACGTAAGGCCGCTATACTGTCAAGGGTGTGATGGCATATGAAAATATATGATACGTTAAAGGAACCTACTAAGACCTACAAGCCTAACAGTCCCTACGACCCTAAGCCCTAAAAGCCCTACAGCCCTAACCTATCATATACCTAGTGTGTGATAAATAAAATATATATAATAATAATAAGTTCAGGATGTCTGCACCATGCGACCTAAGGTTACAGACGGATAGTAGACAGGATTTCCAGGTTCGGGAATGATACTCTCACTGCCAGTCCCGCAGACTCACGCGACTGATCACAGATGGCTGAAGGTGTCTTGGCCACAGTGAGGGGTAATGAGACATGAATATAAAATTCAAATCTGATTTATTTACACTAGTTACCAGCTTAAATACTACTTTTTCTTAATACACACTATTATACAAAATCTTTGTGTTCTATGCGTCTAAGATGCAATAAAATCATTAATTTAACTGGGCCGCGCGTGATCCGGGCCGAGTGCTGAGTCTATGTCCAAAAGTAACATTGAACACACGTGTATCATCAAAATCATCATTAAGTAACAAAGCACTTAATCAAAATCCCACAAACATCACCTGCACCTTAACTAACACAACAAAACTAAAAACAAATATAATGAATGTCGTTCACTACGCTTATCTTCTCACACACTCAATTTCCTCTAACTGCATAACTTACTTAGCAAGTTCTTGACAGTGTGAGCACAGAATAAAGCAGAAGGTTGATTCCATACATCGAGCGAAAACGGGCGAACGCACACATAGACGCGTACATGCGGCGATCTCAAACAAAATAAATGCCAGTCGCAAGTGCTCTTGCACTCGCTGTACGTGAACCGTGTCTATGTGTGCGTGCGCTCTCGTTGTGTGGAGCTGGCCTTCTGCTCTATCTATTTTGTTGTGTGGAGGATAGCCGTGGGCGTTCTCTTTGTGAATACTGCTAAGGACTTAGTGTGAACTTATTAGATGTTGCCTTACCTTGCGTTTGCACGTTGGGTAAGTAACGCTAGGCAATTATGGAAGTCTCTACGTTGCTTGCTGTTTTTGATTGAGTCTTGTGTTCAAACGAACACAAGACTTTACAAAAGCGTTTTCATCTAAACAGATGTGAACGCTTTTGTGTTGTGAGTATAGATGTTATAGGATTTATGAAATAAATTGTTCATTATTTAATAGTGTTATGGTAAACTAACAAGTTTCTCCAATTTCATGTTTGACATAGTAAAAACCGTTCAAGTTGAGAATTAATGCTATTCTTGTGGAAGTTCCAACTTACAAAAACACTTATTAATATTCTAATGTTATAATAACAGCTGGGGGCTCGTGGCCCAAAAAATAGATAACAGGTTAGGTTATGCTACTCTTACCGCAGTCAATTCGTGAATGGGCGACCCTACATTACATATCGAGACCCTCCGTGACTCGGAAAGCACGTTAAGCTGTTGGTCCCAACTGTCATTCGTAGATCATTGACAGTCGTTACAGTCAGACGCCCAAAAGTCTGACAACCAGTCTTACCAAGGGGTATCGTATTGCCCAATAACTGGATTTTGGAGGTTAGATAAGGTTAGGTTATGTAAAATACTGGTATTCAGCTGCATCTGGTTAGACTGGACGCCGATCCGAACATAGTTGGTTCCCACGTGCGCTATATTAATCGCAAATATATCAAGTAACTACGTTATGAGTATGGCACATTTTTACAATAGAGCACTAATAATGTTTCTCCAAAAAAATAGCTAACAGTGGTATCATCAACTCTATAAACATGCTATTTGTGTTCCTATCTAAGTTAATGTGGTGCTTAGAGTATCCTTGATTTACCGATTTAATATCACAAATGTATTGACTCCAACACATCTCTTTACCCGTTATTTATTCTTAAAATAACTGTAAATAGAATATATTCTTGTAAATCTATACTAATATAATAAATCTGAAGAGTTTGTTTGAGCGCGCTAATCTCTGCAACGGCTAGTCGGATTTGAAAAATTACTTCTGTTTTGTGCCCAATCCATGAGGAAGGTTATAGGCGACCCTTGTAAGCCGAGGAAAAAGAAGAAAAGCCACTAAGACCGCAAAGAGAAAACGAAGTAATAGCGCGGGCGGGCGATGTGATGCGACGCGATGGGTCGTGGGTACAGACACCAGCACATCAAGCTACTACAATCTGTCAAATTTCTTTAATAGATTTTCAACTTTATCGCTACAGCATAAGGTTCAAGGTTGATTGGGAAAATTTGACAGTTTCCGGTAGCTTGATGTGCTGGCGTCTGTACAAGAAATTTCACGAAGTCACGGGCAGCAGATACCTAGTAATAATCGTTTTTTTGTTATGTTTTTTCTGGTGTACACACGGCTACACATCAAGCTATACATAACCAGTATAAGCTGACTTCTGATTGAACGAGAAGCTTATACAATGCGAGGTCAACTAAAACTGGAAATGTACAGCTTGATGTGTAGTCGTGTGTACAATAAAGTATATATAAATAATAAATAATTAGTACAAAGTCAAAGTCAAAACGTTTATTGCGAACTAAGGATACAATAGAATAGAATTCACAAACATCGAGGTAATATGTACAGTCAACAAAAGAGATATGTATGCAGGATCGTCGGATATAGAAGAAGTTTAGTAAGAAACCAATGGATGTTCTCGAATGAAATTTAATTTAATTAATAGAAAACAAACAGCTCATTTATCAAACCATTAATGTTCGTATAACTCGTCAAAATGTAGGGAACAGCTGATTTTTTTTCGCAATTTCAGGTTTGGTCCCATAGTAAAAGTTGTTCATAATGATGAGTGCAATTATTATTATTTATTTATACTTCAGACAACATGATCCATTTTGTTAGAAAAATAATGCTAAAAACTATGTTAGTTCACACATAAACGCATACAATTTTTGATGAACGGACAGTCATACCTGTCCGCTATCACACTCAATGACCTCTTAAGAGGTTGTTGGTGATTTTCCAATAACCCTGTATACGACAGATCGCCACTTATGTACATAAGAGAAAATCGTTATTTTAATCTAGACTCCAAATATTATTTTTCTGGGTAGAAACATTTTTGGATTAGGTATAGTTTCAGCCTTTTTTGGAAAACTGTTACAGATTTTTCAGATTTAACCATGTTGGGCAACTTATTATATATTTTTATTGCCATATTGCTAACACTAAACATTTACACAATATATTTCTGACGTCATTCTATTATCAGCGATTACAATACATGAGTCATCTCCTTTTGATGTAAGAGGTGATAAAAGGATTTTATGACGAGAATAAGAAGAAACAACTACATCACAACGAATGTCAATCATAAATTATCATGCATCACAAAAATCATGATTATGACAATCCAAGATTCTTTAGCAGAAGCTGAGGAGGCAGTATATTAAGTATTGACTCAGAGTACAAAAAAGAAAATATGGATGATGAGGAATTAGAATTCTGAAGGAAAAGGGAGTATAGACTAATTAACTTTATCTATCTGACTGACCGACTCCTTGACAATTCAAAAGTGCCTGTAAATCGTTTAATTGAAATTAATTACCGACTTCACAAAAAGGAGGAGGTACTATGTTCGGCTGTTTGTATGTTTTTTTTTTTTTTTTTGTATGTTTGTTCATCGAATACTCCGCCAATTGTCGACAGATTTTCAAAATTCTTTTTTTGTTCGAAAGTAGATAGTTCTGAGGTGGTCCCATTGTCACCAAGTTAGCATCTGATGATGGGATCTTAGAGAAATCGAGGGCAACCTTCAAATTTTATAGGCTTACTTATGGTTTTTCGCATATTTTATGAAGTATCTTGTGTATTTGCGTATGGTTGTCACCATCTCAGGTAGCTGGGCTGATGATGGAAGGTACAACTCCTTAACAGTAAGAAGTTACTCGAACAGGCAGGGACTGTTTTATAGTAAATTGTTTTGATGTTTGATTGGGCATTTGCCACATTTGGTCTCATGATCATCAAGTCATGACCTGATGCTGCAGTCAGGATAGTCTGCAGAGTACCTAATTCCTCTACAACTAACAGCAGATATATCGTGTTTAGGCTCATTGGAAAGGGCTCGATGTGTGGATAAACGTAATGTTAATGAGGAACACCGAAGTACATAGAGACCTGATGCTGAAGCCAGGAGCATCAGAAAAAGTACAAACCTTGAAATTACAGCACCATAGTCGTGTTTGGGCTCATTTTAAACAGGACTAAATTTTAAGTTCAATGCAAAGTTGACATAAGTTTGGCCTGATGCTGCAGCCAGGATTATCAGCATCTAGTCTAATTAATGAATAAGGTATGCTTCAGAGGTAGTCCCATATAAATTTTATGAACTTTGCTTGGGTAGTTTTGGAATTAGCGTCAACAATACGTTTGTTTTCCACTTAGTTTATATTGATGATGTTTATCTTCCTGTCACTAGCAAGTAGTGTTATATGAATTTGTATGGGGTAGGTACAACTAAAAAGCGAAAAATAAAAACTTTTTTACAAAAAAAAACCACCGACTTCCAAAAAAAACACTACAAAGTGAAAAATAACTTTAATTTCGGAAGTCGGTGTCAAAAAAACGAAAATGTGGAACCAACGACACCGACTTCCGAAATTAAAGTTATTTTTCACTTTGTGGTGTTTTTTTTGGAAGTCGGTGGTTTTTTTTTGTAAAAAAGTTTTTTTTTAAGTATATGATAAGGTGAGGGAAAAGAGAGTGCACCTGTGTTTGCGCACACACTTGTGCACTATAATGTCTCACGCGCCGAAAGCTGGTCTCCGCTGAGATTGCGCGCTATGGCCGAAATTCCGTCTGGAGGACTTTATGATAAGGTGGCGGTTTATATTGTATTGTATTGTATTTATTTATTTGCCAGAATATAGGTACTTACATAATAACATGGTAAAATAATTTTAATCTCACTATATTCGACTTATCAGTCGTGCAAATATTTCTAGTACATGCATTATAATATTATCATGAAATTACATCAATATGAGTTATTGGTCACACACATCAAAACATAATAAAATTAACAGTCTTGCTTCGTTAATATTAATTAGACACATTACAAATATATTAAATTAGGTTAAATCTCACAGCCAGTATTATTATAGTGAGGATGAAAGAGAAAACACATTGCTGACCCAACGGAACAAAACAGTGATCAGGGCAAGCAAAAGAACACTTAAGTTCGTCTCTATCGACTCTTATTTCTATACAGTGTACTATATTTAACTCGCAACTCAACTCAGCTCATCGCAGTCAACTGCTGGACATAGGCCACTTCGAGGCTGCGCCACAGCACCCTGTCCGCCGTCTTCCGCATCCAGTCTGTCACAGCCACGGTCTTAAGGTCGCCATTCCTTAGCCAGCTGAAGGTCGTCCCACACAATACTACATAATATTTCGCTACTTTTGAATAGTTTCCAATACATTAACATTCATATATTCAGCGAAACACAACAGATTCTTGACTCAGTAACCTCGAATACAATCCCAACACAATAATCCTCTATCAAAATGATTGACAGACACAACCAAAAATATCAAACAAAACTCCTTTACAAAGCCAAGAATAACACTATACTTAGGACACTAACACACTTCAAAAACATAAAGGAACCCTTTCTCTCCCAGTGTGGCCGTATAAAAAACTATTGCAACCAAAACAACGCGTTCTTATACCCCACATACATTCATTTTATTGTTACGAGCCTAAACACAAAAGCTACACAGTTATATGGAGTCACAGTATCTGAATAACACATCTCTATATTGCCGAAGAAATCTCGATATCAGCGAGACAAGTGAAGGCAAACATAATAAATCATATCCTGTAGTTTTGGGAAGAGTATTCTTAACAGTGTTCGATATAAGTCATGCTGACGCAAAAATACTATCTGTAGCTATATACAGTTTTCTGTAGTTATCTCAGAGTGTATGTTTAACCAAAGCTATGTGGTAGGTAGATAAACTAAATGAATCAAAAGCAAAGGTACTCTTTTTCAAAAATTACTCTTAGATGAAGCACTAAAAACTGATGTTGTTACAGTCTGGCCGTCGAGAGAATGCGTGCCAATACCTACCAGTGCGACTATTCTAGTAGCTAATAAAAATCAAACTCGCAAAGCATGCATTAGTTTGTATGAAACTGACAGGTGTCAAGAACGCATTCTCTTGTTGGCCGCACTAAGTATACTGAGTTTAACACTTAAAAGCAACTTTAAAAATGAAAGGCAAAAAAAAAACACTTTAATAAATGCGATATGAAACACTAACATAAAATTTAAATTAAGAGAATCCTTCCATTACCGTCCATAATGGTACAAAAAATGGCTTGTTGGTAACGCAAATACTTCCGCCCAAAACGTCAATCCCACGTAGGTTCCTGGACTTAACAGTTGTAAGACCGCAAACTGAACGCCAATACCACCACCCAATAAGCTAATTTCACCCAGCTTATCCGCCCTTAAATCCAGAATTTGTATGGCATTTATCACTTTATTTCTCGAACAATTCACAATAAGACTATCAACTTTCACCCAAACTTCTGGGCCCTGTTCAAAGCTATTGCTATATATTAATTTCGATTTCATATCTGGGAACCCAAGGAAAAAATCACTGCAGCTTGTACTGACGATGTAGAAAAGAATTAATGTTATAATCTCAAAAGCCATTATGCGTTTGGTCTCAATGGTGATGAAGGTAGGACTGGCTCGGAAGTAACTGACATATTAATTGCCTAACAAACCTTGCATCAACACGTATTGTTGTTCAACATTGTCTCTTTGAATGAATCTACACAACATAAATATTATTTGTTATACTCTTAAGAAGTAGGTACAATACAAACAGTTTAGAATTCATCATAATAATATTACGTAATTTCCTAGGAATACCTTTAAGATATTGAACCATATATAGAAACTTGTGAATTGCCGTGAACTCAAAAATACGACATCATATAGTGCTAATTTGTGTCCTATATAAAACCACCATATTTCCTGATTCATTCATTTGTATTCCAGTATTCTTATACTTATCATGTCTAATATTTTTATTGTAAAAATCAAAAACTAAACCCAAAATGTATTTTAAAGTCTTAATATTGTTACTTTCGTTGCTATATATAACATCAGTGGAGTCCAACGATATAATGCTTGGATTTGCAACGCCATACTCGAAGAAGATATACAGCGCTATTAAAATTGCGAACCCTGCGATATGGCGAAGAGAAGATGATGTAATGGTCAGCAGTCCAAACCACGAACTCATAAACGCTGTGTACATTACAGATCTGAGACCTGATAAGGAAGGAGAAGCATATATAGAAGCTGGAGGACTTGGGAGCAAGACTGTCACAATAGCCTTAAAGAGTCCATCAATTTTAAGAGGATACAAGTTTGCTATTGAAGTCTATGCTCAACAAATACAGCCAGGATATGCTCCAGGTATTTCACCAGTGCAACCGGGATATCCACAAGCCAGGCTAAGTGGAAATGGTGGTCTGTACCCACATACCTACAATGCTGGATACCCTACTGGGAGTATTTATCCCAATAGTTATGGACATTATAAGAAATGATGTGATTGTGATAAAGTGTTAAAGAAATATTCTGGTGGTGTCGTGACTATCATTGTGTATTGAAAAGTAGTCGTAATATGATAATGTTCATGAAAATCGTTTTCAATTGAAATGGTACAATTGGTTATCTTTAAGGTAATATAAAATAAATATTTTATGTTATACGTGTTTCGAGATCAAATTCTTCTACAAATTATTTCTTATCTAAAAATAAAATTTTGTTTGTTTATTCTTTATTTATTTTCTGGGCTTCAATAACTTGTAAGTACAAAAAAACAAAAGTTTAAGGATAGTAGTAGTAGGTAGGTAGGTAGTAGTTTAGTAGTTTAAGGATAAAAACAGGTGTTTTTATTGTCTTCACAAAAAACATTGTACTTATAAGAAGGTCTCGCAAAAGCCTCTTGACTCAACATACGTATAGAATAGGATACCTATTGTTATTTTCTCTCTAACAATCCGGCTTCGTGGAATTATTTATTTTCTTCATAACAGTAATAAATAATTCAACACCATCCCCTACATTCTAAAATGTACAGCCATATAACCCACTCAAGGTAAAACAGGAACATGATAACCACGAAACAAAGGGACAATAAAATCTTAAACAACATTTATCTATCGCGTAGATCAGATAATGGTACACCATAGTCCTACATCCAGTTGTGAGCCACATTATTAATATTCAGCATGCGCGAAAATGATTTAATGCCTGCTACGTTGCAGTTTCGAGGAGTACTGCCACAGAATAGTTCACACAGAAGGTCGGCTCCATGCAAAGAGCGAGCTAGCGCATGCACACATAGATGCGTACGTACGGCGATCTCAAGCCGGGCCCAGACGTGTGTGATGTGTAATAAATTATTACATATCTTTAAGGAGGTTTCTACAAAGACTTACAATTCAATAATATTTTAAAAACTAAAGGAGGTCGGCGTTCCTATCGCGTCCGAAAGTTGCTCGATACATCAGAATTAACCCTACTCACACCACATCGGGAGTAAGAACAACTGTCAAATCGTGTTGTCATTCTTATAGTTAGCGCCACGAAAGATGAGACATGACACACCACGTGGTTTTACTTGCGCAGTGCACGATTTTAGGTCTGTTTAGGTATGAGGTATGAGGTCTGAGCGCGGGACAGGACCGGACGTCGTAGGGACTGGGGAAAGAGCGCGGGAGGCGGGGTCAAGTCTCATCTTTCGTGGCGCTAACTATACTAGTAGAGTAAACCCCCTTAACCCGGCTTCAAATCAATGCCAGTCGCGAGTGCACTTGCACTCGCTGTACGTGAAGCGTGTCTATGCGTGCGTGCGTTTGCGCTCTTTGTACGGAGCTGACCTTCTGTAACTATCTATTTTGTGAAACTATAGAGAGAATAACTCTACGTACATTGTCGAACGTGTCCCGTTTTAAAATATTACTTACTTGTTCCGTTCAAATTGTTGTCAATATATTCGATGAAATGTGTTGAGCTGCACCTGTGGTTGTTTTTGTTGCGGCGAAGTCCAAAAGTATATTAATGTTTTCTTGTTGTTTTTCAGTAAAGTCATTTTCTGAAAAAACTTTTGTCGTTAACATTTTTGCTTTGAATCTATATAATCTGGATATTTTTCGGCTTAAGATAAGTCTCTACTTATATGATGAATCATAACTTTTTACCAGCTTTAACTAACTTTTACAGACCATTCAAGTAAGCATACTCCACCACATAGAGCAGTGATGGCCCAGTGGTAACGGCTGTGACTTACGAGTTGCAGGTCATAGGTTGACCCTGATAGGTGCTATACTTGTGTAAATTATTTCATCACCACTGCTCTCAAAACGGTGAAGGAAAAATATCGTGAGGAAACCAGCATGTCCTAGAACCAAACATTCGAAGACATGTGAGGAGCATCTGTTCAAAAGGTCGTATTTCTATGATAAACAAACTTTACAAAAACAGAAAAAAACATCTAATTCCTATTATAAAAATTCTAAAATTAAATTAAATTTAGATGATTGTGAAGATTAAGACTACAATATTACATGCATTTTTAAAAATAAAAAAAATACACCATAACTTTTTTTTTATTTAATTTTAGTTCAGAAATAAGACTTATTGATCGGAAAAATCAGAAATACGACCTTTTGATTTGTCACTTCTAGAAATATGCCCTTTTGATTCCTGAAAAGATACATAGAAAAAGTAAATTAATTAGATAAAACCTTCCTAAGAGAACAGGATATTGAACTAAGTACCTACATTAAAATGTCACTTACGTTTTACGATATTCCGAACGATCTTTACGCTTTTTTTTCCTTGAACCAGCATTCAAGGTCTCGACTAAACCTTGCTCATCCATTTTCAATATGATTTTTACTTTTTAATAACTTCCAAAGTTCAAAATTTCACAAATTTCATCTACTCGCATCGAAAGATCAGCCGTCATCTTTTGACTCGATACCGTTAGTTACTCGAACGAAACGATTTTTATTAAAGTTGTTATGTATGGAAAAAAATATGACCTTTTGAACAGAACAATAAATAAAAGATGCTATTTGTAGAAGAAATATGCCTGTTTTGTTTAAAACAATCCAAGGGAACATTTTAATGCAGAAATACATCCGTTTTGATTGGAATCCAAGTTTTTTGGATTTTATTATATGGGAAATACGCTCCTTTTGAACAAGTTTTTACGCTCATTCGATGGAGTTTTCTGCTATGAGTTAAAAAAAAAAATAAAAAAAATAAAAGTTGAAAAGTGAAATACGACCTTTTGAACAGACGCTCCTCATGTGACATCTACCCGAAAAACCCGAAATGGGCCCGCGTGGTAGATTACAGCCCACTCCCTCTCACCGAGCGGAAGCTTGTGTCCTAGCACTAGGAACATTATAGGCTGACTATTCATTCTATTCGCCACACAATACAAACTCAAATCCCACCAAACTTATTACGAACAAAAGAAAATCTAAAAAAAGTTTTTCATTTACTCAAGTCCTTTTAAACAGTAGAGCTCGAAAGACATTGCCACTCAATATTATCGTTGGCCAACCCTCGGACAAATCCACTCGATACGCTGAGAAATTAAAACGCTTTGGCAAAATGAGGACAGCTATTTTCCTGAAGCTGTGAAAGACTTTTTAGGGTTCCGTATCAAAATAATAAACACGGAACCCTTTGGGTGCGATCCGTCTGTCACAGTTAAGGAACTATTAATGAAATAACTTGAAATTCGGAATATTTATAAATAATGCTTGCCCGGTTTTATTGCAAGTGAAAGAATTGAAAAAGTTTGTGGATAAATATGTGAATATTACAGGAAAAAATTAATGAAGGTGGCACAGTTTTTTGAAAATCAGCAAAAACTTTTTACATACAAAGTCATAAGCGGTTCCAAAAATTTTAATTCTGTTGTGAAAATGGAAAAATATTTTTCTGAGAGAACCCTCGGTTCACGAGCGAGTCCGACTCACTTTGTGCAGGTCTTTTTTTAGAGCAGTTTTTTAGTGTAGAGGTCCAGGTCGTGTTTGCCGACTCGAAATCTTTTTATTAGACCAGTTCCAAACGAATTTTAGGTGTGAGCTTACATTATTCACTAATTCGTTTATTGTAACGAGTGGATATGGACGGAGAATTTTTAAAATCAAATTTGAAAGAGTCTCGATTATTCTAACTTTTCTGAAAGGAAATCGGGATTGGATTTAATGAAATCTTACAGTTGACTTTGTACTATTCTACTAATGGAAAGTTAATTATTTCCGAAAGTACTAAGATTTTTTTAAATTTAGAATTTCTCAGTAGCAGCCCAGAGCCTGGCTTTGTGCCCGGGTGATGGTAATAGGCAAAGACATTAAACTGTTTACTAGTATCTTAAATCTCTTTGGTAATATGTTCCGACCTATTACATGGGACTTAAACATAACTGGCGAAATATGGATGTATACTATTAGGAACACCTCTACCTAACCCTTCGGGAGTAACAGGCGTGATGTATGGATTTAAAAAATATTGCAGTATAGGAATAGAAAATAAGATCAGCTACTGAAGCTATAGGTTTACCGCAGTGTTTTGTTTTTTATGTGCCTCTTGAGATATACTGCCACAGTCACCACCTTTGGCAAATTAATACAGAATCAGCCTATAACGTTCCCACTGCTGGGACACAGGCCTCCTCTTAGTGAGAGGGAATGGACTGTAATCTACCAGGCAGGTCCAGTGCTACACAAAGTGAAGCGCCTGTCTGGGTTCGAACCTACGACGTAGAACTCGTAAGTCGCGGCCGTAACCACTGGGCCCCAATGTGTTCTCCGAAAAAAATTGTTAATTGATGATCACCAGATAATTATATTCTTATTCATCAGCATACTGGAAGATGCCGTGACTATTCAAATCAATGCCCAAGAACTGAATTAAAAATACTTTAATGTTAGTTTAAAACTAGAATATTTTTAATGCTAGTGCCAGCCAAATCTCACGTATGATCTGACTAATTGCTCGCTATCGCTAGCAGCCTCGTTAGCGAAACCCTTGTCTCGATTGATCCTTATGGCCCGTGTGAGCTAACAGCATTTACAGCTTTTAAAGCCATTAAAAATTCACTCCTATATTTTTGCATTCACAATTAATTTTCCACTGGCCCAATTTTTTGGCGCGGAAGACAATCCTAACAATAGTAGTCGTTATTTATATAAAGCCCAGAATCGATAAAACGTTTGTTATTGATTTATCGTACGTAATTTCGTTAACAATACCGAATGGGATCCCCAGGGTCCGGGAGAAAGCAGGAAATTGAGGTCAGTTTGTGTAGTTTAAGGAAACAAATGCGCATCGTAGGTATGCCAGCGCAATGTTGGGTATCTTCAAATCGTTGTCCAGTAAATTCTTGGATGGTGCTTCTTCAACACATTAAGTATAGATTAATTAATCTTCTTGCTACTTTTTGCCAATATAAATACAGTTAGTGGTAGTTTATATAAATACTATTTTCAGAAACTAAAATTACTTCATCATTACAAACAGCTGCATTATTATTCCCAAGATATTTGTTTTTACAATCACCATTCCCAACCTCACTGATTTCCTTTGACCCAAAAATAAATACCAGTTACCAAGTAATATTTCTCTCTCCTCGATAAATAACAAAAAGATTATTCATAGAATAATCAGCCGTTAGAATCAAATTAACTCAGCAAAAACTATACATTACGATTCAGCTGCAGGCCTGTCTATAGAAGAAAATCGCTTTAATTTGCCGCGTACTGTTTGCTGGCTTCAGCAAATATTGGCACTGGCTATTGGTCCCGACTATCCGTAGTGGAACAATCACACTTGAGTGGGTGACTTGGACCACTGTAAAGGATTTGAAGAAGTATTAGATGTTGGTTTTTAGGGTTACGTAGTCAACAAGGAACCCTTATAGTTTCGCCATGACTGTCTGTCCGTCCATCCGTAACGTCCGCAGCTTAGCTCAGAAACTCTTAGTACTAGAAAGCTATAATTTGGCATGGATATACGTATTAATCACGCCGACAAAGTGGTAAAATACAATCTTGAAAAAAAAATTGTTTTAGTGTATCTCCTGTACACGTAAAGTGGGAATGTTTTTTTTTTCTCGTCTACGCCATGGTGTGGGGTATCGTTGGATAGGTCTTTCAAAAATATTGCGGGTTTGTGGTAACCATTTTTAGGTTCAGGGATCTATTTGTGAAATACTAAGCTTTAAAGTGCTAATTTTTGTTAGAGTCAAGTGTCCCCCCCTGCCAGCTAATGGTTGCTTTTGGATATGTGCAAAAATTCACGGCATGTTCACGAGTAATAGTCACCCAACTTAAATTTGTAGTTGCAATATAGGGGAGAACATGATTTTCAACTACAATGTTAAGTTTGTTCTTGGGATAAATGCATTCCAACTACGGAACTTTTTATTGTACGTGATCCGCCACGCACTTGGCCGGTTTTTATTCTTAGACTATCTTAATGGATTTCAAAAGATTCTTGATTTTTTTTCAGTTTGTCTTGTTACAACATTAATTTTGAGGTTGGCGCTTTAAATACCAAATAAATCAGATTCTTATCTGTCCTAAGTCTTGCCAAATTGTAGTTAAACAATAAACAAACCAGCGTTATTTTATCAACTGTTACTTCTTCATCTTATTTTATCGGTAACTATGTAGCTTCTGCCCCGACTTCGTCCGCGTAAAATTTCTTGTTCCCCCAACCCATCGCGTCGCATCGCATCGCCCGCCCGCTCTATTACATCGTTTGCGGTTGGCGCTATTTCTGACTCTTTTCAAAGTTTTTATTCGGCTTTTTAGGGCCGTAGCGTGATGTTTAATAGCTTATAACCGTCCTCAAGAATTGGGCTATCAAATGCAAAAAGAGTTTTTTTTAATTTGACTGGAACTTCCAGAGATTGTTATTTCAAAGAAACAAACGAACTCTCCAGCTTTATTATTAGTATAGACATAGATACCTAGTGTCCAAATCGTGACGTCATCATCATTTTCTATCCCCCTGTGGTCGTTGCAGCACGTCGTTTTCCTCCATCATCACTATTAGCTGTTATCTCAGATTTAAATTCCTCTCAACTAACAACTTTATATAGCACCATCACTACAGAAATCAAAATCCACCATGTACTAAATATCATCCTACAAAAGTCTTTGTCCAATGAGATCTTATTCGTAAACTACATACAGTCAAGCTTACTCCTTGTAGCTAAAAGGACTTAAAGTCTTTTTCTAATTGAAACTATTGGTGAACTCCTGTACTGCGATTAAACGATTCCACAGGCTACGACTGAGACATTGTCGGGAATGTCCGTAATAAATCAAGATTAATGCTGTAGTAATTGTGATTTCTCGTGTACAATCACTTTGCTTGCTTTTTTTACTCACTTGAACATTGAAAATTTATTGGAGTTTAATAGATTTAACCAGGCTACTATTATTATAGAGGAGATACTATTAAATTTATTCAAGAACTGCAACATTAGGCGTATTGTATAGTAGTTAAATTACGATTTGGAATTAGTTCTATTGGAATAGATTTTAAAAGCTTCGAAGGCTATAAAAAGTGTAACGGTAGTGTTGAAAGGTTAGCCATGGATAAAAAATACGTAATGAATTGGAGCTTGAAAGGGCACACGTAGGCTATGTTAAGAATTTTACGATAGGCAAAAGAAGAGATTTGTACATTGTAGAAGGTTGTAAGATACTCAAATGTTACCGCCGCAGAAGATAAAATAAATGTATTGAACGGGCCAAAGATTGAATAAAATAATGGGACGAGGGAACACACACGATAACCGTTAATCGTGTACTAATTGTTCAACTAATATTAATTGATGAAGTAAGGTAAAAATGCTTAGTCGACACTAGTGTATCGTTTCACCAGACATATGTACGTGTCTAGAAGTAGGTTGTTATAGGCTGATGAATTGATGATAATGATGATGAAATTAGCCATCATTCATAGTTAATTCTAGGGATACAACTTGATGAGCACGCATTGTAGTAAGTCAAGACATACTTATTACAACAATGTAACATATCAAAATATCACGCCTATATTCCCGAAGAGTTAGGCAGAAGTGTAACTATAGTACACCCACATTTCGCCTGTTATGTTTAAGTCCCATGTAATAGGGGGCGAGCCTATCGTCATCAACCGGGCACAAATCCAAACTCCGGACTGTTACTGAGGAATTACATTCAATGTGATATAATATATTTTCTAATCTTTGGATTACTTTTATAATAATAATGAGACCTCTTTTATTTTCTTCTGACAGTATTCCTATCTCAACACTTTCTCAATTCTCTTACATATATCACATCGAATATTTTTGAAGTTTTTATATAAGCTTAGTTATCTTTCAAACACCTCATTCACGGAGGTGGTAACATTTTTCTTGTAACCTCATATCGAGCTGATTGACTCAGCGTTAGATAAAATAAATTGCCCTCTTTTTGGGCCAGGCACGTTTGGAACAAAAAATACATTATTATCGACGTAAATGAGAAATATATTTTAACATATCTCGGGACCATGGGGTTCCGGTTCTTTGGAAGGCGTACGAGGGGCCGAAGCCAACTTGCAGAGGCCCGTTAGACGTTTTTAGAAAGATATTATTATTAAGATGGCTAGCTGTAACATAATTTGTGTAAATCTGATTTGGAGATACAATTGTATAATTTTGCTTGATAGTAAGATCAGTTCACACACTGTCAATGTCAACGTATTTGCCGTTTTACAGATTTCTTAAATTTTCGGGAAACGATACAAACTAGGACAAAGATTTTATGCGTTTATGTGTGGCTAACTGTGAGTTTTAAGCATTATTTTACTAACAAAATAGATTTTGTTGTCTGAAATATAAATAAAAAATAATAAAAAATAGTCAATTAAAATATATTTATAGAATTCGTAATTGGTATTCATTAGGCCTTTAACCAATATATATAAGTTATACACTAGATTTATTTTATTTTAGGCATAGTTTAATATTTTCTTCATAATATTAATATGTAACTTTGTAATGATGTAACTTTTATGTAATTTGTATGTGAACTTAAGAATAAAAATTATTCTATTCTATTCAAATATCGATTTACAATTTCTCATGACACTACACAAAACACTACCATAAACCTAATAATCATTTAAATTGGTTTGTATTTTTTCAAATAACTCCCTACTTCGTTTTCCCTTTTCCCGGAGACACCGTCAATACGCCCCGTGCAAACAATTTGCCAAACTGATTCCTTATCGCGACGACGAAAGAAAAATAAGAGTTACTTCAAATGGCACCAATAAATCTTTTGTAGAAAAAAGTAACTTGACAATAATTGGAGATCTTACAACTGATTCCGTTTGAATAGCTTTTCTAAATATCTCCAATTATGTTCATTGCCGTCGCAAACTGCTTAATGCTAATAAAAGGGCGAGGGGCTATCGTGTGATAGTGATCATTATAACGAGGATAATTCACTTTGACAGACTTCTAAGAGATAAGTTATTCACAACTTTTCGGGAGACCTCTGTCTTTTGAATAAATCAATGAACTTTCCAAAACGAGTTTGACAAGTTTTGATTGGTGTGAATACTTGAGAAGATTTCATGCCGTGATTTTGGTAGCTTCGCCTTTAATATTTACATTTTTTATGATTCGATTATTAACATTAACCGCGTATTTTTACCCCAACATTATTCTTATTTAAGAGATGGTTTAAGCTTTTTATCATTCTTAATGTTAAATGTAAATGGGTTATTACTACAATCTACCTATTATCCTACCTTTATGTGTTTGTTTATCTCTAGACGTAAAAGAAAAACATCAAATGTTTCAGCTACTTATTAATCCACGTATGTCGTAAAAGTTAATAGACGTAAATAGTTTGGAGTACCACAGGGACCAATATTGGGTCCAGAAAAGAAATAACACACATATTATTAATATACGTATTTTAATTTAAAATCATTGATATTAAAACCTGATTAAGTAGGTACTCGTTTGCTGAAACAACAACCAATAAAAGATAATAACAAAGGTATTACGTATAAACCAAAGCAAAACAAAATCATAAGCAAAGAATAAAGATATTAATAAGTCTACGAACAAAGGAATAACATTGAGGTTGTCCTACCTACGCTGCTTCAATTTCCGACCTGCTGAAAGCAAATTCATATCAAATCATTTCCACTGTAAGGAAAACAAAGAAAATACAATCTTCTTAATACTGTAATAACAGAAAACTTCAATAACGTACCGACTATTTTGGAAGTCAAAACAGATCCTAAAGTTCGGGACCTAAGAACTGCAAACATAACTTTATTAGACTGAATGTATGTAATAGTTCCATAAAAGTTAACTGCTAGTATTTGCTTAAGTACCGTCGGGAAACGTATAGAAAGTATGTTGACCAGCGTTAAAAGAACTCCACCTTAACTCCAGGGTCCTTCTAAAAATTCCCCGACCGAAGAAATGACGTCGACTGGGGAGGTCACCTTAATTTAGATTTTCCGCCCTCAAGGCGACGCATTTCCCGTCTTAGAACAAAAGCTGGGACAGCGATTGATACTTGTAAGAACCTTGTGAACCAAGAAATAAAGTCCATAATGGCTTAACAGAGAGCATGACCTTATAAGAATATTGGGTGACGAAAAGGTTCGCGAAAAGCGTGGAATGGGTAAAGAAAAAATTTAATCCTTTGTCAGTTTATTAACGGTTCATTTTAGCTTTGTAATATTTATAAAGAAGTTTAGATTTCCCAACTGTATTTCTTGGGAATTTTAATTTATTATTATTATTTTTATTCAAATTTTTATATCTATAATTTAAGATAACATATAAACTATAATAATATGTACATTTATATAAAAAAATAAGTAAAATAATCATAGGGCATCAAAGAATTCGTCCGCATCGCTGTCAACAGGAACAGTGCCCAAAAGGCTGGCAGCATTGCCACGTTGTATGGCAATGCTAATTCTTTGGCCAAGAAATAGGCCAGCCCTCTGGTCACGTGAAGAGTCGACTAACCGCTTGGCGATATCTCGAAAAACCAAGTGGGCACTCGGACCCCATGGCCCTAGTGTTTCAACCCCAAACGGCTCGAACATATAACTCCCAATTAGGTTGCAATATTTTCGCCGTTTGAGGTTTTCTGCACCTGCAGCAGCCGCCCCAGCACAGCCCACCGTGCTAGGAAGATGGGATGGCGCAAGGGTGTCGACACATGTTGCATCCCACACCAAAGGTCTGCCTAACTTCCAGGGCATTATGGTCATTCCGTCTGGTCTCTTTCCATCGTCGCGTGCCAGGCCGTTGGGTTCTAAAACAGCTGGCACCCCGGCGGTGACAAGAGCACGACGGATGATGTCATTAATGCTGGCGTGCCGTGCTATCCGGCCTGCGCTCCTACTGCAGGATAGGCCATGGTGCCCGAGGCAGTCGACAGCTTCACCGCACTGACAGCGATGCGGAGCCCCGCAAGGAGCGCCCAAACGCAGACAAGTAGCGAGCCGAAAGGTGGTGTCACCCAGCATAGTGCCTATGTTGGGTGACGGGAGTGCTTGAAGCCAGAGCCCCGACTCCCACTCACCCACAGCCAACAGGCGGGCACGCTCAGCAGAATTGGTGGACGTATTGATAAGATTATTCCGTACCAACCTGCAGAGCGGCTCATCCCACTGTCTCTGGGAAGATGGGTTTATAGGGCGATCTGTATCCGGGCAAGCCGCTTTCCAGGCGTTCTCCGCGTCGGTCAAGCACGGCACTTCACAGTCAACCAGGCAGGGAGCTAAAATTTTCCCGGTCAACTTTTCAGTGCTGTGGACAGAAGACAGGAACGCCGGTATGCTAATACTGGTAATTTTACTGTATTTCTTTGTATAATCTGCTATATCAACTTTCTTTTTATCAAGGAACGGCTTGTTCTAATTTCCTTTTCGAACATAGTCATTCTTATTTCTTGAAAGTAAAACGGTCTTTGTTTTATTATTGTTCTAAAAATGATTATGAAATTATAAAAGGCACATCTACAGTGTACTTTCAACTACTGACAATATTTATCTGCTGAGCTTAGGGCCAGTTTCTCGAACGATAATTATGGCAAAATTACTGTGTGGCCGTTGATAAATAATTCAGACAATCACAGCAGTTTAAGCGTAATCAGTCTGGAATGTTCCCACTGCTGGGACACAGGCCGCCTCTCTTCGAGAGGGAGTGGGCTGTAATTTACAAACGCCACCACATCAAGCTACTACAATCTGTCAAATTTCTATAATAGATTTTCAACTTTATCGCTAAAGCATAAGGTTCAATGTTGATTGGAAAAATTTGACAGTTTCGGGTAGCTTGATGTGCAGGTGTCTGTACCACGCGGGCCCAGTGCGGGTTGGTTTAAATGCACTTGACAATTTGACACATTCAATTTGCGATCAATTTCGTGTGAGAAACTGGCCCATAGTGGTTACAAAACTAAAGTCGTTTCTGCCATTAGAAAACAAATGAAGTCCTAATAATTATAGGAGCAGAGTTCGACTCTAAGATTTTCCCTGTTACTTTGCAGTTTTATCAAAAGTTTGGCAGTAGCATCGTACTTACATTCACCACGCTCGCTGGTGCAATCTCTAAAATATGAAAATTGAATCTTGTTACTTCTGTTTGGTTCATGGGACATCAATAAAAGTATATTATATTTGAGGTCAATTTTAGAAGGGGCTCTTGGCTAAACAATAACAGTCAAATGGGTTGATCTTCAAGGTTAAGCAACGTTTTCCGAGGTTGGTCCGTGGTTTGGTGACCATCCCTAACATACCGAAACCCCTCCGTGCCTCGGAAAGCAAGTTAAGCAGTTGGTTCCGGCTGTCATTTGTAGATAGTCGTTACGGGTAGTCAGAAGTCCGAAAGTGTGACAACCAGTCTTGCCAAAAGGCCGGGGGTCAATGTGGACGAAATCTAAAGAAGGTAGGAATCCACATCTTTAATTTGAGAATAAAGAAAAACTATACAACTGGCCTGTTGATCTAGTGGTTGTAAGCGCTACTGAGCTGCTGTTAAGGTCCGTGATTCGATTGCCAGGTTGGGCAAAGTGTTATTGGGTTTTTCTATCTGGAATTTCACAGTAGCAACCTGGATGCTGGATATGAGCTCGGTCGATGACAATAGGCTCGTCCCCCTTTTACATGGGACTTAAACATAACTGGCGAAATGTGAGTGTACTGTAGATACACTGCTGCCCTGACTTTCGGAGCAACAAGGCGTGATGTTATGTAAATAAACTATATTAAAAAAAAATCAGTACTAAACCAACTACTGGATGACAAATAATTAAACGACCTACCCAATGGTTAGCGGTCACCTCCGTCTACATTCACCTGTAATACCAGAGGTACTGCAGATGCTTTGACGTCCCAAACACAAAGCTGAAATCCCATGTGCCTGTAATTACACTGGCACGTGGCACCCCATCTCTTCAAATCGAAACACGCTGGTCCAATTTAATTTCCTATGTTCTTCAAACTGATCGTATTTGTACAGTCTGTTTAACGAGGGATATTCTTTAAGGGAGAGTACTCATGAAAATGGACCGCTTTTATTATAGGATCAACCCTGAAATATAAAACAAACAAATCAGATGTTCCCTACATATTTATCGCGTAGGTGTAGGGATATCTACAAACGCCACATGCGAACTACGCGTCATACTGACGCGTGACGTCACACAAAATCCTGCATCTCGCAGGCAGAGTTTACCGCGCAACTGGCACATATATATACAGACAGAACACCCGTCTGGTCAGAGGATCCTCCCTTTTCTATGAAATATGAGTGAACTTTACACCCTGTTCCTCATACCTCTATTTGTAGAAAACAGCAGATTGATTTTGTTTTATATTTAGGGGTTGGTCCTATAATAGTGAAAGTGGTCCATTTTCATGAGTCCTACACTACCTTAAAGTATATTCTTCGTTTACTCTAACACAACTAATACAATAGAGAGCGTTTTCCGGACCACTACAACTTGACTACAACGGCTTGACAATTCACCGTTTTCCCTCCCGTCGCTTGGTCGCGTGAGAGGTTATCAAAACTTCCATGCACTCGTTAATTGAACATACTAACCCTACTTTTCTAACTCACAGTTGCGGTGTAGACTCTCAATTATTAGTTCACTGCTAAGATAGTTTAAAAGCCAACGCGACCAAAAACTGGAACGCCAACTTTTCTAATAACAGTTCTTTGAAACAACTGCCAGTGTCCAAGAAGTTTAGCTAAAGATTGTTTTAACCCAGGGGTGAAAAACCTATGGAAAGCTTGCCAAAGGTGATGGTACGGAAACGGTTGTGTTTTTAAAGAATTTGCATCGTCATATATGCTTCTTTTTCTTTCTTGTGTTTCGTTTCGTTTACTCGCTCTATCGTAAATGGTTCGATCTTCTAACATGTTGATGGCAAACTTTTGGCCTCTTTTACCAGCTACGGATAAGTTTCAGCTAATTTGTTTACACAATTTTATGGAAATTCTGTTCTGTTTTGTTAGAAAGTGCTTATTTGAAAGCTTTTATAACAACCATTTAACTTGCGTTTACAATATCCCTCCGTACCTAGGAAAGCACGTTAAGCCGTTGGTCCCGGCTGTCAATTGTAAATCTTTGACAATCGTTACGGGTAGTCAGAAGCCCGAAAGTCTTACAACCAGTCTTACCAAAGGGACTCTTAGGGGAGTCATACGGGGGTTGTGGAGGTCAGATAGGCAGTCGCTCCATTTAAAATCCTGTATTGAGTTGCATCCGGTTAGACTGGTAGCCGAACCCAACATAGTTGGAAAAAGGATAAACAGATATCACCAGATACGGTGAAAAGGACTACACCATTCTATACTACACCAATAATGACTGTAAAGGGTAGCTTTTTACTGCTGCGAAAACGTTATTCTCAGTTAGATCACATTGTTGACTATCATTTTAGTAAAATAAACTGGCAAGTGCGAGTCGGAGTAGCGCATGAAGGGTTCCGTACCACAAAGCTCAAAAAAACGCCGAAAAACACACGTTTCTTGTATGGAGACACACTTTAATTTTTCACTTTATTTTATTTTTATTATTTTTTGTTATAGCGGCAACAGAAATACATACTCTGTAAAAATTTCAACTGTCTACCTATTACGGTTCATGAGATAAAGCCTGCTGACAGACAGACGGACGGACAGACGGACAGCAAAAGCTTGGTAGTAGGGTTCCGGTTGACACCGTTTGAGTACGGAACCTTTAAAAGTCCTTAACATAAAAACCCTTTTTTTAATGCTCTCTATTAATTCAGTAGGTAACTGGTTTGCCAGCTCATCGTTTCAGCATCATAAACAACCATTTCACTCTGAAATCGAAAGATAAGAGACTGAGAGCCATATTTTTTTCTCGCCCTCGATCCCGATAGAATTACGGTGCTAATTGAAACGAATGCCGGGGTTTGTAGATGAAGGGAAAGATTAGATAAACCAAGGGTATAAAGTGGAACTTTTGACAAATGCGCGTAGCACCTGCCCTGTAGTGTCGGAATGAATAGTTTCAAGAATCGTTATGCAGCTTTAAAGCCTATGTCCAGCAGTGGACTGCGATAGGCTGAGTTGACGTGTGACTTCATACTCGGCCTATAATGTTCCCACTACTGGGACACAGGCCTACTCTCTATGAGAGGGGGTGGGCCGTAACCTACCACGCGGGCCCAATGCGTGTTGGTAGATGACACGTCTTTGAATTTTTGCTTCTAGGACATGCCGGTTTCCTCATGATGTTTTCCTTCACAGTTTTGAGAACAGTGGTGATGATACATGGTGATGCGTGTGTTAGACGATGAAGTATAATCTATCTATAAAATGTCTATATATATTACCCTAATATAAAGCTTTGAATAACAGAATGGTTACTAATTATTTAATATGTGTAAAAGTAACTATGAATATCGTATGTAGGGAAAGGATTTTATAAAATAAAGCACAGAAAGACAAGCTAGACATTTATTTAAATTTAGGCTTGTCAGTAATTAATCAGATAACTAGTTGTCCGTTCCAAATCTAGGTCATCATGGAGAAGAAGGACAAGAAACTCCATGGAAACAGTATTAAAGTCTATCAACAAATTTCTTATATTGCCATAAACTATCATTATTTTAAAAACAATTAATTATACCTCTTGGACAATGTCAAAGAGAACTCAGAATAATAGCAACATAATAACAATAGCTAGGAATATTCCCCATATTATTACATTTACAAAACCCATAGTTATCAGTAAATAATCAAGATAATAATATCAATTAACTTACATGACATCTGGTCGATCTATTCCATATAATAACGTCACTAGTACTAATCAACTGACTGTAGGCCCGAGCTCCGCTCTGGTTGATGTCTCGAACAAGAATGATCCCCGCCACTGGAAGCTCCTCCTTTTATAGTCGTGAACAACTTTGACGTTTCTATCTACCGTCATCCAAAATATCAACGACATAAAAGGTGGATATCCGTTTGGAATATTTTCTATGTTTTGCTACATTATTCCTTAATATTTAGGTTATGCAAAACATTACTATTTTAGCAAGTTTTAACAGTAAAATGATAACAATAACAACACCTATAATTAGGATAATCTATTACGTGCGTGCGTTTAGCACCGTGCAATAATGGACTTATCGTAATGTACTAATATTTTATGGCAGTAATGGCGTCGATCAGTTATCCACATTAGCCCTGCACTCTATTTTCGTAACATACTTTTAATCACAAATCGAGGGTTTTGAACAAAATTCCTAATCCATTGCTTTATAGGTTTGAAATATTTGTCTGCTCAACAACGTAGATAATGTAATGAACGTGGCTGAACCGTTAAAATTTAGATCGTAGGAGTTGGAAGTCATGCCATTTGTCCAGTAGTCGGATGACACACTTGTCAGTAACCTGTAATATGGCGCTAGTAATTTTAGCTTATACATGGTCAAATTAAATTAGCGAAACTCCCCAGACGTAATAGGTACCGATAATATCTGTACTGTATGTGATAAAATAAAAAATAAATGAATTTAATGTTTTTTTTTTGTTGCATCACGGACCTCAGTCTCTGAAGACACTTGAAATACTTATCAGGTTTTTTTTGTGTAACTTCAGAGATGTGATAAATATCGATGTCTTAACACGATAAAACAATATAAAACTGATTATCTCAACTCATATCTACTTCAAGTAACAACAATACCAGCGGTCGTTGACTCCCAAAATATCCACCAAATCTTTTTAAAATTAATTTCATCGTGTTAGATACCCATCATGTCTGCAGAGTATCGCTAGCTAATTAAATTTGACCCTGTACAGCTAATTAGATCATACCTAACTAAATATAATTTTACAATTTCACTAAGGCCTGATTTTTCCAACATCAGATAATTTAATCCGAGGAATAGTTTTGAATTTCTGTCATTTCTTCCATAAATATAAAAACGGTCAGACGTCAATTTTATTCCACAGTTAAAAGTTATCTGTCGATTGAAAATCAACCCTAAATAGACATTCACAACCTGGGTGCTGATGTTACATTTTACTTGGTACTACATCTAATGCAGGAAATATAGCTTCTTTAAAATTCGAATGCACAATACAACATCAAATTCATACTAACTTTGGAAGATGATAAAATTTTCAAGAAAGCTAACAGAGATCCCTCCCTTTCAATTACAAACTGAATTTAATATGCAGCAACATGTGGTATACAAAACAAAATATTACAACAGCTAGGTCCTACAGGAGTTGCCTGTGGATATTGAATGTGGCGGGCTCTCTGTAGTCCGTAACTGGATCTTGCAGAGTAGTGTAATGTAGAGGCGACAGACAACATGCGACAATAATTCATCACAACTGTTCTGCTTTCAAAACGGTGAAGGAAAATATCGTGCGGAAACCGGGATGTCCTAGAACGGAAAAAGACATGTGAGATCCACAACACCATTTTGTAGCGAGAATAATAAGAATCACCACATTGAATAGCTGCGCTGCTGTTATTATAATTTTCTTACCGTCCAGTTAGAGTAGGTATCTGTACCTGCTTAGATATTTGATCAGATTGTTGATACCAAATGTTTTAAGATGAGCGTTAATTCTGTCGACAAACTGTCACGCAGTTTGGCAGGTTTATGAACCGTGTACAAATGTTTCGTTCAAAATATATTAATTTTTTATTAAAAAAAAACTTTTGTTTTGTGGAATTGCTGTAATTTGTGAGGTGCTTATTTATTTGTAGTTTATTAAATGTGGAATATATTGTCATATTTATTTGTACAGCTTCTCCATTTTGTCATTGGTATGAATATTTTGTTTTGTTCCCTAGTTTAGATACAAAAACTTACACACATTACAACTTCGGAATAAACGTTTTATCCCGATATTCCCACGGGATCGAAACTTATGCGGGTGAAACCGCGGGGTGCTGCTAGTATTTTATAAATGCACTTACGATTAAGAATAACTCCTAGTGCAGATAAACGATTATTAGTAATTCAATATTCATGAATGGCAGAGAACATGCGTTTCAGAAACTCCATTATGTCTAAGAAAATACCCAGATTGCCAAATTCTGTAGCCTACTCTGTATCTAGTACTCCAGTTTTCATACAAAGTACGACTGACATTGTGACTGATATAACCGTTCGGTACAATATAGCTGTACCCGGCATTGCCTGACATTAGTGGCACGGCACACGATACCCGTTTGTTTTAAATATTACAATATTCTTTAAGGTTTAGTACTACAGGAACCGAGGCACATGGTGCTACTATTAATAAAATATCTTACTTTTTTTATTATTATTATTTTATTATTGCTTGTTAGGTATTTATAATAATGTTCCAAAAAAAAAGTGCTTGCTGCACTTACAGTAGACACCAAAGCGGGCAGCGAACCAACAACATAAGTTTTAACTAAAAAACATTAAACATAGATTAACTGCTATAGAATAGAGTAGAATACAATAGAATACTCTTTATTATGTTCATCATCATCATCAGCCTATAGCAGTCCACTGCTGGACATAGGCCTCTCCTATTGCACGCCATTCAACTCGATTTTCGGCAACTCTCATCCAGCTGCTACCAGCCAGCCTTTATTATGTACACCATATAAATTACAGACATAAATATAGAAACTTTACAATGGGTGACACAATCGCTAAAAGCAATCTATAAATTAATATAAGAAAAGAAAAAAATAATTAGGAGAGTTTAACAAATCATCCGCACAGGCCTGCGTGGTGGATTATCGCCCCTCCCTCTCACAAAGTGAGGATGGATGGATGGATGTCTGTTACTCTTTCACACAAAAACTAATAAACGGATTTTGATTAAACTATACAGTAATATAGCTTATACAATACATCAGAATAACACATACCAATAGGATACTTTCTATCCCGATATTCTCACGGGAACGACACATTATGCGGGTGAAACCACGGGGCGTCGCTAGTTAACTATAAGTCCCAGTTTCCTCTCGAAATTTTCTTCACTGATGTTAATGATGTCGAAGATAAACTTAAAAAGTACATATAAATTGAAAAATTAACATTTGTACTTGCCCGGATTTGAACCCTTAGCCTCTTGGATGGGAGGCGAGGCCTGAACCACTGGGCCATCATGACGATAAACCACCGATAAGCAAGCGTAAATCTTCATAAACTTTCTCACAACCCCTAACCTATTAAAGTAAATGAATCACCCCAATATCGACGTAAGTAATCAACGAACACAGGAATGCGGAACTGTTTTAATTACCGAATGTCGAGTTGAAATTGATTCGATTCCGGTAATGTTACGCAATTTTGTGGGCCCTCCCTAAATGTTAGGGACTCAGCCTAGCACGAGGGCGCGAAGTACTTAGGGGGATAACACATGATCACAATAGCTCGCCGCCTCGATGTCACCTCCATATAAAACAAATGTATACTAATTGACACGAACGCAAATGCCAGGCATCGAGGTTAACTGCCAAGCAGCCCGTGATGTACCCTTCGGCATGTTACTTGTGTATCTTTTAGCACGCGTTTGATTTACAAGGAGTTAGCATCCAGGTAGCGAGCTAAACTGTGTATCGCAGTGAGGTGTCTTCGGCAGGCTCTGTTCATAGCCTCGGGCAATGTAACTTGCGACACAAGTTGCGTCAAGCAACACGCGCGCTCGTCTCCTGTTTCTGTAAGTCGCTTCGTAAATCGCGTCGCGGTGACGAGGTATTCCACTCAGAGCACCTCGTCGCATGCTCTAAACATACAACTTCTTTCATTTGTTTTCTCCGCAGTTGTTGTCGCAAGATGCGTGTCACTTAAGCGTGTAGCTCATAGTCACGGTGTAATGTAAATTCGTTCCATTTTTCAATCGAATATCTAGCTATCCGTATTGGTTTAAAAATAAAAGTAAATGTGCGAAACAAATATTTTAACGTAACTTTTACTTCGCGCGTTCACTCTAGGATCACTTGACTCAGGAACTAGGAACATAGTGATTGCGTACGAGGGCAAAGAAATCGCTGACTTTTAAAGAGGTATAATTTACTTGTTTGTATTTTACACATTATTAAAGATGTTCCATGGGCATAGCGCGAACGCGTGAACTTAACGAAACGAAATTCGAACGATTTTAAAATTAAAAATACTCGTTGTGCACGCAATATTTACTTAGTTTTAAGACTTTTAAGTTTTAATTTTGCTTGTCGCTAAATATTAAACCATTACCTATGTGCAATATGTAGAACTGATTTTTTCTTCATATTTCAGGGCTATTCCTATAGTAAAAGTTTATTTTATTCATGACTTTTTTTTTTTTAGTCATATGGTATTTTACTATGGGGTCGGGCTGCTGACATTGAATCCATTTTTATTTTACAAAAGAGAGCTGTCAGAGCCATTTACAATCTACGTCGCCGCGAATCTCTTAGGGAACTATTTAAAAAGGTTAATATCATGACGGTACCTCGCCAATTCATTTATGAAAATATTATGTACGTTAGAAAAAATCAACATCTTTTTAATAAAATAAGTGATAGGCATAATTTTAATACTAGAAATAAAGATAAATTAGATCAACCTTTTTTCAGATTATCTAAAGTACAGACATCTTTTATGGGGTACTGTGTTAAATGCTACAACAAAATACCTTGTGACATATTGCAATTAAATGAAAGAAAATTTAAAACTCATATTAAAAGTACACTTTGTAAACAAGGATATTACAAATTAGAAGATTACATCCAAGATAAGAATGCTTGGAAACATGCTGGTCCTGCTCCATAGGACAATCTAGAGTCTAGACAAAATCAAACTGGTCGCTAATTTAATTTATATATTTTTTTATGACATTAGTTTTACTTTTTGTGGCTACAGTAACTCACACACTTGTTAAAATTATATAAAAATAATCTACTTTAACAATAGTTGTAAATATGTGAGCACCATGTATCTATCACATAATTGATTTACCTGTCATTGCTTTATTTTTAATTCTTTTTACCTTTTGTTGGCAGACTAATTTTTATTCTAGATGCATCGTCTTCACATATAATTATATAATTAATGTACCTATACAGAACTTGTAAAACATTTTAAAAGAGTAACGGTGGAGTTTCTTGCCCATTCTTCTCCATACGAAAACCATACCTTTTGGAATGGGCGACTAGAATCAATTGTTTTATTATAATTTTTGACGTTCAAAAGTGCCTTTAGTGTGCCTAATTGAAATAAATGATTTGACTTTGACTTTGACTTCTCGACTTGTCAATTCCGAGTGGTCGCTATTTCACTTGCTTTATGTAGGTACACTTTTATGTAATCTCTATTCTTATGTATAAATGGGGTATACCCAATATAGGAAGAAATTGAACCATCGTTTGACAAAAGGAGTATGTAAGGATCTTAGCAGGTGACGTTCTGTAATTTCTATCTTCTTTCTACCCCATGGGAGGAGGTCGTGCGATTATGTCCCGTTGAATCTTCGAAGAAAAATTATAGTGTTAATACCTCGAGTACATACCCCATAGGTTATAAATCTTCTTCAAAAACGTCTTCTCCATAATAGTTTTAAAAACCCTGACTCCCCAAAATTTAACAGCATTTTCAATCGGCGACTCGAAGGACCAAGTTTACGACTTTAATATAGACATTCCCGCCTCGCCAGTAAATCACTTAGTTTACCTGGTCTCAGTATTTGTACTAAGTATAATGAGTTAGCTATGAAAGTAGAGACTAAGGGCTAAAGCATACACGCTATTTTTAGCATCGGCGATTGGCGATTTACCCGCTTTTTAGAAGCTAAATGCATCGATACAGTCGCAAAATCGCAGATCGCCGATGATAAAAGTTGCGTGTGTGCTTTGGTTCTAAGTAATCTGTGTTGCTGGGGATTTGTTGAGCCACTTCGTCTGGGGATTAGTGAAGGACGGGCATTTTGGGACTGTCTTATGTAATTTTGACGTTCGAAAAGTGCTGATGCTCAGCCTACTTAAATAAATAACTTTTGATTTTGTTTTGTTTTTTTGCCCTTCATTTGTCTTTTAGTAAGGAATACGATGTAGTAGGTAAACTCAGCGATTTTCATTTTTTTCCTCAAAGATAACCATCATCATCATGATGGTGAACCCTGCTAATCTCAGAAGATTCTTCGTAGCTCATCAGCTACGAAGAATCTTCTGAGATCAGCAGGGTTCACCGATTTATTTGCTAACCGTAGTTGTGAGTGTATAGAGGTATGAGGAACGGGGTGTAAAGTTCACTCATACTCTATAAAAAAGGGAGGATCCTCCGACCAGACGGGTGTTGTGTCTGGCGGGCAACTGCCCATTTTAAAAAAAAACAAAAATTGGTCATAACTTTTGAACCGTAAAAAAATTCACCAATATTCTCAGAGTTAAAAAGTTTGGAAATGACCTTGCCCACGACCCTATTCGATTTGATCTATACTTCCAGGGACACCCTGTATACTAATAATAAAGCTGAAGAGTGTGTTTGTTTGGACGCGCTAGTCTCTGGAACTACCAGTAGGATTAGAAAAAATATTTTTTGCATTTGATAGCCCAATCCTTGAGAAAGGCTATAAGGCTATTTAAAATCACGCTAGGACTCTTAGAAGTCGAGCAAAAAGAAAAAAACTTAAGAAAGAACTCTAAGTGAAAACGAACTAATAGTGCGGGCAGGCGATGCGATGCGACGGGGTGGGTCGGGGGAACAAGAAATTTTACGCGGGCGAAGTCGCGGGCAGAAATTAGTACTGGGTACGTTTTTTTTACGCAAAATGATATTAAATTGTGAACCAAACGGAAGAAAAAGAACCTCTCATTATACATAGTAACATTATTTATTTAGGCACAGCAACATAAATGCATTATTTTACAAGAAACTTGGTTTGACAACAACCAAGATTCATTTTTGTATGATCAATATTTTGGTAGACCAGCTACCAGTTTTCATTTTGAGTAGGTACAGATGCCAGCACATCAAGATACTAACAATCTGTCAAATTTCTTTAATAGATTTTCAACTTTATCGCTAAAGCGTAAAGTTCAAAGTTGGTTCAGAAAATTGGACAGTTTCGGGTAGCTTGATGTGCTGGCGTCTGCTGTAGTTCTGTACATTATAAAATTGTCTAAGGGCTGATTTTTCCATCGCCAGATAACTTTTATTCGAGGAATAAAATTGACGTTTGACAATTTTTGTATGAAATAATTGTCAAAATTTCAAAATTATTCCTCGAATAAAGTTATCAGATGATTGAAAAATATGTCCTTTATCAAGTTGTGAACATTTAAGAACTTATGACTTGGCACTTATTGTGTGCGAACTGTGGTGTTAATGCCTACTTAAATTCTTAAGACAAGGCAGAGGAAAACGTGTGTGTACAAAGGACCTTTAGTCCTTTGTACACACACTTTTTTCTTGTCGTGAAAAACTACGGTTTATTCGCTATTTGTAGGTACAGGCATCAGTGTTGTATGGATCACTATAGAAGCTTTCAGTGTTGTATAAAAAAAACGTTTTTTCTATGGCGCGGTTTATACTTACGCCGCACCGTAAAGAAACCGAGTCACGTACGTAAAAATTTCCCAATCAATTTTGAACCTTATGCTTTAGCGATAAAGTTCAAAATCTATTAAAGAAAATTGACAGATTGTAGTAACTTGATGTGGCTGGCGTCTGTACAAAGGACCTTACAGACCGCACTTTGACATTACTTTATTTGAATAGAATTATTGTTCATATTCGAATGAAACGCTTGCTCACTTTCGCTTCCATGAATATGAACATTAAAATAATTTGAATAAGGTTCATATTCGTCAGGAATGCTTACGTTACTAAGTAAAGTAAAATGAAACTGCGATCTGGGAATCTAGCCCATAGTCTTGCCTAGGCAGACGCACAAAAATAAAATATACATGTGCGTTTGGAAAAATCACTCATTTTTTTTAAGAGATCCAAAAGTACTGTTTGTTTGTATAGGTACCTATTGCACGACACCCATAATAAGTACATAAAAAATATCAAAACTGTCACCCATGACAGTGTACAACAATTAACAATAATGTAACCTACAGTCCATTTACAGTTATTTTACCTGTGACAGCAGCAACCCAACAGCAGCCTTATTGTAACGAGAATAAAGATCACTGTGATTTTGACACACTTGTCAGTAACAGCAACTCAAAAGCAACCTTATTAGACTGAGAATAAAGATCACTGTGATTTTGACAGTGATGCAAAATCAGAGGTAAAATAACTGAACGGACTGTATTCGAAACCGGCACAGCCTAAAAAGGTTGGCTCAAAAATATTGCTCTTCTGCTAAATCGCCTAACGTGTCTTTTGCCTCGTACTGTTCGCTTGTCGCGTGGTGGTGACACTCTGTTTGGCGGGTGTACCCAGTCCGGACACCTGAAATGAAAATATTTATATAAATACAAATTGTGTAGTCATCAGTGGAGTGGCCAGTATTTTGGGCTCGTTTGCGGATGACAGCGATGCGGACGAGTACTTCGACGCCTAAGTGTCCTTTATTTTTGTACTTATTTTTATAGTTAAAGAGTGGCACAGCAGTGGACGAATTTCGACTTTCTTTCCACGTAAGCTCCCGTCAAGCGTCACATCTACCACTCCCGTGCTTCTCGCATCCAGCAGATTCCCACGACCTTCACCTGTTCATCGGTCCACCTTATTTTAAATGCATAATATCAGTACAATGAATTGAACGTAAACAAGTGAAGTTATGAATGAGAATCAATTTCCTCAACAAGATATCATCAAAATCGCTGTGGTTTTTACGCTGTACCTACCTATATGTACCGAAGCGTGACTTTGTTTGTTATATAAATCGCTTCTACATAAAAAAACCGGTCAAGTACAAGTCGGACTCGCGCACCGAGGGTTCCGTACGTATGTAAATAGTATATCACGGGAGTTTTTTTTTTTTTTTGTAATGTAACTACAAATTTAAGGTATTCGGATTTTTCCTTTACTTGTGCCACATGACATTGCTTCTTGCCAAATTTCATGGTTCTAGGTCAACGGGAAGTACCCTATAGGTTTTGATTCCGGAACATAAACGCCCGTATCTTTTGATTGCGTTGAAGTTTGATTTTTTCACTGCTTCAAGGGATTGTAGCTCTGAGTAATTATATATACACAGTCTGGCCATAAATACTGTTACAATTAAAAATAAGAAAGATGTTACGTTTGAATTTGGAATCTGTCATTTTTATACGATTGCTCATTGAGTTTTCTAATTTTGGCGCCAATACATTTTACAATATTTTGCGATATTAAAATGGAGTGGGGTGATAAAGAGAACCGAATCGCCGTGATTGCATTACACAAAGTTGGTATAGAGCCAAATGCAATTTTTAAAACTCTCCATACGCTTGGTATTTAGTCAAATGTTTGTGTAAGGGCTATTAATAGGTACAATGAGACCTCCTCTGTTTGTGACAGAAAAAGATCTGGCCGTCCACGTAGTGTTCGTACGAAAAAGGTGGTCAAAGCAGTAAGGGAAAGAATTCGAAGAAATCCTGTCCGAAAGCAAAAGATTTTATCTCGAGAGATGAAAATAGCACCCAGAACCATGTCGCGTATTTTAAAAGATGACTTAGGACTTGCAGCCTATAAGAGACGCACTGGTCATTTTTTAACTGATAATTTAAAAAATAATATGGTGGTAAAATCGAAACAACTACTGAAGCGGTACGCAAAGGGAGGTCACAGAAAAATTATGTTTACGGATGAGAAAATCTTTACAATTGAGCAACATTTTAACAAACAAAATGATCGTATTTATGCTCAAAGCCCTAAGGAAGCTTCCCAATTAGTCGACAGAGTGCAACGTGGGCATTATCCGATTTCAGTGATGGTTTGGTGGGGTATTACCTATGAAGGAGTGACTGAGCCATATTTTTGTGAAAAAGGTATCTAAACATCGACACAAGTGTATCAAGATACCATTCTTGAGAAGGTAGTTAAGCCCCTTAACAACACCATGTTCAATAACCAAGTATGGTCCTTCCAACAAGACTCGGCGCCGGGTCATAAAGCTCGGTCCTCGCAGTCTTGGTTGAAAGTGAACGTTTCGGACTTCATCAGAGCTGAAGACTGGCCGTCGTCTAGTCCCGATCTTAATCCGCTGGATTATGATTTATGGTCAGTTTTAAAGAGTACGGCTTGCTCTAAATGCCATGATAATTTGGAGTCCCTAAAACAATCCATACGATTGGCAGTGAAGAATTTTCCCATGGAAAGAGTGCGTACTTCTATTGATAACTGGCCTCAACGTTTAAAGGACTGTATTGCACCCAATGGAGACCACTTCGAATAAGCTTTTTATATTTTAAATTGTTTTATATTTATGTATTAAACAAACACACTGTAAAAGTAATAAATATTATTTGCAATAAAAAAAATATATTTTTCTTCGTGACAATATTTATGGCAAGACTAGGTATATAAAAATTTCAACCTGATAACTCCGCGCGTTCCTGAGAAAAAGGGTATTGTCCAATGGACATACAGACGGACAACGAAGTGATCTTATAAGGGTTTCGTTTTCCTTTTGTGGTACGGAACCCTAAAAATATTACTATGTAAGTAGGTATTATTTTTATCCTGCGCGTTGAGGTGTCCAATTACCATAATTATACTTAGATAGTATGATTTTGACGTTGATAAGTACAGACATACGTAAACTCACGTTTTTTTCCTATTGGTGTAGGCAGAAACTAGAGGGGCTTGTGGCTAAGTAATAACACCCGCATGGGTCTTGGGAGAAAACGCATAGACTAAAGCTCTAATTATGAAATAGTTAACTTTCCTACCCACTCACCTAGCACCTAGCCCACCGTCTAGGTGGACGGTGAAAATTAGAAATATTAACTTGATGGAGAGAATCTTTCTGTTCTTGAATTTCTTTCATTACATAAACCCAACATATTTGCCTTAATACTAATATTGCCTTAGCAAATATCAGCACACATTTGTCTTTCGGTCCGCACTGTGTTTATATTTATTTTAGCTGTGTGTCTGTATTTACTTCAGTAATAATACAAAATTTTGCAAATGCGTAGGCATACTGAGACAATGCACACAAAACGCTGGACATTTTGTGGTTATACCTTAAATTCAGGGAGGCACAAAACTATAAATACACTACAGTTCGGCCGTCGAAAGAATGCGTTCCTGGCAAATTAATGTCAGTGGCGACAATTATATTAGCTAATAAAGATCAAATTCGCAAAACTCGTATTCGTTTGTATGAAACTGGCAGGTGTCAAGAACGCATTCTCTCATCGGCCGGACTGTAGCTACCCACCCCTGCTTCACACATGCAAATGGGTGCAATAGCGATATGTCAAAATATCTAGATTTCTGTGCTGTGTTAGTTAAATATTTATACATTATACACATAAAACCCTCAGTCATAAATGACGGCGAAGGCTGCATCAAAATCTATTGTGGAGTTCAGAAGATTTGTACCGTCACACAGACACGAAAAGTGACTTTGTTTTGTACTATGTGCCTATATAAAGTTTGTTTTTCAAGAAAACTAGATAATGCAATACGATTTTATCAAGGCAGATAATGGGAGTCAACAAACTAATAATTCAAGATAGACAAGATAAGACAACGATGTATGTAACCATGGCCACAAAAAGGGCTCGTTTAATACCTCATGATAAAACTTGATAAAATCATTGAACAGCCATAAAACGCGCCATGCAAATGTAAAGTCAGAGAAAAAAGTCACGATATGACTCGAGCTATGCAACTGATCATACTTCAATCAACCCGCGTAGCCTTTTCCCAAGTACATAATGTGTTGGCTTCCAGTCTAATGCAGCTACCAGTCTTTTATATGGAGTGACTGCCTATCTAACCTCCACAAACCAGTTACTGGGTAACACGATACCCGATCATACTTCCATACGAGTACCTACTAATTTTACAAATGCGAAAGTGTCTCTTTCTGTCTTTCACCATTTCACGGCTTTTATATTTAACGATTGTTATATTTGTCAGATAGGCCTGGGACCTGGAGAAGAACATATTAGTATTTTATAAATAAATTCATAATAACACATAACTTCACGCCTATAATCCCCGATGGGTTAGACAGATGAGTACCTTCGGGGGAGCGGTGAATGCTTATGCGAATCCTGCACCCCCGGCCATAGGTAGAGGTGGAACACCGCGGTGGTTTTAGCCGGTAACAGTCCGGCATGCCCCTCTGTCCCCCCCACGATGGAGGAAGTCCATGAGGATTACCAACGAGCACCAAAAAAAAAAGGCAGATGAGTACCTTTAGGTACACCCACATTTTGCCAGTTATGTAATAGGTTGCGAGTCTATTGCCATCAACCGGGCACAAATCCAGACTCCGGGCTGCTACTGAGAAACTCCAGATGAAAAAAATAACATTTTGCTTGACCTCGAGTCCGACCCAGGACTTCAAACTCAGCTGTACCTCTTGCGACCACTAAACCAACGAGGCAGTTAGTTGTACTTAAACAATCATGTATCTCAATAATTCCTGCACGAAACCCTTTTATTGAAATGTCATTATTACCTATAATCAATACAAAACAGATATGGTTTCCCACATTGTAATTTTGATACCGTCACAGTATGCATTGGTTTTTTGATGAAATGTCATAATTATTATTAAATGGAAAACGACCTACAAGTATCTATTGTTTACAGGTAAATTTATTGTAAATATGACATAATTGACAACTGAACAAAAGCTTTTGAAAAGTATTGCATAGTAATTTTTAATTTCAATTGTACTGTCGGTGTATGGCGTCCAAAAATAAATTAAATTAATTATCGTACTACAGGACCAAAAGTTAATTTAATATTGAATCAGCAGCTGATGCATGTAAAAGGATATATTGAAGAAAGAGAGGAAAAGACGTAGTGCGCATCTCCAACATCATCTGCCTGCATTTTCTCAACTACCGTACATTCGCGATTTATTAGCCAAAAATGTAAAAAAATATGAATTAACGGAAAAATAACTTTAATTACTACACAATAAAGTTCAGTTTATGCTACAACTTCAAACATTTTTATAACTTTGTCAACAGTGCTAGTCACTCTGAGATCAACTTAATGGTCATTGAAATAAAGTTGATGTTTGATTAACTTGAAATAGGGTAGGGGTGTGCAGCACTTCGTACTTTTACTTTACATGGTGGCAGGAACTCCGATGCGCAACCTGTTACAATGGGTTCATTACATGATTCTGGATAAACCTGCGTTGAAATTTTTCGTCAGTTACTAAAAAATTTGCTGTCCCATACATTTTGACCGCGTAGGTATTGCATTTTTGTAGTACACTGCAGATTTTTAGGGTTCAGTATCTCAAAAGGAAAAACGGAACCCTTATAAGATCATTTCGTAGTCCGTCTGTATGTGCATCAATCAAGACCCTTTTTCTCAGGAACACATGGAGTTATCAAGTTAAAATTAATAGCAAATACTCAGAGCTGCAATCCCTTGAAGCAGTGAAAAAATCAATCTTCTAAGTCAACGCAATCAATAGATAGGGCGTTTATGTCCGGAATCAAAATCTATAGGGTACTTCCTGTTGACCTCGAATCATGAAATTTGGCAAGAAGCAATGTCATGTAGCAAAAGTAAAGGAAAAAATCCGAAAAGCGTAAATTTGGAGTTACATTACAAAAAAAAAAAAAAACTATTTACATACCAAAAAAATTGTACGGATCCCTCGGTGCGCGAGTCCGACTCGCACTTGACCGGTGTTTTTTATAACCGAAAAAAATGTCCAGAATCATTGTACTGAATCTAACTAATGTAACGACGATTGCGCGTCGGTAGGCCCTCCCATCACATATGTTGGGGCGGGCTTCCAACCCAACTGGATGCAGCTGAATATTCAAAGAATTTTGGAGGAAATTCCTAATCCATTGCTTCATAGTTTAGAAAATTCGTTTGCTCAGCAACATCAATAACGTAACGAATGTTGTTGAACTGTCAAAATGAAAGGTATTGGCATTGTAAGTGTTTCGCTGGACTCCTGCACATGGAACCTTCTACCTTTATAGCTAAGGGTATACTCGTAGATAATTAATTAGTGTTCAGATCTTACTTCTCAATATCCGGCAGACTGTGTCCCTTGCACCTCGCCTCCCATTTCGCCCAGTACTTGAACCCTTCTGCCTCAAACACCTTGACGGCACAAACACCATCGTCTTTGATGTCATCGTCTATCAGTGCTGTAAGAACAAAATAAATAATATAGGCACATGGTTTTGTAGTTCTTTAAGCCCTGGCTGGAGGCTTTAATTTATTGAGGCACTCACAGGCAACTCCGGTTAAGCAGACGACAACCTCCTAGGTTGACCTACGAGATGCAATTCCAAAAAAAAACATGATTTTGTAACGTTTCATAGGCTTTCATTTCAGTGTTTGTTTGAAATATTATCTACACATTATTTGATATGCGGAAACAGTCCTAAATCCCAAAAGGTTGAAGTTTTTACCATCTTTTCCTTCCGAAAGTGCATCTCCAACTAGTGAAGGTTGGCAATAAGCTCTGTATAATCTATCTCTAGACAAATATTTAAAAAAAATTACACCCAAGACAAAATACAGTGACGTCCAGTGATCTCTGCAAATTCAGTACGGGTACCTATAGTTTAAATGCAAGACCTGAGACGATAGACCGTGGAAAGGACGAAACCCACCTCCCGATGTCAAATTGTCTTGATGGGCTTATAAAGAAATTCAGATTTGGCAAAGTGGAAACTGACTCATATATAATATACTCATCAGCTCCAGTCGCCTACAATAGAAAATCAATTGTGTCTCATTAGCGGAGCTTGACAGATTAATCTAAAATTTTAAAACAAGTCTAGTAGTCATTTGTTCGTTTATTTTTGCATTTAATATTTTATTTTAATTTGATTTCTGTGACCTGTAATTTGTACCCATTCATTCGTTTATTTTAATTGCGTTGACATTTTATTATATTTATTTTATTTTATGTAATATGGATTTTGCCTGAATTAAAGGACTTTTTGTTTGTCAGTGGTCTTACCTTCACACGTGATGTCACACTTCCCACCTTTCTTGCCTTCCTTGCACCATTCACTTCCTATCTGAAATTATAATGAGCTATGTTTAGATTGAGGTCAGAAAAGACACCGCTTACCAAACTAGATCCTACACAAAAAGCCATAACAAGACTGACTTGTAAATAAAGGAGACTGGGCGATTTTGTATGCCAAGTGGTCTATGGACCATAGCGATACGGTTTTGATATTTGTGTAAGGGATGCCTTATCTACCCTCTATCCTCATCTACCCTCCACAAAAATGTATTTTTATCAAAATGGCCAGGTCAGATTTTTATTTCACTTTATACAAGTGTAAAAAGGAAGTATCCCTGCGCAAATATCGAAACCGTATCGCTATTGGCCCATATACCACTTTTGAGCATAAACTATGTTGAGTCTACAGGACTGATTCAAACTGAAAACATGATTGTGGGTAAAAGTACCACGTAGTCAGATAGTAAGAGAAGAAGAGAAGTTTAAGAAGCCACAATGTAGAAGGATAACACGTCACATATTTTTGTAACTACGCAAGCAACACTTGAAAGGAAAATTGCATATTAATGCTGTGGCGCCTCATTCCTCCTCACTGTATGTGTGTGTCTGTCTCATCTAGACTATTTATATCTTCCATGCACTTTCGATAAGAGTATAGAGGTATGAGGTGTAAAGTTCACTCGTCCTCCATAGAAAAGGGGCAATCCTCCGACCAGACGGTTGTCGTGCCTGGCGGGCAACTGCCCAATGATTCATGTCGGGCCTTTGTATATAATATGCTAGTTGCGCGGTAAACTCTGCTTGCGAGATGCAGGATTTAGCGTGACGTCAGTATGACGCGTAGTTCGCGTGTGGCGTTGTAGATACCGCTACAAGAGAAACCAAACATAAATGATTTAACAAATATGAATATACTTACTTGAAATAATCCATAGTATTTCCTCCTAGGACTCTTCACGACAATCGTTGATGTATTTCTGTCGCTTTCCTGTTCTATCAGACATACCCCTGAAAGTAAACAGAAAAAATATTGAAGATAATGTTCTTTAAAATATTATGTATGTGCCAAGAAGATAGTTGTATTCTCTCAGCATCTACTGTTTTTTTAGGGTTCCGTACCCAAAGATTGCAAACATGACACAATAACCTAAGCCTCCGGGCAGTTTTATTGGGTATTTCCATTAGGAATTTCTCAGTAACAGCCCGGAGTTTGGAAGTTGGCGGTGTGAAGCAAGGGGTATCCCTTTGCTTCGAAAAGCACGTTATGCCGTTGGTCCTGCGCCTGATCTTGCTCCGGTCATGTTGGATTACCGTCCCATCGGACTATGAGAGTGCGGGAAGAGTGAGTGCACCTGTGCCTGCGCAAACACTCGTGCACTATAACATCCCTTGCGTAGATGGCTAGTCTCTGTTGAGATTGGCTGTCATGGCCGAATTTCGGTCTGGAGAACTATTATTAGGTTGATCGCATTTGTCTACGTCAAAATAAAATACACGTGCCAGTCAAAATGGCTTTTAACAATACGAAGAATTTTATAATCAGTAAACAACAGTTGATAAAATACTATTTAAGATTTTAGTACTTGTTCTAAGAATAGTTGACAGGTCAAATATAATATTTAATTCCTTTGTTATCTGTACATCCTGTCAACGAATTACTTTGTTATTATAATTAGTCATATTAATTATTTACACAAATTATGTAATTAATTCATTTCTTATCTACCACATGACGTTTATGTACTCCTAGTACATATATCAAGTAAACCCGCATAGCCATCGGTACCGAGCTGCTACCAACGAAAACCATACCCATAGCATGAACTAATGGATATTATTATGTTGTGACATCTATTAGCCAACTGGTTAAATTAGCCGTTTAGTTAACCGCCTTGGCTTTGGAAGTAGTGCTCGCCTCGCTTCGCTCTCTCGGCTCGCACGCGGTTCGGAGCAGCGCCGCGTGAGGATCTTCCTCCCGCGCACGCTCCGCCGCCTCCTTCTGGGACATGACATGTTCGCAGAAGGAGGCGACTGCCGCCCAGGACCTCTCATCCCTCAGCATGGCGTTAACCAAACCGGGGAGTGATAGGTCCGGTTGGGTTCGGCTTCTAGGCTAACCGGATGCAACTGAATACCAGTATTTTACATGAAGTGGCTGCCTATCTAAATTACTCAAAAAAGACCAATACCCAGATTTTTCCTTTTAGCATAAATTAGCCTATAACGTTCCCACTGCTGAGACACAGACCTCCTTTCTGTGAGAGGGAGTGAGCCGTAATCCACCACGCGGGCCCAGTGCGGATTGGTATATATTGCGGGTTGATGGTAAGTGGATTTTTTCTTTTAATTACATTATGAAAACAAATAAGGACACGCGTCGACTTAAGAACCTCCTCCTCTTTTTTGTCGGTTAAAAAATACGTTAATATCTAGTCAAAGTAAAATACCTAACTAATTGTGGCTCTCGGAAAATTTAGCAATAAGAGGATTGATTGATGTTCTGTGCACCACTTAGCAACTACTCCACTAACAACTTTACAGGTGGGCTTCAATTACCAACATTAAAAGTGATGACTAATGCTTCATTGTTGCATAGAGCAGACAATAAATTAACCTCTGGTCAAGGTACGATAGTAGCAAGACAGTCGAGTCATTTGAATTGTTTTTTTAGACTATTTTACACCATAACGAACAAAAAATTTGCCGTAGATCGTCTCTTTATCATCAACGTCTTTTTTTTTTTAGTCTACACTGTCCCTATCTTGAGCAAAGGCCTCCCTCCACTGCGTCCTCATTCAACTTTTGTCAGAACCTATCCAGCTCGTCTGGCCATCTCCTACGTGGTCTGCCGCGACCCCACCTCACTGTCTTAGGGCACCAGTTCTGTGCTATTTGGGCCCACAGTTTGTCCACCATGCGGCAGACATGTCCTGCCCAGTCGATTCCCGATCAATTCTGTTAAAATTGCACCGTGAAAACTTAGGTGAAGTGAGTTGTCATTCCATCTGATCCTGGATTGACAATATTGCCAGTTCACTTCAAGATCACTAGATCTAAGTTTTCGTGTCGCTGGCACGACAGTATTTCAAATCTTATTGGCCCAAAAGTTCGCCACTGCCCCGGTGTCGTCAGTGGTAGCGCAGGGGTCACTGTGAGAACGAAGTTAGTACCAAACCAGCAGTGCAGCAGGCTTGCGACTTTAACACACTCGCAGTTACTATGGAGCTGTATCTGCGTTACTAAACCGGTAGGTACCTATATTGAGTATGGGAGAGCAAAAACTTAAGAGGAAAACTCGACGTAAAAACCTACGCAGTAATTTGTGCCTACCACAAACTGATGTTACATAAGAACTTATAAACATTCGTCTCAGTTGTTATTATCCTCGTGGGTTTTCTAAGCATCTACCGAGACTGCCACATTCATCCGACATAATTCCGTTTATTCATGTATGTATGTCCACTTCTGAACTGCCTCTTCCAGGCTGCGCCACAACACCCTATCCTCCGCCTTCCGCATTCAGTCTGTCCTAGCCACTTTCTTAAGAACGTTGGTCCATCTAGCTGGTGGGCGTCCCACACTAGGCTTGCCGACACGCAGTCTCCACTCCAAGACTCGTCAGCTCCACCGGCCATCGGTCGTTTGACAAACATTGCCAGCCCACTGCCATTTCAGTTGGCTTACTCTGCAAACTATGTCAGAAACTCCGTTTCTTTACCGGATAATTTAATTTCTGATTTTATCGTTCAAATAAACTCAGAGCATAGCTCGCTCCAAAGCGCGCTGAGCGAAAAAGAAATAAGAGTGGTAGGATTTCGCCCAAACGATGTCCTTCACAAAGGGATCAAGAACCTGCTGCACCTTTCATTCATATTCACATTTATATACCAAGAGGTGACGGCCATTTAACTATATCAATATAACTACTATTGAGTCTCGTATCGAGATCGACAATATTGCGATTCAAAATACGTCATTATAATACACCTTTATAACTGGAAGCAAACAAAGGAAAATGCCCATTTCTCTATTGACCGCGGTTGCGCATCAAAAAATTTTGTATGATACCAAAAATTGGATATAAAAGAGGGGTGATGTCGTACTTTCATAGGAAATAAAAATTATCCATTTATTTTGTGGGGTTTTGTTGTTCTTTGCATTTCTGTTCAGTTTTGAGGTTAGTTACCATCCACCAAAAAAACAGTATTTTACAACAATACGATTTGAATTCACATAAAACAACAGAAAATAGTTCCAATAAATCAATGAATGATGCCAAATAAATAATATTTCATAGGTAGGTAAAAAAAACCTACATGCAAAATGTAGGTTTTTATAGGAAATAGAAAATGCTTGAACATAGGAATGCAATAGTTTTATTGGTCCATATTATCATCATATTCATAAAATATGTTGCCTAAAAACGGAGCCGACCGTGGCGGCTCAACAGACCTAAATCAGCTACTGAGTTACTCGTAGCCCTATTAACTAAAATGTAGGCGTAATACACCTTGCTGCTGACATATCGAGATTTAATTCTTCCCCTTACTAAATACTTGTCCGTTCCCAGTACCAACGGCATGTCAACCTCAATGTCGTTTGCTAGTTCAGTTTCGTATTTTCCGTTCCTACGGACATGCTAACCATAATACGACTCATCATCTGCCTAGCCTTTTCCCAACTAGGTATGTTGGGGTCGGCTTCCAGTCTAAACGGATGCAGCTGAATACCAGTATTTTACATGGAGCGACTGCCTATCTGACATTCTGACCTCCACAACCCAGTTACTGGGTAATACGATACCTCTTGGTAAGACAGGTTATCAGACTTTCGGGCTTCTGACTACCCGTAACGACTGTCAAAGATCCATGAATGGCAGCCGGGACCAACGGCTTAACGTGCTTTCTGATCCACGGAGGGTTCTCGGTATGTAAACATGGTCACCCATCCACAGACCAACCGTGGCAAGCGTAGCTTAACCTGATCGATCGACCTGTGTGGGACATATAAAAATAAATAGGTATATCATATTCTGTTAAGAAATTGATCTTACGAGTAGCATTAGTTTAATTATACATATTGTCACAGACAGGCAAAAGCCACAAACAAAATCAAATCAAACTAAGAAAAGTACCTATAGCTGGTGGTTCTTATCGCATCATCTTCTTCTTGGCGTGTCGATAGCAATCTAAATGGACTGGGCCCAGAATTCAGCTACTTGTTTGCCGCCATCACCAACGTCCATCAGTTCCTGTAACGTGCAGCTGACAGGACACGCAGGACACGATATTAAGTGTCTCATCGTTTGTAGAACAGCACCACATTTACACTCCAAGGCAGAGTCGTCTATGAATCTCCATCTCAGCAGGTTTTCCATGCTTTGGCCAGCCTGGGTCTGGAGGTTACCCAAGGTAACTCATATCCAGGTAGGAGCTCTTCAGCGGGTAGAACGAATGGTTTGGGTAAGGAAGCACTGTCTCGCCACAGCTTCAGTCTTTTTTTGTGATCGTTCGACAGTGAATGGGACAACACACTTCACCACTTTTCTCATCATGATGCATTTAAATGTATATTTTGAACATAGTTAAACAGCTTCTAGTATTATCTGTAAAACTTAACTGTAAACAACGAAATACAAATAGTGCTGAAAGTCTTCCATTATATCCGTTGCCTCCCCAACTTGACGACGGGGTAGACACAGCTCCCGCAGCGTGACAGTTTTAACGAAATCGTTAGTGATTTACTGCACAGAAGACACGGACCGTAGTCGTGAAAATGTTCTACACAATCCACACCACCCGCACAGAAACAGTACAATCTTGACTGTGCAGGAATCTGAAGATTCAACTGGACACGATGTCAACGCAATGATAAGTTATTTATTAGCACAGCAAACTCAACAACTAACAATACATAAGTAAAAACAAAGATCACTGCGGAGTGCTGGTCGGCCGACATGAGATGTTTGTTTGACAAATTGACAGTGTCTGAGTGACACTTCCCGTGATAGTGTTACCAACAGTTAATCTTAATCCCCCTGACCATAAGTGATTTGTCAACTAAAGAAAGATATTTTAATTAGTAATATATGGACAAATAATAATTAGTCTGAAATAAATGGATTTAATTTAATATTAGTTTAAAGATGTTAATTAAAAAGATATATTACTTTGATTATGTTAATGAAAAATGAATAACGAGGAAACATTATAGAAAAAAAAAAACACTTTTTTACACATCAAACATATTTGTTTAAACTAGATGAGAAGGGCGTTTTCTATCTGACAACTCTGAGAAGAAAAGCCAAAAGAAACTCAAAGATCACAGTCTCTTTTAAAGCCCAGACATACTTAATCTTGGTTAGATCATACATGTAAAGACCATGTTAGATAAATGTCTGAAATGTTCTTTTGAGAAAAGAACCACACAGATTGAGTGGACCTGTCCAATCAGTGCACCAGTTGTCAGTAATTGTGCAGCTCAACTCAGAACTTAAGGAGCTCAACGATTTGACGACACCAGAGAAAGGACATTTGGGTAGGCCGTATAAATTACTCCAACTGCCAGATCATGATTAAAACGGAATCAATAACCCAGGAAGAATGTCATAGATGAAATTATTTTTAAAACTCAGTGTCTGTCCTCATACATAAGACCGATTATGGGGAGGTTCTTAAAATTGGCAACACTGCTTTTACTAAAATACGCCATTTAAAACAGTATGCAACAAAATCCAATAAATAACTAATTAAATACAAAATATTAACCCCACATACGATTTCGATCAAGTGAACTCAGAAAAGTTAATAAATTATTTTATAATTTATGAGTATATTTTGAAGGCCATACTCTATTGCTTTAAAGCGGTTTTGATCACGGGCAATCTCCACTAACCTATACTTAAAGCCCAAAAGGCGTCATTTTAGGATCATTATCAAATCAAACCCACAGATAAAAAATCTCCGCGTAACGCAAACCCACGCTTGAATACCAATCATTTGATTGCTACCAAAAACCATGTCCATGTAAGGAAAACCATAGAGATATAAAAAACCCATTGACAAAATCATGACTAGCAATCAGTAAATGAGAGAATACAATGGGTACATCTAACAATACATCAACATTTAAGTACGCACACATACAAAATATCCGTAGATAATTGTAACTTCATTTGTTAGACACGGATCCGGGTAATATGGTAATGTCATTAGTCTTAACGCAGAAAACTATCTTTAGACAGACTATCATATATTATCTATATCTATATACAACGTGTCCCAAAATTCAAAGATAAGCGGGCACCAGAGGGTGGACCTGCTATAAAAAATATCTAATTTTTTTTTTTGGTAAAAGTGGACTAACAGTAAAATTTGAAAATTTTAAGGAAAAAAATAATTTTGATTGAATTTTGTGTAAAAACTACAGGCATTCTGGGATGTTTATGGGTTGTGGTGGATAGCAGTGCTACTTAAGTTGCAAATACAAAAAAAAAACAAAAATATTTGAAAAATTGTTGTTATGGTAGCTAAAAATATCTTATGGGGTGTCAATTTTCGAAAGGTTGCAATGTATTTTTTGGAATTTCCAAAATTTTTTTTTTTTTCATAATTTTTTATCGAGTAGTCATGAGCTGGTCCATCCTCTGGTGCCCGCTTATCATTGAATTTTGGGACACGTTATACATATAAAGAATGATTTTTATTACCGGTTCCAAATTTTTACAAGGTGTTCTACCCATGAATATAAACTTTTTGAGATTTGAGATTTGAGATGAACAACGTTCACTATGGGACCAACTCTTGAAATCATGAAAAAAAATCTGCTGTTTAATACAAAAGTTCAATACCTTCTTGACCAAAATGATTGAAACAGCTGTTTTTTTTCGTGATTTCAGAGTTGGTCCTATAGTGAAAGTTGTTCATATTCATGGGTAGAACACCCTGTAAAAATTAGAAACCGATATAAAAATTCATGCTGTATAATAAAAGTCACTTTTCGTATCTGTATGTGTGACCGCGTCGTTTTTCTAAACCACGCAACGAATTCTGATGTGGTTTCCACCATCATTTAGAGAATTTATTCCGGAAGGTTTATGAGTGTTATTAACAGTCCTCCAGACCGAATTTTGGCCATGGCGTCCAATCTCAACGGAGATCTATGCGGGAGATATTGTAGAGTGAGTGATTGAATTTTATACGTTAACTAGCTGACCCCGCAAACGTCGTTTTGCAAAAAAAAAATAGATAGTAGCCGATTCTCAGACCTACCCGAAATGCACACAAAATTTCATACAAATCGGTCTAGCCGTTTCGGAGGAGTATGGTAACTAACATTGTGACACGAGAATTTTATATATAAGATATTAAACTTACATGCATATTGTAATATTCTCGGTTTTCGTCAAGGAGTTATAACCGTGCAAAGCAGCGGGCGACTAATTCCTAAAAGATTATGGCGCGCGTCATCATCATCATTTCAGGCAAAAGACGTCCACTGCTGGGCATAGGCAAAGGCCTGCCTGAGTTGCTTGGGAGAGCCCAAGCAACTCCACTTCGACCGGTTTCTCGCATCCAACGGGTTCTTATTCCTTTTAATGTCGCGCATACTCGTAACAAATTATGGTAGTCAAAGTTGTCCAAAATGTATTAAAGAAATCGTTTTACACAAGACAAACCGAGATTGTTTTCGTTCTCGTGTGGATTATCTTAGTCTGCGAAAGGATTAGTCACGCCTTCAGTATTTAGAGTTTAAGGACCCGTTGACATTTAAGAAATTTATGTCTATAAAGAAAATAATATTGCCAAATGAGAAACTTGGGATGACTTCTCTGGGACCATCCTGTTCGGAAACTCTATTTTCGGATCGGTTTGCTATGGGGCCTTCAATTAAACTGTTGACCTACTGAATAGTATAAATTATGCAATAATTATTTCTGTTTATTTTAGCCTTATGCTGAGCGATGGCAGTTTTGCGTGGATACGCATATTTTCCCCCAATTAGTTTTTTGTGTTTTTTCTCTGCATCATGTTTACCGCAAATAAACGTATTTTCTTAATTTTTTTCTTTAAATCAGGTCTTGATTTCGGGAAGATATTTCTGTCAAATAAACTAATTAGTCTACAGATAGTAGATTACTATCAACACCAGGCGTGTTGAGTATGTCTAATTGTTTAACTCGTCAACCATCATTCATTTGATTTAATGGATGCATAAAACGCTGCATCTGTTTTTAACGGCAAGGACAACGCGTATTGTTACTGACAAGTTGTCAATAATAATGAACCGGTACCTCTCTCTTTTATCTTTCCAACTATATACTTGGTCGGCTTCTATAGTCAATGAGATTTTCATCATTATTTCAGCCGAAAGACGTCCACTGCTGGACATAGGCCTCCCCCAAGCACCTCCACTTCAATCGATTCTGTGCTTCCCACATCCAGTGGGTTCCTGCGGCATTCACAAGGTCGTCGGTCTACCTTGTGGGAGGCCTTCCAAACTGGTCTGCTGCTACGCGGTCTCCACTCCAGAACCTATCGGCTCCATCGGCCGTCTGTTCTGCGAGCAATGTGCCCTGCCCACTGTCACTTAAGTGACGAGATTTTACCAGATACATTATGGAGTGTCTACAATCCATCCCCAAAAAACCATGTACAAGGTATGACTTCTTGCCGTGATAAAAATAATTGCCAGTGAGCACGGTGATAGCAAGCCAAAGTAACCGACATAGCCCGAAGAATTGCCAAACTTAAGTGGCAGTGGGCAAGGCACATTGCTCGCAGAACAGATGGCCGATGGGGCCGAAAGGTTCTGGAGTGGCGACCGCGTACCGGAAGACGTAGCGTTGGAAGGCCTCCCACAAGGTGGACCGACGACCTTGTGAAGGTCGCAGGAACTCGTTGGATGCAAGAAGCACAAAACCGGTCGAAGTGGAGGTGCTTGGGGGAGGCCTATGTCCAGCAGTGGACGTCTTTTGGCTGAAATGATGACGGTGATAGCGGGGGGAATGTTCAGTGTACGCCTGATGTATAGGTTTCGGAATCGCCAACGCGGCAGGTGATTTAATGCACAAGGTAATACTAGCTGTTAGATTTTCGAACTGCATATACCCAAATTGATACCAACAAATGGAGTGTCTGTCATTCATCAAAATCAAATCAAAATATTTTTATTTCACATAAACCAACATGGGCACTTATGAAACGTCATCCTCGAAGAACCTTAGGAGAAGAGAAAAAACAAATGCCAGTGAGCACGGTAAAAAGCGGGGGTGACTGTCTAGGGTACGCCGGAAGTATGTCGTGTAACTTTGGGAATCGCCACTCCTGCAGGCCATGTAATGCTGAAGGTAAAACATTGGCAGACTTTCGGACTTCCTACTACCCGAGATATCATAGGTATTTGTATAACACCCAGTTGTTTCCGACAGTTTGACGTACCTACTCCACAAGACATAGTTCAATGAGACAGCAGTACTAGAGGATTGGTGAGAGAAAGAAAGAAGAATGAAAATACAACTATTTGCGGTAAACATGACTTAGAGAAAGAACACAAACGCAAAAAAGAACTAGTTGGGGGAATATATACATCTATGTAAAATGGCCATCGCAGACAGGACACGGAACTAAACTATCCAGTACTTAGTAAATAAAAAGTAAACAATATAATGATCATAGCCACTGCGTTTAAAACAATATAATAATTATGCAAATAGCCCTTTGATAAATAGGTATAGGTGCATTGTCAAAGACTCAACTATTGGCGAATGTTCAACAAGTAGATATGACCGACCAAAACTGTTTTCATTTGCATTGGATAGACAAACACTGATATTATTCAACCTGAGAAACAAAGTCAGGGCTCCGAAAAATATCCACCCACAAAACAACAAGAACATAATATTATATTTGTCACAAATTACAAGCCAATCATGGACGCACTATTGTTATATTGCAATTTGCACCAAAGAAAAAACGCGGGAAAACAAAATATGAATAAACGACTCACAATTACTAAGAAACGTCCTTGAAAAATTATTTTTCAGCAGCTCCCGGGTCAACTGGCATCTCGTATACACTTTGGCTTGAAGTCCCATACATAATGTTAGAACTAAAACGATTTGTACGACACGTGCGCTCGCCATGACGACCGGCTTGATACTGATAGCAGAATCTGTTTACTAATATGTATTATGTATGCGTCTACGCACCTTTGACATTTACATACGTTGAGGAAATTGTAGCGAACTGGTGCATTGCTTGTGACGGTTTTGAATGACTTTGTCATTTTATTGTTGTTAGATTGTTTGAGTAGTGGCATTGATGCGTACTTTACCATTATCACATAAAATACGGGTTTAGAGAGTACTACTAATTTATAATAATAATAATAATAATTGTTGTCGTTTGGCAGCAGGATCAAGGGCTTGATTCAGAAAGCAGTACTTCTGGACACGGCCCGCATTGTTAGGAGGTTCCTCTCTCTGGAGCCCTGACCACCGGTAGCTTGGACCCTATTCCCGATACCGGTGGGCTACTATTTTTTATATTTCTAAATGTTTTTATATTTTTTACATCCTAATATTTAAAAATATAATTTATATGTAAATAATGAAATAAAGGAAATAATAATATAAGTTTATTCAATAATTGTTTACAATGATACACACATTATCATATAGGCTATAATTTATTGTTACAAATGAATAAGACACCTGTAGCCGAACTAGGCGAAAGCCTGTATTTCGGCTATCAGCGCCCAAACGCCCAAATAATAAACACTTAAAAATAGACATCAAGAAGAGATACAAAAATTTTGTAGATTAAAAAATATATATAAATATTGAAAAAGTGATCATAAGTAACATAATAATTTGTATTACAATGATATAATATGAGCATTAAAGGCAATATTATTATCTAGGCTATTTAAAGAAAGTAGGGACACTTGTGTATTTTACCACAGATTCCGGGCCCTTTACTTCATCTTCGATCCTCACACATATCTTAATTATTAACATAGTCAATACTAACCTTCTTCGGCCCCTTGTATCCACCTGATGCTGAATGTAGATATCCTCCATTTCAAGCCATTCTTCCCGGGCTTAGACCTAGCTCATCCAATTCTTTCCTGCTACATTGACCAGTGGGAAATCTCGTAATTTTAGGAACATTCACAATCTGATCTCAGTCTCAATCGGTCAAAAATACCTCTAATTTCCCTAAATTTTTGACAAGTTTTTAATATTAATTGTCACTGAGATGAGATTGCGACTAGATTTTGAACGTTTTTTATTACGGGAATTGGAGTTCTGATCATGGTTAGACCTCGTATCTGACTTGTGAAAACTACCTTTTGGAATGGGCGACTAGAATCAATTGTTTTTACTATAATTTTTGACGTTCAAAAGTGCCTTTACTGTGCCTAATTGAAATAAATGATTTGACTTTGACTTTGTCGGGCTAATGCAACCAATCAGTGGTCTCCATTAAAGCACTTTAACATCCCATCTGTTGTCTGGTCGTCAGCATATTATGTAGCAGACTTTACCTTTACCTACCTACTTACTACATCTTCACTTTCCACTAAGTCATTTGCAAGACGGCCATCTTACTTACCTTGACGACTTTAAGTACTACTTACTTATTGTGAAACTCCTTAGTCTACGCGCCAAAGCAAAGGAATATCAATAAATACGATTAAATCCTAGGTCAAGAGAAACCGCAAGTGACAATAAATCTACAAACTGAACGTGGGTCTTCCCCATTGCAATTTGTAATGGAGAGTGATATCAATGAATGCATTACTACCTTGAAAACTATGTAGTTTCGCTTTTATGTGAATTAGTTATTTAAAACTTTATATGTCAGGTGGACAACATCACATTATTATTTCCTTTATTTCATTTTTAAATATTTTTTATATGGTGTACATAATAAGAAGTACATAATAGGTGTATTCTAATATATTCTATTTTTTTTAATATAATAAAAACAGTGGCCCAACGGCATCAGGAACAGGGTCTAAGCTGCCGGTAGTCAGGGCTTTAGTTTTTGAGAGAGGAACCTCCTCACTATGTATGCCGTGTCTAGAAGTACTGCTTTCTGAATCAAGCCCTTGACCCAGCCGCGCAATGAGAGCTTCCTGATCTCCGCTAATAGGACATTTACTGTCAGTTTCATTACTTTTTAATGATATGTCAACAATGTGGGAATATACTTTTAAAACAGTTCTCAATTCATAAATCTGGGTAACAAGGTACCCTTTGGTATGACTGGTTGTTAGACTTTTAAGCTTCTTACTACCCGTAACGACTGTCAAAGATCTACGAATGACAGCCGGAACCAACGGCTTAACGTGCTTTCTGAAGCACGGAAAGTTCCCTAGCATCCCTTGCATAGGCACGGAGGACCCCGAGCCTACGTGCAATCCACGAACCGACCGCGACAAGCCGATCGACTCGTGCTGCTGTTATTATTTAGCATCGAGTCTCTCAGTTGTCAATATATGTTGCAGTATATTCTTACTCTATTTCATATAATTCTTATTTACATAATATATTTAATATAAATATTTATGAAGTACAGTCTATGAATTTACATACTGATCTACGATATTATTAATTTCTGTGAACTTATTATCAAAAACTGTAACTTAGTAGGCCGTGTTATTCAAAAAATAAAATCACGTACATAAAATTACTGTCTGGCATCACCTTTTCTTTTTGCCAATAAAACTTTGTGTATTTGTATTGTATTTGTATTTTTGTATTTGTAGTTTCTGCTTACCCCTATGGTAAGAAGGTATAAGTTTATAGAAGAAGGCGTCACCAGGTTTATGTTGCAACAGCCATGGACCTCAACCTTTTTATTACTTCTCATATTAAACGTACTGATACCTACATCAAAAACACATTAGCGTATCAAAAACCCTGAACTCCACTATCACTGCAACTAAGTATAGCATTTGGAAATACCCGCGCAATTAACGTTACCTCTATGTAATGATAAGAGATTTATCTCTATTGCTATAATTATTATCTGTGCATTCTGAGAATGTTAGCAACTGTTTTTATATAATGTTTGCACTATTTATAAAATAATTTATGAAGGATTATGTTTAGCGAGAGCAGTGGTAGTCCAGTGGCAATGGTTCCGACTTACCAATTGTAGGTGGTGGGTTCGAACCCAGGCAGGCGCTTTACTTTGTGTAAATTATTTCATCATCACTGCTTCAATTCGGTGAAGGAAAACATCGCTAGGAAACCGACATATCCTAGAACCAAAAATTCGAAGACATGTAACATCTACCAACCCGCACTGGGACCGCGTGGTAGATTATAGCCCACTCCCGCTCGAAGAGAGCGGAATTAGAAGAACAGTTCAGTTTCGGTCCTAAAATGGATCGCGTTAAGAGCTTGTGGTAGGCCTCCTGGCCTGTTTCCCCAAAGGTTTGGATGGAGGTCTACCTATAGGATCCCACATTCTGCCAGTTATGTCTCAGTTCCATGTAATAGAAGGCGAGCCTATGGTGATCAACCGGGCACCAATCCAGACTCCGGGCTGCTACTGCGAAATTTCAGATAGATAAACCCAAATAAGACTTTTCCTGACCTGGGAATCCAACCCAAGCCCTCGTGCTCAGCAGTAGAGCTTGCGTCCACTAGATAAACGAGGTAGTCTACTAACATTTAAAGTTCTTCAAATCCATCTACCTAGACTTTTTGATAGCTAGGTACTAGAAGCGAGATAGCAGGTATTTCATCAAGTCTTTATGGCAATTTAGTTATATATCAGCCCAAAACTAAGCTAAGAGCGTTTGAAATCTTCCAGTATAGGAATAACAGGAGAAAAAAATAGGTATTCCCGAAAAGTGTCCAAAACAGTGATTTATGAGCAGAATTAACACAAGACATCCGACGGATAAACATGTTTACAAGAAAATTAATATTTAAATGGGACAGGATGTTTTGAATACACAATTTGAAGGAAAAAATAAAAAGGGCATGTATTTAATAATACCTCTTTTTGTGATCCTCAAGTAATTCTCATTTTGTGGACCTAAAAATATTAAGTAGCCAAGTAACTGCGATCAACTTAGTTAGTTAAAAAATAAATTAAAGTTAGTAGTTTAAAAATAAATTAAATTCATGGACTAAGTCAGGCTTTAATGTTAAGCTAATAAGGAAAAAGGAAACTCGAAAATACTATATATACAAGCATAAAATAAAAAAAAATAAAAAGGCTGGAGCTCATTGGGCATCAAAAAGTTCGTCCGCATCGCTGTCAATGGGATAAGTGCCCAATAGGCTGGCAGAGAAAATACTTATAGTTTTGTCGATTAAATATTGCATATTATAAAATAAATGATATGAACTGGACAAAATTATTGAAAAATAAGAAGGAAAATCATCAACTAAAACACACACATTTGTTAATATTTTATTTAAGAATGGAAATGGCATCACATAAATTATTTATTTACATAATTTAAACTAATTAAAGCAGAACAAATTGTTCTTTGAAAACATTAACTTAAACGCGGTTTGGACGCTATACGTTAATTACGATGCAAATAAAGCTCAAATACCATACAACGCATGTTATAGAATTTCAAAAAATTTTAACAGAGAGATAGAAGAAATATCACCGCATACAAAAACAAGCCTTAACACTGTTGACTTACAGACTCCCTATATCAAACGAAGAATGCACGCACACATACTAAAATCTCGTTTACACTATATTCAACGGAGTATCAAGGGGATTCAATCGCAAGTTTCATAGCATTCCATGAAGATACAACTTGGGTATGTGTGCGAACATCAAAAGCCGAATATATGGAATTATAGTACTTCTTGCCAGGTTGGTTGGAAATTGGGAATGTTTTGTGAGAATGCATTCCTTGCCGCCTCATTGAATGGCACTGCTTTGACGGCTCAAATGGCATAGTCGAGACGATTCCCGATTCCAGACAAATATTTGTATGAGCCACAGATATTTGTTTCGAGTGTCGGTGTTTTGTTGGCTCTGTGTGCAGATATGGAGAACTTCGTAGAACTTTACTATTGAAGCCAAGCCTCCTATAAATGCTGCTTTTAAATAATTTTGTCATGATTCACAATCCTAAAGATCTAGTATTTTTCTTCGTTTTAAAATTTCACGTCTAGGTATCCTACCAATACCAATTAATATGCAAACAGTATTCTCGCAGCCAAAAAAATATATTTTTATGATTTCATGGGATTTCCAAACCCTAACGTAGGATTGGAAAAAATATCAAGAGGTTCCTTGTGGAAAAAATAAAATCATCAAGAAAACAAACTTCAACAAATCACACATCTAGGCCGAACAAATACTTGTTCTGTGTGGAAATCTTAACCACGATTTGCCAACTCACCACCTAACCATTTGCTCCAATCAGGCAATCAAACAACTCTAGGATATTGGATGGCCATAAACATAATATTACTGAAACCAGCATTATCTTCAAGCATGTCTTCTTCCGCTGGATACGAGAAGCACGGAACTGGCTGATGTGGCGTTGACCTATGTCCAGCAGTGGGCGTCTTTCGATTGAAATAATGAGGATGATGTTTCATGATACTGTATTTCTTCTACCTTCCCATTGTGACTACAAATAACAATATACGCTCCTACGATATTACATGACATTTTGAAGATTTCTTTATCATTGCCAATTTAGCAGCGCGACTTTTAACACCTGGGGAGATAACGCTGTAAGTACCGATCCGGTCGCACGATTAAATTGTCAATGTGTGTAATCCTACTAATTAATAATATACAAAGAAGGATGCGCGACAGCTTTGCATTTGTTACAACTATGTCGACAAAGAATGCATGATTCTATTCTTCTACTTTTAGAGGCAGATCAGGCAGGCTTTTTGGTAAGAACTCAACATCATCAACCGACTTCTGTATCAACTCCATTTTTTGTCACTAATAATGTCAAAGTTATCTTCCGTAGAGTAGGTACAGAGAAGTGAGATTTAGCGTAGATCCTGTTACGGAAAGTTCTTCAGATTCCATGTTTCCAAGAAACTCCTGTTTTACATAAACATAATTTAAATTCATGACATAACATGGGATTTTATTCACGTAATGATCCAAGAAGGAAAGGATTATATGAATTTGTTATTCAACAGTATTATGAGGAAAATGGACACCAACGACCATACCTATAAGTGATCTAGGATGCCTATTGTCTTCAATTAATTATTTTAAATTAGAAAAGCAGTAACCAATTATTTTAATAACTTAATTGTCGTCGGATTATACCTATTGACACAAACATTCTGAATTAAGTAAAATTAGCTCTTTAAACTTACATTTTTTTAGAGTAGCCCACGATTTACAAAACCTGTTAAAAGATAAAAAAGATAACTCTACTATTCAATATTTTACTGCTACTTTTTACAGAAATATTAGTATCGTTTTACTTTCTCCTACAGTAAAGGCAAAAGCATTAATCAGCTCTAAATCAATTGTAGATCTATCTAATTACTTCAATAATTTCTCAATTATATCTAAAAAAATTATAAAATAACTTAGCTTCTACATGTTAGAATAATTTCAACAAAAATATCGCGCTATTGAATATTACATACAGACTTCGCATTGACTATATCTTAATTAATAACGAAATGTATGAGCCTCGTGTTAATATATTAGTTCTAAACTAAATAATGTTTGAGAAATACGTCTTCACAGAAGACATATCTTATATTTTAGTCATTTATTAGAAGCTCGTCAAAGTTTAGTTGATAAGCTTCAACTTCGGGAAAGGATATTAAATAGAAGGAAACATCATAAGGACGCTTCAATGTCCAAAAGCAAAAAGATTTCAGAAGGACAACATTGGAAATTCATAAGTTGAAGATTATTTAAGGACTTGATATATGGCCTGTAGGAAATAGAATAATCTTAATAGAAGCCAAATTAGATTTTTTTTTAAATAGGCGTTACAAAATTAACTGACAATTTAAAAAAGGCCAAAATATCTCCCTTGTGGAAATCCACAGAAAGTGTAAATATTTAACACTGGTCTTCTTCGATAAAATCGTTACTCATTTGTTTAGTTTATGAAATTTATACTTAGTTCAATATTATAACGAATGCCAGTTATGTTTTATAAAGTGCTTACTAGCTGACAGAATGAAAATAGTGCAGTTTATGGATTTTTCACAAGCCTTCGACACACATGAGCATAGCTGTTATTAGAAAGAACGATAGGTGTAAGTCTGATGATTTCAACCTAATAACCCTTTCTCCGAAGTTGTGCTACAAAATCAGTCAATTTCAAGACTAACGAGAATCATTAGTAATATATAACATTTGTATTAAAATTTACATAACTAGTAAGTAGAATTAATTATAATCTCTCACGCTGATATTTTACGTTCTTATCACATGCAAGAGGTGATTTTAAACATTATTTAGACTCTGCAGTTATTACTGTTACACAGTACTATATAAACTTATCTACTAAAATAACTTTATTCCCGTCTATTTTATTGTACTTCGATCTCTGAGATATCATGTCTACACAAATGTACCTACTTATTATCCACATTTCAAACATTTGATGTGGCGTAGAAGTTGAATATGTATTTTACCTTTGTTTACTGTTCCAAATACATGGGTCTATATTTGGACCTAAATATAGCCAATTATTGAATAAATTTTGACAATAACATCTTAAGCTTAGATTTCAAATAAGACATCGAGAAACAAAGGTTTTGATAATGGAGTAGTGCACACCGTTACAACGACTGTTAACTCAACAAATAAAACAGAAAATAAATCTTAAGCGTATCTGTTAAATAATTTATAGAGTCCAAATTAGTGAGCCATTTGGAAATTCCGATATTATAAAACAAACAATAATATATTTTCACAACATCTAAATACATTTCGAATTTAATACTTCATTAATAACCAATCAAAAATATATTAAAATAATTTTCACGACTAGGAAAACGAACTCTTTCACGTTCATTCACACCTTCGAGGTTGCTGTCAACATCACATAACTGGCCCTTGGATTCTCCTCTTGCACTGGTTCCTGCCTAAAGCACCTATGCGGCTCAAACTCCGCTGGTTTCTTCAGCATCTTCCTTACAAACCACACCAGGCCAATTACTATCACCATCAAACCAAGAGCCACGCCGATCAACGCAGTATTCAAACCTTTGAAACCTGCCTTCATTTCTAAAGTTCCGAGAGACTCTATTAACTGTGGAACAACACAAATTGTTCGTCTTTCATCGACCTTATACTTCGAAATTGCTGCACAGACTTCGTAAGGTCCTCTTACGAAGCCTTCCATGGAAATCTCTAAAGTCGATTGGCACGGTGTATCTTTCTGGGCTACTAGAGAGCCTCGAGATAAAACAGCGAGGACGATGTAACAGTTATTGATTGGTCTGACGTCATTGGACAGTCTTTGGGAGCGAGGTAGTACGTTCTGCGGTCTCTGTGGAAGCCCTAAGACTGATATGAGGACTGTTAGAACACCATCGCCGGTGACATTTGATCGAACTTCCGATACTCTGAAATAAGACAATTGAATTAATAAAGATACGAAGAACAATGACGATTCTCTGGATACAAAATAATACCCTAAAAAGTAAGTATCTATTCTATAAATTAATAATCTCACCTTAAAGGATTACTTTCTGGGGCTCGTGTAACCACTATAGGCACAATAGTAGCAAATGTGGCTTCTTGTCTTACTTGCATTGGAGCACCGCAACCCAACACCAAGGATAGAGGAGCATCAGAACTGTCCATCTCTTCTAGAGCTATGCAGAATCTAAGAAAAGAAAAATAAATTAATTAACTGGTTGAATGCCGTAATTGCAGAAATAATTAACAAGCCATTGTGTCTCGCATGGATGAGTGGATCCACGTTCATACGAAAGGAACCTGAAAATCCTATGCTGGAGCAAGCCTAAGCTTTTTAGTTGACATTTACACAAGGGCCTTGTGTAAATGTCAACTAAAAAGCTTAGGCTAAATTGAACCCAAAATAAACAATGTTTCAAATTATTTGACTGGCAGAAGAATAAAAATCTGAAAGAGGGTACGAAAAAACGATTACGTTGAAGATGATTTTGCTCTCTGTGATTTTGTCAAACATGGGGTTTATTTATAAATGGTACTTAAAGTTAAGAGACTTTTAAACGAAAAAATTGTATGGATTAAAATCGCTAATCACTATGTAACTTTTATACGGGTATGACTTTAGAAAGCGCCTGATAAAAATGTCGCATCAATAATACTTCTTTTTGCACAATGTTATAAAATTTTGGTCAGGCGACAACAGCTCAAAACGATCGACGATATCGCAATACACAATGTGGACAACACTAGACATTATATCCACGTACAGTAACAAGCTTTTACGTTCAGTGAGATGAATACCAACTATAAAGAGTGAAGTGATTCTAAAATCTTTCTAATTCTCTAAATAAATGAACGTGTTTCATCTAAACTAGTATTAATAAACAAAGTGACAACATTTGAATTTTTGTATGCTTGTTTGTTACACTTTCAAGCTAAAACGGCAGAACAAATTTGGATAAAATTTAGCAAATGGATAGACCATGACTTATTAATTATTATAATTTATTATTTATTGAACTTACACACACTATCTTTACAGGATTACCCCAGTACAATAGTGGTTTGGATAAAGATATACGATATTTTCCCACGGGATCGAGACTAATGCGGGTAAAACCGCGGGACGCAGCTAGTCAATTATAATAAAAGTCATCAAAAATAATTCCTGTAAATTATGGCTCTAATTTTTTAAAGCATGTACTGTTTTTTACCGACTTCACAAAAAGGCGGAGGTACTACTCGTATGTTCGGATGATTGTATGTTTTTACTGTAGTTAGTTTTTACAACGAAAATAAATAACAACGTGATCATCATGGTGTGCTTTGTTAAAATACCGGTAATGCTTTAAAAGATATATTTCACTAGTAGGTCATGTTTTTTCAGTCCTATTTTCAGTGGATCTTTATACGTTAAAAATAATCGCTCATTACCGTACTCCATATTAATATTAAATTTCCCGAGACTAACAGACTCGCATTAATTACTCAAATACGCAAATAATACCAATATACTATTTCACATTTAATATGAACATTCTGGTTGAGGAACTGAGGAATTGAAATAACATTTATATATCACATAAAATCACGCCTGTAATCCTCAAAGGCAGAGCGCAGAGGCATTAGATACGTGATAAATAGATTTCTACGTCCAAAGTGTTTTAAAAATAGTAAACCATTCAAAGATACATTTTCATTATTTTAAATTAATTATTTTGTTTCATTCACAAACTATTCATTGAAACACCTTTTCGACTTCGTTCTTTAAAAAAAATATAGTTATAAAAAAAGTCTTCCAGACCGCCATGGCGGCCAATCTCAAAGTGACTAGTCTTCGGCGCGGGAGATATTATATTGCACAAGTTTATTTATTTATTTATTTCTATATACTTTATTGTACACCAGAAAAAACATAACAAAAAAATACGATTATTAATACAAAACATACAATGGGCGTCCTTATCGCTTTCTCCGATCTCTTCCAGGCAACCTTGGAATGGACAGTGATTGCGTGGATATAAAAACAAGTTTGTGCGCAGACACAGGTCTTAAGAGAGATCAAGCGCTGGAACAACGACTTAACGTGCTGTCCGAGGCACGGGGGTATCACACCACCAACTTCCAACCTCCGGGCTGTTACTGCGAAATGAATAATGGAATAAGTCAATCACACTTTGTCCAACCTGGGAATCGAACCCAGGATCTCCACGCTCAGCAGCTACAGTCGCGCTTACGACCTAGAGGCCAACGGCAGATCATATATTACCATATCACTCATCTATTGGCATAGTGGTTATTTTCTTAAGCAAATAGGTACAATAAATACTTACGTATACTGATCAACAGCATCAATCTTCAATCCTCTCAGCACTATATTTGCCGGTGCTGCCCTATGACAAGCCACATGTTTCGGCAAACCTCCTGCCCTCGAAGCAGTGACTCCAGTACATCTGTACCTGTGGGTCGAGGGAGGGTCTACTGCCCAGGATAGATGGACTTCTTCATCGTCATGCCACGCGTCTATGAGACGGACCTGGAGAAGGTAAGGGAGAACATAAATTGTTTGATGATCTTGGTGTGATGAAAATCTGCTTTATAAAAATCTTAAATTCACTGACAGACAAGGCAGTCTTTAGACTGTAACCACGAAGTAAAAAATTTTGTTAAAAAAAGTCACAATAACGAAAGTGAGCACTAAGGAATAATGTTTGATCTCCTAAAGGGGTTAGATAGAGAATTTCGTAATTTTAGCCGATGGGAAATCCCATCGGACACACGGGTCGGAACTATAGAAAATCCTACACAGCATACAAGTTAAATTGGCAAATACTAAGGCTGAAGCCACACTACTAGAAGTTCCGCTCTTGGTGAGTAGTGTAGCTTGAACAAGTCAAACTCAAAGTCAAAGCATTTATTGCAATTAAACCATTTACAGGCACTTTTGAATTGTCAAGAAGTCGGTCAGTCAGAAAATATGAAGCTAGTTGCCCATTCCAAAGCGTAGGTACCTATGGAGAAGAACGGGCAAGAAACTCCATGGACAATCTTTTAAATTATAATTTTACAAAAATATTAGTTACATCATTTATTTTGAAAATTATATGAGAGAACGATGTAAAAAAAAGAAGTACTCATACAAGTGTACACTGTCGTTTAGTGCCAAGCTATATAGCTTGGCACTAAGCAACAGTGTCAACATTGCAATAATAAAACCATGCGTTGATTTGCTATGAGTATAGCACGTAACACGCAGCGTAGTTCTGTTAACCGCCACATCAATGGTTAAGACTTGCATTAAGACAATAGTCCTTACTGCAACGACGTAAAAGCGCTGTCAATGTCAAATTGTTACCACCTAAGCGAAGCACCAACACGTGTGTCTTCAACCTAATGTTACATAAATAAGTTGTTTTTTTAACAAATCGAGTCAGACGTGGTAGACTTAGCCCTAATTTTGGCATCCACATGTAGAGAATTAAAACGATGATTATATAAAAAAACACCACACACTAATATTACAAAGGCATGACTCATTGAGTCACAAAACATCTAGTGATAATTCTAAATCGCTCATAATTTATGCAAACAATAGAATTTGGCGTGACTACCTACTACGAATAGTAGGACAATCAAGATTTATAAAAAAAAATATTCAATGACTAACTCTTAAGCTTAAAATCCTACGCACCATTCAACGGATAAACATTATATTTTATTTATCGAGTATCATCTAAGCGCCTGCTTATAATTCCAAGTAATTCATCGAGATAAAAGTGTGAGAATTCAAATAAAGCTTGCTTAAAACGGATGTTATAGATATAAAAGATATTAGATTCAATATCAGATGTTTCTTTGTTGAATCTGAATGGTTTTGTGTATTCTGAATGTGATTCATAATTTAAAGACTCTTTCATTCAAACAATGCCATAATTATATCTATGCTGAACGTTATTTAAGAAAAAATAAAGTATACAAAACTGCCCTTACCTTAGCTTCAGAAATAGGCAAATCCTCTTCAGCAGGAACCTCCAACTCCTCATCATATAAATCATCATCCATCCCCTCCTGCTTATCAACATAAACTTCCCCCCCATTATCGTCAACGTTAATCTTATAATCGTTCACAATCGAATTCGCTAACACCTTATTGAAATCGTAGTTCGTATCTTTTTGTTTCAAGTCAGTATGCTCGAAATCGTCGCAGAGTTTGTTTTTTGATAATCTAGATAGCAGAGCACCTTCCAAATGTGGTGGGGTAGCACACACGGCGACAGATTTATCAGTTTGGGGCAGGTTTTTTGCCTCTCTTAACCACCTTGCGAATCCGGCCATTAGGCAATCGCAATTAAGAGGATTATCTGTAAAAGAGAGCAGAATTTATCTTTACGACCCCGAATAAATGTGGGTGAAGTTTACAGAGGAAGTTTAAAGTATGAGTAATTGCTTATTTGATTCCATGCAATTTAACTTTTTGTTATTTTACTGATAGGGAGTTAAATGGAAACAGGAATTACGCTGGCTTTTGTTTTTTTGGTAATGTTATAAGATATTTCAAAGAAATTCGTTATGCCTAATAACTAAGTTCTAGTACTCACTCAAATATACAGGGTGTAAAACACCCATCACATAGCCATCAACTACGCATTCTGTACATCAACCAAAGTAACATTGCACGTGGACAATCCGAGCAAGAGAAAGATAGAGGATAGATGTATTCGAAATGTGGTGCTGGAGGCGGATGCTCCGAATACCATGGACAGCCAAACGCACAAATGTGTCTATCCTTTCCCAACTCGATATCAAGACTCGATTGTCTACAATATGCCTACAGCGTATTCTGATCTATTTCGGCCACATAATGCGAAGAGGAGATAGCAGCCTTGAAAAGCTGGTTATTGTTGGCAATATCGAAGGAAAGAGAGCACGAGGCCGGTCGCCAACACGATGGTCCGACCAAGTAAAGGAAGCTACGTCCTCAAGAAATTTTCAACAGGTGGTGATGGCAACTCTGGACCGGAGTAGGTGGAGGCAGATTGTCCGCTTAAAAGGATCCAGTGACCACGATCCTCAGTAATGAGGAACCGATTGAAGAAGAAGAACATTGCACAAAAATAATTGCTGGTAAACGACTTTAATTTTTGGTATGAAAAGCTGCTTGCGATAGTGCGCAATGTAATACATGCAAAATATTGTATAGACGCCAGCACATCAAGCTACCCGAAACTGTCAAATTTTCTCAATAAACTTTGAACCTTATGTTCTATTAAAGAAATTTAACAGATTGTAGTAGCTTGATGTGCTTGCATCTGTACTTATCGGTGCATACAGCGGTACAGGGGTCGTGAGGGTATTTAAATCTGTGTCATAACATTAAAAACTTGTTTTCGTAAAAAACGTCCGTAATAGTTGGAACCTTCAATATCTCTGTAACCAGAAGGTTCCCAGGCATGGTCCAGCACAAAAAAATAATAACAATGACGGGGAGTACAAGTAACTATCGGCTTCGTTAAGTGTCTCTTTACACCGGTTATAAGATCACGAGCCAACAGACTAGCGACAACATTCAAATAATAAGTGAGAAATTTTCTATACTAATTTTGCCAAGATAATGTATTCATATCACACACTGTGGCCTTTCTATTCCCTCCCAAGGATACGTCAAAAAACGCGCGAGAAAAATGAAGTTACATCAACAAAAGTGTCAGCAGCCAGGATTATTCCTTACAAAAAAAGGCCATAAAGAGAGCTACAAAGGCAGAAATAGTTAAGAGTCACGCAACAATATAACAAGTGAATATCGATGGGTGAACAAAGAGGCTCCGACGTCACCTCACTGAAACGTTGAGTATCGACAAATATCTGTGTGATAGATACGGATAAAAACGAGGGCCAACAAGAATGTCGTGCATGTGATGAAAAGCTTTCAGTAAGTCTTAGGGAATATTTAGCTCTGCGGTTAAACCCAGGTTGGTTCTTTAAACTGTTAGGTAAGTTTCAATAATCAAAATAAATGTTGTTTTAAATATTTTTTTTATTAATTTCAAAATACTTAATTGTTTCTATTCCTGAAGTTCATTGCAAAATTGACTTAACTGTGAAATTATTTCGAATTATTTATTATTGCAGCACTATTTATCTAGAAAAAGAACAGAAGTGAAAAGAGTCAAATACCTATTATAAAAACATAGATTTTTTTTAACTTCTAAAGTTTAAAAAGTGTAGATTCGTGACGGTTTCGGGCGAGTAAATTCGTGCGAATCGACTAATAAAGCCCTACCCAACCCGCTCGCCATCCTCTTCATCCATACATTCCTCTAAAGTGCGTATCATCGCGCCGCCATTACCTTCAATGGTGAATCGGCCGAGGTCCTTGTGCAGTGCCAAAGCGCCGTCATCTATCATCGAGATGTCGTTATCGTGAAGTAAGAGCTCGGTCAGTCGCCGGAGAGATTTCAGGGGCTCCGCTGATAAGGATCGGAGGAAATTGTGTGAAAGATCCAGGTGGACTAAGTTTGTTAGCTGGGCTAGTGATGCACCTGTGGATATCAAAAAAAGAAAACTTAATCTATGAAGTCAGCACCGTGAAGTTTATACACTACGTAATATTTATAATTTCTTTTATAGCTAAACTTGATGACATTTTGAAATCCCTGGTATAGAGGATGAATTGGAGTTTTAATAATGTTGATGGCGAATAAAGTAAAAATATTATGTACTTAATTCATGATAACTAAGTCAGATATCCAGCTAAAAAAAACAATACAACTAAACAAGATTGGTATCAAAGATTTTGTAGGAATATACACTGAAATATTTTCTCGAGACATGTTTTTCCATTGTAGACTAATCTATTGGAATCAGAAGCGTCACAGCAATTTAAAAAGATAAAAATCATAACCGTAGAATCAGATACAGTCTTGTTATTCACAGTTCGTTAACATAATTATGTGGAACTCCTATCTTTCTATTACCTACGAATTTTGGTAGCAAAGAATTTCACGAATCGTGCAAATCCTTTATTACTTCAGAAACAGAATCGAAATTAGGACATTCTTTTATTTGGATAACCTGTATTGTTCGCAAAAATGGTTGAATATTATTTTGACTAAAAATAGAGAAACATTTATTAAACTCTATTCTAAAATTTAATAAATCCATACAGAATATTTTTCTGTTAAATTCTTCTTTTTGTGATGTCACAGTTTCATAAAACCTTTTCAAAACAGACTAGCAAAAAGTTATTTTGACTTTCTATTTCAATGGCCGCCTCCAAATCTTATGTAAATGTTTAAAAAAATACCTTTCCGCCTTATTTCCGTCGGACGCAGGCAACACTCGAGATTTTTTTGCCGGAAATTAAAACGTCAAGGAATTGACTAAAAGCTTTAAATGGACATTATCTCTTTTAAACTTTTAAACTAATCGAGGGGAAACAGGATAATACTAATGATTTGGGCTTAGCTTTTTTTTAAAAAAGGATTTTTGTCGTTTTTAGCCCAATAAGTACTTTGTGTAACTACATATAAAAAATAAAACACGCTGACAAATATGAAATGATCAAATTTGGCATATGGGTACACCATGACCTGGAGAAGGACATAGGCTTCTTTTCATCCTGGATCGGATTGGAGTGTAAATCTTGTGCTGTTCCACCGACGATGGGACACTTAATATCGTGTCCTGCGTGACCTGTCAGCTGCACGTTACAGGATCTGATGGACGCTGGTGATATCGCCAAACAAGTAGCCGAATTCTAGGCCGAGTCCATTTAGATTGCTGTCGACACGCTAAGAAGAAGATCCTGGATCGCAGACTAACAGTCGCCGGCAACAACTAATAGGAAATAATTATTATTTTATATTAAAACAAGAAACACTTGTAATTACATAATTATCTTACCTGATACAGCCACAATCTCATTATGGGACAGGTCCAGATGTGTCAAGTTAGCGATGTGTTTAAACGCGTAGTCCTCCAAAACATCTATCTGATTGTTGTGTAAGTTCAAATGAGTTAAGTTCGTGAGACCTGCGAACAAGGACCTTGTTAATTTAAAGGATTCTGGCTAGAGAAAGTTTTGTGTTGGTGGAGTAAATAATTTAGATGTCTTGTAGGTTGTTAGGTAGAACATCGTTACCGTTACCTTTTGTATAAAAATATTTGTAGTCACACGCTTTATCATTCAAGTTCATACTACAGTCTGGCCGTCGAGAGAATGCATTCTTGAAACCTGTCAGTGCGGCAATTCTAGTAACTACTAAAGATCAAATTCGCAAAACACGAATTCGTTTGTATGAAACTGACAGGTGTCAAGAACACATTTTCTCGTCGCCCCCCTGTAAGAAGCAACACACATCTTACAAAATGTTCAGTTACCCTACAATGAACATCTAAATCTTCCGTGAGCCAAGTAATTCAACATAAGTGTTATAATAAAGGTCAAGATACTAGTTTAGACGCCCAAATAGAGCTGTTATAATAATAAATCATAATCAGCCTATAATTTTCCCACTGCTGGGACACAGGCCTGTGAGAGGGAGTGGGCTGTAATCCACCACGCGGGCCCAGTGCGGGTTGGTAGATGTCACATATCTTCGAATTTTTGGTTCTAGGACATGCCGGTTTCCTCACGATGTTTTCCTTCACCGTTAATAATAATAAATATCCATACAAAAACTGCTAATAGTGAAATGTATCGTGACGATAATAAGCACCAAACCACGCACTGAGTTATTAAGAAAAAAAAGATTGTATATGCTAGAGTGCGCGCAAAATAAGCTGCGCGCTGCCGTAAATCGGAAATAATCGTTTGCCGCCATCTTGACGTTCATGTCAAGTGTCAAGAGAGCGTGCTGTGTTCCATGTTTTCCAAAGTTCATTCATTCATCGGCATTTTGCCGAAAGCGATTAAAAGTGCTGGCAGGGATATAATGTTGAAGGTCAAACATCGCGCGCAGAATTGTCATGCGCGCACTCTACAAGCCACTTAAGTATGAAATATTACAACAGAGCCTTCTCTGAGAGTTTTTGACGTTTGGCTAAATTTCCTACCGTTGATGTATGCATGCATCGATCTACCCACATTCAGTATTCAAGCTTTGACAGATGTCTTGTACCGTATGAAGCGCAGAACGTTAAAATATGCCAACCGAAGTCCTTTTAGAGCAGAATTCAGAAAAATGTAAAAGATGCTGTGAAAAACAAGAAAATTCATGTAGAAAAGAATTTTTTTTAAAGGCATACATCAAAAGATATCGTGCTTGCAAAGATACATGAGACTTGCCACTATGTGAATACTAAGTGCTGAAATGGATGTTCCCGACTCAATGTTGTGGCACGACTTTGCGATATAATATACAAGGTATTCTCAATAGGTGCTTTATGAAAAGCCACGATCGTAAACACAGCAGTGGTTTGTCGGACCGTAACACAAAATCGCAACCAATATCACGTGACAAGTTGTTCATATGTGGAAGAAACCTTTAGTCCGATTGATCAGGATCATTTGAATAATGTTCAAAATATGTTTTCCGAAACGACGAGACGAGACGTCCTCACATCTGTGTGAGGACTTCTACTTGTTATTGTAAAATCAGCTTTGGTGAGTGGTCACCAAAGCTGATTTTACAACAAATAGGCGTTTTCAAAGTACCAACAGTAACAGCTTGAGCTACTTTTTCGTCCACCTATTTTCGCTCACTGCTGGGTAAAATTTTGTATCTTCGTGAAAACTTCATGATTCGCCATTTACAACAAAAGCAAGCACGAGAATTATGAAATTCTTCATTGTAATGACCTCATCAAAACTACAGACTTTTGATAAGGTTATCACAATCAATCAGCCTATAATGTTCCCACTGCTGGGACACAGGCCTCCTCTTAGTAAGAGGGAGTGGGCCGTAATCCACCAAGAGGGCCCAGTGCGGGTTGGTGGATGTCACAAATGTCTTCAAATTATTGGTTCTAGGACATACCGGTTTCCTCACGATGTTTTCTCTCACCGTTTTGAGAGCAGTGGTGAGGAAATAATTTACACAAAGTAAATCGCCTATCTAAATTCGAACCTACGACCCACAACGCGTAAGTGGCGGCCGTTACCACTTGGCCACCACTGCTCCACACGTACTAGATTATCTTACCCATATACATAATCTTAAAATTTTATAAAATAATCTATCAAGGGTCTGAATGCTGGGCCGTGAAAAAGACGGCTGAAAAAAGATTGCATGCAGCGGAGACGAGAATGTTGAGATGGATGTGTGGAGTGACGAGAATGGATAAAATAAGAAATGAGTATATAAGAGGAAGTTTGAAAGTGGCGCCAATGACAGAAAAGTTGAAAGGAAATCGTTTGGTTTGGTATGGGCATGTGATGAGAATGGACGAAACGCATGTGACTAAAAGAGTGATGAATATATATGTTGATGGATGGAGAGGGAGGCCGAAGAAAAGATGGATGGATTGTGTGAGGAATGATATGAGAGAGAAGGGAGTAAATGATAGCTTGACTGTTGACAGGGGAGAATGGAATAAGAAAACGTGTTGCGCCGACCCCAAGTAACATGGGATAAGGGCAGGAAGATGATGATGAATCTATCAAGCGAATCTTAACCATATTAATATTATTAAAAGTAATTATGATCTCACCTGACAAAGCTCCTCGTCGTATGCTTGCAAACGTATTATCAGACAGCTGAATCGTAGTGAGACAGGTCAGTGAAGGCACAGTAGTGGGGCCAAGAGGTCCTTCTAGTGCATTGCTGGATAGGTCTAGATCCCTTAACATGTGGGCCTCCTGGATAACAATTGTTTAGGTTAGTACTTTAAGTCTGGCTCTGTACTGGAAGCATAAATTAGTAAATACAATCCATATTATAAATGCGAAAGTATGTCTGTCTGTCTGTTACCTCTTCACGCTTAAACCACTGAACCGATTTACATGAAATTTGGTATAGAGATAGTTTGAGTCCCGGGGAAGGACATAGGATGTTTATGCCGATATTCCCACGGGATCGAAACTTATGCGGGTGAAACCGTGGGGCGCTGCTAGTAATTTATATGACTGGAAAAGCGTGCTTTGAGTCTCTAAATTGCATTGAAACCAATTGAATTGGTTTCAATGCAATTTTAGGTAGGCAAATAAGAGCTTTCTAATGATACAATCAGATACAATCCCATTAAGTAATAATTGTTAATTGTACAGAGTTTATTAAAAATGAATAAAGTCTGTGCTAAAATAGGCTTTCTGAAACATGAGCTAGGATTGAACAAACCAAATCCCTCAATTTATAATAATGTTACGTCTAGAAGGAGAAAATAAAACACAATAACCAACACCTTCATCGACCTCCGATACAACGATTGAATAAGGTTAATTTCGTACATTTTTCTTAATAATTAAGGCTGGTACACGAAAATTATATTCGATAAGTTATAAGAGATTTATTAGAGGGTATTAGAAAACCAATTCAATCAAGATGAACATTACTATTCGTGGCCCATGTTGGGCGCCAGTAAGACTCTAACACGATATTGATAGGTACAGAAGGTTGACTCCATAATTATACCAACCGAAAACAAGGGCACGCACACATAGACGCGTACGTACGGCGATATCAATCAAATGTCAGTCACGAGTAGTCACCTTTTTTTGGGAATAATGTATTTTTTTTATTTCGGTACAACGGATAAAGTACAAAGCATATAAAAAAGAGTACTTATTTATAATAAAAAACACACTTTTGTTACTTTTCGCAACATTCAAGAAATATTTGTCTTTCTTGAAGATACTATTTGCAATCGAACTTTAAATTGAAATATATGATCAGCTCATTTTAAATTAAGTTTAGAGGAGCTTTGTTCCTTTTCGTCTCTCCACTTTACATTTATAAGGGTGAAAAGCTAGTAACAGTTAGAGTAACATTAGTGTTTTTGTGTCATAGATTATAAAGTACACCTGCACGAAAAAGATGACCATACTCTATTTAATAATACGGGTGATAACCCTAATAACGAGTGCGCTTGCACTCGCTGTACGTGAAGCGTGTGTATGTATGCGTGCGTTCTCGCTCCTTGTATGGAGTGGATCTTCTGTAACGTTTTATTTTGTGACTTAGTGTACAAGTGTTAACCAGTTCATGAAAAGGTAATCAGCACTTTCGTAATACATTTTGGCGATCACTCTTAATCATAATTACTTTTCTAACTCAATATTTCGTATTGATATCGGTAATATATTTACTTTTGTGTGAAAATCATAATTAGATATTTTATTATAGAAACAGTTTGAAGCTTCGAATAAATTGCAGATGTCATATTGGCAGAAAACCCTTTCAATCAATTATTTAATTCCAGTTAACTTTCATAGGTATTATTAGAAATTATTTTGTTTTATTAATAAAAATGTTGAGATTTAATATAATTCTTGGTATATGAATCAAATCCATCTTCGAATATTCTAAATTCATTTGTCATAAACAGAAACATTCCAAATAATGCTTATTTGAAGAATAGCAATGTCTTTGCTATTTTCAACATTTTATTTTCATCAGAGAATTTCAAAATAATAATATTCCATATTTACGGTATTCGCTATATATTTCTAACATTTCAATATTTCTTGCTTTATTTATATAATATTTAATAATATCACATAGTTATTATAAATTGGACTTCTAGACATTTACAACAAAATCATTTTAAACTCACTTTCATTGTCTGTATTTAGCTTATCAATATTCCTAGTCGTATTTACTTCATTCGCTTGTTTAACAAACATTTCTCTATAATTACGTAACGTAACTACGTGACTGGATTGTGGAGGACAGACAGGCAGCTTACTCCACGGAAAATTCTGGTATACGCTGTATCTGGTTAAACTGGAAGACGACCCCAAAAGTAGTTTGGAAAAGGCTAGGCAGATGATGATGATACAAGGCAAGAGTATAGTTATAGTTCGAGCTGATCATCATCATCATCAGGTCAGCCAAAAGACGTCCACTGCTGGACATAGGCCTCCCCCTAGCACCTCCACTTCGGCCGGTTGTGTACTGAAAAGAATAATTAATCAATCTTACCTTCAAAGATGCCAAAGCTGGTACTTTAAGTAGATTTCCTCGTAGCCTCAGAACACTTAGCTTTAACAAAGGTAGGAATGCTCCTTCCGATATATCCGTCAGTTGGTTGTCGCTTATGTCCAAGTATGTGAGATTTGTGATACCCTGTGGAAGAAATATTCAATCAAATATTTTTATTTGATCACAAATTTATTTATTAAAACTTTATGCATTAGTAAAAACTGTACAAAGGCGGACTTAATGCCTTGGGCATTTTCTACCAGTCTAGCTTACAAATCTTACACTAATACAAAAAATACGTGGTCTGTAACCATGTATTTTTTGTGTTTGTGTTGGCGCCTCGATGCCACCCTGTATACTTTCTATAATATCTCAGATGAACATTTTTCTCTCAAGGGTACACGCTATAATTACGTGTAGATGGCTACTAATTAGTGTGTAACACTCACCCCCTTCCTAATAAACGTATTATATCAGATGAATAGTTACACACCGATTTCTCTCTTTCAGTCGTCAGTAGAAGAAGTAGAAGAAGACAAAGCGTTGTGTAATTATACAGACGCTATACAACGTTTATTAGTAAGGGGGTCAGTATATACTTACTTAGCACTTTTTATTTTATATCAATTTTTGCGTCAGACACATGAACTTATTTTTTTTTTTGGATGGGAAATCATCTAATGACTCCTCCCGCTCTGGATGGAACGGAAGGGAGTGTCAGACTCTAACTGACTAAAACCCACCCGTGTTCCTTCCTTAGACCTTTATGTTCCGGGGCAGCGGTAACCCTTTCGGACAATCCCGCTACCCCGGCAGGCTTCGGCCCTAACGGGCCAGACACATGAACTTTGGTCCTTTTTTATAAAAAAAAATGTAAAGATTTTACTTAAACACAAAACTGTAACTGGCAGTCTTATTAATCTTATCTTATCTTCGATTCTTCAGTTTTAACGAGTCCAAATGAATTTTCAACAAATTAATTAAAAGTTTCGATTTACCTTAAATGAATTAGAGTCTAAAGTATGAATTTTATTGTTGGACAAATCCAAGCGATCCAAGTTCCTTAGTCGGGTCAACGCTTCTGTTGGTACTATTGGCAACTGATTGTTTGGTAGACCTGGAACAAATTATATTATGATTAAGGGCTGATTTTTCCAAGCCAGATAATTTTATCCGAAAAATAATTTTGAATTTTTGACAGTTCTTCCATACAAAGTCTGTCAGACGTCAATTTTATTCTACGAATAAAAAATATCTGTACTTTAATGTACTTTCTTTTTTAGATAATTATGGCATCTCGCAAGTCAATCTAGAAGGTTGTCAGCTACTTAACCGGCGTTGCCTGTGGTTGCGCTCAATAAATTAATGACTCCAGCCAGGGCTTAAAAACTATAGGCTGAGACGCAGAACTGGCAGTTCCTGAGAATAGCGCGTTCAAACAAACAAACTCTTCAGCTTTATTAATAGTATATGGATAGATTTATTAGAGGGCTAAATAATAACAGCCCATAGGTCAATCGATCAGGTTAAGCTACGCTTGCCGCGGTTGGTCTGTGGATGGGTGACCATCTTTAAATACCGAGACCCCTCCGTGCCTCGGAAAGCACGTTAAGCCGTTGGTCTCGGCTATCATTCGCGGATCTTTGACAGTCATTACAAGTATTCAGAAGCCCAAAAATCTGACAACCAGTCTTACCAAGGGGTATCGTTTTACCCAGTAACTAGGTTGTGGAGGTCAGGTAAGCAGTCGCTCCATGTAAAGTACTGGTATTCAGCTGCATCCGGTTAGACTGGAAGCCGACCCTAACATAGTTGGGAAAAGGCTAGGCAGATGATAAGATAGATAGACTTATTAATTTCGATCTCTAACAAAGGCTACATAATTTCATACAAGTTTTACAAGAACAGGGACAAATACTAGTGTTGGCTTCCAATTTTACAGGAGACCACACTCTTATAATCTATAAGTACATAGATTCATAGATTCAGCATGTTTGAAAAAACGAAAATATCAAAATAATTCAAAACATGCAACATGAAAATCATAGAAAAGAAACAAAGTGAAATACAAAACAAATGAATTCAATAATAACGTATCGGCCAATGGCCTGATGGCCACCTTCCTCGATGAACATCTCTAGAGGCTCTCGATAGGCGGTTGGATCAAGGGCCTGATTCAGAAGGCAGTACTCCTCGATACGGCTCGTATTGTGAGGAGATTCCTGTCTCTGGAGCCCTAACCACCGGTAGCTTGGACCCTGTTCCCGACACCGTCTGATCAGTATTTTTTTAATATTTTGTCTATTTTAAGAAATATTTCAAAATTTATAAGATTAGAAATTAAATAAATAAACGATATAATAATAAAATAATAACCACAAAAGAGACAAAAATAACAATAATAATTACGACTTGAATATTATGATGATGTTATAGCTTTTTTATACTTTGATATTTTGCAACTGCTATACTATTCATTTCGCTTCGATTGTTCTTTATACTGCCTACAGAGCCTTGGCAAAACGGCAGCATCTATTTACATAAATACATTCTCATTAAAGTCAGCTCTCGTTACATTAGCAAAATATTGAAAATGAGTAAATCGGTAAAACTACGCGGAGTCAACTTTCGTTGCCTCTATTACTGAAATCGGTTCTCTTGGGAAATCAGTGAAAGTATCGAAATTATGTAATTGTAAGAAAATATACTTGGGAGCCGGCTTGTTTGATAATGATTTGCATTTTCAATATACTGGCTGCCTCGTTGATCTACTGAGCAGGAGGTTCTGGGTTCGATTCCCAGGTCGGGGGAAGTGTTATTGGGTACTAGCTTTTGCCCGCGGCTTTGCTCGCGTTAATTTAATATTTGATAATCAATTTGGGTTGTACTCCGCTTGTTGTTAAGACACGTGGCGCCATCTATTATCATAATAACGTAATTGTTGTTTTCCTCGGAAACAGCACTTTTTTTCGGGATTAAAGGTACTCTATGTCCGTTTCTGTAGGTACACCGGACAACGTATATGCAAAATTTCAGGATGATTGGTTCAGTGGTTTAGGCGTGAAAAGGTAACAAACAAACAAACTTTGTTTCAATTTGTTACTGTTGTAATTATTTTGCTATGGAAGAACGGGGCCCCAACACAGGCAAAAATTTGCTTAAAAGGAGTCCCGAAACACAACCACCCATTGTTGTAACAAATTTCTTGAATAAAACATTTTGTATTTGTATATTTGTATTTAAATTACTTTCGCATTTATAATAAAAAAATATTATAGTTAGGGTTTCTATCAGGAATTCCTCAGTACAAGCCTGGAGTCTGGATTTGTGCCCGGCTGATGGCAATAGGCTCGCCCCCTATTACATATACTAGTGCTAAGTATGACTATTTCCAAATCCAAAGTTGCAACTTAGGTATCTTTGAGGGAACAGAAGGCCATAATTCTCGTAATTTAAAACGTTCAAAATCTAGTCACAGTCTCATCTCGGCGACAAACAAATGTCAAAAACTTGTCAAATTGTAGGGAAATTAGAGGATTTTTTGACAGATTGAGATTGAGATCAGACTGTGAACGTTTTTAAAATTACGAGAATTGCCCCTCTGGTGTTTAGTTACAGAAACACAAGCTGTTACATTAATTTATAAGTCAGTTGCACATCAACCCAGCTTAGGTACCTAAGTCAGGTTAATTAGGTACACGACCTTCCTTTGTAACTCTCCCAAAATAACGTTTTGATATATTCATGACCGTTCCGCAGGTGCACAGTTATTTTCAACAACACCAGCAAGTTTCTAGAACTGAACTGAGCTAACCTCGTACACAGAATAAGAAATCAGTGTGGAAACGAAACTCGTGCTCTTTAATTTTGTGCGTACACTGATTGATACCACAGATACCAATTAATGAGTAATCACCTCTAGCCTAAGTTTTCCCCGTTGGGTTAAGCAGAGGCATACACACACTTCCCTATGTATTTGTTATTCCTGCGTATGGCACTCGTGGGTTGCACCTTGTGTTGTCATCTGAAACTATGCTAAGCTGAGGCCCTTTTGGCATTATAATTATAGAGGTATGAGGAACAGGGTGTAAAGTTCACTCATACTCTATAGAAAAGGGAGGATCCGCCGACCAGACGGGTGTTGTGTCTGGCAGGCAACTGCCCGATGATTCATGTCGGGCCATTGTATCTATGCTACTTGCGTGACAAACTCTGCTTGCGAGATGCAGGATTTGCGTGACGTCAGTATGACGCGTTGTTCGCATGTGGCGTTGTAGATACCGCTACAATAATCTTTGTTTTTTTTTTATAGTTTTAAGGTGTATTTATTTTTCTGTAATGCCAATAAACGCATTTTTCTTCCTTTCTTTTCTTTATTTCTTTTTTTCCTTATGGTGTGCTGTGGTGCTTCCATAGACGTACTCCGTAACAAAAAGAGAGTTCCGCATCTATGCATTGCTATTCTATGCTGTGTATCTTGATTGCAAATGGAATTAGGAAACAGTACACGAAACGGAGGTAGTTAACACACTGGCTCAGTGGACTTTGTGTGTAGCTTCAATGTGTTGAACAAACAGCGGGTGAGCTTGATACATGTGGGATACCTCTTGGGGGACTCCAGGATTCTTCTTAATGTCTTTATGGTTCGAAGTCATTAAATATTTTTATTAGTCATATTATCATCAGTATAGTCTTTTCCCAGCTATGTTGGGGTCGCTTTCAGCCTTACCAGATGATGTCACATGTCTTCGAATGTTTGGTTCTAGGACATGCCGGTTTCCTCACAAAGTTTTGAGCAATGGTGATGAAATGAATTACACAAAGTAAAGCGCCTAGGTTTGAACCGACGACCTTTAACTGGTATGTCGGAGCCCTGGGCCACCACAGCTCTTCAGCAACAGGTAAACACTAATAATTATTGAACCACTTACCCAAAGCAAATAGAGTCGCCGACACAGTACTAAAAGCTCCTTGCTGTACTCTTCTTATATCTCCCGAGGATATGACCAGGCCGTGTAGTCCAACTCCAGCTAGTTCTGACACTGACGCTGATGACAGGACTGACACTCCTCGTAATGCACAGTCCAGGAGAGATACAGCCGTGTTCTTGTTTCTGGCTTTCTGTTCGCGGAGATGGCGGCCGATGATCTGGAAGAGAGGGGAGTTCTTAGTAAATTGGTTGAGCTTTTGAAAGCGGAGTTCTATGGTACAGCCCGATTCAAACTTTACGACGGCTCGGAACATGAGCCAAGTGGCTGCGCAGTAACAAATTCACGTGTCAGCGGGGGTGAGGGGTGGGGTATTGCACAGCAAGTAGCGCACTTCAGAGCGTTTCTTACGAAGTGCGGCATTTCATACAAACTTTCAAGTCCTTGTTTTTCGAAATGAATGCACCGATTTTAATCAAACTTCGTACGCATATGCAGGATACAAAGGTCTAAAAAGTTAGTTAAGAACATTTTCGAAAAATAGTGTTACAGCCAAATTAGACCGATTTTAAATTTTCCATAGAGAGATTTCCAGTTAACTTTTTTTAAATAAGACTTTTTTTTAATGTTAACTACATTTACTTAACTACATGAACTGACAAGGAAGTATATAGTTACACAGTAGGTCATAATATTATAGACAGTGAGAAAATGGAACCAAGAACCACTAAAATACTAACAAGATGAAGATAATCGTGATAATTCGTACAGAACCCAAGCAAAAACATGAATAAATTATTGATATCTTAATAGAACTTGTAGGGGCTTGTGGCTAAGTAATAACAGCCGCTCGAGTCGATCGATCAGTATAACTACGCTTGCCGCAGTTGGCCCGTGGATGGGTGACCATCTTCTAATACCAAGACCCCTTCGTGCTCGGAAAGCAGTTAAGCCGTTGGTCCCGACTGTCATTCGTGGAACTTTGACAGTCGTTACGGGTCGTAAGTAGCCCGAAAGTCTGACAACCAGTCTTACCAAGAGGTATCGTATTACCCAGTAACTGGGTTGTGGAGCTCAGATAGGCAGTCGCTCCATGTAAAATAGCTGCATCCGGTTAGACTGGAAGCCGACCCCAACATAGTTGGGAAAAGACTAGGCAGATGATCTTAGAATTGATGAATTTGTAGAATTTAGATCCAAGGAATCCTTAAAATTAAACAAATAAAAGCAATCGGACCTTACAATCTTGGAAATCTGAAACATTTACAAATTCAAGGTGATTTGTGTCAAGCTAAATTTTCTTCTCAACGATTATTTAAAATGGATGCCCTGCCTAAGTAATGATATTCAAGGATCCGGAACGTTTTAATTAAACACTAGTATTCCTGAACGGAATACTACGAGTATTAATTAATGATCGGTTTAATTACGGGCAAAATATTTATCTAGTCTTCGGGCTACGTTATTAACGGCGGAATTTAGAATAGAAAACAATACTCTTTATTATTTACACCATAAACATTACAGATTATAAATGTAGAAATTTGACAAATGCGTGATCTTAACGATAAAAGCAATCTTTTAAAGACCGCCTTTGGATGGATTCAGAAAGGAGAGACAATACTGCATGGCAGGTAGTCTGTGGTGTACCATTTACACATAACTATACAATAAATACATACATACACAAAACAAATACTTATCTACTTAATACATATACAATAATAATCATAAAATACAAAGAACATAATAAATGACGTTTAAGGAGAGAGGTAGTGTTTTTTAACCGGAATTTAAGTTTTTGAAGGAAATAAATGGTTTATAGAGATATGAGGAACAGGGTGTAAAAGTTCACCCATACTCTATAAAAAAGGGAGGATCCTCCGACCAGACGGGTGTTGCGTCTGGCGGGCAACTGCCCGATGTTTCATGTCGGGCCGTTGTATCTATGCTAGTTGCGCGGTAAATTCTGCTTGCGAGAAGCAGGATTTGCGTGACGTCAGTATGACGCGTTGTTCGCATGTGGCGTTGTAGATACCGCTACAGGTTTGCAATGAAGTAGAGTTTGAGACATACTCCCTTAACTTCGAAATGGTCAGAGACCTAGGTGTTTAAAAAAGATCTTAATAGCTTTTCAACTAAAATATATTATATAACAAGAGCTTGCACCCCACCTGCGTAATACACTGTCATTCACAATCTGGATAGTTTTGAACGATATTGCTAAAAAATTGTCTGCTCAACAATGTAAATAATGCAATGAATGTTGTTGAACTTTTAAAATTAAAGCCATTGCTACTGTTAGCGTATTACGCAATTACCCGGCTGCTGCTGTCGAGTCTTGTATATTTGGTCGTCCATTGAGTTGTGTTTTGTAATACAAGAGTATATTTTGCTTGCAATAAGAACATGACTGATAGTGATGAATGAGTGTTTATTCAGTAATCTAATCTATGGTAAATGGTTAAGTAAGATTCGTGCTTTAATTCAACATCTTCATCATTTCAGTCGACAGGTTACCCACTGTTGGGTTGGTACCTGTCGACCTCCTAAGATTTCTCCAATGACTAGTCCTGCACTACCCTTGTGGCGACATCTACATCGCCATATTCGAACTACGCATCATACTGACGTCACGCAACTTCGCAAGCAGAGTTTATCCCGACATCAGTCGTCGGGCAGTCTGTAGCCCACCAGACAGTAAGGTCGGAGGATCCTCCCTTTCGTATAGAGGACGAGTAAACTTACACCCCGCTCCTCATACCTCAATACCTTCATCTAACGGATCTCCGTAATCTTTAACTGATTAGGATCGTGCTCTGATTACCTATGGCATTATAATTATCATTCTAAGCCTCTCGTACAAAGAAAGAATGTTCCTTTGAATTCGAATAAAATATGAAGATATACTCATAGAATGTCTGCTGAAACTATTATGTCAAACGTATTGAGTCAAGTCGTGAGGTACTTGGAAAGGATTACTAAAAGCCGCTTTCGCGACGAGGCGAGGGAGCGCCGAACCATTGTCGAACATCCTACGAAGCAAATCCGTCATGTGTACTACAAGGACTCTGTGATAGATGGAAAATATGTCACACCATTGTCGGGATGACAATTGGAAGGATGGTTATCAAGGGAGGTGTATTTTGAGACATGGAAGACGTGTTGTTGTACTGATTTAGTTATTATCCTCTCACACGTTTGCCCGCCTACCTGTCGAAACACCCGACGCGTCGGAGTAGTTGAATGGGCGCTGTAAAGTCATTGTTTTAACAATGACAACAGAACAATGACACTGTTTTGTACACTTGGTGTACCGTTGACTTTTCGAGCACTTTCTCTTATGTACACTTGGTGTACACATGACGCTTGAGGGGTTATTGCAGCTCCGAGGTTGATATCCTACTTTAATAACCCTGTGTTTTTTCATTTTGCTTAAGTTTTCAGATATTGTATAGGATATTTCCAGTCACTGTACAGTTGTTCTCTGCATACAGAGGTAAAGTTTCCTCTCAAAAGGAACGAGTCGTGGTCACCATGCTTGCACAATGCGTCCAGTTTTACTCTTGATAATTCAAATCAATGGTATAGTATACAGGGTTATTTAAAATTGGCTAGCTAAACTCCGAGGATGCGATGGGTATCGACAAACCTACTATAAAATAAAAAGATTTGATGTTTTCTTTTTGGAAGGTCAACGACCACTGTTAGTGTTGTTACTGAACGTATGAGTTGAGAAAAACTATTTTCTTATGTTTTATCGTGTTTAGATATCGACACCTGTCACGTCTCTGAAGTTTACACAACACAACTGATATTTCAAGTGACTTCGATAACCACGGTCGATGACCCCACAAAAAAAGCATAAAAATCATTAAAATACGATTAAAAGTTGATTTTCTCTTTTAATTTAAAAAAAATGTTTACAAATGTTTCAGGTTCTACTAGTCAACTTAAACTTTTAATCGATTTATATATTTTAAACTTAAAATCAACTTTTAATGCGGACGAATTTTTTGATGCCCTTTGATTATTTCCCCTCCCTTTTTATACACTTGTACATATTATTATTTTAAGACAGCTTTTAAATATTGTAAATACTTTAAATCGTAAGAATGTAATTTCTCACGTTCGATAAAAAAAATTGTATCTTGCACTAATGTTAGGAAGATATTTTTTTTTATACATGAAAGGGTATTTCATTACAATCCCGTCGCAAAAAAAAAAAACGTTAAAAGCTATTTAAAGACGTCCCCGAAAAAGTTCCCCAAAAATTAAAAAAATATATTCATATCTCCTAAACTGTCAAAAATCTCGGTGCATGGGGTATTTTCGGATACTATTTTTTTTTTTATTGACGTCACTATTTGGACCACCCTGTATAATTGATATATCCGGGGACTCCAAAACCAGCCATCATCGTGCATACATACTTACCTATAAATGCGAAATATACTAAATTGCTACTTATACAAAATCCAAGATATTGAATAAATAATAACAAGTACCAATAACCAACAACTCAAGTTCTATACCAACATGGTTGGCCACAATAGCAACTAACAATATATTGTTGGTGAGGCCACAATGTGTCTCTAAATATCCAATGGGCCAAAAGCTGAAGGAGTAGTATTATGGCCATCGTATTTGTATAGAACCAATGGACGTTGATTCCGAAACAATACCTTTCAGTGGCCCTTACTATGGGCTTGTGGAAAATTTCACATTTTTGTCGTAATCGAAAAAGGTCGAAGAAACTCGAGTTCTTTGTAGAATTGTTTTATGTGAGAAATGAAAGTATAGTTAATTAATTCGAAGCCTGTGATGTCCCACTGCAGGGCAATGGCCTCCCTACTCTCTTTCCACTTCTCTCTGTTTAAAGGGTCCCCTCTTAATGGCAAGCGATATCGCGGCAAGTCCAGACGGAGATGGTGGGATCAGCTGGACTCTTTCAACAAGAACAGGAGGCCTACCACAAGTTCTTAACGCGATCCATTTTAGGACCTAAACTGAACTGTTCTTCTAATTCGTACCATGACGTCAGTTTAACGATTCAGTTTAGGCCGTGCCATTCTGCTGACAGCGATTGTCGTAAACTGAGTCGCAAGTTGTGGTTTCATTCATACTTATTTGGTACCATGACGTCCATAAAGCAGCTCAAGCGATGCAGTTTAGGAACCTAAACTGAAATGTCTTGTTTTTTAATCGTTTTTAATTAGATCATGGTAGGCCACCTGGTCCTTAGCAGCTTTTAACAAAGAGAAATGAAAGTATAGTAAGTAGAAAAAAGTTGGGTAAAAAATTAGCAAAATGACGTATATTGAAAGCTAATTCCCTACACTTGTCTTGCCTTACTTTCACACCACTGATACCCATTCCTACTATTCAACCTTTACACAGAGAAAAGCATGACTTTTTCGTTCTAATTTCGTCCTATTAACTGCAGGGTACAACTAAAACCATGATTAAACAGAGATAAAAACGTTTCGACTATTTTTTTATCGATACAACGATTGCTCCTCCTTATTTATTGTAGGTATTATTTTATCGATTTGTAGCCGTGCGCTAGGGGCACGGCAATTGATATTTAGCCAAGCGCTTAAAAGGTTAAAAAACTGAACTGCTAGTTTGGCTTTTCCCAGAAGAGACAACTTTTCCATTAAAAATTTCTCAGTAGCAGTCTGGATTTGTGTCCGAATAACGGCAATAAGCTCGCCCCCTATAACATCGAACATGATCATAACTGACACAATGTGGGTGTAAATCTACATTACGGCAATATAGTACCTACGTACTATTCACCTCTCCCTTCAGGAAAACCAGGATGATTCCTTCTATTTTCTCACTCTCTTTACACTTGAACTCATCTCATTCCCGAGTTCCTCTAGTAAGTCCTAACACCATCCAGAATTCACTTGTACAGAGGCGTTCAGTAAACAAAAGCTATCGATTGGCAGGTGCGTGAATCGGCGAGACTTTGAGAAGGGTCCGTGATCACGTTCGGTGCTCTTCATGTCAATAAACGTCTCAGAATACAACTCTAAGTGCCTTTGACCGATTATGAAGAAATGAGGGCGATGCGTGGGCTAAATTGTGGGTGAGTTTGGTTTTTCGATTGTGTTGTATGGATATAATGAAAAGAGAATAGGTATTATATTTAGATTTGGGGTGATTTTACTGCTCGCTAGCGTCATAATCCAAAGAGTGAATGCAGCAGCTTCGAATCCTGAGTCGCGGGTGCATTATTGGCGATTTAGATTTTCCATTAAGAAATTTTCAATCAGGCTGGATTCTAAGTTATACCCTGCCAACGGGCTCCACTGCGATTACATGTGACTTATTTATCAAAATTGGCTAATGTATTAGCAGGATCATCAGACTTAGATCATTACAAGAGATTTAAACTTTTGAGCGAAATTCCGCACGTTATTTCATCAAATCATCATTAGGTACTTTCTCCCTTACTCGCATTTACCATACCAATATTTACAAAGCCCATAACCTCCCGAACTCGAAATAAGAAAAAAAGAGCAAAGACAAATAATATCCCTCAGAATTGCTCAACCATTGTTTAAACACTCGAAAATACGGCTTCAAACGAATTTGGAAAATTCAAACAAATGCCTACAGGGGCTTTGTAAATAAAAGTTGTACTTATGTAGGTACTAGCTGACCCGGCGAACTTCATACCGCCATCGAAATCAGTCATCATCGTCCGTTCTCGAGATACGAGATCAAAAAAGCCACTCCATACAATATGTGTGAGAATTTTTTTTTTTTTCGTAAATGTTTTCCATATTTATTCTGCTATTCGAGACGGGGACAAATCCAACAAATCTCCCAAATCCCTCCAGCCGTTCTTGAGTTATAAATGGGGTAACTAACTGTTGGGTTACCTAAATAAACCGACTTTGTTTTATATACTTATTTAATTAATACTAGCTGACCCGTCGACCTTCGTACCGCCTCAGAATCAATAAGAACGAATGTATGAGAAAAATAATTATCTAGATAATTTAGTTTTCGTGAATTTTCCACGTTTTTATAGTTATTCTGCTATTCGGGGCCGAAACAAATCAAAGATCATAAAAATCGGTCCAGCCCATGTCCAGCCACTCTAAGTTATAAACGGTGTAACATAGATAGAAGATGTAAAAGACAGTAATCATTTGCTCTTAAAAGTATATGTCTTACGATTAGTTTTGGTTTTGGTTATTTCTATGCAATACGTGGCAGACGACGTGTCGCTAGCTACGGAAGGTATTTCATAGAAACCAGTAGTGTCGCGGCGACATGTCGCCTGCTGCTGTCGTCTGTAGTCGACTACGAACTTGTACCTTAAGTCGCAAACTCTAACTGAGGCAGCAAAAGCCCCATATCGATATCCGTGAAAAGCCCTAATGGTTAGTTAAGTTTTGGAATAGTGAAAGAGAGGTCCTGAGTTGCCATTATCCCAGAGTCCAATTGCCATCCGTTGCACAATATATACGTGAACCCACTCATGTTTGAGCTTAGTCTTGGGAAACTTTATTCGGGTTAATATTCTTTTTTAAAACTTCATAAATAAATAGAACGCAGCATAATAGGGGTCAAGACTACAGACTGAGTTAGAAATACCACCTTGCGGTCCATAACTCAAGTAGTGGATCTCGGAGAAAAAACGGCAAGGCTGAAGTGGGCCGGATACGTCGCGCGAATGCACCCGTAGTGATGGACAAAAATTTTCACTCAAGTGGTGATAAGGTTTCCAAGGTCAACATGGCTAGACATAGCACAAGACAGATTTGGAAGGAAAAAGAGGAGGCTTTTGCCCAGCAGTGGGACACAATATAGGCAAACAAATAAAAAACTTCCATAATTAAATGGACAGAGCACAAAACATCCTTGAATTAAAAGATAGAAGCAACAAGTCCAGAGATTAAGAACAAATCGTCTTGAAATACGGCTTTTACAAAAATCTGAGATTTTAATAGTCGTGAACACCATTTGCAATTCTTCCGATCCGATCTACAAGATTCTGTTAAAATAAGAGAAACAAAAAACAAAACAACGTCGCGGGTAGGTCAGCGGCGATGTTTCTTTACGTCCCGTTTCCTATGTCCGTTTCTTTACGCCGCCGCCGGCTCCATACATTGGTTCCAATTTCCAATGTTGGCCCGAACTTTTTTCAACATTTGGATCGAGGTAATAGCTTTGACCAAGGTTGGGGCAAATACTGTTTTCTAGTCTTACACTTTGGTCGGCGTTGTGACCAATATTGGCGCCAGAATATGGAGCAGACGTTATACGCAGTGTAACTGCATTGATTTCAACTTCAGCCAACTGCTGTATTGTTTTCTTTGACGTGTGCTGTGAATGTGTTTTTGTATTTCACAGGAATTTCCGATACGAAATGAAGGTTATTTGATTTTTGTGTGCAAATATTCGCGTGACGCGATGGTCACCTTTATAACTTGGGCAGTAAGTTCAAATTGGGTTGACACAAGAGCTATCGCGGAATTTATTTGTTTTTTTTGTGATTTTTTATATTTGGAATATAAGAGAAAAACATTGATATTAATCCACGTGAAGTATATTAAAAATAAATACCAAAAAAATGTAAATATTAGTTTTCGCCATTGTCTGATAAAATATGAACATACACGGGCTTTTACGTGATTGACTACCAAAGGAAGAGAATAGTGTTTTCTTTTCTATCTTATTACTTTCACGTTTCCGTAGAATTGTACTGTCTATTTCCACCATATTTTTCATGAAAAAAAACCAGCCAAGTGCTAGTCGGACTCGCACACGAAGGGCCGTACCACAGCACAATAATTAAGACAACGTATTAAAAAAAAACACGTTTCGTGTATAGGACCTCCTTTAATTTTTAACTTAATTTAACAACGGAGTCTTAGAAATAGGGTCGCGTTGACATCCTTTGAGTACGAAACCCTAAAAAGAACCTCTAAATTACCATTGTGACTTTTTCAATTCGTACTTTCCAAAATCGTCGGTGAAGAAAACATCGTGAGAAAATCGCCAACCCTTCTTGAGCAAGCGTGGTGATCAATGCTCGTACCTTCTCTGAATGAGAAGATGCCTTCGCCCTGCAGTGAAACAATAATAGAATGGTTTTATTATTATTTACCTGTAGAGCAGTATGATCGCCCGCACAGCGGAGCGTATGCGGCAGGTCGCAGGAGCATTCGGCAGCCGGCCGCGCTGACAAGCCAGGGCATCTCCACTGCGCTTCCACGGTACTGAACCACGCGCACAGCACGCAAAACGCACCCATTAGCCACATTCTGAAAACAAGAAGAAGAATAAACATATTAGCAAAGATAATGATGATTATGATGGCGGAAAAAGGGAAATTGATAATGAAACTCATAACTTTGGTCCTGGTTTATGCCGGCGCTACATATTGGCCTTGTCCATTGGTTCAGACTTGGCACCACATCCAATGTTGAGCAAAATCAGTAAAATCTTGTCCAGTATCTGTCCAAATACTCCAAGGCTACATCTTGGGTCAAATTATGTCCAATGTGTGGCCATAAGGTTAGGTTTCTGCTATAGTTGTGGATGATTTTAATAGATTTAAAGTTGATAGAACAAAAGTTAAAAATAATGATTATAAAGTTGAAGCTGTTAAACCCGCGATGGTTTGTGTGGTTGGATGGGTGGTGGTATGTGTAATAAATCACAAATATTTGTAAACTGTTTTTGTTATGATTAATTTTAAAAAAATCCTTTGGAATGTAATTTCTTAGGTCTCTATAGAATAGATGATCATTAGTTACTGTTTATGATCGAAGCACCAATGGTCGTTGGAGCAGACCAGTCCTTGAGTACAGAATTGGCAACCGGAGTGTGGGATACCACCTGGGTAAATGGAGTGACGATTGATTGTTGGTCGTTTGTAAGATATCCTAGATTTAATGTAGATGTTGATTCGAGTCGCAATAAATACTTTCTCTTTCTTTTCTTTCTTTATTCAAATGCTGATGCCCAACGATAAAACTTGCAAGGTAGACATACATACGTAAGCCATAAAGAACATTTGGCCAGGAATCGAAATGTTCCAAGAATCAAAACCGCAACATCGCCAATTGGGTCGTCACGATAAACTATTGTTTTTGGTTCCAGAAACATTAAACTTATATTATGTGCAAGTACATGAATCAAAAACTTCGAACATACTACTAGCACATTAACAATACGGGAGCGAACAAAACAAAAGTAGCATCATACAAAATTCTGAACTCGCTATAAAGTTGTGAAAGTACTAGGAGTGGGGTACCAAGTGGCATCTCAAGAGGCAATTCCGGTCATAATCCAAGGTACTTATAGAAGAATAGCTGGTGCAATGCGTGCTTGCGACGTAATGGGACGTTTCCACTGAGTGACGACCGGACGAGGGGGCTGGGACATGAGTTGTGAGCGATTTGTTGTTGTTCTTGCAAGTTATGGGCACCGCACTCGAAATATGTTTATTGTTCAGCAAGGCGCCCTTTTTCGAAAGCCAAGTAATTTTTTAAATAATTTAGTGTAGCTACTCTCATAATATTTATATAATTCGTAATTAAGTAATCATTAACATAAATATCTATTAACAAATATATTAATTAAAAAAAAAATACTCCAAAAAGCAAAATACAGGGATATACATTTCATCGTAAAAAAATATTTGCAATACAGTCCGGCCGCGTCGAGTGAATGCGTTCCTGATACCTGTCAGTTCGACAATATAGTTCTAGTAACTAATAAACATCAAATTCGCATAACACGTATTCGATTATATGACAGGTGTCAAAAACACCATTCTCTCTTCGGCCGCACTGTAGTAAAGGCTGATTTAGACAGAGTAAGTAACTGACTCCAAACTCGAGGACAAGTCAATGCTGACCCGATATTTACCTAGTTTAAATTGAATTTGGAGTCAGTAGTACTGACTCCAAATTCAAATTTCACTTTTTTTTAATTGAATTTGGATTCAGTGGTACTGACTCCACTGACTCCAAATTCAATTTTCACTAGGTAAATATCGGGTCAGCACTGACTTGTCTCGAGTTTGGAGTCAGTTACTTACCCTGTCTAAATCAGCCTTAACATTAACCAGGGAGAAAACAGATGAATGCTTTAGTATTGAATGAACACCAACTACCACATGACCGCAATTCGTCTTTGGGCTAATTTTTCCATCACCAGGTAACTTTTCGTTGAGGAATAAAATTGACGTTTGACAGTTTTTGTATGAAATAATTGAAAAATCAGCCCTGCAAGTAACACAAATTAAGTATCCCCACTAATTAACTTTTCATTTTGTATGATTCGTCCGTGGAAACGGTTTTGTTAGGCATAATAGCACATTTTAAGTACAAGAATTCTGTAAACTCTTCATAAATAAATAATAACTAACCAATCAAAGTAGGATTCACATAATTATTAGTAGGATTAAAAAGACGTAAAGACACACACAAGACACAACAACAAGGCAGTACCCTAATTGTTAACACACTATCAATCTCAATCATTTCAATCTTCATAATTTTGAAGGATATTGCTAATTCATTGCTTCATAATTATGGTTGAAAAATTTGTCTGCGCAACAACGTAAATACCGCAATGAATGTTGTCGAACTGTCAAAATGAAACCCATTGCTACTGATAGTGTGTTACGCAATTACCCCGATGGTCGAATATTCTAGATCAAAATCCCGCTGTAAGCTCATACTGTACACCACAACTGGATACGTTGGGAACAAGCGCGAGTTACATGACTATTGATACCAGTGGGTGACGGACGACCATTGACCCCACACTCTCGCTGCCTACAATTTACTGAGTCTGGCTAACCTTCACACCTCTTGAGTAGGATGACACATGATCTAGGTGTTTACGTTTCAGGTAATTGAAGATCGGCCATTTTGATAATGAGATCAAAACTAGGCTGGTTTTTTTTTTTGGCCCTGTCTCGCTAGGACACCAGTCTGTGGTGGCGTAACCAATCACGCTACCAACAACGCTACCAACAAAATATCTGTCTCTATGGAGGGTACCTCACCTGGCATCCGCTTGGTTCCTCAACCAACCATACATTTTTGACAGCATGACTATGGATGCGCCACCATGGTGTTCTAGTGAGATACACAGGTTTATTTTTAATTAACTAGCTAATCTCCGCAGACGCGATAAGTATCGCTAAACAACATTTTCAAATTAAGTACAGTCAACAAAAGAGATAAGTATGCAGGATCGTCGGATATAGTTGAAGTTTAGTTATAAACCGAAGGATGTTGTCGACTGAAATTTAATTTGATAAATGAGCTGTTTGTTTTCTATTAATACCTTCGGAAAATAGGCCTAAAGGTTATGATGGAGGAGTGAGGTTATGATGTTAATATATGTAGTCATATTATGTTACACAGCCCTTCAGAAACTATAAAAATAATTCTTTCACACATCGTCCTGCGACGAGGTCAAAAGCGCAAATCAAACAATGTGTTGTGTGGGACGAAACTTTCACCGTCTTTTGTTGATAACCCCTAAAGCAAAAAGGGCGAACCACAAAGGTTATAGACGAGATTCAATAGAAGGGCTTGCCTTCAAAAACACCTTTCTAAATACCTTCGGGCGATAACACATGTTTCGTCAGACGTGACAACTTTTTATCGTGTTTTATTTAAGTTTGTACGTGGTTTTTGAAAGGAGACTTAGCGCCTCCAAAATTGAAGCTTAGTCAACAGACCTGAGACGTATCTCATTTAAAAGGTCCTGACTAACTGATCATTCTTTACTATGGCGACGGCCGTCAAAAGTATGGGGTTTTCAGAAGAAAAAGGAAAGTAATGGTACAACTGTATCTAAATAAAAACTTGTAAATCGGAAGCAGTTTTACGTGTCAATCAAATGAATAAATATACTAATGTCTATCACTTTCCAATAAACCCTCCATATGTACAGACGCCAGCACATCAAGCTGCTACAATCTGTCAAATTTATTAAATAGATTTTCAACTTTATCACTAATATATAAGGTTCAAAGTTGATTGGGAACATTTGACAGTTTCGGGTAGCTTAATGTGCCTGGCGTCTGTACTATGGTACACTTCTTCCTAACCCGTCAAGGCATAATGTTATGTCGGTGTTTGTTTGCAAAGCAGTAAATTCAGCTTCAATAGAAGGAAAAACTTTTATCTATCATCACAACACTACCACAGTAACTTCATTCAGTAATACATACAGAACACTGTCACCATTCACATAGCTCTTAAGAGCAAGTCCCTCATGTCACCCAATTAATCGTGAACCCTAAACCACCCTAATTTCACCACTTGTGTAGATTTACGAGAGGTCAATAAATACTGGTTGGTCTTTCACACGATATATCACAAAATGTTAGTGGTTTTGACACGGGACTGCCAGACTTTTGGGTACAAACAGTGTTTTACTGTGGGTCAGTTATCATTTGCATTCTGATTTAGGGTGTAGGGCCTTTTTAAAAGGTTTTGGGTTTTACAGGGTCGGGTGTTCTTGTAGTGGAGGGTTAAATTATCTGTAGTGCTATTCTGTAATTTATCTCACCGTGAAAACATAGGTGAAGTGAGCTTAAATTGAGCTGTCAATAGTGTCAATCCCTAGCATCAGGTGGAATGACAGCTCACGTTAAGCTCACTTCACCTAAGTTTTCACGGTGAGATTTTTACAGAATTACACCGCTGCTTGTTATTGGATTCTGATGGTTTCTAACATCGTTCCCGATTAAGAAGTGTTATAGGCACCTTATACAGAATGTCAAAAATATCGGTAAGTAGGTACAGACGCCAGCACATCAAGCTACTACAATCTGTCAACTTTTTTTAATAGATTTTCCACTTTATCGCTAAATTATAAGGTTCAAAGTTGATGGGGAAAATTTGACAGTTTCGGGTAGCTTGATGTGCTGGCCGTCTGTACTAAGAGGGAGTGGTTGAACGGACTGTAAAAAAGGTTTATTTAAATGTCTAATCTTATTTCAAATGGAGAATAAAAGCCTATTAGAGTGTTTTTTAGTCACGGTGAAGCAATAATTTATCTTCTTAATTAAAATGTTACTACACTTAAAAATACAATCTGAATCATTTTGAAGGATATTGATAATCCATTGCTTCATATGTGTATGTTCGAAAAATTTGTCTGCTCAACAACGTAAATAACGCAATTAATGTTGTTGACCTGTTGAATTGAAAGCCATTGTTACTGTTAGTGTGTTACGCAGTTACCCGGCATTAGCCAAAATAACGTGACGTAGTAAAATATGGTACGGTATATAAGATTATAAAAACCTCATCATCATCTGCCTAGCCTATAATTCCCAACTATGTCGGGGTCGGCTTCCAGTCTAACCGGATGCGGCTGAATACCAGTATTTTACATAAAGCGACTGCCTATCTGACCTCCACAACCCAGTTACTGGGTAATACGATACCCCTTGGTAAGACTGGTTGTCAGACTTCCGGGCTTCTGACTACCCGTAACGACTGTCAAAGATTCACGAATGACAGCCGGGACCAACGGCTTAACGTGCTTTCCGAGACACGGAGGGGTCTCGGTATGTAAAGATGGTCACCCATCCACAGACCAACCGCGGCAAGCGCAGCTTAACCTGATCGATCGACCTGTGCGGCTGTTACTATTTAGCTACGGGCCCCTCAGATTTTAAAAACCTATTCATAATAATTATATTCAACTAAATGTAAAATATTTATAATTGTTTTAGATTATATAAAACAAATAAAGCTACAGAAATATTCGTACCAAACCTAACTTTTTCTAACCACAATGTTTAAAATCCTTTTACTCCAAAAAACAGTAACTAATCTTGCTTATAAATGCTGATTCAAATTATAAGCCGTTTACCCTTGTAATAATCGAGAACTGCCTAATTAAATTATAACAGAGGTTTGAATTTACAGACGAAGGCAATTTTTGCTACAAAATTATGTAAGCTCAGGTAGACACGGGCGCGTTTTTCCGCGACGATTTTTGTCACTGTCGGACTGCATAGAAAAGAAAGAGAAGCGTGATGACACAACACTGGTAATTTATTGCAAAATAAATGAAGCAATTATCTATTTACAAAAAGTCTATTGTTTGGACTAGCAAAATATTAAAACACTAGTACTTTAGTATGTTGCTTGTAGAATAATCTGCCAAAAAATCAGAATGATTGTATGTACATATATTAGTATGGTTTTTATTGTGTAAAGAAAGTTTTTAGAGGTATCTTGGTGATTTTTTTTGGTTGTATTATGTTTTCAACACACTATGTAACTAGCATACAATCCTGAAGAATATCATATATTTTTTTCTGATTTTGTTTACTGTAGTCGATCATAATATACTTTTAGGCATTATAAAACTTGCGTTTTTTTGCGTCTAGGTCCTGTAGTCTCCTTAAGTGCACTGGATTTTTTACGCACTGCTAAACCCTGAGAGTTGAAAATCGAACACTGTTTTTTTGACGAGCTGGGATGCACTCTGTTGGATTCTCGACTTTCAGATGAACACCGAGAATTGAAGATCCAGTTGGCAATAAAATCCCGTAGCGATATTTTTACGTGCGTGCGCACGTGAGCTTAGTCTAATAATTAGCTAGTAAAAACGTTTTGCTTCATTAACGAGATACAAATTATATTGTTAGTTACTTGTAAACGTTTCATGTCTATTTTTGGTGAACAGAAAATTGTATTTAATTATAACAGCCTGTATTTGAACGTAGGATAAAAACCCCTTTTTGTGTAACATACCAGCCACGTTTTTTGTTTTCTTGTATAAAATGTGTGACGGACTGGTTTAAAAATTGCACTTTTTCGTAAGGAAAAACATCGTGAGTAAACCTGGACCTCACATTTCTAAAAATTTTGATAAAGCAGAATAGATCGGTTGAATGGGATTCGAAATTGCGGGTTAAAAGACATCTAAGGTCTCACTTTATGCATATATTACAGGGTTTATTTTCAAAGACCAGCCAAATTTAAGGGTGTGGTACAGACCATCAAATTGAACAACTTTCTCCATGGGACCAATATCGTAATCGCGAAAAATTTATCAACTATCTCATAGAAAACTTCAATACCTACTCGAACTAAACGTATGGGATGGCTGAATTTTTAGTCGCAATTACGATGTTGGTCCCGTGGAGAAAGGTGATCAGTTTGATGGTCTGTACCAGACTCTTAAATTTGGCTGGTCTTTGAAAACTAACCCTGTATAGCTTCAAATTATATAGAGTTTACTAGGGCAATTACGATAGTGGACATATTCCTTTGGATGATAATTTCTACCAAAAGCAGTGGCATTTTTATATAGCAAAAGCGAAAGGGACGGCGGGTGATAAAATGGCGTCTATTCAATATGTTGCCAGTATAAAAATGCCGCTGCTTTTGGTAGAAATTATCATCCAACGGAATATACCCACGATTGTAATTGCCCCCGTAAACTCTACTTTGATTTATAAAAAAAAAAAACATGGCAACAAATTATTTGAACATCCAACAAAGTAGCAAGACAATTTTCCAGATATCTCCATCACAATTCGAGTCGCAGCACAAAAAACTTCCAATCGCACGATTAACTCCGTACCGACGCCATTTCATCGATAAAAAGAAATCACTAATACATAAATAAATACAATATCACTTTGCAATAGCCTATGCCATATTGAGACAATAACAGTGACGGGAAATCAGCAGAGAACAGATCCGAATCCGTAACTGAGCAGTTTACGAAATGACCCAAGTTCCGGACTTCATCCCGATCGCTTATCGAAGTCGTTCTGTCCTTGTCTCATTGTTTTTTTTTTTCTTGGGCCATCACATTCGTAAGCTAATAGAGTTCTAGTTGTTATTTTGTACGTTTTGATACTGTAAGTGTTTTAGTTTACGAAGCTGAATTACTTTAGATTTCTAAGTTAAGAGCTACAGAGAGTCAGACGGCTATCGTTTCATCATTTCCCTAGCTTTTCCCCAACTATGTAGGGTCGGCTTCCAGTCTAACTGGATGCAGCTGAATACCAGTATTTTACATGGAGCGACTGCAAATCTGACCTCCACAATCCAGTTACTGGTTAATATGATACCCCTTGGTAAGACTGGTTGTCAGACTTTCGGGTTTCTGACGACCCGTAACGACTGTCAAAGATTCACGAATGACAACCGGTTCCAACGGCTTAGCGTGCTTTCCGAGGCACGGAGGGTTCTCGATGTGTAAGATGGTCACCCATCTATGGACCAATCGCGACAAGCGTAACTTAACCTGATCGATCGACCCGTGCGGCTGTTACTACTTAGCCACGAACTTCGTTTGAAAAATTAAAATAACTGGCATGCTCTTAAGTCACTTATAAAGAACTCATGGCAAAAAGCGTACTCGACTTAATAGATTCAAATAAAAGTGCATCCGTATAATGTATCTTGAAAAAGAAAACGTATCTTTCTAAGAATGATCAAATGTAATCACAGTTGCTATCGAGCGTATATAGAATAGCACCAAGGGTCATAGAAAGAATATTATAGTCAATTGGGGCTTAAAAAAAACTAAAATATATAAAAACCAAATGATTTTCGGGGCCAAAGAGAAATTAATGTGGGGCGTATAAAGAATATCTTATATGGGGCGAACGTTGTAAAGCGAATGCGGGAAAATTGATTGATTGATTGAAAAATCATTATTTCATGTAGGTTCCTAGAGGTCACCTACATATCATCATCATCATCAGCCTATAGCAGTCCACTGCTGGACATAGGCCTCTCCTATTGCACGCCATTCAACCTACATATAATTATGTAGTTACGAGTATTTCATTCCAAAAACAAATGCTAGTCTAGTATTTGCAATGGATTGGAATGGCTACAAAAAAAAAACAATTGGTTTGATAAAGCCGTGAGATTCCAGAATAGACACGTACTATCATTTTTTATCTGAAGATTATCCTAGAATGGAGATAGGACAACAAATTGAAAAGAAATATTTTTATCTTAAGTAGGATATTACACTGGTAATTTGAACTTATGTATGTTAAAGTAAATTTGAGCAACGTGGTGAGGGCTGTCTCAACACGTTGGCATTAGGAAACAAATTATAATTCAAACCATATTAGCTTCTAAAACTACGAAAGAACTAAGGTAGGCAGAAAATACAGAACGGCACCTGCTACTCCATAAGTACATACTTATTAAATTAAATATAAGATCTATAATTTAAATAATTCATATAGAGGAACATTCACTACGTTCTATTAACGAAAACTTTTTAGTTGACTGTTTTTCAAGACAAGACACATTTGAATACTCGAATCGCAGCATAATTTGGACAACGAAGAATAGGCAGCATTAAAATCCTACTAAAAAAACTGCATCTACTTACTATTGAAATCCATTCAACCGTTGGAGCGTATTAATAGAATAGAACATAGTTGTATTTGATCGAATCGTAAGTATGCCATCGAAGATAACTCAGTAACAATCAGGCAATGTTTGCAATACCTACGTTTCCTCCATCTTATTCTGCATCAGAAGGTCAATTCTCGTACGTTAAAATGCAAGTTTTCATCTCATCTCAGCCACAATCAATGTCAAAAATTTAGGAAAATTAGTAGCATTTTTGACAGACTGGGACTGAGATTATAAAAATCTCCTAACAAACTTGCTATAAAAAGACCAATTAGTATCGATAAATAAACTACGCAGAAAACCCTTTTGTAATTTATATTGATTTGTCCTACTAAACTTTTTTCATTGATACGTGTCAACGGACGTGTCACACTACTTGGTCCTATATTTTTAGCTTGACCCCTATATTGTTGGCAATACTAACAACGACGTAGTTATAGTCTAGTTAAATGCGAACGTTCCTCTCACACATCATAACATCACGCCTGACTATGAAGGATAGCAGAGGTGTACCTATAATAACGCCTACATTTCACCAAAACGTTTTAAAAAATACGGCAAATATTTCAAGCTCTAAAATAAGACTGGCAAAAGATTACAACACGTTCCAACGCTAATCTGCAAGAACAGGCCAAGTTCGCCGATCCATTGTTAGCCCAGCAGCATAATATAACCCGATCCAATGTTTACTCCCGGTCCACAGGGAAATGCTGTACTCCGTAAACTCTCCGAGGAGGTCCAAGCTTGTCCACTGGCTACATTGAATTTAGTGTTTGTTGCGCCAAAGTTTATGCGCTGTAAGGGAATTAGAATTGAGTCTAACGTCTTACCTGAAGCTATCTTGGTCTTTAGAGTCGGGTATTGAAAATATTTAGGTGGTTGGAGGAAATCATTTCGAAGCCAAGTCGAATTACTTCTAAAGATATGGCAAGGAATTTCTTCCTTTCTAAATTTCGTCAAGAATATAATGATGGCTGATAAAAATAAGAAAAACATTCTCCATCGAGATGAAATGCCTTTAGGTTAGAAAAAGTGAATGACGATGATGATTAGGACTGGAAAAAATCCTGAAAATCAAACCATTATCATCATAGATATCCATTATCATTGTCAAAAGAGCATTCATGAATGGCAGTACTAACATCTTGGTAGTCTGCTGCCCTGTTAACATTTTCCTTAATTGTGGGCTTGTAGCTAAGTTATAACAGCACGGCTCGATCGATCAGGTTAAGCTAAGCTTGCCACGGTTGGTCCGTGGATGGGTGACCATCTTTACATAACAAGACCCCTCCGTGCCTCGGAAAGCACGTTAAGCCGTTGCTCCAAGCTGTCATTCGTGGATCTTTGACAGTCGTTACGGGTCGTATTACCCAGTAACTGGGTTGTGAAGGTCAGATAGGCAGTCGCTCCATGTAAAAATACTGATGTTACTCAGCTGCATATTATATTCGAAAAAAATTGTCTGCTTACAAAGTAAATAATGCAATGAATGTTGTTCAACTGTCAAAATGAAACCCATTGCTACTGATAGTGTGTTACGCAATTACCCCGCTCTGTCTGTCTCACCTTGAAAACTCAGGTGAAGTGAGCTTGTAGTGAGCTGTCAATAGCGTCAATCCCTAGGTGGTGGTTCCTAGGTGTTATGGGTGAATGAACGCTCAGTTCAAGCTCACGTACAGCTAAGTTTACATGGTGAAATTTTTACAGAATAGATCGCCTGGAAAAACGCAGCTCACAGATTTGCAATAGGTTGAATGATAGGATTCAACAACTGCATCGTTTTATAAGCTTTTATGGATCTTTTGTTCCACTAGCTTCTAGTTTCATGCTTCAAAGGAGCTCAAACGTTAGTTCGAGATTGAAACCATGCGTTCGCTTTTATACTAGTATTTCATAACATGTACAAGGGTTTTAGAATTTTAAAAACTGCGAGCAGTGTTTAGATTGTGTCCTAAATCTATGAACGATATTGTTTGGCTCTAGGATTTAGGAGGGAAAATCAAGTGGATTACATGAATGTTAGAATAAAATGTATGGCTTCCCGAGTAGAATTTTGTTCAGGATTAGAACAAGAACTATCATTATAAAATCTATTTCTATTACCAAGTAGTATTTTTATATAAGAACTTCAGGAAAAACATGAGTGTTAGTGAATTTAGATTTTAAAATCTCGTCTATTTTCAACTCTGTCGATTCAAGCTTCATCAGAACAACTCGTGCTATGCTAGCCAAGCGAGGCTGACAGTTCAGGGTAGGTATGTTAGACGTGCTTAAGACAATATCGTCATTCAGGAGGCTCTTTAAACGTTGTCTTTAAGGTTGAAAATGGAGATTATAGACACAGAATGCAAATCAAATGGGACTTGCAGTGTATTTCTAACCGTGAAAGTAGTTACTTTCATTATAGCCAAAGATTCTAACGTAATTCATTATCTGGTGAATGTCTGTTATCTTAAATAAGAGACATCCACTGCTGACTAATAGGCCTCCCACAAATATCGCAACACGCGGAAACCCCACGTGATATAAAAAAAAACAACCCAAAAAATCCTCAACAAAAACTCCCAACATAGTTAACCCCGAAACCGAAAGCTTCGAACCAAATCCCTAGATTAAGCTAAGCCCTCATTGGTCGAGGCTAAGTCTAAACATGGGCCTGCATCTCCAACCGGCCAATCCAAAGCTTCGATTGTTAGTGCACATCGGACCAGCGTAGTACGTCGGGAAAGCGTACTACGTCGAAACAGCGTGGATGACAGGGCAGGTTGCAAGGATTACGGCCGCCCAAATTGGGGACAATAACTGCTGTGAAATTTCAGGAAAACGTTGACTTTATGATTGAGAGATCAAAAGATTTCTGGTTCCTTAAATTGGGGAGCACTGTAATGGTTTTAAAAGATAATTGGATGCGGCTGTTGGGGTTAAAATTGACATATTTTGAAGACATGACTTTCGTAGCGAATTTTTCGAACACAGCTGTTTCTGGGTCGTCTGCACTTAAACATTTTAACCAATAAAATTCAATCAACTCAGTCTATCGTAGTCCACTGCTAGACATAGGCCTCTCCCAGACTGTTAGTAAAATTGCCATCGATAAAACTCGAGAGTACAAGACAATTTAAAAAACTAATAGTACCGGTATTTTGGGAGTTAATTCAGTAAAAATCGTGCACACTGTGCTTTGGTACAATCAGCGCACATCTGAAAATGACAAATTCACTCTAATCTGAATCCATGGCAGGTACTCGTACCAAAGGACCAAAAACTTTGTTAGAAGGTTATATATGCAGGCCCATTATTATCTGTCTCTTCATTCCTTCTCTTATATTTTGCACTACAATTTACAACAGTTACAGTTTCTCAAACAAAATTCAATTTGTACCTAAAGACCAACTTCCCCTTAAGCCCTATGCGTTACAATTGCGTGCAGCATACTTAGTGGATAATTGGCCCCTCACAGCCACTGAACGCAGGGAGGGCAAGCCGGTCGCAAGTGCAAGCGGTATCGTTGGATATTAGCTGAATATTAGGTAAGTTTGTTGACTTTAAATTGGGGACGGCTTATTAGAATTAAGAAAGGGCTTAGGGATGATTAGGAATAAATAAGAAGTACTTAATTAAGTATTTTAAGCGGTTCTAAGATTTTTTTTTTTAAGATAGCAGATGTAATGTGTTCTATAGTGACTTTTAATTTAGTTTGTAGAGGAAACAATAGTTTTGCAATAAAATCATAAACCTATGTTCAAACAATAAAACATGCAAACAAATCCACGAAATAATTATGGAAAAACAACAAGATTTTAATATAACTTCACATATTCATAGTTTTCTCTCCTTATTCTCACACACTATTGTCTATATTTATTTTCTTTTTCACTTCTACTTTCGCAGGTCTGCTGGAAGAAATTTCTTAAGAAATAAGCAGTACCTTTGTACTCAAATTATAACTATGTCGTAACCCGTGTCGTTTTATTTTTAATATGTAATAAATTAATTGAGCAGGGATTTGGTTATAGTTTCGGTCCTAAAAAATACTGCGTTTATCGCTTAAATCATTTGCCAACAATATTGGATAACACGAGAATATAATTTTAACACAAAAATATATACCTATTTTAAAATTTGAGACATCTCGCGTATTTATTTTAATAGTTTCAGTTTCAAAATCATATCGAAGCAGAACTTTGTATAATAAATGAAGGAAAAATGAGCGTTTTCAATAAAAAAAAATCCAATGCGAAATTATTGTCGAAGCATTTACGTGTATTAAATTCACGTAACAATTTCTGATGTTATAGTACAATTGCCATTGGTTGCTGATTCGACGATTCGCAATTAATTTTTCATTAACTCTTTTGGCAAATAAATAAGCCAGTAATGTAATTCATTTTTCACAGCCAATGATGATGGAGTATTTGATCGAATGAATGATTTCATATAATTAATAAGTAGCATCATTGTTTGATACATCGTTGGTTAAGTATAATAAACTAAAGTCGTACATAATTTAATATAACACACAACTCGCAAATTAATAAATTACCATATTTGTTCGTTCATTGTTTCGAGAGTTCAATGACATATGGTGGATAGAACAAATGACTAACTTTTGTATGTTAAAAAATAAAAATTGGAAAGTTTTATTATTTTGAATTGTTCCATCTAAGGGGCAATTCTCGTACGTTCACAGTCTGATCTCAGTCTCAATCAATGAAAAATACCTCTAATTTAGCTATATTTTTGACATTGATTGTCGTCGAGATGAGATTGGGACTAGATTTTGAATGTTTTAATTACGGGAATATTGGCTTTCTGTTAGTGTGATATGCAGAATACAATAACCTTGTACACACGGCTACACATCAAGCTATACATTTCCAGTTTTCGCTGACCTCGCATTGTATAAGTTTTTCGTACAATTAGAAGTCGGCTTATACTGGTTATGTATAGCTTGATGTGTAGCCGTGTGTACACACTGTAAATCTTCAAGGTTTTCTTGTTTCACTTTTACTCTATTTGTGAATTCAAAACTAAGACAGAATAAAAATTCATATGTATCATTAACCCTTCGTTTTATCACCTTCAAAACGTGGAATGACTTTTTAATTGTTTCTACTGCATTCAACCAGTTAAACTTCACTATAGAACCTTTTGCTTCCAACATAAGGCTTATTATAGCCCAAGACGTAATTTTAAAAGGTATTTAAATCACTGGTCCTACGACTCGAATTGCAAGGACCAATCATTATTAGCAACGCAAGTTTTAGTTAGTTAAAATATTCGTATCTGCATTTATACTAAAACATTTGTATCTACACTTTAAAAGCTTACAATAACAAGAGTTTAAAACGCTTTGATGTCTCATATTCAATGTTAACATTTCCTGTGACGTGTATTCGCGCTCTAAACTCCATGCATTAGTATGTTTTATTTGATCTTTGCTCCGTACTCCTGTGCATTACTGTTGTTTGTTTCCATTGCACTTGGTGTAATGATAGCTATTTGTAAACTTCTTTAGATGCGAGATAATCAGTATTTTATACACTTAATTCTTATTCTTTCTTTCAAATAAAAAATATAATTTAACACAAAGTGCATTTACAAGATAAATGAATTCGTCCCGTTGTACCGTATGCACCATTCGTCATCTGACAAGAAGACGGCCTAATATCAACGAGAGAGAATACAGTTGCTGAACGTACCTGGAACTTATCAGAGGATGCATAATCTGATGCATGTGTTCCCAACTATGTTGGGGTCGGCTTCCAGTCAAACTGGATGCAGCCGAATACCAGTATTTTACATGAAGCGACTGCCTATCTGACCTCCACAAAATGAAAAATTAAGGCATGGCAGATAAATAAATTACACGAGTAAGCAAAAATATAAGTTGTCTGAAAGACCAACCAATTTTTACACCAGTTTTAAATATGTTTGTGAGAGTGTTCAATACCTAAATAAATAAACACAGCTTCATTGGTTTTATCTGTTAATCAAACAGAGGTAAACACCAGCACTTAGTGCATGCAGTAGTACGTACGAGCGTGCATGCAATACTTTAAGTTTTTGAGTTGAGCTGCACGATTACTGACAAATGCGTGCACTGACTGGACAGGTCCACTCAATATGTGTGGTTCTTTCCTCAAAATACCATTTCAGACATCAATCTACATGGTCTTCTCATGATCTGACCAAGATTATGTCTGGAGTTTAAAAGAGGCTGTGACCTTAGAGTTTGTTTTGGCCTTTCTTCTTAGAGAAGTCAGATAGGAAATGCCGACCTCATCTTGTTTTAAGATGTGATTGACGCGTAAAAAGTATTTGTACGAACCTACTTACAGAAGTAAAATCATTTTCACATTTAACATGCCAGTAATCCTCAAAAAAAACACATTGCTTTGATTTACTGATTTGCTTCACGGATCATTTTCGGTAAAACGTATCGCGTCGTCGGTCGTTCAATTTCGAAGTAACGCAGCAGCTCTCCCCTTAGCCCGAAGCAGTCTCAATATGTAAATAGAGGTTCACCATCCAAGGCTGCAATTTCAAGGCTTGGAACTCGATTAGCTCCGTGGACCGATCAGCCAATTACACGAGCTCCTTTCCACTGATAAATACAAATTGTGTTCACAGTATTTACTTTATGAGTGAGTACATAAGAGGAGTGGGAGTTATATGAAGTGGTTGCCTAGTGGTAACGGCCGCAACTTATGAGTTGTCGGTGGTCATAGGTTCGAACCCCGACAGGCGCTTTACTTTGTGTAAGTTATTTCATTAGCAAAACGGTGAAGGAAAACAAAGAAAAGGAAACCTGCATGTCCTAGAACCAAAATTTGGAAGATAATTTATGTGACCGTGTCCGAAACACAATACTGTACTCCAAAACAAAGATAGTTGACGTGGCTCAAAACGCTGCTCAACTTAAATGGGACTGAGCAGGACATGTCTGCCGCATGCCGGACAAACTGGGGGTCCAAATAGCGCAGAATTGGTGCCCTGAGACAGTGAGGCGGGCTCGCGGCAGACCACGTAAGAGATGGCGGGACGAGCTGGATTGGTTCCGTCAAAACTGGAAGGAGGACGCGCGGGCTCGCGAAAGATGGAGGGAGGCCTTTGCCCAGGAGTGGGACAGTGCAGGCTAGAAATAATAAAAATAATACCAACCCGCACTAATAATACCAACCCGCACTAATAATACCAACCCGCACTAATAATACCAACCCGCACTAATCCCGCTGCTGGGACACATGCCTCCTCTCGGTGAGAATGATAGGTTATGACTTAATAGGAAGTCTAAAAGTGACACCAGTGGCTGAAAAGTTGTGTGGTAATTGGTTATCATGGCATGGGAATGAGGAAAATGTCGTGAGGAAAGATTTGAGTATGAATGTCTACTGCTATAAGAGTAGAGGAAGACCAAAGAAACGATGGGTGGACTGTGTGAATCATGATATGGTTAGAAAGGGGTTCAGTACCGAGATGACGACTAATAGAGAAGTATGGAATAAAATACATGTTGCGCCGACCCCAAATACATTAGGATAAGGACAGGAGATTGATTATGATGAACATTTCTTCATGTATCTTTGGTTACTGTCGTCCTTGATTGGCAAGAACACTACTTGAGAGAACTTTGTATTTTAACGGTCTATGCAGTTCCTGCTTGACTCTGAACTTTGTGTGAAAGAATAATAAAATAGTAACAAAGAATTCTTGTCCGTTTGTCTGGATGTATGTTCCAGATTGGCGCAAAAACCACTGAACGGATTTTTGGCACACAGATAGTTTATAACCTGGATTAACACATTGGGTACTTTAATAAAAAAATATAAAATACTTAATTTTAGTACAAAAATCTTTTATCTTGTCGTAAATATCGGGCGGGCCGCTAGTTTTACCATACAGAAATATCGGATTTATTGAAACGGTCTGCCAATCGATATTGGAAAAAACTACCGACCAAAATAAACAACGCCTTCTGCACACCACTGCGTTCCGCGGAAATATACCTAGCGGTGCCGCGGTGGAAAAACGACACGTATGAAAACTATCGCGTTTCGCAAATGGTTTTGAAGGTGGGAAGTATCGGTGTGCGAATAGTGTTTTAAAATGTCTGTCATGTACATTAATACAGTAGTTTAAGTTGATAGTCGTGAAGAGTATGATAGCGCTTATTACTAAGGGCTGATTTTGCCAAAGCCAGATAATAAAAATCAGGATAAGACTTATTCTAAATATAAAAGTTTGGTGAAATTCGCCCTTATTAGGAAAAATAAGCTATTTTCTAATTTATTATTTCATGCATGTGGTGTTCACCTATAAGTAATTGTATGGCTCAAGTTTAATTTTAAGAACGTATTAGGTCACTGTATTCTTGTTGGTTAACCAACTAAAAATACAAATCCCCTAAATTGTATATCGAAGAAATCAAATGTCAGCCTCCAGACCAGAAAAGTCATTCGTATCGAAGGACCACAAACTATCAAGCTTAAAAGACCAAAATGCTCCTGAATCACTGAAACCAGCCTGTTGTCAAGTGTCGACGGATCCACAACAGACAAGCCGTACCGTCTAATCAATGCGCCCGAGCACTACGCTTAGCACATATTAATTAGCTAGACTGATACCTGAGAGCTCAGTTAATTTAAACGTGCTGCGCTATTTAACGTCGAATGAGAGCAGCGATTGCGGGCTCCAAGCTCCAATGTTTACGTGGCGTATTGATTCGGAGTCTAGGGTGGCGGTGACTTCTTTCTTTCTATACGGTTTATGTAGGATACATATCATGCCACGAATGCGAAAAGTAGATTTGTCATTTCCTGATTTTATTTTTCATTTGTGACCTCACAAATCAAGAATTAGTTAGTGGTTACTCCCAATAAAATTGATCTTCAATGTACGAGGGTGTCATCAAAAAGAGATCAACAGATTTTGTCACGAATATGATGAATATGACGAATATGATATGTGAACACAAGCACATGTCATTTTGTCAGATGGTTACACAGCTGAGAACTTTTGAAGGTTTATTATAATGATGATTTTTGATCCTCTTGAACTGAACTTATAATCATTCTAAAGCAATCCTTGCAAGTAGGTACTCGAAAAGCCAAAAAACCCTACATTACGTAGATTTGGACCTAAGGACTAAGCAACTCTAAATCGTCATCATCTGCCTAGCCTTTTCCCAACTATGTTGGGGTCGGCTTCCAGTCGAACCGGATGCAGCTGAATACCAGTATTTTACATGGAGCGACTGCCTATCTGACCTCCACAACCCACTTATTGGGTAATACGATACCCCTTGGTAAGACTGGTTGTCAGACTTTCGGGCTTCTGACGACCCGTAACGACTGTCAAAGATCCACGAATGACAGCCGGGACCAACGGCTTAAAGTGCTTCCCGAGGCACGGAGGGGTCTCGGTATGTAAAGATGGTCACCCATCCACAGACCAACCGCGGCAAACGTAGCTTAACCTGATCGATCGACCTGTGCGGCTGTTATTATTTAGCCACGGGCCCCTAAAAACTCTAAATCGCAACTCTAAATCGTATCTGTAGCCAAGTAAAAAGTTAGTCAGTGCGGTAAAAGATTAATGACGAAGTTTCGAATGAAAAATCGCATCTAAAGTCTCTATAATAACTCGCCTTTACAACGATAACTACGTAAACTTTCCTAGTTCGTTCCCTCGCCTAAAATATCCAAAAACAAATGCCTGCAGCGGTGTTCCGTTCTATAACTTGTTCTCATCCGGAGCGCACTTAGGTGCAGCGCGCACTAACGACTTTTTGTTACTGAAATGTATTTTATAGTACCTACTTATTATACAAATGTACTGTCAGAGGGAGGGGAAAAGACAGCTGTGCCAAACGTCAACAGAAGAGGTTCTTGTGCACCAGACTCCGGGTACCCACCAGTGAAGGGAAGCGCAAAAGAAGCTTCTCTAATTATATCAACACAAGTTAGCGGTACATTATACGCAACTATATAGTGTAGAGTGGTCCTCAGTTAAAAACCACATAGTCAGAACCTACCTTTTTTTGAGGAGTCATCATGGGTAACTAATGTAATTGGCCGATAGCCGTTTCATGTTATAGTAAAGTAAATAAAAGCTGGAAGGAACGTAGGGTAATGTCGGTATCCTACCGAGTGAAGCAACAGACTTCTAGCTACTACCACGAATTGAGACTGAGGAATGTACTCACACATGCTCCGTGCCCCCCTTCACCTCTGCCAATTCCTCAAGGGTATACAAATGCGTGATAAATTGTGTGCACCGGATGACGTCATTACGTCAGCGCCGGCTGTCGCTGAAAACCAGCGCTGGGGCTCTGTCTTGCATAGGGTCGCAGCATAATGCTGAACGATAGCCGTTTTGCGTGGACGTGACGCATGTTTCCCTTAGCTTCTTTTTTTTTTGTGTTTATGTTCATTTTTGCTTCATGTTCACCGCAAATAATCGTATTTTCTTTCTTTCTTCTTTGATATAATTTTTGGATGTCTTGAGAAAAAATCATCTCCAAAATCTCCAGTGTATGCGTATCCTAGGCACGTTTCGTTGTTAAGCACAAAGAGTACGCCACCTCACTGGCTCATCGCTTTAATTGAGTTTCAAGTTTTTGATGCTCCTGCTATTCCATTGTTTTACACTGTGATTCTGTGAGTCATTGTTCTGTTTTACATCTATAGAGAGTAGGATAAATGAGAGTTTGTGTTTGTTTCAAATTAATGTGGGAATTTTGAAATATTGTGTGGGAAGGAAGTAGTTAGGGGTGTTTATTTTTCGGTTGTTTCCACGTGAACGAGCAATGCACCCATTGCTCGTTCAAATAATGCCTGTGCCAGGAATGGAATCTGGTCACTATTGACTAGAATCCATTCCATATACTATATGCCATCTTATGGTGGCCAGACGTGGAGTTGCGGACACCAGCCCGTATTACCTATTATTACCTATGGTGGCCATCTCGCTTACTTCGCGACATGATAGGATTTTGGCTATTACCTCTGTGGGTATGTCAAAAACTGCTCTTTATGGCATTATTTTATTAAATGAAAGTCACAGAGCTCGATCGACCACTGTTCGACATCTTTTAAGTATACTACTCTTACAGCCTGCAGTCATCCAATTTTTTTTGTTACCTCCTCGGCCCCTCTAAGACAAATTGCGAATTTTGCATAAGCCAGAACCTTACGCAAAATACACAATTTGACGTGGAGTTGAGAACACCAGCCCAAATTCCCTTCTGTGCCTGCTGGCTGAGGTCTCCCCCAAATTGTTTCAGGTACCATCTCTCTACAGGGCATTATTTACCTCGTATGGTTTCCAAATCCACGCCAAACAACTTTCTCATACTGCAACATTCACAAAAACACACTAAACCGAAACTTAATGCATAGAAATCCTCAAACTTCGTAAAATATGCATTACATGACATCAAACTGTTGACGGTAGAAATAACAGTATACGTTTGCTATCTCCTATGTGCTGACTGTAACAGCTTTAGAAAATTTCATTACGCCCCAACAGATCCGTTGCTCCGTGTAATATGTTGCTGTTCTCATCGTTCTCATATTTATTTAGAGAACTGTTCGCTTTTACGTGGCAAAAATACAAGTTTTGAGTTTAGTTGGGAATGTAATGAGCAATTTTTGTAAAGGTTTTGTGCAATGTAGGGTGCTGACTGTATGGATATAGTTTTTGGGAGTTTTATGCTCAGTTCGTTTGAGTAATTTGTACTCGATGTATTAAATCATTTTTGCATTTAGTTGTAGACAAATAAACATCTTCTTCCGCTTTAGGCGGATCACTGACTACAACACGTCACGCGACAGGGCGCAGGTAACGCGCTGCGCGTGATTTTTTACATACAAGTTCAATAAAAACGCGCAACCGCGCGGGCAATTTGGCTCCGTTGCCCGCGCCCCGTCGCGTGGCGTGCTATAGTTCGCCTTAGTATATTATAGATACAGAGACGAAACTTGAAGTTTCGTCTCTCGTCGCGAGTCTACACTCGCGCTTCGATCCTAAAAAAAACACGCCAAAATATACAATAACATAAGGGCAATTCTAGTCATTTTATGAACGTTCACAGTCTGATCTCAGTCTCAATCTGTCAAAAATACCTCTAATTGCCCTGTCGCCGAGATGAGACTGCGACTAGATTTTGGATATTTTAAATTACGAGAATTGGCCTTCTGATGTTGACTGATCAGAGCGTACCTATAGTTTACACTAAAGCCAGTTTGCTTGTTTTGTTTAAAAATTGGTCTGTTTCTGTCATCTTCAAATGATTTAAATTCGTTTAGCGTGAAATATGTTTAATGATTTGTGGTGCACGGGCCTAAGTTTATTAAATTACACTATTCAGTATAAACATTCCTCCTCTAAATTGCACCGAAGCAGTCAATCATCCCCATTCATTTACCTTCGTTCACCATCAACATGTATCTTAAAACAAATTCCATCTCAGATAACTGCAATTCTGCAATCATTTTTATCTTGTCATCATTCTCACGGACTCTTCCAATATATCGTTCGGCTCCCAGTCTAACCGGATGCGGTAGAATATTGACGTTTTCGACAGAACTGCGTCTAACTGACTTCCGCTGCAGTGGACACATATATCGATAGCCTAAGGAACGTTTGTTAAACCAATTACTGGGGATACCTTTAGCCCTTAAACGTATTGTATTGGTAGATTTAGGTTTCTGTAAATGTTTTCATCTTACTTGTCTATACTGTTGATTGCATTTCTAATTTTCTAAGGAAACCAAGCTTCTCCCACTCTTATTATGGAGTATTAAGAGGTTGGTTGTTTGGAGTTGTGTTTATGGTATTTAGGAGTACAGGGTGGCAGGGACTTCGACGCCCAGCCTGTTACCAAGGATTCAATACATGATTCTGAACCCCCTGCGTTCAAAATTTGTCATTAATTATTTTTAAAAAATTAACTGTTCCATATATTACATACAAGTGTGTAATAAAAAAAGGAAATAATGAAAAAGACAGGAGCTCATAGGGCATCAAAAAACTCGTCCGCATCGCTGTCAATTTCAACGTCTTCTAGTTGTTGCCCACGACTTCGTACGCGTGTATTTTTTATTTTATCACTGTTCCATACAATTTGACCTCATAGGTATCGCACTCTTCTATGAAGCAGCAGTGTTTTTTGGTTAACCGACAAACATTTCTACGCGTCTTCTAGTTGTTGCCCAAGACTTCGTATGCGTGTATTTTTTATTTTATCACTTTTTAATATAAATATCCAGGAGGAAAAGTATCCTTAGTCCTTCTCCAGGCTCCAGGCTGACCTGAAAAAGACTGCCCATAAAAAAGATCAGCATAAGCAAACAGTTTCATAATCAAAATTGACAAAATATCAACTGACAAACCTGTTTTATCTCAAGCAACAAAGCTCTTTTGATTCTGGTTATATCTCACTGTCGGTATAAGAAAACGTCAACCTAATAATTAGCTTAATGCCTTAAGAAACTGAGAAATAATAATTAAAGATGGAGAAAACACAGATGCTTCTAGCTTCTACTGTAGCCCTGGTTCGAACGGGCGATTTTATTACGCAACGATTTTTTATCACGCACTTTTATTTTTTTATTTTGCACTTTACTACCTGGGTTAGGCCCTGGTAGTAAAGTTGGACATGGACATGGATTATATCTGTGTCAAATTTCATCCAACTACATTCAGACTTAAGGTCATAGCACACGTATCAAATCGGAAAGGAATCGTTACCGTATCAACTCGAGCTGTTCAGTATTCTTTGTATGAAAGTCCCTACTGCAACGCACACTAATCGGGATCGTAACGTAATCACCTTGCCTCGGGACAAGTTCACTCGTCATCCCCGCGCTTACGTCTCTCCGTACCCGAGCTTACGTCTCTTCGTCCACCCTTGCCCCTCTCACCCCTCCCGCGGCCTGCCTGCTGCACCATCAACCAGCGGCGCGGTGTCGCCTAGCCGTAGCCGAGTCGACGTATCGGAGCTTCTGATCCGCTTTGGTTACGTGCTTACGTTAGATTGGCGACGCCTGTTTGACGCCGAGGCGAAAGGAGATACGGCGACGATCCCTTTCCGAGTTGATATGTTTGGGGTAACGTAACAGGCAGATAGAGTTAGCCCATGTTAGCACGGCAGTAAAAATATCGCGGCCGGATTTTATCGCGCACTGGTTTTGCAACTGTCGATATTGAGCCGATCATTGAAAATGCAACGGAGCGCATCATAGCGCGTCAAGAAAACACAGTTTTATATTCAAGTCTCGTCGCTAAGCAGAGCAAAAAAAAAAAGGAATATCATAATTCAGACCGGAATAAATCCTTCCTCTCTTGTACTTATTTCAAATTGTGCTGTGCCTGAGAGGATCCATAATCACACTAATATTATAAAGGCGAAAGCTTGTGAGGGTGTGTGTGTGTGTTTATATGTTTGTTACTTCTTCACGCTCAAACGGCTGGACCAATTTTGACAAAATTTTGTATGGAGGTAGCTGACACCCTGGATTAACATATAGGCTACTTTTTATCCCGATATTCCCACGGGATCGACATTTACGCGGGTGAAACCGAGGGGTGCAGCTAGTTGTTTATATTTATTAATATTTACCACCTGTATGTTTAAATTAGGGATTGCAATTGAATTGAATTGAGTTTTTTTATTTTTTTATTTATTTGTATAATATGTTAGTTAGTCCTTTATTTTAGTATCTAGTGTATATAGTTATATGATAAATATTATAATATGATAGATATATGTTTAATTGACCACCATCTATAACAGACTGATCTCATTAAAATAAAATATTGAATTGAGCATTGAAAATCCTGTGCGCTAAAAAAATCGCACCTGCTTACCTGAGCTTACTATAATAACTCTTACTGTACTTATAACGTTTCAAACGCTAAATGAATCATTATTACGAGAAACAAACGACAAAATGCAATTTTAGACATTAATTAAATGCTTTGTTTTCCACTAGTTTGAGCAGAGTCAGTTCTGCGTTTTAGTTTGCGGCGCCGAATTTGAACTTTGACTATGTTGTTTCAGACATTGTTTTATTATTAACGTTAATGTTTGTAGAGATGAATCGAGGCTATATTCTAGCCTCATATTATGGCACAGTTTTGGAAACAATATATTTCCTAAATGGATCTATCTACCCCCTTGTTTGGCTAACCCTCCGCCTAACATCCTGTACACAAAAATCGTAGATGCATTCAAAAGGTCGTCTAGCAGTAAGGCCTTTTCATTGTGGATCAGAGGGTGCTATAATTAATAAAGCCCTTTTCATGGCCAGAAAAAAAATACTAAAATTGGAAAACAAATACTATGAAATCACTCCAGTGTCTGTATTCCTACCTGTCTGAATATATTTGACGTACAATTTCAAATGTTTCAAAATAACCGCCACTCCTACTGAAGGCTCGAGCAGCTGTAGAATATGAAATACACTTGGATAGGAAACTAAAAAACCTTTTTTACTTAAAGCGAAAACGGCGGAACCAATTACATTCTTATAACACTACTTGCTATGCAAATAGTAGTGAAAGAAAGTTAATACAAAATCGTCAATAAACAGTTTGTGGAAAAAAAAAACATATTATTGAAGCTAACTCAAAGACTGTCCAAGCAAGTTTAATAAAACATGGAACCACCCCTGAAGCAAACCCTATCCATTAAAAAAAAAACAATTTTTGAAATTGATCCACATTTGCTGGAGTTATTGCGGAACGCATTTATAAAAAAAAAATGCAGTCGAATAGAAAACTTCCTCCTTTTTAAAGTCGGTTAAAGAATCTCAACATAATACTTCATTGACTCTTTCTTTTCATAGATTTACTGTAAAGGGTCTAGACGAAGTGACATTCTATCAGCAATAAAGATGATGGAAAAGTCACAATTGTAGTGTATTGACATGCTGGCGAAAGAGGGGCCCGTGGCTAAATAATAACAGCCGCACAGGTCGATCGATCAGGTTAAGCTACGCTTGCCGCGGTTGGTCTGTGGATGGGTGACCATCTTTACATACCGAAACCCCTCCGTGTCTCGGAAAGCACGTTAAGCCGTTGGTCCCGGCTGTCATTCGTGGATCTTTGACAGTCGTTACGGGTATTCAGAAGCCCGGAAGTCTGACAACCAGTCTTACCAAGGGGTATCGTATTACCCAGTAACTGGGTTGTGGAGGTCAGATAGGCAGTCGCTCCATGTAAAATACTGGTATTCAGCTGCATCCGGTTAGACTGGAAGCCGACCCCAATATAGTTGGGATAAGGCTAGGCAGATGATGGATGACATGCTGGCGAAAATGATTACCTACCTATGTCAAGCTTACTGAAAGTCGTTGTAGAAACACAAAACGCTTTGAAAGCGATTTTCACTCTTGTCCTCAATACTTTTGTTACGTTACGAATGCATAATTTCAAATTTTAAATTCTCACATGTATAATTTCAAAATGAATGAGGTAACCACAAATTATTTTGATTGAAAAGAGTGTCTTGCCCGTTCTTCTCTTATGAATGTGTAACAACGATGTCTTGTCCACAGGATGTCACGTCCAACCCACTTGGTGCTCCTCTTCGTGACGTTAGGAGTGGTGCACTCATCGCAGGGACACGCGCGCTCCTTCACTAGGTGCCAGCTGTCCAGGGAACTGCTGCGGTACAACTTCCCAAGGAGTATGATACCTAATTGTGAGTATGACCTACGTACATTACGAGTACATACATACATACACATGGAAATGAGTTTATAGAACACATACATTTATACATTTACATTACATTTTGCGTGGTCAATATCTAACAATGTATGAATGTGGACGTTGAACGTAGAAACAACGAGCCAGCCTTTTGGCCGCGTGAAGTTTCGACCAGTCGGCGAGAAATTTTCTTGAACCTTTTCAAGAAAATTTCTCGCCGACTGCCCTTCGGGCCGTTTTACCAAGGGTGCGTTCCGAGTTAGGAATGTAATCGAAAATATAATCGATTTGAGCGTGCTAAACGCTAATTCGGTACGAGTTTAAGCACCCCAAAACTGTTCCTTATAAGAAATGTTATGATAATCTCTCAATCACCAACCCAAGATTACCGTCACCGTTCTAAATATAACAGGGAACAGTTCAAACCCTATTCCTTCATCTACATAACAGAATGTACACATGATTAACTCACTGCGACGCATCCAATACATTTACACACTACTGCACATCAAAGACTTGCTCACGTTAAGGCCATTGTACACGATGCACTTTGGAATTAATCTTTGAGGCTTTTCGTCGGTATTTATAAAGGTTTATACGTCAAGTCTGGGAGACTTTGAGTTTGTTCAGGTTTTGGTGGTGCTGCCGGGGAGTTTGTTGCGCCACTTCTTCTCCCCAGCGAAAGTACTAGGAAGTGGTGAAGGGCGGGCGTTTTGGGGGACTGTCTTTTGTAATTTTGACGTTCGAAAAGTGCTGATTCTCAGCCTAGTTTGAATAAATGACTTTTGATTTTCGTAGGAGAAACTTTACAAAATATTTTGTATAAGTTTTTCATCGCTTAATATCAATCAGTCTGCCTAGCCTTTTCCCAACTATGTTGGGGTCGGCTTCCAGTTTAACTGGATGCAGCTTAATATCAGTACTTTTACATGGAGCGACTGCCTATCTGACCTCCACAACCCAGTTACTGGGTAACACGATACTTCTTGGTAAGACTGGTTGTTAGACTTTCGGGCATCTGACGACCCGTGATGACTGTCTACGAATGACAGCCAGGACAAACGGCTTAGCGTGCTTTCCGAGATACGGAGGGGTTTCGATATGTAATGGATGGTCACCCATCCACGAACCGATTGCGGCAAGCTTAGCTTGACCTTCGATCAAGCCGTGCGGCTATTATCATTTAGCCACGAACTCCTCATTTCACAGATGTGTGTGTTACATGTGGAAAATATTGAATACACATTGAAATGAGTTTATAGAAGGCTAAAAATAAAACAATTGTATAAAACTTAAAAGGACATTAATATTTTTGTGAATTTAATTAGAACAGTATAAAAATGTATGACATTGTGCCCTGAGGTGTGCAAAGAAAAATTAATCATATTTGAAATCAGCAAATCTCTCTGATTATAATCGTATCATTTTTATTTAGCTCAAACTTCTAGACTTTAAAATTATCCCATTTTAATAACCAACCTTTCTTGATCAATACATTACTCCTGTACCTGAAATTCCCAATTAAACAATGAACTAAGACCTAGTAGTGCCTTACCCAAGATTTAATGCATCGAAGAGTATCTTAGTCCCCTAGAGGCACCTCTGAAACGATGGCATATAACCGTTGCATTAGCTGGAGCTAATAAGGCAACACTCTGGAGACTGAGCGTTTCTAGTGCAACTAGGTGTACCAAGGTAATTTTTTTTTTTAATTTTGGCTGGTAACGTTTTGGGTTTTCGATTTGTTTCATGCCTGTTTTTAGTAAATGATTAGGTGGTTGGATAGTGTAAGTAAATTGATTATCTTTACTCTATTTGGAGGGTTTTGTATGTTTGTAGGGTTTGGCGATTGGAGACATCATTCCATTTGCATTTGTTTCTCGAAGTTAACATAAACGTCTTTGTACATAAAAAGAGAGAAACTCAGTAGTAGTCTGAATATTTTTTTTTAATTCTTTGTTCTGTAGAGATCGATCGTTTTTGGAAACTACATTTTCATCCTTTATTTGCATTCATAATACATAATTATTGTAGGCGAAATAGAAAATACTAAATTGTTCAAAGGAAACAATTCAATAGGTATTTTCTATTACAGGAAATTCAAATTTCCTGGAAAAATAACAAGTTTCGCCTGTATTACATTTTATTGTCATGTCAGAAGTAAAATAAAATAGTTTTTAAAAAATTTCATCTTATTTCCCACCTTTAATTTGAAAAAAAAAAACAGAATAGTTTTAATACTCGAACAAAAATCTTATCTAAGTCAAGTTATTTATTTCAAATAGGCACATTAAAGGCACTTTTTAACGTCAAAAATTACAATAAATATAATAGAATTGATTCTAGTTGTCCCTTCCAAAATGTACTGTCCGTATGGAGAAGAATGAGCCAGAAACTCCACCATCTTTTAAAATGTTTATAAGGTTTTTTATGTCATTCATTATAAAATTATATGTGAAGACGATGCACCTAAAAGAAAATTAGTCTACCACAAAAGGTAAAAAGAATTAAAAATAAAGCAATGACAGGTAAATCAATTATGTCATAGATACATGGTGCTCACTGTTCACATATTTACAAATATTCTAAAAATAGATGATTTTCCTAGAATTTTAACAAGTGTGCGAGTTACTGTAGTCACAGAATGTAAAAAGCTATGTCATAAAAAAATTTAAAAAATATAAATAAGCTGCGTGTATCCTATTTGATACGAAACAATAGAAAATCAATTGTGTTACATTAGCGGAGGTTGAGAGGTCACATTAGCAACCAGTTTGATTTTGTCTAGACTCTAGATTGTCCTGTGGTGCTCAGGATATCAAATAAAGTACTATAGATAAACAGGACTCTTTCAACAGAAAACTTTCAAAAATATCTTCAATGAGCACATACACATTCATAGTTAGATAATAAAAATACTATTAAATCCGTACAAGCAAATAAAGACTTTGTACACGAAGATATAAAGCGTAATTTTGATAATATCAAATAGCGTAAAGATAAAATTTTATGGCTTGCACTAGCACAAGACCTCCTTCTCAGAGGGTTTTACCTGAATGCGCATTTACTCTCTCATGCTTCTCATATCTATATGCGAGCATAAATCTGGTGAAACGTTATAATAATGTAATACTCAAACGTTGATGATGTCATAACTCTCAGGTTTAAATTGAAATGCTTTGGTCTTTATTCTGATAGAAGCTTTTTAGTATTCTCTCAGGTTAGCGTAGCGATACCGTTATTTTTGTAATGAAATCTCTCGGAATATTTTTCGCAAATAATTTTAGCTTTTTTCTGTGTTTTCATTAATATTTTCTCTTTTTCACAATTCAATATTCTCATGGTCCGTTTTTTATAACTGTTACTTTCATTATGATTGGAAAATATCAATTTCAATAGGAGATAGACTTTATTACAAGAACTAGCTTCAGCCTGCGACTTCATCCACGTTCGCGTGATTTTTTTTGTTTTAACATCAAATACATAATTATGTACAGTATGGAAACCACATAATATATATGCAATAAATTGTACCACATACTTGTTATCGCCTTTTCTGACGATATACAAAAAATTTACGAAATCGGTCGCGAAAAAAAATCTGCTATTCCCTACATTTATCTTCGCATAAATCGTCAAAATGTAGGGAACAGCTGATTAATATTATCGGATGAGTAGGTATAAACAAACTATCTACCCTCTTCACAGTTTTTTTTTTACTAGCCTACTCTGTCCCACTCCTGGGCAAAAGCCGCCCTCCATTCTTTCCATCATTCGCGAGCCCACGCGTCTTCCTTCCAGCTCCTCCGTTATAGTATTAGTTTAGATTAACTTAATCAAAATAAATAAGTTGCCATAACCGACTAACCAGTTATTAGACAAACATTGTTTTTCCCACAACAGCCAAAACCAACAAAAACAGAATCTAAGAACAAACATTCCTCACCCCATCTATTACGTCAATCCACGGTAAGCAAAAGTAATACAATCTACAAAGATTGGATTCGTATAAACGAGGTTATCATAGCTTTGACTTATTCCCGATCACCACGGACGAATGTAATGAAGTTGCTACCAATCCCACAGAATCTTGTACTAAGGCCTCATCCAGGGTGAGGAAATTGCGCGAGTGCCATTTTCGTCCATAGTTTCTTTAGTGCATGACTATGACGGGCGCCTAGCGTGAACGTGATAAATTTTAACTGAGGAATAAAATTGACGTCTGACAGTTTTTGCATGGAAGAACTGTCAAAAATTCAAAATTATTCCTCGGATAAAATTATCTGGCGTTGGAAAAATCAGCCCTTAGTAAAACGTTATTTTTGTCATTAACTTGTTAATTAACTATGTTTAAGACCCTCATGGCTAAAATACAGATTTACCTAGTTTATGAGGCAGTACAGATTTTAAACCATAGAACCAGATGTAAAAGTGTAAAGTATTTCATAATGAATCCTAGGTGATTCCCATCTGTATTTTTCATCATCATCATTTCAGCCGAAAGACGTCCACTGCTGTACATAGGCCTCCCTCATGCACCTCCACTTCGACCGGTTCTGTGCTTCTCGCATCCAAGGGGTTCCTGCGGCCTTCACAAGGTCGTCGGTCCACCTTGTGGGAGGCCTTCCAACGCTACGTCTTCCGGTACACGGAAGACTGTACCTGTATTTTTATGGCAAATAAATTTATTACAAGTGTAATTTCCCTTTATAGGAATATCAACTTAATGCTCGTATAAAGTACAATATTTTATTACGAGGTAATGCTATGAAAAAATTAGTAAATTATTATAAAACTTATTTTTTACAGACGACGCCAGCACATCAAGATACTACAATCTGTCAAATTTCTTTAATAGATTTTCAACACTTTATGGCTAAAGCATAAGGTTCAATGTTGATTGGGAAAATTTGACAGTTTCGGGTAGCTTGATGTGCTGGCGTCTGTACTAAATGAATGACACTTAGGCGTCGTAGTACTGCTCGACATCGCTTTCATCCGGAAATGTGCCCAGGAGATTGACAGCATTGCCACGTTGAATATCAATGCTAATTCTTTGGCCAAAGAACGACCCAGCCCTCTGGTCACGCAAAGTGTAAATTAAGTTGATTTCAAAATTATTAGAACTAATGAAAAAGTCATAAAATTGTTTGAAGATGTAGCGCAAACTAAAAAACTAAATTGCGAAAGCAGTATGACCTCTACTACGCGATGCACTGTTATAGCCCCCAAAATCCCGCCTCCGCGCCCGCTACCGCCCTAGCCACGGCGCGGTCTCCCTGTACGAGGCCACATAATCTTCTACTTACAGTCGTACAAAGGAGCTGAATTTGTCTCTTGTCAATTTAGGGATGGCAGAGAATATAAGGAATGCAATAACTGCTTGGCTTCTCGAACATAATAAGACATGTATAAAGGGAATGAATTAGATTTGCTCGTAAATGTTCATTGGACTTCTAGATTCTGGGTGGTTGAGTAGATTACTTACATTCCTACATATTTGTCCGTACGTGTTTGTCCTTACATATGTCGTACTTTGTACGGGTGTAAATAAGTTTTTCTATCGATCTCACACTGTCGTTATCATCTACCCAGCTTTTTTCCAACTCCGTTATGGTCGCCAGTCTAATCGGATACAGCTGAATCAATAAATCTTCAAACTGACGCTGTATGCAAATACCTATCTAAATTACGTTGGGCTAGGAACCTATGAGAAATCCTTTGTCTTCCCAGATGTATGAACAGTATGAACTACATCAAAAACTGTTTCCAATTAATAGTTTCCATACAAACTAAAAAACTAAGTAGGTACGGTAATGTCTGTTTGAAAAGCATCTGGTGAATGTGTAAACAAACCCTGTTCATGTTAATTTCTTACGCAATCACTCACAAAAGGGAAATCAGTAACAAATTCGTCTATATTTAGAAGGTTTCAACTTTATATTTCACAACTTTTTTCAAAAATTAATATTTGAATTAAATTATTAAACTGTAATTGAAAAATCATCGACAAAAAATGGGTTTATAAAATTAAGATCATTTAAAATTAGAATTTTGGGTTGAAACATGCAAATATTCAAATCAAAGCACTTAATTTATATGGTGCACTACAAATTGACACCCACACAGGTGCGTTGTGATATATTTGTTTAAATTTTCGTCAGCTAATTTGGAAACATACCATAGGTTGTTTGCATGCATAATATCTGTTTACCAAATAATACAAGTACAGAGAAATTCACTTTATAAACACTCATGCCTTTTTCCCATGGGTTAGAAAAATATCTACAGAACGACACAATCCTTACGTCTTATTTTTGCTTGTCGATCCTATTCATAAGTATTCGTCGCGATATAAGCATATTACATTCAGTGTCAATGGCGTTAAAGTCCTTCTTAAAATATATTTGATCTTATAAAATATAAAACTTTATTTAATATTTCAAGTATTAATTCCTGTACACACATAATTACAATATAACTATATACTATACACTAGATACTAAAATAAAAGACTAACTAACCTACAATACAAATAAATAAAAAATAAAAAAAAAACCAAAGGACACTTAGGCGTCGAAGTAGTCATCCACATCGCTGTCATCCGGAAACGTGCCCAGAAGACTGGCAGCATTGCCACGTTGAATGGCAATGCTAATTCTTTGACCAAAGAACGACCCAGCTCTCTGGTCACGTGAAGTATCGACCAGCCGGCGAGAAATTTCCTTAAAAAGGAGACGCGCGCTCGGGCCCCATGACCCGAGCGTTTCGACCCCAAACGGCTCAAAGCTGTAGTTGCCCACAAGGTTACAGTATTTGCGCCGCTTGAGGGTCTCAGCAGCCGCAGCAGCGGCGCCAGCACAGCCCGCCGTGCTCGGAACATGAGATGGCGCAAGGGTATCGACACATGTTGCGTCCCACACCAGAGGCCTACCCACCTTCCAAGGCAACAACGTCATGCCGTCTGGTCTCTTCCCATCGTCACGTACCAAGCCGTTTGGATCTTATTAGATGAGGTCCATTTTCCGTATCATCGTTTAAAGTTTGTTCATTTGCAGTTCAATATTTTTATCTTTAATCGTTTATTTATGCCCGTATTCGACTAAGAGTTAGGCAGAGTTGTACCTATAGTCACCCACATTTCGCCAGTTATGTTGAAGTCCCATGTAATAAATACTGATAAAAACTAAATCGAAATCAGTATGTATTTTAACTTGATCATAAAATTAAACAGTCCGAGGGGTCAAGCTACGCTTGCCGCGGTTGGTCTGTGGATGGGTGAACCTCTTTTCCGATACCCCTCCGTGCTTAGAAAAGGACTTTAAGCGGTTGGTCCCGGCTGTCATTCGTGGATCTTTGACAGTCGTTACGGGCAGTCAGAAGCCCGAAAGTCTGACAACCAGTCTTACCAGTATTACCCAGTAACTGGGCTGTGGAGGTCAGATAGGCAGTCGCTCCATGTAAAATACTGGTATTCAGCTGCATCCGGTTAGACTGGAAACCGACCCCAACATATTTGGGAAAAGGCTAGGCAGATGATGATAAAATTAAACAGACCAATTTTACGATGAAACTTGTCTGATTCTCATCAATACTTTTGAATCGATTAAAACCTAAATTCATTCTTCAACTATAACTAACGAACAAAGCCTTGAACCTTCAATTCAAAATTCTCACTTCTACTTCAAAATCGGTACATGTACAAATTAATTCGGATTAAACGGCTCCCCAGTTCCACGGCGTCAATTAAAATGTCTCCAACAATTTTAAACTTAAATTTAAATGAAAAGGGGGATCTGTAGATGTTTTGTCATTTGAATAGCTCCTTTTTATGCAAATAGGAGATCTCTCCGCCAAAAGTTTTCCGTGAACGCTTAATAAGGCCAAAGTCGATTCATTTAGTGTGGCCCGCTTTAAGTTTATTATCTGAATTAGGAATTTCGAAGTTAAAGAATTTAATTTGCCTAAACAACTGGTCGGTTTTATTTTAGGCCGGATTTTTAAGTAAAATATTCTTAAGTTTGTTTTTCACTGTGGATTTTGACAAAATGTTGCAAATTGTTTGGTCCTTTCTCGGACAAATATTGGAAATTAAATGATTTTTTTCATCCTGCGTAAATGTTACTACGTAGTTTTACTAAAACACTATTGGATTTCACTATGAATTCTGAGAAATAATTCGAAACCTCCACCATTTTTAATCGAACACAGCGCCGTATGAAACAAAAAATCGGCAAGTTATCGAAAAACATTTAAAAACTTTTTGCGCTTCTAATGATGGTCACTTTTTTAAATTAATGAACCTCTAAAAACTTTTTACGTTTCTAATGATGCAGCATTTTTTTTTAATTGAGTCTCCTTTTATCTTTCTGGCCTTTTCTCACAGTTGGTTGCAGGAACTAAGCCAGTAGGGCACCCCGACAAAATAGGTTAGGGTAGGTTAGAACTGTGACAAACAACGCGCGAGCGAAACGAGCAGCGCCGCGGCAGAGGCCGGCGAGCGCTACATCAAAGTTGGTCGCAGTTACTTAGCTATTTAGTATTTTTAGAACCCCAAAATATGAATTTTTTGAGGTTCACAAATAGAGGTGCAATCATTATTTAGCACAAAATGGAAATGATTAAATGTTCGATTAAATACATACCTTAAATCCACCCAAAAGTCAATCTGCTCAAATCAGTGACTAAGATATTTATAACCCCAGAATATCGTTTCCAGTAGCGTATTATGCTATGAACCATGATAACAGTGAATATAGTCGTGTTATCTGGAGCTCAGTCGGCTCTAACATGGATATTCTGATCCAGTACAATCAGAGTATCCTTGTAAATATATTGTAATACTCGCTTGTAATGCTTGTATGTACTTCAATATCTATAGGGATTCGTGAATAAGGATAGATTTTATTAAGAGGTTATCTTTGGTTAGAATTTAGGTAATGTTCGTCAATGCTATGATTTTGTTTTTGTTGTTTCGAAACCAAAGGAATAAAAAAAAAAAGCTAATTATACAACCTCCTAATTCAAAATTTGTCAGTCACTTTTTTATTATTATTATTATCATGCAATGTATCGAACTGCTAGAGGGCGGAGACCTGGTGACCTGAAACACAGGCCCTTAAAGCCTAGCTTAGGCACCAGTCTCTCATAGTAAACTATACCAAATAATATATCAAGTGTACCAATGTCTGTAATGTTTATTGTGGTGAGAAAATAAATACTTACTATTATTATTTATTTTTGAATTTATATATCTCGGGACCATGGGGTCCGGTCCTTTGGAAGGCGTACGAGGGGCCGAAGCCAACTCGCAGAGGCCCCTTAGGAAATTTTAAGGAAATGCGGCACCGTCCGACGATTATCCCTGTATGCACTATGCAAATGCACCCAAGGATAACCCCCGGTTGGTGTAGGACTATTGTAGGATAGGAAAAATAAAAAGTTGGACTATGGGTTTGGGTGGCTGAAGTGGACTGGTTACCAAGAACTATGGAAGAACTATGACCCCTGCCTGATCAATGTTTTATATATACACGGATAAAATGGCAGGGGGTGACTTGCACACTCAATAATGGGCCCCCGGAAACGGTCGCTAGCACATAGTGACGTAGCGACAAGGGGGCAACATGTCCTGAGGTGCTTATGAGGAGTGGAGAGGTATTCCACGGCTATCAGGACAATCCCGGAAGTACGGTCAAGATCCCTACCAGCATCTTACTGGAATACTTCCTTCCTCCGAGCACGTTTGCTCTTGCGAATCTCCACTCAAGCCGGCCAATAAAGGCAAGAATGAGGTGGGAGCTCTGTTCCTCGTAATTTTTCACTCCAGCCGGCCAATAAAGGCAAGCCAGAGGTGAGGAACAAGACTTCTCCCGGGAGATAGGGTCCGTGGGGTCGCTACTGCCCAACAGCTCGCCACATGCTGCCCTGCGGGTTTCTGTATCTCTCTTGGTCTGGCTCCTCACCTTAGACCCATTCCGGAGAGTAAACTCTTTCGGCGCAGGCCCAGAGTTCGGAGCGCGCAAGCCCCACCACGACGTCAACGTAGAGATACGGCGATGGGGTTATTATTATTATTATTTTATAATAGTTACTAAATTAAATGCCTAACTATACAAATAAATACAAAAACAAAAAAACTCTTAGGCGTCGAAGTACTCGTCCGCATCGCTGTCGTCCAGAAACGTGCCCAGAAGACTGGCAGCATTGCCACGTTGAATAGCAATGCTAATTCTTTGGCCAAAGAACGACCCAACCCTTTGGCCACGTGAAGTGTCGATAAATTCCCTTAAAAAGGAGATGCGAACTCGGGCCCCATGACCTGAGCGTTTCGATCCCGATAAATCGCAAAAAAATTAGCTGTTCCCTACATTTATGTTCGCATAACTCACCAAAATGTAGGGAACAGCTGATTTTTTTTCGCGATTTCAGGTTTGGTCCCATAGTAAAAGTTGTTCATAATGATGAGTACAATGACCTCTTAAGGTTGTTGGTGTTTTTCCAATAACCCTGTATTGGTACAGTGGTAAAGAAGCCTTCCTCTGCGTTTCGTTTTCTGTCATTCAACCCATACCCCCACACAGCAATTAAACGTCATAAACAAACACAGTTCTTGCTTGTAAAACAAGTCTACTTTTAAACTCAAGCATTTCATCATCATTTACAATCTGTCGTGTAAAAGTTTGCACCGAGGATTCCCCCTTACATTTTGTTCCCTCGGATTTTGCAAAGCGTCTGTGATCCACGGAATAATATGTATTTTTGGAGGAGTTCAACAACTTGACTTTTGTTTCCAAGTTGTAGGGATAGCCTTGAGGTTTGCTTGGGGTTGATTCCGGCTGTACACAGTGTCCTTGTTAAAAGGATTGTTTTAATAACGTAATTATGTCTTTCAATAAGGGGTTCATTCTTCAATGGAAAAGCATGTTTCTTCGAAACTGGATCAAAGGACCAGGTTTCTCGAATGTCGTAATGTTTGTCGTATATTCTATTTTATATATTTTCGTTCTTTTAATCATTGATTTTACTGTTCAAGTTCATTTTTCAAACTACATTTGAACATAACATAATTTTAGTTCTTTTTGTTCTAGGGGTGTGTTTGATCGAGCACGCGAGCGGCAGAACAACGGATAAAGTGACAAATCACAACAACTCATACACCAGTTATGGACTATTCCAGGTAAGAGAACGAACTCCCTTACTAATACGATAATGTATTATGAATACGAAAGTGAGTCTGTATTTCTGTGTTACTTTCGCAGCAGAGCCTGATTTTGACCGATTTCGGTAAACTGCAGAAGTATCTTGACAATCACGTACATTCATCACGCAATAAAGGGAGGAAAATCCTGGGTACCTACTGTGATGAATATAGTGTGGGGCTAGAAAATGATACGACATTATAATACTTATGTTTATTCCAAGCGAACGTGTTTACATCACCGCGCCTATACTATCACTGTTTTTTCAAAACAAAAAACCTAGTAGATATAATTTGAAAGCGCATTCTAAATTCGCTGGGATGTTCGAATGCAACCAGCGTTATTTTCCCGCACAACATAAGATCGACTTTTGCAGACATCCTTTACAGTAGGTAAAGCAATGTGTAGTCGACGATAGTGGATGTTTACCTACGCTATACCATAAAGCATTACATATGAAATTCAACATTATAGTTTAGTTGTGGCGGCATCTACATCGCCACATGCGAACTACGCATTGACGTCACGCAAAGTCCTGCATCGCGCAAGCAGAGTTTACTGCGCAACTAGCTTACCTATATATACAACATCCCGACATCAACCGTCGAGCAGTTGCCCACCAGACACGACACCCGTCTGGTCGGAGAATCCTCCTTTTTCTATGGAGGATGAGTGAACTTTACACCCTGTTCCTCATACCTCTATATATTATGTGGCTTTCTATCAGTAAAAACATTTTTGTAATCGGATCAGTACTTCGAGAGATTAATTACAAACAAACAATCTTAGCTGAGCAGTGGTGGCTACGACTTACGAGTTGTAGGTAGTACCTAGGTTCAAACCCAAGCAAGCATTTTACTTTGTGTAAATTATTCATCCCCACTGCTCTCAAAACGGTGAAAGTAAACATCGTGAGGAAACCGGTATGTCCTAGAACCAAAAATTCGAAAACATGTGACATCCACCAACCTACACCAGGCCCGCGTCGTGAATTACGGCCCACTCCCTCTCACAGAAAGAAGAGGCCTGTGTGCCAGCAGTGGGAATATTATAGGCTGACTATGCTTATGATTAAGAACTCTAGAGGTATATAGAAGATAGAATACTACTACTATTTTACCTCTTCATAATCTTAGTTGAGTTGAGATTATTAATACGTAATTTTACCTTCAAAACCGAACCGGATGAAAGGAAACACCTTCCCTTTACCGCATCACATCCGGATATTTAAAATTATCCTGTATTACATTATTCCCTTTTAACATGAATGTCTTCATTTTACACAACTTAATAGGTACATAATTTAAGATCATTACGCGAGGCAGCTTCTATTAAATTAATAAACATTATTCCATTAACAACATTATTACTTTGGGTAAATAACATCGTTTTGAAGCTATAACGAGGTTGCAAATTATCAATAAACAAAATTACATAATTAACTTGGATTTCGTCTGGTTTACTGTGATGTATTGTTATCAGGAAATATTAGGTGAGGTTATTAAAAATCGGAAGGTTTATGTTAACGTATTTTGGTTCAGGTTCAGATTTTTTTATCAAATCGAAAGTCATTTATTCAAACTAGGCTGAAAATCTGCACTGTTTGAATGTTAAAATAACATAAGACAGTCTCCTAAAATACCAAGCTCTTCATCATTTCCTTCCTAGTGCTTCAGCTAGGAAGAAGAAGTGGCACAACAAACTCCCCAGCAGCATAGCTGTCTGTTCAGTTAGAAGAACTTAGATTATATACAATAAATAGTAAGTAATTAACATTACTAAACTAAACTTTCTAAATAAATATGATAATAATAATTCTAAGTAATTCTGAGGAGGCTCTCGTTGGCCAGCTGGATCAAGGGCTTGATTCAGAAAGCAGTACTTCTGGACACGGCTCGCATTGTCAGGAGGTTCCTCTCTCTAGAGCCCTGACCGCCGGTAGCTTGGACCCTGTTCCCGATACCGGTGGGCTACTATTTTTTATATTTTTAAATGTTCTTTTTATATTTTTTTTATATTCTAATATTTAAAAATATAATTTATATGTATTTAGACGAATAAAGGACATTCTAAGTAATATCAGCCGCACGGGTCGATCGATCAGGTTAAGCTACTCTTGCCGCGTTTGGTCCGTGGTAGGGTGACCGTCTTTACATACCAAGACCCCTCCGTGCCTCGGAAAGCACGTTAAGCCGTTGGTCCCGGCTGTCATTCGTGGATCTTTGACAGTCGTTACGGATCGTCAGAACCCCGAAAATCTGACAACCAGTCTTACCAAGGGATATCGTATTACCCAGTAACTGGGTTGTGGAGGTCAGATAGGGAGTCGCTCCATGTAAAATACTGGTATTCAGCTGGATCCGGTTAGACTGGAAGCCGACCCCAACATAAATGTAATTGGGAAAAGGCTAGGCAGATGATGGAATAATAATTCGTCCGGGTAAAATGTTTTGTTCCCTCGAACCACTCCGTCTGCCCGCGCTATTACTTCGTTTTCGCTTAGCGTTCTCTCTTTTTTTTATTGTTATTTTTTTTTTGCTTGACTTCTACGTGTCCTAGCGTGATGTTAACGCAAAAAGAAGTGTTCAAATCAGACTGGTAGTTTCAGAGGTTAGCGCGTTCAAACATCATCATAATCAACCTATAATGTTCCCACTGCTGGGACACAGGCCTCCTCTCAGTTAGAGGGAGTGGGCCGTAGTCCACCACGCGGGCCCAGGGCGGGTTGGCAGATGTCACATGTCTTCGAAATTTTGGCTCTAGGACATGCCGGTTTCCTCACGATGTTTTCCTTCACCGTTTTGAAAGCAGTGGTGATGAAATAATTTACACAAAGTAAAGCGCCTGTCTGGATTCGAACCTACGACCTACAACTCGTAAGTCGCGGCCGTTACCACTTGGTCACCACTGCTCCCTGTTCAAACACTATTCAGCTATAATATTAGTATAAACATACACCTACGCCATCTTTTCAAACAAGCCTTTCCACTGATTAGAATCAGTCATTGTGTTTTAACACATGATTGACCATAAAGAGAATAGAAACCGACTAATCTTTAGATCTTTTTCGAATTTCCGTGAAAATCATTGAGTCGAACAAAACACAGTGAATTATATTGTTAACTACCTATTTTGCTTCAATCAATGTGCCTAGCCTTTTCCAAAATATACAGGGTCAAATAAAATTATCAAGCGAAACTCTGCAGATGTGTGTATCGATATCTAAACCTGACAGAAAAAAAAAAAATTTTTGTTGGGTCATCGTCCGCAGTTAGTGCAGTCACTTGAAATATCAGTTTAAAAAAAAAATTAAACACCATAAAAAAATAGATTTTCTTAACTCATGCTACAATTAGATACTGGCAGAGTTCGTTGACCCCCAAAACATCAAATCATTTTTATTTTTGGTGTGTAATGGGCACCCATCCACGGACCGACTTCGGCAAGCGTTGCTCAACCTTGAAGATTGACCCGTGCGGCTGTTATTATTTAGCCACTGGCTGAATGTTCAGATTTAATAACAAAGCCATTTAAACGAAAACATTCAGCTAACGGGAATATAGTCGTCTAAATGGCAGGACAGGAATAGCAGTACAGTTATAGTCTGATATGAAGAATGGTCCTTCGAGTCGAATGTAAACTTATTGGAAAATTACCAAAAGCTTTATCGTCACCCCCGACTTTACCCACTGCTAAGCACTAGACCACGCGGACGCTAACCCATGAGATGGACTGACCAAATTAATCCGCAGTAGGTGATCCCTTGTATGAGTGCACAACAAATACCAGAAATCGGAGTAGGTGGCGAGAAATCGTGAGGCCAATCACATCAGCCCCTAGACAAGAAACTACATGAGGACCACGACCGCTCAGTCAAGAGTGCTACGAAGAAGAAGAAGCATAGGCTCTCTTTTATCATCTGCCTATGTCCACGGCCCTGTGCCAGTTTCATCCAGGATGGCAACAATATCGTCCGCCCAGCTCGCCGCGCCGGACCAAAAGCTTACTTATTACTAAATTTCTATTAATTTGCCGATTCATAAAACAATTAGTGCCGTACCTAAAACTGTTCCAATTCGGTTAAAATTACTCTATTACGTCATTAAAATCATCGATCAGTCTTAATTATTTGACGCGGCGGGACCCGCCATGTTGTTATTTAATGCAGTCATAACTACGTGATGCATTCGCTTTGAAACAACTAATTAATTATAGGGAGATGGGGATTTTCATATTATTGTATTATCAGGACAACTCGATCCATCAATATGTTGCTGTGTATTTTTCTCTTACCGGATATTTCTATTCATGAAATTATTTTGGCGTTTCTAATCTTTGTGGTAGCCCAAAGGCCCCGACTTATGAGATGTAGGTAGTGGGTTCAAACGCAGGCAGGCGTTTTATTACGCAATGAGCCCGCGTGGTAGATTACAGCCCACTCCCTCTCGAAGAGAGGAGACCTGTGTCCCAGCATTGGGACATTATAGGCTGACTATGTTAATCATTCCGTTTAGTCACTTTCAGCGATAAAACTGCCCATTGTGTCACATTCATGTTTTTTTGTGCTGACGTTCATGTTCGGGGTCACCAGTATAGAGATATGAGGAACAGGGTGTAAAGTTCACTTAACCTCCATAGAAAAGGGAGAATCCTCCGACCAGCCTTGTGTTGTGTCTGGCGGGCAAGTGCCCGATGATTCATGTCGGGCCGTTGTATCTATGCTAGTTGCGCGGTAAACTCTGCTTGCGAGATCCAGGATTTTGCATGACGTCAGTATGACGCGATGTTCACAGTCATGTGGCATTGCAGATACCGCTACAACATTACGTAAAATGTACGCATAAAAAAGAGTATTCTATCCTATTCTATTTTAGTCATTTTCGTAGTCAGATTACGAAACGCTAACAATAAGTTTCGCTACTGAAGTATTACCTACGCGATGATTTCCATAATTAATCCACACCATGCTGTTTGTGACATCACTATGTTCATCTGTCCACCTATCGATACGCGGATAAGTTAAAAAAATAATGGAACCTCTTTTTACAAAACAAACCTGCATTATGTAGTGATGGTCCTGTTTTAACTATTGTCTTTATCCTGAAGCGGGGTCAACATACCTGAAACCAAATAAAACAGAATTAATTAAAATAGTTTTTTACTCTCATTTCGTCAAGTGGAAGGAGAGTAGGGAGGCCTTTACCCTGCAGTGGGACATTAATGGCTAGTAAAAAAGCGCCTGACTAGGTTCGAACCTACGATGTACAACTCGTATATTGCGGCCGCTTCCACTGGGCCACCGCTACTCCCTAATTCCCTACTAATCACTCTCCCACGCCGAAATCTGGTATGCCGATCATAAATCTACATTACAATTAGGAATCCAACGCATATTTGCATGATCACTAGCACTAATCAGTCGGTTTGGACATTATTCGCACATTACGTCACAGCGTTACTAACGGATAGTCCAAAACTTGAATTTGGAATGTGTAGATCATTCCACATGATTTTGGGGAGAGTAATGAGCGTTCTGAAATTAGTTGCGAAATGTTAGTGATTTTGACTTTGTGGTCCTTCGGTGCGAATTAGTAAGTTAACAGAGCTAACATTGTTTTGGCAGTTATAGCAGAATATTCAATTGTCAAACGTATGTGCCCTATTGATACACGCATGGGGGGTAGGCAGAAACCACCTGCTACGATCCTTACATACCTCCTTTCATTATTTTTCTCCTCTTTTCTTCCATCGTCTTGTTTAATGGTATTTTATACGCGCGTTCCTGAAACGCGCGACCACGTGCGTATGCACGCGTCGATGGCGCATTAAACAAGCCGCTTGAGAGCCCATTGTGACTTAAATATCTAAACGTTTTTTTACCGTTGAGCGCCAATAGGGACTTTAGTCACTATTTTGTTCGGCCGCCATGCTTCGCCGCTTCAAACATTTATTTAGGGGTGTAATCAGTGACTCCGATATTCAAAGAGTCATCGCAGTTTATCGTGAGCCTTAGATAACAAAAACTCTATATCCCAGACAGCCTATATGTTCAGCCTGCATGTGGCTTCTGAACGTACAAAAATCGAAGCAATCAAATTCGATTCAATTCCGAAGCACCGAAGTCGTCAACTCAATTCCCAACCAAAATGTCCAGTCAGGAAAAAGTTCTGCTACGTATTGACAGCTAAATATATACCATCCAGCGAGGTAATTGCGTAACACACTTACAATGATAATGCCTTTAATTTTGACAATTCAACAACATTCATTGCGTGATTTACGTTGTCGAGATAAAGATTTTTTCAAACATAAGAAGCAATAGATTAGCAACTTCCTTCAGAATCCGTCGGATTGTGATTGAAAGTGTGCTACCGCAATTGGGTTGCAGTACTTTTCATTGACATCTCATTACAAAAAGCGAAGCTTCTTAAAAAATAAAGAATAAAAGAGGTTTAGTTTGAGAAACAGAGAGAGAGAGAGACACTTATATTCTTCTCCTCTCTCATGTAACGACATGTGCCTAAACGTGGCGCGTCGTTGAAATTTCATCCTCCTTTTTCGTCCAATAATCGAATCGCCCTTCGCCACCTAAGAAGTATCACTTCAAAAACCTGCATTTTATCAAGCAAGATCGCTCATGCTTTTGCATATTATGTTGCAATTTAGAACATAGCTTCTTCTTCTCAGCGTGTCAAATAGCAATCTAAATGGACTCGGCCCAGAATTCGGCTACGTGTTTGGCGCCATCACTAGCGTCCATCAGTTCCTCTAACGTGCAGCTGACAGGACACGTAGGACATGATATTACGAATAAGTGTTCCATCGTTTGTGGAACAGCACCACATTAATACTCTAAGGCGGAGTCGTCTATGAATCTCCAAATGAACAGGTTTTCCTTGCTTCGGTCAACCTGTACCCGGGGTCTATTTAAAGACTTCCAGGTTACTCAAGGTAACTGCACCATCACCTCCGTTTATAAAGCATAGCTAATCCGTATAAAAATGCAGTATTCTCCACCATCATAGAATAGGGTATCAGAAACAAATAAATAGATTCTCTTTAGTAGCGCTCTGTCGCACCAACCAAGCAGTAACACGTTCGTATAATAAAATATATATTACGATCTGCGATTGTGAAATAGGGACTGAAGCACACTATGAAATTTTAATAGAGGTTACTTGATCTACTATAGTTTAAGAGTTGCATTATTATCATTTTCTTTTACTGGATCGTATGTTGGAAGCGATAGTTTTGTTTTTATATTGTTCTATTTTTGTTTTTGTTGGCTCTTTTTGAAGCGGAAACTTCTTTAGGCGCGTTGGGCATTTTTTGAGATGGGAAAAAACCATTGAACTCGCGACACTGTTACCGACACCGCGCTACATTCGGATGTCTTCGGCTGTCCTCGGGATGTACTCGGTTTTAATGTATTTCCGATATGAGTGATGCCAAAGTATTCCGTTTGTGTTTTGTTTGTATGACGATTAAAAAAATACACACGTAATTGTTCAAGTTTTCACTTCTGTCGGCACTCCCGGAGTGCCACTGCTTTTTTTTATTTCTTATTTTGTTATTTTTATCTTTACGATAAGCTGCACCAGATAACATCTTCACGTCAACGGCGGCTGTCACTGAAAACCAACGCTGGGGCTCTGTCACGCATTGGGTCGTAGCATTATGCTGAGCGATGGCCGATTTGCGTGGATGTGACGCATATTTTTCCCCAACTTGTTATTTTTTTGTGTTTGTGTTCTTTTTCTGGGTCATGTTTACCGAAAATAAACGTATTTTCTTTCGTTTTTTATATACATAGTATAAAATAGTCGTTTTGCGTGTCTGTCTGTATGACTGCTTAGTTCTTCTAAACTGCACAATGGATTTTGATGCGGTTTTCGTTTCACTAGCATTTGATTCCGGAAGGTTTATGTGTCCATAATTACAGAGTTTTAGTAACAGTATTTCTTTAATTATGACCATTCAATTACGTAACCTCCATTTCAGGCATTGAGAAACTGCAAAGAGTGAATTGATTGCAGTGAATTACATAACGTGCAAGTACGTTGTTTATTAAAATATACTCGTATCAACAAAACAATTGAAGATATTAAATTGTCAGCGTCAACTTTCATGAAAAACAGAAAGTTGAAGGTTATAATAGGTTTATACCTTCAACTTTCTTCAACGTGCTTTACAAAAGTCATAACAAAAGAAAAAAGCTCTTGTATTCGTCAGTAGCTCTTTCATTATTACCCTAGAGGCCAATTCTCGTTATTAAAAATTACAAATATCTCTGACATAATAAGACCGAGATTAGCATGTGGACGTTCTTAAAAATACGGGAATTGCCCCTCAGATCGTTTTGGACGCAGAATCGTAGTGTCCAACGTGTCCGGCCTACATTCGGACGATTACGTTGCAATCACTAGTCGGCCGGATGAGGTGTATTACAGGCAGATCTACTCGCGTTAATTTAGCCAGAAGTGGGACAGTAGTGTTGTAACTCATCCCGGATGGGAGGACCATCCCGCGTATATGACAGTGGGAAAAAGTTAACCAAAGTGAAATAATTATTTATATTATTTTGTACTCTGTTAGATCAGTATTAAACGCTGTTAGTAGACTGTTTGATTCTCTGGGTTTCGCTGGCCCTCTGATAGGAGCCAAGTTATTACTGCAACAGTGCAACCTAGACTGGGATCAGCCCCTTCCTGTTGGATAATACATTCTTGTTGATTTTTTCTTCTTCTTTTTGAGTCGATGGTACTCATCCTCCTTGTTTTTTTTTTATATATAGTTTGAGCTTAATAGGTGGCTACGTGGATTGCGGCATCAGTGGCATTTTTTTTTCATCCGAAGTGCAGGTGAACGGGCACTTAGGCCACTCCAGCAAGTAGGGCATGGTCTGATCAGAAGTACCGCACCTGACTGCAACATGCTCTTTGCAGGCTAACTTTTCAAACAATGCAAAATTGATATTGCCACTAAAATATTATAAGTAGTAACTTTGTGCAACAATATTTTTATTTTACTAGTTGTGTAAAATTTTATATTGGTACTATAAAAGAGATCCACTTTTAAAATAACACTATCAAACACAAAAGCTGTAAACAGACACACTCTAGTAACAAGAATTTTATCTTCCTAGTTAAAATGTGTTTGAGTCCAGTATTTCCAGAAAACCTAGTAACTCCCTTTTCTTGGAAACAGCGATAGATTTCCCACATAACACGTCAAAAGGAATTAGGAGCGCCATCTTCAAACACAAACAACAGCCACAACGCATCTTCAAAGGATAACTAACACACAGATCTATCCATATCATATCCCGGGCTTTCAAATCCCGTTCCCGCAATATCCCACATGCTACTCACATCACTACACACCGTCCCGCGGCCACCCGTTGTAGGCACAAAGCCTCACCACAAATGTGCGAAATTATGGTCCTTTGAGTTAAACTTAACGCAATCCTACTAGATTGAGCTGTGTTATCTACAGAGAAACTTTAGTGATAACGTTACAATCGTTTGAAGGAATGCGGATGAAAGGACCTAGTGCTGTAGCTGTATGGCATAGTTTTATGGTCATTGTTTTTAATGGTGTCATGTGTCCGACTACTGATATAATACTTTATTTTTTGTTTTGTTTTTTTTTTCCTAAGTATATACTAACATAGTTTATAAGATAATTTTAGACACTAACACAAAGTGGACCTATTTAGTCTGTCAATAAAAGATTTTTATTGTTTTTATTTTATGGACTTGGTCAAGTTGTAGATCGTGAAGTTTTGGTAATCGTTACAATGAAGAGGTTTATTCGTTTTGATGCTTTGTATGACTCGTGAGATTCTTGTATAGAAACATTGAATAATATTACTTGTACCGTGGTGAAAGGGCGGGAGAGTTAGCAAGTTGCAAGCAAGACTAATTACAGTATATTTGAGTCTCTTGCCCGTTAATCTCCATAGGAACCTACTACACTTTGGAATAGGCAACTAGCTTCATCGTTCTGACTGACCGACCCCTTGACAATTAAGAAGTGCCTTTAATTGGTTTAATTGAAATAAACGCTTTGAGTTGCCAACCCGCACTCGGCCCGCTTGGTGGATTATGGCCCACTCCCTCTCACTGAGGGGAGGCCTGTGTCTCAGCATTAGGAACATTATGGGACATTGGAGGCTTATTGTGATATGATGATTAAGAGTTGAGTTAAGTTATGCTTTAGAGTCAATTCCAGAGAATTTTAATACAGTTGTATTCCGCATTTTGCGAAGTCTTAGTCAATGTATTCTCATAATACTCAGGTTTCGTCACGTTATTTCCCATAGAAATATCAAAACAGATGCAAATAATTACTTTCTCAAAACACACACACTCGATTTATATCCCATACTCCAAACCACATAATATTTACCAACGACAAACACCGAAAGCACTCTAGCATCTTACGAATTTAAGACAAACACCCCAAAACCAATTGCACGGCAGCTTCTTCAATCACCGTTTCCTAAAACCAAATAGAGCTCTGATAAAATCATTCGCCGGTACATACCTCATAGGGGTACATATCGATCATAGGGGATCATTTACTAAGGATAAACATGAGGCATGCGAGATGTTCGTCAAACGAAGGCTTGAGATTAGCAATCTCTAAGAAAGTATTAGTTCGCAAGACGTTATTTACCGAGCGCCTGATTTCAATCGGAGCTTCGATTTGCAGAGTGGAAAGCTCCTTGATAGAGTTGTGGTGGGGTATCGATAGCAGGGTGTATCGATAGATAAGTAGCCAGTTGGTAGTGTTATTGATTAAACATGTACAGAAATATTAGATGTATGTGTTGTGGTTTTGTATGTACGGTCACCTAAGGAGATAAATAAGGATATATAGTTGAAGTTTAGTAAGAAACCAATGGATGTTTTCGAATAAAATTTAATTGAAATAATAGAAAACAGACAGTACGTAAATAAATAAACATTCGAAAATTATCATCGGTTTCTTAATAAAATTCAACTAGGTATATCCGACGACCCTGGTTACTTAACTCTTTTGGTTCATAACTGACTATCATTCCATGATATGTATGAGTACTTGAGTCGGGATTATTTGGGAGAAGATTAGATTTTCTTTCGCAGTATCATATAAAAGTGTCATCAACAGATTCATATCTAATGTACAGTTTAGAAACGGAACGTATCAACATAAATCATATCAATCCCAAAGATGCAATAACTGACTCTCACTCTCTCTTTCTTTCTCAATCTTCATGTTGTTCTTGCATTAAAACTATTAAACAAAAAACTATCGACAACCTACATAATTAAATCACACGCTCACCCCTACCCCACTATATCTCGACAGAGGAATAGATCTGAATTGATCCCGTCGCGGGTTCGCGGTAACGATCACTGAGGCGACAATGGAAATTGCACCTTCATCTCACGGTAATGCACCTCTGCACTTATAATTAAGTTTATCGATATTTATGTGGAATTGCCAGCTCTATGGATGGTGTGTATTGGTAGGTGAGGGGTTGCTGCAGTATAGGTTCGTGCACTATTAAACTAGGTAAATTTGCACACACCTATGAAAGCTATGCTAAGCTTATAGAATATTTATTTATTTATTTTATTTTACTATTTATGTACACACATATATAAACAGACAAGAAAGAACAGAACAGAAAAATAGGTACAAAGGTGATGCTTATTTCATAAGAAATCTCTTCCAGCATACCTGCGATAGGACAAGAAATAAAGAGATGTAGACAGCGTGTAAAAGAGTAAAGGAGACAAAAAAAAAATACATAAAAACTAAAAACAATTCACTAAATAAAACTACACAAATAATATGAGAATATACTTACATACATACAAATAAACATACATACTTCTAAAATACATAATATATAAAGTAATCAAAATAATAAATACATACACAACTATGATAAAGTGGAAAGATAGTGTTCTTTTACTCCTCTTTTAAAAGCTGCAACAGTTTGGCAGTCCCTAATTGCAGGCGGTAGAGAATTCCACAGCCGCACCGCGTGTACTGTGAAGGAGTAGGAGTAGAAGTCAGTGGAATGGGGAGGGGACTTGAGAAGGTTTTTAAGATGCGACCTGCAAGGCGCATCTGAAGGACGGGCGTAGGAAAAACGCTCCCGTAGATAGGATGGTGTTTTGGGATTGTGAAGGAGATTGAATAGCAGACACAATATCCGAGAGTTCCTGCGAAGTCGAATGGGGAGCCACTTGAGTATCTTGCGAAAGTTGGAGACGTGATCATACTTTTTAAGATTAAAAACAAAACGAATACAGATATTTTGCAAACGCTCAAGTTTATTTAAAAGCTCCTCGGTGGCATCCAAATAACAGGCATCGGCGTAATCAATGATGGGCTGAATGAGGGTTTGAGCTAGCAAGATTTTGGTTTTCAAGGGTAAGAAGCCCTGGAGACATTTCAACGAATGGAACGTGTAATGCACTGTGCGACTGACTTGCGCAACATGAGCAGTCCACGACAAATACGAGTCCATGGTCACCCCCAGGTATATTCTCCTACTGGAGAAATTCTAACCCCAAAATAAGCTGACTGAATCATCGTCAAACATTGCGCCAGTAGGTAATGGAGAATATGCATGTGATTCAAATAAGGGCCATTTTTTTTTGATGCACTCCATTAATTCCGAATTATGCCTCTAGCATTTTTTTTGATTATATTTTATTTTTGAGCAAGAAATTAATTTGTAAAAAGTGCAATAAAACTATGGGAAATTCTAATATTTGAAAAGCGACTCCATTAGTCAGAACGAATGTGATGTAAAAGTCTATGAAAACAATAAATGTCAATGTGTTTTATAGGAGTGTTTGCGATTCAGTCCATTGTCAATGTCATAGACTATGTAGTCAGTTATAGTAATTAGCTAACCCACCTATGCATAAATGGTTGAGGTTATTTTGAATACGAATCGATAGAATTATATAATTTTATATTTTATTTACTTTGCTCAAATAAATAAAATATAAAAGAATAATAATTATAAAATTCTTAAAGAAAAGCACGCCAAAATGGAGGGCGTTTAAGATGCCAGCGTCGATTGGCTATTTTTTACTCTTTTTTTTATTACTTTCAGTTGCTTTTTGGCAATGAATATTATTTTGAGTAGGTAAGTATTATAAATGGTGAAATAAACTATCGAATAAAAATATTAAAAAGTACATACATAGATATTATTCCCTATTTGGTGAACCTAAAGCATGGTATTTTGATCAAGTATTTCTGAGGCTCAAAAGACCAGTTTTTTTATTGAGAAGGTAAATCGACCACAACGACTGAAAGCTGATAATATACTGTGATCTATGCATATTTCTTTTTCGGAGCAGTGGTGGCCCAGTGGTAACGGCCGCGACTTACGATGTAGATCATAGGCTCGCGCCCAATCAAGCGCTTTACTTTGTGTAAATTATTTCATCACCACTACTCTCAAAACGGTGAAATAAAAATCAAGAGGAAACCGGCATGTCCTAGTACCAAAAATTCGAAGACATGTGACATCTGTGTGTGGGCTTTAAGCCCGCGTGGTAGATTATAGCCCATTCCCTCTCACAGAGAGGAGGCCTGTGTCCCAGCAGCGGGAACAACATAGACTGATTATGCTATTATGCTATTTCAACATCAACACGTTGCAGGACTCGCAGGTTACGTGTCGATGCCTGAAGAAAATGAACAAATTCAAATATCTAAACGGTTTCACAAAAAGCACTTCCCATGCCCAAATGTATATTATTTTCTCCATTTTCACCAAAACGTCTTAATTCTCTTCCTTCCTTTATGATAAGTCATGTTCAAAATGAATCTGATCTTCGATACTTTCACGTTCACGTCTCTAAATTGTAATAACTTCAAAAGTTATACGCCCCGACACGGATATATATTGGTGATCGGTCATAAAACTCGTATTAAAATGTCGAAGACTGTTTGATATGCATAAAGGTTATCAAATTCTACAAACCCCTGATAGGTACTAAAGTATACTGATAATGGAAGATTCGATGGCATATGTAAGAATGTGGAACTGTAACAGGGTGAGTTTTGTTTCAAGTTAGGCAAATAAGCACCGGGTATATATGCTACGACGTCGGGGACAGGGCGATGCACCCCAAGTGGAGTTGTGCAGGACATCTAGCTAGACGAGGAGATGGCCGATGGAGTAAAGCTGTGACCGAATGGTAGCCAAGGTTAGGCCAAAAAAGTGCGCTGCGTTGATGATATCGTCAAAGTCACGGGAAGCACCTGGATGAGGGACCCACAGAATCGGGATGTTTAGCAGAAGACAGGGGATTCCCATACAAAACTTCAATACCTACTTGACCAAATGTATGGGACGACTGATTTTTTTTTTCACGATTACGACGTTGGTCCCCGGGAAAAAGTTGTACAGTTTGATGGCCTGTACCACAACCCCAAGTTTGGTCACACCCCTCTGAAACACATTGTATATATTTACTGCTGTCCGCCCTCTTATGGAAAGTCATATATGTATAAAGTGTTTAGAGCATTTTCATATTTTAGGTAGTGCAAAAAATCGGAGTCACTTCAAAGTATACAGGATGACACGGACATCGACGAGCAAACTGTAACAATGGATTCGTTCACTACGTGATACTGAACCCCTGCGTTGAAATGTACAGACGCCAGCACATCAACCTACCCGAAACTGTCAAATTTTCCCAAACCAACTTTGAACCTCATGCTCTAGCGATAAAGTTGAAAATCTCTTAAAGAAATTTGACAGATTGTAGTAGGTTGATGTGCTGTCGTCTGTACATTGATTATCAAAAAATAAAATGCTGTTTCATAGAAAAGTAACTGTACTTGTATGCACTACCTAAAATATGAAAATACTCTAAACTCTTTTATATACAACTTTCCATAAGATTTACAAGTTCCAATAGTTACAAGGACAAGTCATTTAAACCGCGTAGCACCAACAAATCCAATTTCACCAAAATCCAAAAAAGCCAGACTGCAACACAACATTATTCACATCAAACCTTCCACCTTTCACCAAATTAATACTGACATAGATTATGCAGATGGTACGAGGAAGATGACGTTTATTCGACACTTGATTCCCGTCGACGGCGGGGCCTGTTCCCGGGATATAACAAGATCGTCGCGACTCCGTAATGCGAAGTATCGATGCGATTCAATCGTAGTGTTCAGCAGATATTGAATGGGATTTAATTTTAGTCTGTTTTGAACGTAACCGGGTAATGTGTCTTTCATTGCAGAGTAATGGTGGCCCAGTGGTAACGGCCCCGACTTACGAGTTGTAGGTTCGAACCCAAGCAGGCGCTTTACTTTGTTAAAAAATATCATCACCACTGCTCTCAAAACATCGAATGGTGAAGGAAAACGTGTTTAGGAAATCGGCATGTCCTAGAACCCAAAAATTCGAAGACATGTGACATCTACCAACCTGCACTGGGCCCGCGTGGTATATTACAGCCCACTCCCTCTCGAAGAAAGGAGGCCTGTGTCCCAGCAGTGCGAACATGCTTGGCTGATTATGCTTATTATACTTTGCCCGTGGCTTCGCCCGCGTGGTTACGCAAATACGAGTATATATATTGTTACAAATAGAAACACAGTTTTTTTTTTTTAATTTTAATGGTCTTCGGCCAAACAACAATTTACAATATTTTTAATTTAACGGCAATCGATATTCGGATAGAGCTTCCGCACTCCGTGATGACCGATGGGCAAATGGACGAGTGCCACTAGTCGCCTTCCTTATATAGTCCGTCGTGCTGTTGCTATTCTTGCTGCTGATTTTCTTCTAACAATATATTGTACGGTACGTTTATCCTAACCTAGGTTATGATCTACCTATGTGCCAAATTTCATCGAAATACGTTCAGCCGTTAAAGTGTGAAGAGGGAACAGACAAACAGAGTCACTTTCGCTTTTACAATTTAAACATGGTCCTTTAAATAATAAAGTTATTCAAATATATAATAGTTTAAATCACGCCATAGGTATTTTATTTCACACCGAATTCGGTACAGTGATAATTAGTCACTGAACGAGCTGCTCGAATTATGACGCGATCAAAACAATACACTGTCATTGAAAATTTAATATTAGGTACCTACTAAATTAATACAGGGATTAAGCAGTCAAATTTTCCCAATCAACTTTGAACCTTATACTTCAGCGATAAAGTTGAAAATATATTAAAGAAATTTTACAGATTGTAGTAGCTTGAGGTGCTGGCGTCTGTACGTCTAGTTGACTGTAGATTGACCAATGTGTACCTAACCATCAAAGTAAATAAAAAGTGCTGTTAACTGTCAAACATCGGTGTCAACGCAAATAAAGAATCAATATTTGAAAAGAAATGACAATGTGACTAAACATGGACTAAACTAACAAACATTAATAAAATGTCCACTTAACACTGTACTGGTAACAGTATTCGTAAACATACATAAACAGTACGCCGCTGTACATAATATTATTACCGTGGCTGTACGTTCTCTATGGCACAAGTTTTTTTTTTATTAAAAAAAACAAAAGACGAATAATTTTATTTCAGGAATACATCCATATAGAAATTACGTCAGATTATAAATTATTCATTAAGTAATTACAATTTTTTAAATTATTACAACACATTCAATGTACTTTACATTACAACAAAGCAATAGATAAGTATCTATTATTTAAGCTGGAATACTAATTTTTGTAATTTAAGGAAATTATTGAGAGCAAATCATTGGTGAGCAGTGGTGGCCCAGTGCTATCGGCTCCGACTTACGAGTTTTCGTTTTTCCTTAGCATAATCAGCCTATAACGTTCCCACTGCTGGGAGACTGGCCTCCTCTCAGTGAGAGGGAGTTGGTCGTAATCTACCACGCGGGCCCAGTGCGGCTTGGTATCTTGGTAGTGTGACACGTCTTAAACCAAGATGTTTTCCTTCACCGTTTTGAGAGCAGTGGTGATGAAATATTTTACACAAAGTAAAGCCTGTCATATTAATTAATTATTATGTAACGACAGCAACAACTATCTATTAATTATTTTTAAATAATTACATTGTAATAACATCCACAATATCATGTAATTTTTTTTTAAACTAATGAATGTTAAAAATCCTTTCTAATGCATGAAATAAAAGGCTTTTTTTATTTTTTTATTTTATTTATATATAGTTGTCTGGGTTCGAACATACGGCCAATAACTCGCGTAAGTCGCGGCTGTTACCACTGGGCCACCACTGCTTTGAATAAAACATTTTTGTATTCGCAACCACAAAAACAATCTAATTCCATTACACTCCAAATTCTAACTTAGTAAAAAATCCTCTTCCAAAACGAAAGCCGTAAGCAGCGAAAAAAAATCCACATTTTGATTCGCAATTAACAAATCTGTATTCCCGTCATGTCCTGCCCAAAAATCCTTTACGCGTTTATCCATAATCGAGCCATGTAAATGCAAATTTTCGCAACGACACGGCATGCCCACAGAGTCCTGTATTTTGTCAGCAAACACGTTTTTAATTAATTCGCTTATTTATTTGAGGCAACAGTGATGGGAACTGAACTATTTTCCCGGGATCCCGGGGTGCGTGATTGGATTTGTAAGAGATTTGCTGAATATATTGAGCGTGTGCTTCAGCTTCAAAGAATGGAATAATACAAACCGCCATGAATGTAGCTAGGGGGGGAAACAAGGGTGGGCAATGCCTACCGTAGAAACTTCTTTGCTCGCCTTAGAAAATCGATAGTATTGAAGAATTACTTACTGCTTAATGGCTTTTTATTGGGTTTTTATTAGTACATTTTGACCAAGATGTCAGGTTTGTAGAGTTAGGGGCGTGGCTCTAAATTAGATCTGATAACTTTTTAACAGTGAAAGCGTTATTTAAGTCTTGGCAACATACTTTACATGATATGTTCTTGGTGGGATTATTTATTATGAGTCGTCATTTATGATTTATTTATTATTATTTATTTATTTATCCTCACACTGGAACGCCATACAGCAATTACACCAACAGAGTAAAAAATCACTTCATCTGCTGCTTTCCATCCATGCTGTGCGCGGTGGACATCGAACTATTGATAATGTCTCATTAGATGACTACGATTAGTTCAACTGGAAGTCTGCCCTAGATAAAATCTTTTACATTAGTTGATCAACTAGAAGGTTTAATAAAATAAATAACAACAATCGCATTTATTTAATTACTGTTTTAAACTTTCTGGGTCGCTTCAAATAATTACTTAATTAAATTATGTTAAAACGCTTCAAACACTTTTATTTATTATTTTATTTACTTAGGTTTTTACGTACCCTAAACTTTTATATTTTATTAATTAAAGGGCAAAGTTTACTTGTAACAAAGCTTTCATTTTAATTAAGTTATATTTTTTATCAAAATCAAAGTGTAAAACATTTTTTACATTTTAATTTGTATATAGAATTTTTTTAAATCTAATATTCATTGAAAAAAATAATAGTTTTTTAGGCTAGCATAACTTTTCAAGTTTAACGACACGAATCCATAAAATATTTTTAGGTAAAAAATATGTACAATTGAATCTATATCTAAACATATAATAAAATAGTAACGAAGTCAAAACTGTACACACGGCTACACATCAAGCTATACATTTCCAGTTTTAGCTGACCTCGCATTGTATAGGTTTTTCTTATAATCAAAAGTCAACTTATATTGGTTATGTATAACTTGATGTGTAGCCGTGTGTACATAGAATATTTTTGAAAAGTAATTGCTACGAGGTGTGGGAACTAGGATGCTGAAAATATAGTTTTTAGAATTTTTGTCCATTTGTCTGGATGTATCTATGTCCCGGATTGTCGCAAAAACAGCTGATCGGATTTGGATAAAATTTGGCACACAGATAGTTTATAACCTGGACTAACACATAGGGTATTTTAATCCCAGTAGTACGTCCCCGCAAGATATTTTCGACATCCACGCGGGTGAAGCTGCGGGCAAAAGGTAGTATTACAATTCCAATATTGAATAAATTTTTTTAATCGCCTCTACATTTTTCGAATTATATTCTGTCATTTAAAAAATATTTCATATCTAAATCTGAATTGTAGTAGGTACGTTCGTGCTTTTATTTTCAACTAACAATGGTTTTTGTTACGTTTGATATTTTTTAATCATTCAAGCGATAAAAGCCGACGTGAAGTTTATAAAAGGCTAAATAAATACTTAGTCATGGTTTGCGTACTTAGTTCTGTTTTTTTTTTCAACCGCATTAATTCATGACAGGTATAAAACCGAGACATGAATTTATTTATTTATTTTTTATTTGCTCATTGTTATGTTTATACGAGTATTATTATTATTTCACAGATATCTTACGAAACAAACCTCACTATGGGTTTTTTTGCATAATCTATCCCACGTCTGGGCACAAGATCTTTCCCAACGCACTTCTTTTTTTTTCTTCTTTCTTCTCCTTTTTGGAATTTTTATTTGATATTTATTTTTTGTTTTATCTGATGTATGTATCTGGTGTATTGTGTGTCTTTTATTCTGTACTAAATAAATGTATTTTTTTATTCTTTTTCGTTCTTAATATTGCCAATACTCCGAAAGTCCCGAATCCCGTGATCCACTTTGAAATCCCAATCCCGGACTTTTTCAAACCGTTGTAATCACTAGTCGTCGATACTGACGGTGGTAGCCGCTGGCGATATTATCCATTTCGCTACTTATTTGCGGCGTGTTGATTGGCTGTGGCCACCGGTGTCATGATTATGAGGTTTTGGTATAGCGTCATAGGACATTATGTGTATATCGATGATAGTTACAGGCCAACTGGAAATGGTTCAAATGATTTTGAAACGAGGACTTTAAAACTATATTTTACTGGTGTAAGTGGTGATGAAATAATTCTTCACTCAAAAAATTATTTCATCACCACTGCTCTCAAAACGGTGAAGGAAACCATCGTGAGGAAACCGACATGTCCTAGACTAGAACCAAAAATTCGAAGGACATGTGACATCCACCAACCCGCACTGGGCCCGCGTGGTGGATTACGGCCCACTCCCTCTCACAGAGAGGAAGCCTGTGTCCCAGCAGTGGGAACATTATAGGCTGATTATGTTATACTGGTGTAAATAATAGAAAGACTAATTTATATGGCGTTACGATAATTAAACATATTTATTTATTTTCGAAGACATCGTTACTAAGGACCGAATCAATCCTTTAACAGCGATAAAATCGAATGCAGGCACACAGCGGAATTTTCAGTGGGTGCGAGCTTCACAAAACCTCCCCTTTTCCCTAAAGGTTATAGTATACACACAGGCATTAACTGCACCCACGAAGAAGTCTATTATAGTAATGTAAAACTTAGTTACTCATGCATAAAATAAAGAATTCTAAGCTAAGCTACCTTCTTTGTACCCCCGAAACCTATAACCAATCCTTGGCAAATGGATTCATGACAGCAGAATAATTAATTTCAGGTGTCCGTTGCTGCCAATCTTCCCGATATCGTTGCTTTATGGCCTCTTGCAACGTCCCCGGGCACAGAGAAGGTAGCTTAACTTTTACCCCAAAACCATAGACATAATTTTTATGACATCACTAATAGTGTTTTTTTTTCACAGATCAACAACAAGGACTGGTGCAAGAAGGGCCGAAAAGGGGGACATTGCAATATCAAGTGTGAAGGTAATAAAATAATGTTTTTAAAATCTCAGAAAAACACATTATTAAGGTTCACAAAAACAATTCGCAGTTTAAAAAAATAAGATCATTATTATTCTGTGGTTGGTGCCTATACTATTGAAACAAACGTTGTATCAAAGCACCATGGCAGCCCAAAGAAAGACAAAAAAGATCTCCATAATAATATTATAAATGCAAAAATAACTGTCTGTCCGTCTATTAACTTTTGAGACCTAAACGATTGAACGGATTTTGATGATCTGGGTTAGGCGATATACGAACTTACAGTTAGAAAAATCATTGACTAGAACGAAATTTTGATCCATATGGGAACAAAAGGTGATGTGGTTAGTATCAGCATGTTTTAAAAAAGGGCATGTGCACTTACACGGAAGTACTAAAGTGTAAGCCATCCTGAATTACAAACAGACAAAAAATAAAATTGGACCCGAGCGTACATTATTTTATAGACTAGAAATACCATTGATTTAAAAATTCTGTCTTTCATTATTGTAAGAGGGCTTTAAGCAACATTAACAGCATCAGATAACTTGTCAAGTGCTTTTAGATTTTAGCCCCTACTGCAGATTTGAAAGAAAAAAAAATTCATATTTAATCCTCTGACAGTGGGTCCCGCTTAATGGCAAACGACATCGCGGCAGACCCAGACGGAGATGGCGGAATTAGTTGGATTTCTTTCATAAAGATTAGTCCTTGGCAGCTCAGGACAGAGAGAGGTGGAAAGACAATATGGAGGCCTTTGCCCAGCAGTGGGACATTAACGGCTAGTAAAAAAAAACACTGACAGACAACGCACAGCCTGAAACGCTGGGTCTAGAAAAATGAAATTTTGCTCAAGAGCTCCTTAAATAACGAAAGTGACCACTATGGAAGGATTTTGAAAATTCAACCACTATTATTCTTCCCAAGAATTTGTTACTAAGCTAACAATAGTAATACAATAATTATACAAACTCCAAAGGTTCATCAAACCTTCCAACAATTCTACTTTATTATTTGGAGAGTTCTTAAAGAGTTCAATGTTCTTTAGCATTATAATATTATAGAAAAAGTTCGTAACTTGTTACTGCTTGGTGTCCATTTTATTCCAAATAAAAAAACTTTTTTATTCAATCTCAGTTTTACAAATTAGGTTTATTTAATAAAAAATGGGACGGAAACAGATTTTGTTTCTTTGTAGTGGACGTTTTAGAAAACAAAGTTTATTAAACATTATTTTAAATCAGTTTTCATTTACCATTTTCAATACAATCATGTCCAAGTTAAATTACTCTACAGGATGGTCAAAAAGTCGTGGATCAAACGAAATAGGGAAATAAAGGAGGTAATTTCCAACGCTTTTAAAGTGAGAAATAATTTCGGTAACGTTTCAAAATTTTTGGAAATAAATTAATTGCTCTTGAAGGTACCCAGAGCCGCAATAGAACTTTTTTAGTGCTGATACATTATCTAGTAATAATACAACAAATGTTTGTTTTATTGTTTTATATCACATTTTTTTTTATTAAGTAGTCTAATTGTAAAAGAACTCGGTAGGTATACAAAAATATTCATAACTTTTAGGGCAATTGAATTATGACCATGCTGTAGAAAGATTTTTTGTTGGAAATGACCTCCTTTATTTATCTCTCTATTTCGTTTGATCCACGACTTTTTGACCACCCTGTATACAGAGTCAAATTGAAATAGCTAGCGAAAGTCCGCAGACGTGATGGGATTCGACATCTAAACACTATTAAACAAAAAGAAAACAGATTTTCTTAGCTCATAATTCAACGCCACCAGCGGTCGTTCACCCCAAAAAAATATATAATATTTTTATTTCGATCACGTATGCGGAGTTTCGCTAGCTAATTTATTTTGATCCTGTAGATGCTGACCAATTGGCAGATTTAGGTAAGTGACGATCTTCGTACGGTGGCTGCTAGCCACTGTATGACAGTAACCAAGAATCGAGCTAAATGGCTTTTGTTTGGACAGACTTATGTGCAGCACTGAATTGCTATAGGCAAATGGTAATATTCCGGGGTTTGATCCCCGGAGAGCAGTTGTGGCCCAGTTAAAACGGCATAGACTTATGAGTTGTAGGTCGTAGGTTCGAACCCAGACACTCACTTTACTTTACGTTGCTTATATTATTTCATCACCACTGCTCTCAAAAAGGTGAAGGAAAACATTGTGAGGAAACCGGCATGTCCTAGAACTAAATATTCCAAGACAATTGACATGCACCAACCTGCACTGGGCACGTGTGGTGAATTATGACTCACTCCCTCTCAGATAGAGGAGGCCTGTGTTCCAGTAGTGAGAACATTATAGGCTGAAGATGCTTATGTCGCGGTTAAATTCCCTCACAACCAATATTTGTGTGGCCGTACACATTTTCCAGGTGTAGGTAAGTAAAATTGGGAGTGGAGGATATGAGCATATATTTCGCACTCCCGACTTATCCACAAGAAGCACACCAGAGATTTTAGTCAATAGGAATCTGACATCACCTTCCATTCTACATCAATGAAGGTTTCCTCAAAAAAATGGTGTAGGTTAATTAATGATACTTCCAATTATATTTCCAGATCTCCTGAACGAAGACCTGGCAGATGACGTGCGATGTGCCAAACGTATTTACGATCGAGTTGGCTTCAAAGCTTGGCCGACCTCCTTCTCTTATTGCAAGGAGAACAGCCTCCCAGATTTGTCAAGATGTTAATAAAGACCACTTGGTCCTTCTACCCGCGTGTTCGTTAGTCTGTAAGATAGATTAAATTAAGAATATTATAGTATTTTGTTGAGATAGGTAAATTGACAGTAGCTTGTTTCTTGATGTTGCCAAAGCTAGGACTGGTCCACACTAGCTCAAGACAGAGAGGAGTACAAAGGAGAAAAGGAGACCTTGGCCCTGCAGTGGGACAATAATATAGGCTAAAAATAAATAAATAGTATATAAGGTCCCATTAAAATAGCTACCTATTTTCTAAAAGTTTGTCCATCTACATGGACAAACTTTTAGAAAACATTCAGACCACCCAAATTAGGACGATGGTAAAAAATATATAAAGAAAAACGCATTAGATACTTACAAGAAAAATAATCAGCTAACGAAAATACACTAATTTGCCAGAAATTTATTATTTTAGGTCAAAATAAAATCACTTTAATCAGGGTTTTTTTTTGCTTGGAGATTATCTTTGGTTGGACATACTGAGCGCTGTGTTAAAATTTGTCCGTCTATTTTAATGGGACCCTGTATAATTAGAACGTTTTCTGTTATTTCAAGAACTGTTAGAATTTTGTCTTCAACGCTATATGAAAATACAGATCGGTATGCATAGTCTCTATTATAGTTCGAATTTTTTGGTCAGAATTACAATTATGGTATCATTTATTGAATAGAACGAGAAACTAGCCATATGCGGATTGTTAAAGGGATTAGTTAGTAGTTAGCTTGTTAACAAGCTTATCAAAAGGCTTACTACACACGCTAATCTCCAATCATCTGTGGGTAATAAAGTACTGCTAACGAATGGTTTTTACCGCCATTTTAATCCTTATCTAATATTAGACGCCATTTTATATTGGCAAATAGTTTATGCCACCGCAAAACTGCGTGGAACAGGGATGGATTTAAAAGTAGGTCCTCTGTAGTAATAAGGACCAAAATGTCAAATAGGCCGGTAAGGTGCTCGGATCATGTTTTATTTTTAGTTTTATTGTTAAGACATTTTTTTTTATTAAAGCGAGAGGATAAGATAGTTGTCATAGCTAGAAAAAAAGAAGGAGCGAGAAGAGAAATTAATGAGAGTCATAATCCAGCTAATTAAATGAGAAAGTTTTAATGGTTGGATGTTTGTTAATCTCGCAAAAAACGGCTGAACGGTTTTGCCGTTTGGCACATAGATAGTTTATAAACCGGATTAACACATGGAATACTTTTTATCCCGTTCTGTCATCCATGCGGGCGCAGCCACGGGCAAAACCTAGTTTCATAAAAACCTATCAATTTTGGAGAATCATAAGCAACTGAATAAATTAATGCTTTTTAACTATTTTACTTTAGATATTGCAATTTGCTAAAGTCTAGACAAGTGTGCAAAAGGACCATTATTTGTCTTTTAACCTTTCGTAGAGCAGTTTGAGCAGTGGTTGCCCAGTGGTAACGACCGCGACTTACGAGAATATAGGTCGTAGGTTTGAACCCTGACAGGCGCTTTACTTTGTGTAAATTATTTCATCGCCACTGCTCTCAAAACGGTGAAGGAAAACATCGTGAGGAAACCGGCATGTCCTAGAACCAAAAATTCGAAGACATGTGACATCTACCAACCCGCACTGGGCCCGCGTGGTGGATTACGGCCCAGTCCCTCTCAAAAAGAGGAGGCCTGTGTCCCAGCAGTGGGAACATTATAGGCTGATTATGTTATGTATGTATGTAACCTTTCGTATGCGCGAACGTGGATCTACGCGAGACACAATAGCTTTTTAATTGTTTTTGTAATTATTTTTATGGAAAAAGAGTTTGATATTGATTGTATCCCCTAACACATTCATAATTAACACACAAAGCAAGACATGTTTTCTAAAAATAATAAGAACCTTCTCCACTTTTAAAATATTATCTCTTCGCTTTAATGAGACCAAATTAATTCTAGATTTTCGATTTAGTTTAGCATAAACCTATTATCTCAAACATTTTATTTGAGAAATAAGTTCATAATCTTTTGAATTAATTATCCTTGCGGTAATTCTGTAAGTTTCTTGAATTACAACACAAAGGACAAGTAGGTGTTAATAAAATCTAAAATTATGAATATTATAATTATGTAGTTTTAAAATTATGTATGTTTAATTATATCTATGTAAATTAGAATAAGATAAGGCCAAAGTTTTCTATATTTATACTTTTAGAATTCATTTGTTTAAATAAAGGTTACATTTACATTTCTTATAATGTCTGTGTTTAATTTGATAATAGATTGATTTCGCAAAATAAAAGTAAAACTTTTAACAGTTTCATGTAATGGTATGTCTAAAAGTTTCAAGTAGATAGACCAAGAGGAATTTGTTCAAAATTTTCTTGAATAAATCCTTATAAGTAACTGAAAAAGCTAAACTTACAAGCGACATAATTTTTGAATTTTCTAAAACAAATTCCAATGCCAAACCTCTCAGTAAGATAAGTAACGCCTAACAGAAACTTCGTCCGAATAAACTCTCGTGTGTAATGCGGCTATACGTATTACTGCAGGCGTTTGTAACTCGTTCTCCTGGAAGTCTTAAAAGCTTTACTTCACCAACAATGCTACTATAGGAGATCAAAAAAAGCTTTTGATACACAAGGATATAGTTCTAAGTTTTTCAAATAGTGTTTATGTTCTAGATGTTTGCGAGAAGATACCGAATTCTGTTGCGTGTCGTTATTATTGAAAATTGACCACCATTATACTTTACATACTAGGTGTGCACTGTGTAGGGTTGCAAATTAAAACATATTTGTATATCTATTTATATAACTATTTTTTTATTTAATCATAATTGCTCAAATCCCACAAACTAAAACAAAATTCTCTGCTATACAATACAACAAACGTTCTGCTCAGCTTTATAATAGGGTAAACAATTCTATTCTATTATGAAAAATTATCTTGCTAAGGGGATCGAGGAGGGGGGGTTGAAAGGGGGGGTTCAGGGGATCATAATAATATGATACCAGAATAACTCGGAAGAGCGGAGTCTCCTAATACAGGCATTTTTTTGCTTAAAAGGAGGCTTCAATCATCAACTTGTTCTCTTGATTTGGTTAAGAATTAAACAATTTTTAATATTTTTATTTTATATAAAATAACATCAGGTCTGTTTTCCGCCAAGGGTAAGTCAGAGGTGTAGCATAGTGCTTAGTAGTTACGCCCTCATTTCGCTAGTTATGTTTAAGTCACCAGTAGGTATGTTGAAAGTAACTCTGTAGTACCTATTTATTTTGGTGCTGAGAGACAGGAGGTGGAAGGTAGGGTTAATAATTCAAAAACAAATGATGACTTGTTGCGCGCGCCCTAGAAACATTACGGCAATCTTCATACATAATTTATTGTAACTTTCTCCCCAAGTGTGTAAGTCACAGATATAGATACCTAGACCTAGATAACGCAAGTATGAAAACCAAGCGTGCCATTTTTTGACTACATACTATGACATCACGATCACTAGGTATTTAGTGATGGTAACATCAAATCGATTCAAAGACGCCGCTGTGTGCGGCTCCCGTCTTGCCCCACCCCCGGGGCCTAGCGCCAGCGCTCACGCTCACCCAGCCAGCAGTACACAGGACTGAGCACGAAAGTGGCGGCTTACGATTTTTGTACGTAAGCTGGTACGATTTTTGGCACGCGAAGTAGTTGCTCTTGCGTTATCTAGGTGTATGTATATCTGTGGCGTAGGTACTTATTTACATGAAAGGTCAAGGAAAGTAATTTTTAAGCAAATTGACTACCTGCTTAAAGTGTCCATATATTCAATTCACAACTCCATTCTTAGACAGTTGTATGAATTGGCAAATGGCCGTTGGTTGTCAATTTGCTTAACAACAAATTTCCCTGACTGTATTAAGTTGGAAAACGTGTACCTACGTAAGTTATTTAGGTACTTACCTTCTAAAAGAAACTTGTAATTATTGCTAGCACTGAGTTAAACTTTTTAGACGTAGATTAATTATTTATGAGAAAGGTAGGTAGATAGGTACTCAAAAGTTATGTACTTTATATAATAACTTAGGTAAGTCCTACTTAAATCATTTGCCTAGCCTTTTCCCAAGTATGTTGGGATCGGCTTCCAGTCTAACCGGAAGCAGCTGAATACCAGTATTTTACATGAAGCGACTGTCTATCTGATCTCCACAACTCAGTTACTGGGTAATACGATACCCCCTTGGTAAGACTATTGTCAGAATTTCGGGCTTTTGACTACCCGTAACGACAGTCAAAGACCCACGAATGACAGCCGGGACGTGCTTTCCGAGGTACGGAGGGGTCTCGGTATGTAAAGATGGTCACCCATCCGCAAAACAACCGCGGCAAGCGTAGATTAACCTGAGTGATCGACCTATGCGGCGGTTAAGTGTGTGTGGTGGTGAGTAAGTCTTACTTAAATATAGAACATAATGGCTTAATCACTCACAGAACTTATCATTTCTATTTTCAGCGTCTTTGGATGTATAGCAAAACAACCGACTTCAAAAAAAACTACAAAGTGATAAATAACTTTAATTTTGGAAGTCGGTGTCGTTGGTTCCGCATTTTCGTTTCTTGACACCGACTTCCGAAATTAAAGTTATTTATCACTTTGTAGTTTTTTTTTGTAAAAAAGTTTTTATTTTTCACTTTTTAGTTGTACCTACTCCACACAATTTCAAATAACACTAGTGCATTGAGGAATTGAAGACACCGACTAGAAGAATCATCAAAATTCGCATAGAAATGCCGGAGATGCAGTACATTTATGCATATAACATCGTACATAAGAATAATTATATAATGTATTATATACTAAAACCTTCCTGAAAGTATGTAGATCACATTAGTGAAAGAATTATCAAAATCGGTTCATTAGTTTTTGAGAAAATCGCGGACAAACAAACATACATACATACATACATACATACATACGGGTCGAATACAGAACCTCCTTTTTTGAAGTCGGTTAAAAAGGCAGCGCGTGACCAAAATCAGAACTAATGCTGCCATCTTTCTTTTTCAATAAAACAATTCTAACCCTTCAAAACGTTGAAGGAAAACATCATGAGGAAACCGGCAGGTCCTAGAACCAAAAATTCGAAGATATGTGATATCCACCAACACTCACTGGGTCCACGTGGTGGATTACAGCCTACTCCCTCTCAAAGAGAGAAGGCCTGTGTCTCAACAGTCGTAACATTATTGGCTGAGGCTACGACCCCTGTCAACGTCACTCGAGCGATATATCCTATTAACATTGGACAGTGTTTTGTCTGACAGTTAAAGAACTGTTTTATAATATCAAAAAGATTAACTATCTACGTAAGAGATTATCCACAAGGTCTTCATAACGTTCCACGCATACAGAAATCCAAAATACCCCGGTTTGGACCCTCAAAAAACCCCAAAACTTCGCCCAGTTCCAATAAGCCCAGTAATCCATCAATTTCTCATATCACTAAAACGTTTGTATAACGTTATAAAATTAAAAGCTTGTGCGGAATCCTACGTTGCACGTCCCGCGCACAAAGTAAAATGGGTACAGAAGGTCGACTCCAAACAAGCGAGACCGCACGCACACATAGACACGCTTCACGTACTCCATGGTTACCTACCCTTTTAAAATGATTTATACATTAATAATTGTGCGTAAAGATAATGTACCTAAGTGTCTGGAATAAAATTGGTATAAAGTATTACAAATTAGGCAATGACAGACAAATTAAGTAGGTAGGTATGTTTGTATGTAAGAAAATGTCATAAAAGGAATTAAATTAGCAACCAGATAATTTTGTCTAGACTCTAGAGTACTCTAGATTCCAATGGAGCAGGCAGAACCAGCATGTTTCCAAGCATTTTTATCTTGTATTGTGATTGTGATCCTTTAATTTTTGTACAAAGTGTACTTTGAACATAAGTTTTGAATTTTCTTTCGGGACTGGATTTTTTTTTGTGATCGCCGTACGTACGCGTCTATAATATTTGTGCGTGCGCATGTTTTCGCCCATTGTATGGAGCCGGCCTTCTGCACCTATTTATTCCGTGTCCCGAATCCGCCAGCCGCGTTCCATGGACGGTCCACTCGTTACAGATTTCAAAGCGGCGGATATTACTCCATGCGGTTATTTTCTGTTTTATTTTCATACGTTCCAGGGCTTGCACGGGTATCAAATTGTCAAAATTTTTAGGCTTTGGAGGTAGTCGGAAAAATGGGAGGAAGAACTCAATTTTGCAATAAGAGGGTAGTATAGCATTTTTTGTTGTTCCGTGACAGCATTTTCACAGTGAAGGTGCAGGTTCATTCGAAATTGCAAACACTCAGAAAGCGTGCTCTTGAATGTATCAATGTTTTACTTCTTTGGCAAAAAGATAATTTTACTAATATCCATCCCACTATCGCCTTTTTACTACCGGACCACCAGACGTACTGCAGGATACTATCCGGATTTGGTTGATATCCAGTCCAGACCAGTCGTACTCAGCGCTTCTCCTCTACATTTATTATGAGTGAACTGGCTTCGTCTGGGTACGCTCGATCCATCTTTCATAGGGTTAGGGGGCAACTCGTCCACTTAAAAACTCGGACCAGGGACCACAGCCTTCAAAGCATGAGTGAACTGGCATCGTATGAGCTCGTTCCATTGTAGATCTAATCCATCGCTTTCCATCAGCCGAGATCGAGGTCAAGAGCAGGCTCAATCGGCAATAATAAAAAAAACGAGTATGCTTATGACCACACGACTGAAGTGAAACTTCAGTATTGCGTATTTGGCTATGAGAGGAAGAGAGAAAGAAAATGTGCGCGCGCACTGCTGTCTCTTGCTTATATCCCCCACTCAACTCCCGTTCCCCTCGCCCGATCACACTTTTCGTAACGCTTACGTCACGCGTTCGCCAGCTTACTCCCCAAGTCAAGCGTGCGTAAAGAAGTTTCACTTCAAAAACATTAAGAAGCAAATGATTCATTTTGAACTTACAATAATCACGCATCTCTTTTAAAGCTTTTCCAGGGTTCCATTATGTTCGTAAGTAAAGCAAAACAAGACATTATTAATTTCATTATTGTCATCTGCGATGTAGGTACTCAGTTACCCATGCAATAAAATACCTAACTACGATCTGAAACAATTGCCAAATGGGATGATTTTCTCGGTCATTTTATTCAACATAAAAAACTATATTATTAATAGGGGCCATCCTTAGCAAGGATCCAGCACACGGTGTGATGGAAGCCTCTGGGATAACCGTCAGCTCGGACGTCTAGCTGCATTACAGCAGCGGCTTATGATATAAGTCACTACCTCTACCTCTCTCATCTCTCTGTGGCCAAATTATTTTGTTAAAACTGTTGTAGTTGCGGGTAGGAGGCAGGAAAGTTTATCTATACAGGGTCTACTTAAATTAGGTAACGAAACTCCGCAGACTTGATGGGTATCGTTATCTAAACAAAAAAAAATTAAAAAGAAATTAATTTGATGACTTTTTTATGACCGCAGTCACTTGAAATATCAGTTTAAGAAATCAGTTTTTTGGGGGTAAACTTCACAGACGGGATTTGAATCGATATTTAAACACGACAAAATTGAAGTAATAACAATACCATCCTTGACCCCAAAAAAAAAACATCAAATCTATTAAATGTTTAAAGATTTGATGTTTTTTATATTTGTTTATTTACTTTATCGTGTTTTAATTTCGATACCCATCACATATACGGAGTTTCGCGGGCTAATTTCATTTGACCCTGTATTACTAGCGAACTGCACATGCCTCGCTCAGTTGCAATGGCGACGTGCCACCTACGTCATTATTTTTGTATAATGCTGTACGTTTTATTCACATAACTTTCCGGAATAATTTATCTAGGTACGGCTACATTGTCGCCATATCGCGAACTACACTTCGCGCGCTCTCTCTCGCACATCGCTCGACGCATGTCTCGCTGTTGAACAGAGAACGCGCGAAGTGTAGTTTGCGTTATCGCGACAATGTAGCCGTAGCATAACAATAGCTTTTGGACCTGAACCCTGAACCTCGTTAATGTAGCCAATCGTATTTTTTAACGCCACAGTTATGGCACAGTTTGGCTCAGACATTAACATTAAGGTGAATGCGCAGTGGTAGACCGCGAAATTCAAATTTTCTTACGTTTTTTGCAATTTGTAGGCCAGTATCAGGTTGTATCTTGATCAAAATTTGATTCGCGACAATAACAGGTACGTATTTATTGAATTATAATCATTAGAATCATTAGTACCTACATCTTTCTAAGTTAGATTTGTACCACTAAGCAGTTTTCCATAAGAGATTTGTTGTGGTACAAATCCAACTTAGAAATATGTATTAATGATTGTAATGATTATAATTCTGTAAATACGTACCTGTTATAGTCGCGAATCAACTTTTGATCAAAATATAACCTGACACTGATCTGAAAATTGCGAAAAACGTAAGTAAATTTGAATTTCGCGGGCTACCCTGGCACTTCCCCCTTAACGTAGGTACAGACGCCAGCACATCAACCTACACCTAACTGTCAAATTTTCCCAATCAACATTGAACCTTATGCTTTAGCGATAAAGTTGAAAATCTATTACAGAAATCTGACAGATTGTAGTAGGTTGGTGTGCTGGCGTCTGTACAACAGGAAAATGACTGTTACAAACAAACTAAAAATGTCTAGCTTTACTATATTTGAAATAAATAGAAGGAACAACAAACTGAATGTCATGCTTAACAAAGTTCAAATTCCATGGCAACCAAACACTTATTAGGACCTTTATGTTACCAATGGTCACTTAAGAATCATGGGCTGATTTTTCAATCATCTGATAACTTTTTTTTTTCCTTTGTGGCAACTGAGAAAAAAATTAATCTGATAACTTTATTCGAGGAATAATTTTGAAATTTTGACAGTTATTTCATACAAAAACTGTCAAACGTCAATTTTATTCCTCGAATAAAAGTTGTCTGGCTATGGAAAAATCAGCTCCTAGAATACATTTTACTCAAGTAGATAATGGCGATAGAATGTAAATTAACTGAGATTATGAACACTGCTATACACCAAGTTATCAGGCACCATCCCCTCTGACAGTGACAACGATCATCTGTCACATATCGAAACACGATTTAAAAAATCCAATATACATACAAAATATGATCCGTAGATTGACACGCGATGCACGGAACACTCAACACGAAACATTCTGTATCGGATGTAAAAATAAAACGCAAAAATTGCCTTCATCATGTTGCGTCGACATGTACGAAATTAATATTGAAGTTTGATCAGCATAGCTATTCACAACCATCCGACAGGCTATCGTATCGAAAATGACACATTTCGGTAACCTGATTTGCCTTGCCCCCGAGAGCAAACTGAAGGGCAATTCCCGTAATTAAAAACGTTCAAAATCTAGTCGCAATCTCATCTCACCGACAATCAATGTCAAAAACTTGTCAAAAAGTGGGGAAATTAGAGGTATATTTGACAGATTGAAACTGAAATCAGATTTTGAACATTGGACTTCAGCTGTCGGAAGAATAGCGGTCGTCTATTTGATTAAAAGTGACAAAATTTTCGGGTTTTGGACTTGTGAATAGCGTTCAGAGGACTCCTATGATAACATTGATTGATGTTCGATACGGGACGAAAGCGTATCGAGTGTTTGTGAATAGCTATGCTGATGTGCGGTTTTGTCATGTGTTCTGTTTTATTGGTTTGGAGTTTTATGAATAAGACAAAATCTATGTACGTACGTGGGCACATAGCTATGTGCCCAATAAGATTTCCCACCGAAAAAAATGACGGACTCCCATACAAATTTACTACCCCTAGCTAACCCCTTTAAGGGATGAATTTTCAAAAATCCTTCCTTTGTATTCAACCTCGTCATAAAAGGAACTCTTGTACATCATTTCAGCCGAAAGACGTCCACTGCTGGACATAGGCCTACCCCAAGCACCGCCACTTGGACCGGATCTGTGCTTCTCGCAACCAATGGGTTCCTGCGGCCTTCACAACGTCGTCGGTCCACCTTGTGGGAGACCTTCCAACACTACGTCTTCCAGTACGTGGTCGCCACTCCAGAACCTTTCGGCCCCATCGGCCATCTGTTCTGCGAGCAATGTGCCCTGCCCACTGCCACTTAAGTTTGGCAATTCTTGGGGCTATGTTGGTTACCTGGGTTCTCCTGTGGAACTCTTTTACATTTCACGCTTTTAGACCTATCGATTTAGGCTGTAGGTACGTTGTGTATCCGTGAATGAATTAATTTTAAATTTTTATTAAGTAGATTTTGCAGTCATTTACCCATAAGTAGTAGGCACCCCTGATGAACATAGTTTTCGTCAAGTATGCAGTAATAAGCTCTCTCAATAAATGATATTAAATTAAGTCCTCCAGTCCGAATTTCGGCCATGGAGACCAGCCTTCGGCGCGGAAGATAAACTATAGTGCAGGTGTGTGCGCACAGGTGCACTGGTGCAGGGCCAACGACATAACGTGCTTTCCGAGGCATGGCCGCCAACTTTCAAACTTCGGACTGTCACTTAGAAATTCTCAATGGGACACCCAATAACACTTTTGTGCTCGACCCGGGAATTCAATCCTGGAACAGAGCTCATCATAAAAGTTTGACATTAGAAGATAAGAGTTTGGGATTTGAGCGGGTTTCCGTCAATAGTGCACCCAATGGGGCTCGAACTCACAAACTCTTAATCACCAGTCCCGTAATTCGACTATTGGACTATTTTATAAAAATGGTTTAAATGCTGTAGCGGTATCTACAACGCCACATGCGAACAACGCGTCATACTGAAAGAAATAAACATTTTTATTATTTATTATTTATTACTGACGTCACGCAAAATCCTGCATCTCGCAAGCATAGTTTACCGCTCAACTAGCATAGACACTACGCAACGGCCCGACATGAATCATCGGGCAGTTGCCCGCCAGACACAACACCCGTCCGGTCGGAGGATCCTCCCTTTTCTATAGAGTATGAGTGAACTTTACACCCTGTTCCTCATACCTCTATAAAGCCACCAGAAATCACCCAGCAAATTCCCCCTTTATCTTCTTCGGTATGCAAATGCACCCAATTATTAAAACCATTACTATAATTACATTTCTTTTAACTAAAACATAATAGAACAATGTTTTTCAAACTCGTATAACAGTGCAGGATCCATAATGAAACGTAAAGAGAGTGACATATTCTATCGGAATATCACTTTTATTTTTATTTGTCCTGCACTTACACATTTAGCCCAAAAATGTATGGACGGTGAATGATCTCCTTTCATAGAAATATAAATTGATGCCGTCTTTCTCTGCAGGTTATGTTCCAACGGGCTCATGCTCTAAAGTTAAGAGATAAGTCAGATAGATGCAAGGAGCGTTCCCTCTACTCAAATTTCCGGCTAGCCAGAAAGGAAATCGATATAAGGGTCAAGATAGCTCTCACGTAGCTGCTGAGTTAAGTTACATATACCTAAGTTGGTATACAATTTTGTAAATAGTGTGCTTATGTGAGAACTTTCGTTTGAAAACTTGCTTATTGCTGAAAACAAGAAAAGTTTATAACAAATTGTAACATTCAACTTTTTCTTTTTATTTGTTTGACTCGCAAATTCTTATAAAACACGAAAGTACTGACGGAAAATTACGATAAAAAGCTGTCAAAAATCACCTATACCATCAACTTGTCTCGATATCTTAAATAATTTTGAGCGCAAACTAAGCTCTAATTATGATCTGGATTAAAATATAGAAAAGTATGTCCATTTCAGCAGTAGTGGTCCAGTGGTAACGGTCGCGACTTACGAAATTGTAGATCGTTAGTTCGAACCAAGACATACGCTTTACTTTGTCTAAATTATTTTATCAAAACATCGGGAGGAAATGGCCACGTTATAGAACCAAAAAATTGAAGACATTTACCAACCTGCACTGGGCCCAAATGATGGATTACTGGCTACGTACGGCCTACTCCGTTTTACTGAGAGGAGAGGAACATTATAGGCTGATTATGCTATCTCCATTTCGCTCTAGAATATTATATGCCTTTTCTAGGAATACTTGATTAGCAAGTATTCCCAGAAAAGTTACATACGGAAGACTGTAGATTTGTAGATTTTAAACATAACTACGCCTCACGAAAGTTAAAACCAACAAAAACAGGATATAACTGGATATATTTAAGTCCATACACTGAATCAGAACACAGTACAATAAGACAGTCCCATCCTTATCCATTCACAGTGACAGTTAGTGATGTGTTCGGTCCATACTTATCGACTTGTGTCGCATCACTCGCTTCCGGATAAAAATAAAAAGTCCTCAGACCGTATTGCGGCGGCCAATCTCAACGGAGACTAGCCTTCGGCGCGGGAGATATTATAGTGCACATGTGTGCGCGCAGACACAGGTGCACTCCCTCTTCCTTCACATTTTTTTTTTCATAATAACCGGCGAAAAATTTGCCATCCTGTATAAATACATACCTCCATCATCTGCCGAGCCTTTTCCCAACTACCTATGTTGGGGTCGGCTTCCAGTCTAACCGGATGCAGCTGAATACCAGTATTTTACATGGAGCGACTGCCTATCTGACCTCTACAACCCAGTTACTGGGTAATACGAAACCCCTTGCTAAGACTGGTTGTCAGACTTTCGGGCTTCTGACGACCCGTAACGACTGTCAAAGATCCACGAATAACAGCCGGGACCACCGGCTTAAAGTGCTTTCCGAGGCACGGACGGGTCTTGGAATTTAAAGATGGTCACCCATACACGGACCAACCGCGGCAAGCATAGCTTAACCTGATCGATCGACCCATGCGGCTGTTATTAATTAGCCACAAGCCCCTCAAAAGTACATACCTATTATACGTATTAGCCTTATGTTCACCAACATTTAAATCAACTGATTAAATATTTAATCAGTTCTATATTTGAAATTTCCTTAGGGAATTTGATATAAGTAAGCCAACTGTTTAAATACCTAACCGGTGCGTGGTTTGAATGTTGGTGAACTTAGGCCTTAGTATTGAAATGATCGGAATGTCGCAATTCCCCGAGTTTTGCACCCAAAACAGTATTCGAAACCCGTTTGACATAAATAAGGTAACAATGACCTAATTCCGGCCTAAAAGTGGTTTCCGAATCCACACTGATTTGCATTCGGGTCCCATTAAAGGCATTATCTCAGGTACCATCTAATTGACATTAATTAAGAGATCCCCCCTTGAGATAATCGATATACCGCTTCTAATTAATTGTGTATCGATAATAATAAATTGAATAATTTAGGTTAGTGGGCAATAAAATTGGTTGTAGTGTTTATTTTAACAGGTAGGTTAGTCCTATATCTTGTTTAGGATTTTTTAAACATTGCTTTTGATGCTTTATAAAATACGACAAGTAGGATATCATATCTGGATAGAGCAGTAGTGTCCCAGTGGTAACCGCGCTGACTTATAAGTTGTAGGTCTAGGGTTCGAACCCAGGCAGGCGCTTTACTTTGTGTAAATAATTTCATCACCGCTGCTTTCAAAACGGCGTAGAAAAACATCGTGAGGAAACCGGCATGTGCTAAGACCAAAAATTGGAAGACATATGACATTTATCAACTCACACTGGACCCGCGTGGTAGATTATAGGCCACTCCCTCTCGAAGAGAGGAGGCCTGTGTCCCAGCAGTGGGAAAATTATGGGCTGATTATGACGGAGGATATCATAGACTTGGAAAGATAACCCCGTTGTATTTCCCTAGAGGTTGATTTTTTTAAATAGGTACTTATGAAAGGCTTCTGGAAAGCCTCTATACGCAAAGCAAGCATTATTTTTTTCATCAAATTGAATATTTAATCTTCAGCAGTTTGGGCTGTGTGTTATCATAATTATCAATAAGTGGTCCCAACCATTGTGGTTTTAAATAGATTTAACAGCAACTGAACAATATGGGATCATGAAATAACAATTGAACAATAAAAAGCCCCTATCATTGAGTGATATGAAGTATTTAAATAAGTATGTAATACGCCAATTATCAGGAGAATACAGTAGCATTAACCGAATCCCATTGAATGAAACAACAAAAACCGTGGAATTTCAGGGGATCAGACCAGATTAAGTCATAAACATTTATAATTAAATCGGTTACTTTTTTACATAACCGTATACATTAAATCGATACCAAATGGAAAGTCATCGGTTTTCGGTAAAACAAGATACTTTTATCAAACCTACGCGATACGACATTATTTCAAAAGTGCCCAGCAATCGTTAAAATTCAAATTTCACTACTTTCCCATAGGAAAACTAACACAAAGTTACGAAACTTAGTGATGCCTGATGCGAGCGAGTTTATTCGAATTAATCGAGTGATATTTGTTCCGATTCAATTGTTTTGAAATCGAATAAACATTGTGTGCGCTTGATTGAATTTAGTAATTGTTAATTTTGGAAAAACCTTCCATATTTAAAAAGTAAACAGTCTATTGTTTTTAAATGTTTGCTACGTTAGTCAATCAAATCAAACAATGCGCTTTTAAATTAATTTATAGTTATTGTGCGCTTTTACAAGGAGAGGAATAATAACAGCCGCACAGGTCGATCGCTTAGATTAATCTACGGTTGCCGCGGTTGGTCTGTGGATGAGTGACCATTTTTATGATTTTTACATACCGAGACCCTTCCGTGCCTGGGAAAGCACGTTAAGTGGTTGGTCCCGGCTGTCATTCGTGGATCTTTGACAGTCGTTACGGGTCGTCAGAAGCCCGAAAATCTGACAACCAGTCTTATCAAGGGCTATAGTATTACCCAGTAACTAGGCTGTGGAGGTCAGATAGGCAGTCGCTCCATGTAAAATACTGGTATTCAGCTGCATTCGGTTAGACTGGAAGCCGACCCCGACATAGTTGGGAAAAGGCTAGGCAGATGATATTGATATGCGCTTTTATAATTTCTAACGTCACGATATTATTGTGAACGTCCGCGTCACGTCACGGCATCATGATAACACAGGAAATTAAAATGTATGGAAATAATATATGAAAACGCTTATAAATTTCCGTCCACAATAACCTTTTAACGTGAGTTTTCGACATATTTTATGGACGTGGACGTCCACGGTAATATCGTAACGTTAGAAATTACAACAGCATACATTCGGCACAGCTGATATTATCATAGCTCAATTTTTTCATTTGTTTAGAAACAAAGAAAAATGCATTGGCATTACAGCAAAATAAATACACCTTAAAACTATAAAAACAGAAACCAAAGATTATAATGCCAAAACGGTCTCAGCTCAGCATAATGACAGATGTCAACACAAGGTGTATCACCTGACGCTGATTTTCAGCTGCAGCCCACTTAGGTTTATATGTCTGTTTCTGGAGGTGACAAAAGGACTAGACAGGCAATACTAGGAAGATAATATCGCTCATTTGGATTTTGGAGTAACATCGACGTAACTGCTACTTTTTTTTTTACGTCTATGCTTTCCTAACGTAAATACGCTTTCTAAGTGCTTTGGCATATTTAACTCATATTTGGGAAAAAATACATTTACGTCGATATTTCTCCAAATGAGCGATATGTCGGTTACAAAATGGTTATTCTGTATCTGAGTTGTATGTACCTATCTACTAAGCATGTGTGGGTTTATTCACTGTGGCACACAGGTAGTTGAAGATACAATCATACAAATTAGAGGTTATGAAATGGACCCGCTACGTCCATTTGCTTTGTTATAACCATTTTATAAACTGTCAAAGAACGGCAATGATTTGAATATTTGACACTTTAAGTTGGTAGCCAATTTGATAAACAATTAATACGACCATACGCCTTGGGTTTTTATCTGTAATGTTTATTTTTTTTTTCATAAATCAATTAGTCTATTCTTCATTCGTACATCTCTTTTATCCGTCATCATATGGCCGATTCCTATAATTTACGGACCGTTATTAGTTAAAATTAAGACTCTTGTATCTTTATTAATAATTAAGGGGCTTACAGGACCTAAACGCAAAAAACGCAAGTTTTAGAAACAATAAAAGTAAATGATCGCCTACAGTAAAAAAAACCAAAAAAATATATGATATTCTTCAGGATAAATGCTAGGATGATAGTGTGTTGAAAACATAATACAACTTATTTGGTACGATAGAAAAAAATCATGAAGATACCTCTAAAAACTTTTTATTTACAACAAAATTCATACTAATATACATACAATCATTATGATTTTTTGTCAGATTATTCTACAAGCAACATACTAAAACTATAGTGTTTTAGTTTTTTTGTCCAAAGACTAGATTTTTCGTAAATCGATAATTGCTTCATATTTTGCAATAAATTACCAGCGTTGTGGCATCGCGCTTCTCTTTCTTTTCTATGCAGACCGACAAAGACCGCGCTTTAGGTCATGTAGTCCTCTTAAGAGAGAAGCAGAGGCCTCCTAGCTTTGCATAGTAGATCCTCCTATATGGAGGTAGCTATCATAGGTAAAATTTGAAATTACCTAATCTATTTGTATGCCCAGTTTGGCAATAAAAAATACTACCACAATTAGTAAGCAAAACTATTCGTTTTTCTTTATAGGAAAAGAGCATTAGTAGTCACCTCACTATGTCCATTCTCCGCCTCTATGGTCTCCCATTTAAAAAAAAAAATTCTTCATTTCAACAGAGGCGTACGTTCTATTCGAATTAATCGGATAATTACAATAACCGACCATCAATCATCGAATGTATTAAACAGCGGGGTAGCACGCAAAGGCTTTCATTTTGACAGTTCAACATCACTCATTGCGTTATTTACGTTGTTGAGCAGACAAATTTTTCGAACATAAGAAGCAATGGATTTGCGATATCCTTCAAAATGATTCAGTTTGTGATTGAAAGTGTGCTGTACGCAATTAGGATGCAGGATCAAACAAAGATTGGTTATTTAAACACAACGAAACCACTTAAAGTTTTCCATTAACAAACGTTATGGCGGAACGTTGCATCAAAACAGACGTTTTCAGCCTACACATCTGTAATAAACTATTGTTTTATTAATAATAACTATTATTTTATTGCCAGAACGTGGGAAACGGCTTTATTATTATTTTAAAGTAGCACAGCTTTTATGCCCATCTGGGCTCGTCGTTTACTAGGCAAATCCAATATGGCCCCTTGCCAGTGGGTGCATCTGGAGCAGTACCGCCACAATGTGTATGTGCTAAGAAGCATAAGCATAATCAGCCTATAATGTTCCCACTGCTGGGACACAGGCCTCCTGTCTGTGAGAGGGAATGGACCATATTCCACCACGCGGGCCCGTTGCGGGTCTGCTAAGAAGAATTGCTACTTTCTCTGTAACATCCTTTGGCTTTGACTGCCTCGTCGGTCTAGTGTGGTGGTGGCACTAACTGCCGAGCATGACGTCCTGGTTTCGATTCCCAAGTTTTTCTATAAGGAATTTCTCAGTAGCAGCCCAGAACCTAGATTTGTGCCCGGTTGATGGCATTAGGCTCGCCCCTATTACATGAGACTTCATAATAACTGGCGAAATGTGGGTGTACATGTTATATTTATTACTTTATGTTATACCACAGAATAACTAATAGTACTATCGGTTATACTTTAGCGTTTGACTTTGGAAGCGAAAATCTCGCCTATCTAATCTTTTTATTTTCTTTTTTTAAGGGCTTTATCGCTGAGCGATAACGTCGCCCTGTAACATCAACACACTCAACTAAACCTAAAAGAGATAGCACTAAAGTTACTTTAAAACAAAGAATGCCAGTTTTTACCGTGTCTATCTAATCTGCATTCGCGATTTATTTGCCAAAAATGTAAACAAATATGAGGTTATGGAAAAATAACTTTAAATCCTACTCAATAAAGTTCAGTTTACGCCACGACTTCAAGCATTTTTATAACTTTTTCCATAGAGCTCTGAAATCAACTTAATTACCATTAATTTTTATTTTTTTTTACTTGAAATAATATTAATTTGAAACATACATTTGAATAGTAGGTTTTACTTTTATACGTCCAATCAGTTTAATTTCCCCACCAATCATTCAAAAAGCCTGAAGGCCAGTTCCCGTAATTAAAAACGTTCAAAATCTAGTCGCAATCTCATCTCAGCGACAATAAATGTCAAAAACTTGTCAAAAATGTAGGGAAATTAGAGTATTTTTGACAGATTGAGACTGTGATCAGACTGTGAACGTTGTTAAAATTACGAGAATCGCCCCTGTGATTAAAAGTCAGTGCTACCGAGTCCCATAAATTCATTATTAATGCTGTTACTGAAATACTTTTTGCCAAATCTCCTTGAGAATCTCACATTAAAGATAAGAGCTATTGATTTACAAATGTTTTCGCACTTATTAACACCACAGGTGGTACAGACGTGATAACTTTCCCGTAATGTCTTCGTGAAAGCCAAAAACTCGATTTATGCATCCGATCTTGACACCGCATGACGGTTACGAGATTCAAAAACAATGGTGGTTCGCAGAATATGGCAATAAATACTTGCCCTGTTTACACCGTAGGGGAGTTCCTTAGTAATTCAAGTCAGTCTACTATCCAGACAGCATTAAAAAGTGCGAAAAGTAGATTCCAGATTTTGTTCCTTCGACGAATTAAACGAAGTCTCCATAGAGTAGAATCTTCATTGCTTAAAGTTCATTATACAGAATGATGTTTTTTAACGGTGCCAAATTTTTACAGGCTGTTCTACCCATGAATATGAACAACTTTCACTATGGGACCAACACTGAAATCACGAAAAAAAATCTGCTGTTTAATAGAAAAGTTCAATACGTACCTACTTGACCAAATGTATGAAACAGCAGATTATTTTTTTCGTAATATCGGAGTTAGTCTTTTAGTGAAAGTTGTTCATATTCATGGGTAAAACACCCTGTAAAAATTTGGAACCGGTAAAACAAATCATCCTGTATACATGTATGATGTATTACATAAGTAGGTATAAGAATAATGTAACCAGGTTTATTTTGACTTACAAGAGTATTCTTGCAGATTCTTGCCGTTCTTCTCCATAGAGATCTACGTTTTGGAATGGGCATCTAGGTTCAACTTTCTGACTAACTGGCCGACTCTTTCACAATTCACAAGTGCCTATAAGTGCTTCAAGTTTAAGTTTGAGGAGTTTCCAGTACTTAAACAATCCGGCTCAAATATCAGCAAGTCGGATTTCTTTAAGCCTCCATATCAATGACAATATACCTACTTAACAACGTGTATCCAACAGGCTATACAATAAACTTAACACATCTATAGCACCTCCTTTTCGATGTCGTGCACAAATCAACAACAGAGATGACTCACAGAATCGGAATGATCGAGCCCTGTTTGAAACCAAATGGAGTACCTACAATATCTGTCCAAGTTTGCAATCAAGTAGCCGAAAAGGCCCACAGAGACAAAAAAAACTTCATGCACTTACTATAGCAGTGTTCATAATCTCGGATAATCTACATTCCATCGCCACTTAATCAGTAATCGACTTTAATACAATGTATTCTAAGTTGATTTTCGAGTGACCGTTTGTAACAAAAAGGTCCTAATAAGTTTTTGGTTGCAATGGAATTTGAACTTTATTAAGTATGGCATTCAGTTTGTTGTTTGAACTTGAAAATTATCTCCAATTCCTGACTAATATAATTAACTAACAATGGTGAGTCATGAGTAGGTACCCATTATTATATAGAAAAGAAAACCTTAATTTTCTCTCTCTCATATGACAAACCATGATAGAATTTCTCATGCTGTGATAAAATACTGGCCAGTTACCAAGGCAAATGACGGTGTTCTAATTTCAATTATAGTACACTATAGCCATAAATAAACATAACGCCGCGGTTCTTTTGGCGCTCAAAATTATGCTGACAGGGGGTCGCCGTTGGTAAACATTTGTGCAATTGTTTTGTGAAATGTATCTATTGAAAAAACAAGATGGCGGCATTAGTTCCGATTTTGGCCACGCGCCAAAAGAACCTCGTAGCGCTCCAAGCATAAAACTGGCAATAAGTGGCCAGTCCCAATAGAATTACGCCCTGTTTACACCGCAGGGAGTACGCTATTCGTCTCAGCCTTCAAAGAAGCCAAAAAGTCTGACAATGCAGCCAGTAATGTCACTCGGACAAGATTCCCACGTCCCCTGTTAGGTCATTGACTGTCGTTCGTTTATCGATTGCCTCGCGATAGTTTTTGCAATCGATTCCAACGATTCTTCGGCCTACCTCGACTAACGAGAGGTTGATTCGATACCTATATTGATTTTGTTAAGTTTGTTGTCAAAATGAAGTGTGGTTATTATTTGTGGTGGTTCTATATCTTGGAAATGTTTTATTTCATCATGTTTTGGTCTCAGACCAAGGTTTTTGGGTGTAGGTATTGTTAAATTAAGGCAATTTTCAATATTTTTTTTTTGTTCCCTTGTCCACATTAGCACTTTATCTACGTATTATGATATCACAATAAGATGTAATCTTTAAAAAAAAAATACAATTTGATAGAAATGTATGACCGAAGGAGACATGTAATACCGACCCTAAAATAAATTGTGATAACGACAGGAAGATAATAATGATGATAATTTACATCCAGAAAATATGGTTAGAGAGAGAAGAAGTTTAATAGTTTCTCATCATAAAATTATGTTCAAGGTCACTAACTACCAGGATCGCATAACAGTGACAGAGTAACTGCAAACAACTTGTCATCTATTTCCATCACTCCTACATTATGTACATGTATGTATACATCATTCATGCCACATACTAATCATTGCCGATAGCTTATTACTATAAGCAATTGTATGTGCTTGTCCATTTATCTTCGATACAAGGCGATGTATTGAACATGGATCTATCTGCTATTAATAGGGGGTTGGAGTATAAAGGCGAAACATAGAGCGCTAGTAAACCTTAGTAGCAAGGTCGATTTCTGAAGTATTGACTTTTGTCATTTTCTTTGCCGTATATAAAATTCATAATGAGTAGTGCCGTGTTGCCAAAATCCTTGGACATCGCATAGTAATCGGTAGGTATGTTCGGAGTTTGTATTAGTTAACGCAAAGAAATAACCAGTTGGTCCTCTTGACAAAGCTTATGTAAAGCCACCCTAGAGATGCTTACAATATTATGATAAAGAACTTTTTAGAAAGATCCCTATGGTGACATATAAACAAAGTTGCTTACTTTTTTATAGCCAGTTGTAGCCATCATTCTAAAATTCTTTACTATTCGTTAGGGATGACTGGCAAAAAAAGCCGCCATTGCTTATAAACGTTACGCTTGTGCAGTACTCCGTTAGAAAAAGGCTGTGAATTGTGATTTTAAAAGCGTTGTGCTGTTTACTACTGCTGTAATAGTGTAATATGTCATCATCTGCCTAGCCTTTTCCCAACTATTTTGGGGTCGACATCCAGTCTAACCGGATGCAGCTGAATACTAGTATTTAACATGGAGCGATTGCCTATCTGACCTCCACAACCCAGTTACTGGGTAATACGATACCCCTTGGTAAGACTGGTTGTCAGACTTTCGGGCTTCCGACTACCCGTAACAACTGTCAAAGATCCACGAATGACAGCCGGGACCAACGGCCTAACGTGCTTTCCGAGGCACGGAGGGGTCTCGGTATGTAAAGATGGTCACCCATCCACAGACCTACCGCAGCAAGCGCAGCTTAACCTGACAGATCGACCTGTGCGGCTGTTATTATTTAGCCACGGGCTCCTCCTGCTGTAATATGTACTGCTATAATATATGTATGTACTGCTGGGCATATAGTGACCTACGCGTTCAATATAATAAATGCACTGAGAGTACTTCTACGGCGGCCGCGGCGTTCTATTGCGTCAAGGATGTTTGCGGATAATAAGACTGATGGCTTGCTGCCCTTACCTATTACAAAAATATGTGCAACCCTGCATAGCTATTCAGAACCACTCGATACGCTTCCGTACCGTATCGAACATCAGACAATGTTATCGTAGGAGTCCTCTAAGCGCTGTTCACAAGTCCAAAACCCGAAAATGTTGTCAGTTTAAATCCAATAGTCTACCGTTATCTTCCGACAGCTGTTTGCTGTGGGGGGGCAAGGCAAATCGGGTTATCGAAATGTGTCAGTTTCGATACGATAGCCTGTCGGATGGTTGTGAATAGCTATGCTGATGACGCGTGCTAGCGGCAGCACCAACAGTATTCTCAGTGTGTTCGCAGATCAGTGGGATTCCCCGACGTTGTCGAGGTGGATGCAGTTCAAAGCTGAATTGTAATTTTAATTGTATGTTAATCTGTCTGTACCTACTAGCAATAAATGTTGAGTAACAATTGTTACTAACACTATGAACTTTGTCTGAAAATAAAAGTATTCTATTCTATATAAACATACAGGGTCAAATTAAATTAGCTAGCAAAACTCTGCAGTCGTGGTAGGTATTGATATCTAAACACGATAAAACATTAAGTATCTCACTTCACGTCTGTGAAGTTTACACAAAAAAAACTAAACTGATATTTCAAGTGAATACACTAATTGCAGTCGATGACCCCACAAAATATCAACTTTATTTCCTTTTCGTTATATCATATCACGTGTGCGGAGTTTCCCTATTTAATCTACCCTGTAGTACTTTGTCTTTTTCATACCCTACAGCAAGTGCATATATGCGAATCAATCGAACTGTCACATTGTAAACTTCGCTGAACCATAGAAGGAATGCCGACGTGTACCGAGATCAAGTTTTCTTTCTTTATCTTTTTGCTTTTAGACCAAAGAAAAGCTTCCCAAGTATGCGTTTGTGTTAATATGCATTTAATCAATTAATGTTTGCTGTGGGAGTTGTATGGAAGGAAATTTACATTTAGTGATTCCCTAGGTTTTTAAAGGAGTTCTTGGGAAATAGTTTCTACCGCGTTCAGGTTTCAGATCGTTATTTTAATGCGCTGTCCTCCTTTCCCATTTGGATCAGAGTCCAGCTATTTTTTCTGATTATTGTAAACGATGAGTTTTTTACGATTATTCAATAAGCTATAATCTACCTAGCTTTTTTCCCCAAATAACCTCCAGTACCCGAATATCGTTTAGAACCTGGATGAGGCTGGCGCAGCAATTTATAGATTGAAACACATGAAAAGAGAGACTTTCCTATGCTCAGCAGTCGGTAAACTCGGGCTGTGGATGATGATGATGAGGATCCGAATATCGGTACTCGTATTTAAAAAATGCTATTCCATCTCAAAATAATTATATGTATACTAGCTGCGCCCCGCGGTTTCACCCGCATAAGTCGTGAACCCGTAGGAATATCGGGATAAAAAGTATGCTATGTCCTAATCCAGGTCATGGTTTACCCATGTGGCAAATTTCATCTAAATCGGTTCAGCGGTTTAAGCGTGAAGAGGTAACAGACAGACAGACAGAGACAGACATACTTTCGCATTTATAATATTAGGATGGATTATGGATTTTTTTTATCTTTTAGACCGGTTGTTGACGGATTATCTTGCAAAGCAAGATGAAAACAAAAAAAAACAATAAAACCACTTTTCTGAATCTTGCTACTCTGATTTCCATGGAATGTCGAACGATGGAACTTTTAAATTAAATTTACGGAATACCTCAGCTAGATGATAATTTAGATAAAGTTTCAAAACGTCACCTGAGCTTGTGGACATTTGCCTTCGGTATTTTATGAACCGATAGAAAAGTTATAAAACCAATCGTTCTGAGTTTATAACGTACGAGTAGTAAGTCGTATCATGTGGAGTAGTTCGAAACGTGTTGATATCATTCGTTTTATAGTTTTTTTTTTTTATAAAGTGCATGCCTATTTGGAAACAGCTGCGTAATTATGCATATTGCGATACGATCGAAGCGAACAGTGGTAGTCCAGTGGTAACAGCCCTGACTTACGAGTTGTAGGTAGTGGGTTCGAACCCAGGCAGGCGCTTTGCTTTGTATAATTTATTTTAACACCACTGCTTTCAAAACGATGAAGGAAATCATCGCGCGGAAACCGGCATGTCCCAGAACCAAACATTCTAAGACATGAGACATTCACCAACCCGCACTGGGCCCGCGTGGTGCCTTACGGACCGTTCCCTCTCACAAAGATGAGGCCTGTGCTGTGACCCAGCAGTAGAAACGTTATAGGCTGATTATGCGATACGATCCAGAGCGATCGTTTTATGTGATTTGAGAACAGCCTGACCGTGAACATTTTGATGAAGTGAGCTGTCATTGGTGCTAGAGATTGACACTATTGACAGCTCACTTCACCTAAGTTGTCACGGTAAGCTTTTTACAGAATATGCCGGCAGATCAGAGAACTATAGCAGTGTTAATAATCTCATATAATTTACATTCCATCGCCACTTAATCAGTTATCCACCTTACTGAAATGTTTTCTAAGTAGATTTTTGAGTGACAATTTGCAACAAAAAGGTCCTAATAAATTTTTGGTTGCAATGGAATTTGAACTCTGTTTGGTATGACTTTCAGTTTGTTGTTCCATAACTTGAAAATTATCTCAAATTCTTAATTCAAATAAGTATACCTACACAGTTTTGGTCGAAAAACTGTCATGAGCGAAATAAGTAGGTGCCGTTTTTTTTTTTTATTTTACATATCTCAGGCAGCTGGATAAGAAGATAGGTAAAAGAGTTCTAAGCAGAAAAACCAGTTGGCACATCAGCCACTTATCTCATTATTCATAGTTACAAAGCGACTAACTCATTATACATGATATAGCATCTAAAATTGGAAAGTAAAGGTGCTGGCTCACTCGCGGGCCGCATCGCCCACGCCTGCGTAGGCGCCGACTACAATGACAGAACGATCGTGTTTCAACGGTGAATTGTATGGGGAGCAGTGATAGGCGGAAGCGGTTTTGTAGCTAAAATTAAACTATCAAAAATCTTCACGATATTAGATAAATAAGTCTAAAAATTTCTAATCCAATCGAAGGACTGAAGTTACTATCATGTATCTTTTTAGTATCACTAGCATGATTTTTTAGAACATAAAGTCTGCACTTTTTAAGGTAAACACAGCGAAAAATGCAAAAAAAATTCACTACGCTTAAATTGATAGTGTGTAGGTTTCAAATTAAATAATTCATTAAGTAATAATATTTGAAAAGACATGGTATATATTATTTTAGTACTGATAATTCACGAGAAACAATCAGCAACTCCAGCCGGGCCGTCGTCGTGTTGGCAACGTGCCGCTCGTGTAGGTATATGAGCACTTAGTACCTACCGCTTCGAGTCCTTATATTGCTGCCCGCTACCGCTTATCAACAAACCCACAGTCTCTAAAAATACATAATTATTATAACAAATATCCCACAATTTATTTAAATAATTTAGGCATTCCATTAGAAGGCGATCGATTGTAGACCAAACCAAACATGGAAGTAATTTTGCATAAAGTTATAATACGTAGATACCAAACCGGTTTCAAATTCGTTCTGGTTCTGTCTGATAAAACATCTGTTGTTGTTCTTTGTTTGAAACGTTAAAAAGTTCTTTGAAACGTTAAAAAGCAACTTCGATATTCAAATTACCTAATTATAAGTAGGTACAATGATATTGCTTTTCCCGTACTTAAAATTTTAGAGTAGATCTTTAAGATTTGGGATTGATTGTATCTTCATTTGTTTTTAAATCGTGCGTTGATGTTTTGCAAATGGGTAAAAATGGCCAGTCATCGTACAAGACAAAGAAGTTCGGAAGAAGAAAGAGGAGATACAGCAATGGGTGGAACAAGTCTGGTAATGATGGCAATGAATTGATATTGCTTTTCCCGTACTTAAAATTTTAGAGTAGATCTTTAAGATAGTCACTATAGTCGGACTTTTAATTAGCTGCAGTAAAATGACAGCTTAAGTGTTACCACTTTTTAACGAAGTTTAAATAGTGATGTGACAAAATAATCGATTCATTCAAGTAACATCCAGTTCAAAATCGATCCATGTTAAATTGTGATTTTATAAAAGAGGATGATATTTATAATGGAATTCTGGATAATATAATTTTACAACAAAAAAATTGAGCAAGGCCTAATTACTTACTGTTTTGTCATCACATCAGTGATCGGATTGGATTAATAAAAAGTATTAATTCTAATCACAAACATATCTTTTATTCTTTTACATATACTTATTTTTGAGTTTGTGGTTTTTGCAAATAATCCTGTATAGTAAACGTTATTCCTTATGAAAACTTTAATTTATTTAAAAAAATGATTTCAAAGGAGATGTTTCATAATGGGCCAGGTCTATGTACAGTAACTCAAAAAAAAGAGAAAAATCCGTAGAATTCGGGAAAAATACAGATAAATCAATTAAATGTATACTGTTGTGGTAGTGAATTGATATTTATCAATTATTTTTATCGACTTTCAACATGGCGTCTCACCGATTTAGTTACTCTGTGCTTAAAAACAATGACAGTAAACCATAGATCGACCATTGATCATAGAAACAGAACTGTCAGCTGTCACAACAGTGTCAATTCTTCAGAAATAAACATGTCAAACGTCATTAATCAATCAAAATGACAGCTTACCGCCATGACGGGTTTTTGTTGTGTGTTGCAATTTCAAGTGTAATTTCTTGCGTTTACCAGCAAACCAAGCCATTTCAAAGTAATTGGACAGTTGAGAACTATTTTAAATGAATTTCCCTATTTTTAAGTATAGTGTACAAGGACCTGGCCCAGGCTCCATACATTTTGAAACATCTCCTTTAAACAAAATTTTGTTTAGTAGATTCTTTATTTACGCTGATTTGAAACTACAACATATATTTTTAACCGATCAATACAAAGAATATTTTGATTGTTTACGGTTAAATCAAAATTGGTCAATTTCGAATATCTAAATTAAAACGATGTTTCATTGCGTTTTAATCACATCACTAGTAGAAACAGTGTGGCAAAACGAAATGACAGTACCTAAGAAGTGTAATTTTACTGCAGCTAATTAAAAGTCGGACTATAGTCACTATGAAATAGCATAAGCTTAATGAACCTATAATGTTCCCACTGCTGGGACACAGGGCCTCCTCTCTGTGAGAGGCCGTAATCCACCACACGGGCACAGACGGGCCCAGCACGGGTCGGTAGATGACACATGTCTTCGAATTTTTGGTTCTAGGACATGCGGTTTCCTCGCGATGTTATCCTTTACCGTTTTTTGAGAGCAGTGGAGATGAAATAAATTACACAAAGTAAAGCGCTTGCCTGGGTTCGACCCCATGAACTACAACTCGTAAGTCGGACCCGTTATCACTGGGCCACCACTGCTCCCCTCTATGCAATAAGTAACATCATAATAATTCAAGTCGCTCTTGCACAATTTTTAAATTATTTTATGTCAACTCTCAGCAGAAAAGAAACAAATCAGGATGCATTGATTGTAGAGAAAAATAAACATGTCTAAGGTGTAAATTAAAGAGAGAGAAAAAGAGATTTATCAATTGTAAAATTCAAAACAGATTCGAACTATTCTGTAAAAATCTCACGGTGAAAACTTTCAAGTGTGCCTTCACACTATTGACAGCTCACTGCTGTCAATAGTGTGAAGGCCAATTCTCGTAATTTTTAAAACGTTCAAAATCTAGTCGCAGTATAATCTCGGTGAAAAACAAATGTCAAAAATGTAGGAAAATTAGAAGTATTTTTGACAGATTGAGACTGAGATCAGACTGTGAACTTTCTTAAAATTACGAGAATTGCCCTCTGGTGGAACGACGGCTCAATTCAAGCTCACTTTACCCAAGTTTTCACGATGAGATTTTCACAGAATAGACCAACAGGAAGGGATCTTAAACATCACAGCTTATACCATTATATCCAGCACACCAAATCTCAAGGTTGATTCCGCTAATGATAAAGATCACAAATTAATGTGTCTAGACATTGTTTATGTGATTAATATCAACACTGATGAATGGCAAAGTCAATTAGTCAACGCCTTTTAAGATGAGATTTGCAAATTTAGCCCAGATTTCTGAGAAGATTGGTGACCTAGGATGTCCAAATTTGAGTATCTATGTCGTAGGATGTTGGATGAGGGTTGTCAGTGAATAATTTATTATTTTCCGGTAGCGCTGATCATGATGATGATGCTGTTAATCTCAAACATACAAACATTACAAATACGAAAACAAAAACATTGAATGACGAAAAATTTAATTGAATTGAATTTTAAATTAGAGAACTGTTTTCCATCTGACTACTTTGAGAAGAAACGCCGAAACAAACTCAGAGGTCACAGTCTCTTCTAAAGTACAGATATATTCTTGGTCAGAACATGTGAAAGCTATGTAGATTGGTGTCTGAAATGGTCTTTTGAGGAAAGAACCACACAGATTAAATGGACCTATCCAGTCAGTGCACGCGTTTGTCAGTTTTTATCATTATTTATATCCCAGACACTATTCAGAATTTAGATTTTATTATGTTCAAAATCTTTATCTATGTAGCGGTATCTACAACGCCACATGCGAACAATGCGTCAAACTGACGTCACGCGAATCCTGCATTTCGCAAGCAGAGTTTACCGCGCAACTAGCATAGATACAACGGCCCGACATGAATCATCGGGCAGTTGCCCGCCAGACACAACACCAGTCTGGTCGGAGAATCCTCCCTTTTCTAATAGAGTATGAGTGAACTCTACACCCTGTTCCTCATACCTCTATATCTATTAACAATAATGCAAATAATTTATTAAATGTGATAAGTGTACACTTATCACATTTAATAAATTATTTGCATTAACCTCTTTCGATTCACAATTTAAATTTTCTCCACCATCCATATCCATTTGAATCTTTTCATCGTATTTCCATGGTCGTCAATTAGCGCTGTAGTCAATAAGTTATAATTAGCAGAGCACTGATTGCTATTTGCGGTTGCTTATGAAGCAATGTTTTTAATTACTTGCTCTAATCAAAAGGGCCTTTCGAGTCACGGTTCCAGTATGATTGAATGTTTGTAGGGGCTATACAATCAAGGATCTATATTGGAGTTGGCCTCTTCTTCATTTATTTGACTGTTACCATTGTCTCTCTTTAAAAAAAAGTAAAGATGCTGTGATATTAAAAAAAAACTTCGATGTCCAAAAATGTTATAAGAATTTCCTTCTTTTCACTTTGAATGATATTACAATCCTTTTTTGGCACAATAAAATGGTAATTTTAGTTTGATAAATGATAAATGATTTTATTTCTGTAAACAGGTTTGCACAAACACTTTAGTTTATTAATAGTACCTACCTCTTTTTACTTTTTATACATGATGTCTTTTTGTAAGGCGATAATAATAATTGTAATGTTGGCCCTTAGGTACCTACTAAATATTACTAAGCCCATAAATTCAAAGAATTCGCTTTTAATATATTCATAGTGTTTATAGACTGTCCTATTTAGCATTTTACCTTTATTATACCTCTGTCACTAACAGTCAAATCTTTATAACTTTATTACTTTTTTATAACAACTTTTTTTATTGTCGATGGGACTAAAAAAATCTCCGCCAGCCGAACGTAAAATTTGAGATTACAACACTAGGTTATGGTAATCCGTTGATATTCAGCGTTGGCGCTTAATAGTGATGTTAAATTATCGATAAAAAGTTATCGAGAGTAGATCTATTGATATCGGGTGCTGTCAAATTTTAATGATATTTTAATGCATATTTAATGCTGGTAGTATTCAGTACAGTGAATTAATTATAATATATTTTAAATTAATAGATTCTAATCTGGGATATTTTGTTACACCTAGTGCATCATTAATTTACAGATACTTATCGAAATGATCGATTTATGAGTAGCTGTCAGTTTTGTGTTTTATATGAATTTTAAATTAACCAAAGAGATTATTGCCAACTCTCTTAATTATAAGATTTGTAGGTAGGTCATATATCTTGTTTCCATTTAACATAAAATAATAATGTAAATATTTTGGCCAGCTTTCAAGAACTAGTATACCAAAAAGCCAGTAATAAATCTGCATCAAATCAATTATTCACTATTCATCAAAACCCAGCCCTATGATAACCATAAATAACTCTCAAATCCACAAGCAGCAAACAAATCGATTCTCATATCGATAAGTACAATCGATTCCAACACCGATAACAACAATCGATTGTACAACACTCTAGTTTCATTGATCGCCCGCCGTGGCCCATTCACAGTTCGCGTAGGCTTGACGCCCGCAGCCATTGTACGTAAGCGTAGGCGGTTTTATATTCATTAATTATTACACACGACGACCCGTTGACATGTAAATTAACGCTTTTATATCTATATGCACACGAATCACGATTTCTAGTTCAATCGATAAGTAATTGATTGATCGAACAGCATGTTCCCACGAGTTGCATAGTGATGTGCATTTGTTTTAATTTTTTGATTTCATTGTTTTTAAATTGTTATTACTTGAGCTTTTATTGTTTTACTTGGGCTGGATTTTGAATATAAATATGCTAATTTAACGACCTGGTTATTATAAGACTATTATTGGAAAGTTATAATAGCTACTTGTTTTCTACGCGGACTGTTTGAAATACCCTAGAATATCGCGTTAACTTCTTGATTCTCTGTGGCTCTAAGAAATAATCCTGGAAACTACATGAGAAACAAAAAATAATACAACTCTAAATTGGGCATCCCAATAGGTACCAGCTAATGGCTGCAATGTACAAACAAAGGCATGCCATAGACACCGCGCCTGTTTGAAGAGTTGGTAACTATGATTATGATAGGTGATAGGTAGATTCTCATATGGTTAGCAGTATTTTAATCGGCATTTAGACACTTCGTCTCACGTACTTCGTTGGCACGGTCGGTTGACAGGATCGTAGCAGGTGGCGTTCAGTAGTTTTTGCCTTTTTTTATGCCCGGTGGATATCCTCATGGACTTCTTCCATCGTGGAGGTAACAGCGGGGCATGCCGGACTCCACTGTGCTGACTCCATGCCGTGTTCCACCTCTGCCTATGGCCGGGCGTGCGGAGTTCGCGTAAGCATTCACCGCTCCCCCGACAGGCTCACCTGACTGCCCCCATGTGAAGAAGGCGTCATTTTATTAATGTACTAGCTTCTGCCCGCGACTTCGTCCTAGTGAAATTCTTGTTCCCAGACCTACTTCGTCGCATGGCATCGCCTGCCCGTGCTATTAGGTACTTAGTTTTTGCTTAGCGTTCTTTCCGGTTTTTTTTTTTGTTTTTGCTCGTCTCGTAAGGATCCCAGCGTGATGTTAAGGCAGTAGCCTTATCCTTCCTCAAGAATTGGGCTATCAAATGTAAAAATAACTTTTCAAATACGACTGAAAGTTCCAGAAATTGGCGCGTTCAAACAAACTCTTCTTCAGCTTTGTATTATTAGTATAATGAATAAGAAGCTCGCTCATGTCTTAGTAAATTATTAACCAGCAAGATGGTAGCGTTGCTGACCATCTAGCTGCACCGGACGTACTACATTAAAATATCACCATTCGTGCAGGCTATTTAATGCCCCGGTAAACTATACATAGGCATATTATGTGTATACTGAATACAATTATTTACATACTAGCAACCCGCCCCTGCTTCGCACGGGTGCAATGGCGACATGTCAAAACATCGATAGAGATTTCTGTGCAATATCCACATAAACTTCGTATTCGGGAAATGTGCAGCTACTTATCTTGTTACAGTATACTTAAAAATGATGAAATTGAAGGTCATTTACACGTTTCTACTGATAAACACTAAAATAAAAACGCAAAAGGCAACATGTAGCAAATGACGTTCTACGTACAGTAATTGTCTGTCCTTTCCCTTTTTAATCCATCGAAAGGTTGTCTTTATAATATTGTTCGTAGCGATAAGACCGCCCATTGTGTCACTTATTGTAAAATTTCTATATATATGTCTGTAATTTACTATATATGGTGTACATAATAAAGAGTATTCTATTCTATTGAAAACCGCGTCATTTATTGTGTAGTTTAAAAGAACTTAAGCAGTCATACAGACAGTCACGAAAGCCGACTTTGTTTTATTTTAGAGATATAAGATCATGTGTATTTTTTTTTTTGGACTTGGTGGTCCGCGCCCTTTTTTATTTTCTTTATTTTGTTTACAATATTTTTTCTTTATAGGGAACAGTTTCATTCTCCCGCATCGGACACATCCTTTATACACTAAAACTAAACTACTATTCTAGCTTAAATCTACGTGAGTCCATCTTATATATATATATATTTTATAAATATATATATTCACATGCATGCCCATGCACTTCATGCTATTTCATGTGTATATTGAATACATTTATTTAGGTACATATGATAATTGTGTCTTCATGCTCCGTTATGTTTATAAATAAGACTGCAGAACCGGCTGTCTAGTAGCGAGGCACTATTCTACAGTGTGTGTGTTTTTGATAAGGATCTTTTTATCAATGTTGTGCTTTAACGTCCTCCAGACCGATTTTCGGCCATGGCGGTCAATCTCAGCGCAGACTAGCCTTCGGCGCGGGAGATATTACCTACCACTGTTTGTCTCTGCATCACCCGAAGGTCGACTGGTACAAAATGCCTGTGGCATTAAGTCCGCCTCTGTACATTTATGTGCTTGAAGTATTAAATAAATAAATATTATAGTGCACAAATGTGTGCGCAGACACAGGTGCACTCTCTCTTCCCTCGCTCTCATTGTTTGACTGCCCCGTTGGTTTCATGGTCGCAAGCGCGACTGCTGAACGTGGGTCTTGGGTTCGATTCCCGGTTCAGGCAAAGTGTTATTGGGTTTTTCCATTGGAAATTTCTTAGTAACTTAATAACCTAAATTTCTTAGGAAGTTGGCGGTGTGATACCCCCGTGCCTCGCCGTTGGTCCTGCGCCTGATCTCTCACCAGTCGTGTCGGATTTTGTGCTTTATGGAGGGACCAAATTAAGGGCTTTTCTGATAAGAAGGCAAAAGGCCAATATTCTTATTTTTTCCAATAAATTGTAAAGTCACATGCAATGTAAACATAATCGCCATTTTGATCATATTTTTATGATTTTCTCAGTAGCAGCCCGGAGTTTGGAATTGTGCCCAATTGATAGCAATAGGCTCGCCCCCTATTACATGGGGCTTAAACAAGACTGGTGAAATCTGCGTGTACTATATACACCTCTGCCTAACCCTTCGGGTATTACAGGCGCGATATTATGTTCTATGATTGTACCCACCAGTCTGACGCAACTGTCTAATAAAAAAGACACTATGAAACGTGCACTAAACATAATGGCGGCTATCGCTGTCTCGCTTTAACATCTGCAGTCTGTGTCATTTTTGCTATGTTGGTATTCAGTTTTAGTACAAGTTTCATACAAGCGACGTTTTTCATCGTTTTCTATGGGACTCCCGTCTCTTCTTACATATAATGAACATTACTTACTCTATGGTAACCACAAAAATGTAAAAACAAAATACCTAAAATTGAGTTTTACCAGGCATAGAAGGTTCTATACGGATTTCTAGGCAATTTCTTTAGTTGAACGGTTACATAGCCTGTAAAAAACTCAGCCTGTATACCCCATATTGTGTCTGTGCTGAGTATTTCATGGAATGCTTTGTACCTTTTCGGGGTATGCTCCAAGACTAGTAAGGATACAGGCTACAGATATAATTATATGTATGAATGGAAATGGTTCTTAGTACCCTATCTATGTACAGTCAACAAAATAGATAAGTATGCAGGATTGTCGGATATAGTTGAAGTTTAGTAAGAAACCGATGGATGTTTTCGAATAAAATTTAATTTTATTAATAGAAAACAAACAGCTCATTTATCAAATTAAATTTCTGTCGAAAACATCTAACGGTTTCTTACTGAACTTCAACTACGAGTATATCCGTCGATCCTGCATACTACTGTACATTCAGAGAACATTAATTGTTAAGCAAAGTGACACCCTTAGTCATTTTGCCGTATTATAGCCATACTATAGCCATTTCATATAACTATCAAAGGTGCTTTGAAACGTGAGTTGTGATTTGAGAATACGGACAATTAGGTTGCTAGTTTTGCTTAAAAATTAATAATCTGTATCTTGGTTTCACAAAATAGGGGCCAGTGGCTAAGTAATAACTTTAGCACAGGTCGATCGATCAGGTCCGCGGATGGGCGACCATCTTCACATACCAAGACCCCCTCCGTGTCTCGGAAAGCACGTTAAGCCGTTGGTCCTGGCTGTCATTTGAGGATCTTTGACAATCGTTACGGGTCGTCAGAAGCCCGAAAGTCTGACAACCAGTTTTACCAAGTGGTATCGTATTACCCACTAATTGGATTGTAGAGGTCAGATGGGCAGTCGCTCCATGTAAAATACTGGTACTCAGCTGCATCCGGTTAGACTGGAGGCTGACCCCAAGTCCCCAATGTAGTTGGGAAAAGGCTAGGCAGATGATGATCTTGGTTTCATAAAATACTAGCTACTCTTTGTCTAGAAACTCCACACACAAAGAAGTAAATACTAACATTATCATCTGCCTAGCCTTACCCAACTATGTTGGGGTCGCCTTCCAGTTTAACAGGATGATGAATATGAGTATTTTATATGGAGCGACCAAGAAGAGAACTACAACCACCATACCTTTTTGCTGCCAAATAGCGTTGCCGTGTTTTGGTTTGAGGGGTATGGAAGCCGGTGTAATTACAGGCTCATGTCATAGTTAAGCTTTGTTTTTTTGGAAACACACCTGCAATGCCTTTGGAATCAAAGATGTCCATGGGTGGTGGATTATGGCCCACTCCCTCTCACAGAGAGGAGGCCTGTGTCCGAGCTGTGGGAACATTATAGGCTGATTATGCTAGGGTGGTGGAGAACATGTACCATCAGGTAACCATCTAATTGTTTGCGACCCATTGCATCAAAATAAATAGTTATATTATAACTACTATGTGAAGAAAGACTGGGAGGCACAATAATGAGCTGTAATTTTGTATGCAAATTGAATGCTGCAACTGTTGCCCATATGAGCTCATCTTAACCACAATGGCCCATTTGAACGCCCTAGTGTCTGCAGACAAATAGCTAGGTTGATACTTAGATGTCGGTAATATTAAAACATGATGACGTGTAATTACAGAAAAAATATAAAACCTATCAAGATTCTGGAGATTTAAAAAAGGAATATGACGGAGTTTTTCTGTCTACCAACCTAAACCACTGCGTCTAGAAGCATGAAATTTTGCACAAAAGTTCCTTTTGTAACGAAGTTGACAACAACAGAAGGATTTTTGAAAATTCATCCCGTAATGGAATGAAATAGAACGAAAGTTTATATGGGAGTTCGTCATTTTTACCGATAGGAAATCTAAACGGGTACACGGCTTGTCTAGAATAATCAAAGAAAGAAAGAAAATCATGCAAAATTTCAAAGCTATTTCTAATAACTTCTTCTCCCCAGCGAAAGCACTAGCAAAGTGGTGAAGGCGGGCGTTTTGGGGGACTGTCTTTTGTAATTTTAACGTTCGAAAAGTGCTGATTCTCAGCCTAGTTTGAATAATTGACTTTTTTTTATTTTTAATATATTCATAATCACCGGTCAATCGCCAGTTTAATTAATTTTAAACCTTTTACGCACAGCCGATCCCTATATCAGACCAATCGATTTTAATGTACCCATATATAGCTGCAGAACCAGTCTGAATCAATATTGAAATGAACCCACCCAATATCAGCCATACATTACACTAGAAACATTCCATTCCCATTCATTCATTTGTTTTAATGAGCCACGCGAGTTTTCTCACCGTTTCGTCACGGTGTGACGTCACCGTGCCCACGCGCATTGCATTGGTTGACGGAAGTATGCCCTCGTAGATTTACATTTTATAGGTACAATCGTTGGAAGGTTATCGAAGGTGATGTGTCATTATGGATTAGGAGTGATCTATGGTCGCTGATTGGCTGGCTACGGCAGACAGTTTGAAGTTATTGGTCTGATCTTAGATTGTCGAATCAATAGTGACTTGTCCGCTTTCATAATAATCGGACTTACCTAGTGTTTGAAAGGACAGATGGTTTCCTAGCAATATATGCAGATTCCAATGTGCAAACTTCCTCTACCTAAACTTAATATTATAAAGAGAAAATATTTGATTATTTGTATGTTTATTTGTTACGCTTTCACGCTAAAAAGGCTGAACGGATTTGGATGAAATTTGGCACCTGGGTAGACCATGACCTGGATAAGGATATAGGCTACTTTTTATTCCGATATTCTCACGGGATCTAGACTTATGCGGGTGAAAACGTGAGACTCAGCTAGTTGGGTAATATGAAGTTTGTCAATTCTTATGTAGTATGCTTCCTATCAATTTGTCAAATGCCTGATTCCTATAACCAACCAACCCCTTTTGGATTATTACTTAAGTTATACGTCGTCTCGTCCCTATCTTCCCCTTTAATGTGCATCCTGTCAACTTGACATAATGATGACAAGTGAAGCTATAAAAAATACCAATACCCAATTGCCACACTTCCGACAAACAAATTCTTAATCCATTGCTTCATATTCGTATAATCCGAAAAATGTGTTTGCTCGACAACGTAAATAACGCAATGAATGTTGTCGCGTCGTCAAAATGAAAGGCTTTGCAATTCTTCGTGTGTTACGCAACTACCCCGCAGTTTGTTCTACTAACTTTTGTTGTTTGACAAACAATAACCATGACTGATATACAGAACAAATCCTATTGTGATCTATAACAATAACCATGACTGATACACAGAACAAATCCTATTGTGATCTATAACACATTCCTGGTGACCTACCATGATCTAATTAAAAACGATTCAAAAACAAGACATTTCAGTTTAGGTTCCTAAACTGCATCGCTTGAGCTGGTCTATCGACGTCATGGTACCAAACAAGTATGAATGAAACCAAAACTTGCGACTCAGTTTGGGACAATCGCTGTCAGCAGATGACACGGCCTAAAGCGAATCGTTAAACTGACGTCATGGTACGAATTAGAAGAACAGTTCAGTTTAGGTCCTAAAATGGATCGCGTTAACAGCTTGTGGTAGGCCTCCTGCTCATTGCACTCGAAAACCATTCTACTATAATAAGATTACACAACATTTAATCAACTGGCGCTGATTGTACTAACACCTGTATACACAATTAATTAGTGAGCTGCAATTAGTTATACATTGATTATTACAAGCGGTTAGCACTTGCACTTGCTTCATCTGTAGTACGCAATGAAGTAACTAATGATTCGCTAATCAATGCTGTAGCTTGTAGCATATTATCTAGTTTATCGTCTTGAATTTCCCTTTTCGGTGTTTCGTGCTAAATTGTTATACTTTTTTCTACTTTCTCGAAGACGCGTCCCACTCTTCTTCCTAATCGCTTACAGTACAAGCACAGACTGTGGTACAACTGTGCAACATTCCGCTAGTGTTTTAGTTTTGTCGATACACAGTAATTACTTATTAGTGGGTAATTAGTGAGTATCAATAAACTAAAACACTAGCGGAATTAACTAGCGGTAACCACTAGCGATTAGTAAGAAGAGTGGGGCACGTCTTCGTGGATGGCATTATCTACGAGTATACTGAAGAGATTATGACACTCATAGTTTGTGGCATGCAACCTTTTCTAGTAACATAATAATATTATCACGCCGTTATGTTTAAGTTCCATGTAATAAGGGGGCGACCCTGTCGTCATTTAGTGGCGATAGGGTCGCCCCACAAAAATCCAGATTCTGGGCTGTTACTGAGAAATTCCAGATAGAAAAACCCATAAATACCCGACATGGGAATCGAACTCAGGACTTCATGCAGCAGCGCTTGCGACCACTACACCAACGAGGCAGTTTCTAATAATTATAAGATATTGGCATAAAATTATGAGACAGACGACTATACGAATTTAAAAGTCAGAACAAGGAATTAGGAGTCAATCTAGCTGACAATCGCATGTCATCATAAAAATGTAAAATGATTTCATTATTTAAATAAACTCGCCACCCTTTGTAATGTTTTTATATTTATGTCTGTAATTTATCTGGTGTACATAATAAAGAGTATTTATTCTATTCTATTATATTCTCGTTTTTTTTTGAAGTCGGTAATAAGAACGAGTTTAATTCATAGAGCATTTTTATGAACAGAGGTAAGATTGCGTTTCATTCGACTTCAATATTTTTCTACATTTTTCTTTGCTTTTGTCTTGGGTAAGAAAGAAAGAAATTACGATTAACAGCGGTAAAAATGACACAAAAAAGAACATAAACACACAAAAAAATAAGAAAAGGTTGGGGGAAACATGCGTGAAGTCCACGCAAAACAGCTATCGCTCAGCATTATGCTGCGACCCTGCAAGACAGAGCCCCAGCGCTGGTTTTCAGCGACAGCCGGCGTTGACGTATGACGTCGTGCGGTGCAGCAAACAATTATTAGGACGCTGTACCGGTACAGTAATATAATTTAATTAAAATGTGATAGAATATACTAAACAGGAATATTTAAAAAAAACACAGGGGTACTAAGTAATACTAAGGCAGGTTTGACCTATCAGAGGACACTATATCTCTAACATCAGGACCCTAGAACCATGGGCATACTTCCTGTCCAGATCCTCCTCTAGCGTCCACTCTTTTAGATCAACACCAATAATAATTGGCTAACAAATTATTAACATGCATTGGCGTAGACCGTTAACGAGTTTACAAATTATAATGCATCACGGAACGATCCATCAATATTTTAAGCAGTTGCACTGCACTTACTACTAGTTTGATCGATGTACTTTCGACACATCAAGCTATTACATATCCAGTTTAAGCTGACCTCACATTGTATAGGCTTTCCGTACAAGATGAGGCCTAAACATGTGGTTTGATATGTCGTCGTTTATATAGGAATGCTTTTGTATCCTTATCAGTTTATTAAGAGATTACAATAATGTAATCATGTCGTGATGTCGTGACTTGTGTCCCGGATATGTCGTGAAAATAGGCTTTAAATGAGGAAGGAGTTGTCAACATTCTAATGTCAATTTAAACCTCTCTCAGCTTTTTTTATCTGTTCTGTGGCAAACGCCGACCTCATCTAAGGCGTGAACTGGTATAGAGTTAGCCCACGTTCGCGCGGGGTATTCCCCGAAACGCACCAACTTTGAAACGCATCAAAAGTATTCTTCGAAAAAAAAATGTATCATAATAAAAAAATTAATTTTATTCCTCGAAATGCATCAACGATGAAACATAGAGAAGCAGGAGCAGGAAGTATTCGTAATAAATGATATCGTTAGACGTTTCATTTGGTGCGTTTCGAGGAATACCCCGTTCGCACGGACGTAAAAATATCGCGGTGGGATTTTATCGCGCACTGGATTTTCAACCCTCGGTGTTGAGCCGAGCATTGAGAATCTAACAGAGCGCATTCCAGCGCGTCAAAAAACACACTGTCGGATTTTCAACCCTCGGCGCTTAGCAGAGCGTTGAAAACACAGTGCGCGAAAAAAATCGCCGTGGGAAAACGCTCCCGAGTCCATTGTGAACCTGCAACCCTGCACCCCTAATTGCTTAACACTCTCATCATCATCTGCCTAGCCTTTTCCCAACTATGTTGGGGTCGGCTTCCAGTCTAACCGGATGCAGCTGAATACCAGTATTTTACATGGAGCGACTGCCTATCTGACCTCCACAACCCAGTTACTGGGTAATACCATACCCCTTGGTAAGACTGGTTGTCAGACTTCCGGGCTTCTGACGACCCGTAACGACTGTCAAAGATCCACGAATGACAGCCGGGACCAACGGCTTAACGTGCTTTCCGAGGCACGGAGGGGTCTCGGTATGTAAAGATGGTCACCCATCCACAGACCAACCGCGGCAAGCGTAGCTTAACCTGATCGATCGACCTGTGTGGCTGTTATCATTTAGTCACGGACCCCTCTAATTGTTTAACACACTATCAACCACAATCTGGATCATTTTGAAGACTAATGCTAATCCATTGCTTCATATGTTCGAAAAATGTGCCTGCTCTACAACGTAAATAGGTAACGCAATGAATGTTGTTGAACTGTCAAAATGAAACCCATTGCTACTGATAGTGTGTTACGCAATTACCCCACTGGGCTAATTTACGCATTTATAATACTGGTATGGATGATAATGATGAATTCCTCAAATTCTAAAGAATAGGTATTTCTCGGTATGATAAATTCAAACCACAACGATGGCCAACGACGACGCCTTATTAAACGAAAATAGGTGGTGTTAGTATCAATTAGAGCGTTTAAATAATGTATTAGCTTTTAATTAGGTTAGTTGGGGTAGACTGGATGGGCGACCAGGTTGGGGGCTTGACACGTTTAGAGAATAGACTAACGCTTAGATAGAAAGCAAGGTTGAATGCGAGGTTGACAGCTGAAGGTCCGCCATTGTCTGTCATTTCGTTTAGGTCTTCGATTTAAAATAGATAGATTTCTCTCTCATATCGTCTAAAATTTGGTTTAAAATCAAGAAATATGACAAATGATGTATGATAAATGATTTTATTTCTGTAAGTAGATTTGTACAAACACTTTTATACGTCAATCATATTTTACCCAGGTAACAAATTCCTAAATAAAAAGTAAATCTTTTAAAACTAATATAGGATACCTTTCATCTCGGTAGTACGTTCCCGAGGGATAATTTCTGACCTCTACGCGGGCGAAGCTGCGATTAAAAGCTAGTAATTTCATTATACTTATCGATCTCGGACGACCAGCAAAAATAGGATTTATAATGCTACGGCTACATTGTCGCGATAACGCAACCTACACTTCGCGCGCTCCCTCACGCAAACCGCTCGACGTCATGCTGTACAAGGGAGAACTCGCAAATTGTAGTTCGCGTTATCGTGACAATGAAGCCGTAGCATTATAAATCCTATTTTTGCTGGTCGTCCGAGATCGGCATAAAATTCAATATATATTACACTTAATTATTCAATTCTAGGTGTAATCTCAGAGCTCATTATTCAGAACCTACTAATTAATGACTTCCATGAATAACAGTGAATTAACTACGGCTATTAAGGCAATGTAAACAGTAGGTAGCCCTAACTCGTCATTATTAGACCAAGCATTTATTAAGTTGTAAACAAAATAATCATTTAGAATACTTAAATAAACAAGTACTATATTATGTATCAGAGACGGACTTGGGGTTAACAAGATAATGATTATGGCTAAACCAATCGCCCGACAGCGTCAAAAGATAGTCACGTTTCAGGGAGTCTACTCAAGTCTGTCAACGAAGATTCAGGTCCGACCAAAACTAGTTGATCAGTCGAAACAATTGTAAAATAAAAAATTTCGGTCGGCCTAAAAGACATCGGACGTAAGGACAACTGCCAATTCGTGTTGATACATAGTACGAAATGCCCCGCGCGCGTAGCTACGGACTTTGTGCTTAGGGACTAGACCTCCTGTTTTGTTGGCAATGACATTTGAATAGTATCATTCACTCATGCTGAAAATCGTACCTATCTATCGTCTTCGTCCCATGCGGAATGTGTAAGCTCTTTTTTCGCAGTATCTATCTAGACCTTTTAGCGAGACATAAGTAGGTACGGTCAGGGAAAGTCTAACGTTTTCATTCTTTGGGATATACGAACAATGCCAAGACTAGTGCAGGCAGTATGCTACCTGTATTCTGGCTGATACCTGACATTGATTGTACACTTGATAATTACTTGCCGTTATCTGACTTTCGACCTGAATAAATAAATTAATTAATTTAAAAAATGCTTAAAACTTCTTGCAGACAACAAAAGAAACAACGGAAAGATGGACACAGATATTCAAATCATGTGCATTCCCCATGAAAATAAAAATGTATACCATTGAAATACATAACTTTTTTCCAAAGTAGGTAAGTAAAGTTTTCATTCGCTACCATCAGAAACCGCAATCTATCACCAGACAAACTAAACATAAAATACAATAATGATAGCATCACCCACCTTTATTCCCTCATCGCTAAACGCACTAAAAAAACTGAACAATCCTTCATAGTCGACGGGACCCACGAAGCATATCGCCGCACAGTGGGCCCATACTGAAAATTAGTGGACTTAGGCAACAAAGTTCCAATATCGATGCGATTTTTTTTTATATGACGTGTTATGATATTCCTGACAACTTTTATTCTTATAACATTTCTTCTAAAGTTGATAGTTTGTCTTGAAAAAAATTAATTAGATTATTTTGTATGGAGCGAATCACGTTTAATTTTTTTTCTTCAATTGTACTAATATGTTGGGTGTGTGGCGTGAGTATATGATAGCTAGGGTCATTCTCTATCCACGAAAAAAAAAACAGCGCCGGCCATCTGCGGCAGCGCGAGTAATCATTCGGTAAAAAAAAATGTTTTGTAAGATTTTTTTTTGCCATTTAAAATAAATTCAAAGTAAATTTTTTGTGTCATTAGGCTAATTCACCTTTTCTTTATTAAATATATAGTTTTAACAGCGCATAGGTACTTATAACTAATTATTCTGGTAGAAATTTTGTAATTATTGCTATGTTATCGGTAGCACCTGCATTGTGATTGATGACTCATTTGTTATTGCGCTCGTCTAAGCGTATAACTAATGAGTCGTCGAAAAATGCTTGTCTCTGATTGGCTGTGTTATTTTTTTAACTGCACGTTATCTATTGTTGAATAAATATCGTAATAAGTTTCAGGTTATACTAATTTTGTTAATGATAGGTGAAATAATTTAAATTTGTACGGGCAAGTCGTTGATAATTATCTACATAATCAAGCGTATGAAACTGTGAAGTAATTGTAGCCCTGAAAAGGGCTGTTTGTCATATACCTAGCCCTGATGGGCTTTTGTGAGGATAATCTAGAGCCGGATCACATTATTTCTTGTTCCAGAAGTGCTAGTGGGTCCGGCAAATTTTCGGACTCTGCTATGAGGCATTCTTCTTCCTCCATAATCTCACTGTCACAGGGAGGCTCAGTAGTCTGTAACAACTGAATTGCTTCAGGCAACAACTCATTATGACCCTGTTTCAATATTTTAGGCCTTATGTAGGATATGTGGGGATCAGAGCTTATTAGAAGTCCATGGAGGATGTCTTCGTTTGTTGCTATTCTCCCCGTTTTCCGAGTGTGCCACTCCCTGACGTTTCTGAAGTCCTTATTACGGGCTTCCGAAGCTTCTTCAGATAAGATACCTAAAACGAATAAGTACATACATTTTAATTTCAAAACGCAATTGAGTCAAATAATACATCAAACTATATTTATTTTTTACTTACCGATTGGCAAAACACCAAAGTGGTTACAGATGTCTGCACCGTGCATTAGAAGTTTATGTACACTAACTGGCATGTAGTACCACGAATAGTGTTGCACGTACACATCAGCTGTTTCTCTGCAGTATCTTCTAAATTTTTCACAGTCAATGTTTTTGCCTGATGATATGGCTTGTAGAATAACGGAAAATCTGAAAATCAGATTTTCGTCAATTCCCGTTATTCTGGATGATCTTTTGTAATCTTGGAAAAAGCGCCTCGCAGTATTCCCGTCATTTGTAGTTCCAAAACCCTAAAATGGGAAAACAATACTGTAATATACAATACATAGAGATATAATACACAAACAACATAAAAAGAGCCAAAATTAAATACATACCTGTTTGACTATATCAATCAGCATTCCAGTTTGCTCACGAAACTCTTGTTGCGTGGTATTTTTTTTAGCTTGTTTCAAAGCCTTATGTTCGCCTCGAGCAGTCCATCGTTGAAAATCCAGATTATAAGATATATGGAGAAGACATTCCATACACCGAATCTTCATATGCAGTGAAGAAATTCCTTGTTTGTAAATTTCTTCACGAAGTGGTTTGGAAGTCAAAGCGTCTAAATTATTCATCTCGCTCGGTTTTGCCAAGCAAATAGGACACGTTGCATATGATGGTACTTCAGCAATAATATTGGCCACTTTTCCATCAATCATGGTCATATGCAATTCATGTGATACAATAATATTTCCACACTGTGTAGATATTCGTTCATCAATTTGTTTTTTCATCTCAGACTCTTCAGACATTATAAAATCAGCTGTCTCCGAAGTGAAAGTGAACTTCACCGGTCGACAGTACAGAGTTGAGCAAGGTGTGGGGTTCTCCCAAACTATATTTTCATTCCCAGAAGATGGGCTAGTAGACACTAGCCGAAGAGGGACGATGCTTATCATGACTACTGATGAATCATCGAACTCTGTAGACGTTTTCTGTTTATAATTGCTCTGCGACGAAGAACCATCAAGTCCCCATTTCCAGGTCAACTTGAGTTCTTTATTTTGAGACCTATCAACAGAATTACTAATACCTAGTAAAATCCTTTCCACAGTGTGGTCCAATAGCGCTTGCAATTTAATTTGAGCTCCTTTTTCGGTAATCTCCATACTCTCTTGTGGTGGGTAACATCTTTTCTTGGCATTTACAAGCTTTGGATAAGATGGAAAGGCAGCACAGTTTTCTTCTTTCAGAAATTGTCGAAGAGCTAAGTACTTCCATTTCGAGAGCGCAAGTGATGTATAAAGAGCTAAACAGTTATCTTCAGAGACAGTACTTAAGCTCTGCTTTTTGAATAGTCGCTCGTCTACTTCGGATAGGGCATCTGGATTACTGGAAAGGTATTCGATCACTTTTGCCAGATTCGTTTTGCCGTTGTCTTTCAATTTTGTTATGTACCAGGTCTGCAACTCTTCTTCGGAATTTTCTTCTACTATGGAAGTAGAACGTCTTTTTTTTTGCTTCTTACTTAACTCTTCGAATGGTTTTCTGTGCTCCTTTTCTGTAGATGTTCCCGCTTCCGCAGTACATACTGCAAGAGTAGGAACATGGGAATCTATATCCACAGGTTCAGATAAGACTGCGTCCGAAAAGCCCATCTCACTTCTCAGGTCAACACTGTCACAAACAGGCCAGTTGATGTTTTTTTCCAACCACTTGCGATTACTTACACGATTCATAAAAGTTTTTTGGTTTCTACTTGACTCTATCCACTTTTTATTTAGATTTACACAAAAAAGTCGACAGAACTCCTTGATTCGGTTCTTGTCTTCTTCAGAAACTTCGGTAGTCAAGACAGAAATGATACTTTCATATAGAAACATATGATTTTTCAGATCACCGCCACTTCTTAATTTCACAAAAAAATCTAGGTTGGTACAAAATCCAGCCATAGTTCTAATGTAAATATAAAAATAAAAGTATTTCACTGTGTTCACAAATAAGCGACAAGAGCGAAACTAGATGGACTTAATGAATGTCTTTATATTTATAGACAGTGTTAATTACTCAAGTAGTGGACACTGTTATCAGTGAGTGAAAATTATTCAGCCAATCAGAGACGAGCATTTTTCGATGACTCATTAGTTATGCGCTTAGCCGAGCGCAATAACAAATGAGTCATCAATCACAATGCAGGTGCTACCGATAACATAGCAATAATTACTAAATTTCTACCAGAATAATTAGTTATAAGTACCTATGCGCTGTTAAAACTATATATTTAATAAAGAGAAGGTGAATTAGCCTAATGACACAAAAAATTTACTTTGAATTTATTTTAAATGGCAAAAAAAAATCTTACATAACATTTTTTTTTTACCGAATGATTACTCGCGCTGCCGCAGATGGCCGGCGCTGTTTTTTTTTTCGTGGATAGAGAATGACCCTAGCTATCATATACTCACGCCACACACCCAACATATTAGTACAATTGAAGAAAAAAAATTAAACGTGATTCGCTCCATACAAAATAATCTAATTAATTTTTTTCAAGACAAACTATCAACTTTAGAAGAAATGTTATAAGAATAAAAGTTGTCAGGAATATCATAACACGTCATATAAAAAAAAATCGCATCGATATTGGAACTTTGTTGCCTAAGTCCACTAATTTTCAGTATGGGCCCACTGTGCGCCGGTCAGATCCTATATTCAACCTAAATACCACTTTAGTAGGTTAATTTACACATATAAATGAACGTAGTCACAAAACAGATAGGAACGGAAGGTCGGCTCCGTACAACGAGCGAGAACGCACGTACACATAGACATGCTTCTCGTACAGCGAGCGAAAGCGCACTCGCGACTAGAGGCAGAGGGTTTAATTATAAACGTTGTTTAAAGTTAAGAGACCTTTAAAAGACAAAAATGTATGGTTAAACAGTCGTTAATCGGTTTAGTCCCATCTCATCCCCTTCCCATCTCTTCCCCTACGCGTTTATATCTACTAAAATTTCCTTTTTTGTAATAAACGCATAGGTGAAGAGATGGGATTAAACCCGCTAATCATTACTTAACTTTATGTAACGTTTAAGAGAGTTTAGTCTGTCAACGAAGATACGAGGCCGTCCGAAAGTAACTCAAAACTTCGGAGTGTGTACCTTACACACGAATAAACTATTTCCGACGGGCAAAACCACATCGAGAGAAGGGACAACTGTCAGTTCGTGGTCTCATTCATTTTTAGGTTTGGCCCCAAACTAATATTTTATCCGTAGGTAGGTATCACCCATAACTTTGTTCGAAACTACGGATTGCAGACTTTGGAAGTAGACATCTTGGTATTTGTTTGACAACGCCGCACGTACGCTTCTTTGTGTCCGTACGCCGCCGGCCTTCTGTATTCTGCATCGATCTACTCTGTGACTCGGTTGTGGGCGACCATACTCTATCCATCATGTACTTTAAGTGGGTGATACGAACAACTAATTAGGATTTGGTTATTTGAGGTTGCCTAACTTTGATTGTAATTGTTTTATCGTTATGTAAATGTTTAAGGAGAAAATAGATTGGTTGATAGATGCAGCAGAATAAATAAACGAATTGGCTACTGGTCTACTATAAGGACTACATCTAAACTAATAATCATTATAAAGAGAAAATATTTGATTTTTTTGTATGTTTATTTGTTACGCTTTCACGCTAAAACGGCTGAACGGATTTAGATGGAATTTGTCACATGGGTAAACCATGAACTGGATTAGGACATAGGATACTTTTTATCCCGATATACTCACGGGATCGAGACTTATGCGGGTGAAACCGTGGGGCGTAGCTAGTGGACAATAAATAGAAATTATATCCGATTAGGTTGACTGAATGGTCAAAAATATGCACAGAAAATGCTGCAACACCATGCTGAAGTTCTGATGAATTAATAGAGTCCTAATTCGTTTTTGTGTAGATATTATAATATAATAGATTTCGACAAAGACTTTGACATTTTTCCATTATATTCCCCCCCAAAGACTAGATAAACTTGTAGATCAACTAATAACAAAATATAAAGACTTCACAAACACACTATCTACCTTAACAAAGTAAACTATTAAAGGTAGGAACAGAAAGCTCAGACTATTGATCCGTAGGGAACAATTGTGGGCTTACCGGTCGCGACTATTAGAACTATATTTTTCTATTAATCCCAGCTATGGGATCGTAACAGCTGAATTATCGTCTGGTCCTTTTTATCTCAAATAGGACTAAAACTGCACATGGTAGCTAAACGCTTGGAAATTGTCTGCGTATGGAAGGACCGAAGGACATTGCCTATTCTCTAAGGAGTTTTAGGCCCTTAATTTTTTTTTGTATATCGCGGTGGTTTTTATTTGATTTTGTAGACAAAGAATTACCTTTTCATATTCTGCAAACGATTTTCATTTTTTTCACCCGGATTTATGAAAAATCTGATATTTCCAGATGCAGAAATTGAGGTTATGAATCGAAGTTGACACTTTGATATTTCTAGCTGTAGCTCTGTCCACTATCTAATAGGAAGGTGTTCAACAGCAACATATTATGATGATGAGGCTGATGCAAGCCAACGCAATGAGTATTCGAAGGGCCGTCAACATTTAGAAATTTTGTGAAGAGGTTTATGTTATATCACTTAATGTTTCTGTATAAATACAAACTCAAACCACCAGTAAATATATGAGTACCATGATTGTATCTGTCACATAATTAATTTACCTGTCATTGTTTTATTTTTACCTATTAGAAAGAAAGAAAGAAAAAGTATTTATAAAAGTAGTTTTTTTTTTTTGTTTTGTTTTTTTTTTTGTAGTATAGTAATTTAAGGTACATCGTATTCACATATAATTAATGTAAAACATTTGTAAAGGTGAAGTTACTTGCCCATTCTTCTCCATACGAAACTACCTTTTGGAAGGGGCGACTAGAATCAATTCAATTTTTTTGTAAATTTTGACGTTTAAAAGTGCCGTAATATGCATTTGAAATAAATGATTTGACTTCGCCCAATAGACGTGCTACTTTCTAAATAAGCGAAGAAACTAACTAATATATATGTCAGACCTAAACTAAGTACTAAAACAATATAAAATATGTCTCTTCCTGTAAGTTTACAAACAGACTAACTAAGAAAAGCTACACTTATACAACTAACATTGCTTAGCAATCAATTTCTTAAACAAATCAGCCTAAATATTTCTTAAATCAACTGCCGAAAACCACTTAATCTTTCGAAATATCTCTCCCACTGACAAGTTTAATCACGCCTACGGTTTGTGAAAGCGCACACAAACATGAATGGCCCACGGTGTTGTACGCACGGCCAAATAGTTTTGTGAGCAGGCTGAGAACGAATATTATGCACTGCGCAAGGGGCAAAATGTGGGCTATGTATAGGTCACTCAGCTTTAATGTTCTTATTAGGTAAGTTCCAAGGGATTGTATTTTAAAGGACCTCCACAGCTGAAGTCCACAATGGGCAGTCAGCTGGGTTGGTGGCGTCGCTGTCTGCCAATATCACTGACGTACAGTTTCGTACTTTTCTTTTATCACTACATGAGCCTCCTGCTGAAATACTGACATTAAAGAAGAAGAGTTCCCTAGAGTACCTTAGGCTTCTACCATAAAAGAGGGTTCGGTTTTCAAAGTTACTCACTTTACACACACAGATACAGTATATTTCTACTTTGTAATCTCATATTCATATATTCACAAATCAATCAATACTACAGTACTTACATAAAATCTTTTATTTATGTATTTTTATAAAAGCAAGCAACAGCAACCTGAGGTCCTAGACAAGGAGTAATCGTTTTCAAGCGTTTCGTATTTTTACAACTACTTTCAACAAAATTGACAAAACTTTTCGGTAGCTTGTGTTAATCCAATACACTTTTGAAATGTCCATCACCGTTATCGCAGATACAAAGTCACTTGTATTGCACACACTTTCAATGACAATCTGAATCATGTTGAAGGATATTGCTAATCCATTGCTTCATATGCCCGAAACAACAGCGTAAATAACGCAATGAATGTTGTTGAACGGTCAAAATGAAAGCCATTGCTACTATTCATGTGTCACGCGATCACCCCGCAGGTGTATTCCAATAACTGGACAGCAATCTCCTTTGGCTACTGTACAAAGCGGTCGCCTTGAGATTACAATAGACCAATCACGCTACATCGCTAACTAGTAAATTCGCAGTGTTATGTGGGATGTGGACGACATTCCTTAGATCTACGCAAATTGTTTCTATTGTTGAATGAGATAGTGTTAGGTGCTTTACATAAATCTGTTGGGTTGGGAAACGAGAGACTGAAAGGTGTTAATAAAAAGCAGGAAATGTAGATCGACTGCTTGAGTAAACGTAGGCTTGCAACTGAAGTATAATAATTCAGTCCGTCTTGTTAGTAAACGCCTCTATTAATGTGTATTTCATGCTGTTGTTAACTTAATTTTCATATTTTAAGAAATTATTTTTTGAATGTAATTTATGAAAATATCGCTCATTCGGAGAAACATCGACGTAAATGTATTTTTCCCAAAAATGAGTTGAAATATGCCAAAGCACTTAAAAAGCGTGTTTACGTTAGGAAAGCATAGACTTAAAAATAATACCAGTTATGGCGATGTTTCTCCAAATGAGCGATATGATAAATTTAAATACCTATTACATAACATCACGCTTTGTTTCCTTGTTATAAAGGTACAGACGCCAGCACATCAAGCTACTACAATCTGTCAAATTTCTTTAATAGATTTTCAACTTTATCGCTAAAGTATAAGGTTCAAAGTTGATTGGGATAATTTAACAGTTTCGGGTAGCTTGATGTGCTGGCGTCTGTACACCTCTGCCCAGCCCTTTCGGTTGGGCAGAGGTGTACCTTTACTAGAGTTATTCCGGTCTAACATCCACATTTCGCCAGTAATAAATGTTAACAGGGTGCATCAGTCGATCACAAATGCAGACTCCGGGCTGCTACTGAGAAATTCCAGATAGAGGAAAACCCAATACCATAGTGTAACGTTTATGACTACTAGACCAACGAACAACCACAACCCATAACCTACTGAGAAAAATACTTTTCTCCATAAATCCTAACCTGTCACTGAAAATATACTTTTTAGTAAAAATCTCCAGATTTTTTTTGCGATCTAAACTATGTTTATTTTATGTACCAAAAGACCATCGAAGTAGGTATACAATTTTGATTTTTCAAAACACAGGCAACATAACTGAATATTAAAAGAAAGAAAAAGAAAGAAAGAAATATATTTATTTAGCACAGACCAAAAGACACACAAAACACCCAGATACATACATCAGATAAAAACAAACAAGAAAAAAAAAACAATAAAAAAATAATAACAATTAAAAAAGATAATAAAAAAGAAACCCGGAAAGTGTGCCTCACGGCTGCGCTAAAAAGGTCCCAGTTCAGCAAAAATGCCAGACAACTAGTGCCTGACGCTGGTTTTCAACCGGACCTAGTGTGTGAGGTGACGGATGTAAATCAGTTTCATACTGCAACATGACGTGTGTATGCATACTTACTTAAATAAAACAAAATAAATATTTTTTTGTCAGATAAAACAGTAACGAATAAACGAATATGTATAAATAGTGTGATATTGAGTAACATTGCAAAAATAAACAAAAAAAAAAAAAAAAAAAAAAATTATTATTACGTAAATCAACCTAATTATTCCCGCAAAAAAAGCCCAATAACTAACCTACTAAACCAATATTCAGCCTATAGAAAAAGCTATGAGCCGACAACAAAGTTACTATAACGAACAAAGAGTCTCCGCGGTCATAGGACATTATATTCACATACATAAACCATTGTTTTTGCGCGCCCCTGTTCTAGGGAACAATGGACCGCCGATAGAGAGGGGCAGCACGGGATGCGGGATCCGGGATTCAAGTGGTCTTGTATTTAGTGCTTGGAGAGGTGTTTTAAAGGTTTGGACGTTAAAGATAATGAACTAATTATGGTAAATAACTATCGTCATTCGTAGATCTTTGACAGTCGTTACCGGTAGTCAGAAGCCCAAAAGTCTGACAACCAGTCTTACCAAGGGTTACATATTGTGTTACCCAGTAACTGAGTTTTGCAGGTCAGATAGGCAGTCGCTTCATGTAAAATACGGGTATTCAGCTGCATCCGGTTAGACTGAAAGCCGACCCCAACACAGTTGAGAAAAGGCCAGGCAGATTGATTGATAAATTCAGCCTAAATTAATGACATTTTTGAAGACTAATCACTGCATTTGCAGGCTCTTAGCGAATAGGGTCCGCAAAGTTGTACGTATCACCAAGAAATCTGTGGTATCACGTCGCACATCTAGAAGACAGTAAGCACGATCGACCTATTTATGTACGTAAATGTACACCCACTTACAAAAGCCAATTACAGTATTAAATTCTACGTGAAATAACTATGTAAACAAATAGCCAGCGTTCCGTAATGTATCAGTAAAAAGTTCAATGTTGGTGCCGAAATCATTTAGGAAGAAGATAATTAATTATTAATCATGGTTGTTGCAATATTCGTCTAATGATTAGTGGTATCAAATGAATTAATGTGCTTGTCTTAATACGCCCACATTGGAACGATGCCCTTGGATGGTGCCTAATAAACTAGCAATGCTTCAAAATGCGAGGTACTTCAGTTTTGATTTAGTTCTATAAGATAGATCAAATTAGGCAAAATATTGCTTCGGTGAATCGTTGTCGGCATGATGAAAATCAATATAAAATACTTCACTTAAACGGTACGGCAGGTGTCCAAGATCCGAACCAGCCTGACCTTGCTGGTCTCCCCTAGCGTTGCCCTAAGCCAAGGTCGAGGCTAAGGGCACTGGGGTACCCCACGGGGTTGCCCTTAGCCTGTAGTCGCTTAGTTTATGTTTTATGCCCTGGCTGGAGGCCTTAATATTTTGAGGCATCCACAGGTTAGCCCGGTTCAGCAACTGACAACCTGTGGCAGCGTGACCTGCGAGACGCATTATACAAAAAAAAAACGGCGGGCATCCCAATAACCACATTCACACTTGAACTCTGACCGACTATCAAAATGAAACTTTCCATTTCCCTCAAAGTCCTTTGTTTAAACCACACGAAAATAATAAACCCAATTTATTCCCGTAATCCCGTAAAACATGAGATCCCGCGCAAAATCCCGGCGTCACCCGACAAAGCATGTCAGCACTATCTTCAATAGGTTCACTGTTATAATATTTTTGCGTCCCCAGGGCCGGCGTTGATTGGATGCAGCGCAAGATAAACTTCGCTATGTTTATACTTGTAATGGCGCGTGGCCAGGCTTTAGCCAGCACTTAGGGTTAACAGGTTACGTTCTACTTAGTTATTGTATTAAATCTTTTTTAGGGTGCTTTTTAAGCTGTTTACTTTGACGGGAAAAGTGGATTTTTGTTATCAAACGACTTTGGTGAAAATGACGTTGCGGGTCAGAGGACCAATTTTTTTAAAACGTTTATTAAGATTTGACAGGTAGATATTAAACCCCTTTATTCATAAACGTTGCTTAAAGTTAAGTAGTGATGAGCAACTGTTTAACCATACATTTTTGACGTTTGAACGTCACTTAACTTTAATCATATGTTATAAATAAACCCCTTAATGTTTGGTTTAGAAGTTTCACAAAGGTAAGTGTTACAATAATTGAACCATTGTGGGTTTCACATGGCATGCCATTTGCTTATTTAAATGAAATGAGGAAAAGCTAAATTTAATCTATTCACACTGGAAAGCAGGAGCAGCAGTCTGCGTTTTAAGTATATTTAAAAAAGGAAACTACAGTCCCGCGGAGTAATTGCGTAACACACTAACCAACAGTAGCAATGGCTTTCATTTTGACAATTCAAACACTTTTGTTGCGTTGTTTATGTTGTTGAACTGACAAATTTTTCGAACATATGAAGCAATGGATTAGCAATATCCTTCAAAATGACTCAGACTGCGCTTAAAATTGTGTTATGTAATTAGGGTGCAGTTTTTGATGATATTTGGCAAAAAGGTAACCTGGGTACTGCCTTAAGACATTGTAAATATTTTCGTCTTGGTAAATTAATAAAGTTTCATGATGCGGTTGGAACCAAGTTACAGTACAATTCCTAAATAATGTTTGTCTTTTGTAGAATAATATATCATCCAGCAGCTCAGTACGTGTAATACGTAATGTACAGTCGTCGCTAGCAGAGTGCCGTGTACAGTAGAAGTTAATACGTTTACTTGAGATAGCAAAGTTTCCTTCATTTTACATTTATACGCCCAAAGACGTAGCACGAAGAGGTGAAATATTTAAGGTTATAAAATTTGTTATTTTGACTTCTTAAAGTTTATAAAGGCAGCTACTTAATACTAAAGCCCATTCACAATTGCATTACTTCTGATTTTGCATCACTGTCCAAATCACAGTGATCTTTATTCTCATTCTAATAAGGTTGCTGTTAGGTTGCTGCCATTGACAGGTCTGTCAAAATCATCGTGTTCTTTATTCTCGTTACTATAAGGTTGCTATTAGGTTGCTGCTGTCAGACGTAAAATAACTGTGAACAGACTGCAGTTCTAATATGTCGAACATTTTGAAGGCCTGTGTCTTTTTGAATTCTCCTTTTGAGAACCTCTTTTTTGTGGGTTTGACACACAAAATAGCGGTTCTCAATTCGACAGTTTTGTCTATGTTTTCTGTTAATGTGTTAAGGGGCATATTAATGTGGGTGATAGCCGCTTAAATATTTCCCTTACCATAAACTCACGGTTCCAAAGAATTTAGTAATGAAATAATTAAGCATTTTCAAGAAACTGAAAGGACAAAGAAGCTTGTTGAGCTCTCTTAAAGCGATAAAAAAATATCAGTTAAAAAATATTTCAGAAATATTATACTGCCTCTGTCCCCTCTTACTCTGTACCAACACAACACACGGTATGCATGTATGAACTACCAGAATAATGGTGTTCATGCTTAAAAGCTTTTGCGGATAATCATGCCGTTAATTATTAGTACAACAGTTATAGTATAATGAAACTCCATTATAATACGGTACGCGGTGGTTAAATATTGGTGTTTTGTCTCTTACAGGAAGTTAGGTAATGGGCTGTGGTTTTGATTATGTTTTTGGCTAGTATAATGTAATAACTTAGCATCCCTAACGCCTGTATTTCTCGAAGGGTTAAGCAGAGCCGTACCTACGTATACTCATTTGGCCAGTTATGTTAAAGTCCAATGTAATAAGCCCCCCTATTAAATGGGGGGCGATCTTGAGAAGGTGGCTGGAGCAGACTGGATGCGGAAGGCGGAGGACAGGGTGTTGTGGCGCAGCCTGGGAGAGGTTTATAAACAGCAGTGGACTGCGATAGGGTGACTTGATTGATGGGGCGAGCCTATTGTCATCAACAGGACACAAATCCAGACTAATAAAATAATGATACTGTAATAAGTTAGTAATATTAGCCTTGTTAACATTTCAATGTCATTGGTATCGTCATTTTATTATACAAAGAAGGCCTATTTTTTATAAGTTTGGGGGTGTGTTGTCAGGGTTTTTAGTTTAGGTTTTCTCAAGATTTCCCTTGACGTAAGTCAGTGGTATAATTATAAGTATGTGAGTTTTATTAAAAAATACAGATATTGTGACAAAGTCCATTGAAATTGCCACAGCCTGCAATGAATCGAGTCAAAGTACATTAAGCTACTACAATCTGTCAAATTTCATCTTTATCGCTAAAGCATAAGGTTCAAAGTTGATTGGGAAAATTTGACAGTTTCGGGTAGCTTGATGTGCTGGCGTCTGTACTTACAATAAATAAAATAATATAAAACACTAAATTTTATTTCATAAATTGAAAAACCGTTATCAGAAATGTCACCTGTATGATAGTACTTATTCAATACCGACTCAGTGTCAAACCATCAGCAACAATAAACATTCCCGAAGCAACTTCACAAACTGCCATTGACAATGTACCTACAGTATGCAAGCATGTACAAAGCAACCATGAGCTGTATACAATTATGTATACGTTGACAAACTTGGTCGAAGCTAACTTAACTCCGAATAACTTGGACTTTGATATATTATGAAGATTGTTCGCCTGTGAACGCGAAGTTAGGGTCGGGACAACATAGGTTGAGTGTGATGCGATGGTTAAACGATCGTAACTGGATTATGGTACCTTTGTGCATATTCATAAAATTAACTAGGGCTTCTGAAGAATAATTTATTTAGGTATTTACAAGGTAGATGTCAGTGAAAATGCCGGGAGGGGACGGCCTAAAAGGACATATAAATAAGCTTTTTGGTGATATTCTTCAAAAGGATCAGGTATGTGGTACTCGCAAACGGCGCACGTGACTGACCCAATGTATGAACGTGAACGAAGTAAAAAGAGTATGTCAGGATCGTACCAGGTGGCGTTCTGTAGTTTCCGCCTGCCCCCATGAAAAAAGGCGTGAGTTTATATATGTATGTTTATTATTTTTTTGTCGTATGTTAAAAAAAATCTTCCTGGAAGGTGGGCAGTATTATTTTTCCTAAAAAACATAATATCCTTGTGATCATCAATAGAGAACCTCTCCGTTCAGAAGTGACCATTTATAGAACGATACGGTAAAGAGTTCAGAGCAATATTCAGCCAGTTGGGTAACTTTAATAAAAATATTTTATTTTAAAAACTGGTCCTTTAGAACGAATTGGAAATAAATTCCCAAACATATCAGTTGTAAAACTAAAAGAGTGTGTTAAACAATCAGTTTAGTCTATACAGATTGAGTCCAAAATCTGTTTAAATGAAGAATCTCTAAAGTTGTTTTCCTACAACTTATCATTTGCATACTTTCGGTACAAAAAGTCTGAATGTACCACAATCTCTCGAACCGCTTACAAAATAAACCTGTTATATTTAAATATTGGATGTACGTAGGTTGTGACAGGTTACCGTCGCCTACGATATTACAATAACCTAATTGTCTTAGTTTACACCTACGAACTCCGCGGGATGGGAGGCAGATGGTACTATAGCAGTTATTTATAATAGGAGATATGCGGGGTAATTGCGTAACACCCATAAAATGGCAATCGCTCGCAATGCCTTTCATTTTGACAGTTCAGCCACGATCATTGCGTTATCTACGTTGTCGAGCAGGCGAATTTTTCAAACCTATAAAGTAATGGATTAGGAATGTCCTTTAAAACCCTCTGATTGCGATTATACAATTTGTTTTTTTTTTTGTGTTACACAATTTGGGTGCTGTTATTATAACTTACTGATCGCTGTTAAATGTATCGAGTAGGTTTTCTCCAATTTACGATTAGCAGTTTGGCATGAGCTTTATCTTTTATAAGCGTTATCATGGAAAATAGCAATAATATTTTCAAAGGACCAATTGTACCAAAGGACCAATCAGAAATGACGATTAACTAAGTAAGCTATTCGTTTTTTATAGGAACCGGACGCACTCCTATCATGGTCGAAAGGTTAGACAAATATGTGATCCACCCACAGTTTTCTTATAATACAAGTTTTCCACGATATGAGGCTCCGACGAAATACCTACCTACACATCTTAATTTACCGGAACTACTAAATTATAATATTATAGATACTTACTCTGAATTTATCAATAATGGTTACAACTCTAACGGAGTTGTACAATTCTGATATATTTTTATACAGGTTTACCTCAATTAGAGAATTTAATATTTTGCACCCTAATTGCGTAACACACTTTCAATCTGAATCTGAATCATTTTCAAGCAAATTGCTAATCCATTACTTCATAAGTTCGAAAAATTTGTCTGCTCAACACGTAAATAACGCAATGAATGTTGTTGAACTGTCAAAATGAAACCGATTCCGATTGTTAATGTTTTTCACTATTGCCCTGCTGGTAGAGGTGGCGAGACGACCTAGGCACGTACCGCAAGGGTTGGATCGAGGTGACTAGAATAGGATGCCTGGAAAAATTTGGGGAGCCCTTTGCTCAGCAGTGGGACAGAGAAGGCTAACTTAAAAAAAATTGGAGATTTAATTGTGAAATCGATTTATACAGCTTTATCCCATATAGAGAATTTGATTAAATTAATTGTATGCAGTATCTAGATTAATTTGTGGACTAAATGTATCAGCATTCTCTCAACATCTGTCTTAAAACTTTCCATAGTCAAACCAAAAACCCATAAAACCGAATAAAACACTTAGCAACCACAATATTGTTTTATTAAGTTACCTTTAAAATCAGAATATCTTAGTCTGGGCACACCATTTCGAAATGTCAAGCGGCGGTCTATTATCTTCACCCACGCTGCGTACGGCAACTAAGAATGGGTCCTACCATGTGTGACTAAACCAGTTGCTCGGCGGCTTTTTAACTTAAAACATTGTATTTTTCTTTATGCATGATTATAAGGTAAAATACAATGTTTATCCCCAAAATACAGACCTAGGCCCTGTTTGGGAGTTAGGACCAATTCTTTGTAATATAATTATGCATATTGTAAGATTGTGACTTTGAGTGTCTGTCATATTTTTAATGTATTTTTTTTTTGTAGTGACAAATAAACGTTTTTTTTTTATTACTTAAGTGGTTAGCTGCCTCGTTGGTCTAGTGACTGCTTCGTTGATCCACTGCTCGCAAGCACTGTTATTGAGCATGAGGTCCAGGGTTTCACAAGTTGGAGTAACAGCCTGGAGTCTGGTATTGTGCCCGGTTGATGGTAATAGGCTCGTCCCCATTTACATGGGACTCAAACTTAACTGGCGACATGTGGGTGTACTATAGGTAGGTACACCTCTGCATAACTTTTCGGGGATTACAAGCGTGATATTATGACATTGTAATTTTCTTTATAATCATTCGATTTACTAAAGTGGGTATCGTGATGAGACGTATCGAACGATTTGGGAATCGTCGAAAGAATAGCTACGTGTGCGACCGAACAATTTTGGCATGTTGGTATGCGATTTGGATCACTCGTTTCTTTTGTGCAAATTGTTGGGACTACTGTATTTGGTAGTGTTTAGAATACTCGTTTGGCTTGCACTTTCGATTGTATAGAGTGAGCTTGATCTGTGAATCTTTGGTAAGATATAGGTTCTTGATAAACGCGAAAAACTGGTGTTACTTTTTCTTTTTATTAATGTCTTGGTAAGGAGACAGCCAAACTTGAATGTTACATAAATATAAGTAGTTTATTATTCATAATTTTACATAAAATCTACTTGACCAGAGATCGCATAAGAAATGGAGGTTTGGAAGGGAAAATTGAAGGCCTTTGGCCAGCAGTGGGACACAATATAGACTAACAAACAAAAAGTACTTGTATACACGCCGGCAGATCAAGCTAACCAAAACTGTCAAATTTTCCCAATCAACTTTGAACCTTAAACTTTAGCGATAAAGTTGAAAATATATAAAAAAAATTGACATATTGTAGTAGCTTGATGTGCTTGGCGTCTGTACATATCTAGCGAATCTTTTCTCTAGCGGCTCTGTGTATAAAGAGGTAACATTGAATGTTTTTCTCTTACATTTTCGTTTGATTTCTTAAAATTTTCGTTTTAATGTGCTAGTAGGTACCTACCATACTTAGATATTATAAGAAAGAAGTTTTTTTTTTCAGTTCACATAAATCCAAACCATTCTATTTTTAAATAACTTACTAATCCAATGGTATTTAACATGCCATCTGGCTTAACACAAATATGTTATTTACAGAACATTTAATAAATTAACTAATCCCATTTTCACAATTATCCCAGCTTTGGCGGCGAAAATATTGAATTAAATGCTACTATTAATTTTGGCAACACCACGTTGGAATGAAATGCATATGGACTACCGTATGGTATGGTAAATATTTCACACCATTTGCTATTCGAATTATAATTACTTTTTGCTTTATGTGGTGTTAATGTTGATTTATATTCGTTTAAAATTGTTGCTGTTTTAATTGCATTTTGAGCATTCTATTATGTAGAACAAACGTTAGGTAGGACGCCCTCTGGATAGGTGGGGGCGACGATCTTCGCAGGGTGGCTGGTAGCATCTGGATGAGAGTTGCTGAGAACCGAGTTGAATTGGGAGCAATTGGAGAGGCCTATGTTCAGCAGTGGACTGTCGTAGGCTGATGATGATCATGTAGTGACTCCTTTTACGCGACTCCGGCGAGAAAGACCAAAAAATTATCCAAAAATGTGCCTGGTTCTTGTACCCCGTACCCAAGGACCAAATCGTCCTGACCACGGCTACCGCTCTCTTAGACTTAAGACAGATCATTTGACAAATGGTGAAAGATTTTCCAATTATATTTGTGAAGGTTTCGTTAAATTGCATCTAATCTATAAGGTTAAAAATCACAAAATGTTAATCGAACTATACCTACATTCTTTCGATGTGTATAAAACTAATTAGATCTTAGCTCAGACATACACACTAATCTTTAAACACATTACTCTGCAGCAGCTAATTACATTCCTAATTATTTCATTCACGAAATCACAAAATCGATCGCTCGTTTCGCAACTTTCAACATCCATTGTCGTTTTCGTACACAAAGCTTCTCATCATCATCTGCCTAGCCTTTTCCCAACTATGTTGGGGTCGGCTTCCAGTCTAACCGGATGCAGCTGAATACCAGTATTTTACATGGAGCGACTGCCGATCTGACCTCCACAACCCAGTTACTGGGTAATACGATACCCCTTGGTAAGACTGGTTGTCAGACTTTCGGGCTTCTGACTACCCGTAACGACTGTCAAAGATCCACGAATGACAGTCGGGACCAACAGCTTAACGTGCTTTCCGAGGCACGGAGGGGTCTCAGTATGTAAAGATGGTCACCCATCCACAGACCAACCGCGGCAAGCGTAGCTTAACCTGATCGATCGACCTGTGCGGCTGTTATTATTTAGCCACGGACCCCTCTTACACAAAGCTTCTATCAGAGCCATAAACTGACCGTCAATGGACAGTAAACCTCGATGCAGGTCGTTAACATTCGCGAGAATACCGCTTAAGTGTGATTATTCAAATGGTAAACAAACAATATGAGCGCTTAGTCGAGACATTCAATTTAGTACTGTGGTAAATCCTTTGCGTGGGTAGATAAATGTTCTGCTATGACGAAAAGGTGCCATTTTAGTTCATTCAAGAGACTATAGCATACACGGCTCATTAAAATGGACAGACAGACAATTCCAATATTTTTTTCTCCATTTTCCCGGAAGTTTTCGTCCTAATAAAATAATGATCTGCAAAACAGATTCCAAGAAAACGAAACAAACAAAATCATTCATAGATAACCATAGTAGATAACGAGGTACTTATTAATTACATAGATAAACTTATGCCAAACAGATAATGAGTCAGTAGTAGCACCATAATAGGTGGATACAAATATTTTCTTAACAGTAATGAGTTAGCCATTAGTTCATTACACTCACCTTTCCCCTCTAATGAGCATTCATTGTCAACGAATCGCCCACCGTACGCGCAGGCGCAGGCACAACACTATGCATGACGTAACTTCCTATTACACTTCATTCATAAACTAAATCGATCGACTTAGTCAAACGTGGAACGGCACTATCCAAAACAAACGAACTGTGTAAAAAATTCGGAACCCACTGTCACTGTTTTCGAAATTTGAAACCGACGTTTTTTTTTTTTTTGTTACTTTTTTAGTTTTTTTTAGTAAGCGCGTGTGTGTCAGTCGGTGCGCGCGCGCGTTTGAGCACGCGCCGTAGCCTCTGAGAATCGCCCCCGCGATTTTTGACGCGTGGGCGCAAGAAGCCGGCCCCGAATTTGCGTAATATATTTAAGCAATAAAACAACTCAAATATTACTATATATTCTTCACTACTTTATCTTATAATGTCTGTTCAGATCGAAACGACCGCCGTCAGCAGGGGACCACATGAAAATGGCAAGCTTTCTTTATAAGCGTATGTTAGAATTTTAAATGAGTATCGAATAATGCATTCGACATAAAAAGCTATCGGCGTCTGCTAACAATATTATGTGAGCCGGTGCGTTGGGAAGCGACTTGTCGAGGAGTACCTTGTATGGAGAAACGGGTTCGTCTGCAGTCCCACACGTTCGACTTTTTGCCGTTCGGTGCAGGAAAGAGGTAGGGACCATCAGCCAGGCTAAGATGACCTCCCTCGTCCCTTAACCAAATACGCAATGTTCGGGGTAACGCAGTAACAAAAGGAGTAGCAAGGATCTACTTTGAATGGACGTTTTCAGCTAAGGAAGGAGCATTGTACAGATCGTGTGCTTGCAAGCCACGTCCTGCCTTCAGCTTCATACATTTGTAATGAAATCGTCGAGTCGCTTCGGCGTCCTAATTAGACGTCTCCTATGGTGCCGCGAGAACGTTCAAGTAATAGTTTTGGCATCCTAAATAGTTGGCATTTTTACTAAATAAAACCTTTTTGTGGCTGAGATAATAAACTGAAGAAAACACTTTCAGAAAACTTTGCGGGTGTTAGGACCAGATTATTGCTGAGATAAGTTTCGAAGGACCAAAAGGCACAGTGGTGAAATTTTATCTTCTGGGGTCAAAAGTCCCATTCATTCAGGTCCCCAAAATACAGGCACTGCCTAAATGGTCATGTTAATGTCATTAACTGACAGAATTAATATGTTAAACTAATTTAAAGGTAATAATTGCAACATTGTTTATTATTTTTATTATTTGTTCCTTGCAGCAAATACACACATCAAAAGTGTCTAGGGATCAACATATATTTTTGCAATAACTTTTCTCCTGATTGATATTAATTAAAATTTTCTTTAAGGATTCATCAAATAAAGTGTTTTCGTTTGTCACAGTAACGATAACCCAAGTCACCTTTGCATTAATAAAGAAATTTGCCATTTTCCTAATAAAGGGATTTTTGACATTTGAACCACTAACACAAAAGTTCGAAAAAAAGACTGAAATAACAGTTTTCTTTAAAATTTTATTGGGTAACTTAAACAATTAATAATCCGTGTTTCTACCGCGAACACTAACAACACAAGAACATCGGTTTGGCATACTCAAAATGAGTTCATCCAAATCACGCTGTGGAATGGCAGCCCATGTTCGTTGCAACAACAAAAAAAGGTCTTCTTGCGACTGGATACCCTCCATATTCGGCAGAGCTCTTCTCTGTAGCATATCCCATGCATGCTCAATCGGGTTCAAGTCTGGCGACTGAGCAGGCCAGGGCAGGACATTGATGTTAGCTGCGGCGAGAGTCTGTCTTACAACTCTTGCGGTGTGCGGTCGTGCATTATCATGCATTAACTGAAATAAGGGACCGATTTGCACTTGTAGAGGAACGATGACGTCTGATACAATCGTCTCAGCATAAATTTGAGCGTTGAGGTTGCCTCTGATCCAAATCAACTCAGTTCTTCCGCCGATCCAAATACCCGCCCATACCATGATGGTTCCACCACTATAAGGATGGACTTCCTGGCAGGATTTTAATCGCTGTTGGCGTCCAGGGGTTCTCCAGTGTCGTATACGTCTTGTATCCGGTCTCATACCAAAACGAGACTCATCAGAAAAGCACACGAAACGCCATTGTTCTTCTGCCCAATTTCTGTGTTCAAGAGCCCATTGATATCGAATCCTACGCTTGTGCATTGCTATAGGTGGTACCCGTAGCGGTCTTCGGGAATGAAGGTTCACTTCATGCAAGCGGTTTCTGACTGTTTGGTCGCTAATTAAGTTCCTTGAAGAGTGATGAAGCCTCACGGCTAACATCATGGCGGTTATTGTTGGAGCTCTTCGAGTTAAGATTTGAATGTATCGGTCTTGTCTCCGTGTGGTGCAGCGATACCGTCCTCCATGGCGCTCAGCCACGGTACCAGTGCTTCGGTAACGTGTCCAAAGTCGACTGATAACACTCTGACTTGTATTCAGAGCTAAAGCCACAGTACGTTGCCGGGAACCAGCTTCTATCATTCCCACGGCTCTGAGCATTTCTTCCCTGCTTAAATGACGTCGCCGCTCCATAATAACGTTGGTTTTAATCAGTAGTAGGGAAACAGTAGCACTAATAATGTCTTCAATGCGTTGTATGTTTTTATAGGGAAAATATTGACAGCTGATTTTCATCTTTTACTCGAATTTGATTCACAGTTCCTGATTCAAATTATGAAATGCACCAAAAAGGATCCATATAAATTTATAAAATCATAAATTTATTACAAAGCCACATCTCAATCTCAAGAAATCCGCATAAAAATGCTTGATCCCTAGACACTTTTGATGTGTGTATGTATTTGTAACGCTTACAGACTTTGGCTTCATGTTTAAAACTTATGTGATGTATGAACCTGAGGCACAGAATGTCTCAATGAAGCTATAAGTTTAAAACGTTTATAGCTTTTGACTGCTACCGCTGTAGTCCTAACTTTTATATGTTTTAACGACGACGGTAGTGTATAAAGAGGCTGGACAGCTTTAGCCACCTGTGGCCTTATAGTTAACGTACTATAATCATCAAGCCACTTGCGTATGGTGATTACCACCGTTTTATGTAATGCTTTCGTCATTATTTTCTCTTTAATTTTTTAGTGTCCGCACGGGTTCGTATGGATATTTTGACGGAAAGTTTGATTAACATTGTGAATTAGGATAGGCTAACTGTTTTGATCAGTTCTTTGAAATTGTAAATAAAATTGTTTTAATTACAGCCCGGCCGACGAGAAAATGTCTTCTTGACACCTGTCAGTTTCATACAAACGAATACGTGTTTTGCGAATTTGATTTTTATTAGCTACTAGAATTGTCGCACTGGGCAGGTGTCAGGAACGCATTTTCTCAACGGCCGGACTGTAACTTGAAACATATTAGTTTACAAGCCTTGTGCCCAATGGGATTTCTAATCGGCAAAAATATCGAACTTCCATACAAACGTTCATCCCCTATTTAAAAATCCTTCCTTTGCCTTACTTACCTTAACCTCTATTATATACGGAAGTCTTGTGCAAAATTTCATGCTTCTAGACCCAGGGTAGGAAAAAAAGCGGGAAGGAAAACACATGTTGCGCCGACTCCAAATAAATTGGAATAAAGGCACGAACATTATGATAAAATGAGACCCAGCGGTTTAGCCTGTGCGTTGTCTGACAGTGTATTTAAGATTATTATTTCCCCTTAAATTATATTTATTTCTGTAAATATATATGTCGCAGCTAACTGGTTAAATTAGCCGTTTAGTTAAACGCCTGGCCTTTGGAAGTAGTGCTCGCCTTGTTTCGCTCTCTCGGCTCGCACGCGGTTGATCACAGTTCTAACCTAACCCATTTGGTCGGGGTGCCCAGGCTTAGCTACTGCGACCAAATTCGGCCCGCGCGTGATTGGTTATAGTTCCAACCTAAACAGCTATAATTGAATATCATTCAGGAAGGCTAGGCGGTTAACTAAACGGCTAATTATAACCAGTTGGCTGCACATATACACTAGATAACCTTCTAATACTAAATAAACCAACAAACTATTAAAATATAATATCCTAACCTATAGATTGTATTACGTAAATATCAAAGAAAATAACACAGCAATAAAACTAAACGGAACCAAAGACCACTTTCTGAACGTCAAATATAAGGCACAGATAAAGGAAATGTTAAATCAAAAGCCGAAATGACCAACATGAATGAACCTCGCGATGTGGGAACCATAACACTGTAACCGGAGAACTGTTGTGGGTGTGCACTTTCCTACACCCACACCTCTTAATCCGAGGATTACAGGCCGTTATACTGTTTTAACATACTTAATACATGATTGTGTGGTGACGAAATACCGACTAACCACAAAAGATTTGTCATTTGTGTAGAATCCGCAATAAAAAACCTTTCTCTCTTTTGTGCATTAACTCCGTTACAGATTGTATAGTCAGCCCAGAATTTGGCTACGAGCTTGGCACCTTCACTAGAGTCCATCAACTCCTGTCACCTGCGTCTGCACACAGCAGATCAATTCAAAAAGAAAATTGAAGCATCATGCGAAGTGTCAAGCGATTTTGTACCATGGGCGCCAGCTTTTAACTGTCGCCTTACTAGCATATCACCATGCTCTGTAAATGAAAATGGTATGGCCCCTGATGGCTGCCAAATATTACAGCTCCTGTGTGGTAGGAATTTTCAATGCCGGCTATGCGGAAAAAGGGCCAAAAACCATGAGATTTGACCCAGGTATTTAATTTTATTTTTATATCTACTATTTCATTGATTCTTTTACCAGACGAGGTTATCAAAATCGTTTGGACCTTCATGGTAAAAATAATACAATATTATAACACATTATGTAGGTTAATAGCAGAAACAAAACTTTACCGATAGCAGAAAGTTCCCACATAGTAACAAAGAAATACCAAAATCCACCACAAAATTAATTCAAGCCTTCCCAAATTTAGGTGTACCTCATCAATATTACCATAATTAAATTATTCAAGATATCCACTTATGCCTACACACCTTCTAAACAGCTAAAAAGATACCCACATTACTGTACTGTGGATATAATAAATAGATTTGTAAATGTCGTCGGTAGGTCACAGGCATACACGACACATTTCTAGTATAAATTGACCTCTCAATATCCGGAAAGCCAATACAGTGCGGGGTCAGCTTATACTGGAAATTTATATGCTCTGTTCCAAAAGTATTTGATGAAAGCGTAAACAACCCCAGCTTAGGTTCAATTCTTACGCAATCAATTACTAAAGAGAATTAGTAACACAGTCATCTGTATTTAAAGGTTTCAACAACAACAATACATACATTTTAGCTTACTGAAAAATATTATCGACGAAAACTGAGGTTATATAATTAACCTCAAAACTGTCAAATGAAAAACATATTTAAAAAATGAAAAACATTTTTAACATCTTTAAAAGGTGATTTAAAATTAGAATTTTGGGTTCGAGTGTTCAAATAATCAAATCATAGTACTCAATTTGTAAATGGCTCTACAAATTCTGATCCATTTGTTTACATTTTCGTCAGATACTTTTAGAACATACTATGGCTTGATAATATGTCGTCGTGCGTACTGTAGGCGTGTATAAATACTCGTACCTTAATAATGCAGAGAATGGAGTATTTAAATCATTTGCTAAAGAAGTTCGTATGTGCCAGTTAAGAGTTTGTATTTAGTAAAGATCTTAAGTTTATCCATATTTAACTGGCATGCTGGAATCATGTTCCATGTGTGTTGTTGTCAAGTACGATTCAATTAAAATGTAAAGGGTTACCTGGGGTCCGTCTGTCCTGATTGGCATTTTAGGGTTTAATCACATTTCTGGGTTGTCTATTTACCTAGTATTTTTGCCGGATCAACGGATCAACATCAATCAGCTCAGAAAAATACCTGGAAGCTCTGGCTCTGAATTGACCTCATTTTAGGCTTATTAGTCAATACGCACATATTTATTTACCCGAAACGGGCGAATCGATATTACTTTTTGTATATGGGACTCTCACGAACTTAATTTACAACCTGCAAATTACAAAAAACGTAAGAAAAACTGAATTGTGCGGGCTTCCTGTTATTTGTCCTTTTAGCTATTTCTAATCACTGTAAACAGCTACATTAATTCAAACATTTTACAATCTTAACCGTTTATGTTAATTCTGTCATCATTATGCACATATTTTCTTAAAATATCTTTCATCAATGATCATTAAATCTGTATAAAAAATTTATAGTGGTTTTCATAACGAAATGCTCGATTTATCTTTACCGAACATCCATTCCATAAATATTATTATAGACTAAAAATTCATTAGTGACACCATTTTGTTACACGATTTTAAATATTTATCTAAAGACTAATAGTCGCCTGTTAGGGTCAATTCCCACTAAAAGAGCAGCGGCCGGCAGCGGCCATTATCCATAGTCATTTGAAGGCAAAGGAGGGGCAGCGCGGCACCGCGAGGCTGCACGAGCCTTCTAGCGACTAGTCAAAAGAGGAAAGTCACTTGCTCTTACGGCCGCTGCTCTTTCAGTGGGGATTGACCCTTAGGATGTTACCCTAGTTACCTGCTTAATCTAGTTTGGTCCTAAGAGGCGAGAGTGATATTAATTATAGCAGCTTATGGACGTGGCCAAGCTTTGCATCTCTTCAACAGAAGAGGTTTATACAGGGTGAAATTAAATTATCTAGCGAAACTCCACTGACGTGATGGGTATGGACATCTCTAAACACGAGAAAAAAAAGTCGACGAGTTTTTTTTTTTTGGGCTCATAGACAGCTGGTTGTCACTTGAAGTATGAGCTGAGAAAATCTATTTATTTTTGTTTTATCGTGTTTAAAAATCGAAACATAATCACGTCTGTGAAGTTTAAAGTTTACACAAATAAAAACTGTTTTTTTCTATAGTGATATTTCAAGTGAGCTAATTTAATTTGACCCTGTAGATGACTAGCGACCCGCGTACTTCTCACGGGAGCAAACTTAATGCGCCATGTCAAAACATCAAGATTTCTATGCTATACCTTAGTTAAATGTTAATGTATTATACGTGTACATAAACCTTCCGGAATAAATGCAAGAGAACCAAGGTACTTAACTAACATAGCCCGAAGAATTGCCAAACTTAAGTGGCAGAGGGCAGGGCACATTGCGAACAGACGGCCGATGGGGCCGAAAGGTTCTGGAGTGCCGACCTCGTACCGGGGCAGTGTTGGAAGGCCTCCCACAGGGTGAACCGACGACCTTGTGAAGGACGCAGGAACCCGCTGGATGCGGGAAACACAGAACCGGTCAAAGTGGAGGTGTTTGGGGGAGGCCTATGTCCAGCGGTGGACTTCTTTCGGCTGAAATGATGATGGTGAAAACCGCATCAAAATCCATTGCGTAGTTTAGATATCAGACCTAGATAAAGCGGATAAGAAAGAAATTAAAACAGAAGAATAACTAGCAGGGGATCCAGGGGGAGGGGGGGAGGGGGATCAGACAGGAATAAATCGCACTAAGCGGTCACACAGACAGACACGAAAAGCGACTTTGATTTATACCATGCAAACAAACTTGTGGACTATAATATCTCCCGCGTCGATGGCTGTATAGTCTCCGCTGAGACTAGCCGCCATGGCTGAAATTCGGTGTGGAGGACTCTTAGATAATGAAGTTCAAGTCATCATCATCTGCCTTCCCTTTTCTCAATTATGTTGAGGTCGGCTTCCAATCTCATCATCAAAGTCAAAGTCAAATCATTTATTTCAATTAGGCACAGTAAAGGCACTTTTGAACGTCAAAAATTATAGTAAAAACAATTGATTCTAGTCGCCCATTCCAAAAGGTAGTTTTCGTATGGAGAAGAATGGGCAAGAAACTCCACCGTTACTCTTTTAAAATGTTTTACAAGTTCTGTATAGGTACATTAATTATATAATTATATGTGAAGACGATGCATCTAGAATAAAAATTAGTCTGCCAACAAAAGGTAAAAAGAATCATCATCAATCATCATCATCAGCCTATAGCAGTCCACTGCTGGACATACGCCTCTCCTATTGCACGCTATTCAACTCGATTTTCGGCAACTCTCATCCAGCTGCTACCAGCCATCCTGCGAAGATCGTCGCTCCACCTAGCCTGAGGACGTCCCACCTTACGTTTACCGATTCGCGGTCTACCCGAACGGTCATCGGTTCTACGGCTAATTTGGCCGGCCCATTGCCACCCCCCACAACCCAGTACCTGGGTAATACGTACCCCTTAGTAAGACTAAAACTTTCGGGCTTCTGACTACCCCGTAACGACTGTCAAAAATCCACGAATGACAGCCGGGACCAACGGCTTAACGTGCATTCCGAGGCACGGAGAGGTCTCAGTATGTAAAGATGGTCACCCATCCACGGACCAACCGCGGCAAGCGTAGCTTAACCTGATCAATCGAACATTGTGGCTGTTATTACTTAGCCACGGACCTCATGAAGATCAAGTAATAAAGAAAATTTGTTGAAGTATCACTTTTCTCGCCATATTGTACAGACTGGTCAGGACGATAAAACGTGATAAAATCTAGTCTAGAATGATTACATAATCCTCATTAGTCATTCATTATATACGTTACGACCTAGACTTGAACAGGTCAGGCTTAGTACATTCTAAGATAACCTAAACGATGTGAGAACACTAATTCAAACGTTTTGGTGATGCCAATCTAGATGATTACACAAACATGCGTGGTAGTAAATTATCTTTTCTATTCATATTTCCAATAACTACTACTCTAGTTAGTAGGTACTAGGTACTTAATTATATGGGGTCAAATTAAATTAGCTAATGAAACTCCGCTGACGTGATGGATACTGATATCTAACATAACAGGATGAAAAAATCTAAATTCTTTAAAGAAAAACATCGTCTAATAATCATCTTAAACAGTGCAAACCAGTGCAAACTAAGTAGACACGAATTATTATTTTTTTTAATTATCAGAACAAATAATAAAATTAAAGTATCAATTTAAGCGCGCGCCCGATATGCAATCAATTTATTGCAGAGTTCTTAACATGAAGCAAGTTGGCAACGCATTATAATAATAATAATAATAACCCCATCGCCGTATCTCTACGTTGACGTCGTGGTGGGGCTTGCGCGCTCCGAACTCTGGGCCTGCGCCGAAAGAGTTTACTCTCCGGAATGGGTCTAAGGTGAGGAGCCAGACCAAGAGAGATACAGAAACCCGCAGGGCAGCATGTGGCGAGCTGTTGGGCAGTAGCGACCCCACGGACCCTATCTCCCGGGAGAAGTCTTGTTCCTCACCTCTGGCTTGCCTTTATTGGCCGGCTGGAGTGAAAAATGACGAGGAACAGAGCTCCCACCTCATTCTTGCCTTTATTGGCCGGCTTGAGTGGAGATTCGCAAGAGCAAACGTGCTCGGAGGAAGGAAGTATTCCAGTAAGATGCTGGTAGGGATCTTGACCGTACTTCCGGGATTGTCCTGATAGCCGTGGAATACCTCTCCACTCCTCATAAGCACCTCAGGACATGTTGCCCCCTTGTCGCTACGTCACTATGTGCTAGCGACCGTTTCCGGGGGCCCATTATTGAGTGTGCAAGTCACCCCCTGCCATTTTATCCGTGTATATATAAAACATTGATCAGGCAGGGGTCATAGTTCTTCCATAGTTCTTGGTAACCAGTCCACTTCAGCCACCCAAACCCATAGTCCAACTTTTTATTTTTCCTATCCTACAATAGTCCTACACCAACCGGGGGTTATCCTTGGGTGCATTTGCATAGTGCATACAGGGATAATCGTCGGACGGTGCCGCATTTCCTTAAAATTTCCTAAGGGGCCTCTGCGAGTTGGCTTCGGCCCCTCGTACGCCTTCCAAAGGACCGGGACCCCATGGTCCCGAGATATATAAATTCAAAAATAATAATAATAATAATCTTTATTACGGTACACACTAGATTCATGATACACAAGAGCAGATGAACAAAAAAACATGGTATATCTACATAAATCTACACAGATTATGTAACCCTGTCTCCTAAACTAGGTAATCCTGTATCTTAGGAGACAGTGTCATTGAATTAGCGTCATTTACCTAATGTTGACCGTTCCTACGAAAAAAGTCTACGCGCACTTATGTGCATCCCTTTATGACATATACTACATTTTCTTTATAACACGTTGAATTAAATGGTTTAATTTGGCGCACCTATTAAATTTCATCCTCTATTATAACAAATCACATACCGCTCTGTAAGCATAAATATTCTAATAAGCACTGACAAAGAAGATGATTCCTCCAATAATGGTAACAAATGCTTCATTAAACCTTCCAAAACTCACAGAAATTGTTCACGTGAGGACTCAAACAATACCTACCTATTAACTGTAGTATGTGCAGACAGACTCACAATCGCATTTATTGACAAAGCTCCGACATCTGGGGCCCGTCAGATCACTCCAATTAAGAATCTGCATACCAACTTAAACTCACCATTCAAACAAGCAATATTAAACCGTATAAGGGCACAGTTAAGGCTGACAGTGATGGTAAAGGAAGTCGGCACGGGATTGCGAATCTCTTCTCTCATTTTGATGCCAATTTGCAATATGAAAATGTTATCGTTTGTCTCTGCTTTGCATAGTTTTGTCATTGCAGAAGCGTCAAATGGACTGTTTCTTGGAATATGGAATGCGTGAAACTCGATACCTTATAAGAGATATGAAATGGTAGATATGCGTTTCTAGGAGTAGGTAAGCATTTTTCAGGTGCATGGAGACGTTATTAAACTTGGAAGATATGTATTTAGATATACGTTTTGTTTGTGTCTCTTATTTGATGCAGCATTATTTACTGTGTCATCTATTCTGTTAAAGTCAAAGTCAAATCATTTATTTCAAATAGGCAAATAAAATAAAAGGCACTTTTGAACGTCAAGATTTATAAAAAATAGAATTGATTCTAGTCGCCCCTTCCAGAAAGTAGTTTCGTATGGAGATGTATGGGCAACAAACTCCACCGTTACTCTTTTGAAATGTTTTACAATTATTTTGTATAGATTAATTATATTATGTGAAGACAGTGCACCTAGAATAACATAGCTATACGTTACGTTTGCTAATACCTCTTATGAGTTGGGTAGGCGCTAATTTTTATGAAAAGGACCATCTGTAATAGCACATGGCTTAGGTTCGGTTACAGTTGTCGAAAGTTTAAAAAGCCTATATCGAAGTGTATTTTATCTTTTTCTAAACTTTTCATGGATCTATTAACGGGACGAAACAAGCACTTATATATACAATAAGAGTATTTGCAATCCAAACTAGTGAACTAAATAAAAGCTTGTAACGCACACAAAAGACTTATAGACAGGATACTCTTTTCATAACTAGAGGCACATACACGCATACTTGCTAGACCTCATTATCCATTAATTAGCTTAACGACGATGATTCCGGGAACATCATTTTCCATTGTTTCCACAGTAATTATGACAATGTACAGACGCCAGCACATCAAGCTACCCGAAACTGTAAAATTTTCCCAATCAACCTTGAACCTTACGCTTTAGTAATAACGTTGAAAATCTATTAAATAAATTTGACAGATTGTAGTAGCTTGATGTGCTGGCGTCTGTACCTATACTTGACAGAATCTACAGTCATGATTATGTCTTTAACTAGCTGAGCCGACAGACGTTGTCCTGTCAACATTTGTTAATACAAAAGTCCCATACACAAAAGGATAATTACTTTCTCCCCAATTTAAAGAGAATCCGGGACTTTTTTCCTTGTTATAAAATAGCCAAATCGGTCCAGCGCCAGCTGCGGCAGCTGTTCTCACGTGATGCGCTTACCAACGAAGAGTATTTAATGTTTATTTTTAACCGACTTCTAAAAAGGAGAAGGTTCTCAATTCGAATGTTTATTTATTTTTATACTAGCTTCTGTCCACAACTTCGTCCGCGTGAAATATCTTGTTCCCACGACCCACCCCGTCACATCGCATCGCCTGCCCGTATGTTAAATAGGCCATAGACTACTTCAAGAAATGGGCCATCAAATGCAAAAAGATTTTGTCTATTCCGACTGGTAGTTCCAGAGATTAGAGCGTTCAAACAAACAAACTCTTCAGCTTTATTATTAGTAGTATAGATAGATATAGATTATGCCTAACCTACCCGAAACACATAGATGCTGTGGTGGTGGGGCAAATTGCTAAGGAAGAAGTAGTTTCAGCAAGAATTTCAGATAAATTAATCAGGAAAATCCTAGCCCCCACACTGATTAATTCTGATGTGCCGTGTTTCACCGAGGCTATGGATGCCTGGAGACTCGCTTGCCCGAATACAGATCCACCCGACAATCCATCTTCCCAGAGACGGATGAGCCGCTCTGCAGAGTAGTACAGAAAAAATTATTTGACTCGTCTGCTACTACTGCGGAACGTGCGCGCCTGCTGGCTGTGGGTAGGTGGGAGTCGGGTCTTTGGCTTCATGCACTACCTTCGTCGAACATAGGCACTTTGTTCGACGACACTACTTTTCGCCTCGCTGCTTCCCTGCGACTAGGCACTCCTTGCTGTTCTCCTCATCGCTCTCACTGTGGCGAAGATGTCCAGTCTCGGACATCACGGCCTGTCTTGCAGCCGAAGTGCGGGTCGCTTAGCGCGCCACGCGAACATTAATGACATCATCCGATGAGCTCTTGTTACCGTCGGCGTTCCAGCTGTATTAGAACCCAATGGCTTGGCACGCGACGATGGCAAGAGACCGGACGGTATGTCTTTATTTCCATGGAAGGTGGGTAGGCTTTTAGTGTGGGACGCAACGTGTGTCGATACTCTTGCGCCATCCCATCTTCCTGGCTCGGCATGCTGTGCTGGCGCTGCTGCTGCGGCTGCGGAAAACCTCAAGCGGCGAAAATATAATAACCTCGTCGGAAATTATATTTTCGAGCCGTTTGGGGTTGAAACCCTCGGGCCGTGGGGTCCGAGTGCTCATGACCTTTTCAAAGAAATTTCGAAACGGCTGGTTGACACTACCCGTGACCCAAGGGCTGGCTTTTACCTTGGCCAAAGGCTAAGCATTGCCATACAACGTGGCAATGCCGCCAGTCTCTTGGGTACATTATCAGTCGACAGCGATGCAGACGAATTTTTCGACGCAATATTTTAGTTTCTGTATAGTTTTAGTTAAGTTAGGATTTAATTTTGTTATTTTTAGTATTAATTCAAATTTTGTTAGCTTTTTAAAAATTATGAAATAAATTACCACATTCTTCAACAAAAAAAGAATTTCAGAAGATGGAAGTGACTACCTTGCTAACTTGTTCATATTTTACCACGGCATATGAGCTATTTGTCATAAAGTTCGTTTTGATACAAGAGAAGAAAAAGATCAGAGGAGAAATTCTCGTAATTTTAAGAACGTTCACAGTCTGATCTCAGTCTTAATCTGTCAAAAATACCTCTAATTTCTTTTTTAATTACGGGAATTTGCCTTCTGGTAGGTACACGTGACCTTTCAGGAATTATACATGTAGTAATTTGCCTTCTGGTAGGTACACGTGACCTTTCAGGAATTATACATGTAGTGGTGGTCTCACTGAGTTTATTCTGGACATTACAGACATTCCTGATTTTATCCTTCCAAGAGACTCCCATAGCGCGCTGAGCGACCTTGAAATTGTGGACCAGCCCGACTGTCAGTGTCCACGTTTCAGCACCGTATGTCATGACGGGCATGAAATTATCCGGAAAAGAATCGGAGTGACTAACATAGCTGGCAGAGTAAGCAAATAGTGGCAGTGGGCTGGCCATGTCTGTCGAAGGACCGACGGCCGGTGGAGCAGACGAGTCCTGGAGTGGAGACCACGTATCGGCAAGCGTAGTGTGGGATGCCCCCCAGCTAGAAGGACGGACGATCTGAAGAAGGTGGCTGGGGTAGATTGGATGAGGAAGGCGGAGGACAGGGTGTTGTGGCGCAGTCTGGGAGAGGCCTATGTCCAGCAGTGGACTGCGTTGATTACTGCTGAGTTTATTACTGACATCGGTAAAGGAAAACATAGTGAGGAAACCAGGATATCTAGTTGATATAAGTCTGAAATCACAAACTGGTCTTGAGCAAGCATGGCGCTCAATCAATGCTCGTGGCGTCTCTATATGAGAAAAAGCCTTTGCCCTGCAGTAAGACAATAATATGCTGGTATTATTATTATATTATGGTGTAGACCGTGGCCCTTTCAAATCCCATGGGAAACTGCAAATTATGGCATTTAATTCCCAAAATAAGTCATCGCTCACTTCCTAAACTTTGTCCATAATGTTTCAATTACCAAACACAAGGATGCTATGTCGTGACATTCAGCATTTGATTATTATGTTAGGGATCCAATGGCTTGGAGACGAAAACATTTTATAAATATCCATATTCCTGTAAGCAGTAACCAAGGAGCAGCAAGGCGTTGGTAGCCTAGGAGCGAATTGATGACTTAGTACATGGCTCTCATCATCATCTACCTAGCCTTTTCCCAACTATGTTGGGTTCGACTTCCAGTCTAACGGAATGCAGCTGAATACCTGACAGTAGTCCGTTTCTGTACACTTGACAACGTATATATGCAAAATTTCAGGATGATCGGTTCAATGGTTTAGGCGTGAAAAGGTAACAAACAAACTTACTTTCGCATTTATAATATTAGTTAGGATGATAACGCTGTTCTGGATTATGAAGAAGATACAACAAAACGAGGGTTCGAGCCGCTACTGAGAAAATGCTAATACCTACCATATTGACTGATTTAGGCACTAATTGCCCTTCTTAGCATAAGCATAATCAGCCTATATTGTTCCCAATGCACACACGCTCCTCTCAGTGAGAGGGAGCCAGAGAGTCAGAGGGAGGGAGGGGCTCTTCTTCCACTTCTTATATTTCCACTTCCTAGGGACGACATTGCTCCTCAAGGCTAATTTAGAATAAGTAAGTAAAAAGAATATTATTATAATGAAAAAAAAAATATAATAGTCTAATTTTATCATCTCAATGTTACTCTTTATCTTAAGGAAGCCAAGAAACCACGTCATAGGTTCTTGAACTCTTCACGTTTCTCATACAAATAATAATTTAATTAAAAGCCGATTATTATTTCATTCATTTGTTCGAATTGCGACACATTTACTGAATCATCAATCATCGGAACAGCTGCTGATTTTATTTTATCAATTTCACTAAAATAATTGAATTGTGCAATTTTATTCCTTCGGTAATGGAAGTAGTGGTAGGGGGGTACTGTGCTACTAAATCAGCATTGTGTTGTCAATAAACAATCCATCGATATTCTCTACAAGAAGGGCTGACATTGCCATATTTTCTAACACTTGAACTAGATTTTCATATAAACCACAAAAAGGATGAGGTCTGTACTTTAGCAGTGGGTGGAATAAAGCTTTGAATGATGATGATACAAGCTCCGATGGCAAATAGTCACATCCATGGTCAATAGCACCTTTATTGCGTAACAGACTTTCACTCTCAATCTGAATCATTTTGAAGGATACTGCTAATCCATTGCTTCATAAGTTCAATAAATGTGTCTGCTCAACAACGTAAATAACGCAATGAATGTTGCTGAACTGTCAAAATAAAAGCCATTGCTATTATCAGTGTGTTACGCAATTACCCCGCTGGTACAATGATGGCAAAGACAAAATTAAGTTGCCTCCAGTGTTTGTTACTTCGAAATAAATCTCATATCCTGCATATTTGCATATTCTCACATGTAGGACATAGCACATAACATGCTGACAGAAATTACCTGAACGAACACTAACATAAAAACGAACGCATTAATAATCCCAGTAATGTAACGTGCTTATTGGTCCTTGTTTTTAGGCTAATTGTTTTCGTCCTAATGACGGCCTGACTACATTCTAATGAGCTTTAAGTACTGCAGGGTTTTTCGCAAAAACCAGTAGTATTATAAGCACCTAATTCCTTAACAATGAGCCCCAAAGATAAAGAAGTAACGAAACAGGACAAAAATCAAACATCATTAATACATACGGGTCCCAAAGTCAGTCACACGCCAACCGTGCGGTAACTCGATCCCTTATATCCGCTGACGTCTCCCTCCATCCAGCCGCACGATTTGCATCGTACAATATTCTACAACAATTTATAATTAATACATCCACAGTTCCGTAGCGTCGATAATTTACTCGATAATAATTATTGTTTGTCCCGACCCAACACTTTGACCCTTAGATAAGGAATCTTAGTGTCGTGTTATTTGGTGTTCAGAGAGGGAGCGAAACGGTCGAACATGGAATGATGTGCAACATGTTTTTGTGTGTGATTTTTCTGTGTTTGTGCGTCACAGGATCTGTTTATGGATCGCCCAGTAAGTATCTATGTATATACATATTCCTATTATCAAAACCTGCAGTGTCAATGTCACTAGCTATCAAGCTTCTGTTACAAATTCTTATGAAATCACCTTAGGGATCAAATTCAAATGTGTCACAGTAAACAGCGATATCAGATTTGCATTCTATATCGTTCTCTTTAATCATTTCATTTGTGTTAATAACTTCATCTTCATCTGAATTATAATTGTCAGTTCAGATTTGCTAATCACGTTGCCTAAAAGTTACATCATTCATGACTTTGACAATAAGTGACAAAGCTTTTATAATTTAGACATCTCCGTGTTATCTATATTGTACGTAATAGAACTTCCATCTTTCCTATCAACATTAGGACCTTGATAGAATCAAGGCAATAATCCTCCAATGAACTTTGACGTTGGATCATTGGATTGGAAATACGATAGATTTAACACTATAGGTACATACAATATCGTAAATTCTTGACTAATATCGAGCCGTATACTCTTTATAGCTTATCTTAGGAGACTTTTTCATTCATTAAAAAGGTGTTAAGATAAAATTGCCTCCAAAAGATTATTAATAACGAACTCTTAAAGTGGATCGCTTTATCCATTTTTGGACACAATAATGAGCAAATATCCTCATTTTTATTAGCCAATGGTATCATAGGGCGATTATTTCCTTAATCCAGCCATACATATGTATGGTAGAAATTTAGTCACGTTTTTTATATACACTCTATTTTAAGTAACACACTATCAATCCCAATCTGAATAATTTTGAAGGATATTGCGAATCCATTGCTTCATATGGTCGAAAAATTGTCTGCTCAACAACGTAAACGCATTAAATGTTGTTGAACTGTCAAAATGAAAGCCATTGCTACTGTTAGTGAGTTGCGCAATTACCTTGCAAATTAAAGTCCAATAAAGGTACGTACCTAAACCGGGTCTGGTTCATAATATCGATAGTCACTACATCGACGGTCGCTGTATCGAAAACGTTCCATCGACGGGTTAATGAATCCTGCTATTTAGTCCGAAATTTTCTCATATGTAAATCTTCAACATTGATTCTGCTTCTCATACAGAATTCATTTCGATCTACAAACTCTTGAGATTTAGGTAATAATGCACACACAAAATTACAGATCTATAGTAGTTACACGTAACGCGACTCCGTCGTAAGAAGAACATCTTTCAGTGTAGGCTTGGCCGTTGCGGTTAAAATCACAAAGTACCTACATAAATACCTGTTTAGCATTGTTTCTCTTAGAGTATATGTATAACACTGGAGAAGCCTAACGAACTCTTCTTCCTTTTATGTTCAAAATACATGCCTTCTCATCATTCTCCTGCCCTTGTCCCAATTTATTTGTGGTCGGCGCAACATGTCTTTTTCTTCCATACTTCTCTATTAGTCGTCATCTCGGTAGTCACCCCCTTTCTAACCATATCAGCATTCACACAGCCCATCCATCGTTTCTTTGGTCTTCTTCTACTCTTATAGCTTACTAGCTGTTGCCCGCGACTTCGTCTGCGATCTAGGATATAAAGGATAATTTCGGAGATAAAAACTATATCCTTCCCCATGACTCAATAAACTATCTCCATACCAAATTTCATCTAATTTGGTTCAGCGGTTATTTATTGATTCCCCATACAAACTTCCACCCCCTTATATAAAACCTATCCCTTGATGAAATTTGGTATAGAGATAGTTTGAGTCCTTTCCCGGGACTCAAACTATCTCTATACCAAATTTCATTTAAATCGGCTCAGCGGTGTAAGCGTAAAGAGGTGACAGACAGACAGACACACTTTCGCATTTATAATATTATAAAGTATATATAGTATGGATGCTTTCTCCAGTGTTATATACTCTAAGTTATCTCTATACTATTTATCTTTCCAAACCTAGCATAAAACTACGGGGCAATTGTGTAATACACATAAAATGGCAATCGGTTGCATTGCCGGATATCTCTGATTGCGTTATTTACGTTGTTGAGCTGACGAATTTTTCAAACCTATCAAGCAATGGATTAGAAATTTCCTTCAAAATCCTCGGATTATGATTGAAAGTTTGTTATACAATTAGGGTGCCCATCTCTAAACTTTTAAATTGATTTATAATGAAACCGCAAATCCACCCAATCGACGACGTTTAATTAGATAAGTACCTATGGGTCTACATAGTTTTTTAATAAAAACTTTTTGAGTTCAGTTTAATATTGTAAGTTGGAAATTAGTTGTGCAAATATCAATAAAGTTGGTATTTTAAAAACCTTTTTTCTAATCTAATTTTATGAAACGCAATTCGAGAGTTTGAACTTTGACTATCAATTGACATTGATCAGCCTAAGCTTGGGTTTGGGAATACCAACAGGGGGGGCAAGTCTTAATTTACAAACGTTGCAATGGTCTCTCCCTCCATTGTGAGTTTTTGACAAATTCGGCATACAGACCTGTAAAAAACTTAAAATGGAAACACCGTTGCAACATTGCGCATTGCTAATTAACGATTAGTCAATAGAGTTGATTCGTTTAGCTCACCTAATACATAATCGATCACAAGACCTAACCTCTCGACTGGGCACTCGTTAGTGCATCGACAAAAGAAGCCAGAGTAGCCCGTTAAATTCAAATTTTCTTATGTATACGTAAGAAAATTTGCAGGTCAGTGTCAGGTTGTATTTTGAACAAAATATTATTCACGACCGTAACAAGTAGATATTTATTTACAAAAAAATAATTATTAAAATCAATAAAAATAACCCTCTAAGTTCCTATTGAATGACTATCATGTAATATCAATCCCACAAATTGCAACAAACGTAAGAAATTTAGGATTTCGCGGGCTACCCTAATCCTATTTGGAGCCAAGACATCATGCGACATATTGTATTCGGTGGTATTCTGAATAACTGAATAGACTTTGTCTTTGGTACCTAAGCTTGGCCAACTCAATACCGTCTGTCTACAAATAAACCTAACCTTACATAATTTATTGGTTTTGGTTGGTTGTGTTGTGTAACACTCTATCAGTAGCAATGGGTTGAATTTTGACAGCTCAACAACATTCATTGCGTTATTTACATTGTTGAGCAGACACATTTTTTGAACATATGAAGCAGTGGATTAGCAATATCCTTCAAAATGATTCCTTGTTTAGACTGCCGTTTAAAATATTGAAATGTGTAACAGGTGCCAACGGAACGGCGGCTAACAGACCAATTTATGGACACGGACTGACGTGACACAATATACATCCCAATTTCAAAGCGGACTCTCAATAGTGTGTGGAATTGTGGTGAACATTTTGAAGTATATCCATTGCTTCATATGTATTATGTTCGAAAAATTTGTCTGCTCGATAACGTAAATAACGCAATAAATGTCTTTGAACTGTCAAAATGAAAGCCATTCCTACTGATAGTGTGTTACGCAATTACCCCGCTGGTCCTTAGCAGCTTTGAACAGAGAGAAGTGGAAAGAGAATAGGGAGGCCTTTGCCCTGCAGTGTAACATCACAGGCTAATAATAATAATAAATGGCGGTCTGTTGGACCGGCCCTGTGTGACTCCCAAATTGGTGTTGAACTAAAGGGGAATGAGAATGAGAGCAATGGTGGCCCAGTGGCAACGACCGCGACTTTCGAGTTGTAGGCCGTAGTTTCGAACCCAGACAGACGACTTTGTGTAAATTATTTCATCACCACTGCTCTCAAATTATCGTGTGGAAACCGGTACGTCCTGAAACCAAAAAATTCGAAGACGTGTGACATCTACCAACCCGCACTGGGCCTGCGTGGTGGATTACGGCCCGCTCCCTCCCAAAGAGACGAGGCCTGTGTCCCAACAGTGGGAACATTATACCTAAGGTCAAGCCGCGCGCCAAAGATGTAAACAACAATATATTCAATTTCGAGCGGCCATTGTTGTTTACATCTGTGGCAAATTTAGCGCGACCGGACCTTAGGCTGATGATGTTTGAGCAGATTAGCGTTCAGTCGAGTTATTCTGGTGTGATCCCCTGACCTGATGATCCAGGGGGGTGGTGGGGTACCCCCCTGGATCCTATGTCGGTGACGCGTGAACGTGGAATGAAACAAAAATGAACAATCACTCGAGTGACGCGGAAATATGACGAGAAAGGATCAGAAATCTCAGCAGGAGTGTGCTTAGAATTACAAGTAGGTGTGATAGGAGAAAGTAAAGTGTTATTGATTCCTCGATACAAAGAAAACTTTGTCAATAGGTACCTATTCTATCCTTATAAGGAGCAGGTGTGTTGAAACCTTCGATCAATGCTATTATTGATCGAAGGTTGAAACGTGTTTTCGATTGACTCCTTCATACTGAACTGAACCTACGGGGTAATTACGTAATACGCTAACAGTAACAGTGGCCAGTGGCTTTCATTTTGACAGTTCAACGACATTCATTGCGTTACGTTACCGAGCCGACACATTTTTCGAACATATGAAGCAATGGATACACCTACTTCAAAATGTTTCAGATTGAGATTAGTAGTGTGTTACGCATTAGTGTTGCTTTGACTTTCACCATTTATTTCAAGGAAACCGAGGGGGACCACTTGTTCTGCTTTATCTTATTAGGACCTACTTATTTACTAAAAGGCGATCTCCTGAAAGGCTTCAAAATGGGATTGGGATTATTTTAAAAATTGTAATCATTAAATAATTGTTTTTGTCAAAGCACTTTTTAAGGTTCCGTACCCAAAGGGTAAAAACGTGACCTTATTACTAAGACTTCGCTGCCTGTCCGTCCGTCTGTCTGTCACCAGGCTGTATCTCATGAACCGTTATAGCTAGACAGTTGAAATTTTCACAGATGATGTATTTCTGTTGCCGCTATAACAACAAATACTAAAAACAGAATAAAATAAATATTTAAGGGGGGCTCACATACAACAAACGTGATTTTTTTGCCGTTATTTGCTCGATATTAATAACGGCAACAAGCAGACGGTTGAAATATTCATAGAATATTTAAAAAAAAAATTAAATTAAAATAAAATAAATATTTAAGGGGGGCTCCCATACAACAAACGTGATTTTTTATATATATGTAGTGTTAAATATTGTACGGTGGTACGGAACCCTTCGTGTGCGAGTCCGACTCGCAATTGGCCGGTTTTTATTAAAATATGTGGAATTTCCTATTTAACAAAAACATAGTTCACATCATCAGATGATTTTAATAAAAAAACTCAACTGCCAAAACAAAAACAGCCAGTAATATTCTCAGAACAATGTTATCAATATTTTTTTTAATTTCCGCCATCAGGCCACAATTATCTAAAACTACTTATTAGTCATTCTATTCCATATATTGTTTAAAATATTGATAGACGTTATTTCGCCTCACTGGACAAGATTCACAGACCGCAATTTGACTCTAAGTAGCGATTCACGAACACAAATATGAAACTTCGCATAATCAGCCTATGATGTTATCACTGCTGGGACACAAGCCTACTCTCTGTGAGAGGGAGTGGGCCGTAATCCACCACTCGGGCCCAGTGCGGAATTTTTGGTTCTAGGACATGCCGGTTTCGTCACAATGTTTTCCTTCACCGTTTTGAGAGTAGTGATGATAAAATAATGAACCTACAACTACAACAACCTACAACAAGGCCGTTACTAGTGGGCCAACACTGCAATATGAACCTTATGTAATGCAAATAATGTTCATATTTTGTCTAAGCGAATGTGACCAAACGTTTCAAATAGAATAAGAGCTTAGTATTAGTAACTAGAATAAGAAATGAGTCTATAAGAGAAAGTCTGAAAGTGGCACCGGAGACTGAAAAGTTGTGCGGAAATCTGTTATAAATATTTGAGTATGGGCATGAGATACGGAGGAATGAGGAAAATGTCGTGAGGAAAGTTTTGAGTATGAATGTGAATGGCTATAAGAGCACGAGAAGTCCAAAGAAACGATGGACGGGCTGTGTGAAACGATGGACGGGCTGTGTGAAAGATGATATGTCTACAAGACTACCGAGATGACTAAAGGAAAAAGACATGTTGCGCCTAGATCCCAAATAAATTAGGATAAGAGCAAGAAAATTATAATAAACTTAGTGTTAAATGATAAATTATTTTATTCACACACGCGTCAATCATATTTCAAAAACTAGATGATGTCGGCGTTTCCTATCTGACTACTCTGAGAAGAAAGGCCGAAGCAAACTCAGAGGTCTCTTTTAAAGTCCAGACATAATCTTGGTCAGATAATGTGAAGACCATTTATAATGGTGTCTGGAAAGGACCACACAGATTGAGTGGACCTGTCCAGTCAGGGACGCATTTGCACCATACATCCTTTTTTTTTTCCGCAAATTTTGCTCCTTTTTTTACTATTTGTATTTCCTGTGTGTGTCCCAAATAAAACAATTTCTTTCTTTCTTTCTTTGATCTGTCAGTAATAATGCCGGTCAACTCAGAACTTAAGGAGCTTAACACATACATATTATAGAAATATATATGAGATGTTAGACTTATTGGGCGGTAGTTTCCGATATCGCTTTTATCACCTTTTTTATGCAGAAGAACTATATTTGAATGGCACATTGAAATAGGTACTTTTCCTGTTGTCAGTATTGTATTAAAAAGGTTGGTAAGGTGAGGCAACAATGTGGGAGAGCCAATTTTTAACGCTTCGGTAGTGACTCCATCCTCTCCAGGACTTCTGTTGTAGCGCATAGTAGTAAGTGCTTTGTGCACTTCATAGCCACTTATTAAAGGAATGGAATCTAATATAAGTTTTTCTACAACTGACCACCTTCAAACACTAAACCAGACCCTTGAAAAATACACAGAATTTAATAAACCACTGTATCTAGCCTTCGTAGATTACACAAAAGCCTTCGATAGTATTAAGCACTCAGAAATCTTCACATCCCTAGAACACCAGGAACTCGAAAAGCTATACATCGATCTCTTAAAAAACATTTACACCAATAGCTCCGCAAACATTAAACTCAATACTGCTGGACCTTCATTCAAAATACAAAAAGGTGTTAAGCAGGGTGACCCACTCTCTCCCAAATTGTTTACAAGCACACTTGAGGAGATATTTAAGTCACTGGCAGCCCCATGGAAGACCAAGGGCATTGACGTCGGCAAGAAGAGGCTGACAAACCTCCGTTTTGCCGACGACATAATCCTTTTTGCCCCCACAGCTCAAGAACTTCAGATCATGCTCCAAGAACTGAGCACGGCTAGCTTCAAGGTGGGACTTGCGATGAATCGGTCTAAAACCCAACTTATGACTAACAGCACCAAGCGTAGGGTCGAGGTAGATGGGCAGGAAATACATTATGTCGATGAGTATATCTACCTGGGCCAGTTAGTTTCTTTCGAAAACAGGCAGGAAAGGAAAATCGATCGCCGAATTGAAAACGCCTGGAAAAGCTACTGGTCCATGAAGACGCTAATGAAGGGTGATCTGCCGATCTCCCTGAAACGCAAACTTATCGACATGTGTATCCTGCCCATCCTAACCTATGGTGCTCAGACCTGGTCGCTCACCGAGTCGCAAAAGTTCCGCCTTGGCGTTTGCCAAAGAGCGATGGAGCGCAGCATCCTGGGTGTAAAAAGACAGGACAAAATTCGGAACACCATGCTGCGCTCCAAAACGGGTATAACAGACGTAGGCAAGAAAGCTGCCAGGCTCAAGTGGGACTGGGCAGGTCACATCAGCCGCATGCAGGATGACCGCTGGGCAAAAATTTCTACACAATGGGTGCCTGAAGATGGACGGCGCCGCCGAGGTCGGCCCAGAAAGCGGTGGCGAGATGACCTGGACGCGTACCGTGAGGGCTGGTTTGAGGTGGCGCGGGAAAGGAGTTCCTGGAAGGACTTGGGGGAGGCCTTTGCCCAGCAGTGGGACAGTACAGGCTAAACAAAAAAAAAAAAAAAAAATTTGTTTGGGACGCTTACCTTATTCAAGTAAAGTCTCAGTGCGCTCTGTGAATTTTGCCCTATGCCCCAAGATTCAAGAGGGAGAGATAAGGTTCACTAAAATTCACTATTTATCTACTCCGCTAAATCTGTGCGCATCATCCCTTGATTTATGATGCTACATAAATAACGGGAAATGACATATAGGGCACCCTCCCCATACATTTTACGTGAACTTTCGTTGGTAAAGTGTCTATTTACTAAAGTGTCTAAGACAACACTAGACTCAAGAAGATTAGGGCTTCTTGAGTCTAAGGTTTTGGCAGACTATAGAAGAGGGTCTTATGTGAAGTTAATATCTAAAATCCAGCAGTTTAGATTATCCTATTTGCTATTTATTTTATTCCTAATATTATATATTTTTTTAATTATTTTTACCTTTCGGGGTACTTATAGTAATTTTATTCTAGCTACATATAATTATTTACAAATTATGTATGCAAAATATTGTAAAACATTTTAAAAGAGTAACGCTAACGATTGAGTTTCTTATCTATTCTTCTCCACACGAAAGTACCTTTTAGAAGGGGCGACTAAAATCAATATAATTTTTTGTAAATCTTGACATTCAAGAGTGCCTTTTATGTGTCTACTTGAAATAAATTATTTGACTTGACTTGACTTGACTATCGGTTCTTTTGTTTTAAGTGAGAGCAAGTTCAGTGGTCTTCAGTATTCCATTGAGAACTATTTGCTCTGCTTTTATAACATTAGGCTCATTATTCTCATGTCATGGTCTATATCAACAAAGTTTGACAACTGTGTCGAAGTTCGTCTGATTCTATGATGTCGTCTTCTTTGTCCACCGCCACCATCAACGGGACATCAACGAGAAACGAGATTATTCAAACCGAACGTGACGTCCGGTGATGAGACCCGCGCGCGGCCTTAATAAATGTCTGTATCTCTACTTCGACGCCGTCATCTCGTTCTCGTTGACGTCCCGTTGACGGTACCGGTGGACAAACGGCCTTAGTATGTACAGTGCACTTGATGACCTTGTGACTGAACTGCATTCATTGACGCGTAGCTGAATTTTGGGTCAAACATTATAATGAACATTTCGCCATGGCATCCATACGCTACATATCGAGACCCCTTCGTACCATGGAAAGCACGTTAAGCCGTTGGTCCCAGCTGTCATTCGACTGCCATTCTGCCAAGGATCTACCTTGGCAGTCGAAAAGTCTGACAACCAGTCCTTGTAAAATACTGATATTCAGCTGCATTCGGGTTAGACTGGAAGCCGACCCCAACACAGTTGGCCCTCCGAAGCCCTGCATAGTTATGCAGGGCTTCGTTTCACACTATCCACAACTATCCGATATATTCACGTTCACAACTATCCGACAGGCTATCATATCGAAAATGACACATTTCGATAACCTGATTTGCCTTGCCCCCGACAGCAAACAGCTGTAGGTGCGAAGAATAGCGGTCGTGTATTTGATTTAAACTGACAAAATATTCGGGTTTTGGACTTGTGAACAGCGTTTAGAGAACTCCTACGACAACATTGATTGATGTTCGATACGGTACGGAAGCGTATCGAGCGGTTGTGAATAGTTATGCAGAAAGACCATATCGCACCATGCTGGAAGTTCCGCATAAATAATTCGATCATTATCGAAGGAATGTTCCAACTTTTATCTATCTACTTGAACATGTGTTTTCGTTCATTCATTCCGAATGGGGGTATATAATATAAGTATATAGGTATATAAGTAGCTAAGCTATATAATATAGTATATAGGTAATAAGTATTGAATGGGCCAGGTTCCCGCGATAAGAGACTGACACGACTTGTGATTCGATATTCTCTTTGCCTCTGGGCCACCACTGCTCTACTAGTCTAGATTATTAGCATCTGAAATTCTATCGACTGTAATTAGCATAATCAGCCTGTAATGTTCCCACTTGTGGGACACAAGCATTCTTTCTGTATGAGGGAGTGGGCAGTAATCTTCCACACAGGCCCAGTGCTGGTGGTAGCTGTCACATGTCTTCGAAAATGTGACGAGTGTAGGTAATAGGTACTAGGAATTAATTATATCAGCTCTTCCGTTATCAAATGTTTATTATAACCAAATAACAAAACCTTATCCTGCGTTTCACGTTTCTCAAAAAACGCGAAAAATTATACGTTACCCAGTGCTACCAACCCTTACGATCATTAAGGGGGCTTACGAATTTTAGCAAATGATATGAAACGATCTTGTTACGATGTACGATAGCCTATACTGAAATTTCGTTAACCGTAAGATAATTTAAAGGTTAAAATAAAAATAAAATTAGCTATATTTACGTAAGATAAGACCTTTAAAGAAGACTAGAATTAATAATTAAAAACAAAAAGCATGCGTAAGTCTGCGAGTGTCCCACTGTGCCGTGAACTCGTGACGAGAGATAGTCGATGCTCTGTTCTTTTATATAACGCGGTATGATTACTTTTGTCGGCGTTAATTCATAATAGTGCAATTTTTAAGTTTTCTTATTGTTTGTTTCCATCACGACCCAGTCTGAAACGGTAGTCGTCCAAACATTACATACAAAATAGTCACTCCTGAAGGCTATGGAAAAACTACCGTTTGTGCTGTTAGCGCCACTAATATTGACTGCAGTATATATAATTTACGGGGGCATAGCTACCGCCGTATCATTGATATGGGGCCTCCAAGCTACAGGGGCCCGCCACTTGTGTAAGCAAAAACTCATAAAATATTATCCGAAACCTCAAATTCTTATTGATAAGAGACTACCTTATGTAGGTATGAATACCTAATGAAAACATAAAATTCTCAAGCTGTTGCATTAGTCATTAGTCATTTATTCATGAACAATAAATATTGTATCTGAAATTACATGGTAAGTATAAAAAAGAAAATTAATCAAGTACTTAAGGAAAAACACGTCATATTACAACAATGTATAAATACAACATACCTATATAGGAATTTCGCTAAAGATCTTCAACAGCATAAAGACACTTATTCAACAGGAAAATTTTAAGTTGATTTTTAAACGAGCATTTTTAACATGCGGAACATATCGATGCATTTATTTTCTGTTTTCTAATTTAGCTGTTAGTCCTGCTGTTATTCCTATGAATGGAACTTCCTTGACGTGAGATGATTTTAACGCGACTTAAGCACACTGTGTTATAGGTATACAGCGAGCCCGACTGCACGATAATAATACAATTATGCGTGATCAGATCATACATTAAAAAAAAAATACGCGTCGACTTGATAACCTCCTCCGTTTTTTCGTTGGTTAATTGGTCGTCAAGATGATAATTTAAACTTTTGGAGTTGGCAGCACTGCGAATAACCACGAACTGCATCTATGTATTCGGCTGAAGGACTTGAATCCATGGTCATTAATAAAAATTATTTAAAAAAAAACACGAACTGCGGAACTGCCTGCTTTTCTGCCATAATGACATTGACACATGACAGTTCCAGCTTATTGTTTGTAAACAAACGGCACTTTTGTTTGCAACATTAATTAAATATGATTTAAAACGCATTATTTCTTCTTCACAGATTCACTGAAAGATCCATACATTTGTGGACCACCGTCGTGCGCAAGTAAGTTATGGTTTTTCATACATTTTGAAATAGAAACATACATACTTATAGCAAAAGTTATACCATAATATAAATGGTCGAGTGCTTTACTTTTATTACTTTCATTCTGTTTCCAGAGTCGGAAAAGTTCAAGTATTTGTTAGACACAATCTACCACTATGAGTACAAAGTCAATGTGGAGACTTACTTCGCTGGTTCCAGTAACAATCGCTCCACACTGGACGTCAGAGCTGTGGTATGTATACTTTACCCTGTTTATTACATACCTACATGACATAAACTTACGCCTTCTTCCCATGAGGTTAGGCAGAAACTACAGAACGCCACCTACTGCGATTCTCATTATACTCCTTTTTCTGTTTTTTTTTTTATTATTATATATATTATATACTATATTGTCTTGATAAGTCTATTGCATGATTATTTAAAACAAAATACAACAGTACATAAAATAGTCAATTTCATCTTCTTCTTAGCGTGTCATTGGCAATCTATACATAATTATATTCAACCCAGAATTTGGCTATCAGTTTGGAATCTTCAGAAGCATCCATTAGGCATGCTTATTATTTCCTTCTCTTCTTTCATCCTTTTAATCTCATAACTTTTTCTGTTTTTGTTTCTAGCCAAAAATCCAATTCATAACTCCTTGCGAGGGTCTCCTGCAGCTGACAGACGTGACTCTTATAGATCAGGATGAGAACTATCCGGTGGAAAGAGCCGAGAAGTTCATACATGCTGTGTCACTGTTTGATCTCAGGTGGGTACAGTTATGATAAATGAGACTTTGTATTTATATCATCATCACCGTATTATCCAAAAAGTATTCACTGCTGGTATAGGCATTCTCTTTGTATCTACATACTAGTTCATTAATTCACAGAAAATTAAGGGGGATATGCTAAGTTAGTCCGCAAAATTCAATTTTACTTAGGTTTTTTGCAATTTGCTGGTTGTATGTTGACTATATTGATTACAATGTGATTCACCAAAATTAGAATCAGCAATACAGCAATTTTTAAAATACGTAACAAAATTAAATTAGTCACACAATCATCAAATTAAGTATTTATTCAAGCGTATCATGTTTCATTTTTCAGATTTTCTTTTCATGATGGCATCATATCAGAGTTATGCCCGGAGCCCGAGGAACAGGACTGGGTGCTCAACTTCAAGAGAGCCCTTTTGGCACTCTATCAAAATAGCATGAAAAGATTTGACATCAACTTCAAGGGCATAGAGGTATGAATAACACAGATTACATTATTGATTCAAAATATAATAGAACTAAGATGTCAACAACTAAGTTCAAAATGTATCATTGTCAGCCTAGAGTTTTGTCAGACATCATTCAAGGTTTTGCAGACAATGTGTAGGTTTATCATGATCCAATATGAAATATCAGAATTCTACCCTTAGAAACTTCCATCTAAGCTCTAATCTTTCTCAATTTCTTAATAATAAGTGTAAATACTCTTTAAAAAAAAGGTTTTTTCCACCCGTTTCTATATGTAGGATCTTGCATTTCATGAGCGCTCTAATCACTACAATTTCAACCTTATGTCAATGTACATAAAATGCACATTACATCCACTCGCGATTTACTCCAACTATAATCTCAAATCTCTTGTTTCATGGAGCATTCGAAATCGACCAATAGCGTTGTTCCCAATGTTCTCATCCCTAATATCCTCCAATCACTAACCTAACATTTTCTCACCCACAGCAAGACATACACGGCACATGTAACGTGGACTACGCGGTGCGAGGTCAAGAGAACACGAGTCTTATACTGGTCAAGACACGAGACCTGTCACAATGTACCAATAGGTACAAGTACATGTCTATACTGCAGACTGTGAGATATGACTTTCAGAGTGTGAGTATTTTTAAATGTTTTATTAAAAACTTATGTTACAAATTCCAAAAGACATAGACAAAAGTCTTCCAGTTTTAATGTTGTGAGTATTGGTAAAATTACAGATGTTTAATTAAGACTATACAACTTTTTTTCTCGCTTCGACAAGATATTAAAAATTCCTTGGTATTCCAAGTATCCATAAGCAGCTGTAACTAGTTTCTAATAAGCCTTCCTACCCTAAAAATACATTATTTTTTACAGAAATTCCAAACCTGGCCCGTCTTAAAATCGGAATCGAAATGTCGTATAACAGTAGACCACCACATATACAAGGCAGTCAGCTGTCGCGAGCGTCATTTGTTCGAGCCGTTCTCTGGCAAGAACTCGGGCGCTATGACCACTGTGGTACAAGATCTACACCTGCTTAGGGAAGTTAATAAGACTGATACTGAGGTTATCGAGTCGCAGCCTAGAGGTAAGATTTTATGGCATATAGTGGAACTAATGCCCGTTTTCACTAACACTAGGCGAATGAATTCCTAAATAAAAGCGCGCTGTTGGATTATCAACTCTCGGTTGAGCGCCGAAAGTTGAAAATCAAACAATGGGCATTAGTGTATTTTCTTAGATTCCAGACTAACGAAGCACTTGGTTTCAAAATCTAAGTTAGTAACAAAATGCAACAATACGTAAACACTTACTAGACGAGCAGCACGTAAAATCTATCCTCATAAGTCATTGCCTTTCACGAGTGCGCTTCCATAATTTATTCTAATTTCAACCTTATGTCAAAGCTCATAAAAGTCGCATAACGCTCGCTCATTATTTGCAACTACTATCGGTATAAGCCCTGTATGGTTTTATTATCTTAAACCTGAAACTTAACTCCTTCCGCCCTAGAAAACACGGGATGATGAATGAGTTTTCTTTTTCAAACCCTGGCATCACATGTTTGATAATTTAATTGCTCAATAACACATCAAGATAAGGCAGAAGACTTCAACAACAATCTGATTCCTATTACAATGCGTCTTCTTTTACAGCTTGGGCAGTCATACCTCGTCGTTCAAACTTGTTGCATCATCACTTGGTATACGTAGGCGACGACACTGGTGGACTTAAGTCTGCTAGAGATGTGCTCAAACTATTGTGCATGTGAGTACCTATTACAATATTACTTGCATTTTTGGAATGAAATTCCGTAACGCGGCTTGCAGTAGGAGTTGACTGGTAGAAAACGTCATGTATGGAAAAAGCGTTACGCCCCGTCCGTGCGACTTTGTCTCTCTCTATCTCTTTCTTTTATACTCGAGTGTGTCTGTGCGTGCGAGTATCGCGGGAGTCCCCAGACTGCACACTTTTTTTTGTCATATCTATCTCAAAATATATATATATATAAAAATCTTTATTATACAATAAAACCTTCAACAATGCTTAAAAACTAGGTCGCATGATTTCAGTGAATAAAGGTCATACAGATAGAGTAAACCCTGACTCCTAAACTAGGACATCCTGTGACTTGGGAGTCACAGCCTTCAATATATGTAGAACATAAAGCCCCTCTTTTTTTTTTCTTGTAAATAATGGTGCATTTGCTGCATGTTTTTGTGTTGCTGGCAATATTGCATGCACTTTGTGTGTGAATCAAGTTTCCAGATCTGACTATATACTATTATATATACCTTGAATAGTACTTATACACGTAGGTATGATCAATTACTTAACGTTTCATTCGCTTTGATACCGTATTTAAATTCGTTATTCATTTAAAGAAACAAGAGAGTATGGATTAAAATAAAAATGATAAATGATCTAACGTAAAGTACTTCATTTTCGAACTAAGAAATTATTATATTATATATTTCAGGGTAAAAGACACAACAACAGAACACCATTCCCTGAACGTCGACGAAAACATGGACAGTGGTTCAACAGTGGGTCTCTGGGGCCGGCTCGTGAGGTCTGCCAGACCTCTACACTACCCCGCGCTGTCGCAACTGTTGGCACGCGCGCCTTCCATATGCAAGTCGGCTAGGTAAGTGTTAATAGTTATAACTAAAACGTGGACAGTGGTTCAACAATAGGTCTATATATCACTACGAGAATGAACAAATATTGCTTAGTAACCTAGAAGTTACGTGAATGTCACCTTAGGGTGAAAAACCTTATACGGTGGAGGTCTGCCCAGCTTGGGCGGAGCACCGCCGCGTCCTCACGGCGGCGATCTCTCGCGTCCGGCCCTGGTCCAGGCCATGGTACGGAGCGAGAGTGCATGGGAAGCCATCACCTCCTTCTGCGAAGCAGTATTACTCGCGAAGGAGGAGGTGGACCGCGTGAGGAAGAGGCAATATTTGCGCCCGTAGTCGCCGCAGGAGACGCCAGAGGCGTCGGGAATTGAGAGCCGATTCCCGGCCACCGTAAGCGCGGGCTTGCGGACGGCGAACAATGGGTAGCTCGCCATCCGGTAAGGACCAGGCCCGGGTCGACGGCGCGTTGTGTTCCACGCGCGCCTCAAAGAGATTTCAACACTGATTGATGGGGTCCGCCAATGCCAATGCCTGCCAGGGACGCGGGTTGTTCGAAAGAGTTACCGTGGCCCTGGTACAGGCAACTGAAGGAACACGGCTGGGTTTTAGTCAGTAAAAGCCTGTCACGCCCTCCGCTCCGCCCAGAGCGGGAGAAGTTATTTGATAATTTCCCACACAAAAAAAAAGGGTGGAAAACCTTTGCAAGCTCACGCTGTCGGCGTTGCCGGATTACGTTGGAAGCATGTATAAAATTATAGAAACGGAATCATAGATACGATGAAAAAGATGAAGAGTGGAAAATAAATTATAAGGTCCGACTGTACGTGCTTACCGATCACATTAATTACGAATCCTTTTGTTTATTTTCCAGTAAGCACATCCTAGACGCTCTCCCATACATCGCGAGCCCCGGCTCAGTGGAGCTGATCAAGGACATGATAATGAAGAACGAGGCCGATGAGGAGACCAGACACGAGTGGCTCATGTCCATGGCTATGATACCGCGGTGAGTTATGTTACGGCAATGCAATTTACAAGCGCGCGTTGTGACTTATGCCATTGTAATTAGGTATAAATTGGAATCTAGGATTTATTTCTGGAACTATAAGACAGACAGTTAAGAATTGTGCCCGGGCCCATTGACCCCCCCCCTTCCCCTTCTCCTGGATCAGCCCTTCATACCAGCCTATAATATACCTGATTGATAGTGATTACTGCCGTCAACATGGTCACTACCAAACCAACAAAATTACCAGTTTTTGCCAAACCAGCTCGACCTCTTAAATAGTACATATAACTTATTATCAACTTTACAATACCTTTCTGACGAGTCCTTTCCTCTATTTGTTCAAAATACTCATTATTTTATTCCAGACCAAAACTGCAGATGCTGGAAAGTATGCTAGAGTTGCTTCAAAAACAGAAGAACGATAAAGTGATTAGTTTCACCGTCTCGTCTATGGTACATTCATATTGTAAACACAGTGGGAAGGAACGTAAGTAATATTTGTTTATTTTTTTTTTCGTATAGTCTACCTCGTAATTACTTTATTTTTTACGATTCACAGAACTAAAGAGGAAACACGGTCTCGTCGTCGTTAGCGTTCATTTTATCCAAACGTATTGCTCTGTTTTCTTCCTGGGTAACCATGGATACTAAATATTTTTCTCGTATAAGCAGTGCCATATCCCAACGTTTTGTATTATGGTTTTTTTTTTAAGAAATATTGGCCAGTGACTAAGACAAATAGACCTTGTCGTTTTGTGACGTGCTACTCACATTCAACCTTAGGGTGGTAAAGCAATTTCGAGTTCGACTACTTATATAATTTATTTTATTTTGAATTACTTGACGAAACTTCACAAACGTGAACACAATAGGAAATTCAAAACAGAAATCATGAAGCGATAATTTTTATTTAATTTAAATTATTATTATTAGCCTGTGTTGTCCCACTGCAGGGCAAAGACCTCTCTACTCTCTTGCACTTCTCTCTGTTTAAAGCTGTTAAGGACCCGTTCTTGTTGTACCAGTTTAAATTAACTAAATCGATATTTATTTCAGTACGAGTATGTTGCGAAGAAGAAATTCCTAAAACTATTTTATTGGAGTTCCAAACTATCGTCCAAGAGATTGCGAGCAAGGGTGTCATCAAAACTAGAGAAGATCGGAGAAATGTAAGGACGCACATAATTAAGAACATATAGTTTTTGTAGATATATCGTAAAGAAATGTTTACATTAGCGATGAGGGCACAAAATAACAAAGGAGATTGAAGATTTTTATATGGAACCAGGCATACTTACTGTCGCGCCATTTTGATTTTTTTTTCAAAATGGCGGCCACGCATTGAACCTATATCAATCGATAGCTTTCATCAATGCAAACGAAACCACAATAGGACCAAAAATCGATTTATATAGGTTTCATGCGAGGCCACCATTTTGAAAAAAAAAACTAAATAGCCGACAGGTAGGTATGCCACGGATCTTCAAAGCCCTTTTCAAATAAAACAATTTTTTTCTCCCTTTGTGATCGCTATTCTTTATTACGGTCAACGCACACTGAGCAACAAAAGGCTCGAGCCAACTTGCAGTAGAGCTGAAAATAGTGTGCAAAGAATATTTCCTTGTGTACGTTCCTTGTGCTATTTTGAACTTTATTTCAGTTGTGATTTAGTTCATTAACAATTTATTTTATAATGATGTCGTTTTTTTTTTTTCAGATCAAAGTAGCAATCAAAGCTCTGGGCAACATTGGTGGCTTTACCAAGGAGTTTGCAGATATTCTAATGAACATCATAGGCGATAATTTCGCACCCGTGCCGGTTAGATTGTCGGCTGTGGACGCTTTTAGAAGGACGCCTTGTGATGAGACACGGTAATGTATAAATTATTTTTTTAGCTTACCGCTGTAAGCCCCAAACTTAGCCAGGATATGATATTGCATTGCAACAGCATTGTAACATCAGGGAACTATATTGATAAGCTAATTGACTATCAAGTTAAACTGTTCATAAATGTAATGACTGTCATTCTTTGTCGTATGTTTATGGCAAATAGACGTAGTTTTTCAATCTGCTCAACAAACAAGCTCCCTGGCTGTAAATTTAGCAGTATTTTCCTTCTTTTATTATAATTTATTTCTATCTGTATATTTTCGTTGTGATAACTTTCACCGTCATAATTTAGAATGTCTTAATTTTTCATCGACTTTTGACTTTCTTATTTATGCCCGACTGCCAAACAGAGTTACGTTTTTCATGACCATCATTCTTATTAGACTTATCCTGCATTTTTTTATTCAATCATCTTACACTATGATTTATTCTACAGTGAATACTTCCTAGAAACATTCCGAGCGGACTACATGAACCTAGAAGTTCGCCTAGCGTGCTACGTGCAAGTCATGAAGTGTCCCGACCTAGGAACACTCAGGAAGATCTTCCATACTCTTCAAGATGAACCCGTCAATCAAGGTAAGAACCTAAAAATAGATGTCGCGTTTCATGAGCATTTTAAACCTTATGTCAATGTCATGAAAGCAGGACTCCTCCCTTCCAGAGGTAGTGGTCTATATAATCTACCACGCGGGCCCAGTGCGGGTTGGTAAATGTCAAATGTCTTCGAATTTTTGCTTCTAGGACATACCGGTTTCCAGACAATGTTTTCCTACACCGTTTTGAGAGCAGTGGTGATGAAATTATTTACACAAAGTAAAGCGCCTGCCTGGGTCCGAACCCATGACCTACAACTCTGCTATACCTACCAACCAATTTTCTAAATGAATTACTTATGCAAATCTTTTGCCAACAGTAACAACCTTCGTGTGGAGTCACCTCAAGAACCTAGCGGAATCCTCTCTTCCATCCCGGGTAGAGATCCAGGGTCTGCTGTCAGGAAACCAGATTCCTCATCTGGAAGATAGTCCAGACTTCAGAATGTATTCCAGGAATTACGAGCAGGGAATGTTCTTTGATCAGTATAATGCTGGTAAGTTAATCATGGTTTTATTATTTTTTATTATCCAGGGCTGTAATTTGAACCCTTTTGTCTTCTTGCCAGAAGCGTAAGGTTTAGGACCTAAATAACTTTTCTTTGTAACTAACTCTGACATAAAGAAAAAAATGGTTTTAAAAATCTGATCAAGATGACTTTTTCTCGCCAATCTAATCCAATTATTGTACGTGTTTTTTCAGACAAAACACACGAAAGTTCATACTACAATGCGTTCACAGTTATTTTACCTCTGACGCAGTAACCTTATTGTGACGAGATTAAAGATCACAATGATTTTGACAGACTTAATTGTCAATGACAGCAAGCAACCCACCAGAGGGGCTTGTGGCTAAGTAATAACAGTCGCACGGGTCGATCGATCAGGTTAAGCTACGCTTGCCGCGGTTGGTCCGTGGAGGGGTGACCATCTTTACATACCAACACCCCTCCGTGCCTCGGAAAGCACGTTAAGCCGTTGGTCCCGGCTGTCATTCGTGGATCTTTGACACTCGTTACGGGTATTCAGAAGCCCGAAAATCTGACAACCAGTCTTACCAAGGGGTATCGTATTACCCAATAACTGGGTTGTGGAGGTCAGATAGGCAGTCGCTCCATGTAAAATACTAGTATTCAGCTGCATCCGGTTAGACTGGAAGCCGACCCCAACATAGTTGGGAAAAGGCTAGGCAGATGATGATGGAGCAAGCAACCCAACAGCGACCTTATTAGAATGAGAATAAAGATCGCTGTAATTTGAACAGTGATGCAAAATCAGAGATAAAATAACTGTAAACTGACTGTAGTGGCATAAGTTGGCCGCCTTTTGTCTATGACCGATTCCAACCGACTAAACTCGATCACCAACTAAAAGGAGCCATTTGTGTTCGGCCTTACTCACATTATACGACACTCCCAGAGACAGGGCAATTACCTTGTTTATTGAGAGTAAACTTCGATATAATGCACACGTTAATATTTTGTCAACAGGTGGCAACTACGAAGCGAACGTGATCTTCACGCCCGACTCCTACATACCTCGCTCTATATCTCTCAATCTGACTGTCGACATGTTCGGCGAATCCATCAACATTTTTGAGGTAATATTGTTTCATTGTTGTCATTATATGAGATTCCTTAAATAGTTTAATCTTTACTGAGATGTATATTCATGCTTGAGCACCGTTCTAGGATAGAGCCTAATGCTGAGATCTATAAACGTTACTTAGCATGTACATTCGTAACCTCTCAGTCGCACAACTGTCGAAATGCAAGTGCATGATAGAGACGGGAACATATCTAAGTCATAGCACGTGCTAAGTCACGTTTATAGATTTTGGCCCAAGAGGCCAGATTAATTATTGGCCGTCGGATAGTTACTTAAGCCTATTTTCGTCCCGCATTTTAGTGGTGGCTCTGGTAATGATCCAAATTCGAGGACATGATTAAGACTTCCAAATAACGGGTGTAAAGTTTAGAGTCACTTGTTCCTCCTGTCATTGTGATCACTTTTTTTTTACTGGACCATACCTGGGAACCTTCTGGTTACGGAGATTGTAAAGTTCAAAGTACTAGTACTTAGTTTGAAGTTCATATTGCCTAGATGATGGCTTCGTGATGGATATTTTTACACCTTGTATAATTTTTGTTAAATTCTAGATGAAAGCCCGCGGTGAAGGTTTTGAACGCTACTTTGAGAGCTACTTCGGTAACAACGGCCCACTCAACAAAAACAAACTGACGGAAAAGATCAGCAACCTTCGCTTCTTCAGGTCCACCAACGAAGCAGATGAAGTCAGAGAGAAGATTGATAACTTGGAGTATAAGAATGAGGCTTTGAAGCATAGGTATGTAACTATTATTATAAGATTACAATAATTATGCTATATCTCCACTGTCCGACCATAAATTGGACCGACTCCTTCAACATTTACTTGCATGCATTTCTTGGTATCATTTGTGATCTTGTAGTTGTAACCAGTGTAATAACTTGTTTTAAAAAACATAACCCTGTCGTCGCTGTCGGTCAGGCATTGGCAGTCGGGTAAAAAGAGCAGGCTATAGGGCTGCTTGCTCTTTTTATCCGACATTTCTTCGTTCTGCTTCTTACGAATCTAGGATTCGGAACTGGTAAAAACTTCCTGACTATCCGACCGAAAAATCAATTTAAAAGTTGTACTTTCTTTAGAAAAATATTGACACACGATATTAGTGACAGAGACCACTAAAACCAAAACCACCAAAACCAAAACCTAAACTTCCAAAAGTTTTTCTGAATCTCGATGCGTCATATAAACTAAATTGAAATAAAATAAATGCATTGAAAGATGCTAGTGGAACAAGCGAAACAATCAGACAACACATCACTACAATTCTTGAACTAGTATATTTATTTAGTTTTTATGTTATCGTATGCTGCACCGGTTGACGTCATCACGCAAACGCTGGCTGTCACTGAAAACCAGCGCTGGGGCTCTGTCTGGCAAAGGGTCTTAGCATTATGCTGAGTGATGGTCGTTTTGCGTGGATGTGACGCATATATTCCCCCAACTTGTTCTTTTTTTATGGTTGTGCCTTTCTCTGCGTCATGTTTGCCGCAAATAAACGTATTTTCTTTCCCTTCCCAATCCCTGGGTATCTATCACAACTTTCCATCAGATGTCAGACGCCAGCACATCAAGCTTCTACAATCTGTCAAAATTCTTTACTAGATTTTCAACTTTATTTGTAAAGCATAAGGTTCAAAGTTGAATGGGAAAATTTGACAGATTCGGGTAGCTTGATGTGCTGGCGTCTGTACCACCCGACAATTCGTCAATAAATAATTACCTTTTCATATTCTAGGTTCCCTATGGCCGAGTTAGGTATCAAAGTGTTTGGCAACGAGATCTCCTACTGGAATGCTGAAGGTGACGATGAGATTATGAAGTCTTTAGCGAGAATGAACCCACAACTGAGAGTGTTGGAGATTCTTTCTGGAAAGGTAATTTTACGTTTTGCTGCTGTGCAAATTAAAAACTCCGATCAAAATGCTTATGTAATTTAACGTGTCTTTAAGGGTCGGTTCACATCTGACGGAAGATGCGTCGGGCGTCACTTCGATTGCGTCTATTTATTCGCTCGACGCACTAACGCATCATCAGTTAAGTGTGAACGGTCAAGTGTTTTTCTATACATTTGTCTGTTCTGGCGTTACGCGACCGATAATACGCGACGCATGTTCCGTCAGATATGAACCTTCCCTAAATTAGCAGTATACTTTGGGGAGGCTTTTGCTTAGCAAAGACAAAAAAGCTAGAAAAGAAATCAGTTCTAATATTCAATAAACTGGTTTTGTGAAACAATATCCGATGAATGAAGAATGCAGCGCAAGATCGGCCGTGGTGGTGATACTTGGGGGAGGCCTATATCTCGCTTTAGATGACCTTCAACTGAATGAAGTTTATGAAGAATTTTAAATTCCGATCTCTACTTCAAATGCACGTCTGTATTTAATAAATATTGCTTCTTCACAGGAAATATCCTACAACAAAGCATCCCTATTCCTCGACACGACATTCTCCGTACCAACTGGGTCAGGTCTTCCAATGAACATGAACCTAATGGGTACCAGCTACGTTAATACTAAGATGTCGGGCACAGTCAACGATAAATATACACAGTCGGGTAACTTGGACTTCGAAGGGAAGTTAAGACCTAGGTGAGTATTTTACAGGTTTATAGATTTTTAAACAACTACGAGTATCTAATCTAGGCAGTCAGTGCCGTTACCACTGGCTAATTGACGATGCTAGAACCAGAGTGATCTAAGTGACATTTTTGGCAAAAATGGTTTTTTTACACAATGGCATGAAAGAATTATGATTTTTCCATGCAATTGTGTAAAAAAACCATTTTTGCCAAAAATGTCACTTAGATCACTCTGGTTCTAGCATCGTCAATTGTTTTACCACTGTATGTACAGACACCAGCACATCAAGGTACCCGAAACTGTCAAATTTGCCCAATCAACTTTGAACATTAATGTTTTAGCGATAAAGTTGAAAATCTATTAAAGAAATTTGACAGATTGTAGTAGCTTGGTGTGCTGGCGTATGTACTTACTATGTTCAAATAATTTAATAATGTATTTGAAAAAAGTGGCAACATTGATATATCACATTTTACAGAAGTAGTATCTTAAACTTTAACTTTAATTTTACAGAAAGTCTACTTCATTCGAATTAAATGTGTACGATTTAAGTTTATAACTTGCACCAAAACCATCTCACATACACATCGGCACACTACACCTGACACTCAACACTACACACTAACATTACACACTCTTTTAGACACACACACACACACACAACTACAGGCGCCCTGATTAACTTTTTGTTTATAGTTAATTTTTAGCTTCTACCCCCAAAATTATAATAACTTAAATTGTTAGTTTAAATCTCCTTATCTTTAACGGATTGTAATATCATAATTATGTTTTAGTAAAACTTTCTGTTCTTCCGTGGGGTGGGAACCTGGTGATTTGTAATACAGGCATTTTACGACTAACTCAGACACCAGCTCCTCACATTGCTAAAAAAAAAAAAACAAATAATATTATGTGAAACCTAGAATAAGCTTGTCATTGTGAGGAGAAATAAAGATATTAAAAAAAAAAAAAAAAAAAAAAAAAAAAAAACTGAAGTTCCATGGCTCTCAAACTAGCTGTGACTTGGGAGTCAGTGCATCTCCACTAGAAGAGTTACTACGTATGTCGTAGGTGATTAAAAGTGTAGTGAATAAGAAAACTAACAGACACCTTTATTAAGTACAAAATAACTTGTTCTTCAAATAGCTTGTTCCGATACGAGAGGACAAGACAACAGGATTACATCTGCTTAAAATGCTGAAATGGGGATTCTCACAAAAACCATGCATTTTTCTGGCATAAATTACTATTTATGATACTTCATGACATGTGTCACTCAGAGATAGAATAACTTTCTATCATAATTATCAAGATTTTTTGTACTCATATAATTATTTCCAGAGATTACCTTAAGGCGATTGGTACCCTGCACCGGATTACGCAGCGGAGTGCGTGAAACGGAGCCAAACAGAAGCGCGTTTTTATTGAATTTGCATGTAAAATATCACTGCGTAGTGCAGTGCAGTGTGCAAATCGCCTTACAAACGTACAATCAACTTTACCTCTTTATGAAACGGTCGATTGTTGCCTTTCAAAACTTGTGATTGAAACATATTTGATCTCAAAACACCGTTTATCACTCTTGAAAATTTTAAAAACTTGTCACTAATTCAATTGTTTTTCTTTCAGCGTGGCAGTAAACATAGCTGCTACAATGAGCGTTAATGCCGGCGGTCTAAGTTCTAGCGGTATTCGAGTGAACTGGCGATTATATACGGCTACTGCGGTAGAAGCAAGACTCAGTATCAGAGGGCTGGCGTTGTTGAAACTCGACCTGTCGCTGCCTATTGATAAGCAGGAGATATTCGCTGCCAAGTTAGTATAACATAACATCACCCTATATTATATTTACCGACGGACTTAAAGATGGTGTGGAAACAAATGCGTCGTCCGTCCCAACTATACTCAGACGTTCATGGATTTTGTGTAAGTAGGACTTTTTTGTGCAGACTTAGGTAAAGAAGAACTACGTAATAACATAAATTGAAGTAAACCCAATACTCATATTTGCAAAAAAAAAACTGATTATCGGGATCATTGTAATTTTTTTACTCCAACACGGTGTTCACTTGATATTTTTGTCGCCTTCATTTTTTTGGGCTAATTATATGGTCTCTTTAAAAACGTTTTCCTGCTGCCACATAAGCTACCTTGTATATTTCTAACAAAGCTTTTGTTACCTTCAGGTCGGAACTAATAATCCTCCACGGCGAAAAGGAGCAACAACAACAAGGTCTGAACAAGAACAGAATAGAACAGAACACATGCAGTTGGTCCACCTTCGATAAGGCTATCGGTATCAAGATGTGCGCTTCTTACCAGGTAAACCAGATCGTAAATCGAGCAAAACGAGAATGTAATTTTTTTTAAGTTAATTTCAAACAAAATAGCCTTTATTTTAGTGGACGGTTCGATGTAACCGACTTTACGGCGTTATGTATACAAGCTAGAATTATCACAAACCTTATGCTAAATCGATGCCTACTAGGCAGTCTCCAGGCGTCCTGTACTTATAAGTTTTTTTTTTTTTTGTAGAATTTATATCATCATTTCATTCAATCATCCAAGACCAAAATATTTCTGCATCAACCGCTACTCCAACATGGAATTAGTATTTCACCGACTGCGGCGAAGCCCAAAAGATGGCTAATGTTTTCATTAAGTAACTAATTATTTTACATTTTCAGTTCCCCAACATGACGAACCTCCGCAACGCGCCGTACTTCCTAATGAGCGGCCCTGCTAAGTACATCCTATCTCTTGAGAAGGCAGACCCCACTGCTAACACATATGCCTTCCAGTATCGATGGGACAAGAACGAGACTAGCAACGTTGTTAGCTTCTCGTTTGATACGCCTGATAGTAAGGTAGGTCATCATCATTGATTTAATAAAATAACATCACGCATCATACCACAAAGAGGTAGGCAGAGTTGTATAGTATAGACCTGGATAACGCAAGTATCACGATTTGTATGAAAACCAAAAAACCAAGCGTGCCATTTTTGACTACCTACTATGACGTCACAAGCACTATAATAGAATAGAATACTCTTTATTATGTACACCATATAAATTACAGACATAATTATAGAAATTACACTATTTAGCGATGGGAAAATCAAATCGATTCAAAGACGCCGCCGCGTGCGGCCCTCTTTCGCCCCACCCCCGGGGCCTAGCGCCAGCGCTCACGCTCACCCAGCCAGCAGTACACAGAACTGAGCCCGAAAGTGGCGGCTTACGATTTTTGTACATAAGCTGGGCACGCGAAGCAGTTGCTCTTGCGTTATCTAGGTGTATCTATATCTGTGATAGCAACCAGGGCTCACAGAAAATAGGAATTTAATCCTGCAAAAGAATCTTATTCGGTCGAGCAAACCGAACCTGCATTTTGTTACTACTTATACTCCATTTATTATAACATTAGAAAAAAGAGGCTTGCAGAAGCAGGATTACGAAACCTTTTATTGTCAAGTTAAAGTTCAAACAATTATAATAAATAATGTATGTGCTTTTTTGTAAGTAACAATGTATGGCATACAATAAAGCATATTCTATTTATCTACTCGTCACGATGTTTGGATGAAATGAAACAAATAACAACTAAACCACGAAAATTCAGCAATAACAACAAGAAAAGATATAGCTTTCATAAGTATCCACATAAACCGACAAAATAAAAAAACACGTGCTGCCACAACTTATGAAGGGAATAGGTAACATTTTAGATTTGGTAGAGTTATAGTGACATGAAAAACGTTCCCGGTACTTTCCGCCCCTGCTTCTTTTAGATTTTAAAGATTGACACGACAATATTTTATGTAAAAACTAAATAATATTAAATGAAAGCCTTCTAATTTCAGAAGGTAGATAGGTTAAATAAGTACAATTAAGTGTGACTGCTGTTATTTAAATTGATTATATTAAACTCCACATCAATCTTGACTGTAATAATGTTTGTTGTACTTTTATTACAAAGTGTGCCCCTAAAAGAGCCTTTTTTAACTTCTGTCTAATGCTATAGTAAATGGAGTATATGTTTTTCAAATTTCTTCCACAGGAAAAACGAATGATAAACGCCATCCTATCACTGTCAAACACATCCAGCACAGCCTTACTAACCCTCCAATCAGAGAAAAGCACTCTAAAAGCCAAAGCAATGTACCGAAACATGCCATACGACAAGTCTCTATCAGCAAGTCTCGACGTCGACGGTCGAAAGCAATTCGACACGGTAATGTCAGTGAAGAGACACGATATCAAGTATGGGTACGTTTGGATACCGCACGCGTATTGGGTGGTGGATAATGAACGGGTTGCTGAGCTATCTGGTGAGTTCGTTAAAATAGATATGTACTTGAATTTCTGTGGGTACTACAGTACCCATTAAAATCGCCGAAGTGCAAAACTTAAATTGCAGTATTGTACAGACGCCAGCACATCAAGCTACTACAACCTGTCAAATTTATTTAATAGATTTTCAACTTTATTGCTAAATATGTTTTAGGTTCAAAGTTGTTTGGGAAAACTTGACAGTTTCGGGTAGCTTGATGTGCTGGCGTCTGTACAGTCGAATAAGCAATTTAGTATATAGGCAGCTAACTAGCAACTACTTTTAAACAATGGTGTGAGTGTGCTGTTAGTCAATTCTTTTATACCACTCTATTAAGGATGCCATAAGCTGAAAAAGTTATAACGCACAAAATAAAACTAATTATTGACAGTGTAGTGGAAAGATTAATATTTTGCATGTATACCAAATAGCTTGTTCAACTGTACATATATTTAAAATATGTTTTGTGTATTGCTAGAGTGATAAGATCCATTAAGCCTAAATTACACACTTTGAAGGGCAACTAGTTGAATGTGCTAAAATCTGGTGCAGATGTTGCATTTCACGAACGCGCGACAATCTTTCAAATTTATACCTTATTCCTGTCACATAAGAATCTCTCAACCCGCGCACATGAGTTGCATTATACATAAGTACTATAAATAACTCCTCATTCCTTTCCAGGTGTAATAAAAATAAAAACAAAAGGCAGTGTCACACAAGGTGACGTGGAAGCAGAATTTCAAACGAAACAACTGGCCAGTCATCTCCTAGGATACTACACTATCAACGGACCGACCCACGGAACCAAGCTACAGTTCGATTATCAGTTCTATAAGAGTCCGAAGCAAACTATAAAGATTGAAGGGATTTATAGCGAGAAAACGGGCGGGTTCAGACATGACTTGTATGGGGATTTGTCTATGCAGTTTACCGCCTATCCGGGGTATAATTTCTATACTGTGTTGAGGAATATTGTGAGTACACCTTTATTAATCTATTAAGACTTACTTTTGCGCAATTATTTGTAATGTCTCGGTAAATAACTTTTATTTAAAATAAAATGAAGCGTCTAAAAATATCGCTTTAAACTTTTTATCTTTGAAACTAGTAAAAGTTTAAATAAGTCAGTACTTGAATCTCATTGCTGTTTCATTCAATGGTTTTGATTAATTCAACAAAATCCTTTATTTAATACTCAATGTTAAATACAATACCCTTTATAATATTTTGATATAACGTCAGAGATGATGCCTCACATGGTCCCATCAGACAGTGCCTTCTACAGCATGTTTTTTCTTCACACTTATAATGCTCATCCACAGAAAACCCAAACCCACGTGGACGTAGGCTTCAACGTGAGCGCATCTCGTGCCACTAAAGACGACCCAGCCTTCACATTCGGATTCCAACGCGCGGAACGTCTGACCGGCATGAGACTCGACACGCACCTGACGTTGCATCGACCACGGCTTATTGATACGAGGTTCCAGTTCGAAGGAGTAAGTATAACGAACTATTACTCAGTCCTATCAAATGTGTGGTGGCAGTGGTGGCCCAGTGGCAACGGCCCCGACTTAACTACTAAACGAGTTGTAGGTCGTGGGTTCGAACCCAGACAGGCGCTTTACTTTCTGTAAATTATTACATCACCACTGCTCTCAAAACGGTGAAGAAAAACGTCGTGAGGAAACCGGCATGTCTTAGAACCGAAATTCGAAGACATTTACACAACATTTGAATTCGAAGACATGTGACATTTACCAACCCGCACTGCAACACCACACTCTATCACCGAGACGAGGTCTGTGTCCCAGGAGTGGGGACACTATACGCTGATTACGCTATAGTAGGTAACAAAAGCCAAAGGTTCACCCCACAGACCTTATAATATACTCTTTTTACCAACAGATCGGCCCAAAATACACAGCGCTAGCCCTTCTGAACTTCAACCCTAAATCCCGCGAGATTATCGTCTCTGGCTACCTGTTCTTCCCGCCTGGTACTCAGCTGTATTTGGACGCTGAACTCAACATGACGCTGCCGACTTTACATCCTTGTGTTATCAAGACGAAGGTGCATGAGAAACAGCCGAATGATTTTCAAGTGAGTACAATACTGATATGTTAAGTTCACTGAGTCTCAAAAAATTCGCAAAGAATGTGCGCAATATGGATGGAGTAATGGCAGTATGGAGTTGACGCTGTGTGAGCGTGCGTGTTCCATCGTCGCCCGTTCGATGTCCACCGCGCACAGGATGGATTGCAAACAGCACATGAAGTAATTTTTTGCTCCGTTGGTGTGCTGTATGGCGTTGCAGTAGGAGGATAAATAAATGTTGTGTATTGGTTAAAAACGAAAAGTTCGTAAAATTCGTAATAACACTTCGTATAGAAAAACTGGGCGTTCATAACGCTCCTATGCTGCGACTAATAGCGCGGTTTTGTACGTGTTCGTAGCGTAAGAAACATTCAAGCAATTAAAACTGTACCCGTTACAATCCTGGCTGGTTAAAAAGGATCATACGACCAGCGGGGTAACTGCGTAACCCACTAACAGTAGGAAAGGCTTTCATTTTGACAGTTCAACAACATTCATTGCGTTATTTACGTTGTTGAGCAGACAAATTTTTCGAACATATGAAGCAATGGATTATTAATATCGAAGGATATTGCTAATCCATTGCTTCGTATGTTCGAAAAATTATTCTAATTGTGTTTAATAGTGTGTTACGCAATTAGGGTGCCGAATGTGTTTGAACGCATCTGGTGGGGCCAAATGCGTTCAAACACATCCCCAAACCAAACCTCTATTCGAAATATTATTTGGTTATCTATGGTCTAAAGTTATAAACAGGCTGCGGTCGATGGATGACATCGATCGTTCTGGCCGATACTTTTTTCATTCAACATCAATTTGATGGTGTGGTTTTCACTAATATAGCCATCGTCCATATCGATTGCACTTTTGCAGCTGTAATTTGCTATAATTACTTTCACTTTAATTACTTTAACTATCTTCCCAGGTAAACGCAGTAGGAGTCTGGTTCACAGGCGTAGACTTCAACATCGACGCGTCATACCAGGATCAGTCGAAGACCAATATGGCGTCGCATCACCTGAAGGCTTTGATCAGCAGCTCCCACTTCAAGAATATAGCTATGGATGGACGGTTCACACAGGATAATAGGCAGATCACGTTTATTGGACAGGTAAATACAATTTTATAGTTTTTTTTGGACACGCTGGTAAAGTATTCATATCCTGCCGATAACATTTAATTTCGTGAATAGAAACCAAGTTAGAGTAAACAGGCTTCTTCTGAGTAAGCTCACTCCATCGTCGACTTTGTCTCTGTCACCTCTGACCTAGACTAGAGTCAAGAGCAAACCATTAAAAAAAAAAAAAGAATACTTAATTTTAATCTAGCTTCGTTTTCCATGTCTTCGTAGTCGATGTTTTTACCTTCGATCAAATATACTGGTAGTCTAAACTGTTTTTTTTTAAATAGTTGTGTTCATAGAAATAAGAACTTAATGAAATTGTTTATTCTGTAAATAGAATAATAGAATCACTTTTACAAAAATAATAAGCTAGATGGAGTTGACGTTTCCTATCTGATTACCCCTAAGTAGAAATGGAGAAATCAACTCAGGGGTCAAATTCTCTTTTAAAGTCCAGACATAATCTTGGTCAGATCATGTGAGAACCATAGACATTAAATTAAATAAAAACCTCTTATTTAATTAAAACAAGCCATATTTTATTTTATTTTATGGATCATTGTTATGATTATATGATTTAAAAAAAACATAAATTGCTTACTGTCTTTAACTTGCATTTGATTCATATATTTCTGCTTCAAATTCTTTATCCCTTCAACAGGGCGAGTACAACGACGACCACTATAGAACTCTCATCCGCTACATACTACTCTCTGAACAAAACTTTACTACTTATGTGGAAGTGGACGTGGGGAAGAAAGCGTACAGTGTGAATCTGAACGCGGATCTGAGCAACAATACTAATGTCAACATGGATGTACATTTTGATCAGTAAGTAGTTTTTTAAAGATGGAAGATTAATGGTCCACCAGACCAGGACAAGGCCCGTGCCGGACGGCGCGTATGTCCCACGCGCGCCTCAAAGAGATGTCAGCATAAAGGAAGGGGCCCGCTAGGGCCGCCTGCCGGGGTAGCGGGATCGTTCGAAAGGGTTACCGCTGCCCCAAAACATAAAGGGCTATAAGGAAGGAACACGGGTGTGTTTTAGTCAGTAAGAGTCTGACACTCCCTTCCGCTCCACCCAAAGCGGGAGGAGTCATTAGATGCTTTCCCATCCAAAAAAAAAAAAATGGTCCACTGAGATTTTCTGGAAACCGTATTTACATTGGATTTTTTTAATGTTTGAAAACGATCATTTATATTTTTAAGGCGCTCTTTTTACGTTAAATAAATGTCAGACTATAAAGTATAAAAACCGATACATTAGGATAGGAGACCATAATTATTTTTGTTATTTAAAAATAATTAATAACTCGGTCGGTATTTATGTATTAGCCATGTCCATATTTCGGAATAACCCCATTGAAAGTATTAGGGTTTTGCCGAACTCAAGGAGGCACTAATCACGACGAGATATTTAAATCTGGCATTGCCAAAACATACTCGTGAATGCATCGTAATAAAACATAAGCACAATCTATTCCGCAACGCATTTTTAATAATTTTGTCTTTGGCTTTTTGCTACAAAACTTCTTTCTTTACTAGACTTCGCGACCTCCACTTTTCTTTTCAACGCTGGGTGACGGCCCGTCAGAAGCGACTGAGCGCCGCTTTCAACTGGGACGCGAACCGAGACCCCTCACAAAAGGTCAGCGTGGACGTTCAGCTGGACAATAAGGGCACCTGGCACCATGGTGGACATGTGTCCTTGTACTATCCGGGAAGGATGGTCAATGGAGAGTTCGAGTTTTTGTTGAGAGGTGAGAACCTTTCATCCGGACAATAAGGGCATCATACTATATACATGTGTCGTTATACTACCCGGGACATATGGTCAATGGCAAATTAGAGTTTAGTTGAGAGGTGCACGATAACTCAAACGTCCATTTGAAAATAAACGTTATACCGAGGTAAATAAGACTGTGAATTAAATTTTGTTGTCCTAAAACAGCAGGGTAATTGCGTAACACACATAAAACAACAATTGATCGCAATGGGTTTTATTTTAACAGTTCACCCACGTTCATTGTATTATTTACGTAGTTAAGTGGGCAGACAAATTTTTCAGACCTATGAAGCAATGGATTAGCAATATTCTTCAAAACTCTCGGATTGTGAAAGTTTACCCATATTCCAATTTGTTCCAGATTGGTTCTGCCAATGGCATGTTCGCATGGGTTGGTCGAGCGACTCGAACATTCTGTGGCGCGTCAAGATGTACTCTGAAGCACATAACGAGACGGTGTACGCTTTGTTGTCCAGTATGGACACGCCCTTCGCCGGATGGAAGGATACTAGCTTTAATCTTATGTAAGTTGGGTAAATAATATCGATTCTGAAGGATGAAAAGATGGTTTTAGTGAATTTCTTCTTCTTTCACGGCACGGAAATCGACACAAGCGGTTAATGAACGCCTTACTTTAAGAAACTACTAAAACCAGTTACGTGATGGTTTTTTAAAATCTTGAATTAGGTAGGGCAATGTCATTTAATTAAAGTATCATGATCATACTAGCAGCAGCAGCGAGCAGTGGTGACCCAGTGGTAACGGCAGCGACTTACGAGTTGTTGGTCGTGGGTTCGAACCCAAGCGGGCACTTTACTTTCAGTAAATTATTTCATAACCACTGCTCTCAAAACGGTGAAGGTAAACATCGTGAGGAAACCGGCATATCCTAGAACCAAAAATTCGAAGAGATATGACATCTACCAACCCGCACTGGCCCCGCGTTGTGGATTATAGCCCACTCCCTCTCACAGAGAGGTGGCCTGTGTCCCAGCAGTGGGAACATTATATAATGATCATCGTATTAATTCAAATAATTTACTCCAACCGTACCCATAGACAAATAAGTGACCTACGCAAATTACCGCTAAGTTTAGCCCATTTCCCCCGCCAGGTGGCGTTACCACGACAACCTTCAAGCCTTAAACGGCAGCATGAACTGGCAAGAAGATTACTTAGCTTTCAGTCTGCTCGCCGACTATCTGTTCAAAACGAACGAATTCTACGGCGAGATCAACGCAGTCGTCAATTCGACCATACCGACGTTACCAAAAGCGGCCGCTATAGCCAAACATAGGGTTGTTTGGAAGAAGAGTGCCGATACCCTGCTGAGTTTCCAGGTAAAAAAAGATTCTTATTTTTAGAGAATAAAGTGTAATTTCCTTTAGCGGTTGATTGATGAAGGCGGCCGCTATAGGCAAGCATAGGGTCTTTTGGAAGAAGAGTGCTGATACGCTACTGAGTTTTCACGTAAGCTGTAACAAATTGAACCTTATTTTTAGTGAATTAGGTTTTATTTTTTCTTTTTACTGTGACATTTAGGTATTTTCGCTGACTGAAAATCCAGATTCATTCAGGGTAAGTTATGTCCCTGGGAGCTGTGGCTGAGCTCTTAAATATTATTAAACAAACAAAAAAATATATAATCATGTTGTTTTATTTACGTTTTTGTAACCATTATTATTTTATTACAGGTTTTGTATGTTTTGTACCTACATACACTAAATATTTAAGAAACATTGGCATTGTAAATACACAGTTTAGCTATAATTCGCAATATTATCCATTATGACACGTATATGTATATCTTAGTATATGAGATATTTGTTTCTATTCCAAAAACAAGTGTGTTGTAATTTTGTATTTGAGAAGAAAAAACGTGTTTCATCAGGTTTGTTATTTTTATTGAAGTGTCAGGTAACCTAGTTACATAGAATAAGAAGAATTTTGAATACAGTTAAAAGAACAGTATAAAGCCAGTATTATTACAACACGCCCCCTTAATCAAAATTCTCACAAATAAATAACATAGGTATACAAATGGACTCAAAATATACCAATTAAAAAAAAATGAAAATGTATACTAAATGCTGAAGTAAACGTGTAAAAATATATTTACACTAAACCTAAGCCTAGTACACATCTAACATGTGCCACACGCTGCAATCCTTTAGTTAAGATGTCAGCTGGCATATCACTTGATTTGGTATATTTTAAGTTTACCGAATTATCACTAATCTTTTCTCTAATAAAGTGATATCTGGTATCTATATGTTTCGTCCTATGGTGGTGTACCGGATTTAAGGCCAAACTCTGTGCACTCTGACTATCGGTACAAATAGTAACAGTATTAGGTAATAACTTTTGCCTTACCATAGGATCTGAAATTAATTCAGTGATAAACCTCCTTAAATAAATCACTTCCTTCGTAGCTTCAGTTATTGCCATATACTCGGCTTCCGCTGAGGACAAAGCTACGGTTTGCTGCTTCCGCGAGGCCCATGAAACCGGACTGCCTGCTAATTTGAAACAGTAACCTGTATAAGAACGGCGATCTATATTACAGTTTGCCCAATCGGCATCGCAAAATCCTACAAGTGGCATACTTGACTTTTTATAACAAATCGAGTAATCTAAAGTGCCTTTTAGATATTGTAAGACTCTCTTTGCGGCTAACCAGTGAGTCTTGTTGTACCGAGTATTGAACTGACTCAGGTAACTAGTCGCGTATGCGATGTCTGGACGAGTATTAACACTCAGGAACATGAGGCAACCAATTAATTCTTGATAGGGATACGCTTCTACATTATGATCACTATCAATGCTGGTACTGACCTCCAGTTTTCCAGATAATGGAGTTGCACATGTTTTGCAATTCTCCATTCCAAACTTTTGTAAAAGATTATTTATATAATTTTTCTGATGTACTTTTATTTCATCATTTTTTCTGGTTATATTTAAACCAAGATAATAGCTTAAATAACCCAAATCTTTTATCGAAAAATATTTTTGCAAGTCATTTTTGACGATGTCAAACGTCTTGTCATTACTGTAAAAAACAATTATGTCATCGACATAGACTGCAACGATAACCAACTCTTTTCCAAAAAGTTTCGTATACACACATGGTTCAGATATAGTTTTCACAAAACCAAAAGATGATAAAGTTTCATCTAACTTTATATTCCAGGCACGTGGAGCTTGTTTAAGTCCATACAAGGATTTTTGTAAGAGACACACTTTGTTCTCCATACCTTTTACTTTAAAACCTTGAGGTTGCTCCATGTAGACCTTCTCTTGCAGATCTCCATTTAAAAATGCAGTGTCAACGTCCAAGTGACGCATCTTCAAACCCAATTCGACTGCGAGAGCTAGTAGAGTACGCAAGGAGGAGTGCCGCACGACAGGAGCAAATGTTTCAGAATAATCTACACCTGGCGTCTGGGTGAATCCCTTAGCAACTAATCTTGCTTTGTACTTCACAACATTTCCTGCTGGATCTTTCTTTAACTTATAAACCCATTTACATGGTATAACTTTCTTGTTTTCTCTGTCAACCAATTTCCATGTGTTCAGCTTCATCAATGAATTATATTCATTCGTCATTGCCATCTGCCACTTCTCAACATCATCAGCCAATGTAGCCTCATTATACGTTCTAGGCTCATCAGACGCTTGACTAGAAACTTGGTATGAGAAGTAATTAGGAGGTTTCCGGTCTTTTGATGGATATCTACGTTGTCCATCAGTTTGACTAGTAGAAACTACTGCTTCCTCAATTGCCTCAAAAAATTGTTCAGTTTCAGCAGTCTGATCTTCAGTGACATCAGTATGGCCTGGAGCTGGTTCAACAGTGACCACTGGAATATGTTCAAAAGACTCTTGAATTGTACTAGTTTCTTCCTGTATAGGCAGACTATTATAAAGTACTAAAGGTTCAGTAGAAGTCTTAGTATTGTTGACATTTCTATTATTTAAAGAAGAAAAACAATCTTCAAAAAATGTAACGTCTCTAGACTTTTGTAAGGTTCTAGGACAAGATGAGTTTCTAAAAAGATAACTATTAGGATCTTCTGTATAGCCTACAAATATAGCTTCATCAGCTTTAAGATCCAATTTCTTACGGTTACAAGAAGGTATGTGTATAAGAGCTCTACACCCAAAAACTCTGAGATTACTTAGGTCTGGTTTGCAACCATTCCACAACTCATAGGGAGTTTTATTATTTAAGGCACGGTGTGGGCATCTATTCTTCAGGTACACAGCCGTTCGAACAGCATCTTCCCAAAAGGCCTTAGAAAGATCGCTTTCTGCCATAATAGAGCGTGCCTTTTCTACAATTGAGCGATTAGTGCGCTCGGCAACACCATTCTGCTGAGGGCTATATGGTACCGTAGTTTGATGCTGAATACCACAAGATCTAAGATAACTTGAGAATTCACTATTGACGAATTCCTTCCCATTATCCGTCCTTATTGTTTTAATTTGAGCCCCAGTTTGTCTTTCAACCATAGACTGGAAGTGACAAAATTTATCCTTTACCTCTGTCTTAGAAGAAATTAAATATACAAATATAGTTCTCGAAAAATCGTCTATAAAAATTAAAAAGTATTTATTACCCTGAAAGGAGCTAACTGACATTGGTCCACAAAGGTCAGAGTGGATCAGTTCTAATATTGAAGTTGCTCTTTTATAAGTAATCGCTTTAAACGGTTTTCGAGCTTGTTTCGCTTGAACACAAGCAACACATGGATTTTTATCCACATCCTTATAATCAATAACCTTATGACTATTTTTCAGCAGATTCATACCGATGCGACATAAATGACCTAAACGCTTATGCCATACCTGATACCTAGAGATAGAATCAGAGTGCACATCATAGGCTCTAAATTGGGGAATATTCACCGCACAATCAAGTGTGTACAATCCACCACAGGGCGAGCCATGTAGAACCGCATCACCTGTAAAGGAGAAGGTTTTTGAATTAAATAAATTACAACCAGACTTATCAAACATTACAGTAAACCCTTTTTCTACTGCTGTCTTCACAGATAGAAGATTTGTTTGCAAGTTAGGTACATACATCACATCATTAATTATATTGACGTTGTTTTCGGTATTTATAGATATTTTACCGATGCCTTCAGCGTCAATCTTAGTCCCGTTTGCAACTGTTACCTTATTATCAATAGGCTTTAAGTCTACAAACCAATCTCGTCTTGAAGTCATATGTTTGGTAGCGCCTGAATCAATGTACCATTTGTCCATATCATAGTTATTCGTTGCTCCTAAAGCAGACACAGAGGTCGAGTCCTTATTAGTGGGATTCTTCCTTTTCGTGACCTTCTTTTTCATTATAGGACAGTTTGGTCTCTTGTGACCAGGTTCTCCACAACCATAACACACAATTTTCTTTGCCTTTGACTCAACAGAAGAGGCATCAACCTTTGACTTCATAGCTGTCTCCAGTTTCATCGAGCTTTCCTTGGACATTTCGTTCAGTAATTTGGACTTTACCAGTTCGGTGGTAACGTTAACATTATTATTTTCGAGAGCCATAATCAATGGGTCATATCTCGACGTTAGACCTCCCAATAGAATTGCAGCAATGGACGCATCATCTATTATTTTGTCTATATCCGCCAAATCTTGGGCAGTGGAAATAACAGAATTGATATACGACTCAATATTATTATCAAAGTCTTCAAGTCTCAATCTGTATAACTTCCGTTCTAAATGTAAACGCCGACCCATACCTTTGTCTTCATAAGCATTTTGTAGAGCTTTCCATGCTTCAGCTGCCGTAGTTGCACTTCGCACATGCGTAATTGCAGATGATTCAAGGGTAAGACAAATTTTAGTTAGTGCCTTCTGATCGCTCCTCATCTTTATGACATTGGAAACGTTCATCCCTGTTGGGTAGCCACTGACCGCTTCCCACAACTCCTCATGCATAAGGTAATTACGCATTTTAAACTTCCACGTGCTATACCCTTCTCTATTATGTAGGGTGAACATTGGAATTGAGGAACTACGCATACCTCGCTCATTTGTGTCTCCATTTGGGTTCGCCATCTCAGAAGAGTACTCGAAGAACTATTTTGTTTCGTACCCAAAAAAAAATCGCACAAATTTCACTTCAACAAATTATTACCTACACATTTTTTTTTTTAATTAAAAAAATACTTGAGCTACCTTCGTGCTGATAACGATTTGTTGTAATTTTGTATTTGAGAAGAAAAAACGTGTTTCATCAGGTTTGTTATTTTTATTGAAGTGTCAGGTAACCTAGTTACATAGAATAAGAAGAATTTTGAATACAGTTAAAAGAACAGTATAAAGCCAGTATTATTACAACAAAGTGGAAAGCTAATATAGCAACACACGCAATTACACCCTTCTACAAACATTTACCAGTAAGTACTTTCACAGTTATTTTACCACTGACAGCAGCAACTCAACAAGCAACCTTATTACAACGAGAATAAAGATCATTGTGATTTTGACAGACTTGCCAGTAGAGTGCGCGCGACGTTTGACTTCAAGATTATATCCCTGCCAGTACTTTTAATCAGTTACGGCGTAATGATGGCAATTATCTTTAGAAAACACGGAACACAGCACTCTCTTGACACCTAAAATAAACGTCCAGATAGCAGCACATGATTATTTCTGATTTCGGCCGCACGCAGACTTATTTTGCTCACACTCTAGCAGCAATTTAATAGCAACTTTATTACAAGGAGTATAAAGACCACTTTGATTTTGACAGCAGTGATGCAAAATCAGAAGTAAAATAACTGTGAATGAACTGTACAATACGGCTGTTGAATCATGGCCAGTCTGAATAAAGGCTCTCGGACCTTTCGTGCATGTTTTCTCACACACTCTCACTCGCCTCTTGACACCATTTGGTTCCTATAAAAAATGTTATTGCGCAGTACGCTGCTCAATAAGATTTTTTAACAGACCGGATTTTACCGGACCGGCCAGGTCATGTTTCAATCGCCATCTTGTAATATAGCAACACACGCATTTACACCATTATACAAATATTTACCATAGTAACATTACATTATTCTACTTTATAGTCAAACACAGATTCCAATCATACAACGTTTTCCTTGATATAGAGCTGACCTTGTGGTAGTCTGTCTTACATTATTTGGTAGCAGATTTACTGTCAAACAGTGTGAATAGGGATGCAGGGTTGAATCTGGACGAAACTAAAAGGGATCTTAAAATTGAAATAATATAGTTTATTTCCAATTAGGATTAATGTGTTTACTATATAATATAAACTATATAATATAGTAAACACATTAATCCTAATTGGAAACAAACTATATTATTTCAATGTTAAAATCCATTTTAAAATTTCATCCCTATTCACCCCATTTGTAGGAACTTATTGGAGACAATCAGACTTTCAGAAATGGAAGTGTATTTGACAACATTTAACATTAATTTGTGGCAAACTAGGTACACAGCTTAACAATCAATATCTTAATATAGGTTCATTACAAAGTTACACATACAATTCAGAGTTAAACATTGAAACTTAACCATGGAACAATAAATTGTTTGCAGGCAATGAAGACATTTGTGAAACATTAAGTGAAGTAGTGCTGCAACTGCTGCTACAAGGCAGACTATTCACTATTCTTGCCAAGTTTTAAAGCGAGTATTGTAACATCCTCAATACCACACTTTTCTTGCAAATTAAAATTTGTTTTTACTATAACTGAACACAAACTATACAGGGAAAGTGCACTTCCTAAATTAACCATCAAAAATACAATAAAGCTGCAATGTTCCATAGTCAAGTTTATAGGCTTTATGTTCCTTTAATATGTAATAAACATGACAAAAACATCTATTTCTTAACAATATTCACGACAACATTAACCTAAAGTGTACTTCACTCATCACCTTCACTATCCACTGTAGCTTTTCCTAACCGTGTGTTTAAACACAGCAGACTTAGTAAAAACTAAACATATCGGATCATGTAGGCACTTCTTCGTTTGTTGATTCAAACTCCAACTTGACGTCATCATTGAGCCCGTCGACATCAACCTCGTTCTCCGAAGCATTCAGCATGTTCAACGTAACCTGCCGGACAGGAACACTGGCATCATCAAAAGCTTTTTTCTTCAAAGTTGTGCGTATCTGGCTGACAGTTCGGCCTTTGATATGCTGGCTCAAATTGTTCAAGTCCACGGCAAACCGATGTACGCAGACCCGTAACATTTCGATCTCGTCGTCTGTCCACTTTCCACCAGGCTGGGAGTCGCCCATAGGGTGTAATAGCTTCGTCATTTCAGCTAGTTTGTTGAATGCCGTCCCCGCTTCGCGAAATATTTCGCTGACCTTTGCAGCGGAATTATTCATTGTTGGGTGTGAAAATTATATCCCTACCGATGAGAATTAATAAAAGCTCAGCAATACCGCTGGTATACCGTACGGAATCACAGTAAATTATTTTATTTTCGTATAATAATATTCAACGGCCACAAACAACCTCTAAATACTTTTATCAACAGACATTTTGTTTTATCTGTCAATGTCATGTCAAAGACGTCAACGGCGTTCCATGTTCGTGACTCGTTCAGAAATATTTTATTTTTTTATAATAATAGTATGGATACTTTATAATTTTTCAATATTTTATTCGAAGATTTTTTTATTATTATTTCAAACTAGCTCTTTGTCCGCGTCTTCTTTCGCGTGGTGTTCGTATTTTCCCCCAAGGCCGTTAACAAGACGGGTTGATTTTTTAAAAAACGATCGTTACGTTGGGAACGTAACAATCGTTTTTTTAATTATTTTTTAATGGAAGCAAGCATCTTTTTAATAATTGAAGCAAACAGTTAAATATTTCCCTAAATTCTTAATTATCCCTCTTCACTTGAAAAACTTGTAAGTCTCTATTTTCTTTCAAATATACCGAGTTTCGTGAATCGGATCGCGCGCGAAGATTATTCCATACAAACTTTAACAACCCCTTAGATCTCTTTCGCTCTGGTGAAGGCTCATATAATAATTTAACCTTTTTTGTTTCAGTACAACGAAGACGGTCTTCTGATGATCAACTCATCCTGGACATTGGACAGAGGACGTACTGAGAACAACATCACTGGCAGGGTCAAACTTCTTACGCCTTTCCAAGTTAGTATCAATAAGATTGTTTTAATTATAACATCACGCCTGTATTTACAAAAGGGACAGTCAGAGATTTTTTTTATTTTTTAAATTATTGGTTCACAAATCGGGCAATACAATATATCTTACTACAAATTGTAGGTCTGTCTGAGAAATTCAACGTATGCCGGTAAATTCAAGCCATGACCTGCTGAAATCAATACCTGTGTATATATCTTTTGTTGGAGATCCTAAATAAATACATAAATACCACGAGGGGAGATATGAAGCCTCGTCTTCATGAAAATGACGTTTCGTGGTAGACTTTAAGAGAAATGTAATAAAATAAATCCTCCCGACCGAATTTCGGTTGCTACGCAGGAGATATTATAGTGCACAAGTGTGTGCGCAGACACATATTGTGCGTTCCTTTACTCTCATAGTCCGATGGGCCGGCAATCTCACACGACCGGAGAGAGATCAGGCGCAGGACCACCGGTTTTACGTGCTATCCGAGGCACGGGGGCTGCACACCACCAACTTCCAAATCCGAGCTGCTTCTGAGAAATTCCTAATGGAAAACCCCAATAGGTACTTAACGCTTTGCCCGACCCAAGAATCGAACCCAGGACTCCACGCTCAGCAGTCGCACTTGCGACTACGATGCTAACGGGGCAGAGAAATATTAATAAGTAAATGTAACGAATCGTGTCTTTCCAGGGTTACAGAAAAGGTTTCCTCCGCACTCAATTCGTGTTGGGTCACAAACGAGACATCAATGGAATCACCTACCTCGATCTTGAAGAGAAAGTGCTCAAGATTTATGTTAATGGTAACTTATCCTTTATTTATATTGTCTTAGGGCTGATTTTACCATACCAGATAACTTTTATCCGTGCAATAAAATTGACGTCTGACAGTTTTTGTATGGAAAATCTGTCAAAAATTCAAAATTTATTCTCAGTTTTAGCAGCAATGGGTTTCATTTTGACAGTTCAACAACATTCATTGCGTTACATACGTTGTTGAGCAGTCAAATTTTTCGAACATATAAAGCAATGGATTAGCAATATCCTTCAAAATTATTCCGCTTGTGATTGGTAATGTTTTACGCAGGGTGGCAAGCGCGGGGCGCATCCCTTGTCAGGGGATGATGATATACTCACAATATGGTTTTCTTTCTCTCAGGTCACATGCGTCGTATAACCAACTGCATGTTGGTCGTGAACGTGACAAGTCCTATGGTGGAGTTCCCGCAGATGACGGCGCGGTTCGGCTTTGTTGAAGCTGACCGACATTTGGTCGCTATGGTGGTGACTACTAACTCTACTACAGGTATGTTTTTATACTTCTGCTGCTCAATATAAGCTTTTATGGCTGAGAGTATCATTATATTAGCCTATAACAGTCCATTTCTGGACATAGGCCTCTCTTAACTCGATCCTCGGCTACTCTCATCCAGCTGCTAACAGCCGTCCTGCGCAGATCGTCGCCCTACTTAGCCTGCGGCGTTCTACCTTATAATGTAGCCTTAGCTCTGACTATATGAACTTAACCATTTCAAGGGCACTACACGGCTATAGCCGACATACAACAATAAAACTTCTATTGCGTCTCGTCTACCGCGCCGGAACCTGTTAAATTGTATAAATAAAATGTACAAAAAGAAAATCCATCTGATCGACTCACAAAAACTACTACTCCTGCAACACGACATTATTTTTTTTATCGAAACCTACTCCTACTTTCAGAATATAGAAGTATATCAATTTATATCGCCTCATGCGACGGGTCGTTGACCTGCCTAAAATAGGGTTCAGTTACCCGATGTCGACAATTGATCTGTATCTTGGAAAAATGTCGAATATAATGATACCTAATTATAAAAATATTTTTGCTTTTCTCCTCCAGGTATCGAAGTGCTCCTCAAATTGATATCGTTACAAGACTTCCATGTTTTCGGACATGTTGCGCTACCAATACAGTACCTGAACAGAGCTATGATCACCGCTAAACGGGCTCCAGAAGAGGTAACAAACATGTATTATATCTATATATATTCTTTCTTTTATATGGATAAACTTATTACAAAGATGATTTATCTTTAGACCCAGGTTTAAACCACCGAACCGTTTTTAAATTATAAACTATATTCCTACAACGTTAAAATTCTAAATACAATAGCTGATTTTAAACCCGAGTCAATTCGAATATTTAGAACTTTATCTTAGTCAGAATAAGGTTTGAAATACAAAAACTGGTTCAAAAGGTTTTAGCTTGGACCACTGTTAGAACTGGTTAAGTAAACCATGCAAAAACACAAAAAAAAGGTTTGATGTTGGACCAACCTCTTGTATACATTTTATAAACCTGCCAAACTACGTAGCAGTTTGTCGGGTGGTTTAAGATTATGATTACAATTCATTCTAACTAAAGGGCTTGAATAAAATGTTGAATAAAACTTCTTCTCATCCGCAGGTGGACTTCAGAGTAGGCTGGGGTAAAATGGACTTTGGTTTCACCGGCATCTGGCACTGGCGGTCACCCATCAACTTTGTGTACTTATACAAGTTATACACACCTCTCGAAGGATTTGAGGAGAATGGGCTCGTTTTGAAGAACATATACGGAGATGGACTTGATACTGAAGTGTCTATCCGACTGTCTACGCATAAGGTAGGAGACTACCTATCAAAATAGTTATGCTAATTTAAACTTTAACCACATAAAAACTAAGTTGATTTTATGATCTAAGGCCTGCTTACGCCAAAAATCAATAAATTCATTTAAAGCCAAATGGATTTAAAACATCGTTCTATTTCTGTCAATCGCATTTAGTGATTCGTATTTTTGCTAAAGTCTTAAACGATTAAAAATCAAAATTCATACATATTTCTTTTCCCCAGTTCGGCATAGCAATACTCCTAAAGGACAACGGCAAGGGTCTCCTCGACGTTCTACAAGAGCGATTCCAACACGACTCACAAATGGGCACAGATATGTTCATAGAGAACTTCGATACAAGAGCGCGCGTCGTGCTCGACACACTGTACTACCCTACTATCACGTTCAATGCTCATCTTATGAAGGTCAGTGCTCATCATAGACTAGGTCGAGTCTCTGGCTCAGACATGTAGACATGTTCATAGAGGAATTAATATTAATGATGGATGGTAATTAATTTATTATGTTACAGTTCGTCGGTCCAGATGAAGAGGATATAATGGAAGTCAACGCAACGCTATATTTACCGGACAAACCACCTATTGTGTTGACTGATGTCTTTATATTGGAGGTAATACTATAATTTTGAAGTATAAAGGAGAACTTACAAACCTAAAACACTTCAGTAGCTTCAAATACGGTGATAATCTTTACATACCAAGACACCTCAGTGCCTCGGAAAGCACGTTAAGCCGTTCGTCCCGGCTGTCATTCTTAGATCTTTGTCAGTCGTTACGGGTCGTCAGAAACGCGAAAGTCTGACAACCAGTCTTACCAAGGAGTATTACCCAGTAACTGGGTTCTGGAGGTTAAATAGGCAGTCGCTTCATGTAAAACACTGGTATTCAGCTGCCTACGGGTAAAACCGACTCTAACATAGTTGAGAAAAGGCTAAGCAAACTTTTGCCACAATTTCAAGATTTATTTTTATTTTTTAAAGTACTGTTTTAATTACTATCAACTAGCAAGTGCTGCATAACGTCTATCTTTCAACACAAAATCTCTACTCGACTACGGTAGAGAGAGACACATAGATGTTTCATCGTAGTTCAAAAATTACTGTACAGGTCCACTCAATCTGTGTGGTTCTTTCCTCAAAAGACCATTTCAGACACAAATATAAATGGTTTTCACATGATCTGAGGAAGATTATGTCTGGACATTAAAAGAGTCTGTGACCTCTGAATTTATTTGTTGTTTACTACCGTACCTTAAAATTATATGTCTCCTTTCACAGGAATACACAGTAATGAGAAACACGCTGAACCTAGTGACTCCGTTCCAAGCGGTGAAGGAACTCAAGTCGGTGTACACTGTCGACATTATGCTCGGTGAGAAGATCAATGTCACCTGTCTTGTGCTGTTGTATAACGGGACTTATTGGCATGAGGTGAGATATTCTCTTAGATTTTGATGATAAGTAATGAAGAACACGGTTAAGAACACTGGGATTTGCAAAAATTATTTGGAGATGCTTATTCTACTGGTTCACGATTTAACAGCATTAAGTTAATGCCAGCCACACTTACTCTATTTTACGATCAAATCATTTCGGTTCAAATGATTAAATGAAACCAAAATGGGGTATTTCATCATTCTTTAGCAACTTGCCCTTTATAACACGTTATTCATCTAAAAAGCTCTTCGGTATTTAAAAAAAAATAATTAATGCATATTTATTACGTTTTAAGAACTCTACTTAAATTTCTAACGTTAATTGTAAAATCCTTGATGAAAAGCTCACCGTATATACGTAATCTATTATTCAAATGCGTAATCCATTTTTTATTTACTCCGTATCAAACTTTTTTATCGTTTCCAGTGTCAACAAAATCTATATTCTTTCCCAGATATCAGTCGAAATAATATGTGCTTATTTCATTTCCAGATCTCCTACAAAATATTCTATGAGTACGAATGCGGTGAAGACGACACGTACCAATCGTACGTCGCGTCCGTTGGCATAGCAACCCCTCTGACAGTACTACCTGGGTTAGAAGCAAGAGTTGCGGCCAGACTAGAAGATGCGCTATGGAAGATGACTGCTGATATCGCCATGCCTTCATTTACTATCACTGCGCTTGCTAGTTTGGAGGTAGGTCACGTAGAACATAACTTAACATCGCGCCTGTAAGCTCCCCAGATGTAAGGTCCGATTTTTCTAAATTTTCCAAAAATGTAAACAACAATGGCCGCTCGAAATTGAATAAAATCGATATACAAGAACATTTATTTTAAGTAATGTTTGTTTTCGTCTAAATCTCTGAGCTAACTAGACGAAAACAAACGAGCGGCCATTGTTGTTTACATCTTTGGCAAATTTAGAAAAATCGGACTATAGGCAGAGATGTTTAGTACCTAGGAACACATGTCGCCAGTTGGGTCAGGAAAACACTAGTAACTTACACTAAAGTATGGAAGTAGTTTGGATGCCATACAAAAGTATGCAAATAGCTTCAAGCCATTTTGGCTTAAAAACTTCTGATAGATGAATACATTGGTGTTACAATGGCATATGCTTTAGTGTATGCTACTGCCACGTTCCTGTTGGAAAGACCCAATAACACTTATATAATAACAGCTTATAACAATGATATTAAAATACGAAGGTATGTGACATCTACCAAGCCGCACTGGGCCTGTGTGGAGGACTATGGCCCAGTCCCTCTCATCGAGAGGAGGCCAGTGTCCGAGCAGTGGGAACATTATAGGCTGATTATGCTTATGCTAACAATGATATAAGAGTAACATGCCGCGCGCTCATGAGTTGCTTTATCTGTACTAAATACTGTACAACTTTATATCTAACTTTTATTTTCTCCTTACAGTTAGACGACCCATTCGTGGAAACATCAGGCAGTCTAAACTTAACGTCAGCGTATTTAGAAGACTACTTCATAAAGATGCAGTTCAAGAAGGACTTTTCAGATGTTGAGAACGTTGTGGGAGGTGGTATTCAGATACAACAGGGAGAGCAGAATAATTATGTGAGTATGAAGTTAGTACTATTGTAGCGGTATCTACAACGCCACATGCGAACATCGCGTCATACTGACGTCACGTAAAATCCTGCATCTCGCAAGCAGAGTTTACTGCGCAACTAGCATATATACAACGGCCCGACATGAATCATCGGGCAGTTGCCAGCCAGACACAACACCCGTCTGGTCGGAGGATCCTCCCTTTTCTATAGAGTATGAGTAAACTTTACACCCTGTTCCTCATACCTCTATTCTAAGAACTTATAGAAAAGCAGTAAGAATAGTAAATATTGTACAACTTCTAGAAATGCAGTAAATAGTAAATATTGCATTGCTACTAAAGAATATTATCCTATGTTATAATTAAAAACTTTCTGTGTAAAAGCAGTAGAAAATCAGGGACTCAACTTCTGACAAAAAATTGGGACTATTGACTTCTAAAATGTCCATTTTTTTTGCTTCAAACCCAGAATTGTTTATTAGTGTATTTGAAACCCTGCAGGAAACAATCCTCAACAATATTCTTCCCATTGCAGCTGTTCGCCGATGTAGTATGGCGGCCGGCCCCACACAGACACATCCGCTTCAAATCCCGCGGCGCGTTAGTCCCCGTACTATCACCCGCAGAACTAAGTCTATTGTACAGCGAGGACATCTCGCGGACTTTGTCCGTGGACTTCAACAGTGAAAACAATTATTACTCACTGAAGGCAGACCAGAGTCAGGCGTCTGTTAGTGCCGCCCTTAGCACTCCGCATGAAGGATTCAGGTAAGATTACCACATAACTGTAACTGTTCTTACTTGCATTATTTATCTCTGACTTGCTGCGCGACTTCGTCTGGAATCAAGGATGAAGTAGCCTACGTCTTTTTCCACGTCTCAGGCTACATATCTGTCAAACTTCATTACGATCGGTTCCGTGAAAATATAACAAAGAGGCGAGATTTACTTTCATATTTTAGTTTATTATTACTTGTTGGTATACATTTTTTGATGAACTGGTTGGATGCGTGAAGCACAAAACCGGTCGAATTGGAGGTGCTTGGGGGAGGCCTATGTCCAGCAGTGGACGTCTTTTGGCTAAAATGTATCATCATCATCACAACACAGGCTTTTAATAATCCTCATGAGAGTACCTGAGAGTACTAATTTAAGGGATAGTTGATGATATGGCATGAGGATTATTAAAAGCCTGTGTTGTCCCACTGCATGGCAAAGGCCTCCCTACTCTCTAGGGAGTTATTGTTGATAATATTAGTTTAATTCATACTTATGTACCAGTCCCAAGTTAGTATACTGCAACTCGGGATATACATATTCGAAATGGCACGTTTAAACGAAGTCGTTAGTATGTTGTAGCACGGTTCTACTCTATAAATACGACGTTAAAGTGTTATTAATTTTCAGTATTTTAATGTTCACATTTATTTCAGGGCCATAAAGATAATAGGCGAGTTTGAAGAGGACGACATTCGAGGATCATTTGTTACTGACACTACAGAATACAGCATCAACGGAAAAGTTCTCAACAGAAAACCGCTTGAAGTAAGTTTAAATATTAATATTCTAATTTTGCACAGTTCAATAATATAGTAACATTCTTCTGTTTTGACTTTTTACGAAACAGGAAGTTCTCTCGATCAAAGATTTATCTGTAACTGAACTTATCCATGGTAGATTAACCTGTATCGCGTAGTTTCAACAAAACAACGTACTCTGTTATCAATAGCTCTAATAACACCCTCTTTCAAAATTCTAATCCTAATATTCTTTACAGATGGCGCTTACCTTGATCCCTCGAGGCCAAGGCGAGAACATAGACATCCGCATCAAATACGAGAACACTCCCACTGTGTACACGTTGTCTGCCAACTTTGTTGGCCCAGTGGCCGCCACGCTACACGCTAAGGCAGAGATGGAAGCTAACTTTACCGATATTAACGTCAAAGTAAGTGGTTTTTGCTGTAGTTTCAAGAGAAAGAAGCATCAGCATTTATCTTTTTTTAAACCGTTCATTGAATATATTATTTCTTTTCTGTTGTCTATACTGTCCCAGTGCTGGGCAAAGGCCTTCCCCAAACCCTTCCGTATTCATTTAAACTAAATAATAATAAACGTTAGGCAGGCCTAAAAACGTTGGCGTGACAATTTGGACTCGTTTCTAACCGATTGGACGGAGAAGGCACATGACAAAAAAAGTGTATAAAAATATGGGGGAGACCTTTGCCCAGCATTGGGACAATCTATACATATAATAAAATCGTAGGAAAGTCAAAACTGTACATTGAATATTTTTTTAAAAGAATATTTGGGGCGTGATCTACAATCGATTTCGAAGCCGAAAATATAATTTTTAGAATTTTTGTCTGTTTGTCTGATTGTCTGTCTGTATGTCCGGGCTAATCTCAAAAAGTGCTGCATGGATTTACATCAAATTTTGCATGAGTATTACTAAGAGGTCGGGTCAACATATAGGCTACATATTATCACGCTATCACCTACGGGGGAGGAGCTGTGAATCTTTATTTTTCTTACGCATTCTGTGACAGCGTGTAATCTAACGACGCATATTTAAATGTTATTTTTGAGTAAGCCATGCTATTATCTAGCTTTACACTATAAAAACTACGCCATTTAAGTAAAACTTGGGCAGAGAAACATAGTTTAATGAATGTTAGTAGTATAAAAAAAATTTTGAACCAGCGCCATCTAAGAGATTTCATAAAAATCAAATCAAGTTACATGTCAACAATTTTTGGAAATTAATAATTTAAATTTGATCATGTTGGCGAGGTTAGTAGTTAGTTATTCTTAAAATTCATAGATGGTAATGTACATTTTCTTCATACAAGTTGTATCGTATAGTTCGTTTTGACAAATTCAAGGTCCAACAAAACCCTCAAAATCTTGAGCAGAGTTGAGGAAGACAATTTAAAAAAAATGCGGTGTTAAGTATTACAAGAAAGTTATGTTCATTGATGATGATCATTTCTTCATCAATTTCATGTTGTTAGTACAAAATAAACATTGACTGTTAATACTTTTGTTCGGTATTTATCTGTGTGATTATTGCTTGGTAATTAATATATTTTCATGTCGTATACCTAATTTATAAACTTAAATGTGATGTAAAACAAATCCCTTACGTATGACGAGGTGCCTTCATATTACGCGTACGACAAGCAAAGGGGTTTATTTAACCGACGTCGACGAGGAGGTGCTGTGGAAAGTTTTCCAGGAATTTTCAAGGACACCGCATTGGGTAGGGTTTATACCGTGCATCCGAATAATGGCGAATGCTATTTTCTGCGGTTGTTACTTCACACTGTCCGAGGCCCAACGTCTTTCGCCTTTCTGAGGACATTTGATGGCGTGGAGTATCCCACTTACCGCGCAGCCTGGGTAACACGTGACCTTCTCGACAGTGACCAAAATTGGGATGAAACCCTCGCGGAGGCGAGCGTAAGTGACAGTCCCAGCCGCATGCCGTCATCTTGGTGTTTTGTGGAGTCGCGAAACCGGTAGCTTTGTGGGAGAAGTATCGCCATCATCTGTCTGAAGATTTTCTACGAGCTTTGAGGCGTGCTACTGGAGACGAAGTCGAAGTAACTGATGAACGCGTGCTGAAGACCTGTCTCAGTTCACTTCAAGATGTGGTCATTTCTATCGGCGGCAATCCACTGATCGAATATGGGTTACCAGCTCCCCAATCATCACCGCATCAAGACCGTGGAAATCGGGACTTTAAAATTCCCATCGATTCTGTTCCACAGTTCTGTTCAGTGGCGATTTCCGGCAAATGCTTTCCGTGGTGACGCGGGGATCGAGGGCTGACGAGGTGAATACTTCGTTGAAATGATCTTCGTTGTGGTCACGAGTTCGTACGCTGCGCTTGACCATTAACCCATCGTATGCCGGAACGTAGATCTACGCGAGACACAATGGATTTTTAATTGTGTCTGTAATTACGACATTCAACCGTTTAATATGAGAGCTCGGCTCGGCGGCAATGCACGTGCTCAAGAATTCTCCGATGTCCTTCTAAGTCTTGGCGAAGGCACTCTACCAGAAGAGAGAGGTGGACAGGTGGTGCTTCCAGAGTCTCTCGGTAGAGTGGTATCCAGCATAGAAGAACTCATTCGCTGTGTGTACGGGGACATCACTCGTATACCGCACCAGCAAAATTCTTGGGTGTGTGAGCGGGCCATTTTGACGCTTAAAAACGATCAGGCTGCAGCAATTAACGAATGCATTCTCTCGGAAATTGAGGGGAATGAAGTAGACTACACCTCGATAAACATTGTTGTCGAGCAAGATGACGCCACACATTATCCCGTGGAATTTCTGAACTCCCTGTCAGCAAGTGGACTTCCAGCGCATACCATCAAGCTGAAGGTCGGTGTCCCGATTATGCTTCTTCGGAACCTATCTCCTCCCAAGTTGTGTAACGGGACCCGCCTTAAAGTCATCTCGCTCCACAGACACACAAATTGAGGCGGAAATTCTTACGAGTTGTGGCGTTGGCGAGGCAGTATTTATACCACGCATTCCCCTCATACCTCATAACTTCCCGTTCCAGTTCAAGCGCGTACAGTTCCCCGAGAGTGTTTGCTTCGCGATGACCATCAGTAAGACACTGAGGGCAGCGGGTGTCGACCTCAGGACGAGTTGCTTCTCACACGGGCAACTGTACGTCGCTTGCTCCCGCGTCACCAGTCCTGACTCTCTTTACATTTTGGCTCCTGGCAGCATAACTATCAACGTACGTTATAGGGAAATGTTGTAAGGTATGATACCTTTGTACGTATTTTTACTCTTTTGTGTCCTGGAATGTATTCCTGCATTATTTTCTCTATTTCCTTCAGTCACATCTTATGACTGAACTCAGCAGGATTCCAATATAACTCTCTTCACTTGCTTCGCTTGCAAAAGAAACTTATATTTTAATGCTATTTTAAAAGTTGTTTACTTATAATGCTATAGCGACACTGGCATCTTAGGTATTTTTGGTGCTGTAGAGCCTTCACGCAGACGACGTCGCGGGCAGCAGCTAGTCTATTATATAAAAGAAAGTCGTGTTAGTTACACCACTTATAACTCAAGAACGGTAGAACAGATTTGGGTGAAAATTGGTAGGGAGGTAGCTTAGAGCCAGGAGACGGACATAAGATACTAAAAAAAATCAGAAAAAAAAAAAAAAAAAAAAAGAATCAGACTTGGAATAACAAAACGCAAATGACAGGGCTGGGAGTAGGCTCGGGGTAGGGCAGGAGTAGGGTAGGAGTAGGGGTAGGGTAGGAGTAGGGTAGGGGTACGGTAGGAGTAGGGTAGGGGTAGGGGTACAGTAGGAGTAGGGAAGGAGTAGGGTAGGGGTAGGGTAGGAGTAGGGTAGGGGTAGGGTAGGAGTAGGGTAGGGGTACGGTAGGAGTAGGAGTAGGGAAGGGTTAGGGTAGGAGTAGGGTAGGGGTACGGTAGGAGTAGGGAAGGGGTAGGGGTACGGTAGGAGTAGGGAAGGGGTAGGGGTACAGTAGGAGTAGGGAAGGGTTAGGGTAGGAGTAGGGTAGGAGTAGGGTAGGGGTCCGGTGGGAGTAGGGAAGGGGTAGGGTAGGAGTAGGGTAAGGGTACGGTAGGAGTAGGGTAGGAGTAGGTTAGGAGTAGGGTAGGAGTAGGGTAGGAGTAAGGGGTAGGGAAGGGGTAGGAGTAAGGTAGGAGAAGGGCAGGGGTAGGATTGGTAGGAGTAGGGTAGGGGGTATTAGTAGGACACCACGCGAACGAAGTCGCGCCGGGCAGCTAGTATATTATAAAAATAAACTTAAATTGTTTACTTCCTTTAAACTGAATATATCAGACCACACAAAACACAGACATAAGAACAGTAATGCACTGATGTCGATAAATGGCCTCACAAATGACAATATTAAAAATTTACTCTCATTTATCGATAAGGTCACTGAGCTTTACAACGCGGCAACGTCTCACTGAAAAATCGATATGTGAAAAATATCACACGATATAATGTTATCTCACTCCTATATTATTTAGGAATAGAATGATCATAAATTAAAGGGAGGGCACAATATGTGCTATCTCACTCCGACAATTATAAAATGCACCACAAGTAATCGTGGTCATAGAACGGGCGAGTAGGAAGGAAGGAGCATACTTTTAATACGGGATTTTGTACACGCAATACTGAGTGTCGTGTCGTCTCACACTTACTTTTTATGACCTCGCCTGCCAGGAACTTTGGCGTTTAGTAATATTTAGGGGCATTTGCAAACTGTTTACATTCATATAATAAACTTCGATACGTTTGTTCACAGTTGGACATCCCTACATCTAAATACAAGGACATTTACTTCAAGTCGCGAGTGGACAACTACCTGGGACTTAGGAAGGTGCTCAGTGTGCAGGCGGCCACGCCGCTGCAGAGGATACGATATGTTAAGGGAGATACTGATTTTCTGTAAGTGTTTAGTTATAACTACATCTAAATACAAGGACATTCACTTCCTCTTCTCTTCTTGGCGACCGCATACCGAAAGACGTAGCGTTGGAAGGCCTCCAACAGGATGGACGGATGGCCTTGTGAAGGCCGCAGGAATCCGCTGGATACGAGAAGCACAAAACCGGTCGAAGTGGCGATGCTTGGGAGAGGCTTATATCACGCATCACACGGACATCTTTCGACTGAAATGAGGAATATAATTTTTATATTTCTAATACCATACTGTATTATCAAAAATGTGTTTTGTGTAATTATAGATTCGGTCCCAAGACTGGTTACCTGTTATGCAACTACGAACTACCTGACATGCAAGGCGAAGGTGATCTGAAATGGAGCTTCTTACTTGGCGATCTATTTATAAGGGTGAGTAAATAGATACACTGTACTAAGTATATCCAGGATATACTAAGTATATTCAGGAAAGTTTGTGCATAAGATTTAGGTCCCTACACAGGGCAGAAACCGTTCCCAAAAGCAGTCATGAAACGTAAAAAAAATAATGTTATGGACCACGGAGCAAATTGCTCCGTGTTATGGACGCGTGTGCCGCACCAATCTATCTATATATATAAAAGGAGAACTGACTGACTGACATATCAACGCACAGCCCAAACCGCTGGGTCTAGAGATTCCAAACTTGGCATGTAGGTTCCTTATGAGGTCTAGGGGTGCACTAAGAAAGGGTTTTTCGAAATTCCACCCCTAAGAGGGTGAATGGGGGGGAGGGTGAAATTTCACGCGGACGAAGTCGCGGGCAGAAGCTAGTATAATATAATATCGATAAACAGGATGTTTTAACAGTTATCGATAATATCAGTGCACCTTACTACGTGCGTGCCGTAAGACCCATAAGGGCTGATAAGGGGACACAATATGCGCTATCTTTCTCCAACGTTTTACTTAGCTTTGAATAGCTCGACCCAAACTGTGAGCTATTTTGTCTTCTATCTCAGCGAATATCTAGCCACTAACTAAACGTATCTTCTATATCTTGCCTCCACAGGCTCTAGGTCACCAACACGTAAAAGACATAGAAAAGAGCGTAGACCTGGACATCTACTTCGGCAACAGCACCACTCCTGACATGATGCAGAAGACTGACGCAGGGTTCAAGATGGATCTCGACCATGTTTGGGTGTAAGTAATACTACAGTAACCTAAAACTGCAGCAACCTCCATATTCACCAAGGTAGGAGAACCAAAGTAACCAACATAGCCCGAAGAATTGCCAAACTTAAGTGGCAGTGGGCAGGGCACGTTGCTCGCAGAACAGATGGCCTACGGGGCTGAAAGGTTCTGGAGTGGCGACCGCGTACCGGAAGACGTAGCGTTGGAAGGCCTCCCACAAGGTGGACCGACGACCCTGTCAAGGCCGCTGGAACCCGCTGGACGCGGGAAGCACAGAACCGGTCGATGTGGAGGTGCTTGGGGGAGGCCTATGTTCAGCAGTGGACGTGTTTCGGCTGAAATGGTGATGATGATAAACATCCATATTTTGAAAGAGCATCAAAAGTTGTAGAAACTTCAACAACCAACTTAAGAGACAATGCTTTCAGGCAGTCGGACCTTGCTCGCTAACAAAGGTTTTTACCACGATACGAAGAATTTTCGTAAGAGTCAGCATTAAAAAAAACCGAGTGTGCTTATGACCACACGACTAAAGTGAATCTTCAGTATTGCGTATTTGGCTATGAGAGGAAGAGAGAAAGAAAATGTGCGCGCGCACTGCTGTCTCTTGCTTATATCCCCCACTCAACTCCCGTTCGCCTCGCCCGATCACACTTTTCGTAACGCTTACGTCACGCGTTCGCCAGCTTACTCCCCAAGTCAAGTGTGCGTAAAGAAGTTTCACTTCAAAAATCACTTAGCAACTGATTCCCCAAAGAATTCAAGTCATCAGTTCATGTCCGTCAATAGTTCCTATAGTTTAGTCTCAAATGCCTTCTGCACTGAGACTTAGTGGTGAGAAAAATTCCGCAGAACCATACCGCAGCCACTATTAGGCTAAATAAGTCATCACTTTACTTAGTCCTAATTTGTTTCCCCCACAGAATCGGCGGCAACACCAGCTTCGGCATAATAATGAACAAACGCGTCCACCTGATCATAAACGCGATCCTCCCCAAACCTAACGTAGACGTGCACACGCTATTAATTGACGCCGATATGGGCACGGACAACAAACCTCTCAAGACTTTAGAAGCAGAGTACAGGACTGACGTCACGAAGATCGTTACTGGTGTTAAAGGAAATGTGAGTTGTTTTAGGTTTAAAGATACTTTATTATTCTCAATGAAAACATAACATGTCACTTACTACGTTTTTATAATTATTACCAGAAACGGAGCAGTGGAGCAGTGATGGCCCAGTGGTAACGGCCACGACTTATGAGTTGTAGGTCGTTGGTTCGAACCCAGATAGGCACTTTATTTTTTGTAAATTATTTCATCACCACTGCTCTCAAAACAGTGAAGAAAAACATCGTGAAGAAACTGGCATGTCTTGGAACAAAAAATTCGAAGACATGTGACTTCTACCAACTCGCACTGGGCCCGCGTGGTGGATTACGGCCCACTCCCTCTTACCGAGAGAAGGCCTGTGTCCCAGCAGGACAAAAATTTGTCTGCTCGACAACGTAAATAACGCAATGAATGTTGTTGAACTGTCCAAATGAAAGCCATTGCTACTGTTAGTGTGTTACGCAATTACCCTGCAGTTATTTTATAAGGTAAATCAATTGCTAATTTCCAAAACCTTCCAAATACAGATGCTATACCTAGCCGAAAGCTTCGACACGAACTCCACAATAACCTGGACATCGGCCACAGGCTACAAACACATCGACAACATCGTAAAGTACAAGTGGGATATCAACGGCTCCAACCACATTGATTACACGTTATCTTCGCCCATGTTTGATGAGGTACCGACGCTAAAGGTGAAGGGGTCCTACCAAAAGGATTTGGTGCATAAATTCCATATTGTTAAGTAAGTATTTGAACTTGTTTCTTTCTAGAACCTGAAGGCTTCTAGTTCGCGTAGGCTTGACGCCGGCAGTCATTGTACAGACGCCAGCACAACATCAAGCTACTACAATCTGTCAAATTTATTTAATAGATTTTCAACTTTATTGTTAAAACAGAAGGTTCAAAGTTGATTGGGACAATTTGACAGTTTCGGGTAGGTTGATGTGCTGGCATCTGTACAGTGATTGCGGGCGTCAAGTGTCCAAAATAGTTGGGAAAAGGCTAGGCAGATGAAACTAAATAATATTTTTATTTCTAGGGGCGACATGCATCACCCAGGCAACAGTCAGGTCGGAGAGATAGACCTGCGATACGGCGGCGTCAAACATACAGACGGACATTTCAACTTTACCACACCTTTCAAGAGGTTGCCTTGGTTAAAGTCTATATTCGATGTAAGTGGTGCTGTGTTTATTTTACGTACTATCGCGGACACTCCCGCCTGACCACCACTAAGTTCATTTTTGCTTGCATTCAAAATAGAAGCGCTCTCTAGTAAGCGCGCCAAGGTCAAATAGTTCGTCCGTAAAATTCACAAAAGGAGTACACGTGATGCGTCACTAAACTGCACAGTGCAGGTTGCAACTAATTGCTTTATCGCTTTCCTAATAGGCGAAAATTGTAAAGGGGCGTGGCTTGGCGCCGCCGCCGCAGGTTTTAGGCGAAAAAAAATGTACCTAAGTGATCAGGCGGAAAAGGCCGCGATGGTACATCAAGTAGATCACTATGCAGCGTGGAAATTGGAGCACAAGGCAGCTCAATTATTTAAAGTAAACCATGTCTGTTCCTAGAAAACTGCCTTATGAGGCTGACTACTTTTGAAAAAAGCATTGTGGACCTTATTCGCAGATTTTAAGAAAAAAAGGACAAGAAAAATGGCAATATCAATTACTTTTTTATGACTGTCGATCTCATTACTTGTAAGAATGAAGGAAAGAAAGAAAGAAAAAACATGACTGGGTCAGTTAGTATCTGATACAGTACTGAGAGTGACGTTTCAGAAATCTTTAAAAAAAAACTGTTTCTAAAGCTAACTTTTTCTTTTTCTTTTAGCCGATTTAGGCTGCGTTTCCACCAGAGATTTGCGAGGATGCGTAGCGAGGGATGTGTGTGAAAAAAAAACAATAACATCGCTTCATTTTCATAGCTTGAACTAAGTTAGCGTTGTTCTTGGTTAGTTTTACACACATTCCTCGCTAAGCATCCTCGCTCATCTCTGGTGGAAACGCAGCCTTATACTGACCTTCTTCCAGAACCAACTCTTATGAATGATCAATCCTCAACAGATAAATAACCTCGAAGAACATTCAGAGAACAAAGTAGACCTATTCTGGCCAAACAAAACAGCATCTATAAACACGACCCATCGCTACCGCAAACAAGACAAAGGCTTCACTCAAAACGGCTTCATTTCACTTTCCGTTCCATTGAGCCGTCAACATGTCGTCAACACAGAATACTACTACATTCAAGGAGACAAAACCAGCAACGGTAACGCAACAATTGATTTCGATCGGGAGAGATTCGTCAAAGGATCTTTCAACCAGATTTTGAGTAAGAGCGCTAGGAATTTGGACCTTGCCACTATGGATATAGAGGTGGAGAATGTACATACGCCTGTTGGGATTAAGTACATTCATGAGTATGATGAGACTGGGAACACTGTAAGTATTTTTTTTTGTTTTTTTCGACATTTTATTCCTAAAAAACAGAATTAAAAATCTTCTAACGTTAATTAATTACTTTATAATCCTCGTGTTACTGAAAATCTAGTTAACTTTTGTCAGCCAATCAAAACAGCTATACGACATGGCATGGATTTCTTGATCAGGCACCAACCGGCAGCCAGACACCACTGAGACTGGTGGCTTGGCAGAAACCAGTAGTTTGTTTTCTAAAAATTTATGTTTTTGTTATTTAAATTGTTTATTTGCGAAACCATCCGTTCAATTTGTTTATTTGGCGTATGATATAGTATGATACAAGAAGGTTCCTTAATAAATGATTTCAATAAGTTTATTTTCATAGCAATATACAGTTCCCTAAACATCATTTTTATTAAAAACTCGCTAAAATAATAAATTCTAACTTCATTATTTAAAAAAAAAACAGTCCCCAAAAATAACCTATCATTTCTCTCAAGCCAGCAACAACTCCACCTAATCTTAAATTCACATTACAGGACGTAAAACAAGCCACAGTATTCCACCTCCACAACGCGACAAAATTCAACGTGACCGGTAAACTAGACGTCTACACATACGACATCGGTAAAGACCTGAAGTTGACCGCTATACACGGCAACAGGACTTGGACATTCGATAATAAGTACGAGGCGGTCGATAAGGAGTTGAAACAGGGAACTAACATCAAGTGGGCGGAGGATGTGTGGTTCAACTACAATTTACATGTCACTAATATGACTACGGTGAGTTTTTTTTAGATTAAATATTAGACCCATAAACACTTTTCTATACAGCCACAAAGACACCCACAATCACACCCCCAATCACCCACAAACACAGCGCCAAAACACCCCCACGCACCCACAAAAACACCTCCACTCACCCACAAAAACACCCCTGAATACATTACACCCACACTTAGCAAGCTCAGTAATATAGGTAAAGCCTTGAATTTGACCGCTATACACGGCAACAGGGCTTGGACATTCGACAATAAGTACGAGGCGGTCGTTAAGGAGTTGAAGCAGGGAACTAACATCAAGTGGGCGAAAGATGTGTGGTTCAACTACAATAACTTAACTTTAATGCGTGACAAATTCGAAGAAGTGTTCCATCATGATGTATTTCTCTTCTTCGTGTCGCGGGCATGACTGTATTTCAGATCTTGTTGGCCCAAAATTTCGCCCCTTCCACGGCGTCATCTGTGGCAGCACAGTGGTCACTCTGACTGCATGTTTTAGGACACAGAGAGCAGGATAGGAGATGGAGCTTAGTTTGGGACATAGCTCCACATCCACACCCTGCTGCCGTGATGATGTATTACAAAATTTGTTTCATAATATTGGAAAAATGTTACCTAATATATAATCATTATCCACAGGCCGACACCGAATCCCAGCAGCTAGTAATGAACGTATGGTGGCCGCTCCGTTCCTTCAATCTAGTCGCGCTATACAACCTACAAGATACGTTACTCGACGGCACAGCAAAACTACACTGGAACGTAAAAGAGGAGAACAAGACTGCTGAACTTAGAGGACGCTGGGAGAACCCGCCCGTCGCTGAGGGGAACTTACATCATGTGGATTTGTCGTTGGCGCATCCGTCGTTTAGGAAGGTAAGAATTGATTGTAAATACTACAATTGATTGAATTGATTGCATATCCGACTTGGGTAGACTGTTGAAACAAAAAATGTAATGAATATGAACTTAATGTACACAGTTATGCAATAAATATATCTTTATCTTTATCTTTAACGATAGTTGACTTTATGTCATTTTTTAAAGCTTTCTGCCGCTACAATTCACCTTGAAGTGATAGAGACGGCATGAGACTTGACGGTCATCTAAAATTGATTAACATTTGAGAATTTAACCATGAAATGAATGCTGTACTAAATAAATTTTCTATTGCGTCTGCTAGGACTGTGAATGTTTTAACCGAAGGATTCTTTAGATATATTTATTTAATCAGTTGTCAAACCTGAAATCGCGAAAAAAAAATCAGCTGTTCCCTACATGTTCGTATAACTCGTCAAAATGTAGTGAACAGCTGATTTTTTTTTCGCGATTTCAGGTTTGGTCCCATAGTAAAAGTTGTTCATAATGATGAGTACAATGACCTCTTAAGAGGTTGTTGGTGTTTTTCCAATAACCCTGTATATCCACAACAGCTAAAGTAACTTTTGCTGATCAGTGACTTGACTAGGTTTCTCAAGCTACATGATTCGAGCTACATGATTCGAGCTACAAGATTACCGACCAATGCATGCACTGACTGGATAGGTCCACTCAAATCTGTGTGGTACTTTCATCAAAAGACCATTTCAGACATCAATCTACATGGTCTTCACATGATCTGACCAAGATTATGTCTGGACTTTAAAGAGACTGATCTCCGAGTTTGTCTCGGTCTTTCTTCTCAAAATAGTCAGATAGGATACGCCGACCTCATCTAGCTTATTATTATGTTATTATATGACGTGTAAAAGTGATTCCGATATCCTATTTACATATTAAACAATTTCATTTCTAAGGTTTTGAACTAAATCGAAAAAAATGGCTATAAGGAATCATTTTCGGAAGTTTAGCTGGAAATGGAAATAAGCGCAGACTGTTATTTTTCTTAAAAAAATTTAACCACATTCCTTTTCTTACAGGACGTAACCCTGACAGGCCAGTACCTATCAACACCATCAGTAATGTCAAACGTATCTCTAGAGCTACAATACTCAGATTACGAAAACGAATACTTGAAACTGAAGTCGATTCTAACGGACAACTCAAACGGACCCGTCAGAGATTACAAATTCGCCTTAACATGTAAACATCCGTCTACAAATTTGGACTTGGACATGAAATCAGACATAAATATACGTAGTCATTGGTATTACTTTAATAACTTCTATAGATTCCAGAAGTCGCTTTTCTATGAAAAGCTGAGGCATAATCAGTTTTTGATTGATTCGGCGAATAGTGCTGTACATTGGGAGGTGAGTACAATTTTATATTATTTTTCTCATGTAACATTATGTAAGACTCTCCTCGTTGCTTTAGTGTTCGAGACTGCTGAGCGAGGGTTCCTGGGTTCGATCCCCGGGTTGGGCAGTGTTATTGAGTGATTTGAATTTGTTGACTGCCCCGTTGGTCGCGTGGACGCAAGCGCGACTACTGAGCGAGGGTTCCTGGGTTCGATCCCCGGGTTGGGCAGTGTTATTGAGTGATTTGAATTTGTTGACTGCCCCGTTAGTCGCGTGGACGCAAGCGCGACTACTGAGCGTGGGGTCCTGAGTTCGATCCCCGGGTTGGGCAGTGTTATTGAGTGATTTGAATTTGTTGACTGCCCCGTTAGTCGCGTGGACGCAAGCGCGACTACTGAGCGTGGGGTCCTGAGTTCGATCCCCGGCTTGGGCAGTGTTATTGAGTGATTTGAATTTTTTGACTGCCCCGTTGGTCTCGTGGACGCAAGCGCGACTACTAAGCGTGAGGTTCTGGGTTCGATTCCCGGGTCGGGCAAAGTGTTATTGGATTTTCCATTCGAAATTTCTTAGTAACGGCCTCGAGTTTGGAGGTTGGCGGTGTGATACCCCGTGCCTCGCGCACGTGTCGCCTGCTCCTGCGCTTGATCTCTCCGCGAGTGTCGGATTACCGTCCCTGAGGACTATGAGAGTGAGGGAAGAGAGAGTGCATCTGTGTCTGCGCAAACACGCCTGCACTATTATATCTACCGCGCTGTAGGCTAGTCTTCACTGACACTCATGGCCGAAATTCGGTCTAGAGGACTTTATTTATTAATTTATTGGGTTTTACATTTGGAAATTCAGGAGTCTGGATTTGCGCCTGATAAATGCCAAAAGGCTCGTTCTCGATAACATGGGGCTAGTAACGGGTGAAATATTGGTTACATATCTGCCTAATCCAACGGCGAATAGGGGAGTGATGTTATGCACCTGGCATTATAATAAATCTTACGCCAAGTAACCCGTGATTCATAGTCTTGCAGCTACTTTTCGTTGCAAATTTATCTATATATTTTTTTTCCTTTTGCAGCGTGCAAACGAAACCTACTTCTACAAAGTAAACGGCACTTGGGACCTGGTGTATCCCGAATACACAATAAAGACATCCGTGAGCCGACCGACTGGTAACGATACTGGAACCGCAACTCTTTACATGAAGAACAGGTCGTTTATCGCTCACTACAATAGTACTGATGGTAAGTAAGATATATGGTGACAGTGGTGTAGCTATCGCAGGGTAAGGCGGTGCCGTACACTTGGGCCCCCAGGCTCTGGGGGCCCCTCGCCCCTGACCAGCAGACCTCGGAACTGACCTAGCAAATAATTTCATTCACCTTCAGAATATAAATATAATAAATTCTTTCTGTTGTGTTGTGTAAGTTCTTGTGTTTAGCCGCTTCAACCAATCGGCTGTTATGCGACCGATTTATGAATACTAGCTTTCTCTACCGAAATATTAGTAATGAACTGCACTCCCTTTTTTGACAAAATTCCACATCCTTGACATCTTGTACAAAATATTGTTACGGTACTCCTACACGCTAAACCATTTAAATATGTAAGTATTTATATTTTTTACTTAATAAAATAAAACCTAACCAGTTTAGATAGAGCCCCAACATTTTTTTTTTGCATCCTGGTTACGTAGCTACGCCATTGTATAGTGAAGAAAGTTCCTTCCTTACCTTCTTACGGCCGAACCCAATAACCTATTTTCATATAAAGATAGATTGCTACTGATGGTAGCCATTATAATCATAACTGTCAGTATAATATAATCATACAGATCGCTACTGGTATGGATTATTGGGACGTTAAAACCGGAGTTAGAAAGGTTTTTCTACCTCCAATATGCCAAAACTTGTGATAGATAGGTAATTGGGTTCGACCGTTTTTATTTCTATCAGAGGGGCCCGTGGCTAAATTATAACAGCCGCACAGGTCGATCTATCAGGTTAAGCTACGCTTGCCGCGGTTGGTCTGTGGATGGATGACCATCTTTACATACCGAGACCCCTCCGTATCTTGGAAAGTACGTTAAGCCGTTAATCCCGGCTCTCATTCGGGGATCTTTGGCAGTCGTTACGGGTGGTCAGAAGCCCGAAAGTCTGACAACCAGTCTTACCAAGGGGTATCGTATTACCCAGTAACTGGGTTGTGTAGGTCAGATAGGCAGCCGCTCCATGTAAAATACTGGTTTTCAGCTACATTCGGTTAGACTGGAAGCCGACCCAACATAGTTGGGAAAAGGCTAGGCAGACGATTTGCTTCTAATCACTATCAATATCGTTTAACAACTTATCTTCTCTTCCAGATATCTCATACCACATGATAGGCCAAATCGTGGACACCCGTTACGCAAAATTCGACTCCTGGCGAAACTTCGACGACGTTACTACCATCGACCTTGCTTCATACATCCGTCTGAACCACTCCCGACTGCTAACCAGCTCAGTAAAATGGCGCCCAGAGATCTTCAGCGAAGTAAAGTCCACAGCTGTATACACATTAAAGCTTCTATACAGCCAAGTCAATGACACCCTCGTCATTATAAAAGAAATGCCAATGGAAGCTCATTTAGCTCTCAAGAACATCTGGTCAGACGCCAAACCGAGAATCCGCGACTTTTTGGACGATCTGAACGATTTGCACGTCATTAAGGATGATTTGGACGAGTTTGAACGGTTCTTGAACCAGTCGTACAGTCATAACGACTTTTATGTCAAAGATATTGTTGAATTCACTTACTACGTCTTAGATGAAATGGCTATAAGGAATCATTTGGAAAGTTTGCCCGGTATTGTCAATGATATGTGGGGAATGATGGGTAATACGAGTCAATCGATCAAGCAGAGTCTAACCTACATAGTCGATTCGATCAAAAAGGCGTATGCAAACTTTTTGGATTCCGTAAACAGAGTACTCGAAGCAGATTTCATGGAATTAGTATCTGACAGACTGGAAGCGATGATTCTTCAGTATGATACCTTTATAAGAGATTTACATATGAAATTCTTGGAGTATTGGGAAGAGACGTGGGTGAATGCGACGAATCGACTTGCGAAATACTGGCATGAAGTCTTGAAGTCGATTGAGCCGCTGTTCTTCAAGGTTTTGCATTATACCGAGTCGTTTGTATTCACTGTGTGGAAGAGTGTCATGGATTTCTTCTATAATAGGACGCAAGAGTTGACGGACTCGCCTTACTTCAACTATGTGTCGACGTTTGGACATGAAATGGATCGGTAAGTGTGATTATTTGTGCATAATTATATTAATTATTAAATTAAATATAACAATAAGTCAGTAATTTTGACTTATTATTTTCTTCGTAAGAATACCTGCTGTAACTTGAAATTATGAACTCAAGAAAAATATCTTGAATTGATCAGTCTTATCGTTTGGGTATCGTGTTACGCAGTAAATGGGCTGTAGCGGATAGCTTGGCAGTCGCGCCATGTAAAATACTGGTATTCAACGTCATCCGGTTACACTGGAAGCCAACCACAACATAGTTGGAAAAAGGCTAGGCACATGATGATGATTTGATAATGATACCCGTCATGTCTGTGGAGTTTCGTCAGTTAGTTTAATTTAGCCTTATATAGTCATAGCCTTTAAGTCTAGCCACTTCGTAAACTGGCCTTATCCTAACTTACATACCTTTTTTCCCCCAGAATCTACAAAGACCTAATGAACAACGATCTAATAACAAACATAAAGAAGTACAGCAAGAAACTATTCAACGTAATCTGGACCAAGATAGAGAAGTACATTCCGTTCAAAGACGAGTTCACGCAACTGTACGCAGAGTTCAGAAACGCTTGGCAGAACTTCTTGATGACTAAGCAAGTGGTATATGTTAGGGAGAAGGTAAGACTTTTTAACCTTATTGAGCAAGGTGCAAGTGGTCTGTGTTTGTTTTTTTAGTTTTAAACTTTATTTAATTGTAATAAGGTTGAAAATTGAGTGTATATGCCAATTGTACGCAGAGTTCAGAAACGCTTAGCAAAACTTTAAGACTAATGAAGCTGTCTATGTTAGCGAGAAGTTTAGTTATAAATTGGACCTTATTTTTCGTATTTTACGATTAAACTTTTACTGGCAGGATTTTGAACTTTATTAGCAAGGGTGAGAATCCAAGAGATGAAAAACTTTGGTTTCTGTCGATGGTCATTGGACAATATCTTTGGAAATGTTTTTCGATCTTTGTCGTGGCGATAACATTCAAATTGACTGTCAACGAAAAGAGTTACGCAAATTATACAAAAGATTTCACTAATCATTTATAACAATTTTAAAAAGTCCAAGGAGGCATTCTTCATAAGAAAGAAGTTGACAGTTCATTGTGACCATAAACTTCAATGCTTTAAGGTCGAAAGTTAAATAAATCTCTAGAGCACTAAAACATACTATTGAAAAATCAATAAATCGTGTTGTTATCCCAGAACTAGTATCTTATGCTCTTCCTCTTTTCCAGTATCAAGAAGCATACGTCCGTCTAAAATGGTGGTACGACTATTTCTTGATCGGTGAGGCGTTGCAGACGGTCGGAGAGATTCTGTACGCCAAGCTGACTGATATGAGCAAGACTGCGCTACAGTATGAAGAATTGTAAGTTGTTTTATGTAGTAGCTCAACTGTGGCCAATGAGACACAATTGAATTTCTATTGTTATAAATCAAATTTTGAATTTTCAATAATTGCGATAATTACAAGTTAATGCAACCGATGAATTATAATTTTATGAATCTTATATGTATAAAATTCAAAGTCCTGACTGACTGATACACCAACGCACAGCCTAAACCGCTGGTCCTAGAGACATGAAATTTGGAGGGTGTGTTCTTTGTGAAGAGTAGGTATCCACTAAGAAAGGGTTTTTCGAAATTCCACCCCTAAGAGGGTGAAATGGGGGGTTTAATTTTCTGTGAATAATTTCCGACCTCCACGCGGGCGAAGCCGCGGGCAAAAGCTAGTATAAAATATAGCTAGCTGAGTGATCTTGGCCTGCCGATGATTATGTATTCAGTCAGACTAACTATTGTATCTTAATGTGTAGTTTTTGAACTTTAAAAAACGATGATAAGGGATGTTGTTAACTAGTCGATTTGACAAAATGTTTTCAATAGGTAGATATGTCTTTGACCTTTTAAAAACATTGATGTTAGTAAAATATCGAAGACAATCACAATCTGCTTACAATTCAAAGAAACGACTGTTTGGTATAGCAGCCTGGATATTATGTAAACGACTGCTGTTTTAAGGTCATAGCACACGTATCAAATCTGAAAGGGCACCGTATCGCCTTTCGCGTCGCCGTCAAACAGGCGTTAACCTAACTTAAGCACGTAACCCAAGCGGATCAGAAGCTCCGATACGTCGACTCGGCTACGGCTAGGCGACGACGCCGCGCTTACGGCTCGCCGACCGCTGGTTGATGGTGCTGCAGGCAGGCCGCGGGAGGTGTGAGAGGGGCAAGGGTGGACGAAGAGACGTAACGCACCGCACCGCGGTTCGTGAGCTTGTCCCGAGGCGAGACGATTACGTTACTATTCCGATTAGTGTGCGTTGCAGTAGGGAGTTTCATACAAAGAATACTGAGCGGCTCGAGTTGATACGGTGCCGATCCCTTTCCGGTTTGATACGTGTGCCTTTAAGGAGTAACTACGGATGGATATTATGATTATCGTATTCGTACACCCACAGACCTAATCTAAGACCTAACCATCACAACTAAATTTCCAGACATCGCACGCCAAAAACAAACTTCATATTCGACCCCCGAGTGGGTGCAATACTCCTCGAACAGAAGCTCCCGATGTCTTGGCACGCCTTCAACCGCACCCCAGACTTCACTGAAATCTCTGAATACCGCGCCGTTAAAGACTTCTTGGATGAATGGCTGACGACTAACAAGAGTATCTGGTCGTTCTACTATGATATTAGACCTTATATGGACTTTGATAACCTGATGCCTCCTTTCGCTGGTGAGTTTTTTTGGACTATTTTTATCTTTGAACTGTCTCGTTGGTGCAGTAAGCGTAAATGCTGTATTAGGGACCTCGCGCACTAGGCGGCCACGACCACGACCAGTGGCTGCAACGACCAAATTAACAAGAAACCATGTTGCGGCCAAGTGCGCGACGTGTATATGGTTTCTATAGTTAGCTTGGTCGCTGCGGCCACTGGCCGGAGTCGTGATCGTCTAGTGCGCGAGGTCCCTTATAGTTACTGCACTATGGAGTTCCTGGGATCGATTGTCGGGATAGTTGAACCTCAGAAAAATGCTTTTTATGTTGAATCAGAATAGGTCGCACTTGGCAACTCATTTGTATTGGCATAAACAGACAAGTCATAATAGTAATCCAAATAAGAGATAAATTATATTAGAGAATAAGAGAGTAATTCGTCACGCCATGTCTTTCTGGGCCTACCGCGTCGCCGATTCCTGTTGTTCGGAATCCAGTCAGTGGCTACTTTTGCCCAGTTCCATTTGTTGGAAAGACGGAAGGGAGGCCTTTGCCCTGCAGTGGGACATAACAGGCTCATAACATAACATAACAAGAGAGTAATTATAATACAATTATATTAGATTGTAAAAAAAAAATTTTAAAGCTTCCTGATATTGGCAATATCAGGAAGCTTTAAAATTTTTTATTTAAACGATGATTATTTCAATAGGGATGACGACTAACTTTTTTTTCTTCGTCTATCAGGTAGATTATTAAAAAGTATTGGGCACGTATTTTTTCTTTTTTCACATAATCAAAACATTACTGAGATGTATTGATTTGAAATGTCGCATGACGTCACGTTTTGGTACAATTTTTACCTAAACGTGACGTCACGAGCCCCCACTCCCAAACTTTGACACGCTTTATCTTTGTAATTTTTTGGTTGATTGACACAAGAAAAAATATGTGTCCATTATTTTTTGATAATCTAACTGACGGACTAAATAGAATTTCGTTTACTTTACCCCGTCGTCATCCCTATTGGCAGTAATTTGTTTCATCTTTTCTACAGGAACCCCATATCTTTCTATCCATCATTGTCTTCATTCTCTTGTCCCATTTTACTCGGGGTCGGCGCAGTACGATTGTTTTCTTTTACTTATGGTCGGCGCAGTACGATTGTTTTCTTTCTATCCAGTCGAATAATTAAGCAGCAGATTAATTTCACTACAAAGATTAACTTACAATTTTACTCTCTTTTTAGGCATGGCAATGATGACCGGCCAAGGCACTCTAGTGACATTCGACAAACGCGTCTTCACGATATCAGAAGCGGGCACGTTCCTCCTAAGCAAGGACTGCAGACAGGACAACTTCACCGTTCTCATGGAGAGCAACGACCAGGGGAGATACAACCTCATCGTGCTGACTAGGAGGACTCTATTGCATATTGATTTGTATAGAGAGGTATGCATAATAAACAAACATTTATAGCTAGGTGTTGTCTGCTGTTTCTTTTGAATCCTAGAAGTACATTTCACTTGCATAGATATAATATAAGATTCCCTATGTCCTTTTTGAGGTCGTCATTTAATTTTGCTTAAATCTGTGTAGAAGTTTTAACGAGAAAATCTGACACACAAAAAGACAAAAAGCAAATATTTTGTCCTGATACTGAAACCAAGTCTAGAAATTTCGATCTCTTTCCAAACACTATATTATTATATTATTTATTTATATATACTTTATTGTACACCACAAAAATACACAACAAAAAGAATTATCGATAACTAAGCCAATCTAATCTGCATTCGCGACTTTTTTGCCAAAAATGTAAACAAATATGAGTTTATGGAAAAATAACTTTAATTCCTACATAATAAAGTTCAGTTTATATTTGTTTAGTTTGAAATAACATCAATTTGAAACATACATTTGAATAGACTTTACATATGTTAGCACATTTCGATGAAGAAATGATGAAGCACAATCATATGGAACTTGAAGAAAAATAAAAGATTTCGGTTTTGGTCGATTTGACTCGACACTTTTCCACAGCCTCTAAAAAACTTATACAGAAATATGAATCTTATTGTCAGTTCAGTAAGTTTCATTTTCAATTGAAGCCTTACCTCTCCCTATTGTGCGGCCAGTATTCTAACACTAATAAACTTTTCTTACTAACCCTCCTATTTACTTCGCAGGAAGTTTCAATTGGGCATACAGTATTAACCCTGCCCGCATTGGTAGACGGTCTCGTGGTGGATAGACAAACGGACACGCTGTCTGTACAAGGACATAATGGTTTGGAGATACAGTGCAACTTGCTGTTCCATACTTGTAAACTACAGGTGTCAGGTATGTCGCCAACTTTGTATACTAAAGCATGCATTGTATTTTACGTGAACGCTTGAATTTGATCTTTATCACAAAGGTTTTATATTGCTTTATAGTGAAGTAATAAAGTCCAATTCAGGATATGATATCTACAAAACTTCCTTCACTTACAAAAGTATGCCTCAGAATCGTTGAATCATTTGAAGTTAATCTCTATGTCATCGCCTCTAAGGTGTTACTTTGATTGAACATGAAATGCTTTGTTAGTATGTTAGTAGTATTTTTTAATCCATTTCAAAACATGAGCTGGCCCCTTCATAGTGCAAACCGTATTTTGGCAACCGTCTGCTGATAATGCGTGTATCCGCTGACGAACAAAGCTTTTTTTGAAGTGAAAACTTCTTTAGACGCGTTGGCCATTTTTTGAGATAGGAAAAAACTATTGAACTCGCGCCACTGTTACCGTAATCGACACCGCTTCAGATGTGTTCGGCTGTTAGGACAGCCGAACACATCTGAAGCGGTGTCCTCGGTGTGTACTCGGTTTTAATCTATATCTGATATGTCAGTGAGTGATGGCAGAGTATTCTGTTTGTGTTTTGTTCTCACTTCTATCGGTACTCCCGGAGTGTCACTGTTTTTTTGTCTATATGCAGGTCGCCAAATAACTGTAAGTCGTCATAGAAATGCGACCACATCCTGATAGCCTTCAGAGGATTGAGAGACAATAACTAATAATGTTGCCCTATCTTATCCTACTTTTGGGTAAAGGACCCGTCAAAACACTATTAGTTTACACATTGCTTTAATTCTCAATTTTTTTCGACCAGGCTGGTACTATGCAACTCTAGGCGGCCTCCTCGGAACCTACAACAACGAACAATACGACGATCTCCTCTTGCCCAACAATACATTCACGACTTCAATCCCAACGCTGGGCCACAGTTGGAACATAGTGCCCAGTGCCAACCCTACTAACATTGAGAACAAAGATCTAAAGAATGATACGCAATGCGAGAAGTTCTTCCAGAATAAGGTGTCGCCGCTACATCCGTGTTTCTCTGTTGTAAGTATTTATATCAAACCTTAATTTTTCAAATCACTGTTTCTATAAAAGTATTTTTTTTTTTTGTTCAAACGCAATTTTTCAAATAGTGCTTTTGAATTTTTTATATTGGAATTTTTACCTGAATTTGACCTAAAAATCTGTTGAATAAATTCTAGGGCCAAACCCAGAAAACCTTCAAATATATTGCTATTTGTTTTCACTGCCATAAAAATATCGACGCCCGTTGAAATAAAATCGGAAATAACTGCGTGCCTCTATCTCTGTAGGTACTCTACCAGATACTGTTTAAAAGTATATTTATTACGACTTTATTTCAATGGACGAAATATTAATATTTCATTGGACGACCCTTACAATCTCGCTCTGACATTCTCAATTCTTTAATAAAACAATTCCTCCATAGATACCATCTCTACCGTTCTACGCGGAATGCATGTCAGGCGGAGCAGCGTGTGCTTTAGCGAGTGCGTACAAAGAACTGTGTCTACACCAACACGTGCCCACGCACATGCCTGACCACTGTCATCAGTAAGTGTACAAGGAATTTTTATAGTTTTCACGAGTGACGATTCTAAAAATTCCGATATGCTTTCAGCAGTCAGCCTGCTAGCAGACTGTCTTATCTCTTTACCAAAATTGGTAATACTGATGAATTTATTTAAAAATCTCGTAGTACTCGAGATAATAATTTAAAAAATACTCCACCTAAACAATCATGAGTCATCTGGCTTCTTCAGTTTGAAAATGTCCTCAAATTGTAGTGCCGCAAAAGCAAGAAAAAGGTTTTTAACCACTGTGTTTTCATGATTAACCGAGAAAGTGTAACTTGTAAAAGTCACATTGATATACTTGCAGTGATTTAAATAAAAAAAAACAGTGGCACTCTGGGAGTGCCGACAGAAGTGAAAACAAAACACAAACAGAATACTTTGCCATCATTCACTAACATATCGGATATACATTAAAACCGAGTACATCTCGAGGACAGCCGAACACATCCGAAGCGTTGTCGGTTATACATTTTCGCCGCGCCGTAGAAAGAGAGGGGGATACTCCTACGCCGCGCCGGCTGTCTATTCTCCATCCGTCTTACGAATTTTCGATCAGGGTCACGTGTCCTGACGCGAGTTTAACATTTTTTACCCATTACAAAAAAAGTGTACAACGCCGCTAAAGAAGTTTTCACTTCAAAAAGTAAGGCCCACTTGCACCACACATCACTAATTGGATTTAGCGCTAAATGAATTTACAACATTTATTTCTGTCATTCGTTTGAAGATTACAGGTACAGAATGAGGTTTTAAATGCTTTAAATGCATTTAGTGATTTGTGGTGCAAATGAGCCTAAGTATTTTTTTCAATTGTCCTGCCCGCGACTTCGTCTGCATGAAATTTCTTGTTCCCCTACCCACCGTGTCGCATCGCATCACCTGCCCGAACTAATACTTTGTTTCGCCTTTTTCTTTTTGCTCGGCTTCTAAGGATCATAGGGTGATGATTAATAGCCTATATTCTTCCTCAAGAATTCGGCTATCAAATGCAAAAAGATTTTTCAAATCCGATCAGTAGTTCCAAAGATTTGCACGTTCAAACAAACTCTTCAGCTTTATTATTAGTATAGATTTTAATCGTTTCCTAACACTAAATGATTATTTCTTCCACAGATGCACAACCCCTCAAGGTGACATAATAGAAGAAGGGTCATTCCACATCCTCCAATACATCCCGAACTCGACCGACGTGGTGTTCATAGTGGAGGCGCAGCATTGCAACAAGAACCTGCGCAAGAGCAAGAATATGGACCTCTTTGTTGAAGCCTTCGATATCAAGATGCAGGCTAACGGGTTGTCCGATAATAGGTGAGACTTTATTATACTAGAAGAGCTCTTGGTGAAAAACTTAATAGAAGAAGTATCAGCAAACGTATGAGTGTCAAAATGCAGCTTTGTTGCTTTTAAACGGGTTAAGGGTTCTACCGTCAAATACTTTCACATCAAAAGAAGAATATTTAATCTAAGTCGTGTGTCCATCCATATATCCCAGATCATCATCATCATCATCATCATCTGCCTAGCCTTTTCCCAAATATGTTTAGCTGGATGCAGCTGAATACCAGTATTTTACATGGAGCGACTGCCTATCTGACCTCCCCAACCCAGTTATTGGGTAATACGATACCCCTTGCTAAGACTGGTTATCAGACTTTCGGTCTTCTGACGACCCATAACGTCTGTCAAAGATCCATGAATGACAGCCGGGGCTAACGGCTTAACGTGCTTTCCGAAGCACGGAGGGGTCTTGGTATGTATAGACGGATCCATATATCCCAGATAAGGACAATAAATCCTTTCCATTATAAGAGCCTGAGATTATTGAGCTATGCAAAATGCCTAAATAATAATATCACACAGCAAAATTGGAAAGTCTCTTGTCAAAGGCATTATGAATTTCCTTGCGAGCATATTTCTAAACCACTGAAGAAACATTTAGCATGGTCTGAAATACACATTATCAGTAAATAGCTAACGATATATTTGTATACAGGTACGCCATCGTAGGGTTTGGCGGTCGCGGCGTGTACCGTCGCCCGCGCTCGCTGTACGTCAACAACAAGGTGTTCACCAACTCTATAGAGATATCACAGCATCTGGACAACTTTATTATTGGTAAAGCCGTTTTATTATTATTTTTACGGATGAAAAAAGATTGCATACAGCGGAGATGAGAATGTTGAGATGGATGTGTGGAGTGACGAGAATGGATAAAATAAGAAATGAGTATATAAGAGGAAGTTTGAAAGTGGCGCCAGTGACAGAAAAGTTGAAAGGAAATCGTTTGGCTTGGTATGGGCATGTGATGAGAAGGGACGAAACGCATGTCACTAAAAGAGTGATGAATATACATGTTGATGGATGGAGAGGGAGAGGAATGATATGAAAGAGAAGGGAGTAAATGATAGCGTGACGGTTGACAGGGGAGAATGGTAACAAGGGATAAGGGCAGGAAGATGATGATGAAAGCCGTTTTATCTTTCGACTAGCCGCGGTTTCGTCCGCCTCGAAAATAGCATTTAAAATACCTCACGAGAACGCGGGGATATAGGTATTCTAAAGAATTCTAAATCAGCTGTACCATACATTTTGTGAGGAGTGGAAGGCTAAAATTTCGCTAACGCTGAATTCTAGATGGTTTGTTTGACTGCTTTTAGCTTCATGCTTGGAAGCGGTGATACAAGCGTTATTGTAGCCGTAGCCTATAGTCTTACTTTCGACGTTTCAAAGTACTTATCGACTTAATTTTGCCTATTATTGACCAATGTCAATTTTTTTTTTCCTCTAGATAAATCAGACATAGTCCGTGGCAATCGCACGAGTCGTACAGACATGTTCGCGGCGCTAAGCTACGCGACACACCTGCCGTTCCGCGCGGCTGTACCGAGGACGTTTATACTCATGCCCTGCTCCAAGTGTGACTCTGCCTTTATGAGGGTAAGTTGACGAAGTTTTTTGCAGAAACAAGTGTAGGAAAAGCTTTCTCAGGGGTGTGTGTTGGGTCTATTTGAATTATTGGAACGCACGATTCAGTAAAAGTATATAATTGTAAAACACGGTATAAGGGGCACAAACAGGAAAAATGGTTAAATATAAAAAACAATCAAAACTATTCGCGAGCGGGTCGCGAGCGTGGCGTACAGACTCGCGTTCCTTCGTCCACTCTCGGTTAACGCGGGAGCGCGGGCGAGGGTGTATGCTCCCCGTTCCCGCGCATAAGGGCACGTTCACACACATTCGATAACCATAAGAGCCTCGGCTCTTGGCTATAAATCAATTGGCTGTCACGACTATCGGCACAATGATTGCTGAGTCCACATCCCACATGTCGACAACCTCGCGAGCCAAGTCAAGATACTTGATTTGTTTATCTTTCTCGGCTTTCACGAGGTTCTCATCATGCTGGACAGTTGTGTCAAAAATCATTGCGCGCCGCTCTAATCGATCCAGCAGGCTTATTGGCAACAATACTCCTGTCAGTAATGATGGATCGATCCCAGTACAATGTGATATTTCCATTTTCGAGAACTGCGTCGGGCACATACCTGTAGTACGGCGCCTCCGATTGCACAAGGCTGTATTCAGAGCAAGTTGCTCATGAATTATTATCCTGGCTACAACATTGTGTACATAACATAATATTAACACATATTATTTAACATAACTAGCGAAATGTGGGAGTACTATAGCTACACATCGGCCTAACCTTATAAATTAAAAAAAAAAGTTTAAGAGTACGGGAAGACCAAAGAAACGATGGATTGACTGTGTGAAAGATGACATAGCTAGAAAGATGGTGACTACTGAGATGATGACCAATAGATAAATCAAAAATCATTTATTCAAACTAGGCTGAGAATCAGCACTTTTTAACGTCGACATTACATAAGACATTCCCCGAAACGCCCGCCGTTCCCCACTGCTTATTGCTTTAGCTGAGAAGAAGTGGCGCAATAAACTTCCGAGCAGAAAAAGGAGACATGTTGGTTGTAATGGCAAAAGAAGACATGTTGCGCCGCTCCCAAATAACCTGGAATGAGGAAGTGAATGATGATATTGTTAATTTATGTTTATCCAGTTGGACTACTCGACAATCTACCACAACCTGATGGAGAGCTCTGTGACGCTGCACATTCTGATGGACGATGACTTCATGCTGTCCAAGAAACGAGCTGCCAAGTACTTGTTCGGTAAGTAAATATTACAGATGTGGCCAAATAAAAAGCAACCATAACCCAACGCACAAGGTGCCATAATGGCATGAACCCACTCCCATTTAACACGTATTTTAAATTTTATAGCCTTTTTGGCCCCCTCCGAATAGGTTCCCCATATTTATTTGTGTCATTATTTATCTTTTCTTTTTTTGTTATTTTCCCTCCTTTTTAAATACCTGTACATATATTTACATTATAGTTTTTATAGATTATGTAAATATAATTAAATAAACGTATTTTTATCTTGTGAATAAAGTAAATAATGGTGTCTGGTAGATAATTTTACAAAGTTATGTTGTATTGCTTTTGTTAGCCTGGCTGGTCTCCAATACGAGAAAAGTTATTTGGTTCATACAATATTTGACACAAATGTTGGTTGGCGACAAAAGTCCCCCCCCCCCTATTATTACATGGGACTTAACCATAATGTCGTTATACTACAGCTAGCCCTTTGGGGAATTCAGACGTGATGCTATGTGATATGAATTGTCAATTGTTGACAGTTTCTCTCCAATGGTTACCTTGAAATGCTCTATGGTACTATTTGTATACTTACTTTCTTCTTTACCCAGGCGTCGACAACACACTTGCCTACACAAATAAGGACTACGAGCGACTAGTGGGCGACGCAGCGCTCAGGAAACAAGTGAAACTACCTAAAGAGAAGCTCGGACTTTGTACCTCACTCGCTATGGAGACCAACGGTACAGTAAACATAGATCAACTTTTTACGTAAAAAATTATCAGTCGACGACCCATGCAAAACTTCAATAGGTACATACTCGACCCAAATGTATGGGACAACAGCTGATTATTTTTTCGTGATTATGATGTTGGTCCCATGAAGAAAGTTGATCAGTATGATGGTCTGTACCACACCCTTAATTTTGACCACACCTTTCTGATACACCCTGTATAGAAGGTCAAATTAAACTCTGTCAAAATAGTTTGGTCAAACTAAATTTCTTATGAAAAAGGTCTAGACAATATTCTACTTAAAGAAAACTCACTTTATTTAGCGAGTCATTTGCCTATTATAACCTCTCTGCTCGACAAGATTTTGACACGTGACACATCAGCTGACTCGACGGGATGTTGCGAATTACGTCATGATTTTCCGGAATTTACATCAACTTTCAGCAAAGCTTTCAGCATTCGAATTTATTAAGAAAAATGTGTTACCGCGCCTATTTTGTACAATAACTTTGTGGCAAACATCTTCAACTATATGCTGAGGTCGGTCAAACCGCGTCATTCTACTGCGAAAGTTGTATAAAATAGATATTACTACACCTATACAAAAGGTAGGCACCTTAAAATCGCTGAAAATATGTACATAAACCACCTAATCTCTTGATGAAAATATGCAAAAGGGAAAAATAAAGATATTGTCATTCACTCTGCATTATTACTTTTACCATTTTTCATACATAAACTACAAAAAACCATGATCAAATCTTGATAAAAATGATTAAAAATTGTGTTGCGACGTGACAGTTCTTAGTGCTGAACATCCATCCAATTTTCTTATTCCGATTCAAAAATGTCATAAATCCTAATCGATAATCGGTATTAAAAAAAAATGTAGAAACTGAATAAAAACTCTTTGGCATATTTTTCATGAATTATTTTTTTTTTTAATATAATAAATAATTTCATTATATAAGTACATACACATACAGTGTGCATAAGGGTGTAACTTTTTATGGTTCCCTACGTCCGAATGAAACAACGGAACCCTTATAAGATCACTCGTGTGTCGTGTCTGTAGGTCTGTCACGACCGATTTGTTTCGAATCTATTGAACCGATTAAGTTGAAATTTGCTAGGTAGGTACACAAATAAATTTCTGTGACTCAAACACGGACGTGTAACATAAATAAGTAAATTTTGAATATGGGTTCACTTTTTGGGGTCACATAGAAAATTTAGAAAAGCTTTGCTTACTGTAGGTACTGTGATATATCAAATGAAAAGGCTTGTTGTGAGGGTCACAAATATATTTTTATAATAACTAAAAAAAAGTTAAGCAAATCTTTCAATATACCTACTGCGTACATACTTACATTTGGTCATAGATAGTCAAAACATGTTCGGGATGTTATATTCAATTTAAAGTTGGTATTTTTTAAATGTTATGCTTAAAACAGTTGTTATAAAAATAAGATTTTTGGCATTTTCAATCTCGTATAGCAGCCAAGGGGTTAATTTCAGACTTTCGCTGTAATAGTAAGAAATGCTCAAGATGTTATTCCCCATAAGAAAACAGTACTTTTCTTTTCTGGCCGGCACTATAATTTATGGGTACGTTATGAACTTATGAATGATGAGTTTATGAAATACAAACTTATTTTTGCAGTTGATCAAATTAATTATGTGCATTGTGCATGCGTAAATATTCAACCCAACTTCGGAACCTTTCACTGTGCCGACTGTGAGTGGTCCGATATAAACATGGTCAGTTTTTTAAATTTCGTTGGTAACCTACCACAAAAAAAAAACAATTTATTACTCAAGTAAACTAATAGAAACAAAAACTACCAAGCTCATACAACTAACAAAACATATTGAAATGTAAAGTGATTGCGGAATACCCAATTTATACAATCAATAATCATCATTCTCTATCTTTTGCTAATCCTACCTAAAAAAATGTATACTGGGCATTCTGTAGCAAACTATTAGAAAGTATCAAAAATAAATAATTGTACAATAAATAAAACTAAATTTTAAGCGGCGAGCGCATTCCGAAGATAAATATTCAAATATAGAAACAGTTCGGCGCGAAATTCAATAAATGACTATGGTCAAAGGTCCTCAGGTATTGACTCAGTTTCAATATACCTACTTAATGTCAAAAAAATTATTAAAATTACATTAGAAAAGCATAAGTCATTATTATAAACAATGCTTATTGTATTTAATGCTTAAAATAATTTTATTTCAATTTCCGAGTATCGATTTCCGACATTCGACTTATTAATTACCCGAGTCAATCGAAATTAAAAAAAAAATCGTTTGGCATAATCGCTTTCGCACATCATTACGATAAAAAAAACAATAATGGACGGCGATTTTGATCACAAATTGAGTAGTGGTAATGAATAATACGTGTTATTGGACCTGTGTTTCAATATTACGTTAAGATCTTGGCATTTTCGTGTCGTTCATAATATTTTAAATAATATTTGTCTCATTTTAAATCTTATCTACATGTGTGTGTGTGAAATTTGTGAAAAGTAAAAATGTAAACACGCACGATTGGCGCGAAACTTCGGCATTAGATATCAAAAAACTTCATTACCACTACTTATTTAACTTGAACAATGGATGAATTCGTCAAATAATTAAATGATGTATTCACTGCCCCTGTGGTGAAATTTGGATGTTCGAAATCCCCAAATTTTATGTTTTTTAGCCACTGGCGCCAATTTCAACAAAATGGCGATTATCGCATTTATTACAGACTTGAATTTAATAAAGGTAAATGAATAAGCTTGCGCTCTAAATATGAAATATTTAATGGCGTTAACATATGAGTTTTTTATCAATTTCTCTTAATTAACGCACATTCATACGATTTGATGGGTAGCATAATAAATATTTACATAATCAATGTAGGGTGTCGTATGCCGTAATTCTTGGGTCCGAAAGGGGTCATTACCGAGCCGGCGGAGGTTCATGTGTTCGGGTCCTTTCGGGCGCTACCGAACTATACGGTTAAAATGCCTTTTCTAATTCTAAACAAATCCTCCCGGGATCCAGGCACAATATTCGCGGGCGCCAAGCTGCAGGGCGACCGGCCCACCGCGCGGCGCTTCTCCACCGTGGTGGGCGCGCGCGCCGCCGCCGCCACGGCACGCTGCGCCGCGCCGCCGCGCTGCGAGTGCAGCGAGGGCCGCCTCACGTGCAGGCCTTGTGCTGACACGCAGAGACTGGTGAGTACTACCAGACTGCCCCAGAAGGATGTAAATGTGTTTTAGAAATATTTTTTTCCGCGAGTTCTGGGTGGATTTTTAATTTTCCCACACAATCTCTCAACTTCATCACTCTTTCGCCATTAGTCAAGTACGCCCTTAGTCTGGTCAGAGTAAGCGCGTTAGGATGCATTTTTGACCAACATATTGTGTTCGTCGTCAACAAAGTCTTCAATTTTCCCCAGAACACAATAAATCTCCGTTTTCGTAACCCTGGACTTCCTTTGGGTGATAACGATAAGTAACAATTAATTATTTTGAAACGGAATTATTATATTTTTTTTTTCAAAATTAGTTACTCGCCTTGAAACATTTATTATCAGCAATTCCAACCAACATTCCTAACGAAATTCAGATGCTACATAACGTAGAACCTATCACCAAAAATGAAAAGTATTAAAAAAAATAAAGTGACAAATAAAAATCTTTTAGTAAATAAGTACACGTAGTAGATTCATAGACAGTTGATAATGATAATAATTAGCATATGTGACCTAAAAGGTTATCATTTAGTTATTACTAGCTTTTGCCCGCGACTTCGTCCGCGTATATGTCGGTTATCGCGGACGCAGACGAAGTCGAAGTCGAATAAAAAGTAGCCTATGTCCTTTGTTGGGGTTCACACTTACCCTGTACCAAATTTCACACAAATCGGTTCAGCAGTTTAGGCGTGAAGAAAAGACAGACAGACAGAGTTACTTTCGCATTTATAATATTAGTTAGGATTAATTAAAACGTGGATGTGCTATATACCCATTGTTCTCATGGTCTTATCAAACGGTCTTATAGAATAATCTTAGAATGCAAAAGGACTTATTTACCGAGAGAAAAGTAACAATAGAAAATAAAATTAATTCGTGACATCAGGCGTATAATATACGCACCGATAGTAGCGATTTTTAACGCGTTCGTAGTTTTGCTTCTAAACAAAATATACGTGCACCTCTGCCTCTTTTTTTTTCGTGGAGAAATCCTTATGTATACCGTCTGGGGAGAACGGAGGGTTATGTCGGACTCCTACCGACTAAAACCCCACTAATCCTTCTACTTCCACAAGTCGGGGGCCCGGGTGATACAAAGACGTCAGCACATCAAGCTACCCGAAACTATCATATTTTCCCAATCAACCTTGAAACTTATGCTGTAGCGATAAAGTTGAAAATCTATTAAAGAAAATTTGACACTTAGTAGCTTGATGTGCTGGCGTCTGTACATTCGCCGCACCCCCGATTGGGTGCACCTTTGCCTGACCCTTCGGGGAATACAAGCCTGATGTTACAACAGCTATTCCTTTTTCTATCCTAATCTACCCAGCCAGGATCAAACAAGGTTGTATACAAATTTCTCAATTTCTCAATAATATTTTTGTTCACAGTTGGAGCTCTCATTCTTCAACTCCGATGACATCGACGAACTGATCGATATGGCGATGGAGCCTCCTACGTTACCCTCGTTCAGATGATGAGAACCGTTCTTAGAATAATAGATTTAGTCATACAACCTGCTTGAATATAAAAACTAGACTATTGGCCATTATAGAATGAAGTGAGATATGTTTGATAAAATGTCTTCCAAAAAAGAAATGGAATGAAAATATTTTAAAGTGTTTACCTAGTGCATAGGTTCTCAACACTCAATGGAGCAATAACGACCCCTCGTGGGCATTTGAGACTTACAGGGGGTCAGTAGAAGACCCAGAGTAAATTATACATCTTAACTTACGACTATATAATATTACACGTTTAAATATAATCGTGGCAATAGCTGTTTTAAATTAGCGACAGATGATAAGTAAAAAAAAATATTTTCAAAGAGGGCGGTGGGCAAAATAAGATTGAGAACCTATGACCTTGTGTAACGTCTTGGAACAAGATCTGTCTAAAGATCTATTTTGAATAATCACCAAAATTTTTATGTTACATTTTCGTAAGTTTCCAAATTAATGAAGTGATATAAACGTTGATGTAAGAAAACAGTTCAAATAGTAGTTTAATATATTTTAAGGACACAATAAAAGTGAAGTACATAAAACAATTATGTTTTAAGAAATACAACTTATTTGAAACCTTATTTACTTAACAGTCGTGTTTATTTTAGAATGCAGTGACGATGTAGACATGTAGTATGTTTGCTGTGTACATATTTAATTATTTGTAAGTATGAAATTCGATAGAATGAGACAATAAAATATTTTTATAAGTGGTTTCTTGTTTCCATATTTAATTTACTACTTCGGTCCTTTTCTAGTTTTCACACAAGTCGACCGACCAATTACATATTCAGCTTATAATGTTCCCACTGCTGGGACACAGGTCTCCTCACTATGAGAGGGAATGGGCCGTAATCTACCACGCATCCTCAATACGGGTTGGTAGATGTCACATTTCTTCGAATTTTTGGTTCTAGGATATGCGGGCTTCCACACGATGTTTTCTTTCACCATTTTGAGAAAAATGGTGATGAATTAATTTACACAAAGTAAAGCAGGGGCTTTACTTTGTGATCTTTTTGTTTTTTAAGTAACTTGTAAGTCTCGGCAGTTATCACTGGGCTACCACTGCTACCGACGAAAGAAAAAGGCTGTAAAATTAAAAATGCGAGTTTTTCAAAAGGACTTTATAAACAACTACGTAAGTCTTAAAATCTTGGAACAAAATAACATTATCACAACTCTCTACACTATTACCTAACAGAGTTATAAATAGTTAGACCTTAAACAAGAAATGGGACACGATAGGACTATTTATTGGAACATTCAAAGAGTAAAAACCAGGATTTATCGATTTCCAATTGGAAAATGGGCTAAACTTGTGCTTACAACAATGGTTTCAACTACTGGGTCAGCCATACATTATGATATGATTATTCTGCATAGATACATGTATTTGAGCATTTTTAAAGCTCCATTAAACAATATTTAAAATGCCCTAACATGTTTCTACTTCACCAGAAACTTATAAAAAGGCTGGCAAACCCATCTTACTCCGTAATAAACAAAATTTGACATAGACAATAAAATATTATTATCATAATTAACACACTATAGGCACGGCGCAAAGGAGCCACCGACCGCAGCCACTGGCTGTCGCCTCTTGCTGTGGTTTTGAGTACTGCTGTAGCGGGTGGCTGCCACCGACCACATGTGTGCGACAAATCCATGCAAAAAGTATGAAAAAGCATTTGAACTGCTTGTTGCTTGTGCTGGGCTATAGGTGGCTGTGGCCGGTCGTTAGTTTGCGCCGAGTTTTAGATGCAAACAAATTAGGCAGCTTACTTATACAACTTATACGCTATAACAAGACCGCCAACAACCGCAACAACTGTGGAGAATTTATACAACAGATTATACAGGACCTTATTCTGCCCACCAACAGAGTTTACAATCAAGTTGTTCATTATAAAGACATTGTTGCTCTCTTCAATGAATGCTAATTTCTCTTCCTCTGTCATTTTTTCTGCAATCTCATTCATAACTTGTTTGTAGTCTTTCTTTAGTTGAGCAATGTCAGTTCCAGTGAAGTCTGTCACTTTGTCTGTGTATGTCTCGGACTTGGCTTTTTCTGAAATCAAATTGATAAAATTAATTAAGAATCACCAAAGTTCAAAGTTTTTGACACCTGAAGGTTGGGAGCCCAGAGGGTTTTTGAGCAAGCATATGCAGGGCGAAAAGTTGATAGCTGAGTAGGTGCAGCATGAAGAGAGAACACTCAACATATATGTGGAAATGAATAATACACTAGATGTGAGGAATGTTAGAGGATGGGTATGACAACACTGTGCGAAAGGGATGGAAGGACAGACAAGATCGACGACAGTCGACAGATATGAAAGACGTAATGTGTACGAGAAAAATATAAAAGAAGTTAAAGAATCAGTTTGCTTTTCATTTACAACAATCCCTACATTTGGGGGCTCATCCGAAATCGAAAAGTGAACGAAAAGCAATAATAATTTTCATTTACAAGGATCCCTACACATATATTTAAAAAGTTTCAGATATAAGCCCTGTGGCAAGGGGTCTGTCTACTTTCAGATTCCAAAATCGACAAAAAATTACGTGATTGGCTTCGTGCGGCCTGACGCCTAATGACTTAAATAGGCTAATCTGATGAAGAAATTGTGGGTTTTCCCTTAATCTAGCGACTTTGAAAACAAAGATTTAGACAATGTTAAAAAAGATATTTACCATCACCAAACATCCTTCGTTTCTTAGCCAAGATCTGTCCACCACTCAGCAGTCCCAAGTACAAATGATAGGCATACGCCATCAGTAGTCTAGGATTCGACCTCTCAAGCTCTTGCAGGTGCTCTATGTAGTTCTCTAAAGGCATGGCCTTAGGTATTGCCGACCAGTCTACACCAAGGTAGTGTGTTAGGTCCTCTTCAAATGCCTTCTTTCTGTAATTTTAGAAAGGGTTTTTAGTTTGACTTTATTTGAAGCAATTTAATTGGCTGTTGATTGCAATAAGTTTAATTCATATAATTAAAATAAGGTGTTATGTTTAAACAGTGTTTAAATATGCAATTTTATATATTGTATTAATTCGACAATCTTGCCTTTTTGGGCCGGTAACAGCATGAATTTATACAGGATGGCAGGGACATCGTCGTGTAAACTGTAACCATGAATTTGGCACTTGATTCTAAACTCCCTAGTGCAGAAATTATTCATAGGCTATCAAAAAAAACTGCTGTTTCATAGAAAAGTGCAATACCTACACAGTCAAAAATGTATGGAATAGCTACATATTTTTTAATACTCAATGAAAAATTTCAAGACAAGGGGTCCAGGATCATTTACTGAATCTATGGTTACCGGTTGTGTGTCACTGTCCCTGCCACCCTGTAGAAAAATATTTTACATATTTGTGTAAGTACTTAGAATGGTTCAAACCTGTAGAGAGCCTTATTGAAGAACAGTTTGTCGAAGTCTTCCATCTTTAGCCTTTCCTTAGCATCTTCCAGGTATCCGAAGATGTGGTAGAATATGAACAGACCACCTCCCCATACCTCTTCATCTCTTAATGCTGAAAAAATTATAAAATAAGGCAAAAATAAAGATATATTGCCATTCTTGCTTAGTAAAATCTGAGAAAAAAAATTGCAAAGAGAAAGGAGTTTCATAATCAAACAAAATATGCCTTTGTGGTTTGTATGTATTTTGTCTATTGTTTAACCTATAAGTGCACCAAATTCTTTAGTTTTCTCGGCTTACAGGCTTCCCTAGACAACTCTAATAAAAGATGAGCAAAGAAATTGCTTGGCAAATAGATTGCATCATGTTGTTCAAGAATTGCACATGAGTATGCTGCTGTCTCTCCTTTGACAAGGGGCCTTTACTCTGGTTAGCAGTTTATCATAGGAACCAACGAGTGTAAATATCTTTTAGTTATGCCATTGTTCTGCCGGTAGAAAAGCGACAACTGCGTACGCAGAACAATGACTTTACAAAAATATGACAAAGAAAAATGGGAGGTACTTTTCGAAATTGTACTTTATTTTGGAATTTTTTACTTTTACGGTAAAAGGATTTGATCAGTCCAGTACAAATTGTCGTAGAACTTACAGAGAGCGAACTTCGCGTTGACTAGGGCATCACTGATGTTGTGTATTTTCCTCGTAGCTTTTCGCATGCGGGTTGTAAACAATTCTGCATTTTCCGTCATTTTTCACTCTATTCTGTATATTCTCTCTATAATCACTCAAAACTAGCCGCACTCGCGAGATTTTGAATCTGAATAACCCTAGGACTTAAGAAAAAAACAAGATGAAGATAACTTTTGACTTTTGAACAACTGTTAACCCTTTCACTGCAGGCTGTTTCGTTTTCAGGTGTACGGGTACGGTAGCGTACCTACTCAAAATGTCAATGTCAAACATTTGTTTACTATGTTCCTCAGTAGTCAGTAGTCAAGTTACACGATGCATTATCTTCTGTGAAAGTGTAATGTGTATTATGATATAACGTTTATTCCATTTGGCTGAATAAAAGTTAATTAAAAAAAGAAGGGACTGTTTCTTGTTAGACCACACTCTTTGTCATGTAAATTAATACTATTTTCAAAACTTCTAATGCTGTGAACGAAAATGACAATTACTGCTAGAAACCGCTTTGTGTGCGAACTGGGCCCTCGATTGATTACTTGTTACAAACTGAATTTGGTCAGATGAATAGGGTTAACCAATCAGCTGTTAGTGTTTTGCGGATTGCAATTTATTTGACAGCTGTTGACACTGACAATGCTTCGCGTTTTATTGCCGAAGGAGCAAGTCTTTCAAATCATATTTTCTTCAAACATTCGCAACATAGATAAAAGTAATTACAAATGAGGCAGTAATCAACAAGATCTTGCAGTATTTTTACAAAGAAAACAAAAGCATTGCTGTATCGTCTGCTAAATCCTCGCTAAATCAAATCTTGAAAATATATTTAAGCTGTGGTCGTGTTTATAGGAGGAAGGAGTAGTTTATCACTTTAACACCAATTTAAATTAATTAAACATTACTTCGCCGGCTCCGTCTGTGATTCTACTCACTTGACTACAACTGAAAAAACGCTGATTGATTCCCTGTTTTGTTAAATTCTCAATAATGGGCGACTCTGCTAAAATAAAGGTAAATACAATGAACACATTGTAGTCTTAGAAAAACCTATTTATTTAAAGTTAACACAGAACTGCTTTCTGCAATAAATATAATATAATTATTAAAGCCGACTGTGAATTATTTAATCATTTAAGTTAATGTTATAAAATTAAAAGTATTTTAACGAGTTTGTTTATAAATTGATAAACTAATCAGTTTGACTTTGACATTTCCCGAATTGTTATCTAACCTCACTAAATTATTATTCGATATAAATTACGAAATCGCGATGGCTTATGACTTAAAACAAGAAGAAGACGTGAAAGATTACATAGAAAACCTCGGTATCGAGTACCGTTTCGGTTGCTACAAGGAGCAAAAACCGGAAGTATGCCATCTTTTGGGTGATTACTTGGAAGCAATAAAGAAGGATTTTGATAAGGCAGCAAGGGTGTTCAAAAGCAACTGTTTGGATTATAAATTTGGGAAATCATGTCTGAAGATTGGGAACTATACGTTAGTGGGTCGCGGACGGGAGAAGAGCGATGCCGCGGAAGCGCTAACCTACTTTGAGAAAGGGTGTGAGTACAACGAGCCCGGGGCGTGCTTGCATGCCGGTATGCTGCTCACGGCCACCGGTACCGACGTTAATGTGAAGCGAGATGTTCCTAAAGGTAAGATACCAATTGATATACAATTGCTACTGTCTGCAGTGAAACAAATTCCGCCCCTAAGACGACCCACTGACCAATTCGTTACCTCCAAAACTTTAAATGAGACAACCAAATGTACTCTGTGGAGACAACATGATTTTCCTTGTTAAAGAACAGTAACTGGGCGTTTTTCAAATTTGTTGACCGTTACTAACCGGAACGCTATTTTTTTTTTAATAATTTTGTATTTTATTTTTAATTTTTGGATAGCTTATTAAATGAGCTTTTTGAAAATACCAATTGTTTTGTAATTGAACAAGTAGTTGAGCCAAAAAATGAGTTTGTATAGAGCACTGTAGTTCCAGTTAGTAACACTTTTATTATATAATTTTATTATTTTGATATAACAACCAGTTAAAAGACATAAAAAACATAATTTCATATTGTTTTACCACGAACCTAGTGATTTTAATATGAGTATGATGTGAATATTTGCTTCAAAGTTAGGAAAGTATGCATGGGACATAGTGAAATTGGGGTAGCATTAAGTAGGTACATATTATTATTTTTTTTAAATTGAGTGTATATTTTAAATTATTTTTCTGTTTTAATTTACTTTTCATGAAATGTGCTATCGATTGCCATTTTAAACATGATATTTTGACTAATAATTATTTAATAAGTTAATTGATAAGTCAGTGGACATTATGTTTTGGCAATGGTCAACAAATTTGAAAAACACCCAACTTATATTACACCAAGAGTGATGAGGGCAGTGGTGGGGTCAGTGAGAGTGGTTGTGGATTTGAACCCAGACAGGCGCTTTACTTTGTGTAAGTTATTTCATCACTACTGCTCTCAAAACAGTGAAGGAAAACATTGTGAGGAAACCAATATGGCCTAAACCGAAAATTCGAATACATGTGACATCTACCAACCCGCACTAGTCCCGCATGGTAAATTACAGCTGGCCCAGTTACACACAGAGGAGGCCTGTGTCCTAGCAGTGGTAACATTATAGGCTATTATAATTATGCTAATTTGTTAGTTGAGAGATCCACTGATAAACTTTGTTCTTGTTACTCATTTTTCTTAATATGATTCCAAGTGCATCAAAAGTTTAATGCAACAATAATTTTTCCAGGTTACAACTACCTCAAGAAAAGCTGTGACCAAAACGATCCAATGGCATGTCACTATCTCTCCGGAATGTACCTGACGGGTGTACCTAAGAACCCAGCAGAATTCAACCCACACAGACCAGACAAAAACGCAAACATTGACTACCTCATTAAATCTGACAAAACCCAAGCATTTAAGTTCGCAAAGAAAGCGTGTGAACTCGGTAACATGTACGCTTGCGCAAATGTCAGTATGATGTACAAAAGAGGTGACGGTGTTGAAAAAAGTCCTGAAGAGTCAAAGAAATTCTTTGAAATCGCACAAGCATTGCAGAAAGCTCATGAGACTACGAAAGAGATTAAGTTCCAACAAGGTTTAGATGGAAAATAGTATTAAATTGAAATCGGGAACTGCATTTATGGTTAAAGTTGTAGTGTTTACCTCTGTAGATAAATTCCATGTACAAAACAAATAAATTATTGTTACATAAAACTTGTTTTCATTCATTTAGTTTAGCTGGGACTTGATATCATATAAATAGCTCTTGCCGTGTTGTTTCATATTCAAATATGTTGTTGATATCAATCATACTGCAGTCAAATCGTATCACTTTCACTTAAGAAATTCCGAAATGCTGTGAATGTTGATGTTGGGCTGTAAGTATTTAAGTATATTTTTAAATCGCCATTAAAGAAGTAAGATTTCTCAAGGACAAATTATGGGCCCAAAAGCGAACCCTGGGGAACCCCTAATAGTGTTGTACCTTATTCCCCTCTATATCTAAATTTCTAAGTTTTACATCGACCACTAATGAAGTCTTACTAGTTGGAACCGAGTGGTTTACGAGTATAAAGGACTGTTCAAACCGCAACGAACGCCGCGCGGGGCCCGACTACGCGCGACTGTTTGAATGATTAGGAAGTCACACTACTATTCGCGCCAGTTTGAACACCTCCATACGAGTTACCTAGTTCACACAATCAGCGTGAGTGAATTTTGTCCTGCATCCCGCGCGGGATTCGTCTCAGTTTGGCCAGAGCTTTAGGCACCTGCCCCACCGCCGACAAGGAAAAGACTAGCTATCGACTATATTTTCTCTCAAGAAACATACTATTGATGTGGGTCCCGTCCCGTGTCAGCAGAAGAGATACATATTATTAGTTGATCGCTGACTGACACTGCCGACGAGAACTCTCCATTAGTTTGTTACCGACTTCACAAAAAGGAGGAGGTACTATGTTCGGCTGTTTTCGCATCTACCAAAGTAAAAACGATAACTTCTATAGGCCAACCGCTAAACTGACACGTTGCCTGAGGTAGCAACGCGGTGCGGGAAGGGTGTGGTGACGTGATGCGAGAGCTCACGCCAACTTGTGACAACTTACTATCACCCCTCCCGCACCGCGCAGCTACCTCAGGCAACGTCTCAGTTAAGCGGTCGGCCTATAGTTGGTAGCTCTACTCGCTTTTCGGTATCGTCGGCGGCAGTGGTACAGGTCACTTAAGTGCTCACACACACGAGCGACACGCGTCAACGACAGAGGTAACTGCAGCCGTCGACGACGTGCTCGTGTATTTGAACACCGTACTCAAATACACGACGGCACGTTGCCGACGGTTGAAGTTGTCTCTGCCGTTGATGCGTGCCGCTCGTGTCATCATCAGCCTAAAGTAGTCCACTGCTGGACATATGCCTCTCCTATTGCACGCCAATCAACTCGATTTTCAGCAACTCTCATCCAGCTGGTACTAGCCATCCTGCGAAGATCATCGCTTCACTTAGCCTGAGGGCGTCCTATCTTACGTTTGCCGTTTGCTCGTGTGTATGTGTATGCACACTAATCCCAATATTTTCTTGTAAAGAGTTTTCTATACAATCTTTACTTCGCACAGGTCGGTATTATCGGCGGTTCAGGATTCGGCGACCCCACTCTATTCGAGAACCAGGTTGAGAACGAAGTCAGCACTCCGTTCGGGAAGCCGTCCGATGTGTTGATTGAAGGAAAGATCAAAGGAGTCCCCTGTGTGTTGCTGGCGAGGCATGGGAGGAAGCACCAGTTTCAGCCAAGGTAATGACTGACGATTATAATAATACCAGCCAGCATTATCCCACTGCAGGGCAAAGACATCTCATACAGCGAATGGCACTAGTACCTATTGATCACACTTACTCAAGACGGGTTGGCGATTTCAGACTTATATGAACTACATAGGTATAAGTTCAGGTTTCCTCACGATGTTTTACCTTCAGCGATGTCTGTTAAAAACGGAAAGTACATAATATGATTTGAAAAAGTTACATTGCTACTTGCCCGGACTTGAACTCACATTCTCCTGCATGAGAGGCGAGGCCTTATCCGAGGACCATCACGTCATTTACTAATAATAATAATTGAGTAACGTGAAAACCGAGAAAGATAAACAAATCAAGTATTTTGACTTGGCTCGCGAGGTTGTCGACATGTGGGAGGGTTGACTCAGCAATCATTGTGACGATAGTCGTGACAGCCAATGGGCTAATAGCCAAGAGCCTCGACCAACACCTGAAGAGGCTCTCGTTGGGCAGCTGGATCATGGGCTTGATTCAGAGAGCAGTACTTCTGGACACGGCCCGCATTCTTAGGAGGTTCCTCTCACTGGAGCCCTAACCACCGGTAGCTTGGACCCTGTTCCCGATACCGGTGGGCTACTATTTTTTATATTCTAATATTTAAAAATATAATTTATGTGTATTTACTTAAATAAAGGGAATAATTGAGTAAATTAACATGATCGTCACATGATCTCATGACCCTTACAATGTATATAAATGGACTTTTTAAAAGATACTTTTTCAGTTTGTTTCGGTGTTTCTTCTCAGCTCGCTTTCGCACATCTAGGAAACACCGACCGACCTCATCTAGTTTTGATAAAAAAATGACGTGTAAAAGTCTTAGAAAACAATATTTTGTTTAATTAAGATAAACCATTGTTTATCTGATTTTACTAGTTACGCAAACAGCCAGCTTTATTACATAGGTAGGTACCTACAATTCAAACAAACCATATTCTTGCAATTATCTGGTAAGCAAACTGAAGACTGGTTTTCTGCGAAATCTCCACGCATTTCGTTCCGGTCGGATACGATTCTTGAAAGAACGCATTAGAATAGACTAGAATAGAATATTACTAATATTATTAACTCTTTATATTATCTTTTTGTCTCTTTAATATTACTTTCTCACTGTACCTATAATAGAAAATATATACCGTTCGCCATTTAGTTTCCAAACATGTAAACAAATAAGTATGTGTTTTTGGAAAAACAACTTTAAAAACAGCACAGATAGTTAAATTTGAGCTATAATAAAAAAAATGTCTTTTCACTGTACTAGTAATTCTGCGATCAACTTAATTTACACAGGGATACAGTTGATATTCGTGTATGGGCTGATTTTTCCTTCGCCAGATAACTTTTATTCGAGGAATAATTTTGAAATTTTGACAGTTATTTCATACAAAAACTGTCAAACGCCAATTATATTCCTCGAATAAAAGTTATCTGGCGAAGGAAAAATCAGCACTACCTGGAAATAACATAATAGAGATAATAACATGTTTTGTCTTTCAGCGATGTGAACTACCGCGCCAACATCTGGGCGCTGAAGCAGGTGGGATGTACTCACATTCTGGCGACCACCGCCACTGGGTCGCTGGTGGAGGAATACAAGCCTGGCGACCTTGTTATTTTGAATGATTTTATTGACAGGTTAGCTACCTTATAAGATCCTTTTTAATTCTTTAGCCTACAAACTACCTAGATAAACACACTACTTATAATATTATAAAGGCGAAAGTTTGTGAATGTGTGTGTGTGTGTTTATATGTTTGTTACTTCTTCACGCTCAAACGGCTGGACCAATTTTGATAATATTTTGTATGGAGGTAGCTGACACCCTGGATTAACATATGGGCTACTTTTTATTCTGATATTCCCACGGGATCGACACTTACGCGGGTGAAAACGCGGGGCGCAGCTAGTGTTCATATACTTTTATAATCTCTACTTTTCACCACAATGGCGGTGGCTTGGGTGAAGTTCAGCTCAAATCAAAGAGCCTCAAGTAGAGATTTTTTACGAGATTCAAAATTAAATCTGGTGACCATTGTCTTAAAGTACAAACGAGTGAGTGCGCTTGGAGACACAAGAGGAACCGTTTGAGATCTGTACCGTGTTTTTTAAAATTTTGCACCTTCCAGCAGACTTTGTAAGGTTTGTTAGAGTTTGGGCACATTTGGTCCACTTCTAATTTTAGTTCTGCCCCACCACAGCATGCATCTATATAGTAAAGGTAGCTATTTATTTTTGAGTGGTCAATGTGGTTTCAGTAAAAGTTGCAATATTTATCAAAACCACTGTTCTATCTTTCCAGAACTTGGGGTCGCAAATGCACCTTCTACGACCGGACAGAAGGCGGCCCAAAGGGCGTTTGCCACTTACCAATGAAGCCGGCATTCTGCGAGAGAGCCCGAAACGCTATGATTACTGCCGCCAGAACCAAGGGGTATAGTCATCATGAAACTGGCACCGCGGTTGCTATACAAGGACCTAGGTAGGTGATAAGGTATATGTTGTACCTAGTTACACGCTTTGGAATGGGCAACTAGCTAAATATTTCTGGACTGACCGACTCCGTGACTACTCAAAAGTGCCTGTAAATGGTTTAATTGAAATTGATGCTCGACTATACCGCCGACCTCGTAATTGTTTACCACTTTTGACAACAACTCCTATTTAATTGAAACTTTGAAACGTTGTAACAATTTTTTTTAGGGTCTGCACACACATGAGCAGACTAAACTATCTAAATGTCACATAGACAAATAGACCTTGTCGATTTATGACGTGCATGCGACATTCAACCTTAGGGTGGTTAATTACGAGGAGGAATATACATACTTTGAAAAGGAACTCGTTTGGGCCAGTACCACCTCAACTACGTACTCCGTACAATCGCAACTATTTCTGCTGTTAATTTAATAATAATAGTGTAAAACGGAAATAACAGATTTTGTTATTGTTAAGTTATTTTTCCGGTAATGTACTTGAATAAATGCGGTTTCTATAAAGCATCACCTAAAAATTTTATATTAAAACGTTTCAGATTTTCGAGCAGAGCTGAGAGTTTGATGCATCGTCAATGGGGCGGCCACCTTGTAAACATGACGACAGTCCCAGAGGTAATTTAAATCCACGAAAATGTTAATATGAAAATAATTCCAGGGCAATCGATTGACTTAAACTGAGACTCTGAAGTCTTAGTCAAAAATACTCTGCACGTTCTTAAACCAGTATATAGTGTTGAAAGTCACTATCGATAAATAAAATAAATTTATCGATAACAGTACTGCGCTTCACAACATGATCAAGGCCTATATGGAACTCTCGCTATCTCATTTTATAGCGACCTATGCAGCGATTCTTTGGGCCCTTATTTATGCTATTTTCAACTTCTTTTATTTTTACAGGTGGTTCTAGCAAAAGAAGCAGGCTTGAGTTACGCTGCCGTCGCTATAGTAACAGATTACGACTGTTGGAGGGAGCACGAGACATCTGTGAGTATCTCCTATCTCTTTCTCTCATAAATAGTATAAGAATCCTGCAGGTACCAACCACATTTGGGAGTTAGATTGCAGATTACAGTTTTCTGTATGATTATTATTCATATTTGATTTTCAGTATGATTGAGAGCAATGGTGACCCAGAGGTAACAGCGGGGGACTTACGAGATGTACAGACGCCAGCACATCAAGCTACCCGAAACTGTCAAATTTTCCCAATCAACTTTGAACCTTATGCTGTAGCGATAAAGTTAAAAATCTATTTGACAGATTGTAGAAGCTTGATGTGCTGGGGTCTGTACATAGGTTCGAACCCTGACAGGCGCGTTACTTTGTATAAATTATTTCATCACCACTGCTCTCAAAACGGTGAAGGAAAACATCGTGAGGAAACCGGCATATTCTAGTAACGAAAAATTTTAAGACATGTGACATCCACCTACCCGCACTGGGCCCGCGTAGTTGATTACAGTACTCTCTCTCTCGAAGTGAGGAGGCCTGTGTCTCAGCAGTGGAAACATAAACTGTTTATCAAGCTTCACCTGAGTCAGTCTGAGCGACTTCTATGACGATCCAAAGTTGCCTATAGAAGGTTTGAGTTCGAGAAAATTTGTAAGGGCGCGTACGTCTTCATTATTTCAGAACCTAATTTCTAAATACATTGCTCATAAATGTTTAAAAAATTCATCTGCTTGACAACGTAATTAATGTTGTCAATATAAAAGGCATTGCAATGTTAGCGTGTTACGCAATTACTCCGCAGTATTCCAGTTATTGAATATTTACTTACAGGTCTCAGTAGCTGAAGTATTAGCGACGATGGCTAAGAGCGTAAAGAAAGCAGCTGACGTCATCATAGACGCCATACAGGTGCTGGCCGCTGAGACAGACCTGGAGTATTTGAGTGCGCATAAAGTAAGTCATTTGTGGAAAGTTATATTTGAATACCCAATCTTAGATCTTAGTTGGCAACAAAAGTCTCACACTGTAACTTTTAAGTATTATCGAAATCGATACAAATGATTAACGTTATATTGCTTTCTGCATTCCATGTAAAAGCTATGAATCAATAGTCTTTTAACCTTTTAACCGCTTACGTCGGATTAATCCGACAAATATTTTCGTGTCCATTCCGCCAGGGTCGTATATATACGACAAAATAACACAGCTCGTTTAATCTGAATTATTATTACATCATCACAGCTCGTTTCATCGGCGTTTATTTTTCGTTTTTTTTTTTTTTTTTGTTCGGGCGCTGGGGGCACGACAACTCATATAAAGTCGGGCGGTTAAAAGGTTAATTCTACGGCCACGTTCACACGGCGACCATTCGATTCGATTTTTTCACGTATACGGTTTTACCGTATACGATGCAATCGTTCACACGGCAACCATTCGATTCGATTTTTTCATGTATACGGTAAAAACGTTCGCAAGAAATCCTCGATCAATATTGGAATTCTGTCCTCCATATTGACAACCGACTGATGCAACGCACAAGAATGTATAATCTATGGCACAAGGGCAACTGCGGGCCACGCGTGCGAGTGCGTACGATTCCCGAATGGGCAAGTCGTGTGAACGAGACAACATGAACATAAGCGCCACTGCGTGTCGTATTCGATAAAATCGTTTCGAGACGCGGCGTTCCGGTGACAACTTCGCACGGTATACGTTAAAATATATTTCTCGAACACGGGATTTTCCCGTATGAACGCCGTGTAAACAATTCTTAAGTTTTCATATATATTCTGTTGTCACTACTCTATTCGATAAAATCTCGTATACGGTATACGGGAAAATAATCGCCGTGTGAACGTGGCCTACCTCTATCCGATTTTAATTCATTAATAAAGATTTAAAAACGAAGTGTTATTCGACTTTTGTCGCCGACTGGACCATATTATAGTCAAAGTTGATTCGATCCAGTCAAGTGTTTCATCCCTCCTCATCACATACCAAGCCAACATGAAAATTATAAAATAAGATGACAAATTGTATTATTTTATTACAGGAGCTAGTGTCGTCCTCTATCATGCTGAAAGAATAAGCTACGCTTCCAATAGAAAATAAGAATAACCAATACATTCTGTAAGATTTAAACATTATTCGCATTTGTTAATTACATATACTTTTAAATGTATTTATCCGTAAATAAATCAATATTTTATCCAAAACATGTTATTTTGTTTTTTTTTTTATATTCCTAACATTTAGGGTCGATGCATACCAGCGCAGAGTCGAGTCGGTATCTGCCAACCCGCACGGGGCCCGCGTGGTAGATCATAGCCCACTCCCTCTCACAGAGAAGAGGCCTGTTTCCCAGCAGCGGGAACATTATAGGCTGATTATGTAACGGGTTGTAAGCCGAATATACGATAAAATAGGATTTGAAATTAAAAAGTTCTACAATTGATCGGATCGGTATAATGTGCGTTAAGACTAGCGAAGTACAGACGCCAGCACATCAAGCTACCCGAAACTGTCAAATTTTCCCAATCAACATTGAACCTTATGCTTTAGAGATAAAGTTGTAATAAATTTGACAGATTGTAGTAGCTAGATGTGTGGCGTCTGTATGTGTGTGTGGACTTGGAAAGTAGTACTGAAACAACAGCTGTGAACAACAGATTTCTACGCGATCGAAGTGGTTCGGGGTCCACAGTTTAACAAAAACTACTATGTAGGTATGTGATTATATTACAAAGTCTTTACTCTTAGTAAACCATTCCGCCTAACGCAGGTCCTCACCGGACACGGCTGCTTCGGGAGGTTCCAGTTCTGGATAAGGCGGGAGGAAACGCCCGGGTGTCACCATTGTGTGGCTGTGGATTGCCCGGAGGACACGGTGGAGCATACGGTGGAGGTCTGCCCAGTGGGCAGAGCACCGCCGCGTCCTCACGGCGGCGATCTCTCGCGTCCGGCAATGGTCCAGGACATGGTACGGAGCGAGAGTACATGGAAAGCCATCGCCTCCTTCTGCGAAGCAGTAATGCTCGCGAAGGAGGAGGCGTCCATCACGTGAGGGAGAGGCAATATTTGTGCCCTCGCGCCCCTAGTCGCCGCAGGAGACGCCCGGGGCATCGGAAATCAATAGTCGATTCCCGGCCACTGTAGGCGCGGGCTTACGGACGGCGAGCAATGGGTAACTCACCGTCCGGTAAGGACGGCCCGGGTCGACGGCGCGTTGTGTTCCACGCGCAAGAGATGTCAGCACTAACTGACGGGGTCCGCTAGGGCCGATGCCTGCCAGAGCCGCGGGTTGTTCAAAAGAGATAGTGGCCCCTGGCACAGGCAACTGAAGCGGAAGAAGTTATTTGATAATTTCCTACCCAAACAAAAAAAGGGTAGTTAAACAACCATTGATATACCTAACATAGCACGCTCCATTGCTTTATGAGTGACTTGCAGCTTGTGTATGATCTGTTGTGTGAGCGTCCAAGCCTCTGAGTCAAAATTGAAGGCTAGAGACAGAAGAGTGGCGTACATTGCAGGATGCCTACACTCAGCATTGGGTGGCAAAAGGCTGAAGAAGTTAGACCACCATTGATTACCGCTTGTATTAATTTTCTGACTAGTCTCTTCCGTACAAGGGATTATAATACCAGCCTATTATTGTCCCACTGGCGGGCAAAGGCCTCTCATACAAAGAAGGCACGAGCATTGATCACCACGCTTGCTCAAGACGGGGTGGCCATTTCAGACATAAATAAAATAAAGAGATGATACAACCACTGGACCATCACGACAACAAGGGATTATATTCAAATAAAAAGCCATTTTATCCTTAGCAATATCCATGTATTTGTAGCCTAGTTAAAAACACATCATATAAAATGATCGAATCACTTATAATCTAGACATTTCACACACTTACCGTTTAACCCCACTGAGTGCTAGCATCTTGGACATTGCTGGACAAAATTGTAGACATAATATAATAATATAAATATATTTCCAACTAAGTAAAAGTATATAATAATATAAACCTAAAAATTAAACTAAGAAAATAAACGTGCATTTTACAATATTCGGTTACATTTATTCTGTGGGATGGTAAAGTCAATATTTGAGCGACTTCTATACCAAACAAATAAAAATAAAACGTGTATTTCAAAGAGTCATAATCCCGAGCTACAATTGGCAGTTTTCAACGACAATATTATTAAGAACGTGTGTTCTAAAGAAGCTCGAGCTCGACCAAGATTTCTCATTGAATATGTCGTTCGAGATAAAGCGTCATTGATTTTAGGTCATCTAAAATAGCTGGAAAACATCTTGAACAAAACTGGCGCCGAGTTTCCACGTAAGTTTCTATGACACCTATGGAAAAGCGTTCCTGTGACCCATAACTTCCTCAAATGACACCGTATTATCGAGTTTAGCAATGCTAAAGTTATTTTCCGGCTATTGTAACATCGCAAGTTATAGCTCTACAAGAATCTTTTGGCGCGTGGCCAAAATCGGTACTAACGCAGGCATCTTGTTTTTTCCATATATTTCACAAAAAAATTATTGCACGAATGTTTACCAACAGCGCCACCCTGTCAACGTCATTCGAACGCCAAAGGATCCTTGTATGAGTATAGAGTGAGGGAGGGTGTGTGTGTGTGTTTGTGTGTCCTTGTTGTAGTAATATTAACGACAACTCAGAAGTTAATCGGATGAAGGACACTGAACGAAACACAATAGAAGTTTTATTGTTATTACTTCTAGGGGCGTTTAGTGTCCCGCAACGTGTTAATAGATTATAATTCTACCCGTTTTAACTTCAATGTGTTCAATAATGATCCTTACCTTTTCTTAAATGAGTTTAAGTTCGCTTAGACGTAAACGCCTTGTAATAAAACCATGATTACATTCGCAACGTTTTGCCCAGCAATGTCTCCTATTGAGATCTCGTATAGTATTAGCACAAAAAACTGTAGTCGTTGATATAACCTAATCTAAGCCATTTACGTATTTAAAAACTTGTGCATCGCTTTGTAAGACGTTGAAAAATTATCCTTAGACACTAGTTAAAACTATTTATTCTAGATTTTTCTTAGAAATGCATTCTTTGCGGTGTGATTCTCAAAAGAATGTATGAAATCTAGCGTTTGCTTTCCTTATACCGAACTTTTTTTGAGTTAATTAAGCATTTTGACCGCCACGGACATTTTTGACGTACTTTCTATAACACGATTTTTTTAAATTATTTTATAATCAAATGTCAACTAATGTTTTCTTATTTACGGATGAGAATGTTTATTTACATAGTCGTTTAAATTTGTACGACTGTAGCAGGGCTTTTATTTAAATCAACTATGTTTATGTAATATGTTATGTAAATTCATATATCCCTCCCTCCTATCTGCTAAACTGCTCATCAAAATTCGATAAATCAAGTGTTAATCCCTGAGTTTGTTTCGCAATTTCTTCTCAGGGGTAGTCAGATAGGAAATGTCGACTCCATATACGTTATTTATTTTTGTTTGACGTGTAAAGATGATTCCGAAATCCTATTTACAGATTAAATAATTTCATTTCATTCAATTAATCTTAAAAAATTCCTTCAATACAACCGGATTTTGCAGTGCATGGCGGTCAAAAAAGTGAACACATTTTTAAACAATAATATAAAATGTAGAACTATTTCTTCCAATTCTAGCTTCAATGAGCGCTTCAGTGCTCTGGCTGTCAAAATATTATATTAATCACTCCATTGCCAAAATATCTAGTAACGTATTTACTTTAAAATACGTTTTACGTTGCGTTATTGTTACGATAATCACTGCTTCCGTCAATCGTCTACTGTCACTTGAAATTCATGATATTCTCCTCACAGCTGAAAAAGAAATGGAATGGATTTATTATATTTTTTGTTCTACGTGAATCTTGAAAATAATAGAAGTGTATTAGAAAGTTTTTTTTTTTAATGATTAATTGGCACAGTAAATGCAAAGAACACATTTGAACAAATTAAAACTGCCGCCAAACTTGTTTAACCTTTTGACCGCTTGCGACATCTACCGCTCGTGTCGTATTTCTGCGACAGAGAACATGCATGATTTTTTCGTTCTATTTAAATTAGATTAGGGTGGTTAATTTAAGGCTGTTTTAAAATAAAAACCTTTTTGACTATTTATTAATCGATACAAGGATTGCTCCTCCTTATTTATTGTAGGTATTATTATTCTTATATCGATTTGTAGCGGCGCGCTAGGGGCACGGCAATTGATATTTAGCCAAGCGCTTAAAAGGTTAAAAAATAAAAGAATTACAAGAGGACAATTTGTCCTTTTGCCTCCATAAAAAACTACAATAACCAGTCGGTCAAATAGTGTGAAAGGGTTTTTGTTTATTGAAATTTACCTTGGAAGGCCCTAGTTTGCCCAGAACGACATGATTCGAGACAAATATTAGTATGATAGCGCAAAAATAATTACCTACCTAATCCTGAAACGGAACATTACAAAATAAAAGACAACCCTTGCCCTGTCTTGTCTTTCATCGTGCAAAGTTGAAAAAGAGTTAATAGTTTTCAAACCAGCACAAATCATTTAGATGTTCTTGGATATTTTTGAGTTTTGTATATAAATAATCTATGTATACTACAATTACCTTAGTTTTTCGTCCAAGGGTTCCTAGGATGTTGTCCGGGTATCATATCCAGCAGATACTGCCTCTGCGCCTCAGCCACGCGCTGCATCTCGGCCGCCATGGCCGCGCCGCCGCCCGAGTTGGAGCCGCCCTTACCGGCTGCAGGCAAACATAGCATGAGCAGAATTGATGCTCACAATAGGGGTTGGTGGGGTGGGGTCGCCATTTATGGGAATAACGAGGGTATTTGTATGATAAAATACGTTTTTGACATTTTCGTCGAATTAGGTACTTTAATTTGCGTTGCTGCTTCTTGAACGTAACTTAGTATTTATAACCGCGAGAGTGAAGAATGTCTGACTCATTTATGATTAGGCGATAGGTATCATAAGCAAAATAATGAATGAAAATAAATTTAAAATAAAACCTGTTCAGTGTGATAGCCAGTAAAAAAAAAAAATTTTTAATTAAAACAGCCAGTAACAAAATAAATTTAAAATTAAACCTGTTCAGTGTGGTAGCCACAAAATAAAATTGAGTGTTAAAACAAAAAATAATTTGAGGACAAGTTGAAAAGTTTTAATAATTAAGCAAGTTAGAAATTTATAAACGGTATATTTATTTTTTTTATTGATATTTATAATCGGGATCTTCAACTTTTTTTCATCTGAGTTTACGAATGCCTTCGTTGACTTAACCTACCGCCAAAACATGCTTAGCTGTTGTAATTCGTATTCCAGATAATCATAAAAGTTAACATAAGATTACTTTAGCTGTGACGATATTAAGCTTCCACTAACCAGGGGTTTCCAAATTGCAAAACTATAGCAAGTTTATCAATATATTCATTTAGGCTAGTACAAAAGCATTAAAAACAAAAACTTAATAATAAAGCCGCAGATTCATGGGAAATAAAAGTTGCAGAACATTGTAATGAAAACCTTGTTCTGTTTCCGTCAACCGTTTGAAGATGACATAGACAGAATGATCTTATAAATAGGTTAAGCTCTAAGTTTGGCTATGTAATAACAGGCGCACGGGTCGATTGATCATAGTTGTGAAAAGGCTATACAGATGATAGCTCTAAACGGATTTAATGAATTGTGGTGCAAGCAGGTCAATTTCTAGTAAGTTTCGTTTCCAGCAACATAAAATGATGTTACATCAACAATTTTCTGCTATTTGTTTCCCATGAACACGTGGCTAAGGGCCGGCGGACACCTGGCGAGGCACAAGGCACTGCGGTTTTATTTTCGACTTTATTATAAGAGATAAAATGGTAATATTTGTTTGACACGGAAAACCGCGATTTCCTGAGCTTCGTCAGATTTAAACCAACCCTAAAAAGGTAAAGTTGCAAGTAAAAGTGTCGGTGCAATACGTACAACGCTTACCTAGCGCGGAGGCCTGCGCCATGGCGAGCTGGTACGTGTAGATGAGCGGAGAGAACTGCATCATGGCCGCCGCCGCCGCCGCCGGAGACATGCCCGACGTGCCGCCCGCGCCCGACAGGCCTGGCGCCGCACGGAACACAAACGTTACAGTTTAGCGCCATACTAATTTGCTACACAAATAGAGGAGATTGTTGTAAACTCAAACGGAACTACTACCTCGCAAAAGTTGATGTTGCAGCGCCTGCATAGCGGCCGCGCTGTGTTGTTCAAACGCCATCTGAGCCGCCGCCGCCGCTGCCAGTTGCTGTACAAAATAAAACAATTTTCTCAAACACTTAATCAACTCTAGCGTTAGGCCCATTTGCACCACAAATGACTCGTACTCAATGAATTTAAAACATCGTTGTATGTCCGTCAATCATTTGAAGTTGACAGAACCAATGATGTTATAAATAAGTTTAGCGGTAAACGTATTTAATCATTTGGGGTGCAGGCGAGCCTAAGTTGCCTTTTGGTTCACAGTTTATAATAAGTAGCTTTAAACTTGATAATTATCCGAGATTCTGAATTCAAATTATAGTAAAATGTGCTGTTACAAAATCACAATAGTAAATAAGTGACTTATGTAAATAGACTTAAGGTTTAAATTACAATGACGATTGATTGGTATAGTGATTTTGGTATAATTATTAGGAGATATTTTTACCTGATGTTGCTTACTGCTGCTACTGTTTTGACTAGTGCTGCTTGATGATGATCCTGTAAACAAAATAATAATAAGATTAAACATAATAATACTGAGCTTAATGCCATTAAATGGATGCTTAATGCAAGATGCAGACTGCAGCATAGAGAAATGAAGTAGTCACAATTATGTGTATTTTTTACTTCAAAAAACTATTTTGTTGTTTTTATTGCTCATTTATTTTGGACTAATAATCTCTCTCTATTATCATGGACATCGGCGCGCAACCTGTCACCGTGGACTCAGTGCATGATTCTGAACCTGCGATGAAATTTTTATTCATTTATAAAAAATTTGGTGTTCCATACATTTTGACCACGTAGATACTCCACATTTCTATGAAACAGCAGGTGTTTTTTTTGAAGAATAATTCCTACGCTAAGGGCTCTACAATGATTTGCTGAATTAATTGTCACAGTTAAAAGGGTTATTCAGATACTATAGTCAGAGGATAGATTAATTTAAAGAAGTGTTGTTTACCTTTTCCTTTCTTGGCAGGCACTTCACTGGTTTCTCTGGAGCGGTCGGAATGGTGACTACGAAGCGACTCCGATGATGCCAAAGTTCTGTAGGAAAAACACAATAACATTTTTAGAATATTTATTTATTTATATATACTTTATTGTACACCACAAAAATACACAACAAAAAGAATTATCGATAACTAAAAATATACAATGGGCGGCCTTATCGCTTTCTGCGATCTCTTCCAGGCAACCTTGGAATGGACAGTGATTTGCCTGGACATAAAATGGGGTTGTCGTTGGTGTAATAATATACTAAAATAGATACACAGATATATACATAACGATACCTCTGGGCTCAAAGGTCGTAAAGGACAAAATGCGACTTTTCAGGAGAAGCAAAAAACGAAAAAAAAAAAATTATATTTGCTCTAACATTTTTGTTTCTTGAGCTATTTAAATGAAACCTAAGAAGAAAGTGTTTAGAATTTATAGTATTCTCTAGGGCAGTGTTAAAAAATGACCCTACTGCTGTATTTACCGAGATAGATTTCCTTTACGACCATAAATTTAAAAACAAACGTCCTTTACACCCTTAAAATTTTCATCCTATGATGAACCTAAGGGCGTAAATGTACTTTACTGCACAAAACTAAACAAAATAAGGAAATAATCGACAAGTGTAATAATTTTTAGGTTCTTAAAGGACCACCCGCTAAGGTATTCTGAAAGGATAAATTAATAATTAAACTTAAATATTAAAAGGATTATGTAATTTTGTATGTATTTATGTGTATACTACTGTATTTTCTTTACAAATATTCATGAAATAACATAATTATACAAATAAAACGTGCATTTTTGTAATCAAATTGAGATCGTTTATTTGTAATTGAACACAAAGCTCTAAATCTTTAAATTATAAATTAATATTTTTAATACGTTCACCAATACTGCTGAGTGTGCCCGCCTGCTGGCTGTGGGTGATTGGGAGTCGGGCCTCTGGCTTGAAGTGCTACCGTCACCCAACATAGGCACTATGCTGCGTGACACCACATTCTGGCTCGCTACATGTTTGCGTCTGGGCGCTCCTTGCGGAGCTCCACATCGCTGTCAATGCGGTGCAGCAGTCGACTGCCTCGGACACCATGGCGTATCTTGCAGCGAGAGCGCTGGTCAGATGGCACGGCACGCCAGCATTAACAACATCATCCGTTGGGCTCTTATCACCGTCGGGGTGCCCGCTGTTTTAGAACTCAATGGCTTGGCACGCGACGATGGGAAGAGGCCAGATGGAATGACCATAATGCCTTGGAAGTTGGGTAGGCCTTTGGTGTGGGATGCAACCTGTGTCGACACCCTCGCTCCATCCTATCTTCCTAGCACGGCGGGCTATGCTGGGGCGGCTACTGCAGGAGCAGAAAACCTCAAACAGCGCAAATATAACAACCTTATTAGGAGCCATATGTTTGAGCCGTTTGGGGTTGAAACTCTAAGGCCTTGGGGTCCGAGTGCTTATCGAATATTTCGAGACATCGCCAAGCGGTTGGTTGACTCTACGCGTGACCAGAGAGCTGGCCTATTTTTAGCCCAAAGAATAAGCATTGCCATCCAACACGGTAATGCTGCCCTGCTAGCCTTTTGGGCACTTATACTCTTGACAGCGATGCGGACGAATTTTTTTAAATGAGCTCCTGTCTTTAACTTTATAAACAGAATCTGTTTGATGAGATGATGAGTAAACACCCCTCTGAGCAGTTGGATGGGGTGGTTTTTTAATCCTGGATCTGAACAGTCATCGTGGCAGCGTCGTACAAACATCTCAAAGCCCGCACGCGATCTGACGGCTGGAACTCAACAAATCTCTTGGCGAGACAGTTCGTGACGACCCTCGAGAGCAGCTTGGATACGTGGTTCAGAAGTGAGATGGGTCTATAGTTCTTCAGCGAGGATTTTTTTGAAGAACAGAACCACCGCATCTCTGCTCCACGCCTCGGGCATTATACTCTCTTAGATGACAGCATTAAAGAGACTTGCTAGTCTTTGAATTATTGTATTTCTTTTTTTGGATCGTTTTCTTGTAGGTTTGGGTTTTTTTTGTTTCAATATCTTCATCTATATCGTCACTTCTTTGATCTTAGTTAGATCTTGTAGTTTTGAGTCAGTGTCAGTGGCAGACGGCCCACCGGGTGGAAAGATTAAGTCCGACGGGACGGCGGATGGCTTGAGCACCCTCAGCTCACCCCCGGAGTGAACACAGCGCGAGAGTCGGCTAACTGTCTTTTAGCTAAGTAATGAAGCTTAGCTGCTTTGTTGCAAAATTATATTTTTTTTTTACCGTTTTCATTAAACAGGCAATTATAATTATAATTATATATTTTTTACCGTTTTCATTAAACAGGCATTATATTCAAGAAAAGTATTATGGGAATTAAATGCTTAACTAAAATAGCGTTAAGGGCGGGTAACTGCAAATAAGTTAAGTTTTTCACTTAAACTTTTCTTTAAATGCTTAATTATAAAGTAGTTATAGTCCTTTAGCGTCTTTATAGTCAAGAAAAATCAGATAACGTACTTGTAGTTAAGTAGAAGGCTAGAAAATAATCATCACATCAGGCAGTTAAGGTATTTTAAAGTACAATAAGCGAAAAAGTGTGGGTTAGATGCTTTCAAGTGATGGAATCATCAGAAATTATGTTACTTAACGGTCTAAAATATTTTCATATCTTTGGAACTATTTATTATTGTTAAAATGTTTCTTAGACAGAAAGATAGCGAATTTTGAACTCTGTCACATTCTATTAAAAAGAAGATTGACCATTTTTGATTCGGTTTTCTACTTCGTACTTTCTAGAATACTAGTTATTTACAACCTAGCCAATAGAGGAAGCTATTTATATTTAAGTAATGTACAACGAGTATTAGAAACAATTTAATAAGGTAGGGGTTGAAAGTTTGTGTACAGAAATCAAATTCTACGATAATTATGAAGTGGATACCTAAACTTGAACATCTTGTAATTTCAATAATCGTTATAATACATTTCACAAAATTGTGTAAATTCACAGTTTTGTGTAAATTATTTAATATTTATTAAGTTAGGTAGTAAGTTTAGATTAAATTCATTGTTTTATGAATATTCTAGGATTTATGGGACAATTCCTCACTTACGTTTATATATACGCCCTTAGTGGAAGCAAAGAATTAAAATGAAACTAGGTAGTAAAGGACACTTGTATTTTTTTTATTTTAAATTGTAGGGGTGTACAGGACAATTTGCAAAGACGATGTCCTTTACATCCAAATTTTTGAGGGACTTATATTAACCACCTAAGGTGGTATAAGACAATTGATATTTTTTATGTATTTTACACCCAAAAGTTGTTTTATACTTTGCTTTACTACCAAAATGAGTTCACTCTGGTAACTAAGTGTTATTTACATCCATATTTTCACGGTAAACTTTGTTTAACGTCTCAAATTATGTGGGTCGTAAAGGCATTTTTTTTGCGAATTTCGTAAAACGGAATATACAGATCGATAGGAAATTAAAAACTGAGTATAGCAGTATCAATAAGTCATTTTCGCCCAAATGTCCTTTACGACCTTTGAGCCCAGAGGTATCGATATCCTAAAATAATAGATACATAAATACATAGGTACATACTAAAAATATACGCAACAAAAATAAATAAAGACTATAGATAATTACAGTTTCGAGAACAAGATCACAATGACAAGTAATGTTCCTTTACGAGTCTTTTAAATACAAATAACGACTGCGCGCGTTTTATCTCAACTGGCAATGCATTCCACAAACGAGCAGCCTGGACAGTAAAAGATTTGTCGAGGAACGTTGTGGAGTGCATAGGCATTTTAAGCTTTAAGTTATCTGATGACCTTAAAAACTTCGTGTGGGAGTCACAAAGAAACTGGAAACGCTATAATATATTTGTATAATGCTGGCAATTTGTTAAAAGGTTTTATAAACCTTCATTAATTGTTTGAGTTGCTCAGTATAACGTTAGTGTAAGAGCTGATTTTTCCGACGCCAGATAACTTTATCGGCGGAATGATTTTGAATTTTTGACAGTTCTTCTATACAAAAACTGTCAGACGTCAATTTTATTCCATGAATAAAAATTATCGGTTGATTGAAAAATCAGCCCTAAATGTCATAACTCATTCCATTTTATACGGAATACAAAAAATCACCCTCTTTTCGTTATCTGATGAAACATCCGTCTTCGTCATTGACTTCACTTCAATACTATGGCTCAGCCCTGGCAAATGAAAAGGCAAAGAGCGAGCGAACTTAATTATTAAACATTCGCCATTCACCTTTAGAGCGGTTTCGCACTACATCAAATCCGAATCCTAGAAATGCCGGTCCGAAGTGACTGTAGACCTATTTGTATGAGGGGTTGCGCACTAGATCCGAACTCTATCCGTTCGAATTTAGAACATTCCCAATTCGGATTGAAGTCGGATCTTTAATTCGGATTCGGATCGGATGTAGTGCGAAACCGCTCCTACAGTTATGAATAAGAGAAATATTATATCGTACTAGCAGTGTGCCCAATGGGATTTCTCATCGACAAAATTGACAAATATCCACCTAAACTTTCATCACCTATGAACACCTTTGGGGTCAAATTTTCAAAAATCCTCCACGCTTTCGCTGTATAAGGAACTTTTGTGCAAATTTCCATGCTTCTAGAGCCAGTGGTTTAGTCTGTGCATTGTCTGTCAGCGAATTGAAGATTTTTAATAAGTAAATAGTTACCGTGGCGCAGGTGGCGGCGCGGGCGTCTTACTGGGTGCGGGAGATGATGTGGAGCCGCCACGAGACGCACTGCGCGACACCGACATCTGTACACATACAAACATACATTATATTATGTACTGCACACATTGAGCCTCGTTTACATGATGACAGTTTGTAGGCTTGAGAATATCTTCTTATCGAAGGAGATTTAAAAAGTTGACTTGAAAAAGTTAATACATTCGCATCTGGAAAAGTGAGTAACGCGCTTCGCGTTTTAAAATCGACAACAATAGAAAAAAAGACGTGTTGCGAGAGGTCACAGTTCGACAAAATCGCTTGGTGTCTCGTATGATATGGTATTCGAGTATTTTTTTCTCGGCTTGTTTGTCACACGAGTGCGAAAACATGCCTGGCGATTCTAGCCGCTCTACGACCGACAAACTCTACTCGTGTAAACGAGGTTTTATTCTACAGTAAACGACATACTAAACATTAGACATACAGGCCACAACACAGTACATTATTAAAAATACAATGCTCTTACCAATACGATGTTGCAGCATTAGAAATAAACTTACATCTTTTCACATTATAAGAAGATTTATTAGAAGTTCCAATTTAGGGCAAAAATGCACCAAAAATCACTAAATGCATAAAACATAATATTACACTTGTAATTCCCGAAGGGTTAGACAGAGGTGTACCTGTAGAACACCCACATTTATGTTTAAGTCCAATGTAATAGGGGGCGAGCCTATTGTCACCAACCTGGCATACATCCAGACTCCGGGCTGGTACTGAGAAATTCCTGATGGAAACACCCAATAGCATTTTGCCCAACCCGGGGGATCGAACCCAGGACTCTCGCTTAGAAGTGACCGCAAGGCCAACGTAGCCGAGGCATTAAGGGCTAATTTGGCCAATGATACTGAACGCCGTTTACGCTACGCTACGATATAGTTACCTGCAGCGGGCGGTGCTGGTGCGCGTGCGCGGGCGGCGGCGCCTGGTGCGGCGCGGGCGCGGGGTGCGCGTGCGCATGCGCGGGCTGCGCGGGCGGCGGCGAGGCGGGCGGCGCGGCCAGGCGACGCTCGATCTCTTGCTCCTGTTGCAGTGCGCGCACGAACGCAGTCTTCAGGCGGGCCGTGTGCTCCGCCTAACGAGCACAGGTAATCATACCATCCAGGTATAAGCCCTATTGAGGCTATGGTTCCACCGGATGAGGGGTTTAAGGCTGGCTTCTTACGGCGCGTGATATTACAAGTCGCACCACCCAGTCCTCCAGCTTACGCGTCATGGGAAGTGTCGAGGGAGGTGTGTCCCTTGAGGGTCAGCGCGACAGAGGAGCAAAATGCTCACAAGCCACAGGGAATCACCTCTTGCACGCTATTTTGAACCATATTGTGAATGATCAATTCATCAATGAAAACCTGTTTAAGCATTTTGGTGGTCGCTCACCCTGCGGCGGTGTCTGGAGGTAAAAATCCGCATGGTGCAACGAGACGCAATATCAAGAGTCGTGTGAAGCGAAGCTAACAGATTTCCGGACAGAGGTGATTCAGACTTAAGTTCGACGAAAATTGATGCTTATGAAATGATTTTATCGATTTTTACAGCTTTTTCACTAAAAACTAAATTTCCAGGCTTACAGCGGAAACAGTTGTTTTTTTATATGGCTCAGTCGAGACAAGACTCAATCGCCTCAGCCCAAAACCTAGTTACCTCAAGCAAATTCTCATCCATCCGGTCGAACTATAGACAACGCCACTTCTTATAGGACCTAGCCACATTTCACTATATTTTCGACACTGTTATAAATTATGCTTCACAAAAATGGCGCAATTACACTTATTGCGGATTTGCGCAATAGGGTATTTGAATACTATCAAAAATAAACATGAATTAAATCTAACTTTAAAGATGGTACAGAAAAAACACGATCATTAAAAATATTTATAAAATCGGTTACACGCTTTGGAAAAAGAAAAGCTGAATGCCGCGAAGTTACTATGGCGTTCTTGTGTTGCGACGCCAGATCGCAATAGTACTGTCTCTGTCTAGCATAGACTTTGAAACGCTATGAGCATTTTTTGAGCTATTAAACAATTTAATTTTACTGTGACTTTTTTTCTGTTTCTGGAAATTTAATAAAAAAGCAGCTGTCAAATACCCCACTACGCTTTTCCGTTCACCCGCATTCAGATGTCTATGGAATCCGAATGCGTGCATATTGCATATGGCATCTGAATTCGGGTAAACGGCCAAATGTAATTGCGCCATAAGGCTGATAGTGTTCTAGAACCTATAAGAATGTCACGTTTTAAGTAGTAGGGGACTGGAAAAAATCACCAAATATTTTACCCGTCACCCTTTTATTTAGAAAATTCTATCCCTCCACCACATTTGAAGTAGCAACTGTGCATTTTTTTTCAGTCTGTCCACCTTTGGGCAATTATTATGAACTCCACTTTAGCACAAAGTGGAGTTCATAATTGTAACGAAATCCAGCAGGCATATGCTTCCACATGCCTCACCACGAATATGAACGTCCACACATTGCGAATCATGCGATGAGCGCCGTGCGCTGCGCATGCCTCGCAATGTCTGTATCCGCCTTTAAGCTAAGAACTTAAGGACTTTTAAGTGCTATGCGGTTTAATGTATTTTCTTGGTTGACTGAAGAGATGCCATATTATGGCATCTCTTCAGTCAACCAAGAAGGCTATTAAACTAGATATACAATATATAAATTGCTACTGGGAACTTCCAAGCGCTAGAATGGTTGTTGGTAAACATTATTTTGTGTAATGTCACTTGAAATGTATTTAAAATCTGCTTACTCCTATAGGTAAAAGGCGTGAGTTTATAGATAGTGCAATCCACGAAGACGTGCCCCACTCTTCTTACTAATCTAGTGGTTAGTTTTAGTTTTTGGTACACACTAATTACCCACTAATAAGTAATTACTGTGTATCGACATAACTAAAACACTAGCGAAATGTTGCACACTTGTACTGTAATCGATTATGAAGAAGAGTGGGGCACGTCTTTGTGGGTGGCGCTATCTGTACTTGTATGTATTCAAAAAATGGAAATGGCGGTGTTAGTTCTGATTTCAGCCACGCACCAAAATAACCTTGTAGTACTGTAGGTGATAAGTCCAACCTTAACAACCCTCTTAACCCAACATCGTCTAAAACGAACCTTGAGCGCCCGCTTGACGTTCCCGGACACGCACAGCTCGCACAGGCGGCGCGCGCTGGGCGGCGGCGGCGCGGGCGCGAACGTGGCGTCGTGGCGCCGCGCGCCCGCGCCCGCGCCGCGCTCCCAGCGCCACACGGGCGTGAAGTCGCAGCCGCACTGCGCGCACAGCGCCGGCACGGACGAGCGCGGCATGCTGGGGGAGGGGTTGAGTACCGTGTTCTATGAACTATTACTGACATTTTATCCAAAGCTACCGGCAATAAATCAGTCCCAGGACTGACAACTTTACTTGCTCTTCGAAAACCTCTCCAGGACCTGACAGGACCTCATAATTCACAGTCATATAAGATAGCGGCTAATCACTTTAGTCTAGTCTAGACCAACAGGAAGGCCTAGATCAAAAGTGAAAGAAATAGGACAACTTTTCAACTCATTGCTTCATTCAGCTTGCTATATAAACCAGGCTGTACCAACACGCTGTGAATTTATGTGTTAAAGCGCAGGAGCCCTCGGTACCGTCCGAAACAATGTCAAACTCGAAAGTGTGTGTGTATTATATGTTGGCCATACTTATCTTCACGCGCACACAACAGAATTTAAGTTATAGATAACTAGCTTCTGCCCGCGACTTCGTCCGCGTGAAATTTCACCCTCCCCATATTCACCCGATTAGCGGTGGAATTTAGAAAAACCCTTTCTTGATACCTACTCTTCACAAAGAAATTCAAAAATCCCAAATTTCATGTGTCTAGGACCAGTGGTTTAGGCTGTGCGTTGCTATATCAGTCAGTCAGGACATTGAATTTTATATAAATAGATATTCTTACCGATCTTCAGCAGTGAGATAGTCCACGACGTGTTCCAGACCCACCAAGTAGACGAAATCAGTGTTGCTGGGCGAAGGAATGAAGTTCATTTCTGGCGGGGGCGGTTTGGGTGGGGGGATCTGAGAACAAAAGTAATTATGTATAGGGTTAGCCCCAGTTTCATACGTATTCGGGTCGTGCGTAAATTCACGATCTCGAACCTAGAAGTACTATGAGCTTGAGTTAGGACGTCTTTAGTGTCATGCGATTTCTTTCTTAATCCACCCCGCGTCCCTATTCCGTATAGCACACTTCTAATACAGGATGGCAGGGACATTGACGCGCAAACTATAACCATGAATTCAGAATCATGTACTGAATCCATGGTAACACTAACACACCATATGCAAGTTGCCTTGCCGGTGACACGCATGCGGGCCCTACAAATCTACATGACACAAAAACCGCCCTAAAGGTCTGTTCAAACCTAAGCGGTATTCACTGCTGCTATTTCGCTCAGGTATTTCGTATCAAGTTCCGCGGCTAGAGCGGAATAGTTGGTGCCATAGTACCGCATAGGTATTGTTTCGCTTGTATCATTCCTTACTCACTGGGATACAAAAAATTAAAGGAACAATTCTTTCGATCAGTGTCGTAGGTTTTCGTATAACCAGCATCGTTAAAGAAACGAATTATAGCATGCCCTTTCACTCGCACACACTCTGTCTTGAATGTACGATTGCGACGGCATGAATAGCGTCGCCATATTTATTTTTTTAATGGAACGAGTTATACGATACACCTAATATGGTTTTCGTAGGATAATGACTACATACCTGCAGTAAGGTCTTCTCGAGTTGTTTCCGTAGCGCCAGTTTAGCGGCGGCCTGGCGCTGTGCGGGGGTTTGTGTGTCCTCAGAACTGCGGGAACTGGCCTGTAACAGGAATACGATATTGGTAACTCTGTGTTTCTAGGTTTTATTCTCTTGGATATAAGAACTGAACCGGGTAGATTTTTTTCTGCATTATTGTAACTGTTAGTTCTAGCATGGCTGGTATAAAGTCTGTGATATAATAGATTTTTACAGAAATAAAAACACTCCTATTATAATAAAATTAAATAACTGGGAATAAAATCCAGTATCTTTTTGGGTAGTATGTTTAACTTGGAAAAGCAATGGTTCTCAGCCATTTGATTTCAGTTCTACTCTGGAGATTCGGAGCTCAATTTCATTAATAACAACATTCAAAAATACAAAATCGGTACCAATTTAGATGGTTTGAGCGTAGTGCAAACTAAAATTTTGCGAGAATCGCTTCTGCGTAAATTGCCTATTCGAACAGTAATACGCCATTCTTCCCAAAGGCGACAAGCTTGCTGTAAACTACACAAAATTGATCAAAAATTGAGCCCCAATATAGAAATAAAGAAAAAACGAAATAGATTGAACTATAAATTAGTGAAATGACATCACATTTCCATACTCACTGCATCGCTGGTACTACTGGTCACCGACGAATTGTCCTGGGGTTGCTTGTAATGTACAATGTATTATAAGAACTACTGTTACTAATCAAGATCACCTATTTTGCCTAAACTTCCATACTATTCAAAATTTATTATATTTTCACCCAATTACGCCCCAGCAAGAGTCTTTATTTTTAAAAACCTGAGCAGTTCCATACCAAACTTCAGTCATTACTCCATTTGCAATAATTTACGATCAAGTCTCAGGCCGCTTGTATACGTCCGTTTTTTTTCACCGGACAACGGACCGTTTTTCTTCGCCGGATTCGCTGTGGTGTATGGTTTATAATTAATGTGTGCACATGCATCGGACATAGGTCCGGCGAACAAATTACGCAGGATGCACCGCCGCCTCCCCTCAGCGCAACGGATACCGGTCGTAAGAAAAAAAACGGATGTCTACAAGAGGCCTCATGTGGCGTCATCTACATCGACACATGCGAACTACGCAGCACACTGACGTCACGCAAAATCCTGCATCGCGCAAGCAGCGTTTACCGCGCGACTAGCATATATACAACGTCCCGACATCAATCGTCGGGCAGTAGTCCAAGAGACACAACACCCGTCTGGTCAGAAGATCCTCCCTTTTCTATGGAGGTTGAGTGAACTTTACACCCCGTTCCTCATACCTCTATAGCTATATACCTCATTTCTCTTTTACAATAAACTAAGATACTTTTTCTAAAATGATTTCTTCTGAAACTAACCTTGCGCCATAGAATTATCTCAATATACCTACATCTTTACTCCACAAAGCACTTTTCTTGAGCAAAAGTCTTGCAATTACGTCTATATATGACCCTACTTCTTTCTAACTTAGAAAAATAATTATTGTAATTATTACCTTATTGGAGGATGCATGTTGGTTGGCCGGCGGCGGTGCCGGTGTGATTGTTACTGAGGGAGTTATGCTAGCCCCGCCGCTTGTTGATGACTGCAACAAAAGTAACGTGTTGATTTGGACCATTTTGAGAAGTGAAAACAGGCTAGCTGTCCGTAGGTTTCTTAGGTAGGCAACTAGGGATTAATTCATTAAAATAAAGCTGCCACGCTTAAATGGAATTGCGCTGGACACACCTGTCGCATGTCAGACGATCAGATTAGATGCGGAAGGCGGAGTACAAGGTGTTGTGAGGCAGCCTGGGAGAGGCAGTCCGGCAGTGGACTACGATAGACTCGAGTTGATTGTTGAGATGTGTATGAACTGGAGGTCTTGTCATATAATGGCCGTGTTGTTATTATACCTGTGAGCGATACGGTCCGGGAGTAAGCGTTGCTCCGCCGGGTAAGCTTGAAGTGCGACGTGACGAGCTTGAAGAGTTAGATGGTGCCGTAGGGGTACTACTGTTGGTGCGCTGAAATAAAAGAATAGTATTCATTTGAGATTCTTCTCTGCGACAACGATTGATCGATTGAATGACGTGCGTTCCTTGATTGCATTCCTTTGGTGTATCGGATAGTAGCTTAAAGTAGGTAGGTATTACCCATTAGAACTTATCAAATAGTAGTCCGACAACTTCTCTAATTTTATAGGTGAACGTCCACTGATCCGCACCGGCCGCAACGGACGCACGGTACGCAACGGATTTTCGTTTGTTTGTATATTGCTCGCGCCCGTCTACGTGAAATTTCTAGTTTTAACATAAACTACATCCTATGACACTCGGCAATACTGTAGCGTCCCGTTAATGAAAGAAATTTCGGCATCGGATCAGCCGATTACCCGAAGATTACCCCCTATATGCATACTCAGAAATGTTATCTCTTTAAAATACACACATCAAAAGTGTCTAGGGATCAAGCATTTTTATGCGGATTTCTTGAGATTGAGATGTGGCTTTGTAATAAATTTATGATTTTATAAATTTATATGGATCCTTTTTGGTGCATTTCATAATTTGAATCAGGAACTGTGAATCAAATTCGAGTAAAAGATGAAAATCAGCTGTCAATATTTTCCCTATAAAAACATACAACGCATTGAAGACATTATTAGTGCTACTGTTTCCCTACTACTGATTAAAACCAACGTTATTATGGAGCGGCGACGTCATTTAAGCAGGGAAGAAATGCTCAGAGCCGTGGGAATGATAGAAGCTGGTTCCCGGCAACGTACTGTGGCTTTAGCTCTGAATACAAGTCAGAGTGTTATCAGTCGACTTTGGACACGTTACCGAAGCACTGGTACCGTGGCTGAGCGCCATGGAGGACGGTATCGCTGCACCACACGGAGACAAGACCGATACATTCAAATCTTAACTCGAAGAGCTCCAACAATAACCGCCATGATGTTAGCCGTGAGGCTTCATCACTCTTCAGGGAACTTAATTAGCGACCAAACAGTCAGAAACCGCTTGCATGAAGTGAACCTTCATTCCCGAAGACCGCTACGGGTACCACCTATAGCAATGCACAATCGTAGGATTCGATATCAATGGGCTCTTGAACACAGAAATTGGGCAGAAGAACAATGGCGTTTCGGGTGCTTTTCTGATGAGTCTCGTTTTGGTATGAGACCGGATACAAGACGTATACGACACTGGAGAACCCCTGGATGCCAACAGCGATTAAAATCCTGCCAGGAAGTCCATCCTTATAGTGGTGGAACCATCATGGTATGGGCGGGTATTTGGATCGGCGGAAGAACTGAGTTGATTTGGATCAGAGGCAACCTCAACGCTCAAATTTATGCTGAGACGATTGTATCAGACGTCATCGTTCCTCTACAAGTGCAAATCGGTCCCTTATTTCAGTTAATGCATGATAATGCACGACCGCACACCGCAAGAGTTGTAAGACAGACTCTCGCCGCAGCTAACATCAATGTCCTGCCCTGGCCTGCTCAGTCGCCAGACTTGAACCCGATTGAGCATGCATGGGATATGCTACAGAGAAGAGCTCTGCCGAATATGGAGGGTATCCAGTCGCAAGAAGACCTTTTTTTGTTGTTGCAACGAACATGGGCTGCCATTCCACAGCGTGATTTGGATGAACTCATTTTGAGTATGCCAAACCGATGTTCTTGTGTTGTTAGTGTTCGCGGTAGAAACACGGATTATTAATTGTTTAAGTTACCCAATAAAATTTTAAAGAAAACTGTTATTTCAGTCTTTTTTTCGAACTTTTGTGTTAGTGGTTCAAATGTCAAAAATCCCTTTATTAGGAAAATGGCAAATTTCTTTATTAATGCAAAGGTGACTTGGTTTATCGTTACTGTGACAAACGAAAACACTTTATTTGATGAATCCTTAAAGAAAATTTTAATTAATATCAATCAGGAGAAAAGTTATTGCAAAAATATATGTTGATCCCTAGACACTTTTGATGTGTGTATTAGTATATGTAGGTATTTCTTGAGCAAGCGTGGTGATCCATGCTTATGCCTTCTCTGTATGAGAAGAGGTATTTGTCCTGCAGTGGGACAATAATAGGCTGGTATTATTACTGCAGATATAGTTTTATCAGCTCACCTTGCTCTGTTGATGCGCGGGTGGCGGAGCGGGTGTGACAGTAACTCCGGGCGGCACCACGCAGCCGCTACCAGCCAAAGCTGTACCCGTTGTCGAGTCCTGACACACATGTACACAGATTAAAAATAGAGTAGATTATAATAGTCCTATAATACAAATTGTTATCCAAAAACTCCCGTCTAGAAATCGGCAATAATGTAAAACGTCTCAAAAATCAACTATCAGCTACATGTTATTTTTTTTTGACGACACCGTAAATTGAGACTACTTATGAACTGACTGGTGACTTGCTTAGCGCCTAGAGCCTTTTTTTTTTATTGGTAGCGCGGTGGAAATCCTCATGGACTTCCTCCATCGTGGGGGGGACAGAGGGTCATGCCGGACTTTTACTGGCTAAAACCACCGCGGTGTTCCACCTCTACCTATGGCCGGGGGTGCGGGATTCGCATAAGCATTCACCGCTCCCCGACAGAGCGCTTAGAGCCTAGCGTGTCACCTTGCGAGTAGCGTAGTAAAACGAACGCTCTATAATTTTCGCAACTGGCGCCTTCGGTAGTTGTCTAGCGTCTATCGAAGGATGTTAAAGTCACTAACTAGGCCGTCCTGTCACCTGTCAGTTCGAACGTATCCTCGTATCCTTAGGCTTTTATAAATGGAGGTTGCATGTTGAGACTTCTGTATGTTTATTCAATAACATAGGCAACAACTATTAAATACACAAAATCGGTTGAACATCTTCAAAAGGTTAAAGCCGGCTTTATACTTTACATATTATAGCAGGTTTTCAATGTCCCCATGATTCGATAATGGAAATCTCATTGCAATCCGTCCATAATAGCCAGAGAGATCATAATAATTTCGCAGTTTACCTTAGCAGGCGGCAAGCCGGTAGCCTGCTGTGACTGCCGAAGTTTCCTCAGCAGCACAAGCCGTGTTTCTTCGGCGCGTAGTTTCTCTCTAAGTGTGCGCAGACGACGCTCGCGCTCCCATATCTCAGCGCTTGATAATTCCTGAACAGGAAATGTGAATGTTACAGGACTGCCCTCTTATACCTAATGCTATTATTTGAAATCTTATAATACAGCCCGATTCAAACTTTATGGCGGCTCGGACATGAGGCGAGTCGCTGTGCATTATCAAATTCATCTGTAAGCGGGAGTGAGGGGTGACGTCAGTCCTGGTCAGTACCTCACCCCTCACTCCCGCTGACAGATGAATTTGCGCGACTCGCTGCACAGTTGCACCGAGTTGCGCACTTCAGAGCCGCCGTAAAGTTTGAATTGAGCTGTACCTCCTCCCGTACGGTTGTATGCACCCATAAGCACAATGTTTAGCGTGCACTGCACTGCACAGTGTGTGTATTACGACATAAAGGGTGAAATTATGGTTTGGTTTCTTCAATGATAACGGCAAACTTTTGAAGATTACTTCAATCAATCAATCACAAAGTACAGAAAAATATTTCGACCGCTCGTGCGGCTGGCAAGTTAAGTAGTTTTTTTTACACACACCGCCACAAAACCGCGCCTGACCGAAAGCTGCAGGCAATACGATTACGCGGCACACGAAGCTAATAGAAAGCTGTCAGTCGAGCCTAAACACAGTGTACGGTACAAATGTTCCTTTTGGTGGACTCTCTCAAGTAAACATTTACAAATGTGCTGCACTGTACGCCTATAAGTTACGTACAGCTTTGCTGTTGGGAACAGACACTAACGGATCTGCAACTCAGTACGTGCACTCTTGGAGTTCTGAACAAATGGGCTAAACACAATTTTGGTGGAATTCCATCTTTACATTGTGCACTACAGTGATTTTTCACGCCAAAAATAAAAATCTTTTCCCAGCAATACTTTTTGCTCAATGTTAGTTAGTTTGATGTATAGAATGCATAGATAACGGCTATGTGTTAGGTCTTTTTGCATCCTATATAATTTGTATTAGTGTGATTTTACTTATACTCACTCTATGCCCAGCTATAGGCAGCGGCGGTTCATTCTCGTCCTCTTCCGAGTCCTCATCGTCTCGCGGGTCGCGCGGCGACTCCGGTGCAGGCGCCGGCAGTGTGCTCGGCGTTATTGACACGTTCACACCGCCCGAGTTTAGTTTACTGCTTACATCTGTTAAGATATTTCATAAATTTTATTGTAGAAGTATACACACCGACAAACTTCTGAGATAATTTGATGGAGACTTTCTGAAGATTACTTAAGAGTGTCTAGAGGGATAGCTGTTCCGTAGCGGTAGCACTCCCTTTCTTTTATTCCTCGTTTTTCCAAAAAACGGTGCCATCTATGAGATTATTTTGTAGGTACGTCAATATTTGCTCAATAAATTAAACCCTTTTTCTAATGAAACTTTCTAACCTTCGCCAATCTTGGTTCACTGGAGTTATACATATTTATTTGGAGTTTTCCTGTGCGTAATACCATAGTCATTAATTGATGAAAGAAGCATTGACGAGCATATGACTAATATTTTACTAGTAACAAATAAAACACGCCGTTCATTAAAGTATAAGCATGTATTGTTTAGGAATCTGTTTGTTCATTGATAACATGTGTGATACCGTTTGATTAGCTTAACCACATATTTGTTATTGTAATGTGACTTATTATAATACACTACTTAACCTAGACACGAGTCGTAAAGAACTGGGTCAATGGAATATCTTCATACCCTTTATTAGCATTTTTGTAATTAGCTGTAATTCATTTTAGAATCAAGGACAGAATTCGTGTGTAAATATGACACATTGAGCTTTAGAAAGAGACTGTCCCACAGGTATGAGTAACAGAGATGGCGATCTACAAAACCGAACTTTCCTAAAACTCGACGTGCCTTAGTAAGGGCATATACAGGATGAAATTGAAAACTTGCGACAAATCGAAAAAGGAGGTGCAGTAACTGTTACATAATTATTATAAATAGTAAATTCCCAAATCAAAATTCTTGAAACAAATCGTGTAATAATATCATCTTAAATAGTGCAAACTAAGTTATTGCCTTCAAGTAGACACGAATTATTGTCATTCCAGCTATTTATTTTTCAAATTGATCAAAAATAGGTTTTGATCAATTTGAAATTAAAGTATCATGACAATGGATTTATACAACTGAAAAAAATGATTGACTATAGTCCGCGCGGAACTAGTTGGCCGCTGAGGTGGGCACAGGGGTGAGGCGACGTTTCGCAACGCACGTACTGAATAATGCGCCCCCGCCCCTCCGTCCCACGCACCGCTCACATACCTAAGGCGCGGCCAATTAGTTCCGCGCGGACTATAATCCGCAACAAGTACCTATCATTGCGTAATTATTTTACATAATCATCGTGTTACCTAATTCGAGCTGGGCACTAGGGCAGGACAGGCATTAAGACTGGGCCTGTTTCGGAGCTACGCAAACATTACAGGCTGAATATGCCACGGCAACTGACTTAAGTCAGTTAGTTTTAAAACCATAAGTGGTTGACTGAGAGATAGTGGCGCTTGTGGCGTTGGTGAAGGGCGGACGTTTTTGGGGACTGTCTTATGTAATTTTGAAGTACAAAAAGTGCTGTTTCTCCACCTAAATTGAATAAATGATTTTTGATTTTGATAGAAAAAGGTAAAGAAGAATATCGGTAGCACATACCGAGAGGAACAGACTTCGGAACAGCGCCTCCAGATAACTTCGCTTCATGTCGTATCTGGTCGTGACGCATATTAAGAAGAAGTTCTTTAAAACCTGTCAGTTTTGGAAAGAGATTCATGCTTTTATAATCAAGAACTTAAGACCGAAGGACCATTGTGTAAACCGTCTTCGTTTAGTATAATCATTATAATAAGGGCCGGCGCAAATCAGGGAAAGAGCAGTTGTCATTGCACTGCCAAACTAATATCAACAATTCGTGCTTTATAATAATGACGAAAATAAATAATCTGACTTCATCGCACGCGATGCGGTCTTAGGCTAAGGGAAGTTATATTTAAACTTTATTTCAACAAGCGCAAGGTCGATATTTGGTTGGCAGTGATAACCGCGCTTTGTCAAGTCTGCGCGGGTCCTTATGCAGCAAAAAAGCAATCGAGCCACAGGCAGGTTTTCTTGTACCTTATCTGAAAGTTTATTCTAGCTACGCCTGTGAATGCTTGTACTTCAATTCATAATCTCAGATCATTTACATGCCACTTACTCAACTATCTACTTTAGATTTATGTCTCCTAAGTTGATTTTTGAGTAACAGTTTGTAACAAAAAGATTCTAAAACAAAGTTTGCAATGGAGTTTCAATTTTGTCATGACATGGAGTTTGTTGTTCCAAAACTTGATAATTAAGTAAGTATCTTATATTCTGAATTCAAGTTGAAAGCTGACTTACCGGTAAAAGGCGCAGGGGTCGGCATAGATGGCTTGCGGTGCGGTGGCGCGGCCGGCAGTAACACGATATCCGGGCTCTCTGCATAGCTACGCTGTTCAGATCGAGGGCGAAGCACCCGCTTGCCACTGGAGCCCTACACATTACACATGTTACAGTTTGTAGTAAAAAAGACAGGATGGGAAGAAGAAACTGTACTATTTAATTGAATAGATAGAAAAGGTGCATGAAATACTAAAGAAACAATATAAATAAATAAACTATAGTAGGTATCTTTAAGTAAGTAAATAAATAACTACAGCTGTTACTTCAATTAAAAAAGAGAATTAACATTTTCAGCAATTTAAAAATCATAAATAGGTCTCAATATCTTCAACTCAAAGATGATCATACTACAACATGTCCCGGAATTAACACACGCCATCAAACACCCCAATTAGAATATTATGTTATAACCATAACACATACACTGAATTTTTACTATTATGCATAAAACATTGTTTATTTATTAAATTAGTTATTACTGATTGTGGAAGAAAAACGTGGTCACATTACAAATCTATGCACGCACACAGCCGCACACGAATAAGGATCTAGCGTAGTAGGTACTTCGTCCGTTTTGGTTTTATTTTGACTTTATAGCAGAAGTGTGACAGTAATTTATGTAGTTTTAATTATTTTCGAGATAAAAAAACTACCTGTATTCAAAATGACAGATATTGATTCTAATTGAAACTACTTTCTTAATGTGCATTAATTCAGTTACACCTTGTATAAGGTCCAGAAAATGATAGAATCTTCGTATGGCCTAATCACCCAATATATTGGCCAACAATGGTGACTATGGAAACTACCATTCTATGTAACAATACTGTGTAATGCCGCGCCTCACATTGGGTGTATTGGCTGCAAGTTCTAGTCTTGGATCCAATGCACCTTGGATTGGTCTTGGACAGATATTGATCTGTCCAAGACTGATCTACACAGTGGTGTGTTGGATCCAAGACTGCAGCTTGTGGCCAATATGCCCAATGTGAGGCGCCAACATGATGTAGTAAAGATATAAATGTAATAAACTAAGTTTTACTAATAATGTATCAAGCAATCTACTCACAATCCTGAGCTGTTGTACCTGAGTAACATTATTACAATTTGAGTTTACTCCTTAATGAGCAGCCACACCACACTAAGCAGCCAGGCTTTAAATACACTAGTGTGATCATCAGTGTCTATTCATCATCTGTCTAGACTTTTGCTAACTATGGTTTCCCGTCTAACCGGATGGACCCGAACACGGGTATTTTACACTGAGGAATCATGATCATCAGCGTATTATTCAGCAAAATTATAACAGTTCTAAATGTTTTTGAGATTTTTTTTTTATAGAAAGTGGAAAAATGGCTTCCATTGAGACCTTGCATCAAAGTTAATCATGAACATTTGTCTCTAGTAGCCATTATTCTGGAAGCATTTCATAGATTTTAGTTAAACTTGTATCATGTAATACAGTGAAACCCTTATATAATATAAGACATATTAAAATGTAATTAAAATTTTTGTCCCTACAATATGATATTTTACTACAAGTATTCACATTGAAGGCACATTGAAGGCACCTCATATATTATTAAAAGGCTTGAAAGATGATGATCACAAAATCTGATAAATATAGTAACGCAGTATTAACATAGATTATTTGTCTTGATATAGTGTGCCTGGCTGCATAGTATTAATTAATATTAATTAATTAACTGTCTTATAAAACACAAACATCTTAAGTTACTATAGTACTTTAATTACTCGGTAGTACAAAACAATGAATTTATTTTTAATGAGTTCAATCTCAAAGTATATTAGGTATAGATCATGTGATTAAGAATTTAGTCACGTCATTAACATCAATTTTAATTAGAACGCTTTGATTAGATTTATATACAGACGATTTGATGGAAACTTTGATTTTATAACATTGTTAGTTTTGGAGTTTTGTTACAAGTACTTACCCTGTCAATCTTTTTGTTGAAAGCATAAAGAAAATAAAGATAGTTCAATGTTTCATTGTATCAGATTATATTTATTCTAATAAAATCAAGCTATTGTATGCACATTTTAAATTACGAAGAATTAACAGTTTGTTTACTCAAGTAGGTAATTAAAGCATTATTCATTTTATAATTATTACTTCCTCATAATGAGAAATCTCTGGTCATTAATAATAATAATCTACAATGCTGTTAGCAACTCTTCCTTATGCAAAACATAACTAAAATTATCTATGATTTGACCTCCAGCGGAGATCTGTGTATGAGATATGAACAAAGGTATGTCACACAATAGGCAACAAGAGAAATTGATGAAATGTGTAGCAGTGACAATTTTGTTTACTTTTTCTGTGATTGCTGGCTGGTTTAGATTCTAATAATGTTATATTAGATATTTATCATTTTACTCACATGTGGTGGAGGTTGAGCAGGCGTTATAGTAAGCCCACTGGCCGTCAAAGCCCTTAGCTCACTCAGCTCAGGTGGCAATGCCCTGCATTATAAATAAAATTACATAATTCCACAATATTACAGAATGTAAACAAAAATACAATAATAAAATCACCTGACGCTCAGGTCGACCGCCGAATCGTCTACGTCCATTGTGGTTTAGTCACTTCTGTAACAATTACGTATCACAATTATATACAAATTATTTAGGACACCAATCAATATAAACAATACATATTTTATACACTAACACGCACAATCACAGTTTTGAATCGACAAAAGGGTGAACAATATGTTTGACAATTGATTATGAAGACATTACAATGAAATTGGTAATCATTTAGATCGATTTTTTGTCCAAATGTAATGCACACGCACGCATCACCGGGATGACTATTGACAAGACAACGGTCAATCGGCGCGAGTATCAAGATCCAGAGTTGATTTTAATAATATATACCTAATTCTTAACACTGGGTACTAGTCACATATCTTCTTTGTAAATAAATTGCTATTTGAATGTTTTTCTGCGAGATAAACGAATTACAATTTCCACTCTTGCAGTCACAACAGAATTCCACTAGCAGCCATTGATGACAGATAATACAGAAAATTAATTAAAAAAACATAAATAATTATACCACAGATTTAGTATAGTCGAGTAATCAATTTCGCAACATTCGCTATGCTAAATTCTAAATGAGGCAAAATCAATTCTTCAAAATTTAACATGCCTATTTCGTATTCCTTATTAAAAATAACCCAGTTTCCACCCCAGATTTCCAGAGAGTTGCAAGGATTGAAGGATCTAGCTGGGTTCAGTCCCAATACTATCTGTAAGATAAGATGTATGATACGCTTGAACGGCAGACCAACCAATAGGTACGACAATGCTGGGGACGAGCTTGACTCCTATCACCCAATGTCGTTTTCGTCTATTTTCACTTTTAACATTGATTATCGGGGAACGGAATACGGGATTTGGCCTTAATTGAAAAGGCTAATGCAAGCTACACACGCAGCGACTTTAGTCGCCAGTGACTCACTGATGATTTCAAAATCGCAAGTCCCCACACAAACAGACAATTTTGACAGCAAGATGCTGGTGACTAAAGTCACTCACATACATACCTAACTAATGAATTGAATAATCGTAGGCTGCAAAAGCGAGCGAAACGACAGTTGCTAAAAGCTTCGCTCGCTCTTGCATCTTTCATTCTCTTTTACTCTGACTTTTATATAGTAAGTTAACATAGTAAGTCCTATTTATGTATACAGGGTGTGTCGTAAATAGTGGTCCACCGTTAAGGATTCGATATACCAGATAATTATAGTTTTTTATGTAAATTTAGAGCTTTTGAAGAAAAAGTTAGCTCTTTTCTATTTTAACCCTAATTTTTAGCATAATGATGCAAATTTAGGAGCGATTTTGTAAAAAAAAAATATCCTACTAAAATGGTTAAAATTATAATATGTTATAGTAAATTATTTGGTATATCGAATCCTTAACGGTGGACCACTATTTACGACACACCCTGTATGTATAAATAGTCAAAACAAAATTTAAGCTATCCGAAATGCAAACATTTTCAAGCTCGCTTCGCTTGCTCTAGAATCCCATATTGGTCTAATGCTCTAACTTTTCTAAAAATCTACAAAGTATGTCTGTGTAACCACATGCAGTTTGTTTTAATTTGCTGTGCTTTTTCAGCCAAAATCTACTATAGGAGTGGGTTCTGAGCTGGGGGCTTAGCTGCTTTAGTAGAGAAGTGTGTGGTAGAGGGAGAGAAAGTCACTGCGTGTATTTCTAGCTTAAGGCCTTGAATAATGTCGATGTCAAATAGAATTTGACAGTCTGTCACTCTGTCATTTCTGTTTCTGATTTGCATGCCTCTGTGTTTACAAAATCATCGAGCACACGTGAATTGTTTCGGTATTGTGTTCTATCAACAAAATGCCAGGGCCAGATATGTTATCAAGTCAAGGGCTTCGCCTTGACGGCCGAAGACCTAACGAACTTCGTCGTATTCAGTGCAAACTCGGTGTTTTTACTCAGCCCGATGGAAGCGCCTATTTGGAACAAGGAAACACCAAAGTCTTAGCTGCTGTTTACGGCCCTCACCAGGCAAGTTAAAGTATTTTTACTAAGCTTTTTTATCGTCGTATATCAGTCTAAACAGGCACTTAAATTCCAGAGAGTTTATTTGTTTACAAAGTGCTCTTCAGACAAAGCTTGCCGGTCTCTAAAACAGCAGAAATAAGTGTTCAAATTCCTTTTCATACTATCGAACATTGAACCCCGCATACACCATCTCCATTCTTAAGCATCTAAATACAATTTTGCTTATTTTTTTGGTCCATTATCTCATTAAAAAGTTTGCTACTAATAGGCTTTAAAACTGTTTATACATAAAGAGCCAAGATTCACTATACTTAATTTGCTGGATCTATAAAGGCAATTATTACAAAGTATCTGTAAAATTCACTGGTTAATCTCTTTGCAGACACCAAATCAGCATTACACTATAGTTTTATTATAACGCCTATTGATGTTTATGGTCTAGCTAGGAAGATGTTAAGAATGATAATTAATTTGTTTCAGGCCTCAAAATCAAAATGCTTACAAGACAGTGTTGTAGTCAACTGCCAGTACAGCATGGCCACATTCTCCACAGGTAATCTTGCTTTCACCTTATTTCACATCACCACTATGACAAGCTTTTTGTTAAGAAATAACTTATTTAACACTTTGTACCACTCATTTTCGCTTTATACAACATTCCACGTAACTATATCACATAAAGAAGATTTAGAACTTTATGTCAAGCAAGGGTGATAATTGTTTCAGTCATGAAGGTCAATGGAATAAAATCCATAATTAAATGAACAAGTATCAAAAACCACTGAATAGAATAACTACAGACTGAAGATACAACAGAAGCTGTCTTAAATCCACATAACAATGATCAGAATAATGATTAATTACTAAGCATAGAATGCACTATGACATACCCTTTGACTCATCTATTGTCTGAAATCAATAGTTTTCCAAAAAATGGCATCTTTTTGATGTTTTGAATTACTACATTACATCATGATAAAAGTTCAGCAGTCATCATAGAACATCCATACTAATATTATAAATGCGAAAGCGTATCTATCTGTTACCTCTTCACTCTTAAACCGCTGAACCGATTTAGATGAAATTTGGAATAGAGATAGTTTGAGTTTCGGGAAAGGACATAGGATAGTTTTTATCCCGATATTCCCACGGGAAACTTATGCGGGTGAAGCCGCAGGGCGCTGCTAGTCCATACTAATATTATAAATGCGAAAGTGTGTCTGTCTGTTACCTCTTCACGCTTAAACCACTGAACCGATTTAGATTAAATTTGGTATAGAGATAGTTTGAGACCCGGGAAAGGACATAGGATAGTTTTTATCCCGATATTCCCACGGGATCGAAACTTACGCGGGTGAAACCGCGGGGTGCTGCTAGTATTCTTTAATTCCAATTTTTTTCTCAGATGACTGCTTCTATACAAACTGGGTATTTTTTTTGCATTACTTCAACAGAGCATGGACACGCTTCGGCGCTGCTAGAGGAGGCACTTTCGATTCAAACCAAGTATGTCACCATTTACTTGCCTTGCTTTGAATGACTAATGTTTCTACAGGTCAGTTCTGTCGTAGTGCCGTAGGCTTTGAATGGCAAAGATGGTATAGATGGTGCGTTTAACGCATATTCGGCACCACGAGTTTTATAATTTTTGCCGTCTGTAGTCGCAGCTGGCGCGGCGATTCTGTGCTCTGTGGAAATAATGCACAAAGTACATATTAGTTTGTATAGAAGCTGATAGAAACATTAATGTCACAAACTAAAGGCTTTCGTATGTTGTTTTAGGTGAAAGGAAAAATCGTCCGCGTGGCGATCGCAAGTCACAAGAGATGTCCATGCACTTAAGACAGGCACTCATGGCAGCAATCAAAACAGAGCTGTATCCTCGCTCACAGATTGACATCTACGTTGAAGTATTACAGGTGAGAAATCCTTTGTTAGATAAAAGTAATTTCCCACTGCAAGGGGCTAAGAGGCGTATACATAGAACAAACAAGCATTGCTTGGTTTTCGACGTCTTAGCAGGGTCAAGTGCTGATTAGTATAACTATAATCTATTGTGTATATTGATTGCATTGTATTGAAATAAGTTATGGCAATGGTCCACTCCCCCTCACAGAGAGGAGGCCTGAAGCCCAGCAGTAGTGGAAACATTATAGACATGTGGCAATTATCAGCCTTTGATCTCTACTTTATACATCTGCTATGAGAACTCTTTACTTTTTGCCTTCACCGTATGTAGTTTATGCTGAGGTGAAAGAAATAATCAGACATCATTGCTAGATTCATGGCCAATGCTCATAATATTCTCCACTGTATTTTCATTTTTAAATTCCACCACAAACCTTGAACAAATTCCTTCCCTATCACCAGGCAGACGGCGGCGCGTACTGTACAAGCGTGAACGCAGCGACTCTTGCGCTGATCGACGCCGGCATTCCGATCAAGGCGTACGTGATCGCTTGTAGCGCGTCCTTGGCGTGGAAGGACGGTGAACCGGAGCCTTTAGTGGATGTAAGCCATGTGGAGGAAGCGGCTGGAGGGGTCGTGTTGACTGTCGCTAGTTTACCTAGTACTGGTGAGTTGAAAATGTATAACGTTTTGTAGCTCTAACTCTTGCGCTCTTTATTTCATGAAATACTCAATAGTGGGTTCAATTCGATCGAAGTTTGTGTCCATTTACATAATAAGTTAAATTATACATAGGGTGCAAGGTATTTCGCTACTAAGTAACCACAACTGTTCAAAAAGGGAGTAGTAGAGAGTAGGTAGTTCAATATTCTTATTTGATTCAATAATGTTACAGGAGCCATTGGATTGATAGAAATGTCCCACAGACTACACATGGATTATTTTGATACAGTCTTGAGTCGAGCTATGCAGGGATGTAAGGATATTGAAGTAAGTTAACAATGACAAGTCACCCACCGAGTCTCAGTATCGAGTATACACAAAACATATACCTACATGGAAAAGATCACCCGTTTATCCAGATATATAATTTTATTGGATATAACATGCTTTAAACGAATTGTAAATGGCGGCGCTTATCATGCCATCTCACTTGCAGATTCAAGACTAGCTGCCATTTTGAATTAGTTGTTTATTGGCGCCAATAACATACTTTATTTATGTTGACTTGGTTATAGCATCCAGGTTTTGTGGTTACATGTCAACATACACTGTTCTGACGTCAATATATTTTCAGGTAATTCTGGACAAAGCTGTAAGGGAACATTTAGCTGAAGCCTGGTCTAAGTCAACTGATGATGTGGTTACTATTTAAAATAAATATAATTGTTTTCACTTTTGTGTTAAATTGTTTCTTCTACATAAATGAATAGCTTGGAAGCCAAGTGATCCAACTGACATTTTTGCCAAAATTGAGTTACATAATGTGCATTTTGGCATTTATAATGGTTTTTTAACCATTAGCCGGGTCCACACCGGACGATCCATCGCGCTCCGATCGCGCGCGGCAGCAGCGCGATCCAAAGATGCAGGCGGTGTGGACGTGCCGCGCGCGATCCATGCGCACGTATTGGAGCGCGCGCTCCCTACCTCGCGCGATCCGTGTGCGGTCGGTTTTTGTGCCAGCCTCAAAGGTGCCTCAGTTGCGTGATGCGCGCGGTGTGGACGGTTGTGTTGGTTCGCGCGATCCACCTCGCCATGGACATCTCAGAAAGTCGCCGTTTGATATCGCTTTATAAAGAATTTAAATGTTTATGGGATCCCAAAGATTCTAATTACACCAATAGAGGTGTTAGAGATGACGCCGCCGTTGTACGTGTGACTCCATATCGTACAAGAGTTAGACTGGCTGAATCACGGATCGCCTTAGGATCGCTTGGAGCGCATATTTGGGATCGCAAGTTTCCAAGAGTGGATCGGCCTAACACGATCCACGATCCACGCTCCGCGATCCTGGATCGCGGATCGCGGGATCGATGGATCGTCCGGTGTGGACCCGGCTATTCGTATGCCGCGATCCACGCGAGACATAATGGCTTTTTAATTGTTTCTTTAATTACGGCATTCAACCAGTTATAAGTCAAAAAAATAATAGCACATAATTCAATTTTGACCAAAATGTTAGTAGGATCACTTGGCTTCCAAGTTGTTCCAAACTATCCATGCACATAGTGTGTCTACGGATGTGCCGTTGCCGGCAATATTGCCCGAAGTGGGAATATTTGTGGCAATATTGCCAGCAATATTGCCGGGAGTGGAAATATTTGGGAATATTGCTTAATTGTAAGTCAAATTAAGTACGGAAACTATGTACAACACTTAAAATTAGCATTTAACCTTTTAACCGCCCGACTTTATATGAGTTGGCGTGCCCCCAGCGCCCGAACAAAAAAAAAAAAAAAACGAAAAATAAACGCCGATGAAACGAGCTGTGATGATGTAATAATAATTCAGATTAAACGAGCTGTGTTATTTTGTCGTATATATACGACCCTGGCGGAATGGACACGAAAATATTTGTCGGATTAATCCGACGTAAGCGGTTAAAAGGTTAAAGGCCATAATCTACATTATATACAATAAAATATTGTTTTGGGCAAAATTGCCAATAATGCCAGCATTTTTGGCAATATTCCCGGTATTTTACCGGCAATATTGCCCATGTTGCCGCACACGATAGTGAATATAAGAAATAACACATAAATATTAAGATTGACGATCGTTGTGTATTGAATAAAATACACAAATTCGAATCATTTCTTTTAATGTTGTACTCGTTTTTCATGTAAAATCACATAAAAAAAAAACCACGAGTATAAATATATAATATGGAAATAACAAATGTAAATCTTAACAAATCGCTATCAAAACTACAAATAATCCACAAAAAATAACATTATTTTAATATTTCAATGCACTTATTTCGGTAATCCTTACATAATCTTGCTCTGCGGTCTCATTTTGTCGGTTAGGAACGGACGTTAAAGTGACGTGCGCATTCTCCGAGAGATGCCCAGATATTGGTGCCGATTCTCTTGTCACAAATGCCTCTAAGGCGCTGACTCCACGAGCGAGAGAATCGCGGCGATATTATCGTCGTGCCACGTATTTCTATACACTCTCTATGGAACCGTCTCCACACGGCGATATTATCGCCGCGATGCGACGAGTGGCAATGAGCGCGCGAAACGTCATTACATCGTCGCTAGCCCGCCGCGACTAGCAGCGCGCCCGCCGCGCGCTCGCGACGAGCGCGCAGCGGGCGCGCTGTCAAACGCAGCGTCATTTCAGCGTTGCCTCTCTGGAAACGCGGCGATACCGTTACGAGTCGTCGCGGAAACGCTGCGATTCCGTTACGACTCGCGACGATACGCGGCGGAATTATCGCTCGTTCGTGGAGATTATCCGACGATATAAGGGCGGACTCGTCGCGATTCTCTCGCTCGTGGAGCCAGCGCCTAAACTAAACTAAAAATCACTAAAATTTAGTTTATTCCTGTCAAACGACGATTTCCCATTCTGAAATTGACTAAAGTGACACAACTTAACTATGTTTTAGTTTGACAGCACTAAGATGGCACTGAGTTATTTAATCTATTGAAAATGGCAATTTTGCTATTCTGAATTTCACGTTTTTCACCTAAAATTTAGATTGTTTAACTAAATCATTTTTAATCGCGATTAAAAAGGTGTGGAATAAAATTAGTTGTCGTTGTAGAAAAAAATGTATAGGTACACCAACACCTCGACTTCAGATGCAAAAACAGTACTGTATTTTTTTTTTCTTTTGCTTATATCTCGAAAATGGTGTGTCCTATCGCAAAAGTAATGAAAATTTCGACCCCCTTTGTGAAACCCATAAACCCCCTAAAACTCAACATGTAGGTAATAATTTTTCATATTTTCCATACAAAAAGTGAAAATTCCTTAAAAAAAACACGCCAAGTCTGCCCCTGCGCGCCTGCGGCTCTAAAAAAAATTCACGGGGTAGGGCAAACAAGTACCACGTGTCGGCGAGTTGCGATTGTCAAATTCGATTTTAGTTGTGTCAAAATTATTTTTAAATTTAGAGAATCTTTCATGCAGAATAGCAGGCTGTAAGATTCTCATAGCAAAAAGTAAGGAATTTTAGTGATAGTTTAGTTCGGTGTACAAGAGAATCGGCACCACTGTTCTCCCAACACAGTCCAAACCCCGTGCCGTGCATGTGCAGCGCGAAAGAGATGGAACATACATTGATGTTTATTCATATAATTATGTCCTATCTTTATGCACGACATGCGTGTGCGTATTTCAAATATTTTATGATCGATGTACAGACGCCAGCACATCAACCTACCCCTAACTGTCAAATTTTCACAATCAACATTGAACCTTATACTTTAGCGATAAAGTTGAAAATCTATTACAGAAATCTGACAGATTGTAGTAGGTTGATGTGCTGGCGTCTGTACTTCACAAATATAACTAAAAGATGATAACACCTGCAGTAATAATAAAATATATTGGTATTATTTGACAGGCAACATTGGCAATATTGCCAATGTTGCTGGCAATATTGGTATTTTACCGGCAGTGGGAACATTGGGAATATTGCCGGCAGTGGCAATATTGCCACCAGGCACATCACTAAGTGTGTCCTTGCTTACAACTAAAACATACAAAATAAAACATCCAAAATAGACTTACATATTTATTAGAGATCTGAACAAAATAAGAAATTAAATTATATGTACAGTCTATGTTAAAACTAACTAAATTAGAGGTAAGTTAATAGGTACACACTTTTTCCATTACTTTGCTTATTGTATGGTGAACAAAAAAAACTTATTTATCGAAACATTCTATGGCAAACGAAAAAGTGACGTAATTGAGTCAGCAAAAAATTGTTACAGCAATAGCCAGCATAACTAACGCAAAATGAAAGAAACAAAAAAATAAATATATTTTTTTAAATATCGGATGTAAATATCAGTCCATCCGTTCCTGTGATTGCACATACGAAATAAATAAAATGTATCTTTGAATAAATAAAACAAGTACTATACTGTACTCAATAAGTCCGCATTGTACAAATTCCACAATATTGCACTCGCAAGGACTAATCAAAATAAATATTGCTTCATTCGAAGCCTTTGTTAAAACCGCTAATTTATTATTATTTTAAAAATGTATAAAAGTTTTTTTTTTCGTCTTTACCGCGTAACATAATTGCAACATTTTAAAATAACTCGACCATATAAAATATGCATATATGACATTGCAAACAACAATGTACAGGTAAGGCCAAAATATTATTATGGGATATAATTTATATCTTATTACACTGAGTTGCTAAGGCACTCATCTACATTACCATCTATATATAGAAAAAAAAAATCTTTATGCGTAAGCAAAAGGGGAAAAAAAGTGGGCGCTTGAAAAAAAATGTCCATTGCGTTACATGCAAAACAAATATCTCTCAATTCCAAAGGAGACTTAAAACTAATTGTATAATACGAATAAATGTTTTGTCACATCTCTATGGCTCCGATGTATAAGCTTTCGAATTAGCGACGAAATGGTTCCAAAAAAACCAACGCAGCGAAAGGATTGTTACGAATATAGGTCTCCAATATACCCCGTCGATTCCAAGTGAACAAATTGAGACGTAGTACTATATTCCTTTAAAATATTCGGTTGTAGATAAATGTGATGCCTTTTACCTTTAGTGACCATAAAATGAAAAAAAAATTCACTTACAAAATTGCACATTCCTTATCAGCAAAGATGCGTCGTTTGACTTGCATCTGCAAAGTGCCTTAATTTTTTTTTTTATTTCAAATATTTGCACAGATTAGGAGACTTATCTCTAGAAATTCGTTTTTACTGTGCCATAATGTGACGCACGACCGTACATATAATTGGTCTGAAGCTGTTTTCCTAAGCAAATGTATATGAAGAAAGACAACTGTATGCATCCTCAGAAAACCAATTCTAATGTTCTGTTCCCTAATCCGTGATAAATTAATAACAGGGCTAACACCAAAGCTGACGTCATACAAGCGAATACTTGGAAGGAAGCATTTCTGCATAAACACTTGACAAATTCGAGTGCTGCAAATTCCTTAGTATTAATTGCGTGATAAGATATTTTGCAAAGTGCATGATAAAATGCTCTATGAGAACTTTTACTATGCAAAGAGATATATATATGCTGTTGCGACAGTACTCGGGCGTAAATATGTCATATAGAAGTTAAGAATGTGTCGCACAGGCATTATGAGTGACAAGACGCCCGATGCTTGTACAACTTTGTACTTGATGACTCTGATTACAAAGCCTATTATTCAGACTCTGGTGTTAGCCCTTTTTAACAAATTTTGATAATAATAGACGTCCTCTTGGCGTCGCTAACCCGAGAGCTGCTTAGTATACTTAACGACAGCTATGGTAGAAAATACTAAGCTTTAATATAAGTGTAAATTGTGAAGTTGAACGCATATTTAGTTGGCAGCCACTGGTTCGGGCGCCGCCGGTACTACTTTTTGACTAGAATCACCCACCGCCGCCGCATCTGTGGAACGAAAAATATAAATAGTATACTATGATTACGGTACTGAGGGGCAATTCTTGTAATTGTAAGGACGTTCACAGTCTGATCTCAGTCTCAATCTGTCAAAAATACCTCTTAATTTCCCTACATTTTGACATTTGTTTGTCGCTGAGATGAGTCTGCGACTAGATTTTGAATGTTTTAAACTACGAGAATTGGTCTTCTGATCACTATCAGCTAAAGTCATCTTTATCATGCCCGTATCCCAATTTATTTGGGATCGGCGGAACATGTCTGTCTAGGAGTATAACCGACGATACTATGCATCTGTAATACAGGCGTGGTTTTATGTGTAACACCTTAAAACACATTCGTTTTGACAGATCATCCTAAAAGTGAATATGAACACGAACAGTGTCAGTGATATTATGGTGTGGTGTGATTTTGGCAGATTAGGTAGCAAGGGAGACCTTTGCCCAGCAGTGGGAGTAGTGGGACTTTATGGGCTAAATATATAATCTGCCTAAACTTTTCACAACTATATTTGGGGTCGGCTTCAGTCTAACCGGACACAGCTGTAATACCAGTATTTTATTGGAGCAACTGAATATCTGACCTCCACATCCTAGTCACTGGGCAACACGATACCCCTTGGTAAGACTGGTTGTCAGACTTTCGGGCTTCTGACGTCCCATAATGACTGTCAAAGATCCACGAATGACAGCCGGGACGGACCCATAGTTTATCATGCTCTCCGAGGCTTGGAGGGGTCTCAGTATGTAAAGATGGTCACCCATTCACGGACTGACTGCGGCAAGCGTAGCTTAACCTGATCGATCGCCCTTTGCGGTGGTTATTACTTAGCCACGAGCCCCAATAGATAGATAGGTAAAATAACTCTGTTAATACTGACCACTGCTAGTCTTGTTGGGTGAGTTGTGTGGCGAGCTGTTCTGCGACTCGCTGGTGCTGCCCTCTGCTTCACCGGTCTCGCCAGCCGACGATGCAGCCTGGAATACATACAGTACAGATAATCAAATGAAGACAGTCTCAATAGTTACAGAGTCAGAAGTATGAAAATAATATTGTAGTCAAGATCGCTATCAATATGGTTTTTCAGTGACCCATTACCTAGAAAAAGTTTATTCTCATGTAAGTAAGTGGCTCTTTTGCCATTTTTGAGAATAAAGTATTTAACCTTTTCGCCGCCAACGTACACAAAACGCAATGCCTCGCCGAGCGCCAAGCTATAAATGTATAACTAAATATATAGTAAACAGTAGTGATGGGGATATCGTCATATCGATGAATAAGATTTGTACGCGTAAAGTTAAGATTTAAAGTTGATTTTACGAATATAAATAAAAACTGATTAAATATTTCCAGATTTGTTTTGTTTCACAGTATCCTTAATAAGAAAAAACAGTATAAATTATGAGTATCAAAGAAACTAATACATAACTCAATTAGAACTATAAGGAATGGGGTACATCTCTATTTGTTTCATGATCTCATTCTTTAACTTCATATCAAGTTATTGGCACTGAGGGCACGTTGAATTCGATTCTGATCAGGGATGGGGTCTATGGTCTTTCTTTCTTCTATTTTTGTTTATTCCTGTGTTTTTTTAATAACTTCAGTTAACGTTTTTTACCGTAGGTATCTAAGTGGCAGAATTTTTAATTGTTTTTAAAGTGTTTTTTGAAATGGAAAGTAACTATATATTTAAATTCTATCACGCTTGTAGCCGTGTACTTATCAAAGCATTGTTTTTTAAGTGTTGTTTCTGTTCTTTTCTTAACTCATGTATTGTATTTACCATAATAGTGTATGGAGTACAAAAACAGTACCTAAATCTACTGTAATTACAGTGCATCTGGAGATACTGGGCTCACCGAACATTTTACATACTTATTGAATTCCTACTCTTTGATGAATAAACATTATTATTATCATCCAGTTAGACATACCTCAGAATTATCTTCTGGTTCAATGTTCTCCACAAAATACTCCGAGTCCGATTCCACACCTTGCAAAATTTTAAGAAGTTCGTCCGAATCAAGTTCTTCACTTATTTTTCTATTTGTTATCAAGTGAAAGAAAGAAAGATGCGTGCGCGCGAATCCGATTTTGTGCTGCACTATGCCAAAGTGACCTTGACAGCCGCACGCCTATGACGTCACTGACCAACTTCTATAGTAGTTCGTGGCACTCGGTGGCGCACAGGGGCATAGACGACCAATTGTTTTGTAGAGATGGGAAAATAACTATCGACAAGAATTGGTAACAACTTTATAATTACGTATCGGCATCTACCTGAAGGTCGAAATTCATCTAGTATCCTTTGTAATGAAGTAGATAACTAAGTTCATATTTTATTGACCTCAAATTGTTTTCGATATTCGTAACTTTCTGTATTTATAAATATTTCAATGGTGAAATCAACCTTTCACGGCACATCACTGCCCAACTTGATATGAAGTGATTGGCGTTCTGAGGAAAGTAACAAAATTCGGATTTTCTGTTTTTGCCGATTTTAGGACAAACTAGGGCTTATTTTGTGTAGAAAAATAAAAAACAGGGTAGTAGACAGTGCTATCTTAAATAATAAAATGGAACAAAGCTTTTAATCACAGTAAATTTATTTTAATAAGATAGTTAAAATTAACAACTTCTATAGAAGTTGTGGCGCTGGTGGCACGAAAATCCCGAACTTCTATAGAAGTGCTTGGCGGTGAAAAGGTTAAACCCAAAACGGCATGGAATTAAAAAAGGGCCATGTCCAGCGGTTAACTGCTATAGCCTGTGGGGTACTTTCGTAACATACTAACAATAGCAATGGCTTTTATTTAGCTTTTATTTAGACAGTTCAACAACATTAATTGCATTATTTACGTTGTTGATCAGACATAGTTTTCTAGCATATAAAGCAAGAGGTTTAGCAATATTCTTCAAAATCATTCAGATTGTGATTGACAATGTGTTACGCAATCAGGGTGCTGAAGATGGCAATGATATTTCTACTCAACCCTCCTTACGCTGACACTGATGTAAATAAAAATAGCTTGTTACAAACTTGCAACTCGCCTCTACTTCTCACGGTTTTTACGAATCGACAGAATGAGAGATTCTTCAATTATATGTAAGTTTCATATGATTATATTATGCACATAAACGTTCCGGAATAATTTCCCTAAATGATGCTGGAATCTGCATCAGAATCCGTTGTGTAGTTTATTAGAACAAAACAATATAGATAACTCACCCTATTTTTATTCCTTGGAATTCTTGGTTTTGGTCCCTTCGGCTCCTTGGTGGGGTCGAAGTGGCAGTCAAATATCTCAATCAGTTCTTTTATGTCTTCCTCCTTAGCGGACACGGTCAGCGATGACATTTGCTTCTCCAAGCCTAAAGAAATAATTTTAGTAAATTAATAGAATCCATCAAGGGTCCTTAAAAAACTAGTGTCAAACTGTCAGCTAGTGTATAAATAAAATTAATTGTGCAAAAATGATGATAAATGATAAATGATAAATGATTTTATTTCTGTAAGTAGGTTTGCACAAACACTTTTACACGTCAATCATATTTTAAAAACTAGATGAGGTCGGCGTTTCCTATCTGACTACTCTGAGAAGAAAGGCCGAAACAAACTCAGAGGTCACAGTCTCTTTTAAAGTCCAGACATAATCTTGGTCAGGTTATATGAAGACCATGTAGATCGAAGTCCGAGATGGTCTTTTGAAGAAACAACCACACAGATTGAGTGGACCTGTCCAGTCAGTGCACGCATTTGTCAGAATTCGTGCAGCTCAACTCAGAACTTAAGGAGCTCAACGATTCGACGAACAATACCAAAGAAAGGACATTTGGGTAGGCCACATAAAATACTCAAACTGCCAGACCATGACAAAACTAAACAGAACAAAGAAAATAATCAAAATAAAAAAAAATAAAAAAAAAGTAAAAAATAAAATAAAATGACCCACATTGTCTTCACACTCACAATAATTAAAATAATATAATACTTTACAAAGTAAGCAGATGTCATTGTTTATATAAAATACATTAATGTCAATGTGTATATAAAAAAAACAATATGTTCAAAATACAAAATTGGAAGCAGATCAATCCCAAGCTTTTTTGTCCTCAATGTAATCTTTAACAGTATAAAAGGCTTTCTGGCACAACTTACGTTTAATGAATGATTTGAATTTATTAAGGCTTAGATCTTGAACTTGGCTTGGTAGTTTATTGTAAAAGCGTATACATTGGCATCTGAATGAGCCACCTATTTTCTTGAGCCTTGTTGTAGGTACAACAAATTTGTGTTTGTTCCTAGTATTTATATTATGGATATCACTGTATTTTTTAAACAATTTTATATTTTTATGGGCATATAAAAGATTTTCATAAATATACTGAGAAGGCACAGTCATTACATTAATCTCTTTAAATTTTTCTCTGAGAGAGTGTCTCGGGCTTAATTTATAAATTGAACGAACAGCTCGCTTCTGTAAAACAAAGATAGTCTGAATATCGGCGGCATTTCCCCACAATAGAATACCGTACGACATTACACTATGAAAATAGCTAAAGTAAACTAAACGGGCCGTCTCTAAATCAGTTAAATTACGAATTTTTCTAACAGCGTATGCTGTGGAACTTAGCTTTTTTGACAATTTGTCTATATGTGGACCCCACTGAAGCTTAGCATCCAAAGTTATGCCCAAGAATACTGTGCTGTCTTCAGGATTCAATTCTTCGCCCTTTATCAACACATTAGTTTTCACCTGCCTGACGTGAGGTAGCGTAAACTTAATGCATTTGGTTTTTTTCTCGTTTAGAAGTAAATTATTAACATTGAACCAGTGGACTACTTTCGAGATCGCGCTATTTACATCGTCATTAACCAACTGCTGACGTTTAAGTTTAAACAAAAGTGAAGTGTCATCTGCAAACAACACTATATCATGATTATCCTTTATGAGGTACGGCAAGTCATTAATATAAATAAGAAACAAGAAAGGACCAAGAATTGAGCCCTGTGGGACTCCCATTGTTACTATAGATCCGGGTGATCTTTTTCCATTAACGTCCACGCTTTGAATCCTTTTACTCAAATATGAAGTAAGAAGATCCAGAGCACTATTCCGGATCCCGTAGTGGCGGAGTTTCCTGATTAAAGTTTCGTGAAAAACGCAATCGAATGCCTTGGACAAATCACAAAAGATGCCCAAGGCATCGCATTTATCTTCCCAAGCATTATAAATATGTCCTAAAAGTTCAACACCGGCATCAGTAGTTGAACGACCCCTTGTAAAGCCGAACTGTTTGCTATGTAATAATTTATGTTTATTAAAAAATCTCTGCATTTGGTCTAAAATTAATTTCTCAAAAATTTTACTAAAGGTAGGTAGTATAGAAATAGGTCTATAATTTGTGGGGTCTGATGTACTACCTGATTTAAACAAAGGTATTATTTTACTATACTTCATAAGGTCAGGAAACTCCCCACTGTCAATGCAACTATTGAAGATAAGAGCCAGAGTAGGTGCTACAACGTCAATATGGTTGATGGTTTTCAAAGTTAAGTGAAATGACCTCTAACCAGCCGTTTCACGAAATATTCAAGCATTGAGGGCATCTAGTCAGATTGGAAGCCGACCCCCCACACTAGTAAAGAAAAAGGCTAGTCAGATAACTTACCAACAAGCTTCTGTTCCATCCAAGCCTCCCTTAGCTGGTCGTACAGTAGCCCGGCGTCGGCCAACAAGCGCCGCAGCTGTGTGACGCGTTTGCGCTCAGGCCGCGCAGAGCGAAGCAGTGGAGCGAATACTGGACGGAACGTGTTCTGTCTGAGATCGTGAAGAAATAGGTTAGGTCAGGTATTCTATTCAAATATAAAATAAGTTGCCCCATTTGCATTGGGAAAGAAACACCAACATCGTTTTTCGCAACATCAACATAGCATAATCAGCCTATAATGTTCCCACTGCTGGGACACAGGCCTCGTCTCTATGAGTGACTGGGGTATAATCCACCACGCGGACACTGTGCGGATTGGCGGATGTCACATGTCTTTTTGGTTCTAGGAAATGCCGGTTTCCTCACGACGTTTTTTCCTTCACAATTTTGAGAGCAGTGGTGATCAAATAATTTACACAAAGTAAAGTGCCTGCTTGGGTTCGAACCTACGACCTACAACTTGTAAATCGCGGCCGTTACCACTGGGCCACCACTGCTCGCAAAATATTTCGTTTTAATCGAACATCAACATAATATATGCTGCTGAAAACAATGTTGTGCAACTTTGTTTCCTAGCGAACTTGGTACCAGGAGCATTTTCCTGAAACTGTGTTGTGCAACTTTGTTTCCAATTATTTTTTTATTTATAGCTTTATTGCCAAACACTTATACATTACTTCCTTAATTTGTGTATTTCTTGATGGCAATAGCTTTAAAAAAATATGGTTAGTTGTCTATGTAAGGACCGCCTTTAGCGATAAAAGCCTCCTTCATTTGTTTCTGTTCTGTCCTGTCTCTAGCAACTCTACTCCATAACTTCTTTGCCGTTTCAGTGATATCATCAGTCTATCACTTGTGTGACCCTTTCCAATGAATACGGGTCTTAACCAATAATTATGTAAGCTCACCTCTCCAGCAGTTTCTTTAGACTAGCGAGTGCCTCGAGCTCGGTGTGCACTGGGCGAGCCCACGCGCGCGCTGTCTCCACCATGTCCTTGCTGGCGGAGGCACCTTCGCCACCCGCTCCTACTTCTTGCTGTTCGCCTGATAACGAGAAGGGAAGGTTATTCATTTTGTTAAACAAAAATAATGTCGGTCGAAAATCGCATCCGTTTTCTAGGAAATAAATATAAGTCGCAACTCTCTCCCCCCAGCCACAACAGTACACAGAACGCAAGGGTTTTAGTGTAATAAACTCGTTTCCGACCAAAAAACTTACTGGCAACATCGAAGACAAGCAGAATTGTCAAAATTCTATAAAAAATGCTACTAGCAACCTGCTCCGGCTTCACAGGGTGCAATTACAAACACGTTGTACACAAGTTCTGAGCTGCAAGATGCTGAACAATCCTGTAGGCAGCGGTAGTCTGTTCGAGCGCGCTCTCCACAGTCTGCATCAAGCAAGACTCGCGCCAACACACGCAGGGACACAGATTTTACTGTGGCTTTGCATTTGTGAGTTAAATGACTGCTACATGATGTAAATGAGAGGTCTCTTACCCTGTGCAAGATGCTCAACAATCCTGTAGGCAGCGGTGGCCCGTTCGAGCGCGCTGTCCACAGAGAGTGAGTCTGCGTCAAGCAACACTCGCGCCAGCACACGCAGGGACACAGACTTTACTGTGGCCTTGCATTTGTCTGCGGCGAGGGCATAACTGTCTGCAAATCCAGCTACTATTGACTTGAAGCGGTCGAGAAGCTTGTACCTAAGAAAAATAACAGAATTTATCAGCATAAGTTTGTTTTATCGTTTCGACACGAATTACTTATGAAAACTCTTGTCTTGGTAAAAATATTAGACCAGAAAAACAGATTTATATTGAGAAGACGGCAAGACAAGAGATTGTGCGAAAAAAAAGTTAATATTATAAATTATCGCAATGGACTTTTTTCATAGTATTTCTCAAATAATCCCAGTGAAAATCTCCTTTACTAGGATCTTTCGGAGAAAAGTATCTTATTTTATTTTCCTGAGCTATAAGTATTAGACAGTCAGCAAGAGCGTAGCGAGACTGACTGTTCAAAGTACACCGAGCGTACATGTAAGTATCGCACGATACTTCGCTTCGCCATCTGAATTCTTTGCAGTACATAGACACGCGATTAAGAACGAGAATCCTTCCAATACTTTATAACTTTTATCACTATTGAATTCAGAATACGACTTGATAATGCACAATTTTAACATCATCCCCTGTATTTATTCCAATTTATTTGGTTTCCATACATCTATTTCTATGAGCTGACATCTAAGTGTTACCTACGTTCTTTCAGAGTTTATGCAAATACCAATAATCATACGCATGGAATTGAACACCTGTTCCCTTTTAGTTTTTCACATAGAATAAATTACCGCACTTCCCCTCACATCAACTTCACGACCCTGATTCTACATTTAATAAACGACTTGTAACAGTATTAACACGAACAATAACTATATATTTCAGTATTTTTCCAATAGAATTAAAAAACACAAGACTTTTATAGTATAGCCTAGCTCTGCAGGAAAAATAACCTCAAAAACGCCAAAAGCCGTGATGAAATTGACCAATTAAAGGTTAGAGACAATTTTCGTTATCCTGCGATCTGGCGAGTTTTTAATGCAAACACAAGTTGGTTTACAGATGCTGAATGCGTTGTGTAGTATTGTGTACTCTCCCTTTACTTTCCGAATTAATAAACGCCATCTGTCATCGCCATCAAAACGGCATTTAATGGTGCCCTCTATCAACACAGATGACTTTTGAACGATGTGTAACGTGTAAGTACGTACAAAGTGGAGCGTACTTTCAATATCGTATTCTGTACGCATGCTGGCTGCTATGATGTCCCAAAGATGTCGTTACAGGCGATTAGTTTTGATGAGATGATGGAATACTGTAATAGTTTTGTTACCTTATACATAGTTTAGTTTTGAAGTTATTTTTTTATTGATTTACTTAGATTTATTGGGGGGCGAACTCGCAAACTATCAAATAATCTAAAGTCAAGTTCTCGCGACACTTCTACGAAGTTCGGCGTGCTTAATCCTGTAGAACTTTTACAATTACCAAAACATAACAGGCGGGTAGTAGGCAGGGTAAATAAAATATGTTTTAGATATATTGTTGTTGCTACACTAAACAGTAGCAATATATCTGCCGAAATAATGCGACGGGAAGATCGGCGTGTTTGCGCCTGCCATGGTTTTCAAATTACCCGAGTACGGATACATCAAGGCCGGAATTATTGCAATCATTTTCTTTGAAAACGCATGCTGAATTTCCTTCGCGTAATTTTCCGCAGGTAATGCGCTACGTTAGGGCATAACGAAATATTCTAGAATCAAGAAGACCTCTTACCTAGTGAGGGCTTCAAGCAGCATGGTGGGGCTAAGACGACGGGGCTCATGGTAGATGAGGATCACGCTGCCATCGCCCTTCTCTTTCTCCAGCCAATCCAGGAAGTCCGACAGGGCCGATATCTCTGACTTTGTTTTCAATATCTGTAGGAAAAAGTTGAAATTCAAGATGTCAAGTTTGCAGACCGGACATGTCGACTTAAGTTTCCTCAACAGACCATCTCGGACACTAATCTGCATGGTCTTCGTATGGCGTGAACAAGATTATTTATGTCTGGACTTTAAAAGAGACTGTGACCTTTGAGTTTGTTGCGGTCTTTCTGCTCAGAGTGGTCGGGATAGGAAACACCGAACTAATCTAGTTTTAAAACAATGTTATTGTGCAACAGTGTTTTTTTTTTTAATTTACCGAAATAATTATCGTTCATCATCATTCATTTCTCAGTTTTGCACTGATTTTGTTTTGAACAGGATTAGCAAAAAGATTGGTTGAAAATAAATAAAAACCTAATCCTTTTTTTTTATTTGAATTTGGAATAAGTCTCACATATCAAGATTACTTTGTGCTGTGAACAAGGAGTGCATTTAGATACGTAACGTAAACTAGCTACGCCCCCTTCCCTTGAGGAAATTCATTGATTTACCCGCCATCTAGCTTCGTTTATTATACATCACATAGGCTGAGTGCATCGCACGCACTTTGACAAAGAGTGGCGCAGGTTGCGCTGCGTCTTTTGGAATATTTAAGAATACAATATTATGTATTTTCTATATGCCTAAATATGTTGTGAATATCTGTCTTTCGACATAAAATGCTAAACTATCCATGTCAGCAAGAGGTTTAAGCGAAGAGTACATGTAGTGAAAAGAACAGCCAATCAACAAGTTGTGAGCCTAGTTAAATACCAAAGATGCGCCAGACGTCCTTATTTTTTTTTTCTCCTAAAATGATAACAACATCCTACCTTATGAGTATTAGTGTCTTTGAGCATACGGTAGCGTCCCACAGTGACCACGCGGACGTTATGACGGCGGCGCGCGCCCGGGTTGAGGTCGCCGTAGGGCATAATGTACTGGGAGTACGACTGCTTCGGAGTGTATGCAGCTATCTGGCATATCTGAAACAATAGAAACATGTTTGTTATATAAAAGCTCGAAATTGCAGTGGAAAAGCATGGTTTCTGTCTTTGGAAGGTTTAAGCTTCGTAATTATACATTTATTAATAATATAAATGAGAAAATAAGTCTGTTTCTTCTTCACGCCTTAACGGATTTTGACTCACAGGTGGACCACGATACTTTCTTTTTTAAACGGTATTTTCTTTTTTAAATCTCTTGAGTAGGTTCCTCTGGGACAATTTCCCAACTCAACGCGGGCGAATCCGCGGGCAAAAGCTATTTTATACACAAATGTTGCAGTATTAAGTTTTTGTGTTATTTGAAACACGTTGCTAATTGCAACATTGCATTTATAGTATGCGTGGACAACGTTTGCAGCGACAAAATGTACACAAAACCATGTAATTGCAACTTTTGTTTACTGTAAATACAAAGCTTTCGACAGTCGTTTATGGGCTCAGAATTTCGGAATTACTGGATGGATTGACATTAACACCTGTGTATAAAATATTTGATATTTATTAATTGCATTCGCAGGAAGCCGAGGCAAACCGCTAGTTCTTAAATTAAATATGTAAACAGAGGCCTCTACCTTGCCTTACGAGCGTAACAGGCTAGTGATAGAGTAAGAGCACGAACATGAAATAACTCAGAAATCGCCGCTCCAGTGTTGCCATCTACACATTTTGTATGGCAATTATTATTGTAAAGAGAACCGTGTGAGAGTATTTCGAACTAGACAGGTACACACCCAGACTCCTAAATCGAGTCACCGCGCATTTGCAAACAAAGTATCAAGACCTAAAACTACGACCTAAAACATCAAAATAATGAGTCAAAGAAAAAGTTTGTATGCAGTTTTGAAACAGACATATTGGCGATCATTTTGGTGTTATCATTGTGAATTCATGACCATTTAAAAAGTCATAGACCTTTATACAAAAAAATGCAGGGTAGAGTGTAATTTGTTTGGTTTCAAATACGCTACAAAAATGTATAGAAATGGTTGGAGGGACGTTAATATAATGCTAGGTACAGATATATGAATAAGTTGGTTTTAGGTGTTCAGATTATTTTCGTTGGTGAACCGAATCGATCAATAGGATTACGACAAGCTGGCTTTGATATTATGCAATTGTGTAAGTTCAGTTTTAATGGGCAGGTTGAAAGAAAACCCAGGAAATATCTTAAATTAATATCTAAAATGAACAAAGCAGACCTACATTATTTAGCCTTACGATCAAGATTTTTCTGAGCTGAAAAAAAAACATCCTAAGTATTTTAGACACAATTTGTTAAGTCAATAATAAGGAAAAATACTGCCTGAAAACAGTGCCTAAAATACCGTATAATATGGCCTTTTTAGCGCCTGTAACCGTAACAGCGTTGCAAGATAACATAAAAAGAAAATAATTTTCAAAAAGTGAAATTTACACCCAACTAAGAGTTTGGTAGAAAAACTGGGTAAAAATGCATAAAGTCAGCGGTATGGTTAGAACCGGTTCCCACAGGCTACCTAAATGCCCTGCGAAAGCCGTTCTGCCACACTGACTTTCGATAAATAGCCGAAAATTTTGCGTCCGCAATCGTGTTTGATGGATACGATGGCGCGAAAACGGTTGAACGGATTTGGATGAAATTGGGCCACAGTTAGTTAGGTACTTTTAATCCCGGAAGTATGATCCCGTGGGATATTTTTCGACGTACACGCGGTAAAAAGATGTACTACAAAAAAAAAAACTTTGTCTCTTACCTCATCAATGAGCCTCCTGCCAGTGGTATCCATGTCCCACCCGACGAGAGCATACTTGCCGGGCGGCAAACCGGCCGGCTTCTCGGCCAGCGCTGGCGGCAACTCAGTGGTTGCCTCCATCTCGCCGCCATTCGCCTTCGCTTCGGACACCATTGCCATGTAAAACTACGGCGGGCTGGTGACAAGAGAATACGTTTACGTTAAAAAAAAAGCGACAAATTGACATTTACGGGCACTTGTGAATTGTCAAAAGAATCGGTCAGTCAGAAAGTTGAAGCTACTGCCCATTCCAAAGCGTAGTAGGTCTCTATGGAGAAGAACGGGTTCAGATGCGCCAAAATTATAAGAACGAACAGACAAGACGGTAAAAAAAAAAAACAAACGGCAAATTAAACTGATATTTAAAGGCGCAAGGTATATTTCAGAATGAACACACTGCCGTTTTTCTATCAATTCAGAAGTTAATTTTCTTAGTAAGTTGTTTTGATAGTTTTAAACAGTACTCGTTCCTATTTATTTGACTCGGGACTGTACCGTGATATTGTGGGTTCAAAGTGTTCAAACTCAGTGCAAACTGCCAATGAAATAGATAACTCTAGTCCTAAGAAACCGGACAGGAGCTGATCTAATACCAGTTGATACCAAACAAATCCCAAAGAAAGTTATCATGTCAGGTGAAAAGTATGCACAACTAAAAAAAAAAAAAAATGTTCACAAAGAAAAATTGACCGCCACGATCAAATTCCTGGTAAACAAATATTCACAATGGATGTGTGAAAGCGAATGATGCGATTAAATTGCATGGGCTCACCCCTTGCAATTTAATCGCATCATTCGCTTTCCTGTCCTGTTATTTAAATCGTTATTTATCCCTTGAACGCGCGTCAGATGAAATCCCTGTTCGCGGATTAATTCATTTGATGCAATACGAGATCTCATTGTAAAGTTACCCTAAAACAACTAGACTACAAACAAAAACATTATTAATAAGTAAGTATCAAATTCGAATATGTGGGAAACCCGTTTAAAAACCCTTAATCGAATTTCATTTGGTTAATTACTGAAAATTCTCTAATTATGTAATTATGTGGTAAACAGAATTACTTAATATTATATTTTCGTGTGAAATGCAGGCTGCAACCCCGTCAGACTGACGTGGTAGCCCGGCCTTACGGCGCCACAAAGGGGGGTACCGGACACCTCTGCACCACCCTACAATCTCCCAGTATCGATTAGGTACATCAAAACGCGAGTAAGTCATTCTGAGGAGCGTCTCCAGTTCGCGCTAGCTAGTGTGGCAATGTTTTGGCACACCGGTAATTATTTCGATGTAAAGAATAACCCAACCCTCTTTGCAAAGTCCCATCTTATTTTGGAGAGCGTCAGCATACCGTGCCGATTCGCGCGGCTTTGTCTGCTCGAGGTGATAGTCCGTATTTATGTTTTGGGACCCTACGACCGGTCACCGCTTCCCACAACATCTTTTGCCATCTTAACCTCCCAAAATTGTGCGCGAAACTTGAAATAAGAGTTTATTACTAGCGCGTGAATGGTAAAAGTTTCGACTACCAGCATCAGATCTAAACTTTCGCGTAATGGAAGTGAAAGCTGCCAAGTTTCACCATAAGTGGCGCTAACAGCACTAACAGTAAACATTGTTTTATCAAAATTCATATTTCAATCAAAAAGACTAATTGATATGTTCAATGTACTAGAATTTCACCATATTATTCAATTACATTGTCATTGTTTACTGAGAGGGGCCCGCGGCTAAATAATAACAACCGCACAGGTCGATTGATCAGGCTAAGCTACGCTTGCCGCGGTTGGTCTCTGGATGGGTGACCATCTTTACATACCGAGATCTCTCAGTGTCTCGGAAAGCACGTTAAGGGGACTACATGATCTACAGCGCGGTCACTGTCGGACTGCATAGAAAAGAAAGAGAAGCGCGATGACACAACGCTGGTAATTGATTGCAAAATATGAAGCCAATTATCTATTTACAAAAAATCTATTGTTTGGACTAAAAAATTAAAACACTAGTCTTTTAGTATGTTGCTTGTAGAATAATCTGACAAAAATCGTAGTGATTGTATGCAAGTATGGTTTTTATTGTAAAAAGAAAATTTTAGAGGTATCTTCATGATTTTTTTTCACACTATCTACCTAGCATATATCCTGAAGAATATCATATATTTTTCTGATTTTGTTTAATGTAGTCGATCATATACTTTATTGTTTGTAAAACTTGCGTTTTTTGCGTTTAGGTCCTGCAAGCCCCTTAAGCCGTTGGTCCCGGCTGTCACTCGTGGATCTTTGACAGTCGTTACGGGTAGTCAGAAGCCCGAATGTCTGACAACCAGTTAAGACTGGTTGTCTGATTGTTGATATCCCTTGGTAAGCCAAGGGATATCGTACTACCCAGTAACTGGGTTGTGGAAGTCAGATAGGCAGTCGCTCCATGTAAAATACAGACTGGAAGCCGACCCCAACATAGTTAGGAAACGGCTAGGCAGATAATGTGATTGTTTACTGCTGGCGCTGATGGCACCATTTACGTACCCTTTTCCCGAAAACTATTCCATTCTAAGGCACGTCTGTACACCATGCCGGTTCGCGCGGCTATGCCGGCGCGAGGTGATATGCTGAATTTATAATGTGTTCCCCACTCCGTCGTGAAAGGGCCCTCCGAGCCCCCCCCCCTGTCTAGGGACGCCCTTCGACCTGCTACCACCCCAACCACCCACTATCGAGTGCATCAGGAGCTGGGGTGTTACGACGTACCTACTTGTATTGCATATCTGTTTACATTTATTCTTGTTCGCAGTCATTCCACGCAAGCAACAATTGATTTTATCTCTGATTTGTTAAATGAAGAGGTGGTTTGTTACCTTCGCCCATATTTTGTTAATAAGAAAAAAAACTTGCATGGAGGCTGGTGAAACCGCGCATCTGCTCTTTTGAGTGCACAGGCGTCACCCAGATTAGGTCAGAAACCCTCGGGACACCCAGATCTTACACAGATGTTCTCAACAGGCCAGGAGACCTAATTAACTTCTGGAGGAAGGTGGGCTGGTTGGAATAACCACCGACGGCCGCCATGGCCCACGCACAATGGTGCACTTGAAGGACTAAGTGCGGAAACCAAACCCATAGCATAGATGCCGAGTCTTGAGGAGCCTACAGGAACTAAACGCAAGTTTTATAATTCCTAAAAGTATATGATCGACTACAGTAAACAAAATCGGAAAAATGTATGATATTCTTCAGGATATATGCTACTTAGATAGTGTGTTGAAAACATAATAACTAATTTAGTACGATAGAAAAAAATCATGAAGATACATCTAAAAACTTTCTTTTCACAATAAAAACCATACTAATATACATACAATCATTCTGATTTTTTGTCAGATTATTCTAAAAGCAACATAATAAAGCACTAGTGTTTTAATTTTTTAGTCCAAACAATAGATTTTTTGTAAATAGATAATTGCTTCATAATTTGTAATAATTTACCAGCGTTGTGTCGTCGCGCTTCTCTTTCTTTTCTATGCAGTCCGACAGTGACCGCGCTTTATGAAGATTGCTTCATATGTTCGAAAAGTTAGTCTCCATCCAAACTCAATCCATTGGAATTAGCAATATCTTTCAATTATTCAGATTGTGATTGAAAGTGTTTTACACAATTATAGTGTTAAATACTATACTCGTAGCTAAGTATGTGGCTAAGTCTAGTATTCGGATTATGTGATTACTATGCATATAGTGTTTACATATTAGTTATTGATGCACTATCATTTATTCTTAAAGAATGTGTTATGTTTCAGTATCCAGTGTAAACATTTGTTGGTAAACCTACTAAAATCTATCTATCTACATATAATATATTATATATAAAAAAAAATTAATCGCCAAAATGTATGTACGCACATAACTTCCGAACAACTGCACCCAATTGAATAATTCTTTTATTTTTGTGTTCGGTATTGCCAGGACAAGGTTGGTATGAAAGAAAACTTCGGAAATTCGAATAAATATTGCACCCGTGCGAAGCTGGGGCGGGCCGCTAGTAAATAATAAAACCTAAGCAGGTAACCAGTAGCTACCGTAATTAAAGCCTGGATCCGCTTCTGATAGAAGTTAGCCCTACTCCCACTGATAAAAACATTGCAATGAATCAAAATTATTTTTAGGTTGTTGGTAAACCTAATAAAATCTATATATATAAAAGGAGAACTGACTGACTGACATATCAACGCACAGCCCAAACCGCTGGGTCTAGAGATTCCAAATTTGGCACGTACGTTCCTTATGAGGTCTAGGGGTGCACTAAGAAAGGATTTTTTAAAATTCATCCCCTAAGGGGGTGAAAAGGGGGGGGGTGAAATTTCACGCGGACAAAGTCGCGGGAAGAAGCTAGTAAATAATAAAACCTAACTAGGTAACCAGTAACAACCTTAATCAAAGCCTAGATCCGCTTCTGATAGTAAGTTAGCTCTACTGCCACTGATAAAAATAGCTTAAATAAAATACCAATGCTGTGAAAAAACCTAGACTGATAAAAACATTGAAATGAAACAAAAAATATTTTTAGCTATATTATACTTTGCTATATGAAACAAAATGCATTTAAACAGGAAGTCATATGCAAAGAAATGCAAGTGCATTATTACTGAAACAACTTGTCACAACGCTACCATTGCAGTTACTACTTAGTTGATCTGACTCCATACTGTCATCATCAACTGCCTAGCCTTTTCCCAACTATTTTGGATTTGGCTTCCAGTCTAACCGGATAACAGCTGAATACCAGTAGTATACATGGAGCAGCTGCCTATCTGAACTTCACAACCCAGTTACTGGGTAATACCACATACGCACAACGGTACACCTGCAGGACTAAGTGCGGAAACTAAACTCTCAAACAGAATACTGCTTCCTATTTCGTCTCTAATCATGTCTGTTAACTAATTGACGTCAACAGGAAAAGCATACTCATGTTTAAATAGATAGTAAAAAAGATGCTGTGTTATACTTTGTCTCAATATTAGATATTACATGTTGATTCATAGACTATTATTATAACTTATTGAGTTTGCAAACGAAATAAATACATGCTGAAATGGATGACACATCAGGATGTTTAGAAACTTAATTATATAAGAAATAGATGCGAGTTTTTTGTGTGTTAATTGATGCATTGACTTTGAGATAAGTGATTCATATTTATCAAGAAATTGCAGGTATCTTGAAAAATAGGCTAATGTGGATTTGTTGTTTGGCTTGTATCGGAATGTGTTTGACCGTTGTATCACCTGTTGTTAAACAATGATGCTATAGACAACAAATAACAAGTAAAACAAGAATACAAATAAAATCAATGGTGTATTTAGTGTTCAAATAGAAAAATATATTACGTACATGGTAAAAGTTTTGTATTAGGCATTGTAACCTCAATATTATGAATTAGACAAAGTATCTGGTAGGTTTTTTTTGTTTTAAATAATCATAAATAAACTGATAACAAAGCTGTGAAAAATCTTGGGCGGCATTTAATATTATCTATTTTGCCTACCTACCTACTGATAATTTGTTCATTGATAATGTTTGAGTATGTGGGTATTTATTTATGTCTATTTAATTAAGGATAAGCTGTAATTAGAGTAAAAATAACATGATAATGGATGATGGTATAGAGTAAAAACACAGGAAAAATATGCTCTATGCACACATTTGAGGGTTATAGGTACCATAGAACTATTGGCGTCAAGGAAATAGTTTAATCTCAATGAAAAATGAACGTATAACGACAGAATCTAAAACATTGTCAGTCATTGTTTTAATCAGCGCCAAGTATTGCGGCATAGGCCACAAAACCGGCGCCCAAAAATAATCTATCATGACCGAAAACAAAATAATTACGCCGAACACAGCCTACCACTCCCAAAACAAAAGAAATAAAAAATATACACCCAAATGTTCACTAACCCTTAAAAACAATTTCTTAATCCTAGATTAGGCTTAAAATAAACATAAAATAAAGGGAATTTAAAATATAGGACACGTGGCGGTCTTTTTCTACAGACATTTTGCCCCACCCCAGCACGTCAAAATAATTTCAATGTGATACTCACAACTAAAATGCAGTGATGATTGGATGAGTTCAAACAATATCTGTTTACAGGAGATCTTTTGTGATGTCCCGCTAACGCTGCAAAGTAAAATAATTTGGTAAAAATATCACAAAATCTAAGCACGTGTGCGGCAAATGGCAAACCGCAATAGTAAGTGATGTGAATGAACTTATTTATGTCTATCGACAAGAGTGCGATTGAATCGATTGCAGTTTGTTTTTATTTGACAATTGTTGTTATTTTTTAGCTTTTAAACAGTAATCTTTTACTGTTACTAAATATTTTTATCGTAAACCAATGTAAAATGTCAAACTGTTAATTTTTGCTACCAAGGTAAACTGGAATGAAGTAGAAATAAAATAAAATTTAGAATATATAAATGCGGCGTTTGTATTTTAGTAAAATTCTCAGTATTTAGTATGGCAAAATGTAAACTGAAAATAAAGTCTTACAATACTTGAATCGATTTTCGATTTTATTTAGCGACAATTTATCCAACCAGAGAACAACACTAGGAAGCCTCTAAAAATCGGGAAAAAACTCAGAAAAATATTGACACGTTCGAAAATTAACAACAAGAAGGTTACAATACAAATTAGTAGAAGAATGATTTTTTTAGATTATTTAGGAAAAACTGGTTGTGGAATAAATAACTAAAATTGAAACGAATGAAAAATTATATGTAACGAACAAAAGTATTGATTTCTGTTGCAGGCTTTCATTTGCAATAGTGCGTTGTTCAGACAGAGGCGCGCTGGTGGTGGCGGGTATAGTTAGCGCCCGCCACGAAAGATGAGACTCGATCCCACCTCCCGCGCTCTTTCCGCGGCCGCTATGACGTTCGGTCTTTTATTTACTTTTTCACTAAAGCTGCTTTTTTACTTGTAGTAGACGGCTCTATTTTCCTTAGCTCGTCTTTCAATTGTGCTACATTCCAAGTCGCATATTTTTTATCTAGTTTTCGTTATTTTTTGTTAGACACAACAGTAAAATATACACAACAATGGCGGTTTCTGGACTAACAATACCTATGACGAGATTTCAGTCAATCCCATTACCACCGCCAGCCACGCGCATGGCATTAGTTTGAACAACGTTTTATGATTACTTGTCTATAGTGGGTTGGCTTGGCCTGATGTTTCCTAATCAGCTTCGCCGCCGGTGAGTCACCGGTCAGCACTTCATCATCAGCGGCAGTCGGCACACAGGGTCACCAGCGGTGACCCTGTGTGCTGATGATGATGATGTCTTATCAACAGATGTCTCATCTACTTTATGGTTTTTAATACGGCTTTCACACTTATTTTGAGTTTTTAATTAGATAAATCCATCTAAAATTCGAAATTAATCAATCACAGAATTATTGTTCTATGCATATAGCATATACTAAATCCATGGAGCGTATGGTGTCATCCTATGGTTTCATACTACTTAGTCTGTGGTTTCATCACTGTCATCATCACATCATCATCAGCAATGACTAATAAAACTTATGGACTTGTCATACCTACAAAATTAGCATGTATACCTACAAAAATCGGGCAGTTAAGATGGCCGCCTTTCGTAGGGTTGTAACTGCGAGCAACATGCGCAGCGGATATCGACATTATTTAACCTACATGAATTTGTTTTCTATTATTTATTTAAATTTTTCGAATTAGCCTTGTAATGTAATGCAGCTGAAGTGACAAGAATTTTAGAAGTTGTGGGTGTTTTATGTTTCTTGGTTTTATAAGACGTTGTAACTTGTCAAGTTGTCACCTTGCTCAAGCTTCATTCAATATCAGAAGGCCAATATTCTCGTAATATATTTACCTACTTACTACAGGTGTAGAGTATTGTTCATACGAGCTTACACACTAACCAGGACCAGGAGACTTATGATGTCGTGACTGGCAACAAAATATTATTATTTATTTCCTACCCCGTTGGTCTAGTGGTCGCAAGACCGATTGCTAAGTATGGGGTCCTAGGTTCAATACTCGGGTCGAACTTTGATTATTAATTATTACTTTTGTTATTAGTGTTATTACATTAATGGCATTTAAATAATACTAGATTGCTAAAAAAAATACATAATTGCGGTCATCTATTCGACTATATTTAACAGAATATATACAAAAACCATTGAGATCGCGAATCGGCAAATGTATACCTTGTTTCTTGGCTTGAGACAAAGTATAAACAATCACCACAACCAAAACTAGGTAATGAAAAATTCGAAACACACACACAACTCCTCCTTATTACACAAGATTATCATATAATAGCAGGATTATCATCCATTGCAAGACTATTAATGGACACTTATGGATTATAATCGATACTAACTCAAAGCATCCGACTATTTACCCAACACTAGCAATCAACCGTTTGACAGCACATCTACCACAAAACTCGGCAAAATAGAGGAAAAACCCCGGCACTCAACATGGCGACCGACCAGTGACCACGCATAGAAATGATTTTGACCACAGACTACTTAGAGATACTACGTATATTTTGACGTCACACAAAAGTGTTGCCAAATTTAGTACTTGGCAAACATTTGACGTCTCTCTTTTCATATGCAGCTCTTGATTAGTTAAAAAGAAACAAAACGCTTTATGACATGTGTGTGTCGATATGACAGATATTTGTATAACTATTATTTCTATAGTAGAATATGCCGTCTCCATAGTTCTCCCAACTCAGTGATCATCCCCCTACGTTCCGAATTGCGTCAAAAGCGATAATATCGCGAATCCGACCAACGCGCAATGTCACAATTATTACTCAATAGCCCTTATATTTTGTGACTATTAAATTTGGTCGGATTCGCGATATAATCGCTTTTGACGCAATTCGGAATACGGGGTGTTCTTTCATGTCAATTGTGTGTCAATGTCAAATTGCCCAAGTGTCAATGTAATTTCATTTCCTTCAGCCACCAAACCAATTGCTACCTTGCTACTACTGTGCTAAGTAAATGGGAACCGTTTTTTGGTTAATATTTACGATTTACTGTATAAAATGACGGACAATATCGAGTACTATCGAAATCAAATCGCTATAGCAAGAACAGAAATCAAGAACTTACGGTAAGGCAGTAATATTCATTGGTAATATCATGGATCAACTTCGTTATTATGTAAAATCTTTATTTTATTCTAGGCAACAAGTATCATCACTGAAACAGGAGCATACAAAGGAAATAAGATACATAAAAAGCCATCTGAATGTGCTTCGGTGCGCGAATTGTGGCGATATAGGTAATGCACTCAAAATATTATATACTTGTTCATTATTTCCGACACTAGCACATTTAAATTTTACGCCTGCATGCATTTATAGAACGAAATTATTTCTTGGAATGTAATGGATTCTAGTTTAACTGATTAATTGACTTTTCACTGTAGAGATGTTAGTTTTGTTCTAGTCTTTCCTGGTAATTTTGACAATGATCAATTAGTGTTTCTATGCACCACTTTACCATAGTAGCTTGTTGTGATTAAATAAATAATTTTTCAATGTTTCATTCATCAGTCTTCCCACACAATAGCTTCTTTAAATTTGCATTAAATGATCATATTATTATATAGTTTTATGTTAATAAAAAATCTCAAGGTTACAATATGGCTTCCTAAATAGAGACCAGGTTATGTATTATACTCTATTATCTCATACAAATTAAAGCTGGCAAAATTTTTGATTGTCAAAATTATGTTAAGGTGGTGTCCCACTGAAAAAAATACACAAGCATTAATCCAACAAATGCCGTATGTACAGATGCCAGCACATCAAGCTACTACAATCTGTCAAATTTATTTAATAGATTTTCAACTTTATTGCTAAAGCATAAGGTTCAACGTTGATTGGGAAAATTTGAAAGTTTCGTGTAGCCTGATGTGCTGGTGTCTGTACCAGCAATTGTTCATAAGAAACTTACACTTGAAACAACAATAAATATAATCATGAAAAACAATCTGTAAACGGCTTGTAGTAGGTGATCCTTTGACAATTTGAGTGTGTTGATTGTCTAACTTGATGATATGAGATAATATAATTTGCAGATACTCAAAGAGTGGACTGAAAATTTATTCCAGTTGTCTGAATATTTTATGGAAAAGTGTATCTTATTTACAGCAAAACTAGTTGTATATTGGAATGTATCCTGTCTTGTCTCATCATACTGTAATATTTGCTTTCAATCTTTCAGCAACAACAGTATCATCAAACCACAATGGTGTAGAAATACTCCCGGATGCGGAAGCTCTTCCGTACAAACCTATTGGGGTGATTGAAACTGCATTTCATAATAAAAGGGGGGTTCCACGCCAGCCTACGGTGATGGCCAATGCAAAGGGGACTGTTATCATTAATAACTGCGTGTTTAATAATCCAGACCATGCATTGATTGGGTTGGAGGAGTTTTCGCATATATGGTCAGTATTGCAATTTTTTAAATAATTGTAGCCTTTAGGTAATACGGGCTAGTGTCCGCAAATCCACATCAATGCGCGTATTTTGCATACAGTTGGGAAAATCGATTATTCTATCAGCCCTGACTTCTTAAGGAAGGTCAGCAACCCCTTGGTGTTACTGACCATCTCACGGACAGTACCTGGGTTACCAAAGTATTTATTGTAGCCTTTTACATTAATTGTACTTTAAATCTGGTGTATAATAGAAAGCTCTTACAGCTGGGTTCGTTGCATAGAAAATCTAGTTTGATATACTTACAACCTTGGGGTATTTTATGATGTAAGAAACCGGTTTCAGTGTATAATTTGTCTAATACTTATTACTTAGATGTCTACCGCTTGGAACATGAAATTAAGTAGACTTACACTCTGTCCACTAGGTTAAACGTTTTTTGACAGCTGCCTAGAATGTAACTATCCCAGATTACGTAAAAGTTAACTTTACAATGCGTGATAAAATAAATATAATAAACTGCCTTAACTTATTGAATTAAGTACCTTATTTATGCGTATTAAATATAGTTACATTCTATCGTACTAAGTGATGGGAATGGGATCAAATGTGTTCGCTTCAAATGAATAAATCGAATATAATGATTTTATATTATAGGTAAATCAGTATAGAAAAACTTGGCATCTACTCAAATATAAATTAAACAATCCTATATATGTATATGGGCGTTTTTCAAATTTGTTGACCATTGCCAAAACATAATGTCCACTGACTTATCAATTAACTTATTAAATAATTATTAGTCAAAATATCATGTTTAAAATGGCAATCGATAGCACATTTCAAGAAAAGTAAATTAAAACAGAAAAATAATTTAAAATATACACTCAATTTAAAAAAAAAAAAATATGTAGCATTAGTTACCCCAATTTCACGATGTCCCATGCATACTTTCCTAACTTTGAAGTGTATAATCCCCAAATATATAATTAAAATCACTAGGCTCGTGGTAAAACAATATGAAATTATGTCTTTTAACTGGTTGTTATATCAAAATAATAAAATTATATAATAAAAGTGTTACTAACTGGAACTACAGTGCTCTATACAAACTCATTTTTTGGCTCAACTACTTGTTCAATTACAAAACAATTGGTATTTTCAAAAAGCTCATTTAATAAGCTATCCAAAAATTAAAAAATTAAATACAAAATTATTAAAAAAAATAGCGTTCCGGTTAGTAACGGTCAACAAATTTGAAAAACGCCCATATATTTTGAAAGGAATCCAATGGATTTATTTTGTGTATTGTATTTAATAATATATAATAAGCACAAACCGCACCATTTTTTATGCTATAGCAAAAAATTTATAATTGATAGGTACTACATACAAATTAAATAGTAAATAATCAAAATGATATGTTGCTGCAGTCACTAGTTCCATCTGTCAAAAAACGGTTAACCTAGTGAACAGAGTGTAGTTCCATATCAATGGAACTCTCCAATCCTCCGCTACTCTCTCCCAGTAATAAATAATGTAAAAAATCCAGATAATAGCTTTAAAATACTTTCAGGATATTATTCCATTTCCATATGACGGAGAGCACGAATTCTCCGGCGAAAGTGGCGCCCCCACGGCTCCGTGGTGAGAGGCGAGGCGTGTTCTCAACTAGGTCGCCTCACCGACCGTGCCCTATCGGACTGTCTCTAGTCAAGATAGAGAGTATTGAAGGTATTATTATTTTATTTATTCAAAATCTGTATTAATATTAACTTATATACAGACTCAAATTAAATTAGCTAGCCAAACTCCGCAGTAGTGATGGGTATCGATCGATATCTAAAAACGAAAAATTAATTTAAAAAAATGATGATTTTTTTGGGTCAACAACTGCGTTTGGTTTTGTTTCTTGAAGTATGAGTTGAGAAAATCTGTTGTTTTTTTTGTTTTACCCACCCACATTTTCTAGCATTTTTTATGTCAAAAACTGAATTAAAGTCCGTTAACGTCCTGAAACAATATCTATCGTGATTTTTAATGTTCCAATAACGAAAAACCATACTTACGTATAGTTTATTGCTTTGATTCCTACGGAGAGATATTAGGAAAAGGGCAAAGACCGCTAAATATTACCATGCTAAAATGCGACAACTATAGAAACATGGCAAATAAATGTGTGTAATACATTCTAAAACTAGGCAGAAACGAAATAAAGTGTATTTTAATTTGGTGGTCTTTTCAGGTAACAAAATACACTTCTTGGGTGTGGACATGGTGAATGGAACCCCTGTATTGGATGTAAAGCCTTACATACCACAGTATGACTACCCAGCGCCAGCCTTCGTAGAGAACATGTCTGCACTTGTGCGGCCACCCACGGAAGGCATCAGTGATGTTACGGCAACGCTTGCTAGTCTGCCTATTGATGATGAGGCTTTTAATGCAAGGAGGTTGGTTGTGGAACTATTTAAAGAATATCATGCATGTAATGTCTATAGTTATATAAGTATACAAAGATCTTACGGCGCGTGCCCAGAATTAGAACCAACGCCGCCATCTTTTTTCGTCAATATATTTCACAAAACAATTTCACTAATGTTTACCAACAGCGCGCCCAATTTCACAAATGTCAATCAGGCGCCGAAAGATCCTTGTACTACTGTACAGTACGCGGAAATGCGTTTTTATTGATTTTTTATGTAGAGGACATGCGCCGCCGCGCACCGGAGCGTGGCGCGTGGTCGCCCGTGGTAGTATGAGATAAGTATGACACATCCGAGTTTCAGAAATAGTTCGGATTTATAGAATGTCGTCGCTCTGTCACTCAACCAATTGTGTGACAGTCTATTTCTAAAGCTCAGCTCGATGTGCCATATTAACGACTGAATACTGAATTTTGTTATCTTGCTTACAAAATTCGAATTATTTCGTTCTACATAATGACATACTTACAACATAATTAAGAAATACATACAAGTCACTTGATAGGCAACACATCATTATCTCCATCATACAAGGAGGCAGGTACAGGGGGTCTACTCCCTAAGTCCGTCAACGAAGTGAACGGCCCGTCCGACAGTAGCCCGATACGTCGGACTGAACCCTACTCCCTAACGATTTCGGATTCATCAGTTTCAAACGGAATCATAGACAATATTCGTGAACGAAGGACGCATGGCGATAGAGTTGCGTTATTTTACCGGTCGATTACCGGTTTACTTATTTTGTAGTTTTTTAGCTTATTAAACAAAAATTAATACTTTTGTCGTTAGAAATTGACAACATATTTTAAAATATACTTTTTATTATGTCTTAAATATAGAATTGAATTATTTTTGCCATTTTTGTCCGGAAACCGGCATCATCCTGTTGATACCTTTGCCTGTTTACTTTTTGAAGGAAATTTTCAAATGAAATGTCAAAGTATAGCACGGGTTTTTCTATGGCTATAGTAGGTACGATGTTGAGTGACTTTAAAAAAGTTCATATACTTTGTCAGCCGGGAAATTTTCTGTATTCTAATTAGCTTTCCATTCCATGGTTAATTGTGTAAAATGTCCCCAACCGCTGCAGCAACTCACTGGCAAATTGAGGCCCTTCTCGATTTTATGGGTGAGAACAAAGAATTGGCTCGCGGATTATTGAGGGGTGCCGACGGGAGAGTTCGCTCAAAATGGCTGTGGGAAAACCTGTGCAACTCCCTTAACTCAATGGGAAGTTGCACTGAGTTGGGAAGTTGCACTGAGTCCGTCGAGCAGTGGCAAAGAGTGAGGATCCAAAAGTAAACAAAGACCACAGTAAATGGGTGGGACGGATTGGTAATACAGCTCAATAAGTTGCAGAAACTTTAATATGTCCTTACTTTCATTCTTGGATCAACACCACTTCGGCGTATGTGTTGAAGCAAAAGAGGTATTAATTCCGCACATACGTCTTCGAATAACTCCCGAGTGAGCCTATAGTTCCCTATGAACTCAACGTCGGGAATACTCGCCAACCTAAAGTTTTGGCGTAAATAATATCGACGTTGCCTCCGCTCTTCCTGTAAAGCTTCTTCAATCAATAAAAAAGCAGCCATAGTTTGAAATTATTTTATTTTAGTAACTTTCGTCGATAGCACGAGAACTATTTTGATGTCGTATCAACTGACGTAAGTATCCGTCAAAACCAGTGTCATGTTCAACTGTTCGGACGGGCAAAAACACATCGGGAGTAGGGACAACAGTCAAATCGCGTTGTCATTCATTCTTCGCTCGGGCCCCGAACGATTCATCCGTTCGTAGGTCATAGGGAGTAGGAAACGCCCGTAACGAAGCCCGAAGCGACGGACTTCGTGCTTAGGGAGTAGACCCCCTGATGCCAGCACATCAAGCTCCGAAACTGTAACATTTTTTCAATCAACTTTGAACCTTATGCTTTAGAGATAAAGTTGAAAATCGATTAAAGACATTTGCCAGATTGTAGTAGCTTGATGTGCTGGCGTCTTTACATCGATGCGCAACCTGTTACAACAGAACTACGTTAATACTTTAAATCGGTTATTAAAAAAAAAATGCTGTTCTATACGTTTTGACTGCTTAAGTATTGCGCTTTCCATAAAACAGCATTTTTTTTTTGGTAACTGACGAAAAGTTTCTACGCTAGAGGGCCTAAAATCATGTGCTGAATTAATGTATAATACTAACTTTATTCTGGTTTACTTTGGCATGTCAGCAGTTTCAGAAAAAACAATTCAATTTTCAAATGTACCATCAGTAAGTTCAACATTTTCATAATTCATTATGTAGATAGATAGATCTAGAATTATATATACCTACTTCACATTTGTTCTATTGAAAAGCCCACATAGTCCTGTTCACTACGTTCTGCTAAAAAAAAAAACGTACACGTACAAAAACGAACATATCGCGCTATACACTTCCAGTTTTAGCTGATCTCGCATAATATAGGCTTTTCGTACAATTAAAAATCAGCGTGTACCGGAAATCTAACTATAAGTCGTCGTACGTGCCTGTGCTGTGGTTGCCAATTTGTACTGCCACTTACAAAGCTATTATTTGGTTATTTGAATACTTTAATCCGAAATTCTAATGTTAAATCACTTAAAGATGTTTTTCATTTGACAATTGAGGTTAACTTTATAAACAATTTACGTCGATGATTTTTTAATTAAAATTGAATAAGAACGCACACATGAACAGGGTTTGTTCTTTTTTGGGTTTGTTTACACTTTCATCAGATATCTTTTGAATTTACACACAGTAGTACTGAGCTGTCGTTATTTGCTTGTATATGTATAATAAACCCCTTTGTCGACTGTACTTGTGACTTGTAGTCAGCACATGCATTAAAATATTCTTACTTTTATACTTTCCAGTGCCAGTCCACGGATAACAAATCCAATCGGAATAGACACAACCAGCTCATCACCCCGTTCACCTTTCGAAGGAGAACCGTCTCCGGAGCAGCCAAGCAATGTCAATACTCCGATATCGCCATCGTCCGAATCGCCATCAAGCGCCGACCTAGTTGACGGAAATTACCGAACATCCGCGAATCAAAGGCCTGATACTGAAAGAGGGGCGCCTGATGGACAAGAAAGATATACTCCGCCACAATCGGCTCATATAACGAATATAACTCATGATGGTATAAGAGTGGCTCCATGGATTTCAAATCCACCGTCACAGACTTATGACGTCAGATTTACTGACGACGCTCTTGCCCGGCTGAATGAATTGATTGGCGAAAGAGCACAAGCATTCAAATCGAATATAGAATGCTTGCTTTCAGAAGACCCAAGATCTCAATATGTGAGGAATAGGTACCCAGGTCATGAGTACAGTTGCTTACTAGAAGATTTATCAATCAGTTGCATTTTCGATGCCAGTTCATCAGTCTGCACGATTATAGCTATAAGAAATGCTGAAGATTTACAAACATAATCAAATGATATTGCCTAATATATAATTTATTGAAGCACATGAATTAAGTCATCAGCACGTTTTGTTATAAACTTTATTATTGTGAATGAAAATATTATAAATCAATTGAACATAGCAAAAATAAACTTTTTCATTTTATATCACATTTCAAAAATAATTATACATCTTAAAAAAATAATAATATGGATACACTTCTTTTTCTTTAAAAAAAAAATAAGCAATACCTAAATTAGGTAAAAATTACACTGCTTATTTGGTAAAAATTACATTGCTTATTTTTTACAATTTACAAACATTTTATGAATAGGTATTATATTACACTAATAAATGAAAGAAGGTACTGACGCCAGCACATCAACCTACCCGAAACTGTCAAATTTTCCCAATCAACTTTGAACCTTATGCTTTAGCGATAAAGTTGAAAATCTATTAAAGAAACTTGACTGATTGTAGTAGCTTGGTGTGCTGGCGTCTGTACCAGAAATAAGGACCCTAAAAGTAAACATGGCGAAAATAAATAATCGACTAATTCGGTAGGTTTCATTCATTTGGCCCTTATTTTCTTTCAAAAAGTGTGTATGCATTGGAATATTTAGGATGGTTTATTCTGACGTACACAGTATTTATAAACAAATCATGATAATATTAATTACTATAAAAGTCTAAAAAATACTGTAAATAATAATTTTCAACGACAGCCTTAAATATCACATTTTAATCTTTCTTATAAAACATAATGTTTTTACCGGAGCCGAAACCGCCAATAGAGTTCAAAATATTAAGTTCTATAAATCTCATTGTCATGCCACGCATGGAAATCTTCTTCACAGTTTCGTCGTGTTCCCAGTTAATTTTTTCAGACATTGAATTCCAAACTTTGCCGTCGATAGAAAATCTATATTGGAACTGTAAAATTGTTCCATTACCAGCATCTTCACGTGGCGTGTATTCTAATCGATCAATTTCAAAGTTACCATCTAAATCGAACATTAACGAGATAACTTTTCCTTTCTGAGGGTCAGCTTGATTTGGTTTTCCCCAATGTGTGTGCCACAATGACGCTGCGTCTCCATCAGTCAGTTTACACACTTCTTGACAAGGCTGGCACGGTATACTACAAGTAACTTTGACATTTTTTATTACATTCTTTTGAGGATTATCTTTCGTAGATATGACTATGTAGTAACTCCACTTTGAGACGCCTATCGAACTTGCGGATCGAACCCTGAATTTATGTTCAGAATTAAATGGGTATCCTTCAAACGTAAATTTAGTATTTGTAATGTTAGTGAATACTATTCCATCTCTTTCTATTTCGTAGTAAACACCTTTTACTGGCCCCCAGTGTAAAGTGATAGATGTAGCAGTTACTTCTTCATCGAAAGCTGTAAAGCCAGATGGCGCATTTAATGCAGTACTCACAGTTGTGTTACTTCCAAACACAATGCCCTTATTCTGAAAGCCTAGAAGTTTTATATGAACATCGGTCGTAGTAACATCTGTTCTTTGTACTTTGAGTAGTAAAAACTTTTGTTCCAGTTCGTCACCACCGTAATTTCTGAGGTACGGGTTTATCAATAGATCTTCCTTGAAGAAATATGCGTCGTCTGTTCTATTGAATTCGTCTTCAGTATTTACTCTTTTCATTTCGACAGATTCGTTATTTATAGCAAGTTTTACGTGTTCAACAGTTTTGGAAGCCATTACTCTTACAAGAGTAACTCTCTGTTTCACAATATTTTGATATTTTCCAATCGTTTTCGGAATATGAATGAGCAAATCGCCTTTCTCATTTGATGGAGGGCTAGTAACGTGTATGTTCGTTTTGGCGTAATGGCCGTCTAAATAATCAGCTGTAATACCATCATCTTCATAAACTTCTAGATTGGTTTCGCCATTAGGATAAATGTTGTACACCCTCAAATCTCTCATTATTATATTAGGGTTGTTGTTTTGATTAGCCATAGGGATAATAGCACCGTCTTTTATAAAGATTGGAATCCTCCACAGTGGTGTTTTTAAATGGTTCCAGATTTTACCACCTTGATATTTTTCTCCTGTCAGAAAATCAATCCACACCTGATCTTCATTCGGTAGGTAAACACCATTACGTACCCAATCATCATCAGCTCCTTTTTCTTGGTATACTGGTGCAACTAATAAGTAAGGCCCCCACATAAACTGGTATTGGGAATCCTTTGTATGTGCGCAGATCTCTTTAGGGAATTCTAGGAACATTGCTCTAATCATCGGCAGTCCGTGTATCGATTCATGCGCTATCGTATAGTTGTAAGGCATTAGCATAGATTTTAATTTCAAGTACGCTCTGTTAATACATTTCGCTTCTTCATCAAAACTGAAAGGAGTTTTTGGTATTTTACCCCAACCATCCATATTTAGCTGAAGTGGTGTGAAAGACTTCCATTGATAGTCTCTTATGTTTACTGATCTGCTGAAACCTCCGTAAATGCCATCCATATCGGAACCAACGATCGGTATGCCGGAGAGGCCAGCACCAATATACGTCGGTATATGGAAGCGTATGTATTCCCACTGCCCCCCAGTTTGGTCTCCGCTCCAAACAGCCGCGTGTCTTTGTGTCCCGGCCCAGCCATCGACCGTAATGATCATTGTTCGAGCCTTATCTTGAGCCCCCTTGACAAATATGTTAGCTGCCTTCTCGACGGCACTCAGCCCAAAGGAATAGCCGGCTCCAATCCAGGCAACATCACACTTGAGAGCGACTACCCCAGCTACACCGACTTCTTTGTTTAAATCACGTTCTCCTTTCTTTGGATTTTTTGGATTTACAGGTTCTAAGTTAGACTCAGTCCAAAGCGCAACTTCAACTCCTTTTCCTCTTGCATAATCTGCGAACTGTTTCAAATTGTCGATGTCGCCTTCTAAAGAGTCAGTTTGCCCGTAGCCGCATCCATAACCATCGTTTGGAATGAACCAACCTAACGGCATATCGTGTCTTTGGTATCTACCAATCATGGCTCTTGCTGAAAATTGATAATTATTTTTTTCTCCATTTAAAGATTCCAATATACCATCTTTACCATTCAAGTCTTTAGGTTGATAGCACTTGTAATAGAACCCGTCTTCATATAAAATCGCGCCTTGTGTATCTGGTCCTACTTTGACCCAATAATCGCGATTAAATGCATTTAGATGTGCCTCGTAGAACGCGTATTCGGGCATAAAAATAGGTTGTCCCGTCAATTCGTAATAGTCGTTCAAGATATCTTTTGGACTGGCGTTTATAAAGAAGAATGCATCAAAGTCCTCTCCATGATGAGTAGTTTGGACTATATCGGACTGTTTTGAACCAAAATCGTAGGCGCCTGGTTGCCAAGTATTTCTCAAAATTCCGTAGCCGTTTGTCGACCAATAGAAAGGATTAGGCGATGTCACTCCTCCGTCTACCCAATTATTTGAATTGACAATATCTATTTTTTCTCCTTTGTGAGTGAATCTTCCGTTCTGCATTCCTCCTCCGAAGAAATACTCGTCCTCGCGTTGATGCAATGTCTGCGTCACTTGTTTATTACCGTAGGACAATGGCGATTTTTCTTTCAAAACCTCTTTGTTAGTTCTACTGTCGTGTACCTCCATAGTCCCTTGTTTCTTATCAAACCGTATCGTAATTTTATTTGTGTAAACATTGTAGTATTGTTCTGTAGTTTCAAGAACAGAATACTCAAACGATTTCGAGTCGTAATCTGTGATTTTCTTTATGTTTATTTTAGCGTCGTCTTTAGGGTTGTTAGGTACTGGGTAGTCCAGAAATCTCCTGGTTGGTGACATGTAATATTTGAATACATGGCTGCTTAATATATGAAGTCTAGCCAATTCTCCAGTATTGTATTCTATTACGAAGTATGTTTTGTGTTTAACAATCGCCGCTATTCCTCCTAGAGTTCCCATTTTTACGTGTTGATACGGATTAGTTTTAAACAGGCATAGTCGTAGTACTTACCTGAAATATAAAATAACATTTCATTACTCAAACGCTCTCGTTAGAGAGTACCTAGTATATAATTATATTCCTTGCTCAAACGTAAAGTTACTGCGGTTAGTGCTACGGTATCTAATTATCTAGATAACGTGTTACATGAGAAAATATAAAAAAATAGCGCAACTCTATAAATTTATTACAAACAATCACGCTTATCTATTATAGAAGGAGCAGCAGAATCGGAATAACTGTCGGCGCAGGAAACAATAAATGTTAGGTACTTAGTAACAGGATCTACAATATTTACAGCGATAAGGTAGGTAAGGATATTATAGGCCGTTGTCTGCCCACCCTAGATAATCGTGTACCTAATCAGTGCGAGGAGTAGATAGGTAGGTACATAAATTGGTGGATTATCCTGACTCATGACGTAGGTATCCTCTAAAACTAACCATACTTCCTAATACGAAAGGTTTAACTACCTATAATTTAACCTATTTAGGTAAATAAATCGAATATTTATTTAAAAAAAAATTACTTACGTGGACGAAACAACACCGGCTCAATGATAATGAGTAGCTACGTCCTTAGTACGTTATTATATAGTTATTATGCACTAGTAAGACCTCGTCAGACACAAGAATATTTATTTACATTTAAAACAAATAGAGCAACAATAAATTTAAGAAAACATTTAGGTTACAAAGTACGCTGATAATAATAAAATCATAACAATAACAGTAAATGTAGGTGGAATTAATACATCTATTTGTATAGGTATATGTAAAAATCACAACGAAAATATTTTTTTAACCTAGAATAGCCTTTTTGACAATGTGTCAGAGTATAATTTTAAATGGAATTATATTCTTCTTTGTGTATGACAATGTAGATCGCAGGGGTCAGAAAAAGAAAATAATAGTCTTTGCACTGAATGAATTTTGAATAAAATATGATTTGTAAAAATTGAAATTGAGAATGAAATATGATAATTTAAATTATTATAAAAAAAAAAACGAATCTACTTATCTGAGCCTAAAAATAAATTAATCGACTAACTTACTAAATAGAAACTCTACTCTATGACGCTGACGTTTCGTTTTGGTGTTTGACATATCAAAAAACTTTCTCTGACTAGTATATAGTTATCTGTGAAAAACTTTTGTTTGGTTGTTTGACGGCCGTACTCAGCGAAAAATTTGATTACTCATTTTAAACGAGAACCTGCAAAACTTTTACTAAATTCACTTGAAACTAAAAGAGAACTATCCAAGGTACATATAAATTGATATATTTATTCAATGCAGTTAGTTAAACTGTACGAAATTTATCAAAATGCTTTGTCATGGTTCATAACCTATCCCGGTGAGTGAAATTATTCTCTTTTTTCAGATGTTTCTTACACGTTCTGAGTATGACCGAGGTGTGAACACATTCAGCCCTGAAGGAAGGCTGTTCCAAGTGGAATATGCGATTGAAGCGATCAAACTCGGTTCGACGGCGATCGGCATCTGCACTTCTGAGGGAGTAGTATTGGCTGTAGAAAAGAGGATTACTTCGCCGCTCATGGAGCCTACTACCATTGAAAAGATTGTGGAGGTCGATAGACACATCGCGTGTGCTGTCTCTGGATTGATGGCTGATTCTAGGTAAGATTACTTTATTAGTAACTTAGGTACATTGAGTTACGTATGCAGTTGGGTGGCATCAAACAATTACAATACTCACTTTTATTGTGTTTGCCTGCTCTAAACAGGTTTCTCAAAATACTGTGTCTATTTATATAATAATGTGTCTCAAAATACTCTGGCAATATTGGGGTTCTAAAAATGGATGTAAAGATTTCACACATAATGCCTAATCAATGTCTTATGCTAGGCACATAGCATAACAGAAACTGGCTGTACTAAGCTCAAAAGATTGGGATCTAAAAGATAAGGGATACTTGGTTTACTTGCATTCTAAAGATTGTATTTTCTAAGTATATAAGTATTTAAACCAACTGTATCTTGTGTACAAACATATTGAAATCATCTCCATCTGTCCTTATCCTAATATATTTAGAGTTGGCACAACTCACTTTTACATCCATACATCTCTATGAGTCATCATCGCAGCATTAACTTCCTTCTTAGACTTTTCAAATATGTGACAGTCTTCTCCTTCCTGTAGAACCCTGGTGGAGCGTGCTCGCGTAGAATGCCAGAACCACTGGTTTGTGTACAATGAGCGCATGAGCGTTGAGTCCTGTGCTCAGGCCGTATCCAACTTGGCTATCCAGTTTGGAGACAGTGATGATGACAGTGGTACTGCCATGTCCAGGCCATTTGGTGTTGCTGTTATGTTTGCAGGTAATCATTTAAGTATAAATATTATGAACTTTTTGAAAGGTTCATGCTAGATTTCAGAATCACAAACATGACAAAATATGTCAAACTTGGTTGAACAGTAGAAAGAATTGTGCCACTGTAAGGTCCTTGGAAATGTCTGATGAAAAAGATTGAAGTATGAATATAGAACAGAATAATCTATACCAATAATAAAGTTTAGGGAGTTTATTTTTTGTTTGAACATGCTAATCACTGGAAGTACCACTTGCATTTGTAAAATTCTTTTTGCAATTGAAAAATTCTATTTGCATTTGTTAGCCTAATTTTTGAGGAAGGCTATAGACTATTTAATAACACGGTAGGACTCTTAGGGAGCCGGGAAGAATCTGAAAATGAACTAATAGCGCGGACAGGCACTGATGCAATAGGGTGGATTCGGGGAAATTTTAAGCAGACAAAGTTGTGGGCAGAAGCTAGTAATAAATAACAAACCTTGGCTACATCCAAAATGAAAGTTAGAAATGAAGAGAACTACATTTATAGACAAATTGATTTCTTAAATACTATTATTGTATTTTATGTTACTGTTTCCAGGTATTGATGAGAAAGGTCCCCAGCTGTTCCACATGGATCCTAGTGGCACATTTGTGCAGTATGATGCTAAGGCCATTGGCTCTGGCAGTGAAGGGGCTCAGCAGAGCTTGAAGGTCAGTTTTAATATTTGTAAATGTAACTTTGACTTTATTAAGAAGCAAAGGAGAACCCTTATATACAACTTATCAATAAGGAATGTATTAAGGTTCTAAGTACCAGCAAATTTTAGTGCCTTCTACTTCTACTATGTAATCAAAGCCATAACTGACTGACATAATATGAATTACGACGTTTGATTATTTAATACAGACGCTGTATAAAGATTTTAGAAAGCAGTTCCCACAAAATTTTCAAGAAATTAAAAACAAAAAACTCGAAAACTATCAGGAATCATGGAAAATACATGGGGTATTTTCGGATACCCCTGGGCATGAGAAATATAATTTTTATTTTATGACGTCATTATTTGGACCACCCATTTTTGCCTAGTGCTTAAGCTTATGTTTCATAGTTCTCAAACCATTAACTAAGTACTTATATTTATTTTGGTCAATTTCTAGCCACAGTTGTAACCTCGGGTCGGGTACCCTAGCTTACTTACTGCGGCCAAGTTGGCTCGCGCCTGGTTGGTTCCATCCTAACGTAACTAAGCTAGGGTAGGGTACCCTAAAGTCCGACCGCGGCAGATTTGCCAAAGATGTAAACAACAATGGCCGCTCGAAATTGAATAAAATCGATAAACAAGAGTTTTTATTTTAAGTAATGTTAGTTTTCGTCTAAATCTCCGCGCTAATTAGACGAACACAAGTAAGTAATATTTGTTTTCGTCTAAATCTCCGAGCTAACTAGACGAAAACAAACATTACTTAAAATAAATACTCTTGTTTATCGATTTTATTCAATTTCGAGCGGCCATTGTTGTTTACATCTTTGGCAAATCTGCCGCGGTCGGACCTTAGCTTCGTTACTCCGACTGACTGTGAGAAAAGGCCTCCTGGTCATGTCTTGATAAATCGGACTGCAATGGTCTCCTTGTCAATTCAATGGCCTCCCGTGTTTTATAAATTATCTGCCTGAATGTGATCTAAAACCTCTTTCCATCCAACAGGAAGTGTATCACAAATCCATGACTCTAAAGGAAGCTATCAAGTCTGCGCTAACAATCCTGAAGCAAGTGATGGAGGAGAAGCTTTCGGAGAACAATGTGGAGGTGGTGACCATGACTCCTGGCTCCATGTTCCATATGTTCACCCGGGAACAGCTTGCCGAGGTCATTAAAGATATACCTTGAGTTGAAGTAGTAGTAAGCAGTTTAGTAGTGTAACTATATTATTTTATACTAAAAATCTATCCAATATTGAAATATTTTCTTGAAATAATGTAGTTACGACCACTGAACGCGTAAAACTGTCGCGGTCGTATGGATGTAAATTAAAGTAATATTTGAAGTAAATTGTATCTATTTTTGAAAGTAATGTAGCCTATTGTATTGTATGTAAAAGATATAATTAATTATATGAGTTTAGAACCCAAAATCAAAGATCTACCATGACAACGACGAAATTCAACAAAATTACATTCCACTTTGCATAATTTTTAAAGTAATTTCTGATATTTCTATGGCATTTATGTAATGTAATAAATCTACATTTGTGTCGAATTTTAATGGTGGTTCTTCCTAATTCGAGTATGTAGCCTAAAGTTGATGTTGTCATTACAAGGTAATTTTAGGTACAGTATAAAAATTTATCGAATTTGCCAGCTCTTTATGTCTTATCCCGAGATTTAATATCAAAACTCGGGACTCTTCCGTATATTGGTTCTCGCTATGGCTGGTTATATCATGTATTTGTAACTTTTAGTTTACTGGTATTGAAATTTATTTTAAAATAATGTAACATGTATATAATTTATTTCAAATATAACTGCGGTGCCGGAAGAATTTTTGAATCTTACAGTAAGTAAATAAAAACATCATCGATTTTTAATGTCTGTATTTTAATTAGTATATCCTCTTCATGAGTTTACCTTTTATTTTTAGTTAGTTCTCAGAGTATTTTTTAGAGTTTTGGTTCAACTTTGGTTTCAGTAGTTTTAATTCAATTTTAATTTTCGTAATTTCCACTTGTTTATATACTGTATCTTTTTTATTATTTTCCTTGGAATTTACAGCATCAGGTCACGTGAATTTGTTATCAAGTTGGTCTATTGTTGAAATTATGGCCATTCCTTTGAAAACTGTTTACATTTTTCCGAAGTCTGTCTGTTATAGAAAGGCGGCTGGGCGGCCCGAAAGTTTGGTGTGTTCCCAACCAGTCACACTGTAACATGTCACAGTGTGACTCGTTGGGAACAATCGGTTAGGTTAGGTTAAAACTGAGACCCCTCTACGCACGAGCCGAGCGAGCGAAGCGAGCGGTGCCGCGGCAGCGGCCGGCGAGTGCCAGAAACGACTTGCGCAAATAGAAAAAAAAGAGCTAAAAAGAGAAAATTGCGATTGTTCCCAAAATCCCAACGAGTCACACATGTTACAGTGTAACAATCGCAATTTTCTCTTTTTAGCTCTTTTTTTTCTATTTGCGCAAGTCGTTTCTGGCACTCGCCGGCCGCTGCCGCGGCACCGCTCGCTTCGCTCGCTCGGCTCGTGCGTAGAGGGGTCTCAGTTTTAACCTAACCTAACCGATTGTTCCCAACGAGTCACACTGTGACATGTTACAGTGTGACTGGTTGGGAACAAATCATCCTTCCGCCGTTTCACCCCCCGAAGTACCCCAAGTAAACCCACATTTCGCAAGTTATGTTGTAAGTCCCATATATGGGACTTAATTCCCATAAGTCCCACACAAACCGGGAACAATTCCCATAAGTCCCATATATGGGACTTATGGGAATACCGGGCACAATTCCAAACTCCGAGCTGCTATTTAAAAATTCCAGATGGAAAAACCCAATAACGCTTTGCCCGACCCGGGAATCGATCTCGGGACCTCATGCGCAACAGTAGCGCTTGCGACCACTAGACCAACCAGACCTGTTATATACAGACGCCAGGACATCAAGCTATCCGAAACTGTCAAATTTTCCCAATCAACTTTGAACCTTCTGTTTTAGCGATAAAGTTGAAAATCTATTAAACAAATTTGACAGATTGTAATAACGTGATGTGCTGGCGTCTGTACAATATAAATAATTCATATTGGTTAGCTAACATGTTATTAAAACACAGTTGATATCGGCGATCCCGGAACTTCAATGGACCGACTCTTCAAGCTCACGCAACACCATTCAAGATCTGTCCAAATTAAGGCTTGGAAGACAAACTGTGTAAAGGCATTTGTGTGAAACTGAAGGGCTTGTTCTAGTAATACATTAATTTTTCGATTTTATCTTCTGTTTTATTATAGTTAGTTTGGGAAGTTAGTCCGAAAAATTTAATTGTTCCCAATACACGATAAATTTCTCTCAGTACGGAATTACGGATTGCCGATAGGGCCGAAAAATTCTGTAGTAATGGGTAAAGCCGTGTGAAAAGTCCGGGCCCGGATCAAATAACCGAACAACTGAGAACGCCCGGTGTGGACGCGACTACGACCATCTGATCCAACACAAAGGCTCTCGCAGTCTAACAGGATTCGCGTTGAGTTTGTATGCCGTTTACACTATTCGCATTACATTACACACGCCTGGATTCGGCTTAAAACAATTTGATAAAGTGGGGGATCACTGACCCATCCAACACAGTGCAAGTGCTGTCCTTCTGATCAGACCATGTCCCACTTGCTGAAGTGTCGTAAGTGCCCGTTCAATTGCATATTTGAAGACCTAAAGAATGCCACTGATGCCGCAATCAACGTGGCCATCTACTGGGCTCAAACAATATAGAAAAGTCTAATCAAAATTAAGGGCTATTCAAACCTAAGCGGTATTAGCTACCGTCTGCGGTAGAAAAATCCGAGTGGGTATGCGCGGTAATATTACTGTTCACACCAAAGCGGATTTCGCGCTCTAGCCGCGGAACTTGAATCTAAATACCTGAGCGAAACCCGAGCGGTATGCACTTCTACCCACAGCGGCCGCGAATACCGCTCAGGTCGCTCGTAAGGAGGGGGGTGCTATATTGCCTAGTAGTTACCGTCGTTTGGCTGATGATGCGACTGGAAATCAACCATTTGGTTCGAAAAAAAAAAATAGGTTACCTGAAAAGTTTTCCGGGAGTTTTGAAAATGGGTAATGTGCTCTTTCCGAATTTCAACTTTGCCACCTCGTATCTTTGTCGCTCGTGCCGCCATATAGGAAAATTGGCGCCTAATAGCAGTTTTTTGACGATATCTCCTTTCTGACTCATTTTTACAATAAAAACATTTATATACAACATTAAACTACAGAAATTTCCTACAATTTATGTGCGAAACATCTGCCGGTAGAACTCAATAGAAGAATTTAGTCTGAGTCATCAGTATACGTCGCATCATTTTACAGTGTCGTGCAGTGTTTTTTTTTATACGTGTGACGTTTGATTTATTTTCTGAAGTAGCAGTTCTTATTTGCCTTTATGCATTGCCCGCGCCTGTTTGAGAGAATATAAGACAAAACGTAAACGGGCGGTAATTTGTATGAAAATAGTTTATTCACACGGACCACATTTGGCCGTCATAATCAACCTAGTGGGCGATACCGACCACATCAAGGATACGTCGCAACCTCAACGCAACCACCAGCGAGACCGCGCACTAGCGGCCGGCCACATCGCAAACAACGATCTGTCTGTCTGTAAACATTGCCACGACGTGACCACATCGCAACTACTAGTGACAACATCGAAAGGGCTGTGAAGGTCTGTGGTAGGTGCCTAACCTACCACAGACCTTCAAAGCCCTTTCCGCCAATTTGTTTTTCTTTTCAAAATGGTGGCCACGCGTGAAATCTATATGACCGTGTGATCGGGCCCTAAAGATAGATGTAAACGCGAAATTATTTTTTATTATTTAATAAGACCAACATTTTACCAACAAATAAACCTACATAAAAATGGTTTTCCAAAAAATATTAATATCACAAATAGGTAAATGCACATTTATGTAAATTATAAAAAATATGTTAACAAAACTGTTACGCCTAAATCTAATTATATATTTTTAAATAACAACCATTTGATATGGCTGAGTTTATAATATTCAAAATTCTTAAGTATGTTTGACTATATTTTGTTTAACTTTATGACTCCTAAACGTCTACACATATTATTATCATGAAAGTATGGTTATTATATGGATATAGACACAAATTCTACTATTTTATAGAAATTCCATTCGACAGTAAAAGGCAATGAAATCTAGACTACTTTTGAGATAAAATCACATTCTTAAATAAGTCATTCCCAGAATATCATTTTTAATTTCATATCCCTGTAAGTAAGTTAGGGTGTCCCCAAAGTTATTGACGCGGCTCGTACCTGTCACCTATAATATTATTATCTCTGGTATTTAACATCAGGACATTCCGAATTAACCCCAAAGTTTGTCCAAATAAGGTTCCAATTCCAATGGACTAGTGTTAGGACCGAACCTTTCAACTGGCACTCCATTCCTGTCTATAATAAACTTGGAAAAGTTCCATTTAATAAAATCGCCCAGTATTCCTCCCTGAGACTTCTTTAAAAACTTCCATAGAGGATGAGCATTGTCTCCGTTAACTTCTATTTTCTCGAAAAGGTCGAATTTTACTTTTCTCTCATGGGTGAATTGGAGGATTTCTTTCAGAGTCCCTGGTTCTTGTCCTCCGAATTGATTGCATGGGAACGCGAGTATACGAAGACCTTTTTCTTTGTACTTTTCGTATAGTTCGTTTAGCTGTGTGTAATGTGTGCTGGTATAGCCACATTGGGAAGCAACGTTCACTATTATAAGTACGTTTCCTTTATATTCTTCGAGTTTGACTTCGCGACCTTTAATATCGTTGACAGTGAACTCGTAGACTGTTTTTGCTGTCTCATAGTTTATTTTTGGTTCGGCTGCTGGTTTGCTCGCTGGTTTAGCTGCTGTTTTGGCTGTTGGTTTGCTTGCTGTTTCGGCTGTTGGTTTGCTTGCTGTTTCATCCTTACTGTAAAGATAAGTTACTTATATTGAAACATGTACATTTTTTATATTTATTGACAAACTTTGTTTTGGCCTAATAGTATATGGTTACTGCCAGTGGAGTATTTTAAGATTTGGCGAAAAAAAAAAACAATAATAGTCTTTAGTAATGGTAGTGATGTAACGGGAGTTCTACAGAAAGATTCAATAATATGCGAGATCGAGCGAAGCAAGCTCGAATTTTTTTATCGTTTTACCATTCATGCTGATAAAGAAGTTTCTTTTTCAACTTATGCATAAAAGCTTTAGAATAATGAGAATTTTGTATGCAAGATCAAGCGAAGCGAGGTCGAAAATTTTAGCACCCCGCCTCGGATAAGTTAGATTTTCTTTTTGCAAATCATACAGATGATCAACTTATGGATAATAGCTTCAGAATAATTAAGAAAGCTAAGGATACAAGAGCGAGCGAAGCGAGCACCCCATCTCTGATAGGTTACTTTTTTTACCATTCCTAATAATATAGAAGTTATGGGGCGTTAAGTTAGAATATGGTAGTGCTTGTATCTACAAAATAAGGCAAGCTGCAACTAATGTATGTGTTGGCACGTCGTCACTAAGCATTCGCTTGCGACAGTATTCGTTCGTCCACAGTGAGAACGTTTTTACGAACACCACCCGAATGCATTTTGTTCGCAATAGGGAATATGCAAGTAATTCAAAACTTTTTCATTATGTATTTAAATAGACATTATGTAGGAGTCAAGAAACGAATTCCTATTTTATTTTCTCACTAAGCTAAGTAATTACGATTTCTGCTTGAATTGAGCATAAACGCTCATAACTGAGTAGCCAGTATGTTCATGTCGCCATGTGAACCAATTCTTCCGAATGATAGCGATGTCGACATACCTGCATGAAACACAGGAGTGTACTGCAAGAGACAAAACAGGTAAACTTACTGCTCCTTCTGCTTCTCCTCATGAAACTTCCTAAACGTTTCAACAGCATCAAAGATATCGTCAGCCAACACCTCGGGAAGTTCCATGGCAGCAAAATGTCCGCCATCTTCTACCACAGAGCTGTGTAGGTAGTTCTTGTATTTCAACTTTAGTATACTGTCTGGTTGGAAGCTTAGCTCGTGTTTGAACTTTATGCCCCATGTTGGTACTTCTGTTGGGATTCTATGGAAGAGAGGTGGTTATTAGCGGGTTTTAGACTGAATTTTTAAGATAGGTATGATAATTATTATAAGATAAGTTGACGATGATGATGCGATTCGACCGATTTCGGTCAGGGCGATTGCTTCAATTCCGCAATAGCTGTCGTACGTGAGTTCGCATGTGGCTTATGTAGCCAATCTTTATCGAGAAAATCCTCGCGCATTGCGGGATAAGATAAGTTACGATGACAGATTCTAGAAATAACGGCGGGTTTCTCATCGTAGGTGGTTTTTTCTCCATAGAAATCTACTACGCTTTGGAATGGGCTTTTTTTGGTTTTTGAAGCCTCCTTAAGAATTCAAAACTGCCTGAAAATATTGAAATAAATGTTTGTAGTTTGAGTTTGTTTGTGGTGAATCACAGTGAATCTCAACATATATCAGTGTAATTACACCCGCATCCTTACCCTACAAACCAGAACATCGCAACGCTGCTTGGCGGCAGAAACAGACGTGGCTCTGTGCAGTCTTTTCCCCCACATTTTTTTTAATATTCCAAAAAAACTAACGGAAAACTGAAAAGCTATGAAGAGACTTTTGCCCAGCAGTTGGACAATACAGGTGTAAAAATATCCCAAATAATAATTACCGATCTGTCAACATAAGCTGCTTATACCCCTCAACATAATGCCTCATGCTGCTAGTAATAGTGTTAGTGGCCCAGTATATCATAACGTTGTCCAGTAAGTGGGTCAAAGAGAACTTCTGCAGTAAAGCACCGTCGCTAGCCTTTCTGTTCTCAAGGTTGGTCCAAGTCGAGAATTTCTCGAGAATGTATGCTGCTAAACCGGCCGGAGAATCGGAGAGGGCGACGCCTGTACAAAAAAAATTGGTTGTTTGTAAAGTCGGTTTACGGACGATAATTTTACGTCATAACCTATAAGAAAACATCAGATAGATGTGTCACAAGCTGAACGCTTAGGCCGATCGTTCGTCTCTATCGCTTGTTCCGCGCTCTCGCTTGCACGCTCGGCTCAGGCGGAACGTGACAATGAGTCATGCTTTTTCGTGCGTGTAGCTAGCGTTCATCGATTTATAAGACGTTATCACGTCAAAAAAACTAATAAGTCAAAAGATAGCTTTTATTGACCAAACAAATAATATTATTTTGAAAAAGTGGTAAAGGATTTTGCCTGAATTTGGACTCCTAAGCATTCTTCAAGGGGTTAAAGTATTCATAGCGACATGCACGGGTGCAATATTGTACTGATTTGGTGACATGTCTAAACATCTATATTTTTGTGCTATATCACTGGATTTTTGTTTATTTATGTGTCCAATATTATACCAGTTTCATCGCGTCACAACTTTGAAGAAAAATCGAAATGGCGATGGGGTCTACGATACCAATATATTATTTAAAAAAAAAACATTGTGCTAAAAGTAGCTCTTACCAACAGTATCCGGTTTGGTGGCCTGAATATGGAAATATCCGGACTCTTCCATAATCTTTCCTATATGCTTTGATAGCGGGTACATGCGCTCCTTCAGATCAGGCTCCACTATGAAATTCGGCCAGATTGCTCCTAGAAAAAATTGGAAATGTATTCTACGATATAATCGATATTTTGATTTTTGGTTACACCTGTTTTGACGAATAAAATAAGAAAAGTAACACAAGACTGATTATCGAAAAAAAAAACTGAGTGAAAATAAATATTCTCTGATCTCCAATCCATTTGCTACATTGGAAACTATGCTTTGCTACTTTTACTATGGAAATATTTTATTACAACAGTAATTTTAAGACTTATAAAACGTTGATGCATGCAGGGGAGGAGGAAACCAAAGAAAGGCAGGTATCGCTTTCCATCAGGCGTGATCGAGGTCAAGAGCAGACGCAGGCCCAGTCAGAATTTTGAATTATATGAAGGAAACGGGAGTGAATGATAACGTGACGGCTATAGGGAGAATGGGAGACAAACAGTAATTTTAAACCATAATATTATAATATTTTAAATCTAAATACTCCCAAAGTAATAAAAACTTACCCAACATCGTATAAATAGAGACCCAAGTATTGACCGCTACCATAGGCATATTGGTATGATATCCCAGTATTTTATCAGGGAATACAGTCGCCATGACAGATCCAATCGCCGAGCCATAGTCGCCTCCTTGCACATAGTACTTAGCATGACCGATGCGTTGCATGAGGTTGCGGAATATCACTGATACTTCTATTGGGCCCATACCGCCGCGAACTGGGGCCTGAAATGATGAAATAGAAGGGGATCTAGACTCGTGTGCTGAATTCATGGCTTCAGTTCGCGCGTCGATGGCCGTGCCACCCTGTATAGTTGATAATTTGATTGACTTAATTTGATGACAAACTTTAAGCTTTAGTTTCAGTTCAGTTTTAGTTTGTACTTTTCCGACTGAAAAAATCTACTGAATAAAAATCTTAAATTTGTTCATTCATTCACTCACTCACTGACAGACAACGCACAGTCTAAACTGCTGGGTTTAGAAGCAAGAAATTTTGCATAACACTTCCATATAAAACAAGTGTTAGCACTGAAAGTTTATTGAACATTCATCCAAATCCCCTAAAGGGGTTAAATAGGAAATGAAGGTTTGTACGGAATTTTGTTATTTTTGCCGATGAGATAACGTCTTGTTTATTTAAAATAGAATCCTTACCTGAGAAAACCCAAAGCCTGGTATGCTGGGAGCGATGACTTCGAAGACAAAGTCCTGGTTGGGCCGGGGTGTCGTCAGTTTTGGTATTACCTCGTAGAACTCACGGATAGATCCCGGCCAGCCGTGGATAAGCAGTAGTGGTACCACCTACGAAATAAAATTGTATCATAAATGTTGATAGCTGATAAAGCCAAGCGCTCATTACAACTGCAGCGCAACGCATTTTCATACAAAAAAATGCGGTGTGGTCCGCTTCTAGTGTGCGTTGGTTTATAGAAAATGTACGAAAGTGATGAAGGAGGAGGATGCTGTGCGCTATATTTCGCTCGATGTGCACCGGCTCTAAAGACTATTAGCCTAGACTCAGAGTTACTTCCAAGGTTGGACAGAGAAAAATTTTCAGGTTATGCAAACTGAAGTGACAATGGCCCAGCCATATTACCAATACCTTCTCGTAGTAAATTAGTTTGTGTGCACATGCATGTTTTTAACTGTAAAATGCCCTCAAGTTAGGTGGAGTGATGCACACACACCTATGTTCTTCAGTGATGTTTGCATATAAAAATAATTGTTTATATTTCTAGGGTTAAAAGTAAACTTACGGTAACATTCGGCTCCACTTTAGGCTTCACATGCATATAATGTATATCCAATCCTTGTATATTAGTCACATACTGCTCGTATTTGTTCAAGAACTGTTCTCGGTCTTTAAAGTTGTAGTTATTCTGCCAGAAATCCAACACTTGGGTGAGGAAGTGTGTGTTGAAGCCGTATGTGAAGCCAGCGTTCTCTAGCGGAGGTGTGAACGAACGTCTGTGGAGCAGACGTTCCCTGAGATCATTGACTATCTGGAAGAAGTAAATTAGAATGAATATACTAGGAAATAATTAATAGGGAATTTGCAAACATATTTAGCAGTCAGGCCTATACTAACAGGCCTGACTGCTAAATATGTTTGCAAATACCACAACTACTAAGTTGTGGTACACATTCTATTAGGGCCCATCCTGTGCAATCAATAATTATTTTTATGAACAAATATTAATTCTCTTTATGGATTGTCCTTTTGGAGGTAGCCAGGTATCACCCCCCTGTATTGCTATCATATTGGCTTGACAGTTTAGGTAAACAGGAGCAACAGTACAACATTAAAACATTAGCATGGGTAAGAAATTTTTCTCAAACATGCTTGGAAAGAGCATTATTTTGACAACCTTGTTCGAGATGAATCGAATTGCTGTACTGGCCAAATACATGCGAGCAGCGACCGTAAGTGCTTTCCGAGGCACGGAGGGGTCTCGGCATGTAAAGATGGTCACCCATCCACAGACCAACCGCGGCAAGCGTAGCTTAACCTGATCGATCGACCTGTGCGGCTGTTATTATTTAGCCACGGACCCTTCCCTGTGAGTTACTGTTAACCTGCATCATCCCATTGCTGGGCAAAGGCCTCTCCCCATGACTTCCAGTTCGTTCGATCCAGGGCTAAGGTGGACCACTGGTCGTTTTTTTTGTCCAGCTCGTCCCGCCATATTCTACGGGGTCTGCCGCGACGCATTCTACCTGTGTCAGGGCTTCACGTGGTGGTTATTGGGCATACGGCAGACGTGGCCAGCCCAGTCCCACTTCAGCTTAGCGCTTTTTGAGCAACGTCACTAATCTGTGTTTTGGAGCGCAGTGTGGTGTTGCGAATATGGTCTGTCAACTTGACGCCTAGAATACTGCGCTCCATTGCACATTGGCAAACCTTGAATTTGGACTTTTGAATGTTTGTCAAAGCCCAAGTGAGTAAGTTAACTAATTAACTTAAAATCTAAATATACTTACAACATCAGAGAATTCAATAGTAAACGGTCTTATGGATGTGTCACGTTGCATATCAATGGGATATGCTCCCCAGTGTTGCTCCAGGTCTACATCTGGTACATCAGGTGGGGCCGTCCACATTCCCAACAAATAGTATGTTAACACTGACAGTAGTAGTATTAGGACAGAAAATATTAAGATTTTTTTTTGCCACTGTAAAGAGAAATATTTTAGAGATTATTTACTTTTTTTAAATATAAAAAAATATAAATATTCCCAAATGAACCAAGGAACCGGAGCAGTGACAAAGACTCAAGTATAGATGAAAACCTGCAACAAGACTTCCAAATGGAGCTGCCACCCAAACCAATAACACCTCAGGAAGTAATGACATTAAGATAAAAGGACTCAAGGACAAGAAAGCACCTGGGTTTGGTCTTATTACAAAGAAAGTACTAGTTGAGTTGCCAAGGAGGGCTATTGTTTTTCTAACACTGCTTTATAATGCAAATAGACAGGCCTGATGGTCTAGTGGTTAGTGACCCTGACTGCTATGCCGGAGGTCGTGGGTTCGATTCCCACCCAGGACAAATGTTTGTGTGATGAGCACGATCATTTGTTCTGTGTCTGGTTGTAATTTATCTATAATATGTATGTATTTAGAAATATATAAGTATGTTTATCAGTTGTCTAGTACCCATAACACAAGCTCTGCTTAGCTTGGGACTAGATGGCGTTGTGTGATAGTTGTGGAATATTATATTATTATATTAATTCTAAGGGTGGGCTATTTCCCTTCGCAGTGGAAAGTATCACAAATTAAAATGATATACAAGCATGGAAAACCAGATAATGAGATCACTTCATACAGACCAATCAGCCTGTTGCCCATCAACTCAAAATTGTTGGAAAAGTTAATCTTACACCGGCTTAAACCACTACTAGCACACAAAAACGTGATACCTGATCATCAGTTTGGGTTCCGTGAGAGGCATTCCACAATAGAATAATAAGTTCATCGAGTGTGTAATAAAATACGACAATCACTTGAGTAAGGAGAATATTGCGCTTCTGCATTCTTAGATGTGCAACAGGCATTTGACCATGTATGGCATAAGGGCCCTACTCTTCAAAATTAAAACAAACCTACCTCACAGTTACTGTGAGGTAGGTTTGTACTGTGAGGTACTTATAGACTTCTCGAGTCCTATCTAACAGATTGCCTGTTCCAAGTAAGAGAAGAGGATGAAGAGAAGAGGAGGAGGACTCTGAGCTCCATGAAATAAGAGCAGGAGTTCTACAAGGCGCTGTTCTGGGTCCCGTTATTTACACTATCTTCACAGTAGATATACCACAAATTCCAAATGTTACAACTTATACTTTTACCGATGACTCAGCCATTATAACCAGCAACAAAGATCCAATAGACGCTTCGAGAAAGCTGCAAGACTTAACAGATGGCTGGCTTGAGAAGTGGAGAATTACTGCAAGCATATCAAAATAAAAACAAGTGACATTCACACTCAGAAAAGGTGATTGCCCTGCGGTCACGCTGGGAAGCAATGATTTGCCACACAAAGACGTTGTCAAGTACCTGGGTATGCAGGCGACTAACTTGGAAAACCCACATTAAAGCCAAAAGGGACCAAGCTAATATCACTTTTAGGAATTTGTACTGGTTGCTGGGAAGAACGTCTAAACTCTCACTCGAGAACAAGTTACTGGTTTACAAAGCCGTGATACAGCCAATATGGATCTACGGGATGCAGCTATGGGGTAGTGCCTCAGATTCAAACATCAACATAGTGTAACAATGACAAAATTCAATTCTGATGGTTCATCACCAATGGAGAAATCAACAAGCTATTAAAAGTAAACACAGTAAAGGAGAATATACTGATGGTAGAAAATGCATACAAGGGCAGGCTCAAAAACCATCCAAATCAGTTGGCCGTAGACCTGCTTCATGCAAATATCACCAAGCGCCTCTAAAGGCACTACATCCTCGAGCTGAACAAATAATCAAGCACCATATGTGCGGTGTTCACTAGAGCCCTGCATAGCCACGCCATCAACCAACAACATATTTTTTTATAGTCGAAAGGCTGATTGCAGATACTACTACAAAAAAAAAATAGGGTCAATCCGTGAACAGGTTTAGGGAGCAGGGTCCAAGCGGTCAGTGGTTTTACATAAACCCTAATTTCAGCAGTTGTAATTCCTATGCTATGGGGCTGAGCATACTGCCATCAACCAGGCACAAGTCAAGATCAGACAACCCTCTGACTCAAGAGTGGCACTTGGGCACATTCTAAACAAAAAAAAAAAAAAACATTACTATGCTCGATCTGGGGACTGGGCGGGCACCCAATGCTCAACAGTCGTGCATTGCGCCCACTAGAACGACGGCGACGAGGCAATAAAAGAGAAGTACAATAAAATAAGGTAACAACAACGGATTCTCACCGGGTAGCGTCCTTCATTTCTCAAATCATGTGCAATTTTATCAATCTTAGTTAGTGGCTTTCTCGAACTCATGGTGTGAAGTTTCTAAAAGAAAAACGTGAATAAAATTACAAATTAAGCCGGTCACCGAGTGACCGGTAATGTTTCGAATCTAAACACTACAATTTGTTATTAGGATGTTAATTTTACACTTTTTTACTCGTTTGTAGAAAACTCACTTCAAAAAAAATCTAATTATCTTCACGTTTAGACTATGAAATTATTAGATGGCTTTTGTTTATACTTCCATTTCAATTTCCAAAATTAAATCAATGAACTTTCGTTGGCAAATTGACAGCAGAATAATGATTTTTAGAATTTTGACAGTGACAGCTGACAGCCATTGAACTCTGTTCCATGGTTGCAAAATTCCTTGTTATCTAAGAACTAAGAATACTAATCCTATGGCTAAAACAACATCGAATAAAAGATACTTACGCTGTTTAGGAACATGAAAATAAACACGTTAAACGCCGATCAAATTTTTTTAGTATTTAGAACATGATTATATGAATAGACAGAATGGAACACCAACTTTTCGCGGGTTAAATTAGATTCCATTTAATAGCATAAGCGAGCTGAATCAGCTACGAGTTGCCCACCTCTATAAGCCGAAAAAATCTACCCCATTGGTTGGGGTAGATTTTTTCAGCCCCAGCCCTTGCTCGAGCCAGCCCGCGCCTCTAAGCTTGTACCTATAAATTCGCCCCAAATTAATCACGATTCGATCCAGCCAGTCCCTTGCTGCCCTCCCACAGCTACGCCCTAAGCCAAGGTTCCTACCACACAGTGGGTGCCCTTAGTGTGTACAGGCACTTAGTTTATAAGTTTTATGCCCTGGCTGGAGACCTTAGTTTATTAAGGCATCCACAGGATAGCCGGCGAGATGCCATATACAATAAAAAATGGGGTAGATTTTTATTTGTGATTAGAGACTGTAAATTAGTAAGTTTTATAATTATAAGTTATACATAGGTTTTACTTCAAGCAAAGAGGAGCGACAATTTTCGCAGGGCGGCTGGCAGCTGGATGAGAGTACGGCCAAAGATGGATGTAGATTTGGAGAGGCATAGTATCCAGTAATGGCCCGTTATAGACTGATGATGGTATGACGACACCCGTTCGTTACAATACAGGTAGGAAGATGTGGCTGTTAATATAGCTCACACAATGTAGAAAAAAATCTGCTTTGTAAAGCGTCGTCTCTGTCACTCTTAGCCCTCGTACACACGGACGATTTTTTATCTCGAACTGGATTTTCAACGCACTGCTTAGCGCAGAGAGGTGAACATACAAGTGTATTTTATGACGTGCTGAGAATTTAGGATTCACTCTGTTGGATTCTCAATGCTCGGCTTAACACTGAGAGATGAAAATCCAGAGCGCGATAAAAAATTGTCACGTTTAAAAATCGCCCGTGCCTAGCTGGGCTTACCTGTGGCAGTCTTGAACGTCGTCAACTATTTTTGTGGGAACGTAGTTCCCACTCCTGGGACACAGGCTTCCTCTCGGTGAGAGGGAGGGAACTAAAGCTTCATGTGCCCTATTTACGCTCGGATACTCTAAGTAGATACATAGATTACGACACAGATGTTATTATATCTTCAACAATATTGATTACAACACTACTTATCGAGTGTGTATTGAGTAACTCAATCACTCGCACAGATCACTCGGCTACTTGGCTATGTAAAAGTGATCTCGTTTCAACTTCCTTAGTACAACCCTTTCACACATTTTATTCTTATCTCACTTTCGAATTATGTTGTTTATAAGTATAAAGTACCTATATATATTATTATACTGGTATTCAGCTGCATCCGGTTAGACTGGAAGCCGACCCCAACATAGTTGGGAAAAGGCTAGGCAGATGATGATAAGTAAGTATAAAGTATATTCAAATCATTGTTTGCAATTGGAATTGATGTTCTTTCCATATATAAAAATATTAGATACTTAACTTTATAGTTCTGGAATAACTCGTAGGCACAGACGCCAGCACATCAAACTATGTGCTGGCGTCTGTACTATTAAAAATCACAGAACCTTAGGTATGGGTAGGAATTAAAGTTATAAGTGTTTAGGTACATTTTTTAAACTAAATTGTTCACTTACAGGTACTTACAGGTACTTGACTGCACAGTCTTTAAAAAGTCGGCACGTTTTTCCGAATGCTTGCGCTGTTCTGGCGGAAAATATCGAGATTCTGAATTTTTTTTTTTAGATATGACTGAACACATAGACGACTATTATATACACTGAACACATTACCCTAAGTCACGGTTATGTTATGTCTCAGAGTAGGTAACTCAACAACGAAACCAACGAAACATTAGGTATCAAATGTTAAGTAGATACCTACTTATTTATTTATTGGACGCCAATGAATTTGTTTTAGTCACGAAGTATTGGAGAACTGAAGTTAGTGTTGCAGTAGTGCTATTCTGCGAAAAACCTCAAAACTACTTGCTTCGTGAAAACTTTGGCGAAGTGAACTGTCATCGCATCTGATGCTGGATTAGATCGACTGGTAATCGAGTCGAGACAACTGTGTTAGAGGTGGAGGTTAAGAAAGCAGACTACCAAGTTGTTTTATTCTATAGATCGCAAGTGATATCTACTGCTGGGGGTGGTTCCTGACTTTAATTCTTACGTCAGGCAATGTGTTATTATTGGTGTTTTCCAATATTAAAGTCTAATATCTATGCTTACCTATTAACAAATTTAGCCTAAATCTATATTACTTAAGTACACCAAGCCACCAGATAGATACCTAAATTATATACCTATGCATTGGAAACATTTGAAAGTCACGATTCTCATAGGAAGAGAAAGGGTGATCGATTCTAAAACTGGGCCCGACCTAGATACCTATCTACAACTGACTTAATTTACATAGGCCTACGAGCTATATGTCACAAATTCAAATCGTAATCAACGAAAAAGTTCTCAAACCGTTAATTACTGTAGCAAGGCTACGGGTCATGCATTAAAAAACAACATTCAGTACAGCCAATATTTAAACAAAAGAACAAACGCGCCTTCCAAATTCAAATGCACAAGCATATCGCGATAAAATAATCAAAATAGCACCCAGGTACACATTATTATGGGAAATAATGAAGAAATTATTGACGTGTGAAACGAATATGCGAAATAAATCCGAATGAATGGGAGCTGTCACAATAGGGGCCGCAAGGCTCGCTTTTAATTGAACTTGCGGGGCCAATATGGTAGGTGGATTTTTTATTTTTTCATTCAACCGCTGCTAGATACAGTATCGTACTTAGGGCTGTCGCATGTTGATTGCTTTGATTGCAATGTTTTATTTAATTTTAGGACTAAAAGTAGGTTACATATCAGCTATCCCGAAATTGATTTGGTCTGGGCTGTTCAATTCATTTTCAATGAGATATCTAGTACCTACCTACAAAAGAACCTATTTCTTCGTGGTAGGTAAATGCAAAACAATGATGAAACTACAGATTTCAGTCAAATCTACGAAGCAATTCCACTCAGAGGGAAATAGAAAAATAAAATTGAAGAAAGCTGGTGAGTTGAGCTTCATTAGGTTCTCATCACCGAGAGTTTTCAATATTTCTGCATGAAACATTCCCAGTGCTTACAAGGTATCTAAGTATACGTAGGTGTGAATATTAATTGTTTAATTTCCAATTTAGGTTTTAATATAACTATTATGAAAAGGAAAAAGATAAATTATTTATCACTGATGCTTACCTACTTTTTCTAGACGTAAGTATATGAATATTGGCAGTGATTGATGGCACTAGAGAATCTAGTTAAGTCAAGAAATGCATTGATCGTCATTCATAAACGACACGACAATTCGATAGGGTACTGGACAAAGTAGGTAATTGGTAAATGAGATGAGCGATTACCTACCTGTACTCATACCTACAGTACATACAAGAATTGGAAAATCTTTCAAATTAATATTATTGGCAAGTAAATTAAAATACATAATTATAATGCTGTGGCAGCCCTGTTGAACACCCACCACGCTTCCATAGCGCTATCACGGCTCTCAGCCCTGTCACCATTTTCCCATTTTTCCCGCACTCCCCTACTAACATCACAAACAGACTATATCCATTCACATTCATACAAAAACCAACTTTGTGGCCCGCAAAATGGACTAACTGATGTAAAAATCGTTTGAAGATGAAATGGGAGTTACGTTGTTTATAGCCAGTCATAGCTTAGCGATGCGGTTTTTCGAATGAAAACCTCTTTTGGGGGAATTGACAAGTGAATTTAATATCGGTTTTCAGCTATAAATTATAAATTTATAATAAATTCATTGAAATGTTACCGGTTCAGTTGACGATAGTTGTGGTTGCTGTGTAAATGAGATAATAATGAAGATCATTATTTATTTGTTGTGTGTTTACGATGGGTGTAATGAAGGTGCGTTTATGTAGGCCTTTTCAAATCATCATCATTAAATGATTTTCATAAGAGTTGGACGTGTCATTTTGCGACGTGAATACGTCTTTAAAATTGCTTCCATAGTGGGAGGCAAGGCAAAAAAACCAATGATAACAAAATCGGGTTATACAGTTTGGTGTTGCAGCTTCGTATTTATCAATCAAAAATATATAATGTCAGCCTATACGCGTCAAAAAGCCAAACCCAAATACAGAGATCGTATACGGTTGAAAAGGACTTCTCAAGAGCAATCGAATGGCTCCAATAAAACACCATTTGAACGAGTCAAGCAGTGCCCGAAACGTAAAAGAAAGAATGCGGCCGAGCGGATCAACCCCGTTACGTAAACGTATTCACGTACAACACACGACTGGCCGTGTCCATGACATACCACACCCCATTTTATTTTTATTTTTCTAGGGTTTCAATTTTCCTTAGGTACTTGATAGTGTTATAATTATCAATCAATCAGATTAAGCAAGCATAAAGCTCTAACATTCCTAGTGGAAGTGCGAATTGTATCTATCTCGTAGGTATTCAAATACTTACTTACACTTCACAGATGCATCATTGTCAGAACTACCTTAAAAAATGTATTTGTCCATTTGCATCCATGTTAGTCGTATTTAGATGCCTAAACTTCTTGAACTTGTCTTCATTGCATTAGGCGCTTTTCTACACGCTGAATGTTCAACGTGGAAAACGTTTTTCTGCGTGATTAGCAATATATATACCTACTTACAGAACACACATAACTCCGGGGTAATTGCGTAACACACTAACAGTAGCAATGACTTTCATTTTGACAGTGCAAAAACATTCATTGCGTTATTTAGCAGACAAATTTTTCGAACATAGTAGGTATGAAGCAATGAATTAGTAATATCCTTCAAAATGATTCAGATTGTGATTGAGAGTGAGTGTGTCACGCAATAAAGTGCCGGTTGAACAGGCGGTGCTTGGGGGAGGCCTATGTCCTGCAGTGGACGTGTTTCTGCTGGTTTCGAAGTGGGACGAGTTGACCCCTAACGAAATTAGAAAGGTGTAACTGGTCCCTGGTCCCAGTTTCGAAGTGGGACGAGTTGACCCCTAACGAAATTACAAAGGGGCAACTGGTCCCTGGTCCGAGTTTTGATGTGGACGAGTTGCCCCCTAACCCGAAATGATGATGATGATCATATCTACCTACCTAGTTCAGTAAAAGAAATTAAATAGTAACCCTATAAAAGCATGGCAGTCACTCAAACTATATCTCTTTCTACACAGTTGTCCCATGGGAGGACAGTGTGAAAGGGTGACTGGCCCAGTTATCGGCCGGTCGCACTGCCCACGTCTTATTTATTATGCTTTGTACCATGACATTATTGTTCTGTACTTTTAAATGTGGCACATAAAACTCCTGCTTAAAGCAATAAATTATGGTAAAGATTCACCTATTTTTTCAGAAGGACTAAACTAACGAATCCTGAAATATCATAATTCATTTAGCCTGATGACCATCACTAGCCTATCAACTATCGAGCCCATCTTCTAGGCTATCTGATGATTATACAATAAAGTAAGCCGACTGAGAGTCATTCTAGAGTCTCAATGGTGGTCACCCATCATGCCATAAAACTTAGTCCCTTAGTAACTCCTTTCCTTGTCCCTAGTTCATGCCAAGTTTTCTAAATCTTATCTATGTATACTATGCTCCTTAATGAATACCGATCCACTATTCTTCCTTACAATACTCTCAAACGTGACGCCTCCAGACGTACCTTAAACGTTCACAAACTTATCGTTACGTAACAGCGTACCCTTGATTATGTCCCACAAACTTGCTCTTACACCCCCCAATTTGACAATGATCCTTATTTTGTTACTGCTAAGGTTGGCTTTCAAATGGCTGGGGTTGAAAATGTAGTATATGTATGGAAGCAAGATGTATAAGGGGAGGTTTTAAGTGGGGTGCGATAAAGTCACAGGTCGAGCTTAGCGGTTACTAGAGTCGCGCTTGACGGTACGCTTCAGAGGGATGGGGATTTAGACGTTATTGGCTTACAGGGTAGGGATGGCACGGATAAGAGTTGGAAGAAATTCTAAAAGAATTTTCATTTATTCTGGATATTAGTGGCTCGATTGATGAAAAATGGGGAAAGAGTGAGACATCGCTACAGTAAAATAATCATATTGAATGCCTTTTAAATCGATTCGTGGCATGCTAGGACCCTTAGGAGCCGAGCAAAAAGAATTAAAAGTCAGAAAAAACGCTAAGCGAAAATGAAGTAATAGTGCGGGTAGGCGATGCGATGCGATGGGGTGGGTCGGGGGAACAAGAAATTTCAGGCGGACTAAGTCGCGGGCAGAAGCTAGTGCCTAATAAAAGCGTACTATTCGATTTTCAACGTTCGGCTTAACGCAGTGACTGATTAATGAATGAAAACTGCGCCTTTTTGCTATTAATTTAAGCTTCAACTCACGTCCTCAGAGAAAAGAGCGTATAAACAAGATCGCGAACTTTCTTCGTCTTATCCTCACCGATCTACTATAAAACTCCCACATTAGCATTTAAGTAACTTAAGATTCTCCGTCCATAATATCGAAGATGATATCCACGTAACACTAGATACGTAAGACTGTATTACTGTGTATTTAAAGCTAAGGACTATTTGTTGATCGCGGCTCTGCCTGCGTAAAATAAGCTTCTTGGATTCTGTGAGGTTTTGCGGCAGTGTGAAGGAATACATCAGCTAGTTAATTGAGTCTTCTGTGTCCGTCACCGTTGGTCTGCTGTTTGATATCGGAGGCGATAAATTATTTTAAAGGTACATACTTAGTTAATTTTTGATTAATGTGATCCAGAACCCGATGATGTCATTCACAAATTAATGTAGAGTCCGTTTCACGAAAGTAGTCTCGCAGACGGGGCGCTACAGGTATGCGACGGAGACATAAATCTTTATTTATATTTTATCTCAACATCTTATACAGTCACTGGTTAATAAAATGCATAATCTGAAATAGAGAAAGGTGTGTGAGGTAGGAGGGTTGTTAAAATAGTTCAACTTATTTCCACGGGACTTCTTTCGTGAGACGGACTCTAGTGATGTCACCAAAGGTGTTGCTATTAAGGTGCAATGCAGATATCATTTAAAATGGTAGTTATAGGTAGGTACCCTTCGAAATTCCATCTAAATTCATTCAGCTATTACAGAGTGACTGAATACCAAACAAACATACATTCAAACCCTAATTCCTACATTGCTAGAAACATGGCTATTTTATGTGATACTTAAAATAAAACCATCACGTTTGCATTGCGGTGTTCTGTCCACGTAACTTAATGACTGTCGTGCTATCTGTGGGAATTTACATGGCTATGTACCTAAAGTACTCTGATGTTTACATCGTTATTCTTAATAATTAAATAGGCGTAGGAAAATATGGTTCGATAAGGTTTGTAATATTAAACAAACGATCTGATTTTGCGTCAGCTACTTCAGCTATTGTCTTTTATTCAACCAGCGGGGTAATTGCTTTCATTTTGACAGTTCAACAACATTCCTTGCGTTATCTACCTTGTTGACCAGACAATTTTTTCGAACATTATGAAGCAATGGATTAGCAATATCCTTCAAAATGATTCAGATTGTGATTGAAAGTGTGTTATGCAATTAGGGTGCTGCTCTTAAACATAAGAGTGGTATTTTAAAAACTAGACTTCAAAAGCCTGTCTTATGCTCTAGAGATGAGGTGGAGACTAGTTTACGATGTTACAATTTAGGTATGAAAACAGCATGTTGGGTTGATTATAATCATAATAATATTTTTATAAAAATACTAATTAATAATATTACAAGCGCGGTGAAAGGCCTAAGCCTTTGAGCACAATAATTAGTTCCTAAAACTTTCACACATAGATCAGAATTACAAAGTTACAAACAATGTTTAATTAAGGAAATTACATTCAATTGATCTCATAACTTTATTGTAGCTGCATTTCTGCTTTACATTCTTCCCTACGCCAGTAAATTATTGTCCGAAAGAAAATTAAAAGGGGGCAAACATATTAACCTGTACCTACCCTAATTGCGTAACATACTATTTGAAGGATATTGCTAATCCACTGCTTATATGTCCGAAAAAAATTGTCTGCTCAACCACCTAAACAACGCAATGAATGTTGTTGAACTGTCAAAATGAAAGCCATTCTTACAGTTAGTGTGTTTACGCAATTAAGTACTTACCCTGCTGAGATTAGCAAGTGTGATTCCAGCTTAAGGCCTTTCACGAGTCATGTCTGTGCCTTCGACTTTAAAACACACCTTGACCCATTCTTGCCTTGCATTTTTCCTGGCGTATCATCTCTTTTCCTAAGGCTCGAGTTACTGCTCGACAGACGGTACGTACGAGCTGATTATCGGTCGTGACTAAGCGTTTAGGACTTAGCTGACGGCAAACTGAGTATAACTCACAAGAGAGGTTACAAGAGATATTGCGTACGCGGTCAGTCGCTCGGTGAGCGTCGTACTTCATTATTCATCAGCCGAAAGACGTCCACTGCTGGATATAGGCCTCCACACCTTAGCGTCGCACTTAATACCCGCATATACCGACATAGTGTGTCAGTCGACCGACGCGTCCTCGTCAGCGCGATATACGTTGCTGTACGCGCGTAGCGATTCACCAGGCAGCGCTGCACTGTAGTGGTTCATAAGTTTTCAATGATATACAATCGTACGATCGATGTCAGCGCTGACCGTCGTCGTTCGACCACAAAATCCAGCCTAAACCCTTTCAATTTATTTGGGACCAATGCACCGTCTTCTTCTTCCATACTTCTATCAATCTTCAACAATTTTCTGAACCGTCGCAAGTCACAGCCCTGTTTCATCTCGTTACGTAGCAGGCCTCTCCACGGGGTAATCAGATAAGAGACGGGCGCTCAAGTTTAATTGAATTTCCTCGCAAAGTTTACGCTGCCACCCCTGGCCGGCGAGCGCCCTGATTGGAGCGGCGTCGACCCGCTCAAAGACATTGTTCCCGAGCGCATAGCTAGGGCTGTGCTGTGTATAAACGATGTACATGAACGGTTGGCCTGTCTATTGTTTAGTTATGTAAAAATAAGGCTATGTTAAGAGCTTGTGGTTTGATTTTAGTAACAATAGTTTTTTATTAATATAAGATTTTAATATGGATAAAATTTTATACGAGTTAGGTATATTTTTTTTAGTTTTTTCAGGTTGTCTTGTTATTCAGTTTGGATAGAGCTTCGACCATCCGCTTCAAAAGAAGCATTGTACGGATGAGAATTGGACATCCTCCATCCATCTACGGCTAAGCGTGCACCACGAAAGATCGTTGCGGAAAATAATCGCCAATCTGTGAACAATACCAATATATATGCTGTAAATAATCGCTTGAAAAATTATATTTGCGTTCGCGATTTTATTTCGCATGAACATGCAATAAAAAAACCGCATCGCAGTGCGCGCTTAGCTTTAAAGTTATGCTAAAATGCACTACTGGTTATTTATTATTTTTTATTTATTTATTCATCAACAAATTTATATTTGTGTCGAACAGCGGTTTTAACAATAAATGTAACACAAAAAAGAAAGAAAGAAAAATAAAAGAAGAAAGTGATTATTTTACTATCTTACATACCTTCATTACGATACGTTCATTTAGGTCCTATGAAGACATAGGTAATTATACTTTTTCCAGTTAACATATTTCTTGCAATAAAATAAAAAGGCATGCTCCAATTAAACTATGGGGCGTGCAAAATATGTACCTATTTTATTAATCATAATTATTTTAAGCAAACCGTCTTTGGACACTAATCAACACGCGTAACGAAGAATGCATTGCGTAATGGCAAAATTACATTTGCCATTGGCAACCGACTCTTCATTGGATTGTGAACTTTATTTCATTAGTAAAAAGGGGGGATACATGTGTTTGGTAGTAGAAAAACAATGGCCCAAGGTTGGCTATGATGCCATCCCGAGTTGGTTCCACTTTTGCTAAGAACTGGGCCGACGGAAGTGGGCATTAGCAGTAATGTAACGCGCGTATGGTAAGATAATAAAACTATTTCAAATGGGCCTCTTTGGTAATTGGAAAGGGAAATGAAATGACATTGTTTCTAGCGCATTGTGACTGTCACGCGTTTGTGAGTGCGTAAAGAAGTTGTTTTGAGTTCTTGAATTAAGAACGACACAATTTTTTTACTATTTACAGAGCTTGTGTAAGGTTTTTTAGGACCCGGGCCAAAGGGCCAGGACCAATTTTTTTTAATAAATGTAGTACCAACGAAAATCTTTATCTAAGAATATGTTTAAAAGTTAAATGAGAAAATTGAGTCTTTTAACAATTGGGCTGACTACTCTAGGATAAAGTGTGCTTAAAATGATTCATGAATTTTCATTTTTTCAACAAACCCGTGTACCCACTATGTAAATTAAGCATACATTTATGTAGATACCTAATGATGACTTTTTGTAAACAATTAGGTGGTAAAGCCGCCGTTTCATTTAATCCTTCGGAATGGTGCCAATACTGTCAATCAAAACAACAAAAACTCCGACTCCATTCCTACGTATTTCCGCAAATTCTTCGCACAAAGTAAGTCAACCAACTTAACATTTAAACGGTCCGTCCCAATAGTTCCAATTGCGATGTTAATTACACCGGGATCAATTAAACACGTAACATGTAATAACATGTACGCGCCAATGAGTTTCATAACCCAATTATTCAAATATTGTTAAGTGGGAATCCAGTGAAAGCTGAGCGGTTGATCGCTTGAATATAGCACCATTATTTTATTGACGCGCCTTCCTTTTTTAGTCTTGCTGTTAGGGTGCCTCAATCAACTCAGCCTATCGCAGTCCACTGCTGGACATCTGGCCTCTCCCATGCTGTGCCACAACACCCTGTTCTCCGCGTTCCGGTTCACCTTTTTAAGGTCGTCGGTCCATCTAGCTGGGGGGCGTCCCGCACTACGCTTGCCGATACGCGTAGTAGGGTGCCTAACATCACGATATCCTAGGTCAGGCAAAACGATAACGTGTCTCCATTAGCTGAGTTTTTGTTTTGTGTCTTGGAGTTTTGCATAAACAGCAATGAAAATTACATAGGCGTCAGCGCCGGCTGTCGCTGAAAACCAGCGCTGGGGCTCTTTCTTACATAGGGTCGCAGCATAATGCTGAGTGATAGCCGTTTTGCGTGGATGTGACGCATGTTTCCCTTACCTTCTTTTTTTATTTTTTGTGTTATGTTAATTTTTGCGTCATGTTCACCGCAAATAAACGTATTTTCTTTCTTTCTTTATAGGGTGCAAGCTTTCATCAATAAGCCCATTGCCTTGCTTGCTTGTGTGTGTGGTTTTAATTCGATGGTTCATCTATACATACGATGGTCTGCTATAAACGAACCATCGAATTAACAAGGCCGTTGCTGAGTATTAGAAAAAATACGGAAATAATAATCATTAATTCATTCATCATCGTAGCAACATTCATCGCTTGGCTCTATAAAGAGTTCGTACCTTAGCTATTAAGAAAAGCACAAGTGTGGATAATAAATGCCTGTAGTGCATTCTGATAGCGCACTCTTACGCATAACCACTCGGTATTTGTACTACAATTGATGATAGTGATCATTATTATAACTAGACTGAAAATAATTACCTAGGTTAGATTCTTTTAACGGTCGCTTGCGTGCCCTGAATGATGGTACAAACGCCAGCACATCAAGCTACTACAATCTGTCAAATTTCTTTAATAGATTTTCAACTTTATCGCTAAAGAATAAGGTTCAAAGTTGATTGAGAAAATTTTACAGTTTCGGGTAGCTTGATGTGCTGGCGTCTGTATCAAAGGACCAAATCTGCCTCATTTCAGCCCGGAATCACCCACTGCTGGGTATAGGCATCCCCTTTCTTCTGCCATACTTCCCGGTTCTGTGCATCTCTCATCCGGTATTTCCTGCGACTTTGACGATATCGTCAACCCAACGCGCTTTTGGATTGGCCCTGATTTCTTTGGCGTAACCTTGGCCACTATTCGCCTACCTAAACTGAGTCTTCATGTTCTTCAGTATAATTGTCGCAGATTGATATGTAAAAATGTATACAAGCCTAAGAAGCTTTCATTTCAATTTTATTAGAACTAAAGAACCAAAACCGGATTGCGGTCTTAAAATTCTGAATTGAACAAGGACCACAAAAAGCAATAAAACCAAAAAAAAAATCCATATCCTCAGAGCGAAACCCTGGGGCAGAAGGGTCTATCAGACTCTTACTGAAAAAAACCACACGATGTACTTACTTCCGACTACCTTTGGCAATAGTACCTTTGGCCAGTGGACGAGAGTCTCTTTCGCATTTATCCTCCTTACACCACAGAATAACTAATAGTACTTAGTCCTACACGCAGGTATTGGCCCGCTAGAAGAAGACAGAAGTTGACAGAATCTACGTCATCTACTTGCCTACTTAATAAAGTAATTTAATATTAATTTAAGTAACGTTAATACTTACATAGGATTAAAAATAACTTAGCAGTAACTTTCTACGTACGTAAGTGTAATTAAATTGGCCGGCGAATTTAGAGCGCGAATAAAAATACGAAACTTCGATTTGGTGATAATTATTCTATAATTGTTGCAATAGGCTGTAAACATATTGCAAGAGGTTGTACAGTCTCGGGATAAAATCAAGGTTTTTTACAAGCGAAAGTTTGAAGGCCCGTTTTCACTGACACTAAGCGAAACATAAGACAGAGAGAAACAGAGAGAGAGAAAGAGAGAGATAAGACTACCTATTCTATTCTTCTAAAGATAAATGTAATGGTTGAATATTATTGTATGTTGAATTTTCAAGTGTCGGGGTTGAGCTTAAGGTTGAAAATTCAACAGAGCGCTTTCGTTTAGGTATTACATTTACGTGTCGTTCAGTGTTAGTGACAGCGGTTAGTTTGAAGCAATTTCGTCTTATACTGATTGAGACTTGTGGAAAATTTATCGGATGGGGTCCTCCGTCAATGTAGAGAAGCTCAAACAACGTTACAGTTATTCAGCGCAGTCTCATGCAGCTACATGAGACTGCGTGAAAATTGTTCTTGTTTTAACCATTTAGTTGCAGTCGGGTTTTTGTTTTTATATTTTTTGCTAATTTTCTCTGAATTGGTTACTTATTTCACTGAGTGATAGTATTGGTGATGATGAAAGCTTGTTCATTGATTAGAGCTTTCAAGTTTTCAGGACCGCTATTTACAAAACCCACCTTTTGCCAGGAAGAGGTTTGCTTTTGTATCCTACATTCAATAATTACATAACACCTCTTTCAAATTAAAGCATAAGGAATGATAAGGTGATATAAAACGTTCAAGAAGATCGCATCTATCAGTGCTAGTTCCGGCCTTCTCTGACTGCCGGAATCGACGCGTGCGCACTTTCTACGCGCCTATAATTAAATGCAGTAAGCACGACTCTTGTAGGTGGGACCTTATTCGTACCATTATTATCTATACGTAAATAATATCTAGTATTTTAGTTCGGTAGTGAAAGTGCTTGAGGTGCCAGTGATATAAACATTTGGACCACCAGAGGGGGGGTCCTCTAATAGGTCAAACGAGAATTTGATGGCATGATCTAATGTAGAGTGAAGTCGAGTAGAAAGAACAAGTTTACCTACCAATTCGGTTATTATAGTCAGAAAGGAGGGATGACTCGGTAAAAGTCTACGCTGCCATAAAGGCAACCAAAGAATGTCAAGAGGATTAACAGCAGTAGAGTCCAAGACCAAGGGGTCAGAGGGGGGAAGAGGGAGAGGAGTGGGAGGAAGAAGATAAAAATCTTCTTTATTGTCTTTTTTCGTACGTGAAGGAACTATTAAGATAGCATAACATAATCAGCCTATAACGTTCCCACTGCTGGTACACAGGCCTCCTCTACGACAATAATACCTAGCCAGTCAATAAGGTGGTAGGTGGGCTGGTTGCCCCTGGGCCGGACGTAATACACATATATCACCACTTCTGGAGGTCCACAATGATATAAGTGCTTGGGACAATAGCATGATGATTATTATTTAAATGGCTTACGGTTATGATCTTGAGTGGATGGAAACAAAAGACGAAGGACGTTCTGGTGTAGAGTTATTTAGGTCACCAAGGTCTTTGACCCATCAGCTCATGATTACACATTCACAACATTCTGCTGAAAATACGCGTGAACTTACCAAACTGTGAAAAGTGAGATACAGGGTGGAAGGAACATCGGCGCGCAAACTGAAGCCATGAAATTAGCACATGATTCTAGACTCCCTAGAGTAGAAATTTTCCGTCGGGTATCAAAAATATTTCATACGCGGTCAAAATATAGGACAGAGCATTTTGTATACGAAAAAAATTTGCGCGGTGGAAGTATCAGAATGATACTGAATCCATGGTAACAGGTTGTGCGTCGATGCCACCCTGACATTAGCCTGTAAATGGGTACACCGAACCCTTCTTCCTGAAGGTGTTCTTCAAACAGACATACAGCAATACTGCTTAGCGGCAGACTTGGTACGGTGGTGTTCTTCTCGGACAAGCTCCTTCACAAAGAAGTCTTTTAATATCTAGTTCACAACCATAAATCTAAATAATGATTAGGTAACACAAACTTCTGGAGGAAAGTGGGCCGGTTGGAATAAACGCATTTTTCTTTGTTTCTTTCTTTCGTCGACGGCCGCCATGGCCCACGCACAATGGTCCACTTGAAGGACCAACGGAAACCAAACATTATGTGAGAGGGTTTGGTTTCCGCACTTAGTCCTTCAGGTGGGAACATAGAATTATTAGGTACTACCACATAATTACTTCTCTTCTACAGGGTGTTCAGTAATTAATGGATAACCTAAATTAAGGGGTCATAGTACTCATCATTATGAACCGCTATTACTATGGGACCAAACCTGAAATCGCGAAAAAGAATCAGCCGTTTCCTACATTTTGACTTGTCATGCGAACGTAGGGAGCAGCTGATTTTTATTTGCGATTTCATGTTTGCTTCCGTAGTATAAATTGTTCATAATGATAAGTACAATGACCCCTTAAGAGGTTATCCATTAATTACGGGACACCCTGTATAATTTCTTCTTTCTTTTTGTAAAACTGTGATATCTACCTACTTAACTGCACCGTTGTTTAGTGCACGCACAATACAGCTACCGTATTAGGTATTCAGATTACAGGCAGCCGATAATTTAGGTTTAGCTAAGAGTTACGGATAACAACATGTTTTCTGCAGTTCTAGAACTACAGAATGATTTTTGTTTTGTAAAATGTTATCTAAGTACGTATACCTAGTTTCAGTGCTTCTCCAGTTTGCAGAATGTATTAGGTTGCAGTTACTTGAAGCCAGGTGATTCCCACGAAATGAAATGTTTATTTCTGTAAGTAGATCTTTTAAGACATTTTTACACTTAATTATTTTGTTGGTCAATAATTTAAAACTAGATGGCGGCTGCATTTTCAAGCAGCTAGGAAACCGCCGCCGCGCCGGCGCCATCAGTCATTCATCATCAGAGAAGAAATGCCGAAACAAACTCAGAGGTCATGGTCTCTTTAAAGTATAAACATTATGTAGGATTGTATGTGATTTTAACAATGCAGGGCCATCTCTGGAAGGGCCTTTTGAAGAAATAGATGGCAATCACATGGCATAGATTAACCGTCACATAGCCTCCCAAACTGTAATGGGCGTGGTGAATAACAACCCACTTTCTCTCTCAGAGAGGAAGCCTGAGTCCCAACTTTGGGAACATTATGTGATTTCAGGTAACAAATAGCTATCCCTACTCCACTCATATATTATATACCGATGTCATATCATGTGTCAGTACATGTGTTCTCTCATGCCGTAGTAAAATATTAACCAGTCAGCTAAAAGGTAGTGCGGATGACTGCCATAGGTACAGACGCCAGCACATCAAGCTACTACAATCTGTCAAATTTCTTTAATAGATTTTCAACTTTATCGCTAAAGCATAAGGTTCAAAGTTGACTGGGAAATTTTGACAGTTTCGGGTAGCTTGATGTGCTGGCGTCTGTACATGTATGGCTGTTGTAGATATGCAACTGTCACTTGTTTATTATAAGTAGGTAGGTGACTGTTGTTCTGTTTGTAACTGTCATTTGTTTTAGTTCAGTACAGTAGCTCTACCATGAGTTGTTATCGAAAACTTGCTCGCTAGCGTTAAACTCGCTAGCGTATTAACGTGGATCGAATAGATTTTGACAATGCTTGCACCATGAGTTTTACGGAGTCTTACGCAGTCGCTAAGGTAAACTCGATAGATACTGTCGTCTACCTAACTTCACTCCGTAGTTTTGTTTCTTTTTTTCTCAGTAATAAGAAGAGATAACGGCATATAGTGCTCAAATTGTAATGCTATCGCCAGTATCGCCTATGCTAAAAATGTTGTGACACTCAATAATCCGACTAAATAGAAAAGTTGGCGGTTAGTGAACTACTTAAGGTATTTAGTGGTTGTTACATTTTTATTCCTTATATGTCACTGTTGCCATAGAAACTTGCGTTTGTGTCATCGAGTGTCGTTTTCAATTTGTAATTTATTTTATTTACGTGCGTTTATAAAATTCAGTGAAATAAGTTTAGCACAAGATAATAATACAATGAGGACCAGTGTGGCACAATTTCCCGAAACTGCACCAATCTTGTCGCTTCTGCGTTAAAATTCGCGGGTTCATTTCCCGCATGAAGAAAAAATTTGTGTGATCCGTTCTTCCACATAATACCTAGTTCTTCCGGGTCTGGGTGTTTAAGTATGTGCGATTTGTGTTTGTAAATGCACCCATGGTACAGAGGAAATCCTAATGTGGAGCAATGTTATAAAATAATTGTGTAGAAGTACGTGTTTTTATGTCAATGTTTGTGTTCCTTATTTTGTTATAAATGCTGTATGTTCCCCATATATTAATACAATAAATGAAAAGGTTGTTTAAGTAAAATGTCTTTTATTTAAATTTAAGTTAATATTCATCACAGAAAGCCTCCTAGCTAGCTGCGTAATGTCCTGCCCATTGGTAAGCTAGAAGTTTCATTTTCCTGTAATTTTGGCTTGAAATTCACGTTGTTTATGTCGTTGGTCTTCAAATTCAGTGGCCGTTAACATATTCCATGCTAAATAAGCTGTTCCAGGCATAATTTTGACTCAAAATACTCAAAAACGTATATAATTTTAATGTAAACATATGTTTCACACGTCAAAATGCTAGTGAGCTACGTAACTACTATCGTAAGCGTATTTTTCGATAGCGTCTGTCAAATTTGTGACTCATGGTGCCGTTTTGTATGGCGACAGCTGAAAAACGTTAGTGACTATCGAATAGAATACGTTAGGTTTCTTACCTATCGAAAACTATAGTGCTCATGGTACGGACTTTAATTCTTTCTGTGACCGCTAGGGGCGCTGTACAATATTTCATACATATTATTTACGGAGACGCTAGCGAGTTTTGCCTATGCAAACTCATGGTAGAGTCTCAGCTTTAGAAATAACTAATTACAAGCTAGCCATTACATAAGCTATAGTCCTACAAACAATCTACTTACCTGAAAGATCTAGAAGTGTATAAAATCAATGATGAATGATTACAAGCCGGCGAGTGCATAATGCAACTTGTGTTGTTATTATACGTTACGTTATAGATATCTGAGACTCTACCATGAGTTTGCATAGGCAAAACTCGCTAGCGTCTCCGTAAATAATATGTATGAAATATTGTACAGCGCCCCTAGCGGTCACCGAAAGAATTAAAATCCGTACCATGAGCACTATAGTTTTCGATAGGTAAGAAACCTAACGTATTCTATTCGATAGTCACTAACGTTTTGCAGCTGTCGCCATACAAAACGGCACCATGAGTCACAAATTTGACAGACGCTATCGAAAAATACGCTTACGATAGTAGTTACGTAACTCACTAGCATTTTGACGTGTGAAACATATGTTTACATTAAAATTATATACGTTTTTGAGTATTTTGAGTCAAAATTATGCCTGGAACAGCTTATTTAGCATGGAATATGTTAACGGCCACTGAATTTGAAGACCAACGACATAAACAACGTGAATTTCAAGCCAAAATTACAGGAAAATGAAACTTCTAGCTTACCAATGGGCAGGACATTACGCAGCTAGCTAGGAGGCTTTCTGTGATGAATATTAACTTAAATTTAAATAAAAGACATTTTACTTAAACAACCTTTTCATTAATTGTATTAATATATGGGGAACATACAGCATTTATAACAAAATAAGGAACACAAACATTGACATAAAAACACGTACTTCTACACAATTATTTTATAACATTGCTCCACATTAGGATTTCCTCTGTACCATGGGTGCATTTACAAACACAAATCGCACATACTTAAACACCCAGACCCGGAAGAACTAGGTATTATGTGGAAGAACGGATCACACAAATTTTTTCTTCATGCGGGAAATGAACCCGCGAATTTTAACGCAGAAGCGACAAGATTGGTGCAGTTTCGGGAAATTGTGCCACACTGGTCCTCATTGTATTATTATCTTGTGCTAAACTTATTTCACTGAATTTTATAAACGCACGTAAATAAAATAAATTACAAATTGAAAACGACACTCGATGACACAAACGCAAGTTTCTATGGCAACAGTGACATATAAGGAATAAAAATGTAACAACCACTAAATACCTTAAGTAGTTCACTAACCGCCAACTTTTCTATTTAGTCGGATTATTGAGTGTCACAACATTTTTAGCATAGGCGATACTGGCGATAGCACTACAATTTGAGCATTATATGCCGTTATCTCTTCTTATTAGTGAGAAAAAAAGAAACAAAACTACGGAGTGAAGTTAGGTAGACGACACTATCTATCGAGTTTACCTTAGCGACTGCGTAAGACTCCGTAAAACTCATGGTGCAAGCATTGTCAAAATCTATTCGATCCACGTTAATACGCTAGCGAGTTTAACGCTAGCGAGCAAGTTTTCGATAACAACTCATGGTAGAGCTACTGCTACTCGTAACTATTACGGAGCAGCACCATCTGTGCAGTTGCTTAATCTGTTATAGGAATTTCATGACGCGAGACGATAGTAAACGTTTGTCTTATTCCGTATAGTTGTTTTAACTTTTGTCTTATTCCTTATAGAGTTGATTGGCAGCTGTTACTTTTGCAGTGCATGTCTTAATTGAGATCCTTTAGTTTTGAGTGGAGTTGAACGATTAAAAAAACAAATGCGTGCACGGACTGGATAGTCCAATCTGTGTGGTTCTTTCCTCAACATACCATTTGACGTAAACAAACAAATAATTATTGAAAAATATCAGTCATTTAATGTTAAAAAAAAAGCTGTGTAATGTACTCTGAGGGGTAATTGCTTAACACACTATCAGTAGCGATCGCTTTCATTGTGACTAATTCAACAACATTAATTGCGTTATTTGCTTTGTTGAGCAGACACATTTTTCGAACGTATGGAGAAATGGATTAGAAATATGCTTCAAAATTATTCAAATTGAGAGTAATAGTTTGTTACGCAATTAGGGTGGTGGTCTGTCCACTTGAGGCAACAATGAGTGGATAACATCACGCCTGCGTTCCCCGAAGGTGCTGAAAAAGGTGCACCTATAGTACACCCACATTTCGCCAGTAGGGGGCGAGTCTATTGCCATCAACCGAGCACTAATCCAGACTCGGGGCTTCTACTGAGAAACTCCAGATGGATAAACCCAATAACACTTTGCCCGACCCGGATATCGAACCCTTATGCTTAGCAGTAGCGCTTGCGACCACTAGACCAACGAGGCAGCCGAGGTAATTTTTTTTTTTCATTCAGCCGAAACACGTCCACTGCTGGACATATGCCTCCCCCAAGCACCGCCACTTCGACCGGTTCTACGCTTCCCGCATCCAGCGGATTCTTGCGGCCTTCACAAGATCATCGGTCCGCCTTGTGGGAGGCCTTCCAACGCCACGTTTTCCGGTACAAGGCAAATATAGAATTCCAAAATAAAAGACGATGCTTCTAAATTATCCATTCAATTAAATTATTCTTGTGAGAGTAGTAAAACTGTGTATAGGTTCATCTGAAATTCAGCCGAGCTCAAAGATATACGACCGATGCAGAATTCTATCGATTCGTATTCTAAAAAATATCCACCATTTATGCAAAGGTGGGTCAGCTAATTGCTATAACTGACTGTACCAGATTTACTTCCATCTTACGTCATTTAATTTTTATATGTCTCAACAACGGACATAGCGGCTTTAAAAAACCTAATTAGTGCTTACAATATGGTCATATCAGATACCAAGACAAACTTTCAACGAGAAAAAAGACCTGAATAACATTATATGCATAACAACAATCTTATAAAATAACAAATTAATGAGAATATTAACTGAAACACTTTCTTGACGGAAATAAGATTAAATTGGACTGTGTAAAAAGTGGGACTATATTAAAATTGTTGATGTATAGTGCCAGCAAAAATATCTGTAAGTAACATGCCAATTTTATGGGAAAAAATTTGACGACTGGTCAAAATGTTGGACCAGCACCCTAATTGCGTAACACACTATCAATCTCAATCTGAATAATTTTTAAGGATATTGCTAATCCATTGCTTCATATATTCGATAAATGTGTCTGCTCAACAACGTAAATAACGCAGTGAATGTTGTTCAAATGATAAAATTAAACCCATTGCTACTGATAGTGTGTTACGCAATAGCGGGATCGTCCGAAAGGGTTACCGCTGCCCCGGAACATAAAGGGCTAAGGAAGGAACACGGGTGGGTTTTAGTAAGTAAAAAAAAAAAAATGTGTTACGAATTACCTCGGGTGCTTATATTAAAGTCAAAGTCAAAGTATTTATTAGTGTGTTTTTTGGTGATACAATAGGTCTTATAATAATTAGGATATGGTAACTCAAAAAACTACCCATTAGGGCATACACTATTTAGCAATTTAAGAATATAAAATCAATATTACATACGAATTAACATAAATTTCAATAGGTACTTCGAATACAATCTATTTTTATAATGACCATAAAATCAATATTACATACAAATTAACATAAATTTCAATAGGTAAGTACTTCGAATACAATCTATTTCTATAATAACCATTTTGAATACAATTAATAAGTCAGGTTTTTGAATTGTCAAGCATAAATACATAATTATCATTTAGTTTACTTATTACATTTTGTCAAAAAGGAATTCGTCAATGGTATAATAGCATTTTTCAGTCAATAAGTTATTTAATCTCCGTTTAAATTGTGTCAAGTTAAGATCTTTAAAGTTGGTAAGGTTATATTTTGCCAACAAATATTTCTGTAAGTAACATGTGGTACCAATGCATTTATGGGAACAGAGTTAAGGTCAAAAAAAAGTTTCAATGTCGTTACTGACATTGAAGCTTCTTTTAAGGGATGCTGTCTCTTAGGCTGGTTGTTACATGCTTAACTGTGGATTTTCCTGTGGTGCCTTAATAAATTAAGACCAGCAGGACTAACATTAACATCTGATAGGTGAAAAAATTATTGTTAGACAAGAAGTAAAACTGTACTTCTACAAACAAGAAGCGTCAAGAGTTAAAGAGCAAAGTTAGGAGGAACCCCTTTCCGAAGTGTCTGACACTTACCACAACAGAGAGCTATAAATTGGTAGTCCTAGTCTCCTGCCGATATTTTCCGTTAAAATCTCACCATGATAATTGATAATTTAGGTGAAGTGAGCTTAAAGAAAGCTGACAATAGTGTCAATCCCTAGCATCACGTGGAATGACAGCTCACTTCACGTAAGTTTTCACTATGTTATTTTTACAGAATAGACAGACAAGTCTCCAATGAATAGGTTACTGTAACAGTAACCTTGCCTAGTTTGCCTTCCCAAGCGAGCACAACGTCTTCCATTATAATTAGGCTCATCTGATGACTAGATCAATAAAATACCAATGGAAAGAGACGTACCTACGCTTTTAAATTTTATCATGTTGATATAAAAGTATCACAATAAATCCATAATCACCATAACTGAGAATGATTCATTTAAAATATTATGCAAATTGAGTACTTAAGTTGTGAGTTAATGTGAATTTCATTAAAAGGTTACACTCTTAAGTAGACTTAATCAGTTTTCTTTATGAGTTCTTATGTCATCGAGTTCTTTAATTTAAAGACGTAGTACTTAGTTTAACAAATATAGTGGGTTTTAACTTTTTAACTTCCTGTATACGTGAATCCAAGTTCTAGGTCCACGTTTTGTAATTTCTTGATTTAAAACAGTGTCCTTGGAGTTTCTTGCCCGTTCTTCTCCATAGAGATCTACGTTTTGGAATGGTCAACTAACTTCAACTTTCTGACTAACTGACCGACTCTTAGACAATTCAAAAGTTTCGAGAATTTTGAGAATAGGACGCTCCACATTTTCTCTGGACGATAGGATTTGCCCATTCATTAGAGTGGGTTTTAACTTTTTAACTTCCAGTTTGCTTTGAATTGAGATGTAAAGCAAAGTTCTAAATACTTCAGGTCACTCAATTTTTTTCTCTGGGCGATGCGATTGACCCATTCGTTGATCATTGAACCGTAGGTATCTAATGCAATAAGCAGTTTCTGTCAATAATAATTAAGGTTACAGAAGGTAGCTCGAGTGAAATGGTTTGTGCGTAATATAATAAAATCTCGTTATTTCATAGATGAAGAAATAAAATCGTCGAAGGTGTTGCTAAAGATTTTAGAGCAATGAGAATTCAGACGATATATCTATCTATATACCTTGGATATCGATATTAAAAAGTACCTCCACTGTCTGTTACAAGCAACATGCTATATACCTGCATAATTATAACACTTTCGCACACCGAGAAGCTTTTAGTCAAAGAGTATAGTAACTATACAGCGTTAAGTTCTAAGTAGGTTACATTCTTGTCACTAGTCACTGATTGCGCTACTTATGCTAATTATATTCCAAAATGTAATGACTGGATATAAAATGACGGAAGCATCTAGCAAAACTATTCATTATACATTATTATTTAACACTTTAATTAGTCGTCATAGTTGCTTCAACGCAAATTAACTCGCAGGTAGCGACGTTGCTACTTGTAAAGGAAAAGAGATTTCGCTATGGTCACGGTATACTTATACACTATACAGTATTGTGACTCGGACCCTTCTAGAAATAATTACCTACAGCCACGCGGTACAATACCTACAATATTTAAATTTCATCAACCTACTTATTTGTATTTTATTAAAGATTGAAATATTTACATAATTTAAAAAGCTAACAGTCTATGTACAAGTATATAAAAAGAGAGGGGAAATAATCAATCTAACGTCAACACTGTAGGAGTGAATCTATTTGACTAGGCGCAGAAACGGATACGTTTGCAAGCGACGTACGGAGCCGATCGTATGCGTCGACATCCTGCCGGACGCGATCGACTGTCGCCGCATCCGTTCGTATCCTTTCCGATCCGATGCGATACGAGCCGTTTGGTGGAAATCATCCTTTACTCTCATAATCATATCATAATGATATTTCGTCAAATTCAATAATATTATGTAAGTAGCTAAGTACATAAGTAAGTAGATAGCCTAGCCTAGAAAACTACCTAGGTACTAGTTTATTTTAACGCGAGTGTAGGTAGGTCACTGGCGGGCGGAGCATTCGAGACTGTTTGTTAACCGAGTGTAAACCGAACTCGAGGCGCGTAGGTATAACTCGCGTTCCGACCGTTTGTATGAAGATAGAATCATCATCTGCCTAGCCTTTTCCCAACTATGTTGGGGTCGGCTTCCAGTCTAACCGGATGCAGCTGAATACCAGTATTTTACATGGAGCGACTGCCTATCTGACCTCCACAACCCAGTTACTGGGTAATACGATACCCCTTGGTAAGACTGGTTGTCAGACTTTCGGGCTTCTGACTACCCGTAACGACTGTCAAAGATCCACGAATGACAGCCGGGACCAACGGCTTAACGTGCTTTCCGAGGCACGGAGGGGTCTCAGTATGTAAAGATGGACACCCATCCACAGACAAACCGCGGCAAGCGTAGCTTAACCTGATCGATCGACCTGTGCGGCTGTTATTATTTAGCCACGGACCCCTCCGTATGAAGATATCCCTCCGTATGTATGAAGATAGAATACTGTATATAATATTACCGTGCTCTGGTTATCTTCACTTTCAAGTAGAACTTAGTTTTGATAAAAATCGTCTTTGTTCTCTTTCAGATTGTTGTAAGTTCATACTGATCGTTGGTTTTCCATTTCCAATTTTCAACAAACCTTATATACTAACTAGCACTGCCCCGCGGTTTCACCCGCATAAGTTTTGATTCCGTGGGAATATAGGGATAAAAACTATCCTATGTCCTTTTCTGGGACTCAAACTAACTCTATACCAAATTTCATCTAAATCGGTTCAGCGGTTTAAGCGTGAAGAGGTAACAGATAGTCAGACAGACACACTTTCGCATTTATAATATTAGTATGGATTAGTATAGACGGTGGGATTGGCTGATTGATTTTATAGGCTAGTTGTTAAGGGACCTTCAGGAATAATGTAAGAGAAGACAGAATCATCCCTATCATTTATGTAGTCAATGAAATCAAGTCTTAACACCTAACTAAGTAAATTAGATACCAAAGTCCAATTAGACAGAAGATAAATTAAAACGCATTCATAGCAGAGTATTGCATTAAATGATTGGCTTCAAACTGGTGAATGAAAGGCGTTGTCAGACCTTGCAATTAGGTAGTTGCACAAGATGAACTTGCCCGACTAGCTGTATTTATGTAACTTATCAACGCAGCGAACAGAGTATTAATTTGTTTGATCGAGATGATTGATATCTTGACGCAAAGTGAGTACTTACCATAAAAATAGGGGTTCCAAAGTAAAATATGGAGTTTCGTAATGTTATTTCGTAAAACATGAACGTTGTGGGCGCTGTTCTATTTCGTCAAGTTCGTTTGTCAAATGGAGAATACGTGTGGGGTTTCACAGGGCTCGGTTTTAGGTCTCCTCCTGTGGAACCTTGCATACGACTCGGTCCTAGGTATCAACCTCCCCGACTGCGTTAAAGTTGTTTGTTATGCAGACGACACTTGTTGGCCGGCCTGCCCAGCTCGGGGTAGCAAGTGTCGTGACGTCAACTCGCGAGGGGGGTCAACAGTTAGCACCTCAAAACCTGAGGAAATACGACGCTATAAAATGTCGAGAACTAGAGACTCCGGATGGGCCGATACATAATGTACATACCTATACTGGACGATTGGTGTGGCTTCGAAGAGCACTTTATGCGCCTACTCCCCTGGATGATGACGATGATACACTTTTGCTAGATGCATTTGTGTTAGGTACTTAGCTTATATCAGAGATTAAAATCTTCTCTAAGACCTGTCAGGTTTGCTAATAAAATTGATAAGGTTACCTAGTGCATACCTACGCAAACGCCCCTAATTCCGCAATATCGTTCCAATCTCTATCATTACATACGAAAGAAATATAATTTAAAAATACCGATACCAAGTTCTACATACCAATGGTATATTTATGATATATGTGCGAGTTATATAAATCACAGTTACATAAACGTAATTAGGAGTGGGTTGATATAAGAAAAAGATAAAAACTATGCAGTATGTAATGATAATCATGTTGCGAAAGTGATTGCAATTAATGTGGGCACAGGTAGTGTTATTGTTTTTTTTTTGTGGCTCTAGTAACCTACAGTATATAAATGAGGTTTCTAATGTATGTATGCTTGATGAGATGTTAGGTGAAGATTGTAGAGAATATGATAGGCATATAATCGCACCTTTAGAATTATAGCGACCTAATTCGAAATTTGGAGATTTCAACTTTGACTCATAACATTACCTTGCACGACCATCTTCATCGAATCTTAACAAAACAGAGACTAAATTTAATTTTTTAGATAGGTCTCTATAATTCTAAAGGTGCGATATGTAGAAATAGACGAATGAGCTAAGTGTGTGAGTATAGATGCAAAGTAAAATGACAAAGAATAATTAAATTTGCAAAATTACAAGCTAAGCAACATGACAGAGCTGCTGAAGAGCCTCATCTCTTGAATATTTAAATTTTCATGCAAATGACGATAAGCTGTAAGATAAGTGGAAGTCGCAGTGGGTCAACTATGATTCCCAGAGGACCAATGGCCAACCATAATGGTCCTTTGAGTAATATCACAAACAGCACGGGGCACACCAGTCTTGGAGTGGAGACGGGGAAACAATAAAAAAACACCGACTGAGACGCTCTTTTTCATAGACTAAATGCTGCGGTGGATCGTGAAACTTGAAAAAGGCCTAAGATGGCGGCGTACAGCTGAGTTATATGATGATGAATGAATTGCATCTCTATGCACAGCTACTTAAAATTAATTTCTTCTTGTAAGACTTCTCACATTCCATAATACTTATAATTTCCATTCGGTACTGTACTTATTAACATGCGTTAACCTGTAAACAAGTCCGGTCACTTTTAATAAGCACTTCCTCCTTGCTAAAGAAACGATAACAGCAAACAATTAAAATTAATTAAATGTGGAACTCGAGATTATGATCAGAAATGCAAAATGAATGAAATGAATATTGAAGCTGTAGTATGTCTGTCTGCATGTTTTGTTATAAGTACCATTGTTTTCTTCAGACTTTTAAATTAGATTCTTGATGACACGAACATAAAATGATAATATTTGATGCGTCTTTTTTGTTTTAGCTAACAAAACATTTATGAACTGTTTTGCTTGCAACTGTTATTACCTACTACATATTTTAACAGACCTCTCAGTTTTCGATAGACCTAGAAAATATAAGTGGCATTGAAATCTTATCTGCGTTTTAATCTTTTTCAACTCTTTTTTTACAATTTGTTCTAGATTTGTTATGCAAAAAGAATTGGGTCGTGTACAGACGCCAGCACATCAAGCTACTACAATCTGTCAAATTTCTTTAATAGATTTTCAACTATATTGCTAAAATGTAAGGTTCAAAGTTGATTGGGAAAATTTTACAGTTTCGGGTAGCTTGATGTGCTGGCGTCTGGACAATCACAACTTGCAGTGCTTTTATAACTATTACTACACACATCTGATACATACTAATGACAGATTAAACCCAACAGTGCAGTTATTCAAGCTGCCTTAGATAGCGACAGTCTGTTGTGAAAAGTTAGAGTAGCTGTATATTTTATTTACGAAAATTTTTGTAGGTGCTTATTTCTGATGGCGTGTGATTTGGGATGGCGACAGATAGTATAGTGGTCTTTCTCTTCGGACGAATTCTTTCATAAGGAGATCTTCTTATCATGAAAGTTTCAAACATTCTCATCTTTATTTAAACATTGTTATCTTTAAAGCTAAGAATAAAAAAATTCCGCAGCACGACACACTAACTATTGATAACATCCCACTGGATCAGAAAACCTGCGAAAAGTACCTTGGCTTGAGAATAGATCATTACTTAACATGGCACAATCAAATAGACCATATTAAAAATAAACTATCGGCGCTTACAGGATCACTTCATAGTATAAACCAGTGCATACCCAAAAATATACGTTATACTATTTATAATTCTCTCATTAAGTCACATCTGCTATATCTCATAGAAATTTGGGGAAGTGCCGGAAAAACGAAGTTACAAGAACTACAAAGAGTGCAAAATAAGGTCATAAAGATATTGTTTCGCTATCCATACCTAACACGAACTAGTAAAATTTTTGAAGAAACAAAACTGATGAATATCAAACAACTCTACACATATAATACTTGCGTTCTGATTAGAAAAATTATAGACAAGACCATCCACACTAACTTATCATTTACCACAAAATCTCAAATTACTAAACGCAGTCTTCGTCGACCAAGTCTACTTGTTTTGCCAAGAACACGCACTAATTACGCTAGAAAGAGTATTACATATGAAGGAGCACAACTATTTAATAATCTACCCTCATATATAAAAAGTTTTAGCTCTCTCAGCAGTTTCAAGTCTCGGCTATCCAAACACATAATTGAAAACTGCCTTGACTAACGTCTTCCAATGAATTTTAATGGTTGAGAGTTGAACTGCTGAATGAGTATAGAATAATTTTATATAATATTATACATATACTTTGGTGACGGTTACCTAAAATAAGTTTACTATATGTTATTTGTCTGTTCTCATGTAAGTGGCTTTTTTGTCTTTATGAGAATAAATGATTTAAACCTAACATAAACTCGGAGCAGTTATTCCAATTAAACAAATTACTGGCAGTTTTGAATTATCAAGGAGGCAGGCAGTTAGAAAAATTAAGCTAGTTGCCCTTTCTAAAGCGTAGTAGGTTCATAAAGAGAAGTACGGGCAAGCAACTCCATGGACACTCTTTGAAATCAAAATATTGTCTTCAGATCATCCTATATTATGTGCCATTCTGTCTAGCGGCTGACAGATACTACAAACTACAACTAAATGATCCTTGCTCATAATAACATAATATTCACGACCAAAGTCGCGAGTACACTCAAGTACAGTATTATCACCTCTAAAGTTACGTCTTAAAGTGAACGGTTCCTTTGAACATTTCGCAATGGGAACTTGACTTAAAATCTGCCATCGATTGTACAAAAAACTGGTTCATTCAAATGAACCTACTTACTGATGACGTCTGGGCTACAGCCTACACCACATTGAATGACATTTAGCGGATGAAAACTAATCAAAATTTTGATATTTTTGTAGCCGTATTGTGGGTAGGTCCTTTGGTCCTCCACCTACAAGGTAAACCGATGACCTGGTAAAGGTCGCGAGAATCCACTAGATGCGGACAACGGAATATGCTTTAGGGAGATCCAGCAGTGGACGTCTTTCGGTTAAAAAGACGATGAAGACATCATTTTAATCAGATGCAGGAATTTTAGATGTTTTGAATGTTTGATAATTTGTTTATCATAATCATATTTTATTATCTGGTCCTTTTGCCAAATGTCACGGATTTTTATTCATATAAGGAGTGCCATCGATAGATAGGTAGTTAAGATGAGTTAGGATCTAATTTGACCTAGACTTTCATACCTGCTATTTTATGTCCGTGACATTTTGACCTAACATTATTTATGGTAATAATGATTATTTAGATGGGTATAATATGCATCCAGGGGCATTTTCGTTTCCTTAGATATAGCGATTGCCACTTGGCCTGCGATTTTGTAAAAAGTAAATGTAAAATCTTGAGCATCATGTTATTTAGTTTTATATGCAAAGTTATAAGACGTATTAACAAAAAAACTTCTATGCCATTTCCTGTCTTGGGTATAGCATTGTTAAGACAGTTTTTTATCTACCGAAACTTTTACAGTTACATAATTTTCTTTTCTTCTCTATCCACCCTCCGTCGCGTTCTTCTGCTCTAATCTACTAATCTAACTAGCCACTACACTGCAAGGCAAAGGCCTCCCTCTCCCTTTTCCACACAATTCTGTCTTTGGCTAGTGCTACCCAGAAATCTATAATCTTCTATATTCTTAATATAATATCTTCTATAATCTTCTACTTGATGTTCTAAAATACAGATGACTATTCTCTAAGCCGTTTAATAGCTTCTTTTAAGACATCCCCTCCACCCCGCGCTCCGCTTCATCGTTTTACTGTAACCTTACCTTAACAATTACATAAACAACATCGTATAAAATATATCAATTATGCTACAGGTGAAGCTGCTACCATAAAACAAGTATCGAATGTGGAGCGGAGCCGTGACATCGTAGGATCGTTAAAATTGATGCCACTCATCTTCGTTTGATGCTGCATACTATTGCGTTAGTAATGTTATCTGTGTTAGATGTCTTTCGGTGATTGTAAAATGTTGTACTTTTTCTTATTAATCTATGTTTTGATTGATAAATGATTTTATTTCCGAAAGTAGGTTTGTACAGACGCCAGCACATCAAGTTATCCGAAACCGTCAAATTTTCCCAATCAACTTTGAACCTTCATGCTTTAACGATAAAGTTGAAAATATATTAAAGAAATTTGACATTTTTACAGCTGTGTGTGATGTACTGGCGCCTGTACAAACACCTTTGCACGTCACTCATATTTTAAAAACTAGGTGTGGTCGGCGTTACCTATCTGACTACTCTGAGATCCGAAGAAAGGTCGAAACAAACTCAGAGGTCACAGTCTCTTTTAAAGTCCTGACATACTCGTAATCTTGGTCAGATTATGTGAAAACTATGTAGATTGGTGTATGAAATGGTCTTTTGAGGAAAGAACCACACAGATTGATTGAGTGGACCTGTCCAGTCCGTGCACGCTTGTGTCAGTAATCATGCAGCTCAACTCAGAACTTAAGGGGCTCAATGATTCGACGTATGATACCAAAGAAATGGCATTTGGGTAGGCTGCATTCCTAGACAAATGGCAATCGCTTTTACAGCATTTTGTATTTCTAGAATTCTTTCAACAGGATTGACATAGGCTTTTCGGTAGCTTAAATGTCAGTCACACAAACAATCAAGCACAGAACCGGTCGAAGTGGAGGCTTGAGGGAGGCCTATATCCAGCAGTGGACGTCTTTCGGCTGAAACGATGATGATGAAATGTCAGTCATACATTTCAGGCTTTTCCATCAACGTTATAGAATGTCACTTTGTCTCTAGGCCCTCGTGTAGTTCATTTGGGTCCTCTTTGTTTTGACCCATTATCGAGAATTAGGCAGTCGTTTCGTTTATTTTGAGAAATTCTTGTGGATACCTAAGACAAAGGGTTATGTGGGTCTCTTCCACTAATACCTGACGGCTTTCCTTTAACCACTGAACTGTGGGGTGCGGAATTCACTCTGAATTTCAGCACTTCTCTTCCACATCAATGGAACGAGTTTGGATCACCACATTGATTTGAAATATGGTGAAAAACTATGAATTATTTTCTTTCTTTGTCAATTTTCAGTCAGCATTAGCTTAGATTTTTCAAGCATTGTTTGTCTAATTTTTTACCACTGCAAGTTCAACAGTTTTCGTACATATTGAGTTCATTTATCCCACGGTGTCTTACCTCGTTTCTTATAATTATATGTAAAACGAGCCTACTATACTATCGCGAAGTATAAACTTAACAAACAATTTTATCGTCGAGTTCTCAGATAATCTGCTTATTTACGCAAATCTCTTCTGAGCTGACAATTTATTTCACAAGACGGAAAGAGTATTGTTTTACTGCCTACATATATTACATAAATATATCGTATTAGATTAGGTCATCGCCTATGTACGAGTATTTACCAGTCTAACTCGTTTACTGCAATAGAGGTTTCAAGTTGAGCTAATGAAAGTAAAATCTCGTTGGTAACTTGGTACTCTCAGTTCATAATTTAATTATAGATTTATTAGAAGATGGCGTCTTTTTCTACCACTTTGATATGATTGGTGGAGATAATAGGGTGTAATACCTCCAGCAAAAGAATTAGAATTATGATTAAAGAACCAAATAGGACATTAAGAATCTAGGGAAACCCAGGTCAAGTTTCTTGCAAGCAGAAGAAAACACATGACATGACGTTTTGATTGTGTAAGTGTTTCAAGGACTTAGAGGGGAGGCGGAGACCTTTGCCCAGCATAGATAACAAGGGATAGTGGAAAATAAAATGTTTATAAACCATCTGGTTTGATTAACTGATTTGGGGGAACTCCCCCAAATCAATTAATTTTAGCGGTTACACTTGGGACTCCCATAAATTATTTAACAATACTAAAATTATCGTTATAATCATAGCCAATAGCTCAAAAATAAAACTGCAGCTTTCTTAATAAATAAAGCATTACAACATAAACAAAATCACTGCTTTCATGCAGTTTTACGGCTGTCATAACCAACACTATACTTAGACTTACAACTCTACTAGTTTCTCCGTCGTGGGAAGTTCGATGACATTGCGAACATTTTTCCACCACCAATTAGAATTTCCCGTTAGGCACGGAACTCGGAAGTCCTAAAAGACCACTATTGAAACGCCATGACACAAAAACAAGTGATGATTGAAGCAATTTCTTACACTAAAGTTAGACTTTTGACAGTTGCGTTGATGTGTGATACTGTGATAGGTAATATAATAAGTCCATGTGTGTGATTTGATACCTTTTGTATTAAATTGATGCAATGTGTAGGTGCTTTAGGGGATGTCCTATAATACCAATATTGAATGGCCATGACACGAAAAGAGATGATGTTTAAATGACTTTCATTTTGTGCAGTAGGTAATTGTGACATAGAATAAGGAAAAAATCATTTTTTTTTCCAAAACTAAATATGGTTCTGAAGACCAAATATGTATTTATCAAAAATTATACCTAATATAACAATTTAAATCAAATGTATCATCCACAGCTTAGTAAAGTCCCATACAATCACCTTTCAGTAAAATACTGTGTTGGTTTAAACAAATTGCGACACTGCTGTCTCCTGTCAGTCTGTGTCGCAACTTGTGTAGTCTAGATGCAACTTTATACTGTAACTGGTGGGTAAACAGGCTTCTGCCATCATTTAGGTAGAGGTAGTTAGTTAACTACTATCAACTTGATATAATAACCTCTTTCCTCTCAACTTCCGTGGGCGTTATGTATGCGTGCATCCTCTTGCATTATTTCTGCATTATGTGTGCCATATAAAGCTTTCTAAGTTTAAATTTTTTCGATTATTGTGTCAGATTCAAAATGGGGGGGTCCTTGCAAGATTGGTGATCACGTCGTGGTATTTTTCACACTTTAAAAAGTTTATTTTCATACTAGTCCCCACTTTGAGTTGCATAAGAGGTTGCATTCTTTATCCAATTCAAGATCATCCTTTTTTCGTTAAAAACTAGGTAGGTAAAAGTCTTTTCTCTTGTTGCTTTAACCATTTCCTTTGCTTTGACGATGTTTTTTAAAAGATTGATTTTGAAAATATGGGTACGCAATGATGTAGGTAGGTGCTTTGTTCAAATATCCAAATATGTGTCCAAATGTATGATTTACTTACTACTTACTCATGCGATTGCAAAATGATCGATAAGTCGGCTTAATTAATTATTGAACAGCTGCTATATGACCTCTACATTTCAATTTACATTTACTCTTCAATCTTAAATAAACTGGATTTTGAGTAGGGACTAGAGACATTTAAACTAACAAGTAACAATCAACTATCTTCGAAACCTGCATGCGTCTATTACGCAACATCAAATTCAAATTCAGAACATCAGTGCATCCATCATGCCCCCGCCCATATATTTTTTTTAAATCTAGATATAAGACAGTGTTGCCTCATACTACTCACACTTGATATTTTATTCTTTTTAAAATGTAACTGGCCATTTTCAAGGATCTTGCTTGCACTTAAACGGAAACGTGTAAAAATAATTTCATTATTATATTCTCTGATTGATTTCGTAATTCGCAATCGTAGGATGCATACAACGAAACGTTCTGAGGAGTTAGTCATAGTTTAAGTGAAATCGTTGCATATAATAACAAAGGATTTATCAGAATCTGAAGAAGAATCTGCAACTATCAATTAATGTAATGCAATCTGCTGCTTTAAGTGAAGTTTATAACTCGCCTAAAGAGTATAGCCTGATTTGGGTCTTGAATTTCCCACTGCATACACCTGCAGGGCTGCCAACATCTCAATCAAAGAACATTGCTCGGTAGGTACTGTTCCTCATTGCATGTTTCCGATTTCCAATAATTAAGTTCAGGGTTTCGTACGAAGGTTTTCTTTTCCGTAAGACAGTGGTTTTAAGATTAATTTAGAAAGTTATACTAGGACAGATTATACAGTTAAAAAGCAATAAAAACTTAAATTTCAATGTCTATTAGAACTATCATATCATTATTTTATCCCACACTACGAATAAGATCCCACAAGCTTCTTTTTAAGTTGGAAGCTTTCTTCAAGGTAACCTCTATAAATGTTATATTAATTATACATAATAAAGTGATGTAAGTAAAACTGCTAAATGGAGTAATGATGTACGCTAAGTGTCAAGGCTGTCGTTAATAATTATTTCAGTGAAGAGCTGAGAATGTGTACAATCTCTCTAATAGGTAGGTACAGATGTACCGAATTTAGTTGTAAGGGGGTCATAATTGTATGGCGTGGAATTGACTTTATTAACAATAAATCTTTTTTCAGACAGTATTACAGTCCATATTATTACAGCACTAATGAACATTAATTAATAGTTTATAATTTGCATTAAGAGTAGGTAGGTATGTATGATAAGTATGCAGGATCGTCGGATATAGTTGAAGTTTAGTATGAAACCGATGGATGTTGTCGTCTGAAACTTAATTTGATAAATGAGCTGTTTGTTTTCTATTAATAATTATATATTATTTGCTGTGATCAGCAGATAGTTTTAACGGCGCTCCCGGAAAAAGCGCGGTAATAAATCTACTGTCACAAACGTCAATGTCATCTTGACAGATGCGCTCCTTATGGTAGGTAACAGTATGTTATGTTATGTAGCCCTTTTAATAACCACGTGTCGGCGAAGGTTGCGACACGTCGTGAAAATCCACTAGTTGCGAGAAGCATATTATGACCGGTCGATGTGGCTACACTTGGGGGAGGCCTATGTCCAGCAATGGGTGTCTTTCGGTTGAATGATGATGATGACGAAAAGAAAAAATCAATACAGTAAATGATTGAGAACGTTATTAAATGTAACATTGGATCATAAGTGATTATCGGATGCATATATCATGCATAATTAGTACTTTTTACAAAATGCTCTCTACCATACGTAACTTATTAAGGTTGGTAACCATTTCTGCATACCCTGTCATTATTGGCAGAACTAGGATTCATGAATTTAAACACATAATCGTAACTATTGTCGATTTTAATTGATCAACTTATCAGACATCAATTATATCGATTTCGTAATCGACTAATCGAAACAAAACGTTTAGTGGATTTATAAAACGTAACCGATTATTAGATTCATTAACAAAGTTTTTGACTCGGTTTTTATACAAAATAATACCTACCTACTTGCAATAAAATGGTATTGCGTCTATTAAAGTACCTATGCAAGAATTTTAATGTTCTTTCATATTTCAAATTGACCTGCATTTTTAAAACATAAGATTGTTTTTTTTTTAATTTCAAATAGTTACACATGACAGCGCAAGCAATTGAATGTGTTTCAAGGTTACAAAATTGTCACAGCAACAGAAAATATTTCATATCTAAGTAAATCATTTTTACGTGAAACTACTAATCTGTTACGTCAGACAGCCTAATGATACATAGAGCACTAAAGTTTTGTGGGTTTGCCTGTTCTGTTATCATCATACGCATTGGAATTCATCTGATTTCTGAAAGCTAGATAGGTAGAATGTCTCGCAGGATGTCGGTCATTATTTCTAGCCTGCGAAGATCAAAGCAAAATCCTTGTGACTGTTTGGAAGTTTGCGAATTTGAATGTTTGTTAGGAACTCAACTTAACATTAAATACACTTTTCAGAACATAATAACAATCATATATTTTCAGAAAATAAAGGTGTTACCATTTGTAAAGGTTTAATACATGTACAGACGCCAGCACATCAAGCTAGCCGAAACTGTCAACTTTGAACCTTATGTATTAAGATAAAGTTGAAAATCTATTAAAGAAATTTGACAGGTTGTAGTAGCTTGATGTGCTGGCGTCTGTACCTATGGCAGTCATCCGCACTACCTTTTAGCTGACTGGTTAATATTTTACTACGGCATGAGAGAACACATGTACTGACACAGTCATGATATGACATCGGTATATAATATATGAGTGGAGTGGGGATAGCTATTTGTTACCTGAAATCACATAATGTTCCCAAAGTTGGGACTCAGGCTTCCTCTCAGAAATTTGACAGATTGTAGTAGCTTGATGTGCTGGCGTCTGTACAAATCCTATTTTGCCAGTTTAGGGCATTCAAATAAATTTTACATGAATATGTACATAATAGGTAATTTTAGTAAAATATAAAGAATATACAAATACCTATGTTCTAATAGTCCGAATACATGTAGTTCACCTAAGATGCGATTGAAACCACTGACAATAGTAAACGACATAATAATTTGATTCAATTTACAAGCAATGTCACCTGCAAAACCAACTACAAAATAAAACTCCATGTAAGCATTACATGTAATTCAAAAGTATGATACTAACACAACACAATGTTGGGACGTAATTTGCCAATAAGTGCAATTTTTCGCAATCTCCCACAAATGTAAGATTAACGTAAGATGTGAGCACAGAGCATTTTGTTTCTGTACGATTAATTGATAATCTTACAGCATACTAATTTTACGTTTTGATATTACAAATGCTGTGTTAAACATGTGACTTTTTTTTGTTTTGAGCTTTGCTAACTAAAATGGTAATTAATTATTTGTAATAATTAATAACCTTTAGTTAAATTTAGTTTGGTAATGTGAACTGGCTTTGTTTATCTCAACTTTTAGCTGGTATTAATGTTATGCAAATGAAGTAGATATGTAGTTTACTCTGCCATGGACAACAGCGGCCTTATTGTGAATCATTTTGAAGGATATTGCTAATCCATTGCTTCATATGTTCGAAAAATGTGTCTTCTCAACAACGTAAATAACGCAATGAATTTTGTTGAGCTGTCAAAATGAAAGCCATTGCTGTTGTTAGTGTGCTACTCAATTATCCCGCTGTTTCATGAGAAAATCGATCCTAAAGTCAGAAAACGTAACACACAGTGAAATTAAGGCCGACAGCTATACACGTTACTTCGCACGAATGAATTTATGATCTGTTTGGTTTAAAATGGCTTTTGTTGCACTATCAACGAACTCCTCTAATTAATCACAGTTTAACATAAGGATCTTATAGAAGGATCTTTTAATCTAAAGCTCTGTTCTATCTTGACATATCTCATCAGATTCTTCCACTTCCACATCCAATATGTCCCCGCCCTCAAGTTTACATTGGTCATCTAACTTGGGAGCGTATAGTACACTTGCCTCTGATTTGCGATCACTACTCAAGAACTTGTCTGTTCCAATGACTATTGGTCCTTCGTGTCCTATTGTCATTTCAACTAAGTGTTTTTCAGTGGTTTAATAATAATCTGGAATGTACTTTTACGGGTTAATTAGTGTGTTGATATTGCCTTTTAGATTTTTCATTACATTATGCATCCTACTGTATGTTACTCAATCTATCTGCCTAGCCTTTTCCCTATGTCGGGGTTGGCTTCCAGTCTAACCGGATGCAGCTGGATAACTGTATTTTACATGGAGCGACTGCTTATGTGACCTCCACAGCCCAGTTACTGGGTAACACTGTACTCCTTGGTATGAGTGGTTGTGAGACTTTTTGGGTTTCTGACTACCTGTAACAACTGTCAAAGGTCTACAAATGACAGCCTGGACCAACGGTTTAACAAGCTTGCCGAGGCACTGAGAATAGAAGAGAATAGAATAGAATAGAATACTCTTTATTATGGTCTCGATATGTAATGGATGGTCACCCATCCACGAACCGATCGTGGCAAGTGTAGCTTAACCTCCAATCGGCCAATGCGGCTGTTTTTTTCCTACTGTAACTATTAAGTTGAATAAGTAGGTTAGTAGCAAAAGAATTTGCTGAAGAATTTAACAATATTATAAGTAACTGTTGAAACTAACTAATTATGCGAAGCTAACTTCGCATGACGGTTAAGTACATTAATTCTAATATTACTATAAATACAATATTAATGGCTGCCTGACAGATGAAACGACCGGTCCTAGTATGCACTTGTACGGCATACTTTGAATATCCTTGGATATACTACTTGAATCGACCATATTGATATTTTCAGCTTTCATAATATTTTACTTGAAGGCTATAGTATCATGTTTATCATATAATTTAAACGAAGTGGAACATCACACATCGGATTTGTATAATATGCAAATCTTAATGTACAAATCTTTCTTTTATTACTTCAAACCAGTTTTTATCATTTAGTTCAATGTTAAATAAAACATTTAGCAGCAAATAATCGACTTATTAGAATAGACTGTCTATGATCTCGATTATATTTTTAACAGAATATCCGACTGCTCTAGTTTGGAACTTTGAATGTAAGATTATAAGTGCAAGGTACAATTAATACATGTCATTATCGGGCCCAAGCGTTCACCCTTCTTCGGCCGTATCTTAGCCGTTCCAAAAGTGGGAGGGACGCTATATAACAAGATGGTAACATGGTCGCAACACACAACCAGTCTTCGGCGAACGAGCGAAGACACACGGCAACATGAAGTTATTGGTGAGTTGATACAAAATAGTGCAGTGCAAGTGTTTGTGCCAAAAGTGAAAAAAAAAAAACATTTTAGAATTCGAGTTTTGAAAATAGAAAGTTTATAAGACAAGTGCGGTTTTTTGAGTTCTTTTTTATCGCGGTCTTTTGTTTTTGCGTAAGAATACTTAAGGGTGGTTATCGACTAAACGCGTTATTATTTTTTACTTAAACGATGATTCTGTCACTAATTGAATACCTACAGGGTTTTATTTTAAATAATCCTAATATTTTTTTACTTATTTAAAATTGATAATCTACAGTTAAATATGCAAAAATTGGAGACTTTTTTCAGGAATAATAGCTATAAAAGCTTGCGGTTCTCACAACTTATTAACAATAGCTTAGCGGTTACAGCAGTTAACCCATGATTGTCGGTTAGAAAACCTGATACAACAACAATGGACGTTAATTTATATAAAAACGTTTTCTTTAAAAGTAAACTAGCATTTAGTACAGAAAGCTTGTATATTTTATCGAAGCTATATCATTCATATTTTCTCACGGAATAATTTAATATAAAAAACATTGCTTTTTCTAGACAAGTTCAATTATTTAGAAATCTTTAAATGCAAAATGAATAAAAGGCAAAAAAAAAACAAGTTACGTAAGAAAAAAAAAAAACAAAATCCTAACAGACCCTAAATCTATCTAACATACAAAGAGGAAGCATTACAAATAAAAGTAAAACAATGCACAATTCACTAACCAAAGGTTAGCTCGTGCTTAAGAAAGAATATATAAACATCCCACCACTATAGGTACTAAAAATAAGAAGGAAATCTTAAACTATAAAAAATATAAGAATCCCACCACTTGAACTAAGAAAGAAATCTCAACTCTCAGTTCATTGTACTTCCCCAACTAATAACGAACAAGAACATAATATAATACCACTCTATAATACTTTACTATCATATAACAGTTTTCTTCCTCAAAGAACCGGCTCTGCTATAATTTTCATTTCACTTCCCTGCTAAAACTAGAAAGTATCGAAAATTGTACGCTCCGAGATACGGTCTTTAGATACAAATTACTTACTTACATGCATAATCATTATAGCTTGAGTGCGGAACTTAGGACCCGTTATGGTTTTAACTTGGAATGATAAAGAAATGTGTACTTTTGTCTGGATCATGTCTACTTCATGCATAAAATTTGTCCAGTAAATCACGTATATATATATTTTTCCGTATCTAAAACATCCCCAGTAATGTAGGTATCTAAATACTTAAAAAAAAACAAGGGTTTATATATATTCAATTATTCCAGGAAAAGAATAATCATCTGGGCTAGTGGTAGTTGAAACTTGCTCTATTTTGTAAAGCCCAGTGTACGAGCTCGAAGCTGTTCAGTAAAGCCAAACTTCCAACATTCATCCAGAAAAGCTTCTAAAATTTGACATAAAGTACTATATAATACTACAACTTAGTCGATTGTTATCAATTTCTTCATCCTTATTTGTCGTGTTTCTCGTTGCAGTTCTAGCGCAGACATGCAAATTGTAGTAACATTATAATTTTCAAAATTATTTCAGCTTGTTAACTCTTTTGAAAGTAGGACGTCGTCGAGAGGTGTAGTTTTTTGAGTGGAGTATTGGAAAAGCATTTAGTTTTTTTAAGGTTGCATACTCTAATTAGAACTTTTACTATTAAAATTCTGAGTTAAGGTATAAAAAATAAGAGAGAAAACAAGTAAAAAAAATGATTTTAGAGAGTACAGAGTAGACCAGTGTTGCTTGGTGTTCTCCTGAAACTAGAGGAGTTTAAACTTCGTAATTCCATTGACGCTGCAAAAACTATTACTCATGTTTGAAGAATATTGCAGTCAATAAATCAATAGTTTTATTGCAACTACAATATCGAAAGACTGGGTATATAATTTGATTGAAAGAAATTTGAATGAAAGCTCTGCGCACGAGTGTAAGAAATTGAATAAAGATCAAAAGTCAACATCGATTCACGTTTGTTACTTTTATAGTCGTAATATGAGTAAAAAGATACTAATAACACTTAATACATGTCTAAAGATAATTCAAACATATAATTTATATAGTTGTTTTCAAAGGAATATCATTAATCAATTTCAGTCACGAAATCATAATTCCACACTCTATCAAAGTCTATTTTGTATGCAGATCAAATATTATGCTATGTTATGTTAAACACCTTTAGACCAATCACAAAAGTTTGGAGACAAAAAATTTAGGACATCAGATTTAGTTCTACTAAAGCGAAAACGCAGAACTTATGATCATATACAAAAAGCCGTGTTAGCCTGTAAAACTTAACAATGAATATACAAAGAAAATGATGTAGGTATCCCTAAATCCTTAAAGACTTATTTTGCAGTTCATTAATCCTAAAAGCCATGAAAGTACCTGGCAGACGTGACTTTGCTAAATACCATAATTATTCATTGCGTATTCAACTCGACCAAGCCAACACCACAACTAGTTGCACCACGAAACTCAATAGCCATCCTTCCGCATTGAATACCTCTTCAGGTCCATTGCTGTATTGTGCACTAGAGCTGAAATTAATGCAATGAGATGCATCGATGACAGTAGTGCATAATACAGATAATCGGCTAGTTAGGTACTGACGCAAAAGTCACGCATCGTGAGCAACGTATTATGACACATGCGGATGCATCCGATTCATAATCGCTCAGCTTAATTAGGAACGCAACTATAATCGAGTAAATTCTATGGCATAATGTAATATTTGTGGATTCATTCGAGATAATCGTTATATCATCGGAATTTTATAGTATTGTGCAGATGTTAATTTTGATCAATGACTCTAAGATTTGAATTGTAGTAGGTATATTAATATTGCTGATTTTTTAACTAGTGAAATTTAATTACAATGCTAAGTAAGATAAAGATTTATGCGAATTTAAAAGTTGTAAAAAATCTCACCAGAAACTAAAGATTTCTTTAAGGAACAAAATTATTCGAGAAACGATTTAGACACGGAATAACTTAGACACAATTTCGGATTCTCTACTTTCAAATAGGACCGCGAAATTTTACTATCGTGTTTTGTTTACATGGCCGCACATAATTTGTATGGACGATCGTACGCCGCAGCTGTTTTTGCTGTTTCGCGGCAAATCTCACGCATACGTGAATTCTAATCACACAAACAGGTTTAGCGAGAGCATTGACACTGGATATCCGATCCGTATGCGCCACGGATACGGTAATAGTGATACTCGCTGCGATTTCGCTTGGAAAGTTAAGATTGTAGGAAGTAATTGGAGCGAAAGTGTGAGTTAATTATTTATTTACTTGAGGCTGTAGCAAGTTTATTTATTCAACTTGTGCATAAACTCAGCTGGAGTAATGAGTAGTTAATGATAACTTGCTTGCCGGTGTTATTAAAGAAATAAATTATTAACTCTTAGTCACACCACAAGATAACCTGATATATCAGCTTATCCAAAAGAAGGTAAAGAAGAAGAATATGGAAGTTATTTGTTCTCACTTCGACAGCGCACAGTTTATCCAAGACGACAACGACTAAAAATTTGTTGGGCAATTAAATTTTCATCTTAGTCTTGTCAAAGGACTACAACAAAATTCCACTATTAACACTTAGCCTAAAGGCATTAACCCAAAGGCAACAGCTCACTCAAACCACGATTCTTTCTAACAAAACTACAACTCATGGTAGTAGCACGTCATGTGCAAATCCCCCATACAACTTTCACTGGAGGTGTGTGTTGTAATTAATATAGAGCGGTGCACAACAAGAACGTATTTGCCTTGATGATACATTGTTGCTGTAATGGCGGGTTAACTGGGTTAAATGCTCGTTAGACAATCATAATATTGAGTAAGTAAACTAATTACTAGCTGTTGGGCTGAAGATTTATTTTGAAATATAGATAGAGTTGAGGATTTCTGTATTTCGAGAATGATTAGGTGCAAGATAGTAACATTTATTAATACATTATTTAGAAAGACAACCAAAATAAAAAACGTAAAGCCCAAAACTAATAAAACTTATAGATCACAAGGAATAAAGGTTAGGCAAAGGAAAAGATAATATAACACAACGCAGTAAAAAAATAATTGAAGAGCGAAAGTTTTATATTCCAAGTAAAATGCAACATCACATCAGTAATATCTAAACAGTATGGGGCTTGTGTTGTGTAGCAATAGATAAATTGAGTGATAGGCAAATAAACTATATAAAAACTGCAATTAAATCTGTAAATAGAGGAAATTAAGCAACTCTAGCATTAAACGTAAACGCTCCCGACGCTTCGTAATCTTTCGTTGCGCCAGTAATTCACTTGTATGACACGTGGCGCCACCTACCTACTTTCGATCATTCATAACAACATAATCGTTTCCTGCTCTCAACGTCATAGCAATTTAAACATGCATTTCTACGACGCGACGTAATGTTAAAACAGCCTACTAATAATGAATTCAAGACTCACTCGCTTTTCGTTTCATAATAAGTTACTATCCATCTCTATTAAGGTTTGTTTAAAATGCATCTAAATGGGTTTACTTATGTAAATAGTGATGAAGTCATAAAATATATAGTAAGTTTACTTTTAGCTTCATTTCTAAGTCCTCGTCATATTTCTGTGATGTATCAAAGTAGTATTAAATAACAATCCTTTGTATAATTAACGCATTCTTCATCTTTGTTGACTTAGGTCAGTTCAGCAGCTTCTGATTACGACTTAATATTTTGTGGAACGTTAATGCCTTGAATATCTGGGTCAGAATATGTAAAATAAAAACATTCTAAACCAGTTTCATTTTGAAGGTCGAATGAAAGTTTTGCTGTTGTGAATTTTACATTGTTTTTTATCGTGGTTAAGTGCGAAACGTTTTGTATCAATTATCTTCCCTGACCTTTTCAAGATCTAGACATTCAAGAAAAGATAAAAATTAATCAATGAACTTAATATTTTCATTAAAGAATATGAAACCAAATCACTGCTGCTATTATAACAAAAGTTATGAAATTAAAGTCAGAGATATACAGATAGTGCCAGCCAAACAAAACACAATCGACCTACAGTTTTACTGATCATATCTCTTAATTGTTGAGCATTGCACAACTTGCTACATTTTCTCACTATTACGAAGGTAACGCATTAGCCATATCTCTAGCCCATTAATTATTAATTTATATAATTATAAAAATGTAGAAAATTTAGCTAAAGTGTTTATCCACGTAATTAAAACACTCATAAACGTTTGGAAACTAAATTGGTCTCTGACTTAAATACGCAATAGGAATAATTACTGTCTGCAGTAGATTGTTACTTAATTGTCGTATGAATCCTTTAGAAATTGTATTTTGTCTTAAATGGTTTCCTAAGCTGCCGGTAGATCATAAGCATATATTTCATTGTTTCCGAGTTGTATAAATCAAAACTGTTTCACTCTTGCTTCGGTAACATCAATATAATATAAAATTCATTGAACACGTTTCTAATTAACATGATTTATATCAGGCGTAATGAAACAATTCATGCCTAATTGATGCGAAGACAGATAGCCGAGGAAATGAAACAAACTATTAAACTTTTTATTAACTTAGTTTAACAATGCAGCTGTTGGGAATCATGAATCGAGATTATATCGAGAGAAAGTGTGAATTTTGTATTCTGCGTCGACATGAGTTTAACTGGTTCGATGCAACTTTTACTTTGTTGCGTATTCGAGGGTTGCAGCTTAGGATTTTAATCCACTTGTATCATTGTTACTCAACGCTTAAGGAAGTTTCATGACATTCTTTATTGTTACATAGTCGACTTGGTATTTATTTTGAACTGTATGTAAATTCTGCTGCATAATCACTTTTGGCACACAAACTTCGAACACAATTTCAATAACCCACTTTGATGGTAAACTTAACAATTACTTAACTCTTCTTTCCTTGTCTCCAGGTTGTATTGGTCGCATCGCTGGCCGTGGTGGCCTTTGCCAGTGAGGAGAAAGGCGCACCGAAACAGGCGGCAGCATCCGAAGACAAGAAACAAGAGAAGAGAGGCATCTATGACATCGGACATTACGGAGGCGGCGGCGGTGGTGGCGATGAAGGTGGCTACGGAGGACACAGCTTCGGACACGGTGGTGGAGAGAGCATAAGCTTTGGCCATGGTGGTGGTGAAAGCTTCGGCCATGGAGGTGGCCAGAGCTTCGGTGGCGGCGAAAGCTACGGACATGGTGGTGGCGAAAGCTACGGACACGGCGGCGGTGACTTTGGAGGTTCAAGCGGCGGATGGAAACCCATCGCCTCAGAAGAACACGGCCACCAGCACCAACACCACGAACACGTTAAGACCATCGAAGTTATCAAGAAGGTCCCTGTCCCATACACCGTTGAGAAACACGTTCCTTACACCGTAGAGAAGAAAGTACCTTATGAAGTCAAGGTTCATGTTCCCCAGCCCTACACCGTTGAAAAGAAAGTCCCCGTCACTGTTAAGGAGTACGTCAAATACCCCGTGTACGTTCCTGAGCCCTACACTGTGGAGAAGAAAGTACCTTATGAAGTCAAGGTGCACGTCGACAAACCTTACGAAGTGAAAGTCAAAGTACCCACCCCTTACACCGTTGAAAAGAAGGTTCCTTATGAAGTCAAGGTTCACGTGCCCCAGCCCTACACTGTTGAGAAGAAGTACCCCGTCCCAGTGAAATACGAAGTCAAAGTGCCCCAGCCGTACGAAGTCATCAAGAAGGTGCCTTATGAAGTGAAAGTTCCCGTCGACAAACCCTACAATGTCTACGTGCCCAAACCTTACCCAGTCACAGTTGAGAAGCCTTACCCCGTCACTGTTCACAAGCCTGTACCCTACGAAGTCAAGGTTCCCGTTGACAAGCCCTACAAGGTGGAAGTTGAGAAGCCCTACCCAGTGCACATCAAGGTCCCAGTGCCCAAGCCTTATGACGTGTACAAGAAGGTCCCCTACACCGTTGAGAAGAAGGTTCCTTATGAAGTGAAAGTTCCCATTGACAAGCCTTACCCCGTCTACAAGGACGTGCACTTCCCATTGGTGAAGGAGGTGCCTTACCCCGTGAAGGTCCATGTTCCTTTCTACATCAAAAAGGAGGAGGAGCACCATGAACATCATCAGCCACAACAACACCACGGTTGGCATTGAGTGACGTTAGGCTAGGTCTCACCTTGTACCTTGTAGGTTAAGTTCAGAAATGTGATCAATTAGTATTTTTAGTGTATATATATTTTTGCTAAATTTTATGAATGTTGGTGCTGTTCGCTCCACAGTGTTAATCTGATGATGCGACAGTAGTCGCGACGCGATGAATTGCTGAACGAATTTACGAATTTTGCTCTAACTTAAACAGTCGAGTCACATCGATTTCTTTATTGTTACCATTTTGAACGAGAACTAACCAAAACATTAAAAAAATGAAAAAAAAATATTTCGTAATTTTGCAGTTGACAAATATTAAGATGACCGCATAGCATTTTATTTGATGCGCGGTTCAGATGTAGATAATTACCTGTTATTAATTGTTTAGCTTTTATATGCTTTGTTATAATGTAACTTGACAAAGTACATGTACTTTGAGTTGAGGCTGATTTAATAAAAATTTGTGGAATGTTTATATTTTTTTTACTTTAACTTTTTTACTTTTTCCATTATTGAATGCAATTTCCAAAACTAACCCTAATGATTCACTATCGTTTGGATCTAAGATAATATTGTTAGAATCACGACTTTTAGCAAGAGCACCTACTCTATAATCTAATATGACTTATGCTGACTCCTAAGTCAGCATAAGTCATATTATGAAGAATAATTCAAATGACGAACATTTACACATTGGACATGTCTAAGTTATGTTTTAAACAGGAAAACCACCTGATTTAACACCTATCACTGAATTGAAAGAGAAAAGATACAAAACTACATACACACACAGATTTCACTCTTACGAAACAAACAAACAAAAACAATAACATCATTAGCTAACAATATTATATTTTACAACTGACTATATATCTTGGAACGATATAATTAATCAAATTAGAACTAGAACAATACTTATTCAAAGAAATTGGTACGAATCCAATTGTTTCTCATAATTATTATATTTCCAAATAATAACACTCTACATTAAAGAAAATTAGATGAAAGTGGTCTACGAAACAATATCAATGATTTCAAAACTAAATGACATAAAAGCAATGATATGTGATTGTGAACTGAACATACTAGAAATTGACCAAGGTCAGTAATTGAGAGTGATGTCGTAATCATCATATTAGATAGAAAAAAATCTAGATACAGCTATACAGAAACACTCAAGAGTGGCTTCAGCCCAACAGTCACATAAAATCTTATCTAGATTGATAGTTTTATCAAACTCTGACTCATGAGCATAATATTTCAAGAAATCGAAGTCTCCACGGTAGAACATAAACACTACCTCAGAAGATAATTCAGACGAAACAGGTATTTGGAAAGACCCAAAGTCTAAAGCTTTCCAAAATCTTCTAACATTAGATTATCTAGTAAATTACAACTTGCAGTTTACAGCTAATTGTAAACCTGATATTTTGATTACAACATATTCCCACGTATATTATCTGGCTAAGCTTTCTCGTTTGACTCTGAGTCTGCAATATTTACTGCAGTGACTGGTCTAGGCATAGTTTCATCATCGACGAGCTTGGAAATGTAATTGACGATTTGCGAATTAGTTAAGTTGTATCCAGTTAAAATCATTTACGTATGTACATATCTTAGTGGTGACTAAGTCTTGCGACAAAAGTATGTATGTCAACATTGAGATAGCTGAAAACGTTTCGATTTGCCTTATACCGAAAGCTTCATTGGGATTACAATGCCGTAATTTACAGTATCGATGTACTCGATGAATCAATTTGGAATGATAATTTTTTTTTAACTCAAGCTAAAGAAGATTTTATATGGCGTAAACGGTAGTAAAGATGGTTAATTTTACCGAAGCAGCTAACCCATTTAGCTGATCTAGCAACAGTTTCTTTGATGGTGAAAGAAACATGACAGACACAATTTGGTACAGATACAGAATTTACATACATAATTGACCACAAAAACAATAACAACATTATATGTACCTCAACACATTTAGCTCTCTATAAAGCCAACCAAAAACTCCAGTCGAAAACAATAATTTTATAGTTATTTTATTCGCAATAAAAATTCCGTTGAAAAAGAACAGGATTGCGAAGAGCCTTGCGAAGTACTCTTATGGTAATTGGTGCATTACAAGATCTGATATGGATTTCTGCACCGATGCTTCGATGGACGTAACGTTAGACTAAGCGAAGTTAAGTGAAGATTACTGGAACAATTGGGTTAATAGATGAAGATTAGTGTTGCTGGTAGATTGATTGAATGCTTCGATTAATGTGTGGGTTCTAGGCTTTCTTTTTATTCAGTCAATTGTCGCGGTGGATAAAGTTGCGTCATTGGCTTTGGTTCCGTTCTAGTGGTTGATCTATCTAGTTGTCATATAATTTTAACCTTTTCAAAAATGACAGATTACTCAGTGTATAATATAATTAGTTATTATTAACTTACAAAACTGTAAATTTCTTCATTATCCAGCGGTGTCTTCAAAGTTACTACTTCGCTAACCTTTTCAGTTGCATAGATTTTCTCAGTCATTTATAATTATAACTAATACATCTTTATGTATGTCAATATTACCTACATAATCCGAAGGCTTGCAGCCAGTCCGTCTCCTTTCACGCTTAGCTCTGGCCATATATGACTTAGCTTTACAAACTATAATTAGCATTGAGCAGTTCTAGAGTCTTCATACTTAGTACATTATATACACGATAGTTTTAAATTTCGTTGATATTGTGTCGAGAACGTAGATCAGCTTGCGTGCTTTTAATGTTTCTATCGATATGCATATTTAACGGTGAACGGTTTCGGATACGGATATTAACATTGTCTGAATTTACAGACGTAGAACGCAGTGTATTCGCATCCGATGATTTAGTTGACCCGTTAGGTGTAAGGAATGTTTTAAAAAGAGGTTTTGTAACTTACTCGATAACTCTTTCACATTGAGATTTTACGGTACTGTTCCTTCCCTCAAATTACTGCAATTAACCTGCAGGACCCTGTTACTTGTCATTTTATTCTTTATCACTATTCAAGAGGTGTGTTATGCATTAGCGGTTCAAAACTTCGGTTTAGAGGTAATCGAGTCAGTATCAAAGATTCGAGGATTCGGTTAACTCATGAGCTATATAGCTTAAGCAGTGTTCGTGTTCACATCCTGGGGCCATCCTATGGGATACCTAGTTCACATTTCGTACTGTTTGAAGTTTTAGTTTAAAATGTGACTGTTGCACCAATGTATATCAATATTGAACTCCATTGCGTCGTGTAAGCAATGTTGAACGTTAAAACATACTCCACAATATTGACTAATGCAAGCGAACAAATTGCGACAGTCTTGCTCAATTCATTTATTGTATAGTAAAAGGTTGTAATGTGATAATGGCGCCTTGGTTTATTAAGTTTTAATGTGTGATTGTGAAATTGATTTTACTGGTGATTGCATTTGCGTTGACGATAGCAATAAATGGAGACATATCAATAAATCAAATGACAGCGCAGAGACAAATCACGTAGTTATGACCATCATAGCAGACACAATGCTTTTAGCAACGGCGGTTGGTGGCTTTACGAAGCGGCTTAATCTTCTTTCTTATATCTATGGGCTCGATGCTCAATTGTTTTTGCCGCAAATGCATGCAGTCTGCAATGATCGATTTGATGCTAAAAATATCATGTCTGCTATGGCCCTTAGTTTTAGTAGTAGTCGATTAGAAACCAATGAAATAAATATCTGAAAATATATTCAAATCTACATAGGTAATATGTGTGTATGTAGCTGGTGAAAATGTAAAATGTTGTAATAAGATTTCCTGAGCACCACGAACAAATTTCTTTTAATTATAAATGTTATATTATATATAAAAATGTTATATTATGTTATATATCTTTATTATTTTATCTTTAGTTTTTAAGTGACCATTACCAGCTATTTACGTTTATATCCATCTATATTTGCACTTTGATGTGCTGAGTCCATAAATTCTTGTAGTTTTACCTAATCCATAAGTTGTAACTAGAGTTGTCAGTTTCTGGGATGATAATTATAATGTATTTGTAGAAGTACTTTTTACAATGGAACACGATAGCTTTGCTATCTATGGATAGCACATAGCTATCGACGGCGACCGTTGGACGAGTCAAGTCTATGGACTAGACTCGTCCAACCCACGGAGTATAATTAAGGTACCTACCTATATCTTTTAACGCGCTTACTTCAACATTGTTCTAAGATCGAAGATAAGAGTTACATACTATCCATCCTACTTGCTCTGCATTGCAAAACTTAGTACAATAAATATATTTATTACCAGCTTGCGTTATAGGTAAGTAAGTATTATTATGACTAGAAAGCTGATGATGATTATTAGATAATGGAACTGGTGTTATTAGTGTATTCCTCTTTCATGAATATAGTTCGTGCAATCCACGAAGACGCGCCCCACTCTTTTTCCTAATCTCTTACACTACAAGTGTGCAACATTCCGCTAGTGTTTTAGTTTTTTCGATACACACTAATTACTTATTACTTAGTGGGTAATTAGCGTGTATCGAAAAAACAAAACAATAGCGGAATTAACTGGCGATATTACGATTAGGAAAAAGAGTGGAGCGCGTCTTCGTGGATTGCACGAACTATACGTTTAAGAATCTTACGTTTACCTATTATGTTCTACTATCAATTAAATGAAGTGATGGGTGAGTTAAAATTGATTTAGTATCTAAATAAGTTATTGATTACTTTATGTGGAAAGATGGACAAATTATTCTAATTGTGAAATTTCTTCATTTATATCTGTAATTTTTATGGTGTAAGTAATCAATAAAGGTATCTTATCTTTATCTTTCCACCTATCTATTATTTGTAAAGAGAAATGTTTTGCCTAGGCATAAAGACCGAGTCGTTGATAATGTTTCATCTGGGTAACAATAATTTTGTGCGTACGAAAATATTTCATTCAGAGATAAGATTAATTAAAATAATACAGTACCAAGTATGTACCGGTTGGACTGGAAGCTGACCCCAACATAAGTTCCCACCTATGTTGGGGTCAACATCCAGTCTTCCGGCTTTTTACCAAAGGCCAGGCAGATGATGATGAGGTAGAAGTATATACTGATAGAGTGAGTGAGTGTAGAACTTGAAACAGATTAAGATAGGATCAAAGCCAAAGGACTGATGGCCAAGATAGGTGCTACGTAAGTGAGTAGTTAGGGAACAACTAAATAATGGAACGTATTAATAATAACTCATGAATTCAGGTAAGGTGCAGACAAGAAGACATTTCGAGATTCGTCTTCACAATACGGCAGTTTCATCAGACGATGAATCTCAAATTCTGACAGTCTATCGAGGTCGCATACCCGACTGGTCGCCAATGAACACTTGATCGATTTGCTATTAGGAAACAATATTACACATTGTCCGGTGACTTGCAATACACTTAAAAGTTCACGCTTACTAGCTTAATAGCAGCGGTTTCTGAGCACGAAGGTAGGTACTTTGTTGATGACATTTGAAACTTCGTCTCATCATGGCATGAACAGTCTCACCGACTTCAGAGGGGCAATTCTCGGAATTTTAAGAACGTTCCCAGTCAGATCTCAGTCTCAATCAGTCAAAAATACCACTAACTTCCCTACATTTTTGACATTGATTGTCGCCGAGATGTGATTGCGACTAGATTTTGAACGTTTTTAATTACGGGAATGGGTTTTCAGGTCTTAGCTCATTTAAATGATTGGAATCATCGACACGACGAAGCAGAAGAGGCACGAAATTTAATGATATCTCAAGTTAAGTAAAAATAGAAGCCATTGAACAAGGTAGTAGCTGGAAGACTGCCCAAGATACGACGGATGATAATGAAGAAGATGAGTTCGATATACTTGCAGATCCTCCTAGATAATTTCACGAGAGGAGCCCGTGAATCATCACCAAGGTCACCCCTAACTGGGGTGACCTTGGTGATGCCTACAGCAGTCCACTGCTGGACATAGACCTCTCCAATTTCACGACATTTTGCTCGATTCTCGGCAACTCTCTTCCAGCGGCTACCAGCTACCCTGCTAAGATTGTCGCTCGACCTAGCCAGAGGCCGTCCTACCTTACATTTGCCTATTCGCGGTCTCTACTCAAGAACACGTCTACCCCACTTCAGCTTGCTTATTCTGTGAGCAATGTCGACAGCTTTTCGGATTCTATCCTTCAGATAAACTCCTATGTGTCGGCCATATATTAGTAGCTACAGCGTTTCCTAATTTTAGCTTTCACATTGGTCGCTATTGTTTTTTTTTTAAAAGAAAGCCTGTTCATATTTTTGATTATTTTAATAGACAATTCTTATTAACGCTTTGCAATAAATTAAAATACTTCGATGTTAATCGTCTTTAATTCCAATTACATTACAAATCATCAATGCAATAATCATTAGAGTTTTCCCCAGTTAAAGAAAGCTGCAAAGGTCAACCATTTTCTTTTCTCTTTAGATAATAATCATTATTATTCAATAGTTGTCTTTATTGCAATTTCTTACATTACATGGCTCAGATGCAAAGAAGTTACCGAATGGAGCATCTTTTCGCTGTCTTTTTTTTAACAGCGTAAATTACCCAAGATTACGCAGTTTTGTTATTAGGGGTATCGTGTTACCCAGTAACTGTGTGTAGCCCAGAGAGTCAGTCGCTTCATATAAAATACTGGTATTCGGCTGTATCCTGTTAGACTGGAACTGGTAGCCATACCCAACATAGTTGATAGCAGATAATTATCACGATGACACACTTGTGGCCTTACCATAGACAAAGATTTTAAACTTTTGAATACAAAATGTAGTGAAAACGTGAGTGGGCATACAAAATATGATAATTTTACAATTTATGTGCAAACTATTTATATAACGTTCAAAACTACATATTTGAATTTTAGTTTGAACTCTCTATTATTCGTATTAAAAATATATTGAGTACGAGTATGTGTTTAAGAGTTGAAAACGGTAATTGTAGACAAGTTAATTGTTGTTTTGACTTATAAAATGTTTCTAGTTGTTATGTAACTCTAATATTTCATGCTGAAGCGTGCTGTTGAAGTCATTTGCTAGCGAATAGGAAATATACTGCCTTTATACTTAACGTAGCAGGATATATACCTAACTAATGAGCAGTGGTGGCCCAGTAGTAACGGCCCCGACTTTCGTGACGTAGGTTCGAACCCAGGCAGGCACATTGCTTTGTGTAACTTATTTCAGCACCACTGCTCTCAAAACGGTGAAGGAAAACATCGTGAGGAAACCGGCCTGGAATCAAAAATTTGAAGACATGTGTCATCCACCAACTGGGCACTGGGCCCGCGTAATGGATTCTGGCCCCTCCCTCTCACAGAGAGGAGGCCTAGTGTGTGTCCCAGCAGTGGGAACGTTGTAGGTTGATTATCTAGAATAGTCTGAAGTAGTTATCGTATTAGTGGTTTAGCAGCTTTTATATCATCAGGATTGTACCGGAATATGCAGTTCGCCGTGGACGTGGTCTCTCATCAGAAGACAGTTGCTATGCAATTATCGATGCGACGCTCTGCTAAAGTGATTGTCACCAGCCAGTGTCACTCTTATCCGACCTTTTCGGTGATTTCGCCGTCATACTTATAATATTTTTTTTGAACCTTGGTGTCTTCGCAATTCAAGACGAGCCTCATAGCCGTCATCTCTCGCCTCGAACCGGCACGAACTTATAAGCTATGAGATGGCTCATGCCGTAGCAAAGCCAGTCTGTAAAGTGGTGCTAGTGGTAGCGAAGCTGCACTGTGTTTGCCGAACAGCGTTCAAGTATCGCCTCTGTGGAGGTCAAAACTTTGAAGGCCAAAAACAAATACATGTGACATACTAACCCACAATGAGTTCAGCTATTGGATTAAGTCTCACTCCCTCTCACAGAGAGGAGGCCTCAGTTTCAGCAGTGGGAACATTTTATGCTGATTATGTTAGTCCGTGGAGGTTATTTTAACAGCCCAGCAATTTAAAAGTTGCCATAAAAATGCTCAAATTTTAAAATCTGTATTAAATGTTATTCTTATTTCTCAACAGCAAAGTGCAGTGTCGAAACTATTTCAAGTTCATCGTGTGGTAAACACACAGAGTGTATGTTATCTTTACGCACTAGTTATGTGTGTAATTAAACCATTTGTAACTGTGGTGGTGGAACAAATATCTTCAAATAATACATTTAGCTGGTGGTAGAGGTTCTAGAAAAGACTCGTCCAGGGGCCTATATGTAATTAAAACGTATACATTTACAGAGCCTCAACGAATAACGATACATACCCTGGGCAATCAGCCCCATTACAAAAAACGCTGGCTGGTTTTCTTGACTTCCAGCAAACTCTTAGTTTCAGTTGTCATTGGCTAACAAACTTTCAATCGGGTGGACCGTCAGTATGATAAAAAGCCTCTCATGCGCAAATGAGAATTGTTCTTCTGAAATGCTTCCGAAATATATCTTTAGTTTATTGACTCCTACTGACCGACATTTTGAGCCACTTTTCACCATAAAGAGAGCATAGCTCAATTACTCTCCACATAAACAATATTATTCTATTTTATTGTACAGTCAACGTGAACAATAAACTAGTTTACCGTACACTGAGGAACAGAATAATGTGTGGAAGAATTCTTAATCATTTAAATGGATATGTAGCGGTATCTACAACGCCACATGCGAACAATGCGTCATACTGACGTCACGAAATCCTGCATCTCGCAAGCAGAGTTAACCGCGCAACTAGCATAGATACAACGGCCCGACATGAATCATCGGGCAGTTGCCCGCCAGACGCAACACCCATCCGTTTGGAAGATCCTCCCTTTTCTATAGAGTATGAGTGAACTTTACACCCTGTTCCTCATACCTCTTTAATGGTGACCCCGAATATGAACGTCAGCGCAGTGCGTCGCGCACCTACTTCATCATCATTCCCGCAAGCTTTAGAGCGGCGAGTCACCCAGCCAGCCAGCACCAACGGCTTCAACGGGTATCGTGACCACCAGCATGCAGCAATTTGTAGGTATAACCTCTGATTTTTACTACGTAGGACGTAGTTTAGATACCTTCTTACTTATTAGTCTTCTAAACTTACGTGTGAGATTTAAATAAAGTTGATTATTTTTGAGTGATTATTAAACATTTCATAAATAACCCTCTGCTCTCTGACTCTGGGTTAATGCTGTGTATGTTTAGTTGGTAAGCCTTGTTCAATAAATAAGTAAAGAAACGAGACTCAGTTTCAAACATAAAAACAAGTTAACGACCCTCAGCATTGCAATAGGATAATAAATACTAGGAAGCAAGTCAACGCCAACGACTTACCTGAGGCGATGTGCAGTAAAATGGACAACGCGGACGTTCACTGAGGCCTACTCGTTAACGTTAAGTATAGACCTACATCACCTTTTGTCGGTACGAGTTATGCGAGAAAAGCTCTTGCTGTGATTCTGTGACAAGAGATGTGTGTGTTTTGCGGCACGGGGTTTGCGGCTGAATGTCCACGGTGCCCAGGATGTCCTAGACTGTCCTACATGCGTAGCATGACGACGTTTTGTCGACGGAAGAATAGACAAAATGACACATTGCCATTATTAGACGCGTAGAATGCGTACAAATATTTCTACAATCTGTCATTTTGTCTATTCTTCCGTCGACAAAACTCGTTTCCACTGCGGTCATGCTACGCGTGCTAGAGTAAGCGATTGGCTGAGATAGGCTGAGTTACTTGAGTGATTGAAGCAAATGATTTTTTCTACTTTAATTGATTTGAATATTGAAAAGTGTCCTCGGGAAGTGGCTGGGGTTTCATGAAATATAAGATTCATTAGCTATTTTTTTTTAGTAGTCATTGAACATTATAGGCTGATTTTATGCTATGCTTGTGTGATTGAAGCAAATTACTATCTATTTTAATATATTGAGTATTGAAAGAAGTTTCCTCGGGAAAAGAGTAGCTGAGGTTCGACATACAAAATTATCGTTATATCTGTGTCAAGAGGGCAGATGCTTCTTCTCATATTACCTACAAAGAAGGAGTAAGTATGGATCACTGAGCCGGTTCACTGTTTCGGTTTCACCTTTAGGTTTGGTGCAGCGGTTGTCTTAGCTGTGGTGGTGATAGCTGGCACCTAATGGGTGTCATTCTTCAGACTGGCGGAGGTTTGGCCACATTACCGTGTATTTATACCTATAGACTTAAGTTCAGCAGTAGACTGCTCTAGCCTTGTAATAATAAACTGACCGTGTTAGGCATGTCCAAATATTTAACATTGGCTCGACAAATCTTCACACTACATAGTAAAAATCGCAAGTAATATCAACTTCCAGGTATTACGCGAACATTGTGTAAGTTTAACAAATCGTTGCTGAACATTGTGTGATTGAGTACGTTAGGCATTATGCTTATAATCGAGTCAGCTGATTAATTTTATGATTTACTGGTACCTTCCGTTTTGTTTGCTCATTACCTACCTACTTGAAATGGATAGTTCTTACTATTTTTCTGGACGCTACAGAGCGTGAATTCGGAGTTATGTACTGGTATAGATAGCGCCATCTATGAAGACGCGCCCCACTGTTCTTCCTAATCGCTTACAGTACAAGCACAGATTACTAAATAGTTACAAGTGTGCAACATTGCGCTAGTGTTTTAGTTTTGTCGATACACAGTAATAATTACTTATTAGTGGGTAATTAGTGTGTATCAAAAAACTAAAACACCAGCGGAGTTAACTAGCGATAACTACTAGCGATTAGTAAGAAGAGTGGGGCGCGTCTGCGTGGATGGCACTATCTATAGGTATCAGCCGATTAAGTAATTCTGTAAAAATCTCACCGTGAAAACTTAGGTGCACTTAGCTATCAATAGTGTCAGTCCCTAGCATTAAGCCGTTGGTCCCGGCTGTCATGCGTGAATCTTTGACAGTCGTTACGGGTAGTCAGAAGCCCGGAAGTCTAACAACCAGTCTTACCAAGGGGTATCGTATTACCCAGTAACTGGGTTGTGGAGGTCAGATAGGCAGTCGCTCCATGTAAAATACTGGTATTCAGCTGCATGCGGTTAGACTGGAAGCCGACCCCAACATAGTTGGGAAAAGGCTAGGCAGATGATGAGTGTTAGTCCCTAGCATCAGGTTGAATGACAGCTCACTTCACCTAAGTATTCATTGTGACATTTTTACAGAATAGATCGACAGATATAACTTTGCAGGAAAAAAATCGCCAGTTCGATCGATAGCTCTGACAGTCTATCACTCTATATCTCCTTTGTTGGGACTCTTGAGTTAACCTTTCTATCTTGGGTAAGAGAGAAGGCCTCTGAGTCCCTGCGGTGTGAACGCTACATTTAAAGGCTGACTATTCTGTACAGCCTGAAAACCATCTTACGTAATTTCCTTCAGCTAATTACATTTACTTATAAACTGGATGCGGAAAGCGGAGGACAGGGTGTTGTGACTAGCAGTGGACTGCGAAAGACTGAGTTGATTGATTGAATTACATTTAGTTGTTGTACTTTGCGTTTAAGAAAAAGCTATCTTTCGTAGACTAAAACTCGTTTGCATTGCGACCCATAATATGCGGAACCTGCTTAAGACTAATAGAGATACACGCATGTCATGCAAATAGAGTTACCTACATATTGCGTAACTATCTTACTTTAAAGTTTTGTTTAGAAATCTAAATAAAACAAAAGACACACGTCTCATTTGAAATTCAGGTTAACCAAGATCAGTGCGACGTTAAAACCAACCTTCTTATTATGAAATAAGGTTTATTTCTGCGTGACAAGTATATCAATTTTTTTATTTCCAATGGTATTGGAAATTAGACTTTAGCTTTTAAATGTTAAAGTTTGATTTTGATTGCAACAGTTAATTGGAAGAATTGTAACGAGACCACACGTGAAAAAAAAGTTTAATCACTGGAAAAAGGCAAATTGATAGGAAAGGAAGTAAAAGTAGGTACCATGTGTATATATTTTAAGTATTATGTGTTCGCCATATTTTAGACGGCTTATGTAATGGTTAAGTAGCTAAGTATCTACTTAGTTATTCTAAGATCTTCGCATTGGTTTTGCGTGACAGAACTTCTAATGGTTTGATCTAGAAATGAGGTAAACTTTTGGTTGAATAATAAATATCTGTGCCTATTCTAAATTCGTATTGGCACGTAGGATTCATTGCATAATCAGCCTATAATGTTCCCACTGCTAGGACCCAGGCCTCCTCTCTTCGAGAGGGTTCGTAGGGTTCATTAATGTTCAATTAAGACTAAGTATTTTCACCGCAAAGATGGTGAAATTCTCATCATTATTAGGGTTGCAAAATTTTTAGATTCATCTTCTTAGTGTACCGCTGGCAAATAAGTTTTTTTTTTTGAAAATTCTAATATTATGTTAAAATGCAGTCATGCGAATTCCGTTCGCTGACGCAGTCATAAGATCCTCAAGAGATTGATTTTAATCTTTTTTAATACCTATGCAAACTTGCCGACCTACCTATTTAATTTTTAGATTTCAGTAATTTATGAAACAACAAATTACGAACTTCCATACAAACATTCATCCCCTATTTTTCCCCTCTAAGGGATGAATTTTCCAAAAATCGTACTTAGTGCTTACTTTTGCTATAAAAGGAAATCTTGTGCAAAAAAAAAGCTTGCAGACCCAGCGTTTAGGATGTGCGTTATCTGTCAAAGAATGAATGAATTTAAGAATTTTATTATGTAGATTTATTCATATATTATCAAGGACGGGCAGTCCAACACAGTTTTGAACGGCAATTATGACTATTTATGACCATAACACTTTTAATTAACAGCACAACTTATTTTAACATTATAAAAGCGAAATCTGTCTCCTTAAAATGTATGAAACTTTTATTTAGATAGTTACACAATCTAACGAAAATCAACAATACAATAAATATTACCACCCTTATCTACCATATTTAATCAGACAGATTATCCAGGGGTTGAAACGTCAAACGAAGTATTTAAAAGCGGAAAGGGGATGTAAAAATAAAAGGTTTACGACCTCTTTAGCTTCACCTGGTCGAAAACAAGATTGAGTTATTTCTGAACGATTATTTGGATTAGTAATTTGGTGAATGATTGGTTAATTTGTAATTTTCAACCCTTTTTAGCGGGATATCAGCTGCTTAGGCTCCCACAATAAGTAAGGGTTAACTAAGGGAAGTAGTTTAGTGTTAAGTGATTAGGTTCATTATGAAACTGGGGTCTTTAAGATGCGGTGAGAGGAATAGGAACTCTTTATCTTATCCTGACTATTTAAACTGCGATAGATTCCGCTTGACTAATGTTCGAGTCCCGAGTGATGAGTGATAATGAACCAGCCATGTAGGTATGTCGAACGACCGCTGGCAGTTGGAGCACAAGTCTTTGTGTAGGTAAAGCAAGCGAATTGTAGGACTTCCTTAGCTATTTGGACCGACCTTCAAAAGGCGGCTGGGAAGGACTGGATGCAAAAGTCGGAGAACTGAATATTGTTGCGTGTCTTGGGAGAAGCCGATAACCAGTAATAAGAGCATTATAGACTAATTGTGTATGTATTTATGTAGCTATGTAGGCCGTAAACCACTTTCCATAGGCCGGCTATAGATATTTGCCAATAACATAGAAGAATGTTTACTAAACAGCTAATTGCGCCTCATCATCACCCAAATACTTGCCTGCGATAATTGCGCGATTATCGCCGAATCATCGCGATTACAAGTTATGTAACGACCGCGTTGTGACGTGCAGTGCCACCTACGGCCGCATAAAGAACTAATGTTGATGTTGTTGATAAACAACACCTGTTGTGGTTCTCTTGGGGTTCAGCATGGTTAGAAGTGGCAAACTGGCTTTATCATCACTTCGAAAGCTTGAATATTTACAGAGAGTGTTTGAATTATTTACTCTTAGGTATACACTGTAATGGCTGGATAGATTTGAATTGAATTTATCCTAGATTGGCGTTAAGAGCAGCAGTTACCCTTGGAGAGGACAAGTTTCAACAATTTAATAAAAATAATGAGGATATCTTGCGTTGGAGCTATTTAAATCTATGAACATTCATCGACTGATTTAACTACAAAATTTAAAACTGTCTGTTTAAAAAAGTTACAAGCTTTGTGTGCGCATTATAAAAAGCATTTGAAAACGCTTAGTGCGAATTGGTGGAATAGAAACTAGGCAGGGATAGTAATTTGCAGAGCGTCTGGATGTCCGAAGGTAGAAGGGGGCCGGTGGAATGAGGTCGTGGAGTTCTTGGGCACACTCACCGAAGAATCAATTTCAATCTATAGAAGACTGACAAGCAAGCAACCTTGCGGTGATGAGCCAAGCTGTGAAGCTTGGCATCTACTAGTTTTACGTCGCCAATGAGCAGATCTCTGCGTTCCACCGAGTCAAGCGCGGCAAGTTGGTATTTCGCTGAGCCATCCCAAAGGTGGCTGCAATACTCCATGCAAGATCGGACTTGCGCTTTGTAAAGGGTTAATAGCTGTCCAGGCGTAAAGTATCTCTTCGCCCTATTTAGGATACCCAGCTCTTGGCCGCAGTTTGGGCTTTGTACTCGATGGTGGCGCCGAAGTTGCGACTAGATGTCAACTCTAATAGATAATACTTTATTTTGGCACCGATCATGACGTCAGGCGAGTTTTTCTAGCCTTTTATTGTAAAGAATGCAACAACTATAATGGAATCGGATTCCATTTGCTACTTACGTTACTTTTTATTTGAGGGTAAGTATTCATCGATTAGCAATCAATAATGCGCACACAAACGCTTGCTTGTAACTTTTTAAAATAGACTGTTTGAAATTTTGTAGATAAATCAGTCGTTATTATTCCCTTTCTAACTCTACAACAATCACGAATGTTTCACATGACCACATTTCTGTATATCCAACAGAATTAGACGGAATTGTATCGAGATCTTATCAAAACCCAGAGCTCAAAGAATTCCCGACTCATATTATTTTATTAGGTAGGTACTCTGTCCCTACTAGTTTATATTGCTCATAAACAATGCATAAAAACTTTCAATTATGCTGTAAATCATTTGTAAATTAGTTTCGATGTGTTTTTGGCGTGTTGTTTTTGAGGTATTCGTAGTTTGGTAAAAGAGAAACTGGCAACAAGCGCCTGGTGCAATTATAGCTGCAATATTTTTGTTGCTTTTATTAATTTTGTAGGCGGTGATATGGTGTTGTGTACTTTCAGGCGGATTTTATTGTGCCAATTAGCGTGTATTATAATGGTCATAGGTCACTAACTTCATGGCTTTGACTATAAACAAACACTTATGAAACTTTCGGGTGCTACTAAAAGAGTTAAAAATGTAATTTTCATTCTGTGTATATTATAATAAAGTGTTTATTGTAACTACTATTACCAAACACGTTTATAGGTGCACCTCACAAAATACCTGCTCACTCTCACACCATAACAAGGTAGCTGAGGCCATATAAAAAAAGTATAAAAATGTCACCCTTTTATTTCTAATTAGCGATCAATAAACGTCCTAACTGGCCACATATTTACTTCATTCACGCTTGAACTGTCCAGTTAAAGACATCGATAAAATCTGTTTGGTTCATCAGTAGGTATTTTAAGAATGTTTCGGTCCCATAACTTTGTGATGGTCGATTTAGTATTTTTTTAGCTACTGTTTTGATTATTATCACCTGATTTTGTGAGTGGGAATAACTTGAGGTCTGATTTGAATGATGTGGACCGCGTTTTGGGTTTTTAAAGTTTATGGTGTGATGCTACATTTGAATATTTGCGCAATATGTTAAGTTGGTTTTTTAGCTTTATACTAGGCTCAAACTAAATGATTACCTAGCAGATGCTTGCACTAAATGAGTAATCGTATTCCTTGATCTTCTGGCGTCTTGATTGCCAAATCAAGTTATAGGAGACTAAAAGTTTTTTTACCTTATGGTCCTCTCCCTGAGATATACAAGAAATCCTGAGATTAGTTACTTTAAGGTTGTGTAATGGGATGCGTTGATTAACACCATCTTTCTGGACAATCAGGATTTGACAACTTTTAACTTTTTCTCACTTGGATCACAAACGCAAACATCACACTCAAGCCATCTGGAATATCTGGCAAACTATAGGTAGATTGACAATAATGAGCTACGATGGGAATGCTGAAATAAGTACTGGACAGTATCAATAAATCCATCAGCACTTCTAACTCCCAAGAGGCCACAAAAAAAAAAACATTCGTGACGCAACCTTTTGTTTTCTTTATCAATTTTGTATTTTTTGCAAATTAAATGGTGCGTAAATCTGTATGGTCATATAACCTGTCGTCGGTACCTTTAAATTTAAACGTGTTGATATGGAATAGATAACGTTTGGCGACATCTTTTTTTTTTCCGGGGACACTGCCGCGGCCGTTGTGCCCGGCCGGCCCTTTCCTTCACCGGACGACACATTTTTTTCGAGTCGGAAATGTTACATGTTAGTAATCTCTTAGATTATGAGACAATTCTTTGGTTTATCAGTTTTTCTATTAAATTGGCTTAGGTTGCCTTTATCTTTAGCCGATAAATTAGTTTTTTGTAGGTATCAAATTTAATAGTCCTTATTTTCTATCTTTTATTACCTGTCATGGATATTCAATAAAATAATAGATGAAAGCTAAAACGTTCTTGAAAAATTAAAAGTCTTCAAAATATTATCCAAGCTTTATGTGATGCAATGGTTGCATGCGAAACTTATTGCAAACGATGTTTTGCAAGGCGTTATTTGTTATCACAATCATTTGGTATTGTTCTAATTGGTCGTTCTTTCGAAGTTTTCCATGAATCCCCATGGTATTTTCTATTATTTCTTCACAAAAAGTATGTTGGTAAAGTAAACAATTCATTATTTATTTATGAATATTTACCTAAGTAAACGCCATATACCTAATTGGCGCCTACAGTGAATTCAAAGTGAATTATCTCATTCAAAGTATTGCATGCTAACATACTTATAACTATAAACCAGACACAATAAAACATTCAAACAGTATAAGTCTATAAAGAACACCCTAAGTAGCCAATAGAGTCATCAAAATTAACATAACAAAAGATCGATGATTGTCCCTACTGTTACCGACTATATAATACCCCGCTGTGCACCTCTAGTTATTAACCACCCTAGTAGCTAGGGTCGACCACTGACCAGCATAACTTGATATTTCGTAGTGGCGCTGCACGTCAAGGCAAACGTCAACGAAATGTCAAAGCGCAGTACATTTTTTAAATTAGTTCCAAAATTCGCCACATGTCAAGTTGTTTTCTTTTTTATTTTATGGCTAATACTTGCCGTTTTATAGTTTGGGTCAGACGATAAAAAAATATATTAGTAAGGTGATCATCGGTGATGTTGCTGATTGCTTTGGTGTGTGAGTGCCGAAAGTTATTTAGATATGTTATCTAGATTGGCTGATGGTAGTGGGTGGCGATTGAACCCAAGGCAAGGCAGAGACAAGGCAGGGCATGGATGTTCGCATTGTTGGCAAAGAATTGCGGCAGGTGAATAATCCAATAGTGTAGCTGTAGGTACAGATTCGTAGATTAGATTATACATACCGACCTAAGCATCATCATGAAAACGGGATACATAGGTATAAGGTATCCCTTTAAAAGACGCTGAAATGTATTTTTTTGACATTGGAAACTCGCTCTTAGTTTGAGCGCCTGCGCGTAAAACATTGACAAGATTGTCACCTAAGCAATTTGAGTGACGAACGAAAACAATAAAAAAGATCAAAGCTTGACAGTGGTGATGGAATAGAATTTAAAGGAAAAATAGTATGAAAATTCAACCGGTTCTAAACATTAAACTTTAAAAACTTTGTCCACTTTGTGACAATATTATAGTCTATTTTATTTATTATTAGTTATTTTTTTTACTCTTGTCATCATCTGCCTTGCCTTTTCCCAACTATGTTGGGGTTGGCTTTCAGTCTAACTGGATGCAGCTGAATACCAGTATTTTACATGGAGTGACTGTCTATCTGAATTTCCCAAGCCAGTTACTGTATATTTGTTATTTTTTGTTTTATTTTATTGTTGTGTTTAAGTGCTGTAACATTCCATTAAGACTTTACTGTATTCTTTAAATAATATTCTTATTCTTAAATATTATAAAATATCAATATTCCAAGCTAAAATAAAACGTCAAATTAAATACAGATCTTCAACTGTTTGAAAAGCTAACAAAAACAGAACTCACCCTCTCACCAGGGGGCGCTACTGCCAAATAATTTAGTTACACGCTCATCTAAATGTCTCAGTTTAGTGAGGTTTTTGTTTTTCTTAGATTTATGACACTTCTACATTATGTCGAACGGTAAAACAATAAACGGGAATGAGGAAAGAAACAATGTGTTCTTTTTAGGATACATGTCATAAAATCATCGAAGGTTAGTGGGAATCTGAAGGCCAATTCTCGTAATTTAAAACGTTCAAAATCTAGTCGCAGTCTCATCTTGGCGACAAACAAATGTCAAAAAGTTGTCCAAAATGTAGGGAATTTAGAGGTGTTTTAACAGATTGAGACTGAGATCAGACTGTGAATGTTTTTAAAATACTAAGTTTCGGCCTTTCTTCTCAGAGTAGTCAGATAGGAAACGCAGACCTCATCTAGTTTTAAAAATATGATTGACGTGTAAAAGTGTTGGTACAAACCTACTTACAGAAATAAAATATTTTTTTATCAATTACGAGAATTGCCCCTCTGTTCTATAGTTTGGCTAAGTTTAACTAAGAATACGGCAGACGGCAGTCTTCCTAAAGTCTGGGACAAGTCTGATAAACCTGAAATATTGTAATAAATATTTGCTGTTCTACCCATACAAAACCCAATGAAAATGTATGAAAAAGAGGCTTTTTAGAGTTGGTTCCACAGTACAAGTTGTTCTTACGAGTAGGTAGGTACTTTCAGGGCCTGAAAGATAGCCAATGAATAATTCATACACAGCCTGTATACCTTAAGGATGGGCACTTTAGAAAGCAGAAGAAGAAAAGGTTGTTCTGCTTCACCCAAAGATTTATTGGTAGAAAATGTCTATGGTATTGAGTCTACCTCTACTTGTATACATTTGTGTTTTTATAGTATTAAAATTAAATAAATAATAATAAATATAAGTTTAATTCATAATAGGTACTTATTCTACAAAATAATCAGCTAGTTTACACGAACAAAAATAGCAGCTACATATGCTCGAGCATCCCTATTCAAACCGTGACCCCAAATATTTACAATAAGGGTGTCCACAAACCACATTATCATTGAACTCCCAATTACGTGATTATTTATGTGTGACAACCCTGTACACTTTCAACACTTGAAATGCGACTGGTCTTTTTGACCCCTCAACTTTGATGCCCAGTTCCCAGTTGCGATTTTTTTTGGGAACATTAGAAAGGGACATAGGGGTCATCATTCACTGGTTGTGGTTATTCTGTGTTAACAGATGTGGTGACAAGTAGATGCACTGTTTTCTATTGTTGTTAATGTGTTTATCTGTTTACGAGTTTCGCAAATGTGCGGATAATGAGCTGACGGTGTGTTAGATGACCGTGATTTATTTTGTTACAGTTGTGGTAGACATCTGGTTGTACTGTGGTTATATATTTTTTTTTATAATTAGAAAATATTTATTGTACAGTAAGCAGGTTCATAGCAGCAACTTGAGACGATATGAGTAACTTAAAATATTACCTACAGCTAGGTTACAATATATTATTAACTAGTGAGCCCCAAACTAGACAGTCTGTATCTTGGGGCTCGAGTCGATAATCGAAGTTAAGTCTGACGAAAATAACTAGTATTTTTTAAAATTTTTTTCAGGTGGCTTGCGGTCATAAGTGATAAGCGAGTATGGTATGTAATGTTATAAGAAACTGGTTGCTTTTACTTTGGTTTACATATTGTCCCCTTTTAAAGACTTCTGCTTCTACATTTTGACGAACCAGTCTTCATTAAGTAAGTTTTCAAAATCAGAAGTTTCCGTGAAAACATGCCAAAAATCCAAGGAGTTTTCACAAATCGTACTTTCCCATATTAGCACTGAACCATCGAGCAACAACTAAAATAACAATAAAAGATAAAGTCGCCCTAATCAAACAAAAGAATTAAGCACTGTTCCCAAAAAACTGCATTTCCCATCTGCCTACACAAAAATTCTTCCGCTCAACCAAACCCTGATTGACAACGTCGTTCATACACAGAAACGCAGCAGATTAGGGTTGAAATCCGCCACGCGACCAAATTAACTCAGTGTAATCCCTATCATGGATAGTTACCGTTATCTAAGGACGCATTCGCTAACGAATCAACGTTTTTATAATAGTTTAATTCGGATTAGATAATGTCCCAGTCCGGGTCCCTTGGGTGGTCGAAACGACCCGCGCGGTGGCGGAGGGTTGCACCCCATTGCGACGATGACAGGTTGAAAAGATGTTTTAGGGTCATCGCTATCGAGTTTAGATTTAATGTTTGTGCAATAATAATATTTGTATAATTCTTTTATGAGTGGTAGATTGATTTTAAGGATTTGTTTAGGAGCATGGATTATTTTGATGGTTCTCACGGCTATTTTCGCTGGTAAGAGTCAAGAGGGAGTTAATTTAGCGGCATTAAATTAGTTTTTTCAACGCGTATATACACTACACGTAAATTATACGGAGCTAATTTTCAGGAATTTGGCAACGAAGTAAAAAAGATCGATTTTCGTACAAAATCTAAATACAGACATAATCTTCGAACATAAATAAAATTAATGTAAAGGTTTATGTTTTAACATAATATTAGTGATCTGTGATAGAAAGAAAGCAAAGAAAGAAAAAAACGTTTATTTGCGGTAAACATAGCGCAGAGAAAGAACACAAAAAGAACAAGTTATAATAGACTAGTTAATAGTTTAAGTAATTAAAAGTAGCTAGTTTTAATTGTTTTTTTTAAATCATTGTTCCTATCAACCAAAGCACCTGCCATCTAATCTCTTCACCACCCTTGGTTGACCGGTAGAGAATGCCTAAGGCATTAAGTCCGGCTTTGTACATTTTGTGCTAAAAGTTTAAATAAGTAACAAGTTAGGGGAAAATATGCGTCACATCCACGCAAAACGGCCATCGCTCAGCATAATGCTACGACCCAATGCGAGACAGAGCTCCAGCGCTGGTTTTCAGCGACAGCCGGCGTTGACGTGATTACGTCAACCGGTGCAGTTTACGAAGAGATATAAATAACACAACACGAAACAAAAAATAAAATAAATACACGATACCTAGTTCTAAATCAAAATAGCCGTAGCCGGTCGGCCGGCCATATTAGCCGTAGAACCGATGACCGTTGGGGTAGACGTGTTCTTGACAGGAGACCGCGAATCGGCTAACGTAAAGCGTAACACAGTACACAAGACGCCCTCAGGCTAGGTGGAGCGACGATCTTCGCAGAGTGGCTGGTAGCAGCTGGATGAGAGTTGCCGAGAATCGAGCTAAATGGCGTGCAATTGGAGAGGTCTATGTCCAGCAGCGAAACACCTAAAAATACCTTATTTCCACCATCACCTAAGTTTCAGAGGCCCAAACATCTGCCTGTTTGAAACACGGACATAATTATTGCATTTTAAAAGCATAATAACACTTATTTATATTGGGATTTCATAATAATTTAAAGCCTGGGGAACATCCGCAATGACAGTGATTACCACAAAATGCACCGAAGTTTTGACAACATTGTAAGTAAAGTTTAGGACGAGTGTTTAAGTCATTGCTACTATTGGTAACAATAAACATCAATGTTTATTATATGGTGTAAAATTACCGAAATGTTTTATTGAATAATTGTGGTTTTTGCGTCAGTATAACGGAAAGAGTACGAGAGTCTGGATCTTAAATTAACAATAATATTGCAAGTGTTGTATTCTGATATATATTTCAGATGCTAGTTTTTCGGTTTTACAGAACGAATAGTGTTATTCAGAGCACTGAAGAAAAACGAATCCGCGCTTTTCCCGCGATATCGAATCGAAGGTGAGGAAAATGGATGCCAATCGCTACAATACTTACTGTACAAATACACAGTGGATTATTAAATTTATTATAAATACCCCTTTCTCGTAGTTGAGAAAAATTGGAGTAGGTATTACATATTATCATAACCTTAACTAACAATAAAAAAAGCTAAAGATATAAGAAAAGTGTAAGTTGGTAGGTATCGATCTTTTGCCTCATCGAAATCGGTAAGATTGTGTACCCGCTCCATTAAATCGTACCAAACATTCAAACACTGAAACTAACTTTGAGAATAGCCAGTATCATCCCAAAAACTCTTCATCCATCTAATCACTTCCCACCGAAACCGCGACAGTATAACGAACGATTTTTTTTCCACCCCACATGTCATTCTATTATCGTCAAATCAAAATATCATTTCAAAAGCATTCCATATCGCGACGCGAGGCACAATATTGTACATCATTAAAATTATTGCAACTCGATTTTTTGTATTGAATTCGCTCGATTTTTATCAGTTGCTGGATCGAAATTTAACTTTGAATTCATGTGCTGGCTCCTGTACTCATTCCTGTCCATCTTGGGAACTGGTAATGAACGATTACGTTATTACATCGCCGCTCTTTCATTATTTTACTGTCTTCGAAGGTTTTGGACATTTCGTGTGTTCAGATTTGTTCAATGTGTCTGATATGTGTAATTATGGCTGGTTTTAGTTTGTTTTTTGTATATTTATTGGCTGGGCATCATGTTGTATCGGTGCCTTTGAAACTGGCGCTAGTTTTAAAGACTCTTGCCCCCTTATTAATAATCGCGGAGTAGTGACAACCAGTACAACCTTCAAAGTAACCATGCATTTATCGAGGTTTACGTTCGGCTTAATTTTTAAGCGCTTATTAACAAGGTGGCTTTAAGGGCTCTATTATTCGGATTAAATTGGTGTGTGGCTAGTAAATTGAATGAGTTCACTGTTAGATTTTTTTTTTTAGTTTGTTCGCGCTAAATTCTAGTGACCGGTTCTGTGGAGATGCTTGGGGGAGGCCTAAGTCCACCAGTGGACGTCTTTCAATTGAAATGATGATGATGAAATTCTTGTGATTAGATAGGAAAACAGGTGCAGATTTCTGTATAGTTCACTTTCATAAGTTAACATACCTACCTACCCATCTCATTAGCCTAGAAAGAACTCAAAATAACATAACATTGGCAAAAAAGATACACTTATTTTTGTGAAGTAGGTCTATGATTATTTTCTGTTAGTGTTAGCTACTTACAAGGCTATAAGCCGTATATCTAGTTAGTTTTCCAGTAATAAGATTCTACTTCTGAGCCCCAACTCTTGCTTTCAATCCCATTGAACTTGCAGCCTCCCGCGTTAAAGCCTTATAATTTACCAAGTAACCCAACCCTCTATTTACCGCGGTATCTGAATAAGAACAGGGCAGGACACTACTTCCACATAATTAGCACAAAATGGCAGTGTCGGTAAACGGTTGGTCAAAGGGACCGTAATGGAACAGCCGCAGGGTTAGTGTCTTGATTAATGAGGAAACTATGGGTGTAAGGAGACAATGACGAGGTTTGGGTGGTTTTCGGTGGTGGGCTGTGGATCGTGGAGAGGGCTTTGTCATTTCAAAATTCGTTCTGTTTAGCTAAAACAGAGTGGCAACTCCCGTTTGTTTAGAGCCAGCGCGCACTAGCGAGTTTTTGTTGACCGATAGTTTGATCGTTCAGGGAATTAGTATGGAACTATATTGAATTGCACGCGTTTGATCAACCGATTTTTAATCGCCAAATGCGTGCACTTCAATATAGCTCCATACTGATTCCCTGAACGATCAAATTATTGGTAAAAAAAAAATCGCTAGTGCGCGCTGGCTCTTAGGAACGTTCACATTCTAAACTCTGTCTCAATCTGTCAAAAATACCTGTCAAGGTTGATTCATTAGTTCGTACTTCTGGTATGAATTGCGAACGGGAGTGGATACCAAATAGCCGCATAGGTCGAGCGATCAGGTTAAGCTACGCTTGCCGCGGTTGGTCTGTGGATGTGTGACCATCTTTACATACCGAGACCCCTCCGTGCCTCCGAAATCACATTAAGCCATTGGTTCCGGCTGTCATTCGTGGATCTTTGACAGTCGTTACGGGTCGTTAGACGCCGAAAGTCTGACAACCAGTGTTACCAAGTGGTATCGTATTACCCAGCAACTGGGTTGTGGAGGTCAGATAGGCAGTCGCTCCATGTAAAATACTGGTATTCAGCTGCACCCGGTTAGACTGGAAGCCGACCCCAACATAGTTGGAAAAAGGCTAGGCAGATGAGTAGATACCATGTCGGGATGCATTTTCAGAGATTATCCGAGGATACTTGTTTACTTGCTTTGTTAGTTTTATTTGGTCGAGCTAATTGGTAAGAATTATGAAGAAGGCATGTAATAGATACATGGTTACACAAGTACAGGAAATTCCTGCGAAAAGAAGTATTCATTATCTATCAGAAAGGCCGTCCGTCTACTTTTCAAACTATAGCCTTTTCAGGCTCTCTCAAAAATGCTTTCCATACTATAGCCGGTAAAACAGAGCACAAGCCGCTAGCGGCGACCGCGTCCGCACGTGGACGGAACCAATCCATAATGAATGACAAACGAAAACAAGACGATACCAAAATGCACTGATTAATTTAGAAAAACAGGCACGCCATATATTTTGTCATGATAATATAACCCCAGCACCAAAATGTATGGATCAACGTAACGTACAAAATGTAAATATTTTATTTCACATAAGCCTACGCGGGCACTTATGCATCGTCAGAAGCTAGGTGCACGGATCCAATTGGTGGTTCCCTATGGAGAAGAGCCGGCAAGAAACTCCACGGTTACTCTTTTAAAAATAATTGGTGTTACAATGTTTTTAAATAACAGTGTTAATATGGGAGGACATTGTAGGTCTGCCAACAATTACCAGGTACTTAATAAAATCGAAAATGGTCTACAAATCTAGTCTATAATGCCAAACATTCTCACATTCACAAAATATAGGTAAAATAATCTATCTAAAATATAAATCTATAAAAATGAATAGCCGAAATGTATGTACGCGCATAGCTTCCGAACGACTACACCAAATTGGATAATTATTTTTTTGTTGTGTTTGGTATTGCCAGGACAAGATTTGTATGAATGAAAATATTGGAAATTCTAAAAAAAAAAACACACATTCTCAAATCAAAAACAATTTTAACTTAAGATGTAGGGTTACTGAAATAATCAAATTACTCCATTTCTAAGTGGAGCTACAATGTTCCATCCACAAGTACGTTTTATGATCCATTTGTTAAAATTTACATCAAAAGGTTTTGGTACATTAAATATAGTCCTCCTTATCCTTATAGATTTCGATAACGGGATTTCTTACGGCTACCCTTAGGCCTACCAGACCGAATTTAGTTTTAAAGAAAAAAAGAAACATATTTTATTTGGGACACCACAGGAAATGCAAACAGTAAAAAAGAAGCATTTAAAACTAACAAAATTACATTAAAACGAAACAGAAATTAAACATCAGAAATAAAAAGACCTGTGCGAGGCCAAAAAGGCTCCTATCTCAGCTTAAAAAAAAATGATTTTTGGAAAATAAATACCGCAGCATGCAGTTTTGAGCACCCGGTCAATACTAGTTGGCCTGCAGTGTTGTAAGCATACGTGTAGGAGGGCTTATAACACTCTCTTTGCGGATTTGCATTTGGAGCTTCTCGATAATACGAGTAACTTCATGTCGCGTTTCTTCGAAAGATTTGATATTACATACTTAATATACTCTATGTAGATGAATAATTAATTAAGGACAGCAACCTTGATTATACCTACTATTTCCTAGTAGTATCCGACATCAAATTCCGAGGACCACACAGGCGATAATCGAATGTCTCAATACTCTTAGAATTACTACTTCCTGGAGCTAATAAATGAAGGAATTACTGGTTTGCATCAGCCACTTCAAATGTCGAATTTTCATGCCATACGAAAAGAAACCATAACCAAAGTATCGAAGATGTAGTTTCGATTGTAACTTGGAAAAGTTTTACGACCTTTTCTTGAACTTTTACCATTCTAAAAATAACTTAGTTACATCAGAATTAAAGTTGACAATTGAGTGTTTTGCAATAATGATGGATTTTTAATTTCATAATAGCCTTAGTACTGCGCGATTCGATCATTGGTTCTATGTTCGGAGATTGAACCTGATTCTTTAACTGAAGCTGTGTAAAGTAAGCTTTGAAAGTCGCCGACTCAGTTTATTTCTACTTATTCGTAAAGTACCAACGCAGACATCGACATAGGGATAAGTTACTACGCTACGATACTGATACGTATAGAAAGAGCTAAATGACACCAAGTTAGCCTGTTTTTGGTATTTGGGAGTTACTGTTATGATCCTCTAATAAAACTATCATAATATAAAGTGCTTTATAGGCACTTGAGGACTTATGATTGCAAATGATTTATAGATTATCCATCTAATTCCCTTATCATAAGACTTCAAATATAAGCGTTCCAAAATATCTAGAGCAGTGGTGGCCCAGTGGTAACGGCCGCGACTTATGAGTTGTAGGCCGTGAGTGGATTCGATCCAAGCAGGCACTTTACTTTGTGTAAATTATTTCATCACCACTGCTCTCAAAACGGTGAAGGAAAACATCGTGAGGAAACCGGCATGTCCTAGAATCAAAATTTCGAAGACATTTGACATCCTCCAATCCGCACTGGGCCCGCGTGGTGGATTACGGCTCACTCCATCTTACCGAGAGAAGGCCTGTGTCCCAGTAGTGGGAACATTATAGGCTGATTATACCCTCATCTAATCCTCTGCATATAAAAAAATTAACACTTCGTAATAACTTCTCCCCGACATAAGTGCTACCCTATCATTGCAATGAGACTATCATTCATAACACGGTCATTTTGAAAGCTTTATGAACAATTTCCAATTTCACCGACATCATAGTTGAACCGAGACCAATGTAATTTGGTGCCATCATTTTCGTGGACGAACATAAGGAGTTTTAAATATTAGATACTACTTAAAGCTTATAGGTACGCACGGCTACACATCAAGCTATACATAACCAGTATAAGCTGACTTCTGATGGTACAAAAACCTGTACAATGCGAGGTCAGCTAAAACTGGAAATGTATACTTAGCTTGATGTGTCGCCGTGTGTACTAGTCGATCTATTCTGTAAAAATCTCACCGTGAGAACTTTAGTGAAGTGAGCTGTCAATAGTGTCAATCCCTAGCATCGTCGTGGAATGACAGATCACTTCAATTTTATCATCTAAATTCTCGCGGTGAGATTATTACAGAATAGACCGGCTGTAGGTACAGTGGAGGGTAATGTGTTCGAAGGCGTTCAGTTCAAGCCACTATGTGAAGTGCCCAACGATGATCAAACAGATGTAGGTATGTCCTCTTACGATGACAATTCAAATATGCTACTACAAAGATACTCTTGATATTGTCATAACTACAAAGAGCACAACAGAAAACGTTAATAGTATACATAAACAAGTAATTTCTTTCCACACGTATCGCCAAAACAATCTATGTGTCATTGTTGAAGACTGGTTACCCAGTTATGATCCACCTTCACAGAAAGCTACGCTGATCAAAATCGACTTCAATAAGGGACTTTTTACTTGATACTCCGAGATGAGAGTTCATACATTTTTCATATCGTGTTGGTCACAAAACATGGCTGCAAACATAACTCTCCCTCCCCTCAATGAATTCTGAATCTTATGGAATTGTCATAAGGTCTTCGACATCTGTGAATGTATGTTTGTTTGCCTGTTCGATCAACTCTGCCTCGTCTCAATCGACTCCAAACCTTATGCAATTGTCATAAGGATTAATGCCTCTGTGAATGTATGTCTGTTCGTCTGTTCGATCACAATTAAAGCGCAGAAACGTTCATCATTAGTGCGCACGGTAATATTCCACGCCGGTTCTTGTACGGACCGGTGCTGATCTTTACTAACGTATACCCGTGTCCGTCAGTATGCGATATTTTGATTGGTATTTTGATGAGACTTGCAGTGTTTTATTGTGTTATGACTTCTTTATATTCTTCTGCATTTGGCATTTAATAAATGGCGGGAGTAATGAGGGTTTCTTTTGAGATGCTTCACATAGTGTTTATGAAATTGACGTTTTATAATGTCTCGAATTCAATATCGAAATGTTCTCATTTTTATTGGAATTGGATTTTCCTTGTTCATATTTTGTTTTTATTTTCAGGTTTCATTCGTCTCGAGAATCTATGGCTATTGCAGCAGCTGACTCTTGACTAGAGACCATGAATAGTCTAAAGTAGTTCCAGATGCTTCATAGGTTTTGATATCACTGAATGCGGAAGGCTAGCATCTTGTTTTGACTTGGATGAGTATCTGGTTGTTCATTGTGGTCTTCTTTTTAGCGTGTCGATGGCAATTTGAATTAAGCTATCCTTCTAATACGAATGATTAATTTTCAGCTTGAGAATTTTCTTTGAATTTGTTGACGATAAAGATCTTTTTAAGCATACACGTGGCTTTGTTTTTGCTTATGTATCATTTATAGAGCAAAAGTATGGCTCCTGTGGACCAGTGGACATTCCCGGACTTTCCTCGCTCCGTATTTCGACTTCTTCTTTCCTCCTTACTTCCTTTTCGAGCAGTAAATAAACGTTGTCTACAAAAATACGCACATTTCCAAAATATCCTTCATTTTCCGAGTACTGTTTGGCGTTGTTTTTGCCTAGACCCCAGGTCATTCCCACACTCTCCTCGCCATGTTTGTGCCTTTGAGGCTAAACTGAAGACAATCGACGGTGACTTTTTCTAACACACCCAAGTAAGTAAAATACCTTGAGGAGTTGTGGTGGGAGAGGTACTATGCGTGTGGGGGATTGAATGTGATTCGAGATGAATGTGAGTTGGGAGAAGTGATATGAGTCTTCAAAATGTCAAAGCTTATATTTTGATGTCATATCTAAAGCGATCCAAAATCATTTTAGATAGATCCGTAGGCTAGTTGAAAGGTGACGTAGAAAGTTTGTGGTTGGAGTCCTGCAAAAGTAACTTCACAATCACCAGATGGTGAAAACAAAAATAGTCACCTATTCACAAGAGTATGTAACTAATTTTGAATACTAAGCCACTATTTATGAATGAAGTGCGATATGTAGATCCACTGCGCGTGAATCTCAGCGACAAAAGCTATAATTAATTCTCGTTTTCACTCATGGTGACGAGAAAAGAAAACAAACTAAACATACAACAATATCTAGTAACCTTAGTACCTCTCTTCCCGCGCGTCGGTCATTCCACCGAGCCCATCGCCAATCATATCTCGATATTTATGAGACCGAATTCGCAAGAAGCGAAAAAATCTCGACGACAATACAACCGATCTTTTTACAGCTTCTTCCCGTCTCGCATTTTTCTGGCAAAACTGATTGTTTACCGGAAAAAATTACGCCTGTTAGTCGAAACGTAGGGTATAAATAAAAGATGCGGCCGAAGAATTTTGATTCGGTGCTTTTTGTTTGGTGGATACCGATTGTGGAGCTAAACGGTAAAAAGTGAGCCGTGTTCGATTGAGAATGGAACGTGGTGTTAAGTGTGGATACAGATTTATATAACTCGGTTCACAGGCCGCTGCATTGAGGTTCACGCTTTTAACGCGTAAGTCTTTTTTTTTACACCATTCTTACATATAATTATAAATTCAACATAAATGATGTACCTAATATTTTTGTAAAAATATAATTTAAAAGAGTGTCCATGGAGTTTCTTGCCCGTTCTTCTCCATAGGTACCTAGGCTTTGTAATGGGCAACTAGCTTCATATTTTCTGACTGACCGACTTCTTGACAATTCAAAAGTGCCTGTAAATGGTTTAATTGAAATAAATGCTTTGAGCTTGAGTTTCACGCGTCACGATTTTGAGATGAATCTGATGACAAACTGAGGCTAAAACAACAGTCGCACAGGTCAATCGATCAGGGTAAGCTACGCTTGCCGCGGTTGGTCTGTGGATGGGTGATCATCTTTACATACCGAGACCCCTCCGTGCCTCGGAAAGCACGTTTAGCCGTTGGTCCCGGCTGGCATTCGTGGATCTTTGACAGTCTTTACGGATAGTCGGACAGTCTTCCCAAGGGGTATCGTCTTACCCAATAACTGGGTGTTGTGGTCAGATAGCCAGTCGCTTCATGTAAAATACTGGTATTCAGCTGCTGGAAGCCGACCCCAACATAGTTAGGAAAAGGTTAGGCAGATGCTGACAGATTTATATAAGTCGATTCACAGGCCGCGGGATTTACATAGATTCACACATCACGGTTTTGAGATGAATCTCATATGAAAAACTACAATGTCTGCAAAGCGGATTTGTGCGTTTTGTGCACAACTTTATCCGTGTTTATCCTCTGTTTGTGTGAATTTGAGAGCAGTGGTGGTCCAGTGGTAGTGGTCAACTTTCGAGTTGTAGGTCGTGGGTTCGAACCCAGGCAGGCGCTTTACTTGGGTAAATAATTTCATCACCCCTGCTCTCAAAACGGTGAAGGAAAACATCGTGAGGAAACCGGCATGTCCTAGAACCAAAAATTCGAAGTCATGTGACATCTTCTAATCCATACTGGGCCCGCGGATTATGTCCATGCCTCTTACAAAGAGCAATCCTATGTCCATATAGTGGGAAATATAGGCTGACTAAAAAAAAGCGTTCAGTCGTCGAATCATTAGCAAAAAGCTTTCTCGCATATCAAATGTAATCATTAACATTGTAAAATTGCACTCCAGAGCCACAAGATACAAGCGATGCTTAGTTTGTGACTCACCGAAACCGTCACATTGTATTTTTACTTTTTGATGAATAAACTTATTATTATTATTATTATAAATGTAAAGGATTTTCAAATTAAAATTTTCGTGTGATATTAAAAGAGAGAAACTATCGGTTTCAAATTCAATAAAGTTGATTAGATCTACACGGTATTGCAACGTTTATTGTAACATATCATAACTTCACGCCTCTATTGTCCGAAGAGTTAGCTATAGGCAGAGGAGAACCTGTAGTACGCTAGTAATGTATGCAAAATATTGTAAAACATTTTAAAACAGTAATGGTGGAGTTTCTTGGCCATTCTTCTCCATACGAAAACTACCTTTTGGAAGGGGCGACTAGAATTAATTATATTTTATTGTAATTTTTTATGTTCAAAAGTGCCTTTTATGTGCCTATTTGAAATACATGCTTTGACTTTGCTTACATTTCGCCAGTTATGTTTTAGTCCTATTTAACAGGGGGCGAGCCTATTGCCATCAACCTAGCACAAATCTAGACTCCGGGCTGCTACTGAGAAATTCCCAGTGGAAAAATTCAAAAACACTGCCCGACCTGTGAATCAAACCCAGGACGGCTTGCGCAGTAGTAGCGCTATGTAAACGGCCTTGTCGAATGGTAACTTATGAAATTTAAAGTGATATAATAAGCGATAAATTCATTTATACAGAGCTCTTTATAAGGCAGAATTAATAGCTACGGACAATGATACAAAGTTGCTACGGTTAGAAAGAAATCGTACTTATTGCAAGGGTAGATATTGCAGGCGTCTTATTCAAACAGTAAGTGTTCTGCTTCTAATAAGTGACTATAAAGTTGCTGCAGTTTTGTCATAGTTATTCTTCATGAATGGCAGCTGGATATACTGACCGGCGCGGCGGCGGGGCAATTGCGTAACACATTATCAATCGGAATCGGTTTCATTTTGACAGTTCAACAACATTGATTGCGTTATTTACGGGTTGAGCAGACAAATTTTTCGAACTATTGAAGCAATGGATTAGCAATTTGCTTCAAGATGATTCAGATTCCGATTGATAGTGTGTTACGCAATTAGGGTGCGGATCATTATTTCCAGCAAACTGGAGGACACTGTTTTATAGTCACGAGCATAAATATACTCGTATTACCATGAACAACTCGGCAATAATATCTGATTTCGTGATTCATCCATTAATAGGCATATGTCGTCAAGATGAAGGCAAATATGTGTGATCATTTGGGGAAGGCATATAAAAGATGGCAGCACAAATGTGTGACATCGAAGGAACACCATAACTATCTACAAGCGACGCTAAAATATAGAATGCTGAATCGGCTTCAAAAGGATGTAGCTATAGATAACTATTAATTTCATACTGTTACAACTAAAAGTTTGAATTGATATGTGCTTAACGATCTCTCTGAAAATGTATAGACGCCAGTACATCAAGCTACCCGAAACTGTCAAATTTTCCCGATCAACCTTGAACCTTTTGCTACTAGCGATAAAGTTGAAAATCTATCAAATAAACTTGACAGAATGTAGTAGCTTGATGTGCTGGCGTCTGTACAATAATGTGTGGTTCCAAAAAACAAAACATTTGCATATGACTTAAAAAATTGTGTATTTGTGTTAGCAAACACAAGAGAGTCAGTTGTGGTCGCGTGTCGGATGTTCAATATTCTCACACATGGTGCTGTCTCTAAACTTCTCAGTTGGATCGATTATTTAGATGTGAGAAGAGTGGCCACAACTTCGGGGTTTTGGAAACATGTTCCTGGATTCGATACAAGATTATCTCAATGACTAGTCTAAGTATCCGTTTAAGATTTCATTGGAAACAATAATAGAATACAGACTGACAGGGACAGACTGGATGCGGAAGGCGGAGGACAGGGTGTCGTGGTGCAGCATGGGAGAGGCCTATGTCCAGCAGTAGACTGCGATACGCTGAGATGATTGATTGAATAATACAATACAGTATAATATTGAATGCTAAATGCTGGAGACCCACATCAGCTTAAAAAAAATTATCAACAATAAAATGATGACCGACTTTCAGGCCAGAGTAGTAAGCATGAACGGTTCGATATTTTTTCACCTCACTAGTAATAATAATTAACAGTAAAGCTATTCTGTTAAAATCTCACCGTGAAAACATAGGTGAAGTGAGCTTAAAGTGAGCTGTCAATAGTGTCAATCCCTAGCATCAGGTGGAATGACAGCTCACTTTAAGCTCACTTCACCTATGTTATCACGGTGATCTTTTTACACAATAGTACCGCTAGTACACTACATGATGTGTCATCTTAGCAGTGTGACAAACAAGAAAAAAAGTCTTATTACCTAGTCATAATGGTGTGACTACGAGAGACTACGAGATAGAGGTAGGACCCGATAGAAGTAGGGGAGAAATTGGTAGGAAGAATGATGCTACAACTGATGGTCAACAGTTTCTCCTTTCGGAAGCTTAGAAAAAATTATACGTAGCTCACACCCCACCTTTACCAGTTGGAGAGGTACAAAATCTTATGCTAAATATGAATTCTTTTTGAAAACTCATAATACAATACTTTAATTTTTAATTACAGTCCCGCTACAAATATGGCTACAACAAAATGCAGTCCGGTTCTAATTTGGAACGGTGCAAAGTTGCGGTTTGGTCCCGTGACGCGGCACGCGTCTGCCACACTACCGTGTGGCAGAAGCGAAATTCTGATTATGTATGCATGTAGAGTACTTGATTGTGAAGACTCCTCTTTTTTGTGTCTAAAGGTTGGCAACTGGGAACACTGCAATTTTGAATTATGATTTCAAAAACATTTCCAAAGAGCGTTCTTAAAAGGACAATCTTGAGTAGTTGAAATTCTATCCCTGACGTTTTGAAATTCGGATTAGTGCTTGCTCAAGTTGTTCACTTTAGTCTCTTGTTTATTAAGCTGGAAGGCCAAAGTATATTTTGATTTATCCCCTGAGATTTAGCATTGCCATTCAACGTGGCAATACTGCCAGTCTTCTGGGCACGTTTCCGGATGACAGCGATGCGGACGAGTACTTCGACGCGTAAGTGTCCTTTTGTTTTTTTTTAAAGAGTACCCGTGGAGTTTCTTGCCGGTTCTTCTCCATAGGAAACGACCAATTGGAACCGTGAACCTAGCTTCTGACGTTTCATAAGTGCCCATGTCGGTTTATGTGAAATAAAAATATTTTGATTTGATTTTTGATTTTGTTTTTGTTGAATTTGTATAGTTAGCTAGTTTACCTAGTGTAGATAAATAATCAGTTATCTATCAATAAATATTCGTTTTAAGTCCCTGAGATTAAAATCAAAATACGTTTTTACGCCCGTTTTTTATATTTAAGTTTGATTTGCCGTCTGCATAGAAGTTTTTTTTCCATCGATCAAAGATCCGGTAAAGAAAGATCTTTGGAAATTATCTTCGCAATTTGATAAAATTATTTACCTAAAAAATACCATCTGCTCTAACCAAATCTAATCCCAAAGTGTGAACAGATCAATAATAGCATCTATTATTTTAATTTTCGATCACCGATGTTCAAAATTCGAAGACAGAAGTCGACCAATCGCATGTGCGTAATGGGCGCGCGCCAGTCGCGTGCGCTCGCCTCAGCCGCAGGCGTCAAGTGTTGCCAACTTAAAAATTATCAACTAATCATACAGGGTGGTCAACCGGACCGATGTTTTTTTTACCGAAATTTAATTGCTTCTTTAGAATGATTTTGCCTTAAACGCTTGTTTCAGCTCCCTCCGAGATATTTCGAAATTATTTCCTGAGTTCTAATAATGTGGATGGTAATTTCGTTAACATTTTTTGGGTGCTGTTTCTTTAACAAATGCAGGTGACAGTGACATCCGTCACGAAGTCACCAAACTGCTGGTTTCAATAATGTATCGGGAGAGGCAACCACAGATAGGTAATCTAACTTCACACCATAATTATTTTATTAGAAAACTCAGTGAACTGCTTCCTATTTAATCCAGAATATATTTGGCGGCTAAATGAGCTTAAAAACAATTAAGGTTTATAATGATTTCATTGATCAAAGATAGCACAGAACACTTCATTCACAACCTAAAAATCTGCATCAACATAATCATAAAGACATCTAATAATCGTTTACAAAATAAAAATCGCTTTAATGACATAAGTAAACAGAGACCGTGTATGCGCGTTAAACAAATCACCTCTCGTTGAATCGAATAATGATGCGATGCCGATGTCTCGAATAATCGATTATGTCAAATTTTAATACGATTTTGTTTAAAATTATGATGCCTGCAGGTTATCGATGGCAAGCAGTGTATAATATCGATGTAATATCAATGTGGTTGATGGTTGATTATTGCTACGTTAGTGGGAAATTGTCTGTTTGTTTTAGTTTGTTTCAGGTGTATTATTACTTTCTTTTGTTTAAGTAGAACTACGAAGAAAGTCTTCGGTCCTTCAGTCAGACGGTAAACTCTTTTTGGGTCTCAAATCATGCTTACTTGCTGTCCAAATCAAACCTACAAACGATTAAATAGGTACGTGGTTTTTGCTTTGGACAATATACAATATGTTTCTGAAATAAAGCCTGCACTTGGGCCCGGTTGATGGCAACAGGCTCGCCTCTTATTACATGGGACTTAAACATAACTGGCGATGTGTGAGTATCCAATAGGTAGGTACACCTCTGTCTAACGCTTCGGGGATAACAAGCGTAATGCTATGTTATGTTAGATGAAGCATCCACCAACCCGCTCATCTATAAAACTCAATAAATTCCCATAGTTAATTTAATAAATCTAGTATCCGCAGTTGAGATAGTCAAATCAAATTACAGCGCCAAGTATCCTTTTCGAAACCCGGACACTTTCCCAGCTTCCACAGTACCACGCTACAAACGTGACTTATCTGTACATTTGATGTCGTACGTTCTTCTCATAAATATTCGCCTGTGTGACGTAACCGGTTGCTAGCAAGTTTTTGTTTAGATCTGAAGGTAAATATCGGGAAGATTTTGTGGTCACGATCGAGGCATGATTGATTGATTCCGTTTCGTGTTGGGCTGTTTCATTTTCCTTTGGTTATTGGCGTTTGATAATTACGACTTTTTCAGACTTTTATAGGTTGTTTAACTCTCTATTTTTTACTCTAAGTTTCTGTGCTTTGGAGTCCGCTTTTCTCGTCTTTTCCTTTACTAGCTGCTTTTCTCTTACCCTGTTTTCTTTGTATCTGTAAGGTTTTATGTTATATTAGGACTTTCTAGCTAGTTTTTTTCTCTATTTGCAATGGCGAAAAGCGAATTCATTCAAGAATTAAATGGCGTTTTAGTGGAGAAGCCAGTGCTGCACATCCCATTTATTGAAGGTTTAGTTCTCTTCAGCCTTTATATTTCCGCTCTTGGGCTTAAAAGTACAGTAGCTAGTGGGTATTGACTAAAACTGTTCCAAATAAATCGTCCCTTAAAGCAAAAAAAAAAAATCTCTACAGCTATCAAGTGATCGAAAACTATTTATTTATATCAGTAGGTACTATTTATGCATGTTTTGCTAACACTCCCTGACATTGTCCCCCGCCCCCTGTCTCACGCATCACAAACACAGACGCACGCAGCACGTGTGAAACTTGACGGATTTTCTGGTTCATAGCATTTGGCATTATCTGGTACTCAACTGTATGTATGACATGTTGTTTTTTTTTCGCTAGGGAGTGAGTGTAGTTTGAAGTAGGAGTATTTAACTATTGCAAACATTTTTTTGGGATGCATGAAGATGCCTTCTCGTCATCTCAACTGAACCGGGCGCTCTGCGCATCCTGGACAGTCACACCCAACACCTTATTTGACTGGTATATTCTTCCCTTGCGGTGGTAGGCTAACGCCCCCCTGGGAGTCCGGCGTCAAGTAGCCTGCTGCGTTTCGTCGATGCGTGGGAGTTCCAGTGCCTTAGGCATCTTCTGGGCAGGCTCGTCCCATCATAGTTCTCATCCATCGCTTTCCATCAGGCGTGTTTGAGGTCAAGAGCGGGTCCGCTCAGAAAAGAAAAATTTAAATTTTCCCTTAAAAGGTTGTTTTTTTTTTACATAATATTATTTTAAAAGAGCGTTTTGTCATTCAGTTGCATTTGTAACTTGCAGCCTGCTTTAGGTGTTAGGTGTGAACTTCAATATCACATAAATTCAGAGAGACTAATCATTTTAGCCAATGAACAATCCCCGACTCCTATTATTCCTCTAATCAGGGGCCAACCAAAGGTTGACCCTCGATGCGTATACCTACATCCAAATATTGTTATTCGGTGACCTACCTACCTTAGTCTCCTAAAATATTATCATCAAATTACAAATCATCTACAAAAATAACATATCTAACTTTCCAGTCCTAAACCCTCATTCCCACTGCACCGATCACAATCTCAGACCCTCCACTTTACTCCCTAGTGAATTGTATCGATATTGCCGACACCCACCCTTACGAGCTCTTCACAATAAGGATTACACAAGTTAAGAGATTCGTTGGTAGTGTGGTGATGTAATTAATTAATAATACAGGGTGGTGATTTGATTCCTTCCGCCATACTAAACAACTTTCGTCATGAAACTCATATCCGATTCGCAAAAATAAATCAGATTCAGGTGACTAAATCGCCTTGCCATATACTATCAATAATGTTCAAATTTTTTTTCTGTTAAATTACTCACTATTTATGTCGAACTTGAAAATTAAATTTTATTAAGGTGAATGCGCAGTGGTAGCCCGCGAAATTCAATTTTTCTTACGTTTTTTGCAATTTTCAGGTCAGTGTCAGGTTTTATCTTGAACAAAATTTGATTCGCGACTATAACAGGTGCGTATTTACAGAATTATAATCATTAGAATCATTAATACACCTATCTAAGTTAGATTTGTACCATAACAACAAATCTCTTATGGAAAAATGCTTAATGGTAGAAATCTAACTTAGAAAGATGTATTAATGATTCTAATGATTATAATTCTATAAATACGTACCTGTTATAGTCGCGAATCAAATTTTGATCAAGATACAACCTGACACTGACCTGCAAATTGCAAAAAAGTAAGAAGATTTGAATATCGCGGTCTACCACTGCGCATTCACCTTAAGCTGGTTAACTTTGGTAGACATAAATTAAACTTTGGAGACGGGTAAAGTAAAGCAAATTCGTGCGAAGGTGGTCAATATCACAGGATAATAATAATGTAGGAGGGAAATTTCAAGATTGATTGAGTTGTCACTAATTTTACTGTCGCTGAATGTGACAGTAGGTGGTTACGTTGTCAATATTCCTGGACCTTGTAATCTTCTTGCCAGGTATAAAGGACGAGACTTGCATGCATAATGCAAAATAAATCGAAAAGAAGAGAGCAAATAGACTGATTGGAAGTGACTCATTGGTAAAGTTACTGACACCAGTTGTTAGGGACACTGACGGTTTAAGTACCTAAACATTGTAGTCAAACTACATACCTCCAAAGGAATAGCTGTTATGTTCTCCAAGGTTTCGAAGAGTTCCTGAATTCTATTAAGATGCTGTTCAAGGCAGCAAATGCAAGGATCATGAACTATATAGAAAACTCGCCTAATCATAATAACTGACCGACAAAATGTGTTACAGCCAACAAACTGTTTTTTATATAATATTTTGTGAAAAAACAAACTTAACGAAACAGATGTTTAATTAAAAATAAGATCCATCTATCCATGAACAGCCTCAAGCTCCTCAGAAAAGACATACTCAAAAAGCTTAAACGATGATAAAAAATAAAAAGACCACACACGCCAACACCGTCATTATAAGCTACTCGTATGTCACCAATATCACTGATATTCATGTTAATAGTGTCACAATTAACGTAAATCGTCGCCATGTGTCGCCCGCGCAGGTGCGACGCGTGCGCTCAGCGGGTACAGGCGCGCGAGCTTTGGGCGCTTTCGGGTTCAATTGGGTATTACAGTCCTATTAAAAATGTATATTAAATTAATCTGATTTTGAATATAGGTATAGATAATACGAACTTGTTTTTTTTTAAATAAATACTTGTTTTTAAGTTGTTGCTGTGGATTTTAAACGTGTTAAGAAACAAAACAATTAAAATTAAGAAACACTATTTGTGTGATGAGCTGTGGGCTAAAATAACCACTACGTGGGGCCCTGATACGGCTAGAAGGCGTCGCGGCAGACCCCGTAGTAGATGGCGGGATGAGCTGGAGAAAATAAACGACCAGTGGTGACTTTAGCCCTGGATCGCAAGAGCTGGAAGTCATGGGGAGAAGCCTTTGGCCAGCAGTGGGATGATGCAGGCTAATAGTAACAGTATTTGTGTGATTACTAGTTTCAGAATTGTGCATTTGCTGATTAAATAGGTGTCCTATTCTATTCCAGAACCTATGAAATACAATGTTCATTAATCAAACTAAACCTGAATTCTATACAGAACCCGGTAACTGTTGGTCTCTGTGTCAAGCAAGCAATATAATTATGTATTTGCGCGTGAGTTAGCAATCGAAATTATAGCTGTTAATGATACAGTCGATCGTTTTGTATTTGTATATGTAGAGGAAGAAAGAAGACAAAGGGTGTCCTGTGGTCCTGATGGCACTACTTTCGCGTACAACTGGAAATTAAGTAACTTATGGAGGATGGGAGAGATTGTGCGTAAGTAAGTACATATTTATTTTAAGAGGTAACTATATATGATGACATCCTGCAAACCCTCGGCTGATAAGATAAGATAAGACATTTATTTGTAGAAACATGGGTATACATACAAGGCATGCAGGTTGGTCATAAACAAAAGAGATCCATCATGTTCGGCCTTTGTGGCATACTAATATATAGGTAAGAAAAGTCATTCATAGGTATAACAAAGCTTAAAAACATTATTAAATTTTCACACAAACGCTGGTGATGAACATCAGAAATAATAGTGATACTGATGCCAGAAAATTGATTTATCAGCCAATAACGATTCGTTTTCGGCAAGAGCCAAGGCTTTGGCTGATAAGTGACGAATTGAATAAAGATTTGTCTGGGGTGTATTAAATTGACAGTACTATAGAGATTGGAGACGCCTCGTATATGGTCGCGATCCTCAGCATTGAGGGAACGACGAAGAAGAATATTAGAGATCGCATTATTTACCTACTAGATATCTTATAATCCACCAGTACCCAAGAAAACTATGTACCGCGCACAGATAATTATATCTTTTAGGTGATATCAAAATCTTTTATTCCCATACAAAAAAACCATCCACATAAACGAACTTACTTTCAAACCTCCGTTCATTAACAAATGAGTGTGTGCGCGTGGCAATAAAACAACAAATATCTCCAGCAATTTGGCCGATTCGCCGAGTAATTGTGCCTTCACCCGGTCCCCAATAATAATTTGACGTAATACAGCCTCGTAAATTCTTGCCAGGTTGGTGGTAAACTCGTTTTGTGCTCTGTATAGTACTGGTGGTTCAGACGCCAGCACATCAAGCTACTACTATCTGTCAAATTTCTTTATTTGATTTTCAACTTTATCGCTACAGCATAAGGTTCAAAGTTGATTGAGAAAATTTTACAGTTTTGAGTAGCTTGATGTGCTGGCGTCTGTACAAGAGAGCATGTTGTCTTAAGTTGTCGTACTTACTAGTAAGTTTGGAGACGAGAGACGGTCGAGTTAGTGCGTATTGCGAAAATGGAGAAGCGTAGTTTTTGAAAAGAGCAATACTAGGCATAGACTTCGTCTTAAGAAACTATCAAATCGCTATTGAGATGGTTAGAGGCCCATTGGCAACGACTAGGGCTTCCAATACCGGTATCCCGGTATTGGCTAATACCGGGATCCCGGACATTTTTTGTCATTTTTCAATACCGGTATTGAAATATCCAATACCGGGATTACGGTATTGGTGATTTTACTTTATTTTCAGTAGAAACTACAGTGTCACAATTTCGTTCTATTGCACATTATATTTCAATTTTTTTTGAACTACGTAAGTTTTAAAAACTGCGTATTTTAGTTATCTAGTGGTTCATTTATTTAGAGTTAGTTACATTTTATTACTACTTGCGTAGGTAAAGAATGGGATTAAAAACGGTAGTCTTTATTGTTGCCTCTCGGTCAAGGCAAGAATTACAGACAAGAATAGAAGTACTATCCTTAGATTCCTGAAGTGAAAAGGATATAAGTCCGAAATATCGAGGTTCTTCGAGCACGAAGAACCTCGAAATTACGGACTTCCTATAGTTTTTGACTTATAACTTCTAAAAGGTACATCCTACAGAAAAGTCATCCAACACATTTTTAAAGTGTACAAAATTTGAGCGCAGCCCTAACTCTGTAGTTCCAATACAACTCGAGATACAGTTTTGTAACATACTTCCTCAGCTTCCTCAGCAGGCCAAATGCTCGAACAACTGAGCCACGCCAGTCTTCAAGTCGGACTTACGATGAACATGTCGAAAACAAAGCTGATTGACGAACAACACCGAACGCAATGTAGAAACTGGGGGTGTGGGTTGAATTGGTCCATGAGTAGGTACATTTACCTCAGCCAAATAGTATCCTTCTAGGCGAAACAGGACAAAGAAGTCGCTCGCCGCACATGCCTGGAAGAACTATTGGTCGATGAAACATCTCATGAAAGGACCTCTCCCGCATTTACTAAAACGAAAGTTCATGGACATGTGCATTCTTTCCCACCCTCACCTACGGAGCGCAAACATGGTCTCTTACAAAGCGTCAAAAGTCCGCACTTGGAGTCTGCCAACGGACTATGGAACGAAGTATACTAGGTGTCAAAGTCATAGATCGCATTAAGAACTCTATACTTCATTCCAAAATACAAATAGCGGACGCTGGCCGCACAGATGCTGGACTAAAGTGGAACTGGGCTGGCCATACCCGTCGCATGTCGGAGCAGCAATATGCAAAAGCCACCACTCAGTGGATCCCCAATGGCAGGAAACGACAGCGTGGCGGACCCAGAAAGAGATGGCGGGATGAGCTGGACTCCTTTTTAAAGGATTGGCCCACAATCGCAGTAGACCAGAAAAAGTGGAAAGAGGGAATAGGCCTTTGCGCTGCATTGGGACAACACAGGCTTATAATAAATAATAATACATACATGCTATCCTAACAACATCCTAAAAAATCAGCCCAGTGTAATTTTTGGCGCCCTAATGCGATTTTTGTGTCATGAACTCGACTGGCCTATACAGTATAGTTATAATTTAAAAAAGTGATTTTTATATTTAAAAAACAGCATTTTATTGTTTTGTTTGTTTCATATTTTATTGTTTTAAAGTAATTAGATTCACTACAAAATAATAAAAAAACAATGTAGAAAAAAAGTAGTCTAATACCGGGATCCCGGGATCCCGGTATTGTAAATTTTCAATCCGGTATTAATACCGGTATTGAAAAAATCCGGTATTTGAAACCCCTAGCAACGACACAATAGAAAATCAATTGTGTCTCATTAGCGGAGCTTGACTTGTGCGTCTTAGGTACTGAAGAGTTGTTTGAGAAGTGTTAACTTCATTTAAATACAAATTCCTGTAAAAGGCCACAAATAGATGGTAGTGTAAGATAAGTCTATAGGCGATCATGAAGATTACCTAAATTTTTTAATTTAATTGTGTCGATTGGACTGCTTATTTGTTATCAAATTACAGTACCATATTATTGGTACCTACCTACATGGCTGCTCCAGTCCATTCTTTAGATAAAAATGTTCATTAATTTTCCAAGTCGCTCAAAATTGACAAAGAGTTTTCTGATTGTAGATGGTACTCCAATATTATTTTGAAGCGATCAAATCATAGCCAAGACCCCATGCCAATGGTATTGAATTCCTCAAATTACAATTCACCTTTCATCGATGCATAATAATGCACTTAATATTAATTGAATTAAACATTCAAATAATTTTCTACTAATCCTATCGGCACCTGCTCCCAATTACTCGGTACTTCTACTAACTTTTAATTATATTTTATTACTTGTCTAGAAAGGTTAAGGAAGACTTACAAAATAAAACGAAAAAAAAATATATATTACCGTAGTCTGAGGCTAAAACAGTATCTAGTAGGTGTTTTATACTGAAAACATTACACTGTAAAAAAAATTATACCCCAGAAGAAAATACCCATCCATAGCATGGCCCATCCCGTAATAAAAAATAATAATTCAAAGGCCCAATTTTTTCTCATACAAAAAAAATGGTCCTTTGGGTACGAGAGAGCTCAGTCAGTCGCTGATGGAATTCCGATATTATATTCCGATTATTTTAATTATTATAATTCTGTAAATACATACTTGTTGCGGTCGCGAATAATATTTAGTTCAACATGCAACCTGATACTGACCTGAAAATTGCGAAAAACGTAAGAAAATTTTAATTTTGCAGGCTACTCTAGCGTTTCCCCTTTTACAAGTCATTCATAGGAGTCAAGTTCTTTATCGAACACTTTACGCAGCAAATACCTTGAGACTTGAAAACAAGTAATATTTCTTTCATGAATAAAGAAAACAATTTCTTTTGACTACACGCGGTAATCACCTACTTGACAGTGTAGACATAGAAAAAACTTTTACCTCAATGTAATAAAATTTGCAATATCTATCAACATAATTAGATGCGACAGGGATGTGTGAAGCAGAAAGTACCTACATTGAGGTAATTTATTATTCCGCAGGTAGCATTAATCTTAATTCAATGAGGGCAGGGTTGCCTCATCTTAATTATGAAGAGAATGATGAACAAATACGCGCTGGATATTTTGACATTTTAGGTGAAGATTCAATTTTGTATATGTGTTTTGCAAGGCCCGGTGTTGTAGATGAAGCTTTAAGGCAAATACGTGAGATTCCTACATGACAAGATGAAAAGTTCAGACGTTGAAATATGGAAGATAGCTTATATACAATATCAAAATAATGAGTGTTTAATTGAAATTAAACGAAATCTCGAATGGACTACAGCAATGCAGAACGCCTCGCTTAGTAGAGCAACGACCGTAATAAGAATGGCTAGGGATTAGGGTCAGCGGCGTGCAATGGAACTTTATATGAGCAGCTGGTCTCCCAAAGGCTAGTGATGATGACTAACATTTACATAATACTAATTATCAACCGATGTATTTTTTTAAAATCTCACCCGTGAAAACTTAGGTGAAGTGAGCCTATAGTGAGCTGTCAATTGTGTCAATCCCTTGCATCAGGTAGAATTACAGCTCATTTCACCAAAAATTTCACAGTGAGATTTTTATAGATTTATTTATTTTTATACTGAATAGAGCGGCTGATCGTCCACTTGTAATCGAAGTAAGTCTCTTCAACTGGCAACCTGCCAACCCTAAAAGCAATGCAGGCGCGTGGCAGTCGCATGCGCCGCGCACCCAGTGTTATTACACACTGTGTTATTTTGTACACGACTGTCCTGTTGAGTGCACGTATTTGCATATGGGGGCTGGCTTCTACTTTACTGTAATTTAGCCACGATTTTAACATTAACGTTTTTAAGAAAAAATATTCGATCATTTAGGTAATAAGGGACGAGGCGAGTGGGTTATGTAATATTATATTGTTAAAGCTTCCAGGAGTGAAGATCTGGTGCAACCTGGGTAGTCTGCTTAGTGAGATCATCGTGTAGCATAATCAGCCCATTACGTTCTCACTGCTGGGACACAAGTCTCCTCTCTATGCTCTCATAGAGAGGAGACCTGTGTGTGGAGTGGGCCGTAATCTAACACGCGGACCCAGTGAGTGGTGGTGGATGCCACATGTCTTCGAGTTTTGGTTCTAGGACATGCCAGTTTCCTCACGATGTTTTCCTTCACCGTTCCGAGAGCAGTGCTGATGAAAATAGCCTGTCTGGGTCCAAACCGACGACACATAACTCATGGGCGCTTAAACTGGACCACTGCACTGCTCATCAACATCAGTGATAATCGTAAGCTCTTGTTAGAACAATAAAAAAGAAATTTGACAAATTCAAAATGGAACTCTATACAAACAGTTATTGAATTGAACAATGTGGTAGTTGGATATCTGTAGACAATTCTGATTGGTAGATATATATTTGTTTCTTTCAAGAGTTCAGACGTAGCTTATGCAAATCTAGGTAAAGTAGACTGTAGCCGATCTCTTTAATTTATGTACAACATCTTATACCTGTACCTACATTCATAGCAAATAAAGTTCTGGTTCTGGTTCTGGTAGGTAGTCGTATTAATTATAATGTCTACTTGTACTAGAGAAATACATTAGACTCTTTCTCTTAAATTGTTATTAATTATTTTCTTGCGTAGGCTTTAACATTACTATCACGTTAAGACCAACAGTCCATACTTCTTATTCGTTCACACTTGACAGAACATTAATCTTGGTTCAACAAAGTGACCAATCGTCACAAACGCACCTTGACCAACCTAACCTCAAACATCTGCTCCTCACAATTTTAATTGGCTTTTTAAATCTAACCAATCATATACCAATAAAACAAATATGCTAAAGTCCCGACAGATACCAAATGCCAAAGTTATAAGCTTGCAAACGCTAAAAACTTCAAATTAAAATGTCTTGAAGGCTAATTTGACAGGTGACCGTTGACAGATGATCGTGAGAGGTTTTTGCTTAGAGGCTGCGGAATTGATCGTGGATTCTTAATAAGGGCGCATGATTTGGGATGTAAAAAATCCGTTAAATTGGACATTTTCTTGTTATAGTTATGATTAAAGGGTTTAGGAAGGCGGTTCTGGATTTAGAGAGCCTTGTTAGTCAGATAGATTGGAGTGAGCTTCATTTGTTATTTGGTAATGGGAATGTTGTTTGCTGGCTTCTGTAAGCTACGCAAAGAAATCGATACAGGCTACTCGGTGTCTTCCTCTACGCACAGGGCTTCTTTTTTCTGAGATTTCAGCTCCCGTTTACCTTTAACCTTTTCAAAGTTTCACAGTTCATAATAGAGCAAAGTAACGCCTGCTATGTTAGGCGTTCATAACTTTCGTTTACGTATTAAATTAGCTACCAAATTATTAAACATACAACTAGTTACAAAATATTAATATTAGACTTATAGAGGTTTATTTATAAATGATGATTAAAGTTAAGTGACGTTTAAACGTCAAATGTATGGTTAACCAGTCGCTAATCACTAACTAATTTTAAAGCAACGTTTATGAATAAATTTACATATCTACTTTAATTACAAAACAGCGTCATACATAAATACCGCTGCTAGCCACCTACAGACCCCCAAAAACAGTCAACAGCAAAATAACTGTCACTCCAAAAAAAAAAACAGAATTCGGTCCTTTCGCCCCCAACCATACCCAAATTACAAAAAAGAAACGTATTTAAGCCTGAAGACATTCCAAAAAACAGTGTAACACTATCAAAAGTCCGTAATTTATAATCAATTAGTAGGACTGGTGTATCAAGGTGCACACTGTGCGGTTGAGCGATCTTTTTGTCGTAGCACGTGGACAGTGGAAAAAACTATGATGTCGGCTAGAAAAAATAACGGTAGAAGAGTAATGGCGGCGTAATGGACGTGTTCTGGTAAATTGTAGCCGTTCTGCTCGTAATTAAATGTTTTTTTGCCTGATTATTGAGAATTTATTAAGTAAATGGTTTATGTAGTGGGGGTGTTTAATTTATTTATTGCCTTATTGGTTTTCAATCGTTATAGATAATATGTATAACAAACTAGATTTAAAATATTCACGGTGGAATTGTTGAGGTTTCATCCTCTTGTTTATTTATTGGCAACACGTGAAAGCTATAAAATTACGATTCGTTTAGATAAGGATTAAATATATGAATTTTTTGTAAAATTTTGGTCCTTGTACCCGAAGAAACAAATACTCAAAGCACCATTTTTTCCTGGATATTTGTATGAAAATAATCTTACTAGACACAATGCAAATACGTGAATGCAAATAGGTGTCATTATCTACTTTACCTACACAAACAACAACCAATGAAACAAATATAAGCAAACTATCAATAAAAGAGTAAACAGCAATCAATCAAAAGACTCACTGCAATAGAAGTACAAAGTTAATTAACCACCTTTTTCTATTCGACTGTAACGTATGTAAATAAAAACAAGTTCGGATGCCATCCCTACGTCATAACTTATCTATTTAGACACGCCTTTTTACACAACACAATGCGAGAAATATGTCTATCTCTTTTTAACGTTTGGAGTCCGGAGACTCGGTCTCTTTCTCGCGACCTAGTTGGAATGGAAATGAATAAGGTCGTAACTGGATAGTTTGTTTTGTGATTGTATACTTTGTGGTGATATGAATTGTGTTTGCGAAGTATGAGTTGTGTTTGTGATGTATTTTTATTTGACAAATACGTGAATTGAATTGGTGTAATAATTAATAAAGACTGTTCCAATTGTTAGTAGCCGTTTTAGAGCTTTTACGAAATTCGTGTTTTAAAATTAAATTAATCCACGAAACCAGACTACGCCTGTATTTCCAAAAAGTATTTGTAGAGGTGTAGGTATAGTCGTGGAGCCGAGCCTATTGCTATTAACTGGGCGAAATCAGACACCAGGCTGCAACTCCGACTCGTGATCGACTTGCTACAAATATACCTATACAACATAATTTAAGCCCGTAAATCATACCATTGACTACAACATATAAAAAGACATCTGCATTTAAAATAGAGACGTAAAAAATAACTCATTTAGTGTAATAATCTGTAAGTTTAAACATTTAATACGTCAATGCAAAAAGAAAGTTGTTAAAATGGCAGTTTTCTTGTTATTTCAGCATAATTGCTACTTGAAGACGGAAGGCAGATCCGTGTGACTACGTTTCAAATTTTTCGTTTTCTGTTGGTTCGAGCACGGCACGGTGGATAGGGAGTTGGAGAAAAATTTTAAGGATTTCGTTAATACAATAGCTACCAACTGTTATTTACTGTTATAGTTTTAGTTAAGTTAGGATTTAATTTGGTTATTTTTAGTATTAGGTTTAAAATATTAATAGAACTAGTAATGTTAAAAAAACTGTTATTTTTATTATAACGATATGTAATTAATAATTGAATTATTTCAAATTGTTTATTAATATTGATGTATTTTTGTTATAAAGCACTCTAACATAAATATAACACACTTGTAATAACACAGTAGTAAACACACCATAGTTTAGAACCATTCGAAGGGTCACACAGAGGTCTACCTATAGTTCAGTGTACACCCACATTTCGCCAGTTTTGTTTAAGTCCTATGTAATAGGGGGCGAGCCTACTGCCATCAACCAGAAATCTAGACTTCGGGCTGCTACTGAGAAATTCATGGATGGAAAAATCCAACAACACATACAAACTACTCGTCTATTAAGTTAATAACGTGGATCGCTTTTCTCAGTTCATAATTATAATCAAGGAGTAGGTACCTATAACTTCTTTGACATTAAAAAACTTTAATGAATTAAGTTCCTTTTATATTCTTTTTTGTTCATTTTAAATTCTTAAGTCCAAACTTTTGGTAGCACCCAAGCGCAATGTCCAGTAATTCCCCTATAATTTGAGGGTGGCCACAACAACGCAGATTGTTTTCGAGATAGAGCGACGCACTCCGACAAACACTTTGGTGCACTAATTACTTACACCTGGAAAAGCATCTTTATAATATTTTATTTTTATTATAGGTTTAATTTTTTGGTGGTTTTCTTACATGCATATGTCGTAATCTGTCGCATATATGTCTGTTGCATATGTCTTATTAAAGGCCTGAAACCACAGGGTTTCGTTTTATGACACTTCGTGAATCAATTTGACCAAATTGCCAAAATAAAATACAATATTCTGGTACCCAATTCATTCTTAATTTAAGGGGCTCGTACCTAAATGACAATCAGGGGGTATAAATCGATCTGTGAGATTACAGAACCCCACTCAAGACTCAAGCCTTACTTAAAACTAGCTTAGAGCCATTTGATTGGTTTAAACTAGTTTTAAGTAATGCTTGAGTCTTCAGTGAGGTTTACAGAACCTCAATATGGAATAAGGGACTAAGAAATGCTGCGTTCAGCGGTCAGACCGTGAATGACTATATTAACACCTGGACCTTTAAGAACACGTGAAGTCTGAAACCCGGTTATCAGACAAAATATCATCGAAAAAAGAGCATCATAAAAGAAAACCATGACGCGACGCAAAAATAGAAATGCGTACAATTCAAGAATTTTTCAACATGAATTTTATTAAATCGCAAAAAAATTCGACAAAACCATGTCATATATGTCATGTCTCTATACGTCACTTTTCCTATTCATAGCTTTCAAACAAAATGTTCTAGTTAATATATTACAACGCTTATTACCTACAGTTCTATTTACTGAGCAATAAGCGTCGGGTAAGCGAGACGGACAGACCGACACAGACGCGTATCGGAGCGTGTTTAAATACCGTATCGTATGTCGCTATGTCCTGTACGAGGTACTTAAGTTATAAGTGATAGCGGTTTCAGGCCGAAAGAAGTTTTGTTAAGGTTCTACCTATAGTGTTACTGAAGGACCTCTGCTTCTATCTTCTTCTTTAGGGGAATACAGGCGTCATGATATGTCATGTTGTGTGTGAAGGATCATTAAGTTTAGAAACATTGGTCCTATTCCCTATGGAAGGGAAATGCAATAAACCCTTTACGTCATGGTGATGCATATTATGGAGCTATGATTGGCCTGACTTAAAGATAAATAAATTCGTCTTATTACAAAACGAGTTCTAACGTTAGACCTAACCTAAACCTGCGAGCAGTTACTGTATTTTAAACTTTATACCGACAAATGGAAAGTTCTTAATGCAAAATTGACAACATAGGCTCAGGTTTAACGTCAGTTTTTGTAACAAGAACTTTAACTTTGTCGGAATAAAGTTCGAAATTTGAAAATGGCTCGATCGTTTAAACCTGGATCTAAAGATAAACATTGTTTTGTAATAAGGCTGTAACAGATTTAAATGATTAGAAGACTAGACTGACTGCTGTTTTGATTTCAACCTGATTAATTGACCAAACTAGCCAGATGCATAGAATCTATCACCAACTTGCGTACTTTCCTACTGCACAGTTCAACATTTCTAGAACAGGAGATTTTAATAATAGACGTAAAAACAGTGACTGAACAGTAATCATCTATACAAAGATGGATAATCGCTTAGTACATCTATCTTAGACCAAAATAACAAGCCAGACAGACGGACGTGTCGCATGACGGACGGCACAACTCTGCGCTCGATAAATAATACTAATGTGACATTGTATGATGTAATGTGCTTACATACACACTAATATGGGGATATTGTTATATAGAAAGAAATGTGTTATAATGGCATTGACTGTTTTTTTTTCTTTTTCAGGTTATTTGGTGGTCAGCAAGGGGCTGTTCATTTATTATGTTAGACAATTTTGATCACTTTATGACACTACGTAAGAAAAAATAAGACTTGGATGAACCCCCTCCCCCCTTTTCAAACTTACGTAAGATCAGTATCTACCAAAATTGTAAAGAAAAAGTATCAACAAAAATTAAAACTTTTGCTTACTTTTGTGATCTGACGTAAGACCAATCTAGAACCCTACCATCTAAGGAAAAATAAGACTTGTTCGGACCCTCTCCTCCGTCAGATCTCTTACGTAATAAACGAACAGCCCCCAAGCAAGAATTTCGCTTGATGTCTTCGCTATCTCTGAAAATTTACAATAGCAGAGGCATCTCAGGGACGTAATCATTGAAGAGAGATAGCTAAAATTACAAAGGCACCCATATCCTTTTAACAGTAGTGGTGGTATAGTAGCACGTTAAGCCGTTGGTCCCGGCTGTCATTCGTGTATCTTTGACAGTCGTTACGGGTCATCAGTAGCCCGAAAGTCTTACAACCAGTCTTACCAAGGGGTATCGTATTCCCAGTAACTGGGTTGTGGAGGTCAGATAGGCAGTCGCTCCATGTAAAATACTGGTATTCAGCTGCATCTGGTTAGACTGGAAGCCGCCACCAACATAGTTGGGGAAAGGCTAGGCAGATGATGGTGTTATAGTCGCAGTCCCTAGGCACTTCTCTGGACAAGCTCTATCACAAAACACTTTTCTTCATGCAAAATGAAAATTAAAAATAAAATATTACACAAACTTATCAAAAAACTGAATGGTCTTAAATATTAGAAAACCAGATTTATTAGATTCTTGGGTTCGGATACTTTCCTTATCGACGCTGCATGTTCTAAAAGTATTTCTATCTGTTCAGAATGCTTGACACCTTAGCCAGTTATTGACCTAGTCCTTTATTTATTCGTAATTTCATTTCTAGCATTACCACAGAATCTGACAGCAGAACCTATTGACCTAATCTACTGGAATCAAGCGTGCTAGTTTCTATTTTCCAATTAAATATAGTTCATTATACTCTGGCTGGTGCGTCTTCTGTATTATATTATCGCTTGACTTACCTAAAATAAGTATACAATATTTTTAACGTTTTTACAATATGTGGCTTTGTTAATATTAAGCTACGAGTTACATCTATATTAGATCTTCACCACAATATCTACAAATTACTTAAGAAAGGGATGATCAAACAGATGCCTATATTCATATATCTCTCTGATCATCCATTTTCTAAAAGCTACAACGAAGAAAATATGTATAAATACCCTGCGTTCTTCTAAACACAGCCAAATATATATTATTGGTGAGAAAAATATTAAAAGTTCGCAGCGGGATTATAACACGAACTTCTCACTGAGCTTAACATTTTCCTCGCTCGCTACCTATACATCAACGTATCTATATGCGACGTTATCTATTTAACAGTCTTTAGCTCTCCGCCCCGAGAATACCAGACACATTCACTAACCGTCCCAAAACACCAACCAAATAGCTTTTATTTCAATAGAGTTAGGGCTTCAAATCGCCTGCATCATCTTATTAATCCGTTACAAACGTCGTCCGATATACAAAGAGCTGTGAAAAGTTTACAATTCCGTCTCAAAAGTCTGTTTCCATTTTGGTCCTTCGGGGCGAGGTGGATCAAGAAAAACTGGTCCTTCTAGTAGGTATGAGGGAAGTGTGAAGAAGCTAAGAGGTGTATCCCCTCCGGTTCGGTCGCGGTAGGCGGGGCCACGGACACGGTCCGTCCGTTACAACCGCTCCACGCATCGCGTCGAGCTTACGCGTGAAGCACAACCGAACGCACGCTTTTTGAATTCGGAACTGCCGCTTTTCAAGTGTTTTTTTCGAGTGATTTGAATTTTGAATAATTTGTTTTTTTTTTCTGTGAAGTTCAGTTTGAGTAGGAACTTTTTAGTAAGGACTTTTTAGGAGTGTAATTTTTAGGCTGAATAATGGACTTGCTGTTGTTTTAATTAGCAGAATTAAAACTGTTTGTTTTTAAGTGAGAAGGTGAGTTTTGTGACATTTTGCCTGTTTTTAAAATTATTATATGATCTATTATCTTGAATAAGACAGTTTTATAATAACTAGGTATATGATTTTTTAATATAATTCTAACAAGAAAACAATTATATTACTTTTACATCAGGGGAAATTGTGTCAGTTTGTCCTGCTCCCCCAATTTTTATTTATGTTAAAATTCAATGAATTACTCAAATAACACTACTATAAACTAACTCACGTCTTAATATAAATAAAAATTAACAAGAAATATCCAAATTAAATAAACACAAACAATAATTTGGAACCAATCGAAATTTTATTTGTTATCTTTTAAGCATCTCACTTATTGTCAAGAAAAGACATCAACGCGCGCGCTTGATGTTCCCATTGATAAGATAACGAAAATTATTTTACTTTTTCATTTTTTTTAATCATTAGTAGAACGAATAAAATGAAATGTTTATTTGTTCGTCTTTCAAAAGTATTCTGGTACTTCAGTCCAAGAAGCGATTTTTGATTATTTTCGCCAAGGAGACGGACACAGAAAAATACAATCCTGAAAGTAGGCTAAACGAACAGTTTATCAAATACGACTCTTTTTATTGAGCAGCGCTTGGTTTGAAAATAAGATGATCTCGCCATCCTTTAAACATATATCTAACGGTGATGGCCAGATGTTGAAAAAACATTGATATAACAACGCTTTTCTGAGTTTTCCGCAGATATGATTAAATGTTAAAGCAGTGTTTTGCCACCTCCAAATAAGACTTTAATATCCAATAAATGGACTTTAAAAGTGCTTGCTTACCCAGTTTAGACCTCTCTGTTCATTTCCGTTATCAAGTAAATTCTAATTGAAATAGATGGGAAAATAGATTAAACGTAATTTCTCGTCTTTAATTACTAAACAATCAAGAGGAAAGTATTGTTGGGACGTTAAAAATGTATGTATGTGTGTGTGTGTATGTGTGTATGTATGTGTATGTGTGTGTGTTAATGTGTGTGTATTGTTTGAACCAACTTTCAATGTTTCAGCAACATGTAGTTTATAATAACCACCTCTTCACTATCAATACGTATCACTTTTATTAAACGCCTAGCCTCTCCCCATATACGGGGCGGGTCGTTTACCAGTCTAAGTAGGTTCATTATTTTACAAGGAGCGACTGTCTTCTGACCTCCACAACCTAACCACTAAGACGAGACTTAGGCTTGCAACAAACCTCCGAGGTTTGATAAAAGATTAGCAGAAGGTTCAGGTTATCTAAAGCAGGGACAACCTACCAAATTAATAGGAAAATTCATAGACTAAGTTCAACGTAGACTGCAAATGTGGTGCTGTTCCTCAGTCATTTTAAAACCTAGTATCACGGTGTACTGTAAAGGTTGTTCATTATAGTCAACCTTATGTAGTGCAGGCTGGCTATAATTTAGCGCGGGTTCCATTCGAACAACCAAGAAAGTTTAGAACGGGGTGTCAAATATTTTATTCGTTTTTTTTTTTTTTTTTTGTTGAGGAAAAGGGAGCGCTGGTTTAGTCGGGAATATGGAAAGACGTTCTGTCAATATACATTTAAAGAAATCCTATCGTTATTTAAATGGAGAATTTGGAACGGAGTATTCTGGGTATCAAACTAACAGACCGGGTTAGGAATACGACCATTCGTTCCATCACAAAGATAACTGATGTCGCTTGGAAAGCTGCCACGCTAAAATGGGACTGGGCTGGACACATCTGCCGCATGTCAGACGAACGATGAGCCAAACTTACGACCCAATAGGTCCATCTTAATGGCAAGCGACATCGTGGCAGGCCCAGACGGAGATGGCGGGATGAGCTGGACTCCTTCAACAAAATCTGGTCCTTAGCAGTTTTGAACAGAGAGAAGTGGAAAGAGAGTAGGGAAGCCTTTGCCCTGTAGTGGGACATCACAGGCTAATAATAATATCTTTGTTTAAATACTTTGAAGGGCTCATCCATACCTTCACAGTACCCTGATCATCGCACGTTATGGGAACTAATTGAATCTTCTTCTAAAGCTAATGATACTCGTACGTATTATCCAGTAGCTGGGTTGTGGAGGTCAGAGGCAGTCGCTCCATGTAAAATACTGGTGTTCAGCTGCATCTGGTTAGACTGGAAGCTGACCCCAACATAGTTGGGAAAAGGCTAGGCAGATGAGGTCTTTTTTTCTCTCATATGGTTTTGTCATAGTCTGGCAAATTTATGCGGCCAACCCAAATGTCCTTTCTTTGGTATTGTTCGTCGAATCGTTGAGCTCCTTAAGTTTTGAATTGAGCTCTTTCTTTGGTATTGTACGTCGAATCGTTGAGCTCATTAAGTTTTGAGTTGAGCTCACGGTTACTGACAAAGGCGTACACTGACTGGACAGATCCACTCAATCTGTGTGATTCTTTCCTCAAAAAAGCATTTCAGACATCAATCTACATGGTATTCACATGATCTGACCAAGATTATGTTTGGACTTTAAAAGAGACTGTGACCTCTGAGTATGTTTCGGCCTTTCTTCTCAGAGTAGTCAGATACCTCATAATTTTTTTTAAAATATGACTGACGTGGTTTTACAAACCTACTTACAGAAATAAAATCATTTATCATTTACCTCTAGTACCAGTAATAGTGTTATAACTAGTGCAGAAGTCAGAGAATTCTATCATTTGTTGTACAACTTGTTGTATGTCAATAAATATTTTTTTGTATGTATTGTATTGGTGTGGAACTCTAATCTAACCAAAAAACCTATTATTAATTAATTTATAGGCCACTGTGCCAGCTACTAATCTACCAGAGCTCAACATGAGCCTCCCAACGACCGAAAAACGAAGAAAACATTAAAAATAACCATGCATGGGATCATTATTAAAGTTACAATTAATTAAAATTTCCATAGACTGCCACACAAACTACAAAAACTCTTTATCATGTACTTAAGTCACGAACCGTAGACAAAACATACATTTTTTATGATACATAGACAATTATAATAACTATGTATGCCTATTTACCGTCACGGTGTCTCACACCGTGTGACTGAAGCTCTGTTGTCTATTACTAAGTATTGTTACACTCTTATGTCAGGTGCGCTTTTTAATCTGTGGTTAACTTATTTTGTAGTCTAAGTTAGAAGGGACTGCGGGTTATTTAGAAGTTTTTTTTTTAACATTTTTGTTGTAAAAATTAAGCGTAAATTAGTAACAAATAAGAAAATTTTAATTTGAAATCATTTACATAAGACATATTTCTGAAATTAGTTGTAAAATAAAATTGGTCCTATGAACCCGTTTATTAAATGTAAAATTCTGTTATTAGAACATTTGAACTCAAATTATCACACGGACACACGGTGTAGTCAACATATCATTAAAATTATAAATGTAATAATTTGCTTCTATAAGTAGTTAATTAATTATACATTTATAATACATGTCATAGACTTAACAAACAAATAAATTAAAAATATTGGTCAAACTTAAAAAATAACTTAAAACATAGCTTTACACGTCTAACTTAGTCAAATAACCCGCCCCTAACTGTTCCCGGCGCAAAGGTGCCCAAAACGCTGTTATTTAACATAGTTTTTTGTAACTCGTTGATGAACCAGCTGTTGTAAAGCAATTGCTTTTTACAACTACAATAGTAGGTACCTCTGCCCACAAGTATATTCAAATATAATGCTCATTTTCAAAATAATAAATAGATAATAAATAATATCTACTTAGAATCGAAGGCATGCTATAGACTTATGTATTCGGTACAACCGGGCGGCAAAATGTATCAAATTCGCACACACGGTCACGGTCAACACGGTCTGTGTCGAACCTTGCCAACACGAACATGAGAGCACCACTAAAAAAAACTCAACTCTGCAAGAAATCGCAACAACAAATCATTTAGACCACACCCCATTCCTACCGACACCTGTAATCTCTGCAACTTACACCACACGTCAAAGCACCGCGTCCTCTTTGATCTAACCGCTGCTTAATTCGCAGTGGATATACGCGAATCAAACAACTTTGCATGCTTTGATACCCCACAGTATGTTCCCACCGACAAAGAAAACGTTGATAATTGGCCCAATGTGAATGACTTCACTATCACTTCATTATTATGTGCAGAATTTAGTTCTTGATTGTGTCTGTCTTCCTGTCTGGCCGATTATTACAGTTTATGGACCGTTATTCGTTAAAATTAAGACTCTTGTATCTTTACTAATAATGAAGCGAAGACCTTGTAGCGGTATCCACAACTGACGTCACGAGATCCTGCATCTCGCAAGCAAAGTTTACCGCGCAACTAGCATAGATACAACGGCCCGACATGAATCATTGGGCAGTTGCCCGCTAGACACAACACCCGTCTGGTCGGAGGATCCTCCCTTTTCTATCGAGTATGAGTGAACTTTACACCCTGCTCCTAGTACTGAACAGTCAATCTGCCTAGCCTTTTCTTAACTATGTTGGGTTCGACTTTCAGACACGGGATGCAGCTGAATACCAGTTGTTTAAATGGAGTGACTGCTTATCTGACCTCTACACAACATAGCTACTGGGTAACACGATAAGCGGTACTGAACAGTTGTGGTCGAGTCTGATCTGATTGTAATCATCCAATAATGTTCCCACTGCTGGGAAACAGGCCTCCTCTCTGTGAGAGTGAGAGGGAGTGGGCTGTAATCCACCACGCGGGCCCAGTGCGGGTTGGTAGATGTCACATGTCTTCGATTTTTTAATTCTAGGACGTGCCGGTTTCCTCACGATGTTTTCCTTCACCGTTTTGAGAGCAGTGGTGATGAAATAATTTACACAAAGTAAAGCGCCTGGTCTGGGTGCGAACCTACGACCTACAACTCGTAAGTCGCGGCTTTTACCACTGGGCCACCAGCACCACTGCTCCTGTGATCTGATGACTCTAAAATTTTCATAAAGCATAGTGAGTTGCTTATTTATCTTTCCGTAACGTTTAATGTAAGTTTCAGCAAGTTCTAGCCGTAGGGTTTGCAGGCCTCAATACTTAATCAATTTTTTTTTATAGTTAGCCCGCACAGTCCCACTGCTGAGCAAAGGTCTCATCCAAATCCTTCCAGACATTCTTTAGCAAGTTTTAGCCTAAGAGCGGTTTCGCACTACGTCCGATCCGAATCCGATAAATGCCGGGTCCGAAGTGATCGTAGTCCTATTTGTATGAGGGGTTGCGCACTAGATTCGAACTCTATCCGTCCGAATTTAGAACATTTCCAATTCGGATTGAAGTCGGATCATTAATTCGGATTCTGATCGCATGTAGTGCGAAACCGCCCTTAGGGTTTTGCAGTCCGTAGTAAATACTAATACTTAGTTCAAAATTGCTTTCGCTCGGCTTCATTAATGATCACTTTTGAGATACTTAAGCTTTACCTCATTATGCATTAATAAGGTCCGAATCGTTACTTTTTCGGAGATTCTTACGTCCAATTTTTTGGGCACAAGGACCAATTTTTATTGTAATATGGTCTTTCGTGTCTCACATCAATAACCATTTCACTCAGTTGAAAAAAATGAACGAAGCATCGTAAAGCAAACGCCGTGTGAAGTCGGGGACGCAAGCTAGTTTTATAATTGAGCAAGTTACTTTTATTAAGTATTTACTGAGTTTTATGTGTGTTGCCGTCATAAAAATCAACGGGGGTTGGGCGAAACCGTTTAGCCGGCTAGACTTGTAGTAAATATGGCTTTTAACATTAACTGTACGTTTGCGGATTATGTGTGGTGTGGTTGTGGAAACGTAAAACGGTTACTATTAATATAATACTGTTATATGATAATAACTCAATGAACTAACTCTCAGATTTGCAGGGTTTTAGTTTCAAAAAATCAAAATCAAAATATTTTATTTCACATAAACTGACATGGGCACTTATGAAACGTCAGAAGCTAGGTGCACGGTTCGAATTAGTCGTTTCCTATGGAGAGGAACCAGCAAGAATTTCCACGGTTACTCTTTTAAAAATAATTGGCTTTTACAATGATTTCATATTACAGTAGGTATGGAAGGACAGCGTAGGTAGGCCTGTCAACAAGTACCAAGTACTTGTTAAAATAAAAAATGGTCTACAAATCTAAAGTCTACAAGGCTTACAAGAATCCATTCTCCTTTCGTATCTATACTCTCTAAGCCCTATAGGGTACGAAAAGACCTCAAGATCCTTAGAGTCGGAACTTGACGTCGTTTAATTTACATGTTTTTAGTTTAGATGGTTTAGGTGCCTTCAATTGTTGGCCAGACAAGATTTTTTTTCTCTGTGTAAAGTAAGCAGTCTTTCTATATTTTATGCTTTTTATTACAAATTAGCAGCACCCCGCGGTTTCACCTGCATAAGTGTCCCGTGGGAATATCGCGATAAAAACTATCCTATGTCCTTTCCCGAGACTCAAACTATCTCTATACCAAATTTCATCTAAATCGGTTCAGCGGTTTAAGCGTGCAGAGGTAACAGACAAAGACACTTATGAATTAAAGCTGTTCGTGTTATGCTCCTGCCGTTTTATTAACGTAATAATGGTGTAATACAATATATCCTAAAGTTGTGGAGCAGTTGCTACGCAGGAAGAATTTTATATAATAAAAATTATAATATTATACAGAAGTGCCTCCGTCTGTATATTTTTATCATATTAAATTTTCCTTACGTAACAACTCTTAGCTGGACTAAGTCGCGCTTCCGTATGCTACTGTAATCAAAGATGGTGTCGGTTTCATTGGTCGCGTGTTCTCCACACTTCGTCCGAACATAACAAGCCTATAATCACCGGCTCGCACTTTTAGCACCCAATTTTCGCACTTTCGTACGCACTCGCCCTGTAATTCGGCGCAATTAGCGCCAAATATGAGGTAAAACACCTTAAATGATTCTTCGTTCTTTGGCATTACGGAGGAGATGGTACGAAATTTGACGAAAGTAAAAGGATGCAGTGTGTCTTGCAAACTTATTTTTGCAGTCCCCGAAATCAATTTTCCTTTCGATTTTAATGTGAAGTTTAGTTTACGAGGTGTGAAAGTAATTTGGCGAAAATTTCGCCCGCGGCAAAAGCCGTCGGCATTGTGTCTGGTGTCAACTAAGACTGGTGATTGTCAAATTTACGAAAAACGTCCAAATCACAGTGTTAAGGTGTTGCAAGTGTGAGGTGTTAGGACCAAATTGTTGACGCCTGAAGGCTTCGACGCTACTGGTAAAAAATTACATTTCTTTTGTTATATTAAGACAGCTGCACGGTAGCCTTCGCACTTAGAGAAGTGTTATTACTGGGGCTCTAATTTGACGCTAATTTGTCAGAGCTGGTAAAAAAATAAAACATAAATGTACTTACCTACCTATAGGGTATAAGAAAATTTGGTTATTGGAGAGAGCAGTGTTGCATAAAGGGTCGCTATTGGAGCTTTAACTCTGCAGCTGTTCGATAAAGAAAATAATGATGGTATTTACAGAAAATGTCTTTTGGTACAGGCAACAAAAGAGATAAATATGCAGGAGCGTCGGATATAGTTGAAGTTTAGTAAGAATCCGATGGATGTTCTCGAATAAAATTTAACTTTATTAATAGAAAACAAACAGCTCGTTTATCAAATTAAATTTCAGTCGACAACATCCATCGGTTTCTTACTAAACTTCAACTATATCCGACGATCCTGCATACTTATCACTTTTGTTGACTGTACATTATTCATGCTTGCTGTCATGTCTACTCATATTTTAAAAGAAGTCATGTGTTTGTGTAGGTCAGATTCCTTGTTAAACGGACTAGTTAGACACAGTTGAGAAAAGGGCTGGGCAGTTAGAATTAGACAAGGCCACAGGTAAGTTGCACTAAGTATCTCTTGATCGCAGTCTCCTACCTTATTTTTGTTATTAACCTTGTATGTATTTTCTAGGCTTAAAACTTTTTAGTTCCAGTTCATTTATTTTACTCATTGTGATCAAATGTATGACCTCTTGGTTGGCGATACTTGCTCATCATGTTTTTGGTCCATGAGTACGAATTGCAATTAGCAACGTGTTGATTGATGTTTTCGGTACACTTCCAATTTATAAATCTTGGTGTAAGGTTCTGTACGATGTTTCTGGAAGTCATCATTAATTTAATGTTGTATGCCAAAAACGTTTGATTCTCCCACACACAACATTGGGTCTCCAAATTCATTGCTTGCATTGACCAAAGGCATTTGGTCCTTTGGTACAAGGATAATAGTATAGGCAACCTATCGATTAATCCTACCGTATACATCTGATCAAATACCGACCCCCTTGCATTTTAAACTATTCAGTCTTACTTATCGAAGTAAAGGAATTATGTTATAACAAAAGTATAATAACAAAACATAATGTATGATTGTAATTCCAGCGAGTTATAGCCATTCGTGACTTGGACTCGTAATAGCGTAACTTTAGTGTTTGGAGATCTACTCGCGTTACAATGGAAAACCGTGACGGAAATAAGAATTAGAACTGTTTTTATTTGATGCAATATTAATAAAAGGAGAATGATTGTTATATGAAAAACTATTGGATATATGTATATTGTAGGCCTTGTAGACTCTAGATCTGTAGAACATTTTCTATTTTATTATGTACCTAGTACTTGTTGACAGGCCTACACTGTCCTCCCATAACTATTAACATAGTAAAAGTCAATTATTTTTAAAAGAGTAACTGTGGAGGCTCTTGTCGGCTCTTCTCCATAGGAAACTACCATTTGGAACCATGCATCTAGCTTCTGACGTTTCATAAGTGCCCATGTACAGTTAGTTATAGCGATTAGCTGACCCACCTTTGCATAAATGGTTGAGATTTTTTAGAATACGAATCGATAAAATTATATAATTCTTTTATATTTTATTTACTTTGCTCAAATAAATAAAATACAGAAGAATTATACAATTTTATCTGTTCGTTTTATAAAAAACCTCAACCATTTATGCAAAGGTGGGTCAGCTAATCGCTATAACTGACTGTACATAGGTTTATGTGAAATAAAAGATTGTGATTTTGTAACTATCAATCTGCCTGGCTATCCCAAATATGTTGGGGTCGGGTTCCAATCTAACTAGATGCAGCTGAATACCCGTTTACGTGGAGCGACTGCCTATCAGACCTCCACAGCCCAGTTATTGGGTAACACGATATCCCTTCGTTAAGACTGGTTTTCATGCTTTTGCGCTTCTGGGTACCCGTAACGACTGTCAAAGATCTATGAATGACAGCCGAGACCAACGGATTAACGTGCGTGTATAGACATATGTGCATAAACTTAATATTATGTACACAAATAAATGAATTGAATTGAATTGTCTTGTCCCATAGGGGTAGGCAGGAAGTAAAGAAAGCCACCTACCAAGATCCTTACATATTCTTTTTGCTTTGTTTACGTAAATATATCTTTTTTTTTTTTTTTTTTTTTTTTAATAATAATAATCTTTATTTATTTCAAACAACTTTGAGTACAGGTAACTTAAATACTACATCATGAGCGATGGATAGGAATATTAAAGTGGATAGTGGAGCAAACCCAGTTCCGTGCTAGGAATTAACCTGTGTTACAGACACTAGGGGCGCTCCATCACCTCACTAGAAACATTACTTCAAACGCGTGTAGATAAAAAATAAAAAGAAATGATTGAGTTACAGGATTCCCAATTTAGGCATGCCTGTATATAGGGAATCCATATAAAATTAGGTACTAAAAAAACAAAATACAAAAAGAATGAACGTGCCACATTCACGACGTGCAAGGGTGTGTATATGTGTACTATGTGTGAGAGAGTGAGTGCAGGTGAGGATGTGCTGTTATGAGTGTGTTTGTGTTATGTTGTGACGGATGACGATTAATTCAATTCGGCTATTATTTAAGGGAGAGGGCGTGTTTATATTTTATTTTATTTTTATTTTAATCAAGTATACTTATAATATTTTATTAGGGATGAATTTATCGGTTGATTCCTTAAAATTGTATTAGTACTGGTTAAGAAGGTCCTCAGTAGATGTGTAATTTAACTTTAGTAGCCATGATTTTAATTTTCGTTTCAACTCCATTTTTCGTAAAGGGTATAGCTTTAGAATTTTGTTGATTTTATTGTACAGGAAACAGCTAATAACTTTGTAATGCCGTTTAGCCATTGTCGTTCTGTGCCTGATTGGGGGGCAAACTATATCCGACCGACGTTTGCGTTTATAAATTAAAGGGTCATAAGTTAGTGTTGTGTGTTTCCTAATTATTGTTTGCTGTATAAAGAGCTGTCTCACGGTTAGAGCAGCTGTGTCACTATAGAGTTTGGCGGTTGGGTATCGAAACGTCTTTTTAGTCATAACCTTGAGAACAGCTCTTTGTGCCCTTTCCAATGGTAAGAGTATAGTCTTTGCTGCCCCACCCCAAGTCGCGATGCAGTAAGATAGTATTGATTGGCATAGCGCAAGGTAGGTCAACATAAGGGTTTCTGAATCAGCGGCATTACGGAGCAATTTGAAAATGTAGATTAGCTTTCTAACACGTGAGGTCAGGGAATCAATATGACATTGCCATTTTAAAAATTGGTCAATATTGATTCCAAGGTATTTTATAGTGGTGGCTCGGGATATTGCTACACAATCACAGCTAGAAGACGGCTCACGACAAACATGAGATTTAATAAAGAAAGCATTCAGAGGTGGGAGAGCAGAGGTTTTTAATGCGAAAGTTATGTAGTTGGTTTTATCGATGTTGAGCGTTAGTAGGTTATGTGACAACCAACACATGGCATTTCTCAGAGCAGTTTCTGCATCAGCTTTCACATCAATCCATGTGGGACCATGAATAAGAAACGCAGTGTCATCTGCGTAAGTAAATACTTGGCAATTGGGAGATTTTAGCTCACAGAGGTCGTTTATATAGATCATAAACAACGGAGGCCCCAAAATGCTGCCCTGAGGTACACCAAACTCCAACCCTTCGTCCCCACTGATGCAATCTCCAATCTTCACCGCTTGTGTCCTGTTAGTCAGGTAGTCCTTAAATAAATTGAGAGCCATTCCTCTTACTCCAATTCTCTCCAACTTAATGAGAAGAATCGGGATGGAGACAGTGTCAAACGCTTTTTTGAGGTCTAAAAATAAACCCAGGCACTTTTCCTTCTTATCCAAACTGTCCACTATTCTGTTAACCAATGATAAAACATCTGGTCATATGCTTGGCCAATTACCTAATGAGTAACCACCACAGCCCAAAATATTAACAAACGGGGTTTCAAAAGCTACCCCTTTTATTTTAGTATCTATAAAATATATATAGTGTGACAAAGTGAAATTACTAACCTAAACAAAATTATTTCCTCAAAAGCAGTTTTTTTTGTACCATTTCAGCCAAATATGACGTCACTACTTTAAAATTTATATCAAAAATATTATTCGTCGGGCAATAACTTAAAGGAGTAAGGTACAATCGAGCACAAAACGCTTACGATTGAAATATAAATGTCGCTTAAGTACATTTGATTAGGACATTATCCTTGTAACAATCGTTCACTCGGTCGTTGTATGGGGGACGGTGTCCAGGGGTTGATTTAATTAACACAAACATACATACACACCTGATTTATGGATGTTAAAGGTGTAATGTTGCATTAAGTAGTGCTTGTTAAAGTAATAACTAGTGGCGACGTTGCTGGGATAAAAAGTAGTCATGTTTGGAACAGAAACTTCATAAGATTTTGTCCGTGGAAACATCGACTCGGCCTTCTAGTTTTATCTATTTAGCCCGTAATATACCATTTTTAGACAAAGAGCCTCTCTTTTCCACACACGTCAGTCCACTGCCGTTGCGGGCAAAGCAAGCAAAGCAGGTTGATCTAACAAAAAAATTCAGTCTTGATATTTATATTTTATTTAAAAAAAGATCGCCATCGATCGAAAGTAAGATTGATCTTACTTCCATACATAATTACGGTCACATTACATGTCCTTAGTTTTATCCGAACCAGTTACCAATTTTTGCTTCCCAAAACCTTCTTCGCGTTTCATAATATTGAGGTCAGACTACCACCTGACACGTCCATGGACACTAACCCGACCACAACACCAACCAGCAATACACGTACTATTACAAATTACAAAAATAATTCCTTTAATACCCCCAAAAATTACGCAACAATCCAATTAGTTTACTTGAGCATCAATTACAGATACGACACAGCCGTCAGAGCTGTCATTACTGACCAATGCAGCAGTTGACAGATATAGCCACAGCTAGGTTAGTATACTTTGCATATTTCCACAGTATTATGTCTTATGGTGTTCTGCTGTGGGGATCGGCAGCTGACGTAGATTCAATTTTCATTTTACAAAAGAGGGCAATCCGCGCAATATATAAAATGGGTCCTCGCGAGTCTCTTAGAAACAAATTTAAAGAAATTGATATACTAACTCTGCCTTCTCTTTACATTTTAGAAAGTATTTTGTATGTTCGCAAAAACTTAGGACTTTTCAAAATAAGAAGCGATTTCCATAATATAAATACACGCAGTAAAAATGAAATTGTGATACCTAAATTTAGACTAACTAAAACTAGCAAGTCATTTCTTGTAAACAGCATCCGTTTTTATAACAAGTTGCCAAAGTCGGTTACAGAACTTAGCGATGGAAAGTTCAAAACCCTCATCAAACGAGTCCTTATCAAAAAAGCATATTATAAGATTAAAGACTACGTTGAAGACAAGGTAGTTTGGCAATAATTCCTTCTGCACATGTGGCTTCCCTGGCACCTCTTTGACGGCATAAGTTCTACGTAAATGTCTATTAACTGCTCTCAAATTACGATGTTTATTTTTTATTTGTACATACTTCTATGACATAATCTTTTTATTATTTGACATTATATACAGACAATTTTAATTTTTCACCTCTTTCTTAGTTGAAATGGCAATCATATCTCTTGGTTTTAGTAGATTTTTATATTTTGTTTATCCTTTTGATACATCCTTATTTTGTAAATGTGAGGACTTTGTAAGCCTTGTAGACTAGATCTGTAGACCATTTTTTATTTTTATCAAGTACCTGGTACTTGTTGACAGGCCTACGCTGTCCTCCCATACCTACTGTAACTCGAAAACATTGTAAAAGCCAATTATTTTTAAAAGAGTAACCATGGAGTTTCTTGCCGGTTCTTCTCCATAGGAAACGACCAATTGGAACCGTGCACCTAGCTTCTGACGTTTCATAAGTGCCCATGTTGGTTTATGTGAAATAAAAATATTTTGATTTGATTTGATTTGATTTGAATGACAGGCATTCTTTTGCATTGTCTCCCAAAAGGCCTAAGTGCCGCTGATAAAATTGCACTGTCATTATAAAGGATAAAAGGACCAAATTGTAGCATTATTTAGGAGATGCACCCGGTATGCCGAAAGTGGACGCTTATTCACACACGCTCATTACATTAATTGATATCTTCTTTTGTTTCGACTTTTGTGTATGATTGTATTTGGGATTAATTGTTATGTCAATTAGAATCGAGTTCGTGGCTGTCAATATATTATTTTCTGATCATTTGTTTTGTCGGTGTGCAGTTTGTAGGAAATTATAGTTTTCGAAAACAGGATAAACCTAGTGTGACTAAAAGTTTTCGTAAATGAAACTTTAGTAGAAAAGTTAAAACTCAATATAGAGGGGTTTTACTTTGTAGGAATTCGCTTTTTTCCAATACTTGGTAAAGAAAAGAAAGAAGAAAGAAAACACGTTTATTTTCGGTAAACATGACGCAAAGAAGGAACACAAAAACAACAAGTTGGAGGAAAGTATGAATCACATCCACGCACAACAGCCATCGCTCAGCATAATGCTACGACCCTATGCGAGACACAACCCCAAGAATCTGACGCAAAACCCGAGTAGTTTCTTTTTAAAAGGCAGTTTATTATAGAAATACTAACGAAAGATAGAAGGAAAGATTTCTGAAAAAGGCTACCGTTTCATACTTTGTCCATTATACTCATCAAATTGGTATCATAGGGAACTGTCCGTTCATTAAGTTACGCAAATCTCTTAACGAACTACTGTTTCGTAATAGGGATACTAAAATTCCAATTAGTGATTTTCGAGCTTCTGCAAGTTATGAATATTAATTTGCTTACGTTGGGGATACTAAAATTCCAATCAGTGATTTTCGAGCTTCTGCAAGTTACGAATTTTAATTTGCTTATATTGCATAGACCGCACCCAAAATGATTTAAAAGTTAATTAGGACATAGCCTCACAGCTAAGGCGTGGAAATTTTAAAATATTCAAAGCTTTACAGAAGTAATAATCCTTTGATCTACTTCAAACAGTTTTATGCCCGTTTTCACTAACACTAGGCCACACATAATGCCTAAATATTACTACACTGTTGGAATTTCAACGCTCTATTCAGCGCCGAGAGTTGAAAATCTTACTGTGTGTGTTCTTTCTTCAGGCATTTTTAGGCATCGCCTAGTATTACTGAAAGTGGCTGCCTATTAGAACTCTTAGGAAATGGCGCCTAAATTAGACGCTAAAGTTCTTCTACTCTTGAGTTAACATCCATATGTAAATCTCCTCTATCTCTTTTTCTCTTTCCCTTTTAATGAAAGATTGCATAACCAAATCCCGTGTTTGAATGAATACTTCAGAATATCTACAAGTTCTTACGCAGTAGTTCAAATTCCCATCCTCATTTAAAAACATGCCCAACCTGTAATGAGTTTAACTTTAGCTACTGGCAAATCGAAATTGTTGGTCATTCCCTGATCTTGTTTAAATAATTGGAAGGTAATGATGACCGCCACGGGGGCCAGAGTGATCATTGGGGACTAACATACGACGCAAAAGTTTGGTCCTTTTGGTCCAATGAAGGATGGTCATGATTTTAAAGATGATTTGATAAGAATGTGTTTGATTTGGGATGGTGAAGGGTGCTTGGCGGTTTTTATAAAGGAGTTTTACGTTACAGAAAATATAGTAACTTAAAATGAATGAACGTCTGAAAAAAAACACTTTTTGTATTACAATAAACGGTATCAACTTGGAAGTTGGTCTGTGTTTTAAGCATAACGTTAACATACCATACCACATTAACTTTAAAATATACAAGTGGTCCTTTTTGTAAAATTTCGCACGGAACTCTAAAAACATGAGTGACACAAACATAGATTATCTTAAACATGCTGAAAACCCACCAATGCATGTGATGCTAGAAAAATTCCAAACGAAACAAAATAGAAACACTTCTACTCCACCACTCCACCAAAAACAAAACACAACTAACAGTGTTACCAAACAAAAATCTAACGTCAAACACTTTTTTCACCACCAGTACTGTATTAATTATGAAATTGGAGCGCCTTACTTAAAGCGCGCGCATGTAAATCTTAGTGCGAATTCATTAAAAAATTTTAGTGTTTTAAAACCTCTACCCGTATCAAGCCTGTTTCATGCCGCACGAAAATGCAAATTTTCTACAGTTTTCCCTATGTCAAACTAAATAATGAGAGCCTTTTTTAAAGGCGCTGTTAGTCGCTTAATTAGAACTTTGGGTTTTATGGAAGCTCTGATAAAATTTGTTGCTAAATTTTCTTTGTGTTGTTCGGCGTGACATGTTGTGTTGTACGTGACATATGTCACGTTTTGACGTCAATTATTGTTGAATATGTGTCTTGAAGTAACTTGCCAAGAAGATATATCACATACGTTAAATAAATTATTATTATTTTTTTATTTTTAGCCTATGTTGTCCCATTGTAGGGCAAAGGCACCCCTTTCTCCTTTTCACTCCTCTCTGTTTTGAGCTAGTGTGGACCTATAAGCTACATCTACATACATTAAATCTCCTCTCAAAAAAAACTTGTGACAGAATACAATTGTCGTATGTTTCTATACTAGGACACAGATGAATCGCAATAGTAGCACATTTGGAAGGTAAGTACACTTAATTGGTAAGTTTGCGTATAAAAGGACCACATAATTTAGCAGCAAGTATTTTGTATCAAAGGACCACATAGAACATTATGACATTTTAGACTGTACTTGGCAAACGCCATTACTCCTTCAGCATCATTTGTCCATCGCATTGCGTTCATGCACTTCTAGGAGTTGCATGTCGTTTTCTTACAAACGATTATTTGTGTTAATATTTTTTTTAAATTACTGTTGGAATTTCTTCATACTAGGAATATATACTCGATCGTTTCCAGGAGACTATTTTTATACATGCATTCCAAAAACACTTCTAGTATTGGCTATGTCCAAAAGAGTTTTTCGTTAAATAGGTATAAAAGAAACATTTAAGTGGAAAAAATGTCTGCATCTCTATAGCAATTACAAATGTGGGTGTACTATAGGTATATCTTTGGTTAACCCTTTGGGGATTATAGGCGTGATGTTATGCTGTGACGTAACAGTTTTTTTTTGTGAGCCTATACTGTCCCACTGCCGGGCAAAAGCCTTCCACAAATCCTTCTTCTTCAGAAATATAAGTTTTTAAAATATACCATCTCATTCACAAATCCTTGATGCAAAGAACACAACCATGATTAAATACTTATAGTAAGCCGACCGTAAAAAAGTTTCCGATCAGCCGGGTTAAGCTAAGTGCTAAAAGAGGTAAAAATTGCCTGATAGCTAAGCTAAGGGTGGTCTCGCTGTGTGGTATATATATGCAAATGCGCAGGCGGCGGCGGTGTTGCGCTATCTTTATCTTAGCCGGTATAAGCACGGGTCGTGTCACACCGCACTGTAATGTGGGGAACGGAAAAGGTGTTTGATAATTAAGACGTTTGATAATTTTGTGGGTGTAAGGACCAGAATAGTTGGGAGTTTTGAATTATTTAATAATACAAGGTGTCTCAAAAGAAAGTTCACATTTAAATATTTTTTTAAAAGAAAAGTCTTAGCTTTATTGAAAAAATGTTTATTTTATATTGAAGTACACTGTTTGGGAATTTATTTTTTAAAAATAACATCGTCCAAATGTAAACCGTTGCGCTCTCGGCATTCATTTAGTCGGGCACTAAAATTGCCTATGACAGCTCGGCAGGTAGTCTCCGTGATGGCTGCCATTTCATGACGGATATTTTCTTTTAATTGTGCCAGGGAAGTCGGTTTATTAGCGTAAACTTTTGATTTGACATAACCCCACAGGAAAAAATCCATAGGCGTTAAATCGGGACTCCGTGGAGGCCAATTTATGTCACCTCGCCTGGAGATTAATTTGTTCGGAAAAATTTCGGCCTCCACGGAGTCCCGATTTAACGCCTATGGATTTTTTCCTGTGGGGTTATGTCAAATCAAAAGTTTACGCTAATAAACCGACTTCCCTGGCACAATTAAAAGAAAATATCCGTCATGAAATGGCAGCCATCACGGAGACTACCTGCCGAGCTGTCATAGGCAATTTTAGTGCCCGACTAAATGAATGCCGAGAGCGCAACGGTTTACATTTGGACGATGTTATTTTTAAAAAATAAATTCCCAAACAGTGTACTTCAATATAAAATAAACATTTTTTCAATAAAGCTAAGACTTTTCTTTTAAAAAAATATTTAAATGTGAACTTTCTTTTGAGACACCTTGTATTATATAAAATATACAGAATAAAACGAAAAAAACAATATAAGTGCATCTAAGTAATATCTAGTTAAAATTAACTGACAGTAAAGAAACTTTAGTTATAATTATACAGTACTGAAGAACGCCTTCATTACTAAACATAATAAAGAACTTTAGTTTTTTTTTTCATGATTACTTTGCCATCAAATGTTTATCAATTAAATCCCTGTTTCGGTGTGACAAAATGCGTGACAAAGTCGCCGTAAATAAATATAAAAAAGTAAATATTTTGTGTTATTTAGTAAATATTTTTTTATTTAAAAAAGGATCTGGAACACCATCGATGAACTGAGCTGTCGCAACACTACTTACAATATAGATCACAAGCGTAACCGCGAGCGCAAACACGTAACAACAAAACACTCCACTTCGGTGTAATCGCCACCCAAGTTCCTGCAGGCCCTCCGCTCCGCGCTACTAGTGCCCATAATGAAGATATATTCAACAGTTACTAGTAAATGATCATTGTGCTAAACTCTGCACATGCCTATTAGCACATGTTTCATTAAGCAGCTAGCCAACAAAAAGTTAATGATGAAAAATGTCTAAATGAGTAGGTGATAAAATAGTTCGCTGGTTGTTATTCCAGTTTTGGTCCTTTGAAACGGACCCTGTGGAGTTTTAATCGATTGATAGTGTTGGTTATTAATGTTTGAGAAAGTGTGGAGCGAGGTGAGGGGAGAATGGTTAGTAAACAGATTAAACAAACATTATATAGAAGTGAGCAAACTGTTATGAGCAGATTCGATTGCCATTAAAAGTAAAATTATAGAATGTCTCATATTTGTCTGCGGTGTTTTATGTATGTATGTGACCGCCTGATGGCCTTTTCAAAAGCAATGAAATCATCATTATATTTTTAATAAAGGAGTGCATGAGAGGTAGTGGGCCATATGATAGACCACCAGTCCACCACGCGGGCCCAGTGCAGATTGCTGGATGCCTAATGTCTTCGAATTTTTGGTTCTAAGACATGCAGGTTTCCTCACGATGTTTTTCCTTCACCGTTTTGAGAGCAATGGTTATGAAATTAAATAAGTACACAAAGTAAAGTGTCTGTCTGGGTTCAATCTCACGACCTACTATTACTACTCATAAGTCAGGAGCTCAGGGCCGATACCACTGGGCCACCATTGCTGTCACAAATTAAAAAGACGAATACTAGAGGAAGAAGAAGGAAAGAAGAAGGTTAGAAGTATGGAAAATGAAAATATTGAGTTACCTCCACCCTTCCTGAATATTATTGACAAAGGGAGCACTACTGCGCGATCTTAAAGTATAATAACAATAAAATAATCATAAGGAGCCCGCTAGCAAGACACTTCATAGAAACGTCATTTAATCAAAAACTGTCGAGTTACAAAATATGTTATTTATTTTTTTAGGTACAAACGCCAGCACATCAAGCTACTACAATCTGTCAAATTTCTTTAATAGATTTTCAATTTTATCGCTAAAGCATAAGGTTCAAAGTTGATTGGGAAAATTTTACAGTTTTTTTTTTTAGTAGCTTGATTTGCTGGCGTCTGTACAAAATAATGTCTTTATGAAAAACTATTACCTTTTAATAAATCTCGTTGGGGCCTGCCAGAGACTCATACATACAACACAGCATGCCAATTTCTTCAGCTTTACCAACACTGCAAAACACATTTTATGACACTGATCATCTAATTAAAGGCGGAGCTACCAAAACGATATCAGAGCAAAAAGACATACCGTCAAATATGGCTGTTGATGGTGGGAGTTTCCATAAATTATACAGACCGAAACCCGACCCACAATTAAAATGTGTTTTTCGTACAAACCTCGAATCTTGATTCCCAATCAGGTTTTCGTAAATTCATTTGTTCGGCAATGCAACCGAATCCTTTTTGTACAAATTCTTAGTTTGATTCTCTAAGATGCTTTTCACATTTGGACCTTTACTGCTGATTCTACGAAAATTAGGGATCGATGCAGTCTTCAGTTTCTCAGTATCTTTTTCAGCAATAATATCTGTGTTCACTAAATTTCATTTTTCACACACTAAATGTTTTTCTTATTTCTCATTTTTTCGCGCCACAATTCAATATTAATGGCTTCTCCCGACAGCTATCGTGTCGCTCAGTTCACTTAGTACCCACGGCTACACATCAAGCTATACATTTCCAGTTTTAGTTAACCTCGCATTGTATAGGTTTTTTCGTACAATCAGAAGTCAGATTATACTGGTTATGTATGGCTTGATGTGTAGCCGTGTGTACCAGTAACTTCCTCTTTATTAAATAGAACCCATGTGCGTACCCTTTCTGAAAATCATTAAACATACTAAGGTCATATTTTATATTATGTAATTTTTATCTAAATTTTAGCTTTATTAATGCTCATTATACAACCAATTACTCCACTTACTGCTACTAAAACTCCTAGCGATTACACCTATTTTTTTCTAAATTTTTATGTCTAGGTACCTGTGGATAGCGTTTTGGGTTACATTATTATTAAAATTGTTTTTGATACTATAGTACTGTTGGTAGAGGATTCCTCTGTGGTTGTGGTAGTGGATTCCTCTGTTGTTGTGGTAGTGGATTCCTCTGTTGTTGTTGTAGTGGGTTCCTCTGTAGTGTTGTAAGTTCTTATAATGTAACTGTTCCTTTCAATAAAAATAAAACTTAAATGTGTAATTTTTCCTTTCCAAATGCATACTTTCTTTCACTATTTTACTTCCTAATCTCCTCTCTCTTCTTACTCCTTTGTCTATGACAATATTAAAAAAAACACACAAATAAGTCCCGTAGTAAGAAAAACTTCTACGCAAAATCCGCTTCGAAAAATATGACTCTGTATCAATCAGTTTCCTTTCTATTGTGAGTCTGTAAAATCTGGTAGCAAGTGTGTAATAGCCCCTTAACAGACGGTTGTAAGTTTAAGGGATTCCAACAGCGGGATTTCGTTTGTTTCCAGAAAACTGGCATTGCCAAATATACGTCTGACATTCTTGCGGCTTCGCAAGCAGCTTTCGACAAAAAAGTATATACCATTTCGAGAATTTTCATTACAATATTAGCTTATTTCTAAAATAAAATTTAAGAGATCGTTAATGAATAACAAGTTCAGTAGTAAATGTTTTTTTTTTTTTTGTTATCCTATCCTTTCGTCTCGTCTCTTCCATTAATATGCCTGTTTATCCGACTACAGCAAATCCAAAAGGAAGGGTTATGTTTTTAGACCCGGGATACAAAAATCGATGCTATTTTGTTACGATGTCTTGTTTATGCCTTTTTAGTTAGCGAGTTTGTCGTAGTTGGGTTTTAGTTTTTAACTTATTTTTTTATGATTGTCATATTATTTACACGGAACCTAGATGTATCTTCTAAGCTAAAGCTTTGGTTTTCTATGAAAGCGGTGAACAGTTAATAACGGCTGACCAAATACAGCGCTTTTGACACTTTAATGCCACATACTGGCGAAAATGTCAGATTTTCATGACGTCTTTTATAATGACGGACCCGCTATCCTAACCTAGGAAACCTTAAACTTAACCAAACCGAATCTTATTAAAAAAATAACAGACAACTTTTGCACACACATTTGTCTACAAAATTCTAATTAACAAAACCTACGTCACACCAAAAACGCAACCCATTAGTAGGAACAAAAGCAAATGGAAAAAGAACCACAACCCGAGGCGTCTAGTATAAAATTCAGCAGAAAATAAAGTCAGCCACACAATCACGATAAGGCTGTTGGCACACCGTGCGAGTGAAAAGACAAGTGGCTTAATTGAGAGCTGACCTGTGGGGGGTCCAAAGGCGTTGGGTTATGCTAATCAATTCACCAGTTTGTTTTTAAAGGCACAATCGGTAGTGTGTTTTTAGCCTTATTTCGTTGGCTGTATTAATTTTGTTTGAGTAAGGTAGTGTTGATTGATTTAAGGTTTTAAGGAGTCGGGACTTTGTTGGGGATGGTGAAGTGTTCAACTTTATGGTTTTATTTTTCACATGCAGTTTTATTAATATTATTGCAAGGCATTTCATTTTGATGACGAATGAAGTAGTGTAAAAGGGAAACCAGGCTCTCCGAAAAGACTAAAGTTTTGATTCTCTTACCGTATCCAAAGACCAGAGGCCCGCAATTCTCGTAATTTTAAGAACGTTCACAGTCTGATCTCAGGCTCAATCTGTCAAAAATACCTCTATTTTCTCTACATTTTTGACAAGTTTTAGACATTGATCATCGCTGAGATGAGATTGCGACTAGATTTTGAAAGTTTTTAATTACGAGTATTGGCCTTCAGCTTCCTGACCAAAAATATCTAACCTTTCATAGATAAAAAGATTCTGGTACTAACTATTCCTTCATTTGAATGCTGCTCGTAAGGTTGCAACATTCATTTGTTTAAATCTTAATCCTTCTCTTGTTTAAAATAAAATATATTGAAACTCCTTTAAAGAAAAGCTGTACGGAACCCATGGACAGAACGCACAATGTTTTGTGGGAGCGTATAATTTAGCTTCGTGGACGGGTGAAGATATCGCCGTGTGGTCTTTAGCTACTGACGGTTGTCGTGGAGTGAGTAAATTAAATAGATATGCTAAAGAATTACTGCCTATATTTGTTTGTTTCTTAAGTAATTTTTGAGGCTGTAGCGAGACTGCAGGGCAAATACCTTCCCTGTCTTTTCGCTTGTTTCTTTCTACTACGAATTAGGGTAGTGTCATTTAGATAAGAGTCCAGTTCATCCTTTCATATACTTCTGGGTATTTCATGAAGTCTGTTGCCATTAGGGATCCTTTATGTTGATGTTATGAATAACATACCAAGTGTACATCACATTTTTTTCTGAATTAAAAACAAATGTTCCGGTCTTTGGTAGTTCTCTATTGTAGAATCTTTATGCAGAATAGTTTATCCTATAGAAACATAGAGGAGAGTTTAGTTTTTTTTATACTGTCAGCGAAAATAAGAAACTAAACTTAGCTTTTTTTTTTTGTTTTTTGCACTTGTTTCATGGTTGTTATTGTATCCTAACTAATGTTATAAATGCGAAAGTAAGTTTGTTTGTTACCTTTTCACGCCTAAACCACTGAACCGATCATCCTAAAATTTTGCATATACGTTGTCAGGTGTACAGAAACGGATATAGGGTACCTTTCATCCCGAAAAAAGTGCTGTTCCCGAGGAAAACAACAATAACGTTATTATGATAATAGATGAGATCACGTGTCTTTGTCACATTATTTAATTCTGAGGCGGTACGAAGTTCGCCGGGTCAGCTAGTATTTTTATAGATAAGTATAATATGTTTTAGGTATGTATGTATTTATTGTATATGTAAATGATACACCACAGACTACCTCCAGTATTGTCTCTCCTTCTCTCTTAATCCATCCAAAGGTTGTCTTTAAAAGATCGCTTTTAGTAATAAGACCGCCCATTGTGTCACCCCTTATAAAATTTCTACATTTGTATCTCTAATTTTATGGTGTAATAAAGAATATTCTATTTATCTATCTTAGCACTTAGCAGTTTATAAACAAAATTAAAACGTCTCATCTACAAAGTTTCTATGTTCCACGTTTGCCACTAAACGCTATAGATCTTTCGTGGAACAGATAAGCGGTGGAGTATCCTTTACGTGTATATTTTGCGGTTAATTATGTCACCTTTTTTCAAGATGTCTATCGTAATGGGTGACTTTGTTTGGTTTTCTTTTGTGTTCAGTAGAAATATAGGAATGTTTTGCAGTGTTTTTTATTAAAAATATGCTTTTTGGTAGTCTATGTCATCGTAAGCTTATTTTGTAAATCTTATAGCAATTAGGATCAGTTTTGCAAGTTGAAAAACTTCTAGAAATGAGAGCAATAGTTTTAATCTAAAATAGAACATAAATAGGCAAAAGGAGTATGTCAGGATCGTAGCAGATGGTGGTCTATAGTTTCTGCCTACCCTTTTTTAATAAATAAATCTCTTACAAATAAAGATGAACAACATTCTAGCTCACCAACGAAGGTCGCAAAGTTACAAGACCTCATTGAACCTCTTCAAAAACATAAAAAATAATCACCCAATTCGAATCATCATTGCATCGTATAAAATTTCAAAACTAACCCTGAATCTAAACCTTGACTGACTAAAGAACAATAATCGTTAAACCGTATGATCAAACGTACCCCCGACATAGAATAAGAATATACTAGAATAGAACCGAAACTCCTGCGGCGAACAGCCTGGCTCATCGGCGTAACGTTGCTTGCCTGTCGGTCTTCTACAGACTGTGCTTCGGAGAGTGTGCGCAGGAGCTCCACGACCTGATCCCACCATCGCCCTATTAATACCGGACCACCAGACGTGCTGCAGAGTACTACCCACGACCCTGGCGGAATGTACACGAAAATATTTGTCGGATTAATCCGACGTAAGCGGTTAAAAGGTTAATGGGTTCAGCCGTTAGAGAGTAGGACCCCAGTACTGGACTGCTAAAGGCTTGATGAAGATCAGTCTGTGTTGTATTGGGGTGGTGGCTAACCTTAGTAGGAGATTATTTGAGCGGCATCAACTCACACACACAGAGAAGTGTTGCTTCTATATGTTTTCCTTAATCTATGCCCCCCGTAGCTACAGTCGCGATAAAAAAAATGTTTTAAGTGTAAAATATGCACAAATTTATTAATAACACGCACGCGCAGGTTTTCACGCAAAACTTTTGTTGATACGGATACTTTATGTAATCAGTGGTCACACGTTTTAAGGGTTAAAGTGTCTTGGGGCAATGAAGTGGTAAATATGAAAGGGCTCGTGTGTTTTGGTCATTTGAAAAAATATTTTTGAAGAAGCAATTTTTTTTTATTAAAGTTAATTTTAAAATTGTATGTTGATCAAATGACCTGATTTAATAACTCGAATAGTATGATATTCTATCGTGGTGTGTGAAAGACAGATTTAAGAGAAAATAATTTAACTAGTTGGACTCAGCGGGGTATCAGAAGCAATTATTTTCATTTTGACAGTCCAACAACATTCATTGCGTTATTTACGTTGTTGATATGAAGCAATGGATACTATGGAACATATGGAACAATATCCTTCAAAATGATTCAGATTGAGATTGAGATTGACAGTGTGTTACGCAATTAGGGTACTGGACTGCTGGTCAAGCCATTGTCGAATGAACTAAGATCTAACACCAGGCTCTATCATAATGTTTAAGTTCTTGATAACCATTTTTATCAATACCATAATTTTCCAAAATATTTTTATTCCCTTCCGGATACTAATATTATCCTCTCAATGTTAACCCATCTCTGGTCACCATAATTTCACCTTAATTCTTTACGGTAAGCCTAAATTCCTTTCGGCTGACTTCTCTAACGATTCTAGAAGGGTAAACCTGACATAATATTTAAAGTGTCCTTTTATTAAACGGTCCAGTTTCATTCGTTTATGGCCTGCTTTAGCGTGTCGAACCAAACAGTGCCTTGTAATTTAACCATTTTGTCGTACGGCATTATGCTAATAATTTCATAATATTTTTTGATACGCTCGCCCCTCCTTCGGACGCTTTAGGGACGGATTTAGAATGTTTATGTTCTTGTTAATATTATGATTTTTGATATTGACTGTACTGTTACTTTTACTACGGTTTTCACCAATGAAACTGGGGGGCGATTCTCGTAATTTTAAGAACGTTCACAGTCTGATCTCAGTCTCAATCTGTCAAAAATACCTCGAAGATCACTACATTTTTGACAAGTTTTGACATTGATTGTCGCTGAGATGAGATTGCGACTAGATTTTGAACGTTTTAATTACGGGAATTGGCCTTGAGAACGCAATTAGCACTTCTTAGCGTTCAAGAGCTGTCTGTATCAATATTCCACAGCAATTTTGACACTTACAACTCATGAACGTGGTTTAGGAGGAGAGATTAACGCATTCTGCCAGTCTTTTCTGTATCAACCTCACCATGAAGACTTAGGTGAAGTAAGCTTGAAGTGAGCTGTCATTCCACCTGTTCCCACTATTGACACCTCACTTCATACTCACTTCACTTGAGTTTTCACGGTGAGTATTTTACAGAATACATTGGCAATTGGTGAAATTCACCCTATTTTTTAAAGGTCCGTTGGGTTGGTTTGTATTGGAAGCATTTACAAGTTAGGTTATCCCTTAATGTAGGTATGAACTGAATAAGAAATATAAGTAAAAGAGTATAAATCGAATAAAAAAACAAAAGTAAAAAATGCATACATTACACAAGGTAATCAGGGCGATCCACTGTTGTAAAATGTATACAATTCTAAGTTATTAAAGATCTTAAGAAAAACCTGCAATAAGCTTTAAAAGTTATCCATAAGGTTTCAATACACGATAAAAACATGCAATCAAAGCAGTAGTCAAGGCTGTTTTCTATGAAACATTCACTATTGATAGGCACTCCTTCTATTATATTAACACCTGGCAGTTACAAAACTTGGGTTTAAGAAAAATAATTATTAACTAAGGTATTAATAATTAATAAGTATCTATTTGTCAGAGTTATACCTAACATAGATATGGTATGTTTATTTCATTTGTAGCCATATTGTTTACCAGAACACAATAGTGAGAGAATCTAAAAATAGGTAAGGTATCTCTCTGGTAATTTTATTTCTGTAAAAAAAACTGAATTACGCACTTTTTGCACGTCATAAATAGTATATTAAACTAGCTGAGGTCGGTTTCCTATTTTTTTATTTTATTTATATACTAGCAGCGCCCCGCGGTTTCACTCGCATAAGTTTCGATCCCGTGGGAATATCGGGATAAAAAGTATCCTATGTGTTATTCTAATGTATAAGCTATATTACTGTAAAATTTCATCAAAATCTGTTCTTCAGTTTTTGCGTGAAAGAGTAACAAACATCCATCCATCCTCACAAACTTTTGCGTTTATAATATTAGTAGGATACATTATCGTAGACCTGGAAATACAAAACAAAAACAATACATTTAACACTACAAAATATACAAAAGGCGGTGAAAAAACTCAGAGGCCCCAGTCTCTTTTAAAGTCCAGATATTGTGTTGGTCAGATAATGTGAGGACCAGGCCGCTTATCGTCTGAGATGGTCTTTTGAGCTTTTGCTTATTTCGGTTAGTTTATCGGCTGCAGAAAATCGGTGTCTGTTTCTATAATTTTGTCACGAGACCCGGTTCTGAGGCTGAATTTATAATTTGTACATAATTATATCAATATTATGGCTGGTGTCAAGATTAGTCTATTTCCAGTATAAAATTATTAATAGTAAATTAAATGTTATGTGTTTTTAACAAACATAATAAATTGACAAATTAAATTTAAAATTCAAATAAAATTTCAAAATCCGGCCGGTCAATATGTGAGCGCGCATTTTCGTAGGTTGGCGTGACACCTCTGCGTTTAGTGATGGGACAGTGTCGATTAATATTATCGATAGTGTTGCATTTATAAGTAAGCTTATAATGATAATGCAATTCGTGGAAGATGCACACAAAGTCCTTTCACTACACAAACACACTACTCATATCTTTTAACTATCCATTATGGATTTTTTCTACATTTTTAAGAGACACTTTAACCGCCTAAACTTAAAATCTAGTATTTTCAAGCAAATAATCTATGCAAACTAAAAATAACATTATTTATTTCCATGTAAAACAGCTCATTAACTCGAAACGTTCCCAAAAGTCATAAAAACGCTTAGTATCGATATCGACACCCATAAGCACATCACTAAACAATGCTGTTATGCAAAACAGTACGTACAGTGGACACTATCAGATCGGTGACCGCATTAACCGCGGCCACACTTATTTAGCCCCTAAATAATTATAAATTACTATATCTGCGATACCGGTTGCAGTTCTCACTTGAACTGTAATTAGCGTTTCATGTTGTCTGTTATTGATGTTGATTACAAAGCTCCTTGTGAAAGAGTTTGTCTAATGAGTAATATGGACCACCTACATATTTGCTCTATTTTTAGCGGTATACAGAGTGGCAGAGACATCGACGCGCAAACTCATCATCATCTGCCTAGCCTTTTCCCAAATATGTTGGGGTCGGCTTCCAGTCTAACGTGATACAGCTGAATACCAGTATTTTACATGGAGCGGCTGCCTATCTGACCTCCACAACCCAGTTACTAGGTAATACGATACCCCTTGGTAAGACTGGTTGTTAGACTTTCGGGATCGACTCGCTAACTGTAACCATGAATTCAGCACATGATTTTAGACTTCCCTGCGTTGAAATTTCGTCGGTTATTATTTAAAAAATCATCAGTTTTATATAAAAGTGTTTCTGGAACAGCTATTTTTTTTCTTAATAACCGACGAAAAAATTCAACGCAGAGGGGTCTAGAATCTCGTGCTGAGTCTATGGTAACAGGTTTTGCGTCCCTGCACTGGAAAACTAAGCCGAGAAATTACTCCGAGCATATTAAGCCCGTCTTTTGTTTTTGAAACTCGTACCCACGCAATTATGAAAGTCGGTCTTTCCATCACATACTAACCCACGGGCTATCATAATCAATATCGAAATCACTCATTCAAATTAGGCTGAGAATTATTCGAACGTCGAAAGTTATAAAAGACAGTCCCCAAAACGCCCGCCATTAACTCTATCTCCTACGCCATTAAATATCTATTTCCAACCGTCTAGCAAAAATTATTGATCTACCTAGCCTGCCCCCCTTCCCCCCCCCCAAGTGTCCGTCACCACTCGAGGACATTTTCTAACCCTACGGCCATTCAGTTCAACTCTACCTCAGTATTACCAGCCCATAGCCACTTCAGCTTTCATGAATATGTAAATAAATCTAGACCGTAAATCATGATAGATGTCAAATACTTTATGGTGTTGCATTGTATCTCAATTAGTGGAAAGTCTTATCAGTTGCTAAGTTATTTGTGCTGAGCTCCGAGTTTATACAGGATGTCCCTGGAAGTATGGATCAAATCGAATAGGGGCGTGGGCACGGTCATTTCCAAACTTTTTGACCCTGAGAATGTCGATGAATTTTTAACGGTTTAAAAGTTATGACCAATTTTTGTTTTTTTCAATCACTTCGCATAATGCTCAAAGAAAAAAATATTAAAAAACTTTCAGGGCTGTCAATGCGTTTTAGATAGCCCTGATAGTTTTTTTTAATGATTTTTTCTTTGACATTTATTTTAAGTAATGTTTGTTTTCGTCTAAATCTCCGAGCTAACTAGACAAAAACAAACATTACTTAAAATAAATGTTCTTGTATATCGATTTTATTCAATTTCGAGCGGCCATTGTTGTTTATATCTTTGGCAAATTTAGCGCGGCCGGACCTTAGATTCTGTACGCCTACGTCATCTTGAGAGTTATTTATTCCCGGGTCATCCCACCGTGTTTGCATAGTCAGTAGAAGTCCGACAAACCCATTTGCATCCCCAGATGCTCCTTGATCCTTCCCCTTAATCCAATCCGGGTGAAATAAATAGGCTAATTTAGAAACAATGCCAACAAAATGTCCTCATTTTCAGTAACATTGTAAAGTGATATTCGCGTGCGTCCACCGTCTCATTGTAAGTAATTCTTTTTGAATGTTCACGGTGATCGGCCATCTTGATAGTATCGATTTTTCGCGTAACACGCACCCACTCACTTAATTCTTGATTTAGGACCGCATCACATTTTGATAAGTATTTTTAATTTGAATAAATTATGATTTAAGGGTGTTATCGTACGGAATGGGCGGTTGTAATCATAACCGTGGTTCAGTTCGTTACGTCACGGCCTGCTAGTGTTGTGGTCGTGTTGTGTTTTGTTTTCGGCTACTATGACTCGGCTTTTGTGAGGAATTTGAATTTCTTTTGTTTTTAATGTTTCTAGGCAGCGTAGGGTTTTCTTTTTTAAGCGTAAGAATCAATCAATCTCAATCTGAATAATTTTGAAGGATACTGCTAATCCATTGCTTCATATGTTTGAAAAAATTGTCTGCTTGACAACGTAAATAACGCAATGAATATGGTTGAACTGTCAAAGTAAAAGCCATTTCTACTGATAGTGTGTTACGCAATTACCCCGCTGGTTGACTAATGAATAGGTACCTAATAGAGAAAAAGATACTTCTTAATAATTTTATTTTCTGCTAAAATGTTTAAAAAATTAGATTTTAAATACTAAAGTCTATCTGTAACCAAATCTAAAGTCACGTGATTTGATTGGTTATTGTTATTTTTGAGCAACCATCACGACGCGGTTGTAAATACTAAGGTATGCCATTCCTCTAGTAGGCTGGTTTCCGCAGACAGGCGTGACGTAACTTCGGTAGAACAATTTCCAAGAAGTTTTCATTGGAAATTTAAGATTAAATTGTTCTACCAGAGTTCGTCGCGCGTGTCTGCGGAAGCTTTTACAATAACTATAGAAAGATTGCAAAAATTGGCCCCAGATTTGTTTTAAGAATATTAAACCATTTTTTTTTCTTCCGCATAAAAATCCAAAAGGAAATAGTTTCAAGTCAATAGTTATTAACCCTTACCGTGTTCACGTCATTATTCTGGCACAGTTATCGCGAGAAAGCCGATAAAGATGTCACAGGGGCTTATAATTTCGACTCGCAAGCGATTAAACAGTGAGATTACCTTGTTTAGGGGACAAAAGCTATATTACTGTTACATTTCTTGCGTATAAATTTCGAGCGACGTTTTTCAGTAATAAAATCGTGATTTTTATATACTTTTTGTAGTAAATTTTTATGACTTTTGCGTTGTATTTTAAATGTTTTGGGTTGTAGAAGTTGGTGTTTTAATGGAATTTAATGGGAGTACGGGTTTAAAAAGTGCGATGGGTTTTCAAGGTTAATGTTTAGCATCATGGAAGAATTTTTTTTTATCGTAAGGAATTATGTTTTGAACTACTATAGCACACTTCTTCACACCCTTGAATTGGACAAAAACACTAGAAAAATAAAACCAAAACTATTTTTCACAATCTACCCAAATCTGCGGAGACGGAGACATACCCCGTGTTTTAACCAAAGCGAACGGTCGCTCGAATACGCGATCGTCGCGTTCATCCGTCACTCATTTGTTCGAAATACCGGAACGCGTCGCATCGCTGCACAAAAGGAACGTGACGGTCGGTGTTCGCGCGACGATCACTTTGGTTACACGGCCATATTTTCACTCACACATCCTCCCTCAACCTTTCAATGCCACCACGCTAAAAACTACCCAAAAAATCGCTAAACAACGGTACTGTATACACTTGACTCTTAACCCACCCGCGACATTAAACTTCTGTGGGGCCTTAGCAGGCAGCTGACACATTCTGCAATTTTTTCTCTCCTTCCCTAATTAATCATATCATGTATATATTAATCGCTTCGTTTTTTTCTTTCAGAATATTTTCGCGCCGGAATGCCACACACAGGTAAATAATTGTATTTAATTTCTTTATACGCTGCGTCTTGTTCGGATGTCACAACCTCTTCTTTTGGTGTTTGTCGTAAATGGGAATTCAACTGCCTTAATGAGTGGATAAACAGTTAATTATAGTTTTAGACAAATAACCATGTCTTTAAATTAATTGAGTAAGTAATACAGTCGGAGCCGCGATGACAATGACAGTTAAAAAAATATTATTGCTAACGAGTCTGTGAGTGAAAACTTTTGCAATGGTGAATTTGTGAGTGTTTTATCCATTCGAGGGCTGATTTTACCGAAGTCAGTTATCTTTTATCCGTGGAATTAAATTGAAGTCTGAAAGTTTTTGTATTAAAAAAAACTGTAGATAATAATTTCAAAATTAATTTTCAGGATAAAAGTTATTCTAGGAATAAAAGTTTTGTGAAATTCGCCCTTAGTTAAAGCTGGTTAGACAAGCAAACAAAACAGTAGTAACAAAGTATTACAAAATGCAACTATCAAAACAAGAAAAAAAAACCGTGGCAAAAATGGAGGAATTATTTTTTTACAATGGCAATAACATCCCATCATGTTTTTCGCTTTTAAAATATCTTATAATAATAAAATTAATGCATATCTATTTCTACCGTTCAAAATGGAAGGCGGTTAAAAGGATAATGAAAGAGTTTATTTACAAACGTCAAAATCTTGTCAAAATCAACAGTCCCGAGGGCATAGGAAACAAAACACTGCCACCGAACCAAGAACTCACACGTAGCAAAAAACGAATTCGCTTCAACAATCTTAACTTTCTTATCAACGAAACTCAAATACACTGACCGCTAAGTAGAATCATATATCAACGACTAAAATCTGGTAGCTAATGACGGTACGGATACGAAAATGCTCAGATCTTAATTAACTTGAGCATTTAACATTAAAGAAACCGAAAAGAAGCTTGTCTTATCGGCTGAACAGGAATTTACCTCACGCATTGAAATCATAAGCGTTTCAAAGAACCCTTTGGGGAGGGTTACCATGAATTTGAATGGTGTAGGATAAAGATATTAAAAAGAAAAACAAATAATTTTGGAGAAAATTCCCTGTGACAACCAGTTGTGTTACAACGTTAAAAACGTTTTGGGGAAAATCGTCCATCAGTCCGTCCTAGTCAGTCCGTCATAGACAGTTGTGTTATGGAGTGAAAATAAGAATAATTTGCTTGCTGGTGCTGGATAACCCAGTTATAAAATAGAAAAAAAAAAACGTCAAAATAGTTATAGAGAAAATCGACTGTCAGACAGTCGTGTTACTGTTTCATAAACTGCAGAGAGCATGTAACCTTTTAAGCCATGAATTACGTAGTATAAGTTAATGTTTTGTTGAACGACAGTTATAGATTAAATTATACTAAACATGGCAGTTATTACTCTAATTAGAAACATAACTCTAAAACAAAATAAGTTTTTACGGCATGCTTAGTTAACTAGTATTTGATTGCAATTTGTCAAGTTCAAGTTACATAATATGCGAAGATAATAAACATTTCTCATGTTTATTAACTACGCATATTATTCTGTTGTAATTATTATATTAGGGTTTGGGGGAGACCTTTGCCCAGCAGTGGGACAGTATAGGCTAACAAAAAAAAAGTGAAAAACAAAGGCGTCAAATCCGAGCAAAGCTTTAATTGGACTCTAAATATAGCTCTACAGACATTCTATACCTACTTTACACCTAAAACATACACAAAACGCAACCCATAACACTCCGAATGTAACCCGAAAGTCTCCCTTTACCATAAAACATATGAACCCTGGTACCTTACTACCGTCCACAACCATTAACGGTAATTAAACCAATCGAGTCCAAATCTCGTATCGAGATAAAATCGGATCCGTATCGAGCGGGCCCACCCGCATCAACACTCACTCGATTCTAATACATTATACATGCTCCGGCCACATTAGTTTCTTATTAACATCTGCTCACACTGAATTGACCGCTCTGAATGTCACATACAACTTTCTGTGATACTTTCAACCTTGTGGTAAAAGTAATAAGGGTTATAGAAATGGGAGAGTTGATTATTACCAATAAAATATCATTTTCATGATACACATCTCTTATACAGTAATAATTTTGGTAAACGTGATGATATCAGAGCATATTTAGAAATATTTTTGAATGATTTCGTACGTTTTCGAGATCACACACGACGTTTCCGGGTTATTTTTTTTTCTAATTTGAATATAAACTATTTGGTAAATTTTGGTACCAAGAATAACAATTTGGTGGACGTCTAATTAAGAACCGTTTGGTATATTGTTGGAGAGTTATTGAAGTTGTGTCGAAAACATGGAGATTTGACGGAAATATAATTTAAATTGTAAATGTATAATAGGTTCATTTACGTGCGTTATAAGTTTGAGTTGATTACTAGAGAGTGTGCTACTAAGACCAAACTTATTTCACAAAGAGCTAAGGAAACCGAGTTGGAATAAACAAGCTATTTGCATGCATGATTTGGTGAGGGAAATCTTGAGATCCTTGCAGTAGCTGCCATTGATGCACTAGCAGGAGATATCTATATAATATGAACCCAAGTTAATTGGTTGCATCACACAATATGAACCCAAGTTAAAAGTATTTTTCGGATTCTCTAATTATAAATACAGGGTGACAAAAAATAGCTGTTCCATACGTTTGGACCGCGTAGGTATTGCACTTATCTATGAATCAGCAGTTTTTTTTTTTATAACAGACGTTATATTTCTACGCCAGGGGATTGTGAATGTGCTGAATTCATTGTTACCGTTTGCGCGTCAATGTCCTCCCACCCTGTATAAATCAAAATAATAAATCTATGGACCTAGAATTATATATAAAGCTGCTTTGAAGATGTAATTACGAGATTTGAAGAACACAAACCCAACAGCAAAAATCATCCCGCCATCACAAATCTCAAATCAATAACCTACCGCCACGCTAACATCCTCTACACCTAATAAAAACTGATTATAATTTCTAAATCGAACATTAGGCAACACCTACACTATCGGACGAACAGATCAGACGAGAAGCTTTGTAAACGGTATTTAAACGCGACAAGTCGAGCGTCGGTTTGACGCCAAATTAACTTATTGAGTGCGTACGGGCGGGCGATGCAAAGCGACGGGCCGTCATCGGATGGTGTAGTGTGGATACACCTTTTAATTAGTCGTTGATTAGAGGCTTGTACTATTATGTTCTGTGTTAGAGGTGAATGTAGCTTAGAGACTAATATATTGTTTTTTAAAAGGGAATAAGTATGCAGGGTAACAGGGCCCAAACGTTACAAGGTAGAGCTGAACCAAGCTAAAAAAGAACTGATAACTTAAAAGGGATTAAAACAGTTGAATCAAATCAAAATCAAAATATTTTATTTCACATAAACCTACATGGGCACTTATGAAACGTCAGAAGCTAGGTGCACGGTTCCAATTGGTCGTTTCCTATGGAGAAGAACCGGCAAGAAACTCCGCGGTTACTCTTTTAAAAAATAATTGGATTTTACAATGTTTTCAAATTACAGTAGGTATGGGAGGACAGCGTAGGCCTGCCAACAAGTACCAGATACTTGATAAAATAAAAAATGGTCTACAGATCTAAAGTCTACAAGGCCTACAAAGTCCTCACATTTACAAAATAAGAATCTATCAAAAGGATAAATAAAATATAAAAATCTACTAAAACCAAGATGGATGTTAATAGAATATGAATGCTTCGGTCACTCTTAGTTTACATAAATGATTCAGGAAATGAAACGCTTTATAAAGATCTAAACATTTTAAGATCCACAATCACGGTAAAATTGTAATCATGCTGCAGAATTGACATAAAATTACTTTCAATAAGACATACAAAAAATGAGACCTAGGTTATAGATGATGCTAGTTTAATAGCTATCCTTTAAGTAAAATACATCATGAGCTCAAAGAACTTTACCGACAAGTAGACTAAAATGTTGCTAAGCCTTGCCACCCAAGACGAACACCGACAGTTTGCGAAACCGAATAAAACTCAAATGCTATTTTTTAATAGCATTTAAAGACACTATTATATTTACATTTAAATTAACTATTTAATCATATTATTTCGGGGAGTTCAATCAGTCGAGCTTAGCGCCGAAATGAGAATGAATGAGTTTCCTGTGCGCTATAGATTTTACAGTTGTAGAAGTTTTAATGAAGTTGTGGCTAAGTAATAACAGCCGCACGGGTCGATCGATCGGGTTAAGTTAAGCTTGCCACGGTTTGTCGGTGTGGATGGGTGACCATCTTTACATATCAAGACCCCTCCGTGCCTCAGAAAGCACATTAAGCCGTTGGTCCCGGCTGTCATTCGTGGATCTTTGACAGTCGTTACGGGTCGTCAGTGGCCCGAAAGTCTGACAACCAGTATTACCAAGGGCTATCGTATTACCCAGTAACTGGGTTATGGAGGTCAGATAGGCAGTCGCTCCATGTAAAATACTGGTATTCAGCTGCATCCGGTTAGACTGAAAGCCGACCCCAACATAGTTGCGAAAAGGCTAGGCAGATGATGAGAAGCTTTTAACGAAATTAAGTTCATAGTATTAAAAAGTTCTATGAAATAGTCCATACTGCGTATCATAATGCAATCTAGCCACTGCTAGGATTTAGACTCTTGTTTTAGCCACAAAGATTGTTTTTATTTATTAATCCTAGTGTCAGTAAGAGTTCCCTCTTACACAGAGGAGGCCTGTGTCCCAGCAGTGGGAACGTTATAGGCTGATAATGCAGTGCCAGTGCAAAATAAGTTTATTTTCTGGCCTGAAAACGAATTTTGTAACTATTCTATAATATTGTTTGTGTCTTAAAGAACCTTGGCTCCTAACTTTAAAAAACATGGGCGTTTTTGAAACGAATAGGTTTGAATTTCTTGTTTAAATTGTTAAATTTTACCTACAACAGAACAAATGCTATTCCGTAGAAATTCAATTCAATTTGGACTTTTCATTCTGTTTCATTCAAAGCCGGCTCAGCGGCTAGTAACGCTTCATGATAAGTACCGTCCATACTAAGCCCAACCATAATTTCGATAATAAGTCCGGTCTATATCAAATGAATCTAACATCAGATTCGATTTTCTACTTCGATGTTTACAACTATGTTACAATTTTATATCATAAACTTTATTTCCTTTTATTATTGTTCATTAATTATGGAAAAAACTTGTATCGGGTGGCCCATAAAGATGTTTATCGACGAATTAACGGTGGCCATATGTATATGCGCACTAAATGTTAAAGAATCTGTAATTTGGAACAAATCACGTTCTGAGTTTTAGTTTGGAAGTGTTAATTTTATATTTCATGGCGGAATAAATGTCGGTTTTGATAAACAAATTAATATAGGAGTAATTATTACGATTTTTGAGCCAGTTTATTTTTTTCTATCTAGCTAGTCGAGTAGCATAATCATTAATCAATCAACTTAGCTGATCGCAATCCACTGCTAGACATAGGCCTCTCCCAGGCTGCGCCACAACAGCCTGTCCTGTGCTTTTCGCATTCAGTCTGTCCCAGCCACCTTTTTGAGGTCGTCTATCCATCTTGCTGGGGGACGTCCCACACTACGCTTGCCAATATGCGGTCTCCACTCCAGAACTCGTCTGCTCACCGGCTATGGGACCTTCCACAAACATGGCCAACCCACTGCCACTTCATTTTGTTTAATCTGCAAGCTATTGGCCAGTGGTATCGGCCGCGACTTACGAGTTGTAAGTTCGTAGGTTCGAACCCAGACAGGCGCTTTACTTTGTGTAAGTAAATTATTTCATCACCACTGCTCTCAAAACGGTGAAGGAAAACATCGTGAGGAAACCGGCATGTCCTAGAGCCAAAATGTGACATCTACCAACCAGAACTGGACCCGCGTGGTAGATTACGGCCCACTCCCTCTCACAGAGAGGAGGCCTATGTCGCAGCACTGGGAACATTAAAGGTTGATTATGTATATCGGTAATTCCGGTTCTTTTCCGGATAACTTCGTTTCTGGTTTTGTCCTTCAAAGAAACTCCGAGCATAGCCCGCTCCATAACGCGCTGAGCGACGATAACAAAAAAATTAACAATTTATTCATTCAAAAAAGTCAAAAAAGAAAGTCATTCAAATTCAGTTAGATCTGTAATACATTTAATAAAACATAGATATGCAACGGAAAAATAAATTCTATTATAAATAAAACTTACTCAAAAAGATCCAAAATTTCATAAAAATCCCAATAATTCATAAGATTGAAGTAGCAGTGTATTTGCCTTTGGGCGCATTCATAAGCTTTTAAAAAACACTGACATTTTGAAGCTGTGTTATACAAAACACTATCTTTCTTTAGGGCTTCGTCGCTGCCCTTCCTTCTTTTTTTCTTAGATTTCTTATTCCTCAGTCTCCCTAATCCTTAGATCTGCAGACCGGTGACATGTAAGGACACCACATCTTTTCTACAACCCGAGCGCGTGGCGACAGCTTGTTCTCTGGTAAGTCTTCAGGTTTGTACCGTCTGTGGGATTTAGGCCTACAGAAGCGTAAGTCGGTGAGATCGACTGTGTTATGTACCCATGTTGTGTAGTATGCGCCCCCTAGAAAGAGAAATGTTCAAATGAAACTGTTGAACGAATCATGATCAAATTTTTTTTTTCACAAGAATGTGAGAAAATAAAAATAAATTAATGTGACGTGTGTGTATATGTGTTTTTCTGATTTAACATATTTTTAACTATGCAGGGTGTAAGGGACAACGATGCGCCAACTGTTGTCGTGATTTCAGTACATGATACCCACCAACGATGTCCCTTACCTGTTCAAGTCCATTTATAATATAATATAATGATATGTATATATGTCATATATTTACATTATTATTATGTTGACATTAAGTAATTATTTTATTTTAAATGTGTGTCTGTGGTTTCGACACCACTAACTTTATTATTATTTGTATACTCTCGAGTAAAATGTAGCGAACCTACCATCTTATTATAACATCCTATTGTAATGAAACCTACATTTACGAATAAATTTGATTTGATTTGATTTGTATATTGTATATAATATTATAAACGCGAAAGTTTATGAGGATGGATGGAAGGATGTGTTTCTCTTTCACGAAAAAACTACTGAACGGATTTTGATGAAACTTTACAGTATTATAGCTTATTCATCAGAATAACACATAGGATACCTTTTATCCCGATATTCCCACGGGATCGACACTTATGCGGGTGAAACCACGGGGCGCTGCTTATAGTATAACAGAATTGATTGTAGCAAGTTGCAGTACGTACCTTTAGTTTTTTATCTAGCAATACAACTAGATGACCAATCGACTATTTTATTAAGTTTTGGTTACTTGCTATATTAGAATGCAGGAGTTGTAGGATTTATAAGTCAAGGGTATTTCTCACTTTATGTTCGAATATTTACTTTTTGTCTTTTCAAAATATTTCTGATAATTAATTCCATTATATCCCAATAAGACAAAGCTTATTTTTATGAAAGCTTACATATTTTAAGTAAATAGTATCAAGAAGTAATACTAAAACTCCTTTTCTTGAATGATTATGAAGGAAAAATGGAAACAATTCCTTTATCTGCTCATTGTGTATAATAATTGTCTAAAATTTTAAAGTTTTCGTTCATATCCGTGCCGAAAACTCCGTCGTAGCTGTATATTTTAGAGGTTACAATAGTATTTCTCTGTCTTAGAAAATAACAGGCTACTCTTCAACATCATCATCAACAAACTTCACAAGTCCACTGCTGGGCATAGGCCGCTTGAACTGATCGTCATCTAACACACTTTTAGGCACCTGTCCCCCCGCGTCTAGCTATCAGAACAGTCGCTGAGAGACGCACGCTAGACGCATACCAGAGAGTGATTACTCTTGTATGCGTCTAGCGTGAGTCACTCGTTGCTCGCCAACTCGTTTTTAGTTACTTATGTTATCAGTAGCTCTACTCGCTTCTCTTAAATCGAAAGTTAAAGTACTGTAGTCACTACTTTAGCTCTTTATTCTTGTATACCTTTCTTACACTTAGCAATTTTGGTTCCCTTTCTTCCCCATCAGCAATAACATCATCACAAGCAGCTGTGTCCTCAAGACCACAGAGTACTTTTTGATAGACTGAAACTCAAGACGTATATTTAGTCAATACTTACTATCATAATTTTCAATCATATCCGGCCTGTAGGTGCCAACAGTGTAGAACCTTATTTTCTTCACAGCTGCTTCGTTTTCTGCGCAACGACACCGGTCCATGAGCCAGTACGCTTGTTACACAAACTCCACTTTACAAAAATAAATTGACAAATAATTTTGGTTTCTAACTGTCATTGTCAAAAATTTATGGTCGTTTTGTTTTTAATTTGGCTGTTTTTTAGTCGCTTTAATGTCTTCAAAGAGTATGTTATCAATTATTGCTTTCCTGCCTTGTGCCTAAACTTCTGCCTCTTGTATAAAATGGTTGGTATTCCGGTATACGGGATTATTCATTGATTCATTTAAGGTAACAGTAAACTTCAGTTAGAGCAAGTTGAAAGTTGCACATCATTAAAAGGTTCTCCCTACATGAATTTAGCAAATAACGTGGAGTAAGCAATAATACTAATATTGATTTCATCATAATATTTTATATTGAAGCATTCGCAGATTTGACCTATGATAAATCGAATGTTCTACGTGCATATATCTATTTACATCATTAACATTCTCCTGCCCTTATCCCAATTTATTTGGAGTCAGCGCAACATGTCTACTCCTTCCATACTTCTCTATTAGTCGTCATCTCGGTAGTCGCACTTTCACACAGTCCAGCCATCGTTTATATATATCTATATCCTTCCTAGGTTTTGCTTATATCCATTAGTTAAAACGCTGTTACAAACACCACAAATCACGAAAATGTATATCAAAATATTAACAGAAAACACTTTCCAAGTAATTGTAGTAAAAGCTGATATTTAAGGTCCGCCCTTTTTTTTTTTTGTGGATGGGAAATCATCTAATGTCTCCTCCCGCTCTGGGTGGAGCGGAAGGGAGTGTCAGACTCTTACTGACTAAAACCCACCCGTGTTCCTTCCTTAGCCCTTTATGTTCCGGGGCAGCGGTAACCCTTTCGGACGATCCCGCTACCCCGGCAGGCTTCGGCCCTGGCGGGCCCCTTCCTTTATGCTGACATCTCTTTGAGGCGCGGGTGGAACACATACGCGCCGTCCGGCACGGGCCTGGTCCTGATCGGACGGAGAGCTACCCATTACTCTCCGTCCGCAGGCCCGCGCCTACGGTGGCCGGGAGTCGTCACGCGGCTCCCGACGCCCGTAGCGTCTCCCGCGGCGGCTGAGGCGTGCGACTCTCTCCCTGAGCCGTCCCGCCACCTCCTTCGCTAGCATGACTGCTTCGCAGAAGGAGGTGACCGCCTCCCACTCCCTCTCGCCCCGGACCATGGCTTGAACCAGGGCCGGACGCGAGAGGTCGCCGCCGTTGCCGATCGCCTCTACGAGGACACGGCGGTGCTCCGCCCAAGCGGGGCAGACCTCCACCGTATGCTCCACCGTGTCCTCTGGGCGATCCTTGCAATGGTGACACCCGGGCGTCTCCTCCCGCCTGATGATGTGCAGGAACCTCCCGAAACATCCGTGTCCGGTGAGGACCTGCGTCAGGCGGTAGGTGAGAACGCCGTGACGCCTCTCTAGCCACTCCTCAAAGAGGGGTCTTATCGCCACTATCGTATATAGGTCCGCCCTGACATCTAAATACCCATCAACGTTTAAAGCACGACACGAAAAATCGTTGCTCCCGTATCCCTAATGTCGGAGCAATCGGCGGTGTTGTAAAATCAGTCACAAGTAGTAAAACGCGTAATAACATGTGCGATATACTGTCGATATACGCTGGAGGCGAAGGAAGGGAAAAGAAAAGGGTATCAGTATACAGGCTGACAGGGACATCGACGCGAAAACTGTACCCATGAATTCAGCACATGATTCTAGACGAGGGGGCCAAAATCATATGTCAGCGTAGAATTTTTTGTCGGTTATCAAAATGTATGAAACAGCCGTTTTTTTGTTCATCGACGAAAACTTTTTCTGGGGGGGCTCAGAATCATATGTTGAATCTATGGTAAAATAGGTTGAGCGTCGATGTCCCTGCCACTCTTATTATATCGATATAATAGAATGCGAAGGAAGGATTCTGCCGAAACATTACAAGGTAGAGTTGAACCAAACTAAAAAAAAAATGGATAAGTTAGAAAGGATTAAAACAGTTGATGGACATTAATAGAATATGAATGCTTCGTTCACTCTTAGTTTACATAAATGATTCAGGAAATCAAACGCTTTAGAAAGATCTCAACATTTTAAGATCACGGTAAAATTGTAATCATGCTGCAGAATTGACACAAAATTACCTTCAATAAGAAATACAATTTAAAGATGAGACCTAGGAAATCAAACGCTTTAGAAAGATCTCAACATTTTAAGATCACGGTAAAATTGTAATCATGCTGCAGAATTGACACAAAATTACCTTCAATAAGAAATACAATTTAAAGATGAGACCTAGGTTATAGGTGATGCTAGTTTAATAGCTATCTACCTATCCTTTCGTCGACTAAAATGTTGCCAAGCATTGCCACCCAAGACGAACACCGACAGTTTGCGAAACCGAATAAAACTCAAATGCTATTAAAATGTTGCGATTTAAAGACACTATTATATTTACATTTAAATTAACTATAATATTATTTCGGGGAGTTCAATCAGTCGAGCTTAGCGCCGAAATGAGAATGAATGAGTTTCCTGTGCGCTATAGATTTTACAGTTGTAGAAGCTTTAATGAAGTTGTGGCTAAGTAATAACAGCCGCACGGGTCGATCGATCAGGTTAAGCTAAGCTTGCCGCGGTTTTTCGGTGTGGATGGGTGACCATCTTTACATATCAAGACCCCTCCGTGCCTCAGAAAGCATTTTAAGGCGTTGGTCCCGGCTGTAATTCGTGGATGATAGTCTTTACGGGTTGTCAGTAGCCCGAAAGTCTGACAATCAGTCTTACTAAGGGGTATCGTATTACCCAGTAACTGGGTTGTGAGGTCAGATAGGCAGTCGTTTCATGTAAAATACTCGTATTTAGCTGCATTCGGTTAGACTGGAAGCCGACCCCAACATAGTTGGGAAAAGGCTAGGCAGATGATGAGAAACTTTTAACGAAATTAAGTTCATTAGTATTAAAAAGTTTCTATGAAATAGTCCATACTGCGTATCATAATGCAATCTAGCCACTGCTAGGATTTAGACTCTTGTTTTAGCCACAAAGATTGTTTTTTTTTATTAATTCTAGGCCTGTGTCCCAGCAGTGGGAACCCTATAGGCTGATAATGCAGTGTCAGTGCAAAATAAGTTTATTTTCTGACCCGAAAACCAATGCTGTAAGTAAAATAAGCACTTCTAGTGTTGATTTTATATTTCATGGCGAAATAAATTACAGTATAAATAAATATGGGGGTACTTATTACGATTTTTGAGCTAGTTCAATTTTCTATCTAGCTAGTCGAGCAAAATAATCATCAATCAATCAACTTAGCCTATCACAGTCCACTGCTGGACATAGGCTTCTCCCCGGCTGCGCCACAACAGCCTGTCCTGTGTTTTTCGCATTCAGTCTGTCCCAGCCACCTTTTTGAGGTCGTCTATCCATCTTGCTGGGGGACGTCCCACACTACGCTTGCCAATACGCGGTCTCCACTCCAGAACTCGTCTGCTCCACCGGCTAACGGTCCTTCCATAAACATGGCCAGCCCACTGCCACTTCAGTTTGCTTAATCTGCAAGCTATATCGGTAACTCCGGTTCTTTACCGGATAAGTTCGTTTCTGATTTTATCCTTCAAAGAAACTCCGAGCATAGCCCGCCCCATAACGCGCTGAGCGACCATAACAAAATAATTAACAATTTATTGCTCATAAAAAGATTTTTAATGAAAGTCTTTAAAATTCAGTTAGATCTGTAATATATTTATTAAAACATAGATATACAATGGCAAAATAAATCAATCTTTCTATCTCCTATATACATAAAACAAAGTCGGGTTGGTTACACCATTTATAACTCAAAAACGGCTGGACCAATTTTGATGATCTTTGATTTGTTGGATTGGCTCCGCCCCGAATAGCCGAATAACAACTATTAAAAGTATTAAAAAATGGGAAAAATTCACGAAAAAAAAATGAAAATTTTTGTTTCTCATACATTTAGGATGGAACGGCTTTTTTGATAATATCTCGAGAACGGATTGAATACTTTTTTTTTTCGTTCGTCTGACTATGTTTTAATTTAAAACGTTATTAATAGTCCGAATTAGGTTTCTATGGAAAGAAAAATAAATTGGAAACTCATTCCGAAATTCGGAAGAAACTGATCGTCCTTTTTATGGGATTTTTTATTCAATTCTAAATGTTTATTTCGGACAATAACAATCCATATTTTGTTAGCAGGTACAATATTTTAAACTATTGTTAGTCCACTTAATATATAAAATTAAACCAAAAAATTAAATTAGAATTAAATTAAAATCATCGTATGCATAATTAAAATCAATTAATTAAAATCATTAGAAACCCCTCCCAATCACCAGGCCTGAGTACACAGGTGCGTGCGCATCCAGTGCCCAACGATTGGACTGTCTTTGTCCCTTGGATGACGTTGGTACTTCCCCCTCACCCTACTCATTACTGATGCGGTTCTCTTGCGCATAATGGCAAAAAAATCATCGTTATTGGACAGGACAACGTCTGTCGGGTCAACGGATTATATACTTGACATCTTTACATAATAACTAATTATTTCGTAGTTTAGTATCTAAATACTTAACTCAGAAAACTAAATATGGATTAGAGAACAGAACTCGGGTCTACTTCAATACCTACTCTGTCCAAATGTGTAGGACACCTGACATCACAATTACACACATCACAACACAACACATCACCTATTATAAATAAAACTTAAAAACATCCTAAATTTCATAAATATCAATCATTAATAAGATTGAAGTAGCAGTGTTATTTTTTCGTAAGATTTTAAGGGGCCGACGGAGCATGCTTAGTTCATACAAACGTAATAACACAATAATTTGTAAATCAATCGTATTCTTAATGTAGTGTGTATTTATTCCGATTGGATTACAGAATATCTAGGTTTCCAAATATACATTTTGAATGGACACTGATTTAAAGACGAGTTATGAGAAAAATAAGTTTTCTATAGAAATTTGAAATTCCTCATATCTCGTCTTTTTATCAGTGTACTTTCAAAATATATATTTGGGAATTCTATTCATTTCTAGATATTCTGTAATCCAATCGGAATAAATACACACTACCTTAATAATATGTTTAATTTACCAATTATTTTGGTATTAGTTCATACAAATGAACTACGCATGCTCCGCCGGCCCGTTAAAAACCACTGAGATTTTGACAAAATACTATCTTTCTTTAGGGCTTCGTCGCTGCCTTTCCTCCTTTTTTTTCTTAGATTTCTTATTCCTCAGTCTTAATTCTTAGATCTGCAGACTGGTGTCATGTACGGACACCACATCTTCTCTATAGCCCGAACGCGTGGCGACAGCTTGTTCTCTGGTACGTCTTCTGGTTTGCATGGTCTGTGGGCTACAGGCCTACTGACGCGTAAGTCATTGAGATCGGCTTTGTTATGTACCCATGTTGTGTAGTATGCGCCCCCTGGAAAGAAAAATGTTCGAATGAAACTGTTGAACGAATCATGAAAAAAATTTTTTTTCACCAGAATGTAAGAAAAGAAAAAAAAATAATGTGAAGTGTATGTGTGTGTGTTTTTCTGAATTAACATATTTGTAACTATTCAGGCTGTAAGGGACAACGATGCTGTCGTGATTTCAGTACATGATTATAGACCCACCAACGATGTCTCTTAACTGCCCAAGTCCATCCTACTACAGGGTGGAATTTTCGAAGCGTACCTGGAGGGAAAGTACTCTAAATACTGAAGACAGCAAATTTTACTCAAAGGAAACATTCCTTTATTTTTAAAAAGAAACAAATCTGCGTTTAAACATTTTAGAAAATACGTTTGCCACACCCGGGAATCGAACCGACTAAAATCCGGAAAAAAAGTGTACTTTTATGGCACCAATCGATAGGGTCAATCATGAGGATGGAGGAGGAAGGAAAAATGGAAACAATTCCTTTGTCTGCTCACTGTGTATATATAATTGTCTAGATTTTTTTAAGTTTTACTTCATATCCGTGCCGAAAACTCCGTCGTAGCTGTATACTTTTGAGGTTACAATAGTGTTTCTCTTTCTTAGAAAATAACAGGTTACTCTTCAACATCATCATCAACAGTCTTTATAAGTCCACTGCTAGGCATAGGCCTCTTGAACCGATCTTCATCTAACACACTTTTAGGCACCTGTCCCCCCGCGTCTAGCTATCAGAACAGTCGCTGAGAGACGCACGCTAGACGCATACCAGAGAGTGATTACTCTCGTATGCGTCTAGCGTGAGTCACTCGTTGCTCGCCAACTCGTTTTTAGTTACTTATGTTATCAGTAGCTCCACTCGCTTCTCGTAAATCGAAAGTTAAAGTACTGTAGTCACTACTTTAGCTCTTTATTCTTGAATACCTTTCTTACACTTAGCAATTTTGGTTCCCTTTCTTCCCCATCAGCAATAACATCATCACAAGCAGCTGTGCCCTCAAGACGTATATTTAGTCAATACTTACTATCATAATTATCAATTACTTCCGGCCTGTAGGTGCCAACAGTGAAGAACCTTATTTTCTTCACAGCTGCTTCGTTTTCTGCGCAACGACACCGGTCCATGAGCCAGTACGCTTGTAACACAAACTCCACTTTACGAAAATAAATTGACAATTTTTTTTGGTTTATAACTGTCATTGTCAAAAATTTATGGTCGTTTTGTTTTTAATTTGGCCGTTTGTGAGGTTTTATTAGTCGTTTTAATGTCCCCAAAGAGTATGTTATCAATTATTGCTTTCCTGCCTTGTGCCTAAACTTCTGCCTCTAGTATAAAATGATTGGTCTTCCGGTATACGGGATTATTCATTGATTAATTTATGGTAACAGTAAACTCCAGTTAGAGCATTCAGTTTAAGTTGAAATTTGCATATCATGAAAAGGTTCTCTCCGTATGAATGTAGCTAATAACGTTGAGTAAGCAATAATACTAATATTAGTTTTATCATAATATTTTATATTCAAGCATTCGCAGATTTGACCTATGACTGCTTTGAATCGAATGTTCTACCTGCATATATCTATTTACATCATCAACATTCTCCTGCCCTTATTCCAAATTATTTGGAGTCAGCACAACATGTCTTCTTTTTCCATAATTCTCTTTTAGTCGTCATCTCGGTAATCACACTTTCGCACAGTATAACCATCGTTTATATATATCTATATCTTTCGTAGGTTTTGTATAATTATATCTATGTACATTTAAATAAGTACTCTATCGTTTAATCGTTTTTTTAAGTTAAAACGCTGTTTCAAACACCACAAATCACGATAATACTCGTATATATCAAAATATTAACAGAAAACACTTTCCAAGCTACCCTACACCCAATTCAAAACGCCCTTACAAAGTAATTGTAGTAAAAGCTGATATTTAAGGTCCGCCCTGACATCTAAATACCCATCAACGTTTAAAGCACGACACGAAAAATCGTTGCTCCCGTATCCCTAATGTCGGAGCAATCGGCGGTGTTGTAAAATCAGTCACAAGTAGTAAAACGCGTAATAACCTGTGCGATATACTGTCGATATACGCTGGAGGCGAAGGAAGGGAAAAGAAAAGAAGCAAGACTTTAACAACCGACCGATTGTAAAGTTGGAAGCATATTAACGTTATGGCCATCGAGACGCGTGCAATTCGTATCTTTAAATGTGTTCCACGAATTTACATTACGCTAGGTTTGTGTGTGGCGTTGGGTTTTTGTTGCTGTTTCGCAGTGTGAAATTATTTTTTTAATATCTACGTGTGATTAATCGAAAGAGTTACTGATTCTCAAGTCAACAGGTTATATTTGGTTGTTGTAGACGCTACATTTCCAAAAACTGGCCACCGTGATGAGGAAGGCTTATAGTGCCAAGTGAACACTCTTCTAAGAAACTAGAGTTAAATACTCATCAACCGACACTACTGAGTTTGGACCCACATTGCAGTTGACTAGTCCATATATGATGAATGAACATGATGTTCATCATAGATGGACTAATCAACTTTGCCAGAAACACACTACATAGGATGTTCAGAACTTTCTGACAAATAAATTATTTTGACTTTGGTCGATTATCATTGTGATTCCCAAGTTTCTTTAAATGGATCGAAGACAAGAAGAATGTAGATTTGAAAGGCCAAATAAAAGTCCACTTTCTGAATGAAAAAGCCGCAAAGCGCGACCAAGATGCTTTACTGTCCTTCTTAAGATATCTTAATAGACGCCTAGGGCCAGAAGTGAATGCGGTTGAAGATACATCCATGAAGGCAAAGATAAGATGACCAATAAAGTTGTAAAAGAAGTAAATTTTCTATATATTCTTTTGATCTAAAAATAACTGTATTTAGTTTTACGAAGATTTCTTTACTGACACTAATGCAGACTAATCTTAGGATATACAGTAAAAATATTATTAAAGTCTCTTTTCCTCTGTATAAATAAAGTCATTTCTTCGCTAGTACCAGCTTTTATGGCTCGTCGTTTATACGCTTAATATTATATTACGTTTCTTGAAATATTTGTTGGTCGGCAAATGTGAATATTGATCACTAAACTTTCTCAGTGCTGGCATTTTTGGACCAAAGAGTTCAAGTTCCTTCGGGATGGGTTGTTGTTCTAATGCTGCGGAACTGAACAGTTGATATATATATATGTTTGGAAGAATAGACGTGCTGCACCGACTGAAAACATATTGCGGTAGTGTCTTATATTAAGGCACTACTCGCTAGTGAAGGACTAAGAAAGTGCATATGACATTTCAACAGGAGACGCCTGGTCATGAAGACCGTAACGTAATGCGGAAGGAACCTTAGTTGCAATTGGACAATTCAGCAGCATCGCGATTAGGGTGCTGGGCCATAAACAGGAAAATATTGATGGCTAATTCCAACACCGTGCGTGTTATGTGTAACATGAGATGAGCGTGTAAGGCACCTGTCCCACCACGGGAGATTAACGAGAAGCGAGCAGAGCTAGCAATTAAAAACGAGTGGCGAGCTACGAGCAGTGTGCGCGACGGTGACAAGCGATTACTCGCTGGTATGCAGATGTTTGTCGAAGGACCGATGCCTGTGGAACAGACAGTCCTAGAGTGGAGACCGCGTATCGGCAAGCGTAGTGTGTGAAGCCCCCAATCTAGACATTAAGAAGGTGGCTGGGATGGATTGGATACGGAAGATGGAGGACAGAGTGTTGTGGCGCAACCTGGGAGAGGCCTATGTCCAGCAGTGGACTATGCGATAGGCTGAATTGATTGATGCGGATGCATCAAGCGTGAGTCTCTCAGCGACTTTTCTGCCCGCCAAGCGAGCGTCGCTAAGCGTGTACTCTCCCTTTGATAGCTCCTGTCGCTGCAACAAACAGATAGTCACCGATAACGGTGTCAACAGTCGGCGATCATCTATTAATAGATATTTTTACTAACACGGGACCTACAAGCTATAGTCGTACGTGAAAAATTTAGCTGGAGCGAAAAAATCGTTTATAGCTTCTCGCTTCCTGGTAGTGCGGTGGGACAGGTACCTTAAGCGTGGTGTCTGAACCAGTACTTCCTACAAAATATGGCGATACATAATATGCATAGTTTATTTCTATCATTATTTTCGTCGGGATGCATAACATGTGTTTATTGAGTAAGCAAGCAAATCTGGTACTTCCTGGTGATCTTCAAAATTGATAAAAACAGAATTGGTTTGCCTGTTTGTAAAGTTTTGACTAAGTACTAAACTCTCGAGCAGTGGTTTTCTAGTGATAACGGCCGCGACCTACGAATTTTAGATCGCGGCCTTGAACCCAGACAGGTGCTTTTTTTTGTAAATTATTTAATCACCGATGCTCTCAAAACGGCGAAGGAAAACATCGTGAGAAAACCGGCATGTTCGGCATCTACCAACCTGCTCTGGGCCCGCGTGGTGGAGTACGGCCCACTCCCTCTCACCGAGAGGAGGCCTGTGTCCCAGCAGTGGGAACATTACGGGCTGAAATTAGTATACTAAACTCTCGAAAGCATACGTATTGATGAAAGAAAAAAAGAAAGCTAAGCTGCCTTTTTCCTTTGAAATAACACTGGTAATGACGAATCTGAAGACGTCAAAGGGCTACTGCGGCAGTTCAAGGCAAAACGAATAAATCTGCTGCTTGAGAAAAATAAAGTTAAACGCTAGGAAATATACCTAAACTTAACCAAAGAAATTAAAACGAAGAGAAAGTTTTTTGAAGAACAATGATTTTTATAATAATAACCGCTAAAGTAAGTTATAATGTTATAAGTAGGTAGTTACAACTAGCTAATATTCCATTTACGGACTGCAAAGATGAGTGCTAATGCGGATAGGCAGCCATTGAAGGGCTTAATATCATGGTCTGAATTGGCGCGAAATTAAAGCTACCGGTATTGCGAGGTTGAATGTGTGCGCGCACGGTGACTATGAACCGCTTGTTGGCTATAAAACATGCGAGCGAGACACTGGCTGCACGGGCGATCCAGAATAATGCTGGAGTTTTTGCTTCTCTTGCCAACACAGAGAAGTAGTTTTCACGAAGTGTTTTTAGTTTTTTGTTTAATTGTTTCATCGTGGTGATGTACCAACTTTTGGGGTTGGTGCAACCCTTCTTGAACCCCAAAAGTTGGTACAACCCATATGGGTTGAAAATATGTATATACATAGGCTAACTGTACACCATACTGTTTGTCCTGAAGATTCGAAAGCTTTGAGGACCAATTGTAAATAATATGCCTCAAATCGAATCATCGTATGATGGAGATCACCATTCTGCCATCATTTTTTAAATGAACTTCCTTTTGACATATGTATTTTCTCTTGTAAGAACTGGAAGCTAACTTGAAGTATAAATCGGAGAACACATTTTTCAGAATGCAATTTTTTTTTTGCTTTTTTATTTGGTTTCAAATATAGGTCCTTCGTTACTCTGGGTGCATTTTTTCATGGTCATAATTCCAATAACAAAAAATCAGAGTTTTTGCATTTTTTGCTAGGATCCATCTAGTCGCCTATATCTCTCTCTATAACATCCTTAGCTACAAGTCACGGTTACGTATAATTACAACCTTAATTCTAATCTCATCACAAATCAATAAATACTTTTATATCTCCGCGATGTAACACTGGCAGCTATTTCGTTCAGTACGAGTCTCGCTTTGAACATTTACGATCGCTTTACTAAATGAGATTTTATCAGCACACGTTTTTTTACTGGTCCTTTTTCCCAACTTTGGACTCGGAGCCCTTACTTGTGTTTTATAGTAAAAAAGTTGGCTTGCAATGTTTTTGGGATTTTGTTTGACTGGAGATTTGTGCTGAAATTTATGTTGGCGAAATGGATCTAAAGACCAACTCTTTGAACAACTATTTCTAATTGATAGTTATGTTTTAAATTAATATGAAATGGAGAAGAATTGAGGCAGTCTGCAAGGATGGCGACGAGAGTAGGGACTATGTAAATGATAATGTGAATGAAAATGACTATGTGAATGATTTTAATTTGAGTATCGACACTCGGGGGGGTCGTAGCAAATAATGGAATTAAACAATAGACGTATGATAGAGCATAAACATCGACAAGTAATCAATGTACATTACTTTCGCAGAACTTCGCGGGACTAACCAATACCTATCGATAAAGCGGACACCATCGCGATTGCAGCTGTCAAACTAAATTGAATTTTAAAAGTTAGCTCTAACGACTAAATTAGCTTGAAAAACGATATAATCATTACAGCAAGCGATCTGAAAGAGGAATCGTAAAGCAAGGGTAAGTAATTTGCATCCGTTCCCTGGAGCGGTAGACGCGACAACACCCGTGAAATGGCCTATAGGCGGGAGCAGTTCTACTTCAGAGAAAAACGTCATAAACCCAAATTACTGCAGACAAATTAGAACGCTAATTTTATTAGCATTAAGGCTGTAAACCGCTTGGCAGCGACCGATTGTTTTATTACCTTATAATGGGTTGGCTTAGCAGTAGCGGTTAACGTAGGTGCAAGGATTTTAAATCAGGTTACCTAGAATGTGATTTCAGAGCTTTAATAGTGATTGATTTTTCTTTTTGATTACGTATGAGCATTGTGGGTTGGTTTATTACTTTTGTCTTTGATTTCATTATAATAATCGGATTACGAGTATACCTTTTAGGGATGTGTGAATATTTTGGTAAACGCTGCATTTGTTATTTATGTTTCTGTGTCTAATGAACCTCTAATTTCATCAATATTAATGGTATTTGGTCCTATGGCTTTATTTTGCTATTACTTAGCCACAAGCCCCTCCAGAGCTTGTGGCTATGTAATAACAGCCGCACGGGTTAAGTTAGGCTTGCCGCGGTTGGTCTCTGGATGGGTAACCATGTTTACATATCAAGACCCTTCCGTGCCTTGCAAAGCTGCCATTCCCAGCTGTCATTCGTGGATCTTTGGCAGTCGTTACGGGTCGTCTGACAACCGATCTTACCAAGGGGTATTACTCAGTAACTGGGTTGTGGAAATCAAACAGGCAGTCGCTTCATGTAAAACATATATATGTATTCAGCTGCATCCAGTAAGACTGAAAGCCGACCCCAACATAGTTGGGAAAAGGCTAGGCAGATGATGATAAGTATCACTTATAGCTATAATCAATCTTTCCAGGTGTGATTTTTGGTCCTTTTGGTTATAAGCATGAGATTATCCTGATCAGCGTATCTAAGTAGCAATAAAGCCTCGCCCTCTATGTCATGCACATTGATTGGTAATAACGTCATCTATACACACCGCTGTTGAACTGTTCACACCTTGGTTATGTCATTAATGTTACTGGGAAACTGTTTTATTTGAATTACTATGAAGCCGGTGTGCCTTTAGATTGAAATTGAAAATCAACTTCACGATATCCACCCATCTTTTGTTGAAAACATTTTAAAACTATTCTATATAGATAACATCACATATAGAAAGTATCACACATAAAGAAACATAACATCACGCCAGTAAAATCTGAAAGGTTAGGCAGATGTGTACCTACAGCACACTCACAATTTGCCAGTTATGGTTAAGTCCCATTTAATAAGGGGCGGGCTATTGCCATCAGTTGGGTAGAAATCCAGACTCCGGGATGCTATTAAAAAGCTCCAGATAGAAAATCCCAATAATACTTTATCCGGAACCCAGGACCTCATCCTCAACACTTAACCAACAAGGCTATACAAACGAACGGAATATTTTTTTATTTGACCTCTTCCGATGCTTTTTACGAATCCAGGTGTGGTTTTCCATAATTTCTACTTCTGTCGGCTTCTTTGCCAAAGAAACAGCTCTACGATACTATCAACATCAAAACTAATACTCGTAAAACAAATAATATCAAATTACAAAACGGCTATTAATCCATTTTATACGACTCATAATTAATAGAGAATAGACAAGAAACCTTATTTATTCTTTAAATTAACGACATTAGCGATAAATTCCGACGACATATCTAAAGATCTAAAACTTTTTACAAAGGAATGACTGCTTTTTCACTTTTTATCGTAATTGGGTCGTCAAGATGATATGAATTTGGCAATCAAATAAATATTAGTCCGGAATTGGGACAGGTGGAGTGCCGAAATTAAGGTATGTGGTGCGCCCTTTGTAATTGAGATATAAATGCTGTTTCTTGATTAACTGCGAGGGGTTGGCTTTAATGTTTTGGGCTGTTTTGTGAATATGAATTTGTGTGCTAAAATTGGTTTTTGTTTCGATTAAGAATTCAGTCTTTTGTTTTGAGTACGATGTGGGAAAACTTGATGCGAAGCGGACAAGGCTTTTGCTACGGAATGTTTCCTTTTGAGTTACATACACATTTATTTTGGCCCAAGCTGTACTGGTTGACAGGCCTTTTTATTTTTTTGTGGGAAATTATCAAATAACTTCTCCCGCTCTGGGCGAAGCGGGAGGGCGTGTCAGACTTTTACTGGCTGAAACCCACCCATGTACCTTCAGTTACGGAGGTGACGGCTTCCCATGCACTCTCGCTCCGTACTATGGCCTGGATCAGGGCCGACGCGAAAGATCGCCGCCGCGAGGACGCGGCGTTGCTCCGCCCAAGCCGGGCAGACCTCCACCGTATGCTCCACCATGTCCTCCGGGCAATCCACACAATGGTGACACCCGGGCGTTTCCTCCCGACTTATACGGAACAGGAACCTCCCGAAGTAACCGTGTCCGGTGAGTTCCTGCGTCAGGCGGAAGGTGAGGATACCGTGGCGCCTCTCTAGCCACTCCTCAAAGAGGGGACTTATCGCCGCTATCGTGACGTGCCCTAGTTGACAGGCCTACAATGACCTCCCATACCTATTAACACTGTAATTTGAAAACATTGTAAAGGCCTTAATTTTAAAAGAATAACCGTGGAGATACTTGCCGGCTCTTACTTAGAAAACGACCAATTGGAAACGTACCCCATAGCTTGTGAAGTTTCATAATTGCCTATGTAACTTTATGTGAAATAAGATATTTTGAATTCTGATTGCTACTTCGAACGACCAGTGTTGTTCTTAAAGAACATGATTTGACCAAGATTCTGGGGTCTGAAAAGAGACTGTGACTTCTTTTTTTTTCGGCCTTTCATCTCAGAGTAGTCAGGAAACGCCGTGGACCTCATCTAGTTTTTAAAAATATGGTTGACGTGTAAAATTTAAATAACATCATTTATCTTCTAACCAATATTATTATTTTGCTGCACTTTCGCTAAAATAACAAAGGCTCTTGAAATACTTCATCATAGTTATAATTATTTTAGTTCACACAAAGATTCTCACTGTCATCTTCACAAGTGTGAAGTCTTAATCAGTTGCGTGCAATATTACCCTCATGTCGTGCGTGCAATATTGCCATGGTGGCTGTCGATGTACAATTATGCGCGCTTCACGACTCATTATTACCGTTAAGATTTAAACAACTACTGAAATTGTGTGGGCGGTGTCCTTTGATGAGAAAAGTTACACGTTATGGAGTATGAGTCATAGTGGTGAATCCTTCATGGGTGACCACAGATAACGGATCCATTATTGATTTCATCACATGAGTGAACAATTAATATTGCTTTACTTAATTTATGTAAAATCACCAATGCGTCATTGAATTTCGGTTAGTCAATTATAATCTAGTCCGTATAATAAATGAACTTAATATTTTAAAAGATAGGTACTTTTTCATCATGCACATAATTTCGAATATTAATTATATACTGATATTATGACATACTTTGATGGTTATTAAAAAATATAATAGTAGGTACATAGCTGTACTGTATGGTTAAAGTTATTAGTTGTTTTTAAATTCTTTTTTGTGTATAATTGATTCTAAATTATGTGCATGTGCATTTCATTGGACGTGACTGTACTTCTAAAATATGATATTATTAAACTCGACATAAAGGTAATAAAAGCGTGGTAAATAAACTCGACATAAAGGGAATAGAAACGGGACAGAAAACTAAGCTCGACATAAGGGTAATAGAAGCGAGACAAGGTTTTCGGTTTGTCATTTAACGCATGGCATGAGTTGGTAAAAGTTGGCCATTTGGAGAATTAGACATTTTACGAATTAGTTCTTTTACGAATGAGTCCTTTCACGAATTAGGCATTTTACTACTTAGTCCTTTTGAGAATTAGCCATTTCGAGAATTAGTCCTTTTGAGAAATAGTCCATTCGCGAATTGGCCCTTTAGAGAATCGGGTGCCATTTTGCGAATTAGGCATTATACGACTAAACGAAAAAAACATGTACTCTTTAGGCTGTTTGATGGCTAAGCAAGAATCATGGCTTATTTCTGTTCTATTGTACGGTAGAACGCTTGGATGTCCAACGTCTTGGCATGTATTAAGAAACTGTTAGGATCATCACCTGCCTAGCCTTTTCCCAACTGTGATGGGCTCGGCTTCCAGTCTAATCGGAGCTGCTGAACACCAGCATTTTTTCGTAGAGCGACTGTTTATCGGACCTCAGACTGGCGTCTCAGATACTGTGTAACACGATACAAACTGTAGGCATACAGCTCTATATTATAATAGCAGTCTGCCGACTATTACTTAATAGGTAAAGATATAACGAAAATTTTTCTCAAAACTTGAGACTTGACACATTTACACCCAGACTAACAGTTCCGCTACCCCATATATCCTTACTACGCATTCAAAAATACCAGGCAAACATATTCACAAAGAGATTACATCCACAGGTCAGGCCGGCGTCAACCAATTGGGAGGCGTGTTCGTCAACGGCCGCCCCCTTCCCGATGTGGTTCGAAAAAGAATCGTGGAGTTGGCCATCATGGGAGTAAGACCCTGCGACATCAGCAGGCAGCTACTAGTGTCACATGGGTGCGTGTCCAAGATCCTGACGAGGTTCTACGAGACCGGGTCCATTAGACCAGGGTCTATTGGAGGCAGCAAGACTAAGGTGAGTGTTAGTATTGTGTTTTAAGTATTTGAAATAAGTGACCTATTTTGTGTGAATTTGAGAAGGGGGTTTTCAATTCGGTTTCTGTATATTCGACTTCGTAACTGATCTAATACCCTAAGATTAAATGCCACTTGTAGTTCGTAAAACTGTCGTTTTACGAACTACAAGTGGCATTTAATCTTAACCTTGTCAGGTTTCTTCTCTATTTTGTGAGAGTTAGTTTAAGTTTAAATTAACATTATATTTGGTGGGAATTGTTGGTTTAAGTAAAAAAAAAAAACAACTACGAGGTCGACTATACATGTTGCTGTGATTTTTACAGCGCATGTATAATTTTCAGAATTTACATTAAAAAGCTGATTTAAAACTGTGTTTTTTTTTTTAATTTTAACGTATATATTTTTAATAAATTGTCGCATTAGCACACGTTAAGAACTCATTGCCAATGCTACAAAATTCTACAGTATCGAAAACTTCGGTATGTCACCTTGATCTTGAGGCATTCAAGGGTGCTCGCGACCAAAGTAGGAACTTAAAATGTTTCGAAAATCTTAGGAATCTTTCCAAAAATCCGCCGTCCCTTTAGCACAAGTTTGTAAGTAAAAAAAAATGTAAATGACGGTAGTGTTGTCAAACATGACTGGAACTGCTTTGTTCCTTGGAGTCACCGTGACAAGGTGATGCCAATCAGTAGCCATCATAAATAAGTAATGACTGATCCTTTTCCTCTTCTGCGTAATTTAAAATGGCCTTTTTAATTTTTTGTTGTTTTGCATTTGGCGCCGCCAATCTAATCAGACATGCCAAAATAATATGAGAGACAATAAATCAGGAATCCTCAATAAAGGAGGAAATAAACTTGGTAACGTTTTGACAAATAATTTAAAATCAATTAAATCTATTGAGTTTTAGCCTTTTGGCCAGAATAGCGATACTTTTTTTCCGAATGTAAAATTGTAGTTCCTGAACATTCTACAGTCAAAAATATTTTTACAACAAAAAAATTCAACCTGCAAATGTCAAAAGACGGAAAGAAGAAAAAAAATAAATGAACAGTGTTGTCAGTCTGCGCATCGATACTTGGCAAATCGAGCGGGTCACGCCGGCGCCGCCGCCAATGACTAGTAATTATAAACTATTTAACATAATAATTATGTATTATGAACCGTTTTCTTCCATATTGGCTAACAAAGTTTGTTGCCACGCACAGCTTTTAAAATCGAATCGAATATTCACTCTGCAATTGTGTAAAATAAAACTGAAAAAAGAAAATAGTTTAGCCAACTTGTAACTTCAAAGTTTCCAAATCGTTATCTCACAGCATTCGGATTACAAAAAAATAAAACAAAGAAAAATTGCATCTTAGTTTTCTCAAAATTTTTATGTTACCAAATGTCGGAACATGGAAGGAAAAAAATGTAAATCAACAGTGTTGTCGGCTCATCTTCCGTCGATAGCCGGCGAATCGAGCGGGTCACGCAGCCAATCACCAGTAATTATAAACTATAAAATTTTTAACCGGCACCGACTTTCGGCTTCTTGAGATGGCCTTTCGACACGCCCGTAAGGCGCATGATTGGTAGGGTTAAGTGTGGTTCTGTATGTGATATTTTATAGAAGGCATTATTACAAATCGTTTCATTCAACTTTCCTTTCAACTTTACATATTTTGACCATTCATTATGACTATCGAATGTGTTATAAAATAAGATTATTTTCACTTTTGGTTAAGTTTTAAATTTTTAATATTATTTTCATGTGCTTCCTTGCTCTGCGTTTGTTCAAAAATTAGACACCAATGCTTGGTGAGACTAAACATTGGTGTCAGTCAACCTAAGAATTTAAAGGTGTTTTTAAAATGACACAAAAGTATAATTTTCAAAAAAAAAAAATAGAATCCAGCACATTTTTTAAACCTTTCTAAAAACCTTCCTTCAATCATAGACCAAGTACCGTTGAAAACGTCCAAACGTTTTGCTATCAACCGATAGAACCCCACAACAAAGTCCGGTAAGCGTATTCGACATCGACCTCACTAAATTCGGTACGCCAATAAAAGAACCATTTGTTCTTCCTCAAACGGACGCCGACATCAAAAAATTGATTACAACAAAATACTCCGAAATCACCGAATACTTTTATTGACGGTGTTATGGGAACACTTAATTGACTACTAATCAAGGTGATCAAACGTCACGTACAACCCGATCCATCGTACATTTCGATTATAATCGGTATACATAGAATTATATCGATATGACAGTGAGCAGTGAGCTCATCACTAAAATCGGAACCAATTGTGAATTATGTAAAACGTTTCGTTTGTTAATTACATTTTCGCGTTTCTTTAAATCATTTTATGGTTATATATTGCTGTTTTATATGCTGATTGAATAAATAATAGCGTGGCATTTACATCAATATTTTCGACATACTAGTATCCGTGGGATAAAAAAATTGGCCAGTTTTTGTTAGATACTTTCTAAATGCAGCTAATATTTTTATTTTATTACTCTAAAGTTATAATTCTCATAATTTCGTAAATAAAATTGATCGTCCTGACTTTAACTGAATTGTTTGTGAAAAAAAAATATCGCTTTCTCGCTGGAGAGGTATTTTATAAAATCATAGATAGATAGATAGATAATGGTAATTAGACATGGGAAAAAAGCTGAAACAAGTTTCAACATATTTTTTTTTGACGTTTGTTAGCAAAAATTATGCACATTTTATTTTTTTCTTTACGGTTCGATCTTATTTGGAACGGTGCTAAGTTAGATGCGTTTTAATCTTTGAATAAATTACCGAGTAATGAATTGCCAGCCTGTCGCCACCGAGTAAAATTCGCGTGGGACGATACATTCCGAAGTTTTATCGTCCCCAAATCAATATAAAAATTTGAAAGTAAGCATTCAATTTAATTTCTAACGCAATCTAATTTGAAGAATTAGCATTGCCATTCAACGTGGCAATGCTGCCAGTCTTCTGGGCACGTTTCCGGATGACAGCGATGCGGACGAGTACTTCGACGCCTAAGCGTCCTTTGTTTTTTATATTTATTTGTATAGTAAGTTAGTTAGTCATTTAATTTAGTGTCTAGTGTAAATAATTAGTTACATTTTCTATAAATAGACATTTGATAAATGCAAAAAAGGAAACCTTTAACTTAATAAAACGTGAAATTACATAAAATAATCAATTATTACATAAATAATATTTTCCATGTTACTTTATTCATAAATCAAAAAAAGAAAAAATATTTTTTATCTTTATTTAGAAAAAAAAAAAAAAACAAATGGTTAAACTAAAAAATTATGCAGGGACCATTACGCCAGTGCGATAACCTCAATTAATTAAACACTACAACCAAATCAAAAGTATAAATGAACAGTAACGATTTCTCTGTGAAAAATCGTTTGATTGGACAATTTGCCCAGCCTTCGGTTTTATAAGGTTACAACAATATCGTTTGAGGCACCTTCGAGTCTTATGACCCTATTTAGGTTGATCGGCAATACTACTCGTAATTGGATTTTCCTTATGAAATAAGTTTGACTGCATAGGTGCGTAATTTAGACAGAACTAGATTTCTGTTTTTTTTTTTCGGAATAATGTAAAAACTGACGCCAAAAAATAGGACTTGCCTTTTATTGAACATATTCAATCTGCCTAGCCGGTAGCCTTTTCCCATCTGTAGGGCTTCTGACTACCCGTAACGACTGTCAAAGATCTACAAATAACAGCTGGAACCAACGGCTTAAGGACGCTATCACATTTTTCCACGAATAACAGTGCTTTTCAGGTACCATTTTAATGAACTTGGAGTCGCAACTGCAAGGATATCTTGGTTTCAAATTAAAGATAATATATTCATCTCCAGAATGGCTCCATAACAATTAAATAGCCCTATACAAAATTTTCACACAAATACGTTTTTACCATCACAGTAATCGCAAAAAATTTAATAAAAAGGGGTTTGAATAAGTACCTATATAGCTAAATCCACTGCATATTTTAATTTAAAAATAAGAAGATATTGTTGCTTATATAGTCCTGATACGACAAGCTAAATATTTTGTAGATAAATAAATAACTTTTTCATTTATGAGACAAATAAGAAACGCTCTCAAATTTCTCCATACATTTTCTACCCGCGGACACTTGCGGTTCGTCATTCCGCGCTCAGAGGCGCTCGTGGAAGCACGTCTGTGTCGCTTTCTCGCAAAAAATAATTACGTAAAAAAGTGAGTTCCGAGTTGTGTACTGAGGTCGGATGAAGTTGATACTTTTTCGGACCGAAATAAAATTAAGTACGATTATTGGTATTTTTTTCAGAAACAAATACTTAGTTGTAATTTTTACAAGCTTTTATTTAACTTGCAATGTATGTATGTACGAGTATGTATGTATGTAACTATGTTTGTTCGGGTGGACTCTTGCAACTAAATTTTGAACCAGATATCTTCAACCGATTGAGCTGAAATTTTGTATGCACTTTTAGTTTGGATGACAATGCATGGTTAGCTATGTGACGTTATTCTAAATCCAAAATGGCGGAACGCCCAAGATGGCGGACTACTTATTTTTAAGGCACTCCTACAATATGGATATCAAATGAAAGCGATTGCTAAGAATAACTCGAAAAATAAAATGACGTCACTCTAAATCCAATATGGCGGACTTCTAAAGATGGTGGACTAGTTATTTTTAATGCACTCCTACAATATGGGTATCAAATGAAAGGGATTGCTGAGAATAACTCGGAAAATAAAGTGACGTCACTATAAATCTAATATGGCGGTCATCTAAAGATGGTGGACTAGTTATTTTAATGCACTGCAACAATATGGGTATCAAATTAAATTACTTGCTGAGGATGACTTGAAAAATAAAGTGACGGCATTCTAAATCCAATATGGCGGAACACCAAAAATGGCGGACTAGTTATTTTTAATGCACTTCTACAATATGGGTATCAAATGAAAGGGCTTGCTGAGAATAACTCAAAAAACAATGTGACGTTACTCTAAATGCAATATGGCGGACTTCTAAAGATAGCGGACTAAGCTTTTTATGCTTTCCTACAACATGGGTATCAAATGAAAGGTCTTGCTCAGAATACGTATGCGAGTTAAACTCCACAAAAAAACCTGTCCAGCAATAACTAAAAAGTAAAAAACAAATTAAAAGTAATTTTTTTTTTAAAAACAAGCTTTTAGTTAAATGCGCTAAAAAGAATAAAATAAAATTGTCCTTTAAAACTTTTACTATCAACTTATAACGTCATTAAGTACACAAGTTATATTTATGATATAAAAGCTTGTTGCGAGATTTACCTGTGTAGATAAACAAGTAAATAACATGATCTGATTGATTTTCATTTTTTTAATTTTCAAACTAAGTAAATACGAGTACTTAAATCTGAAAAAAACTTTTTTACTTTTAATTTATTTATTTAGTGGATGTAGATGACGGATAAAGATTGTACCTATAAATATTTATTTTATTATTTTATAATCAAATTAAAATGATGGAAATGTTTTTTTTTGACATTCGATATTAATAGCCGATTTTGGGGTTTTTCGGGGTGATGATTACGAATATAACATCCATTTTTTATTCAAGGTGGCGGATTTTTGTTTGTGACAAATCGACTTACGTCCAATTTCTTCATAATACCAGTATATCCAGTTGTCATGCTACGTCACAGTTTTACTCTTCAATTCAGTATTTTTTTTTAGTGAATTATAATGTTGCTATATTGAAGAATACAATTGTGACGTAGCATGACAACTGAATAGACTGGTATTACGTTTAGTCGGTTAACAAAGTCGCGTGGTTTTTTTGTTTACCTTTATTTAGCTACCTAAACCTATGGAGTATAGTAGTAGTACAATGAAATATTTTCTATGTGAAAAGACAGCTGTGCTGCTGGGGAGTTTGTTGCGCCACTTCTTCCCAGCGAAAGCACTAAGAAGTGAAGGGCGGGCATTTTGGGGACTGTCTTTTGTAATTTTGACATTCGAAAAGTGCTGATTCTCAGCCTAATTTGAATAAATTACTTTTGATTTACTTTTTTTAAATTTTTAAGTAAATAAAATACTTACTGTTTTCATAAGGGAATGATTATTATTAAATATCACAACGAAACTCTACGATAAACTCCCAGGCTAGTATTTGATTATGTAATACTCCAACAATTGACATCAAAAATAATATTTAAAAGTACTTAGGTACATCTTTTCAAACTAACAGCAGACTGGTATAAATGTGGATGTTCCTTGTAATACTTAAATATTAAGGTCGTTTTTGGGTACCTAGTAATGAACATATTGACTGATGAACTTCAACAATACTAAAAACATGATTATCACGCAGATAGTAAGTACTAATAACACTTACCAAATTCGATTGCGAACTTACAACTAACTTTACTCAATAAATACCAGCAAAATTAAAAAAAAAAATCTTCAAGTACCAAGATTAGTTAAGTTACGTATAAAAATCGAGCGAACAATGGTTTCAATGTGTGCGTGCGCGAAATGTTGCTGTGTTGCGATTCAGATACCTAAACTTGAGCGAGTTCAAAATGTGATAGCGTCCTTAAGGCCGAAGAATGAAGAGATCTCAGTATGTTATGGAGGGTCACCCATCCATGGACCGATCTTGACAAGCGTTGCTTAACCTCGAAGATCGACCTGTGTAGCTGTTATTATTTAGCCACTGGCCCCTTTTCCAAAAGCCTTCATTTCCAAAATACCTTTAACGGTCCATATTTCTAAAACACCCTAACTAAATACCAAAACCGCTCGCTACAAATATCTAAATTGCTCCAAACGCAAGAACATATAAAAAGCTAAACGTGAAACACATAAAAATCGTACACATTTGAAACAATTTGACCAATTCAAATCACTAGTGTGGGAAACCACGCTATCTTTTTTTACAATCTTTTTTCTTACAAATATTTACCGTTATTATTTCAGTTTTCGAATAGCGAAAACTCGGGATAAACGGTCGATTACACCGTGTAGCTATTATAAAATTACGATACGCTTTTTCTAAGTTAATTGGTGATCACTTCAGAAGCATATTTCTGTAGTTTTACCGGCTGGTTGAGCTTCTACTTTTAATTAAAGTTTAAGTTGTTACGAGCCGTCTAGCTATTCGTTAATGTTAACACGAAAGTTTTATCATCTGTAATGGCTGGTCGGGTACTAAATGGTAAACAAATGAAGCGCTTTTGAGTTTAGACGTTTTATTGTTAACACTTAGAGCTGGTAGTAGGGCTTGCAGGAATCTGTTGTAATGGAAATTGATCGAATATTCGAATATCGCAATTTTTGTATTCGAATATTCGAAAAGTTTATTATTCGAATAATAACCGAAAAAAATCGAATATTAAACATCCGAATATTTGCAAGCCCTAGCTGGTAGGGTTGGTTGCTACTTATCGAATAATTATTCTTCTTTTTCTGGTTTTGGTGGCTGTCACATATCTTCGAATCTTTAGTTCTAAAACATGTCGTTTTCCTCACGATGTTTTCCTTCACCGCACCCACGTGGTGCATTATGGCTCACTCCCTCTCATAGAGGAGGCCTGTGTCCCAGCAGTGGGAACATTATAGGCTGATTATGCTTATGCTATGCTTCTGGTTTTGAGTCTCTCAATTTAAAACTTAACATCACGCTTATAATCCCCGAAGAGTTAGGCAGAGGTGTACCTAAAGTTCACTCACACTTCACCAGTTATGTTTAAGTCCCATGATAAAGTTGGCGAGTGTATTCATATTGCCATCAACCGGGCACAAATCCAGACGGCGGGCTCCTACTGGTGCTCTCAATGTAGTTTAATTTCGTTACGGTTGAAGTCATGTAAGGCTCCTGAAATCATAGAAAGACACACTTCTATAAAAAATCTTTGTAGTCTATAGAAATAGGAAGTCCGCAAGTTAATCTATAGCCACAAGCCCCTCTTTATAATATGTATCGTAATACATATTATAAAGAGGGGCTTGTGGCTAAGTAATAACAGCCGCACGGGTCGATTGATCAGGTTAAGCTACGCTTGCGGCGGTCGGTCCGAGGATGGGTGACCATCTTTACATACGAAGATCCCTCCGTGCCTCGGAAAGCACGTTAAGCTGTTGGTCCCAGCTATCTTTCGTGGATCTTTGACAATCGTTACGGGTCGTCAGAAGCCCCAAAGTCTGACAACTAGTCTTACCAAGGGGTATCGTATTACCCAGTAACTGGGTTGTGGAGGTCAGATAGGCAGTCGCTCCATGTAAAATACTCGTATTCAGCTGCATCCGGTTAGACTGGAAGCCGACCCCAACATAGTTGGGAAAAGCCTAGGCAGATGATGATGATAAAGAAGAAATTAAGTGAGTTTGTATCTAGGGGGTAATCTTCGGAACTATTGATCATCCGATTCCGATAAGGTTCACTAATGGAAAGCTACAGGCAAGTATCATAGGACATACTCTATGGTAATCTATAAGTCGTGGGCAGAAACTATAGTCTAACATAGATTTTAATAGACCTGTGCGGACGTAGCTATAGATTGGTTAGTCTACTCGAGGCAGGTTGCTCTAGTCTAGGAGAACCGTTCTACTACGGACAGCCCGTTCACAGTTATGTAGTACCTCAGATTTTGCATCACTGTCCAAATCACAGTAATCTTTATTCTCATTCTAATAAGGTTGCTGTTGGATTGCTGCCGTTGACAACTCTGTCAAAATTATTGTGATCTTTATTTTCATCATAATAAGATTGCCTATATTGTCCCACTGCTGGGCAAAGGCTCCCCCATATGCTTCCACCTTTCCTTGTGCTGTGCCTTCTCCGTCCAATCGGTTAGGAACAAGTCCAAATCGTCACGACAGCGTTTCTTAGTCCTGGTTCGGTGACGACGCCTGTCTTCAGGCACCCCCTGTGTGACGACTTTGGGACAATATAGGTTAAAGGATAAATAATAATGTGGACGGACTGTACAAATTGGTCCTAAGTGACGAAACTTTGAGGATATGAATAAAATCACAATGATTTATAACGCTAATGAGTTTTAAAAAACAAAATGGTTTCTACGTTATTGTTGTCCGATGTAGATATTTATTGATTTATTGGGATGCGACTGTTTCTGGTTGGTTCAATACTAAGGCCGACCGCTTAACTGAGACGTTGCCTGAGATAGCTGCGTGGTGCGGGAGGGGTGATAGTTGTCACAAGTTGACGAATCACTGAGCTCTCGCATCACGTCACCACAACCCTCCCGCACCCCGCTGTTACCTCAGGCAACGTCTTAGTTAAGCGGTCGGCCTATAATTGTGACTGATCGCACCACTAATCGTCAGATTATGATAATCCCCCATAAAACCACGGAATATAAATTAATGTATTTTGACAAAGTAATATAGAGCGCTTTAATTTTTTTTGTACTATTAGCTTTCTAGAATAAGTTACGCTGTATTAAGAGGACTACATGACCTAAAGCGCGGTCTTTGTCGGTCTGCATAGAAAAGAAAGAGAAGCGCGATGCCACAACGCTGGTAATTTATTGCAAAATATGAAGCAATTATCGATTTACGAAAAATCTAGTCTTTGGACAAAAAAACTAAAACACTATAGTTTTAGTATGTTGCTTGTAGAATAATCTGACAAAAAATCATAATGATTGTATGTATATTAGTATGAATTTTGTTGTAAATAAAAAGTTTTTAGAGGTATCTTCATGATTTTTTTCTATCGTACCAAATAAGTTGTATTATGTTTTCAACACACTATCATCCTAGCATTTATCCTGAAGAATATCATATATTTTTTTGGTTTTTTTTACTGTAGGCGATCATTTACTTTTATTGTTTCTAAAACTTGCGTTTTTTGCGTTTAGGTCCTGTAAGCCCCTTAAGCGGTAACTGTGTTTAAAATGCCGAAGACTTTTCCTTATGTAAAACAGCTTTTCCGCTGAAAGAATATCGCTTGAATTTTGTGATAGTTTATGGTGCACACGATAAAGCAAACCGTTCTAGATCAAATTGTTCTTAGTAAACTAGAATCATGACTTAGGTACTCATAGTTAAAAGAAATCCTGGAAAAGTAATGGATACATGAAGACATCAAGACACAGTAAACTACCAAGATTGGTTTATTATTACTTATATTGGTACCTAAAGATTTTAAAACATTCCATAAACCACCCTGGCTTTAACCCAGCAAATAGAGACATCAAACCATTTATATGACGCACGCCATTTATAACTCCTAACATTTGTCATCTAAATCGCGATCGCAGTCGCACTACGAAAACGTCATAAAAACTCACAAAAGGTCAACCCTTCGAGTGCGATAGGCTAACCAACTAACCAAGATATTTGCATGAAAACATTCACAATATCCCTATCTCCGCTTTATGACCGCGAGTTATAGCCTTTATGATCGATGGCCAGTATTTATGGCCAAATGACCGTAATTAGTGGGGCCGAGTACCACTGGACTTTATAGCTGGGCGGCCCGCGATTGAACATAGCTTTCACACAGCATTTTAGTGTTAAGTTTTGAATTTGTATTTGTTCTGCCCGGATATTTGTGTATATTTATTAGCGGTACAGTTTAATTGTAGCTTTCGAGGAGTTTTACATTTATTGTGGTGTGTTGTAGCATACTGTATTGGGTATTAAAGAAAATGAGCCTGGGCATGTTTTAATGACCTAACAGTGTTTCTTTGACGCGCTTCTTTCTATACTCTTTTCGTGCCTTATATACCTTTGTGGCCTTTCACTACACTCATAAACGAAGAATGTTCAGGTTCCTCAAGTACCTAAATATAACAATGAAACTTTTTTGGCGTCGCTCTCCACAAAACTGAGTTTCTCTAAAAACATTTTCTGTGAAATTTTCTCAATCAATTTATTTATTAAGATAGAGTTTTAGTAAATAAATTGATTTAATTTAATCAATTTAGTTAACTTAATTAAATTGATGCACAAGTAAAAAAAAAATACTGTACAAAGGTGGAATTAATGCCTGAGGCATTTTCTACTAGTCCAACCTTAAAATGATGCAGAGACAAAACAAGGCAGTTGCAACATATTGGATAAATAACTCGAAAAAGATTAATACTAATACATAGATACGTGCACATAAACAGAATAAACTAAGTAATCTGCATTCGCGATTTATTTGCCAAAAATGTAAACAAATATGAGTTTATGGAAAAATAACTTTAATTCCTACAAAATAAAGTGCAGTTTACGCTACAACTTCAAACATTTTTATAACTTTTTCAATAGTGCTAGTCACTCTGAAATCATCTTATTTCCCATTAAATTAAGTTGATATTTGTTTACCTTGAAAAAACATCAATTTGAAACATAAGTTTGAATAGACTTTAGACATGTAGGTGTCCTATATTAGCTTCTGTCCGCGACTTCATCCTCGTGAAATTTCTTGTTCCCCCGACCAACCCTGTCGCATCGCATCGCATGCCCGCGCTATTACATCGTTTTCGCTTACCGTTCTTTCTTACTTTTTTCTTTTTGCTCGACTGTTAGCCTATAGCCTTTCTCAAGAATTGGGCTACCAAATGCCGAAATAATTTTACAAATCCGGTTGGTAGTTCCAGAGATTATCGCGTTCGGGTGATTCGTCAACTCGTCCTACATGCCTACGGCCCAAAATAAAATTTGTTTTGATTTTCTTCAAGTCGTCCCAAATGGGCCGTAGGCATGTAGGACGAGTTGACGAACCACGTTCAAACAAACAAAAAACTCTTTAGCTTTATTATATTATAAGTACTTAGTATGTAGATTGACATTCATCACGAAATATCACACATCGCAAGATATTCGTTCACATAACCTACAAATCGCAAACACACGGCCAACCTAGTGTAACCATTGACTTATAGTGTAACTAAAACGATTGCCACACAGCGTATGGAAATCCGTCCGCTCGTAATGAATGGTGTTTGCGCAAGCTCATACGGACAGAAGTATTTGTTACCGTCACTGCTAACGTATCGGTATTAGACGCGCGAATATAACGGTTTCGTCACAGAGTATTGAGTTGATACAGTTTAACAATATGTGTTGTGTCATGTATGATTTATGAAACACATGCACGTCTTTGAAGGGATAATAGAGTTGTATACTGTTTTACATTCGATAAAGAAAATTCACACTAATATTATAAAGGCGAAAGTTCGTGAGTGTGTTTGTATGTTTTTTACTTCTTCACACACTAACAGCTGGACGGATTTTGATGAAATTTACACATAGGATACTTTTCATTTCGATATTCCCACGGGATCGACACATAGGCGGGAGAAATAGCGGGGCGCTGCTAGTATCACAAAAAAAACAGAACATCAGGCCATAACATTATCATCAACCGGGCATAAATTCAGACTCCGGGATACTACTGAAAATAAAATCGATAAGTAGGTTAATATGATTCTTGCCCATGGTTGAGTACAACTCTTTGACCCATCATATACATATTGTAAAACTGCATCAACTCAATACACTAAGTTTTTTTGTTTGCTATATGAATATGATATATTTTCTTAGATTTCATATGGACGAAAGCCTAGCCGCAATGGATGATGTCAAACTGCAAGAAGCAAAGATATAACAGATATTGTTGGTATGAAACTTAGCCTATGGAACTTACAATGAAATTACTTATCTCTTTTACCTTCCGCCAAAAGGTGTGAAAAAAATATCTTTGAAGAAGTAAAGATAAATGCTGGAAAACCCTCTGGCCTAGCTTTCCCTTCCATACTTCATTACTAAAACTTCACAAGCTCCAGATACGCCTCCAGTGTCAATCCCAGCGCAGGCCCGAGGTGTGAGCCCATTCATTGTTTATGACCAATTAGGAACTTTGCACACTTCTGCGAACTTCGTTAACATTTGACGTTTACTGCATTACCGTTGCTCTAATATATGAAAGGTAGTGCGGAGGCAGTCTTTTGTTTACGCTTATTTTCCAACTGGTGAAAGCGGATTTTTTAAGCTGTGGCAGTTTTGAAAGTTTAGGGCAGAAGTGGTAACTGAAAATTGGTTTAAATTTAACTAGGTATTTGATAATTTTGTGGACGCGATAAATATTACTAAGACACTTGACATCATTGTGATCAATGATATTATAAGAGAAAAGAGGTAGGTAGGTTACCTACCCAAAATTCGAAATTCTTCTTGGCCGACTAGTCAAGTTTTGACGTGACACTTGCATAGCGCATATAACCTATATTATCTCATATTACTTATAATATAATTGACTGTGATCTTAATTTTGGTTGAAATTATATTTTAAACAAAGAAGAATATTAAGCAAAACAAACTATCAACACTTAAAACCTCCTTTTCCACAAAAGACATCAACGCCAAAATTCCCATACATAAATCCTCATAACAAATTCATATCGATTAAAAAACTGTCGTGTGTTACAAACGGACTATGTTCACAATTATACAAATACGAACAACACGAACCAATTAAATACAATACATCCGATCAACCCTAATATCCGGGGTTGGGGCGCAAAATAGATAGGTACAGAAGGCCGGCTCCACACAAGGAGTGTAAGACAGACGCACGCACATAGACACGTACCGTCACGCGCATACATATATTATTATGGACAGCTATTCATCCATTTATTATCTGTCGTCAAGATGACGGCAAATAAGATATGTTATCCGTTTGGAGAAGGCTTAAACAAGTGGCAGCACAAATATGTGACGTCGAAGGAAAATCACGAGACAAGCGACGCCAAAATATAGGATGCCACAGCAACTTCGATCAAATGTGTTACCTCTTAGGCGTGAATTATACAGAAACGGCGTAAGGTGAAGGCGCGGCGCAGGCATGATGCCGCTTCAAACCTTTTCATACAAAATGTACGATGGCGAAGTGCGCATGCGCCTTCAGCTTACGCCGTTTTTGTATGATTCACGCCTTAGAATACAATAATATCGTACGTGAAGCGTGTCTATGTGTGCATGTGTTTTCACTCATTGTATGAAGCCGGCCTTCTGTCCCTATCTATTCTGTGGTTGAGGGTAGGGGCGACCCCGTTTATCTTAATAACATGTTAAAACATCGAGTGTCGCGATCGAGGGGTTAATTTTTACCTGAGTGTGGTTTGTGTTCGCTCATTTGCGGTATCTATTTGATCGGACGAGGGATTTTTTGCTTTTTTATGCTGGAAATTTTTGTGGGATTCGTGCAAGAAGATTTTAGTTTGCAGTTATATTTTTAAACAGGCACTTATGGAAGGTTAATTTTTTCTTGTTTTAGTTCCTTATCCAAAATAAAAAAAATAAAAAGTAGTAAACTCTAGTTCAAATAATTATTTTTAAAATATCTCTTTGAAATAGTTAAAATATTATTTTATTCCACTTCTAAGCTGATAAATTACATCACGCATAAAAACAATTACTAATTAACAAGAACACCATTCGATTTCTATGAATTTAAATTGCTTAATAATATTTGTAAATTATTGAAAAAAAAAACCTGATAGTCATCGCCTGAACGCCATGACATGCCAAACTGACATTAACAGCATTGTCAAACAATATAAGGCGGCAATATTAAATATTCAACGCTGGCAACACATTACCTGTACGTGTTTTTAATTGATCTGGCAATACCGAAGCGCGGTGTTTCGTATAACTCGTACATTATGTTACGTGTGTATTTTAATTTATGTTTTTCTGCGATAATTATCGGTTTTAATGTTAAATGCTAATGATTTGATCGGTGTCTGTAATTAGACAGACTTTTAGTTCAGTGGAAACTTTTAATTACTATACGAATAGGTAGGGGTTATCTAGTTATGCTGGGATCAGAGATAAAAAAGTTCTTTATTTAAAAGAGTGTCCTTGGATTTTTCCATAGATATCTACGTTTTGGAATAGCTTCAACATTCTGACTGTCTGACTGACTCCTTGGTAATTAAAAGTTAGGGCTATAAATGGTTTAATTGAAATGAGTTTGAGTTTGAAAGAATGAGTGTGTTTACCTATTTCTCAGATTGATTTTGCACCCAATATAAGCCTAAACCAAATTGAAAAAAACCAAAACAAACCAAATCGGAACAAATTAAATTATGTAGAGATAAGGTAGAGAGCATAAAATATCTGATCCATACAAAATGAATAATTCAACAAGATATCTCCAAAACTTAAATAATGTTATCGATTAATTGATTGAAGAGAATTGGAAGAAGATATCAATTTTTGTAAATGATTTTTGATAAAGACGGGAGTTTCAAATTTTATCTTAATTTGTTAAAAGATATGCCTAACTGTCCTTATTATATGAACTCCTTTCAAATGAAACCCTTTTTTGTTATATTATAAAGGTATCGGCTTTGAGCTTTCGCTAACCATCGTGAAACAAAATCCTCCTACTAATATTATAAATGTGAATATTTGTTGTGAAAATTGTTGCACGGATTTGGATGACATTTGGCACACAGATAGTTTTTAACCTGAATTTACACATAGGTTAATTTATATCCGGTAGTACGTTCCCGTAGGATAATTTCCGACCTCCACCCGGGCGAAGTCGTGGGCGAAAGCTAGTAATAAATAAATAAAATAAAACTAAGAATAAATATAAACATTCTTACTAATAAACGTATTATATCAGATGAACAGTTACACCGATTTCTCTCTTTCAGTCGTCAGTAACTTGACTTTCGAAAGAAGAAGACAGCGTTGTGTAACTATACAGACGCTATACAACGTTTATTAGTAAGGGGGTAAAATTATAATATATGATCACTAAGACATAGCGACAACATAAAAATGGTCATAAAAGCTAAGCATGCATGTTCCATTACTAGGTAAAGAAAAAAAAGATAAGAAAATGGAGAGGATGAACCACGAACATCATAATCTATTTCGTGCTTGCCTGTATGATATTGTGTCATTGTTTATTGGTTTACTTACATAACTTTTACAATATTTTACACAACTATTTACACTAAGTACTAAATTAAATGACGAACTAACTAACTAGGTATACAAATAAATAAAAAAATAAAAGGACAATATTAAGCGTCGAAGTACTCGTCCGGATCGCTTTCATCTGGAAACGTGCCCAGAAGATTGGCAGCATTGCCACGTTGCAGCGCATAGCTAATTGTTTGGTTAAAGTTCGACCCAGCCCTCTGGTCACAATTGAAGTGTTGACTATCAGCGAAAAAGGGAGACGCGCAACCAGGCCCCATGACTAGAGCGTTTTGACTCCAAACGGCTCAAAATATTGTTATTTCTTAAATTTTATTTTTAAATGCAAATCGTTTTTCGGTAGGTGGGTACCAAAAACTCAAAATGCAAAGCTTAATAAATACCATTACACCAATAAACTCATGGACTGAGTCATGGACCAACAATATTAATACATTATGAACTCGTGTCATCTATATAAACAACTATCATAAAATGCGAGTAATAATGTTTGTCTCGCTTCTTTCATACTCGATAAGTAGAGCTTAAGGGATTTACTAGATAACTTTCACACGGAAAATCGACCGGCGGCGTAAACAAAATGAGTATTATGACTACATCCCGCGATAACCATGCAGTAGGTTTTATCAATATTTAGTTGAAAAAAAAACAGCGAGGCAATTCTCGCTCACAGTCTGATCTCAGTCTCACTCTGTCAAAAATACCTCTACATTTTTGACAAGTTTATGACATAAGTATGTTTGTCGCCGAGGTGAGATTGCGACTAGATTTTGAACGTTTTTTTTTCTAATTACGGGAATTGGCCTTCTAGATCTAGAGACATAAATACTCATAGAAAGACATATTAACACTCACAAATAATTAAAAAAAAAACTTAAATTGATGTGTAATTTTCATATTTTCCCACCGATTGCAATTTAAATTTTATTCCCCGTATATTCCTTTGAGAGTGTTTTAGGCTCTGCTAAAAAAACTAAAACTCGCAAACACCTTAATTTTATAAAAACCATCAAAGCAATGTAACTGTCAACTGAAACCGAAAAGCGAAGGAACCAAAAACTCCAAAAAAAAATTATCAGTTCAATTTAAACAAACGTCAAAAACACCCGATTATCAAAATGACAGCTCCATAAAAAAGACGTTCGGAAACACACTCGAAATACGTAATTACGTCTTCCGTACACAATCAGAGGTCGGATCAGAGGGCAATTTGTAACAATAATGGTGCGATTGGTCAAGCGGGTCATGGGACCGGGTGGCACCTGTCACTGTGTCAAACTATCGCGGGTGTTATCTGTTAGGCCTTAATAACCTCACGTGGACGTATGGACAGGATACGGGAATTTGGTTGTATATGAATGGATTTCGTTGACCGATTTCGGTTTTTAAAGGGCTTTTTGTTTATTTTTTATTTGGAGTAGACATCGCTCTTTAAATATTTGTTCTGCATGAGTTTTCGCAAGATACATTGGCATATTAAAATAAGCGCAGAAAAAGCTTTACATAGATGACGTCTTTTTAGGTATCTCTGGTTGCACCGATTTACCGGAAATTACGATTAACAATTTTACGCCCACAGATAAAGATCGTTCCTTCGAACGTTTGGTTTAATTAATTAAAACTTATAAATATTTAAGTTTCCGATTATAATGACGTTAACATATCAAGCGTTGACTAATGAGACACAATTAAAAATTTATTGTTCCAAGGTGACGGAAAGATGTTCTAAATATGCGTTAAAATATCACGAATAACAACTAACAACATTTTTTTTTCAAAAAAAAATCAGGCGTCCTCTGTAATTTTTTTTTAATCACGCGTTCTCTCTTATTAAGGAAGGATATTTAATATTGCGTTGAAATGGCATCATAAATTACGTTTAAAAACATTTTTTTCCCCAATAAAAAGCTTGTTTTTTTTTGCAATCACGCGTTTGGTAAAACAAGCTAAAACAAATCAATATCAGAAAGATGTTTTAAAAATGCGTTAATACGCAGTAATTTATAACAATCAAAAACTGTTTTTTAAATGGCTCAGGCGCAAAATGGGCTTTTCAGGCGTACTCTGACAATTTGTTCTCTAAAACAAGCTGAAACACATCAATATCAGAAATAAGTTTTAAAAATGTATTTTTTTAATCGCGTATTCTCTAATACAAGCCAAAACACATCACTATCACAATTTGATCGCCCAGCTTTTCGCAACTTAAGTCGGATTTGCAGCGATATCGTTCATTTTATGTTGGCCCGTGGATTACGCCGTCAATATTATTACGCGCCTTTTAATACCGTTGAGCCGCTTCATAAAACATATTGGAAATTATTGCTTGATACGTCCACTTTATCATGCTATTGGAAATTGCTGCTTTTGTGTGGAAAGGATGTCTTATTTAGGGTGTTGGTACTTAAGCCCACCTGTTTAGGTGTGGAATATTTTTCCTTAAGAGGACTACATGACCTAAAGCGCGGTCACTGTCGGACTGCATAGAAAAGAAAGAGAAGCGCGATAACACAACGCTGGTAATTTATTGCAAAATATGAAGCAATTATCTATTTACGAAAAATCCATTGTTTGGACTAAAAAATTAAAACACTAGAGCTTTAGTATGTTGCTTGTAGAATAATCTGACAAAAAATCACTATGATTGTACGTAGGTATATTACCACGGTTTTTATTGTGAAAAGAAAGTTTTTAGAGGTATCTTCATGATTTTTTTCTATCGTACCAAATAAGTTCTATTAAGTTTTCAAAACACTATCTACCTAGCATATATATCCTGAAGAATATCATATATTTTTTTGATTTTGTTTACTGTACTTAGTCGATCATACACTTTTATTGTTTCTAAAACTTGCGTTTTTTGCGTTTAGGTCCTGTAAGCCCCTTAAATAGGAAAGATGGAGGTAATGTAGTTGGTATGAATTGGCAAGATATCACCTTCGAGTATGAATTCAATTGCTTTTTTATGTCCTTACGAAATAATTATGCTAAAAGAACTCAAACTGTTGTAAAAAGTACTTACTACGTTACATAACTAGCATATCTTGGATAGAGGATATAAAATGGACAAAGTTTTTCTTGCCTTGTTTGTAACTAAGAATTAGGATATTAGGTACTTACTCCTTTATCTGCACCATATCGTACGTAAGATACGCGCATTGACGTGGAGTTGCGGACACCAGCCCGTATTACCTATTACCTATCTGCCACATAGGATTAAACATTTGGAATGTATGTAGCAACGCATAAGTTACATTAGTAACTTTTTGAACTATCTGAAAATCTTAAAGAGACTATTACTTGGTTAGAGGCATGTACATATATATCGATGGTTAGAGGACATTGTAGTACTTAGATATGGGGTTTTAAAATAAATTTATTTTAGTTGCAAAGAAAACATAAAAATCGTAAAGCATCGCAAAAATAAAACGTATACAGCGATTAACATCCTCCGACATTACAAGAGCAGTCATAATGCCATCGTTACTCCATTTTCAAAACAAAACCTCACATCTGGCGCCAAACACCACCTTCCTTCATTCACAAAGGAGATCACAACACTTAAAACGGCATAAAAACTCTAATTACACAACCTCTTCCGTTAAAAGAGGTAAGGCACGTTAAACTGATAATTATCAAGTGCGTTTGGAATGGCCCTGTCTCGTCCGGCCTTGTCTCCCGGAGCCTTGGAACGCACGTTACCCTCAGTAAAAGGGCTTGGCAGATCGATTCACAGTTTTTTGCGGAGATTAAGGCTGAGATTCAGGCACTGTAGGCTTTAAGATGTACCAAGGTATCATTGCCTTTTGAGGATTTCGAAATCGTGAAGCGAGAAAAATGAGTTTTATCCGGTTTGCAGATTTTTGATGCATCTTTATAGAAGGTTTTAAATAACTTATCAAAATTACTTGATCGAATGACATCAAAACTATAGTGGCTTCGTGTATGAATGGGTTTTGATTTTAAATTTAAGGCAAGTTTAAAATAGCACAATATCACACCACTGATCCCGCAAGCAGCGTAGACCCAAACCATATAAAATCAAACTACCGTCGACACGAAAAGAACAAGGACACACCAATATGTATGTTATAAAATATATCTGCAACAACTAACACAATTTCATATGAAGACTCGAAAAAAGCTTAAGTGCAGAATATGTGTCAAAGGTACAAAAACCTTGTATACAATGTAAGTTAAGTTTTTAACAAAAACATCCATCACAACATACTCCCATTATTTCCACCTTACAATTAAATTAGAAACGATAACCCACACAGAAACTCTTCATTAGGAATAGCCTGGATTCCTTCGCGAACCCTTCATGGATATAGCTTTTTTCCGCTCAACTATTTGAGGCATGGAACACACTGCATAGAAATATGTTGATAAGCTCATTATAAGAATAACTTCACACCTACAACCTGTCTCCAGGCAAAGGACATCGTCTTTTATAGAAACTGATGATGAATTATTGTATGAAGCAGAGATTTCTTTAATTGATTCTTTTTGCGGGTGATTCGCTTGGTGGGTTTAATGGTGAGGAAGTCGTTAAAAGGATTATACGAAGAATACTTTTCGGTAAAGAGCAGTGGTGGCCCAGTGGTAACGGCCACGAATTACGAGTTGTAAGTCGTAGATTCGAACCCAGACAGGTGGTTTACTTTGTGTACATTATTTCATCACCACTGCTTTCAAAACAGTGAAGGAAAACCTCGTTAGGAAACTTGTGTTGAAATGTTCTTGAACCAAAAATTCGAAAACATGTGACATCTACCAACCCGCCCTGGGCCCGCGTGGTGGATTACGGCACACTCCCTCTCACATAGAGGAGGCCTGTGTCCCAGCAGTGGGAACATTATAGGCTGATTATACTTTTCGGTATAAGTATTTGATTAATGCATAACTAGAACTAGTTAACTAGAAATGTATGGACCTGCTTCTTCAGCATCAGGTTATAGGTACACAGTCTAGCTTGTCGCTATATGATCATTTCATTGCCCAATGTTTTTTTTAAATTGACTATTCACCGTGTGGATAACTGAAGACCATTTCCCGTAATAAAAACTTTCAAAATCTAGTCGCAATCAATGTTAAAAATGTAGGGAAATGAAAGGTATTTTTGACAGATTGAGACTGAGATCAGACTGTGAATGTGCTTAAAATTACGAGAATTGCCCCTCAGAACTTGATGTCTTAAATCGCCAAAGATGGGTGGTGATCAACTATGGTTCCCTGTAGAAATCTTGAAACCTCTGCTTTGATGTTAAAAGAAAATCACATGACATTGGCTACATTCAAAGTCATCATGAATTCTTTTTTCTATGCACGTTTATCAAGGTGACCACCACACCACCACATAAACTGGTTGAATATCTGTCGGTACAATTATCAATATTTTATGTAGTTCTTCATAATTTGCGTGATGGTTTGTTTGCATAAATTTTGACTCATCGGCTATGGTCACCGGAAAAATCCATTCCCCTCTGTTGATTTAGCATTTTGAGGCGTGCTAAAGCGTGTTCACATATTGCTGACACGCCTGTCATCCACAAAGGTTACCCTTCCAAAGAGCAAAGGGCATGACAGTCACTCAATCGTTTAATATGCAAATCTGTAAAAATACATATATGTAGGTAGCCTTGATCGGAGCTTTAACATCACTTCGATAGGTCTTCAAACGCTACAATTGCAGTTAGTCAATATTTTTTTTTTTTACTGGAGCCGTATCATCTTCAAAGATTCTTTAGCAATTTCCCACTCTTACATAAAACCAAAGCAGATCCTGGGGTCTGCTTTGATTCTTGTGTCCGCTATTGGTTGCAATAGCGAACACAAAAATTTAAAAACTGACTCAAAACTAGATCTGCGAACAGATTTGCATATTTTTGATTCAAGATTCATTGAGCTACGTGAATAACTTCTTGCTCTAACGCGCTATTCAGCTTCAGTCATCATGTAAGTTTAACTAGTGCACTTTTGGTCCTAGTTTGCAACCAAACCCAGGCTCTCAAACTCGCCGAGACTACAAGCTATATTTAAAGCTGATGCATGTCATTACGCACAACATGGACACAAGCATTAATTATTCGCAATCAAACTGTACAAAAAACCTCGCCTAATGATATATAGATTGCTTTAATACTATCTCTTGATAGCTTCCGTAAACCATATAATTACACCCTAGTTCCTGATAGGATGCAAGCTTAATGAGCACAACGTTGACCCATTTATTACACGAGAAAAAAAGTCACATGTCAACTCCTAGACACCTGCAGTTAATGCATCCTTGGAATTAATATCGAATCAATCTATCATTAAGGTATTAAAGCAACGGGTCTCACGCCCCACGGAATTATCTTTCACCCCATCAAATGTGGAAAGTCTAATAGAAATCCGTAGTACGTAATAAGAAAGGCTAATCGCACGCGTAGACAGTTAGCGCGTTGCGGCATCGTGCAAAAACATATATTGGATGTGTCAGGCATGATTGATGCGCGGGAGTGGGCAAAAAGTTGTGTTGAACGGAACGGGCCGTGACGTCGCGGGGAATGTGAAGCGGTTATGTACGTTCGTTTGATCGTGAGGTACAGTTTATAGTTTGATATCGAGCTTAGCTAGTCGTGGGCTGTTTCAGTTTAGATTAGATTTGATGTAAGACCCTCGTCTTTAGCTGTTTCGTAGCGATATTCGGCATTGCGTCTTTGTTGACCAAATTCGTAGACATCGAGATTTGGTTTTGTCGCTCTTTCCGACTTGTTTTATAAGGCTTTGTCAAGGTCAGGCTTATCGTCAGTAGTATTTCCAATATATTTTACCTAGAGTATTGGTCTCGCCTTTTTAAGCAATATTTTGATTGACATACAGGAAGGTATCAGCAGGACAAACTTGGACCATTGCAACTTCAAAGGGAACAAGTGTTGATATCGTATTGATGCCATGACTGTAATTCAGTCGTCTGGAAATTAAACCATATTTTATTTAACAATATACTATTTCAAACATCAATCTAAAATGATCAATATAAAATGATAAGGGTGTACGACCAGTAGGGGCTCAGAATACTGCGTTGACGTACTCCTAGCGTTAAGAGTACTACGGCGCGATCTGTGTAATGGTCACGGGTTGCAAATCCTGAATAATTCAACCACGTTAAAGGGCATTTTTAGGGATACAAATTAGATATCTGGCAATAGCCAGGGACCAAATCAAACTGGCAAGCGAAAGCTTAAATACACACGTTCCATTTTTTAAGCGAAACCAATCCTACTGCAACGTAGTCGTCTTTTGTTTTAAGTTACGTGGTAAACACAACGGACACCTAAGTACGTACTTTACTTACGTTTAGAAGGTCTACAATGTGAAACGACGATACGACAATAATTTAAACTTCGTAACTCTAATGACGTTCCTATTCTGCATACAAAAATGCATCAGTCAAATATATCCACTAGTCACTCTTAGCCAGTCGGTTGATTGGCAAAACCCATCACTACCTACTATTTAGTTTGTTTGAAAAATCATGTTTCAATGTTAAGTTTATTTGATAGGTTTAAAATATTCGTCACTAGTATTGACAGTATTTTCATTTATTGTCGTATTGTTGACTCCACATTGTATAATAGCCTCCCGGTCCCGACCGATTTCGGTCACGGTAGCCAATCTCAACGGAGATTAGCCAGGTACGCAGGAGATATTATAGTGCGCAAGTGTGTGCGTAAACACAGGTCCACTCTCTGTTCCTTTACTCTCATAGCCCGATGTGACGGCAATCCGACACGACCGGGAAGAGATCCGGCGCAGGACCAACGGCTTTACGTGCTTTCCGAGGCACGGGGGTATTAAACCGCCGAATTCCAAACTCCGGACTGTTACTAAGAAATTCCTAATTGGAAAACCCAATAACACTTTGTCCGACCCGGTAATCGAACCCAGGACCAGCAGTCGAAGTTCCACATTGTATACCTAAGTAACTAAGCCTTAGTTGGAAGGTGGATAGAAATATTAATAGTGTGAAACCAAGCATCGCCACCGTCGCCGTCGCCAGTACCTAGCATTTGTAATGAACTAGGTATCATCGATTTTTTCTATGAAACCAGAAGCTGTGTAATTGGATGTCGTGCATCGCTGGGCGCTTGTCAATCAAATATTCTTGTTCTGCCGGTTGATACTGCCTCGTGAGAAGGTAACGCCATCTAGTGGCGCCAGCTGGATTTATGAAACTTATAGCGTTGTAAATTACAGCCCTTTGTACAGATGGGTTTGGAACTAGATTGGACTGGTTAATAAATGTGATATTTGTGGTTTGTATCTCCCTAGTCAGCGCATTGATTGATACCCATTTGAGCAATGAATCAGTCACTCCTGAATTGCTTCTGCTTCATCATCATCAGCCTAGCCTTTTCCCAACTATGTTGGGGTCGGCTTTCAGTCTAACCAGATGCAGCTGAATACCAGTATTTTACATGAAGCATTTGCCTGTCTGACCTCCACAACCCAGTTACTGGGTAATACGAAACCCCTTGGTAAGACTGGTTGTCAGACTTTCAGGTTTCTGACGACCCGTAACGACTGCCAAAGACCTACGAAAGACAGCTGGGACCAAAAAATAAACGTGCTTTCCGAGGCACGGAGGGGTCTTGATATGTAATGATGGTCACCCATCCACGGACCAACCGCGGCAGGCGTAGCTTAACCTTCGATCGACCCGTGCGACTGTTATTATTTAGCCACAAGCCCCTCTTGAATTGCTTATGCTAATTCAACTATAATATTTTTTTTTATTAGGTAGACTGGTAGAAAATGCCGAAGGCATTAAGTCCGCCTTTGTACAGTTTTTACTTGTGCATAAAGTTTTAATAAATAAGTAAATAAATATTTTGTTGCAACCAAAGCTGACCCATTTTTTTTTTATGGGAATTCATCTAACGACTCCTCCCGCTCTGGGTGGAGCGGAAGGGAGTGTCAGACTCTTACTGACTAAAATCCACCCGTGTTCCTTTCTTAGCCCTTTATGCTCCGGGGCAGCGGTAACCCTTTACCCTTGAACAGAGTTGGAAAAAGTATAATCGTGATACTACGTAACATGAGACTACATAAGCCAATGTTGAATTAGACGAGTAAATTGAGAGGACTCTTATAAACAACTAGCTGCGCTCCGCGGTTTCACCCGCATAAGTGTCGATCCCGTTGGAATATCAGGATAATAAGTAGCCTATGTGTTAATGCTGGTTATAAACTATATGTGTGCCAAATTTCATCCAAACCCGTTCAGCCGTTTGTGCGTGAAGAAGTAAGAAACATATAAACACACACACACACACACTCACTCACAAAAATGTTCACCTTTATAATATTAGTGTGATAGCAAGACCAGTACTACTGTAATAGATAAAGAATTTGGCAAAACACCAGATATTGACAGCAGACTTCTGAGTGCGGTGGTTAATGTTAATAGTAGCCTTTTAAAGACAGTGATTTCCTTAATATTTTGACAGGAGCATAAGAAACGCATGTTATAATTGCATAGTGCAGCCAGCAATTTAAACACCTTTTTTTAATGGCGGTATCTACGAAACCGAAAAAACAGACGAACTAGTGCAATATTTTTTCTTTCCTCAAAATCAACTATGGCACCTTTCTAATCTTGATTCCATAGTATTGTAGGTATACAGATGCGGTTACTAAAGATAAAAAGGAAAAGTTATACTGTGACTAAATTCACATATAATATAGAAACCTTTATAGATTAAAAGGAAATTGAACATCTAATGCATTTCTAAAAAAAAAAACTTCCTTCTAATCGCTTTACCCAAGCAACATTTACTAGTGCATTCGGATTCGGATGCACCGACCACTCAATAGGATATCGATTGTGTATCTAATGGCGTAATAATCGGTTACCCTCAAAAATTGACGCCTTGCGTTCACCGATTCTTCGCCACACCTCTTCTCCATACCCTACTATTTACCCATTAATTTTGACAGCCTACTTAAAAGTCCTATAATTATTTTTTTAAAACCACATGCGTGGAGGTTGTATTCAAAAAAGTTTGTATAATGGATTTTCGGTGGTTCGAATTTATATAATTGTCGGAATATTGATTCGATTCCAACAGATGTGTCGATCGTGAGGTGTTGAGGAAATTGGTGTTATTATGTTAAAAAATCGTTAGTCATGTTAAATGTACGAATATTTTGACGCTAGTGTACAGTGGAATAGATAATTGCTAAGCTTAAGAGAATGGCAAGTCGAAAGTAACAAAAGGCAGCTCTATCGTCGGTATCCATTGAATACAACCGGTAGAATATATGCATGGCACATTCAAAGAATCTCATCAGTGATACTTGCAAGCTGAAATAGTTGCTATCGATGATAAGACTGACCGACTCTTAAGGCACTCCCTCACCGGTAGCATTCGCCTGTAATGTAATGTAACCCAAGATTCCACTGTAACGGCTAGGGCTTTGGAAGTAGACTGCGCAGGCCGTCAACTGCTAGGTAGTGTAGAGAGATAACTGAAACCAGCAGGATAGGTTTATATATATTATTATGAATAGGTTGAAGTAACACGGCTAGGTCGCGGATAAAGGTACATGCAAATGCTCCCGGTGAGGGAATATCTTTAACTAAGTTTTGAACTAACAAAACAAAGATTGCAATAGAAGCGTTACAAAGAAATGACGATCAATCTCAGCAGCTAAAACCTCCCTGTTTTGCGATGCAGTATATTATGATGTCTCCTAGGTAATATATCGTGCCGTCAAAGAAGAAAAATAGCTTGCAGTATAAGTTACATCACGCAACAAACTAAAGAAAAACCATTTCACTGCCTTCCCTTCCGGGACGTATCGTACGTAACCGTGATGGACACAGTGTTTAATGGACTTCCAATGATCTTACTTATCTTGCTTCATGTTGCTTATATTGCTATACTTACGCTTATCCATAACAGAGTACCGATAGACTTGTGATGACGTCAACTACTTTCACGATGATTTTAGTAGCATTGCTACTGATGACGTAAGTCTTTCGGGTAGTACATTATACTTCCACCATGTATAAGTATCTTCATTTCCTATGTCTACCGTCAATCAGCCTTGCTATAATGTTCTTCACCTTAATAACGTAACACATAACATACACATAACATAATCAGCCTATAATGTTACCACTGCTGGGACACAGGCCTCCTCTCTGTGAGAGGGAGTGGGCCGTAATCCATCACGCGGGCCCAGCGCGGGTTGGTAGATGTCACATGTCTTCGAATTTTTGGTTCTAGGACCTGCCGGTTTCCTCACGATGTTTTCCTTCACCGTTTTGAGAGCAGTGGTGATGAAATAATTTACACAAAGTAAAGCGCCTGTCTGGGTTCGAACCTACTCGTAAGTCGCGGCCTTTACCACTGGGCCACCATTGCTCTAACACATTTACGAGTATCAATCAAAATTTGAATCATTTCGAAGGATATTGCAAATCCATTGCTTCATATGTTCCAAAAATTTGTCTGCTGAACAACGTAATTAACGAAATGAATGTTGCTGAACTATCAAAATGAAAGCCATTTAGTGTGTTACGCAATTACCCCGCTGGATTGGTAGTTAAGATTATGCTCATGTTTCTGTAGAAACATGAGCATAATGGGCGAAAAGATGTTCATGGAACAGAGAAGAAGATTAGAAAGGGCCAATATCCTTAATTATTGAATTGATTGTATTGAGCGGTTACGAGCTTAGTGAAAGACATAGGCTTATAGAAACCACTGAAGATTCAAGAATTTTAAAAAAGATATATAGAGGTTGTAACTTTGCTAAGAAAAGACGTTTCGGAATACCAGTTCTGATCGGGTCAAAGTTAGCTTGAAAGTTTTATGCAAACAAATCCACGGGGCAATCCTAGTATCAAACAAAACTGAAGAAGCAATACCAAAGTCATGTCCAACCTTATCTCCCTATCATCGACACACAACTTTATTATTAGTGTAGGAATTTTCATTACAACACTACAAGTAGTCTACTCAAATTATCGACAATATCAGTGTTAAAATGAAAGTTCGTGCGAACTGCCATGTGTGGGCAGTAATGACTTAGCTTAGCCCGTTGGCTTTGCTCATTAGTCGGCTAGAGTGTCGATATATCAGATTCGATTCGAATAAAGGGGGTCCTCTATCGATTTAATCTTCGCAGTGGCGTGAGAGGTAGCGAGATTATTAAACGATGGCTTATCGATCGTTTTTTAGTTTTCGTTTTTGTATGTGGAACATGATTGCTACGGTTTTGGGTTTGGTTCTGCCTGTAAATATAGTTTGTTCCTAAAGAAACGTCATGTTGAAAAATAAAATCTCAATTTTAGTCATGTAAACCTCTCTAGATTGAAAGTTATTGCACTAAGGGCTGATTTTTCTATCAGATGATTGAAAAATCAGTCCTAAATCTAGTCTTTGGAGAGTAAGTACTGTAGACGTGTAGCTAACAAATAATGAGGAATTTTTGGGATTAATACTAAAGTAGAGACTTTATGAAAATAAATTTATAAAATCTCAATTTTTGTTGCATATGTTGCGTTTATGAATTATTGAGAGCTACTAGAACCAAAAAAAAATTGGAAGGCTATAAATGGGCCACCCTCTATTATTTTGCGATTGAAAGCCCCGTAATTCTGCATAGTAAAACTAACTGCTATGGAAACTTACTGACTATAGATACAGATTTATTTATCAAGATTTTTAATGTTTCATATTTTAAATTTATAGGGACAGTGTCTTCACCTAAATTGCATTTTCACAGATATACATTTAAGATAACAAGCCAAATAAAAACTATAGGTTGTAAAAACCCGTTCGTTACTATCAGAACAAACGAAGAGCTCCCTACATCAAAATCTTCATCGAAAGATTGATTGATATCAATTGACCCTTTTGGTCTTTAATTTTGACAAAACAACAACGTTCATTGCATCATTTACGTTGTCGAGCAGACAAATTTTCCAAACATATGAAGCAATGGATCAGCAATTTCCTTCAAAATCCTTCGGATTGTGATTAAAAGTGTATATTTCCGACTTCACCCAAAACACACAAACAGACAGCTCCAAAGAGTTTCTATAACAAAACGACGTGTGACAAAAACAGTGACTTTCACACTATAAGCTGCACATAAACATATAAATGATGACATTTCCGAGTACTGGTCGCGCATCATAAGGCGTAGTTATTATATCGTCATTATAGAGGCTTCCTTGACTGAATGCAATCTACTGGTTTAACTGTTGTACTGTAGTTCCGTTTCGTTATTTATTTTATTTTCTTACTGTTTTTCTGTAACGCTGGGGACTATAAAGGTGTTATTTTAGTACGTAAGGAAAACTTAGTTCCTATTATAGTCTAAAGGTATAGTTCGGTTTGAGGGAGATGAATACTTGCGTCATTAACGACCTTAAAAGGCATTCGAAATAGGGCAGCATCTTTGTATATTGAAGTCACATACATTCATTCTCTAGCTTTACAATTGTTGCTCACTAGCTTCTGCCCGCGACTTTGCGTGTAATTTCGGGTTCCCACGTCGCATCGCATCGCCCGCCCGCGCTAATACTTCGTTTTCGCTTAGCGTTCTTTCCGACTCTTTTTCTTTTTGCTCGGCTCCCAAGGTCCTAGCATAATGTTAAGCCTTCCTCAAGCATTGGGCTATCGAATGCAAAAAATATTTTTTTCAAGTCTGGTAGTTTCAGAGAGTAGCGTGTTCTAACAAACTAACAAACAAACTTTTCAGTTTTATTATTAGTATAGAGTATAGATTCGAAAAAAATCGTAAAAGAAGCGTCAGAAAATCAATTTAGGTAAATCGACTTCGTCAATACCCGAATAACACATAGAGATTTAATTAAAGACAGACGGTCACACACTTAGTATACATGACATAGATAGTGTTCCACAGAGCCGAGCCTTTTCTTAAACTTGATGTGCCACATAAGCAGCTGGGTACAACGCAAAACAGGCGACAAAAACTGTTGGACATGTTTATCGAATTAAAAACCCTTTCTATGAAATAGGCAACACCAATCCAAAACCTTCTACTCTTTTAACTAACCAATCACTAACATCTACCTCTTTTCACAGCAAGTGGCAACCCCGACAGTCGTCAAGAAGATCCTGCGACTAAAACAAGAGAACCCCGGTATGTTCGCGTGGGAGATTCGGGAGAGACTGCTGAGCGCGAGAGTGTGTGAACCCCACTCTATACCTTCAGTGTCCAGTGTGAACAGGATCCTAAGAAATAGTGGGCTTGCGTGGAGCGATGACGATACTAGGACTGCACATGGTAAGGATATGTGGATGTAAGAGTTAATTTTTTTATTGATATTCAGTAATAATGATAATATTTCTCGCCTAGTGTTATGTTCCCTTAGGTAAGTACTTTGAATATACCGTTATGATCATAGAAATGTAAAAATCTATAGTTATGATAGTGGTTACGTTACCTACCTAGTAAAACCGAAAATCAGGAACCTTGCATCTCAAATCAAAAAAAAAAAAAAGTGCCTAAGCACTATAAACTTTCTGAAACGAGAGGAACTAATTCCTCTCGTTTCGACCAGCAAAGAACCATCAATAACGCTTAACACAATCTATGATTCAACCGTTTTATAACCCCCTACAAGATCGTCATCACACACTTGACGAGTCATCAAAAAGCTTTTATTTCATTAACACCTCTTTTTCACCTAAAAAGTCGTTACTCAAACATCAAAACCAAAAAAAGAACGTGAACGGAACGAGTCAAACATCAAATTCAAATAAAGAAAGTTAAATAGACAACATTAAAAATAAACGGAATTAACTAATTAATGGCATTATAGGCGTAAATTCTCGGCGTTTTACAGACAGGTGTCAGGAAGTCCCTAGCAATATAAAATGTTATTTTTTATTTAATTACACTTAAATCTTGGGTGGACATATTTAAAAGGCATTAAATCCGGAGCGACTATGCGTAGGAGTATTATCTGAGACATTGTTGAGTTATGTTGGTCATTTAACAAAGTTCTAGTTGTTCTACAGGAAAAATAAATGAAAGAGTTATGTTAGGCTATCTTAGTTAGCATATTGTGCGCGTATTGTGTTTAAGTCACCGGAAATCAAACTAGAATCATATAAAAAATATTAAAGGTTAATTAATTAATTAATTACCTACTTAGACACCGTCCGTTCCATTCATCTTGTTGCTTTCAGATGATAAAATCTTTTCGTCTAATAATCGGCTTATATTATTGGTGTAATTTGCGTAACATACCTACTGAGCCAACAGAACCTACTCGAATCTATTCGAATGAATTTAGGGTCCCTAAGCCATTATTACTTTTACAAGAAAACAAACGTTTCAAAAACTTCTCTTATACATTACAGAATCATACCACCAACCGGACATACCGCCAAACATGATGGAATACATGTCAATGAAGAACTCGCTACCCCCTTCAGCGATACCGTCACAACAGAGCTCCCCCTACTTCGCGCACTCAGCCGTCAGGGTCCCACCACCACAACACACAGACCCGACCCAGTTGTACGACCGACGACTGGCAACATCCTGGCTTCTAGCCAATCAAGTGCAAGCACAAGGCCTCCTAAAACCCTACCCAATAAATCCTTGGCAAAGAATAATGTTGCCATACCACGACTCCAAAAACTTCTCTCCATACGCATTGAGTTTACACAACGATCTCCTAAACCGAATAAACCCAGATGAGGTGAAGTCAGAAAATTCAGAACATATTTCTGTTGAAGCGAGCGACGATAGCACGGACAGGCCCGATGTAGATGATGACCAGAAATCGCAAGAAAAAGAAAAAAAGAAGAACCCTTATTCCATAGAGGAGCTTTTGAAAAAACCGGATAAAATGGTGAACGTCAATCCGATTGGGTTCCAGAATTTCCTACGGCAGCCAAGTGGGAGTATGATAGAAAGTAGCCAGGATGTCAGCAACAGAAGTTCGCCAGCGAGTTTCTGTTCGGTACAGAGTGGAGTTTCAAATGATTGCTTCTCTGAATCCGCCAGCTCGGAAATTAAGGCAGGGAATTGATTTGTTTTAATACCAACTGTAAATCTCAATCAATCTGCCGAGCCATTTCCAAACTATATTGGGGTCATTACCAGTATTTTACATGGAGGGACTGCCTATCTAACCTCCACAGCGGAGGTATCCCCTTTGATAATACCAGCTGTAGGTATAGGTATATAGCTACCAAATTGTTTCACACGACATCAATAGCAACTTCAGTGTATTAACATAGTAACTTACCAACTAATCGCAGCAATTACCATACAATTTCTATTCAACAGTCCAAGTCAAAAATTATTTACAGTCGGAAAGTTCCAAATATTTTATAAAATTTCCTTCATACATAAATGTAACAATTAATTGTGAATAGATAATGTCTCGCTATAACTTTTATAGTTGAATAAGTATAGTAAAATTATGCTGGATTTATTTTGTACAAACAACACAATAAGTAGCACAACGCCATCTATTGGAAGAAAAAGCAATTGTGTAGCTTCATTTTGATTTTGTGTACATAGAGCATAATTATTAATAATGTACATATTAACGCCATATTATTCAATCATAGATACTTATTTTGAGTAACGTGTCCATATTATCTAGTAAATTAAATAGAGTATTCGGAAAATATCTAGAATGTAGGTAGATCGTAAGTAAAAGTGTAAGAATGTTGTAATAAATTATTTTTGTTGGGATCTATTCGAAGTTAGAAAGTAAATAGACATTTTAATTAAATTATAATATTAAGGTGATTGTACATTTTTTTTATCATCAATTGAAGAATATTGAACAATATTGTGTCTTTATTAAATTAATTACCAGATTCTGACTAAACAATAATTAAAAATTGCCAATTATTTTTGCATTTTTATTTTCGTATGGACAATCACCTTAACGCCCAATAATTATACGTAATTAATTATATTTATAATTCTGTGATATTGTAGGAAGTAGGTACCTATGTATGTGTAAATTAGTTCAATAATCCTCTTTGAAAATAATCATTCCTCTAGAGACCCTATGTTTTTAGTGTTATAAGTAGTTATTTTATTGTATGTACTTAGTTATAGTCAAGATAGTTGTATTGTACATAATGTAATCACAGTAGTTGTTTATTTATGAAATGGCACAATAAACCAAATACAAATTCAAAGTTTGTTCTTATTACATTTAAAATCATCCATGCCACATATTTCATTAGGTAGGTACCTAATCTAAGGCCCGTGACCTACGAGATGTAGGTCGTAGGTTCGAACCTAGACAGGCGCTTTATTTTGTGTAAATTATTTCATCACCACTGCTCTCAAAACTATGAAAGAAAACATCGTGAGGAAACCGCCTTGTCCTAGAACCAAAAATTCGAAAGACTTGACTTCTACCAACCCGTACTGGGCCCGCGGCGCGGGGTGGTTTACGGCCCACTCCCTCTCATCGAGAGGAGGCCTGAGTCCCAGCAGTGGGAACATTAAAGCCTGATTATGCATACCAATCTGCTACCCAATTGCGTAATACACTTACTTTTACAATCCGAAGGATTTTGAAAGAAATTCCTATTGAATTGCTTCATAATGTTTGAAAAATTCGTGTGCTCGATAATTTAAATAACATAACGGTATTAATGTTGTTGAACTGTCAAAATGAAAGACATTACAATTTGTTAGTGTGTTACGCAATTACCCCGTTGGTTATTGAGTAGGTGTAATACCCGTCTCTACAATTCCAAATTGAAATAGGTAGGTACCTACTTGCAGTAGGCCTCACTTCATTGCTGGTAACAAAACGAATATAGGTGCATAAGCTGGCCTCGCATTCTATTGGAACTCCGTATCTACTTACTGCTGGCCGAGCCTACCGTGGCTCAGCCAGCTCACTCAAGGTCAAAGTGTTACCGCTGACGTGCGGTCTCCTGTAGGTTCAGACGCCAGTACATCAAGCTAACCGAAACTGCCAAATTTTCCCAATCAACTTTGAACATTATGCTTTAGCGATAAAGTTGAAATCTATTAAAGAAATTTTACATATTGTAGTGGCTTGATGTGCTGGCGTCTGTACCTACTTGGCTAGGCTGGGGTTACCTACCGCCTCATCATCATCAGTTCAGCCGAAAGACGTCCACTGCTAGACTTAGACCTTCCCCAAGCATCGCCACATCAAACCGTTCTGTGCTTCCAGCGGATTTCTGCGGTCTTCACAAGGTCTCTGTCTATTTGTCCATCTTGTGGGAGGCCTTCCAACGCTACGCCTTCCGGTACGCGGTCGCCACTCCAGAACCTTTCGGCCCCATCGGCCATCTGTTCAAGCGCCGGGACTGCCCACTGCCACCAAATCTTCGGGATATGTAGATTACCTTGGTTCACGTGCGGATCTGATCATTAACGCGGTTCGGTTACCTATCTATTCATCTAAAATACAGGTCTACGCTGATCAACACTTGCCTTAGCTAGAAGAGCAAAAATGTCGTTCATTAAAAATGTTAACGAAAAAAGTCGTAAGTGTACATACGCCTTTCTTAATCTCAGGGCTCAAGATTATGCTATGCGTAATGACCCCTACAATATGCAAATTGTGTGTAATAGATGTATTATGGAAATACGCCGCCGACCGGAAACTTCGTAATTTCATAGATTTTGTTTTGCTCCATTCTAAATTGGTCATTTCACGCGACATTTCTTAGGAATTACAATTTACTTGGTCATTATGAATGTGGGATTTTATTTTAATTTCAAATGTGATTTGAATGTAATAGGTATAGGGCTTATGCTCGGGATACACGAGGCTGGTTTTTGAAGCTAGGTTAGCAAACAAGTAGGTAATATTCTAGCTTAGCACATGCTAAAGCAGCACACAAATTGCGTAACACACTATTTAGAAGGATATTGCTAATCCATTGCTTCATATGTTTGAAAAATTTCTCGACTCAAAAACAAATAACGCAATGAATGTTGTTGAACTGTCAAAATGAAAGCTATTGATAGTGTGTTACGCAATTACCCCGCTGTTTACACGAGACTAGGAAATTTTAAGCCAGCAGCATTGCATTCACTTACGGCCGAACCCAATTACCTATATACCATATGACGAGTTTTGGCATAGGTACTGGAGGTAGAAAAACCTATCTATCTCTAGTTTTAACGTCCCGATAATCTATACCAGTACTAGCTACCATTAGTAACGATCTGTCAATAGGTTATTGGGTTCGGCTGTTAGTCCGTAGAGTAATAAATGATCCGATTGGATGATATCCAATCGGATCAATTAACTTTGCCTGGATAATAAAATCAGTGGTGGGGGCGTTACTAGGCCGAAAACAGAACCCCGTCCTATTAAACTATCAAACTGGCTTATGCTACCTTTCTCACTGGCTTACTAGCCTAAAAATGAGGATAGTTCTGTGTACCTACACGAAGCCAGAGAGACTAGCTTGCTGGCTTCCTACTAACCCACTCTTGTATCCTAGCTTAAAAAACTAGCCTCGTGTAACCCGGGCATTAGAGCTTAGAACTTGGGAATTATTAGGTCACATATGAATAATAATCTAAAGGCAACTAATGATTATCGTGGTAGGTAGGCATTGGAACATACATAGGTAATTTAGATCAGCTCATAGATATTGTACTTGGACTTATAGATACATGCGAAAGTCTATAAAATTACCTTAATAAAATCGAAGTGTCTGTTTGTAAAGTCAAAATAATAGCGTTTTACTAAATGCATATGCCTCTCAGATATAAGTACAAGATATTAATTCTCAATTATTTGCTAAAATCCTCACTAATCGAATTACCCGTGAGTTTGATGAAGCCCAGCCCTGGATCTCTTCCGCAGCGGATATCCCACATAGACCATATCCACACGGTAGACCAACTGATGGAGAAGTGCCAAGAGTATAACCGGCCCCAGTGCATGACGTTCGTCGATTACGAGAAGGCCTTCGACAGTGTCGAGTGTTGGGCCGTGTTCCACGTACATGAATGTGTTGCGGGAACTTTACATCTCGGTCACTCTACAGGTCCGCATGCATACCCTATATCGAAACCCGTACCGATCAAGCGGGGAGTGAGACAGGGCGACACCATTTCATAAAAAAAATTCACAGCAGTCTTAGACTAGAAGACATAGTAAAAAGTTTAGATTGGGACTATTGCTGTGTTAACATCAATAATGCCTACCTACCTGTCCCTTAAGATTTGCAGATGACCTTGTGCTTTTCGCTGAAAACTTCGACGAGCTCCAGAAAATGCTTCAAAGCCTTTATGATGCTTCTTTAATTCTTTTAAGGTAGGACTTAGGATGAATATGGCCAAGACGAAGGTTATGGAAAACATCTTAACAATTCAAATCCATCTGTTAAAGTCGGAAATTAAACATTGGAGATAGTTGACCGGTATGTTTATCTTGGCCATATTCTTTAATTAGCAAAGAGCATCAACAAACAGAGATATCGAGAAGAATACAGTTTTAGGTGGGCCGCATTTAGCTAATTGGACGACAAGAATGTCGTCCAATCGTGTTGTGGAATTCCACAATGTCTTGAAGTCCCGCCTCTTTAACTAGTGTGTTCTGCCCACCATGACATACGATGCTGAGACATGGACGCTCCCGCTTCAGGCTGTGAACAGGGAGAGAGTAGCACAGAGAACCATGGCATGGAGCGTGCCATGCTTGGCATAAGGCGTATAGACCAAGTTCCAAACGTCGAGATCTGAAGACGTACGAAAGTTTTCGAAAAACGAGTTCGGAACTCAAATTAATTTGGACAGGACACTTCGCAAAGCGCAGTGATGGCAGGTAGAGTAAGGCAGTGACCGAAGTGGCGTCCAAGTCTACACACTTTTTGACAGTAAATATTTAATTATTATTGAAAGTGTAACAAACAAATCTGCTCTACTAGAAATGAAAAATCTTTTTCTTAGGGTAGGTAATTTTAAAGTTTTACGCAAACAAAACTACACAACCAAACGCATTTCACATTTCATGACAGGTAGTATAAGTGATGTACAACTGATTACTTTTAGTGCCAATAGTCGAGTTACTAAGTAAAAAGAAAAAGTATCAACTATGTCATTAACAAAGTACTTAATACTAAACATTTAAAAATCATGAACCGTTACACAATGGGTTTGTGGATCATTTTAATTAAGCATGTGTTAGAAAATGAAGTATAATCTGTAAAAGTCTATATATATACATATATTACCCAAATATAAAGCTTTGAATATCAGAATGGTTACTAGTTATTTGATATGTGTAAAAGTAACTATGAATATGGTACGTAGGGAAAGAATTTTATGAAATAAAGCACAGAAAGGCAAGCTAGACATTTATTTCAATTTAGGCTTGTCAGTAATTAATCAGAAAACTAATTGTCCGTTCCAAATCTAAGTCATCATGGAGAATAAGGACAAGACACTCCATGGAAACAGTATTAAAGTATTCTATCAACAATTTCTTATATTGCCATAAATTATCATTATTTTAAAAACAATTAATTAATCCAAGAGAACTCCGAATAATAGCAACATAATAACAATAGATAGGAATATTCCATTATATACTTTAAAAAATTAGCATTATTGGCTATATTATTACATTTACAGAAACCATAGTTATCAGTAATCAGTAATAATCAAGATATCAATCAATTAACTTACATGACATCTGGTCGATCTATTCCACATAATGACGTCAGTAGTACTAATCAACTGACTAGAGGCCGGAGCTCCGTTCTGGTTGATGTCTCGAACAAGAATGATCCCCGCCATTTTTTTTTTTTTTTGATAATGGCATCTCGCAGTTCAACCTATGAGGTTGTCGTCTGCTTAACCGGGCTTGCCTGTGGATGCCTCAAAATTAAGGCCTCCAGCCAGGGCTTTAAAAACTTAAGATGATCCCCGCCACTGGGAGCTCCCCCTTTTATAGTCGTGAACAGAACAACTTTGACGTTTCTATCTACCGTCATCCAAAATATCAACAACATAAAAGGTGGATATCCGTTTGGAATATTTTCTGTTTTGCTACATTATTCCTTAATATTTAGCTTATGCAAAACATTACTATTTTATCAAGTTTTAACAGTAAAATGATAACAATAACAATACCTATAATTAGGATAATCTATTACATGCATGTGCATGCGACAGTTTTTTTTTTTTGCAATGTTGATCAGCTTTTTTGTAAACTATATGTCACAACCATAAATTATTTTGTTTTCAAGTCTATTCCACTGCACAGTCCACTGTTCTTTTCAACATTTGTGATAGTAGAGCCTACCTGCAGAAATTAGTTTGCAGTTCTTTTATATATAGTGAAGTTAACACTAATAATTTTAAAATAAAGTTACTAATGAATGAGTTCGTCAACTAATGTTCTATTAGTTAATTAACTTTTATTAGTAATAATTTCCATCCCTAAACAATATACGCAATGACTTTGACATGGCAGTAAATGACAAATCACAGAGTACTTTTTGATAGACTTGACAAATTCAAATGTCAATCGATCGTGATCGTGTTCGTCAATTTTACTTTAGTACGTGAAATATTATTAAAATTACTGAATTAAATATTAAACAGCCTAAAATTTCATTGACCCAAAAGAAATTGCAAAACAATCTAAAAATGGAAACAGATAATTTGACAAAACAGGTACGTTACATTACAATAAAAGTTTATTCCTTCCAGTTTGTACCAAGTTTGTACCATGGTATTATTATTTTTCTTTTAATTTGTTTTTATCAGGCAGAGGAAGTAGAAGCATTGAGTTCAATCTATGGTGATGACTGGATCACTGAGAGCGAAGTAACGAGGTCGTATAGCATCAAAATAGAAGAGAACAAAAATGAAGTTAGGCTGTATGTGACGATGCCTGATGACTATCCCTCTCAGGCGCCTCCAAAATATGAGTTGTCTGCTCCATGGATGGAAAGAAAAGCTAAGACAAAGCTGCACCATACCTTGGATGAAGTTTATTTGTGAGTATTTGCGATAAATTATGATAAAAATTGCCATTGCCTGATTGCATTGCTAACTGGTGCACTTGCCACTAAATTTAACCCTCTGAATAAACTGTGTAGTGGTATTAAAATAGGTACTCCTTTCTCAATGCACTTCTATCGTTGTAACAACATACATTTTCCAAATTGAATGTTTTCTTCAATATTTGGGGCTGTGCATTGTGAGTCAGTAATTATTATTCTGTATTATTTTCTTATTCACATTTTGTTGTTTTACATGACTTGCTTAGGAGGTAAGTTCAGTTTATACTGTTACAAATAGCTTAACTTGGAATACAAGATCTAGAAAGCATTTGTATAGATATTGTTTTTACTTTGAGGTTTAAATCAATCATATTATTTAATATTGATAATAGATATCAACTAAGGGCCTGTGTGCCTATGACGTAGTAGGAGTTTTCTCCAGCTTTTGGATGAATTCATTTGGATATTTTCATTAAAAAAATATTCCTTTTTTCAATTCTTTTATCTGGTGGATAGTGCTCATCTAGAAGACACACAATTTACTAATATTTTAACTCAAGTCAAGCTAATCATTCTATTAGCATGGAGAATGATCATGTTCGAATATTGTTTATTGTTGCTATAGTATAGGCTACACAAATAAGTAATAAGTCTATGGTTAAAAAATAAAGTTAGTAAAAATTAAAAAGGATCTAAGAAAATAAATAAAAAGAATATTCTAACATGGATTGGATAAACAGAAAACTTAACTACGTAAAATAATTATTCGAAGTAATAAGTACAATGAAAGATAAATATAATTTGTTTTGTGTACAAAATTTCAGAGAGAACATTGGAGAACATGTGGTATTCCAATGGGTAGAAAAAATAAGAGAAGTATTGCAAGCAATTAAACCTGCAGAGAAGAAAGTAGAAGCTAAACCACTTGCTGTTGAATCATTAGACTTGGCTTTGGTGAGTTCTGGTTTATGATTTATGTAACAGAAAATTGTACTCTTGCTTTACACAGTTACATTCGTGATTTTAATACGAGTTGTAATTTAAATGTTGGACCTGCAAGGAGGCCATTGTATTCATCATTGCAAACAACTTTTGTTCTTTTCTTTCTTTGTATTTTTGTTTTCGCGATTTCATGGTTGGTCTCATAGTAAAAGTTGTTCATAATGATGAGTACAATGGCCTCTTTTTGGAATAGCATAGCTTCCTAATGTGTTCGAATTTTAATTAAAAGATTTGAGAAATACAAAGACTTACAAGATTACAATCATAGACTTAATCACACACTAACAAGTGTTGTGACTTACAACAGGCAAAGAAGAAAGTTCGTATTGTAAGAACTAGAACATAATACTGAAAGATTTGCAGAATGCGTCTAGTGTAGTAGTGTCTAAGATCCACAAAACCCAATTAAAAAATATAATACTGTGGCTGTGGACACCTGCGGACCACTGATCCATTTTTCACATCAAAGTTACTAAAACTGTTCTTAACTTTATTTTTTGACAGCCATAACCAAGTGTCTTTTCATCATCATCTTCCTGCCCAAGTCTCTTCCTATCCTTTAGAATTTATTAAAATAGGTAGTACAATCAGATACTAGTCTTACCAAGGGGTATTGTTTAACCCAGGAACTGGGTTATGGCGGTCAGATAGGCAGTTGCTCCATGTAAAATACTGGTATTCAGCTACATCCGTTTAGACTGGAAACAACCCAATACAGTTGGTAAAAGGCTAGGCAGATCTCGGCAGATGATAAGCACTGTTAGATCCAATCTGGACAACCTTCAAGACGCCATCATTAAATAACATAAAAGCTACAAATAAACATTTTCCTTATTTTGTTTTTTTCTTTCTCAAGTATTATCTCTTATGGAACTAAGACAACACTACTGACCCCAAATATCTCATAACATTTTTATTAAATTTCCAGTTAGATATAAATTGCCCCGACATAACTCATGGTGAAGTGATCATAGATAGAAAGAGTTCCTTCCAAGGGCATGCGGCTGAAGTACACTGTATGGAAGATGTCAAGTAAGTAAAGAATATAATTGCTCAGATTATCACACTATGGCCAGAGATCGCACAAAGGAAAAGGGGAGGCCTCTGCCCAGCAGTGGGACACAATATATATCAAACTCTTGTCTTGAACGTACGAAAATTTTGATAAATGAAAAAATGTGATGCTATAACACAAAAATAAGGCCAACCAAAAATGTTGTAAGTTTCACTGACATTGAAAATTTTACTATAGATACTTACCGTTTACGTGGTAATCGCAGTTATAAAACAACTGAGCGAGACGACACGAGAAATCCCGTAATAGATTCGAGAAATCCATATTCACTGTCCCACTCGCACCTTTTATGACCGTGACTGCCACGAGTACCTGCACTTTTATAAGAATTTGCAAACAACCTATTATCTTAAACATTTTCCAGCGCCGTCCTAACAAAACTAAAGCTAAACAAAAAGATAATGCACGCCACACACAACATGTACGCATACCGAATAGAACGAAAGACAGCTAAGGGCGCGACTATACTGCAGGACTGTGACGATGACGGCGAGGCGCACGCCGGAGGCAGGATGCTGCATCTATTGCAAATACTGGACCAGAAGAATACCATCGTTGTTGTGTCGCGATGGTAAGATACTATTTATATAAACTAGGCTTTTTTAATCTTCACTATTCCCAACCAATGCTACTCCTGTGTATAGGGAATTACAACAATGAACAACCAGAAATGGTCAGAAACTATGACACTCAGTGATTCTTAGGAAAATTATTCAAAATTTTTGGAATCAGGTTTAATCTGAGAAAAAAATTGGATGAGTAGGAAATTTATAGCAATCAAAATCACTTTCACTTCTCCCCACATACCGAAAAGGAGACAAAAAAGCTAGCCATACAAACCAAGGTATTTTTAGAACTTGGTCTTGTCTCACTTGACTAACACTGCAGATTAATTAAAATGTATAATGGTCTTATATGAGCTGTTACATTTGACTCCAGTAATATAAGCCATATTGTTTCATTGGTTTTACGAACTAATTCGATGCATTTCAGCATTTAGTACTGAAATGCTGCATTCACTAACTTCCATTCGATTTTCGGAAATATTTTAAATATATAATCTTTCCTCGTCTATTCTACTACAGTACTATAGTCCGCCCGGAACCAGTTGGTCGCACCTTAGGTATGTGAGCGGTGGGACGGAGGGGCGGGGGCGCATGACCACCGCCGCCTCACCCCTGTCCCCACCTCAGCGGCCAACTAGTTCCGCGCGGACTATAGCTCGCATTACTTATTCCCACATTCCTTTTCTATCTTCCCAGGTACGGCGGAATACAGCTAGGCCCCGACAGATTCAGACACATCAACAACGCGACGAGGCAGGTCATACAACAAGCAGGCTTGTTGAAGAAATGACATTTAGCTTAGAACTTAGATGTAAGGTGCGAATTTAATACTGCATTGAAGAAATACCTAGCTTTGTGGGTGGGTTCGGGATTTTGATAACTACAGTGTGAGTTTTGGCAACAGTCAAAGTTAAAAATGTCATATGGCCGTTTTCACTAACATTAGGCGACACCTAAATGAATGCCTCATTAAAAGCGCGCTGGCGTATTGTCAACTTTCGGCGCTGAACTGAACGTTGAAAGTTCCCTAGTGTTAGTGAAAACGGGCATAAGAGTGTTGCCAGTAAGGAAAGGGGCGTTCGTAAACTTTTCCACAATACAGTACAATATTAGTCTAAACGCGACGCGTGGTAGTCGCGATCATGAAACGTGCGAGTAGGACATTGAATATCATGTCATCTCACTCCATGACTGGCCACAGTTTTGCTTCTTGTTTAGATGGGCCACTGTATTATTGTGCGCTGTCCAGGATGCGTTGCGGGAAGACTAAGGGAACTAACCTTATTCTTACAAAGTTATGTTCATATTCGTATGAAACAATTGATTACAAATGCATAGGAATATGCACATTACCCACATATAAATAAGGTTTATTTTCTTATGAAACGCTACTATATTTAGCTTGAATAAGTCAAAGTTCGCTTTATAGATCTCAGCCTTAGTATGTGGTTTTACACCCTATAGAAAATTATGATAATGATACCGAACCAATAGGAACTGAAACCGCTGATCAATCCGCAAAGCTAGTCTTCGAGTGCGTCTATTTTGTATAGACTGTATTCCTTAGTCAGTGTACGGCATAGAGTGCCTTTGTAATACGACTTATTTTTCATTCAGACATATTTATGTATAAAGGACAAATACAGGGTCAAATTAAATTAGCTACCGAGTACCGAAACTCCGCAGACATGATGGCTATCGATATTTAAACACGATAAAATAACAACAAAAAAGATTTGATTTTTTTCGGTTCTACGACCGCTTTTTGTATTGTTACTTGAAGTATAAGTTGAAAAAAATCTGTTTTCATTTGTTTTATCGTGCTAAGGTATCGGTACCCATCACGTCTGTGTAGTTTACACAATAATAAAGCTTATTTTAAAACTGATATTCCAAGTGACTACACTATAAATCGTCAAATTAATGATTTTTTTGTTTTATCGTGTTTAGATATCGATATTCGATACCCATCTCGATTGTGGAGTTTCGCTAGCTAATTAAATTTTACCCTAAGTGTTCATACACAAGAGCGGCATGCGAGCAGCCGTCGACAACGTGCCGCTCGTGTGTATGCACACTAAGGTGTAGATTGTAGAAACTGTTTTGACTGCCATATAAGTATCTTGTAAAATAAGTGTTTACTATATTAATTTTCTTGTTGACTCGAAAAAGATCCCCATTATGCAGTTTAACTGAAAATATTAGTAAAACACTTTTGTTTCGAGTGCAGATCTTGACGTAGTTTTTGAAAAATGTTTTTAAGATTCATCTTTCACGAGCGGTTTTGTGTTTAGGACCGACTGAATATTATTACATAATATTGTTTAATGCAGTATTTTTATCTCACGAAACGACACGCGCTTTGCTTGTGTTAACTAAGTGTACAAACACGATATGAATGTGCGCGTGAAGACTGAACGTGACGTGAAGACACAAGCAAGCGCGCGTCGCTTCGTGAGATAAGAATTACATATCCTTGTTTATGAACTAGCATCAACTTTCTGACTATCTGACCGACTCCTTGACAACCCACGTGTGCCTGTAATTAGTTTAAATAAAAGCTTTGAGTTTGAAGTCGACATTATATTTTTTTAAAGGCATAATCTGGCTTTGTGATTTTATTAGATCTCTAGGTTTATGTTTAGGTTACGTATTTTGAATTATTCTAATTTATGAAGTCGGCATTGTTGACGACATGATGAAGTCGGTTAAGAATCAAATTCAGAACTAGCTGATAACCCGCTTATCTCTGCAGTGGGTGAGTTTGAGAAGAAACCTTATTAAAACAACAATAAAGATCACTGTGATTTTGACAGACTTTACAGTTGCAGCAACCCAACAGCAACCTTATAGTCACGAGATTAAAGATCACTTTTATATGCAAAATCGGGGGTATATAACTGTGAATGGCCTGTAGTCACTCTACACGTCATGTCAAGCTGGCTATCTCACGACACCGAGTTAGAACCGAATTGTTTTTGATTCGAATAAGTGTATCATAATAATTTTATCGAATCCAACTCGATTCGATTCAGAACTCGAAAATGTCTGAAGAAAGTAAAGCAAAAAATAAAATACGTTTAAAACAAACCATTAGTATAAAACTTTATATTACAAATATTTAAAAAATACTTTTCATGATTATGTTTGTGCTATCTTTTATTGTTCCTTGCATTGTTATCTGTTGTTTTTACTGTTATGCATTTCTTGTCCAAGAACTTCAGGAGATCCTGTAAACAAATGTAAATTGATATTATAAGACAGATGATATTAAACAATTTTGTTTAAGAAAATACTTTTAATTATTCCCCGATACACCCGATGTATTAATATAGCGGGCGTTATCTGTCCTGACTTGGGGTATTTAGGCGGGTCACACTACAACGCGCCACGCGACGGGGCGCAGGTAACGCGCCCCCGCGCGGTTTTTTTTAAATACAAATTCAATAAAAACGCGCTTCCGGGCGGGGAATTTAGCTCCTTTTCCCGCATCCCGTCGCGTGGCGCTTTATTCGCATCGTTGTAGTGTGCGATTCGCTTTAGATTAAAGATTGCACTAGCTTACATTACAGAGATTCGCAATGGGGTTTCCAGAAAGAGGAATACATTAAAGTACACTAAGACTTTGAGTCTGAAAAATAATCATAATTTTATTTGTTGTCTACTCTATTGGATTTTTTTTACAGAAAATATAAAATAACAGTTCTCGAATCGGAAAAGAAAAGAAGTCTATCGAGATTAACCCATTAATAATTGAGAATCCCCTGTGATACAACAAATAGTGCCTACGCAAAATATGTACGGTCAACCATCAGTGGTAAAACTAGAACTACGAAAACCACCCCTATTGTAATGAAATAATGGCGCTGTCAATATAAAATTAATACTATGGACGTTCGGTGGACTAAACGTAGTTTTTCAATAATATTAATTACAGCCATACCTTAGGATCATACCGGTGTCCATATCCAACCAAATCTTTATGTATCACATCAATGTTGACTGGTTCGTACTTGAGTATCGCTTCCCTCAAAGATCGCCGACTTAATACGTAGTTGTGAAACGCTATGTGCAGAGGTACGCGGCATGAGTGTACCTGTTGACAGGTATATCAATTTTTATTTAGTATTTTAAATGACCATTATTTATTCTGATCTGATCAGTAGCAGCTTGGAGTCCCGGATTTGTGCCCCATTTATGTAAATAGGCTTGCATCATCTTATTCCACGGGATTTAAAACACAACTGGCGAAATATAAGGGAACTGCATTGCAGATCTGCCTATCCCTTTGTGAACTATAGGCGTGCTAATACGTTATAAAATGGTTTATCGCAAAGGCGTAGATTGAGAAGATCATACAGCAGGTCTGAGCAGGTGATTTTCCCATGATATTGAATAATAAACTCAATTGTGCCAATAAAGTGCAAAATTGTACTAATCTACGCATGATGCGTGCGGGCTTTTGCGCTTTATGCAACTGAGAATAGAATTAATTATTAAATGTCTTTTTAAAATCGTCTGCTCTGCCCTCATTTCGATTGAATGATTTTTTAATATTTACCTTAGCCTTTTCTCTCTTCTGAAACACCCAATCATCAGGACTGCAATCAACACATTTTACAATTGCAACTACACTAGTCACTTCATATCCACACACATCTGTAACTTCTTTTATTTGATCAGTCTTTGAAGAAGACGGCGCAGACAAAATATCTCTATCTCTTTCTAACACATTAGTCTTTGTAGAAGATATTGCAGAGAACCTATTTTTATCTCTTTCTAACTCATCAGTCTTTCCAGATGAAGCATGTAGTCTTACTTCATTCATTGGCTTCTTATAAACGAATTTTCTTAGAGATTTCACTGGTGTTTTTGAAGATGCTTTTCTTTTAGGAGATGGTGGCGACAAAATATCTCTATCTATTTCCAACTCATCAGGTTTTATAGGAGATGGTGCAGAGAATATGTCTCTATTTCTGTCTAAATCATTGGTCTTTCTAGGCGAAACAAGTAGTCTTGTTTCATGATTTGGCTTCTTATAAACGAATTTTCTTCGAGATTTCACTGGTGTATTTGAAGGTGAATTTATAGGAGATGTATTAAGTTTCTGTGGTGAAGATTCTTGTTTGTATGTGTTTGTTCTTGGTTTCTTGGGTGATGGTTGATCCTCATCTATTAGCTGTTGTATTGTCGGATGCGTTTGGTTGTAAAGGTGCGTGAGGATTTGTATAGCTGGAAATGTACAAATTTTCTGAGTTTTAGGAGGAATTTTTTGCATAATATCAGTATTAGGTACAAAGAAGTTTTTGAAGACATCATAGGGTTGCTGAGTTTACACGTTAATCGGTCTGAACAGAGTCGAAAATGAATTTTGAGGTGATCGTACTAAAGCGACTGACCTACGGGCGCGCCATAACACTGCGGTTTCATTCGGAAAAACGTGTTCTCAATAGCTGTCTTGCGATAATGACCAGCGAGCTTTACCAACGAGTCAACAACAAGACCGTGATAAAGCTCTGAAGTGGATGAGGCCCTTTAGACGAAAAGCTTCGAAATTGCATGTCGGAAAAAAATTGGATTTCAAGAGGTTTAATTTTTTTGCGCGGAAGCCTAATTCTTTTTCTAAAATAAAAGTACCTAGCTTAAGTTACTCCTTATAACATCAGCTATCTGCCAGTGAAAGTCCCGTCAAAATTAGTCAAGCCGTTTCGGAGATTAACCGGAACAAACAGACAGACTAAAATTTAAAAAAATGTTTTGTTGATAACCGTATAATAATTACTTGTATTATGCATTCATTAAGAAGCTGTTATTTTGTTGACATTACAAACAGACACTTCAATTTTATTTATTTGTACGTATAGTTTAGTTTTTAAAATTAACTTACCTCTTTTTCTTTTAAAAGGTTTCAACCCATATCTATCCAACTCTCTATTCCGTTGCGGCGTAGACATCGACGCGAAATCCGCCATTGGCGTTACATCGACAGTCTTGATAATATACTCACTATTTTTAGGAGTTTTAATATTAATTATACCATGATTACTTTTAAGAACTTCTTGAACTTTTATTGGACTAATTCCTCCAGCTTTATCAATTTCTAATTGTGTTGTTTCCGTAATTTTCGTTTCAGTCTTTTTTACATAAACTTCAGGAAGAAAACTGTCCTCCACAGTAACATTTTTATTTTTAGTAAAATATGGTTGGCATCCTTCACTCAAAGATTTTTTATAACTTCCAAGTTTAGTCACATTATCCAAAACAGATATACCTCCGAATTCGAAATTGTTTCTTGGAAAATCTCGCGTCGATTTGTATAAGGAATAGTCCAATTCCTTATCTGAGATTTGAAATACTTCGGAGTTTTGACTTGAATTTATATCAGCATCATTATTTTCATCGACAATTTCTATACCATTGTGAACCGTAGATTTGGACGAATCGTATTTTATGTCCAAACTTTTATCTTTCAAACTTCCTTTGATGAAATTGTCTCTTGAAAAATCACGTCGCGATTTGTGAAGAGAATAGTCCAATTCCTTATCTGAGATATGAAATATTTCGGAGTTTTGACTTGAATTTATATCAGCATCATTATTTTCATCTATAATTTGTATATCATTGTGAACCTCAGATTTGGATGAATCATATTGCCCTGTTTGGCTACTATCTTTCTCACTTTCTCTGAAGCTTTCACCATCATTAATATAGTCTTCTAATATAATTTCATCATAATCTATTGATATATCGTCTTGTTTTCCAAGACTACTATTGTTTGGAATATTTTGTAGTACTGTGATTGGTCTTTGAGACATAAGTATTTCTTCAGAAGAACTTGAACCTTGGGTTAAATCTATGTCTTCATTGGATTCTTTAGTTTCATTATGAGAACAATTATGCTCTTTAGATAGATCAGAATTCTGTTCAACTTCTTTACTATTTTCAGTGTTTGCTGAATGGTCGTGAATAAAATCTTCATAAAAACTGTTACTACATGATTCTGTATTTCCTACCTTTACAGAATTTGGATTATATTCTATAGAAGTATCTTGAGCTTGTGTTAAGTCAAAAACTTGACTCAGCGCTTCATTCCCAAAGAGAGATTTCTGAACTCTACCATTGGCAATATATTCGGCCTTGTCAACTATAATAGTATCATCTAAGGATGCTTTAGATTGCGAGTTGGCTACATCAACTAAAGGTAGACTGGTGTCAGTGGAATTAGAAGATTGAGTCAAATCCATACTTTCTACTGCTTTTTTAACTGGAGTTTGGATATTTGCTTCTATATGTATTTCTTTATCATCTTCATTAGAACTTTGAGTCAAATCAATGTTTTCTTTTGCATTTTGATGTGAATCTGTATTTGGGTGGTTTGAAAGTACTGTTATTTGATGTTCATCTGTAATATTCTGACTAATACTATCTGTAGCATGTTTTTCTGCATCATTAGGAAAGTTTGTACTTACATTTACTACATTATCATCTATGTTAACAATATGATTTTTTATTGCACCCTTGTCTTCAGGACTTTGTGTCAAATTTATCTCTTTCAATTCCTCACGTATAGGTTGTGAAGAACCCACAATACAGTCAGTAATTTCCATAAAATCATTTGACTTTCTTTTAGTTACATTCTGAGACAGCTGAATACATTTCTCAGAATTTTGTGATGGAATATTAACACATTGGGTTAAATCCATGTAATTGTCTTGAGAAAACACTTTTGTTTTATGTTCTTGTGATAGAATAACTATAGGTTTGGTAGTTTCCATTATGGATGATAGTTCATCATCAAAAATATCTGGAGAACAACTTCTGTATTGTTGAATAAAAGTTAGCTTGTTACTAGTTTCTAAATCTATTACTTCAATAGGAGAACTATATGTTTGTTTGCTAGGTGATATGATCTCAATTTCTTCACTTACCAGTGATTTGTCTTCAAATAGTCCCTTTACTGGTGACCTTATATCCAACAATTTGACTGGCGATTCCATAGTAAATCCTTCTTGGAATGGAGATTTATTCTCAGTGACACCAACTTTGTGAACATTACATCTTTTATCTTCACTTACTGTATCTTCATCTTCTATTACAAATTTTGGTACATCGCATTCTTTATATTTCTTCCTATACTCAATTTCTTTAGAAGCAAAGATATCTTTAACAGATTTGACGGGCCCACTTAGTATGATATCCAGCTCATCCTGCGAGCAATCAATGTCTTTGAAATTCATTATAAAAGTATCAATAAGCTTAGGACTTTCAGGCCTACCAGGAATTTCTGACCAATCTCTTAGTAAAGATCCATTGGTTGTAGATTTTTCAACTAAATTATCTACATAGAATATGTTATTATTTTTCATGCACTCATATGGAATATTTGAAGCTATGTAGAAAACTTTTGCATCAGATTCTTGATCATTTGAGCTATCATGTTCTATCTTTGAATGATCAAGATTCTTAAACAATATTCTTGTATATTTGCCAGTAATATTCTGATGTTTCTCTTCCTTTGTAACAGTAAGAAGTTTATAATTCTTTCTATACTTTTTTGTTTTCTTACCAGCGGTTATTTTAACTTTAGGGACTTTGAAACCGTATTCTTGTAAAGTTTTCCTTATTTTTGTTACTCTTTGTTGAGATGATAATGCCTGTGAGGTTTCAGGGATACTAGACTCGGTTTGGAGTGACTTCGACAATGCTATAGCTAACTGCAGTTGTTCCGAATCAACGTCTAAGCCAGACTTTTTACAGACAGTATCAAACTCTTTGCTATAAGTTACCAATTCATTTTTCTTTCCTTTCAAAACTGTTCTTATATCTTTCTGACCCTTGATGCGTTTAGTTACCTTTCTAGTCTTAGGTTTTGCAGGTTTTTGAGCTGGTTTTGGACCTTTACAACTTTTCTTTGCTTCTTGAAAATCTGAAAGACTCTCATCCATGTCAGTCTGACCAGTAAAATATTTGCTTCTAACACTTTCACTGAAACGGAACAAAAATAAAACAAATTATACATTGAACTATTTTATTAACTACATAATAAATAACAATTTACAATTTAATTACCTATCACTATTTATGCTCATAATATCTATTTGTCTGGTTGATCTGGCCTTTGGCTTTCCTCCATGTGTTTCCTGATTGTGTCTCCGGTACGGTTTGGCAGCCCGCTGGCGATCATGAGTCTCCTTTCTACCTCCTCTATAGGGTCTTCATATAATCCGTCCACAGCCGCTCGTATATTTTTCGTCACTGGGCTAAAACTTAAAATGAAAGTAGATACTTACAATTATTTTTTGGCTTTAAATCGCGAATTTTAATGATCTAAATAATAAATGGGTCAGAGGGTCGTTTTACCAAATATCTAAAGATGAGTGCAGTAGGAAAATGATAATAAAGTTGTTTGTTGTAGGCACTCAAATGCAATTTATAACCTCAACATTTTTCATTTTAAAAATGGTTCATTACTCAATATACATACTGGAAAAACACTCCGGTTATTAATCCAACACTTATTAAGCCTACAGCAAGGATATTCCTAAATTTTGAGGCTGGTGTTCCTATTATTTTTCTAGGCTTCCAGTTTGACGTATCGACACCGATCGCCATTTTTAGTTTTTCGTTCCGTTTCTGAATTCTGTTTATTGTTTGTTCGGCGTGCGCTATGAACATGTTAATCGAATGAAACCTAAAAATTACATGAAAACTGGGTTTATTTATTTAATACTTCAAGCACATAATGCAGACACAAACACAATTGCATTTCTTAATTTAAACATAATAAATTCTCATAAAATGCAAGAAAACCAAACTAAAAACATAGAAACCTGTTTGCGTTGTGTATTACGTTGAAAGGAATGAAAAATTTATTGATGACTAAAATGTCAAAAACATCTGTTTGGTTGTGGCAAAGAGTAAAGTAACTAGGGTTGTGGTCACAGAACATATATACCACTATAGTTACTTTACTCTTTGATATATAATATATACCCTAAAGGGGTTGTGGTTTGGTTTTGTTTGATGCAGTCTATCAAAAAGTACTCTGTGGTTTGATGTTATGTTATTGTCGTGTCAGTTTTTGTTTATTTTTTTAATATTTTTCCTTCTTTGTTGTAAATTCATCAAACAATATGTCTTTACTACAGAATTTGTCGTATAGAGAATACCAAAAGGCTTTAGAATTAAGTTTGCATCAGTGCGAAATAATAGCAAAACTAGCAAAGATAAATTACAAAATTGAATTGTAAGTTCCTGTTTTCAGTACCTATCTACAAAAGATAACATAATTATGGTATAAATTACTTTTAATTAAAAAAACATGTTTAAAATTTTCAGGATAACATTTACCGCCTCCAAGAAACCAGGTGAAACACTAATAAAAGCCTTAGATCGCTATGGACTCTCAGTAAAACATTACAAGGAACTTGTTACCGAGTCCTACAATGTTAAAACTATTACCACTTTCTACAAACCGCAGTCCAAAGTGGCTATTCTAGTGGCAAATGAAAAATACGTACATTTGTCTAAACTAGCCACTCCGTCAATAGACTGTGATTCATTAGCCTCGCATTTGAAGAATATAGGTTTTATTGCTATAAAAATAAAGAATAGTACAAGCGCGACTTTGAAAATTATTTTGTCAAAGATTTTTGATCTGTTGGAAGAAAACTCTTATTGTAAGTACCTACTTAGGTATTTAAAGTCATACTAGTACCTTATTACTTCTTATTGGAGTCTTGATCAAGTCGTCTCAGTCAGGGACAAGACAACCTCTTAGGGGTGGAGTTGCCTAAAAAGAATAAGAGACTTGCTCTTATTCTTTTGAGGCAATATGGGCACAGAATATTATGTAAGATTTAAAATAGGTTACAACTCACTGCCACACGAACTGTCAACCTTGATTGCATTGCATCCTGTATCTGATGTGGTGTATATAATCATTGGTCAGTCACTATGATAAAAAATATTAATATCAGTTATTTATATTGTTCAGCATTGAATTTCATATAGTTTCTGTTAATGTAATGAACTAAATGCTATACCTAAATGTTTTAAATTCACTATAAAATATTCTATTTCCAGGTTTTTTTTTCTACGCTGGTCACGGTTGCCAGCTATGCAACACAAAATGCATGTTAGGAATCGACTGCCCTGAAGAAAACATCAATTTAGACCACTGCATTACTGAAAACTTTGTGCTAAATGAAATGGCGGGATGCAAACCTGAACTGGGAATACTAATTATGGATATGTGCAGGGTTTATTTAGACAGGTAATAATTTAATGACTGAACTCATTCAGCCTTATTACAAAACAATGGTTTTCTTTAGACCCAGGTTCAAACCATGAAGCCATGTTTGAATTTTGAACTTTATTCCAATAGTATCAAAGTTCTAATTACAAAACCTGACATTAAAACTGAATCTAAGTTGTCATTTTTGTATTAAGAACATTAACGCAGTCAAAATATTGTTTGCAATATAATAACTAGCTCGCAGGTTTGGGCTTTGGCTAAAGTTAGAACTCATTTTGTAATAAGACAGATTGGGTGCAGATTGCAGAAGCAGAATTAATTTAAAATTTTACCTTAGAGACTGGCTAAATCATAGGTTCTCAACGTGAGCTTCAACCCCCTCTCATGGGCATTTGAGGATTTGAAGGGGGCAGTAGAAAATTCAGAGAAAATTATCCCATCTTACGACTATATAATATTACACGTTTAAATATTATAACATTTATAACTGTGGCAATAGCTGTTTCAGATTCGCGACGGATGCTAAGTAAAAAAAAGGGGTCAAAGTGGTGGTGAGCAAAATAATGTTGAGAACTTATGGGCTGGATCCTCAATAAGGCAAGGTGCCTTATTGAGGATCTAGCCCGTAATCTACGTGAATCTACGTGAATAGACAATCTTTAGACGCAAAAAAACTTTTTTACAAAAAAAACAACCGACTTCAAAAAAAACTACAAAGTGATAAATAACTTTAATTTCGGAAGTCGGTGTCGTTGGTTCCGCATTTTCGTTTTTTGTTTGACACCGACTTCCGAAATTAAAGTTATTTATCACTTTGTAGTTTTTTTTGAAGTCGGTTGTTTTTTTTTTTAAAAAGTTTTTATTTTTCACTTTTTAGTTGTACCTACTCCACACAAATTCAAATAACACTAGTGCATTGAGGAATTGAAGACACCGACTAGAAGAATCATCAAAATTCGCATAGAAATGCCGGAGATGCAGTACATTTATGCATATAACATCGTACATAAGAATAATTATATAATGTATTATATACTAAAACCTTTCTGAAAGTATGTAGATCACATTAGTGAAAGAATTATCAAAATCGGTTCATTAGTTTTTGAGAAAATCGCGGACAAACAAATATACATACATACATACATACATACATACGGGTCGAATACAGAACCTCCTTTTTTGAAGTCGGTTAAAATAGTCATGCTCAGTGTCTTGCATCATTCATTCTATCTCATTTTAATTTAATTTGTGATGAGTAGTACCTACTTACCTACCTAAATAATGACGTCATTGCATTACTTATCTACTCATCTCAGCCTACGATCCCACGGACGTAAAAATATCGCTGCGAGATTTTATTGCGCACTGGATTTTCAACTCTCGATATTGAGCCGAGCATTGAGAATCCAACAGAGCGCATCCCAGCGCGTCAAAAAATACACTGTGGGATTTTCAACTCTCGGCGCTAAGCAGTGCGTTGAAAATCCAGTGGGCGAAAAAATATCGCCGCGGGAAAAATGCGCTCGTACGAATCTTGGCTAATACAACTTTACAGGCAAACAAACCCCCAAATCTATGCCACAATCCACACAGTAGAAGACTATAGAGTCCACAAAAACTTACTCATCATATACTCAACTCAGTCATCGCAAGCTGCATACGAAGTCCTACAAATAGAATGTTCAACCACCATCAATACGGATGAGACTTATGAGTTGAAGACTGGTGATACAGACAAGATTGTGCCGGGAGCCAGCCAGTATGTTAATGCGTTGTGCTCGAGGTTGGACGATGATCAGGATGTTAGCAGTTTGCTGGATAAGGTTCATGAAGGTGAGGAATTGTTTTTACTTTTAAAATAAGTACCTACCTAGGTCATAGTCTAAGGGTCAATCCCCACTGAAAGAGCAGCGACGCGCAGCGGCCGTAAGAGCAAGTGACTTTCCTCTTTTTAGATGGCTCGTGCAGTCTCGCGGCGCCGCGCTGTCCGTTGCCTTTAAATAACTATGGATGGCGTCTGGCGACGTGGCGACCGCTGCCGGCCGTTGCTCTTTCTGTGGGGATTGACCAAGACCAAGAAGATTACAATAGTATCTTCAATCGTTTTTTCAACTGCTATGTCCCAGATTAAGGGCCACAGAAATCTATCTTATTATTTAGATTTCTGTGCTAAGGGCTGATTTTTCCAACGCCAGATAATTTTATCGGAGGAATAATTTTGAATTTTTGACAGTTTTTCCATACAAAAACTGGCAGACGTCAATTTTATTCCACGAATAAAAATTATTTATTTGGATAAGGCTAGGGTAATTCTACTAAAAAGGCTAGGCTCATTCAATTTGGTTGTTTAACTAGAAATTGATGTAGGTAATTACTAGAAATAACTTGCAATATTTTTAATGAACATCAATAATACTTGTTTCAGATGTCGAAAACTCGCTGAAGAAGCAAAGGCCTATAAAAGTGCAGTGTGGCGTTGAAAAGAGATCTTTGTATGATCCTACAACAGGTTGGTAAATTGTGCAACAACAGTACCTAATTTTGGCGCCATTTTTAGTGCATAGTGCCATAAACTAAAATTTATTAATATCCTTGTTTCCATTAATTTGATGTTATTTCAACAAGACCGAATATCCACTTTATGCCATGGTACATTAAGTTGAATTCAGAATGACCACTACTATTGTCATAAAAATGTTTAGTTGTAAGGTAAACTGAACTTTATGTGTGGGTTTTAAAGTTGTTTTTCCAAAAACATATTATCTTGTTTGAAAAGTAAATTGCGAACGTAGTACAGACACTTAAATCAGATTGATCTATTGAGATCAAATGTATTCCATCTAGCAGTAATGTATGAATGGTGCTAATAATGACTTTTTCTTATCTATCTTTTTACAGGCGATACAGAGACGCTATTGAACAACTTACGAGAAGCGATGCAAGATTACAAAGAATATTGCGTAGTATTTTAAGTTGAAGTAGAATTTAAGAAAATATGGTGCTAAGATGTGATTTTTTATAAAAAAAGGTTCTTCTAATATCTGCCCTAAAGGGCTTGCCTTTATTCGTAAGATTATTTTTAGACGCGCATGGTTATCTCGCTCGCACAGTCGTTATTACAGCCTCTGTGCGAGCAAGACATGATCTATACATTTGCTGCTCTGACCTTACCAAAAGTGACAATAGTAAACTGTTATGGCAAAGTTAAATAACTTTATATCTGTAAGTATTTTATAAATAAAACAAAATTAAAAACAATTAAACTGCATTTATTTTACACTGTCTGAAGCTTCATATATCATAACTAAAAAACATCAAAAACATTATTTCTTTATTAACGAGTGTGGCTGGAAGTGGTTCACGATATTAACCCACCAACTGTCTTCAACGCCTTTAGTGAACTCTCTTATAAATCTGTAGTTTAGTATGAATATCTTGTCTTGATATTCTGGCTGTACACTGTAAGATAAAAACATTGAGTCATAAGAATTGGATTGTGGAATTCTTAGATGTAAAGTGGGCTAATCTCATACTGGGCCCTAATTGACTATGACCACTTAATGATTCCTTACTTCGAAACCACGTCAATTCCTTAGCTAATCACGACATCTGCGAATAACGTATTCTCTATGACACAATGAACGAAACCGCGCGAAAAGAACGCGAAGTTGGTTTGAACTGTCAAAATACCACGCTTGACAACCGTACGTGGTTTGCAAATGGTATGAATAACCCCTGCGGGAAATAATAATTACCATAGAGTATTGGGGCCTAGATGAAGTTGATATTAGGGCCAATAAAAACGCCAAGTTACAATCAGCGGGGCAATTGCGTAACACATTATCAATCGGAATCGGTTTCATTTTGACAGTTCAACAACATTCATTGCGTTTTTTACGTGTTGAGCAGACAAATTTTTCGAACTTATGAAGCAATGGATTAGCAATTTGCTTCAAAGTCATTCAGATTCCGATTGATAGTGTGTTACGCAATTAGGGTGCTGAAATCATTATGTCATGATAACAATGGCATCGCACAATCGCACCCTAATTGCGTAACACACTTTCAATCACAATCTGAATCATTTTGAAGGATATTGCTAATCCATTGCTTCATATGTTCGATATATTTGTCAGCTCAACAACGTAAATAACGCAATGTTGTTAAACTGTTAAAATGAAAGCCATTGCTAGTATTAAACTTAGGTTTTTTTTTTTATAGTAATGGCTCCATCGTTTTATCGATGATTCTGCCAATGTCGAGGTTAAACTTAGGTTTATAATTTGCTAGACTAAAATGACAGTTGCGATCGACCTTTTTTTGTCAAGTTGACAAAAAAGGTCGATCGCAACTGTTAGTTTAGAGTGTTACGTAATGACCCCGCAGTGACGCACAACACTAGCACTGCTCCATAAGGGTGGATGTATGACTCCAACTTTGCATTTGTATAGTTGACTTGAATAATGTTATGCATATAACTGAAAAAGTAACATTAGTTAGGGTAATGTGCGCGTCAGGGTAGCCCGCGAAATTCAAACTTACTTAAGTTGTTTGCAATTTGCAAATCACCTTTGGTTTATTCGATATTTCGGTTGAATTAATCGATAAAAACGTTATAAGTTCAAACTTTTGGATCACTAGAATATTAAATCAGATGTAGTGGAAAATTGTCAACTAACTTTTGGAGGCCATTGTATAATTATTATTCTCACTTGATAACATTATTACGGTTATCAAATTTTTCACAATAACATTACATAATTTTCTACTGGAATGTTTAAAAGCTTATCTGAAGCTAAAATTAGCCTTTGGTTAACTGATAAAATTATGGAGTTGTTTAGAAAGTGCAAAATTAATTTTATTTTAGTGACAGCAATAACATTTAATTTTCTTCAATATTTTTTCGAGTTTATGATAAAAACATTGTCATCATTCCTATTTCCGTGGATGTCTATGGCGTAATATCATACGTAAACCTACCCAACGGTAAGAGCAGGAAGATCACCAGCTTCTTTTAAATGTTTGAGTCCTCTGAATACGTGGTAGCACATTGTTATCTCCACCCAACGTTTGTCAGCATCGTCGAACATAACACCTATCTGAAAATATAGTAGAGTAAATATCCTCAAGGTTGACGTTAAGAACGCCTTCAACTCTGTCAACAGGGACACTTTGTTGGCTGAAGTTAAAAAAGAATTACTAGAAATTTACGGCTTCATGTGGCAGTGCTACAGGCACCCTTCAAAATTATTATATAAAGACAACGTTTTGGAATCTGCAGTCGGATGCCAACAAGGTGATCCTCTCGGGCCAGTCATTTTCAGTTTGGCTATCCATCCCATAATACAACAACTAAATTCAAAATTCAATGTGTGGTATTTAGATGATGGAACACTAGGAGGTGACGTAGCCACCGTTCTACAAGATCTTCAATTCCTAAAGCAGCAGTTCCAATCTATCGGCCTTGACCTCAACAACTCAAAATGTGAAATTTACATTTGTGACAATACTGACAGACAATCGACTATACAGAAATTTAACACAATAACCCCAGACATCAAAGTTTTGGAAAAAAGTTCATTGCACCTCCTAGGTTCCCCAATTTTAGAAGACAGTTTTTCACCATTCGTCGACGAAAAAATTAAACACTTTAACGATATTTCGGATAGACTTTCTAAAATTAATTTACATTCGGCTTTCACCCTTATCAGATATTGTTGTTTCGGTCCAAATTTTATGTATTTTCTCCGCTCTTCCTCTTTATGGAAGCAGCCACACCTTTTGGACAAAATCGATCACATTATTCGCAGTACTCTTACATCCATTTTAAATGTGGCTTTGGACGACCGCGCGTGGCTGCAAGCCACACTACCCATTCGTTTTGGCGGGCTCGGCGTCCGCAAAATTTCTAGTGTAAGCCTACCGGCGTTCATATCCTCGGTCCACAGCACAGAAAAGTTAACCACACGAATCTTGATTCCTGCTCAGGTTGACTCTGAAGTGCCGTGTTTGACTGATGCGGTGAACGCCTGGAAGATGGCTTGCCCGGACACGGTACAGCCCGAAAACCCGTCTTCCCAGAGACAGTGGGATGAGCCGCTTTGCAGGTTGGTACGGAATAAACTTATTAATACGTCCACCAATACTGCTGAGCGTGCCCGCCTGCTGGCTGTGGGTGAATGGGAGTCAGGCCTTTGGCTTCAGGCGCTACCGTCACCTAACATAGGCACTATGCTGGGTGACACCACATTCCGGCTCGCTACATGTTTGCGTCTGGGCGCTCCTTGCGGAGCTCCACATCGCTGTCAATGTGGTGAAGCAGTCGACTGCCTCGGACACCATGGCCTATCCTGCAGCAAGAGCGCTGGTCGGATGGCACGGCACGCCAGCATTAACGACATCATCCGTCGGGCTCTTGTCACCGCCGGGGTGCCAGCTGTTTTAGAACCCAATGGCTTGGCACGTGACGATGGGAAGAGGCCAGATGGAATGACAATAATCCCTTGGAAGTTAGGTAGGCCTTTGGTGTGGGATGCAACTTGTGTCGACACCCTCGCGCCATCCCATCTTCCTAGCACGGCGGGCTGTGCTGGGGCGGCTGCTGCAGGAGCAGAAAACCTCAAACGGCGCAAATATAACAACCTTTTTGGGAGTTATATGTTTGAGCCGTTTGGGGTTGAAACTCTAGGGCCTTGGGGCCCGAGTGCTCATCGAATGTTTCGAGACATCGCCAAGCGGTTGGTTGACTCTACACGTGACCAGAGGGCTGGCCTATTTTTAGCCCAAAGAATAAGCATTGCCATCCAACGTGGTAATGCTGCCAGCCTTTTGGGCACTTATCCCATTGACAGCGATGCGGACGAATTTTTTGATGCCCTATGAGCTCTTGTCTTTTTTTTTTTTTTTTTCCCTTTTTTTTATACACTTGTATATAATATATATATTTTAGATTGTAAAATACTTCCTATAGATCAAAATATAGTTAATAGAAACATTAATACTTGGAATTGAAATATTTTTAAATTGACAATGATGCTGACGAATTGTTTGTTACCATATGATTCTTTCTCCTCCCTATTTTAAACTAGCTTAGCTAACAGTCTTAAAATAATAATAATGCGTACCAGCTGTTCTGCCCGCCAAGCGAGCGTTGCTGAGCGAGTACTCTCTTAGATAGCTCTTGTCGCTGTGACAAACCGACTGTTCACACCGCCACGTCCCAGTGAGTACTCGACTCATTAGCAATGTGAACAGTTGGTGATCAATTATTTTTTGTCTTTATATTGAGACCTATAATCTTTTGTAGGTTTCTAGAGTGAGAAAATCTTTGATAGCTTGCTGTCTCGTCGTTGGTGGCGGTGGGATTGATGCCTTTAGTTAAATATATGCAGTTATGTCCATTTATTTTTTGGTGGTGCCTGAATTTCTGCCGCATGTTAGACAGTCAATGGGCCATACTTACGACCAAGTGCGTTCCGCTTAATTGCAAATGACATTGCAGCAGGGCCAGAGGTAGATGGTGGGATGAGCTGGACTCCTTTAATAAAGTTTGGTCTTTGGTATCTCCTGAGAGAGGTGGAAGGAGAGTAGGGAGGCCTTTGCCTAGCAGTGGAACATAAATAGCTAGTAAAAAAAACTGAATTTATGTCAGGCAAAGGTATTTGAAATTTTAGGGGTAATTAGCTATAAAATTATAACATACCTGGTAAGGAAAAGCATAAAAGATATCTTCTTTTTCTATAGATAGCAGCTGTCTCTGTGTCACAGACAGCTTCGATATGGCAGACTTTAACACTGTAACAGCTTCCTTGTCAACCAGACCGTCAAGAGACTTGAAATCACTCTTTTGTAAGCCATCTGAAACAACCTGACGGTAGACGTTACTGGCAATAGTACTTGGAAATAAAAAAGGGTTGGAATTAGAGTTACTATACGTTTGGCTTTATACCCTCAGTCCGGACTTGTCCAGCCTTGTAATTTGCCGGGACTCTTTTACTTAGTTAAGGAGATTTTTATTCGGAAATAAGAAACCTAAAATGAATAGAGAAAAAAAATATTAAAAAGTAAAATGCCCAGACTTTTTTCTAATGTCTAGCTTTTTGTAAGGACTTCCAATTTCGAAATGATAACCCCCTAGTTGGAATGGAGTTACAAAAACACACTGAAAGGAAAGATTGAGTGGTTTTTTTTTTATTGAATGGTAGGCTGACATTTGACCCACCATCTCAATTGATGGATGAGCCTGAATGCTAGGCTAAACCATAAAAAATCTATGTCAAAAAATATTATGATGAATGAACAGCTAACAAACAAGTATGAGTTTTGTTATGACTATGAGAGTTGCTAGTTTAAATGTGTAGGTACTTAAGTATTGAATATTTTCGTGGTAAGCATTCTAAATAGTTATTTTAGTTAGCTCTTGGCACAAATAGTTCACAATGACTTTCTTTTTTGTTTTGCTGTAGGTCCGTGTAATAATTTCTTTATTTAATTTAACGCCTTGGTAATATTAAATGCAAATATCTTCTATTGTTTCAAAATAGAAATGGTAAACTGTATATAATTGTAATTGTAGCCAACATTTTTGAAGTATTTTTAAAGACACTACTTAATGATTATTCAAGCAATGTTTTGAAAGTAGACGCAAATATAAATACCTGAACGGCATGTTTTGATGCTTCGATGAACTCATTTAAGTTGAATTCCGAGTCAAAATATGGTCTGATGATAAAATTCGCAAACATCCAATTTTTTATAAATTTGAGGAACGAAGGCCACACGATAGGCGGGAATTCCATTAGCTGCGGAAGTTTTCGTGTCTCCAGCCTTTCCTCGCAATAATTTCGTCGTAATTGTATAACAGGACATGTTGAGGTTATAGCGATCTGTTTGGGTAAACTTTTATACGCAAATCTGTCACATAGTCTAAAAGATTGCGTCGTCAATTGCCTTACAGCTAAATTCATATTTCCTAATATGTTTTGGTGACAAAATAATGCTATTTACCTACTACGTGAAAAAGTAAAGTAAAACATTCAATTAAATACAACTTTTCGATGAACACAAACGACAAAAAGTCCAAGTCAAAAACTATTTGTTTTTTTTTTTTCAAACTTCTTGTTGTTGTCACTTATATTTCACTTTTCTCCTATCTCATTGGATAACTGTATTATTTATTACTACGTATATTATTATTGGCTGATACTCCCAACTAACAAATTAATAGAGAACGAACATTGCGTGTTTAGAAATATAAAATGTTAGGTTTTTTGACAAACATTACTTAAGGCGGATACAGACATTGCATGCGCCGCGCACCGCCACCGCCGGCGCCGCGCACGCCTCGCAACACGCCTCGATATTACTTTTCCTCGAGTAACGAGTAGCTTCACCACGAATATAAACGTCCACACATGGCGAAACATGCGATGAGTGCCGTGCGCTGCGCATGCCTCGCAATGTCTGTATCCGCCTTTATTCTTTTTTTGATGTGTAATTTACATTACCGTAACGACACCGCTTCGGATGTGTTCGGCTGTCCTCGGAGGTACTCGGTTTTAATGTATATCCGATAATTTATTATGTCAGTGAGCCTGTTCGTGTCTTGTTTTCACCATAGAGTAAGTAACGTTCCTTATAGTTTTCACTGTTTACTTCTCAGAAGAGTTATTCTTCTGAGGTTTACTTACTTACTTACTTCTGTCAGCACTCCCGGAGTGCCACTGGTTTTTTCTGTATCCACGAATGTTACAAAAAAAAATTACTGATAAAATAAACCGAAACTCACAGAAACTATACTCCATTTATTATAACATTAGAAAAAAGAGGCTCGCAGAAGCAGGAGTACGAAACCTTTTATTATCAAGTTAACTCTTCAAATGTAGGGAACAGCTGATTTTTTTCCCACGATTTCAGGTTTGGTCCCATAGTAAAAGTTGTTCATAAAGATGAGTACAATGACCTCTTAAGAGGTTTTTGGTGTTTTTCCAATAACCCTGTTACTAAAATAAATGAAACAACCAAATAAATGATGAGGGCGCCACTGCGCGGTCGGATATTATTTGTTATCGGGGTTATCAATATACGGCTAACACCCTCTAACCTCATTGTGAATCTTCTATATATATAAAAGGAGAACTGACTGACTGACATATCAACGCACAGCCCAAACCGCTGGGTTTAGAGATTCTAAATTTGGCACGTACGTTACTTATGAGGTCTAGGGGTGCACTAAGAAAGGATTTTTCAAAATTCATCCCCTAAGGGGGTGAATGGGGGGGGTGAAATTTCACGTGGACGAAGTCGCGGGAAGAAGCTAGTAAAGTAATAAACAAAAACCTTAGAACTACTTTTTTCTTTTTTCTTAGACCTACTTTTATCAGTTTCTGAAGGTTTCTGAACTGGGCACTGGCCACCCCCAAGCATTGAGGTACATAAAACATGGAGATGCCGCGTTATTCTATACATACATTTGCTTATACAAATATGAGTGAAATATGATTCAGAATGTGAAATATCATTATGTCTCATTCTTTCTAATGAGATAATTTTATTTGATAAAAGAGACAACAATATTTAAGTTGTTGCTCATTATGGCAATATTTTATCGTGACGTAGTGACAGTTGTAGGTAAGTGCCATAGCAGCCATCTTATGCGAAGAATTTCATGGTAGTTTTGCTGTCAAATGGTTGTTTACTTTTTGTATTATTGAGGATTGCAAGAAAATTACGAGGATTTTACCTGTTAAAACTGCATGTAAATGTTGGGAAACAGAAATTCAACATGCCTGTGTGTTGTATTGTGAAGTGTGGTGCAAGAAAGAATGAAAATCAACCTCAATTGTCTTTGCACAGGTTAGTAGCCGGTTTTCATGCATTAATACATACAATAATACACATTCGATGATACAATTGTAACGTGATCATGAATTTATGGCTAAAGTATTGATATTTGGGTTCATTTCCGTATAACAGGCCTTTCTATTATATTTGTTAATTCGTTCGTTTGTTTACAATAATATGTCATAATGGAATAGTGTTGTACCGTTGCCGACTTGGCGTAATAGTTTCCGAAACTAGTTCCTCCGCTGAAACGATACCGGTATATTCTGCGATGTTAACATAAATAATCCTGCGTCTTATTCAGTCCGAGTGACCTTGCTAGGTCCGGCCTGTGGTTCACACTTCACAGCACCAAAATCAAAATATTTCACATAAACCTACATGGACACTTTTATGAAACGTCAGAAGCTAGGTGCACGGTTCCAATTGGTAGTTTCCTATGGAGAAGAAACGGTAAGAAACCCAATGGTTACGCTTTTAAAATAATTGGCTTTTACAATGTTTTCTATTTTGTTAAGTACCGAGTACTTGTTGACAGGCCTACACTGTCCTCCCCTATCTATTAACATTGAAATTTCAAAAGTTTTTCTCGGCTCCTAAGGGTCGTAACGTGATGTTAAATAGCCTATAACCATCCTGGCTACCAAACGCAAAAATAATTTATGCATGGCATTTTTTTTGCGCGGAACCCTAATTATTTTTCTAAAATAAAGGTAGCCTAAGTTACTCCTTGTAACATATCTGTCAGTGAAAGTCCCGTCAAAATTGGTCCAGCCGTTTCAGATTAGCCGGAACAAACAGACAGACAGACAGACAAAAAAAAAAATGCCATTTTGTTAATAGTACTGTTTAGATTTTTATAAGCATTTAGTAAAAAGCTGTTATTTTGACAGTACCAACAGACACTTCAATTTTATTTATTTTTATAGATAACGGAAAGTAAGATAACCTACTCATCTTTTTCTGTTACAATTACAACGGACTTTGTATACATAATATTAGGTATGATTTAAACGTGATAACTAGTAAGACTCGTATTTAGTATCGATACTAGTTATAGTAACACCTATGTTCCTTGATAGACACAACACTAGCAATGGCAGCCATTTTATGAGACAATACCAGTTGTAGGTATGCACCCTTTTTTCGTAGGTATTTCCAGTCCATACTGTTGTATGTCAATGCCCCCAAGTGACAATGACAACGACGATATTACTGATTATTACTGTCAAAAGTGTCAAACTACTTGTGTCAAACTGAAAAAGAATCGGCTTGTCCTTGTCTCTAGAATTTCGGCGGAAAATGTTTTAAAGGTATTCTACTGTAGTTTAAATTACAAACGATTTATCGTTTACAGAAATTAGAACCCGAATATAACACAAACATGGATGACCAAGCTTGTCCTCGTTGTAAAACCACGAAATACAGAAATCCTTCTCTGAAGTTGATGGTAAACGTATGTGGCCATGCCTTATGTGAAAGCTGTGTTGATTTACTGTTTTTGAAAGGTAAACACTTTTTATTTTGAAATAAATCCTCTCTTACAATTTAGTGCATACTATAAGTCTATCAAAAGTTAAACGAATCTCTAAAATCGTGTTTCTCCAAATATCTACACCCCATTTTTTTCTTTAGTTTCTGTAAACAACTAGGCACCAGTAAAAGTTAGAATAAATAGCGGTAAGATACATTAATTATCTTTACCATGACACAGTATTGTAAGGAACTATGAACATTAATTTAAAATGCTAAAATATTGAGTGTGCAAAATATTATGTATACTTATTTAATTGAATGTTTTTTTTATTACATACTTACCAACTTTTAACTATTTTCTAGGGTCTGGTTCCTGCCCGGACTGCAATGTACCATTACGACGCAGCAATTTCAGGGTCCAATTATTTGAAGACCCCATGGTAGAGAAAGAAATAGATATCAGAAAACGAGTACTCAAAGATTATAACAAGAAAGAGGAAGATTTCGCTTCACTAAGGGAATACAACGACTATTTAGAAGAAATAGAGACCATAGTTTACAATTTAACAAATAATATAGATATTGTTGGTACTAATAAACGGATAGAACAGTACAAAAAAGATAATAAGGAAATTATTATGAAGAATAAGGTTAAAATAGGTAAGTCACTCATAAAAATTTGGTACTTCAGGTTGCATGTCCCCGGTCTGACAACCAGTCTTATCCAGTAACTGGTTTTTGGATGTCAGATAGGCAGTCGCTGCATGTAAAATACTGGCATTCAGCTGCATCCGGTTAGACTGAAAGCCGACCCCAACATAGTTGAGAAAAGGCTAGGCAGATGGTAAGGATGGCTTCAGGTTGAAGCCACTTGTTTTAAAGCACACTATGTAATAATATAAATCGGTATGAATTGAGTGCAACATAAAATTGATATGAAACCCTTTCAAATATTCCATGACTTGAATAACATCTTGATATCAATAAAATTAACATTATTATAAAAAAAACAAACTCTTGTAGTATAGACCAACCGGATTTATTATTTCGGGTTTAGTTGGCCAAGGTTCACTGCAGTAACAAACTTTCTTTGAAAGAACACAGATGGTTTTGTTAGTTATTATTTTGAGTTTCAATTAATAAATTATTAACTCAATCTTTGTCTGAGCCTACCTGCACTGGGCCCGTGTGGTGAATTATGGCCCATTCCCTCTCACAGAGACCGAGGCATGTGTCCCAGCAGTGAGAATGTTATAGGCTGATTATGCTTGTGCATTGTGTGTATGAAAGAAAAGAATGAGAGTCTAAGGGAGAGAAGGATACTATTAGTAAAAGTTGATTAAAATACAGGTGTGCTCATGATCTTTTTAAAGAAATTTCGAAACGGCTGGTTGACACTTCCCGTGACCTAAGGGCTGGCTTTTACCTTGGCCAAAGGCTAAGCATTGCCATACCACGTGGTAATGCCGCCAGTCTCTTGGGTACATTACCAGTCGACAGCGATGCGGATGAATTTTTCGATGCTATATTTTAGTTTTAGTTAGTTAGGATTTAATTTTGTTATTTTTAGTATTAATTCAATTTTTATTTTAAATTTAAGATCCCACTTAAAGTTTCAGCTCTAGTAGAAAAATAGAGGTGAGTAGATGCTAGTATGGTACAATTAGTAGCATGGTGGGTGCCACTGTAGGCTGCATGCTGTTAACCTTTTAACCGCCCGACTTTATATGAGTTGTCGTGCCCCCAGCGCCCGAACAAAAAAAAAAAAAAACGAAAAATAAACGCCGATGAAGCGAGCTGTGATGATGTAATAATAATTCAGATTAAACGAGCTGTGTTATTTTGTCGTATATATACGACCCTGGCGGAATGGACACGACAATATTTGTCGGATTAATCCGACGTAAGCGGTTAAAAGGTTAATTGTGCTGATATACAAGGTGGCAGGGACATCTGAGACATTGACTCACAACCTGTTACCATGGATTCACTACATGATTCTGAACCCCCTGTGTTGAAAATTTTCAAAGTGACAAAATATTTCCTTGCTAGTATCATGCCCTGAGTCCATGGTTACAGTTTGCGCGTCAATATCAATGCCACCCTGTATATCAAATAAATACCATATCGTCGCTAATCTAACTAACTGACGTATCTGACATTTTGGACTAAGCCAACCTAACTATAGTAATTTGATACATTTTCCAAGTCGAAACTGATATCTGATCACGTATTCCGAACAAAATAAAAACAAAGGTCTCACAAAGTGACGTATCTGTTAAAATATTTATTACTAAAACAATATTAACATGATAACAATAGTTGTAATTCTGTACTGTAAAATATGCTTCGAATCAGTTACGTCACTTAGATTACCGACGATATTATGATGCTAGCATAGTCACCCAGAGTGCATTGAAGCCTCGAAAAAAGAGATAAAAAGAAAAAGTTCCTAATATAATATTAAAAATACTCATTACAGGAAGAGAAGAAGTAGAGTTAGAAGAAATACTAGAAATAGAGAAGCAAATGGAAGAACTTCGTAGACAGGAAATAAACCGTTTAGAACAAGAAGCAAAGAAGCAGAAGATTAGAGAGAAAGAGGCTCTAATCGATGAGCTCATGTTTGCGGAGGGGGATGCCAAAGAAATACTCCACACATTCGCACAGAATAAAGCCAGTAAGCAGGAGGAAGTGTTGCCTGTAGCTCCTAAGGTTTGCTTAGTATTTTCATTTTTGGTAGGTTAGGTATATATGGTTATAGGTTAGGCATACGTTTCACTTCTGTTCCCGGTAGCATGTTCTCGTGGGATAATTTCAGACATCCACGCGGGCGAAGCCGCGTGCAGAAGCTAGTATATTATAATATAATTAATCTTGACTGTCATTCAGACCCACCATTGAGAAAAGCTAAAGCTAGGATTATATGTATGAGATGCTACGATTATTAGATGCTGGGATTATATGTATGAGGAACAGGGTGTAAAGTTCACTCAACCTTCATAGAAAAGGGAGGATCCTCGAACCAAACAGGTCTTGTGTCTGGCGGGCAACTGCCCGATGATGCATGTCGGGCCGTTGTATATATGCTAGTTGCGCGGTAAACTCTGCTTGCGAGATGCAGGATTTTGCGTGACGTCAGTATGACCCGTTGTTCGCATGTGGCGTTGTAGATACCGCTACACATGCTAATCTAAAACCAAAAAAGAGTATCTTAGGCTTAGTGTGCAAAGAATCTTGCACCTTGCTTTAAACAATATTTTTGTCATGCTTTTCCAGGTAACTCAATTCTCAACGGGTGTAAAATTCACGCGAGTCTCAACACAGCCTACGCTACCTCTCATAGAAGAGGGTCCGCTATACAAGTATGAAGCACCAATTGTACCAGACCGGTGCGGACCAGACGCACCTTCTATTGAGGATATTGTGAGATGTGGTTATCTGCAACATGTTAGGTAAGTGTCCTAAGTTTTAAAAGAAGACAAGAGAAAAAAAATAAGGAAAATGTCTCTAGCCTATTTTTTTTTCTGGTATTTGCTAATTTCGGGACTTGTACCATCAACTTCATCCCTTCCTGATCGTCGAATGCAATTTTTGAACCCTGGTTAGTAGGTAATTCATTTGAAACTGACGTTAATTATTATTATGAACACACTTACTAAATGCTTACCTCCTGACTAATAAACGTTGTATAGCATCTGTATAGTTACACCACGCTTTGTCTTCTTCTTTCGTCAAGTCAAAGTCAAATTACTGACGACTGAACTAGAAAAATCGGTGTGTAACTATTCATCTGATATAATACGTTTATTAGTAAGGGGGTTAGTGGTAGGTTTGCAGATACCATACTAATCGGTGTAGTAATTTATAGACAAAAAAAAACGAGTGTGCTTATGACCACACAACTGAATTGAAACTTCTTCTTAGATATACGGAACGTATTTGGCTATGAGAGGAAGAGAGAAAGAAAATGTGCGCGCGCACTGCTGTCTCTTGCTTATATCCCCCACTCAACTCCCGTTCGCCACGCCCGATCACACTTTTCGTAACGTTACGTCACGCGTTCGCCAGCTTACTTCCCAAGTCAAGCGTGCGTAAAGAAGTTTCACTTCAATAACTACAACTAAATCATATTAATTGGGTCACCGAGGTTTTTGCGTCCTGGAGCTACTTTTGAAACAATAACTTCAATGTAAAGTCCTTTCACAGTTATTTTATGTCTGATTTTGCATCATTGTCCAAATCACAGTGATTTTTATTCTCATTCTAATAAGGTTGCTGTTGGGTTGCTGCCATTGATGAGTCTGTCAAAATAATTGTGATCTTTGTTCTCGTCACAATAAGGTTGCTGCTGTCTGAGGTAAAATAACTGTGAATGGACTGTATGTTATTTTTTTCTACATTTAATAATTATTATCTTCTTACGTCTACAGAGCAGAGAACGAGACAGAGAAGGCAGGCGGCTACAAATCAACATTACCATGCCTACGCGCACTTCAGGATGCGTTAGCTGGCCTGTATCACACAAGCTGACCAGACGCGTTCTATACCGATACTGTTATAGTACTAGATTGAGTGGGTAGATGGCGCTAGGGGTGTGAGGCTATACTCTATTAATTATGGCAAATACTAGAAAATAATTTTGACCTATTTTGGAAAAGAAGAACAACGGTTTTGCCACTTCATTTGTATTTCTAGTATCCTTAATGCTATACTGGAGACAAAGACGTTTTTAATTCTTTTCCAAGGTTCATAAATAGTTTTATGAAGGTGTTCAATAGACAAGATGTGCTGAAACTGTACTTAAGGAAATGGTTTGGAAGATATCGTCTCTTGTTTGGCAATTTTGTGTCTATTGTTATAAGTAATAGAGTATAAATTCATCTTTGCTGTGGACCCTTTGAATATGTCGACGATTTTTTTGGTTTGGTTTTGTTTTATTTTTCTTTTACAGTATTATGGATTTATGTGAATTTTCATATTTATTTTAGTACCTTTTATTTATGGGCCACATAAAATTACCTCGTGCTACACCAGCGCCATTGCTTCTCAAGTGAGTAAACGCGGAACTTGTATGATTGTCAACAACGGCTTTAACAAGACAGTATCGTGTAACGAGCGAAAAAAAAACGAACGGATAATGAAAAGGGAGAAAATAAACTATGAGCCAAATTTAGACTAGTATTAGGTAGGAGTACCCTGGCTTCTGGACTTCTAATCAACTCACTCATTGGTTAATTTTCTGTCAAAGCTCTTGTATACTGTTGTGATTGGTTGACAGTTTTCAGAGATTAGACAGATCTACAGAGGTTTTGGATAAGTTTAGAACTTGGGGTCGGTTAATTGTTATGTAAATAAACTTAACGTGTTCAATGTAAGAGAAAAGGTATTGACATGGAGCAAGCGAGACAGAAAATCGCTTTAGAGAGAGGTAGACACCAGTGGCGAAGGTACCATACAACTCGATTCTCACCGGCTTCCCTTCGAAAATTCAGAACATAACCACTCTATAGTCAATTTATAATTGAAATTTTCTTTTGGCATTTTTTTTTTGCTCCGGCCTATGTCATAAATTCACCCTTCGCCACTGGTAGACACTGAATTGTCAGTCTCAAGTCACAGTCGCAAACTGACAGGCCTCGCAAGATTATTTAGTTCTATCTCGTTCTTTCTCTAGCATCTTCCATATGTCTATCCTTTTCTACTGTTCCTTTTGGCTCAATAGTTTCTCCAAGAAGGTTGCCAATGTAAATAAATGTACAAAAGTTATTCGTGTTACGTTGTTAGCTAACTTAAGTACGTATTTAAGTACATTGTGGAGTGAGTAAGAAATGTTGTTATTTGCTGTTGTTTTGTGATAATTAAAGTGAGTGAGAATTCTCTTTTGTGTTTAATTTGGGAAAGTAGAACCTTTTATGTAAAACGAAGACCGACAACTCTCATTATGTTTATGAAAAACTTTATTATAAGTATCTATGCTTGTTTTCATTAAAACAGGCAATAATCTCATGTTAAAGAAAAAATAATGACTTTATAAAATATAATAATACTTTAATAATTATATAACTAGACTTTATAATATAAAATAATGACTTTCAGTCAGTCTATCAAAAAGTACTCTGTGATAATGACTAAAGATACAAAAAAAAGATCACAAATCGCAAATTCAGAAAATTTATAGAAGCGCCATCTAGCGATACGAATAAGGTACTATTATGGTGTTCAATGTTGCGGATAGATGTCGTTACGAAACTGATGCTGCGTCCTAACATTTCAAATTCGTACATGAAACGGCTACCCAAAGGTATCATCCGTTAGTATCTTGTGAAAAGGCACCTTTGAACGAATACCTAAATAAGCTCTAGAATTCAAGGAAGTGGCTTTCCCGGCGGCCTTCCTAGGGTCTCCAAAATCCCAACGGCTAGTAGGCAAACAATTCGATTTATTTGTGCATCGTTATATAGGTACCTAAACGTAGTAACTATGTATACTATCATCATCATGAACACGGGCTTCCCAAAAAAACAATAAAAGGCAACATAGATCAATGATTGCAGTAGGTAGGTATGTTGTGCTGGTGGATACATTTATATATTATGCATAGCACAATCCTTTAGTCTTCTTTTACGATACGAACAGGTGGAAAGCCCCTGCAATAGATAGGTATTCTTTACCGGGAACCTTACAGGGCTAACAATATATTAGTCATAATGACGGCAATTATAGAAAGCCTTCGCTCCGCTCTGGATTCAAAGAAACACTCTCGCCTTCAAAATAGTTGTTTGCTCCCTTGGCAAACAATCTACAATTTTTTTCATTTAATGTTTCCATACGATTTTCTCGGTAGACGTTCCAAATTGAAATCACATTAATGACCAGCGGGCCATAATGAAATTCAGTACAATATTAATGCCCGGCTAGAGCCTAGGGCTTAAATGACTTGCTTTAGGTTGTGTTTGAATGACATAATAATTTGACGTTAGCGAGCGGGGCGGTGAGAAAAATAATAATAAACCTACCTACTTACTTAAGAGTTGGTTTTTGCTAATTGGGAACTTTTTATAGATCCCCTTCATGTGCTTACACAAAAATCGGCTTCTTGTAAATCATTCATCACAGATACCGTTAGGTTGATTGATACATAAAGGCCGATTTTCATTTGCATTCGATTAGTTGCGAGTTAAGTCACATGACACTTCACAATAAAAACCTTAATTGTCACTTTTGGACTGCAGTTATGACCCAACTCTCCCTTCTTGAAAATAACTCGCTAAGTATATAAATCGTTTAGCGTTGAAAAATGGACGCAGTGGTTAGTAGGTAAAACATGCAAGTTCCCTAGGACTGTATAGATAGTGCAATCCACGAAGACGCGCCCCACTCTTCTTCCTAATCTCTAACACTACAAGTGTGCAACATTCCGCTAGTGTTTTAGTTTTTTCGATACACACTAATTACTTATTACTTAGTGGGTAATTAGCGTGTATCGAAAAAACAAAACAATAGCGGAATTAACTGGCGATATTACGATTAGGAAAAAGAGTGGGGCGCGTCTTCGTGGATTGCACTATCTGTAATCGTAAAGCCAAAGAAGCATAATCATCAACTAAATCATCCGATCACAGTTCTTTACTAAATCTCGCTTGTATAATTATGAGACAGGTTCAATTCTTCGTCTAACCCAACCGTATTTTGAGCACCACTATACCAAGGTATGCCTTGTGTACAGTAAGGGCGAACAAGCAAAGCAAATATTGTCGTACCGATAAAGTGTAAAAGTGCCGCCTGCGGGTACTAAACTATGACAAATATAATGCACTTTGAGTGGTAAAGGCTAGCGTACACGTCTGGTATTTGTTGGATAGTGATGGAGAATCCTAATTCCTACGTAGGTAATATGATACAGGCCAAGCATTTCAATAGGTGCTCTATTGAAAAAGGCATCCCTCGACTTTTTTTAATTTTTTTTATTGCTGAATGGGCCTGCTCTTGACCTCGATCACGCCTGATGGAAAGCGATAGATGAGGTCTATGATGGAACGAGCGTGCCCAGACTCATTAGGAAATAGTTTATGTAACTTGTACGAAGAGATAAACAGGGTCAAATTAAATTATCTAGCGGAACTAAACGGACGGGATGGGTATCGATATCTAAACAAAAAAAAAAATTCATGATTTTTTTTCCTAACGTAGAGTAGTTACTTGAGAACAGTAATTATAAATTTTTTTGTGTAAGCTACACAGACGTGATGAGTTTCGATACTTATCTCATTCTCAAAATGATAAAATAAAAAAAAAACAGTTTTTTTTTACCACGCCGCTGATTAATTTGACAGGACTATACTAAAATTTATCTTCTGTCCTTTTCTTAATGAAATACTTAGAAAGAAAAAGATGCACTGAACTTAAATTTAGTTTAGTTTGTGAACAACAGAATAGGCGCCAATGTAGCCCACCCAGTGAGATAATGCAGCAGGGCTAAGAAATTTAACGTCCGGGGAGATACTTATAAAAACTGACTTAATACCATAGGTAGTACCCGCATTCCACTATTTAGTCCCAAGTCTCATTACAATGTGGGACCTGGAACTCATAACTAGCGAAATGGGTAACAGACGCCAGCACATCAAGCTACTACAATCTGTCAAATTTCTACAATAGATTTTCAACTTTATCGCTAAAGCGTAAGGTTCAAAGTTGATTGGGAAAATTTTACAGTTTCGGGTAGCTTGATGTGCTGGTGTCTGTACACTACTTAAACCCACACCTCTACCAGCCTCTTCTGGGGAAACAGGCGTGATGATAAGTTTTATGTAAGTATGTTTTTATTAATTTTTTGTTTTTTATTTATTTTTATTTAAATAATTAATTTTATATGTACCTACTTTTTGCTATGCACTATAGGGTCTATAATTGTACCTTAGCTTTAAGCCATATAACACCTCTACAACAGGAATGCAAATAAATATATTATGAATATGTTTTTGAATGTTTAAACGCACCTTTACTCAAACTAGCGTATGACTTTGCTTGTCTATTTGTATTGTTGATAATGTAGACGCCAGAGTTGTTCCCCCACCTGCTTTGACTATGGTTTGTTAAAAACTATCATGTGCTGGCAACATTGCACTTGGAGCGACATCTGCGGACGACAGGTAAGAAACTGACACCAATGAAGGCAGTTTCATATTGCTGAGGTTCCTGGAGTGGGAGCACCAGAGGCTGTATAACGACGAAGCACCAGCGGAGCGGCCTCTTGGGCTTTCGGATTTTGGATAGTTGACATCATCATACTCAATATCACCCAAAGGTTGACTGGTAGAAAATGCCTATGGCATTAAGTCCGCCTCTGTACAGTTATGTGCTTAAAGTATTAAATAAATAAATAAATATCAATTTCTTGTACACCTATATTGTAAAATAAATAATAAACCAGTTGATTATTAGTTTTCTCGAATTTATTTAAGTAAAATTAAATTATACACACATGATCATGGATACTTTTGAAGGCTTTGACTAACTATTTATAAACCACGAAGATATTAGGGGAGACTGGGTACGGTTGAAACAATTTTGCGTTGAACGCCCGTAGCACAGCCATTTTGAAACGTAGCAAACAACAAAACACTTAAAATGAGAGAATAGTTTTTTGGCTCAAACTGCCATATTTACTAGATAGGAAGAGTTTAATAAAATAATGTGCCACTGTTTCAACCACACCCATACAAGGGACGGTTGAAACAGCGATGGGGTCAGTTGAAACAAAAAGTAATACAAAATCAGTTTCTTTATTCATAATCAAAAAGAAATAGTTAAATAATTCTAGTATGGCACCATTTCTATTAGTCTTAATAATTGTTTCCTGCCTGAATGAACAACAAATGAATATAAAAAGAATTCTTCTGCTCTGGTCCAGTCTTCTGGGCACGTTTCTGGATGACAGCGATGCGGACGAGTACTTCGAAGCTAAAGTGGCTTTTTGAAGTTCTTTATTGCAACAAAAGCGTTATGCCCTTTCCATGTGCCTTTCTCTCTCTCTCTGTCTCTATCTATTAGATGTAAAGGAGTGTGTGTGTGATTACGAGTATTAAAGAACTTCGTTCCTTCGATCATGGGTCCCCCGACCGCACACCTTTTTTCATTTAATTTAGTTTCTAGTATAAATAATTAGTTGTGTAAGTAATAGTACTCGTAAATAGACAAATTGTACGCAAAAGATTGATCTATGGTTGTATAATTAATAATATGTAATTACATAATGTATTATATACTAAAACCTTCCTGAAAGTATGTAGATCACATTACTGAAAGAATTATCAAAATTGGTTAATTATTTTTTGAGAAAATCGCGGACATACAAACATACATACCTACATACATACATACGGGTCGAATACAGAACCTCCTTTTTTGAAGTCTGTTAAAAATAGAGATAAATGAAGCAGATGAAATCAAAAACTTATTCTAAGTAAATTGTGATTTAAAACAAGCTTGACAACCCTAACCAAAGCACAAAATCTTACCATCTCCCCACAGATTTATTAATTAAGGACTAATAATGTGTATGTTACACAAACCGTACACAATATCATAAGGCTATATATACACGGCGTTGTAAACAGACTAGGTACGGTGCACACGGCAGCGTAGATACAATTAGCCAGTGAAAACAGCGGAGGATGCCGCGGGGCCAGTCTAATTGGCGCTGTGTAAACTCGCCCTGTTATCGGGGTGCCTCGAGCTTCACTGAGGTGTAGGTTGTGTGGAACTGACTTTTGTTTAGTATTAATTTCCCAGTAGCACTAAAGAGCGAATTCTTTGCTGGAGTCTGAGCTCCATCGAACGAGTATCCCAATTCAGGAATGAAGCTGCTATCCTATCGCACGCTATTTAACCCTATAATCCCAACTGCACTCATTGAACTTCTTACCAGCCGCCTTGCGAAGATCTTTGCTGAGCAGTAGGTAGGTATATAAAAATGCATCAGCTCAATTTAGAATTAGAAGCAAATTGTATGATGTCCTAGATACGAAAATTCAAAGACATGTGACATCCACCGACTCGCACTGGGCCCGCGTCATGGATAACGGTCCTCTCCTCCCTCTCACAGAGAGGAGGCCTTGTCCCAACAGCTGATTATGTTTATGCTATATTACCTACATGTATAATAATAATATGAACCTAAAATGTCATACAAGAATTATTCCTAAATACTTCTTTTTTGTCTTCATGTAATTAAGAACCTTATTTTCTGAAGAACCGTTCAATCATTTTCGTTGTGAAACTAAAGTCTATGTCTTTTTCGAAACGTACGATTAATTTCTTTATGTTTATTCTACATTATTATAAAAACAATGATAGATTAAAAACTTATAAAATAAAAAATAAGTCCCTCTCCACACTTTCCATCCCATACAAATCCGCCCGCCCAACTAATATTGACTTCTTATTACGGCGGTCGCGCGGATATCGCACCAGGCTTATTACGTATCTTGCAGAAGCGTAGCAATAGCGAAATTTGCGCAATTATCGCGCAAATTTCGCAAATCCGTATTATGTAACAGCGATAGCCACAGCATAGCAAACTGGCGATAGTGCTGCCTCTATGGAACAATCAGTTAACTAAAAAGTGCAGATTCCTACTGTGATCGCGTGGTGATTGCGACTATTTCGTATTACGCATGGTTTTTGACAGCAGAGCGACAGCCATCGGCGAGCAAATTTGGCTGTCAAATTGCGATAACCTTTTCCCTTGTTGTTAATCGCTCGCTGATTGCTTATTACAAATAAAGTCTTACAATTCGAAGAATTTTATCTAAAATTGTGTACATTTTAATCCCGTCGTGTGTCGTTTGCTCATTAGAACAAATTGTGTGTACCGTAAATGACTATTCATCCAGAGTATTCTAGTTAAATACCATAAATAAAAATAAATATCATAAATAAATCTATAGCAATCAGTACATTCATTTCATTAAAAATAAAATACATTAGTTTAATTGGTAATTTTTTTTATTAATTAGAGTCCATAGCTGCTATCGCCCTGTTTGACTGGCTAATCGCCTTCATGACCTTGGATCTTGAGCCAAGGCCAATACCCTAGCTAAAGCGAGCTAGAAAGTCTAATAGTTCTTCTAGTTGATCATTGGACACTATTTGCCATTTTATAACTGAAACAAGATTATGTATTGTTAATTACAAAGTTAATTTTTTCACCTACCTAACCTAACCTTTGTTTCACATGAATAATATTTTAAAACTTACTTGTTGAACAGCCGAATAGTCCAAGTCGCTTCGAGTCCAAAGTTAACACTGTTTTCACTCACTTATGCATCGTGTAACTGGCGCCAAGCTATTTTTGGTAAATTTTAAGAGGGTGTAAGTGGTTTTTAAGTTTTTTTCGTAACAAAACTTATAAGATTGAAACATTCTTCATGTGATTGACAATTGACTTTAGTTCCTAAGTTTGCTACATAATTGTTTTGGCGCTAGTGTCGTAGCGATAAGTGCATGATGACAATTGGCGAGCGATCAGCGAACGATTTTTAGATAATACCGATTTTTTTAGCGTTTAGCAATTAATCGCGCGATGACTGCGCGATAATTGCTGATTGCTCTTTCTTACGTAATAAGCCTGCGGTGCGCGGATAATGTCCGCCGGTGACCGCAGATAGGGACGTGCCACAATAACCTGCGGATTTTAGTGATGCGACCCAACTTTTGCTAGATCCTGATAGCGTTGCGCGTTGTCTAGGACTCAGACAGAGAATAGAGGAAGTTGCCAATTTACTTGCATATATATTATGCTTTTTTGTGAACGGTACTTAGGAAGTTTAAAAAGTTTTAGTTCCTTAGACGATGTTTTTCGTAGTTCCCTTCGGGGTATGACACGAAAAATGGTAGATAATTTTGAGATGAAATGAGTCTGTTATTATAACGTATTCCGGGATTTTTCTTAGCTACTTAATTGCATGAGAGGAAAATATCGTAAGGAAAGTTTTGAGTAGATATGAATGTGGATAGCTATAAGAGTAGGGAAACGGTGGATTGTGTGATAGATGATAGGTCCCCAAATAAATTGATAAAAAAAATTCTTACAGAACTTTTTTAAGAATAATTGTGCAGCTAAGTGATCAATCATGCAAGGACTTAGCTGCACATTATTCTTAAAAAAGTTCTGTAAGATTTTTTTTGGTACAAAACTTATTTTAATAACCTTCACTACTATGCAGAATTTTTCGCTTTTCTCAAAAAATAAATTATTTCAAATGCAGGTCTCCGTCAATAATACTGTTGATTTAAAGTTGCAAGTCTATCCACCTCATAATTTCGATATTCGTGTGGCCTTTACACCACAAGCGCATGCAACGCAATTAATTACATCCATCGGCGGTGGTCCCGCCAGGCACCCTTCTCACAGAATTAAACAAGTTAATCCGATCATAAACCTATCGATACATTGACAAGACTATTATTCACTACACTACATTAGGCATGTTTAGTAGTAGCTTGACGTCACTTGTGAATTGTGATATTCATTTTGTACCAATCCGCACGGGCTGTCATAATCAGCCTATTATGTTCCCTGTTCCCACTGCTGGGGCACAGGCGCGGGCATGACAATATTATTGATGCTTTTATAAATACCATCTTTTGACCAAAATGGAATATTTGAAATCCTAATCTGAAAATTAAAGTCATTTTTAATAATCCTGCGCCGTATTTCACTATGACCAGTGACCACTTAATGATTCCTTACTTCGAAACCACGTCAATTCCTTAGCTAATCCCGCCAATCTCGCGTTGATTTCACGCGGTTTCGTTGATTGTGTCATTGAGAATTTCGGCCCTGCACGATAACGTAATACCTAAGTTGTTTACGTTTAGAGAAAATTACTTGTTGTCTCAATAGACAACAAGTAATTTTACAATTAAATAATATATATATATTAATAATAATTTATATATATTAAATAAGTAATTAATTGACTAGCATTGACAATTTAATGCCGTTCAGCTGGAACGGATTTGGATGAAATTTAGCGTAAGTACATTTTAATTTTATCGTAAAAATGTAACAAATTAAAAAAAGAAAGTCCCTTTATAATATTAAGTTTAGATTTGTAAGTGGATATATGCATCGTAATTGTTCTGTTAGCCTTTTAGTGCATATTCATTATCTAATTCAGAAAGTTATGAATCGAAGCATGTTACTTGCTTTAGTTGCAAGAGGCTTCCGCGTTTCCAGTCTTCCATAATCCTAACTGCTGAAACAAAGAACTATCAACACAAAAGACCAAACAAATAAATAGGTTCTCTATCACTAGACACAATTCACACAAACCTACTAATACCTACCTATTATAAAATGATCGACAACCACCTTGTGTGGTCTCGAATTAAACCTCGAATTAGCGCTCGCCATATCACTTTCATTCTATTGTGCGGAAACTGGAAGTGCTTTGTTCTCATTTCAAATGCAACCCGATGCAAGATGGCGGCCGTCGAAACGTCATCGGAACAACATGGCCGACTGAACGGTTATTGTTTGAACGTGGAACATTATAATGGGTATTGAGGGGTAACGTTGGTGAATGATTGTCGTATTGGTTGGATACGCCTATTTTGGTTAACCGTGTTCTTGGTTTTGGTTGAATTTATCGATTGTATTTTCTTTCTTTCTCATGATTCTGCCTGTTTCTGGATATTGAGCTGCCCTATGACGACCTACCTGATGCTCATACACTAGTTAAAAATTCTTCAACGGCAAGATGCCACCTAGTTGGTTGAGATCGTCAAGTTCCGAGTTAAGGTACATGATTACTGACAATTGCTTACAGTTGCACTGACTTGACTAGTCAACTCAAATCTGTGTACTCCTTGCCTCAAAACATCATTTCAGGCACTAAACTACACTGTCCTCACATAGTCACATGATCTGACCAAGATTATGTCTGGATTTAAAAAAAGACTGACCATAGGTTTGTTTCGCCATTCTCAGGGCTAGTGAGATAGGAAATGTTGACTCTACCTAGCTTATTTTTTAATAATGACATGTAAAAGTGATTCCGATATTCTATTTGCACAATAAACAATTTCATTTCCTTTCACTGACAACCCAGGGAGTATAGAACTTACTGTTTTTCTGTGTGTGAAATTACTGCTTTCCACTAACAAGTTCACAAAATACATTGCACGTTGGAGAATGAAGCTGGGGACAGCACAGTGTGTGCTGTCATGCATCTTTGAACATTTTCGACACAATTAGAAGAATCACCAAAGGAGATGGTTCTTCCCCAGATTAGCATATAGGTATGGCCTACCTAAGAGTAGCGCCGGAGATCGAGAAGTTGTGTGGACATCATTTGTCATAATTTGGGGATGTGAAGCTGTGGAATGGGGCACATAATATGATTACGAGTTTTGATGGCTTTACATAGATGGAAGACGAAAGAAATGAAGGATGAAAGCGTGAAAGATTTTAGGCTGAGGCTACAGTAGGCAGCGATTTGCGATGCAACTGGAAGAGCGAATCGAGATAAGCATGGTATGGCTACATTATAAGCGAAAATCCGGCGTATATTTGGCGATGACGTGGCTACAGTACACATGCTATCAAATCATCCACTGCGGTTTACTATACGCATAATGTAGCCACACGCATATTATTAGTAGCACTCAATAGTGCTAAATTTCTCACTTGCACGACTAGTTTAATGAACTAGTCGTGCAAGTGAGAAATTTTCTAATAAATTCGCTTCAATTTCGCTGATATGTTGATGTAGCCGATGCCGTGATTAGAGTAATGTTGTTCCTATCGCATAAAGAAATCAAATATCGCTAGTAATATTTGGTGTACGGTGTAGCCATATACGTGAGCATTGATTTATTTGTTTTAATCGCTCATGTGTCGCAGGTCGCGTCGCGGCCTTATGTAGCCTCAGCCTTACGGCTAGAAAGAAGAAGAAGAGTTATATGAAAGTAGAAGTCCAAATAAATTGGGATTAGTGCAGAAAGATGAATGATGATACATAAAAAACATCGTGATTCTTCTCTCTTCACACTCATAGATGTCGTCACTACAAAATCATAGCCCGATAATGAGTAAGTACGTATTTGAGTTAGTAAGTAAACACACTTCATTCAATCCTCCACACATCAATATTGTTTAGTCTATACTCCAACTTTTCATTATAAAGTAAACAATGAACTCTTGACGTTAAAATCACGAACTGATTGTGTATTTAATATTAATAGGAAATTAAATTGTTTTATTTTGAGTTTGAAGTGACGAAAACCAGCGGGGTAATTGCGCGTAACACACTAACAATTGCTATGTCTTTCATTTTGACAATTCAACAACATTTATTGCGTTGTTTTTGTCGGAGAGATGACGATTTAAAAAAAAAAAAGTGAAGTAGGTAATGGATTAGGAAATAATTCAAAATTTTTCGGATTATAATAGAAATTGATACACAATTGGGGGTGCGCGGTATTTCAAGTCATGTGATTTTCGTATGATATGATGTAATCACATAATAATTATTAGGTAAGGCTTCCAAATGTTTAAATATGGCCTGTTTCATAAATGACTTATCTATTCTCTATGACACAATGAACGAAAGCGCGCGAAATGAACGCTAAGATGGCGTGATTAGCTAAATAATTGACGTGGTTTTGATGTAAGGAATCATTGAGTGGTTATAGTGAATTTAGAGTCCTGATGGTTTAAAATTAGAATTCAATACCTACTGTAAATTTTCTATATTTTCATGATACGTAGATCATAAGATATTTTCTGCCTGTATAAGTAAATAGATCCCTTTAAAAAGATTACCTACTTAAAAGTAACAAGAGAATTTAATTAAATTCCCACGCAAAATTCTAACCTCGCAAAACCGAAAAACAACGTCACTCCACGTCATTTCTAAAAAAAAGGTGCCAGTAATAAGGTCAGATCAATCAACGGCAAACAAAAAATAGAAAAACTTAAAATTCCGCAAACGAAATTCACAGCGACTTTTATGATGGCAGTAAATTAGTATAGTTTTATAGAGATAAACATATTAATTGGTAGTTAAAATGTACCATATACACTCTAAAGTTTACCCGTGTGTTTTATAAAGACGGATGGGTCTGGTTTGAGGTGATGATTGATAGGAAAACACTGCGATGATTGACCGCTGATACAAGCCAGTATTTTGATAAATAAATAGAAGGAGTTGAGCTGGGAAAGGCGTTGTTGGGGATTTTTATCGATGTTTTTGGAGTTTGAAGAATAAAACAATATTTTTGTAGTGCAAGTTACAGAATTTATCGATGATATTGTATCGATAATATCTAATGATTTTAGGGTTGAAATAATATATCAAGTCTCTGATAATTAATGCGCCGTTTACAGTAAGTCAAAGACACAGCTAAATTACTATGAACATTTACGACAGCGTATAGTCTAGAAATTATACGCACTTACATGACATAAATTCAAAATCAATGCTTGAATGTTTCTCATTCATATAATTTCACAAGACATAAATATAAACGTTATGGGTTAATTCCGCAAAGGAATGAAGTAACCAGGTGTAATAAAATATCGATAAACATTATTGCTAGGTTTTGCATAATCTCATAAGTACGGAGTGTACAAAATGTTGGCTGCTTACAACTGGTGTTATGAAATGTTGCAACCTATATATGAACGATAAAAGAAGGAAATTGTAATATTATATAAAAGGCTCATGTCCTATTTATTACTGTATAAGTCATTTCAATAATGAATTAAGTACTTCAGTTAAGCTAAACTGTATAACAAGATAACTACAGAAAAGTACGAGTTAGAAGCATGGGTGGTCTTTTTAACTGCCTATTATAAATACAGACAATGCCAATGAGATGTGGCTCTAGTTCAAATTAGTAATAGGAGCAACAACGTCTACCTGACGCTTGATATCGTTATAAATAATGTGATCATCAGTTCAACAGCACCTAATGTAATGACACACATCATTAAACTTATTTATAGGCCGGCCGCTTAACTAAGACGTTACCTGAGGTAGCTGAGGTAGTGATAATAGTTGTCACAAGTTGACGAATCACTGAGCTATCGCATCACGTTACCACACTCGTCTTGTACCGCGCTGCTACCTCAGGAAACGTCTCAGTTAAGCGGTCGGCCTATAGTAGTGATTAGTGAAGTCGTGTTTAATAATTAATTTTGCCCTTGTAGTGCAGCTGCTGAACCTAAAAAAATATCGATACCAGCCTACAGCACCTAATAGAATGATCAATGTCATAAAACTTATTAAGTAGTGAAGTCATGTTTAACAGTGAATTTTGACCTTGTAGTGCAGCTGCTGAACACACATACATATCGATATAGCTCTCCCAGTAGCTATCGATACCATTCCATCCCTACATCAAAAAATCAGTTCAGTGTAAACGACGCCCGCTCACCTGAACAGCATGTTATTTATTCGGGCCATACTTACCAGCCAGGCCGCCGTAAAACTGCTCGTATTACCCACCTTTTACTATCCGTAGTTCGGATGGATAGAGTCATATGTTTGTGATGAGATTCTATTTTGAATAAGATTAGTGAGTCAGGGGATGAGGAATGGTTGTTTTGAGGAATTTTAACGCCTACTTTGTCTGCATGAAACTTCCTGTGCTGCATTGCAGCCTAGTAAATTTTTAATATAGAAAAAATTGTGTAGAAAAATGTTTTCGTCCTCTTCAATATAGGATTCTTTAACGTCTATTTGCTAAATATACAACCAGCCAAGTGAACTAAAGCTTTGAATTAAGTAATTTTCTCTTCATGAAAGGACTGTGGTATTAAAATTCTGCCGCAGCGTCGTCCCTATTTCTGGTCCGATTTACCAAGGTCACACAGGAGACATAAGTATCAAGATGACAAACAAGATTTTGATGTTTTTTTTCATGGTTTACAGCATCATTTAGCGAATTTTTTACAGAAGGTTTATGTGTCTATGCATTAATATTAAACTAATCTGCGTTCGCGATTTGTTTGCCAAAAATTTAAACAAATAGGAGTTTATGGAAAAATAACTTTAATTCCTACACAATGAAGTTTAGGTTACGCTACAACTTCAAACATTTTTATAACTTTTTCAATAGTGCTAGTCACTGAAATCAACTTAATTATTATTGAAATAAAGTTGATATACAAGAAGCAGGGGCGGGTCGCTAATAGTATAAATTACTCTTACCTACTGCTCTTACAAAAAATATAAATAAAAACACAATTCCGAATACAAAATATTTGAGTCCTAATCGAACCAGGTCACCAGTAGAAGGCATTTCCTTTAAGCCATCAGTTTCCCGTCCCTTGTATCATATCAGACGTTATGCGCAAACGGTTCAAAGAAAACCTTTAAACCTAGATGGCATAGTTTGAAGTACTGAGAAGTGCAAGGTTCCTAGTATCCAGCCAACCAATTGGATGCGTCCGCATTCTGCGATAAAAATCTGGTTCTATTTTACTATCAGCAGGCCTACCACAAGCTCTTAACGCGATCCATTTTCTGAACTGTTCTTCTAATTCGTACCATGACGTCAGTTTAACGATTCAGTTTAGGCCGTGCCATCTTCTGACAGCGATTGTCGCAAGCTGAGTCGCAAGTTTTGGTTTCATTCATACTTGTTTGGTACCATGACGTCCATAGAGCAGCTAAAGCGATGCAGTTTAGGAACCTGAACTGAAATGTCTTGTTTTTGAATCGTTTTTATTTCGATCATGGTAGGCTGGACAATCATTATGAATTATCAGAATGTTTTAGACAAGTCTAAAGTTCTAACCACACATATCAAGGCCGTGACTGGGACGTGAACGGACGGTGCTCCGTCAGGGGCTCAAAAAATATCGATGTGTATGTACATTTTACAGTGTGGCGTTTAGGTTATCACATTAATTGAAACCACGTATTCTACATTACGTATTTTAAACATACACAATTAAAATAATTAATTGAGTACAATTAACATTCTAGCCGTGGGACTTTTTTCGTTTGAATATTTTAACAACATTAAACATAATTTGTGATTATTTTGTAACAATACCATAAAGTTTTAACAATGCCTTATTATCAAGGGTGGTTTATGTCGTTCCAAATTTTAAGCTATTTATTTTGTTTGTAAAATTCAGTTGTTTTTAGGAAATATTTGTATTTTATTATTTTAACAGACTGGTTACAACTTGTAATAACCGCTGTACTGTCTAATATGATAACCTAATGGCTACTCTGTATATATTATGATCTCGTTCAGATACGTCCGTGTCCGGGCCGGGCGACTGATCTTCAGTGCCTGCTCTGTGTACCACGGCCCCGACACGTCCGAGCACGGCTGAGTTAAATGTGGATAGACCTTTAGTAGATGTTTCTAAGGGTAGTGAACTGGAACCTAATACATAATTTCCCACCTTTTTTGAGATACTTATATGTAAATAACTTATGCCGTGATATAATTACAGTCCGGCCGTCGAGAGAGTGCGTTATTGACACCTGTCATGTTTGTATGAAACTAACAGGTGTCAAAAACGCACTCTCTCGTCAGCCGCACTGTAGTAAATCAGCAAGGTTGGAAACGGGACTAACTGCTAAAATTATACCGGACTTAGATACTGAAGAATTACTCGTGGAAGGTGATTTAGTGCACCGTAGTAAATATCCTGTAGGTAACTTGACCTGTCAATCAATCACTAATTATCATCACCATAGAGTAGAGATAGATGACTTTTTAAATTCTGTAAAAATCTCAACGTGAAAACTTGGGTGAAGTGAGCTGTCAATATTGTCAATACCTAGAATCAAGTGGAATGACAGCTCACTTCACTTCGACAGTTTTCACGGTGACATTTTTACAGAAATAATCCGCTTATATTGTTTATGGTCCACCAACTACAATTTCTTTACTTGACCCAATTCTTTACGGAGACACAACAAAAATAGGACACCCTATCCATATTCATCCAATGATTTACCTTGTAACCTTCACTGTGCTGACGAAAGATTCTCACAAAAAAACAAAAATACACATATTACTAAAAGCAAACAGAAGATCCTGTTCGAAGTAAACAAAAGAATAAAGAGACAATATCCCTATGAATAAAATAAAAATAGTAAGAGATGATATCGAAGAAACTGGCTGACTATGGAATATGTCGAGTTATTATTCGGCTAATAACTGGATCGTATTAACTTTGGTGCACAGAGTTAGTGAAGGATAGAGGTGTCAGTAGAGAGCAATGAAAATAAACAGGAGAAAGTATTCGTAGTGAAGAGTCGAATTTGAAAGTGATTTTAATATGATACGTGGAAGGGTAACATGTTTTTGGAACGGAGTTGGCGAATGAATGCTAGACCGAAAAGGGTAACTTATATTGACCGTCACAACACTTTTGCTATTGTATGAGTATCTTAGTTACTCTCAAACGTTGTTAATTTATTTCATTGTGTCTGTTATTTAATAAATAATATACTTACCTACAGCGAAGGCAACTTCGTTCCAACCGGGTAGTGTCCCACGAAACCTATCGACTTTTCAATAAAATTATGTTATCATAATTTTATTGAAAAGTCGACCAACTAGAATTTATGTTCTAATTGATTTAAATTCAGATGGTTAAATATTGTAGTCTAGGGTTGAGTACCTATTATCATTTTCGACTTAAGGACGCTATCACATTTTGAACTCGCTCAAGTTTAGGTATCTGAATCGCAACACAGCAACATTACGCGCACGCACACATTGAAACCATTGTTCGCTCGATTTTTATACGTAACTTAACTAATCTTGGTACTTGAAGATATTTTTTTTTAATTTTGCTGGTATTTATTTAGTAAAGTTAGTTGTAAGTTCGCAATCGAATTTTGTAAGTGTTATTAGTACTTACTATCTGCGTGATAATCATGTTTTTAGTATTGTTGAAGTTCATCAGTCAATACGTTCATTACTAGGTACCCAAAAACGACCTTAGCATTTTAGTATTACACGGAACATCCACATTTATACCACAGTCTGCTGTTAGTTTGAAAATATGTACCTAAGTACTTTTAAATATTATTTTTGATGTCAATTGTTGGAGTATTACATAATCAAATACTAGCCTGGGAATTTATCGTAGAGTTTCGTTGTGATATTTAAAAATAATCATTCCCTTATGAAAACAGTAAGTATTTTATTTACTTAAAAATTAAAACAAAGTAAATCAAAAGTAATTTATTCAAATTAGGCTGAGAATCAGCACTTTTCGAATGTCAAAATTACAAAAGACAGTCCCCCAAAACGCCCGCCCTTCACTTCTTAGTGCTTTCGCTGGGAAGAAGTGGCGCAACAAACTCCCCAGCAGCACAGCTGTCTTTTCACATAGAAAATATTTCAATGTACTACTACTATACTCCATAGGTTTAGGTAGCTAAATAAAGGTAAACAAAAAAACCACGCGACTTTCTTAACCGACTAAACGTAATACCAGTCTATTCAGTTGTCATGCTACGTCACAATTGTATTCTTCAATATAGCAACATTATAATTCACTAAAAAAATTACTGAATTGAAGAGTAAAACTGACGTAGCATGACAACTGGATATACTGGTATTATGAAGAAATTGGCCGTAAGTCGATTTGTCACAAACAAAAATCCGCCACCTTGAATAAAAAATGGATGTTATATTCGTAATCATCACCCCGAAAAACCCCAAAATCGACTATTAATATCGAATGTCTAAAAAAAATATTTCCATCATTTTAATTTGATTATAAAATAAATATTTATACAATCTTTATCCGTCATCTATATCCACTAAATAAATAAATTAAAAGTAAAAAAGTTTTTTTCAGATTTAAGAACTCATATTTACTTAGTTTGAAAATTAAAATCAATCAGATCATCTTATTTACTTGTTTATCTACACAGGTAAATCTCGCAACAAGCTTTTATATCATATAACTTGTGTACTTAATGACGTTATAAGTTGATAGTAAAAGTTTTAAAGGAAAATTTTATTTTATTCTTTTTAGCGCATTTAACTAAAAGCTTGTTTTAAAAAAAAGTTTTTACTTTTAATTTGTTTTTTACTTTTTAGTTATCGCTTGACAGGTTTTTTTGTGGAGTTTAACTCGCATACGTATTCTGAGCAAGACCTTTCATTTGATACCCATGTTGTAGGAAAGCATAAAAAACTTAGTCCGCTATGTTTAGAAGTCCGCCATATTGCATTTAGAGTAACGTCACATTGTTTTTGAGTTATTCTCAGCAAGCCCTTTCATTTGATACCAATATTGTTGCAGTGCATTAAAAGTAACTAGTCCACCATCTTTAGATGACCGCCATATTAGATTTATAGTGACGTCACTTTATTTTTCGAGTTATTCTCAGCAATCCCTTTCATTTGATACCCATATTGTAGGAGTGCATTAAAAATAACTAGTCCACCATCTTTAGAAGTTCGCCATATTGGATTTAGAGTGACGTCATTTTATTTTTCGAGTTATTCTCAGCAATCCCTTTCATTTGATATCCATATTGTAGGAGTGCCTTAAAAATAAGTAGTCCGCCATCTTGGGCGTTCCGCCATTTTGGATTTAAAATAACGTCACACAGCTAACCATGCATTGTCATCCAAACTAAACGTGCATACAAAATTTCAGCTCAATCGGTTGAAGATATCTGCTTCAAAATTTAGTTGCAAGAGTCCACCCGAACAAACATAGTTACATACATACATACATACATTGCAAGTTAAATAAAAGCTTGTAAAAATTACAACTAAGTATTTGTTTCTGAAATCGTACTTAATTTTATTTCGGTCCGAAAAAGTATCAACTTCGTCCGACCTCAGTACATAACTCGGAACTCACTTTTTTACGTAATTATTTTTTGCGAGAAAGCGACACAGACGTGCTTCCACGAGCGCTTCTGAGCGCGGAATGACGAACCGCAAGTGTCCGCGGGTAGAAAATGTATGGAGAAATTTGAGAGCGTTTCTTATTTGTCTCATAAATGAAAAAGTTATTTATTTATCTACAAAATATTTAGCTTGTCGTATAGAGGACTATATAAGCAACAATATCTTCTTATTTTTAAGTTAAAATATGCAGTGGATTTAGCTATATAGGTCCTTATTCAAACCCCTTTTTATTAAATTTTTTGCGATTACTGTGATGGTAAAAACGTATTTGTGTGAAAATTTTGTATGGGGCTATTTAATTATTATGGAGCCATTCTGGAGATGAATATATTATCTTTAATTTGAAACCAAGATATCCTGGCAGTTGCGACTCCAAGTTCACTAAAATGGTACCTGAAAAGTACTGTTATTCGTGGAAAAATGTGATTTAAGGGATTTCAATGTAAACAAGGAAATATCTTCTCCATTATTATTTATTATACTCGTGCTTCGTCCTCAAGATTAGTAAGAGAGATATTATTGAACACAATGTAGTAACGCTTAGGTGTTACCACTTCAGCACTATAGTTTAGAGGGTATTCGTTATACCCATTATGGCAACACAATTTTTTACCCTAATGCTTCCCTGCCTGCGTGAGCATCCAGTCGGTCGAGCTTCATTCGCTTTTCAGTGCTCAGCCACTTCGCACTAAATAATTACCGTTACTAGTAATAATGCCAAAACGCGCTAACGAAAATAATTTTAAATTCATAGCAAAAAAATTAAGGAAATTAGAAAAAGAAATAGAACGTTCGCGCCGCGATAGAAGTAATGGTTTTCGCTTAAGTTCGTCATCATCTTCGAGCCAGTCTTCAAGTTCGTCCTCATGCTCATCGAGGGCTTCTACACCCGCGCCGGAGGCGGCGCCGCCACCTGAGAACCCAGACAGTAAGTACCCACACATCGCAAATTATCAAGTGGATATTAATTGGAAATGTAACGGGTCATTTTCATATTACACATTAAAAAGCAATTGCCCTGATCATTAACGATCACGTTAAATGCAACAGATTAGTCTGCAGGACTATATCGCCGCATATATACGTAATTAAAGGGAGTAATTTGCTGAAGACTAAGTACCCACCCTTTATGCATCAGATTAGTCTGTGGGACTATATCGCCGCTTTTAATAATAACCGTGGGGTCTTGGCTCGCAATTGACCTACCTACTATTATGCATCAGATTAGTCTATGGGACTATATCGCCGCATTTTAAAATCACTATATCGTGATATTTTTTTCTGCCGATTTTGCATCTCCATGTAGGTATGCATATTCGCTTTGACAAATAGTCTGATTGCTACCCTCTCTTCACAGACCAGGAAGCAACGACAAACCCTGACGAGTATGTAGACACCATCGCTGTAGATCCGCCAGTGGTGGACGATGATGTATCTCCAACGACAGCCGTGTCTGCCCTGGCAGAAGATGTGATCATCCCAAACGACCACGAAGACGGCAATACTGAAATCCTGGATATTTTGGGAGCAGATCCGTCAATAACGGTTGAATACGGCCCGGATATAAACAAGGATGTCGCATCCAGATTTGCTCATATCGCAACATCCGGTTTGGACAAAGATGTTCGTAAAGATCTTGTCAGCAAGTTTTTAGTGCCAGGAAACTGCACTACGATAGCTGCACCACTCTTGAATGTAGAAATTAAAGCCGCCACAACCGAGCAAGTATATAAAAGAGACAAAGCCATAGAATCGAGACAGAAGCAGTTGGCTGCAGGGATTTCATCCCTGGGCAAGATTATATCCGAACAGCTTGACGCCAGGGAGAGAAACCATGCTCTGATAAAAGATCTTATGAATGTTGGTCGAATATTATGTGATATTCAACATTCAGAATCTCAAGCTAGGCGTAATTTTGCACTATATTCACTCAAAAAAGAGTTGAAAGACCAGCTGGATACCACAAAGATCGACAAGTTCCTCTTTGGAAATGATCTCGCTGATACCCTTAAAACAGCGAAGGCCGTCTCAAAATCCAGCTCTGAAATGAAACCAGAAACAAATAAACCTAAAGCTTCGACTTCGGCGAATAAAACGTACAACCACAGGCATTTAAACTGGAAGGCGAGGATCCCGGCTCGCAGGCAGGTGAGGGGTCCACCGCCGCAGCAACCTCCACCTGCTGCTCGGAACGCGCAACCGCACAGGAACTCGTCGCAAGCATTCTCGCAGCGACACAAGCGGAACCGCCCTCAATAGATCCGGTACGTTACGCGGGCAGACTTGTCCACTTTCATAAACAATGGTCCTTACTAACTAAAGACCGTACTGTATTGTCGTGGATAAACGGTTACAAAATTAAGTTTAATCACCCTGTACATCAACGCTGTGTACCAACACCAAGTACCTTTTCTAACTCTGAGAAGGTTCAGTTAATAAACATAATTGATAATCTGTTATCCATCGGCGCTATATCCGAAGCTAAGCCATGTTCTGATCAATATGTGTCACGTGTGTTTTTAGTACCGAAACCAAATGGCAAGATGAGATTTATTCTTAATTTAAAAAAAAATTAAATACTTTTATAAATTCAGAACATTTTAAATTAGAGGACATACGTACTGCGCTGAAACTTGTATCACGAGACTGTTACATCGCAACATTAGATTTAAAAGATGCATATTTTCTTATCAATATTCATCCCGATTCAAGGAGATACCTTCGGTTCATTATTGATGAAAAGTTATATGAATTTAACGTCCTGCCCTTCGGTATCCGTACGGCTCCATTCATATTTACGAAATTGATGAAACCTGTCATTAAGTTGTTACGATCATGTGGTTTTGTATCATCTATTTATTTAGACGATTTCTTCCTTGCTGGATATACCTACCATGAATGCTTGCAAAACATTGAGACCACTCAGATGCTATTACAAGCTCTAGGGTTTGTTATTAACGAGGGAAAGAGTAATAATATACCCTCAAGGTCTTGTAAATATTTAGGTTACGTAATAGACACTCATAAATGGGAATTAAGTCTACCCTCTGAGAAAAGAATTAGAATCAAAACAGAGCTACAAAATTTTAAAAGATTAAAACGTTGTAAGATTAGAAAATTCGCTCAGTTAATAGGCTTGTTAGTGTCTGCCTGCCCTGCCATAGAGTACGGGTGGTTATATACAAAGGAATTTGAACGCTGCAAGTTTCTTAACTTACGAAATTACGATGATTACGAAAGACTCATGACAATACCACAGTCATTGTTACCAGATTTAGACTGGTGGTCTAAGGCCATAGATCATTCCGTACATAGGATTAGGAACGATACCTATGTGTTAGAAATTTACTCTGACGCCTCAACAACGGGGTGGGGTGCCGCATGTAATGGGCAAACAGCCAGTGGTAGTTGGTCTAACAACGAGGCTGCGCTGCATATAAATAGTCTTGAGCTCTTAGCAGCCTATTTTGCACTCAAAATATTTGCTATAAATTATAAGAATTGCCAAATATTACTAAGAATTGACAACACCACTGCTGTGAGCTATATTAACCGCATGGGAGGTATCCAATACCCTCATCTTACCAAAATCACAAAATATATATGGCATTGGTGTGAAGACCGTAAAATTTTCATATTTGCTTCTTATATTAAATCATCAGAAAATGTTATTGCTGATAGGGAATCCCGACGAACCCATCCAGACACAGAGTGGGTACTGTCTCACACAGGTTATCAAAAAATAATACATCGTTTATTGGTAGTTCCACAAGTTGATTTATTTGCTACTCGCATTAACAAAAAATGCGAAACATACGTCTCTTGGCACAAAGATCCAGGGGCATTTGCGATTGATGCTTTCACCTTAAATTGGTCCAACCATCTGTTTTATGCCTTCCCACCAGTAGCAATTATTCTTAAGGCCTTAAGGAAGGTTATAGCAGATAATGCTGAAGGTATCATGGTTGTTCCCGATTGGCCTACACAACCATGGTATCCATTATTTCAGCGATTACTTATCTCCAATACGATAAAATTAGATTCTAACGATGTCATTATTCCCAATTCCAGCAACCGAAACATCCAAGCTCACGTTACCCTGGTTGCCGGAGTGTTGTCCGGACGGCCATGCAGCAGCGATGCATCCCGGCCTCAGCCTTAGACATCGTGCTCGCTTCGCTGTCGGACAACACTTTCAAACAATACGACGTTTGCCTCAAACGTTGGTTTAATTTTTGTTCCACAAATGTAATTGATATGTACCAACCATCCATTCCAATCATTTTAGATTTTCTTACACAGATATTTAATGATGGTGCCCAATATGGGACAATTAATAGCCATAGAGCTGCACTTTCCTTAATTATTGGTGACATTTCTCACGATGATCGAATCATAAGGTTTTTTAAAGGTGTATATAAATTGAGACCGCCGTTACCACGGTATAACGTAACATGGGATGCAAATGTCGTTCTAAATTATTTAGCCACATTGTTTCCTAACGAAAGCCTAACACTAGAGCAGCTTTCGAAAAAGTGTTCTACCCTTCTAGCTCTCGTTACAGCCCATCGGGCACAGACACTGTCTAAAATTTATACTGATCAAATAATTACCTTAAATGATAAAATTATAATAAGAATTAAAGATCTTATTAAAACATCAAAAGTAGGTACCAGCCAACCGACTCTTTATTTGCCATTCTTTAACGAGCGACCCGAAATATGCCCGGCAAGGACTCTCATAGCTTACTTAGATAAGACTATAAATCTAAGAAATTCAAATCACCTGTTTATTAGCCATCGTAAACCTTTCAATCATGTTACGAGTCAAACTCTTAGTCGATGGATTAAGTCTACCTTGGAAGTTAGTGGAATTGACGTAACAGTGTTTTCCTCCCACAGCACACGACATGCTGCAACATCTATGGCATATAGACAAGGAGTAAGCCTTGACGCCATACGACAAACTGCTGGATGGAGCGGCAATTCCACTACCTTTGCTAGATTCTATAACAGACCAATTATTGACAAAGAGGATAATGTCGCTGTAGCAAGGGCAGTATGTACCCCCTGTACATTAGGTAAATGATTATGTTAGTTATTACAGTGATATATACGCAAATTATAGAACCTTCTGTTTTGTTAGCTATAATTAATTTAGTTAATAAGCACAATTATGTATCGATAATCGTTTTTGTGGTAGAGGAATTTAAAATAAATGTTCCTAAGAGATAAAATTTATTTTAATTAAATTCATATTTCCTCCACTCTCTCTCTCTCAACATCTACATTGTGTTCAATAATATCTCTCTTACTAATCTTGAGGACGAAGCACGAGTATAATTAATGATTAAACGAACTTACCTGTACGTGAAGTTCGATCATAATTATACGAAGTGCTTCGTCCGAAGAGATTAGTAAGTCCCGCCCGCCCTAAATATCCCAGAAGTTCCGGAAATATGTTTAAGTCTCTAAACTAATGAAGCTCGACCGACTGGATGCTCACGCAGGCAGGGAAGCATTAGGGTAAAAAATTGTGTTGCCATAATGGGTATAACGAATACCCTCTAAACTATAGTGCTGAAGTGGTAACACCTAAGCGTTACTACATTGTGTTCAATAATATCTCTCTTACTAATCTCTTCGGACGAAGCACTTCGTATAATTATGATCGAACTTCACGTACAGGTAAGTTCGTTTAATCATTAATTAACTGCTCCATCTGTGTATAAAATCAATTGTCAATAGATCTGGCTAATGGTCTGTGTTTAACGATGCTATGATACTAATCCTACATCCTACAAACATTATGAATGTGAAGTTCGACAAAAACAGAGGGGTGTTATAAGTTTGGATGTATTTTACTCAATCACGCAAAAACGGCTGAACGGATATACCATAACCTGTTAGGGTTAATGGTTGAACACCAAAGGAAAGACCGTTCTAAGGATTTCAATAATACGTTTATTATCCTTTTATTTATATATTGGAAGGTGTGTCTACTAATACTCTGTTAGCCTTGTGTGGGATCACACGTCTCACATAATATTAGTGTAGATAAAATTTGGCACATACGAGTATCTACTTTATAACGTGGATTGACACATACTGTATTTTTTATCCAGGTAGTACATCCCCATAGTAATTTTCGCCGCGGTCCAAAGCTAGCTAGCTAGTTTTGGTGGTAATTTTGGTAATAAAATCATAATATTCGTCCTTCTCTATACCATTCCTGAGTCTTCCAATCAATGTCTTAAAGGCATTTATAGATTATTCATTTGTATCTCGCAATATCGATTCTTTTATGTTATTGTTTTGCCGTCGTTCCGTCTACTACACAGATATCAGACGTAATTGGCAGTTACCGTATGACAAACTTATATTTGCTGTCACATCCACCCTTATCTTTAATACTTTCTGAACGTTTCTTGTTTTATGGGCTGCAAAGGGTATTGGCAGATGTTTCAGTGACTTTTCTTCTAACAAGTTTAATGTATTGACTTATGCCAGTTTGTAGCTATTAGATTTTGTTCGCTTTAGTGGAAGTCGATGTGTTTTGTGTCTTGTTGAGCTTTGGATGCTTGTGTTCTGTTTCAGCTTTTATGTTAATGAAGATAAACTTAATTGTCAACTTCTAATCATGCGTTCTTTCTTTTTGTGGCAGGTTATTTTTCATTGATGTTAACATTAGTATTATACCAAGTTTTCTAATTACAAATACTTATTCTGATCAGCATAGCTATTCACAAACATAAGATAGCTGTCGAATCGAAAATGGCACATTTAAAATTACTAATTTACCTTGCCCCGACAGAAAATATTTGTCGGAATGGACCCCCATTCCGACAAATATTTTCTGTCGTCTATATGAAAAAACAAAATTTCGGGTTTTTTATTTGGGAACAGCCTTGAGGACTCTTTTGATAACTTTGATTGCTGTTCGATTCCGCACGGAAGCGTATCGGACTGTTGTGGATGCTGGGGTCAAACTTATATACACTTTAAAGCTGAAAGTAACTCAAATTCATCATCTGCCTAGGGACATAGTTGGGAAAAGGCTAGCCTTTTCCCAACTATGTTGGGATTGGCTTCCAGTCAAACCGGATGCAGCTGAATACCAGTATTTTACATAGAGCGACTGCCTATCTGACCTCCACAATCCAGTTACTGGGTAATACGATACCCCTTTGGTAAGACTGGTTGTCAGATTTTCGGGCTTCTGACGACCCGTAACGACTGTCAAAGATCCACGAATGACAGCCGGGACCAACGCCTTAACGTACTTTCCGAGGCACGGAGGGGTCTTGATATGTAAAGATGGTCACCCATCCACAGACCAACCACGGCAAGCGTAGCTTAACCTGATCGATCGACCCGTGCGGCTGATATTACTTAGCCACAAGCCCCTCAAATTACAAGAGTCAATTCACAAGAAATCCAATAACAACACAGTAATTCTTTCCACTGCATCAAAGTCTACACCATTGTATACCACATAATGCATCAGAACAAAGACAATCTTTACTCTATCCACGACATGAAATGACATCGACTCAGAAATATTTCTAGCACGCGCTAATGAAATAATAGTGCAAAACAATTCTTGTAACTTTTAACGTAGATTGAAAACAATTGGCGACTATACTGCTCGTTTGCAGCCATTGTAGACGAACCTTGGATCAGTTTTATAAATAAAAAGGGATGTTGGTGTCCAGATCTGTCGGTGTTATGTTCAGACGGGCTATAAAGTTAATGGGAGAATCTAGGACATTCGTGATAATGTAGAGGTAGGACAGAAAGTTCGCGATGTCTGAAGAAGCATATTTTTAGGTAATTGACAAAAGCGCATCGTGGCAACAAATAAGGTTCAAAACAGCGATGCGTTTGATGTTTGTTATCATGATATTATATTTTATTTTTATGAAATATTTTTGAATAAGTCTTTTCTTTGAACATTTAACATAAGACAACATTTTTTTTGGCTTGTCATATGTACTTACGCCTAACTATGCGACAAAAATCTGAGCGTTTTACGGTGTCCTACGTTTGGGCAGTGCCTTAATTTAAGTATTTTTTGACAAACTAAAAGGAGGAGAAAGGAGGGACTCCTACCAAAAGGGCTGGCTCACAATGGTGGAGGACTAACGTCAAACGTGAGTGGAAAAGGAAAAAGAGGACTTTGCCTAGCAGTGAGACATTACATGCTAGAGATATTTGTTGGGATATAACACAGTTTTGTAACTTCAACGACTTAAGATGATGATTTGCTGATTTTCTAGCATTTCAATAAATAAGTTTTTGAAATCAAGCTAAATAATATAAAATTACATAAGTACACACATCAAAAGTGTCTAGGGATCAACATATATTTTTGCAATAACTTTTCTCCTGATTGATATTAATTAAAATTTTCTTTAAGGATTCATCAAATAAAGTGTTTTCGTTTGTCACAGTAACGATAAACCAAGTCACCTTTGCATTAATAAAGAAATTTGCCATTTTCCTAATAAAGGGATTTTTGACATTTGAACCACTAACACAAAAGTTCGAAAAAAAGACTGAAATAACAGTTTTCTTTAAAATTTTATTTGGGTAACTTAAACAATTAATAATCCGTGTTTCTACCGCGAACACTAACAACACAAGAACATCGGTTTGGCATACTCAAAATGAGTTCATCCAAATCACGCTGTGGAATGGCAGCCCATGTTCGTTGCAACAACAAAAAAAGGTCTTCTTGCGACTGGATACCCTCCATATTCGGCAGAGCTCTTCTCTGTAGCATATCCCATGCATGCTCAATCGCGTTCAAGTCTGGCGACTGAGCAGGCCAGGGCAGGACATTGATGTTAGCTGCGGCGAGAGTCTGTCTTACAACTCTTGCGGTGTGCGGTCGTGCATTATCATGCATTAACTGAAATAAGGGACCGATTTGCACTTGTAGAGGAACGATGACGTCTGATACAATCGTCTCAGCATAAATTTGAGCGTTGAGGTTGCCTCTGATCCAAATCAACTCAGTTCTTCCGCCGATCCAAATACCCGCCCATACCATGATGGTTCCACCACTATAAGGATGGACTTCCTGGCAGGATTTTAATCGCTGTTGGCGTCCAGGGGTTCTCCAGTGTCGTATACGTCTTGTATCCGGTCTCATACCAAAACGAGACTCATCAGAAAAGCACACGAAACGCCATTGTTCTTCTGCCCAATTTCTGTGTTCAAGAGCCCATTGATATCGAATCCTACGATTGTGCATTGCTATAGGTGGTACCCGTAGCGGTCTTCGGGAATGAAGGTTCACTTCATGCAAGCGGTTTCTGACTGTTTGGTCGCTAATTAAGTTCCCTGAAGAGTGATGAAGCCTCACGGCTAACATCATGGCGGTTATTGTTGGAGCTCTTCGAGTTAAGATTTGAATGTATCGGTCTTGTCTCCGTGTGGTGCAGCGATACCGTCCTCCATGGCGCTCAGCCACGGTACCAGTGCTTCGGTAACGTGTCCAAAGTCGACTGATAACACTCTGACTTGTATTCAGAGCTAAAGCCACGGTACGTTGCCGGGAACCAGCTTCTATCATTCCCACGGCTCTGAGCATTTCTTCCCTGCTTAAATGACGTCGCCGCTCCATAATAACGTTGGTTTTAATCAGTAGTAGGGAAACAGTAGCACTAATAATGTCTTCAATGCGTTGTATGTTTTTATAGGGAAAATATTGACAGCTGATTTTCATCTTTTACTCGAATTTGATTCACAGTTCCTGATTCAAATTATGAAATGCACCAAAAAGGATCCATATAAATTTATAAAATCATAAATTTATTACAAAGCCACATCTCAATCTCAAGAAATCCGCATAAAAATGCTTGATCCCTAGACACTTTTGATGTGTGTAGCAGGTATGTGCATTGACGACCTATCCTTATACGGGTAGGCAGACACTACAGTCAGTATTTCATTTGCATACTCAATCCTTATACTCTTTTTGCGTCTTCACGTTCATTCATCCAAATGAATGAACGTAAAAGACGCAAAAATATATGACCAATCATATAAAGATTAAACGAATTAACATCCACTACGACAGACGAGTATACATTTGGAAGAACAATGCACTAAATAGTCTTAGTGTTTTTAAATACTAGTCATCTACTATACTAATAACGGTCTAGAAATTGAAAATAATTGAATACTTACGTTACAATATCATCATCTTTGTCCCGAGTTCAATCAATTTAATCTCTGCTCTAATAGCAAGACAAAAAGGGTCAAAATAAATTGATCCTTGTTCACAAAAACTTCTATAACACCGTTTTTATCTGCTTTTATTTATCTCCACTTGTCAACGCCGTTTAGCAAAAAACGTTTGAATGTAAAAAGTAAATTCAATAGTATGTCGACACCCTTCGCTTAGTCCGAATGAGTTTATTTATTTCCTATCGCATGTCGTACTTCCAACTTAAATGATTGTCTTCAAATACTTAAAATTGTTTAGAAAATCGAGTTACATTCCTTTCAGCTTGATCCAAATTCGTCATCCAATTATCAACTTTAACACCATCAAATACAATTGAATTTTACAGTGATAAACGTAAATCTAAATCTGAATTGACATCTTTGCGATCATGTTGCAAAAATCATCAAATTGTATCAACTGCACAATTGATCTTATTCCTAACAGTTTAAGTTTAAAATCCTCTAACAATTCACCAGTTGCATCTATAACACCGTCTTTTATTTACGTATCAATAATATTTTTATTTTCCTTATTATCTTCGCCGTTAAGTTCATTATTGTGTCCTTTATGAAATTCAGACCGCAGAATGGTTGTTACGATATCCTATACAGTTCAGTCAGCCTGTCGGTCCGTTTGATCTGCTGTAATTACAGTTTTACTGCGATCGTAAACACGGGAAACAAAATGGCTGCAGGTAAGCCCTATTGTTATCGTTTTTACCCTCCATGGGTTTTTTAGATCGGCTCTCTAAAATTAGTTATGGGTTGAAGTTGTGAAGGTATGTTACTGAAGACATCTGCTAATAGTTTTTATCTGCTAAAAGCTTTGGCTGATAAAGCGATGTGTGAAGTTTTTATAGAGGTGAGCACCTCTATAAAATGATTAAAGGTGGTTTAAATAACTTTTTCTCTTTTCGATTTATCATTTTTAAAAACAGTAAAAAATTTGATTATTTATAAACACTGATGCTTGAAAAGAAAAGATACTGAATCAGGTTAATATAAATTATTGTTTGTCAGTGCTTCTATGCCTACAACTAGTGGATTGCAGATTTGGTTCAATTGCTGCGTTTCAAATGTCTGCATGCAGTATTATTTCATAACGTGTACAAGAGCGTTTTGCTTACCATCTTAATTGAATCATTCTAATATATAGCCATCCCTAATAGGTAACAAATAAAGATTTCATTTTTAAATGGACTATAAACAAGAGATTTCTAAATACCTTTTACGTTTGTACAAATAAGGTTAATTTAATTACCCAGCTTCGCAGATCTATGATTAGATTAAAATACCAAGATAACCAAATTAGGTCCAATGCTTAATTAGAATCGCGCGAAATGCTAATTTTCTGATAGATGATTATTGTTTATCCGACAAGAAGGTGAATGTTTTTCTAAGTGACAGTCTGACAGTAAAGGACCTGCAATACTGCCTTGCGAAACACCGACACTTGAATAGTGCACTATGAAGATGTTTGTAGCAAATTAATTCAAGGATATCACGATAAACGTAAAGTGATTGTAATATTTATTTCATTCAGTACTGAATTTATATCTCTAAGACATGATATTGTTAGAAACTTAGTGAGAAGATTATCTAGGACAATCAGCGCGTTAAACATAGACTTCTAAAAGGCTTAACCAAAATATATGCGGCTTTAAATCTCGAAAGGTTCTCATAATTTTCGTAATAAATACAATTTGTTTGGCATTTACGCTTTTAAATCCTATCTTTCGATCAGCAAATCAATTTGAAAAATGATAATAACTCACGGTATTAAGCTCATGAGTAGAGGATAAGCCCACAATTGATGGTCGCAGACATTTTTCTGCAGCACACAATGTTACTACATGTTGTCGCAACTCTATAGAACTCGATGATTATTTTGCGTAAACGTACGTTGACATTTTGCGAGATACCGGCATTCCGGTCTCTAAAGTTTACGTGGATCGTAGTAAGGGCTTGGAAGGATGAATTCGTGCAGCACTATACTGCATCTACACGCCCTCCGATTCGACCCTTCCCCTTACTGAGAATCCTATGGAATACTTACAAACGGCTTAAAGCAAGCCAGTCTGGTTTTGTGTTTCAATGCGCGCGGATCGCAAGCGCGTCGGGTCTAAACGGAAACGACTGCACACAAAATCTTTTTTCGATTTTTTCAAACAGTTCGAATTTTAATAAATGTTCTATGGAATCTTGGGTTGACAGCTTTATTTTTTAAAAGAGTGCCCGGCAAAAGTAAACTTTTGCAAAAGTTTGTTTAAAAAGTTTTTATTTCATTTTCGTATTTTTTTTTCTGTTTGCATTACAGTGATTACATTGTTATTTTGTGGTTTTTGTTCGAGTGGTTGTTTTGGTTTATTTTGAGTTTTGCGGTTAAAAATCAAAGTTTTAGTTTGTTTAAAATTTTGCGGAGTTAATGTGAAGTGTTCAGAGTTAAACTTTTGTACTAGTGATTTACTAAAATAGGATGTTTGTAAAGTGACTTTGTAGAGTTATTTGGCACTATGAAGCTTATTTGGAAAGTTTTGTGCTCTTTGCTTCTTCTGGTGCAAGCTGTTCTGGGGAACTGGTGGTAAGTCAATAATATAATTAATATTAAATCACGCATTAAGATTAATTTTCACACAATCATTTTCAACTATTTTAAGCGTTTAGATTCAGGATTCCAGGTACAAATAACGTTATTCAAAATTAAGATGAAACTATTTCTTTATAAAAAACTATTTATTTTGGAAAAACTACCTACTGAAAATAAGTTGAACTAGACGTGAACAGTGCATAACAATTTGAATACCTATATTTTCAATCAATGATGCACCTATTTTGTACTGGAACAGAACTGCAACTTGTCGTCGATGATTTTCAAGTCTACCAATCTATATCTACCTTGAAATACATTATCAACTCGATATTCGCTATAGTAACCTAACTAATGTTTCACCAACTAAATTTTCTCTTTAAAAAAATCTACGTTCCTATGTATTCTTCTGCAAACTGAAAAAAATGTTCCAATATGCTAGTTATTCTTTCAAGAAAGTTGCATCTTCATTTCACGTATTCGTTTCAATCATAAATATCACCGCTAAAGTTTACCAAAGATGATTCTGTGGGAACATTGCCATACACCTTCACGGGTGAATCGGTAACCGCAGTATGTTATTTATTAGTGGACAGAAATATCAAATATAATAACATCTATATTATCATCTCATCATTTTGTTCGTGAGTTCCCACGACCACGACCATAAGGTGTTTTGTATGACAAAGATTCAGTCAATGCGTTTGTTAATTAATTATCTTATATCTATCTCGGAAATACATTATTTTATAAAAATCCATAGTCTAAAGCAGTGGTCTCCTAACTTAGAAGCCTTAGGGCCATAATGATTTATTCAGTATGTTCCAAGGGCCAAAAAAGTTTTAATTTTTCTGCCCATAACTATATTTCTAGACTCTAAAGTGAAGATGAGAATAAGCGTGGTGTTGAAATTTAAGTATAAAAGTTCATAAGATTTCTATCTTCAACCGTCTAGAGAGCGGACAAAAAATCTTCTAAATAATTATGAAAAAGAGTCAAACAGACAACGAGGTAGACCGAAAAGAAGGAAAAGCCAACTGTAAAGACAAATATATGCACGTAAAAGAGATAGCACCAAATGGAGTAGGATTGAAATTATTACACCGACAAGTGCAAGCACTAAGGTTTTGGATGAAAGATGTTTTAATAAAAATGAAGATGCAAACACAAACAGGGCAAGTATTAAAGGTAAGAAAATTAGAATAAAAGACGAAGACGTCAACGGTAAAGTAATAAAGGAAAATAATATTTATCCGTTACAACGCTAGTTATTTGTAAAACAACAGTAACTTATGTCGCAATAGCAAACGTGTTAGTAGTAAAACCGTTTTGTTTTATTTCCAAATATATACGAAACGCTCTATAAATAGCACATCCCTAACATAAATAATAACTGTTTACGTTTCCCATTGCACTGAACAATGTTTGACATTTGGTCGAAAAACAAAACAGATTTATGTAACGCACTAAGGTTTACTTTGGCATAAATACGTTTTTGATTTATTGCAAATGCATTATAATTTATTGGGATAATTTTGATTTATTATAATTGCAACGGATTTGTTTGACGAGCTATAATTTTGTGTCAATCACTGTTGGATGATCTTGGAAATGTATCAATTTCTAAAACGGTATCGTCTTTATTTATTTTAGTATGAACTCCAATATAAACTATACTCTTCTGGCATATATTGGTCCACTACAGGGCAAAAACTTTTCTCTTATAGAGAAGAAACGACCATTAAGCACCACGCTAGCTTAGTATGGGTTGGCGATTTCTCACTATCATAGATCCAGAGGGGATAAGAAAACAACTATCGGTCGTTGTGGCTACCTTTGGGGGCTACCTGTGTCCAGCAGTGGAAGTCTTTCTTTTGAAGTGTTTCCTCAAAATTTTTTCCTTCACCGTCAATCAATATTTTCTAAGATAAACGTCTTAGAAAGACCATAATAGTGAATTTGAAACTTACTTCTATAATTGCCAGATTTCGGAATCGGCATCCGAGAAATCCCTGAAAATATAATGTAAGTTTACACATATTCCAGTTTTAAGGGCAGAAAAATAAAACAAACATTGAGCCAGCTGCATATTATTAAGGTTTGCGAGTCGTTAAAGTCGAAGACAAGAAGCGGATAATATTAGACAATTACACTCCGTTTGTACTTTACGATTTAAGACCAAAAAATACTATATTTGGTGAAGTGAATATTATTGTGAAAGACGATAATGTTCACACATAAGCTGAAATAACTGGAGAAGATATATTAGTTAGTAATGGGGAAGCAATTAGTGTTGTTTTAGAAAAATATAGTTCAAGGTACGAGTAGAAGGATGTTAAAGCCAAGTACAAGCTTTTTGACAAGTTTTCACCTTGTGTAAAATCCGTTACCAAACACAAGTTTCCCATTAAAACTACATGGTTTAAACATGGCTGAAGAAACTTATATGTGGTGTGGCATGACGTCGAAATCCTTTGTCTAACATTTAAACAGGAATCGTCTAAAAGAAGCTGACGATTTGATTTTTTGCAAGGTGTCTTGTGTATGTTTGTTTTAGCATACAATAGCCTAATGATTAATCCACAATATGATTCCAGGTTTTTTGTTTTTTCTCTTGTTTGTCTCCTCTTTATCTAAGAGTAACACAAAACAGGATTATTAAGCATTTGGCTGCACTTAAATCTTAAAAATATACGATATCTAATTTTCCATAATAGAAATATCATCACAGCATTTATTAGTCCGTGTATAACTCTCATAACAAATACTGTGGGACGTACAAAACCCACAATAAAGACCTCCTACAAACTACATAAATGGCTAAACACCTTCTAAGCTCACACTCCAAAAAGTTTTACCCTCAGAAAAACAAAAGCATAATTACAAGCTAATTCCGCTGGTGCATCTAAATATGGCCCATTTGCGGGACCTAATAAACTTAAAGCACCAGACGACACACAAACAGACTCGCTTTGATGTCCGCGATGCATGTCCTAGTAAAGGGCTTTAGTTAAATTATTTATACCTCGGTACACGCGCGATAAGTTACCGTCTTTTGTTTTTTTGGATTAGCTCGTTATTGGGCGTGATGGCTTTGTTAAGGTTGAGGAAGATATATGTAGAGCGTGGATTTATTGATCAAGAAATGACTTGCTTTAATTGAGGATAGGGCTTTGAAATAATGGGACTGGGCGCTTAAAATTGGATGTAGGCATTTATTTACTTGGTTGTCTATTTGAGGCTTTAAACAACGTGCCACTGTTGATTTTGTTTTAATGTTATTGATATACGAGTACTAACGTTGACCGCTATTTCACCTGCTAGTAAGCGATGATTAATAGTCACTCTCGATGAAGACTAATGCAATAAGGCATTTGAAGGTGATTTCTAGATTTATTAAAGTTTTGTAAATGACGCAATACTTTTAATGATATCTTTAGCTATTTAGTTTGTTAAGCCTATGAAAATATATATAGTTTTAGAAAATGCTATATCCTGTTTGGATTATAATTTAATAATTTCAGTTATTAAATTCTTCAAAGCCCATTCTGGTTCCGGGAGTAGGCGGTAACAAAGCTGACGACGGAGAAAATTAAATACTTTAAGACTTGCTTGTAAGAAAACTAGATTACTGCTACTTATCATTCGTGTAACAAGATGCGCCTACACAGATGATCCAGTTGTAAGTATAAACTGCTAACATAAGCCTTTAGTTTGATATAGTAAACGTTATTGAGAAGGTAATTTCTTATATGTTTGACAGATACAATGGTGATAGATGTTTGAATGTTATTAATGGATATGTTAGGAGCTGCTTCGTATACTGAATTAGAGAGAGAGAAGTATGGAAGAAAAAGACATGTTGCGTCGACCAAATATATTGGGATAAGGGTAGGAGAATGGTGATGTTCCGTAAACGAAAAGTCATTTTAATTTCTGACCTGTGTACCCTGATTTGTAGACGATAATTAATAATTGCTAAGTGCCAAGTGTACACGCTAAGAAGAAGAAACACATGATCATGTGGACCAGAAAATTTAAGAAAGAATGGACTTTGTTACATTAATATTCATCGGATGTATCTTTAAGGCAAAATGTGATCAGTAGGGAACTAAGTATTTGATATGTATATTATGATAACGCTAACACATAAAACCTTCATTTTAAGTACATAAACGGTAAGTAGTAGATATTATTGCTTTATTTATTTAAATTAATTCTAATACAAGTAATAAGTTAAATATTTAATGTAATAATCGCATCCACGAGTTACTATTGAGTTACTGACACAGATAATTAACATGGAAACCGTGTATCGGGTGATTTAAGACAAAGATTAGGTCATCTCATTTATATTTTGTTTTATTAATACTTTAAATATGACGATTACACATAGTAAAGGTTCTATCTGACTAGTGAACACGATTCTTCGATATTATCTTGTATTTACAGAACCCAGGCCAAGCAGATGCCGATAGAAAGAAAGAAAGAAAAATGCGTTTATTGGCATTACAGCAAAATAAATACACCTTAAAACTATAAAAACAGAAAACAAAGATTATAATGCCAAAAGGGCCTCAGCTCAGCATAATGTCAGATGACAACACAATGTCAGATAGAGAAAAATATTCCACTATATTACTATGAAAGTTGTTAAAGATGTCTGTTATTCAATTTCGCACAAATGGCAGAGTTTAGAGAGGCACGAAGATATAATACCATACTTTAAATTAAGTACCGTGTGAAACCACAGCTAGTAGTTAATAATACAACTGCACTTAAATAGAAACCTATAATGGTAGAAACAAGCAATAAACAGCTAATAAAGTAGAAATGAAACAATGATAAGATTAAAATCTAAAGCTCACTGCGTATTACATAAACAGTAAAACAATTACGATAGATAAACAGCTGTATGTAGTTATGCACGTATATGATAATGCAATTGTGTTTAAAGAAGAATTAGAAGAAGGTAATTTATTGAGAGATAATACGATAAGTTTAGTCAATGTGCATTAAGACTCATAGTAATAATGAGAAAGAAAAGAAAAAGATGATTGAGTAATTTTCCCTGCAACAGTTTTTATAGTTATAAAGGAGATTGCCCGTGATCAAAACCACTTTAAAGCAATAGAGTATGGCCTTCAAAATATACTCATAAATTATAAAATAATTTATTAACATTTCTGAGTTCACTTGATCGAAATCGTATGTGGGGTTAATATTTTGTATTTAATTAGTTATTTATTGGATTTTGTTGCATACTTTTTTAAATGGCGTATTTTAGTAAAAGCAGTGTTGCCAATTTTAAGTATCGGTCTTAACGGATGGTATGAGGACAGACGCTGAGTTTTAAAAATAATTTCATCTATGACATTCTTCCTGGGTTATTGATTCCGTTTTAATCATGATCTGGCAGTTGGAGTAATTTATACGGCCTACCCAAATGTCCTTTCTCTGGTGTCGTCAAATCGTTGAGCTCCTTAAGTTCTGAGTTGAGCTGCACAATTACTGACAACTGGTGCACTGATTGGACAGGTCCACTCAATCTGTGTGGTTCTTTTCTCAAAAGAATATTTCAGACATTTATCTAACATGGTCTTTACATGTATGATCTAACCAAGATTAAGTATGTCTGGGGGGTGCGCCAAAGTTCACCTAAATTTTCAACTCCGATAATTGGAAATCCGAAAATGTTCTTCCTAACATTTTTCATCCTAACAATCACAATTCCTAACTACTCTGTCTCTAATGTTCATAATTCCGAAGCATTCAACTTCATAATGTCAGTAGCAATAAACATCTATTATACTTTTATTTGTTTTCCTACATTTTCTCAACATAACCATCTTTTACACTATTATTCAAAGTCATATCTTTTTTGTTTAGATTTCTTTTTATTCATAATAATCAGTATTATATATTTAGGAATATATTTTTAAACAATAACACTTTACCCTTATATCACGGTACTATTTATAATCATTGGTTTAAGTTAAGTTAGAACTGCGACCATAACGCACGAGCCGAGCGAGCGAAGCCAGTCCCGCTCCAGTCACTCAGTCAAGTTCCAGAAACGAATCTGTCCTATTTATAATTATTGGTTTAGGTTAGGTTAGAACTGTGACCACAACGCACGAGCCGAGCGAGCGAAGCGAGCGTGCCGCGGCAGCGGCCGGCGAAGTGCCAGAACCGAATCGGTCCTATAGTTATTGGTTTAGGTACGGTTAAAACTGCGGTATAAATTCCCAGGCCATAAACATAACCGTAAATGAGTCGTGTTTTATGAATTTCATTCATTTAAGACAAAAATCAGTGAAACGACCTTTATCATTCTAAACAGTTGGTTTTTTAGACATAATTATCTCAGATATAGTTATAGTAATAAGTATGTAACAACAATAACCAAAAATAAAATGACCTTTCTATCCACATATATTTTTTATTACACTTGGTAAATGTTTCTTTCTGAGTATGAGTGAAAATATTATGGTAATTATGTTTAGGGATAAAAGAGTTATGATAAAAAACAGTAGGAGTTTAAATATATTTGCATTAATGATATTATTAATTACAATTTTCGGAAACATGAGTGTTATGAACATCGCCGGTAGCACTACAAATAGTATGAATGAAAACTTTAGCATGAAAAATTTTATGAAGAGTGATCATTCGGATTACAAATGATTAGGAAGAACAATTTCGGGTAAAGAACTTTAGGTGAGCCAATATGGACCCATGTCTGGGCTTTAAAAGAGACTGTGATCTTTGAGTTTCTTTTGGCTTTTCTTCTCAGAGTTGTTAGATAGAAAACGCCCTTCTCATCTAGTTTATAAAAATATGTTTGATGTGTAAAAGTGTTTTTTTTTCTATAATGTTTCCTCGTTATTAATTTTTCATTAACATAATCAAAGTAATATATCTTTTTAATTAACATCTTTAAACTAATATTAAATTAAATCCATTTATTTCAGACTAATTATTTGTCCATATATTACTAATTAAAATATCTTTCTTTAGTTGACAAATCACTTATGGTCAGGGGATTAAGATTAACTGTTGGTAACACTATCACGGGAAGTGTCACTCAGACACTGTCAATTTGTCAAACAAACATCTCATGTCGGCCGACCAGCACTCCGCAGTGATCTTTGTTTTTACTTATGTATTGTTAGTTGTTGAGTTTGCTGTGCTAATAAATAACTTATCATTGCGTTGACATCGTGTCCAGTTGAATCTTCAGATTCCTGCACAGTCAAGATTGTACTGTTTCTGTGCGGGTGGTGTGGATTGTGTAGAACATTTTCACGACTACGGTCCGTGTCTTCTGTAAATCACTAACGATTTCGTTAAAACTGTCACGCTGCGGGAGCTGTGTCTACCCCGTCGTCAAGTTGGGGAGGCAACGGATATAATGGAAGACTTTCAGCACTATTTGTATTTCGTTGTTTACAGTTAAGTTTTACAGATAATACTAGAAGCTGTTTAACTATGTTCAAAATATACATTTAAATGCATCATGATGAGAAAAGTGGTGAAGTGTGTTGTCCCACTCACTGTCGAACGATCACAAAAAAAGACTGAAGCTGTGGCGAGACAGTGCTTCCTTACCCAAACCATTCGTTCTACCCGCTGAAGAGCTCCTACCTGGATATGAGTTACCTTGGGTAAACCTGCTGAGATGGAGATTCATAGACGACTCTGCCTTGGAGTGTAAATGTGGTGCTGTTCTACAAACGATGGGACACTTAATATCGTGTCCTGCGTGTCCTGTCAGCTGCACGTTACAGGAACTGATGGACGTTGGTGATGGCGGCAAACAAGTAGCTGAATTCTGGGCCCAGTCCATTTAGATTGCTATCGACACGCCAAGAAGAAGATGATGCGATAAGAACCACCAGCTATACTTTTCTTAGTTTGATTTGATTTTGTTTGTGGCTTTTGCCTCTGTACATTTGTGCTTAAAGTATTAAATAAATAAATAAATAATAAATAATATGATATACCTATTTATTTTTATATGTCCCACACAGGTCGATCGATCAGGTTAAGCTACGCTTGCCACGGTTAGTCTGTGGATGGGTGACCATGTTTACATACCGAGAACCCTCCGTGGATCAGAAAGCACGTTAAGCCGTTGGTCCCGGCTGCCATTCATGGATCTTTGACAGTCGTTACGGGTAGTCAGAAGCCCGAAAGTCTGATAACCTGTCTTACCAAGAGGTATCGTATTACCCAGTAACTGGGTTGTGGAGGTCAGATAGGCAGTCGCTCCATATAAAATACTGGTATTCAGCTGCATCCGTTTAGACTGGAAGCCGACCCCAACATACCTAGTTGGGAAAAGGCTAGGCAGATTATGAGTCGTATTATGGTTAGCATGTCCGTAGGAACGGAAAATACGAAACTGAACTAGCAAACGACATTGAGGTTGACATGCCGTTGGTACTGGGAACGGACAAGTATTTAGTAAGGGGAAGAATTAAATCTCGATATGTCAGCAGCAAGGTGTATTACGCCTACATTTTAGTTAATAGGGCTACGAGTAACTCAGTAGCTAATTTAGGTCTGTTGAGCCGCCACGTCGGCTCCGTTTTTAGGCAACATATTTTATGAATATGATGAATAAAACTATTGCATTCCTATGTTCAAGCATTTTCTATTTCCTATAAAAACCTACATTTTGCATGTAGGTTTTTTTTACCTACCTATGAAATATTATTTATTTGGCATCATTCATTGATTTATTGGAACTATTTTCTGTTGTTTTATGTGAATTCAAATCGTATTGTTGTAAAATACTGTTTTTTTTGGTGGATGGTAACTAACCTCAAAACTGAACAGAAAATCAAAGAACAACAAAACCCCACAAAATAAATGGATAATTTTTATTTCCTATGAAAGTACGACATCACCCCTCTTTTATATCCAATTTTTGGTATCATACAAAATTTTTTGATGCGCAACCGCGGTCAATAGAGAAATGGGCATTTTCCTTTATAATGTATGGAGCAAGAAATGAAATATAAAAGAAGAACATCCAGAAATCCCACCTCAAAAAATTTTTTTTTTTCTGAATGGGATGGAAAGCGATGGATGAGGTCTATGATGGAACGAGCGTGCCCAGAAGATGCCTAAGGCACTGGAACTCCCACGCATCGACGAAATACAGCAGGCTGCTTGACGCCGGACTCCGGTGGGAGGGTGGTCGCAAACCAGGAGGGCATTAGCCCTACTACCGCAAGGGAAGAATTGGCCAGTCAAATAAGGTGTTGGGTGTGACTGTCCAGGATGCGCCGAGCGGTTCAGTTGAGTAACTGGTGGAACAAACTGCGCTACACGAGGAGGCTTCTTCATGCATCCCAATTAGGGAATTATTTTTTTAGGGAATACAAACAGTATTATAGTGTATTAAAAACAAATGGAAATAACTACTATCTACTCACTACATTTTCGACAGATTACAACAGAGATATTTACTAACTGAAGGCAAACGTAACTGTAGTACCTAATTATGAAAGAAATAGCTTTAGAAAACGAATGGAGTTGAATAAAAAAGAAGTCCCAAATATTTATAAAACTTGCCGTGAATATTTGCTTTGACATTTCTAAAGAAAAAACGGTAGTGGTAGCTTACAGTCAAGAAAAATTTGGTATGAAAAAAGTACTGATGATGATTTTAGCCAAATGTGGTACGAAACGAAACGCGAGACTAAATTGCTACTTAACCATGTCTAACAGAACAAAGAACTTGACCAATAACACTTTAGAGACCAATTTCCTTTGCCCTAACTGGGACTTATGTACAAAAAACTATCACTCCAATTATCTACTTAGACCAAAGAGAAACAACCTCTTTGGACCAATAACGTCAATGATCACATTGATCACTAACCAAAGCGTTTAAGTTCAAATTAAGAACACATGTTCATTTATCTTTTTAAGAACGCCTTCGCATTTTCCAAAATTGAATTCAAATTTTAAAGCAGCGTTGTCGTTTACCTACGTAGTTCGTCTTTATCAACGAATTTGGTTAATAACACATTAATGCCAAATTAAAGATTCCCTTATTCAGTCATGTTTATGTTTTAGATTGGGGTGATTTCGCTTGTTTTGTCGATTTTTTCCTTTAATTGTTGTATTGTTAGTTTTAGAGTGAGGAAACCGGCATGTTCTAGAACCAAAAATTCGAAGACATGTGACATCTACCAACCCGCAGTGGGCTCGCCGTGGTAGATTATAGCCCGCTCCCTCTCACTGAGAGGAGGCCTGTGTCCCAGCAGTGGGAATATTATAGGCTGATTATGCTTATGCATATTTAGTTTTAGATCAAAATTGGTAGAATAGATTGAAATGTTGGTGTTTTTTTTTACTCTAGTCCTTTTGCGAACGCTCTTCTGCATAAATCATCCGAATAAAGTCTTCTTTTCATGTTTATTCAACGACTGACATGAGAATGAAAACTCCATTTTCATATTTCTACAAGGCAGAGACGACAATACGATAGTAAAATAAACTTTGTACAGTCGACAAACGAGATAAGTATGCAGGATCGTCTGATATACCTAGTTGAAGTTTAGTAAGTAACCGATGGATGTTGTCGACTGAAATTTAATTTGATAAATGAGCCGTTTGTTTTCTATTCATAAAATTAAATTTTATTCGAGAACATCCATCGGTTTCTTACTAAACTTCAACTACATATATCCGACAATCCTGCATACTTATCTCTTTTTTTTGTTGACTGTAGGTACATCTAATGAGGTCCTAAAATTCAATCAAATATATCCAATAGTTTAGTCATTAGCATCACTACTATTTACTTGCTTTGTAAATATTGTTTTTATTTAGATGTCAGGATTTATTTGATAGTTCCAAAATACTCTTATGCATTAGTATTGTTAGTATTGCCAGTGTTTTCATTTACTGTCGTATTGTTGTCTCCGCATTGTATAACTTAATATTGTTGGTAAGTTAGGAAACCAAAACATAAAACCACAGTCTGTAATATTTTGCAAAATAAAAATTATGTACCATCAACATCAACCCTAAAACGCCGAGCCATTTCAATAAAAACAATTGCCCACCTTGCCCGTTTTTCGTGCCCGTATTTAGCATAGCCAGGACGGCAATACACAGTACTTACATCCTGCACGGCTCTAATAATAGTATAAATGGGAATATTTAACTATAAACAAGAGGACAGACGCACACACATGTTGTTACGGGGCGTTAAGTTCAAACGGACCGCAACTAACATTTTACTAAGAATCCGTTCATTTTTTGTTGTTAATAGTTGACATTTGTTTGTGTGCTGTGGGCATATCATTTTAGGGTTAGGTTATTTAGGTCATTGACTATATATTTTATTTTTTGGGTCTGTGACTCCACTGGCGTGAGATACGGTATTCGGAAGAAATAGATAGTGAAGTAAAATTTAAATCGCAGCAAATGGACAGAAAAGAATCATTTTCGTATTAATTAAATGCATTGTTGACTAAAAATTAAATATAATTACATAGATGGTGTGCTCACGTGCCCGCAATGCGCGAGGATTTTCTCAAAAAAGATTGGCTACATAAGCCACATGCGAGCTCACGAACGACAACTACTGCGGAGTTGAGTTAGTCGCAGTAGTAGTTGGGTCGCATCATCATCATCATCATCATCATCATGCATTGTTGACGTGACCAATATACACAATATATTTAGTTTAAAATATATGCAGTTCTCAAAGAAGATCCTTTGAATTTAAAGAACATTGCCAACTACTTATTTCATAATTTTCTTGCCCTTTTACAAATGTATTTGGGGTCGGCACAACATGTATTTTTCTTCCATACTTCTCTATTAGTCTTCATCTCGGTAGTCACCGTCTTTCTAGCCATATCATCCTTTTCACAGTCCATCCATCATTTCTTTGGTCTTCCCCTACTCTTATAGCCGTCCACGTCCATGGTCAAAACTTAATTTTTTTTCACATTTAAATTATGAGGACTAAATACGACATTGCCATACAACGTGGCAATGCCGCCAGTCTCTTGGGAACATTACCAGTCGACAGCGATGCGGATGAATTTTTCGACGCTATATTTTAGTTTCTGTATAGTTTTAGTTAGGATTTAATTTTGTTATTTTTAGTATTAGATATACATAGATATTATATTTGTATAGCCTATATTATGTAAATAATTAATTAATTCAATAAAGTTCTTCATGCTATTTAATCATGAGGACTAAAGCTGAAACCTCAAGTAGGTGACATGGCTTTGGATGCAACTAAACCATTTTCGTTTACTTATTAACTAAACGAATTTAATATAGTTAAGTTACAATGCAAAAGGTCTCGTCTCCTAACTTTATGGACGGACCATTTTAAGTAGCGATTAGTTCAGAATCTTATTTGACAAGATATGGCCATCCCTGCTCGTTCTCTATTTGTATAGGCGTGATATTTGATTTTAGTTATTTAAATTGTGCTCCTTATAATATTGGTTTTCAAAGGTTATGGGAAACTTGTGACTAAGTTGTAGTAAAGTTATGAAATTAATACTTTGTTACTAGGTACTACTTTTTGTTGGGCAAACAGAGTGTGGTCCAGGGATTTGATTATGGATATTTATTATAATAACTAGCTTCTGCCCGCGAATTATAATTTCCGCGTAAAATTTCTTATTCCCCCGACCCACCCCGTCGCATGGCATCGCATCGCATGCCCGCGGAATTAGTTCGTTTTTGCATTCTTTCTTACTTTTTTCTTTTTGCACGTCTCCTAAGTATCTTAGCGTGATGTTAAATGCCTTCCTCAAGAATTGGGCTATCAAATGCAAGAACAGTGTTTAAAATCCGACTCTATTAGTCGGATTTTCCAGAGGTTAGCGCGTTCAAACAAACAAACATACATATAATTTATTATATATATTGATAGATTCCAGCCTATTATAGCCCCACTGCAGGGTAAAGACCTCTTCTATAAGCCCACGTTTCCTCCAGATTTTTGTAATGCAGGACCAATCTGAGCCTCTAATTGTAGTTCCAGCATCGCACCGTTGTGATTAATTTGACAGGACTAAACTAAAATTTAACTTCTGTCCTTTTCTTAATGAAATAGAAAGAAAAAGATGCCAGTGCACAAACTAAACTAAATTGAAGTTCAGTAACTTAAATTTAGTTTAGTTTGTGAACAACAGAATCGGCACCACTGTCAATGTTGATAACCATTACGTTTAAAGAAGACTTTCTTTTTATACCTTTTGATTCATGACTGGATTTAATACTTTTAAGGCTGAGTTTATTTTCTAAGACTGCTATTCAGTGAAATTATAAAATTTTGTCTGGCTTAACATTTGGTTTGCTAAAAACGATGACCGAGATTAAAGTCAGCGTAGCGATGAAAGCCAGTGACCGTGAAGCTACTAAAACTATCTATTCATCAAAATTATAATATTGTAATAATAGTTATTTGCTCAGACTAAGGATCGTATTACTTATTAATAATATAGTTTTACAAAGTAAGCTGTTGCGCGACTTCGTCTGCGATCAAGGATGAAAAGTAACCTATGTCCTAACCCAGGTCATGTCACCCTTACATACATACGTAATCAGCCTATAATGGTTCCCACTGCTGGGACACAGGCCTCCTCTCTGTGAGAGGGAGTGGGCCGTAATCCACCACGCGGGCCCAATGTGCCCCATGTCACCCTTGTGCAAAATTTTATCCAAATCCGTTCAGCGGTTTTAGCGTGAAAGCGTAACAAATAAACTCACTTTCGCATTTATAATATTACTAGAAGCGCCCCCAGGTTTCACCCGCGTAAGTTTCGATCCCGTGGGAATATCGGGATAAAAACTATCCTATGTCCTTTCCCGGGACTCAAACTATGTCTATACCAAATTTCATCGAAATCGTTTCAGTGGTTTAGGCGTGAAAAAGTAACATACAGACAAACAGACAGAGTTACTTTCTTTATAATATTAGGTAGTATGGATTATAAGTGAGGATAAGTTTGGATTCTAATCGTGTTGGTGAACACAAATGGCCAGCACTGCTCTCCTACGTAGCTTGAATAAGTCTTATCCTGAGAAAGAAATAATAGAATTTTTGACTGTTTTCCAATTTTTGACTAGAACTGTCAGACGTCAGTTTTAATCCACGGATAAAAGGTACCAAACTTTGATAAAATCTGCCCTAAGGAAAATATGGGAGCAGTGGTGCCCCAGTGGTAACGACTGCAACTTACGAGATATAGGTCGTAGGTTCGAACCCTGACAGGCGCTTTACTTTGTGTAAATTATTTCATACCACTGCTCTCAAAACGGTGAAGGAAAACATCGTGAGGAAACCGGCATGTCCTAGAACCAAAAATTCGAAGACATGTGACATCTACCAACCCGCACTGGGCCCGCGTGGTGGATTACGGCCCACTCCCCTCACAGAGAGGAGGCCTGTGTCCCAGCAGTGGGAACATTATAGGCTGATTATGTATGTTATGCAAGGAAAATATGTTAGAAGATCGTAGTCAAACCAAATTAAATGATCATAACACATAACACGTATGCATTTTAAATTTCAAACTGCTACAACGCATTTCCTTCAACCCCCCAAGCAAATAAAGTAACCATCATTTACATTATGACTTATCAACCGCAGAGCCCCTCTTAACCCTACAGTGACGCTATTGCGACTGACGGGACCCAGCTACTGGTATTATGACTAATTATTTACTTAATATCGTGTAGGGTCGGATGGTACTGGGACTAATTTGAAGGGAATTGTAGAAGGTTCTGGTGGCCTACCATGATCTAATTAAAAACGATTCAAAAACAAGACATTTTAGTTTAGGTTCCTAAACTGCATCGCTTGAGCTGCTCTATGGACGTCATGGTACCAAACAAGTATGAATGAAACCAAAACTTGCGACTCAGTTTGGGACAATCGCTGTCAGCAGACGGCACGGCCTAAACTGAATCGTTAAACTGACGTCATGGTACGAATTAGAAGAACAGTTCAGTTTAGGTCCTAAAATGGATCGCGTTAAGAGCTTGTGGTAGGCCTCCTGGTTTTAAATTGTTGGGTTGTAGATGTTAGCAAGTATTTTCAAGAAGCTATAATTTCATTTTTACTGGACTGGTCCACTCAAATCTGTGTGGTACTTTCTTCAAAAGCACATTTCAGACATCAACCTACATGGTCTTCACATGACCTAACCAAGATTATGTCTAGATTTTAAAGAGACTATGACCTCTTTGTTTGTTTCGGCCTTTCTTCTCAGAGTAGTCAGATGGAAACGCCGAGCTCATCTAAGGTCCGGCCGCGCTAAATTTGCCAAAGATGTAAACAACAATGGCCGCTCGAAATTGAATAAAATCTAGTTAGCTCGGAGATTTAACAAAAACAAACATTACTTAAAATAAATGTTCTTGTATATCGATTTTATTCAATTTCGAGCGGCCATTGTTGTTTACATCTGCGGCAAATTTAGCGCGGCCGGACTTTAGCTTATTTTTTATTATTTTTATAATATGAGGTGTAAAAGTGATTCCGATATTCTATTAACAGAATTATAAACAATTTCACTACATTTTGCAATCATTGCTGCTTATAACCACGGAAGAATTGATGATTCTGCTTGAAGTATGGTGCTTTATTCTGTATTTAGACGAGAAACGAAATAGCTCTGGATGATGACACTTCACTGCAGGCAAGCTGTTTTACAAAGAACTCTTCTACTAGTAATTTATCGTTAAAAGAAGTAGTACTGAGAACCTTTTGCGTTGCGAAGATCGAGAAACTGTGACTCAACACATAGCCAGAAATTCACTACATTATTTATGTACAGACTCCAGCATCAAGCTACTACAATCTGTCAAATTTCTTTAATAGATTTTCAACTTTAACGCTAAAGCATAAGGTTCAAAGTTGATTGGGAAAATTTTACAGTTTCGGGTAGCTTGATGTGCTGGCGTCTGTACAATCACCAAAGGAGATAAGTAACCAGGATCGTCGGATATAGTTGAAGTTTAGTAAGAAAACGATGGATGTTTTCGGGTAAAAAAACAGTTCTTTTCTCAAATTAAATTTCATTCAAAAACTTCCATTGTTTTCTTACTAAACTTCAACTATATCCGACGACACTGGTTACTTATCTCTTTTGGTGACTGTACATTATTAAGTATCAAAATAGGTGCTTACTTTGATATAGTAACTGTGGTAAAGTCGACACTAACACGTTTTGATATTTTAGTAGCGCAACTAATCAGGGTTTTACGAGTACCTGTAATAATAACTATGTGGCGAAGTATTTTGAGCATCTTGAAAATATTAGCAACGTGGTAACTCTAAGATTTTTAACCATAAACATTTATGGTAACAAAAATAAATGTTAAGGTCTTACAATAAGATAAGATAATTATTTATTTTCTCACCACAATATATAAGTACATCAAAGGGTGCGCCAAAGTTCACCTAAATTTTCAACTCCGATAATTGGAAATCCGAAAATGTTCTTCCTAACATTTTTTATCCTAACAATCACAATTCCTAACTACTCTGTCTCTAATGTTCATAATTCCGAAGCATTCAACTTCATAATGTCAGTAGCAATAAACATCTATTATACTTTTATTTGTTTTCCTATATTTTCTCAACATAACCATCTTTTACACTATTATTCAAAGTCATATCTTTTTTGTTTAGATTTCTTTTTATTCATAATAATCAGTATTATATACATTAATTTTGCGTAACTTTATTTTCACATAACATGTATAACATATAAGAATAATGCACGAGCCGAGCGAGCGAAGCCAGAGTCCCGCTCCAGTCATTCAGTCAAGTTTCAGAAACGAATCGGTCCTATTCATAATTATTGGTTTAGGTTAGGTTAGAACTGTGACCACAACGCACGAGCCGAGCGAGCGAAGCGAGCGTGCCGCGGCAGCGGCCGGCGAAGTGCCAGAACCGAATAGGTCTTATAGTTATTGGTTTAGGTACGGTTAAAACTGCGATATAAACTCCCAGGCCATAAACATAACCGCACATATATTTTTTATTACACTTGGTAAATGTTTCTTTCTGAGTATGAGTGAAAATATTATGGTAATTATGTTTAGGGATAAAAGCGTTATGATAAAAAACAGTAGGAGTTTAAATATATTTACATTAATGATATTATTAATAAAAATTTTCGGAAACATGAGTGTTATGAACATCGCCGATAGCACTACAAATAGTATGAAGGAAAACTTTAGGATGAAAAATTTTAGGAAGAGTGATCATTCGGATTACAAATCATTAGGAAGAACAATTTCGGGTAAAGAACTTTAGGTGAGCCAATATGGACCCACATCAAAAGATCAAGAACAATACATAATAGTTTAAATTATACTGTATTTCAGGACACCAACCAAAATAAATCCTCAGGAATCCGATTTTATTTATATTAAAATGCCCTTCACCATTTTCTTAAATCCAATTAATTAAATCCAGAATCGCTACACCAAAGTACCTTTTCAATAACAACATCAATTTCTATCAATATAAAAAAAAAAACGCTCGCATTTTACTGTTACAAGTAATTTAAAATTCGAATATCAAATGTCACAAAACGTTGTTTTAATATTTGGTCCGTAATTTGACATAAAACATGTGTCGAGTCGAGACTCAACAATGGTGACCAACATTGTTGCGTACGATAACATGTAAACTGTCAACATTACAAAGAGTTGCATTGTAAATGTCGGGCCAATGTTTGATCAAACAACCCTTTGCATAATAAGTAGTGATGCGTAATGTTGTGAATAATATTATTATAATATTTTGTGAATTAGAACAAGTTAAGGAAATAATAATAATGGGCATTTATAAAACATGAAAAATTAACTGACTGTCTCGTTGCTCTCGTCGCAAGCGTTCTTTGTGCTCGGTTGATGGCAATAGGCTCGCCTCTATTACATTGTAATTAAACATAACTGGCTAAATGTGGGTATACTATGGGTACACCTCTGCCTATCCCTTCGCGGATTACAGGTGTGATATAATGTTATGTGTAATATAATATCACAAATGGTAGTTTCATATTATGCCATTGGAAACTATAATATTATTGTTATTATCAATAATATCAAGCAGCGATGATGGCCTATAACAGCAATATTTTTAATCAACGTAATGGCCTGTAAAGGTGTGTATTAATAAAAATATCAGCTTGGCTTGTATCGTCCTCCTGCAGGGCAAATGCCTATCCTCATTTAATTAAGAACCGAGGATGTCATGATTTTTAAAACTCACTCACAGTGTTTTGGCGATTTTAGGCGAATAATTCCAGAGGACCTAAACAAGTGAAAATCAGCACTGTGCTGTGAGTCTCCCATAGCACAGCATCATGCTGAGTGGAAGCCTTCTTGTCACAATCACGTCGTGCAGCTGCCGACTATTTATATTCTGTGCTGATATCTATAGATCTATTTTGTTTGTTTATATTTTTTCATAAATAATCATAAGTCTCCTGCCCTTATTCGATTTTTTTATTTATTCCGGTCTGATCCCCTGACCCCCCCCCCCTCCACCCCCTCGATCCCCTGCTAGTTCGTCTTCCGGCGGCGTAACATGTCCATTTCTTCCATACTTCTCTATTGGTCGTGATCTCGGTAGTCACCCCCTTTCTAATCATCATTCACACAGTCCATCCATCGTTTCTTTGGTCTTCCCCTACTCTTATAGCCATCGGAATTCATACTCAAAACAAAATAATAATTTTTTCATTAATATTCGAGTGAATTATCTTTTTGTATGCACGCGTTTCTGTGGCAAATAAACTTATTTTTCTTCCTTCGCCGACACCACTTCGTCTTGGTCAACCAGTGGATAATTACTGGCTAATTTATTATGACAACTAAGATAGTCTAGAAAAGAAATAAACCTTCAAAATCAGGTGATTAAGTAAACAACTTTATTTACTTCTAAAGGTCACTCTAATATTTATTTGTTTTGTGTAGATAAGACGGTTGCAGAATTTACTACTACTTACTGTAGTAGGCACGAGTATATTAGACTAGCTGGCTGTGGTGAATTTTTTCGAATAGAAACTGTAATTCTTCGTTTGCCCCGCTTAGTTTGAAAAATCGGCTTGTAAGTGGATTCGCACGAATTTACTCGCCCGAAACTGGCAAATCGTCACTTACAAATAATATATATTTTTTGAATGGGTACATTTTGAATTTTATGCAATAAAGTACCTATAGAAAAAGGACACTAGCGCAGTTAAATATTATTTTCTTAACTTCATTGCGTAATATATATATAGTATACAGGAGTGGATGATGATGATAAATATAATAGGTATCAAAGCACCTTCAAGTACTCTATCTACTTCACTCCTTTACATGCAAAAACTCAACTATTATATGTTTAATGGACTAATATTTAATCCTAAATCGTATTACCCAGGGGATTGCAGGAGCCCATGTGTGCCCCACCGCCTGTCCAGATTGCGTCCTATTCAATTTGGGAGTGCAATATATCAACAAAACTCGGTAGATACAATCATTTGTAAGGCGTCACTAAGCACTTTGTACGATGTATTCATGTCCCGAACCCCAGATAGGGTTGTGCGCAGTGCTCTCAAGACAATTTTAAAATTGGTTTATTTTTTAGAGTTGCGTGCTATAATTAGCAAAACGCGTATGGAATCAATTGGTCCATCTGCCACAGGTGTTTTTCTCGAAAAGTTAGTTATTTAGTTAGTTATTGTAATTAATATAGACTTGAATTGAATTTTGATTCGGAGGGCAACAATTAGGTTACTTTCGGTTTGATTCCCAAATCGGCTCAAATTTTCTGAAAAATTTTCTTACTGATTTGCAACTGCAAACGGCAAACAGCTGAAATATTGGGGTTTATTTATAAAGTTGCTTAAAGTTGAGTAATGCTAATGATTAACGCCTCCTTAATCATAATTTTGTAACTTTTAAAAAGCATCTGTTAGCTTTAAGCAAAAATTTTAAACGTCTGTTAACTTTAAGCAAACATTAAAAAAAAATCCTGCAGACCTATTCTGTCAAAATCACACCGTGAAAACTTAGGTGAAGTGAGTTTGAAGTGAGCTTTCAATGTGTCAATCCCTAGCACCACGTGGAATGTTAGCTCACTTGAAGCTCACTTCACCTAAGTTTTCACGGTGAGATTTTTACAGAATAGCACCGCAGTTCTTAAATATGGGTAAAGAGACACAGTAACAGTACTATAGAATGACCGCCGAGAGAATGCGTTCCTGACACATCAAACAACAACAATACGACAATTCTAGTAACTAATAAAGATCAAATTCGCAAGGCACGTATTCGTTTGTATGAAACTGACAGGCGGAACGCATTCTCTCGGCGACCGAACTGTAGGGTGATATAATAAAATTACTGTCATTACTATCTGCGCTTTCAAGATTACATTCTTCCTAATGTACCAACCCGTCAATCTTTTCTGAGTGCTTTAAATTGCAATGGAACTATTTTTCTGATTTATCATGACATTTACTGTCAAAACATTTTTCATATTAGATTCGAGAAAGTGTGTGTCAAATTCGTCTATGGAATACATAAATTCAATAGAAGAATTTGATTCACACACTACCAAAAACACGGATTCTCGAACATCAATGTTTATATACCTAGTTGATGTAGGTATGAGATTTCATGTTTTTGTTTGGATACGTGAAAAAATAAACATCCCAGAGCATTCTGATTTCATAAAAAAAAAATTGACATGCTCCATCCATCGTGCGTCAATATCAATTTCGTTTGTTTGAAAGCGCTAATCTCTGGAACTCCCGGTCGGATTAAAAAAAAATCTTATGCATTTGATAGCCGACTTCCTGTGGAAGGCTATGGCTATTTAGCACACGTTAGGACCATTAGAACCCGAGCAAAAAAAAATCACAAATAGTGCTACGCGAAAACGAAGTAATAGCGCGAGCAGGCGATACGATGCGACGCTGTGGATCGGGGGAACAAGAAATTTCACGTGGACGAAGTAGCGGGCAGAAGCTAATGAAAAAACAAAATTCAAACATTTCAATTTATTTTGTTCAAATACAAAACACCATGACGCCAATACATTTTAAATTAAATAGTAATACGTTGCACAGTACAATGACAACCCTATCGCCTAAGGGCTATTGCACATCGCTTGGCTAATTTGGTGATGTTATACAAGTCGCCTCACTCTTTAGTCTGCCTATTACGATATTGGACTGTCTTAGTGATGTGCATTTTTATGTGAGAGTTATCGATAGATTTGCGCTTTTGAGATTTTGAATAACACAAATTGATTGATGGGTAATACTTTCTTTTTTTGTTGATATGGCATTTATAATTCTAAAAGCCAGTTGATTGAAATAGCCATTGAGACTATTACAGAGCCACCGACATCCACCAGCCAATAAGAACCAACCAACAACCGACAAGTTATTACCACGTCTTACAAAATAATCAGTATCCATCGACATAAGTACTAATAATATTAATTTAACATGAAAATCAATATTATTAGAATATTTTGTATTATTAATAGTCCTACTAGTCTCCTTTGTTTCTTCACTATTACCTTTCCATCAGTCATCGTCTACCCATCAGCTTATAATGCCTATCGTTCCAATTTGACAAAGAAAATTATGAAATAATCAACCCAAGTTCCTCTAGATAAAACAAAAACCTGCTCCACAAAAGGTCGACAAAAAATCCAACAAAACATCGATACTCTCACTCTTCACCATTCAACCCATCACCCGTATATGAATATTTAATTTCACCCCTTTCTGTGTTTATTTATTGGTCGTATATTTCATGGGCCGGGGTTGAATTTGCATGCGTTACCGCGTTAGTGTGTACGCTGTCCAAATTATTGTGGGGTTGGCCTTCTGTTGCAATGAATAAACGCATATAACGGTGACGGGATGTAGAAGTGACTGGATGTGACGATGGGTATGACGTCATGTTTTGAAATGTTTGTCTGCTTTTGCTACTTTGGGCTTACTATATTTTTTTTTGTTTTCATTTGGGCTTTAGGTATGTGTGTGCTGCTTTGTGCAGGAATCTCTTCTACTTTTCGTGTCTATGGTACTCTTCTTCGATGTTTTATATTGTTTGAGCCCAGTAAGTGGCCACGTTGATTGCGGCATTAGTGGCATTCTTTAGGTCATCCAAGGTGCAGGTGAATGGGGACTCAGCGCACTCCAGTAAGTGGGGCATGGTTTGCTTAGAGGCACCTCACTGGCACTGGGTATTGGATGTGTCAGTAATCCCTCACTTCGATAATCGATAGTCTATATAAGCAATTACTTAAATATTTGCTTAAAAAGTGACGGTGAGTGAATATTATGAATGAACAGTCACTATGATCTTCACAAAAAACTTTGAACGATCGAATTATAAAAAACAATTGGCTAATATTTGAAAACTTAATACTAGACTAACATAGACTGTGCGCAAAGGCAAGAACTATAAATCCCATCGCACCAACGCTATAGCTCTGGCATTTAACTTTATCTCTGCAACAAGTAAATATTAGTACCGCACTAATAAACTACACCGATAAGCCGTATCTAGGAATACTAATTTATCTAAACCCTTCTGCGGTCGATATGTCGATGTCGACGTGTAACGCACTGCATGCATTTCACATCACTATTTTTATTGTTTTAAAGCCATTGATACACCGGCGATTGTTATCAAAACATTGTTCGGTACGGATAAACCATAATTTGTTTATTTTGGGAACATTTGGTACATTGTCCTGTTACGATATTTCATTTACTTCTGAATTATTTATTGGTTAATGAATAATATTTAGTGGCTCGAAGTTGATTAATATTAGTTTGGTAATTGTGTGTTATTCTGGACTATTATTTATGGTTGAAAGACTGGAATACAATCAAGTATCAATAAATTCTTGATTTCATATTTTAGGTATCAAGTAATAAGGTTAAAATATGAGACTATTGTAAAATCAGCGATAAAACTCCACGGCCATTTTGGAATTTTCATATTTTAATTAATATTACAGAATTTTCACAGTTAATTTTACCACTGATTTTGCGTCACTGTCAAAATCACAGTGATCTTTATATGGTAGTGGCAATAAGGTTGCAATTGGATTGCTGCCATTGACAAGTTTTTCTAAATCACAGTGATATTTATTTTCGTTACACTAAGGATGCTATTGGGTTGCTGCTGTCAGATGTAAAATAACTGTGAAAGGAGTTTAGGTTGACCGGTAGTAGACGTCATGACGTCAGCGCCGATTGTTGCTGAAAACCAGTACTGTGCATAATCGCGTTGTGCTCGGCATAATGCTGTGATACTATGTAAGGCAGAGGTCTTGCATAGTGTCACAACATTATACTGTGGATGGATGTGACGCATATTTTCAACCCATTTGTTCTATCTAGGTAATAACTTATATATTTTTAAATTATTTTCTACTACTTGCGCCCCGCGGTTTCACCCGCATAAGTTTCGATCCCGTGGGAATATCGGGATAAAAACTATCCTATGTCCTTTTCCGGGACTCAACCTATGTAAATCGGTTCAGTAGTTTAGGCGTGAAAAGGTAACATACAGACAGATAGACAGACAGATTTACTTTCGAATTTATAATATTAGTATGGATTTTTGTTGCTAAACAAGCCTCCACTGATATAAGTTTGGAACAAAATGGGCAGTCCGCGCCGCGACCACCTTGCCGACTGGCTAATATTAAAAAAAAAACGGTGAAGGAAAACTTCGTGAGGACACCGGTATGTCCGCAACGAAAAATTCGAAGTTAGGTGACATCTGCCAACTCGCACTGGGCCCACGTGATGGATTACGGCTCATTCATTCTCTCAGAGAGGAGACCTGTGTCCCAGCAGTGGGAACGTTATAGGCTGATTATGCTTTATGCATGAGCTATCCATAGTTGGTATTCGTTTGTTCGTGTAATTCGTTCGTCTTCGTGTACATTCGTGTGTTGGTTCGTTTAAGAGTAGAAGAAGATGGTACAGAAAACAGATGCCAGCACATCAAGCTACCCGCAACTGTCAAATTTTCCCAATCAACTTTGAACCATATGCTTTAGCGATAAATCTATTAAAGAAATTTTACAGATTGTAGTAACTTGATGTGCTGGCGTCTGTACGTACCTGCAGTTCTTGTAAATAAATGGGGTCCATATTGGCTCACCTAAAGTTCTTTACCCGAAATTGTTCTTCCTAATGATTTGTAATCCGAATGATCACTCTTCCTAAAATTTTTCATCCTATAGTTTTCATTCATACTATTTGTAGTGCTACCGGCGATGTTCATAACACTCATGTTTCCGAAAATTGTAATTAATAATATCATTAATGTAAATATATTTAAACTCCTACTGTTTTTTATCATAACGCTTTTATCCCTAAACATAATTACCATAATTTTTTCACTCATACTCAGAAAGAAACATTTACCAAGTGTAATAAAAAATATATGTGGATAGAAAGGCCATTTTATTTTTGGTTATTGTTGTTACATACTTAATACTATAACTATATCTGAGATAATTATGTCTAAAAAACCAACTGTTTAGAATGATTAAAGGTCGTTTCACTGATTTTTGTCTTAAATGAATGAAATTCATAAAACACGACTCATTTACGGTTATGTTTATGGCCTGGGAGTTTATACCGCAGTTTTAACCGTACCTAAACCAATAACTATAGGACCCATTCGTTTCTGGCACTTCGCCGGCCGCTACCGCGGCACGCTCGCTTCGCTCGCTCGGCTCGTGCGTTGTGGTCACAGTTCTAACCTAACCTAAACCAATAATTATGAATAGGACCGATTCTTTTCTGGAACTTGAGTGAATGACTGGAGCGGGACTCTGGCTTCGCTCGCTCGGCTAGTGCGTTATGGTCGCAGTTCTAACTTAAACCAACGACTATAAATAGTACCGTGATATAAGGGTAAAGTGTTATTGTTTAAAAATATATTCCTAAATATATAATACTGATTATTATAAATAAAAAGAAATCTAAACAAAAAAGATATGACTTTGAATAATAGTGTAAAAGATGGTTATGTTGAGAAAATATAGGAAAACAAATAAAAGTATAATAGATGTTTATTGCTACTGACATTATGAAGTTGAATGCTTCGGAATTATGAACATTAGAGACAGAGTAGTTAGAAATTGTGATCTTTAGGATGAAAAATGTTAGGATGAACATTTTCGGATTTCCAATTATCGGAGTTGAAAATTTAGGTGAACTTTGGCGCACCCAAATAAATGTGATGTGCTGTACGTAAGCGTGAGAAAGACTTGTAGATTGATACAATGACACAGACTGGGCAGGGGATACGGGGAATCGTGTGTTGTACCTATCAGCCTGTACATCTAATTGAACTATTTTACGATAGCCGGTCGGTAGAAGTCTGAATATGTGTCCGGTTATTGGCAATAGGATCTCCTGTTATAACTTATAAGGCACATAAGATAAACTGGTGAAATGTGCTTTTTCCTAATTGAAGACTTAGCATTCGCGCTTATGACCACGGCTAATGAGGCAGACTGAATGTGTACTAAAAATAAAATAATTTAAATGTCTTCCGAATAAAAAAAAATTAAAAAGTTAAATGTCCGGACTTTTCTTTTCCATAAAAAACTGTCTGACGTAAATTTTATTCCACAGACAAAATACATCTGACGATGGAAAAATCAGCTCTAAGAACGATTCTTATACAATCTTGCACACTCATCTGTTATTAGCTTAAGAATTTGTAATAACAATTTGAGTTCATACCTTAGCTAGACTACCGCATCTGCCGAACAATGAATCGTAAAACATAAACTAAGCTTTCTTAGTTACACAAGAATTTCCTAAGTTATAAAATACTAGCTTTACTTTTTATTAAGCCGTTCAGTCCGTTCAGTCAGTAGTTTTTGCGTGAAAGAGTACCAAACATCCACCCATACACTTTCGCGTTTATAATATTAGAAGGAAGTAGGATCTGCCATACCTAATTTTCTGGTTGAAAATGACAGGCATATCGTTTTTAATTTTTAAACATTGTATGTACGTTGTAATTGGACAATTATAGATTACCACGTAAAGATAATTATGATGTGGACGAATAAGGAACATGTTGTGAAGGGATTGAGTATGAATGTGGATGGTTTTAAGAGTAGGAGAAGCCAATAAAAGATGGATGAATTGTGTGAAAGACCATATGGCTAGAATGGGGTTGAATATGAACATTAAGTCTGATAGAGATGTATGGAAGAAGAAATGCTGCGCCAATTCGCGAATAGATTGTTATAAGGGCAGAGGATGATGACTTGGAGCACTGTAATAGTATTATGATACCCTCAGAAAGAATAATTGTGGCCAGTTATAAAGTTTTATGGGGTATTCCTCGAAACGCACCAAAAGTATTCCTCGAAAAAAAAAAAAATATAATTTTATTCATCGAAATGCATCAAAGATGAAACAGAGAAGAGCATGAAGGTTTCGTAATAAATGATAACGATAGACGTCTCATTTGGTGCATTTCAAAGTTGGTGCGTTTCGAGGAGTACCCCAATTTTATTATTTATATATCCAATTTATGCCTCTATAATACCTACTGGTTTTATCTGCTTACCTACCTTTTTTCTTGAACAAGAAAATCCGCACTTTATACCAACTCCGTTTCAAATCTATTTACTAACGAACTCAAATTCAACCGATCTGAAAATATTAGTCTACGTAAAGTTCCGTTTCACGTTTCAAAACTTTTCATATAACTTGCGGTGTTTGTACCATTCTGTTTGACTTCTAAAACGGCGTCGGAGTGAAACGGAACGTTCTATTCAATATGGCCGCCTTAATAAAGTATAACAATAAGTTTTTGAAGTTAAATACGTAGACGTTGGGTTCGGAAATGTCGATTGAAATAATTTGATTCTTTTTGGGAATAAAATGTGGATTTTATGAGTTGCAGAAGATTGTTTGGTCTGAATTTCATTCATTATCTTAAAGGGTGTAGACTTATTGCAAGAACTTTCACGAGTGAAACTTGTAATCCCGCGTTTACACCAAGGTATGTCTACTGTTTTCGTTTATCGTTAACACTTTGAACAAGTTGTAACTTATACAAAACTTGTCGAAAAGGTAAACAAAATAGTTTTTCAAAACAAGTATCAGCCATACGAAGCTTTTGGGTACCTACTGTATGTATTTTATTTTGTGATGTGCGTTTAGTTTGTGCAGAGTAAACAATTTTTCTTTCTTTCTATGTTATCTTGTATATTATGAGTGACGCGGGGTTAGCACGACAACCTATGTGCGAATAGCTCTTGCTTAGACCGTTACAACACCATAATGTGGACTTCTTCTCTTGAGAAGAAGTCCATATTATGGTGTTATAACTTTTGCACGCGGCTTCACCCGCGTGGAGGTCGGAAATTGTCCCAAAGCAACGAACTTCCGATGCCGGGCCAAAAAGTCTCCTATAAGCCAAGGTCTATCCATGTGCCAAATTTCATCCAAATCCGTTCAGCCTTTAAGTCGCGAAAATACACAAAGACAGACAGACAGCATTTACTTTAGCATTTTATTATTATTGTTATGTATTAACATATCTCGGGACCATGGCGTCCCGGTCCTTTGGAAGGCGTACGAGGGGCCGAAGCCAACTCGCAGAGGCCCCTTAGACGTTTTCAATGAAATGAGGCACCAACCGACGATGGTCCCTATTCGCACTATGCAAGTGCACCCAAGGACAACCCCCGGTTGGTGTAGGACTTTTGCAAGACATGGAAACAAAAATATTCGAGTATGAGTTTTTTAGCATTTTGTTTTACATATCTCGGGAACTTGGGGTCCCGATCATTTGGAAGGCGTACGAGGGGCCGAAGCCAACTCGCAGAGGCCCCTTAGGAAATTTTAATGAAATGTGGCACCAACCGACGATCATCCCTGTATGCACTATCGTGTAGGCCCCGTGTAGGCCCCCGGAAACGGTCGCTAGTACATACATTTTTATTATTAGTATGGATTTTTTTCGTATGGTCACGCCAGAGCGTATATTACGTCGAGTTTCGCTTCTATACGATGTAATTTTTTCTATGGCTTAAAGCTTCGTAAAATAACTCTATTTGCAAACATGACTCCAAATAGAATACAATCATTTCCATCAACAAATTAAATAACATTTAAAACTGGGTTGACAGACAAGCAGCAACAACAAGTAGATAGATACCTTTTACAAGCTACCGAAAAAAAAATCAAGATCAGTTTTAGAAGAACCGTTTGATTAACGAGTTTAGTTTTTGTTAGCTTCATTCCAGACCGTTAGTTATAGCCATGAAATACTGTAGTTGAGCGATTGTGAGGCGTTGTCGGTTTAATATTAATTGTTGTGTATCTTTCATACTGGCTGGAAACTAATTAATAACAAAATGTTTTTTTTTTAATATGAATTCTAAATATTATTTGAACATTCTATTCGCAAGATTCTTACTATGGACAAATGGGCATAGACGGCTGAATTAAGGAATGCAATGAATGGTTACAAGGAAAATAGACATAATTATAAAGGATAACAAAACCAGCGGGGTAGTTCCGTAAAACACTAACAGTAGGAATGGCTTTCATTTTGACAGTTCAATAACATTCATTGGGTTCTTTATGTTGTTGGGCAAACAAATTTTTCGAACTTAGGATTAGCAATATCCTTCAAAATGATTCAGATTGTGATTGATAGTGTGTTATGTAATTGCTCTTATTCTATTGAAGCTCCGTACTAGGCTAGGCCAGCACCTTTTAAAAATTTATTCTCGTTGTCCACCACTGGGGGACAAATTATATTATTGTAACCTAACCTCAAAACACTTTAAAGTTGCTTCTGCATCATCTCCGGCGCTGGGAAGTGCAACCCCTCCGGTCTTACGTAACAAAGCATAGGCACCCGTGCGAGCCGTAGCTGCGGAGGTACAGCGGGCAGGGGTTGCTCTCCCTTCGCACCTCCGGTTTTTATATACACTCTAGGGCAGACAAAAGATTACGTGAAGTCGGGGGTGCCCCGATTCGGTTTTGGAACAGATTCGAACTATTCAAACCATGAAGTGTCCCCCAGCGGTGGACAACGAGAATAATTTTTAAAAGTTGTTTCGCCGTCCCCCAGTGGTGGCCAAACAAGTGGTGGACATCGGGAATAATCGCGAAAAATGTGTCTGCTCAAGAACGTAAAAAACGAAACCCATTGCTAGTGATAGTGTGTTACGCCATTACCCCGTGCGGGTAGCTTAAGGTCAGAGTGTTACAACTAACCTGTGTCCTACTGTACTTACTTATAAATAGACTCAGCAGTTGTCTTTTAGGACCTACGAGTGAAGGTTGGATGGGTTTTTGGAACGAAGTTCTTTATTGCACGTTATCTGCACACTTGGCGAATGAGAGCTAGACCGAAAAAAGTGTATTTTGATACACTTTTTAGTGCAAAAGTGAAAGGAATAGGTGTTACCCCTCGTTAATTTTTTTTATTTTTCAGGAATATACACATATCGCACTCACAATCTTAAAATTTGCGGTTTTGACATTTATTTCTCACACGGAATAAAATTCACATAACATGACGAATACAAGTTAATCTTAATACTTGATAATTGATATACGATCTTATGAAGAGCAGCAGGTACTTGTAAATAAATTTGTAAGTAGTAGCTCAAAAATAGTAGTACAAACTAGAAACACAAATAGTATTTAATAAGTTTAAAATTTCTGTCGGTTTAAAAGCAAGTCCTTAATTGAGTCCGCGTATCACTGGTCAGTTTCCTTCAGTCGTCAGTTTATTTTATTCGCCAGTTTCGTTGATTAGCCAGTTTCACTGATTCGTCAGTTTTCCCGATTAGACAGTTGTGTTTACTCGACAGTTTCCAGTGTTTGCCAGTTTGATGTGGGTACTTACCACCTTTATAATATACCTACGCGCCGCACTATGTGGGTACCATTTTGTTGAGACTAAGATGTGTCTTCTCGACATCCGTGTGTCACTAACGGGATGCAGCAGAATACCAGCGTCAGGTATTGTACCTGGCATATACTGAGCTGGACTCCCATTTGGTGCAACCATGGGACCCACACCGCCCAGTAGTGATCGACCGTTATAAATGTCATATGAGGTGTCTATGGGTCAATTTATCTTTTTAATCTTTGTTTTTTTTTCTCACCTTTTTTGATGTTTTTTTTTTAAATAACTGTATTTGTGTCTTTTGTTGCACTGAATAAACGTTTTATCTATATATCTATCTAAATATTTTTTGTTTACACTGCTACGGGTATTACATTAAAAAGTGAGGGTACTATTACATGAGGTATCATTTGTTGATGGCAAGTCAATAGCAATTAAGTACTCATTGTTAATAGTAGCAAGGCGGCCATATTTTTTAATTTGTTAAATGTTTAAAAAAATATAGCGTTTTGGTCGGTATAATTTTGCAGCTCTAGAAACTTATTAAGACTCATTATTGTTTAACTTTTTTTTTGGTCTGTTGAACATGAGGTTGTGTTAAAAAATTTAATACGATTTCTCTAAACACAGCTAGTTTTCATAATACATAACGGGATTTGGAATAACATTCTCCGTTACGTTTCATATTAAATTAAGTGTTTTTTAAATTAATACAGTAATAATCTTGTGCGTAGGAGTTGATTACCTATCAAGCCAAAAAGTACTTGATAAGTTATTCAATCGATGAAAAACCACATTTTTTTGTAAAATGTATATTCTCAGTAGTAGCTTGGAATCTGGATTTGTGACCATGGGGCTGACTGGCGAAAAGCGGGAAATAAAAGCGGGTAATCCCCGAATGTTTTGCCCCTTTAAAATCTCTAGCACTCAATAAATCTCAATCATTGGAGATCGGTTATCATCAAATATTGGTTTCGAAACACATATAGTCCGGCGTTTCTAAATTTGCCAAAAATGTAAACAACAATGGCCGCTCGAAATTTTATAAAATCGATATACAAGAATATTTAAGTAATGTTTGTTTTCGTCTAGTTATATCGGAGATTTAGACGAAAACAAACATTACTTAAAATAAATGTTCTTGTTTATCGATTTTATTCAATTTCGAGCGGCCATTGTTGTTTACATATTTGGCAAATTTAGAAACGCCGGACCTTAGCGGTATTTATGATGCATTTTTTTGTGATTTTTTGGCAGCTTGACATTTGTGTGTCGTTAAGTTGCATCATATAAGTTGCTACGGCCTTTCTCCGTGTGATAACCGACAAACTGTATATTGTAGTACTGTATGAAGGTGAATTTCTATAGAAATCAATAGGTACCTACGTGTCACAGCACATTCTTTGGACGTGTCCAGTTATGTTCTCACGATGTACCGAGAACTATCGGGATTGTGAGGAAATAGAGCTCAATATTTCTCCACATCTGTTTTGTTTTAAAGATAACGTAAGATTTGTAGAATTCCTATGACATAATATTATGACCTGCTGGCGAATTCTGTTAAATGTGACCGTATTACGTAGGTGACTGAGTTTGAAGTGAGCTATCAATAGTGTCAATCACTAGCATTAGGTGGAATAATAGCTCACTTCAACTAAGGTTTCTGTTGGTGAGAATTTTGCAGAATAGACCGGCTGCCTGGCACTCAATCGTCTTAATAAAGGTTTAATTTCAATCTAAACCAAGATATTACTAAGATCTTTCCGTAAAAAGTACTCGTATGGAGGGATTGGGACTAGATATAAACATAAAGATTTTGACTAAGCTAGCAACAGGAAGAAATAATGGAGGCTACTTTGCCTATATCAGTCACCATTGTTGGTATGTTTATAAAATTCGCCATTCGGTACCATAATATACGCAATGGACATTGACTATTGTTGAATTGTCAAAACAAAAGTTATTACCCTTATGAGTGTGTTCCTCAAGGGTGCATTCTTTCACCTCAAAAGTCTACCCGCTTCTGGTCAGAATATAGCAAACATTCAATTAGATTTTCTAATCTTAAAACCGACTAAACTAAAATTCCTCGCGCTGTGGTTTTACCATAAATCAATTACGATTGTGTATTATTTAGAAACAGAACCAACAGGATATTGTTTAGCTTTGCGGTTGATAATAACCGTCTGCGACCGCAACATTCACAGAATAGTACAGAAGGCAGGCTTGATACAGTGACCGAAAACAGGCGTACGTTCACATAGACGCGTAGGTGCGGCGATCTTAAGCAAATGCCAGTCGCGAGTGCACTTGCACTCGCTGTACGTGAAGCGTGTCTATGTGTGCGGCTGTGCGTGCGTTTTTGCTCGTTGTATGGAGCGGACCTTCTGTGACTGAGCTATTGGCTATTGGTTAACCGCAGCAGATGAACCATTTTGTGTTACGATGATACGTCGTCGGTGAACTTGGAAGTTTCTATGGATACTTTCTTATGTTTTAAAGGTGTTTTTTTTAGGGAATTTTCTCGGATGTAATTCATACAGCAGTGTGTGGAGCAGTGGTGGCCCAGTGGTTTCGGCCCCGACTTACGAGTTGTAGGTCGTGAGTTCGAACCCAGTCAGGCGCTTTGTGTATTTAATTTAATCACCACTGCACTCAAAATGGTGAAGGAAAATATCGTGAGAAAAAACCGACATGTCCTAGAAAAAATTTAAAGACATATGACATTCACCAACCCGCACTGAGCCCGCGTGGTGGATTATGAGTATTTTGACCAGGAGGCCTGTGTCCGAGCAGTGGGAACATGATAGACTGATTATATTATTGTAATTCAAACTATTCTTGTAAATTCGAAAGTAACTCTGTCTGTTTGTTACCTTTTCACGCCTAAACCACTGAACGGATTTCAATTAAATTTGGCAAAGAGATAGATGGCATCCTGGAGAAGGACATATACTACTTTTCGTCCCGGTAGCACGTTCCCGTGGGATGATTTCCGACATCCACGCGGGTGAAGCCGCGTGCAAGAAATTAGTCTGAACAAAGTTACTTCACTGTGAAACTAACTTCTTGACAATTCAAAGTACCTAAACAAAAACATAGACAACACTATTATGACTTTAGTTCCTAAAGGCGTCGCTAGAGATGTAGGAATAGCATACTGTTTCGTCAGTTTTCTTTAGTCACTACGTTATTACGTAGCGGCTAAAGAAAACTAGCTAGGGCGCGAGCGTATGGACATTAACCGGGCTCAAGTGCAGGCTCATGGTTGCTAATGAAAAACGAATGAATGAACCCAATAACAACTTGCCCGACCTGGACTGACTGAAATTAAGTGTATGTAAATGTAGATCATTAAAATCTCCTTTCGTATCATTACGAGAAATTTGTACCGTGGTCAAAAGATTAGCCGGTCAGCCCAGTTGATACGGGGGCTGTCTTTACAAACAAATATGTTATCTGAATACAAATCAATAAAATAAGTGGCATCGTTGGAGTTAATGACAGAAATATTTCACACAGTAAGGTATTTGGAGCATACAAAATGAATCTTATCTCTGCTTAATTTTGGAGATCTTTCTGAAATAATTATTGAAGTTTTTAAAAGGACCTTTACGAGTTACAATGCTTATCTATATGTATTTGCTGTTCTTATTCGAGGTGAAAATGAGTTGGAAAAATGCCTAATCAGTTTGCAGAAGCAAATCTTATTGATTAGTGTGGTGGCTTTTTTTATGGATGGGAAATCATCTAATGACTCCTCCCGCTCTGGGTGTGGTGGCTTAGATACGGATTTTGGTCCTTCATCCGATTCTAAGATTTCAAATGATGCATCATTATATTAATAAGAAAATGAATATTTAAATGTCAAGACCTTTTTATGTAAACATTTAGATTTGACAAAGTAATATCATTTATACCTCTCAATTTAAGCATGGCATTTACGGAACCCACACGAAAAGAGGACTTTTTTTACAAAATATTTTTTTTTACCCAAATGTGTAAAAGGTGGACCACCCCTGACTCTGGTAGCCAACTAACTTACGACCGCCATTAATTTTAAATGATGTCAGTTGTTGTCAACAGTTGGGCCAACGTCTTTTTTTCTCGATAATAATTTTACACGATTTATGTGTTTTGATTGTGTTCCTTGAATTTGTATTAATTTATTTTTCATGTTTCGTTATTAGCTTTTTATTACTTTTATTGCTTTGGCTTAGCCACTTAACCCGTTCTGTTTTTTGTCCCTTATAAATTTTATTTTTCATTATATTCGTCATTTCGTTTTTAATAAAGGAAGTGAATCACTCAGGTATTTTTATTAAATGTCTGCTCATAAGGCAATCTTTTATTTTTCTCAGTTTTTAATTAGACTAAGGTAAACCTCTTTTCCAAGTTATTATTGATTAGTATTGCGGTTAAGCTTTTTTTTTTTCCTTTTATTGCTTTCCTTATTTGTTATTGAATATAGATATCAATGAACTCAACTTATATTTCTGTAGCTGCGCCCCACGGTTTCACCCGCATAAGTCTCGACCCCGTGAAAATATCGGGATAAAAAGTATCCTAATCCAGGTCATGGTCTACCCATGTGCCAAATTTCATCCAATCCGTTAAGTCGTTTTAGCGTGAAAGCGTAAAATACAAGCATACAAAAAGTCTAATCTCTATAATATTAGTTTAGAAAATGAATACTTAGCAAAACACTTTTTGCTCTTTAACTAACTACATGAATGGTATGAAACTCATAACTTATCCAGTTATTTATTAGATATTCATTTCCTGAAAAGTCCTAATCAGTATCATCAACAATACCCCAACACATTCCTTTCAACCAATTCCAAAATCGTCAAAAAGTCCTCAAGCAACAGATATATTTACTACCTTTTTTTGTAAACCCAGCGAGACCCATTAACACTTAACAAACATGAATAATGTCCCAGACCCGTTCCCAAGACCGTAATGCTCAAGAATTTCATTTTCATCATGTTTTTGTGTCGTTTTTCTCGAGACACTGCTACCAAAGAAGTTATTAAGGTGATAACATCGCTCTCAACAATTTACTGACCATCCTCTATTAGCGTTGGGCCTGTTGTGAATTTTAATACTTAATTTAGCTCCCTGCTTAGGTTTTGTGGTGTAAAATAGAGGTGATATGAGGAGTTTTTTTGAAGTGAAAACTTATTTGAGGCTCACTTTGCGCTCTTTCCAACCGTCACACTCGGGTCGGTGACGCTGAATCGGGTATAATTTTCGCTGAATCGCCTCTCGGCTATTATAAGCATAAACCCTCTTTTTAATTTTTATTGGTGTAAGTTTAAATATTTTTGGTTTAAATGAGGATGGATAGTGCTATCTGAGTTGATACTGGGGTGAAATGTAAGGACTTTACATTTTATTATTGAAATTCTTTGGAGCAATAAAAAGTTTGATAAAAATCTGTTTAAATACAGTGGTTATGTTGGTAGTTATGCTGATTGAAAAGATAATTGTTGGAGACTTTCGAATGCAATCAAGAAAGAGATATTTGAAAGAAATAACGAAGCAAAACCAAAGGAACAGTTTTTATTAGAGAGAAGACAATTCTTTTAGGATTGCGTTACACACTAATAGTAGCTAGCTTCATTTTGACAGATCAACAACATTCATTTCGTTATTTACGTTGTTGAGCAGGCAATTTTTTCCAACATATGAAGCAATGGATTAGCAATATTCTTCAAAATGATTCAGATTTTGATAGACGCAATTAGGGTGCCGATCATGTCAGAACGTTGCAGGGTAACGAAAAATTATTTGAAGACAAAATAAATTCGCTTATAAATTGCACCATACAAATTACCAACAGTTGTCGATTGCATCGAACAATTTAATTATCTACAAGAAATATCTAGAGTGTAATTAGTAGAGAAATTAATAACATGCACATTGATAATGATGATGTCCATTTACGACAAGTCATGAATATTATAATTTTATTATATGACTTTTGAAAATTATTGGAAAACGATAAGATCTATGTAAGAGAGTTTTGGTCTCTCGTTTATGTAGATGGAAAACAGTTTATAGTGAATGAAATGTTTTTGTTCTTTTTCTACGGGATGATTAATTTTGGTCCTTATGCTATGACGGCTAGGGATTTTAGTATGTCGCGTGAATGATCATAAGTAGGTAATACATCTTCCACAGTTAATAGGGTAATTGCGTAATAGCAGTAGCAATGGCTTTCATTTTGACAGTTCCACAACATTCATTGCGTTATTTACGTAGTTGAGCAGACAAATTTTTCGGACATATGAAGCAATGTAATAGCAATATCCTTTAAAATGATTGAGATTGATAGGGTGTTACGCAATTAAGGTTCTGGTTTCTTTAACAGATTCGGAGGTTAACTGAAAATTATTTATACCGTAAAGAATTTTGATTTTTCCACATTTATTTTATGCATAGCAACTGTGCTATTCAATATTTTTTCCTTGGAACCCGCTTTACACATACCTCTACGCTCACTTTATCTATGGCTGGATAAAATTCCACCGGCGCGCTTATAGAACTTGCATTTATAGCAAACATGTTAATGCTCACTGTAGCTAGTCTAAAGTTAGATTAGAAATTCTATTACTCTTGAAGTTGACTATTTCTTAGAATTGCATCTTCAATATTATTTGCATATAACGGCTTACATTCTTTGATTTCTTTCGATTACTTGAAATTCTTTCTTGAAATTTTTTCTATTAGATTTCTGTTGAAGGCATTTGTAAAAGTAATTTTGCTTATGGTGTTGACATTAATATTTGGATTTTCTTCTGTTGGACAGGACCACTTAATCCGCATGGTTCGTTCCTCAAAAGACCATTTCACACACCAGTCTACATGGCTTTCACATTATCTGACCAAGTTTAGGTCTGGACTTTAAAAGAGACTGTGTCCTCTGAGTTTGTTTCGGCCTTTCTTCTCAGAGTAGTCAGATAGGAAATGCCGACCTCATCTAGTTTGTAAAGTATGATTGACGTGTAAAAGTGTTTGTACAAGACTCGTTACAGAAATAAAATCATTTATCAGGTTGCTCAATTACTGATTAAGGTATTAGTATTTTATTGAATCGAGCAAAGTGTTATTGAGTTTTTCGTATAAGATGTTTTCAAGATATTTAAATACACGTTTAGCACACAGTAGGATTGCTCAATGTCCCACGTAATAGACGGGATATGAGCATAATTCGTGTATATCCTGCTAAAACTGCTCTCATGCGCAAAATATCATCTGCATGGATCCAACTATATTTAACAAGCTACCTAAGCGTTGGAACGAGCTAAGTATCAGTGCGTTCAAACGTCAGTTGATAGTGTTTTTATCGCAAAAAGCCTATTATAGTGTATCTGAATTTTTAGTCGGAAAACTTGTCTGACATTTTAGTTTTATTAATAATGTTTATTGATTTTTATTGATTAAAAGTAGTAATGTGACTAAAATATTTGTACGCCAATATATTATAAGGCTAAACATGATTGGACTATAAAATCGTTTATATATCTTGCATGCTCTTGTATGTATACCATGTTTATACAAATAAATAAATATTATCTTATCTTATCAATGTATGCTGAATTGGGTCTATTTGACGCAGCTTTTTGCTAGCGTTTGCTGCAGCGCGTTTGATGATAACTTTGACTACCTAATATTATACACCAGAATAATGTACCATGTTCTGACAAATAAATGATTATGATTATAAGCTTTAAGGCAAACAATACTATTTTAATTTTTTTCTATTTTTGTTTTTGTGTGGATATTGGGTGCCTTAAACTGGTTCAAATAAATTTATTTTCTTTCTTTCTTTTCTTTCCCTGGGAAATCTCCGGCAGGGATTAGCTTAGATTTGTACCACGGCATGAGCTATATTTCATGTACATAGTTCGTGCCGATTTAAGAGGAGAAGATACGCAGTTTTGCCCTTTCATCCATCCATGTCATCTTAGCAGCCTATAATGTCCCATTGTTGGGACACAGGCCTCATCTCTGTAAGAGAAAGCACGGCCTTAATCATCCACGCGGGCCTAGTTCGGGATGGTAGATATTACATGTCTTCGAATTTTTTGTTTTAGGACATGCCAGTTTCCTCACGATGTTTTCCTTTTTTTGAGAGCAGTGGTGATGAAATAATTAACACAAAGTAAAGCGCCTGTCTGGGTTCGAAACTACGACTTACTAACTCTTAAGTCGCGGCCGTTACCAATGGGCCGCCACTGCTTCGTTATCCTAGCATTTGGCGAACCTTTAAACGCAGATGATGACTTTTAATATGTAAGAAGGTAGCTTTTACAATACGATGATATCATCCCTATTAAGGATATAAGATTGTAAAATACAAACATAATTTTCAAACAAAATCATAAAATCAACAGCACATTTAAGACACAGGTGGTCTTTACGGCCCCGTATATAAGGTTTTAATACGATATTTATTATGTAGGAGGGTATCCGTTCAATGTAAGTGGTTTTTAAACATCGAGGCTACCTGGTGTCGATTACATTGGCAGCTTCTGAGAGACTGTACATGTAATTAAAAGATAAGTGTCGCATTTTTAGGCTGCGATAAGGAACAATCATTTTGAAGTAACTGTAGTTTTGGTCCTTCGGTCCGGAATTTTACTATCGGAGAGATAATCAAACGTCGAGCAGTGTTGACGGCATTTTGAATTGACCCCGGGAGAAGACTTTTATGGACCTTAAATATACGTTGGAAATAAATACTTCTACCTAAATACAATCCACCTGTGACCTAGACGCATACCTCATGGGTTGAATCGATGTGGCTCAGGAAAAGGATGTCTTGATGGATTTGGGGGAGGTTTTTGTTCAGTAGTGGGTCAGTTTAGGCTAAATAAAAAAAAATCGAAAATCTTATCTCAGGTTCAATTCCCGCACAGAGTTAATATTTTAATGAAACGTTAATAGTTGTACTGCGTTCGAATTACCAACTGTTTTTTTTTCTGGCGATGGCTACACCTCTATTTTTTATTTCCAACTCATTTCATATTCAGAACAGCATTTGATAATCTTTGTTGCAGCAATGGACTGATAGGCTGATAATGATGTTGCAACTGATTTCAAAACCAATTGAAGATCGGAATCTTCTCTAGGCTGCAGAGCTACTGTTCAAAAACCTCCATACCAACATCAACTTGATATCAATATCATTGACATCCGATACTTACTGGAGGAACTATTCTCAATCCCCACTGGAACCCCGTTATGTTCAGTATGTATGTGCATTAAGGCTTAAGTGACTCGTCGTGGTGGCTGATAATACTTAAATTGAAGCTTTATGAGATACAACAGGTTTTGTAAGAGAGGTTTCAGACTTTCCGTGTGAACGTGCGTCGGCTGTGTGTGGTATATGCGAATGTATTTTGTTTTTTGCTTCTATGTGTGTAAATATTTAAGGTTTGTGACTTTAATTTGTTGATTGGTAGTGTGTTTGTGGAGGTGGTTGGGGGAGGCATATATCCAGCAGTGGACGTCTTTCGGCTGAAATCACGAGTGTGTTTATCTTGGTTGATTTTTATTGTCGAATTGAAAAGTAATTGGCGAATAGCTGCATTTCCTTATTTTTTCAATAAGAAAATGCAGCTATCACCTTTTACTAGTTTAGGTAATTTACTTCTACATCTTTTTAGTATTGTGTTAATACTAAAGATGTTATTGACCTCTGTAAAATACAAGTTATAAGGCACATACTAAAACATATAATACAAAATATGATTATATGTTTTAGTATGTGCGTACCACATGCTAAAATATATTTTTTATCTACTAAATTACTTGTCTAACTTCAACTAAAGCTTTTTACAAGTCCTCTCATAATATTTTACGATTATATTTTTCTAATAGACACTCATATATTTATTTTTAGTCTTGCAACTTTGAGCCTGGCATTCGTTTACGTCATTTGCATAAGTATTCATTTGCCAAGTGGTCTGACTATTATGTGACTTCTTTAGCTTTCCTGAGAAATGTTCTAGTCTCTGGTTGTTGACTTGTTGCTAGCAAAGACATTCCTAAGTTGACGTATTATTTTTAGTACTTTATTGCTTTTCTAATATGAATGCATGGTACCAAAGGACCAGTGTAGTGATCTTTTTAAAATGATATGAAATAGTTCTCATGAAATTTTCCGTGTTTTCAAGTTCTTACATAAAATAATAAGTGGTGAGCCATAAAACTTATAATACGTAGTCACTTGTTATAAGTTTTATGGTTTCAGGCCAGTCGGCCTAATTCATAATTATCTATTTTTCTATATAGAGAAATTTCATTAAAATAATATTTTATCGAAAGATTTCATTGGCAAGTTAGATGCCACTCGGTATATTTGTTATTTAAATCCTGTACGCTTTTACAACCATCTTGCAATATTAATAAAAGTATAAGATTCATGTCAACACTTCCATAAAACAACAGTAAAAATCTTTATCAACTTTATGAAAATATAATAATGAAATAATAATTTCGATCGATATAACCGCTGCGATTACTTCGGATAGTGTGTATCCACTTTTAACTCGTTTATTATGAGAAAGACAATTACCGATATGTTTGCTTCTTCACTAGTATTATTTTGATTATGTATATTAATACCTTATTGCTTTGGGTTACTTGCTTCTAGAAAGAGTTCCTTTGGTATATATATGTATCTATATATATTTTGTATGCTTGTTTGTTACACTTTCACGCTAAAACGGCTGAACGGATTTGGATGAAATTTTGCACCTGGGCAGGCCGTGAACTGGATAAGGTCATAGGCTACTTTTCATCCTGGATCGCAGACGAAGTCGCGGGCAGCAGGATATATTTTTAAACTTTTGATGTTTCTCTTAGATGTGAACAACGTCTGCAAGACGTGTAGGGCTTGTTTTGTGCCAGACAAGAGACAAAATACCTACCCTTTCTGATGCTATAATTTGTATTATTATCAATAGATAAACCTTTTGTCTGCATGCTACAGGAGTTAATGGAAGCTACTGAAGGTGCCAAGCTCGTAGCCAAATTCTGGGCTGAATGTTTATAATAGTCCTCTATTATAAACATTCAGCCCAGCCGAATTTCAGCCATGGCGCGCAATCGCAGCGAAGCAGCCTTCGGCGCGGGACGTATTATAGTGCACAAGTGTGTGCGCAGACACAGGTGCACTCTCTGTTCACGCTGACTGGTGACTGTATAGAGATTGCCATCGACACGCTAAATAAAACAGAATAGGTACATTAATTATATTTACTAAATATTATTAGTGGAGGGAGCACAACTATTACCGGAGGATTTAAAGAAGTGTGATAGCATAAACATCTCGTAAAAGACAAAACTAAAAAAAACATGTATGTACCCTATGTAACGTCGCCAACGCCCCAGAGGCAAAGGAGACGTTCAATAAATGTATGGGGCTTGGTACTAAAATAATTGAAAATTTAAACAGCCTTCAGAGCTATATAGGCTGAAAGAGGGTAATTATTTTGATGTCTTTGGGCATTTAATTTTTTTTTACAGCCGCTCGTTTTTTTTTAAACAAGTGTTGAAAAATAAAATGCTTGCATCACTAACTACAAACATTGTATATATTTTAGGGTTGGCAGCCCTGTGGCAAATGACGTGACAATGACAATGTCAGTAGTGACTGCTGACTGACATTGTCATTGACATTTCTCATTGTCAATTATCATAGAAATAAGTGGCTATGTACATACTTGTACTTTATATTTAAGTACATTAATACATTTGTTGACGTTTTTTTCTACATATAAAACCACTCCGCTTCGCGGACTTTTACCAGAGGTTATGGTGTTTTTTTATTTCAACGTCATTCTGACATTTACAGATTTGACCTTTTTTCGACACGTTTTGATATTGCATTGTAATGATAATCAATATTTTTTGTCTGAATTTCATGAAGCTGCAGCTAAAATTATAATAAAATCTCAAAGTATTTAATAGAAACGGAAATTTTAGCCACATTTGAAATAATTATATTGCATAGAAATGAATAAATAAAGGCTATGTGCGTTTTGTTTGTACTGAAACATTTTTCACATTTTTACGAAAACAGGCGCCTGAAAAAATCATATTTAACTTTAATCGAGTAGCTTAATAAATAAGCTTTCTAATAAGGTACAGACGCCAGCACATCAACCTACTACAATCTGTCAGATTTCTGTAATAGATTTTCAACTTTATCGCTAAAGCATAAGGTTCAATGTTGATTGGGAAAATTTGACAGTTAGGTGTAGGTTGATGTGCTGGCGTCTGTACATCACATTAGCGTTTAAAAATATTCGGAATATTGTACCACTTTTGACCTCTCCTTTATTTAGATGTAAGCATTTTGCATCTCATTTTAAGTGAACTGTTATATAAGTTCTTATGAGAAAAAAAAAACTCTTTAAACCTATATTACAAAATCGACTGCTGATATGACTTCCTGCGTCGTGAAGATTACCTAAGTCCGTGTTTATTCGCGTGGAGACGACGCGGCGACGGTAGAATAAAGCCAACGACCATACAGCTATTCTCGTATAGCTTAGCTTAGCTAGCATCTCAGAGTGGGCCGAAAAGGTTTGATAGTCAATAAACTTTGGTAGCGGCGCAGACTGCTAAGGTTGCACCGGACGTACTTAAGTATCGTCACCCGCAGAGGCAGCTACAGCATTCCGCAAAAGAGGAAAATTCTCCGCAAAAATATTTACAAAGTACTTGAATTCCGCGGACAGAAGGACCACACACTTTAGCAATTATTATGCAAAATTATATGAGTTTGTATTAATTATCTTTTAATGTAGTCATCCTTATGCATGCCTAGGATACCCTTATAAGTTTTGATAACATCTAGATTGAATCTGCGGGCTTGGTCGGGTCTTTAATGGAAAGGACTTAATAAGAATGTTATGAGTTTTAAAATGCCTGTTTTATTTTGGTATAATATTGTGAATAGAAGGGAGCTTGTTTCTGTATGTGATAAAGTCTTTTACGTCTATTAATGATGGTTAATGAGATGATTATTATGTTATATTATGGTGTGGTGGTGGAGTTTAGGGATAGCTTTGTTTTGATTTTTTTAAAACCTCTGTGCTTATGCGAATCCCGCACCCCCGGCCATAGGCAGAGGTGGAACACCGCGGTGGTTTTAACCGGTAAGAGTCCGGCATGCCCCTCTGTCAACCCCACGATGGAGGAAGTCCATGAGGATTTTCACCGCGCACCAAAAAAAAAAAGGGATTTATTTATTTACTCAAAAATTTATAATTTATTTATAAACGATGATTCAAGTTAGGGGTACATTTTTTATATAAATAACATAATGTAATATAATGTATGGTTATACAGTTGCTAATCACTACTTAACTTAAAGTAACGTTTATGAATAAAGAGGATAATACCGTAAAAAATAAAACAGCCTTAAAGTCATCATTCTTCTCAAATTAAAAATTTCATTCACGATTCATATTTTGTATCATAAACATTCTTTCCAAAAATAATCCTATATGCTGCAAGATTTTTTTTGTTCAACCATAATTTTTTAGCTCGACGACTATGTCTATTTACGAATCCTACACACATTTAACCTTCCAGTACCCAGTGAAAGTAACATCTCCTCTCAAATTGCTTCTCAAGCTACCCTACACTTGCTAGTAAATATTAAGTACATTATTGTGCAAAGAATGTCGGATTCGCGACAATGCTGTATAAATTCCGAGGACACAAAGAAACAGTTATTGAGGCGACTGCAGACGCTCGATGTGTTGAATGTTAGAAAACAGGGTTGGTGCAGATTTTCATGATATATTTTCTTTATTTTGATGCAACGCTTTTAAGATCCGGCGTTTCTAAATTTGCCAATGATGTAAACAACAATGGCCGCTCGAAATTGAATAAAATCGATATACAAGAACATTAATTTGTTTACTTCCAAAACCTCAAAAAATCGTTGCATCAAATTCAAGTAAGTAAATAAATCATGAAAATCTGTAATAACCCTGTTTTCCAAGATCCAACTTACTTACTTATTATTTTGAAGGTGCAAATATGTCTTACTAAAAGTTTATCAAATACTAGCTACGCCCCACGGTTTTACCCGCACAAGTGTCGATCCCGTAAGAATATCGGGATAAAAAGTATTCTAAGTGTTATTCTGATGTATAAGCTATATTATTGTGTAGTTTCATCAAAATCCGTTTAGTAGTTTTTGCGTGAAAGAGCAACAAACATCCATCTATCCATCCTCAAAAACTTTCGCGTTTATAATTTACTAGCTACGCCCTGCGGTTTCACCCGCATAAGTTTCGATCCCGTGAGAATATCGGGATAAAAGTATCCAGGGTGTCATCTCCTCCGCACCAAATTTTATCAAAATTGGTCCAACCGTTTGCGCGTGAAGAAGTAACAAACATACAAACACACTCACAAACTTTGGCCTTTAAAATATTAGTGTGATGAAATATTTACCATAATATAATTATGTAGACAGAATATATCTAGTAGAAAGATAATATCAGTAGTTTCATCAAAAAACATTTCAGAAAATCCATAACAAAATAATTTAATATACTCCGTAGCAACCCTAGTCATAAGAATAGTGCATTTGAGCGGCAGTGGCGGGTTATCGCGCGTCAACAGGCAGTCGCGACGGCGACGCGGCAGCCGCAGTGTTAATTGTAAAATTACGATTTTCACTGCCATTTAAATATCTAGTACTTTTTCTATATTGGGTTTTGAAGCGATGTATGTAGAGAGTGTGAAAGTCACATAAAATATTTTATTGTTCGTTTTAGTATTACTAAGTTTTCACTGTTTGCAAGATTATGATGGATTCTAGTCCAAGACTTTTGTAACAACTAAACTCGTCGTAATATATAATACAGCGTAATAAAAAAGCAGATTAAACGAGCTGTGGTATTTGGTCGTAAATATACGACCCTGGCGAAATGGACACGAAAATATTTGTCAGATTAATCCGGCGTAAGCGGTTAATTAAATGACCAAGATATTAATAAGGACCTAAGACACTTGCATGGTTACCCAACTCTTTTCTCACTAAACTACATGGTCCTCACATGACCTGACCAAGATTAAGTCTGGATTCTAAAAGAGAGATAGGAAATGTCGACTCCATCTATCTTATTTTTTTATAGTATATGACGTATAAAAGGGGTTCCAATATCCTATATTTACAGAATAAACAAATTCATTTCATTTGCGTCCGAGAAAAATGTAACGCCATCAGCTTAAATTCCCAGCAGCTAATTAAGTTACTTCATAAACAATCTTACAAGCTCAACCACAGATTTACAATAGGACAGATAAGGCAAGAAAACATCCCAGCGTTGGCACAAACTCGCCTCGATAATCTCTCGTTAATTCTGTTTATATTTAACCTATAATTAAACGAACTGGCGGGTTTCGATAGCGCAGTCTTTTGTTTTATTCTGCCATCTAAATTCGCTGTCGTGTTTCAATTTACTTTTGTTCGATTTCTGCTGTTTTCAGGGATAATGTGTATTGTAATTTAGTTTAATTATTGCTGACGGGATGCCGTGGGCTTACAAAGACCCATCTGCTTGGATTAGACTGAGAATTCACTTTATAGAACAATGTGGTCCTCGGATACTGAAAGGACCAAAAAGTCTAAGTTGCAGTCTATGAATATGGACTGATATAGAAGCTGAGCTTGGAACCAGTACCAAAAGTACAGGTTCTGTACCAGTATTTAGCGGTTCTTGTTATTTCGGTACTCCACCTAACAAGTACCGGTACCAAATTCAGGTACCCGGCGTATATCACAAATCTCATATTTGTACGAGAAACCTCCTTGAAGTTATGTTTCTTATGCCCATTAACTATCCGTTTTACTTACTCTATCTGTTTTTGCACTCAAACTTACAAAAATATTTCTTTGGTACCGATTTTGTTACTGGTACAGTACCGGTACTGAACGGAGACCGTACGTTACGTAAGGTAAGGTACGGTCGTTGTACGTTTCCAGACGTAGTCGTCTGGTACCGGTAGGTACCAATAGTATAGGTACTACTCTGGTAACGGTATCCCACTAAGGCCAATATTACCGGTTCCCAAAAATACAGGTATTTCAAGCCCTGCATAGAAGGTAACTCTACAGCATCTAGACGAAAAATATTAAAAGTGAATTGCTATTTAAAAATAGAATAAACTATTATAAACACATCCTTCACGTAACTTATATTTTGGAGTCGTACTTAAACCCTCAATCTCACTAAGGAAACAATTAGTATAAATCAGTAAAAAAAGAACCCAAAAACTCGAAATGTTGACGCGTACCTTTAATCATCCAGGTAAGCCCATCAACCGGTAATTATAATGTATGTATGTGATTAAATGCTTACGAGACCCCGCCTCCTGTGGGAGAGAGATGCAAGATTTTCCCATACAACGCATGGCTTGTAAAAATTATGGGGGCTCGATCGTCATCTTTTTTTGGTCTTATCGCATTTTTTGGTCCTTCGGGTGGGAAGCTTTGATTGTGTGCAATAGAGTGGCGGTTCTCTCGATAGGTAATTAGTTTTTGTTGGGTCATTAAATTGGAATAAGATTTTTTTTTTTGTTTCTTATGTGTTGCTTTAATTTAACGACATTATTTTCCTTAACATTTAAGTTTTGCAAACAATTTGACTGATAATAATCTAACCTTATTTCATAAATGTTTAAATTCATTAATTAATTTTTGTTTTCAAACTAATTATTTATCCGTAATAATTGTTTGTTACAAAGATCGAAAAACTATGTTAGTGTAAGCTGTGTTTCTTGCAGACTAAGGTTAACTTAACAATGAGATCAGTTACTTGTGGACGGATATACTGACTGATATATAAAAATACCTAGCAAGAAGATCAAGTTAAATTTCTCAATTTCTGTTTAACGAAAATGCTAATAATTATATCTGGAATCAAGACACTACCACTTCGGAAAATTACCTCAAAATAATGACTGCAATTAAATAAAAACATTAATTTGGCGCCGAATCCGTTTCCCATCGTCCAAAAAACGCCAGACCTCATTCGACAGCTGCTTCCTCCAAAAAGTTTTACTTGCATCCATGTTATTAAGTGATTACTGGTCATTTGAGGTTAATCTCAGATTTCCCTTATGGCGCATGGCGGTAAGTGTGAATTGAGGTGAAATTATGCAGAATACAAATTGTCTGTCATTGGATACGAATTAGAAATTCGAAACTACGAGGCGGTGTTGCAAGCGAGTTTTGTTTACGCTTTGTTTTATTCTATAGATATTGCGCATTTTAAGACTTTTAAAATTGGCATTTATGGGTGACTACTGAGATGACGATAAATAGGTATGGAAGAAAAAGACATGTTGCGCCGACCCCAAATAAATTGGGACAAGGGCAAGAGAATGATGATGATGATAGTGTATTTTAGTTTTGGAGTGTATACCTATTGGAATTATTTATTTAAATTATTTAGAAAGCTAGTTATAGGGACTTTATTTTACAATGAAACGCGCCTTTCCTGTTTCCACCACGAAACACCTAGAAAAGGTTATTGAGGGGTCTAGAGGGGGAATGATTACGAGGAAAAGAATTCTTGAAAAATTATAAAACTTAAATATAATTAATACGCATACGTATTATTAATAAAAAACTAAACCACTAAACAAAAAACTACATACAATTATAAAACTTTTCTTCCAAGATCCGTACTTCAAGCGGATGTAAGGACCAAAAACAGAAAGCAGTATGTTTTTTCGTAGTAGATTGTATCTTGCATGGCTTTCATTTATCGCTCCGCTAGCAAAATAGCCTTGGTCCTATGTACATTGGTACATTAAAAACTTGTTCCTAAATTGTCGTTTTCTAGACTTATTTCCATTACTTATAATGAAAGTATTAGTACTTTGCTATTGCTAGTACAGTATTTATTTTATTTATTAGTATTTATTTATTATTATTATTTTACGAGGATTAGTCATGTTTTGCTCGTTTCGTCTACTTTGTGTCATGCTCGATGCAGTTCTTATCATAGTGATTGAAAAGTAAGCCTACATGTCATAATATAATTTTAATACGATGTCTATGTCTATCCTAGTTTGTTTGGTTTTACCGGTTAAGCCCCGCGCGTACCACATGTGGCCCGATACAATAGAAAATCAATTGTGTCTCATTAGCGGGGATAAAGAGATTAAAAGCGCTAATCCCTGGAACTACCAGATGGATTATTTTTTTTTTGTATTTGATAGCATTTTTCTTGAGGAAGGCTATTTTACATCACGCTACGACCCTAGGAGCCGAGTAAAAAGGAAAAAGTCAGAAAGAAAACGAGGTAATAACGAGGTACGACGGAGTGGGTCGGGAGAACAAGAAATTTTACGCGGACGAAGTCACGAGTAGAAGCTAGTGTTATCTATTTATGCGTGGGTCTTGGCTAGGAAATTGAAAGACATTTCGGTTTCATTTTTAGTTGACATAAAAGGCAAGAAACTGAGATACAACCAAAAATTCGAAGACATCGTGACATCCACCAACCCGCACTAGGGCCGCGTGGTGGAGGCCTGTGTCACAGCAGTGGAAACATTATACGTTAAAAAGGCAAGTGTTTCAGGTAAGCTTACTACTAAATATTGTAAATTAAAAGCCCATTTCAACTCTTGTCTTTATTAAAAAATATACATAATATTTTCGGAACTTTGTGCCTATACTGAGAAATCAACCTCAGTCTTGCGATCAACAGCCGCGTCATCGACAGCCAGACCAGTCTGAAGGGGCATTGATATGTTTATATTATAATTAAACAATCTCCCTTCAAGATAAACAGCTCCATCATCGACTCAAGTATCAACTTCCATAATAAGGTCTTTTAAAACCGGTTTATAATAACTCCAAAACTTTCTATACATCTTTATTACACTGTTGACTGAACTTCAATATAAGTATATGAGTACATCTTTGAAGTAAAGGGGTTCATGTGCCCTTTGTTACTCTATTGTGTAAGCCCTTGTCGAAGGGAAGTTTGTTTAAGCATTTGTTATTTCAATGAGGATTAGTAGATCGGTTACATAATGGAGGTACTGTGATACTTTGTAGATTTGGTAAAAAAAAAAAGTGGGTATGGAAGTTTCGAAAGTGGTTTTGTGTATTCTAAAGCCTGCTTTATAATGTTGTCATTCATCACCTTTGGATAGTTTCCGGTATTTTGCAAAGAAGTACTTTGATCCAAAGGACCAATATTTGTATGCCCAACGACGTGATTATTATTTAGGTACAGACAGCACATCAAGCTACAACAATCTGTCAAATTTCTTTAATAGATTTTCAACTTTATCGCTAAAGCAGCATAAGGTTCAAGATTGATTGGGAAAAGACAGTTTCGGGTAGCTGCTTGTCTAGTTGTCTGTACGTTATATTGCCTTGTTGGTCTAGTGGTCGCAAAAACTACTGCTGAGCATAAAGTTCTATTCCCAGGCCGGGTAAAGTGTTCTTGGACTTTTCCAGGAATTTCTCAATGGCAGCCTGGAGTCTGGATTTATGCCCGGTTAATGGCACGTGGGACTTAAACATAACGAAATGTGGATGTAATGTCTCTGCCTAACCTTTCGGGGATTATAGGCGTGATGATAATATATTTTTTTATATCTCCTTGGTTCTTTTGCTCCCGATTTGCTTCTCAATATCCAATAAACGTTCATCGATGACGGACTTACGGCCGAACCCAATAACCTATTGACAGATAGCTGCTGATGGTAGCAAGTACAACTGTCATTATTATAATCAGCCTTTATTGTTCCCACTGCTGGGATACAGGCCTCCTCTCTTTGAGAGGGAGGTGGCTATAATCAACTACGCAGGCTCAGCTTTGAGGGCAAAATTGGTATTAAAATAAAACTTTAAGAAACATACAGTTTTATTGATCGATACAAGAATTCCAAAAAACATTATTTTTTCAGGTCTATAATGCAATCTTTTTTACATTATTTTAGACTTACAATATTCTGTGTGGTCGGGCACATAAGTCGGCAAGTCTGTAACCCATTTAAATTTTGCACACATTAGCACAACCCAATGACTCATTTATAATTTCAGACATAAACCAAAGTACCAAACTAGCTCTTTATCAATAGGAGCTGTCATAAAACTATCGAATGACAATAACAAGTGCATGTGAATCAGTGATGACTGCGATGTTTAGTGCCCAGATGTCTGCTGCATGTGATGCGAAGGACATTGCTTATCTATCTGGTTTAACGCTGGACTATTTATAACACCGTTAAGTAGTGAAGTGTTTGCGAAATGTACACTAGACAGTGTGGCTTTATGTAACGTATTAAATAGTACGTTTAGTAAATACGAGTAGTTTAGTTTTTTTTGGAGTAGAAAGATAATTACTCTATTCGGCACAGTCAAGGAATTAAAATGTGAAGCATCTTTAGGTTGATTTGTGCTTTCTTTTTATCATCATAATCAGCCTACAGCAGTCCACTGCTGGCCTCTCCTATTGCACGCCATACAACTCGATTTTCGACAACTGTCATCCAGCTGCTACCAGCCATCCTGCGAATATCGTCGCTCCACCTATCGTCCTGCCTTACGTTTGCCGATTCGCGGTCTCCATTGTTATTGGCTGTATTTTAAATAAATAAAAAATACAGTTCGAAAAGGTGACATTATGCACCCGCTATGTGAGATTGAAATGTGTTTGAAAATCGCCTAACACAATCGCTTCTTCACCGTACCTATAATATTAGGCGATCTACCATTCAGAATTAAAACTGAGACTGTCGAGCTAAAACGGTCTCAATTTTGTTCTTTATTCTAACGTAGAATTTTAAAAAGTCCCAGTTGCTAAACATCCCTCTAATATGTGTCTTTGTGTCATCATCTGCCTAGCCTTTTCTCAACTATGTTAGGATCGGCTGCCAGTCTAACCGGATGCAACTGAGTACCAGTATTTTACATGGAGCGACTGCCCATCTGACCTCCACAACCCAGTTACTGGGTATTACGTTTGTATCTTTGTGTATCTACCCTCAAAGCGTGAACCAGCTGCATAAAGATTGGTCTTCTGAATCAATTTGTTATTATGTAGTCATATTTATGTCCTAAGAGTCTGAATATAGAAATGCAATATTTGGTCCTTGTAACCGTAAACTGGGATATTCGATTTAAAATATTAGATCTTAAGACCTTAAGACACAATTTTAATTATGACCTCACTCGTTTAGCTTCTTTATTTATGTCAACGCTCGAACACTGACTAGATTAAAGGCTAAGCACGATTCTGATCTTTAAATCCTATGAGTTACAGCAATGGCTTCACTGCAAGATTGCAGACGCATACAGTACTTTCTCCTTAACTTATGATCCGATATGTTCGTACATTTAACATGACATTTTGCCATCTGACATTGAAGCTTATGTTGTTTAGATTGATATGACACTGTACATTAAAACACTATGTAAGAACATATTTTTTGTAGCATCGTGACAACGCATATTTAATGTATCCGTTATTCAGTACAGTATCGCAGTGTGTTGATGAGTTACAGAGTTTCTAGAGAAGACTATACTGATCTGTAGATCATCATCTTCCTGCCCTTATCCCATGTTACTTGGGGTCGGCGCAACACGTTTTCTTCTTCCATTCTCCCCTGTCAACCGTCACGCTATCCTTCACTCCCTTGTCTTTCATATCATTCCTCACACAATCCATCCATCTTTTCTTCGGCCTTCCTTTCCGCTTCCATCCGTCATCATGTATATTCATCACTCTTTTAGTCACATGCGTTTCGTTCCTTCTCATCACATGCCCATACCAAGCCAAACGATTTCCTGATCTGTATACTGATATACTGGTCTGTAGATGCGATGAAATAATATTATAAGGTCTTCTGGTGATTATTGTTGTCTTAAAAATTTGCTTGGCCTGGTCGTCCTATGTTACTTGTTGGTGCAAAATATTTATCTCCTTTTTTTCCCTTGTTAGCCGACACGTTATCACTTCCTTTCAATTTTTACCATCTCTCACACCAGTTCTCAGACAGTTGTTGGATGAAGAAGAGGAGGAAGAGGACTTCTTCTTCATCCATCACCATTATCATCATCATAAACTGCTAAAGACGAACCTCCAAAAAATGAGACATGAGGGACTATTGCATAAATCACCACGATTGTCAAACGTTTTGGTGATTACCACCTACCGCGCCGAAGAAACAGACACTTCGTACCAAACACTGTAAGTAGCCACTAAAACCCAAAACAACTGACGACGGGCATTACCACCGCCATTTAGGTCGTCAAATACGTAAGCAATAAATCTAATACTGACAAAGTCGCGTGTACTTACGTTAGCATACCAACCTATACATCCTAGTTTAGTCTGAACTCTCATTGTACGGCAAGCCAATACAATGATAGGTCAGGTTAGACAGGAAGTATACTACTGGAAATGCCGTCGTGTGTACAGTTTGACTATAAACCGGTACTGACGGACGTTCGCCGATTGTTTTGACTGCTAACGTCTCGCTGCTTTGCACTGGGAATGTTGACCCAATGTGCTTGTGTCTTTGTAGCTGTATGTTTCGTAGATACGTTGTGTTCATTTTATTGATGAGCTAAATTTCATGTGTTTACGATTGTACCGGCTGAAGGAATTCATTGGTTTACAAGAGGGTGAAAATTTATGAATGGAGGTCGGTTAATGACAATAGGCTCGTCCCTTATTACATGGGACTTCAACATAACTGGCGAAATGTGGGTGTACTTTAGGTACACTTCAACTTAACTCTTTGGGGATTACCGGCGTGATGATATGTTATGTAATGAGATCTGATCTGTTGGCTATTTTCATCAAGTCGAATATAATTTTGACATATTGGTACAGTCAGTTATAGCAATTACCTGACCTACCTTTGCATAATTGGTTGAGATTTTTTAGAATACGAAACCATAGAATTTTATAATTCTTTAATATTATTTTATATACATTTGAGCAAAGTAAATAAAATATAAAAGAATTATAAAATTCTATCGATTTGTATTCTAAAAAATCTCAACCATGTATGAAAAGGTGGGTCAGCTAATTGCATAACTGACTGTGCAACAGGATGTCGAGCAAATAAAATGCGACTAAGGTACTTTTGGTTCAACATGTGGCTTAATAGCATGTGGATTTTCATAAAGTAAATTGAATTTTAAATACTATGACGTAAAGTGAAAACAGCGTTAAAGGTAGATAATATACCAAAGTCAAAAACATAATACTTACATTAGATCACATTCTTTCGTGTACAATATCGAATAATCGAATTTAGGTTACAAGCCAGGTAGCGATAACTTCATTCGTACGAATAGCGTTCTTATTTCGTAATATTTCGCAATATCTCAGAACATAGATAAGTACGTCATTCCATGTAATCGTGATAGGTTAGTCTGTGGCTGCAGTCGCATTGGTGTAACCATGGCGACGACAGAAACAAAATGTTTTATATCGCTTCACATTTGCAAAGCTGTCGCAGCCAAAACTAAGAAGAGGTTTGCTTCGTGTTGTCACAACGTTCTTGTTGTTGTGTTTTATGCGACTATGGAGCTAGCAGGCCGCCTGATGAAGAATTATGAAAATGAGTACCGGCTAGGTGGAGCGGAAATCTTCGCAAGGTAACTGGTAGCAGCTGGATCATGCTGTCGAGAAATTAGCTGAATGGCGTGCAATTGGACAGGCCGATGTCTAGCAGTGGACTGCTGTAGGCTGAGATGATGATGAACACCGCTTTGTAGACACCTGCAAAGTCATACGTCTTTTCATTTGTAAAAAGTAGAAGAGAGTTCTTGGTGAAATTGGTCATTCGTAAAATTAGGTAAGGTAGGCTATCATTTTAGTGGCAACATAGGAAAAGTGTTAGTTGATTCCTGAATTAACACGATAAACTAAACTACATTTATCTAAAGAACAGTATTTTAAAAGAGACTCTTTATTTATTTGTCAACAAACAAAACACTGAAAGATAACAAGACACTGTTAAAAGAGTGGAAGTAATTTATAAAGATATCGAAAACAGAGAAGGTGTGACCAAAGTGCCCCAAAAAACCATAATAAATTGAGTCTATTTAAAAGTAAAAATGCTATTCCATTTGTTGAACTATCGTTTATCTAACGATAAATAGCTTTTCTTTCACTAACTTGAAACAGCGTTTTATCTGTAAGCTTTAAAACCATTTAAATGACTGAGTATACCTAAAGGACCAGTTTTGATTGACCTCTATTAACAAACATGGTGCTAGGGTACGCAGTTCAATTTAAATGGGTGATAGGTACAGAGTTCTTTAACAAACATATTGACTTGTTAGGAAATGTTTGACAAAATATTGGATCAATATTGGACAAAATTTTCTGAGCCCAGTATTGGTTGATATTGATGGATCGTAACTATTTTGTGTATATTTTTCTGATTGCCAGCAAATCAAGCTAACTGAAGCTCTCAAATTTTCCCAATCAACTTTGAACCTTATGCTTTAGCGATAAAGTTGAAAATCTATTAAATAAAGTTGACAGATTGTAGTAGCTTGATGTGCTGGCGTCTGTACATACATGTTAATGTTAGAAAATATATTGAAAGTAAAGAAAATACTATCAAAAAGGTCATACTCTAAAAAGTTTTATTTTTACCGACAAAGGTCAAATTAAATTAGCTAGCGTAACTCCACAGACGTTTTGGGTATCGATATCTAAAAACGATAATATCAAAATGATTTTTTGTTTGGGGTTAATAATGACCGCTGACAGTTTAGTTACTTGAAGTATGAATTGAGAAAATAAGTTTATTTTTGTTTTGTCGTATTACCCATCACGTCATTGATATTTCAAGTACTACCAGCTATCGTTGATCCAAAAAATTATATTCATCAGTTTAATTTCTATGATTTCCATACCCATCACGTCTGCGAAGTTTTGTTAGCTAATTTAATTTGACCCTGTATATGCAATTATACAGCAACAACATAGCAACATAGTTGGGAAAAGGCTAGGCAGATGATGATATGCATTTATTGATAAATAAATGTACATTATAGCAAAATTTAGATTATTATGTTTACCATCGCTCGTTAAAAAGATAGCCAATCAGCAAGGAGAAAGGTTGCTAATGGGGTTGCCTGGTGCATAGGAGTTATTTTAATACAACATACTATTAATTGCCTGAGTCACTCTAAAGCAATCACAAGATATTAATTACTATCCACTTCATTTTCTCCAACACTTTCTTTAATTAGTTGCAGCACAGTTCAGTAATTGACTATCATTTAGTGATATGAGTGAGATAATAGATATTTCGAAGAGAGGAATGATGGAGCTTGAAGACTGCAGGTAATTACTTAGTAGACGTGTTCGTGATTATAATAATTATTATTGAGCTTAAAGGCTCCCCGCAGAAAGGCGACGCGATTCTGGTAGAACAATTTCTTTGAAGTTTTCACAGAAATTGCTGTACTAAAGTCGCGTCGCCCCTGTCTGCGGGAGCAATAAAGTATAATTATATTATAAATAAATAAAGTACCTCTAATTTCTCTACATTTTTGACAAAATTTTGGCATTGATTGTCGCTGAGATGAGATTGCGACTAGATTTTGAACGTTCTTCATTACGGGTAATGCCTTCCTTCATGTAGACGAGAGAGAGATTTCACATAATTTTAGACTGTCATTACTGCGAGCTCTTGACCGATGCCGCTACGAGTAATATAAGCGTATACTCCGTTCTATAGTAAACAAATGGGTCATAGTGCTAGTGGTTATAGTGCCATCCACTTGCAAATTGAGTGTTTTGATTGAATTGTCTGAAAAACCGAAATACTAATTTTAAATCACCTTAAAGATGTTTTATTTGACCAACTAAGGTTATGTTTATAACCTCAATCTTCATCGACAAATTTTCAATATTACAATTCAATAAAATTATGTCATTCAACCAATATTTTTTGGAAAATGTGGTGACATAAAGTTGAAACCCTCTATAATACAGATGAATCTGTTACTAATTCCCTTTAGTGATTGATTAGGTAAGAATAACCTCAACACGGTTTGTTTACACTTTCATCTAAAAGTTTTGGAATAGGTTATAGACGGTTTCTATGCTAGGTTATTTCTAAAGAGAGTTCCTCAGATTCATTTGAATCGTTCGCATATTGTATGTTCGCTTGTTATTCGCCGCCAGGGTTTTACAACAACAGTGTATCGTTAGGGCTATTTAAAATACACACTTATGTTAGAGGTAGCGGGTGGGTCGTGACGGTGCATACGTCAGGATATGGCTCGAGACATGAGCGGTAGTGATTTGGTATTGGACGTGATTTAGGAAGGATGTAGTGATATGATAAGCTCTTTCGTTTTAAGTCTCGTATTCTTTTCTCATTAATTATTACTTACTATTATTATCATAAAATTATTAATTACAGTCTTATTCATAAATAAAGCTTATAGAAGGTTTAAAACATTCATTATTTAAAATGCTCAATAAGCCTTTAAAACGTTCGATAAAATTTTGTATTCATAAACGCTCCATAAACGTTCTATAACTAAAATATCCTTTATCATCATTATAAATCTATATATTGCCTTTAGTGTTTAGAATATGTTTTGTTTCCTGGATATTTTATAACTTTAAGTAAAGCAACGACGGATCTTTATAAAAACCTCTATAGAAGATTACAATAATAAAACTTATTTTCCATTTGGTAACAATGTATCAATAAAACTTTATTTAGCAAACACTTCAGGTCAATCCAACGTAGCTGTTTCTTCAAAGCTGTTGCTTCAACTTTCATCAAACAACTATGTAAAGGTATTATGCTTTTGACAAGCTCGCTCATACACCCGCTACCGCTACATCCCCTCCGTTAACCCACAAACCTAGGGTGGCCCGTAAAATTGTGTATTACCATCATCGTTCTACGACCTCGTCGGCGATATTAAGGGGACTATGACCTTATGTTACGACCCAGGTGGATGGAAGCACTGATGGGTCTACCTACAGCAATTATAAGCCCTTAATACATGCAACTAATGCTGGGCGATTAGTTTTAATGGCACTTAGCGGGTCATACGTGGCTTGTTCAATTCTGTTTAGAGGTGCTTTGGAAATGGAAGGTGAAATTGTTGCACCTTCTTTTGTTTAATTTGAAAATGTTGCTGTTTATTGTTTCTGCTGTTGTTTTTGTTCTGTTCTGTTTTACAATCTTTGGTTTTTAAAAGCAAATGTCAGCGGTTTTCCATTACGAAACTTTAAGCTTTTTTTTATCGAAATGGTAAATGGTGACAAACTCAACTCTTTATACAATACAATATACACCAAAATTACTAAAAAGAAAACAATTAATTTCTTGATTTGTTAATTAAAATGATTTATTACTAATTAAAATATTTATATGCTGACCAAGCGCAACACGTCATACTTATAGCTACAGATATAACTGATAACACTGGCATATCGGTGAGGCGAACCCATTCGCGATTTTCCCTTACAAAAAATCGCTAAACGAGCTTATAGAAGTTTTCACTTAAAAAAACAAATGTTTTTTGCGCCTCGAAGTACTCAAACTTCGTTCTATAAATCTTTGGCGCTTACGACAACTAGACCAACCCGGGTGGTTTAAAATATTATGTTAATTACTATTTAGTCATCAAGTAATTTTCATGTCTTACTTTTAAAGACAGCGCGTATATTACAGGAAATTTGCAATTTTCCTATTACCTGATGAAATAATTATAATGCTGGGTTACGCAAAATTACCTAGTTTCGCAACACACTTATTAACCGATTACGGCTATATTGAGGGAAGTAATGTTTTACTTCCGAGACTGTGGATAGATTTATAAGTTAACTGCTTAATTTAAATGAATTCTTGGAATATTACAACTTTAATACTTAATTAGAACTTTAATTATTTCATGTTAAAGAAAAAACAAAAATCCATCACAAAGATAATAATTGATGTAACTTGGAAAGCTGCCACACCTGCCGCATGTCAGACAACCAATGGGCCAAACTTACGACCCAATCCGGGTCTTAATGGCAAGCGACATCGCGGTAGGTCCACACAGAGATGGCGGGATGAGCTGGACTCCTTCAACAAGAACTGGTCAGTAGGAGCTTTAAACAGAGAGTGATAAGCGAAGTAGGGAGGCCTTTGCCCTGCAGTAGGATAGCACAGGCTTTTATTAATATGTTACATTAAAAAGAAAATAGGGAACGCTACAATCAGGAATTGTCACAGGTTGTTGACAATACAGGCTGGGCAAAACATCGTGGATCAAACGAAACAGGGCGATAGTTGGGGTTATTTGTAGTAAAAAATATGTTTGTGCGAGAGCCCTAACTTGATCTCCTTAAAAGTTATGACAATTTGAGTGTTTACAGTAAGGTTCTAATGTTAGAAATAATTTTTTTTGAGCCTTAAAAGATATTGAAAAAAGTGCCAATACTGATAAATCATGGTACCCACTGTCATAAAAGCACTGTTGTAGTGATTATACTTTTTTATTTTATTTTTTTTTATTATTTTATTACACCCTGTTTAGACTCGCCCCCACAAATTGGAACTTATAACATAACAACAAAATGTAGATTTACTCACATCCCTGCATACCCCTACAGATAATACAGGCGTTATGCATTGCAATGTGTTATGACATGGCTGTGATGTTATCACATACATATAAGTTACCTACATTCATTTTATTTTAAGCGAAATGGTAGCTATCGTGAAATGGTAGCTATCGTGAAATCATCTGTTGTTAAAAAAATGCCCATATCGTACAAATTACCTACAAAGCCTGATAGTAAAGTAATTATAAAACGGTTGATGACATTTCATTAGGTGAGAGGGACTCGTGGCTAAATGATTTACAGTTTGTCGATCGAAGAGTTAAGCTACGCTTGCCGCGGTCTGTTCGTAGATAGGTGGTGACCATCCATTACGTATGGAAACCCCTCCGTGACTCGGAAAATTCGTAAATCCGTTGGTCCTGGCTGTCATTCGTAGAACTTTGATAGTCGTTACGGGTAGTCAGAAGCCCAAAAGTCTGTTAACCGGGTCTTACCAAAAAAAATGGCATACTTTTGGACTGCCTATCTGACCTCCATGTAAAATACTGGTATTCAGCGGCATCCGGCTAGACTGGAAGCCGACGCCAACATAGTTGGGAAAAGAGTAAGCAGATTAATTGCCGTTTCATTAGGTGATAATAAAATCAGTTTCGTTACATAACCGAACTTGACCCAAACTTGCCTCGCCGTGTCACTTACAAACACACGACTGGCACTAGTCATTGTGTAAACTGACCACCCTTTATAATGAACATGTCGTGTTTTGATAATGGAGGCTTATGTTTTAAAAGCTTTTCCATTGATCACTCAATGTTGTTTTGTCTTTTTTAGGGTTCCGTACCCAAAGGGTAAAAACGGGACCCTATTACTAAGACTTTGCTGTCTGTCCGTCCGTCTGTCTGTCACTAGGCTGTATCTCAAGAACCGCGATAGCTAGACAGTTGAAATTTTCACAGATGATGTATTTCTGTTGCCGCTATAACACCAAATACTAAAAACAGAATAAAATAAATATTTAAGGGGCCGCTCCCATACAACAAACGTGATTTTTTAATATATGTAGTGTTAAATATTGTACAGTGGTACGGAACCCTTCGTGAGCGAGTCCTACTCGCACTTGGCCGGTTTTTTTTCTATGCAGGTGGAATATGTTGGAAATTCTTACGCTTCGCCCTAGGAACGTTATGGGAGGATTATCAATCTTGCACTTTATATATTTCTATTGATAAAAAAAAATCCCTAGCAGCGAGGTAATTGCTTAACACACTAACAGTAAGAATGGCTTTAATTTTGACAGTTCAACAACATTCATTGCGTTATATAAGGTGTTAAAAAATTAACCTTCCAAATTATAAGAGGTGCTTTAGGCCATCGAACTGTACAACTTTCACTATGGGACCAACTCTGAAATCACGGAAAAAAATCTGCTGTTTAATACGAAAGTTCAATACCTACTTGACCAAAATGTATGAAACAGCTGTTTTTTTTTCGTGATTTCAGAGTTAGTCCCATAGTGAAAGTTGTTCAGTTCGATGGTCTAAAGCACCTCTTAAAGTTTGTAGGGTTAATTTTTTAACACTTTGTATACACACAAAAGACACACACACTACTTACTGGTTTTCACAGAAAAGTTACTGATTGTTTTAAGTTAAATTCATTAGTCTGTTGAGTTACTCACTATTTATGTATATTATCAATCTTAGGAATATTAATGTAATAAGCGAATTTGCACATTATGATACCTGAGATACAGGTTTATCCTAGTTCAGGTCGATCCCATTTTTATATACCTACCACTTTAGCGTAAGGCTTAATATTGTAAATAATTATGCATTATTTAATTAAATACATAAATAAAACACGTTGTTGAGCAAACAAACTCCCGAACATCTGGCATCTGCTGCACCTTCAAGGTGCAAAAAAAAAGGTTATTTTCTCATCTAGTTTAAATAGAAAAATTACATTTCAACAAATTTATTAAAAAAATAAAAGTTATTTATCATAAAAAAAGTAAACGCAGATTATTCTATGTATAGATAGATGTCATTTATTATCTGCGACAATCGAACTTGCGACCTATGCAGCGTGCTACAGCGCCAATGATTCCTTCAAACAAAAACATTACTCGAAACAGGAACAGCGTCAAACTTATGAATAATTCTAAAGAATTAATCTACGCAAATAATAATTGCGAACACAAAGTGCTCTAGAGCTCCTACAGCTAATATTATAAATGGAAAAGCCTATTTGTTATATCATCATGGCGCAATAGCGAGAAGAACGTGAAAATAACGGAACTTATACGCCATTTGAGATAAGATTAGACATTTAAATAAACCTTTTTACAGTCCGTTCACCCGATTTTGACTTCTATAATACTGTAGGCACAAGGATGACATTAAAAGCAAAAAAAAGTGGTTACAATACCAATTGTTTACTGCAGCTGCCATTTGTCATGCCACCAACGCAATAGATTTCAAAATCGTTTGAACGGACGGTCAAAAATGTTTATTTAAATGTCTAATCTTATTCCAAATGGAGTACCTATAGCTTAAACTTAATTAATATACTACCTCATTGGTCTAGTGCTCTGAAGCGCTTCTGGTGAGCATGAGGTCCTGGAGTCGATTCTCGAAAGTGGTATTGGGATTTACCATCAGAAACTTCTCAGTAGCAGCCCGTAGTCTGGATTTGTGCCCGTTTGATGGCAATATAGGCTCGACCCCTCTTATATATGACTTACCTAAACATATCTGGCAAAATGTGGGTGTATTATAGGTTCACCGCAGCCTAACCCTTGAAAGAAAACAGGTTTTATATTATTATATTTGTTATGTTAATTATAATAAATATTATTATAATATTTAATAAGGGTTGGTCCTTGGCAGCTCTGGACAGAGAGGTGGAAAGAGAGTAGGGAGGCCTTTGGACAGCAGTGGGACATTAATTGCTGGTAAAAAACCTCCTCCTTTTTTTGAAGTCGGTTAAAAAAAGTTTATTATAAATGGAAACCCCTGTTTGTTATACCACCATTGCGCAAAAGCGCAACGGACGCGAAACTAACGGAGATTACCTTAAGGGGCTTACAGGACCTAAACACAAAAAACGCAAGTTTTAGAAACAATAAAAGTACATGATAAACTACAGTAAAAAAACTCAAAAAAATATATGATATTCTTCAGGATAAATGCTAGGAAGATAGTGTGTTGAAAACATAATACAACTTATTTGGTACGATAGAAAAAAATCATGAAGATACCTCTAAAAACTTTTATTTTACAACAAAATTCATACTAATATACATACAATCATTATGATTTTTTGTCAGATTATTCTACAAGCAACATACTAAAACTATAGTGTTTTAGTTTTTTTGTCCAAACACTAGATTTTTCGTAAATCGATAATTGCTTCATATTTTGCAATAAATTACCAGCGTTGTGGCATCGCGCTTCTCTTTCTTTTCTATGCAGTCCGACAAAGACCGCGCTTTAGGTCATGTAGTCCTCTTAAACCTAATTAATAAATATAAACATGATTCAGGAAAGCTATTAATTCATATAAATTGTAGTCATATTAAAGGCAGGAAGGACTTAACCATCTTTTTCCTAGGTGTCGCAAGATTTATGTTTTAGATAGAGGAGAAACGAGGTTTTTTTAAAAGGTTACCTAGTTCACATAAACAGAAGCTGCCGGCTGTAAAGTTAAAGCCAAAGTTAAATATATTTCAAATATGCGCCTATTTGACACTTTTGAATGTCAAAATTTACAATAATAAAAAGATTTGATTCTAGTAAAGGTAGTTTAGTATATAGAAGAATGGCCAAGAAACGCCTGCACCACTCTTTTAAAATGTTTTTATATATATTTTTATACATTAATTTAATAATTGTTTTAGGAATATAAAAAATTGAAGAGTATGAAAGCACTGAAGATAAAATAAGTTTTGTACAAGTTAAAGTAACGCACGTCTGGCTCAGATACATCGGATCACCAAACCATTTGCTAAATTTGGCGTTTGTAAAATTATAGCACTAAATTTTTTGGCAATCGAGTAAAAAAAAAAAAAAAAAAATTCGCAGCAACAAAATCTGCTCAAAAATATTTCTTCTAACTGTACTCTCTACAACTACAATACTGGTATGCCAACTTACCTCTTGGTTCAACTCAGTTGTATAAATTGTAAATACGCTCCAAAGTTTAGTAAACATCTTTACCACATTCCTCCACATGTTAAAAGGTTGTCATTGTGTCGCTATTATCGCCTCCGCCTGTAAATTGGACTAGCCGATATGTTTTAGTGTTAAGTGTCTGCGAGGTGGTCTTGTTTGCAGTTTTTTTTGCTGAAGAAGTGTCTTTTTGTTTAGAAGTAGGGTAGTTATTTGGTGGTTGATATTCTTGCTTTGACAGTCGGATAAAGTTAAAAAGAAAGTAGGTATCCTAACATCTTAAAATGTACGGTATTATAAAGCTAGAATTACTAACCTCTTAATTTTTTAAATGTATGAAAGCACTGAAAATAAAATAAATTTTGTAACGCATTTCTTTGTAAATGGAAGAAATCCATACTATCAATACTAATATTATAATGAAATAACTTTGTTTGTCTGTCGATCCGTCTATCTGTAACCTTTTCAAGTCTAAATAGCAGAATGGATTTGGCACACGAATCGACTATGACCTGGTAAGGTAGGCTACATATTCCAGGAGGCCCGCAGTGGCGGACCGGCACCAGTCGGGGGTTCTCGTAGTCAGTAAGAGTCTGACAGACCCCTCTGCCCGTCTCAGGGCGGAGGAGATCCATGAGGATTTTCCAACTCGGAAACAAAAATAAAAAAAGTATACAATACATATCCTAGTAGTAGGTATACAATCCTCATGGTATTATTTTCGACCTTACAAAAGCTAGTACGATATGAATCAAAGATTATCCGCGAAAATCGTTCGTCTTTATCAAAGGATTGATTGTTGACTCAAACAGCACCCTAATTGCGAAACAAACTTTCAATCACAATCTGAATGATTTTGAAGGATATTGCTAATCCATTGCTTCATAATTACGTTCGAAAAATGTTATTACTCAACAACGTAAATAACGCAATTAATGTTGTTGAACTGTCAAAATGAAAGTCATTGCTATACTGATAGTATGTTACGCAATTACGCCGCTGGGCCCTAGCCCATACAAATTTATACAAATTATCCCGAAACTATCTGCTAGTACCTACGATCAAAATCAAAGATTATCGGTAACAATCGATCGTCGTCATCAAAAGATGGGTTGTTGACTCAAACAGTTGAGCGACAAGCCCTCATAAAATGCATTGTTTAATTTGACTTTTTATCAAAGAAGTTAGCTTTGGAGAAATCTTAATTATAGGGAGCTTGCCAAAAGGGCCGAAAAAAAGTCGACGCCTGTGATTTCCCATTGTGATTCGTTTAGCGAGCGTACATGTAATAGTATGCAGCTAAGGTTGCGGCTACGAAGACCAAGCTGAGCGATTATGAAATCGCTATTTAATCTTGAGTTGGGACTATTCTTTAGTAAAAATATTTATTCAGTATTAAAATTGGTAAAATTGTAACATAAAATCTTAGAAATAATTTACAAAGGTATTATAATGTTAGATGCCTGTACTAGGATAAACCTGTCACAGGCGTAAAAATGATTCATGTTAATTGTACAGCGTTGATGTGTTTTCTACTCTTCCTTTGTTAGTGTCAAAGTTAAACTAATGTATTTAGAGCCATTTACTAAAACCGGCACCATAGTTAGCGCATTATATTATGGATTTACCAGAAAAACAATTTTCTTTATCCAAGCAAGCACTAGCAGCATGGATTGCGTAGTGTCAACTAAGGTAGTTGATTGTCAAGAATTTTGGTCCTTCGAGCCGGATATGAAATTCCGGCTTAATAATATGCCAGATCGCCTTTAATCGAAACTAATATTACAAAGAGAAAAGATTATATTTTTTGTATGTTACGTTTTGTTGCGCTTTGTTTGTTGTTTTGTTTTTTGCATGCCTAAACGGCTAACCGGATTGCCCTGAATTAGAACATAGAATAATTTTTATTCCGGTATTCCCACGGAATGATGCGGGTAAAACCGCGGGGCGCAGCTACTATGAGGTAAAGCTCTTTCCACCCGCTGCCAAAGTAACCTAACTTCAACTTTACAGTTTCGTAAGCTCCCTACTTGCCTTTTACTTAACGCCATCACGATAATTTTGTTCGTTAATTAATTTGTGTGTGCTAGAATTTTATTTAAAAGTCTCTTTCAATTGGTGTTTACTTTGGGTGTGTTACTTTTCAAATGTGCGTTGAAAACGTTTTGTGTGATAAAAGTGTGGGTAATGGAACTTTATTCGTTTATTATCGACATTAAGGCCTCCCTTCCCTCTTTCCACTTTTCCCGGTCTACTGCGATTACGGGCTAATCCTTTAAGAAGGAGTCCAGCTCATCCCGCTATCTCTTTCTGGGCCTGCGACGTAGTCGTTCCCTGCTATTTGGGATCCACTGACTGTTGGTTTTTGCGCATTGCTGCTCCGACATACGACAGACGTGGCCAGCACAGCTTATAGACATTAAGCATAATTATTTTTCATCATAATACTTTTATTAAATTTTTGGAAAAAATAATATACTTACTTGTGTGTACATAAAAAAAATGGTAATACCTATTGCAATTTGGCTCAAAATTAGACCACACATTATTTTACGCGTTAATATTTCTGCAATTCAGAAACAATTTCATAATCACCATATATTTGGCGGAATTTGACATTCCTTAGTTCAAAGTAAGCGCATCCAAAGTGCCTCATTGCTTATTTCGATACAAATGAAGAGGTTACGACATAGCAGTTTCTGTAAGCCCAAAACCACAAACGATAGTCGTAAGTTTTATAACAATTCCCAGACCTTTCGTCTCTGATATGCCCCGACAAAGCAAAACAGACATCGAACTTGCATATCGAATGATTGTTACATGCAAGAGACTATTCATAAAGTTGCATTTAATTTTTTTCAACAGTCACGGATTTTGATTAGCACTTCCCTACAATTCGCACAGTGCGCCCATTGTACCAAAGTGGTGGACAAAAAACGTGAATAATATTCGGTCATTGAAAACTTTCGACACCGTATTATTAACTGTTAATCGCGGGACCACAATGTAAGGGTCTCGAAAGTTATGCGTTCGTCACTTTGTCGGCGGCCGGCGGTTTTGTCCGGGGTTTTTTGTGTGCATCATCGAATATGTTGACCAGTGGTTTGTGTGTGGTGCGACTGATAGAACTTGATAGTTTATTTAAATCTGAAATCAGTAACTTACGTTTTAAATAATTTTAAATAAGCTATATGTAATACATCAAAATTAGATTCCTTTTTTAATTCATTGTAACACACGTGAATAAAAATAGTCTTGTTTGTTTTTGTTTCATTATTAGACTTGCCATTATTCGAGATCAACAATGCTGATTTAAAAATAAAAACACAAACTGTCTCTTGTAAATCTACTTAATAAAATTTATAAATTCAAAAATCTAAGGATTAGAATTTTTAAGTGATGTATGCTAATAAAATCCCAAAATCAAATATGAGCTTCTTTAAAATTGCACGTTTACTTTTCGACATGATGCAATCAATCCATGTTTATTTTATTCCTCCAAGTATCAAGACTTACCATGACCGCCAAACAGCGGCATATTGCGGTTACAATGAAAACGTTTTAAAAGAGTTTTTTGTCGAAAACGTCGGGCATCGCACCACTGTGTCAACGAAAGGTGCACATAAATATTAATGTAGACGCATTATACACCGAACTGATGGAAAATTAATTAAATTGATTATTAATTTCACATTATCTGTATTTTCCGCTTACATTTCATTGTGGGAATCGTGTTTTTTGCTGTCGGTTCTGTCGGAGAATTTCGTGGAAAGAAGTTTTATCATTTCGTTGATTTTACTCGTCCCATCGATGCATTATCTGCGTTTCAGACGTTGCTGTTAGGTTTACATAGGTACAGTAAATGGCATGTTTTTTTTTTGGGTAAACGTAAATAACTTTGAGAGCTTTACGAACCCTTAGTACCGGGACGAGTAAATAAAACCACTGTTTGTCATATTAATTCAATTATTATTCCTAGAAGATGGTTCTACATTTTTAAAATTTTTTCCTTGTCTGCTGACTGGTTAGCCAAATCTCACGCCTCCTTGTTTTTTCTATTCTTTTTATAAATCAATGTTTGTCTCGTATTTCTGCCATCTACTTTTTAAAGTATTCATAAAGGTTGCATTTAAGCACCAAATAGGTTATAATCTTTACAGTACCTAGCATAGCATAGCATAATTAGCCTATAAAATTCCCACTGCTGGGTCACAGGACTCACAGGCCTCCTCTCTACGAGAGAGAGGGAATGGGCCATAATCCACCACGCGGGCCCAGTTCGGGTTGGCGGATATCACATATTTTCATATTTTTATTTCTAGGCCGGTTTTCTCACGACGTTTTCCATCACCGTTTTGAGAGCAATGGTGATGAACCTACCTACAGTACCTACCTCTATGTAAAAATACTAATTGAGCAAAAATTGATCACACACAAATATTTTGTTTTGTCCTGTGTTAAGAAACCACGCTCATCTCAATGGTAAATATTCACTTGATATCCTCCATGCGATAGTGATTTAAAAAGAGAACCAATTTATATTGTGAACGTCACAGCTCTCGTCGAAATTTAGTTCAAGCGCGATGATTGGACAAAGTGTAGAAATCTAACCACATCGTGCAATTCCCTTTAAGTTAATACGAGAATAATTCCCATCTATCTCCTATGATCTATGCGTAAATTCTGAATATACAAATAAACGGCCAATTGGCCTTATGATTTAAGTGTCGATTGTCAAGATTTACGTTTTGCGTGCAAACTGCGCTTAGATTCGAAATGATACGCCATAATGGTGCGTTAACAGCCATTTTGGAAAGGTTAAAGTTTCAAGAGTATGTATAGAGAACGCAAATTGTGTTACACGTCAGAGATTGTGATTTTGATGCAGTGTGCGATTTATGAGGACAGCCTTAAATGCCCTTACAAAGGTACTATAGTCCACACTTACATTAATGTTGTTAATAAGTAAATTTTTCTTAGTCTCGGTGTCTGGCAATTCAAGTTGTATTTTTTTTTTCGTCAGACTGTATTGTGTCCCACTACTGGGCAAAGGCCTCCCCATTTTCCATCCAAACCTCCCTGCCTGGAGCGATCTCTGCTGCAAACCTCGTCAAAAATATCACACCACCTTCGCCATGGTCTACGTCGATAATATTTCTTTTTCTTTGAACAATGTATTTTCTTCTTTCTTTCCTTTTAGTCTTATTATTTCCAGCTTTTTCTTTTCTCGTATCGGCAAGAACTTTTTGACAATAGCTTGTGCTTTGATAAACATATTAGTCAGTCAGCAAGGATAGAACGCAAAACAAAAGTCATTTATTCAAATTAGGCTGAGAATCAGAACTTTTGATCGTCAAAATTACATAGGACAGTCCCCCAACGCCTGCCCTTCACCAGTTCCTAATGTTTTAGCTGGGAAGAAGTCGCGCAACAAACTCCCCGGAAGTTTCTGACTGGCCTGTACCTGTATACCAGACGTATTTTTATCATCACGCGTAAAGGCTCTTTTAGTGCACTTTACTCTGCTTTGCATTAAGAAACTGATTGCTGTAAGCAAATATATCTAGGTTTAATTTATTCATGACAAACTGCGATACTGCGTTCAAGTTCCTCAAAGCTTTAAGACTTTTGCGATATGACGTAATCGGTGTGTTAGATGCTGTTACTCGTTTACTGCGTTACGAGTTAGGTATTTATACAGGATGATGCGTCCTTAACCGGTTGAATGCCGTAATTACAGACACAAAAAGCCATTGTGTCTCGCGTGGATCCACGTTTAAGCATACGAAGAGTTAAATGGTCTTTGTTCATTACCATCATTATAATAATATCACAGTTCATGATTGGACAAACGCATAGTTCTATTGATTGTTTTCTTTTAATGATTGGTCGCCCATTGCGTTTTGTTGTGTTAATTGTATTTATTGTTAATTATTTTCTCATGGACAATAAAATATAAATAATAAATATAAATTCTTTTAATTTTAACAAATGTTAATCTTGTAAATAGTTTTGTATGAAATTGTTGCATAACGTTTAAACTCAAGTCATAATTTGCATATCAAGACATATCGAGTTGTAGAAATAAGTATACATACTTTGATCTTAAAATTAAGACGTATACCTACTGCCGGTTTACTCTGTAAAAATCTTACATTAAAAACTTGGATGAAATGAGCTGTTATTCCACCTGGTTCTAGGTATTGACACTATTGACAGCTCACTTCAGCTAAGTTTTCACGATAAGTTTTTTACAGAAAATATCGGTTGTTTTTTTTTTTTTTGGTTAGCCCATAGTCTCCTACTGTTGGGCATAGTCCTTCCCCAAGGCCTTCCAGGAACTCAGCTGTTAATTATATTAAAATATTGTTAAATAAATCAGACAAGGAACTCTTCACATGTGCGTTTGAACTTAATTTACCTTAAACCAACAACGACATAAATAAACTCCTGATCTTAGTACCCAAGAAATACATGACCTAAAATCAACTAAAGCTCTTACACGAAATGAAGTCAATGCGGAATATAAACCAAGTTTCAAATTCAATGATAACGAACTCTCAATAAATCCAGAAGGCATACGCATAGTAATTGATGTGAGCGTCCTAATTAACTACCCTCTGATATCTACTAATTGGTTTCCAAACAGGTTACACAGTAATGCTTGTACCACAGACTGAATAGAAGGGTACAGAAGGCACGCTCTATACCACAAGTGAAGACAGGAGCACGCACACAGACGCGTAAGTGCGGCGATATCAAACAAATTGTCGCTCGCATGACAGGTCAAGTCACAAGTCCTATCTCATTTTTTATCTGATTTGAGTTAGGACAACTACATTTTTCTATTCGTGATTCTTTACATTTTGTTGCCTTTCAAAATGGTTATATTTTGAGATCCAAATAACATAGAGGCACAGATAATATAATACTATAGAGGTACGACGGTTAGTGAAAAATTTAAAAATCACGAATAGAAAAATGTAGTTGACCTAACTCAAATCAGCTAAAAAAATTAGAAAAATGAGATAGGACTTCATGCGAGCGACGAAATGACAGTCGCGAGTGCGCTTGCGCTCGCTGTACGTGAAGCGTATCTATGTGTGCGTGCGTTTTCGCTTGTTGTATGGAGCTGGCCTTCTGTATCTATCTTAATTGAGCTTGTACATACCGACTATTGATAAAGTTGATTTATTACTCTCAACAGTGTAGTTGTCTTTGATAGTTTCGGGTTATTTATTTGGAGTGTTAAGTGTTTTATAACGATGTTTAACTTGATTGGGTTGTCATTTATTATTTTTGAATTCAGTTAGTTCTTGTTTGTGGAAAGGAGTTGTTTAATTTTAATTTTATCATCATTTTAATTTGCGATTGATTATGTTGCTCTTAGCTAAATAATAACAGTCACACGGGTTGATCGAAAGCTACGCTTGCTGCGATCGGTTCGTGGATAGGTGACAACCTATCACATATCGAGACCACTCCGTGCCTCGGAAAGCATGTTAAGCCGCAAGTTTCGGCTGTCATTCGTAGATCTTTGACAGTCTTTACAGCTAGTCAGAGAAGCCCAAAATCTGACAAGTATGTAGTTTTATCAAGGTGTATCGTGTTACTGGGTTGTGGAGGTCAGATAGGTAGTCGCTCCAGGTAAAATACTGGTATTCAGCTAATCCGGTTAGACTGGAAGCCGACCCCAACATAATTGGGATAAGGCTAGGGAGATTGATTCTGTTGGTTCTTTTACGTAGTCGATTATATCTATATATATATTATCTATCTATATCTTCTATATCTTATATATCTTGTTTATTCTTTTCCCAAACCGAAGATACCACAATTAATACCTTTCTGTCGTTTACGTATTCCTTTTTAAAAATATTCAGGAACCGTTATGACCAAATTATTTTCTTCGTTCGCCCTTTCAAAGCTTAAGTCTTAGTGAAAGTATTAAAACAAACTTTTAATGGATTATTACGAAAGTGATAAAAGCTCTGTCGTCATAATTATATTCCAGACAGATGGTTTCAGCAGATTATCAATTAGCTGGTTGACTTTTTGTAGTAATACGACAACTGACTGAGTGAGAAGGAGTTATATTTAGAGAAGAGTCCATGTACTTAGTGTTAACGAAAGACTGTTCAGTTAGAGTGCTCAACTCAAGTCAATGCGATTATTTTTTTCATAGATCAATCACCTAATTAACAGGGTAAAGAATGGGTTTTGACGACGTATTTTGCACAATAGACTTACGTATATTGTATACTAGCAGCGGCCAGCGGTTTCACCCGCCTAAGTGTTGATCCCGTGGGAATATCGGGATAAAAAACTATCCTATATCCCTTCCCGGGACTCAAACTATCTCTATAACAAATTTCATCTAAATCGGTTCAGCGGTTTAAGCGTGAAGAGGTAACAGACAGACAGACACATTTTCGCATTTATAATATTAGTATGAATTACTGTTTACGATACTGTAGAATTCTAGCTAGTACCAGTACCTACGAGTTATTTACTATATTATTTGATTAAGCAGCGAGAGTTTTTAGTAAATTCGTGCTACATAAGCACCAGGGAGCTGGGAATGGAGCAGTGGTGGCCCAGGGATAACGGCCTCGACTTACGAGTTCTAGGTCGTGGGTTCGAACTCAGGCAGGCGCTTTACTTTGTGTAAACAATTTCATCACCACTGCTTCCAAAACGATGAAGGAAAACATTTTAAGGAAACCGGCATGTTCTAGAATCAAAAATTGAAAACGTGTGACATCCACCAACCCGTACTAGGCCCGCGCGTTAGATGTGCCCGCTCCCTCTCTAAGGGAGGTGGCTGTGTCCCAGCAATGGGAACATTTTAAGTTGATTATGCTAAGCATCATAGCATGTTTAGAATGAAAGATTCGGGCGCTAAGCAGTAATATTTACATCCATTTTTACTATTTTGTATTATTTGTTATCGCAGTCCACTGTACCAGTTGAAATTATATTATAGTAAATAATTTCATCATCTGAAAAGATCCGCCTACTAACATATGAGCTTAAAACACACATCACAATAATAAACAGACAAGTACAAATTCTCAGTCACAACATAAATAATGAACAGCTCACCAACACGCAAGAAAAATGTACAAAATCACTTAAAGACTTAAGAATTTAAATGGCTTGTAATTACAGAAAAGCCACAAGTTCCATTGCAAATAAGTCTGAAGAAATAAAAGTTAAGAATGATTGCAGCGAGCCACGCCTTCTGAGCGTAAGTGATGTGAGGGCTGTTTCACACACACGTCATGAAGAGGTGTTTTAAAATAAATGGTTTGAGAATGACGAGAGAAAGCGGTGAAACATGTTTGTAGTCGTTGTAGTTGGAGAAATGAGGAATGAGGTTGTGAGGGATGAGAGAGTGCACCTGTGTCTGCGCATTGTGCACTATAATATATCCCGTTCCGAAGGCTAGTCTCCTCTGAGATTGGCCATCATGGCCGAAATTCGGACTGGAGGACATCCAATGATAATATACATTGATGGAGGAGTTTATTGAACGCATAATGCTAGTTTATTTAGCAGCATCTATATGCAAAAACTTTACCAGAGACAACTATGCATTTGCATTAATTTAGCGTCCTTGTAAAAACCTCCTTGGAGTCTTTTCAACATTATTAATATTATCGCCGTTGATGGAACCAACAGAACATCAGAAACAAATCCTGGAACAGCTAGTCTAAATCGTTTTAAATTGCTTCTTCACCAGTATGAAACACCTCAAGTACTAAATAACTTAAAGGTTAAGCCTGCACTACACGACGTAGGCGTCCAGACCACAGTAGAGATAGTTACAGAAGGACGTCCTCATACAGCGAGTGAAAACAGGCGAACGCGTACATAAACGCGTACTTACGGCGATCTCAAACGAATACCAGTCGCGAGTGCACTTGCACTCGCTGTACGTGAAGCATATCTATGTGTGCGAGCATTTTCGCTTGTTGTATGGAGCCGATCTTTTGTACTTATATGTTTTGTGGCTAAGACTTCGTTGAAAGTAAAACCGTGTTTGTTGATCCTTGACATTCGACTATCTGTATCAATGTCCACGGCTTAAAATGTTGTGGCGTTATTGACAGATTAAATGGTGTAATTTGCTGTGGAGTTTCCAAAGAGTTATAGTAAACTGGGGTGCAATTGGATTTTCGCTCGATATAAGTATACGAAAACATGTTACTAAAGAAATATTGCAGAGATCTTATAATATACTTATAATCTTTATAGAAGTAATATGGAATTTTTGCACATGCTACTTAGATTTTTGGTGATTTACTCATTGGGGGTTTTTAGTAGCTCATTGTGTATCTTCTACTTCATTTGAAATCCGTAAGTTTCACTGTTAGAAGCTATTATGTTCCCAATATTTTCTAGTCTTTTGTATATCAAGTACCCAGATTTTACAACCAAAACACAGGAATTTTTACCCGTAACAATTTCTGTTGATACACATCATACTCCACTTTGATTCATCGTAGTAGGCGCGAACTGTAAAAACGGAATTGCTCGTAAAACATCCCCTACACATAATTCTGCCCCCTAAACATCGGGTTTCATAATATTGCTATCTTTATTAGCTGAGGGTAAGATTTCATCACTTCAAGAGTCGGTTTTCTTGCATTATTAGCCGATGGTGTGGAACTGTGTTGTGTTTTGTGTCTGTTTTTCTTGTAAAATTTCCTTGCAGCGTTACATTTTGATATACCATATATAATCTCGCTATTGTTTTCGATGCGATTGGACGTCAACGCATAGAAACTGACATAATAATTTATAACAGCTCATAGAAACTGATTTTTGACAATACATACTTTTAAAATTTAGGTAACAGTTCTGAAGGGCGCCGTATATCGCACCTTTAGAACTATAGACCTAATACGAAATTTGGAGATTTCAACTTTGTCTCATAAAATTACCTTGCACGACCATCTTCACCGAATCTTAATAAAACAGAGACTTAATATCATTTTTTAGATAGGTCTCTATAATTCTAAAGGTGCGATATACATTTTTAATTTATATTTAATATACAAGTAATAAAGGACTCAAATATGTTAATAACAATATTTCATAACAACTATGTTAGTAAACTACACACTTAACCTAACACTGCAATATAGTTAGTTATACGGTCGATCGTAAAAATGAATTTAAAAAATATGAACAGACAGGAGCTCGTCTAGTTTCAATTAATCTAGTTGTAATCAATGATTATAATATCCTATAAGTATGATGGATAGAGCGTTATTATTGTTACCAAACAGATAAAATTTCTTACGATATGAGCTTCCTTTATTTTTATAAATCTGTACCAAGTACATATGCTGCCAACAATCTTATACCCACTTCAATGAACCTTCATATCCGATTCAAGAAACACTAACATTTTTATTCCCCGTCATCAAAGGGGATATGAGCCAAGGTGTAATTTACCGGTCCCCTCCGAGACAAGATATGCAACAAAAAAGGCGGCAGCCACCGTGTCCAATTTGAACTAGTGAAAAATGAATGTCTATTATCCTTACTAAATTATAGTAGGATCACCCTGTACTATGAAACTGGTGGCGATACGATAGATATACTGATACTATAGATATACTGTTGCATTTGATTTTTAAGTTTTAATATAAATTATGTCCTTACTGGTTTGGAAACATTTAGAAAGTGTAATAATTATGGTTTATTTTCAAATCGATACTAAGATGTATATGAAATCATGAATGGATTAACCCGTCAAACAATCGCCTACTAGAAGCTGTTTGCATGTAAGCACTCAACGGTTTTCAGGATTACCTATATTTATTGTTGTTTCGAGTGTACTTTTCTTAAAAACAATCGCTAGTTCATACGACATATTTTGTCTGGTTAGTAGGTACGAGTAATACAACAAGGTATTGGCAAAAGTTAAATAGGTATTTACAGGACTTAAGGTAGACGATAATATAGTTACCATAAATGTTATCGATTTTAGTATAATATAGAAATAAACTAATTTTACTATTTTTATCGTCGGTAATCAGGTTCTTGGTCTTAATACTTATCATAAAATAAGCACTATTAACGGTATTGAATGTATCAACGTCGAAAAATCCAATGAACTCACATCGAAAATTCTTCCACAAAGCTCCCTGCATTTCATTTTCGCTCCACCACAATCCTGAATTATACCCCACAAACTCCACTATCACATGGTAAGGGCATCGCAGGGGCCAGACGTCGTCGTAACTTTACGATCCCAACTTTACTGCACCGGCCCTGCAACGGTGGGGAAAAAATAAATTGGAAATTGACGCCCTCCTGATAGCACCACGTTTTACGAGTCCAACACTAGTGTGGATAGAATGATGTAGGGTTGTGGATGTGAGACTTAACCCAGGTGGGATGTGTACAGAAGATTTTGACAAAAGCAAGATAAAGTTGTAGTAATTTGGGTGTAACCGCTAGGGATTTGCAGGTAGACTGCGCAGGCTGTTAACGAATGAAACTAACTTGTTAAATTAATACAATATATATTTATTAGATCAAGGAGTATACGGCTAGGTCACAGGTTATAGTTATTGTTTGATTTGAGCACTCGTACAAATCTTATTGAGGATGATGTGACTATGGAAGCGACGATACAAAATTCGGGTATCAATTAATCAATGAACTCAGCCTATCTTAGTCCACTGCCAGACATAGACCTCGCCCAAGCTGCGCCGCACTCGGGTATAATTGAAGAAAACTGGAAATAAATATAAAACTTGTGACTGTAGGACGATATTATGAAATACGGAATATAATTGTATTCTATGGCATATACGATAACATAAGTGATGACTTAAAATTGAATAATGCAGTCAAAGAAAAAGAAAACCACGGGACTGATAAATCAAAACCAAAAGTCATTTATTCAAACTAGGCTGAGAATCAGCACTTTTCGAACGTCAAAATTACAAAAGACAGTCCCCCAAAACGCCCGCCCTTCACCACTTCCTAGTGCTTTCGGTGGGGAGAAGAACTGGCGCAACAAACTCCCCAGCAGCACAACTATTGAAAACAAATGAAAGGTGTTAATGCATACTATAGGAATTAGAGACGGTGTGATATTATTGAAATAGTCATAAGAACAGTATTCGCAGGAATGGAGTTAAACGGATCAAGTTATTGGAAAATAAGACAAATAAGATCTATCAAATACTAGCTTCTGCTGGCGACTTTCATCAGCGTGGAAGTCGACTACCTACAGTCCTACTCCATTAAACATATCCGTACTCGGTAATACTCTAGCCTACTATAAGTGAAAGAATTTATGTAATCAGATCTTCAGTACTTTCAGAGATTGCCTCTTATAAGCATAATCAGCTTATAATATTCCCACTGCTGGGACACAGGCCTCCTCTCTGTGAGAGGCAATGGGACATAATTCACCAAGCTCGCACAGTGCGGGTTGGCGGATGTCTCATGTCCTCGATTTTTTTGTTCTAGGACATGCTAGTTTCCTCACAATGTTTTCCTTCATCGTTTTGAGAGCAGAGGTGATGAAATTAAATACACAAAGTAAGCGCCTACCTGGGATCGAACTCATGACTGACAACTCGTCAGTCGAGACCGATTCCAGTGGGCCACCACTGCTCCATGAACAGTCAAATAATCCTCCACACCTATAAACAATCTCGTTCCTTATAAACAATCAAATAAGTTGTCTTCTTTATGGGGTTGACATATACTTAATGGACAAGAACCCCTAAATTTATTTCAAAAAAATAAATATTAAAAAAGAAAGTTTTCTTCTTTATAGTATAAGCTTAGAAAAGAATTGAACAGAATCATTTTGCGACCAATGCTCTGAGAAACTCTGTGTTTTACGGGCCCAACACTATTGTGAATGAACGTCCTACCTGTCTACAGGTACTTATACTGCTACAGGTATTTATATTGCTACAGGCAGTTGCAGTTTGTGTTTATGTAACTACTTTCGTTAAGGACTTTGGAGCCTGTCAGTGAAGTTACTACTTTATTTATGTCTTTTTCATTTCTATGGTTTTATGTATTGTTACAAGGATAAACATTATCTGCTATATTAACATTATTGAGTGTTTCGTCTATTATTCAATCTGTCATTTGGGTAGATTTTAAATTTAATCTGAGGATGAGCATTTTAATTTACATTGTGTTTTTTTTTTGAGATGCTGACAACAGGTGTTGCATTTGATTCACCTATCTTAATAAATTGATTTTGATTAACTCTTTGTTATTATGTCTGTAGGTATATTAAATCTGATTATTGTCACCCTGGTTCCAAAGTTTCCAATACACGGGAGCAAGGAATTTCTAGAATTTAAATTCTAGAAACTCCTTGCTCCAATTTCATATTATTGCTTTTAATAATATTGAAATTGTTCTACATCTCTACTCTTTTGAAGTCTTGGTCTTCAAAAAGGTCAAAAGTAAAAAATCCAACGACTAGAACAAAAATATGAAAATCTTACTTTATTTTAACGCCAGTACCTCTTTGAAATTTTCAAGCAAATCGCAAGTTATGACGACCATGAACAAGCTTATGTGAGAAACATAAAACACTACATTTTATTTTGTACCTCCTTTGTATGAAAATATTCGACTCAAGTTTACGAGGTGACATAATCATACGCAGTCAAAGTTACGAGCCATAATGAACCTTATTACGAGGTGCTAAAGTTCACGGCTGAAGTCAAAGTGTCGGATTAACAAGGATATGAATTAAATTGTTAAAGCTGTTAAGTTTGTTTTGCTTGTAATGTTCTTAAATATTACTGAGTGTAAATTTTCTTTGAAAATATATTTTATTTTTAGAGTATTGTAGAAGTATTGTTTATATCAATTCCCAGACCAATTTGTGAGCAATTCCAATCAAAAATGTTTATATTAAAATCTGCACTATTCCAAATTCCAACCTATAAAATCCATACTTAATATTATAAATTCGAAAGTAACTCTGTCTGTATGTTACCTTTTCACGCCTAAACCACTGAACGGATTTCGATAAAATTTGTCAACGAAATAGCTGGCATCCGGGGAAAGGCAATTTTATTTCCCGGCAGCACGTTCCAATGGTATGATTTCCGACAGTCACGCTGGCGAAGCCGCGGATAGAAGCTAGTATGTATATTATAAAATAAAGACACGAAAAGCAACATTAATATAATGACCGCGTTGTTCTTCTAAACGACGCAACATATTTTGATGCGGTTTTCCATCATTTATAATTTTTACTCCGGAAGGTTTACGTTGTATTAAACTTACCTATAATAAAGAAATCTTTATGTTTGGTCAAGTATAAAAAAAAAACCGTGAGAAGCAAGGGCGGGTCGCTAGTTAAAAAATAAAACGAAACAGTTTAGACGATTCATTTGTCTGAACTAGATCCGTCTCACAGTTTTTGTTCTATGTATACAATCTGATATTTTAAATCAGTTGCAAAAATTGTACAATCATGCTGAAAAATAATGTCTTAAAAATATTGCGGTGTGGGTGATTATAATATGATACTGATTCTAAACTTGAAAGGATGATGCTTATTCTGATACCCCCTTCCAATAGTCATGTGTAATACCTACACCGTTGGATAGCTCTTTTAAAACGAATGGCTCCAAATTCCAAATTCTTGTCCGTTCAGAGTTAGCTGCAACGAGTAAGGTAAGTTCCCTTACTGCCTCGTCCCACCCTTTAGTTCTCAGATTGAACAAGGAATCAAGACAAGAGTCATTGAAATTCTTGTACTAAATCTTAATACCTTTTTAATGATATATCATTTACTCCTATTGGAACGGGTACACACGGCTACACATCAAGCTATACATTTCCAGTTTTAGCTGACCTCGCGTTGAATCGGTTTTTCTTACAATCAGAAGTCAGCTTATACTGGTTATGTATAGCTTGATGTGTAGCCGTGTGTACCAGCTACCATACAATTCGTGGCATCATCCTTTCAAAAAAAGAACACAACTTTCTGTATAAAACCTCGCGTCACGCATCCTTCTCTATAATATCAAGATCCATCAATTAAACTAGTTTGTTTATGACATCAATACTCGAAAAAAAGGACAATACAACTTAGTGGCGGGCCACCTGCCTGCGGTGCTTTCAACAAAACCAAATATTTAAACAAAAAATCAAATACTATGTAATGACGTTTGAGATTGATGACAAATGTACAGTTGTGGAGAGAGCGTATTTTAATTTAATTTATCTTCACTTTATCCAAGATTATGTTTCGTATTTTTAAGTGACTGGTTTTTGAATTATGGGATATAACTATATTCGCAAACATGTGATACATATAATTAGAAAAAGCAAATCTAGCCTTTTGTAAACAACCAACACTGAAAAAAAAAACAAAAGCATTTATTTCAAATAAACCATTTACAGGCATCTTTGAATTGTCAAAGAGTCGGTCATTTAGTCAGAAAGTTGAAGCTAGTCGCCCATTCCAAAACGTAGATCTCTATGGAGAAGAACGGGCAAGAAAGAATCTTAACTACCTACTTATCAGTAATTTCTTATTGTAATTATACTAACATGCATATCGCAAAGCAAAGGAGCTTTAAAATATCCTTTGAATTAAAATAATGTCTAGCCACTTCTGCCCTCGACTGTACAAAGGTGACTACCGACCGCACCGATTGTTGATCTTTGACATTTGAATGAGATTACGTAACCGCTTCCTTTCCACATGGAATATTCAAAATGATTGATTCATACACAAATATGTTTGAGAGATTTTATATTAGAAGCCTGGGAATGAGAAGGATGGTTCAACTGCTTGATGAATCACTATTTGTCATTTTATAAAGGTTATTTGAAATGGAGAAAGAGGGGCGATTGAGAAGCTCGTGGCTAAGTAATAACAGCTTATCGCTTAATCGATCAGGTTAAGCTACGCTTGCCGCTAGCTATGGGTGACCATCTTTACATACCGAGACCCCCTGTGCCATGGAAAGCACGTTAAGCCGATGGTCCCGGCTGTCATTCTTGGATCTTTGACAGTCGTTACGGGTGGCAAGAAGCCCGAAATTCTAACAACCAGTCTCACCAAGAGGTATCGTATCACCCAGTATCTGGAGGTCAGACTGCATCCGGCTAGACTGGAACCCGACTCCAAAATAGTCGGCGCAACACGTTTTCTTTCCATTCTTCCCTGTCAACAGTCACGCTATCATTCACTTCCTTCTCTTTCATATCATTCCTTACACAATCCATCCATCTGTTCTTTGGCCTTCTTCTCCCTTTCCATTCATCAAAATTTATATTCATCACTCTTTTAGTCACATGCTTTTCCTCTCTCCTCATTACATGCCCATACTAAGCCAAAAGATTTCTTTTCAACTTTAAATCATAATACAGAATAATAATTGCAAACTCCCTCATTATCCCAACTTCCTTTAAATACTAATTTATCTTCATCTACACCATAAAAATATAAAATTAAACGCCATCATACTGTATAATAATGACGTTACACAGGATGTTTTCGACACTACAATAAAAACGTTCGTCGAGGCAGTTTAATAACACGCTATAGATTTTATGGAGGCATTAAATGAGCCACGTTTTAATTTGGCTGTTAAATCAGAGAGCCTTTGAGGCTGGCCTTGGGCACTTGAATTGACTAAATACGTGTTTGAAGTTAGTAACTTAGAGATAGTTGTAAGTTGTAAGTATATCCTTCGTTGACCTACTGGTAATAGAATTTTTAGGTACGTGCGAGAATGCGTTATTGACACCTGTCAGTTTCATGCAAACGAATTCGTGTTTTGCGAATTCGATCTTTTTTAGCTACTATAATTGTCGCACTGACAGGTGTCATCTATGACATTTATTACAAATCCTATTACCATTACGGTTAATGGTAATAGGATTTGTAATAGGTGCCATAGATGACTCAATTTTGAACTTATAAACGAGTTCTATTAGAATTTCTGCAACTATCGTTATCTAGAAGGGATGATGATTCTGTGAACATGAGGTCATTGATTCCGTGTTCCAGTTGAGTTAACAGAATATTAATAAAAATAATATTTTGTTATAATATAGTCCCATAATTTAACTAATTGATAACTAGCTGCAATATCACCCTCCTTCCTTGCCTGGGAACCCTTATAGCAGTATCGGCAAAATCAGAATTAGACGTAAACACTGTCCAAGAAAATGAGGATTATACGATAACTTTAATTTTTATTCCTTAGTTGATAATAATCCTTATTTATGGCAAGTTCATAATTAGACCAAAGAGTAGCTATTTCAATCACATAGTACAGAAATATAAAGCCAAACCAAAAATAACCCAACTACAAAAAAAAAACTTTATTAAAAGAACCAGAACTATTTAATCAAGGAACACAATCGAAATCAAAAACTGGATGTTCACTAAACAAATTATGAAATCCGATCCCTACACAAAGCGATCCATCAAAATTCTGACAGATGAAGAAAAAGTCTTATTTTTTAGTTTTTTTACCCGTTTGTACTCCTCTGTGTACAAAGTGCAGTGAGCGTCTATTTTTTTAAGCGGTTTAAACTTGGAATAAACAAATAATTTTTCAATTTGTATATTTGTTGTCATCTCGAAAACCGCTCAAGCGTTTTTAGTAGGTTCTTATTTTGTGTTGTATTCATGGTTGAAAGTTTCTTTGTTACCTTGTGAGTCTTAAGTGCTTCCTGTGGTTATGAACCATTTAATTTACCTCTTACTTCTTGGAATATATTTCCAAGTAGGTGTGTTATTTTTATTTATTTTGACAAATCTTTAATACAATATACAAAATATTATACTAAAATATTATATTTATTATTGGCATCAAAAAATTCCTTCGCATTGCTGTAGAAAAACTGCCCACAATGAATTATAATGCTGATTCTTTGACCTAAAAATAGGCCAGCCCTCTATCAGGTGAAGAGTCTAAGTGATTTGATGATATTGACAAGGGTCTGTATGATCACGCAATTCCTAATTGGTCAAATTGAAAAAACCTCATCAATAAAAATCTCTCCAATTGAAATCCAACCATCAATTATCATCTCAAATCTCAAAATCTTTCATAATCCTTAAAAATTTTAACGGATGTAATATACTGAGCGTACGAGAGCATGTAATTTTCGCATACGTTGAGTCATAAATATCAATTTGTGTTTAACACTTAAATTATAGGGTTGGTCAGTTACAGATGATTTAGATTCCGGGCCGTCTAATATTTCGGCGCCGATGTCGTCGGGCTTGTTGTTTACTTCGCTTGTTTTGTCTTTGATAAATGGGGTTTTGTAGACAGACAAAGGAAAAAGATTATAGGACTAATAGGGTTTACAGATTGTAGTATTTAATTGTTGATGTAGAAGCTGGAAAAATATAAGATTGCTTAGAGTCGGCGATATAGTATTTGGGTCCAAGGATCGTAGAACAAAATCAATTCATTGACCTAATTTACTATGTTTAGAATATTTCGTGTATTTAGATTTCTTACAAATAAGGAACATAGCAGTTGTTTTTGAGCGGTTAATGAAAATAAAAGTAGTGCAAATTATGGAACGACTATCGTTCACCGTCGTCAACGTGAATTAAAAGAACTTGTCATAAAAAGTGTGAAAAGTACATAGTCGAAAGAATTTAGGTAGGCAAAAGCCTACCTAAATTCTTTCGACTATGTACTTTTCAATGAATTATCAAATCTTCTCGACGATGAAATCTGAGAATGTAGTGCAGCAAATGGACCGATAAATTATATCAAAACAATAATTACACAATTAAACCTGACACTCAGTGCGTGGTTTCTGGTTACACATGATCCCATTAATATAGTGTAGAATACAACGGTAAGATATTAAAGGAAGAAAGAGTGTATTAATAATTCTGTGATTGCCAAACCAGGCGGCAAGATGGTGGGGCCAGTAATTACCATGAACATAATCCATTGATGAAAATTTTCGATATAAAACCATAAATATTGTTTTATATTGCTTTTATTTAAAGTTATTATGACACGCGCTTCTTGTAAAACTACAAATGACGAAATATTATGCTAATTTCAACAAGCATCGATGAATCAATTTTCATTAATCATATCTCCTACTAATTATGGGCAGTAACAAATTAAGTTTCCAAAATATTTTCTAACAGTTAATTAACATTTCTAACGGTATGTCTTACGTATCTTTAAGGCATAGTCAATCGATTGACACATTTGACGATTACAAGAACATTTTGAACAAGAACATTATATTGTTCGTATGTTGATTTACGATCGAGTCGTCGGATTAGGCAATAGAATGCACACGTGAGCGAGTTAAGGCGACTAACTTATTATAATTCATGTAAATCGGTCTTAAGTAGCTATTTGGTCCACTTGTACTGAATTGATTAATAAAGATGTTGGTCTAAATCAATTTTACGAAATAATATATTATGTATTTTTATTGCACGCGTCTTGGAAAATTCAATACATCTATTCATTAACATTTTCTCTCAAGACCAGGATCAAAATTGTTCCAATTTAAAACAGGACATAACATAGTTCCCTGCGGCACTCCACCACTACATCGTTGATCCTCCACCCACAAACTTCAGTCAAGCTACTACAAAATAGCTAATAACTTCAAATCTATCATACACTTTCATCTTTAGCATAACTTTCGGTACGCACATAATATTATTGATAGTTATGACGCTTTGCGCTGTATCAAAACCATTAATTAGCTTTATTACCTTCCAACGCGTGGGCTTGAAGACATCGGGCACAATAAGACCTGTTATTTATTAATATTGTTTAAGTTTAATTGTTAATCATAGTGTTTAATGCTGCTTATGTGCCGTTATGGTCTTTAGGCGTGTTAAGTGGAGGAGGAGTTAGAGAGTCTGTTTTGAAACATTTTTTTTATCTCCAGTTGAATCTTTGAAAGTCCTGATAAATAATATCAGGTTTATAAATATTATTGATGATCAGCATTGTTGTTGTGAGAGAGGTATATTGCAGCACGAATAATCTTAAAAAATAATTATTTAATTCGGAGATTTATAAGAGAGCATGATTCTTTTATTTAAAACCAAAGATTTTCTCAAATGCTGTCTGTGAGCGTCCTAATGACCCAAATATTCTGCCAAACAACATTATTAAGGAAGAATTTATTTGACAATAACGCTCAAACCTCAGCATGTAACCACATAACCAATACATAAGGTTTCATCACCTAACGCAGTAGCGACTCTAAAACAAGTCATTTCCATCGCCTTTTATTAAATCGTAAACACTTTTGATGGGCATTTTACTTTTTTCAATAAAGTGTTTATTGGCTTTCCACTTTATTACAGTTGTAACGTTAGATTTTGAGTATATTGTACCGGTTGATAGTGGTTTAACGATGGCGGGACTCCAATCGATAGTTTGGTCTTTATGGAATAAAGTTGATGAAACGTTTAAGTTCACGTGGATGATGCAATCGTTTCCACTTGAATTTAAAAGTTAGGAGATTTTATAGCTTTTAATTTTTGTTGTCACTGTTATGTTATTATACAAGTCACCTTAAGATACCTGAAATTGTAACAATAAGAGGTTCATCCATGCGTTGCCTACTTTAGGGCCAGATTCTAGCACTATTCTCAATCTGGAATATCAATTTGAAACAGACGGATATATATATTTTTTTAAATCTGGATTTATTCATAAGATAAGGGTTAGATTACCGATCGTAAATAAATATTTAATGTCACATGCAACCTTGATTTGAGAAGGGGCTCGTGGCTAAGTAATAATAACAGCCCAACGTGTCGATCGATCAGGGTAAGCTACGCTTGCCGCGGTCGCTCCGTGGATAGATGATCATCTGATCATCTTTACATAGCGAGAGCCCCCCGAGCATCGGAAAGCATATTAAACAATTATTAACGGCTGTCATTCTTTGATCTTGTACAATTGTTAAGCCCGAAAGTCTGACAACCAGTCTTACCAAGAGTATTACCCAGAAACTGGGTGGTGGAGGTCAGATAGGTAGTCGCTCCTTGTAAAATACTGGTATTCAAGGCATCCCGATAGATTGGAAGCCAACCTAAACAAAGTTGGGAAAAGGCTAGGCAGATAATGCGTGCAACCGTAATTTCATCTTTAATTTTATTGAAATCGAAAAAAATATTGACTGCTTTGTCTCCCCATATTGAAGCAATAAACTAACCAATAACTTTAACTCAATTACAAAATTTACTGTCCACAATGTTCTCATCACGAAATTCATTAGTAATAATCTTTGTATTACGCATAATCAATGACAGGGTACCTCCACCAGTATGTAGTGACTCATTCTAAATGTCGTGAATACGGGGGAATTTTGATGGGTAACCGTTTAATGAATGAGTGGAGACGGTTAGGTTGAATTTTATTGAGTTTTTGATCGATAATTTACATGGAAGGTTTTGGGTGTCGTGTGTCAGAGTGGGTAGTAGAAACTGTTGTTGAATATTTGGTATGATTGTTAGGTTTTGTTTTTGAATTTGAATTATGGCATTGTTGCAGTGTATAATATCAAAACAAATCGCTTCTTCTTCAACACTATAGTCTTTCTTATTTTTACTCATTTTATTTTATAATTCGAGCCCGTCTTTATCACTTAGCGTAAGCATAACCAGCCCATAATGTTCCCACTGCTGGGACACAGGCCTCCTCTCTCCTTGTCACTTACTTGACTGAAATCTTTACTAGCTCATAGTGACTGTATTCTTTTAGTACTGCTTTAAATAAATAAATAATAATTCTTTATTTGACCAAAAAGCCATCACAGTACAAGAACCAAAAACTAAGTAAGTACATATTATAAGGCTTATAACTAGGACACAATCATTTTAATTCCCTGACTCCTAAACTAGGTGTATGTGCCTGTGTCTTAGGAGTCAGTGATTCTCCATAACAAACAAGACAAAGCCATAAAAAATAAAAACAACAATAAGCAAATGGTCAGAAAGAAAACAGGATAATTATAATCTAAGTACTATGCGAGCCAACTAAGAATAGGATCGCGCTTGCTGCCAACTTCACACGATAACTGTCAAATTAGTACTGACAGCAAAAAAAAAATTAAAAATAAAAGTTATATTTTTTTATTCATAGATTTTATTATTATTTAAATTAATTTTTATAAAATGTTATTCTTGAATTCCATAAATAGATAATTTTGGATAAATTAATAATATATGGAAAATCATTATCACAATCATTCACGCTCAGCTTCCATTCCTACCAGTGAAGACAAGAATGTCGACAATAAGATGCTGTAATATCTGTTAAAAAATAATTCACCTATATCTAATTAACTTCACGAAATGCTACTGGTCACCCTAATATGTCGCCATTTTGCTCCTATCCCAAATCCTACTCATGTATAATTAATTTGGCGTAAAATTGATTAGAAATACCAAAAAAGTGAACAAAAATTAAACTGAATTTATAATTTTTCTTTAGTTATTTTTTTGCACACCTTACGCTTTGTTAATGAAGTTCGAGAGTATTGCAGAACAAAATGGCGTCTTGACAGTACTATTCTTAGTTGGCGCGCATAGTAGAGAAAAAACACAAAAAAAAAAAAACCCATTTAACTGTGTGGTGAGGTGAATAAATGTAGGGCCCGAGTGTGCGTGTGTATGTGTGTGTAATGAGTAAGTGTAGGATGTGCGAGGGTGTGTATGTGGTGTGTAGGTGTAGGGTGTGTGTAGCGAAAGAGAATGGTTTGTAACCAGTACACAGCATTGTGTTTATATTTGGACTTGTATTTATATGTTTTATGTATATTACCTTATCATTGTAAATTACCCAGCAGAAGATCCTCAGTATCATCATAATTTAATGTTTGGAGATAATCTCTAAGTATGTTTTTTGCATTTATACTTGGGGCAGGAATAAATTTTTAACTTTTTATTTAGGAGGTTGTACATATTAATGCTATTAACGTAGAATTGGCGTTTGGCAAAGGCAGTTCTATGGCGTTCGTGGGGAAAAACGTTATGCTTAAGCCTGCCAGTCGGTTCCTTTGGAGGGCGGGCAGAGTGTTTGCGTAGGGTCGAAAGTAGCACATAAAGTTGCCTGACTGTGAGTACCTTGCAATCGGAATAGAGCTGCACAGTGGGATACCTACGTGGAAGAGAGAGCATTACCTTAAGGACGGCTCTCTGGGCTCTCTCAAGGCGGATAAATACATTTTTGGTAGCACCGCCCCAGACGGGCAAGCAGTACGTTAGGACAGATCGGCATAGGGCAAAATATACTAATTTAAGCGTATCATTATCAGCAGAGTTTCGTAACTTCTTGAAAACGTATATTAGCTTACGTATGCGGGACGTGACTTTGGCAATATGGGGGTGCCAGTTAAGATGCTGATCGATGAGTACTCCTAGATACCTTACACATGTGGATTTGGTGAGGAAGAGGCAGCTACACTGTGTTAAGGATCCGCAAGCATGCGCTTTTATGGAAAAGGAGTTTGAGGGACACAGGTTTGACCGAAAGGCAAATGGAACATATACCGATTTATCAACATTTAAGGTGAGCAAGTTGTCGGTCAAACATTTCATCACGGTGGACAGCGCAGCCTCGGCATTTTGGTATGTCTGAAGCCAGTCAACACCATCTACAACAAGGGCAGTGTCATCCGCGTACGTAAATATCTTACAATTGTTGATAGGCAGTTTGCAGAGTTCATTAATATAAATGAGAAAGAGAGTAGGCCCAAGAATGCTGCCTTGCGGAACGCCGTATGTGATTGAAAGCACATCACTTTCGTGTGGGCCGATTTTCACTATTTGGGTACGATTTCTGAGATAATCTGCGAAGATTTTCAAAGGGTGTCCACGTATACCGATGCTTTCCATTTTACTCAATAAGGCTCGGGCAGAAACGGTGTCAAATGCCTTTGACAGATCAAGGAAAATTCCCAGGCACTTGTGTTTTCTATCTAGCGTTCTAGCCACGTGACTAGTCAAATCCGTGACTGCGTCTTCGGTGCTAAATCCATTTCTGAAACCATATTGATTAGTCGCTAAGATGTTGTTTGCGTCGAGAAAACTGGTCAGGTTCTTATTCAGTACACGTTCTAGGATCTTTGACATCGCTGTTAGAATCGAGATTGGACGGTAGTTATTGACGTCATCTCTGCGCCCAGATTTATGAATGGGATGAACTACTGCTTTTTTAAACGCCGTAGGAAAGACACCTGCCATTATAGACAAATTACAGATATGTGTGATAACCGGAACTAATACGCATCTCGAGGCCTTTATTATTTTAGACGGTATACGGTCGAACCCAGTAGCACAATCAGACCTAAGACCCAAAATTATGGAGTTAACATCGTCTTCGGTTACCTCGAAGAGGGCCATTGAGCCACACGAATTTGGCTTCGACACAGAATTCGGCACTATTGAGGGTGCTTTAAATTTCGACGCCAAGTTACTGCCAACATTAGCAAAAAACTTGTTGACATGATTAAGCGAGGTTTTAGGATTATCAGATAAATATAACAGGTCAAAAGAGGGAGATGATTGAGTTTGAAAATCTGAGAGTTTCTTAATAACATTCCAAGTAGCTTTAACATTATTTTTTGCATTACGAAACTGTTCCTTTTCATACGAGCGTTTGAGTTTTCTCAGCAAGGAATTACAGAAGTTGCGATAGCGAGTGTAGGTGATTTTTAATATTAAATTATTATTCGACTTTTTAAGTTTAACGTGCATGCGGTCACGGTGTCGTATACAGCGGAGTAAGCCCGGCGTAATCCATGGTTTCAGATTACGTTCTCTTCTTGGAATAGCATGTTCTCGGGTGTGTTTTAGGACAATAGAGGAGAGATTACCTATTAACGCATCTGCAGCAGCATTAGGATCTGAGACTGACAGCACTGGAGACCAGTCATGAGTTTTGATATTTTCTACAGCGGCTTCGTAGTTTAATTTTGATCTAGTGCGGGTCACATCTGAGTTGGCACTCCTGGTTTGTAGAAACAGTAGTAGCGGTTCGTGATCTGTTACGGATGATTCAATAACTAAAGCCGTAGCTGATTTATTTGTCTTAAGTAAGATGTGGTCTAAACAATTTGTGAGCCGTGTCGGAAACTGATGAGCCGGGAGGAGTCCGTTTGAGGCAGCACAGGTTAAATACTCATCTGAGTGACTATCAATGTTGTCAGTCTTAATATCAATGTTGATGTCACCGATCAGGACCACGGTACGGTAGTTGTTAGTTTGAGTACGTTATCGAGACTGTCAATAAAATTGGTAATGTTTTTAAAAGAAGGTGCGCGATATATAGCAACTATTGTAACATCCTCTATACGACAAATAAGACAGTTCGCATCAACAAAATGTGGTTCCTTAACGTCAGCATTGAGGGAAGATTTAACGTAGATAGCACACCCGTCATTTTGGTTGTATGTATTTTTGCTGTAGTATGACGTGTAGCCATCCAAGGTCGGCAAGCGTGAAAGTTTGCTTAACCAACACTCGGAGAGAACGAGCACGTCGGTCTGGAAACCCAATAATCGCATAAGCACCGAAACTTCATCGAAATTTTTAGAAATGCTTCGTATGTTAAGATGCAATACTTTTAAACCTTTTGTCGGGTCTTTTATAAACTGCACGCAACTCTCAGGTTGGCACTTAAACGATTTAGAAATATGAAGCGCGTCTATTTCATCATTAATAATATCTAGATTAGCCATTTGTTAATTAGGATCTGCCAGAAAATTGAAGGAAGAAGGAGGCAAAACGATGCTTTCTTCCTTCGCCGTAGTCGGGTAAAGGTTAGTTTTACATGCTGTGTAGCAGATTTATGGACAAAGGTATTTATGAATAATAAAGTTTGAACTACTGAAATTTTATGGTAGGTAGCAATTTGATAGGGATAAATTGATTTGAATTTTAGTATGTGGACTTCTGTGTATACAGCTTGTGAGCGTTGTTTTGTTGTATGTAAGGTGTATAAGATAATTGTGGGTAAAAGTGTATTGTTTGGTGTAAGAGTTAATTCTAAAACACTAATAAAAAATAAACAAGGAATGAATACTAAAGAAAAAATATAAAAAATAGGAATTTTCAGTGGTGGTCAGATGATATGATTTAGGGTATCAGGGTTAGTGAGGCATTTTTCAGAGCTTACAAGAATCTGCTTGTCTCCCTCTATCTTGCGCAGGAATATATTGCCGTTGGAGATCCAGCAAAACTTATAGGAGTTTTTGTTGGCGAACTCTCTGGCTTGGTAGAAAAGCTTTTTGGTGTTTGCTGGTAGGTGTTCAGAGATGTACACGGGCTGACGATCTCCAGGCAAACCCATGACTGCAGTATTTAATTTATCGACTTTTCCTTTTCCTTTGTTGTACGCACGCACAGCCGATAGGACGGTCTGCTTAGTTTGCACAGTCGAGAATTCCGCTATTATTGGGCGCGGCGAGGTTGACGTGGTAGATTTCCCTGGAAGACGATAAATATCGCGCAGCTCTGTCTCGCCAAAGCGCACACCAATAGCTGTGCCTACGCCACACACCGTTTTTAATAGACTGATGCTTGACTCGGAACTTACTTGCGGGATGTTACGTAATTCTATGGCCGACGATCTCGCTTTATATTGAAGATCTACTATTTTCCGTTCGAGAGACTCAATGTGGAATTGCTGCTCGCGCCGCTCCTTCCTCAAAATATCCACTTCCATCTTTAAATCTTCGAACTGTTTATTAAAAAACTCAATAGACTGAACGATGCCAGCGTTTGACTTACATATTTCAGAGTTGGATGCCTGAATCTTGGCGTTTTGAGTTTTAATATCTTTAATATCCGAAGAGAGCTCAGCCATTAAAGTTTTTTGACCCGCTAGTAGTTTCGCAATTCTTTCGTCCTGATCGTTCTTCCACTTTGCAAGAATATCTTGTAGCTCCTGTGGTTCTAGGTATTTCATCTCTGCCGAACCGCCTTGTGGTGAGGTATTATTACGCTGACGTTTATTCCTACTGGTGTTTACATAGTCGGACGGAACCGCCGCCGCCGCCACGGCCGTGGTGATATCTGGCTCCGAGCGCGTTTGGGTATGGCTTTGGATCACACGTCTCACCCTTATGTAATACTATTAGTAAAAACACACCTTCCAATTCATAAGAAAAGGAACGGCCTTTCTTTTGTTGTCTCCTTTAATCCTAAGGCTACGGACACGAAATAAGCGGGCGCGGCGTGGCGGCTGCGACGCGTGGCGCGTGGAGCGGCGTACGAGCGGTGCGCACTAGTCTAGCCTCTAGCGGTGCCCGCGCATCTGCATTGACGTAGTGTTGTGCATTTTATTTTTAGCTTTTTTAACGACCGACGTTTCAAAATGTTGTATCAAAAAGATGTTGTCGTTGTTGTCAGACATTTCGTTCGTGAACAAAGACACTAATTTCTCATAACACAACACTACGCCGCGCGATCTGCCCGCTAGCTCGAGACCGGGGTCTGCGTTGCCGCGCCGCTCCCCGCGCCGCCGCGCCGCTGCCGCCCCGCAATCGCTGACTTCGTGTCCGTGGCCTTATAGTTTTAATATCATTTTGGATCCGTTTTTCATTGATCCTTTTATCAGGGTATATTACAGGTTGCTTAAATATAAACAAAATTAAGATTTGCCAATCCGTATTAATTGTAACTTCATCATATGTCATGCCAATTCTCTTGAGCCCCTAGTTGTCTTTTAAAATTAGGTGGACTGTGCTATAGTGATCCAGAATAATTGTCAAAATTAAATCTAGACAATAAAAGTTTATCGGGTAATTATTTTGTAAAGTGAATTATTTGGCAAACTTGTTGTTTTGTAATGATGAAATGGCAAATCATGTTTTTGCCAATCGTTGCTTGTCAAGTAAAAATTTGTAAATTAATTTTTGGTGAACTGACAGGGCACCTAGGATTAGTCTAGTTCTTAAACTGTTTAGAAATAGCGGTTTTTGATCGTTCAAAATCTAGGGTTATTTTAATTGAAACACTCTCTCCTTAATGACCTTCCTAAAATTTACGCCATTATTGTTAATTACCAATAATGGCAAATACCTCATAGCTTTGCAAAGTAGACCCTTCCATATGAAATCTAGCTATCATAGGTAAAATTAGCTTATTATGCGCCCAGTTTGGCAATAAAAAATAAGCAATACGATTCGTTTTTGTTTATAGGAATAAGTATTCTTATGTGTATAGTTTTCAAGTTTTATTTACGTGTAGTTTTTAGTGCTAACTTTAATATTAGTAAGGATAAAATTATCATCATCATTTGTAATTTTTCATCTGAAATAATTGTGATTTCAGTCGAATTCAATGAAAAGCTAGTATTTTTTTTAAACGTTTTCTCGACAGTTTACCGTCCGTCTTCTGTTATTAAGTTAGTAACTGGATGATGAATTCCACCTGTACATAAGTTGCCTTGGGTAACCTGAAAGTCTTTAAACAGACTCCGGACCCAGGTTGGCCGAAGCAAGGAAAACCTGTTCAGGTGGAGATTCATAGACGACTCCGCCTTGGAGTTTAAATGTGGTGCTGTTCCACAAACTATGGGACACTTAATGTCATGTCCTGCATGTCCTGTCTGATGGCGCCAACACGCAGCTGAATTCTAGGCTAAGTCCATTTAGATTGCCAGCGACACGCTAAGAAGTAGTAACTTTGAAAGATAAACTTATCTAAGCACTTCTCTTGATCCGAATATCAAAATGTGCCACTATTTCTTTCTCAAAACATAAACAGCAGGAATGACAAAATAAAAACAATTTTATTGAACAAAACCATCAGGTGACGATGTTAAATGATAATTAATCACCTCACTTTTCACTGAACCTTTCAAATAACACCTACATACAGATTTCTTCTAACGCAACATTTATTTATTACCCAAACGTGTCTACACGCGTTAACCAATTTAACATCGCACTTGAACCAAAGGATAATGGCTCTTCAACCGATGTGAATAAGGTTGGAGAAGAATGCAAAGAATTTTGGGGAACGCGTGACGTTTCGACACCGGACGCAAGTCAACAATTGCCTTCCTGTTGTGATAACGGTATCCAGGCTAATTACCGGTAAAGTGTTACAGTTAACAGATTTTTTGTTGTAATTGCTGTCAAATTCCGTACTAAATAGATACATTTTCATATGGAAATTTAATCACACTAATATTATAAAGGCGAAAGTTTGTGAGTGTGTGCGTTTATATGTTTGTTACTTCTTCACGCTCAAAAGACTGGACCAATTTTGATAAAATTTTGTATGGAGGTAGCTGACACCCTGGATTAACATATTTATAGGCTACTTTTTGTCCCGATATTCCCACGGGATCGACACTTACGCAGGTGTAACCGCAGGGCGCGGCTAGTTTGTGCATAATTGTCACTTTAAAAATTAATGACAATCACTAAGTTATTATGATTTGATATTTGTGATTTAATATGATATTTAAATAATTTATGACGATTTGACGATTAGTAAATTGAATTTTATGTGATAACAAATACCTAGTCAAGTAATCACAATTTGACATTATAATAATTAATGACTATGTTTGCCGTTAGTTAGTTAATGTGACATTGTAATAATTTATGACATTATTAGTTTTAAGTTGACATGTCAAAGTCAACGTACTCTGTCGTTTGTCAAACTGGAATACGTTGACATGAATTCGTTTATACAATAATTTTATTAACAGACTTGCGTGTTAATGATTGCATTTGGTTTATGACTGTTTACATTTTTTATTACAAAATATTTTCATATTACAGATTTTTTATGACCATTTTATTCACTGGGTTTTTAATTTATGGTCAAGGGAAATTAATGTGCATTTGTTAGTATTTAAGTACTTACGAAATAAATTGAAGCAGTAAAAGAAAATTACCCATATTTTGAAATAAATAAATGATTTGATTTGAATTGCACGCAACACCTAAACTATTGCACAGATTAAATAATTGATGAAATCACAAAGACAGTAGCTTTCTACGCCATTACTTTATTTCAAGAAGAGGTCTTAAAAAGGTAGCTTGATACTAAAAAAGGAATACTAGGCACAGGTAATCCAAAAAAGGTATAGTATAATCAGCCTTTAATGTTCCCACTGCTGGGACACAGGCCTCTCTCTTCGAGAGGGATTGGACTCTCAATCTGCCACGCGCGCCCAGTGCGGGTTGGTAGATGTCACATGTCTTCGAAGTTTTGGTTCTAGGACATGCCGGTTCCCTCACGATGTTTTCTTTCACCGTTTTGGGAGCAGGTATGCGCTTCGGTAATCTTCGTGTTTCCGAATTAGCGCAAACGTCGCGCCACAGAGTAACCAAAAAGTTGTTCGGAACTATGTAGAGTTGTTAATCTATAATTTTGAAAACATGATAACACAAAATCGGCAAGTACTTCCATGGTTGCAACAGCACTAACAGGTCTATATTATTTCTCATCATCTCGTTCATATTTCCGAAGATAGACGTTGATTCCCGAAGCACATAGTTTTCTGTGGGAAGCTGTACCTGCATAATGTAGATTTTCAGAACGGAAAATTAAAGGCTTTAGAATCGCAAGCACAGCTACTATGAAACAGTTTACAGCCTCATTTCTTTAGGCTTAAGATTCTAACGAAGGATTAACTATCATATTTCTTTACGTATGTACCTTGAAAAGCTCAAGTAAAACGTTCAATGTGACCATATTAGTACTGAATGCAAAGCCAGTGACTTAGGGAGTTTACATTCAAAACTGCTTGTTTGTCAACCATTTCGCAAGTCAGTGAGAAAAATTCTTTGCGAGTTCCCATGTAACATGAAATTTCAGCTTTAAGTTGGGTGAAATAGAGTACAAAATGGATTGATTGCTGGTTGTTAGAGCTTAAACTGGTATCTATTGAGAGGTTAATAGGCAAATACATAAGGTGTGTAAATGTTCGACACATTTAATGCGCAGTCGTAATGTAGAAGGGTGTAAGTTGTGAATTGAAATTATGAGTAATTTTTATGATATAGGAACTATATTTGTATATTTATTATGGATAATGGGCATACAAATAATTTATTTTTATGTTAATTTACTGGTGTAATTATATTAATATGCAAAACAGATTTTTTAATTTAACTTTTGAAAAAATGGCACCATCAGATTTTTTTTTTTTTGAATAATCGTGTTACAGGGACATCGACGTGCAAACTTTTAACTGGATTCAGTACATAATTCTGAAACCCTCCTGCAAAATTATTCGTCAGTCATTAAACAAAAAAAAAAAATGCTGTTCAGTACATTTTGACCGCGTAGCTATTGCACTTTTCTATGAAACAGCAGGTTTAGAATCATGAGACGCTAGCACATCAAGCTACTACAATCTGTAAAATTTCTTTAATTTATTTTCAACTTTATCGCTAAATCGTAAGGTTCAAAGTTGATTGTGAAAATTTGACAGTTTTCGGTAGCTTGATGTGCTGGCGTCTGTACTGTTCTACGCTAGTCTTTTTCGTCTAGAATCATGTGGTGAAGTCATGGTTATAGTTTGCGCGTACACTGAGTTATTCGAACATTAACATTGTGAATCTCTTCCTATGTTACAAGTAGTTTTTAAGCATCTTTCAACACTTGCAACATTAGATTATACACTATTATTATAAACCACTAATAAGTACTTGACGCTCACTAAACAAATTAGCACTTGATGCTTCGATCACTAGTTTTCTGACCGAAAATACAGACGCCAGCACATCAAGCTACTATAATCTGTCTTTCTTTAATAGATTTTCAACTTTATCGCTAAAGCATGAGGTTCAAAATTGATTGGGAAAATTTGACAGTTTCGGCTATCTTGATGTGCTGGAATCTGTACAATGTGTGTATTTTCAAGCACCCACACAAAACAATTACTACATTCTAACAACTGATCATAACTAACAGATTTTCCAGGTATTTAACAAGCACTTATCAATGAAGTACCGAAACCCATGTCAAACTATGTAGGTACTATAATCATCAAAGCATTCCGTGAATATTTTCACTTCAGTCTTCAGTTTCGTATTGTGAATGACACAAAGGGCTAAGAGGAAGGTAGGTATACAGTTAGTAAAAGTTCTAGGAATTCCTATGATCTTTAGGCTATAGGTATTCAAAGAGATTTGCTAAGCCATTTTGTATCAAAATGAACTGTTTTCCGCACTGCGTTCGTAGAAGAACGTTGGCAATTGAAATAAGTTTCGGTGCGTAGAAGATTTTGATTTTACAGTGCGGTTTGTGTAACTATATTGTAGTAAAATGTGCATGTACGTTTTGGGGTTACGTTGCACGAAAATTAAAAATATTTTTGGGGTTAAAAAATAGAGGTTTACAAAAAAAAAGGTTGCTACCTATAGTTTTCAAAGGCACACTTTTAAAATTAAATCTTCTTGTACCGTTTGCCATATAAGATGAATAATGATAATGCAAGAAAATAATATCGGTAGAATTACTCTTAACCCACTTTCATTATAGGTTACTTTGTATTTTATTTTTATACCTCAAAAAAGTCGAACAAAATACAAACACCTAAAATCAGAAGGCCAATTCTCGTAATTTAAAACATTCTAAATTTAGTCGCAGTCTCATCTCAGCGACAAACAAATGTCTAAAACTTTTCAAAATGTACTGAAATTAGAGGTATTTTTGACAGATTGAGACTGAGATCAGACTGTGAACGTTCTTAAAATTACGAGAATTGCCCCTCAGGTGTCTCATTAACCAGCTCACATACAAAATTAAATCACCATTAAAATATTTTCAAAAAATCTTCTTGTACCGTTTGCATTTTCATGAATAATAATGATCATGCAACAAAATAATACCGGTAGAACTGCACTTAACCCACTTGCGTTTTAGGTTACTATTGTATTTTAGTTTTAAACTCAGTCATGTCCACTACCAAACTAGTAAATTGGGATGAGGGCAGGACAATTATGATGACCACTACAAAAAAAAAAACGCTCCTAAACCAGGTAAATCTCTTTTACCAGCTTCTTTGGAATATCTTCGAAAACCTCCCTCAATTCTAATCGGTTATAAATACCCTCTTTTCATACTTTAGAAAGTGTTGTACTGTAACTAATGCCTATTACAATTGAGACAGAAACTCTATTAAGACGAGGTGAAGCGTGAAATCGGTCCTACCTGCCAAGTGCTGATTGTTATAGCAAAGTGCATATTATAACAGTAAGTTGGCAGTGAAAATTATGTGAGTCGGACTTTGTCGAAGACGTTTTGGGTTTGTCGGGTTCTTGGATTTTATAATAAAGACTAGCTGACCCGGCGAACTTCGTACCGCCCCGCCAGCCGCTCTGCCCCCGCTTTTTAAATCTCAGATATCTTCTAAGATATTCATTTTAATGATATGCTATAAAGGGCAATTTTGATTTACACGAAATGCACAACGTATCTATTGTATTTAATTGGATAAAGAATAATACCGTATTGTTTAAAATAGCTTGGTAAAAACCCATATTTTTTTTGTAATATGAAAATGATAAATATGGTTGTTGTGGGTTATCCTTAGAAGATAAACATATACCATCGTGGACATTTTTATTGATCTTTCAATTCCGTAGTACATTAAATTGATCTCGTAAGGTTTAGCCAGCGTTTGCAATGTAAGCGCACAAAAATATGTTTGTTACGACATCACATTACAAATCTTTGAATTTCTCGGCTTTTCTCTACTATATAACTATATAATATGCATGTATTATACATATAAACCTTCCTCTTGAATCACTCTATCTACTAAAAAAAACCGCATCAAAATCCGTTGCGTAGTTTTAAACATCTAAGCGTACATAGGGACAGACAGACAGCGGGAAGCGACTTTGTTTTATACTATGTAGTGATATAGGTATGTGTCCATCACTTATTATTTGAATCGTTTTTTGTTGATGATGATGAAGAATGGGTCAATGGTATAAACTAAAGTATACTTAGGGTTCTTAATGGGTATAAACTAAAGTATACTTAGGGTTCTTAATGGGTATAAACTAAAGTATACTTAGGGTTCTTCAATGGCCAGCTTGAGTTAAATTATCCGGTTGGTAAAAAATAGTTTCTTACCAGGCATTGTAATATAGTCTTCTGTTGACATCCATTGATATCTGTAGGATTCCTTTCCTCATCTATTACATATTTTAAGACAAAGTCAGTTTCCGTGTTTGTTTGTCTGACCGAATTGTTCTTTTAAACTACGCAACGGATTTTGATGCAGTTTTTACCATCATTTAGAGAATTTATTCCTGAAGTTATAATTATGTGTATAATATATTAATATTAGACTCACATATTATTATAAATGAATGTCGATGTTTTGTCAAGTCGTAAAAACCGTAAGAAGTAGGGGCGGGTTACACACATGCCACTGAATTATAAAAATGCAGTCAAGTTTCGTTGAACAGACTAGTCTCCGTGTGCCAATAATGGAATTCCATTTGATATAGGTAGAGTTAGCGTCGGAAGGATCGTACGTTCCCGCGACCCCCGGCGTAGGTGTGAGATGGAACGCCGGGGTGGTTTTTAGTCAGTAAGAGTCTCACAAGCCCCGCCGCCCGCCCCAGGGCGGAGGACATCCATGAGGATTTTCCAACCCGGAAACAAAAACAAAAAGGTGCAAAACTCTGTTACTTACTGTTACTGTTAGCCTGCATCATCCCACTACTGGGCAAAGGTCCCTCCCCATGACTTCCAATTCTTTCGATCCAGGGCTAAAGTGGACCACTGGTCGTTTTTTTTGTCCAGCTCGTCCCGCCATCTTCTACGGGGTCTGCCGCGACGCCTTCTACCTGTGTCAGGGCTCCACATGCTTCATTTTCTTTAGTGTAGGTATATGTCGCAGCCAACTGATTTAATTAGCGGTTTAGTTAACCACTTAGCCTTTTAACTAAACGGCGGCCGTTCAACTAATGGCCTGAATGATATTCAATTATAAGTAGTTTAGGTTGGAACTGTGATCAACCGCGTGCGAGCCGAGAGAGCGAAGCGAGGCGAGCACTACTTCCAAAGGCCAGGCGGTTAACTAAACGGCTAATTTAACCAGTTGGCTGCGATATATATTCTACCAGTTACTTATGGTATTATTCACACAATCTATAAAGCTTCAAGTACTTTGCTGTAGTAAGTAAACATTCTGCTATCACACAAAATGTGGCAATCAAATCCATCCATTCTGTCTGTAAACTTCACAATTTAAAATATAGTTCCCATTGACATTTTAAAAGTGCTATCAAATAAACACGGATAAGTGTGCAAGCGCAGCGATTTATGATAATTCCTGTGTTGTCGATTACTTCGAGTGGCAATTTACGTCAAGAAGTGTCAGTTACATTACAAGTCACAAGTTGGATGGAACTTGCCTATTTGTGGGTGAGGAAAATGGTGCTTGTGGGTTTTCGAATTTCGATTCGATGACTTTTATTTTTTGTTTCGCTTTTCATTTGTTTTCAGTCTGAATAAGTTTCCTCTTTGCTTCAATGGTCCGATACCATAATTATCTATTGTGAAGATAAAGAGTGCTAATAGTTTGTAATTTTATGGAAATAAGGTTTACATTTAGATTCCCTTACCTATTGCGCTGATCATACCTTCCTACGCAGATAAGAATAAGGGCAACCAGATGATGATAACAATTGATTGTACTAGATTATTACTTAGACGTTAAAAAACCTTCACAATTTTCACTAAAATACTATTGGCACGTTTTCTGAAAAATCAGAACCCTCCTTTTGGTTTTGCCGTTGTCGTGTTAAAACTGGAATTGTAATTAGATACATTTTTTGGGGTTCCAAAAACCAAATTTTTAGTTCCCTTGTTCCCTTTTCCACCGACCTAAACACAGCACGATTACTAGGACTGGGGTTACATTAACACGTGTGGACAAAACTGACGACCAATTGTCCATCAGTCGAGCTTTCTTCCATTGAACTATCGCTCCACATTCGACAACGTACCTTCTTGCGCCACTGATAGGCTGTCTTCACACGACCATACTATCAATATTTGCTCTCAAAGATTTTTGTGTAATTGCCTTGCCTTAAATAGTTAGCGGCGTGTGTGAACACACCATAACCTATAACTAAGCGGTATGTTCAGAAACTTGTATTTCACTTTGACTTATTTTAAAGATACCGCTAATACAGTTTTATGGTATTCAATATTTAATGTTTTGAGTAAATGTTGTTTGGGAAAAGTATGGTTGCATGGAGGTATGTAAGTATTTTGTTAGGCAGAGTTGATTATAGTCCGAGCGGAACTAGTTGGCCGCTGAGGTGGGGACAGGAGTGAGGCGGCGGCGGCGGTTCGCAACGCACGTACTCAGTAATGCGCCCCCGCCCCTCCGTCCCACCGCTCACATACCTAAGGCGCGGCCAACTAGTTCCGCGCGGACTATAGATAGATATTAAAGTGCTAAGTTGCTATCCCTCTCTTTATCTAGAACGCCGTTGAAGTGTCTGTTAATTGCATCACAAATCAAATCTAATCAAAAAGTAATTATTATTCAAATTATATGTTTCATGTGACTGCGTAATTACAATGGCCGAAAATGGGTATAATGGAAGTTCTTCCACTGGCGATATCATTCAAAATTAAAATCAAAAGAGTCAAATTAGGCTGAGAACCAGCACTTTTCGAACATCAAAATTACATAAGACAGTCCCTCAAAACGCCCGCCCTTCACCACTTGCTAGGCTGGGAAGAATGAGTGGCGCAACAAACTTCCCAGCAGCACAGCTGTCTGTTCAGTCACATCCAAGTCCTAACCCAGAGTTTTGCCTCTCACCTGCCGCCATTCGTGGTGACTGACAGTTGACATTAGTGACAGCAACCTGACCACTTGTGTGTGAGAAAGTGTTTATCATATCTATTAAATAGATACAGCCAGGATAAATTCAAATTCTTTATTGCATTCATGTGTACATTTAGTTAACTAATTCATTTAGCCTGGATTTGGGGAAACTTGTCAACCGTAAACGCTTATCCATAACTTAGATATTTGACCTATGTTCCTCAAACTGGGCTGTCTGTTGGAAGCTTCGCCGCGAGAGAGCACTGTAGTTTGTCACTTGTCAAAGACGTCATGGAAAACCGACCAAGCGACAACAAGATAATACACTTAACGCCATCTCGCGGCAAAGTTTCCAGCAAAGAACTTCATTAAGAGCGAATGAAACTAACAGGCATTTAGCGCCATCTACGTGGAATTAATTTGACAGTATTCTTTTCCATTCATTTGGAAATATTGCTCCCAAAGACTACAATAGTATACCGGCTAATTGCTCTACTAGGTTCTGTAGTTACAAAGGCTGCTAGCATTATGAAAAGTAAAGCCAAAAACCAAACTTGGGATATAAGAATGATCACTACTGCACGTGTGATACTCAAAGATCCAGTAAAAGTGACATTCTATTCTATCGGCGATAATGATGATGGCAAAGTCAAAAATGGGACTGACACAAAATACCGAAAAACGTATGTCAATTCTATTGAAAGTCGTTGTAGAAATATGAAACGCTTTAAAAGCGATTGCCACTTGTCCAGGTCCTCGGGTCGGAATGAAATTCTAAATGGCATCGAGCTATGGTTTCAAAAGTTTTCAATCGTCTTGCCTTAATGATTATGATAATGATAAATGATTTTATTTCTGTAAGTAGGTTTGTACAAACATTTTTACACGTCAATCATATTTTAAAAACTAAATGAGGTCGGCGTTTCCTATGTGGCTACTTTGAGAAGAAAGGCGGAAACACTCAGAGGTGAGTCTTTTTTAAAATCCAGACAATCTTTGTCAAATCATGTGATGACCATGTAGATTGATATCTGAAATGGTCTTTTGAGGAGAAAACCACACGAATCGAGTGAACCTGCACAGTCAGCGAACGCATTTGTCAGTAATCATGCAGCTCACCTCGGAACTTACGGAGCTCAACGATTCGACGAACAATACCAAAGAAAGGACATTTGGGTAGGCCGCATAATACGGTTTCTTTCAAAAACCATTCTTGTATAAGAACAATAATTTCAGGTATGTTAATGTAACCCTAATTCAAAGCACTTTAAATCCCTTTCCCACAAACTATTTGTATTAAAAACGACCGGAAGGCACTTCGAAATGGTAAAAGCGGAAATGGATCGCTTGCTTGTGAGTTGGTAACACTATTAGTCAGTGTTGCCCACCTTATAGGATGTTAGCACGCGATGCGTTGGTTTACTTAAATAATTCTTTTGGTTTAAGAACATTGTAATAAGTTTAAATCACTTTTACATTTGAATTTGTTTATTTTAAAGATTTTCATGCTGCGTTAGAAAATTGGAGTCAATGTTTCTACTTTGCCTGTTCTAATTCGGGTTCAAAGTCTATTTTACTGATCATTTTGTCGACTAGTTGTCCTAAAGTATTTAGCATACGGAGTTTAAATTCACATAAAATCTGAGGTGATACATATATGGTACCAGAGACATCGTCGCTCTATCTGATATCTACCATAGATCTAGTATATGATTTTAGAACTCCTAACATAGACTTCCTGTCTTTGATAATGCTCAGCATTGAACATAATGAAACGGTATGTGGGCTAATTCACATAATAAAGAAATTCTGTTGCAGTGCAGTAGCAGTAAAGTTTCGATCACAACATTTTCGTATTCTCTACCGCTGTCATTATACAGGAAGATTTTTTTATCACCATCGAAATTTTTACAGGGTGTTCTACCCATAACACAATCAGCCTATAATGTACCCACTGCTGGGATACAGGCCTCCTCTCAGTGAGAGGGAGTGGGCCGTAATCCACCACGCGGGCCCAGTGCGGGTTGGCACATGACACATGACTTCGAATTTTTGGTTCTAGGACATGCTGGTTTCCTCAGGATGTTTTCCTTCACCGTTTTGAGAGCAATGGTGATGAAATAATTTACACAAAGTAAAGCGCCTGTCTGGATTCGAACCTACGACCTACAACTCGTAAGTCGCGGCCGTTACCACTTGGCCACCACTGCTCATCGTCGTTTTACCCATGAATATGAACAACTTTCACTATGGGACCAACTCTGAAATCACGAAAAAAAAATCAGCTGTTTAATACAAAAGTTCAATACCTACTTGACCAAAATGTACGAAACAGCAGATTTTTTTTCGTGATTTCAGAGTTGGTCCTATAGTGAAAGTTGTTCATATTCATGGGTAGAAAACCCTGTAAAAATTTGGATGGTTATAAAAAAATCTCCCTGTTGAGTTCGCTCACGGCGAGTTCGCTCACGGCGAGTTCGCTCACGGCTAGTTCGCGTCACGCGAGCGCAATAAGAGCGCTTTCTACTGCTACGCGCAGTCAAAGAATTCAAGAATACGAAGGTCTGAATAATAGACCGGCTGATGATGCTACACTGCTAGTCAACTTTGTTTACGTAATCCAACTGCATTCCAAACTTTCCACGTAAATTCCCAGTATAATTAATATCAGTGCTTCCGTGTATCCACTTGACACAATTCCTGGGATTCGTTGGCTCCTGCAGCCAGAAATTGAGTGGCCGTATGTTTGTTAATGTTGTTTTTTTCGTATTTTTCCTGAGCGCAGCTTAATTATTGAACAAATATAAATTTTATGAAATACTTGATTTTAATATTTGGAAGGCGTTGGAACCAATTTACCCACCAAAGCCTCATTTAGGAAGGGGCCTTTATTTGGTACAATTTTATTGTAAACTTTGACCTGCACCCTAATAAAATTGAGTAACACAATCTGAATAATTTTGAAGGATATTGCTAATCCATGTTTGAAAAATATGTTTGCTCAACAATTTAAATAACACAATGAATATTGTTAAATTGTCATAATAAAAATCATTCCTACTGTTAGTGTTACGAATTTTTTTTACTGTACTGATAACTCCAATAACGTTTCTCGTGTTTCACTTGCCTTGTTATTTAAACGAGGTTCGGCTTCATCAATAATTTCTCTTTATTATAACACTAAATTTTGTTAACCAATGCTTTGGTTTAATAATTATGAAACAATGTTTACAACCACTGCGTTCCACTTACAACCGCAATCTACATGCTATACCAGAATTAACTGTAGCAATTAAAACAGGGGTCACTAGTACTAATTAAGACTGAAACTCTTAATAAAAAGAAAGGAAAAAAAAACATACTTACCACCTTAAGCACCATTGACCCCGCAATACAGGGATTATGACGTCACAAATCCTATCTAATTACATGGATGACGTAACCAACGTTCCCTCCCCTATTTAAACGTTGAATGTGCTTCCCCGTCAGAACTACGGTGCACGTGCGACACTCAAGGTCCCACAACCCTTTACACATCCTCTCAAGCTTGCAATTAAAACGAAAAACAGAGCGGAACAACGCCATACTTACTCAACAAGCCAGAAAGAGACAACACGCCTCATTTACCCAAGCACTTTTATTTCCACTTGCACTTGAGAGGTCGTCGGCCAATCAACGGTCGTGCCGCGCCCGCCTCGCATTGGTCCGTTTGAATAGAGAATATTTTTTCGAAAAATGGAACAAAAGCCGAGGGTAGGTAATAGCGAGTTTTGTTTTATTCGAGTGGCATTTCGCATTTGAGTGGAGGAGGCCGCACGGAGCGGACGTCTCGACTTTTAATTACCTTATATTTTTGCTATTGTTTCTTTAAGGACACTCGTACGTTAAGCTGGCTTTTCATTTTATGATGTTCAACATTGTTATTTTATTACACGGAACTCGTTTAGTACTTGAGTGTGGGGCTTATTACAAAACAAGCAAATTAGCTATGTTTATTTCGTACTAACCACTATACTGTGTTTGTCAGGAACTGGCTTCATTCAAGTGTTTGTAGTCAAAGTACGGGATTCATTTCATGTCTCTTCTCATTCATAGGTAAAGGAAGAGGGGTTGTTGTAATGACTGTATGGATGGGACATCCTGTTGGCGAATTATTTTATACATAAAATCAAGCATAGTCACCCGGTTTTGTACAATCTTTTAGTTTTACTTTTATAACCTAACGTATATTTACACTTAAGGCATAATCAGCCTATGATGTTCCCACTGCTGGGATACAGACCTCTCAGCGAGTGAGAATCAGAGAGCCTATGGGAAAATTGACGAAGGCCAGGACACAGTATTTATTATACAGTGGCCAGGGATTTCTGTACTTAATATTCGTCATTAAATAAGCCATATTGTATTGTAATGGGATCATGCGGTCATTATATAGTTACAGGTAGTAATCGAGTCGATTTCTTCATTTAACTCAGACTCTGTTACTTTCACAGATATAGATACACCTAGATAACGTAAGAGCAACTAATTCGCGTGCCAAAAATCGCACCAGCTTGCGTACCAAAATCGTAAGCCTCCACTTTCGCGGTCAGTTCTGTGTACTGCTGGCCGGGTGAGCGTGAGCGCTGGCGCTAGGCCCCGGAGGTGGGACAAGATGGGTGCCGCACGCGGCGGCGTCTTTGAATCGATTTGATTTTCCCATAATTCCTCTAATTAAATAGTGCTTGTGACGTCATAGTAGGTAGTCAAAAAAACTTTTTTTAACTAAAAAAGACAACTGACTTCCAAAAAAAAAAACAAAGTGAAAAATAACTTTAATTTCGGAAGTTGGTGTCAAGGAACGAGCGTTCCCCTTTAGAGGGTACAGGCGTGATGTTATGTTGTGTGATTGCTTAAACAATGCATACATATATGCGATAGCAGCAGTCGCGGTTGATTTGCTGGCATTTATTGAAGAGTTCCGTTGTCTGTCTCCGAAACTCATCACCAGATCTTTACGAAATTGAAATATGACCATTTCGGAATAAACTTCGAGAAAGAATTTGCAAATCCGTCTATATATGACGGAGTTATGCCTGAACATACATAAAAAAAAAAATATAAACATCCGAATTGAGAACCTCCTCCTTTTTCTAAAAACTCCGACTTCCGACTTCTAAGTCGGTAAAAAAATGGCACTCCTGGTTTTCATACAGATCGTGATACTTGCGTTATCTAGGTCTATCTATATCTGTGGTTACTTTAAAAGTTCTTTCATAGAATCCAACCTTAACGGAAACCCGGGTGCAATAGAATGTTATTAGTGGACAGGTGTTTCTGATCATTAGCCGTCTTTTATGATTACCTATGGGATAGCTATTTTGTAGACGTGGGCAGTTTTTAATAGTGTTAGTGGCGCAGAGATTTATGCTCCTAGCTGTGAGCGACTAGTGGAGTCCCCTTTTTGCTATTGTCGTTTTTGAGGCAAATACTTTACAATTATAGAGCTCTCGAAATGGTAACGTATTTTCAACAATTACCTACATGACGGTGATGATCTGAATCTGTCAAATTTCTTTAATAGACTTTCAACTTTATAGCTAAAGCATAAGGTTCAAAGTTGATTGGGAAAATATGACAGTTTCGGGTAGCTTGATGTGCTGGCATCTGTACAAAACGTTCATAAGCAATTGATCGACTCTTCAGACGACCTTACCGCTGGCCCTTTTTTCGGCTAATGAATCAGCATTGCCTTCTACATATTCATAGCTGACCTTGAGGTCCTTACAATTTCCGTTGTAGATAAAACTTAATTTAGTTTCCCACTACACTTTCTATGGTTTCGTGGGCGCATTTTTGACCATACATACATTGGAATTCTGAAATAGAATTGAAGCAGAAAGCAGTCGAGAAACATGTCGACCATTTGCATCATTCTGAACTCAGGTATCAGGATTTTAAAATAGGTCTCTACACATATAAGCATAATCAGCCTGTAATGTTCCCACTGCTGGGACACATGCCACCTACCTGTGAGAGGGAGTGGGCCGTAATCCCCCACGCTGGCCCAGTGCGGGTTGGTCGATATAAATATAAGAGTGGCTGCTAAAATGATCTAGGCTGGTTTCCTGAGTAGGTATGTCAATTAGGAAATTCTTATCAGCAAGTTTGGAATTGTATTTAAGTATGGACTTCTAAAACCCGGAACAGTGAATCTACCTGCTTAATGTCACAGATAACATGCCTGAGTAACGACCACAGACAATTGATGAAAAACAACCACTTCATCATAATTTAACAATAAATAATTTATCTAAATAAATCGGACACTTTTCAGCACGTCATATAAACTTGCTTTTCAAAAATCTTTGTTCATTGGATTGATTAAACTAACCACGAATCTCTCCTCTTTCCAGGAACCTAGCAGCCCCGCGCCCTCAGCTTGCGCTCGGCAACACATCACTAGAGACGTTCACATCGCTACACAAAGAGAACTGCCACAGACTAGAGTACCTCGTGGAGCGACAAAAACAGTTGTGTATGCTGTCTGATACTATGATTAAGGTGAGGTGATCTTACATTATGATAATAATTATAAAACATCACTAGATACGTTCACATAGCTACACAAAGAGAATTGCCATAGACTAGAGTACCTCGTGGAGCGACAAAAACAGTTGTGTATGCTGTCTGATACTATGATTAAGGTGAGGTGATCTTACATTATGATAATAATTATAAAACATCACTAGATACGTTCACATAGCTACACAAAGAGAATTGCCATAGACTAGAGTACCTCGTGGAGCGACAAAAACAGTTGTGTATGCTGTCTGATACTATGATTAAGGTGAGGTGATCTTACATTATGATAATAATTATAAAACATCACTAGATACGTTCACATAGCTACACAAAGAGAATAGCCATAGACTAGAGTACCTCGTCGAGCGACAGAAACGGCTGTGTATGCTGTCTGATACAGTTATTAAGGTGAGGAGATCTTGCACTATGATAACAGTTAGGTATAACAAGCAGACGATCACATCGAATCGCACATGAGCTAATGTAATAGCTAGCGACCATGTCGATGAACATTTGTTAGGAAATTCTCTACTTATAATCAACTTAAAATAGTTTAACACAAAAAAAGCGTTCATATAAACAAGCCTAGATCGTAAATAAATTGCATCTGCAAGTCCGTGCATAAACAATGATTAGGTTCAATACTTGTGTTATATTGTGTGGGCTAGTGCAACAGAGGAGTAGCGAATGGAGTGATGCAGCGTGCGAGCTATAAAACATATTATTTTAAATATTATCTATGAATGTATGGCATTCATTGATAATAATTAGTTCATTCATTAAACAAAATACATTATTAAAATGATGAATCTGAGCAACGACAATTGATCATAATTGCGTTTATCACAACGGCAGTAACCAGTTCATTTTATGACGGCAGCTATCGATTCCACGTTTTACTAAAATCAAATTTTCTTAGCAGAAGTATAATGAAATAGACTCCTAGCGTTAGAATTTCGAATAAAGTACAACTTGCAATATGATAGTCAAGCATTACATTCTTTCCCCAATTATGTGCAAAGATTAACATGATCACTCCATTATGTTACTACTCCGTGCCAATCGCCTACGCTTGTCACTTGGTGTCGGAAAGTAAGTCAGTTCAATCCTGCCTGCATAAATAACTCGATTAGCTGGAGGTGCTCATACGTAAAAGGACTATAAGGCTTGGTTGGATACCTCACATTTTTGTATCATGGAACTTGTCCACACCACATTCCTGAGATTTTAATAATATAGTAATAATAATCAGCCTGCTTCTTCACGATGTTTTCCTCCACCGTTTTGAGAGCAGTGGCAATGAAATAATTTACACAAACATTTCTTTTTTCGTGTTGAGACTACAAAGAATGTTCTAGAACAAAAATTTCAAGACATGTGACATCTACCAACCTGCACTGGGCCCGCGTGGTAGATCCTTCTCCCTCTCACCGAGAGGAGGCCTGTGTCCCAACAGTGGGAACATTATAGGCTGATTATGCTAATCAGCCTGTCATCCCACTGCAGGATAAAGGCCTTCCTTTCCTTTTTCCACTCAGCTCGATCCAGCGCCAACATGGACCCATTCCTCATATAGGCGTCAAGCTCGTCCCGCCATCTACGTCTGGTTCTTCCGCGATGCTGTTGGACGTTTTCAGGAGACCATATTGTATTGGCCTTAGCCCACAAAGCATATAAGGCTTGTATTTTTGGCGTAAATTAGGTAAAATATTGGATACCTTACATCTTTTATGCTTATGGTTGTAGTCGCTACTTTTGGCACTAGATAAACCAGGTACTGACATGTCATAAATAAAAAAAAACTGTAATTGTGACCTAGATCAATCGATCATAGTTATATTTAGTTTAGTAAAATATTGCGGAATAACCTGAACAGCAATCCAAAATATATTGTTGAAGGTCGCAATAATCAGGGCGCTTTTTAAGGACCCCTTTCTGATAAAAAAATGCTCTATATTTCGTTGAGTTGATCTGCATGATTAGTGATAAATGCGTGCACTGACTGAACAGGTTCATCCAATCTGTGTAGTTCTTTTCTCTGAAGACCATTTCAGATATCAACCGACATGGCCGTCACCCTGATCTGACCAAGTTTATGTCTGGATTTTAAAAGAGACTGTGTCCTCTGAGTTTGTTTCGGCCTTTCTTCTCAGAGTAGTCAGATAGACAACATATACAAACCTACTTACAGAAATAAAATCATTTATCATTCATTTTGGGCTAGTAAATGGCTAAAATAAGGAAGTAAAGTTAAGGCTGAAACTACAAAATCACTAGGAAATGTTGAAAACTCATTGCGAAAAGCAGATTAAAATCTATAATTAGGCACTTAGATCCCATGAGATCCCGTAACATTAATTCCTTGTTTTAATAACCATACACAAATATAATTAAGGATGCAGACACTAAAATAGCAGTACCGGTAAACAAAACTGGTTCACAATAAAATTAAAATGATTAAAATCAAATTAAAGGAAATCTTAAAGACAGATACGGAACAAACGACTTTATAAGGCGCTCGTAAAATCGTATTACTAAGAAATAAGGGGACTGTTCCATTTACGCGAGCGTAGGTGGTGATTTCGAAATTAGACGACAGATTTATGCATCAAATTAGTATCTACACAAAATCATAAAAATACTTAATGAAAATGAAATCATTGACTCATTATTACAAGAGATTATAAACTGACACAGAATAAATTACATTTTACTAATATAAGTGGCCATGAAATTAAATACAACTTACTTTGTGTATTTAATTTCATCACCACTGCTCTCAAACCGGTAATGGAAAACATCGCGAGGAAACCGGCATGTGTTAGAACCAAAAATTCGAAGACACGTGTCATTCGCCAACCCGCACTGGGCCCGCGTGGTGGATTATGGCCTACTCCCACTCACAGAAAGGAGGCCTGTGTCCCAGCAGTGGGAACTTTATAGGCTGATTATGCTATTATAAATACACACAAATACGGAAAATGGTTATCTTATTATCATAAATGGTCATGTACACATGAAGAAGAGATTTACATATTGAGTTGCAGATTTATATAAATTATACTGATAGGAAACGGATTCATCTTTTGTCATTACAGATCAAATAAAAACTCCCCGAAGTAACCGAACAACCCTTACTATAATCTATAGAGCAAAAAAAACAGGTCTAGAAAATAAGAATATTTATTTCTAGACTTGGTTTTTTTGTCTGTAGATTAGACTGTAAGGGTTGTTCGGTCTGGTGAAGAATTCCTCGATTCATACCATATAACCAGTAATTAACTTAATAAGGACCTAAATAACAACAGTCAATTTAATGACAACGTCCCACAAAGTAACACAAACGATCGCATAAAAGAAAACTGACCCTAACTTTAGCATTAATGACAGTTTTATTTTAGTTAATAAAAACATACAATTACCATTCGCAATTCACTTTGATATCGACATAAAATTTAATCTTAACGATGTCGAAGTTAATTGAGATCTCTTTGTAGATAATGTAAGAATTATTGAATTAATCGATCTGATTTATTACCGCCGAAGTCGCGGTAAATAAACGGTTACATGGATTGTAGCGATATTTTAATTATAATATTGTTGTTTGCTTTAATTTGAATACTTTGAGTGGCAATATTGTCAACGGTTTTGAATAAGGCACAGAAATGCATGGACCAGTAAAATAACAAAGTATATCTATCTCTATCCGTCAGAGGGCCCGCGTGGTGGACTATGGGCCACTCCCTCTCACAGAGAGAAGGCCTGTGTTCCAACAGTGGGAACATTACAGGCTGATTACGTATACACTAGTAATCTTAGTAATTTCGAAAGATACATAAGATTACGTAATAGTCCTCCAGGCCGTATTTGGGCCACGGCCATCGGCACGGGAGGTATTACAGTGCACAAGTGTGTGCGCAGACAGGTGCACTCTCTCATCCCTCACTCTGAACAACAACATAACATCACGCCTGTATTTCTCGATGGTATCGGCAGAGATGCACCTATAGTAAATCCACATTTCGTCATTTCAAAAGGTAACCATGTGAATAATCTTCTATTTGAAATAAAAGGCAATGATGATCCTAAAGACGTGTGATTGGAAAGGCCCAAATCCAGCAGTGGACTGATAGAGGCTGATAATGATGATGATTCAACGATTAATAAAAAATTGTACCATTGGTCAAGGGCCGAAGACGTTAGGATAGTTATAGCAAACTCATCTGTCATATTTATTCAAAATGCAAATGAGTGCAGAAATAGCTTCTTTTACCAAAGCATGCTCTAAAAGTATGTCACAAAAAGATAGAAAAGAAATGATTTATTAAAAAAACTAGAGCGAGTTTTATGAAAGGAACTCCTCAAAAATCTCTGAAAAGAGCTCCACTTTCGTATTCCACCATATTCAGGTCATTCCGACCACCCATCTGGTCCTTGTCGACTTAATTTTCAGTAACTGGCCCTTTAAAACTTTTAGTTCCCGATTTTATATGTTCGATATTTCGTGTACAGAAGACTAAGCACCGATTTGGGGTATAATTTAAACATTTTACTGCTTTTAACTAAATAACTTCCAAGTTGTGATATGAATTTTTATAGCCATTTGATGTCCAGAAGTTTTCGTTAAAGTATACCGTATAAGGACGAAGAATGTTTAGTATTATCAGAATTCAGAAAGATGTAGGTTAATTGTTGAGATTTCTTGGAGTTTTTGGTGTAAATGAGAAATTCCAAAATCGCGAATATTTGGGTAAGAATGTGTAAGGACAAGTTACAGTAATCCACATAAATATAAAATACATAACACAATGTAACATACCTCATCATCATAATCATTGGCAGCCTTATTCTCTTACTGCTGAGTATAGACCTCCTCGTTTGTGCATGTTCTTTGATATATACTAGAATCTAAAACTTTCAAAATCAAAAACAAACAAATGTCAAAAACTTGTCAAAATGTAGGTAAACTATAGGTATTTTTGACTGATTGAGACTGAGATCAGAGTGTGAACTTTCTTAAAATTACGAGAATTGCCCCTCTGATCAAGACAAAATTTAGCTTCTGGATTTTTTATGAATTTCTATGTTATCATGTCAACTTGCACTGTTACTGTTTGTTATTTTAGACAGCAAACTACTACATCTTGATCAGATATCTTGGATATGCCGAAGAAAATAGTTATAGCATTTTTCGAACTATTATCTGTAACTATTTATTGTCTTTGGCGTTTTACCAGAATAATATTTAGGTCAATTTATTCCAGATCTCTATAGTAATCAGTTTCATCTCTCAAAATTCCAGGTCCTTCAGACTGGTGCGCTGCAAGCAGTAGAAGAGTGCCAGCACCAATTTCGACACAGCCGGTGGAATTGCAGTACCGTGGAGAATTCTACGGATATCTTCGGAGGTGTGCTGAAGTTCAGTAAGTATTTCATGACCTACTCGTACAGATATTCATTCTAGATCTGGGATCTCTTTTTGTTATGTTAATGCATATCGTGTGTAAAACACTGGGTTCACACGATATGTATAACGCAAAAAACGCGAAAGGATATAACAAGAATCATGATACAAAAAAAAAAATAACTTCCCTTATTATGTGAAGAAATCCTTTACATGACCATGAAGTCATTTTGTGTAAAACAAGAAAATATTTGATCCAAGCTACAGCCATAACAACGCTCTAGTTTGTAAGAGAAGTACCAGCAAATGATGTAAAAAATATTCTAAACATTCTTCACAAAACAGATCATGATTTTGTATTAGATAATATCAACTCATTCTCAAGCTCTTTCCGCAATCCACATACAGAAATATGAAATACCACTCATCTCTCAAGTTCAAAAGGATCGCAGCAAGCATTCCATCTGTTGTTATTTGAAGTACGTTTACGTTTTCGAACGCTTGTCCATCATCAGGAATGTTTATCTTCCGACAACTTAAGTCTGGAAGACATTTAGAAAATTGATTTTTGGTGTTGTTAGAATCCCTTATGCCATCTATTACTTTGTACTTAGACATAGCTTTTGATTGGCATCAAAACCAGTGTCTAAGATTACGCTTTCTAACCCATAGGACATAATATATATTTGGTGCAACTTCTAGTCTTTGCGTCAGATAACCATAGGTATTCCCAATATTTTGATGACGACAAAACGATTGCCTTATTCGTTTTATAAGTAAACGTAGATAAAATCGAAGATAGCACATTCATTTATTTATCTATTAGAGCAGTTAACTTTTACTTGTTCATCACTCTCACACGATCGGTCTGACGTCTAGAAAGAGCTAAACAACAAGTACTTACTCGTAAACACAGAAACACGTTTCTTTCATTCTCTCAAGACAATAATACAGCTGATCCATTCGGTTCCCTCCATCCTTCTCAAGCCCAGTTGTGAAAAGACAAGGTGCACAACGATATGCACTCAGTACCCTGTTATTCTTATTAACAAACGAGAATCATCTGAATATACTATTTGACGCGCTCTTCCGTTGCTGATCAAAATCAAAGTTTGTGTATAAGTTTACATCAAGACCAATTTCATAGAACTTCATCGTCTAAGACGTGAAATGTTTATTTTCAAATGTCGATTACTTCGTGTGTGTTTTGTTGACGGAGTTGCTCAGTTTGTTTACTGTAAACTACTAACAACATAGCCAGCAGGCTTACTCTTGAAATCAATCCCAATCTCGATCGTATTCTAATTCGATCCAATTTCAATTCCAATCTTCAGAAAATTGGCACTCTTGAACCGAATCGGGATTGAGATTGGAATCGGCTGCATATTCGACTACACTGATTCACATGGGGTGGCCATACACATCAAAACGTTAATTACCAAATTTATAAATATTGAATAACTCGTTAAATCTATTAATAAATCTGTTCTGATATTTATTTTAACATAAATAATCATTTAAGTGTTCTTTACTTGCATTTATGTGTATTTTAATACTAAATATTTAGGCAGCAATGGCTCATTGTGTATGTCATTGCCTACGTTGTTACATTAAAAAAAAACTTCTCGCGCGTTTGTCATTTGTCATCCACTTAATCCTAAAATAGGTTCCTACTTGAATAAAAAGTGTGAATTATTACTGTTACGATAAACAAAAGTTTCAAAGTCGATGTTATCTAAATATTTTCAAGTGTTTAGTTTGGAATGTATTAAAGGATGTTTATATGCACAAGTTCAAGTTAGTTTTACTTTAAGACAAGTATTCAATCGAGGAAGACGAAAATATCAAGGTAAGGCCACAATTCTATTAAATATATTTTACCTAATTCCTTTAATAATATTAAACACTTTTGCTCAATACAAACAAATCCTCCTCCAAATCCTTATAAATCACTTCGAAAAGTTCCCTATTTACTCGGTAATTTTTCCTAAATTCATCGTCAGTCATGGCAAACGCGTTGTCTGCATAACGCGCCATTCGTCTCAAATTCCGCCTTTGTCTCATATCTTACTTATGAGCATTGTCCAAAATATCACAAATAAGTTCTAAACGTGCCATTATTCACAATAAAAACTTCACAAATCACCCGCAATAACAAACTCGATCCCGAAAAAGTAGACTTATTGTAATCGTTCAACTTTGACATAAACACGACTTCAAACTCGATATGTCCACGTCAAAATCTCGTCAAGAGTACCGAAAAAGTGCATACGTTCGAGTAAAGTCGATTTCATTTAGTACCAAAAAAATCCACCTAAGACGATTCCAATCGTGCGCTAGTGGAGCATTCAAGAGTGCCAAATGACAAGATTTCGATCCCAATTTCCAATCCCGATTGAGATCGAGTGTCGAGAGTAAGCCTGCAGTTCTATAGAGCTTCCACTCTCCTCTATTGCCTTGGTAGCATGGGTGTCAGGATGTGGGTGTTTGCCTTTAAAGGGATCTAATTTCTTGGTTGCTTCAAAGATTACTGGTCAACGAACTTATGCATGGATTTTCAGTTTCATTTTTAGAATTTCAATGGTTTTTGCATATTTTGCTTGTATGGTTACATTCGTTGTTGTATTAGCATTCTATCAATGCTAATCATTTGTATCGAGTTAATGTTTTGAAAATATTAATAGCTGTTTGAATCAGTGTACATTATGCCATCGAGAGAAAAATAACAATGGAGTGTTCTTGAGAATTCAATAGACATCTGGTCTCGAGAGACAAAGAAATGTAAAACATGTTTATCTAGAACATTATTATTAGCTTAGTCTTTTAGGTGACCTTTATATGGCTGTTACCTGGATATTATCTCTGAATGTTTCTGAACCTTCTTTGAGTTTGCCTGTTCTATACAGGGTGAAATTTTAATCACCGTTTTCCTCTTAAGGGGCCATTGTACTCATCATTATGAACAACTTTTACTATGAGGCCAAACAAGAAATCGCGAAAAAAAATCAGCTGTTCCCTACATTTATATTCGCATAACTCGTCAAAATGTAGGAAACAGTTGTTTTTTTTTTTGCCCATGTAAAAATCGTATGTATACAGTCGGAAAGGCTTTCCTAATTTGTCATAATTTCTACGCGCTTTTGCATATACTACGGCTATTTTCCAATCATGTCGATCATAGCAGTAAACCGATAGGACATAGTACTATATTTGATGCAACTTCTAGTCTTCGCGTCAGATATGAGATAGCCATAGGTATTCCCAAATATTCAGATTGACCATACTTTTTCGGAAAACACACTCTTGCATAAGTCTCATAATTTTCCAGAATCTCGTGAATCAGCATTCGTGCACGCGCTGTCAGCGGCTGCGTTAGCGCATGCGGTGGCGCGCGCCTGCAGTCGCGGTGAACTCAACGAGTGCTCCTGCGACTCGCGTGTCAGAAAGCGCACGCCGAGGCATTGGCAGTGGGGAGGATGTTCTGAGGTAAGAGTTGGAAGGTTTTGAGATCTTGAGTTTGTGGTGGAGACTGGACGTGAGTTCAAATAATTAAGTTAAGCTGTGGGCCTACATGCGAAGACATGTGACATCTACCAACCCGCACTGGGCCCGCGTGGTGGATTACGGCCCACTCCCTCTCACAGAGAGGAGGCCTGTGTCTCAGCAGTGGGAACATTATAGGCTGATTATGTTATGTGGGCCTACTTTAGACTGATTAGCCGTATGGCCGGTCCTGCATATTTTATATACCTAAGTTTATTTTCTTATGTGTCACTTAAATACTGGCGAGAGTCTCGCCAGTGCATAAGACGCCTAAGGCTAGCGCAGATTAGGAAGGGCCGCGCCGCAAATCAAAGTATTGTAGAAATCCTCCTTCGTTAATTTCGTACAATTTCTATGAACCAATGCATACTACGGGCGGGTCGCACCGCACTTTTTTGCATGGAAATGCGTTGCTCTGCGGGCTGTTGCGTCTGTAATGTGTGCTTGGCCTTAGTCTACTCTACTATAGATAAATCAAAAGTCATTTATTCAAACTAGGCTGAGAATCAGCACTTTTCGAACGTCAAAAGTACAAAAGACAGTCCCCCAAAACAACGGAACCACGGAACAAACTCGCCAGCAGATAATTTTCCAGTTTCAGCAGAAGATAAATATGTATAACTAGGATTGCATATTTACTAATTGATTGAAATATAAAAATTTTAAGTGAAGAAAATTGTCCGAAGCTATTTGGGGAAGCAACCGTGAAATAAATATAATCATTGCATTTTTCAGGACATAAGATATGGCGAGATGTTCAGTAAAGACTTTTCGGATTCCAAAGAAGATAAAAATACTGATGAAGGGCTGGTGAATCTACACAACAATGAAGCTGGACGGAGGGTGAGTTTATACCAATTAGAATTGTAGACTGTTATGTTGTGGTAATGTGTATAATAATGAAAGTAAATACCTAAGCAACTTCTAGCAGTGGACTGCTGTAGGCTGATAATGATGATGAAGTACACAATAATACCACCAATGCTGGTGATAACGATTAAACTATGATTAGCAAAGAATTGCTCGCAAAAAATGATATATGTAGAATATGGCTTTGTTTTATTAAAGCGTGTAAGGGAAATAGCTCGTTTAACGATTGAAATAATAAGGTGTTATGGAGTCCTTCACAATGCACGCGTAGTATGAATATATGCTACTATGTCTCTTTTTTAAGCTTCTTTTTTGACATGTCATAACGCCTGCGCCGTATTAATCTTACTACTCTTTTATCTTTGTTTCTTCTGTTTTTACGGTAGTCATGATGCGTGTTTTGGAAGTTTTTCGATTTTTATGGAATTGTCGAGCTATTTAGTATGTTCACCTTACAGTATTCCTAAAATCCGCACATCTTTAGGTGTCTACATTTCTAACTTTTATATTCAATACTCCACAGGCGGTTCGCGGTCGCATGCAACGCGTGTGCAAATGTCACGGCATGTCAGGATCTTGCTCAGTCCGCGTCTGCTGGCGTCGTTTGCCGCAGCTGCGGATGGTCGGCGACGCGCTGTCTACCAGATATGAAGGAGCTTCACATGTTAAGGTTTGTGAAATTTTAATATTGCTTATTAAGTAAGAATTTGTTATAATTGCGTAATACCCTTGCAATCTCAATTTGAATGATTTTTTAAGGAAATTGCTTAGCTATTTATTGACTTATATAAGGTCCCATTAAAATAGATGGACAAACTTTAGAAATAATTAAGACCACAAAAATAAGGAGGATAGTAAAAAAAATATATAAGAAAAACGCATTAGATCCTTACAAGAAAAATAATCATCTGACGAAAATACACTAATGTGCCGGCAATTTATTATTTTAGGTCAAAATAAAATCACTTTAATCAGTGTTTTCATATGTTTGAAAATTCGTCTCCTCGGTAACGTAAATGACGCGATGAATGTTCTTCTATTTAGCGTGGCGGTGGCAAAAATAAGACGAAAACATGTATATATGGAAAGTCGATCATTAGAATAAACATAATTAGGAAAAATATTTTTTTAACAACCTAGGGTAATTTAGGAACAGTCTGACAGATTTGTGGCATATAAGAAGCTTTTTAGTTTTGTTCTGCCCAAAATTCAGCAACGCGAATACTGTTGAATGTTGATGAATTGTCAAAATAAAAGGCATTGCAATTTTAATTGCCTTACGAAATTACCCCGCAGTTTATCTCAGGGAAACGTATAGCTTGATATAGGTATGTCACCGTTTGTGCTGGGTACTTCATTATATGAATCTGGTGCAGCTCGTGATTCAGAAAAATTGTTGTGTGAATGATATTATGATATGTATATTCTAGTACTATGGTCATTCATTAGACGTTGGTGATTCAATAAATCCAGGCCAGATACTTGGTGAATCACAAAGTGGCACTTAGCCTGCTTATATTGGCGTTATTTACTCTCATTGGTTTATAACCGTGTTAATTAAAGTTAATAAATAAATCATAAGGTGCTTTTGCTTTTACGAAGATTGTAGTAGTATAAAGTTTCATCCTGTTGCTAGTAATTTAAGTCGGTTGCATACGTATCTAGAATGGAAGCCACAAAACATTTGTCCAGTCCAGGCTCATTTCAAATGGTCTATACGAAGCAATATATCCTTGACTTTGGATTTTCTTCTTATATCTGTCCCTTAGTTTGACTCCTAACATGCTTCTTTCCATCGCCTTTGACGAAACTGTCATAGTTCTATGGCTGCCGTTGGTGAGAAGATGAAAACTTAATTGGCATATTATAATCATATAGACAATACATAGTTTAGATACGATTTGATATGAAGGAATATTTGGTGGACACTTTCCTGGGGCGTGTAGCTCGAAAATAGATATTAGGAAATAGTGTACTGAATAAATGCTTTCAATTTGTTTAAGAACATTTTTCCTACGACGCACCGTTTTTGATAAAGGGGTTAAATATAATGATCACCATAAAATGTTTCTAAACACCAAAGAATTAAGTCTAAAATTAAGTTAAACATAAGCCTTTGACAAATAAGCGAAAAATAAAAAAATGGGAACTTTCCCACCCCCCTCATTCCGGCTCACTTCGTAGACGTCAGTACTTTAGTATGCTCACTCCTTAACCACCCTGAACAAGTTTCTGAAGGAATCGCTTAGGCCTGCTCACGCACTCTACACCCTCCCCTCCTTTGGGTCATTCATTGACGGAACTACATATAAGGTGCTATAAAAATATCTGCCACGGCTTCAATGGGAGACAGTATTTTGTATATAGATTACAGTAGTGAAGAAATTTTGTACCCCGGAATAGTTAAATCAATTTGAGAAAATAAAGTAATTAAATAAATATTTACTCTATTCTGCATAACGTGGTTCACAAACTACGCGCGATGTGTCGCTTCGTCACATTTTGCGAAATGGAATGACAATGTGGCAACAGCTAATTACTATGGGACGGTTTCATGTAACTAAATCAATTCAAATTTATACGCACATATTTTTGTATGAAAAAATTTATGACATAAGATCAATAATGTATCTTTACTATTGTAATCTATATACAGAATACTGTCTCACATTGCAGCCGTGGCAGATATTTTTATAGCACCTTATATAGCACCTAATAATATACTAAAAAGATTTAAATACCTACTTGCCCCTCCACTAACCCACATTTTTCAGCTATGTTTGTCTCAAGGAATATTCCCCAAATTGCTAAAAAAAGCTGTGGTCACACCTGTATTCAAGTCTGGAGACAAAAACTGTGTGAATAACTATAGACCCATTTCAGTGCTAACAGGCCTCTCAAAAATTTTGGAAAAAATCATTAACAGTAGATTGATAAAATATTTGGAAGATAACAGACTACTTTCAGACAATCAATTTGGTTTTAGGCCCAATAGATCAACTAGCCAAGCAGTACACAAATTAACTAATCATATTACTACCGATCTGGATTATGGTATGCACACAATTGGGATCTTTCTAGACCTTGCCAAGGCCTTCGACACTATTTCATGTACTTTACTTTTGCACAAGCTTGAATCACTTGGGATAAGAGGAGCACAACATCTATTATTTGCGGATTATCTCAGCGATCGTTATCAGTGTGTAAAAATAGGGCAGTGTACAAGTTCTGAACTTAAAAATAGTGGTTTTGGAATTCCGCAAGGCAGCATTTTGGGCCCCACGTTATTTTTAATCTACATAAATGATCTGTGCAGCTTGCCACTCCAAAATGGAGTCATAATGTCTTATGCGGATGACACTGCTCTATTGTTCTCAGCTAAATCAAGAGCAGAAGTCTATGAATTTGCTCAAAATGGTTTTAACATTGTCTCTAATTGGCTCCATAATAATCTCCTAACATTAAATGCAGATAAAACAAAATACATTTTATTTACAATGAGAAATACTAACATACCGCTTACTAATCTGAACATTTACGCACACAATTGCAGCACGTACGCTGCCGCTGACGCTGCATGTTCTTGCCCCACTTTAGCTAAGGCCGACCATTTGAAATACCTAGGTGTCACTATTGACTCCAATCTAAATTTCCGTAAACATATCGATTTACTTTGTACCAGAGTGCGCAAATTAATATATGTTTTTAAGAACTTACGGAACATAGCCGACTATAAATTAATTAAACAGGTTTATTTAGCTTTGTGTCAATCCATACTTACCTATTGCATAACTTCCTGGGGAGGTGCTGCAAAAACAATTTTAATTCCTCTAGAGCGCGCTCAAAGAGCAATTTTAAAGGTTGCTACTTTTCGCCCTTTTAGATTTCCGACGCACCAACTCTACATATCATGTAATGTACTAACCGTAAGGCAATTATTTATTCTAAGCATAGTACAACACCAGCACACTGCACTTCCTTTTGACCCAGTACCTTCCGACAAGAGAAGGAAAGACTTGGTTTGCATAAAGCCTCAAACCAGACATGCGTTTGCTAATCGTTTTTATGTGTTCTTAGGACCTTTTCTGTATAATAGACTCAACAAGTTACTAAGCTTCTATAGTGTAAGCTATAAAAAATGTAGTACAATGTTATCAGAGTACTTAGCGACACTCAATTACACAGACACAGAAAAACTTCTAGAAATTTTGTCATGATCATAATTTTATTCCCTTGTAAGTATTTACTTTTGTATGTTTACAAGACATAGTATTAGGTATTAATGTACCAATGTGCTTTTTCTCAGAATTGTTAATGAATTATTTTTATATCAGTTACATTTAAAAAATAACGCTCTAATATAATTGTAAGGTAAAGTGATGGCCTGAAACACAGGTTTGAATAAACCTAGTTCGGGTGGGTCGCAACCTAACACTCCAAGTCCGATCCATCACTACTTGCACCTGTAATAAAACATATTTTAGTTTTAGTTTATTTTAGGCACTATAATTGTATGGAAAATTTGCTAATATTGGCCAAATGTACACCTTTTGTAAACGTTTTATTAAATAAATTATTATTATATATATATATAGGCGCAGTTGCCGTTCCACGTGCGCGTGCGGAGCGTAGGAGCGTACATGACGGGTATGAACCGCAATATCAACAATTAGTGATAGCGTCATGGCAATCGATAGTCATGAATCAAGATTTATCGATTATCGACTTAGACGACTGATAATAAATTATCGGTGTTTAGATGGAATATATAGATAAAATATCTGGAATATATATATCACACTAATATTGTAACGGCGAAAGTTTGCGAGTGTTTGTGTGTGACGGTATGTGTGTTTTTATATGTTTGTTACTTCTTCGCGCTCAAACGGCTGAATTTTGATAAAATTTTGTATGGAGGTAGCTGACACCCTATATTAGTATATAGGCTACTTTTTATCCCGATATTCCCACGGGATCGACATTTACGCGGGTGAAACCGCGGAGCGCAGCTAGTAGAATATAAATGGAATATGGATGGATTTATAGATAGAAATTAATATGTGTATTGTGTAGTGTTCGCACACCTACGTTAGTAAATAATTAATTGCTAATAGGATAAATACTTATTACGAGAGTAACCTACAGAAGCAGTAACTCTCTGAAAGGTCAAAAATAATTTTATACTTATTATTATTATCAAAATCTCATTAGCTTTAAATTAATTTTCAGGTCGTCGAACGCAAGAGAGGCAAAAATATAAGAAAGCTGAGACCAATGCACATGGACATGAAGAAACCTAACAAGACTGATCTCGTGTATTTGGAAGACTCGCCAGACTACTGTGAACCTAATGATGAGTAAGTGACTTTTGAAATAAATGTCTTCTACCGGATTCCTGTGGCCTTCAAAAGGTCAGCGGTCCACCTTGTGGGGGCTGTCCAACGCTACGTCTTCCGGTACGCGGTCGCCACTCCAGAACCTTTGGGCCCCATCGGCCTTCTGTTCTGCGAGCAATGTACCCTGCCCACTGCCAATAAAGTTTGGCAATTCTTCGGGCTCTGTCGGTTACCTTGGTTCTCCTACAGATCTCTTCATTTCTGCTTCGATAACGTAGAGAAACTCCAAGCATAGCCCTCTCCATTGCTGTTGTTTTTATTAGCACATAATAAGCTCTAGCAAGGAGGTCGTGTAAATTCGTTGACTGCAGGCAGCGCATACCGGTCGCTCTGACAATTCATTGAGTAGGGCTATGTCCAGTTTAAGAAGACGTTTGACTGAGTTGATGATGAATGCAAAATATCTGATAAATCAGGCTCTCGTGAGAGAAATCTTCATAAACTAAAGTTTCAACTGTTTCAACGATGGTCTTAGAGATATGGTATTTTTCTAGGTATTTAGAAAACAATCGAGTTTGATTATGAGATCACGTAGAATACTGCAAGGACCCGTACTAGGCCCATAACTATTTTTTAACAATTCCACTCTTAATTCTTCTTCTTTTCGTATTGCCGTTACAACTATATTATGCTTCACTTTTAATGCAACAATATTTGTCTTTCCAGGTTGGGAATCCTAGGCACCCGCGGTCGTACTTGCAACAGAACATCAGCTGGTCTAGATGGCTGTCGCCTTCTCTGCTGCGGTCGAGGCTACCAAACTCGAGTAAGAGATCACGAAGAGAAATGCCGATGCCGCTTCGTATGGTGTTGCAGAGTCGAATGCGAGATCTGCCGATTTAAACGCGACCACCATGTTTGTAACTAATGAAGAAAGATGTATCATTTTGGTTCGAGAAAAATGTGCGTTTGATTATTTTAGTGAAGTCAATGTTATGAAAAATATCGATGTTTCATTTAAAGAAAGATTAAGTTTTGTTGACTTCAATTGTGAAATTGGTTTTGGTGACGTCAGATTTGAAGTGATTAATGTTATGAGAATAGAAATGGTTACTGTTCAGTTGTTGAAGAACATGAGAGACAATGAATACGGGAGATGCACGAAGCAATATAATATTGTATTTATTCCTTGATCCTCTTATGACTTACGAACGATTTTCTATAATCTGTCGGATATTGCAATCTTCTTTTATTAACTTTTAAGTAACTACAAAGCCTAAATGATTGAAAAAAAGCTTATAGAAGCTATTACTATTTTGTAAGACAACTATGTGACTTAATGAACAAATAATTTATTTTAGAAATAACATACATACCTTGGAAGATTATATTACTGAACTTAATATTGTGAGGGAAAATTCAGTTAGCTGTTACAAAAACGAATTAATAAAGTTTGGAGCTCTCTTGAATATTTCGATCTTATTAAGCTTCACTTTTAATTATTTACTTTTACACTTCTTTTTAGTTGATGTTATTTCATTTTCATTAAATTCGTCTATAACAAAGTCCTCATTATAAATCGCTGACTGATTATTAATTTTAATTAGTATTTTAGATAACACATTTAATTTTCTGAAGATTAAGCTTTAAAATTATTTACAGTATTACTAACTTATTTTATTTTTAAATGTACAAAGTTGTAAATAGTGCTTTTGTTAATATTCTAATATTGATAATTATAGATTTGAGGCATTTTCTTCTTATTTATGTGCCGCATGTAAATATTAATATTTTTATTGTGTAAACATTTACACATATTGATTTTCTACCTCATGAGGAAAATGATTTCATTCATGCCATGATATAATATCGGTTAATTTAAGTATGGGAAACAGTTCTGTGAAAGACTCATTAACGATATTTTGGTTATCTTCAGATAATTTAGAATTCTCATCACTTTATCCTGAGAAAAATAAGACTAATTTTTTCTAACCCTCTCCAAAATGTCGTCTATAGATACGGTTTTTGAAATTGAGTCTTGTACACCAAATTGTGATGCAGAGGACATCTAGAATTCTGTCACACATGAAGCATTTCATAGGGCTGCTTCCTAAAATTCGTCAGTTGTAAATATTTTACCCAGTAAGCTAGTTCTAGTAACTTATTGTATTAGGAATGTGATAGCTTTATTCCTTTTAGTGATAACTCTTATCTACGAAACCTTTGGTATTTAATCGTCGATGTTACTTGTACATACTCTATAGTGATATTATGTAACATAAATAGTTATAATGTCTGTGTTTAGTGTAAGGATTCTGTGCTTTTTGAGGTTCTGAGACTGGTCTTTAAATTCTGTTATTCTAGTTTTTCTAATTTATTTCTTTGAGTCTTGATAAACTACTATGGTTTTTGAGTTTGATTCTGTTGCGAATATAGTTATGATTCGTTTCATTTCTTCTACTTGATTTGTTGATAAGTCTTAATATTTAACGATTTTATAATTCTTTTAACACTACCATTTATTTGTATCATACTTGAAGAGTCTTCAAAATCCATTTAACCTCGACGAATCTTTTGCTTTCTTCGAACCTCGAAAAAGCAGTAACAAATCAAAATTTTACACTTGCCAACTTAATGTAACGTGTCAAATATAAGAATTCGAAATCGTCTAATATAACTTAGTCTTAAGTAATTTTTCTCATTGACTCAAACGTATCACCAATGATATTTAAGTACTTAATCTGTATGTAGAGATTCAAAGCTAACACGTTAACTTGAAATAAGTTAACGCTACTTTGTAGAATGTCGTCCATTAAATTATTTGACAATATGATGCTTGTCTTCAAATGTAAAGGCGAAGTTTCATTACTGCTCACAGTCCTGCTACGCACTTGTAGGTTCACGCTACGTGCGGATGCATGGCTACCAAACAAATGTAAAATTCAAGACCTCTCAGTGCACATTCTTACGCGGTAGTGGAACTGTGCCTTTAAGCAGATATTTGACATCTCTCATTGCAAAAATGTTACTAACATCTTTTTCTACAATGAAGTTTTAGACTGTAACTGTATTTAAAAGTATTTTAAAGGCTAGACTACGTTTCAGTCTGAAACTAAGTCTAACTTTAAATAAACAGTTTTGAGGTAAGACTTAGTATTTACCATTTTGGATATGGCATAGTTACTATTTGATGTAAATGGAATAAAGTAAATGTATTAGAAGCAACTGTTTTATTTAACCTTTATGTACACACATATATAAATACAGATAGCAAGAAAAGAACAGAAAAATACATAGGTACACGTGCATAGCATGTATCAGAAAGGTGTGGTTATTTTAAGCGACAAGGACAGGGGGAGGGTACAGACCATCAAACTGTACAACTTTCTCCGTGGGACCATCGTAATCGCGAAAAAAAATTCAACTGTCCCATACATCATACACATAGTATCCATACTCGATCCTAATGTAGGGGACAGCTTTGGCGGATCTATACGTACTTCATAATCGTCTTGAGATTGATTATGGTCAATACAAAAATCGATGTCATTACATCTGTTGGTAGTACCAACCAAACTCTTATGTGTATCATTCATAAACTATTTGCACATAACAACACTAAACTGAGAAGTGAGTGTGTTTGTGTGTATTTCCCAAGATCACAAAATAAAATAAAAAATAAACATTTCCCGGAAGTAATTAAGTTTTTCAACTAATACCGCTATCACGTTAAGGATTCGCTAAGTTAGTCCGCGAAAATCAAATTTGCTCTCGTTTTTTGCAATTTGCACGTCTGTGTCAGTGTCAAGCAACTCCAGTTAGAATTGGCCTCAAATATTATGATTTCGTGAATTATGTAATAATTCAATAGATTAATATGAACCTAGAAAGTTGTATTGATGATTTTCATGATTATAATTCTATAAATAAATATTTGTTACGGCCGCGAATCATAATATTTAGATCAACAAAGAACCTGATACTGACCTGCAAATTGCAAAACACGTAAGAAAATTTGAATTGTGCGGGCTACTCTTGATGGTTTCGCCTTAAGTAATCATGACACTGCACCCAACATATTTATTACTCGCAGATTAAAACGATAAACGTATTACGTGATAATCAATCAATATGTAAGAATAATGTTCTATATAAATACCAGGAAGGAATCTCTAACTACTCATTTGGAAAATAGGTTACCAAAATGAGGTCGGCTGTGTTGTTCTCTGTTTTATTCGTGGGGTTGGCGATAGCTGTTGTTGAGGGTCAGCTGCCAACACCTCCACCATTGGAGACCCCTGGAACATCGACTGAATTTCCACCAACAACTGAAATTACCGATACAACAACACCTGAGCCAATTGAAAACCTTCCATTGGCAGAAGAGTGTGATGAAGAACTGTGCAAACTACCCGACTGCAGATGCTCGTCGTCGAACATTCCTGGTGGTATCTCGCCAAGGGATACTCCTCAGGTAAGATTTTTTATTTTTTGGTGGAAATTCCTTTTATTGAGTCCTCTCTTTTCCTTAAATGTTGCAATACGTAAAGACCAAAATCTGTTCCATATATTTTCATCCATCTGTATAAGTTGAATCGATAATCAATGGAGTCGCGTCATAATTATGATCGATGTTTGATAATGATAAACATATTTATATTTAACATATTTTTATTGTTTTTTTTTAATGGACCTGAAACTATCCGCTTTATTCATAAACGTTAAAGTAGTGATTAACTATTGTTTAACCATACATTTTATGGCGTTCAATCGTCTCTTAACTTTAAGCAACGTTTATAAATAAACCTCCAAATAATTATTATTTTCCAGTTTGTCACTATCACGTTCGACGATGGCATCAACATTAGAAACATAGAGACCTACCGCAGTGTCCTCTACAATCGCAAAAATTCCGATGGCTGCCCTGTAGGAGCTACTTTCTACGTCAGCCACGAGTACACCAACTACCGTCTAGTCAATGAACTGCACAACAGAGGCTTTGAGATCGCACTGAATTCCATCAGCCACAGAACTCCCCAGACCTACTGGGCGACTGCTACCTACAATGTCATAAAGGCGGAGATTGCTGATCAAATGGCTCAGATTTCTCACTTTGCCAATATTCCTTTTGAAAGCATTAAGGGTAAGTATTTTTTAACACCGACGGATATAGCGGAGAACATTTCATTAGCCGTCCCCCGAGGCGACGACGTTTGGATCAAATTACCTACAACAAATAAACTTAAAGGGCCAATACATATAATTTTTCAACGGATAAGTAAACTGAAAATCTATTAACTTCATTTAGAAAAATAATATTTATTTTATTTTATATACCCATCTATCATTCAGGGATTTTACGTAATGCGATAGTAAAGCTATAAGTTAATAGAGAGGTTCCAAAATCGAAATAGTTCTTTACATATCAATAATTTATAGTCTCTTTTCACTTTATTATAAAACTATGAGAACCTCGCTGACTAGGGCACCATGAACCGGTGTTAACATTAATTCATCATTACAGGTGTCCGTCTCCCGTTCCTCCAAATGGCGGGCAACTCTAGCTTCCAAGTCATGGCTGACTATGGTTTAGAATATGATAGCACCTGGACAACTATTGAGCATGTAGACCCTGGTCTTTGGCCCTATACCCTGAACTATGCTTCCATCCAGGACTGCCAAAACCCCCCTTGCCCAACAGCTTCCATTCCAAAACCTTGGGTTCAGCCTATGGTTTCCTGGACTGACCTGTATGGATTGCCTTGTGCGATGGCTGATGCTTGCTTTTACACGTAAGTACTGAAATTGAAGATTTGTCAATGGTAGGTCTCTGAAAGTGAAAGTTGACAAAAACCGCGAATAATAACGTAGTATTATTAGCATTGGATTTATCTGATATAATTTAATAGTATTGGTTTGAACTCCTATCAGATTGGTAACAACTTAATTATAATTATTATTGTACTTAAGAAATCAAATGTAGTTTAGTTTGATGTACAGTGAACAAAAGAGATAAGTATGCAGGATTGTCGGATGTAGTTGAAGCTTAGCAGTGGCGAAGGGTGAATTTATGGCAGAGGTAGGCCGGAGAAAAAAAAAATTGCCAAAAGAAAATTTCAATGGTGAATTGACTATAGTGGTTATGTTCTGAATATTCGAAGGGAAGCCGGTGGGAATCGAGTTGTTGTTGTGGTACCTTCGCCACTGAAGCTTAGTATGAAACCAATGGATGTTGTCGACTGAAATTTAATTTGATAAATGAACTGTTTGTTTTGTATCATTATTTTGAGATATATCTCTTTACTGTAGGACGTGGGTGAATTTTGATCGTTCTTCTTTCAATATACTTTACCTATTTTCCTGTTTAGACCCGACATGGAAGACGAAGAAGCTTGGTTCCAGTTCATTGTCAGGAACTTTGAGAGGCACTACCTTGGCAACCGCGCTCCCTTCGGCTTCTATGTCCACGAATGGTTTCTGGACACCAACCCAGCTGTGCTATCCGCCTTTGTTAGGTTCATGGATATGATCAGCAACTTGAGTGATGCTTTCTTGGTAAGTTTTGAACGTTTGTATGGTGTCTAGTTCTTATTTAGTACAAATCGGTTTACAATAAAAAGTACACTGCTAAAAGGGTATTTTAGCTCTAACGTTGACAATTATTGAGCAATTGTTTTATGAAATGTATTAAAAAAACCGGAGTTACCGACATATCTTGCACAGTAAGCACACTGAAGTGTCAGTGGGCTGGCCATGTTTGTCGAAGGACCAATGGGCGGTGGAATAGGCGAGTCCTGGAGTGGAGACCGCGTATCGGCAAGCGTAGTGTGGAACGTCCCCCAGCTAGATGGACCTACGACCTAAAGAAGGTGGCTGGGACAAACTAAATAGACAAGGCGGAAGACAGGTTCCGTATTTAGCTGGGCCACAGCCCAGACTAGTAGAGGGCTATATCCAGCAGTGGACTGCGATAGGCTGAAGTGATGGTGATGATGATTGAAGAATTAAGATGGTTGTGTTTATTTCTTTCTTTCTTCTAGAAGTTTATGCACTTTTATGTCAGTCAGTTTACACGTTCGTTTTACGTAAACGTTTATCATTTTTGGAACGCGCTTCATTTTTGCGTCACTGTTGCCATTTGCATAAGAAGACAAGATTCTAACTACAGTTGAAGTTTTAGTTAGGCAACCGTACATCTGGCTTAGTCCAGATACTAATAACCATTTTTTTAACGACGATTGACAAGGCAAAAAATTGATATCAAAAACTTTTTTTAATTGTCCAGGTGAATACCAACGAAGTCATCAACTGGGTGAAGAACCCGGTCTCTGTGGCTGAATACAGGGCTCAGGGATGCAGAACATGGACTACGACTACCTGCCCTGCCCACTACTGTGGACCTCTTGAATCTGAACACAACGAGGTTTGTATTCAATGCATCAAAAAGTACAGATATCCCAAAGAAACTATGCGTCTTGGTAATCTTCGTGTTTCCGAATTAACACGAATGTCGCGCCACAGAGTTACTTCCCCATCTAGCTTACTAGTTTTTTACTACCGCGCTTTGTAGTGCTGACCCAGTGGTAGAGCAGTGGTAGCTCAGTGGTAAGGCTACGACTTACGAGTCAGACGTTGTGGGTTCGAACCCCAAACAGGCACTTTACTTTGTGTAATTTATTTCATCATCAGTGCTCCCAAAATGGTGAAGGAAAACTTCGTGACGAAACTGGCATGTCCTAGAATCAAAAATTCGAAGACATGTGACATCCACCAACCCGCACTGGGCCCGCATTGTGGATTATGACCCGCTAACTCTCTCAGAGAGGAGGTCTGTGTCCCTGCAGTGGAAATATTATAGGTTGATTATGCTTGGTAGTGGTGCATCTATTATTGCGCGTTTATATAAAGTTTTCTTTTCGTCGGGTAATCTGCCTCTCAAAAGTTTTGAATAGTTTTTTGGAATTGCATAGAGTTGCTAAACTATGTAATATGTTAATGCAAAAAAGGCAAGCTGTAATTGTACTTACAAGCAAGCTTATCTTGTGTAGTTTGTTGTCTTTTTGCTTGGTTATAACAGCTCTATATTAGATCTCATCATCGCGCATTCGTATTTCCGAAGATGGACGATGATTCCCGAGGCCATCGCCGAGCATAGTTTTCTAGGGATATCTGGTTGTATCTTCATTTGCATTTCACTGCTGCGTGGCTATGGATGCAGTAATAAAATAATCTCAGTTTTGTATTGCTTCAGACTCTTCTAGTATTCATGTGGATATATTTTTTTATTACAGTTGACCTACTGGATGGAAGCATGCAATGTCTGCCCTAGAGTCTACCCTTGGACAGGCAACCCTCTCGGATTATAATAAAATAATTATTAATATATTTATTTAATTTATTGTAGGTATGTTAAATCCAAAATTTATGTTTGATGTATGTGAGGCTTTATTAAAAAAAAATATTCATTCGATATTTAACTACTTTTATTTCAAACACCTATTTTTGAAGTGAAAACTCCTTTAGGTGTGTTTAGCGATTTTTGGTTGGGGGAAATTTTATGGGTTCGCGTCACCAACCAGCGGGGTAATTGCGTAACACACTATCGGTAGCAATGGCTTTCATTTTGACAGTTCAACAACATTAATTGCGTTATTTTTTACATTTTTCGAATACACAGGGTTGTTGGAAAAACATTAACAACCTCTTAAGAGGTCATTGCACTCATCATTATGATCAACTTTTATTATGTATCGTATAACTTGTCAAAATGTAGGGAACAGCTGATTTTTTTTTTCGCGATTTCAGGTTTGGTGTCATAGTAAAAGTTGTTCATAATGATGAGTACAATGATCTCTTAAGAGGTTGTTGATGTTTTTCCAATAACCATGTATAAAGCAATGGGTTCGCTCCTTCAAAATTATTCAGATTGTCATTGATAGTTCGTTACGCAATTAGGGTGCAGTACATCTATAGGTATGAGTATGATGAATCATGCTTGTTTTTTTTAAATGACGATACTTTGGCTCTTTAATTAATCAAGATGATGTTAAATGATTATGAAACATAATAATTCACGTGATACATCAAAAAGTACTTTTCATGGTGAATGCATCGATAAGTGTGCATGCTAACAACACTGATTTTACCGTGACTATATGTAGTTTGATAACCCTAATCATTCCAATATATCTAGTGACACACCTTTTGTTTTTTTCGGGGGGAGGTCAGGGAGTGTGGGATTTTTACCTCACTAAAACCACCCCGGTGATCACCATCAGCACATAGGGATGGTCGCGGTTCCTCTTAAAAGACTAATTCCGGAACCCCTCCTGTGCAACGCCTGTAAGACTGGGGAGACTGCATGTAAAGGGGGGGGGGCCCCCTGAGCCTCGCTATGCACGGTAGCACGAGACCACTGTGTCACCCTCTTCCTTGGGTCACTTGGTGGGCGGACAGTCCCCACTCTGTGCGCCTGCGACCCCAAAGGTCCACCTACCTTGATTGGTAATCTGGTTTCGGCGTATAGGCGCCAAGGCGGTTGCCTCCCCGATGCCTCCTTCTCTGAGCATGATCAGCCCTCTACAGATCCCGCTCTCGGCGGCGTTCTTCTTGACCATCACGGTCTCAGTGACACATCTAGGAACTATATCTTAACTCTAGAATACTAATCTTATTTTATCACCGCTTATTACTAATAATTGCCGGGGAGGCTATTTTATAAATAAATCGACATTTTGTTATAAAACTTTTACTAAAATAGTAATAAAATAATAGCCAAGCATTCTTACCTTTCTTACATTTCAAACGTTTATCTTTAGAGAATCTGTAATTAGTCAATAAATTAACCTTAAATGACATGACATGCATCGAGCATGCGTGAAACCGAAACAAAAAAACCGGTCAAGAGCGAGTCGGACTCGCGCACCGAGGGTTCCGTATTGTGAAACGTGAAATGTTTTTAAATTTTCATCTGCGAGGCCTATATTCGTCAGAGAATTTTAACACTGCGGTGTAGAATATTGCAGTTTTAGGTCAGCGCCATCTCTTGACCGGTAGTGGAATTAATGTAATTTTTGTTGATGATTTCTGAAAAAGTGTGCTATCATAAACTTTTATCACATGGAATAATTTCAGATTTTTCTCTATGCAAACTTCGGAGATAAGGGTGGAACGGTATTTTTTTTACATTTTTCGTCAAAAGTCGAAAACTATACGACCTAAAAAAAAGAAAAATGTTTAGTAGTAGTAGCCCTATTTCAAAGACCCCCTTTAAATCCCTGTTGCAAAGGAAAAAAAATATTTTTATTTCTTTCGTATTTGCAAAATAGTCGCGCGCCACTCGAGAGTGGGGGCGGCCATTATAGGAATGGGTGCGCGGGGAGGTGGGACCCGCTGAGGAACAGCGGGTCGAGGCCTATCGGGGGAGCGGTGAATGCTTATGCGAATCCCGCATCCCCGGCCACAGGTAGAGGTGGAAGACCGCGGTGGTTTTAGCCGATAAGAGTCCGGCATGCCCCTCTGTCCCCCCCACGATGGAGGAAGTCCATGAGGATTTCCATCGCGCAACAAAAAAAAAAAAGGGGCAAACGTCATCGAAAACTATTCCAAATTTCAAGTTGATAGCATTAGTAATTCTTGGGATATCCAGCTGTGACAGACGGACAGACAGACAAACTGAGTCGCACCATAAACCCGGGTTCCTTTTTACCATTTTGGTACGGAAACCTAAAAAGGCATCATTTTAAAACAATCCGGTAGCAACATCGCATTGATTCATTAGTATAACGAAATAGAATAAAATATAAATATTTATTGTCCAGGTGATACAGTAAGCAGGTTCACTGGTTAACAGCAAGTTGAGATAACATGAGTATTAGCTTAAAATACTACCTACAGCTAGGTTACAATATATTATTTGCTAGTGAGCCCCAAACTAGACAGAACTTAGTCTGTATCTTGGGGCTCGGGGTACGATTTCCCGAGTGGAGACTAGAGAGGTGATTTAAGGTATGGTAAGGTACGTATGTATTTGTCATGTTTGTGTGATAAGTAAATAAGTACGTACACAAAACTATTGATAAAATCATTTATGTGTCATAACAAATATTCTAACTATGGTCTGTTCCAAAATTATCTGATAAATGTAAACAAATGGATCAGAACATTTATATACAAATCTGGATGCGAATTTATTTTCGTCGATGAATTTCCAATGTTCAAAAACAAATTAATAACGCTATCAAAACGATAATTGTTGGAAAAACTGATAAGATATACAGTTGAAACCTTCTAAATATAGATGGATGCGTTATCAATTCCGTTCAATGAGGAATTGCGTAAGAATTTAACCGCATCGGGGTTTAAACCCACCCAGGTTTAAACTTTCATCACATGCTTATGGAGCATGCCATAACTACCGAAATTTCGGTATGATTAATAGCAATACTTCCATTAAGCAATCCTGATTGGCGTCTTGTAAAATTATCATTCGATATCATTGTTATCGATACAAATCAAAGTGCCACCCGTTAGTAATCGAAATTATCGCTTAAACAATCAGCCGTATAATAATACCGTATAATGCCGTATAATTGATAATCCTGCCACTGTTTTTCCTGCTTTATTGCGTACTGACACTGATAAATACAAAAAGAAATTGTTGATAATGATATCACCAACATTTGTGGAAATACAAAACCCTTATCTATGTAGATACAAAAATAAAAACGGGTAGTAACGTGTCCAATGTCTATTTGCAAGCTACAATAACATTGCTACCAGGATTATAAGGCTTGAACGTAGACAGAGAAAACCTGTCTACGCGCTTGAATAACATTGACAGGGGAAGTTGTTGGTAAGCATTTGCGAAATTGTTTCATGGAATTGTATTGAAAAAACAAGATGGCAGCGTTAGTTCCAATTATGGCCACGCGCCAAAAGACCCTGTACAACTGTACTTATTTATAAATATTCAGTGCCATGCTTTCATCGTTAACGTGTTGTTCAAAGTTGACTAACTGACATTTTATTTTAAAATGAGGGAAGTGTCTTAGTATCCGCGAATAATACGATCTTGCGATTATCCCTTATGTGGTAAGTCATTTATATAAATAAATTAGAAACAAGAAAATACCTAGAATTGAACGCCTACGGTGACCGCAGATCCTTGACGTTATGATATTGTTATTATTGTGTCAAAAACGCTTTGTATTTGGACTGTTTTGCTGTTCAGTGCGCTATAGAGCGAGCTATGCTCGGAGTCTCTTTGACGGGTAAAATCAGGAATTAAATTATCTGGAAAAGAACCGGAGTTACCGACATAGCTTGCAGAGTAAGCAAACTGAAGTGGCAGTGGGCTGGCCATGTTTGTCGAAGGACCGATGGCCGGTAAATAAGACGAGTCCTGGAGTGGAGACCGCGTATTGGCAAGCGTAGTATGGGACGCCCCCCAGCTAGATGGACGGATGACTTAAAGAAGGTGACTGGGACAGACTGGAAGCGGTAGGCGGAGGACAAGGTGTTGTGGCGCGGCCTGGGAGAGGCCTATGTCCAGCAGTGGACTGCAATAGGCTGAGATGATTTTGATTTTTGACTGATATCTTAGGAAACCAAAGAAAGAAAGAAGAAAGAAAGAAAGAAAAAACGTTTATTTGCGGTGAACATGACGCAAAAATAAGCATAACTGGTTATTATTTTTTTAGGTATCTGGATAAGTTTACTGCTGTCCGCTAAATAAATGTATATATTAACTATTTTGCGATGTATTACAATTGATTGAATTGATGATTTTGAGGTCGGTTACTCGGTAAGACTGGTATCCCTATACCGTACAGTAGCTAAAGTTGCGGGTTAGTGGTAACACTGTGACTGTAAGCTGGCCTAGCGTAGCACGGAGTATAAATACTCGTAAAATATGCCCAGGTACGCACGAGTGGGTTCTTCTCGCGTCGTTTTGTTTTCGTGCACTCGATTTTCCACGCACTGCTTAGCGCTGAAAGTTGAAAATCCAACAGTGTTTTTTTTACGCGCTGGGATGTGTTCTTTTGGATTCTCTATGTTCGACTCAACGGTTGAAATCCAGTGCACGATAAAATGCCTTCGTGATATTTTTACGTCACGTACGTGGGCTAAGGGGCCGGTTTATACTGGTTTAGATACTGCTGATGTGCGTCCTACTGTATAATAAAAACAGTACATTTTAGATCGATATATTTATTTATCACAAAACGTATTCTATCTCAGATTTATTGTCCAAGAGGATTGCCAAGCCACGGGTAGACACTTGGGCAAACATTGCAGAGTTGCATCCAGTATTCCAACTGTAAAAGATACGAAATTCATGCATTAGTTTATAGTAGGTTCTCTCTGGAATAAGCACTTCGTGGTAACGAGCTGAGGACAGCACCAATGTGTATCATTTTGAAAGATATTGCTAATCCATTACTTCATATTTATTCAAATTTGTCCGCTCAACAACGAAATTATTGCAATGAATGTTGTTGAACTGTCAAAATGAAAGCTGCTACTATTATTGTGTTACGTAAACGTCACGTAAATTCTAACGATTTTTGAATCGAAAATACAATTACTATCCAAAAGCATCTTGGTTTAAATTTTTGCGATAAGCACAAATTGGATCATCCACTCGATATAACTAAAGGCTGAAACATATGAAATAATTTAAAAAAATGTTCGAATTTACGATGCGTTCATGCTAGGCCCAAGGAATGTTAATTTTATGTGAACAAAATACTGTAAAAATCATTATTTTAAACGAGTATTTATGTTGTTTTGCCCATTCTTCTCCATACGAAACTATCTTTTGTAAGGGGCTACTCGATTGAATTCTTTTTTTCTTGTAATTTTGAGGTTCAAAAGTGTTACTATACGATTTGACTTTGACAACTGCCATAATGTAATGTCAAAACTTTCTGATGGGAATGAAGGATAGAGCATAATTGTTGGGAATCGAACCCAACACAGCGGCCTGCACGCGCAGGCAGCGTGATCAGCGCGTCATCGGCGAGTTGAGTCGCGGCGTGGCGGCGGTGGCGACACGGCTCGGCCCGACGACCACTCGCTTCCACGGACTCCACAGCGACGGACGATACTCCTCTCTTAAAATCAGCTTATTATATGTCCGGGAAAGTTATATTGTTAGTAATAATGGCATTAAACCATTGCCACTAAATACAGTACACTCTTTTATTGCTCCCCGCGCTAACAATAATACTTACTCCATTGTGACTTGAGGTAAGGGGACATGTTCTGGAATTGCAGTTGCTAGGGATGAATGTGCGGCAGTTCTGGCGCTTGTACTCATCAATTGGGACGGGGTTCTTCACCCAGTCAAGGACTTCGTGCGCGTTCACCTGGAGGAGAAATAATTTTATCATTACGTGAAAGAGTAAAAGTTTCGTAATGTCAACGATATAGCTAGGAGCTACAATGGCACAACTCCGAGTTTTGAGAAGTTTGGACATAATTTCGGACAACCAAATTATGTTGTCACCTTTGAGTCTAAAGGCCAAAATCTCGTCGCAATCTCATCTCGGAGACAATCAATGTCAAAAAACTTGTTAAAAATGAAGGGTAAATTCTAGACTCGGAAGCCCTTAAGTCAAATATTTTCGCATGCAAAAAGATTTGACTTAAGTGCTTATGGTTTCCGAGTCTAGAATTAGAAGTTTTGATAGATTGAGACTGCGATTAGAATGCGAACGTTCAATACCGTAGTTGTCACTCTGGTTTACCGATTTAGCGTTATACAGTATGGAAATCACATCAATAAATTATACCACAGTTACTTGTTATCGCCTTTCTGACGATATACAAAAAAATTACAAAATCGGTCGCGAAAAAAAAATCAGCTGATTCACGAGTAGGGAAACAGCTGATTTATTTTTCGCGACCGATTTTGTGATTTTTTTTTTCGCGTGATTATTACGTCGTAATGCCAAAAAGCAGAATGACATGCATGACATGATCTTTTTTAAGTGTTAGACCAAATTAAAAATGTGATACCAACGAACTCTGACAGTTAAATAAAAAATAAAATATATTTAGCCATTTTATGAAAGATTTTAGGTTGAGCTCATCTCGACATTGGTCAAAGATATATGCGATTTTGATCAGTGTCATCAAGTAATTTAATATAGTTTTCTATGCAATAGAAATTTATTATTTTGTGGAGAAGTTTTTGTAAAGCCGGATTTACACGATGCGATTGTATTGCCTATGGCATACAATAAAAGTTTTAAGATGATGCAAATAATTTTTTGCTTCACTTTTATTGTGTTATTGTTTAACGTGCAAAATGGTGTTTTATTCTTACCATGAAAGCATCAGGGAGTTGGTTGACCATATCCAAGAACCGGACGTAAGCACGGCGGACGGCAGGGTAGGCGGAGAGGAACGCCTCATGAACGAAGAAGCCGAAGGGGGCGCGGTTGCCCAAGTAGTGCCTCTCGAAGTTGGTGAGGATGAACTTGTACCATTCATCTTCATTTTCGCGGTCGGGGCTGTAAAAACGGAGGTAAGATATTGTCAATAAAAGTCAGAGGATAAAAGTATACATAATAAGAGGTAAAGCTTATTTACAGTTAACTATTATACAAGTAACTATTTACGCTAAGTACTAAATAAAATAACTATTTGTAGGTACTTACATAAAAATAATAATAGTGATTGAATCATAGGAAAAACAAATTCACGGATGCAATAAAAAACATGACAGAATTTAGAGGTCCTAAGATCAAGCCCTGAGGTATCCCCACGTAAAGTTTAGCTTCTATTGAAATGTGAACAAAAACAATATTTGTTCAATTTGTAAGGTATTTTAATAAAATATTATAGTGTCGATAGCTCTAATAACACTTTTCTTTTATTGGCGAACATCTTGACGTGAACCGATGATGCGGTAAAAGATTTGAATAAGAATAGCAACACTACCAATACCTTATTCAAGCGGTATTATAGAGATTTCTGTGCTAATCGAAATTTAATGATAACTACTTACATGAAGAAACAAGCATCCACGAACGAGCAGGGAACTCCTTGGAGATCAGACCAGGATACCATAGGCTTAACCCATATTCCAGGGAAGGACGCTGTTGGGCAAGGAGGGATGTTGCAATCCTGGGTGGAAGCATAGTCTAGGGTGTAAGGCCATAGCCCAGGGTTGATGATTGCGGTTGTGGGCCAAGTGGAGTCGTACTCCAAGCCATATTCTTTCATTATTTCGAAGCTGGCGTTTCCGGTCATTTGGAGGAAGGGAATGCGAAGACCTGAAATAAATTGAAACCGTATAAAATTCTAAAGTTAGTTCGTAATCAATTGTTTGACGGTACCAATTTTATCTAGCGAGTAAATTATTGACACCGAGAGACACATTGTCGTACATTTTCACATTTTTCTTATCATTGCTTCTGCAAGTTCTATTTTTTCAGGATACATGAATCAATTTGAATATATTTTGTATGAGCATAGTAATCAACCACTAAAGAGAATGAAATGGGTGCTGAAGTTTTTAAGGATTAAATTCACGGGGACGAAATCCTGCGATTTAATCCAAAGTGCCTAGTACTTAATACTAATAGAGCAAGTGCTGTAAGTGAAATTCTCACCTTTAATAGATGTGAAAGGAATGTTAGCAAAGTGAGACATTTGAACCTTCTGGTCGCCAAATTCTCTCCTCATGTCCTCAGCAGTGGCTTCTAACCAGTAAGTCTGTGGGGTTTGGTGAGTGATCGAGTGGAGAGCGATCTCGAAACCACGGTTGTACAATTCATTGACTAAGACGTAGTTGGTATACTCGTGGCTGACGTAGAAAGTGGCACCAGCAGGGCAGCCATTGGAGTTGAAACGGTTGTAGAGAGTATCACGGTATGTAACGATGTTGTTGATGTTGATACCGTCGTCGAAGGTGACTGTGACGAACTAGAAAGAAATATTTGTAAAGCATAAGAACTGGTCGTTTCAAATGGAACCGGTACTGCTATAATGTTTAATTTTGGAGGCAATTCATCATACTGTTGTGCAGATCATTGACTAGATGATAGTTGGTTTACTCGTGGCTGACGTAGAAAGTAGCTCCTACAGGGCAGCCATCGGAATTTTTGCGATTGTAGAGGACATTGCGGTAGGTATTTAGTAGGGATATTTCTAATGTTGATCGAACTTGATAGTGACAAACTGGAAAATAATAATTATTTGGAGGCTTATTTATAAACGTTGCTTAAAGTTAAGAGACGATTGAACGCCATAAAATGTATGGTTAAACAGTAGTTAATCACTACTTTAACGTTTATAAATAAAGCGGATAGTGTCAGGTCCATTATAAAAATCGTGTGAGTTCGGGGGACCCCCAGCAGGAACGAAATTCAAAATTAAAATTCAAGGTGACGGCTTCAAAATTTCAAATTGACGAAAACTTAACAAAAATTCGCAGCCGCCATCTTAGAATTTCAATTTCAATATCGGCTTTAACACCCTCGAAAACCACAAAAAGGGCACTTATGATAAAAAAATAAATGCAGCCGCACTCTTGGATTTTCATTTTGACTTTACTATTGGCTTCGCCATCCTTGAAAACCATAAAAACGACGCCCATGATGAAAAAATTGTAAATGCTTGCAACCGCCATCTTGGATTTTCATTTGCCTTCACAATTGGCTTTAGCACCCTCGAAAACCATGACAACTATGTCTCTCTCTCTATCTGTCTGTCTCTTTCTATTGATATAATAAAAAATCGCATGGAGTGCCCCCTCCATGCGATTTTTTCGCGCAACACTTTTTCGTTACGTGACGATTTCTACAGTTTACTCCTACAGCAAAATCGGACACCGGAATCGTACACCTCGTAATGGTAGTCATAAGTTTAGCCTAGACAGCCTGTAACTGTGTTTACGTCGTGCAATACATAAATAAATAATCCTAAGGGTCCCCAAAAACCGCTAAGAAATTCAATTTTTTTGGGAGATTCATTTTAAGAGTTATGATGCTATAAGGAAACTTTAGAGTAAAAACCAATAAAAATGATGTTCAATATAAATATGTTTATCATTATCAAACATCTGATCATAATTATGACGCGACTCCTTTGATTATCGATTCAACTTGTACAGATTGGTGAAATATGGATTTTGGTCTTTATTGCAATATTTAAGGAAAACAGAGGACTCAATAAAAGGAATTTCCACCAAAAATAAAAAATCTTACCTGAGGAGTATCCCTTGGCGAGATACCACCAGGAATGTTCGACGACGAGCATCTGCAGTCGGGTAGTTTGCACAGTTCTTCATCACACTCTTCTGCCAATGGAAGGTTTTCAATTGGCTCAGGCGTTGTTGTATCGGTAATATCAGTTGTTGGTGGAAATTCAGTCGATGGTCCAGGGGTCTCCAATGGTGGAGGTGTTGGCAGCTGACCCTCAACAACAGCTATCGCCAACCCCACGAAAAAAACAGAGAACAACACAGCCGACCTCATTTTGGTAACCTATTTTCCGAATGAGTAGTTAGAGATTCCTTCCTTGTATTTATATAGAACATTAATCTTACATATTGATTGATTATCACGTTTATCGTTTTAATCTGCGAGTTATAGATACGTTGGGTATAGTGTCATGATTACTTACGGCGAAACCATCAAGAGTAGCCCGCTCAATTCAAATTTTCTTACGTATTTTGCAATTTGCAGGTCAGTATCAGCACCCTAATTGCGTAACACACTATCAATCGGAATCTGAATTATTTTGAAGCAAATTGCTAATCCATTGCTTCATAAGTTCGAAAAATTTGTCTGTTCAACACGTAAATAACGCAATGAATGTTGTTGAACTGTCAAAATGAAACCGATTCCGATTGATAATGTGTTACGCAATTGCCCCGCAGGTTGTTTGTTGATCTAAATATTATGATTCGCGGCCGTAACAAATATTTATGTCTAGAATTATAAACGTGAAAATCATCAATACAACTCTCTAGGTTCATATTAATCTATTGAATGATTAGGTACTTCATGAAATCATGATATTTGAGGCCAATTCTAACTGGAGTTGCTTGACACTGACACAGACGTGCAAATTGCAAAAAACGAGAGCAAATTTGAATTTCGCGGACTAACTTAGCGCATCCTTAACGTGATAGCGGGGTTAGTTGAAAAACTTGATGACTTCTGGGAAATGTTTTTTTTAAATTTTATTTTGTGATCTTGCTGCACGTCACAGATGAAAAATATTAAACGCACCTACTTTTGTCAGTTTTGATTCTTCGCTGCGATTTTATTACATTATGTGTAAATAGTTTATGAATGATGCACATAAGAGTTTGGTTGGTACTACCAACAGATAATAACATCGATTTTTGTATGGACCATAATCAATCTCAAGCTGACGATGACAGAAGTACGTATACATACCGCCGAAGTCGTCCCCTACATTAGGATCGAGTAGGTATTGAAGTTTTGTATGGGACAGTTGAATTTTTTTTCGCAATTACGATGTTGGTCCCACGGAGAAAGTTGTTCAGTTTGACGGTCTGTACCCTCCCCCAGTCTTTGTCCCTTAAAATTACCACACCTTTCGGATACATGCTATGTACGAGTACCTATGTATTATACAAATAACATCGACGATTACATACCAAAGGTTTCGTAGATAAGAGATATCACTAAAAAGAAATAAAGCTATCACATTCCTAATACAATAAGTTACTAGAACTAGATTACTGGGTAAAATATTTACAACTGGCGAATTTTAGGAAGCAGCCCTATGAAATGCTTCATCTGTCACAGAATGCTAGATGTTCTCTGCATCACAATTTGGTGTTATTAAGACTCAATTTCAAAAACCGTATCTATAGATGACATTTTGGAGAGGGTCAGAAAAAATTAGTCTTATTCTTCTCAGGATAAAGTGATGAGAATTCTAAATTATCTGAAGATAACCAAAATATCGTTAATGAGTCTTTCACAGAACTGTTTCCCATACTTAAATTAACCGATATTATATCATGGCATGAACGAAATCATTTTCCTCATGAGGTAGAAAATCAATATGTGTAAATGTTTACACAATAAAAATATTAATATTTACATGCGGCATATAAATAAGAAGAAAATGCCTCAAATCTATAATTATAAATATTAGAATATTAACAAAAGCACTATTTACAACTTTGTACATTTAAAAATAAAATAAGTTAGTAATACTGTAAATAATTTAAATGCTCAATCTTCAGAAAATTAAATGTGTTATCTGAAATACTAATTAAAATTAATAATCAGTCAGCGATTTATAATGAGGACTTTGTTATAGACGAAATTAATGAAAACGAAATAACATCAACTAAAGAGAAGTGTAAAAGTAAATAATTAAAAGTGAAGCTTAATAAGATCGAAATATTCAAGAGAGCTCCAAACTTTATCGGTTTTGTAACAGCTAACTGAATTTTCCCTCAATATTAAGTTCAGTAATATAATTTTCCAAGGTATATTGTATGTTATTTCTAAAATAAATTATTTATTCATTAATTCACATAGTTGTCTTACAAAAAAGTAATAGCTTCTATAAGTTTTTTTTCAATCATTTAGACTATGTAGTTACTTAAAAAATAATAAAAGAAGATTGCAATATACGACAGATTATAGAAAATCTTTCATGAGTTATAAGAGAATTAAGGAATAAATACAATATTATATTGTTTCGTGCATATCCCGTTTTCATTGTCTCTCATGTTCTAAACCAACAGTAACCATTTCTATTCTCATAACATTAATCACTTCAAATCTGACGTCACCAAACCCTATTTCACAATTGAAGTCAACAAAACCTAATCTTTCTTTAAATGAAATATCGATATTTTTCATAACATTGACTTCACTAAAATAATCAAACGCACATTTTTCTCGAACCAAAATGATACATCTTTCTTCATTAGTTACAAACATGATGGTCGCGTTTAAACCGGCAGATCTCGCATTCGACTCTGCAACACCATACGAAGCGGCATCGGCATTTCTCTTCGTGATCTCTTACTCTGGTTTGGTAGCCTCGACCGCAGCAGAGTAGGCGACAGCCGTCTAGACCAGCTGATGTTCTGTTGCAAGTACGACCGCAGGTGCCTAGGATTCCCAACCTGGAAAGACAAATATTATTGCATTAAAAGTGAAGCATAATATAGATGTAACGGCAATACGAAAAGAAGAAGAATTAACCCTTCGTATGTTAAAACGTGGATCCACGCGAGACACGATGGCTTTTTAATTGTGTCTGTAATTACGGCATTCAACCGGTTAAGAGTGAAATTGTTAAAAAATAGTTATGGGCCTAGTACTGGTCCTTGCGGTAATTTACTTCGTCATTTTATATAAAGATCGATATTATCGATCTCGTTTGTTTAATCGATGCTTTTTGATACAATTGTGTTCAGATATCTAATCTCTAATGCGGTGGGGTTTGGTTTTTATTATTTTTCCCATTTCGGTATTTTGATGATTTTTACTTATTTACAGTAAACATTTTGTTTCCATTGGTCGCTGTTTTAAGTTTTCCTGTGACCCAAAGCAAAAAGACCCATTTCGGATTCAATTTCAAATTTTCACCCAAAAAGGTTAGTACATTTTTTATTTTATTTATCTTAACGACCAGTAACCAGAGGGGCAATTCTCATAATTTTAAGAACGTTCACAGTCTGATCTCAGTCTCAGTCCGTCAAAAATATATTATATATTTGTAACAAGGGTCAAGTGCATGATGCAGAAACAGCTTATTTTAGATACGGTCTATCCTCATAGCGAGAATATTTTTTTTTTCCATTCTAATAAATCATTAATTAATTCCATGCTAAACCCATTTCTTAGTCTCAAAAGGATATGTTTTCAAAACAGAATATCATCATCGCCATAATAATATTTCCAAACAAACGGATATCCTGGAGCATTCTTGATATTATCTTGAAGTTACTTCTGAATCACGCAATGAATAAAAATAATTGATTCGAAGAAATAACTGCAGATTGCTTGATAAGCGACATTTTTTATCAGAAGTCTGCTTTGACATAGATAACGCTCTAAATATATGCGTAGCTTATAAAACACTCAGGCACTTTGAATAGGGTTTTTGCTACATTGAATATTGTCATTTTGCCATAAACCAGGAATATTCCCGTCATAATCATATTCATCCCTATCGTTTAGAACTTGAGATGGTTGTAGTAGTTCCCTTGACGAGCTCCTTCCCAAAGAGATCGTATTACTGTACTTTTCTCTGCCGTCTATTTTACACTCATACAGAGAATCATGACTTGGCATTTGTTGAGGATGCAAAAAGTATCTTAAGTATTCAAAACTCTTTCTGAATGAGCTCGTCCAGGGAACAGCTACACCATACCTATTTCTGCCACTTAAGCTACGGTTTCCTCGAAGAGCAATGGCCATCATATTATAACGGCCGTCGTGAAAAATTGATATTTTTTACCAGTATTTGACATTAAGGTGTCAAACACAGAACAGTTCTTTTATCTGTTCTGTGGTGTCAAAACCCATTGTATCTATTGTATTTGGACAACCGTTATTGTGTGATCGTTCACTGGTTTCTGAGGATACCAAAGCTGAAACAGTGTTGCTGTGATCCAGTTTGGAGGGTGCTGGGTGCTAGTTTAATGATATATGAGACATTTCATCTTGACTCTGGTATAGCACGCTGTCAACTCTGGGATGCAGATGTTCACACTGAGGCAGCAGTGACTGTGTAACATCAGGTAGTTCTCATAAATAATATAGAGCAAATATTTTCCATAGAAGTGTTTCGCTATGTTTTCGTTTAGTAACAACAGGGTCTTTACCGCTTCAGCAATCTAGATACTGCTGGAGGGATAAGATATAATAATATCACTTTATACTAGGTCAATTATTGCTGTGCGTCAGAATGGCCGTAAAAAACTGCACCTTATAGTAATTAAAAAAAAAACCCGACTGCGATAAAAAAACTTAAGTTAAAAAAAAAAACTGAAAAGCTAAAAACAAACCCATTTTAAATTAAATAAAAGTTAGAAGCAGGTGGGACCCATTTGATTTTAAAATATAAAAAACTTTTTTACAAAAAAAAACAACTGACTTAAAAAAAAACTTTTTTTTGTAAAAAAGTTTTTATTTTTCACTTTTTAGTTGTACCTACTTCACACAAATACAAATAACACTAGTGCATTGAAGACACCGACTAGAAGAATCATCAAAATTCGTATAGAAATGCCGGAGATGCAGTATATTTATGCATATAACATCGTACATAAGAATAATTACATAATGTATTATATACTAAAACCTTCCTGAACGTATGTAGATCACATTAGTGAAAGAATTATCAAAATCGGTTCATTAGTTTTTGAGAAAATCGCGGACGTATAAACATACAAACATACATACGGGTCGAATACAGAACCTCCTTTTTTGAAGTCGGTTAAAAATGGAATGAGTCCCGCCTGCTTCCAACTTTTATTTAATTTAAAATGGGCTTGATTTTAGCTTTTCAGTTTTTTTATAAAAAAAAATTTATCCCAGTCGGGTTTTTTAGTTTTTTTTATCACTTTTTCATTATTTCCAGCTTTTTAGTTTACAAAATGTGAAAGATTTTATTTTATTTTTTTATTTCGATTTTTACGTTTTGTCACTTCGAATTACTATTAACTATATAAGATTATATTTTTGTAATCACCTTTTAAAACCCTTCATTTTGATATCCCACTAGATGGTACTAGAAGAAAAAAAAAAATTTGATCTCCACAATATGCCAACCCCAAATCCGCCATTTTACTTTATTTTTGATTTTCATGTAGCCAGTGACACTCGTGCCACCAAGACGAGTGTAAAGACCTATAATTTATGCAAATCCGTTCATTCGTTTAGGAGTTACGAGGGAACAAAGAAACGGACATACATGTCAAACACATAACCCTCCTTTTGGGCTTCGCCACAGTCGGGTAAAAAGCGGTAGTTACCGGTAGCAAAATTCTATGAAAAGGAAATCTTCGGAAATTCCAAAAGATAATGCTTTGAGAAAAATTATAATTGGATTTTTATCTTTATCTAACACGATTGATATCAGAAAGATTTCCGCCTTAAGATTTGAATAAACTAAACAATTGAATTAGGTAGGTTGTTTTGATAAAGCGATAAATGCTTTCCTAGAATGGGGTAAAATTGCTTAGGTATTTATTTGTTTTGATTCAGTTAATTCCTTGTCTAGATATTTTCATGTTCTGTCGGTGCGGTGTTAGCAAAGAACTATTTTTTTTGTCTGTAGTTTTGACTGTAGCTGCTTATATTGTGAAAAATTGGTTTTCCAGGACGTTGCAGTGAACTTTTCTGAATCGACTTTCTTCCTTGGTACATCATCTTTTAGCGAACCCCTTCAAGTTTTTCAAGGTCTCTCTCTTTTCTAAAGGAAAACAAAATAAGTCTGCCTAGCCTTTTCCCAACTATGTTGGGGTCAGCTTGCAGCCTACAAGAATACAACACGAAATCGACAATCGTGACAAAAAAAAAACAGCTGTTCCCTACATTTATGTTCGCATAACTTATCAAAATGTTGCGATTTCTCGTTTTTAACCCCCGACGCAAAAACGACGGGGTGTTATAAGTTTGACGTGTCTGTGTGTGTGTATGTGTGTGTGTGTGTGTGTGTGTGTGTGTGTGTCTGTCTGTGGCATCGTAGCTCCCAAACGGATGAACCGATTTTCATTTTGTTTTTTTTGTTTGAAAGGTGAATTAGTCGGGAGTGTTCTTAGCTATGTTTGATGAAAATCGGTCCAAGATGGCCGCTGCCACAAAATGGCGGATTAAGGTGCAGCGGGGCAATCTCGACTGGTAAAAGCTAAACCACAACTTTGAAGGTATAAAAATATTAGATGATATAGTTTTATTAAAAATGTAATGTATTGACGCTCCAGAGTCATTATCTGTGTATTATTTTTACAAACTCATATTAAAAAATATTCAATAGATAGGCTTAAAAATGTGTTTTTGTCAAAAAAGGCAAAAATAGTTGTAATTCCCCCTCCGTGGGGCAATTTCAACTATTAATTATAATTTCTCTTCTAGAGCTCTTAGCTTGATGTTAATCAGTTGCAGAGTTTTTTTATAGGGATGGTGATCTAAATTGAATCTTGTCATATATTCAGCTAGGCTCATTTTTGAATAAAAACACGTTAAAGGTTTAGGCGGGGTAATTTCGACTGCTCGCCATAGTTAATAGTGATGGGATCGTAATAAAAAATAAGTCGATAGATACACCAATAAATAATTTTGGTCTGCTATCTACTAAAGGTACTATATCTACTCACTAATCATAAATCAAAACTTCATTTTAAGAAAGGAATATGTATTTAAAATAGAACCAGAGCACCCCTCGTCCTAAATCTACAATCGGTCATTATAAACGTTACGCAATTTTATAATTTAGGACCAAGATTCATCTGTCTTTTTTAGTTTTAAAACAGCAATTAATAATCTAACAAATATAAAAATTAACAAAAGTCATAATAAAAAGTAGGTAATCAACTTAAAAATAATCTTTGAATTCTTAAAAAGTACTGGTCGAATTGACAGGCACCTACTAATTATGTATTCAATTACAAACAAAGATTTTTGCTCTCTCTCTCTCTCTATAGTGGCGAACCATCGGCAATAAATTAATAAAGTAGTAAGTGTTGCGATCCTGCGAATAGAAAGATTACAATAATATAGCTACAAGTTAAATATTTGTAAAGTATTTACATCGACAAAACATATCGAAACATGCACATCACTAGTGTTTGTTCATTTCCATATAAAATCTGGTGGGGCAATTTCAACTGCAAAATAGTTGAAATTAGCCGCCATTACAATCCAGGTGGGGTTATTCAAACTCACACCAAAATGCTGTTAAAACGCAAGTTACAACAGAAAAAAATAGCTAAAAACATGAAATAGGCTTTAATTAAATGTCTTACCTTTGAAAGTCTTCGAAAAACACATTAATTACCACTTTTTTTCGCAAAAATGTGAGACACTAATTTGCACGTGCAAACATGAAAAAGAGAAGAAAACAAAATAGCCGTGTCGATCAAACAGTATTGGGTCTAGCAGTGTCATCTATGTAGAAATTATGAAATTGCTTTTGAGCTATCCGGCCATAGATGCCACTTATTCAAATAAAGTAAAATGTAGAAGTTATTAAGATTAGTTGAAATTTCCCGCTGTCGAGATTGCCCCGCTGCACCTTACATAATTTTTCACAACTCCCTCAATATGGGTATCAAATGAAAGGGCTTGACTAGTAGAATACTATGCACTATGATAAATTTCAAATCCAAGATGGCCGCCACCAGAAAATGGCGATTTACATTTTTTTTTCACAGCTTCCTCAATATGGGTATCAAATGAAAGGGCTTGACTAGTAGAATACGATACAATATTACAAATTTCAAATCAAAGATGGCCGCCACTACAAAATGGCGAATATCAAATAAAAGGGCTTGACAAGTAGAATAATGTACACTATATTGAAAGGGAATGAGGAATATTAACTAACGAAATGAAAACTAAAAACTTGAAAATTATTTTTTTAGTCTAATCAATGCCCTAGCTAGATTGATGAGGAAAGTGGAGTGATGACTGGTACCTAGGGCCTAACGAATCATTTAGCTTTTAATACATTATTTACTACATTATCATTACCTTTATTTTTTCAATAAAACTGTTTAAAAAAAATATAATTAAGCCAAAGTATTTGGACTAGTATCATTATCCAGGGAGAAAACAGAGGAATACGTTAATATGGAATGGACGCCAACGACCACGAGTACCTAACTAGCTTCACTGTGGTAAAAATACGTACAGGTTCGCAGATTTTGGCGAGTCACGTGTCGATCGTATAGCATGTTTACTAGTAATATAATATTATAACGTTTAAAAAGCAAGAAATAAAAGTTAAATTAAAAATTTAAAAAACCCCCGACTCAAACAAAAACCTCTAAAAACTAAAAAATAATATATATTGGCCCTTTAAGTTTAATATAAGTTGCAGGAAATATTTTGATCCAAGCGTCCTCACGTCGGGGGACGGCTAATGAAAACGCCAAACAGATGAGGCTTAAACCCAGCAATAATGAATGCATGCTATTGTAGAAAATATAGCTGCTGTTAACTTCTAATTTTCATTAGCCGTCCCCCGACGTGAGGACGCTTGGATCAAAATATTTCCTGCAACTTATATTAAACTTAAAGGGCCAATATATATTATTTTTTAGTTTTTAGAGGTTTTTGTTTGAGTCGGGGGTTTTGTCATACAGTAAACGTTGTTCATAATGATGAGTACAATGACCCCTTCAGATATTTCGTGTATGAATAGATAGACCTTATAGAACCTGGTACCTATTGACCTGCAAATTGCAAAAGACTTAAGAAAATTTGAATTTCGCGGGCTATCTTGATGCTCTCGCCCTAAGCAGTCCTCTTGCGTTGCGTGCAAAGAGAATGTAAATACTAGCGTTATATTGCGTGCAGAGTCCTCTTTCGCTGTCATGCAGAACTTCCAGGGATTACACAGTGACCAAAATTATTAGACAACAACACCAAGGACCAAAATATACTATAGGACTAAATGTCTAAATCTCTCCATAGATAGCATTAGTCTTTTACCGCCATCTATCGGTTTTTTACAGAAACAACTCCTCTTTTAGGTCAGCGAGGGTTGTTACGAGTAGGGCGGATTGAAACAAGTAGTAGTTCTTATTTGATAGGAAGGATGGAGCTCACTGAAACAATAATGTGCAGTTAATGTATACCTAAGTTTATTAAAAAGATTTCTTAAATCTAGGGGCACAAGGCAGCAAAATTTAACTACCATTATTATCCTTTAGATGACAGAGAATACTGTAGATAACATTTAAATGGTTTCACATTTCTCCAAAAACAAACAATAGGTTATAGGTACTTTTTCAAAAAATCATTTAAGTTTATGTGGTTGTCTTTGTCACTTTTTTCTTCAATACTACTTTTGGATTCTACTTTGTAGTTAGATACATGATTATAGTGCTAGGTCGTTCTTTGGACAAAGAATTAGCATTGCCATTCAACGTGGCAATGCTGCCAGTCTTCTGGTCACGTTTCCGGATGACAGCGTAATTTAGTACCTAGTGTAAATAATTAATTATCTATACATACAAAAAAAAATTCATTAGCAAAAAAAAAAAAAAAAAATTCATTATCCGCAGTTAAATCAAATTCGCCCTATCAATTAACGTCCCATATCAACCGTGCCATAAATCCTCTTATCTTTCATAACCGAACATCCAAATGGTGTCACGAACTAATTTATAACCACAACTAAATAACGCTCCCAAAGGGCTTATTATGTCCAAATAATTTCACTACAACACGCCTTGTCCCAAAATTGGGACATCAATTATTCCTCTGCTTGTCCCAAAAATAGGACATAAATAATATTTTCCCGGTTTATTTGGCTTGAAAGGAATTTAGGATAGTGGGCATAAGGGTTTACACCTGGGACATCGTTACAGTACGACCAAAAGTCCCGAGCCCTATAGGGATTTCCAGGATTTCGCGGTTTTGATACGAAACTAGGGATGCCTTAGCGAGATCCTGGTCTTTTTCTCCGCACGTTATGATCTTTGCGACCCCGATTATGTGTTTAGACAGTGCCATAAAAATATAAAGAGGGTTATCTCTAGCACGAAATAAAAATACGCGAAATATTTTGTAGGATTTCTTACCCGTTTCTTTACTTATTTGCATTACTTTATGCGGGAGTCATATTGTTGGGTTTTATATGGTTATAAGGTAAAAAGGTAGGGTCTTAAACGCTGTTTATTCACACCATGAGATATTCATTCAATTTTCCATACTGGCGTGGAAACGGGTGCTCGTCCATCACTCAGTGCACATAACTTTAGACTTTATTAAAGCGTAAAGGTTATATTACGATGGTTCTTAAAGTTATATGTTTTTATTCATATCATCAGCTACTAACATAAATTTTGGCTTATAATATTATTATCTTAGCAATGAAGTTGAAAGAGCTAAATAAATTATATAAAAGGTATAAAAATATATACAAAAAAAAGCAAAATTAGTCGTCAAAGTCCTCCTCTACATCGCTGTCATCCGGAAACGTGCCCAGAGGACTGGCAGCATTGCCACGTTAAATGAAAATGATAATTCTTTGGCGAAAGAATTTTCTTACAACGGAAAAATTAATATTTGATATCGTTGGATATAATATTTATTTCTGATTTATGACGGTTTGTTTATGTAGCAGGTTTTAAATGATAAAGAATTAATAATTGTCACAGAGCGATATTGCCAATTGTGTTTAGATAATAGAAAATGGCATTATAATCATATTTGACTATCTAATCAATTGAATATTCATTTATTGCATAAATATTATTCTTGGCATAATTATAGTTTAACTAAGACAATATATATTTATCTTTAGCATTTTTCAGAAAGATAAGTCCAGGGCCAGTACAATAATGTATAATCATCATCATCGTCAGTCAACAGCAATTCAATATTGGAAATGGGTTATTCAATCGCATGCCATTTAACGCAATCCTCGGCCCCTCTTATCCTGTTGCTACCAGCCACCCTGTGAAGATCGTTACTCTATATAAAAGCATACCTACTTCCCTACGTTGGCCGATTTGCAGTCTCTAGTCCAGATCACGACTACATATAACAGCAACCATCGGTTCAATAGTCAATGTGGCATACAATCAAAAACCTAAAGTTGTAACCATTTCTAAGTTTCAAGATATAAATTATGCAGAAAACTCTATTTTATGTTTACAGCCAACCCTGTCAAACTATATTCAAATGGTAGCATAAGTGTCTGAATATAAATAAGTCTGTGTATCGTCAATTGTGAATTGTGTGCGTACAAAAGCGTCTGATCAATGCCACTTTTTGGTGTCCCGCAGGGAGCACCGTAAAGTTTGGCTACCGCTCGCATAGTTTGCAACTTATTGCGGGTTATAGAACAATGGAAGATATAATGTTTGGAGGTATTTATCAGGGGCTGTTTGTGTTTGTTATTTGTGTAATTATTTGTTTTGTACAAGGAGAGATGGGCTGAATATTGCTATGCGAAACTAGCGAGTTTCTTTTGAGATGATAGGGGTTACGCCTAGGGTTTCTTTTTTTTTTGCACGGGTCGATTGATCAGGATAAGCTACGCTTGCTGCGGTTGGTCCGTGTATGGATGACCATCATTACATACCTAAACCCCTTTGTCCCGGTTTGTCCCGGCTGTCACTCGTAGATCTTTGACAGGCGTTACGGGTCGTCAGAAGCCGGAAAGTTTAACAACCAGACTTACCAAGGGGTATCGTATTACCCAGTAACTGGGTTGTGGAGGTAAGGTAGGCAGTCACTTCTTGTAAAATACTGGTATTCAGCTGCATTTGGTTAGACTAGAAGCTGACTCCAACATACTTGGGAAATGATGACTTTTACCAGACACCGGTCGACATCATCATGTCAATGCGGGTTGTCGCTGAAAACCAGTGCCATGGCGTGGGACCGGTGATGGTGGCGCTGTATAGCCCTGGTTCCAGTTTTGTACATGAGACGCATTATGCTGAGCGATGGGTGTGTTGCCGAGATGTGACGAAGAATAACTAGCAGGAGATCAGAACTGAATAAATCATATTTTTCCTATTAGTTTTATTTTTCCTTTTTTATTTAGCTTAACATAACATCACGCCTGTATTCACTGAAGGGTTAGGTTGAGGTATACCATATGCATATATAGAACACCAAAATTTCACACAGTTATGCTTTTTAAATTTTATGGTTTTTAACTCAGCCACTGCTGGACATAGGCCTTCCCCAGGCTGCGCCACAACATCCTGTCCTCCGCCTTCCGCATCCAGTCCGCCCCAGCCACCTTCTTTAGGTCGTCCGTCCATCTAGCTGGGGGGCGTTCCACACTAGCTTGCCAATACGCGGTCTCAACTTCAGGACTCGTCTGCACCACCGGCCATCGGTCCTTCGATAAACATGGCCCACTGCCACTTCAGTTTGCTTAGTCTGCAAGCTATTCAACTCCGGTCCTTTTCTGGATAATTTCATTCCTGATTTTATCCTTGAGACTCCATAGCGCGCTGAGGCGCTGAGCGACCTATTAGACCACAGATATATTAATTACATTTCTATGTATTAGACGCAAATAAAGTTTTCTTCTCCTATCTAGCTCAAGCTTTTAGTTTTAGAGTAAGAAGAAAAATCAGCCGTACCGTCGGTGTTCCCAGAAAATCGTGTGTTGATGATGTGATGCCTATTAGCCTGAATAAACAATATAGAGAGAATAAAAAACGTGAATAGATTGCAGGAGTAATAAAAAAAATAATACGGAAATGTTTTCTTGTATCCAATTATCTTAAGAGGAAACAAAGATGACGATAATCTTAAGTAAATATACGAGTACATAACAAATGAAATAATAGTTATCACTGTCACTAATATTTCCAACAATAATTTCAGCCGATAAGTAAAGCTATCGAAAATAAATAAGCTAATAAAAATTCCGAAACAAATAAACATAACGTCGATATCTCACCTCAGTATCAAAATTAAAATCAAAAGTCATTTATCAAACTAGGATGATCAGTACATTTTGTACGTCAATATTACACAAAACGCTCGCCGTTCACCACTTCCGAGTGCCATAGCGTGACGAGGTGATGCTTACAGAATGCAAAATCAAGGTCATTTTGAACCTTATGCGAAGTGAGAGTGAATAGCGATGTGAGATGCGAGTTGTTGTTTGAATTTTACAGAATCGACGTGCTTGAAAGAAGTGGCGCAACAAACTCCCCAGTAGCACAGCTGTTTGTTCAAGAAACTGTCTGTTAGAAGAAGTTGATTCTATACAACAACAAGTAATTAACATTACGAAGCACAAAACTTTATTTACATTATATTTTTATATATTAATTTTTATCTGTACACACATAATTACAATATAACTATATACACTAGATACTAAAATAAAAGCCTAACTAACCTACTATACAAATAAATAAAAAATTAAAAAAAACCAAAGGACACTTAGGCGTCATTTACATTAAATTATTTACCATAATTATGTCAGCCACACACGCCAATATACCATCAAAAACATTAAAATCTATCTCAATCAGAAATAAATAATAATAAAAACGTAAATAGAACTTAATACAGTAAATAAAGACATCGCACCTACAATCCCAAAATAATTTAAGGATTAAAAACAGGGGTTTAAAAAACCCAGTAACAAATTCAACAATCTCACAGGACCGTTACTTACATATAAAGGCGAGTACTAAATTGCGAACAGCAAAAATTTCACAGAAAACGCTTCCCTTGCCAAAAGGGTGGACAGACAAAAAGGCTATGTTCACACTGACACCGTGTTTTTGTCTCGTCCGTCATACGCCTGACAAGGGTCCTGGATAAGCCTCGCCTGTGTGCGCACCCCTTTAATTATTCTCGGTTTTTGCACGAGTGATTTCAAATATGGGACGAATGAGCTGTAAAGGTCGGTTTACCATGTGCTAGGTTTACGGGATAGGCAATGTATTTTACGCTGGTCAAATTCAGGTTGAAACTCAATATCACGCATGCGTGATGGTTCCAACAGCATCTTGCGCGTATTGGCAGATCGATGGGACTCTCCAATGCTTGAGCGCTGGATACGTCAGCATGCAGTCAAGTAAACAAGTTTACTGGTGTCGGATGTCCGATTTTTTTTTTATCTGTATACTAACTTACTTCTTAAGTATTTGTGTGCTACTAACAATAATAATGGATGTGTGAGAGTCCGAAGCAAATGTTTTTAATTATTATATTAATATCGTAATTATATTTAGTCGTAACAGAATTTGGCCGGAATGGATATTTTTGTGCGGCTTCCATATTATGTTCATTTTATTGTATTTCGAACTATTCCTGCATTTTGTTGACTGCCCCATTGGTTTCGTGGCTGCAAGCGCGACTGCTGGTCCTGGGTTCGATTCCCGGGTCGGGCAAAGTGGGTTTTTCCATTGAGAATTTCTTAGTAACAGGCCGAAGTTTGCAAGTTGGTGGTCTGATACCCCCGTGCCTTGGAAAACACGTTAAGCCGTCGTTGGCCCTGCGTCTGATCCGGTCGTATCGGATGGCCGTCCTATCGGACTATGAGAGTGAGGGAAGAGAGAGTGCACCTGTGTCTGCGCACACACTTGTGCATTATAATATCTCCCGCGCCGATGGCTAGTCTCCTCTGAGATTGGTCGCCATGGCTGATATTCGGTCTGGACTTCTGGAGAACTTTATTTATTTTTATTTGGATTTTGTTTTGCCAACAAAACTATTCAAATGTTTTTCAATTTACAGCCTGCATAATTTCACAATGACATTGACAAATAATTAAGTGAAAAAAAGGTAATGTTTATGGGCAAATCATTTTTTTTTCGTTAGCCTATATTGTGTCCCACTGCTGGGCAAAGACATCCCCTTTTTCATTCCAAACCTCCCTGTCTTGAGCTATCTCTGGCCATGTTGGCTCTGCAAACCTCGTTAGATCGTCACACCACCTTCACCGTGGTCTACCTCGACGGCGATGTCCTCCTTCAGGCGTCCAGTGAATGACCATCTTTGCCCACCTCTCCGGGTGCATTCGCGTGACGTGACGTAAATTATAATAAGGGATATTATAATTTTCCCATAAACATAAACAAATTATTAGAAACTAAGATTAAAAGAGTTAACACGACCGACTTCCGCTGTAAGTTGTCAAATAAACAATAGTTACATTCATTGAACATTTTGAAAACCCAACTTTAGAACCCACCTCTAATAAATTGCTTTGTGATGATTATAATTATAGAGCAGGATATCTAAGTATATATAAAATGCATAATCTGCCTATAATGTTCTCACTGCTGCGACACATGCCTCCTCTCTGTGAGAAGGAGTGGGCCATAATCTACCACGCGGGCCTAAATGTTACATGTCTTCGAATTTTGGTTCTAACAAATGCCGGTTTCCTCACGATGTTTTCCTTCACCGTTTCGAGAACAGTGCTGATGAAATAATTTACACAAAGTAAAGCCCTTGTCTGGGTTCGAACCTACGACCTACAACATGTAAGTCGCGTCAGTTACCACCGGACCACCACTGCTCTCTACCATACCATAGTAGACCAATAGCAAAGTTCATATCCCCGTTCCCCACTCTAAAGTTGAGGATGAACGTAATATTTTTAACATAAACGTCAACCCCACCGTTCCACATCACCTGTGTTAAAACTATCAAACTGGCACACAGTTATTTAGAGTACATTAGCGCTATAGAGACCTCAATTTGTGAGTTCACGAACAGTTTAAAACTACTGTATGGCCCCAGGGCGGGGTTGATGTTTTAAACAGGGTTTCAGAACAGTTGATGGCGTGGAGACGCTTTTGTCGTGTTACTATTTACAAAACATCACGCCTGTATTCCATCCAATAAGGGTTAAGCAGAAGTGGTGCACCTCTGCTTAACTCTTCGGGGATATAGTCCACCTAAATTTCGCCAGTTATGTTTAAGTCCCATGTAATACAGAGTCAGCCTATTGCCATCAACCGGGCACACAAGCCGAATCCGGGTTGCTACTGAGAATTTTCAGATGGAAAAACCCAATAACACTTTGCCAGATCCGGGAATTGAACCTTGGACCTCATGCTCAGAAGTAGCGCTTGCGACCTCTAGGCCATCGAGACAGTTAATATTTAAAAATATATTATTTTCATTTGACAGTTGCAACTTGAAGTCTAGATTCGGCCTAGTTAATGCTTCCCATAAAATTGAACTGATCACGGGCGTTATCTGCAGTGGCCTATCTCAATCGATTGCGTACCCAAATAGGCCGCTGCAGATACACTTTGTCGAAGTGGGGGATTACTGACCCACCCAGTGCGTGTGAGATGGTTCTGATCAAACCATACCCCACTTGCTGGAGTGTCCTAAGTGCCCGTTCACCTGCACTTTGGACAAAATATTTTGGATGACCTATAAATGGCACTGAAGCCGCAATCAACGTGGTCACCTACTGGGCTCAAACTATAAAAAAATAAAAATAAAACAACGAGGAAGAGTATAATCGACACGAAAAGAAGAAGAAACATGGAACTTAAAGATATATATAACTGGCAATATGTGAGTGAGTGTACTTCTGATAAACCGTTCGGGAAATATAGACTAACCTCCTTACTCATAAACGTATTATATCAGATGAATAGTTACACACCGATTTCTCTCTTTCAGTCGTCAGTAATTTGACTTTCGAAAGAAGAAGACAAAGCGTTGTGTAACTATACAGACGCTATACAATGTTTATTAGTAAGTGGGTAGATGTTTTGTTGTCTTAAAATAGTGATTGTTAGCACAAAATTACTGAGTTTTAAGCCTCAATGAGTTTCTAAGTAGATTAAAATAAACAAATAATCCAATTAACTTTATTAGACAGCAAGACTCGGAGTCTTAATTAATTCTATGAAAACAGACATTTCACAATGTCGCTGGGTGATCAATTTTCGGGAAAAGTTTTATCGGCATTTTCCATGAGGAATTTCTCAGTATCAGCTAAGAGTTTATATTGTAGCAATGGGTGCGCCCTCTATAACTAAGGCTGTAACCTGACATGGTTGTAGCATACAACCTCCGCGAGTCTATTAAAAATAAAGAGTTATTCCGGTCTGATCCCCTGTATTCCCCCCCCCCTCCTCCCCCTCCACCCCTCTCGATCCCCTGCTAGTTCGTCTTCTGTTTTAAACTGCCACGAATAAGACGCAAACATTAATTTGTATTAAAATAGAGAAAAAAGAGTAAGAAGTCAGATTAGCTGACAAGCTGATGACATAAGATGAAGAGGAATAAAAATGTATTAAAACGTTGAACGGTTTCCTAGGAATAGTTATGGAAGTATATGACAAACCTTCGTAGAATTTATCCATCCCGGTACTGAGAGCTTGTAAAGAGCTACCAGAGTACCTACTTACTGTACAATAGTGTACATCTCTGCCTACACGCCCTTTTTAACTGACTTAAAAAAGGAGGAGGTTCTCAAATCGATTGTGTTTTTTTTCCGACATCTCCGGCAATTGTAAACCGATTTCAAAATTTTTTTTTTTTAGTGGGCATGGCTCAGGGGAGTGTAAAATAAAAGCTTTTACAAAAAAAAAAAAAAAACAACCGACTTCCAAAAAGACACTACAAAGTGAAAAATAACTTTAATTTTGATAGTCGGTGGCAAACAACAAAAAACCTAACGACACCGGCTTCCGAATTTAAAACTAGTTTTCACTTTTTAGTGTCTTTTTTGGTGGAGGACAGAGGTGTGATCTAATTGTGATTAAATCTATAGAAAAAAAGCTGATGAGTTTTTTTGTTTGTTTGAACGCGCTAATCTCTGTAACTACCAGTCGAATTTGATTTTTGGGACGAAGTTCTTTTACGGAGCTTACGGTAGAAGTAAACTGGCAGAAATCGTCACGTAACGAAAAAGCGTTATGCCCCCTCCATGCGACTTTTTATTATACATGTAATAGAAAGAGCCAGAGAGAGAGGGATAGTTTTCATGGTTTTCGAAGGAGCAGAAGCAACAGTGAGGTCGAAATGAAAATCCAAGATGAAGGCTGTGAAAATGTACAAATTACAGTCATTTTGAATTTTTTGGTATTTTAATTTTGAACCTCTTTCCTGCCGGAAAAAAAGGCGGACCCCCAAACCCACACTGTTTTTTTTACATTTTGCATTTGATAGCGCTCTAGGCCATTTAACATCACGCTAGGACCAATAGGAACTCGGAAAGAACGCTAAGCGAAAAGGAAGTATTTGCGACGGGGAGTTTTAATAAAAATGTGGTTGTTATTTTAGTACAGGCATTGTGTATCTTACAACTTCCACGCGAACGAAGTCGCGGGCACAGCCAGTGTAATATAAATTAAAACTTTTACAAGAAGTCTCCATCCCTTCTCCTCTTCGGGATGTCCGTACCACTTTTATGTAGCGACTGTTTAGTGTTTAATTTCAACTGTATTAGATTACCGTGAAACCGTTGTTACTATTATTTAACTAATAAACGTTAACTATGACGACAAAACTTCTTTCAGTTGCGATGTTGAAGGTGTTAATAAAAACAAAAGACTTTCATTATGAGTTGAATGTTTGAAGTTGGAATCGAAGGTTTTTATTTTTGTTTTTGTTATTCGAGGTATCATTGTTCTTGCTGGTTAATGAGGTGGCTATGTTGATGATGTTATTGTATTCTTAAAAAGGCTTTTGTTATTTGACCTTGTTGGTGCGACCTTGGCATGGAAACTGTAGTGACCTAGTGGAGGCCTTTCCAATCCTTGGTTATGGATTCAAACTCACGCAGACAACACGATACGACACGACTCTTTATACTATGTAATTTATTTTCATTATCTCTAAAACGGTGAAAAATAACTATTTATTTATAGCGGAATATACTTAAATACAATATACAAGTAAACAATAAAATATTGAATAAATGATAAATGATTTATTTTCTGTAAGTAGGTTTGTACAAACACTTTTACACGTCAAACATATTTTTTAAGCTAGATGAGGTCGGTGTTTCCTATCTGACTACTCTGAGAAGAAAGGCCGAAACAAACTCAGAGATCACAGTTTCTTTTAAAGTCCAGACAAAATCTTGGTCAGATCATGTAGATTTGTGTCTGAAATGGTCTTTTGAGGAAAGAACCACACAGATTGAGCGGACCTGTCCAGTCAGTGCACGCATTTGTCAAAAATCGTGCAGCAAATAAGTAATACTGGCTGATATCAGCAACTCCACGTCAAAGAGCGTAATAAATAAACATGTAATATTATGTGAAAGTATATATTATATAAAGGGGAACAGCTTAGAAAGATTAGAATCAATAATTCTGAGATATGTGACGTTCACCAACCCGCTAAACTTGGCCCGATTTCTCTCACAGAGAGGGCAACTCCGACCCTAGCAGTAGGTACTGTAGAGGCTGAGACCTCCTTCATATGACTGGCTGGTAATAATTTGATGACGTGTTCCAGTCGGGCATTCAAGCGTGTGTCAAATAGATTTTGATGGTGTTTTTTCCTATATAGAAGCAGTGCTAGTTTTAACTTGATACAATGTACTTCTCTAAAATGTTCTAAATAAATGCTTATTTAAGCGTCATACTCTTTAAATTACATGACCTAAGCATCCCAGCCTTAAGCGCCCCCAATAATTCATTATACATGGTGGAGGCGCCGGGTAAAGCTTAAAAAACGTTTGGAATTTGGGCCGTGTAGGGCCAAGTACAATTCTACACAAGTTTAATTTCATCAAAATTTTTGTCTCATAAGCCTTTTTTACAGAGATTTGATAAGAAGCGAAACCCGCCACGAATACGGGTATTTTGTAAGAAGAGGAAATTTTCACGCATCAAGTTGTGTGAAATCGAAGCCAGAGTAAAGCTAAGTGGTGTTAAAAGCAAGGATTGCACCATGTATAAAAACTTCTTTATAAAATGTTGTTTGCTTATAGAAAATGTTTTTATAAAATAAATAATCGAAATATAAATTTAGAAAAAGAAAGTTTATCGATAAAAAGCCTTTTTAAGATTGATTAAAACCTTTTCATATTAAGATGTAAACGTTTGTTGTTTTCTTTTTTATTGTCATTTATCTTGTCATATCAATGTAAATATGTCAGTTAGATGTAAACATCATTTAGTGCATTATTTTAGTTTGAATAATATGTTACAACTTATTAATATGTGTTCATTTGTATTTTTTGCATAATTGCTGAGAAAAAAAACTTCGGACGTGGCCGGGAGTGTGTGAGGTGCCTCACCTCTCATCTCAGAGGCATGTGAGGTGTGACCTCGCAGCTCTAAGGGGCCCAAGGGAGGAGGAACATATCGTCGTCTTCAATGTTTTGTTTCGAATAGGCTGGGATAGCATGAACGTATTCCAGTATAGTTTGTCGCGAGTTATGGGAGGAAATAATTTTTGAAAACTGTGGTCACTCCTAGAGGGGGGGTGACAGACACTCAGCTTAAGTTGAAACCAACTTTGCTAACGGGGCATAGCCTTCGCAAAGTGTGTTTGGTTGACACATTTGGTTCAGCTTATGTTTGAGGACACAGTTTTGTCAGTAAAGACTGATATTTTTATAGAGTTAGAATTTTTTGAGAACGGAGTAGGAGTTTGAAGTTTTACTCTGGAGTACGGGCATATAATAGGATTTCTTCGATGAACCCTGGCCTCTTAAACTTTTCCCTCCCTCTGGCTCAATACCGTCCGATGGGGTTAAAAGAGTTTGATGTTAAGATCATTTAATTTTTTTAAGCCTCTTTCAGGCTGATGTGAACTCTCACATCAATTGTTTTCATTAGGAGGCCGCGTCGCGTCCTTTACGGCGGTTTTGGCGTGACGAGGTTTAAGCATGACGAAGTTAGTTTGTATGAGTGTACATTGGCACTTGTAAGAGTTAACTTACCTGACACTTAACATAGTGTTGGATTCGTTCGTCCTGACTTAAGCCTTCTCTTGCAAGAGACGGACCTTACCATGTAAATTTAATTTCCGTCGTTAGGTAAAATTATGGTTAGGATAGGTAGGGAGAGCTTGGATGTCCGAACATGGCGAATAAAAGTCTTGTTTGGTAGTTGAGCTATGCCAATCCTTTTATTCGAAGGTGGGCGTAGCTGATGTAGAGGCTGAGACCTCCTTCATATGACTGGCTGGTAATAATTTGATGACGTGTTCCAGTCGGGCATTCAAGCGTGTGTCAAATAGATTTTGATGGTGTTTTTTCCTATATAGAAGCAGTGCTAGTTTTAACTTGATACAATGTACTTCTCTAAAATGTTCTAAATAAATGCTTATTTAAGCGTCATACTCTTTAAATTACATGACCTAAGCATCCCAGCCTTAAGCGCCCCCAATAATTCATTATAGTACTGTAGAGGCTATCTATGAAGCCTCACCTCTTTTTGGGACAAGCTGGTTATAATTGAGGGCGTGTTCCATTTGAACATTCAAGCGTGTGTCAAATATTAGATTAGGTTTGACGGCTCAGATAGGAAAGTGCTAGTTTTAAGATGATATAGTAAAAAACTCCTAAAATAATATCAAATGAAATTAATCTTATAGGAGTTTCATTTGATAAAAGTGCTCCCATCTGAGCTAGCTCCTATAGTACTTAGCTGCTACAGTAGGAGCTTGCTACTTAGCCCTCTTCCTCTCTCCTAATTTTGCTGTGCCCGACAGGGTCCATAATATTATTGATCTTTTACTTTGTAATACCTATGTACCTAATACATATGGAATGCAATAAAGAATTGAGTATTGAGAATATTATAAGCTGATTAAGAAACACGATGGTTCTGCGGTTCGGTGGTTGAGAAATACGATATTCTCGGAAAATGTTTCGTGTGTTTAAGAGGTTAGTAGTGCAGGATGCGTCTGACGTACTTAAGTATCGTCACTCGAGGAGGAATTTTTATTGCACCCCATTTTACTTACCGCAAATGCATCCAACTCTTAATAGCCGGAAGATTTGAAAGAGATGTGCTGCAGTGCGATATGATGGTATAAAACTGATAACCGTTGGGGTAGACGTGTTTTTGAGTGCAGAGAATCGGCAAACGTAAGTTAGGACGCTCTCAGGCTCAGGCTCAGGCGACGATCTGCGCAGGCTGACTGGTAGCAGCTGGATAACAGCTGCCGAAAATCGAGCAGAATGGCGAGCAATCGGAGATGCCTATTTCCAGCAGAGGACTGCTGTAGGCTTATGATGATAGCCCAGTAATTGCTTCATATATTATACATACTTTCATTCATGAACGCTTCTGACATAAAGCCATTCCAAAAATGTCGGTAAAGAAAGAAGAAAAATTGTTTATTCTGACCAAATAACAAAATAAACATAATACACACACTAATACAAAGTAGCCAAAAGCCTCGTATTCGAAACCTTAAAAGTTAAAAGTTTGGCAATGTGTCTATGGCTTGACGTCACAATTTACTGAGATTATAATTCTCGTAATTTTAAGATCGTTCACAGTCTGATCTGTCAAAAATACCTCTAATTTCCCTACATTTTGACATTTGTTTGCCGCTGAGATGAGACTGCGACTAGATTTTGAACGTTTTAAATTACGAGAATTGGCCTCCTGGTCTACATCAAAACCAAAGACAAAACACATTGCGTAATGCATAAATTCTTCTTTTATCCAGACCAGTTTACTATGCGCGGTCACCTTTTAGCTATAAGATCCAACATCATTTACATCTCAGAAATGAGCTTGCCAACAGATAAACTGCCAAAATCTCCATCCCAACATTGACCTAGAATTAATTCAAGTGGTTTTGTTTTAATTATATGTAATGCCCGGGTTAGACGAGGCGTGTTTTTGAAACTATAGGATATCTATAGCTATATATCCACGAGGCTAGGGGCCACTCTAGTCGCTAACTAGGCGCTAGGCGGTTAACTAACATAACATAACATAATCAGCCTATAATGTTCCCACTGCTGGGACACAGGCGTCCTCTCTGTGAGAGGGAGTGGGCCGTAATCCACCACGCGGGCCCAGTGCGGGTTGGTAGATGTCACATGTGTTCGAATATTTGGTTCTAGGACATGCCGGTTTCCTCACGATGTTTTCCTTCACCGTTTTGAGAGCAGTGGTGATGATATAAGTTACACAAAGTAAAGCGCCTGTCTGGGTTCAAACCTACGACCTACAACTCGTATGTCGCGGCCGTGACCACTGGGCCACCACTGCTGGTTAACTATACGGCTAATTAAAGCAGTTGGCTGTGACATATACAGAACTATCTTGATTTTTAGGATAGTAAGCTAGTGAAAAAGGTAGTAAGCTAGTGTGATAGTTTAATAGGATGAGGTTCTATTTTTCCCCCTCCACTGATTTTACTATCCAGTATGACGTGGCTGGTGAACATGGTACCCCTTTGTATAATTTTACTACACGGAGTCACCGGTATGTTTAAAATTTACTAGCGTCGTGTAAACAGCTCTAGCATGTGCCAAATCGGGATAGTTAGCCAGGGTATTACTTGCTTCTTGCCTTAGCGTAACATCCCGGGGGACCACCGTCAGGAAGGAAGTTCCTTACTCAAGACTCCACACACACTCGTATATAATAGAAAGGGACAGAGAAAGAAAGAAAGTGTGAATCCAGAGCCATCTAGTATAAGTTTTTAGAATCTCTCATAAAGTTGACGCCATCTTGGATTTTCATTTTGACATCGCTATCGGCTTTAGCACCCTCAAAAACCATGAAAACTATCTCTCTCTGAGAGAGAAAGTCGCATGGAGGGGGTATAACTATCTCCCTTTGACGGTATTAACGACGGTATTAACGATATCCCTAATACTTACCTACATTTCGTAGACCTTTGTACCTACTTATTAGGTAAGTGCAGGTACAAAAGTCTGTAATCTTTTTTCGATTCCGTGTCAAAATCCGGCCTGACATTAAGTAAACAGATACATATTTTTACTCGATCCTATCTATCTGGAATACTCCAGATAACCTACCTTAATCTGATTACTTTGAACAACATTAACATAAAACAAAGCTGATCGGCGTAAAGATTGGCAACCCTACATACATGTTCCGCGTATTTAAAAATAATAATCTAAGAAAAAAAACCTTCTAAATTGACCAAAAAGTAGTGAAAGTCAGTGCAATAACTATAATCTATAAGTGATATTATTTGTTACTATCAACGACAAGTGTATATAACCAAATTAAGTCCATATTATGTTCCAGTTCAAAACGCTCCACAAACAGTAAATCAGCTTTGATTATATAATGTCTAGATAGAACATCAATTGCGCGCAAACGTGTCAAAAAATACCAGCCAACTGTTGGACTGTAAGTACTTACCCGCCGATTAGTGCCGATCGTACCGCTTTGGTGTCACTACGTATTACGCGCGCTAAGTAATAAACAAATAACAGCGATAAAATGACGGTATGTGCTATTAAACTGTGCCGAAATTATAAAGGAAGGGTAAAAAACACCAAACACATGACATATCATCAGTAAGTAACCAAAAAAACTACGTATTTGTTTTTTGTTTTTATATTTACCAAATTACGCCATATTACGCCATATTTTATCAGTGTTGCCAGTTTCTTTTTCCATTCTCCCAACTTAACGTCCTTTTTTTGTGGGTATATTCGTTGCTTTATGGTTACGTTTATATTATTTAGTTGATGTACTTTTATTATTCGATTTCAAAAATTGTGAAGTTTTTCAATTCGTCTGTACTTTTTTATAATAATATAATGTTCGCGTATAACTTTTTTGTTTATGAGCCCATTTTAATGATTATTTATTTTATTTATTATTTTAATACTTTAAGCACAAATGTACAGAGGCGGACTTAATGCCATAGGCATTTTCTACCAGTCAACCTTTGGGTGATGCAGAGACAAACAGTGGTAGGTGCAATCCTGAACATTGAGGAATAAATATTTTAAATATAAAGATACGCATAATACATATAAACTTATTAAAACTATGAATATAATATATACCTACATACTACATATAAATATAAGCATAAATAAATAAACATAAATACACAAATATACTTACTAAAATAAAAAGAAATAAGACAAACAATGAGAAAATAATTACCGTTGTGATGATACTGCCAGCTTCTTGCGAATGTGCTCACGAACCTTAACTTTAAAGGATAATCGGTTGGTAGCCATCCTGATTTCCTGGGGGAGCGCATTCCACAGAGAGATTATTGTTGCATTGGGTCCAATAAACTGATTTCAAAGGTGCAATTTATTCCATTCGTATTATCTGTGATCTTTCATTTGAAATTTCCAAATACAAACTGCCTAAAAAGTTAAATATTCTAATTGAATTAACTTAGCTGATTTAATATAACACAACATTCACACACACAACTCTAATTCAATTAAATAGTGTTTTTTATTTATAAATACAAGTAAATAAAGACACTACTAAAACTGAATAATACTACAAACATACACCTAAAACTTACTTATATTATTTGTATAGTCAATTTTTTTAATATGTGATTTATGGGAGAATTGTAGTAGCTGGTATCATTATTCACGCACACAGAGACATAGATGCACAGTGTAAAACACCGCCCGCACGCACACATGTTTGAAATTGTTGCCTCGTTTTCTTTGTTTTGATTGTAGGGCGACGCTCTATCTAGACATTATATAATCAAAGTAAATCAGTGATAAAATAATACAATTCACCACAACCTTACTCTAATTAATATCAAATAGTGAACATAACTGCAGTTTTATCATAAAATAGTGAAATAATTACGAAATACAATAATATAAACACCGTTAAGAAAAACTTTTTTTAAAATTGACCTTTGGACTATAAACAATGTTCGACAACTAGCGCCAGCTCGTCACCAAGCGGTGAATAGACTAACCAAGATAGTACCGCTACTTGCCGCCAGCCGCGCAAAACTAACGATTGGGGATACCAGTACAAAAATATTTTACTATTTGGTAGAAAATTATTACTTTTTGAAGACTTCCAACGAACATAGGAATTCGGATCCCAGAAAGTGATGTTCTTTGTGCATTATTTTGGAAATCTAATTTGATTGACAATATGAATTTCTTGGAAAATATCACTTTCCGAAGAACACGCACACGGTCGGAACCGGATGCCAGTGATATAATCTCGCAAACGTTGGATTGTACCTCTAATTCCTTGCCGGGTATGTCTGAAGATGAAGATGAAAACCTAATAAACATCTATAAGAAAGAGTTAGAAGAGCTTAAAACTCAACTACAAAGCGCACACAAGGAAATAGAATTATTATCATTAGAAAATAGTAACCTGAAGAAAACTAATGCTAATTTAATAGAAAAAAATAAAACATACAAAGTTATAGCGTGTAGTCCCCTTAAGACCAAAGCCCAAACACCCAAGAGGAAAGCACCTGTTCGTACAAAAACAACACAGACGCAGACATCAGAAAATATGAAAATTACACACAGCCCACAGCAAGTAGATATTGATTCTGGAAGTTCTCAGAACGTCGTCGCCTCACACAATAATATTAACGCAAATGCACCACATTCTTCGCCCCCACTTGCAAAACGTAACATATGTGTTCTGAGCAGTGAAACATCAAACAGAATTTATACAATGAGTGAGAGAACTCATATAAAGAACTATAATATGTGTCATTACCGTACTCCTAAATGTGGAATAAAATATTTGTTAAATAATATCGATCAAAAAGTTCAAAACTTCACTCTAGCAGATTATTGCATCATTTTTATTGGAGAAGAGGATTTCAGGAAAACCCATAATTATATAGAAGTTGTAACCTATATTCGTGATATGTTAATAACACTAAACCATACTAACTTTGTAATATGTCTGCCTACGTTTAAGTACATGGACAATACTAATATTATGTTTAACAGCCGAGTAGATACTTTTAATAATTTAATTTATATGGATGTTGAAACATGTAATTACGCATTTATCTTGGACTCAAATTTAAATCTTCCATACACATGGGATACATATAACCAGCGACATGGGCAACTGAATAACAAAGGCTTTATGCAGATTATCTCGGATTTGCAAGACTTCATCCTGGACCTAGAGGCAGTAAATAATCCTAACTTGAGACTTTCTGATGACTGCACTGATTCAGATTCAAATGTCAATCAATCAAAAAGCCCATCTAGTAATATTAATGAGACAAATGAGTCATCCCACTCAAATTGTCTTTTTCGCCTATAACAGCATAAATATCTTGCATCAAAACATTGCTGGTCTTTTAAATAAGGTTGACCTGCTCACAGTCCACCTTCAGGAACTATCTAAGAAACAAAAACACATTGATGTGGTCTGTATTACTGAACACTTTATTATGCAGGGCTATGAAAAGGTATTAAATATTCCAAATTATAAACTAGCTGCGTGTTATGCAAGACGAGAAAAGAAGCGCGGAGGATCTTGCGTTCTAGTTAAAATAGGCCTAGAGTATAAAGAACTAACAGAGATCTCACGCCATTCAATAACAAACACTTTTGAATGCTGCGGAATCGAACTAGTTCAGCAAAAATTAATCGTTATTTGTGTATACAGGCCACCGAAAATTAACAACCTAAATATGTTCTATGAAAGACTCGAAATTGTTATGAAAACTTCTTGTATTAACTCGAGTAAAACAGTCGTTTTATGCGGGGACTTCAACATTGATACCTTAAAAAAGAATAGAATGTCCCTAGATTTTGAATGTTTTCTTTTGGGCTACAATCTTAAGCTTGAACTGAGGCAACCAACTAGATTGTGCAGTAATAGCTGCATTGATAACTTTGCTCACAATTCTCGTCAAAAATGTAAATGTGAAGTAATCGAATTGGCTCTTTCAGATCACACGGCACAAATTCTGCAAATTAAAGTAAATAAAACATATAGATTAAAATCTCGGCGAATCAAGAAACGAGATTTGTCGTTAGAAAATTTAGTTAAATTTAATAATCATGTTAGCTGCATTTCGTTCTCCGAAATATACAATACAGAAAATGTAAATGTAGCATATGATACCTTCATGGAAGATTTCCATTTATTGTATGACCTTTGCTTTCCCTATAAATTTGTTACTATACAACCGTATAAAAAAGTTAAATGGGTCTCTCGAGGAATACGTGTTTGCAGTAAAAAGCAACGCCACCTTTTATGGCGATACAGACTTAGGTCAACTAATGAAAATAAAAATAAATTTAAAGACTACTCAAAAAAATTTCGAAAAATTATCAAATTAACTCAAAAATCACAGAATAACTATTTCATACGAACCGCAGGTAATAAGTCGAAAGCTTCTTGGCAAGTCATAAATAACAAAACACACACTTACGACCCAATTGCCCAAATTAGACTACATGATACAACAAGTACAGATCCTCAAAAAATTGCTAATATTTTTAATAACTACTTTATTGATCAGATTCAACAGTCACCTCAAACGTCATTTGAAACTAGAAATATTCCGGAAAACTTAAACTCAATGTTTATGGCACCAGTTTTACCCCAAGATGTAATTAGAGCAATAAAATCCTTAAAAAACAAAAACAGCGTTGGGTATGACGGCATAGCAACGAAAGTTGTTAAATTTGTGGCGAACAATATAGCTGTACATCTTAGCCATATTATTAATCTCAGCATCAGCTCTGGTGTGTTCCCTAATAGCTTAAAAACTGTTATAGTTAAACCAATTTACAAGAAGAATAAAAAAGAAGAAATAGCTAATTACAGACCAGTAGCCTTAATTCCGGTATTGTCCAAAGTAGTAGAGAAATTAATCTACGAATTACTTAACAGTTTTTTATCTAAGTATGACATTTTGTGTAATGAACAAAAAGGTTTTAGGAAAAACAAAAGCATTAATACAGCTATTTTCGATTTATTCAATATTATCATAAAAAACGTAGATAGCAAAGTGCCTATTTGCGCAATCTTCACAGATATGTCAAAAGCTTTTGACTGCGTCGATCACGACATTCTAATAAACAAGTTAAGCGTTTATGGTATAAGGGGAAATGTACTCAACCTTATTAAATCATACCTTAGCGATCGTAAACAGTACACGGAAATAACTAGAATTTGCCCTAAGACGAAGACTGAAAGAAAATACCGATCCAAAGGACGAACAATAAAATATGGTGTACCACAGGGCAGCGTCCTTGGGCCACCACTTTTCTTAATTTATATCAACGATTTGCCACGTCATGTTGATAATCCAATGGTATTATTTGCCGATGACAGCACCGCGTTAGTAAAATGTAAACATTCGGATAGCTATGAACAGGACATAAATAACACCCTGGAAGATATTGTACATTGGCTTGATAAAAACAACTTGGTGATAAACTTAAAAAAAACTAATGTAATGCACTTCCATCAACGCACAATTTTAAAAGAAGTATCTGTAAACTACAATAAACAAAAAATTAACCAAGTTAAAGTAGCAAAGTTTTTAGGGATTCACATTGATAGACAACTAAATTGGCAACCACAAGCAGAGGAAATTTGCAAAAGGATGAATACAGCGGCATATGTCCTTTTAAAGTTGTCCAAAAAAGTTGACATTCAAACTACATTAGTAGCTTATCATGGTCTGGTTGCATCAATTCTAAGATTTGGCATTATTTTCTGGGGCAATTGCAGCTCAAGGGAATACATATTCAGGGCGCAAAAACGTTGCATTAGAGCGATGTGTGGTTTGATGACCACGGACAGTTGCGAACCAAAGTTTAAGTCCCTAAAAGTGCTTACATTTCCGTCATTGTATATTCTGGAAATGGCCATGTTTGTAAAGACCAATAAAAACCTCTTTCCCACGATGTCAGAAACTAGAAAACGACCTGTCAGAAATCAATACAAAAATTTATTACAAATTGAGTCCTGTAACACAGCGTTATTGAGGAAAAGTGTTATTTGTATGGGTCCTACAATATACAATAAATTGCCAGATGTAATAAAAAATGATACAATTAAAAACTTTAAAAAGAAATTAGTGGCCTTCCTAATAGAAAGATGTTATTATTCGATTAATGATTTTTTAATGGACAAAACTTTTTAATCAGCAATGTGTATACCTAATAAATATAATTAATATTAATTGAACATATGGACCTAATATACATTTTTATTTTAATTCTAAAGTAACATTTTAATTTTAATTTTTATTCAATATTAATTCTTATTAATGTGTGTATAATTGTAATAATTCTAACTATGACATTTTAATTTTAATTTGTAATTTTATTTTTAAATAGCTTCTTAACATTTTTTATAAATTTTGCGTGCCTATTTCCAGGCAGAGTGTACATGGCTCACTCCTATCTACTCCACCTGTATTGTAATGTACCTACATTCGTTGCAAATAAATGATTTGATTGATTGATTGATTGATTTGAGAGAACCGTCGCGTCGGTTGAGACTGGTTATCTCTTAACTGCCAAGGCTTATTTTTAATCTTATATTTTGAATGGTTTCTTCATTTGTGTGTTTTTTTTAAGTTGTTCTCATATATAGAAGCAACAAGAATAATGTACCCAGGATTTTGTAATATCTTGATTTAAAAGAGTGTCCATGGGATTTCTTGCCCGTTCTTCTCCATAGAGATCTACGTTTTGGAATGGGCAACTAGCTTTAACTTTCTGACTAACTGACCGACTATTTAATTTTGACAATTCAAAAGTGCCTGTACCTACACGGTTTAATTGAAATAAATGCTTTGAGTTTGAGTTCCAAAAAGTAGCCTCGTGTAACCCGGGCATTAGGTAATGTTCTTTTCCCACCGCATGATTTGGTGTTTCAGCGAAATTATTTAGGATATACGAACTGGGGAGTTTTGTATTTGGGTTAGGGTTTAGAATGCGTATGCGGAATGATTTTAGTAATTAAGCAAAGAGCGAGTTGTTAGAAAGAGTCGGTTTCTTTGTGAGATTGTCTCGTGTAAATAAAGACGTCTTATGATTTTTTCAAGTCACACTCACAGTTCAGTTTCACTCACAGATGAGTTTTTGGTAAGATTGGAAACATAATACTTTTTTGCTGGAAACTATGTAAATTCTATTCTATTCATACGAAGATAGCATATTATTTCCATTTCTCAAAAAACCGAATGAAAATGAAAACCAAAATGGTAATGACATCTCATAATATTAAAATCCATCATGGAGTCGTAAGCAAAGTCGATTTATTTATTTTAAACAGGCGCATAAAAGGCACTTTAGAATATCAATCAAAAAAACAGTGGCACTCCGGGAGTGCCGAAAGCTGAAGTGTAAACAAAACACAAACACTTTGCCATCACTCACTGACATATCGGATATACATTAAAACTGAGTACATCCCGAGGACAGCCGAACACAACCAAAGCGGTGTCGATTACGGTAACAGTGGCGCGCGTTCAATAGTTTTTCTCATCTCAAAAAATGCAGTTTTCACTTCAATAAAATACAATTGATTCTAGTCACCCCTTTTGAAATGTAGTTTCGTATGGAGGAAAATGGGCAGGAAACTCCACCGTTACTCTTTTAAAATGTTTTACAATATTTTGTATTACATAAATAAATATAGTATATAGTATAATAAAAGTATAAGTAGAATAAAATTACTATACCACAATAGGTATAAGAATTAAAAATTAAGCAATTTTGTGATAGATGCATGGTGCTGAAGCTATACATAGAGTGTGCCAAAGAAAAATATATACTTACCTACCTAGTTACTCTGGAAAAACCTTATTACCCTCCCTCTGGAGCAGTTGGGTAACAAAGAATCTCAAACGTGTTTATAATTTGTTTTTTCTTTATTACAAATCTCTTCAAAGTGAGAGTGAACAGGCTTCTTCTGGATAAGCTCGCTCCATCGTCGACTTTGTCTCTGTCACCTTTGACCTAGACTAGAGTCAAGAGCAAGTCCATTTCAAATAAATAAAAAAAAAAAAAAAAAAAAAAAAACAACCAAATACCAGGCTCTAAAACTAAATGCCGACCTAGCAGTACATTCTTCCAGGCATTTTTTTCAGCCTTCCTAATTTATTATTCTCACTGGAAAATTACAGATATCTTAAAGAGGATTTACGTAAAGCTTGGCCAAATGAAATCTGAGCTGTATTAACTGAATTACCATTTCCCTAAAAGCCTATGTTTGAGGTGTTGAATTAAAATATAGGGCGCCAAGATGTTGAAAGTAATATTTCACTTTTTATTAACAGTACTCGTATTTGGGAAAAGTTTAACAGCTTTCTAATTTATTGAGTCTTGGTTTATGTATATAATTTGTGTTTAATTTGCTTCTTTTGCTTTAGATTGAGTCAGTTTTCCTGTTCCGTCTATCTGAAGTCTGCTGCCGTTGTTATACTGTTATCATCATCTTAGGTCTTGGTTATTCTTCCTTTATCTCATTTAATTTGGCTCGTGGCAGTATGACTGATTTAGAGAGCAGTGCAGTGGTGGTGTAGCGGTATCTACAACGCCACATGTAAACAATGCGTCAACTCATACTGACGTCACGCAAGATCCTGCATCTCGCAAGCAGAGTTTACCGCGCAACTAGCATATATACAATGGCCCGATATGAATCATCGGGCAGTTGCCCGCCAGACACGACACCTGTCTGGTCGGAGGAACCTCCCTTTTCTATGGAGTATGAGTGAACTTTACACCCTGTTTCTCATACCTCTATAGTGGCCCAGTGGTAACGACACCGACTCACGAGGGCCGTGCGGCCGAACCCAGGCAGGCGCTTTACTTTGTGTAATTTATTTCATCAACATTGCTCAAGAAACGGCGAACGGTGAAAACATTGTGAGGAAACCCGCATGTCCTAGAACCAAAAATTCGAAGACATGTGACACCTACCAACCCGTACTTGGCCCGCATGGTGGATTACGGCCCAATCCCTCTCACAGAGAGAAGGCCTGTGCCCCAGCATTGAGAACGTGATAAGCCGATTATTCTAAGCAGGACTGTGTTTTTAGGGTTCCGTACCCAAAGGGTGAAAACGGGGTCTGTCTGTCTGTCACCAGGCTGTATCTCATGAACCATGATAGCTAGATAGTTGAAATTATCACAGATGATGTATTTCTGTTGCCGCTATAAGAACAGATACTAAAAACAGAATAAAATAAATATTTAAGGGGGGACAAACGTGATTTTTTTGCCGTTATTTGCTCGATATCAATAATGGCAACAGGTAGGCACTTCAAATATTCACAAAATACTCAGTTGTATTTTTAATTTAATAATAAATAATATAATTAAAATAAAAAAAATATTAAGGGGGCTCCTATACAACAGACGTGATTTTTTGCCGTTGAGGTATTGGTACGGAACCCTTCGTGTGCGAGTCCGACTCGCACTTGGCCGGTGACTAAAGATCTACAAATCACAGCCGAGACCAACGGTTTAACGTGCATGGAGGGGTGGCGATATGTAATGAATGGTCACCCATCTACAAGCCGACCTCGGCAAGCGTAGTTTAACCTACCATCGAGCCACGAGCCTAACTATAGTAAAAGTGCGCAGTGCTGCACACCCCCACCTTATTTCAAGTTAAACAAATAACAAGTTTATTTCAATGACAATTAAGTTGATTTCAGAGTGACTTATAGCACTATTGAAAAAGTTATAAAAATGTTTGAAGTTGTAGCGTAAACTGAACTTTATTGTGTAGGATTTAAAGTTATTTTTCCAATAAATCATATATGTTTACATTTTTGGCAAATAAATTGCGAACGCAGATTATGTAAGAACACAACATGTCACCATTATTCATTTGCATGTCCACAACCTATCCAGATAGGTTGTGGACATGCAAATGAATAATGGTGACATGTTGTGTTTAGCTTCAAAACTAGAAAAACATGAAACCAGTTTCATGTTTTTCTAGTTTTGAAGCTAAACTTAATTCTATGTTCGTACTTGAATCTTTAATACTTACTCTTTATGAAAAAATCTTCCAACATCCGTCCAAGCCTCAAATGTATGTAAAACAGTAAAGTAAAAAAACAAACTTTTACATTCGTTTTTTGTACTTTCCAAGTTCTTTAATTTGACTTTGATTGACTTTGTCACGCAAAATGAAAATCAATCATATTTATGTGTTGTACGTGTGTTTCTGTTGAAATATATGAATTCTGGGAATACGTTACGGGCCCAAGATGGAAGCCATTCATATTTTGATTTAATTGAGTAATGATGGAATCTTTTGCGGGGAGCTCCATATAGATAATGTTTGGTAAGTGACTTCCCTGAAATAGGAATTAGTTATTTTTAAAAAAATACTTGGATTTCTGTTTATAACAGCTTACACATCATCATCATCATCCACAGTCCGACCTCATAGGCCTCTCTTATCTTGTGCCAATCCCCACGATCCTGTGCCAGCCTCATCCAGGTTTTGCCCGCGATGGCAACAACTCGTCTGCCCATCTTGCTGCCAGGCGACCGACATCTTGTCTTCAAGTCCTTGGACACCACTCTGTCACAGCCTAGTTATTTCACCTGCTATCACTGCGCCTTGCTATTTGTCCTGCCCAACTTTGAGTTCCATAATACGCTTTCCGATATCTAAATCCAGTTTTAGCTGATCTCTCATTGTATAGGCTTTTCGTACAGACGCCAGCTGCACATCAAGCTACCCGAAACTGTAAAATTTTCACAATCAACTATGAACCTTATGATTTAGCGATAATGTTGAAAATCTATTAAATAAATTTGACAGATTGTAGTACTTAGCTTAATGTGTTGGCGTCTGTACAATCAGAAGTCAGCTTATTTATACTGGTTATGTGTAGCTTGATATATCGTCGTGCGTACGCATAAATTCTTTAGTAGATTGCTATCGTTAATAACGTTTATTTCATTCAGTTACATATATATTTTTTGGCTTCATTTATAAGGTACCTACGAATCTGCAATTTCGTCTGAATATACAAACGTGATCCCACCCAACATCACATTTATTATCCTTTAGGTTATATATTCCAGCCAAACATTGGCTTTAACGTTATTACAGCTTGATATTTGAAAGATAACAGGATTCCTTAGTAAGGACACCTTTTCTACATTTTCCTGAACGAAGTAGCAATTTATCTGTCACCAGCAATTTTACCATTTTCCTCCAAACTAAGCTAAATAAACTCAAGAAAAAACTGCCACTGCAATGCTTATCTCCTATCAGAATCAACGATCACATTGATTCATTCGCACACTGAGTTACAGCCGGTAATACCTTTTGAGTTATTCTTGAGAATCGCACGCTTCACCCGCGGGCCCACTCATTTCTCATTTGGTACGAAGTGAACAAATTACAAGTAGTTACTGAGGCACTAACGTCCGAACGGTGGCCGTACTATGGAATTGAATAGTGCGAGTTTTAGATATCGAATGGTACTAAAAGTTTTTGGGCATTTAGGTTTTATAATAGTTTTTTTTCCACGATCACTACGCGACACTTAGAAGTATGGCCTAATAAAAACGCAGTGTTGGATTTTCAACTCCGGCGCAGAACCGAGCGTTGAAAACCATGCGCTTTTATTAGGTTCATAAGTAATCGATTGAAAGCTGAACATTATTGAAAGCTTTTTTTTGAAGTTTTTTGACTTGTTGACACTCATGTGTCAACAAGTCAAAAAACTTCAAAAAAAAGCTGCTTTTGCCTGACTTGTTGCATTAATGATAACTACTTCGTTAAACCTACCAAAAACATTTGCTTTTGTTTTACTTATAGATATATCTTATATACATTAATCATAAAATGTTGCCACTGAGTTTTATTACTTCAGAAATCAGAAATGCTGTACGAAATACCATTTACGTTTACTCCAGCGTTTAATTTACTAACCATTTACTCAATCTTACTCCCTTTTTTCTTTTAGACGATCTAATGCTGAAATCAGCAATGAAAATTGCTAGGTGAAGTTATTTGGAAATATTCCCCTACAATTGTCTTTTTGTTTGTACTTTTAAGAAAATTAAATAACTGGAGTTAGTCGGCCATGTTTTTCGAAGGACCGTTGGAGCAGACGATTTCTTGAGTGACCGCGAATCGGTAAGTGACAGCTCAGTTAGAAGAATCTGGCATTTAATTAGTTCGTACTTAAAGTAAACTTAACTTTGAAATAAGAAATTAAATAACCACGCCTTTTGCAGATACATAAAGGGGCTGTTCATTTATTACGTAATACAATTTTGACCACTTTCTGACCCTCTCCTTTTTTTTTTTTTGTTTGCGGATGGGAAATCGCGAAAAAAAATCAGCTGTTCCCTACATTTTGACGAGTTATACGAACATAAATGTAGGGAACAGCTGATTTTTTTTTCGCGAATTCAATTTGGTCCCATAGTAAAAGTTGTTCATAATGATGAGTGCAATGACCTCTTAAGAGGTTGTTAATGTTTTTCAAATAACCCTGTATATCTTCGATATTATTTTTCTTTTTATTTTAAAACATTATATTCACTGTTACTATTTTACATTAGTGTTTTGTATACAATCGACAAATTTTGACGAGAGCTGACGATTAAAACCTAAACGAACATCGTAACTTTTCAGAGTCAAAAGTTAGACTAAGTGGAAATCTCGATACGTAGCAAAATTACCTCAAAACGGCGGCGATTCCCCTCCACCACACTCGATGCATTACAGTCCTCACTTGGCGTAATGAATTCTTTGATCCTTTAGCTATCCAAATGGTGTAATTGAATTTAGGAAAGAGATGATAGATATGAAGCTGCAACACCAAACTGTATCTCCTGATTTTGTTATCATTAGTTTTTTTGACTTGCCTCCCACTATGGAAGCAATTTTAAAGACGTATTCGCGTCAAAAAGACTTGTTCGGAACCCCTTCCCCTTAAAATCTTCTTACGTAATAAATGAACAGGCCCAAAGCATATGAAGCTAACGACATACTACTAACAAGTCAGTAGATAAAAAAAAAATATGCAAAGAGTTGAACGAAGTTAAAGTGAGTTCCCATCGTAGCAGAGTTAGTCTGAATGATGTGGAATAATGCGCCAGGCTTCCGTCATTACGGACCCAACGAGATTGTTTAGGCAATGAGTAGTGTATTGTTTGTTTGCTTTCCTACAACTGTTACGCTTTTTTCCTCAGGTGGAATGGATGGCGAGTTATTGTAGTGGTTTGTTCGACGTTGCTTTGTTAAAATTAGCTATCTTTTTACGTGGAATGGTCGGATTGTATGGAAATGGTAGTGATGCTTGTAATAGTGCTTATGTTAATGCAAACTCTGTGATATAGGCAATGATATTTCACTTTTCAGGGTTCCGTAGCCAAATAGCAAAAACGGAATCCTTATAATTTTGTTTCATCATCATCATTAGTCATCATTTCAACCCGGAATTACCCACTGCTGGACTGGACTAAAATCCGACTGGTAGTTCCAGGGATTAGCGCGTTCAAACAAATTAACTCTTCAGCTTTGTTATATAGATTGTATAGATGGCGTGCAAAATTATAACCGTAGTTAAAATCTTGATATTTAGAAAGCTCTAATGTTACGTCCTGGTCTTGACACTTCCTGCTAGTTCCAAGTTTACACGTCTCCGTGTTCACTATAAGTGCATGTCTACCGTAAAATTGAGTTCCTTTCCAACGGAATGCGGCCGACGTGTGCCGAGAACCAACACAAACATACACCCCACAACACCCTTACACCCCCACAATAAGACCTACTTTACTTTGATTGGAAACGAAAATAACATTGCCAAGCGCAAGAGACGGTTACACTGACCATTCAAAGTTGATCCGTAGTTGGTACCTAAGTTCCCTCGTATCGCCTTATTGGAATAGTTTGTGGGGTAACAGGGTAGTTCAACTTATGCTGGTGTATTCTAAAACGTTTTATGGTATACATGTTTGACACTTCAACGCTGAATGACGTCAGGATATGGCTCGTACACTATCTGGCGCCGGCTCGGGATTTTGGATAGCTAAATATATTCCCAGAGAGATTGTCCGGACAAACTTAGGTAAGAACTCTGAGGCTACGTGGGTCAAATAAAGGTGGGCCTTTGTAGTTTTATTGGGTTGCTTTGACGTATAAAAAAAACAATATACGGTCACCAATGGCTTATTAGTCGATTCGCACGAATTTACTCCCCCGAAACGGACGCAACTTTTAAATAATATTAATTTTTATATAGGCAACTTACACGAAGTTTATTTATAGGCCAGTCGACAACACCGAAATATGTATTAGACAATTGGCACATTTTGAATTTTATGCAATGATGTTAAGAAAAAAGTCTTCATCATCATAATTTTTTTTAAAATAAATAAATAAAATTAAATCCAGGTATTTCCCGCTACTTTGACGATATCGTCAACCCGGCGCGCTTTTGGACGGCCCTGGATTCTTTGGCCGAACCTTGGCCACCATTCGATCACAGCTAAAGAAAAAAAGTACACGTTTAATAATATTTAACTCATAGCGCTTCTGTGCGCTAGTGTCCTTTTTTCTATGCCAATTGCCGATTGGCAATTGTTTTTTACAACAGTTCATGCATTGTACCGCGTTATCATGTAGCCCCTTGTAGTTGCACTAAAGCTTTATGATCTAAATTCCCGTATATTCAATACGTTTATTCTCGAAAAGCCGGGTTATTATATACATTAAGATCTATAACGGACTACCGAGCATAAACTTCGATTTTGGTCCATATTTGAAAGTGTTTATGCACTTTAGATTTAACGATGTCGACGAATTTCGATCGGCGGCGGAAGTATTTTTTTCGCTGTCCTACCCAGCACCACGGAATATTAGTATTAACATAGATTGTGACGATGATCAGAAGGTAACTTCCCGTAATTGAAAAAGGTCAAAATCTTGTCGCAGTCTCATCTCAGCGACAATGGCAAAAACTTGTCAAAAATGTAGGGAAATTAGAGGTATTTTTGACAGATTGAGACTGAGATCAGACTGTGAACGTTCTTAAAATTACGAGAATTTATATAGTCACGTCGTTGGAGCGTAGTGTTTGATTTCACCTACCGGTAGAGGTATGAGGTACAGGGTGTAAAGTTCACTCATCCTCCATAGAAAATGGAGGGTCCTCTGACCAGACGGGTGTTGTGTCTGGTGGGCTACTGCCAGTCGCGCGGTAAATTCTGCTTGCACGATGCAGCATTTTGTGTGACGTTAATGTGATGAGTAGTTTGCATGTGGCGTTATAGATGCTATCATGCTACACACAAAACAAATTGTAAATATAAAAAAAAAAACCCGACTGCAACTAAACAGTTCCAAAATAAGATCACGCCATTTTGATTTTATAACAACCTAACCTAGCCTATAGCTATCGAGATGATAGACACCTCGTGTATTAAAATCCATCCAGCCGTTAGGTTGTTTCGAAGGTATAATGAATCCCATATACAAAGATACATAGATACGCATGAAAAAAAAAGGCCTGTCTTTGCTGGCGCGCAATCGGGTAAAAAGGGCCTAGTTGAGGTACTGGTAATTTTTATATTGTGTCAGTATAATCAGCCTATAATGTTCCCACTGCTGGGACACAGGCCTGTCTTCGAGAGGGAGTGGGCCGTAATCCACCACGCGGGCTCAGTGTGGGTTGATACGAGTAGATGTCACCAGTCTTCGAATTTTTGGTTCTAGGACATACCGGCTCTTCACGATGTTCTCCTTCACTGTTTTGAGAGCGGTGGTCATCGAATAAATTACACAAAGTATAGCGCCTGTCAGGGTTCAAACCTACGATTTACAACTCGTTTGTCGCGACAGTTTCCACTGAGCCACCACTGCTCACTACTGTGCCAGTACCTACTAACCTTTTTGAATGCCTGTTCTTTTTGCCACGTCATGAGTTATTCTCATACAATACAAGTTGTAAAGAAACAAAAGAAAATCGCCTACAAATGGGTCCATTGGCGAAAACAACTGACAACACGAAATGAATTGGGTTTTCAGCCGTTCCAGCCATTTGATGTATGTGATTTACGTCAAATGGGCACATGAATGCATCGTATAACCTAACTAGTACGACCTATTCTATACCAAAAGGAGAATTCAGAATTGGCTCGCTCACACTTCACAGTCAGCCAATAACTGTGCTTCAAAAGCCTCGAATCTCTTTGAACTCCAAGGAGACGAATATTAAAAAGTATTTATTACGAAAAGGGGGAACTTTGTAATAAAATAGCCAAAGTTTTTGACAAGGGATGTTAGATTACAAGACAAAAGAAAGATGTAATTAAGGACGAAATATTTATTTTTAGTCTCTTTCATATTTTTGATACCTTAGACAGTGTGCACACCGAAGGCAAGACCGTTTTGACTGTCATGGACAGAAATGTGTCAAAAATTTATGCAATATATTTTTGTTAATATATTTATGCAATATAATATTTTTGTTAATATTTTTTATGAAACTGTTTTGTTAGGAGTATGTGCGCCATCATTGTTTTTATAGAGCTGCTGCGGCTGGGCTGCCCTAACCGCCCGGCCACGACTTTTGGCTTAGCGGCAAGCGACGCGGTTTCTTTTGTCTAGCGTTGACGCTGCGAGCGGTGCGTCGTGGCATGGTTCATACATTTTGGCATATTTGTTTTTACCGCTCGCCGCCCTGCGCTAAGCTGCCGCTAATAGCGGCGAACTCGTGGCCAGGTCGTAAGTCCTAGCCTGAATATTAGTACTGTCCTACCTGCCTAAGACCTGCTCCTAAAACAGTGCAAAAACATCTAGAGGAAATGGCATTTCCTTAAATAAAATCAAAAGTTCAAGGGCATATATATTATGTATACTCAAAAACTGATGTTTATTTCTGTAAATTAAAATAATAAGTAAGTAATAAAAATTAATACCTAATTAAATAATAAAAATTAAATTAAATCTAAAACTAGACACAAACTAAAATATGGCGTCGAAAAATTTATTCGGATAGCTGTCGACTGGTAACGTACCCAAGAGACTGGCGTCATTACCACGTTGTATGGCAAAGCTTAACCTCTGGCCAAGGTAAAAGCCAGCCCTTGGGGCACGAGAAGTGTTGACCAGCCGTTTCGAAATTTCATTATGCATATATGACATTAACCAACTCGCACTGGGCCTGCGTGATATATTACGGCCCACTCCCACTGACAGAGAGGAGGCTTGTGTCCCAGCAGTGCGAACATTATAGGCTGATTATGTAAATACATTTTTGCCAGTTAAGCAGTTAATTATTATTCACCGCGTAATCTTGCCACGTGCAAACTATGTACGGTTGTCAAGATATTTTGACAGTTCAAACCACACCAACTTCGCGTTCATTTCACGCGGTTTCGTTCAATGTGTCTTAGAGAATACGTTATAAGGAGATGTCGCGATTAGCTAAGGAATTGACTTGGTTTCGAAGTTAGGAATCATTACGATGGTCATAGTGAATTAGGGCCCTGCACCCTAATTGCGTAACACACTATTGATCTCAATCTGGATAATTTTGAAGTATATTCCTAATCCATTGCTTCATATGTTCGCAAAATGTGTCTGCTCAACAACGTAAATAACGCAATGAATGTTGTTGAACTGTCAAAATGAAACTCATTGCAACTGATAGTGTGTTACGTAATTACCCCGCTGGTCTGCACTCAGCCTTAGATCGTTAAGTCACTTGTTATGAAAGCAGGTTATAATCTTCGCGAAAGATCTTTGATGACGCCTTTTATTATTTTCGTGGCCTAGTTATTCTTTGTTGTTCAAGAAAACTTTGTTGGCAGTTGAAAGTTTTTAGAGATTAGGGATTATGATATAATAATCTAGTAATTCTAGAAGATGCGCTCCCTTCTTTTTGACATTAGCCGTCTTACCTGGTGGGCTCCGCACCGATAAAGGTATACTTTGTTATACAATTTACGAAACTTTATCTTCGCCCCGAACCCTGTTGTGTTACTGAAAATAAAGCACTTACATTACATTTGTATGTTATGTTAAACGTTGAAATTGCAAGGATAATTTGTGTACGTTTATTATTAAGATTTTAATATTTTTATTAATTTAACATGTCCCTACAAAACGTGACGGTACACGCGACAACATGTCAAGCTATCCCATTGTATAGGTTTTTCATACAATGAGAAGTCAGCTTGGAAATGTATAGCTTGATTATGTCGCCATGCATATATTACTACGCTACCTCTTTACTCTTTTACTGAGATCTTCATTTAAAAGCATATACTACTTAGAATAACTTTGAAATTAAGAAGTATTTTTATAATGAGATCAAAGCGTGTGTAGACCCCCATTTTTTTTCTTCATGAAGGTTTTTATTTTTATTCCTCTATCAATCAAGGCATTTTGGAAATTTAGAATCGAAAAATCTAGGGATGTTCCCTTGAACCTAACAAACTTTTAGCCATAAACAGCTCTGTTAGACCTAAGAAAGGGAAAGGATCGGAGAAATGTCCTTAATGTTTTCTGATAAAAATAAAGTGGCACATTCAAAGATTCTATCGCGAGATAGTCTGGTATACGGTTACCTTTAGAACGGTTTTTGCATTTAAACATAGATTTACGCCTTAGGATTTTTGTGTAGTGCCCAGGCAGAGCTCCAGCTATTAGGTAACGGCCAAGCTAGATGACAGCAGCTTAGGTGTAACAAAATATATTTTTCACACATCGAGATATAAAAAAAAATGATTTGACTTTAATTTTAGAAGAAAGAGGAAAAAAGTGCCTTTTTTTTTGGATGGGAAATCATCTAATGACTCCTCCCGCTCTGGGTGGAGCGGAAGGGAGTGTCAGACTCTTACTGACTAAAACCCACCCGTGTTCCTTCCTTAGCCCTTTATGTTCCGGGGCAGCGGTAACCCTTTCGGACAATCCCGCTACCCCGTCAAAAGTCAAAAGTGCCTCAGCTCAGCATAATGACAGATGACAACACAAGGTGTACCACCTGACGCTGATTTTCAGCTGCAAGACACGAATGCCATACGCTAGAATAGTAAACACACAGGGAAGGGTGTCCGTTATAATAAATTAAGAGAATAAATTAAAAGTGATAATATGAAAAGGTTATACAAAATCAAATAAAATTTTGTGGCATACATGTGTGTGGTTTATGTTGTGTTGTGGTTATTGAAAAACTTAAATAAATACCCAATATTTGCATATTACCTGCCTACATTAAAATAATTAATCTATATAAGAAATTAACTATATATAGGTAGGTTTTAAGCATGTTTTTCAATAGACTCGCAAAAACTTGATATCAGTAAATCACATCATTTGCCTAGCTTTTTCTAACTATGTTGGGGTCGGCTTCCAGTCTAGCTGAATGCAGCTGAACATCAGTATTTTACATGAAGCGACTGCCTATCTGACCTCCACAGCCTAGTTACTGGGTAATAAGCTACCCCTTGGCGAGACTGGTTGTCAGACTTTCGGGTTTCTGACGACACGTAACGACTGTCAAAGATCCACGAATGACAGCCTTATTATTTAAACGTAGATTATGTGAAAAGTCTATACTTAACACTATTTACTTTTATAAGATTTAATCTTCTTTTATATAAAAATCGTTAGTCTCGCAAAAATTCGAATATGGGTGGACCGATTGTGATGAAACTTCGTTAAGATGTTGTGCACGCGCCGTAGAAGGTACCAAACAAAAAGAAAAAGAAGGCATTGCAACGCATGCCAGGCGTTAGCTAGTACGATTATTAATGTCTTAGGAAAATTACGATAAAGCATAAAATATTTCGGTGTCAAAAAGCGACAATTTCTATAAATAAGTTAAGCCCCACTTCTTCCATCATACCTAATGAAATGAAAACACAAAATACAGCAATAAAGAAATAAAATGTGAACACCCTCGACTTTAAGGAATGGCTCACTTTACCATAACGAGGTAGGTACCTTGGTACAGTCAACATAAGAGAAAAGTATACACGCAGCGTTACATTTATACTATTTTTTATTATTTATACAGCATGTATCAGAAAGGTGGCTAAATAAAAACAGCCGCATGATCGATTAGGTGAAGCTATGCTTACCGGGGTTGGTCTGTGGATGGGTGACCCTCTTTACATATCAAGACCCGTACCTCGGAAAGCATGTTAAGCCGTTGGTCCCGGCTGTCATTCGTGGATCTTTGGCAGTCGTTACGGGTCGTCAGAAGCACGTTTTACCCAGTAACTTGGTTGTGGAGGTTAGATAGGCAGTTGTTTCATGTAAAATACTGGTATTCGGCTGCATCCAGTTAGCCTGGATGCCGACTGTAACAAATGACGATGTATCAGAACATATTTAAGGGTGTAGAATACAGAACACATACACAAAGAACACCAAACTGAACAACTTTCTCCATGGGACCAACATCGTAAGCGTAAAAAAATATCAGCTGTTCCATACAAAACTTCAATATAAACTTGACCACACATTTCTGATACATGCTGTATAGCTATTGAGCGTATTGTGCGTGTGCAAAGTTGGTAAGTATTTCACATCTCTTTCATTGATAATAAATTATTTTAGTTGATGAATACGCCACGGAAAGTTCGGCGTATTTAATGTTTTTTAAATTACCTTTGACATATAAAATAATTTATGGCGCAATCACGTCACGTAGTTTTCATTGCAAACGTGAGCACTCCGAATATCCATCACGTAATTTCGCTGTTCCACTTATAGTCCGGCTATCTAGAGAATGCGTTCCTGTGACTCGACCTGTCAGTGCGACAATTCTGGTAGCTTAAGATCACATTCGCAAAACACGTATTCGGTATGAAACTGACAGGTATCAGGAACGCAACTTTCAACGGCTCCACTGTAAGTTTAAAAAATTATGCGTATACTCTCAAATAAAATGTACCGTCGATTTGAAAATAATAAAAAAAAAAACTAGAAAGATGAGTGTATTGTGCCTGTATACCAAACACTTTTGTTGAGAGTACCACGTAACTGTACAATTTATGGCACAGATGTAAATAACAGGAACAGGGGATCCAATCTGAAACACCGTTTAAGATGTTCACAATTTCTGCAAGTCAAGTGTACGCATTATTTATATTGCGATGTTACGGTTGAGGCCGCGAAAAATGGGATGTTGTTAACTGATAATGTTGTCTACAGAAGTTACGGATTTTGGTATTAAAATGAGAGATTTTCATTCTCTCACTATTCTGTTAAACTGGATCGTAGCGTTATTTATGTAAACACATGAAATAACGTTTTTATATTAGGTTGTTTTATGATGGACCTATATATTTCGGGACATCGTCAAGCGGTTGCTCGACTCTGCAATGACCAGGACTGGCCTATTTTTAGGTCAAATAATCAGCATTGCCATCCAACGTAGCAACGCTGTAATCCTTTTGGGCACTTTTCCCAGTGACAGCGATGCGGACGAACTTTTTTAAGCCAATGAGGCCTTCCCTTTTTTTCCATTTTAGTGTTGGATTGTATTTAAGATTTTTTAATAAGCATGTAAATAAATTACAACCTATTTATTAAAATACAAAAAATATGCACAACGCTAACCGCTATGAAGAGCGGTCAGTATTAAATAAGCGTCCTTGTTACAAAATCCTCAGAAAAATAATGACTGTCATAACAACCACTGACATCAGAGGGGCTATTCTCGTAATTTTAAGAAAGTTCACATTCTGATCTCGGTCTCAATCTGTCAAAAATACCCCAATTTCCCTACATTTTTGACATTTATTTGTCGCGGAGATGAGACCGACTAGATTTTGAACTTTTTAAATTACGAGAATTGGGCTTCTGATTACCCTACTCATCAATCAAAATATCCATCAGTTTAGTCACTATAGCTAGTCAAAGATTGGCAAAACCCATAGTCCGCCCATCACTACTACTATTTAGTTTGTTGAAGTGAAAACTTCTTTAGGCGCGTTGGGTATTTTTTGAGATAGGAAAAAGCCATTGAACTCGCGCCACAGTTACAGACACGATGTGTTCGACTGTCCTCGGGATGCACTCAGTTTTAATGTATTTCCGATATGTCAGTGAGTGATTGCAAATTATTCTGTTTGTGTTTTGTTTTCACTTCTGTCGGCACTCCCGGAGTGCCACAGTTTTTGAAAAAAACACTTTTTTTATTTCGATGCTATTACTTATTTGATAGTTCCATGATACTTATAAGCATTAATATTCCTTCCACAAAACAGAAACACTTAAAACACAAAACCTAATCCAAAAACTCACTCAGTTACAAACCAATAAAGTACAACCACAATTCATAAAATAGTTACCGCAGAACGAACCGAAATAGAAAAATAAGGTAACATGAGGATTATTGCATAAAATGGAATAACACACACAGAAAGGAGACAATCGTTTTAACTGTGAGAAGAACGTAAAAAGAATACTAATCCGGTTCGCTTCAGAGGATTCTGCGAGTAATAAAAACCGCAGCGTAGCTACGGGATTTCAGGACAATTTTGCATGGCTTACTTCTAGCGAGATCCTTATAATACTTTTGTTTTGCGTTTGCAGGATATATTTCATATGGGAATTGGGATCATTGTACAAGTTGTCTAAAGGCGAATTTCACCAAGCCTACATCTAGAATAATTCTAATCCTGTGAATAAATTTTGAATTTTTGCCAGTTTTTCCGTACTCGACATCAATTTGATTCCACGGATAAAAGATATTTGTGGGGCAATTCTCGTGATTTTAAGAACGTTCACAGTCTGATCTCAGTCGCAATCTGTCAAAAATATCTCTATTTTTCCTACATTTTTGACAAGTTTTTGACATTGATTGTCGCTGAGATGAGATTGCGAATAGATTTTGAACGTTTTTAATTACGGGAATTGGTCTTTTGACTTTGCTAAAATCAGCCCTAAATGGCAAATATTTTTATCTTTAGATTTGTCCTCGCCATACTTATGTTGCGTGAAAACTATCAATACTGAGAAGAGTGAACTGACACATCCCGTATAATGGTGTTTCCATGACAGTATGCAACATTGCATGTGTTCCAGAGTTGTCAAAACGAAACAGAAGAGCGAACAACTTTTGACGCGGTAGGGCGAATTTGCAAACCACCATTCAGCAAAGATTTAAAGCGTTAGGGATTTAAATCTTTGCTGAAACCATTCAGGTATATCTACGGTCCGGCCGCGCTAAATTTGTCAAAGATGTAAACAACAATGGCAATTCAATTTTGAGCGGCCATTGTTGTTTACATCTTTGGCAAATTTAGCGCGGCTGGTCTTTAGTTGAAAGCGTGACTGAAACGTGGGATCCAGTTTCGATCGCCTATGTCATGGGCTTTACCAAAAGGCGATTCTCTGTAGCAACCTGCTCAGTTGGTTGCAGGGTTGGTGCAATACTTTCGCCTCTATTTACTTGGAACTTTGTCATAGCTGGCGAGTTAATTTTGGTTATATTCAGATTAAAGTACTAACTATTCAGTACTATTTTACCTAACTTAAGTACTACAAATTTGTTTTCAGACTAGATGCAACAGCGACGTTGAACTTTAAGAGCCTCCTTTAATGTATTGTGGAGAGTCACACAACTTTCGACATCATACTAAACCCAATAACGTTTGTAGATACTTCGCTTGACGGATTTATAAGCTTCTCTTTTAGCTTTTTATACCCACAAATATAATTATAGCTGTTACCTGTGTTTTAACTTCGATTAAAATGAATGGCTGGGTTCTTTTTCGCTTTTCTGCTAAGTAAACCATAATAGGACCATTTTCATTGGCGGTTTTCGTGTAGATACAAATAAATGCTTTTTTTTCATTGCTAAATCAGCTGTAATGATAAAATCATTTTCATACTGCGTTAATCAACTTCCATATTCAAACTTTCAAACAAACTTCACATTGAATATTTAGTGATACAGAAAATTTTACAATGAGAATTTTATTGTTTGGAGTTTAAAACGAGAAACTTGGATGTCTGCAGGGCTACGAGCGAATGTAAAAGTTTTCCAAAGCTTTGTTTGAAACGAGTCAATGAATCATATTATGCTTATACACACGCGTTACGTTCTTTGTCTTAGTTTTATCTAGAACGCTTGAGAACAAAGAAAGATAATATTCTGGTAAAATATGATTTTAATTTCTGAGTGAACTTGAATAAATCCAAATTTACTGGATGAATTCACGACCAAGTGGTTAAGCAATTTGTTACAAAAAAAATGGAGGTTTGATTCCCGCAAGACATTTAATATTTTTGAATGTTTTAAAACTTGTTGTCTGGTTATAAATTGCTTAACTACTCCAATCACTAACACAGATTTTATGGTATCTGAAACATTTACTTCGATCAAATCTTGCAAACACTGAACCTATGAATATCTAAATTAATAATATTATTAAAATGAAAAGATTAGATTTTTTATATGTTTGTTTATTACGCTTTCACGTTAAAACGACTGCACAGATTTGGATGAAATACTTGACTTGATGTATATCAGGTCATGATCTACCCATGTGATAAAAATAAAATAAAAATAAGTAAAACTTATATGTAAATATCGATATTTATGTGGGTGAAACCGCGGGGCGCAGCTGGTGCCGTATTATGACTGTCTGAGAGACGGAGCTATACATGACCGATAGCACCATCTCTTTTTCGGACTGGAATCATGATAGCATTCATGCTTCATAATACGGCCCCTTGGTCTGTAATAAACTGATACCTTTGAATATTGTCGCGATATATTATAAACCTATAGGGGCTTGTGGCTAAGTTATATCAGCCGCACGAGTCGATCGATCAGGTTAAGCTACGCTTGCCGCGGTTGGTCCGTGGATGGGTGACCATCTTTACATACCAAGACCCCTCAGTGCCTCGGAAGGCACGTTAAGCCGTTGGTCCCGGCTGTCATTCGTGGATCTTTGACAGTCGTTACGGGTCGTCAGAAGCCCGAAAATCTGACAAACAGTCTTACCAAGGGGTATCGTATTACCCAGTAACTGGGTTGTGGAGGTCAGATAGGCAGTCGCTCCATGTAAAATACTGGTATTCAGCTGCATCCGGTTAGACTGGAAGCCGACCCCAACATAATTGGGAAAAGGCTAGGCAGATGATGATATTATAAACCTTTTACGGATATCGTCATCATTCTCCTGCTCTTATTCCAATTTATTTGGGGTCAGCTCGGCACGTCTTTGTCTTCCGTAATAGCCTTTTACAGACAATAGGACTTACAATCATTTCAGATCATAGGTTCGCAAAAAAATAATTCAGTTAACAATATTCTGCTGTAACTTTGTGGCTTTCATTTTAAAACATCAACAAAGTTGAGTACTTCACTCCTTTAAAACTTTCTATAAAATAAACATAGCACTTAACATTACAGTACTAACCACGCCTTGCTCTCCTCAGTTACACTCCACCTGTTTCAAAATAATTCTACACAGAAACCTTAGCTTTGGACAATAAAACAACAAACGTAGGAACTTAGATTTTAGAGGAAAACCGAGTAATGTGGCACTTTCAAGTCGGGAACTGGGCTAAATACGGAACGTATCTCGAATAGACGACCCGTGCAGATGGTAGGATGGTCGTTCAGCTAAGAATTTACTTGGAGGTACTATTTTAAAGTTAACGTTGCCCTAGATGAAGAAGGATTTTGTGTGTTATAAGATAAAGCTTTATTAAAGAGGATAATAATATATACACGGGAAAAACTTCTTATACTAAATTAACTAAAAAACTATAAAAATAAAAATATTTAATAACCTAACCTAACTAAAACTATTATCTACTAAAATATGGCGTCGAAAAATTCCTCCGCATCGCTGTCGACTGGTAATGTACCCAAGACACTTGCGGTATTGCCACGTTGTATGGCAATGCTTAACTTCTAACTAAGGTAAAAGCCAGCCCTTGGTTCACGGGAAGAGTCAAGTGCTTTGTGTATTTAAATGATTTTATAATTCGTCTTCTTCTTCTTCTTAGCGTGTCGATAGGAATCTAAATGGACTCGGCCCAGAATTCGGCTACTTGTTTGGCGCTATCACCAGCATCAACCAGTTCCTGTAATATGCAGTTGACAGGACACGCAGGACACGATATTAAGTGTCCTATCGCTTGTGGAACAGCACCGCATTTACACTCCAAGGCGGAGTCGTCTATGAATCTCCACCTGAACAGGTTTCCCTTGCTTCGGCCAACCTGGGTCCGGAGTCTGTTTAAAGACTTCCAGGTTACCCAAGGTAATTCATGTCCAGGTGGGAAGTCTTCAGCGGGTAGAACGAACGGTTTGGGTAAGGAAGCACTGTCTCGCCACAGCTTCAGTCTTTCTTGTGATGGTTCGCCAGTAAGTAGGACGACACATTAGCTGTAACTGCAACTCTGTTTACACGAGGAACAGAAACACTTAGCAAACATTGTTGTTGTAAACATTGTTTCTGTGAATTAAAAACCAAAACATTACTCAGTTACCGACTGGACTCTCGGGTCGGCACACAAACGAAAGATGGAAAGACTTTGATATTTATATTACAGTTAGTACACCCATATTTCGCCAGTTTTGTTTAAAAGTCCCATGTAACAGGGGCGAGCCTATTGCCAATAACCGCCCACAGATGCAGACTGGACTAGAACTTTGATTGAGACTTTGATTTGAACGATGTGAGCAAAAGGAAGGAGAAGGAAAGATGATGCGATTGAATCCTGTTTTAAATTTGTATGGTAAATTAAAAAGTGGTGATAGAATTTAGGACTCCCGAGCCTTTCAAGGGCTACCGAAATATAAAAATTTAAAGTACTAGTTTCTAAGTAAACTAAAGCGTCTTTGTCTGTTCGAAGAACCTTTGTATTGTTACAAAAGTCTTTCAATTACAGCTATTTATTTGAAAGAACTCTTGTGAAACGCTCAACTGTAAGTTCTATAAATAGTCTGTCTGTAAACACTACTTTACAGGGTAAATCCAAATCAATAGTGGACTGACGCATCATATAAAGGCATTTGGAATAACCCTTTGTATTGATTCGGTTTGGTATTTACGTGTTTGGAACTTCCAATATTTTTTACTGTTGGAGTTAAGTGATGGAATGGGGTACACGTGTTCTTGAGTGGAGACCGCGAATCGGTAAACGTAAGGTGAGACGCCCTCCGACTAGGTGGAGCGATGATCTTCGCAGGATGGCTGGCAGCAGCTGGATGAGAGTTGCTGAAAATCGAGTTGAATGGCGTGCAATAGGAGAGGCCTATGACCAGCAGTGGACTGCTAAAGGCTGATGATGTAATGTGATGTGATGGATAGGTGGTGACAAATCTACCAACTTGCCGCCATGTGCAAAGATAGGAATAAGTTTCAGGGACAGTCGAGTGTATTGGATCGTGTGCCGTGCATTCGCGATTTATTTTCCAACAATTTGTAAACATGCAAAAATAAATCCAAGATGGTGAAAGCTTTATGAGAGCTTTTTAAACTTATACTAGATGGCTCTGTATCAAAATCAAAAACGCATATTAAATTCACACTTTCTCGAGAGAGAAAATGTGGATTTCGACCTCAAATCAACAAAAAATCATGGAGTATTATTATCTCGTCAGTGAGAATTTAAGTGTAGCAAGTCAATTATTTCCATACATTTTAGATTTTTCATCAACACTGAATTCAATTAAGTAGGCTCTTTTCAAATCACAAAGCATCAAACCCTATATATAGGTATATTTATTTAATTAGTACAAATTGTTCCCAAAACCTAGTTTCTCCAAAACGTTTCCTATCTCTCGTACATCATTGGCCCGTCTCAGTTCATTAACAGCGATTAATCACGCCGTCCTTCGAGCGGCCTTGAGCCAACGTTGCTACAAACACAAAGTATATAAATACAGAAGGCTGGCTCCATACGACGAACAACAACAGGCGCACACATACATAGACGCGTACGTACGGCAATCTCAAACAAATTCCAGTCGCTGGGTCCACACCGGTCGATCCTGATCAGCGCTGTGCTCTAAAATCCACGATCAGATCATGAGATTGTGGATCGGAGATTCTTCCGCACGATCCGTTTTAGGAAAAATGCGTTCCTACCGCGCGCTTCAGCGCCGATCCACGTTTTAGCTAGATTAAGTTCAGTTGAACATTATCGCGTTATCCATATTGCCCAAGCGCCCGATCCACTCACAACCATCCACACCGAGCACGCCAAACGACTGAGGCGCCTTTGAACATTGTCAAAAAAATCGGTAGCGCTCGGATCGGTCGTGCAACGGAGCGCGCGCTCCACCGCGTGTATTCGGATCGCGCCCGGCACGTACAGCACTAGAAAACGTCCGGTATGAACCTGGCTAATCGCGAGTGCGTTCTCGCTTACTGTATGTAAACCGTACCTTATCTATGTGTGCATGCGTTTTCGCTCGTTGTATGGAGTCGGCCTTCTGTACTTATCTATTTTGTGCCTGAGCCAACGTTGCTACTAATACTAATCTACTAAACGAGTGTTAACTTGGACTAATATTCCAACATACATCAAGGTCTTTAGCCATTTAGAACATTGATGTAATGATCTACTGGGAACTGGACGGTAACGGAACTATTGGTTACTGAATGTTCGTTTTGTTTCTGTTGTTTTGGGGATGACACATTAGGGCCATGGGGCCTGAGTACCCACTTAGTATTTCGAGACATCGCCAAGCGGTTGGTCGACTCTTCATGTGACCAGAGGGCTGGCCTATTTTTTGGCCAAAGAATCAGCATTGCCATACAACATGGCAATGCTGCCAGCCTTTTGGGCACGTTTCCTGTTGACAGCGATGCGGACGAATTTTTTGATGCCCTTTGTTTATTTCCCCTCCGTTTTTATACACTTGTACATGTTATTATTTTAAGACTGTTATTTTTTTAAATTATGTAAATATTTGAATCTTTAATAAAATAAATACCTTCTAATATGTTGTTTTGGTTGTTTTCTTTGGGAATGTTTGATCATTAGGTAGGCATTGGTTATTTTTCAACCATACCATATCCATAGCTGGACATGAGTCTATTCCGGGTTCATCATCGTCATCATTGGCAGCCTTTTTCCACACACTGCTGAGTATTTAGTGAGTATTTTAATTTTATTTAACTATTGTGAATGTGAGGACTATGCGGGTCATTTCTTTTTTCTGTTTTCCTTCTTAGTTAGTTTTAATCATTATCTGGCAGTTTGAGTAATTTACGCGGCCTACCCAAATGTCCTTTCTTCTTTGGTATTGTTCGTCGAATCGTTGAGCTCCTCAAGTTCGAGTTGAGCTGCACGATTTTTGACAAATGCGTGCACTGACTGGACAGGTCCGCTCAATCTGTGTGGTTCTTTGCTCAAAAGACCATTTCAGACACCAATCTACATGGTCTTCACATGATCTGACCAAGATTTTGTCTGGACTTTAAAAGAGACTGTGACTTCTGAGTTTGTTTCGGCCTTTCTTCTCAGAGTAGTCAGATAGGAAACGCCGACTAGCTTTAAAAAAATATGATTGACGTGTAAAAGTGTTTGTACAAACCTACTTACAGAAATAAATCATTTATTATTTATTAGGTCTCCTGTCTTTTGTGCCTTGCTACCCTGGTCTATCATAATCAGCCTATAATGTTCCCGCTGCTGGGACATAGGCCTCCTCTCAGTGAAAGGGACTGGGCCGTTATCTACCACGCGGGCCTAGTGCGGGTTGACCACAACCCGCTTCCCTGGTTTATGCCATCTTCATTTCAGAGCCGCTACCCGTAATCCTACGTCTTGAAACTTGGTCCTATTCCGTTACGTCATATGAGTTTGTCTTCTGATTTTCACATTAAATTTGATCTCACTAACATCAGATTCTGTTTCACAGTTAGATGGACAAGTAAATCACCATACTTTTCTAATTAATACCTTCTTTGTCTCTTGTGCCTGTTTTGTTTGTTACAGGCAACTTGAGACGATAATAGAAGCATTGATTTCAATATCTGTCTAAGTATTAAACACCATTTTATTGAGAGCATCCATTGTCTGTGGTAACTGGTAATATTGCCTATTTTATATTTGAGCCTGTTGGAGACCTAAGTTCAATAATGGGTACTTGTATTAAGATATGGTCAATAACCAGCTGTGCCATACCTACATTTGAGTCTTTTTCAAATAATAAAAATAGGCGTGGCAATAGTAAACTAGCTCAATTAACGTGTAAAACTACTATGGTGCGCGAAGGTGTTTACTGTATGGCTCCAATAATCCATACTAATATTATAAAAGCGAAAGTGTGCCTCTCCGTCTGTTACCTCTTCAAGCTTAAACCCCTGAACCGATTTAGATGAAATTTGGTATAGAGATAGTTTGAGTCCCGGGAAAGGACATAGGATAGTTTTTATCTTGATATTCCCACGGGAAACTTATGCGGGTGAAACCGCGGGGCGCTGCTAGTTTTACTATATTTAACATAACATGACAAAACCCTTCCTTTCCTCGAAGGGTTGGGCAGAGGTGTAACTATAGTACCCCCAAATTTTGCCAGCTTTGTTCAAGTCCCATGTAACAGGGGGCGAGGCTATTGTCATCAACCGGGCACGAATACAGTGCACTTACAATAATTTTATAAAAAATCTGATAGAACCAAATAATATCGAACATTGCCAATTCAGTCTATTTATTTTCACGGTTCTGTTTACGTTCATTTACAGGAAGAGATTGGGGTGATAAAATCTTATGCTAGCTGCAGTACATACCTAATAACGAAGCAACTATTGTTAGCGATGCTACCCTAGTCACTGTAGAATTGGATACGGAATAAGGAAAACGATATAAATGAGAATTTATGAGCGTACATACAAATCTTTTAGAAGAATCGTTTCTGTCGTAAAGTGCAATGCTATTTGCAGTCTTATCATTGAAATAAAACTATTTACTAGGTACTAAATTAAAAGACTAACTAACTATAATTATACAATTTACAGGGTATTTTATAGTTATCCTTTTCTTTTCTTGAAACTTAAAGATTAGAATAAACAACAGTAATAAAATAAGCTGAAAAGCTGAATAATGGCGAAGATCTGTAAGTTTTAAAGTCACGTTAAAGACAGAGATGGCACTATTAGTAATCGGAAAGAAAGAAGAGAAAGAAAGAAAATGCGTTTATTTGCGGTAAACATGAAAAAACACAAACACAAAAACAACAAGTTGGGGGAAAATATACGTCAAATCCACGCAAAATGGCCATCGCTCAGCATAATGCTACGACCCTATGCGAGACAGAGCCTCAGCGACGGCTGGCGTTGACGTGATGACGTCAACCGGTCAATAGGACGTCGTATAATATGTAAGTGTATAATATGTATAATATGTAGAAGACCAAAGAATAATCGACGGTTTGGGGGATAGATAATATGGGTAAAAAGAGATCGAGTACTGGGAAGACGTCTGATAGACATCTGTTGAAGAAGAATTACTGTGCCTCCAATTAAATTGGGCATGAAGGCGCTAATGAAGGGCGACCTTCCTATTTCACTAAATCGTAAGCTTGTCGACATGTGTATCCTGCCTATTCTAACCTATGGCGCTCAGACTTGGTCTTTGACAGAGGCTCAGAAGTCCAAACTCAAGGTTTGCTAAAGAGCGATGGAGCATCACATCACCGACCAAATCCGCAACACCACAATACGCTTCAAGACAGGTTTTGCCGATGTTGGCGATAAGTATGCGAGGCTGATGTGGGACTGGGCGGGTTACACCTATAAGATGCATTCAGACAAATGGGCCAAAGTCATCACACAGTGGGTGCGTAAAAACGGGCGTCGTCACCGAGGCAGGCCTAAGAAACGCTGTCGTGACGATTTGGACTCGTTCCTAACCGATTGGACGAAAAAGGCACAGCACGAGGAAAGGTGGAAGAATATGGGGAGACCTTTGCCCAGAAGCGGGACTGTATAGGTTAATAGAAAAAAACAGGACGATGATGATGAATTCAAAAAAAATTAGAATAGGTCTTTTTTAAACAAGATACATAGAATTTTTCGCAATACATGTAATCTGCGTTGGCGATTTATTTGCCAAAAATGTAAACAAATATGAATTAATGGAAAAATAACTTTAATTCGTACACAATAAAGTTCAGTTCACGCTACAACTTCATACATTTTTATAGCTTTTCCAATAGTGCTAGTCACTCTGAAATCAACATAATTGTCATTGAAATAAAGTTGATATTTGTTTAACTTGTAATAGGGTGGGGGTTTGCAGCACTGCGCACTTTTACTTTATATCTATATATAGGTAATATTAAACAAAGTCGCTTTTATAAACCACACCATGGATTTGATGTGATTTTTACCATTGTTTAGAAATTTTATTCTGGTTTATATGGTTCGTAGATTAATATTTAACTTAGGTTTGATATTTCAATCGACAGATATTATTATTCGTAGAAAAAAAATGACGTCTGACAGATTTTGTATGGAAGAAGTGTCAAAAATTCAAAATTATCTGGCATTGGAAAAATGAGCCCTTAGACATACTTACTTAGCACAAAAATCTAGATGTTTTGACATGACGCCATTCGCCCGTGCAAAACAGCGACGGGTCGCTAGTAAACAAATAAAACATCGTAAAAGTAACTCACACTCAAGAGAGTGCCGCATGACGTGTTGCTCTCTCGCTGGCTTTTCACCAAATTTATATAAAAACATAAAATACACGCACGTGCATTGCTCTCAACCCAGTAACACTTAACTTCGTTGGCAATAAAACTTTTGAACTCGAAATAACATAATATAGCATCACGCCTCTATTCCCCGAAGGTTTAGACAGAGGTGTACCTATAGAGACCTCACATTTCGCCAGTTATGTTTAAGTCCCATGTGACAGGGGGCGAGCTTATCTGCTATCAACCGGACACATATCTTGACTCCGGGCTGCCAACTCTAAATAAAAATATATACAATAAGGTGCTATAAAAATATCTGCCACGGCTTCAATGGGAGACAGTATTTTGTAAGTGAAGAAATTCTGTACCCAGGCATAGTTCGATTCGTTTTATTTGAGAAAATAAAGTAGGTAAATAAACATTTACTCTATTCTGCATAAAGTGGTTCACAAACTACGCGCTACGTGTCGCTTCGTCACATTTTGCGAAATGAAATGACGGTGCGGCAACAGCTAATTACTATGGGACGGTTTCATGCAGTTAAATAAAATTCCAAAAAAATCCTGCTGATCTATTCTGTAAAATATTCACCGTAAAAACTTAGTTGAAGTGAACTGTCAGCAGTATCAATCCCCAGCGATCCCTAGCAATCATTAAGAGGAATGAACGTTCACCCAAGTTTTCACTGTGAGATTTTTACAGAATACATCGGCTGGAGCCTAAATTTGAACCTGTTACATAACTAGTGGAATGTGGATGTACAGACGCCAGCACATCAAGCTACTACAAACTGTCTAAATTCTTTAATAGATTTTCAACTTTATCGCTAAAATATTTAAGGTTCACAGTTGATTGGGAAAATTTGACAGTTTCGGGTAGCTTGATGTGATCGCGTCTGTACTTTGGGTGTACCCAAAGCACAGACGCTTGAATTCTCCAAAGAAGGCAGAGTTACAACTCAAAAGTAATGTTATGTTTATAGACCCACATAATCCTGATATAAAAATGACGAAAAAAGCGTTCTTAATTCAGTAAACAAAACATTAGATTTACATACACACTACTCCAAAATAATGAGAAAGCTGGAGCATCACGGATGGGCAATCACAACGTCGTTAGTGAAGACGGACACGGTAACGTGGTGTTTCCGCAAAATAAAAGTAGCAGCAGTTCCATTTAGGAATGATTTTGAAAGCCGGGGTTAAAATTACACTTCAGGCTTATAACATACTAGCTGCGCCCCGTGGTTTCACCCGCATAAATGTCGATCTCATGGGAATATCGCGATTAAAAGTATCCTATGTCCTTTCCCGGGACTCAAACTATCTCTATACCAAATTTCATCTAAATCGGTTCAGCGTTTAAGCGTGAAGAGGTAACAGACCGACAGACACACTTCTCGTATAATATTAGTACGGATGACTGTTGCAGTGTGAGGCTACGTGTGTAGATTTTACTAACATAGTTATTAAGAAATATTGTTACTAACATATTTGAGTTGTATGTCTTTATAAATAAAAAACAAAGTCCGATTAGTTACACCATATAATTATAACTCAAAAACGGCTGGATCGATTTTTATGATCTTTGATTTTTTGCTTTTGTCTCCTATCTGAATAGCAGAATGACTATTAAAAATAATAATAAAATTTCTCATACATTTGTATTTATTGATTCTGAGACGGTACGGAGTTCGGGTCAGCTAGTTAAATATAAATAAATAAATAAAATATAATGTTCAACTGCACGGTTAAAACATTTTGATACGGGCCTAAAATATTAATCACTACGTTTGCTCACTGTGAGTTTGCGTTTATAAGTTTCATCATGTTGTTTTACTGCACTCAAGATGAACTTTGAAAGTAAACAATTTTATGAGAAATAATGTTACATTGGTAGTTGCCTGGTTTCGAACCCACTACCTTGAATTTATGTTTAAAACAGGAACCTAAACTGACGCGCCACGACTTCTTACTAAAGAAATTAATTTATGACACGATGTGGAATCCAAGCTTTGTAGGTAAACCAAGTTCAATTTTCGCATAGCTTCATCAAATAACCGTTCAGACATTTTCAAAAATTTTCTTATCTTTCTAGTAACATAGGTACATAGTGGCGTAAATAGTACTTAAGTAATAGCTAACGCCGTGCATTAATAGACTAATTAAGTCATACATATTGTATACATTTTATAGCTCGTGTGACTTAAACCCGCACGTTAGTCACGTTTATCTGTGTAAAAACGGACTACTTAAGTCACAGATAAGCATGACTTAAGGGTGGGTTTAGGTCACTCAGTGCTATAAATTGGGTTAAAGTAATAAACAATAAGTATTTCCATTTGTGAAGTAAATTCCTGAAGAATTACAACAATAGGTAATCCTTCTCTAGTCTTGCAGAATAAAATCATTACTCCCAAGAATTCGTTGAACTACTGATTCACGCACACAATGTACTAGAGCTGTCACATCTGTTTTTATTTTTTAGTCCCAGCACTTACTATTTATGTTAAACGTAAACGTTCCTTACATTAGGCCCTTAAAGGGACTAGGGATGCCCGATAAGGAAAACGGCTCCAAGATATTTTTAGTGTGCCATATACTTGTTGCGGAATTACCAGGATCTAACTTTTAAAGTAATGAAATGGAATACATTCGAGCTTAGGAACAGAAAAGCTTTTTAGGAGCTTGTAAAAGAATTTAAGTAATAAAGCTGAAGTATTTTTTTGTAGGATGGTAACAGTGAAAAGTTTTTAAATTCTTTGATGGGAACAAGTTAGGAAGTTTAAATTTTTGAAGTGAAAACTTCTTCAGGAGCACTTTGCGCTGTTTCTGAACAGTGAAAGTAACTGAACCGTCACGCTCGGGTTGGTGACGCTAAATCGTGTATTGCCTCCATTCATCCAGTATCATAATTAAGTTTTCACTTCGATCGTGTAGTCATGAGAATGCACTCTATGCTTATCATCATGTCAACGCCGGCTGTCGCTGAAAACCAGCGCTAGGGCTCGCATAGGGTCATAGCATTATGCTGAGCGATGGCCGCTTTGCGTAGATGTGACGCATATTCTCCCCAACTTGTTCTTTTTCGTGTTTGTGTTCTTTTGCTTTGTGTAAATTATTTCATTACCACTGCTCTCAAAACGGTGAAGGAAAACATCGTGAGCAAACCGGTATGTCCTAGAACCAAAAATTCGAAGACATGTGACATCTGCCAACCCACACTGGGCCCGCGTGGTGGATTACGGCCCACTCCCTCTCACTGAGAGGAGGCCTGTGTCCCAGCAGTGGGAACATTATAGGCTGATTACATGTTATGTTCTTTCTTTGCGTCATGTGAAACGTATTTTATTTCTTCTTTTCTTTTATCACTTTCTTTTTTTGAGTTATAGTATACAATTTTTAAGCTCGCTCGTATTCGAAGCTTTAAACAAAGAGAAAACAAAATTACGCTTTTTAAGTTAAAACCACCACCCATGGGATTTGTAAAAAAACGCTGTCACGTCTATTCTCGACCACCATCTTTTAGTTTTACCCCTATAATCGGTCTTCAATTACTGTCTTATTGCCATGTCCCCAGCAAGTCGTCTTTTTGGTAACAACCAAGCCTTGGTACCATCAAACCTTGAAGGCAGCTGCTAAGCAAATTGTATTCCTATACTTTGTTTCTTTTGAAAGTTTGCGGTGCTGCGATCAAATTATATTGAAGCACGTCGCGTATCGATTTGCACTTTCTACGGTTTTAGGGGCCTGTGAGGTACTGAGGAATTTAGTGTAGAATTGTAGATTTAACACTGCTGATAGCAATTGTATTTGCCGTCTGATGGTCATTGCTTGATATAGAGCGTGGTGGTAACGGTCATAAACCCCATGCTAGTGTAATATAGAGGTCATAGTGAAGGCCATATTCAGCAGAGGATGCTAGCAGGCTGATGAAGGTTTACATACATATACATGCAGCGCAATTTCATATTGATACTAATTTATATCTGGGTTGGATTGTTCTTTAGCCAAAGAATTAGCATTATCATTCAAATTCTAGACACTTTTACGGATGACCTGACAGCGATGCGGACGAGTACATCGACGCCTAAGTGTCCTTTTGTTTTGTATTTATTTGTGTAGTTAGTTAATTAGTAATTTAGCTTTGTACCTAGTGTTAATAGTTGTGTTAAATATTGTAAAAGTTGCTTATCTTTCTTATAAAGTTTAATTATTTATGTCCGATGCGACTTAATGTTGGTTTCATATGAAATTGTGATTTAATTCACTGCTTTTGAAAAACCTTTGAAAAAAAACTTTGCCCTGCAGTGGGACATCACAATCAACAATAACAAAAAACAAAAACCCACGGAGTATATTAATTTCGTGGGGTACAGTCAGCAACAAAAGTCGATTAACACTGTCATTTTTACATGTTATTAAATTAACAACAATTTTTTTCAATAAACTGCTTTTTAGCTTTTCACATTATTATGTCAAAAATTCTCTCTGAAAAATCTTCTGCTGCAAGTTTGAACAAATATTTTGCTCAATAACTAAGATTAAAAAAGCTGAAGTGTTAATCGACTTTTGTTGCTGACCGTACTTCACACATTTCCAACTTTTGCCATTGTTAATCTTCAAAAAATGACAATAATAATACTCGTACGCCTTCCAAAGGACCGGGACCCCATGGTCCCGAGATATGTAAAATAAAAAAAAAAAAATTATTATCTAAAATACAGTACCCGTAAAACTACTCAAAGTCACAATCAAAAGTAACAGATAGATTTTATCCACTTCGCAGATACAATCCTCATCTTTTCAATTCACTTGTCTTAAGACTATAATAATAGAACAAAAGTTAATAACAGCCATTCTTCCATTAAAGTAAGTCTTCTTGGCTGAATATGATATCATAGACAGTAAAATGAATGGATGTCTGCAGATAACTTAATACTGGCCTGACCCATAAATTAGGCTTTTGGTGTCAACTGGTATAGGCTAGCGGATTGTAGGAAAATCTTTTAGCTATTCGGGTACGTGTTTTAATAACGTAAGTGGGATTGTATTATGTCGAGGCGCACAAATGATTTGGACGACCTTTCCTAGACAGAGTTTTGTTTTTTTTTCTTTATTGCGTCGTTTCGCTTTTGTTTGTGTCTGGGCATTATAGGTTTGTAATCAAATTAATTCTTACGAATATACAGTGTTAAAGTAAATTCAACATAAATATTAAGTATAAGTTTTATTTGCCATTTTAGTAAGATTAATTATTGTAATCGATTACTAAGTCATTGATTAAGTTGCAACACTGTTATTAAGCTTAGCATTTTTTTATGTCTAGCAACACTCTCTGCATTCATGCTTCCAACCGGCAATTCCATTTTTTCTACTTTTGTAAATTTCTAAAAGTATTAAATTCAAACAATTTTAAACGCATGACTTTTTATTATACATACAGGGTGAAATTAAATTTGCTAGCGAAACTCCGCAGACGTGATGGGTATCAATATCTATAAAACAAAACAGTATTTAATTGGACGATGTTTTTTTGGTGGGTCATCGACCTCAGGTTTGTAGTCACTTGAAATACAGTTTTATTTTTAAATTCACAAACTTGATGAGTATCAACATCTCAACACGATTCCACAAAAGAAAACAGATTTTCTCAACTCATACTGCAAGTAACAACATTACAAGCGGTCATTGACCCCACATAAGAACATCGTCCGATTAATTTCTATTTCGTTTTACCTTGTTTATATATGGATATCCATCACGTCTGCAGAGTTTCGCTACCTAATTTAATTTGACCCTGTATAATTAATATGATAATATAATTACTTTATATGCTTAAGTAAGTTTGTCTGTTTGTCTGTTACCTTTCACGCTTTAACGGCTGAAAGGATTTCAATGAAATTTGGCAGGCGGGTACACCATGACGTGGGTTTGGACAAGGGTACTCTTAATCTCGGTAGTGCGTTCCCATGGGATAATTTCCGAGATGAATGCAGGCGAAGCCGCGGGCAAAAGCTAGTTATTAATAAACGATTGAAATGGTGTAATTACTATTACTGGCATTCTGTTTTATCTCTAGGATGACATCGAATCTGTGACACTTCAGCAGGGCAATTGCGTAACATAGGTACTACCAGTCGCAATGGGTTTCATTTTCACAGTTCAATAATATTCATTGCGTTATTTACGTTGTTGAGCAGACAAATTTTTCGAACATACGAAGCAATGAATTAGCAATATCCTTCAAAATCATTCAGTTTGATATTGATAGTGTCTTACGCAATTAGGGTGCTTGTATTGCAAATTTCAAGCAGCGGTGACTACTTACTATTAGGTGAGCTGAACCATCGGCTCGTTTGCCATCCAATAAGGTAAAAAATGTTCCTTTTCTCAACAAAAAATGCCACGGAACCCTTCAACCGAAGACATTAAACTATTCTTCGTTCCAAGTCATTTTACTTGATGCCGTGCAAACTTTTATGAATGCCTTGCCACAGTATTGATTTATTTTCTTTTTTTTTGCTTCCCCTATTGAACGAAGTTCGGCAAGTCAGTGTGGCGTGCTTTGCTGTAGGTATATGGTGGATCCGCAGCCATTTTATTTTGTTTGCGAAGTCTATATAAGTAGGTTGGTAGTTTTACTGTGGTTTTCGTGGCAAATAGAAAAAAAAAATTGAGGTAAGGTTTTTCTGGGTTTGTTTTGGGTGTGAAGAACACCATCACACCATCTACTGACTTACATCTTAGTTCATCATATAGTGTCATCTTATATCACTACTTTAAAAATCACTTTTCTTGGGGACAATCCAATCAACATTATTATTTCTACCAGCGTCTTCTAAAAACACCGATTGTCGTGGTCGTAGATTCCAACCCAGACAGGCGCTTTACTTTGTGTAAATTATTTCATCACCACTGTTCTCGAAACGGTGAAGGAAAACATCGTGAGGAAACCGGCATGTCCCAGAACCAAAAGTTCGAAAAAATGTGACATCTACTTACCGCCCGCACTGGGCCCACGTGGTGGATTAGGCCCACTTCCTCTCACCGAAAGGAGGCCTGTGTCCCAGCAATAGGAATATTATAGACTGGTTATCCTTTGTGTGTATGCTACTATAACCATCTATAGTCCGGCGTTTCTAAATTTGCCAAAGATTTAAATAATAATGGCCGCTCGAAATTGAATAAAATCAATATACAAGAACATTAATTTATTGAAAGAAAGAAAGAAAGAAAGAAAAGAAAGAAAAAGTATTTATTGCGACTCGTATAGGATTGTTTGTTTTCCTCTAGATCTCCGAGCTAAACTAGACGAAAACAAACATTATTTAAAATAAATGTTCTTGTATATCGATTTTATTCAATTTCGAGAGCCATTATTGTTTACATCTTTGGCAAATTTAGAAACGGGAAATTTAAAACAGTATGCTTAAGCATACTGTTTTAAATTTTGTCACTACATATTCTTTTAAACCGCAACCACTCCTCCCTCTTCCTACCAATCACTTGTGATGTTTATGTGATAAAAAACAAACTTAAAAAACAAATGGTAGAATCTGATTGTGTAATATTGTGACAGTAAACATAAGTAGATGTGAGCATTAGTTCACGACAGCTAAGTTGCTGCTCTTATGAATAGTGTTGTCTTTGTAATTTATCGATAACATCTTCGACTGGCTTCTCCTCCATATTTATTATGCGCACGGCAAAACTGTAGAACTCTCTGCCAGCGTCAGTGTTCGTTTCCACATATAACCCGTCAGCCTTCAAAGCAAGAATTATCCGGTATGTTTTGGACACGCTCGTTCCTCATCCATCGCTTTCCATCAGACGAGATCGAGGACAAGAGCAGGCCCATACCGCAATAAAAAAAAATCTTTACTCACTGTAGATAAATGTGTACAAAACCCGGCGGGAGACTTTAATCATTAGGTATATCGCTCTCAGATATCATAATTGCTTGAGAATTTTGAAGGGCAGGCACTAGTTCACGTAAAACCTGAAAGACTAAATAAAAAATGAAAATGGAAATTACACTCACAAGAATTTATCACCATGAACATCTGCCTAGCGTTTTCCCATATATGTTGTGGTCAGCTTCCAGTCTAACCGATTGCAGGTAAATATCAGCATTTTACATGGAGCGATTCCATATCTGACTTCCAGAACCCAGTTACTGGGTAATAGTACGATATTGTTAGTAAGACTGGTTGTCAGACTTTCAAGCTACTGAATACCCGTAACGAATGTCAAAGATCAACAAATGACAACCGGGACCAACGGTTTAACGTGCTTTCCGAGGCACGGCGCGCGGTGGGGTCATACTCATAAGAATTGTAGGCAGTAATTTTCCATGATAAAAATGTTACCAGTAATTTCAAAATATCGAAAACTACAGTGTCACATCACTATATTAGCAGAGAAACTTGCCATAGTGTAAGCAAATATTTGAAGTGGCCCGAACAATGATACCCTTATTTAATCAGACGCACCTGCCTGCCTTGATTCCTGGAGGCTATGTGGTAGGGGTCTAGTTAAATATCAAGGGCTTTGTACCCAGTTGGGGTAAGGTAGACGAAAATCTATATATATAAAAGGAGAACTGACTGACTGACATATCAACGCACAGCCTAAACCGCTGGGTCTAGAGATTCCAAACTTGGCATGTAGGTTCCTTATGAGGTCTAGGGGTGCACTAAGAAAGTGTTTTTCGAAATTCCACCCCTAAGAGGGTGAATGGGGGGGAGGGTGAAATTTCACGCGGACGAAGTCGCGGGCAGAAGCTAGTGTATTAATAAATGTATATTTTGATTTAAAATAATGTCCGTGGAGTTACTTTCCCGTTCTTCTCAATAGGAACCTAATAGCTTCATCTTTCTGACTAACTCGCCCTTTGATAATTCAAAAGTGCCTGCAATTCATTTAATTTAAATATGTGCGTTGAGTTTGTTTGCATAATAAATATTGAAATCCAATCAGAACTCGAAATGTCTTGGGTATCAGCAGCTCAAAAAACCGGTATAGTCGACTAATGTCAGATTCTAGAAATGTCAGACGAGTTTAAAATTCCAGGTTCTATGGATGCCAGATTCTACAAATGTCAGATTCTATAAATGCCAGATTCTGTTATTGTCAAGATTTTTGTATAAAAATTTCACTAATTTCAAAATGTGTTGTTGTAGTTGTTATTGTTAATTGTTGTTGTTGTATATACCAAATCATTCAAAATATAACCTTTACCTTTGAACGAGTAAACTAGAACTGTACAAATTAAACATAACTGGCGAAATTTGTGTGTACTATACCTAGGTCTTACTATCTTCCCTTCAGGTTAAACAAGCGTAATTTTATGTTACGTTTCAAGGACCACTAAATTCTGATAAAAAAAACTATCGTGCTTTTAGATCGGTAAACAAATCAATACATTTACATAGTTATGCACTACTTAAAAACAACGAGAAAGCTGTTGAGAGATTTAATCAGGACGTTCAAGTTTTAGCTAACCAAGTAATTTGTAAAGTAAAATAATAGCCTCGCGACCGATTTCGGTCACAGTGGCCAATCTCAACGGAGATTAGACAGGTACGCAGAAGATATTATAGTGCACAAGTGTGTGCGTAAACACAGGTGCACTCTCTGTTTCTTTACTCTCATAGTCCAATGGGACGGCAATCCGACACGACCGGGGAGAGATCAGGCGCATAACCAACGGCTTTATGTGCTTTTCACGGGGGTATTAAACCACCATCTTCCAAACTCCGGACTTTTACTAAGAAATTCCTAATGGAAAACCCAATAACACTTTGACCGACCTGGGAATCGAACTTAGGGCCACGTTCAGTAGTCGCGCTAGCACCCACGAGAACAACAAGGCAGTAAATTTTGTAAAGTATTGATTCTTTTAATCTGATACTACTTATGTTTGGAAACTTGGTTGTGATGACACTATTTTCAGTGTTTGTTATAAAGAGGGTAGACAATACAGTTCAGGCGAACATAACAAGGTAGAAACTCGAAGGAGGTCCCAACAGAATCAAGCTATATAAATACTTTTCACAGTAAACTGTTTGCAGTTATAGTAAAAAAATAAGCTTTCAGTTTGACATTAGTTTCTGATCAACGAATGTAAACAAATAAAATAAAGCGTTAAAGTTATTTTTATTTTATAATTTTACATGATTTTTTTTTGCGTTAATGATTTGGTTTTGTTATAGTTGCTTGTTTTTTTTTAATATTTATTTTTGAAGCTACAGTAAGTACAGGTAATTATTTTGTGCGTTTTTTAACAGTTGTAATCATTGGTAACGTTTGATCATTTTAATCAAACAACACTGCTCTTTAAATAGTATCATCTGTATATCATACTTTACTTAATGCTAGTTTACAAAACAGGTAGTAGGAGTTGCAACCAGCACCCTTATAAAGTTATGAAATAACGGTGAAATGTGAATGAAATTGTGGTACAAACCCGCCCATACTACCAGATCCTACTTTACGGCTCATGAAGGAGAGGCGCGAGATGATCCTGCAGTCTTCAGATGATGCGCTCAATTACCGGCAGCTCAATAGACGGATCTCTAAGTCCTTAAAAAGCGATCTTCGCCGCTTTAATACAGACCGTATTAAGGACGCGATAGAGCGAAGTAAAGGCTCCAAGGTCTTTGCTAGAGATTTTTTTGTGATAGTTTAGTTTCATAAAAGAATTTCAGGTAGAACAAGTGTTTTTGAAACTAAAGTTAATTTAAAACCATAATTTACAATTTATTAGCGCCTGCCACTGGGCCACCAACGCTCTCCACAACCGTTGACACTTAAATATATGGTGTACCCTGGGTACTGGGCAGCCACCTTCCCGACTGGCTAGTATTTTCACCACGGCTTAAGACGGCCACCAGGGCGTGCAATTTTCAATGAAAATGTATTCCCCTTTTTTTTCCTGAATAATGCCTCTAGAGCAATTTTTTTTTTCATAAAATCATGGTCTGCTGTAAACACGTCCCTGTCATTTTCTTTTTTTCAGCAACTAATGAGTAAAGAAAATATGACCCTCTGAAAATGACAAAAAATGCCCTATTTTTTTTTACTGCCGTGATTAGAGGACTACCAGACAAATTAGAAAAGTTTTTAACATAAAAAAAAATGATAGGAACCTAAACATACTGTTTCTTAAAATGTTAATGTAAAAAATAATTGAATCGACTCAATTTTTGAGGAGAAAAAAGGGGAATACGAAACGTCGATCTCGTCAAAAAATTTGTGATAATTTTCGGTCTGAGCTGCAGCTGTCCCTATTACACACTACGGGGGCATACTTTAGGTAAGGCGATGGCAATAGTTTCTTTAAATATCTAATTCCTCGCAGGCCCCGTCCCCTCTTAAGCTTTGTTCCTGCTGAAAATAGAGAAGGATAAAAGTTTGCTGCATAAAAATTCACATTTACAGGCTGCGAATAAGGTTTACGAATCCTTGCCAATCCAGCAGTGGACGTCTTTCGGCTGCAATGATGGTGATAATGTAAATGAGGGGCTTGTGGCTAAATAATAACAGCCGCACGGGTCGATCGATCAGGTTAAGCTACGCTTGCTGCGGTTGGTCCGTGGATGGGTGACCATCTTTACATACCAAAACCCCTCCGGGTCCCGGCTGTCATTCGTGGATCTTTGACATTCGTTACGGGTAGTCAGAAGCCCGAAAGTCTGACAACCAGTCTTACCAAGGGGTATCGCATTACCCAATAACTAGGTTGTGGAGGTCAGATAGGCAGTCGCTCCATGTACAATACTAGTATTCAGCTGTATCCGGTTAGACTGGAAGCCGACCCCAACATAGTTGGGAAAAGGCTAGGCAGATGGATGATGGTGATCATGTAAATAAGGTTGTATTTCTTTCTAGCTAACCAATCATGGCAAAAACCGATGCAGAAGCTTTGGAAAAGATGAAACTGTTAGAAGAAAGGATAAAAGCTCCTTCCATATGGGGTCGAGTGGCCTGTGGAGTCAGGTTTGAAGACTTACAAGACAGGAGGTATGAGGAAGCGGTGCGGTTACTCAAGAAACATTACTTGAGTGAAGAGGTAAGACCATTTTTTTTATCAGTCAACAAACCGTGTGCCCAATGGGGTTCCCCATCGCCAAAAATTACGAACTACCATACAAACTTTAGTCCGTTATTCGTTTTTTTAGCGGATGAACTGTCAAAAATCATCCCTATGTACTTTTTGTTACGATTTATTTTGCAAAATTTGCAAAAAATGTTGCTGCTTCTAGACCGAGCAGTTTACGCTGTGCGTTGTCTGGCAATGAATTTAAGTTTTTTATTAAGTTGAAGATAGCTGTTGCGTTACCTACCTATAAGGCGTGCTATACAGTTGTTCAGGTGGAAAAATCTAATATATTATTATGTACTAGTTAATCGCTTCGGGTCGGCTTTCTTGTTCAACAAATAATGCCGAACTGAATGTGCTGACCCGAACAAGTGTGTAGCACACCTAATGTTACAAAATAAAAACAGAGACAGAAAGACGTTGCAGCTTATAATAAAGTGAGACAAAACACATACTTTACTCATGGAGTTCACGAAAGGTTACTCGCATGCTACGCCACGCTACGCATTGTGCTACGGCGTAGCTCACATACTGCTACGATCAAGTAGTCACATCTTTTACTATATTTATCTATTTATTAAGCCCGTAATGTCCCATTGCTGGGCAAAGACCTCTTTCCTTTTTCCACACACGTTTGTCCACTGTCATTGCGGGTCAGTCCTTTCCGTAGGAGTCAAGTTCGTCCTGTCATCTGCGGGCAGCTTTACAGTGGGATTGGGCTGGACATATCTGCCGCATGTCATGATTTGTGGGCTAAAAGAATCACTGATCCCATTAAATGCTAGGCGACATCGTGAAAATACTATATCTTGTGTTTCATTTTAAATGCACTGTTTCCTTATTCAAAACGGCTGAGAATCAGCACTTTTTCGAATGTCAAAATTACATAAAGTAGTCCCCCAAAACGACCCCCCCCCCCCCCCTTCACCGCTTCCCAGTGCTTTCGCTGGAAGAAGAAGTGGCGCAACAAACTCCCCAGCAGCATATCTGTCTTTTCAGTTAGAAAAACTTGCCTCTATACAACAGTAAGTATACCAAATAATTAACATTACGAGACCCAGAACATTAAATTAAATCATCTGCCACATGTCAGCTAGCCACGCCAATAAAACAGGAAAAAAAAAATACTTCACAGGAAGTACCCATTTTATATCTCCTTATAAATTTCCGCCAACAATGCGGCAATCGGTTCGAATCTGAACATTTAATTAAAGGGGCAAAAACAAAAAAGATGAATTGCCCGTTCGGAAATCTTAATTTACTTAATTAAGATGTTTTGTGCCAAGAAAAAGTGGGCGAAAAACAAACTGCCTGTATTTTAATCTAGGCCGCAGTGAGAGCGTCGGATTGGCTGATTCAAAAATTGATTTTTGAAGTGAAACTTCTTTACGCACGCTTGACTTGGGGAGTAAGCTGGCGAACGCGTGACGTAAGCGTTACGAAAAGTGTGATCGGGCGAGGCGAACGGGAGTTGAGTGGGGGATATAAGCAAGAGACAGCAGTGCGCGCGCACATTTTCTTTCTCTCTTCCTCTCATAGCCAAATACGTTCCGTATATCTAAGAAGAAGTTTCACTTCAGTCGTGTGGTCATAAGCACACTCGTTTTTTTAAAAAATGTAAGATCGTCTTTAGATAATATAAAAGTAAGAGTTCTTATTTATACTTTAAGAAACAGATCTCCGAATTTCTTGATTGCTAGGGTTCCATATGATACCCAAAGGATACTTATGGGACTTCGTTTCGCGTCGACACCCGTCGATGACTGCAGTTACCTCTGCGTTGACACGTGTCGCCTGTGTGTATACGCACAAAGCCTACGCCGTCCTCTATCTCTATCTATATCGTCGTCCTCTAACTGTCACATACAGTCAACCAGTTGAAAATGTAACAGAACGCCCAGCAACACGTTTTCACGGCCGCTATCATGGCAATGATAATGAAAACAAGGAAAGGTTTATTTCTTTGATTGTAAGGAACCCATAAAGTGCCAGTCTGTCTTTTAATTGGCTGGTTTATTTTATTTAAATAATAATAAAAAAACAAGGTTTTAATATGGCAGAGCCACTTACAAATTCTGTAAACTCATCGCCTGCAGTAGCACCCCACATTTAACTCCTTCAAAAAATAATTGAAAAATTCTTTTGATAGGTAGTATTTTTATAAACCTTCTTTAAAGTTTATTAAAGAAACCAATTTGCTATTGAATTTGAGTTCAATTTCAACAATTTATTTGAAAAATATCTAATGATTTGATTAAAATACTTTTCTAGTCTTTCCGATGTTGAAGTTAAGATAAAATTCTTTGAGAAAATAATGAAAGCTTAATCTCTTTCTAAATTAACACAAACTTGGTGAAAAACATGCACTCAATATATTATAGAAATAGTGGGGTAATTGCATAACACAATTACATGATTAACGTTGTCGAGCGGACAATTATTTCAAACATTTTGAAGCAATGGATCAGCAAGCAATTTATTCTTTCGAAGTCCGTCGGATTGTCATAGAAAGTGTTACGCAATGGGGGGCAGGTCAATATTTGTCAAAAAGTGAAGTATCATGCGATGTGTCAAATGATTTAGAACCCTGCACAGAGCAACTTTTACAGTCGACTTACGGCCGAACCCAATGACTTATTTTCAGTTAAAGACAACGCTACTGATGGTAGCAAGTATAATCATAACTGCCAGTATAATGTAATCATACAGATCGCTACTGATCTAGATTATTGGGACTTTAAAACCAGAGATAGATAGGTTTTTCTACCTCCAGTATGCCAAAACTGGTGATTGGGTTCGGCCGTCAACCAGCCACCATTCACCAATTTCTTTCCAAAACTGGTAATTTCTTTTGTTTTTCAGCTAACGTATAGATCAATGAAAATAACAGATGACAAAGAAGGCACAGATGAGTTCATCCACAACGTCCGGATATGGATGAAAGATAAGATGTCTCTAGCAGCCGTCAAAGAAGGAACGGATAAGCTGATTGGAGTACTCATTATGAGGATACAGGAGAAAAGTTAGTAGTTTTAAAACTTGAGAACTGAAATTGCTGATTAAAGCAGGATATCACATCTCTGCCGCGAAACCGCAGTAGTTCTGCGATGATACGTGTAAAACAAACGTGACACCGCAAAAAAATAGCGGGCTAGAGGCCTACCACAAGCTGTTAACGCGATCCATTTTAGGACCTAAACTGAACTGTTCTTCTAATTCGTACCATGACGTCAGTTTAACGATTCAGTTTAGGCCGTGCCATCTGCTGACAGCGATTGTCCCAAACTGAGTCGCAAGTTTTGGTTTCATTCATACTTGTTTGGTACCATGACGTCCATAGAGCAGCTCAAGCGATGCAGTTTAGGAACCTAAACTGAAATGTCTTGTTTTTGAATCGTTTTTAATTAGATCATGGTTGGAATCAAATTGAACGAAAATTGAGAGAGAAATTTTAAATTAGGCACATTTCGGTACATGAGAGAGAAGAAAGATATCTCTCTGTCTCTGACACTAAATATCTCTTATTCTTTATTTTTAAGAAGTTACACTTTTATCACGGTACTGCACGCGCATTTTAATTGGAATCGTATAGAATGTGATTCGGTCACAGCTGCAAGAGCCGCACTTATGTTATACCCTCTCCAGCGTTGGCAACTTTGTCTACAGGCTCTGTGTGTCAAATCCTTAACTCCTCATTAAATTTCAATTTCAAATAGCCTTTATTAGCCATCTTTTTTATCATAAATCTCCAGATTGCTTTGCTCTTTAGCACATGCCTCTCCCAGGCTTTTCCTTAGCTAGCGATCGTGAGTTTTTCTCTTCCATGTCCTTCCTGCAGTAGTTTTCAAGTCGTCTTCCCATATTTAAAATGGTCTTCCTCTTTCCTTCTGTGGGATACCATTCTGTTACTTCTCTGGCCCATCTTTCGATTGCCTAAATACGACCTCCTTATCAATCAAGTTCCCATAAAAATCGAACACACGCAAAGCTAGTCGCATCACTATTCTGAATCTATTTGCGTATCAATCGAAACGAATGGAACTCGATTCGTTCTGAACCGATGGCAGTTACATTAGGGGGCAGATTCCTTGAATGCTTCGAGCCTAAATTTTTACTGCATCCGTAAAAAGAATTCCGATTCAGCTACAGAGTTTTTTGGTTGGTACAAATTGTGACATGTAGCGAGTTCATTAGGTCTCTTTTTAATAATTTATTAAAGTGCTTACTGAAAAGTGGTAACTGTAGTTCCAAAATTTACGTGTTGCTGAAAATTAAACTGCTTAAAATTAATCTAATGATTTCGATTCAAATAATTGAAAACTAGGAACCTAAGCAAACTTTGAAGAAACAAGGATATATTTTGCTAAGACCTTTTCATGCTGGTGATTTGCAAGCGAGTCCAAAGCGAGGCAAGTGCGCAGCGAGCTAACAAACAAACTGCAAAACTGCAAACAGACACGCTTAATTTTTATGGGAAGTTTTGACAAAGCCGCGGCAAATACACAGTTTTCTCGCCCTACGACGCAAATGACATATAGAAACTGACAGCTTTGAATGGCGGTCTCTGACAAAAGTAAGCGTTCATCGCTCTTTCGGCGCCACGAATTTTATAAGTACTACGGTTTTTAGACGGCTGCGCGAGTTTGTGCTCTGTGGTGCCAATCGTTTCAAAAGCAGTCTAGTGAAAGCAATAATCCACGAAGCGTATTTTATAAAACGCTACCTCTCATGCCTCAATCCCTACTTCTTGTACGTAAATTGGATTCCAAGTAGTACGGGTAGGTCTATATTAGGGGCGGTGATGCTATCGAAGCGTATACAGAGTACTACACCGACTACAGTATCAAGTCAACGTAAGGTGAGCTTATTTTCTGATTCGCTATTGATAAACAGAAAAGGACCATTTGAATTCAAAGCGAGCTAAAAGTAAATACAATGCGAATTTTAGTGGGTTTTCGAAATGAGACCTGCTTAGTTTGGCTCAGAAATAAATGTTTGATTTTATGGTTTTGGATAGGTCGTTGAATATGGATTTGGGTATGTGCTCAATATATAAAATGTCTAAATAAGAATATTGCGTTACAGTGCTTAAGATTCTAAAATATCTTGAATACTATTGCGCCAATGGCTATCTCAGGGGCAATTCTCGTTATTTAAAGAACGTTCACAGTCTGATCTCAGTCTCAATCTGTCAAAAATACCTCTAATTTCCTACATTTATGACAATTTTTTTACATTGGTTTGTTCATAGTCTTTGAGCTCCTTAGGTTCCGAGTTGAGCTGACAAATGCATGCACTGACTGGATAGGTCCACTCAGATCTGTGTAGGTCTTTCCTCAAAAGACCATTTCAAATACTTCTCTCCTTACATGATCTGACTAAGATTATGACTTAGACTTTAAAAGAGACTGTGACCTCTAAGTTTGTTTCGGCCTTTCTTCTCAGAGTAGTTGGGATAGAAAACGCAGATCTCATCTATAGAAAAAAAAAACATTCTACTAACAGAGAATAATCACTCATCATTTATCATATCTCCGTGGTAATTGCATAACATACTAACAGTAGAAATGGCTTTCATTTTGACCGTTTATCAACATTCATTGCGTTATTTACGTTGTTGAGCAGACAGATTTTTTGAACATATGAAGCAATGGATTAGCTATATCCTTCAAAATGACAATTAGGGTGCAGATCTAATGATTTGATTGGCTTTTGCACTACAAAATGCAGGTATGTTCGATTTATGCTGGAAACAAAAACTGTGATGACAGATTCGTCTTAAAAATGAATGCAACACATAAAAAATCTGGTATCTTGGTTCTTCTTGGTATTTAAACAAGATATCGACTCAACTTAGCTTTTAAGATTATATTATGGTGAAAAAAATCTCAATATTGAATTGTTAATTTGACCGCATAATAACGTCTTTGTTTTCTTACAATTCCAGGTGCCTTCTCCAGAACTTTTAGCCGTGTTAAGTTAACCCACAATCCGTTATACACCACTGTAATGAAATTCTACAATACAATCGAGAAGCCAGTTAATGTCTATGAAGCGCTAAACGTTAGGCGATACTTCAAGATATACGTAATTGCTTTGAAGAGCAGGTATAGGCATCGAGGTACGTTATAATTGGGAACAATCTATGTAGACTAACAAGAAAGCTAAAGCAGATGAAGCTGCTTGTTTTTTTTTTGAACGTGCTAATTTCTGGAACTATCACTCGGATTTGAACAATCCTTTTTACATTTGATAGCCTAATTCTTGAGGAAGGTTGTATTAAACATCACGGTACGACCACAAAAATAAAAAATGTGAACTGAACTTAATACCTAAATAAAAGCTTTCAGGCATAAAGGCCCTGACAGCTTAAATATGCAGTGCTGGGTTATGTTCACATAGCTGTCATTAACTGTCGATTAGTCAGATAGTAAGGTTCTTAGCAGGGCTGAATTTTAAGTGTGTGTCGGACAACACTTCTTTAATCAGTATCATTAGCCGTCACCAAAGATTCTGCGCCTGATCTCTCCCCGGTCGTGTCGGATTCCCGTCCCATCAGTCTGTGTGTATGAGCAGTGTCCATCACGGGACTTTGTTCGCTAAATAAACACTTCCAAACAATAGGCATAGCGGACAGTCCCCTGTGCAGGGCTTGCATGGAGGCTGATGAAACCGTTGCGCACGTGCTCTTTGAGTGCACAGGCGTCACCCAAATCAGATCAGAAATCCTTGGGACACCTAGATCACACACAGATGTTCTCAACAGACCGGGAGACTTGAATCAGCTTCTGGAGGGAGGCTGGCGGAGACTCACAATGGTCCATTTGAAGGACTAAGTGCGGAAACCAAACCCATAACATAGAACCCTTCAGTCTATGAGAGTGAGGGCAGAGGGAATACACCTATGTTTGCGCACACACTTGAGCTCGCAAGTCTCAGTTGAGAACGTCCGGCGTGACCGAAATCGGTCAGGAGTGTAGTATTTTTATCTATCTCACGACGCGACGCGCGCTTTAAATGCTTTTTGAATGTGTGCGTGAAGACGAGTAGCGTCAGCACATAGCATACACACACACACACATCTGCACCCAATCGCCCACCCAAGCCCTCGTACACTTCAAACTGCTTCATTATCTTGGACGGTACCGAAAGCTCCTGCGCACACATTCACAGCGTGTTTATACATGGTAGCCATAAGTAAATCGAGATAAAAAAAATGTATATTATTATTACTGAAAGCTTAATTTTGTCTTACATTTCCAGGCATAGCTAAAGAGATGTTAAAAGCAGCAATTGCGCTAAGTTCAAGCGCGAATGTGCCTGCAATGGCCGGTATTTTTACAACTGCAAGAGCACAGACTATAGCCACGGAGTTGGGCTTCATTAAACTGAACGAGATATACTACATCAGATACCTGATCGATGGAGAAGTAAGTATTGAATGATAGAACACAATGCTTTTTTTAAGTATGTAAAACACAGACATCATTTTTTTTTTTGTGAAAGAGTGGAGGGAGGTCTTTGCCCAGGAGTGGGACAGTGCAAGCTAGAAATAATAATAATATTGCTGAATGGGCTCGCTCTTGACCTCGATCACACCTGATGGAAAGCGATGGATGAGGTCTATGATGGAACGAGCGTGCCCAGAAGATGCCTAAGGCACTGGAACTCCCACGCATAGACGAAACTCAGCAGGCTGATTGACGCCGGACTCCGGAGGAAGGGAGTTCGCAGACCAGACCGGGCGTTAGCCCTACCACCGCAAGGGAAGAATTGGCCAGTCAAATAAGGTGTTGAGTGTGACTGTCTAGGATGTGCCGAGTGCTCGGTTCAATTGAGTAACTGGTGGAACCAACTGCGCTACACGAGGAGGCTTCTTCATGCATTCCAAAACATCATACATCATCAACATCTATACAGGAGTGGCAGGGACATCGACGCCCAAAATGTTATCATGCATTTAGCATATGACGTCTAGCGTAGACATTTTTCGTCGGCTATCAAAAAGAAAGACAGAGAACAACTTACTTTTTTCGATTTAATGCTCCATTTACGAAATATTAAACTTTAAAGTGCACATTTTTGTTCCAGTAGGGCGTCCCCCCTCTAAAAGCTAAACTGCTGGCTTGAAAAATCTGAAAAAATTCACGATGATAGTGCATTTCATGAAATTTAAAGGAAATATATAGCGGATAAGATAATTTTATTAGTTTAGCAGTAATAGTCGTTGAACTTGGATGTTGGATAATTTTTTGTTATTATAACCATTAACTCCTAATATCTTTACCAACAGATTCGAACTATATTATGATAACGGGCTACTACGGAACCCTACACTGTGCGTGGCCCGACATCCAACACGCACTTGGCCGGGTTTTTTTTCTATGGGATTTTTGTATATTTCCAACGGCTTTTCACAACATCTGACGGGTCAGCTAGTTATGAATACAAAAGAAGTCACACGTCACAGAACAACCACAAAATAGAAACAAAACTCTTGTTCCGCTTTCGTCCAAATTCGGTTCACTACAAATTTTGTTACTATTCTGCCTGGTTGTAAGTTTCAGACGCTCTGGACGCGGTCAAAATCACGCTATAAGCCTACAGCTTTAAGGCAAATAATGCACTTAGATTCGCTTTTTACTTCAAATTAGAGTAGGGCCAGTACTTATTCGGACATGTCCTTTCACAAGGATCTACTTCTGTTCGTACTTAATAGATTTTCATTGCACCATAAAACGCAACAGCAAGAGGAGCAGTGGTAGCCCAGGTGGTAACAGCCGCAACTTACCGAGTTGTAGGTCGCAGGTTCAAACCCAAGCAGGCACTTTACTTTGTGTAAATTGTTTCATCACCACGGCTTTCAAAACGGTGAAGGAAAACATCGTGAGGAAAACGGCATGTCTTAGAACCAAAAGTTCGAAGACATGTGACATTTACCAACCCGCACTGGGCCCGCGTGGTGGATTATGGCCTACTTCCTCTCACAGAAAGGAGGCCTGTGTCCCAGCAGTGGGAAGATTGTAGGCTGATTATGTTAAAATGCAACGAGTAATCCTCAAATATTTCAATACATGCCTTAAGTCACTTTGCCAGTCAATTTCTGCGTTCCTTTCCAAATGATTGGTCGCCTGTCGTTACGTTCGGGTTGGTGATCTATGCACCAGATTTTTTGCTCGGGTGTGAGTATGCATCGTTAGTACTGATTGATGCCAACAGGTGGTAATCGTGGTGGATGGTTTAGTACGTGCCATTATTTATGTGGCGAAATCGATGAAGATAGTTCAGGTTTTATTTGATGGCACTTTTCAGTGAGCATTCCTGCACTTGTAGCATGGCATAGCAACGCAAGGACTGAAAGACAAACTGACAGATGGATGTAACTGGAAGTTTGTAATAAATACGTTTTATTATTCTTTTATAACGAACGTAAGCCAGATGAAAGGATATTCTGTCCATAGTGGGCGGAATGTACAGACGCCAGCACATCAAGCTACCCGAAACTGTCACATTTTCCCAATCAACATTGAACCTTATGCTTTAACGATTAAGTTGAAAATCTATTAAAGAAATTTGACAGATTGTAGTAGCTTGATGTGCTGGCGTCTGTACAATCTTACGTTTAGGTTCATACTTTAAACGATTTTAGTACCTAATGTCTCGATAGATGGCGTTGTTCATTTAACACTCTCCGCTGAATCGCGGTGTTAAGGTTCTCCGTAAAAACATGACTTCTTCGTGTACATTGAAATAAATTGTCTTCGTATAAGTAAAGTAAACATTGGCTTTTCATTCATGGTGACAGTTTGTATGTACAAAGATTTCTAGGGCATTATGTTATGTTATTGAACAAAAGAATTAATGTCATTTTGTATAGAAGATATTTAGATATTTTATATATTTATTCTTCGTAGAGATAGGTCATGCTACGCATGAAGATTTCGATATATTGAGTTTATATCTAAATCTTTATCAGACTTCAGTTTACCAAAAGTTGACACTCGCACATATTTGCCGTTTGATGAAACTCTCGGGAATCCGCTGAATGCGAGAAGCACAGGACTGGTCGATGCGGTGACGCTTGTAGGAGGTTTATGTCCAGCAGTGGATGTCTTGAGATGAAGTCTGGGTTTATTCAAGACACAAGTTTAGCCTGCTTTCGCTCAAAATCTTATTTTTTCAAATTAGATAAAAGAAAATTAGTTTAAACTCACTTTCTTTGCACTATCCTTAATAACAAAACTATGCTCTTCCAGATCGCCTTCTACGACGTCGGGCTAGGCAACTATGGGGCAGCTATGATGGCCTATCGTATACCGAACGTGGAAGAGCCTAAAGAGCTGGCAGCGCAACACTCGTCCAGGTTTAACATACCTATAATTGAGACAGAGGATGCAGGGAAAGAAGGTGCTGCGGCTCCAGGAGCTGACAGCGATAAAAAACCTAAAGAGAAGGAATAATAATTATATTGATGAACCTCTTTTTAAATTTCATTTTTGTTTCTCAACTCTTAGGCTGCGTTTCGCTGCGTAGCGAGGAATGTGTGCAAAACTAACCAGTAACAACGCTAACTTAGTTCAAGCTATGAAAATGAAGCGATGCTATTAGTTTGTTTCACACACATCCCTCGCTACGCATCCTCGCACATCTCTAGTGGAAACGCAGCCTTAAGCTCCAGAATAAGATTTTAGGGTTACAGGGTGATAAACAGATAGGCGTCTTGAAGATAAATACTGTCCCCGCTGCGAAGATCAATAAAGCTGCAATACCAAAAGTCGTATCGTATCGTAGGATCATTGCCATCTCAATGATAAAACTGAAATGTTTCATGTCAGAAATTTGTATTGTGGAAGTTCTTCCACTGGCGCGATCATTCACAAAGAATCTCCTATTATACAAGACTTGCAAGGCAAGACTTCCGCCAAGATTATTAAACGTGGGCGTTATTAATAATACACGTTAAAATTATTACGTTTATTCCATGCGAACGTGATAACATCAACGCGTATCACATTAAATCACAGTTTTTTCGAAACAAAAACCTACTTGAAAGCTTAATCTGCTTATTCGCTTGAGTGTTCGAATGCTACTAAAGTTATTTTTCTGTTAGCCTACACAGCTTAAGGTTGACTTTTGCGTGACTAATATGTGCTTCGGCTACGCAATATTCCTGTCACTTTCACACAATTGTCAAACAAGATAGATACGGGAACATGATCAAAGCCAAATTTCGTGCTAAGGCGGTCCCTATACCTACACTAAGTTTGCGCAATATCACACTAAGTTTGGCCTTAATATTAAGGCCGAGCTAAGATAGAGAAGCTAAATTATAAGATTTTCTCATACAATTCTTTGCTCTACAGTAGGACAACACATCATCATCTGCCTAGCCTTTTTCCCAACTATTTTGGGGTTGGCTTCCAGTCTAACCGGATGCAGCTGAATACCAGTATTTTACATGGAGCGACTGCCTATCTGAACTCCACAACCCAGTTACTGGGTAATACGATACCCCTTGGTAAGACTGGTCGTCAGATTTTCGGACTTCTGACGACCCGTAACGACTGTCAAAGATCCACGAATGACAGCCGGGACCAACGGCTTAACGTGCTTTCCGAGGCACGGAGGGGTTTTGGTATGTAAAGATGTTCACCCATCCACGGACCAACCACGGCAAGCGTAGCTTAACCTGATCGTAGGACAACTACAGGTTTTTATTGTTACGGCTATATTTTATGAATTATCACCATCAATATAGGGCGCTATATAATTTCTGTCGACATCCTTACATCATCGTGAATTTTCCGATGTACAAAAAGATATTTAACGTCAAATTACACGCCATTTTATTACATGTTACGACACGTTTACGAGACGACTGGCCTTTGGAGTAAACCTCTTGATGTACTGATGGCAATACGGAGAGCGATAAATGCGGATTAAGGGTGAGCGAGGTGACCCAGGCATGTTCAATTTATTTCATCACCACTCTCAAAACGGTGAAGAAAAACATCGTGAGAAACCTTGAACCATATACTGAAAGACATGTCTTACCCACCAACTGGGCTCGCGTGGTGGATTAGGGTAATTATTACATGCTGAAGATGCCTCACTACGATACCTCACGACTGCGGTTTAGCTCGCTACCTCTATGTCACCTCCATATTGAACAAACGCATGGTAATAGACACGCACGCACATGCCAGCCATCAAGGTAAACCCCGCATCGAGGTGGCATCGAGGTAGCAAATACGCGAGGTATCGCAGTGAAGCATCTTCGGCATGTAATTACCCTTACTGTGTCTCAGCAAGGTTCAGAACGATAAGGTCGATTATGCTTGTGATATCAAAATTGCAATTAATGACAGTAGTATATACAGGGTGGGCAAAAAATCGTGGATCAAACGAAACAGGGCGATAGTTGGGGTTATTTGTAGTAAAAAATATTTTAATGCGACAGCCCTAACTTGATCTCCTTAAAAGTTATGACAATTTGAGTGTTTACAGTAAGGTTCTAAAGTTACAAATATTTTTTCGTGAGCCTTAAAAGATATTGAAAAAAGTGCCAATACTGATAAATCATGGTACCCACTGTCATAAAAGCACTGCTGTAGTGATGATACTTTTTTTTTTTTTACTGTAAATAACCTCAACTATCGCCCTGTTTTGTTTGATCCACGATTTTTTGCCCATCCTGTATAGTGCCAAAACGAAATAAATAGTAACATGGCTTTTCCTCAGTTGCACCTTCCGTGTACCGAATCTTAAGGATTTTACGACACGTGCATAAAACTGGCAATCGTTGGGATCGAACGGACGGACGCTATTGGCAGCCGCCATTTTGTTAGAAATTCTGCAGGTGGTGGTATGAGGTACAATCAAGCTGGTTTGTTAGAAGTCAGGCAGACGAAAATATAAATGGGGTCTAATTTTGGATAGTAGCGCAAAACTTTAACTTGAAATTGAGGTAGGTTGGCCGGTTTTGCGATGTTACGGGTTAACGTAGCATTAAGCGTATTTCAGATGACGTACCCAGTTTGGATTTAGAAGACATGCATTTAATTCTCCTAACGGCCAATTTCTTCATCAATAGTAACAGCCAAAGTAACGTCACTAAAGTCAAAGTAACGATTAAATTTGTTTTTACACTATTTTAGCTGTTATATGTAGTATCAGTAAAGGTCAAGTAAAAGTCAGTTTGACTGATGACTAGTTGTTGATAAAGAAACTGGCCGTTAGACAAATTTATTGTGATCTTATTGGTGATGCTCTTCAGATACGTTAGATGCGTACCTAGTACTCGTAACCGGCGTGCGATGTATGAACGTAGAGAGCTCTTACACATCTGCGACACCGTGCCGCGACAGCTGTCGCCGACTATCGGCGACGGTTGTCGACGCTCGATCGTGGCACTCCATCCAGCAGTCGGCAGCGCATGGACTGAGAGACCTATTTCTTTTCGCAAAAATGAACGACTTGGACATCGATTTATTGATTGCTTCGATAAAAAAATATGAGTGTTTATGGAATAAGTAAGGCAAAAAGCCCTTAAATCTTAAACCTTAGCTCCCATACTACATTCATTAGGAAACCATCTGGTATCTGTGCCGGTCGCGGGCAGTGGCAAGCGATCGTGCGACGGTCGGCCTGTGTCGGCGACCGCTCGCGTCAGCTGTCGTGGCACGGTGTCGCAGATCTGTAAGAGCTCTAAGCGGGGCAAAAGGAGTATGTAAGGATCGAAGCAGGTGGCGTTCTACCTACCTCCACGGGAAGAAGGTCTGAGTCTATGTATGTATTCTAAATTCTTCTTGGATTGTGATGATTATAAACGCAGAAAGAACAAGTAAAAATCCCTCCTGATCAAAAGGTCTAAGTAGCTAAATTCCCAACAGCGCGAAACGTCTAATGTGCAGTAAGTCTAATTAGCAAAATTTCCATGTAGCAACATAATATTTAAATCATTTCGTATCACCAGGTATGATGTATTTAGCTTAATAAGATGTATCGTGTATTTTTTAAATTATTTTCGTATCAACTTCTAAAAAAGCTTCGTTAAAGCTGTTGTGCTCCGTTGTTTTAAAAAAAGATTCTTCGTTATTATTTTTTTATCATGTTCGTTTTATTTATGCAACTATTTTAAATTCTTTCGAATACATAACTGAAATACTGTTCAGCCTTAATTACTAAAATGATGCGGGAAACATTTACCTTTATTAATAAAGTTGCTTTATGAATAAAGGCAAGTTAAGTAGTGATCAGTGACTGTTTAACAATACATTTTTGACGTTTAAACGTCACTTAACTTTAATTATCACACTAATATTATAAAGGCGAAAGTTTGTGAGTGTGTGTGTGTGTCTTTATATGTTTGTTACTTCTTCACGCTCAAACGGCTCGATCAATTTTGATAAAATTTTGTATGGAGGTAGCTGACACCCTGGATTAACATATAGGCAAATTTTTATTCCGATATTCCACGGGATCGAAACTTATGCGTGTGAAACCGCGGGGCGCAGCTAGTCGTTTATAAATTAAAACAAAACATTGTATAGTACCTCAAACTTTTTCTTGTGTCTCGCAGCATTTCCCTAAAACAACAAAATGATCGATCTCCCGCAATAGCATCACTTCCTCCCCCAAAATATATTTTCAAGAGTTCGAGATGCTTATCACAGCTGTCCCCGCAAAACTTTGATTAAATAACTTATTTTTAGTACGTTATGTTTATATTAAACCCCTATATGTATATTATTTCCCCTCCTTTACCTACCCGAAACTGTCAAATTTTCGCAATCTATTTTGACCTTGTGCTTTAGCGATAAAGTTGAAAATCTATTAAAGAAATTTGACAGATTGTAAGTAGCTAAATGTGCGCCAGCACAATAATAATATGTACAGATGGTAGTCTGTACATATTATTATTTTGAGACTGGTAGCTATTTAAATTATGTAAATAATATAACTTATTAAATATCCCTTACAAATAAATAAAGGTAAAGTTTAGAGCACCTCAATGAACATTCTCTTTCTATAGTAAAAGCGTAAAAGGCGAAGATAAATAAAAAGATAAAAAGGTCAGTAGAATAGACACCTGTTCCTACCGTCGTCGTACCATCTACACGCAGAAGAAAATTAAATAAATACCTTAGTCAGTTTTGTATATCCGCATCCATGCAGACAATGTCACGGGCAAAGCTGGAGTAATTAAGAAAGTAAATGAACAAGGAAACACGAAATTGAAAGTACCTTTTCGAAATCAAAGGGAGAAAATACAAAAACAGTTAGCAAAGGAAATATACAGTTGGAATTAAGAGAACCAGTCAATCAATGTGATCTTTTTGGACTTGGAGAGGGATAGAAATTTTATGAATAAACGCGTTAGAAAGGGATGGAAAATAGAAAGGACATGGATTTTTTGTGGCCTAGTAGGTACGGGCAAAAAATTAATAATATTAAAAAATAACTGATAATATTTGAAATCCCGCCTCAGCTTTCTTTACTTGGCAAATCTTTACAGAAGATATTTCAATTTAAAAGATTATTATTTTGATTCAAGTATTCGGGGTGGTCTTTATGTTGCCAGTTTTGGAAATAAGATGGTAAATGGGACATGCTTATTGTATGAATTGATATGATTTCACGAGTATTTTTATAATATAGAATATCAAAAATGTATTTAAAGCGTATTAAATAATTGAACTACACTGTTACGAACATGCTATTAAAATAATTGATTATTGTATCAATTTCATTAGGATGAGATTGCCAAATAAGTAGTCCTAGCGTTCAGTTGGTCACTGAGTGAGGGAGGCGTAACTTAGTACTTGTATACAAAATACTGGCGAGTTGGCTACGCGTTGCCAGGTCGCCAGAGTATCCAGTCTCCACGTAGGGGCCGGTCGGTCGTGAAGACCGTCCCAGTGTGTTAGCGCTCTTATACCAAATGTGACAGTTAGATAGTTGCAACCCCGTGTTTTAACCTAAAGCTTTGGTTACCTAGGAAAAAGGTTCTCATTTTCATCAATATTTGACATTAAGTCTGGGTTTGACTTAATGTCACTTATTGTCCAACTTACTTAATGTTCAACCCACTGCCCAAAGATTTAAATCGCTAGATTTTCTCTCCCGTACTTAAGGCTATTTTCACTAAAGTCAGATATATTTTATCCGTGGAATAAAATTGACGTCTGACACTTCTAGTATGGAAAAACTGTCAATAATTCAAAATTTATTCTCAGGATAAGACTTATTATAGGTATAAAAGTTTAGTAGAATTCGCCCTCAGTCACAAGTAAAAGTTCCCATGCTGAAAAAAGTGACCTGCCTCACACATTAATTAATAGGGTTTCCATGACAATTAGGCTGCGTTTCCACCAGAAATGAACAAGGATGCGTAGCAAGGGATGTGTGTGAAACTAACGAATAACATCGCTTCATTGTCATAGCTTGAGCTAAGCTAGTGTTTGTTATTGGTTAGTTTTTTGCACATCCCTCGCAACGCATCCTCGCTCATTTCTGGTAGAAACGCACTGCGTCATTATGTGTCAGAGGTGTCAAATCGAAACAGAAATGCTACTATATTTTCATGCGGTACGGGGAATCACCACTGCCTTCATTTTTATGAGAGCCGTCTCTGCGGAAAAGTTGTGTCCACCGCTGTTCTTCTAGGAAGCCGTAGCTTTAGTGAAGTTTCAATTTACCTGACGGTGTTTTTCAAAAGTGGTAACGCGATTACTAGGTCGACTGTACTGTTAAAAATTAGACTTACTTAAAAAGGTGGTAAGTCTATTCGCTTTCAGTAGCAAGGATCCACGATGCAAAGCACGATGTAAAAATTCGTAAAGAATTTTTGCCACATCCAATTTATACAAACCGTTTAGGTATTGAAACAAAATTTCTCAATTTATGTAAGTTAATCGAGTTTTGTTTTGCCCGTAAATGTCTGTCATTATTTAGGAAATTATTCAATTCGATCTCTTTTTATTTATTATAGGCCGTAAATAATAGGTCTAGCTTACGTAACGTCTAAGTAAAACCTTATTTGGCAATATTCCATTAATCTTATTCAATTTTCTTACGGTTTTCAAGTTCTTGAAACCACTTTGTTTGAAGGGTTCCTTGATATATTATAAAGAATTCTACTCTGATTTATGGGTTCCTTGGTAAATACCAACCAGATTAAATAACAGGTATAGCTTACTAAGTTACATCTAAGTGAAACCTTATTCGGTTATTCGGCAATGTTCCATTAGGTAATCTTTTTCAATTTTCTTACCGTTTCGAAATTCTTAAAACCACTTCGAAGGTATGCCAGGCTCCATATAAAAATCGTCAATTCAATCTCTATTAGAGTTGCAGGTGAATAAAGTCTGTCATAAAGGTTTTTTTTTTTATTTAATCATCAGAAGTTCATTCAACTCTATTCCCTACAGTGCAGAGCACAAATTGCAGTACTAACTAATCAAGTTGCACACACAGCACAAATACAATTACATTATGTACCTACCTATGCTCGGTAGATCAGGTTAGGCCTAATTTCGATCGCTCAATACTGGAGCTAACTAGTTGATGCTGATGCCAAGTTCATTATTTTGTTATGATCATCGTATCATCCCGTCAATATCCATTGTTCTACATGATTCTGGAGGTCTACTCCCTAAGCTCGCAATCCGTAGTTTTGACAGAAGTTATGAGCGTTTCCTAAGGACATAAGTTGGGGCCCTAAGTAAGAATGAATGACAACACGAGTTGACAGTTAAGTAGGCCTTACTTCCGATGTGGTTTTGCCTGTCCGAAAAAGTTACTTAATCGGGAGTAGGATTTACTCTGAAGTATTGAACTACTTTCGGTATGGGCCTGTACCTTTTTTGATGGACTTATGAGGATCGGAGTCAATGGCGTGTGATTAAAGAGACTTTCGTTGGGCCTTAATTACCGTAATCATCATTTCAGCCGAAAGACGTCTACTGCTGGACATAGGTCTCCCCTAAGCACCTCCACTTCGACCGGTTCTGTGCCTCTCGCATCCAACGAGTTCCTGCGGCCTTTACAAGGTCGTCGGTCCACCTTGTGGGAGGCCTTCCAACGCTACGTCTTCGGGTACGCGGTCGCCACTCCAGAACCTTTCGGCCCGTAATGAATGATCATAATCCCTTCAGAATATCTGTATTCTTGTCAATGACTCCAACCAAGAAGACAATTGTAAAAGACGTGGGTTCAATCGGACTACCTTTCGCTGTCCAATGGCCTCCTTTGAACAGAAGAGGATGGTGATGCCTAACCTCTTAACATCATCGAATTACGAGTTGCATGGGTTCAAACCCAGGCAGGCGCTTTACTTTGTGTAAATAATTTCATCACCACTGCTCTCAAAACGGTGAAGGAAAACATCGTGAGGAAACCGGCATGTCCTGATACCAAAAATTCGAAGATATGTGACATCAACCAACTCGCACTGGGCCAGCGTGGTAGACTATAGGCCTGTATAGGCCTGTGTCCCAACAGCGAACATTATAGGCTGCTTATGCATCTTTTCACCACAGACTACCTACAGTATTTGTCTGTCCTTCCTCTTTTTAATCCATCCAAAGGTTGTCTTTAAAAGATAAGACCGCCCATTGTGTCACCCATTGTAAAGTTTGTATATTTATGTCTGTAATTTATTATGGTGTACATAATAAAGAGTATTCTATTCTTTTCAAATAGCTGTGAAATCTTAGGCCCGATAATAATCCTAATACTTATTGTTCGTTATTTAGACCAATTTTCATCCAACTTTATCCTAATTTTCTATTAACCAGCCAGCCCCTATAAAACGCATATGGCCTTATAATTCCGGCACAATTAGCACAGTTCACTGGGTATGCGTGACGAGATAGTGCGCCAAATCTAACGGCTCATTGTATTAGTTTAGTGCTGTGAGCTCGAAATATTGACAGCGGTTTACAAAGGGTAGTTCTGTTGCGAATGCCAATTTTATCATGGCGCTTTCATAGTGAAAATAGTTTGTAATTACTAGCTTGTGCCTGCGACTTTGTCCGTGTGTGTCTTGTGCTTAAGCTTTCCATTAGTGAGAGAAATTTCTGAATCAGATCAGCAGTTCCGAAGATTAACCCCTACATACGAACTCACAAATTTAAGTCGAATTTTACTACTTTACAATAATTATTAATATAGATGACATACCAATAAAGATAAGTGCACAACCCGCAAGAGTTAACAACGGCGCGTATGTGTTCCACGCGCGCCTCAAAGAGATGTCAGCATAAAGGAAGGGGCCCGCTAGGGCCGGAGCCTGCCGGGGTAGCGGGATCGTCCGAAAGGGTTACCGCTGCCCCGGAACATAAAGGGCTAAGGAAGGAACACGGGTGGGTTTTAGTCAGTAAGAGTCTGACACCCCCTTCCGCTCCACCCAGAGCGGGAGGAGTCATTAGATGATTTCCCATCCAAAAAAACAAAAAAAAGCAGCCCCTCCCGACCCCCGCACTGTTACCATTCTCGCCATCGACACCTCAGTATCGCGCGCTTACGTCATCCGAGCGAAGTCTCAAGTTAACTCTTGCGGGTTATAAATAGCTCTTGAATTTCTAATCACACCCAACGTTTGAACTTACTTGCGAGACAGACTAATCAATAGGTATTTTGGCGTGTTACAGAACGATATTTTATATTTTTTTCATTTTGATCAAGAATCAATCAAATATTAGACAGCTATTTGTGACGTTAAGGCCAAAACGGATATCAGCTCAGTTGCCAAAGAAGAAGAAAAAAAGAGGCGAAAACGAAATTAATATTTTTTACGTTTTTTGAAATTTCAAACTCTAGTCGCTATCTCATCTCAGCGACAGTCAATGTCAAAAACTTACCAAAAATGTAGGGAAATTAGAGGTATTTTTGACAGATTTCATGAAATCGTGACATTTGAGGTCAATTATATAACCTATGGATGATTCTAATGTATAAATGAATATTTTGTATAAAATCAAAATAACTTGACAGGCAAAGTAAAAATCCCTCATGTTTGTTTAAAATAACCACATCGTACTTTTATAAAATCCAACGAAACGACTCACAACTTTCTTCCACCTTAATAATAATATCTTCAAGAATTTCATCACACAAAATAACCAATACAGGGTGGTGTTAAATGGTGTAACATCATATAAATATAATTTACGGTGTAATAACTGTGTCACTACTAGTAATATATGATCCAATGAGGCAGGGGTATTGTGTTCACTGTACCATCGGTTTTTTGGGTAAATACTCGTATGTAAGGTACTTTTGTGGCAAAAGGCCTCCGAAATGAGGATATTTTTGGTATCCCAAAAAATAAAAACGGTCTGATAAAGTACAGTGCAGTGTTTTGTTAGTCAGTATAAAGCCACAGACACATTAATGTGTCATATGTTGTGTCGTGACTCGGGATACACCATTCAAATGAATTTGTTCAGGACTACGACACGTGGCAAACACTGCATCAGAAGGCGTCACGACACGACACAACACAGTAATATGAATCCGGCTTAATATGCTTTTATATCAGCCCAGCTCTTCAAAACAGTGAATAATTTTTTTTTTAAGGAAAACGGCTTGTCTAGGAATCAAAAATTCGCAGACATGACGTCATGATGATACATCCACCAACCCGCACAGGGCCCACATGATGCATTACGATACGATCTACTCCTAGATCTACCGACCTATTACTAGAGGAGGCCTGCGTCTCAACAGTGGTTTCTCTGATTATTCCATTGCCATGCGTCTGGCAACCTCGGAATATGATACAAAAACCCTTTTCCCGACTATGTTGGGGTCGGCTTCCATCATAACCAGATGCAGCTGAATACCAGTATTTTACACGAAACGACTGCCTCTGACCCCACAACCCAGTTACTGGGTAACACGATAGACCTTGGTTAAAGACTGGTTGCCAGACTTCTGGGTTTCTGACCACCATCCGTAACGACAGTCGGAATCACGAAATAAGAGATAATTATTAAGCTACATTTTTGCACACTCTTTTATTTTATCGTTTTTGTAAGCGTCTTAATTATTCCAGGTCAAAGGTCAAGCAATTTATCGAATTGCTTGACCTTTGACCTGGAATAACCCAGCCAATCACTATAAAAAATGGCTATAGAATAACTACCCTTGATTATAGCCATGAAAAACTATACCCCATGATGGCTAGCTTTGATTGCGTTGTAATGAATAGTTTCACAGTTAGTGGTCGCAAAAAGTGAATTAGAATAGCGATAAATAACGTTGGTGTGGTGTTTAGCGAGTAATTTCTAGCTTAGCTTCAATTTTTTTACCTAAGTAGTCAATATTTCTTGCTTAGGTACAGTCAAAAAAAGAGAAGTATGCAGGATCGTCGGATATAGTTGAAGTTTAGTAAGAAACCGATGGATGTTCTCGAATAAAATTTAATTTTATTAATAGAAAACAAACAGCTAATTTATGAAATTAAATTTCAGTCGACAACATCTATCTGTTTCTTACTAAACTTCAGCTATATCCGACAATCCTGCATACTTATCTCTTTTGTTGACTGTACAGTCAGGGAGTTTAATCTAAATTTAATATTATAAAGAGAAAAGATTTGATTTTTTTTCCGTTTGTTTGTTACGCTTTTATGCTAAAACGGCTGAACGAATACGATAAAATTTTAAACATGGTTGGACCATAACCTGGATTAGGACATAGGATACTTACTTTATCCCGATATTCCCACGCAATCAAGACTTATGCGGGTGAAACCGCCGGACGCAGCTAGTTGTTTAACAAAATGACACACTAACCTGTATTCGCGACTTATTTGCCAAAAATGTAAACAATGAGTTTGTGGAAAATTATCTTTAATTCTACACAATAAAGTTCAGTTTACGCTACAACTTCCAACCATTTTTGTAACTTTTTCAATAGTGCTAGTCACTCTGAAATCAACCTATTATCCATTAAAATAAAGTTGATATTTTTTTAACTTGAAATAACACCAATTTGAAACAGGTTGGGATAGACTATAGCTTAGTTACCGTTAAGGTTGGATACAAAAGGTAGGTAGTGGGGTCAAAAACAGACCCTATCATTCGAAATGAGGTGATAGCTGTTGGTTGTATTAATAAAAAGCTAATGCTTACGTAGATTATTGCTGTTTAACATGCAATCTCGTGACTTATCGCATTTAGCGGCTGGTTTATGTCTGAACTTGGTAGCTGACTTTTTTGTGTCTGGCTTTATAGCTGTCTGTGTGATGTTGTTAGTTTTAGAAATGAAGTGTAGGTATATTGTCATCTCTTTTTACTTGTAACTGCCTTCCTGTGCTTTATGAAAATAGTTCTAGTAGTTTTGAACCTGGAAACCTATAGATTTTTAGTGTATGTAACACGGCACCCGGTTTACATAACACATATAAGTAATCAGCCTATAATGTTCCCACTGCTGGGACACAGGCGTCCTCTCGGTCACAGTGGGTGGGCCGTAATCCACCACGCGGGTCCAGTGCAGGTTGGTACGAATTTTTGGTTCTACAACATTTCCATTTTCCAAAATTTCCTCGCGATGTTTTCCTTGACCGTTTTGAGAGCAGTGGTGATGATATAATTTACACAAAGTAAAGCGCCTGTTTGTGTTCGAAGTTTCGAACCTACGACCTACAGCTCGTATTGTCGGGGCCGTTATTACTGGGCCACCAGTGCTCATCCTGTTAATATTTAGATTCGTCTGTGTTTTTCATACTTTATATAATAAAAAAGGCGTTTACAGTGTTCCATGCCTCAACAGTGTTCGATAGTAAAAGGTGCATTTGTTTAGCTTTTATGCGAATGTTTTAAAGAAAGTGTTGTTTGTTTGATTTTACTCTCCTATTGAACACGAAAGGCAAAGGAAAAATATTTTAGACTTGAAATATTGAAGTTGAATAAGGATTTTCGTTTTGGTTTATTAGGTATATTTTCTTTTGTGAATATGTGTGGGTGAAATGCAAGGAAGATGAATTGAAAGTGATTATTTAGTCAAAGTTTTTATCTTTCTTGAAAATTCAATGAAAGTGTACCTACAGTTCGATAGTAGATTGTTTCAACTTGAAACCCCTCCCTCCTCCCCCTCGTAAAATGGGGCTACCAAGACGGTACGGCAGCAGGGTGTGGATATGGAGCTGTGTCGCAAACTATGTTCCTGCCCTCTGTGTCCCAAAATATGCGGTCATAGTGACCTCTGCGCTGCCACCAACGATGCCGTGGAAGTGGTGAAGTTTTGGGCCAACAAAATTATATTCACAGAGATACAAAAGACACGAAAACAAAAATTTGCAAATAATTTTCACTGATGCAAGCAGCTAAGCGGTGGAAATCATATTGACTATAAATAAATTTATTGAGCACTAGCTGCGCCCCGCGGTTTCACCCGCATAAGTGTCGATCCCGTGGGAATATCTGGATTAAAAGTAGTCTATATGTTAATCCAGGGTGTCAGCTACATCCATACAAAATTTTATCAAAATTGGTCTAGCCGTTTGAGCGTGAAGAAGTAACAAATATAAACACACACTCACACTCACTCACAAACTTTAGCCTTTATAATTTTAGCGAGATGATCAGAGCCGATAAGAATACGATGCATGAAGAAGCCTCCTCGTGTAGCGCAGTTTGTTCCGCCAGTTACTCAACTGAAGCGAGCGCTTGTCGCATCCTGGACAGTCACACCCAACACCTTATTAGACTGCCCAATTCTTCCCTTGCGGTGGTAGGGCTAACGCCCGCCTGGTTTGCGACCAGTCTGCGTCAAGCAGCCTGCTATATGTAAAACTAAGTTGATGGTGGTGATCATTCATTGACGTCATTCGACGGTAAATTGCAGACGCTATGTGGCAGCCTCCGCAGTCTTAGAAAACCCTAGCTTTACTCCAAACTCAAACACAAGGGCCTATTGTGAGAGTCTTAGGTATAAGACCTGTATCAATCTCTGTGTTTTCTAACAGTTAGCCAGTCAAGAAACTGCTTATATTGTCATGGATGTACGTGATTCTTCTACATCAACAATATTCCTCCAATTCTGTACTCCACAAGTATTCTGAGTGATCGTACGAGTATACCTCCTAAATCTAAATCTCCGTGTGTTATAACAGGGACGATGTATGACACGATTGACTACAGTTAGTCTGGCTGGGCGGATGAGAGGTATATATCAATGTATAAACGCTGTACTATCGGAACACCTCGTCAGTTACAGGCGAAAATGTAAGCTATTCATCCAGCTAACAGCTGTTATATAGGTAACAAAAACCCCTGTAATAGTATTCATAGGAGGTTTTGTTCCCCATATTTTATCTGGAAAAGGTTTTGTTGTTTTAACCTTCAATATGGTAGCCAATTATCTCACAAATAGACGTCGATCACTAATTAGTGATCAGAGATACATAAGCAAGACCCGTCAGCCGTCTTTCCGTCCTCGTCGTCGAGGACGCCCGTCGCGACGCCCCGTAAATTCTCCTCCCCGACCCTTGCTCGAGCCAGCCCGCGCCGCTGAGCCTGTAGTATTAAATTCGCCCCAAAACAATTCCGATCCAGCCTGTCCTTGCTACCCTCCCCCAGCGACGCCCTAAGCCGAGGTCCGTACCCCACAGGGGGTGCCCTTAGCGTGTAGTCGCTTAGCTTTTAAGTTTTTAAGCCCTGGCTGGAGGCCTTAATTTTGAGGCATCCACAGACAAGTCCGGTTAAGCAGACGACAACCTCATAGGTTGAACTGCGAGATGCCATTATAAAAAAAAAAAATGGCGGGGATTATTCTTGTTCGAGACATCGACCAGAACGGAGCTCCGGCCTACAGTCAGTTGATTAGTACTAGTGGAAATAAATGTCTAGCTTGTCTTTCTGTGCTTTATTTCATAAAATCGTTTCCCTACATACCATATTCATAGTTACTTTTACACATATTAAATAACTAGTAATCATTCTGACATTCAAAGCTTTATATTTGGGTAATATATGTATACATAGACTTTTATAGATAGATCATACTCCATTTTCTAACAAGCGCACGTGTTAACGGCTGAGGCAACTGCATCCGTCGACAATATGCCGCTCGTGTCCGGCAGTCCCCAAATACACGAGCGGCACGTTGTCGATGCCAGCCACCGACGCGTCTACGGCGGGCGTCGACGAGCGGTGATAGCTGCCGTCGACGCTCGTCGACGGCTGTAGTTGCCTCTGCCGTTGACGCGTCTCACTCGTGTGTATGCACACTAACCTAAACCAGAAAAAGGGTCATTATCATTATGATCAACTTTTATGGAGAACCAAATCGCGAAAAATATCTCCTGTTCCTTACATTTGTGTTCACATAAATCGACAAAATGTTGGGTACAGTTGATTTTTATCGCGATTTCAGCGTTGGACCCACAGTAAAAGTTATTTATAATGATGAGTACAGTGTCCCCTTAATTTTTTTAGGTAAACGACAATAGCGCATCGCGGCAACAAATAAGGTTCAAAACAGCGATCTGTTTTCATTAAATCATAAAAGAAATGCATGTCTCAGTGGTTTCTTTATGATATTTCTCAAAATGTTGAGAATAATGCGATGAAAAATATTTTTTTGAGGTCTGTTTTACGATTGTTTTATCATGATACTATTTCATTTTTAACCGACTTCAATAAAAGAGGAGGTTCTCAATTTGGATGTTTATATATTTTTTTTTTAAATTAAATATTTTTTAATTAGTATTTTCTTTGAACATTTGACAACACACAAAAAGTTCTGGCTTGTTATATGTAGTTAGGCGTATTGACGCCTAACTGTGCGACAAAACACTATGTGACATCTACCTGAACTGGGCCCGTGTGGTAGATTATAGCCCACTCTCTCTCGAAGAGAGTTTTACGGTGTCATTCGTTTGGGCAGTGCCTCTCACGATGTTATAACCTGTGACCTGCTCCTTCGTTATGGGTTAGCCATAGTAGAAGAAGACCTAGCAGGGGATCGAGGGTGGTGGAGGGGGAGGGGTTCAAGGGATCAGACCGGAATAAATCGTTTCTTAAAAACGGTTAGGATGACCAGTACATGAAAACTCCTCCATGGGAAGATGTGATGTAATTATGGAAAAACTCCATAAACCTACTTATTTCTTTATTGAACCATCAGTCTCTCATCCGGGCATAACCTACCTGGGGCCTACTTGGAAAACCTTAACCTCCACAAATGGGGGTCCATGGAAGGCTCAGACCTCTGGTGTATATGCGGCGTCTTTCCACAGAAAATCGCTTACCTCCCATCTTGCACCGCACACGTGAGCTGCACCTAATGGCTGCGTCAGCGAATAATCCGCGTTGCTGAATTTTGGGCCAAAAAAATAAAAAAAAAACGATGTATATTGTTTCGTGTTATTTTTGCCATCGAAATGCTAAGAAGAAAACAGATATAAGTCTAAAGGATCAATTTATTCGATAGTTAACAATAAAAATGCTTAAAAACAAAACAACAACCAAAAGATGGAGGCCAAACCAAACTACTAAAGCCTCGACCTTGATCTAAACTAACAAAAACAGAACGTATTAACTGTTCAGCTAATCAAATTACTCGTAGTAGGCAATGGATCTATTCGTCACGAAGTTACGATATAAATAGGGGCGAAGTCGGCGACGATAAAAGAACAACACAGTGCCCCAGTGTCTATAAAAGCCTTGGAGATATACGGTTAGGGCTGGCACGTATAAATAGTAGTTATTCTTTACTTAAAAGATCACTTGTAAAGAGGTTAGTTGTTGATTCATACTGGTTTACTCACGCTGCAATCATATCTCTTGGTTTTAGTAGTTTTTATATTTTATTTATCCTTTTGATACATTCTTATTTTGTAAATGTGAGGACTTTGTAAGCCTTGTAGACTTTAGATCTGTAGACCATTTTTTATTTTATCTAGTACCCGGGTCCGGTACTTGTTGACAGGCCTACGCTGTCCTCCCATACTTACTGTAATTTGAAAACATTGTAAAAGCCAATTATTATTAAAAGAGTAAGCATGGAGTTTCTTGCCGGTTCTTCTCTATAGGAAACTACCAATTGGAACCGTGCACCTACCTTCTGACGTTTCATAAGTGCCCATGTTGGTTTATATGAAACAAAAATATTTTGATTTGATTTGATTTGATGTTTTCCTCCACAGTTTTGAGAGCAGTGATGATGAAATAATTTACACAAAGTAAAGCGCCTATCGGGGTTCGAACCTACGATTTATAACTCGTAAGTCGCAGCCGTTACCACTGGGCCACCACTGCTCAAAGATTAAAATCGTAAGATTTGCCCTTCCGCATCAAAAGATGGTCGCCTTTCTGTTTCGTTTTGACACCTCTGGCACACGACGAGGCAGTGACTTGACTTGATTGCCGCAATGTATGAACTCACTCTTCTCAGAAGGTATTGACACTTTTCGTACACCAAACAAGTACCCCGTGCACCGTACTTGATTTCAAAATCTTTCTTTGTGCAGACGCCAGCACATCAAGCTACCCGAAACTGTCAAATTTTCCCAATCAACTTTGAACCTTATACTTTAGCGATAAAGTTGAAAATCTATTAAAGAAATTTGACAGTTTGTAGTAACTTGATGTGCTGGCGTCTGTACTATGGCTAAGGTTTACAATAAATAGGTAATTAGAGGTAAAAGAACAAAAAAATAAATGCGGTATCGTCAACCCTACAATGTAGAAACGTTTTGAGACAATCTGACGAGATTTAAAGGTACCTATATTGGGTTTATGTAAATGTGTATTACATTGCAGAGTAGTAAAATGGTTTTTATTGGATGCAGCTATAGAAGTATGACAAACAGGGTGTAAAGTTCACTCATACTCTATAGAAAAGAGAGGATCCTCCGACCAGACGGGTGTTGTGTCTGGCGGGCAACTGCCCGATGATTCATGTCGGGCCGTTGTATCTATGCTAGTTGCGCGGTAAACTCTGCTTGCGAGATGCAGGATTTTGTGACGTCAGTATGACGCGTTGTTCGCATGTGGCGTTGTAGATACCGCTACACAGCCAAAGTGATGATTTTTATATTAGTTGAGACATTCGCAAGAAGTGATGAGAATTATAGTTTTTTCTATGGATATTCTCGATTAGTATTTTTAGAAGTCCGTAAATACAAGGTGTCTCAAAAGTAAGTTCACATTTGCTTATCTTATTACGCGAAAGCAACTATTCTGAGGGGCGCGGGGGGTATGTCAGTCGGTAGTCTGGCTCTTGGGAATTTAGTCGCTATGGAGCGTTTCTCTGGTGCGGACCGTGCGTTGTGCGTACGTGAGTTTTACAAAAACGGTAATTCGGCGACTGTAGCGCGTAGAAAATTCTGCAGTATTCGACATATTCGTCACTTAAATGATGCGCCTAGCACTCGTCTCATTGCAAAATGGGTTGAGAAGTTTGAAGAGACTGGGTCAACTCTGGAGAAACCAAAATCTGGGCGACCAAGAACATCAAGAACAGCCGAAAACGTGGACAGTGTTACTCAGTCTATTCGAGATGATCCAAACCTCTCGATTCGGAAGCGTGCTGTTGCTTTAAATGTGCACAGATCTTCATTATGCCGCATTTTACACAAAGATTTAAAGCTGCAAATCAAAAGTTTACGCTAATAAACCGACTTCCCTGGCACAATTAAAAGAAAATATCCGTCATGAAATGGCAGCCATCACGGAGACTACCTGCCGAGCTGTCATAGGCAATTTTAGTGCCCGACTAAATGAATGCCGAGAGCGCAACGGTTTACATTTGGACGATGTTATTTTTAAAAAATAAATTCCCAAACAGTGTACTTCAATATAAAATAAACATTTTTTCAATAAAGCTAAGACTTTTCTTTTAAAAAAATATTTAAATGTGAACTTTCTTTTGAGACACCTTGTATTAGCGATGAACAATAGAAGAAGTGGTTACTTTAAAAGCTGGAGAAAATTCTCCAAAATCGAATTCCCCAGAAGACGGTCCGCCAATTTGTTTGTAAAGATTGTTTAAGTTCTCTGTGCCCATATTTTGGCTGGCATCATTTTCGTATCAAAACATCGATCCCCAGGTCGGACGAAGTATTATTGGGGTTTTCCATTAGGAATCTCTCAGCCCGGAGTGTGGATTAATGCCCATTTGATGGCAATGGGCTCGCCCCCTATGGCATGGGATAACTGACGAAATATGGGTGTATTATTAGGCACCTACTCCTTGGTCTCTGCAAATACAGGCGTGTCATGTTATGTTTCATAACAATAATGCATTTCTTATGGAATATTCCAATTGATACGAGTTATAATTCTTCAAAAATTTCAGTAGGTACCTAGTGATTGACACCTACATTTATTGCGTTCAATGCAAAATCTATATAAAGCTTCAAAATTGAAAACATTTTTATAAAATAAATTGAATTCGTTTTTCACGGCCTGAAAATCGAATTTATTAATGGCCTCTGAGGCTGTCGAAAAGGTTTTTAAAAGGAGCGCAATCTGGTGTGAATATTCGATTGATTATTATGTTGTACCTATGTGTCTAGTTTCTTGGCGAATGTGGAAATCAGAAAACAGCAAAAAGTCGTTGAAAACAGTAAGTTATTACAGTTCACGTAATTGTAAGAACTTTCACAGTCTGCGGGGTAATTGCGTAACACACTAAAAGTTTGAATGGCTTTCATTTCGACAGTTCAACAACATTCATTGCGTTATTTACGTTTTTGAGCAGACAAATTTTTCAAACCTATGAAGCAATGGATTCCTTTAAAATTTTCGGATTTTGATTGAAAGTGTCTTGCGCAATTGGGGTGCTGATCTCAGACTCAATCTATCAAAAAGCCCCTCCCGCTACCCCCCTAGTTCCCTACCCCCCTAGTTTTCTACCCCCCCTACATTTTTGACATTGATTGACGCTGATGTGAGAGTGCGACTCGATTTTGAACATTTTTAAATGCGGGAATTGGTCTTCAGGTAGTTAAGTTGAGGGTCAACTGATACAATCATGTATAGGCAATTTTTTTTACTGACATCCGTGCACCACATTTGTATGAAGATATAGGTATATGCATAATCAGCTTGTTTTCTTTTCAATTCTGAAACACAGACCTTCTCTCTGTTAGAGGAAAGTTCGGTTCTAGAACATGCCAGTTCTTTTTTGCCGTTTTGAGAGCAGTGGTGGAGAAACAAAGTAAAGTGCATACCTGTCTGGGCTCAAACCCACTACTTGTAAGTCGACGTCGGTACAATGCGTGCCACGAAAGATGAGACACCACGGGGTTTGACTTGCGCAGTACACGATTTTAGGTCTCTTTAGCGGTATGAGGTCTCAGCGCGGGACGGGACTGGACGTCATAGGGGCGGCGGAAAGAGTGCGGGAGGCGGGGTCAAGTCTCATCTTTCGTGGCGCTAACTATACCTCTATTACCACTGCTCTAGTTACGAAAACTTATTCTTCTTCTTGTCGCTGGCACGACTGTATTCCATATCTTGTTGGCCCAAAACTTCGTAACTTCCACGGCGTCGTCGGTGGCAGTGCAGATGTCACTTTGACTGCATGTTTTGTGATACAGAGCGCAGGATAGGATGTGGAGCATAGTTTGTGAGATAGCTCCTCACACGGCTCACACCCTACTACCGTTCCGTCGAGTTAGCCCCACTTTACCAGGTTGGAGTTACATCTACCCACTTATATCTGGAGACGGTTCAGGAGGCCAACCACAAGCTCTTAACGCGATCCATTTTAGGACCTAAACTGAACTGTTCTTTTAATTCGTACCATGACGTCAGTTTAACGATTCAGTTTAGGCCGTGCCATCTGCTGACAGCAGTTGTCCCAAACTGAGTCGCAAGTTTTGTTTTCATTCATAATTGTTTGGTACTATGACATCCATAGAGCAGCTCAAGCGATGCATTTTAGGAACCTAAATTGAAATGTCTTGTTTTTGAATCGTTTTTAATTAGCTCATGGTAGGTCACCAGGGAGCTCCAAGTGGACCACAAAAGGTTACACGTAAACTCATTCTCATGATATAATAAGTTACGGAACGCTTTACAACATCCGAGATTACTATAGAGAAATTGGTGTTTCCTTTGGCAAATACTACCACCAATGTCCTTTTAGATCAAATATAATTATTATTGCTGTATTTGGCTTGAAACTGCATTCCTTATCTTGTCTTGGCACCGTTTGGGGTTAACTTCGGCTTCGAAATAGGACATATATTTTAGTCTCTCCCATTAAAGCAAGTCCCTTGGAAATAGAAAATTGATGTTGGTTCATTTATAATCTTGCATCTGGTGCTATGTTGAAAATGTTCTATGCAGACATAAGAAACTAGTTATCATTCTTATCATGTTCGATCAACGGGGTAATTGCGTAACATACTATCAGTAGGAATGGCTTTCATTTTGACAGTTCATCAACATTCATTGCGTTATTTACGTTGTTGAGCAGACAAATTTTTCGAACATATGAGGCGATGGATTATCAATATGCTTCAAAATGATTCAGATTGTGAATGATAATGTGTTACGCAATTAGGGTGCTGAATTTAATAGTGTTGGCTTCATAAAATCTCTGATACAATTGGTCGACAGGACAGATTGCTGTCGCTAAAAACTAGCGCTGGGGCTCGTCCTCGTATATGGTCTTAGCATAATGCTGAGTGAGGTGACGCATATTATCTCCCAACTTGTATTTTTTTTGTGTTTGTATTCTTTTTCTACGTTATGTTTACAGCAAATCAACGTAAAGAAAGAAAGAATAAGTATTTATTGCGACTCGTACAGGAAGATACTAATTAATTAAACTAAACAAAGTAAAAAATAAAAAATCAAGTTACAAGTATTTTCTTTCTTTCAGATTTTCTATCGAGTTATCAGAACAAGCCATTTTAACCTCGTGTTGGAAACAAAATATGTATCAATTAAATTTTTATTTCATTCAATTCTCGACTTTAGTCTTTCGAAAAAACAATTTCATTACAATAATGTTAGTCTTATCCGTCAGACCAAACTAAACGGATATAGATCTGAATCCAATTGTGATCTGAAATTGGCTGAAAAGTACAATATTCCCTTAGTTCTACGAGAAGATTGATTCTAAACAACAGCTCCCTTTATTAACGACAGATTGTACAGCCACAAAATATTGCAGAAGGTTGGCTCTATACAACGAGGGGAAACGCACGCACACATAGACATGATTCACGTACCGGTGCATACACTAGAGCATTTTCTTGAGCATTTCTATGTGATGTAACGTTACGGCGAGTGATCATTTACCTGTAACATTCCTTTCTATTTTGCGTTTACTCTTTGTTGAAAGATCGGAGCTGCAGGTCGCGTGTGCTGCTTGATGAAAATTAAATGATACACAAATTCAATTCCAATCTTTATTGCATTCACATACGACGATGAAATGTCAAGAACTAACTGACATTTTTTTCAATTTTACTTTTTTTACGTAGATAGACTTTACAAACGATTATTTAAAGTATCTACGTAAAAAAAGTAAAATTGAAAAAAATGTCAGTTAGGAGTTCTTGACATTTCATCGTCGATATGTATTATAAAAGATCTTAATAATGTTAAATGTTTCACATGGTTGTCGGGCACAACAATTTAGGATAATAAGAAAAGTAGCATGCTTTAATTAATAATTGGAATAAATACATAACATAACAATGAAAGGTCATTTAAAATACAATTCATAAAAATAAAATAATAATAATATTGTCACAAATTAAAATGTTACAAGAATAATAAAAGTCGAACAAAAAAAAGGCAAATAAAACAAAAGTCACAATATGAAAGTGATAAAAAGAAATGTCTCAAAAATTAACAAGTTCAGTTCATTTATTCGTTTGTTTGCAGAATCAAATTGTAACAAAGCGTCGAGTGTCGTGCTCATTGTTCGGTTCGTGAAAGGGTGACACATTGGTGCGGCTAACGTTTTGTTACAAGTAAATGCCCTATACTCTCCCTCTTTCTCTGTAGTTTATAGTCACCTATACGCGAGTTCAAGCGCACTGGTGACTTAGATTCGTCAGTATGCATACGAACAGCGAGGCACGCGTCAACTGCAGAGGCGTCGACACTTCGACGGCTGCCGTCGACACCGTGCCGCTCGTGTATTTGAGTACGATGCTCAAATACACGAATGGCACGTTGTCGAAACTTACACACACTTGGGCTACGTTCGCACTGACAAGGGGCTTGCTTAGCCCTAGAGCCTAGCGAGTCACGTTGCGAGCTTAATAGCGAAGTGAAACGAACGCTCTAGAATTTTCGCAACCGGCCGCACAGCGCGCTTGGCGCCTGTCCTAGTCGCCTAGCTTGTATTGAAGGATGTTAAGAGGGGACGGGGCCTGCGAGGAATTTGAAAAATAGGTATTTGAAGAAACTATTGCCGTCGCCTTACCTCAAGTTTGCCCCCGTAGTGTGTAATAGGGACAGCTGCAGCTCAGACCGAAATTATTACAAAAATTTTGACGAGATCGACGTTTCGTATTCCCTATTTTTCTTCTCGAAAACTGAGCCGATTCAATTATTTTTTACATTAACATTTTATGAAAGAGTATGTTTAGATTCATATCATTTTTTTTTTAATGTTAAAAGCTTTTTTACTTTGTCTGGTAGTCCTCTAATCACGGCTGTAAAAATATGGCATTTTTTGTAATTTTTATTAGACGGTCATATTTTCTTTACTAATTAGTTGCTAAAAAAAGAAAATGACAGGGACGTGTTTACAACAGCAGACCTTGATTTTCTGAAGAAAAAAAAATAGTAATCTAGAGGCATTATTCACGAAGAAAAAAGGGGGACACATTTGTATGGAGAATCGCACGCCCTATTAAGTCACTAGGTTCTAGGCGCTAAGCAAGCCACCTGTAGTACGTATAGAGATGCGTCTGTGTTTGTGTACAACTGTTTTCGTTGTATGGAGCTGACTTTCTGTTCTATTCTGTGGTACACACCGCACTGTAATATCCGGGGCAGAACAAAAAGATACCGCACCAATCTCCCTTTGTTTTCCTTTCCTATTGATTGCCACAGTCATAACAGTGTGTATTATGATTATGAGAGAGACCTTTGCATTATCCTTTATTAAAAGCTGGTTTTGTATTAGGTATTGTCCTTTTTGTATTCTCTGAAGAAATATTTGGATATTTCGCAGCGGTCGTGGGTTCGAACCCAGGCAGACGCTTTACTTTGTGTAAACATGTAATAATAACTTCCTGACACTGATATTTACATAGCAGCTAGCGTCATACGACTTTGTGTGGGGTAGGTACAACTAAAAAGTGAAAAATAAAAACTTTTCCAAAAAATAACAACCGACTTCCAAAAAACCACTACAAAGTTATAATAATAACTTTAATTTCGGAAGTCAGTGGCAAAAAACGAAAATACAAAACCAAAGATACCGACTTCCGAAATAAAAGTTATTTTTCACTTTGTAGTGTTTTTTTGGAAGTCGGTTGTTAAATGCTTCTAGGGTCATAATAATATCTAAGTACAGTCAAGGAAGGAAATTATTAAACCAAATTGTCACCTACTTCAATTATTTGTGATTTTATAGCCATTTCATACAACTGTCAAAGAAACAGTTGTGCGTATAATTAAATAAAAAAGAAAGAAAGAACACAAACACAAAAAAGAACATATTGGGGGACAGTATGCGTCACATCCACACAAAACAACCATTGCTTAGCATAATGCTACGATCCTATACGAGACAGAGCCACAGCGCTGGTTTTCAGCGACAGTCGTCGTTGACATGATGACGTTAACCGGTGCAGCATACGATAAGATAAAAATAACAAATAAGAAATAAAATAAATACAAAATACCTAGTTATATAATTATGTTTATATAAACATAATATTGTATAATATTTTGTTCAACAATTAATTTCCCGAACTTTACCTGCCCATAGTATTGTCTATACCATAGTATACAAACAATACTAGTATTCAGTCGTAAAGCATCATATATTCAAGACCAATATTTTTCAAATACAGAACAGAATTTCCAATTTCAAGCTCTAAACTCGCAGAATAATGCTACAAATCCAAGATGTCTGCTTTGAATTATCGCCATTCGTTTTCTCTCCGAAAAAAGGCAACCGTACGTGTTACGATTGCACCTGCCAAATTCGCCATATTCCACGTTTCCGTAGCCAGTGAGACGGCAAACCACAGAATATACATGGACTCTACAGAGGATGTAACTTCCCAACTTCGTCAGCCTTCTCACTCACACATATATAGCCAACGTATATACAAAATTCAAGTGGAAATTACGGGGAGTCTCATACCGTTCTCACACTTCGCCTACCAGTCTTTAATAGAGGCATCATTGCCTAATCTGCCTATCCTTTTAACAACTATGTTGGAGTCGGCTTCCAGTCTAACCGGGTGCAGCTGAGCACCAGTATTTTACATGGAACAACTGCTTATCTGACCTCCACAGCTCAGTTATTGGGTATACCTTGGTAAGACAGGTTGTCAGACTTTCACATAAGTAAGCCTACTACATAAGCCTAAATAAGTTTAAAAAAAATGTTTTTGTTAGCTGAAGCTTATTACTGTGTATCTGAATAATTGCAGTATAAACTATAAGATTTTTTAATAAATGTTATTAAATCTGTGATAACAAAAAAAAAAAAATATTAGACAAAATAAAATGAAGAACAGAGGTTCTCCATTTTATTCTGTCTAATTTTCTTTTTTTAACGTTTTACGGATAAATCCCGAAAGATAAAATACCAAAATTGAAATATACCATTGTGTAACATGATTTTATAACATCTACATATTCATTTATTTACAAATACGGGTAAACACTTTTACGTATTGTTTCACAACTCACTAACTCAACTCAACTTTTTTATTAATTTGTAAATAAATGATTTTGAATTTGAAAATTTCCGTTATAAATACATGAATTTTGAGCATGTGTGCGTGCATTCAGCAGTAAAAAAGGCAGTTCAATACCAGTAGTGCTAGAACTGCCCATACACGGTACTACAAACAACAGTCTACGAACAACATCAGATATGCAGTGATAGATGTCTAGCAACTTGTTTGTGCAATTCTGCTAAATGCTGGATACAGTGCTTGCGGTAGGAATTTTGCTTCACGTGCTTTCAAATCACGAACGGAATGTTTGAATGAAAGTTGGTATAGTTCTGATTTTGTTTCGTCGAACCTCGAATTAAGGTTAGGTGGTTTAAGGTTATCATGACGTCGCCTGCGTTTCAAGTTTGGAAATTTAAAGGGCCTTGAAGGTCCGTGGCATACCTAGCTGACTGGCATTTTGTTTTATTTTTTTCAAAATGGCGGCCACGTATGAAACCCATATAAATCGATAGCTGACATCAATTAAAAAAAAAAATGGATGTCACGTGATCAACTTTGAACGCTAATATCACGGAAACGCGACACTTTACGGGGTTTGGTCTTATTATTTTATCTTTTTGCATTGATGTCAATCCCATTTGTTATTCATGATCATGGTTTGTTTGTTCGAATTAAAAAAATTCAGTATTTGTTTGGAACTTTTTGTTATAAATAATGTTATTAATAATCTACTATGGTGACAAATTGGTGCACAATTTTTTTGTTATTATTGTTGGTAGATATTCGGTACCGTAAAATGGGGTTACATTGATCAATTTTAAAATTCGAGGTTGAATATTTTTTTTTTTTTATTTATTTTGAGGTTGGTTTCTTCGTTGTCCTTCTCATCGCTCTGGTTTTATAAAATCTTCTTTCTTTGTCCAGGCGGTTTTCCTCTGGAATGCGCTCCCTCAGAATATCAGGACGGTAACTAATCAGTTCACGTTTAAAGTGAAAGCTCGAGAACATATACACAAGAAGTTGGCAGATTCGTCTCAGAATTAAGTTGTTGTAGGGTTTCTTGTTTGTCTCATAACTTTTTTCCTATATTTTGTTGTATGTATGTATATATGTATATATTCTTATATCGTAGTTAGAAATATTTTCTTATATATATTTTTTTTTTCTCTGTTATAGCACCTACTGTGTATTGTCTCTGTATCACCCTAAGGTAGACTGGTAGAAAATGCCTAAGGCATTAAGTCCGCCTTTGTACAGTTTTTACTTGTGCATAAAGATTTAATAAATAAATAAATAAATATTTCTGTACTAAGAAAGCTGAAAAAATTACAAAAATAAATGTAACATCGGTTTTATGGGTTGTATATGTTTACATTAAAGTAATATTTTTGGACACTCCTTTATGAGGAAAAAAAAAATACCTATAATCATCGTGATCAACTTCATACTGCATCGGGGATACTTTGATCGCACTAGTTTTTGGTACGTATTTTGACAGTAACCCCAAAAACAAATTAATATCGGTCCACAAATGTTTGTGCTGCAGTTGTTTTAAGATGATGGTTTCTGAGTGGGATTCTTTGATAAATACAAATAACTGTTTTTTTTGTTCAAATCTATATATTTAAATCTAATAAAATTTAAGTTAAGTTAAGTTTTTCATAAGTCGAAAGTTGTTATCAAAGTAAACCCGTAGAATCAAACTAACCCCATTTTACCGGTATGATAAATTCTTTTTATCCGGTTTTATGATGAATGAAAGTTACGAGCTGTAAACAATCTAAATATTGTTATAAATCCACAAATCACTTATATATTTTATTAACTTCAGGTAACTCTCTATTTATTTATATACCTACACAAATTAAAATATATAGGGATACTACATATTTATAATTTGAGTACCTACAAAGGTACTGCTAAGGTATTTCTTAACAAATTTCTTTCAGCAGACCTGCGAAAAGAGAAATAAAAAAAAAATGTATGTCTTTCTTATAAATAAATATCTAGTCAAAATATTTAATAAACGGTCTATAGGTATACCTGTATTTTGAAAATCTATTTATGGTTTGTTATTTTTAGACATAGACGTTACAGCCTTAACTAAATAGAAATTAAGTACATAATTCTCGTATTTGTCACAATTCACAAATATTTCAAAATTCATTAAGTACTCAGTTTTCAGATTTAGAGTCACTGTCAATTTGTAATGAAGAAAGATAAAACAAAAATAGAAATCGAAAGACTCACTGCAACCCAAACAAAAACACTCCTTGTAAAAAATCATCTCGCCTAGTTTGAAATGAAAGAATTCGCTTCACAAATCCGGCTTGTGATTGGGGTTGTTGTCTACAATGCGTCCGGGGACGGCCGGACGCCGGACACGGCAGTCGGACGTGATCGATGATGGCGTGTTGGGACGGTTTGGTCTAAGCGAGGTACTTTTGGAGTTTTGTAAAGGAACCTTGGATGCCCGGTGAAAGGGTTATAGAAGACGATGGTACAAAATTAAAAAGCTACCTTTATTATACTCCAATAGGATCCATCCAAGGGGAGGCCTCACTCCATACAGGAGTAAAGATGATGGTGAAGTCTATTATCGTAAACGTTATCATCTTCATAATTTCGGCCGAAAGATGTCCACTGCTGGACATAGGCCTCCTCTGCTTCGACCGGTTTTGTGCTTCTCGCATCCAACGAGTTCCTGTGGCCTTCACAAGGTCGTCGGTCCACCTTGTGGGAGGCCTTCCAACGCTACGTCTTTCGGTACGCGGTCGCCACTCCAGAACCTTTCGGCGCCATCGGCCCCATCGGCCATCCTGTTCTGCGTTCAATGTGCCCTGCCCACTGCCACTTAAGTTTGATAATTAAGTATTTGTCGGTTACCTTGGTTCTCCAGCGTAAACGTTAACTATGCTGTATGTTCATTAATACTTTGTTGATTTAAACGGACAAATGCACTTTCCTATGTGTTAATTATTTGAGCGTACGGCATTCGTGGGCTGTAGCTAAAAATCAGCGTCAGGTATACCTTGCGTTGTCATCTGACATTATGCTTAGCTAAGGCCCTTTTGACATTAAAAGCATGGCTTTCTTTCCGTTTTTCTATAGCTTTAAGTCTTTATTATTGTAATGCCAATAAACGTATTGTTTTGCTTTCTTTTGTAATAAATTATGATTGAATTGAACTCATTTCTCTCTACATCAGCTCGTACATATTTAGATAATACCATTTACTTATCTAATTCTCGCTTGTTGTTGGAGTTATACGAGAATAGTTTAATATGTTGTGGCGAAAAAGCCTGGCTGGAAAGTTGGTGGTAGGAATGACTTCTTATAGAACACTTTACGTAGATACGTTTTCGTAGAACTGGCTTATCTGCTGCCTGGCACACACAAACACAATACAACCGCGTTCTTAGAATTTGTAACGTTCTAACTCATCTATATTAAAGATGGGTTTACATTTAGAACTAATGTCGTGAAACAGTAGCTTGACTGTTCTGTAAACGCCCGCTTTACAAATTGGTTTCGAGGAAACGTTAATAAAACCACCTTTTGTTGTGTCTGCTGAAGCCTTCGAACCTAAACTTTACACAGGAAAATTAATTGAAGCACACGGTGAACGACCTTTGTGTTTCCCGCTGTTTGCTTATCTTTTGGACTTAAATCTTCACGTGCTAAGTAAGGACTATGAAATAAAGCATTACGCTGTGCAGGAACGTTACGTCAGTTATCTGTCATACAAGAAAGCTTAAACTTGCAATTTTATAGCTTCTACGTTTGTTACATTTTAAAATATTACGAGTTGTGACCTAGATTTCTCGGCGATTAGTATAGCCGCTTATTTCAAATTGTGTCTTTAATTTTCGTTGAATTTTGCCACTTTTTGGAGAAAGACATTCAGTTTTTCTATATGAATTTGTAAAGGTACCAATGTGTTTTGTAAGACTTGGTGCTAAGAGTGGATAGACTAATTTATAGATGGACTGATTTTTAATATGTAAAGCTTCATCATCATCATCATTTCAGCCGAAAGACGTCCACTGCTGGACATAGGCCTCCCCCAAGCACCTTCACTTCGACCAGTTCTGCGCTTATCGCATCCAACGGGTTCTTGTGGCCTTCACTAGGTCGACGGCCCATTTTGTGGGAGGCCTTCCAACGTTATTCCAGTATCTACACGGTCACCACTCCAGAAACTTACGGCCCCATCGGCCATCTGCATATTCAGCTTAGCAAAGCTAAAAGTCAAAGAGTTTAGTGTACTTTTCACATCCATCTCATCACCCCAGTAAAAATCTTTATCAGCAGTCATTTCAGAGTTCACTTTCATCATCATTATCATCATCTGCTTTTTCATTTTACCTTTGAAATAAGTTTAACAAAATAATATATCCGTTGAATATCAAGCCATGTTCCGACACAAAGTCTTCAAGTCATTCTGCCATCACTTTGTCAACGTAGTACCTAATGCTGTAACGACGCGAATCTAACTAGATACGTTTACGTATTCCAGTCCATTGTAGTATTGTCAACATTGTGCTCTGAGCTAGTAATGGCTCGTTCAGATGGAGAATGATTTTTCGGAATTTTTATATATAAATACTGACGTGATTAAAGAAACAAAGTCCCTAAATGCATTGACAGAAGCATTTTGCCACCGCTGAAATCTAACGTCATCTCATTTATTTAAGACTGCCAAGCTAAAATGGGATTGGGCAAGTCACGTCGGCCGCATGCACAGTGACCGCTGGGCACCAGTCTCCACAGTGGGTGCCTGAGAATGGACGGCGCCGCCGAGGCCGGCCTAGAAAGAGGTGGCGAGATGACCTAGACGCTTAATACAAGGGTCGGATCAAGGTGGCTGAAGAAAAGGATGCCTGGAAGGATTTGGGGAAGGCCTTTGCTCAGCAGTGGGACAGTGAAGCCCAAGTGAAAAAAAAAACTTAGCCCACAGAGAACCATTGCTGAAAAAAAAAATTGGACGAGAAGGATGAATCCCTTTTCCCTCTCATTAAACGATACATTTAATTACCACGCTTATTTAATACGCACCGGGGAGGTGGCTCATTCCGATCCCTAAGTTAATTTTTCCTCACGTAAGTTTTCTTCTTTGTAACCCCGCTTTTGCACCCTAGTTGTGATCTTGTTTATCGACTTAGACGACGAAATTTTGTGTAAAAGACTTGTCAAAAACATGTCATCGCATACAATTTTAATGACGTTTCAGACATGTATTGTTAACTATTTTGTTTACCTTTTTCACAAGTTATTTATAGATGTATGGTACACGATACGATGCTGGTTTAAATAAAAATCCTATTCCTCAAGTTTTCGTATTGCACCGACCATGTTTGTCTCTGCATCTGGTAAATCCGCCTCTGTACATTTCTGTGCTTGAAGTATTAAATAAATAAACAAATACACGAAATTAGTAGACAGAACATATAGAATCTTCGATCAACAAGTATAGAATACATGTTTTATTCCTTGTTGTAAACACAGTGTAGGCCAGTGGTGTCCTATATTACCATTAAAAACACATCATGTCAATGAAAAAGTTGTAAATGTCAGGTTTCGAGCCTGCCATCGTACCCACAGTTATATTAGCACCATTTTATACTGCGTAAATCTACAAGAAGACTCACTAACTTAATTATTAATCTCCTGCGATAAAACTTTCCAAATAATATAAAACTTCTGCCTCCAACAATTCCATCTGAGCCGGCCAGAACATTCCCACAATAGAACTAAACTTTGAATCACTTAGCGATTCCCTATTAACTTGCTTCTAGTTCGGAGTTATTTCATGACGTCATAATTATTGCCCGCATTCGGGCAATTATGTATGTATATTGCCAGTAAGGTATGCTGGGTTTTAGATTGTAACAAGCGATTTTGAACTCTATTGTGTTGCTGCTAAAGGTGTAAGTGGTGTGTGAGTGGATAGTTATATGGACTAAATATATTAATGTTGATTTAAGGAAAGCAGTGTATGGAATTAGGCATACAATTATTAGAACCAACAATGTACAGTGGCAAGGTGTTGATAATTCTGAGATATTGAGCGTTAGAAAGAGTCTGTCACCATAGTATGAGTAAAAGATATGACGATCTTTTGGAGAAGGATTGTCCCGTGTCTTCTTTAGACTACATCTGAGGCATAAAATATCATCATCATCATAATCAGCCTATAATGTTCCCATTGCTGGGACACAGGCCTCATCTCGGTGAGAGGGAGTATAAAATAATGTTTAGTGAAAATTATTATTATCCTATTTTTCTTTATAAGTTTTCCTATCAATAATAAATAAAAGATATATACGTTTTGTGTTAATATTTTGATTACTGAATTGTTAAACCTTTGTAAATTGTCATAGGTGTTTAATATAAACCAATAATTATTTTAAAAAAATACAGCGTTTCCCCCTAACCGAATGGCATTCCCTTTGCTTACCCTACTTATCTAGCAACAATTAAATACCACTAGCTTTCTCGTGGTCCATATTTACTAGTACGATAAGTACTATTAGTTATTCTGTGCTAATCAGAGATTGCAAACGGTTCCAAAATACCGGTATTTAGGGGTTCCGGTACCTATACCGGAACAGGAACCAGAACCTAAATTGGAACCTTTATTTTACCGGTTCCTAAGCAAACCGAGTCCAAACTTGTTTAGTTTTGTAAAACATCACAAAGTCATCGTTAGCTTAACCTCTAATACTACGAACGAAGGCGAACTAAAAAAAAAAGCCACGAAAAAAAAAAGGCTAAGCACGCTGCGAACACATCCCCTCTTCCGTAAGGAACCTTTAAATCAGGTGACAAGGAACGGGTATAATATCATCCGATATAAAGGTTCTAGGAACCTATATTTAGAACTGGTACGTCGGAACCCAAACCGGAACCGATACCGGAACTGCAATCATACCGAAAAGAGGAACCTTTATAAGAACTTAAATGAAGAACCAGAACCGAAATTGGTACCGGTTTTCAATCCCTGGTGCTAGTACCTACATATCATAAGAGTCCAAGGGCAGACAACACATTAGGTACAAAAAGACGTCGCAAGATAATGTCGTTATCATGAATATGGTAAGTGTCAATTTCAGTTTGGAGGTTTCAAGTAGTCCTTATCCCATTTAAGGTGAATGTGACCTGTTCCATTGATTGCTAAACCAGTGAATACATTGGTATAAGTGGTGGCCCTCTTCTTCTTTGTCGATAATACACTTTGATTCGTCTATATATATAAAATTCAAAGTCCTGACTGACAGATATATCAAGGCACAGCCTAAACCGCTGGTTCTAGAGACATGAAATTTGGAGGGTGTGTTCTTTGTGAAGAGTAGGTTTCCACTAAGAAAGTGTTTTTCTAAATTCCAGCCCTAAGAGGATGAAGGGGGGAGGGTGAAATTTGAAGCCGACGAAGTTGCGGGTAGAAGCTAATTTTATATAAGCTTCCTTTTAGTTGACGTCGGAAAGGTCTTCCATAGTGCAAGTATTTCTGCACAGAGCGCACGAGAAGTTGATATAAACGGTGAAGGAAAACATCGTGAGGAAACCGCATGTCTTAGAATCAAAAAATTTAGAAGACTTGTGACATCCACCAACCCGCACTGGGCCCGCGTGGTGGATTATGGCCCACTCCCTCTCATAGAAAAGGGGCTTGCGTCCCAGCAGTGGGAACATTATAGGCTGTTTATGCACGACTTGAGGAGACATCGTTTGTGATGTGGATTCACAGTCGCACTGTGGCTCATCGGAGTACCCCCACCTGACTAAGTTGTACCTGCAGCGATGCACCTGGCTTCAGTATTGGTCTTTACCCCGCGTCATAACCAATAGCGATTGTCGGAAATACGCGGTAACTGCGTTCATAAATGTCACATTTTGTTTGGTGAACCGGAACGCGTGATCATGCCGACAGAGAGTTCCGGTTTTCCAAAATATGAGTTAACTTTGGGGTTTTTCGATATCCAATTTTCTTAAAATTCAATACGCCAAAAGAATGGTATGTTGTATGTCGGGTTGTATGTTGTACAAAATAAATGATTCACCAGCATAAGAAGATTGTATTTACGGAATTCTTATCATTAAAATCATAAATACAACTCTCTAAGTTCATGAAGGTATGTAGCTATAGGTAGGTAACTATTTAATGACTATTTCGTGAAATATTAATCTTGGAAATTTGAATTTCGAGGATTACCCTGGCGTTTTCCCCTTAAATATGCCACACTTAAGCCTATATTAGGGAACTAGCTGCGCTCCGCGGTTTCACCCGCATAAGTTTCGATCCCGTAGGAATATAAGGATAAAAATATCCTATGTGTTAATCCTGGTTATAAACTATATGTGTGCCAAATTTCATCCAAATTCGTTCAGTAGTTTTATTTATTTTATTTATTAAAACTTTATGCACAAGTAAAAACTGTACAAAGGCGGACTTAATGCCTTGGGCATTTTCTACCAGTCTACCTTAGGGTGATGCAGAGACAATTCACAGCAGGTGCAATAACAGCGAAAAAAAAATTAGAAAATATTTATAAAAGATATAATAATAAATACATATATAGGTACATACATACAACAAAAAAATATATATAAATAAAAAAAGTTATGAGACATAAACACGACAACTCAATTCTGAGACGAATCTGCCAACTTCTTGTGTATGTGTTCTCGAGCTTTCACTTTAAATGTGAACCGATTGGTTACCGTCCTGATATTCTGTGGGAGCGCATTCCAAAGGAAAACCGCCTGGACAAAGAAAGAAGACTTTATAAAACCAGAGCGATGAGAAGGACAACGAAGCAGACGATTATTCTCGGACCGAAGATTCTTGCTGTGTGCAGAGCATAAATATTGACAAAGAGAAGTCAGATAAGAAGGAGAAGTGGGTTTGTGAAGAAGAGAAAACAGGGTTGTCAAAGCCCTCAACGCTCTGCGCTGCCGGATAGGTAACCACTTTAAAAGTGATCGATGTGCGGACACATGATCATACTTGCGAAGATTGAAAACGAATCGAATGCAGTTATTAAGAAGTCGGTCAAGTTAATTGAGGAGAGTAGTTCTTGCGTGAACGAGTAACAAATATCCATCCATCCATCCATCCTCACAAACTTTCACGTTTATAATATTAAAGTAGGATTAAGGATATACTCACGACGACCTTTCGAAAGGTTGATTAAATAAAAACATCATAATAAAGAGGTATTTTTGGAATGTCTCATTAGCCGTCCGTTCAACCCAAGCTCGTTGAAAAGGTATTGTACAAAGCTGTTATTGAGGCATCTCAGTAAATAAAGTATATTTATTTTCATCATGTCAGATTTTTGACATTACCACAATGGAACCTTACCATGGAATACGTGGGCAGCCCCAAATATTACAGGTATTACAAGTATGGAAATAGATAACAATATTTTGAGGACAAACCCGGTGTCCCTGTGACCTTGTTCGGTATTAACTTAATTTTATTATAACTTTGTATTCTTCCAAAAATATAAAGTCCTCCAGACCGAATTTCGGCAATGGCGATCAGTCTCAGCGGATACCGCCCTTTGCCACGGGAGATATAGTGCAAAGTGCAGTCCGATGTGACAGCAATCCGACAAAACCGGCGAGAGATCAAGCGCAGGACCACCGGCTTAACGTGCTTTCCGAGGCACGGGCAATGCTAAAAATATACAGCGTGTATCAAAAAGGTGTGGTCAAATTTTAGGTTGTGGTACAGCCCATGTCCAACCTGCTGGGAATGTTCAGCACCGTCTACCAGGCGGAGTGTGTGGCCATTATAAAAGCGGTTTACGTCGTAGAAGCCTGGAGAGTTACGGACACTCACAATATACCTATATTTTCTGACAGCGCCCCAGTTCTCAAATCCTTAGGAAAAATAACGTAATATTACGTCGAGACTTTTATTAACTATAATTGCAATGTAACTATACTATACACTAGATACTAAAATAAATGACTAACTAACTTACTATACAAATAAAAAAAAGGACACTTAGGCGTCGAAGTACTCGTCCGCATCGCTGTCATCCGGAAAAGAAGACTATGTCTATACAGGTTGTTATTGAATTAACGCAAACCTCTTAAGGGGTCATTGTACTGTATATTGTTATTGTTCATAATGATGAGTACAATGACCCCTTAAGAGGTTTTGCGTTAATTCAATAACACGGTATATATTATGTAGACTCGAGATTCCGGGCAGATACTGAAAAATTCCAGACGGAAAAACCCAATACTTACCACTCTGCCCGACCCGGGAATCAAACCTAGCACCTCATGGTCAGCAATTAGTCCTTGCGACCACTAGACTAACGACGAATTCTTCTGACCTAAGAAGTAGCCTTTGTCACTCTCCGGCCTATCACACTAATAATAATATTATAAAGGCGAAAGTTTGTGTGTTTGTATGTTTGTTACTTCTTCATGCACAAATGGCTGAACGGATTTGGATGAAATTTGCTCCGTTGCTGTGTGAAAGAAGGGCAGACAAACAAACACACGCGGGGATCGAGGGGGGATGGAGGGGGGGGGGGCGGGGGCTCAGCGGATCAGACCGGACTAAATCTTATAATTTGGATAGAATCAGTTATTAGTCATTACATTTGTAAGGAATCTATGCATTTCAAAATTTATTGGCTTAAAAATGTTGTAAGTATAGAATATTTTCTACCATTTTCCAATCAATAATCAGTTTGGCCCAGTAATAACGGCCGCGACTTACGAGTTGTAGGTCGTAGATTCGAACCCAGACAGGTGCTTTACTTTGTGTACATTATTCCATCACCACTGCTCTCAAAACGGTGAAGGAAAACATCGTGAGGAAACCGGCATGTCCTAGAACCAATAATTCTAAGACATGTGACATCTACTAACCCGCACTGGGCCCGCATGGTGGATTACAGCCCAGTCCCTCTCACTGAGAGGAGGCCTGTGTCCCAGCAGTGGGAACGTTATAGGCTGATTATGTTATGTAATCTGTTTGGTGTTTTTATTTTTTTATTTTAAGTAGAGCGTCGTAATGAAAGACAAGCAAAAAAAAACAAAAGCTGGTCTTTTGATACTTTAATGACATTGGTGATGACACGTTTGATGTCCTTTGAACTTCCCCATCAACGTATTTAAAAGTCCCATTCCATAAAACAGAATATGTCATTAAAGCTAAAAGCGCTTCATTGGTTCGTTCTATAAAAAGCTGGAACCCTCAACAATCGCACACAGTATTAACCCCGTACGTAATAGCGAACATTAAGCGCTGTAGCGCTTTACTTAATTACGACTGTGTTTACGAGTTGAGTGCAGTTGAATCACATGCAAAATGCCGCTTATAATCTAGGAGCTAGGGACCAAAGTTTTCATGTTATCACAACCACTATTCACTGAATATAAGGCTAGTGAGTCGTTACTGTATCGTTCAATCAATGAAAACGGGTGTGCAAAGGCCGAGGTCACCATTTTGTGAAACCACAGCTCTCCGTTACTCAAAGAACGTGTTAAGCTGTTGGTCTAGATGTCAACTGAAATGACAGTTGTTGCAGACTAGTCAAAAGCTTGGAAAGTGTGAATACGGATCTAACTTGGGATTTTGCAATCTTATTGGGTAGCAAAAGTTAAATTGAAATTATACCAGTCTTAAGCTGATAATCGATATTTTACACGATATATACAGGGTGTTCGGCAGAACGTTGAACACACGAATATGGCAGATAGATGGGGTCGTCTGCTACCTACCCAGCCCAAAAAAAATTACTCAGGCCCCATAGTTTTTTTTTAATTTTTTTTTATTAACGAAATTCATGAGTTTTAAAGGCGTATAACTTTATGTAGGATAGACGAAACTGGCAACACTTTGTTTTTGTTTTTGTCTCGACTATTGGTAGATTCATCTAAAATTGTTGTTTGGTGAACTAGACAAAAAGTTATAAGCCATCAAACATTACAAAAAGGGTTAAAACGTGATTTTGAGCTTTACTTTGCATTGCATTAAAAAAAAACTAAAAGTGATTGAAGACTTAGGATTTCATCGAAACATCCTTGGTGTATGGCCTTTCGAACGGTATGTAATTTGTCGAATTAAAAAAAAAAAAATATTATATTTTTTTTTTGTGCTGGGTAGGTAGCAGACGACCCCACCTATCTGCCATTTTCGTGTGTTCAACGTTCTGCCGAACACCCTGTATATGACCATTTTGTACAAATTAGTTGAAATGGGAAACCAAAATCCAATCCTAAGTTTATTACTAATTTAATGAAATATTTTTTGTCACCTCATCTCATATTACGTACATTTGCGTTCCGGTCAAGTAATCATCATGACCGCGACTTACGAGTTGTAGGTCGTAGGTTCGAACCTTGACCGACGCTTTACTTTGTGTAAATTATTTCTTTACCGCTGCTCTCAAAACGGTAAAGGAAAAAATCGAAGACATGTGACATCTACCAACCCGCACTGGGCCCGTGTGGTGGATTACGTAACGGGCCATTATTCCCTCTCACCAAGAGGAGGCCTGTGTCTCAGCAGTGGAAACGTTATAGGCTGATTATGCAAGTAATCATAATAGCTTACCTGCATGATCTCACTTTCAGAAACCAATGGTAAAACCCCATTTTTTGACAAAAAACACGACGGATTATTGCTGACAGCAATATAATATAATAATATCAACATCCCAAAGAGCGTCCGGTTATTTGCACTTTAGTCCACGAAAATCCTAAAGTGACCAAAGTATTCCGGCGCACTGGCTCCTACACTATAGCCCCTAGCAATCGAGTGCACATGATCGCAGCGCTCAGTCAGACGCTTCCCTGGTATTTGCGAGGCAGATGAGATAAAGAAGCACTGTTTACTTACATAGCACATGCAGAAGAAAGGTTGGGAGACTTTCTGAGGATAGGAATTTGTAGATTTTGCTTATGTGCTGTCTTTTGAAGTGGTGTTATAAAATAGTTTTGTGCTTTTAAAAATGGTTGTGGTTTGTTATTGCAAGAGAAAAGAATCTTCATACTATAAAGCGTGAGATCTCGCTGTTATTGTGATAAAGTTTTGAGTAGTAAGTTATAATATCATCGATGACATTTAATGAGCCAAATTTATTTATTTTCAATGCCATTGTAAAGTTTTGAGATAAATCGCTAAGGTTATCGAAAGTAGAAGATTTAAAAAATTTGTTAAATCTTTTATTTGTTGGTTTTAACTCTTTGATGTTTTAGAACATTTTCTGCTACCAAATCATTTCATTTGGTAGTTGAAAATGTTTTTACATTTTCAGCTACAAAGATGTGAAAGTATCAACTACCAAGATAAACAGCAATGAATACCATTCAATTAGCTTTTTCAGGGAAGAACATATTTATGACGAAATCTGGGGAAATAAAAATCATAATTATATCTTGAGTTTTCTCGAAGCCACCATTGGATTTTGTTTTATTGGGAGCTTAATTATTGCATTTCAATCAACTCTTTTCATTCATGGCGGGCTGGTAATGTGACCTATATTATGAGCCTGTCGGGAATACGTTGATTACCTACTAGTTACCTTGTATACTTACTTTTATAGACGAAAGGTTTGAAATTACAGGCCTTTCATGCGAGAATGGTCAAGTCCAGATGTGTCCTTATTCAAGGCTGAATAATCGAACATATGGGTAAGAGACCCTTCGTCGATTGGGAACCTTTCCTTCCTGTAAATATATTTTCCGATAGCATCTACATATTAAGTCCCAACTTTTATATCTAGTTTTATAGTATTTATAGCATAATTATAGTGTTCATAATTATCAGATAATTTACATTCGACCGCCACTTAATCAGTTACCTACTTTAGTAAATTATATTCTAAGTTGATTTTTGAGTGACCATTTGTAACAAAAAGGTCCTAGTAAGTTTTTGGTTGCAATGGAATTTGAACCTTGTTAAGTATGATATTCAGTTTGTTGTTCCATAACTTTAAAATTTTCTCAAATTCTTTATTCAAATATAGGTAAGTACTGTCAGTAGAAAATATGACATGCATAGTTTGTGGCTTGCAACCTTTTCTAGTACTTAATTAGAATTATAACTGGCATAGAAGCATGAAATAAACGTCATCATGCAATTAAAATAGAAAAAAAAGAATAAGAAATCAGTCAAGCTGACAAGCGGATGTCATGGTATACATAAAAATATAAAATAATTTAAAGATCCTTATAAGTACGGTGGGCTGTGCTGGGGCGGCTGCTGCAGGTGCGGAAAACCTCAAACGGTCCAAAAACTCCAATCTTTGTGGAACTTATATGTTCGAGCTGTTTGGGGTTGAAACACTAGGGCCATTTGATTATTGAAGTTTTGGTTTTTGAAGTTGAGTATCCCACCCATGGGTGTGAGTGCCTACTTAGTTTTTTGAGACATTGCCAAGCGGAGGGCTGTCCTATTTTTGGCCAAAGAATCAGCAATTGACAAGGCTGTTGACAGCGATGCGGATGAATTTTTTGAAGCCCTTTGATTATTTTCCCTCCTTCTTAACTTGTAAATTATTTTAAGACTTTTAGCTTGATAAATTATGTAAATATAAATATAATTGTATACATTAAAAAAAAATAAGTACGCGATGTATAAAGAAACAGGCGTTTTATTTATCCTGCACCCTAATTGCGTAACACACTATCAATCGGAATCAAAATCATTTTAAATCAAATTGCTAATCCATTGCTTCATAAGTTCGAAAAATTTGTCTGCTCAACACGTAATTATCGCAATGAATGCTGTTGAACTGTCAAAATGAAACCGATCCCGATTGATAATGTGTTACGCAATTGCCCTGCTGGTACAATTAACATCCCTCCGATGCTAGCAGTACCTTTTAACTACGAAGTTTTTCATTCCATTTTAACATTAAAATTTCTCTCTTCTTCTATGTAGCACTCTTGCCAGAGTGGCCGTGGTCCGCATGCAGTTTCTTGTCTAGGGGCTGATGTGATTCACCTTAAGATTGCTCGCCACCTACTCCGATTTCTGGTATTTTTTGTGCACTCGTACATACATTTAATTTGGTCAGTCCATCTCATGGTGAGCGTTCGCGTGGTCTAGTGCCCTCCATTCTACCCTGCAGGACAAGGCGTTTAATCTATTCATTTTAACATTTACTTAATTGGAAATAATGCTCAATATTATCTACTTATCACCCCACCACCCACCATACCCACCTTTCAAATCAATTAATATAAGTAAGTAATTACCTACTAACTACGATGTTTGTCATTCCATTTTCACATTTACTTAATTGATAATCATGCTCAATTCATTAATAGATTTGTTTACGATATGATCCTTCATAAGGGCGTTATTATCATTGAAGACGAATTTATTTAACTAAACATTTTAAGCTTGTTTAGAACAAATTTCCATATAAAATTGAAAGTTACAATATAACATAAACAAACAATCTATCTCACGTCTGTATTTCCTGAAGCAGAGTTAAAATCCCGGTTGGGCAGAGATAAAATATCGTGTTTCCAATTATCGTAGGTAGAGAATTATATAGCCGTATTAATGAGCAATGATTTGCTTTTATTTAGATGGAAGATCTAACCGATCCCGATTTCTGTTCTGAGCTCGTGATTATATATATTATATTATATTGATTATATTATACAAGGTGACGACGGCAATACGGCAGTAAATTAAACTTCATATATCTATTGACGTTCCCAGTCTGTTTACGAAAATTCAAGCAAATATATCCAATAGTTTAGTCATTATAACATTAGTCATTAGAGCAGTGGTGGCCGAGTGGTCACGGCCGCGACTTACAAGTTGTAGATCGTAGTTTCGAACTCATTCAGGGGCTTTACTTTGTGTAAATTATATAATCACCACTGCTCTCAAAACGGTGAAGGAAAACGTCGTGAAGAAACCGGCATGTCCTAGAACCAAAAATTTGAAGACATGTGACATCTACCAACCCGCACTGAGCCCACACCCTCTCACAGAGAGGAGGCCTGTGTCCCAGCAGTGGGAACATTATAGGCTGAGTATGTGGTCATTACAGCTAGTCAGAGATTGGCGAAACCCATCGTCGGACCATCACCTGGTATATTATAGTTTGTTTGAAAAAATCACTTTATTAACATTTCAATGTTATGATTTATTTGATAGTTCCAAAATAGTCATGCATTAGACGTATTGCCTTGTTTTCATTTGTTGTCGTATTGTTGTCTCCACATTGTATTTGTTTTGTTATTTTCATATATTATTCGACTTGATCTTTGTGTGCACGTGTTTCTGTGTCAAATAACCAATTTTACTTTCTTTTCTCTTTTTCATTTGAGTAAAAAGATTTAAAGATGTTACTGAAACAAAATATACTGAATGTGTTACAGATATTCTCAAAATCTTACCGAAATCTTTAAACGTGTCGCTTATATCGAAACAAATATACAAATCCATTGTAAACCAAACTGTGGGCCTAGCACAAATATGCGGAGTAAACGTAAAATGGTGCGATTTAAAAATTGAAATGACTCATTTCGCAAATAGTATTTCCTTAGTTTTAAGATTGTATTCATATCTATGGGTGATACAAATTTAGCTTGTTTCAAAAATTTTACATCAAAATATTATAAGATAGTTGTATTTTCGATTCAAATGGGCTCGTGGCTAAATAATAACAGCCGCACGGGTCGATCGAAGTTCAAGCTACGCTTGCCGAGGTTGGTTCGTGGATGGGTGTCCTTCCATTACATATCAAGACCCCTCCGTGCCTCGGAAAGCACGTTAAGCCGTTAGTCCCGGCTCGCCCCATGTAAATTGCTAGTATTCAGCTACATCCGGGTAGGCTGGAACCCGACCTCAAGATAGTTGAGAAAAGACTAGGCAGATAATGTGTTTAGCAGTGCTCATAATCTCAGATAATTTACATTTCATCGCCACTTAATCATTATCTACTTTAGTGTAATCTCTTCTTAGTTGATTTTTGAGGGAACATTTGTAACAAAAAGGTAATTAAATAAGAAATTTTTGGTTGCAATGGAATTTGAACTTTTTTAAGTATGACATTTAGTTTGTTGTAATAATAATTTATATTATGTTTTGAATTGTCTCAAGAAAATAGTTTTTGTCTCCAAAATCTACTAAAACCAAGTGATATGATTGCCATTACAACCACTAATAAAGAGGTTTGTTGTTCCTTAACTTGAAAGTTGTCTCAAATTCTTAAAATAATTCAATACGTTACGCTTCTATCGCACGTTCGTACTAGGGCCTCTGCTTTCCAAAGAGCAAACGACGATCGATCAATGTAAAGTACTGCGATACAGCTCGCCACCTATGTAACGTATCGACGTTCAGGGGTTTCGATGATAGATGGCGCCACTTCCCTGGCTGTGGGAGGTCGGATTGAAATGTACAGCAAATTGTATTTGGAAGACGTTGATTTATTTCGTTTGTAGTACTTCTTTGTATTTTAAAGAATGAGTAAAATACTTTTAGTGTCGGAATTAAGTTTTTACCCGACTACGGCTAAGCTAAGGAGGGTTATGATTTAGGGTTAGTATGTATGTATGTTCATCTTCTCCATAGCTTTTAAACTCCTCGTTGTATCTTGATTTGTCAACCAGAGGTTGTTCCGAGGTATCTTTGGAAGCGTCATGTTGGTCCCTCGGATTATAACATAATTATATGACGCCACATAAAATACAACATACAATACCCTTATTTTACATAAAGCGTCCTATCCTATCTGACCTCCACAACCCAGTTACTGGGTAAAACGACCCTTTGGTAAAATTGATTATCGATTTTTCAGGCTTCTGGCGACCCGTAACAACTGTCAAAGATCTGCATATGACATCCGGGACCAACGGCTTAACGTGCTTTCCGAGGTATGGAGAGGTGTTGAATTCTTGATATGCGAAGATGGTTATCCACGGACCAGCCTCAGCAGGCTTAGCTTAACCTGAGTGATCGACCCGTGCGGCTGTTATTACTTAGCGACAGTTCTTTGGTGATATATTAAAGTGACATTAATTTGTGTATCCGGACTATTAAATGCATAACACACCAACCGGCAAACCGTGAAAACGCTCATAGGGCAGTTTTTCATAAATAAACTAGCTCCGTGCCTCGCCCGCGTAGTACATATGTCGATAAAAAGCCTATGTCCTTTCCCAGAGCTTAAAGTATCCCTATTCCAAATTTCATCAAAATCGATCCAGCCATTTAGGAGATTTGCCTGAACAAACAGACCGAAAGCCAAAAATTTTAAAAATTGTCATCATCATCATCATCTGCCTAGCCTTTTCCCAACTATGTTGGGGTCGGCTTCCAGTCTAACCGGATGCAGCTGAATACCAGTATTTTACATGGAGCGACTGCCTATCTGACCTCCACAACCCAGTTACTGGGTAATACGATACACCTAAAAAAAAAAAAATTAAAAATTGTATTTTTTTTAAAGTACCTCAATTATTATACTTCCATATGTATTTAGTAAAAAGCGGTTATTTTGACATTAAAAACAGACACATCAATTTTATTTATTTTTATGAATGTACGTATGGATAGGTACCTATAAAAATAAATAAAGATACCATCTCTAACAGCAGCACCATTTCAAAACCTCGTTTCATTAACAAAATATCACGCAACTCAAAAGACCAAAAATAAGACTCCAAGGTCTGAAAACCTTGCATCCTTTTCAAAACTTTTTCGAAACAAACTCCACGTTCGAAATCATGACAGATTTAACGGTTCTCCTTCACAAACACACGGAGCAATAGATTCAAACGTTTTACTGCACAAAGTTTAAATGAGATAGCATTTTATGTTACTCTTCAGGGCATAGTTTTTTGGTAGTTTGATCGAGTTTTGTCTCTCTTTGGTTCGGGTTACTTTAAGAGTTAGTTTGTATTTGGATTCGGAGGTCATAGTTGGGAAGGTCGCGTTAAAAGAAATGGTTTCGGTACACGCGATTATTTTGTGATGAAAACCATTTAAGTCAAAGAGACGTCAAGAAGATATTTACGTCAAAAGTATTAATAGCGAAAAAATAATTGTATCCAGCTCGAAGGACCTTTTCTTTTTCAATTATTGGCAAGTCAACTGATTATGCTTGCATACCGTGTGGTAGGACCCTGGTGATCTGCTGTACAGGTGCAAGTCCAGACACCAGTCTCTCACAAACGAAAGTCAATAGTTTCTAAGCTTGTCTTAATTAATATGATGCCATTGTTTGTGAAGTGAAAATAAATTATTTGAATTTGAACTCTTATTAAAACAACAATATCTCTTGTCTAACACAATAAAGGTAAAATATATAATATAAAAGCTTTTAGTAATTTGAACGTCGAAACTAGTTCATCAGAGTACAGTGCACACCTTACGTACGTCTCAGGAGACGAAACTCGACCACGAAGTTAATGCTTCCGCTCCTTTGAGCCTTAACTTATAATAGAAGGCGAGCGACGACCGAAACTGTAATTTATTTATTTAATTAACATTGAAATACAGCTAGACGATCGGGGATTAGGACAAAAACTAAGATGGCTGCTTTTAATTTGAAATTTGAATAGGACGCCATCTTTACTGATAGAAACTGCTTAGATCTTGTGTAGAGTTTGGAATTCGCGTGAAATACACGCGTACTGAAGTGAAAAAAACTCCGAGCCAAGCTTAGAAACTATTGACTTTCGTTTGTGAGAGACTGGTGTCTGGACTTGCACCTGTACAGCAGATCACCAGGGTCTCACCACAAGGTATGTAAGCATAATCAGTTGACTTGCCAATAACTGAAAAAGAAAAGGTCCTTCGAGCTGGATACATATATTTTGAATGGACACTGATTTAAAGACGAGTTATGAGAAAAATAAGTTTTCTCTAAAAAATTTAAATTCCTCATATCTCGTCGTTATATCAGAGTCCTTTGAAAATATATATTTGGGAACCTAGATATTCTGTAAGCCAATCGTAATAAATACACACTACTTTAAATATATTATGTTTGATTTACAAATTATTTTGGTATTACGTTTGTATGAACAACGCATGGTTCGCTGGCCTCTTAAGACTTTCCTATTAAAATTATTTGTCTGAACGTCTAACGCACCTTGGATTACCGCCCACTAGCTCACCCTGTCATCTGGCTAATGTAAGTATATGTGTCATGAGCAATTTTGTTTTTGTCCACCTTTATTGTCCCACTGCTGGGCAAAGATCTCTCCCATAACTCTCTACTAACTGTTCCTTGTGTGTTGCCTTTTCTGGCCAATAACCAGCGTTTTCTTGGCCTCCTTCGGCGACAACGCCAGTCTTCTGGCACCCCACTGCGTGACAACTCTAGCCCATTTGTCTCGATGCATCCTACATACATGACACGCCCAAGCCCATTTTAAAATAATTCCTGAAATACAAGGGCAGAAAAAACTTTGCCCATTCAAAACACGGAAAAATCTAAAGGACCAATCAGTTTGCAATCTACATTTCACATCTAAACAAAAACGAATTAAAAAAAAAAAAGATCCTTGCAAAAAATGCTAGAATTGAAACGAACGATTAACGTGAACATTTCAAAGGACGAAAAGAATTCATTACCTTTAATAATAGATCAAAGAGAGAAAGAATCGTTAAAATAGAATCCAATTATTTCTATGTCCATTGAAAATTGTACAGGATTTAACTGAGCTAACTTTACGTGGGTTTTTGCTTGAAATAAATTATGAAATGGAGAAAGTTGGAAAGAACTTTAATTACAGTCTATTTTTATCTAAGCGCGAGTTATGAGATAGGGTGCTTAAAGCTTAGGATGTGGGCTCCAAATCTTATTTAGAAGAGAAGAGAAGAGTCAATAACCTGTACCTAGAGTATTTTGAAGGCCGTGCACAATACATATGATTCTTATCTCATCGTATACTGCATTGGTTGATGTCATCACGTCAACGCCGGCTGTCGCTAGAAACCAGCGCTGAGGCTCTGTCTCGTATAGGGTCGTAGCATTATGCTGAGCGATGTCCGTTTTGCGTGGATGTGACGCATATTTTCCCCCACCTTGTTATTTTTTGTGTTCTTTCTCTGCGTCATGTTTACCGCTATTTTCTTTCTTTCATTACGTAAAAAAATATAAAAACACAGTAAAGGCGATATAAAAAACTTCATTCTTACAACGAAACGCAATATTGGTAATACACCAGAGAGATTTATTAATAAATCAACCAACTTTCTTGTTTAATGGAGGTATAAAAAATTGCCAATCATCCTCCTTCGCCGCCTGAAACTTTATAATCTCCATTTTAATTCAGTGAGAAGTTTTATCGTAGCTAATGAATTTACAAATCCTTCTGGATTATGTCCCGAGTTTTAAAAGTTGGTAACGCTTATTCTGGCTCGTTGGCATACTCTGTGAACTGTTTTGTTTTGATTTTCGGCTGAGTAAGAACAAAAATTATCAGAATAAAACGGCTGCGACTTACGAGTTGTATGGTCGTAGGTTCGAGCCCAGAGAGGCGCTTTACTTTGTGTAAATTATTTCATCACCACTGCTCTCAAAACGGTCAAGGAAAATAATAGAGGAAACCGGCATATCTTAGAACCAAAAATTCGAAGACATGTGACATCTACCAACCCGCACTGGGCCCGCGTGGTGGGGACAGCCTACTCCCTCTGGAAGAGAGGAGGCCCGTGTCCCAGCAGGGGGAACATTATAGGCTGATTATGTATGTGTGAAAAATAAAAATATGGATTTTATTTTCGTTTTGCTATATTCTTAGATAATATTATTGTTTTGGAAAAATCTGTATATTTCCTGGAGTATATATTTAGTATTGAGTCGTTTAGTTTCTTTATGGAGTTTATGGCTAATGCAACCTGCTTTTGGTTGATACATTCTAGGTAAGTAGTTGATCAAATTGTCGCTGACAGGCATCGTATCTCTAATAGTGCTTACCATATTTTTATTTGCAGATTGTTCTTTACTCTTATTATCTATTAACATTACTGTATTAATGTTGCGGGCGCGTTGTGCGTGGTAAGAAGCAAATTTTTGGGTAAACGACAATAGCGCGTCGCGGCAACAAATAAGGTTCAAAACAGCGGCAGCGATTCGTTTGAGGTTAGTTGAATTGAATGACCACCCAAATATAAGCAATTTTGCAGTTTTAATTAAATTAAAAAATAAAGAGAATAGAATACTCTTTATTATGTACACCATATAAATTACAGAAATAAATATAGAAACTTTACAATGGGTGACACAATGGGCGGTCTTATCGCTAAGAGCGATCTTTTAAAGACAACCTTTGGATGGATTAAAAAGGGGCATGACAGACAAAATACACGACTCAGTGGAATAATTTTCACTCCGGACCCACCGTACCCCTGGCCATACCCCTGGGGGTAGGGTGGGACTGAACCATACCACCATAGTAGTGTTGTTCGGTATTTCTTTAGTTGATTGAATTACCTTTATTCAAATGTTGAGATTTCGGAAAAAATAAATTTGATCTCTGTTTTTTAATTATACTATTTTATTTTTATAAAATATTGTCTTTTCTTAGAACATTTGACAATACCCTCAATTTTTTTCCAGCTTCTACAGACGCCAGCACATCAAGCTACCTGAAACTGTCAAATTTTCCCAATCAACTTTGAACCTTATGCTTTAGCGATTAAATTGAAAATCTATTAAAAAACTTTGACAGATTGTAGTAGCTTGATGTGCTGGCGTCTGTACAATACGCTTAACAGTGCGACTAAAAACTGAGCCTTTTACGTTTAACTACGTTTGGGCAGTGCCTTAAGAAGGCATAAGGATGATAAGTTCCAAGCAGTTTTACGTATCCTTTTTCCCCATCCATCATTCCACTGCATTCCTCCCGTCCCACCAACGGAACACCATCATTTCTTAACAAGATTACACCTACCATTTTCAACTACAAACATCAAAATAGCTATATACCCCATGAAACTGGTTCAAGTACCAATATATCAAAGCTTCGGGGCGAACAATCTAATTGCCACGAAAAACTAGGTCAAATGAGTTCTGCTCGGCACAATGGAGTTCTTCTGTTATGGATATACTGTCAGATCGAGTTCATGAGTTTATTGGCTATTTTGCGGAAGAAATCTTTTGTTTTTAGTTTTAGATGCTGTTGTTGGTATGGACAGGTTTTGATCTGTTTGAATTGAGATTTTTTGTTGGTGTTAGTAGTATTGAAACTTTCCGAGGTTGTCTCTATTTTTGTTGAATTCCATGCTTAGTTACTATATCGACAAAGCAGAAGGGGTAGCAGTGGTGGTCGGGGAGAAGTGATGTCCTGAAAGCAGTGATGGCTCGGAGCAGTGACGGTCGGGGAGCAGTGATGGCCGGGGAGCAGTCCATCCATCGTTTCTTTCGTTTCCAACTTGTCAATTTGATTAAACTGTACTGTCAGTTTTCTCTGATTATTATCGCTAGAAACGTTGATAAAAAAAATCCAGTAGAGTATCTTTACAGGCCATCAATCTTAAAAAAAAAGCTACAGAAATTGAATCCAAAAACCCACAGCATACTCGTGCAACGTCGCTTTCTCAAAGTCCAAGAAATCAAAGTACGGCAGGACTACAATAAATCAAAAATGTAGGATACACACACTTATTCGAAGCCCCACTGAAGGATTTGTTATTCAATTTCCTCTCTCGAGTACTCCGACACATATTTTCCCCATACCTTTGTTATCCGATACGGTCTGAAGGATATCGACCTCTTGAGGTTTCATGGGAAATCGCTCTTTATTATCAAGAGGGTAAGGTCAAGAATGCTGTTCACTGCTACATCTTTTTGTTTCAAGATACTTATTCTGATACGGCTCATAATTATTGGACTTATGTGTTGACTGGCTCTGCCCGCTTTGCTCTTTGTACTTTAAAAGTTTTTTGCGGATTATCTAAAGAGTCCAAAATTAATTTACAAAAAATAAAACGCTAACCCTTTAAATTACTTATACATTTTAATTAGTAAATCTGTTGATCTGAAAAGGCTAGCCAAAGTGATTCCTTCTCTATTAGTCTATGGCCTGTAATGGTCATTCCAACTTTAAAACCAGAAAAAAAAAAATGGAAAAAAAAAATTGAAATTGCGTAACACACTATCAATCACAATTTGAATCATTTAGAAGGATCGAATCCATTGCTCCATATGATCGAAAAAATTGTCTGCTCAACAACTTCAATAACGCAATGAATATTGTTGAACTGTCAAAATGTAAGGCATTCCTACTAATAATGTGGCACGCAATTACCCCGCAGGCTAATTGCGATGCGTTGATGTTGGCTACACTCTTCGTTCCTATGCTCAACCATAATCAGGTAGGCTAATCAACCTGCAATTAATTCACCAATAAATGTTTGCTTGTGTTTAGAGACTTGCCCATAAACAGATAGTCATCATGATCATCATCAGCCTATAGCAGTCCACTGCTGGACATCACCTTCTCCAATTGCACGCGATTCAGCTCGATTCTTGGCAACTCTCATCCAGCTGCTACCAGAAAACCTGCGAAGATTGTCGCTCCACCTAGCCTGAGGGCGTTCTACCTTACGTTTGCCGATTCGCGGTCTCCACTCAAGAACACGTCTACATCAACGGTCAACGGTTTGGCCCATTGCCACTTCAGCTTGCTTATTCTGTTTTGCTTCTCTGCTGGATCACCTCATTCCTCATTCCCTCAGAGAGACTCCAAGCATAGCTCGTTCCATAGCTCGCCGACATAGATATACAGATAGGAGGCGTCCTACTAACGGTATCCTAGTAAACCAGCAACCATCAATCAATCATTATTTATTATTAACGATGTCCATTGGACCGTAGTCCTATTTAAAGGTCCTTCGATCCAAAGCTACCCTACGAACCCCAATGCTTATTGGAGAGGTATAAGAAAAAACTAATAAAAAGTAGACCTATAAAGATGACAGTCCACTGTGGATCACATAAAACGATTCAGTGTATACTGCTCTTTATAAACAAAGTTGTGACAAGGGGTGCGACTCACGGATTAGATAAAGTTAGTGGGCTTTTGTGTGTGGACGAAAGTGGAAGCGAGAGCGATTTGCAGCTGAAGTAGTCATTCTGCCTTGCCTTTTTCCTTTGCCAACAAACAAGTTCTTTGCTGTCAAGTTTAGGGTGAAAACATGCACGAGCATGCGCAAGCATACGTCACAAGAATCATCTCTTACACGATAGTTACAACTCTATTTCAGCTGTTGTCATAAAGTTCATTATCCAATCATCATCATTTGCTAACACTTTACACGTTAAACCGTTGGTCCTGATGGCCATTTTTAGATCTTAGATAGTCGTTACGGGTCATCAGAAGCCCTAATGTCAGACAATCAGTCTTATCATGGGGTATCGTGTTATCCAGTAACTGGGTAGTGGAGGTCGGATAAGCAGTCGGTTCATGTAAAATACTGGTATTCAGCTGCATAAGGTCAGAATGGAAGCCAACCCCAACATAGTTAGGAAAAGGCATCATCTTCATCTTCCTTAAGAATTGAGTTTGAGAGGACGTAAAATAACTTCTATGATGTAGCTTTTACACCACACACCCACGAGGTACAAACACCACCCTGGCTTGAATTGGATCGCAACGGAAATTGAAAAGCAAGAACCATTCAAACTTGACCCGATCAGCTCTTCTGTTCGATAAGCCATTGTTGCTACGTTATCTTAATAGCAAACGTGACGTAAAAGTGAGAATTATAATGTAGCGGTATCTACAACGCCACACGCGAACAACGCGTCATACTGACGTCACGAAATCTTATCACTTTTCAAACAGTCCATCCATCGTTTCTTTACTCTTCCCCTATCATTCACATTGATATTCCAAACTATCCTCACAACATTTTCTTCATTCCATGGCCCTCATAAAAATATTAATACCTAAATTACACGTACTACCCACATATTTCAGCAGAACGATAACATTTACTGAATAGCGTATAATGCGGGGTCCTAATTCCGGCCTACTAGTCGTTATCCGTTAAAATTACCGCGGTAAACGACACTTTCACATACCACTTTTACCTAACCCTGCAGCGTTATGTATTGTGTAGGCTTTCATTAAATTTTAGGGTGTAGGACGAATGGGTGCTGGCGATTTCAGATGCGCAGTGGTAGCCCGCGAAATTCAATTTTTCTTACGTTTTTTGCAATTTGCAGGTCAGTGTCAGGTTTGTATCAACCGATGGATAATCTCGAATACAATTTTATTTTATTAATAGAAAACAAACAGCTCTTTTATCACATTAAATTTCAGTCGATAACATCCATCGGTTTCTTACTAAACTTCAACTATCACCGACGATCCTGCATACTTATCTCTTTTGTTGACTGTATTTTTACCATTGTACTACAAAGTACGTACACGCTTCAAATCGTTTTATCAATGTAAGCGACGAACTTCAAACCTTTTTAAATTCGAAAAGAGTTTTAAAGGAAATCGGTTATTTTAGATCTCGGGGGAGATTTGTCTAACACTGCAAACACAGCGAAAATAATAATAATGTACCTAACTTTACTACGATTTGTCTAAAATTCTTGAGTGGGAGAGACGGAAAGGAGATGTTTCAAAATGGGCCAGGTCTATGTACAGTAACTAAAAAAAATTTGAAAAATCCGTAGAATTCGGGAAAAATACAGATAATTCATTTAAATGTATACTGTTGTGGTAGTGAATTGATATTTATCAATTATTTTTATCGACTTTCAACATGACGTCTCACCGATTTAGTTACTCTGTGCTTAAAAACAATGACAGTAAACCATAGATCGACCATTGATCATAGAAACAGAACTGTCAGCTGTCACGTAAGTGTCACTTCTTCAGAAATAAACATGTCAAACGTCATTAATCAATCAAAATGACAACTTACCGCCATGACGGGTTTTTGTTGTGTGTTGCAATTTCAAGTGTAATTTCTTGTGTTGACCAGCAAACCAAGCCATTTCAAAGTAATTGGACAGTTGAGAACTATTTTAAATGAATTTCCCTATTTTTAAGTATAGTGTACAAGGACCTGGCCCAGGCTCCATACATTTTGAAATATCTCCTTTCTGGATGATGTGCTTTTGACGACATATTTTCCTTCGGTTAACTTGCATGTTTTGGGATCTTTTGACTGATTTCTTATTTTAATAGAACCCCTATATGATTGGCGGCTCTATTAAGATAGAAATGTGATCAGTTTATGAGCTTATCACCCGGTGAAGTAATCTGTACTAATGACATTTCTTTCATCACCACGGTGAAAGTCAATGTGAGTACTTATTTAATTCTGTCTCCCATAATTTTTATTGCTGGACTATATCATACTGATTTTATTGAAATCTGGCAGAGAGCTTAATACCTGAACGTCATAAAGACATACTTTTTAAACAGGAACACAATATAAGGTTATTTTATATTGGCTAGCTAAACTCCGCAGACGCGATGGGTATCGATATCTAAACATGAAAATACAAAATATAAATTACATTAAATTAATTTATCGATAGTCGATACCCATCGCGTCTCCGGAGTTTTGTTAGCCAATTTAAAATAACCCTGTATGTAATAATCTACCAACCTGCACTGGGCCCGCGTGGTAAGTACAGCTCACTCCCTCCCGAAGAGAGGAGACCTGTGTCCCAGCACTGGGAACATTATAGGCTGATAGGTATGTATATAATAACTGCTACTATAACAAAACGTTTCACAGACAAGTGAAGCCGTAATTTAGACTAAAGGCCTTTTCAAACCTAAGCAGTATTCGCTACCATCTGCGGGTAGAGAAAACCGAGTGGGTATGCGGTAATATTACTGTTCACACCAAAGCGGATTTCGCTATCCTTGTGGGTAGAATTCCGAGTTCGAGTTTCTTCTTAATACTAAATACCTGAACGAAACCCGCGCGATATTTACCTCTACCCAGAGCGGCAGCGAATACCGCTTAGGTTTGAATAGACCTTTACACGCAAAAACTAGAATACCCTCAAGAAATCTGAATAATCAGCTATCCAAACTATACCCAAGTCTTAAGTTCATTATTAAACAACTAATTACTTGCTGAACCACCGGCGGCTATGTATTAGTAATTCTATATTACGCGGAGGTCTTAACCCTGATCCAGACGTATAGACCTGGATTACATTACGTCACACCGACATTTTTATCGAAGCGATATATGTACCGAGCGGGGTAATTGCATAACACACTCATCTAGCTGTTCCCCAACTATGTTGTGGTCGGCTTCCAGTCTAACCGGATGCAGCTGAATACCAGTATTTTACATGGAGCGACTGCCTATCTGACCTCCACATCCCAGTTACTGGGTAATACGATACCTCTTGGTAAGACTGGTTGTCAGACTTTCGGGCTTCTGACTACACGTAACGATAGTCAAAGATACAGGAATGGCAGCCGGGGCCAACGGCTTAACGTGCTTTCTGAGGCACGGAGGGGTCTCGGTATAAAACGATGGTCACCCATCCACAGACCAACCGCGGCCGAACCTGACGAACGACCTGTGCGGCTGTAATTATTTAGGCACGGATTGCGTAACACACTACCAGTAGCAATTGTTTTCATTTTGACAGTTCAACAACATTCATTGCGTTATTCACATGTTGAGCTGACAAATTTTTCAAACTTATAAAGCAATGGATTAGCAATTTGCTTCAAAATGATTCAGATTCCGATTGATAGTGTGTTACGCAATTAGGGTGCTGTTCTAAGCTTCCCGCATCCAGCAGATTCCTATGGCTTTCACAAAGGCAATACAAAGACATGAACCAACAAAATTAGACAGGTTCTAACTAAATTATATACCTAGTATCAACCCTAAGATTATAGGCTTATAGAGCGGTTATTGGTATCGACGAGTTCCAACTCCTCTGGGTGTCGGTTTATGTGGCTAAATTAACTTATATAGATGTACGACCAGCAAGGGTCGTCTGCAAAGTTTCATACTAATAATCTATGTACGGAAATTATGAGTTATAGCTAGAAAGGGTCTGGTCCTTGGGCTGCCTTGCGGAGTGGATTGGAGTATGAAGAGAGTACTTATGTTGATAGCTCATGAAAGTAATATTACTTGGAAACAACATAGGATGTTATTTTTTTTATTGCTAACACACTCTATAGAAAAGGGAGGATCCTCCGTCCAAACTGGTGTTGTGTCTGGCGGGCAACTGCCAGATGATTCATGTTGGGCCGTTGTATCTATGCTAGTTGCGCGGTAAACTCTACTTGCGAGATGCAGGATTTCGTGACGTCAGTATGACGCGTTGTTCGCATGTGGCGTTGTAGATACCGCTACAGGCCCGCTCTTGACCCCGATCACGCCTGATGGAAAGCGATAATGTTGATTTAATTTTTAATTTAGGCCTTGAAACCCGTGTAAGGACACGGGTTTCAGGCCCTGCAGTCTCGACAAATATAACGACAAAAATCGGTCGTTAAGTCTTATCGATGTCGAATTTCTTTAATACATTTTCAAACTTATGCTTTCGAAATAAAGTTGAAAATTTATTAAAGGAATTTGACTTAGCGACCGATTTTTGTCGCTGTCTAATGTCGAGACTGCAGGGGCTGGTAAAGACAAGTCATAACCGATCGGTGCGGGAAAAATATCCCCGTATTAACTTATGCGCGCACACTTAAGCGTGCTATGTTAGGTATATCACTTCGAGACCGAAATAGGAACACGGAAATCCGAAGAAGAACGAAACATACCCACATAGACGCGCTGTTTGCGCGACGAAAGTGGAAATGGGTAGGCCACATAGAGCGTAGAATAGATGGCAGATGAGGTAAAACAGTGGTGGACTAGAGACCGTGACCTGGTAGTAGAAATGTGGGCAGACAGCCAATGTGGTGGACCGACGACCTGGTCAAGATTGCTGGACGACTCTGGCTTAGGAAAGCTAGAGACAGGGAAGAGTGACGTGCATTGCAGGATGCCTATGCCTACACTCAGCATTGGTTTGCGAAAGGCCGAAGAAGAAAGAAGAGAGCACACATAAAAAAACTGGTAAAAAATTGTGACCGTTTCTTTCCGTAGATCAACCTGAAGCGATTTGTAAAGGGAAACCCACTGCTTTATGTAAGCACCTTTTTTTGTGGATGGGAAATCATCATATTTATGACCCCACCCACTCTGGGTGGAGCGGAAGGAAGTGTCAGACTCTTATTGACTAAAACCCACCCGTGTTCCTTCCTTAGCCCTTTATGTTCCGGGGTAGCGGTAACCCTTTCGGACAATCCCGCTACCTATGTAAGCACCCTTACAAACATTTTTGTACTTACATCTAAGATAATTATAAGATAAGATATAGGTAATAAGATAGGTAATTTTTATTTGCCTAAAACAGTGCTTTACATTTCCTTGTAGACATAGTCTACATTAATACCTAGGTTTACATAAAAGAAAACAAAAACAAAACGCAAAGGGAGCATTTTGCTTATGAACTCCACACTGGGTCGAGCCTGTCTCATGGAGCCCATGAGTGGTATTAAACCATAATTATAATAAAAATGCGCATTACATTATTTAAGGGGCTTACAGGACCTAAACGCAAAAAACGCAAGTTTTAGAAACAACAAAAGTATATGATAAACTACAGTAAAAAAACTCAAAAAAATATATGATATTCTTCAGGATAAATGCTAGGAAGATAGTGTGTTGAAAACATAATACAACTTATTTGGTACGATAGAAAAAAATCATGAAGATACCTCTAAAAACTTTATTTTTACAACAAAATTCATACTAATATACATACAATCATTATGATTTTTTGTCAGATTATTCTACAAGCAACATACTAAAACTATAGTGTTTTAGTTTTTTTGTCCAAACACTAGATTTTTCGTAAATCGATAATTGCTTCATATTTTGCAATAAATTACCAGCGTTGTGGCATCGCGCTTCTCTTTCTTTTCTATGCAGTCCGACAAAGACCACGCTTTAGGTCATGTAGTCCTCTTAATATCCGACTGTGGAAAACTTTTACAGAAATTCCTTAATATCCTGAAAGACCAAACTAAGACGATTATAACGAAAAAAAAAAAATACGTGTGGCACTCGGGGACTGCCGCGGTAAAGCTATTGCATAGCAACGCACACAAACACCGTGCCGAAGTCTGCCGAACTGATACGACGTTAGACGATGCTTAGGTTTATTTTCGTTACGGAATTTCTTCATTCGGTCGCCGCGCTCAAAGCCCAAGATAAAAGCTATGCAATAGCTTAAAATCTTTCACGAACACGGTTACATAATACAAGTTCAAATTAAATAAGCAGGCGAAACTCTGCAGACGTGATGGATATCGATATACACGATAAAACGAAACACGATAACATAAAAAGGTTTGATGTTTTTTTCTTAGGTGTCAACGACCGCTGGTAGTTGAAGTATAAGTTAGGAAAATGTGTTTTATCGCTTTTAGACATCGATACCCATCCCGTCTCTGAAGTTTACACAAAAAAAGCTGATTTTTAAAACTGATATTTCAAGTAAACATACTAACAACGGTCGATGACCCCACAAAAAAATTCAAATAATTTCTTTTTTGTTTTATCATGATTTTATGATACTCATCACGTCTGCGAAATTTCGCTAGCTAATTTAACCTGACCCGGTATACTATCCTGCCTTCACTCCAGAGAAACTAACTTTGATCAAATTACGATTTCATACATTCATAACAGTTTATTGGCCGCTAACTTGCTTAGTATTGATAACGCAGTTTGTTATACAACTTGTTTCCATGATGTCGATTGAAAACTCGAGTAACGGTCAAAAATTTACATTTTCTAATTTCAAATTTAAATAATTATTTTTATTCCTTAGCAACTTCCACCTCTGAAGGTTTTCACAAAAATAAGGAGGTATCATCATTAACTAAACCCGCAACCTTTTTTTAAATTACCAATTGACATGAAAAACTCTTCGCTAATTTAACGATTTATTCCGGTCTGGTCCCCTGAGCCCCCCTCCACCCCCCCCTCCTCTTCGATCCCCTGCTAGTTCGTCTTCTGCCACCACGGAAAACCGATAGCCCATTACCATTTCCGATGTTCAATTATACAGAAAACTATCTCAAGAAAAATCCTTAATTCCTCAAAGAAATCCATTGGAATAATTTAGGCTGCGCTACGAATTAATTTACGAATATCTCTTTCCGTTGGGTCAAATTTTTTTGAATGAAATTGCCACGAACGGTGAGAACTTTTTTAATAAAAAGCCCTACGACAGGTGGGCACTGGGCTGATTTATTGACTTTTCAAAATTACTATGAAACATTTTCGATCTAGGTACTATCTGCATACTAATGCGTGAATATTGAATTTTGTTGACATTTTGAGGTGAAGTTGCTTGAACCAATATTGTAAATATGGTCTTTCGAAAAGTACGAGTTTGGTTGGTTTTGTTTTTAAGTGTCAACACGATTCGCGTTCTTTAGGAGAGTTTTTACTCTGTTTATCTGTCAGAGTTTTACTTGTGTAACATAGGACATAGGCCTCTCCAAATGTACCCATTCAACTCGATTATCGGCAACTCCTCACCAGCCCCTGCAAAAATCGTCCTACTGTTTCCTGTCCTATGTTTGCCGATTCGCGGTTAAACTAAAACTTTTTCATCACGTCACACTTCATACTAGTATTAAGAGTATAAAGGCGAAAGTTTGTAAGTGTGTTTGTATGTTTGTTACTTCTTCACGCACAAACGGCTGAACGCATTTCGATGAAATTTGACACACAGATAGTTTATAACCAGGATTAACACATATAATATTTTTATCCCGATATGCCCACGGGATCGACACTTATGTGGGTGAAGGCGCAGCTAGTCAGTCATAAATCTTTGACACCAGGCGCAGCTAGTCAGTCATAAATCTTTGACACCAGGCGCAGCTAGTCAGTCATTAGTCTTTGAAACGATCTTTTGTCCCCGTCCTTTCTAAAAGCAAAATATATAAATGCTCGAACGGTCGGGTAGTTATACATCAGAAAACTATTTTACATGTCTACATACTGCTTTACATAAAGCAAATTACTAGACAGCTAAAACCTAACCAAAAGACTTTCCAAAGTCCAAGTTACTCAAACAACTAAGTTAAATATGAAATCTGCATGTTATAACTTTGAAATTCATGAACACTTGTTGAGAACTTGAAAATGTTAATTACTTAAGTAGTTTTAATGTATGTACTTTATAATCTTAATAACATGGTAATTATTTCAACAGAGAGATAATAAAGCCGAAAATGGCTTGAATTTAAATAGTGTTTTCTATTACTTATCGCTCTTGAATTTTTAATAGCTCTTTGCTAAATTACAGTCTTGTGGTTAGATCCATTTGCGGGGTTAAGCTGCCCTTGCCGCGGGCTGTGTGTAGACGGGTGTAGCTTCTGAATTACAGTGAAGAAAGCCACAGTAAGAACAATAAGACTTAAATTTTCAATGACGAATGCTTTGCTTTGAGTATGAATGTAGGGATTATAAAAAAAAACACGCTTTCATTACGATTAAAGTCAATTTAATTATTTTATAATTTTCAGTGCGTGATAAAAGCATGTGTTTTAGTGTTTTTTAAACTACATATTTATTTAGTTTTTGTTTTAAACTACATAAATAGTAATATTCTTCATTGAGTTAATAACTATAAAGTCAACGAAGTTATTACGATTACGGACTACTAGTTAACTCGAGGGGTTTACTAGTAGCCACTGAAGAGTTGAAGAGTACCACTATCCACCTCCTAACTCCATCATCAGATCAGCTCTAAGATATCAAATTAAAGTTTTGTCTTCTGAACTACATATATACAGGAAAACATCAACAACCTCTTAAGAGGTCATTGTACTCATCATTATGAACAACTTTTACTATGGGACCAGACCTGAAATCGCGAAAAAAAAAATCAGCTGTTCCCTATATTTTGACGAGTTATACGAACATAAATGTAGGGAACAGCTGATTTTTTTTTCACAATATGCTTGTGCTTAATGTTTTTTTTTTATTTATCATCACTGTAATATTTTCCTTATTGCAAAACAAGGTTTATCTCTAAACCCAGGTTTAAATCATCGATCCCTTTTTGACTACAATCCGACAAACTTAAAGTTCTTATTACAAAAACTGACGATCAACCCGAGTCTAAGTTGTCAATTTTGCATTAAGAACTTTACCTTTATCGGAATAAAGTTCAAAATGCAGTAACTGGCTTAGGCTAGATCTAAAGTTAGAACTCGTTTTGTAATAAGACGGAATGTATTTTGTTATGAAATAAATCTCTTATGACTTACCGTTAATGGAGATGTAACGAAGAAGAAAACATGCTGCACCAACCGCTAGTAAATTGGTATAATGCAGGAGAATGATGAGGAGATAAATCGAGCCACTTCAAAAATACACATCTCCCCTCTTTTATTCTTAACTCATTCTCCCTCAACCCTATGACGCTGCCAAAAAGTTTAATTTATGTCCGTTCACGATCTCCGACGATGACTGGCGGTATTCGATGTTCGATAACATTACTGTATGTATTCCTTGTTGGCTCATTAGGGGAGTGACCATCATTCTTTTGGCTTTTGATGTAAGTATATTGTTCTTCGATCCGTGTATTTACTACTTATTGTTTTGATCGAAGCAGTTTTGAAGCAAAGTGCCTAAATCGTCATTAAACGACACGCGACGTCAAAAAAAAAGGAGGTTATGCATACGGCGAGTACGGTATTTCTTTTGACTTATTTATTTATTTAATACTTTAAGCACAAAAATGCACAGAGGCAGACTTAATGCCATAGCCATGTCAGTAAGAGTCTGACACTCCCTTCCGCTCCACCCAGAGCGGGAGGAGTCATTAGATGATTTCCCATACAAAAAAAAAAAAAAAATGCCATAGCCATTTCCACCAGTCAACCTTATGTCTTTACGAGTATTAGAGACTCTTTATTTAATAGAGGGGCTCGGGGCTAAATAATAACAGCGTGTGGTTGTTCGGGTCGATCAAAGACGACGCTTGCGACGGTCAGTTCATGGATGGGAGGCTATCCATTACATATATGTATAGACCACTCGCGTGTTTCGGAATGCAATGCCATTGGTTCCCGTTGTCATTCATAGATCGTTGAAAGTCGCTACGGGTAGTCAGAAGCTCAGAAGTCTGAAATCCAGTCTTATCACGGGGTATCGTGTTACCCAGTAACTGGGTTGTTGAAGTCAGATAGGCAGTCGCTCCATGTAAAATACAGGTATTCCGTATCCGGTAAGACTGAACGCCAACGCCAACGTAGTTGGGGAAAAGGCTAGGCAGATTGATTGATTTGGTCCTTATTATAGAATGGAACACAATTTTAGAAATTCTTTTGTATAAAACAAAAGCCAACAAAAGAATGTATCCTAACTATAATATTATAAATGTGAAAGTAATTTTGTTTGTTACCTTTTCACGCCTAAACCACTGAACCGATCATCCTGAAATTTTGCATGTACGTTGTTAGGTGTACAGAAACGGACATAGGGTACCTTTCGTCCCGAAAAAAAGTGCTGTTCCCGAGGAAAACAACAATAATGTTATTATTATAATAGATGGCGCCACGTGTCCATTGAACTTTGTCACCTTATTTATTCTGATGCGGTATAAAGTTCGCCGGGTCAGCTAGTTTGGAATATTTTGATTTATTCCGGTCTGATATCCTGAACCCCCCCCCCCGGATCCCCTGCTAGTTATTCTTATGTTTAAATTTCTGTATTATCCACTATAACTAGGTCTGACCCCCGTACGATCAGCAACAAAAAAATGGACTTTTATTGTAACATGCACTTTTACATAATTATTGAAACAAAATGATTCAATAATCGGCTTCTTATCTTTTCATAATTATAATAAGATTGAATATTCCTTAAATTTTATATTTGTTATTGAGGATTTATAACACTGAAGTGTTAATCGGCTTTTGTTGCTGACTGTAGGTACAGTTTCAGCTGAACACTGAAAATATTTGTAAAAGAGAAAAGATGATTGGGATTTGCGAATATAATGAACGTTGGGCAGCTTTTAATGAAGAATAATGAGGTCTACAGCATAATCGACATAGGTGGATCGATATAGGTGGAGCGAAGATCTTCGCAGGATGGCTGGTAGCAGCTGGATGAGAGTTGCCGAAAATAGAGTTGAATGGCGTGCAGTAGGAGAGGCCTATGTTCAGCAGTGGACTGCTATAGGCTGATGATGATGATGACAGCATAATCAGCCTATAATGTTCCCACTGCTGGAACACAGGCCTCCTCTCTGTGAGAGGGAATGGGACGAAATCTGCCACGCGGGCCCAGTACGTGTTGGTAGATCTCACGTCTTCGAATTTTTGGTTCTAAGACATGCCGGTTTCCTAACGATGTTTTCCTTCATCGTTTTGAGAGCAGTAGCGATAAAATTATTCACACAAAGTAAATCGCCTGTCTGGGTTCGAACCCACGACCTACAACTCGTAAGTCGGGGCCGTTACCACTTGGCCACCAAAGCTCTTCAAGGTCCAGAAGTTATCCAAAAATAATAAATGGTTGAAATTATAGTCCGCGCGGAAATAGTTGGCCGCGCCTTAGGTATGTGAGCGGTGGGACGGAGGGGAGAGGGCGCATTATTCAGTACGTGCGTTGCAAACCGCCGCCTCACCCCTGTCCCCACCTCAGCGGCCAACTAGTTCCGCGCGGACTATGCATCAAACGGATATTTAGGTACTCATATGAAACAAAATTCACATCCCAAATCCAACAATGAAATACGACAAAAACTCCAGAAATAGACATATAAACCTCGTTTAATTCCATCCTTAATTTCAGGCGTTAAATCCGAAATGGCATATTAAAACATAATTATGTTTTATGATATGTAACTCAGTTGAAATGAGCGACCGGGTAAATCATGAAAAATTAATTGCAGAAGGACCATTTTAATAAAGCAAAATGATGAAATGAAGATTCTTTCTGTAAGTAGATCTTTTACACGACAATTTTTTTTTTAAACTAGATGGCGCCTGATTTTTTTAGCTGACTGATCCCTGAGAAGAAATGCCAAAACAAACTCGAGAGGTTATGGTCTCTTATAAAGTCCAAACATTAAAGATATTGAGTGAGTCTAACAATTGGCCCTTTGAAGAAAGAACAATTACAGCTTTGAGTAGAACTGTCCTAACTAACGGCAATACCTTAGGTACGTACTCAATTTGTAATGAGATGTTAGGAGGAGCACAAAATTAACTCCCAAGACACTATGCCAGCTCCCTTAACGCCAAGGTTTCTAAAAGCCATTTGTATGGCTTTTCAAATTGAGGTTTATCTATAATTTTAAAAAGTAAAGACATCTTGATGCCTAGTCTATTTTAAATCTAAAAAGTCTTATTTAGTTTTCCAAATAAGTTTATAGCACTGTGTGATCAAAATCCGCACTTCAATCATGCTTTTTGTGACTAAAGTAGTCCATTTTTACAAATGAATGCGTGACTTAAGTGCGGGTTTCGGTCACACGAGCTATAAATATTATATTACGGTGTACTTCGGGTATGCTATAACGCATTTAGAGAAAAGTGATCCTTCTGTACAATTACTCGTATTTTGGAGACAAACCGTTATTCGACAATTGTCAATAAAACATTTAAAATATCCAGTTACAACCGGAATGAAGGAGTTAATTGAGCCATTGCATATCAAGCGAGTTGGAACATTTTCAGCCATTTTCATATTGTTTGATTTTTGGGGTTCACTTTGGGTGAATAACAAAACGTTAAAAAACATAAAAAAAACATGGGTGAGTATTGGTTTTTATGAGATTTAAATATTTTTGTTTGTTCCAGCATAATTAAATTTAATAACACAGTAAACGGTCTAATCGTGCATAACTTTTAATCATTTCGGATGGAAGGACCAAATGTATTTCGAAATAAAGTCCTCTAGATTGTATTTCAGCCATAGCGGCCAATCTTAACGGAGACTAGCCTTAGGCGCGGGAGATATTACAGTGCACAAGTGTATGCGGAGACACAGGTGCACTCCCTCTTCCCTCACTCTCATAGTCCGATGGGACGGCAATTCGACACGACCGGAGAGAGATCAGGTGCAGGAAAAACGGCTTAATGTGCTTTCCGAGCCACGGGGGTATCACACCGCTGACTTACAAAATCCGGGCTCTTATTATGAAATTACTAATGGAAAAACTCATTAACACTTTGCCCGACCCGGGAATCGAACCCAGGACCCCACGCTCAGCTGTTGCGCTTGCGACCACGAGACCATCGGGGCAGTTATTATTTCGGAAATACATAGGTGTCAAGAATATTATATAATGTTACTGTTTTGTAATTCTGAACGGCTACGTACGAAACTACAAACTAAATTCAATGAAAATTATTGCTGTAAGTAGATCTTTTAAGACACTTTAACACATCAATATTTAAAAACTAGATGCGCGATTTCCTAACTGACTGATCCCTGAGACGAAATGCCGAAACAAACTCAGCGGTCATGGTGTCTTTTTAAGTCCAAACATTAACGATTGTTAAAACATGTATGTACGTCCCAAACATCAGTTTTTAAACATAACTACAAAAAAAAATTCGCCCAACGTGGGGCTCGAACCCACGACCCTGAGATTAAGAGTCTCATGCTTTACCGACTGAGCTAGCCGGGCATATCAACATTTTTTTTGTATTTATCGATCTAGTTTTTACCCATATTATCGTGGACCTATAATTATTATTAATACACCGTTATAAATATAACAACGGTTGCTGTTTTAAGAAAATTACACTTATTTTCCTTATAAAATGATAAATTTAAATTTGTCAAAATAAATTGTTTGCAAAAAGTTTCGCCCAACGTGGGGCTCGAACCCACGACCCTGAGATTAAGAGTCTCATGCTCTACCGACTGAGCTAGCCGGGCATATCATATAAAGATATAATGAGACTACCGCAGCTACCAGTTTTTGTCTATTTGCCAAAAAATTATAATAAAAGAAACTACGCTTATTTCACTTGTCATAAAAGCCATTTTTGTAAACGCGGAGCGTTCCGTTTTTTATAAAAAAGCCGTGTGATCTCGCTCGTGGAGACTACCCCTTAGAGGATACATTTTTAAAAGTCCTTTGTGACTTCGTTATAAAAGGAACTCTTATGCAAAACTTGTCCGAAATCTAACCGTTTATGCTGTGCGTTGTCTGTCAATGAATGAAAATATTGAAGATTTTTATTACCTACGTAGATTGCAGGTACTTACAATATCATAGTAAACCTTTAGGTAGAGGGGCCCGTGGCTAAATAATAACAGCCGCACAGGTCGAACGATCAGGTTAAGCTACGCTTGCCGCGGTTGGTCTGTGGATAGGTGACCATCTTTACATACCGAGACCCCTCCGTGCCATGTCCATTTCAACCGCGCGGCCAGCTCATAAAATTTGATGAAACTTTGCCAGGAATTAGTGGTAATTTGTTACTATACACACCTCTTTTCCTGAATTTGTTGCAAAAAAAACTAAGACGCTATGGCCAAAAATAGTTGGCCGGTAGAACCGCCACTTGCCGTAGTCATCACCTGTGATTACACAGAAACTAAATAATGCAGGTAGGCGAATGATGCACCAAAAGAAAGGTCTTAATTTGTTGTATTTGTTGCAAAAATAAAAAACGTCAAAACGTAAATAAACAAAAAGTTATGCAATATTTAGTTTCCAGGTTATGGGTAGGTAGGTATCTCCCCATAAATATCAAATTAATAGAGGCTTATGTGTATGGACAATTAGTTGCTAATTTGTTGCAGCGGATAAACAAGAAAAATACTAGAAAATATAGGTTCAATAATTTGTTAGAGTCGATTTTAGTTGGCCGCTCGGACGGCAATATGCCTAAAATACAATGACGTTTATTTCATTATTAAAAATAGGTTCAAGCTTAGTTAAAGTACTAATCGACAGGTAACGTAACCTAGTTTGGATAAATGTGGCGAATATAACGGTGAAATTCATATTTTAGGAGATATTCACTAAAATACAGTAGTATGAAACTGTATTAGAGCAGGGTGACCATGATTACATAAGTACGAAGGCATGTTTTTTAAATATAATAGGTAGAAAGGTATCCTATTTATATAAGGTACGAGTACCTATATTAGTTTAAACTAGCTACCTATACTCTTACATCACTAATCAATTTATCAACCTAATTTTTGTATCTTTTGTTTGCTTATTATGTATATGTATATTTGTTGTACTCTGTTATTCAATTTAAAGTTGGTATTTTTTAAATGTTAAGCTTAAAACACTTGTTATAAAAATAAGATTTTTGGCATTTTCAAACTCAAATGCAGCCAAGGGGGTTCATTACAGACTTTCGCTGTAATAGTAAGAAATGCTCAAGATGTTCGTCCCCATAAGAAGACGGTAATTTTCTTTTCTGGCCGGCACTTTAATTTTTGGGTAGGTACGTTATGAACTTAAATTAATGAAATTTCGTTAGGAAACTAAGTACAGACGCCAGTACATCAACCTACCCGAAACTATGAAATTTTACCAATCAACTTTGAACCTTAAGCTTTAGCGACAAAGTTTAAAATCTATTAAAGAAATGTGACAGATTGTAGTAGCTTGATGTGTTGGCGTCTCTACCGCAAAAAAATCAATTTCTATCATTCAAATAAACTAATAGAAACAAAAGCTACCAAGCTCATACAACTAACAAAACATATTGAAATGTAAAGTGATTACGGAATACCCAATTTATACAATTAATTTATTATTCCCAAACTTGCTAAGCCTACCTAAAAAATGTATACTGTGCATTCTATAGCAAACTATAGAAAGTATCAAAAATAAATAATTGTACTACAATAAATAAAAATAATTTTAAACGGCGAGCGCATTCCGAAGATAAATTCAAATATAGAAACGATTCGGCGCGAAATTTAATAAATGACTAGACTATGGTCAAAGGTCCTCAGTTATTGACCTATTAAAATGTATATATTATTAGTTTTGAACTAATAAAATTACATTAGAAAAGCATAAATAATTAGTATAAACAATGCTTTATGTATTTATATGCCTTAGTGTGTTTTATATAAGCACTCGCCCTAAAAAATAAGATATGACTATCGAACATTCCAATAATCACGATTCAGTCTCAGTTCATTGTGAAAATCCATGGTCACCCTGCTCTAATACAGTTTCATACTACTGTATTTTAGTGAATATCTCCTAAAATATGAATTTCACCGTTATATTCGCCACATTTATCCAAACTAGGTTACGTTACCTGTCGATTAGTACTTTAACTAAGCTAGAACCTATTTTTAATAATGAAATAAACGTCATTGTATTTTAGGCATATTGCCGTCCGAGCGGCCAACTAAAATCGACTCTAACAAATTATTGAACCTATATTTTCTAGTATTTTTCTTGTTTATCCGCTGCAACAAATTAGCAACTAATTGTCCATACACATAAGCTTCTATTAATTTGATATTTATGGGGAGATACCTACCTACCCATAACCTGGAAACTAAATATTGCATAACTTTTTGTTTATTTACGTTTTGACGTTTTTTTATTTTTGCAACAAATACAACAAATTAAGACCTTTCTTTTGGTGCATCATTCGCCTACCTGCATTATTTAGTTTCTGTGTAATCACAGGTGATGACTACGGCAAGTGGCGGTTCTACCGGCCAACTATTTTTGGCCATAGCGTCTTAGTTTTTTTTGCAACAAATTCAGGAAAAGAGGTGTGTATAGTAACAAATTACCACTAATTCCTGGCAAAGTTTCATCAAATTTTATGAGCTGGCCGCGCGGTTGAAATGGACATTCCGTGCCTCGGAAAGCACGTTAAGCCGTTGGTCCCGGCTGTCATTCGTGGATCTTTGAGAGTCGTTACGGTTAGTCAGAAGCCCGAAAGTCTGACAACCAGTCTTACCCAGTAACTAGGTTGTGGAGGTCAGATAGGCAATCGCTCCACGTAAAATACTGGTATTCAGCTGCATCCGGTCAGACTGGAAGCCGACCCTAACACAGTTGGGAAAAGGCTAGGCAGATGATGAGTAAACCTTTAGGTATTGTTTTACGTTTCGATTTTTTTTAATGAATTCTTTTTGATATGGGAATGATCATTCAGGACTAGGGGCGTCCGTCGTGCGACCAGACAGGCCCGAGTTGGCGTTGCAGTGTTCCACGCACGCCACTCCAGAGTGGGTGCGGCCATTATAGGAACGGGCGCACGGGGAGGTGGGACCCGCTTGAGGAACAGCGGGTCGAGGTCTGTGAGAGCGGTGGTTTTAGCCGGTAAGAGTCCGGCATGCCCCTCTGTCCCCCCGCGATGGAGGAATTCCATGAGGATTTCCACCGCACAATAAAAAAAAAAGGCAAACCGAAATACGTCTTATAGATATGTATGGCGAGGAAAATAAGTTTTTTCTCTTGGTTGCCTGCACCACAGAACAGTTATCTGTTCTGTGGCCTGCACCCTTATTGCGTAATACACTACAAATCACAGCAAAGATATTGCTAATCCATTGCTTCATAAGACATTGCTCAACAACGTAAATAATGCAATGAACGTTGTTGAGCTGTAAAAATGAAAGCTATTGCTACTGTTAGTGTGTTGCGTAATTACCTCGCTGGTGTCTGTCAGCCCTAAGAACTTACCTTTGTAATTTGAATTTCACCCTATAATTTTATCAGTACAGTTATTTCACACAATTTACACAAACACAACTGTTTATTCCTTATGCGGTCTCCTGTCCTGCGTGCATACGTTTTTCCTCATTAAATATAAGCGGGTAGCATTTTGCATTTCAACCGCGTTCATTTTGCAGCCGTAAATTTTGACACCGCAGTAGTGCGCAGGTGACTTTGTGTTTGTGCAGAAAGGCTCCTGCAAAACAGGCTGTTTTATATGCTAGGTAATATAATTGGCATGTTTTGAATCGAACCTCGAGTAATTGAAAGAAGAAGGAAAGAGAATAAATTTATTTAGCACAGACTAAAAGGCACAACCTAAAATATATGTCAGATAATAAAATAAAAACAAATAAAAAGTGTCAAGTGCGATGTAAGAAATTAGCAGGAAAGTGTGCCTCACGGCTGGGCCAAAAAGGTCCAGTTCAGCAAAAATGCCAGACAACTAGTGCCTGACGCTGGTTTTCACCTGGACCTCAAGTAAATTGAACCGAATTCTGATTTTTCTTTGTTAAAAATATTATTGAACACTAATATAATTATTGCGCCTCTTTTTGTGAACTTCAAATACTATTTTAGGGTCCTAAAGATACTACACAGCCAAGTAACTGCAACCAACTTGGATCAGTTACTCATCATCATCATCAATTCAGCCGAAAGACGTCCACTGCTAGACATAGGCCTCCCTCAAGCACCTCCACTTCGACCGGTTCTGTGGTTCTGTGATCATTTACTCGCTTGGGTGTAATTTAGAAAAGCGTTCATAATTAGAAGGTCAATAATTAGATTTAAGAGGATCAGTTTAGTACATATTTATTTTCCAATATATTAATCCAATATAGTAATTCATATTTCCACTACACCGTCAATTTTGTTTTTGTTTTATTGTGTATTGTACGTTATTGTCATTATTATATTGTTTTGGTTATTGCTAATCCATTGCTTCATATGTTCGAAAAATGTGTCTGCCTAACAACGTAAATAACGCAATGAATGTTGTTGTACTGTCAAAATGAAAGTCATTCCTACTGCTAGTGCGTTACGCAATTGCCCCGCTGTATACATGGCCCGCCCAATTCCACTTCAGTCTAATGAGACAATAAGGTTCAAGGTTGAACAAAAAATACGTACGTATTTTACCGTCTTCTGTGGTTAAAATTTGACAGTACTGTGTACTAGGATATTTTACGAGGAAACTGCAGGGTGTGAAGAAATAAAAATGGCTGAAGTTGACGTTTTACAACTCGTGGGTCGCCCGGTTCATAATGGTTGGAGTTATAAGCTCTGGTAATTTAGCAGTGAACAATGTAGAATTGTTTAGTTAGATTGAACTGTTTAATTATAATAATAATTATACCACTGCAGAGCAGTCTTTATCTCGTGTAGTGAATACACGAGCGTTGATCACCACGCTAATTCAAGACGATTAGGGATTTCAGGCTTAGGTATAGGTAAAAATACAGAATGATTGGAAGATGGGTGTAAAGCTTTAAGGCGAAGATAGTACAGACAATTTAGAACCATTTGAGCCATGGTTGTCTTAGACGAATTCTTACCAATTTTTTTTTCCAAATTTTGGTTTTTTTCGAAAATTCCCAAAATTTTCAGTAAACTGCTTATTTATGGTCAAATTGAATGATAAATGAATAATTTTTACTTTATTTAAATTAAAGTAATGTATAAGCAATCTAGCAAAAAAAAATTGGTGAGACTTCGTTTACGACAACCATGGCATTTAAGTAGATGGTTCTAAATTGTCTGTACTATCTTCGCCTTAAAGCTTTACACTCGTCTTCCAACCACCCTGTATACTGGGTGAAATTTTAATGGTTGTTTTCCTCTTAAGGGGTCATTGTACTCATCATTATGAACAACTTTTACTATGGGACCAAACCTGAAATCGCGAAAAAAAAATCAGTTGTTCCCTACATTTATGTCCCTTAAGAGGAAAACAAGCATTAAAATTTCACTCAGTATAATTATATTCGAAATTAAATCTTAAGATTAGCTGTTCTCTTTTTTGCTAATCAAAAATAAAAAAGAGATAAATGAAAATATATCAAGAAACTCACACATTAGATTTAATGATTAGCGACATCAACAGAGGCACCTTTTTCGGACCCGGCTCGAAGGACTATAATTTGTGAGGTAATAAAAATGGCGCCCACTACGAAAATTACGTTCAAACAACCGACACACCTCAGGTAATAAACTCAATTCACTAATGAAAAGAGGAAAACATAAAATGTATTAACTAACATAAAAGTTTTGGAGTTTACTTCAAATCCGTAATGTTTTAAGTTCTGCTAATAATGTTTCTCTATCTCTTTCTCCCGTGTGATGGTATCTTGCTCTTTAATGAATGAGAGAACATTACTTACGTCCAATAATTGGTAAAACATTTCGCTTTATCAGTGGGCCTGACAGAAAGCTGATATTCGCGAATATCGGTATTTCTTGGTATCATTTTTGGTACGTGATTGGGTTCTTTTCATAACTTCTAGTACTTACCTATTTATTTATTATTGGTTACATTAATTGGTAAAACGATCTGCCTATGACGTCTTATAATGGTTTTGGGAAACACATTTATATCTTGTGCTTTAATACGCTTCGTATTTACTGTTATACAGGGTCAAATTAAATTAGCAAGCGAAACTCTGCAGACGTTATGGGTATCTAAACACGATAAAATAAAAATAACATAATTTGATGTTTTTTTTATTGGTGTCAACGACCGCTGGTATTGTTGTCACTTGAAGTATAAGTTAGGAAAATATGTTTTCATTTGTTTTATTGTTTTGAAATGTCGAAAGGTCGATACCCATCACGCCTCCTGTGAAGTTCACAAAAAAAAAACAGATTTTTAAACTGATAATTATTTCAAGTGACGACCTGCGGTCGATGACCCAATTTTTTTATCAAATTATTTTATGTTTTGTTTTAATGACCCATCACGTCTGCGGAGTTTCGCTAGATAATTTAATCTGACCCTGTATTGAAATACTTAGTGCGGTCGCAAAAATCAATAAATTATTAGAAATTAACTACGTAATGTAGTAGCAGCTATTCTTTGCTTCAACCTAACTTTTTTATTCCGTCAAATGCGGTAAGGCGTGTTAAAGCCACTTCATACAGTTATCAAAGAATGAGAGTAGTGATTCATACTAATATTATAAATGCGAAAGTGTGTCTGTCTGTCTGTTACTTCTTCACGCTTAAACCGCTGAACCGATTTAGATGAAATTTGGTAGGTATAGAGATAGTCTGAGTTTCGGGAATGGACATTTATTCGGGTGAAACCGCGGGGCGCTGCTAGTTTGCATATATTATGGTAAATGACAAATGATTTTATTTCTGTAAGTAGGTTTGTGCAAAAACTTTTACAAGCCAATCATATTTTTGAAACTAGCTGAGGTCGGCGTTTCCTATCTGCCTACTCTGAGAAGAGAAGCCGAAACAAACTCAAAGGTCACAGTCTCTTTTAAAGTCCAGACAAAATCTTGGTCAGATCAGGTACCTAGTCGTTTTGCTTAACAATAAATTTCCCTGACTTTACAAAGTCAAAGTTAAAGCATTTATTTCAAATAGGCACATAAAAGGAACTTTTGAACGTCAACATTTATATTAAAATAGAATTGATTCTAGTCGCCCCTTCCAAAAGGTGGTTTCCTATGGAGATGAATAGGCACGAAACTCCATCGTTACTCGTTTAAAAATGTTTTACAATATTTTGTATACATAAACATACAACACAAGATTTTTGTATACATTAATTATCTACAACTATATACAGGCTGTCCGGTAATTAATGGATAACCTCTTGAGGGGTCATTGTAAGACCTGAGAGATGAGAGGGGAGATTATTATGAAGAACTTTTACTACGGGACCAAACATGAAATCACGAAAAAAAATCAGCTGGTCAAAATGTAGGAAACTACTGATTCTTTCTTTCTGAACTCTGAACCAGGTGTCACAACTGAAACGTCACAAAGTGTTGCGAAGTGAATGGTCAATTCTATTTTTATTTTCATTGGTTTATTTTCCCTATTGTTATTTGGATGTACCTCAATTTATTTGCGGCGCCGTTTCGTGGATAAAAACTGTTTACTTTTATTATTAGCTTCAATGTCATTCGAGTTTTTTCAAATACTTTTATGAAAACGTGACTGTATAGTTGTTAATACTTTGAACTGATGTATTTCATGCCCGGCTAGCTCAGTCGGTAGAGCATGAGACTCTTAATCTCAGGGTCGTGGGTTCGAGCCCCACGTTGGGCGCATATTTTTTTATCAGTCGTATGCCATTTTGTGATAAAAAGCGATAATTATGATTTGTAACATAAGGTGTTTTATGCCATTATTAAACAATGTAAGAAGTTTTATCAGAAAATTAATTTAGCATAAAAATCAATACTAAATAAGATAAAGTAATACTAATTGGTCCTTTGAGGCGGTAAGATGAAGCAATTCGTTTTGTTCTTGAGTATTTTAGTGTGATAGAATATAATTATTGTTATTTTTAACCATTAAGTAATTAGAACCTTTGTAAAAATCAAGATGTTGCTAATTACAATGTTGTATAGATATGCCCGGCTAGCTCAGTCGGTAGAGCATGAGACTCTTAATCTCAGGGTCGTGGGTTCGAGCCCCACGTTGGGCGAAACTTTTTGTAAAATATTTTTTCTGCTACATTATTTTTAGTTAATTTGTGTTAGTTACTACTAATAAAAAAATATATACTTGTTAAATATCATCTAATCTGTTACCAAGGTTATTTATGAAATAACATCTTATTACAAAATTATTATTCCAGTAATTCATCAACTCCTCCTACATGCCTACGGCATTATACGTAGGTATGTAGGAGTATCCATGTAGGAGTATTCATCAAACAAAAGAATTCCTGGTAGGCTATAGCCTAGGCTATAGCCTACCAGGAATACCTACAAAAACAAAGCTAGCTGGTCTCCTAAGTACCACGGAACTAATAACGAAACATATTGAAACAAAAGGTATGTTCCATTTGGAACTTTTAGTAGGCATCCTATAATAATCAGATATTACCTACTTACAAGAGACCAAACTACCAAAGGTTATCGTGGCACTACTGAAAGATTTAAACACAGTGCTACAATCTTATGGCGCTTGAATGAAATTGACAGGTGGGCGTTGTCAGCAAACCTTTGTGAAATTGCTGAGTAAAATGTCATCATCTGCCTAGCCTTTTCCCAACTATGTGGGCGTCGGCTTCCAGTGCAGCTGAATACCAGTGTTGTACCTACAATCATGTTGAAGGTGTTTTAAATGTCAAAAACGTTTAAAAAACTGCTAGACAAAGATAGCACTATCACAGAAGTGACGTCACGACTATGTAACTTCATACTAGCGCCATACATTGCCTGTACCGCGGGGCGAGAACGAGAATTATCCCTTCCAAAAACTTTTAAAGCGTGTTGCTTCTCCATGTTTACAACGATTTTACAGATTTTTTCAATTATTTCGTTTTACTATGCTTTCTTTGAAATCACATTATTTGTTCGAACAGTTATAAGATATAGTCATTGATGTTATAACTTTGTGATATATTTTGGCAGGTAATGAAAGTTATTGTATCTTCCTTCATAATATTATCAAAGCGTAGGGAACCCCTTTCATCTCATAAGAGCGTGAAATTGCCTTCAGAATCGTTTCAAAGGACCATTTCAAAAAGATACGATTCGTAAGCATGAATCTGTTTTGGTGTTTGGGAACTGGACAATAGTTTTATTTTTATGGCGAGAACTTACAGAAAAATATGAAATGATTTGCCAAGAGGTTTCGTGTTACTGGGTTGTGGAGGTTAACTAGGTACCCGCTCCATGTCAAATTCTGATAATAGCTGCATGCATGGGTTTAGACTGGAAGTCGACCCCAACATCGTAATCTAATTCTATACTAATAATAAAGCTGAAGAGTTTGTTTGTTTGAACTCACTAATCTCTGAAACTACCATTCACATTTGAAAATTTATTTTTGAATTTGATAATCCAATTCACACACACAGCAACCCGCTAGGACTCTTAAGAGCCGAGCAAAAAGAAAAAAACTAATAAAGAACCAAAACGAAGTAATAGCGCGGGCAGGGACATAAAGGAAGGGGCCCGCTAGGGCCGAAGCCTGCCGGGGTAACGGGATCGTCCGAAAGGCTTACCGCTGCCCCGGAACATAAAGGGCTAAGGAAGGAACACGGGTGGGTTTTAGTCAGTAAGTCTGACACTCTCTTCCGCTCCACCCAGAGCGGGAGGAGTAATTAGATGATTTCCCATACAAAAAAAAAAAGCGCGGGCAGGGATGCGACGAGGTGGGACGGAGGAACAAGAAATTACACGCAGATGAAGTCTCGGGCAAAAGCTAGTACGCGATAAAGGTAGATTGATAAATAAAATAGGGAGTAGATATGCCCGGCTAGCTCAGTCGGTAGAGCATGAGACTCTTAATCTCAGGGTCGTGGGTTCGAGCCCCACGTTGGGCGCATAATTTTTTTTAGTACGTTTCGTAGTTGAGCTAGGCAGATGAGATGTATATAAAAATATTTTCTATCAGCTATTAATATACAAAATATTTTTAATTATAATTTTTTTATTGTAATAATAATAAATTATTTTTTCCCCTCAAATTAATTAATTTTAATATCCTTTCAATGTAAATGAAATACTTAAAATTCAAACTCTAATTCGTTCTTTCTAGAAACACTTTACAAACGGTTTATTATTGTAAGTTATTTGTCTCTTGTTTTCTTAGCAAAGATAAAAATATTTTCATTTCTTGCCTTGACTACAAGCTCTTTAAGGTTGTTCATTACATGATCTCCCAGCCACTTTTTCGCTAGATGGCGGCACATTCGCACTTTCGAACATTTTCAATTTTTACGCCTAATTCAGAAAGCTTTGAGAGACAACTTTATTATATGCGTCAACTAACGCATTAACTTAATTTTTTTGGATATTCACTTTGCTTGTTAACTCTTCTCATACAAAGATTTGTACCCCTAAACATTTTGCCGTTTCACTTTATTTCTTTACACAGTTTACACACACATATGCAGTACGATATATATTACTTTCGATAGAACTAGATGGCGTTGTATTCATAAACTTGGTTTGAAATAAATAGTCCAGATGGCGTTAATTAAAATAAAATATTTTTATGATGACCGTCCTCATTCAATAATATAAAAACTGAAAAGAATACTTATGTATTTCTATTTTGTTTCCTATAGGCTCATATAACGATTGGTCACATTTTCAAGTCCACAAATTATCCAATTATAGATATATTAGGTAGGTATTACTTAATTATTGTAAACTGTAAATAGGTTTATTTGTGTTTGAACCAAATTTAGATTATGTCAGTAACATAAACACATACTGACAGAATCTAAATTTGGTTTTGTCGTGTCCTAAATAAATAATAGACTCAGTCAAATAATTTATTTCAATTAAGCACATAAAAGGCACATTTAATCATCAAAGTCAAAGCATTTATTTCAAATAGAATTGATTCTAGTCGCCCCTTCCAAAGGGTAGTTTTCGTATGGAGAAGAATGGGCAAGAAACTCCACCGTTACTCTTAAAATGTTTTACAATATTTTACATACATTAATTATGTAATAAATATGTGAAGACGATGCACCTAAAATAAAATTACTATACAACAATAGGTAAAAGAATTAAAAACGAAACCATGACATATAAATTAATTATCTGATAGATACATGGTGCTCACATATTTCGCACTGCTCACACAAGACTGTATCAACTCAAAAATTTATTTCTCACACAATCCTGTATTAACTCCAAATTTGGAAATAACTTGATAACCTGCAATCTCTGAATTACTCATAATTAAAGAAACCCCTTAATTTTATCACTAATTTTAAAACAGTGTTCACTTTTTACAATCGTTAACAGGAAACGAGTAATCAGTTTTCCATCATTTCTGAAAAAAGCTTCATTTTGAGTTGATACAGTCTTGTGTTAGCAGTGCGATTTACAAACATGGTAAATGTAAACGAGTTTCATTAAAAACAAATTAACAAGTAATAAGTCAGGGTGTGAGTTAAAGTAATTACAGAATGTAAATCAATGTCAAAAAAATAATAACTTTTACAACTAAATTAGCAACCAGTTTGATTTTGTCTAGACTCTAGATTGACTTATGGAGCAGGACCAGCATCAATATTTATAATAAAAACTTAAATTTGATTGAAATGTTTTACAATATTTTGTATAAGTAGGTACATTAATTATATAATTAAGTATATGTGAAGACGATATTACTATACCACAATAGTTCAAAATAATTAAAAATTGATATTTTTAACAAATAACATAAACTATACATTGCTACATACAAAACATGACACGTCGAAACATATAAGTACCTATCTCACAATAACACACAAGTAGCTTGCTAACCTAACATAGTTTCAAGAATACCTACACTTACACAATTTTGAATTTCTAGCTGGTACCTAAATAAACAAGTGAAAATATCTACAATGAAAAATCTTATGAACTAATAAATAACACAATTGATTAAAATATACATTGATATACTGTACAAAGATACATGAATTTAAAATTAAGTATTACAATAAAAATATCTTCTGTTCTACACGCTGCTTTTTGTTGGTGTATCAATCGTGTGTTTCCTTTCCGTCCCAATTTTAAGAACAATAAACTCAACTACTGGAAGCCGCAGTTTTCACTGTAACAAATGAATTAACACAATTTTGTAAAGACTATTCTATACTGAACCCAAACCTCAGACCCTAGAAATAATTTAGTTATATTATTCATACCTTTTAATTCCTTGATGTCTTGACATTTAGCATTTTTCTGGACGCGTCTCAAAATAATTCCGGTTGACCATCATCCCGGTTGACCTCTATGACAGTCAATGGTTGGGTGACAGATATGAAGCAAATGAAGTAACATTTATTCATTTTGGTAATTCGCAATTGACCCTGGACCTAGAATCAAAATAATAATAGCAATTAAAACAAATATTCCGAGAAACGTAATTTTTTTATACATGAACAAAGATATAATAGTACCTATTTGTTACTTACTTGATAATAATCATGTTTTTTGTTCATAAGTAAAACATAATTGAGGAAAACAATAGGAAAATTTCTATTTCCTGATGCTACTCTAATATTTTGAGATTTCCTTTCCAAAGAAAACATTTTATGTTTAAAACAGCATTTACTGCCAATGTTGTTTACTGCTTCTATAATACCTGTAACAAACAAAAGTTTTTGTAACATACGTCCATATTATAAATGCGAAAGAAACTTATCTGTTGATAGATTGGGCTTTGGAGGACAGGATACTTTACATCCCAAACATTCACGAGGGATGAACCGCAGGCGAAAGCTAGTTATTTATATATTTTTATTATTGAAATAAATTTACCATCAGGGCTAGTTGCTAAGAATCCAAATTCTGCTTGTCACTTTTTACTTCCATCGTGTGTTATTATTCCTTTCATCCGAATCTCATGAACAATAAAATCGCCGCAGTTTTCGCTAGGTACTACAAAGTCTACGAGTACAAAATGAATTTACGCAGTGCAAGTAAAGCAATGGGAAACCACAGACCCACAGAGGTATTATTATTTTATACTAGAGCAAACCAGAAAGAACTATTTGAATACGTGGTGTTGCCAGCCTCTGATTTTGGATGTGCCACTTTTTCAGTTTTTCCCTAAAAAAAAAAAACAATTATTATGGGTAATTATTATTATATTATATACTAGCTGACCCCGGCGAACTTAGTACCGCCCCGCCAGCCACTCTACCCCCGCATTTTAAATCTGCTATCTTCTAAGATATTCATTTTAATTATATATGCTGTAAAGAGCAATTTTGATCTACATGAAATGCACAACGTATCTAAATGGTATCTAATGTACATCATGCGAATGTTATTATAACTTGTTCATAATAAAACATTTCATACCCTAATAAACTTTACTATCATAATTAAGGGAAATATATTTAGGTGGAGCACACTGTACGTTTCACGTACCTATTTGTAATGTAATAGTATAATTAATAGTACTTAGTACGTTCAAAAATCAAAAAGACGACCTACGACGTCTTTTTGATTTTTGAACGTACTAACCTACTCGCCTGTTCATAGCTAGCTTCACAGTTCGCTAAACATTTATTTATATTTATGAAATTAGCGTTTTCGTATTGCTTGTACAGGTAGTTATTGAATAAATTATAAAAATATTGTTATTTGAATTAGTTTTGCAGTTTAGTTTCTGAACGAATGGTTGTTGTTATTGAGAATGACCTTGCCGCACTGTGTGTGCTATTATGCTATGCTAATAATAATAATACTGAAAAGCGCAAACAAATCGTAAGCTGTGTATTCGCATACCTGTACCTACTTTTTAGTTTTGAATGCTGGTTTCACAAGAATTAAATATAATTCAATTAATCGATTAGGTACCTACGCAACGGTGAATCATAGCTTAGGGAAAAATAGGTAAATACTTAGTTTGTATACCTACCTACCTCGGACCTCCTCCGCCGCCGTATACATGAACTTCTGGCTACCTTTACTGTTTCGTACTTTATGTAGCTACTAGATGTTTTCCGCGGCTGCGCCCGCGTGAATGTCGGAGATTATCCCACGGAATCGTACAGACGAGACGCCAGCACATCAACCTACTACAATCTGTCAAATTTCTTTAATAGATTTTCAACTTTATCGCTAAAGCATAAGGTTCAAAGTTGATTGGCTAAATTTGACAGTTTCGGGTAGTTTGATCTGCTGGCGTCTGTACCAGTCTGTAATATCGGAATAAAAATAATCCTATGTCCTAACCCAGCACCCTAATTGTGTACCTAACACATTATCAATCTCAATCTGAATCGTTTTGAAGAATATTGCTAATCCATTGCTTTGCATTATGTTCGAAACTTTTTTTTGCTCAAAAACGTAAATAACGCTGATCGCGACGATAGGTCGTGGTGGAGCAAAATGAAAATAGTGGACTGTATAAAATACGAATTATAATGGATTATAAAGAAAAGAAATTACAACGGTCGGTTAAATATGAAAATAAGAAATAATATAAGAAAGATGAATAGCGCAGCCGTGCTTGAAGGCGTGCAACAGCTGACTCCTCTCGCGTCTCGCGGTGTGTTGCGGGGCCCGCGCTCGGCCGGCGGCCGGCTGACCGCCCGCTGTCAGCCGGCCGCCGCCAGCGCGCGGCGATGTTGAGTGCAAAAGCGGTCTCAACAAACGCAATGAATGTTGTTGAAGTCCATTGCAGTAGCAATCAGTAGATAGTGTGTTACGCATTTACCCCCCAGGTCATGGTCTACCCATATGCCAAATAACATCTAAATCCGTTCAGCCGTTTTAGCGTGAAACTGGAACAAACAAAGTCACATGCACATTTATAATATTAGTTAGGAATATACATAATATGAAAAAGCTAATGTATATTCTATGCTATGTGTATATTATCAATAATTTCCATGCAGTCAAAAATAACGCAAGTACGATAGGTACCTAGATTGGTAAAAATTCAAACACATCTCCGGGGCCAAGCGCTACGTCCGTACTATATGTAGGTTATGTAGGTACCTCTGTGCATGCAGAGCAATTTACAAAACTATGGCATTTATGCGCGCGGCCACGTAGCGAGGCGCGTGCGATGCGACATCATGGAATGATAGCGGCCTGCCGCCTGCGTGTGAGAGAGAAGCCACACGGTGCGGTGCGGCGCCGCCGCCGCACCGCAAAAATTTTGCCGCATCACTGTACACATGCAGCCAACCAAGCGTTCGGACGCTATCTCTCTCTTTCGGCTTTGCCTGTTTTTCACAGTTTTTCAAACATTGCGCTGGATGAAAGAACAAACTCATATCCGCTACTAGGAGTTTATACTGTTCTGTGAACAAGCTTTTCGACTATGCCCGCGTTGACGATAGGATAGACGGTCTGGGAACTGGGAAGGGCTCTCTCAATAGGTAGGTACTTACCTACCTACCTAATGCAGAAAGATTTTTAATTCAGAAAATTTCTCGAAGACAGTTCAAGTGTAAGTTAGTACCTACTTACATTTATGTAGGTACTTATAATAAACTTAGTACAGACGCCAGCACATCAACCTACTACAATCTGTCAAATTTCTTTAATACATTTTCAACTTTATTGCTAAAGCATAAGGTTCAAAATTGCTTGGGGAAATGTGACAGTTTCGGGTAGGTTGATGTGCTGGCGTCTTCTGTACATTCATTACAGTAATATCGAACCCAGGGTAGATTTTCTCACTTCATGATTAAATTGATAAAAAACTTTTTTAAAAACACTACAAAGTGAAAAATTCATAGATAATATAAAAATTACTTTAATTTCGGAAGTCGGTGTCGTTGGTTCCACATTTTCGTTTTTTTGACACCGACTTCCGAAATTAAAGTTATTTTTCACTTTGTAGTGTTTTTTTTGGAAGTCGGTTGTATTTTTTTTGTAAAAAAGTTTTTATTTTTCGCTTTTTAGTTGTACCTACCCCATACAAATTCATATAACACTACTTGCTAGTGACAGGAAGATAAACATCATCAATATAAACTAAGTGGAAAACAATCGTATTATTGAAGCTAATTCTAAAACTACCCAAGCAAAGTTCATAAAATTTATATGGGACCACCTCTGAAGCATACCTTATTCATTAAAAAATATATTTATTAGTTTTTAGACTAGATGCTGATAATCCTGGCTGCAGCATCAGGCCAGACTTATGTCAACATTGCATTGAACTTAAAATTTAGTCCTGTTTAAAATGAGCCCAAACACGACTACGGTGCTGTAATTTCAAGGTTTGTACTTTTTCTGATGCTCCTGGCTTCAGCATCACGTCTCTATGTACTTCGGTGTTCTTCATTAACAGTACGTTTATCCACACATCGAGCCCTTTTCAATGAGCCTAAACACGATATTATCTGCTGTTAGTTGTCGAGGAGTTAGGTACTCTGCAGACTATCCTGACTGCAGCATCAGGTCATGACTTGATGATCATGAGATCAAATGTGGCAAATGTCCTATCAAGCATCAAAACAATTTACTAAAACAGTCCTTGCCTGTTCGATTAACTTCTTACTGTTAAGGAGTTGTACCTTCCATCATCAGCCCAGCTACCTGAGATGGTGATAACCATCGCAAATACACAAGATACTTCATAAAATATGCGAAAAACCATAAGTAAGCCTATAAAATTTGAGGGTTGCCCTCGATTTCTCTAAGATCCCATCATCAGATCCTAACTTGGTGACAATGGGACCACCTCAGAACTATCTACTTTCGAACAAAAAAAGAATTTTGAAAATCTATCGACAATTGGCGGAGTATTCGATGAACAAACATACAAAAAAAAAAAAAAAACAGCCGAACATAGTACCTCCTCCTTTTTGTGAAGTCGGTAAAAGTATAACTGCGCGGGCAGAGCTACCGCGCCAGCCTTGTAAGAAAAATTGCAACCTAAGTACGATCCGCAACGCACAAAATTATAAAATTGGCCAATCTGTGCGACTTTGACAAACAACGCCATCTAACGATCAAGATCAACTGCTGCTGATAACCTTAGCAAAAATGTACGCCCTCTGCAGGATATTTCAAAGAACCATCAAGATAGTTCTTTGAAATATCCTGCAGAGGGCGTGTTCCGTCCGCGCACACATAGAAAAATTTATCGATTTTTTCAGGCCTAGAAATCCTACAAATAGTGTTTTTTTTACAGATTTTTGTCGATATGCGTCAATTATAAATCATAACAACTTAATATACGTGCTTTTGTTCTGCAAAAATCGTTTATGTATCGAGATTTCTACCCCGAAAGAATGTATGAAAAAGTGTCAGTATTCAATCCCCTTAATATACGATCATTCGGCATAACAATGTTAATACAGCTCTTTGGTTACAAAATTATGAGTTTGTTTTTCATTGGATTACATCTTATTTAGGTGTAATAACTTCCTTTCGTCCATTGTTACGATGGTTTACTTTTCCTAACATGATCATCAAAATAATGAATACTTAGGGTTGTCAATAGAATATGGAATATTCTTTATTATGTAGAATAATATAGAATAGAATAGATTATAAATTCACAATTAAAAACGCTCAAAATCTAGTCGCAATCTCATCTCAGAAAGAAAAATATTTTATTTGGGACACAGGAATTACAAAAAGTAAAAAAAGAAGCATTTAAAACAAACAAAGTTACACCAAACAACCAAAAAAAAAGTTAATAAACCAAAAAAGACGTCAGCGACAATCAAATCAATGTCAAAAACTATTCAAAAATGTAGGGAAATTAGAGGTATTTTTGACAGATTCAGTGAGACTGAGATCAGACTGTGAACGTATATTGTTTTAATTATTGTGAGTGTGAAGACAATGTGGGTCATTTTATTTTTTACTTTTTTTTATTTTGATTATTTTCTTTGTTCTGTTTAGTTTTGTCATGGTCTGGCAGTTTGAGTAATTTATGTGGCCTACCCAAATGTCCTTTCTTTGGTATTGTTCATCGAATCGTTGAGCTCCTTAAGTTTTGAGTTGAGCTGCACGAATTCTGACAAATGCGTGCACTGACTGGACAGGTCCACTCAATCTGTGTGGTTTTTTCTTCAAAAGACCATCTCGGACTTCGATCTACATGGTCTTCATATAACCTGACCAAGATTATGTCTGGACTTTAAAAGAGACTGTGACCTCTGAGTTTGTTTCGGCCTTTCTTCTCAGAGTAGGTAGTCAGATAGGAAACGCCGACCTCATCTAGTTTTTAAAATATGATTGACGTGTAAAAGTGTTTGTGCAAACCTACTTACAGAAATAAAATCATTTATCATTTAACGTTCTTTAAATTACGAGAACTGCCCCTCAGATTTCAGTTACAGTTGTTTTTTAACCCTTCATATGAACGTGGATCCACGCTAACAATGGATTTTAATTGTTTCTGTACCAGCGAACTTTGTACTGCCCCAGATAAGATTCAATAAAAATGAATGTATGAAAAAATTAATGATCTTTATTATTATTTTTTCGTGAATTATTCCCATGTCGAATAGCAGAGGGGCGGAGACAAATCCAACAAATCCAACATCATCAAAATCGGTCCCGGCTGGACCGATTTTGATTCTTGAGTTATAAATGATGTAACTAACCCGACTTTGTTTTATGTATTTAGATTTATTTTGCAAATATGGGTAATATATAAAAGGCGCTATTTTATAGTAGGTACATTAAAGGTCAACAATATTTCATCATTCGGCATGCAACATTTATATTATTAACATTCACTTAAGTTTAAGCAAAAGTCAGATCCATCAATCCAGAGCAATTCAGGCAATTATTTTCTCTTATAAAAACTCAGTCACACTTTAGTACTTTTTATCCATTTGAAATGTTCATAGTCTACTCTTAAACAATACTGTTGTCAAGTCTTTCCAACCACTTGGTAATTTATTGTAAACTAGCAGCGCCCCGCGGTTTCATCCGTACAAGTTTCCCGTGGGAATATCGGGATAAAAACTATCCTATGTCCTTTCCCGGGACTCAAACTATCTCTACACCAAATTTCATCTAAATCGGTTCAGTGGTTTAAGCGTGAAGAGGTAACAGACGGACACACTTTCGCATTTATAATATTAAAGTATGGATTATTGGAGTCATACAGTAAACGCTTTCGCGCACCAAAGTAGTTTGATTTACTATTGTCACGTCTATTTCTTGGAAATACATTTTGCTTTACAAACATAGTTACTTCGAAAATATAAATAAACAAGCTACCATTAGACTTACTATGGTTCTCTAGCTTTTGGTCCTAATATCCGCGCCACAAAGGAACCGTACCTTAGGGTGCGCCCACATCTGGCGAATGTGCCGCGAATGTGCAGCTCACGAGCCGTTTGCGAGCTGCCCGCGAGCTGCGCGCGTGCAGTCACGGCAATGGTTTGGTGCGCCTCTTTAGCGCAACTCATGCAAGGCTCGTATTAAAGGCGTGCGTGCGGCGCGCGATCTGCGCGCACTCAATTCTCGCACTTACAGTTCCGTTTACTGGCGCAGTTTGCGCGCTGATCGCGTACGGCGCTTAGGTCCCGCGCGAACTGCGCGCGGACGACGGCGCAAAAGCGGCGCACGAACAAAAATGCACGCGCGCAGCTCGCGGGCAACTCGCAAACGGCTCGCGAGCTGCACATTCGCCAGATGTGGACGCACCCTAACGCGGCAAATTACGGAGAAACTTCAAGAGTCGTTAGTGCACGCTTGCGCTTATCTTGTTTGCGCACCATCTTAGATATTATGCTTTTTCGGCAATAATGAATGCAAGTTTCAGGAAGTTGTACTGGGGTCTGTGGTTAAAATATTATATTGTAGACGTGTGTGTTTGGACGAATGTAAATGAACAACATGGGTAAACTGGCTTGAAATGATTGGTGTAGATATTATACGTAGATCTATGACATAGAAGTTGTACCTATATCTTTTGTTACCTAGCCTTTTCCAACTATGGCAGTTATGGCTTTCTGCCTATTCAGTTAGAGTTGCCCTCCAATCACGATCTGAAGGATTTCTAAGGAATTTTTAATACATTGCTATATACGTTTGAAAACATCATCTGCTCAACAACGTAAATGCTTTGATTATATAATGTCTAGATAGAGCGTCGCCCTACAATCAAAACAAAGAAAACGAGCCAACAATTTCAAACATGTGTGCGTGCGGGCGGTGTTTTACACTGTGCATCTATGTCTCTGTGTGCGTGAATAATGATACCAGCTACTACAATTCTCCCATAAATCACATATTAAAAAAATTGACTATACAAATAATATAAGTAAGTTTTAGGTGTATGTTTGTAGTATTATTCAGTTTTAGTAGTGTCTTTATTTACTTGTATTCATAAATAAAAAACACTATTTAATTGAATTAGAGTTGTGTGTGTGACTGTGAATGTTGTGTTATATTAAATCAGCTAAGTTAATTCAATTAGAATATTTAACTTTTTAGGCAGTTTGTATTTGGAAATTTCAAATGAAAGATCACAGATAATAGGTACGAATGGAATAAATTAATCTTATTAAAATTACTCTTGGCACCTTTGAAATCAGTTTATTGGACCCAATGCAACAATAATCATTAAAATGGGCTCATAAACAAAAAAGTTATACGCGAACATTATATTATTATAAAAAAGTACAGACGAATTGAAAAACTTCACCATTTTTGAAATCGAATAATAAAAGTACATCAACTAAATAATATAAACGTAACCATAAACCAACGAATATACCCACAAAAAAGGACGTTAAGTTGGGAGAATGGAAAAAGAAACTGGCAACACTGATAAAATATGGCGTAATAGGGCGTAATTTGGTAAATATAAAAACAAAAAACAAATACGTAGTTTTTTTGGTTACTTACTGATGATATGTGATGTGTTTGGTGTTTTTTACCCTTCCTTTATAATTTCGGCACAGTTTAACAGCACATACCGTCATTTTATCGCTGTTATTTGTTTATTACTTAGCGCGCGTAATACGTAGTGACACCAAAGCGGTACGATCGGCACTAATCGGCGGGTAAGTACTTACAGTCCAACAGTTGGCCGGTATTTTTTGACACGTTTGCGCGCAATTGATGCTCTATCTAGACATTATATAATCAAAGCGTAAATGACGCAATGAATTTTGTTGAACTGTCATAATTTTGTGTGTTACATTTGAGACGAACGAACTGCCTTTTTGTTCTGAAAAAACTACTTGTTCTTTTTAAAGTTAAAGGCTGTGCCTAGTTTGTTTTTTTTTGACATTTTTAACTAAATAATTCCTCATTTAAATCTGACATCATTCGATTTTTAAATAATATTATATAATTGTTGTAATTTATTTTGAAATTTTAATTATGCATGATTTTCAAACATCTTTTTTTTTTCATTTAAATTCGTAATATTGACCTAGATGCACACCATATTTGTACGCCTCCTAGCATAACATAGTGTTCTGTTCACCAAACTCAAGATCTGTATTTCTTTACCTGTGTTAACGAATAAAAGTGATTTGATTTGATTTGGGACCAACGATACCTCCATATTGTAATTTTGAACGATGAAATAAACGATTTTTACTTTACCTAATTTATTTAAGATATTTCCTCTTTCTCCATTTTGTAAATATCAGAATCATAAGTTGTGAAAACATGTTTGATACGTCTATTCAGACGGGTGAAACGCTCACTTTTACATATTATGTAATAAATTCATGTTCTGCGTTTCGCTGACACGACAGTCATGTTGGCCCAAAATTTCGCCGCTTCCAGGGCGTTATCAGAGGCAGCTCAGAGGTCACTTTGACTGCATGTTAGGGGCACAGAGGGCAGGATAGGAGGTGGAGCATAGTTTGAGACACATCACCGCATCCACACCCTGATGCCGTTGCCGTCGAGGTAACGCTTTACGAGGTTCGATATAATTATCCTATTTTAAATCAATTCATTTATTTCAGGTAAATAACACCCATTACATAAATTAATAGAAAACATATAAAATAAAGTCAAATAAAATCAAACCAATTCATATTACGAGTATATCATAGGTAATATAAATATAATTATAACAAATTAATATTTTTTTTTTTTTTTTAATTTTGATTTAGCTTTAGAACCAGCGCGCACTAGCGACTTTTTGTTGACCGATGGTTTGATCGTTCAAGGAATCAGTATGGAGCTATATTGAAGTGAACACATTTGGCGATTAAAAATCGGCCGTCCAAACGCGTGCACTTCAATATAACTCTATACTAATTCCCTGAACGATCAAACTATCGGTCAACAAAAAGTCGCTAGTGCACGCTGGCTCTTAGTCCAACAAAACAATTATCAAACTCCTAAAATGTTACAAACAGTATCAATGTTTCCAAATGACTTACTAAGCGCTACATTCTTCAGAAAAAACAAAAAGCTATCGGATGTCGTTCCGGTACGAATAACAGGAAAAGAAAATAAAGCGAAAATAAATAGAATGCTCATCTCGGGACGTTTTGGAAGGGACGTTTTGGCAAATAAATGTAATGTGTATCTAGTAAACTTGATACATGGTGTGGAAACAGAAAGCTAGAAAGAAAGAACCTTTATTATTATTATTTATTTAATTCAGACACAGTGATCCATATTTATGTTAGTATACTTAAAAGTTATCTTAGTAACAAAATATTAAAATATATGCCACAATATATATGCTATTATACATAAAAAAATCAAATTGTAAAATAAATTCATTAGTTTAAATCGCAATCATCTTTAAATTTATTAAACATTTTAAAATCATTTACGTCTTTAAATTAATTAAAATCAAGAATTTAATTAAAATCTTTAATGCCATAGATTTTTATTAAAAGGATGCTTCATTTATACGGAGTGGATATTATGAAAACATGGTAAAAGCAAATTATTTAAAACAGCAGCAACCTTATTTTAACGACATTAAAGATCACAGTGATTGTGACAGACCTGTCAGTGGCAGCAACCCAACAGCAACCTTATTAGAATGATAATAGAGATCAATGTGACATTGACCGTGATGCAAAATCAATGATAAAATAACTGTGAAAGGATTGTACGTTTGTATGTGAGCTAAAATATTTTACAGATATTTAACAGAGATGGGACAGCTATGGGTATTGCCAATCGTTGACTAGCTATAGTGACTAAACTTTTGGATATATATTTGATTGAATTTTTCGGTAGCAGCCCGAAGTTTGGATTTGTGCTCGGTTGATGGCAATAGGCTCACCCACGTGGCCGCGGACTTACATATTACGCGCGAAATGTGGGTGTATTATTAGGTCACCTCTACCTTTATTTCTTCTTCTACTTTTTCTTTCTGAAGAAAACAGGCGTGATTTATTTTATTTTACATTAATGCAGTGCAAAAATTACAATATGTTACACAAACTCAAACTCAAAGGATTTATTTCAATTAAACCATATACTTACAGGCACTTTTGAATTGCCAAAATTAAATAGTCGGTCAGTTAGTCAGAAAGTTGAAGCTAGTTGCCCATTCCAAAACGTAGATCTCTATGGAGTAGAACGGGCAAGAAACTCCATGGACACTCTTTTAAATCAAGATATTACAAAATCCAGGGTACATTATTCTTGTTGCTTCTATATGTGAGAACAATGTAAAAAAACACACAAATGAAGAAACAATTCAAAATATAAGATTAAAAATAAGCCTTGGGAGTTAAGAGATGACCATGTCTCAACCGACGGCCAACCATTTAATATAATGTGGTGTAACATAATTTTAGGCAGTATCTCCGTGAGTTATGTAGCTAGATGACAGGCGCAGCTTCGAATGTAATGCATTCACGTCTTGACTGTAATTCATAGGGGTGAAAGTGCTGGAGTAGGTGTACAACAGAGACCAACCTTCGTAGAATTATGTTGCGATTGTAATTTTAACACACTAACAGTAGGAATGGCTCTCATTTTGACAGTTCAACAACTGACATTAATTGTGTTATTTAAGTTGTTGAGCAAATTTTTACGAAAAACATATATTATACAATGCGAGGTCAGGTAAAACTGGAAATGTATAGCTTGATATGTTGTCATGCGTACAAAGGGCCTTATTCAACAAGTTCTGCCAACCCGAACAAGTGTGTAGCACGCCTTAAGTACAAGCGCCGCATTCTCGTCAGTTCCACAAATACAAAATCCATCCCCTATTATGTTCCAGGAAAGTGAACAGATTGTTTGATGTTCATCAGAAATGCTCAGCTCGGGTATTGTTTTGTCGTCTACATCTTGTAACAGACATACTTTATTAACGTAATTCTAGTAGCAGTTGGATAGAGTAGAGATAAGTTTGTTTGTTTGTGTGTTACCTTTTCACGCCTAAACCACTGAACCGATCATTCTGAAATTTTGCATATACGTTGTCAGGTGTACAAAAACAGACATAGGGTACCTTTCATCTCGAAAAAAAAGTGCTGTTCCCGAGGAAAACAACAATAACATTATTATAATAATAGATGGCGCCACGTGTCTATTCAACTTTGTAACAATATTTAATTCTGAGGCGGTACGAAGTTCGCCGGGTCGTAATGTATAATTATTAATACCTAATGCACACAAAGCAAGGCAGCACGTGCACCTAGATCTGTGTGCATTAGAGCAGTGCCTAGACAAGTGACAATCGCTTATAAATCGTTTCGTATTTCCACAACCACTTTCAACAGGATTGACATAAGGTTTTCGATAATGATAAATGATTTTATTTCTGTAAGCAGGTTTGCACAAACACTTTTACACGTCAATCATATTTTTAAAAACTAGATGAGGTCGGCGTTTCCTATCTGACTACTCTGAGAAGAAAGGCCGAAACAAACTCAGAGGTCAGTGTCTCTTTTAAAGTCCAGACATAATCTTGGTCAGGGTATATGAAGACAATGTAGATCGATGTCTGAGATGGTCTTTTGAGGAAAGAACCATACAGATTGAGTAGACCTGTCCAGTCAGTGCACGCATTTGTCAGAATTCATGCAGCTCAACTCAAAACTTAAGGAGCTCAACGATTCGACGAACAATACCAAAGAAAGGACATTTGGGTAGGCCACATAAATTACTCAAACTGCCAGACCATGACAAAAACTAACAGAACAAAGAAAATAATTAAAATAAAAAGTAAAAAGAAAATGACCCACGATAGCTTATGTCAGTCCCATACATTTACCCGGGGTTACTAATAAACGTTGTATAGTTACGATTTATTCCGGTCTGATCCCCTGAGCCCTCCTCCACCCCCCCCCCCCACACAACATTAGTCTTCTTCTTTCTAGGGGGTTTGACTTTTCATCATATTATCGCTGATATTATATTGCACTCATGTGGTATGTATAGATGTTAAATTCAAGGGGTGCAGCATCTGACACTCGTAAGGCACCGCTTGGCCCGGGCCATGACGACCGTGCCTGCGTATAAACCGCGCCGTAGAAAAAACGTGTCCATAAACAAGCTCCTGCACACGGCGTATAAACCGCGCCGTAGAAAAACGTGTCCATCAACAAGCTTCCATTGTGATCCATACAACACTGATGACCGTGTCTACACACGGCGAAAAAATCGTAGTTTTTCACGGCAAGAAAAACGTGTGTCTACAAAGAGCCCAGCTTATATTGCTGCGCGCATAGTAATAACAAAATATTAAAATTACTCAGTTTTAGTAAGAATAAATTAAAATGGACAAACCTAAGCCTCTGTAGTAGCATATGTCACTCATGTTATGTCGAAGTCACTCGCAAGTCGGTGATACGACCGTGCACTGTACCTAAGTCATGTATGCACAATAGGAAACCTGATGGTTGTCAACCAATAGGGTTAATATTAGCTACCAACGTCAGCGGGTCTCCAACTCCCTCAATAATAGGCTTCTGATTTCACTAAAGTGAGTTATCTTTTATCCGTGGAATTAAATTGACGTCTGGCAGTTCTATTATTGAAAAAAGGTCAAAAATTCAAAATTTATTCTTAGGATAAGACGTATTCTAGGTATAAAAGTTTGGTGAAATATAAAGATAAATTATAACGTTTAAACTTATGTCGTGTATAATTTTGGTTCAAGTGCGTAATAAATAATTATGACAATAGTTGCGATAGCTGTGAGTAGCGTTTTTTTTTAATTTATTTTTAGAATTAGCAAAGTGATGAAGATATTTTTGTAGATGACACATTTTACTGTGAACACATTTTGCAAACTATCCAAAAAAATAAAAAGCATTCTCTAATAATCAATTATTTCGACACTGTAGTCACCGGCCTCGGTGGCGCAGTAGGCAGCGCGTAAGTCTCATAATCTTAAGGTCGTGAGTTCGATCCTCACCCGGGGCAAATCTTTTTGTTAATCCGACAACCGAATAAAGTTATCCTGTTGCGTATTTCCTACAGATTTATTTAAATTATGTGCATTAAAATAATCCACTTTAGTATTATTATTTTTTTAATATATAAATAATACGTTACTTTCCTTCACCAAAAGTTTAATATCGTGCAGAATTTTCATATTAAAGATTAGCAAAAAGAATTTTTTTTTTCGTATCTTAAGACCACAGTCCACATAAAAACCAACCCCTTTTAACCCCCTTATCTCAACCCCCGGACGTCGATATTAAAATAAACCGTAATTCTTAATCGCTAGACTTACCCTATAATACTCAAAAAGATCTTTCACGAGCTCTTAACCCACTTAATAACAACGTTCCAAATGCAGTTCCAACGAAAACCTCAGTGATATTAAATTAAAACGAGAAACGTAATATCCTTAAAATGGGATTATTCTTGGCAGGATTAATATCTTGCAAATTAGTCGACCACTGAGTGAGTATAAATATTCAAGGAGCGATTAAAGGGTTCATGTTTTAGATTCTGCAAATCGTTGAGCTGTGGTTTAACTGAGTGGAAGGCTGATTCCTGAAGCCTAGGAAGTCTTTCAATATTAGCCTTTTCTCAACTAGGTTACAGTCGGCTTCATGTCTGAATATCAATATATCTTCAAGGAAGATTGCTACCTGATTTCAAAAATTCGACTACTGAGCGACATCAATATTGAGAGGTTAGTTGTAGTCAGAATTGTATACTATTTTTTGGATTTAAAAGAGTGTCCGTGGAGTTTCTTGCCCGTTCTTCTCCATTCTTTTTTTAGATGTTTATGACCGTAATTGTTATTGTTTAAGTGAATTATAACATAATAAATTAACTATGTCACTATTCTTAAAACTCATGTTAAATGTTGTTTAGAAGTCGGTTGTCCTAATAGTAATTGTAAGAACTCATGCCGCCTGTGATACAGGTTTATCCTAATACAGGCATCATTATTTTGTAATACCTACCTCTGGTGGACGCTGCTGTTGACGGCGCCAAACAAGCAGCCGAATTCTGGGCGGAGTCCATTTAGATTGCTATCAACACGCTAAGAAAAAGATTTCTAATATTTATACGGTATGTTACCAATTTTTAATTATTTTTATAAGAACCTACTAAGCTTTAGAATTGACAACTAAATTCATCATTTTGACCATTCGTGATTTTGACTGACCGACTCCTTGCCAACTTAAAAGTGTCTGTAAGTGGTTTACTCAAGACAGCGCCGACCGCACAGTGGCGCCCACATAGTTTTTTAACCGACTTCAAAAAAGGAGGTTCTGTATTCGACCCGTATGTATGTATGTATGTATGTATGTATGTATGTTTGTTTGTCCGCGATTTTCTCAAAAACTCATGAACCGATTTTGATAATTCTTTCACTAATGTGATCTACATACTTTCAGGAAGGTTTTAGTATGTAATACATTATATAATTATTCTTATGTACGATGTTATATGCATAAATGTACTGCATCTCCGGCATTTCTATGCGAATTTTGATGATTCTTCTAGTCGGTGTCTTCAATTCCTCAATGCACTATTGTTATTTGAATTTGTGTGGAGTAGGTACAACTAAAAAGTGAAAAATAAAAACTTTTTTACAAAAAAAACAACCGACTTCAAAAAAAAACTACAAAGTGATAAATAACTTTAATTTCGGAAGTCGGTGTCGTTGGTTCCGCATTTTCGTTTTTTGACACCGACTTCCGAAATTAAAGTTATTTATCACTTTGTAGTTTTTTTTTGAAGTCGGTTGTTTTTTTTGTAAAAAAGTTTTTTGGTTATTTCTTTTATTTTAGAAAGAAAATGCAGAAAATAAGCACGTTAAGTTGTGCTCCACAAGATTACTTTTTTTAGGCCATTATTATCCGTTTTAGTGATTATAATAAAACTAACCAACTCAAATAATAACGTATAATCTTGTGGAGCACAACTTAACGTGTTTATTTTCTGCATTTTCATTCTAAAATAAAATAAATACCCAAAAAGAAGAAGGAGGCGCCACTGTGCGCTCGGTGCCACCTTAATTTAAATAAATGTTTTGAGTTTTGATCAACTGACTACCAATAACATTTCAGTATCTGCATTGTTTATTCTGAATCTAAATTGAAAGCGTAGAAGACCATTTACGATAATAAAGTCACTTTTATATGACCTCCAAAACACCGACCTACCTAAATGATATCTTAATATCGTTCTAACAGTTCCCTTAGTATTGAATCTAATGTTTGTGACTCCGTAAATACTAAGCCCGCACTTACTAAGTTCCAGGAAAAACCTACAAAAAGTTTTAATAAAAGCTTCTAATTTATTTGGGGCGCTTTTCGGGAGCAAAGTAACAAAAAAAATATGTTAAAAGAACTTCTAGGGACCTGGACTTAAGGCTAGGTCGCGTAGAAAGACGTCTGAGAAATACGTACATACGTAGACGTATTTGATCCTACATGTTTTTCAAGTAATCCTCTTTACTTTGTCGACATTATCGTTACAGATTATGATAGGGATTTTGGTCTTTTATCTTCTTACATAATATACATAATCAGCCTATAATGTTCTCGTTGCTGGGACAAAGGCCTCCTCTCTGTGAGAGGGAGTGGGCCGTAATCCACCACGCGGGCCCAGTGCGGGGTAACTTCTTATTGATTGACTATTTCTTCTGCCCTTCACCGTAATCGGCAATCTACTTAATTAAACTTAATTTCATTTATTCACTGACATATCGCACAGCCTAAACCACTGGGCTTATTTTTTTGTTATTATTCACAAATTTATGTATACCTACATAACTTTTTGTTCTTACAATTTTACTCACCTCTTAGTTTCATGTCGAGAAGCGCTTGGTAATTAATACATATACTTAAAAAAAAAACTAGTAAGGAACTAACCTTAAAGCTACTAACTATGTTAATACGAGTACTATAAGTTGTGAATTTATTTCTCGGTAAAGGCTGATTCCTCGTTATAAAGAAATAAACTCCTTAATTTTAATTTTAAAATACCTTTAAGAGGTAATGCGGGTGGTCGTTTCTCCATAGAGACGCTCTCGCACGTTTTCTTTAAAGCAATTATTTTTTACAGAATAATAAATATTAACTACTTGTATGTCCCTATGTTTTCCTTTTTGATGATACATTATTTTAATAAGCACTAGAACCCTAAAAAAATCTCAAAATTGCTGATTTAAACTGCTGTCAACAGAGGCCTAATATACAAATTTGACAACTAGTAATGAAAAAAGAAAAACATAGGGACACAGTATATATCCTTCATATTCAGTTTATGAATAGTAGATTGTACAACTAGTGCATGAAAGAAGCCATTTTACCCCAAGACGTTTATATCAATAAAGTATATATAAATAAATAAATATCCACCATCGCCTGCGGCTCGGGTGGATATTTAAGTTGAGGGGTAAAATGGCTCGTTTATGCCCGAGTTCATAAAGTACGGTATATAATTAATCAAAAATGTTGCAAAACTGAATAGCTAATTCCCGCCACGAAACTTTTTAAGTTTTTTTATTAATTTTCAACATGTGTCATTCGACTCGGTAACATACTTCATACTGCCGAGTCATTAAAACGTTTCTTTGCGTTTTTAAATAATAAATGACAACTATTGTATCTGATTTTATGAAATGAATATCGATAAAAAACACGGAAGTGGTACAAATTAAAGCAATGTATATTTTATGTCTTTTTTATTTTATTTTATTTGTAATGTGCTTTTTGTTCGTGCAGAATAAACCATTTTTCTTTCTTTCTTTTTCTTTTCTTTCAAATGAAATAAATAACGACTTAAATCTGCGAAGTTTTATTGTGCGTCTGGCTGTTGGGCCTGATTATCAAAGTCTTAGAAAAAAAAAAACTTTATGCACTAGGACATAAAAAGCAATTTTATGTCGCTTACGCTCAACATAAAGACGAGCTTTTAGAGCATGAGAAGTGAAAATATTATTTAAATTGGTCCGATATTGGAGAAGGAAATAAGTAAGAGCCAAACCTCGAATTATGATTTTTTACTTAGGATTTTTCAAAAGTCTCCGACCGCATTTCTTCTGAAGTAGGTACTTAAATTAGGGTTTTCCCATAAATAATGTGTTATTTTCGGTTGAACCAGTCTTTTCCCTATTATACGTCTTGTTTTCTTGTACCTATTATACTATATTTATTTTCAACAGTTACTTTATACTCGTCTTTAAAACGAAAGTGAGAACTAAGGAGTGGGGAGTTCGTGTTTTTTGCCGATGGAATAACCCATCGGACACAAAGCTTGTCATCTTATAATGAAGCCGGGAAAATTAGTAGGTATATACTATCTAGAATTTACTAGTTCTTAAAACCGCCTAACCTTAGTCCTATTTACGAAATACTTCTAAATATTAATTTCTCAATCAGCAGAAATTTCATCCAGTTTTCCTCAATCATTAGTTACTACCCAAATTTTTCTTTGTTCTCCTCTGGCTTTTTATTACTTTCTCTCGCTACGTCGCAAAATGATATTAAGCCAGAATTTCCAAACTCATTGGAACCTCTCAAAAAAATCTAAATACGCATTAAAATTAATGACAGAGTCTTCAAAAAGGTTTCAACAAATAAGACAGTCAATTCGTCACGTTGAAACTTCGATGTATTTTTTTCAGGTTTTGTTGTGTTCTAAATAAATTTTTGAATTTTTTATTACATAGTCTGGTGGTGACCTACTCGTCAAAATGAGTTTATATTTTTGTTTTTTTCGTGTTTTATTGCTTTGTACGGTAAAACTGAGGGAGGATTCTCATAATTTTAAGAACGTTCACAGTGTGAAGGCCAATAATTCCCGTATTTAAAAACGTTCAAAATCTAGCCGCAATCTCATCTCAGCGACAATCAATGTCAAAAACTTGTCAAAAAAAGTAGGGAAGTTTGAGGTATTTTTGACAGATTGAGATGGAGATCAGACTGTGAACATTCTTAAAATTACGAGAACTGTCCCTCTGATCTCAGTCTGAATCTAATTTCTCTACATTTTCTCACAAAGAGGAGGTCTGTGTCCCAGCAGTGGGAACATTATAGGCTAATTATGCTAAATACTGCTGAATCATATCTGGTGAGCCGAATATGTGTGCAGCACCCCTGATATTCAGTCTTACCAGAAACCCTAGCGTCAGTTTCTTCTCCGACATTTTTATACTTCGCAGTTGAGTAAACTTAGCAGAAATCCCCCAACTTCCAGCTTCACTTTTAAGGCCTTTACCGAGCAGTATAAATATCAAATGTCCTGTACTCAAAGTCCAGTAGAATAAAGTCGACTGCTGAAGTTTTTGTACTTTAAAAAGCATCCAAGAACACCTTTCAATGTGCTACAAGATATCGGACGAAGTTTAAGACAACTTTAACTTGTCTCAAACAAGTTTTCTAGTGTTGTAAACGGTGATGTCGACAATTTTTCTGCCGTTGCAGCAGAATTTTGTACTTGTTAGATGGCTTGGTGTTTTTAAAGTCGTCTGTAGTAGCCCAGTCTGTATTAAGTGTTCTATTAGTCATCATCTGCCTAGCCTTTTCCCAACTATGTTGGGGTCGGCTTCCAGCCTAAACGGATGCAGCTAAATACCAGTATTTTACATGGAGCGACTGCCTATCTGACCTCCACAATCCAGTAACTGTGTAATACAATACCCATTGGTAACACTGATTGTCAGACTTTAGGGCTTCTTACTACCCGTAACGACTGTCAAAGATTCACAAATGACAGCCGGGACCAACTGTTTAACGTGCTTTCCGAGGCACGGAGGGGTCTTGGTATGTAAAGATGGTCACCCATTCACGGACCAACCATGGCAAGCGTAGCTTCACCTGATCGATCGACCTGTGCGGCTGTTATTATTTAGCGACGGGCCCCTTATTAAATGTTTTATTAGTATTTACTTTATTTCATTTACAAGACATGCCTAATATTTATATTCGTCATAAAATGTGATACCATTCCTTATTAATTATTGAATTAATTGTTTGCTACGAACGACCACTATTTATTTATTATTTATTTATTTAATACTTTAAGCACAAATGTACAGAGGCGGACTTAATGCCATAGGCATTTTCTACCAGTCAACTTTTGGGTGATGCAGAGACAAACAGTGGTAGGTGTAATCATGAACATTGAGGAATAAATATTCTCATTCTGTCACACTAATTGTTTTTCATATTGCATTATTTATTTTCTATATTATCATTATTCATTCCACGTTTTTATTGTTATCAGTGTTATCACACTTAAAATATTTTAATAACCTTGACACTGATAACTTTACATCGATAACTCTCTTATCGAGACTCGCACATCACTGGCCTTGCAAATAGAAAAAGATAACAGAGGATAGTGGCAGAGACATTTTAATGGAATTCCTCTCCTGTTCTCTAACAAATATCGCGAATAGAACAATTTATCTTAGCATTCCGTATTTTAAAAGTCTTCAGATATGTCAGGGTTAAAAGAGTTATTATAATAATATTTCTTTTAGTTTGAAATACTGGGTTGATCTTAGAAGATTGCTACTTTAATTTCTATTTGATAGTTCTGACGTATCAAATAGAAATGAAATATACAGATTTAAGATGCGGTACGCAAAATACGGGCTTTGACGTGAGTTGCTGACACTAGAGGTGTAATTATTTTACTTACTTAGTAGTTATGTATGAATGTCAGATTAATAATTTCTGAGTGGGTCATGCAAAACCAAACTGCTATTATTTTTTCTTTATTATTCTATGTTTTAACCTCAGTTAAGAGTAAGTATACAAGGTGTAACAAAACAAACGTGAGTCCTGAAAGTAGTTTGTTCGTAATTTACTACTGAATTGATTTCAGTAACTCTTAATTGGTATTTTTTCAATAAATATATATTTTTCTATACTGACCACCAATTGAGCCAAAGAAAATTAAATCTTATTTCAACGCAATAAGGTTAAATTTTAAATGCAACAAGTAATGCTAAGGTAAACACACCATCACTAAATAGGGCTTGTGAGTCATAGTAGGTAGTCAAAACGCTTGGTTTTCATACAGATCGTGATACTTGCGTCATCTAGGTCTATCTATATGTGTGTTTAAAATACTATAAGTTACCAAAAGTTAATCAAAACATCATGGTCATTATTTTATTAGGTACCTAAATACTTACATTGCTAGTAACGGAAAGTATCCAGTATTGCAGTAGCAACCGGTCCTGAGACAAAGTAACTTTAGGAAGATACTCATAATATGAGCTGATTAAACTATAATCTAACAACATGATTGATGAGGATGACACATCAGATGTCTCTCACACCGGCGACCACCAGCTGTTCCGTTCGACAATTTAATTTATTCCCAAAGTGTTTATGAGAGGGGCGAACTCCTCTGTACATGTTGTGACGACAGCTCTAATACCGGGTTTTCTGAAGAGGGGTACGGACTTTTGTAGACTGATTTTCGTTTTTTTTTTAAGAATATTATTCTAATTACACCTTTCGGCTTCTTCACGATGTTTTTCTTCACCGTTCCGTTCATTTTCTGGTTCTAGGCAAAAAACTTCAAAGACAATGTTATAATCAGTCTATACAGGATGAAATTGAAAACTTGCGACAAATCAAAATAGGAGGTACAGTAGTGCTATTCTGTAAAACATCTCACCGTGAAAACTTAGGTGAAGTGAGCTCAAAGTGAGCTGTCAATAGTGTCAATCCCTAGCATCAAGTAGAATGACAACTCACTTTAAACTCACTTCACCTAAGTTATCACGGTGATCTTTTTACAGAATAGCACCGCTGTAACTGTTACATAATCATAATAAATTGTCATTTCCCAAATCATATTCCTAAAAATAAACGTGTAAGTAATTATCCTCTTACATAGTAAAAACTAAGTTATTGCCTTCAAGTAGACACGAATTAACGTCGTTTCAGTTTTTTTTTTTTTTCAAAATTTGCAAAACGTAAGAAAATTAAATCAATCAATCAATCAAAATATTTTTATTTCACATAAACCAACATGGGCACTTATGAAACGTCAGAAGCTAGGTGCACGGTTCCAATTGGTCGTTTCCTATGGAGAAGAACCGGCAACAACTCCATGGTTACTCTTTTAAAAATAAATGGCTTGTACAATGTTTTCAAATTACATTAGGTATGGGAGGACAGCGTAGGCCTGTCAACAAGTACCAGGTGCTTGATAAAATAAAAAATGGTCTACAGATCTAAAGTCTACAACGCTTACAAAGTCCTAAAGACATATCAATTTTAACGCGCGCCTGATAAGCAATCCATTAATCGCTGAGTTCAAACCATGATGCAAGTTGGCAACGTGTTGAACGTTTTTTTCGAACGTTGGGCGGTATTTACCTAAATGTTGACCGTTCCTCCTACGAAAAAATGAGCGCGCGACGACGTTGCAAATCGCTCGCCCACGCGCACGTATGTGCATCCCTTTTCTTAATAACATGCTCTAAATTTACTTTATAGCACGCTGAATTAGATATTTTAATTTGTCGCGTGGTCGCACATATTCAATTTCATCCTGCATAATGATTCCAACCCGCACTGGGCCCACAGATGTCACATGTCTTCGAATTTTTGGTTCTAGGACATGCAGATTTCCTCAGGATGCTTTCCTTCCCCCTTTTTCTTTCAAAGACAATGTGATATCCGCTAACACGAAATGTGTCCGCATAGTGCATTATGCCACGCTCCCTCTCACAGAGAGGTGGCATGAGACTGATGTGTCCCAGCAGTGGGAACATTATGGGCTGATTATGATTATATCTACCACAGTAGTTAAAAAGGTAGTAAAGTCATCATCATCAGTCAACAAAAGCTGGGTTGCGTTAGCTAAACACATGATGTAAACTGCATTCTGTTTACCTCGCCTTTTTTCATGGGGAGTAACCACAGAACGCCATCAGCTACGATCTATAATTGATCGAAGACTACGATCCTTACATACTCCTATTGATTTGTTTACGTTCATAAATCTGGACATACACGCACGCCGCCGGTTGCGAGTAGTATTTGTGCTTTCTATGTATTGGATTTGTGCTCGGTTGATGGCTCGCTATAAATCTTCTATCTATTCATACACGAAATCTCTTAAGGGGTCATTGTATTCATCATTACGAACAACTTTTACTGTGGGACCAAACCCGAAATCGCGAAAAAAAATCAGCTGTTCCCTACATTTATGTTCGCATAACTCGTCACAATGTATGGAACAGCAGATGTTTTTTTGCGATTTCAGGTTTGGTTCTTCATAATGATGAGTACAATGACCCCTTCACCTTACCTTTATAGGTTGGATGGCTAGGCTGGGTTACATGCATAGAATTTTCTTTCATATATCTATGGTTACATGGGACTTAAACATAACTGGCAAAATGCGGCTGTACTAAGGCAGAATAGAATAGAATAGAATAGAATAGTTCTTTATTTGCACAGAAAGTAGGTACAAGTTACAGATGTTATGTTTAAAAAGACCTCTGCTTAACCCTGCGGATAATACAGTCGTGATGTTATGTTCTATTTAATGCGTCCAAACATGGATAAAAAAATTTAAGCATTCAATATCAGTTTCTCAGCAAAAATAAAGACTTAGCGCTAAAAGGACAAACCCGGCTAAAGCTAAGCCTTACAAAAATGTTTGAATATTCATGAAGGAAAGTTGGGTCTCATTGACCAAATTAATACGGGACTGTAAGAATATCTCTCAGTTTAAATAGCTAATTTGTTTCAATATACTTACTAAATTATTATCATCATCATTATTTCAGCCGAAAGACGTCCACTGCTGGACATAGACCTCCCCCAAGTACCTCCACTTCGACCGGTTTTGTGCTTCTCGCATCCAACGAGAAGCACTAATTATACCTACTTTAAATATAAAAAAGTCTTGGTTCTGGTCCCTATTCCACAATACGCTTTTATTATAAGGACTAGCGGGGTAATTGCGTAACACACTTACAGTAGCAATGGCTCTTATTTCGAAAGTTCAACATGTTCAACTTATTGCGTTATTTACGTTGTTGAGCAGACAAATTGTTCGAACATAATTATGAAGCAACTAGCTGCGCCCCGCGGTTTCACCCGCGTACATGTCGATCCCGTGGGAATATCGGGATAACAAGTATAGCCTATATGTTAATCCAGGGTGTCAGATACCTCAATACAAAATTTTATCAAAATTGGTGCAGCCGTTTGAGCATGAAGAAGTAACAAACATATAAACACACAAACTTTCGCCTTTATCATATTAGTTTGATGGATTAGCAATATCCTTCAAAGTCATTCAGATTGTGATTGATAGTAGGTATTTTACGCAATATTAGGGTTCTGGTATGGTTTAAACACTGAAGATAATAGCTACCAAGGTCTTGTCCCAAATTTTGCGAATCTAGGGTGTGCACAAATAAAATATTTACCAAAATAAAAGTCCAAAAATACGCTCTGGTTCATGTTTATGTGACTTTAGTTTATGTTAAAAATTTCAAAATAATACAAGCCAACATTTTATTTATTACCACGATATTGGGTCATTATGACCTAGATTACAGGCGTGACTTTGTAAAAACAGCTTTTATTTCAAAGTTTTAAATATTAACCGATGAATGAATAAAGAAATCTGTTTACTTGAAACTTAGTTAGGGCCATTAGGGTCGCGTTCTAGATTGTTTTCTTCGAAAGTCATGTAGATAAATACTTTCTTTTAACATCATAACATCACGCCTGTAATCTCTAAAGGTTTAGTCAGAGATGTACTTTAATACTCACACATTTCGCCAGTTATGTTTAGGGTCAGGACACATTGATCAACGGCCTTTCGCACTTTGCCGATTGAAAAGGAGCACACTACGCCGGAGCGCATTTCTTTTTCATGCACTCGACTTTCAACGCTCTGCTTAGTGCTGAGAATTGAAAATCCAATTGAGTGTTTTCTGGACGCGATGGAATGCGCTCTGTGAGATTCTCAATGCTTGCCTCAATACAGAGTGTTGAAAAATCCAGTGAGCGAAAGAAAACGTTGTGTAATAAAATAGCCCGTGCGAACCTGCGGGGTAATTATGTGATACACTAAGCTCTATTCAAATGTATGTTTCCAATTGTTGTTATTTCAAGTTAAACAAATATCAACTTTACTTTAGTCGTAATTAAGTTGATTTCAGAACGACTAGCGCTATTTAAACAGTTATAAAAATGTTTGAAGCTGTAGCGTAAATGAACTTTATTGTGTGGACATTAAAGTTATTTTTTACACACACTCATTTTTGTTTAGGTACATGTTTGGCAAATAAATAGCGAACGGTGATTAGCAATGGCTTTTATTATGACAGTTCAACAACATGCATTGCGTTATTTACGTTGTTGACCAGACTTTTTCGAACATTTGTGAAGCAATTGATTAGCAATATCCTTCAAAATGATTCAGATTTTGAGTGAAAGTGTGTTACGCTAAGCTAGTCTGACTGGTCCTTATAATAAAACCGGAATGTGGACCTAAAGGCCAGGACCAAGCCTTTTTAATATCTAAAGTATATAGAAACGAACAAGCTATTTAAACTGAAGGATATTCTTACAATTCCGTACTAATTTGGTAAATGAGATCCATCTTCATGAATATTCAAACATTTTTGAAAGCGTTCATTTTAGCCGTTTGAGGTTTTAGTGATAAGTACTTATTTATTTTTGCTGAGGAATAAATACAGACTCAATCCTTAAAAAACCTGCTCAAACTCAAACTTCCTCAAATTTTCGAACATTTAAAGCAACGGATTAGCAGTATCCTTCAAAGTTATTCAAATTGACATTGAAAATATGTTACGCAGGTAGAGTGTTGGGTTAAGTCCCATGTAATAGGGGGCGAGCCTATTGCTATCAACCAGACACAAATGCTGGGCAAAAATCTTCTAGTTTTTGTGATTCATCATCTGCCTAGCCTTCTCCCAACTATGTTAGGGTCGGCTTCCAGTCTAACCGGATGCAACTTAATACCAGTATTATACATGGAGCGACTGTCTATCTGACCCCCACAACGCAGTTACTGGGTAATACGATACCCCTTGGTAAGACTGGTTGTCAGACTTTCGGACTTCTGACTACCCGTAACGACTGTCAAAGATCCACGAATGACAGCCGGGACCAACGGCATAACGTGCTTTCCGAGGCACGGAGGGGTTTCGGTATAAAAAGATGGTCACCCATCCACAGACCAACTGTGGCAAGCGTAGCTTAACCTGATCGATCGACCTATGCGGCTGTTATCATTTAGCCACGGGCCCCTCTTTAGCCACGGGCCCCTCTTTATCTATGGGCCCCTTTTTCGCCACGGGCCCCTCTTTAGCCACGGGTCCCTATTTAGCCACGGGCCCCTCTTTAGCCACGCGTCCCTCTTTAGCCACGGACCCTTCTAGTTTATGTGATTCTTCCAGTAAATTCATAATTTGCGACAAAATTACGGAAATTATAATTATATTTCCATTTTTACTTAGACCATTTATTTTTTCATAATCAAAGCCAAAACCATGTAAAATCTATTGTTCTGACGAGATTCGTTTAGTAAAAGTTGTACCTAAATTAAATAACATCAGCAAAAAAAATCTCTTTGTATAAAATCTGAACTAGGTCAGACACACGAACTAAAGAAACTTCATCGCAGTAAGACACCAACTTATCCGGGCTTTGTAATCATTTGGATAAATTGTGAACTTCTTAGGGACCTAGAATAACAATGCCTAGAATAATAATTTTGCGGCTGTAGACATCCCCTTCTACAACCGCAAAATTATTTTGCATTGGTTGGGCACCTGTGACCCCGTTTTCTTATATTTTATGTATTTAGGCGGTCTGCTAGATGGTGCAGGAGCAGGGGTGGTCCAGTGGTAACAGCCACGACTTCTAGGCCGTAGGTTCGAACCCAGACAGGCGCTCTGGATTATGGCCCACTTCCTCTCACTGAGAGGAGGCTGGCAGTGGGATCATTATAGGCTGATTATGATTATGCTACTAGCTATTAGTAAAAGTGCGCAATGCTGCACACCCCCAAACTATTGCAAGTTAAACAAATATCAACTTTATTTCAATGACAATTAAGTTGATGTCAGAGTAATTAGCACTATTGAAAAAGTTATAAAAAATGTTTGAAGTTGTAGCGTAAACTGAACTTTATTGTGTAGGAATTAAAGTTATTTTTCCATTAATTCATATTTGTTTACATTTTTGGCAAATAAATCGCGAACGCAGATTAGATGGTAAGTACTCACTGCTACATAATATAGACATTTTCAATAGCAGGATCATCGCCGGTGAGACAAAGAAGCGCCAATGTCTCATGTGTTTGTAATTACACCAACAAACCTTTCAAAACCAGAACAAAATAAGGGAGAGCCCACGAGTAACTTTTGTCTCCGCAACTAATTTGTCTCTCACATCAAAGTTTGGTTAAGGTTTGTATGAAAGTGCGCGCATGTAGCGACGCGACAGCTGGGTGACATTTTGTCCGCGGGATTGGACGCAACTGTCGCCCGTCTATTGGTTACAACGCAAGTGCTCGCACGGCGACAAAAAAGTTGCCAGTTAGCCAGTTGCTGCTTAACCGAAAATTTTACAAAAAAAAAGTAGGGTTGCTGTCGCTCCCGCGTGCGCATCGTCCAAATCTCGGCGGGGAGACAGCGAAGAAACAAAAATGTTGCTGGGCAACAAACAAAGTTGCACGTGGGCGCGATGGTGCTTGGTGGCAGGTATAGTAACTAGCTGCTGGTCGCGACTTCGTTCGGGTGACACGTAATACGTTCGGTAATACGTAAGTAGCCTAAGTTACTTCTTATAACAACAGCAGAGGGGCAATTCTCGTAATTTTAAGAACGTCCACAGTCTGATCTCAGTCTCAATCTGTCAAAAAATACTTGTAATTTCCCTACATTTTGACAAGTTTTTGACATTTGTTTGTCGCCAAGATGAGACTGCGACTAGATTTTGAACGTTTTAAATTACGAGAATTGGCCTTCTGATATATGTATGGCAATGGAAGTCACGTTAAAAAATTAAACTTCCTTTGCCTGTCTGACCGTGTTGTTCATCTATACTACCCAACGGATTTATGTGGTTTTCACCATCATTTAGAGAATTTATTCCGGAAGGTTTATATGCCTAATATATATATTAATACTAGCAGCGCCCCGCGGTTTCACCCGCATAATGTCGATCCCGTGGGAATATCGAGATAAGAAGTATCCTACGTGTTAATCCAGGGTGTTAGCTACCTCCATAAGAATTTTTATCAAAATTGGTCCAGCCGTTTGTGCGTGTAGAAGTAATAACAAACATATAAACACACTCATAAACTTTCGCCTTTATAATATTAGTGTGATTAAGATTTAGTTTCGCTAAGCGTAAAAACCGAGAGAAGTAGGGGCGGGTTGCTAGTGTTCAATAAATTAAAATTCCCTGCTTTAAATTACTCCAATAGGTATTACGTCATTTATTATGCTTTGCACCTTATATATCTATGCTTTGCACAGTAATCACTGAAAGATACTGTAGTATTGTATGCAGTCCCTATTTTGCTTTCTTGGTTCCACTCGCCAATTTGCGTCTAGAACGTAGCACGACTAGGACCATTGTCCCACGGCCTTGCATAGAAGTGTGTAGTGGTGTCATATTGTCGATAGAATATACTATTGAGTTAGTTTTCAAATTGAGAAAAAGGTGGAGTTCAATTTGTCATAGAAAAGTGTAGAAATAATATTTAAAAGAAAAGAAAATAAAGAAAGAAAAATGGTTTATTCTGCACAAACAAAACGCACATTACAAATAAAATAAAATAAAAAAAGACATAAAATATACACATACAACGTAGTCAAAAGCCTCGTACTCAAGCTTAATAATAACAAAAATGTTGACAATTTTTTTTAAGACTCAAAATTATTCTCGTTCAGAGTTGTTATTAGTCTTAGGGGAATAGATCTACGTGGATCTTCGATCAACAATTGTTGATCGAAGACGTGGATAGATTTAATAAAGGTTAAGCTGCTCTCACCATGCTCAATCCGTAGATTGGTCATCATTGTTTACACATTTTGTACCACTCGTGAATATTAAGTACGGCATTAAGACGTTCTTATGCAAAGACACGGTGAACGGTGTATGCCAAAGTTGTTTAAAACAATTATTTGCCTAAACAATTTCTTCACTTATCATTATTTACTACTTCTTGTTTTTTGCATTGCAATGATATTTCTCCTGACTTTTTTCGTGTACACGATTTATATCGACATCTTTTTTCGACACTAGTTAAGTTACATCTCGCGTGCCATAGGCGACACTTAATGGCCTGCTACTTCGCTCATTTTCTTCGCCGCGTTATTTTACCATCGTGTCAAGAGTTCTGTCGCATTTTTACTATTTTAATGTTCAAAATGTTGAATTTATTCGTCTAGTTTTTTGATAATGTTCTTGTACGCTGAATAACTGATTATATACTTTTTAAGTTTGTCGAAAGTTTTATAAAACTTATTCACGTTTCTAATATTGTCTGAATAACTCTAGGCTGGAAAGGAGAATATTCTTTAACTGGTCATAAGATGACGTCACGAGTGAAAAGGTTGCTAAAACAAACATGAGTAGAACGATAATTTTCGTTTCCTTTTCGTTTGTAGTTTTAACATTATATTTTTAATCTATATAACATATGATTATTTGGAGGGGCGTGTGGGTAAGTAATAACAGCCCAATGACTATACAATCTCTTTGTAACAGCCACACGGATCAAATGATCAGGTTAAGCTATGCCTGCCGCGGGGGGTCCGTGTATGAGTGATCTTTATATACCAAGACCCCCCCCCCGTGACTCGGAAAGCACATTAAGCCGGTGGCCCTGGCTGTCATTCGTGGATCTTTGACAGTCGTTGCGGGTCGTCAGAATCCCGAAAGTATGACAGCCAGTCTTACCAAGGGGTATCGTATTACCCAGTAAATGGGTTGTGGAGGTCAGATCAACAGTGTTTCCATGTAAAATACTGTTATTCAGTTGCATCCGGTTAGACTGGAAACCAACCACAACATAGTTGGGAAAAGGCTCGGCAGATGATGATGAAACAATTTCATCATCATCTGCCGATATTTTTCAAAAATATATTTGTGAGACTACGCGTGGACGTGTTAAAGTATTATTAGCAAGATAACAAAAGGCATTAAATTATTTCATGACTGTGATTATTACCGATCATATAAATTCGCATTCAGAGTTATGAGAGTTAAATCAGTCAATTTTACAAAGACTGAAAATAGCAAATTGCAATCACCTACTACTACTCCACTTTCCAAACCAAACAACAACAATAGAAATAAAAATAACCCTCAAATAGAAAAAAAAAACAAACAAACTCGGTACTTCAATTTGTAAGTATGACCTAACCTCAAACATTGTGCCAGAGTACTTTGCGCAACTTGGTGGTCCTATAGTAACATCACAAAACAAAGATACAGAAGGACGGCTCCATATAATGAGCGAAAACAGACGCACGCACACATAGAATAGAATAAAATAGAATACTCTTTATTATGTACACCATATAAATTACAGACATAAATATAGAAACTTAACATTGGGTGACACAATGGGCGGTCTTATCGCTAAAAGCGATCATTTAAAGACAACCTTTGGATGGATTAAAAAGAGGAAGGACAGACAAGTACTGTAGGTAGTCTGTGGTGTACCATTCACACAGATAGATACGTTTATAGATGCGTACGTGCAGCAAACTCAAACGAATGCCAGTCGCGAGTGCGCTTGCATTCGCTGTACGTGAAGCGTGTCAATGAGATCGTGCATTTTTGCTTAGTGCTCAAACACGCAACTCACACGCGTCAACGGTAAAAGCAGCTGCGGCCATCGACGGGTGTCGAAATGCATTGATGGCTGCAGTTGCCTCGGCTGTTGACGCCTGTCGCTCGTATGTATGAGCCGATGCGTGTCGACGACTGTAGTTGCCTCGGCTGTTGACGCCTGTCGCTCGTATGTATGAGCCGATGCGTGTCGACGACTGTAGTTGCCTCGGCTGTTGACGCCTGTCGCTCGTATGTATGAGCCGATGCGTGTCGACGACTGTAGTTGCCTCGGCTGTTGACGCCTGTCGCTCGTATGTATGAGCCGATGCGTGTCGACGACTGTAGTTGCCTCGGCTGTTGACGCCTGTCGCTCGTATGTATGAGCCGATGCGTGTTGACGACTGTAGTTGCCTCGGCTGTTGACGCCTGTCGCTCGTATGTATGAGCCGATGCGTGTCGACGACTGTAGTTGCCTCGGCTGTTGACGCCTGTCGCTCGTATGTATGAGCCGATGCGTGTCGACGACTGTAGTTGCCTCGGCTGTTGACGCCTGTCGCTCGTATGTATGAGCCGATGCGTGTCGACGACTGTAGTTGCCTCGGCTGTTGACGCCTGTCGCTCGTATGTATGAGCCGATGCGTGTCGACGACTGTAGTTGCCTCGGCTGTTGACGCCTGTCGCTCGTATGTATGAGCCGATGCGTGTCGACGACTGTAGTTGCCTCGGCTGTTGACGCCTGTCGCTCGTATGTATGAGCCGATGCGTGTCGACGACTGTAGTTGCCTCGGCTGTTGACGCCTGTCGCTCGTATGTATGAGCCGATGCGTGTCGACGACTGTAGTTTCCTTTACCGTTGACGCGTGTCCCTCGTAATGAGCGAGTGAGTACGGTGCTCAAATACACGAGCGCCATGTTGTCGACGGCTGCACTTGCCTGTGTATGAGCACTTAGCTTAGGTAGGTAACCTTCTGTACATGTCTATTCAGTGGTAATAAGAACAAATTGCAACTAGGAACGTTTACACAAGAACTTTGCTCGTATGGTGCAGTTTTGGTACCCCATTGTATGTAGAAATTACTTCGTAATAACTGTTCGTTAGTTATTGCTTATTTGATTTTGGTTATAACTAATAATATCTATACTTGTACGTGCTGTGGTATTGAGTTGGAGTAAGCTTGGTTAGTATTTCTGGACAAATGGTTTTGGATAAATTAGAGAAGTTTCTTGATGTTGTTGAGTTTGGTACTATGTTGATGTCTGTCGGGAAAGAAATCGAAACAGTGCCAAATTATTAATTATAACTATTAAAAGGCTTGCTTATTTAAGTATGTGGGAAATGTGATCTAAAATATGCTAAAGAATCGAATATACATATTTTTATCACGAAAATAAATACATATTGCCATATGTATTTCTTTCTTTTCTCTTATCCCTGCTAAAATCCACTTAGCAACAAGTCACAAGTGTAAAAAATACATGTTTATAAATATTTAAGTTTTAACGCATGTGACTAAAAGAGTGATGAATATACATGTTGATGGATGGAGAGGGAGAGGAAGGCCGAAGAAAAGATGGATGGATGGTGTGAGGAATGATATGAAAGAGAAGGGAGTAAATGATAGCGTGACGGTTGACAGGGGAGAATCCGGAGAATGGAATAAGAAAACGTGTTGCGCCGACCCCAAGTAACATCGGATAAGGGCAGGAAGATGATGATGATATATTTAAGTCTTCTTTATTACTTTACCTTTAGATCGCTTATCAAATAATTCAGCTTTCAAGCTAGGTAACGGGCATATAAATTGAACTGCTGGGATTAATTTTTATTACTTTAGTTATCTTGTCTGAAAAAAAGTTACAAGTAAAGAAGATGAAAGAACCGTCATCATCATCATCCGAAGCCCGACTACACAGGCCTTCCTTTATTTGTGACAGTTCCCACGCTCCCGTGCCAGCTTCATCCAAGTTTTACCCGCGATGGCAACAATCCTCTACCTCTCTCACCGCCAGAGGATCAACATTTCTGATTCTAGTCCTTGGACGCCACCCGATGACATCCTTAAAGCCTTAAGCCCTACAGGACCTAAACGCAAAAAACGCAACTTTTATATTGCCTAAAAGTATATGATCGACTACAGTAAACAAAATCAGAAAAATATATGATATTCTTCAGGATATTATGCTAAGTAGATAGTGTGTTGAAAACATGATACAAAAAATTTGATACGATAGAAAAAATCATGAAGATACCTGTAAAAACTTTATTTTCACAATAAAAACCATACTAATATACATACAATCTCATTTTCTGTCAGATTATTCTAAAAGCAACATACTAAAGCACTAGTGTTTTAATTTTTTAGTCTAAACAATATATTTTTTGTAAATAGATAATTGCTTCATATTTTGCAATAAATTACCAGCGTTGTGTCATCGCGCTTCTCTTTCTTTTCTATGCAGTCCGACATACACTGGCGATTCGTGAGCGTATTTCCAGCGATGCGATTGTTTAACGCTTACTGAGTGTGTGTACCAACCACGCCACTTGTGCGCAACGTCCAGCCAGGTTCTATTGACGTGAGTGTATAAGAGAGATCGAGACAAGCGAGTGTACAATATTTAGAAAACGCGGAGAACACGTCGCGTAGTCACAGCTAGCTCGCTTCGCATCCACGGAAACGCGTTCACAAAACGCTTAGCTAGAAACAAAATGGAAAATCATCAGACTCCACAAAGAGACGTAGACTAGACCAATGAAGGCATTCCAACTAACATAAACATCCAACCTTAGCTTATACATTCAAATAGAATCCGACCATTTTAAAAATACATAATTCAGAAAAGAATTAATTCCAACTACGCGGAGAATTTGAATGAAGTTACAGGTGGATGTTGCAAGGGAATTAGAGTAGCTACCTGAACAAGTCTCATTTAAATTTCATATTGAAGTTGCATCCGCCTTTATTCCAGGCTAAAGTTTGCCCGAGTTTGCGCAAGGGCGGAGTGACTTTCTTTTTACGAATTTCTTTGCATAATAATTGGCTTAATAATACTTTAAGACGTGGATTAATTCGCAGCGGTAAATGCGTTAACTGTGTTTTGTTTTAATGCTTTAAATTCTCTTTAATTACTTTCTAGAGGTGTCTGAGATTTTTAACTTGCAGATTTTCTTTTGTTCTGATTTTGGTAATTTGGAATTTGCTTTGTGATTGCAATTTTCAATTAAAATGCGTTTGAAATATTTTGAAGTTTCAAGAAAGGTCTCTGATTTTCAATAGAAATTCTCGAAGATTTTACTAAAGATTTTGTAAAATTCACAACTTTTACCATGCCATAAATAATTGACTGGATAGCTGTCTCAAGGTTAATTAAAACATTTTGATAAAATCTACGTCTATCCGAGCGAAAATATATCGAAAATAACTTGAAATGCTACAATTTCTCTCTCACAAGTCTCGTAAGACCACCGAATTACCATTCATTTCCATCCTACGTTCCTCACAAGCAAAACACTGACTTGACTAAGATACTTCCCTGACAAAAAGAAATCGTTCTCGTGAAACAACATGCAGCACAAAGCTAGCATTCGTCAAGTAAAACAAGACGTGTAATCCATTAAGCTTTGTATGTTTTGGAGAAGTTGGAGCAAGAAGCGAACTTCCGAGCAATTTGGCCGCACAGACACAAAATAGACCTACCCACAGAAGGTCGGCTTCGTACAACCAGCGAAAACTGGCGCACGCACACATAGACGCGTACGTACGGCGGCGATTCCAAAGAAATGCCAGTCGAGATAAGATAAGATAATATAACATGTGTTTATTTGCTTCAACGTGTATATAAGAATAAAAATGTACATGGAGGATAACATAAAAAAAAAAACGTGGGCGGTCGGGGAAACCCCGTTTGTTCCTGACGGGGGGAACCCGAACGCATACGAATGCGTGCAGAACTTTGTTCCTGACGGGGGGAACCCGAACGCACACGAATGCGTGCGGAACTTTGTTCCTGACGGGGTTCCCCCGACCGTCCACATTTTTTTATGTTACCCTCCATGTACATTTTTATTCTTATATACATGTTGGAGCAAATAAACACGTTTTCGCTGGTTGTACTATAATAGAAATAGAAAGAGAGAGAGAAAAATGGTAGAAATCGTCACGTAAGGGTCGGCCTAAGTGACGATTTCTAGCATTTTTCTCCTACAGCAAACCGCGTTAAGGAATTTTGTTCCAAAAACAAAAGTTCAGATATTTTTGCTGAGTGCGCTTGCGTTCACTGTATGTGAAGCGTGTATGTGTGTTCGTGCGCTTCCTCTCGTTATACAGACCCGACCTTCTGTATCTTTCTATTTTGTGATACAGATGCAGCAACGCCTGTGAGCGTTGGTGTTACGTGTGGCTGAAAGTTGAGAAGATTGCGTGAGTATTGTGGGTTAAAAAGTCATTAGGGGTTGTTTTTCTTTGTCTTGATTTATAATTTTCTTTCTAGTAAAGCCTTTATTAGTTTTATTAGGAAGTAATGGTACCGCGCTTAAAACCACAGAATCATTAGAAAATGACGAGATGGATTTTTTGAGTGAGAATCATCATTGTTGTCACATCATCACATTTGTCGGTTTTCATTTAACCCGTTTGCCTTCAAGGCAAGAGTGGGCACGCTCGTTCCATCATAGATCTAATCCATCGCTTTCCATCAAGAACAGGTCCATTCAGCAATAAAAAAAACAAGACATTATTCAACTTGACAACATTGACATAGAGATGATGACCACATTGATTATTTGCTTCCATTTATTAATCGTTGTCCCTTTGATTGAAAAACCATATAAAATTAAATTTTAATTCTTCAGGTCTATCGAGTTTTTTTTTTCAGCGCTTTTGTGCATTTCTTTCCTTAATCACACACCCACATTCTAGGTCTTGGCAGTGATAAATTATTTTATTTCTGTAACTAGGTTTGTACAAAGACAAACACTTTTACACTTTATTTTAAAAACTAGTTAAGGTCACTGACTACTCTGAGAAGAAACAAACTAAGAGGTCACAGTCTCATTTTTTAAAGTCCAGACATAATCTTGGTCAGATCATGTGAAGACCATGTAGATTGGTGCCCGAAATAGTAATTTTAGGAAAGAACTGAACAAATGAGTGGACGTGCCCAGTCAGTGTCCGTCGTAATCAACTCAGCCTATCGCAGTCCACTGCTGGACATAGGCCTCTGCCATGCTGCGCCACAACAGCCCTTACTCCGCCTTTCGCATCCAGTCCATTTTTGAGGTCGTCTATCCATCTAACTAGGGGGTGTCCCACACAACGCTTGCCGAAACGCGCGGTCTCCACTCTAGGACTCGTCTCCTCCACCAACCATCGGTCCTTCGACAAACGCCAGTCCACTGCCACTTCAGCTTGTTTACTCTGCAAGCTACGTATGTCGGTAACTACGTCAGCCTCAGTGGTAGTTAATATCTCTATATTCTTCATCTTTATTAATATCAGTCAATACTAGTGGTGGGTCGTGTCGAATTTTTGACGGACGAAACGCAACCGTTCTCCCGACGACGAATACGGTTCCAGAAAACGGTCGTCGTTGCAACTGGTTTGAAGACGACTTAAAGGACGAAACTTATCCAACATGGAATAGAATTTTATTGCGTTTTGAAGATTTTCGATTTAGAACGATTGTTTTGTAAACGAAAACGAACGTGGAACGAGAGACGACGCGACGGACAAGTGTGATAGAGTTGAACCATTGCATTCTCGACTGTATTTTCATAGGCGTAAAATAAAACTTCGTAAGTAATTCGAAGACTGGTTTGTGCAATGAAGACTGTTTGAACCCAGGACGTAAAACGGTTGCATCGTTGCAGAATGCAAAATAGGTCTTTGTAAAAGGTTCGTCGTCGCAACGCCCACCCCTAGTCAATACTAATAACATACGAGTAATTATAGTTTCTATTCGCCATCTCTCCTCCCCTATCCCACACATAAAGCAAGTAGTAGATAAGTTAATATTTGACCCGACTCTCAGTTAAGGGCTTGTTTACAAATGTCATAGACAGGAATCTAGCTGATGCGGTTCTGTTCTGTTTCCTATTAATTAATAACTGGGCTTGTTAGTACTTGCCTGGCTTTTGTGGTGGTTGATGTGTGTTATATGTTACGAGGAGTGGTTTCTTTATTTTATTGGATTTTAGTGTGAGTTTGTTTTTGTATGTTTAACTCTGGTTTTCGTTGTCTCTAAAGATTTTAATAGAATGATCTGTTAAATTATTATCAGCTTCTGCATCATGAACTTCTTCATTTTATGTGGCGTATTTCTTTCCTCGTGCTTTTTTGCGCTTAGAAATATATAGCATTGATGTTACAACTACAGCGATATAAATCGATACTCATACCTGCATATACTGTAGCATCGGAGGGACGCTAACTGTACCAGGATTAATTAATAACAGACTATTTACTTTTATATAGCGTACTTATTATGATCTTTATACTAATAACAGTTTTTCTCAAACATGCTCGGAAATTTGAGCATTATTTTGACAACCTTCTTCGAGATAAATCGAAATTGCTGTACTGGCTAAATACATGCGAGCAGCTGCCGGCAAAAGTTGTATGAAAATCCATATCTGTATGGTTTAGCGGCCATATGAATTACATAGTAAACTCATATGTGTCGTGTTATTTAAAAATGGAACGATCTTTTACTCTGAAACATGGCAAGCAAGGAGGTAACTTATTCATAATTCATAATTCATCATTTATTGCATTTCATGTAGTTTACAGGCTGTTACATTATGATAGTTCCAAACAATGAACCCTGCTAGGGCACAGCAATGTATAGGCGATAGGTTTTAAGGTTTTAATTAATTTAACATGCTATCATTATTCATATAATTTGTTAATATAGATTAATTTAAAAATTATTAATTATTATTATACATTATGTCATTCTTATAAACTAAATAAAATAAAATAAATAAATTATCATTTTCACATTGTAATCTCATACTTACTACAATTTATGTCATTTGCAATGAGCCTAAATGTCATTATTATCTCAGTTAATTTAATGTCAATAGATTAGTTTTACATTATAATATGTCACATTTTCAGATAAAATAAAATAGAAAGTAATCACTAAAAAATACAGGAATGAGGTAGTAGCGGACTGGTGTTTTATAGAGTACCTAGTTATGTAGGTGTAATGTGTTCAAGTCGATATTAATTTATTTATTTCTCGGTTAAAAATTCTTTTATGCTATAATATGATTTTAAGTTTAAGTGGTTTTGTAGGTCATTTTTAAATTTGTTGTCATACTCTGTATCCTTATGAAACTTATGAAAGGTTTCATTTAAATTTCGAACTGGCTTGCAAATGGAAAGCTGTTTATTGAAAAAAAAAAAACAAATGAACACTTTAATGCGGGAAAAAATATTGTTGTTCGTGGTTCGTCATTTATTTTGAAACGTAATATTGTATTTGACAAAAAAGTTCTGCCTAGGTACTACTTAGTTTTAATTTCCGCACATTATTTGAGAAAAGTACTATACAAGTCTTGGCCACAACTAGACATTTCACCTCGGCTCACGCACACATACGTAAGTCTCTTGCTGGCCGCTGCTTGTCAGCTTGTCAGCTAGACCTGCCGCCTACCGTTTTTCTATTCCCAATTCCTATTGGCGTTTAGATATCTTATAATTATCAAACAGGTTGCATGCCACAAATCATGCAGGCAGATCATAATCTCAGTTCAGTACCTATCGTTAATTGTTGCTTTAAATGGAATATTTTTGTATCTGATACATAATAGGTAAATACTTGTAAAGCTAAAGTAAGTACTATCTACGTCCCGGTTTATTTTTGTTTGGGACAAAAATAACCCTTAGTAGTGGTGACTATTAAGGGTTATTTTTGTCCCAATAAAACCGTCCGTTACTGACTAGACAGAAGAGACAGGGTTGTTTAGAGCAGTGGTGGCCCAGTGGTTATGGCCGCGACTTACGAGATGTAGGTCGTAGGTCCGAAGCTAGACAGGTGCTTTACTTTGTCTAAATTATTTCATCACCACTACTCTCAAAATGGTAAAGGAAAACATCGTGAGGAAACCGGCATGTCCAGAACCAAAAATTCGAAGACATGACATCTACCAACCCGCACTGGGCCCCCGTCGATTACAACCCACTCCCTCGCACCGAGACGAGGCCTGTGTCCCAGCAGTGGAAACATTTTATAGGCTGATTATGCATTCATTGAGCCGAAGTTCACGGTCACGATAAAATACGATAAAAAACCTCCGCAATTTTGCTCCAAAACTAAAATAAATTTATAAAACTAAAGGTTTATTCCAACCCAAATACAATTAAAAGAACAACCAGTTAAAATAAAGCTAGACTAAGAAGGTTAACACTCAGTTAAGTTAATTAAGAGTCAATTGTATAGTTAAGGAGACAAATCTGTTAGTTGTCTGGAATAGTCGTTGAAAGACGAAGTAATTGTTGGTACTCGGTACAGACTCTATTGTTGGAAAAATGAGAAATGTTTCAAAGATTTGTTATTTAGAGTAAAAGGTCAATTGGTTTCAAGGTCAATTCATGAATTTAGAATTTTTGGTTTGAATATTATTATGTTCTTTCATTCTGTTTTGTACACAAAATGGAATAGAATGATGTTTCGGTTGTATTAATGTTTTTAGATGATGAAACTAAATAAACGCGGCATTTAGCAGCTGCAAGAAAATTATTCAAAGTGTTACCTATACAGGGTTATGGGAAAAACATTAACAACCACTTAAGAGGTAATTGTACTCATCATTATGAACAACTTTTACTATGGGACCAAACCTGAAATCGCGAAAAAAAATCATCTGTTCCCTACATTTACATGTTCGTATAACTCGTCAAAATGTAGGGAACAGCGCGATTTCAGGTTTGGTCCCATAGTAAAAATTGTTCATAATGATGAGTACAATGACCTCTTAAAGAGGTTGTTCATGTTTTTCCAATAACCCTGTATAATAGTTCTTATATTACAGCTCGATGCATACTTTATGGCGGCTCGGAAACAAATTCACGGGTCAGCGGGGATGAGGGATAGGGTACTGCGCAGCGAGTAGCGAACTTCAGAGTCGCCATAAAGTTTGACGCTTACTATAGCGATGCAACATGTAGCACGCCTACCTGACACAAGATGGACCCATAGAACCACGACATGGTCAGGACCAACAGGAAGAAGACCCAGAGGACGCCCACCCGAACGCTGGGTAGATGAACTCAATAAAAACATAGGCAAAGACTGGATTGTCAAAGCCAAAAACAGGGAAACCTGGAAAAAATTGGAGGAGGCCTGTACCCGAAAAGGGGCCATAACCTTATAGAAAAGTGTACATTGTTTTTTTTTTAAGTACATGTTCTTTTTTAATGTAATTTTGTTAACCACTTGTACATATTTTCTTCTCTTTTTGGTTATGGAAATAAAGGCTATATTATTATATTATTATTATAGCGTTGCAATTTGCTTCTCATTTTGTCATCATAGCAGGGTAATTATCAGTATATTCTCATTCTCCTAAAATCTTGATCTCGAAAGGACTATACCTAGTCCGCGCGTAAGTAGTTGGCCGCTGAGGCCCCACCTCAGCATAAAGTTCGACATTTTGATGCAAAATGAACTAGTTACCTGCAATTTTTATCGAACTGTGTGAATAGGGTGGCAATTCGGCTTGTGAAGCGATTTGGTAAGCCGCGCGGCGAAAATCAACCTAGTGTACTATTCACATTTTACCAACCCATAAGAGCGAGAGACAGTCAAAAGACAAATGATCATCTGTAAAGTTGTTATTTCGAAGTCGTTACGGCACGTGACAATAGTATATAAATCAGAGAAAAGCTCACTGGACAACGTCTCCCTAGATATACTGGAACTGGCATTTACTACGCACAAAGAAAAGCTAGTACGTGTATACGACTACAGTCCGGCCGTCAAGAGAATGCGTTCCTTACAGAGTCAGTGCGACAATTCTAGTAACTAATAAACATCAAATTCGCAAAACACGTATCCGTTTGTATGAAACTGACAGGTGTTAAGAACGTATTCTCTCGTCGGCCGCATATTAAATACATTACCTTGACTCTCATTCATAAAAAGTGTAAAAAGGTTTGTGCGAGAAACAAAAAACGATTTGCGGAGTTAAACATTCAACAGTAGTCTCGCTGGCTGCTTATTGGTGCAGCGCTAATTTGATAATGCCTTCTATTTTGATGGGAACGGAATCGTAGAAGAAAATTATTGGTTTTGGCAGTTGACAATGATGGGTGATTTAAGCCATAGATGTCTTGACATCATAGCCTTGGCTCTGATCACTACAAACCACGGGTTATGCTTAATAAAGCACTGTTTATTTGTATATATTTTTCTTTCTATATTCCTTTAAAACTGTGGCGGCATCTACATCGGCACATGCAAACTACGCATCACACGCACGCATAACGTGACGTCACGCAAAATCCTGCATCGCGCCAGCAGAGTTCACCGCGCGATTAGCATATATACAACGGCGGGACATTGTATATACAAATGTATGCTAGTCACGCGGTAAACTCAATCAACATCAATCTTCGAGCAGTAGTGGTCGGAGGATCTTCCCTTTTCTATGGAGGATGAGTGAACTATAGACCCTGTTCCTCATACCTCTATACAACTATGGCCAACGATATCCATGACAATGCTACCTTTATTCAAATAGGGGTTATTTTACGGCTGCAGTCTCTTCTAAAATCTTGATAGGTATGTGTCGTCATCCTCCTGCTCTTATCGTAATTTATGGGGTCGGCGCAACATGTCTTGGTCTTCTTAAGGCGTCAGAAGTTTTACTATACCTACAAGTATCTTGTCTCTTTCACTCACTTTAACTATCAGTGCGGCAATTCCTGTATTTTTGAGAACGTTCGCATTCTAATCTCAATCTGTGAAAAAATCTCTAATGTACCTAAATTATTAAAAAGTTTTTGTCAATGATTGTTGCTGAGATGAGCCTGCGATTTGATTTTGAATGTTTTAAGTACGAGAATCAGCCTTTAGGTAAAGTCTTTTATACTGAACATAATGTTTACATTCACATAGAAACACGCCTCTTCTAGAAACTTCTCTACGTCTAAAGTGAACTTTAACAAGAGCACACAATTAGGTGTCGCACGAGCGGCGCCGCGTGCTGCACTTGTGTTGTTTTATCTCGTTACGTGTCAACTGACTCAGATTTACAGCTTTGTTATTAGTGAAATTGTGTAGCTAGAGTGTATTGACGCTGTTTTGACGGCGAAAGAAATATGAGGAAATTTTTGCAAAAAGCAAACAGTGTGTGTTTGATTGAGTGAATAAGGGATAAAATACAGCTCTTAAGGGGCTTACAGGACCTAAACGCAAGTTTTAGAAACAATAAAAGTATATGATCGACCACAGTAAACAAAATAAAAAAATACATGATATTCTTCAGGATATATGCTAGGTAGATAGTGTGTTGAAAACATAATACAACTTATTTGGTACGATAGAAAAAAATCATGAAGATACCTCTAAAAACTTTCTTTTTACAATAAAAACCATACTAATATACATGCAATCATTATGTTTTTTTGTCAGATTATTCTGAAAGCTGCTCTCAAAACGGTGAAGGAAAAAATCGTGAGGAAACCGGCATGTCCTAGAACCAAAAATTCGAAGACATGTGACATCTACCAACCCGAACTGGGTCCGCGTGGTGGATTGCTGCCCACTCCCTCGCGAAGAGAGAAGGCCTGGGTCCCAGCAGTAGGAACGATATATTCTGATTATGTTTCACACACATTTTTACATCTTTTCAACCAGAACAAACACAGTCACTTAGTACTCTTTCACTTAGTTAAACAGTTGGTGAAATCAAGCAAGTTAGTGCTCTTAAATGTTGTTGAACTCTTACTATAAACACACACACAAATAATAATACGCCCAATACGAGTATTTAAAGTTCTCTCGAAACATTTTAAAATAACTTAACTACAAAACAACAAAACGAATAACTCACACAGATCTTGAAGACTATTTTGAAGGAATAAATCTTTAAATTTTGACGTTTAATACAACAATAAAGAGTTGCAGAAGAAGTTTATACGACAAGATAGTACAGAAAGTCTGCTCCAGACAACGAGAAAAAACGCACGCACACATAGACACGCTTCACGTACAGTGAGTGCGAGCGCACTCGCGACTGGCATTTGTTTGAAATCGCCGTACGTACGCGTCTATGTGTGCGTGCGCCTGTCTTCGCTCGTTGTAAAGAACCGACCTTCTGTACGAACTATTCTGTGTTAAGACTGTGTTCAACTAAAATTGGGTAGTACACACGGCTACACATCAAGCTATACATAACCAGTATAAGCTGACTTCGGATTGTAGGAAAAACCTATACAATGCGAGGTCAACTCAAACTGGAAATGTATAGCTTGATGTGTAGCCGTATGTACATACCTATGTGAATGTTTCTCCAGGGAGTCGTCTTAATATGGAAGTTCTTTTGTTTTGAAGACTATTTTGTTTGCTATGTTGGGTACAAGGGTTGTGGACAATGTAAGTTAAGTTTAAACTTTTAGCATCAATACGAGTATTAAATTATCTTTTTGGATACGTAGGTAGTTGTTAGAATGCACATGATAAAAAACAAAACAATAATAGGTTTGTATAAAAAAAGAATTTTGCAAATCGGAAAAACACACACACATTAAAGAAAATATTCAACCTAATTGATAACCTCCTCCTTTTTTGAAGTCGGTTAAAAATACAGTGAGTTATGTAGAAGAAAGAAAATAATGTGATGTCGAAATTGATGTAAAAGTGATTAAGGTACTGTATCGGCCAAAAAATTCGAAATTCAAATAATTTTATAAATTATTATCACGGTATTTCTTTAAAAAAAAGATGAATCCCATCCGAAATAAATATCTGGTAGGACATGGAAACATAAGCAGCGAGTAGGAATTTATCCAGTGAACAAGCTTACTACTTTTTCTTACGTTTTTTGCAACTTGCAGGCCAGTGTCAGGTTTTATCTTGATCAAAATTTGATTCGCGACTATAATTCTATAAATACGTACCTGTTATAGTAGCGAATAAAATTATGATCAAGATACAACCTGACACTGACCTGCAAGTTGCAAAAAACGTAAGAAAAATTGAAACTCGCGGTCTACCACTGCGCATTCACCTTAATATTGTCCCCAATTCAAAGCCGTACAACTAAAGATTAATAACCATTAAATCCCCACGAACAAGTATTAAAACGAAGCTTTTAAACGTTCGAAACCACCGAAGACGCACTCCTGTTTATTTATAGCACTTTGATGAAGTTTTAAGTCTATTGCGTTGTAAAATTTATAACGTAACCAGTGGAGATAGACCTCTGGATTCATCAATAGAAGATCCTCAGTGTCCCGGATTTAGGTGGCACAAGGGAGGGGCGGCAGGTCAGAGTAGTGTGGTAGTGATTTTAGAGTGAGGACAGAGTCTACAGATTGTTTGCTTCTCAGCGGTTTATGGAAGTAGATAATGGGGGCGTAGCAACAGCAGATGGGTCTTGGTCGAGGCTATGAAAAGTGCGGGGAAAAGTTTTTAAGAAGATATGTTCCATTAATTTTATATCTTGCTGAGAATTAGGAAAGGCTAGGGGCCTATTTAATGGAACCGACAGGCGACAGGTGACAGGCGATAATCCGACAATCTTACAATTTTGTAATATAGTTTTCTGCTTTATTAAACTCACATATTATGTCGTGAAAAACTGACAATTTAATTTTTTAGGGTTCCGTACCTCAAAAGGAAACATATATATGGATTCCTTATAGGCTTACTTCATCGTTCGTCCTGTCTATCTGTCCGTCTGTCTATCAAGACCCTTTTTCTCAGGAACGCGTTCATAAGTACTAGGTCCCTTAGAGCTCTTAAAAATCTTACATATTTGCAGTTGGAGAACTGACCGTGACGTAAATACATATCCATACTTCCATACTATAATATTATAAACTAGCAGCGCCTGCGGTTTCACCCACATAAGTTTCGATCCCGTGGGAATTTTGGGATAAAAACTATCCTATATCCTTTCCCGGGATCCTGAAATCGCGAAAAAAAAATCAGCTATTCCCTACATTTATGTTCGCGTAACTCGTCAAATTGCAGGGAAAAGCTGTTTTTTGTTTTGCGATTTCAGGTTTGTTCCCATAGTAAGTTCCCATAGTAAAAGTTGTTCATGATGATGAGTAGGATGACCCTTTAATTAAGAGGTTTTGCGTTAATTCAATAACACCCTATATACCAATGATGACATTATTCATATTATGTACTATTGCAAGCAATAAAGTGATACTTACTAATAAACCCACCTAGCGGTTATAGGTATCCTCCTTTATCTCGTGGCCCAAACCGCGGCACCTTGGTAGATGATACAGCCACGTACTTTTGGTCTTTGTTACCAACTTTCTTGTTTCACTTGCCTACATCTGTAGTTGTTGTATTCGCTAAGATATTTGCGCAAAAACCTCAATAGGTACCAATGTCGACATTATGATAATAATGAGATCCACTCATGACTTTAAGCGGACCTCTTAGTACCTCTGTCTGTATAAAACCCTAGTCCGTTCCCAGCTCGGATATGCCGTATCCATCTGGAGCCCGTACTATGGCAAATACATTGACATGATAGAAAATGTCCAACGTAAGATTTCTTTGTGCAATGCACTACTGGTGTCATAAAACGTATCTGCAGTATAACCAGTTGCTCAGTAAGTACAAGCTTTTGACGATCAGCTCTAGACGTAAACAATTGGAAGCAATGACATTGTATAACATTGTTCATGGCAATTTTGATTGTATTGATTTAAACAATGTATTGTGCTTTGCAGTCCCCAGAACTGTCCATAGACGGCAGGTGCGTGCAGGCAAACTGTTTGCAGTAGGTACCTGCCGATCTAACACTGCGGGAGCGTTACCAAACGGGCGCGACCCGCGGGGCAATTGCGTAACACATTATCAATCGGAATCGGTTTAATTTTGACAGTTCAATAACATTCATTGCGTTATTTACGTATTGATCAGACAAATTTTTCGAACTTATGAAGCAATGGATTAGCAATTTGCTTCAAAATGATTCCGATTCCGATTGAGTGTGTTACGCAATTAGTGTACCGGTCTACGTTCGCCAGTACGGCGAAAGGCAGCAACCTACAATGAAGTATTCGAACACATAGATATATTTGCATGCTCTTTGAAAAGGTTTCGTAGCATTTTGTATGAGACACTTGAACTCTTAGACTAATTGTTTTAAAAATACTGTTTAATTTTTTCAAATTATTGTTTTTATAATATTAGCGTAACTGTCATTCATGAACAGTTCACCTCCTAGTGACTAAGGTTTTATTAATTAACTAGCTTTTGCCCGCGACTTCGTTCGTGTGGAATAGTGACTTCCGGCAGATTTTTCGATCCCAACGCCATCTATCGAGCATAGTGACAACTCGGATTATTTATCTATACTCCGTTCGGGCATTTTCTTTGTACTAAAAGTTTTATTATATTGATATTATTTTTTTCATACCTTTTTACTATTTATTTACTTTTTTCCGATGAATTAAAACAATAACATGAACCGAACTCGTGTAACGATCGACACCATTGCGCGATCACCAACTCGACATATATAGTAGATACTAATAGAATTATCTATACTCCGTTAGAGCATTTTCTTTGTACTAAAAGTTGTATTATATTATATTTTCATACCTTTTTACTATTTATTTACATTTTTCCGATGAATTTTCAGTACTGAATTGATGCCGACTCTTGACCAATAGATGGCGCTGTATGTCCGGAATAAATTTTATTTTTTATTTCATTTTTTGTAATAAAAACTATCCTATGTCCTTTCTCAAGTTCCAAACTATGTCTGTACCAAATTTCACACAAATCGGTTCAGTAGTTTAGGCGTGAAGCAAAGACAGACAGACAGACAGAAAGACAGACAGACAGAGTTACTTTCGCATTTATAATATTAGTTTGGATGGTAATCTGTGAACAGCGTTGTGGGTTAGATTATTACTTAAGTAATTTATGTTTTTTTTTGTCTGTAATATTGCATAATGTAGCTGTTTGTTGTTCCTATTTAATAAAATAAAATAAAAATTAGGGAAATAAAAAAAAAACGAAACCAAGATAGATTGTTTTGATGCTACTGAATTTTTTTCTATGAGTAGCAGTTTCTGTTCCGAACTTGTTCTTTTGTGTTCTATCTATGCGTCATGTTTACCGCATATAAACGTATTTACTTTCTTTATGTGTTTGGGTAGTTAGTCAGTAGATTGTAGTTCAAAATGGTGTTAAAGTACGTTATGAAACTGATACAATTAAACTGTTTATGCCAACCTTGGTTGAATTAAAAAGCAGGTTTAAAAGTTGCATAAAAGTAGGGCAATGCTGAAGTGAATGAGAGAATTTACGGTTGGTATTAGTGATGTGCCGAGTACAAGTTTTACTGAGTAACCGAGTACCTACCGAGAATTTCTCGGTATTCTCTCTCTCTATACTCTGCGGAGTAACTCAGTTTAGTTGACGCAGGTACTGGGATCGTACGAAACGCTTGAAATATTATAGAATAATGCCATGCGCGTTTTGGTATTGCTACGAAGAAATGGCATCTACAACGTCGTAATTACGTGAAGATCCAAAAAGTGCCAGCGCTATAGAGTTAGCCAAATATCTGTGCGAAAATTAATCACCACGAGAGACATTATTTCATTAAATAATTATGTTCGTTTTTATCACGTGATTTTTCTGACAATGACTACTACATTAATATTGTCAGTCAGGTCAGGTTATAAGTTTATGAGTTTTTTTCGAGTACCTCGGCAGTGAAACCGAAGTCAGCGGATAACGTGTACAAACTATCAAAATGGCCGAGTAAGCCGAGTACCGAGTAGTAAACGAGTACTCGGCACATCTCTAGTTGATATTGATATTTCCGAGTATTTTCGAGAAAGTTATAAAGTTGTCAAAGTTGAGAAAGGTGCCAAGCCAGGATGTCGCAATGAAATCAACGAAAACAAAACGGTTGTAATTTCATTTGAGGATTCCTATTAGTGCGTTTAAATTTCAAGAAAATAAAAACAATTATTATATAAAAATAATTAATTTAATATTTGCGAGAAGCTGTTTAAATCTACTTAAAACCTATTATTAAGAACACTTTTTGGTCTCAAAATTAAATAGAACACATATGTACAATTATTTACATTAAAACTACTTAACGTAATTCTTGTAAAAGAGTTTCAATTAATCAATTAATTAATCTGAGTCATTTTTTAATTTCTGCTTCGGTTGTTTTATGCATTCGATCAGACTATAGAGCAATTTTAAACATCAGCATTTATGAGAATTTTCACTAACTGAAAACTCTTGTATTGTATCAAAATAACGAGTAAGTATTGGAGTAATTATATATAATAAAATACTCTTTCCCTTGAAACTCATTCTCATAGGTTTAGCTTGGGATATTGTAATAATTTAATTTTAATGACCACATACAAAAAATGAAGTCCTAAACGTTTCATATCATAATTTCATGATGCCAGGAAAGCCTTTTGAAATCACCCTGAAATTATCAGTAAAATATTTTTATTCTGTCTTATTATTGATCCATTCTATTAAGTTTAACTTCCAGATTAGCGTGGAAGCATTCAATAAACATTAAATAGTATATTCTATTACACTAGTAACTTATTAAAATTATAACCATTCATCCTTAATCATATCTGAAGCTTTTTCCGCAATCATGATAGTGGGAGCATTAGTATTACCTCTAACAATCAATGGCATTATAGAAGCATCTACTACTCTTAGTTTTTCAATACCATATACTCGTAATCTTGGATCGACCACCGCTTCTTTATCCCATTTAGGACCCATCTTACATGTACCTACTGGATGGAATATAGTTGCTGTGTACTGAATAAGGATACATGTCCAATATTCATCACTACCCCAAATTAACCCAGAACAAGCCTGCACTGGTATTTTGACATAGCTTGCCCCACTGGCTCTAAATGCGTCAGTGTCTTCTAGACTTACAACGAATTTAAGTCCATCAATCAAAGCTTCCATATCTTCTCTCTCAGTGAAGAACCTTGAGTAAATCAGAGGTGGACCAAATATTGGGTCAGTTGTATTAAGTAGAATAAACCCTCTACTTTTAGGAGTCAATAATAATGGTCTAGCTGATAACCCATCGTAAAATGCTAAAGGAAATATGTTTGTTGCCAAATATGTTGTCGGATCAGCATAAAAGTCTTTGACATTTCTTCCATCAAAATGAAACTGTATATTTGGTTCGTCCTCATTGTAATAAGTGCTCATAAAAGCAGTGCCAGCAAGAGTACCAGTTGAAGCCAATGGTCCATGTTTGGGTAATGATTGGGCATAATATTGGTGTATTTCTTCCATTAATTGCTCGCCAGTGACAGCTGTTGATGTTTTATTTGACAGAGCCAAAGTCAAAGCATCTGTCGTGATATGGTCTTGGAGATTACTTCCAACACTTAATTCAGCTATTACCGGAATATTTAAACTCTTTAAGTGATATTTTGGTCCAATACCAGACAGCATCAACAATTTCGGAGAGTTAATTGTACCACTGCTTACTATGACTTCTTTCTCAGCATGAGCTGCAAGTATTTCTCCATTTTTAACGTACTCTACTCCATAGGCCTCTTTCGTGATAGGGTCAATAAGTATTTTAGTTACAAAAGCGTTGTTGATAATATGAATATTAGGCCTTTTATATCTAATAGGGCTTATATATGCTTTATTTGCGGAGTTTCTTTGACCTAACTTTGAAGTACTTTGGGCAATATCAGTTCCAAATTGGCTTGCACCGTTGAAATCAGTGATGGGAAGTCCTTTTTCTTTAAAAGCTTGGACTAACATCATGGTGTTGATGTCGAGATACTTGAACCGTTCAACATTAATGGGACCACCGACAGCGTGGTAGAAGGTGTCATGGGCTTCTACGTCTTGGTTGTTTTCTGCTTTCTTGAAGTAAGGCAGGACCTGGAAAATGTAAAATGCAAGGTTTCAATCTAAACCGTTAAGATTAAATTCTAATGGTTTAATTTAAGTACAGCAATTGATATACTCGTATGTAGAAAATAAGCTGAATATTGCAATTTTGAAAACAGCGGGGTAATTGCGTAACACACTGACAATAGCTATGGCTTTCATTTTGACAGTTCAACAACATTCATTGCGTTATTTAAATTGTTGAGAAGACACATTTTTAGAACATAAGCAATGGATTAACAACATCCTTCAAAAGTATCCAGATCGTGTGTTTTGTAATTAGGGTTCTGGTCATCCTGACACGACAAGATATGAAGTTACGAGACATGAAAAAATTATGAATCATTATCATTTAAAAAGCCATGATAAAACATAAAGGCATTTATAAAGTCACGTCCTGTGTATAGATAATAGGGGAAACTAGACTCCCATCTGTTCCGATTATTACATTCTCATGTATTGCTAATCTATTAGTTATGCAAATACTTGGAATAACGTCTTTTTAGAATGAAGTTTCCATTGATTAGCGCAACTCATTTGGCCATTAACGGTACAGTTGACCTCGTAATAGCTTTATCACCCTAACGTTGAATACACTTGCACGTCATAAAACGAGAAGGTCTATTTGTATGTGACAGTTAGACAGTGTCAACCTCAGTGAAGTTTCAATTTATAGCTGTACAAGGATCATTTGGCGCGTGGCCAAAATCAGAACTAACGTCGCCATCTTGTTTTTTTTTTCAAAACATTTCACAAAACAATTTTCACAATTTTTTACCAACAGCGCCTCCCTGTCAACGTCACTCGAGTATTAGGGTTTATTGTTAAAAGTAGTAAAGCACTTAGGAGCTCGACTGTACATAAGTTAACTGACCTCTCTAAAGCTCCATCCATGGTTGCCAAGTTCTGCCCAGCTGTCGTAGTCCCTCCGGTTACCTCTCATATATATCATGTAGTTTATGGCACTTGAACCTCCCATGGTCTTCCCTCTGTAACGTTATAGTTTTAAAGGTCATTCTTTTGACTGATAAGTTTGCTAGCTTAGCGAAAATTATGAAATCGTAGGGTTTAAAAAATGTATGATTCAAAATTCTAAAATTTTGCATGATTAGTGAAATTGTCAACTGATTGAAAAAAATATATGAAGCAAGCATTGTTTCATATTATTATATTACGAAGATATTATAATATTATGTTTTTTGTTTTGATAAATAATAAAAACAGAATTCACTAAAGAATACAATACAATGTTTATTAGAGTTGCGAAAATAAAATGTATATTAGTTTTGCAAACAAAGATATCCGATTTCATAATTTAGCAAATAAGCTCTTTTTATTTTAGTACGAACAACGCCTAAAACTAAAAACATTTTAATTAATACACAAAAAACGTGCAAAGGGGACTAAAAAGTTAGACACAACAACAAAATTCACGTGAGCTAAATAAACATAAATTCAATCAACATTATAATAATAGGTGTAGTAAAACAGTGACAACACACTACAAACAATAAACTAAACTAACAACAACTTATAAAAATAAAACACACACGCAAAGGTACTTAACTACATAAAAATTGTGCTCCCAACGAGTAAAATACGTGCCAAAAATATATATGTACATATGTATATTTCACTATATCAACACAATCTTAAGACACTAAATCAACCTGTCTAACTTATTCCCAACTATGTTGGGGTCTGCTTCCAGTCTAACGAGATGCATCTGAATACCAGTATTTTCCATGGAGCGACTGCCTATCTGACCTCCACAACCCAGTTACTGCGTAACAACATACCCCTTGGTAAGGCTGGTCGTCAGACATTTAGGCTTTGGCTTTGACCGTAACGACTGTCAAAGATCTACAAATGACAGCCGGGACCCACGGCTTCACGTACTTTCCGAGGGTGGGGTCTCGATATATTATAATTGATGGTAACCCATCGAAAAACCGACCGACCTTCGATAGATCCGTGCGGCTGTTATTATTTAGCCACTAGCCCTTTATAATGTTAATTCACAAACGATAAACAAAACAACATAATTTTAAAAAGTATTAGTAAACGAGTAACAAATCTAAAAATACAACCTACAGATATTACAATTTCGGTGAAAAACTCAAGTTTGAAACTAGAATAGACTATTCATATTAGAATAGAATTTCAATTCTAGTTTCAAAATGAGACAGACTAGACTAAACATATTGCTTATCCAATGACAAATACAGACAAAGCTAATTTAATATAATGCATTTCTGAATATAGTAACAAAAATAGTCCAGATATTGATGTTTTATCAAAAACAACTGACACAATCATGTATGACGATGCATGGAAATAAAGATATTATATAAAAGGGTCGGTCTCAACCTGACGGCATCACGTCTAACATCGAAGTGGCTTTTTTCCAATTTAAAAACTGTCAGCGCCAGAAGAATTTTGATGTAAAAACTTTGCTGTTATACAGGTAAGATGCAATAGATCAATTAAAATAAAAATACGAGAAGGAGAGGGTAGTGCAAAGTAAAGTTTAACAGCACAAGGAAAGACAGTAGCTGTAGAAACTTTCGAAGCTGTAAATTCTTCAGTTTCTCACTGATTAAATTTATTTTCCGTAGCGTTGTTTGTTTTTGTCCGCACTGAGTAAATTGTAAAACTATATAAACATTTATATTGAATACTAAAGTCTTTTTTTTTTTTCCTCTGAAGTTTGCTTCAGTTCAGTTTGTTTGTCAGTTTGGGTTGAAAAATGATCAAAAGTCAATCGCTTAACCTTCTTATCCTTACCTGTTTTGTAATAGAAACATATCTACCAAATTCTAAACGTACTAAGAATGTATGTTAGAAAGCACAATAACATTAAAATATACAGCTAAACAATTATCTACGTTGATAAGTAACAAATTCTAGGTTACTAAAAATTGCGATTTTTTCACTTACCATCCTGTAGATAATCGCTTTTGAGGCATTAAAGTCTAGACCTAGGTAAGGTAAATAAAAATCTTATTCTTTGGCAATTGTTTTAATTACAATGTTAAAAATATTTCATTTACTTAAGATAATTAATGAAATTAAATACTTTTGGGTTCATTTTCTTTTACTCATAATCACAGATTTCAAAAAAAATCTTACTAAAATATGATTATAGGTATATATACATATTAAATTATCTTACCTATGCACTAATATTAATCAACGAAGCCCTATAAGTTTTTATATAGGTGTCATCTATATAACATTAAAAGGCTCTAAAGTTGAAGATCCTACTATGGCGAGAGATACTTGAAAGAAAATCAAAAAAATTATAGTTCTGTGAATTTTTGTACCATGATTAAATGCTGACCTCAAAAGAACACATTGATTTTATATTTAGTGTAGGTATGTGTCTTGTATGTCATTTTATATCTACTAACTTCTAGCAATTTCTACTATATTGTCTACCCACTATACAGGATTATTGGAAAAACATCAACAACCTCTTAAGAGGTCATTGTACTCATCATTATGAACAACTTTTACTATGGAACCAAACCTGAAATCGCGAAAAAAAAATCAGCTGTTCCCTACATTTATGTTCGTATAACTCGTCAAAATGTAGGGAACAGCTGATTTTTTTTTCGCGATATCAGGTTTGATCCCATAGTAAAAGTTGTTCATAATGATGAGTACAATGACATCTTAAGAGGTTGTTGATGTTTTTCCAATAACCCAGTATAGTAATTTTTTTTTTTCTAACTATATTAACCTAGTAATGTATGCTACTCAAAAAGTTTTAAGTGCTGTATTTGTTATTTATGGTTCCCAATAAAAACTATCCCAATCCTCCTTAATCATATCAGAAACTTTCTCTCCAATCATCATACAAGGAGCATTTGTATTTCCTCGAACGATATGAGGCATTATAGAAGCATCGGCGACCCTCAAATTTTTTATTCCATACACTCTTAATCTTGCATCAACAACTGCATTTTCATCATGCCTAGGTCCCATCTTACATGTTCCGGCAGGGTGATATATAGTCCCAGTATAACTCTTTAAAACACAAGCGAAATATCTAGAACTACCCCATCTATGTGAAGTGCAAGGTTCTACACGTTTTCTTATGAACTTCACATTGTTTGTTTTAAAAGCGTTTGTCTTTTCCAATTTAGTTGCAAATTTAAGCGCTGCTATCAAAGTCTTCAAATCATTTTTTATTGTAAAGAATCCTGGATAAATCAGAGGTTGACCAAGGATAGGATGGGTTCTGTTTAGAGTTAAATATCCTCTGCTCCCTGGTTGTAGAAGAATCGGTCTGACGTTTATACTATCGTACAACGAAAACGGGAATATATTGGTAGCTAAATATGTAGTAGGATCCTTGTAAAAATCTCTTTTGTTTCTACCGTCAAAATGGAATTGTATATCTGGGACTGTTGGGTCTTTACTTGCGTATTTTGTTCTATAAAAGGCTGTTATTTGCAGAGGTCCAGTTGCGGAAATCTCGTCGAATCTGGTATTGTGTTTGTAAAAATCTTGAATTGCTTTTAACATTTCATTTCCTGGTAAACTCGTCGATGTTTTATTCGTGAGGTTCATCAATACTGCTTCTGTAGTAACGTGATCTTGCAAATTATAACCCACCTTTAAATCCACTATTACAGGTATTTTCAATTGCGCCAAATGTAATTTTGGTCCTATACCAGACAACATTAATATTTTTGGACTATTTAATGCACCTGCACTAACAATGACCTCTTTCCTGGCGAACACTTTGTATAACTTATTGTTTTTAGTAAATTGCACTCCATGAGCAAACTTTTCTTTATTAATAAGTACTTTGGTTACTTGAGAATTTGTCATTATTGTAAGGTTAGGTCTTATATCGCGAATGGGTCTTATAAATGCTTCATTTGATGACACTCTTCTGCTGTCTTTAGTTGTTGTTTGAGTGGTCATGGTTCCAATCTGCTGTTTTCCATTGAAATCAACTAGTGGAAATCCTTTTTCACGAAACGCCCTTACAAGCATATCAACATTCGGGTCGGTGTAAGCAAATCGTTCTACATTTAGAGGGCCATCAGTTCCGTGATAGTTAGTAGATTTAGCTTCAACATCCTGGTTGTTCTCAGATTTCTTGAAATAATGCAAGACCTGAAAACAGAAAACGTAGGTTTTTGTTCGGATTTAGAATTTAAGTTTTAGATATTTTGAACCTGAAAACAGAAAACTTAGGTTTTTGTTCGGATTCAGAATTTAAGTTTTAGATATTTTGTATTGTTAGCAAAGTTCAAAGAAAATCATTTTGTTAGTTTAATAGCAAAATGATTTAGAATGTAGGTGTTAGTAAGATTTGATGATGTAATTTGGCTGAAGGGTAAAATTCAAGAAAAAGAAAAATTTGTTGATACTTTAAGTTATTATACAACGATGCTACTTACGTCTTTATAGCTCCATCCTTCGTTACCGAGCATTGCCCACTGATCGTAATCCTTTTTGTTACCTCTCATGTATACCACATAATTAATAGAGCTAGATCCTCCCATAACTCGCCCACTGTAATGTCAAATATAGTTAATAAATTGCCTTATAAGCGTTAGGGAAGGCCCACGAAATTCAAATTTTCTTACGTTTTTTTGCAATTTGCAGATCAGTTTCAGGTTGCATGTTAATCTAAATATGATTCGTGGCAATAAAAAAATATTTATTTAGGTATACATATAATCATATTCATAAAAATCATCAATACAACTGTCTAAGTTCATATTACCATATTGAATGACTATTTCATGAAATCATGACATTTTATGCAAATTCTAACTCAAGGAGTTGTAATGATTATAATTCTGTAGTCATATTTGTTGCGGTTGCGAATAATATTTTAATCACCATTAATTCTGACACTAACCTGAAAATTGCAAAAAACCGTAAGAAAATTTAAATTTCACGGGCGTCATAGATTCAGGTGATAGCTAGGTGGACTGCAGTCAGCCAATTCAAAGTACCGATGGTTTTCAGTAGCATTAAAGCATGCAATAGCAACAACATTAACTAACCAGCCTATAATGTTCCCACGGCTGGGATACAGCTGGATACAGGCCTCTTCTATGAGAACTTTAGGTTGGAGGTTTAATTGAAATAAATGCTTTGAGTTTGAGTTTTAGAGCGAGTGGGATGTGTAAATTATATCATCACCACTGTTCTCAAAACGGTGAAGGAGAACATCGTGAGGAATCCGATATGTCCGAGAACCTAAAATTCAAAGACATGCGACATTCTACCAACCCGCACGGGGCTCGCGTGGTGGATTACGACCCACTCCCTCTCAACGAGAGGAGGCCTGTGTCCCAGATGTGGGAACGTTAAGGGCTGACCATACAACGTAAAATATTTTGCAAAAAAAAAAGAAAGAAATTTTAAATATTCGTTCGGGCTAATTTGACGGATCCTTAAACGATTTACTAATGTTTGCCATAATTTAAAATGCAATAATTTTTTATACCATACTGGTATTTGCCATAATTTCATTAGAAATAACGCTTCATATGCCATAATAGTGAAATTACATAAAATCATTTTCACTAATTTCATTGGTCATAATCGATCAAGTGTCATAATAATTTTAATCCATAAATTTATTTGCTATATTTTTCATTTTCAATAATGTCGTTTTCCATAACCTTTATTCACCATAATATTAATTTGCCATACTAGCACAACAATGCTAGTTCAGTAAATACATACATACTCGTACATACAGCAATTTTGATTAAACTAAAATGAATTGCACTAACGAACGATTAATCTAATGATTCTTTGAGATATTGGATATTTCAACTATGTATGAAATACCTAATGGACGACTCGCCTACAGCTAATTAAGAGGGGTCGGGGCCTGCGAGAATTTGAAAAATATTAGGTATTTGAAGAAACTATTTCCGTCGCCTTTTTGTGATAGGGACAGCTGCAACTCAGACCGAAATTATCACAAATATGTTGACAAGATCGACGTTTCGTGTTCCCCTTTTTTCTCCTCGAAAACTGAGCCGATTCAATTATTTTTTACATTAGCATTTTAAGAAAGAGTATGTTTAGGTTATGTTAAAAACTTTTCTAATTTGTCTGATAGTCTTCTAAACACGGCGGTAAAAATAGGGCATTTTCATAATTTTTAGAGGGTCATAATTTTCTTTACTAATTAGTTGCTGAAAAAAAAAATTACAGGGAGATGTTTACAGCACACCTAATGAATTTATGAAAAAAAAAATTGCTCTAGAGGCATGATTCAGGAAGAAAAAAGGGGAATACATTTGTATGGAGAATCGCACGCCCTGTTGCCTCTTAATACTGCGCGCTTGTTTTATTTCTAGCGACGTCAGGTCGACGGAGCCCCGCTTTGCGGGGCTCCTATTTCTGTCTGCAGGGCTTAAAGAAACCGACCTCGGGGTGCCCCTGACATAGGCCGTCTTCTTCTGGTTCAAAAGCACAAAAACAATAAACGTTTCTAAATTATATTAATTGTTGCTTATGTCAAGTATTGATTATATAATGTGTTACTTATAGAAACTATAATAATGGTTATAACTCGGATATCTATGGTTATAACACATGTTATTATAGAAACTTATTTTATGGCAAATAAAGTTATGACTAATAAGTTGATATGACAAGCGTTATTAATATAAATGATAATAGTGCAAGTAAATATTATGAGGGGGGACGATTATGAAAACAATAATAGTATAAATTATTTTATGGAAAACAAGACAATCCCCTTATATCATCATCCATTATGGCAAACTGTTTTCGTAATCATAGACAATTAGATATCCGAGCTTTTTGCAAAACGGTCTGCTTTTAAAATTGTTTAATAAATTCAATTGGAAAGATTCCAAGTTTAAAATTAATTTACGTTTAAGGAACAGCCCAAAAATTATTCTGAGCAAAATGAGTTTTAAATATTAAAATTAAATTCAATGGAATATTTTTGGTTAATCTACCGGAAGATTGAATTGGAAGAGAATTAAAAATGTGAAGACAGATTTTCATGTGCAAATTGAATTTTAAATTATTGTAAAATAAATGTACCTTTGACAAAATCTTCTATGTACTAAAACATAAAAAAAATAATATTACTTTAATTTCGTTAGTCATTAGTCGCACACACTAGCATAAACAAGTAGCTTTGTTTTAAACGTTTATAGGTAATTCATATTTTATTATTTCAGCAGTCCTTTCTAACTAAAAAATACCATAACCAAATAAACCAACCAACTATTACTAATTAAGGCGTATACGCTGTCGTGCGGTCCATGGCCCTATATGGGGCCCCGGTGTGGGCGCGTTCACTGCGGCTGCGAGCCGCCCACTATCTGAACGCGCCCCAAAAGGTGGTAGCCGTAAGGCTGATCCGGGGCTACCGCACGATCTCGGGCGAGGCGGCAAGCCGGAATGCCGCCATGGGATCTGGAGGCGATAGTCCTCGCGCGCCTGTATGAATGGCGCGCGGAGGCACTACGCCGGGGGGAAACTCCGCTTCCGCGGCAAATAGCGGCGGAGCGGACGGACCTCCGGCGCGATCTCATGGTGGCATGGAAGGAGCGACTTTCGCAACCCAGCGCAGGGCACGCCACGATAGTGGCGATAAGGCCCCTCTTTGAGGAGTGGCTAGAGAGGCGTCACGGCGTTCTCACCTACCGCCTGACGCAGGTCCTCACCGGACACGGATGTTTCGGGAGGTTCCTGCACATCATCAGGCGGGAGGAGACGCCCGGGTGTCACCATTGCGAGGATCGCCCAGAGGACACGGTGGAGCATACGGTGGAGGTCTGCCCCGCTTGGGCGGAGCACCGCCGTGTCCTCGTAGAGGCGATCGGCAACGGCGGCGACCTCTCGCGTCCGGCCCTGGTTCAAGCCATGGTCCGGGGCGAGAGGGAGTGGGAGGCGGTCACCTCCTTCTGCGAAGCAGTCATGCTAGCGAAGGAGGTGGCGGGACGGCTCAGGGAGAGAGCCGCACGCCTCAGCCGCCGCGGGAGACGCTACGGGCGTCGGGAGCCGCGTGACGACTCCCGGCCACCGTAGGCGCGGGCCTGCGGACGGAGAGTAATGGGTAGCTCTCCGTCCGATCAGGACCAGGCCCGTGCCGGACGGCGCGTATGTGTTCCACGCGCGCCTCAAAGAGATGTCAGCATTAAGGAAGGGGCCCGCCAGGGCCGAAGCCTGCCGGGGTAGCGGGATCGTCCGAAAGGGTTACCGCTGCCCCGGAACATAAAGGGCTAAGGAAGGAACACGGGTGGGTTTTAGTCAGTAAGAGTCTGACACTCCCTTCCGCTCCACCCAGAGCGGGAGGAGTCATTAGATGATTTCCCATCCAAAAAAAAAAGGCGTATACGTTAAGTTAGCCCGAAAAAAAAACAAATTTTACTTTAATTTTTTTGCATTTTATTCTTAATTGTCTGCAAATTGCAAAAAACGTAAGAAAATTGGAATTTTGCAGGCCACCCTGATGGTCTTGCCTTACCCCCTTACTAATAAACGTATTATATCAGATGAATAGTTACACACCGATTTCTCTCTTTCAGTCGTCAGTAATTTGACTTTCGAAAGAAGAAGACAAAGCGTTGTGTAACTATACAGACGCTATGCAACGTTTATTAGTAAGGGGCTTAAAGTATAGCTACACACGGCTACATAAGTTATACAATTGCAGTGTAAACTGACCTCGCATTGGTTGGGCTTGCTGTTCAATAAAGGTTCGCGCACATTATGTCAGGCCGCAGTGGGTCGGGTCGCAGCGCAAAAACCCGCTCAAATCGCTAGTATGTATTTTATATGAACTATCGCACAATATGGCCGGGGCGCAGCGGCCGCATATTCCGCCGCGGATGTTGGTTGCGTGCGATGCGACCCGCTCCGCCCCGCTGGGGCCCGATATAATGGTACTAGAAATTTATAGCAAGATAATGTCGCCGTGTGTACCTTTTAATAGATCTAGGTCTAAATTACAAAATAATTAATATTAACTGTATTTTTTTAAGTTGCCTTCTAACGCAGAACAGAATAAAAGCGAAAAATGCTTGACACTGAATGAATTCCATTTTGCACCAGTAATACACTTTAAAATCAGAGGTTATCATGCTTTGCAGGACATTACACCCGTTCTGATATTGCCAACCTTTGTTTGGAGCTATAAAAAGCGTCAATTTAATTTAAAGAAAAACTTATTTCTGAAGAAAATTTAGCATTTATTAAATTATTACCCCTGTCAACTTTGCCTTTATGTAACAATTTCGCACGATAATCTGCCTAGCCTTTCCCCAACTATGTTGGGGTCGGCTTCCAGTCTAACCGGATGTAGCTGAATACCTGTATTTTACATGGAGCGACTGCCTATCTGACCTCCACAATCCAGTTACTGGGTAATACGATACCCCTTGGTAAGACTGGTTGTCAGACTTTCGGACTTCGGACGACCCGTAACGACTGTTAAATATCCACGAATGACAGCCAGGACCAATGGCTTAACGTGCTTTCCGAGGCTCGGAGGGGTCTTGGTATGTGAAGATGGTCACCCATCCACGGACCAACCGCGGCAAGCATAGCTTAACCTGATCAATCGACCCTTGCGGCTGTTCTACAAACCCCTCATAGGCTCATAATAATAATAATCCGTTGACGGCTACACAGATTTAAATAGGACCTACTTAAAATTAATAATAACTTGACATGCTTAGGTAGGTACGATAAACAGTTATTATTTTGACACTTTTCTTGTTAACAGTAACAAACTTTTCACTCTAAACTTAACTAATTAATTTTGACATTTTATCCGACATTATACGCGGTTTTGTCCTTTAAACTTGTCATAATGTTGATTTTTATTCCTTTACATCTGCCTATTTATAGCACTTTTTTGTTGCTACCTAAGAAATTTATTTAAAACATTATACTAGAAAAAAAAACGGTTTTTCCCCAGTTAGTTAGGTAAAGTAATTTTTGTTTTATAAATGGTATCTCGCATGTAAATCTAGAAGGTTGTAGGCTGCTTAACCGGGCTTGCCTGTGGGTGCCTCAATAAATTAAGGCCTCCAGCCAGGGCTTAAAAACTAAGAAACTACACGCCAAGGCACCCCCTTTGCGGCGGTGACCTCTCGCATCCGGCCCTGGTTCAAGCCATGCTTTGAGAGGGAGTGGGAGGCAGTCACCTCCTTCTGCGAAGCAGTCATGCTAGCGAAGGAGGTTGCGGGATAGTTGAGGGAGAGAGTCTCACGTCTCAGTCGCCGCTGGAGACGCTCCGGGAGTCGGGAGCCATGTGACGACTCTCGGCCACCGTAGGCGCGGGCCTGCGGACGGAGAGTAATGGGTAGCTCTCCGTCCGATGCCGGACGGCGCGTATCTATTCCACGCGCGCCTCAAAGTGATATCAGCATAAAGGAAGGGGCCCGTTAGGGCCGAAGCCTGCCGGGGTAGCGGGATTGTCCGAAAGGGTTACCGCTATCCCGGAACATAAAGGGCTAAGGAAGGAACACGGGTGGGTTTTAGTCAGTAAGAGTCTGACACTCCCTTCCGCTCCACCCAGAGCAGGAGGAGTCATTTGATGATTTCCCAGGGTGGGAAATCATCAAAAAAAAAAAAGGCCTCAGCTTAAGGCATCGCTGGGAGAGGGCAGCAAAGGGCAGGCTTGATCGGATTAATTTGGTACGAATTTAAAGCTGCAGCGGCGCGGGCTGACTCGAGCAAAGGTCAGGGTGGGCATGGTCTGGGGCGTCGCGTCGGGCCACGGCGGCGAGGATGGAAGGACGGCAGCGGTCGAACTTTCGAGATTAAGTCAGGGTTTCTTCAAATATTTTTTCTGACTCGGAAAAACCAACAAGAATCTTTTGAGGTTAACACTCACGAAAATTGGCGACGTTAGTGAGCATACACTCCAGCGAAACGCTTCAACGAAAGAGGCAACTGCAAGCGTTTACGCGTGTCAGCGACAACCGTGACAACCGACGACGCGTCGTTCGTGTATTTGAGTAGGTACGGCACGACACGCGTCGACGCTTGCAATTGCCTCTGTCGTCGACGCGAATCGCTCGTATGTATGCACACTTACCTTAAGAGTAGGTACTAGGTATGTTTATGTTTTTGCAACTCCGTATCGCTTTAAAACGTTGCACCCTTTAACCCATCGTATTTTACGAACGTGGTTTCACGCGACTCAATAGCTTTTTAATTGTTTCTATGTATAATTACGGCATTCAACCGATTAAAGACTTATTGATAAGAACAGCCCTATGACTCTTTCAAATTTGTCTACATACCTCAGCCAAGCACATGTCTGTCCCCTCTGTGCCCTGCAGGTCAGCTCCTCAGGCTGGGTGCGGTAGTTCCAGTCAATACTGGACCTGCCCAGGACTGGAGCGAAAGATGGAACGCTGGTGACATCGGGTTCTTCTGGACCGGCTTCTATTAGCAGGACCTGAAAATTAAAAATGTGGATTTGAAAAATAGGTTTGTATGGAACTTAAATCGCGCGGTAAGTAGGACAAATCTTAAACATAGTTCATCAATATGTATAAAGAAATTAATCTAGTACGTATCGATATAGAGAGCAGTGGTGGCCAAGTGGTAACGGCCGCGACTTACGAGTTGTAGGTCGTAGGTTCGAACCCAGATAGGCGTTTTACTTTGTGTAAATTATTTCATCACCACTGCTCTCAAAACGGTGAAGGAAAACATCGTGAGGAAACCGGCATGTCCTAGAACCAAAAATTCGAAGACATGTGACATTTGCCAACCCGCACTGGGCCCGCGTGGTGGATTCCGGCCCACTCCCTCTCACTGAGAGGAGGCCTGTGTCCCAGCAGTGGGAACATTATACGCTGATTATGTAGAAATAATCACTGAAAAAACTCTACTACTACAAAAATCTGCCAGTTTCAACCAAAAAATCTAACATAATGCTTCAAACGGACCTAGTGAATCGAGTCAGCATAAACGCAAAAATTCCCGATTTTGTACGAGAAAAATATTACCGTTGGATTATTATCATAATATATTAGTGTATGTATAAAGAAATGCTGAAATATTTTATGCTTCGTAAGATTTATTTTAGGTTAGAACTTCTAGTGCTTCGCGTTGCCTTGGGGTCGATTTAGCCGATATATTGCTATTGGAATATGATGTTATCTAGTTAAGTAGCCTCTTCTTATAAATTTTAATAAAGGTTTTATAATATTGATATGTCTAGCCTCTAGATACAGCCTTGAACTACTTCAATATATTATTTATAAATTCATGTTATCGTTATCGAAAATATTTATATCGTCTATTTTTTGTTCGATGTTTTTTTATGACTCCATCCATGCCCTTGATAACAAGGCTTTAGAAACTATACAAGAGATACTTATTAGGGTGTTTCAAAACAAGCTTGAAATTTATAGACTTCAGCCTTTTCGAAAGTCAAAAGAGAATATAATGCTCTTTATTATGTACAGTCAACTAAAGAGATAGAAAACAAACAGCTCATTTATCAAATTAAATTTCAGTCGACAACATCCATCGGTTACTTACTAAACTTCAACTATATCCGACGATCCTGCATACTTATCTCTTTTGTTGACTGAACACGATTTAAATTACAGATATAAATAATGTTATAGAGAACAAGACAGTGCATTGAAAGCCTATTTTTATTGTGCTGAAGTCAGTATCATTTGCCTAGCCTTTTCGGCTTCCGTTCTAACCAAACAAATGCAGCTGAACTCCAGTATTTTACATGGAGCGACTGCCTATCTGATCTTCACAACCCAGTTACTGGGTAACGCGATACCCCTTTCTAAGACTGGTTGCCAATCCATACAAATATTATAAATGTGAAAGTGTGTCTGTCTATTACCTACCTCTTCACACATATATACATATAAAGAGGTACTTTATAAATAATAAAAAAAAAATTGTCGTAACCCCCTGTGAATAACAATGTAAGTATTTACCTTAACTTTAACTATTTTTTTAAAATAGGATTAAAATTTCCGTTTTACGATTTTAGGATTTGTTATCCTCCAGCAATAATATATCAATCCGTGCGCCGCACCTCGGATACTATAACAAGCAGTGTGAGAAAACATTGTATAGGTACCTGGATTAACACATAGGGTACTTTTAATCCCGGTAGTACGTTCCCGTGGGATATTTTCCGACATACACGCGGGCGAAGCCGCGGGCAAAAGCTAGCAAGACTATCAATACTGTAAGCTCCGTTAGTGCATTGCTTGCTTTACATGGTACGGACATAAAATAATATCGAACCGTAGAGGTGTGACTAATATATTCGTAATAGGTACAGGTATCATAATACAAGCCACATTATATTCATATTAGGATATGCGAATATAGAATAATAAGTTACCAGGTATTAAAATTAGTCAAATAATAGGGTCGCGTAATAGCGAGGCGACTGATCGCGGCGATTGATGATAGCGCCGATTCCGATTATTTCCGATCGGTTGTCTCGGTTGTCTCGGCGCCCGACGAGTGAGCGAGATGACTAGACTCGCCTAAACCGACCCGAGGCGGGGGAGTGAGCGAGATGAATATTGTATTGTATGAATAGAACCTGGCTGCTTGCTTTTCGTTGTGCGTGCATAAAGTGTGTATTGTAAAGACATAGTTATACACGTCGGGCTTCGTATGAAAGCTGCATGTGTTGGTTATCAAGTAAGCAAGCAATGAAAACAGTTTTTTTACATTTGGTCACTTGTTTCTGTCTTGTCTAGTTAAAGCTAATACGGATAATAGTTTATAATATTTGTAAAAAAAAAAACGAAAAAAAATAGTAGAAAAAAAAATATATAAAAATGTAGGCTTAAAATAATATTATGTAAGAAAAAAAAGAATAATAATTGTACATAGGTGATTAACTTTTTAAATACGCCAACATAATCAACGTTGACAGTCCTAAGCCTGTTAAAATTTTATCACCGTTTCACTTCTTTCATAGTCATACGTGAATAATAAAAGTGCAGAATCTCGTATTTCATATTAATTATTATGGAGACTATTACCGATATTACGCAGATATGCATATTAGATTGAGTAGCTATAATGAATCGGTTCACTAATATTTGACTAATATCCAGTAATAGGTATGGTATCCTAATATGCGTTAATTAATATATTTAATAACAGGATTACCTAAAAATGACCCTAATATAACATCTCTATCGAACCGAAAGCGGTTCGATTTCTCAAAAATTTAGTAGTAAGTACAAACTTACACTTGAACTGTGCGGGACAACGAACAAAGCTGGGTGTTATATGCGGCGCGGTAACGAAACCATAGCGAGATCTAATTCGACGCCAACGCCATCTATCGAGCTAGGGGACAACTTTATTTTTCCGCGGACTTCATTTGCATGTTTTTGTTACGTTTGTGAACGAAAGTCATTATCATTACCATGAATTATAAAAATATTCTTTTTCACACCACTTGCTCAGGAATATGTCAATTATATATGTCATGCAAACCTAACGTAAAGACAGACGGACAACGAAGTGATCTTATAAGAGTTCCTTTGGACACAGGCCTCCTTTCAGTGAGAGGAAGTGGGCCGTAATCCACCACGCGAGCCCAGTGCGGGTTGGTGGATGTCACATGTCTTCGAATTTTTGGTTCTAGGACATGCCGGTTTCCTCACGATGTTTTCCTTCACCGTTTTGACAGGCGCTTTACTTTGTGTAAATTATTTTATCATCACTGCTCTAAAAACGGTGAAGGAAAACATCGTGATGAAACCGGCATGTTGTAGGACCAAAAAATCGAAGACATGTGACATCTACCAACCCGCACTGGGCCCGCGTGCTGGATTACGGCCCCCTCGCTCACAGAGAGGAGGCCTTTCCCAGCAGTGGGAACGTTATAAGTAGGCTGATATAAATGTGTTTAGTTCCAGTTCTGGTATAGGCACTGGTTTGATTTGATTGTTAAATACACGGGGGTAAATATTATACCAAAACGAAATATCTAGTCTCCTATAAAAGTAATTTCTTCTATCTTTTAGATTAAAGATTCTTTCTTTTCAACTTTCATTTTTATTATCTAGACTATCTAGATATCCATCCATCTATCCTCAAAAACTTTCGCATTTATAATATTAGTAGGAAGTAGTATTTATAATGTTACGTTTTTGCGTTCTGACTTTTTGACATGAATATATTTTTTACATTTATATTAATTGGTTCTTCGAGGCGGTGAGATAAAGCAATTCGTTTTGTTCTTAAGAATTATAGCGTGAAAAAATACCTATGGTCATTTTTAACCGAAAAGTAAATAGAGTAAAATACCCACCGTACCTTTGTAAATATCAACATGTTTCTAATTACACTACTACGTAAATATGCCCGGCTAGCTCAGTCGGTAGAGCATGAGACTCTTAATCTCAGGGTCGTGGGTTCGAGCCCCACGTTGGGCGAAACTTTTTGCAAAATATTGTTTTCCTCTTCAAATTCTAATTCAAAATATTTTATTTCACATATACAAATGTACAATCCTTTCACAAGTATTTTATCACTGACTAGCTTTTGCCCACGGCTTCGCCTGCGTGTATGTCGGAATATATCCCACGGGAACATACTACCGAGATTAAAAGTACCCTATGTGTTAATCCAGGTATACAATGTTTTCTCACACTGCTTATTATAGTAAGTATCCGAGGTGCGGCGCACGGATTGATATGATTGCTGGAGGATAACAAATAATAAAATCGAATAGTAACGGAACGGAAAACAACCTACTTGAATGCCGAAGGCAACTGTAAAACGGAAATTTAAATCCTATTAAAAAAAGAGTTAAACTTAAGGGGCTTACAGGACCTAAACACAAAAAACGCAAGTTTTAGAAACAATAAAAGTAGGTACATGATAAACTACAGTAAAAAAACTCAAAAAAATATATGATATTCTTCAGGATAAATGCTAGGAAGATAGTGTGTTGAAAACATAATACAACTTATTTGGTACGATAGAAAAAAATCATGAAGATACCTCTATAAACTTTTTTTTTACAACAAAATTCATACTAATATAGGGTAAAGGCGGGATAGATGCCCCACTTTTTGAAATATCCTCCTAATTAAAAAAATAACAATTTTATATAAATAATGTCTATGAATTTAGCTAGTTTAATCCTTTATGTTTAACTGTGATTTGTATTTTTGACCCCACAAATTACAGATTTTGCAAATTTTTGGTTTTTGTGGAACTCCTTTTTTGGGGATAGATGCCTACCCGTATGGATAGTTGCCCCACCATGAAAATACTAAGAAGGATAGATGCCTGCGGCGCGGGATAGATACCCTTCATACTGTATAAACGAAAAACTCAACCAAACTTTTATGAGGTTTTGAGGACAATTGGTGTTTTAGCAGTAAAAAGCTACTCCTAAAACAGAAATTGTTTCCAAGAAATATGGGCCTAATAATGAAAAGCATTTTGCAGTTTTTAATTTTTTTTTCAATTGTCATCGTTAGCATATAATTGTACAGACGCCAGCACATCAACCTACCCGAAAACGTCAGATTTTCCCAATCAATTATGAACCTTATGCTTTAGCAATAAAGTTGAAATTTGATTAAAGAAATTTGACTGATTGTAGTAGGTTGATGTGCTGGCGTCTGTACATAATTTGAGATCAAATAAAAATAACCATAACTGTCGGGATATTTCGTTTATCCCCATAGTATTTCTATCCATTTCGTCGAAAGCTGACTGCAATTGTTCTGTAGTCCAAAAACATACTCGAGCTCGAACTCCTTCCTTTCTTTTGGATTTTCGTGGCATAGTTCTGCTACAATCACTAAAAAGTCCAAATACAAATATATGTAAACACATAAAAATATAACAGAACACAAAAATATGTTCAAAATATACCCTAAAACCACATACCTATGGGCATACATGGTGTATGGAGGGATAGATGCCCCTAGGGGCACCTATACCTCGAAAAATCAGGGCAACTATCCTTTTTGATAGGGATAGATGTCTAAGTATTTTTTTAAATAAATAAAAAACAAAAGAGCAACTATTTACATCTAGATGCATACTTGATGAATCAGTTTATTGACATAATAAATAATATAACGGAATTAATGACTACTTATAAAGTTACACAACAGCAAATACTAACCTTTAAAACTTTGACGTGTTTTTAAAGTTCGCCGCGGAGATGAATGCACACACGAGCGAAACACGTCCTCACCGCACGACGGCCCGTGGCTAACTGAGGTGCGGGGTGCCTACTACGGCTCTTAGTTTAACTATTATTTCTTAGTCGCGAGTTTGGGAAGTTAGGTTTTTTGAAAATGAGGCAACTATCCCACTGGGGCATCTATCCCGCCTTTACCCTACATACTTACAATCATTATGATTTTTTGTCAGATTATTCTACAAGCAACATACTAAAACTATAGTGTTTTAGTTTTTTTGTCCAAACACTAGATTTTTCGTAAATCGATAATTGCTTCATATTTTGCAATAAATTACCAGCGTTGTGGCATCGCGCTTCTCTTTCTTTTCTATGCAGTCCGACAAAGACCGCGCTTTAGGTCATGTAGTCCTCTTAAGGTTAATACATTGTTACATTGTTATTCACAGGGGGTTACGACATTTTTTTTTAATTTATACTCAAAGTACCTCTTTATATACAACATTAGAGGTTCTGCCCTCAGGTGCTAACACAACTAGGCTGCCCAATTTAGTTTTAATTTCATCGCAATCGCTTCATTCTATGAAAAGTTAGAAACGGCACACGTGTGTAGGTACTCATATTATATTTACTTGAATACAAAATTTAGCGAATGAACAACTTCAATACAAAACTTATCCCCCTTTTTAACCCCCTTTTGAGTTAAAATAAAAAAAAAAAACAACAATTTACGCTGTATTAGTTTTCAACCAAAGGCGGAAATTGTATAGATTATAACTTAAAAAATAAAGAAGTTTAATTTCACAAAATACATATCATCATCGTCATCATCATCATTTCAGTTCGAAATCTCCTACTGCTGGATCTTACCCCTCCCCTTGTTTTTGCCATACTTCCCGGTTTCGTGCGTCCCTCATCCAGGTGCTCCCGCTTCATAATACATTTAAATTTAATGAAGAGAACCTAAAAAGTCAAAACGAAAACCAAATCCCGAATCGCTTTCACCAATAAACTATTGCAGCTGCAAATTAAAAAGTAATCCGATACAGCATGAATAATGGCATAAACGAGCACAATTCAATTAAACAGCAAACCTCGTATAAAAATAAAATAAAAGGTACAGGGTCAAATTACTGTTGAATAAAAACGCTACCCATCTACCTCGTTGAAAAGTTTGATTGAGTCTAAACTATCAGAATTATATTAATTGGCTACCAGGCCAGGCGTGCCTCCTATAAATGAAACTTGTTTATATTTTCATTTTACGTTTTCAGCGAGGTTACCCCTACCACGGTTGTTAAAAGTTTTTATTTGAAACTGTGGCAGTGTTCAAAGTTCGTTGCAGATGTATGACTGCAGTTACTGCAGTTGAGAAAAAAGGAGGATGGTACGAGTTTCAAATGAAGTGAGGATAAAGGATTGTGTTAGCAAATTGTTATAAAACTGAGTTCTGACAGCTCAATTTTTTTTAATTCAATTTGTAAATGTCATTTTTATAGGATTTCAAGGTCACCTTTTTGAATAAGTAGCAGAAATAAGACGTAAAATCTTATGTGACGTATTAGAATTTTTCGTCAAACGAAAGTGTTTCAATGTATACTCACAAAGTTATGACGTAGTAATTGAGACTAATAAAATTGTAATTCATCTAAGTGTCAAGTGCTGGCCTAAAACCCTTTGATGAAGAGAAAACTATAAGGATTCATAGGTTTCCTGAAGAGGTTCTCTATACTTAAAGTGGCTTAATATTGTAGGGCTTTACCTACGTTGCAAATTTCAATGCACATCGCGTTGAAATTATTAATCGGTTATTAAAAACTTTGCTGTTCCGTACATTAATGGCCTCTTAGGTATTTCACTTTTCTATATTATTAATTAATTCATTCATTTATTTTTCAGACAGCAGATTTTGTTTTTGATAGTCGACGAAAAATTTCGAGTTATTCCGGTCTGATCTACTGAACCCCCCCTCCACCTTCCCCACCTCGATCCCCTGGTAGTTCTTCTTTACGTTATGGGGTCTTGAATCATGTGTTGAATTCATGGCTTCAGTTTGTGCGTCAATGTCTCCACCCTGTATAATGTAAGTACACACGGCTACACATCAAGCTATACATAACCAGTATAAGCGGACTTCTGACTGTACGAAAATCCTATACAATATGAGGTCTACTGAAACTGGAAATGTATAGCTTGATGTGTAGCCGTGTGTACACTTGTGAATTCATTCAGTTTTATCAGGAGATACCCATTTTTTTGTTTTTTTTTTGTTAGCCAATTTTGTGTCCCACTGTTGGGCAAAGGCCTCCCTTTTTTTTCTTCCAAATCTCCCTGTCTTGTGCGATTTCTGGCCATGTTGGCCCTGCGAATGATATTAGATCGTCACACCACCTTCGCCTTGGTCTACCTCGACGGCGATGTCCTGCCTCAGGCGTCCAGTGAGTGACGATTTTTGCCCATCTCTCCAGGATACCATAAGTATTGAAATATTCCTCTCTTCATGGTTGATTTTTTTTTGTAGTAGGGGTTTCATAGTTTCAAATTACGGCGCTTGTTTTCAGAGTGAATTTATTCTAATTACGTTTTCCAATGTTTTCTTTATTAGAAAACTGTGTATGTACTATTAAATTATAGTGAGAGCGAGGGTTTATGTTCATGGAGATATTTTTTATTATTTTCGCTTCGATTAAATTCCTTTCGAACTTTTGGTTTGGTGATTACAAAAGACAGCTGTCAAAATCATTTGTTGAAGCTAACGAATGTGAATGGATACTTAAAGTTATTTTGCTTAGGTCTGATTTTACCAAAGTCAGGTATCTTTTATCCGTGGAATAAAATTGATGTCTGACAGTTTTACTAATACTACTACTACTAATCAGCCTATAATGTTCCCACTACTGGGACACAGGCCTCCTCTCAGTGGGAGGGAGTGGGCCGTAATCCACCACGCGGGCCCAGTGCGGGTTGGCAGATGTCACATGTCTTCGGCTGGTGGCCAAGTGGTAACGGCCGCGACTTACGAGTTGTAGGTCGTAGGTTCGAATCCAGACAGGCGCTGAACTTTGTGTAAATTATTTCATCACCATTGCTCTCAAAACGGCGAAGAAAAACATCGTGAGGAAACCGGCATGTCCTAGAACCAAAAATTCGAAGACATGTGACATCTGCCAACCCGTACTGGGCCCGCGTGGTGGATTACGGCCCACTCCCTCTCACAGACAGGAGGCCTGTGTCCCAGCAGTGGGAACATTATAGGCTGATTATGTTATGTTGTTCCATTTTTGTGTATATTCTTACTCTGTTTTTCTTGCCTTGGTGACCTTGATTCAATAACCATTTAGTGAAAACTACACAAAGCATAATTTCCTTTCATAGATTCTATTCATTTCCCTAATTTAATTAATTATGATTCCACTTCAAACATCAATAAATTAGTATTTGCATACAATACAAACAATCGTCTGTTCTTGATTACATCCTCGTTTAGAAACAGTATTGTAATTAGCCAGGAAATGATTATGCAGATCGTTTTATTAACGCTATGTGATTTAACTGGGTTATCAGATATTGGACGAATAGGTATTGCAAGAAAACAATGACCATTTCTCTATGTGCTAAGGAAATTTTCATTTATAACTGCTGATTCTTTTTTGGTATCAGCTAGAACTGTGAGGCTCACTTACACCACACAGTACCACTATTAATGCTAAACTTTTAATACATCATTTTATCTTTATAATTTTTGAAAGATTGACAACAGAACGATGTTTTAAATTCGCTTAGCAATAAACGTATTTAGTCATTTTTGGTGCAAGCGGGCCTAAGGGAACATGCCGAAGATGTCTCATTGCGAGACCTCGTGGTCGCAGGTTAGTTCGCTACTTCGATGTCCTCTATGTCCTCGATGTCCTCCATGTCCTCATGCAAGCTAATAGAGACACGCACGCACCGCACATGCCAGGCATCGAGGTAAACCCCCAGGCAGCCCGTGATGTATCGCAGTGAGGTATATCCTTCGGCATTGCGTGCGTGTCTTTTAGCATGCATTTGTTTTACATGGAGGTGACTTCGATATAGCGAGCTAAACCACACCCATGTGGTATAGTAGCCCACCGGTATCAGGAACAGGGTCGAAGCTACTGGCGGTCAGGGCTCCAGAGAGAGGAACCTCCTGACAATGCGAGCCGTGTCCAGAAGTACTGCTTTCTGAATCAAGCCCTTGATCCAGCTGCCCAACGAGAGCCTCCTCAGGTGATGGTCGAGGCTCTTGGCTATCAATCCGTTGGCTGTAACGACTATCGGCACAATGATTGCTGAGTCAACATCCCACATGTCGACAACCTCGCGAGCCAAGTCAAGATACTAATTAATTATTATTATTAGTATACAAATTACTTAAGAAATTATTTGATAATTGTGCAATACTATTTTCTATCAAAGTTAATCTATTACAAAATCGTCGAGACAGTAAATTGAAAGTGCATGGCGATATAAATGAACATTTACCAATCGAACGGTTGACCACAAATGTTATTACGAGACTTATAGTCTCGATCCAGGTACTATCTACTAATATTGGCCCTATGCCTTTCTCAATAGGCGCACCCATTTAAATCTGTTCAACCGTAGATACAATGATAAGAAATGAATTACATTGTGTAGGAATTATAACGATTGCAATCTTCCAAAGCTATGGGCGTAATTTTGGATCAGGCTCTTTGACAACTGTTCTTAATTAATTGAACGCCATACCGTTCATTAATTTCGGGTTGTATCTATCTGCATTTTCTTCTGTTGTATCGACACGCTCGCTGTGGTAACCATTTTAGCCAATCAGTAAGGTGGTAGCGGCGAATTAAATATGACCGCTTATGACAACCAATCCCCAGAATGAGCATTCTCTCTCGGAATGAGGTAATTACATGCCGAAAATGCATCACTGCGATACCACGTGGGTGTGGTTTAGCTCGCTATATCGAAGTCGTCTCCATGTAAAACAAATGCATGCTAAAGGACACGCACGCAATGCCGAAGGATATAGCTCACTGCGATACATCACGGGTTGCACAAGTGTGTGCGCAAACACAGGTGTACTCTCTGTTCCTGTACTCTCATAGTGCAATGCATGGGAGAGCAATCTGACACGACCGGGGAGAGATCAGGCGCAGGGCCAACGGCTTTACGTACTTTCCGAGACACGGGGGTATTAAACCGCCAACTTCCAAACCCAATAACACTTTACACGGCCTGGGAATCGAACCCAGGACCCCAGGCTCAGCAGTCGTGTTTGCAACCACGATACCAAAGAGGCAGGATCGAATGTAAATTATTTGAGATTATGAACACAACTATAGTTTCATTTGCTACAGAACTTACTTTAAAACAAAACACAATTAGGCAAAGAGAACGAACTACTGCAATTGAAAAACTTGTTCACTCGGTGACTGTCTCATTGTTTTATAATAATGTATCTTTGTTGTACCTGAGAATTAGTTTCACTAGATCTGATGCAGTGCATTTCCGATTATAGTACGTGTTTAGGTTTTTTCTGCCCTTGTGTGGAAAAATTAGATAATAATTACTGTGGTTGCTTTAACGTTGTGTTCCGTAGTAATTTGTTTATTATTGGTTGCTGCAAAGTGAGTAGCGGGGTAAATTGTGCAACAAACTAACAGTAGGAATGGCTTTCATTTTGACATTTCAACAACATTCATTGCGTTATTTACGTTGTTGAGCAATTTTTTTTTTCGAACATATAACGCAATGGATTAGTAATTAAATGATTCAGATTGTGATTAATAGTGTGTAACGCAATTAATGTGCAGATTAATATCTTCATACTCCTGTCCTAAATCCAATTCATTTAAGGTAAGCAAAGCATGTCTTTTTCCTTCACGAATCTCTAAAAGCCGTCATTGCTGTACTCTGTATTTTGCGTCTTTAGTCTGTTCCTAAACTGGTATACAAGGTTATTGGAAAAACACCAACAACATATTAAGAGGTCACTGTACTCATCATTATGAACAACTTTTTCTATGGGACCAAACCTGAAATCGCGAAAAAAAAAATCTGCTGTTCCCTATATTTATATTCACCTCGTCGGTTGTTGGTGTTTTTCCAATAACCCTGTATAATAATAATGAATAAACAAGACGTTTCTACTATAGTTTATATACATAAATTATTCATTATAACTGATCTATAATTAAAACCAAAAACAGCGAAGCCAGGGTGAATCTGTTTAATTAGCCATTGTTTTTTCTAAAATCAAATCAATCAAAAATAATCTGCCTAGCCTTTTCCCAACTATATTTGGGTCGGTTTCCAATCTAACCGGATGTAGCTGAATGCAGCGACTGCCTATCTGACCGCCACAGCCCAGTGACTGGGTAATACGATACCCCTTCGTAAGACTGTCATACTTTCGGGCTTCGTAACGACTGTCATAGATCTACGAATATCACCCGGGACCGCGGGCTTAACGAGCTTTCCGAGGTACGGAGGGGTCTCGGTATGTAAAAATGGTCATCCATCCATGGACCAACCGCGACAAGAGTGGCAGATCGACCCGTGCGGCTATTATTACTTAGCCACGAGCCGATAAAAAAAATCAAAGCAATCAATCATTTAAAATACATTATGGTATGTAACTATTTAAAATCGGAAATTACTTGACACCATTCAGAATCGCGTGAAGCAATATCCTCCCACATAGTTTCTTCTGAAGATCAAATCGGTTTAAAAAAGTCAGAATGCCTTGTCTAGTACTTAAGGCGACTACATGATTACTGCATAGAAAAAAAAAAGAGAAGCGCGATGACACAACGCTGCTGGTAATTTATTGCAAAATATGAAGCAATTATCTATTTACAAAAAATCTATTGTTTGGACTAAAAAATTAAAACACTAGTGCTTTAGTATATTGCTTGTAGAATAATCTGACAAAAAATCATAATGATTGTATGTATATTAGTAGATATGGTTTTTATTCTAAAAAGAAAGTTTTTAGAGGTATCTACATGATTTTTTTCTATCGTATCAAATTAGTTGTATTATGTTTTTAATACACTATCTATGTAGCATATTATATCCTGAAGAATAGCATTTATATTTACTGTACTCGATCATATACTTTTATCGTTCCTAAAACTTGCGTTTTTTTCGTTTAGGTCCTGTAAGCCCCTTAAACAACTACATTTGTACCCATTGCAGACAGCCTTAGCTTCGACTGGATAATTTTCTGGGCAACGTAGCATGTTTTACCCGAAGTTAAAGGCAGAGTTGTACACGGCACGGTTTCTTTACGGTAAAGCGTGTTTACCGCGCCGTAGAAAAATCGTGTTGAAAAACCATACGGCGACGCGACGGCGCGAGCGCCTTAAATCAAATCAAAATATTTTTATTTCACATAAACCAACATGGGCACTTTTGAAACGTCAGAAGCTAGGTGCACGGTTCCAATTGGTCGTTTCCTATGGAGAAGAACCGGCAAGAAACTCCATGGTTACTCTTTTAAAAATAATTGGCCTTTACAATGTTTTCGAGTTACAGTAGGTATGGGAGGACAGCGTAGGCCTGTCAACAAGTACCAGGTACTTGATAAAATAAAAAATGGTCTACAGATCTAAAGTCTACAAGGCTTACAAAGTCCTCACATTTACAAAATAAGGATGTATCAAAAGGATAAACAAAATATAAAAATCTACTAAAACCAAGAGATATGATTGCCATTTCAACTAATAAAGAGGTGAAAAATTAAAATTGTCTGTATATAATGTCAAATAATAAAAAGATTATGTCAAAGAAGTATGTACAAATAAAAAATAAACATCGTAATTTGAGAGCAGTTAATAGACATTTACGTAAAACTTATGCCGTCAAAGAGGTGCCAGGGAAGCCACATGTGCAGAAGGAATTATTGCCAAACTACCTTGTCTTCAACGTAGTCTTTAATCTACAATCAACGTAGTCCTTGCATTATAGTGCCGCCGCGCGAGCTTCCATAGTGATCCATACAACACTGACGACCCTGCCTACACACGGCGATTCAGCCGTAGTATGTACGGCAAGAAAAACGTGTGTGTAAGTACAACTTAATGTTTGGTATGGTCTAATTGAAATCAACCATTTGATATTGACTCTAGTTGTATCTATGGTATTCTAAGCACGACATTGTCTCTATTGATAGAATTTCCCGCGCACTCTTAGCTAATGAGTGAAATGGTTCACTTGGCTAGTTATTTTGTCATTATTTGTGCTAGATTACAATCATTCTCTTCTATTGTTGGCTCGTGATTTCTAAAGATTATCCATGTTTCACTTTCGATTGTAGTGACGTATTTAATTATTAGTAGATTCGCACCATACAAGGTGGAGATGACAATTCTACTATTTAAATATCCTAATAATATTATAAACACGAAACTTTGTGAGGATGGATGGATGGATGTTTGTTACTCTTTCACGCAAAAACTACTGAACGGATTTTGATGAAACTTTACAGTAATATAGATTATACTTACATCAGAATAACGACTCTTATACGTTAGGCCGAAATTCAAAATCCCGAATCACTTTATCCCGAATGAACGCTATCCCGAATCACTCTATCCCGAATGAACACTATCCCAAATCACTCTATCCCGAATGAACGCTATCCCAAATCGCTTATCCCAAATCACTAAAAGTTCCTAAGAAATCTAGTTTTAAGTGAAACTTATAAGTTATAAATATATTTCTTTCTTTCTTTTTTTTCTTTCTTTCTTTTATAAGTTTAAGCAAAAAGATACTCAATTTTGAAAAGCATTAAAGAAATATATTGACTAGTGATTGATAAAGTAATGACTTTTATTAAAAAATTGTCTTTATTTTTAATAACTTTAACTTCATTGTGTACGATATTATTGGTTCATAATTTTTTTACAATGTTGCGTTATAATGCCGTTAAACTATAAGGTTTTTAGTTCAACCACGTTTAAGTTCTTAACAATGATTTAAGTTTTGCCCTTTTTAAATGCATTTATAGGTTACCAGATTTAAAAGCAGTAAAGGACCGTTAAACGCACTAAAATCTAACATGAGTCAGTTCCATATTACATAATATTAAGCTAAATAGACGTTATGTGCTATAACGACGTATTAGTTATTCATTGAAGAGTTTTTTTTTTAGCATTTTAACAGACAATGTTTCGCTATGAAATACCTATGTCACGGCTAATGGCCAAAGTGCGGCTACACCTAGTTTTAGCCGGGTAAAGTGCGGCTACACCTAGTTTTAGCCGGATACAACCTAGGTGCACCCGGCCACAGGCGGTTCGTGCGTACTTCGGGTGACATCGGTTGCATGGTTGCGGTCGGTCGATAGGCGACGCGACGTAGGATGCAAGAGCGAGCGAAGGGCACCCCGAGGTTAGGTTTGGTTAGGTTACTTTAAACCCTTTACACAGAAATAGGAGCCCCGCTTGCGGTGCTCCGTCGACGTTCCGGCTAAAACTAGGTGTAGCCGCACTTCGGCTATTAGCCGTAACAGATACACTAAAATACATATATTACGCTATTACGTAGCGGCATTTTAGTTGATGACCCATAAGATTTCGGCAACACCGATGATAAACTAAGACGCAAAAAAACGTTTTTTCATGATATTAAATTATATTTACGATATGACAGGGGGAGTCATTCGAAAATATTTAGCTTGATCTACGTTTTGGTACCTCCAAGTCTCAAATAGGTGTTGTCATAGAAAAGTCACATCGGTTTAAATTTTTACGTACCGCGGTTTTTGCATGTTATTCAAAACGGTAGATTATAGATATATCACGGGAGTATAATTGTATAAGCGCCGTCATTTCATCGGAACAATCGACGGAAATCATTTCTGTAAACACCATTTGTATTTAAAATATTATTGCTAGTAACCACAGTAACAATATTCTTACAATAAAGATATTCTTTGGTGGTGGTTTAGAGTGGTTTTATTTTTCCTGTAATCTTTACATTAAACTTCTATCACATAGAATAATTTCAGATTTTTCTCTATGCAAACCTCGGAGGTAAGGGGGGCGACGGTATTATTTTTTACATTTTTCATCAAAAGTCGAAAACTATGCGGCCTAAAAAAAAAAAAAAATGTATGAGAATGTGCAAACTGCGCTCTTTCATATAATACCCCACATGCCCTAGTAGCCGTCCTTCGAATAGTTGGCAAACGACATCTAAAACTATTCTAAATTTCAAGTTGATAGCATTAGTAGTTTTTGAGATATCCAGTTGTGACAGACGGACAGACAGACAGACAGACTGAGTCGCACCATAAGGGTTCCTTTTAACCATTTTGGTACGGAACCCTAAAAAAACAGCCTGTTATTTCAAACTAGCAGAAAAACATTTCAACGAAAATTTTACGAGATGATTTGAAGTCGTTTTCAGGATAATTAGTGTCGGTTAAGTACAAATTATTTAAAATTAATTGGCCCCAGAAATAAATTCACGGTGTGCAAATATGTAGTTCCAAAAAATCGTTGGATTAGGCCAGACCATTGTCTGTGGTGAAAATGAGATGCTGCCGCACTTGATTTGATTTGAATCAAATTCATACAAAGTAAAGTGCCTACTTGGGTTCGAACCCGCCCGACTTACAAGTTGTAAGTGTCTAAATTCACTATGCCGAAGGTACGCGACCGAAGTTCGACATGATTACGCCTGTAATGCTAATTGAATTACTGACGACACACATAAAAAACATAATCAGCCTATAATGTTCCCACTGCTGGGACACAGGCCTCCTGTCTGTGAGAGGGAGTGGGCCGTAATCCACCACGCGGCCCCAGTGCGGGTTGTTAGATGTCACATGTCATCGAATTTTTGGTTCTAGGACAGGCCGGTTTCCTCACGATGTTTTTCTTCACCGTTTTGAAAGCAGTGGTGATGAAATATTTTTTACAAAGTAAAGCGCCTGTCAGGGTTCGAACCTGCGACCTATATCTCGTAAGTCACGGTCGTTACCACTGGGCCATCACTGCTCTCCACGGACGACGGTGTGTTATAGCATAGCGTACAGTAAAATCAGCCGCGGAACTTCGGTCGCGTACCTTCGGCATAGTGTGTTTGGACACTTAGTCGCTGCCTTTACCCTTGAGCCACAATTGCGGGTACTGCCTACTCGTACATACAATATACGCGTGATTACATTTTATTCACAAGCTTTGCAATTTCTTTATGACCTTTGTTAACCGTTCGTCGAGTCCTTGAGGTCGTCACGTTCTGAGTTGAGCAACACGACCACTAAAAAAAGGTTGCAATTACTGACAGGTCCACTGAAATCTGTGCGGTTCTTTCGTCAAAAGACCATTTCAGACACTAATATACCTCACATGATCTGACCTAGATTGTTTGGACATTGAAAGATACTTTGACCCTTTGTTTGTTTCGCCATTTCTTCTCAAGGGTAATCAGATAGGAAATTTAATGTCTACTGCATTTTGCTTATTTCTTTGAATGACTTTTTACATGTCAGCGATTCCCATAATTATCCTATTTACATAACATAATCAGCCTATAATGTTCCCACTGCTGGGACACAGGCCTCCTCTCGGTGAGAGGGAGTGGGCCGTAATCCACCACGCGGGCCCAGTACGGGTTGGCTGATGTCATATGTCGTTGAATTTTTGGTTCTAGGACATGCCGGTTTCCTCACGATGTTTTCCTTCACCGTTTATCCTATTTACAGAAAAAATAATTTCATTTCATTTCAAGAGGCGATAATATTACTATACTACTCTGCCTACATCTTTTCCTAATACAGGCGTGGTGTTACGTTAACAGCTATTGTATTTTTTTAATATTCTGTTGATTTGGACAATAGACCGTTGCTATGGGAACGGTAAGTGACCACGATCAATGATCAAGGTCAGTATTATCAACAAAGACGATTGTCTGATGTAGCAATTTTTTTTGTCAATTTCATTAGGTACTTTTTTTGCAACGTCTTCTCACTTTAGTGTTAAAATTTTGCATCTCATGCAATTTGATAATTTACGATGGAATAATTAAAATTTCATTAATTACTACGTCAATAATTATATCGAGAGTACATTTTGATACTTTAAAGTTGAAATTATTTATATTGTCACAGTGTTTGAGGCTTTTGCACTGTATGTAGCAGGTCTAGCACGAAACAAAACTAATATGTATGATATACACAGAGGTTCTGCGAGTTTGAGTCTTGCATGTGAGATTGTGACCTTTAAACACGTATTATGATACCTACGTACATAACCACCCTATAATGACTCCACTGCTGGGACTCAGGCCTCCTCTCGGTGAGAGGGAGTGGGCTGTAATCTACCACGCGGGCCCATTGCGGGTTGGAAGATGTCACATGTCTTCGAATTTTTGGTTCTAGAACATGCCGGTTTCCTCACAATGTTTTCCTTCACCGTTTTGAGAGCAGTGGTGATGAAATAATTGACACAAACTAAAGCGCCTGTCTGGGTTTGAACCTACGACCTACAACTGGTAAGTCGCGGCCGTTACCACTAGACCACCACTGCTCTACTTACAACATATTTATTTGTGTGGTGGGTTAGCAATAAAATAAGCATTATGCTAATAAATTTATCGTCAACAAAAACTGTTCATTGCAACATTTATCAAAAAGACGATGAAGATCTTGCAATATAACAATGCCAAAAGAAATATTTGTACCAAAAAATCTAGAAACTGGTTTCTTATTTTATCACAATTCGCCCGATCCAGTTATCCTTTCACGGTCGAATGCCTACAATTATCTCACTACAATGCACTCCAGTGTATGGGTGTCTACACTTTCGCAAGTCTTACTCAACTCAATTGCACTGGTGGCGTGCAGTTTTACGTGTTCTTTTAATTGGTCACTTTTACGACAAAGTTGGAAAGTTGCTATTTTTATTAAGTAGCGTTTTGTAAAGTCCATTGTGTTTTTTGTTTACTTGGGTTTTATAACATAATTGTCTGAAGGATATTGATCGTAAAGTTCTTAGAGTGGTTGTGTTGAAATATAGGTTTCACATCGCCAAGAATGGGCTGTTAATGACAGGAATATCATTTTAAGGATGATTTCCACTAAACGGCTCGCATCGCATCGGATCGGAAAGGATACGACTGAATGCGGCGACAGCCGATCGCGTCCGGCAGCATGTCGACGCATACGATCGGCTCCGTACCGTCGGGCGTCGCTTGCGCATGTATCCGTTTCTGCCTCGAAAAACATAACCCTCCTTCTGGTGCAGTCGGGTAAAAAGTGGTCAACCGCCATTGCCCGCGGTCGTGGCTAATACGTCACTGGCTTAGCTAAAACCAATTAGGTAATCTAGACATTCTTCTGCTTAGAAAGTGAACAAAGTAGAAAGGTTTTCCAGAGTAGCAATCGTAATACAAGCCACAGTTGACTAACCGGAGACAAAAAAGGTAGACATCTATACAAATAAATAAAATTAGAGTGTCTGTTTGCAATATTAAAATAACCGCTTTTTACTAAATGCATATGGATGTATATACGGCACATACCTATACTAAAATAACATTTTTTTAAATTTTTGTCTGTCTATCTGTCTGTTTGTTCCGGCTAATCATTGAAACGGCTCGACCGATTTTGACGGGACTTTCACTGGCAGATAGCTGATGTAAAAAGCAGTAACTTAGGTTACTTTTATTTTAGAAAAAAATAGGGTCTCACGAAAAAAAATCCACGCGGGCGAAGGCGCGGGCAACAGCTAGTACCTAATAAAATTCCGGCTTACGCGAGTTACACTCTAGATACAAATCGGCTTATTAGACGACTCGCACGAATTTACTCGCCCGAAAAGTGCGAATCGTCATTTTTAATTAATATAATTTTTTCTATAGGTGATTCTAACGTAACTCCACGTTTCTAAAAGTGATGATTCGTACTTTTCGGGGGAATCGACTAATAAGCCTACAAATACCAATCAGATTGTCTTGTAACCGTAGTTAGTGACTAATCAAACAAAAATTACGCGACATAAATTCCGCGTGAATGTTATAAAGGAAAAGTTTTTAACCAGTGCGTAAGGGTTGATTTATATTAGACCGGGCCGTGCCCGGGTAATTGCCCGGACCATGCCCGGGGCGAGCCGTGTACGTGGACCGGACGCGGGACGGGGCACGGTTTTGAAACGTTACATACATTTTTTATGAAGCAGTTTATATTACACCGTGCACGGTCCGTGTCCTGTCCGGCTCGGACGGGACACGTAATCATATTGTTAATAATCTGTAATTTTTTTTTAAGCTATTGCTTAGCTTTTATCTTGGGCTTTGAGCGCGGCGACCGAATGAAGAAATTCCGTAACGAAAATAAACCTAAGCATCGTCTAACGTCGTATCAGTTCGGCAGACTTCGGCACGGTGTTTGTGTGCGTTGCTATGCAATAGCTTTACCGCGGCAGTCCCCGAGTGCCACACGTATTTTTTTTTGCTGAATGGCCTCATGACCTCGACCACGCCTGATGGAAAGCGATGGCTGAGGTCTATGCATAAATATAACACAAAAGAAAATCATAAGAGCACAATAATAAGTCAACTAATATAAATAAACGAAAATATGATATGAACTTTATTATTGGAGTGTATTATAATATAATCGTTTGAAATCATCTTATCTTCATAACTATTTAAGTATGTCCTGTCCTTACTTTATTGTTAAATTACTTTTTTTATTATTTTATATTGGTAATATATATGCTTAGTTGTAATTTTGAAATGTTAAAATTTTATCTTGTTGCTGTGCCCTTACAAGGTCCATATTTCAGTAGGTACCTAGTTTTAAGCCTTTTGTAAAAAAAAAAAATATTATGAAATGCAATAAAATTAATAAATCATGCGTCTTCTAAATCTTTTTTGCGTCATGTTCACCGCAAATAAACGTATTTTCTTTTCTTATCAAATAAAATAATAATAATATTACCAGCCTATTATTGTCCCACTGCAGGGCAAAGACCTCTTCTCATTCAGAGAAGGCACGAGCATTGATAACCACGCTTGCTCAAGACGGGTTACGGTTAGCGATTTCTGACTTATTTTACTATAAGTCCAGGTTTCCTCACGATTTTTTCCTTCACGGATGTCAGGAATATCCAAGATAAACTCAGAAAGTACAGACGCCAGCACATCAACCTACCCGAAACTGTCAAATTTTCCCAATAAATTTTGAACCTTAGTCTTCAGCAATAAAGTTGAAAATGTATTAAAGAAATTTGACAGATTGTAGTAGCTTGATGTGCTGGCGTCTGTACATATGAACTCACGGGCCGTCACTACAGAAACAATAAACGAATATGAAGTTGTTTTATTGTAGAGAAGTCAATAAATTTAGAATTTACTGCACATTCCTAAGAAGAAAAAAGTCTGTAGCCTGCAGTGCGACAGTAATTATATTGACACAAAGAGAAAATCTAGTACATCAAGGTTATGAGCGGCCGAATGAGAAATCGTTCTAGCCTAATTGCTAGTCATGTACAAATTTTGTTCACAAAGGGCTGACTTAGTCATTAGTGGAAACCTAGTACTTTTGTTAGGGCATGTACGTACCTGTGTAACTATGTATGTTCTGGATAATGAAGAAGGGTTTGTTATAGTTGGATTTGGTATATAACTAGGTCGCATTCCGTTGGTTCGTTATCTTGGTTTATGATTTTGTGTTTTATTTGATTTTTCCATTAGTAATGTCTTGGTAACAGCCCGGAGTTTGGCCGTCGCGTCGGTTACGTGTGATACCCCCGTGCCTCGCAAAACACGTTAAACCGATGGTCCTGCGCCTGATCTCTCTCCGGTCGTGTCGGATTGCTGTCCCATTGGACTATGAGAGTGAGGGAAGGAAGAGTGCACCTGTGTCTGCGCGCACACACTTGTGCACCATAATATCTCCCGTGCCGAAGTCTACACTGAGATGGGCCGCCATGGCCGAAATTCGGTCTGGAGGACTATTTTTATATTATGAGTTCATTTGGCTAAAAAGTGGTGATGAATTTTAGATATTTTGATAAAATTCATACTAATAAGTATTATTAAATGCGATAGTAATCCTGACTGCCTGTCTGTCTATCTGTCTGTTACCTTTCTCAACGGCTGAACGGATTTGGGTGGGGCACACGGACAGACCATGACCTGGGTTTGGACATAGGATACTTTTCATCCTGGTAGCACGTTCTCGTGGGATAAATTTCCGACCTCCACTTGGGTAAAGCCGCGAGCAAAAGCTAGTCTGTAATAATTTTAAGCAGTGGTGGCCCAGTGGTAACGGCTGCGACTTACGAGTTGTAGGTCGTAGATTCGAACCCAGATAAGGAAAAAGACGAACACTTTATTTAGTGTAAATGAGATGTCCTACACGTGGAAACTTGTAATTGGCCTTATTTTGTATAAACTATTACTTACTGTAAGTATATTATTATGTTTAGCTGTATGTTTTCCTAAAATAAATATAATAAATTATTCAACACCACTGCCTTCTAAACGGCGTAGGAAAACATCGTGAGGAAACCGAAAATACGAAGACACACATATCTTCCTATTTTTGGTTACAACCAACTATGGTGGATTATGGTCCACTTCCTCTCACCGAGAGGAGGCCTGTGTCCCAGCAGTGGGAACGTTATAGGCTGATTATGCAATCATTTTAAAAACCATTTTAGAAAACTATTTTAGAGTATAACCATTTACCTTGAAACAGTTTATATTCAGCGGAACTAATGACCATTACAAGACTAATCACTATGAGCAATGACAGTGGATATAAATAATTCTGAAGCCGGAAACCTGTTCATTTCCATACAGTCAAAAGTTACAAAAATACTCACACCCATCGCACGCCACTTTCTAGTATTTTAGCTGGGAATAAGTGGCTCAAGAGTCATGACGCAAATAAATCCTAAGAACTAAAGATCTATTGTTATTACAGTCAGTCACAATGTCAATTTGCCGTGCTATACCAATTTCACACAACTGTCAAAAAATTAAAGTTGTAAAATTTAATTGTACAGCATAGCTATTCACAACCATCCTCAGGCTATCTTATCGAAAATGATACATTTCGATAACCTGATATGCCTTGCTCACGACAGCAAACAGCTGTCGGAAGAATAGCGGTCCTCTACTAGATTTAAACTGACAAAATGTTCGGTTTTTGGACTTGTGAACAGCATTTAGAGGACTCCTACGATAACATTGATTGATGTTCGATACTGTACGGAAGCGTATCGAGTGGTTGTGAATAACTAAGCTGCTAATTTAAATAGGTAGTCAATTTTCTAAACAATTAATTTCCCTGACTAGCATAGCCAAGCAGTAGCCGGCAAAATGGAGGTTTAAACACCAGCCGGTCTATTTCATAAATATCTAACCGTAAAAAACTTAGTAGAGTGAGTTGTCATTCCACTGTATTGCTATTCTGTAAAAATCTCACTGTGGAAACTTTTGTGAAGTGAGCTGTCAATTCACCTGATGCTAGGGGTTGACACTAATTGACGGCTCACTTCACCTAAGTTTTCACGGTGAGATTTTTACAGAATAGATCGGGTCTAAGTCCCTCCGCGCCTCGGAAAGCACGTTAAGCCGTTGGTCCCGGCTGTCATTCGTGGATATTTGACAGTCGTTACGGGTCGTCACCGTCAGTAGCCCGAAAGTCTGACAACCAGTCTTACCAAGGGGTATCGTATTACCCAGCAACTGGGTTGTGGAGGTCAGATAGGCAGTTGCTCCATGTAAAAAACTGGTATTCAGCTGCATCCAGTTAGACTGGAAGCCGACCCCAACATATTTGGGAAAAGGCTAGGCAGATGATGATGAGACCGGCTGTATGTTAGAGGTTAACACTATTGACAGCTTTCTTAAAGCTCCCTACATTTAACTCGGTGAGATATTTACAGAATAGATCAAGCATTAGGTTTAAACATAGATAGAATATAGCGTGATGTTATTTTAATTAGTATATATTTTTTTTAATACTGAGTGGGCCCGCTCTTAACCTCGAACACGCCAGATGGAAAGCGATGGATGAGGTCTATGATGGAACGAGCGTGCCCAGAAGATGCCTAAGGCACTGGAACTCCCACGCATCGACGAAACACAGCAGGCTGCTTGACGCTAGACTCCGGTGGGAGGGTGGTCGCAAACCAGGCGGGCGTTAGCCCTACCACCGCAAGGCAAGAATTGGCCAGTCAAATAAGGTGTTGGGTGTGACTGTCCAGGATGCGCCGAGCGCTCGGTCCAGTTGAGTAACTGGCGGAACAAACTGCGCTACACGAGGAGGCTTTTTAATGCATCTCAAAAAGATATTAAATCGTAAACTCCCGGAACACTTTAAAAGTCGTAATCGTAATTCATCAGAGACGTGATTCAATTGTTTTACGGAGATACTTATTACAGCTTTTTATTATTATTGTGTTATAGTATTTTATTGCGGTTAAGAAGTGTATAAACACGCTGTGATTGTGTGTGTAAGCGCAGGAGCTCTCGGTTCCGTCCGCTGCAATGGCGAATCCGGAAGTGTGTGTATGCACACACATTTTTCCGACTTCGCCATTATGTGTGCGTTCTGTGCTGCACTACACATCTTTCTGAACACATTAATAGCGGGTTTGTACACTTGGTTAACATAAATAAAGCGCGCCGCTTCGTGAAATAAACGTTAAAGTGCTAGAGAAGTTTCATAAATGATGTTTTGTTACGATGAAGCTCTGAAGAATCGATGGCAATTGGAGACTGATTGTATCGGCAAGCGCAGCGTGGGATGCACATTAGCTAGATGGGCCGGTGACCCAGAGAGACTGGAATCGGAAGGCGAAGAGTCGCGTATTGTTGCGAAATTATAAAGCATGTATCAGAAAGGTGTGATCTTTAAGGGTGTGGTACAGACTATCAAAGTAAACAACTGTATCCATGAGACCAACATCGTATATCATCATCTGCCAGCCTTCTCCCAACTATGTTGGGGTCGGCTTCCAGTTTAACCAGGTGCAGCTCAATACCAGTATTTTACATGGAGCTACTGCTTATCTGACCTCCACAACCCAGTTACTGGGTAATACGAAACCCCTTGGTAAGACTGGCTGTCAGTCTTTCGAGCTTCTGACTACGCGTAACGACTGTCAAAGATCAACGAATAACAGCCGGGACCAACGGCTTAACGTGCTTTCCGAGGCACGGAGGGGTCTCAGTATTTAAAGATGGTCACATCGTAATCGCGAAAAAAATATCAGCTATCCCATACAAAACTTCAATACCCAATTGTACTAAAAATATAATAAAGATAAATTATATGTGGTACTAATTTTTATTACAATCCGCATGAATTACCTAACTAGAGACTTCGCGCGGATGACGTAAGCGTGCGGTACTGAGGCATCGACGGCGAGTGCGGTAACAGTGCGAGGGTCGGGGGCCGCTCGGGTCTCAAGTTAACACCTGCGGGTTGGATGTTAGTGTACTTTAAATGGTTTTCCAGCCTCGCGTGACTTAGTTTAAGAGGTCTTCTCCCATATCAGGTAAAAACATAATTCATCTATGATAAATCTTTAACGGGGCTTGTGGCTAAGTAATATCAGCCGCACGGGTCGATCGATCAGTTTAAGCTACGCTTGCCGTGGTTGGTCCGTGGATGGGTGACCATCTTTACATACCAAGACCCCCCGTGCCTCGGAAAGCACGTTAAGCCGTTGGTCCCGGCTGTCATTCGTGGATCTTTGACAGTCGTTACGGGTAGTCAGAAGCCCGAAAGTCTGACAACCAGTCTTACCAAGGGGTATCGTATTACCCAATAACTGGGTTGTGGAGGTCAGAAAGGCAGTCGCTCCATGTAAAATACTGGTACCTACTCAGCTGCATCCGGTTAGACTGGAAGCCGACCCCAACATAGTTGGGAAAAGGCTAGGCAGATGATGATGATGATGATAAATCTTTAACTGTTCAAGCAGTACGGTTACAGAATTACTTGCCCGAATCGGTAAGGCGTAGGTACTCAGTCATTGTCCACTTTTAAAATTATGATACATTAAAAATACTTTCTCTCTCCCTACCTACATTAATTTCTTTGCTCCTGTTTCTTTGCTCTTTAATTATTTATGTATTTATATTAGTATATGCTTTTTATCTATTTATTGTATTATGTAAATGGTACACCACAGACTAGACCTACAGTATTGTCTCTCCTTCCCCTTTTTAACCGACTTCCAGAAAGAAGGAGTTTATAATATGTTCAACTTTATGTATGTTTTTTATATGTATGTTCACCGATTTCTCCGTCAAATTGTGGACCTATTTTAAAAACTCTTTTTTGCGTTTGCGTACAAAGTGTTAACATGCCTAATTGATTTTAAATAGTTATTTCAAATGTCATATTGATAATCAAATTAGAGAGTTTTAAACATAGATGTAAAGTTGACCTTCGTGTAAAAAAAACACACGAACAGACAAACAGTCAGATAAACGTTGAATTTCTTACATATAAGTAAGATTTATAACTAAGTATACCTAAGAATGTAAAATATTCCAATGAATCACACACCAAATTCGCAGAAAAGTTGATAACAGTCAAGTTAAATATAAGATGCTTTAAGAAAATTGAGGAATAAAACATATTATTTTAACAACTCTTAAACATTGTTATTACCCAACAAGGTCTCGATAAATCAGTTAAATATGGTCAAGTTCAAACAAGAATTGAGTGAAATCGTTTTGTAGACAATAACATTCTCTTTATTGTACCTAGTACAATCAGTTTTATTATAGCTATCTGACCGTACTTTAAGCGTTCAATAGTAAACTGGCTCAAGTATATGTGACAATCAATAAATTAGTCATAATATTATTATTATACAGGCGTCAGTAACATCGACGCGTAAATTAAAACCACATTCAGCATAATGATTCTAGACTCCTACATTCTAGAGACATACATAGGTACTCTAGAGTAGAAATGTTTGGTCGGTTATCAAAAAACAAATCAACTGTTTCATAAAAAAGTGCAATACCTACGCGGTCAAAATGTAAGTAACATTTTTAGGGTTCCGTACCTCAAAAGGAAAACGGAACCCTTATAAGATCACTTCGTTGTCCGTTTGTCTAACGGTCAAAACCCTTTTTCTCAGGAACGCGTGGATTTATCAAGTTCAAATTAATATTAAATACTCAGGGCTGCAATCTCTTGAAACAGTGAAAAAATAAAATTTCTAAGTCAACGCAATCAAAAGATACGGGCGTTTATGTTCCGGAATCAAAACCGATAGGGAACTTCCCGTTGACCTAGAATCATGAAATTTGGCAAGAAGTAATGACGTGTAGCACAAGTAAAGGAAAAAATCCGAAAATCGTAAATGTATAGTTACATTACAAAAATATTTTTTTTCCCAATTTACATACCTACAAATTTGTACGGAGCCCTCGGTGCGCGAGTCCGACTCGCACTTGACCGGTTTTTTTTAATATCCGATAATAAATTTTACGGCCCCATCCGTCAGAATTATGTACCGAATCCTAGTAACAGGTTACGCGGCAATGTCCCTGCCACCTTCTATAACATAATATAGACAGAACAGTAAGATTACGTATGTATTCCAGAAAAGGTAGGCAGAGTAGGAAATACCCATAGTATCTACATCTACATCTCGCCAGTTATATATGTCTCATGTAACATATATGTATATAAGGTGTTAAAAAATTAACCTTACAAACATTAAGAGGTGCTTTAAGACCATCGAACTGAACAACTTTCACTACGGGACCAAACCTAAAACCGCGAAAAAAAATCAGCTATTTTGACGAGTTATACGAACATAAACGTAGGGAACAGCTGATACTTTTTTCGCGATTTCAGGTTTGGTACCATAGTAAAAGTTGTTCATAATGATAAGTACAATGGCCCCTTAAGAGGTCATCTGTTAATTACCGGGAACCCTGTATACACAATCAACCTATAACATTCCCACTGCTGGGACCATAGATATATGTTTTACATTTCTATGGCTGGGCCACAAGCCACCTCTCTTCGAGAGGGAATTGGCTGTACCTAATCTATCACGCAGGCCACGTCCGTGTTGAATAATTTCCCATGTCTTCAAATTTTTGGTTCTAAGACATGCCGGTTTCCCCCCTAGTTTTCCTTCACTATTTAAAGAGCAGTGGTGATGAAATAATTTACAAAAAGTAAAGCGCTTCTCTGGGTTCGAACCTACTACGACCTACAACTCGTAAGTCGCGGCCGTTACCACTGAGCCACCACTGTTCATGCCATGTAATAGGTACGGTAAATTATTATAACAAAACTTGAATTTCTCAACTATAATTGAATTATTTAAGCAGATTAATATCAAGATTGACTTATTTTATACCACTCATAGTTCATTTGGATGTAATTAAATGAACGATATTTTTTACTGAAAACAAAAGTCGTAATTAATTATTTTCAAATCATAAGCTATACAAATATAATATCTATGTATATCTAATACTAAAACTAACAAAATTAAATTCTAACTTAACTAAAACTATACAGAAACTATAATATAGCGTCGAAAAATTCATCCGCATCACTGTCGACTGGTAATGTTCCCAAGAGATTGGCGACATTATCACGTTGTATGGCAATGCTTAGCCTTTGGCCAAGGTAAAAGCCAGCCCTTGGGTCACGGGAAGTGTCAACCAGCTGTTTTGAAATTTCTTTAAAAATATTTCTATATTATGTAAATACTTAATTCAATAAAATGTTAATCATAAGCTGCTTAAAATTTCTATATTATTCTACTAAGGGCGCATTCCACCAAACTGTTATACTTAGAATTAGTTTTAACCTGAGAATAAATTTTGAATTTTTGACAGTTTTTCCATACTAGAACTGTCAGACGTCAATTTTATTTCTGACTTTGGTAAAATAAGTCCTTAATAGAAAAAGAACTAACCTTCCATTGTTTTACTTCGGACAGACGATTCGCAATCACGCATCCAGCGGACCCTGCACCGACCACAATGAAATCAAATCGTTCAATCGCCTGTCTTTTTCTTCTTGACTTTGAACCGGATTTCTTCTTCAATTTTATCGAAAACTTCTCAGAATTCGCCGGCTCCGCATCCGGAAACATCTTCGCGAACCCGAATTCCAAATCCCTCGAATGGTACTTACTGCTGGTAGTCGAGAACGGATTCTCGAATTCGAATTCCGGATCTGACTTTTTATTGCCAAAATCGAATGGTTCGGAATCTTTGTGGAAAGTTTTACCGTACTTCTCGAAATCGAACGTCGGAAAATATGATGACACTTGGGATACTCCACGACTACCGCCCGGGCCATGACTGTGAACTTTGGAAGTTTGAACCGGACTGCTAAACTTTTCGGAGATGAAGTCTTCGTGCAATATTGTTGGTCCTATAGGCTGTTTTGATGGTAGTTCTCTTGCTTTTAAAGGTATAGGTCCTAAAGGAACTTCCGTGTCTCCAAACAACGGTGGTATCGACCTTGGATTATCATTTAAACTCGTATCCCAATAATCTAAATAATCACCCTGTTTGTTTTCATTAGACCCACTGTATAGCTGAGAGATTAGGGCGAGGAAGAGGAATCCTGTTGATGAACATTGCGTCAGTTGGGTTTGTTGTTCAGGGCAGATCGCCCCTATGTTCGGAGGGATCCAAGTTTGTCCTGACATTTTTATCACTTCACTTCACTCGCGGGCATACGACCTTTTCGTTCGTGTGTTCGGTGCAAGCACTGGCGATACAATGGCTTGGCGTAAAGCGATGCAAAGTAAGTGGGAGATTGGTTGACGACTGTCCTTAGAGATCGCATGCTTGTTAATATTATTAGTAACGCGGTTATTTATGTTTGGCTTTAGAGAGTAACGTTGTGTGACATTGGTGTCAGAGATGGATTTGATACGGAGTTTTTTTTTGTCTTTTATATTGTTTTTTTTTTATATAGGTAATTAAGTTGTTTTTTTTTTGTCATAGTACGTGGAGCCCTGACACAGTAAGAAGGCGTCGCGGCAGACCCCGTAGAAGGTGGCGGGGCGAGCTGGAGAAAGCAAACAACGGGTGGTCCACTTTAGCCCTGGATCGAAAGAGCTGTAAGTCATGGGGAGAGGCCTTTGCTCAGCAGTGGGATGATGCAGGCTAACGGTAACAAAGTACGATTTAGATTGTTTTATAGTAGGTACGATTGAGTTTGTACATACATACTCCAAAATTAATAGAATGAGTGAAATAACTCAACAAACATGATAGTTCATTTGGGATTTTTGAATAGTGTTATAAAATATAATTATTGTTTTATAGAGTACGATGCTCAACTGTCAAATGTTATTAGAATTTTCAAAGTGGGTTAGTTGGCTTGCTTCGCTTAACGTTGCAGGGGGTATACTCTCTAAGTCCGTCAACGAATATGCGGGCCGGAAAGTAGAAGATCCGTCAAAACTAGTGTCAAATTCATGTTATCGGACGGGCAAATACATATTATCAGAAGTAGGTAAGGACAACTATCAAATCGTTTTGTCATTTATTATTAGTTCGGGATCCGAACTAATTATTTGTCCATTAGTGATATTGTGTAGCATATGCCCTTAATTTCGGCAGACACTACGGATTTGTTAGGGAGTAGACGCCATGTTTGAATTCCGAACGGATTGAGTATTTGTGTGATCTACATAATGGGTAAGTATTTTCGGATCTGAAACTAAATGATGAACATGAATGAATAAAACAACGTTATCTTGCTTGCGACTGTGTTTTTAGGGTTCCGTACCTAAAGGGTAAAAACGGGACCCTATTACTAAGAATTCGCTGTCTGTCCGTCCGTCTGTCTGTCACCAGGCTGTATCTCAAGAACCGCGATAGCTAGACAGTTGAAATTTTCACAAATTATGTATATCTGTTGCCGCTATAACAAAAAATACTAAAAACAGAATAAAATAAATATTTAAGGGGGGCTCCCATACAACAGACGTGATTTTTTCGCCGTTATGTGCTCGATATTAATAACGGCAACAGGTAGATGCTTGAAATATTCACAGAATATTTAATTGTACATTCACATTAAAAATAAACAATTAAAATAAATATTTAAGGGGGGCTCCCTTACAACAGACATGATTTTTTGCCATTTGTTTTCCTTGTGGTACGGAACCCTTCGTTTGCGAGTCCGACTCGCACTTGGCCGGTTTTATTTAATTTTAGTGCAAGTTTCTATGTTTTTATCATAGAAAAAAAAAGAAAGAAAAATACGCCATAGCTTTTAAGATACCCACTGCTAGGTTCATGCCAAAAAACGAGGCCTTTTTTTTGCGTGTGGAAATCCTTATGGATGTCCGCCACCCTGGGGCGGACGGAGTGGTCTGTCAGACACTTACTGAGTGATACCACACGGTGTTCTTCAACTACCTTCGGCCGGGGACCTGGAGCACTTGCGCAGTTCGTCATTCTCCTCCGGATAGAAAAATAGGGCCTCGGAAAGTTATGAAAATGCAAAAACGAAACAAACAGACAAAGTAGGCATGCCTAGTCTATACAAATAAATAAAATTTAAGTGTCTGTTTGTATTTTTAAAATAACAGCTTATTACTAAATGCGCTACATGTAAAATACTGGTATTCAGCTGCATCTGGTTAGACTGGAAACCGACCCCAACATAGTTGGGAAAAGGCTAGGCAGATGATTACTAAATGCATATGAAAGTATATCTGACACTATAACAAAAAAAATGTCTGTCTGTCTGTTTGTTCCGGCTAATCTCCGATACGCCTGGACCGATTTGATAAAATTTGTTAAACTTTGAACTCTGAGGAACGCATTTTATATGACACAATACACGGGCGAAGCCGCGGCCGGAAGCTAGTTAAAAATAAATCGGAACTAAACAATGAGTTGTTTTATTATTTTATTAAGTTATACGGCGATGAACAGGTAACGATGTATAAATTACATGCAATCGTTTTTAATACATACATTAAATGGAAAAAAAACTATGATGCATTTCATTATGTGTTCAATAGTTATATGGAAGAATGAATGAGTGTATGAACGGATGTACTGCATAATTATTTTAGGATACCGTCTGATCTTCATTTATTGATGTGTAGACGACATATGATGTGTGAGATGTGGTCAGACAAGCCATCTCTAGGTGCGCTCAAAATGACTCACGGAAATAATGACTTTTGAAATTAAAATGTAAGTACAGGTCTCCCAAAGTGATAATGCGCATAGAAATCTTCATCACTGTTCGGCAACGGTCGTATTCCCCGAGCGCAAAATGAAAAATCCACTTGCAAAATGCAAGAAACAATGCACTTGCAAAATGCAAGTGCATCTTACGATTCAATGATTCGGGTGTTTCCGGGAATACGACAATTAGCGAAGATCTGCATGCGCATTATTAATTTGGGAATACTGTACTTAAATTAATGTAATAAATGTGTGTAAATGTAAATGTTTTGTTATGTATGTGTTTGTTTTGTATGTTTGTGTTTTGAGTAGAATATGATGACTCAAAACGTAATAATTATCATGATGAAATCGAAATATTGTAGACTTAGTTCCAACTTCAACTTCGAATTCTATATATGGGCATAAATATTATCACGATTTTTAAATCCAGTACCAATTAGCCTTTCTTTAATTTAATCAAAAGCACTCTGTGTTTTTGTGCATCAGGAATTTCTCAGTAGCAGCCCGGAGTCTGGATTTGTATCCAGTTGATGGCTATAGGCTCGCCCCCTATTACATGGGACTTAGGTACTATAGGTACACCTCTGCTCGACCTTTCGGGAAATAATAGGCTTGACGATATGTGTTTATGTCAATGTGTTAAAGAACATTTGCATTCTAATCTTAGTCTTCATCTGTCATAAAACCTCTAAACACACTCAGCGCCAACGGTCATATGGGCTAAAATTCCAACCCAGAAATATTGGCGTACTAGCAGCGCCCCGCGGTTTCACCCGAATAAGTTTCGATCCCGTGGGAATATCGGGATAAAAACTATCCTAATATGTCCTTTTCCGGGACTCAAACTATCTGTAGGCAAAGCACAGTAGTACGAGCTCATATTTATGTTATTGAAGCATCTCAATACCCCAAAAAATTAGCTCGTTCGAGAAACTATCCTATCGGTAGCACAGGTGGCCTACCATGATCTAATTAAACACGATTCAAAAACAAGACATTTCAGTTTAGGTTCCTAAACTGCATCGCTTGAGCTGCTCTATGGACGCTATGGTACCAAACAAGTATGAATGAAACCAAAACTTGCGACTCAGTTTGGGACAATCGCTGTCAGCAGATGGCACGGCCTAAACTGAATCGTGAAACTGACGTCATGGTACGAATTAGAATAACAGTTCAGTTTAGGTCCTAAAATGGATCGCGTTAAGAGCTTGTGCTAGGCCTCCAGGTCCCCCCCCCCGGTGGGTTCCCGCATTGTCGAGGCGAGGGGGCTCAGTAGCCGTGGCTTGGACCCCCAGGGTGAAGCGAAGAGGAACCCGAGGAGGGGCCGCTCGTCCGGGCTTTTGCCTGTAAGCCGACGGCGTAGCGGCCAACAAGTAGGTTGCGGTGCCGCTTGGGCGACATCCCAACTGAGGCGGGCCGCGATGTCGTGTGGGAGGCGTCGCGGCTGAGGGTTGGAGGCCGCGGCGGGAGAGGAGTGCCAGTATTGCGGTGCGCCGCTCTCCCTACCTTTCGCGGCCTTGACGGGGTCGCCACCGTCTGATGGCGGACGCGGTGGGGCCGCAGGGGAGGAGGAGTGTTGGTATGACGTTGGCCGCTCTCCCTATCCTCTGCGGCCGAAAATTGGCAGGTGGCGGGGCCAATTACCTGACCCGTCAAAGGGGGACCAAGGGTGCCCAGACACGGGGTCGTCTGGCACCCATGTGCTGGTTTGGTCCCAGAGGTGGTCACGGCGTGCTATGTGTTCTGGTGCGCCGATGATGGGGAATACTCCCCAGAGGGGGGTCCGGTGAGGGACAGCCGCGGCGGGTTCACGGATGAGTGCAAACGCGTGCCCGTGTTCCCGCCGTAAGCGGCAGAGGGGGACACCGTGGAGTTTTAGTGGGTTAGAGTCCCACATAACTGCACTATCTCCCCGTGATAGTGCAGAATGCATGAGCATTTCTCCACGTTAAAAAAAAAAAAGGCCTCCAGGTCCCAACTTGTTAGATTCTCGTCTTTGTATCCCACGCTCGCAATGCAGCTGCAAAACTTCTTCTATTGTGTTGTGAGGCTATGACGCATATAGGATTTTTCCACTATAAATCATTGAAAAATAGTTTAAAGGTATATAAAAGGGACCGTCTCCAGTCATATCTAGGGTTAGCGAGTTATCCTCCAGTGAATAAACACCTCCAGTCTTTGCCTACTACCGACCGCGTTCTAAATAGTGTCAGTCAGTCATTATCATCTGCCTAGCCTTTGCCAACAATGTTGGGGTCGGCTTCCAGTCTAACCGGATGCAGCTGAATACCAGTATTTTACATGGAGCGACTGCCTATCTGACCTCCACAACCCAGATACTGGGTAATACGATACCCCTTGGTAAGACTGGTTGTCAGACTTTCGGGCTTCTGACTACCCGTAACGACTGTCAAAGATCGACGAATGACAGCCGGGACCAACGGCTTAACGTGCTTTCCGAGGCACGGAGGGGTCTCAGTATGTAAAGATGGTCACCCATCCACAGACCAACCGCGCCAAGCGTAGCTTAACCTGATCGATCGACCTGTGCGGCTGTTATTATTTAGCCACGGACCCCTCAAATAATAAATAGTGTCAGTCAGTATAAGTATAAAAAAAACAGTGGTACTCCGGGAGTGCCGCCAGAAGTGAAAACAAAACACAAACAGAATACTTTGCCATCATTCACTGACATATCGGATATACATTAAAACCGAGTACATCCCGAGGACAGCCGAACACATCCGAAGCCGTGTCGGTTATACATTTTCGCCGCGCCGTAGCAAGAGAGGGCGATACTCCTACGCCGCGCCGGCTGTCTACTCGCCATCCGTCTTACGAATTTTCGATCAGGATCACGTGTCCTGACGCGAGTTTAACATTTTTTACCCATTACAAAAAAAGTGTACAACGCCGCTAAAGAAGTTTTCACTTCAAAAATTATTTATTTTGTTGTTTGTTTATTTTAGTGCGTAAGTTGAACCTATTATAACTGATTTATCTGTGTCGTGTCTATGTGTATTATGTGTAATAATTGTGTGCCTGCATAGACAATAAACTACTGTTTTTACCTCTGACTAGCTGGTTTTAATTCACTTCTTCGTCATGGGAATACCATCACTCCCGCCTACATCACCTGACTCCCGTTGTCTTCAACACTATCTCTATACCAAATTTCATGTAAAGCGGTTCAGAGGTTTAAGCGTGAAGAGGTAACAGACAGACAGACAGACGCACTTTCGCATTTATGATATTAGTATGTAAGTATGGATTCTCCAGGGCCAGCCCTATGGAATCGCCTTATAAAATGTATGAAACGGTGTATAGTCAACTATACAGCGGCCCGTAAACATAAGGTACCTAGGTGTATCATTAAAGATACACCGGCCTGGGAAAAGAGGATCTCGATAGTCGATATGAAACGGTGTATAGTCAACTATACAGCGGCCCGTGAACATAAGGTACCTAGGTGTATCATTAAAGATACACCAGCGTGGGAAAAGAGGTATCTCGATAGTCGATGTATAGTTAAGTACAGTCAATGGGGACAACGGGAACAGACGCACACCGGCACTGAGTGTGTTAACGTACATTTTTGTCATTGATAGTCGCTGAGATTGCCACCAGATTTTGAAAGTTAAAAACGTTCAAATTACGGGAATTTGTCTTCTGATTCAAGACAGTTCGCGGCTCAATTGTTTCTCTGCTACAATGGACACCTTAGCATTTTAACACTATAAGAAAAACGCCCAAAATCACAAAGTATGAAAGATTTCTCCGATTTTTATACATCGGGGACTTGGGGTCTTTTCAATAGTATCTGATGAAAGTGTGAAACAACCTTTTCAAATTAAATTCTTACGCAATCACTCATTAAAGGGAATTAGCAACACATTCATCTGTATTTAGGTTTCGTCTTTTTCCACAAATTATTGTTTGAATAACATTATTACGTTATAATTTAAAAATCATAGACGAAAATTGAGGTTATAAAATTTAACTCAATTGTCAAATGAAAAACAACTTCAAGGTGATTTATATAAGTTTTTGGGATTTTAAGCGTTCAATTAATTAATAAAAAGCACTAATTTGTAAGTGACTCTACAAATTAGCACTCCCAGATACGTTTTCAGATCCATTTGTTTACATTATTCTTCAGACACTTTTGGAACAGACTATCGTTTAATATAAAAATGGCCGCATGCAGGCTACATTTTTCCTAATTTTACAATAGTCTATGTATCGAAACATTTCGGGGGTAAGTGAGTACTGTCAGAGCTCTTGCGAGATCTCCGTACCGGGATGAGTAAATTAAACAGTCAGTTTGTTATATAACATCCAAAACTAAAAGATTCGGGTTTACTCCTAGACTGTACAGTCTAGGAGTAAACCCGAATCTTTTAGTTAGTTTTAATGATGAAATTTGGCAGTGGGTCCAGTAGTGCTATTCTGTAAAAAATCTCACCTTGAAAACATAGGTGAAGTGAGCTTAAAGTGAGCTGTCATTAGTGTCAATCCCTAGCATCAGGTAGAATAACAGCTCACTTCACATAAGTTTTCACGGTGAGATTTTTTTACAGAATACCACTACAGTCGACCAATTCAAAATTTGATTTAGTCAACAGGACCCGCGGGTCCAGTTCGAATGGGTAGACTCTTTATTCCTAGAATGGATTTAGGCTTTTACATTTATATATTTTGTCATCTTTAACCACCCGCATGTCAGCTAGACAGACCGCTACTTGTTTTATATTAATGTTTGTTTCATATTTCTTGCCACTAACTTTTAACGGACTCGCGGAGGTGGTATGTAAGTACCAATCCTACTAATATTATAAATGCGAAAGTTTGTGAGGATGGATGGATGTTTGTTACTCTTTCACGCAAAAACTGCTGAATGGATTTGGATGAAATTTGGCATACAGATAGTTTATAACCAGGATTAACACGTAGGGTATTTTTTTATCCCGACATTACCACGGGATCGAAACTTATGCGGGTGGGTGAAACCGCAGGGCGCAGCTAGTAGGCTATAATCTCTAAAGTACCTACTACAGTTCAAATATTTAACGCTCGTCTAGCCTCAGCCTCTTGATCAAACCCCCTGTATAAAAAATAACAATATTTATAATCATAGATAAACATCTTAATATTAAAACTACTACGGAATGTTTACATAATTAAATTTCATGCTAGGGAAAGTTTACCGTGGTTAGTATAACCAGCATTATAACCAGCGTTTACTGTACTATTAGTTAACTATTGGTTATGTTAACGGCAATTAAATCATAATGGTAGCATAATACTTATTAATTGCTATCAAGATTAATGCGTTTTCACGCCTTTTTGCTGAGTGATCTTAATTAATCTATAAATATAAAACAAAGTCGGGTTAGTTACAACATTTATAACTCAAGAACGACTGGACCGATTTTTATGACCTATGATTTGTTGAATTTGTCTCCGCCCTGAGTAGCAGAATAACTATAAAACATGGGAACAATTTACGAAAAAAAATAGTAAAGATAATTAATTTGTCACCTGTCCAGAACCTTTCGGCCTCATGTTCGAACAGTGTGTTTATAATGTTCTATTGCTGGTCAACTGTCCGATCACATAAACAGGAAATGAGTATTGACCATCTGGCTTGGCCACTGCATGTTGGCTACTACAGACCATTAATGTCTTTTCCCTTCACCATAAGTCACAGGTGTTAACTATCTTAGAATGCATTAGCATTGAACGAAAAATTACATTTGAACGTGCAAGGTTTTAAACAGCGAGTCGGTCCGTAACACTATTTAGTAAACCAATTGAAAAAAAAAACAATTAAAACCTTATTTCCTGGCTAGTTTTGACCGTATCTTTTTAAAAGCTTTTTTTTTTCAAAGGAAAGATAAAAAAATATTTCAACACATAAGTACTTAAGTGGTGATTAAACTTGAGTGATTTCAGTGATTATTTACTTATGTATGTACCATCTGTCGTTGTCACGAGCGTCCCGTTGCCGATTTTACAGTTTAATAAACAAATTAGCAGACAAGTCCTGCACGCTATCTATCCTGAATCATTTTGAAGGATATTCCATTGCTTTGTTCCTGTGGTCTTCCCCTACTCTTATAGCAAATCGACAATCATACTCAAAACTTTCCTCACGATATTTTCCTCATTCCTCCGTAACACACGGCCGATTTCCACACAACGTTTTAGTTACCGGTGTCACTTTCAGACTTCCTCTTATGTACTAATTTCTTACTCTATCCATTCGTGTAACACCACACATCCCTCTTAGCATTCTCAATTACTTTTGTCAATGTAACATTTCTGTCGGTTTAAAAGCGAGTCAATTAAGATGTGGGTACTTACCACCTTTATAATATACGCGCCGCACTATGTAAGTACCATTTTGTGAAACTTAGATGTGTCTTCTCGACATCCGTGTGTCACTAACGGGATGCAGCAGAATACCAGCGTCAGGTATTGTACCTGGCATATGCTGAGCTGGACTCCCATTTGGTGCAACCATGGGACACACACCGCCCAGTAGTGATCGACCGTTATAAATGTCATGTGAGGTGTCTATAGGTCAATTTATCTTTTTAATCTTTGTTTTTTTTTTCTGACCTTTTTTGATGTTTTTTTAATGCCTGTATTGTGTCTTTTGTTGCACTGAATAAATTTTTTAACTATCTATCTATCTATGTGCCAAAAAATCTATCGTAATCCCAAAATGTTGTAAATTCCATACCGGTAACATCGCCAACACGTATCCAATCCATCGGTCTCGTCTATAAAGGGTCAGAGTTCTTAATTGCGGATAATTAGTGAGGGCCGGACCGGTGCTACGGTACATTAGACTTATTTCCCTTGACTTACCACGCATTTGAACGGGCCATCGGTCTTGTTTGTTGAGGGGGACTTCTAAGCTCTTGGTGTTTGTACGTTGGCTGTTATAAATTGAGTAATGTTTTATTCGACTGCGTCGTTGATCTAGTGGTTGGAGGCAACCTGCTGAGCTTGAGGTCCTGTTATCAATCGGAATCGGTTTCATTTTGACAGTTCAACAACATTCATTGCGTTATTTACGTGTTGAGCAGACAAATTTTTCGAACTTATGAAGCAATGGATTAGCAATTTGCTTCAAAATGATTCAGATTCCGATTGATAGTGTGTTACGCAATAAGGGTGCTGAATTCGATTCGGATAAAGTGTTTTTGGGTTTTTACATCAGGAATTTCTCAGTAGTCGGTTGATGGTAAGAGGCTCGCTCCCTTTTATATGGGACATAAAGGTAATTGACGAAATGTAGGTGGTACTATAATAGGTACATCTTTGCTTAGCCCTTCGATTACAGGCGTGATGTTATGTATGTTTTATTCGAGTTTTCGCAGCGTTTGAATTATTTAGTGTGATGATGTGACTTTGCTAAATACTGGTATTCAGCTGCGTCTGGTTAGACTGGAAGCCGACCCTAACTTAGTTGGGAAAAGGCTAGGCAGATGATGATGATGTGACTTTTCGCTAATATTATTATGTTACTTAGAAAAATATCAAGTACCTACCTATTGGGCATCATCATTTCAGCCGAAAGACGTCCGCTGCTGGTCATAGAAACCCCCAAATCAACATCACTTCGCCACTTCGAGCGGTTTTTTGCTTCTCGCTTCCTTTTTTTTTTTTTTTTTTTTTATTTGAAATGGACTTGCTCTTGACTCTAGTCTAGGTCAAAGGTGACAGAGACAAAGTCTTCCAGCGGATTCCTGCGGCTTTCACACGGTCATCGGTCCATCGGTCTAGTATTGGGCTTAAAAACGTGATATCTTGGCCTTTGTTTTTCTTTTCTTAGGAACTACGAAATGTAGATCAACTTTTATTGTAAACAGTAGACCAGAGGGGCAATTCTCGTAATTTTAAGAATGTTCACATTCTGATCTCAGTCTCAATCTGTCAAAAATACCTCTAATTGTCCTAATTTTTTTTTTGACATTGATTGAGATGAGATTGCGACTGGATTTTGAACGTTTTTACTTACTAGAATTCGCCTTCAGGTATACGTCTGCCTAACCCATTCGGAAACACATTGTCACGTCGAAGTCCATACTTAATATTATAAATGCGAAAGTGTGTCTGTCTGTCTGTTACCTCTTCACGCTTAAACCGCTGAACCGATTTAGATGAAATTTGGTATAGAGATACTTTGAGTCCCGGGAAAGAACACAGGATAGTTTTTATCCCGATATTCCCACGGCATCGAGACTTATACGGGAGAAACCGCGGGGCGCTGCTAGTGATTAATAAAACTACAGTCTGACTAAAAAAAATCTCAGTAATTAGTTGTCCTTTGATTGTTATGCATAGTCATAAAACTTTGGAAATCCCTCACTTCGGTAGAATACGGAAATAATACACGTATTAGTTAATTCATTAAAATACGGAAACGCATATGTGGTTGCCGTAATTGGTGAATGGGTCTATTATTATTTCTTAGTACCTTGTTGTTTAACTCCACTTTAAAAATTAGGAAATTACAACCACAATACCTACCTACCTTGCAGGAACGGCAGTAGAGTGTGATTGTGGAGCTATGTCGCAAACCATGCTCCACCTCCTACCCTGCCCTCTGTGTCCCAAAACATGCAGCCAAAGTGACCTCTGCGCTGCCACTGACGACGCCGCCGCCGTGGAAGGTGCAAAATTTTGGGCCAACAAGATATAAAATTCAGTTGTGCCAGCGACACGAAAAAGATGACCTATTTCTGCCACAAGTAGGCATTGTTTTGTTTTAAGTGTTATAGGAACTGGTAAATTAGGAGCATAATTATTATGTGACATCAATTTTGTTTGCAAGGTCAGCCACGCATTGACAATCGAACTGTAATCCATACATATATTCTCATATTGCATGTTTTTATTTTACAGAGAATTGTTTTGATTTTATGTATTTTGTTTTCCTTTCTACTGTTGCATAAGATGTCTACATCTCTTTTTATAATATAATCTCCTCTGGAAGAGATTTCCATAGACGTAAGCATCACCTTTGTACACACGGCTACACATCAAGCTATACATAACCAGTATAAGCTGACTTCTGATTGTACGAAAAACCTATACAATGCGAGTTCAGCGAAAACTGGAAATGTATAGCTTGATGTGTAGCCGTGTGTACGTATTTTTCTGTTCCATTCTTCTTATCTGTTTATATGTGTACACACCATAAATAGTCAAATAAATAAAGAAACATTATAAATGAGAAAGTAACACTATCTGTCTGTGACCTTTCATGCATTGACTACTGAACTGATTTTTAACTGTTATGTACCAAATATAAACTTTGCTGTGCCCTAACAGGGTCTACAATGGCTCTTAGCTATAAGCTTTTTGTAAACATCTTTTTTACCTTGTGGAACGCAAAATAAATGAATATGAATATGAACTGATTTCGATGAAAATTGGCACACGGGTAGAATGTGACCTGGGTTAGGATATAGGATACACTTATTATCCCGGTAATATGGTCCAGTACAGTAATTTGCGACTTCCACGCGAGCGAAGCCGCAGACAAAGCAATGGTATTAAATACATGAAACAAAATGCGAAAGTAAGTTTGTTTGTTACCTTTTCACGCCTAAACTACTGAACCGATATTCCTGAAGTTTTGCATATACATTGTCAGGTGTACAGAAACGGACATAGCGTACCTTACATCCCGAAAAAACGTGCTGTTCCCGAGGAAAACAACAATAACGTTATTATGATAATAGATGGCGCCAAGTGTACGAAGTCGCGGGCAACAGCTAGTTTTATATAAGTATGATATTCCTTGGTCCCCACAAGGAATATCATACTTGGGGCGAATCTTGTGAGGCGAATGCGGAACAAATCCTCCTTAGTGTTTCAGTTGTTCCCAGGGATGGTAATCATTTTTTATTTGGGTCGAAAGCTGCTGTATTATAAAGATAACCTCGTCTTATAAAAAAGAAAATTACTTATTATTTTTATAAACGTATATTTTTTTCTATAAGTATCTCTTTCATTTCTGCAAATAAATCTGTTGACTTAGGGACAAAAACATCAGCTGTATATACACTCAAAGGTACGTAACCCCAAAAAAGCGGCTTTTCACGAACATAATATTATATAGCCACCAAAAATAACAATAAATACTAACACCCATAATAAGCGCGATAACACACGATTATCCTTAACAACCGTCCTTCTAAACGGTCTGTGAATAGGCGGAAACAAAGTGTGTTATCTCCTTTATCGTAAAAATAGACTGGGTTAATATTTGGTCTGGTCATCTTTGGGTAGTTAGGGGTTAATGACCTGCCGCTATTGGGTTTTATGGTCTAGTTTTACTTTCGCGGTTTTCGTGGAGCGTTTCAGGGTTAGGTAAAATGTTATGGGTTTTATGACGTCACAGGATGTAGCTATTGCCGCAGTTGGTCCGTGGATGGGTGACCATCTTTACATACCAAGACCCCACCGTGCCTCGGAAAGCACGTTAAGCCGTTGGTCCCGGCTGTCATTCGTGGATCTTTGAGAGTCGTAATGGGTCGTCAGAAGTCCGAAAGTCTGACAACCAGTCTTACCAAGGGGTTGACGTATTGCCCAGTTACTGGATTGTGGAGGTCAGATAGGCAGTCTCTCCATGTAAAATACAGGTACTCAGCTGCATCCGGTTAGACTGGAAGCCGACCCCAACATAGTTGGGAAAAGGCTAGGCAGATGATGAAGATTTTTCAAAGACAAGAAACTTAAAATATTCCTCCCAAACAGAGAACACCTTGCACCCTAATTGCATAACGCACAAACAATCCCAATCTGAATAATTTTGAAGGATATTGCCAATCCATTGCTTTATATGTTCGAAAAATGTGTCTGCTCAACAACGTAAATAACGCAATGAATGTTGTTGAACTGTCAAAATTAAACCTATTGCCACTAATAGTGTGTTACGTAATTACCCCGCAGATTTCACCGATGTTACCCAATTTTCGACTCAGAAGCATGACATTCACGTTTTGTGGAATACACTGCATTTCTGAAAGTGCAATATTTACAGCAAAAGAAAATAGTCTCATTCAAATCTTTGGACCGTGACTTATTGTGCCTGAATGTATTGCAAAAATATATCTTATTTTATGAAGAAACTAGCTGTTACCCGTGACTTCGTCCGCGTGGATTTTTTTTCGTAGGACCCTATTTTTTTTCTAAAATAAAAGTTGCCTAAGTTACTTTTCATTACATCAGCTATCTGCCAGTGAAAGTCCCGTCAAAATCGGTCCAGATGTTTCAGCGATTAGCCGGAACAAACAGACAGACTGACAAAAATTGTAAAAATGTTATTTTGGTATATGTACCGTGTACACATCCATATGGCTCCAATTTTATTTATTTGTATACATTTAAGAACGTGCATTTAGGACTGTACAGACGCCAGCACATCAAGCTACCCGAAACTGTCAAATTTTCCCAATCAACTTTGAACCTTATGCTTAAGCGATAAAGTTGAAAATCTATTAAAGAAATTTGACAGATTGTAGTAGCTTGATGTGCTGGCGTCTGTACCTAATAAAAAATTGAGACCAATCGTATTGTGATGGGTTTTATTAGGCATTTTGATGCACTATGTAATAGCTTTTCATTTGTTTTTCTCGTAAAGTGAAAGTACGATCTATAGCAGTGTTGATAATCTCAGATAATTACATTCCAATGCCACTTAATCAGTTATCTACTTTAGTGCAATGTATTCTAAGTTAATTTTTGAGTGAACATATATTTATAGGTAACAAAAAGATCCTAATACGTTTTTGGTTGCAATGGAATTTGAACTTTGTTCAAATCAAATCAAAATATTTTATTTCACATAAACCTACATGGGCACTTAGGAAACGTCAGAAGCTAGGTGTATGGTTATGGAGAAGAACCGGCAAGAAACTCCACTACTACAATGAAAAAATGAAAAAAAAACAACCGACTTAAAAAAAAAACACTACAAAGTGAAAATTAACTTTAATTTCGGAATTCGGTGTCGTTGGTTTCGCATTTTCGTTTTTTGACACCGACTTCCGAAATTAAAGTTAATTTTTACTTTGTAGTGTTTTTTTTGAAGTCGGTTGTTTTTTTTTTTTTTTTTCATTTTTTCATTGTACCTACCCCAAACAAATTGAATTAACACTACTTGATATGTAACTATCAGAGTCAGGAAGTTATTAAAATATCATCAATATAAACTAAGTAGAAAAAAAAACGTATTATTGAAACTAACTCAAAAACTACCCAAGCAAACTTAATCAAATTTATATGCGACCACCCCTGAGGCATACCTTATCCATCAAAAATAATACTTAGATATACAATTGCAGCCAAGTGGTGCCAAGCAAGAAGAATCATCAAAATTTGCATAGAAATGCCGGAGATGCAGTACATTTATGCATATAACTTCGTACATAAGAATAATTACCTAATGTATTATATATTAAAACCTTCCTAAAAGTATGTAGATCACGTTAATGAAAGAAACATCAAAATTGGTTTATTAATTTTTGAGAAAATCGCGGACATATAAACATACATACATACGGGTCGAATACAGAACCTCCTTTTTTGAAGTCGGTTAAAAATGTCAACTAACTTTTAGAAGGCACTGTACATCGTAATACCTGTAATGTTAGCAACACGATATAAAACGTAAACACGATATTAAATAAAAACAAAATAAAAGACAAAAGAAAATCACGTCGTCATTGTCATTCAAGATTGCTATTTGAATAATAAATAATATAAAGTAACAAATAATTAACCAAAGCGTAACATAAATTGGGAAAAAAACTGTTGTATCGAAAACAAAAGAATGACATTAACATAAAAGATGAAGGAACTGATTGACAGTTACACATTAACGCTTTTACCTAAGCTTCTGTATATTGAAAATAATATCTAATAATTATTATAAAGAGAGCAGATAGTGGCCCAGTGGTTTCAGCCGCGACTTACAAGGGGCGTAGGTTCGAACCCCGACAGGTATTTTGCTTTATATAAATTATTTCATCACCACTGCTCTCAAAACGGTGAAGGAAAACATCGTGAGGAATCCTGCATGTCCTAGAACCAAAGGTTCGAAGACATGTGACATCTACCAACCCGCACTGAGTCCGAGTGGTAGATTATGGCCCACTCCCTCTCACTTAGAGGAGAGCTGTGTCCCAGCAGTAGAAACATTTTATAGGCTGATTATGCATTCATTGAGCCGAAGTTCACGGTCACGATAAAATTTGTGCAAACGGACGATATACTCTAAAGGTGACATTGCACGCAATTCTGCATTGAAATCTGATTTGGCAATTCTTGCTTTTACACCTATTAGTAAGTATTTAATAGCCTGACACGGTTGGGCAATATCTTGACCATGAAATCTTAGATAGCGCTATCAGTTTTAATTGAAACGAAAAAAGTGTTCGTTTGTCGTATTGTATTATTAACCGTAACACATTGAGTGGTGCCGAAATTATAATTGCTGCCGAGAATTAATTTGTAGGCCTTGGGGATATTTCTTTTCATTTTATATTTAATTATAGCAATTTATTTATTTTCACTTCTCATGCTCTAAAAGTTCGTCTTTATGTTGTGCGTAGGCGACATAAAGTCGCATTTTATGCTCTAGTACATAAAGTAAATTTTGTTTTCGAAGACTAAGATAATCAGGCCCAACAGCCACACGCACAATAAAACGTTGCAGATTAAAGTCGTTATTTTATTTCATTTGCTTTAATTTATATCACATCCGTGTTTTCCATCGTTAATTTAATAAAACCAGATAAAATAGTTGTCATTTAATTGTATTATTTAAAAACGCAAAGAAACGTTTTTATGACTTGGCGGTACAAGTCGAATGACACATGTTGAAAATAAAAAAAAAACTTTTAAAAAGTTTCGTGCTGTTCTCTTCTTGAATTTTGAAACATTTTTGAACAGTAAAAATACTATTATATACAGTATGCCTTTTTCATTTTCTCGCAATCGAAGTCAAAAGTAGAGTGTATAACTCGGGCATAAACGAGCCATGTTACCCCGAGACGTTTATATCCACCCAAGCCGCAGGCGAGGGTGTCTAGTTAAGTCGAGGGGCTTCTTTTATGTACTAGTTGTACAATTTATCCTCACACTAGAACGCCATACATATTACACCGACGGAGCAAAAAAAAGTTTCATGTACTGCTTCTCATCCATACTGTGCGCGGTGGACATAGCGGCGATGGATCACGCACGCTCACGCAGCGACATTTCTCCATTTTTTTTCTTTCTTCTATATTATTTAAACGAAAACTGCTTCGTTGGGATAGCGGTCGTAAGTGCTACTGCTGAGCAGGAGGTCCTGCACCCTAATTGCGTAACACTCTATAATCACAATCTAAATCATTTTTAAGGATATTGCTAACCTATTGCTTCATATGTTATAACGCAACAACGTAAATAACGCAATAAATGTTAATGAACTGTAAAAAAAACTACGCTGGGGGGGAGGTCACAGTTTGCGTGTCGATGTCCCTACTATTCCGTATAGGCACTACAAAACTTTAAACTAGTTATTTAACAGCCAGTGTTTTTAGTAGAAAATAAAACTGCTACCGTCAAACTCTGACGTCATTTACCCGATTAACCACAAAATGATTGGCCACTAAAATAAATAGTTACTTACATCGAGTTCAGTTGTTTCAGCGCACGTAATGAAGCGTCAGGTGAATATTTATGAGCTGGCTGTAGCCGCATCAAATAATTATAATATTATTATTTTTATTAGTGGTTACTGCGTAATAGAACAAAGTGGCTTTACAGTATCAAATGTACTTTTTAAGTTTATCTTAGACATTAGCTTCTGCCTGCGACTTCGTCCGCATGAAATTTTTTGGTACCCCGACCCGCCTCGTCGCATCGCATCGCCTGCCCGCATTGTTTTCCGCTTTCTGACTTTATTTCTTTTGCGTGATGTTAAATGCCCAGATGCATAGGCATCTAAAAAGAAGGCTATAGAGCCTTCCTCAAGAATTGGGCTATCAAATACAAAAATAATTTTACATCATTTACATTTTAATCCGACTGGCAGTTCCAGAGATGAGTACGTTCAAGCAAACAAACTCTTCAGCTTTATTATTAGTACTAGATTCTGCCCACGACTTCGTCCGCGTGAAAGTTCACCCTCCACCATTCACCCTCTTAGGGGTTGAATTTCGAAAAACCCTTTTTTATTGGATACCTACTCTTCCCAAAGAACACACCCTCCAAATTTCATGTCTCTAGGACCAGCGGTTTAGGTTGTGCGTTGATATATCCGTTAGTCAGGACAAATATAGAACCCGTGTATAGATTACTGAGAAGAAGTCGAATTTTAACTATATTTTTGTTAATCTTAGACACTGAAACACGGAAACATTGAGATCATTAATACATTCCAATATTTAATGAAGAAACTATATAGAAACATAATTATACGTAATCAGTCTATAATGCTCCCACTGCTTGTGGGTCGGTGGATGGGATCATCTTTACATAATATCGAGCCTTTTCAGGAAGAACATAGTAAGCGCCAAAAATCCCAAAAAACTGTTTTAATATCAATCGCCAGATCAACTGATTTTGCATTTTGCATCACCTTCTCCTGTAAAATATGCAAAATGGCGGTTACGATCTTCTTCCTGAAAAGGCTCGATATATCAAGACCCCTCCATGCTTCGGAAAGCACGTTAAGACGTTGGTCCCGGCTGTCATTCTTAGATATTTGGCAGTCTTTATGGGTCGTCAGAACCCCGAAAGCCTGACAACCAGTCTTACCCAGTAACTGGGTTGTGAATGTCAGATATGTAGTCTCTTCATGTAAAATACTGGTATTCAGCTACATCTGGTTAGACTGGAAGCCGACCCCACCATAGTTGGGATAAAGGCTAGGCAGATGATGACTGAAGCCCTCTTTCATTGCAAATTGAAACCTACACTAAAGTCCGGTTATCCTAAATATCATCAACAGCCTAAAAACAGTTTGACCTGAGAAGTACCTAATCATCATTATTTTGCAGCACGTTTCAGTCATAAAAATAACCAATAAGCTCCCTAATATTTCACAACTAAGTACATAATGACTTCTATAAAAACTCCAATACTTCTAAATTACGACTGTGCGAACATTGACCGTTGCCTTCTATAGCAGAATCGTAATTTATTTGGGACATGAAGTTACTAAAATCAATGGAGCCTGCAGTCATCTTCTTCTGGTCTCTGACTTCTGAAGCCCAGGATGTTTTCCTTTTCACAACTTGTGAGAGGCCTATGTCCAGCAGTGGACTGCAATAGCCTAAGTTGATTGATTGACGAGAGCTGCTAGTTATGTAGAATCTGTACAAGAATGTCTTAATACAAATAATTAGAATGTGTGGGTTGGTAGATGTCACATGTCTTCGAATTTTGGGTTCTAGGACTCACAATGTTTTCCTTTATTGTTTTGAGACCAGTGGTTATGAAATAATTTACACTAAGTAAAGCAGTTGTCTGGGTTCGAACCTGACCTAACCTTTTTTGCCATAATGTAGTGCAAAACAAAAATGACCACTATTTGGTATTCCAATAAGTACATTTTTGGAACATTGTAACAATTTCTATGACAACAACAACACAGGAACCTCCATTACTTCCTACTCTATGTCAACCCTCGCCAATTTCACAGATAAAACGATATAGGCCTTTAGAAATTGAACATTAATTGGACATTAGATTTAACGGTTCTATATTGCTTCCAACCCGCTTTTGTAAATCAGGAATTGCTAGAATTTGTGTTAGACTGGTAAATTGCAATTGGCATTTCCTTTATGAGATGACAAATGTCACTGAAATACACAATCAAACAGACAGAGCTTAATAATGTCGGATGGAGTAGGTACAGTCAATCGTACGTGCGCGGTAACTTTGACAGCGCCTTGTTTTCGTATCAGTCAGGGTGGTATTTGTAGTTTAATTACAGGCACAGAATACTTACTAGTACTACGTACAGAAAGGACACTCCCTTCCTCGTGCTCATATCAGATTCCGCACCTCACCCTGCACTTCGAGGTATTCGTCACCGACTCTTTAGCAAGGGCGCTCGCGAAGCGCAGCGCTGTACTGCTGACACGAACACACAATTTTGCGATTTAGAAGTTTTATTTGAGATTTAATCACGATGGTTGGATATTGTGATGCTTTTTCGAATTCGTATTTACATAAACTGTTTGTAAAATTTCGCATTTTTAATACCATGCGATTTAATAACCGATTATTTATTAAACAGCTTTGAAACTCCGAGCTGTTACTAAAAAATTACAAATGGAAAAACCCAATAACATTTTGCACGACCCCGAATCGAACCTAGGACCTCGGCAGTTACGCTTACGACCACGAGACCATCGCTGAAGTCAATGCATGTATTAAGGTCATAACACACATATCAACTCGGAAAGGGATCGTCACCGTATCGCCTTTCGCCACGGCGTCAATCAAGCGTCAACCTAACGTAAGCACGTAACCAAAACGGATCAGAAGCTCCGATACGTCGACTCGGCTACGACTAGGCGATGCCGCGCTTACGGCTCGCCGACCGCTGGTTGATGTTGCTGCATGCAGGCTGCGGGAGGGGTGAGAGGGGCAAGGGTGGCCTAAGAGACGTAAGCTCGGGTACGGAGAGACGTAAGCGCAGGGACGAAGAGCCGTAAGAGCGGGAACCGCAAGTTGACCACGCACCGCACCGCGGTTCGTGAGCTTGTCCAGAGGCGAAGCGATAACGTTACGATTCCGATTAGTGTACGTTGCAGTAGGGAGTTTCATACAAAGAATACTGAATGGCTCGAGTATATACGGTGATGATCCCTTTCCGAGTTGATACGCGTGCTATGACTTTAATGTACTAATCAAACATATGACTATCAAATCAATAAACAAAAGAACAACCACAGTGCAGTGGTGAAAACTATTCCCATTTCAACAAACAAAAGTCTTTAGAAATGGAACATCAATTACACATTAAACGTTCAAATTATTGCTCTCGATTCCATGCAGAACCTCGTAAAGTCGCACTAAACTGTTGGCTTGGTTCTAGAGCAATACCTATTTATGGGTGCAATGTTCAGTTACATCGATATTGTCCATTTGTGTTGAACTTAGTTCCTAAATTTGTTTAATTTCACTAAAAGTGTTGTGGTGTAGGCAGTAGTGCTAACGTTTAAGATGGTTTGGGCAAAACCTATTTTCACATTCGCAACTTCATAATCAGCGTAATGTTCCCACTGTTGGGACACAGGCCTCCTCCCTGTGAGAGGGAGTGGGCTGAATTCCACCACTCGGGCCCAATGCGGGTTGGTAGATGTCACGGGACTTCGAATTTTTGGTTCTAGGACATACCGGTTTCCTCACGATGTTTTCCTTCACCGGTTTTGAGAGCAGTGGTGATGAAATAATTAAAAAAAAGTAAAGCGCCTTTCAGCGTTCGAATCTACGACCTACAAGTCGTAAGTCGCTCTATCATCATTTCCAACATATAATAGACTTATTCCAACCCTACACAGAATAATCTCCTAAAGGAAAATATAAAGTGTGTTACAACTATGTCCTCTGGCAAACAGTATGTACGGTTAGCAAGCGACAAGTAAAAATGTTGTGCGGTCGAGTTTTATTGTGGTGATTGCCGTTGCTGACGGTGTGTTTGGTGCCATTTGTTGGGGGCTAGATATTGTGGGGTATTTTTCAAGACGATGTCTTTGCCTAGTTTTACAATGGCTATAACTATATACTATAACTTCTTCCTCCTAGGCTAGATTTTTTTGTACCCATACAAACAAAGTTAGCTTAGTTAATGAACTTTCGAACAAACTAAGCGTCATGCTCAGACGCCACTTGGGCCACCCCCGTCCGATCTCCGAGATTGTAAATATACAGGGTGGCAGGGACATTGATGCGCAAACTCAGAATATGAATCCAGCTCATGATTCTAGACACCCCAGAATAGAAATTGTACACCAGTTATAAAAAAAAAAATTGCTGTTTCATAGAAAAGTGCAATACCTACGCGGTAAAAATGTATAGAACTGCGGTTTTTTTTTTAATAACCAACGAAACATTTCAACGCATGGGGTCTAGAATCATGTTATGAATCCATGGTAACATGTTGCGCGTCGGTGTCCATAAGTGTAGGTACTACAATCTGTCAAATTTCTTTAGTAAATTTTCAACTTTATTGCTAAAGAATAAGGTTGAAAATTAATTGGGAAAATTTGACAGTTTCAGGTAGGTTGACGTGCTGGCGTCTGTACATAAGTGCGCGTAGGCGAGCAATTTGGCAACGTCGCGTCGTCGCGCGCCCTTTTTTCGTAGGAACGGTCAAAATTAGGTAAATACCGCTAGTTCAATGCGTTACCAACTTGCTTCATGTTGTGAACTCGCATGAATGGATTGCTTATGGGTCGCGCGTTAAAATTGATGCTTTAATTTACTAATTGGTTTTGATGATTTTGAAAATCTAATTGTACTGGAACGACGATAATTTGTATCTACTTAGTTTGCACTATCTAAGACGATAAATACACGATTTTTTTCAAGGATTTAGATTTGATAAAATACTACGGTTAGACTGGAAGCCGACCTCAACGTAGTTGGGAAAAGGCTAGGCAGACGATGATGGAAAAGGCAATTTATAATGATTATGTAACAGTTACTGCCACAGATCTATGTCTGTGGTTACTGCCTATCCTATTTCGATTTGGCGCAAGTTTTCAATCTCATCCTGTATATTTACAATAAAAATATCTTGTTCCAATTTGCATTTAAATCTTTTACCGCAATGCAATATGGTTTCCTTAATTAATTCTCATTTCCATGGAAATCTGTCGTTACGCAATATTGAAATTACCTCAATTTGTATTGTTTTACCACACCTGCTTTTGGTTGGCAAACAAGCATAAATAGTCCACCTGATTATAAGTGGTCACCACCACCTATTTATTATATGGCCATCTGCAATACACTACATATATACATATATTGTAAGTTATTGAAATAAACATTTTATTTATTTATTTGAACTACCCCGGAGCTCTACTAACACAACCTTTAATGGGAATGTCGTAGTTTTTAAAATCAATCATTTTATGGGGCCCGAGTGCCTACTTAGTATTTCGAGACATCGCCAAGCGGTTGGTCGACTCTTCACGAGACCAGAGGGCTGGCCTATTTTTTGGCCAAAGAATCAGTATTGCCATACAACGTGGCAATGCTGCCAGCCTTTTGGGCACGTTTCCTATTGACAGCGATGCGGACGAATTTTTTGATGCCCTTTGATTATTTCCCCTCCCTTTTCCCTTTGAAATAAATTTATGTATTAGTTTTACTTCTGATGTCTTGGCATAATCCGACATATACTTGTACATATTATTATTTTAAGACAGCTTTTAAATATTGTAAATATTTTGATTTGTAAATAAAATATGTAGGTTTTACTTCCGAAAAAAAAAAATGCTTAGTTTGAGTTTGAAAAAAAAAATCATTTTATGTTATTTGTTTTAGATACCTAAACAAATACATTTACATGCTTATTAAGAAATCTTAAGTAGATACAATATACAATCTGACACTAAAACATTTATATTACCAGATGTATTGGGCATCAAAAAATTCGTCCGCATCGCTGTCAGCGGGAAAACTGTTCGAAAGGAAACATTTCCAAGTTGGATTGAAAATGCTGATTCTTTGACCTAAAAATAGGCCAGCCCTCTGGTCACGTGAAGAATAGAATAGAATATATTTATTTGCTTTAAAACATGGTACATTAAAGTCTTATAAATAAAGTGATGATCTTACATGTTTCGCCATGGACTGGCATGCAAGTATTTAACGCATTAATTTGTTGAAATTAACAGAGAGAGATAGACAGAGTCAACCAAGCGCTTGGCGGTTCTTATGTTTTAGATTACTGTAATCAAAATATTTAAGCTAACAATTGTGTGCAAAAGTTACACGTTCCGTTACGTGTATGACCAAAGAATGTTGTTTCACTAAAACTTTTCATAATAAAATTCTTTAATAGAATTTATTACAAAACATTAGGTAGGACAGTTTAAGTGCAGGATAATTTTATTCAAGGTGACAGTTTACAGTCGCATCACACAAATGCTATACAATCTCTAGACACTTCAGGCTGGCCGCATACGTCCGGTTTCCTGATTCGGAATTCAGATTCGGAGACCCTGAATGCACGCATTTCCTACAAAATCTTCCGTTTAGCGCAGGAATCAGGAAATCGGACGTACGCGGCCGGCCTAAAGAAGAAAGAAAATACGTTTTAATTGCGGTAAACATGACGCATAAAAGAACACAAACACAAAAAAGAACAAGTTATAATAAATAATAATAATATAATAATAATATTCCACAACTATCACACAACGCCATCTAGTCCCAAGCTAAGCAGAGCTTGTGTTATGGGTACTAGACAACTGATAAACATACTTATATATTTCTAAATACATACATATTATAGATAAATTACAACCAGACACAGAACAAATGATCGAGCTCATCACACAAACATTTGTCCTGGGTGGGAATCGAACCCACGACCTCCGGCATAGCAGTCAGGGTCACTAACCACTAGACCATCAGGCCTGTCAAGTTGGGGGTAATATGCATCACATCCACGCAAAACAGGCATCGCTCAGCATAAAGTTACGAATCTGTGCGAGACAGAGCACCAGCGCAGCCGGCGTTCACTTCACTTTACGTCTAATATCAATTGACTTGCTCTATGAGTGTACTATAACCCTCAAACCTCTTCTTCCTGAAAGTAAGGCAGAAGTATAATACATGTCTAATACCTGCCTTCTGATGTCTTAGCCGAAACTGTCTGGCTGATTTTTCCCACGCCATCTCGAACCGGTCCTTGCAGTACGTCATCTAGCCACCTTTTATTAATTAGACTTAATCCCCAAACATTACCGCGAGCGTCCATGTTTACAAAAGTATACAATTTTTACAAGTTTATCTCGACGCCACTGAGCCGGGTTTATGATACGTTCGCCGATATATTCAATATCAGATGTTGTCGATTTATGCACGGCAACTTTCTATACGACTTTGTATTTTACGATGCTCCGAAGTTCGTTCGATGTCGGTATTTTGTTGGATTTTTAGGTTCCGTATCTAAGAATCAGTGTGAAACTAAGATGCTTTATACTGCCTAAGTTTTGGTATTACGGAGTCAGCGATAAAAGCGAAAAGTTACATAAAATATAACATTTTTAAGTTACATAACAGTACATCACGCCTTTTTACCCCGAACGGTTGGGCAGAGGTGTACCTATAGTACACCCACATTTCGCCAGTTATGTTTAAGTCCCATGTAATAGGGGGCGAGCCTATTGCTATCAACCGGGCATAAATCTAGACTCCGGGCTGCTACTGGGAAATTCCAGAAGGAAAAACCTAAGAACACTTTGCCCGATCTGGGAATCGAATCCAAAACCTCTGTTCAGCAGTAGCACTTGCGACCACTAGACCAACGCGGCAGTCATTATTCACTTATAGCCAATTATGGAAATTTAACGTGTCAAAACAAGAAAGTGGTTCAAAGAAAATAATGTACAGACGCCAGCACATCAAGCTACTACAATCAGTCAAATTTCTTTAACCTTTTAAGCGCTTGGCTAAATATCAATTGCCGTGCCCCTAGCGCGCCGCTTCAAATCGATAAAATAGTACCTACAATAAATAAGGAGGAGAAATCCTTGTATCAATAAAAAAATTGTCAAAAAGTTTTTATCTCTAAATAATGGTTTTAGTTTTACCACGCAGTTAACAGGACGAAAATATCATGCTTTTCTCTGTCGCAGAAATACGACACGAGCGGTAGGGGCACGCCAATATGTGTCGCATAAATGCGACACAAGCGGTCAAAAGATTAATAGATTTTCAACTTTATCGCTAAAGTATAAGGTTCAAAGTTGATTGGGAAAATTTGACAGTTTCGGGTAGCTTGATGTGCTGGCGTCTGTACTTACAATTATTTCACCAGAATAGTCTAGTAAGATATTTTATACTCTTTCATATAGGTACATTACAGTATTTAGCTATATCCCTAACCATATCGCGGCTTTAACCATCTTATTGCGGCAAATATACCACTACATCGTCTACAACACCTCAAAAGGATCAAAACATGGTCTGGTACAAGCTGAAGTTATATTGACGGTACCATCAGTGCTTTTGTAGTTAAAACAGATGCTTGTATGGTTATTGTTATTGCAACACTGTTAGTATCCAAGGTGTTGACAACAATGTACAGACACGCCAGCACATCAAGCTACTACAATCTGTCAAATTTCTTTAATAGATTTTCAACTTTATCGCTAAAGCATAAGGTTTAAAGTTGATTGGGAAAATTTGACAGTTTCGGGTAGCTGGCGTCTGTTATACGTGCGGTGTTCAAACTATTAATACTACCGAGTGATTGTTACACATTAATTGTTTTGTAACACTTTTTGTAACACACATTTCATTCATTAATACATTCATGCCTTTCACAATACGGCAGGTAGAAGGACACAAGAAGTTAGACAGAACCTTATTCAAGGCTATAATTATTCCAGAAGGCTGATAAAATTTTTTGGGAACTGGTGAGATTATTTAGTTTTTATTAGCACTTAGCAGACTAACATCATCATCCTTTTCCCAACCATGTTGGGGTCGGCTTTCAGTCCAACCCGGTCGTTTAAATAAAGTGACTACCTATCTGACCTCCACAACCCAGTTCCTGGGTAATACCTTGGTAAGACTGTTTGTTAACGTTGTTAGACTTATAACTACTAAATATTCAGATCGGAAATGTCGACTCCATCTAGCTTTTTTATAATATGAGGTGTTAAAGTGATTCCAATATCCTATTTACAAAATAAACAATTTAATTTCATTTTAAGTAATTTATTGACAATTCTCTTGACATAACACCTCTTCTATTACTTTGTGCGAAACCCATTGATAAACAAGACCATTTCCCACCTGTTTCACAAAAAACAAAACAACATCGAAACTTTAATCAACACTCTCATTTCACACAATTTCAACTGGTACAGCAAAAAGTGTAGCTTTTAAAATATAAATCCTGAGATATGTGATACAATGGCTGTCCGGGAACCAGTAATGAGTGCCGGGACAATGGAACATGTGCTGCGGGGGTCGGCTGGTAGTTCAACGATCTTTACTAGATACTATAGATACGGTTACGTGCAACAAACAGTATACAGGGATATTGGTAAAACATTAACAACCTCTTAAGAGGCCATTTAATCATTATTATGAACAACTTTTACTATGGGACCAAACCTGATATTGCGAAAAAAAAATCAGCTGTTCCCTACATTTTGACGAGTTATACGAACATAAATGTAGGGAACAGCAAATTTTTTTTCGCGATTTCAGGTTTAGTCCCATAGTAAAAGTTGTTCATAATGATGAGTACATATGACCTCTTAAGAGGTTGCTAATGTTTTTCCAATAACCCTGTATACCTAATCTGCGTTCGCGATTTATTTGCCAAAAATGTAAACAAATATGAATTAATGAAAAATACACAATAATGTTCAGTTACGCTACAACTTCAAACATTTTTATAACTTTTTCAATGGTGCTAGTCATTCTGAAATAAAATTAATTGTCATTGAAATAAAGTTGATATTTGTTTAACTTGAAATAGCGTGGGGGTGTGCAGCTCTGCGGACTTTTACTATACAGTCCTGCACGTGGTAACGCAAGCAATTTTCTCCAATAGTGTGGCTTTTGTAGAGGGGCTTGTGGCTATGTAATAATAGATGCGCGGGTCGATCGATAAGGTTGAGCAACGCATGCCGCGGCTGGTCTGTGGATGGGTGACCATTTTCACATACCAAGACCCCTTCATGCCTTGGAAAGCACGTTAAGCCGTTGGTCCCGTAACTGGTTTATAGGTAAGGTAGGCAGTCGCTCCATGTAAAATACTGGTATTCAGCTGCATGCGGTTAGACTGGAAGCTGACCCCAACGTTGTTGGGAAAAGGCTAGGCAGATGATGAGTGGGAGCGGTGAATGCTTATGCGAATCCCTCACCCCCGGCCATAGATAGAGGTGGAACACCGCGGTGGTTTTAGCCGGTAAGAGTCCGGCATGCCCCTCTGTCCCCCCCACGATGGAGGAAGTCCATGAGGATTTCCACCGCGCAACAAAAAAAAAAAGGCAGATGATGAGTGTGGCTTTTGCATATTGGGCAGTTTTTGTCGATATTGATTCTAAGCTAAGTTGTAGATAAATACACTAGAAGATTACACGTGCAACAAACAACACATTCTAGAGCGATTTGCAATAGACTTCAGCTTCGACTTTGGTTCTCTGCCGGATCACTACATTCCAGAGTCTAGCCGTCAGAGAGGCACTGGTTACGTATCTGAAGCTAACCCGCCACGAATACAACTTACCCATATATTGCCTGGGAGGAACGAATAGCCGTAGAACCGATGATCGTTGAGATAGACGTGTTCTTGAGTGGAGATCGCGAATCGGCAAACGTAAGGTAGGACGTCCTCAGGTTAGGTAGAGCGACGATCTTCGCAGGGTGGCTGGTAGCAGCTGGATGAATGTTGCGAGAATCGGGCTGAATGGCGTGCAATTGGATAGGCCTATGTTTAGCAGTGGACTGCTGTAGGCTGATGATGATGATAGGTAACCAGCGACCATGTTATAAGTACTAATAAATTGAGAATTCACCATAAAGTGCCGTTTCTTGAATCAATAAACCTAATAGTTTCCCTAACTAGATCTTGATTACATATACCAGCATTAAATAGATCCATCGAAATGAAATTAATATTATAAAACCTAGCACAGCATGACAATATTCACAACAAACAGAGACTGAAACCATCAACAGCTAAAAGCAACAATACTACCAGTATAAAAACAGTATTTCTTATAATTTACCCCATTCTATATACCCTCTTTATACCTGTACTTCAGTGGGTATCATATCATATAAGCCACCGGACAATTGCATGCGAAAGTGGCTAGCGACGAGTCATTTCAACGAAAACTGTGTTAGACCCACGAGGGATATAGTTAGATCTTACTATAGAATATTCTTGGGTCGAGTTATGAGTGAGAAGTTTTTCTCTTATCTTTATTTTTAATTTCTTACTACAACTAGTACCTACTTTTGGGGGGCTCGTGGCTAAACGATAACAGCTGCACGTGGCAATCGAAGGTTGAGCTACGCTTGCAGCGGTCTGTTCTTGGATGGGTGAGATCCATTATACAACGAGATTCGGTCTGTGCCTCGGGAAGCACGTTAAACCGTTAGCCCAGGCTGTCCTTTGTAGATCTTTAATAGTCGTTACGGGTCGTCAGAAGCCTGATAACCAGTCTTACCACGGGATATCATGGTCAGATAGGCAGTCGCTCCATGTAAAATTCAGGTATTCAGCTGCATTCAGTTAGACTGGAAGCCGACTCCGACATAGTTAGGAAAAGGCTAGGCAGATTGATTTTTTGGTCCTTTTTGTCAGTAATTGCTGAATATTGATTTGCCGTCAAATGATCGAAACGACCAATTTTTGTGGTAAACTGTCACGCCTGGTGACCTAAGTTTGACCAGCAATTAGCGCGGTAGTAACCTCACTGACTGCTGTCGACTGGCTGCATTCTTCAGACTATAGTTCCCACTGCAGCGACACAGGCCTCCTCTCTGTGAGAGGGAGTGGGCTGTAACCCACCACGCGGGCCCAGTGCGGGTTAGTTAACTGTCTAAAATTATGTCTATTAGTTAAAAAAGACGATGAACAGCACCCTAATTGCGTAACACACTACCATCCTCAATCTGAATAATTTAGAAGGATTTACATGTCCAAATAATTTGTCAGTTTAACAACGTAGATTATGCAATGAATATTGTTGACAGGTCAAAATTACTAAATTTGCTGGTCGAGATAAGATTTTTTTTTTAATTTTTGGAAGTCTCTCCTTTCATTTCTCTCATTTCCAAGTTTTCAACTCAAACAAATAGTAGGATCTTCTAGAGAAGTGTCTCCAAACCACTTTGTATTGTCTCTGTTTGTAAAATGCTCTTCAGGAACCTTGTTTCAATAACTACAACAGTAATATCCAAACGTGGACGTGGGAATATGGACCTGAACTGTTTGCTGTATATGGGTTCAGAGTTTACTTTTACGATGCAAGTTTAAATGCAAGCGGTTTGGTAACATTTGGATGAAATATTCTAAGATTGTTGTTCGTTAGCAAATAAATTAATTTTGAAAAAAACATCTGAATAAAAAAAAAATATATATATATTTATGTAGAACTATATTGCGACAACTACATCACATTCATATATCAACTTCACAGATTTCAAAAAGTTTTTTAATGATCAGAGTGACTGGAACTAAAGCGTGAGTGGTCTTAATAGCTAAATAATAGTAGATAGTCACCGGAGATCAGATATAGCTACCAAATCAGACACTGTATATTTTTTGCCGTAAATAATCAATGTATCATTTTACCTTTTCATTATTAAACCGCAATTCAAATACGATTAAGGCCGATTCCTAATAATTAATCACTGTGAAAATTGTGCAACAATCGTGCCGATATCAATAAAGCCGGTAATAGGTACATATGCCTGTAACTTCCACAAAAGTATGCAAGGTTTGTTGTCAAATTGCCGTTACAGCCATTTGATACTCTGTCAAAGATTGACAATAGAATTATGGTTTATACGGACAATTAAAATAGGTAGTCAATTTGGTAAACAATTTCTCTGATTTAACCATTTGATAGGTATGCCATGCAAGCTACTTGCAAATTTTTGTCCATGTTAAAAGCATGTAGGTATAGTACCTATGTGCTTAGACATGGCGCACACAATGCGACATGCCACTGCGACGACTAGGCGCAACGACAGGCTGCGGACGACAATTTTCATATATTAAAAAAAAAAAAAAAAAAGTTCCGCAAACTTGGCGTCGAGCTGGCAGATTAGAGTCGCACAGGCTAGGGGGAGTCGCACGCTCTCGGTACTTGTCGCAGTGACTAAACGCACGTTGCAAGCGCCCACTGCATCAGTCTTCGCATGATAGGCAAGGCAAGTGGAACTGGAGGCTCAATTCACTCACAAGATGAACAACACGATTGTCTCTCTCGAACACTCAAAGAATAGCTTCCTGCACGACGTCTGTCGTCGGTGCAGATGCAAACAACAGGATTTGTGCTAGCACTTAAGATATTTTTTCATTATTCTAATCAACACAACAACCCGATAGTCAGGAAACGACCTTAGAATGACTTCCACGTTCGGATTACCATAAAAGCTGTATTAATATTTGCTTCGCTCTCATGCAGGGATTCTCTGCGATTAATACAAATCTCTTGCACAAACATCGAGCTCAGCACATACTGACTATTTAATTGTTTACCAACTGAATGTGATTCTCGTATATACCCTGTCTTTCGTGGAATTGTCATGGCTATGAATGGTTCAGGATTTCATGCTGTTAGAAATAGAATAATATAGTGTGTTTGTTCGGATATGTTTGAATTTGGATAGCTTAAACAAGGCAGAGACAACAAACAGAAGAAGAACACGCAGGGGATCGAGGAGGGGAATGGAGGGGAGGTTCAGAAGTTCAGACCGAAATAACTCAATAAATTAAACATCGTATGTATATCTAATGACGGTTCAAGTCTGCATACCAAATATTATATCCAATAGTGATAGTAATATGGTCTCTCTCTGTTTCAATTCTTTTCCAATTTTAGCTGACCACGCATTGTCTATGCCATTCGTACAATGAGAAGTCAGCTTATATTGGAAATGTATAGCTTGATATGTCGCCGTCCTACACACCTTTATGTATACCATTCACCGTGTTTAAGACATTGTAACGTTGTCTACTTATGTTGCATGTTTGCTTAAAAATAACGAGTTTTAATCCCTGAATGGATTTCATATGTAAACATTATTTCCCTAACGACTAGCATCCATTAACTTAGTCGTTAGCGTCATCCGATGCATTTCTACATTATATGCCATATTTCTTCCTTTCTTTCTTTTTTGTTCTAATCTGGGTAGGAAATACATGAATGAGAATTATGGTTAAAGGTTTAGCTTTGAGGTTGTAGATCGTTAGCCGGTCCGTACACGACGCAACCAGTCACAAACTAGTTGTAACCCAACCGCTTAACTGAGACGTTGCCTGAGGTAGCTGCGCGGTGCGGGAGGGATGACAGTTATCACAAGTTGACGAATCACTGAGCCCTCGCATCACGTCACCGCACCCCTCCCGCACCGCGCTGCTACCTTAGGCAACGTCTCAGTTAAGCGGTCGGCCTATAACGCGTTATAGTTGTCGTGTTTTAGGATGGAAATAACGATGATTGACTCACTTACATTTCCTAGCGTTTTTTACGAGTTTCGTACATTAAAAACTGATATAAAGTCCGTTAACCTCCAGAATCAATATCTATCGTGATCTTCAAAATGTTCCAATAACGAGAAACCATACATAGTTTCTTGTTTGGGTTCCTCCGTATAGATTTAGGAAAAGGGCAATGACTGCTATTGTCATGCTAAAATGCGACGACTATAGTAAGGTCACTTTTGAGTAGATAGCGTCGTAGACGATGGGACTAATAACCAGTACTTAAGCTTAAAGCTAGTACAATAATATGAATTAACTATGTATTGAAATCCAGTCAAGAAATTGCTTCACTGCTTAGGCGATTGTCAGGCTCCAAAAGAGCTTGATAACATAACTCAAACTCAAAGCATTTATTTCAATTAAGCCAAGAAATTCAATTAAATCAAGAAGTCGGTCAGTCAAAAATAAAATGAAGCTAGTTGCCCATTCCAAAGCGTAGGTACCTATGGAGAAGAACGGGCAAGAAACTCCATGGACACTCTTTTAAATTATATTTTTATAAAAATATTAGTTACATCATTAATGTTGAATTTATAATGCGAGAGAACGATGTAAAAAAAAAGACGTACGCGTTAAAAGCGTCCAGAGTACAGCAAATAGTAAAAAAACAACAATCCAAAAATAAAATAATTAAAAATAAGCCGAGGCAGCTAAGTGATGACCAGCCCCAACTGACGGCGCGGCGCCCGTTCACGAACATGACGCATAGCATCGCACTGTACTGTAGAGGCGTCGTCGTGGTGTACTTTAGAGGCTATCTATGTAGCCTACCTTACGAGTATATAGTGCAGGCTGGTTATAATTTAGCGCGGGTTCCATTCGAACATTCACTAGATATTTTTGTTTAGATAAGTCAGTGCTAGTTTGGTCAGGAATAATTATTTAAAGTCTTTCTCTCAATATACATTTAAAGAAATCCTATCGGTGTTTAATTACTGTAAGGAGCTTGAAGAGCTCCTTACAGTATCTAACCTTACAGTAAGTAACTAAGTACACCCATATTTCATAAGTTATGTTTGAGTCCATGTATTCAGCTGCATCCGCTTATACTGGAAGCCGACCCCAACATAGTTGGGAAAAGGCTAGGCAGATGATGATGTTTGAGTCCATGTAATACGGGCGTGCCTATTGCCATCAACAGACACAAATCCAGAATCCGAACTGTTACAAAAAAGTCCAGATAAAAAGCCTCATAATACTTGTCCCGACCTAGGAGTCAAACCTACTATCTTATATTCAGCAGAAGCGTTTGCGATCACGAGACCGAAGAGGCATTCAAAAACTAATAGCAATGGCAAATAGCTTGATCGCCATTGAAATACATACATAATCAGCCTACAATGTTCCCACTGCTGGGATACAGGCCTTTTCTCGATGACAGGGAGTGGACTGTAATCGACCACGCGGGCCCAGTGCGGGTTGGTAGATGTCACGTATCTTCGAAGTTTTAGTTCTAGAACATGCTGGTTTCTTCAAGATGTTTTCCTTCACCGTTTTGAGAGCAGTGGTGATAAAATAATTTACACAATGTAAAGCGCCTGTTTGGGTCCGAACCTACGACTCGTAAGTCGCGGCTATTACCACTGGGCTACTACTACTCTAATATAACTAACTAAAACTCAAAGCATTTATTTCAGTTAAACCATTTAACCTTTGAATTGTCAAAATTAATTAGTCAGTCAGTTAGTCAGAAAGTTGAAGCTAGTTGCCCAACGTTGAAGCTAGTTAACAAACAAAAATGCCAAATTATAGCTCGATCGCCATTGAAATACATGCTTTTTTTCTATATTCCTCACAAAAATCAAGTTTAAAACGTTAGTGTATGCAATTCTGAATCATTACGGTCAACCGATGCGTTTCCACATTATTCCTCATTCTCATACGAGGAACTGAAATTACATGTCAACGCCGCGAGATGCACATTGTTCCCAGACATGAATATTTTGTGGTGTTGCCAACATTTTTTGATATTTTTCACGCTTGGTAACACAGTTCGTTGTTGTTTTATGTAATGTTGCCACGTTTTGTTGGAATATTTTGATGCTTTTGTTCTGTCATCGTGCCTTATATGCATTGTCCATTATTGTCTATTTTCAAATTATATTTGACATTATTCTACATACTCATACCCGCATTCTATGTTTCTGTCTCCGGATCGGATGGCTTTACTTACCAATCGTTGTATTTGGAAAGTTATAAATTCCTCTTTACTAATAAACGTTGAATATATAGCTTCTGTATAGTTACGCTTTGTCTTCTTCTTTCGAAAGTCAAATTACTGACGACTGAAAGAGAGAAATCAGTGTGTAACTATTCATCTGATATAATACGTTTATTAGTAAAAGGGGTAAAAATTCTGTCGACATTAAATATTCAACCTTAAACCATTGTTTTGCGATTCAATATTGATTGTATTAAAATAGTTACCTACTTCACTTTTGGATACGGTGTTACCGTTACAATTATATTATTACTAGCTTTTTTACGCCCGCATTGATGTCGGTAACTATCCTACGGGAACATTACTGGGATTGAAAGTATCTTATGTAACCAGGTTATAAACTCTCTGTGTGCCAAACATCCAAATCCGTTCAGCCGTTTTGGCGTGATTGAGGTTAATAAACATCCAAGAATACAAACTTTCACATTTATATATCTACATATAAATATAACAAGTTACACCATTTGTAACTCAAGAACGGCTGGACCAATTTTATGATCTTTGATTTCTTAGATTTGTCTTCACCCCGAATAGCAGAATAACTATTACAACATGGGAAATTAACACGAAAAAGAAATATGAAGATACTTAATGCCTTTCTCATACGTACATTTTGCAAGGAACAAGTTGTTTTGATGATATCTCGAGAACGAATTGACTGACTTCGGTAATGATTTTGAGGCGGTATGAAGTTGGCCGGGTCAGCTAGTTTATAATATTAGAAGCATTCCGTTTAGAGATAGAGAATATTTATTGATATCCGGCATGGCACTAATGCATTGTTTTGTTTCCCAAAATGATCACAGGTAATATCAATTAAATACCATTGATTTTGGGTACATAATCAGCCTATATGTTCCCACTGCTGGGACACAGGCCTCTTCTCTGTGAGAGGGAGTCCACCACTTAGGCCCAGTGCGGGTTGGCGGATGTCATAATGTCGTCGATATTTTTTTTGGTTTATGGACATGCGTGTTTCTTCACAATATTTTCCTTCACAATTATGAGAGTCATAGTGATGAAATAAATTACACAAAGTAATGCGCCCGCCTGGGTTCGAACCTACGGCCACGACCTACAAATCTAAGGTCAGGGCCGTAACCATTGGAGCAGCACTGTTCTACTTTTGGTAGGCTTCGGAGAATATCCGGAATAAAAAATGCTAGTGTTACTGTTAGCTTTTATTGTCCCACTTCTGGGCAAATATGGACATAAATGGTCGATAAACTAAGAAAACAAATGAATGTTATCCGCGTGTCTTAAATGCATTCGTTTTCAGTTTTCTTTTCTAACCCTACTGTATGGATTCTCTGCGGTGTGAAAGAAAGATTTATTATTATTATTAAATACGCCAAAACTATTGCTATGTAAATCAACGCATCGAGAGATCAAAACTGAAATTTCCCAAAATCAATACCAAAGTACAGTTGTTGTCAAAAGTCCAACCACACACCATAAAAACACCCCACAACTCATAACACTTTGATACAGATACATTTGAGCATCATAAACCAGACAGAATCCCAGCAAGCTTTCAATATTGTTATCGTCACAAATGTAGCGAAAAACACGCAAAGTTCACGTTTGACATTTACCACTTCAGATAATGGTAGCGACTGTACATTTCTGCGACCATTACTAGAAAATACGAGGTGCTTGAGAGTGCTTGCCGCTTGAAGAAGATTGTTTGTGGATTAAGTTATGTCATTTGTTTGAAAGACTTTATTGGTGATGTTCTCAAAGGTCAGGTGTTAGCGGGATCGTCCGAAAGGATTACAGCTGCCCCGGAACATAAAGGGCTAAGGAAGGAACACGGGTGGGTTTTAGTCAGTAAGAGTCTGACACTCCCTTCCGCTCCACCCAGAGCGGGAGGAGTCATTAGATGATTTCCCATCCAAAAAAAAAAAAGTCAGGTGTGTAGGATTTGCAACTGGCGTGCGTTTATGATCAGCGAGCGGGGTCATTGCGTAACGTACTAACAGTAGCAATAGCTTTCATTTTGACAGTTCAATAACATTCACTTAGAGTTGTGACTCTGTGAGTTTAGACTTTTGAATGTAAAGTGGAGAAACATTTTATTTATGTGGGTTAATCCAAATATCAGTTAAATATACACAATTTCTTCTTAAACACTGACCCTTTAAACTTGATCTTGTGAGGTGACCAACATTCTTTATTGCACAACCGGTAAAAACCACTCCATAAGCCTTTCACGCCATTTCGTTACAATAACGGGTCCTTTAATTACGTAAGGAGATTATAATTATTGCAAAAAAAACTGTACAGCAACCTAGTGGTGTAACAAATTTTTGAATCGCAATTTGAGTAATTTTTAACTGACTACAAAAAAGGAGGAGGTTCTCAATTCGGTTAAAAAGTTTATATATTATTATATATTTTTTAATGTTTGTTCGGGCATAACTCCGTCATGTATAGACACGGATTTGCAAAATTCTTTTTTTGATCGATAGCTGTTTATTCCCATTTAAATTTCGTAAAGATCTGATGATGAGTTTCGGAGACATACAACGGAACTCTTCAATAAATGCCAGCAAACCAACCGCGATTACTGCTATCGAATATGTAAGCATTGTTTACGCAATCACACAACATAACATCACGCCTGTACCCTCTAAAGGGGTACGCAGTTGTGTTCAGTATACCACGGTACACCCTCATTTCTGTCAAAATTGTTATTGGGATACCTCTAATCTTGCAAGTAAATTCGGGCGTAACTTTTTGTTTTTGAATTGATTTAATTAACCGACTTCAAAAAAGGAGGAGGTTCTGAATTTGGTTTAAGTATATTTTTTTATAACTCCGTAATAGACGGTAAATTCTCTAATTTTTCAATGGCTATGGTACTTCAGGGGTGGTCCCATATAAATTTTATGAAACTTGCTTAGGTGCATTTTGAGCTAGCTTCAATAATACGAATTTTTTCCACTTAGTTTATATTGATAATGTTTTAATAGCTTCCTGCCACTGATATTCACATAGCAAGTAGTGTTATATGGATTTGTGTGGGGTAGGTTGGTACCTACCTAAATAGTGAAAAATAAAAACTTTTTTACAAGGAAAAAACAACTTACTTCCAAAAAACAACACTACAAAGTGAAAAATAACTTTAATTTCGGAAGTCGCTGTCAAAAAACGAAAATGCGGAACCTACGACACCGACTTCCGAAATTAAAGTTGTTTTTCACTTTGTAGTGTTTTTTTTTTGAAGTCGGTTGTTTTTTTTTTTATAAAAAAGTTTTATATAAGGATATTGCTAATCCATTATTGCTTAATATGTTCGAAAATTGTTTCTGCTCAACAACGTAAATAACGCAATTAATGTTGTTGAACTGTCAAAATGAAAACCTACTACTGTTAGTGTGTTACGCAATTACCCCAGAGGTATGTGTAGTTATATAGAGTACTCGTAGAATGATTAATCAAACTTCAATAATAATCAAAGCGAAATGAACGTATAATATTAACAAACCACACTTAACAATAGTATAATAATTAATTAAACCTGTACTGCTATCGGTTTTCGATCGGAAAGCTCAATAACGCTAATTAAAATTCACCAGATTTCGGTTCATAGGACTGTGAGCTGATTATTTCAATATTGTTGATAACTTGTTTATTACGAGTAATTAATAAATACCTGCTAAGATTGTTACTAGTGTTAAAACGATTTATTCCTGTGGCTTTCTACCTGTGGTCTATAGTCCGCGCGGAACTAGTTGGCCGCGCGTTAGGTATGTGAGCGGTGGGATGGAGGGGCGGGGTCGCATTACTCAGTACGTGCGTGCGTTGCAAACCGCCGCCTCACCCCTGTCCCCACCTCAGCGGCCAACTAGTTCCGCGCGAATTATAGTATACAGGAGCCATCATTTTTTTCGGGATATAAAGTTAGATAAAAGCCTTTGTCATTCACAGCTCATAGCCCTATAAATTTCTTCTATGCCTAAGATCACTTCGATCCATTGCTCTGTAGTTACGGGAAATAAGGCCAGAATACCTAACATTTTCACATTTATACCACTTTAGTAAGACTTAGCATAAGCATAATCAGCCTATAATGTTCGCACTGCTGGGATATTGGCCTCCTCTATGTGAGAGGGAGTGGGCCGTAATACACCACGCGGGCCCAGTGCGGGTTGGTAGAAGTCTTTAAATTTTTGGTTCTAGGATATGTCGGTTTCCTCACGATGCCGATGTTTTCCTTCACCGTTTTGAGAAATGGTAATAAAAAATGTACACAAAATATAGCGCCTGTCTGGGTTCGAACCTACGGCCTAGAAGTCGTAAAACACGGCCGTTACTACTGGGTCACCACTGCCCTCAGTAAGACTCCTCTTTATTTGTGTTATTCTGAAACTCTACAATTCATCAAAATATGCTATAATAATTATGTAGAAGAGAATAGTTAGGTTTAAAAATACACTCCTAAAAATTGCGAAAACCAATAAAGCTTTGCCCGGCCTGAGAATCCAAACCAAGTCTTTATGCTCAGCAGTGCTGGCTACCATAAGGCACATTCGAAACGTTGACAGATTACACTACCATAGTCCATCAACTCGGCACATGCTATGGAATAGCGCTCCCCCTATGATTAGTCATGAACATAGGGCACGCGTCGACGGCCGGTGCTAGACAAGGCGTTGTCAACACTTTCCAGATAAACCAAACGTGTCAGTGAGCGTCATCGTTTAGGTACTCAGAGAAACTGACGAACCACGGCGGTTCCGACAATGCCTGTGACAGCAACCAGGGGAACAGTGGTGGACCCGTAGTAATGGCCCTGACTTACGATTTTGTAGGTGGTGAGTTTCTACCCGTTATTTTTTTTTTTGGACGGGAAATCATCTAATGACTCCTCCCGCTCTGGGTGGAGCGGAAGGAGGTGTCTGACTCTTACTGACTAAAACCCACCCGTGCTCCTTCCTTAGCCCTTTATGTTCCGGGGCAGCGGTAACCCTTTCGGACGATCCCGTTACCCCGGCAGGCTTCGGCCCTAGCGGGCCCCTTCCTTTGTGCTAACATCTCTTTGAGGCGTGAGTAAAACACATACGCGCCGTCCGGCACGGGCCTGGTCCTGATCGGACGGTGAGCTCATTACTCTCCGTCCGCAGGCCCGCGCCTACGGCGGCCGGGAGTCGTCACGCGGCTCCCAACGCCCGGAGCGTCTCCCGCGGCGTCTGGGACGTGAGGTCCTCTCCCTCAGCCATCCCGCCACCTCCTTCGCTAGCATGACTGCTTCACAGAAGGTGACTGCCTCCCACTCCCTCTCGCCCCGGACCATGGCTTGAACCAGGGCCGGAGAGTTTCTACCCTTACAGGCAGACACATTACTTTGTGTCAAGAGCGTCTGCGGTTCGCAGCGCACGTACTGAGTAATCCGTCCGTCCCACCGCTCACATACCTAAGGCGCGTACAAATAAAGAGGAGTCTTACTTCGTCACCACTGCTCTCAAAACGGTGAATGAAAACGTCTAGAGGAAACTAGCATATTGTCCTAGAACCGAAAGTGCGAAGGCATGTGACATCTACCAATCCGCATTGGGTCTGCGTGATGGATGGAACAGCCCATCGCTCTCTAACAGAGGAAAAGTCACAAGTTTGCTTCAGAAAAATATTAATAAGAATTACAACTTAGTAATGTAAAGATGTGTAGTAGTGGATATGTAATAAGGAAACAGCTAGTTCTGCTAATGAGGTTTATTCTTACCAACATTAAATTCACACCATCAATCAGTCAGGCAGGAGCACGTTGTTGTAAAGTCGACCTGTCGCGGCCCGACCGCAGGAGGAAGTGAACGAGATTAAACAAAACGTTCCAATAAAAAGCATGATGGCTGCACGAGCTTACGCTAGTGATGCCCTTTAGTATCATTTTAGTGTTGGGATTCCAACAGTAAACGTACATCCTAATAATAATAAGTAAATAGTATTTTGATTAAGCATATTAAGCATAATTTCGCCCTTTTAAAGGGGATTACATGACCTAAAGCGCGGTCACTGTCGGACTGCATAGAAAAGAAAGAGACGCGCGATGACACAACGCTGGTAATTTATTGCAAAATATGAAGCAATTATCTATTTACAAAAAATCTATTATTTGGACTAAAAAATTAAAACACTAGTGCTTTTGTATGTTGCTTGTAGAATAATCTGACAAAAAATCAGAATTATTGTACTTATGTATCTTAATATGGTTTTTATTGTAAAAATAAAGTTTTAGAGGTATCTTCATGATTTTTTTTCTATCGTATCGTTGATAAATGATAAATGATTTTATTTCTGTAAGTAGGTTTGTACAAACACTTTTACACGTCAATCATATTTTTTTGAATTATGTTTTCAACAAACTATCTAACTAGCATAATTATCATGAAGAATATTCTTTTTTCTGATTTTTTTTTCTGAAGGCGATCATATACTTTTAGGCATTATAAAACTTGCGTTTAGGTACTGTAACATTTTGGCATTTTGAGATTTTGATTTTGATCCGATATCGAATTATTTGTATCTCTAGTCGCGGCTCTGTGCTCTGTGGTCATGAATATTCACACGCATATTACAGTAAGCGATAGTCGTGAATACACATTGAAACTGCAATTGTTGATCGAAGATGCGATGTATTGTTCCATTGCTGCGTGAGCATGCAATCGATCGGGGAGATCAGTGAATGGGAGGCATTGGAACGTGATGTGCGAGGGACTATAGATATTGTAGGAATGAAATATGTATAGTACGTATATTGTTATTGAAATTAATCGTGTGATGATACGAATATGAAGTTAATGTTGCAATGGTGTTTTTGTTGTCGGGTATAACTATGCTTTGTAGGCTGAGGAATGATGTGATAACGCAACATTGCGGTTTAAAAAAAGATGTATTAACAAAAACTAAGAAAAGTATGCTGAGATGGTTTGGTCATGTTGAGAGGATGAATGAAATACCACTAAAAGGTATTTACAAGGCAGATATGATTGGAACACCGCGATGGGACGCCCTAGAAAGACATAATAGTGACATTATTGATTATGTTCTTCAGAAAGGTCAGGTGCATTCAAAATCAAAATCAAAAGTCATTCAATCAAACTAGGCTGAGAATCAGCACTTTTCGCGTCAAAATTACAAAAGACAGTCCCCCAAAACGCTCGCCCTTCTACACTTCCCAGTGCTTTCGCTGGGAAGAAGAAGTGACGCAACAAACTCCCCAGCAGTACAGCTGTCTGTTCAGTTAGAAAATACTTTATTGTATACAATACTAGGTATGCAAAGTAATTAACATTACAAGACACAGACCATTAAATTAAATTATTTGCCATATGTCAGCTAGCCACGTCAATATACCAACAAATACAATAAAAACTATATACATTGTACTCGCAACTGGCGTACACGCATGACTGGATAGTCATGGTAGCTGGCGTTCTGTGGCTTCTGCCTACCCCAATGAGATGAAGGCATGAGTTTATGTATGTTTTGTTGCAGAAATTGGTTTGTGGGTAGCACTTCCTAGGAACTGAAGTAAGAATTCCTTATGTTCTTGTGGCTCACAAATGTAATTTGGACTTGCGTCTTGAGCACCAGCTCGCGACTTTCAATGCTATACGTAGTTACTTTCTTAAAACTAAAGGCATGGAAACGAAAACCTCTAGAGGAAGTCTGGCTATATAACTGTGATCTAAAATCGAAACACAAAAACTAGTTGTGCAGAAATGGTGTAGGTATACCAATAAGGAATATTTTATTTAAAAAAAAAAACTATATAAGGCCCCATTAAAATAGATGGACAAACTTTTAGAAATCATTCAGACCACCAAACTAAGGACAACGGTAAAAAATATATAAGAAAACGCATTAGATACGTACAAGAACGAAAATACACTAATGTGCCGACAATTTATTATCTTAGGTCAAAATAAAATCACTTTACCCAGTGTTTTTTTTGCTGAGCGCTGTGTTAAAATTTGTCCAACTATTTTAATGGGACCCTTTTTGTATGAAGAATGTTTTATAAAAAAAAGAAACTTTCCTGAAATAAAGAAAGCACCTACTGTGCCACATAATAAATAATCAGTTTTATTTTTGCGTCCTTCTTTGGTGATCAATGCCCGGTTCTTCTCAGTATAAAAAGGAGTATTTTCCCTTTGTCTAGCATTGGGACAGATTATTATCATTGAGTAAGTCAACCAAACGTCTCAACTGACACACACACTATTAGCTCCGTACTGAATTAATAAAAGGGATTACTCCGATCAAAGATTAACCCAAGCTCCCGATAACGTGGTTGACGCCCTAAATTACAGATTGAGCGTGAAACTTTAGTTTCAATCAACTAATCAATCAACAGGGACTAAAAACGAAACTTAATGGGACTTAGTTTAACTGGGTTGATGTTTTGAGTGCTTTGATATTTAATTTGTTTACATAATTTGATTAGCAAATGTCGTGTTTATTGTCAAATAATGCACATCATCATCATTTCGGCCGAAATACGTCCACTGAAGACGTGTCGGAGTTTCATATTGTCGAAATAAAATCTTCTCGTATTACGGTTTGTCGAAATTCAGTTGGTAAGTCCTGCTACACATAGACCAAGCACCGTCACATCGACCATACAGTTGCAGTACATGGACCAAATTTTTCTTTGCTAAAGAAACACTATGTTATGGGTTCGAATCTATCTTCAATAAAAACCTGTGTTATATCTATTATTAATGTACCATTAATTACCATTCATTTATTTTACCCATTATACATTCATATATTAGCAAGCTAGACGCTTAAAGGCTTCCGCAGACAGCCGAGACGCAACGATGCGTTGCGTCGCGTTGTCGTTGCGATTTTGGTAGAAAAATTTCCATGAAGTTTTCATAGAAATTGGTCTACTAGAGTCGTGTCGCGCCGCTGTTGGGTCGCGCCTGTCGGCGGGAGCCATAACACATACACTCCCAGGCCAAAAATGTTAAAGGTCAAACCTCCAGAAGCGTGGTATCTAACGGGTTAAATAAAAATATTATTCTTATTACAATAACATTGCCAGCAAAACCCGAGATAATTATTTTCTTTTTCCCTTCCAACAAACGAACACAGAAAAATCCCTCTCAATTAGAGACTTAGTAAACGCATAAATAAAGGTAAAAACAGAAAAAGTCTCTTCAAACCGCAACCCGTGGGTAATATTATGAACTAAACCAGTAAGGTGCGCGGGGAGGGGGTAGTCGTAAAAATGACAAATGTTCGCGCATTACGGCTGTACTGCACATGTGACTAGCAATTGTTTTTGTTAATATCTACCGCGAATTTGAACATAGGTTTTGAGTGTTCAAGTACGAATGTGGGGAACAATTTACGGGGGTTGGTAATTTAGTGTAAAGTGTGATAAGTTGATATAATTTGAAGAGTGTGTAGAGGTGAGGCTTGTATAAACTTTTATTTATTTATTTATTTTACCATTTATGTACACATATCAAGAAAAAACAGAACAGAAAAATAGGTACAAAGGTGATACTTATTTCATAAGAAATCTCTTCCAGCATACCTGCGATAGGACAAGAAATATAGAAATGTAGACAGCGTGTAAAAGAGTAAAGGAGACAAAAAAAATACATAAAATCTAAAAACAATTCACTTAATAAAAGTAAACAAATAATATGAGAATATACTTACATACATACAAATAAACATACATACTTCTAAAACAAATATAAGGTAATATGGTAGGTTTTATGTGTATGTACCCCCGTCTGTATCTTCAGACATCAGACAACTGAAATTACCTATAGACAGTATTTTATCTCACGAAGCGACGCGCGGATTATTGGTGGTAACCACGTGTACAAACGCTCTGTGAATGTGTGCGTGAAGAGCAGCTTCAGCATATAACGCACACACACTTCCGTCTCGTCATTGTCTGGGGCGGTACCGAGAGCTCCTTTTTGTTGCGCGGTGGAAATCCTCATGGACTTCCACATGGAGCATTTTCAAAGTCAAACTCAAACTCAAAGCATTTATTTCAATTAAACCATTTACAGGCACTTTTGAATTGTCAAGAAGTCGGTCAGTCAAAAAAAATGAAGCTAGTTGCCCATTCCAAAGCGTAGATAGCTATGGAGAAGAACGGGCAAGAAACTCCATGGACACTCTTTTACATTATATTTTTACAAAAATATTAGTTACATTATTACTGTTGAATTTATAATAATATATGTGAAAAAAGAAGTACGCGTTAAAAGCGTCCAGAGTACAGCAAATAGTAACAAAACAACAATCCAAAAATAAAATAATGAAAACTAGCCGAGGCAGCTAAGTGATGACCAGCCCCAACTGATGGCGCCCGTTCACGAGCATGACGCATGTACAAAAATGTACAAGAATTTGTAACAAAGCCCACATAACTACAACATTACCATGTACCATATCTTCACTCTAGTAGTTTAATCAAAGCGACACTAGAAGAAAATGTTTCAAGCATTTTCATGCTACTTTTACAAATCGTCTCAACAAAAGCATGCAAATTCATCTCAGCTTACAACAATATGTCTGTTATAAACCATGCGCGATTGTACATAAGCGCTCTCATAATTCAAATGCTTCAAATGAGAAACGTCTGGTCTGTGAGTTCTTGAGAACAAATTAGACAGACATGCAGAGGTTTTGCTTTCAGCTGCAAAAGTACTCTTGTTGTTGAGTGAGGATAAATGTGCTATAGAGCGCATAATGTAATGTAATGTGTTGACCGATCTATTGATATAAAGAACATTTTTAAATGAGTCGATTGACTCGTAAGCAATACAGCAAGAGGTCATGGGTTCGATTGTATTTTCTCCTGTTGTTGGATTTTAAAATCAGAAATTTCTCAGTAGAAGCCCGGAGTCTGGGTTTGTGTCCACTTAATGACAATAGGCAATACATTACTTAAACATAACTGTACAATGTACCTCTGCCCAACCTCTCGGGGAAAGCAAGCGTGATCTTATGTGTGTATAGTCAGCTACAAGAAAAATTCAATTGCGAGAACCGAGTGAAACATAGATTTGAAACGCTATGGTGTGAAAGAATTCGTATAGTCTCACTCTACGGGCTGACAAAGTTTTATTGAATGGCTAAAATGTCTTGATGTCACTAAAATGGAACGTTGATAAATGCATGTGAATGCATGATTGTTTGAAAGAGATGAATGCTAAGGTGTAAGAGACCGATGACATATGCCAAAGACTGCTTGAGATGACGTGGATGGTACTTAAAAAGGTAGAATGAAAGTTAGCTTTTGAATGACGGAGTGAAAACGTTAAGACGTGATTTTTACGAAGATGTGTTTTAATGTGTTTTACGATTTTATCCATACTAATATTCTAAATGCGAAAGTGTGTCTGTCTGTCTGTCTGTTACCTCTTCACGCTTAAGCCGCTGAACAGATTTAGATGAAATTTGGTATAGAGATAGTTGGAGTCCCGGGAAAGGACATAAACTCAAACTCAAAGCATTTATTTCAATAAAACAGGCTCTTTTGAATTGTCAAGAAGTCGGTCAGTCAGAAAATATGAAGCTGGTTGCCCATTCCAAAGCGTAGGTACCTATGGAGAAGAACGGGCAAGAAACTCCATGGACACTCTTTTAAATTATATTTTTACAAAAATTATTAGTTAAGTAGGTACATCAGTAATGTTGAATTTATAACATAGGATAGTTTTTATCCCGATATTCCCACGGGTTCGAAACAGAATATTTGTATTCGTTGTGCTTTTCCTCTGACCTCAGACCGTTTATTCCCACATTAATATCTTAGTATAATCCGTCTTAAGCTTGTCTCATTCATACTTCGAAGCCCCGTCCAATCACACGACAATACATGTACATGCTTCTCTATTCAATCTAAGCCAAACAATAGTTCATATTGTGTTCAAAACAGAACAATAAAGCAATGGGGAAATCGGAATATGTTAGGAAATAGACTTTTTATGCGCCAACTAACTTCATCTGAGTCGGCTCATAACGTAAGGCGTATTATATGGGAGTTGTGACGTCACCAAGTCTATGGGAACTTGCTGGTGGAATGTGATGTGTGTGACCTTTGCTTTACGATTGGAATGTCTTCGAAAAAACTTGGGTTTAAGTGGTGTTTTCTGGTTTGACGTTAGGTATGGTCAGTACTCTGCATTACCTGACCCTACTTATAAATAAAATAATAAAAAAAAACTGAATTTATATTATTTTTTTTGTAAAAATTTGACTTTCGCCTTGTGTGTTTGCCTATTTGAAATAAATGATTTGACTTTGAAAAAGAACTGGGCAGAGGGGTCGGGTTATGCAGGTCAATGACTGTTTATGTGGTTTGAGTGTTTCTCTTCTTTAAGGGGCTTGTGGCCGCACTGGTCGATCGATCAGGTTAAGCTACGTTTGCCGCGGTTGGTCCGTGGATGTAAACATGGTCACCCGACCATGTTTACATTTACATGATGATGATATCATCAGCATCACCAAAAAATAAATCAATATCTAATTATTTCTAACACACATAACCTATTTTACCATTGGCCAAAGGCTAAGCATTGCCATACAACGTGGCAATGCCGCCAGTCTCTTGGGAACATTACCAGTCGACAGCGATGCGGATGAATTTTTCGACGCTATATTTTAGTTTCTGTATAGTTTTAGTTAAGTTAGGATTTAATTTTGTAATTTTTAGTATTAGATATATGTACATAGATTTTACCATTTAAAACTAAAATATAATTATAAATATACAAGTTTATAATAAAAAGAAAGGGAAAAAAAAAGAAAAAGATAGGAGCTCATTGGGCAACAAAAAATTCGTCCGCATCGCTGTCAATGGGATAAGTGCCCAAAAGGCTGACAGCATTACCACGTTAGATGGCAATGCTTATTCTTTAGGCTAAAAATAGGCCAGCCCTCTGGTCACGCGTAGAGTCAACCAACCGCTTGGCGATGTCTCGAAATATTTGATACCCTTTAAGTAGGGTTTCAATTTTGCCCAATTATTGTGATTTAGCTAATTTTTATATTTTCAAACTCAAAGCATTTATTTCAATTAGAATAGAATAGAAACTGTACAATCAAACCATTTACAGGCACTTTTGAATTGGCAAATAGTTGGTCAGTTAGTCAGAAAGTTGAAGCTAGTTGCCCATTCCAAAACGTAGATCTCTACGGCGATGAACGGGCAAGAAACTCAAGGACACTCTTTTAAGTCAAGATATTACAAAATCCTGGCTCATTATTTCTGTTGCTTATAGAAGCAACAGTACGGTGAGTGTACAGTAGTAGTGAGAGCAGTGATGGCCTAGTGGTAAAGGCCACTACTTACGAGTTATAGGTCGTAGGTTCGAACCCACACAGGCACTTTACTTTGTGTAAATTATTTCATCACCACTGCTCTCAAAACGGCGAAGGAAAACATCGTGAGGAAACCGGCATGTCCTAGAACCAAAAATTCGAAGACATGTGACATCTACCAATCCGCACTAGGCCCGCGTGGTGGATTACGGCCCACTCCCTCTCACAGAGAGGAGGCCTGTGTCCCAGCTGTGGGAACATTATAGGCTGATTATGTATAGAAACAACAGTGATAATGTAGCCAGGTTTTATTTGATATTTTTACATTGTTCTCACATGTATTTAAGAGAACAATGTAAATCAAATGAAGAAACAATTCCATGAAATGACGTGTGGATCAGCACCATCCAGCTCAACCATTTTGTAGGGAACTGAATGATCTAACACACACATTAAAAGTGATAGAACCGCTATATACCGTGCTGACAGACTAATTTTATTCGAAAGAGGATGTGTTAACAGTATGACTGTTAACTATTCTCTTATACGAGCTCATGACATGCGAAAAGAAGACGAGTACCATAAAACCTCTAAATTATCATGGACCTATAAAATTATCCAAACTGTAAACAACATGAAAACCAATGCATCATTCACCAACTCATTCGCATGTATCGCTAACGTGTTTACAACTCGATTCATAAAAGAGAAATAACAAAATCGATTTAAAAGATTGATAATCGGAAAAGTTAAACAATTCGATACAGAGGAAACAGGAACTACGTCTGAGGAACCCAAATAAATTGTAGTTTATGAGAAAAATGTTGTATTTATTGCATAGTGTATTTTATTTTCTGGGTTTCTTTCAAATAATTTTGGTGATACATATCCAGATTGGACTGGCTCTTGCAAAAGACAAAATTGTGTGGAAAAGCCCTCTCTCTCCCTTTTCCACACGATTCTATACAGAGTTAATTATCTAACTAAATATATATCTTTAGTGTGGGACGCAACGTGTGTCGATACTCTTGCGCCATCCCATCTTCCTGGCTCGGCATGCTGTGCTGGCGCTGCTGCTGCGGCTGCTGAAAACCTCAAGCAGCGAAAATATAATAACCTTATCGGAAATTATATTTTCGAGCCGTTTGGGGTTGAAACCCTCGGGCCGTGGGGTCCGAGTGCTCATGGTCTTTTTAAAGAAATTTCAAAACGGCTGGTTGACACTTCCCGTGACCCAAGAGCTGGCTTTTACCTTGGCCAAAGGCTAAGCATTGCCATACAACGTGGCAATGCCGCCAGTCTCTTGGGAACATTACCAGTCGACAGCGATGTGGATGAATTTTTCGACGCTATATTTTAGTTTCTGTATAGTTTTAGTTAAGTTAGGATTTAATTTTGTTATTTTTAGTATTAGATATACATAGATATTATATTTACTAAATATCTATCTGAATCAAAATCATAGATAGATATCCAGATTTATAACAAGTTGGCTATTAGCCCGTCGTTTTTGTCACAAATGTCTGTGTGCCAAGTCTTTTTCTTTAACTCAATGTGTCCAAGTCTCATGTAATAGGGAGCTATTGCTATCCCAGTGGTAAAGACCACGACTTACGAGGTGTACGTCGTCGATTCAAACCCAGGCAGGCGCTTTACTTTACATAAATAAATTCATCACCACTGCTCACACAACGGTGAAGGAAAACATCGTGAGGAAACCGACATGTCCTAGAACCAAAAATTCGAAGACATGTGACATCTACCGAACCGCACTGGGTCCACGTGGTAGATTACAGCCCACTCCCTCTAGGAGAGAGGAGACCTGAGTCTCAATGGGAACATTATAGGCTGATTATGCTATTGCCATCAACCTGGCACAAATGCAGACTCCGGGCTACTACTGACGAATTCCTGATAGGAAATCCCAATAACACTTTGCACCACCTGGGAAACAAACCCTGAGCCTCACGCTCAGCTGTAGCGATTGCGACCATACCAATGAGGTAGTCAGACACGCTACAAAAAAATCTTCTTCTTCTATCTATTATTTATATAAAATTCAAAGTCCTGACTGACTGATATATCAACGCACAGCCTAGACCGCTGATCCTAGAGACATGAAATTTGGAGGGTGTCTACTTTGCGAAGAGTGGGTATCTACTAAGAAAGGGTTTTTCAAAATTCCACCCTTAAGAGGGTGAATGGGGGAAGTTGAAATTTCACGCGGACGTAAGTCGCGGGCAGAAGCTAGTTATCCATAAAAAACAGCGATTAAGCTATCGCATTTCACAACCCATTACCCGGATTGCATATGGCCGTTTCTCTGTTCATTCATAGTTTTTCCTGTTGATTAATTGTCATTTTTTCCATACAGAGTACCAGTGTGCCCAACAATGGGTTGCCTCAATGGAAACTTGTTATTTCCGTGAACAATACTATGCGTCAGCTAATGGATACGAAGCTGGACTGTGGGTGATGGGGTAAGTGAAAGGAGAGAGCGTTCATCTGCATTTGTCTATTAACTATAGGCCGCGCGGAACTAGTTGGCCGCTGAAGTGGGGACAGGGGTGAGGCGGCGGTTCGCAACGCACGTACTGAGGAAAGCGCCCCCACCCCTCCGTCCCACCCCTCATATACCTAAGCCGCGGCCAATTAGGCACGTATAGTATGCGCCACGACAGATGAGACTTGACGAGCTCAGTAGTAGGGAGCTTGCGCAGTAAAGTCGTGTACGAAATAGTTACCCATAATGTGTATTCAGGGATTTATTGATGACATTTAGATTAAAATTCTTAACAATTTATTATAATATTTATTACGAAATAATAAAATTTAAGATAAAAGTCAAGTCTCATCTTTCGTGGCGCGTATTGTACTGAGGAATGTGCCCCCGCCCCTCCGTCCCACCGCTCACATACCTAAGGCGCGGCCAACTAGTTCCGCGCGGACTATAGTCCTTGAGGTCAAGCCGAACAAGCCATTTGGTGTACGGTCAGCTAACTTGCAACTGCTAATAAACAACATTGTGAGTGAGCTGAGTAGTCAATTCCTTACACCGCTCTGTTAATAAATTATGCCATAAACTAAAAAAGTAACAAACAGTAACAATGAAATTTAAGATAAATATTTTTACCATAAACAAATCTGCTGGATGGTGTTTTAGAGTCTATCTCTTTTGCATTGCATTGTGCTTAGGACAGCCAATTTGACGTAGTTTTGGACGTTCGATCTTGAAAAATTACCACATCCGTACGAAAAGGTGAATCTGAATTTCAAATATTGGTGAAGTAAAATGTTACCGTTTACCATCTGCTAATCCATAATCTGATGCCTAGACGATAATATTCTCTTCTTGTCACTTTTACCACAATCAAACAAATTCTATGGATGGTGTATAGTGTTGCGTGCATATTGTGTTATAGTCTAGCCCAGGGTCTATCACAGACGTACCTATATTAAAACATTGCCACAATATAACCTTAATTGTGACACTTAATGAGAAGGTTATAAGTATAATTAAAGCGTACATACAATGGTTTCCTTACGATGTATTCGTTGGCGGTGTACAATGAAGATAATTTCGTACCTGAATGTTCTAGACGCTTTTTCCTATGACTTGTACCATGATCAAAACACACACTAGGATAGGGCATCGCTTTGTAATTGAAGCCAGCTTGTTATTAACTAGTTGCACTCATCTGTACTACCGACATGAATACTAAATCGTCAGTAACTATTACTGTTTGTTATTCATTAACTTCTCATTGGTTTATCGTAACGTGTGAGTTATCCGCGGTTGAAGGTACAGAGAAGTTGTAACTCGCTATACGGGTAATTAGAACTTACCAACGAAAATTTACATTTACTGATATAGATTCGAGGTTTTGTAAATCCGATAAAGTCTCATCATCTGCCTATCCTTTTCTCAACTATGTTGGGGTCGGCTTCCAGTCTAACCGGATGCAGCTCAGTATTTTAGATGAAGCGACTGCCTATCTGACCTCCACAACCCAGTAACTAGGTAATACAAAACCCCTTGGTATATCTGGTTATCAGACTTTCAGGCTTCTGACTACCCGTAACGACTGTCAAATATCCACGAATGACAACCGGGACCAATGACTTAAAGTGCTTTGCGAGGCACGGCCCCTCCGTGCCTCGGAAAGCACGTTAAGCCTTTGGTCCTAATAACTGGCTAAACGTGGGTGTAGGTAAGAAAAAAATATTATAAACTAGCGGTCCGCCCCAGCTTCGCATGGGTGCATTTTTTTTTTTGAATTTCCGAAATTTTCTTCCATACAAACCTTTTCCTGGCAATACCGAACACAACAAAAAAATAATTATCCAGTTTGGTGCAGTCGCTTAGAAGTTATGCGCGTACATACATTTCGGCGATTCATTTTTATTTATAGTATAGATAGATAGATTGTATGCCTCTCTACCGACATAACTGATGAAATGTGAATTTACCTAGGTAAGAAATATTTACAATAATACAACTCTTCTTTAAAATCTTCACACAATGGGTGCCTGAAGATGGACGGCGCCGCCGAGGCCGGCCTAGAAAGAGATGGCGAGATGACCTGGACGCGTACAACGAGGGCTGGTTCGAGGTGGCGCGGGAAAAGAGTTCCTGGAAGGATTTGGGGGAGGCCTTTGCCCAGCAGTGGGACACTATAGGCTAACAAAAAAAAAAAAAAAAAAAAAAAATACAACTCTACCTAACAGCAGCTGCTGCAGGTGCGGAAAACCTCAAACGGCGCAAATACTCCAATCTCTTTGGAACTTATATATTTGAGCCGTTTGGGGTTGAAACACTAGGGCCATGGGGCCCGAGTGCCCACTTAGTATTTCGAGACATCGCCAAGCTGTTGGTCGACTCTTCACGTGACCAGAGGGCTGGCCTATTTTTGGCCAAAGAATAGTATTGCCATACAACGTGGCAATGCTGCCAGCCTTTTGGGCACGTTTCCTGTTGACAGCGATGCGAACAAATTTTTTGAAGCCCTTTGATTATTTCCCCTTCCTTTTTATATACTTGTACATATTATTATTTTAAGACACCTAACTTAATTCAAATTATGTTTTTTTGTCGTTACATCTTATGTTGCTAAATAAGTTCTTCCAAATAAATATTTAAAACAGTAGTAACTATTGATAATATGTAGGAACCGGTTCATAATTGATTAAAACAGCAACTAATCAAACGATTATTCATTCATCTTTATATTCCACAAAAACACTTTCGTTGTTTCTTATATTGTGTCAAGGAATACTCGTCTAATAAAAACTGGTTTCCTGCTTATCATGAGCTGTACGAACAGTTATCATTTATGAATTATCACGAAAGTTCTAGTGAGATTCTGGTTTCAAGTTAACCAAGTGTGACAAACAGTACCACTACCTCCTAACGGCCTTATTTTTACTCGACTGAGCATGTAAAGTCTCTTGTTTGTTAGTAAGATTCTATCTATAACTGATAGATGGTTTTATAAGACAAAGGCACACCACAAGTTTGTCCGATAGGAGTTCCTGCAACCTTCTTCTTAAGTTGGTGGTGATGTGGACTTACCTTCTTCTTTTCGACTTGTTAGTACTTTTAAGATTAGTTAGACCCACGTTTAGTTAGAGAAGAAGAAAGAAATGCGTTTATTTGCGGTAAAACATGACGCAAAAAATTACTAATACAAAAAAGAACAAGTTTGGGAAAATATGTGTCACATCCACGCTAAACGGCCATCGCTCAGCATAATCCTGTGTTTTCGGCGACAGCCGGCGTTGACGTCACATAGCACCTAATATTCTACAACACCAAAAAAGGAATAGGTAAATACTTGTAAGAACTTCATTCATTCATTCAAAATTTCATTCACAACTATAACCTCAAATATATTTACGCCTCGATGTTTTATTAACCTTACATTCTCAGTAAAATCGCAGTGTACAGATAAAAATGTCCCTTAGGGCATCATAGTGAAATAAGAGTATCTTTATCGTAGCGTCATATTTCTCTCGGTTTGCCACGATAAAGGTTTTAAATCATAGTTGGTAAAGGTTATGCATTGTTCTAAGTGTTTTCTGTGACTATGTTTGATAACATCTTTTAACCTGAGTTTAATGGAGGCTTAGATTTCTTTGTGTTTGCAAGTTAGAAATCATGGCGTAACTTTTTCATCTCTTTATTCCATTTTACAGAAGGAATCAAGACTCTATCCATCATAATCTCTAGCGGCCCCAGCTTCGCACGGATGTAATTTTTTTTTTCAAATTTCCACAACACAAACACAACATAAAAGAATTATCCAATTTGGTGCAGTCGTTCGGAAGTTATGCGCGTACATACATTTCGGCGATTAATTTTTATTTATATAAAATTAGACTAGCCGCTGCCCGCGACATCGACCGCATGAAGTGCTGTTCCCGAGGAAAACAACAATACACGTTGCGCCATCTATTATCATAATAACGTTATTGTTGTTTTCCTCGGATCCTGACAACGTATATGCAAATTTTCAGGATGACCGGTTCAGTGGTTTAGGCGTGAAAAGGTAACAAACACAAATCTTCTTTCGCATTTATTAATATTAGTTAGGAAGTTAGGATTAGGATTATGCACGTCGTGAGGAAACCTGGACTTATCTATACTAGTAATAAAGCTAAAGAGTCTCTAGAACTACCATTCGGATTTGAAAGATTCTATTTGCATCTGATAGTAGCCTATAGAAATATGAGGAACAGGGTGTAAAGTTCACTCATACTCTATAGAAAAGTGAGGATCCTCCGACCAGACGGGTGTTGTGTCTGGCGATGGCTGGCGATGATTTGTGTGTTGGAATTCGCGACGCCCCCGTTAGGGGGCGTGGCGAGCGACTCCAGGGCTTCGCCCCCCGGCCGCAGAAAGCAATGCGGTGGCCCGCTAATACGGGCCTTTCAATGTATTGGCTACAATGGCCTGTAAGCCCGATGATTCATGTCGGGCCGTTGTATCTATGCTAGTTGCGCGGTAAACTCTGCTTGCGAGATGCAGGATTTTGCGTGACGTCAGTATGACGCGTTGTTCGCATGTGGCGTTGTAGATACCGCTTCAAGCACATTTTTTTAAGCAAGCTCGAGATGTGTAATTTATATCATGCTAGGACACTTAGGAGTCGAGCAAAAAAAAAATATGTCAGAAAGAATGTAAAGCGCGGGCTGGTGATGCAATGCGAGGGGGTGAGTCGGGGGAACAAGAAATTTCACGCGAAGGTCTGAAATCACCTAACCGCCTTTAGCAAGAGTGGTGATCATTGCTTTTGCCTTCTCTCTGTCAGTTTTTCCCCTACAGTGGGACATTAAAAAGCTAGTATTTTTTTAAGAAGAAGCAATGAGAAGAAAGACCAATGATAAAATGCTGCTGGCAACAGTCTCAGCCTACAGCCCACGTGGTGGATCACGGCCCATTCCGTCTAACAGAGGGGAAGCCTGTGTCCCAGCAGTGGGAACATTATACACTGATTATGCCACAATAATATCACCTTCGTTTGATGCTAGAAAAATATATGATTATAAGGTAGAATGAAAATAGAATGACAATGTAGAGAAAACAAAAAAGAAAATGAACTAGCAATGTAATAATGTCATCAATCTAGCAACATTTTTAAGTTTAACCTTACCGATGCTGGGCCTAAGCTGCCAACCTACCAAGAATCACATAAAATAGCTCATAAAAATAGAAAACAAAAGAACACATAAAAATCTTAGATACTAAACCTTGTGCCTTAGAATAAAACGGAATCTATAAGCGAGCGTCAAACGCGACCCTATAACTTATTCAAACCGTATGTTTAGACAAAATCGAAGACACACTTTCAAAAGAAACAATAGGATTTATCGTCAGAAGTTCCAGCGAATAGGGTAAAGGCGGGATAGATGCCCCAGTGGGATAGTTGCCTCATTTTCAAAAAACCTAACTTCCCAAACTCGCGACTAAGAAATTATAGTTGAACTAAGAGCCGCAGGCACCCCGCACCTCAGTTAGCTACGGGTCGTCGTGCGGTGAGGACGTGTTTCGCTCGTGTGTGCATTCATCTCCGCGGCGAACTTTAAAAACACGTCAAAGTTTTAAAGGTTAGTATTTGCTGTTGTATAACTTTATAAGTAGTCATTAATTCCGTTATATTATTTATTACGTCAATAAACTGATTCATCAAGTATGCATCTAGATGTAAATAGTTGCTCTTTTGTTTTTATTTATTTAAAAAAATACTTGGGCATCTATCCCTATCAAAAAGGATAGTAGCCCTGATTTTTCGAGGTATAGGTGCCCCTAGGGGCATCTATCCCTCCATACACCATGTATACCCATAGGTATGTGGTTTTAGGGTATATTTTGAACAAATTTTTGTGTTCTGTTATATTTTTTATGTGTTTTACATATATTTGTATTTGGACTATTTAGTGATTGTAGCATAACCATGCCACGAAAATCCAAAAGAAAGGAAGGAGTTCGAGCTCGAGTATGTTCTTGGACTACAGAACAATTGCAGTCAGCTTTCGACGAAATGGATAGAAATACCATGGGGATAAACGAAATATCCCGACAGTTATGGTTATTTTATTTGATCTCAAATTATGTAGAATTATATGCTAACGATGACAATTGAAAAAAAAATTAAAAACTGCAAAATGCTTTTCATTATTAGGCCCATGTTTCTTGGAAACAATTTCTGTTTTAGGAGTAGCTTTTTACTGCTAAAACACCAATTGTCCTCAAAACCTCATAAAAGTTTGGTTGAGTTTTTCGTTTATACAGTATGAAGGGCATCTATCCTTCTTAGTATTTTCATGGTGGGGCAACTATCCATACGGGTAGGCATCTATCCCCAAAAAAGGAGTTCCACAAAAACCAAAAATTTGCAAAATCTGTAATTTGTAGGGCCAAAAATACAAATCACAGTTAAACATAAAGGATTAAACTAGCTAAATTCATAGACATTATTTATATAAAATTGTTTTTTTTTTAAATAGGAGGATATTTCAAAAAGTGGGGCATCTATCCCGCCTTTACCCTAGGTTAAATTCAACGTATACGGTGCAATAATAGCCAACAATGTCCACAATTGCAAATCTCTGTACGTATTAAAATGTGGGGGACAGAAGTTTAGGTATTCTGTTTATTTTTTACACGACTAAAAAAATTGTTGATAAAATAATGCTTGTAGGTTGATTTTAATAAATTAGGTAATTAGGTATCATTAGTTTTTTCTTGATACGGGGTATACTTTTAAAGTTTTGTGGAAATCGGTTGTCATGGTATGTGTTACGGAGAAATCAGGAAAATGTCGTGAGGAGAGCTGTTTTGAATATGGATGTCGATGGCTATAAGAGTAGGCGAAGACCATAGAAGAATGATGACGGGGTATATTATTATAGCTTTTAAATAAAACATCATGGCGGATTTTAGCCGCTAGCGTCGGCGGATCACACATTCACTATAAAGTGCCACACGCGCGGAAAGCGGAACCAAATTCGCCCCGTCGTAAAAAATCACGCATGGGGCGCGTTTGCCTGCGCCCGTCGCGTGGCGCGTTATAGTCTGTCATTCACCATACCTAATGTTTTTTTAACAAGCATTCAACATAATTTTCTTTTTAAATATCATCTCTTACACTTCAAAGAAACCATGAACTATCTTGCAGTAAGAGCGCTATCCGTCGGGCTCTTGTCACCGCCGGCGGGGGTGCCAGCTGTTTTAGAACCCAATGGCTTGGTAGGCTTGGAAGAGGCCAGATAGAATGACCATAATGCCTTGGAAGTAGGGTAGGCCTTTGGTGTGGGATGCAACCTGTGTCGACCCTCTCACCATCCCATCTTCCTAGCACGGTGGGCTGTACTGGGGCGGCTGCTGCAGGAGCAGAAAACCTCAAACGGCGCAAATATAACAACTTTATTGGGAGCTATATGTTTGAGCCGTTTGGGGTTGAAACACTAGGGCCTTGGGGTCCGAGTGCTCGTCAAAATTGTTGTGTCTTTGTGAATAAACCCCTTCAAAGTGAATAGTTTAGTTCACTTTGAATAGGTACCCGTTCTAATGACAATACGGTTATTTAGTACCTAGAGATGACATAATGCAGCTAGTCTTTGCAACAGGATACTCTGTAATGGTTACTGGTATGGTCTGATTGTTTAAGCAAAACTGTACGATCTTATTGATGACTTGCGGCATTTTAATAAAAGCTTTGAGAATATTTTGTACAAACAATACAATAATTATGTTATAAAAAAAGATCAGCTAGTATTCTACTGAAAGCAAAGGGAGCTGTTCACGAAAAAATCTGGAACTTCAGTAAACGCTGTTAATTTTCGTACTTCATAGCAAAACCTCAACAAGCTCCAATGAAATTCAATCGTTGTTTTCTTTAAGGTTTCTGCTCCTCCCCTGTTCTTTGTCCTAAGCCATACTAGCAGACATGCAATCTCATTCCGTTTGCGATTACATAAACATGTAATACCGTACAATGTATAGGAAAATGGAGTCGGTACGGGTTAGTCGATAAAACGCGAACGAACGATGTGGGACAATTACACCATCTATTAGAATAAGACTGAGGATAGGAACAATGTTTATGTGATAGAAGATTGCTATGGTACTATGTTAGAGACAGATTCTCCCTGTAGATAGTTCAAGGGTATAGTTCTGATGCATGATTGAATATCAAGAGTTAATGATTCACATTAATTATATCTACCAACTGCTACACCACTGCTCTCAAAACTGTGAAGGAAACTATCATGAGGAAAACGGCATGTCCTAGAACCAAGCCTAGCTGGTGTTCCAGCAATGGGAACATTATGGGCTGATCATGCTACATCTACCAACTTGGTCTGGGTCCGCGTGGTGGTTTTAGGGCCCATTCCCTATCACAAAGAGGAGAGCTGTGTCCCAGCAGTGGGAGAGATATAGGATGATTATGTATTTTTGGATTAAAATTAGGACTAGTTTCACCAATACTTGTTTGCTTGAGGGGCTTGTGGCTAATCAATAACAGTCGCACGGGTTCATCGATCAGGTTAAGCTACGCTTGCCGTGATTGGTCGGTGGATGGGTGATCATCTTTACATACTAAGACCCGTCCGTGCCTCGGAGAGCACGTTAAGCCGTTGGTCCCGGCTGTCATTCATGGATCTTTGACAGTCGTTACGGGTCGTCAGATGCCCGAAAATCTGATAACCAGTCTTACCAAGGGGTATCGTATTACCCAGTAACTGGGCTGTGGAGGTCAGATAGGCAGTCGCTCCATGTAAAATACTGGTATTCAGGTGCGTCCGGTTAGACTGGAAGCCGACCCCAACATAGTTGGGAAACGGCTAGGCAGATGATGATTCACCACAGGACCGACTTTTTCTTTTTGCTCGGCTTTTTAGGGTAGCGTATCTTAGCGTGATATTATAGAGCCTGCCTTCCTCAAGAATTGGGCTGTCAAATGTGAAAATAATTTTTCAAACCCAACTGATAGTTCCGGAGATTACAAACAAGTTTCTTTGTATGTAGGGATACTCATACATACTTACAAAAACATTTTACCTCTTTATGATATTCTACTAACTTTACTAACTTCGTCATAAGAATGCAAGCAAACATTAAAAGGCTGGAACACACAGTATTCCCAGAACTAATCCGCAAAAAGAACGCACTCGTATGCATACTTTTTTCCACAAACAAACTTACATTTGAACTGGCTCGCTCGCGTTAACGAAGTAACAGGATAAATAGTGCATTTTAAATGAAATGATGATTAACACGTAGTAACTTGGATGCGGTGTTGTGATGACTGAATATAAAAGAGCAGTTTTTATTCGGGAGTTGAAAGGAACACGTGGTAAAGTTTGCGAGTTGAAAGGACATCATTACGCGTTCATGGAAGAGTTATGAAACGGCGAAATCTGTGGTGCATAGAACGGTGGGGATGCTAATTGACACTTTTTATACAGTGACTGGTGCAAAGGGCTAAGGAAGGAACACGGGTGGGTTTTAGTCAGTAAGAGTCTGACACTCCCTTCCGCTCCACCCAGAGCGGGAGGAGTCATTAGATGATTTCCCATCCATAAAAAAAAGGGCTGCCTCGTTGTTATAGTGTTTGCAAGCGCTAAAGTTGAGCATGAGGTTCGATTCCTAGATCGCAAAATTATATTGGGTTTTTTATCAGGAATTTCTCTGTAGCAGCCCGGAGTTTGGGTTTGTGACCGGTTGATGGCATTAGGCTCGCCCCCTATTACATGGGACTTAAACATGACTTTGCCTAACCCTTTGAGGAATACTGGCGTGATGCTATGCTATGTTATCTTAAGGATCTTATTAGAAAACGACCATGCAAGAAAGTTTAACGTTCATCAAATTGCGTGTCAGAAATAAGTCATCTGCCTAGCCTTTTCGCAACTATGTTGGGTTCGGCTTCCAGTCTAACCGGATGCAGCTGAATACTAGTATTTTACATGGAGCAACTGCCTATCTAACCTCCACATCGCAGTTACTGGGTAATACGATCCGTAACGACTGTCAAAGATCCACGAATGCCAGCCAGGACCAACAGCTTCACGTGCTTTCCGAGGCACAGATTGGCCTTGGTGTATAAAGATGGTCACCCATCAACGGACCAACCGCGGCAAGCGTAGCTTAACCTGATCGATCGACCCGTGCGGCTGTTGTTACTTAACGACAAGCCCCTCTCGCGTGTCAGAAATAAGTGCAGTGTGTTAAAGCGAATCGATTGGAGTCAACAAAGACTATTATCAACACGTAATGGTAATAACAGTGATAATTTACTCTGATATTATAGATCACGCAACAAAATATTGATATTATAATAATACCAGCCTGTCAATTTCTTATCTTTTATTTACGGAAAAAAACGAACATAAATCACGACGCTTACCAATCAACTAACCAACCGACCAGCCAATCAACCAACCGACCAGCCAATCAATCAACCAACCAACCAATCGACCAGCCAACCACAACCAACCAAACGAATCAACCAGCAACCTACCAGTGAACAAGTCTTACTAAGGGGTATCGTTTTACCCAGTGACTGGATTGTGGAGGTTAGATAGGCAGTCTATTCATGTAAAGTACTCGTATTCAGATACTTCCGATTAGACAGGAAGCCGACCCCAACATTGCTGGGAATAGGCTAGGCAAATCATAGTGATGATCAAGACGCTTACACCCTGCGGGTTACCGATCCCAGATAATGAATGAGTGCCTCCACCAATATTGTTTTAGATTGAGATCCAGAAGAAGAAACTTTACATACAAGGAAAGGTCTTAAATGAGAATTGATAGTTTGAACATGCAGACCAATCGATAGAATAAATATCCAGCCAGACATAAACTCTCAAAGCTCCGTTGATCAACGTTCACATCAATTTCAATCGCGAGAAGATAATTGACAGTTGCACTTCGTATACACGATACATTGTATATTTTCTTAGTCCCAGTATATGGAAAAATATCAGACAATATCTACGTAATTTTCTTCCAACGTACAATAGACCTCACATGACCCACATTAGGAGTTGTGCAATGATCAGCGATATAACATTTTTCCTTGGGAAACTGTGATAAAAAATGATTAGATTCGTGTGAATGGCTCCTATCTACTTATTATAACGGCTATAGTACGCTTTATGGGGTATAAAAAGATTTTTAGGTTTGTGTTAGTTTCCGGAACGGACTATTAAAAAAACAATTGTGTACGAAAAGACTGTGTGGGTTTTCAATCGAATATTGTTTCACCGTACAGGCTTTTCAGTGGTAAATTGCTAGAAATACAACAATATCGATATAAAGGCAAAACGTCGTCTTTATCAAAAGAGGTCTTATTGCCTCTTATGCGTGGGTATTCGGATGTGGAGAAAGTCAATAATGTTCCGAATAATCACAAGTCTCTGATCACATTAGGAAATTAACAATAATGTAATCGAGGACGTTCCACCGAGTGCGTGAGGCGCGAGCACACAGCAATCAACTCAATGGTGACTATTGTCACAATAATCACCATTATCCTAGTAGCCATAAATCAATGCCGGCTTCGATCAACCTCGCGATCCTTCCGTTGGCGGGGTAGGGGGGCAGTACTCGGGGTTACGTCAAGTTGACAGCTGTCAAAGTCGTTCTAAAATCAACTCTGCTGGCGTCATTAAACCTTTGGACGCACTGTCAGATATATTATTATATAAGGTGTTTCAAAGTTAACCCAACAAAAAAAAATCTTTGGAATAAAAAAATTGGAATGCTTAATAATTGCCCCAACTTTTATTGTTACTTGCCAAACTCGCATAGCACATTTTTTTTTTCAGTACAGTCAGTCAAAGTTTGGCAATGTATCAATTTTGGATATTTGGTTGGGCAAAAAGTGACATTTAAATGCCAATAATTTAAAAAATTATAATAATAAATAATATATAATAATAATAATATTCCACAACTATCACACAACGCCATCTAGTCCCAAGCTAAGCAGAGCTTGTGTTATGGGTACTACAACAACAACAACAACTTACAACAACAACAACAACTCTTCACAACACAAACACAACACTTACAACTTAGATTTTTTTTTTAATTTTTTGGTAACTATTATGACTTGGCCGATTCCGGATTGACGTCGCCTTACGGGACAACCTGTATATAGCACAATCCAAAATATATTTTTGGTTATTTTGTCCATATTGTTCATTAAACTCTCTCCTGGATATAAATATAACAATTTCTGAAAAAAAAAACAGCCTTAGCTTAACTTAAAATATTGGGAAAGTTCGCACCAGTCCGCGCTTTCTAATTTACTTTCAGCAATACTATATGACTACCATATAAAAAAGTTGCAACCATGGTACAAGAAGGTACATGCAGTTTCTGGTCCAAGAAATACAAAGTACGCACTAAAAATATTATCCATTATTAATATTATCCATCACATCAGACTGCAATTTTTACGGCAACCGTAAAGGTATTTGAAATATGAACAATTAAAGGTAGTAGTGCTTACCATCAACTTTACGATCCATCACTAAATATATAACAACTAATTTTATACCCGCTTTGAAATATCGACACATCAAGTGCAGAAAAGTGAATGATTTCATCATGCATGCCGCTCGTAATAACACTTTAAAATTAATTATTCATTTATTGGAGGGTTCTTGCACAAAATTATCACCGGAATAGTGACCTCGGGAGTATCTGTTATCTCATTTGCTAGTATTATTATAGAATTTCAGTAACCCTTTTTGTCTTGCTAAATCAGCCTTTTGAATCATAGCCATTCTAAAACGTCTTTTCACCGATTTTGAGAACCCCCGTTTGTTGACACGCGATCTCTACTCAAAATGACACATGCCCCAATGGATTTTGGTTGTAGAGAAAATCATCATCATCATCTGGGTCGGCTTCCAGTCTAACCGGATGCAGCTGAGTACCAGTATTTTACAGCAGGCGATTGTAGAGCAAATATGACAGGCTTTTAGTGTATCTTATCCTGCAGAGTAAGTACTTTAAATAAATAAATAATCTCATTTTATTTTAATTATTTGGGTTGTGGAGATCAGATAGGTAGTCGCTCCATTTAAAATATTGGTTTTCAGTTCGGTTAGACTGGAAGTCGACCCCAATATAGTTGCGAAAAGGCTAGACAGATTGATTGAATTTCTTTGTTTTCACTTCAAGATACACAAACATCTGTTTAGCCCTGGCTCTTGTACTAGGAGTTCCTATCACGAGAGCCTATGTTTCTTCTTTGGTTCAATGCTTAACGCCCATGTCCCAGTTTACTCCTATTTGTTTCTCAATCCTTTCTTTTAGACTTCCTTATATCAAAGGTGCCTTTCCTTCCCTATTTAAATGATTGATAGTGGCATCGTCATATATTTAGTCTCCTTCAAACAAAAAATTCAATCTTCAATCCGTCAAATCAAATCAAATCACAATATTTTTATTTCACATAAACCGACATGGGCAATTATGAAACGTCAGAAGCTAGGTGCACGGTTCCAATTGGTCGTTTCCTATGGAGAAGAACCGGCAAGAAACTTCACGGTTACTCTTTTAAAAATAATTGGCTTTTACAATGTTTTCAAATTACAGTAGGTATGGGAGGACAGCGTAGGCCTGTCAACAAGTACCAGGTAATTACTTGATAAAATAAAAAATGGTCTGCAGATCTAAAGTCTACAAGGCTTACAAAGTCCTCACATTTACAAAATAAGAATGTATAAAAAGGATAAATAAAATATAAAAATCTACTAAAACCAAGAGATGATTGCCATTTCAACCACTAATAAAGAGGTTAAAAATTAAAATTGTCCGTATATAATGTCAAATAATAAAAATAATGTCAAAGAAGTATGTAAAAAGAAATAAAAAATAAACATCGTAATTTGAGAGCAGTTAATAGACATTTACGCTAACCAATCGAATTGAATCCGGCAGCTAACCGTGGTCATTATTATATTGATTTGAATCTAGCAGCTCAGGCAATTTTTACTCGCCACGATTATTTCAAACTGCTTTTACTCCAACTGCATTGCATTTATCGTCAGTTTCCAGAAACAAGAAATATTTTGCTCAATTTTACTGCACTTCACTCCAAAACGTTCAGCTATTACCTAGCTCCATTTCCGAATGCACCGAGAATTTGACCTTATTTTTCAACTCGGGCATAGAAATAATGACGTATACCAGCTAATATACCGGTAGGAATGGAAAGCAGTAGTCCATGAAATCGAAAGTACTGCAATTAAGTCGATTCGCCCTTCATAGCGCGTTGAGCGTGGTAAAAGTGGGGGCAGAAAGCGGGTTGCAGTGTGATTAATAAGCTGTAGCGGGTTGATTTGTTATTTTATTTATATATACTTTATTGTACACCAGAAAAAACATAAAAATGTGAAAATAATTTTTCAAACCCAACTGATAGTTCCGGAGATTACAAACAAGTTTCTTTGTATGTAGGGATACTCATACATACTTACAAAAACATTTTACCACTTTATGATATTCTACTAACTTTACTAACTTCGTCATAAGAATGCAAGCAAACATTAAAAGGCTGGAACACACAGTATTCCCAGAACTAATCCGCAAAAAGAACGCACTCGTATGCACACTTTTTTCCACTTTTTCCACAAACAAACTTACATTTGAACTGGCTCGCTCGCGTTAACGAAGTAACAGGATAAATAGTGCATTTTAAATGAAATGATGATTAACACGTAGTAACTTGGATGCGGTGTTGTGATGACTGAATATAAAAGAGCAGTTTTTATTCGGGAGTTGAAAGGAACACGTGGTAAAGTTTGCGAGTTGAAAGGACATCATTACGCGTTCATGGAAGAGTTATGAAACGGCGAAATCTGTGGTGCATAGAACGGTGGGGATGCTAATTGACACTTTTTATACAGTGACGGGTGCAAAGGGCTAAGGAAGGAACACGGGTGGGTTTTAGTCAGTAAGAGTCTGACACTCCCTTCCGCTCCACCCAGAGCGGGAGGAGTCATTAGATGATTTCCCATCCATAAAAAAAAGGGCTGCCTCGTTGGTATAGTGTTTGCAAGCGCTACAGTTGAGCATGAGGTTCGATTCCTAGATCGCAAAATTATATTGGGTTTTTTATCAGGAATTTCTCTGTAGCAGCCCGGAGTTTGGGTTTGTGACCGGTTGATGGCAATAGGCTCGCCCCCTATTACATGGGACTTAAACATGACTTTGCCTAACCCTTTGAGGAATACTGGCGTGATGCTATGCTATGTTATCTTAAGGATCTTATTAGAAAACGAACATGCAAGAAAGTTTAACGTTCATCAAATTGCGTGTCAGAAATAAGTCATCTGCCTAGCCTTTTCCCAACTCTGTTGGGTTCGGCTTCCAGTCTAACCGGATGCAGCTGAATACTAGTATTTTACATGGAGCAACTGCCTATCTAACCTCCACATCGCAGTTACTGGGTAATACGATCCGTAACGACTGTCAAAGATCCACGAATGCCAGCCAGGACCAACGACTTCACGTGCTTGCCGAAGCACAGATTGGTCTTGGTGTATAAAGATGGTCACCCATCAACGGACCAACCGCGGCAAGCGTAGCTTAACCTGATCGATCGACCCGTGCGGCTGTTGTTACTTAACGACAAGCCCCTCTCGCGTGTCAGAAATAAGTGCAGTGTGTTAAAGCGAATCGATTGGTGTCTACAAAGACTATTATCAACACGTAATGGTAATAACAGTGATAATTTACTCTGATATTATAGATCACGCAACAAAATATTGATATTATAATAATACCAGCCTGTCAATTTCTTATCTTTTATTTACGAAAAAAAAACGAACATACATCACGACGCTTACCAATCAACTAACCAACCGACCAGCCAATCAACCAACCGACAACCGACCAGCCAATCAATCAACCAACCAACCAATCGACCAGCCAACCACAACCAACCAAACGAATCAACCAGCAACCTACCAGTTAACAAGTCTTACTAAGGGGTATCATTTTACCCAGTGACTGGATTGTGGAGGTTAGATAGGCAGTCTATTAATGTAAAGAACTCGTATTCAGATACTTCCGATTAGACAGGAAGCCGACCCCAACATTGCTGGGAATAGGCTAGGCAAATCATAGTGATGATCAAGACGCTTACACCCTGCGGGTTACCGATCCCAGATAATGAATGAGTGCCTCCACCAATATTGTTTTAGATTGAGATCCAGGAAAAGAAAGTTTACATACAAGGAAAGGTCTTAAATGAGAATTGATAGTTTGAACATGCAGACCAATCGATAGAATAAATATCCAGCCAGACATAAACTCTCAAAGCTCCGTTGATCAACGTTCACATCAATTTCAATCGCGAGAAGATAATTGACAGTTGCACTTCGTATACACGATACATTGTATATTTTCTTAGTCCCAGTATATGGAAAAATATTAGACAATATCTACGTAATTTTCTTCCAACGTACAATAGACCTCACATGACCCACATTAGGAGTTGTGCAATGATCAGCGATATAACATTTTTCCTTGGGAAACTGTGATAAAAAATGATTAGATTCGTGTGAATGGCTCCTATCTACTTATTATAACGGCTATAGTACGCTTTATGGGGTATAAAAAGATTTGTAGGTTTGTGTTAGTTTCCGGAACGGACTATTAAAAAAACAATTGTGTACGAAAAGACTTTGTGGGTTTTCAATCGAATATTGTTTCACCGTACAGGCTTTTCAGTGGTAAATTGCTAGATATACAACAATATCGATATAAAGGCAAAACGTCGTCTTTATCAAAAGAGGTCTTATTGCCTCTTATGCGTGGGTATTCGGATGTGGAGAAAGTCAATCATCATCATCATCTGCCTAGCCTTTTCCCAACTATGTTGGGGTCGGCTTCCAGTCTAACCGGATGCAGCTGAATACCAGTATTTTACATGGAGCGACTGCCTATCGGACCTCCACAACCCAGTTACTGGGTAACACGATACCCCTTGGTAAGACTGGTTGTCAGATTTTCGGGCTTCTGACGACCCGTAACGACTGTCAAAGATCCACGAATGACAGCCGGGACCAACGGCTTAACGTGCTTTCCGAGGCACGGAGGGGTCTCGGTATGTAAAGATGGTCACCCATCCACAGACCAACCGCGGCAAGCGTAGCTTAACCTGATCGATCGACCTGTGCGGCTGTTATTATTTAGCCACGGGGAGAAAGTCAATAATGTTCCGAATAATCACAAGTCTCTGATCACATTAGGAAATTAACAATAATGTAATCGAGGACGTTCCACCGAGTGCGTGAGGCGCGAGCACACAGCAATCAACTCAATGGTGACTATTGTCACAATAATCACCATTATCCTAGTAGCCATAAATCAATGCCGGCTTCGATCAACCTCGCGATCCTTCCGTTGGCGGGGTAGGGGGGCAGTACTCGGGGTTACGTCAAGTTGACAGCTGTCAAAGTCGTTCTAAAATCAACTCTGCTGGCGTCATTAAACCTTTGGACGCACTGTCAGATATATTATTATATAAGGTGTTTCAAAGTTAACCCAACAAAAAAAAAACTTTGGAATAAAAAAATTGGAATGCTTAATAATTGCCCCAACTTTTATTGTTACTTGCCAAACTCGCATAGCACATTTTTTTTTTCAGTACAGTCAGTCAAAGTTTGGCAATGTATCAATTTTGGATATTTGGTTGGGCAAAAAGTGACATTTAAATGAAAATAATTTAAAAAATAATAATAATAAATAATATATAATAATAATAATATTCCACAACTATCACACAACGCCATCTAGTCCCAAGCTAAGCAGAGCTTGTGTTATGGGTACTACAACAACAACAACAACTTACAACAACAACAACAACTCTTCACAACACAAACACAACACTTACAACTTAGATTTTTTTTTTAATTTTTTGGTAACTATTATGACTTGGCCGATTCCGGATTGACGTCGCCTTACGGGACAACCTGTATATAGCACAATCCAAAATATATTTTTGGTTATTTTGTCCATATTGTTCATTAAACTCTCTCCTGGATATAAATATAACAATTTCTGAAAAAAAAAAACAGCCTTAGCTTAACTTAAAATATTGGGAAAGTTCGCACCAGTCCGCGCTTTCTAATTTACTTTCAGCAATACTATATGACTACCATATAAAAAAGTTGCAACCATGGTACAAGAAGGTACATGCAGTTTCCGGTCCAAGAAATACAAAGTACGCACTAAAAATATTATCCATTATTAATATTATCCATCACATCAGACTGCAATTTTTACGGCAACCGTAAAGGTATTTGAAATATGAACAATTAAAGGTAGTAGTGCTTACCATCAACTTTACGATCCATCACTAAATATATAACAACTAATTTTATACCCGCTTTGAAATATCGACACATCAAGTGCAGAAAAGTGAATGATTTCATCATGCATGCCGCTCGTAATAACACTTTAAAATTAATTATTCATTTATTGGAGGGTTCTTGCACAAAATTATCACCGGAATAGTGACCTCGGGAGTATCTGTTATCTCATTTGCTAGTATTATTATAGAATTTCAGTAACCCTTTTTGTCTTGCTAAATCAGCCTTTTGAATCATAGCCATTCTAAAACGTCTTTTCACCGATTTTGAGAACCCCCGTTTGTTGACACGCGATCTCTACTCAAAATGACACATGCCCCAATGGATTTTGGTTGTAGAGAAAATCATCATCATCATCTGGGTCGGCTTCCAGTCTAACCGGATGCAGCTGAGTACCAGTATTTTACAGCAGGCGATTGTAGAGCAAATATGACAGGCTTTTAGTGTATCTTATCCTGCAGAGTAAGTACTTTAAATAAATAAATAATCTCATTTTATTTTAATTATTTGGGTTGTGGAGATCAGATAGGTAGTCGCTCCATTTAAAATATTGGTTTTCAGTTCGGTTAGACTGGAAGTCGACCCCAATATAGTTGCGAAAAGGCTAGACAGATTGATTGAATTTCTTTGTTTTCACTTCAAGATACACAAACATCTGTTTAGCCCTGGCTCTTGTACTAGGAGTTCCTATCACGAGAGCCTATGTTTCTTCTTTGGTTCAATGCTTAACGCCCATGTCCCAGTTTACTCCTATTTGTTTCTCAATCCTTTCTTTTAGACTTCCTTATATCAAAGGTGCCTTTCCTTCCCTATTTAAATGATTGATAGTGGCATCGTCATATATTTAGTCTCCTTCAAACAAAAAATTCAATCTTCAATCCGTCAAATCAAATCAAATCACAATATTTTTATTTCACATAAACCGACATGGGCAATTATGAAACGTCAGAAGCTAGGTGCACGGTTCCAATTGGTCGTTTCCTATGGAGAAGAACCGGCAAGAAACTTCACGGTTACTCTTTTAAAAATAATTGGCTTTTACAATGTTTTCAAATTACAGTAGGTATGGGAGGACAGCGTAGGCCTGTCAACAAGTACCAGGTAATTACTTGATAAAATAAAAAATGGTCTGCAGATCTAAAGTCTACAAGGCTTACAAAGTCCTCACATTTACAAAATAAGAATGTATAAAAAGGATAAATAAAATATAAAAATCTACTAAAACCAAGAGATATGATTGCCATTTCAACCACTAATAAAGAGGTTAAAAATTAAAATTGTCCGTATATAATGTCAAATAATAAAAATAATGTCAAAGAAGTATGTAAAAAGAAATAAAAAATAAACATCGTAATTTGAGAGCAGTTAATAGACATTTACGCTAACCAATCGAATTGAATCCGGCAGCTAACCGTGGTCATTATTATATTGATTTGAATCTAGCAGCTCAGGCAATTGTTACTCGCCACGATTATTTCAAACTGCTTTTACTCCAACTGCATTGCATTTATCGTCAGTTTCCAGAAACAAGAAATATTTTGCTCAATTTTACTGCACTTCACTCCAAAACGTTCAGCTATTACCTAGCTCCATTTCCGAATGCACCGAGAATTTGACCTTATTTTTCAACTCGGGCATAGAAATAATGACGTATACCAGCTAATATACCGGTAGGAATGGAAAGCAGTAGTCCATGAAATCGGAAGTACTGCAATTAAGTCGATTCGCCCTTCATAGCGCGTTGAGCGTGGTAAAAGTGGGGGCAGAAAGCGGGTTGCAGTGTGATTAATAAGCTGTAGCGGGTTGATTTGTTATTTTATTTATATATACTTTATTGTACACCAGAAAAAACATAACAAAAAAAAAACGATTATTAACGTAAAACATACAATGTGCGGTCTTATCGCTTTCTGCGATCTCTTCCAGGCAACCTTGGAATGGACAGTGTGTTTTTAGTCCTTTAATTGTCTGCTTTATAGAAGAGCGATGGACACTGTTGTTAACAGTCAGGTGAAGGTTGTGGATACTCATAACATTTTATGCAAGTCGGTAAGCTGATGATTTTCTTCTTAGGTTTGGCCAAGGGGAAGGGCGCAGTGTCTACGGCTACCCTAAAATATTTTAGGAGTGTACTTTTTAATGAGACATTCTCCTGAAAGTACTGCGACAATGACCATTTCAGTAGAGCCGAGCTTTCATTGTGGGTAAAATTTTAAAGTACTGAACGTTTTCTTCACTTGCTGACTTATCTTTTAACCTTGTGATATTACTGGTGGTTTAGGCGGCTGTCACTACAATCTAACAATTAGACGAGGGTTCTATTTAATAAAACCGACAGGTGACAGGCGACTAACAATCTGACAGTTTAGGATTTAAGTTTTTGTTTCATAGTTTTCTGCTTTATTAAACAGAATTATCGTGAAAAATGTGGCAATACTAGATATAGATTAATATATAATAAGGTTAATATGTCGTATTGTCTAACAATTAAATATTGTCGTATTGTATGTGTATTATTAAACAGTCAGCAATATCTTATTAAACATAAATCACGTGTCACTATGTTCGTACACGCTGATCTCCGAAACCAACCAACCGATTTCAATGAAATTTTGTGAATGTGTATGGATGATTCCAGCTTGAAAGATAGGATAGCTTGATAATTTTTGACCCGATAGGTAGCGCTCCGTGCGAATCGGGTCGCTAGTTTGTTAGAATTTCAAAATAAACAAAAGAAAATCGCCACCGCTTACAGTTGAGCCACTGTCAAGTGCAGGCGACGTCGTCGTTCACTCGTATCGATCGTTAAGTTGCGTAATCGATGCATTCTCGAATGCTGTTTTGTCATACCGATTGTTCGTTATGCAACTCGAATGCACTTTTAATCGGTATTTTTGCGGTATTGAAGTAATGATTGCTTGTATTCTGTATGCGGGTCGTTATTGGGATAAATGAGCAGATTTCTTGTATTGTTTGTTTTACATAAAAAGCTGGGCTATTTTGCATACTTAATCGTGCATGTTGATGCACGATTAAGTATGCAAATCATGGTTCGGTTCACCATGCCATGATTCCTTAGAAAATGTACTGAGACTAGAGGTGCACTATAGGCCGACCGCTTAACATTGCCTGAGGTAGCTGCGCGGTGCGGGAGGGGTGATAGTTGTCACAAGTTGACGAATCACTGAGCTCTCGCATCACGTCACCACACCCCTCCTGCACCGCGCTACTATCTCAGGCAACTTCTCAGTTAAGCGGTCGGCCTATAATAGTGCACCTCTAATCTCTATATTTTATGGCACATAAAAATATTATGATTTTTCGAATTACTTGGTTCTATCTTCAGGTAATCTGTTTTTTTTTAATTGCCAGCAATGAAATAAATTCATTGACAACTGTTCTGTATTCCTCCTAGGACCATACCTAGGAACCTACTGGTTACAGAGATATTGAAGGTCAAAATTACAACTTTTGCAAACAAGTTTTTAATATTATAACACAATTTTTAATACCCCTATGACTCTGACTCCTGTACAGTTGAATGCACCCATAAGCACAATGTTTTGCAAGCGTTATATTGTGCACTACCGTAAACAGAAAATTTTCACACCAAAAATATAAAAGTCGTTTCCCAGCAATTATTTTTGTGCAATGTTACTTATTTTGATGTACAGAATACGTAGTTCACGACTATGTGATGGGTCTTTTTACACCCTGTATAACTACTATTCTTTTTACTTTCAATCAGAGTGCAAAAAGGGTTATAAAAATATAAAATCAAAATTGTGACGAACATCAATAGGTAGATACAGAATTTTATTTCCAGCACTAACCTTTGGCATACGAATACAGTCGTAAGCAGAAGCACAGAATACTACAGAAGGTTAGCTTTATACACCGAGCGAAAACACTATTGTAGTCTATAACAAAAGTATCTGACGAAAGTGTAAACAAACCGTGTTTCTTCCCCTTTATTGTAATTATTGTTTGAATAACATTATTACATTGTAAATGAAAAATCATAGACGAATATTGACAAACACGATACTGCGCTCTAAGACACAAATCGCAGACGTCACCCAAAAAGCAGCCAAGCACAAAATGGGACTGGGCCGGACATGTTTGCCGCATGTCAAATGCATTGTAGCCTAAGAACGCAGCATGGGTCCCTGAAAACGTCCAACGTTATCGCGGAAGATCCAGGCGTAATATCGGGAGGATACTTGACACCTATATGAGTGACTAGCTTCTGCCCCCCGACTTCGTCCGCGTGAAATTTCACCCTCCCCCCATTCATCCTCTTAGCAGTGGAATTTCGAAAAACCCTTTCTTAGTGGATACCTACTCTTCACAAAGAACACACCCTCCAAATTTCATGTCTCTAAGACCAGATACATCAGTCAGTCAGGACTTTGAATTTTATATAAGTATATATAGACAAATTGGTCCATAATGGCACAAGTTGAGTGGAAAAAGGAAAGGCAGGCCCTTGCCCTGCAGTGGGACAATACAGGCCGATACTATTATTATTAAATCAAAGTCTCTCCATTTGTAAATGGCACCACAAATTGGCATCCAAAGGTACGTTTTCTGATCCATTTGTCTATATTATCATCAGATATTTTGAAATAGACCATTATTATGATAGACGTAGGTATACGAATGGTGAGTTAGGTCAACTGCCAGTTGCGAGTATATTTGCACTCGCTGTGCGTGAAACTTGTCTATGTATGCGAGCATTTTCACTCGTTGTATGGAGCCGACCTTCTGTACTAATCTGTGATACGAGATAGTCGTAAACAGAAGTGCATTTCGTCTGCCGACAGCGTTTCTCTTCTCAAATTTATTGTTCCGGAAAATTCCAATACGAGTGTGGTATGTTTCACACGCTACTTTGTGTGCGAGGCTGTACTTTAAATTAGAATGGCGTAAATACGGATTATTTATTAGTTTTTAGTCATTTACTTTCAACTAAGTCATTGTAAACCTAACATTACTTTGGTAAGGTAGGATGAAATCTATGGCGGGAGCTGTATAAACCCCCTGATCATTTTATCGACCCATCTGAGAGCCTTTCGCCTGGGGACTCGTTACCGTGGCCGACTTGGAAATCTCTAAGTAGCCTTCGAATCCCTGGCCGCCGAAGCACAGATAATCGCCACAGACGGGGGTTCACGGACGGCTCTGATCGAGTGCGTAAACGGCACATAACATAATCAGCCTATGATGTTCCCACTGCTGGGACACAGGCCTCCTCTCTGTGAGAGGGAGTGGGCCGTAATCCACCACGCGGGCCCAGTGCGGGTTGGCAGATGTCACATGTCTTCGAATTTTTGGTTCTAGGACATGCCGGTTTCCTCACGATGTTTCCTTCACCGTTTTGAGAGCAGTGGTGATGAAATAATTTACACAAAGTAAAGCGTCTGTCTGGATTCGAACCTACGACCTACAACTCGTAAGTCGCGGCCTTTACCACTTGGCCACCATTGCTCTCTGCGTAAACGGCACACACCCACCAAATACCAAATATTATTATGACACAATATTATTGCATATTTATCATGCAAGATTTTCACATAATAGTATTCTAACTATTCCTTCCTATGTATACAACTTTGTAGCTAACAGAAGAAATAGCAATAACATTTCAGTTCCGCTGCTTGATTCGTGTAGTGGCTGAGTGATTGGCTTTCTGAACGTCGTGTTCCGGATTTGATTAATGAAACAAACATTTGAATAGCCTACAGGCAGTAGTTCCGAGAGTGACGTACTTTTCCGAGCAAGAATTATTTCCCACAATACTGGGGTAAGCCGCATCTGGTCCAAAGACTTTTTTTAAGAAATTCGACATGAAATTCCTTTGGTTTTCTTCTGTTTCTACACGAATTATAAATAAATATGAATATACCTCGTGTCGTGGCCATAATAACCAGTAGGCTTGCTGCAGTGCAGTAGGGCTGATTATTTATTTATATTTATTTAATACTTCAAGCACATAAATGTACAGAGGCGGACTTAATGCTATAGGCATTTTCTAGCAGTCAACCTTTGGGTGATGCAGAGACAAACAGTGGTAGGTGCAATCATGAAAATTGAGGAATAAATATTTTAAATCCATATAAAGATACGCATAAACCTATTAAAAGTACGAATATGCCTAATTACATATAAATATAAGCACAAATAAATATAAGTACATAAAAACATGAATATATTTACTAAAAAAAAATAAGACAAACAATTTGAACATAATTACCGTTGTGATGATACTGACAGCGAATATGCTCGCGAACCTTTAAAGGATAATCGGTTGGTTGTCATCCTGATTACCCAGGAAGCGTCAAACGTACAGTTTAGAAACGTCTCTCATGAAGTCTAAACCGTTCTAATCTGTGATTTTAATACACTCCGTTATAATTACATACTTACCTAATCTGCGTTCGCGATTTATTAGCCAAACATGTAAACAAATATGAATTATTGGAAAAAATAACCTTAATTCCTACAAAATAAAGTTCAGTTTACGCTACAACTTCAAACAAAATAAATAAATATTATGTTATGGGTTTAATAATTGCCTGAAATAAATGATATTTCATTTAATAACTTTTTCAATAGTGCTAGTCACTCTGAAATCAACTTAATTGTCATTGAAATAAAGTTGATATTTGTTTAACTTGAACTAGGGTGGGGGTGTACAGCACAGCTGCACTTTTAGCATACATAAACTCACGCCTTCTTGAGGGTATCTCCTATGGGGGTAGGATAAAACTCCAGAACGCCATCTGCTACGAGCCCTACATACACTTTTTGCTTCATTTAAGTACCTTCATACATCTGTCATCTGTCATACACGCACTCTGTTTGCGGTCTGTTTATTTACAGCTATAGTTACTCTATTTTCAACTTCAAACCATAATGATATCCCTACAAAAGTTATTTTCACGCAAAATGCACTAAATATTTAATATTCCCAAGTCCATCAGAAATGACAAGTTTTATTAACAGAGATCCAGCCAGCTTATCGGAACAATACCAAACTACGGACTCAAGTACTTATAGTTTTTAACTCCGGTCTAGAACTTCGAAGACGAAAATCTCTTGGAGTTCCAACTTATTGCTTTTCTTCCTCTTGATAACCGCTTAGTTCAATACTTTTATGGTAAGTGGAACGAGTTGGACGGACTTTTTGTTGAGCTGTATTATTGGCTAAACGTTGGTCGCAAACATATATAATTATTATCTATGGTTTAACTGCCTCGTTGGTCAAGTGGTCGCAAGCGCTACAGCTAAGCATGAGGTCCTGGGTTTAATTCCCGGGTCGGGTTAAGTGTTATTGGGTTTTTTAGAAACCCGGAGTCTAGATTTGTGCCCGGTTTATGGCAATAGGCTCGCCTCCTATTAAATGGGACCTAAACATGACTGTCGAAATGTGGGTGTACAATAGGTGTAGTTCTGTCTAATCCTTCGAAGAATACAGGCGTGATGTTATGTTATGTTATCTATGGTTTGGGAGCCAAATTCGAAATTTGATTTGCCGTCTAACAGAAATTGAACACAACGATACACGTCAAAGTCACGTGATGGAATATATGATGGTGAGGCTAAAAGTACTAAGACGAAATGTTTGTGGTCACAGGCGAAAGAACAAGCTGTCCTCTGGGTGTCAAACACGATTAACAGAATATAAAATGTACACTTGGATAGATAGACAAGAATACTCTTTATTAGATACACCATAAAAATTACAGATATAAATGTACAAATTAGAAAGAAAAGAAAGAAAGAAAAAATGTTTATTTTGCACAAACAAGACTCACATTACGAGAAAAGCCACGTATTTAAAACCAAAATCAATGATCAAGCTGACAATATTGTCCATTGCTTAATGTCATGGCAGGTCACAATTTACTAGCATACATCAAAACCAAAGACAACACACATTACGCAATTACGTTTTACCATTACCACTATTGAAAATCTCTAATCTTTTTCTCTATTCTTTTAAATCACCTATCCACGGGCAACTAATAATGGACTCTAAAAAGACTTCAGAAAGACTGAAGCTATGGCGAGACAGTGCTTCATTATTCAAACCGTTCGTTCCACCCGCTGAAGACCTCCCACCTAAACATGAGTTACATTGGGTAACCTGGAAGTCTTTAAACAGACTCTGGACCCAGGTTGGCCGAAGCAAGGAAAACCTGTTCACGTGGAGACTTATAGACGACTCCGCCTTGGAGTGTAAATGTGGTGCTGTTCCACAAACAATGGGACACTTAATATCGTGCCCTGCGTGTCTTGTCAGCTGCACGTTACTGGAACTGATGGACGCTGGTGATGGCGCCAAACAAGTAGCCGAATTCTGGGCCGAGTACATTTAGATTGCTATCGACACGCTAAGAAAAAGAACAATGGACTCTATAAACTTTTAAATTCACATAACTTTCTTTCGAAGTAGAATTCCAACCATTTTGATAAAAACAGTCATTTATATTCAACATAGGTACAATAAATCTCAACGAACTGCACCCTAAGTTTATTTAAAACCAAAATTGTGCTAGAAAATATTAAGGCTAAGTTAGAAAGACGAGCGAGCCAACGAAATGCATTATACGCAACAGAAATTTAACATTATCAGCTTATAAAGTTTGGTGGAAACCGTACGATCGGCAACGATAGCGCGTGATACAGTCCAAACATTTCAAGGAACTTTTGCCTTTATGGTAGCAGTCCTAAAGTTTATAATGGCGGGGATAGAAAAAGAATTATGTAAGATACTGCGTTGAAAGTCGTGAGCGATAACTCAGGGAGTGCACGATATACGCGGTACAGAGTTGAGAAAGTAATAGATAGGGACTTGGCTTAGTTTGAAAAGTTTTGCTCAGTGAAAAGGGATAATTTTGTGCAAATTATAGTAAGGTTCGGTTCTGTTGGTTGTTAGTTTGATATTATTCGTATATAGTTAAATAATAATAATAAAATATGGGGAGAAAGGAATCGTGAAGACCGAAAATTCACGTTTTGAAGCTATCATTCGTCATTACAGTGCGTATAAAAGTTAGAAATATACTAACTCTTCTCTCAGTACGCACGAACTTGTTTCATATGTTTAGCATTGCACAGCATTTTGTTGAAAATCAACTGCCCACGCGCGTACTTCTGACAAAATCCCCAGTGAGGACTGTTGTAATTTTCACGAGACGCTTAAAAGCTCTATTAATACAGGAACCTCGAAACAGTACCCCATTCTACGCCCTTTGAGATTCCTGAAAGGTTGTTTTTACGGGTACTCGTATCAGGGTGCTGTGAAGGGTAAATAATCAGCCTATAATTTTCTCACTGCTGGGACACAGGTCTCCTTCCTTCGAGAGAGAAGAGAATGAGCTGAAATCTATCGCGGTGGCCCAGTGCGGGATGGTAGATGTCACATATCGTTGAATTCTTGGTTCTAGAACATGTCGGTTTCCTCACGAAGTTTTCTTACATGGTTATGAGAGCAGTGATGATGGGGGTTTTGTCCATTAAGAAATCTTAGTCTATGTTCAATTCAACTAATACTTACAACTTAAGCTATGAACTTTAATCAATATCACCATTATTTCAGAAAAAGTTTCCATCCATAACAAAATAAATCTGTATATATTTTTGGTCTCTACTCAAAGATGGTAATCAAAATCCTTTTGAAGATTTTTTAAACTTTTCCCTCCAGTTTTTCTTTGGCTAACAAAACTGCCCTCCTGGGAAATGTCATTCTTAAAGATGGCGAGATAAAGAAGCTCAGAGATTGTAATATTTCGATGAACAAACAGAATGCTATTTAAAAGCTCGGCTTTAGCTTTGTGTATCTGTGCAGTGAATTAAAGGACTTTTATAAGAAAACTATATTTCAACTAGCTGTTCGTGCCCGGCGTCATCCGTGTGAATTTCATGCCTCTATCTCCTGTGGTTTAGGCTGTGCGTTGTCTGTCAGTCAGTCAGTCAGTTCATGAAGAAGAAAAAAAGGGATTCATGTAACCGAATCTTTTCTTGAATTTGTGTGAATTGAAACATTATTAGCATCATGAATAATTCCTCTAGAAAGGGCTTACAGATTTTCTTGTTCTCTTCCACTTTAGTAATGTTAAAATTCAATAATAATTTGTAACATTTCATTGCGTATTGCTGCACTTTGATATTCTGTACTTTATTGTTTCACACGTCAATTTCCACCATAAGGGATCTTAGGATAGACGTGCTTTTGTTTTGTGTGTTGTACTAAGTGTGTTGTAACATCTCTTCTTTTTTAGGTATGGCGAATAACTTGACTACGGGGAATATTGACAGCGATTGTCTTCCTGACCATTTAGAGGTGAGAAATTTAGCACTGCGGTCACCATTCCATCAGATTAACTAACTAAGGCCCCATTCGCGGCCTTGAGCGATGCCACTTGCGTCAAGTGACACATGCGCGCGTCGCTTGTTTCCGTCTGTCGCTCTGCAAGTCGCGTCGCGGTGAATCGTAGCATGTTCTAAACAACTTCTTTCATTAATTTGTTTTCTCCATAGTCGCCGTCGCAAGACGCGTGTCGCTTGACCGCGTAGATCGTAGCCATGGGGTAGAAAATCATAATAGTTCCCTTTTTACCATAGTATTTATTAAGACTGGGAGGCCCAGCAGATACTGCAATAATTATTATGATAAAAAGAACCAAAAATCTACCGAAACTACACTCCACAGACACCTTTCCTAATTCTATACGAAAACTAAAGCCGGCAGGCACTTACGCTAAATATATCGAAACTTGGACGATCCCGTTTTCGCCGATTTATCGGGCCCCGTTCTCGCACCAAACTTTTGCAAACTCACTGTACTAAGGCGTAAATTCAATTTTAATATTGCCCGAATGCCAATTGGGAACGCTTAAAGTAATAGCTTGCAAATAACTAAGTTATAGTGAGTCGCAAGTAAATTATTAAGGGAGAACTTCGGTTATAATAACTTGATTTTCGGCAAACTTTCGCTTACGATTTGTTATTGTGACTTGCTTTTGGGTTATTCAATCAATTATCCATTTATTTTCTTTCTAAATAATAGCTCCTACATCTATCTATAATGTAGTGGCTGAATGTGTGTAGACTAATAATTATAATAAAGCTGTATAGTTTGTTTATTTGAACGCACTAATATCTGGAACTCATCATCATATGCTTAGCCTGTCTCAACTGTGTTGGGGTCGGCTTCCAGTCTAACCGGATGCAGCTGAATACCAGTATTTTACATGGAGCGACTGCCTATCTGACCTCCAAAACTCAGTTACTGGGTAATGCGATACCCCTTGGCTTACCAAGGGGTATCGCATTACCCAGTAACTGAGTTTCGTCGTCAGAACCCTGAAAGTCTGACAACCAGTCTTAACTGGATGTCAGACTTTCAGGCTTCTGACGACCCGTAACGACTTTCAAAGATCCACTTTCCGAGGCACGGAGGGGTCTTGGTATGTAAAGAATAAAAGATGGACCAACCACGGCAAGCGTAGCATTTAATATATTACCAACAATGTGCTTCGTAACACCAATTTAAATAGGTACCATTTCCTTTGGAGGGGAATAAGATAGCCAAAGAAGAATCTGATTCTTTCAAAGGCAAACCAGGAGGCTCACACCCAAATCCCACAAAGAATACTAGACCGCATTGCGGAGAATGGAAAAGAAATAAAACGTTTACGCTTTCGCCGCTTGATTGTTAAATATTTTATGATCCCGGGAGATTTAGGCGTGTCGTGTCAAACCAGGATATTAACCGGAGTTTTTATGTCGGCAAGATTGGTTGGAGAGTTTGTTTTCTTTTTTAACAATATATGAAGTAGGGTAAATGGGGACTGGGTTAAGAGTTTTTGGAATAGGAGTAATTGTCCGTGAAATAAAGTTGATATTTGTTTAACTTGAAATAGGGTGGGGGTGTGCAGCAAGCACTGTGCACTTTTACTATAAATACTTATTTATAAGTAAAATTTAAATAACAGCTTGTAAAAAAATTATGAGCATTAGGTTCTCGATACAAAGAAATCTCATCGCTCAAAGATCGCATAATCGAATCCCAACCCTACAAAGCATGGTCGCACATCACTGGTTGAGCGAGCTGTCAGTTGAAGGTGACAGGAGGTGACATCCTGCGCTTTCTTTCGAATTACGGGGCGATTTGGATAACAATGTCTGAGTGTAGGGAATTATGCAACTACAGATAAATTCGTACTTGGTAATGTTCTGGCTGCAGCGGCGACATAGGTATATCACAATCTGTCTTCGATCAACAATAGCACTAGATTAAGGATTATAAACAAAAACACATCGATCAAGTGGCCGCGATTGCATATAACTTGATTAAAAACCGTAACTTTCAAACATAAAGTACCTACCATTTACTATAAATTTATTAAAAAGTAAATATATTTTTAAACAAGAACATAATTAATATTTATGGAATAATAAAACATAATTTCTATTTTTGTTGCAAAATAAGACCCCAACATTATTTTGTGGTCTTATTGTTCCGGTCGTTTTTGATGCACTCATCGGAAATCTAGTACTATTTGTACATCGAAGCAATCTATCAACGAATTATGAGCGAAAAAATCCTTTTCTAAAAAAAAAAACTCAAAAATTACGCTAATTACAAAAGTAATGGTCAAAGTTCAAGCTGCAAAAAACTGAAGTCATTATTTATACTTTTTAAATTGATTTGTCATCAAATGTCTTGTTCGGCAAATTCATAAAAATACAAGTACTTACGTCTTCACTCAAATAAAATGATCCCCTAACTCCCTTACGATGAACTTCAAAAGGGGAGATGTCTCGTACATTTTCTTTTTCACATCTAAATTGCCTGAGATTGCATCTAATGATTGGTCCCATATTTGTTTCCTTGGTTCAAAGTTAACATTATTTGGTAAAACGCCCCGTGTGAGGCATTCCTTCCGATTTACGAGCCCTTAAATTTTTACGCACTTCGGAGTTTTTAAGTGTTTATCTTTATGGTTTTTACAGTAATAGGATTTGTGAAGATTGGTGGTTCATCTTTCTACATTATATATTTTTATCTCGTTTTAAATTAGATTATCTTTAATATCATCCTTATAAAAATAGTCTTCTGCCTCCTACGGTGTCTTCAGGTAATCAAATGGGATGGGAATATCTAAAACTACTGTTATCTGACCTCAACTCCATAAACCAAGAATTACACTACGAGATATCCGACGCATCCTGGGTAGTCATACCGCAGGCTAACATCTTGTCTGGCATATATTATTATATGCATTATAATAACTACAGTATCAGCAATTTTTGGGATTATGACAACCACATTTTTTTTATTGGACTTCTCAGTTTTGTGGACTGCTGATTATCTGTAACTAGCTTCTGCCCGCGATTTCGTCCACGTGAAATTTCTTGTTCCCCGACCCACCCCATCGCATCGCATCGCCCGCCCGCGCTATTATTTCGTTTTCGCTTAGTGTTCTTTCTGACTTTTTTTTTTCTTTTTGCTCGGCTCTTTAATGTCCTAGCGTGATGTTAAATAGCCTATAGCCTTCCTCAAGAATTGGGCTATCACATGCAAAAGAATTCAAATCTGACTGGTAGTTTCATAGATTACCGCGTTCAAAATACATAAACTTAAAAAAAAAAACAACAAAATTAAACATCGAAACTTAATCGACTTCATTTAACACGTACAACACAAAAGCCACGGTATATTTCCATAAATGATTTTGCACCAATCAAACAAATGGGAACATGCATTACTGATTCGAGAGCACGTGATTAACATATCGATAAAATTTATCGAAACCTCCCCATCTCCATATGTGACAATGATTCGAATTAACCAATTCCCTGTTATGGTTGGGCTACTGACAAATTGCCTTGTATGCAGCATGCAGTGTCGAATAGATTTTTGCGTTGTACCAAATTGAATTCCAGTATTTTTTGCTTGTAGAGAATTTATTTGTAATGGATACGGTGAAATAGATGGATTCACTTTTGGAGCTGTGAATAAAAAGTAAATTTAATGTTTTTAGGTGTTCAATAAAGAACTACAACTAAAAAATATATTTTGACTTGGATATAGTAATACTTGAAGACTTTTAGCCTTTGCACAAGCTCTTCAGTCCTAAATCTATTAGCTAATAAAGATCAAATTCGCAAAACACGTATTCGTTTGTATGAAACTGACAGGTGCCAGGACGGCCTAACTGTAGTTAATCTTTAAGGCATTTGCTTCCTTAAGAAATTCTTAATTTTCTGACAGCTAATATTTTGAGCGATCGATAGTACTGTAGTGATAAATTCGAAAGTTGTGTTGGGTCCATTGTCTTCCCTCACGCATCCTCTCGAACTTTTACCCTCACTTTTTTGGAGACACCTTTTTCTCACCACAACTTCACTATGTAAAAGTTTGGTAAAGTGAAGAATGCTACACTATTTCCTCCCAGTACGGGTTGAATTTCAATCGTTTGGTTACAGATGAAGCAAATTCTATAACACTGAAGAGTTCATGCTTTGAAAATCATTTTTCTGCTGGAGTTTGTTCGCGTCTGTTTCAACTAATGATGACTCACGAGAATCTACCTTTGAACTATATTTACGTAGTCTCAGTTTCTTTCCACCCTCTTATGTGAATACTATGTATATGTAGTTAGTTAATTCCGCCCTGCAAGCACGTTCATTTAATTTTTCGCAACGATCTTGAATATAAAACCTTTTGTCAAAAATCCACATCATCATTTGCCTAGTCTTTTCCCAATTATGTTGGGGTTGGCTTCCAGTCTAACCGGATGCAGCCGAATACTAGTATGTTACATGAAACGACTAACTATTTGCCCTCCACAACCCATTTACTGGGTAAAATACCTATAAATCACAACTTTGACCCAAAACAATTTAAAACATCCCTGAATGGCAAACTGCAGTGACTGAAATATTTGTACTGGTATGGAACAGTACAAATATTTCCCCTTTGCAAAAAAAAAAATCTCAAAAAAAAGAGTAAAACCATTCACACACGCGATTCCATTCCGATAACAATGCAATATGAAAGTCCCAAAAAAATGTACCAAAGCCTATCGGAAACGGGACGACATCTGCGCTGTTGGCTGAATTGGTACTAAATCTTCTAAACAACCTGAAGTCCTCGTACACCAAATGTTTACGAATGCTACATTATTCGATTGTGGCATTGCTGAAAGGAAGGATTATGAGTTTCGCAGGCTATGTGAGATTCTTTGTCACCTCGTATATAATAAACTTTGGAAATGGAACCAATTTTGACAATTGATGTGTCGCTCACCACCATCGGCATTGTTTTTATAAACAATTTAGAATCTATAGGTATCATCAGCCCCTAAGACGACCCACTGACCGTCTTAAACTTTAATGAAATCGTGTCGTCCTAATTTTAAAGAACAAGCCTGCAACCTGCTTCCCAAGTTTTTCAGTGCAAATCCTGATTGCATAATGCATGCATAATCCGCTTATAGTGTTCCCACTGCTGGGTCGCAGGCCTCCTCTCTTCGAGAGGCAGTGTGCTCTAAATATACGCGAACCCAGCGCGGGTTAGTAAATGCCACCATGTCTTCGAATATTTGGTTCCAAGACATGCCGGTTTCCTCACGATGTTTTCCTTCACCATTTTGAGAGCAGTCGTGATGAAATTGTTTACACAAAATCCGAAACCACGACCTACTTACTACTCATAAGTCGGGGCCGATAGCACTGGGCTACCACTGCTCAAATCCTGATTAAGTAAGACATAATTATGAATAAAACCTCACCACCACCACACCACCTCACCTCACTGGTCCTTTCAACAACGGAACTACCTAAACTTTCACGTCACTTCAATACAAAAACACAAACTTCACACCCAAAAACATAATTTAAATCAAAAACAATGGAAGGGAGTTAGCACCTTAAAATGTGGGTACAGGTAGGGAGAGGAATTTGCATGTGTTAATCCCATAAGCCCCTTTCAATTCAAGTTAACGACTCGGCTACAGTTTGATCGTTGGCATTAACGGGTCGGTTGGTGACATCGACGGGATGCCATTAAAGATTAAAATAGAATGTGTTAATAGAAATACGTGTTGGATTTAAAGTTCGGCGGGATTGGTATTGATTGAATTTGGGGTATTTAGATGACGCCATTTTTTGTAGGATGATTCGTTTTGGTAGTAAAGCTATAAATCAGTCTTTAATAGGACGAAGTAGGTTTAAAAGGATGTATCAAAACGTGTATCAATATGATAGATAGAATACAGTTTATTATGCAGGTACAGACGCCAGCACATCAAGCTACCCGAAACTGTCAAATTTTCCCAATCAACTTTGAACGTTATGCTTTAGCGATAAAGTTGAAAATCTATTTAAAAAAAAAATTACAGATTGTAGTAGCTTGATGTGCTGGCGTCTGTACACTACCTATATGAAATACAGATATAAAAGTAGAAATTTTACATAGGGTGACACAATAGGCGGTCTTAACGCTAAAAGCGAACTTTTAAAAACCACCTTTGGATGGATTTAAAGAGAGACCGTTTACCGACATAGCTTGCAGAGTAAGCAAATTGAAGTGGCAGTGGGCTGGCCATGTTTGTCGAAGGACCGATGGCCGGTGGAGCAGACGAGTCCTTGAGTAGCGACCGCGTATCGGCAAGCGTATTTTGGGACGCCCTCCAGCTAGATGGACGGACGACCTAAATAAAGTAGCTGGGACGGACTGGATGCGGAAGGCGGAGGACAGGGTGTTGTGGCGCAGCCTGGGAGAGGCCTGTGTCCAGCAGTGGACTGCAATAGGCTGAGTTGATTGATTGAAAGGGAGAAGTTGAGACAATACTGCAGGTAGTCTGTGGTGCTGTAATCAGCTCGTTTTGATACCACAGTTTACACAATGCCTATAGCCAGAAGTGAGCTGATTTAAAATATGCGTTTCTTACCCGAATCAATTTAATTAGATAGACCATGGCGGTTCCATAATTTTCCTAAAGATCCTAAATCAAACAAAGCCCCAAAAACAAGTTTTCGATAAAATTGTTCGCTTACTTTGCATAAACTCTTACCCCTCAACAGAATTAGTACAATCAGGCTCTCAAAATCCAGTTCAAAATTTTGATCAGAGTTAAAAACTTGCGTACTTGCTTAAACCGTTTCACTAACTGAATCGCTTCAGGCTTTTACGGGGAATTTAACGCGTGTGATTTTCTTTTAAAACTTTTTCAACTTTGCATATTGGGGTGACAATTCAATTTTTGTCATCTCTGTTCAAATTACATTTTATAAAGGACCCTTATTTTATTATAAAATTGGGTACAGGTTATATTGGAGTTCTATTCCTGTTTCTAGGGAGAATATGTTTGATAAGAATATGTTTATATATGAATATGTTTATGTATAATATGTTTGTTTGGTTGAGAGAGAGACAGAGGATGGCCAAGGAAAAGATAGGTGGAATCTGTGAGGAATGATAATTATGAAAAAGAAGAGAGTGAATAAAAGCGTGATGGTTGACAAAAGGGACAAAGAAGAAAATATGTTGGACAGACCTCAAGTAACCTAGGAGAAAGGCAGAAAGATGATGATAGCTATTTATAGGGCATTGACCTTGATGAATGATCCAGGAATCCGTTGGATGCGGGAAGCACAGATCCGGTCGAAGTTGTGGTGCTTGGGGGAGGCCTATATCTTGCAGTGGACGTCTTTCAGCTGAAATGATGATGAATATGACCTTGATTAAGAAAGGCCCACTTACAAGTCCAACCAGGTTACGATTGTAATCTACTTTCATCATCTTCCTAGCTTTTTTACAACTATGTTGGTCTCGGCTTCCAGAATAACTGGATGCAGCTGAATACCAGTATTAGTTTCTTGCTAGTTCTTCTCCATAGGAAACGACCAATTGGAACCGTGCACCTAGCTTCTGACGTTTCATAAGTGGCCATGTCGGTTTATGTGAAATAAAAATATTTTGATTTTGATTCGGGCCTCTGACTACCCGTAACGACTGTCAAAGATTTACTCTTCTTTATAAATATCTACTAGAGACCCGTCCCTCCTTCACACGGCTTTTGCGACTTAACAAATCGAGTTCTCGTTATTATAATTATGTAAGTTCAATATTGTTTTTAGATTTTATGTATTTTTTTTTGTCTCCTTTACTCTTTTACACGCTGTCTACATCTCTTTATTTCTTGTCCTATCGCAGGTATGCTGGAAGAGATTTCTTATGAAATAAGCATCACCTTTGTACCTATTTTTCTGTTCTGTTTTTTCTTGTCTGTTTACATATGTGTGTACATAAATGGTAAAATAAAAAAAAAATATATTATACACAAAAAGCTTTCGAATAAAGGCTCTAAACAATAGTCATAAACGCATAAAAAACCGTTTCGTAGTTTAGAAGACAAACACGGTCACACAGAGAGACACGAAAAGCGACTTTAATTTATAAGCTAAGCTAAGATAATCATTTATTAGGAAAGAAGGTAGATTTGGTATTTCAATGAGTAAGGCACTGCGCCCGCTAGGTGGATTAGGGCCCACTCCCTTTCACCGAGGGGCCTGTGTCCCAGCAGTGGGAACATTATAGGCTGATTATGCTTATGCTATACAGAACAAACCTATCTGATGAACGCTGTAGATATAGATTTTTTGAGCATTCAACAATTTCACAATTTATTACGGACACTGCCTGCCAATCTCTGCCTGTCAATCAATAGAAAACCGATTTCCATCACATCAACAACAAAATCAAAGCAAAAACATCAAAATGATAATTTGTCCCCAAAAACAATAAAGTCATCAAGGTATACAAATTGAAACAGCAAACCGGATTCAACCTACATACGTCCGAAACAAGCCTTAATCAATTACCAGATTTTATATCGAAATTAAATAAAAATACCCATGCGAGTGTTCAGAACAGGGGTCGCGAATGCAAATGTCACCCCGACAGACTGAATAAGCAATGACGACGATCGATTATGGAAGAATGAATGACTTTAAAAAGAACATGATCGACGCTTTTGATTTGTTATCGAATTATCTTTATTGGTTATTCGATTTATGACAGTTGGAGTTTAATCGAATGTCGTTTTTGATTCGGTTAAAGGTGACGTTTTGGGTAGGTTCTTTTTTTGGGTAGGGTTTTTTTTCTTTTCGTTTATTTTCTCTTGACTGTACTTACCTGTCAAAAAGAGTACGCGAGTTTGACACTCGCCAGTTGACGAACAAGTCAACCTAGATAAAGTAAGAAGGATAAGACAGAGATTAAAACAGAAGAAGAACTAGCAGGGGATCCGGGGGGGGTGGTGGTGGGAGGTTCAGGGGATCAGACCGAAATAAATCCCCGTAACCTATAGTTGTCAGAAACAAAAACACAGAACTCTGGATGGGATATTTACAGAGAACCACACATCAGTGCTACTATTGGCACTACAAAAATCACCTTTACTGCTCAGATTTAAGGCGCTGTCGTTGCAAATTGTGATTGGTTGACTGTAAAACCATGCAACGGTTCGTTAGGAGCATGGCAACTAGCACGCAGCCAGCATAGCTCCATGTACTAAACGAAGCAATATGCTGTGTGTCTTCGACCTAATTGCACCCCATTTTCGTAACACACTTTAATTCATAATCCGAAAGATTTTGAAGGAAAATTCTAATCCATTGCTTCGTATGTTCGAAAAACTCTTCTGCTCGACAATGTAAATGACGCAATTAAAGTTGTTGAATTGTCAAAATAAAATTGCCATTGTTAGTGTATTATGCAACTATCCCATCGGTCTAGGTACCTAACCTTTAATTTATTCCCTGAAAGTACTCTCCATACCTGAGTATGTTTCTAGTCCTTTTACGAGAGCTAACTAATCCTTATCGCCGCTTACATTACTCGACCGGACGGAAAAAGATAACAGAGAATTTAAAATGCACGGCGCTAATAATGTTCAAAGATCCTCTCTCGATGAGAAAACAAACAAAGATATGGCAGGAGGGAATAAAAATACACAAAATGAAATAAACGCCTGAGTTTTATCCGGCATTCTTACTTTTTATTCTTATAACACTATGCAGCAACTTATTGCTCTGCACAAAATGGCAGGAGTTAAGCGATAAATTGCTTATTTTATTGGTCATCCAAGCATTTATATTTTTCATAAGAAAATAATTGTAAGCTATTTCCATAGCAAACAAACAAATTCAACGAAGGTTGAGCTTGCTGTAAGAGCTATTCTTGTAAAAAAGATATTACGGTGGTGCATTGACATAGAATATTGTAAATAGGATTAATTCGGAGTGTTGTGATTTCATGCAGTAAGCAAGAGAATTTCAGTTCTTACAAAAATCCTGTCTTTCATTTGTTTCAGTTTCTCACATGTCCCAGTAATAAATATTGCTTTAACTAGTTTTGCTCATGATTATACTTACAGGGTGGTAGGAACATCCATCATGCGCAAACTGTAGGTAACCATCGCACATGATTCTAGACCCCCTAGCGTAGACATTTTGGTCTAGATTACCAAAAAACGAAATTTTTTTGTTTCCATGGTAATAATAAGGTTGCGCGACGATGTCCCTGTCATATTGGTTTTCTGCATCTTATGAGGAGGGTATTTACAACCACTTCTTAATATAATATGTAGGATCCATTCATTAATAATTATCCTTGTATCAAATCATGTTTTTATGAGTTGGTAATCTATCTTCTATGTATATAAATAAAACAAAGTAGTGTTATTTATAACTCAAGAACGGACCGATTTTTATGATCTTTGATTTGTGTCCGCCCCGAATAGCAGATTAACTATTAAAACATGGGAAAATAGCACGAAAAAAAATATGAAGATAATTTTATTTTCTCATACATTTTGTAAGGAACGGCTTTTTTGATGACATCTCGAGAACGGTTTGACTGACTTCGATAATGATTCTGAGTCGGTACGAAGTTCACCCGGGTCAGCTAGTTTACTCATATAAACATGTTTTAAAGAGGCTCCAAATGGCCCATAATCTGCATATGTAACCAAAATTCCTACATCCACTACTCCCAACAATGTTCATCAACGCAACGCTATAACACAGTAATAAACAATTCAATTTAATGGTGACATAATTTATTCAAGTCGAACCAGTAAATTGAGTATATAAATCGGTTTTAGTATCACACAGCTGGCCTGTTTGTGTTTTGACTGGAATAGCTATTAACATAACGGTGATAGGGTGTGATTATTTTTGGGGAAGTGAATATATTAATAATGTTCGGAAATGGAGGTAAAATCCCAAATTAAAAGCGCAAAGTGGAGCAAAAAGCCGTCTTCATTAGACCCTCGTCCTATCTTTCCTGGGATTGGCGCAACACGTTTTTTCTCTTACATACTCCCCTGTCAGCTGTCACTCTAACATTTAGCATAATCAGCCTATAATGTTGTCACTGCTGGGACACAGGCCTCCTCTCTGTGAGAGGTAGTGGTCATCCACCACGCGGGCCCAGTGCGGGTTGGTAGATGTCACATGTCTGCAATTTTTTAGTTCTAGGACATGCCGGTTTCCTTACGATGTTTTTTTTCACCGTTTTGAGAGCAGTGGTGATGAAATGAATTAGGTACACAAAGTAATGTGCCTGACTGGGTTCGAACCTACGACCTACGCCCTTCACCTCGTAAGTCGCCGTTTCCACTGGGCCACCACTGTTCCTTTTTATTTCTTTATATAGGTAATGCCTTGTTGTACACCACACAAAATACATTACAAAAAATAAATCCAACACTACAAAATAAAATAAAATATACCTACAAAGGGCATATTTCGCAACACCCACGGATTTATGGGGATTATGCTTGTCTATAATCAAATGGATTTTGATAAAAATATTTATGTTATCACAAGAATTCAAACTTTGTACACTTTTTGTTTAAACCTGCGCGAAATTATAGTTAGTTTATCATTTCTTTGTTAACTTCACAAAAAAGTTGTATGATATTGATATTATATTTCTATATCCAGTCGAACAAAGCTACTAGATAACCCTCAGAATTCCACACCTGTGTCAAATCAAATCAAGTTTATTCCTCCTTCAAATCCAATACACCTCGATACTATTCACAAACGAAACAAAATAAAAACTCTTCTAAATCTACATAGAACGACACTTTACACAGACACATGACAAATTGACGAATCACACCAAAGCCAGGCACGACTCTATTTTTCGGTCCCGAACCGAAAACCCGGGATTTATTACCGAAGAAAGTAGTTGAAAACTCGATTATTCATTTTCATTGTGTCTTATTAAAGGTGAACTAACAATAAAGCGGAACAGTAAACAAGACTTTAGAAATGTGTATTTACACGGGTCGATTTTCGCATTGCGAATATTCGCTTACCAAATTGACTTACAAAGCCGCAAAGCTACCACATTTACGGTCCAGTGATCAGCCTATAATGTTCCCACTGCTGGGACACAGGCCTCCTCTCTTCAAGAGGGAATGGGCCGTAATCCACCACGCGGGCCCAGTGCGGGTTGGCAGATGTCACATGTCTTCGAATAACAACATTCACGGTCAACTTACGAAAATCATAATCTTACTAACCTTGTCTAAATAAAGCTATGTAAATGACAATGCCAAAAATGTGACGCCAAAATGCCAATTCTTTTAATTTAAAACATTCAAAATCTATTCGCAGTCTCATCTCGGAGACAAACAAAAGTCAAAAACTTTTCAAAATGTAGGGAAATTAGAGGTATTTTTGACAGATTGAGACTGAGATCAGACTGAACGCTCTTAAAATTACGAGAATTACCCTTCTGTTTAATGTGAAATAGTCTAAAAACGACCAACGTTTTCATAAGGCGATACAGCCGCCTGAAAGTGAGAGATACCATAGTTAGTGGAACACAGAACAAAACACACGTTAAAGTGCATGCAAAAACTTGCGACTAAAGTAATCACACGGTCGATTTTACTCACCGCCAAAACCTAATCTGCATTCGCGATTTATTTGCCAAAAATGTAAACAAATATGAGTTTATGGAAAAATAATTTTAAATCCTACACAATAAAGTTCAGTTTACGCTACAACTTCAAGCATATTTATAACTTTTTCAATAGTCACTATAAAATCAACATTAAAATAAAGTTGATATTTGTTTGACTCGAAATAATATTAATTTGAAACATAAGTTTGAATAGACTTTACTCATAATAGCAGCCTAGTCGTGAGGCTGAAATCGACCCGTGTAAAACCCTATAAGACACAAAGTCAGACACAAACTACTTTAAAAATTCACAACTTGGCTATACGGCCTCCTTTCAAACACAGTCGAAACCTTTTATTCTCGTAGTTTTGGCCTCTAATTCACTTAATCCGGTGTACGCCAATGCAGACTGCTCCGAATCGTATGTTGGTTCGTGACCAGAATCCGTATAGACTTTTTCACCTGGGTAAAGCATTATTTTTCTTCTTTAATCAGTGTAATGTCTTGGGTCTCTGGGTTTTCCGGGGAACGAGAAATAGGTAACTGTCTGCAAATGGTAAGATTTTTAAGACCTTATAAGATTACTGAATGAATTTATGTTACGTGGCTTTTTGCATATACCTAAGCATTATGCTTCTAAGATTTCTTAAGGCTTTTTAAATAGATTTCAAGTCAATTACTTACGTGTTTTTTTTTGGTAATAGTGCGCCACTTTTATATTATGCTTCGCTAAAAATATATCACTGATTTATTTAATTTTTTTTTTAATTACGGTAGCCAGACCGACATTTGACATTTTTTTGTTGTAAGAATTATTTATTTTAATTTAAATGAATTGGCTTGCGTGTCGTAGTGACACAATTTGTAGTTATTATACTTTACTATATTGTTATTTAGAATTATAATATCTATTAATTCTATGAAATCTATTTCTAATTAAATATGATTTACATGCCCATGTGACGGTAACTTATGGGGGACTTTATAAAAAAATAAAATCAATCTACCAATTATCAACTTCAATTACACTAGATTTAGGGTTACGCTTATCAAGTCAGCACCCTAATTGCGTAACACACTATCGATTACAATCTGAATCATTTTGAAGGATATTGCAAATCCATTGCTTCGTATGTTCGAAAAATTTGTCTGCTCAACCATGTAAATAACGAAATCAGTTGTTGAATTGTCAAAATGAAAGCTATAACTACAGCACTGTTAGTGTGTTACGCAATTACCCTGCCCCTACCCCCAGTTTATTCACTAAGTGTCCTTATTAAAAGTGCAGACATCCAAATTAATAACAATATCCCAGCATCAAATATCTGCAACTCAAATTCCACTCTGAACTCTCTCCCATTCACCACCAAACCCCATGAGTACTATACGTTTAACATAATAAATCGATGGATAGCTTCAAGTTCTACCATGACTGAATAGCGGGCAGGGAGCTCAGTAGTTTCCAACTCCATCGTCATGGGATTATGATACTTAAGTGAATGTATGGAGGTATGTGGATCGGTTAAATTAATAATTTGATTGATTATAGTGGAGTAAGGACGTGTTTGGGTGGTAGGGATGCTGTTTGTTTTAAAGTCTGTGTTGTTTGAAGGTCGAGTCGGAAACAGGACGAATAAAGGACAGGTTAAGAGGAAATGCGGTCGGAGAGACTTTTGAAAAAACCTAAGTAAAAAGTTATAATTCGAGGTTTGGCTCTCGCCTATTTCCTCCTCCAATATTGGACCAATTTAAAAGATATTTCATAAACTTAATAAGAAGGCTATTATACTGTGTCCCTATGTTTTTCGTTTTTCATTAATAATTGTCAAATTTGTATAATAGGCTTCTGTTGACAGCGGTTTAAATCGGCATTTTTTGAGGGTTCTACTGCTTATAAAAATAATGTATCATCAAAAAGGAAAACATAGGGACATACAAGTAGTTAATATTTATTATTCTGTAAAGAATCATTGCTTTATGGTCATTAACCAGAAAGAAAACAGGCGAGAGCGTTTCTATGAAGACATGACGACCACCCGCATATCCTCTTAAATCTTGTTTGTTATTGTTAGTAATTAACAGAGTTAAGTCGAAGTTTTCGCTTTAATTCATAGCGTTAATCCAATATTCTAATACCAGCTTCTGCTCGCGACTTTATCCGGGTGAAATTTCTTGTTCACCCGACCCACCGCATCGTCTGCCCGTGCTATTACATCATTACCGACTTTACAAAAAGGAGGAGGTACTATGTTCGGCTGTTTGTATGTTTTTTTTTTGTATGTTTGTTCATCGAATACTCCGCCAATTGTCGACGGATTTTCAAAATTCTTTTTTTGTTCGAAAGTAGATAGTTCTGAGGTGGTCCCATTGTCACCAAGTTAGGATCTGATGATGGGATCTTAGAGAAATCGAGGGCAACCCTCAAATTTTATAGGCTCACTTATTGTTATTCGCATATTTTATGAAGTATCTTGTGTATTTGCGTATGATTGTCACCATCTCAGGTAGCTGGGCTGATGATGGAAGGTACAACTCCTTAACAGTAAGAAGTTACTCGAACAGGCAAGGACTGTTTTAATAAATTGTTTTGATGTTTGATAGGGCATTTGCCACATTTGGTCTCATGATCATCAAGTCAGGACCTGATGCTGCAGTCAGGATAGTCTGCAGAGTACCTAACTCCTCGACAACTAACAGCAGATATATCGTGTTTAGGCTCATTGAAAAGGGCTCGATGTGTGGATAAACGCACTGTTAATGAGGAACACGAGAGAGACCTGATGCTGAAGCCAGGAGCATCAGAAAAAGTACAAACCTTGAAATTACAGCACCGTAGTCGTGTTTGGGCTTATTTTAAAACGGACTAAATTTTAAGTTCAATGCAATGTTGACATAAGTCTGGCCTGATGCTGCAGCCAGGATTATCAGCATCTAGTCTAATTAATGAATAAGGTATGCTTCAGAGGTGGTCCCATATAAATTTTATGAACTTTGTTTGGGTAGTTTTGGAATTAGCTTCAACAATACGTTTGTTTTCCACTTAGTTTTTTATTGATGATGTTTATCTTCTTGTGACTAATATTCACATAGCAAGTAGTGTTATATGAATTTTTATTATGGGGTAGGTACAACTAAAAAGCGAAAAATAAAAACTTTTTTACAAAAAAAAACAACCGACTTCCAAAAAAACACTACAAAGTGAAAAATAACTTTAATTTCGGAAGTCGGTGTCGTTGGTTCCACATTTTCGTTTTTTTGACACCGACTTCCGAAATTAAAGTTATTTTTCACTTTGTAGTGTTTTTTTGGAAGTCGGTTGTTTTTTTTTGTAAAAAAGTTTTTTTCGCTTAGCGTTCTTTCTGACTTTATTTTGTTTTTGCCCGCTCCTGATGGATCTAGCGTGTTGATAAATAGCCTATAGCCTTCCTCAAGAATTAGGCTTTTAAATGCAAAACGAATTTTTCATATACGACTGGTAGTTCAGCCTTATTATTTGTTAAGATATAAACAGAAGGTTGCTCGTTTTGTTGTGACTATCAATGTATGGTCCCCAAAGGAGATAAATCGACGTTGTTGTGGTTATCGACGATTAAAGTTGAAGTTTAGTAAGAAACCGATGGATGTTTTCGAAATTTAATGAATAAGTAGAAAACAACAGTTCATTTATCAAATTAAATTGAATTCGAAAACATAGATCGGTATCTTATTAAACTTTAACCCCCTTACTAATAAAAGTATTATATCGACGATGAAATGACAAGAACTCCTAACTGACATTTTTTTTCAATTTTACTTTTTTTACGTAGATGCTTTAAATAATCGTTTGTAAAGTCTATCTACGTAAAAAAAGTAAAATTGAAAAAAATGTCAGTTAGGAGTTCTTGTCATTTCATCGTCGATATCAGATGAATAAATAGTTACACACCGATTTCTCTCTTTCAGTTTTCAGTAATTTGACTTTCGAAAGAAGAAAACATAGCGTTGTGCAACTATACAGACGCTATACAACGTATTAATAAGGGGGTAACTATATCTGATGACCCTGGCCAGGTACTTATCTCTTTTAGTGCCTGCACAGTAAGGATATGTGATCTTCGTTCAAGTGTACCTACACTTAAATGAGGTTCAAGCACGGATATCGATTCAAGCATCCTGCAGTACTTATTCTATGTGGTTTTCGATTCAAACCGTAAAATACGATTTTTCCGTGGTTTTTTATTTACCGAACCAAAAAACGCGAAAGAGCGCGACGCGAGCTTTGGCCTTTCCTCCAAGGTGGACCGATGACCTTATGAAGGTCGCAGGAATCCGATGGATGCTTGGGGGAAGTCTATGTCCAGCAGTGGAAGTCTTTCGGCTGAAATAATGATGATGAACCAAAAAACCGATTAAGCATAATCAGCCTATAATGTTCCCACAGGACTCAGGCCTCCTCTGGCCCAGTGCGGGTTGGTGGATCAGGTAATTCGAAAAATCCGATTACAAGATTCAGATTTTAAAAACTAAGACTGGAGATCAATAGCGCCATTAAAAAAAAACCTCAAGAATATCGTCTCACTACTCGTAAAAATAAAATAAGCATTTTATTTCAACAGCGTTCTAAATAATTTTATTATGATCAAGAAGCTCTTAGTCGTAAACTTCGCTTGTAGATTAGCATCATCGATAAAAAGTTACTCACTGTTATAAAACTTTATTTATTTGCATTTTTAAATTACCCCTCAATAAGATCGGGCTATTAATCTTAACGAGAGATGAGATCAGGACTACTGTGCTATTCTTTAGGATCTGGAGCCGAATAATGTCGTTCCTCTGTCTGAAATCTTGGCCAAATCACTGATTAGTAAATATGCTGTCAAATATCTTATTAGATTTTGAGGTTGGGTGCCAAAATTCTATTAATCTTTTGGCGTAGACATGGCAGTCACCAAATAGGTCGGTATTTAAAACGTTTTCTTTTTTTTACAAAAGTATAAAGCAACTTAAGTGCATACTGTGGATCCCTTGAAATGTAGTGTGCGGTACAATTCCATCCTCATTAAAATTCCATTAATTTACATCATATTAAGTTCACATTCGAATCGCGTCATAGCAACACCTCACAATTATTATCAGTCAATACATGTATCAAGTGAAATACATATCACCTACAAGAGTTAACTTGAGATCCGAGCGGCCCCCGAGCCCCGCGCTGTTACCGCAATCGCCATCGACGCCTCAGTACCGCGAGCTTACGTCATCCGTACGAAGTCTCAAGTTAATACTTGTGGGTTGAAGTTTTGTTATTCCGTATCAATCATCATCAGTATCTCTGTGGTACTTAATAGTACTACGTACAGAAGGGACACTCCCTTCCCCGCGCTCATATCAGATGCCGCTCCTCACCCCGCACTTCGAGGTATTCGTCGCCGACTTTTTAGCAAGGGCGCTCGCGAACCGCAGCGCTGTACTGCTGACACGAACACACAATTTTGCGATTTAAAAGTTTTATTTTCATTTCCGATTTTGTATTTACATAAACTGTTTGTAAGATTTCGCATTTTTAATACTGTTGATGCCAAAAATATAGCATAATATTATTTAATTAACATGACTCTTATAGTCCAAAAGCCCAATACGTGAATCTTAAAAATATTAACAATAGGAAGGAGCGAGTCTTTCGTATCCCTGTTTCCTTTCTCTATCCCTTTCACTCCTATAATCCGATGAAGAAACAAGAAAATTATCTTCGGGTACTTTCGACAAGCTTCGACTGAATACCGCTACGACTACGAGGCGCTGGCGCATCGGCACTATTTTTTACAACGTGCGAAGAAGCCGAACGATAAACATCATTTATTATTATTATTATATTTGCGTGAGCGCCGCAATTCTTTAAAATCTTCTATAGGTTCATATTCACCATAATCATATCACCGCGAACATTAATTGTGACGTGAGTGCAGTGTTTTCGTGAAGAAGAATCAATTCTTGGGCCCAAGAAAACCAGAAAAAAAACCGCAAGCAGCAGCCATCAGACAATCGAGGCAAGGTCAGTCCTAGATTCCTTCATATCCAAATCCAAACCCTACGAATCGCTCCTCCACGTTCACGCATCACGCATAGTATATACCCGCAGAGTAATCGGTATTTTGTCATCGCCGCGCGCCGCAATATGTAGGTAGTTATAACACTAACGATTTTACCCACCAAATACCATGCGATTTAATAACCGATTATTTAGAGATAATTCATTTAAACGAAAATATTTTAGTGTTTTTATTTCATTACGAACTCGACTATATAAATAAACAATTGAACTACAAGGTCACTTCATAATAATGCACACGTTCGGGCAGCGCCGCGCCCGCCGTCGTCGTTCGGTTCAGGGGGTCTACTCCCTAAGCACGAAGTCCGTCGCTTCGGGCTTCGTTACGGGCGTTTCCTACTCCCTATGACCTACGAACGGATGAATCGTTCGGGGCCCGAGCGAAGAATGAATGACAACGCGATTTGACTGTTGTCCCTACTCCCGATGTGTTTTTCCCCGTCCGAACAGTTGAACATGACACTGGTTGTGACGGATAGTTATGTCAGTTGATACGACATCAAAATAGTTCTCGTGCTATCGACGAAAGTTACTAAAATAAAATAATTTCAAACTATGGCTGCTTTTTTATTGATTGAAGAAGCTTTACAGGAAGAGCGGAGGCAACGTCGGTATCATTTACGCCGAAACTTTAGGTTGGCGAGTATTCCCGACGTTGAGTTCATAGGGAACTATAGACTCACTCGGGAATTATTCTAGGGCTTATGTGCGGATTTAAAACCTCTTTTGCCTCAACACATACGCCGAAGTGGTGTTGATCCAAGAATGAAAGTAAGGACATATTAAAGTTTCTGCAACTTATTGAGCTGTATTACCAATCCGTCCCACCCATTTACTGTGGTCTTTGTTTACTTTTGGATCCTCACTCTTTGCCACTGCTCGACGGACTCAGTGCAACTTCCCAACTCAGTGCAACTTCCCATTGAGTTAAGGGAGTTGCACAGGTTTTCCCACAGCCATTTTGAGCGAACTCTCCCGTCGGCACCCCTCAATAATCCGCGAGCCAATTCTTTGTTCTCACCCATAAAATCGAGAAGGGCCTCAATTTGCCAGTGAGTTGCTGCAGCGGTTGGGGACATTTTACACAATTAACCATGGAATGGAAAGCTAATTAGAATACAGAAAACTTCCCGGCTGACAAAGTATATGAACTTTTTTTAAATCAACATCGTACCTACTATAGCCATAGAAAAACCCGTGCTATACTTTGACATTTCATTTGAAAATTTCCTTCAAAAAGTAAACAGGCAAAGGTATCAACAGGATGATGCCGGTTTCCGGACAAAAATGGCAAAAATAATTCAATTCTATATTTAAGACATAATAAAAAGTATATTTTAAAATATGTTGTCAATTTCTAACGACAAAAGTATTAATTTTTGTTTAATAAGCTAAAAAAACTACAAAATAAGTAAACCGGTAATCGACCGGTAAAATAACGCAACTCTATCGCCATGCGTCCTTCGTTCACGAATATTGTCTATGATTCCGTTTGAAACTGATGAATCCGAAATCGTTAGGGAGTAGGGTTCAGTCCGACGTATCGGGCTACTGTCGGACGGGCCGCTCACTTCGTTGACGGACTTAGGGAGTAGACCCCCAGTTCGGTTCTCCCGACGCAAATCGCTTTCCGCGCCATTTTTTCCGCTACGCACTACTGACAGCCAACCCTACTAGAGTTCACGCACACATTTGCACGTGTACAAACGTCATTTGGTTATGTAGTAGTAATAGGTAATTAATTTGCGGGCGTTGTATGGTGTCCGAGGTGTGTCAGTACGTTGTCACCATACGTCTTTTACTGATTGAGGAAAAGTCGTGTGGTGACAACCGTAGGAGTTGATAGGGATTGCTATTTCTTGTGTCCTACTTTCTATGCTTCCACCTTCTCCTTTAGGCCCTTTATACACGCACGTTTTTCTTGCAGTGTAAAACTACGCATTAGTCGCTGCGTGTAGCCATGGTTGTCAGTGTTGTTTGGATCACTAGTATGGAAGTTTGTTGACGGACACGTTTTAACCACGGCGCGGTTTATATGCCGTGTGTAGGCACGGTTATTGTATGAATCAATATGGAAGTTTGTTGACAAACACGTTTTTTCTACGGCGCGGTTTATTCGCCGTACCGTAAAGAAACCGTGTCGTGTACTAAGTACAGACGCCAGCCAGCACATCAAGCTACTACAATCTGTCAAATTTCTTTAATAGATTTTCAACTTTATCACTAAAGGGGTTCAAAGTTGATTGGGAAAATTTGACAGTTTCGAGTAGCTTGATGTGCAGGCGTCTGTACCTGGCTGTATTCATTGTTGGTATTTCATTTCACTATCGTACAAACTACGTATATATGAAACGAAATAATTCTACGGAAAAGAAACAATTTAAACAACCTTAAAATTACTGAAACACTTATCTTCAATTTCCATAAATTACTTTTTTCACAATGACACAATATGTCGCCATTTTGTTTCGAAAGTACATGCACCAGTAAATATAACTGAGAGCCGTACGGACAAAAAGAACAATAAGTTCAACCGCTCATTTACTGAACGACTGCCTGCTGTAATTAATTCTCATGCCTACTTATATATTTAAATTGTTTTTCACGCACACTGAGTCAATTTCATCACCACAGTGTTATTTACAGTGGTTGAGGCGTGAAAACATGAACCCTACAAAAAATATGTAGATAAGACCTAATTTCAGGTGTATTGTTTTGTGAGCCATCACACTAATGCCTTTACAAATAAAAGTTGTATAGCGTCTGTATAATTACACAACGCGTTGTCTTCTTCTTTCGAAAGTCAAATTAACTAGCCAAACTAATTAACTATTCGTCTGATATAATACGTTTATTAGTATAGGGGTAATATTATAAAGGCGAAAGTGTGTTTATGTTTGTTACTTCTTCATGCTCAAACGACTGGACTAATTTTAATAAAATTTTGAATGGTGGTAGCTAACACCCTGGATTAACATATAGGCTACTTTTTATCCCGATATTCCCACGAGATCGACACTTACGCGGGTGAAACCGTGGGGCGCAGCTAGTAAATTATAAACGTAATCAAAATCTAAAAAATTATTTCACTTATACCTACATAGGCACTTATGAAATGTCAAAAGCTAGGTGCACGGTTGCAATTAGTCGTTTCCTATGGAGAAGAACTGGCAAGAAACTCCACGGTCACTCTTTTAAAAATACTTGGCTTTTACGATGTTTTCAAATTACAGTTTTAATTATTGAGGCTCAGAGGAGGCCCCATTATAGTCTCCTCAGGGATGTGCCTTACAGGCGTTGCACGGGGGGGTTCCGGAATTGGTCTTTTAAGAGGAACCGGGACCGCCCCTATGTGCTGATGGTGATCACCGGGGTGGTTTTAGTGAGGTAAAAATTCTACACTCCCCAACCTCCCTCCCCGGAGGTCGAGTGCCTTTTGAAGGTTTCCCCCGAAAACAAAAAAAAAAATTATATGGGGGGACAGTGTACCTGTCAACCAAAAAAAAGTACCAGGTACTTAACAAAATAGAAAATGGTATACAAATCTACAGTCTACGAGACCAACAATGTTCTCCCATTTACAAAATATAAAAGATAAATAAAAATAGGTAACGTAAACAACGTATGAACTGTGACATATGTGATAATTATGGCTGGAGTAGGTCACCCCCTTTCTAGCCATATATTTTATCTTTCACAAACTGCTGAGATGACAGCTAGTAGAGAAGTATGGAAGATAAATACATGCTGCACCACCAAATAAATTAAGCTAAGGGACAGAGAAATGATGAACGTAAACAGTTAACCCCTAATGTGATGTTGTAAAATGCAAGTTTCTCTGACTATGTTTTCCCGGCTAAACCTACAGATATAGATACACCTAGATAACGCAAGAGCAACTATTTCGCGTGCCAAAATCACACCAGCTTACGTACAAAAATCGTAAGCCGCCACTTTCGGGCTCAGTCCAGAGGGGCAATTCTCGTAATTTAAAACGTTCAAAATCTAGTCGCAGTCTCATCTTGGCGACACACAAATGTCAAAAACTTGTCAAAATGTAGGGAAATTAGAGGTATTTTTGACAGATTGAGACTGAGATCAGACTGTGAACGTTATTAAAATTACGAGAATTGCCCCTCTGAGTACCGCTAGCTGCCGAGCGTGAGCGCTGGCGCTAGGCCCCGGGGGTGGGGCGAGACGGGTGCCGCATGCCGCACGCGGCGGCCTCTAATTGATTTGATTTTCCCAACACTAAATAGTGCTTGTGACGTCATAATGGGTAGTATAAAAATGCCTATGGCATTAAGTCCGCCTCCGTACATTTATGTGCTTAAAGTATTAAATATATAAATAAAAATGGCACGCTTGGTTTTCATACAGATCGTGTTACTTGCGTTATCTAGGTCTGAATCTATATCTGTGGCTAAACTGATTGTGATGCAATTTTGAATAGCTCTGAGGAAATACACAGGGCGGCAGGGACATTGACAGACAACCTGTTACTATGGATTCATTACATAATTCTGAACCTGAAAAAAATTGCTATTCCATACATTTTGCCCGCGTGGATATTGCACTTATACATATACATATGAAACAGCAGATTTTTTTTTTGATAACCGTCTCAATATTTCTACGTTATGGATTCTAGAACCATGTGCTGAATGTATGGTAACAGTTTGCGCATCGAAGTCCTTGCCACATACTTAAAATAATCATCATAACAGGATGTTTAAGATTTTATGGGCAAATCAGAAATTAAAATGAACGAAGGCAATGCGCTAGTATCTTCTTATTACGAATTGCGATCACCAGACACGGTAGGTCGGTAGGTAATCATGGCACAATTTTCCTAACAACGTTTTTCACAGAGCTTGACAATTAGGCTCATGTTGCGTACGGCACGCGTATCCGTCTTTTGTTTTATTTTTAGACGGGATATGTTAAAAAATAAAACAAAAGAAGTCTGAACATTTTGTTTTCATCCCACACAAAAAATACCTATTTTGGGAATCTCAACCTGTTAGACAGTAATAAGAAAATAAACGACACATCTGAAGATGTATCCGTAATTTATTCTAGACAGACTCGTAAGGATTCTTTTTACCTAAAGATAGTCGTCTAAGCTCAGTGCATTGGGACTTTCTTCTTTACACCGTAGTCATAAAACACACCGTACGCGTATGAAGATATATTTTTGAAGCAAAATTTATAAAGCACCGTGTTTTCTAGACTTGGTTGTTTTCTTAGGATATTTTAGGCACCAGTGAGTTACGATGAAGGAAAACTTTATAAGGAAACACGAAAGTCTGAAATCGCAAACACGCAGTGAGCAAAGTTTATCAATGCTCGTTGCTTGTTTGTGTGAGAGAGATTACAGGGTGACATTACTGCTATATGGCTAGGTCGGACAAGAACATAATTCCTCAGACTAAGGTGATGAACGCAGGCAGCATTTTGTATGTAGGTGCTATTCGCGAAATAAAAATAATATTTGTAAACTGTTCCACCGAATAGTACTTGACAAGATTTTGTTTTGGTGCCGTGAGTGGAATAGTTTAGGTGCGGTTCGCTCAAGTTCGGTTAAAATCGGTGCTCTAAGTGGAATAACTTAAAAACATTATCCTCCATGAGTGGTGATATTTGAGCATGTCCAGCACGCTCTAGACAGTAAGCCTCGGATAAACTTACTAACTTTGCCAAACAGTTATAGCAGATAGCTCGTGCCAATCCGAAAGACGACAAAGTTTGTCTGGTGTAAAATGAGGGATATTAATTGTTTATTATACTATCAACTTAACTTATCCGCATATTCGAATCACAACTATAATTCTTCAACAGTATGAAATGGTTAGGTATAACGCGGAAAATTGAATTGACGTAGTGTATCAATTTGATAACCAAATAATTTCCCTGACTTTGCCAGCGCTGGTTGTCAGCTCCGCTATCAACCTGACTGGCTATAATGATGATGATGAAGAAGTACACTCAAGAATAATGTTACAATACGGTGTGACTAACATCAAACACGAATAAATAATAATACATGCGTTACTAACATAATCTACAGATAAAGATAGAAAATTTAATAGAATTCTCAGCACACAACGATCGTCTAGAGGTCGTTAAGTTTTTATATACGTATAATTATGTTGTCTAATCACTGTCAACACTCTTGTTTATTTTATTAAGTAAACTGTATGTGAGTGTAAAAGTTGATACTCGAAAGAGTGTTTCGAGTTAGTGTAAAAGTAATTTTGTTGATTTTTGGGAATTAGATTTCATCGCCGTCTTAACTATTTGCCGTGTAACCGTAGTATCATTTAATTAGTCGTGGCACTTAAGATTTTCTTGATAATAGAGTCTGCCACCAACTAATATATATAATAACATACACAACTACACACACATTACACCCCACATTTACTCACCTCAACTGTTTTGAATGTCTATTCTAGCTTTTTTTTACTCACATTTTTGCTTATAACTAATTATTAAATATAAAATTAAAATTAAATTGTTAATTGTAAATTATTAATAATTAATTACCTACTATGAAATCATTAACCAATCTTGCGCTAGCAGAAGATTTAATTAGTAACTATGTATAGTGCTTGGGTCACCAAGATACAGGCTGTGCCTAGTTTGGGACCCGCAGTTAAATCGGTCTAAGTCTTCTCTTGGTTAGAACTAAAAAAAAAAAAAAACTTGAAAGAGTTTCAGCTTCGAACTGAAACATAGTATCCTATGGCACTCGTTCTATCAAAATACAAAAAGTTTTATTGGAAAAAGAAAAGGTGATGACAGACAGTAATCCTATTAATTTTATAAACGCGAAAGTTTGTGAGGATGGATGGATGTTTGTTACTCTTTCACGCAAAAAATACTAAACGGATTTTAATGAAACTTTACAGTAATATAGCTTATATATCAGAATGACATAGCTTATACACACATCAAAAGTGTCTAGGGATCAAGCATTTTTATGCGGATTTCTTGAGATTGAGATGTGGCTTTGTAATAAATTTATGATTTTATAAATTTATATGGATCCTTTTTGGTGCATTTCATAATTTGAATCAGGAACTGTGAATCATATTCGAGTAAAAGATGAAAATCAGCTGTCAATATTTTCCCTATAAAAACATACAACGCATTGAAGACATTATTAGTGCTACTGTTTCCCTACTACTGATTAAAACCAACGTTATTATGGAGCGGCGACGTCATTTAAGCAGGGAAGAAATGCTCAGAGCCGTGGGAATGATAGAAGCTGGTTCCCGGCAACGTACTGTGGCTTTAGCTCTGAATACAAGCCAGAGTGTTATCAGTCGACTTTGGACACGTTACCGAAGCACTGGTACCGTGGCTGAGCGCCATGGAGGACGGTATCGCTGCACCACACGGAGACAAGACCGATACATTCAAATCTTAACTCGAAGAGCTCCAACAATAACCGCCATGATGTTAGCCGTGAGGCTTCATCACTCTTCAGGGAACTTAATTAGCGACCAAACAGTCAGAAACCGCTTGCATGAAGTGAACCTTCATTCCCGAAGACCGCTACGGGTACCACCTATAGCAATGCACAATCGTAGGATTCGATATCAATGGGCTCTTGAACACAGAAATTGGGCAGAAGAACAATGGCGTTTCGTGTGCTTTTCTGATGATTCTCGTTTTGGTATGAGACCGGATACAAGACGTATACGACACTGGAGAACCCCTGGACGCCAACAGCGATTAAAATCCTGCCAGGAAGTCCATCCTTATAGTGGTGGAACCATCATGGTATGGGCGGGTATTTGGATCGGCGGAAGAACTGAGTTGATTTGGATCAGAGGCAACCTCAACGCTCAAATTTATGCTGAGACGATTGTATCAGACGTCATCGTTCCTCTACAAGTGCAAATCGGTCCCTTATTTCAGTTAATGCATGATAATGCACGACCGCACACCGCAAGAGTTGTAAGACAGACTCTCGCCGCAGCTAACATCAATGTCCTGCCCTGGCCTGCTCAGTCGCCAGACTTGAACCCGATTGAGCATGCATGGGATATGCTACAGAGAAGAGCTCTGCCGAATATGGAGGGTATCCAGTCGCAAGAAGACCTTTTTTTGTTGTTGCAACGAACATGGGCTGCCATTCCACAGCGTGATTTGGATGAACTCATTTTGAGTATGCCAAACCGATGTTCTTGTGTTGTTAGTGTTCGCGGTAGAAACACGGATTATTAATTGTTTAAGTTACCCAATAAAATTTTAAAGAAAACTGTTATTTCAGTCTTTTTTTCGAACTTTTGTGTTAGTGGTTCAAATGTCAAAAATCCCTTTATTAGGAAAATGGCAAATTTCTTTATTAATGCAAAGGTGACTTGGTTTATCGTTACTGTGACAAACGAAAACACTTTATTTGATGAATCCTTAAAGAAAATTTTAATTAATATCAATCAGGAGAAAAGTTATTGCAAAAATATAATATGTTGATCCCTAGACACTTTTGATGTGTGTATATCGGTTCCCTACAAAATGGTTAAGCTGGACGGTGCTGATCCACGCGTCATGTTCGTGAACGGGCGCCGTCGGTTGAGACTGGTCATCTCTTAACTGCCAAGGCTTATTTTTAATCTTATATTTTGAATTGTTTCTTCACTTGTGTTTTTTTTTTTTACATTGTTCTCACATATAGAAGCATCAAGAATAATGTACACAGGATTTTGTAATATCTTGATTTAAAAGAGTGTCCATGGAGTTTCTTGCCCGTTCTTCTCCATAGAGATCTACGTTTTGGAATGGGCAACTAGCTTCAACTTTCTGACTAACTGACTGACTATTTAATTTTGACAATTCAAAAGTGCCTGTACATGGTTTAATTGAAATAAATGATTTGATTTGATTGATTTGATTTGACACATAGGATACTTTTTAATCCCGATATTCCCACGGGATCCATATTTATGCGGGTGAAACCGCGGGGTGCTACTAGTTTTACATAAACACAGTTAACTTTGTACGTCACAAGTTTTTAAGTTAGAGGGTCAACGGAAGACCAAGATACATCTTGGGGGTCGGAGTGCGAATGAGTAGAAATAAATATGTATAATTATGTCGGTTCACAAGTCAAGTTTAGTAAAGCGTGTAATATGTCGTGAGTGTGTTTGTGTGAGTGTCCGTGAGAGTCAAAGTGTGAGAGAGGCTTTTTATTTTTCAATCAGCTGAAGTTTTATTGCAATCGATTCGATTTCTTCGTGTGCTAAGTAATCACAGCCGCAAAGGTCGAACAGTCAGGTTAAGCTATGCTTGCCGCGGTCGGTCCGTGGATGGATGGTAGATCTTTACATACCGAGACCCCTCCGTGCCTCGGAACGCATGTTAAGCCATTGGTACCGGTTGTCATTCATGGATGTTTAACAATCTTTAAGTCGGACAACCCGACTTATAAAGGGTTTATCATATTACCCAGTTACTGGGTTGTGGAGGTCAGACAGGTAGTCGCTCCATGTAAAATACTGGTATTCAGATTTGGTTTGATTGGAAGCCGACTCCAAGATATTTGTGAAAAGGCTAGGTAGTTGATGCTTTCCAGGGATTACTTTATAAAAACATAATATTATAAACAAACAATTTTAAATCATATTAGGTATAACTTTAGATTATGATACTCGTAATATAGCAGCTGAAAAGATTTGAGCTAATAAATTATTCATGATCAGTTTAAGAAAATCATCATTATTCAGACCAATCTAAAAACTGATCTTAATGGTTTCTAAAAACGTTATTCACGTATCTAAGAACCTAATAATATATCACTGTTTATCCTAGCTGTCACCGTCAGCCAGCCAGAAATTTCAACTCATCTGAATACAAAATCAGCTTTTTATCATCTGTCAACATTATCAAGTACAGACGCCAGCACATCAACCTACACCTAACTGTCAAATTTTCCCAATCAACATTGAACCTTATGCTTTAGCGATAAAGTTGAAAATCTATTACAGAAATCTGACAGATTGTAGTAGGTTGATGTGCTGGCTGGCGTCTGTACTACTCAAATATACTAAATCTTCATATCGTTTAATGCTTTATTTTTCATCGAGTATTCTTTTTTTGTTTGAAATTCTTCATTTTTTTTTTGCTTTTTCTTATTACTATTTGATGATTGTCTGGATATTAAAGAGTTTTTTTTTGGATAACTTAAATTGTTTAAAGCAATTAGGGGTTAAAACTAATCCATATGTACCTACATATATTTTATAAATTGGAGTCGCTTTTCATGGCTGTCTGTGACCGTGTAACCGCCTTGTTCTTATAAACTTCACAACAATCTGTCAAATTTATTTAATAGATTTTCAACTTTATCGCTAAAGTATAAGGTTCAAGGTTGATTAGGAAAATTTTACAGTTTCGGGTAGCTTGATGTGCTGGCGTCTGTACATAGTATAAAAATGTAGTTATTTGTGTCTGTTGTGGCCGCATAGATCATCAAAACTAAGATTGTGTTGCGGTTGTTACCAACATTTAGAAGATTTTTTCCGCAAGGTTCATATGTATGTGTCGCAGGCTCGCAGCCAATTGGTTTAATACGTTTAGTTAACCGCCTAGCCTTTAACTAAACGGCGGCTGTTCAACCAACGGCCTGAATGATACTCAATTATAGTTCAGGTTGGAACTGTAACCAATCAATGTAGCCAGCTCACAGCCATGTAACAGTTTCATCTAATATAGCGTTATTAGAGCATAAGCGTCTATTGTCGTGTTCTGCGAATTTCCTTTAACAATTCTGTTTGTAGATGAAGGAGCGGGAATGTAGTTACTCAATTCTCTTGCATCAGTGCACCAAATAGATAGGTACAGAAGGTCGCCTCCATACAACGAGAGGAAATGCACGCACACATAGACACGCTTCACGTACAGCGAGTGAAAGCGCACTTGCGACTGGCATTCGTTTGAGAACGCTGTACAGTGACATTCAAATACCTTAAGGGTCATTTTCGGTCTGCTCATTGCACGATAGAATCTGCTTTACTGGCTTTTTTTTAATGTATCGCGTTGTAATATCAATACCGCAGAATGACATTTAGATATCATCTTTACGTGTCAGACTAAATTAAAAATTTGACACCGACCGACTCTGACAATTAAATAGATATTGTCCTATTAAGGCCAGCGCAGCGGGGCAATTGTGTAACACATTATCAATTGGAATCGGTTTCATTTTGACAGTTCAACAACATTCATTGCGTTATTTACGTGTTGAGCTGGAGCAGACAAATTTTTCGAACTTATGAAGCAATGGATTAGCAATTTGTTTCAAAATGATTCAGATTCCGATTTATAGTGTGTTACGCAATTAGGGTGCTGGTTATTAAAAAGGATTCAGGTTGATGTCAACCCGACATTGGTAAAAGGTGCATGCTATTTTGATCGTTGTTATCAATTATTTAAATAAAGTTTTCTATCCAATAGTCCGCTTAGTGCCGTAGCTTCAAATCTTATGAGGTATGTGTCCTGACTTGGCAATGGAAATAATTTGAAAACTGAATAAAATATAAAAAGACTTTACAGTACAGGTGACGCACTATGACGGTTTAATGCCATCTTGATTCCAGTGTAAAAGAGAGACAGAGCTATACATGACCAAAAGCACCATCCCTTTCTTCGCACTGGAATCACGATGGCAGTAATACTTCGAAATATAGCCCCTGTAAGCGCATTTGCGACTAGTATTCCTTTGAGATCTCTGCACTGTACGAGTACGTACGTCTATATGTTCGTGCGCCTGTTTTCGCTCGTTGTATGGAGCTAACCTTCTGAACCTATATATTTTATGTTAGTCACTCAATTCTCTCCCTTCGTACATAAGGCAATCGTCGAAGCGAGGTCAGACTTGCGGTTCGGTGTCAGTACAAGAACGCCGTCAAATATAGAATCGTTGCAATTTTGAATTTCGAACAGTGTGCATTTGTGTTTAGATTGCAAATTATTGTCATTGATAGCTTGTATTGGTGAATTTGAGTATGGAATTTCTAACTTCGTTTTATAATTAGTAATGGCTCGGAATTCAAAGGCAAGGTTTGAATATTATAATTGGTTCTATAATGCATAGTGCACACAGAGGCAAGTTGCACTACTAGGTTCGAGAGGTAGCACGACTGGTCTCGATGAGTGGCATAAAAAAAATCTTTTTATGCCTGTAAAATATTCTTTTGGTCACATTTAGACAAACGATTGTTGTAATGGCCCATTGGTTAAGATCTTGCCTCACATGCATGAAAATATGGGTTCTAATCCGGGCATGTACCATAGTGACTTTTTAAATTCATAATTATGTACTTTGGAAGTTTTTCTCGGACGTGAAGGAAAACATCGTGAAGAAATATCGACTGTCTGAATTCGCCAAGCCCGTCATTATCGTGGTGATCAATACTCATGCCGTCTCTATATGAGAAGAGGCCATTGCTCTATAGTGAGACAATAATAGGCTGGTACTATTAGACAAACGATTTAAACTAACATTAAAAGAAAAAAAAAAACGTGTGGGGTCGGGGGACCCCCGGCAGGAACGAAGTCCAAGATGGCGGCTGCAAAAATTTTAAAATGACGACTGTCTGTACATTTTTACAGCCTTCATCTTGGATTTTCATTTTGACCTCACTACTGGCTTCAGCACAAATACACCCAAGAGGAAAAACTTTAAAAAATTTGCAGCTGTCATCTTGGATTTTCATTTTGACTTCGCTATCGGCTTCAGCTCGAAAACCATAAAAACTATGTCTTTCTCTCTCTCTCGGTCTCGTTCTACTTCATTTTTTTTATTAAGTATGTAATGTACTGAGCAAATAATTACTAATGTCTAATTAATGAATAAAAATATCAAAATTAAATCCTAACTTGACTAAAACTATAAACAAACTAAAATATATTCTAAAATATATAATGCTCTGACATTACATATAGGTAATAGGTAATAGGTAATACGGGCTGGTATCCGCAACTCCACGTCAATGCGCGTATTTTGCGTACGGGACATTACATTACATATATAATAAAAGTCGCATGGAGAGGGCATAACGCTTTTTCGTTACGTGACGATTTCTACCAGTTTACTCCTACCGCAAGCACTTCGTTTCAAAAAGTTTGTTGCCAACAACGCAAATTCTGATGACAACAATATAAAGGCATCTCAACCTATAAAATATAATACAACACAGCATACAAAAGTCTTCCACATTCAAACAATTCGAATTCCTATAATCCACATTAAACTCCTTTAATTTGAATTCCCTTCAAAAGCATACGTGCCCTCAAACACCTACCATTGACATTTGCAAGGCCAAATGCTTTAATAAAATTCGTACGAATAATTTCCTTTAAGGCGCTTCTAAATTGGTGTTTTTTTAGTGAAATGTGTGGCTTGTGGTGACTTTTTACGGCAACATTTCGGCAACTTTTTTGTTGCTGACTATTATTACTTGATACAGGGTGACAGAGACATCAACGCGAAACTGTAACCATGAATTCAGCACATGATTCTAGACCTCATAGCGTAGAAATTTTCCGTAAGTTAAGGAAAAAAAAACCGCCTTTTCATAGAAAAGTTCAATACCACGCGGTCAAAATGTACCGAACACCTATTTTTTTTTTAATAGCCCGCGATTAATTTTTACCTCCTTCTGGGGGTCAGAATCATGTACTAAATGATAACAGGTTGTGCATCGATGTCCCTGCTACCCTGTTTCTGCAACAGTATGACCCTTGTCTTTTACATGGGCTACAGTCATAGCAATAGTAACTGGTGAAACCGATTGAAATGCATAGAACAACCGACACACGATGTCAGAATGAGATGCACATTATTATGAAACAAACCGTATGCCCGATGGGATTTCCCATCTATAAACGAACTTTTAGACAAACTTTCCCCATTTAACCCTTTTAGGTTTAAGAATTCTGCCGTCCTTTAACTAGAAGGCCGTTAAGCCCAAAAAGTTGTTTCGGAGTAAATGCCAAAAAACGGGGGAATCGTTGTTTCTTAAAAACTATGATACTTAGGATAATGATTGTTGGACACATCAATTGATATTTCTTTCTGTTTATCGTAGATAACCCTTTTTGTCCAATAACTATTATTAATTAATTTTAAAATTCATTTTTCTCATTTTGTTAAGCATGTAACCTAGTTATTGCATCTTATTACTGTACTAAAAGGCCGTTATCCATACCTTAGCGGTTTTTTAGTCAAGTAATTTATTTAAAATGTTAAGCTTCATAATGTTTGTTATATTTTGTTTAGAAATACTTAACTAAAAAGTTGTTAAGTGACATAACTGCTTTATAGTCATGACATTCGCTTTAATTTCAATTTCAATAACTTTCCTAATGAGCAGTTACGGGGCTTTAGATGCTTTTTAGCTAATTGTTGGCAATGTTATATGGAATTTTTGTAAACTCTTAACTACTTTACTTAACTAAAAGGTGGCTAAAAATATATCGCTTGTGGTTAACTTCTGTGTAGCATTCATATGGACATATGTGAGTAATTAATTAAATATTTACATCATGTTAAAAATCAAAAGTATAATTCAACATTTAAAAGATAAAAGAATTACTAATAATTTTAATACGCAATAATAATCAACTTAGTAGGTAGTTCATTCCCGTGGGTTAATTATTCGAAATGATATCGTTTACCAACCTCCACGCGGACGGATCCATAAGCAAAAGCTTGTAGTTTTAAGTATTTAGGAACATAACAATATCTAAATTAAACACAGTCATCAATATACTCAGCCTATCGCAGTCCACTGCTAGACAAAGGTCTCTCCCAGGCTGCGCCATAACACCCTGTCCTCTACCTTCCGCATCCTGTTTGTCCTAGCCACCTTATTTAGGCCGTCGATCCATCTAGTTGGGGGAGGCTCACTCGACACTCGCCGATACGCGGTCTCCACTCCAGGACTCGTCTGCTCCACCGGCCATCGGTCCTTCGACAAACATGGCCAGCCCACTGCGACTTCAGTTTGCTTACTCTGCAAGCTATGTCGGTAACTGCGGTTCTTTTCCTGATATTTTCATTCCTGATTTTATACTTCAAAGAGACTCTGAGCATAGCTCGCTCTATAGCGCGCTGAGCGGCCTTGAATTGTGTACCAGCCCGACCGTCAATGTCTTCGTTTCGGCAACGTATATCATGATAGACAGGACGCACTGGTTAAGACCTTAGTCTTCAAACACTGCGGGATAGGCGACGAGACGACTTGACGAAGTTTCCCAAATGCTGCCCAGCCCAACTGGATCCTTCAGTCGGCTTCTTTCTCAAAGTTGTGTCTACTGAGCTGGTTGACTTGCCCTAGGTAGACATAATCCTTCAAAAATTTGGTTGGACTCGTTAAGATGTGCGAATTGTACATGAATTTTGTCTTGTCCAAATTTAAGCTGAAACCAACCCACCGAGAGGCTCCATTTCGGCTGAAGAGATTTAGTCAATATGACGATGTCATCGGCAAATCGAACAAGATGAACAGACGCTGAAACAGTTAGACCAGATGTTGCACAACCTAAATGGAGCCTCCATTTAGGCTATGCAGCATCTGGTCTAACTGTTTCAGCGTCTCTGCCATTAGGACGATATCATCGGCAAATCGTAGATGTGAAATGTACTCGCCATTCACGTTGATACCCTGTCTAGTCCAGTCAGCCAGGGATATTACCTATATCCCCCTGTCTCACCCCTCTGAGCAGTTGGATGGGGTTGTTTTTTGATTCTGGATCTGAAAAGTCATTATGGCAGCGTCGTACAAACATCGCAATGCCCGCACGCGCGCGCGCGCGCTCTCTCTATCTTTCTCTCTCTCTCGTCTCTTCAATGTAGCGTCAGTCAATTCGACATCGTTGCAGAAATGCCAAAACTGCCCATATTTTGACGGAGTCGCATCGTTTCTCGTAGTCCACAAATGCTATACACAGAGACTAGTTATACTCCGCGGTATTCTGTATAATTTGCCGAACATAGATGTGGTCTATGGTACTGAAGCCTTTTCGAAAACCGGCTTGATTTGGCGGCTGGAACTCGACATGTCTCTTCGCGAGACGGTCCGTGACGACCCTCGGGAGCAGCTTGTATAAGTGTTTCAGCAGTGAGATGGGTCTATAGTTCTTCAGCGAGGATTTGTCACCTTTTTTGAAGAACAGAACCACCGCATCTCTGCTCCACGCCTCGGGCGTTGTACCCTCTTAGATGACGGAATTAAAGAGACTCGCTAGCTCTTTGATTTTATTGTATTTATTTTTTTGGATCGTAAGTAAGCACTAGGAAGTGGTGCAGTGCGGGCGTTTTGGGGGGACTGTCTTTTGTAATTTTGACGTTCGAAAAGTGCTGATTCTCAGCCTAGTTTGAATAAATGACTTTTGATTTTGTTTTCTTGTCGTTTTGGGTTTTTCTGTTTGAATATCTTAATCTGTATCGTCACTTCTTCGATCTTAGTTAGATCTCGTAGTTCATATCTTTGACAGAGTCCGTGTCAGTGCCCTCCGGGTGGAAAGATTTAGTCCGACGGGACGGCGGATGGCTTGAGCAGGGCACCCGCACCCCACTCAACCCCGGAGTGAACGCGGCGCGAGAGTCGGCTAACTGCCTTTTAGCTAATTAATGAGGCTTAGCTGCTTTTTAGCTAAGTATTCTGGGAAATGCGCAGAATTACATGCTTAACTAAAACAGCGTTAAGGGCTGGTAACTGCAAATAAGTAAATTTTTTCACATAAACTGTTCTTTAAATGCTAACTATAAAGAAGTTATAGTCCGTTAGCGTCTTTATAGTCAAGAAAAATCAGATAACGTGCTTGTAGTTAAGTAGAAGGCTAGAAAATAATCATCACATCGGGCAGTTAAGGTATTTTAAAGTACATTAAGCTAAGAAGTGTGGGTTAGACGCTTTCAAGTGATGGAATCATCAAAAATTATGTTACTTAACGGCCTAAAAGATGTCCATATCTTTGGAACTATTTATGTTATAAAAATGTTTCTTAGACAGAAAGATAGAGAATTTTAAACTAAATCACTTTCTATTAAAAAGTAAAAATTGACCATTTGAGGGTTTACGGCTTTTTTAGTTAAAGGACGGCAGAATTATAGTCATTAGAATCATTAATATATTTCTACCATAAACACTTTTCCATATGAGATTTGTTCTTATGGTAGAAATCTAACTTAGACAGAAGTATTAATGATTCTAATGATCATAATTCTGTAAATATGTACCTGTTACAGTCGCAAATCATATTTTGATCAAGTTACAACCTAACACTGACTTGAAAATTGCTAAAACCGTAAGAAAAATTGCATTTCGCGGGGTTAGGCTGTGCGGTGTCTGTCAGAAAATTAATGAATATAAGATTTTTAATAAGTAGAAGATGAAACAACAACAGAAATGTTGGCAACATTTAAATACTCGATAGCGGAGCAATCGCCCGGTAACATTTAATATTGCATCAAATAGGTTCTAAACTTAGCCATACTCAAAATATTGCTGAATGTTGCCAGCAACTTATTGCAGCCGAAAAAATGATGGCAAGTTTAGACGCGCCCTTAGCAACTCGTTAGGCGTACGCCTGATGTGAATAAAATTGATGTTGATACAGGACCCGATTGACACGTAATTCGGAATGAGCCTACTTTACATAGGTACACGTTGGAATTTGCGACAATTAATTTCAGTGAAGGGTTTCTGTAGTGTTTGACATTGAGCTGTCACCTTGATATGTTGTGTTGTGTGGGTGGTGTGTGCTGAATGTTGAAAGGTGTGTTTTTCTTGAGTTGAAAGTGAAGACATTATTTACCCTATTGAGACTTTTTGGATACCTAAACATACCCTTAAATTGTTTGTTCTTTCTTATTTGAATTGGAGTTGAAATGTTTGTATTGAATTTGAGAAAATAAACTAAATTCCAATTTTCATTGCCGTAAAAAAAAACTTCAGAGAGGTTTACATTAGGTGCTAGTTTAATTTCGTGTAACACACAAATTGAAACACACTCATCACAAAACAAAAACTCAAAACAAAAAACAGCGACAAACGCGTCCATAATTTCCCAACTTCCCCCAGAGATAGCGAGCCCCAGAAAAGTCCAAAACTGCCACTGTATTCGCGAAACTCAAGTATTTGATTACGAAAGGATTATTAGACAGGAAAATGATGAAGTTACAGCACAAAATAAATACACACAGAAGGCTCTATAGAATGAGAAAAAACTGGCAAACACACACATAGACACGCTTCACGTACAGCGAGTGCAAGCGCACTCGCGACTGGCATTTGTATGAAAAGGTCAAGAGCGTGCCCATTCAGCAACAAGAAAATGTTTTAATAGATTTTCAACTTTATGGCTAAAGCATATGGTTCAAAGTTGATTGGGAAAATTTGACAGTTTTGGGTAGCTTGATGTGCTGGCGTCTGTACGTGTCTATTTATTTATATATACTTTGTTGTATACCACAGAGAGAGAGAGAGAGAGAGACGGTCTTGTAGCTAAAGTTATAAGAGCTGCATGGGTTCATCGATCAGGTTAAGCTACGCTTGCGGCAGTTGGTCTGTGGATGGGTGACCATCTTTACACACCAAGACCCCTCCATGCCTCGGAAATCACGTAAAAGCGTTGGTTCCGGCTGTCATTCATGGATCTTTGACACTCGTTATGGGTCGTCAGAAATCCGAAATTTTGACAACCAGTCTTACCAAGGGGTTTCGTATTACCCAGAAACTGGGTTGTAGAGGTCAGAAAGGCAGTCGCTCTACATAAAATACTGATACTCAGCTGCATTGGTTAGACTGGAAGCCGATCCGAACATAGTTGGGAAAAGGCTAGGCAGATGATGACTTTATTGCATACCATAAAATACATAACAAAAAAAAATACATTTAACACTTCAAAACATACAAAGGGCGGCCTTATCGCTTTCTGCGATCTCTTCCAGGCAACCTTGGAATGGACTGTGGTTGCGTGGAATTAAAAATGGGGTTGTCTTATGTGCAAAATAATGAGTACCTATATATCTATATAGGCACGCATTATTTCTTATCTTTTAGGTTGTATCTATTATAGATACATAGACATATATAAAAATGCTATGTAATAGATACATAGATACATACATGCTAAATATACAGGGTCAAATTACATTATCTAGCGTAACTCCACACAGACGTGATACGTATCGATATCAAACACACGGTAAAACAAAAAAAAAACTCATACTTATAGTAAAAGTGCACAGTGCTACAAACCCCCACCCTATTCCAAGTTAAACAAATATCAACTTTATTTCAATGACAATTAAGTTGAGTTCAGTGACAATTGAAAAACTTATAAAAATGTTTGAAGTTGTAGCGTAAACTGAACTTTATCGTGTAGGAATTAAAGTTATTTTTTTATTAATACACATGTTTAGATTTTTGGCAAATAAATCGCGAACGCAGATTAAGTAACTAAACTACCATCGGTCGCTGACCCCCAAAAATATTATGAAATATATATTTTTTTTTGTTTTGTTATGTTTAGATATGGATACCCATCACGTCTGCGGAGTTACGCTAGGTAATTTACTTTGACCCTGTATAAGCAACGAAAATAAAAATGATGGCTACAGATTATTACAGACAGCTACAAGAATAAGCCGGGGTAGCGGGATCGTTCGAAAGGGTTACCGCTGCCCCGGAACATAAAGGGCTAAGGAAGGAACACGGGTGGAATTTAGTCAGTAAGAGTCTGACACTCCCTTCCGCTCCACCTAGAGCGGGAGGAGTCATCAGATGATTTCCCATCCAAAAAAAAAAAGCTACAAGAATAAGCGCCTCTATGGGTGCTTACGCGTTTGTATGGAGCCAGCCTTCTGTACCAATTTATTATGTGGTTAGAACAGACTGACACAAAACAAGATAAAGTTTCAATTATATAAATTGGAGGGTTTAAACTTCAAAGTGACGCCAGCGGGTGCTCTTTATAGGGTTAAGATGTTGACTACCAATTAGTAGGAGCTATCAAGATATTATTCTTTCTATTTCAATTTGGTGAAAATTGTGGAAGGCTTTTAGAATTAAAATTGCTTTTATTTATTATAAGTGCTATACAAAGAAATGTATTTGTTTATTTTCGGTATGAGAGACAGTTATTATAGTGCAGACGCCAGTACATCAAGCTACCCGAAATTGTCAAATTTTCTCAATCAATTGTGAACCTTATGCTTTAGAGATAAAGTTGAAAATCTATTAAGCGGACTACATGGCCTAAAGCGCGGTCACTGTCGGACTGCATAGAAAAGAAAGAGAAGCGCGATGACTCAACGCTGATAATTTATTGCAAAATATGAAGCAATTATCTATATACGAAAAATTACTATTGTTTGGACTAAAAAATTAAAACACTAGAGTTTTAGTATGTTGCTTGTAGAATAATCTGACAAAAAATCATAGTGATTGTATGTATATTAGTTTGGTTATTATTGTAAAAAGAAAGTCTTTAGAGGTATCTTCAAGATTTTTTTTTATCATATCAAATTAGTTGTATTATATTTTCAACACATGATCTACGTAGCAAAATATCCTGAAGAATATCATATATTTTTCTGATTTTGTTTACTGTAGTCGATCACATCATTATTTTATTGTTTCTAAAACATGCGTTTTTTGCGTTTAGTTCCTGTTAGTCCCATAAGCACGTGTTGTATAACGTAGACACGTCCATGCCAACGTGTAAGAGCATTTGTGTCTTATTTCGTGCAAGCGCTTAATACCGCACCTGTGTGTATGTGTATGTGGATATGTCGCAGGCAACTGGTTAAATTAGTCGTTTAGTTAACCGCCTGGTGGCCTACCATGATCTAATTAAAAACGATTAAAAAACAAGACATTTCAGTTTAGGTTCCTAAACTGCATCGCTTGAGCTGCTCTATGGTAGTCATGGTACCAAACAAGTATGAATGAAACCAAAATTTTCGACTCAGTTTGGGACAATCGCTGTCAGCAGATGGCTCGGCCTAAACTGAATCGTTAAACTGACTTCATGGTACGAATTAGAAGAACAGTTCAGTTTAGGTCCTAAAATGGATCGCGTTAAGAGCTTGTGGTAGGCCTCCTGACCTTTGGAAGTAGTGCTCGCCTCGCTTCGCTCTCTTTGCTCGCACGCGGTTGATCACAGTTCTAACCTAACCTAAGCCATTTGGTCCGGGTGCCCTGGCTTAGTTACTGCGACCAATTCGGCTCTCGCGTGATTGGTTACAGTTCCAACCTAAACTATAATATTGAATATCATTCAGGCCGTTAGTTGAACGACCGCCGTTTAGTTAAAAGGCTAGGCGTTTAACTAAACGGCTAATTTAACCAGTTGCCTGCGACAGATATAAATTGAACAAAAACCGCATTGTTCAGGCGTATCGGGCGTTAATATCGGCACGTGTGGCGCTTCCATCGAGTTAACGATTCAGCGATACAGCGCTGTAAGAGCGGCCGCATATTTACGACTGAGCTTTAAATGCATTTTTGGGTGGTGTGAAAATGTAGAAGAATTTCGGTTATTTTTTTAAGGACGTCTAGAAAGGACTCGATACTGTCTAAACTAAAATAAACAAAAAAACGCTACGACTGTTTTGTTGCAATTCTACAAAAAAAAATGCTATGTCCTTAAATTTTATTTTTTAAATGCTAGCCCCTTTTGCACAACCACTGCCTGTCGTGAAACTTTGATACAATAGAAATTGTCAAATAATAATAATAATTGTCAGATTATTAAAGGAACAGCCGCACGGGTCGAACAATCAGGTTAAGCTACGCTTGCCGCGGTTGGTCCGTGGATGGGTGACCATCTTCACATACCAAGATCCTTCCGTGCCTCGGAAAGCACGTTAAGCCGTTGGTCCCGGCTGTCATTCGTGGGTCTTTGACAGTCGTTACGGCTCGTCAGTAGCCCGAAAGTCTGACAACCAGTCTTACCAAGGGGTATCGTATTACCCAGTAACTGGGTTGTGGAGGTCAGATAGGCAGTCGCTCCATGTAAAATACTGGTATTCAGCTGAATCCGGTTAGACTGGAAGCCGACCTCAACATAGTTGGGAAAAGGCTAGGGAGATGATGATGATGATGATGAGATTATTTAAGGCCGGCGGCACGTAAGTCGTTACCTCGAATGTTACCATTTTATAAATATTATGTTTCTATAAACATTTAGAGGCCTATGTCCAGCAGTGGACGTCTTTCGGCTGAAATGATGACGAAACATTTAGAACAATTTATTTTTAATTTCTTAATTATTTTATCTCACGTATTTTCTTTCTTATTTATTTCCTTCATTGTTTTATTTACGTGTACCGAAAAACAGATTCCATAGAATTTCAACTTTGAATAAATGTGGTGAAACACCTGTTCCAAGAAATGGTTTGTAACCAACATAATAAATCAAATCAAATCAAATCAATTTATTTGTGAAACATAGGATTAGATGGATCTTAAGAACTAAATAGTGCGCTATGTTTTGTCAATTTTGACATACAAATATTTTTAGTAAATAAATAAGTATTATCAGGCTTCTCTCTGCCTTTTAATACTTATATAATAGTATGTTATTATGAGAGATATAATTCCGTGCTAATGATAAAAGTAAATGGCAGAAAGGGTTTCTCCCCTCCTTGCTAATGTAACCTATTTTAATTGAATAGTTTTTCAGCTTCGTATAAAGGCACCGCTCCACAGAAACCCACAACTAAGCTACGCACGTGTACTTAGCTTCGTTTCGTATAAAAAAAAAATCGACTTCAAAAATAACTCAAAATTATTATGAAATAACTTTAATTTCGGAAGTCGGTGTCTTGGGATCTGTATTTTAGTTTTTTGCCACCGACTTTTGAAATTAAAGTAATTCATAATTTTGAGTTATTTTTGAAGTCGATTTAATTTTTTTAAATTACTTTTTAATTTCGTAATTTTTAGTTTTAAGTAAAAACTGGAATATTTGTTTGTAATTAGTAGGTAATAGTTTTGTTGTAAATATTGCACAAGGTTTTGAGACGTTTTCCCTTTGATACTACATCCGTAGCTTGAAAATTACAGAATCGATTTTGATGAAATTTGCACTGTTCCTTAAGTTGAAGTATATAATAGTATATGTAAGCCAATACAAAAAATGGTCACGATCCGATTAATAGTTGCGGAGAAATGCGTGGACAAACATACATACATACATCTATAAAATTTTCTATACATATTTAATTGGAAGCCCTAATAGATTGTCATATTATGTGAATATATTGCAGTTCCAATAATATTACATACATACGTGTCGAATTGATAACCTCCTTTTTTTTGAAGTCGGTAAAAATGAAGGCGGGATCGGCCACTGCAGCCCACATACCGCACTACAGTCCGTTCACAGTTATTATATCTCTGACAGACGCAACCTTATTGTAACGAAAATAAAGATCACAATGATTTTGACAGACTTGTCAGTGGCAGCAACCCAACAGCAACCTTATAACAATGAGAATAAAGATCACTGCGATTTGGACAGTGATACAAAAGCAGACGTAAAATAACTGTGAAACGACGGTACAAGGGTCTGTTGGTGTTCGAATAACGATGACAGGAGGGCGTTGTTGAGAGACATTTGTGCAATAACCCCCTTACTAATAAACGTTGTATAGCGTTAGTATAGTTACACAACGCATTGTCATCTTCTTACGAAAGTCAAATTACTGACGACTGAAAGAGAGAAATCGGTGTGTAAATATTCATCTGATATAATACGTTTATTAGTAAGAGGGTTAGTGTTTTGTGAAATGTATTTTGTGTCATAAGAAGGCCGTCGTCGCTGAGGCAGGCCTAGGAAACGCTGGCGTGACGATCGAGATGCCTTTACAGGAGATTGGTCGGAGAAGACCACCCACAAAGAACAAATGAAAACTATGGGGTAACACAAATTGAAGAACTTATAAAAAAAAACAGTAGCACTCCGGGAGTGCCGACAGAAGTGAAAACAAAACACAAACATAATACTTTGCCATCGCTAACTGACAAATCGAATATACATTAAAACCGAGTACATCCCGAGGACAGCCGAACACATCCGAAGCGGTGTCTCTTACGGTAACAGAGTGGCGCGAATTCAATGTTTTTTCCCATGTCAAAAAATGCTCAACGCGCCTAAAGAAGTTTTCACTTAAAAAAAAAGATTACACTGTTCGTTCCAATATTCACCACGCGCCAAAATAATCTTGTAGAGCGGTCGACTCAATACCGGTCGATAATACATTCCTTGTTTATTAATTTATTCTGCCGAACCCATGTCGATATTTTCATAAAAAGTTGCTATCTTCTTGGCTTTACAAGTAATCAAAACAAAACAATAATAAATTGAATCTGTGATTGATATTTTTGATGAGTAAATGTACGTGTTTATTTATTTTTAGATCACTAAACAAATACACTTTGCACAAATATTTTTTGAACATTTTAAAACACATTATGCTTATGAAAATATAGTTTTTAAGACAAGTCAGCCAAGAAAAAAATGTCAGGACTAGGTAATAGGTAATACGGGCTGGTGACCGCAACTCAACGTCAATCCGCGTATTTTGCGTACGGGTAGGAAAATTGATTATTCGATCCACCCCAGCTCCTCAAGGAAGGCCAGCAACGCTTTGATGTTACTGACTGTCTCACGTAGGGTACCTGAGTTACCGAAGTACTTTGCCTAGTACGTGGCGACCACCGGGCAGTTTAGAAGCACATGTGCCGCTGTCTCGTCGTCCTCCATGCAGGCCCTGCACAGAGGACTGTCTGTCCTCCTATGACAAAGAGGTGTTTATTAAATGACCCGTGGCCAATTAAAGCTGAAAAATAAAACACTATACGCAGCTTTTTTTTAGAATGCCAGGACTAATAACTGGACTCCTGTCTAAGTCTGTGTCTTATCCTACTCACTGCAGACAGAAGGATAAGAAGATCGCCCTGGGTTTCCCAGCTGGACAAACACCCAGGGAGTGGTGGGATACCATATAGTCGAACTCGTAATTGCCGAAACCACTAGGCCACCATTAAATAAAAAGAGGTATTTGCACTAAGTCTCTCACGAATATAACAAACAACTTATCTCGAAATGCTCCAAAAGCCTGAATCTCATACAAATTAGATTTGGACTGCGAAATTCCCAAATCCAATCATAGAAACCACTGAAACTATATTTTGACTAGACCATAACGTTCTTTCTATATACATAATCGTGTTAGATAACAGTACGTAGGTATTTACTCGGCCTAATGCAATGTGTCGTCTGAAAGCAATTTGCTACACCGCATGCGGTCTTTCTTTCATTACTGGCTCCCATCTGGGTCCTTAGGAAAGTTCCAGATTTTTCAACACACAATTTACATCTCTACTTTGCACACTTTTAAATTAAATTTTGTCTGGACCTTTTTGGGAGTTGAGACCTTTATGGATTGAGATGAAGGCGGTTAGTTCAGGAAGGGTCCGCTGTTTTTAAAGTGAATTATTTTAAAGGAATACTTGGTAGGGATGTAGGGCGTTCGGAAATATATGATTTTGACGCATGAGTTAATATTTTAGGCAGTACTTTAGGGTTGTTTAGTAGGCTTTCCGTGTATTAGGTTGATGGGATTGTAAAAATCTGTATGTATACGTGCATTTTATACGTTTTTTATTTCATGGGGTGAACGGGGATTCAATAAAAGCGTTCTGATAATGTTAACTTTACTCCGAGAGATGTTTTATTTTTGTTTTATTTTTCTGGGTAAAATAAGCTTTTGATGGAGTGTAGGGGAGTAACTGACAACAAACTGCTTTGTCTTTCACAACATGGTTTGATACGGAACATCATTCATTCGAATAATAAGGCTCTTATGTCCATAAGGGGAACAGTTTTGAGAGCAGTGGTAGTCCCGCAGTAACGGCCCCGACTTATGAGTCGTAGGTCGTGGGGAACCCAGACAGGCACTTTAGGGTCAGGACATATTCATCGAAGGCCTTTCGCACTTTGCTGAATGAAAAGGAGCACACAAATGCTCTCTTTTTGTATTTTTTGTATAGACGAACCGTCGAACGCTGTCGATGCGAAAGTATGCGTACGTCGTTCCATACTTTGCCTTCTTACTGTATGAACAAACTGTCAAACGCCGTCGATCAATCTATCCTGTCTCTTACTTTGTGTAAATAATTTCATCACCACTGCTCTCACAACGGTGAAGGAAAACATCGTGAGGAAACTGGCATGTCCCAGAACAAAAAATTCGAAGACATGTGACTTAAACCAACCCGCACTAGGCCCGTTTAGTGGATTGCGGCCCACTTCCTCTCGAAGCCTGACCTGGGACCTGTGTCCCAGTAGTGGGAACTTCATAGGCTGATAATGTGTCCAAAAGGATGATGAAATTAATTATCTGGGTGGTAGCATGTTGGAAGATCAATCGATTTTGGATCAGTGTGTGGATTTTTGATAACCAGTAAGGTAATCATATCTCGGCAGTGTGAGAAAAGCCTGCATAGATACTGATACAAGTCTATAACTTCCCAAATGATATTTTCAACGCAGCGCAGCGGGATTCAGAATTATTATGCACTGAATCCATGGTTTCAGTTTGCGCGCGTCGATGTCTCCTTCCATCTTGCATATTAGTTGCAATAAAAAACTTATTCCACTTTTTGGTTCCCCAAAATCCTTTCCCGACTCGAATCTGTTAAACCAACAACAATGCGTTCCCTAACTACACGTCTTTCGCTATTATCACCGTAAATCCTATCATCACATCAACCATCTTGTTTTATAATATCCCCATACGCAACACGCTCGTCACCTTGCTTTGTCACGCAGCCTGATTGACATTGATTGAATTAGACGCTTTCAGCGCTTAAAGATCCTCGACGATGTATATTTAAATAAAATAGATTGGGTTTTGCTGTGGCGTCGCTCGATTTTATTATTTTATTTTGGGTTTTAGGTGTATAAAATATATATTATGTACATGGGCTTACCTAGTAGAAAATAGTTTCTGCAAAATTAAAGGAATTGACGATGAGGGCTTAAATGCCGATGAGGGGCGGACGCAGCGCGACGAACTCAAACATATAAGAGCTTCATTTGAGTGTCCATAGTGGGCAAGCGGGCGCGGTGAGCGGCGCGGGCTGCTCGGTGCGGGGAGCGCGCGGGATAAATTACGCCATAGCTCGTTCATACAAGTGGCCGCAGTGGGTGCGCTGGCGGTCCGCGCGGAGACCGGGGTTATCAAACTAGTTCGAGCTTTTTTCTGGGTAAGTAATAGATGATATAACAACAAAATCTCTAATATTAACAACATATAACAACGGAACCTATAATTTTATTTAATATAGCGATTAGTTAATATAATGAACGATTGATATAATTTTATAATAACTAATTTTTATAAGCATAACATACATTCAATATAAAATCGTTTGACATACCACTCAAAAGATATAAAACTTATTTAGACTAATATGATGAATTATTATTTATTTAATAAATATTTAAAAGTATTTTTTCTTTGTTTTATTATTTGTAAGTTCTATCGTAGTTATAGGTAATAGTAACCTAAGTAGATATTAAACATAACTAGTAACTGATTACCACCTGCGCTAAGATAGGTCGACGGAGCCCCGCTTCGCGGGGCTCCTATTTCTGGGTGGTTTAAAAAAAAATAACCACGAAGGCTAAGGCGGGAGCTCCGCTCCGCTGCGCTCCCGCCTTAGCCTTCTAACCTAACCTATCCGAGTCGGGGTACTCTGAGTCGGGGTACCATAATGACGTTTTTTATATACTTATATTAAACGTTAGACCTAATGATTTTCGATTAAGTAAATAATATACATATTAAACGTTAGACCAAATGATTTTCGATTACATAAACGTTATATCAAACAACGTTATACTACTTAAGTTTTAGAATAAATAAATGTTATATGTAAAGAAATTATATCTACAGTTGGTATATCTCACGTTGATTATATCTTATGAACGATAATAAAATGAAATTAGACCAAATGAGTTTATACGTTATGAGACGCACCCCTTTTTTCTAGTAAAAATAAGTCTTCTACATCCATATTATATTTTGACAAACACTGGATACGACAACACGCAGAACGCAGCCGCGCTCCACTGCGGACAGGCAGACCGCGCGCGTTCCCGGACCCGCGCCGCTCCCCGCCCCGCGCTTCCAGTCCGGCCAAGCACAGAGTGAAAGTATTATGTGCTTGTGATTTTACTGGTCTTTGTTGTCGGAAAAGTAATTTTGGTGTCTGTGGTATGCTTTTCAAGTCATGAGCATGCATTCGATTTACTATGTTGACATAAGCAAAAAAAGAATTATCCTTTATCTTTCTCTAATCTCTAGGTAATATCAGGGAATGTCAAACAGAGCATCAAGATCTGCCTCTTTCTGTTAACCAACATCCTAATTGCATAACACACTTTCAATTACAATCCAAAGGTTTCGAACGAAATTGCTAATCCATTGCTTCATAGGTTTGAAAAATACGTCTACTCAACTACCTAAATAACGTAATGAACGTCAAACCTGGCTGAACTGTGAGAATGAAAGACATTGCTATAAATTTTCATTTCATGTAGTAACGAGAATAAAGATCACTGTGATTTTGTCAGGGTTGTGAGTGCCAACAACCCAACCGTAACCTTATTTCAACGAACATAAAGATCACTTTGTTTTAGACAGTGATCCAAAATAACTGTTAAAGGACTATACCCCACTAGACTTTTATAATGGCTGACATAAGTTAATTCTGTCAATGTCATTATATCATAATTATAATCATAATCAGCCTATAATGTTCCCACTGCTGGGACACAGGCTTCCTCTATGTGAGAGGGAGTGGGCCGTAATCCACCACGCGGACCCAGTGCGGGTTGGTAGATGTCACATGTCTTCGAATTTTTGGTTCTAGGATATGCCGGTTTCCTCACGATGTTTTCCTTCACCGTTTTGAGAGCAGTGGTGATGAAATAATTTACACAAAGTAAAGCGCCTGTCTGGGTTCGAACCTACGACTTACAACTCGTAAGTCGTGGCCGATGAGTGGGCCACCACTGCTCTGTCAATTTCACCTCTGGTTAAAAGAAATGTTCTTTTAATATAGGTAATATAATATTATTATATTTTAGCTTAGTGCCATTAATATGCTCTTGTCTTTTTGATCTAAATAATAATAAAATGTAGAATAATTTAATGAGCCTTAATGCCACAAAAAATAGCTAAAAATAAAATGAAAGCCAAGGTACAACAGTATTATTGCTCACCGCAATATCTACCAGACGACCTCTGAATGAATACAATGTCCTCTAACAAATTGATGTGTTTTTTTGGTAACAAAATGATGTGACACAATTTCAGTATTATTGTGAACTATCTAGTAGAGGAAACATATTATATCAGATGAATAGTTACACACCGATTTCTCTCTTTCAGTCGTCGGTAATTTGACTTTCGAAAGAAGAAGACAAAGCGTTGTGTAATTATACAGACGCTATTCAACGTTTATTAGTAAGGGAGTAACCGGGAAACTGATTGTCCCAACATAATTATCTTTTAATCGGTTGAATGCCGTATAACTACATATAAAACTAAAAAGCCATTGTCTCGCGTAGATCCACGTTCCAGCCATACGAATTGTTAAAATTAGAGTTAGTATAATCATTACTTTACTTACACCAATAAAACTTAATGTAATCAGCTCTCAATATTCCACAATAATGACGATACTGGCAGCTCTTTTGTACGTTTAGATGAAGTATTCCCGTTTGAGCACCTATTTTCAGAGCACCTTTTTTAGAGCAGCAAAGGTATTCCCATTAGAGCACCAATCCAGTGCTAATCGCGTTCAGTTTAATATTAGTGAAAATTCGCCCTTAGTGCATTTCTGCAACCTGTAATAAACTTATCATGTCTGTAACTTTACTGGTATTGACTATTCCTTCTCTGTCAGACAGTATAAGAACTAATTTTAAATATCCCTCCTTTCTTCTTCAGCCCTTATCCAACCAACGCTGAGTAGGTACAGGCCATTGCTCGCAATTCCTTTCAGTTTTAGCCTTTTGCATTAAAAATGCTCACCAATTCGTCCTCTCTGAATGTATACAGACTCTTAAGTCAAGATTGATAAACGATACTAAGTTACACGTTCCGACACTATCTTGCACTTGTAGTTTGACAGTCGTGCGACAGTGACAGCAATAATGTTATCTCTGATTTTGCATCACTGTCAAAATCACAGTAATCTTTATTCTTATTGCAATAAGGTTGCTGTTGAGTTGCTGCCACCGAAAAGTCTGTCAAAATGACTGTGATCTTTATTCTTGTTGCAATAAGGTTGCTCTTGAGTTGCTGTCACCGAAAAGTCTGTCAAAATCACAGTGATCTTTATTCTTGTTGCAATAAGGTTGCTATTGTGTTGCTGCCACCGAAAAGTCTGTCAAAATGACAGTGATCTTTATTCTTGTTGCAATGAGGTTGCTGTTGAGTTGCTGCCACCGAAAAGTCTGTCAAAATCACAGTGACCTTTATTCTTATTACAATAAGGTTGCTGTTGAGTTGCTGTCACCGAAAAGTCTGTCAACATCACAGTGATCTTTTTCTCGACATAATTAGTAGCTGTTGGGTTGCCTCTATCAGAGGCCAAACATCTGTGAAAGGACTGTAAGTAACGTTTATCAATCTCAGCCTTAGATTTTATTAGAACATACAAACACACCAATCCCAACCCTATCTACGTCATAGTCACCTTAATTATCGCTAAATTCCCTATTCATGACGTCACCGTGTAGTGCTGTGAGTTACAGCGGACGTCATTGATTGCTGAGTTCGTGCGGTGTTGCCAATTAGTCCTTTTCAATCAGCGCCTGTGTGAGCTTTATTCAGCCTTTTTAAAAGGATAATTACTGTTAGTGTGGGGCTATATCTAGGCATTGATGAACGGGATATGGGTTGTTACAAGGTTTTATTTTTTGTGAGGAAGTTTTTTGCTGAACATGGTAGCAATACGTCCATTTTTGTGCTGGTCTGTAAGAGAGATGTAGCTAATGTAGTGTTGAGAGAAGAAATATTTGACACTAGCTTATGCACGTGGCAGTCATAAGTTATCCCACAAAAACATACTACCGGGACTGAGTATCCTATGTCTTAATCCAGATCACGTTCTTCCGTTGTGCCAAATTTCATCCAAATCCGTTCAGCCGTTTTAGCGTGAACGTGTAACAAACAAACAAACTCCCTTTCGCATGTTCTAAAATATATATAAATAGTTAGGGTTACAGCTCATAACCTGTGTATGAATTAAGTGAATACATTAAACCAAAGACTCCACCAATATAATCACAGTAATATTATAAAGGCGAAAGTTTGTAAGTGTGTGTTTATATGATTGTTACTTCTTCATGCTCAAACGGCTAGCCCAATTTTGATAAAATTTTGTATGGAGGTAGCTGACACCCTGGATTAACATATAGGCTACTTTTTATCCCGATATTCTCACGGGATCGAAACTTATGCGGGTGAAACCGCGGGACGCAGCTAGTTGTATAATAATATATGTATTTCGGAAATAATAAGCCAGCTCCTACTTCGGTGGCCATGCATTTAAAAAGGTTCAATAGATTTACAAAATAAACAAAACAGAAATCTCCATGGAAAAAATACCCCTTTACACAAAAAAGGCAAGACGGCCAATGTTTTTAACGTCTCCCAAAGCATTTAAGGTTCCCATAATCGTACACATACTAAGCGCAAAATATCGAATTTCAATTTTCGGCCCGAAGCGCCCATGTTTCGTAGCGAATCCCATACAAAACCCTTTTTAGTGCGGGCACAATGGATTCGTGACAAGGAATTATCGGGCAGGGCTTGACGACCCGAATACTACAGTAGAATGAGTTCAACCGGGATTTTTCCTACGTATGTAGTTGCGAAAAGTTTTTTTCGGTACTTTTCAAATGCCTATTCGAAGTTTTTTCGGGATTGGTTGCTGGACGCGGAATGTACCTATAGGAATGCCGGTTTGGTATACTATATACATGTATATGTATGACTACATACTATACAGGGTGAAATTTTAATCACCGTTATCCTCTTAAGGGGTCACTGTACTCATCATTATGAACAACTTTTACTATGGGATTAATAACGGTGATTAAAATTTCAACCTATATGTATGTCGAAGAAGGATAACTGCTCAGATAACGTAAAATAAGAGTTATAGATAGTCCGCTGTACCTACAGGGTCTGCATGGAGGAAGACGAGACAGCAGCTCATGTGCTGCCCGGTTGTCGCCACGTACACGGCAAAGTACTTCGGTAACGCTGGTACCCTCCGTGAGATTTTCTGTAGCACCAACGAGTTGCTGGCCTTCCTTGAGGATCTGTGGTAGATCGAATAATCGATTTTCCAAACTTACGCAAAAAAAGCGCATTGATTTGGAGTTGAAGTCGCCTTTGGCGTAAAATATCACATGTACTAACGAAATGTATGATTTCTTTGAGCTGGTCCTAAGGATCATAAAGGAATTCCACGAAATTTTCATTCGTTCCCACAGCTGGAACACAGGCCTCCTCTATTTGTGAGGAAATGGACTGTAGTCTACCACGCGGGCCCAATGCGAGATTGTAGATGACACATGTCTTCGAAATTTTGTTTCTAGGACATGCCAGTTTCCTCACGATGTGTTACTTGACCGTTTTGAGAGCAATGGTGATGAAATGATCTACACAAAGTAAAACGCGTGCCTGGGTTCGAACCCACGACCTTTCGTACTTTGAGGCCGTTACTACTGGGCCACCGCTGCTCCCCACCAACAGAAACTTCGTTAAATTTTCACACAAACGTGCCAAAAACCCCTGGGGCTACTTAATTTTTGTTCCAGACCCTAAAATTCATATTAATTCAATGTAACACTAGAGGGTACCATTCATAAACTCTCCTCTCTAACAATGGACACTGCGAAAATATATTAAAATGTACCCTGTACTTATGTTTGGAGGAACAAAAGGCACACAGGCACACACACAAATAAATGAACACACACACACATAAATTCCAATAGTGAAAAAGGTACAGTCATAAACAAAAGAGGAATAAACTAAGCTTTCGACAAACAGGAAAAATAGTCCCGCAGAATATGGCCGAACAAAATCAGAGTTCGTTTAGTTTTTCCATTACAAGTTCAGCACGCAACCGTAGGATTACATTGCAATATTCTATTTTTTCATCTCTCTTTTATTTCGGTTTTAGTGGATATTGTTTGCAATATTATACTAGGCTATTTATTTGTGTTCTAGGAATTCGGTGGTATTCGTTGTATTTATTAGCTAGTTATCTAGTTTTTATTCTGATTTGAACATTATTTCATTGTTACAATGAAATAATGTAATGTGCTAATAAATAACACACATATAACAGACAGACACAGTAAGACTAGGTATAGTTATTTTTATGACGATATCCCATGTGCTCTTAATTACGTCTGCCATTATCCTATGTCTATTCTGCCTGCGTATATTCTGTAAAAAATTTACCGTGAAAACTAAGTCATTCCACCAAACGGTTCCACCCTGATGCTAGGAACTTTGACTGACTATTGACAGGTCACTTCAAGCTCACTTCACCTATGTTCTCACGGTGTGAATTTTACGGAATAGATAAGCTGATTGACGACTGCATAACCATAAGCATATAATTATGCTTTGCAACGTTACAGGCTATAACGTGCCTACTGTTGGGATATGGGCCTCCATCATGTCTGGGTTGTGGAGGTCAGATAGGCAGACGTTCAATGTAAAATACTGATATTCAGCTGCAGCTGGTTAGACTGGAAGCCAACCCCAATGTAATTGGGAAATGGCTAGGCAGATAATGATAAAAGCTCTTAAAGTACCAGCATTTTTAAATCAACCTTGCATGTGCAGGGTGTTGAAATAAAACCATTTAATATTATAGTTTTGTATCAAAACAAAAATATTTTGATGCACAGCAAAGGTAGTTTTACATCAACTTTTAGTTAACCTGATCACAGTTATAAACTCTACTGCGCTCAAATGTTTGCGTATCAGAACTTTGTTTCAGTTTTTTATATAATTGTTAAAACAGAGTTGTGTTTATTTAATGACTAACTAACTAACTAACTAACAGATAACTTCAAAAGGCGCACCTTTTCACTGCAATTCTTCAACTTCATCAGCTTAGATGCTGGTCTCATTCCTGTATATCACATGCCGTGATTTCAACGCCATCATTGGTCTTCTCCATCGGTCCTTCAACGGCAACGTTTAGAATAGTGACTCTTTCATGATTTTTTGATCTACAAACACCTATTCTAGTTCAACGGAACAATCTTATTAAAAAACTAGCTTCTGCCCGCGCCTTCAAACGGAACGTGCTAGCAGGATAAAAAGTATATGTTACTCCATAACATCAGCAATCTGTTAGTTAAAGTATCGTTAAAATCGGTCCAGCCGTTACAGAGGAACAAACAGACAAAAAACTTAAAAAAGTTAGTTTTTGTTAGAAGTATCGTATATACTTTCATAATATATGCATTTAGTAAAAAGCTTTTATTTTGATATTACGAACAGAAATTTCAATTTATTTATTTGATTTAATTGTATAGATAAAATAATTCACACTTCTAGCATTGCACGTGTCTCATTGTTGGTGTCATACAATAAAACAAACCTATTATAAAGACCTTTAAAATTACATATGTCATAACTTGATACACCCTGAGGATGAAGCCAATACAAAGTTTCCCATTGTCCTTTTATGTATTCTCTTTCTATCTCCTGTTTTTACCACAGATGTCCTTGATATGGTCAAGTACCCCTATATATTCTCTTAGCATTATGTTTATGAATTTCTGTATGTATTATGTATACATACAGTTGTTAAAGGATAATACTGCCAAAGATTTTTTTCTATACACGATGCTTTATTCATGTCTAGAATTTTGCTTTTGACCTCGTTGTCTATGCTAAGATTTTCAAGGCCAGAAAATGTAACTGGCTCTTTCATGTTTTCCTCGTCGTTCGTAGCATTGGAAGGCCTCCCATAAGGTGGTCTGATGACCTGGTGAAGGCCGCAGGAATCCGCTGGATGCGAGAAACACAGAACCCTCTTTGGGTACGGAACCCAAAGAACCATCATATTTTCTTATGTTATCTTGTATAGATACCGATACGCATTGCGTCTGCGGAGTTTTGCTAGCCAATTTAAAATAACTCAGTATTAAGTCGTATCTCTATAAGTTGTATCGTGGAGATGAAATTCACTCCATTATTTCATAGTTTTTCAAACGAACGCTATCAATTTGAAATCGGTGAAACTCATACCAAAAGTGCAACGTTTGCTAGCTAGGAATTTCATATCCGCGTCGGAAATTCACTCTGATTGTGCGGGCTCTTCAAAACTTAAACCAAAAAATTGAGCAAACCCGACTTCGTAGTGGCTCTATAAGCTCTCTATTACGATTGAATTTTTACAATTGAGTATATATATTACTTTGGGTAGGTTAGGTATCTATTATTAATATTCTGCGGGTCGGGCGCAAACGCGTTATCTGGTTTTTTTCATTGGGAACTTCTTAGTAATAGCCCGGAGTTTGGAGGTTAGCGATGTGATACCCTCGTGTCTTGGCCGTTGGCCCTGCGCCTGATCTTTATCCGGTCGTGTCGGATTGCCGTCTCATCGGCCAATGAGAGTGAGAGAAGAGAGAGTGCACCTGTGTCTACGTACACACTTGTGCACTGTAATATTTCCCGCGCCGAATGCTGGTCTCCGCTGAGATTGGTCTCCATGGCCGAAATTCGGCCTGGAGGACTATTTCTTTATTATTGACTAGCTGACCCGGCGAAATAATATGACAAGTTCAATAGACACGTGGCGCCATCTACTATCATAATAACGTTATTGTTGTTTTCCTCGGGAACACCACTTTTTTTTCGAGATAAATGAGAGACTATGTCCGTTTCTGTACACATGACAACGTATGTGCAAAGTTTCAGGATGATCGGTTCAGTGGTTTAGGTGTGAAAAGGTAACAAACAAACAAAAAAACTTACTTTCGCATTTATAATAAATATTAGTTAGGTTTTTCTTGTTTCTAGGACCAGCGGTTTGGGCTGTGCGTTGATATATCAGTCAGTCAGGACTTTGAATTTTATTGTATATAGATTTAGCATGCTGTGAACTTATTACTTAGTTCAAACAGGTTTCAGACTGGCTAAAGTAGACTCATCTTTTATGGGAAACTGTTTAAAATGTTATAATAAAATACCTCCCCACATTCTTCAACTGAATGAGACAAAATTCAAGTCTTGTATAAAACGCACACTATGCAGGCAGGCATATTATAAGTTAGGGGACTACATCGCTGATAAAAATGCCTGGCTCAATGCTGGTCCTGCTCCACAACCACAATTAATTGATTAACACATGAAAATACTGTTGGAGCTGCTGAATATTGTAAGACTATCTTTGCATTGTATAAACTCAATTTTCTTTGTATTGTATAATTGCATAGTACAGATGTGAGTTCTATGTACTATAGTGCTACCATTTACCGGGTAATATGTCTTTCATTGACTTGAATGAGCCCTGGCGGCTGATAGTATGTCATGCTCACACAAATGTCTCGCTGACGGTGGCGTGTGTGTTGGATCATTTAGCTCCCTTCAAAATGGTTGAGCTGAATGGTGCTGATCTATGCGTCATGTTCGTGAACGGGCGCCGTCAGTTGGGGCTGGTCATCACTTAGCTGCCTCGGCTTATTTTGAATTATTTTATTTTGGATTGTTGTTTTGTTACTATTTGCTGTACTCTGGACGCTTTTAACGCGTAAGTTTCTTTTTTTACATCGTTCTCACATAATTATAAATTCAAAATAAATGGTGTAACTAATATTTTTGTAAAACTATAATTTAAGAGAGTGTCCATGGAGTTTCTTGCCCGTTCTTCTCCATAGGTACCTACACTTTGGAATGGGCAACTAGCTTCATATTTTCTGACTGACCGACTTCTTGACAATTCAAAAGTGCCTGTAAATGGTTTAATCGAAATAAATGCTTTGAGTTTGAGTTTAATAAATAAATAAATAAAACGATTCCCAGCAAAAGAAACTGTAAAACTAGCGACGAAAATCAAATACAAAAAACACAGCCAGTTTAATACACGAACTAAATCTGGCCAGTCAGTAGGTATTGAAAACTGCATAAAATAAAACCAGACATAAAACTAAATTCAGTTTTTGGATTTTAAGACTCGGTTCTGTTACTGGGACCGGATTTTGCTTTTTTATTACCTACCAGATTGGTTTCATGAAAGTATTTTTTATAGGTACGTTCGTTATACGCTTTTCAGGATTCCAATATAAGGGAGTAAGGGATATTTTTATTTTGTAGCAGGTTTCAGGATTAGAGTTCTGAAATAATGATATTTTTGTGATTAATCTTAATAATAACCCTGTTCTAAGATTTTAAGTATCATCGTTATCATCTAGAGTCATCGAGGTCGAACCCCGGCAAGCACTTCACATGGTGAAAGAAAACATTGCTTGTGAGGAAGCCGGCATGTCAAAGAAACCAAAAATTGGAAGACATGTGACATGTACCAACCCACACTGGCCCCTCGTGGTAGATAACAGCCCTCTCCACGTCTCGAAGAGAGGACTGGAGGCCTGTGTCCTAGCAGCAGCAGGACATTGTAGGCTAATTAGCATTTAAAGGGTTAGGTAAAGGAACAAATAAAAATTTAGTGGAATTTCTTTATCATCCAGAGGACCAGCTCAAAGAAATCATACATTTCGTTAGTACATGTGATATTTTACCCCAAAGGCTACTGCAACTACAAATCAATGCACGTTTTTTGCGTAAGGGTTGCGTATGTGTTCCACGCGCGCCTCAAAGAGATGTCAGCATAAGGGAAGGGGCCCGATAGGGCCGAAGCCTGCCGGGGTAGCGGGATCGTCCGAAAGAGTTACAGTTGCCCGGAACATAAAGGGCTAAGGAAGGGACACGGGTGGGTTTTAGTCGGTAAGAGTCTGACACTCCCTTCTGCTCCACCCAGAGCGGGAGGAGTCATTAGATGATTTCCCATCCATAAAAAAAAAGGCTACTACAACTCCAAATCAATGCGCGTGTTTTTGCGTTAGGTTGGGAAAATCGATTATTCGATCCGCCACAGCTCCTCAAGGAAGGCCAGCTGCGCCTTGGCCTGACAATCTCACGGAGGGTATAGTACGCGCCACGAAAGATTAAACTTGACTTTTATCTTAAACTTTATTATTTCGTATTAAATATAATAATATTGTTAAGAATTTTTATCTAAATGTCATCGATAAATCCCCGAATACACGTTATGGGTAACTATTTCGTACACGACTTACATGCGCAAACTCCCTACTTGTCAAGTCTCATCTTTCGTGGCGCGTATGTACCGCGGGGCTATCGAAGGACTTTTCTCGGAATTCAAACGGCTTTCGCTCTATTAAAATGATATTCCACAGTTACTGAAAACGATTAAAAGTCCAAGTAGAAGTTTTATGGAGCATAAAAATAATAAAAAACTGTTACACCACTGGCTCCTTTTTTCATCTGGAATTTCTTAGTAGCAGCCCGGTTTATGGTAATAGGCTTGCCTCCTATTACATGGGACTTAAACATGACTGGCGAAATGTTGGTGTACTATAGGAACACCTCTGCCTAACACTTGGGGAACACAGGTATGGTGTTATGCTATGACCTGTAAAGGTTTTTGTACAAATCTACTAACAGAAATAAAATAATTTATCATTTATGTTATCGAGGGGCTTGTGGCTAAGTAATAACAGCCGCACAGGTCGATCGATCAGGTTAAGCTACGCTTGCCACGGTTGTTCCGTGGATGGGTGACCATCTTCATATACCAAGACCCCTCCGTGCCTCGGAAAGCACTTTAAGCCTTTGGTTCCGGCTGTCATTCGTGGATCTTTGACAGTTGTGATGGGTCGTCAGAAACTCGAAAGTCTGACAACCAGTCTTACCAAGGGGTATCGTATTACCCAGTAACTGGGTACTGGAGGTCAGATAAGCAGTCGCTTCATGTAAAATACTGGTATTCAGCTGCATCTGGTTAGACTGGAAGGAAGGCATGCAAAAAATATTTTCTCCTTGTTTCTTAGATCTGAAAACAGCTCTAGTTATTTATTCAGTGTCACACATCGTTTGTTGAGAAGAATGTGTTTGTTGGGTATTTATTCGTTTTCCTATCTCATAGCATGACGTTTTATGATATCGCTTTTGTAGTTCCGAACTGAAAAGGGATATTTATAGGCAGTGGCGATTTATTTTGCACTAGTGATTCGCCCCTGCTTCGCGTGGTTTTTATATCTTGACGATACATCGAGATTTCTTAGTTATAATAATATAATTATGTAAGGGAATTTGAGGGGCTTGTGGCTAAGTAATAATAGCCGCACGGGTCGATCGATCAGGTTAAGCTACGCTTACCGCGGTTGGTCCATGGATGGGCTGTCATTCATGGATCTTTGACAGTCGTTACGAGTCTTCAGTAGCCCGAAAGTCTAACAACCAGTCTTATCAAGGGGTATCGTATTACCCAGTAACTGGGCTGCGGAAGTCAGATAGGCAGTCGCCCCATATAAAATACTGGTATTCAGCTGCAACTGGTTAGACTGGAAGCCGACCCCAACATAGTTGGGAAAAGGCTAGCAGATGAGATGAATCCTTTCGAAATAAATTCTCTCAATTATGGTGAAAAACGGATCAAAATCCGTTGCGTAGTTTTAAAGAACAACTCATTCACAGAAGACAGTCACGAAAAGCGACTTCAATTTATAACAATTTATAGATGTCAATCGAACCAATCTGTAGGCACCTTTATACAATGTGACTTGTAATTTCACGGATTCCTTCCAGGTCGTGATAGTGTGATTCATTTGCAACTAAGCACCCCATTAAGCCTAGGCGAAAATTTATGGAGATCTGTCAGCTTCATGCTCGATTTTATCAATAATAATTTGTCGCCTGTGAACGATCGATTTAATATCAAGGTTTTAACACACCTGCTGATTGTCAAAAATCAAGCAAAACTGTAGACACCTTTTACAAGAGTATTTTTTTTTAATATTACAATAATCTTATTTCATTAATTTGACATTTTGGTCAGCGTCATCCGGTAAGACGGGAAGCCGACCCCAACATATTTAGGAAAAGGTTAGGCAGATAACATGCTAGCTAAACTTTTTGTTACAAAACCAAGAGGAAATAATCCCGTGACAGTGCTTTAGAAAGACATTCTTATCGTATTCCAAACCAAAATTCTTCTAACGGAGGATTGTCGACGCCGAAGCAAATAATAGGACGGTATTTGAGCGAGAAATATCACATAAAATATATTTTATATCGCCCTATGGCCTTCACAACTGCACTGGAAAAATGTTTGGTACAATTCAGAAGTGTGCAGGAAGTTTATTTTTATTTTTCGTGGGCATTTGGTATACGCTTAATTTTTGTATACCCTAAACCTTTCAAAAGAATAAATAGTTTTTGTTATCATCTTAATTAACAACTTTATCAGGTTGGAGTTACATCTTCCCACTTCGTTTCAGGGACTTCCAAGTGGACCACGAAAGGTGCTACCTCGACGGAACGGCAATAGGGTGTGGTTGTAGATCTATGTCTCAAATCATGCTCCACCTCCTATCCTGCCCTCTGTGTCCCAAAACATGGAGTCAAAGTGACCTTTACGCTGCCACCGACGACGTCGTGGAAGTGAGGAAGTTTTGGGCCAACAAGATCTATCCTAAATATAGTCGTCTGGCAATGAAAGTGGAATTATTCGGTTCCCTACAAAATGGTTGAGCTGGATGGTGCTGATCCACGCGTCATGTTAGTGAACGGCCGCCGTCGGTTGAGACTGGTCATCTCCTAACTGCCAAGGCTTATTTTTAATCTTATATTTTGAATTGTTTCTTCATTTGTGTGTTTTTTTTTAGATTGTTCTCACATATAGAAGCAACAAGAACAATGTACCCAGGATTTTGTAATATCTTGTTTCTTGCCCGTTCTTCTCCATAGAGATCTACGTTTTGGAATGGGCAACTAGCTTCACCTTTCTGACTAACTGACCGACTATTTAATTTTGACAATTCAAAAGTGCCTGTACATGGTTTAATTGAAATTATAAATGCTTTGAGTTTGAGTTTAAATAAGTTATTGCTTAAAATAATTATAATATTATAATCGGATGACCTATAAGAATTGCAAACGCGTCTAGTTTCTTCCTCGTTAATCTAAGAAACTTCGTTTGTCATTTCAATAATCTTTCGTTAAATCTAAGAGTCTGTTTATTAATTCGCATGACTTATATACTCGTAGGTACCTTAAGTTTTCCGAATACGTCATTGCTAACATTTCGAATAAAAATTCTCTATTATTAAAGTTCGGAAAGGTGACGTTCCCCAGCTAAATTGGAAAGAATTTGTTTGAAAATTGCTGTTTTAGTGATAACGATCTAGATGTCAATTTAACAAATTCCTTAAAAAAAATTAGGTTTATGGTTTACTAAATAATTTTAACTTACTCTATTAAAAAAAAAAAACCTACGCTAACTTTTGCAGTAAAACAATTCCTTTAACCGTTAAATGACTTTGAAAAGTCAAAATAAAATTTTAATATCATTGAAATTACTTTCACAGTAGGTAATTCAAATTGTAATTTTAAGGACTAATATTATGGAAAATTTTAGCCGTTAAGATTAAATAAATCTTAATGCAATCAAAATTATTACATTTGCAAAAGTGAAAAAAAATATTAAATAATTCTTTTTGCGAGTTAAAATATTGGACTGAAGAGTTGGTAAATAAATTCTAATTGAGTTTCTTGGTTTATTTAAGGCGACGATAAGTTTTGAACAAAGTAACACGCAATTGTTAGGAATGGTGCAGACAGGTGACTAAACTCATTATTTGATAGTGAAAATAACGTTCATTTGTTAAGCCACAATTTCGTTAGACTAAAGGTACTCAAATTCTCCTTTAAATTGAGAATGTATGAAATAACAAAAAGAAAAAAGCACAAAGCACACAAAAGATTAGATTTTTGTTTGTAACGCTTTCACGTCTAAACGGCAGAACGGATTTGTATGAAATTTGGCAGATGGATAGACTATGATCTGGATTAGGACATAGGATATTTTTATGCCGATGTTCCCACGGGATCGAGACTTATGTGCGTGAAACCTCGGGCGCAGCTAGTTATTAGATATTCAAACATTTCCTTTATGTTCTATAAATTTTCACCAACATTATTCATACATTCTGTTTTATCCTCTATAATTTTAGCATTTATTTTTCGAGGGCCTAGTACATACGTGTTATGCGAAAAAAGCTCTTAAAATGCTAATAAAGTTTTACATGAAAAACTTTAGTACTTTTTGGTTAAGTTTTAGCCGCCACTTCTTTGTCTGTAGATTTTTCATCAAATGAGGTTTTTAAAGTATGATGTTGTGTATTCAGGGTGCTTGTGGCTACGTAATATTATCAGCCGCACGGGTCGATCGATCAGGTTAAGCTACGCTTGCCGCGTTTGGTCTATGGATGGGTGACTATCTTTACATAGAATAGAATACTCTTTATTATGTATACACCATATAAATTACAGACATAAAAATAGAAACTTTACATACCAAGATTAGACCCCTCCGTGCCTCGGCAAGCACGATAAGCCGTTGTTGGTCTCTGCTGTCATTCGTGGATCTTTGACAGTTCTTATGGGTCGTCAGAAGCCCGAAAGTCTGACAACCTGTCTTTCCAAGGCGTATAGTTCCTATTGACTGGGTTGTGGAGGTCAGATAGGGAGTCGCTCCATCTAAAATACTGGTATTCAGCTGCATCCGGTTAGACCGGAAGCCGACCCCAAAATAGTTGAGAAAAGGCTAGGCAGATGATGATGTTGAGTATTAAGATAAACAAAAAATATTTTCTTCCGGTTTTTGCTTAAAAACATGCTCTTGCAAACGACTGTGACAATCACCAATCAGAAGTTGTCCACGATGGCGGGCAAGTTACTTGCATACTTTTTTGCAAGTTACACTCATGTGTATTTGCGACTTTATTCATCGATTCACGAAAACCCTCCAAAACACTGTCACCTCATACATTTTTTACGAGCACTGCAAATGCAATCTGTCCCAAATACGATTAGATTTATATCAACATCCGTCCAACGCTTCTGACAGACGCATCTCCACATTACGGATTCGAGTCAGGTAGGAGCTCGATACAGGGAATTGAGTTTCACGAAGAAACCTTGAGAATAAAATATTTTCGGACCAGTCCGCCTATCGCCTTTGGGGCAAGCGTTGCAAATTATTGATGTTGTGAATTGAATAATGTGAACGAGTGCTCTTCTTACGTCAAGGTTTGAGTTAGGATATACAACTAGACTTCTAGTAATATTTAGGTCTGAACTTGGGTCAGTCAAGAACCTGCTTCTTCGTCAAATGCGATTAAAAGTGAAAGACGGCGATCACACGATGAGGCTTACTAACGCGTTTATAGCTTTTGGTCCAAGGTTATTTAAAAAAAACAAATAAGTGACACTACAATAGGCTATAGGTAGGTATGTTTTCGGTTCCTTTTGTCAAACAGTTTTGGAACATACCATAATGTAGTTTATGATTGGATGCGTCGTGTACGGGCCGCCATTTAATATAGTGACATTCTGAAAAGTCATTATTGATTTGAGTTTTTAATACGTTTCTTTTAAGTACCTATCGCCGTAGACAAAAGGCCGAAGAACAACAGCTATTACATTGTGTAGTTTCATAACAACGTTATATAGATCAACGACTGGGACTGAATTTTCAATCGTGAGGGAACTATTAGGTGAGGTACAAATACAACAGCGTTTGTATAGAAAATAATACCAACGGCTTTATTTATTATACAGGTAAAACTTATCTGACAGTTGAGAAATGAGCTCTAAGTGTTCGAAATTAATCCTGTTTCTTAACATCGCTTAAGTTGATATTAGAAGCGTCACTCAAGTGAAGATTTATTTTAGTCTCCTTACACGTTCTCACGACAAGACTACATAGGAATGAACCTTCATTTGCTCTTTTATTTCATTTTTCGATCATTTGATAGTCGAGTAAAAGATTCCGAGTGCGAAAATTCAAAATCGTTGGATTGGTGCAATAATGAATTTATTTTTCACTTTTGATTCATTTTATTTTCAAACGACTCTGTTTAAGTTGAAGATGCTGAATGAAAGTAAGAAATGAACAAAAAAACCGGTCAAGTGCGAGTCGTACTCGCGCACCGAGTGTTCCGTACAAATTTGTAGGTATGAAAGGAATACATTTTTTCCTTTACTTTTGCTACATGACATTGCCTCTTGCCAAATTTGATGATTCTAGGCCAACGGGAAGTACCCTATAGGTATTGATTCCCTTGCGAGTGTCAAAATATGCGGCCCGTATATTTTGATTGTGTTGACTTAGCGCTAATGAGAAAAAGGATGTTGACAGACGGACAGACAGACGGACAACGAAGTGATCTTATAAGGGTTCCGTTTTTCCTTTTACGGTACGGAACCCTAAAAATGAAGCGTCTGATAGCTGTGACAAGTCCTACGTAACAAAAACAAGTTCGAGAGGACATCCAATTACAGTTGAGAATTGAAACAAATGAATGTGACACAACAATTTCAAGGATAAAAGACAACTTTAGCCAAGTCCCTTAACTATTTGTTAATACGATGAAATTGTCCATTCGATGTTATAAACAGAGGTGTTAAATTAATTTGTTTGCACACAAAAGCAATTCGTAAAAGCGATTACAATGTTGCTAGCAGCGTTTCATAAAACTAAATTGTTGTTTATATTCATTGATTCGAAATGAAATCGCCTAATATTTGTTAAATGCTTCAGTTTTTTTCACACTATTGATTTATTTGCGTTAATCCTGCTGGGAGGTAAAATCACTTTTGAACGCAGATGAAATAACTGACTGACTGATATATCAACGCACAGCTAAGCCACTGGTCCTAGAGACATGAAATTTGGAGGGTGGGTTCTTTGTGAAGAGTAGGTATACACTAAGAAAAGCTTTTTCGAAATTCCACTCCTAAGAGGGTGCATAGGGAGAGGGTGAAATTTCACGCGGACGAAGTCGCGGACAGAAGCTAGTAAAAGCATGAAATGCACACCTATATCTTTTATAAAGAAAAGAAAAAGAAAGAAAATACGTTTATTTGCGGTGAACATGACGCAAATTTGAACATAAAAAAACAAAAAAAAAAAGAAGGTAAGGGAAACATGCGTCACATCCAGGCAAAACAGCTATCGCTCAGCATTATGCTGCGACCCTATGCAAGACAGAGCCCCAGCGCTGGTTTTCAGCGACAGCCGGCGCTGACGTGATGAAATCGTCCAACGCAGCCCACAATTATTAGAACACTGCCGGTGTAGTGTGTTTATGGTCGTAATCAATTTAGTTACCATAACATAATCAGCCTATAATATTCCTACTGCTGGGACACAGGCCTCCTTTCAGTGAGAGGGAGTGGGCCGTAATCCACCACGCGGGCCCAGTGCGGGTTGAGTTACCATAATAATAATTTATTGGAGTGTTCAGAGCAGTGGTGACCCAGTGGTATCGGTCCAGACTCAGGAGTTGTAAGTCGAAATTTGGTCAGCTTTTTTTCGTCTTCTCTCTCACAGCTTTACCATACCCCATTCTTCATGTAATTTTCAGAGAGGGCGCTTTCTACATATCTTCACTTAGCACTCTCATACATGTCAACGCCACAGGCCAATCATCGTTGCATATAATTTCGCGATATTCAGATTATTCAGTCAACCAGTGATTGCTCCTAACTATGTCGTAAGTTTGTGCTATCGCGACCAACAATAACAAATCTTCATAATTATCGCAAATCTTCTTCGATTTTCACAAGAAGACATCAAAAATACACACCACTTAATAGTCGATACTACATAGTTTGCATGTTACGTGCACGGGAATTCCGAATGCATTACACATTCTAGACCGGCTACCTACTGGCTGCCTCGATACAGTCGCTCCGGACAACCGGGCTGCTATTGATATAAAAAATGTGATTGTATGTGTGTTCCTATGAGTAATTTCCATATGCTTTGGGGAAGAATGGGTTTTTATCATAGATATCCGTGGTTTTTATAATGTTTTTAGTGCTGAATGAGCCTGCTCTTGACCTCGTTCACGCCTGATGGAAAGCGATGGATGAGGTCTATGATAAAACGAAAAATAAAACTACAAAAATAAATACATTTTGTTTTTTTTGTATGGTAAGTCATCTAATGACTCCTCCCGCTCTGGTTGGAGCGGAAGGGAGTGTCAGACTCTTACTGACTAAAACCCACCCGTGTTCCTTCCTTAGCCCTTTATGTTCCGGGGCAGCGGTAATCCTTTCGGACGATCCCGCTACCCCGGCAGGCTACGGCCCAAGCGGGCCCCTTCCTTTATGCTGACATCTCTTTGAGTCGCGCGTGGAACAAATACTGGCCGTCCGGCACGGGCCTGGTCCTGATCGGACGGTGAGCTACCCATTACTCTCCGTCCGCAGTCCCGCGCCTACGGTGGTCGGGAGTCGTCACGCGGCTCCCGACGCCCGGAGCGTCTCCCGCGGCGGCTGGGACGTGAGGCTCTGTCCCTCAGCCATCCCGCCACCTCCTTCGCTAGCATGACTGCTTCGCAGAAGGAGGTGACTGCTTCCCACTCCCACTCACTCCAGACCATGACTTGACCAAATAATGGCAATGTCATGGTCATGGTAGTAAATTGCACTACTAGATAATAAGTACTGTATTCTTTAACCAATTTGTCTGGCACTCCAACAAAAGCATATCCAAATACTTACAAAAGAAAATCTTATGGTAACATGAAACCCACGGCATCCATCTTGTATTCTACAGACAGTTACATGAAGAGTTCATTGCACCTTCGAACATGTTGGTAAGCCTTCGATACAGTCAGACTTTCGAGTTACACAAGACTTTGTTTTCATAGGGATATTGGGATTTATTTTCATATAAGAATATCATATTGTAGCGAATATTCTGCTTAGTTTGCTTAGATACTCTTTTTAATTTAGTAGTCGGGGAGTCAATTTTTCATCTCGCACTGAATATTCTTTAAATAAATAAAATTATAGTTAAAACCAACATTTCTTTGGTCTCCTTTATCATCATCATCATTTCAGCCGAAAGACGTCCACTGCTGGACATAGGCCCCCCCAAGCACCTCCACTTCGACCGGTTCTGTGCTTCTCGCATCCAACGGGTTCCTGCGGCTTTCACAAGGTCGTCGGTCCACCTTGTGGGAGGCCTTCCAACGCTACGTCTTCCGGTACGCGGTCACCACTCCAGAACCGCCCCTGCCCCGCCCTGCCTCTTATATATGCCTCGTTTATTTAGATCAAAAATAATCATATGCCTTGCCTTTTCCTCGCTCGGCTTCCAGTTTAACCAGCTGCAGTTGCATAACCAGTATTTTACATTAATCCACTGACTATCTTATCTGCACAACCCAGTCGCTGCGTCACCATACCCCTCGGTAAGACTAGTTGTCAGTCTTTTGTGCTTCCAAATGTCTGAACATTAAGTCGATACGGGTAACGACGATAATAATATATTCATAAGCAAATGTTTGGAAAACCATTACCTATGATGATGATATACTTTAAAATAGACTTTGACCTCGTAGTTTGTTTCAGTGTTCTTCTAAGAGAAACATCGGCCTCATTTGGTTTGAAAACAAAAGGTTATTTTCGACGTATAAAACTTTTTTTGAAACCTATTTTTCGCTCTAACAACTTCTAAGCTACATAACTATAAGCAACAACATCAAACGCCTCTAAATCGCATGTAAATTGTTGAAGCAGTGCATAAACAGACAACACCCACGTTGCACGCCTACAATCGTCTCAGTACGTTGCTAAAGCATGATATATGGCCTGGGGGGAACGCTGAGGCGCGGTTCCATTGCTACCCATACTATGAACGTGAGATGAGATATTTAAATAACACAATAAGAAACAAAAAATAAAATAAATACATAATAAGTACCTAATTCTAAAAAGCGGCTAGAAAGTCCTGTAGCTAAAGGACTTTCCACACTGCGCTTCACAATTCGTGGTCTCCACTCAAAAACTCTGAAACCCGAAGCTAAAATATACATATAGGGTGTCCAGTAAATAGTACGACATATTGCAGGAGGTGATAGCTTGGGTCAATACCTACCAAAGATGAAGTTAAAAACCGTCAATACGTTAACCACTTGCGAATGAGTATTACTTGCCTTGCTACATACTTACAGCCCGGCCGGAGAATGCGTGCCTGATACCTATCAATGCGACAATTGTAGTAACTAATAAAGATCAAATTCGCAAAACACGTATTCGTTTGTATGAGAGGTGTCAAGAACGCATTCTCTCGTCTGCCGCACTGTAACAATGCCAATCCTGTGCAGCAACGGAACAGCATCTTAATATTCTGCAATGCAGTTTTCCTAGCTGTCAGACTTCATAAGCTCGATTTATTCGTACAGCTAACACTTGCAACTAGATGTATCTTTGAATAAGTTCTGTGCCAGCTTTTGGGAAGAATCTATCATTATTAAAGTCGCTAACTGAAGTTTGTGATACCTTCGTACTTTATTAGGTGCTCGCACATTGCATAATCAGCCTACGATGTTCCCACTGCTGGGACACAGGCCTCCTTTCGGTGAGAGGGAGAGGCGCAATCCACCACGCGGGCCCAGTGCGAGTTGGTAGATGGCGCATGTCTTTGAATTTTTGGGTTTAGGACATGCCGCGCATAGTTTATTAATTTATTTTATTTATTAAAACTGTATGCACAAGTAAAACATACCGTTCAAAGGCGGACTTAATGCCTGAGGCATTTTGTACCAGTCAACCTTAGGGTGATGCAGAGACAAAACATGGCAGGTCCAACAAAGGGATAGATAAAAAGAATAAATACTAATACATATGTAGATACATACATATAAACAGAATAATCTTTGTCAGGAGTAATAACGATAGATAGAGGAGAAAAAGAATACAACAAAACAGCGCTAGGATGATTCTTCTAACGTCTAAGGAATATGTTCACACTTTGAAAGATATCCAACTGGTTCACCCTGTGTGGTACAACCCCTCTTCGCTACATCAACCGGTTCCTGTGCTTCCTGCATCCAGCGGATTCCTGCGGCTTTCACAAGCTCATCGGTTCACCTTGTCGGAGGCCCACATACCACTTATTAAATATATAAAAGAAATAAAACCTTACAGAAGATTAAGATATTGAATATTCTGTAGTCTCAGAAACGTTCTTTGAATTTACTTTATTTACAAAGCAAAATATAAATACCTACTGGTATTATTTTGTCGATTTTTATACGACCATTTTAAAATCACCATGAAACATTATTATTTAGGTTACAAAATTATGAAAGTGTTACCCTATGCGGGTTTTACACAGGTGACTATAGTCGACTGTCTAAATGTCAATTCGACTAGGCCGCAGGTGACTAAAATCGCAAGTTCCAAAGTAAAGTAGGTACTTAGTCGTGCATGCCGCATGCAACCTGCCGCCGCGCCGTGTCGCATGCGGCGGGTGACCAAAATCGACCGTGAAAATGCTCAGTCGCAAGCCAATCGCCCGCCCGCGCCGCATGAAAGTCGACGTTTTGATGCAAAATTGACTAGTCACCTGCGATTTTTCTCGACCTGATTCGCGGCGACAATCGGCCTAGTGTAAATCCTCCATTAAGAAAACAAAGCAAAAACGGTTGCAATACACCCTCTACTAGATTCCAAATTTTGCCACACAAAATGCGATTCAGTTCTCACATTATTTTACTGCCCCTACATTTTACAAAAGTTGAAAGTTCAACACCCTAATGCACCCTATTTTAATTCAAAATCCACGGAAATGAAAGCACCTATAACATTCTTATCTTTCAAATCCAACTACTGAAACCTGTCTCCGTACTACGAATTTGTTGATGAAAAATCTTTAGCGCCTACAAAATTCAACTCTGTGATGTAAAACTTAAAGTGTATTTCAGGTAAATGAGGATTTTAATAGAGAAAAATGAGTGTCCCCCTCATAGCTAAAGCAAGCCAATTGTGAGGTATTAGAGGAAATTCAAGTTTTAGATAATGGCGATTCATATTATGTTGTTATTTTAAGGGAGTACTTGTTTGCTTTGTATTCGTTACTTATGAAAGGAAATTAGTGAATTTAATATCTTAATAGCCTGTGTCATCGTCCACTGAGCCTTCTCCCAACCATGTCGGGGTCGGCTTCCAGTCAAACAGAATGCAGCTGAATACCAGTATTTTACATAGAGCGACTACCTATCTGACCTCCACAACCCAGTTACTGGGTAATACGATACCCCTTGGTAAAACTGGTTGTCAGACTTTCAGGCTTCTGCCGATTGTAACGACTGTCACAGATTCACGAATGACAGCCGGGAACGTGCTTTCCGAGGCACGGAGGGATCTTGGTATGTAAAGATGGTCAACCATCCACGGACCAACCGCGGCAAGCGTAGCTTAACCTGATCTATCGTCCCGTGCGGCTGTTATTAATAAACCACAAGCCCCTCAAGATCGCCTGTGTGGGTATCTTAAATTCCCTAATAAATAGGCAAGAAAATGGGAAATAATGAAGTTTAGGTAAACTTGCTATGTGATTATTTTTCTAGCACTGTATTCAAATTGTATGTTACATGCTATTTTCAACTGCATTATGCATGTTGTTTAGTTTTTTGACCCACTCTTAGGTAGTAGTGAAATTCTTTGTTAATTTTTCTTTTTTCTGGTTCAAGTATTCATTAATTTGCGTGCATTTGGTATTTCATATTTTTTTTTATACAAATATCCAAGATTATAAGTAGCTTATGTCCTAATCCAGGTCCTTTTCAGTTAAAAAAGATGGCAATTGAATCATTAAAATATCCTATATTCCAAAAATTCCTACGTGTAATTCTTACATTTCTGTATAATTAATGCACACATTAAACTGCACGCATTTTTGGTGTGGGTTGCACGTTTACCTAGTTTTTAATTTATTCTGTCACACTTAAATTATATATAATACTGAATATATTATTAATTAATTATATTATTTACTGTTTTATGTTCAAATAAAGTAAAATTAATTAAAATACTTTCTCTGAAAGTGATACCAAGAATATTGACAACAATTTCTAAGAATCCCTGCTCACGAACTTCCGTCCTCCCGAATTCCCGATAAAAACAAATGAAGATCCGAGTCCCAAATAAAATCCAAGTGGAACCGGAGTATCTTCAAACAAATAGTCCCTCTCGTGACGTGAGGTCCAATTATTGAGATAAATCACACCTACGGGAGACGGAGCGTTCTACTGAAACTCTACTGACTATTGACTCGATGTGTGCCTAATATATTGTTATAAAGGAGTGTTTTGGTAATGTGGAGCAGTGACTCGAGATTAGTGTTTTAGAGCCAGTCTTTAAGTGCTCATACTCGCGTCGACGACAGAGGCAACTGAATCTGTCGACACGCGTCGATGGCAGCCGTCGACACCCGTCGACGTGTTATTGTTGTCTCTTTTAAAGTCCAAAAACTATATTATTTCGATTTTATGCTAAATTAGATTTAGAGATTTTAGAGATTAGAAAAGCACAGAACCGGTTGAAGTGGAGGTGCTTGGGGGAGGCCTATGTACAGCAGTGGACGTCTTTCGGCTGAAATGATGATGATGACGATTCGTAAACATGCTGGGCTTGGGCAACATGTTGGGCTTAACATAGACTAATTGGCTACTACCAAGAACTTAGAAGCAAAATAAACTATGCCAAGCAAGCCACCTGATACTACCAAATATTCGACCTTAAATGTAACTCAAGCAACAATTAAGGCAGAGTAATTATCGAGTTTACCTTAATACCGTCTGCACGGAAAACTCGAAACGCGTCCGACCCAGTACCCACCTTTGATGTTTAATTAAAGAGGACGCATTTCCAAGATAACGGTTTGATGATAAAGTATAGGAGCGAATGATGGCGGTGGAATAATAAACAAATTCGATTTTATGTTTTCAGCAGTTAATGAAAAATTGTTGAATGGAAAAGATGATTTTTTTTTGCAATACCAACGTATAAAAGTAACCCAAGTAGGCCCCTGCAGACACAATTTGTCGAAGTGGGGTATACTGACCAAACCAACACCTTTTTTTTTGTTTCCGGAGTGGAACATCCTCATGGATGTTCTCCGCCCTGGGGCGCGCGGAGGGGGTCTGTCAGACTCTTACTGACTAAAAACCACCCCGGTGTTCCATCTCACACCTACGCCGGGGGTCGCGGGAACGTACGATCCTTCCGCAAACCAATCCAACACCTAGTGCAAGTGCAGTGCTTCCGATCAGACCTGATGGCTCACTTGTTGTCCCAAGTACCCGTTCACCTGTACCTTGGATGACCTAAAAAATGCCACCGATGTCGCAATTAACCTGGCCACCTACTTGGCTCAAACCATATACAAAAAAAAAAACAACGAGGAAGAGTACCATCGACACGAAAAGAAGAAGACATATAAAACATAATCATGGGTCGATCTACAAGTTTTAGTTCAATTAACGTCAATGCAAAAGAACGTAGATAAGACAAGTTCAATACACAATACAATCAAGAAAAAATCTTCGTGAATACAATCAAGAAAAAATCTTCGTGCGATGGAAGACAAGATAAGACATTTGAAAGACAGGCGTAGAACGTGAGAAAATAAGGTTTTATTAAAAAAATAATTTGAAAACAAAAGAAAAATAATACACGAATCGCTTGCACTGCAACCTTGCTTTATAGAGCACGCATCAAAAGGACGAAGGTAAATCATGCAACGTGCGGGGGGATTGAAACATTATAGCATCTGGGCGACAATGAGCGAAGTGTTGTTTTCCTTTGAACTTCACCCCCGTTAATAATACAAGAACCTTGGAATTAATGTTGTTTTGATTCAAAACAAGCGGGTAGTAATTCAGGTTAGGGATACTAATTTGAATTCTAAACGTGAAATATGAATATGGTCCTTATTTCATAAATAAAGAAAGAAAGTAAATAAATTTATTTAGCACAGACTAAAAGACACATTACACCAGATACATATATCAGATAAAAATAAAAAATAAAGATTAAATAAGAAGTGTAAAGTCCGATGAAAGAAATTAGCAGGACAGTGTACGTCACGGCTGCGCCAAAAAGGCCCAGTTCAGCAAAAATGCCAGACAACTAGTGCCTGACGCTGGTTTTCAACTGGACCTGATGTGTGAGGTGATGGATGTAAATCAGTTTTACACTGCAACGTGACGTGTGTAAATAATAATTATTAAGCTATTCATAACAATAGTTTTGTTTCAAGGCTCTCTTATTTCTCATGATGCCACGCGTAGTCCTTAGATAGTATTGATAATACCAGCCTATTATTGTCCCACTGCAGGGCAATGGCCTCTTCTCATACAGAGAAGGCACGAGCATTGATCACCACGCTTCCTCAAGACGGGTTGGCGATTTCAGACTTATATCAACTATAAGGGTTTATTTATAAACGATGATTAAAGTTAAGTGACGTTCAAACGCCAAAATGTATGGTTAAACAGTCGCTAATCTCTACTGAACTTTAAGCAACATTTATGAAAAAACCGGCCAAGTGCGTGTCGGATCACGCACAATGAAAGGTTCCGTAGTTGGAATGAATTTATCCCAAGAACAAACTTAACATTGTAGTTGAAAAACATGTACATACATTCCAACTGAAAATGTAAGTTTGTACGCACAATATTGAGAGATTTACCATGTTGTTTTAAGACCACAGACTTCTTATAGGTTTTTCTGTAATCTATAGATATAGAACTCCGGAAGTGCCGACAGAAGTGAAAACAAAACACAAACAAAATACTTTGCCATCAATCACTGACATATCGGATATATACATTAAAACCGAGTACATCCCAAGGACCGAAAGCCGAACACATCCAAAGCGGTGTCGTTACGGTAACAGTGGCGCGAATTCAATGGTTTTTTCCCATCTCAAAAAATGTTCAACGCGCCTAAAGAAGTTTTCACTTCAAATAAATGTACAAACACCGTCAAACAGCACCTAATAAAAAAAAACAAAGGTACACTTCATCACTCAAACCCTCATCAAAATCATCAATTATATTTCTTTTCTTTTCTAATTTGAAACTCGAACCAAAAACATGAAAAGTTTCTTCTACTTTCTCATTAACATATTTTTTTGTCGGGAATCTGCTTTATTACTTCCTTGAGTCGACCATTTCGAATATAATTAAGGAGTTTTATTTAAAAAAGTTTATTATCGTTTCCCAGTTCAGTAAGTAGCATCTACAATGTTTTTAGGTTTTTTTTTTTATCAAGCATGTTTTTTTTTTTCATTGAATTTAATCTCGTAGGATACTTTCTGATGGTTTTGCTGAAATTGGTGAAAACAAATGCAAGGACGCGTAAAAAATTTTTTTTTTGTGATATTTCCAAAAATATCGAAGAAATAATATGAATGTAACATTTATAAATAAGACTACTTATATACTAGACAGAAATGCAAAAGTCAGGGAAGATAATAACTTTTCATTATAAATGGAAACTGTACACACGTTTCATAGGAAATTCTTATTTTCATAAGTTTATTCTTACCTCTACAAATAGCTTGGGATAAGGACAAGAGAATGATGATGTTCATATACAGACGCCAGCACATAAAGCTACCCGAAACTGTCAAATTTTCCCAATCAACTTTGAACCTTATACTTTAGCGATTAAGTTAAAAATCTATTAAAGAAATTTGACAGATTGTAGTAGCTTGATGTGCTGGCGTCTGTACATACATACAAGTATTTTACAAAAGTGAAAGCTTCATCTAAAGGGATTACTTACAATATGTGTACTATACACGTCTTGGCCAGCGGGGTAATTACGTAACACACTAACAGCCATCATTTTGACAGTTCAAAAATATTCATTGCGTTATTTACGTTGTTGAGCAGACATATTTTTCAAACATTAGCAATGGATTAGCAATATCCTTCAATATTATTCTGATTGTAATTGAAAGTGTCTTACGCACTTAGGCTGCGGGTCCGGCATGATTCGTTCCTACCGGGCGGGTATTCGGGAAAAAGCCGCTCGGCTTAGCTCGAATAGCGCCGAGCCGACCCGAACATGATTCAACGATATTAGGTGCCGAATGGAGTTTGACGATGAATGAAAGCCAAATATGTGAAGCAGTTGCATCGGGCCAGCTTTTTTATTCACCAAATATCGAATCCAATGTGCCGACCCAAACCGAAAGTGTGTAGAACCCTTAAAAGCATGTGCAGATCATGGAAAATATGTGCGCAATGTAAAATGTTGTGTGAGCCATAAATTCTTGACCACGACGAAGGGGATTGTAGGGTAAAGCTATTCTCAATAAATAACAACTGTCAAATAAGATATTCTGAGTGCATTCATATAACCAAGGGTACTCACCCTCTAAGGGATTCAAGCTCGATACAAAGAGATGAATTTCCGTGTATTTGATTTATTTGAAAATTCTGAGAAAGATTGCATTTTCGGAAATGCAATCACATTCGAAAAGGAAGGTACAGTTTAGTATAAAAGTAGTTATTGGTTTTTACTTTTAGGTTATTGAAAATTCGAATTGTATTTTTTGTCGTTACATTTTCATTAATGATGGGTTTTTATTTTTTATTTACAATAAGGCTATATAAAAGTATCTCATCATCTGCTTAGCCTTTTTCCCAACTATGTTGGGGTCGGCTTCCAGTCTAACCGGATGCAGCTAAATACCAGTATTTTACATGGAGCGACTGCCTATCGGACCTCCACAACCCAGTTACGGTAATAATTGGTAAGATTGGTAGTCGAGACTTTCGGGCTTCTGACGACCCGCAACGACTGTCAAAGATCCACGAATGACATCCGAGACCAACGCTTTAACGTTCTTTCCGAGGCACGGTGAGGTCTTGATATGTAAAGGTAGTCACCTATCCACGGACCAACCGCATCATGCGTAGCTTAACCTGAACGATCAACCCGTGCGACTGCTAAAACTTAGGTACAAGCCCCACAATATATAAGTATCTATATAAATAAAAGAAAAATTATTGTTCTTAATGTATTCGTATTGGTTGATATCAAATTATTTAAAAGGTAAAATAATCCCGAACCTACATATAAATTTACGAAAATACAACGATATCAATATTTCATAAAATAAAACCTTTAAAAAAATATGAACCGCTACTAAAAGAACCTAGTTCAAAATAGCCATTAAAATTCACTCAAACAAACAAAAAATATAATTTCTACAAAGTTGCCAATTACAAAAATACATTTATAAAAATATTTTACCACTAGCAACTTTATTTTCTTTTGGAACTGGAACGTTTTAAATTCAACAGTCATAATATTTGCTGTGACTGTCCAACATTCGACATTCTTTAGATACAGACGGTTGCAACATAGCCTATATATTTCCATTTTTGAATGCCACCCGTGAAATTGCGTTCCATACAAAACGTGGACTATAATGTCAGGGGGATGATTTATAAGTGCCGCTGCGGTCTATGTGGCTGCTCTAATATTGCATTTTACCAAGATACAGGTTTTTAATCTGAATTTTTAAAGTAATACAAAGATATGTACTTAGAGAGCAGTGGTGGTAATGAATGGCCGCGACTTAAGAGTTTATTTATCAAAAATCAATTATTTATCAAAATCTCCCATACCGCTATCATTACAGGTGTATACCTAATGCGATAGCGTGGTCTTAAAATTAACTTAAGTATTTACAATTTAAAACTATGAAAAAAGTAAAAAACTATTAGTACTTATAACTACATCTAAAAATAATATTGTTAATATGTACTAAGTTCCCTAAATAAAATAAAACAAAATAAAAACAACAACATGTAGCCTACTCTAATCTTCATTATAACATAAAAGGAACATCAGTATTTTTGCGAGTTCACTCAAATGGTATGTTAATACATTCGATCTTCACGTGAAGATCGTTAATAGCCCGAATAGCGCGGGTCAATAGAGTTTTGGCGAGAAGGTTGGTCCTGGCAACTGGTACGGCCAGCAATGGCGGGCGGCGCCGCCTCCACACGTAGCGGTCTGGTACACATACACTCAGGTGCTGCAGTACTCCTCGGTTATGCTCAATGCCACGAAGTAACCTAACCAGATACGCGACAAGAGTGAATTCCCGTCGTATCCTTAGTTGGTTGTACCCGACCATACCGAGCACAAATAGAGTGGGGTACATCAACGGGTAAAACCGAGATACCCCATACAGTTGCTTGTACAAATAGCGAGTTGTAGGTCGTAAGTTCGAACCCAGATAAGCTCTTTAATTTGTGTAAATTATTTTATCATCACTGCTCTCAAAACGGTAAAGGAAAATATCTTGAGGAATCCGGCATATCCTAGAACCAAAAATTCGAAGCCATGTGACCTACCAACCCGCACTAGGCTCGCGTGGTAGATTACAGCACACTCCCTCTCGAAGAGAGGTGGCCTGTGTCCCAGAAAATTATACTCGTAAGCTTGATGTGAGTTTAAAAGTAGCATAGGATTTAAAGAGTACAAGAAAAACATTTTTTTTTAATATTTTCTGATACTTAATATTAAATAATTGTGATTATATATATATGTTATTTGATTCGAAAGTATTTTTTGTAGCCACGTTTATTTTCTAACCAATGTTGAATAAATTAAAGTAAAAAGCTTTCAACAAAATCCTGATACACACAAGTAATGAATAAATAAAAAAAAACTACGTTCTTTTTTAAACTGTAAAATAATATTCCACGCTACATTATCCCAAACAATAACTTTAGAATATATTCACAATAAAAATACTGAAAGCAATCCTCTTTAGAAAAATCTTCACTTTGAACAAAGCAAAGAATAATGATAACGATTTAAAACCACCGGGGCTTAAGGCACGGACTAGAATCCGAGACTCACCATAGAGAATAGCTCTAGGTATTTATCTAGCTTCTTCTAATAAACCGGAACAGACTTATTTCTGTCGCCAAAGGATCCCGGCGAAATAGTTTCTAAGGCGAAGTTTGTGAAGCGCGAAGTCGGATTTTTTCTAGTGTGTCTTTAGCTTTATTATAAGTAATGTGTGTCTTAACTTTTGCTGTTTGCACCATTTACTTTTTGGACTATTCTTTTTAGGTTTTTGGTTTTCAATAATAGTTATGGCTGTTAATGGAGTTACTTGGAATAAAATGTAGTGAAAATGAGCATTTTCAAAACTTTGAACGCCGTTTTAAAAACATTTTACCATTACACAAATGTAAAAAATAGTCCGAGATGCTCTCTACCCAAAAGTAGCATCTCGAACTACGAAGGAAAGATATTTTTTTAACAAGCCTATTTAGTAATCTTTATTATTTTAGACACAGAAAAACTGAAATAAATTGTAAGTAAAAGAGCTGTTTATTTACGAAGAATGGTTGAATTTCCTATCAAAAACCAATTATTCTCCATTTTTAACCAAATCAAAGATAAGTTTATCTAAAACCAATGTTTGCCTAGACGGCCAAACCCAATGATTAAATTAAGACGATCGCGTTCAAAAGTACCAGTTATAATGAATAACGATTATCATTTGCGTGGTATCGGCATCAGCGTGGAACAAGCGGCTAAGTAGCATAACCACAATTTACAGAAGACTAAAAAACGAAAATATTCAAGCAAAAGGAGATGGCCAAATAGAAGTATAGACGACTCCAGCTATGTTTAAACATGGTACCTAGCAATATATATATATAATGGTGAATAGCTGAATATTAGTATTTCATATAAAAAAAAAAGTTTCAGGAACTTTTCATATCTTTACAATACTGAAAATAAAAATCGTGTAACTCCTACGTCAATAGGCATAAAAAACTGCATACATAAGACATTGCTATGAACTTTTACCAAGGCGTTTGGATGCATCTGAGATGATCTTGATAATTGTATTATATAAAAAACGATAACATTTTCTATCTACAACCAATGTGTGACTACTTGAATAAACCCAATGACTGTATCCAGCTGATCACGTCAAAATATCGTTTGTCAAAGCAACACCTCACACAGCAAGAAAAATGACGTCGTCCAAAAAACTAATCCAGAAAGGGTCGTGACACTTGGAATTCTTCTCAGAATGTTGTGTAATAGCGTGGAACAAGCGGCTAAGTGGCGAAACCACATTTTATTTACGGGTCGTGCTTACAACACAGAACACATTTTTCTTCAACTCCAGCGTCAAAAGGTTTGGGCGTAAACATTCCTTTGGCCGTGAAAGACGAATTTTCTATTGAGAAAAAATCGGGAACTCCTCACATCAATGTAGTGTGAACCATTAAAGATTATGGAAGTGAGCTTTATGGCCATTTAGTTTGAAGCAGGTTTCCCGTCGTGATTCTTAGAATTTTTTGTCGTTTAGGCGAAATTTTTCGCAGAGATGTCTTATTTGAAAAAATATTTTTAAAGCTTGGTATTTTCAAAAAGAAAAATACGACTTTTACTAGACGCTTTTCAACAATGATATAAAATGTGCAGAATTGGAGATAAAGACACAATGTCCTTCATCGTTTGTTGCGTACATATAACATTATTATTACATCACAAGATTATTATTTTATTTATCTTATAATAATATATAGTTTTTTTTTATATTGTGTGATTATTTTATGTGTTATAGACTGTAGATTTGTAGACCATTTTCTATTTTGTTGAGTACCTGGTATTTTTTGGCAGGCCTGCACTGTCCTCCCATACCTATTAACACTGTAATTTTAAAACATTGTAAAAACCAATTTATTTTTAAAAGAGTAACCGTGGAGTTTCCGGCTCTTCTCCATAGTAAACGGCCAATTAAAACCGTGCACCTAGCTTCTGACGTTTCATAAGAGTGCCCATGTAGGTTTATATAAAATGAAATAAAATATTATGATTCAACCATTTATGAATTAATCTCGCCACAGTATCTAGTGAGGTAGGTGGATAGTCAGTTATCAATTTCAATCATAGATTTATCCGAGACATAACACTTTAACAAAGCTTTTGACTATGAAAATCCTCTATAGATTTGCGCATGACTTAATTACCTTCGGGATATGTGTAGAACTTTCAACTAAGTTACAAATGCCAAAGATACCCCAAACTAGATACGAAGTCCCAATTTAGGTTCCTAACGTAATTATTATAATTAAGAATGTATTTTGTGAAAAATAATATACTTTAAGAGCCACTCCTAAAGTTCAGCTTGCTCTACAATTTAGAAAAATATACGACTTTTCAATAGTTAGTCTTGTCATTCTGAAATCAACTTAATTCACAGTAATGTAAATTTGATATAATTACGAGTAGTATGTATTTATGTATTTGTGTACCTATTTTATTAAGCTATTGCATAGCTTTTATCTTGGGCTTTGAGCGCGGCGACCGAATGAAGAAATTCCGTAACGAAAATAAACCTAACACCCCCCACTCCGACCGGCACAGCGGTGCAGCGTTGAAAGCCGTGCATCGTCTAACGTCGTATCAGTTCGGCAGACTTCGGCACGGTGTTTGTGTGCGTGCGACTAGACAGACGTATGCGTGTTTTGTTTTTTTATAATTCAATAGATTTTTTTTACATTGTTCCTCTTAATAAAAGCACCCGCCATCGAATCTATTCACCACCCTTAGTTGATTGATAGAAAATGCCTAAGGTCCGTCAAGTCCGCGTTTGTATCTTTTATGTGTGCACATTTTTTTTTTTGTGAAAATGTGAAAAATTTAAAACAAGTTCTAGTATGGTAATAATTACCTAACTATAGTATAACGTCAATAATTGACAATATTAAGGAAACACCTTTATAGCAAAGCTAAAAAAGTTACCCTCCAAACATGCTTTTGCATAAGGTCAGTCAAAGAAATCTAAAAGAATTGAAAAAATGAAGCAAAGTGCTCCAAACGCTAAAACCTTTCAATATCACCTTTTAAAGGAACAATACATTTTTATTTAATTTTAGGGTTCCGTACCTAATGGGTGCCAACGGGACCCTATTTTTGAGGCTCCACTCTCCGTCCATCTGTCACAGAGCTGTCTTTTGAACCGTTATAGGTAGACACTTGAAATTTTCAGAGAGTGTGTACTACTATGGTTGCTATAATAACAATTATAAAAATATAGCGGAAAAGGAATGTGTCTCTCGTTATAATCAGCCATATTGTAACTGCTGTGGGCGTACTATAGGTAGTGCTAGTTATTGCGTGATAGAAAAATCATTTGTAGTTCAAATCAGATTACAATTTACGAACAAGTTAGTCACACTAGCGAAACACACACTAGGTAGACGACACGACGAAACGGAACGCGAGTGCAGTTTCTGAGCACATGTTGTCCGTGCGATGTCCAAGAGTCAAGAGAAGCTCCACACCGCTCTGTAGCCTTTTCGTCGACTCCCACGAACTCAGGCTAGACGACACTGTCGAGCGCTGTATGGTGGCACTGCGTCCCGAATAGACAAACGAATACGACTCCGACAAATAAAATAAAGTAAAAAATTAAACACTACATAAATTTTGTTGTTTCTTGTATGGAATAAAAAATATGTAGTGTTCAATGCTGTACGTTGTTTGGAACCTAATACCCTTTTTCTATTTTTATTGTTTTCGTGTTCCCAAAATACTCCAATGGTTAATCTATTGGCAATCAACTGCAGACCACAATTTTACTGCTCCGAATATTTCACTTTATAGAACTAAAATGGCTGCGTGTAAACAATTGACTGGGTAAACAAGTTTGTTGGTGATAGTTTTTAATATTTTTACACTATTAGAGTTTTTTTTTTAGTTGCTTTTAGAATCGTTGGGATTAACGTTTCACTCGATGATTCGGTTGGGAAATTTGTTATTTAGCGTTTTTATCTGATTTATTTTCAGTAGCAATAGGCTCTTCTCATAAAATTGAAGGCTCACATATCTGACGACATGTAAGTTTTCAAATCATCTCTCTTTTACTCTTCGGGAATACAAGCATTCAACGTTATGTTATATAGAATTGTTGGTTAATCCTAACTTAATATTATAAATGCGAAAGTAAGTTTGTTTGCTTGTTTGCTACCTTTTCACGCCTAAACGACTGAACCGAACACCATGAAATTTTGCATATACGTTGTCAGGTGTACAGAAACGGACATAGGGTACATAGGGTACCTTTCATCCGGAAAAAAAGTGCTGTTCCCGAGGAAAACAACAATACCGTTATTATGATAATATGTAGATGGCACCACGTGTCTTTCGAAACTTATGCAGGTTTCCGCGGGCGCTGCTAGTCTACTATATAGTCTTTATTTTGCTTAATTTACCTTCAATTCGAGCGCAATTGCATTTTCTGCCTGAAAAAAAAAGACTAAATGCATACATCGATATTTTAAAGCAATTTATTGCATTAACATTTTGCGCAGTGCAAAACGGTTGGTGGACTGTGTGAAGATGATATGGTTAGAAAGGGTCCATATTGGCTCACCTAAAGTTCTTTACCCGAAATTGTTCTTCCTATTGATTTGTAATCCGAATGATCACTCTTCCTAAAATTTTTCATCCTAAAGTTTTCATTCATACTATTTGTAGTGCTACTGATGCTGATGTTCATAACACTCATGTTTCCGAAAATTTTAATTAATAATATCATTAATGTAAATATATTTAAACTCCTACTGTTTTTTATCATAACGCTTTTATCCCTAAACATAATTACCATAATATTTTCACTCATACTCAGAAAGAAACATTTACCAACTGTAATAAAAAATATATGTGCGGTTATGTTTATGGCCTGGGAGTTTATACCGTAGTTTTAACCGTACCTAAACCAATAACTATAGGACCTAATCGGTTCTGGCACTTCGCCGGCCGCTGCCGCAGCACGCTCGCTTCGCTCGCTCGGCTCGTGCGCTGTGGTCACAGTTCTAACCTAACCTAAACCAATAACTATAGGACCGATTCGGTTCTGGCACAATTACGCAGTGCTGCCATCTGACTTCTGCAATATTGGATTGCTGAAGTCAGATAGCAGCATAGTGAGTAATACCGGCATCGACTAACACCTGCCTTGTGATTTAAACATCTTAGAAACGACTGTCAAAGGTGTTCGTATCATGCAATCAGAAACGAATAGCTTTCCGTTTCGTAGCCATAAACATTTTTATAACATCAATATTTTTCCGTGTATCGACATACACGGATAAATCCATCAAAATGTTTATCCATCGACATATCCGTGGTAAGATAAAGTTAGCCACACATATCAAACGATCAACATTGTAGATACTTTACACTCAGGGATTACATGACCTAAAGCGCGGTCACTGTCGAAAGAATAGAATAGAAAGAGAAGCACGATGACACAACGCTGGTAATTTATTGTAAAATATGAAGCAATTATTTATTTACAAAAAATCTATTGTTGGGACTTAAAGATTAAAACAGTAGTGCTTTAGTATGTTGCTTGTAGAATAATCTGACAAAAAATCATAGTGATTGTATGTATATAAGTATGGTTTTTATTGTAAAAAGAAAGTTTTTAGAGGTATCTTCATGATTTTTTTATATCGTATCAAATTAGTTGTATTATATTTTCAACACACTATCTACCTGGCATATATTCTGAAGAATATCATATATTTTTCTAATTATGTTTACTGTAGTCGATCATATACTTTTAGGCATTATAAAATTTGCGTTTTTTGCGTTTAGGTCCTGTAGTCCCCTTAATTATTTATGCAAAGTAAGTCTGCTTCATTGGTCTAGTCGTCGCAAGCACTATTGCTGAGCATTGACCAGGTTCGATTCCCAGGTCGAGAAAAGTGTTATTGGGTTTTTCCGCCAAAATCCGTAGTCTAGATTTGGGCCCGGTTGATGGCAATAGACTCACCTCCTATTACATGGTACTAAAACATAACTGCCAAAACGTGTGTACTATAAGTACACATCTGCCTAACTCGTCTGGGATTACATGCGTGATGTTACGTTATGTAAGTAAACAGAGCTTTAAACGGAATAAAAAAGGTTCAGGCTGTTATCCGAACGCATTTTTTTTATAATTTCCTTCCCACTCGTAAGAAAATTCCCCTTTATTGTGCGAAAAGGTCATTATGCTTCACACGATAATCTCCTACCTATCGCGGTGAGGGTAAAGTGGGCACATTTTTCATCGCCCGCTAGGCCCATGGGACCGCTTTAGTTTCAATAAGAGAGCACGATAAGAGGCGAGCAGGGGAAAAATAACTATGATGTATTTTACGAAAAGGAACGGGTAATCTGATAAATTAGGTAGTTTTAGCGTGTAGTACCTACAGAGAAATGTGGCGAAAAAAGTAGGGTTTCGGGGAAATTTAGATAGATTTGTATGTTACATGGAACGAGGGTGAATCAGGTGTGTAAAAATGACAAAATAGAAAATAATAGAATATTTTTATTCACAAAGAACTATGATTATGATCCTTCATGTTTTGCCATGAACTGGCATATAAATATTTAAACATGTTAAACGTCATTATTTTTTTAAAAGTATGAATGAGAACCAGGTAAAAACAGATTGCTACGTGGGTTTTCGAAATATAAAGAGTGAAAAAAGCAACTGTCTAATCGTTTATTATATCTATTCGACACAATCAAACCATCAACTTCTTAGTGTCCTGTCAGTTCAACAAAAAAATAATTTACCAAGCAGCGATTGGCAAAAACATGATTTGTGTATCATCCGAAACATTTGTAAAGAGAAGCATTTGCCAAATAAATGTTTGTAAAGCGAGTGTTCAAATAATAACAGCCGCACAGGTCGGTCAATCAGGTTAAGCTACGCTTGCCGCGGTTGGTCTGTGGATGGGTGACCATCTTTACATACTGAGACCCCTGGACTTATGACGACCCGCAACGACTGTCAAAGATCCACGAATGATAGCCGGGACCAACGGCTTAACATGCTTTCCGAGGTACGGAGCGATCTCGGTATGTAAAGATGGAAAAACGGAACAATCGCGGCAAGTGTAGCTTAAGGTGATATGTTGAAAAAAATGTGTTTTTTTCTATTTCGTGTAACTTGTTAAGTATGTGGAATAGGGATATAACATTTTGGATTATGTTTTTTGACTCTTTGATCTAGTATAATGTAAAAGGAATACACGAATTCATCAATGATTTTTTCTTGACACAAAAAAATTGCAGTTGTATATATTTTATTACTTTTTTCGACATCACGGCGTAAAGTTTAAGAGTTATTCAATGGAATTTACTTTAAAACATAGAGAATTATCATATCAAAGTTTACTCAAAGTAGTTTTACATTTAATTAATTTATTTTGTTAAAAAAGGAGTAAATTCGTTTTGGCACATACGTCGTTTTATTCCGAGCGCACGCACGCTATAGCCATCACTCTTCTTTTGCGGTTCAAAGTAATTGCATCACTTTCACTCGCTTAGTAGGTTTTCGACGATTTTATAGATTTACGAGGTAGCGCTTTAACCTGATCGATCAACCCGTGCGGCTGTTCATACTAAGCCAAGAACCCCTCAATCTCCTCATCCTCGAAACTATCAATTGTTATAACCAACAAAATAATTATGACCTTAAAACAAGGCTACCTAAACCACCGAAAACCACTACACATGACAATATATCACGCCCCAGTCTTTAATATGAACAAGATACACATAAATCATAGATTATAGCACCAACAACCGTGTGCCACGTATAAATTTATTAGCAACCGTCCCTAACTTATGTCGGTAGAGAATTTAATCCAACTTATTGCATTTATGGACACCATTTCACATAATAGTTCAGAAGGTCGACACTATACAACCAGCGAAAATAGGCGCACGCAGAAATAGACATGTGCGTACGGTGATTGATCATTATAGTTTTTAAGACATTTAGGGTCAACTCCACGAAACTTTTATACCTTATACTTTTATATATATTATTATATTAGACTAAGTCTTCGAATAGAATAGAATACCTACTCTTTATTATGTACACCATATAAATTATCCTGAGAATAAAGCTTGAATTTTAGATAACTGTCAGACGTCAATTTTATTCCACGGATAAAAGATATCTGTCTTTTGTGGAATTAGCCCTTAAAGAGAAAACCGGCCAAGTGCGAGTCGGACTCGCAAACGAAGGGTTCCGTACCACAAGGAAAAAAACAGCAAAAAAATCAGGTCTGTTGTATAGGAGCCCCCTTAAATATTTATTTTATTCTGTTTTTAGTATTTGTTGTTATAGCGGCAATAGAAATACATCATCTGTGAAAATTTCAACTGTCTAGCTATCACGGTTCATGAGATACAGCCTGGTGACAGACAGACGGACAGTGGAGTTTTAGTTATAGGGTCCCGTTTTTACCCTTTGGGTACGGAACCCTAAAAACTAGCTGTGAAGGTGAGGACCATGTAGGCCAGATATAAAGCATAACATAAATATAACTGTCTGGCGGTTTTGAGTAAAATGTCCTGTAGATCTGTTAGCGTCGTGTGATGGGTCGTTAAGCTGCCTAAAATACATAGATTTGAGCTTCACGATGACTGATGCATGCGTGCCGTTTGTTGGGACAGGTCAATTGAAAGCTGCAACGGCTTTTTCTTCAAAAGGCCTTTCCACACAAGGCCCTGCATTGTTAGACTCACACATAATCACATAATAATTATAATGTTTGGAGTCATGACCGTTCTGCACCAAATAAACGCGCCTTACAAAAATTAAAAAACTCCGACTCAAACAAAAACCTCTAAAAACTAAAAAAATATAATTATATATTGGACCTTGGCCTGTAGGAAATATTTTGATCCAAGCGTCCTCGCGTCGGGGTACGGCTACTGAAAATTGCTTTTTTACAATAGCTGACATATATCATCCCACTGTTTTTGTTGGGGGTTAAAAAAATACGGACATTACAAAGTAGTCATATTCAAGCAAAAAAGGTTGACAATTTTATCCATTGCTTGATGTCAGAGCCAGGGACTTAAGACATTACACCTTAATCTGTGTTGCGACACTGGAAAATTACATAAAATAAACAAAAATCAAAAGAAACACAAAATGCCGATTGGAGAGGGGAAAAAAACTCCTTTTGTAACAACACTAATAAGATCGTTTCACTTCATCTCAAACAAATGCCTGTCGCTCGCTGTACGTGACGGGTGTCTATGTGTGCGTGCGTTTCGCTCATTATAGGGAACCAACCTTCTGTACTCTCCTGTGGTATGGACTCAACACAGTTCAGGAATATTGAGCCACGATTTACGTGTCCGATAAAGTTTACTTATTGATTTGCAATTTCTGTACAATTTGCTTGATTGAAGAAGTTTTATTCATGATAGAGAAAAGTATGATGATTGCTTAGGAGATGGGGAATGAGGATAATGTAGGACGTGGAGTTATGGAATTCATGCTTTGTTCTGAATTATAGAAGTTATGTTTGGTTATGATGATGAATGCAGTAATATCGGGATCATAATCCCGATATTACTGAAATATCCCGATTTTATGAAATTACCTAATGAATACAGATAATTTCATAAATAAATTGTTACACTTTATAATTTACTAGCTTTTGAACAGGCTTCGCCTGCGTAGAGATCAGAAAAGGATCTAGCGTACAATATTTATCGCTTACAAAAAAAAATGCTGTTTTATAGAAAAGTGCAATACCTACGCGGTCTACGGTCAAAATGTATAAAAAAGAATTTTTTATTTATTTATCAATCTCATATAATACCAACATCTATTTTTATACACATAGATCTGGTGGCTAGTAGCTATTCCACACTATTAAAATAAGCTCATCTCAAGCGCTAATCTATCACAAATTAAAACGAATGTCAGGTGGACTTTAGCTTTCAAACTTGGTCATGATCTGCGGAGCCTTTTCCCAACTATGTTGGGGTCAGCTTCCAGTCTAACCGGATGCAGCTGAATTCCAGTATTTTACATAGAACGACTGCCTATCTGACCTCCACAACCCAGTTACCAGTTTTTAAGCTTATCGTATTTATAATTTTACTTAGCTTTTAAACTTATCTATAACAAAGTTATGATCACTATCGATTACAATGAAAGGTGCTCCGATAGTATATTTCATCGATATGAAATTTCGACGGATTCTGAGGTTTGCGTGGAACATGACTAAACTCCTTCCATCTCACTTAGCTTATCGACAATAGATCGAGAGTAAACGATCTGTTCCGTGAAGGAATTTATAGTCCGTGTTCAATAAATGATAAATGATTTTATTTCTGTAAGTAGGTTTGCACAAACACTTTTACACGTCAATTATATCTTTAAAAACTAAATGAGGTCGGCGTTTCCTATCTGACTACCCTGAGAAGAAAGGCCGAAACAAACTCAGAGGTCACAGTCTCTTTTAAAGTCCAGACATAATCTTGGTGAGGATATATGAAGACCATGTAGATCGATGTCTGAGATGATCTTTTGAGGAAAGAACCATACAGATTGAGTGGACCTGTCCAGTCAGTGCACGCATTTTTCAGAATTCGTGCAGCTCAACTCAAAAAAACAACTCAAATATGATAGTGATGTTGTTTTGTGGAATACGTTTCAATAGATTACATAACAGAACTTCACGCTGTATCCCCCGAAGTGTTAGGCAGAGGTGTACCTTTCGCATCACCCACATTTCGCCAGTTATGTTTAAGTCCTGAATTGTCCCATTGCAGGGCAAATGCCTCCCTCTCCCTTTTCCGGCCGGTTCTTTCGCTAGGAGTTCCTACCTTCTTAAAATATAAACCCATAATCCACGGGCAACTGATTTCATCTAGTCCGGTAGCATTAGAGCAGTTTGTTTAGTTATGAAATAAATTAAATTTAAAGCTAGACTAATCTCTAAGCTCCATTATCCAAGAGCCATTATATTCTTAAACTGTAAGCCAAATCTACAAAAAAACTTTACAAATAATCTTCTTTGCATCTTTCATATATTTTTCTCTATAAAAAAATGTATACATTTAACCTTTTCTTCAATGCGAAGACGCACGAGAAATGTTTGTGTTTCAAAGCAAATCGTTCGCTTTGATTACTCGTGCTTTATGAAAGTTAAATGAAGGACGTGTAAAGTTAAATGTAGGTATGTGTGTATATTGTATGTATTTTTTAAACCATTTAACATCAGTCTTTGAAGAATTTTAAGGTTTCAGTTGCTTGGAAGGAACGCAGTGACCTGATGATGTTGCTTGAATGGTTTGTGGCAATCAGTTTTAATCATTATTGGAACATAAGCTCAGTTAACACTTTTCAATCATTACATAATAAAACACACGCACACACACCACTCCAGCGCATGCATGCACTAAATTCCTCTCATTTTACGTTATTTTAATATTATTTAATAAATTATTAACGATCTAAAAACGAGTGAAAACATCGACTCCTGTAATAGAGCTCGGGCGTCGGCACTTCAAATTAAAATGTAACACGTCAATAAAACATTTTATTTATAAAACTTAGGAATCGATTATCTTGCTCTCTCCCTTAGCTAAATAAGCGTTCATATCCCAGAAAACACCAGTTAAAAGGGCTAAAATAAACTTAAAATACTAAAATCATAATGTTACAATATTAACTTTGATATCTTTTATGGAGTAAACATGAACTGCTTAGACAAAATCTTAAAGTCTAAAACGTCTGAAATCGAACCAGCATCCACACATTTTAAAATGGAACACAGCAACGATGCTACCCCATTAAAACTCTTTCCAGAAAATTCCAAAAAAACTTCTAAAATTATTTAAAATAACGGTGGCTTTTTGCATCAATTTCGCCCTTATCGTATTTTACAAACAGGCTATTAATTCTCACACAACGTTAGTCCCTAAAAGCCTCTCAAATCCTCCTCTGTATTTAGCAAAACGCCTTTCATGTCATTGACTGTTACCAGCATTTTAGTTACAACGGCTTAACCTTTCCACGGCAATCCAGACAGAAAACTAGACATTGTGAGACGACAAAATTTAGACCTGTACAAAGTCCTTGCAATTTCAACTCTGATGCTTTCAAAATAAGAGTGTTTGGGTGTGAATGAATATTTTTGCCAGATGCCATTCACGAGATCTCAGTGCCTTTATGAGAGGAGTGTCCTTTCATCTCTCCTTTTTAACCCGAGGCAGCAATTATAGTTAGCGTACCTCGGAAGGTTATACTTCGAGTTCTTTTGGCATTTATTCGTGAGAAGAAAAATTGTCACGTTGTAAAACTTGGGTGAAAAGTTCAGTGTGATTTTGATGGCGAAAATATTTTGTCCGTACCCTATGTTCCGGAATTTGTTGGAAGTTGAAGTCAAAGTAAATCTAGTTGAGGAAAGAGCTGGTTTCTTATGATTTGTTTTTGAAGACATTTGAAACACAGTTTGATTGCTAATCATGGACATTCTAATGACCTTTTGCGAACAGTGGAACGTCAATATCACTTTCTACTTACGGTGTCTAGGGCATGTACTAACATTACTATTGATCACTTTATATTGGTTTAACTATGCAAAAAGACGGTGTTACTAACTCTGTTATCAACACAAAACACCAAGTAATATTGACTGCCATAAAATCAATAGATATACTTATTAATATTATAAGTTTTCACAAAAGCATTTAAAGAAACCCTAAAATTAGTACCAAAGCAAATAAAAATCACTAGAAAGGCAGCAAAGAAATCGAATTCGACAGAACATCACATTATCTAGCCGTACAGAATCAAATTTTCATACAGTACCTACCTACTGACAGTGCAAGGAATGCACTTTGTTTTTCCTATTCACACTTTGTGAAGCAGTACTGACACGAAATAAATAGGTACAGAAGGTAAGCACCATACAGCGAACAATAACAGGCGGACGTACACATACTCGTAGACGCGTACGTGCGGCGATCTCAAACAAATGGCAGTCGCGAGTGCGCTTGCACTTGCTGTACGTGAAGCGTGTCTATGTGTGCGTCCGTTTTTTTGCGTTGTATGGAGCTGACCTTCTTTACCTATCTACTATGTGGCAATACCGATTTTTGTTGGTAAAATACCGTGGTTTTTAGGTATGAGTTTTGGAAATAAAAAGGCTGAAGTAAAGCCTAGTGACACAGACAATGGAGGTAGTCGTAGATTTTTTTTTTGGGCTATGTAGATTTTGTGCAAAATTTGTGTTTACTTGGGTTCGTATCTTAGGCAGGCTGCGTATTCATAAACAGGCATGTGAGAATGTGTGCAATTTTCAGCTGTCTGTAACACTGCTCTAAAATATTTTACCCTTCCCAAATATTCTAGACTATGCAAACAGCACCAAAATTTCCAAAACCCACTTTGTGAAGTAGAACAAAACCAATAAAATTTTACATGTTTGACCATCACTTCGAAAACTGAACGAATTTTAGTGAATCCCACTATTTGACTAACTGAATTGAACGAACGAAGTCGTGCGTAAAAGCTAGCCATTAAATGAGAATGGTGCAGTCTTATTGGCGAAGTTTTTCCCGCTATAAATTCTCGTATATTTGATGTGGCAGCCGGAATTAATGTTTTGGTAAATTATTACAGTTTCATTTCTTTTGTTTTTTTTCTATAAGTGAGTGAAAATGACCGTATAAGGCTTCGTCCAGGGAGAACGGGTGGTGACTAGAGCGGGAGTGAAATTTTTGCAACGGGTAGAAGAGGGTAGATGTATTTCCACGGGGAAAAACAATGGATGATTACTCGCTCATTTCAGTCGCGCTAGGCACCCGCGACATTCACTAAACTATGGAAGCAAACGGTGATTCCAAAATGTATCTGATATTGTTTGATTTTTGTTTGTTTGTGTTTGATAATAGTAATAATATTATTACTATTATTACCCTGGACGAGGCCTTATATAACAAGTGAATAGGATTGCAAGGTTCAGTTATATGATAAACATCTTCTGATGCATAATCATCAGTGACAGGTTTATCGTTTGTTTGTGTCAAAAGCGACTCGTTTAGGGATATTTATGCTTATGGCTTTCGCTGTATCATTAGTTGTTGGTGCGTTTTATGTGTCTGTAATGTCTTCTGTTACTTATATTTTGTTTTGTGGTATGATTTACAGTGAATAATATTGAGATCAACTATTTTTATTACTGTTTTTATGTAAGTGTTCACCTAGTAGGTTAAAATAAGAAAATGCTGTCACATAACATCACATAATCAGCCTATAACGTTCCCGCTGCTAGGCCTCCTCTCAGCAAGAGGGACCACGCGGGCCTAGTGCAGGTTGGCAGATGTCACATGTCTTCGAATTTTTCGTTCTAAGACATGCCGGTTTCCTCACGATGTTTTCCTTCACCGTTTTGAGAGCAGTAGTCATGAAAATGCTACATAGCTATAATTATTTTTTACATTTAGTTCTTTATTTTCTGTTGCTTCCTGTAATTTCTGTAGTGTATATGAACGTTAGTAAATCTAAGTAAATATAAGTCCCTATGTTTCTCTTATACAGAAAAATCTAATCAAACATCTTGATTGTTAAAATTCTTACTAATTTCTGCAAATAACGAAGTATTTCTTACTTCAATATAAGTATTACAACGTCTTCAAGTCTTTTAGCAAAAGCTTTAAATTTGCTTTCCTTTTAACCCGATAAGGGCATTATTATGAGATCCAAATTTTAATTAAGTTGTCAGAAACAAAATTCAGGTCATGAAATGGTTTCAGCTAAATAAGGGTCCCAACACATCGGCGTTCTTTCGACGTACCTCACTGCAAATCTTCCACAGAATCTTCCGGAATAACACTAACACTGCTAACAACGTAGTCAGGGAATTTAATAGTTCAGGAAATTGTCCACCTAATTAAATTTTAATTCTTCGACAATTGTTTAAACCTCCTATAACACGAAACATTGACGTAGGGTGTCAATTTGGGTAGCGGGATCGTCCGAAAGGGTTACCGCTGCCCCGGAACATAAAGGGCTAAGGAAGGAACACGGGTGGGTTTTAGTCAGTAAGAGTCTGACACTCCCTTCCGCTCCACCCAGAGCGGGAGGAGTCATTAGATGATTTCCCATCCACAAAAAAAAAAAAAAAAAGGGTGTCAATTTGCTTAACAATAAATTTTGACGCGCGGCGGCCGTTTAAAATAATTTCCGATGTTTGTTGAAATAACAATTTTTGTGTATAAATTCTTAATCTAATCATTAAAAACTGTGTAGTACTTACCCATTCATGACGGAATGGTGTTTTCTTCATGGTTTTCCCACTTAAACACTCACAAAACACTTTTTCACAAAAATCACAACCGACATCTGTGGATGTGCGCGAGAGCACGCTAGCGCGGTACCACTGCGACGACTGTAGAATCGTCATTCGTTCATTTCAAATACTCGACAGAGACTATATTTCTTTCTTGTTTCGTCTCCTAGACTCTGTGCAAGTTTGAGCAGGATAAATACACTTTTTAAAAGCTTAATTACGTCAAATCGTATGGCGCGGAAACGTACCCGTCATGGGCAAATCACAGATTATATCAGATTTTGACATTTCCCAAATTAGGCAACCAACAGGTGAATGGATATGGCGTAGTTTATTAGTTTCTAAATAAGTTCATGACAAAGGTTGATGCCTATATCACACCTCCGCTGCGAAACAACAACTGCGAAACCGCTGCGTGAGTTTCGCTGTGCAACAGTACTTCACTTACGCGAAACTATAATAGCGAAACAGAGCGAAACCTAAAACTAGAACAGTTGAGAAATAAGACTCGAAAGAAAATGTCGTCGCTTTCGGAGTCAGAGTCTGCTTGTATAAGTTTTTCAGTAAATTCCAAATCCATTGTTCCTATTTCGCTCATAAAAATTGTCGATTGCTACAGACGCGTCCGAGATACACGCGGAACCGCTCCAAAATGGCGGACAACGGGCGGAGATGTAGACGGCGCCTAAGCAAATGAGCGAAATCATGTTAGAAAGAGACAACATCATAGTCTGTTTTGTACGTTAGAGCAGGGAATTTCGCTATTGTTTCGCCGCCCAACAACTCACAACTCATAGCGAAACTATGGCGGTTTCGCCCTTTGAGTTTCGCAGCGGAGGTGTGCTACAGGCATGATAGAAATAGCCCGCCCCTTTTAACGCAAAATATTTTTTTTGTAGGAATACAATTTTAATAGTTTTCTATTTGCAGGTACAATCTGAAGAAACCAGGTATTTTTCCAATTTACTCCTTTTAAAGTCAACGAGCTGTGCACTCAGCACTTTCTTAATGTTCTTCACGACGCAACATTTTATATTTATATGAGCTTCTTCCAGAGATGCCAAAACGCTGGAACAAAATAAAATGTTATTGCAAACGTTAAATCAAATCAAAAGTCAGTTATTCAAACTAGGCTGAGTATTAGCACTTTTCGAACGTCAAAATTACATAAGAAAGTTTCCAAAACCCCGCCCTTCACATTCTAGTGCTTTAGCTGGGAAGAAGTAGTGGCGCAACAAACTCCCCAGCAGCACAGCTGTCCACTCACATAGCATTGCCATCCACGTATTTACCTGACGACCGCGCACGTCGGTGTGCAAGGACCCGTTCAAACGCGTTGTAATTAGAAAGGATCGTAAAACTATGTACTGGGAAGAATAAACGTTAGCTGGGAAAGAATTTATGATCATTTTCACGTAAATTATAATTTCAAGACCGGATATAATTTATGATTTTTATGTGGGATAATATTGAGAGGATCGTGTGTGAGCAATTAAGTGATTAACCCCTATATTTATAAAGGTTGCTTAAAGTTTTACGAGCTGGATAGCTTTCGTCAAAACTGGAAGGAGGACGCGCGGGCTCGCGAAATATGGAAGGAGTGAAGGAGGTCTTTGCCCAGGAGTTGGACAGTGCAGGCTAGAAATAATAATAATAATAAAGTTTAGAGAAGTTGAGACATCAAAAATGTATGGTTAAATAGTCGCTAATCATTACTTAACTTTAAGCAACGTTTATAAATAAACCCCTAAGTTATTATATGTGATTTTATAGTTCTTAGCTAACATTTACGTTCAAACTAAGTTTTTAGTTTTGAAATTCCATTTAAAAAGGGATTAGTGAATTTGATGTGCCTATTGCTGTGCCTTTTAAATGCAGCAGCTGTCTCATTAGCACGTCATGTAAAGGAAAAAGTCCGAATTTGTTCAATTGTAGCTTTAACACATTAAAAAAAAATTAAATTATAAACTTACATTTTACAGTTGGAAAACTGACGTTGACGTATCGATGTCTTTCAACTACAATGTTAAATTTGTTCATGGAATAAATTCATCCCAACTACGGAATCCTTCATTCGAAATTCGGAATTCTTCAGACACGCACTTGGAAGGCTTTTTTATACCTCCAAAGATTCCAAGTCCACAAGCAGTTGAGAATTTTTTGTGTAAATTATTTCATCACCACTGCTCTCAAAACGGAGAAAGGAAATCATCTTGAGGAAACCGGCATATCCTAGAACCAAAAATTCGAAGACATGTGCCATCTGCCAACCCGCATGGGGCCCGCGTGGTGGACTATGTCCCACGCCCACCGAGCTCCTTCTCACCGAGAGGAGGCCTGTGTCCCAGCAGTGGGAATCTTATAGGCTGGTTATTCTAGTTAGACCCTATTAGTAAGAAAACGGGTCGTTATAAAATAGGAACAGACATAAAATCCTTCACAAACAAGATTGTATAACACGAAAGGGCTCACTCTTGATTTTCACATGTATCCTTACACGTGGCGACGAACCTTTTAACATGACGTACATAACATAGTTAGGTACTTACAATAGTTGTTTGTTAATTACTCTAACGCACAATCACCTTGTGATCAACTCCTTTGAAGTTTCAGTCAAATTAGTTAATGTTTATTCGCAGGTAATGAAAGTGGTGAGGAGTATCTAAATGTTTATTCTCAGGTGGTGACGAGTAGGTATCTCGTGCCGGTACTTTGTCGTACGAATTTATTCATTTATTTGCCAGTATAATAGACGTTAAATTATCGGATCGTGTTCGAAACACAATACTGCGCTCCAAAACATAGATAGCTGATGTGGCTCAAAAGGCTGCCCAACTTAATTGGCAGTCCCATTTAAGTTGGGCAGCCTTTTGAGCCGATAAAAGTGACCATTATAAAAAAAATTATAGAAATAACCAAAACATCGATGAGGGCGCCACTGTGCGGTCGGCGTATGGTCGGCGCCGTCTTAATAAATCCTTCTTTGCGAAGATTAATAAGGGCCATACATTTATCTCTCCAAACGAAGCAGTAGGTCTGGCAGTAGTGTCTGGTCGTCATTGGCGTAGGTCATTTTGGCCCTAGACAATGATTACGCACTCTCAAAAAATGTGTGGTGACAAGCCGATGCTCCTGTATTAGCAACAGGCATTTCTATGAGGTCGTTTGTATGGAGTGTCGGAGCTCCATATCCAGAGAAAAAAGCAATAAAGTTCTTGTCCGACAATCGCATGGAAATTAATCATTGAAACCTGAATTTTACTATCTCCCAGAACAATCTTGATAGACAGTTAGTTGAGACAGAAAGCCCAATTTTGAACAAGAAACGTCAACCCCTATTTAGTTATCGCCACAAATCTTAGAACGACAGGTCTTTAGGACGTGTCAAGGTCTAAAAACTTCACCTAAAACCTCAGAAAGTTTGGCCCAAACGACAAACGCCTCTTATCAGACCCAAGTAGGCTCTCTCACGTTCTTATAAGAGAAAATTTTGAGATAACACCAAAGATTAGGCACAATTTTTGCCTTGCAAACTTTCCAACCACCCTTTGCAAACTAATTTTAACCTTAGTCGTTCACAGATAAAGTTCAAAATCCCTTGCAGTGTTACCAGAAGAGGCCACTTCTAAACGAGTTAATTAGGGCACAACGTATGATCAATTACGTTACTAAGAGATGTGATTATGGACTAATTAACGTGATTATAAGTGTTAGGACGTAATTTGAATACAAAGATTATGTTTTTGAGTGATGATGGATGCTAAAAGCTTTTAAAGATGTTTTTGGAAGACGTGGGTTCGCATAATGTATTACTTATTATGTAATTTATGTCCGGAAATGATGAATTGAATGAAACCAATTCTCAGAATGAAGTAAAGATCAACAATCCAAGTACAAATATTAATTGGAGAACCTAAGGAAGTTATTTCAATATCTAGTCGCTATCTCGTCTCGGCGACAATTAATTTCAAAAACTTGTCAAAAATGTAGGGAAATTAGAGGTATTTTTGACTGATTGAGACTAAGATTAGACTGTGAACGTTCTTAAAATAACTAGAATTGCCCCTCTAGTTAGTTTGAATAATAATAATACAATTTAAGTAAAAACCTTTTTTAAAACAAGCTTTTAATGAACTCAAAGACACTAACTTACGTTAGCATAGAACTTTAATATTTTCTTAAAAGCTTGAGGCTTATCTTCAAGTGTAACGAGGACGTTCACGCCTCGGAATCACGGAATGTTGTCTGTGCTGTAGACCGCTGAGGAGTTCCCTCGACTGGAGCGAAACCTGAGCGCAGCAGACAGGTCACGGTGGACTTACAACGGACTATCATAATTAAATTCACATATAAAATCCGCCCCTAAGACGACCCACTGACCAAAATTTCGTGGCTGTAACGTTGACGGTTCAGGAGTTCCTTCGTCTGAAACCAATCCTGGGTGTAAAATCAGGTCATGCATAATAAAATGATAAAATAATAAAATTCCAAACAGAATCGGCATATAAAATTTCAACTCCGTAGGGCAAGGGGAAGTATTATTAATTTAGCTTGCAAGATTTGACTTCTGGCAATCGATTTAAAAATAACTTCGCACTAGAAACGAACATTTGAATTTTCCCGCCTTTACGTCGGAGCTTTGATAGACGATTGAAACGTCAACAAAGTCATCAGTCCCTTGTCACATTCTAGTGTGTACCGGTTATCTCCACATTCTTCACAGTTGGGTGACGTAACCTTTTTCATCAGAAAACCATTTAATGATAATGTATAAAATGTTAAATGCAAAATAAACAAAGACATCTACAAAAGGTAAAAAAAAAAAAAAAAAAATATTACTGGAGATTATTATCTTAGTTTATATTTTAAATGAAATGGGCGCTTTTTTAACACAACGTATAAACGGATATCGGGCAGATGTTTACTTCTAAGTCGAAGTTTTTCAGAGTAAAAAAATACATGTACATTATTTCAGTAAAACAACGATATAGCGATAAAACCTCTTACACAATCAATAAAGAAGGTTACTGTAATCCATCATAGAAAATGTAATGTTAATCGGTCCATAACTCTCAAACTGGCAACTATTTTTTACTAAATCTGCTCTACTGTAAAATTGTGATATTGTAGATGTCTTCTGTACCTACTTTGCTGCCATCGGTATGGTTTCAAATATAAAATGAATAGATCATATTGATGAACTCCTACGTCTCCTACTCGTTTGTCTATCATACATACTACAATAGCTTCAACAACAAATTCATGTTGTTTGTAGCAAAAGCAATCCAGTTAGAAGACACGTCACCATTCCTGTAGTTAGACGTCGTATATGATTATAACATGCCTATAATGTGCCCACTGCTGGGACACAGGCTAATAATCAAAACAAAAAAAAAAAAAACAAAAGTCATTTATTCAAACTAGGCTGAGAATCAGCACTTTTCGAACGTCAAAATTACATAAGGCAGTCCCCCAAAACGCCCGCCCTTCGCCACTTCCTAGTGCTTGTGGCCCATTACGGGTTGGTAGATGTCATATGTCATTGAATTTTTGGTTCTAGGACATGCCGATTTTCTCTCGATGTGTTCCTTCACCATTTTGAGAGCAGTGGTGATGAAATTACATACACAAAGTAAAGCGCCTGTCTGGGTTCGACCACAACCTAATACTCGTAAGTTGGGGCCATTACCACTGGCCCACTGCTCTCAATGCTTAAAAAGCCAATCAAAAATCCTGCACTTTATTCGACCAACTACACTTTATTGAACCAAGGCTTCAAAATTTTATAAAATGTGAGCACCATGTATCTCTATCACATAATTGATTTACCTGTCATTGCTTTATTTTTAATTCTTTTTACCTTTTGTTGGCAGACTAATTTTTATTCTAGATGCATCGTCTTCACATATAATTATATAATTAATGTACCTATACAGAACTTGTAAAACATTTTAAAAGAGTAACGGTGGAGTTTCTTGCCCATTCTTCTCCATACGAAAACTACCTTTTGGAATGGGCGACTAGAATCTATTCGTTTTACTATAATTTTTGACGTTCAAAAGTGCCATTAGTGTGCCTAATTGAAATAAATGATTTGACTTGACTTGACTTGAATATGGCTGGCTGCATAGATGCATTATAATATATTTTTCAAACGAGCTAGAGCCCAAACCCTAATCTAACTCTAGAACTCAATAATAAAATGGGGGAACAGCTGGTCACAGGTGGTACATTTTATTTCAATTCATTAGACAAATGCGCGGCATCTGTTCAAATAATTGGGTTAGATATCATTCAGTTGATAAGGCGTTCCACTTCGCGATATTGAATATTGAGATTACTGAAAGTGGATTCTGTAATTGTTGCCTAAATAAGTTATTGGGATTTTGTTCAAAGATAAGTTATAGTAAACTGCTTAGCATTATAAAAAGAAAGAAAGAAAAATTGTTTATTCTGAAAAACAAACAGTTTTTTTGTTAAAAATAATATTTGTAAGTAATTTGTAATTTGTATAATTAATTTTAATTTTTTTTTGTTCCTCATACAAACTCTTCTTTATTATTGTATAATTGTTTGTAATTTATTTTTTTCTAATTATTTTCCGACTTGTGTAGACTGTTGAATCAAAAAATATAATGAATTTAAGCAATAAATATTTCTTTAACTTTATCAAAACGCACATTACAAAAAAAAAAAATGACGTACAATATACATATACAAAATAGCCAAAAGCCTCGTACTTATAATAAAAGGTTGACAGTTTTTCCATTGCTTGATGTCAGTGCCAGAGACAATTTGCATTTGCGACACTGGGAAGTGACAACAAATAAACAACAATCAAAGCAAAAACAAAATGCCAATTGCAGAGTAGAAAAATAACTAGTTTTGTAACAAACAAACAACAATAATATCCTAGAAACTCAGTCTAAAAATACTCTCAATCAATACATCAACATTTGCAGAAGTAAAAGCTATGAAAAGCTTCGAACTCTATGCTCCTGAGGAAATTAAAATAAATGGAGGAGTCGTAAAATCCGCACTTTAGATTATCCAATCGAAACAAAATTGTATTAACATTCCTATGAATAACATTACTTTAAACTCGTTTCGAATTGGCAGGTTAGAGGCCACCTGTTATACGAAAATTAAAACGTATGCCGAAGAAACTGAAAACTACTGTCTGTCTACTGGGTGTTTAAAATTATTGGCATAATGGATCAATAGTACATTGCGATACGATACGTGTGACTTAAGTAGCCCATTATTCTAATGCCGTGCATTAATAGACTACTTTAGTCACACGTATCGTTACTCACTATTTTATAGCTCGTGTGATCTAAACCCGCACTAAGTCACGGTTTCTGTGTAAAAATAGACTACTTAAGGCATAGAAAAGTGTGACTTAAGTGCGGGTTTAAGCCATACAGTGCTATAAAAAAATTGTAGCGGGAAAACGCGTCATACTGACATCACGCAAAATCCTGCATCTCGCAAGCAGAGTTTACCGCGCAAACAACATAAATAAAACGGCCCGACGTGAATCATCGGGCAGTTGCCCGCCAGACACGACACCCGTCTGGCCGGCGGATCCTCCCTTTTCTATGAAGGATGAGTGAACTTTACACCCTGTTCCTCATACCTCTATATATTTAAGGACACTTCAATTGTTTTGTTCAAATCGGTTCAGTAGTTCAGGGCATGTAATTAATTGAACCCCAAATAATGCAAATTTTAATTTTCTTAATATATGAATGGACTTTAATACAATAATTCCTACTATCGCCCTTTTACTACCGGAATACCAGACGCACTGCAGTTTGCTATCCCCACCAGTCGTACTTAGCGCTTCTCCTCCATCTCAGCCAACGTGCAGAACTCTGCCACCGTCTGTGTTCCCTTCCACATATAACCAATCTGCGTTTAAATCAATAGTGAACATGTATCTTCTGGGCACGCACATTCCATCATAGACCTCTTCCATCGCTTTCCATCAGGCGTGATCGAGATCAAGAGCAGAGCCATTCAGCAATAAAAAAATAAATTAATGTGCCTCTTTTTTTGAGCCTCTAATATTTCCCATTTAGTGGGCCTAAAAACACTAAATAGCCAAATAACTGCGACCAAGTTGTATGTAGCAAGGGCGTCAATTAAATATTTCCCGTAGTTTAGTAAGTTACAAACTATCTCACATACATACATATAGCCAATGAGATTCATAATCCTTCTCTGCCGTAGTCTGGTAAAAAGACCCGTCCTACTACACTATGTATAGAATTTTATCATATTCATCCATACTGCTAAGAAATTTCGAAATCTTGGTCTTCGTTTCTCAGACTCTGCCGCCGCAATAATTCAGTAAAAGGATAGAGAGAGGGTGTGGTTTTCGAAATAATTGGTAAAATGATAGCTGTAATAAAGTTTGATACCTATTTGTTTTCGGTTGTGTCTAAAACGAAATTACTTTATGATTTCTTATGAAATGTCAGTTTTAATGAACTAGTTTTGGATTAAGAAAATAACTTGCTTTTTAGGGCTTTAAAATTACTAGTGAAAATAAAAATGTCTATACGCTAGTAATATATAAGTCAATGTCTACCTCCCTATGTTAAATATCTACATTTATATCTGTTAATTTATACATATAGTGTACATAATGAAGAGTATTATATTCTACTAGCTGAGCTCCGCGGTTTCACCCGCGTAAGTTTCGAGTTTCTAATATAATTCAATCATGATTCGAAAGACACGTGGCGCCATCTATTATCGTAATAACGTTATTGTCGTTTTCCTCTGGAACAGCACTTTTTTTCGGGATGAAAGGTACCCTATGCCCGTTTCTGTACACCTGACAACGTATATGCAAAATTTCAGGATGATCGGTTCAGTGGTTTAGGCGTGAAAAGGTAACAAACAAACGAAATGAACTTACTTTCGCATTTATAATATTAAATATTAAAATTTAGGATTCTATTATCAAGCCACTGTTTTATTCAAACCTTCAGAAAGTCTTAATAAGTTTGATCCATTTCCAAATCTTATATTAGCTGGGCTCCAATTTTGTATTATTCCTCGTGAAATCTTACCACGTGCAAACCACGTCAATATCGTGTCTTGTTAACGGCAAGGAAACGAAATGTCAACCGTACGGACAACATGTATTTTGACAGTTCAAACCACGCCATTGTGTCATAGAAGATTAACTAAGGAATTGACGTGGTTTCGAAGTAAGGAATCGTCAAGTGGTCATAGTGAATTAGGGCCCTGCCAGTCGATTCTGTTCGATTATCACCGTGAGAACTTAGATGAAGTGAGCTCCTTCTGTGAAAAATCATTCCATCTGATGCTAAGGATTGACACTAATGACAGCTCACTTTAAGCTCACTTCACCCAAATTATCACGGTGAGATTTTTACAGAATAACACTACTGATGTGATTTATTTAGTGAAACAGCAACGGTCAATCAAAATATTTCACAACAGATTCCATTGAACGTGTTTTCAGAAACTTGGTAGTAATAAGGTCTTATTGGCATCTCTCAGATATTATAACAGTAGCTGTAAATTATAATGAAATATATCACGACAATAAATATTCCTTTCATCCAGGATATTGAACCAGGATTCCAGGAATTTTCATAAACAGCCCAAAGGGAAGAAGAAATTTGTCGTTAGCAACCCTTGGTATGTTAAGAAACAAAATGCCCAATAAATTAAAGATAGTAGCACAAAATAGATAGATACAGAAGGCAGGCTCCAGACAACGAGCGAAAACAGGCACACGCACACAATCACACATAGACGCGTACGTGCGGCGATCTCAAACAAATGCCATTTGCGAGTGCGCCTGCACTCGCTGTACGTGAAGCGTTTCTATGTGTGCGTGCGTTGTCGCTCGTTGTATGGAGGTGACCTTCTGTACTATCCTTTGATAGTAGCATAGCGAACCGCTTAAATCCGTCGTGTTCTCTCAAAGGCCTTTCAGCCTACGGCAGCAATTATAAAGGGACCCTTTGCCGCCTGTTTTTAGACGGTGTCTCCGTGGATTTGCCTTTTTTGATTTTGTATTTAGCTAAAGAGTTGGATGTAGTTTTTCAATGGGATGGTTTGGGTTATTGTGGTTGAAACCGTGTCTTGGTTGTAGTTAATCGGATATTGTGGGTGGCGCTTTCAAAATCTTGGTTTTTTGTTTTGAGATGTGACTCGAAAACAAAAACAATACTACGAAAAAGAAGTCCCCAACTTTGTGATTGACAGTTAGTCACACAGTCCATAAAGTAATATTCAGTAAATAGTGGTACATTATATTATTACTTAAACTACAGGGTCAAATGAAATTAGCTAGCGAAAATCTGGAAACAAGATAGGTGTCGGTGTAAAACCAAAAATAAATAAAATTTGTTAAAAAACTTGTGGGCACATCGACCGTAGTTAGTATGTCACGCTTGAAACATCAGTTTAAAAATCAGTTTTTTTTGTATTATACTTCACAAACTCAAACTCATACCAACAACATTCCCAGCGGTCATTGACCCTCCAAAAAACATCTTATATTTTATCGTGTTTAGATATCGATACCCATTACGTCTGTAGAGTTGCGCTAGCTACTTTCATTCGACCCGGTATATTTTACCTCGTTGTAGCAAATATCTTAGAAAACAGAAACAAGACTTGCGAAGTATATTAGAAAATTAATTCAAAGTCCTTTTAGTTTCGCTGAAGATAAAACTAAAAAGTCCTCGACAGGACAGAAAGGTCACTACAGACGCGCCCCTATAACCAAATGAACTAATTGAAGAACTATAAGTAGGTATATAACCCCTGCCTTCATAATTTATTTCGCTCATAATAATACATCTTGTATCATACCAACATGCTGCATTTTCGTTGCCCGACAGGACATAAATTGTTTATAGCAAAAAATGTTTGCAAAACGTATGAGTTTTAGCGTAATAAGTAGATGAAATATTGAATTTATAATAATCGACCCTTGTCAAAATCATGCCTGTAGCGGTAGCAAAAAATGTGAACAACGTAGGTAATACATATTTTGTGCTATATATTTTAATTTATTTATGGGGACTACATGACCTAAAGCGCGGTCACTGTCGGGCTGCATATAAAAGAAAGAAAAGCGCGATGATACAACGCTGGTAATTTATTGCAAAATATGAAGCAATTATCTATTTACAAAAGATCTATTATTTGGACAAAATAATTAAAACACTATAGTGCTTTACTTGTTGCTTGTAGAATAATCTGACAAGAAATCAAAATGATTGTATGTCTATTATAATAGAAAAACACACCACACTGTAGTTATTACTTAATCATTTTTGTTTTAATAAAATTGTAATATGGTTATGGATTTTTAGTTTACGTATGTATGTTTTAATTATAAGAGTAACGCTTATATGTATATAGATATATATTTTTCTTTAATTTAGTTATAAGTACACACTATGTTCAGCTAGAATCACACATATTTCGGAGAACTAGACTTACCCGATTTACAGTGGGACGTCATTACGTCATTCGAGAGGTAGTTGCTGAAAATCAGCGCTGTTGACGATAGGTTCGTCCGAAGTCACAGCATTTTGCTGAGCAACGACCTATTCTTGCACAGATGCGACGCACGGATTAATTGTCCTTGTTATCGTTGTTTGTTACAAAAGTAGTTATTTTTCCACTCTGCAATTGGCATTTTGTTTTTGTTTTGTTGTTTTCAGTGTTTTGGCGTCGCCGGCGCATTACGGATTAATTTGTATTGTAATTTGTCATTGTCAATCGGAAATTGTCATTTGTCAATGTCAACTAATATGTGTTGTCTTTGGTCCCTGGCCCTAACATCGAGCAATAGACAAAATTGTCAACATTTTTATTATTATTAAGCTGGAGTACGAGGCTTTTGACTACTTTGTACGTGTATATTTTGTCTTTTTTATTTTTATTTTATGTTATTTTATTTGTAATGTGCGTTTTGTTTGTGCAAAATAAACCATTTTTCTTTCTTTTTCTTTTCTTTATTAGTATGGTTTTTTTGTGAATAGAAAGTTATTAGAGGTATCTTCATGATTTTTTTTATCATATCAAATTAGTTGTAGGTATTATGTTTTCAACACACTATCTAACTAGCAAAATATCCTGAAGAATATCATATATTTTTCAGATTTTTTTACTGTAATCGATCATATACGTTTAGGCATACTTTTAGCAGCTTTTTTGTTGACCGTCGCAATTTTTTTTCAGAGGCTGGTACTTTTTAAAACAGTTGATTTTAATTATTCGTCTGATAAAGTGTGATTAATGTGGTCGTGTGTTTTCAAAGTCTACTTTTACAAATCATTATACCAAAATTTTGTAATCTGCTTAGCCGTTTCTCAACTATGTTGGGGTTGGCATCCAGTTTAACCATTTTACATGGAGCGACTGCCTATCTGACACTCTCCACAACCCAGTTACTGGGTAACGTGATACCCCTTACTAAGACAGGTTATCAAAGTTTTGGTCTTGACGACACGTAACGACTGTCAAAGATGTGCGAATGATAACCGAGACCAACGGCTTAACATGCTTTCCGAGGTACGGAGAGATCTCGATATGTAATTGATGGCCACCCATCCACGAACCAACCGCGGCAAGTGTAGCTTAACCTTCAATCGACCCGTGTGGCTGTTATCATTTATCCACGAAGCCCCTCTCTTAAACAAAATTGTTGCAATCATAATACAATTTCCTAATTAATCTTACGAGTATGTCGGAATCCCGCATTTCCAAGCCACAAATAGGAAATCAGACAATTGTAAAGACAAGCTTAGAACAACAAACACAATTATAACAAATTCTACACCCAACGTTGCTGCAATAAATTGCCACTCCGCTCTCCTAAGACTTTCACGTAGCCAAAGTGCCGAAAATCCCGTGAGCCATTTCTTAAAAACCATTTTATCATCTGAACAAAATGAGAACGCAATAGTAAAACGGAACAGTCGCGTGCAATGGCCACATTCCCCCGTTTACACGTTGAAATTCTCTAGAAAACAATTCAGCGCATTCACCAAACGGCCCGGCAGCGGTTGCTCTTATAAGAAAACTGTGGCTCAGACGTGCCAGCGTATTGATATTCAGAATGAGGTTGGAGATGAAAATTGTAAACGTAGCTTAGTCTTTGAATATAAGGGAGAAAATAAAAATATATCATGCAAATAAAATGGGCCTCAAAACAAAAGATCTGGCAATAAAAGAGGAACAAAACTTTTAACTACTAAAGTTTTAAAGAAGCGCCTGAAGACGACGAGAAAAAAACTATGAAGAATAAACTAGCTACAAAGTATGGAATTGAAACAAAATTTGTACCGAAAACTGATGATGAGGCAAGTGGATAAATGGGAGGGGCCTACGATCGAACCTAGAGAAGTAGAACGGAATATACTGGGCTGATGACGATGCTGATGATTTCGTATAATCATAAAGTTGTGCATCTGCGATGTCTGCGCAGGCGCACACAGACGGCTTTCACACTGTGCTGCGACGCCGCATCGCTTCGCTGATGTTCCGCACGCGTGGGAGTGCCAACACCATCCTGAACGTGCTCAGCCTCAAGCTGGACAGTCCCCTTCTGGGGCACTTGGGTTCAAGCACAAGTGCGAGTGCCCGGGGCCCTATAGGGCGGCAAATACTTATTTTTTTATGTCCTTAACATACTTTATAAGTTGTACTACTAGCAATATTATGGGAAAAATATGTCTGAATAAAAAAAAGAATTATTCATTTTATAAATAAAAACTTACTCTAGTCACCCATTAACACAATATTTTTCAAGTATATTCATTGACCAAAATCCTCCAAAACTTAACACATTATTCCACAATCTACAACATCTGTTTCTCATCAAGTATTCATTACGAAAGAAATGCAAGAATTTCCACACAGCGCACGTGTGGCTAAGGTTTTATATTTTAAAAGTAAATGCTTCTTCGTGGCTCATATTGCGAAACAAAATGTTATGCGGAATTCACAGAGAGTAGAGGCAAATGCTCCACTTGCGGGTTACAACGCGCTACAGCTTTTTGTGTTTCTGCTAATGTTTAGTTGAATTTCTTTAATTTTTCGGTTCCTTTATCTTTATTAGTCTGGGTTGTTGTGATTTTAGAAATGTTTGTTTTTTTTTTACTTTTATGTGGGCGAGCACATCTCCTCCGGGGTTATAATGTTAAACTCGCGACTATACAAAGTAGCCAATAGTTACAGGGTATTCTTTTTGAAAATGGGTTGATTTTATGTTATTTTGATACTAAAAATAACACAAATAACATTACACGCCAGTTTCCCCCAGCAGAGGTGTGGTGTACCTATAAAATCAATAAAATATTTTATTTCACATAGTCTTTATGGGATACTGGTACTCAGCTGCATCCGTTTGGACTGGAAGCCGACCCCAACATAATTGGGAAAAGGCTAGACAGATCAGGCAGATGATAAGCTTAATGGGCACTTATGAAACGTGAGAACCTAGGTTCCCGGTTGCAATTCGCCGTTTCCTATGGAGAAGAGCCGGCAAGAAACTCCACGGTTACTTCTTTAAGAATGTACTATACACATATACCTAAGCCACATTTTGCTAGTTATGTTTAAGTCCCATGTAATACGGGGCGAGCCCATTGCTATCAACCGGGTAAAATTAATGAATTTATAATTGATATTTTATTAGCGTTGAAAGTTAAAAGGCGACAACTTTACAAATCGTAAAGAAAAACAATGATCTATGTATATTTTAATTAAGAACCTGACACAATTTTCAAGTTACGGAACAATAAACTGAATGATACTCAACAAAGTTCAAATTCCATTACGACCAAAAACTAATTAGGACCTTTTCATTACAAATGGTCACTCAAAAATCAACTTAGAATACATTGCACTAACGTCGATAACTGATTAAATGACGATGGAATGTAATTATCTAAGTACATTAACACTGCTATAGTACTTATTTTATACCAAAACCAAACCAAATCAGCTTATCAAAAGAAATTAATTCTAATTCCCTCTCACAAAATGTAAATACGTCAAATATCGACGGTCGGATCCGTGTGTTTTATAAACCAAATAAAAACGTTTGAAAAGGCAACCTTCGCCCTATTTCCGTGGTAATGAAGTATTCATCACCCGCTTCTGGCGTGTTACAGTGTGGCCTAAGTGATAAGCGAATAGCGAGAAATGATTTAATTGGCTAATCAATTAAGAATGAAGGTAAGTAGGGCGTAAATGTTTTTAATAAGTAATCATTTATGGATATATAAGGTGCTAAAAAAATATCTGCCACGGCTTCAAATAAATGTGCAAAATGTGTATACATTTGAATTGATTTAAACTTCACAACGGATTTTAATGCAGTTTCCAGCAATAGATAGAGTGATTCAAGAGAAAGATTTATATGCATAATTATTATTATTATAGTAGAGAAAAGCTGAGAAATTCAAAGATTTGTCATGTAATGTCGTTGATGTAACAAACATATTTTTGTGCGCTTTCATTGCAAACGCTGGCTAAACCTTACGAGATTAATCAAATTAATGTATACTACGGAATAGTATATCTTAAAAAGATTGTCAAAAATATCCGCGATGGCATATGTTTATCTCCTAAGGATAACCTACAGGAACTATTTTTATCTAATACATATTACATAAAAAAATATAGGTTACTAGCTTCCGCCCGCGGCTTCGCCCGCGTGGATGTCGGAAATTATCCCACAGGACAGTACCGGTGAAGTAGCGCATGTCCTTCCCTAGGGTGCTATCTATCTCCTTGCCAAATATCGAAATCCGTTCAGTGGTTTAGGTGTGAAAAGGTAACACACAGAAAGAGGTACTTTCGATATGGCTCACTATTTTGGGCTTCCACATAAAAGGTAGATAATATATTCTGTCGCGGACATTTATTTAGAACTGTTTAAGACAAACAGTCCCATGATACATTATATTCGTGTAACAACAGCGCTTCTGCGAGATTCAGCTGTTGTAGAGGTTTCTGTGGCTCTTTGGGACGCCATGTAAGTCGCCTGCTGCTGACGTCGATCTTGTGACTCTTCTGGTGTCTCCGCAGCCCGTTGAGACACCACTATACTCGGCATGCTGTTGACGCCGATCTTGGGCCCGTTGAGACATCAGATAGGTACTCAGCATGCCGTTGACGTCGAGGTTGAGACTGTTCTGGAGTTTCAGCAGTTGTTGAGATGCCAAATACTCAGCGTGTTGTTGACGTCGATCTTGGGACTGTTCTGGTGTCACAGTAGCTCTGTGTGCCGCCTCACGCACCGCCTGCTCAAACCTTCTCAGATCTTCGTCTCGTTATTCTAAGTCTAGCTATTTTTATAGCTCGACCTTTATTAGAGCTTTATGAAATATTAGACTTACCTACGCTTTTGGAGTCATTATTGTAAGTAGGTACTCGTACTATATAAAAAATCACCTAATCGGTAGTAATTTTCAAACTAACTAAAATAATTCCAATAGCTAATTAGGAGGAAAACGAATCTAACTTCTTACTACTTACAACACAACCTAAAACTATACGTTAATCTTAAACTAACAAAAAAAAAAAAACAATTGTAATAATCTAAGTAGGTCATCATCTGCCTAGCCTTTTCCCATCTATGTCGGGGTCGGCTTCCAGTCTAACCGGATGCAGCTGAATACCAGTATTTTACATGGAGCGACTGCCTACCGGACCTCCACAACCCAATTACTGGGTAATACGATACCCCTTGGTAAGACTGGTTGTCAGACTTTCGGGCTTCTGACGACCCGTAACGACTGTCAAAGATCCACGAATGACAGCCGGGACCAACGGCTTAACGTGCTTTCCGAGGCACGGAGGGGTCTCGGTATGTAAAGATGGTCACCCATCCACAGACCAACCGCGGCAAGCGTAGCTTAACCTGATCCATCGACCTGTGCGGCTGTTATTATTTTATTTAGCCACGGGCCCCTAATAATAATCTAAGTAGGTACCTAATGAAAATAATAACGAATCTATTTAGGTACTTAATACTTACAAATACAACCTATACCTAACCCGTGACCTAACTAACTAAAAATACAATCCTACCTATCCTATCCTACTAATATTATAAATGCGAAAGTTTGTTTGGATGTTTGTTATTCCTTCACGCAAAAACTACTAAACGGATTTTGATGAAACTTCACAGTAATATAGCTTATACATCAGAATAACACATAGGCTACAATTTATAAAGATTTTGTGTGATTTGGTCATAATATAACGATAAGTATCAAGTAAGTCGGAAAAATTCCTGCCTTCTGAGAGCTATCTTGGCGTGCGCTGCCTAAACCGTTAGAGTTACATGAAGATAATGTATCGTGGAACTGTTTGTCTTATAAAGTTCTAAATAAAAGTCCGCGAGAGCATATATCTATCTTTTTTGTGGAAGCCATTATATCCAAAATAGTGATCCATAAATACATTTAAATTGGGTACTTTTTTTACAATGCATATTTCAGAGTACTTTGTTAATTCTTATTAAAATCAATACATTTATCGCTTTCGGTATTTCATGTAGATAAACTTTGTCTTTTACACTAAGCAATTTGGACGAATACTTTAAAAGTTATCACGATAAGATTGACCTGAGTGGAGCGCTATTAATGCCTACATGAGTCGGGGCGCGCAAAGACGGGGTGGAGGGGCGGTCCAGTCCAGGCAATGAAATCCCGAACGCGGGCAGGCAGACCGTGGAACACCAAAGGAAAGACCGTTCTAAGGATTTCAATAATAAGTTTATTATCCTTTTATTTATACATTGGAAGGTGTGTCTACTAATATTATGTGCGTGAGGCACAGGACACTTTTATACTGCTGGGCGTGAGGGCAGACCGGCAGACGTCGTTGACGGTTGTGTTCATTTTGAGTTTTTTTTACAGCTTTAAATTCGATTCAAAGCGATTTATTACTAACTAACAGTAGGCATTATAATTTTTAGGTAGTATATTTTAAGTACAAATATAGATTCGTTTTAAATTCAATTATTAGTTATATTACAATTGTTTTCTTTGTTTGTTTAATTAGATACTTATAGGTAGGATTGTATTTTTAGTTAGTTAGGTCACGGGTTAGGTATAGGTTGTATTTGTAAGTATTAAGTACCTAAATAGATTCGTTATTATTTTCATTAGGTACCTACTTAGATTATTATTAGGGGCCCGTGGCTAAATAAAATAATAACAGCCGCACAGGTCGATGGATCAGGTTAAGCTACCTGTGACCATCGACCTGTGCGGCTGTTATTATTTTATTTAGCCACGGGCCCCTAATAATAATCTAAGTAGGTACCTAATGAAAATAATAACGAATCTATTTAGGTACTTAATACTTACAAATACAACCTATACCTAACCCGTGACCTAACTAACTAAAAATACAATCCTACCTATAAGTATCTAATTAAACAAACAAAGAAAACAATTGTAATATAACTAATAATTGAATTTAAAACGAATCTATATTTGTACTTAAAATATACTACCTAAAAATTATAATGCCTACTGTTAGTTAGTAATAAATCGCTTTGAATCGAATTTAAAGCTGTAAAAAAAACTCAAAATGAACACAACCGTCAACGACGTCTGCCGGTCTGCCCTCACGCCCAGCAGTATAAAAGTGTCCTGTGCCTCACGCACATAATATTAGTAGACACACCTTCCAATGTATAAATAAAAGGATAATAAACTTATTATTGAAATCCTTAGAACGGTCTTTCCTTTGGTGTTCCACGGTCTGCCTGCCCGCGTTCGGGATTTCATTGCCTGGACTGGACCGCCCCTCCACCCCGTCTTTGCGCGCCCCGACTCATGTAGGCATTAATAGCGCTCCACTCAGGTCAATCTTATCGTGATAACTTTTAAAGTATTCGTCCAAATTGCTTAGTGTAAAAGACAAAGTTTATCTACATGAAATACCGAAAGCGATAAATGTATTGATTTTAATAAGAATTAACAAAGTACTCTGAAATATGCATTGTAAAAAAAGTACCCAATTTAAATGTATTTATGGATCACTATTTTGGATATAATGGCTTCCACAAAAAAGATAGATATATGCTCTCGCGGACTTTTATTTAGAACTTTATAAGACAAACAGTTCCACGATACATTATCTTCATGTAACTCTAACGGTTTAGGCAGCGCACGCCAAGATAGCTCTCAGAAGGCAGGAATTTTTCCGACTTACTTGATACTTATCGTTATATTATGACCAAATCACACAAAATCTTTATAAATTGTAGCCTATGTGTTATTCTGATGTATAAGCTATATTACTGTGAAGTTTCATCAAAATCCGTTTAGTAGTTTTTGCGTGAAGGAATAACAAACATCCAAACAAACTTTCGCATTTATAATATTAGTAGGAAGTAGGATTTACCAAGCTATTTTAAACAATACAGTGTTATTCCTTACCCAATTAAATACATTAGATACTTTGCGCATTTCATGTAGATCAAAATTGACCTGTGCAGCATATCATTAAAATTAATATGTTAGAAGATATCAGAGATTTAAAAAGCGGGGGCGTTCGCCGGGTCTGCTAGTAAATTATAATTTACCCATCATCTATTCAAGTTTTTGACTTGGACCACATCCACCAAAAGCATTTTGAGCCGTTAATGAAACGCCATTCGTTGCTTTTGATAGAGCTAATTATACAGACGTCAGTTCATTGAGACACTTCGCGTGTGTTGGAGCATTTGTACTAGTCGTTATTGGATCTGGGAATTAGAACGTTGATCATTGATGTTATTTTTCACGAATTTCTTTAGGATGTTAATTTTTTACTGACGTCTTGCTTTAAATTAGATTGTAGGGAGAATAGAAGGGCATGTGGCTAAATAATGGCAGCCGCAAGATTTGATCGATGGTTAAGCTACGCTTGCGACCGGTCGGTTCATGGATGAGACCATCCATTACATATTGAGACCCCTCTGTGCCTCGGAAAGCACATTAAGTCGTTGGTCCCGACTGTCATTCGGCGTTACGGGTAGTCAGAAGGCTGAAAGTCTGATAACCAGTCTTACCAAGGATGTTACCCAGTAACTGGGTTGTGCAGATCCGATGTTACATGAAGCGACTGGCTCGCTCCATTCCAGGCAGATTGAGTGTCTTGCTTCAAAAGTATCCATGCTTAATGGAAATAAAGTTTATTGTTTGTTAACAATTAATTTTTTGGGTTATAACCGAGTTTACAGGATACTACAGATTTATAGATAAAAGAAAAAGGTGAGCTACTAAGAATAGATAATTTCTAATATTATTTATTTGCTATAGTGATAGTTTATGAAATTAGAAATCAATAGCCTACATCAACATTCCAGCTTTAAAATCTCCCATGCTTTTAACTAGCCGAAGACCTGATAACCGTTAGGGTAGACGTATTCTTGACAACAGACCGCGAATCAGCAAACGTAAGGTAGGATCCCCTCAAGCTAGGTGGAGCAATGATCTTCGCGGGGTGGCTGGTAGCAGGATGAGAGCTGCCGAAAATTTAGCTAAATGGCGTGCAATTGGAGAGGCTATGTCCAGCAATGGACTACTGTAGGCTGATGATAATCACGATGATACTTCCAAATGGCTGATCAAACTTCTTTTTCAAAAACATCCTATAATATTTCCCTATACCTAAGGAATATATACGGAGGTATGACAAAAATCTTGTTTCCTTCGTGACCAAAATCAATAAACGAAATTTCGACAATCCTCATTGACACCTATTTGAATAAAAATAATGATTTCGCAAAGGACGTCTTTGGCTTAGCCTGATCACAGAATGAATAGTTACAGAAGGTCAAATCTATACAAAGGGCGAAAACAGACGCACGCACTGAGACGCGTACGTACGGTCATCTCAAACAAATGCCTGTCGCGAGGGCGCTCGCACTCGTTGAACGTGAAGTGTTTCTATGTGTCCGTGCGTTTTCACTCGTTGTAGGAAGCCGGCCTTCTGTAGCTATATTTTCTGTGTCCGGTACCTTGGTTAATAAATCAAATAGATTTACAGTCGATGGGCTGACAGTTCCGGACTCCTGCCATTATCAGGCCCTTCCCGTCGAAGAAACATTTCGCAATTTTCGTCTAACAGATTGTGTGAATCAATTTAGGGTTTAACACGTGGTTTGCTTTTTCATGAGCTTGTACACGTGATATATATATATTTTTTTTGAAATCATAATTATGGTTTTGTCAATCAATTGGGACTATTTTTGGAACTAAAAATGGTTTTTGGGGTAACATCTGATGTTATGAGGACTTTTTCTTGCAAATGTGTTAATTCCATTCCCTTTGTGATTTTTTCCTCGGCTATTATTTCTTTGACATTGTCGTTATCTTCGTAACAAATTTTCGACCTTAATTTTTTCCTTAACGTTTTAACCACCCGACTTCATATCAAATGTCTGCCCCCAGGGCCTGAAAAAAAAATACCTGATAGAATACAGCATAGTTAAATAAAAAAGCAGATTAAACGCGAGCTGTGGTATTTGGTCGTAAATATACGACCCTGGCGAAATGGACACGAAAATATTAGTCGGATTAATCCGGTATAAGCGGTTAAAAGGTTAACATTCATTTTCTACTAAAATTTCACCATTAGCTTCAATCACTGGTTGCTCCTTTCTAACTTCTGTAACTGTTCCGAGAACTTACAAACATACAAAGTACTATTAATTTAGATCCCTACCTGTGGGTTCTACAATATAATTAAATAATTCAACCCGGGGCGTCTCGGTCGAAAGACAAAATACATAGACACAGAAGGTTGGCTTAGCTGGCTGGTTTGGAAAACGCACGCACACATATACACGCTTCACGTACAGCGAGTGCAAACGCACTCGTGACTGGCATCTCTGTCCGTACGCGTCTATGTGTGCGTGCGCCAGTTTTCGCTCGTTACATGGAGCCGGGCCTTCTATTATCTATTTCTTCTGTGGTCGCAGTCTAAAGGTGTTAAATGTGGATTGAGAAACTTTTGGGTACCGATTGCTGTATCTGTGTTTCAACAATTTGTAGTCTGAAGGGTAAAGGCATCTTTGTTACGTTATAGTTTAGGGTTATCCTAAACTTTGTTTAGAGTAATTTAATGGACAGGTGTGTGTGTGTGTAATTTGTATTGATCGGTTTATGTTACTAGTTACTTTGGACTAATGAAAACGGGGCCAGTTGATGATAGTAGGACGATTATCTCTATACATTTTTCTCATCATACTGGATGCCGAAAATCGAGTTGAATGGCGTGCAATAGGAGAGGCCTATGTCCAGCGGTGGACTGCTATAGGCTGATGATGATGGGTGACATCATTTTACGATTTATTTTTGGTTAACGTCGATATTAACAAATATTAAACTTCTAAATTAACAAATCTACATTTTTTTTGTTCGTTTGTAAGACGTAATCTCTAGAAGTACAGATTCGACTACAAAATTTTTCACTGATAAAAAGCTACACTATTGCCGAGTACCATAATAATATAGGATACATGTCATTTGGTATAGCTGGCTCAGGAAGAGGTGACGAGATGACCTAGACGACCCACAAGGGTTGGATCGAAGTAGCCCTGGAAAAGGATGCCTGGAAGGATTTGGGAAAGGCCTTTGCTTAGCTGAATGGGACAGTGAAAACTAACATAAAAAAAAATAAAAAATGGTATAGTTGACTTCTACGTGGACGGAACTTCCATGTGGCTGGCGGACGTCTAGAAGTATTTAGACTTTTAAATCTTTTTACTTAAGACGACACCGACCGCGCAGTGGCGCCCTCATCGTTTGTTTGGTTATTTCTTTTATTTTAGAATGAAAATGCAGAAAATAAGCATGTTACGTTGTGCTCCACAAGATTGTACGTTATTATTATTATTACAAACGGTAGTTTTACATTGTTAAGTTATATTATAATCCTTAAAACGGAAAATAGTGGCCACAATTTTCAACACAACTTCATTGTCAACACATCATTTTCCGTCGGTGTCGTCTTCAGCTCAATAATGGAAAAAGGTAGGTAATTAAATAATAACTTAGTCCAATATTTGTCCTAGGTTTTTGGGTCATGATTGAGCTAGAAATTAAGTAAAGGGTACAAATAAACGCCCACGAATACTTGCCTACCTTTTTATTACCTTCATTCGGTTTTTCTTGGAAATTAGGCTACTAGTATTAGCTTAGTCTATTTTGCCACTAAAGCCGACTCCACGTGTAAGAAAGTCGACACGTGGAGTCGGCTTTAGTGACTTACATACAGTTACAGTTTAGTGAAGTTGCATACAGTCTTAATTTAATTGGAGTTGATAAGTTTTGCTGATACATTTCCATGCAAATTCGCAAAAAAATTATCTTCTAAATGAAACTTAACAAATTAACTAAAATACTGCATGAGAATCATCCATTTTTATTCTACAATCAATCTAAAACCCTATTTATAAAAACGTTAAGTTTAAAATCAACTGCATTTCTTCATGTGCTCCACCTAGCACAACTTGCGGTTACACGAATGGAAACTTCAATCAAGATCCTGCACGGGCAATTAACGGCTTTAAACAATCACTGATAAGGTTGATATTATGATAGGCCATTTTACCGGCTGTTTGGTATGAAATAGGTTTTATTGCACCTACGCCTAAAGTTGGCAAAACATTAATCTTATCCGGGGTAGTGGCTGAACTAGGGTTGAAACGTAACCTCGTTTCCGCAAATACGGAACTTCCGCAAGAAATCTTGCCTCCGATTAGCTTCTACCTCCCCAAGTTCTTAACGGAGGTCCAATAAAGAAAATCCGCTCCAACTAAACAAAGAACGTTTAATATGGTGTCATTACATGGTGTCATTGGTAAGTCATTGGTCCACCTTGTGGGAGACGTGATGTTATGTTATGATATAATTTGCCCCTTCTAAATTTTGATTACCATAAGGTTGGTTGTTGGCCAGAGATCGCTCAAGACATCCCAGGTTTTGAAGGAACCCAGGTCTTTGCCCAGCACTGGGATACAATATAGGCTAACGAAAAAAAATTTTTAATTAATCTATTGCTTTTATTTCTACTTCCGCCTCGACCGGTCGGCCCGTTACATCCCTAGTCTGAAGTTCGGAACTAGCTGAAACGGTATTGATTGCGAGGTACGAAATTGAGCTGTATTTAGCTAATGATAATGAATATAGGTGAGTCAGTTTAAGGGCAAGTTGATCTAGTAAAAGAACAATTTATCATTTTAGAACAAAGTATCGTTTAGCGATGAGTCTTCAGTTTTTAATTGATTACGTCATCATTACTTTGGATCTTAAATTTTAAGCTTGAATTTGTGTTTGAGTAATTTTCTTATTTAGGATTGGTCCTTCGGGAAAATTGCTCTAGACTATCTGGAGAGATAGCAATTTGTTTTTAGTAGAATGATAAATTCAGAGAATTAAAAAAAAAAAAAATGTTCTTTAAGTGTTCGAAACACTGCTCTCAAAACGGTGAAGGAAAACATCGTGAGGAAACCGGTATGTCCTAGAACCAAAAATTCGAAGACATGTGACATCTGCCAACCCGCCCTAGGCCCGCCTGGTGGCTTACGGCCCACTCCCTCTCACTGAGAGGAGGCCTGTGTCCCAGCAGTGGGGACATTATAGGCTGATTATGCCATGTAAAATACTGGTATTCAGCTGCATCCAGTTAGACTGGAAGCCGACTCCAACATAATAGTTGGGAAATGGCTAGGCAGATTGATTGATCTTCCAGTCTTGCATAGAAAAAACACAAAAACTAACTATTCTCACACCACAGCCCCTTAAGACCACATCTATCAAACGAAAGTGGGAGTTCTTAAGGTAGACAAACAGTTGAACGAAGTTTTCTTGACTCTTTAGAGCTTGATTCATTGCGTTTCCTTTGTTTTTCCACTGTGACCGCTACTTCGTTTATTACCTATTGTCTCGAGTTATTTTGTGGGGAGAGAACAATAGTATCGTGTTGGGTATTTTTTTACAAGAGGGTACTTTTTGAAAGTTTGAATCTGATGAATGTTTTATTTTAGCTTGAACAATGGATATTTCGTACACAATATTTCACATCAAATATTGTGTGTTAAATTTTCATTGTAAGTACACACACACGAGCGACACGCGTCAACGGCAGAGGCAACTCTAATGTTGACAAGTGTCGACGGCTGCCGTCAACGCGTTTCGGCGGCAGCAGTCGACGCGTCGGTAGCTGCCGTCGATAACATGCCGCTAGTGTGTTTGGGTACGTTGCTCAAAATACCGCTGCAGTTGCCTCTGTCGTTGACATGTGTCGCTCGTTTGTATGAGACCTTGGGAGAAATATTGAATATTTTTGTAATATTATTTTAATATAAAGAAGACACTATAAGACAGCTTATTTTATCAGAAATAGCATAGCCAAGGTACTTTCCGAGCCATAACTAATTAATGTTAGTATTGAGAAACTTGATCCTTAATGTGGGAAACTGACGCAAGATAGAATTGGTATTACCTAACCTACAGTCCGGCCGCATCGAGAGAATAAGTTCCTGACACCTGTCAGTGCGTCAATTCTAGAAACTAATAAATATCAAATTCGCAAAAACGTTAAATACGAAACAGACTGGCGTCAAAAACTCATTCTGTCGACGGTAGCACTGTAAGTATTATATTCCAACAATTTTAAGATCCCTTCGTCCTGGATTTGATTCTAGTAAACCTGTAGTCGCCAGGACAAAAATACAAAAACTTTGCAGAAATCAAAAGCAATTTACTCGTAGAATAACGAATGCAACTTTGAGATCAGTCCTACTTCCCTATAATATACTAATAGGAAGTGTGTAGTAATAGTAACAAAATAAAATTACAATCAATAAAGTAGAAGAAAATCACTTTTAAAAGTTGCTAAGTGTATACATACAGGCGCCTAAGCGTTTTCACTTAACATGCATCGCCTGCAAACAACATAAACAAAAACACATCAACTAATTATCTCTCCTCTCAATAAGGATGTCATAAAAACTCTATAGCGCTAAAACGTCCAATAAACTTTATTTTCACGGCGTTCGGCATTGTTTAGAGCGGAAGTACGAGTCGGCAACAAAAGCTTCAGTATCCGTTGTCCAGGGTTGCAGGATAGATATTTACAGAAGGTCAGCTCACTCAGCTCCATACAACGAGAACTCACGCACACATAGACACGCTTCACGTACATCGAGTGTGAACGCACTCGCGACTATAATTTGAATTAAGAATTGGAGATAATTTTCAAGTTATGGAACAACAAACTGAATGTCATACTAAACAAACTTCAAATTCCATTGTAACTAAAACCTTATTAGGACCTTTTTTTGGGTACACTTGGTTTTTTTGGGTCACTCAAAAATCAACTTAGAATACATTGCACTAAAGTGGATAACTGACAGTGGAATGTAAAATATCTGAGATTATTAACACTGCTGTTATTTCTTGTTATAAAATACTAGCATCGCCTGTCAGCGCAAGTCTTGATCCCATGGGAATATTGGAATAAGAAGTATCCTTTGTGTTAATCCAGCAGGGCAATTGCGTAACACACTATCAGTAGCAATGGGTTTCATTTTGACAGTTTAACAACATTCATTGCGTTATTTACGTTGCTAAGCAAACACATTTTTAGAACATTTGAAGCAATGTATTAGCAATAAACTTCAAAATGATTCAAATTGACAGTAATAGTGTGTTACGCAATTAGGGTGCCGGTTATAAACTATCTGTGTGCTAAAATCCAAATGCGTTCAGCCGTTTCTGCGTGATTGAGTAAAAATCATCAAAACCTTCAAACTTTCACATATTTTATAATATTATAACTATCATCATCATCCTCCTGCCCTCACCACAACTTATTTAGGCTCAATATTAAAATACAATTAGGTATTGGTAATAGTACAAAATATAATATTTTAAATGGCAACATTCCGTTGCGCCGCCGCGCCGCGCCGTACACCAAGATGCTTATAGATAAAAGTGGAGGCCACATTCTAAGTACCTAAGTGAAGACAACTGTGGTCGGACACTCTCATTCTAAATACACACATAAGAACGAGACAGTGATATCTGTTTTCTTTGCATGTATTCAGAAAGAGAGGTCCGACCACAGTAGTCTTAATTTGAGTGTTGTCTCCACTTTTATGTATAAGCTTCTTGGCCGTACACGCAGAGGCACAATACTAATCAAATTACGCACTGGATTTTCAGTATGTGATAATAGATAATAATACAACTTATAAATTAATTATCAGTTGTTGTTGTAATCAGTGTTTAAGAGTTTTTTGTTATAAGGTGTAAAAACCGTATGTAGATGACAAACTCGGATATGTGCAGATCTTCAACAGGAAGCACAAGAGTCAGTGGGTCGTCTTAAGAATAAGGGCTGCCTCTACATAATAATATAATTTTGAAAAGCATCGTGTGTGCGTTCATGCGTCCTTTTTCGTTCGCTGTTCGGAGTTGGCCTTCTGTACCTATATATTTTGTGCGAGGGTGCGAACAACAAGAACCAAGTAATTAAATGTTATTCAAATGAGGGTACTTCTATTTGTTAGATGGTTCACTGGTCTCATTCGTGATCAATCGTCATTAGTATTGGCACAAAATGTATGATTAGAATCGCTTTTGTTTGTTGACTTTCATTAGTAGGTACCTGTAATAGCCTAGCTAGCCAGCATAATTAAAATGAATTATTCAACTTTGACCTATTGAAATGAAATGGATAATAATTTTATTAAGGATCAGTATCCTGTATCCCAGTACAATATTTAACACTGCATATACTATAATTAGGCAGTATTATGAGAGCAGTGGTGGCCCAGTGGTAAAGGCCGCGACTTACGAGTTGTAGGTCGTAGGTTCGAACCCAGGCAGGCGCTTTACTTTGTGTAAATTATTTCATCACCACTGCTCTCAAAACGGTGAAGGAAAACATCGTGAGGAAACCGGCATGTCCTAGAACCACAAATTCAAAGACATGTGACATCTACCAACCTGCACTGGGCCCGTGTGGTGGATTGCGGCCCACTCCCCTCTCACAGAGAGGAGCCCTGTGTCCCAGCAGTGGGAACATTATAGGCTGATTATGTTACGTTATGTATATTATTAGGCCGCCATAAACCAAGAGTGCCAATGGGGCCCTATTTCTGGCTCCGCTGTCCGTCCGTCGGTCTGTCACAGGGCTGTCCCTGTATAGGTATCTTTTGAACCGTAATAGGTAGACACTTGCAATTTTCACAGAGTGTGTCTATTGCGACTATAACAACAAAGAATAAAATAATGTTTAAATTCAAGGGGGTCCCCTCCACACATGAAATGTGTTATAGAAATATGTACAGTAAAAGTGCGCAGTGCTGCACTCCCTCACCCTATTTCAAGTTAAACAAATATCAACTTTATTTCAATTACAATTAAGTTGATTTCAGAGTGACTAGCACTATTGAAAAAGTTATTAAAATGTTTGAAGTTGTAACGTAAACAGAACTTTATTGTGTAAGAATTAAATTTATTTTTCCATTAATTCATGTTTGTTTACATTTTTGGCAAATAAATCGCGAAAATATTATGCGTTGGCACGGAACCTTTAGTGTGCGGACTCGCACCCGGACTTGGCCGCTTTTTTTAAATACTTCGGTAAAAAAAACACGATTATTGTATGAATACACCCTTTAATTTTTAACTTATATATTATTTTTAATATTGGTGTTATAGCGCAATAGCGTCCATAGAACACACTGTAAAAATGTCAATGGTCTACCTATTACGGTTCAGGAGATATACGGCCCTGTGACAAACGAATGGACGGATGGACGGACGGACAAACAGCGGAGCCTTAGGTTCCGCTGGCACCCTTTGACCGAACCCTAAAAATTAAAAAATATTTATAGATGAATGATTTTAGTTTGACTTCAACCTATTAAAACAGATACTAATATTATTCCTATGTTCCTAAGAGAAGACCGTGGCTAAATAATATCAGCCGCACAGGTCGATCGATCAGGTTAAGATGCGCTTGCCGCGGTTGGTCTGTGGATGGGTGACCATCTTTACATACCGAGACCCCTCCGTGCCTCGGAAAGCTCGTTAAGCCATTGGTCCCGGCTGTCATTCGTGGATCTTTGACAGTCGTTACTGGTAGTTAGAAGCCCGAAAGTCTGACAACTAGTCTTACGAATGGGTATCGTATTACCGAGTAACTGGATTGTGTAGCTCCATGTAAAATATTGGTATTCAGCTGCATCTGGTTAGACTGGAAGCCGACCCCAACATAGTTGGGAGAAGGCTAGGCAGATGATGGTGACTAATAATTATTATTCCCATGAAAAAGAGAGGAACGTTTGGATATTTTGGGAAAATCTATCGCGGAAATGCTAACGCATTACGATCAAAATGTTTATTTGAATAGGATCAATATTTTACTCGATTGAAATGAGTAGCCATTTTGAATAGCTTGCTTATAAAATATTTTTACTAAAGAATCTTTTTCTTAACAAGAATACCTACTTTAAATACTATTTAGAACAGAATTTTTTTACTGTCCCTAATATGTTCTGGTACATATTTCACGAATTCATCTTTTGCTGAAATGTATTTGCTTTAAGTATTTCCATTCCATCTGTTTCATTTTAAAATAATTTATAGGTACAACACGTAGAAAACCATTATTACTTGAAAATAATTATGATGCATACTTACAATTTAATTTAAAACTAACATGGCATACTTTCTCTCGCAGAACACAAGACATTATATGCATAAATTTACTCCAATCATCAGCAATTTGTCCTCGTATTGACCAACTCGACGTTTAAATAAATCATCAAGTTTCAAGAAACAATGGTACAACTTAATTGAAATTCACTACCGTCAATTAAGTCCTGTGTTTAAGTTGCAGTTAGTTCCAAGTTATTTTAAATTAACTGTCGGATGGATCGCTCCGGGTGAGTTGTTTTAGTGTTCTGTTGAAACAACTCATATTCCACTCGAAAGTTTTTTGTAGGACAAATGAATGTATGACTAACATCTAGCGAATTAGTACACTGCTTAAGGGGGATGCGCTAAAGCTCACGAAATTCAAAGGATTCATATCGTACCCAAAAAATAAAGTGCCGGAAAAAAATAAAAAATACCGTTTTCTTATGGGAAATAACATCTTGAACATTTTTTAATATTACAACGAAAGTCTACAGTAAACTTTCTTTAAGTTTGAAAGTACCAAAAATCATATTTATGCCAGCAGTATAATGGACATTAGATTAAAGTCGCAAACAGTTATTGACTCGCCGGATTTTAATTCTAAACCTGTTTATTATCCCATTATAGAAATGGGCATGAGCGTAAGGTATACTAAGGTATGATTTAATAGGCATTAAAAATAACGACAAAAAGATGGAGGGAAATGTTTTTATTGTTTTTTAACATATTTTGGTAGACCTTACAATAACGCTTTCTAATCATAGTCTTATATGAATTTCACGTCTTTCATAAATCATAATTATACCACTCCGTATTTGACTTTAGTGTTTGGGTACAAATTGTTCTACTTGAATTATGTCCTTTGCTTACGTTTTTTGCAATTTGCGGTCAGTGTCAGGTTGTAATTGATTAAAAGATAATTCTCGACTGTAACAAATATGGGTTTACAGAATTATAATCATTAAAATCAGCAATACAAATCCTTGAGCTAGAGTTAGCCTCAAATATCATGATTTCATGAAACAGTCATTTAATAGGGTAATATGAACTTAAAAAGTTGTATTAATGATTTTTATATTTTTTATTGAAATAATTGTTGCGACCGCGAATCATAAATTAAGATCAACATAAAACCTAATAGTAACCTGCAAATTGCAAAAAAAAATTAAGAAACATTGTATTTCATGGGATGTCATGAGGCATTCGCCTTAAGTGTCGCCAATCAAAAATGTTGCATACGAATTATAGCAGCACTGTAAGCGTGATGTTGGAAACACGTCACAATAATAAGACGTTGATTATAATATTCGGCCTCAGTTCGTCTGACTGTCAGTCACAGGTGTTTGTCTTCTAAACGACGTAACTTAGGAATTTAAAGTTTTGGATTTGTATTGTTTTGTATTACATAATAATAAGCTAACAAACTTAAAATAATAATTATTATGAATATTAAAATTAAATTAACATGCATTTAAAAAATAGGAAAAGAATCATAGTATCAAAAAACTCGCTGTCAACAGGAAAAGTGTCCAAAAGGCTGGCAGCATTGCCGCATTGTATGGCGAATGGCGATTCTGATTCTTTGGCCAAAAAAAGGGCCGCCCTCTGGTCACGTGTATGTCTTGGATTTTAAATTAATATTTATGTTTTGCTAACACGCATTTATTTCGACATTCAAAGATAATTGCCATACATTCTGCCACAAAAACACTGATAAACTAAAATCATTCCAAGGTTTGTGATCACTATTCAATCGTCAGACGTCGCAAACCTTTTTTCTCTAAAACTCTCCACATTACACTTCAAGCCAAACGCAGCTGCCTCACAATTTCATATTCTCTAATCCTGAGTATAATACGGACAATGTACACATAAGTTGGATTAAATATTACACCCTGTTGAACTTCGGAACTTAAACAATGTTGCGTATATTAGCTAGTACTTATTTGCTCGACGCTGTACATTATTAAAACCTTATGCATTTAACAAGTGTTCATTTTCAAAGCAATTTGTTTCGTGCTCTGCTTTATTGGGAATAGTTCGCAGTATTATGTGATTTAGGTAGAAGAGACGTTTATTGGTTTGATTTACGCTCTAATGAAAGTTCTTTGAACAATGAAAACGGTTATACTCATGCTTCATCTATTTGAATTGTCAAGTGATTTAGAAAGATAGAAAAATAAATTTATTTGCTACAGCATAATCGGCACATAATTTTCCCACAGTTGGGACACAGCTCTCATCTCTTCGAGAGGAAGTTGGCTGTAATCCACCACGCGGGCTCAGTGCGGGTTGGTAGATGTCAAATGTCTTCGAATTTTTGGTTCTAGGACATGCTGATTTCACCGTTTTGAGAGCAGTAGTATACAATAAAATGTGTGGCATACAATAACATTGAAGCTACAAATAACTTGCATTGTCTAAACGCTGTTTAGACGGTGCAACTTTCATTGTTGCTTCAACTTCTGGTAAGCCACAGGCAGTACCGTCTTTACCGAAAGGGCACACGGGGCCCGTGCCCAGGGCCCTCTACCCCACGGGGGCCCCGGAAGGCAGATATTACAACGCAAGCTACATTCAAAAGCGCATATTTTGACACTCGCAAGGGAATGAAAACCTATAGGGTACTTCCCGTTGACCTAGAATCATGAAATTTGGCAAAAAGCAATGTCATGTTGCACAAGTAAAGGAAACAATCTGAAAACCGTAAATTTGTAGTTACACACCTACAAATTTGTACGGAAACCTCGGTGCGCGAGTCCGACTCGCACTTGGTCGGTCTTTTTTACTTTCCAAAGGGGCCCCAAATTCTTGTGTGCCAATGGGCCCCGGCCTGCCCTAAGACGGCGTTCATCATCATCATCATCAGCCTATAGCAGTCCACTGCTGGACATAGGCCTCTCCTATTGCACGCCATTCAACTCGATTTTCGGCAACTCTCATCCAGCTGCTACCAGCCAGCCTGCGAAGATCATCGCTCCACCTAGCCTAGCCTAGCCTAGCTAGAAGACGGCGTTGGCCACAGGCAATTAGATCACACAGTGTAATTAGACTTTACAAAGAGACCTTCCGAGTCAAATCCAAACTTTTTGTTAACTCGACGACTGTGTACGGCATGACCCACTATCAATCTTAATCATCATCATCTGCCTAGCCTTTTCCCAACTATGTTGGGGTCGGCTTCCAGTCTAACCGGATGCAGCTGAATACCAGTATTTTACATGGAGCGACTGCCTATTGGACCTCCACAACCCAGTTACTGGGTAATACGATACCCCTTGGTAAGACTGGTTGTCAGACTTTCGGGCTTCTGACGACCCGTAACGACTGTCAAAGATCCACGAATGACAGCCGGGACCAACGGCTTAACGTGCTTTCCGAGGCACGGAGGGGTCTCGGTATGTAAAGATGGTCACCTATCCACAGACCAACCGCGGCAAGCGTAGCTTAACCTGATCGATCGACCTGTGCGGCTGTTATTATTTGGCCACGGGCCCCTCAATCTTAATCTGAATCATTTTGAAGGATATTGCTAATCCATTCGTTTATATGTTCGAAAACTTTGTCTGCTCAAGCAACAACGTTAATGCAATGAATGTTGTTGAACTGTCAAAATGGAAGCCATTGCTACTGTTAGTGTTGTCCCGCTGTTTGTAACATTGATTCTTTTACAATTAATTTTATAGCTATCAAAACAATAGTTGTAAATTAATAATGAGGGTACCTCGGCGGACAACTGTTGTTATATTATCATCATTAAAATGAGTGATTTTAATCTACAAAGTGAAAATAATAAATTGTTTGTGATAATTTATTTTTATTGTTCTGGCGATTAATTAATTATTGTTGTCGCATTGTCTATATTCCATACGCTTAGGTCGTTAAATAAAGGTAATAAAAAAAAACCATGTGACTTAGTTAACCGACTATAAACGTAATACCAGTCAATTCAGTTGTCATGCTACGATACAGCTGTACTCTTTAATTTAGCAACGTTTACAACGCAATGAATATTGTTGAACTGTCAAAATGAAAGCCGTTCCTATTGGTAGTGTGTTACGCAATTACCCCGCAGGATGTACAGTCAACAAAAGAGATAAGTATGCAGGATCGTCGGATATTGTTGAAGTTTAGTAAGAAACCGATGGATGTTCTCGAATAAAATTTAATTTTTATTAATAGAAAACAAACAGCTCATTTCTCAAATTAAATTTCAGTCGACAACATCCATCGGTTTCTTACTAAACTTCAACTATATCCGACGATCCTGGATACTTATCTCTTTTGTTGATTTAAGACGTTATAGCACAGATTAGGTTGTCTTATAATTCAGAGACATCGCAGATGGTACTTACTCTGAGTTTGTTTTGGTCTTACCTCTCAAAGTAGTCAGATAGAAAAAACCGGACACGTCTACTCGTAGCTTTAAAACAAGATAATTTTGACGCGTATAAGTGCTTTTTTAACTTACGAGTATTTACAGAAATAATACCTATTATTTCATCATTCCATTTCATTGCTGTCCCAAAACAAAGCTATGTTTCGTCACTCGTGATCCAGTAATTAGGCTGCCTTTCTAGCAGAGATAATCGAGGATGCGTAGCGAGGAATGTGTGTAAAACTAACCAATACCAACGCTAACTTAGTTCAAGCTATAAAATGAAGCGATGTTATTGGTTGGTTTCGCACACATCCCTCGCTACAAATCCTCGCTCATCTCTGGTGGAAAGGCAGCCTTACACCGGCATCCAACTTTTTCATTCCAAAACAAACGACTGCATTAGGTATGATAGTAGTTCTTTATAGAACGAGTTTCTGCTCGATGAGTTCTATTTGTACTATTATTGTGCCCACATATTTCTATTCTTATAAATATACATAAATCGACTCTATCGTGACCTTACGAATGTTCTCCAATACAACATACACACGTACAGAAGATAATAATCTCGCATCAATAGAAAAATCGCGATGCGAGAAAATCTTCGCACGTCCCCGTCTATTCGAGTCATTCGATTGGTATTCGATGCATAATAATAATCGGTATGCGTTTATACGAATTCCACGCTTGCTAGCGATTCGATTCGATTCCGTGGCTTCTCTTAGAACCTTTTTTCGTACGAGAGCTGAATCGAGATGAGGTCGTATTAGTGATTATTTTTATGGTAGAAATGTTTAATGCGTATTTGAATATCGGGTGTAAAATTGGGATCTGGGTAATGTGGAGCTGAATTGAGTAAGGAGTTAAGGACGATGGGAAAACATAATCATCACGCCTGTTTTTATCCCGTAGGGTCAGGCAGAAGTGTAACTAAGAAAACAAAAAGACATGTGACATCTACCAACCCGTACTGGGCCTGCGTGGTAGATTATCAGCCCACTCGCTCTCGAAGAGAGGAGGCCTGTGTCCCAGCAGTGGGAACATTATAGGGTATGCTATGTATGTGTTATTATGCAAATTTTGCCCGTTATATTTTAGCACCATGTAATTTGATGTATTAGGGAGCGAGCCAAATATCATAAACCGGGCACAAATTTAGACTCCGGGCTACTACTGAGAAATTCCTGTTGGGAAAACCTAGCTTTGCCCAACCTGAAAATCGAATCCAGGACCTCATGTTCAGCAATAGCGCTAGCGATGACTAGACTACGAGGCAGTCTTATTATTTCCTTACAATTTTTTCAAGGACATATTCAAAAATATGGCTTATCTTGCAGGACTAAGATTAATAAAATAAATTGTCACTATCGTTATTGTTAATGTAAGCCTAAATCATCCCACGGCTGGGCAAAGGCCTCTCCCCATGACTTCCAGCTCTTTCGATCCAGGGCCAAAGTGGACCACTGGTCGTTTGTTTTTCCAGCTCGCCCCGCCATCTTCTACTGGGTCTACCGCGACGCATTCTGGCTGTGTCAGGGCTCCACGTAGTGGTTACTTTGGCCCACAGCTCATTGGGCATAAGCAGACGTGGCCAGCCCAGTTCGGTATTATGTAACCCTTAAAATAGTTTACTCAAAAAAAGTTTCAAAGCTAAGTAAAAACAAAAAACATGACAAAACCTGACAGTAAATCTGACATTTGGCAGACTTACTGATAATCACCGTATGTTGACCTTAGCTGTCAAAAAGGTTATTAACTTAAGACAGTTGGAATAATAATAATATATGTAATCCTGTCTTCCTTAAGTCATCAAGGAAATGTCACAAAAGTCGAGAAAACAAGAAATATTAATAAGAAGGGTAGAAAAATAAGACCAAACTCAAACAGCAAATATAAAGCTCAGTTTAACAGCCAATTTGGTGCGGATAATAGACCAGGAGTTGAACAAAACGTTTGGAAACAAAGAAAGTAACTCAATTGAGATTTTTGAACGCGTACATTTTTCTTGGTGACTTTGAGGTATCGGTTTCGTGAAAAATCGACTCAAAATTATTTTGATACTGAAGCCGATACAACGAATTAATTGGTGTTTCACGAAATGTTATTCTAAGGTAAGGCTTTACATTGTTTTTAATAGGATTTACTTATTTAAGTTGACATTTTTTTTGTCAATATTTGAAAAATTTATAACATTATTAGTTTATAATTATCTTAACACAACTTCTACACGATGTTATTCCCAATAATATTCTTATTTTCTACTCAAACTAACGCCCCACTTAAATCTGTAGCTCTGGCTTACAATGGCACTTCACTTCTCTTCAGCGTCCATGAGGTCATTCTTATAAAAGCCTGTATACAAGTAGCTGTAGTATGTAATTCATCTTTAGTACTCCAAGTGTTTCTTAGTTCGACAGAAAATAATAAGAAACTATAAATAATTCTTAACACCGGAGGTAACTGCGTAACTTAAATAATAAAACTTCATATCAATTAAGTTCTTAAACTTCATATCAATAGATCTCCAGACCGAATTTTGGCCATGGCGATCAATCTCAGTGGAGACTAGCCTTCGGCGCGGGAGACATTATAGGGCGCAGACACAGGTGCACTCTTTCTTCCCTCACTCTCATAGTCCGATGGGACAGCAACCCAACATGACCGGAGAGAGATCAGGCGCAGCACCAACGAACAATGACAATATCTTTCATTTTGACGAGTCAACAACTTGCATTGCGTCATTTGCGCTGAGCAGACACATTTTTCAAACATAAAGCAATGGATTGGCAATTTCCAAATCTTTCAAAATCCTTCGGATTAGGATTAATAGTGTGTCAATTTTTCTTTTTAATTGGGGCCGTTTTATAGTAATCAAAAGTTAGGCTTGTCGCTCAACCAAGCTGTTCATCAGACCTGAACGTCACTAAGCACTTCGTCAGTTGAAACCTATCCCTGATCACAGGATCACATTATGATTCATAAAATAGTGAAGTAGAAGATCGCTTGTTTACTCGTTGTGTCTACTTTGCGGCCAGTGAACCTGTTTTCCGTTTTCAAAGTATCAGAAGGTCAATTCTCGTAATTTAAAACGTTCAAAATCTAGTCGCAGTCGCATCTCGGCAACAAACAAATGTCAAAAACTTGTCAAAATGTAGGAAAGGAACTAGTGAGCACAAACGGGGAAATTAGAGGTATTTTTGACATATTGAGACTGAGATCAGACTGTGAACGTTCTTAAAATTACGAGAATTGCCCCTCAGATGTATAAAAGGCACTTTTATTTTCGCTTGCCAAACTTAACGCAGTTGTGTCCAACATTTGATCGATGTGCCACACTCCAATGTTGGTTCACCAAACATTGGAGATTCTATTTGCTACTTGAGATACTTCTTGCAAGTGGGGATCATATTATTTATTTTGGGAACGGTCCTGGACTTTATAATCTTGAGTATGTTTTTTCTGGTATGAGAGTTTTCCGGAAGACCCGCATTGGTTCTGAAGTACCTAATAGATATGTATTTGTGACCCATCTATTATTATATAGGCTGATAAAAAAAAAACATTTAACATTCTAATCGCGGTACTTATTTTATTTTTTATTTTTAACAACGTCGTATAAAAGTACGTCAACGACCCATGGCGGGTGGAGATATTTCAAATGTTACCGTTCTGAATTACTCAAATAACGTAAAAGAAATCAACCTAAAAGTGTGCTTACGGCTTTCTTACGGCTAACGTTTTCTATGCGCGAAACGAGACGATGTGACGGTGGTGAGTGTTGTAGAGATTCTCTTCATATCTCCGGCGCATGCGACGACGCACGGCGACGCCGACAGGTCGACGATGATATGAGTCATTCATGCTACGTCTACCTTGTCGCGATGACGCGAACTACACTTCGCGCACTCTCTATTGTACAGCGAAACGTCGAGAGGTGTGCGAGAGAGAGCGCGCGAAGTGTACTTTGCTTACCCCGTCAATGTAGCCGTAACACTAGTCCGACAACGCCGGTGTCTTTGAGCGTATAAACACTCAAAAAAAAAAAATCTCTCATAGGGAGGAGGCCTATATAATATCCCAGCAGTGGGAGAATTATAGGTTGATTATGATACTACGCTAGGCTAGCTCAAGATTAAAGCCTAACAACCAACGTGCATACTGTACATTTTAAAAATAATACTATCTACTAAAGAAGGTTTTTTAAACGCTCATTCTGGCCAATCGTACGAAGGTAGTCAACAAAATAAGCTACAATTTCTGACACTACAAGTAAGGTCTAAAGGCACTATAATGAAAGTTCTAATCACATGTAGTGGTCCAAAAACTGTAATAACCGCTTTAGTGTTGACATTATTAAACCTAAAGCGCTGGGCTGATGTTGTTAATTTTCAGTTAAAACTTTATTCACTGCTTTCCTTAGATTTCTTGATGCAGGATAGTAAATCTGGAAATTATAATGTGGTCCCGTCAGTCGTTTAGGTTAGGGCATCGGATATAGATATACCTAGATGACGCAATAGCAACTACTTCGCGTGCTAAAAATCGCACCAGCTTACGTACAAAAATCGTACGTTGCCACTTTCGCGCTCAGTCCTGTGTACTGGCTGGGTGAGCGTGAGCGCTGGCGCTAGGCCCCGAGGGTGGGGCGAAACGGGTAATGCACGCGGCGGCGTCATTAAATCGATTTGATTTTCCCATCAGTAAATAGTGCTTGTGACATCATAGTAGGTAGTCAAAAAATGGCACGCTTGGTTTTCATACAGATCGTGATACTTGCGTTATCTAGATCTATCTACATCTGTAGTTAGGACGTTTCTAGTTTCAGTGGGTATTTATGTAGGTAGGAATTAAGCATTTATATTTGTTAGCCCACGTAACACGGAAGTAAACATATCGCGGCGGGATTTTTTGTTGCATTTTCAACTCTCGGCGCTAAGCAGTGCGTTGTAATTCCAGTACGCGAAAAGAAATCCCGCCCGTGGGAATTAGCGTCTACTTTTAGTCTACATCTAAAGCTATCTTTACGATTTTTTGTCTCTAGTTCATAATTACATTTGAGTCAAAGGAAAATAACCTATAATGTTTGAAATTTTCTTCATTATTCAATTTGTTAAACCTGCCAGCATTCATTACTTAATTGTTTAAAAACGAAATAACAGTTCTTAAGTACGTAGGTATTTAATGAACTTATTGTCAAACAGAAACTCTTGAATTAAGTATAAATAGAAATCCACCTACGTATATGAAAAGTTAGAGAATCCTTGGACATAATACGGTCCAATTCTCGGATCAATTTATGGATTGGAAGAGTAACACCTACATACTTTCCAAATCAGTATATGAATATAAATTGGTTGGTTGTTATTTAGAACTGAAACATGAAGCACATTATATATAATACATACTAGTAAAATCTATATCACACTAATATAATAAAGGCGAAAGTTTGTGAGTTTTGCCAAAGACACTTAAATTATTATTGTTTCTGTATAATGTCCTATCTTTTGCCTTGCTCTGGATTTTATATTACAATAATTTTGATTTAAAAAAGTTGTAATGGAATTTTTTGCCGCTCGCTCTTCTCCATTGGAATCTACTATGCTTTGGAATGGGAAACTAGGTTAATCTTTCTGACTGACTTTGCGTGATTTCATTGAAATACATGCTTTGTGTTTGAAATAACAAAAAAAAACAAAATGTTTATTTTGCACAAGACATTCAACTAGATCAAAGAAGCGATGGATGGACTGTAAGAAATAAGTATGGAAGAAAAAGACATGTTGTGCCGAGGCCAAATAAAATGGGATAAGGACAGGAAAATGATGATTCTTAAGAAAAATATTTTAATGTGATAACTTATTTTGTGGTAATGCTTTTCCAAACCACACAACAGCTCATCAATTTGCTTACCAAGCATTTTTACATGAATCCCAACATATGGGTTTGCTACCAAAGTTTTTGGACGTGATTCAAAACGGCCATCAAACTTTATTACTGCCGAACATACGCGTCCATGAGTCGACAAGTTTTCTTGCGATTGAAAGAAAATAGTTTTGTTTTGATGTTTATAATATTGAATACATTATGGCTATCATTCGGAGATCTTTAACAGTCGTTACGATAGTTAGAAGCTCAAAAGTCTGACAACCAGTCTTACCAAAGGGTGTCGTGTTACCCAGTAACTGGGTTGTGGAGGTCAGATAAGCAGTACCACACAAAAAAACTGCTCCACATAAAATACTGGAATAAGCTGCATTCGGTTAAACTGGGAGCCGACCCCAAAAACAGTTGGGAAAAGGCTAGGCAAACGATGATGATAATCAATAAATACTCAAAATTAGTTATAGATACCGTGAACGAATGAAGTTATAAAACTGGCAGCAACGTACATAAAGGACTTCCTATCCATATTTCTAAATTCTAAGGATCTCTCATTGAAAGTTTAAATTCTACATTACAAGTTTCCTGCATTGTAATTTCGAAGGGAAATTTTAGTTGCTCCCATAATATTGGTTTAAAGTGTAGTGGAGTATAGTTTCGCGTATTTAGCAAAGATATTAGCGTTAGCAATATTGTGCAGTGTTCATAACTTGAAGTTGGCAGCCATTTTGGAAGTGACGTCGTACATTGCCATGCGTTTTATTATTGTTGGATGATATTATGTAGTATTTTTGAGTCACACGAGAATAGATCATCGTCATCTGAGCCGAAATATGGCACTGCTCGAAATAGGCTTGGAAGAAGGCATCTGAAAATGTTCCACAGATAACATTATTGTGCGCTAAGGAGTTCTTAAAAAGGCATTCATCAACAGGGACTGCCTACAGGAGTAAAAACTTAAATCTATAAAATAACAGTCAAAAAGGTCACCCTTGGCTCAGTACCCTAATTGCGTAACACACTATCAATCACAATCTGTATCATTTTGAAGGATATTGCTAATCCATTGCTTCATTATGTTCGAAAAATGTATCTGCTCAAAAACGTAAATAATGCAATGAATGTTGTCGAACCGTCAAAATGAAACCCATTGCTACTGATAGTGTGTTACGCCATTACCCCCCAGGTTTGCACGGACGATATTTTCCCGCCACGTTTACTTTTTGGGCACTCGATTTTCAAAGCACTGCTAAGGGCCGAGAGTTAAAAATCCAACAGTGTATTTTTTCAACGCCCTGGGATGCACTCTGTTGGATTCTCAACCCTCGGCTCAACGAAGAGAGTTGAAAATCACACAATCACATTCATATTTTTCTCTTCTTGTTCTCACACACTATTGTCTACATTTCTTTTTTTTTTTTTCTTTTTTTTTTCTTTTTTTATATATGTGTGTACATAAATAGTAAAATAAATAAAACAAATGACTTGCATTTCCACTTTTGTTGTTGTTTTAAGTTATGGTATGCCACAGGCAATTACATTGCTGCGTAAAATCAGGCTTAAAGTATAGCAAACCATTTACGCGATTAGATTAAAAAGATGGTCACTGTATACGTTTTTCAAATTCATGAAACATTAGTATGACAAGTGCAAAGTTCCTTATTTTTATAATCCTGTACTTTTTTGTTTGTTGTGGCTATAATGACGCAATTGCTATGCACGTCAGGTAATTAAGTAGCGGGTTGGTTTAAGCCACTGTTGTCCCTTATGGCACAAACAAATTGAAATCGTATGACGGCCATTTTGTTTCGAGAGACGACGAACAATGGTACAATCAGGGATACATATTCCTGTTTTTTTATGGCATCTTGCAAATCAACCTAGGAGTTTATCGGCTGTTTAACCGGACTATTCTGTGGATGTCTTAAGAAATTAAGGCCTCCAGTCAGGGCATACAACTTATAAACTAAGCGACTGCACGTTAAGGGCACCCTCTGTGGGGTACGGACCTTTTGACGTTCAAAAAGTGCTAGTTCTCAAGCTAATTTGAATAAACGACTTTTGATTTTGATTGATTACACAATAATACACATCGTTCCGTTTGAAAATGTCGTTGCCTATGTAGCACAAACCACACGTGAAGAGGGAAGCGCCAGCGAAATTAAAATTTTCTTACGTTTTTTGCAATTTTCAGTATCAGGTTGTATGTTGAACAAAATATGATTTGCGACCGTAACAAGGTATGTATTTACACAATTATAAGTATCTACGCCATATTATTACCGTTTGGTAATATAACACTAAAATGATCAGAAGGCCAATTCCCGTAATTAAAAATGTTCAAAATCTAGTCGCAATCTCATCTCAGCGACAATCTATGTACAAAACTTGTCAAAAATATAGAGAAATTTAAAGTATTTTTGACAGATTGAGACTGAGATCAGGGCCCCAAGTCTGCTAATTTACGAATGGCTCAATTGAATATCAATTGAATCTCAGTAGCAGTTTTAACTACATTTGGTATTCTGCTACTAATTTAAGACCAATGGTTTTCCAGTGACATACCATTGAACTGCTATCAGAATATTTGCTAGTCTGCTCTTCAATTGTGTTACAATTGTAAATCGATTGTGGTCTAAATCGGTATTCTACTCTTAGTTGACGTTTGTTTGACATTTATGTCAATGGACACTCAGTGTCAATTTTGCAATTGAAGTACGATCGTAGTACGATTAGGCAACAATTCACTCATTCAGCTTCTTGATAGATTTTGAATGGCAACACCTTTATCTGTTCAACTGAGAGTCAATTACAATTACACTACGATTCCATTACGACTCTATTGAGTTTACATTCAAGTTTTTGCAGAATACCAAATTTCTTCTAATCGTAATGGAGTCGTGATTGAATCTCAATTGAATTTCAATAGCATGTGAGTTAAATAAAATTAGCAGACTTGAGGCCCAGATTGTGAACGTTCTTAACATTATAAAAATTTCCCCTCTGGTCAACTTTCTAAATACAAATAAAAAATAATATCAAAAAAGAATATTGTGTCTCCTCGTAATACGACTTCACAGAAAATTCAAAATGGCGGTAACTATACGAAATCGCGTCGCGAAATGAGGCTTAATTTTCGACGCGTAATTTTCGGCGGGTGCGTCGGTTCGCATAGGTGGACCATTACGTCAAACTTTCAACAAAGATCAACAAACAAAACATCGCAGCTAATTCTGATTTATATTCCCGATAATTCTCCCAGATCAACAGTAATTCCAGTAGCCAATTAATTAATTCGACCTATAATCAAACAATAAACTCCGTACCGGCTGTAACTCATAAAGATAGTAACTCAATCCTTCCGGGAACTCTAAATTAAACCGATTAACACCTGTTCACTAAATATCAGAGTGTAAATCATTGGGACCATAAACAATACAGTATAACATTTAGTCAAACACTTGGATATAAACCGGTCTATTTGATCCGTCTGACTATTTATACGTTGAACGAGTGTTTTTTGACCAAACTATCTGTGCTGCCTTTCCCAACTTTATGTTTTCAGCCATAAGTTTCGTTTTACTTTGGCCCAGCTCCAACTATTTACTTCACGCTAACTTTCCCAAGTTATAATTGCATTTCTCCTCAACTTTATTTTCAAACCTCTAAGGGTGAAAATTCTTTGATGCAGCGTCAGGTATATTTGCTTCAGGTGTGGTATTCCGCAACTTTAGCATGTTTTCCGAGTATCGTATACGATTTATGAGTAACGTATGTATGTATTTGGAAATCTGTACGGCTAATTAAAGGGGTCTGTGTATAAACATTACGTTTTCGTTGTACAGACCTGTATTGAGATTTAATTTATGGGTAATTCTGAGTAAGGTGTTCTGTTTGTATATATTTGGGCTTTTTGACGGTACTGATTGACTTTTACTAACTTCAGCCTGTGTGTGTATCATTTCCTGAGTAACTCCGCTAATACAAAGAGAATGAAATACCATTCAATACCTTAGTTATGACGTCACAACGGATATTTGATACGCTATTGAAAGGCTGATCTTTCAAATTTCCATATTCATCGGTGACATAATTACAACCGAGAGTCGATCATAGGAATCTACAGAATCGAATAGAAGTTCTTCAGTGGAGATCGCGAATCGGCAAACGTAAGGTAGGACGCCCTCAGGCTAGGTGGACTGACGGTCTTCGCAGGCTGGCTAGTAGCAGCTGGATGAGAGTTGCCGAAAATCTAGCTAAATGGCGTGGAATAAGAGAGGCCTATATTCAGCAGTGGATTGCTGTAGGCTGATGATGATGTCTGGCGTTCAGTACGGTCAGATTAAAAAAGACGATACAATCAATATGCCTAGCCTTTATTTTTTTTTCTTTATCCTTTTGCCTAGTCTATAAGTTGGGGTCGGCTTCCAGTCTAACCGACTGCAGCTGAATACCAGTATTTTACATGGAGCGACTGCCTATCTGACCTCCAAGACCCAGTTAATGGGTATACCCCTTGAGAAGACTGTCAGACTTTGGGCTTGTGACTATCAAAGATTTACGAATGACAGTCGGGATCAACGGCATAACGTGTTTTCCGAGATACGTGACAGCGGCAAAGATAGTCGCGTTTCTGTGTCGTTTTGACACTTCTGACACACAATAACGCAGTGACTTGACTTGATTGTCATGGAAATGCTATATAATAATGTGTGAGTTCTCTCTTCCTTCTTTCTCTAGTATGGACACTGTTTTGTATCACTAAGAACGGTGAGGGCAAATCTAGCGATTTAAATCTTTGGGCAGCGGGGTTTAACTCTACGGTGTCAAAAACGCTCTCTAGGAAAACATATCAACTTACTTTTCAAATTCAAAGTCAAAGTCAAATCATTTATTTCAAATTAATAGGCACACTAAACGCACTTTTGAACGTTAAACATTATAATAAAACGAAATTGATTCTAGTCGCCCCTTCCAAAAGGTAGTTTTCGTATGGAGATGAATGGGCAAGAAACTCCACCGTTACTCTTTTAAAATGTTTTACAAGGTTTTGTATACATTAATTATATAATTAAATGTGAAGACTATGCATCTAAAATAAACATTAGAGTACCAACAAAAGGTAAAAAAAAAAAAAAATAAAGCAATGACAGGTAAATCAATTATGACATGTGATAGATACATGGTGCTCACATATTTACAAATATTGTAAAAGTAGATGATTTTCATATAATTTTAACGTGTGTGAGTTACTATAGTCACAAAATGTAAAAATAATGTCTTAAAAAAATATAAATTAAATTAGTGACCAGTTTGATTTTGTCTTTCATAAACAATTTAAATTACATTGTTACAAAAAATATTAGTTACTTAAATAATGTTGAATTTCGATTGAGAAATACGAAGCTTTGTACAGAACCTAATGGAGATGCCATTTCTATTCCCTTGTAAAGTTTCCTGTGGATTCGATCGAAGTGCGGGCTCTCACCAAAAGTTGTGTGAAGTTGCTTAGTAATTTACATTTTGCATTGAGTGCAATTAGCTGTTAGCATTCTAGGGACTTCTTTTAGTTCTGTGGAGTCTTGTTTGTTCTTTCTAGCTTTGAACAAGAAAAACTCCTAGGTGCTAACGTTGTTTCATTGTTTCAAGCGATGTTTGAAATACTTCGTTTGTTGCGATACATTTGGCCCCCCGGTCTACGCCTTGATATGCAACGATCTCTGTAGCTCCATGAAACATGAGGCTTCAGGGACTAGTTTAAATCTTGGGGTTCATTCGATTACTCGAGTCTAGTGAAAACACACTGGGGTCGGTGCATTTCAATCAGTTTTGATGCGATACATTTGGATAGATAAAACAATTTCTCATCATCATCATCATTTCAGTCCAAAGATGTCCACAGCTGGACATAGTCCTCCCCCAAGCATCGCCACTTCGACCAGTTTAGTGCTTCTCGCATCCAACGGATTCCTGCGGCCTTCACCAGGTCATCAGTCCATCTAGTGTGCCGAAAGTTATACAAAATCTTACTTTTCCTATGCCTTCTCTTAAAAGCTTGAACAGTTACCAAGATACTTCGTTGCCTAAAACAATAGCGATTTAATAGGATTACCCGTGAAAAAATTTTGCCTTAAAAAAAGCCTTTATTATTATTTGTGCTTATATTTATATGTGATTAGGTATATATAATATATTTTATAGTTTTAATAGGTTTATGCACATCTTTATATTTAAAATATTTATTCGTCAATTTTCATGATTGCACTTACCACTGTTTGTCTCTGTATCACCCAAAGGTTGGCTGGTAGAAAATGCCTAAGGCATTAAGTCCGCCTCTGTAGGTACATTTATGTGCTTCATAAAAAATTGTATTAAATAAATAAATAATTATTATTATCTCACGAAGCGTTGCGCGCTTTACTCGTGGCTACCAAGTATACAAACACGCTGTGAATGGTATGTAAGCGCAGAAGCTCTCGGTATCGTCCGAGAAAATGGCGAATTTGGAAGTGTGTGTGTCTTCACGCATACAATCACAGTGTATTTGTACACTTGTTTACCACAAGAAAAGCGCAAGTCGCTTGTGAGATAAAAATACTGTACGTAAAATAAACTAGTGGTTTCCTGTTTTTATCGATGGTACAAGCATGGTATTTTGGCACACGTATCTGTAGTTAACGCTAAATAACATACAGAAAAAATCATCTACGTATATAGTCCCGTTTTAAATCTACTCAAAACAACACAATCCAGTAAACTGAGTTCAAATAATTAGTATTACGGAGAACATGGAAATCATGTTTTGAAACAAGCAAACAAAATGAAATGGAACGAGAGCTTTGCCCTGATTTCAAACTTTTAGGGGACTATCACCCCAAATCATCGACAAGGGCCCTAAGTTTCCTCACTTCACCTAATTTTCAACCCTAAAGAAACAACTTCAACTGCAATGCTAAACTTTGCGACCAAATAGGGTGGGCCCTCTCACATTCATATTTTAATATTCCATGAACGAATTCCTTCCGACTCGGCGTTGCGTTTATTAAAAAAGTTCTATATTTAATTTAAATTTTTCTTTTAAAATTCTGTAGTAATGTGTACTCTGTTAAAAAAAAAAAAAAACATAATTAGGAGGAGAAAGAAATGCACTGTGACGGATATTTTTTCTTGTTAAAGGTCTAATGGGTTGTGTTCTTACAGTTGGTGGCTCTTTAGACACAGTTCATTTTTAGAGTTCCGTACCCAAAATGTGCCAACGGGACCCTATTACTGGCTGCCCGTCCATCCATCTGTCTGTCAGTGGGCTCTATCTCATGAACCGTAATAGGTAGTTGTAGTCCACAACACTATTTTCGCAGTGGTATAGTTTTAGACTCACCATACCACCAGGGGTATGGCCAGTGATATGGTGGGTCCGCAATGGAAATTTTCACAGGGTGTGCATTTCTATTGCCCGGCTATAACAACAAATAAAATAAAGTTAAAAATCAAAGGGAGTTGCCCTTTAATTTTTATTTTTTCATACAAGAAACACTCATTAATTTTTATTTTTTATATAAGAAACTTGTTTTTTTCGGCGTTTCTTTGCCTTGTGATAAGGAACCCTTCGTGTGCGAGTCCGACTCGTACCTGTTCGTTCATACTTTCTGTTTAGTCTTAAGAAACCGCTAATGCACTATGTCTAGCTGCAAATTAGGCTAAGTAGTCGCCACTAATAGTCGGGGCGAGCAAATAGGGGCAGCCGCAAGTTACGTCCGTACCTACTACAGTCGCTCAAACGCAGTCAGTAGTGCTAGTGCATTTTTAAAATCAATTTTGGCCTCAGAAGAAATTGGCGGGTGACTGTGATCGAATGTGAATAAGATAGCCACTAGGCCACTATCCCGCTGGTGGCTCGAATGTGACGATTTTATCGACGAGGGAGTACCAAGTTCGTGTCTGTTCGTGTGTGTGTCGGTTTGTGTGAATCAAATCAATTCAAAATCAAATCAAAATATTTTTATTTCACATAAACCAACATGGGCACTTATGAAACGTCAGAAGCTAGGTGCACGGTTTCAATTGGTCGTTTCCAATGGAGAAGAACCGGCAAGAAACTCCATGGTTACTCTTTTAAAAATAATTGGCTTTTACAATGTTTTCGAGTTACAGTAGGTATGGGAGGACAGCGTAGGCCTGTCAACAAGTACCAGGTACTTGATAAAATAAAAAATGGTCTACAGATCTAAAGTCTACAAGAATGTCTCTAATTATTACCAAGCAGTAACTGTCGACTGTTGCCTAGTGTGCAACGGCCCTTTGGATAAGCACACAGTATACTAAGTTACTTTATTTACATAAAAGGTTTACCTAGATATACTTTAATAAGGTAACGATTTAAAACTGACGTGTTTTATTCTGACAAAATAAAAGTATCGAAATAAAAACGATGTAATAACATTTCTAGCGGAGTTCTTTGCGATGTTTCCTTATTCCCTTCCGTGAAAGGATAAGAAATACAGAGTTAAAGAAATATTTTCGCAAGGCAGGTAAATCTAAAAGACTTCCTTGGAAGCTATATATTTTCGGAAGAAAAATAAAACAATGAGAATAATATACGTATGCAAAATAATCCCTAACGTTACATGCTTATTTCAAGTGGTTTATGGAAAATACTTATGACAGTAAAGGGTGAAAAAATACATGGAGATTTGAGTGAAGTCCTTTAATCTCAACATCCATTAACAAGGTATGTCCTGCTTCTTGGGGTTTGAAGTGATAAGCGGGGGGCTTATCACGTTGTAGTCCGTCAAGACCCCTTTTCTCAGAAATGGTTGAAGTGGAAAATAATGATAAACTACACACTACATTACAAATACACACACACACCTAACTACATTACTAAACTTACTCCCTCTTCAACTACTACATAATTCAAAGAACATAGATTCTGACATACTCCCTTTGCTCTGTCAACGTTCATACATCTGAGGGGCAATTCTCGTAATTTTAACAACGTTCACAGTCTGATCTGTCAAAAATACCTCTAATTTCCCTATATTTTTGACAAGTTTTTGACATTGATTGTCGCCGAGATTAGATTGCGACTAGATTTTGAATGTTTTTAATTACGGGAATTGACGTTCTGTTCATATTATGTGCCCTAGTTGCAAGTACTACATATCTGCCTTTTTAGGGTTTATACTCAAGGGTGCTAAAGGGTCCTTTTTAGGAACGGTTTACGTCATTTGTGCGTTAGTTTGTCTGTCTGACACAAACCCGTAACTTTCTAAACGTAAAAGGTTGTTCGCCCGTTTTCATATAATACGTTGACACAGTATTCTGTGACAACTGACCACCAGAGGCTATAAAGTACAGGGTGGCAAAGACATTGTCATGCAAACTATAACCATGAATTTAGCTCATGACTCTAGACCCCTAGCGTAGAAAGTATTCGTCGGTAATCAAAAAACTAATCAGCTGTTACATAGAAATCCTACGTGCTCAATATAATTATGTGGAACAACCGCTAAGTAATAATAGTTCTATGGGAACATCTTATTTTTTTTTTCAGTGTCATGTACAGACGCCAGCTGCACATCAAGCTACTACAATCTGTCAATTTTCTTTAATAGATTTTCAACTTTTTCTCTAAAGTATAAGGCTCAAAGTTGACTGGGAAAGTTTGACAGTTTCGGGTAGCTTGATGTGCTGGCGTCTGAACTTAATCCATAGTAACAGGTTGCACGTCAATCTCCCTGCCACCCTATATAGCCACTATCATGGTTAAGGTGAAAAGTGACGTAATACTTTTGATTGTATTAAAGGAAATGAACTTAAATAGGACATTCACGATCGACGTAAAACCATTAGTAAGTAATTGCAATGTAACTGTTATCACGGTAAAGTAAGGTATAAATTGGAATGTGAAGAGTTATAAAAAGAAGCGAGTTTATCTAGTTACAAGTTGACAAACGAGCCGACAGCCCACATGATGGGAAGTGGTGACCGCTGTTGGACACCAATGTGACGTAATAGCGGTTTGTGGTTGAAGTGTGTTATGGAGAGCTTTTCGTTACTGTGTTAAATATTTTCATGCAAAAATACATAATAGAGATAGATGAGGGACTTGTTTTGAGCTCAGTCCTGTGTACAGCTGGCTGGGTGAGCGTGAGCGCTGGCGCTAGGCCCCGGGGGTGAGGCAAGACGGGTGCTGCACGCGGAGGCGTCTTGAATCGATTTGATTTTCCCATCACTAACTAGAGCTTGTGACGTCATAATAGGTAGTCAAAAAATGGCACGCTTGGTTTTCATATAGATCGTGATACTTGCGTTATCTAGGTCTATATCTGCGGGTAGTACCATCACAGATCGTGGAAAAGTACCTGTTCATCATCACCCAAAGCCCGACTTCACCCACTGTTGAGCATAGAATAGAATAGAATAGAATACTCTTTATTATGTACACCATATAAATTACAGACATAAATATAGAAATTTTACAATGGGTGACACAATGGGCGGTCTTATCGCTAAAAGCGATCTTTTAAAGACAACCTTTGGATGGATTAAAAAGAGGAAGGACAGACAAGTACTGTAGGTAGTCTGTGGTGTGGTGTGGTGGTGGTGTGTGGTGTGGTGGTGGTGTGGTGGTGTGGTGGTGTGTGTGGTGTGGTGTGGTGTGGTAGTGTGTGGTGTGGCATAGGCCCCTCTTTTCATGTGCCAATCCCCACGCTCCTGTGTCAGTCCCATCCAGGTTCTATCCGCGATGGTAACAATATCGTCTGCCCAACTCTGCGCCGGACCTGCCTAAAATACCTGTTACTTGGAAGAAATCTGGGTGTAGGAAAATAAATTAAAAGAACAATATAGGTTTGCAAAAAATATTCCTCTGACATTTTGATTTATGTTCACATATTGTCTGGTTATGATTCCAGAATACGAATATTATGGATATGTATATTTTGTCTTGAAACATTACAGCGTGTAGATAAAATGTCTTGAATGTGAAATGTATTCGATCCATAAAATAACATGCTATGTAGGTAGTTACTACCTATGAATGCCCACATATTTACCTAGTAAGGCATGTAGATATTCATAGATATATAGAGACAAAAGAAAATAAGCTTATTTACGGTAAAAATGACGAAAAGAAAAAACATGAACACAAAAAGAAAAATTTGGGGTAGAGCATCATCACCCTACCCTTATCCCAATGCAATTAAGAGACGAGCAACATGTCTTTTTCTTTCTTCCATATTTTTCTATTCGTCGTCATCTCGGTAGTAACCGATGTAACCGATATATGGAGTACTAGCTGCACCCCGCGGTTTCACCCGCATAAGTCTGGTTCCCGTGCGAATATCGGGATAAAAATCTTATCTCCTAATCCAGATCATGGTGTATATGTGTAAAATTTTATCCAAATCCGTTTAGCCGTTTTAGCGCAAAGCGTAACAACTAGACATAAAAAAAAAAATTAAAAAAAAACGCGTCGAATTGATAACCTCCTCCGTTTTTTCGTCGGTTAAAAAATCGCATCTTTTTTCTTTAAAATATTAGTTCAGATAATCTACTTGTTATTGTATTAAATTTAAAAAAATAACACATTTTGGCTCCAAAATAGCTCTATAATTTAAATAAATAATAAAGAGCATAAGCCAGAGATTAAAACAGAAGAAGAACTAGCAGGGGATCGAGGTGAGTGGGGGGGGAGGTTGTGCTCAGGGGTCAGACCAGAATAAATCGATCAAAATTACAAACATTTTTCGAATTTTGGAACTACAGTGGTACTGATACAAGTAAGTATTCTCAATCTAAATGTTTCTAATAATAAAACCTACCTAAATCGACCGTAATTAGTTTAATGCTAAAAGTAACTTCTTTAGTTTAAAACAAGCTTAAGCCTAAATTAACCATCAAAAACTAAAGGGCAACCACTTTTTACTTAAGTGGTTTTGAAAAGTAATTATTCCACCGAAGTTAAATTTATTGTTGCATAGAGTTCATTATGCCAGCACTTACTAGCGGTTAACCGAACAAGACTTCATTTACGTAAGTCGTCTGAAGTTAAAGGCCGTTTTTTGAAGGTGTTTAGAAACCACTATTTTGCAAGTAAGGCACCTACTTAGTCAAACTGTACCTGATGTAGTGTGTGTGAATGTCATAGAGCATCTTAAGCTGCCTCTCCCAAAAGTATTGGAAAAAAGGCCATAATACTTTTTAGGGGTCCGTAGCCAAGGGGTGCCAACGGGTCCCTATTATTGAGCCTCCGCTGTCCGTCCGTCTGTCTTTAAGCGGGCTGTATCTCATGAACCGTTATAAGTAGACAGTTAAATTTTCGCGTGGTGGATGACGGCTCACTCCTCGCACCGAGAGGATATTATAAAAATATCTTACCAACACTATTATTTAAGAGGAAGTCCATATCTGTCACATAGATAAGACAGCCATCTTTGATTGTAAAGCCTTCTAACGTCTTAGAGTCTAGGATATTTGATATTCATGTTTGGTATAATATATATTATAGACTGAATTTTAGACTATAATATTATACCAAACATGAATACCAAATGGCTCAGTATAATAACGATACGGGCATAAAAACGATATTCATAAACAATTTAATTCATATCAAGAGGACATTAACCTAGCTAATGGCAAACTATTACAAAAATCTAGACTGAAAAATTATATCAAATATATCGCAGAATAAACGGGCACAGAAGATCAATTTGATGCAAAAGCGAAAAATAAATGAGAAATTGTATTTACGTTGTGAATTAGTTAAAAGTAACACCTTTAATACGTCAATTTTCTTAACCTTTTGACTGCTTGTGTCGCATTTATGCGACACATATTTCCGTGACCCTACCGCTCGTGTCGTATTTCTGCGACAGAGAACATGCATGATTTTTTCATTCTATTTTCGTCCTATTAACTGTGTGGTACAACTAAAACCATTATTAAATAGAGATAAAACTTTTTGACTATTTTTTTTATCGGTAAAACGATTTCTCCTCCTTATTTATTGTAGGTATTATTTTATCTTGATTTCATAGATTTGTAGCCGCGCGCTAGGGGCACGGCAATTGATATTTAGTCAAGCGCTTAAAAGGTTAACCTTTTAAGCGCTTGTCTAAATATCAAGCAAAAACTTCGCTCTCGAAGTGCATTAGATACCCTTTTTCTACTATTGTAATTTACTTTTGTTTTGTCAAAATGCGCGAAGTACTGTCAGTATGGCCGTAATAGATTATCCTAATTATAGTTATTGTTATCATTTTACTGTTAAAACTTGATAAAATAGTAATGTTTTGCATAACCTAAATATTAAGGAATAATGTAGCAAAACATAGAAAATATTCCAAACGGATATCCACCTTTTATGTTGTTGATATTTTGGATGACGGTAGGTAGAAACGTCAAAGTTGTTCTGTTCACGACTATAAAAGGAGTAGCTTCCAGTGGCGGGGATCAAACCGCCCGACCCTTGCTCGACAAGCCAGCCCGCGACGCTGAGCAAGTAGCTTTAAATTCCCCAAATAATAACCAGACCCAGCCTGACCATTGCTGCCCTCCCCCCAATGACTCACTAAGCCGAGGCCCGAACCCCACAGGGGGTGCCCTTAGTGGAGCTCATTTAAATATCCTTAGTTTGTAAGCCCTGGCTGGGGGCCTTAAAGTAATTTTCGGCCACCACAGGATAGTCCGGTTAAGCAGTAAGGCAACCTTAGCGAGTTGCATCTGCGAGTGGTCATAACAAAAAAAAAAAAAAAAAAAAAAAAAATGGCGGGGATCATTCTTGTTCGAGACATCAACCAGAACGGAGCTCCGGCCTACAGTCAGTTGATTAGTACTAATGACGTTATTATGTGGAATAGATCGACCAGATGTCATGTAAGTTAATTGATATTATTATCTTGATTATAACTGATAACTATGGTTTCTGTAAATGTAAATATATGGCCATAAATGCCAATATTGTAAAGTGTGTAATGGAATATTCCTAGCTATTGTTATTATGTTGCTATTATTCTGAGTTCTCTTGGACCATTTTCCAAGAGGTATAATTAATTGTTTTTAAAATAATGATAATTTATGGCAATATAAGAAATTTGTTGATAGAATACTTTAATACTGTTTCCATGGAGTTTCTTGTCGTTCTTCTCTATGATGACCTAGATTTGGAACGGACAACTAGTTTTCTGATTAATTACTGACGAGCCTAAATTGAAATAAATGTCTAGCTTGTCTTTCTGTGGTTTATTTCATAAAATCCTTTCCCTACGTACCATATTCATAGTCACTTTTACACATACTAAATAACTAGTAACCATTCTGATATTCAAAGCTAACAAGCTCAACGATCCGACCCACAATACTAAACTAAGCACATTTAGGTTGACCGCATAAAGTACTTAAATTGCAAAGAAAGTCGAAAGTAGTTCTTCAGAAAGATCAGGTGCGTAGTACTCGCATCTGGCGTGTGCGTGTTGTCAGATGTATGAAAGTAAACAAAGCAAAAGGAGTATGTAAGAACGCAGGAACAAAGCGTGAGTTTATGTATCTATATAATCATCATCATCATCTGCCTAGCCTTTTCCCAACTATGTTGGGGTCAGCTTCCAGTCTAACCGGATGCAGCTGAATACCAGTATTTTACATGGAGCGACTGCCTATCTGACCTCCACAACCCAGTTACTGGGTAATACGATACCACTTGGTAAGACTGGTTGTCAGACTTTCGGGCTTCTGACTACCCGTAACGACTGTCAAAGATCCACGAATGACAGCCGGGACCAACGGCTTAACGTGCTTTCCGAGGCACGGAGGGGTCTCAGTATGTAAAGATGGTCACCCATCCACAGACCAACCGCGGCAAGCGTAGCTTAACCTGATCGATCGACCTGTGCGGCTGTTATTATTTAGCCACGGACCCCAGATCTATATAATAATGGGCTAGAAACTCTATAATCATAATATGAAGGTTCCTTCCCAAAAATGTCGCATGATCATAATTTTGACAGCAATTTTGGAGGTCAGATAAACAGTCGCTCCATGTAAAATACTGGTATTCAGCTACATCCGGTGAGACTGGAAGCCGACCCCAACATAGTAGGGAAAAGGCTAGGCAGCTGATGATGAATAATTTACAGCGACCTTCGTTAACAAACCTTTTGCATTGATCTATTTAGTGTAACTAATGAGTACCACAAGATTTATAGCCCGGAAAGCTCATTAGCCTATGTGATTTATAGTCCTAAGTAACGGTGCTAACATTTCGTATGTAAATCCTCTTTTGGAATTCAAAGAAGCCTAATGTGTGTATTGAAAGAATTGAGGGCACTTTATTTGTATACAATTTGGATAGTTAATGAACTTGAATTAAATAATTACGTTTGATTGAAGTCTGTGCGAGCAATACTTTCATTTGAAAGCCGAGATTGGGACAACCTCTTTAATTCTTTATGCCTATGTGGTATAGTATTTTATTCCAGGCACAGTCAACAAAAGAGATTAGTATGCAGGATCGTCAGATATAGTTGAAGTTTAGTAAGAAACCGATGGATGTTGTCGACTGAAATTTAATTTGATGAATGAGCTGTTTGTTTTCTATTAATGAAATAAAATTTTATTCGAGAACATCCATTGAATTGAATCCATTGAACTCATTATTTTGACGACCCGTAACGACTGTCAAAGATCCACGAATGACAGCCCGGACCAACGGCTTAACGTGCTTTCCGAGGCACGGAAGGGTCTTGGTACGTAAAGATCACCCATCCACGGACCAACCGCGGCAAGCGTAGCTTAACCTGATCGATTGACCCATGCGGCTGTTATTACTTAGCTACAAGCCCTTCCCCTCCTGAACGTGTAAGAGTACCATCGATATGAAAAGAAGATTTACAATTTAGTAAAAATGAACACAATATTTTTTGGAAAAGTGGTAAGATTTAAAGTTCAATCTATTTTTGCTTGATGTCTGGGCCAGGGACCAAAGACAACAAACATTAATTGACATTGACAATACAAATAAATCCATGAAGCGCCCGCTACACTGGCAGATGCCAACAAAACAACAATCGGCTGTTTCATAGAAAAGTGCTACGCGAAAAACCTACGCGAACAATTTTTTTTTTTAACTATCCGATGAAAAATGTCAACGGGAGCGGTGAATGCTTACATGCGAAACCTGCACCCCCAGCCATAGGCAGAGGTGGAACACCGCGGTGGTTTTAGCCGGTAAAAGGTCCGGCATGCCCCTCACTCTGTCACTCCCACGATGGAAGTCCATGAGGATTTCAACTGCGCACCAAAAAAAAAAGGTGGATCCCGAATCATGTACGCAATCCATGGTAACAGGTTGTGTCGATGCTCCTTTTTTTTATTGGTAAATCATCATATAACTTCTCCCGCTCTGAGCGGAGGGCATGCCAGACACTGACTAAAACCCACCCGTGTTCCTTCAGTTACCTGTGCCAGGGGCCACGGTAACTCTTTCGAACAACTCGCAACCCTAGCGGACCCCATCAGTTAGTGCTGACACCTCTTTGAGGCGCGCGTGGAACACAACGCGCCGTCGACCCGGGCCTGGTCCTTACCGGACGGCGAGCTACCCGTTGCTCGTCATCCGCAAGCCAGCGCCTACGGCGGCTGGGAATTGGCGGGCGTCTCCTGCGGCGACTAGGGGCGTGAGGGCGCAAAGACTGCCTCTTCCGCGTCGATGTCCCTGCCAACCTGTATTCTTTTCTATAGATACACAAAATAATTTGCTGTTACGGTAACCAAACTAACGTTTTCTTCTAATGAGCCGATTATATTTGAGCTCTAAGTATATTAATTATAATCTACGATAATAGGGCTGAAAATGTATGGTAAAGTTACAACAGTAGTAGTAACTGTGTTATTATGTAGACCTAACAATTAATTGGAAAAAATAATGATACAGAGTTAGACTATGCGTGTCATGATATAATTAGGCTCCACATAATTACAGATTATGTTACAACGATTTACCAATATTCTTTGGAATTCAAAATGGAGTACCTATGACAGTATGCTGGCTAGGTTAAAACTAATTTGTATTAATTTGTTGACACAATTATATACTTTAATTATGGTTTATTTAGTATAAGCATAATCAGCCTATAATGATCCCACTGCTGGGACACAGGCCTCCTCTATGTGAGAGAGAGTGGGTCATTATCCACCACGCGGGCCCAGTGCGGTTTGGTAGGTGTCACGTCTTCGAATTTTTGGATCATTTCCAAGCTCCACAATCTTTTAAATTAATCGATATTATATTCTTTTCAAATGTTTAAACTCATCATCATATGCCTAGCCTTTTCCCAACTATGTTGGGGTCGGCTTCCAGTCTAACCGGATGCAGCTGAATACCAGTATTTTACATGGAGCGACTGCCTATCTGACCTCCACAACCCAGTTACTGGGTAATACGATACCCCTTGGTAAGACTGGTTGTCAGACTTTCGGACTTTTCTTTCAAATGTTTAAACTACAAATAAGAATTAAGTTACACATAACACACACTTTCAATCACATTGCGAAGGTTTTGAAGGAAATTCCTAATCCATTGCTTCATTTGTTTCAAAAATTTGTTTCTCAATAACCTAAATAGCGCAATGAACGTGGCTGAACTGTCAAAATGAAAGGCATTGCGGGTTACGCATTTTCCCCGCAGGTTTCTGAAACCTAGATCTAGTCACTGATCAGAAAATCTGCATTTATGTCAGCTGTTGTGATTAGTTAGTTGGCGAAAAAAACAATAGCCAATCAAATTATTTGATGTTCAATTTTTTTGTTGAGAACTATGCGTCAAAAATAGTCGAAATCCTGGGCAGTATATAAAATAACATTACGCCGGTTATCGCCGAAGGGTTAGACGCTGAGGGCTAAAGCACACACGCTACTTTTAGCATCGGCGATCGGCGTGTTAGCCGCTTTTTAGAAGCTAAATGCAGCGACCAAGCATTCCACACCGCACACAGCGACTGAACGCTACACTCCGCACACATTTAGATGCCGGTCGCAGCGATTTGGCATCTGCGCCAGCATCGGAGCAGTCGCTAAAACGCGCCGATACTGCGTCCAAACGCAGAAGTCGCGAAATCGCGATGCAGCATCGATTCAGCATCAGAGCAGTCGCTAAAACGCGCGATTCCGATACCGCGTCCGAACGCAGAGAGTCGCCAAAACGCGATGCAGCATCGATACAGTCGTAAAATCGCCGATCTCTGATGCTAAAAGTAGCGTGTGTGCTTTGGCCCTTCGACAGGCGGGAACCTACTACCTATAGTACACACACATTTCGCCAGTTATGTTTAAGACCCATGTAATAAGGGGTGACTTGAGCTTATTGCCATCCACCGGCCTCGAATCCAGATTCAACGCTGCTATTGCGAAATTCCTGAAGGAAAAACCCAAGAAAAACCCGTTGTACCGTATGCACCATTGACCTGCACCATCAATGGTGCAGAGGAGACTTATTAGTTTCATTTGCACCATGAATATTAATAAAATGTCAATGTAGACTTCCATAATTCTGGTAAAAATAAGCTTGTGAAAGATAAAAAACCCTGCGACCCGTGCACCCCCCGGCTTCACCCAAAAGTGTATACCTACATATTTGTGAAGTTAATATTGGAATCACAAAATCAGATCGAGTATAGGGAAAAACAGTTGTCGATTCACGAAGAGATTGGCCACCACTCACCGTGATACGGAGATTTTCATTTAACGAAACCGTTCGAGTGGGGTCGCCAGGAGTTCGGTCTTAAAGTTTTCGAAGTAATTTAAGTATCGAAGATTTTTTTTTTAAATCTTGTGTGAAGTGAGTATCGAATCGATTTTGTAAAAAAACTAGTAAAGCTATTTGACGCAGCCCAAAGACCTCTTCTTATTTTGATATTTTTTCGAGCTTTTTCCCTACATATTAACAATTTCAGACTAGACACTCATAATGTTTTCCTTTACCATAATCCTCGTCTCTTAAACACCTGTAACTGGTTAGTTAGTCAAGTTGTGCATTAAAACAGCATTTTTATGTGGAAATACATAAATGTACAGACGCCAGCACATCAAGCTACTACAATCTACAAATTTCTTTTTTTTTTTTTTTACTACTTTACTTTATTTACTACAATCTACAGATTTTAATCTTTACCGCTAAAGCGTAAGGTTCAAAGTTGATTGGGAAAATTAGACAGTTTCGGGTAGCTTGATGTGCTGGCGTCTGTACGCAAGAAGTAATCTTTGAAAGTACTGATCCGATTACAAAAATTCTTTCACTGATACAAAGCTACAGTACTGCCAACTGTCATAGGACAGTAATATAGCCGATTTCCACGCGAACGAAGTCGCGGGCAGAAGCTAGTAATTTGAAGATCGCTTTTAGCTATAATACCGCCCATTGTCTCCAGTTGTCCCTTTGTAAAATTGCTACATGTTTATTTGTAATTCGTATGGTGTACGTGTCACGAAAACAAAATGACCCTTTTAATAAGTATTTTACAGAAGAAAAAGAAAAAGAAGATTGCGAGGCAGACCTTGATGAGACTCACATAGACCAGGGAAGCATGGCACAAAAGGGAGGAGGCCTTTGCTTAGCATTTGGTGGAACAAGGTTCCCAATGATGATGACGATGAATTGTATGTACTGATCATTCGGTTTCCTGCAAAATGGTTGAGCTGGATGGTGCTGATAAACGCGTCATGTTCGTGAACGGGCGCCATCGGTTGAGGTTAATTGGTCATTTCTTAACAGCCAGGGCTTATTTTTAATCTTATATTTTGAATTGTTTCTTCATTTTATTTTGTTACATTGCTCTCACATATGTATAGAAGAAACGAGTATTATTTACACAGGATTTTGTAATACCTTCATTTCAAAGAGTATCCTTGGAGTTTCTTGCCCGTTCTTCTACATAGAGATCTACGTTTTGGAATGGGCAACTAGCTTCAACTTTCTGACTAACTGACCAACTCTTTGACAGTTCAAAAGTGCCTGTAAATGGGACGAACTAACAGGGACTTGAGGGGGGGTCAGGGGATCAGACCGAAATAAATCGTTTAATTGATATAAATGCTTTGAGTTTGAGTTGGACAGAAGTCAATCAAAATCATGTTTATTACCGGTTTTCATGTTCCAAGTTAGTTGCGTGTAGATAATATTCTGTTAAAGATGGACGGTAAGAACATTACAAAACTATTACCATTTTACAACCGAACCCTAATAACGACTATATAAAATAAACCCTGTCCTTAGGATCAGAGCCAAACCATAAAACAGTTGTTTCACTCAATCTAATACTATAAGAAGTCATATAATATAAGTTCAGTATTTTACCGACATTCGGTATTTTACCGATATTCGGTATTTTACCGGTGTTACATTATATGAACGACTAGCTTCTTCCCGCGACTTCGTCCGCGTGAAATTTCACCCTCCCTCCCTACGTTCACCCTCTTAGGGGGTGAATTTTGAAAAATCCTTTCTTAGTGCACCCCTAGACCTCATAAGGAACGTACGTGCCAAATTTGGGATCTCTAGACCCAGCGGTTTGGGCTGTGCGTTGATATGTCAGTCAGTCAGTTCTCCTTTTATATATATAGATAGCAAACCAACCGTCGGAATTTCCCGTTTTATATCGGTTTTTATGGGCACCCTAATACGGTCTGGATATGTGGCCAGCCTTTATTATTTCTCGTAGTGGAGGTCTGTAATAAATCATCTTTGCCGATAGAACGGTAAGCGATACATACCAAGCTATGTACTCGTGTTGTAGAATATATGATATATTCTTTTATACAGGGTCAAATTAATTAGCTAGCGAAACTCTGTATGCTTTATGCGTATCCATATCTAAACATGTAAAAACAAAAATAAATTGGTGATTTTTGTTTTGGAGGTCATACCGAAGACCCCTCCGTGCCTCGGAAAGCACGTTAAGCCGTTGGTCCCGGCTGTCATTCGTGGATCTTTGACAGTCGTTACGGGTAGTCAGAAGCCCGAAAGTCTGACAACAAGTACACAGTAACCAGTACTTGGTAAGCCAAGGGGTATTGTATTACCCAGTAACTGGGTTGTAGAGGTCAGATAGGCAGTCGCTCCATGTAAAATACTGGTATTCAGCTGCATCCGGATAGACTGGAAGCCGACCCCAACATAGTTGGGAAAGGGCTAGGCAGATGTTGATGATTTTGTTTGGAGGTCAATACCGATCACAAAACAAAATATCGGACCGTAGGTAGTTACTTGAAATATTAGCTTTAAAATCTGTTTTTTTTTTTGTTAACTTAACAGACGTAATGGTTATCGCTATCTAAATACGACAAAATTAAAAAATCTTAGCGGAGTTTCGCTAGTTTTTTTTTATATATATTCCGTGTTTATGACACTTTTACTAGCGTTTTCTGGTAAGTTTGTGTGGTATTGTGAAGTCTGTTATTGGTTGTGAAGGAAAACGTCGTGATTCCTGAGGAAACCTGGACTCATCTATAGGTATACTAACAATAAAGCTCTTCGGTTTGTTTGTTTGTTTGAACGCGCTAATCTTTAAAACTACCAGTCGGATTTGGCTAAATCTGTTTGCATTTGATCGCCCAATTTTTGAGAAATGTTATAGGGTTGGGTTAGGGTTGGGTTGGGTGTTAGGGGTTATTTAACATCAACAAAAATTTGTATTAATTATTTTCAAAAAAGACAGACGAAGTCGCGGGCATAAGCTAGTAATTAATATTAGTAATTCTGTAATGGCCGCCTACCCGTCTTCACCAAGTGTGGAAGGTGATATATTGAATAAAATGTGTTTTGGTTAAGGTGACATATTAAAAAAAAAATTTTTTTTTTACTTCGTGTAACTTGTTAAGTATGTGGAATAGGGTTTTAACATTTTAGTATATGTGTTTTGACTCTTTCTAGTATCATGTAAATGGAATACACGATTCAATGAACTTTTCTCAATACATAAAAATTGCAAAGTTACATCTATTGTTTTACTTTTTTCGAATTTACGTTAAAACATAGAGAATTGTCATATCAAAATTTAATCAATGTAATTTTAAATTTAATTCATTTATTTTGCTAAAAAAGGAGTAAATTCGTTTTGGTACATACGTCGTTTTATTCCGAGCGCACGCACATTATAGCCATCACTCTTCTTTTGTGCTTCAAAATTAATTGCATTACTTTCGCTCGCTTAGTAGGTTTTCGAGAATTTTAGATTTTCGAGGTAGCGCCCGCTTCTCTGTACGACAACAGTTCTTTGCCCTTCAGTCGGAGAATATTACAATAAGCTGGTATTATTATTGATTGTGAGTATACTTCAGCCTTTTTTTCGCTTTCTTACTAAAACAGGATGCCCCGGATTGGTTGTTATCCCATCTATAGGGTTTTCCATTTCTATATTATCTATATAAGGTAATTTTTAGAAATCATTCAGAACACCAAAATACGGACGATGGTAAAAAAATAAGTATAAAAGAAAAACGCATTAGATACTTACAAGAAAAATAATCAGCTAACGAAAATACCTACACTAATGTGCCGGCAATTTATTATTTTAGGTCAAAATAAAATCACCTTAGGTAATCAGTGTTTTGTTGCTTGGATATCTTTGGCTAGACATACTGAGCGCCCATCTATTTTAATGGAATCCTGTATTATTCCCCATCATTCCATTTTTTCGCAGGTGAGGAAACACCGTAGGTAAATTCAGAAAATCTTAACATTAGAAACATAATAATTTTAATAATAATGAAATTATTATTTCATCACAGATAACGTGATGAATTGACGAAGTCACAAACTGAAGCTTGTGACTTCGACACGTGATCAATGAGACTAGCACGAACCTGCGCAGTAAACGTTACATAAATTCGGGCCACTTAAATGAGTCATGCAATCTTATGAAACTGCACACAACTAAAGCAGTGAATACACCAGAATAGAAACACCAGCATTTAATGTCTCCATAACTCCATCAAATGAGAACACAACGCACGCGAAAGCACATAAAACACACTTGAATTAAACATCAAAACTTTAATACAACATAAAACTCTACTTGAGCAATAAAACCGAACTATTGGTCCTTTAAATACACAACAAGCGTCCCCTACCTTTGCCTAAAACGCAGAATTTGCGCAAAATTCGAGCAATATCCCCACCATGTGTTGTCAAACATGCAATATAAGATGTATTGCAACGTCTTACGGCGTCTCATAAACTTCTAAGGGTCACCTAAAGCTGCGGTTACACGGGCATTTTTTTTTTAGCAACTATTGCCCAGCGACAGCTGCATTGACAGTTGTTGTAAACATTTTTCTGTCATTGGGTTGTGGTGGTTAGATAGGCGTTCGCTCCATGTAAAATACTGGTATACAGCTGCGTCCGGTTAGACTGGAAGGTGACCCTATACCATAATATTTGGGAAAAGGCTAGGCAGACTGATTGAACAGTTGCTGGAGGCAATGGGGCAATCTATTTAATTTCTTAAAAGTATTGATTGCTTGATGATGTCGTGATATTTGACTAACATTGCCCATTTGGCAATAAAGTTGCCCGTGTAATTGCAATTTACGCTATGGCAGTACTTTCAACCCAAAAAAGATGTACCTATACATTAAAAAGAATTCATTTGAATGGCCACAATTTCTGTTCTAATATCGTATGAATGAGTATTTACAATTACGTATCCAATGTGATGTTTCGTGGCTATACATTGATACAACAATTTTATTATAGAACAAGATTGTAGATAATTAAATTAATTCTTATCATCTTTTTGAGGCTAGCTGTAGGCACTGTAGTAATCAGAAAACTTACTGCAATAGTAAACTACTTGATGATGGCATGACGTCTACTCAATCAATATTGCTTGAGCAATTTAAGTTGCCCGTCTACCCGCACCTTAAGGAGCACCATAGGGATATATATATCACTTAGAATGTGTCACTGTAGTGACGTCCGACTCGTAAAGTCGTCTACACTAGAATGTTAGACAAGATTCCCTTCATTTGTTGGATATAAATTATTTGAAGGTCGTGTGCATGGTTTGTTGAACTTTGACTTAAATTATTGATTATGTAAAGTCACGCTTTGTTAGTTCCGATTCTTAAATGCATGATTCAAGTCTGATGAAGCGAATCGAAGTGCTTCGGAGCGCGAAGGGACTGGCCAGAGAAGCGTAAAGCCGGGTCCAGACGGGTGTAACGTGTAATGTAAGATTACGTGTAATTTAGCGTCAACAGTGTGGACGGCACACGAACGCAAAGCGAATTGTATCCAAACGAGCACTGCGAGCGCCTTTGTGTTCGCGCGAAAAACCGACAGCCGATGGATCAACCCCGAGCGCCGCGCGAGCGTTACATGTAATGCTCGTAGTGCCGTCCACACGTAGAATTCGTGTTACATTACACAGTGGATTACATTACACGTTACACTCGTCTGGACCCGGCTTAACCCAGTGTAACCTGGCATTATAGCCCAAAGTGACTCGATTAATTTACGTTAAGTAAAATAGTAAATTGTAGAAAGTATAGTTAGTGTAACTTTTTTAAATGATACCTATGAAAGTTTTTGATGAACACAAAAACCGGATTCATAATACTGTGTTGTGTCGTGTCGTGACGCCTTCTGACGCGGTGTTGCCAATCAAAAATCGTTGTGATTTGACAGTCCTGAACAGATTCGTTTGATTAGTGTATCCCGACCCCGAGTCATATCACAACATGACACAGTAATGTGTCTATGACTTAACATTGTTTGGTCAAGTTAAAACATGACCAAAAAGTGTTTGTACAAGTCAAGTTTGGTCAAATTAAAACTTGACCAAACAATCTTTGTAGATTACCTTTTTTTCTCTGTTGATGTGCTGTTGTGTCACAACGGGCAGCTGCCGACTATTTCTGAGGGCCAATTCTCGTATTAAGAACGTGCACAGTCTGATCTCAATTTCAATCTGTCAAAATTTCCTATATTTCGACAAGTTTTTGACATTTGTTTGTCGCTGAGACGAGACTGCGACTAGATTTTGAACGTTTTAAATTACGAGAATTGGCCTTCTGTTCTGTGTCCGTGATTATAATGTAGATATATTTTATGTTATTTTTCTTGTTACTCGAGTTAATTATCTTTTCCTATGCATGTTTCTGTGACATATAAAACAATTTTTTTTCTTTCTCCGTCCGAACGTATTTCTGTTTCCGCCCCTCTCAACGCGCTCGTTTCATAGTGGTAATTTTTGTATGTAAGCATTTTTCAACAAAGTAATATTTTACCTTTTACTTTTAAAAATAAATAACTCCAATGCAATCCGCATGCAATTGCAATTTCTTTCAAATTTCTTGCAGCGAAAAGAAAAACGTGTTAAAAGATTGAAGATTTTCTTTAATAAAAATATGCTAATTCCCATTTTAATATTATTATGCTTAGCATGCTGCTCAAACTTGTATCAATGAACTCATTCAAATATTCAAAACAGACCGTTTTCTTTTTTTTTCTGATTTTATTAGTTGCCAGACTTTGCATTTAAAACCTTAAAATCCACAAGGGAAATGTATTTGCGTTTGATGATTAAAAAGAAAAATTCAAACCAAAAAGTTGCAACGAAAGGAGGCTTCGTCTCAGAATATTATGGTTTTTTGAACAAAGAAGAGACGTGTAATGAGAAGAAATTCAAACAAAGGTTTGTTTCGTCTATTTTGCGGGGCTTATCATTTTGTGCAGATATTAGGACTTTTTATTCAGGGCATTTTTCATCTAGGAATATTAATTGGACTAATACAATTTATATTTCAGATAGATCATGAAAAAACCGAGTAGGTAATTCAAATAGAATTAAGTTTGCAAATACGAAATCTGGCAGTTTTAAAATCAAAATAATTTACTTAGCATTATTCTAAAATGCACTGATTAGACCTTCTTGGATTGATTCACAATATTCTTTGTTATCTAAGCCATTACACTAGTCTCTTCATAGCCGAATATTGTTATTTTCTACGCGAGAAAGTCAAATACTCGAACTAGAACCTTAATACATACCTACATAAACTCATGACTTTTTGCAATGGGGGTAGGCAAACTACAGAGCGCCACCTAATACGATCCTTACATACTCCCTTTGCTTCATTTATGTTCATACATCTGCGTCATACACACACGCTGCTTGCGAGTAAAGAAAGAAAAAAAGAAATAATGAAAAAGTATTTATTGCGACTCGTACAGGAAGATCACAAACTAAACTAAACACAGTAAATAATATAAAACCAAGTCATATAAAAAAATTACCAAAAAGAAAAATGAAATAGAAAGTCCTCAACGAGGCCAAAAGGCCTAATCTCAGCATGATGCTGCGACATTTAAAAAATAAATGTCGCAGCGCTGGTATTCTGATAGGGCCCGCTGTGATGTCACGGGCAGTTACAGAAATAAATTAATAATAAAATAGGTATAATATGTAAAATATCATTTTCAATCCGCGCCAGACGTAACCTCATTACTTGTCTATGTCTTGAGTGTCAGAGGCAGTCTTGTGTGTCTGTGGCATTGCTGTGACAAGTAAAAGGTCGTACTACTACGTAAAGTACCTGACCTTGAACATCACCAATAAGGTCACTAAGTATATTATGTCCTTATAGGTCATCCCCTCCCAGCGTTTCTATTCACGTCTGCTTTGTAAACCTGTTAAGTTTGTAGATAAGAAGCAAGTAATATAAGCTGAAGTGGATTACGCACTGACGCTTTATTTAAATACTCAAATTGACAAGAGGGCAGGGCTTATGTCGTCCATTCCCGTTGTCCCCATTATCGGTGTCCCCATTGAATGGGGACAGCGGAACTCAATAAAAAAATTAAAATTTATTCCTGTTGTCCCCATTGACGATATTCCTGTTAATGGGGACAACGGAACTCAATAAAAAAATTAAAATTTATTCCTGTTGTCCCCATTGACGATATCCTGTTAATGGGGACAACGGAACTCAATAAAAATAATTACATTTTATTCCTGCTGTCCCCATTGACGAAGATGTTGCTCGAGCAGTCCGTCCGTTGCCTAACTGGAAATCTCCAGGGCCGCATGGGCTGCACAACTTTTGGATAAAATGGTTCAAACGGTCGCACGTCCGCTTGGCATCCCAGTTCCAGTCAGCCTTAGAGTCAGGGTCGCTACCCCAATTCCTAACGACAGGAATAACCCACCTACTCCATAAATCAGGTAGCACCGCGGATCCCAAAAATTATAGACCGATCACTTGTCTACCGACGGTCTATAAAGTTCTTACATCCATTTTGAGAGCTAAAATTAACAAACATATAGACACCAACTCCATCATGTCTGTCTCTCAAAATGGATGTAAAAATGGGTCCCGGGGTACTAAGGAGCTGCTCCTCATTGATATGACCATTAACCAACAGGTTCGTCGTTCCCGAAAGGATCTGTCGGCACGTTGGATATATTATAAGAAGGCCTATGACTCGGTCCCACATACATGGTTCATGAGGGTGTTGGAGTTGTATAAAGTAGATACAACTCTGTGCACCTTCCTGATGTCGTGTATGGGGCAATGGAGGACGGTCCTTTGCTATCCAGGATGTCGAAATATCCAGAGGAATAGCGAGCCGATAAGGATCGAGCGAGGCATATTCCAGGGCGACAGTTTGAGTCCGCTTTGGTTCTGCTTGGTCTTGAATCCTCTAAGCACACTGCTGGAGGATTCAGGTCTAGGCTATCGGCTGAGGAGAGGTGGGCAGGTTATATCTCACCTCCTTTACATGGATGACCTAAAACTCTTTGCCCTCAACAATTTGCAACTGATGGAGCTACTGAAAATTACTGAAACTTTCAGTAGCGCCATCAGGATGGAATTTGGTGTGGACAAATGTGCGGTCATGCATGTTCCGGTCTGTCATCCTGACAGTTGTATCACATACCAACCAATCGCAGCTATGGCTGCGGCCACACATAATAATTAACTAAAATATTCAACGATACCATTTGTTAGTCGCCGTTTCTTCCTCTCAACGATTCAAACCACAATCTTAATAATATCTTCTATTTCCAACTTCAGCTTCAGATATACTCGCCTTTACTCAAGCCACCGTAAACGGCATCCTCCAACTAATCCGGCACATCACGGCTACCGGTCTGGTTCGGATGTACATCTAGACGTTGCGTGCGGTCACACCGCATACCGCTACACGCTCAGTGGACTGTGTCTATTAATTCAGATATCGGACTAGGTCGGTGTTATTGTGTTCTGGGTGAGTTTTGTTAGTTAATGGCTGTTTCAGGATGAGTAGGAATAGAAATCCTTAAGCCAACAACAGCCTTAAGCACTTTTCCATAAGAGATTTGTTGTTATGGTACAAATCTAACTTAGAAAGATGTATTGATTATTCTTATGATTATAATTCTATAAATACGTACCTGTTATTGTCACGAATCAAATTTTGGCAAGATAAAACCTGACACTGACTTGAAAATTGCAAAAAACGTAAGAAAAATTGAATTTCGCGTCTACCACTGCGCATTCAATTTAAGTGATTTTATTTTGACCTAAAATAATAAATTGCCGGCACATTAGTGTATTTTCGTTAGCAGATTATTTTTATTGTAAGTATCTAATGCGTTTTTCTTATATGTTTTTATACCATCGTCCTTATTTTGGTGGTCTGAATGATTTCTAAAAGTTTTTCTATATATTTTAAAGGGACCTTATATGTATAATGATCAACTATCTCGTTGGCCTAGGTAGTCGCAAGCGGCATTTCTGCACTGAAAAAAAAAATGTCTTACAACGCCACAATAAAGCGATTTCATTACGACACATGACTTTATACAGGAAGAAGAAATGTTTGTAAAACAGTAAAAGACAAAACAGTAACTTTAAATGATTGATTGATGTTTTTTGTTGTTTCACTAAATGAATAAAACAGTTAATTTTGTGACCTTTTAACTACTTAAAACGTTAAAGTTTACTGCAGTTTTCGGATCAGTAAAAAATACTGAAATGACCAATTGAAGTTTGTGACGTCTCATAAGTGACCATGTAGGTTAAGGCGAAAGCGTCAGGGAAGCCCGCGAAATTAAAAATGTTCATAAGTTTTTTTTGCAATTTTCAAGTCAGAATCAGGTTGTATGTTGATCAAAATATGATTCTCGGCCGCAACAAAAATGTATTTATAGAATTATAATCATAAAAATTATTAATACAACTCTTTAAGTTCATATTACCTTATTGAATGACTATTTCATGAAATCATATTATTTGAGTCCGATTATAAGTTGAGTTATCTACGAAGTAACCCTTTCTAGCCACGTAATCTTTCACACAATAAATTTTATCAGCGCAACTTATCCGCTCTGTGTCAGATATCATTCTATTCTGAATAGGATTCTATTCTATTCTGAATAGGGATTGTTCATAAATGACACAATGATTACGTTCTGGACCATTGTTAAGAGACAATCTCACGACTCGTAATAAGAATTCATTCGTAATAGAAAATGATTTTGCTTGAATACCATTTTGTAAGCTGGCAACATAAAAGGATTGCCTTTAACGTGAAAGAACAAAGGAACATGTAATTATGAGTAACACTCCTAGTTATTGTACGGGATCTGATAGTTCGTTTTCACGCTGTCTGAATGCTAATTAAATTGTTGGAAATGCTTCACTTTGAATTAAGGTTTCAATGGGAAATTGTTTTGGTGATAAAGATTTTTCTGCATAACACTTTTTACGCGAGATTAATTATTATAAGTATCAAAAACCTTGTTTATGCAACGCACCAACAATGTAGAATCATTCAACTTGATTTTATTCATAAAATTTGTATATCCGTGACGTCCATGCATTTATCAATCTACAAATTATACAGCAGTATCGTCAACCCATCCAACACCCCGTGCGAGTACGTCAGACCATGCCCCAATTCCTGGAGTCTCCTTAGTGCCCGTACACCTACACCTCGGATGACCTTAAGGATGCCACTAATGCTGCAATCAATGTGTTCGCCTACTCGGCTCAAACCACATAAAAAAAACAACGAGGAAGACACAAAAAGAAGAAGAAGAAAAAGAATCGTCTACCGAAATATAGAATCATTGAGGCCCATGGTTTAACCTCCGTTTCAGAGACCAAGTTGTGCCTCATGTGTTTGCTTCCGATTGGATTATAGATGTTCAGATCATGCAAATAAGAATCATATTCATTTAAGTCAAAGTCAAATCATTTATTTCAATTAGGCACACTAAAGGCACTTTTGAACGTCAAAAATTATAGTAAAACAATTGATTCTAGTCGCCCATTCCAAAAGGTAGTTTTCGTATGGAGAAGAATGGGCAAGAAACTCCACCGTTACTCTTTTAAAATGTTTTACAAGTTCTGTATAGGTACATTAATTATATAATTATATGTGAAGACGATGCATCTAGAATAAAAATTAGTCTGCCAACAAAACGTAAAAAGAATTAAAAATAAAGCAATGACAGGTAAATCAATTATGTGATAGATACATGGTGCTCACATATTTACAACTATTGTTAAAGTAGATTATTTTTATATAATTTTAACAAGTGTGTGAGTTACTGTAGCCACAAAAAGTAAAACTAATGTCATAAAAAATATATAAATTAAATTAGCGACCAGTTTGATTTTGTCTAGACTCTAGATTGTCCTATGGAGCAGGACCAGCATGTTTCCAAGCATTCTTATCTTGGATGTAATCTTCTAATTTGTAATATCCTTGTTATCAATCAATCAAATTGTTGTTTCAAAATCAAAGTGTTTATCAATTAAGACAATCGGCTAGAAATGCGCGTAAATAGACGAGTAAGCACGGGAATACGCGGAAAAGCGCGTGATTCCAAAATGGCGGTCACATCATAATTTGCGCGCGTTTTCTACGCAACGCTTATGACGGCATAAACACTGTGTAACCAGTTGTAAATCATAAATTATTTAATTCTGGATAAATTACCCCGTAGGTACAAAATTGTGTTAAATGAAATAAAGCGTGATAAGAGGCCGTAGCACTTAAGTTATTATTGGAGTTAACTGACCTACAATTTTTAATGATCTACCTACATAATTTGTTGTTAGATGTAATTTACGTACTTAGGTCACGCCTCGGATGGTTAGTGTGTCGTTGAACTATTGTCACAAAGAGGACTTTGACAATCGACTAAACTAGCATCATCATCATCATCAAAAGACATCCACTGCTGGACAAAAGCCTCCACCAAGCATCGCCACTTCGACCAGTTCTGTGCTTCTCACATCCAGCGGATTCCAGCGGCCTTCACCAAACAAAACTAGCATGCATCTATAGCGGCATCTACACCGCCACATGAAACTACACATCATACTAACGTCACGCAAAATCCTGCATCGCGCAAGCAGAGTTTACCGCGCAACTAGCGCGTCTCAGAATTGAGTTGTCGTGGGGTTTCTTGTTTATATCTCATAACCTTTTTTTTTTTCAATATTTTGTTGTATACTCGTATATGTATTTATTGTTATATCTTTTATAAATATTTTCTTATTTTTTTTCTGTTATTGCACCTGCTGTGAATTGTCTCTGCATCACCCTAAGGTAGACTGGTAGAAAATTGCCAAGGCATTAAGTCCGCCTTTTTACAGTTTTTACTTGTGCATAAAGTTTTTAATAAATATACAACGTCCCGACTAATCGTCGGGCAGTTGCCCACCAGACACGACACCCGGGGATGGTCGTGTGGTCGGAGGATCCTCCCTTTTCTATAGAGTTATGAGTGAACTTTACACCCTGTTCCTCATGCCTCTATAATATATCTAGACAAGTATTTCATTAAATCCTTGTCTCAAAACCTCGAATTCAACACACATCCCTTTTCTATCTAGAAAAGGTCTGACATAGTTGATGCATGCCACATATTTTTGAATGTGTCGTACTAGCAACCTCAAAATATGAGGAAACGTAAAAAAATATTATAACACATTTCAGCCCTAAAAACAACAGATAAAAATAACAACCCTTATCCCAAAAATATAACAGCATCAACAGTTTCATAAGCAGACACCGAAAAAATATACACTAACGAGCGATACCCGTTGAAAGGAGGGAAAAAACAGGGTAATTTGTACTTCATAAACATAGTCATACAAAAAACAGCCCGTGATTTCGGCCCGAGGACATCAATCCAACTTTTTAAATTAAAGCGAGCGAAGAAATTCAGGATAAACGCGAAATGAAAGAAACACATTCAAGTTTTACTGAACAATTTATGGAATCGCGATTTTTTTCCAACAGTTGTGTTTTTAAGGTACCGTACCCCAAAATAAAATACAGGACCCTTATATTATGATGACATGACATAATCAGCCTATAATGTCCCCACTGTTGAGACACAGGCCTCCTCTCGGTGAGAAAGAGTGGGCCGTAATCCAACACGCGGGCCCAGTGCGTATTGGTAGATGACACATATCTTCGAATTTAAGGTTCTAGGACATGCCGGTTTATGTTCCTTAGGTCTTTATGTTCCGGAGCAGCGGTAACCCTTTCGGACGATCCCGCTGTCCCGGCAGGCTTCGGCCCTGGCGGGCCCCTTCCTTTATGCTGACATCTCTTTGAGGCGCGCGTGGAACACATACGCGCCGTCCTCACCCCTAAACGGGTGAATGGGGGAGGGTGAAATTTCACGCGGACGAAGTCGCGGGCAGAAGCTAGTTCTTAATATAAAGTTTAAATAGTTAAGGCCGGCTAATGAGACATAATTGATTTTCTATTTTAATGTGCCACCAGTGGTACGCGCCGGGCCGGAGCGATTCATTGATGTTCTATAATGTGATTTTGGCTCCGTTCAAACTAAGGGTAACTACATGCCGAAGATGCCTTACTCCGATACCTCGCGGTCATGGTTTAGCTTGTTACATAGTTTTTACCTCTATGTATAACAAATGCTTGCTAAATGACGCGTGTCCTATAGCATGCATTTGTTTTACATGATGGTTCGCAGTGAGGCATCCTTTGGCATATGCCGAAGGATGTCGCGCGCATCACGATACATCGCGGGCTGCTTGGGGATTTCCCCAATGATATTATAAGTAAAAAAGGTGTAATATCATTGGGTTTACCTCGATCCCTAGCATGTGTGTGCGTGTCTGTTTTTGCTTGGTAAGAATAGAATAGAATACTCTTTATTATGTACACCATATAAACTGAATTAGTTGAATTGATTTTTTTTATTTAATTGTTGTTAGAATTTTTGGGTTTCCGACTATCCGTAACGCCTGTCAAAAACCTACGAATAACATCCAAGACCAACGGCTTAACGTGCTTTCTGAGGCACAGAGGAGTCTCGATATGTAATGGATAGTCACCCATCCACGAACCGACTGCGGCAAGCGTAGCTTAATAGCTTAACCTTTGGCTGACCCGCGCGGTTGTTATTATTTAGCCACGGGCCCCCCAACTCAACAATTACTGTTTGTGAGACAAAACATATACGAAATATATTGTTTCTTAAATAAAATCCATTTGAACTGATCCGCCAACAAAATTGCAAACAGTTACAAGCTTTTATCGTTTTCTTAGAGGGTTTCCACATTATCTGATGGAATATCATTTTGTGAAGTCGGACGATCCGACATTGGGTTTAGTAAAAATCAGATAAAAACGTTGGCAGCACGTCGCAATATTATTTATTTAACTTTCTTTGCCTAGCATTGGGACAAAGTTTAACCTTTTAACCGTTTACGCCGGATTAATCCAACAAATATTTTCGTGTCCATTCCGCCAGGGTTGTATAACATATACGACCAAATACCACATCTCGTTTAATCTCTATTATTTTTACGTCATCACAGGTCGTTTAATCGGTTTTTTTTTTTTTTTTTGGGTACTGGTGGCAAGACAACTGATATAAAGTCGGGCGGTTAAAAGGGTTAACGAAATTGAAATTGAGGAATGATGTCATTATAAAATGATGCGTGTTACGTACCGTTCTATTATAAGGTAGGTATTACCTACCGCATTCAATATTAGGGATTTAATTTTTTTTTTTGGGGATAGACTACTAATTAAGCTTTTATGTGTAAGTAATAGTAAAGGTGTTGATTTGAATGGGAAATAATAATGGTTCCGAAAAACTAATTAATCTCCAGCGATCTGTGGCCGACTAAAAAAAATGGATCTTCGAATATTTGAATGAATTGCCAGTCTGATCATTGCCTATTTGCTGAGTGATCCGATTGATCTACGGAGGAACACGGTAGCTCCGTACTTTCGTGTGCCTTTTTACTTGAACTAATCGTCTCAACGTGTACAAACCACGCGCTCCGCGCACTATAGGTAAACTTTTTCTAATAAGAAACCATTTCTTATTAGAAAATCTGTGCTTCTGTGATTTTGTGCTACAATCCCCTCAAAATACGAACAATACCTAACATTAATCAGCACCTGTGGAAAAAATGTGTAGTGAAGTTTTGCAGGATTCAGGCAGACCGTACGTGACGCCAAGCCCATAGGATCGCGAGCCAGTGGACGGGACCCGGCAGGTATTTTTTACGAATCTTTAACTTTTCTTCACAATGCGTTTTAAAAGAATATCATCATCAGCCTACTGCAGTACAATGCTGGACACAGGCCTCTTCTATCGCACGCCATTCAACTCGATTTTCGGCAACTCTCATCCAGCAAAAAACATGTAGTGTCAATTATTGGTAATTTTCTACAGAAAGGTCAGGTGCGTTGTATTCGCAACCGGCATACCACTGCGTACAAAATTCAAAATGATACAAAGGCAAGTATATGATAGAACCGCTGATTGACCATATCGAATGTCATTCAACAACATCCAGCAATAAAATGGCACCAAACAGTGTAAAACCACCTTTAAGCTTCTCAAGGAAGTTATCAATAGAGTTGCAATACAACCATTTCCAAAGCTATTAAATTATTTATATCTTGATTGGAAGAAAACATAAAATGCTGTTTATCAATCGAAGAAGCTAGAGCAAGCTTATACAACGTTGTCCAATAAACTGCGGACCTGTTGCAACATTGAGCTCAGTTTAAAAGATTGCTTTGTGATTTTGTTGGCGATTGAGGTTCCTGGGTTCGGTACTAGATACTGACTGTTGAATACTTTCTGTAGATACATAATTTGCGTTCGCGATTTATTTGCCAAATATGTTAACAAATATGAGTTAATGGAAAAATAACTTTAATTCCTACACAATAAAGTTCAGTTTACGCTACAACTTCAAGAAATTTTATAACTTTTTCAATAGTGCTAGTCACTCTGAAATCAACTTAATAGTCACTGACATAAAGTTGATATTTGTTTAACTTGAAATGTGTAACACTGCGCACTTTTACTATTAAGTATGTAATTTCTTCGATATAAGGAAACTGGCGTGTCCTAGAACCAAAAATTCGAAGACACGTGACATCCATCAACCCGTACTGGGCCTACGTGGTGGCCCACGCCCTCTCACAGAGAGGAGAACTGTATTGCAGGCGGTGGGAACGTTATGGGTTGATAATGCAATGTTATTAATTGACTGTCAAATCACAGCCAGTTGAAAAGGAAGGTAAAATTGCTTCAACCAGTAGCATAATTTTCCGGGGTCTTAAGAATTATGTCAATGTTTGAAGCAATTTCAACAAAATTAAACATAATTATTATTGTCCGCTCAAAGCCTGCAGTCTCTTTAAATGTTACTAGTATTGCGAGGAAGCAATTACCGTCGCATCGTATAATCATTAGAACTTACTTTTATGAGTAGACATACGATAAAAGACATCTGCGAAAGCAAAATGTTTTCTTCAAAGAGCTTTCTGTACCCTTAGAAAAGATAGAATGAAAAAAAAACACAGTTTATGAAATCTCTTATTTAATTCAGATAAAGTCGTTGAAATTAATTGATAAGCCAATTGACTACAAGTTAAACTGTCCGTGTATTTAAATCATAATTACTGTCAATTTTTGACAGTTGTAAGAAATGACTATGACACGGCAAATTGATGTAGTGTATCAATTTACATTACAATTTTTTCGTCACCAACCCAACCGTACTGACTTACTGTTTCTCACTGTATTTTGACATATAGCTGATTTGGAGAAACATCGACGTAATTGCTACTTTACTTCTTTTTTCACGTCTTTGTTTCTCCTAACGTAAATACGCTTTCTAAGTACTTTGTCATATTTAACTCATTTTTGGGAAAAAAATACATTTACGTTGATGTTTCTCCAAATAGCGATATGTAAGACTTTTTTAACTTAACACTTTGCGGGAAACTTAACGTCCCTCGACGTAATAACATTAAAACTTCTACTGTGTCTCGTTCAGTATCTTTCAATGTGTTAAGGAACCTAATTTATTACCTAATTTTGGATATGTCTAAGCTTATGCCTGCTAAAAGAAAAGTTAGAATGGAAACCTGAACTGGATGGTCTGAAATCACCGCGGTAAGCGTGGCGATCTTGTCATATAACTAGCATTTTCAATAATATTTTGGGGTCGGCTTCTAGTCAAACTGGATGCAGCTGAATACCAGTACTTTATATGGAGTGACTGTCTAACTTACCTCCACAACCCAGTTACTGTGTAATACGATATGTAATAAGTTCATTCCTTGAATTTACCACATGACTTCAACTCCATAGACTCGATACGATTCTGAAAAATAATGTCAAGTTAATAGTCCTTTAAATATATATTCAAAGAGGCAAAAAAATCAATCTATCTAGCCTTTTCCTAACTACGATACCCCTTGTCAAGTCTGATTGTCAGACTTTCGGGCTTCTGACGACCCGTAACGACTGTTAAAGATCCACGAATGACACGAGCAAGCATGGTGGTCTATACCCGTTTATTCTACGCGAAAAGAGGTCATTGCCCTAAATTGGGACTGTTAGAGGATGATAATAATTTCAACATAAACGTGAACGATATGAGAGTACGAGTAAGAATACGCTTTCTTTGCTCAACTTGTCTTGCCTGGCTTGGTTCCAATTGATCTGTAATTTATATTGAATTGATATAGCTTCTTCAAAACTCATCTGTGAATGTACCATTTTGGTAGTGGCTGTAAACCAAACTAAAATTTTTTGGGACATGCAATTCTCGAAAGATAAAATTTCATAAATATCGTATGTTATGATGTTAAAATACGTCCAGACCACCCTGAGTACCCCGCTAACTTATTTCGTAACTCGCTTATATTTTTATCATGGATGAAGTTTTTTGATTTTTTAGCCTGTGTTTTCGAAATTATTTGTACGAAAATATTATTCAAAACTATTTAGCATCTTAAAAGTGAAACTCACCGACCAAATTCGCAACACCAAATTACGGACTGTTATCGCCGAAGTTGACAATAAGTCTGCGAGGCTGAAGTGGGACTGGGTGGGTCACATCTATAGGATGCATTCAGACAGATGGGCCAGAATCGTCACACAGTGGGTGGCTGAAGACAGGCGTCGTCACTGACGCAGGTCTAAGGAAACTCTGGCATCAGTGACGATCTGGTGGCCTACCATGATCTAATTGAAAACGATTCAAAAACAAGACATTTCAGTTTAGGTTCCTAAAGTGCATTGCTTGAGCTGCTCTATGGACGTCATGGTACCAAACAAGTATGAATGAAACCAAAACTTGCGACTCAGTTTGGGACAATTGCTGTCAGCAGAATGGTACGGCCTAAACTGAATTGTTAAACTGACGTCATGGTACGAATTAGAAGAACAGTTCAGTTTAGGCCCTAAAATGGATCGCGTTAAGAGCTTATGGTAGGCCTCCTGAACTCGTTCCTAAACGATTGTACAGAGACCACAAAGAAAAGTGGAAAAATATGGGCAAGACAGCAGTATGGGCAGCAGTGAGACAATTCTCATTTTTATAAATAGACCGGTATAAAATATACGTTTACAGACATAGTACAAGATTATTTTAAACCATTCAATGCATATTTTCTAAGTTCGCTTAGGCCTTGTCATGTCTAAAAATCTTTAACTTGAAAAATAAAAAGTTCAATTTCTGCGGTTGAGAACATGCTAAAACATTCTTTAGACAGAATATATTATTTCAAAACACTTTTTTGAAATTCAACCTCACGTTTTAGCTATATGAACTTGACTTGAATTTGTCTTCGATCAGGCGTGCAAACTATTGTACTTTTCACGATATATATCCAGACTTTTTGAATTCATTGCTTAGCAGTTTCGCAAGGTAAAGTAAGAACACGTATCGAAACTTGCATAAATAAATATCAATTGCATACAAAACATCGCATCGGGTTCATAGATTCTGTTGACAACAAAAATAAACAAAAAAAACGAACTTCGGGAGAAATAAACTGTGTAAATAAATGTTGAACTTTGCTCATGATGTCTAGCGTCGGCCATATTGAATTTCCTGAGTCGTCATTAATTCTAAGGCACAGTCTAGACCTACATAATTGACATTTGATTCGTTGAAATAAAAAATACGTGTGTATTAATATTGTGAAAATATGACAATCTTTTTCACAGAAATAAAAATTAAGAAGATATACACCGTGTTCTTCACGTTATCTATAAACTTTGTCAAACGCTTCTTTAGCTTTTACAAATTAAATCTAACAAAGGAAGTAGTACTTAAAAAGGCTTCGTTACAAAGAAATTTGTAATTTCATTTAATGAAATTTAATTGAGCTACACAGTAAGACAGGATCTTAACTTAATTTAGACAAGTTTCAACCCGCCAAATCTTATGAATGAAAATACGGAGTTGCCAATTCGGAGAAAGAGGCATACGGGTGATTTACGTAAAGGTATTTAATTTGTATGAAAATTAACAAAAAATAAGAATTCATTAATGTGTCCATAATGAAAAATGCTTATTTCAATGGTCTGAACATCTGGTCGAAGTTTATGTATATCGTCCGGAATACAGTGTATAAACCCTACATTTTGACTATGCCATAATCGGTTAAAAGTAAAATTATTCATGTATTTAGGTAGCTGCAGAGATTATAGCCTATTTGGTGCTTTATGAATATTTTGATAGTTTTATGGCATAATTAAAAGACAATCATTGATTTATATTTAGAAGGCCGAATAACAGTACTCGTAGCAGTAAAATAAACATGTAATAATCGTAGCTAACCGTTTATTGAAATAATTAACAAAGTTATTCGCCAAACTTTTATTTTCAATCATACTGGACTCCTGGTCCCGCGAGCTCGCAGAGAGCTCACAGTACCTAATATCATTCATAATCAACATATTCAAGCAAAATGCATTTATTTATAACGGACACTTAATGATATTACAAGCAAATAAAACATCAAAGCACCACTACCATAGGCCGTTAATCCTTTAAATGATAAAACTGACAAACTCCGACAATCATTCAGCCTCTTCACTATAAAAACTACAATGGAAGAGGAAAATCCTAATTAGCTGCACACTTTTAGGTTTTCGGAGCAAGGAATTTTTTTAGAGTTTGACTCAACGCAATTTTGTGCCGAAACCGAAACCGTCACCGATTATTCGGCCTCTCTGATAGTAGAAGTAATGTTTTATGTAAATTCACATTATACCTACCTTAAAAACTTTTGTATTTCCTAGCACGATATTGTAGGAACTATTCAAAGATCCGATTTTTCATCATGGGGAACCAAAGAGGCAGGCACTCCTTAGTAATTTACCATAACCGAACGCTAGCTTTACCTACTTCTTGGTCGAAACTGAAACTACGGCCGAAACCGGCTTTTTCGGTCGAAACTGGTTTCGATAAAACCATAAACGAAACCGAAACTTCGGTCAGCCTCTAGAAATTTCAATGGGAACGTCGGAATTTCATCTAAAATTTTTGCAAGAGCGCTACCCCTTGAAATAACAAAGCCAGTAGTAATTATTGTCCGACTGTCGTTTCCTTCAAATCTTAGAACTTGGAATGCTCGGACTGAGTTAGCTACTCGCGGTGGGATGACGGAAAAAATGGTCTCTTCTCCATTTTTATGATTTACTCAAGTGGGTCGTTTGGTTGGTTCTACATAATTGAGTCTGTTTTTGGATTGTCTTCTTTTGATGCTTCAACTTTTTGAGGGGTTCAAGTTGTTTTATGGTGCAGTCCTGTATGGTATAATGAATATGATCCATGATTTTTAATGTTGATTCTAACACTAACATAGTTTGTAAGTTCGAATACTAACTAATACAATACCTATGGATGATTTCCGAATTAAATGATTAAATTGAATTTAATTTAATTTCAATATCGTCTTTAATTAGGCCAGAATTAAAGAATGTTGTTCCCAAAATTGTATTATTTTTGCTTACCATTTACAGTCATCTGAGTGTTTTTGGTGTTCCTGCAAATTCATAAGAATTGGCTAAATGAATTCTTGAGGTTATAATTTTAGTGTAGATAGTCGGGGGCCCGTGGCTAAGTAATAACAGTCACACGGGTCGATCGATCAGGTTAAGTTATGCATTCCGCGGTTGGTCAGTGGATGGGTGACCATCTTTACATACCGAGACCCCTCCGTGCCTCGGAAAGCATGTCCCGACTGTCATTCGTGGATCTTTGACAGTCGTTAAGGGTTGTCAGTAGCCCGATAGTCTGACAACCAGTCTTATCAAGGGGTATCGTATTACCCAGTAACTGGGTTGTGGAGGTCAAATAGGCAGTCGCTCCATGTAACGTACTGGTATTCAGCTGCATACGGTAAGACTAGAAGGCGACCCCAAAATTGTTGGGAACAGGCTAGGCAGATGATAATAATAATTTTAGTGTACTCCATCCAAGTTTTTTAGTCACACAACAGACCAAATTAACACGCGTTCATTTCACAAACTGCGCTACGTCTCGCAAAGTTTTCATATGAACCGACACCTTTCCATTTCCTTTTTAATTTCCCTACAAAAACAAAAAGGCCTAACTGATTCCGTTTCAAAGGTAAATTACTAGCCGTTCTCGTTATTGGAGTATAAAATTAAACGAGGTCACTCCGTTATGGCGTCAAAGTAAGTGTGTAATATTAGGCACACAGACTTGTATATTAATTAAAAAGAAATTGCGCTCAGCACGCGTTTTGCTGGGGTGTGCGCCTTTTTTTTCAGAAATTAGTATTTTTCCCGTGTAAATGGTTTTTGGGGTCCCGTAGGTAAGTAGTATAAAGCTTGATTACGTTTTCAAAGTCTTGTAGGATCAAAATTTTATTATGTGTATGTACTCGCGTGGATATCGGAAATTATCTCCCGGGAACGTGCTACCGGGGCAAAAAGTAGCTTAGACAGAAAAAAATAAATAAAAAGTAGTGTATACTTCCATATACATTTAGTAAAAAGCTGTTATTTTGATATTACAAACAGACACTTCAATTTTATTTATTTGTACAGAATAACCACCATACTAATAAACGTATTATATAAGATGAATTACGAATAGTTAGTTACACACCGATTGCTTTCTTTCAGTCGTCAGTAATTTGACTTTCGAAAGAAGAAGACAAAGCATTGTATAACTATACAGACGCTATTTTTTAGTTTTTAAGTATTTGACATTGTGTGATAATTGTGACATTCCATTCATATATAATATAATATATTAATTAAAATTGTGCGGATCTTGACATTGTATAAAAAATCCTATCTTAAATATATTTTTTAATATTTCTACACAGGCAACGGTAGTGTATGTGAAACGTTTTTAATATTAAGATCTTGTATGCACCATATACTAAGAAATAAATGAATTATTATTATATTATTATTATACAACTTTTATTAGGATGGGGGTTGGTATTTTAGGTCCAGGGTTTTAAAATTAGAATTAATTAGATACTGTGTTCGTTAGGATAATCCCGATTGTAACCATCCATTTGTGCATATATAGCTCTTTGCTAGAAAGAGGCGAGTAGAAAGTGATATTATATACAAAGTCAAAGTCAAATCGTTTATCTCAAAGAGGCACAGAAGGCACTCTTGAACGTCAAATTTCCAAAAAAAACAAAACTGTTTCTAGTCGCCCCTTCCAAAAGATAGCTTCGCATGGAGAACAATAGGCAAGAAATTCCACCGTTACTCTTTTATTTGTAAATTATTTACTTTTTTTTGGAATTTCAAGTATTAAAGAATTAGCTTGACTTTTGATTTAGTATTATGTTATGGTCTACTGTTTCGCCAATTTTGTCACGGAACCCTAAAAATACTTTTGGTGGATATTTTCCACAATTTCCCGCGCACCCTTTCAAGTAGGATATAGGTGGGTCCCTGAATATCAAGTTGAGATTTCCCTTATGGGGCCCCTGAGTGGTGGTTGCATAATTTTCTCTTTTGAAGGTGATATTAAAGGCCGGTTCAATTTCATAAGAAATAATATCTTAAGTTGTTTAAAATTACCGTGTTTCTGGATTTTCTGCAACAAAGGGTCGTGGAATCGATTCTTAGGTCAGGTAAAGTGTGTTGGACCAAACGCATAAACCAAACAGTTTGAAAGTATCATGTTAGTTCAGAAATACGCCACTAGTGGCGCTCTAATAGATGTCAACTGTCTGTCATGGTCGGATTATATACTTGCTTTGTAATAGTTATACTGATTCTTTGTGCTAAGAAATGTATCTGCATTTTACACTTGAGTCTTGGTTTATTTTCTTGAAAACTCATCAAAGGGATATAGCGTTGCTTTATCACGATTTTTTCAGTAGCCGTTCGGATTCTGGATTTGTGACCAGAGGTGTTCTCGTAATTTTAAAAACGTTCACCCTATGATCTCAGTCCCAATCTGTCAAAAATGTCTCTAAATTGTATAAATTGTTGACAAGTTTGTGACATTGATTGTATCGCTGAAATGAGATTGCGACTTGATTTTGAAAGTTTTTAGTTAAGGGAATTGGCCTTCTGTTAACTGCAATAGTCTTCTATCCTATTGGGATCTATCATTTGGGTTGATCTCTACCTAGCCCTTGGGGAATACAAGCGGGATATTACAACAATGAAGTAGCGAAAGAATTCGTCAGGATCATACCGCACCGAGATGAGACATACTGAACAACAAAAAAACAAATTCCAACCTCCTGTGAACATTCAAAACAACTGAAATATTTGCAATCTCACAACCAAGTTGCAAGAACTAACTGTAGAGAATATAAATAAATGTAATCTGTCTATGCGCGAAAAAAAAATCTGCTGTTCCCTACATTCGTAAGTATAACTCGTCAAAATGTAGGGAACAGCAGATTTTTTTTTTCGCGATTTCAGGTTTGGTCCCATAGTAAAAGTTGTTTGTGATCATGAGTACAATCACGTGTCTAAGTATCGGTCACTAATTACCAGTCACCCTATATATGTACCTAGTGTTAAATATTGTACAGTGGTACGGAACCCTTCGTGAACGAGTCCTACTCGCACTTGGCCGGTTTTTGATATATATAAAAAAGTAGGGGAAAAAAGTTTTATTATAAAAAAAAAATTGAATAATTTTAAACGAAGAAGTTCAATGATGCCTTGACTGAAAATAAACTTTTAATTCATTCATCTGTATTTAGAAGGTTTCAACTTTCAATGTGACCACTTTTTCCAACAATTATTAGTTAAAAACATAATTAAATTGTAATTGTAAAATCATCGACGAAAATTGCGTTTATAAAACTAAATCTCAACTATCAAATAAAAAACATTTTAAAGTTGATTACAAATAAGAATTTCGGGTTTAAGTATTCAAACAACAAACCAGAACACTCAATTTGTTAGTGGCACTACAAATTGGCATTAATTTGTATGTTTTCCGATGCCTTTATTTACATTTTCATTACATACTTTTGAAACAGACCATATTCACGATCACGATACAGAAACGAACCATAGTAGATACATTAACTGATTCGGAGCTATTCATAGTTTTCTCTTTCATGCAACAGATACAGACGCAAATATCCACAGACCAATTTTGTTATCAGACGAACAAATGGCCACCCGCCCACACTTCACTAGACTACATACGAAGACACAATAATCCCCTGTCACTTCAAGTGACACGACTAGTCAATTGTTCGACAATTACGTCACGACTCGACGTCAACACGGGAAGCAATCAGCTGGTGACCCTTTCAGAAGTAAGGGTCAATACACTGAGGATGCGGTTTGACTGACAGTCGCGCGGTCGTATGTGAGAAGATTGGTAATGTGGTTTAAATTTTTGCATGGTTTTGGCTGCATTTTGCAAGAAATGCTTTCAGTTTGAATCGAGATAAAGTAGCATAATCAATACATAGATAATGGCTTCAATTGAGTCTAAATTCATTGAGGGCGCTTGTACTCCATTCCCAAAAAGGGAAGGCTACCCAAAACCAGGAATCCCGTACCCCGTAGTGTAAAAGATTTCATCGCAATGGACAACATCGCAAAAAAAATCATGAGTAAAACTAAACTATGTTTGTACTAATATACTGTGTTTGTAAACTATGTTTACAAACATTATTGACATTGATAAAACATACAGGGTTATTGGAAAAACACCAATAACGTCTTAAGAAGTCATTGTACGCACCATTTGAACAACTTTTACTATGGGACCAAACACGAAATTGCGAAAAAAAATCTGCTGTTCCCTACATTTTATGTTCCTAGGTATAACTCGTCAAAATGTAGGCGCCCAACAGCAGATTTTTTTTCGCGATTTCAGGTTTGGTGGTTTGGTAGTAAAAGTTGTTTATAATGATGAGTACAATGTCCTCTTAAGAGGTTGTTGGTGTTTTTCCAATAACCCTGTATAGAACTAGTAAAGAAAATATTGTGTTGATAAATTGTAAAAAAGCAATATTAAGTGCGCGCCCTAATACTGGTTATCGATGGGTATAATACATATTTTTATTTCTTCCTTTATAAACTGCAAGGCTAGACACAACTGTAGCTAGTAGTGACATGAAGGAGTAATTCCCTCGCGACCTTTATTAAAACTTTAAAAGTTTATAGAATCTAGTTGACGTTTACTAAGAAACTTCTTAGGAAACTTTGTAATGTGATTTTATCTGTGGTCACGGAATTGGTCTTCAGGTAGCGAAAATGTCCATGGTGACCACTGCAGATGTACCAAGTGCAAGGCAAGTTCAGAATGAACAAATTGAAGAATCGGATTCAAAACCTAACTTATCTAACAATGTGACTTTGATACAGATACTAAATCCTGCACCCTAATTGCGTGCAACATTTTTAATCACAATCCGAAAGATTTTGAAGAAAACTGTAATTCTGTTACTTCATATTATGTTACCGAAAATCGAGTTGAATGGCGTGCAATAGGAGAGGCCTATGTCCAGTAGTGGACTGCTATAGGCTGATGATGATGATGATGATGATGATATTATGTTTGATATTCAAAATTCTGAGAAATTTAAAAATCTGACCTCTGCAGCATTCTAACATCCATTCATCATCTAGATTGGAGTTGATAATGTTCAAAAGACTGCACTGATTTTCTTGAATCATAGCTAAGAACACTCTCGATGCAGTCACCTTCCAAACAAAAGAAAAAAAAACAAAATAGGTTCAGCCGTTTGAGATCTATTATGTTATGAGTCACGCCTCTTTGTATGGTGTTAAAAAGACGGAGCAGTCGTCTTTTTAACACCGAAAACAACATAAACAACGCAATGAATATTTTTGAACTTTCAAGTGTGTGTTACGCAATAAGTATATTACGCAGTTGCCCTGTTAATTAATTAATTTATATATTTTTACAACAAACAGTAGTGTAATAATAAGTAAACATAGGTTAAAACTTAATAATAGATGTAACAAAAACACTACTCACAATCACAACGTTATCCACATATTACTAAACAGATCTACTGGTTGTTAGAAATAACTAGATATATAAAAACAGACAGAATAAAGTAAAAATTACTTAATTAGTAGGGTTCTGATCACTTAATGATTAAACCGAGAACACGGAGCAAGTTTCGTAATCAATGCTCATTCTTTCTATCTGAGCAAAAGCACTATCGTGAACGACAATTAAACTGTTTTCTTCACATTGCAGGACAATGTGACAAAAACGTTTTGCCCCTTGACCGCGATCTCGCCATGGTGTAAAGCGATGGATAAGGTCGACGATGAAACGAGTGTCCAGAAGATGCCAGTTCAATCTTGCTTTGAAGCCTTACTGAGAGAGTTATTGCAATCAGTTCACTGCTTTCAATCACTCTGAAGCAAATTTTAATAAGGCTTTGGCGGTTTTACTCACGGGTGCCTATAGGTGGCACAGACGCTGGCAAAGAGTTGTGAGAAAACACGTCTAGATAAGACTGTAATATTAAAATTCTGGTCTAATTAAACTATATTGACGCAACATCTCCTAAAATAATCTCATCCTCAAAAGACAGTGATCTTATAGGAGAGTAACTTCAATATTCGCTTCAAATCTGCTCCAACTACAGCTTAGATTAAATTCCGTCGACGTAAGAACCTTTCCTTGATGACAGAGCATTTTGTAAAGCCACGAGATAAAAGGTGTATCAGGATAAGTATAGGTTTTTTAGGCAAATGTCTACTAGAGCAGCAGTATTGGAAATTTTGTGGGCAGTAGTAGCAAGTGTTTATGTGAAATGTTTTAGTAAATTTTGGGTGGCACAAAAATAAAATAAAGATAAAAATCTGGTTAAAATTTTTTAATCATCTAGCAAACCCTAACTTAGTTTCGTCTGGGTGGAATAAACCTTTTTTTTTTTCAAACAACGGGGCATCATTAGCACCTCCATTTTCAGTGCGTTTCTTGGATAGCACAGGTTGTACAGACTTAAGATTTAACCATAACCTGTCCGCCCGTCTTCTTTTTTGTGACATATCTTGTAATAAATTAACCAGTTTTAATACATATTTCATCAAAAACATGCAGATTTAAAAATAAACTCACATTCGACATCCAATTCTCATAATAATTGTTTCCACTAACACCTATGTTTGCTTTAGCTCCGTTCCGCAAACATCAGTTACATGATTCCTACCGTCAACAGTTTCGATATTTCATATCACGAAATCCACAAATTTATTGCCTATTCGCACTTTCCATTATTAAAGCCAACGTTAATAAACCGAATTTCGTTTCTAAATCAAATATCAAAGGCTTTATGCCTCCAAATTGGTAGCAATAAAAGATTGGTAAATGGATCTCGCTTGCCTTCGGGCTATGTAAGTACAACGGGCGCATTGGACGATTTTAGTGGAACTTTTCATTGATAGTGTCGTGTTGCGAATTTTTTGTGTTATTTAGATTGTTTCGTTTCAGTTTTTATTTCTTTTTTTTTTGTTCTTTGTAGTTTGAGGAGTGTTCTTTGTATAAATAAATACTGAACACTCTTATCGTTGATATTTATATTTTACAAGCAATGTGATTTGACATCGTCAAAAATGACGACCTTTCACACAAACTTTCTTTCGCTATTTAACCCATTTGAGGGATGACCTTTCCAAAAATCCCTCTCTAGTGTCCACCTTGTTTATAAAAAAACACTTGTGCAAAATTTCACGCTTCTTGACCCAACGATTTAGACTGTGAGATGTCTGTCAGTCAATGACTAAATGAATTTAAGATTTTTCTTAAGTAGATTTATAATATTAAATTATTATTTTTTTATTTATTTATTATATTATATTAAATTTTTTTTCTTGCCGGTTCTTCTCCATAGGAAACGACCAATTGGAACCGTGCACCTAGCTTCTGACGTTTCATAAGTGCTCATGTAGGTTTATGTGAAATAAAATATTTTGATTTGATTTGATTTGAATAGAGGATTCTATTATAATACTTATCGTTGAAACAAAAGCCTGTGGTTTCTTCGTCTGGCATCTGACTCAAGCAGAGATTGTTAAACGTTAGTCAGCAAGTGCTTTGACTTAGATATGTCCCGTATCTATCGTGCACTTGTAGTTTGACAGCTAAATGAAATAGATAACAATATGCTAGTATAGCGTCTGTTCAAAAATCTATCTGATGAAAATGTAAGCAAATGTATTAGAAAAAGCACATGTGGCGATCAATTTGGAGTGCCATTTACTAATTAAGTCGTTTAATTTGATTATTTTAATACATGAACATGCAATTCTAATTTTAAAGATAGTTTTCATTTGACAATAAAATTAAGCTAAATGAATAATCTTACAACAGCAACGACAACACACAACAAACTATGAAACAATAATTGTAATATATCATGTTTTAATTAATATTTACATAATTAATTAAGGTAACAGTCATAACATAATAATATGTACAAGTATATAATAAATGAGGGCATTGGGCATCGAAAAATACGTCCACATTGCTGCGAACAAAAAAAATGCCCAAAAGGCCAGTCTTTTGGGCATTTTTTTTGACGTGTGGGTGTTTTTCGTGACGAAGCAGCAGCGTCACTTTTATGCCAAAGCTGATTCTTTGGCCAAAAAATAGGCCAGCCCTCTCTCTGGTCACGTTTCTAAATCTAAATTCTAATATTTCTGACTCGTTTCAACAATTATAATTGTTGAAAAAGTTGTGAAATATAACGTTGAAGCCTTCTAAATATGATGAATGTGTTACTAATTCCCTTTATTGAGAGATTGCGTAATAATTTAACCTGGACAGAGTTTGTTTACACTTTCATCTGATACTCTTGGAACAGACCATATTTATGCTATATTTACCTTCTCCAACCTTTCAATAAATCTCGAAAGTCAACTTCTTCTTCAGCCTTTCGCCACCCTATGCTAAGTATAGGCATCCTGCAATGCACGCTACTCTTTTCTGTCCCTAGCCTTCCTAAGCCAGAGTCGTCCAGCAATCTTGACTAGGTCGTCGGTCCACCTCATCAACATCAAAATCAAAAGTCATTTATTCAAACTAGGATGAGAATCAGCAATTTTCGAACGTCAAAAATTACAAAAGACAGTCCCCCAAAACGCCCGCCCTTCACCACTTCCTAGTACTTTCGCTGAGGAGAAGAAGTGGCGCAACAAACGCCCCAGCAGCACAGCTGTCTGTTCAGTTAGAAATTCAGCTGTCTGCTCACACTTCTCAGTTCAGGTCTCGATCTCCAGTCTAGCACTGTTTTACTCCATCTCCCATCTGTTCTATGCCCTATACGGACTGCCCATTTCCATTTTCTTAGCGCAATCACCACGGCTATGTCGGTAAGTTTTGTTCTTCTTCAGATTTCTGTTTTTCTAATTCGGTCTCGAAGTAATATACTTAACATAGCACGCTCCATCACTCTCTGAATGACTTGCAGCTTGTGTATGATCTGTTGTGTGAGCGTCCAAGTCTCTGAGCCATAGACCATTACGGGCAAAGTCACCTACAATATTATAATTTATCTTTCCAAGCAGTCAAGCTTTAGAGCAGTCAAATATTTTTTTCATTTAAGTGCTTAGTGGTGATTTGATACCTTCCTTTAATATCGATAGCTTACAAAGAATTTCCGAAAAAACAAATCTAAAAGGCGATCTAGATTTCTTGTTACCATCTAAAATGAAGATCTAGCAAATCTCAAAATCTCTTTGTTCGGTTCACAGGAAAATGTTGATAACCCCTGTACGTGTAGTCAACGTACCTTCAAAGTCAAAAGTATTATACAGGCTGTCAGGAATATCGATGCGCAAACTGTAGGTAACCGTGAGTTCAGTACATGATTACATTCTGGACCAGCGTAGAAATTTTTCATCGGTTGTAAAAAAGAAACAGCGGTTTCATAGAAAAGTGCAATACCTGCACGGTCAAAATGTATTTAATAGGATTTTTTTTTATAGCCGACGATGTTCCTACCTCCATGTATTTAATAATGTAATAAAGCGTTATAAAAAGTTTTTTTTTTTGCCACAAACGTGGTAGGTATATAATGGAATGTTCTTATAATGAAAATAGATTTACATAATAACTTGCAACAAGTACGAGTATCTTTATTTATTTCATTATTTTCCTGTTGACAGCGACGTGGACGAATTTTTTGACGCCCTGCGATATTTATCCCCCTTTTTATATACATTTACATAAATTATTTATATTATTTTTAAGTCCGTTAGCTTATACAGCGTGCCGCTTCAATGGCGACATTAATTTAACACACGTATACGGTTTCGCGGATTCGTTTTATGAACATATTTTAATTTCATAAAACGTTATTTTTTATTTTTTTTAAATAGCATCTTAGAGCAACCTGTACTTAAAAAACTGTAGCGCAAGAGTCATTTGCCTGGTTCATGGATCATTACATCACATCAATTATTTTAAAACGAATAACGTGCAAAGATTAGATGAATTGAAGAAAAGAGAGAGAGAGCCCTAAGTCAGCGAGCGGCGCAGGCAGAAGTTTTCAAATTACGAATTATTTTATGTTGAACATATTTTTTTATGATTAGTGGCCTCACTAGCTCTATCCGTAAGTTAAATTAATGTCGCCATTGTAGCGGCACGTTATGTAAATAAACTGTTAAATGAAATTATAAAATTATAATAATAACTTCGCAATATATTTCCTAAATCTATATATATTTAGAAATAAAAGTCGCTTTTCGTGTCTGCCCGTGCGACCGCGTTATTTTTCTAAACGGCACAATAGATTTTAATGCGGTTTTCATCATCATTTAGAAAATGTATTTTGGATGTACCTATGTGTATATTTAACTTACATAATCCATACTAATATTATAAATGCGAAAGTGTGTATGTGTGGCTGTCTGTTACCTGTTCACGCTTAAACCACTAAACCGATTTAGATGTAGGTTCGAACCCAGACAGGCGCTTTACTTTGTGTAAATTATTTAATCACTACTGCTCTCAAAAACGGTGAAGGAAAACATCGTGAGGAAACCGGCATGTCCTAGAACCAAAAATCGACATGTGACATCTACCAACCCGCACTAGACCCGCGTGGTGAATTACGGCTCACTCCCTCTCACCGAGAGGAGGCCAGTGTCCTAACAGTGGGAACATGCAATAGGCTGATTATGCATTACGTTACTTACTTTGAGCAGATGAATTTTTCAAACCTATTGTGGAATTTTCTGCCAAATCCTTTGGATTGTGACTGTAAGTGTGTTATGTAATTAATTAGGCGCTGAAATGACAAGAACCTAGAACCTCTGACATAATGCTTTAATCAATCATCTGCTGCCGATCAAATCCGATAAAATCAAATAGCTAAAAATTCCAAATAAAATGTTGGCACACAAACGTAATCACACTTGCTATTGTAGCGGTATCTACAACGCCACATGCGAACAACGCGTCATACTGACGTCACGAAATCCTGCATCTCGCAAGCAGGGTTTACCGCGCAACTGGCATAGATACAACGGCCCGACATGAATCATCGGGCAGTTGCCCTCCAGACACGACACCCGTCTGGTCGGAGGATCCTCCCTTTTCTATGGAGGATGATTGAACTTTACACCCTGTTTCTCATACCTCTTTACTGTTTCTCTCAGAAATAAAACAAAGAAACATCTACCACAAACACCATTCCGTATGAAACACCAAACCAGTCGAAACAATACATAATCCAGTACCAACCGAAACAAAATTGAACAATACTGTCAGACTGAACTCACAGAATATAGCAACAGCAACAAAAAAAAAATGCAGAATTCCACGGAACCACTGCAAGCGATTGAGGTTCCGGTGCCGTATCGCGTGAACGAAATTTGAAATTCGATAGCAATCGCCGTCGCCGGACGTCAGAGACGTGTCCGGGATGTATCCGGGACGGACGAGGCAAACTAATCATCCGGTAAGTTTGACGGCACTGATAATTGACTATTGAATTGCTGTTTTTGGAAGTAGTTTTGTAATTGGGTGACTTCCCAATTTAAATGGAGGTGCAGTGATTTTTATTGGCATGGAATTGGTAAAATTATAATGATGTGGAAGAGTAAAAAGTAGCTACAGTCGATCGCGTAATAATTGCTCTGCCAGTGAGATGGTTACAGAATCGCACTTGAGTTTTGATAACATCATCATCTGCCTAGCCTTTTTCCCAACTATGTTGGGGTCGGCTTCCAGTATAACCAGATGCTGAGTATCAGCATTTTACATGGAGCGACTGCCTATTTTAAGACCGGTTGTCAGACTTTCGGGCTTCTGATGACCTGTACCTAATGACTGTCAAAGATCCACAAATGACCGCCCGGGACCAACTGCTTAACGTGCTTTCCAAAGCACGGAGGGATCTTGGTATGTAAAGATGGTCACCCATCCACTGACCAACCGCGACAAGTGTAGCTTAACCTGATAGATCGATCCGTGCGGCTGTTATTACTTAATCACTAGCAACTTTTGATAACAATCCCCGGAATATTTAAATTTCACTAAAGTTGAAATTATGTTACTGTCACATGTCTGGGGTTGCTCTCTGTGGGTATCACAGTGAAGAAAAACATCGTGAGAAGACCTAGAACCAAAAATTCAAAGACATGTGACATCTACCAATCCGCACTGGGCCCGCGTCGTGGATTACGGCCCACTCTCTCTCACCGAGATGAGACCTGTGTCTCAACAGTGGGAACATTATAGGCTGATTATGATGAACTGTCACATATAGGCAAAATATAACTAGTTGATTAATGACGTGCAAGTGACATTCAAACAAATTACGAGGGCGAATAACAAGGTATATTATTAAGTCAAAGAAATCATAACGTATGCTCAAAATAAATGTCCTTTGTTCCCAATTAGCATACGAGTTTGACTCCAGATTCTATTAACTACACAGAAGTAGATAATAATATTTCATGTTATAATAATGTGGTCTCCAAAAACACATGTTTTTACACACAAAAAAATATATTCGACCAAATAAAAGTATGAAGAAATCAAATAATCGTGTAAACAGTTTTTCGTAGAATATAAATAATAATATCAGATACATATGTTTGAGGTTATTCATATTTTATATTAAAATAACGAATTCGTGGAAATGAAGAAACTATATACTTTATGTGTTTCATTATGGTTCAGATTTTGGTGGTATAAAATAATATGACAATTATTGATGCAACGTACAATCAGAGACATTAATTGTTGATCAAACCGACACACTACGTCAATTTGCTGTATTATATATAGCCAGTTTATACAACTGTAATTCTTGACGTAGTGATTTGTATGTATGAGCAAGTTAAGTTGTTAGTAAATTTTGTGAACACTTGCTTTCCTGACTTTACATTTACTTCTTTATATTTATTCCATGGTACACAGGTAAATCAAAATATATAGGGCAGAAAGTATTAGTACCTACTACCTATACAATAAAGTTCATGTCATAAAAAGCATTTTGCACGGTGTCGTGCATTTTCGAACAAGCTTCAGCATTGCATCACCTACGTTTGTGTTTTTACACACATCTTCACGAAATTTTGCCAGTCATTCTCCATTAAGTGCGCATAGGTGTGAGTGAAACAAATGAGAAACTCGAAATAGGATTTCGCGCATTAGGCGCAGGCCAACAATGCCCTGATTAAAGTGGCGAATGATCCCGAAACTGTACTTGTTTGATGTATTGATATAGCAGAAGGTTCACTCCTAGTAATGTGCATTATGAACTCTCAAACAAACTCACTCACCGGAAAAACATTCCAATTTTAAAATAACAGTAGAAAGTGTTTCAATTTCACTATGACATTCTTCCTGTGCTTATCACGGTTTCTTTTGTGTTTTGTCCATTTTTATATCCGCCGTCATCTCAGCATTTTCTCCTTTCCTTGTTATTGTCATCTTCAACAAATTCTATAAATCTTTTCTTAGGTCTGGTTGTCTTTTTTCCACCACCATTCACATTCATATTTCATTAGTATCTGCAAGTAAACATATTTATTTGTTTCTAAATTTATTGAGACCTTTTTTTTTTGTTTTCTGTAGGAAACCTTCAAAAGGCACCCGACCTCCGGGGAGAGAGGTTGGGGAGTGTGGGATTTTTACCTCACTAAAACCACCCCGGTGATCACCATCAGCACATAGGGGTGGTCCCGGTTTCTCTTAAAACTTATTGAGACCTAGTATTCTATAGTTTTATTTAATACTAGTTTCTGCCCGCGACTACGTCCGCGTGAAATTTCCCGTCACATCGCATCGCGTGCGCGTGTCATTACTTCGTTTTCGCTTAGCATTCTTTTTGACATTCCTTCTGTTTGCTTGGCTCGTAATGGTCCTAGCGTAATGTTAAATAGCCTATAGCCTTCGTCAAGAATTGGGCTATCAAATGCAACAAGAATCCATAAATTACGACTGGTAGTTCCAGAGGGCGCGTTCAAACAAACACACTTTTCAGCTTTATTATTACTACTAGCTGCGCCCCTCGGTTTCACCCGCATAAGTGTCGATCCCGTGGGAATATCGGGATAAAAAGTAGCCTATATGTTAATCCAGGGTGTCAGCTACCTCTATACAAAATTTTATCAAAATTGGTCCAGCCGTTTGAGCGTGAAGAAGTAACAAACATATAAACACACACACACACCCTGACACACACTCACTCACAAAATTTCGCTTTTATAATATTAGTGTGATATACTTACTATATTATGAATATAGATAGAAAGATAGCTTTTATTATAATACTTTCTATAGTGATTGTAAAAAATAAAGTGTTTTTAATTAGAGGTACATAATATTATTTATTTCTAAAAGTAGATCTTCTGCTGTCATCTTTGTTGGAACACCAGGGCTCGCTCTTTGCAAAGGGCTGACTACGCACGAAGCTTGTTAAGGGATTATGTTCACCTTTCATTCTGCCAATACTGCATGTCGTCGCAGATATGGAGATTCAGAGAAATTAGGAAGCGCGTTTGATTTGTATAGTTGAATTGTAAAGTTGGCATTTATACTTAATTACAGCTGCTATTTTGAGGTACTGTTATAATTGCTGGAAGTAACAATTCTCTGGATGAACATCTTTAATTGATTTTGCATTACTGGTATTCTTGACTTATACTGTGTTTCTCGTTCTTGCCTCATTCCTGAATCAGGTTGCCATCGTCTATACTTAATCGTTAGCCACTAAGGGGATTGCTGATACTTCGTCTTCTTTGAGACAGTTTTAAAATTACAGGTGTGGTTTTTCTAACATCTAGTAGAGTAGCAAAAACTACAAAATATTATGTCTATCGCCGGTAGCTTCAGAGATATTGTTATCCCCACAGACAATATCTAATAAATACTTATCATTAGTAAGGTGTGGTTAACAAATATAAAATATTCACACACTATTTCAAGAATTTTGAATCGACGTCCTTATCCAATCATCACGGATACCATTCCCAACAAATCCACATAAACACAAACTCAATAACAGCTAAATCCTTACCTATTTTGCGATTCGCCGTTTCATCAAAACGCGAAAGAAGAAAAATAATAAGAAAGGAATCGAATCGAAATTAAACACATTCGAAATTCGTTCAGATAGTGCTGTGTGCGCGGATTCTTTCAACCGATTCTGTACCATTGTCGATATGAGCTCGAACTTTGATTACTGCCACTGCTACACTCTAGTGTTAGCAATCGAAATCACGTTTGAATTTTTCGATTTAAACGAATTGTTGAAGAGAGATCTTCATGTTTGATTTTTTGGTTTGATGCTCTGTTAATGGACTGGAAGTGTTTTAATTAATTATACTTTTGAAAGCATAATAAGTGTAAGAAAACCAGTCGATCGAAGAAGAGACAAATAACGTATCTTCTGTTTGAGATTGTTTTTTTTCTTGAGATGCATTAAATAAAATCAATAGCAGTGGTGGAAAATTACAAACTCTTGAACTTTATTATTAGTTTAGATTATAATTATTATACATTATAGTACCTATAGATTCTCCTATAAGTTATTGCTGATACGAGGGAAGAAAATAAGTTTATGTACACATACTGATTCCACTTTATCTACTACTAATTTACGAACTTACCTCTGAATATTCTTTGAATAAGCACATTTTTTGATAGGACAATGACCTAAAAAGTTGAGTACGTACCTACCTGACTTTCTTTTTCTTTTACACAATGGAAATCGTTAAGTCAAACGTTAGACTTTTTGAGTAGGCCTAAATTCCCGTAATTAAAAAAGTTCAAAATCTAGTTGCAATTTCATCTTAGCGACATTCAAAAACTTTTCAACAATGTTGGGATTTTAGAGGTAGGTATTTTGGACAGATTGAGTGATCAGACTGTAAACGATCTTAAAATTAAGAAAATTGCCCCTCAGATTACAATCTACTTGTAATATTTGTGGAAATTATCTCAACTATCTATTGTTACTGAAAAAAAATGGCGTTCATGCATCGTCCAATGAACGAGTATTTTCAGCTGGCATTATGGAAGTAATTTCATTTTCAACGTTTTTACTTAAGTTTAATGGTCGGGGTGCAAGCTTTGACTGTGAATTTGATTGTGTTAAGGTGATGTATTGAAAAAAATATGGTTTTTCGATTTCGTGTAATTTGTTTTAAAGTATATGGAATAGGGATTTAAAATTTTGGTATATGTTTTTTGACTTTTTGGTCTAGTATCATGTAAAGGAAATACACGATTCAATTAATTTTTCTCGATAAAAAAATTGCAAAGTTATATCATTTTTTTTACTTTTTTCGACATCACGGCGTAACGCTTAAGAGTTATTCAATGGAATTTACTTTTAAACATAGAGAATTATCATATCAAAGTTTAATCAAAGTAGTTTTAAATTTAATTAATTAATTTTGTTTAAAAATTAGTAAATTCGTTTTGGCACATACGTCGTTTTATTCCTTTTATAGCCATCACTCTTCTTTTGCGTTTCAAAAGTAATTGCATCACTTTCACTCGCGTATTAGGTTTTCTAGGATTTTAGATTTTCGAGGTAGCGCCTTAACTATTTATCTTTCTAATCTTTTAAACCTATCTTATTTTTAAACGCTTTGACTAGCTTGAAAAGTAAGTGTGTTTTAAAATAAACCTTGCAACTTTATTTTTTATAAAGATTTAAGACATTAGATTTGCCCTCATCGTACTTGGTCGTGCAAAAAGTGTCCAAACAGAGAACAGTGAGCTCGCTCAATAAAAATGGCGTTTCCATGACAATCAAGTCAAGTCTCTGCGACATTGTGTGTGTCAGAGGTGTCAAAACGGAATATAAACATGAAATCTTTTGACAGGGAAAAGCGAATCTATACGTTGCCTGAGGTAGCAGCGCGGTGCGGGAGGGGTGTGGTGACGTGATGCGAGACCTCAGTGATTCGTCAACTTGTGACAACTATCACCCCTCCCGCACCGCGGAGCTACCACAGGCAACGTCTCAGTTAAGCGGTCGACCTATATACCTTTTCATATAGTCTTATGACTATGATCTGCTTAATCAGCCGGGTTGTTGCGGGATGCGGTGTTCTGTTTTGCACATTTACAAAATGAATGTCATGGTTACCGTAAATTGCGTCGAAATGTGAAATAAAAAAATATTGTCACAGAAGTACACGCAGACTAAAAGCTTAAAATATTGCTTTTAGAGTCATGCGTGTCATGAATTACATATACAGTTTGAAATATTTATTTTACATTTGAAATTCAAATCTAAAATAATTGTATTTCGTAAAGTAAGCAGTAGTACCTACCAGTTTTATTGGAATAGATAAACGCACAATCCACTGAATTTCAACAATAGAGGTACTTCAGATTTACCGATAGAAGTCGGGATTCATATTCCCGCCGTTTCTTTGTTTCACAAAAATTCTCCTACACTTCATTTTGTCTTTGTGAAAAGAAAAATTAAAGTGCAAAGAGGGCATTGACCTCACGCTTCTTCTAATGCAGTAAGCATTGTTTGCACCATTTGTAAAACAACGTGATTCCTTCTAAAAAAATCTTGTTGTAGTACCTAGACATCAATATTTTGAATCAACAATAAAAAAAACTTTCACACTAAAAATAAGAAGAAGCATACTGATGCAAAATAATGAGTTATTGTTTTGAATTAGGAGGAGTCATCTTCGAATCTATGCACATCCGTAGATTATATTACTATGCAAAGGATTGCGATACTATTAGCATTGCATTGCAGTTAATACATTATGCAGTTAGTAATCTGTCTAGTAACAGGTGCTATGTATAATATTATTCAGTTGACGTCTATCATCGTCGGTTTATAACGTCTGGAATGGTGATTCGTGCAATAGAATGTTATACAGGTAGGGGACATCGACTAGAAACTTGTTACCATGAATTCAGTACTTGATTCTGGACCTGGTTCATCGGTTTTTTGAAAAAAAAAAATACTGTTCCATTCATTGACATACGCGGTCAAAATGAATAGAGCAGCATTTTTTGTAGGAAACAGTAGTTTTATTTATTTATTAAAATTTTATTCACAAGTAAAAAAAATACTGTACAAAGGCGGACTTAATGCATGAGGCATTTCCACCAGTCAACCTTAGGGTGATGTAGAGACAAAACGTGGCAGGTTCAACATACGGGATAAATAGCTCGGAAATTACTATAAAATACAATATTTTTTTAAATTATTTATTTTAAAAAAATCAACAATTTCAATTTTTTTTCTATTTTTAGCCGGTCGCTACTAAAAAAATAATATACGTGTATATTATGTATACATATAGGTAAGTATTAGGTATACATTTATTTTCATACGGACGTGACGCATAATGAAAATAATTGGTAAACAGAACCTCCTTTTTGAAGTCGATTAAAAAAGCGCCACACCAAATTCTACGAAGAAACCACAAAAACTGCCAGTGGCTATAACGTGCATTGTATTCAAAAACAACATAACTTCGACGAAAATTTTCGTAAACAAAGGGTAAATAAAATGTCACAAACAGCGAGATATTTCACAAAATATGAAACAAATTGAGGAAGTCGCGTCAAAACTTGTTCAATAAATCGAATCAGTTAATTGAGGTGTTAAATAGAATGGATTTCGTAACCCCCAGACGGTTTTCATTAATCCTAACTGTATTTACTTACATACCTCCTTTTTGAATGGCGAGCGATATTTTTGAACCTTAACCCACGCTGAACCTGCGTGCTGGATTATGGCCCACTCCCTCCCACAGACAAAGGAGGCCTGTGTCCCAGCAGTGGGACATTATAGGCTGATAATGCAATCCACCCATTGTTTATTACCTTACATTGTTTATTATTAACTGTACTAATTATCATACCTTATAATTTTTTAATAAACATAATTATTATTATTATTATTTTTGAATTTATATATCTCGGGACCATGGGGTCCCGGTCCTTTGGAAGGCGTACGAGGGGCCGAAGCCAACTCGCAGAGGCCCCTTAAAAAATTTTAATGAAATGCGGCACCGTCCGACGATTATCCCTGTATGCACTATTATTATTATTAATTTATTTATATATACTTTATTGTACACCAGAAAAAAAATACGATTATTAATACAAAACATACAATGGACAAGGTGGACCGACGACCTTGTGAAGGCCGCAGGAACCCGTTGGATGCGAGAAACACAGAACCCGTCGAAGTGGAGGTGCTTGGGGGAGGTCTACGTCCAGCAGTGGACGTCTTTCGGCTGAAATGATGATGATGATGATGATACAATGGGCGGCCTTATTGCTTTCTGCGATCTCTTCCAGGCAACCTTGGAATGGGCAGTGATTGCGTGGATATAAAAACATGGGGTTGTCAGTGGTGCAAAATAATATACTATAATAGATACATAGATACATTGTTGTGAGAAACGCAAGAGAAAATCAGTGTTATTTTTCTGTGTTTCTGAAAAACCAACAAAACTGACTATCGTTAAACATACAATGTGAGGTTTTGAGGTGGAACGGCCGAAAACTGAAACCTAGAGTGATATAAAAGAGGTCCAAATTTGATCAAAATTATATATTTATATTAATTACACTGAGAATCAACACTTTTTAAACGTCATAATCGCATAAGACAGTCCCCCAAAATGCCCGCTCTTCTTCACTCCTAGTGCTTTAGCTAGGAAGAAGAATTTAATGGCGCAACAAACTCCCCAACAAGAACTTTTGTTGGAATATCCAGTCTGGTGTTTTCTTTGTTCCAATTCGATCTTTTTTGCATCTAAATATCATCAATTGCACCTAGCAAAAGTGCTACTTATTTAGGTTTAATTAAGTTCTGCAAAAGAAATCTGATAAACATAGGAAATGGTTCCACTCAGAAGGCTGTCCGTTCTGCAATGCAGTGAGTAGAATTGAAACGCTGCGGACTTTTCGGATAATGACCAGTTTTCGCTTTCGAACCGAACAATAATCGAACTCGTATTAAATAAAGCTATTAAAAGTTTCCCCAGTGGGATCCGGTCTTCGGTACTCGCCGGATATTTTTGGGATCTAAATAATGTAAATATACACACAGGTATATAGATATTAAGGTTATATTTCTAGGGACAGAGGTCAATCAGTCTATCGCTCTTTTGACCTTCAAACCGCTTTAGTTTTTATGGTTCCGTACCCGGACCCTTTAACTAAGCCTCCGTTGTCCGTGCCTCCGTCTGTCTATCAGCGGGCTATATCTTATGAACCGTAATAGGTAGACAGTTGAAATTTCCACAGGGTGTGTATTTTTATTGCTGTTACAAACAACAAATAATAAAAATAAAATAATGTAAAAAAAAAATATTAGACAAATTTCATTTATTGAATCATTTCTGTAAATATTCACATAATATAAGCTAACATTAAAACTATAATAATATGTACATTTATATGAAAAAATAATCAAAGGGCTCAAAGATTAGCAATAATTGCTAATCCATTGCTTCATATGTTCGAAAAAGGCTGTTCAAAAACATTAATGTTGCTGAACTGTCAAACTGAAAGCCATTGCTACTGATAGTGTGTTACGCAATTACCTCGCGGAAAAGGCGAAAAGATATATTATAGTCTCAAAACCGCAATATTGACTATCTTTAGCACAAGGAGAGGCTTCAAGATCTTTAGTGGAACACAGGTGCTCGTCCTGTACTAAACATCGTTACCGGGGGTAACTAGATTATCCCTTATACGCACACCAACACCAACACGTAATCTTTCTACATAGGCGACACTCTAAAAGTTTTCTGAGCTGGTCTATGCGTATGCAGCATTGTAGACGATATAGATATTTCTAATGCTTTATGTTTTTATATTAAATCATTAGACCTGGACGTTGTAGAGCATTTTCAAAGTTTCACACGTGGCACCAGTATATCTTTACCTTTAGATTCACTGAGAAATTAATGACTCCATTCTCCTCAACTAAAAGCGCAAATTGAAAACACATTTCTCGAACCAAAATACTGACTTTAAACGACGCCATTTTATGGTCGTTAGATGAAATATTTTTTCTGGTTCTCCCGCCATTCCGGGCGACCTCGTTTAAAAACCTATCAGCCTTTTGAAATATAAGCGAAACTGTGCGATGTCAGTTTTTTGAACTCTGTGAAATGAAGTATTGTTTATATTGATGGTTTGTCGTTTTTTTGGGTAACATACAAAAGAGTCGCATAAAGGGGCTTCCACTTTGATAGATAGAATTGGGGCTAAATTTTGTGGGTTTCACTTTGGGACTTTGGGATTTTGTGGATACCTGAAACGCAGTTTGAATTTTTCGTAGTTTTTCCAGTAGATTTACTAATCATGAGGCTTGGTAAGGCCTCCAGAGGGCCTAGATAAAGTGACATTTTATCCACGAAAATGATGCTGTATAATTATGGAAAAATAAAAAAAGTGTTGGAATGCTAACGAAAAGCTTATGTCAATTCTATTAATGACGTTGTAGAAATACGAAACGCTTTGAATGCGATTGTCACTAATCTAGGCCCTCAGAAACCCGGCGGTGGCTCTGTCCGTACCTATGTAAGAAAGAAAGAAGAAATAAAATACGTTTATTTGCGGTAAACATGACGCAAAGAAAGAACAAAAACACAAACAAAAAAGAACATTTTGGGGAAAAATATGCGTCACATCCACTCAAAACGGTCATGTCGCCCGGTATGTATGTTTTACTTACTCGAGTCGCAGTCCCAACAATTCACTCAAAAACTCTAGGTTATTGCAAATAGATGGACATAAGCTAGTTCTAATTAGTATAGAAATTTAAACAAACTCCCGGGAAAACTCAAATTTTAAGTAACTTGTTTGTTAAATGAAAACTGGAAATGAAACTTCAATATCCTCAACTTCAATTCCAAAATTTAATACCTACGAGTATATTAATTTCCTAAACATTTCAATAACTTCTGATATTTAATTTTGTCGAGTCCCGCCATCACAACGGCTCACTCGAGTTACCGTTTTCTGCGAATGTTTAGAAACGACAAAGTCGAAAGTGGAGTTAAGGGTCAAGCAAAAAGCGAAGGCGATCAAGAAATGTGAATATTTCTATTGCAACTTTCAGAGATCGGCCACAGATTAGAAAGGTCTTGTCTATAAACAACGCTTGTCAGACTTTATGATTTCCTTTTTATAGAACAGCCTGAAAGATGCTGCTATCTGTCCTCATGAGGACGTTCACTTAGACAAAAAATCTAGTAGGTACTTAAAATCTGAGGAGGTCTTAATGACTATACATTGTTGGGTTGAGTTATAGAGGTATGAGGAACAGGGTGTAATGTTCACTCATACTCTATAGAAAAGGGAGGATCCTCCGACCAGACGGGTGTTGTGTCTGGCGGGCAACTGCCCAATGATTAATGTCGGGCCAGTGTAGGTATCTAAGCTAATTGCGCGGTAAACTCTGCTTGGGAGATGCAGGATTTTGCGTGACGTCAGTATAAAATAGAATAGAATAGAAGAAAATATTAAACTATTGCCTAAAATAAAATAAATCTAGTGTATAACTTATATTGGTTAAAGGCCTAATGAATACACACGCGTGCGCGCGTGTATGACGCGTTGTTCGCATGTGGCGTTGTAGATACTGCTACAGAGTCATTACGCAATATTTTTCTTTGTTAATTCTCACCACGATGACTGCTTGGCATGGGCGCCTGAACGTGGAAGGCGTCGCCGAAGTCAGCCCAGAAAGCGGTAGCGAGATGGCCTGAACGCGTACCACAAAGGCTGGTTCAAGGTGGCGTGGGAAAAGAGTTAAGGACTTGGGGGAGGCTTTTGCCCAGCAGTGGGGCAGTATAAGCTAAAAAAAACTATTTTTGAAGCAATATCTGAACTACAGTAGGGTTAAGATTACCTTTGAGATTTATTCCATGTTTGTTCTACGAGTTAAACATCATTCCGTTCTGTTATCTTATCCGCTCCTCTCTCAGTATAGCATTGTCACAACTCGCAAAATAATTACGCAAATGTTCGAATTTGAATATTTCTTCATATTTAAACGTTATGATAATATTATCCTATGAAAATTGACAGGTATTTGCGCTTGTTTAAGTGCATGTGAGTTAATGGACGTTTCATTTGATTACACAGGTAAACTAACCGGGCGCAAAACTATGTAAGTACTATCCATAATCTATACATATAATAAAATCGTAGGAAAGTCAAAACTGTACATTGAATATTTTTTAAAAAGAATACTTGGGGCGTGATCTACAATCGATTTCGAAGCCGAAAATATAGTTTTTAGAATTTTTGTCTGTTTGTCTGATTGTCTGTATGTATGTCCGGGCTAATCTCAAAAAGTGCTGCATGGATTTACATCAAATTTTGCATGAATATTACTAAGAGGTCGGGTCAACATATAGGCTACATATTATCACGCTATCACCTACGGGGGAGGAGCTGTGAATCTTTATTTTTCTTACGCATTCTGTGACAGCGTGTAATCTAACGACGCATATTTAAATGTTGTTTTTGAGTAAGCCATGCTATTATCTAGCCTTACACTATAAAAACTACGCCATTTAAGTAACTTGGGCAGAGAAACATACTTTAATTAATGTTAGTAGTACAAAGAAAATTTAGAAGCAGCGCCATCTATGAGATTTCATAAAAATCAAATCAAGTTACATGTTAACAATTTTTGGAAATTAATAATTTAAATATGATCATGTTGGCGAGGTTAGTAGTTAGTTATTCTTAAAATTCATAGATGGTAATGTGCATTTTCTTCATAAAAGTTGTATCGTATAGTTCGTTTTGACAAATTCAAGGTCCAACAAAACCCTCAAAATCTTGAGCAGAGTTGAGGAAGACAATAAAAAAAATGCAGTGTTAAGTATTACAAAAATGTTATGTTCATTGATGATGATCATTTCTTCATCAATTTCATGTTGTTAGTACAAAATAAACATTGACTGTTAATACTTTTGTTCGGTATTTATCTGTGTGATTATTGCTTGGTAATTAATATATTTTCATGTCGTATACCTAATTATAAACTTAAATGTGATGTAAAACGTCACCTTCTCGACGGTGACCAAAATTGGGATGACACCCTCGCGGAGGCGAGCGTCAGTGACAGTCCCAGCCGCATGCGTCATCTGTTCGCCGTCATCTTGGTGTTTTGCGGAGTCGCGAACCCGGTAGCTTTGTGGGAGAAGTATCGCCATCATCTGTCTGAAGATTTTCTACGAGCTTTGAGGCGTGCTACTGGAGACGAAGTCGAAGTAACTGATGAACGCGTGCTGAACACCTGTCTCAGTTCACTTCAAGATGTGGTAATTTCTATCGGCGGCAATCCACTGATCGAATATGGGTTACCAGCTCCCCAATCATCACCGCATCAAGACCGTGGAAATCGGGAGTATAACGCAGAGACAAATTACGATCCGGGCGAAATGAACACCATACGAAATGACCATTTCGCTTTGTTCTTTTCAGAGCAAAAACAAATTTATGACACCGTCCTTGAAAGCATTGGGCAAAACCAGGGTAAAATGTTTTTCTTGGATGCTCCTGGTGGAACAGGAAAAACATTTGTTACCACTGGCATACTTGCAGAGGTCAGTAGGTAAGGCAAAATTGCTATTGCTGTAGCGTCGTCGGGAATCGCTGCCACACTGCTTCCGAGTGGCAAGACAGCACATGCCATGTTTAAAATTCCCATCGATTTAGAGAGCGCCGAAACGCCTGTTTGTGGTGTGTCACGTAACAGCGACAAGGGACACGTGCTCAAGGATTGCTCTCTGATCGTATGGGATGAATGTACGATGGCCAATAGGAAGGCAGTTGAGGCCGTGGACAGAATCCTGCAGGACATGTGCAGGAACGAACATTTGATGGGTGGTGTCACAGTTCTGTTCAGTGGCGATTTCCGGCAAAAGCTTCCCGTGGTGACGCGGGAATCGAGGGCTGACGAGGTGAATGCGTCGTTGAAACGATCTACGTTGTGGTCACGAGTTTTTACGCTGCGTTTGACCATTAATATGAGAGCTCGACTCGGCGGCAATGCACGTGCTCAAGAATTCTTCGATGTCCTTCTAAGTCTTGGCGAAGGCACTCTACCAGAAGAGGGAGGTGGACAGGTGGTGCTTCCAGAGTCTCTCGGTAGAGTGGTATCCAGCTTAGAAGAACTCATTCGCTGTGTGTACATTAGTCGTATACCGCACCAGCAGAATTCTTGGGTGTGTGAGCGGGCCATTTTGACGCCCAAAAATGATCAGGCTGCAGCAATTAACGAATGCATTCTCTCGGAAATTGAGGGGAATGAAGTGGTCTACACCTCGATAAAAACTGTTATCGAGCAAGATGACGCCACACATTATCCCGTGGGATTTCTGAACTCCCTGTCAGCAAGTTGACTTCCAGCGCATACCATCAAGCTAAAGGTCGGCCCGATTATGCTTCTTCGGAACCTATCTCCTTCGAAGTTTTGTAACGGGACCCGCCTTAAAGTCATCTCGCTCCACAGACACACCATTGAGGCGGAAATTCTTACGGGTTGTGGCGTCGGCGAGGCAGTATTTATACCACGCATTCCCCTCATACCTCATAACTTCCCGTTCCAGTTCAAGCGCGTACAGTTCCCCGTGAGTGTTTGCTTCGCGATGACCATCAATAAGTCGCAGGGGCAGACACTGAGGGCAGCGGGTGTCGACCTCAGGACGATTTGCTTCTCACACGGGCAATTGTACGTCGCTTGCTCCCGCGTCACCAGTCCTGACTCTCTTTACATTTTGGCTCCTGGCAGCATAACTACCAACGTAGTTTATAGGAAAGTGTTGTAAGGTATGATACCTTTGCACGTATTTTTACTCTTTTGTGTCCTGGAATGTATTCCTGCATTATTTTCTCTATTTCCTTAAGTCACATCTTATGACTGAACTCAGCAGGATTCCCATATAACTCTCTTCACTTGCTTCACTTGCAAAAAAAACTTATATTTTAATGCTATTTTAAAAGTTGTTTACTTATAATGCTATAGCGACACTGGCATCTTAGGTATTTTTGGTGCTGTAGAGCCTTCACGCAGACGACGTCGCGGGCAGCAGCTAGTAAAATTATAAATGCGAAACTGTGTCTGTCTGTCTGTCTAGCTGTTACCTCTTCACGCAACCGCTGAACCCATTTAGATGAAATTTGGTATAGAGATAGTTTGAGTCCCGAGAAAGGACATAGAATAGTTTTTATCCCAGAAATCATCCTTTAAGGGGGTGGAAGTTTGTATGGGGAATCAATAACCGCTGAACAGATTTAGATGAAATTTGGCACCTGGGTAGATTATGACCTGGATTAGGATATAGGATACTTTTTATCCCAATATTCCCACGGGAAACTTATTCGAGTGAAACCGCGGGGCGCTGCTAGTATTAAATACGAAAGAATCGAATCGATTTAATAAACGATTCTGAACATATTGCTTTCATAATGTGCATTAATTTAGTTACACTGTACGGTGAAACCATACACTAAAAATGCACTAATGCTTATTCGTGCATTTTTACCTCATTTTACTAATTGATATTAGTCGAGCATTCAGTACACGATTAGCGGTCTTCGCGTGTGCTCCCTCGCTCCTTTATATTAATAAACCTTTGGTCCGGATAATATATATAATTTGACTTTATAAGCAGCAGTATCACTTAGCCATCCTCCTAGCTTCTACATACACATTGTATAGTTCACCAGAAACTTATAAGTGGAGGTACTACTACTTCTCGTATCTTATAACACGTCTCTTAATAACAACTTTGCTCTTCTTTGTTCGTAGTACCGAGCCGTCTTCTCATTAGCAGGCGGAGTTCCTTAACGAGGGAGAATGCACATTTATATTAATCCTGTTAACCCCTCCAACTAACATAATAGGCTTATTATATTATATTATTTTTTCGCGATTTCAGGTTCGGTCCCATAGTAAAAGTTGTTCATAATGATGAGTACAATGACCTCAAGAGAGGTTGTTGGTGTTTTTCCAATAACCCTGTATAATTACACAAAGTAAATCTCTTATCTGGGATCGAACCTACGACCTACAACTCGTAAGTTGCGGCTGTTACCACTTGGCCACCACTGCTCTCTAATAACACTACTGCATCAAATTTTTAATCTAGCTTTTATCTGAGCTAGTAAGCCAATCAATATCAAATTAATATGAAAAGTTAAAAGAACCTTCATGACTGACTGACAACCAAAGAATAAGTCGGTAGGTAAGTATACAATTACAGTAATTTTAGAAGCAATGCTTGCATTAATTGCTCGCAACATCAAAATAGAAATGACGTAACAAACCCCTGAACCACTTCGTTAAGTAAACCTTTAATCATCTTAATATCCAACCCATAATCAAATCTACCCACGCTGATCTTCAAGACACATGCTAACTCAAGCAATCAGGCGGAAATTCTGAACAAAATCGAACGTTGACCTAAAAAGAATATAATATATGGCAACAGGAACTGTTCCGGCATTACAGCGTCACGAAATTAATAGAGCCCATATATCTCTATAGAATGTAGGGTCAGCTAAGAGTTATATAATTTTGTATTATACAATAATTACACAGGTAAATTGATTAACTTGGTCAGCATCTTTGTTTCTGGGTTGAATATTAGAAAATATCTCACACACACACACACACCCTCACATAAAAATCACATCTAAATTAAATTATTTTCTTTAAGTACGCTGCACCGGCACAGGGTTCTAATAATTGTTTGCTGCATCGGACAACATCATTACGTCAGCGCCGGCTGTCGCTGAAAACCAGCGCTGGGGCTCTGTCTTGCATAGGGTCGCAGCATAATGCTGTTTTGCGTGACGCATCTTTCCCTTACCTTCTTTTTTTATTTTATTTTTGTGTTTATGTTCATTTTTGCATCATGTTCACCACAAATAAACGTATTTTCTTTATTTATTTCTTATCCGTTTATATTATGAGGGGCTTGTGGCTGAACGAAAATCTTAGGTCCTGTTTAGATAATATTAAAATTAACTACCGACAGCAGGCTTCCGAGTAAAATAATTCACAAGGACGTCAGAACACTATTGAGCATGTTTTGAAAAATTCCTAAAAACCCCAAATGCTTTACAGAACAGAAGAAAGTTCCTCAAAATATTATCGTTAGCAAAAACTATGGCTAAAAGTTGGCTAAGAGCCACTTGTAAAGACTTGAGAACAATGTGTCTGCGTAGTAAGCAAACTTGCCGAGTCAAGATGGCGGCCGGAAGTTTGGCGGGAGCAAACATGGCCGCTATGGTTTCCGGTTTAAGAGTTTAATTATTGACATATTGATTGATACGCCGGAAGTTGGGGGATGTGTTACTTATTTTTTTGTTCTGACATTCTTTCGTGTTTCGATGGGAAGTTTACTTTTTTTTTTACTTTGGAGGTTTATTTTCTTGCAAATGAGGAAGGAATTTAAATTGAAGGATAGAAAATGTTGATAGGATCATCGCTATATTGGGCTAGGCATTTCAATCTATTTGTAAGACCAGGTTGAACGTCCGTTTAGTTATGTCAAATTAGCCAAACGAAGAATTAACGAGAGTTCTTATAACTAATACTGACCTATGATAGTGTTTAGTGTTTTGATGTTTTATTTAAAAAAATAGTGCCCTTTTTTTTGGTGCTCGGTAGAAATCCTCATGGACTTCCACCATCGTGGGGTTGACAGAGGGGCATGCCGGACTCTTACCGGCTAAAACCACCGCGGTGTTCCACCTCTGCCTATGGCCGGGGGTGCGGGATTCGCATAAGCATTCACCGGGCGCGTGGAACACTGCGGCGCCAACTCTGGCCTGTCTGGTCGGACGACGGACGCCCCTAGTCCGCCGCCCGAAAAATAGTGCCCTATGCTTGCAACTTGATTTCATTATTTTGTTAACCTTAGTGTGTAGTGTAATACCTTTTCTCAAACATGCTTGGAAAATTATTGTCAAAATCTATTATAGTGATTTCAAATTCCCCCCATCCTCTCACCGAGAGGAGGCCTGTGTCCCAGCAGTGGGAACATTATAGGCTGATTATGATTATGATGATGACTTCAAATTAAATGGTAAATTGTCATTATTATCCTGTATGAATTAATTTATTAAATAAAAAGTAGTGAGTGTGAAATTAAACTCTTTATTATTTTTATCAAAAATCAACTAAGAAAATTAAAAGGCAACCGAATAAAAAATAAATACAAAAATAACATTTGAGTATCTGTAACTAAGATATAGCTCAGTTCAGATGTTTTGACATTATCCTTACATTAATAGATTGCATTAGGGCGAAGCTAGGGTGGATCGAAACTATTTTCTAAAACTCGAAATCCATACTTTAATATTATAAATACGAGTATCTGTTACCTCTTCACGCTTAAACCGCTGAACCAACCGAAACCGATAACCGATTTAGATGAAATTTGGTATTGAGATAGTTTGAGTCCCGGGAAAGGACATAGTATAATTTTTATCCTGATATTCCCTCGGGATCGACACTTATGCGGGTGAAACCGCGGGGTGCAGCTAGTGAATGAATACATTCTAGTAGCTAATACCTACTAAAAAATTCAACTTTTAAACTCGTAATAATGATGGAGATAGACCTTTTAAATTAATTATTAAGCCTTCAGAAAGTGCGTTATAAGCGTTATGTTCGAAGTTTTAATGGAGGAAATTTTTCTTTCAGCCCATAATAAGTCGAGAACTTTTAAAAAGAGCTGTGTTTTCTTATTATTGGAAGTTATGAGGTCATCGACCTGATTAGCGATGATAAATTATATTTATTTAGATAAGTAAGATGATTTTACCTTTGGTAAGTAGGTAAAATCATATTTTAAAAGACCAATTTCGGAAACACGCTGTGCAACGCCTGTAAGGCACATCCCTGGGGAGACTGTAAAGGGGACTCCCCTGAGCCTCGCTATGCACGGCAGCACGTGACCACTGTGGCACCGTCTTCCCTGGGGTTACTTGGTGGGCGGATAGAGTCCCCACTCTGTGCGCCCGCGACCCCAAAGGGTTATTCAAAATCATGCAAGTACCTACTGAATCCATAGTAACTGGTTCTGCGCCAATGTCCTTACCACCCTGTAGAGTTTCGAATCTTATTCCACATAGCAGTAACATTAGAATCAGTATTACGCAGAATCCATTAAAACCCTTTACTAAGATTTACATTTCATTAACGAACAAACACTATTCCTAACTACAACAAGACCTGCTTATCGTGCTTAATAAGTTGCTATAATCAGTCGGTCCTAGTTTCACCAAAGGTCGGAACTTCGCGATTCAGGGAACCAAACTTGAGGTGTTAAACGGATTACAGTTTGTAGGAAATTCTGGGCCCGTTCATTAATCGGGCCGAAGAATCGGGCAACTGGATCTTTGGGTGGATAACGCTTTTTATAGTTGGTAGGTTAAGTGATTTTGTATCGGTTTTTGTGGGGGGAGCAGATGGGATTGGACTGTAACGTTTATTGGGTAGTTTTGTAGATATTAGTTGACTAGCTGTGCCTGCGGCTTCGTTCACGTGGCTGTGTGTTCTTTAGGTAAACCTACCTATAAGACCATGGAAACGTGAAGTCGTGGTATGTTCGAGAAAACACGATTAAACTTATGGAAATAATGTAAGTTTAAGTACAGAGGCCAGCACATCAAGCTACCCCAATCTGTCAAATTTCTTTGATAGATTTTCAACTTTACTGCAAAGGAATAAGGTTCATATTCAATTGGGAAAATTTGGCAGATTGGGGTAGCTTGATGTGCTGGCCTCTGTACATAGTGATAGGTTTAACAAAAGTGCGTACTACATGAACGTCTTTGATACACTAATAATTTTCGTGCGCCATTTTTTTTTTTAACATAGGTCTACCAACGGTCCTCAAAAGTTGGCTACACATCACACGCACAAAAAGGGCTGCTGTATTGTTAACTGTGTATAATATAAATGGTTTAAATGATATCAGTCTGTTGTCCTACTTCAAACCAAAATGCTGATTTTTAATAAAAAGGAACACATTGATCATCACGTGTGTCACCAAAGTAAAAGACAAAGTCAAAAGACACAGCCACTGCCACTGCTGTTGTCACAGCTGGACATAGGTCTCCCCCCCCCAAGCACCGCCACTTTGACCAGCACCCTTGCGTAACATACTATCAATCACAATCTGAATCATTTTGAAGGATAATAGCTAATCCATTGCTTCATATGATCGAAAAATTTGTCTGCTCAACAACGTAAATAACGCAATGAATGTCGTTGAACTGTCAAAATTAAAGCCATTCCTACTGCTAGTCTGTTACGCAATGACCCCTCTGTTCTGTGCTTCTTGCATCCAGTGTACTCCTCCATGTGTGTAATTTGTTTCACAGACTTAAGTTCAGTTTTCATCAAATACAAAATCAGTATTAGGTACCATCGCGGACACTGGCGGTGGATCACTTTTCAACCTTATTACCAAGGGCATAATACTAAAAAGTGGTCGACCGCCATTGTCCGCAGCTGTACCTTTTTATTAATATTATGCTGCCTAATAGTTCCACTGGTTAATCCGCCTTAGCAAACAAATCGATAAAGTCCATTAACTTGATAACAGTTAAGGTTAGGATCGCCACGAAAGATCTGAAGGGTCGGGATGTAACCAGAGTTCATAGTTAAGCCTCTGTTAGCCGAAAGTTGGTAATATTTTTGGGTTTGTAAGACCTTTAGATCTGTTGTTAAAGGACATCACCCATTCTGGATTTTTTTTTTGTCCTGTATAAACACTATAAACTTCATATAGGTGCCTCTATCAGGGCGTTAGTAGTGTATTGAGGTTTCGAGGAAGTCATAATGTATTCCGAATATGAGCTACTTTTATCAACTCCACGAAAATGACAACTTCCATTCCGTCGATCATCAACACTTTTTTTTTTTTTTTTGGTATGGACTTGCTCTTGACTCTAGTCTAGGTCAAAGGTGACAGAGACAAAGTCGACCTACGTCGTTACCCTGCAAACCATCCAAAATTCAAACGTTAAAATATTGATCTAGCTTCAAACTCCTAAGGACATTCCGACGAACTCGTCGGCAACAAATTCAAAACTGCTATACCAGAACTTTCACATGTAGAAGATAGCACGGTTACAAAGTAGATAGGTGCAGAAGGCCGACTTCATACAAAGAGTGACAACGCACGCACACATATTATGACGTATACGCGTACGTGCGGCAATCTCAAATAAATGCCAGTTGCGAGTGGGCTTGCACTCGCTGTATGTGCAGTCAACAAAAGATATAAGTATACTTACTTTTAGTATACATGAAGCGTGTGCTATGTGTGTGTCCGTTGTCGCTCGTTGGATAGTATAATCAGCCAATAACGTTCTAATTTCTGGGACACAAGCCTCTTCGGTGTGAGAGGGGCCATAATCCACCAAGCGGACCCTGGATGTCACATGTCTTCGAATTTTTGGTTCTAAAACATGCCGGTTTCCTCGCTATTTCGAGAGCAGCGAGATAGAGGTGATGTAATAAATGACACGAAATAAAGTGCCTGCCTAGGTTGGGACCGTGTGGATCCGAAACTAGGCAAGCACTTTATTTCGTGTCCACTCGTTGTTTGAGGCCAACCTTCTGTAGTTATCTTTATGTGGAAGAAAGCGTTGTATTCAACGCTGCAAATGGTTGAAACGTATTGGATTCAAAGATAGCAGAGATACACTAGTTCTGGGAGTTTTCGTCTGTGGAGTTAATGCTGTTAGAATAATTTGAATTATTTAACAGTCGGTTCCTGTAGTCTGGAAAGGGTGATTTTCCTAAACGGGTAAAAACTACTCTTAGCTACTTAAAATAATAATACCAGCCTATTATTGTCCTATTGCATGACAAAGGCCATTTCTCATACACAGAACGCACGAGCATTGTCTCCACGCTTGTTCAAGACGGGTTGGCGATTTCAGACTTATACCCTAACTAATAATTATTATAAATGCGAAAGTGAGTTTGTTTGTTGTAATGGCCGCAACTTGCGAGTTGTAGGTCGTAGATTCTAACCCAGTCAGGCGTTTTACTTTGTGTAAATTATTTCAGCACCATTGCTCTCCAAACGGTGAAGGAATACAACGTGAGGTAGCCGGCATGTCCTATAACCAAAAATACGAAGACGTGTAACATCTACTAACCCGCGTCGTGGATTATGGCCCACCCCCTCTCACTGAGAACAGGCCTGTGTGCCAGCAGTGGGACCATTATAGGCTGATTAATCAAAATAAGCACATACTCCACCAAAATATTGATATTTAATATGATTTTATAGTCTTCAAAATGCACCAAACTGAAGGACTCACTTTTATTTTATTATTTCACTATATTTACCTTATTATAAATAAACACATCGAAACCGCAGACTTCCCACAGCAATTTAAAATTGCAAAACAAATGTAACAGTATCCCTTCAATAAAAAATAACAAATCATAACTACGGACGCTTCGCAGACAGACACCAATTTGGGAATAAGGCGTCAATTATATTACCACAGTGTATCAATATCATCTGCTTACAGTCTGTCAAAGCAAGCTTATTCGCAGACCAACGCGCGGGTGGTGGGGACGGGCGCGTTCTGTGTCCATATTAACATTATTCTTTCTTTCAGAACTTGTTATGTCCTCGGCCCAAACTGACATGCCGCCTACTGCAGCTTGTGGACATAATTAGGATCCTACTACATTAATAATTATCACGGCATAATCAGAAATGAGGAGATCCGCAGGAGGACCAAGGTAACTGACATAGCCCGAAGAATTGCCAAACTTAAGTGGCAGTGGGCAGGACACATTGCTCGCAGAACAGATGGCCGATGGGGCCGAAAGGTTCTGGAGTGGCGACCGTGTACCGGAAGACGTAGCGTTGGAAGGCCTCCCACAAGGTGGACCGACGACCTTGTGAAGGCCGCAGGAACCCGTTGGATGCGAGAAGCACAGAACCGGTCGAAGTGGAGGTGTTTGGGGGAAGCCTATGTCCAGCAGTGGACGTCTTACAGCTGAAATGATGATGATGATGACGGTATAATGTTTAAGTTTCGGAAGCTTCCTGCTCAATAGCATAATTGAATGGAAGAATTTAGATAAACTTCGGCACCTAACTATACCTTGTTTTTATCTGGGTATTTTGTAATTTAGCCAGGATGCGAGGGATACCTCAGGCAACAGCCTGAATTTTCGGCAGCAGAATTTTCAAAATTCATGATATACCATCATGAATAATCAAAATTTTTAAGCGTACGGGCAATTTGGTACTGTTAGTGGATACTCTGTGGGATGCAATTGAATAAATTTTGCAGAAGGGCTCCTGACGTAATAGTTTTCAATGCAGACTGTCTCGGAAATACCGAATATTGTCACGGTTGAAGGCATATGGATGGAGGGGTGACAAGAAATATGGATGTTATAGGAAAGTTAATGATGCAAGGTTGAGACATTGTTTCAATTTTAGATCTTAATAAAATTGATGTTTTTGTGGACAAAATATAGACATTTTTTGAGTAATTTATTTAAAAAAAAATATCTAGCTCTGTCGATTTCATCTGCGAGGATTTTGGATGCCAACACATTCCAGTCAGAAGTCAATATCCCGATGTTCTTTCAATGCAAAAAAAAGCAGTGGCACTCCGGGAGTGCCGACAGAAGTGAAAACTTGAACAATTACGTGTGTATTTTTTGAATCGTCAGGAAATATTTCGAATTATTTATTTGATGTCGGTTACGGTAACGGTAACAGTGTTGCGAGTTCAATTACAATATTCAAATAGCACAAGCCTCTACTAGGATTCTCTGTGTCACATAACACTTGGTTCACTAAAAATGACTCATTCAATGTCCACCCTATCGTACACTTTTGCGTCTTTCAATCTGGTTGAACCAATTTGATTGAACGTGGTCGTGATACATTGCCATTAGGGATTTTCAAGTCCCTTAATAGTGCATCTTCACGCTTTGCGTTGTATTGGTTGTATGCAAAAGCCAGCAGTTACCAACGTATGACATTCACGTAGGAATTTTTGGAACGAAGTTCTTTAACCTGACTTGCGGTAAAAGTAAACTGGTAGAAACGGTCAGGTAAGGTAAAAGTGTTATAAAGAAAGAAAAAGAAAGAAAGAAAAATGGTTTATTCTGCACAAACAAACCACATAACAAATAAAAAAAAATAAAAAAATACATAAAATATACACATAAAACGTAGTACACCTCCACGTGAGTTTCTCTCTATATAATATGAAGAGACGACGAGGACGAAGACAAAGAGATAGAGAGAATTTTCATGGTTTTCGAGGGTACTAGCTAAAGCCGATAGTGGTCAAAATGAAAATCCAAACTGGCGGCTGCGAGAGTTTCAAATTTTTCGTTATGGTTGTCATTTTCATGGTTTTTGATGATTGGTATTTGACATAGATTTTAATTTTTTCTTTAGCACCCTAAAGCCGATAGCGAAGACAAAATGAAAATGTTAGATGGCGACAATTTTATTTTAGCTTCTAAAAACCTACTTCCTAAACCTTCTTCTCTACTAAATGGTTTTGTATTGAAATTGCGTATTAAATTTATGCTTGCACTCTCTCTATCCCTTTCTCTCTCTTTCCTTTCATTTTTATATACGAGAGTGTATGCGTGCGAGTATCGCGTACTTTAACTTCGTTCCTGACGGGGGTCCCCCGACCGCACACGTTTTTTTTGCACCAATTCAGCAGCTGTACTTCTTTCGTCAATAAACATTTCAAGTGCCTCTATTTCCTTTTCTCCGTTGCATTGCCTCGATTATCCGGTCGAAAGGAACAAAATATTTCAAGTTTAAGCCAAAATATGAACTTTAAAACCTTCTCTACCCGTCCCGTCGTAAAACTTGAGAAAGTTGCTTTATAAACTTGTTGATAGATGAGAGTTAGCCACCACTTTTCGTCCTACTCCTTTCGACTGGATCTCTTCGAGTTTAACTTGATGTTTGTTAAACGTTTTGCGGTGTTTTGAATGATTTATTGTGTTAATGACAATACTGTTTGAAAGGAGTTTCGAATTCTTGAGTAAAGTACAATCATTCGCGAACACTATTTTGATTACGATGAAATTCTAAGTACATAATATATAATCAATTAGCTATTATAATGATATGGCTGATAGTTTATCGTATTACCCAAGAACTGAGCTGGGAAGGTCAGATGTGTGATTTCAATGAAAGCTGACCCCGAACATAGCTGGTTTAAGATGATAGTATTAAATAGGTTAATCATAAATTATTTTATTACTGTAAAGTAGGTTTGTACAAACACTTTTACATGTCAATCATATTTTTATTAAAACTAGATAAGGTCGGAATTTCCTATCGGACTAGTCTAAGAAGAAAGACCGAAACAAACTCAGAGGTCAGACTCCCTTTTAAATCCAGACATAATCATAGTCAAATCATGTGAAGACCATGTAGATTGGTGTCTGAAATCGTCTTTTGAGGAAAGGACCACACAGATTGAGTGGACCTGTCCAGTCAGTGCACTCATTCGTCAGTAATCGTGCTGCTCAACTCAGAACTTAAGGAGCTCAACGAGTCGATGAACGTTACCAAAGAAAGGACATTTGGGTAGGCGGCATAGATTATTCAAACTGCCAGATCATGGTACATATTCTAATTTTTGAAATTAGGTATTTGCTAGACAGTGCCTATAAGGAGGTAACGGCCGCGACTTACGAGTTGTAGGTCGTAGGTTCGAACCAAGACAGGCGCTTAGCTTTGCGTAAATAATTTCATCACCACTTTTTGTTTTTTTTTTTTTTTGAAGGTGGGGTATCATCAATTGACTCCTCCCGCTCTGGGTGGAGCGGAAGGGAGTGTCAGACTCTTACTGACTAAAACCCACCCGTGTTCCTTCCTTAGCCCTTTATGTTCCGGGGTAGCGGTAACCCTTTCGAACAGTCCCGCTGGTTTCATCACCACTTCTCTTAAAACGGCGAAGAAAAACATCGTGCGGAAACGTGTCCTAGAACAAAAAATTCGAAAACATGTGACATCTACTAACTGGGCCCGCGTGGCATATTGCGGCCTACTCCCTCTCACCGAGAGGAGATCTGTGTCCCAGCCAGGAAACATTTACTGATTATGCCTATCAGGAGACTATGTGACGGGCTTTATTTTAAGGTTTTATATTCATGTTTTAAAGCTCAGTACCGAAGCATTTTATGCAGTTTTATTCTATGAATAGCCCTCGCACACGTTTTTTTTTATATTTTTATTCTACATACGACGAAAAGGTTTCATATGTCCACGTTTAATCCATTAGTAAAGGATGGTGAACCAAAGGCACGTACGGTATAGGTGACACAATAAATAATATTTTATTTAGGCTCAAGTAGAATACTGGAATATTTCACGTTTTCCATACGACGAACACAAATATACGTAGCGACGGTTTCCTAGAACAAACTGTAACTCTATTTATGAAAGTAAGTTGGTGTGTTGTTCTACAGATGTTTTTCCCACCGAAAAATCAAATTCACTCAAAATCTTTATTCGAGTGAAGACTCATATGAGGTTTGTAACATTGTCCTTAAAACTAATTGTAAGGAAACAACACAATACGGTGACACATATGTATATGTAACTGACAACAGTGAATTGTATACGGACAGCCCACCCTGTTAGGGATGACCATGAATCGAGCAACCACGCATCGATGCTGCGCGCTTGCGCATTCATTTTCATGACAGCCGTCAATACGGGCGTTATGTAGCGTCCACCGCTCATCTACGAAACCGTAGCTTAACAAAGAAGAAAATGTGAAAACTTTAACTACTTTAAAAACACGTGGTTTGATATCAGTCTAGGTATAGTCAAACTCGTCATCTGCTTCACCACTTTTGACATAATTCTAAATAAATTGAAACTTCACTAAGGTTGTAATGAAATTATCCTGAAAAGAACCGGAGTTACGGACATAGCTTACAGAGTAAGCAAGCTGAAGTGGCAATGGCCTGGCCCTATCTGTCGAAGGATCGATGGCCGGTGGAGCAGAAAAGTCCTGAAGTGGATACCACGTATCGGCAAGCGTACTGTGACTCGATGTGGAGGACGTTTTGTGGCGCAGCCTAGAAGAGACCAATATCTATAAGATTGCGCAATGTGATTGAATGACATCTTGCACTCAAGTGATCCACTATTTTCACGCAATAACATTAACGGCGGTCAAAAATATTGCACAATTCGTGATATTGTGCAATATAATTGACCGTTTGTGACCGCTTGAACAATGCATAATAAAATTACAATCTTTTAAATATATATATCATCTGAATATTCATAGTTACAATAATTACACTGCTCATTGTCGAAGGCGTGTATGAAATGTACTCAAATAATTATTCAAAACATGATTTAAAATTTCGTGAACATCGATGGATCAACTGCATTATTTCAACTTAATCGAATCATTCACGAATGAAATTCTGAATTCAGTTTACATTAAATCCATGATTAAAATACCAATGGAATGATGAATGAGAGTTTTACGTTTAATATTATTTAACACGAAAATAATCAGTAACATTAATTTCATAAGTTTTACTCGATTTTACATGCGATTAAAGATGTCAAATCTTGCAAGACATACACTTTTCTCTTGGCTCAACTGCCCGACGATTGATGTCGGGACATTGTATATAACGCTAGTTGCGCAGTGAACTTTACTTGCGCGATGCAGGACTTTGTTTGACGTCAGAAGGACGCGTAGTTTATATGTGGCTCTATAAAGGCGTCTATAGCGCCACAGGTTATTGAATATTTTTTTTAAATTATAAAGGTACATCAACAGCTTCTGTATAATAAAACATCAGTACTAAGTATAGGTAACAATAGCCTCGGACTTACACAGTTGTAAGTTATAAAACTAATATTAATAATTTGTTGTTAATCTTGTTCTGTTTTGATGGCTAGCTTTTAGTGTTTGTTGTTTCGCGCTACTGAAAGAAACCTTGAAAAACCTTAGCGATCGAAAGAAATAAAGAAAACATGTTTTAGGTCACTGAAACTCATGCATACAAAAATAAAATTTAACAAAAAAATTAAACCTCCGAAAAAACTGAAAAACAAAAAAAAATAAACCTATTTTATTTAATCTGTTGTTTTATGAACGTATGATCTGAAATAAATTTATTATTATTAATAAATAGTTCTTAATCTAATGTAAGTAAGTATACCTAAGTAATTTTGAGTCGACGCCAAACAAGCAAATTAATATCGTTGCGAGTGAGTGGTCATACGAAGAGCGCATTTTTTGTTTGGAATGTTAATGTTTATCGCTGGAGACTTCACGTTGCATTGTAATTTAATTTGGTTATTTCTTTAGATTTAAGATAATTTAGTGATCTTTGTTCATTGGTTGTTCGAAGCTTACCATAGTGTTTTGTTTGTCTTAAACATAATCTATAAAACGGTACGCTTCTGTTTTATTAGGTACCTGTTTAATTCTAAAGCCTGTATTATTATGAACTTCTAATACTTATTTAGGACCATGAGTTACGTGGCTACCAACTTTTGTAGTGTGAAAGATAAACCTTTATCAAACTATTGCTCCATCATTTTGAGAGGACAAAGTATTTGCGGCTAAGAAACTCCAAATTCTTTCACGCATTACACTTATTTCAATACCATAGAGTCTATATTCAAGGGCCGAATAGTTTTATGACCATATCGATAAGTTTGTGTGACGTAGTTGCCAATGGCCGCCGAAATTGGGGTGCGATTTTCAACGTACTAAATATCGGTAACTCGAATTATTTTTCAATCAAGCGAGCGTGTGATGCAAGTTTATAATTCTTCCATATTCTTGTATAATGACAATGTAATAGGGGCTGGCGATTGAGATTGGATATTGTTATACAAAGATAATAAAACTTTTAATGGAATAAAAAATAATTATAAAAGAGTTGGCTAGATTTGGTGAAAAGCCGAGACTCGGCGGAAAAAGCGTAGAAAAACGGTCGACAAGATGAGTTGACGATTTAACTTAGCTTTTTGGGAAGACTGGGACAAGATAGACTTAACGCAGAGAAACATGACGTAATAAGGAGGCCTTCGCCCAGCTGTGGTTAGAAAAATAACACTAATTGATAATGATGGATTTTCGTAGATAACCTAAAAAATTACGACGATGTCGCAATCAATGTGCCTTCATATAAGGCTCAAACAATACAAAGTAGTTAAATCAAAGAACAGTCAACACGAAACAAAGAAGATGGGAAAAACCTGCTGCAGAATTTCTAGGCGCGGGCTAAGCCAAAAACAATCAGGTTATCAAAACAGAGCGTCAACTCATATAACCGCCAAATACCGAATTGTTATTATTGTTGCCAGAAGAGATATAAACAAAAATATCAAGTAACAAAAACAAAGCCTGTGGTTCGTATAATATTACTCGTTTCTATTTCAATATTGAGAACCACTGCGAATGAGAGAAAGAAGGTTATATTAAGGAAAATGCAGCTATATGCGGGGCGGAGTATATTAGACACATACATAATGTATTAAGGAGTGTTCTAATTATTATTATGGCCTTCTCCAGAAGAAAACGTTTTGATTTTGTTTTGAGGGTATGTTTGTCCTTGGTTTTGTCTTTTTCCGTTGCTATGCTATTTGAAGGTAAAGTATGGGAGTATTTATTTCTTTCATCATAGATGAAAATCCAGATTTGTACGTGGAGGTGAATTAATTTGTATTTTTTGTGTGAGTGCAATAATTATTTCTTCATCCCTGGCATGGCTCGGTTTTGACTTTACGATGAATGCTTGTGATGAAATCATGTTATATGACCTTTTTTCTAGTAGCTTTCTCTTCGTTATTTCAGCCGAAAAATGACACTGCTAATCATAGTCTCCTCCTCAAGCATCGCCACATCGACCTGTTCTGTGCTTCTCGCATCTAGTGGTTTCCTGCGGCCTTCACAAGTTCATCCACGTTTTGGGACGCCTTGGAACGCTACGGCTTCCGGTACGGTCGCCACTCCAGAACTTTCCAGCCCCATTGGTCATCTGTTTTGCGACCAATGTGCCCTGCTCACTGCCTGTTAAGAGGCTATTCTTCGGGCTATATCGGTTACCGTGGTTCTACTGCGGATTTGTTCATTTCTGCTTCAATCATGCAGGAAAACTCCAATAATAGCCCTCTCTATTATCCTCTTTTCTTACATTGTAATGGTAAATTAAAAAGATACCTCCAATAAAATCAATTACGTAGGCCTAACGATATAGCTTTTAAAACAAAACACTGTCATAGCATTCTAAGGGATATGCTATGTAATTTTTAACGTACGTACGTTTATGTAGTATATCTTTCTATCTGTCTTTACCGTTTTCATATAGAAAAGCGATGCCTATGTTGTACATATAAGGATAATTTTCCTTCCTCAACAGCAGTATAATGCGTACACCCTGCATATAACCGTTTTCCTTACCCCACCCACACAATCTTTGGATCAGCATACTTTATTAAACAAATGAAAATTCCACAATAAAATTGATGACGTGCAAAATTAGGAAATAAAAACTTATTCATAATACTAAAGTGGCTAAAGTATGGTCTATAACAAAGGCAGGTGCATCTGAAATCGGCGTTTTACGGCAGCGTATAATGTGAGCCGTCAATTTCTCTTTATGGTCTCGTCTCGCATCGCCGACGAGGGTGACTAGCGGAGCGGTTCGGGGGTTGAGTTGTTTTGACAGCGGATTTCGCACTTGATGCAAAACGTGGTGAAAATTAATCTGTACTACCGTGAGATTCTTTATCTTTAACATCCATAGTCTTTTCAAACCGTTTGGCGTACTCTTCCTGTCTTGTACCAACCTTGTGCCATCGTCGGCATATCTTGCTATTAGTATTTCTACTCTTCATATAAAGAAAAAATAGGTCGATCGTTTCTTGGTGTCGTTTTTATTTGGGTTTTTGTCGGGTATGTATGTAGATCAAATTGGTAACTTGTCAAGTTATATTCATTGTTTGTTTTTTATTGTGTATTTTTGGATTGACCTGATAGCCATTTTTATTAGCATAAAGTTGACCAATCTCAAAAACTCTTATCTTTCGAAATCTCGAACTCGTACCTATAATTTGTTTTTAGTGATCTTTTTTTTTGTTTGTGGAAATCCTCATGGATACGTTCCGTCTGGGAAGAACGGCGGGTTATGTCGGATTCCTACCGACTTAAACCCCACTGTTCTTTCTAGTACCATAAGTCGGGGGCCCGGAAGATACTTGTAAATTCGCTGCAAGCCCGATTGGTATCAGCCCGCCATGCCTAACGGGCCCCATCACCAAGTGCGGCCGATCCCACGACGGCACGTCCTTCCATTAAGGCGCGCATACTGCGTACCACCACTTTGAGTCTGACTGCTCGAGTGACGACACGGCCCCAATTTCGCCGCTCGCAGGCCCCATCTTATGGTGGCCGAAGATCGTTAAGCGCCCTTCGACGCCCGACTGCTCTTCTGGTGCGGGTGGAATGAGAGGTATGCTCTCTCTACCTCTCCGCCGCCTCCTTTGCATGCACCACCTCCTCGCAAAAAGAGGCCACAGCATCCCACGCGTCTTCGCTTCCGACCATGGGCTGAACCACGGCCGGAAATTAGAGATCACCCGCACCAAGTGTCGAGACGAGGGCACAGCGCTGTTGGGCCCAAGCTGAGCACTCCTCTAGCGTATGTTGCGCCGTGTCCACCTGGCAGTCAACACAGTGATGACAAGCGGGCGTCCGCTCCCGACCTATGCGAGGCAGGTATTTCCCGAAACATCAGTATCCAGTAAGCACCTGCGTCAGCCGGAAACTGAGGGCGCCTTGCTACCTCTCCAGCCATTCCTCCATAACAAGCCTTACCGCCACTAACACGGTGAGTCCCCACCTGGGTAGTGACCATGCCACTGTTGGACAAAGGCTTCCTTTTTCATCCTCCAAACTTTTATATTTAGTGTAGTAAAGAGCTATCACCTCCCAAATCTGCCCTGCAAATAAGTCTTCAAGATCATCTCTAACACAAGCACCCCAAATTTTAAAACAGCGTACATTATTATCCAACAGGCTTGTATAGGGACACATTTCTGTGGCTGTTTAACGTTATTACATGAGTATAAAAGGTCGGCGAGTAGAATCCGCTAAGTTTATGGTTTTTGTGACATTCCATAAAGTTGTGACCTTCGCTGGGTTTCCCTTTACAATAGAAATGTCAATGGTACCTAATGAATTACTATGCCGGGGCGTAAATATTATACAGAAAGAGACTGACATATATGAGTGATAGAGACGACGGTCTACAAAGCCGTTTTGTTTTCTAGTTCGAGTAATTTGTCGTTTGCGTGATGTAGGTAAGTTTTAATTTGTCTTCCGCTTAAGTTCATGTAGTCTTCTTCTCTTCTCATGTAGTTCTCTTCTTTCGCTTTAGTTCATGTAGTCCTCTTAAGTACTATAATTGCCATATTAATTGTGAACCACTATTAAACCTTTTTATAATACAGTCTGCTTGCTTTACTTCCACCTGGACGTAGACAAGTGTGTTTACTGAACATCCCATACACTTACCCTTATGTCGCTATGCCTGTTTCCATGAAGGATTAGGCAGAGGTGTATCTATAGTACACACACATTTCGCCAGTTATGTTTAAGTCCCATGTTATAGAGGGTGAGTCTATTGCCATCTACCGAGCACCAATCCAGCCTCCGGGCTGCTACTAAGCAAATCGTTAATGAAAAACACAATAACACTTTGCTCAAACCCAAACTCAAAACATTTATTTCAATTAAACCAATTACAGGCACTTTTGAACTGTCAAGGGGTCGGTCAGTCAGAAAGATGAAGCTAGTTGCCCATTCCAAAGCGTAGGTACCTGTGGAGAAGAACGGGCAAACAACTCCATGGAGACTCTTTTAAATCTAAATAATATGCCCGACCTGGAAATCGAACTCAGGAACATGCTCAACAATAATATTTGCGACCACTAGACCAATGAGGCAACCTATCTAACTAATTGTAACTTGGGTTTAAAATTCCTCAGTACTCCCCTCTCACCGACTAAATACGAAGTAATACAAATTAGTCTTACAATAAAACCGTCCAATATAGATCTAAAAATCTGTAACAAGGCTCCAGATATCCTATTGAACGGAACGTCATTATTATAATCAGATTCGGCCGGATTTCGGATTTGCGCCATACCTATGTACCTATAGACCGCACAATGACCTATACTATAGTATAGCTAGCCATACAAATTGGCCTCGCAAATCAAGCCTATTTTGCCCTGTCGAATGGAGTTATGGAGTGAGGGAGGTCGAATTATATTAGCTGTGTAGTTACAATTATGTATGTTGGACCACTATGATAATGGAACCCTTCGCTGAACCTGTATGCACGCGAGACAATGACTTTCCAATTGTTTCTGTAATTACGGCATTCAACCAGTTATTGGTATTTATACCTATGTGTAATGTTGAAGCTATGCTAATATTTTCAGCTAAACAGCATTTGCCTAATTAAAGGCACATAGTACTGGTAGAGCAGTGGTGGCCCAGTGGTAATAGCCGCGAATTACGAATTGTATGGTAGGTTCGAACGCAGGCAGATACTTTGCTTTGAGTAAATTATTTCATCACCACTGCTCTCAAAACGGTGAAGGAAAACATCGTTAGGAAGAAATAAAAATTCGAAGACATGTGACATCTACCAACCCACAATGGGCCCGCGTGGTGGATTACGGCCCACTCCATCTCACTGAGCTGGCTGATTATATTTAAGACTGGTAGTTCCACAGCGTAGGTCTACAGAACAGTAGCAGGTACTGTGAGCTCTCTGCGTACTCACAGTCATCATCTGCATCATCTGCCTAGCCTTTTCCCAACTATGTTGGGGTCGGCTTCCAGTCTAACTGGATGCAGCTGAATACCAGTATTTTACATGGAGCGACTGCCTATCTGACCTCCACAACCCAGTTACTGGGTAATACGATACCCCTTGGTAAGACTGGTTGTCAGACTTCTGCTTCTGACTACCCGTAACGACTGTCAAAGATCCACGAATGACAGCCGGGACCAACGGCTTAACGTGCTTTCCGAGGCACGGAGGGGTCTCAGTATGTGAAGATGGTCACCCATCCACAGACCAACCGCGGCAAGCGTAGCTTAACCTGATCGATCGACCTGTGCGGCTGTTATTATTTAGCCACGGACCCCTCATCTATCATATATCATATATCTACTCACAATACCCAGATAAATGAATTAAACAAATATTTATCGAACAACTTTGATCATTGTTTCTACAAACGGTTCGACGATTGTTACATATTCATAATATCACCTCGTTTGTCAGCTAATTTGACTCCTACTGTTTTTTCTGCTTTCTAATATTTGTCTCCTAATTATGCCATGAACTTATCAAAATATTCATAAAGGTTGCATTTAAGAACCAAATCCTACTTAATATTATAAATGCGAAAGTTTGTGAGGATGGATGGATGTTTGTTATTCTTTCACGCAAAACTACTGAACGGATTTTGATGAAACTATGCAGTAATATAGCTTATACGTCAGAATAACACATAGGATACTTTTTGTCCCGATATTCTTATGGGATCGCCACTTATGCGGGTGAAACCGCGGGGCCCTGCTAGTAGGCTATAATCTCCACAGTACCCTATCTCTTGATGAGATATTTATCTCTTAGGTGGATATGGTGGACAACGCACCTTTGATTTCTTTCGTATTGTAGACGGTCTTAGGAGGCGGTGACCAGCCTATCATTGCGAAGTCTAGATTTTTTTTTTGGCAACCTATAATGTTATTTAGTATACGCAGCCCACAAATATCTCAAATCGCGATATCCTTTTTCCAATTAAAGAAAATTAAATTAAAATTTTACTTTGTAATTGGAAAGCTACTCTAATAATCTGTTTAAGCATCGCATTTATTATCTAAAAACATTGGCTTATTTAATCGAAATTCATTCCACAATATCCTAACAACCTGTGTTTAGCGAAAACCGCAATTTATAGCCACTTCACAATAAATAATTCAAACAACTAAATATACATTTTGTTTTATACACAAAGAGCCGAGTTCAGACCAAGCAAGTTTTGCTGGGTGTCGCTTGGTCAGTAGCCGTGTACTGACAATGCCAAGGCTGATTGGCTGAAAAATTCGCGTCTGCATACGGCCTATTACACGGTTTATTCGAGCGGAAAACGTCTTGATCTCGAAGTAACTGCTGCAAAGGCTTGAACTGACTTAGCCTCAAAACCACAGATATAGATAGAACTAGATAACGCAAGTATCACGATCTGTATGAAAACCAAGCGTGCCATTTTTTGACTACCTACTATGACGTCACAAGCACTATTTAGTGATGGGAAAATCAAATCGATTCAAAGACGCCGCTAAGTGCGGCACCAGTCTCGCCCCACCCCCGGGGCCTAGCGCCAGTGCTCACCCTCACCCAGCCAGCAGTACACAGGACTGAGCGCGAATGTGGTGGCTTACGATTTTTGTACGTAAGCTGGTGCGATTTTTGGCACGCGAAGTATTTGCTCTTGCGTAATCTAGGTGTATCTATATCTGTGCTCGAAACATTAGTCAGGACGTACTTTGCATAGCAGGCCCGATAAATAGCAGCTCCTGCCACCTGCTATTTAAGCCGACATTGGTGTGATTTGCTCCTGGTTTCGGCGCAGAGGATCTGCTCACTAAATCCGTCAACTAAGATACGGGCCCGTCTAAAAGTTGATGAGTAAAAATAAGTGACAAATTCAATGTTTTGGACGAGCTAAAACACATCGGGATAAGGGCTGTCAAATCTTGGTGTTATTCCTTCTTAGTTCGAGCCACGAACTAATCTTTTATTTGTAAGTAATACAAAAGACAGAATATCGCAGTATTACCGCAGTGTCCCAAGACGAAAGTCTTTGACCAGTGCGTGTTGCCAGTTACGACCTATTGCACTGAAACGTGGTCGCTCACAATGGGCCTTATTAGAAGGCCAAAAGTCACCCGAAGGGCAATGGAGAGGACTATTGAGTTTCCCTGCGTGATCATATCAGAAATGAAGAGATCCGCAGGAGAACCAAGGTAACCGACATAGCCCGAAGAATTGCCAAACTTAAGTGGCAGTGGGCAGGGCACATTGCTCGCAGAACAGATGCCTGATGGGGCCGAAAGGTTCTGGAGTGGCGAACGCGTACCGGAAGGCATCCTACAAGGTGGACCGACGACCTTGCGAAGGCCGCAGGAACCCATTGGATACGAGAAGCACAGAACCGGTCGAAGTGGAGGTGCTTGTCCCCCAAGCCTATGTCCAGCAGTGGACGTCTTTCGGCTGAAATGATGATGATGATGAATATAAAAGAGGACACGCCCGTAATTTTGACCGAAACTACGTATTTCTTGCCAATCGAGTAGACTCCTTGATTGTTTTATTCCAATCTACATAAATAGACAACATAGAAGCAGCTGATGACAATGTCCACGCAAAGTTTAGTCACGGTGCAAAGTTTGTTGGAAACGGTAGACCTCAAAACCCAACTCAATCTTTTCATACATTTCTATTAAGTCTTCTTATACTCAGCGGGGTTATTTCGTAACACGCTTACAATGGCAATGACATTCATTTTGACAATTCAACAACATTCATTGCGTTTTTAATTTTTTTTTAATTGTCTGCTCGATAGCGATGGATTAGGAATTTCCTTCAAAATTCTTCAGATTGCGATGAAAGGTGTAGAATTAAATGATTGGGGTGCAGTTCTATATTGTCATTGTTTAGGCAGGCTAGCAGCTATGGCATTAAAATTTGTCTGGTCTAGAAATCTTTTAATGGCCAGACAGAAAGAAAACCATATAAACGAGATTGCTTTGGCACAACCAGAAAGGTAAATTAGGGCGGCAGGTAAATTAGAAAAGTTTTTGAAATCTAAAAACTTATTCATGTGGATAGACCCACGGGCACAGCTAGTCATATAAAATCTAATTCATAATAATTACCTACCCACAATATTACGGTCAACAATTTCAAATTATTTATACATAATTCAAACTCGTATCAAAGTAATAATACATTTCATTGCCTACTAATATAATACCCTTTTATTCAGGCATATGTAATTATAAAGCTGTGATCCGACCTAACTCGTGATTTGCAGTTGCTAATTTTGCAATTCATTTAAGCGTTTTATTGATTTATATTTAGTTTGTCCGCACTATGGTACATGTTTATGACCCCGGCTGTCATTCGTGGATCTTTGACAGTCGTTACGGGTCGTCAGAAACCCGCAAATCTGACAACCAGTCTTACCAAGGGGTATCGTATTACCCAGAAACTGGGTTGTGGAGGTCAGATAGGCAGTCGTTCCATGTAAAATACTGGTATTCAGCTGCATCTGGTTAGACTGGAAGCCGACCCTAACATAGTTGGGAAAAGGCTAGGGAGATGATGATGACTATGGTACATGTTTCGTGTCGTGCTAGCTACATGCTTGTAACATATTTGTTGCCTAAAACGTAGCCCTCCCTCGAACGCGTGGAGAAACTAAACGTGACTCTAAATTCTAACGATTTTAAAATTGGAAATAGTCTTAAAACTAATGTATTTTGAATTTAACCCGTCTGCCTTCAAAGCAAGAGAGCACAGGCATCTTCTGGGCATGCTCGTTCCATCATAGACCTCATCCATCGCTATCCATCGGGCATAATTGAGGTCAAGAGCAGGCCGAATCAGCAATAAAAAAAAAATATTGTGACGAACACTATTTTTAATCCGGGGACAACGGGAAGTAATTTTACTTATTTTATTAAATTCCCGTTGTCCCCGTTAACGGGGACACAGATTACGGGGACAACGGGAATATACGTCATAATCAGCCTATAGTGTTTCCGCTGCTAGGACACAGACCTCCTCTAGTTAAAAGGGAGTGGGCCGTAATCTACGACGCGAGCCCAGTGCGGGTTGGTATATGTCACATGTCTTCAAATTTTTGGTTCTAGAACATGCCGGTTTCCTCAAGATGTTTGCCTTCACCGTTTTGGGAAAAATATTTTGACCGAAATGCTGTCAGGTTGTTGTATTTTCGAGTCAAAACTGGTTCAAATTTACGTTAAGTTTACGTACTTTTATGCTATTCTGTAATATGTAAATTTTGCTTCGCACAGTGCACATACTATTTTAAAAGCAAAGTATGTTTTTTTTTTCAAATGATCGCGTGTTAACACAGGGTTTAAGTTTGTCAGAAACGTACAAACGAGTTACATAATCTTTTACATTACCGATATCCAATCTCACCCTTACAAACAAAAACTCTAATATCATTATAGTTTTAGGCAACGGAAGCCCAAAACACACCCGCTCCATCAAGTTTATCGACACATGAAGGTGAATTCAACATATTTAATTAGTTTAGACTTGGGTCACAAAACAGATATTTAAATAAATACAGAAGGTCGGCTCCATAGAACGAGCTAAAACGCACACACACATAGACACAGTTCACGTACAGCGAGTGCAAGCGTACTTGCGACTGGCATTCGTTTGAGGGATGGTTGTTTCAAACGATTCGTTAACGTAACATTCGTACGTCAAAAATAATAACGATTACGTACTCGTTATTATTTGACATACGGCTAGGCCATAATTTTGTAATTGTAATTTGAAACAACACTTTTTTGGTTTGACGATAGTTAGCGCCATATTTGACGTATACGCGTGCGTCAATTAGACGTGAAACAACCCGCCCTGTGTTTGAGATCGCCTTACGTCTGAGTCTGTGTGCGTGTGCCTGTTTTCGCTCGTTGTATGGAGCCGGCCTTCTGTACTTTCCATTTTGTGCTTGAGTAAAAGGAGTGATTAATTTTGCTACCGAACTTATTTATGAATGGGAAAATGTGGATTTTAGTATATGTCTCAATGGAATTTAGGATGATAAAATTCAAAATTCGCTGAACGTAATTGAGTGTTTTATTGGCAAATGAGAGCAAAAGGTTATTTTAAAGTTTGTTGGGTGTTCATCATTAATTTATTTAGGTTAATGTGGTTTGCCAACGTCCCACACAACACTAGTCGATGATGGTCTCAAAAGGGCGGCTGGGATGGAGATGATGTTGAAGGTGAAGAACCGAGTTTTAAGAAGGCCTATGTGCTTATCTAGTAGTGGGCAACGATAGACTAAATTGATCTACATCATCATCTTCGTGGCCTTTTCCTAAGTATGTTGTGGTTGGCTTCTAGTCTAACCAGATATAAGCTAGCTGAATACCAGGATACTGCCTATCTGACCTCGGCAACCGCGTTACTAAGTAAGAGTGCCTTTGTAAGACTGGTTGACAGACTTTTGGGCTTCTGACGACTCGTAACGACTGACACCAATGATTCACGAATGACAGCCGAGACCAGACCAGCGGTTTAAGGTGCAATCTGAGGCACGTAGATTGTTTCCCATCCTCGGACCGGCCTCGGCCAGCGTAGCTTAACCTGGTCGATCGACTCGTGCGGCTGTTATTGCTTAGCCACAAATTGATCTATTTAATATTGGTTAAGATGAATAGAATAGGTTCTTTGACATTTGGGTTTAGCCATATAGCTTAGCTATCGCTGCATGTTAGGCGAGTGACGTAACATCACTGCAGTGACGTCAAATTGGCAATCCATCGGCAAATCCTTTGCTGTTGAATGTGTCAATTAGTGGTATTTTCCACCATAGGCGCCGTCACGTCGTCGGCCTTTAATACCCTGTATTGCAAGCTACTATTGATATCTATAAGGCTGGTTTTATAGTCACGCCGCTAGACGTGCCGCTGGGCAGCGCGCGCGTTCGGATATGTATGGGGTAGTAGTTGCGTTTCAAAGTCGCGCGCTTGAGCAGCTCCGTTCAGACTAGTTGTAACAGGACGGCTTCGCTTGCGTGGACTATTATAAAAAAAAATAGACAGAGAACATTTATTTAAATTTAATTAAACCATTCATGCTAACATGATACATGAGAATGTAACTCTGTCTGTCTGTTTATTATCTTTTCACTTGGATTTCGATGGTAAAAAAAAACATATGCGGTCGGGGAACCCCCGTCAGAACCGAAGTTCCTTGCGTTACACTCGCACGCAGACACTCGTACATAATAGAATGAGATAGAGAGAGAATAAAGTGTGAATCTAATACGCGTTTTTAATACAGACCCATGTAATATAAGTTTTTAGAAGTTCTTTTAAAGTTGTCGCCATCTTGAATTTTCATTTTGACCTCGCTATCGGCTTTGAAAACCATGAAAACTATACCTATTCAGGAAGAAGAAAAAAAATTTTCGCTATCGCCATCTTGGATTTTCATTTTGATTTCAGCACGAAATCATGGCCAACTACTTTCAAACACCACATTAATACGACTCATTATGAAAATGCAGACCTTATCAAGCAGATTCAATTACTAGGCCCAAATATAATCCACAAATTACCATAAAAACGCAATTGTTTCCATACAATCGGCCTCACGATCTCCTAAACACACTCATGACGTCGCAACGTAGTCAAAACTAGAATTGTATTTAATTAGGCGAGCCAATGCTGGGTTATTATTATAATTGTACACATAACAGGCTATTATCACGCTACCTGCTTGCTTCTGATATTGATACACGCTAGGGATTGCGTGAGTGACGAATTTTTGGATACGGTATAAGGAACTAACTAGCTTCATCTTTCTGACTGACCGACCCCTTGACAATTCAAAAGTGCCTGTCATTTGAAATAAATGCTTTGAGTTCGCAAATCGGATCAAGTTTATATAAAGCACGGAGTGAATTTGTTTGAGTTTTTATAACTAATACTGAAAAGTGTGCGGCTATGAACGTGGCGACTGTGGTTTACTCATTTCAAAATAACCTGAAAGTGGGCACAAAAATTATGTTTGTGGAACCCAAATTTTTGTTTTTTATTTTATTTATTAAGGAAAACAAACAATTACACAATATACATGGTTAATAATAGCTTATAATCTAGATATATCAGTGCGTAACTAACTACGAGTACATTATCCACATGTTACAAATTCGAATCGAAATCTAGAAGAGCACGAGTACAACATTACTAATTAATCTTACAAGTTAATAAATCCTATTCTTCTAATACTAAAATTTATACATATATGAAAAAAACAGTTAATCATCTGCTTCTTCGATCATTTTAAGTAGATCAATGCGAATTTTGATAGCTGACAAAAAAAATCAGAATTTTATTTATAATTATTACTAAGAGACGAGGAATATAAGGTGATATGCAACAAGATGGGTTGACGACTTCAATGATGATGCCTTCAATTTTATATTCTATATAAACTCTATGTCGCTAGTTATAAGTTTCCCGAAAAGAAAAAAAAATCGACACGAAATCGATCGACATCGAAAAATCGTACGATAACAATATTTAAGTGAACCACAAGAGGAAGACAATGGGTAGCGGGATTGTCCGAAAGGGTTACCACTGCCCTGGAACATAAAGGGCTAAGGAAGGAACACGGGTGGGTTTTAGTCAGTAAGAGTCTGACACTCCCTTCCGCTCCACCCAGAGCGGGAGAAGTCATTAGATGATTTCCAATCCATAAAAAAAAGAGGAAGACAATGCAATAATGTGAGAGTGCAGGATTTGTTACTTCTTGGATGAGCCGCATCTACAAGCTCAATTTAAATTAGCCAGCGAAACTGCGCAGACGTGATGGGTATGGATATCTAAACACGATGAAATAAAAAAAATCCATAGTGATAATCTTAATTTTTGGAGTTAACAACCGTGTTTAGTCTAATTAATTCATTTTGTAGCAAACTCTATCAATCTATGGAAAGACAACAACAAACAACGATGAAATTGACAAATTATGGATCCACAACTAAAAGGTACAAATATCCAATGAACAGCTCTGATACTTTAGCTAGATTTTTTGTTCTTGTGTTCTTATGTTTTTGTTTTATTATTATTTTTATCTTATTTTTTGGAACGTGAATGCTGTGTTTTTCTGTTCTCTTTTGTTGTGAATGCTGTGCACGTCTGTAATTGACGTAAACACTAGTCCATGTCTCTGTTCTCAGTTATTTGTAAATGTTTGTGTTTGTGTTGTTGATGTGCCTTAATAATAAATAAATAAATAAATAAATACCAATTAGCAAACAAAAATTTCCATTCCAACTGAAAGTTATTCATATAACTTCACTAAATAAATATTTTAAAATATTTTCCATAACAACTGACAGAGTTAAGCATTTTAACGGAACGATTCTTCCAGTTCTTAACATTAATAACGGGTTCGTTCAAATTCTCCAATAACAAGTTAATCCAATATAAACCGGTCGCCAAATAAAATTATCTGCTTCTGAAATTCATGAATCTATTAAAAACAGATTCCATCGTAATATGTACCGAAAATCACGAACAATGTGGTAAATTCTCATCATTTTCAACACATACTATGTGAAGGAGTCCTTCATGGAACTACCACAACGGTAACTACGAGTATATCTACCTCCAAGCAGAGTAGCGTTTGAAGAGTTTTGAATACCGATGCCAGTGTAAAACTAGGTACATGAAATACTAGCTGCGCCCCGCGGTTTCACCCGCATAGGTTTCGATCCCGTGGGAATATCGGGATAAAAACTATGCTATGTCCTCTCCCGGGACTCAAACTATTTCATCTAAATCGGTTTTGTGGTTTAGGCGTGAAAAGGTAACATACAGACAGACAGATAGAGTTACTTTCGAATTTATAATATTAATTAGTATGGATTTTGAGCTTTGTATCTAATATAACAACGCTTCAGTGACGGCTCTCTATATGTCCATAGAAGACCACATACAATCAGATAGGGCGTCTGTTTCACTGTCATCCGATAGTATATTGAAAAACTTTCATTATTTATTGTCTATTGTCTTCTACATTGAATAGAAATGTGAAGATTAGCCCAGGAAACATTTTGGTGCTGTAATTATGGTATTCTGTTATTTTGTGTCGAATATGTTTAATATGTGAAGCTAATAAAGCAATAAAAAACTTTATTGTTTACATTAATAAACTAGATAAAATAGTTGTCATTATTACTTACGTACTGTCACAGCAACAATGTTGAAGCTAATTGAAATTAAAGAAAAGCTTCGGGTTTAAGTAGTAGTTTTGGGACAGAGTTTATTGAAAATAAGAAAATTACAATATTAAAAGTACTTTTTTTGTAACAGCGAAAAAATTCATTATAATAATAATATAAATGAAATATTATCCTGAGTGATTCACTTTTACTCTTATCTTTGTTTTTTTTTTCTGTGTGACAATCAAAAATGTGGATCACTTGCTTCTCAAACTTGCGCTGTACCTACGACGGACATCTGCAATACTGTACTGCGAGACATCAGAATATGCGTTGCGATCCTTCAGAATTTTTTCGGGTAACTGCACTCGTCACGCTCATTGGAGTACTAACAATACTAAAAACTAAAACATATTGAACCCTTCGTATCCACACGAACGTAGATCCACGCGAGACACAATGGCTTTTTAATTGTTTCTGTAATTACGGCATTCAACCGGTTAATCTAAGCAAAAACGAAAATCGAAGGCCAATGTAATTGAAAAGCTTTCTCCGCAACAATAAAATCACACTTTTAACGGAATTCAGAAATTCGTATCTCAAAAACGCACCTGGAAGTCTCTGCAAGCCGAAGTATCTCCCCAAAAATCCATCAGTTGATTAATAGATTCTCAGGATGCTTTCCAAAAATTCCTATCGAACAACAATTCTTCGAGCACTGAATGCCGTATTCACTCCCTTCGCACTTCGACTTCCCTTCCCAGGGTTGGGCCTCCCTCCGAATAGAAATGTGTTGATTATTTATAAATAGCGCTATTCTGTGATTCGTCGGCAGGTATTGTTCGTCCACCATTGTTGGCTTGTTTTATACTTTCGATATGATGAGCATTTCAGCTTCATTTCCTTCAGAGATTGACTAAATTTTCGAATGATTTAATAAAATTAAAGGCTTTACTTAGATTGGTGCTTAGCGTGATTTATTTAGTTGATGTTTGATAGAGTGGATTAAAATGAAGGGGAGTTTTGTGTCCGTAGTCATTGAAATCCATTTAAGGATTGGCTGTACTAGGGTCTTTTGTTAATATAATAATCAGAGGGGTCGTTTTGGGACTCGATTTTATTACATTTTCGCTATATAAACACTATGAGACCTTTTGACTAATCTTTTCCAGTAGCCACGGTGGTAAATCGCCATTATACGTCAAAATATTGATACTAGGCTTATAATCCTTTAGTAGACAAAAAGCTTTAATTTAATAATGATATACTGCAGCCGTTACAAAAAATACCTTACAAAACTCAATTTACATGAAAGCTTCATCAACTTGCAAATACAATCTCATTTAGTAAATTGTAGCCCATTTTCATGATATTCGTTTGATTCACAAAATATTTTTCAAGTTGACTCCCACAATTCCTCCGGGGATGTAATGCACAGGTAAACATTTTACGAGCCATTTCAAAGTTGACAGGTGTCGTAAAATGCATTCAGAATTGAGGATTGCAAGTTTGACGATAAAAAAGTTTCGGCTGAAGCGAATGTCGAATTATTTAATGATGGTAACATGAATGGAAGAGTGATAAAAGTTAAGTAAAGATATAATTATGGTGATGGTTTATTACTGGAATGTGGAGTTACGATAAGTACTACATCAAACTAGCTAAGTTCGCACGATATTAAAATGTTTCTTAACCATATTGTTAGGAGAAAGTTCTGGTTCGCCAGTGCCACCGCTCGATCATGATTTCTTATCCTCAAGTAAAAATGATACCACATCACGTTTCTCTGTAATATATTCTATTGTTTTTTGTGATTCGTGTTCGACTTGTTCTAAGTAACGACATTTTTTTCAAAATTTTGAGGTGCTTGTGGCTAACGCGGTCAAGCTACATATTGGTTGTAAATTGTTATTCGGTAGATATTATTTTTCAGTTTCTTTATTTTTTTTCATAATCATTTAATTTTTTTTTTGTACCTGCCGGAGTCCTATGTTAAGGTGGATCCACACATTGCGAGGCATGCGCTCCGCACGGCGCACAACGCATGCCTCGCCAAGTGTGGACCTGTATATTCGTGGCGAGGCATGCGCTCCGCACGCGCGAGGGCGAGCCAACGTATGTCGGCAAATGCTTCAAGATCAAAGTGCCTCAGTGCGAGCATTACGTTAGGTGTGGACGTAGCCGCGCGTGCACGTTCGAGGCGTGCGCCGCGTAGAATATCAACGCACGCCTCGACTGCGAAAATGAAACTGCGTTTTCTCGGGCCAAACAGCGCGCAGCGCATGCTCGGGCCGATCCAACCCACACAGCAGCAGTCAAGATGGCGCCTTTGCATCGCATGCGCGTATCCGCTGCTGCTTTTATAATTATTAATTCAATTATTGAAAAGAAAAGGAAAGAAAAAAGTCGTCGTTGGTGGGTTAAAAAGTTCTTCCGCCTGCGTTATGAACACGGAAATAAGCTTTTCGATGATCTCTCATTTGAAGAAAATAAATAATGATTATGTTTAGGATCCCATAATAATCTATTACTTTCGTATAATAAAACTGCTTTTCTTAACATTTCTTTGTCGTTCATAATGCGCGCGTACATCCGCAGCGAGGCGGACACAACCATCCAAACGCAACGCACTGCTCGCAATGAGCCGGCCGCCACACGGCGCACAGCGAATAGCGCGTGTGCGGCGCACACGCGCTGTGCGTTGTGCGCCGTGCGGAGCGCATGCCTTGCCAAGTCTGCGCGCCTACTTGCCTCGAGCATTTGCTTCGCACGCGATGGCTCGACCCGAGCATATGTTGGTATAATTTGTCAACACGCACGCCTCAAGCCGAGGCATGCGTTGTGCGCCGTGCGGAGCGCATGCTCGCAATGTGTGGATCCACCTTTACTTGGGGTTGGCGAAAATGCTTTTCTCTACTTATCCCTTTTTTTTTGTTTTTCTTTTTGTGTTCTTCTTTTCTTTTTTTTTTCTTCCATCTCATCAGTAATTTTAAGACTATTACATTTTAGAAATATAATCTACCTCGTTGGTCTAGTGGTCGCAAGTGCTACCAACATGAGGTCCTGGATTCGATTCCCAGGTCGGGCAGTGTTATAGGGTTTTTCTATCAGGAATTTCTCAGTAGCGATCCGGAGTCTAGATTTGTGCCCAGTTGATGACAATAGGCCCGGATAAGACTTAAAAATAACTGGCGAACTGTGATTGTACCATAGGTAGACCTCTGACTAAACCTTTGGGGATTACAGGTGTGGTGTAATGTTATGTTAAATATCATTGTCATAGTAGAATATTCCAACGACAGTCACGTGTTCTTTCAAAATCTATTTATATAAAAGAAAATCGGGTTAGTTACATTATTAATTTATAACTCAAGAACCACTGCTAGACCGATTTTTATGCTCTTTATTTTGTTAGCCCCGAATAGCAGAATAACTATTATAACATGGGGAAAATTCACGACAAAAAAAAAAGATTTTCGCATACATTTTGTATGGACTTTTTTTATTCTTTTATTCTGAGGCGGTACGAATTACGTCGGCCGGGTCAGCTAGTAGTGTCATAAACCTACACAATCACCAATATATTAACCTTTCTAACTCCATAATTACGCGCAAAATATTTCAATACTTAATCTGTTTTGTTTTTTTTTTTCTTTATTATTCAAGTTACATAATTTTACATACTGAGACCCCTCCGTGCCTCGGAAAGCACGTTAAGCCGTTGGTCCCGGCTGTGATTCGTGGATCTTTGACAGTCGTTACGGGTAGTCAGAAGCCCGAAAGTCTGACAACCAGTCTTACCAAGGGGTATCGTATTACCCAGTACCTGTGTTGTGGAGGTCAGACAGGCAGTCGCTCCATGTAAAATACTGGTATTCAGCTGCATCCGGTTAGACTGGAAGCCGACCTCAACATAGTTGGGAAAAGGCTAGGCAGATGATGATGATATTCAAGTTACATAATTATCTTTTTATAAGTACGTATTTCTGTGACAAATAAATCTATTTTTTAACCGACTTCAAAAAAAGGAGGAGGTTCTCAATTCGGTTGTATTTTTTTTTTTTATGTTTGTTACCTTAGTACGCCGTCATTTATAAACCAATTTGGAAAATTCTTCTTTTATTTGAAAGTATATACTTTCAGATTGGTCCCATTGTCATCAGGTCAGGATCTATGATGGGATCTTGGAGAAATCGAAGGAACTCTTCAAATATTATAGGCACACCTATAGCGATTTGGGTATTTTTTATAGTAACTCGTGCATTTGCTCTCGGAAAGCACCATTTGGTGAAGTGGAACTGATGATGAAGACCACAGATGGCCACCGGAACTACTCAATTATAAGTATTTTACGGGTTGCAATTTCGATTACTTTAATATGGTTTCTAAGCAATTTATGCTCATCACAATGCGAATGGTGAAATGGAGCTGATGGTGTCCACCATCAGCTCCATTTCACTATTCGCAGGAGAACTCCTGAACAATTAACGTCCCTGCATCGGGAAAAACAATATAAAGGCGATGAGCAAGTTGACACTAGGCTATTGTAACTTAGATAAATTACAAGCAGACCCACAAAAAGCGAGAAATAAAAACTTTTTAACAAAAAAAAAAACCAAGTTCCAAAAAAACTCTACAAAGTGAAAAATAACTTTAATTTCGGAAGTCGGTGGCAAAAAACTAAAATACAGATCCAAAGACACCGACTTCCGAAATTAAAGTTATTTTTCACTTTGTAGTGTTTTTTTGGAAGTCGGTTTTTTTTTTGTTAAAAAGTTTTTATCTTTCTTACTTGTTCGTCAATGTCGTGTTCCTCAAGGTAGACATTTTTTAATGAGTGTAATAGAAATAATTCCATAGTTCATAATGTGGGTCATATCATTAGGTATATCATGAATATTATATGGGGTAATTTACACTTAGGAGGCGTTAGGTGCCATTTTAAATCAGATACGGGTCATTAATGTTCTTTGGTAGCAGTAAAAATTATACGTCCATGACAACTTTTTATGGCTTTCTTTTTAAAATAATGTGGGTGTTTAATACGTTATATTTACAGCACAATTACTGTGCATTTATGTGAGGGGTTAATGGAACAATTTCTAATGATATGTCAATTTTTCATGTGGGTTTGATTAGGTACTCATACATAATAATATAATGGCAGGTCAACGTAGAGAAATATTTTAAAGGAAATAAATATTCTTAAAAATTACTTTTACCATGGGACTAGCACTGCAATATGACAAAAATAATTCACTGTTCTGTACAAAAGTGCAATACTGCAAGATCAAAATGTATGAAATAGCAATTGTTTTTTTCATATTTCATAGTTGGCTGAACGGTGAAGGAAAACATCGTGAGGAAACCGGCATGTCCTAGAACCAAAAATTCGAAGACATGTGACATCCACCAACCCGCATTGGGCTCGCATGGTGGATTGCGGCCCACTCTCTTTACAGAGAGCTTGTGTCCGAGCAGTGGGAACATTACGGGCTGATTATGCAGTTACAAATTACAACGCCTTTAGAGCCTATTTCGACAAATATAAAGACAAAGTGTTTGAAGGAGGTAACTTCCCGAAAAATCGATGAACGCGAAAAAAAAATGTTCTTTGATCCACACGAATTACCTATCATAGAATAAATGAAAACGATAATCTTCCCGGGTATGTTAAGAATTGATTAATAACATTCTGGCTATGCCGCCAGTCTCTTGGGTACATTACCAGTCGACAGTGATGCAAAGGGTATATTCGATGCCATATTTTAGTTTGTTAGTTTATTTAGCACTAGCTGTTACCCGCGACTTCGTCCGCGTGGAATTTAACAAAAAAGTTATTGTTCAGTTTTTAATTTTTTTTCGTGGGACCTTATTTAAAAGTAGCCTAAGTCACTCCTTAATACATCAGCTATCTGCCAGTGAAAGTCCCGTCAAAATCGGTCCAGCCGTTTCAGAAATTAGCCGGAACAAACAGACAGACAGACAAAAATTGTAAAAAATGTTATTTTGGTACATGCACCATGTATACATCCATATGCATTTAGTAAAAAGCGGTTATTTTAATATTACAAACAGACACTCCAATTTTATTTATTTGTATGTATGTATAGATTAGAAGTTTATCCAGTGTATGTATTTTTATTCTCCTAAGGGCTGATTTTACCAAAGCCAGATATTTTTTATCCGTTGAATAAAATTGACGTCGGACAGCTGTGTGGAAAAACTGTCAAAATTCAAAATAAATTCGAAGGATAAGACTTTTTCTAGGTATAAAAAAATGTTTAAATTCATCCTAAATAAATCACTAATACAATGTATTTAAAAAATAACATTTACATTTTAAAATTATTTACAAACTGTTAACAAAAAAGTGACACTAATGTGTGTATTTCATTGCGAAAACTGAAGACATTATCCCTAATAAAAAAAATGAGCTGCTAAACCTCGAAACCATTTTAATTTGGGTCATTATAATCTACAAACTCTCAAAGTAGACCTCCTTTTACAAAAACACGGTATAAAAACTAATCAAAAAGTCTGCATACTTGCAAACAATGTTTAGGTTGAAGTAGAATCAACAGAATTGAATGAAAAACACTTGTGAGCGTGTTATTTTATAATGTAAACGGAACACTCGTTTTGGACAATAGCTATCGAAGATTGAAGCGGACCACTCGTTAGCTTAGATTCAGATTGGCATTGTTTGTAAGGCCATAATTTTAGAGAGGTAGCGGGCTGTAGAAGCGACACTTTTTGACTTACTTATTTCATTATTAATCGTTCTAGTACTAGTAACATAATCAGCCTATAATGTTCCCACTGCTGAGACACAGGCCTCCTCTCTTCGAGAGGGTAGGCTGTAATCTACAACGCAGGCCCAGTGCGGGTTGGTAGATGGTTTTAGGACATGCCGGTTTCCTCAAGATGTTTTCCTTCACCGTTTTGAGAGCAGTGTTGAAATTATTTACACAAAATATAGCACTTGCCTGGGTGCGAACCCACGTTCTACGACCATTATCACTGGGCCACCGATGTTCTCTTGTTCTAGTAATGTAAATTAAAACTCATGCACTAGTAATATATAATAATATGTTGGGTAGCGGGATCGTCCGAAAGGGTTACCGCTGCCCCGGAACATAAAGGGCTAAGGAAGGAACACGGGTGGGTTTTAGTCAGTAAGAGTCTGACACTCCCTTCCGCTCCACCCAGAGCGGGAGGAGTCATTAGATGATTTCCCATCCACAAAAAAAAAAAAATGCACTAGTAATATAACACGAATAGTTAGTAAAAAGGAATACAAATAAAAATAGGTTAGTAGCCTAATAACAGAACAAATCGAGACCGATATTAGTAAATTGCTTATCTCTTATTAAACGACTTCTAAAAAAGGAGGGAGTTCACAATTCGATTGTTTTTTTTTTATTATTTTCAAATCAGTATTGTCACACAGTAAACCGCTTCCCGCTTCTACTTAAACCAATCCTGCCACTCCAAACTTTCAAGGGGTTTTTGTCTTCAATTCCCCTCAAGGTTTGGCAGCCTCTGGATCAACCTGTAATGCATAAGTAATCAAACTTAAATAGGCTTTTTATGGGTGCACCAATTGCTTTTTTATGGAAATAGGATAAGTTTTTTTACGAGACTTTAAATACCTTTCGTAAATAAATACAACAAATTTAGGGAAATACAACTTGGTTGTTTAAAAGATGTTGTTAGTAATGACAAAAATTTAAAGGAATATGCACATAATATACCTATGCATACTCGTTTAAATTTTTGCCAAACCATATTATGGTTTGGTCATGTTGAGAGGAGTTATTCCGGTCTGATCCCCTGACCCTCGCCCCCACCTTCCCTACCCCGATTCCCCGCCTAGTTGTTCTTCTGTTTTAATCTATGTCTTATCCACTATAAGCTTTCACTTTTCGGTCTGATCCCCTTTTTCTTTTGTATTTATTCCAGACGGATCGTCAGCAAACAAAATATACGTACAGGGTTTATTGAAATACGAGTACATACGTTCGTAACTCTTAATGTAACGGACACGTAGGATGAGCGAAAGGTGATTAACAAAAGGTATTTACAAGGCAGATGTGAGTGAAAACGCCGGGAGGGGCCGCCCTAGAAGGACATAATACTGACCTTATTGGTGGAGTCCTTCTGAAAGGTCAGGTTAGTACACGCATGCGGCGTGCATGGCGTTCTGTGGTTTGTGCCTATTCCCATAGAAATAAGGCGTGAGTTTATGTATGTATGTATGATGTAAGTAACAAGTATAAAAAATAAGTTTAAAAACTAAAACCAGACTACTGAAAAGGATGAAACAAGAAAGTACCTTCTCGTGGTCGCATGCCGCTGTACTCACATACTTATAAGCTATGGTACTCGTAGCATGCGACCACGGGAAGGTACTTTCTTGTTTCGTCATTTTCAGTAGTCGGGTTTTAGTTTTTCTATTTAATTATATTGAGGCTTATTTCAGTAATATTTATATTTTTGAAATGTGCTAATTAAGCCATTTCATTTGATACCCAACAAAGCACCATCCCAAAATTCATTACTTTATGTCCTCTAGAAGGCGCCATATTGAATTTAGCGTGACGTCACATAGTGTATAACCAGCGGCCGGTCAAGACGCTTCTAACGATACCTCATTTGTCAAATTATTATAAGTACTTTTGAAGTTATGAGGGGTCCGTGGCTAAATAATAACAGCCGTACAGGTCGATCGATCAGGTTAAGCTACGCTTGCCGCGGTTGGTCTGTGGATGGGTGACCATCTTTACATACTGAGACCCCTCCGTGCCTCGGAAAGCACGTTAAGCCGTTGGACCCGGCTGTCATTCGTGCATCTTTGACAGTCGTTACGGGTAGTCAGAAGCCCGAAAGTCTGACAACCAGTCTTACTAAGGGGTATCGTATTACCCAGTAACTGGGTTGTGGAGGTCAGACAGGCAGTCGCTCCATGTAAAATACTGGTATTCAGCTGCATCCGGTTAGACTGGAAGCCGACCCCAACATAGTTGGGAAAAGGCTAGGCAGATGATGACTTTTGAAGTTATGAGGGAACAGATGAACATACATACGTACCGGTTAAAATCATAACCCTCTGTTAGTCGGGTAAAAATTGAAAAGAATCTTCTGAGAAAATTATGTTATGGGGATGAGTAAAACGCAATAGGATTTAGGAGGCGAATATTTGTGGATGGCTGGTACACTTATTGGTTGGCCACCCTTCATTGGTTGGTGATGTCCTTCAAAAAGGTCAGGTACGATATTTCGATAGTTGGCTCAGAGTGGTAACGACCCCGAATGAACTGTGTAGGTCGAGGGTTCGAACCCAGTCAGACACTTTACTTTTTGTAATTTATTTCATCACTACTGCTCTCAAAGCTGCGAATGAAACCATCATTAATCATCATCAACCTTGATATTGATGATGATGTATCGGAATTTGCTTCTATATTGTTACACACTTCGTAATTAAGGCATTCCCAACAGTCCAATGTATTATCTGCCTCCGAGTTACAAGGATCTATGTGTAACTTTACCCGTTCTGAATTTCATTCGTCCTCTGTCGTCATTCTGCCCTAGTACTTTCAAGTCAACTTTTCATTTTTTTACAGTTTATTATAAATTTGGTTTTCTTTAGCCTAAATAAATAATTTATTTTGGACCAAACACTTGTACACATATCATAAATCTGCCAAAATGCGTGACAGTTTGTCGGCAGGATTAGCGCTCGTCTTAAATATTTGGTATCAACAATCTGATTAAACATCTAAGTAGGTAAATTCATATACTTTAAATGGACGGTAAGAAGATTTAACAGTAGCGCAACTAATTATTGTCACATTTTGCGACAATTTCATTAAGCAGTTCAGTTTTTAATTTAATTTTTAGTGTTCGCTTACTCATTCCACCAGTATCTTTTCTTAGCCAGTCGATATTATTGAAAAGTGTAGGGGTCAAATACTTATTGGTTCTTTTGCCATAGTCATTTTTTACTGGTGCTCGAACGAATTTACGTTCTCTAACGTTTCTAGTATTGTCCGTGTTTTGCACATATACTTTAAATTGATCATCATAGAACAGCTCTAGAAACACCAAGTACTTCACCTTCTCATGCACGGGAAGCACCGTACATACAACAAAAAGTTTCTCACAATTTTCTTACATTCAAGCTTTAGTTTTGGGTTAACAAGGTATTTCATAAATCGAATTTGCAGTAATTTTATACTGTTCAGGTAGGTTTTGAATGTACGGCCATAAGTATTTAACCCATAGCTCACAGAGACTCGGCAAGAGCAAGCAAGAGGGCTAGTTTTTATGAGACTGACCTTATTTTGTAAAGTAATCGAGAATAGATTTTTAAATGAAAATTTTATATATTTTGTCAAAAGATCCTCAAAAAAAAACTCAGATGACGTCGACGACGACAACTGATTATTTGCTCACCATTAGGACACTTTTTAGGGTTCCGTACCTCAAAAGGAAAAACGGAACCCTTATAATATCACTTCGTTGTCCGTCTGTCTGTCCGTCTGTCAAGACCTTTTTCTCAGAAACGCGTAAATTTATCAAGTTGAAATTAATAATAAATACTCAGGGCTGCAATCTGTTGAAGCAGTGAAAAAATATAACTTCTAAGTCAACGCAATCAAAAGATACATTTATGTCCGCGTGGCGTTTATGTCCCGGTTATGCCGCATATTTTGACACTCGCATGAGAATCAAAACGGTTACTTCCCGTTGACCTAGAATCATGAAATTTGGCATGAAGCAATTTCATGTAGCACAAGTAAAGGAAAAATCCGAAAACCGTAAATTTCTAGTTACATACCTACTAATTTGTACGGAACCCTTGGTGCGCGAGCCCGACTTGATGTCGAAACAACACACCTATAACATAAACAAACATATTCTAATTCATTATTACTCAGAAATAACAAAATGAAGATTAAAACATAACAAGATCGAAAACAATACATTGGAAATCAATCTAATCGCAAATAATATTTTGATATTTTTGTTTTCATTTCATTATTCCGTTCGACATTAATTTTGTTTCAGACCACGAAGTAAATATACCAGTTTCAGACTGTATTGGCTGGCCTTGTTTGTAAACACTAGCAAACAATTTATTTCACGCTCTAATTAATTATTTGAACTAGAGACAAAATAATTAAGTACAGATTATCCAAAATAGTATTTCAACGTTCGACAGAACATTGTTTTGCCAGCAAGTCAATCTGCCTAGCCTTTTCCCAACTACATCGGGGTCGACTTCCAGTCTAACCTATCTGGCCTCCACAACCTAGTTACTGGGTATAACATGATACCCCTTGGTAAGACTATTTGTCAGACTTTTTGGGCTTCTGACTACCCCATAACTGCGAATGACAGCTGGGACCAACGGCTTCACGTGCTTTCCGAGGCACGGAGTGGTCTCGATATGTAAGGGATCACCAATCTACAAACCGACCGCGGCAAGCGTAGCTTAACCTTCAATCGGTCCTTGCTTCTGTTATTATATAGCCACGAGCCCCTCTGTTTATTTTGGTAGCAAGTGTCAAGCAAGTCAAATGGTTAAATATACAATGGCAATGCCTATAATTTTGAAAATTCAACAACGTGTATTGCGTGGTTTAAGTTTTTAACTAAATTCATTTTTCAAACGTATTATGAAGTAATGGATTAGCAATTTCCTTCCAAATCCGTCAGATTGTGATTGAAACTGTGTTGGGAATTGGGGTGTTTGTTAGGCGGAACTTCGCAGTTGTTTTAGTTTGAAATTCATTATTAGCAAATTTAATAAAAGTTCGGGTTCGACAAAGCCAGCATACCTACATTTATTAGGTTAAAAAATAAACGTTGCTTGTTCCAAAACAATTTTTTGAACTAAGGAGATTGCCCAAAAATATATGGACAACAACATAGAGTCGATAAAAAAAAAAAAGTGGGATCAAAGGGCATTCATTGTAGATAACAAAATATTAAATTCCTTTCATTACATATTATCTGCATAATTGGCTATGACGTTTTTGATAATAATAATGATTTTCTTGCTCTTTACATGTAAGTAAAGTTAGTTAGCAGTATACCGGCGGACTTTATTTTGCCGTCTGGACATAAAAAAATTAAAGGATTGAATGTCGCTACGGATTCATTGATAATTTCCATGCGTAGAGTTGGGAGGCACACAACTCTACGCACGGAAATTATCAATATAAGTGGTATTTCTATATTATTTGTTTTTAAAACACTTTCTTTTTAGTATGAAGAGTTAAATAGAAATCTCTTTTTTTCCACAGGCTTCTACTCCGTTCTCCTTTTATACCCTGTTTTTTATAATAGTACCTATACAGAAAAATATACATTTAAAAAAGCGTAGGTAGATATTACATCAACTAAGATAAAATCTAGAAATGATAGATCATGGTGATTAGCCTTTTATCGTATGAACGCTACCCTTTGCCGGTTCATGTTATGTTGATCGACATAGTCTGTAAGCAGATTTCGGTCTTTTTTGTTTTTAATGCTTTTGCACCCAGTCTGGGAGGTTTTTGTGAGGTCTGCTGGGATCCTAAAGTCGTCACAGTCATTGTAATGTCCCCACAGCGGTGGATACAGACCTCGTCTCTGTGAGAGGGTGTGGGCCGTAATCCACCACGCGGGCTCAGTGCGAGTTGGTGGGCTGTGACTATGACACCTAGTATAAATAATTATACTAGAAAAGGCAGAGAATTTACAAATTCTAAGAACTTACAAAACATTACAAAGCTTGAAAAGGTGCCTGCCAATTTCTACGAAAAGCCTCTCGTGAAACTGTACAATTAATTAGTAAACCAGACAATTGAAGAACACAATTCATTTTAAAGTGGTTAAATTAAAATTAACTTTATTAAATCCCGGGCGAATGAATTCATCATTCGACTGGAAAAATATTGGCAGCTCTGACGTATGACAGTACGTTTTCACATTTAATCAATTTTTTTTTACTGTTTTGTGGGTATGTATACAAATGCCAGAATCTGCCAATCTGTCGAAGACACATCCTAAATAAATATGTACGGTAGGTTACAGCAATCAGACGTTCTGGCTTAGGACTAGAGTTACTACAACGAAAAATAAAGTTATTTCATTTCTAAATTTTTCTTTGAGTATACGGATTTATTGGCAGTAAGTGTTAGTGCTATGCATGAGGTCTTCCGCTCGATCTCTAGGTCAAGCAAAGTAATACTATATTACATGACTCATAATGCGAAGCATTAGAGAGTACTTTACGATAAAAACAAAAAATTGCCTCACTTCTGCAACTGTTTCTATTGTTATGCTCCTGCTAGTACACAGAACCTACTTAATTTATATACCATTGTATAGATAATTTAATGGAGATTAATCCTGTACTTTTCAAAAATTGCAAATGCAGTAGAAACGAAAAAAACGTCAAAATATATCTAAAAAAATTCCCGTCGATCAAGAGTGAAACCTGAAAACATTGTAGCTTGCGAAAAAATCAATTAGTGGAGTAAATTTTTTTTAATAGATTCGTTTGACCCTATTGGAAATAGCTCTTTCATTCAAATTAGTTTATTTATAATTAATAAAAAACTAATATAATATCTATATCTATGGTTTTTAAACTATCAAATGAGCATTATGAGTCGTGTACTTTAGGATTTTCCATTTTTTTATTTCCAAAAGTAAATTATCAGTACGGTAGGCCCAGAGAAATGTATATCTATGGGTAGGCTACATGTTAGTGGCAACAAAACCAGTGTAAGTTGGCCTCTTACTCTATTGAAACTCCGTACTACGCTAGGCCAGTTCAAAGTGTTACCATGTCTCCTGTACTAGAAGCCCGGAGTCAGAATTTGTGCCCAGTTTCGCCTCCTATATGGGCCTTCTAACCTAACTGGCGAAATGTTTACATTTCCTCCAGACTGTCTCGTTCGACTATTGATCGCAAGCGCTACTAGTAAGCATGAGGTTCTGCGTTCGATTCCCATGTCGGGCAAAGTTATTGGTTGCTCGGTGTCAAGATTCCTGCCCGGTTGATGGCAAAAAAAAACTCAATACTCGAAGTTTTCAAACAAACCAATTACAGCCACTTTTGAATTGTCAAGGGGTGAAGCTAGTTGCCCATTCCAAAGCGCAGTACGTACCTATGGAGAAGTATGGGCAAGAAACTCCACGGACACTCTTTTAAATCATACAATTATTGTTACAAAATATTGAGCTCGGCAATAGGTACATATTATGGGAGTTGAACATAACTGGAGAAATATGGGTGTAGGTACAGAGGCCAGCACATCAAGCTACCCCAATCTGTCAAATTTTCCCAATTGAATATGAATCTTATTCCTTTGTAATACAGTTGAAAATCTATCAAAGAAATTTGACAGAATGAGGTAGCTTGATGTGCTGGCCTCTGTACTATATATACACTTCTGCCAAACCCTTTGGGAATGAAACGTGATATGTTATGTTCAGTTTACTTCGCTGCCTTCCTATTCAGGGAATACGGGATGATGTTACGTTATTTCCTCCATCACAGTGACCTTTTGTAGTTTCGTGAAACCATTTGTTTTCCTTATTTATTTATCGTATAGTTTGATGGTCCGTAATAACCTGATTTATCATGTATCCCACGGAGAATTGTTCGCGGATCGCCTCCCACTGTTTTAATGAACAAATAATACTAGGCAATTGAGGCACTATTCATATAACCTGTGTGAAAAGGAATGAGGTTTACGCGATTATTTTCTAGTAAAAGCTTGGTGATTGACTGTGTGAAAGATGATATGATTAGAAACGGGGTGATTACAGTGAGAAGACGACTAATAGAGAAGTATGGAAGAAAATTACATGCTGCATCGACTAAAAATAAATTAGGTTTAGGGCAAGGAAATTATTAAATAAAGCTTGGTGATTATGTTTAATGTGGAATATGAGTTAGCTGTGCAGGCGGGCAAAATTCGAACTACAGCCGCCATTTTGAAATCTTCATTCCGCTGTCAGTTTCTGTCTAGAATGAGTGCCTAAATGGCAAGACCAAATTCTCCACTAGCAACGCTGTCAACTGAACAGATATGACGGTGGGACTGTATCCGGAGTGATTAATAAAAATATGGAAAATGTAATGCCCTTTGTTGTATCGGCAAGAAAAAAACAACGCAAAATTATTTAATCTATTACTGGAACACAATAAAATTATATTGAAGGTTAATTTCAACAATCTTTAAAAAACAACATAAACTTGTAATTATAAGAAAAATCATTTTTACATTATTAATTATTAAAAAAGCCTTACGTATGTGTAACAATATACCAAGTTGTCATTATCCACGTCAAATTTCGGTTTTTTATGAAAATGTACAGACGCCAGCACATCAAGGTACTTCAATCTGTCAAATTTCTTTAATAGATTTTCAACATTATTGCTAAAGCATAAGGTTCAAAGTTGATTGGGAAAATTTGACAGTTTCGGGTAGCTTGATGTGCTGGCGTCTGTACATACAATGTACACAACCTATAAATATTCCTGCCAATAACAGGGTCGCGCGAATCTTCATAGAGTAACATATTTCAACGCATACCAATGCGGAAAATTATCAAACACCAAATAAAATATTACGAATATAAAGACATTCCAAAAACGAATTCAATTAGAACCCCCATTCAGTTAAATTACCCTTTTGTAAAAACACACTCGTTTTTTAATCTGTCGCTCGCATCAGTATTTAAATAGCGCGAAACACAATTTTATTTTTCAGACCTCCTTGGGCATGCGCCGTGTGGCACAGTCCGTTTTTCCCGGCTGTACTGTGCACACACACAGATACGTTCGTAGGTGATCGGTGCCGCACACAGATACAAAATTGTACCGGGACTCAAATCACTGACGCGAGTCTAGGATCACTCACACAATAACATAAGCTGTATGTACACTGTTTACGGACTTCCACTCACACATTGAAAGGCTCACCCCGGCGATGCTGTGTTCGTTAGTTAGTTTCCCGCAAGGTGTCGTGCGAGCCAGACGTGCTGTTGCGTTATTTGACGGTTGACGTACGTCGAGTGCAACGAAATGTGACGTCGCGGGTCGTAAAGTACGGGATATCAGAAAGTGATGAGATTTATGACACATAATAAGGGTCGCCGGTAAAAGTTTGTGAACGACTTTGTGTACTTAAAAACTTTGTTCGGCTAATTGTTTAAGTGAAGTGCTAAGTGTGGTTTACTGTTTAAGTGGAAATTATTATAAACAGGAAAGTTTTACCTTATGAAGTGACTTCAATTTTATTTTTCTGGATTTATCAGGTAAGGGTGCAATTTTAATTAAAACTAGTTAAATTATCTAGGATGATAAATAATGCCTCTTCTGCAATGATTTCTATTAAAATTTTACATAGTTTTTACAGCATGTAATAAATATGCCAGTTTTCCAATATGCTAACAATTGAAATTAATAACTTAACAACATACAAAAAAAAAAAACAGCCACGTTTTATGTGAACAATTTTTTTATATCAGAGTTATTAAAAATTATATCTTAGACGTTCTAAGACAAAATTCTGCAGCATATTGAGGGTAACACATAATTATTCATTTAATCACGTAATATACACAAAACTATTTTACCAAAGATTTAATGCCTTTAGAATTGAAACATTCAACAGTGAAAAGTCACGACTTTTCTTCGAAAAAGGGTAAGAATGTCTGTTCAAGCGATTTACAAGCAATTTTCAGCACTTTCTAAGAACTGACGTTATAACTAATGGGTGCGGTTGTAGCAGAATGTTAAAACGTTCACAGAACTTATTAGGTTTTCATCGATTTTTTACAAAGGGCAATATTTCTCTTGAAGTGTCGATTGCAGAGAATTGGTTCGATGAATTACTTTCACTTTAATTTTGTCGCAATCAGCTAAGTGACAATTCTAGGGGTCTTTTTTATAGTTTTCGTGTTCAGATATTGTTGTTTTTGATAGCAAATGAAGGATTACTCTTTTAACCTCTCGTCTTTTTGGCAAGTTTATTAAATTCGGTTACAATAGAAAACGTAATTGTGTCTCATTAGTGAGCTCTTAAGGGGTTAGATAGAAAGTTGCCCGATGTGAAAATACTAGTATTCAGCTGCACCCGGTATGACCGGAAGCCAACCTCAACATAGTTGGGAAAAGGGAACTCAGGTGATGATGACTCCTTAAGGGATTTAGAGAATATTCATTGTTGTCATAAAAAAAAAATGTATAGATATAAAGTGTTGTATATGTATGCCTCGACTATCTAATTATTCTGAAAAAAAAACACTCCGGGAGTGCCGACAGAAGTGAAAACAAAACACAAACAGAATAATTTGCCATTACTCACTGACATATCGGATTTACATTAAAACCGAGTACATCCCGAGGACAGCCGAACACAACCGAAGCGGTGTCGATTACGGTAACAGTGGCGCGAGTTCAATAGTTTTTTCCCATCTCAAAAAAGCCCAACGTGCCTAAAGAAGTTTTCACTTCAAAAATACGGTATTCAATATTACTGAGATTATATTATTTTCTTAAAGAAGGTTTGATAAATAATTAATCAGTCACTCGAGTGATACCAGGCTAGAGTTCGTTAGTTTATAAACACTACTTAGAGCTGGCGTTGCCTTCTAAGCTTTTAACTACTTATTAAACTTGGCAACTTACCTATCTCCCCATCTATTAAGTCTAGCTTGGTTCCACTATTAAGAGGAAATTCGGGTGGTCTTTTCTCCATAGAAACGCTCCCGCGCACCTGTTTTCTTTCTGGTTAATGACCATAAAGCAATGATTTTTTACAGAGTAATAAATATTAACTACTTGTATGTCCCTATGTTTTCCTTTTTGATGATACATTATTTTTATAAGCACAAGAACCCTCAAAAAATGCTCAAAATTTCCGATGTCAACAGAGGCCTAGTGTACTTTGACAACTATCAATGAAAAAAAGAAAAACATAGGGACAGAGCTTTCAGTTTATGAAATATCTTTTAAATTGGTCCAATAACGGAGGAGAAAAAAGTTATGCGTGATCATACATTAAAAAAAATATATACTTGAGAACCTCCTCCATTTTTTCATCGGTTAAAAATAGGCAAGAGCCAAACCACAAGTCTCTCCGACCGAATTTCCTCTTAAAACTGCAACGATCAGTAGATATTATCAATGTCGTCATGATATAAATTTGGATGCTTATATGAGTAGGGAAAGACCAAAGAAACGATGGATGGACTGTGTGAGATGATATGGCTAGAACAGGAGTGACTACCGAGATGATGGCTAATAGAGAAGTATGGATGAAAAATACATGTTGCGCCCACCCCAAATAAATTGGGATAAGGGCGGGAGAATGATTATGATACTAATTACTATATTCCTGTAACTTAACTATACTAATAATTATTATTGATGTAAAAGTTTATAAAGATGTTAGTAACTTAATTATGTGTAGGTAAACGATTGAACGGATTGGAAGAAAATACAATTAGGATAGATACTTCTTAACCGGATAATCTACAATGCGAATGGGTCTGACAACCAGTCTTACCAAGAGGTATCGTATTACCCAATAACCGAGTTGTGGTGGTCGGACGGCAGTTTCTTCAAAAATTCTTGTATTCAGCAGGATTTAGTTAGACGGAAACTGACCCCAAAAAATTTGAAAATAGATTAGAAGATGACTTACTCGTATCAATGGAAGTGAAAATTGTTTCACATACGATTTTAAACACCGAAAACTAATACCGTATTGCAATTTTTAGAGACCAATATCTCTGACAATCCGACGGACAGCGTTGCCAAAACGGACTTGATTATACTCTTTAAATGTTAATATAGAACATTAATACTTCCAGTAATGAAAATTCTGTATGCTTTTGGCAAAGAAAACTTTTAAATAAGATTTTGACCTCGATTGTCTTTTTTTATGAATTGGACTGACCATTTCAAGACTATACACCGATTTTTCATCAACTAAGATTTTTGCGTTTCCTATCATTAGGCATATTTAGTTGGAGTAGACGTGTTCTTGAGTGCAGACCGCGAATCGGTAAACGTAAGGTGCGACGCCCTCAGGCTAGGTGGAGCGACGATCTTCGTAGGATGGCTGGTAGCAGCTGGATGGGAATTGCCGAAAATTGAGTTGAATAGCGTTCAATAGGGGAGGCCTATGTCCAGCAGTGGACTGCTGTAGGCTGATGATGATAATGATGCAATGGACAAAATTGTCAATATTTATAAGCTTGAGTACGAGGCTTTTGACTACGTTCTATGTGTATATTTTATGTCTGTTTTTATTTTTTTTTATTTGGTATGTGCGTTTTATTAGTGCAGAATAAACTTTTCTTCGTTCTTTCTTTGATGATGCAGATTTACAAGAATTGGGTCAGCGGGTCGTCTTAGGGGTTGTGGGGATGAAATGCAAACAAAATTAGTTATTTTGGGTTTAACTTCCTATTTCGTTAAGTTTCCCTTGTACCCATATGAATACGAAACCTGTTAATGAATTTCAGTACTGGTTTGGTAGTTCGTTACCAAATCATTAGTAGTCTGGTGGTACTGCTATACAGCTTACTTAATTAGATAACTGAGCGACTTATCTTAATTATAAATACTAGGTTTACTAGCGTGATTATTTAGAATTTTACTCTTCATTGGAGCGTCTAAATAATAATAGCCGCATAGGTCAATCGATCAGGTTAAGCTACGCTTGCCGCGGTTGGTCTGTGGATGGGTGACCATCTTTACATACCGTGACCCTCCGTGCCTTGGAAAGCACGTTAAGCCATTGGTCCCGGCTATCATTTGTGGATCTTTGACAGTCGTTACGGGTAGTCAGAAGCCTGAAAGTCTGATAACCAATCTTACCAAGGGATATCGTATTACCCAATAACTGGGTTAAGGAGGTCAGATAGGCAGTCGCTCCATGTAAAATACTGGTATTCAGCTGTATCCGGTTAGACTGGAAGCTGACCCCAACATAGTTGGAAAAGGCTAGGCAGATGATGATGATGATGGAGCGAAATAATTTGATCCTTACATGATTTTTTATTCAGGGTGGCTGCGGTCCCGGATTCCATCTATAAATACAAGACGCGCAACCTGTCACCATGGATTCGGTACAAATGATTCTAAAAATCCATGCGTTGACATTTTTTATCGGTTATTAAAAAAATTGCTGTTCCGTGGATACATTTTGACCGAGCAGGTATTACACTTTTCTTTGAAACGGCATATTTTTTATATCAATAAAGATATAGCCGCTTCATAGAAAAGTGACTGACGAAAAATTTTCTACGCTAGAGGGTTTTAAATTATGTGCTGAATTCATGGTTATGGTTTGCGCGTTGATGTCGGCGAACCTGTATATTTTTGACACGTAAATAAAGCCCTTACCTTATAATCATAAAACGAAAATGTAGGCTACATATTTCCCTAAGAATGCGACCCAAAATAAGGATCGGTATGATGGGTTTACCCTCTCATAAATCCACATCCTACGGTTGCGGTTACCTCTCAGATCAATCGCTTGGCTAGTAACAAACAATGCCACAGTGAAATGATGGATTGGCGAAGGATTTTGAACCATCGAGATTCCTGGATGCCTCGAGCGTAAGCCATAAGCCGTCGGGTTGTTATGCCAGTAACTACGTGCGTTACAGCTATTTTAGATTGGAAAAATAGTGTTAGTCAAGATTGGTTGGGAAGTTTTATTTTTAACTTGGTAGATATTAGAAACTGTAAAATTGTGAGTGTAATGCTGACGTGAATTTACTCTTGGCATAAGAATAGAATAGAATACTCTTTATTATGTACCTATACCATATAAATTACAGACATAAATATAGAAACTAAGCCTTTTGATTTTCGTTGTAATAGTTAGATAAGCGTTTTCTATAAGTATTTACTAGTAATTTTAAACCCACAACATAAAATTACGATTGAGTAGGAAAATCTTTTTTTTTCTGTTACTGTTAGCCTGCAACATCTCACAAATGGGCAAAGGCCCCATGACTTCCAGCTCTTTCGATCCAGGGCTAAAGTGGACTACTGGTCGTTTGTTTTCTCCAGCTCGTCCTGCTATCTTCTGCAGGATCTGCCGCGACACCTTTTGGCTGTGTCAGGACTTCACGTAGTGGTTATTTTGGCCCACGGCTTATTATTAGAAATTATTTATTAGAAGCGGTTAAATTGTGAGTGCAATGCTGTCGTGAATTTAGTCTTGGCATAAGCCTTTATATAGTTTGGTTGCAGTAATAAGGTAAGAGTCTTCTATAAGTAGCATAATCAGCCCATAATGTTCCCACTGCTGGGACACAGGCCTCGTCTCTGAGAGGGAGTGGGCCGTAACCCACCACACGGGCCCGGTGCGGGTTGGTAGACGTCACATGTCTTCGAATTTTTGGTTCTAGGACAAGCCGATTTCCTCACGATGTTTTCCTTCACCGTTATGAGAGCAGTTGTGATATTAGGAATGGAAATAATCGTAGTCTATTGGTTATATTGTGAGACCAATCTTTTACCGGTGTTGTAAAATCCAGTACAAGTAGGTAACTGTTTAGTTTATGCGGGCTCAGGTGACTATAGCTGCAAGATTTTCGTCCACGGCAAAATCGACCTAGTCTTAATCCCCCAGTAGTTCGAGATTTCCTTAAGTATTCACGAGTATTGATTTACGCATAAAACTTGACGTAATGCCTAATTACTTATTCGTAGTAATGCCTATATTCCTGAAGTATATTAGTATAAGTACAAATTTCGCCAGCCATGTTAACCAATGTTGTGTTGTGTAAACCACATTGTTAGTTATTTCGACAACTCTTTGACTATGAAGCTGATAATCTTTAGTACATGCTAGTCAAAGACCTCGTATACAGTATAATTAGGTACACGTGCATGCTCAAAATTATAAAGTTTTGACACTTCATTACTTCCACAGAAGTGCTTCAAAGTTGGATTCCTTTACGTATCATGTTAACCAACGTTTGCGCAAATTGTGGAATTCAAAGTCTTTGGTAGCGTTCAAAGACTTTGGTACGGTTCAAAGAGTTTTATTGATTTGTGGTTGTAAGTAGTACCTACTGTATTATATTGCTTGTTAAAATTGTCTAGATTATTATTGTATAGTAATTTGTTGTCAAAAGGGAAAAACGGGATTAGGAAAAAAGAAGATTGGACTTAGGTACATGAGCATTAGGTTGTGTTTCTTTTAGCCGCTGGTTATATCTCATTTATTACTAATTGGACTTTTCTTAGCCGTAACTTGTACTTTTATGATGTTTCTTTTTCTAGTTAGGTTCTTAGGATAGACATTAATGATCATTGCGTGCTTTGTAAAACTTGTAGCCGTAAATTGTATATTTCTAAAAGTACACGTCTGCGTAGGTTGATGTATACTACACAGAGCGATCTTGAAAGGTCGTTCTAACATAATACTATTGTGCCATCATCTGGATGATCGTCGACGAATATGATGTGTCTTGTATATCACACGAACATTCTAGTCATAGATTGTTAAGGATCCTCCAAACTTTACTTGAAACTTGGAATATCTTTCATTCACTATACAATTGTGAAGCTCAAACGCTAGTCTCTTGTTGAAACGCTTTTATATCCAACCATTTCTTGTGAGACTAACAACCGACTTTCTTTTGTTTTTTTCTAAGACGAAAGAAACGAGAGATCTCTTAAGTCTTTACGCATTTACGACTGGGAATGTTAGGCTAGTGTTATTTGTATTCTATATAGTGCCTAATAGACTGCCTTGTTGCGTTGGTCTCGTGGTCGCAAGCACGACTGCTGAGCGTGGGGTCCCGGGTTCGATTCCCGGGTCAGGCAGTGTTATTGGGTTTTTCCATTAGGAAATTCTTAGTAACCATCCGGAGTTTGGAAGTTGGCAGTGTCTTGGAAAGCATGTTAAGCCATTGGTCCTGCGCCTGATCTCTCTCCGGTCGTGTCGGATTGCCGTCCCATCTGACTATGAGAGTGAGGGAAGAGTGCACCTGTGTCTATGCACACACTTGTGCACTATAATATCTCCCGCGTCGCAGGCTGGTCTCCGCTGAGATTGATCGCCATGACCGAAATACGGTCTGGAAGACTTTATTTATTTAGCACCTAATGCTTTTTCTTGAACAATAATGATTATATACAGGGTTACTTGATATTCGACGTATATCTGTCAGGAGCTGATAGGTGGGCCAAAATGCAACAAATTGAATCCCACATAATTATGTATGGCCGAAATTCAATAGTTTTCGAGATATTTGAAGTTTAAGGGCTTTTCGATATAATTCCAAATAAAAAAAAACTACATATAGAATGGGTACCTTTAAAAATAATGTTGAAGCTGGCTTTTCAATTAAGCTATGAACATAATTAAAAATACTTAATTCGATAAAATAATTAAAATTATGAGCGATTTAAGAATAATATCTTACCAATATTTTCATTTCACGCTTCAAAAATTTTTCGCAACAAATTGAACACCCCATATTTATGGCCGAAATTCAATAGTATTCGAGATATTTAAGTAAGTAAGGCAGAATCTGGATTCTGCTTTACTGTGTACGTATGTGTGTTGAATGAGGGCATAGACATTCCATTAACCCTTTACGTGTATTTATAAGACCTCACATAATATCTGCTTCGGTTGCAGAGATATTTTCGGCTAGGTATGTGTAGAGCAGAAAGACCCGTCATTATATTTATAGTGACAGCTAGCTTGGCCAAAGCTTACGGGCCCATTGACCTCATTTTTCGCAGTTGACTTTAGCATGTTGGCCGGGATAATAAGCATCTGACACTTACCTGTTTTTATTTCGAATGTATTCATTCGCTTTGTAATAATAAAAATATTTTTCACTTGATGGAGGTCAGGTGGGGCTTGTGGCTAAGTATTATCAGCCGCAAGGGTCGATCGATCAGGTTAAGCTACGCTTGCCACGGTTGGTCCGTGGATGGGTGACCATCTTTACATACCAAGACCCCTTCGTGCCTCGGAAAGCACGTTAAGCCGTTGGTCCCGGCTGTCATTCGTGGATCTTTGACAGTAGTTACGGGTCGTCAGAAGTCCGACAATCAATTTGACAACCAGTCTTACCGAGGGGTATCGTAATACTCAGTAACTGGGTTGTGGAGGTCAGATAGGCAGTCGCTCCATGTAAAATACTGATATTCAGCTGCATCCGGTTAGACTGAAAGCCGACCCCAAAATAGTTGGGAAAAGGCTAGGCAGATGATGATGACTTGATGGAGGTCTGAAATTCCCGTATTTTAAAGAACATTCGCATTCTAATTTCAGCCTCAATCTCTTCAAAATACCTCCAGTTTACGTACAGACGCCAGCACATCAAGCTACTACAATGTGTCAAATTTCTTTAATATATTTTCAGCTTTATCGCTAGAGCGTAAGGTTCAAAGTTGATTGGGAAAATTTGACAGTTTCGGGTAGCTTGATGTGCTGGCGTCTGTACAAGTATTGACCTTCTGTCGCCTGTCCTTACTAAGCCATCACCGGCGTCGCCTAATCTGACACTAACAAAGTCACGGATTTCCTTATCTTAAAATGGAGTACCGATTTTAAGAACCGACTATCTTCCCTTGTGCAAATTACTCTGATCCTTCTTGGAAAATTTATTTTTAACGTATATAGTGCTTTGAATGACGTTTGTGCGAACAGTCATGGGTGTGATTACAATATCTTAAGACGAGTCTATAGGTATCTCACTGTAGACTCTGCTAGGATGGCTTTAATAGTTAATATACAGGCTGGGAGCAGTGGTGGCCCAGTGGTAAAGGCCGCGACTTACGAGTTATAGGTCTTAGGTTCGAACCCAGACAGGCGCTTTATTTTGTGTAAATTATTTCATCACCACTGCTCTCAAAACGGTGAAGGAAAACATCGTGAGGAAACCGGCATGTCATAGAACCAAAAATTCGAAGACATCTACCAACCCGCACTGGGCCCGCGTGCTAGATTACGGCCCACTCCCTCGCACAGAGAGGAGGCCTGTGTCCCAGCAGTGGGAACATTATAGGCTGATTATGTATGTTATGTATACAGGGTGGCAGGGACATTAACGCACTAACTGTAACCATGATGAATTCATGATTCTAGACTCCCTTGCGTAGAAATTATTCCTAGTAACCACAAAGTGGTTTAAACGATGATTAACTTTAAGTGACGTTTAACCGTCAAAAATGTATGGTTAAACAGTCGCTGATCACTACTTAACTTTAAGCAACGTTTATGAATTAAGGGGTATAATATATGTCCATGCTCATCTTTGACCCTCAAATCAGTTCTAATTTCATCTTGATCAGTGACGGAGGTTCATCTACGTGTATCTTTTATTTTGCCTCATTATGGGCTTTATCTTAGCCATCTGTTACTTAAGGTTTCATATCATTAAGTGGTTTTGCTCCTTCTATCGTTTGAGCTTCATTACTTTAATGCAAGTCATTATTCTTCGAGTTTTTTGTAACTAAGGTCTCTCGAGGCAATATTTTCGTGTGGCTTTACAGATTCTTTTTAATATCTCCTTAATATAACCTAACATATAAACTATAATAATATGTACATTGATATGAAAAAATAATCATAGGGCATCAAAGAATTCGTCTGCATTGCTGTAAATAGGAACAGTGCCCAAAAGGCTGGCAGCATTGCCACGTTGTATGGCAATGCTAATTATATAATAATAATAATATCTCCTTTATTTCATTTAAATACTTATAAATTACATTTAAATAGGTATATAAAAAATCTAGTGGGCCACCGGTATCGGGAACAGACAGTCTAAGCTACTGGCGGTCAGGGCTCCAGAGAAAGGAACCTTCTAACAATGAGGGCGTGCCCAGTAGTACTGCTTACTGAATCAAGCCCTTGATCCAGCTGCCCAAAGAGAGCCTGCTCAGGTGTTGGTCGAGACTCTTAGCTATTAAGCCCTTGGCTGTCACGACTATTGGCACAATGATCACTGAGTCTACATCCCACATGTCGACAACCTCGCGAGCGAAGTCTAGTTATGAATATCTTTATTACCTTTAAAATTCTCATCTTGATGATCATGATTCTTGTAACTTAAAAATCACTTTATTTGTTATTTGTGAAAAAAAAAACTTACAGACTAATAACAAAGTTAATTATATTGCATCAAGCATCCACATGTATAGATCAAGTCATCATAGCCTATAATGTTCTCACTGCTGGGACACAGGACTCCTCTCTGTGAGAGGAAGTGAGTTTTTGGTTCTAGGATATACCTACCGGTTCCCTCACAATGTAACAAGTAATGCGATCATTAGATATCATACAGCGATTTACAAGCTTAAGTTGAAAGTATGCCTAAATCATCATCATTTCAGCCACAAGACGTCTAGCTCGTAGCTTCTCATAGACATCGCCCAAACTTCGTCACAATGACCAGTTTTGCGTTTCCCGCATCCAGATTATCCAGACTCCCGCGACCTTCACTATATCGTCGGTTCACCCACATGGTCATGACTCAGATTCCTTCCTAAACTTTGTCATATCGAGTAACTCCCACGTTCAATGACTCATTGACTGCAGTTTTGTGGGCGTCGCACTAACAATTTGTCACTACTCACCATTGCGATTTAAACTCAACATGTTACGAAGAGGCGAAGTGCCAACGGAATATTGGCACGGCCTGAAGCTCTGCCTACGCTTTATGGTGAAATAGGCATGGCGATACACATAACTCTGCCCGTAATTGGAGCAAAATTGGAAATTATTTTTCCTGTTCCGTTTTCGGATTCTTGCTTTCGGAGTTGTTTTTGGACTAATTATGTTTTTGTTTTCATTGCATTGCCGTGAAAGTCCATTAGTCAAATGATTTTCCTCAAAACAAGAGGATTTCATTTCATAAAACAACTTAATCACGGGCAATTTAATTTTATACATTTGTTAGAAACAGATATTGTCTTGCCCTGAGTTAGTACCATCTATAATAATTATTATAAATTAAAGTCGCTTTTCGTGCATGTCTGTATGACCGCATTGTTCTTCTAACCTTCTCACGGCTTTTTTCTTCTTTGGGTGGGAAATTAGCAAATAACTTCTCCCGCTCGGGGCGGAGCGGGAGGGTGTATCAGACTTTTACTGACTAAGACCTACCCGTGTTCCTTCAGTTGCCTGTGCCAGGAGCCACGGTATTTCTTTCGAACAACCCCGTGACCCTGGCAGGCATCGGCCTTGGCGGACCCCGTCAGTTAGTGCTGACATCTCTTTGTGGCGCGCGTGAAACACAACGCGTGATGCGGTTTTCACAATAATTTAGAGAATTTATTTCGGAAGGTTTATATTCCTTATAAATATATACTTAAACGTATTAAACGTTGCTTAAATTAAGAGGCGTTTCAACGTCAAAAAATGTATGGGTAAGCAGACGCTAACCAATAACTAACTTTATGCAACGTTTATAAATAAGTGGGTTAATTATCAAATATAAGGCTGATTTTTCAATAGTCCGGTAACTTTTATCTGAAGAATAAATATGACAATTTGACATATTTTCCATACATAAGCTGCCAAACCGCAATATTTATTCCTCAGTGAAAAGTTATCTGTTAAACATCAGCCCTTAGATAAATAATGATAAAGAAACGATGTTTTGTCAAGTCTTAAAAACGCTGTCGCTAGTCTAAGTTAACTAAGTAAGCTATGATACCCTTAAGGTATACAATTTAAATATTATATCTATCTAAGTCTACAATTACAGAAATAGTTGCTAAACTTTAGAACTCTGAACAGATACAACTCTTAGATAGTACTGCACTATTGCTAGCAGTAAGCGTAGGAAAGAACATGGCCAGTTTTTATAAGGACGTCGGCATAGTTATCAACTTTAAAGTACACCAATGATTTTTGGTGTTTTATATTCGTGAATACTGGCCTATTAAATTGCTATAAATAAAAAACTCTGAGAACTTGTCATCACAACATACTAGACAAAAAACAATTTCATTAAATCTTTTAATCAAAACGCTAGCAATAAGGTATATACTTATATTAGATTATAATTTCGCTATTAAAAAACTTAAAGACGCTTTAAAGTAGCGAACAGTTGTGAATTATTACGTATAACTGATATGGTTTTAGTATTTTAAGCATTTAAACAAAGTAATGGCCACCTAAATGAAGGATTTTAAACTGTGTATTGATTTACATTTATTAAACTGGGTAATAGTCTCAAAAAATGTGACAATAATAACAAAAATAACATCGCGCCTATATTCCCCGAAGGCATGGGCAGAGGTGTACCTATAGTACACCCACATTTCACCAGTTATGTTTAAGTCCCATGTATTAGGGGGACAAATCCAGACTCCGGGCTCCTACTGAGAAATTCCTGATGAATAACCCCAATATCACTTTGCTCGACCTGGGAATCGAACTCAGGACAGTAAACCAACGAGGCAGTCATAATAACAATATTAACAAAGCATATTCAAAACTAATATTTTTCTTTAAAGTACATTTTTACAGGTTGCCCTTATATTTTTTTAAATAGTTCAATTAACAATAAACAAGGGAAGCACAAAATAAAACAAAAGAGTAAAAAAAATATTTATTTATTAAATAAAAATATTTTGCTATATTATAATTATTGTATCTTAAATGCCTACCTAGGTAACATACATTACAGAAATGCAGCAATAGTGTTAATAAAGAGACCGAGGGAGGTCAATCAACCAGCTTTGATAAAACAGAGCATTTTTATTTCACAAATACACTAACCTGGATAAAGTGTAAGTATAGGGCTTTTTTTTTGGATGGGAAATCATCTAATGACTCCTCCCGCTCTAGGTGGAGCGGAAGGGAGTGTCAGACTCTTACTGACTAAAACCCACTCGTATTCCTTCCTTAGCCCTTTATGTTCCGGGGCAGCGGTAAACCTTTTGGACGATCCCGCTATAAGTATAGGGCTTCAGTAATTACATAAATAACAAATGTAACAATCTGTTTCTGCATTGTTGAAATATACAGTGAACAGATGTGATTGAAGCTGGCTTATAATTAGGTAATGATATCGTATTACTATCCCATTGAAGTGGCCCTCTTTGAACAGGCGGCAACGGTGATGGCTCTGGTGGGCTAACAACTTGAACATTAGGGGCTGCTGCATCATTGTTCAAAGCCAATTCCTGCATGTCTCGTGATGAGTCATGCACTGCCTGTCTATTTGCTCGCATCCAACACACATAGCAAACATAGTTGTTTCTTGAGGGCTGAAAATAAACCAGTTAGAATAAACACAGATAAATGCTTATGTTTATATAAATAAGGACAGCCAGCAATGGACACTCCATACTGACAGTATGGTGTCTTATTTTCCTCACAGATTTGCCACAACCAAGGCAAACCATGTTATTCCCCAGTAGTCTCTCGTGTTCACCAGCTTCGGTATTTAATAATAATAAGCATGGATGACAAATAAATGTATCCATAGGCAACTGAAAATAAGATGCACTGTAAGTTAATTTCGCATACCAGAATAATATAAAAACATTGAGGTAATAATATGTACTTACATAATTACCTCAATGTATAAAAATAAATCAGAAGTTTTTTCTAGTCCAACTTCTTACCTGGGTTTGAGCATTGGTTATCCAACGCGAAAGTCTTGTTTGATGGTGTGCAGAAAGCGAGGTTATTAGATGCCTCTGCAACCTTTGCATGGCTATTCCCACAGAGTACACTATAATATACTGAAAGCTATTCCGCAGTTGATGCACCTCATATTGATCCACAAAACAAATCCAAAACGCAATGCAAATCAGAATCCAGTGTTAATAGCAAGGTAATCGAGTGGTAGACAGTATCAGTCCGTAGAAATAAGCAGGGGTAAAAAATATTAGAAAATAATCGCAGAAATAAACACAATAAATACGCAATGAAGAATCTGCAATAACATTACATTGACATAGAAAATGACACATTGTCAAACTTGTAAACGCGTTCCGTTTTAAGTTTTTTTTTGTGTGAAATATAAAAAAAACTATCTTACGCATCAACATTATGGAAAGATAAGTTTATTAAATGCGACAAATACCGATGAAGCCAGTTTTGTATGAATAAAATGTTCCTAATAAAAACATTTTGTCGTCCATATCACATGTCTACAAGTAGTATGCATGGTGTGGAACGCCCATTATTATATTTATCTTTTTCTATGGTCCATTATGGCAGACGTTGACAAATGATACTTTGAATTCATCTTTCATTACTAATTATTTTGAAATAAAAACTGACGAGTCCAGAGAGGTTAAAAACTACGAATCAATTCATTTTTCTATTTTTAATATCCAATGTTATTTACTATGTATGTGTAAATGGAATATACTTTTTTGTCCATGTCTTTTCGTTATTATGGTCTCGTGAACGATGAAAGTGCATACAGACACGAACGTTCCATTTTCACACTCAATTTGAAGAGCCGATCTCGCAGGCACCCTGCAAATTGCATGGATATCTCTGTAGAGGAGCCCAGATGACTATATAACCACTAGCTGTTATATGCGATAGTATTATTTGATAGATATTACGCGAATATCTATGCAGTGATTGAACTTTTTGGATGACAGGCTTCATTCTGTTAACCGCCAGATTTTAGCAGTAGTCAATAATTCTCGGTTCCACTTGGTTGTTGAAATTTCACTTAGCCAATTCTTCCAATTTAAATTCAGAGTAGGCCGTAATCCACGTAGGCCCAGTGTGCGTTGGTGAATGCCACATGATGGTTCCCACAAGATGTTTTCCTCTCCGATAGCACTTCTTTGGCAAACATCCCTAAATATAGTTCCTTTGTTTCTTTTTTAATGTCAACAACAAATATCGGATTTAAGAGCTTGGGACTAATCAGATACTTGATAGGGTTTCCAGTATTATTCCTATTCACTTCGCTATTTCTAGTTACTCTTTATCGCCACACCGACCATATCATTGAAATTGAGGAAATACTTACGAAATAAGCTACAGGATATCTCTAACCCCGAGCAATAACCGCTTTTATTCCATTCCCTGCCCCAATTCCAACTGCGAACGGAGCCGCGGGCGAACCAAGTGCTGAGTGGAGTAATATATCCTATATTCTTTTACGTCAAATCATATTTGACGAGCAAACGAAGCGTGTTCAGATTGTCCTTCTATGATCCGGATTTGTCGTGTACAAAGTTTCTTTGCGTTACTTTTCGACTAATATTTTATTCATGTTTCGTTTTGCCAAATGGATGAATAGAATCTGTGTGACTAAGATTAAATTCTTTTGTTATGTTAGTGTCTTCTGCAGAGTTCTTAAGGCATACAATATTTGTTAGGTTGTAGGAAAACTTGAATTAATTAGTGATGGAAGAGTGATTCAGTTTCTTCTTTGTATATAGTTTTTTTTTTGTTTGGCCCAAAATTCAGCAACGCGGATAGCGTTTGCTGACGCAGCCATAAAGGTCCTCACGTGTGCAGGAGTCAGTGTATGCGGTGCAAGATGGAAGGTAAGCCATTGTCTGTGGAGAGTCTTGTTCTTTTTTGTGTTTCTATCTCTGCCTCATGTTTACCACAAATAAACGTATTCTCTTTCTATCTTTTATATTCCAATAAAATCTTATATCACTGTCATTATAACCATACTCCTACCACTATTTCAAGTTATTTATTTAGAGAGTTTGCAGAGAGTTGATTAGATATATTATGTTTTGTCAATCGTCTTCTCTGTACCTATGTAATATCACTGTGTATAATATTCATAGTTTAAGTTACTACGTTCTGTGATTTTAAGCAAGGTATCAACAAAGCTATTCTCTTTGATATATATGTCAATGTTTGGAAAGGAATTGTTGAGCAAATTACCTACCATCTTAATCTATTCCGTAGGTATATTATACACCATTTGAAATAACATTACAAATTTAAACAAACCTTTTTACCGTCCGTTCAACCGATTTTGACTTCTATTCGGTAGTGCCCCTCTGTCCCCCCCACGATGGAGGAAGTCCATGAGGATTTCCACCGAGCAACAAAAAAAAGGCATAAGGATGTCATTAAAAGCAAAAACGAGGTTACAATACCAACTGTTTACTGCATCTGCCATTTTTCATGCCACCAACACAATAGGAGTCAAAATCGGTTGAACGGACGGCAAAAAAGGCTTATTTAAACGTCTTATTTCAAATGGAGTATAGATTCATATCACAACTGTCATTCTTTAAGGCTACGTATGCACTGACAGCTTAGCGTCTAAAGCCTAATGACTTAACATCCTTACATACACGCTAGGCGGCTAGCGAAGCCACCAAGCGCGCAGTGCAGCCGCTTGCGAAAATTCTAGAGCGTTCGTTTCACTTCGCTACTCGCAAAGTGACTATAGTCCGCGCGGAACTAGTCCGCTGAGGTGGAGATAGGGATAAGGCGGGGCAGTTCGCAACGCATGTAAGGTCCGACCGCGGCAGATTTGCCAAATATGTAAACAACAATGGCCGCTCGAAATTTAATAAAACCGATAAACTAGAGTGTTTATTTTAAGTAATGTTTGTTTAGCTCGTGTAGTTAGCTCGGAGATTTAGACGAAAACTAACATTACTTAAAATAAAAACTCTTGTTTATCGATTTTATCCAATTTCGAGCGGCCATTGTTGTTTACATGTTTGGCAAATCTGCGGCGGTCGGACTTTAGTGAGTAATGCGCCCTCCGTCCCACCGCTCACATACCTAAGGCGCAGGCAACTAGTTCCGCGCGGACTATAGCTAAGCTCTAGGCACTGAGCAAGCTACCTGTCAGTGCTTACGTAGCCTAACAGTTGTAAGAAATGGCTACACCGCTGCAAATTAGCGTAGTGTGTCAATTTGATACAGTTAATTTCCTAAACTGGTTGCTCCCTATTTACCTTAATAGTACCGAAATTCAATTCATTCATCATTCAGGTTAAGCTACGCTTGCCGCGGTTGGTCTGTGGATGGGTGACCATCTTTACATACTGAGACCCCTCCGTGCCTCGGAAAGCACGTTAAGCCGTTGGTCCCGGCTGTCATTCGTGGATCTTTGACAGACGTTACGGGTAGTCTGAAGCCCAAAAGTCTGACAACCAGTCTTACCAAGGGGTATCGTATTACCCAGTAACTGGGTTGTGGAGGTCAGATAGGCAGTCGCTCCATGTAAAATACTGGTATTCAGCTGCATCCGGTTAGACTGGAAGCCGACCCCAACATAGTTGGGAAAAGGCTAGGCAGATGATGAGTACCAAAATTCATTACCCTACTGACGTGTAGTAATTCTTCCGCTATTACGTCACTGAGGAAAAAGGCCGTTCTATTTATACATCACAAATTGATGTACGGTAAACTATAATTTTCTGCTGCAGTACTAGCAGGTAAACGCTGCGGCCATTTTTTCTTCGAATTCATCAATGTTTTATGGGTAATAAGTTCTTTAAAGTCAAGTCCTGTAAGGAAAGTGATGTTCGGAATAAAAATAAAGAAATAATTGGATTGGAATATACACACATCAAAAGTGTCTAGGGATCAAGCATTTTTATGCGGATTTCTTGAGATTGAGATGTGGCTTTGTAATAAATTTATGATTTTATAAATTTATATGGATCCTTTTTGGTGCATTTCATAATTTGAATCAGGAACTGTGAATCAAATTCGAGTAAAAGATGAAAATCAGCTGTCAATATTTTCCCTATAAAAACATACAACGCATTGAAGACATTATTAGTGCTACTGTTTCCCTACTACTGATTAAAACCAACGTTATTATGGAGCGGCGACGTCATTTAAGCAGGGAAGAAATGCTCAGAGCCGTGGGAATGATAGAAGCTGGTTCCCGGCAACGTACTGTGGCTTTAGCTCTGAATACAAGTCAGAGTGTTATCAGTCGACTTTGGACACGTTACCGAAGCACTGGTACCGTGGCTGAGCGCCATGGAGGACGGTATCGCTGCACCACACGGAGACAAGACCGATACATTCAAATCTTAACTCGAAGAGTTCCAACAATAACCGCCATGATGTTAGCCGTGAGGCTTCATCACTCTTCAGGGAACTTAATTAGCGACCAAACAGTCAGAAACCGCTTGCATGAAGTGAACCTTCATTCCCGAAGACCGCTACGGGTACCACCTATAGCAATGCACAATCGTAGGATTCGATATCAATGGGCTCTTGAACACAGAAATTGGGCAGAAGAACAATGGCGTTTCGTGTGCTTTTCTGATGAGTCTCGTTTTGGTATGAGACCGGATACAAGACGTATACGACACTGGAGAACCCCTGGACGCCAACAGCGATTAAAATCCTGCCAGGAAGTCCATCCTTATAGTGGTGGAACCATCATGGTATGGGCGGGTATTTGGATCGGCGGAAGAACTGAGTTGATTTGGATCAGAGGCAACCTCAACGCTCAAATTTATGCTGAGACGATTGTATCAGACGTCATCGTTCCTCTACAAGTGCAAATCGGTCCCTTATTTCAGTTAATGCATGATAATGCACGACCGCACACCGCAAGAGTTGTAAGACAGACTCTCGCCGCAGCTAACATCAATGTCCTGCCCTGGCCTGCTCAGTCGCCAGACTTGAACCCGATTGAGCATGCATGGGATATGCTACAGAGAAGAGCTCTGCCGAATATGGAGGGTATCCAGTCGCAAGAAGACCTTTTTTTGTTGTTGCAACGAACATGGGCTGCCATTCCACAGCGTGATTTGGATGAACTCATTTTGAGTATGCCAAACCGATGTTCTTGTGTTGTTAGTGTTCGCGGTAGAAACACGGATTATTAATTGTTTAAGTTACCCAATAAAATTTTAAAGAAAACTGTTATTTCAGTCTTTTTTTCGAACTTTTGTGTTAGTGGTTCAAATGTCAAAAATCCCTTTATTAGGAAAATGGCAAATTTCTTTATTAATGCAAAGGTGACTTGGTTTATCGTTACTGTGACAAACGAAAACACTTTATTTGATGAATCCTTAAAGAAAATTTTAATTAATATCAATCAGGAGAAAAGTTATTGCAAAAATATATGTTGATCCCTAGACACTTTTGATGTGTGTATTATTTACGGTAGCGACCAGTAATTTAACACAATGATACCTACAATTGATTGAATAAGGACTGATTTTTCAACGCCAGATAATTTTATCGGAGGAATAAACGAATTTGAATGTTTGACAATTCGTCCATACAAAAACAGTCAGACGCCAATTTTATTCCACGAATAAAAATTATCTGTCGATTGAAAAATCAGCCCTTTATTGTATTTATATCCAAAATAAATTTTGTGTTAGTTCACAAAATCAATTATTTGACATTATGAAATAGAAAACCCGAATTTGAATAAACCTGTCTTTTTCTTCTCTTTTAGCAGCACGAAATGATTTGAGTAACAAATGCGGTCGTAAAAATATTAGCCAGTTATAAAAAAATATAATTCCAGTATATTATTGTCCCGCAGTAAAAGCTTCTTCTCATATAGAATGGAATCGCCGGGTTAAAGGCAAAACCAATTATTTAGTCCAAAAAAGTCAACATAAAATTTTCCGTAAGCGCATTTGGAAAGTTTGCTATTAAATTTAAGTCCTTAGTAATAAAATTATGTCAGTTGCAAATATAAGAGCGTTTTCTATAATTATCTAAGTTTCAAACAGTTACATACTAAACCCAAAAATTAACTTCATTTGTACGAAAAAAAAATAATATAAATTATAACCCCCCCTTTTAGTTGGTTTTGCCTTTATAGTACAAATACAAGCATATCTGGAAAAGTAATTGTCCTGTTTGTAACAGACTTCGCAATTACGTGAGTTAAAGTATTGTTTTGATAATTTGCTTGTAAGGCTGATTGCCGAAACATTCGTTTTGAAACAATTTAAAAAAATACGAAAAAATAGTTGGTTTTGCCTTTCTACTTCTTAATAGATGTCTTCGAATCTAGAATGCAAAATTGTACTAACATTACAAGTTGCTGATTTGCATTGCTTAAATCATTCAAATTGTGTATCTGCTATCAGGGCCTGTTTCACCACCTACGATTAAGTTACTATTAACTTGCTTGGCAGATAATTTCATACAAATTCCATAAAAAAATCAATTCAGTTCCATTTTTGAATTTATTCGGTAAGTAGGCCCTTACTATAGCATCTCAGCCAGTACAAGAAAACACTCCGAAAATAAAACTGACAGGTAACAAGAAGAAGCATTTATTTTAACTTTTATGTTCATACAAAGGTATGAACATAAAAGTTTCATAATCTAAACAAACAATAATTGGTCTTTAAAAATTAATTCTAAAAAATTAACCACTCAGAGTCATCTGGGTTCTCAGAGTCCTCCGATTCTCCAGGAACCGTAACATCAGGTATACAATCCACATTTTGGCCATCAGCTCTCAAGCTTTGGAACCATTCATGATATTCGTCAGGTTTGTCGGGAATGATTCATTATTCACAAAGTTTCAATAGTTCGGCTTTTTTGGTTTTTGAAATGCATAATGGTTCTTTATATACACGTACAGTATCTGTGGCAAACATCGGTCATTTGTGGCTTGTGGTGGTAGTTCAGTGACAACTTTTTGGACTGGCTGGACGTGCTTAGATTTCATGGACAGCCCAAAACAAAACTGCGGCCACATATTAGTTCCTGTTTTGTCCACCACATGTGTCTGAAAATAACGAAACCTTGTCGATATGATCGAGGATTTCGCTTAAGTAAAGTAAAATTATCGATCTAATCTCAGAGCTTCCTTTCTTGCCATTAATTTCCATCCACGCATAACAAAATGCTTGTATAGTGTAGGGCACGCCACGTTAGTGGCGATAAGACCCCTCTTTGAGGAGTGGCTAGAGAGGCGTCACGGCTTTATCACCTACCGCCTGACGCAGGTCCTCCCCGGACATGGATTTTTCGGAAGGTTCCTGCACATCAACAGGCGGGAGGAGACGCCCGGGTGTCACCATTGCGAGGATCGCCCAGAAGACAGGGTGGAGCATACGGTGGAGGTCTGCCCTGCTTGGGGGTTTGGGAAAACCGCCGTGTCCTCGTAGAGGCGATCGGCAGCGGCGGCGACCTCTCGTGTCCGGCCCTGGTTCAAGCCATGGTCCGGAGTGAGAGGGAGTGGGAAGCAGTCACCTCCTTCTGCGATGCAGTCATGCTAGCGAAGGAGGTGGCGGGATGGCTGAGGGAGAGAGCATCACGTCCCAGCCTCCGCGGGAGACGCTCCGGGCGTCGCGTCGGGAGCCGCGTGACGATTCTCGGCCACCGTAGACGCGGGCGGACGGAGAGTAATGGGTAGCTCACCGTCCGATCAGGACCGGGCTCGTGCCGGACGGCGCGTATGTGTTCCACGCGCGCCTCAAACAGATGTCAGCATAAAGGAAGGGGCCCGTTAGGGCCCAAACCTGCCGGGGTAGCGGGATTGTCCGAAAGGGTTACCGTGGCCCCGGAATATAAAGGGCTAAGGAAGGAACACGGGTGGGTTTTAGTCAGTAAGAGTCTGACACTCCCTTCCGCTCCACCTAGAGCGGGACGTCATTTGATGATTTCTCATCCACAAAAAAAAAAGATTGTATAGTGTAAGTTTCCTGCAACAATACAAAAAACTTACATCTCCACTAGGGATTTGTAAAATTGCCTGCAAATCAAAGGATGCCGAAGTGAAGTACGTTTATTTTTCTGCTCCCTTTGTTCTCGCTATTTTATGTATCTTTTCTTTGAATGTACTGTTTATACTCTTCTTCAATTTTAGTTTTCTCTATAGTAAAAACTTACACTATACAACCTTTTTTTTTTTGTGGATGGGAAATCATCAATGACCCCTCCCGCTCTAGGTGGAGCGGAAGGGAGTGTCAGACTCTTACTGACTAAAACCCACGATACAAACGACGATACTTGGTGCAAAAAAGAAACTGGGTCTTTTTTGGGAACAAAAAACCCCAAGTTGAATTCGGTGCAAAATACATTTCTATAGTTGCCTCCGAAACGGGTGTAACGCTCTCCTTCTCATACTCCTCCACATACAATGCATACATTTTTGTCATTGACAGACTACAGTATAGATATTGGCGTTTAATATCTTTGCGCACTTTAATGGCTTCCCATCGTAGGGAAAGATTTGATATGACGCCGGATTTCTTCAGCTTTTTCTAGTGGCGTTTTGTTTTTGGGCTCATGTCGTCCTCGCGGATCACAATCTCGAGAATAAAGCCCCATTGTGTATCGACTTTCTATTGATTCTATAATAACTGAAGCAGAAATGCACAGAGTTATGCAGAAGAAGTTTTGGCATATCTGAGATTAAATTGTGTTGCTTTTTTTCTATAAAAAATTCAAAACTATTTTAACACTGTAAAAGTACTTGTCTGGAGATGCAGCTGTTGTCGGTTCTGATTCTTCAACAATAATTTTCCTCAGCAACCACACACAGTAAAAATACACATAAATCGAAAAATGCACTTCATAGAAGATTCGACAAAATCCCCGAAAAACCGCGTGGGGGACAGCGACAGCGCGGGGAAGTATCGACTATAATAATTTAATCTGGTTTTTTTCTAGGTAATTCGCTAAAAAGAAATCGAAAGACAGAATGCCAAAATCGACTATATTTATATACTTAATGTTTATTTAGTTTGAATGTTCAAGAACAAAAAGGTGCTAATCAAAAATATTATTTTTTACCATTAGTGATTAAGACCTTCCTTTGACATTATTGTAGGACTAAAACCCACTAAAAAGTTTTGTATTTTTTGCATCTATATTTTGAAATATTGCGGACAAATTATTACGAATTATTTGGTTTTTATTTCTCTAAAGATGCACTTTCTCGATTATAATCGATTTTTACATTCGGTATCTCGGGAACGGTAAGTCCTGCGGTTTAGTTGGTTTTACCATTAGATAAAGAATCAAATGACGATTCGAATGGTATATTAAAGTGAAAAACTGCAAAAAATAGCAGATAGTCGGTTTTGCCTTTAACCCGGCGGAATGATCGTTGATTATCATGCTTGCTCAAGACGGTTGGCCATTTTAGACTTATAGTAATTATAAGTCATGTACCCCAATTGAGAAACACACTTTACAATCACAATCCGAAGGATTTTTAAGAAAATTGCTAATCCATTGCTTCATAAGGTTGAAAAATTTGTCCACTCGACAACGTAAATGATGCAATGAATGTTGTTGAATTGTCAAAATGAAAGGCATTAGCATTGTAAAAATGATACGCAATTACTACGCAGGCACTGGACAGACGGAGAAAGGCCATAATATGTAATGGCCATGTTTTTCTGGTAGTTTCATACAGGATTCTGGTTTTCATTCCATTAAAAAAAAACATTCTGCAAGTCAAAGTTACTATGACTGTTAAAATTGCATTCCCAAATTATGCTAGAAGCCACATCACATGAAAAAATCTGTGTTTTCTTTCTGTTAAAAAATTCACAGTTTTTCCTGTGGTGATATTTTTTCAGTCCCGTTATTGTCTCACTGCAGGGCAAAGTTTTTTTGACTTCCTGCATACTTATCTCTTTTGTTTACTGTACCTAAGTTACGTGTCGTGTACTCGTGTCGTGTCGTGGTGTGTATGTGTGTGTAACGTAAAATTTGATTTCATATTTAGATATGGAATCAAATTATCGGATGTTTACATAAGAAGCCCTAATTTTACATTATATTATCTTGTCGTGTAACCATTTTTTTTTTATTTCAACACGGTTACATTCTAGCTTTGCGTCATCATCGTAAAAATAACTAATGGGATCTTTTGTTTTCGTACCCTTGTCTGACAATGTTACGAATTTGTTATTTCGAATTATACTCTCCAATTTTTACGAACGAGGTGAAATACCAACTGTTCTATTATTTACAGACGCCAGCACATCAAGCTACCCGAAACTGTCAAATTTTCCCAATCAAATTTGAACCTTATACTTTAGCGATAAAGTTGAAAATCTATTAAAGAAATTAGACAGCTTGTAGTAGCTTGATGTACTGGCGTCTGTACACGTGATAAGGTTCTATGTAAAGTCTGGAAAAATAAATTGTTTACAAATATACTACCAACCTACCAACACAAGTAATTCTTTGACAATTGTGTATGAAATGACTATAGAACGGCAAATTGATGTACCTTTTTTTTGTCGGGGGGAATCCTTTAAAAGGCGCCCGACCTCCGGGGGGAGTGTGGGATTTTTACCTAGTGTGTCAATTTGATAATAAAACATGGACACGATTTCTTTCAGTTTCTATTTATTTAAATGATAGTTCAGGCTGTCTATTATTCTGATCTGATTTCACATCTCAGTAGCAGCCAGAAGTCCGGATTTGTGCCTGATTAAAATAGGGTCGCCCCCTATTACATGGTACTTTAACAAAACTGGCGAAAAGTGGGTGGATAAACCCTTTGGAGTATAAAAGCATGTTATAGGATTAAGGTTTTTTATACAAACTTTTGCTTTCCGTATCTGATAGCTAGTCATTTTTTTTATATATTTTTTATTTTATTTTCTGTAATACAAAGCGGTAATGCGGTAATGCTGTTTAGCTGACAACCAGTCACACCAAAGGGGTATCGTGTTACGCTCCAGGTAAAACACTGGTATTTAGCTGCTTCCGGTTAGACTAGAAGTCGACCCCACATAGTTTGAAAAAGGTTAGGCTGATGATAAAAGCGGTTGCGTTAATGTGGTGCAGGTCGTATAGCGGGGGGCGGGCGGTGGAGGGGCCCGTGGTTAAAGAATAACAGCCGCACAGGCCGATCGATCAGGTTAAGCTACGCTTGCCACGGTTGGTCTGTGGATGGGTGACCATCTCTCCGTGCCTCGGAAAGAACTTTAAACCGTTGGTCCCGGCTGTCATTCGTGGATTTTGATAGTCTTTACGGGTATTCAGAAGCCCAAAGTCTGACAACCAGTCTTGTGGATTATCGTATAATGGGAGTGACTGGGTGTGGAGGTCAGATAGGCAGTTGATTCATGTAAAACACTGGTATTCAGCTGCATCCGGTTAGACTAGAAGCCGACCCCACATAGTTTGAAAAAGGTTAGGCAGATGATAAAAGCGGTAATGCTGTTTGTCTGTTAGAAAACGTCTTCCTTTTAGAAGAAGCTTTTCTCGCCAACATAATTACCTGAGGAAACTGTCACTAAGGAGTTTATTTTTCGCAAGGATGCTAGGTAATGGCTGAAAGAGTCTTTTTCTGTTGGCCACTAACAAAGAGACTGTTAGAAAAAGCAGTCTTAGTTTAACTTTTAAGGATAACGATCGGTAAGGTATTAAATTTTTTTGCTAAACTCATTTCAAAGTAAATTAAATTATTTAATTCATTTAATTGCTTTTTTTGAAAACTAACAGCGTGTTCTTAGTTTTTCAAACTTTTTTTTCATATGTCAAAATAAATTATTTAGAGGCATCCGTGACGTGCGTGGCTGACCATTTGAAGCCCATGCCTTGCATTGTCTTGATACTCCTTTAAATTTCTTATTGCAAAAAAATTTGTGAGTAAAGATTTTTTTGATACGTAATTTTTGTAAACATTAAAATTCTTTTAAATTACAGCCACATTGACTTTAGCCAAGAATGAGTCTGCTGCTATATCTTTCGCACTAATAATCCAGGACCTTCATTCAGAAATGCGTACACCAATTTTAAACGTCCAGATTCGCAGTAAAGATATGTAAATAAGGCACTAAAACTCCTCGCTTTTGGAGCAACTGTTCAAAATTTTGCTTCGCAACTTTCTAGAATCACTCCTACTTGTTCTACAGAATCCACACCGACCATACTGGAAGTCCTTTTGAAAACCATCAGGCTTACCACAAACATAGGAGCTACGCCATAATGAGATTTTAATTACCTCCCTACCTTTCTGGTTCGCTACTCTAGTGCTATCAGGATCTTTCTCCTTATTAATATTAATTACTAGTTTATTTCGCTGAACAAAATCGATAACTGTGACCCAGTTAAATTATCTAGCCATTAGCGGTTCGTACAGACGAGCCATAACTTGCAGAAGTAAAAAAGTTGCCGGACACTTTGTCTATAAAAGCCTAGTTCTCTCCACATGTAAGTGTAGGTACCCAAATGTGGAGAGCGAATAATTATCTTGTCAATACCAACGACATAATGGCCAAAAATGCAACTAATCAAGGTAGTAACGGCCGAATGAAAAGTTATTGTTGCATCTAGACCACACCACACGTTTTGTGTAGTAATGCCAACGCAACTTCAGCGGCAGCAAGACCATTCAAAAAGTTCTTCCGACAATCAGAATTTTATAAACGTAAAATGTTACTAAAGTCAGCCCACAAAACGCAACCTCTTCGCCACTTCCTCGTATTTAAGCAGGGAAAAACAAACACGACCACTTCCTGACAACATTTTGTCGCTGTGCTGTAGTCCGTCTGAAATCTGAATAAACTCTACTAAGGTAGCTCATTCTAAAGATAGGCCAGCCAGCATCCCAGATTTGCAATTCAGCTACTATTTTTGGCCTCATACTAAGCCGAAAGCCAGGGCAAGCTAAAGTTTCGTGAGATAAAACGGCACTTATTTAAAGTTTTGGGGAACGATTAAAGTTTTTAGTATGGAAATAGATGTTCTTGTATTAATGCGTTTTCTTAGGAGACCATTTCGTTTTCGGAAATTAGTTTTCGTGATAGTTTATGAACATGAATTTGTCATTTCTGTGTGGACATAAGTTTTATATTGACATAATTGTTCTTGAAGTAACTGAAACCTTTTTAGATGTTTTAATGGGAATTATGTTTATATTATGCTACTAAACATTTTAGTGCATAAATTAGATATCGTGATTTTCAATTGGATATTTTAAACTGACTGGACAGGTCCACTCAATCGCTGTGGTTCTTTCCTCAAAAGACCATTTCAGACACCAATTTACATGGTCTTCACATGATCTGACCAAGATTAAGTCTGGACTTTAAAAGAGACTGTAAACCTCTGAGTTTGTTTCGGCCTTTCTTCTCAGAGTAGCTAGGAAACGCCGACCTCATCTAGTTTTTAAATAGTATTGTCGTGTTTGTACAAACCTACTTACAGAAATAAAATCGTTTATCATTTATCATTAAAAGCAAGTTCCAAAATTTGAAATTCTGGCAAATTATGCTGTAAGATCCTAATCTTAAAGCATCATTTGCCAGAATTTCAAGAAAACGAAATATTATAATATGCAAGTTTACCAAGCTCATAAAAAATACTTGCAAGTACTGCGTTTGTCACTTGATATAACTCCTTTACTGAAAGGATTAAATCCTGCCTTTACAAAGAACCTCTCACAGAGAAAATTTAAGTAGAACGACAAAGAAAAGCTTAAGAAAACAGAGGAGGATTAAATCAACATTGCACATAATCTGGGATACTCTGTAGCCTGATTGCTGGAAGAACATAATAAATATTTACATTGTTCTCGGCTCTTAATAAAATTAACTTATATTAAGCTCAGTTTGCACCAAACATGCAAATGGTTTCCATAAAACCTGATTCTTCGTTTCGGCAGATAAGGTTAGCTTTTTATAAGAATTCGGTCATCAATATTTTTATTTATTTTATGGTTTTTTGTTTCATTTGAAATGATTTTAGCATGAAAGCACTACTCTGCACTGCCATATGAAGACAATTCCCGTAATTAAAAACATTAAAAATTTTGTTACAATCTTATCTCAGCGAAAATTAATGCCAAAAACTTGTCAAAAATGTAGCGAAATTAGAGGTATTTTTGACAGATTGAGACTGAAATTAGACTATAAACTTTCTTGAAATTACGAGAATTGCCCCTCTGATCTGATTCTAAGAAATAACTGTCCGAACAAAACGGCACATAATGTTCAAAATTCGAATAGATGGAATTCGGATCTAGTGCGCAACCCTTCAGAGACACACGTTTGGGCTGGCACATTCGATTCGGCAGTAGTTGTCCGACCCGAAGCAATTACTACACCTATTCGGCTCTTATTCAACTCGTGCCGACCGGCAAACTTCGTTCGGCATCTACCCTCGCTTAAGCAATTACGGGTCGACTCGAAATAATCCGAGGTAATCCGAACGGCTTTTTCCGGATATACTAATACTACATAATATAATATTCGATTTTGCCGCCCGCTTTATCCGAACGCGTGTAGCACCCTTCAATACAATGATTGGGGCACTTCGGACCATCATTTCTTGACTTTAGATCGGATGCACAGCAGTGCATAAACGCTCCAAAAATACAACATAATCATAACATAATCAGCCTATAATGTTCCCACAGCTGGGACACAGGCCTCCTCTCTGTGAGAGGAGTGGGTCGTAATCCACCACGCGGGCCCAGTGCGGGTTGGTAGATGTCACATGTCTTCGAATTTTTGGTTCTAGGACATGCCGGTTTCCTCACGATGTTTTCCTTCACCGTTTTGAGAGCAGTGGTGATGAAATAATTTAGACAAAGTAAAGCGCCTGTCTGGGTTCGAACCTACGACCTACAACTCGTAAGTCGCGGCCGATACCACTGGGCCACCACTGCTCCTCAAAAAAAATACAACTGTAAGCGCTAATTGTGAATTATTTACGAAGATTAGACTGTAAGTTTTCTGAATAATAAGTAATTAAAAAATCTATTCCTCATATGATTTAAATTATTTATTTTCGTTGGATCCCAGTCTTGAATCCCATTTTTTAGGTATTAACGATGGGTCCCATTTGCTATTTCCATTGAATCCCATGTTATAACAACATGTGTGTACTTTTCAGAAGAAAAGTGATTTACCTTTATTAAACATTTAAAAAGCAGCGTTTGTTCGGCCAACCTACTATTAAATGATTGAATGAATGAAAGCCAGAAGAAACATTTTATTTTATTAATTTTAGGAAAACTTACAGCTAATACATTTTAATATCTATTTCAATGTGTAAGAGATGGCCAATTACAATCTTCCACTAACGATGATTTAGGACATTGGTTTTATTGACCCACAATTATTTTATCATATAAGAACCTCCAATATTTTTGTGACGGCGTCAGATACAATGGCCGTTTCTTTATTAAATTAATACTTAAAGAGACAAACGATTTGAATACCTCATTGAACGCAAAGAATTGGCCATAAAAGAAATAAGTCCGTGAAAAATTCTAAAGCACATTAAATTGCTTTTGCCACGATAATTTAGATCTGACTAAAAAGGTCTGAGACCAGTGGTGGTCCAGTGGTAACGGCCCCGACTTACCTAGTTGTAGGTCGTGGGTTCGAACCCAGGCAAGCTCTTTATTTTTTATAAATAATTTCATCACTACTGCTCTCAAAACGGTGAAGGAAAACATCATGCGAAAACCTTTACCAACACAAACATTTACCAACTCGCACTGGGTCCGCGGGGTAGATTACAACCCACTTCCTCTCGAAGAGGCTTATGTGCCAGCAGTGGGAACATTCGGATTTCATTCGGTGGGAGCAGTAGGAAGGCGGAGGAGAGGGTATTGTGGCACAGCCTGCGAGAGGCCTATGTCCAGCAGTGGACTGCATTAGGCTGAGTTGAGTGGGAACATTACAAGCTGATAATTCAAACAGGTCTTTGACTTTGCTAAATTAAGAAGAATAAAGACTGACAAGACTAGGCATACGATAAGCTTTTAACATAAGAAATGACTGCGTTGATGAATAAAGGTGAACATCCACTGGTCTGCGCCGGCAGCAACGCACGCACGGAACACAACGTATTGAACGATGGCATGCGTCTGCTGTGTCCGGTTACCAGTGGACGTTCACCTTAACAGTCGATAGAACAAGAGACGATCTCATATAAAGTTGTAAGAAATAAATTGTTGTATTTGAACTATAATATGATATCAGCATAAGGTCTCTATCTCTTTCTTATGAAAAAAAATAGTCTAACGAATTGAGTAGTTTGTCAAACATTGGCAGAAGTTGAAGACAAGCCAACATATTTTGACGAAATTACCATTGCATAATATTTATTTAAGAAGTTTGGCGAACATTGGCTGCAGAACAGTTCCCTGTTTACCAAAACTTAATTACAAGCTTTGTATTACAAGCATTTTTCTTGTAAAAAAATTCAGTATTACAAATATGTATTTATCAGAGCTATACGTGTAAATTACAGGTTACAAGGTCGTTATTTATTTAGCAAGTAGGTATATGCAGCGACAGTCTTATTTTGTCTTTTATAATCTAAACTCTGATTTTTAATTTGCTAGATCAAAATGACAGCTGCGATCGACTTTTTTTGTCATGATGACAAAAAAAGGTCGATTGTAGTGTTGTGTAGGTGTGGTGGTATGTTAGTTAGTAAGCAGTTCCTGCCTAGTTCATTGATGATAATAACTTTACATGTATGAAAACGAGCATCGTTCACTAGTTACAAACTGTACAACTTTTTTTCAGCGGCTTTTTCAGATCATTACAAATCCAGAGAGGCAATTTCCGTATTTTTAATAACCTCCATATTGAAATCTCAATGTCAATCTGTCAGAAATATCTGTAATTTACCGACATTTTTGACAGGTTATTGTCACTTAAATGAGATTGCGAATAGATTTTGAACGTTTTTAAATACGGGAAATGGCCTTCAGACGTCTTTAAAATGTTTTCCTTGACCTTCTTGAGATCAAGTTAAAAAGTTTTTTTTTTTATGAGTTAAGTGGGTTCCGTGGCGAGTTTAAATCGAATTCACGACCTTTCATTGGCCAGTCCACGCCTTGACAATTCTTCTTCTTCTTTTTGTATTGGTGGTACAGTAAAAAAAGAGATAAGTATGCAGGACCGTCGGATATAGTTGAAGTTTAGTAAGAAACCGATGGATGTTTTCGACTGAAATTTAATTTGATAAATGAGCTGTTTGTTTTCTATTAATAAAATTAAATTTTATTCGAGAACACCCATCGGTTTCTTACTAAACTTCAACTATATCCGACAATCCTGTATGCTTATCTCTTTTGTTGACTGTACACTTACTCGTTGTTTTTTTTTATTACATAGTTAGTGCCTAGTTCATGGCCACGTTGATTGCGGCATCAGTGGCATTATTTAGGTCATCCAAGGTGGAGGTGAACGGGCAATTAGGACACTTCAGCAGGTGGGGCATAGTCTGGTCAGGAGCAACGCACTCACATTGGGTGATGGATGGGTCTGTAATCCCCAATTTCGACAAAGTGTGTCTGCAGCGGCAAACTTGGGCACGCAATCGATAGAGAGCTTTCAATATAGGCCACTGCAGATCACGCCCGGGAGGCAAATGCTGCTCAGGTTTAACGAAGTCAGGAGGTGGTGGAATGGTTCTCTTCCCACAATTTGCTTCTCTCCTTGGGTAGTTTGTCCTGGATTGCCTGCATAGAGCGTAAGAAGCTCTTTCGACTTTTAAGTCTACCCCTTTTAAGTTAAACTATTGTCTTACATAGTTAAACTATGTATGTAAGGAAAAATTTACATCTTTTTAGTAAAAGAGGAGAAAGACATAATTATAGTACTAGAAATAGGGACCTATTGGTTCAACCAGGTTTCAGACTGGCTAAAGTAGACTCATCTTTTATGGGGTACTGTTTAAAATGTTATAATAAGATACCTCCCCACATTCTTCAACTGAATGAAACAAAATTCAAGTCTTGTATAAAACGCACACTATGCAGACAGGCATATTATAAGTTAGGGGATTACATCGCTGATAAAAATGCCTGGCTCATTGCTGGTCCTGCTCCACAACCACAACTAATCGATTAACACTTGAAACTACTGTTGGAGCTGCTGAAGATTGTAAGACTATCTTTGCATTGTATAAACTCAATTTCCTTTGTATTGTATAATTGCATAGCACAGATGTGAGTTCTATGTACTGTAGAGCTACCATTTACCGGGTAATATGTCTTTCATTGACTTGAATGTGCCCTGGCAGCTGATAGTATGTCATGCTCACACAAATGTCTCGCTGACGGTGGCGTGTGTGTTGGATCATTTAGCTCCCTTCAAAATGGTTGAGCTGAATGGTGCTGATCTATGCGTCATGTTCGTGAACGGGCGCCGTCAGTTGGGGCTGGTCATCACTCGGCTGCCTCGGCTTATTTTTATTTTTAATTATTTTATTTTTGGATTGTTGTTTTTTTATATTATTTAATATTTGCTGTACTCTGGACGCTTTTAACGCATACGTCTTTTTTTACATCGTTCTCACATATTATTATAAATTCAACATTAATGATGTAACTAATATTTTTGTAAAAATATAATTTAAAAGAGTGTCCATGGAGTTTCTTGCCCGTTCTTCTCCATAGGTACCTACGCTTTGGAATGGGCAACTAGCTTCATTTTATTTTTGACTGACCGACTTCTTGACAATTCAAAAGTGCCTGTAAATGGTTTAATTGAAATAAATGCTTTGAGTTTTTGAGTTGAGTTTTTTGTCATTATTTAAAATCTAAAAGAAAAGTAAATTCCCCACAAACTTACCTTCAAAAGTTACACGGTAAATAATTCTGTTAAGCTAAAATTTACACAGTTAACATAGTACTTAAAAGGACTTTAGTGTGATTTTCCTGTGCAAACAAACATTATTCTGAACACAGCTTAGTTTTGCGTTCGAGCGCGAGTTATTTTGCCAATTACTTCACCTCTTGTTTTTTCTTGACTGCTAGCAGTTGCCGTTGCTAATTGAAAATATATTGTGTTGTAAATAAAATGAATTGGGAACGAAAGTAAAATAAAAACCAATGTGTTCACAGTAAGAATAGGATTAACCTTATTTTATTTCCTTACAAAAAATAGACTGTTCCTTTACTAAGAATTTCGCCCTGTTTCGTATGTGGATTTTTTCCTCACGATGTTTTCCTTCACCGTTTTGAGACCAGTGGTGATGAAATAGTTTACACAAAGTAAAGCGCCTGTTTGGGTTTGAACCTACGACCTACAATTCGTAAGTCGCGGACGATACCACTGGGCCGCCACTGCTCTCAAGTATAAGTTCATAGTATGTTTAATTATTCTTTAAATAAAAAAAAACTTTTTTACAAAAAAAAAAACAACCGACTTCCAAAAAAAAACACTACAAAGTGAAAAATAACTTTAATTTCGGAAGTCGGTGTCAAAAAAACGAAAATGTGGAACCAACGACACCGACTTCCGAAATTAAAGTTATTTTTCACTTTGTAGTGTTTTTTTTTGGAAGTCGGTTGTTTTTTTTTTTGTAAAAAAGTTTTTATTTTTCGCTTTTTACTTGTTTTTTTAATTGTCCGTGGTAGGTACACCTGGAAAGTGCATACCGTTACAATTCCAATAAGCCCAAACACGGCTAGGATACATTGTCTTATTATGGAGATCCGGTGCCTGTCTCTTGGCTTCAGCATCAGATCTGATGGTAGAATGGTTCTTATTAAACGCAAATGCTTCACTTGTTGTAGAAAATACCAAAACAGCTGTACGTTTTCCTATAAAATTTGAAGAGTTCCCTCGATTTCGTCAAGATTCCATCATCAGATCCCGACTTGTTGACTATGGGACCATTTGGGAAGTATACCCTTTCCAACAAAAAAATAATTTTACAAATCGGTTGGCAAGCGACGGAGTTATGCGCGAACAAACCTAAAAAAAAAAAAAAAATACAAACATTTGAATTGAGAACCTCCTCCTTTTTTAGAAGTCGGTTAAAAACAATTTTCTCTAGCGGCTAGTAACAGTAGGTAACAGTTGTAAGCGACGCAACTGCTGTCGGAACTTTTGATTAAGACTTTTTTTTATAGAATGTAAAATATTTTTTTTTGGTCGTCAAATGACAACTTTTGTTCTTTAGAGTGCGCTGTCATCGTCGTTAAAAAAAATATTAAATTTTTTCTTCTATTTCGTAATTAAAGTTATTTTTATTAATCCTCCTCATACAATCGTCATTTTTATTTTCACTTCGAATCTAAGACCATTACAATAGTGGCAAAATGAAATAAACTTTATTATATAGAGTTTATCGCCAGGACACAAATTGAGTTAAGTAACTAACGTATCCTTTGAAAGATCGACATCGAAGCTTATTAGGTTAAAGCTTGGCTTTTAAGTTAATAAGTAGTGACTTATAAATTGTCGGTTACGCTGGTAAAGTAATTTTAAGTTAACCTGTGTCGTCATCAAGGTTTTTGATGTTAGTGTTGGCTTTTAAGCTAATCAAATATGGAAAAATGTTATGAGGTTTATTTATGAACATTATTTAAAGTTAAGTTATGATTAACGGCTGTTTAACCATACACTTTTGACTTATAAACGTCTCTTAACTTTAGGCAATTTTAATAAAGGGTTATATTATTTCTACACTTGTATTTCTGATTTGTTTTTGGTAAGACTGGTTGTTTGAGGGGCTTGTGGCTAAGAAGTAACAGCCGCACGGTTCGATCGATCAGGTTAAGCTACGCTTGCCGCGGTTGGTCCGTGAATGGGTGACCATCTTTACATACCAAGACCCCTCCGTACCTCGGAAAGCACGTTAAGCCGTTGGTCCCAGCTGTCATCCATGGATCTTTGACAGTTGTTACGGGTCGTCAGAAACCCGTAAGTCTGACAACCAGTCTTACCAAGGGGTTTCGTATTACCCAATAGCCGGGTTGTGGAGGTCAGATAGGCAGTCGCTCCATGTAAAATACTGGCATTCAACTGCATCCGGTTAGACTGGAAGCCGACCCCAACATAGTTGGGAAAAGGCTAGGCAGATGATGATTTGTGGTTTTGTTCATCAAAACATTCTTAGTAAGTTACAACTTGTAGAAAATCATCGCGAATCCTGAGAGTTCCCGGCGAATCTCCATTCCGTCTTACAAGTGTCGTGCTTAGTACCGCAATAAATTTTTAAATTCGATTTTCTTTTTTAACATGTGGTCAAGTGAGTCAAGCGATGAAGAAAATATTAGAATTATGGAACCGAGAACATAATAATATAAAAAAATAATTGACTACGGTCATTTATGCAGATGACCTATGAATTTAACGAAAAGTTTCGGGAAAAAAGTTGTAAAGCCGTTATTTTATTATCATCTCTAAACATTTATCAAGATTAATCACATACTCATACTTTCTATTGAATATAGGTACCTAGTTTGTCGCTACTACTTTTTTTATCGTCCCGTCCAAATTAGGCACAGACAATGTAGGTACCATTTAGCCATGCGTTCAAGTAGAGCATATTCAATTAAAAAAACATACAAAAAAAACGACCAGAAAAGAATATGGCGGCATACTTTTGATTTTAGAACTTACAAGTAAATTCTAAAAGCGTTCAATTTTACAATCGCCGTAGATTTTTTTTGATAAACGTAATTTACACGAACTTGTAATGACTTCCTTGCAAAGAACTTGTAGACTTGTAAGTTTTGATAAACAGGCCACTGATGCATGATGATTGGCCAACATTTGACGAAATAAACAATTTAACAACAACGCAACTTTGACAAACAATCCCTGCATTGACAAGAGACCATACTTTATAACCACTTCAATAATAGATAACTACAAAACAAAAGAAAGATGGCGGCCATTTTTATGAATTCGAAATGGACCTTTTAAAAGTTTGAAAATCTTGTTGGATAAACTTCTAATAATCACTTTAGTACAAGCTTTAGAGATGGATACAGCTGAGTTGAGCAAGATTTTTCTTTGAGATTAAGAAATTTAGAAAATACATTTTGCCTTGCTATACAGAGTGACTTCGACGCGCCAACTTTTACGATGAATTCAGTTCAAGATTCTAGATTCACCAGCGAAGAAATTTTACGTCAGTTATAAAAAAAATCTGCAGTTCCATTCATTTTGATCCTGTAGAACTTGCACTTTTGTAGGAAACTGCTGTTTTTTTTTTTGAATAACTCACTAAGTAACTAAAAAAATCTCCGCACAATGGGTGCCTGAAGATGGACGGCGCCGCCGAGGCCGGCCCAGAAAGAGATGGCGAGATGACTTGGACGCGTACCACGAGGGCTGGTTCGAGGTGGCGCGGGAAAAGAGTTCCTGTAAGGATTTGGGGGAGGCCTTTGCCCAGCCCAACAGTATAGGCTAACAAAAAAAAAAAAACAAAAAAAAGTTCTACGATTGTGGGTCTACAGTCATGTGCTGTCCTTGAAACACTTGGTGCGTCGATGTCCCTTTATACCGTGTAGATGTATCTTTATTTACCGATGTGTGTGGTGAGACCTACATAAAAGAGAATTGCTACAGTTGGTCTATCCAATTTCTATTGTTGTAAACTACCTGAATACTTTTCTAGTTTTACCTTTTTCTTTATTGTTGTCTTAAGTTCTCTTTTGTGTAGTTTTATTGAAAAGGTTATACCAGTCGAAACAAATACCTACATATTTGGAATTTGTCTCACATACTCGTACCTGTATTTCATTTTCAATCTTTTAATTTTCCCCAAACGCTGCATTATTGACGTGAATCCACTCCTAACGCAAACATTTACATTCGGATAAAATTACCAAAATAATGAGGCAGCTCATTTTGACAGTTACTCACGAGTTAATACCTTGATAAACCCAAAAATCCGTAACAAATTAAAAACACACCATTAATCTACTGCCAGCATTAAAAAAGCACGGCTTTACAAAACCTTTGATAATTTCTCGGATCAAAACCAATCTCAAATAATAGTCCCCTTTCACCCAGCTTATAGGAGCAAATTAAGCATAAAAATTAGGTTGTAAGGTACGAAAAAACACGGTAGATAAACATTCTCCGAAAAAAAAAAAAGATTATAAATGCAAAGCAAAGGTTGTGATGAAAATTATGTAGGCTGTCCTCGTAAATGTTCTAACAGGAATGGAATTTTCAGTGGGTCAGAGTTGAACATTTTGTTTCGTTAAATTCTTTGCTGGAGGTGTGTGAGAATCAGTCATGGTTGAATTTTCGGTGACGTTCTAAAGTCCAAAAAGAGAAGAAAAGTTTGAAAATTTGTATTGTGTGATGCGGAGGAATATAGAAAATATCGTGAGGAAAGCTTTCAGTATGAATGTGGATGGCTATAAGAGTAGAGGAAGACCAAAGAAACGAAGGCTATGATTGGAAACTTGGACTGTGTGAAAGATGATATGGCTAGAAAGAGGGTGAATACCGAGATGACAACTAATGGAGAAGTACCTGCGGAAGAAAAAGACATGTTGCGCATGAAGGTTCTAGTCTACAATGATAAATGATTTATTTCTGTAAGTAGGCTTGTACAAACACTTTTACATGTCAATCATATTTTTTTAAGCTAGATGAGGTTGGCGTTTTCTATCTGACTACTCTGAGAAGAAAGGCCGAAACAAACTCAGAGGTCACAGTCTCTTTTAAAGTCCAGACAAAATCTTGGTCAGATCATGTGAAGATCATGTAGATTGGTGTCTGAAATGGTCTTTTGAGGAAAGAACCACACAGACACACTTGCAACTGTCACTATGACACCCAAACTAAGACAACGCCATTACAACTGCCCCATACAAAACTTCAATACCTCGATCCAAATGTATGGGTACTTACCTGATTATTTTAGGTCCCATGGAGAGAGTTGTTCAGTTTGATGGTCTAAACCCCTTACATTTTATGGCCTCTTAAAACTCATTCAAATTTCTCCTAACCCATAACGTCAAACAAGCCTCTAATAGCTCTAATACTTCTGTAAAACATTCAATAAACGGCCAGAATCTAATTTAGAAAATCGCTTTTAATCTGCCAGCGATCCAATCACCCACAACCTTCAATAATCTAAACCGCAGCTGTCACTGATATTAATAGAAGCCATTTAAAATAGTCGCAACGAAGATTAAAATATATTTTTCATATAATAATTACATCGTTCTGACATGTATCATTTCAACATGAATGGTAAAAATGTTTTTATTTTAAAGAATGTCCATGGAGTTTCTTGCCCGTTCCTCTCCATACGAACCTACTGTGATTTGGAATGGGCGCCAAGCTTCGTCTTTCTGACCGACTTCTTGACAATTCGAAAGTGCCTGTATTTGGTATGATTGATATAAATGCTTGGAGTTTGAGTTAGATATCAGTTTGATAGCAGAGTTCAAACCTCTTTTAAGAGTGCATACACATGAGCAACACGTGTCAACTGTCGACACCTGCCGTCGACAACGTGCCGCTCGTATTTACACGTCGACGGCTGCAGTTGGTTCTGCTAATGACGCGTGTCATTTTATTTTATTTCATTTAATCGGGAAAACAACTAATTACACATTAAGAATTACAAAAAGATAGGATACAGAAATGACACACCACGTTCGCCACAGATACACAATGAGACATTTTGGTACATTTTAAGACTAGCGTTGTACACAATAAATAATAATAACAATAATTTGTGTGTATGAGCACTAAGGTATACATAGAAAGAACTCTCTTTCCACCTCTCTCTGTCCAGAGCTGCCAGGGGCCAATCTTTATCAATGGAGTCCAGCTCATCCCGCCATCTCCTTCTGGGCCTGCCGAGATGCGGGACCCACTGGGTCGTAAGTTTGGCCCACTAATCTTCTGACATGTGGTAGATGTGTTCAGCCTAATTTCATTTAAGCGTGGCAGCTTTCCGAGTGACATCAGTTATTTTAGTGATGGAACGGATTATTGTATTCTTAACCCGGTCTACAAGTTTAATACCCAGAATACTCCGTTCCATAGCTCCCTGGCAAACCTCGAGCGTGAACCTCTGCTGAATTGTCAAAGATCATGTTTGAGAAACATACGTGAGGATGGGAAGAATATTTTTGTTTCTTGTTTTGCCTTGCCTGGAAAATGTACGGAACAGCTAGTTTTTTTTTAATAATTGACGAAAAATTACAACGCAAGGAGGTTCAGGGTCATGTACTCGACCCATGGTAGGTTGCGCGTCTAAGTCCCAGCCACCCTTCAAAGATTGCCTTTTATATGGATACTGACCCATATTAAAATGTCCTTATTTAATAAATGATTCCATAAATAAACGTACAGTTCATTCACCCATATCATAAATAGGACATAAATCCGATGGATAGATTCCAGTTTCCTTAATGATACTTTCTATCCAATGGTTGTCTGAAAGGAATTGCTTTTAACGATAAGACCGCCGCTTGTACCGTTCTTATTTATGTTTATTCTCGATATATGTGGTAATTCCATCAGAGTACTAGAAAGTTTATGTTTATCTATTCTATAGACAGCTACTCGAAATTTCTAAGAGCAGAGCCAACTTCATTCTATTATTGTTTAAACTTTTTATTGCTGAATGGGCCTGCTCTTGACCTCGACCACGCCTGATGGAAAGCGATGGATGAGGTCTACGATGGAACGAGCATGCGCAGAAGATGCCTAAAGCACTGGAAGTCCCAAGCATCGACGAAACACAGCAGGCTGCTTGACGCCGGACTCCGTTGTGAGGGTGGTCGCAAACCAGGCGGGCGTTAGCCCTACCACCGCAAGGAAAGAATTGGCCAGTCAAATAAGGTGTTGGGTGTGACTGTGCAGGATGCGCCGAGCGCTCGGTTCAGTTGAGTACAAGTCCATTCCTCGTTTCCGCATAGGGTAGCTCGCGAAATTAAAATTTTCTTATGTTTTTTGCAATTTACAGGTCAGTGTCAGGTTATATGTTTAACAAATTATCATTCGCGACCGTAACAAGTATGTATGTGAAATATTTTTTTGATAAAAAAGTAGCTGATAAATATAAGATATGATGTTGAGATTTAATTATATTACTTTATATACATATTATACTTATGTATTCAAATACATAGAACGTAACCTTAATAACCCATAATAATATAATTATATTAAAAATGTTTTAATTTTAACAAATTAATGCGTTAAAGTTACATTTAGCATATTTAAAAATTTGTATGCCAGTCCATGGCGAAACATGTAAGTCATCACTATATTTATAAGACCTTAATGTACCATGATTAAAAGCAAATAAATATATTCTATTCTATTCAATAGGATTATATGCACTTTATGGTCACAAATCATATTTTGTTCAGCGCTTGGGTTCGAACCCTCGACCTACAATACATAAGTCGCGGCCGTTACCACTGGGCCATCATTGCTACCATGTAGGTAAAAGTAATTTAAAAATACATTTCCACAGCCTCATGTATTTAGGCTGCGTCCCAATGCGAATGAGGCCAAAAACATAAAAAGAAATCTGCGATGTCTGTGAACAACCTAAGATTACTCTGTGTTTGTTTGAAACTACGTATCTTATGACGCAACAGTCTTTTTGATGAGAAAACGTTTGTTTTTGTTTGTTGGTAGGAACTTTACTTACGTCTGATATAGGTATAAGAAAGATGGTCTAAATTGTACTAAATTTTTTCTTTAGATGGTCAGGTAGGTATAGGATAGAAAAATCGCCTTTTCATTCAACAGTCAAAGAGTGACAGTTTTGATTTCAATATACGGGTAATTTTGTTTGAAACTACATTTTGGATGTCACAAGATTGTCTTTGTTGAGAAAACGTTTGTTTGTGTTAGTTGGTTGACTTACGTCTAGTATATAAGAAACTAGCGGCCCGCCCCAGCTTCGCGCGGGTGCAATTATTTTTTTCGAATTTCAGAAATTTTCTTTCATACAAACATTGTCCTGGCAATACTGAACACAATAAAAAATAATTATCCAATTTGGTGCAGTGAAAGAATAAAGTGTAAATTGTACTCAATTTTTTTTTATATAATCAGGTTTAGGGTAGAGTAGGTAGGGGGTTTTGACTAAGTAATAACAGCCGCACAGGTCGATCGATCAGGTTAAGCTAGGCTTGCCGCGGTTTGTCCGTGATTGGGTGACCATCTCTACGTCCCAAAACCCCTCCGTGCCTTGCAAAGCCGTTGGCCCCGGCTGTCATTCGTGGATATTTGATTGTCGTCACGGATCGTCAGAAGCCTGAAAGGCTGACAACCAGTCTTGCCATGGGTTATCGTGTTGCCAAGTAGCTGGGTTGTGGAGACCAGATAGGTAGTCGCTTTATGTAAAATACTGGTATTCAGCTGCATCCGGTTAGACTAGCAGCCGACCCCTACACAGTTGGGAAAAGGCTAGACATGTATAATGATGAACATACAAGGTAGACAGACAGATTGACAGTTGTGATTTGAATATACGGATAATTTAAATTAGTGGCCAATTTGCGAAACAATTAATTTCCCTAACTTTACAGGCGCAAATTGGAAACTATTTTTAATCGTAAGCAGCCATACGATACTTGACATACAAATAGTGTAAACATAATTGCTTTTCCATAAAGACGGCAGCCTCCATTTTGTATTTGTTACGCATGACTAAGCAAAATATACCAACAAGTTTAAATACGCACGAGTAACTTGTATCCAATGTGCAAACTCCGATAGTACTCGGAGAAAAGGGATCATTCGTGCGTTTCGTGTCTCAAATTCGTACGAAAATGCGTCTCAAATACGGCTTCCTAAACCATCTGTCAAGAGCAGTCATGGCCCAATGATAACGGCCGCGACTTACCTACATATTACAGGTCGTAGGTTCGAACCCAGACAGGCGCTTGACTTTGTATAAAATTATTTCATCACCACTGCTCTCAAAACGGTGCGGTGAAGGAAATCATCGTGGGAAGACTATCATGTTCTAGAACCAATTCGAAGACATTTGTGACATCTGGGGCCCGCGTGGTGGATACCGCTCACTCTCTCTTACAGACAGGAGGCCTGTGTCCCAGCAGTGGGAACATTATAGGCTGATTATCTTTGCGTTCAAGCCAATTTTCAGGTACACTGGCTTGACTGCATTCGATGTAATCGTAGTATGCTGATATTAACACAACCAGGCAAGAAAGAATTCCAAGTTTTACACCGAGAAGGTACTAGGAAGACATAAGTGTAAGAGATAATATCCTTACTGGAGACAACACAACTAAAGTGATAAAATACACTAGTGCACACCTATATCTTCGACCCCATTGTTTGGGCATGAAAATCCCAACTTTTCACTGCGCAGGTACTAGGAAGACATAAGTCTAAGAGATAATGGCCTTACTATTGTACTGGAGACAACACAGCTAAAGTCGTACAAGATATCCACTTTGAATATTGAAGTGGCATTGTGTGCCCCATTCCTTTATCTGTTAAGAGCACTCGTGAGTGTTTGTCTTTAATTTCTTGAACACTGTGGGAACAGTCTTTAGGTTTCGTGTTAGGTGACGTTTGGTATTTATTTTAGGTTTATTAATCTGTTTAATAAAGTATGTCATTGTATTTTTTTCAGTTAATTACTCGACGACATAATTATGTTTCTTCGTTTCGACTTTGTTTGCATACATTGTCAACTCTTTGTGCGTCTTTTCTCACAAATCTTCTTAGGAACTTTTTGATTATCAGTTGCTTAGCGTCGTCTGCCAGTTAATCACAGAGCTAGTGCTTTTGTATATCTAGAAGAAACAGATATTTTATAAATTGATTGGTACAAGAGACAACTGACCTAGATATATTTACGGCCGAACCCAATAACCTATTTTAAGTTAAAGACAGATCGCTACTGATGGTAGCCAATATAATCATAACTGTCAGTATAAATAATCATAGAGATCGCTACTGATATAGATAATTGGGACGTTAAAACCAGAGATAGATAGGTTTTTCTACCTCCAGTATGCCAAAACTAGTGATAGATAGGTAATTGGGTTCGGCCGTTATCTATCCTCGGACAGTAAAGGTTAGTTACATTCTAAGCTTGGATTAAAATAGTGTTGTCTAGAGCCTCCCTCTAGCACTTAGGACTTCATATTGCTTATAGTTGGTATACGATTAATCTATATACTCAAACTCAAACTCAAAGCATTTATTTCAATTAAACCATTTACAGGCACTTTTGAATTGTCAAGAAGTCAGTCAGTCAAAAATAAAATGAAGCTAGTTGCCCATTCCAAAGCGTAGGTACCTATGGAGAAGAACGGGCAAGAAACTCCATGGACACTCTTTTAAATTATATTTTTACAAAAATATTAGTTACATCATTAATGTTGAATTTATAATAATATGTGAGAACGATGTAAAAAAAGACGTATGCGTTAAAAGCGTCCAGAGTACAGCAAATATTAAATAATAAAAAAAAACAACAATCCAAAAATAAAATAATTAAAAATAAAAATAAGCCGAGGCAGCCGAGTGATGACCAGCCCCAACTGACGGCGCCCGTTCACGAACATGACGCATAGATCAGCACCATTCAGCTCAACCATTTTGAAGGGAGCTAAATGATCCAACACACACGCCACCGTCAGCGAGACATTTGTGTGAGCATGACATACTATCAGCTGCCAGGGCACATTCAAGTCAATGAAAGACATATTACCCGGTACATGGTAGCTCTACAGTACATAGAACTCACATCTGTGCTATGCAATTATACAATACAAAGGAAATTGAGTTTATACAATGCAAAGATAGTCTTACAATCTTCAGCAGCTCCAACAGTATTTTCAAGTGTTAAGGACGCTATCACATTTTGAACTCGCTCAAGTTTAGGTATCTGAATCGCAACACAGCAACATTACGCGCACGCACACATTGAAACCATTGTTCGCTCGATTTTTATACGTAACTTAACTAATCTTGGTACTTGAAGATTTTTTTTTTTAATTTTGCTGGTATTTATTGAGTAAAGTTAGTTGTAAGTTCGCAATCGAATTTGGTAAGTGTTATTAGTACTTACTATCTGCGTGATAATCATGTTTTTAGTATTGTTGAAGTTCATCAGTCAATATGTTCATTACTAGGTACCCAAAAACGACCTTAACATTTTAGTATTACAAGGAACATCCACATTTATACCACAGTGTGCTGTTAGTTTGAAAAGATGTACCTAAGTACTTTTAAATATTATTTTTGATGTCAATTGTTGGAGTATTACATAATCAAATACTAGCCTGGGAGTTTATCGTAGAGTTTCGTTGTGATATTTAATAATAATCATTCCCTTATGAAAACAGTAAGTATTTTATTTACTTAAAAATTAAAAAAAAGTAAATCAAAAGTAATTTATTCAAATTAGGCTGAGAATCAGCACTTTTAGAATGTCAAAATTACAAAAGACAGTCCCCAAAACGCCCGCCCTTCACTTCTTAGTGCTTTCGCTGGGAAGAAGTGGCGCAACAAACTCCCCAGCAGCACAGCTGTCTTTTCACATAGAAAATATTTCATTGTACTACTACTATACTCCATAGGTTTAGGTAGCTAAATAAAGGTAAACAAAAAAACCACGCGACTTTGTTAACCGGCTAAACGTAATACCAGTCTATTCAGTTGTCATGCTACGTCACAATTGTATTCTTCAATATAGCAACATTATAATTCACTAAAAAAAATTACTGAATTGAAGAGTAAAACTGTGACGTAGCATGACAACTGGATATACTGGTATTATGAAGAAATTGGCCGTAAGTCGATTTGTCACAAACAAAAATCCGCCACCTTGAATAAAAAATGGATGTTATATTCGTAATCATCACCCCGAAAAACCCCAAAATCGACTATTAATATCGAATGTCAAAAAAAAACATTTCCATCATTTTAATTTGATTATAAAATAATAAAATAAATATTTATAGGTACAATCTTTATCCGTCATCTACATCCACTAAATAAATAAATTAAAAGTAAAAAAGTTTTTTTCAGATTTAAGTACTCGTATTTACTTAGTTTGAAAATTAAAAAAATGAAAATCAATCAGATCATGTTATTTACTTGTTTATCTACACAGGTAAATCTCGCAACAAGCTTTTATATCTTATATAACTTGTGTACTTAATGACGTTATAAGTTGATAGTAAAAGTTTGAAAGGACTATTTTATTTTATTCTTTTTAGCGCATTTAACTAAAAGCTTGTTTTTAAAAAAAAAATTACTTTTAATTTGTTTTTTACTTTTTAGTTATTGCTGGACAGGTTTTTTTGTGGAGTTTAACTCGCATACGTATTCTGAGCAAGACCTTTCATTTGATACCCATGTTGTAGGAAAGCATAAAAAGCTTAGTCCGCTATCTTTAGAAGTCCGCCATATTGCATTTAGAGTAACGTCACATTGTTTTTTGAGTTATTCTCAGCAAGCCCTTTCATTTGATACCCATATTGTAGAAGTGCATTAAAAATAACTAGTCCGCCATTTTTGGTGTTCCGCCATATTGGATTTAGAATGCCGTCACTTTATTTTTCAAGTCATCCTCAGCAAGTAATTTAATTTGATACCCATATTGTTGCAGTGCATTAAAAATAACTAGTCCACCATCTTTAGATGACCGCCATATTAGATTTATAGTGACGTCACTTTATTTTTCGAGTTATTCTCAGCAATCCCTTTCATTTGATACCCATATTGTAGGAGTGCATTAAAAATAACTAGTCCACCATCTTTAGAAGTCCGCCATATTGGATTTAGAGTGACGTCATTTTATTTTTCGAGTTATTCTCAGCAATCCTTTTCATTTGATATCCGTATTGTAGGAGTGCCTTAAAAATAAGTAGTCCGCCATCTTGGGCGTTCCGCCATTTTGGATTTAGAATAACGTCACACAGCTAACCATGCATTGTCATCCAAACTAAAAGTGCATACAAAATTTCAGCTCAATCGGTTGAAGATATCTGGTTCAAAATTTAGTTGCAAGAGTCCACCCGAACAAACATAGTTACATACATACATACTCGTACATACATACATTGCAAGTTAAATAAAAGCTTGTAAAAATTACAACTAAGTATTTGTTTCTGAAAAAAATACCAATAATCGTACTTAATTTTATTTCGGTCCGAAAAAGTATCAACTTCGTCCGACCTCAGTACACAACTCGGAACTCACTTTTTTACGTAATTATTTTTTGCGAGAAAGCGACACAGACGTGCTTCCACGAGCGCCTCTGAGCGCGGAATGACGAACCGCAAGTGTCCGCGGGTAGAAAATGTATGGGGAAATTTGAGAGCGTTTCTTATTTGTCTCATAAATGAAAAAGTTATTTATTTATCTACAAAATATTTAGCTTGTCGTATCAGGACTATATAAGCAACAATATCTTCTTATTTTTAAATTAAAATATGCAGTGGATTTAGCTATATAGGTACTTATTCAAACCCCTTTTTATTAAATTTTTTGCGATTACTGTGATGGCAAAAACGTATTTGTGTGAAAATTTTGTATAGGGCTATTTAATTGTTATGGAGCCATTCTGGAGATGAATATATTATCTTTAATTTGAAACCAAGATATCCTTGCAGTTGCGACTCCAAGTTCATTAAAATGGTACCTGAAAAGCACTGTTATTCGTGGAAAAATGTGATAGCGTCCTTAATCGGTTAGTTGTGGTTGTGGAGCAGGACCAGCAATGAGCCAGGCATTTTTATCAGCGATGTAATCCCCTAACTTATAATATGCCTGCCTGCATAGTGTGCTTTTTATACAAGACTTGAATTTTGTTTCATTCAGTTGAAGAATGTGGGGAGGTATCTTATTATAACATTTTAAACAGTACCCCATAAAAGATGAGTCTACTTTAGCCAGTCTGAAACCTGGTTGAACCAATAGGTCCCTATTTCTAGTACTATAATTATGTCTTTCTCCTCTTTTACTAAAAAGATGTAAATTTTTCCTTACATACATAATGTTTTCGTAGATATATTGACAAGGTACCGTCATGATGTTAATTTCCTTAAACAGTTCCCTTAGAGAATCGAGCCCGCGGAGATTATATATGGCTCTGATGGCTCTTTTCTGAAGAATAAAAATAGAATCGATGTCTGCAGCCTGTCCCCAAAGTAAAATACCGTATGACATGATACTATGAAAATAACTAAAATAGACTAGTCTCGCAGTATCTACATCAGTTAATTGACGGATTTTTCTGACAGCATAAGCTGCTGAACTTAGACGTCCTGCAAGAGATGTTAAATGAGGACCCCATTGTAGCCTTGAATCGAGCGTGATCCCCAGGAAAACAGTTTTATCGACGAATTCTAGTTTCTCTTGATTCAATATTATCTCACAATTACTACCCTTGACATTTGGTAAAGAAAATCTTATGCACTTAGTTACTAATAACAAAGCTGAGGAGTTTGTTTGAATTTAATGGAATTTTCGATTTAAACGTCCTAAAAAAAATAAACGTCCCAACACTAGTACCTACTGATCCGTAGGTGCCATTTGTGGAATAATTTTTTTAATAATAAATTATTCCACTATTACTGCGAAAACTATCAATTGGTGCCGTATGTGGAATACCTCAGGTGCCATTCACTCAATTGCTGTTTGAGCGGGTGCCCAAAGAGATGACATATTATGTCATCTCTGAAACTAACGGTCGGATTTGAAAAAATATTTTTGCATCTGATAGGCCAATTTTTGTGGAAGCCTATGAGCATTTAATATCACGCTATGACCCTAAGAAGCCGAGCAAAAAAAAAACAAAGTGAGAAAGAACGCTAAGCGAAAACGAAGTGATAGCGCGGGCAGGCGATGCGATGCGAGGAGGTGGGTCGGGGAACAAAAGATTTCACGCGGTCGAGGTCGCAGGCAGAAGTTAGTACCTACACAGTAAACCTGAAACTGACTGCTATGTGACGTGTCAAAAAAAAATAACTGTAATAAGACGATGTAAGTTATATAAGGGATAAAGTTAATAAATTTATTAACTTGATCCCAAAAATTTATATTCAAACAAAGACAAAACAATAATATAAAACATTCAGAAACTAATTAAATCTAGCCCAAAATAATTTTCGTGAAATTAATAATACTCTTAGAGACTTTCTGTGACAATGACAAGATGACAATTTAAAAGGTACTAAGGCACTCAGACTATTAATAATTTACATACAAAACTTCACGTCTGTCATATCTGAAGGGTTAAGTAAAGATATACCTATAGCACCTATTTATCCACGTCGAGTTACCCTTGTTTCATCAAAAAAAAATTGAAAAATTATCACTTACCAAAAAATTTTCCGCATAATTTCATTTGCCAAATTATTACTTAGCAAATAAACTTTTCACAAATATTTGTAACGCAAACCTAATGTTTGGCAAGTGAACGTTTAAAGCTTGTTTACCAACTAGTACTTTTACCAATTTTAATGTAGACAAATATTTCAGTTGGTATTAACATATTTTACGCAAAATAAAATAAGCCAAATATTTAGTATCGTCAGTTTTCAATTTACCATTTCTATTCAGTCAATTGCTTAGTGAAGTGAAAGTGAGTGAGAAACTGAATTTATTGTTAAGCGAACACTTAACGGCGGAAAAACGTAAAAAATGGGCATTCTTAAATTATACAGTGAGATTGTCTTTAATAATAATAAGACGTAGTCGACGAAGCCCCTATTTCTGTTTACAGGCTTTAAAGGACCCTAACACGAAGGAAATCATCCCCTTCGAACCTATCCTGTCAGAGTCGGGTTGCCCCAAGTCCCGAGCTCGCTTCGCTCGCTCTTGCATCCTAAATTCCCTAGTTCAATCTTGTGTATTTCTGGGAATGAGTCTTCAGAGATACAATGTTTGTTATCCCACTGATAATATTAGTCGCCATGGCATAGTTTATAGTACGAGTACCTCGATTATAATTTCAATTAGCCCTGCTTAATATGTTCGCTACCTTAAAGTAACCTGCAGTCATTAGTTTTTATAATTCCTTGCATTTTGAAGCTCATCTAATTATTGCTAAAATATTTAATCGCTGCGAAGTTATTTTTTAGTAGCAAATAGTTAGTCGCCCTTTAAGTTTTCAGTCGCCTGGAAAATAATTAGCCTTTTTTAAATAATATAATTCCCAAAAAAAAATTTTTTTTTTTGACTGAATGATTGTGTGCTGTATTAAATCATTTTTGATTAAAGGCCAAATGCCATTATCCCTACTAATATTCTGCCGAGTAAAAATTTGTTGGGATAATGAAATGTTGTCCAAATAATTTTGGCAAAACGGCAGGATCTCGTTAAGTCACATTGTAACTATAATCCATCATTTAAAATTGAATCTCTAGAATTTCGGAGTAGGTAGGTAGGTAGTAGCACTCTAATATCTGATTAATATTCATTTAAATAACTTGAAAGTTAATTATTGCTTCGTTGGTCTAGTGGTCGCAAGAGCTACCTTTGAGCATGAGGCCCTGAATTCGATTCCCGGGTCGGGCAAAGTGTTATTGGGTTTTACCACCAGGAATTTCTCAGTAGCAGCCCTGAGTCTGGATTTATGCCTGGTTGATGGCAATATGCTCGCCCTATATGGGACTTAAACATGACTGGTGAAATGTGGTTGTACAGTACAATAGGGTACACCTCTGTCTTGCCTTCGGAGATTACAAGCGTGGTGTTATGTTATATAAAAGTTAATTAATTTGAATAAAATTTGGAACAAAAATAAAGTATTTCAGACTTTTATAAAACAAAAACAATCCCTGTTTTCTTGTACCAGGAAACGCGGCCCCAATAAAAACTGAATCGACCTGTACACCTCGAAAATGATAAACATCTTCCTTTGTTTTCTCTTGAATTTAAAACAAAAACGTTTCCGAAATTCTTGGGAGGAAGTTAAACGGGGAGAGGAAATTAAATACATTTTCGGTTTTAATTGAATGTCGGTGAGAAAAATTACTTTTACATGGTAATTTTGTAAACTTCGAGGGGTCCGTGGCTAAATAATAACAGCCGCACAGGTCGATCGATCAGGTTAAGATACGCTTGCCGCGGTTGGTCTGTGGATGGGTGACCATCTTTACATACTGAGACCCCTCCGTGCCTCGGAAAGCACGTTAAGCCATTGGTCCCGGCTGTCATTCGTGGATCTTTGACAGTCGTTACGGGTAGTCAGAAGCCCGAAAGTCTGACAACCAGTCTTACCAAGAGGTATCGTATTACCCAGTAACTGGGTTGTGGAGGTCAGATAGGCAGTCGCTCCATGTAAAATACTGGTATTCAGCTGCATCCGGTTAGACTGGAAGCCGACCCCAACATAGTTGGGAAAAGGCTAGGCAGATGATGATGAATTTTGTAAACTTCGTTAAAGTCTAAGGTAGAACATTTATGGAATTCTTAATAACAAAAGTGTTGGCACGAACATTTTTGTATGTTACTAAAACAATATACAAAATTTTCAGTCGGAACGTTTGGGTCGAGGGACCCGAGCGGGCTTCTCCTTTTTAAGGTGCGGTAAGAAGCATTTGTTTAGGTACTTTATTGACAAAAGCGCATCGCGGCTACAAATAAGGTTCAAAACAGCGATGCTTTTGATGTTAATTGAATCGAATGACCAGAATAAAAATAATAATGCAGATTTAATTAAATTAAAATATCAAAAATAAAATATCAATAGCACGGCTCAGTGTAATAATTTTTCATCTAAATTATTTCATAACTATTGCTCTCAAAACTGGTGAAATTATCGTGAGGAAACCGGCATATCTTAAAACCAAAAATTCGCAGACACCCACCAAATCTCAATCCCGCGTGGTGAATTACAGCCCACACCCTCTTACAGAATGAATGCCTATGTCCCAGCAGTGGGAACATTATGGGCTGATTATGCTTATGACTTATTCCCGTATAAGTCGTGCCAACACGAGACAGTACGGATACATCTAGAAAATTTAATATAATTATCTAAATATATAAAACTCAAAGGTGACTGACTGACATAGTGATCTATCAACGCACAGGCCAAACTACTGGAGGGATCGGGCTGAAATTTGGCATGCAGGTAGATGTTATGACGTAGGCATCCGCTAAGAAAGGATTTTGATAAATTCTACCTCCAAGGGGATAAAATAGGGGATGAAAGTTTGTATGAAACTTTGTCAATTTTAAACCGATCGGGCTGAAACTTTGCGTGCATATAGCCACTATGACGTAGGCATCCCCTAAGAAAGGATTTTGATAAATTCAACCCCCATGGGGATAAAATAAGGTATGATGGAGGATGTAAATGTATTAGTTTGAAGTATCAGTACCTAATGGAAAAAGTAAAAATTAACGCTAAACAAAAGTAAAGCCGCAAAAATATACCTAATTAATAATAATACTTAACGCGAGCGAAGCCGCGGGCAAAAGCTAGTTTATTATATTTCGCTTTTAACGGAATATATTCAAAATACCTGTGTGCTATATTAGTCGGTAGGTACTCCTAAGGGTAATGGAGTGAAATGGGTTGCGGATACAACAACTTAAGTTCGCGCATAAAGGAAAATGCCCATTTCTCTATTGACCGCGGTTGCGCATCAAAAAATTTTGTATGATACCAAAAATTGGATATAAAAGAGGGGTGATGTCGTACTTTCATAGGAAATAAAAATTATCCATTTATTTTGTGGGGTTTTGTTGTTCTTTGCATTTCTGTTCAGTTTTGAGGTTAGTTACCATCCACCAAAAAAAACAGTATTTTACAACAATACGATTTGAATTCACATAAAACAACAGAAAATAGTTCCAATAAATCAATGAATGATGCCAAATAAATAATATTTCATAGGTAGGTAAAAAAAACCCACATGCAAAATGTAGGTTTTTATAGGAAATAGAAAATGCTTGAACATAGGAATGCAATAGTTTTATTGGTCCATATTATCATCATATTCATAAAATATGTTGCCTAAAAACGGAGCCGACGTGGCGGCTCAACAGACCTAAATCAGCTACTGAGTTACTCGTAGCCCTATTAACTAAAATGTAGGCGTAATACACCTTGCTGCTGACATATCGAGATTTAATTCTTCCCCTTACTAAATACTTGTCCGTTCCCAGTACCAACGGCATGTCAACCTCAATGTCGTTTGCTAGTTCAGTTTCGTATTTTCCGTTCCTACGGACATGCTAACCATAATACGACTCATCATCTGCCTAGCCTTTTCCCAACTAGGTATGTTGGGGTCGGCTTCCAGTCTAAACGGATGCAGCTGAATACCAGTATTTTACATGGAGCGACTGCCTATCTGACCTCCACAACCCAGTTACTGGGTAATACGATACCTCTTGGTAAGACAGGTTATCAGACTTTCGGGCTTCTGACTACCCGTAACGACTGTCAAAGATCCATGAATGGCAGCCGGGACCAACGGCTTAACGTGCTTTCTGATCCACGGAGGGTTCTCGGTATGTAAACATGGTCACCCATCCACAGACCAACCGTGGCAAGCGTAGCTTAACCTGATCGATCGACCTGTGTGGGACATATAAAAATAAATAGGTATATCATATTCTGTTAAGAAATTGATCTTAGCATTAGTTTAATTATACATATTGTCACAGACAGGCAAAAGCCACAAACAAAATCAAATCAAACTAAGAAAAGTATAGCTGGTGGTTCTTATCGCATCATCTCCTTCTTGGCGTGTCGATAGCAATCTAAATGGACTGGGCCCAGAATTCGGCTACTTGTTTGCCGCCATCACCAACGTCCATCAGTTCCTGTAACGTGCAGCTGACAGGACACGCAGGACACGATATTAAGTGTCCCATCGTTTGTAGAACAGCACCACATTTACACTCCAAGGCAGAGTCGTCTATGAATCTCCATCTCAGCAGGTTTTCCATGCTTTGGCCAGCCTGGGTCTGGAGGTTACCCAAGGTAACTCATATCCAGGTAGGAGCTCTTCAGCGGGTAGAACGAATGGTTTGGGTAAGGAAGCACTGTCTCGCCACAGCTTCAGTCTTTTTTTGTGATCGTTCGACAGTGAGTGGGACAACACACTTCACCACTTTTCTCATCATGATGCATTTAAATGTATATTTTGAACATAGTTAAACAGCTTCTAGTATTATCTGTAAAACTTAACTGTAAACAACGAAATACAAATAGTGCTGAAAGTCTTCCATTATATCCGTTGCCTCCCCAACTTGACGACGGGGTAGACACAGCTCCCGCAGCGTGACAGTTTTAACGAAATCGTTAGTGATTTACTGCACAGAAGACACGGACCGTAGTCGTGAAAATGTTCTACACAATCCACACCACCCGCACAGAAACAGTACAATCTTGACTGTGCAGGAATCTGAAGATTCAACTGGACACGATGTCAACGCAATGATAAGTTATTTATTAGCACAGCAAACTCAACAACTAACAATACATAAGTAAAAACAAAGATCACTGCGGAGTGCTGGTCGGCCGACATGAGATGTTTGTTTGACAAATTGAGTGTCTGAGTGACACTTCCCGTGATAGTGTTACCAACAGTTAATCTTAATCCCCCTGACCATAAGTGATTTGTCAACTAAAGAAAGATATTTTAATTAGTAATATATGGACAAATAATTAGTCTGAAATAAATGGATTTAATTTAATATTAGTTTAAAGATGTTAATTAAAAAGATATACTTATTACTTTGATTATGTTAATGAAAAATGAATAACGAGGAAACATTATAGAAAAAAAAAACACTTTTACACATCAAACATATTTTTTTAAATTAGATGAGAAGGGCGTTTTCTATCTGACAACTCTGAGAAGAAAAGCCAAAAGAAACTCAAAGATCACAGTCTCTTTTAAAGCCCAGACATACTTAATCTTGGTTAGATCATACATGTAAAGACCATGTTAGATAAATGTCTGAAATGTTCTTTTGAGAAAAGAACCACACAGATTGAGTGGACCTGTCCAATCAGTGCACCAGTTGTCAGTAATTGTGCAGCTCAACTCAGAACTTAAGGAGCTCAACGATTTGACGACACCAGAGAAAGGACATTTGGGTAGGCCGTATAAATTACTCCAACTGCCAGATCATGATTAAAACGGAATCAATAACCCAGGAAGAATGTCATAGATGAAATTATTTTTAAAACTCAGCGTCTGTCCTCATACTATCCGTTAAGACCGATTATGGGGAGGTTCTTAAAATTGGCAACACTGCTTTTACTAAAATACGCCATTTAAAACAGTATGCAACAAAATCCAATAAATAACTAATTAAATACAAAATATTAACCCCACATACGATTTCGATCAAGTGAACTCAGAAAAGTTAATAAATTATTTTATAATTTATGAGTATATTTTGAAGGCCATACTCTATTGCTTTAAAGCGGTTTTGATCACGGGCAATCTCCTTTAAGGTAAACAATCGATGAGTTTCTTTTAAGTAATATTCAGGAACTTTATGTTTTAGTGTGACACTGATATTTTGACAATAACGTGTAAATATGAGGTAGATAATAGGTAAATAGGGAATACGGGCTGGTGGCCTACCATGATCTAATAAAAACGATTCAAAAACAAGACATTTCAGTTTAGCTTCCTAAACTGCATCGCTTGAGCTGCTCTATGAAAGTCATGGTACCAAACAAGTATGAATGAAACTAAAACTTGCGACTTAGTTTGGGACAATCGCTGTCAGCAGATGGCACGGCCTAAACTGAATCGTTAAACTGACGTCATGGTACGAATTAGAAGAACAGTTCAGTTTAGGTCCTAAAATGGATCGCGTTAAGAGCTTGTGTTAGGCCTCCTGGTGTCCGCAACTCCACGTCAATGCGCGTATTTTTGCGTACGGGTGGGATTATTCGATCCACCCCAGCCCCTCAAGGAAGGCCAGCAACGCCTTGATGTTACTGACCGTCTCATGTAGGGTACCTGGGTTACCGAAGTACTTTGCCCTGTACGTGGTGACCACCGGGCAGTTTAGAAGGACATGTGCCGCTGTCTCGTCATCATTTATGATTTTTTACGGTTATTAATGCACTAGCTTCTGCCCGCGACTTCGTCTGTGTGAAAACCAAAATCAAAATCAAAATATTTTTATTTCACATAAACCAACATGGGCACTTATGAAACGTCAGAAGCTAGGTGCACGGTTCCAATTAGTCGTTTCCTATGGAGAAGAACCGGCAAGAAACTCCATGGTTACTCTTTTAAAAAATAATTGGCTTTTACAATGTTTTCAAGTTACAGTAGGTATGGGAGGACAGCGTAGGCCTGTCAACAAGTACCAGGTACTTGATACAATAAAAAAAAAATCTTGTTCCCCTGACTCATCCCGTCGCATCGCATCGCCTGCCGGCGCTATTACTTCGTTTTCGCTTAGCGTTTTTTTCTTTTTCGTCGGCCTAAAGGCCATAGCGTGATGTTTAATAGCCTATAATAGCCTTCCTCAAGAAATGGGCTATCAAATTCTAAAAAAAATTTTCAAGTCTGACTGGAAGTTCTAGAAAGTATTGCGTTCAACCAAACAAACTCTTCAGCGTTATTATTAGTAAATTAGTAATAGATTACAGATAATATTTTGACAATAATGCGTTTATAGGAGGTATCATAAAATATCGTTTTATTTTTGGCATTAGCTATGCAATTTCGTACTTTAAAAACTGATATAAGTATAGAAAACATTTTCACGGTTTAAAAATGTAACTAAATTGTATCAAGAACCAAAAATTTAAATAGTTCATGAAGAATGCCTTTTAGTTCCCCCAAGAATAATACATCACTTAGCAATCCCGGAGCTCGTAAAATGCGTCGTAAGTAAGTAATGCTTGTTACTTCGAACTCCAGTAGTGACCAGTTCGAAAGCTCGAAGTTTGAGTTAGTGGATCTACTCAATTCCAATTTAAATGGACCTACGGCTGAGCTTAGTTTTGGGCTGAAACAATGGACTCATTGAACATAGATGTGGGTGGTGGTAGTATGTTTGTAGCTGGAAAACTTGAAAGTTAAATCCAGGGTTGGCTATTGTTGTTGGAACTGTGGCAACCTTCCCACGCACTGTGAAGCATAAATCAACATTACTATCTATCTATATAAAGTTCAAAGTCCTGACTGACTAATATATCAACGCACAGCCTAAACCACTGGTCCTAGAGACATGAAATTTGGAGGGTGTGTTCTTTGGGAAGAGTAGGTATCCATTAAGAAATAACATAACATAATATAATCAGTCTATAATGTTCCCACTGCTGGGACACAGGCCTCCTCTTAGTGAGAGGGATTGGGCCGTAACGGTAATCCACCACGCGGGCCCAGTGCGGGTTGGCAGGTGTCACATGTCTTCGAATTTTTGGTTCTAGGATATGCCGATTTCCTCACGATGTTTTTCTTCACCGTTTTGAGAGCAGTGGTGATGAAATAAATTACACAAAGTAAAGCGCCTGTCTGGATTTGAACCTACGACCTACAACTGGTAAGTCGCGGCCGTTGCCACTTAACCACCACTGCTCGACTAAGAAATGGTTTTTAGAAATTCCACCCCTAAGAGGGTGAATGGGGGGAGGGTGAAGTCGCAGGCAGAAGCTAGTTCTTCTATACTATTGAGCAGTGGTGGCCCAATGATAACGCCCGCGACTTACGAGTTTTAGCTTGTTGTTTCGAACCCAGACAGGCGCTTTACTTTGTGTAAATTATTTCATCAACACTGCTCGCAAACCGGTGGCACTGGGCCCTCGTGGTGGATTACGGTCCACTTCCCCTCGCCGAGAAAAGATCTGTGTTCCAGCAGTGGGAATATTGTAGGCTGATTAAGCTACTATGTTGCATTTATAAGGTGCTATAAAAATATCTGCCACGGCTTCAATGGGAGACAGTATTTTGTATATAGATTACAGTAGTGAAGAAATTTTGTACCCCGGAATAGATAAATCAATTTGAGAAAATAAAGTAATTAAATAAACATTTACTATATTCTGCATAACGTGGTTCACAAACTACGCGCGATGTGTCGCTTCGTCACATTTTGCGAAATGAAATGAGGATGCGGCAACAGCTAATTACTATGGGACGGTTTCATGCAACTAAATCAATTAAAATTTATCCGCACATTTTTTTGTATGAAAAAATTGATGACATAAGATCAATAATGTATCTTTACTATTGTAATCTATATACAGAATACTGTCTCCCATTGAAACCGTAGCGCATATTTTTATAGCACCTTATATATGTAGCAATCATGACAATGAAAGAGACAAAGTACCTCCAAAAGACACTACAGCTTTACAATTGTCAGAATTTCCACAACAATTACGAAATACGTGGTACGCCAAAATCTCAAAGTGGCGTACAAGGAAATACTATGTATGTAAATGTATGAAGTTCACAGCTAGGAACAAGAATTTGATTTAGTGGCAGGAAATTTAGTTCTGCTGTCAGAGCTTTGAGAATTATGTAAGCCATTTAATTTTTAAACTGAATATTAAACGTTGCGAGCGCCATGTGGGTTCCAGATAATGAAAAGTTTTTGTAATTTTTTGAATGAAAAATATTTTTGGATATTTGATTTGTGGATTTTTGATAGATGAGGAAGATTTTGTTGTGTTTATCTATCTGCTAACTAAGCGTGGCTTATAAGGATAATGGGTAAAAATGTATGAAAGTTGGTAGGTACTACATTCACGCATTGTTCTTTGAGAATTATCCTTGAAGTATTTTATGTTATTTGCGCACATTATATAGAAATCCTAAGTTAACCTTACGATGCCTTTCTGCACATCCTTCTGTCTTTTTCTCGAGAAGTCTAACGAAGGAAACAGATTAATGATTTCCCGTCCAGCTAATTACAAAGTATTAATTATTTTCAGAATTTGGAATTGTAATTATTATAATTATGTATTTAAAAAAGAAAGAATTATATTTTATTCAGGACACGCACGTGAAATACAAAATATAAATAGGAGCATCTAAAGCTAAAATAAACACATTAAAAACAACCAAAAAAAATCATCAAGAATAAATAAATTGTGCGAGGCCAAAAAGGCTACTATTTCAGCATAATGGTGCGATATTTAAAAAATAAATACCACAGGTCTGGTTTACATGGCCTGCTGTTAATTAATATAGTAGTACGTAACACCGTACGGCTATATTTTATTTTAAAATACGCTTAATGGCACTCAATATAGTGTCTCCCTTTTTATATTTTCTTTATAAATAAATATCAATCAATCAACTTTATTTTTCTATATATGTAATTCTTTTGAGAAATAAATATCTTTAACCATATGATTCACACTTTGAGAAGTCGATGGATAATATTGTTTTAATAGACTACAATTTGATTTCTTCGAAACTTATTTCCTCAAAAACAAAAGATAACCACTAATACTGCTCCGTTTTTTCCCCTTTCGCACAGCTTAACTCCCTAAGTCCTGTCCACGGCACCATAAGGTAGAAATATTGGACATAAAGAAATTCACCCGCGAAATGGAAGCCGTATTTCTCAAAGGATCGGGATAAAATTTGGTTTATAGCTTTGGTCCAAATCTTGGTTAAGCCGACGGTGGACCGGGGTGGACTTACCGACATATAAAATGGAGTTGCTTTAAAATTTACGAAAAATCGCCCAAATGTTATTGACGACCGGTTATTGACGACCGAAGTGATTCGGGATTTAAAAGTAATCTGGTATAAGTGCAAAAGATTGTATTTGCAAAAGAGTAGAATTAAAGAGAAATAATAATTTTATCATGTGAATAGCCGCATTATTTTTCTATCTGTAAATTCTCGATAAAAATGTTCGTGACGGTAGAAGAATGAAATGAAACAGTGATATCATAAAAGAAAACTAAACAAGTGATAAAAAGTTTAATTTTGAACAGACTTCAAAAACATCAGTTAACAAGGCCATTAATCACGCATGTCAATTCAAGAAAAACACATAATTATTTCACACAATAGCATTAGAGGCCTTTGTCATTCAATAAGACTTATAACAGTCTAATAATTATTATAATCTCCTTCAGCATTATCATTCTCCCCACAGCAAAAATCTTTGCTTCCCTTCTGAATTCATTATCGTAATAAACTATATACTTAATTTAATAAATTGGGGACAATCTCGGCCACTCAATTCAAGCTGTCAACTTGTCCTGAGTGATTGAGTGGACAAATAAATGAAAAACACTCATACATTGGACATAAGGGTCAGGACAGTTCTCATCCCCACTTAAAGATATCAGGGCAAAAGTGGGTAGGCAGTTTTGATGTAGGAAGAATATTTTTTAACGTTTGTCTTATATTTTTTAATCATTGAAGTGACTTACTTGAAGCCTTACTTGTGGCTAATTAAACGTTGAAGATAACGCGATGAAAATATTCATTTTTTTTATTGGTACATCTGCGATCCTTTGGCATGGTATCGCAGGAACTTCTGTGCCATGGAAAGCATGTTAAGCCTGGATTAAAAATACCTATGTCAGTCGATAAAGGTAGGCAAGAAATTCAGACAACTTATCTAATCTTAGAATATTTTGGCTTAGCCTGTCCTTGATCTATAAAATGTTGATCATCGCTAACCTTCCCAAAAAAGTTGATAAGTTAGACTGAAAGCATACCCAAACCTTGTTAGGTAAAATGGGCTAGCCGGTTACTAATCCACTAGACACTAAAATAAAAATAAATCGCACAATTAGGTACGGTGAAATGGGGTTAGTTTGATACTACGAGTTTACTTTGACAACAATTTTCGACTTATGAAAAACTTAATTTTATTAGATTTAAATATATAGATTTGAACAAAAAATCAGTTAGGTATATGTATTTATCAAAGAAACCCCATCATCTTAAAACAACTGCAGCACAAAAATTTGTGGACCGTTATTTTTTGTTTTTTTTCTTGGTTAAGGGGTTACTATCAAAATACGTACCAAAAACTAGTGCTTGATCACGATGATTATTATTTTTTTTTTCTCAAAAAGGAGTGTCCAAAAATATTACTTTAATGTAAACATATACAACCCATAAAACCGATGTCACATTTATTTTTTTTATTTTTCAGCCTTCTTAGTACAGAAATCTTTAACCTCGAATTTTAAAATTGATCAAAATTGATAAATGTAACCCCATTTTACAGTACTTAAGGGTGAAAATAAAGAACTGTAAATTTCTGTAAATTAAAATATTAAGTAGGTAAGTAAATATCAACTAATACCTAATTAATGAGAGCAGTGGTGGCCAAGTGGTAACGGCCGCGACTTACGAGTTGTAGGTCGTAGGTTCGAACCCAGACAGGCGCTTTGCTTTGTGTAAATTATTTCCTCGCCACTGCTCCCAACTCCGCTGGGCCCGCGTGGTGGATTACAGCCCACTCCCTCTCACCGAGAGGAGGCCTGTGTCCCAGCAGTGGGAACATTATAGGCTGATTATGATGACCTGATTAATTAATAAAAATAACAAAATTTTATCCCAACTTAACTAACTATACACAAACTAAAATAATTATAGCGTAAAAAATTGATCCGCATCACTGTTGACTGGTAATGTACCCAAGAGACTGACGGCATTTCTAAGGTACTCAATAAGTTTAATAAATTCCAATGAGCTTATCTGACATGGAAACGACCTCTGTCTTCATAAACAAACAAAATAGATTTTCAATACCCTCTGAAACTTCGCAGATCCAATAAATGATCAGACATCTATCATTAAAAACTTACAGATCCAGATATAGCAATGTCCTAGCAAGTCGTAAAAATATAAATGAGATTCTATCCTCCGGGAATTTTCGCGTTAAAGCCTGAGATAATAAAATTTCTATTTTTTTTCTCGATTGAAAGCCATTTCCAATCATAAGTCGGGTCTAGCTGTGTTAACGTTTATCCGCTCTTCAAGGTCGCCGGCTTCGCAAAATGGACTGAATAAATCTTTCTTTTTGAATGTGTTGATGCTCTGTAATAGGATTTAGGTATTTTATTTAGTTAGATTAGTCCTTTGGCAGGCGTATATTTCGGTGAATGATATAAATTTTAAGGGAAATTGAGATGAATTTGGCGCAATGCGTCATTGGTAGGATTTTAGTATCGAGGACTATGAAGCGTTCAAGAATACCAGAGAGCACGGAATGACTGAGCCGGCAGCATGTGTGTGAACTTAGCAGATCATTGTCCAGCAGATCAAAAATAAATATGAGTTCTTTTCGCATGCAGCTGAGTTCTACAGTTCCTGATACTTTTTAGAAATAGTTCTGGCGTTTTTACATTAAAAAAGTCAATTGGCAAAATGATCTGCTAACTTCCCGTAGCAGATCATTTGCAGCAGACCAAAAACGAATTTGAGTTCTTCTCGCATGCGGCTGAGTTCTACAGTTCCTGATACTTTTTACAAATAGTTCTGGGGTTTTTACATTAAAAAAGTCAATTGGCAAAATGATCTGCCAACTTCCCGTAGCAGATCATTTTGCAGCAGATCAAAAATAAATGTGAGTTCTTTCGCATGCGGCTGAGTTCTACAGTTCCTGATACTTTTTACAAATAGTTCTGGCGTTTTTACCTTAAAAAAAGTCAATTGGCAAAATGATCTGCCAACTTCCCGTAGCAGCAGATCAAAAACAAATGTGAGTTCTTCTGGCAATCGGCTGATTTCTACAGTTCCTGATACTTTTCAGGAATAGATCTGAACTCACGTCCACTTTTGTGAAAGGCTAGAACTCTTTCGTTTTTCACAGGTTCGCATCAGACCTGCAATCTAAAACTCGATTCGAATCCAGAACTCACGCTAGAGTGCCAGCAGATCATGGTTGAACGTTCGAAAAGGCGAAAAATAATATTTTAATCCTTTCAAATCATAGTGAAAGGCTAGAACTCTTTCGTTTTTCACAGGTTCGCATCAGACCTGCAATCTAAAACTCGATTCGAATCCAGAACTCACGCTAGAGTGCCAGCAGATCATGGTTGAACGTCCGAAAAGGCGAAAAATAATATTTTAATCCTTTAAAATCATAGTGAAAGGCTAGAACTCTTTCGTTTTTCACAGGTTCGCATCAGACCTGCAATCTAAAACTCGATTCGAATCCAGAACTCACGCTAGAGTGCCAGCAGATCATGGTTGAACGTTCGAAAAGGCGAAAAATAATATTTTAATCCTTTCAAATGATAGTGAAACTTTTCAAATCATAGTGAAAGGCTAGAACTCTTTCGTTTTTCACAGATTCGCATCAGACCTGCAATCTAAAACTCGATTCGAATCCAGAACTCACGCTAGAGTGCCAGCAGATCATGGTTGAACGTTCGAAAAGGCGAAAAATAATATTTTAATCCTTTCAAATCATAGTGAAACTTTTCAAATCATAGTGAAAGGCTAGAACTCTTTCGTTTTTCACAGGTTCGCATCAGACCTGCAATCTAAAACTCGATTCGAATCCAGAACTCACGCTAGAGTGCCAGCAGATCATGGTTGAACGTCCGAAAAGGCGAAAAATAATATTTTAATCCTTTCAAATCATAGTGAAAGGCTAGAACTCTTTCGTTTTTCACAGGTTCGCATCAGACCTGCAATCTAAAACTCGATTCGAATCCAGAACTCACGCTAGAGTGCCAGCAGATCATGGTTGAACGTTCGAAAAGGCGAAAAATAATATTTTAATCCTTTCAAATCATAGTGAAACTTTTCAAATCATAGTGAAAGGCTAGAACTCTTTCGTTTTTCACAGATTCGTATCAGACCTGCAATCTAAAACTCGATTCGAATCCAGAACTCACGCTAGAGTGCCAGCAGATCATGGTTGAACGTTCGAAAAGGCGAAAATAATATTTTAATCCTTTCAAATGATAGTGAAACTTTTCAAATCATAGTGAAAGGCTAGAACTCTTTCGTTTTTCACAGGTTCGCATCAGACCTGCAATCTAAAACTCGATTCGAATCCAGAACTCACGCTAGAGTGCCAGCAGATCATGGTTGAACGTTCGAAAAGGCGAAAAATAATATTTTAATCCTTTCAAATCATAGTGAAACTTTTCAAATCATAGTGAAAGGCTAGAACTCTTTCGTTTTTCACAGATTCGCATCAGACCTGCAATCTAAAACTCGATTCGAATCCAGAACTCACGCTAGAGTGCCAGCAGATCATGGTTGAACGTTCGAAAAGGCGAAAAAAATAATATTTTAATCCTTTCAAATGATAGTGAAACTTTTCAAATCATAGTGAAAGGCTAGAACTCTTTCGTTTTTCACAGGTTCGCATCAGACCTGCAATATAAAACTCGATTCGAATCCAGAACTCACGCTAGAGTGCCAGCAGATCATGGTTGAACGTTCGAAAAGGCGAAAAATAATATTTTAATCCTTTCAAATCATAGTGAAACTTTTCAAATCATAGTGAAAGGCTAGAACTCTTTCGTTTTTCACAGATTCGCATCAGACCTGCAATCTAAAACTCGATTCGAATCCAGAACTCACGCTAGAGTGCCAGCAGATCATGGTTGAACGTTCGAAAAGGCGAAAAATAATATTTTAATCCTTTCAAATCATAGTGAAACTTTTCAAATCATAGTGAAAGGCTAGAACTCTTTCGTTTTTCACAGGTTCGCATCAGACCTGCAATCTAAAACTCGATTCGAATCCAGAACTCACGCTAGAGTGCCAGCAGATCATGGTTGAACGTTCGAAAAGGCGAAAAATAATATTTTAATCCTTTCAAATCATAGTGAAACTTTTCAAATCATAGTGAAAGGCTAGAACTCTTTCGTTTTTCACAGGTTCGCATCAGACCTGCAATCTAAAACTCGATTCGAATCCAGTAATGCTATTCTGTAAAAATCTCACCGTGCAAACTTAGGTGAAGTGACTTTAAAGTGAGCTGTCAATAGTGCCAATCCCTAGCATCACATGGAATGACAGCTCACTTTAAGCTCACTTCACCTAAGTTATCACGGTGTTCGTTTTACAGAATAGCACAGCTGAACTCACGCTAGAGTGCCAGCAGATCATGGTTGAACGTTCGAAAAGGCGAAAAATAATATTTTAATCCTTTCAAATCATAGTGAAACTTTTCAAATCATAGTGAAAGGCTAGAACTCTTTCGTTTTTCACAGATTCGCATCAGACCTGCAATCTAAAACTCGATTCGAATCCAGAACTCACGCTAGAGTGCCAGCAGATCATGGTTGAACGTTCGAAAAGGCGAAAAATAATATTTTAATCCTTTCAAATCATAGTGAAACTTTTCAAATCATAGTGAAAGGCTAGAACTCTTTCGTTTTTCACAGATTCGTATCAGACCTGCAATCTAAAACTCGATTCGAATCCAGAACTCACGCTAGAGTGCCAGCAGATCATGGTTGAACGTTCGAAAAGGCGAAAAATAATATTTTAATCCTTTCAAATGATAGTGAAACTTTTCAAATCATAGTGAAAGGCTAGAACTCTTTCGTTTTTCACAGGTTCGCATCAGACCTGCAATATAAAACTCGATTCGAATCCAGAACTCACGCTAGAGTGCCAGCAGATCATGGTTGAACGTTCGAAAAGGCGAAAAATAATATTTTAATCCTTTCAAATCATAGTGAAACTTTTCAAATCATAGTGAAAGGCTAGAACTCTTTCGTTTTTCACAGGTTCGCATCAGACCTGCAATCTAAAACTCGATTCGAATCCAGAACTCACGCTAGAGTGCCAGCAGATCATGGTTGAACGTTCGAAAAGGCGAAAAATAATATTTTAATCCTTTCAAATCATAGTGAAACTTTTCAAATCATAGTGAAAGGCTAGAACTCTTTCGTTTTTCACAGATTCGCATCAGACCTGCAATCTAAAACTCGATTCGAATCCAGAACTCACGCTAGAGTGCCAGCAGATCATGGTTGAACGTTCGAAAAGGCGAAAAATAATATTTTAATCCTTTCAAATGATAGTGAAACTTTTCAAATCATAGTGAAAGGCTAGAACTCTTTCGTTTTTCACAGGTTCGCATCAGACCTGCAATATAAAACTCGATTCGAATCCAGAACTCACGCTAGAGTGCCAGCAGATCATGGTTGAACGTTCGAAAAGGCGAAAAATAATATTTTAATCCTTTCAAATCATAGTGAAACTTTTCAAATCATAGTGAAAGGCTAGAACTCTTTCGTTTTTCACAGATTCGCATCAGACCTGCAATCTAAAACTCGATTCGAATCCAGAACTCACGCTAGAGTGCCAGCAGATCATGGTTGAACGTTCGAAAAGGCGAAAAATAATATTTTAATCCTTTCAAATCATAGTGAAACTTTTCAAATCATAGTGAAAGGCTAGAACTCTTTCGTTTTTCACAGGTTCGCATCAGACCTGCAATCTAAAACTCGATTCGAATCCAGAACTCACGCTAGAGTGCCAGCAGATCATGGTTGAACGTTCGAAAAGGCGAAAAATAATATTTTAATCCTTTCAAATCATAGTGAAACTTTTCAAATCATAGTGAAAGGCTAGAACTCTTTCGTTTTTCACAGGTTCGCATCAGACCTGCAATCTAAAACTCGATTCGAATCCAGAACTCACGCTAGAGTGCCAGCAGATCATGGTTGAACGTTTGAAAAGGCGAAAAATAATATTTTAATCCTTTCAAATCATAGTGAAACTTTTCAAATCATAGTGAAAGGCTAGAACTCTTTCGTTTTTCACAGGTCCGCATCAGACCGTCAAATTTCAATCGTCAGCCTAACCACGAAACTTGAAGATCCTAACGTTAAAAGTGACGGACTTTCACATACACAACTTCATCGCCCTTTTAACCCTTCGGGGGTGGAAAATTTAAAAACACTGAGACACGTATAAATTAATTTTTAATCATCAGCCTAAACACAAAATTTGAAGATCCTAACTTCAAAACTGACGGACTTTCATACACAACTCCATCCCCCTTTTTAACCCTTTTGGGGTGGAATTATCAAAATCGCTGCGACATGTGTAAATTAGTTTTCAATCGACAGCCTAGAAACAAAATTTGAAGATCCTATCTTTAAAACTGACGGACTTTCATAGAAAACTTCATCCCCCTTTTTAACCCGTTGGGGGTAGAATATTTAAAAACACTGAGACACGTGTAAATTAATTTTTAATCTTCAGCCTAAACACAATATTTGAAGATCCTAACTTTAAAACTGACGGACTTTCATACACAACTTCATCCCCTTTTTAACCTTTTGGGGGTGGAATTATAAAAAACGCTGAGACACGTATAAATTAATTTTCAATCGCCAGCCTAAACACAAAACTTGAAGATCCTTACTTTAAAACTGACGGACTTTCACATACTCAACTTCATCCCCCTTTTTAACCCTTTGGGGGTGGAATTATCAAAAACGCTGAGACACGTATAGATTAATTTTCAATCGTCAGCCTAAACACAAAATTTGAAGATCCTAACTTCAAAACTGACGGACTTTCACATACACAATTTCTTCCCCCTTTTTAAGCCTTTGGGGGTGGAGTTATTAAAAACGCTTAGACACGTATAAATTAATTTTCAACTGTCGGCCTAAACATGACACTTGAAGATCCTAACTTTAAAACTGACGGACTTTCAAACACAACTTTATCCCCCTTTTTAACCCTTTGGGGTGGAATATTCAAAAACACTGAAATACGTATAAATTAATTTTCAATCGTCAGCCTAAACACAAAATTTGAAGATCCTAACTTTAAAAGTGACGGACTTTCACGTACACTACTTCATCCCATTTTTTAACCCTTTGGGGGTGGAATTATCAAAAACGCTGAGACACGTATAAATTAATTTTCAATCATCAGCCTAAGCACAACATTTGAAGATCCTAACTTTAAAACTGACGGACTTTCATACAGAACTTCATCCAACGTTTTAACCCTTTGGGGGTGGAATTATCAAAAACGCTGAGAAACGTATAGATTAATTTTCAATCGTCAGCCTAAACACAAAATTTGAAGATCCTAACTTCAAAACTGACGGACTTTCACATACACAACTTCATCCCCCTTTTTAACCCTTTGGGGGTAGAATATTCAAGAACGCTGAGACACGTATAAATTAATTTTCAATCGTCAGCCTAAACACAAAATTTGAAGATCCTAACTTTAAAACTGACGGACTTTCATACAAACTTTCATCCCCTATTTAACTCCCTTAGGGGTTGAATTTCGAAAAATTCTTTCTTATTCCTTGTCTACATTATAGAAGGAACCATTGTGTAAAATTTCAGCTTTCTAGATCTAAGGGTTTGGGCTGGGCGTTGATGAGTCAGTCAGTCAGTCAGTCAGGCCTTTTGTTTTTATTTATATATATAGATGACAATCCTGACACATATTCCAGAAAATGCCTTACAAACTTACTTTAAGGTGAATGCGCAGTGGTAGACCGCGAAATTCACACACACAACAACAAATCTCTTATGGAAAACTGCTTAGTGGTACAAATCTAACTTAGAAAGATGTATTGATGATTCTAATGATTATAATTCTATAAATACGTACCTGTTATAGTCGCGAATCAAAAATTTTCATCAAGATACAACCTGACACTGACCTGCAAATTGCAAAAAACGTAAGAAAATTTGAATTTCGCGGTCTACCGCGGATGAAGTTGTGTATGTGAAAGTCCGTCAGTTTTAAAGTAAGGATCTTCGAATTTTGTGTTAAGGCTGACGATTGAAAATTAATTTATACGTGTCTCAGCGTTTTTGATAACTCTCCCCCAAAGGGTTAAAAAGGGGGATGGATTTGTGAATGAAAGTCCGTCAGCTTTAAAGTTAGGATCTTAAAATTTTGTGTTTAGGCTGATGTTGAAAATTAATTTATACGTGTCTCAGTGTTTTCAAATATTCCACCCCCAAAGGGTTAAAAAGGGGGATGAAGTTAAGTATGTGAAAGTCCGTCAGTTTTAAAGTAAGGATCTTCGAATTTTGTGTTAAGGCTGACGATTGAAAATTAATTTATACGTGTCTCAGCGTTTTTTATAATTCCACCCCCTAAAGGTTAAAAAAGGGATGAAGTTGTGTATGAAAGTCCGTCAGTTTTAAAGTTAGGATATTCAAATATTGTGTTTAGGCTGAAGATTAAAAATTAATTTACACGTGTCTCAGCGTTTTTTATAATTCCACCCCCAAAAGGTTAAAAAAGGGATGAAGTTGTGTATGAAAGTCCGTCAGTTTTAAAGTTAGGATCTTCAAATATTGTGTTTAGGCTGAAGATTAAAAATTAATGTACACGTGTCTCAGCGTTTTTGAATATTCCACCCCCAAAGGGTTAAAAAGGGGGATGAAGTTGAGTATGTGAAAGTCCGTCAGTTTTAAAGTAAGGATCTTCAAGTTTTGTGTTTAGGCTGACGGTTGAAAATTAATTTATACGTGTGTCAGCGTTTTTGATAATTCCACCCCCAAAGGGTTAAAAAGGGGGATGAAATGTATGAAAGTCCGTCAGTTTTAAAGTTAGGATCTTCCATGATCTGCTGGCACTCTAGCGTGAGTTCTGGATTCGAATCGAGTTTTAGATTGCAGGTCTGATGCGAACCTGTGAAAAACGAAAGAGTTCTAGCCTTTCACTATGATTTGAAAGGATTAAAATATTATTTTTTGCCTTTTCGAACGTTCAACCATGATCTGCTGGCACTCTAGCGTGAGTTCTGGATTGGAATCGAGTTTTAGATTGCAGGTCTGATGCGAATCTGTGAAAAACGAAAGAGTTCTAGCCTTTCACTATGATTTGAAAAGTTTCACTATCATTTGAAAGGATTAAAATATTATTTTTCGCCTTTTCGAACATTCAACCATGATCTGCTGGCACTCTAGCGTGAGTTCTGGATTCGAATCGGGTTTCAGATTGCAGGTCTAATGCGAATCTGTGAATAACGAAAGAGTTCTAGCCTTTCACTATGATTTGAAAAGTTTCACTATCATTTGAAAGGATTAAAATATTATTTTTCGCCTTTTCGAACGTTCAACCATGATCTGCTGGCACTTTAGCGTGAGTTCTGGATTCGAATCGAGTTTTAGATTGCAGGTCTGATGCGAACCTGTGAAAAACGAAAGAGTTCTAGCCTTTCACTATGATTTGAAAGGATTAACATATTATTTTTCGCCTTTTCGGACGTTCAACCATGATCTGCTGGCACTCTAGCGTGAGTTCTGGATTCGAATCGAGTTTCAGATTGCAGGTCTGATGCGAATCTGTGAAAAACGAAAGAGTTCTAGCCTTTCACTATGATTTGAAAAGTTTCACTATGATTTGAAAGGATTAAAATATTATTTTTTGCCTTTTCGAACGTTCAACCATGATCTGCTGGCACTCTAGCGTGAGTTCTGGATTCGAATCAAGTTTTAGATTGCAGGTCTGATGCGAATCTGTGAAAAACGAAAGAGTTCTAGCCTTTCACTATGATTTGAAAAGTTTCACTATCATTTGAAAGGATTAAAATATTATTTTTCGCCTTTTCGAACATTCAACCATGATCTGCTGGCACTCTAGCGTGAGTTCTGGATTCGAATCGGGTTTCAGATTGCAGGTCTAATGCGAATCTGTGAATAACGAAAGAGTTCTAGCCTTTCACTATGATTTGAAAAGTTTCACTATCATTTGAAAGGATTAAAATATTATTTTTCGCCTTTTCGAACGTTCAACCATGATCTGCTGGCACTTTAGCGTGAGTTCTGGATTCGAATCGAGTTTTAGATTGTAGGTCTGATGCGAACCTGTGAAAAACGAAAGAGTTCTAGCCTTTCACTATGATTTGAAAAGTTTCACTATCATTTGAAAGGATTAAAATATTATTTTTCGCCTTTTCGAACATTCAACCATGATCTGCTGGCACTCTAGCGTGAGTTCTGGATTCGAATCGGGTTTTAGATTGCAGGTCTAATGCGAATCTGTGAAAAACGAAAGAGTTCTAGCCTTTCACTATGATTTGAAAAGTTTCACTATCATTTGAAAGGATTAAAATATTATTTTTCGCCTTTTCGAACGTTCAACCATGATCTGCTGGCACTTTAGCGTGAGTTCTGGATTCGAATCGAGTTTTAGATTGCAGGTCTGATGCGAACCTGTGAAAAACGAAAGAGTTCTAGCCTTTCACTATGATTTGAAAGGATTAACATATTATTTTTCGCCTTTTCGGACGTTCAACCATGATCTGCTGGCACTCTAGCGTGAGTTCTGGATTCGAATCGAGTTTCAGATTGCAGGTCTGATGCGAATCTGTGAAAAACGAAAGAGTTCTAGCCTTTCACTATGATTTGAAAGAATTAAAATATTATTTTTCGCCTTTTCGGACGTTCAACCATGATCTGCTGGCACTCTAGCGTGAGTTCTGGATTCGAATCGAGTTTTAGATTGCAGGTCTGATGCGAATCTGTGAAAAACGAAAGAGTTCTAGCCTTTCACTATGATTTGAAAAGTTTCACTATGATTTGAAAGGATTAAAATATTATTTTTCGCCTTTTCGAACGTTCAACCATGATCTGCTGGCACTCTAGCGTGAGTTCTTGATTCGAATCGAGTTTTAGATTGCAGGTCTGATGCAAACCTGTGAAAAACGAAAGAGTTCTAGCCTTTCACTATGATTTGAAAAGTTTCACTATGATTTGAAAGGATTAAAATATTATTTTTCGCCTTTTCAAACGTTCAACCATGATCTGCTGGCACTCTAGCGTGAGTTCTGGATTCGAATCGAGTTTTAGATTGCAGGTCTGATGCGAATCTGTGAAAAACGAAAGAGTTCTAGCCTTTCACTATGATTTGAAAAGTTTCACTATCATTTGAAAGGATTAAAATATTATTTTTCGCCTTTTCGAACATTCAACCATGATCTGCTGGCACTCTAGCGTGAGTTCTGGATTCGAATCGGGTTTCAGATTGCAGGTCTAATGCGAATCTGTGAATAACGAAAGAGTTCTAGCCTTTCACTATGATTTGAAAAGTTTCACTATCATTTGAAAGGATTAAAATATTATTTTTCGCCTTTTCGAACGTTCAACCATGATCTGCTGGCACTTTAGCGTGAGTTCTGGATTCGAATCGAGTTTTAGATTGCAGGTCTGATGCGAACCTGTGAAAAACGAAAGAGTTCTAGCCTTTCACTATGATTTGAAAGGATTAAAATATTATTTTTCGCCTTTTCGGACGTTCAACCATGATCTGCTGGCACTCTAGCGTGAGTTCTGGATTCGAATCGAGTTTTAGATTGCAGGTCTGATGCGAACCTGTGAAAAACGAAAGAGTTCTAGCCTTTCACTATGATTTGAAAGGATTAAAATATTATTTTTCGCCTTTTCGAACGTTCAACCATGATCTGCTGGCACTCTAGCGTGAGTTCTGGATTCGAATCGAGTTTTAGATTGCAGGTCTGATGCGAACCTGTGAAAAACGAAAGAGTTCTAGCCTTTCACTATGATTTGAAAAGTTTCACTATGATATGAAAGGATTAAAATATTATTTTTCGCCTTTTCGAACGTTCAACCATGATCTGCTGGCACTCTAGCGTGAGTTCTGGATTCGAATCGAGTTTTAGATTGCAGGTCTGATGCGAATCTGTGAAAAACGAAAGAGTTCTAGCCTTTCACTATAATTTGAAAAGTTTCACTATCATTTGAAAGGATTAAAATATTATTTTTCGCCTTTTCGAACGTTCAACCATGATCTGCTGGCACTCTAGCGTGAGTTCTGGATTCGAATCGAGTTTTAGATTGCAGGTCTGATGCGAACCTGTGAAAAACGAAAGAGTTCTAGCCTTTCACTATGATTTGAAAGGATTAAAATATTATTTTTCGCCTTTTCGGACGTTCAACCATGATCTGCTGGCACTCTAGCGTGAGTTCTGGATTCGAATCGAGTTTTAGATTGCAGGTCTGATGCGAACCTGTGAAAAACGAAAGAGTTCTAGCCTTTCACTATGATTTGAAAGGATTAAAATATTATTTTTCGCCTTTTCGAACGTTCAACCATGATCTGCTGGCACTCTAGCGTGAGTTCTGGATTCGAATCGAGTTTTAGATTGCAGGTCTGATGCGAACTTGTGAAATACGAAAGAGTTCTAGCCTTTCACTATGATTTGAAAGGATTAAAATATTATTTTTCGCCTTTTCGGACGTTCAACCATGATCTGCTGGCACTCTAGCGTGAGTTCTGGATTCGAATCGAGTTTTAGATTGCAGGTCTGATGCGAACCTGTGAAAAACGAAAGAGTTCTAGCCTTTCACTATGATTTGAAAGGATTAAAATATTATTTTTTGCCTTTTCGAACGTTCAACCATGATCTGCTGGCACTCTAGCGTGAGTTCTGGATTCGAATCGAGTTTTAGATTGCAGGTCTGATGCGAATCTGTGAAAAACGAAAGAGTTCTAGCCTTTCACTATGATTTGAAAGGATTAAAATATTATTTTTCGCCTTTTCGGACGTTCAACCATGATCTGCTGGCACTCTAGCGTGAGTTCTGGATTCGAATCGAGTTTTAGATTGCAGGTCTGATGCGAACCTGTGAAAAACGAAAGAGTTCTAGCCTTTCACAAAAGTGGACGTGAGTTCAGATCTATTCCTGAAAAGTATCAGGAACTGTAGAAATCAGCCGATTGCCAGAAGAACTCACATTTGTTTTTGATCTGCTGCTACGGGAAGTTGGCAGATCATTTTGCCAATTGACTTTTTTTAAGGTAAAAACGCCAGAACTATTTGTAAAAAGTATCAGGAACTGTAGAACTCAGCCGCATGCGAAAGAACTCACATTCATTTTTGATCTGCTGCAAAATGATCTGCTACGGGAAGTTGGCAGATCATTTTGCCAATTGACTTTTTTAATGTAAAAACCCCAGAACTATTTGTAAAAAGTATCAGGAACTGTAGAACTCAGCCGCATGCGAGAAGAACTCAAATTTGTTTTTGATCTGCTGCAAATGATCTGCTACGGGAAGTTAGCAGATCATTTTGCCAATTGACTTTTTTAATGTAAAAACGCCAGAACTATTTCTAAAAAGTATCAGGAACTGTAGAACTCAGCTGCATGCGAAAAGAACTCATATTTATTTTTGATCTGCTGGACAATGATTTGCTAAGTTCACTCACATGCCGGCAGCTTCTAAAGACGGCAGGAGGTATAAACAAAATTCTTGGCGCCGAAAGTGCGTTGGGCGCACAGCTTTAGTTATATACCGCCTTCAAAGCCGTCAGTTTCCATCATTATCTTCATCAGCCTACAGATGTCCGCTGCTGGACGTAGGCCTTTCCAATCGCACGCCACTTAGCTCGATTTAAAACACAAAGTAAAGTGCCTGTCTGGGTTCGAACCTACGACTTACAACTCGTAAGTCGTGGCTGTTACCACTGAGCCACCACTGCTCTCAAGACGATCAAGATGAAAAGACGCAGATTATTTTTCGACTATAGGGACACATATAACTCTATACTCCATAGGCTTAGATAGTTAAATAAAGGTAAACAAAAAAACCACGTGACTTAGTTAACCGACTAAACGTAATACCAGTTTTTATTCAGTGCTACGTTACAGTTGTACTCTTCAATTTAGCAAAGTTATAATTCAAAAATAACGTTGCTAAATTGAAGAGTACAGCTGTAACGTAGCATTACAACTGAATAGACTGGTATTACGTTTAGTCGGTTAACTAAGTCACGTTTTTTTTGTTTACCTTTATTTAACTACCTAAGCCTATGGAGTATACTACTAGTTTGAAAAACGTATTTATTAACGGTTTCTTATTAAATTAAAGGGGTTAACTCAGAAGCACATAGACCATCATAAAGGATAATGCAACATTATTATTAATTGGCATTTTTCTGAACATTAAAAAGCATTAAGAGTTGAATGAAGGAAATATCTTTTGTTGTGCTCAAAGGAAAGCGAAGCAAGGCAGCTAATGGAAGAACAGTTATTATTAATTCACGATTATTCTTTTGTAAGCAACCAGCTAGAAAAACTGCTTGTTTTGCTTGACGAAACAAAACGTTCTTGCTACTCAAACGTAATGAGAACTGAGTAGCTTTTTGTTTTCTCTTTAACATTAAGCGAAGTGAAACTAATAATATAGAAAATATGCCCTTAGTATCTCGTAGTAAGTACCCAGAACGTGGATCCACGCGAGACACAATGGTTTTATTGTTTCTATAATTACGGAATTCAACCGGCTAAAATAATACAAAAAGGTTGATCAATGCTGTAATATTTGCAATATTTTAAACTAGCTTTGCCCGTGGCTTTGCACGCGTTGATGTCGGAAAATATCGCACGGAAACGTAATACCGGAATTAAAAGTAGTAGTGTGCCAAATTTCACCCAAATCAATTCAGCCGTTTTTGCGCCAATCAGGAACATGCATCCAGACAAACAGACAAAAATTCTAAAAACGGTATTTTGGGCAACATACTCATCCTATCTGTTTTTTTTTTGTTTTATTGTGTTTAATACTCATCACATCTGTCTGAAAAAAATTGTAAATATGCAGAACTCAAAGATGAAGTAACTAGAATATGGCGCCAAAAAAAAGTTTACGTGGTATAGTCCTCTCCACAAGGCGTCATTCCAAATCACCTTCTCCATAGCCTTCCTCTATATCACCCTCCAAAAAGCAAATTGTCAAAAAGGTAATCATAATCAGTCGATTATGATTACCTTTTTGACATTTTTTCTACAAGTTTTGCATACAACTGGTATTTAAACCGTGTTTTTGGTTTAAGAAAAAGAGTAGACATATTCATGTACATTACATATTTAATTACCTTGGTGTTTACGTGGGAACACTTAGCGGCGGTTAAGCTACTATTTTGACTAGACTAGAAAAATAATTAAAACACCACCACCACCAACCACCTGAACACCACTACCTAACCACCACCACCTTGACCTAACAGAACCACCTAACCAACACCGCCTAACCACCACTGCTTAACCACCACCACCGCCTAACCACCACCACCACCTTAACCACCTTTAATTCAGTGTTTTCTACAAACAATCAACTTAAACACGAATTGCTGAAGCCATAAAAGAGCTCCTAAGATCGTTTCTTGAGTTATGACCGCCACAAGATCAACTCAAAATTAACGAGAACCATAAAAAACAAAAACGAGTATTAAAAAAATTCTATCAAAACAATCATTGACCGTTTCGTAAAGCTGACGTATAAAATGTAACAAAATATGTACTTACCATAAACTTGACTTTAATCTTGTTTTTATCTTGAAGTTTTTATGGCAACCAGAAAATAACAGGATTACAAAGAATGCACTTAAGTATTTATTTACGTAAAGGTGTTGGATCAATTTTTTTTTACTTCATTTTGAGGTAGGATTAAGTGTAGTAGTGTATTAAGTTATGGTATCAGTATGTTTTTAATTTATTTTTAAAGGTATCTGAAACCAAATTCCCGTAATTAAAAAGGTTCACAATCTAGTCGCAATCTTATCTCAGTGTCAATCAATATCAAAAATGTAGGTAATTGGAGGTAATTTTTACAGACTGTTTGAATAAATTACCTATTTCTACACGGTGGAAAAGTTGGAACAGAAAGGTCTATGGGCAAATTATCCTATACCGATGTGGAAAAATATTTTTCTCTTTGGTGCAGGAGTCGATACTTGTTCTTGTCTTGTGTTTGGTACTGGATGCATATTGATCCTTCATACCGACGAAGAAGAGTTATTTTGACATGTTTTTTCAGAATTTTTTATGCCAAAAAAACAAAGCAATAATAATATTCGGTCTAAAATACCAATAACGTATGTTTAGCGGGGTGAAACGAAACAAGACTCAAAAATAACAATTTCAAAATAAAAATAATAAACATAATTCTTATAAGCAATAGGTACTTTCTACTCAAAATATAGCATTATTTATTTTTCTTTGCAATAACCTAACATAATATTATTGGTTTTATTTTTCGTTCTGTATCACAATGATATTTCTGCCAATAAGATAAAATCTATTCTATCTCCTTTGTGATTCGCTGGATATATTATTATGTTGAAGTTTACAAAGCTAGACATTGGTCGAAATTGATTTTGGAAGGGCTTGTTGGTGGGTCTAAAAAAAATAGGAACGATTTGGTTTTAAAGAAGTATTTCTTTACGTATACGTTATCCTTCAAGCGCGAGTTTTAGATAAATTAGGATATTTTATTATACAGAATGACTTGTAATTTGACCTTTTCCTTCCAGGGCGTGATAGTGTGACACATTTGCAACAATTAAGCACCGCATAAAGCCCAGGCGAAAAGGCTTGGAATAACGTGCAGTAAATTTCTATTCTAAATAATTTTAAACTCTAGTGAATAGACGCTTTCTATAAAAAGCCTGTTTGTACGGGTTTCCCGTATAAATACATACCTACACCTCATAGTAAACAGAGCGTCCGACAATAAGGTAGGCAGTTATTTTTTTTTCAAATTTTATAAATAATTATATATTCACGTTGATTTACCAAAAGATTAATGCTTGGAAAGTTGACTAACTTTAAAAAAAAACATGTAATAGTTAACAGATACCCATAATTCTCAAAATTATCACATATTAAACGAACAGACACAACTACTCTTCAACGCCAATGTCAGTCAAACTGATAACCGTCCCCGGAGCTAGTTGTCACAACGTTCGTCTCTCACTAAGAAGACAAATTAGCCCCAGGCGTCCGGAAGCCGTCCTAAAGAGGTCACCTAATTATTTTGATAGAGCTTCTAACGTCCCGTCGGTCGTCGTAAGTACTGACAGACGATCGTATTAACAGATAATACTGCTATAATTTTTTATGCTTGTTTTTATGTAGGACAAACTTTCGCCTGCCAAGTTCGACGCTGACGATGCCTCGCCTGCGTGGAGGTTGGAAATTGTCCCACGGGAAAGTAATACCGGGATAGAAAGTATTCTAGGTCCTAACCGAGATCATTGTCTATCCCTGTGCCAAATTTCATCCAAATCCGTTCAGCCGTTTAGGCGTGAAAAAGTAACAGACAGACTGTTTCTTCTCCACTTAAAACATTAATTCTGGATGGTAGATTATTCCTGTCGGCACTTGTGCCATAATATCAGACAGTTATAATATATTATAGCCCAAAATGAATTGCTAGAACCCAGACAGGCTCGTTACTTTGAGATATTTCAATTCATCGCATGGCTTTCAAAACGGTGAGGGAAAACTCGTATGTCCTAGAACCGAAAAATTCTAAGACATGTGACATCCATCAACCCGCACTGGGCCCGCGTGGTGGATTATTGTCTACGGGCACAGAGAGGAAGCCTTTGTCCTAGCAGTGAGAACGTTATAAGCTGATTATACTATTACCCCAAATCGACGTAACCGTATCTTAATAAATTGCTCAATTTGTCGAGTAAGGTATTTTTAGTACCTAAGGCTTGGTTCCGAATTGATTCTCCATTTTTGTACCTGTTTTTGTGAAGTCTCCAAAATAATATCTATATTATGGCAACCATAAATAATAAAATATGCTCATGAAATTACAATCACCTACTTTTCAGTACTATGTTTATGTTAAATAATAATATGAAAAAATAAAAAATACTTGTTTTTCATTGATAAAATTCTGTTGTTATCAAAATCAAAAGTCATTTCTTCAAATTAGGCTGAGAATCAACACTTTTCGAACGTCAACATTACAAAAGAGTCCCCCAAAACGCCTGCCCTTCACCACTTCCTAGTGCTTTCGCTGGGAAGAAGAACTGGTGCTACAAACTCCCCAGCAGCACAGCTGTCTATTCAGTTAGAAAATACTTGATTGTATACAATACTAGGTCATCATCTGCCTAGCCTTTTCCCAACTATGTTGGGGTCGGCTTCCAGTCTAACCGGATGCAGATGCAATACTAGGTATGCAAAGTAATTAAACAGTACAAGACACAGAACATTAAATTAAATTATTTGCCATAATTATGTCAGCTAGCCACGCCAATATACAAAAAAATAAAATAAAAACTATACGTACTCAAGCAAAAAATAATAAATAAAAATAAAAAATGTAAACAAAAACTTACTACCTAATTAAAAGCCTCCAGGCATAAAGGGCGTGACAGCTTACATTTATTAATATAAGCATAATAAGAATTTATAACTCTAAAGCGAATCCAGCGATAACACACATAATATCTATACATTATGCACCAAAACTAATAACATTCAGAAACAAATGAATAGTTAATCAAAACGTTAATTTCCCGAAATTATTATAGGAAATGGAACTAAATTCGACTCTAATTACAAGGATTACAGTCCGCGTGTTTAATTAATCGAATGCGTATTGTAATTGTGTTCATAACATAATTATTTGCAATTTTCGCACTTCAAAGAGAGTGCAAATGGCAACGCTTTACTGTATTATCAAGAAATCTTTAGGTGTGGTATGAAACTCGTGGTGATCTTTATTTGTTTGTACAGTTGATGAAATTGTTAAGTTTACAGGGAGAAATTAAAACTCGTGTGCGGTCGGGGAACCCCCGTCGGGAACGAAGTTCCTTACGCAACACTCGCACGCATGCACACTCATATATAATAGAAAGAGACAGAGAGAGAAAGTGCGAATTAAATACGCGTTTTTAATACAGAGTTAGCTAGTATAAGTTTTTAGTAGCTCTTAAGAAGTACCCTCAAAAACCATGAAAACGATACCCATGATGAAAAAATTTAAAATGTTTGCAGCCGCCATCTTGGATTTTCATTTGACCTCACTACCGGCTTTAGATCCCTCGAAAATTGTGAAAACGACACCCATGATGAAAAAATTTAAAATGTTAGCAGCCGCCATCTTGGATTTTCATTTGACCTCACTACCGGCTTTAGATCCCTCGAAAATTGTGAAAACGACACCCATGATGAAAACTTCAATCTTTTCGTAGCCGCCATCTTGGGTTTTCATTTGACCTCACTACCGGCTTTAGCACCCCCGAAAACCGCGAAAACTATCCAGAGAGAGAAAGTCGCTTGGTGGGGCATAACGCTATTTTATTACGTGACGATTTCTACCAGTTTACTCCTACCGCAGGCCTTGTTACAGAACTTCGTTCCAAAAATTCTCCACTACCCGGACAATATTTTGCTGTAATAATCGACCGCGGGGCGCAGCTAGTTTCATTAAAATAGTGAATAGCATTTTTGACTTAGGTTAAGCAAAGATTGGGCAAGGTTTCTTTTCGTAAGTAGGTACACATACTTGACTAGTCGTGCATATTGAGTACGCATAATAGTTACAACGACACAAGCATTTTTTGGTGCGTGGCCAAAGTCGGAACTAACGCGCCATCTTGTTTTTTCAACGCTCCCCTGTCAATGTCATTCAGGAGCAAAAAGATCTCAGTAGCATTCTATGTATTCTCCATTCTCTTCAAGATGGCAGTCTTTGTAACCATTTTGTATTAGCCACGCACGACAAAGCAAAACATGCCACAAGTACGGTTTGAACTCAGACGTCGGAATTATACGCGCTTATACGCACGACTAAATTCGTACAGAATGCGAGCTCCCATACTTGTAGGTTCTGAGATCGTTCGTGCGTAGTAGGTAATCGCATGGCTCAAATTCCAACGTGAATGCATCCAAAGTATAATACTGGCGACATCAATAAATTGACAGAGTAATTAATTTATGGAGCACATCACCAAAACAAATTGAAAGTAAAGTTAGCCTGAATATGAATCTCTTTTGTTGACTGTGCATTCTAACAGTACATTCAAATTGTAAGGATGAGGCCACACGAGCGTAATATTTGTGTCGTCCAAAATGAGTAAAGGAATCAATGAATGGAAAACAATCGACACACGGTATGCATTTGACGATAATAGTTGATGTGGTCAGTGGTCAATTCTACAATCGGGCTTCGATACAATTCGCATAAACCTGCTGACGATAGGCACCGCTTGCAAACCTTTACGTGTGTCAAAGGCTTAAATGTTTAGTCAGCATTTTATGTGATTTATGAGAAGTGGTGGACCAGCGGTAACAGCCGGGGCCCTTACCACTGATCTTACGTGTCGTAAGTCGTGGGCTCAAACCGAGGCAGGCACTTTATTTGTGTAATTTATTTCATCACGGCGAAGGAAAACATCACGAGGGAACCGGCATGGCACCAAAACATTCAAAGAAATTGGTAATCCACTAACCCACACTGGGCCCGCGTGGTGTATTATGGCCCTCTCCCTTTTACAGAGACGAAGCGTGTCCCAACAGTGAGAACGTTGTAGGCTGAATCTACCACGCGGGCCCAGTGCCGGTTGGTAGATGTCACATGTCTTCGCATTTTGTTTTGGCTCTAAGACATACCGGTTTCAACACGATGTTTTCCTTCAACGTTTTGAGAGCAGTGGTGATGAAATTATTTACATAAAGCAAAGCACCTACCTGGATTCTAACCCACGACCTACAGTAACTCTTAAGTCGTTGCCGTTACCAATGGGCTAACACTGCCATAAAAAATAATAATGATTATTCCACCACGGGGCCAACACTGGTCACTGAATTGATGATTTGTTTTGCCGGGATTAGCAGGAAATTCATTTGGATTATACCTTTGTTATACGCTTATTACTCGCATGTTGGATTACAATGGAATTAATAATAAATCAGAATAGTACTAACTCAAACAGCGTTATAAATAGCGATGAAAAACATACAGGGAAAATTTTAACAGGTTTTCAAGTTGGTGATACTTTACAAACTTTTGTTAAAATATGTTGGCATAATATGTAGATTAACAAAATAGAAATTGTGCCATAATCATTTTGACTACTTTTGATATTAGTCAATAGAAAAGATTCGATTTTTTGTTTGTTTGTTTTGCTTTCACGTTAAAACGGCTGAACGGATTTAAATTAAATCTGGCCCATAGCTAGACCATGACCTAGATTAAGATTTACAATACTTTTTATTCCGATATTTTTATTGGATCGAGATTGGTGCAGCTGAAATCGCGGGGTGCAACTAGTTTTTATAAATTAACGCTTTGAAAAAAAAATATCGTTAGGTAGACATTTTCAAAAACCATCTTATTCTTTCCAAGATTATAAATCTGGACTTTAAAAGAGACTGTGAGGCCTGAGTTTTTTTTGCCTTTTCTTCTCAAGGGTAGTTACTAGTTAGATACGAAATGTCGACTCAAAGCTTTGTTTTTTTTATATGACGCGTGATGTGTAAAAGTGATTCCGATATCCTTTTTCCAGAATAAACAATTTCATTACGTTTCATTTCACTGTTTGTCGCACTATTCCAATTATGTTTCAAAGGAAAACTCCCGAACAAACTTTTACGCAATGCGCAAATGATAAATAGATTGTTTGATAATTTCCCTGCCTTTTTCAAGTCCGACTTCCGAATCAACATGGAAGTTAGCCCATCTTCGCTTTATCAACAAAAAGAATACTCGTAAAACTTTTCGTATGCATATCTAAGTAAATATCTGAGCATTTTTCGAAGAAGAAGTAGCCATTCGAATAAACTGGATGATGTTTTGATAAATAATTATGATTGTTTATTTTCATGAATCAAGAAAGTAGGAAAACGGTTATGGTTACAAAGACAGTTGGATATTACCATATTGAGACAATACATTGACCTTAATTTTCTAATAGAAACATTTACAAGTTTAGCTAAGTAGTTTGTAAATGTTTCTACTTACCTCCTTATTAATAAACGTATTATATCAGATGAATAGTTACACACCGACTTCTCTCTTTCATTCGTCAATAATTTGACTTTCGAAAGAAGAAGTTGTGTAGCTATACAGACGCTATACAATGTTTATTAATAAGGGGGTTAGATAAAAAAGGTTTGTCAAACAAAGGTCAGACATTTGTCAAACATTGGTTAAACGCTGGTCAACATTTGTCAAACGTAGGTTAAACACTTGTCAAACATTGATCACACGTTTGTCGAACATTGGTCAAGTGCCAAATTTGTTTCATAAATAGATAAAATAAATATAAGGTCCCATTAAAATAGATGGACAAACTTTTAGAAATCATTCAGACCACCAAAATAAGGACGATAGTAAAAAAATATATAAGAAAAACGCATTAGATACTTACAAGAAAAATAATCAGCTAACGAAAATACACTAATGTGCCAGCAATTTATTATTTTAGGTCAAAATAAAATCATTTTAATCAGTGTTTTTTTTTTTTTGCTTGGATATCTTTGGTTAGACGTACTGAGCGCTATGTTAAAATTTGTCCGTCTATTTTAATGAGACCCTGTATAGTTCGTAGAAACAAGTGAATAATTCAATGAGACTGGTCGTGATTCATCTCTTTATGATAACGCTGAATTTTTTATTAATTAAAAAGCTTCAGTAATAACTCGGACAACTTTAGTTTACGACATTATTTACGATCGCAATGAAACAGTAAGACGACACGTCAAAACAAGAACTAGCATTAAAGAATCTAAAATTCTAAGTCACATAAAATCATAAAACGAAGCTGAACAAAAGTATCTCACAATCTATGGGACTAACAAACTTCCTTAGGAAAACTGTCAGGAATAAGGGGCGAACGTAGAAACTTTGATAAACTTTGACATAGCTAATGAACTGATGGACTTAAATAATCTTTTTGTTGATACGGCTGCGATCTACTAATGTGACAACATGTCAAAGCATCGAGATTTTTTATAGAGGTTTATTAAAAATAATAACGTCTTTATATTTTGTTACGTTTATATGTCTCATAAGTCATAACAGTATGCAACGTTTATAGACTGAAGAATATAATATGTGTATTTTTAGTACATAAAGATAAACACCTTTATGTACTAAAAATACACATATTATATTCTGGAATATATAAAATTCTCTAGATGAAAGTGAAAACCGTATCAAAATTTATTGTGTAGTTTATATGGAGCTACACAATAAATTTATTGTGGAGCTAAGGAAACACACACAGACACGAAATGTGATTTCGTTTTTAGGGTTCCGTAGTCAACAAGGAACCCTTATAGTTTCGCTGTGTCCGTTTGTCAATCCTTCCATCCGTCCGCAGCTTAGCTCAGAGAATCTTAGTAAGTACTAGAAAGCTATAATTTGGCATGGATATACATATTAATCACGCCGACAAAGTGGTAAAATAAAATCACGAAACAAATTTTTTTTTAGTGTACCTGAGGTAGGTACACTGTATACGTAAAGTGGGGATGTTTTTTTCTCGTCTACCTCATGGCGTGGGATATCGTTGGATAGGTCTTTCAAAAATATTGCGGGTTTGTGAAAGCCATTTTTGATTCAGGGATCCGTTTGTGAAATATTAAGCTTTAAAGTGCTAATTTTTATTAGTGTCAAGTGTCCCCCCCCCTCTGCCAGCTAAATGGTTGCTTTTGGATATGTGAAAAAAATCACGGCCGTAGTATATATAACGAAATTAAAAGGAAAACTATCACACTTAAGTAGGCTTTACAAGTTAACGAGTAATAGTCGACCAACTTAAATTTGCAGTTGCTATGTATGGGAACATAATTATCAACAACAATGTTAAGTTTGTTCTTGGAATAAATTCTTTCCAACTACGGAACCCTTCATTGTGACAGTTTTTTTTTCACTACCGACCCGCTTCTGCCTTTCACGGTTATCACGCCTTCACAAAACATCGAGATTTCTTTATTATGTGTATGTTTAATATTAATATTATCCACATCAAATACGATTGCGTAGTTTCTAAAAACTAAGGGAACACGCGCAGACACGACATGACACTTCGTTTTAGGGCAAATTTTTCCATCGCTAGGTAACTTTTATTTGAGGAATAAAATTGACGTTTGACAGTTTTTGTATGAAATATCTGTCAAAATTTCAAAATTGTTCCTCGAGTAAAGTTATCAGATGATTGAAAAATCAGCCTTTAGACTACTTAATATTTATAGATTTAGAAGAATATATACCATAGAAAACAGTCGTTATGGGTCGTCAGAAGCCCGAAAGTCTGACAACCAGTCTTACCAAGGGGTATCGTGTTACCCAGTAACTGGGTTGTGGAGGTCCGATAGGCAGTCGCTCCATGTAAAATACTGGTATTCAGCTGCATCCGGTTAGACTGGAAGCCGACCCCAACATAGTTGGGAAAAGGCTAGGCAGATGATGATACCATAGAAAACGATTCTTGGCTATTGTCAAGTCAATAAATATTTGTGTCAAAAATAGATAAAAAGAAGTATTTTTTATGAATTATTATTTATTGATGTAAATACCATTAAGAATTTTTTCGTATAAAACCCGAGTTCCAAGACTAAATAGTTTGAATATGCAAGCTTTAATAAATAAATAAATATGTTTCAAGGATTCTTTTTCATAAAAATTATAGTGTTTAATGTTTTTGTAGCAATGATGGATGTCGGAATTATTTTCCGTTCTTTCATCAATTATTGACAAGTATCAAAATCAAACTTAACCGCTTGAATGCCATAAAAAGCCGTTGTGTCTTCTCGCGTGGATCCACGTTCATACGAAGGGCTAAAGGGAATGTTCATTCAGAATAAACAATAGCAATGAAAGGTGGTTGCTTTATTATGACGTGCGAATTCTATTGAAAAACATAATAAAATATATTATCCCAACTTGACACGCATTTGAACTTAACACGCCGTACATATCAAGAGTTATTTGAAAGGGCCTTTTAAGAGCTTTTTAAGGGAGCGTATCCATATGCATAAATAGAGATGAGCGAAGCGAAACTATGAAAAGAACTGGGTGTTTCCATTCAAGCGGAGACGAATTGATCTGTACAGCTGTATCTCGCTTCTTTACGCTTTGCATCGCTCTGTGCTACTCCGCATGCCATACTTGAGACGTACATCTAGTCTTTATAAAATAAAAATATAATATAGTTATTTATTAGACTGAGGGGTCCGTGGCTAAATAATAACGGCCGCACAGGTCGATCGATCAGGTTAAGCTACGCTTGCCGCGGTTGGTCTGTGGATGGGTGACCATCTTTACATACTGAGACCCCTCCGTGCCTCGGAAAGCACGTTAAGCTGTTGGTCCCGGCTGTCATTCGTGGATCTTTGACAGTCGTTACGGGTAGTCAGAAGCCCGAAAGTCTGACAACCAGTCTTACCAAGGGGTATCGTATTACCCAGTAACTGGGTTGTGGAGGTCAGATCGGCAGTCGCTCCATGTAAAATACTGGTATTCAGCTGCATCCGGTTAGACTGGAAGCCGACCCCAACATAGTTGGGAAAAGGCTAGGCAGATGATGATTTATTAGACTGAGAAGCAGCACTTTTTGAACGACAAATTTTCATAAAATGGTGTCGACAAAACGCATGCCATTCACCACTTCCTAGTGTTTTAGCAGGGAAGAAAAAGTGTCGTAACAAACTCCCCAGCAGCACAGCTGTCTGTTATACTGCTGCCATTGATGTGGAGCGAAGATGAGAAGTAGATTTCAACTAAGTGTGCATACACACGAGCGACACGCGTCAACAGCAGAGCCATCTGCAGCCGTGGACAACCTGCGCTCGTTTAGTTTTGTTTTGTTTTATAAATGGCATCTCGTAGTTGACCTTGAAAGGTCGTGACTACTCAACCCTCCAGTCAGGGGTAAATATCTAGTATACTCAGCGACTACATGCTAAGGGCATCCCCTGTGGGGTACGAACCTCGGGCTAGGGCGTCGGCGTCGCTGGGGAAAGGGCAGCAAGATGGGGCAGGCTGGATCAAATCGCCGCTCGTTTATTTGAGTACGGTGTCGATAGCAGCCACCGACGCGTCGACGGATGCTGTTGCCTCTGCTGTTGACGCTTGTCACTTGTGTGTATGAGCAACAATGTGTTTGGTCATCTGCTGCACAATTGTCTCTGCTCTCCGCTCCCGCGCCTCAATGAAAACACAACCTTATACAGAGCGAAGATCTCAGGAAGTTTTGAATTTCATCAGCCTGTAATCTCACGCTTACTCCTGCCCTAGTTTCAGTTCATCATTTGACTACTCAATTGGCACATCGGAACAAACATGAATGTTTAACCTACAAACTGCTGTTCCGAATCGCGCTGTTTGTCCTTTTGAATAGTATTTATGTGTGCTGTATTGTAGCTGGTGTAAAGCCTAGTGGGGGATTGAGCCATTGTCAATGCAAACGTATTGGTTTTCTATATTTACGTTTCAAAAACAAAATTCTCAGTAACAGCCTGGATTCATACCGCTATAGAGGTATGAGGAACAGGGTGTAAAGTTCACTCATACTCTATAGAAAAGGGAGGATCCTCCGACCAGACGGGTGTTGTGTGGCGGGCAACTGCGCGATGATTCATGTCGGGCCGTTATATCTATGCTAGTTGCGCGGTAAACTCTGCTTGCGAGATGCAGGATTTTGCGTGACGTCGATACGTAGATACCGCTTCACCGCGATAATTTTATAGGCTCTGTAGATAGGTGACCATCCGCTACATATCGAGACCTTTTTGTGCCCCGGAAAGCAAGTTAAGCCTTTGGTCCCGGCTGTCACATATAGGTCGTTGACAGTCGTTACGGGTAGTCAGATGCCCGAAAGTCTAACTACCAGCTTTACCTAGGGGTATCATATTACCCAGTAACTGGTTTGTGGCGGTCAGATAGGCAATCGCTCCATGTAAAATACTGGTATTCAGCTGCATCCATTTTAGTCCTTTTGGTTTCTACACTTAGTCCTTCAGGTGGACCATTGTGCGTGAGTCATGGCGGCCGTCGGTGGTTATTCCAACCAGCTCCCCCCCAGAAGTTGATTACATCTTCTAGTCTGTTAAGAACATCTGTGTAAGATCTGGGTGCTCCGAGAGTATCTGTCTGTGCAATTAAAGAGCACAACGGTTTCCTCAGCCTCCATGCATAGAGAACTGTCTGCTATACGGAACATTTTTTTTTTCTTGATACCTCTCCATTAGAAAGTAAATATAAGTTGCTCGTGTTTGTACACCTCTCCTTATTCTTTTGAGGTATATAAGCTTGATATTATGATTTCCTATTTAATTTTGGTTTGATCTTATCAAGTTTGTACCAAACCTTCCTATATTACCTTCATTAGTTATATTGATCTTGTTGACTTTGGAACTACGTGCTACAGCAAGCATTAGAAAGCAATTTAGTAGCCTCGATTAAGAAACTTAGGTGAAGCTTCGTTTAGATGAAACTATGTGATCATAGAAACATAGAAGCATAATCAGCTTATAATTTTCCCACTGCTGGGACACAGGCGTCCTCTCGATGAGAGGGTGTGGGCCGTAATCCACCACGCGGGCCCAGTGCGGGTTGATAGATGTCTTCGAATTTTTGGTTCTAGGAGATGCCGGTTTTCTCACGATGTTTTCCTTCATCGTTTTGAGAGCAGTGGTGATGAAATAATTTACACAAAATAAAGCTCCTGACTGGGTTCAAACCTACAACTCGTAAGTCCCTGCCGTTACCACTGGACCACCGCTGATTGGAAACATAGAACCAATAAGGCCTTTTTCAACATATTAAAGCGGACAAGCAACAGACTAAGGTAAAGTAGTTTGTACACTACCGGTGCACGCAACCACGTCCTATGGTCTGTTCCAAAAATAACTGACGAAAATGTAAACAAATGGATCAGAAAACGTACCTGTGGATGCTAAATTGTAGTGCCATTTACATATTGAGTGCTTTGATTTCATTATTTAAAAACTTAACATCGAAATTCTAATATTGGATCACCTTAAGAAATCTCGATATTTCAAGCCAAGTCGTAAAAACCGTGTGAAGCAGAGACGGATTGCTGGTTCATGATACGTACAAATTAAGTGAATCATGGTGTACATGAAATGGATTATTATTTATTAATACCATATATACACACAAAGTTTTAATAAACGGTTTCAAATGGCGTTTCCATTTAATTATAATCATGAATATTCCATTTTATCAGGTATAAAATTAATTCTGTTTTACGCTTTTAAATTAAAACCATTTCCCAGAAATCAGTCACAAGTTCTCTCCTTAAAATTTAACAACTCGACAATATATCAAGATGAAACAAATTCAACGTTGCGGAATACAATTCTGTATATATTACCTAAATATCTGAACAGCACCTTTGACACAGCCATCTCTTTCAGTTCCTTTGCCAAAGATTGATTAGCTTCTTGAAGTACTTTTAGTAAACGAGCGAATGATACCACAGAGATTGGTGCTTATTTATTCAGCTATTATAATACTGAGGCTGTTATACATTTTTGGGGTGATATCTTTGTATACAGGATTGATTTTCAAAGACCAGCCAAATTTAAAAGTGTGTTACAGACCATCAAACTGAACAACTTTCTCCATGGGACCAATATCGTAATCGCGAAAAATTTATCAACTGTCCCCATAGGAAACTTCGAAACTACTCGACCTAAACGTATGGGACGGCTGAATTTTAACCTACTGTGACTGAGAACCTTAAGTTCTGACGAGTCCGTATTGTACAAAATCACTAACTCAAAATTGCAATAAATCATTTTCTTCTCTGGAGTAACCAAGAGGTTATCATTTACTCTCAACCCGCAACCACAACTTGAAGAAGAAGACGCATAACGCATGAATAAGGATCTATAAGCTTATCAGACGTACGTAGTTGCATCAAGAACACCTAGTTTCCACTGATAGTGTCCTATTTCGCTAATTATAAACGGTTCAATGAATTCATCGTAGCAGTTTGCACACTGTGTCTATATTTAGAAGATGTACTGATTGATTTTACGTACTGTTGATACTGGGTTTTGAAACCCCTGATCTCTGTTCAGGAAAATCTGCTGTAATGAACTGAGCCGCCATTGATTAAAACACAGTCAATACAATCAGTTGAAAACATATTGAATGGAATAGTTCTTCAGAGAGTGGAGTTGAGTTTTGAATCATTTATAATATTATGTCAGTGATAGTTCTGATTTAAAATTAACGCATAACACTTCTAGTGATTTGTTCAAATTAATTTTTCTAATTTTTTTAGCATTTGTTAACACTTGAACTGAAGTTGAAAGTAAAAAAAAAAAACATGTTTTTCTTTTACATACTTTTACCTAATAAATTAAAAGAACAAAAACACTGTTACGGAAACTCATAACTTTATATCTTATCTTAAAAACCGATAAAAATGACCGCTTTGATCTTCAAATATAATCGCGTCTATAACAAAAAATATGTCACAAACAGATACCAGAAGATTCTATTAGAAAAACTTCTCAAACCAATTTATGTTTACAACCTAAAAGGTAATATCTTTAATATTTGCGCTCTTAATAAAATATCTGCGCCAAAATTTATTGGCCAATAAAGTTGCTAGTCGTCACACAAGCAATTTAATCTTCTGCCGCTGATAGGTCTACGAATTGTAATAAAAACAGGATTAATGCTTGGCGAAAAACTCTAACGTAACTGAAGGTATCTTAGTCACCTCCAGGGAAAGATTTTGGTGCGAAAAGCAATAGAAATTTACATAAAAGATTTAGTTGGGAAAGAGTAATATTGGACGCTTTTTCCTTAAGGCTTGAACGGAATCCCGATGGGAGAATGCGCCAAAATTGTCGCATGTTTACAGATAGTGCTATCCACGAAGACGCCCCTCACTCTTCTTCCTAATCGCTTACATTACAAGATACAAGATATTTATTTTGTAAAACATGAGTGCAGAATTGAAGTGTGCAACATTCCGTTATTGTTTTAGTTTTGTCTATGTTACACACTAATTACTTATTAGTGGGTAATTGGTGTGTATTGAAAAAACTAAAACACTAGCGGAATTAACTGGCGATAACCACTAACATTTAGGAAGAAGAGTGGGACGCGTCTTCGTGGATGGCACTATCTGTAAAGGTTTCTGTACTTACATGTTTGGGTAAGGAATGAAACTTTCTAGTAACAGCTTTGTGACGATACAAAGCTTCACAGCAAGACCATTATAACTTACCCCAATACATCGCCATATATGGTTGTGGAGGTTATATAGGAAGTCCTTCTTTTTAAAATACTAGATTTCAGCTTCATCCGGTTAGACTGGAAGCCGACCAATGTCATTGGAAAAAGGCTAGGCAGATGATGATGAAATAACCATTTTCAGTCCCGGTTCTTTCAATGCCAAGGCTGCACCGGACGCATTAAAACTCTTCTTTTGTAAAACATTGATTTTAAAATATTGGTCGTATTAGATTTTTACATTGTAGAACAAAAAATTATTAAATGTTCGGAACAAGTAATAATCCCTTCAACATTTTAATGTTGAACAAGTTAAATCTTGAAGGAGCCCAGAGATTTTATTAAAAGTTCTTTAGCACTCGTGCTTTGCGTCACATTTTCATTTTCTCTTCTCATGTTGAATTTTACAACTGCCACAGTTTTCGTTTTTCTTTTGTTTCTGGAATTTGAAATTAGAAAGCATAATATGTCTAGAACGCACTAAAGCCCGTTTGCACCACAAATTACTAAATACGTTTAGTGCTAATATGATATTTAAAACATGATTCTGTCAGTGTTTCTGCTGGGGAGTTTGTTCCACCAATTATTCTTCCCAGCGAAAACACTAGGAAGTGGTAAAGGGCCGGGTGTTTTGGAGGACTTTCTTATGTAATTTCGACATACAAAAAATGCTGATTCTCAGCATAATATGAATAAATGACTTTTGATTTTGACATATTCAAGTGATTGATAGAAACAGAACGATGTCTTAAATAAGTACGTTTAGCGCTAGACGCATTAGTGACTTTGTTGAGAATGTCATGAAAATTACATTAGCTAGATAGTATTTCATTTTTCAATCTAGCCTAGAGCCAAGCATTTACGATATTGCTTTCTTCTGACTTGAGATGTTTAAATATTGATGAAAGTAAAATTACATCAGAATATTTTTTGCGTGATAACGAAAATATGAAACAAAAAAGAAAATCAATAAACAGAATGAGTGATTTTCTGAGGAACAATACAATTAACCAAATCCCAGAAATTAATAAGGAAAGGGAAGACTGTGAACGTGAAACGGAACATCAACGTATATTCTCAAAATAATTAATCATCTAATATAGAATATTCATCTTATATACGCCTTAGAAGTTACTAATATAAATAACATTATAAACATAAAAGGATACCAAATAGCTTTTATTCCCTAAATATTTGCTTAAAGATTGCGTAATAATTTCAATAACCTTCAATTTTTTACTTTGATTACGTGTTTTGTGTGTTTTCTGGGCCAGTTTAGAAGCTAAAGATGGAAAGCTTAGTCTATAGGTGATATATACGCATTAGGCCTTAAATGCCCTTTTTAGAGTGAAGAGCTCCATGGATATCCTCCATTTTGGAAAGGGTTATAACATCAGTGGGCCTAAACTCCCTAAGTCCGTCAACGAAGAGACGGCGCGCCCGTCAGATAATAATTCGATACGTCGGAATGAACCCAACTCCCGATTAATTAACTTTTTCGGACAGGTAAAAACACATCGGGAGAAAAGGCAACTGTCAAATTGTGTTGTACTTGTCATTCATTCTTAGTTCGGGCCACAAAATAATCTCATGGCCGTAGGTGAATACCTATACGGAATAAGAAGTGACTGAAAATGGTTATTTCATCATCATCTGCCTAGCCTTTTTCCAATGAAAGAAAGAAAGAAAGAAAAAAAGTTTATTTGGTCACAGTTCGTGAAACACAAAATACAAAAATAAATAAAAAGGTTTCAAACAACAATAGTGACAATGACATTGGTCGGCTTCCATCCCGTGGCAATATCGGGATAAAAATCTATCCCGGGACTCAAACTATCTCTATACCAAATTTCATCTAAATCGGTTCAGCGGTTTAAGCGTGAAGAGGTAACAGACAGACAGACACACTTTCACATTTGTATTATTAGTATGGATATATAATGTTATTACTTATCCTAATACACCACACATACAATGAACAATGAAGGAAAACATGGTGAGAAAACACGAAGTTTAATGGTCTGAACGGAAATTAATAGGACAATAATATAAGGTTGCCATTATTATTATCATCATGAAAACAAAAGAAATACAAATTTTGGCTCGATTCATCGGAAAAAGAAATGAATGTAATAAAAAGAAAAAATAATAATTAATGTAAAAAAAAATATTTCTAGATCTATACTTGCTTGATATAAATAATTCAATATAATATTTTCGTATACTTTTGACATTTTGCCAAACATTTTCCATTAGTTTTCATTCAGGCCTATTTCTTTAGAAGTCCAATTATCGGTGTGTAATTTGGCAAGGACAATATTCTTACTAAAGAAGTTGGCTTCCAGGAAGAATCCTTTCATCACTGAAAATATTGTAGACGAAAAAACCTTTTCCGAGTAATTGTCGGTTTAACAAACTGGTACAATTATTATTAAAGGTTATTCAAACCTAGGCGGTATTCGCTGACGCTGTGGGTAGAGGTACATACCGCGCGGGTTTCGCTCAGGTATATAAAAAAAAATCAGCTGTTCCCTACATTTTGACGAGTTACACGAACATAAATGTAGGGAACAGCTGATTTTTTTTCCTAGTCCCGTAGTATAAGTTGTTCATAATGATGAGTCCAATGATCTCATAAGAGGTTGTTGGTGATTTTCTAATAACCTTGTATATCGCCACATGCGAACTACGCATCATACTGACGTCACGCAAAATCCTGCATCGCGCAAGCATAGTTTACCGCACAACTAGCATATACTTATACAACGTCCCGACATCGATCGTCGAGCAGTTGCCCACCATACACGATACCCGTCTGGTCGGAGGATCCTCCCTTTTCTATGGAGGATAAGTGAAGTTTACACCCGATTCCTCATACGTCTATAATCCACCTGCTACGAAAATCAAAAATTCGTTCACTCCCGTTTAATGCACTAAACTATTATAATTCAAAGTTACAAATAACTAACAGGGGTGCGAGCTTGAAATTTGAATTTCAATGGCCTCGTACCTCTTCTACCAACAAAGGGAAAGGCAATCAATGGACCAAAACAGCCGATATATACGTTATTATTCTTATACCTACCACAAAATAGATAGACCTACAGAAGGTCGGCTCAATACCACGTGCGAAAACAGGCATACGGATCTAGACGCGTACGAACGGCGATATCAAACAAATGCCAGTTGCGAGTGCGCTAGCTTTCGAAGTTTGTACTGCTATAATGTTTTATTTACTAATTCAACTACCTTTGACTTATCATAAAAATAATAGTAATCCCTTAGGAGTACCTGTTTTTTTTATTTAGTCATAATGTGACATTACAGCTGTAGTAGAAAAGTGTCAACTAACTTTTAGAGTATGTGCGTGCGTTTTCACTCGTTATACGAGTATGGAACCAACCTTCTGTGCAAATCTATTTTGTACCTATATCTACCCCACCGCCTATTGTTCTCCGGTATTAATAAGGGCATCGTTTTTGCGTTGTCATTATTGATCGCGTAAATTCTCCCAGTCATACCTTTAATATGTGGTCGGGTGTTTTTATCTTTTACGTGTGTAACTTGCTTTACATGGACTAGACTGATATCCTTTCCATTGATGAGACACTAATTTCCGTTGATCAGCTTTAATCGAGAGAGCTATCTTTCTAGAACGAACTTTTATATGGATTATGGATTTGCTGGAAGTTAGGGTACCTATAGGATAAAACTGACCCCGACTATGTAATGTCGATGCTCTGCTCGTTGTGAACGTCAACGCCGCTGAAAATCAGCGCTCGGGTATAAAATGTCTTAGCATTATGCTAAGCGATGGTCGTTTTGCGTGGATGTGTTGCATGTTCTCCCCCAAATTTTTTTTTTGTATTTTGTTCTTTTTATGCGTCATGTTTACCGTAAATAAACGTATTATCTTGAAAAACCAAAATCATATTTCACATTAACCTACATGGGCACATAAAAAACATCAGAAGTTAGGTGCACGGTTCCAATTGGTAATTTCCTAAGGACAAGAGCTGGCAAGAAATTCCACGTATAGTTTTACAATTTTTTTAATAATTGGCTTTTACAATCTTTTAAAGACCGAGCTCAGACTTAGAGTAATGGTCCATCAGTTTTTTCATCCTAATACATTTGATTTTCCGACCCCAACCTGCCTTAGCGATCTATTTTGGGCTCATCTGAGTTCAACTGCAACCTATTCTTGTTATTTCAGACCCTCGAAAAAATTTTAATTTTAGTTTTCTTATAATACTAGGATTCTGCTTTCAATATATTTCTTACAATATTTATTCATCATTGGCAGTGTTGTTCTACCTTCTGCTAAATATTTTTCTCCTCCCTTTTGTATTATGCTTCCCTGTTCTATCTAGTTTATTTCTTTCATACAAATATAACCTAGGAAGAAATCCCACAATTTATTGTACTTTTGACTGGCACCCACAAAGCGCCTCCGTTTGTAACGCTTAATTTGTTCGAAACTTCCTTATAACAACTCCAAAAGAGTTTTTAAACAATCAAGCCAGTGCAAAATATTTTTCGAGCTTATTAAAGTTTTTGATATTAAAATCTTCTCATTTTATTCCTACTTTCGCCCAGTTTCTCGGTTTGTGTGGTGTAAATAATAAGATTTCATATATTATGTTTATCCAGTGAGTTTCTTTCAGTATTTCTTTTTAAGAATATTCGGTTTGGAAAACCCGATTTCATCCAATTTTAATATATGATTTTGACATATTAAAGTGTTTTTTACCACAAATTTAAGCAAAGAAATATAATATATTTTATCATCTGTTAGGACGACATACATTTAATATTACTGAACGAGAACTGTTCTAATTCGTTCTGCCTTCTGAATAACCGTGGTATGAAATTATCAAGCTCCTTTAGATAAATTATAAGGTAAGGCACACCGAGTGAGAGATTTAAACGTTTTGAATGAAAATGACAGTTTCAAAACGGGTGACAGGTACCCCCTGCGTGAGAAACGAATGTATTTGCAAATACTTTTTCTTTTTTTTTTCGCGCATATACATGCTAGTGTTGACATCTGAACAGAAGTGCTGACGTTATCTTTGAAAACAAAATAAATTAAAATATCTATTATCGGTTTATAAATCATTGGTCAATAGAAAAGCCAATCAGCTTCAACTAAAAATGCATTGACAGTTGTTTGCAGCGAAGGGTGATTCTCCTGGGAGCGAATATTGGCTTACGACTGTAGGAGACAGGGGTCGAACATGGGTTTAAGAGGACGATTGATTTGATTTGGCACGTGCCTTTATAGATGGCTGGGACAAGTGAGACAACGATGATTGTGATCAAATTCACTTTGAAAGAATGCTAAGAGATGAACTAGACGGCAAAAAAATCGAAAGACCCACTTTTGGAAATTCAATTCTCAAAAATGCTAGTTGGTAAACCACATCTATAAGTACACATATATGCATATTTAAAATTAAAGTCGCTTTTTGTGTCTATCTGTTGAGCGTGTTTTTCTTCTAAACCACGCAACAAATCTTAATAATTTAGAGAATTTATTCTGGAACATTCATTTATAAAAAAATAAAACTGTAAATTGTAAAAACCGTACGAAGCAGGAGCGTGTCGTTAGTGAAAAATATTATTATAAAGATCAAACTGATTGTAGCGAAACATACAGTTTACAAAGTTCAAAATATCAATGTCAAAGAATTTATTTCAAATAGGTACATAAAAGTCACCTTTAAACGTCAAAATTTACAATAAAATATAATTGAGTCTAGTCCCCCATTCCAAAACATAGTTTCATAATTATGGAGTAGAATGGGCAAGAAACTCCATCGTTACTATTTAAAATTTATTTATTAAAACTTTATGCACAAGTAAAAACTGTACAAAGGCGGACTTAATGCCTTGGGCATTTTCTACCAGTCTACCTTAGGGTGATGCAGAGACAATACACAATAAAATGATTTACAATATTTTGTATACATTAATTATATAATTATAAATTAACATATCTCGGGACCATTGGGTCCCGGTCCTTTGAAGGCGAACGAGGGGCCGAAGCCAACTCGCAGAGGCCCATTAGATGTTTTTAATGAAATGAGACACTAACCGACGATTTTCCCTGTCCGCACTATGCAAGTGCACACAAGGACAACCCCCGGTTGGTGTAGGACTATTGCAAGACATGGAAACAAAAATATTGGATTATGGGTTTTGGTGGCTAAAGTGAACTGGTTATCTAGGACTATGGAAAAACTATAGCCCCTACCTGACCGATGTTCTATATAAATTACACAGATAAAATAGCAGGGGCTGACTTGCACACTCAATAATGGGCCCCCGAAAACGGTCGCTAGCACATAGTGTCGTAGCGACAAGGAGGCAACATGTCCTGAGGTGCTTATGAGGAGTGGAGTGGTATTCCACGGCTATCAGGACTATTCCGGAACTACGATCAAGATCCCTACCAGCATCTTACTGGAATACTTCCTTCCTCTTCCGAGCACGAGCCTCCGAGCACGTTTGCTCTTGCGAATCTCCACTCAATCCGGCCAATAAAGGCAAGCCAGAGGTGATGAACAAGATTTCTACCGGGAGAAGGGTCCGTGGGGTCGCTACTGCCCAACAGCTCGCCACATGCTGCCCTGCGGGTTTCTGTATCTCTCTTGGTCTGGCTCCTCACTCTAGACCTGTTCCGGCAAAGTAAACGTGCGCGCAAGCCCCACCACGACGTCAACGTAGAGATACGGCAGTGGGGTTATTATTATTTATTTATAATATTATTATAATATATGTATTTGAAGACCATGCACCTAGAGTAAAAAAACAATACCACAATTTAGAGGTAAAAGAATTAAAAATAGATAAATGAATTATGTCATAGATACAAGGCGGTGACATATTTACAAACATTGTAAAAGTATACGAAAATCCAAAGATTCCATTATTTTCAAAAAAGATTATAATATTTCTTCATATGAAGATATACCAATGAAAACTCTTGACTTACACCACACAGTGTTACGCAGGGAAAATGTAGCGAAATGATTTGGCAAGCGTCCAAACCTCTGCTACCTACAGCCTTTGGATTTGTCGTCTTTATTATAGACTTTACTTCTTGCAACTGGCTATAGCCTTTTGAGGTAAATGTTAAGTACGGATCTGAATTTATTGCAAGTTTCGGGAACGCTGAAACTATTAGTTTAATGACTGGCGATTGATTTATGATCGAGGTCAAGTTTACGATGACCAGCCTGGGTTTTATAGGTTTAAGGATTTTTTTTTTATGGGAGTCTTGGCAAGTACAGAATTAGGTTTCTATTTTTGTGATATATTTTTATCACGGCCGGCAAGAGGGTCTAATATACTTAAAGTTTGTCAAGATACGATAGAACAAGAAGATAGATGTATCTAATATACTTAAAGTTTGTCTAATATACTTAAAGTTTGTCAAGATACGATAGAACAAGTAGATATGATCCACGTTACAGTCATAGCATAATCAGCCTATGATGTTCCCACTACGAAAGACAAGAGGTCTGTGTCCCAGACGCAGGCCTCCTGACTATGAGAGAGAGTGGGACACGCGGCCAATGCACCACGTGGTCCCAGTGCGAGTTGGTGGATGTCACATGTCTTCGAATTCTTGGGTCGAAAACACAGTCGGTTTCTTCACAATATTTTCCTTCACCGTTTTGAGAGCAGTGGTGATGAAACAAATTACACAAAGTAAATTGCCTGCCTGGGTTCGAACTAACGACCTACAACTCGTTAGTTGGGGCCGATACCATTAGGTCACCACTGCTCTCCACAGTCATAGGTTCTCTTAAATTACTTGTAATGACCAAAGTTCAGAAAGGTTTTATTTAAAAGATAAAATCAAGTTAATGGCCCGTGAGATTTACAATTCTTAATTAAACTTTTTCATCTCTTTGTTATTGGGTGAAAAATTTTTTGGAGCTTATAGCTAATTTTAATTTCTCAAATCACATATTTTACTGTTAAATTTAAATCATCTAGTTTATTCTTACGATCAGTCTTTAAAACTTATGAGCTATTAATTTTATTGAAAATGTATGCCCGGGTTTTCGGCAAATAAATTACATACCCACGAAAATTTCTGAAGCACAAAAAGCAATTTACACTATAAATTGCAAAAAGGATACCGAAGTGTTATAGTGAAAAGCCTAGGCAGAGTAAAAACCTCTTTTAATTATAATTCCCTAAATGGTGGTTCGTGATTTACATTTTCATATCTTTCTTTCATGATTTATTAGATTGTGGAGTAGTTTTGTTGATTAATGGCCCAGCTTTGTCGGTTCGCAGAATTCTTTGTTTTCATTCAGTGGTTAACCATTAATTTGATTGCTGGTAGTCTCTGCGTGCCTTCATTATTTTTCGGTTATTATTACAATGAATATTTTGAAGTTAATTTCATGTTAATCTCTTTTTACTTCTTTGTTTTAAAGCTAAGCTGGTCTATTAAGCTTGGCATGAATAATTCAATTAGGTGGTTCTTAAGGCTAGATAACAATTTGTGAAGTAACGGCAGTTTAATGTTCAGGTTTTGAATGAGGTGATCCATATTTTATCTTCATTCCTGTTTTATGGTGATCGAATATCGCGCATATTTCTAGTCGAGGTCCTCATTAATAATATCGTAGGATTCATTGGGTTTTAACTTTTTGTCGAAAATGAACCTTGTTGACTGGCTTAGTGCTCATATACACGACCGGCACGTTCCTAACGGCAGAGGTAACTGTAGTTGCCGGCACTAGAATCGATATCATTGAATAATGACATCATTCTCTAGACATAAGTTTTGTTTTTAGTTATATTTGAGCCTTCGACGCGTCGACGACTGCCGCTGGCTCAAAATGAATAACAACAAACCTTATGTCTATAAAATGATGTCATCATTCACAGTCTTACTTCACCCACTGATATAGATTCTATTGAAAATCACGATACAATTAATAAGATAAATAAATCATCTATCACTCTACTGACTCCAAAACCTTCAAAATTCAACACTAAACAAGGTAGAAACAGTTTAAATGGAGCAATATCGTTGGCTCCAAGCCCCAATGTTGAACACATATAAATTACATCAATTAATATAAGGGTGTTTACGAAACCCCTATCAGGAACCCACGTCAAAATCATTGTGATCGTGCAATAAATTTGTTTTTGTCTCTCTAACTACAAAGAGGCGGTTTTATGTATGACTATAGAGATGGGCAGAGGAATTTCTGCGTATAAATCGGGATATAGTAAAGGAGATGGTACAAATAAGTAAGGGACTATGGCATGCCCGATAAAAAGGGGTTTGTAAAGGCAGAGAATGCAGGACATGTACCAGTACAACTATTAACAGATACGCCACTTTAATATGGTTGGCAGTTATTAAAGAGGGTCCGAATGATGTAGTATAAGCTTTGATGTAAAGAGCAATAAAGTAAAAGACATGTATTTTTTTAATGGCAATCTTACGGCTGATAATTGTCTTATAGACTGTTGTCTGGAGAGAAAAATAGGGGACTTACTGCGATTGAGGCAGCACATCACACCTATATTCCCCACAGGGTTAGGCAGAGTTAAAAGGTTAGGAATGATAGAAGGCGACCCTTTTGCCATCAACCGGGCACAAAATCTGGCTACGTGCTGCTTATGAGGAAATCGAAATAATAAAAAACCAATTACACTTGGAAATCGAATATAGGACCTCATACTCAGTAGTAACGCTTGCCACGAATAGAAAGACAAAAGAGGCAGTCAGTGAGGCAGATGAAAATTTTAAAAAAGTTAAAAAGTCACAAAAACAAATTCATAAACACAAAAGTATCTGTATAAAGTGTCTGATAAATAATAAAATAAATAAAAGTCAACAATCGTCTTCTACGAAGTCCTTCTCGCCGCTCTGGTTTTATTCACTTTTCTTTCTTTTTCCAGGCGGTATTTATTTGGAATTTGAAAGGCTAGTGCACATATGGGTAAGAATTTCGTAGAATCATCCCGGCGCTGATTTTCTGGTTTATTTTTCTCCTCTACGTATCGTTATTTCTCCTGACGAAGTTTATGCTGTTTATAAGTATGTATCTTTGTATTTGTATATATAAATGTATTTTTATTACTTATGCATAAAGTTTCAATAAATAAAAAATATCAAAACGACTGCAACTGACGATTCAGGATATTATTCTATCGTAAGATTATATATCATATTGGATACTGCTGTCAAATTTAACTCATTTGACGGTAAACCGCAATTACTCCATATTAAATCCATAGCATCGTTATTCATCATCTGTCTAGCTTTCCCAATTATGTTGGGGTCAGCTTCCAGTCAAACCGTATGCAGCTGAATATCAGTATTTTACAATATGGAGTAACTGAATATCTGAACACCATAACCCAGTTACTGGGTAATACGATACCCCAAGGTAAGACTGGTTGTCAGACTTTCGATCATCTGACGACCCGTAACGACTGTCAAAGATTCACGAATGACAGCCGGGACCAACGGCTTAACGTGCTTTCCGAGGCACGAAGGGGTCTTATGAAGATGGTTACCCATTCATGGACCAACCGCGGCAAGTGTAGCTTAACTTGATTGATCGATCCGTATAGCTGCTATTAATTGGCCATAAGCTCCTCTACATAGCCTCATAATTATCTAAATTAATGATCTATGCAGCACAGTATTAATATTAACATATTCTCAATTACATATATCACATTAGATGGTTTGACAGATGGTTTTAATCAGTTATAGGATCAACTGCTTCATTGGGTAGGTAAAAGAAGCCGCGGGTACCCTGTCTAGGTTAATTTGTATTCAGCTTTATATCTTTTTCTGGTACGTCATAAATTTTTAGTAGCCTGATTATGTGCTTGTTGAAGATAATAATCCCGATGGTGTAGTATGGTTACGTTTTTCTTCTAGCCTTTTGTAATTTTAGGTTGTCTGAGACCATAAATATCTAACGTTTGTTACAAATTAACTAGCTTCTGTCCGCGAATTCGTCCGCGTGAAATTTCTTGTTCTCTCGACCCCATCGCATTGCATCGCTTGCCCATGCTATTACTTCGTTTTCACATAGCCTTCTTTTCTGTTTTTTTTTTGTTTTTGCTCGCATCCTAAGAATCTTATCGTGATATTAGGTAGCATAGAGCCTTTCTCGACTATTGGACTATCAAATACAAGATTTTTTCAAATCCGACTTGTAGTTAAAGAGATAAGCGCGTTCAAACAAACAAACGCTCTAATATACAGGGTTATTGGAAAAACACCAAAAACCTCTTAAGAGGTCATTGTACTCATCATTATGAACAACTTTTACTACGGGACCAAACCTGAAATCGCAAAAATAAAATCAGCTGTTCCCTACATTTATGTTCGTATAATACGTCAAAATGTAGGGAAAAGCAGATTTTTTTTTCGCGATTTCAGGTTTGGTCCCACAGTAAAAGTTGTTCATAATGATGAGTACAATGACCTCTTAAGGGGTTTTTGGTGTTTTTCCAATAACCCTGTATAGATATAACTTCGTTATGCTTAAAACTGCGTTAACACAAACTTTTTTAACAGGTCCGCTGTCCACAAAGTAGACACAATATATAGTTAAACAATCAACATAAATCATATGTGATTCATGGGACAGGGAATGGGTTAAAATTCTCAAAATAGTTTTACAGACACGTTGGTCTAAAATTACATAACAGAAATTCATGCAGAATGTATATCTTTATCAACCTCTTGTGCAATGTCAAGCAAGTCCTATTATCATTTTACTTTTAAAGATTTTCTTCGTACTAGACAGCAACATCAACAGAACACGTCTTGGCCGTCATGTAGGAATTCCTGCGGGAAATACACATTACAATTCGAAAAAGAAACCTAAAAACAAAAGAATACGTTGCATTTGTTCTATTTCTTCTAATATTTTCAAAGTAACATTATAAGAAGAGGTCAAAGACTTCGTAGGTAGAATTTAGAGTACGTATGCTCTATTACAGTAACTCGGGCTTTGCAGAAAGTTATGACATCTTTCGAAATATATTATGACTGGTGACGCTATTAACGGCTGGGGAACGCTAGAAGAGTTTTCAAATAGAATTATTTTCGGAAAAAGTTTCAATTTAAGAATACGTGAGTTTTTGCTGGTTTTATTTGGATGCATGGTTTGGGAGAACTAACCTTCTATAATACAGGTCAGTGTTTGGGACACAGAGGATAGTATAGGACTCTGCGCTGTCACTGACGACGCCGTGGAAGCGGCAAAGTTTTGGGAAAACAAGAAGAAGAAGAAGAAGATTTGGATGCAGGTGAATGCAGCAATACTGGCTACGATGAAACCATGGCACAAAGAGATTTCAAAGAATTCGAGGATTTCAAAGAAGGTTGAAATAATCATTGAGACACTTTGAGTTACTTGCAAAATAAAATCAATCTACGAAATTCTGCTGCCCTAGTGGATATCATTCCGTGCTTCGAACGGCTTAAACCCTCTCAGTTCCAGTTTTCATTCAAATAGCAATGATAAACGTTACGGGTGGTCATAAGCTCGGAGTTTGACAACTAAATCTAACCACAGCTGAATGTAGGTATTAACCAGTAATTGGGTTATGGGTTTCAGATGGTAGTTGTTTCATGAACAATATTATTCAGTCGTTTCTGGTAAAGATAGGACCTGCACCGGACTACAACGTAAAGTCGGTTAAATTGGGTAGCGGGATCGTCCGAAAGGGTTACCGCTGCCTGCCCCGGAACATAAAGGGCTAAGGAAGGAACACGGGTGGGTTTTAGTCAGTAAGAGTCTGACACTCCCTTCCGCTCCACCCAGAGCGGGAGGAGTCATTAGATGATTTCCCATCCAAAAAAAAAAAAAGGTAGCCTGGAAGAGATCACAGAAAGCGATAAGGCCGCCCATTGTATATTTTGTAGTGTTTAAGGTTTGTTCCCACTAGTTCTACTGAACAGTTCTACGGTAGAACTAATGGGAATTTTTTTCCCACTAGTACTACGATATCAGGTATAACAAAATAGTAGAACTATTGGGAGTCTCTAAGTTCGGTTTGTTCCCACTTGTTCTACTGAACAGTTCCACGGTAGAACTAATGGGATATTTTGCAAATAGTGGGAGTCTCTATTTCCCATGGTTTTTGCCTTTATGACACATAAAACAACAGAGGCATATACGATCCTGTTTAATTTAATTAGAGCCCAGGTTCCAAACTGGCAGCCCAAGATAGTCACTATTGATTTTGAAAAGGCAGTTATGCTTGCATTGTCAAAAATGGATATTTTTTTTTTTTTAAATGGAGATTTATTGGTATGCAGGATTACATAAACGCAAGTTTGCACCATATTTATCTCTTTCTTAATACATACACATAGGTACTTTAATTTTATTGGCCTAGGCATTTACTAGTAAGTAGTTATCATAATAATAATTATACTGTGCTCGTCCTACAGCTACTATGTTCAATTATCGGCGAGGACGCTGGCACCCTAAACACAAGTTAAATCTTACTTTGGGTGCCAGAGTTCATCGAAATCACTCTATCCCTTAGTTGTAACGTTGCATAGTGTTTAGATAAGTGTTTTTGTACAACTGAAGTATTAACTGAAAAAAAAAAAAAAAAAAAAAAAGTTTCTTTATTAAAAGAAACTTTTTTTTTTTTTATATCGAAATTCATGGTTGCCACTACCATTTTTCTAATGCCCTATTTCGTAAAGCGAAAACTTTAGACATAAAGCTAACTAAAAACAACAGGAGGATAATTACATTATGTGGTAAACTGGCTTTACTTCCTGAAAACATTATAAAAGATGGCTGGGATTATATTAAAAGTGAGATTTCCCCAAACGAGAACGAGCTAAGTAAATTTCTAAATTACTTTCAAAAATACTGGATGAATGACAACTACTATACTGGTGTGTGTATGGGCTGCGCCACCGCACTAACAATAGTGTAGAAGGTTGGAATCATTGCATCAATACGAACATAAATAAAAATGAAGTGCATCTTTCACAGATACTGCACATTTTACATCAAGAGTCATCACTGACTTCACTCAATTGTGACCGTTTGGAAAGATTTAAAAAAAGGTCATCACCTAAACGCCGCAATTTAGAATACAATATTAATGTTCCGAAAAAAGGTGATATTTTGCATAAGTTTGATTCGCAACATACTCCACATTTTTTTAAAGTCTAGCCTAGAGCTCCTGGGGCACTAACTTCCTAAGCGGTCTCCTGAGAGGCCCAGCACCTGTTTGTACATCCGCCACTCTTGCTACTCCGTCTGGACCTGGGTAATATTTATTATTCTACCTCTCGGCCATGATCCCCTGGGTAGTTGTCCATTTGCCACAATAACCAAGTCACCTTCTTTTATAATTGGCGAAGATCCACCGCCACGTCGAGGTACCAAAGTCGGAAGATATTCTCGCATCCATCGAGACCAGAAATGATCCGTGAGTCTTACGGCTCTGCGCTAACCGTCTCGTCCGATGATATCCCGATCCGTCAAAGTAGCTGGGATAGGTCTTCCTGAGGACGATCCCTGTATAAAATGCATTGGTGTCAAGGCTTCCTCACAGTCTGAGTCAACTGGAACATGTGTCAGTAGACGCGTATTCGTACGTAGTACTAGTGAGAACAAAATTTCCCATTAGTTCTACCGATGGAACAGGTAGAACAAGTGGGAAATAGAGACTCCCACTATTTGCAAAACATCCCATTAGTTCTACCGTGGAACTGTTCAGTAGAACAAGTGGGAACAAACCGAACTTAGAGACTCCCAATAGTTCTACTATTTTGTATACCTGATATCGTAGTACTAGTGGGAAAAAAAAATCCCATTAGTTCTACCGTAGAACTGTTCAGTAGAACTAGTGGGAAGTTTACACTACTTAAAAAAAATTGAAGTGAGAAAATAGTGGCGCTGGATTGACGTAAGACTACTAAAGTACTAAGTCAATAGTCACAATTCAAAAAATGAGAAACCTACCAATCAAGCCGCAACAGCGAAATATTTCGTCCACTAACGTGAAAGGATTACAACAACAGATATATACAACCTAAATATCACGTCTATAATCGCTAAAGGGTTAGAAGGAAGGTGTACTCACCTATTATACACAGTGGGCAAAAAATCGTGGATCAAACGAAACAGGGCGATAGTTGAGGTTATTTACAGTAAAAAAAAAAAAAAAAAATAGAAAAAAAAAAGAAAAGTATCATCACTACAATAGTGCTTTTATGACAGTGGGTACCATGATTTATCAGTATTGGCACCTTTTTCAATATCTTTTAAGGCTCAAAAAAAAATATTTCTAACATTAGAACCTTACTGTAAACACTCAAATTGTCATAACTTTTAAGAAGATCAAGTTAGGGCTTCGCAACAACATAAAGGGCTAAGGAAGGAACACGGGTGGGTTTTAGTCAGTAAGAGTCTGACACTCCCTTTCGCTCCACCCAGAGCGGGAGGAGTCATTAGATGATTTCCCATCCACAAAAAAAAAAAAAAAAAAAAAGGGCTTCGCACAAATTTTTTTTTACTACAAATAAGCCCAACTATCGCCCTGTTTCGTTTGATCCACGATTTTTTGCCCATCCTGTATAGTACAACATTTCGGCCGCTAAGTTCAAGTCCCATGTAATAGGGGACGAACTTATTCCCGTCAACCGTGTACAAATCGAGACTCCAGGCTACTACTGAAAAATCCCTACGTAAAACTAAGACTACAATATATTATAATATACTACAGCAGACATCCCAAACCCTCCCAGTCAACAGCCACAACTCACAAAAAAGGAGAAACCTACAAATCAAGCCGACCACCGAAATATTTCGTCTCCCAACGCGAAAGGATTACAGCAAAAAATATACAGTGAACTAATATCAGCTGTTCATGAAACTTGGCTAGTAGCTTGCCCCACTTGGCAAGCGCTAGTGGCTCATGTTTCCCTTTTATATTTACTGCCATCTAAAAGCTATCGCCTTGGTTTTAAGCGAGTGAGGGTCATTCATGGCAATTGTATGTGTTTAAAAATGAAACGGTAGTTCTGAGTTATTTGATAGTTTTTATTAGTATCAGAGTATGTGGTGTTGATTTTTTATAAACAGAGTATAAATTCAAATATAAAGAAGAAATAATAAAGAAAGAAAAAGAAAGAAGACGAACATCTATCTAATACCAATGCGAGTTTATGTATGTGAGCGAGTGAGATTAATGTTTAAAAGTTATTTATCTACAACATCACTAACTTATGGTTAAGGAAAACATCGTAATGAAAACTGGTCCTAATCTAAAATTGCCATCTGTAGTAAACCTGGTGATGAATACTCGTTTTTAGAGCTCCGTACCCAAAGGGTAAAAACGGGACCCTATTACTAAGACTCCACTGTCCGTCTGGCTGTCTGTCACCAGGCTATATCTCATGAACCGTGATAGCTAGACAGTTGAAATTTTCACTGATGATGTATTTCTGTTGCCGCTATAACAACAAATACTAAAAACCGAATAAAATAAATATCTAAGGGGGCTCCCATACACAAATGTAATTGTTTTTCCGTTATTTGTATGTAGTGTTAACTCCGACTCGCACTTGGCCGGTTTTTTTTAGTATATATGAGAATTGTTTCTGCATTAAGATAACTGCATCTAACATGTCTTTGATTTTGGTATAGGAACACATGCAATAGCGACCAAAAATACAGAGAGGCATACATCGACGTGCAAACTATGACCAATATTTAGCACATGATTCTATACATACCAGACCCATAGCGTAGAAATGCAGCCCTGAGTATTTGATATTATTTTCAACCTGATAACTCCACGCATTCCTGAGAAAAAGGGTGTTGACCGACGGACAGGCGGACAACGAAGTGATCTTATACGGGTTCCGTTGTTCTTTTTGAGGTCTGGAACTCTAAAAACAGCTGTTTCTTAGAAATTTGCAATACTTTCGCGGTCACAATGTTCCAAACATCAATTTTTTTTTTAATAACCGTCGTAAAATTTCAACGCAGGGGCGTTCAGAATCATGGGCTGAATTAATGGAAGCAGTTTGCGCGTCGATGTTCCCGCCACCCCGTATATTTTACAATATTGAGCATGGATTAAATTCTTAAAAAAAAAAACTTTCATAATTAATTATGAAGGAACGTAAGGAAAGCAAAACCTTATTAAAAAACCAGTTCATGTAAGCTCCCAAACCATCCATTGTCGCAGTTTCGGGACCACATTTAGCGTTGGACTGTGGCTTGCCCAATGGCAAGCCACAGTCCAACGCTAAATGTCCAACCAATCCAATGTCACCAATGTGATGAACATAATGACCTTTGTCATGTCACACGTTGAGCTACTATAGCGGTTTCCTTTCAGCTCGAACCTAGGCTTTGTGTCAGCACTCCAATAAACATTAGAGCTATTTTCCGAACTCTCACGATCGCTGAAACTTCCGTGTTTGTGAAACTCGGGATTGAGCTGAGTCTAATCGAGGAATCTAGTATCAGTATCATAGTACCTTTAGGTGACGTACGAATACGGGATTATGTTGGAAATTCGAATGTGGAGGATTATTAGACTAATATGGCTAATTTCTTTGGTGTCTGTGAAGTTTATCATGAATAGGGTTTTAGTCGGTGTCATCTGCTTATGAAACTCAATGAAAATAGAAAACTAGACTGTTGACTGCCATCTAGGAATTGGTCATTTTTTTAAGCTACCTAGTAGGAGAAGTTCATTTTGTTACAAAAATCATACTTAGGGCGAATTCTATTAAACTTTTATACCTAGTATAAGTCGTATTCGGTGAATAAATATTTGATGTCTGTCAGTTTTTGTATCGAAAAACTATCATAAAATATTCGCAGGATAAGACTAATACTAGTTTTATAAAAGTTCGGTCAAATTCGACCTTAGTTACTTAATAATAAAAGCCAAATCTTCTCAGTCTTAAACAAAAAGCAGTTCTTATTTCGGGCGATACCAAAAAATAACCCAGACGACTGTAATGTGGTCAACCAAACCTACACTAAACAATGACCGTCGAACGACGGCATCGCGCGTAACCTACACACTGAGAACCCAAGCCATAAATTCGACAATTTATACATTTCCCAAGTCGGGTAATTTAATAAAGTTGCGTTACGAACTTCGAGTTTGGTTCAAGTTAAGCGATAAGCATCAGCGATCCCAAACTTTGGGTATGATACCCATTAAAATATGAACAGTTTTTCGATATTGTCGAATTTTCTTTGAAAATATAAGACAAGGTGAAAAGTTTTCAACAATTTGGATTGTTCTAGACGACATTATAAGAAAAGAAAATTTTTGTAGTTTCATAATTTCAAAGGTTACAGAAAATACAGATTTTCACAAAGTAGATTGTTTTAGTAATCTGGATTGGACTCGTTACACGAAATATTCCAACGAGTCATTAAAAAAATGGCGGAGAAGGAAAATTTATTTCCTGAAAATTGGGCCAATCAGTGCGGAGTTTGAAATCCAAAACTTGGTTCTAAGTTTTCCTGATTGTAAAAAAATGTTGCGTGCAGAGTTTGTGTTTCAAATGAATTTTTGTTTTGATTTCAGGTACTTATCAACTTTACTAAGGCTTTAGTTTTATAAACATACAAAACAAAAACACCAAAAAAGGATTCTCAGGTAAGTAGAACATTATAACAAATACTTTCACCACGTAAACAGTTTTCATTTCAAACTTCAAGCGATGCAGCAAATCCTTACTTAATACTACCTTAATCTTCTCCTTTCAACGCTGAATCTCGTAAAGAGCAGCCGTCAAAAACACGAATCACGTACTCCAAAGGCCCTCAAAGTTATGCGAAGAAAATATCTGGTTATAATTCAGACATGTAATTAACAAAGATGACGTACTCTTTGTTTACGGAAAACGTTTTAACCAAACGAGTTTCATAAAATAGATAGCTACAGAAGGTCGGCTCCATTCAAAGAGTAAGAACGCACACACACATAGACACACTTCACGTACAGCAAGTTCAAGCGCACTCACGACAGGCATTTGTTGACGTCACAACGTGCTACGATGCGACATCGTATCATGTGCATTGTTTTTGGCTCTATAGTACGTACATAAATAGTTTTTACGACGTGACGACATGCTGTATATCATGGCACGTTGCGACGTCGTGTCACGATGCGATATCATGTCGTGTATATGTCTTTCGGCCCTTCTATTTGTGCGCAGGTTTTCGCTCGTTGTGTGGAGCCGTCCTTCTGTTCCTATCTGATTTGAACGAATTTCATATATGCTTCATGCCCCCATAGATACCAGAAGACATTAAAGTTAATTCGAAGATATATATCAATGTGTGCAAAGTTTTGGCGTAAACTCAAGTAGACTTAGACAATGTGAGAAACGAGCGATACTGGAAAACTTTTGAGGATGCTCGTGTAAATATGGATGGATTCGTTAGGAGTGATAAAGTTACGCAATAAAGGGGAAGTAATAATAGAGATGATACGAGAGAGCTTAAAAATCAATATTGCTCCTATTCAAAGGCAATATGTCAGTTAGACGCATAGCTTTCGACATCAACAACAATGAAGTGTAGTTTTTGCAGTATAAATTAAGGAGATAGCTCTTCATTGATTGAATAAAAATACAGGTATTGTTATTATCCTTGCTGTGACAAAGATAATGGAAATCTAAATAGTCTGTTCCAAACATATATGATGAAAATAAATCAGAAGACGTAAGTACATTGTGTATGCCAAATCTATAGTAGGTGCACTAGCTGCCGCCCGCGACTTCGTCCGCGTGAAATCCTATGCTAACTGATATTATGAATGCGAAAGTAAGTTTGTTTGTTTGTTTGTTACATTTTCACGCCTAAACCACTGAACCAATCATCCTGAAATTTTGCATATACGTTGTCAGGTGTACAGAAACGGAAACCAAAAAGTGCTGTTCCCGAGGAAAACAACAATACACGTGGCGCCATCTATTATCAAAATAACGTTATTGTTGTTTTCCTCGGGAACAACACTTTTTTTTGGGATGAAAGGTACCCTATGTCCGTTTCTGTACACCTGACAACGTATATGCAAAATTTCAGGACGATCGGTTCAGTGGTTTAGGCGTGAAAATGTAACAAACAAACTTACTTCCGCGTTTATGATATTAAGTTAGTATACCACTGACAAATTGAGTGCATTGATTAATTTATTTGAAGATGTTTTTTTTTTACTATTGTGGTGACTCAAATAGTTACTCTATAATTTTGATTTACTTAGACATATTTATATAATATAAAAATCGAACAGTTTTAAAATTACAATATGTACAAGTATATAAAAAGGAGGGGAAATAATCAAAGGGCATCAAAAAATTCGTCTGCATCGGTGTCAATAGGGAACGTGCCCAAAATGCTGCCAGCATTGCCACGTTGCGTTGTATGCAATGCTGATTCTTCGGCCAAAAAATAAGCCAGCCCGCTGGTCACGTGAAGAGTCGACCAACCTCTTGGCGATGTCTCGAAATACTAACCTCAATTTTCGTCAATGATTTTTCAATTACAATTTAATAATGCCTAATTCAAACAATAAATGTTGTTATAAAGTTGAAACCTTCTAAAGGGTCACACCATATTATGATAATTTTGGAATTTATAGACATGTTCAAAAATAATTCGATAGTTTGTTTGCCCTCTCGCTTTTGCTCAAACCATACACCACACACCATCAGTAAGTTTGTTTAGGTTGTCCCTTCTAACCGGGGCCTAAACTAAATTTAATTTTGTATAATTTTACTTAAAGCCCTTTGGCTACCTCCTAGGAATGGGACTTGCAACTCTTGTAAGCAGTCTCCGGGGCAATGATTTTAATAGCTTAATTTCGAGTAGAGTTACTTTCAGCTTTACTACAGAATATAATATTGTGTCTTATGACCTCAAGCGCTGAAGAATAAGCATGAACAGCCTATAATGTTCCCACTGCTGGGACGAAGGCTTCCTTATTGTAAGGGGAAGTGAGCTGGTATCCACCACGCGGGCCCAGTGTGGGTTCGTTGATGTCACATGTTTTCGAATTTTTGATTCTAGAACATACCTGTTTTCTTACGATGTTTTCCTTCACAGTTTTGAAATACGAAGGTTTCTTTGTAAATATTTAATGTCGTTTGTTACCAAATAGTGTTTTCTTTTTCTTTGTTTATGTATTGATTCTATTGAGAGGGTTGTTTCCTTAAGATATTTCCGGTCTTGTTTTGTTTATTCTAAGAAGGGATAAGGCTCGTGGTAACAGATTTTTCTTTGTAAAAACTATCACAGTAACACACAAATATTTCCAAGAATAAAATGTTTTCCTTTTCTCTGAATGTATTGTTTTTACCATAAATAATGTAGAATATTACACTTCAAGTAGGTATTTATTTATTTATTTAACCATGTATGTACACACATAAACAGATTACAAGAAAGGAACAAAAAAATACAAATGTACAAATGTTATGAATGGTATCTTAAAGTCAGTCATGCTATGGAATGGTATATGGACAAATTGCAGTATTAATTTAGTAAATTAATACAAATTCACTTGTCTTTGATATATTATTAATGCTATTTTCAATAGTTATTAGCTCTTTGAACGTTTTTTATGTTTGCTATATGACTTAGTAGCGTTGTGGCGGTATCTACATCGCCACATGCAAACTACGCATCACACTGACGTCACATAAAATCCTGCATCGCGCAAGCAAAGTTTACTGCGCAACTGGCATATACACAACATCCCGGCATCAATCGTGGGGCAGTTGAACCAGAAACGACAACCGTCTGGTCGGAGTATCCTCCCTTTTCTTTAGAGGATGAGAGAACTTTACACCCTGTTCCTCATACCTCTGTTGTGTCAAGAAATTGCGTCGTCGTCGGTTAAATTGACAACCGCTTAACTTAAGCAGTGACATAAGTATCAAAACCGAAACCAACTAAGCTAACCTAGCAACCAAATCTCCGTACAGCAGCCGTCAAATATATAACAGAACATCCGGAGATTGCAATAGTTCCCAACTTGTTTCACTTAAACAAAACAGTGATATCGAAACTTACACAATTATTCAAGAAGACTCAGTACCGAGCTATTCCAGATATGAGACCACAATTTAACTTGTAAAGGATTACTCTTCAAGGGGAGATAACATGAATGGTAAACGAGAATCGTAACAAGCAAGTTGTATGTAAGTTTTGGGCCTGGTATTGTCATTTTAATGATGTACACCCTTAAGGCCTGTTTACATGCGTCTGTGGTCCACACCACATTGTCGACAAGCAATTGTTACGTGTGAATATTTTCCCTAGAAAATGTTGTATCTAGGCAAGCTGCTTAATTGAGTCCTCGCCTGCGGGGTATAGGGGCACGGGGGTAGGACGAGAACGGGGACCGGGAGAGATGCGGGCGGCGGGCGCTCGTAGCGTAATACACAAGTGGCGAAATATGCACTGGACAGTTCTTAAGATATGTGACGTACAGTGGTTAACGGTAGACAGGTAGTGATTTTTATTAGAAAATTAATTGATGGCTTTACAAAATTATGTGCAACAACTATGTGTAGGTTACAAAATAAAATATTAGGTAATAAACTTATGTACTATTTATTATATGCAAGATTTATCAAAATTATAAATCAATCACTTATGGAATTTGATTCTTCACTTTCGAAGCAGCCATCATCAGAATCATCTGAATCGTCCTACACATTAATAATAAAATCAACAACATCATCTAGAACTCTGTGATATTTGCAGTATTCGTCCTCGACTTTAATTACATGGTTAACACAAGCTCCCATTTCTCTACGGAATATCTAGTAAATAATCCCTCCAACATATTTTTTTTGGTCCAAATTAGAGTCGATATTTTTTTGTGCTAACACTGTCCTTTAATATCACCCCAGACGTACTTAATTGGGTTCAGGTCTGGGTGGTATGGAGGCAAACACAACACTTCATATCCGTTTCTTTTCAATAAATCGTCAATTTTGTAATTATCTTCTGTGAAATGGCTTTCAATTAATTTAAATAAGTCATAATTTCTAAGTTTATCATCAAAAGGTACGTCATGCTATCGTAGCCAATCTGGCATAGCTGACTTGTTAGAAGCCATAGTCGGCTTATTCTCTTCTCGAACCGAATGATAAGCTGCGTTATCCATTACAATGACAGAATTTAGTGGTATATTAGGCATGAGATTTTCATTAATCCATTCTCGAAATTCATAGAATCGTGATAATCACCTGTTTTACATTTGCTCCGTCTACAAATCCAGTTCGGCCTCCACAATGTACGATGATCAAACGGTCTCCTTTACCGATATGATACATCACGCCGTGTTCATCCTTTGATTGCCAACATTTTTAATCGTTAAAAGACGCATTAGCATAAGTTTCGTCAAGATATAAAATATATCCTCCTTCTCTACGATATTTTTTGATAGTATTTATATATTTCCACATTTCATGCCTGAAGATATTTCGACTCATCTTGATAATGTGATATCATGTATGACTCTCACAATGCGTCTGTAACTGTCAACACGTGCGATCGCTAACCGCGTAGCGAGCGAACTGAGTTTTGACAAGAATGCGCCGGCCGCCCGCACCTCTCCCGGTCCCCGTCTCGTCCTACCCCCGCGCCCCTTCACACCGCAGAGGTGAGGACTCAATGAGGCGGTTTGCCTATAGTAGCGTTGTGGCAACTACAAAAACGTGGCTTTGCGATTTAGTTGCTATAATTGAATTAAGAATCTGTTAGAAAGGGGGGGGGGTGACTACCGAGATGTAATAACTCCTTATTTAGAAGAACTGGCTATTAAGTAGCTCGTAAGTATCTACACCCATTATCACACAACCTCACAAAATAGGTACGTGTGTAAGCGCTCTAACTTCACAGTACAAAGATAAGGTCGAATTAATTTTAAAGGTTTTCGGCTTAAATTTGATTGAAGATATTGTGTAATGGAATATGGTTTCGGGAATTTTGATGTGCGTACAACAATGGGCTGTTTTTATTCACGTACTGTTATCTGAGTTATGATTGTGTGCTGTATACATTGGAGTAATACATAATATGTTAATCAAATAGCTAATAGTTTTTGCCAATAGGCTAGTGAAATACAAACGTCAGAGAATCTATATCTACACTTATTATTATTATTAGCATGTCACTGCATGGCAAATGCCTCCCTACTCTCTTTACACTTCTCTCTGTTCAAATCTGTTAAGGACTAGTTATTGTTGAAGGACTCCAGCTCATCCCGCCATCTCCGCTAGGGCCTGCCACGATGTCGCTTGCCATTAAGAGGGTCCCATTGGACCCATCTACATTAATAATAAAGCTATATTTAACATCATGCCTTTAGAAGCCGAGCAAAAACAAAGAAAAAATCAGACACGGTCAGGCGATGCGATGCGACGGGGTGGGTCGGGAGTACAATAAATATCATGCGGATGAAGTCACGGGCAGAAGCTAGTACTAATAATAAAGCTGAAGAGTGTGTAACGCGCTAATCTCTGGAACAGCTAGTCGGATTTGAAAAATTATGTTTGCGTTTGATAGCCCAATTCATGAGGAAGGCTATAGGCTATTTAACAATACGCTAAGACCCTCAAGAGCCGAGAAATATAGAAAGAACGCTAAGCGAAAACGAAGTAATATCGCTGGCAGGCGATGCGTTGCGACGGGGTGGAACGGAGAAACAAGAAATTTCACGCAGACGAAGTCACTTGCAAAAACGTAGTAATTTATAAAATTTACTTGAACTTTTGATCAAGATAGCCGTTTTCAAATAGTATGTGTTCTAAATTCTTGTCAATTAGCGTTTTTGCGTACATAAATATATGTTTTATGGTGTTGACATATATTGAATATTGATATTCTAAAGTTTGAGTACCTACCCTTCCCATATGAAACAACTTTCCCAAACAAAGAAACTATCTTTGTTTTCTACCTTACTAATCATAAATCGTATTTGCTATTATTGTCTATTTCATAAGCTGCGTGCCAGACCTCAAGAGCCCATTTATCGAGAAAAAAAAACTTCTAAAATCGAAATAAATTAAACTGAAGAGGTTATAAAAACAAAAATTACTATACTTAAACTACCACAAAAGCCTATTACTCTACTTTATCCCCGCAATATTACCCTCATTATCTATATCAAAACAAAATAAAACAACGCATAAACCTTTCACAACGGTGAGAAAGCTATATATTCGTTTTATTAGACCATCTCTACTAGCCCTGAAGTATGCGTTATACGTCATTACTACGTGTTACTACGGCGTTGTTCAAATAAATTACAGCAGACAGCAAAACAAACACATATAACAAACCAACTTCGTCGAAAACAAGAAAATTCTCGAGGAAAATAATATTTTTGTTTTGACAAGAGTGCGTCGATCCGACGCGACATAGATTTACACCGGAGTCTGTTTGGTAGTTGAGTGAGCCATAATCGTGGAGTAATCTTTTAATTAACGTTGAAGTCTTATCTAGTGCTATAGTTTTTGTGTGTGCTGGTTTTGTCAAATAAATCTCGCAGAATAGTCGTGTTTATACTCAGCTCTCTAGGAAAGAATAGGGTCACAGTAGTGCTAAGAAAAGTACTGACCTATTTATCTTTCTTGGCGATATTATCCTTGGGTACGTCGGACTCACGCACAATGCTATGTGAGGAATACGGAAATTGTTATTTTCATTGTAGTTTTTTTTATGTAATGCTTTCGCAGATCCCTAAAATATTTTGTATTATTACCGTTGTCATGAGGGGCTTTTGGCTAAGTAATAACAGCCGCACGGGTCGATCGATCAGGTTAAGCTACGCTTGCCGCTGTTGGTCCGTGGATGGGTGGACCATCTTCACATACCAAGATACCTCCATGCCTCGGAAAGCACGTTAAGCCAGTCATTACGGGTTGTCAAAAGCTGGAAAGTCTGACAACCAGCCTTACCAAGGGCTATCGTATTACCCAGTAACTGGGTTGTCGAGGTCAGATAGGCAACCGCTCCATGTAAAATACTGGTATTCAGCTGTATCCGGTTAGACCGGAAGCCAACCCCAACATAGTTGGGAAAAGGCTAGGCAGATGATGATAAGTACAGTTGTCATTATCGTTTTTATAATTGTTTCAAAATGAAGTTAAGTTTGAAAATTTTAACTACAAACAAATTGGGTCAATACGTTTTACTTTTTAGAGGTTTTTGTTACTAACTTACAACTTTTTTTTTCGTTCAATTCGGATCAAAAGAAATCAATCTTACATAATATAGTACTTATTTATGATGCTATAATTACACTTCTGTGTACCTCGATAAAGAATGCAATAAACAATTGAGTACTGAGTGAGTCGTAGCTACTTGTTTACGAGCACCAGAATCAACCATTATCCTCAGTTGAAATTTAAATTTTACGATTCACTCGACGAAACTCGCATTCATTGCCACATTAATATTGAATCGATGTCTATAAATTTTCGAAGAACTTCATCAACATTGTCTGTCACAATCCGGGTCCTAACGGTCTTCTTAGCAAAAAAATAATAATTTGACAAGCAACACCTCTCAAGAAAAATGTCCGTTTCTTTTCGGCTATAAAACTTCCTCCGAATCTCCCGAACAAACAGGGTCCCCTTTTGTCACAATCGTTACTTTTACTTGTTGAAATATTAATAATGATTGTATAAATTCTGTCCCCAATTCCTTAGCCGATAACATAGTGAACAAAGTTTTAGCTTTCATTTTAACTAAGTTTAGAATATATTGTTAGAAGTTTTGTAGAAAGCGCTGAATGAGTATTATCCTGTAATGTTGTAATTTGCTCTAGGCGTAAAAAGGGCCCGAATAATTTTCTTAGAGATAATCGTCGGGATACGAATTTCAACAAAGGCGATCTTGAGCGGTTAATTTAAGATGATTTATCAAGGTTTAACTGAGATGTAAAACAGGGCTTTAGTGAAAGCTGAGGGACCAGATTATGAAAAAATAGGACAAAGTGGAGGCACAATGGCAGAGTTCTCAGCTCGAACAAAAAAATAAACGGTGTAGATTTTTCAATCAACGTTTTATGCGGGAATGGGGAGTATTTTGTATTAATGGAAGTCATACTGGTATCTACTATGAGAGTAATTTATGAGAAATGATTGAGTAATTTTGCAATAAATTTTTATATGTAATAGGTTCCTCCTGCACATTTATTTTCAAATCGACTCAGTTATTATTTTGCTCGTTTAAGTCATCACTTCCATAATAATTATTTATTTACCTGCATAAATAAGGACATAGGAAGTATAGCCTGAATATAATGAATACGACAAAATATCCCATATTAATTTATATTCTTTCCTGAGCTATATTTAAATAAAAATTCGAGTCCTTAAATAAATGAGTCTGTTCCCTACCATTTCTAAATTTTCCTGTGTTTTCCGACCAATTAACTTAATTGAAAGAAGGACAGATTGCAAAAACAACCCCTGTGCTGCCTTTGTAATATATTTGTTTAGTAATTGGTGCGTTGTCACAAGCTTTTAATCAACAACCCTTCTTGAACTTTTGGATTAAGTAATATAAATGTTTGTTCTGATCTGTCTTCCATGAATTAAGTTTAATGTGTTATTTCTAGAGTTCAGCTCATTAAACATTAACAACGTAATACGTTTAATCATCGTTTTTAGTTACTACTTTCATAAGAGAAAAGTTTCTTTCTCTACATTTGATAACATATAGTTTTCTATTAAAGACTATGTTCAAAGTTACACCACATGTTTCAACTCTAACACCACTTTCCTTATAACTTGTAATAGTATCATAGTCTGCTACACGTTTCAACCGCTTAACCACACACAGTTAAAATATACTAGCTAAGTTGGTCAGTCTTAAGTCACCAGCGAATTTACGATCTCACAAAGACGTTGGAGCTACATTTGTATCTTAATCCACACAGTTGACTTCTGCAACTTAAGTTAGTTTAAAGCCATTAAAGCGTTCTGGTTTTTCTTTAGGGTTGAAACTATCTTCTTGATCATTGAACCGTTTTTGTTCATTATTAGGGCTATCTTTTGCTTGGTTTAGTTTCGCTGTGGCTAATGTGTATTATTGTCTGATATTGTATTCATGGGAGCAGTGGTGGCCCAGTGGTAACAGCCGCGACTCACGAGTTGTAGGTTCGAACCATAGATATCCGTGGTTCGAACCCAGACAGGCGCTTTACGTGGTGTAAATTATTTCATCACCACTGCTTCCGAAACGGTGAAGGAAAACCGGAGTGTCTTAAAACCAAAAATTCGAAGACATGTGATATCAAACAACCCGCACTAGGCCCGCGTGATTGATAACAGCTACTGAATCGCCGCCTGCTGTATTAACATCAAGTAGTTTGTTCTACATGACATTGTATTCAAGAGGATCTGTGTATATTACTGACACCCGATTGACCATTCTATCAAATTCAAGATTTCCCGCATTATTAGTTTCCCGTAGATGCCGCATCTCAAGTTAACACTACATAACATCTAATGGAACTTCAGATAAGGTACACAAACCGCTATGTATTCAATATAGCATCAGCAAATTCCGAACTGACTGAGAACGGAAACGAAAAACTCAATTATTACGCAGATAATTGTGTAAACAAATATACAACGATCCCTTAGGTACAATGTCGACGAATCCTCTAGTGTTCTGTAATACTCCTGTCAATATTAATTTAGGAAGAGTTGATCACGCTCCGTCAAGGGATGTTGTATATTCGGAGTGTTTGCTTGATGTCGTCTAAATTTCGTTTGCCTTGTGTATTATCACACAATTTGTACATTGTTGGGAAATTGTTTGTTAGGTGCGTGTATAGTATTTCTAATTTTCTATTAAGATTCAAATTAAATTGGTCGTTGGTTATTAAAAAAAAATACTGCTACATACATTTTGATCGCGCAGTTTAGACTTTTGTAGGAAACAGCTGATTCTTTTTTTAAATAACTGACGAAAAATTTCAATGCAGGGGTTTTCAGAATCATATACTAAATAAATCCATGGATTAACAGGTTGTGCGTCGATGCCACCCGGTATAGATCCCTGACACATTTTTTTTCAATTTGAATTTTCCATTTGACTTTAATCTCACCTGGTGGTAAACTATGATATGGTTGACGTTGATGCACGCTTTTCTGGAAGCAACCAACTATGACATGCTTGTTGAGAATTCAAAAAGATATTCATGGGTTTCATACTCGAGGTCCAACATCCATCACTAGAACATTTATAAATGACCATAATAACATTAGTGCAGATCAAAATTTCTTTAAGAGTATTAACGGGAAAATCTGGATGTAATTTAGAAAAGACAGATATTATTTTATTTGTTTACTTGGGGGATGAATTTCTTCGTAACTATAACACAATCAAACCGCCCTTTACTACTTTCTAAGAAAATTATACGAGGATATTGTTGACAAAACATGGAATCATGTTCGGTTTTATTGACAGGTCAGGAATATGTTTGTTTAAAGAAACTTTCAATCTTCAGCAAAACAATACATTCTTTTTTAAGAATAAGAGATCGAACAACATAATTTTGATTTTCTGAACTATTATAATATACCTACATACTTATATTAAACTCAAACTACTGAGTTTATGTACATACACGGTTCCAACATATCATTTCATATGGAGAAAAACCGACAAAAAACTTCATCGTAGGCTATCTCTTTTGCACGGACTAGGTGCTAAGGTTTTCATGAATACAGATTGGCTAATTAGGAAGAGAATAACGTAAAGTCTTGATTAAAAATAAATAAGTAAGTAAGCAAATAGGAAGCTCCAGGCACATATATAAAATGAGCGACCAAAAACCAAAACCTAACGAAGTAATTCATGAAATAAATGCAAAGCTTAAATAGTTTTTAGCAAACATTGACTCCGTAGATAAAAAGGGAAACTACCTACAAGAACTTAATTTTAACGCACGAATGGCTAAGTAAATAGAAGTACGGGTTGAATTACGTGTGAGAACTATGAAACTAGTTCTAAATGTATAAAGGAGAGTAGCAACGGCTACCAAATTAGAAGGGTAAGACCAAGGTTGCCTAATAAAGCGTGAAAAATTGAACACTCCGTCGAAATTTTGTACGAAAAAGGCAAAAAGAACCGTTATTTTTTGGATATATTTTTTACGCAGGATTATAAGATGGGAACTTGTTAGAACATACATAATTAATAAGTTTATCACTAACTTACGGAATTTAATTGAATTGAATATTCTTGTCTGCGTCTGCGAAACATATGAGCGAGATTTAGATAGAATGATGGTAATCCAATTATAGTTTCTGTTCTAATAATATTTAGAGATTTAATGTCTGTGGTTCTCCTTGTGAACTTTAAGGACATTTTGATTTATTAACTCATTGGAAATAACGAGATTAGGATTAAGGGAATTTGTTACATGTAGCGTGGTAGTTAATGTTGTAATTTACTCTGACGTTGCTCAAAAAGCTGCTAAGCTGAAGTGGATCAGGGTTGACCACGTCTGCCATATGCCCAATAAGATCTGGGCCAAAATAAAAACTTTGTGGAGCCCTGAGACAGACAGAAGTCGCCGTTGCAGACCCCGTAAAAAATGGAACGAGCTGGAGAAAACAATCGACCAGTGGTTCCATTAGCCATGGATCGAAAGAGCTGGTCATGTCATGGGGATGGCCTTTGCCCAATAGTGGGATGATGCAGGCTAACAGTAACCAGTACCTTACTGTTTCATCCACACTAAATCCAACAGTAATTACTGCTTTAATACTAACATCATTGTCAAGTTCTATATCTTTATTCAAATTACTTACTTGTTCAGAAATTCCTTCTATGCTACACCAACCCTATCTCCACATTTCATATTAAATTTTCGTTCCATGTTTCACAGACTCTTAGGACATACATAATGAGGTATCCTTGCGACAGTACTATTAGAGCATAGAGAATATCTTTGTATCAGAGCCTGCATAGATTTATAGCATAATTATTATTATATTCCCTGTGTGATACAGTTTTGGGTATGTTCTTATTTTCTGTCGTACGTTAAGATTTTTGTAATGATATAGATATATTTCACGCCATTAAACTCGATTTTCGGCAACTCTCATCCAGCTGATACCAGCCATCCTGCGAAGATCGTCGCAGGAGGCTATGTCGAGCAGTGGACTGCTATAGGCTGATGATGATGATACATATGTTGTATATAGGAGGTGGTGAAGAATAATAATTTTATTTATATTTAATTACAAGTAACATAACATAACATAATCAGCCTATAATGTTCCCACTGCTGGGACACAGGCCTCCTCTCTTTGAGAGGGAGTGGGCCGTAATCCACCACGCGAGCACAGTGCGGGTTGGTAGATGTCGCGTGTCTTCGAATTTTTGGTTCTAGGACATGCCGGTTTCCTCACGATGTTTTCCTTCACCGTTTTGAGAGCAGTGGTGATGAAATAATTTACACAAAGTAAAGCGCCTGTCTGGGTACGAACCTACGACATACAACTCGTAAGTCGCGGCCGTTATCACTCGACCACCACTGCTCTACGAGTAACAAAAGACTCAAATATGTTAGTAACAATATTTCTCAACAACTAAACAAATAATTATAGTTTTCCTAAAAATTGCTACTGTGGCATTAAGTTAGTGACATTCTTGACATCTTTAATGTGTGGGTCTTTAAAAAAAACGGCCAAGTGCGAGTTGGACTCGCGCACAGAGGTTTCCGTACAAATTTTTAGGTTATAACTAAAAATTACGGTTTTCGGATTTTTCCCTTTACTTGTTCTACATGACAGTGCTTCTTGCCAAATTTCATGATTCTAGATCAACGGGAAAATTTATTTCAACTCGATACATCCACACGTTCCCGAGATAAAGGGTCTTGACAGACAGACAGACAAGAAAGTGATCCTATAAGGGTTCCGTTTTTTCAATTTGAGGTACGGAACCCTAAAAACAGGCCAAAAGTTATAAGTTAATTTCGTGTTTTTCTATCAATGAAAACCATTGGACCAGTTGGTTTACCAATCATGGTGAATATTTACTTTCAGAAAATTACACCTATAGACACCAATGACCAACAAATGACCATACTACAAATATAAAAAAATATTTCACTTCATTTTTCTTTTTGTGAATGCAGTGACATACCCGACCAATTAAAAAAAATGGCAGTGTAAAACTACCTCACAATATCGATAAACTTTTTTTTTAATACCAACATAATATTCCAAATAGAACGGCTGTTAACACAAATATTTTTACATGTTTTAACAATATCCACGATAAAACATCAGATGTAAAATGGCTAAAAGCCAGATAATAATCCTGTTTCCGTACACCACAAACGTACAAAATTAACGAAAAAAGCCAGCACATTCGTGTTTGGAATTTGGTTACTGAAACGACAAGCAATTTTGGACTGTTTCAGAAGCAGATAAAGCTTTATTTTCAGTGTGGAGTTTGAGGAGTTGGGGCTGAAAATGTGTCAAGGGTTTTATTGCATGCCAAAATATCCAATCGCCACGGTTGTGTGATACCTCGGCTATTAAGGATAACTGGTAGGAACAGTACAGTAGTGAAAAAGGTAAAATAGATGTTGAACAAAATTCGTGAAATGAATTTCGAAGGTAGAATAAAGTTATTTAAAACTTTATTCTAGGCAGAATCATCTGCCTAGCCTTTTTCCAGCTATTTTGGGGTCGGCTTCCAGTCTAGCCAGATGCAGCTGAATACCAGTATTTTATATGGAGCGACTGCCTATCTGACCTCAACAATCCAGTTACTGGGTAATACGATACCCCTTGGTAAGACTGGTTGTCAGCCAAAATATTATAAGTAACTATAGTAGTGTTGCTTAAAAAAATTATTACCATCAATATTACTTTATTTTCTCCATACGAGTATTTTTTTAAATGGGACACACTTTAAAAAACAAAAACTGCATCTGTAATGTATATGTATGGTGGTATTCCTCAGTATTTTAATTCTAGTGTTTACACACAATAATTATTGTGTGTAGTTAACTGACTATTTAAATTAGGTACTAAGTTAAATAATTAACTAACTGTACAAATAAATACAAAAAACAAAAGGACACGTAAGCGTCGAAGTACTCGTCCGCATCGCTGTCATCCGGAAACGTGCCCAGAAGACTGGCAGCATTGTTACGTTGAATGGCAATGCTAATTCTTTGGTCAATTGATAATTATTCATTCATTTTTATCTGAGAAGACGATGCTTGAATAGATTCTTTCTGGTCTTTTTTTCCATATTTTTACTGCAACCATAATTTTAAATTAAAACAAAAATTACTTTTTTAAAATGAAACTAAGCAGAACTTCATGCAATATAACAATTGAATCTAAAATACATAGTTTGGAATTTTCAAATAATTGAATGAATATGCAAAATGTAGCTGAATAATTTGGAGATCCATAATGATGAATTTATTATAAAGTTCATTAAATTAATCAGATCGCATTGATTGTACTTGTGGCGGCATCTACACCGCCTCATGCAAACTACGCATCACTCTGGCATCACGCAAATTCCTGCATCGCGCAAGCAGAGTTTACCGTGCAACTAGCATAGAACAACGTCCCGACATCGATCGTCGGGCAGCTGCCCACTAGACACGACACCCGCCTAATCGGATGATCCTCCCTTTTCTATCGAGGATGAGGGAACTTAACACCCTGTTCCTCATAAACCTCTATAATATATACTTTATGTTGATGATTCAATATTATTTGAAGTTACCAGCTATATTCTGTAGAATATTATAAAGTTCGTTAGTTGACCCTTTCATACTTTGAGAGATGTTCAAACTTGCCTTTGTGGTCAAGTCAACAAATTACTGATGCTTGGCTAGCTGTTAACGAACTATCCTGATGGTTAGGTCTTGTAACCACTTCAAAACATTTCATGTATTAATATTATTTATAATAATATTATATTTTTTTTAAATAATATATTTTTTTTTTTTTGTCCAACTTGATGGTGTAGCAGTATAGAGGTATGAGGAACAATGGTAAATATTCACCGCCGCAAATGTTTACCACTCACAATATGAAGGATTTTGAAGGAAATTGTTAATCCATTATGTCATATGTTTGAAAAATTCGTCTGCCCGACAACGTAAATAACGCAATGAATGTTGTTGAACTGTCAAAATGAAAGGCATTACACACTTACACGATATTTCCCCACAGGGATATCGCATCTGCGTTGCCATCCCATCGTAAAAGCTAAAATGTCTCATGTGCCAGTAATTACACAGATAACTTATACTCTTAAAATAAGTAAACGACTGCGCTGAGCGCTGCAGAGCTTCAGGATAAAGAGCAATTTCTAATAATCATCAAGGCTAGGCAGATGCCTAGCCTTTTCCCAACTATGTTGGGGTCGGCTTCCAGTCTAACCGGATGCAGCTGAATACCAGTATTTTACATGGAGCGACAGCTGCCTATCTGACCTCCACAAAGGTCATGGTAAGACTGGCAAAGAGCTATTTCTAATACAAACAAAAATAGAACAACTTTGTATTTGACTGAATAACTAAGGATCAGCACCTAAATTGCGAAACACATTTTCAATTTCAATCTGAATCATTTGTAGGATATTGGTAATCCATTGCTTCATATGTTCGAAAAATTTGTCTGCGCAACAACGTGAATAACGCAATGTATTTTGTTGAACTGTCAAAATGACAGCCATGATCTGCTATACTATGGCGGGGTAATTGCCCCGCCGGTGTTAAACAAGCGAGCTTTTCACATCCCTAGTCAACAATAATATCAAAAATAGGTCACTTAATCCGAAAGCCTATCACATTTTGTCAACAGCAGGATTGACATCAAAAACAGGCATGCATTAACCTTCAGCCTACATTATGTATGGATTATATTACCCAAACACGCCTGTTAAATACGGCCTTTTCAACAGGGATTTGCTAAACTACGTTTAGCGAAGGATGTGTATAAAATCTATACTAATAATAAACCTGTAGAGTTTTTTTGCACGCACTAATCTCTAGAACTTCCAGTCAAATTTAAAAAAAATCTCCTTGCATTTGATGCCCCAATTCTTGAAGAAGGCTATAAATAATAGGCTATTTAACATCATTCTAGGACCCTCAGGAGCCGAAAAAAACGGAAAAAAAAATAGGAAGAACGCTAAGCGAAAACGTAGTAATAGTCTGAGGGGGCGATGTAATGCCACGGGGTGGGTTGGAGGAACAAGACAATGCACGCGAACGAAGTTGCAGGCAGAAGTTAGTACATAATAATATACATTTATTTACAAAATACCACTTTTTGGTCTACAGTAGGTGTTAGTAGTACTTAATACAAGTAACCATTTGGATCATTGTGAAGGCCGCAGAAACTCGTTGAATGCGAGAAGTACAAAACCGGTCGAAATGGAGCTGCTTGGGGGAGGCCTATGTCCAGCAGTGGACGTCTTTCAGCCGAAATGATAAAGCTGCGCGTGCATTTGTCCACCAGCCAAAAATCATGCGCAGCGTGACCGTGGATCGCAGTGGACGACGCCAACATTTTCACACAAAACGAAGCTAAGAAGTACAAGTACGTAGCTTAGCCTTGGGCCGCTGTGGAGTGGCGCCTTCATGTCAGGTTGTTGTCAAAATCATCCGCGTATAATATCTCACGGGCTCACCTACATCAAAATACCTCCCCTGATCGGAATGACATTCCATTAGCGTATCACGTGACAATGCATGACGAAATTTGTCCCGTTTTGAAGACCTTGTTCTATTTGTGAGTGATTTTGTCGTTGTGATTTTCGTTTAACTTCTATACTGATACAAAATATTTCCTTTCCTTTATATCAAAAAACTTATTATGTAGATTGATTTCTCCCGGCGTCTCAATTTAATATATTGTCAGGACCTACGACAACCCGTGATTGATTATGACTATTTTGGTCCAGCAATTACATTAGCTAACATGATTTAGGTATTGATAGATATTGGTTCAGGACTTAAGTAACCGTGGGTGGGTCTGTCATGATATCAAACAGATTGGGTGTATTTTCCGTGCGTATAAATACGCCTATAAAATCAATTTTCCTAGCCTTTTCTCAACTATGTCGAGGTCGAAATCCAGTCTAACCGGATACAGCTGAATACCAGTATTTTACACAGAGCGACTGCCTATCTGACTTCCACAAACCAGTTACTGGGTCACACGAAACCCTTGGCTAGACTGGTTGTCACACGTTTGGGCTTCTGACTACCCGTAACGACTGTCAAAGATCTACGAATGACAGCAGGGGCCAACGGCTTGACGAGCATTTTGAAACACGGAGGGGTCACGATATGTAATGTCGATCGACCCGTGAGACTGTTATTATTTAGTCAATAATATAATTAATAAAATCTTATAAATATGCCTAAACACTGGTATTTAAATACAAAAGGTATAGATATTATTATATTATAATGTGTAGCTGAATTAATGCACACTATCTAAGTAGTTTGTTCAGAATTGTTTACTGAATCGAATCAAAATTTTTAATACAGATAATTTTTTATCCCAAAAATAAATTATAAAAAAATTAAAAATTATAATTATAAATTATTATGTTTTATGTGAACCATCGTTTTATTGTAATGTTTTTTCTGGTGTACAATAAAGTATATATAAATAAATAAATAAATAAATGACAGTCGAATCAGAAATGAAGAGATCCGCAAGAGAACAAAGATAACCGACATAGCCCAAAGAATTGCCAAACTTAAGTGGCATGGGGCAGGGCGCATTGCAGGTCGTAGGTTCCAACCCAGACAGGCGCTTTACTTTGTGTATATTATTTCATCACCACTGCTCTCAAAACGGTGAAGGAAAACATCGTGAGGAAACCTGCATGTCCTAGAACCAAAAATTCGAAGACATGTGACATCTACCAACCCGGTCTAGGCCCGCGTGATGGATTATGGTCCAATCCCTCTCACCGAGAGGAGGCCTGTGTCCCAGCAGTGGGTACGTTATAGGCTGATTATGACACACCGGCTGACTTTTAACGTCTGTCTTTGTCGAAGGACCGGTGGCCGGTGGAGCAGACGAACTCTGTAGTGGACTCTACGTATGGGCAAGCGTAGTGTGGCACGCCCCCCAGCTAGATAGACCGACGAGCACCTACGTATACGCTGTGCAAAGCTCCAAATCAACTCCGCGTCAATTTCGATACGTCACGACACCAAAGCTCCTGGGGTTATGACACATCACGTGACGTATAGCCAAGCACTGCAAATTATCTTAAAATAACTTTCTCGTATTCATTGTTCCTTCAATCTTAAGTCATTTCACCATACCATGTAAAGAACTGACATAAAAGACGTACAAACAAAAACAAAAGAAAAGGTTTCCTTTTGTTTTCAGCCGTAGTTCTAAGTTTGTGCTGAAGATTCTTTCAATTCAACGGCATACGGTTACAAGCCACACTGAAATAGACCCTATTGTTGATACGTCAAAGTTGAAGGTTAAAGAACAATACTTTCACAGTCTTGGAACTTAATATCTGCATGTTATCCGTTTTATTCGTGCTAAGTTTGTTGTTCATTAACAATCGGATTAGCTTCGAATAGTTTGAAGTGAAGTTGAAACTGTATACCTCATCATCATCATTTCAACCGAAAGACGTCCACTGCTGGACATAGGCCTCCCCTAAGCAGGGGTGGCTAAGTGGAGGCACTTCGACCGGTTTTATGCTTCTCTCGAGTTCCTGTGGCCTTCAAAATGTCGTCGGTTCACATTGTGGGAGGCCTTCCAACGCTACGTCTTCCGGTACGCGGTCGCCGCTCCAGAACCTTGCGGCCCCATCGGCCATCTGTTCTGCGAGCAATGTGCTCTGCCTACTGCCACTTAAGTTTGGCAATTCTTAGGTCTATATCGGTTACCTTGGTTCTCCTGCGGATCTCTTCATTTCTGTGTTTTGTTCATGTATTGATACCTAATGTTTTGTTTTCTCGTGTTATCAAATTTTATATGTTACTTTTTATTTCTGGCTACAAAAATTATGTGACAGTTTGTCATGAAACGCTTTAGGATTTTATTGATATTATGTACAGCCAGGGATATATTGACACTCTAGCCAATTTTTCACAGAACTGTCTATGAATGACAGGTGTAATTTGGATATACGGACAATTTAAGATGATAGTCAATTTGCTTTAGCGGCTAGTAACCACGGCTAAGGTAACCTTAGCCGATTACATGCAGTCACTACACGTGCTGTCGGCAGTTGCAGTTGGCAGCTCGGTTCCAAATACACACATCAAAAGTGTCTAGGGATCAACATATATTTTTGCAATAACTTTTCTCCTGATTGATATTAATTAAAATTTTCTTTAAGGATTCATCAAATAAAGTGTTTTCGTTTGTCACAGTAACGATAAACCAAGTCACCTTTGCATTAATAAAGAAATTTGCCATTTTCCTAATAAAGGGATTTTTGACATTTGAACCACTAACACAAAAGTTCGAAAAAAAGACTGAAATAACAGTTTTCTTTAAAATTTTATTGGGTAACTTAAACAATTAATAATCCGTGTTTCTACCGCGAACACTAACAACACAAGAACATCGGTTTGGCATACTCAAAATGAGTTCATCCAAATCACGCTGTGGAATGGCAGCCCATGTTCGTTGCAACAACAAAAAAAGGTCGTCTTGCGACTGGATACCCTCCATATTCGGCAGAGCTCTTCTCTGTAGCATATCCCATGCATGCTCAATCGGGTTCAAGTCTGGCGACTGAGCAGGCCAGGGCAGGACATTGATGTTAGCTGCGGCGAGAGTCTGTCTTACAACTCTTGCGGTGTGCGGTCGTGCATTATCATGCATTAACTGAAATAAGGGACCGATTTGCACTTGTAGAGGAACGATGACGTCTGATACAATCGTCTCAGCATAAATTTGAGCGTTGAGGTTGCCTCTGATCCAAATCAACTCAGTTCTTCCGCCGATCCAAATACCCGCCCATACCATGATGGTTCCACCACTATAAGGATGGACTTCCTGGCAGGATTTTAATCGCTGTTGGCGTCCAGGGGTTCTCCAGTGTCGTATACGTCTTGTATCCGGTCTCATACCAAAACGAGACTCATCAGAAAAGCACACGAAACGCCATTGTTCTTCTGCCCAATTTCTGTGTTCAAGAGCCCATTGATATCGAATCCTACGATTGTGCATTGCTATAGGTGGTACCCGTAGCGGTCTTCGGGAATGAAGGTTCACTTCATGCAAGCGGTTTCTGACTGTTTGGTCGCTAATTAAGTTCCCTGAAGAGTGATGAAGCCTCACGACTAACATCATGGCGGTTATTGTTGGAGCTCTTCGAGTTAAGATTTGAATGTATCGGTCTTGTCTCCGTGTGGTGCAGCGATACCGTCCTCCATGGCGCTCAGCCACGGTACCAGTGCTTCGGTAACGTGTCCAAAGTCGACTGATAACACTCTGACTTGTATTCAGAGCTAAAGCCACAGTACGTTGCCGGGAACCAGCTTCTATCATTCCCACGGCTCTGAGCATTTCTTCCCTGCTTAAATGACGTCGCCGCTCCGTAATAACGTTGGTTTTAATCAGTAGTAGGGAAACAGTAGCACTAATAATGTCTTCAATGCGTTGTATGTTTTTATAGGGAAAATATTGACAGCTGATTTTCATCTTTTACTCGAATTTGATTCACAGTTCCTGATTCAAATTATGAAATGCACCAAAAAGGATCCATATAAATTTATATCTTATCTTTGGTATTGTTCGTCAAATCGTTGAGCTCCTTAAGTTCTGAGTTGACCTGCACGGTTACTGACAAATGCGTGCACTGACTGGACAGGTTCACTCAATCTGTGTGGTTCTTTCCTCAAAAGACCATTTCAGACACCAATCTACATGGTCCTCAAAGATTATGTCTGGATTTTTATATACACATTGACATTTATTCATTTTATATATACAATGACATGAATATTTACTTTGTAAAGTATTTTTATTTTATTTAATTATTGTGAATGTGAAGACTATGTGGGTCATTTCTTTTTTCTGTTTTCCTTCTTAGTTAGTTTTAATCATGATCTGGCAGTTTGAGTAATTTACGCGGCCTACCCAAATGTCCTTTCTCTGGTATTGTTCGTCGAATCGTTGAGCTCCTCAAGTTCTGAGTTGAGCTGCACGATTTTTGACAAATGCGTGCACTGACTGGACAGGTCCGCTCAATCTGTGTGGTTCTTTCCTCAAAAGACCATTTCAGACACCGATCTACATGGTCTTCACATGATCTGACCAAGATTTTGTCTGGACTTTAAAAGAGACTGTGACATCTGAGTTTGTTTCGGCCTTTCTTCTCAGAGTAGTCAGATAGGAAACGCCGACCTCATCTAGCTTTAAAAAAATATGATTGACATGTAAAAGTGTTTGTACAAACCTACTTACAGAAATAAATCATTTATCATTTATCATTTATAAAATCATAAATTTATTACAAAGCCACATCTCAATCTCAAGAAATCCGCATAAAAATGCTTGATCCCTAGACACTTTTGATGTGTGTAGTACAGACGCCAGTACATCAAGCTACCCGAAACTGTCAAATTTTCCCAATCAACCTTGAACCTTATACTGTAGTAATAAAGTTGAAAATCTATTAAAGAAATTTGACGGATTTGGAGTAGCTTGATGTGCTGGCGACTGTACATTTAGTGGCATAAAATACACTAGATTGCATTTATATATTTTTCTTATGGTTGCCCGGGGACGAGATCAAAATAACTTTTAACATAATAAACAGGACGCCATTTTGGCAATCTATCATCGTCTTAAGCACCTTACTTATTAAAAAAAAACTGTCAAGTTGACAGCTGTCTGCTGTCGGCTTCAGCCATTGTTGTTTCACGTTTGTTTTGTTTCGCATATTTATAAATAATTAAATTTTAATTCAATGATAACTCGTATTATTTGAGTTTTTGTTGTTTTGAATGATATTTACGAAATAATGTCAACCCAAGTGTCAACCAAATGTAACGCTATTGTTCATGCAAAGTTGACACATGTTGTAATTGTGTTACACCTTATTAAAATAGAAAATAATAATTTAGTATGTAGTTTTAAATTATTTAAGGAAAAAAATATAATTATTTTCGACTTCTACTATTTTATTTCTCTAAGATTTACGGTGATCTTGTACCTCGAGGTACATGTATGGGCTTTTCTTGACCTCCTTTTCCTGACTTTTTGTGGCTTTATTTTAACCTAAAACATTCGGTACACTGCAAGAAAAACCTCAAGCACTCCTAGTTTCCTAATTTTGCACCTTATTCTCTTCCTTTAAACATCTATTCTCTAAAACTTTAATCCTCTACAATCTAGAATATTATCCTAAGGAGCTTTTTGAACTAAACCTCGCGTTGTTTCACTGTTGATTCAATAATCTGACGTTAATCTCGAACATTCTCGTAAGCTAGATGAACTTAGACAAGAGGACTTTGATTTAAGACCTTCACATTTATCTTAGATGGTTGGAAGTGTCAATTTCAATGGTTTAACAAGTGGGTTCTAAAAAATACTTTCGTTAAAGTACATTGTTGCTTCCAGTATCTGTTTTGATCGCCTTTGTAACCTTTATTGGTTAAATCTGACACTTATAACATAATTATGACAAATCATCATTATTTTCTGAAGAGTAAGGTAGAGGACGTGTACCGTTTCGTTTGAAGGTCCCATATACTTGATTTTAAGGGCTGAAATAACATAATAGTAGTTATGTATTGTTGACTTTTTAAGTGGAAGGCAAGTAATACACACAGAAGTGGTTTACGCACTGACGTGACGCTTTGTTTCAAAACTCAAGTTGACAAGAGGGCGGGGCTTATGTCATCCTGACAATTGTGTCACATATTAACCAATCGCAGCTATGACTGCGTTCAAATTCAAATCGCAATCTCATCTCAGCGACAATCAATGTCAAAACTTGTCAAAAATTTATCTAAATAGATTGAAATTTTGACCGATTGAGACTGAGATAAGAATGCGAACGTTATTAAAAATACGGGAATTGTCCCTCAGGTATCTTGCTAATCAAGGTAGTACAGACGCCAGCACATCAAGCTACCCGAAACTGTCAAATTTTCCCAATGAACTTTGCACCTTATACTTTAGCGATAAAGTTGAAAATCTATTATATAAATTTGACAGGTTGTAGTAGCTTGATGTGCTGACGTCTGTACCATAGATGGTATATACCTGGCTACTCGAGATAGTCTAGCTAGGTGCCCTCTGTGAACTGGTGTCACTGCCCGTCAATCGTCAATGGCCCCCGCCCCACCCCGCCCCGCTCCCACTCCCGCTATTTGTCACGGAAACTGTATTAGTACGAGACCATGCAGAAGGGCAGTTGATCTATGAGGTAGGAGGAGCAATCTAGGAGTATAAATAGTTTTGCGGTTAATCTCAACAGTTTTCATCTCAGCAGATTATACATTTAGGTGCTGGTCCCGGCTGTCATTCTTGGATCTTTGACAGTCGTTACAGTCTTACCAAGGTGTAACGTATTACCCAGTAACTTGTTTGTGGAGGTTTGATAGGCTGTCCCTCCATTTAAAATACTGGTATTCAGCTGCATCTAATTAGACTGGAAGCCGACCCCAACATAGTTGGGAAAAGGCTAGGCAGATGATGATCAAACAGTAAGAATACGATAATGTGTCATGCTCTATCGATAATGTATCATCTTGTGGCTCAGGAGTATGAATTTAACAAAGTTATAATGGTTAACTTACCATAGCTTGACTAATTCAAAGCCTTACATCATCCGCAAGGCATTCAAGTGCCTTAAACCTAAGACATTATTTTTTCAAGTTGTGCAAGACCTACATAAGACTTCTTTAGGAATATGCTAATGTCACCTGGGATCCATATAAAAAAAATTAGTCACTTTACTTGATAAATTACAAAGAAGGGCGCCCAAATAGTTCGGTTCGCTGTTCGTAAAGCTTCAAAGACCTTGGCCTTATCACACTGAAACAGCGTTGACAAAGGGGTAGACTCATTGAGTCGTACAAAATACTTACAGACCACTACAAAGTCCCTAGTCTTCAAAACCTTTACACTCTGAATGCCAACAAACATTTACGTGGGCATTCCATAAATTTACGGGAAAATTCATCAAAGAAAATGTCATTGAAGTAATTCTTTTCTGAGTTGTCATCACAACATTTTCCGGGAGCTGTTCCAAGCAACAGCGTTCAACGCATGCAGCGGCTTCCAAACTGAACTGCTTCAAGAATCGACTGTAAAGACTATACAGGGTCCCATTAAAATAGATGGATAAATTTTAACATAGCGCTCAGTACGTCTAACCAAAGATATAAAAGCAAAAAAAAAACTGAATAGTGATTTTATTTTGACTGAAATAGTAAATTGCCGGTACATTAATGTATTTTTATTAGCTGATTATTTTTCTTGTAAGTATATAATGCGTTTTTGTTATATATATTTTTACCATCGTCCTTATTTTGGTGGTCTGAATGATTTCTAAAAGTTTGTCCATCTATTTTAATGGGACCTTATATACATATCTCCACAGGCATTGGCTAATTAGCTGCTAGTGTGTATAATCTAATAATAATATATTTCTGACTCTTCTAATTACTAATTCCAGAAGAGTGGGTACCCATAAGGATTTTTAAAAACGACGTCTATGTATAAAGAACACTTTCATCCATCCTTCATCCGTCGTCCAAATCGATACCCGCAACATAATAATTCGCTTACCGTTTCCTGAACCCCCCGAAATAAATCAGCTTACATTTCAACGAAATCACGGCCGATTCTAAATCAAGCCAGCTAAACATTACATTGATAAAAACCAGTCTCATTCGGTATTCAGTATACGTGACGACAAACAGTGGTATTGATTTCGGCGACTCAGTTAAGCATAAATCACGGTCATTATACTGAACCGTTGAAGAGATAACGTGGTTGCTGTTATGGTGGCTGTGTGAATTGTGCAGCGAAAATTAGGGAAATATTGGTTGTGGTTTTGTTTAGGTACAGTCGGAAAGAAATCCGATGAGTTTTAGTCACCAGGATGTGAATGAGACCGGCTTTAAATCTTCCTTTTACCATTACCCATACGTGGTTTTTTACTAGGCATTGTTTGGAACGAAGTTCCGGTAGAAACCGTCACGTAAGGAAAAGGCGTTAGCCTACTCCATATGACTTTCTTTCTCGGTGTCATATATTTAAGCATGTATGTGTGTGTGCGTGCAGGTATCGCGTAAGTACCTTCGTTTCTGACGGGGTATCCCGACCGCGCACTTTTTTTTTGCTCATGCCTCGGCAAAGTATAAGTCAGGGATTTTAATTGTTTCAATCAAATTGCCTGCAAACTTAAATTGACCGTTTATTCAAATCATAACTGTCATTCCGCGACAGTTGCATGAAATAGCTATAACACGCAAATCGACGTAGTGTATCAATTTGACAAACGATTAATTTCCCTGACCGTACAGTCAAGTATAGCTTAGTCGTAAAGGCCTCAAAATGCCCCTCATTGTTTTTAGATTATATACTGCTGTTACCACAAGAAAAGAAAATATTTTCAACACCCTCTCAATTCTACACAAAATCACCTTCCAAGTTCCAACTAACTTATGACGCAACACCACTGACCTGAATACATACCTAACAGCATTCTATAACAATCTATCTGATACTAATGTTACTGAAGTGCAGTATTGAAACAGCATATTAAACAGCTACTTCGCGGAGACTGACGTTCTGACGTCATCGATGCAACATGTCGGGAATTTATGAGAGCTAAGGCTGCGAGTACATGGTGGTGCAAGTAGTGGGTGGACTGATAGTCAAACAATTAATTTAGCGTATCAGCATTTGAAGCCTGATATAGACCTTAAACAAAAATTTGGGCTTTTAATTACCACTACTCAGGGATTGAAAGAAAATAAGTATGCAATTTTTTATTTGAAATGGACTTGCTCGTGACTCCAGTCTAGGTCAAAGGTAGGACAGAGACAAAGTAATTATACTTAATTAAACTTATAATTATAATAAAAAAAAATTACTAGCTCGCATAGCCTGCTATTACTTCGTGTTTGCTTAGCGTTTTTTCTGACTTTATTCATTTGTGTTTGGCTCCTAAGGTAACCTTCCTCAAGAATCGGGCTATCAAATGCAAAAATGGAAGTTCTCAAATCCGACTGGCAGAACTGCCACAAGCCAAAAAAACAAATATACTCTTCAGCTTTGCTTCTGAGATGATTAAACCTTTCATTTCGCGACTATAAATGACCACATTAATGAACCTCTCAACCTCGCTGATGACTCTGTCTTGCTACTGATTTTGCCTTCTATCGCGTCTTAAACGTGGCATAATTCACACGTGAGTCCAGTGCAGACCCTATAACTATCGAAAGGCTTAATAAAAGTAAATTTCTAAATCAAATGCAATATTATGCCAGAAAAACCTAGATTTTCCACGACGCCAAAGGGAGTGCTTCACGAGTGACTTTAATCAACTTAGCTGATAAAAGGGTACGAGTATTCGCTCACGGATGGCTCATTCAATTTGGTTGATACTTTTAAAAACAAAATTGCAAACGAAAGCTAGACTCCTACCCAGGTAAATCGTTCCAAGCAAAGTTGAAACAAAGTGGGGATCTGGTGGAGCAAGCCACGTGTCTTGGAAGAACCCCACTCCAGGCTCATTGTACCAAAATAACCATCTGTGTCTGGTAACAGCCTTATTATGCAGATGAGGATAATACACTATTAACGTGGGTTAATGTCGAGTTATACACGGTAAATCCCGCGTTAGTTGCTAAGCGGAGTAGATGAGCGTGAGTAATGTCTCTCATGGATAGGCAGATATGTTTTCTGGCGTATTGCCCTTGAGAATAGCTGACCTGGTCTGAAGATAGCATTCAGAGCAGCCTTGGTGTGCTATGTGGGAGGCAAAGCTAAGCTAATTTGTGTCTTTTACCACAAAAACGAAGGTATTTAGATCTGCTTCTTTACCTCACATAGTTGGGTGGCAGATAAAAAGTGAAATGCCAAGGAATTTTGTAACATATGCGGATTTTGCGGTGTAACTGTCACCTTGACAAGGCCTATACACACAACCATTACCTACATACTAAGATACATTGGTGCTAAGAAAAATCGCACTTTTACAAAACACGCCGTAACATTACATCTATAGTTTTTTTGAAAAAAAAAAAAAGTACACATCGAATTCAGGCCAGCTCCTTTTTTTCTTCGATTAAAAACACTTAAAATTTGTGACGCCTCCACCTAATAACATTTCTACGAAAACGTTAGACCTCCTTTTATTTTCATCTCCCCACAGTCCTCACAACCTCCAAATGTGCGCAATACAATAATAAATCACGCAGTACACATTTGTTAGCCTAATTTCTATGACGTCACGTCTCCCCACATCCCCTTCGCGTCACTTTAGCTGAACGCCTCTATGCATTATTCAGCCCGTATAAAATTTACCGCACAACAGTTAAGAGCCATTATTGTGATATGAAGAAAATGGAGGATTCAGAAGGTTTAGTCTGAACAAGGTTGTATTTTTAGTCTTCTTGGGAACCTACAAAGTGGGATGCGTGGTGAGGATTGAGTTTCTCTGAGATCTTAAATGCTATGGTCGAATAAAGCTACTCATTCCAAAGTCAGAGAAGATATAAATGGCAGAAATTACTGCTTAGTAAATCAGATATTATAACAGCAACTCCTTTCGGCTTTTCGCTCACCGAATGCCACAGACAGCACTGGCACAGGTAGACCTGAATATTTCCATAGCTTGCCGCCTGCTTTCTTTTAAAGAATAAGACAGCAGTTGGATCCAAGAGGGTGATGAACAGGCCTTTTTCCAAAACACAAAAGAACAATATCACCTTAAGGTGGTGAATTCTGTTTTGTCGAAGATCTGTCATCATGCTCCAGGTCTAAGCCAAAAAAACGACTATGTGAAACGTCGCATAGCAACACAAGCCTCAACTCAACTTCTGAATTTCCTTTACCCTTCCTCAGAGCTGAGCTCCTGACCTTGATTACACAAATATCACGGTGTTAAGAACTCTCACCGGGTAGAACGTGACAGACAATATCAAATGAGGAGAAGCCCTAAAGTGTTACACGAATAATCGACTAATGTTGTTCCCATGTTTTGAAGGACGTAAGGAAGTTTTACGTAAGTGCACTGTCAGGAATGTTGCCAAGCAAATTAGTGGAATGGAGCCATAGGCTCTAATGGTAATGAGAGACTTGGCAGTAACATTATACTTTATAGTGTGTTTGGTCTTTTGGAAGTGGCATTAACCTTGAGAACACTGGAAGACATACTTAGGCAGGTAGGTATGCGTTGTCATTTGTTTTATTGTGTAATCTGTAGAAGTAGAACACAGAGCACGAAATCCACGCGCTGCCGCGCTGGCAGCGTTTAGAGACACACTAATAAAATTCGTGGCAATGCAGGTGCGTTAAGCGCTTACTTTTGTCACGGGCCGCCATTCAAAGCTGTCAGTTTTTATACGTCATTTGTCGGCACAAATGGCGTACAGAGACTAACGCCTTTGAATGGCACTGTCCTCTAGTATTACGACTAGTACGATGAGACGGTGAGACGGTGGTAGAAAAAGTTCGTCGGCCGTCGAGGCGTCTCCTCCATGCTCTGTGGTAGAACATAATTTAACCGTCTTTGTGTTCACACCAGAGAGCAGCGGTGGCCCAATAGTAACGGCCCCGACGTACGAGACTTAGGTCGTGGGTTGGAACCCAGACAGAAGCTATACTTTCATCACCACTGTTCTCAAAAGATTGTGAGGAAACCGGCATATCCTAGAACCAAAAATTCAACAAAAGCTTTAAATGAAGCACTGAAGTATAATAAAAAGATCTATGTATAAATGTAGGGTATAAAAACAATGTCACAGCAGCACAGAAACGCTACCGAAGAATAATATACCGTCACTGGCGTGGGAATTAAAGAATAACATAAAAGTGTGTCCATGCTCTTGTCTCGTGCATTTTATATGACACACTCTCAGCTAAATTGAAATAGGGCTCGAAGAGACTATAGACAGCTAAAGGCCGAGACTTGCGTCATCGGTAGATCCCAGTGGAATAACAAGGACTCTTCGCACGGTGTTCTCCTGCACCCGCCTGGGGTTTTGGACCTGCATATCTCCGTATAATGTAACCGTCAGTATCTGCAGACACTTTTTAAAGTACTACACACTTGTGGCCGCAAAATCAATTACATGGTAGTAATTGTTTTGGGTTGGCTTTGTTGTTTAACAAATACTGCCGGATCGAATGCGCCAACCCGAACAAGTATGTCTGCCTAAAGGCTCATTTTCATTGGTCGATGGGGCTCGCATGCGCGGTGCGGGAGATTTCTGTAACGCATGCCATAGGGCCCGTATTCGGGGAACCGTTTTCATGGGTTTAGTCGATAGGGAATTGTTGCGGTATACAGAGAACCTACATCGCACGTTTGGCAGTTGCTTTGAAGACTCATTTTCATTGGTCAATTTGGTGAGTTTCCGCATGCTTTTTACCGACAGATGAATTTCATTGGTCGTTAGGTCCGCTACGGGGATCTCCGCAGACCACGCAGACCACCGACCATGTTTTCGACTTATAACTTTCATAAGTCATTACCCCGCCTGCTGGAGTCCCCTCATGCTGTATGTCGACCGAGTTATCGACTAATGAAAATGAGCCGTAATGACAGTTTTTGGGGTTCCGTACCTCAAAAGGAAAAACGGAACCCTTATAAGATCACTTCGTTGTCCGTCTGTCTGTCCGTCAGTCAAGACCCATTTTCTCAGGAACGCATAAAGTTATCAAGTTGAAATTAATATCAAATACTCAGGGCTGCAATCCTATGAAGCAGTGAAAAAAATCAAACTTCTAACTTCTAAGTCAAGGCAATCAAAAGATAAGGGCGTTTATGTTCCGAAATCAAAACCTATAGGGTACTTCACATTGACCTAGAATCGTGAAAGCAAGAAGAGAGAAGTTTGGCAAGAAGCAATGTCGTGTAGCAGAAGTAAAGGAAAAACATCCGAAAACCGTAAATTTGTAGTTACATTAAAAACAATTAAACTACTTACATACCTACTTTGTACGGAGCCCTCGGTGGGCGAGTCCGACTCGCACTTGACCGGTTTTTTTATTGATTTTAACACATTTTTAACTACCGAGCTACGCTTTTTCATTACATGGGCACTAAGAAGCGTGTAACCGTTTCATTTTCAAAATAAACAAAGCCAAACGATACAAAATCTACTTAAATTTAATATAATAGATGCTAAGAAAATTATTAACACACTGGCGTGGCGGCCTTCCTTTGTATCTTGACTATAACATAATACTATATTTCAGTCCTAACCCATTAGTTCCCTAAACTTACATAGTTAACGTTCAACAAACATCGTTAGCCTACATACCTTTAACCCTTTTATAGTAGGCTGGCTATTAAAGACTTCGGGCCTTAAAAATACATAATTATTATACATTTTAGGAATTTAGGCAAGAAGGTTATTATGTATTACTGTAACTTGTCACGAATGTTTTTACAGATAATTTATGTGTTTTTATTAACATCATGGTTCTTTAACGGGCGTACAAATACCCTTAAGAAAACCGAAAGTCAAGGGTTCTTCTCGTTAATTTCAACAATTATGATTTTTTATCTAATTTTGGTGAACATTTTTGTTTTTGAATTTTTTATGAGTATAAGAAGCTGATAAAATATGCAAGAAATACGTATACAGTTACATAAAATGTAAAAGACATAAATTTAATCCTATAGCATCTAATATAGTGTTGACACCAGAATTTATTGTTAAGACACCAAAATTGATATCTAATACCAAAATTAGAAAATCTATTAATACTACACCAAATTATAAATAGGTATGTACAGTAACAATAAAAACTTTTTTTTTATATATTTTATTACAATAATAAAAAAATAACATATGTATAATCCAATGATATGAATAAAAAAAAATACAAACAACAAAATAATACTTTCTTACTTTTCTGTCTAGTTAATTCTGCGGCATATAAATAAAAAAAAAAAATGTTATCACCGTCTCTATCATCATCATCATGATTATTTATAATATTATGATTAACTACAGTCTGTGAGCACGCGGTGTCATTTCAGGCAAAGGTACGATTTTCCCGTTTTTTAAAATGATAATATCTTTCTCTTTTTTAAGATAATAATATTATGTGACATCTACCAACCCGCACTGGGCCTGCGTGGTGGATTGTGGCCCACTCCTCCCACTGATAGGAGGCCTGTGTACCAGCAGTGGGAACATTAACGGCTGATTATGCTACACCCTTGACTACGTCCATTACTTTATCTCTGCTTCATAATAACTACCTATCACGTTATAATTACCCGATTTGATTGATATTGGGTATCAATTTATCATGTTATTAGTGGTCGCAGCTGCTCGTAAAAGCGATGTAATCCTGTAATGTCTCGTCTTGGGAAAGTGAAGACAATGTACGGTGTATCAAGGGTCGAAACGGGTGTGGGCAGAGAAGTTTTGTTGTAATCAATCTGCTGATGAGGTTAAGTTATCGCAAAAATAACAAAGACAAAACAATACTATAAATAAAATGTAAAATTCAAAAATTTACAATAAGAAATTGTTTATTACCGTCTAATCTTTACAAATATACAGGAAGAATTTTTTATCACCATCCAAATTTTTAAAGAGTGTTCTACCCATGAATATGAACAACTTTCACTATGGGACCAACTCTGAAATCACGAAAAAAAATCAGCTGTTTCATACATTTTGGTCAAGTAGGTATTGAACTTTTTTATTAAACAGCTGATGTTTTTTTCGTGATTTCAGAGTTTTATTTGTGTTATGATATTATTGTTAGGTATTATTTTTGCTTTATTATTGTTTTAAACGTTTTTATCGTCATCATCATCATTTCAGCCGAAATACGTCTACTGCTGGACATAGGCCTCCCCCAAGCACTTCCACTTCGAACAGTTCTGTGCTTCTCGCATCCAACGCGTTCTTGCGGCCTTCACAAGGTCGTCGGTCCACCTTGTGGGAGGCCTTCCGCTACGTCTTCTGATACGCGGTCGCCACTCTAGAACCTTTCGGCCTCATCGGTCATCTGTTCTGCAAGGAATATGCCCTGCTCACTGCCACTTAAGTAAAAACCAATTCCTATAGACATTTTAAGCCGTACTAATTAATGTCCATATCCGTTCAGTCAATCTGACTCTGCAAAAAAAAAGCGATTTTCTGTACTATCAAATACTCACGCTATCTCAAAAACATAGGCGGAGGGAATAAATTCTGCCGACCCCAAACCGTAGAAAAACAACTGGTTGGGAAAACAGCAATTTAAGCCGATTACGATTTCCAGTTCAACAGAACAGCGTTCACCTTTGAAATCATAACACAAGTCGAATAAAATGACGGAAGGTACTTCAATAATAAATTTTACCTTTTACACAATATTTCCGATATGCATTTTTGAAATTGTCTTAAAAGCTGGAATGAGTGAGTTGGTATTATTCGCTTTATAAGGTACTAGCAGCGCCCCGCGGTTTCACCCGCATAAGTTTCCCGTGGGAATATCGAGATAAAAACTATCCCTATCCTACCCAACCTAACTATCCTTTTCCGGGACTCAAACTGTCTCTATACCAAATTTCATCTAAATCAGTTCAGCGGTTTAAGCGTGAAGAGGTAACAGACAGATGGACACACTTTCGCATTTATAATATTAAGTAAGGATTTTATAGAAATTATCTATTCTGGTTGATGAACATAAGTTCATCAACCAGAACAGCCTTCCTAGCTTTTCTTGTCAGGCTGACAAGGAAATTGTCGCACAACCTGTTACCATGGATTTCATGAGCTCCATGAGTTGAAATTTTTCGTAAAAAGAAACATCTTTTCCATACATTTTGAACGCGTAGGTCACTTTTCTAGAAAATGAAAAAAATCAACGCAGGGGGGATCCAGAATAATTTACGGAATACATAATATAGAAACTGTCTCTATGTGGATTCGATTATTGTGGAATTTGCTTTGATGTGACTGTGCATGAGCGATTTCTGGTTGAAAAAAAAAATCCAAGCCAAAGAGAAAAGCCGCATATATTTTAAATAACTCGAGAAAAGAGTCCGTCATCGAAGTTGTTCTGCAACTGAGCTGATTGCTCAGAACTCATCGGACGTAGCTCAACATCGTGTCAAGTTTTAGTGCACTCCAGTATCTTGTAGATGGTTCACGATCGTAAATTAAACTTTACAAGATGGCCCGGACATTCTGGAACGGCACTGTATTTACTACCCTATTGAACGCTTTTCTAGTAGATAATGAAAGTAAAATTGAGAACGTAAGCTACTTTCCTTGAAAGTTTTAGTGCTCAATTCCTTAGAGAATCCACTAAGCTGTCAACTCGAGCACTTTCAGAAGCAGCGCTTGAGGGAAGCGGGCTTAAGTTGCAATTGGAGCTAGAACTAACGTTCAGGGTTGTTCTGATTTGAAATGTACATCATAATGATAAACTTTGGGGACTTACCAGACATGCTTACTTCATTTTAGCAAAAGATGATACATAAAATATGAGGTAGTAGAGTTTTTTGTGGAACATTCGGAGTGGTCCTACAAGTATATGAGACATTCCAGTTTTTTCTCTAAATTTGGCAACACATTACAAAACGCAAGGAGTTTTGCAGATGTCTATAGACGGCGTAAATCACTTACATATACTATTGCAAGCAGGCTGGATTGCCTACTAATAAGAGTCTCGACGCAAAAAAAAAGTGACGATCGCTAGTAGTAGCGATCGTCACTTATTTTTAGGTAGCCCTTAGTTAAAAGTGGCGTATTGTCACTAAGTGCACATCAAGTAGGCGGCCGACTTTATTTTCATTAAGGAAAGTAATAGGTTCCACTGAATTGAGTGCTAAAAGCGCAAATAGAACATAATGAATACGGAATACGAATTTCAAGAGATGGAAAAATCGCTAATATCACTTTGCCAAATCCGCGAACCGAACAGTAATTCGCAAACGCTACTTTTGAGTATTAATTCAATTCAATTCATTTATATTTCAGGTGATAAAATCCAATTTGTTAGTAGATACACACAAATTAAACACTATAGTGTTAGTACATCCATTACACATAATAATTGTTAGTTACAAAGGTCTTAAAACTATGATAGTATTACAATACAAACTAAGTTAACAAAACAATGAGCATAGAAAGTTTTCTTAAAAAAAATATACATTAACAACAAAGTATTGTAGTAGTGTAGTTGTATCAAGTTCTGGGTCGATTGCCGGGTTGGGCAAAGTGATATTTGCGACTTTTCCATCTGGAATTTCTCTGGTCGTTTTTCTTTCCCGGTTGATGGCACTAGGATCACCCCCTATTACTTAAGATTTATAATTATTAGCTGGCTATAATATGGCTGTCGAAGTGTGAATGTACTATAGGTACATGTATACGTGGGTTTTGAGTTTAGCTGCACGATTTCTGACAAATGCGTGCACTCACTGGACAGGTCCTCTCAATGGTTCTTTCCTCAAAATACCATTTCAAACATCGATCTACATGGTCTTCATATAACCTGACCAAGATTATGTCTGGACTTTAAAAGAGACTGTGACCTCTGAGTTTGTTTCGGCCTTTCTTCTCAGACTCGTCAGATAGGAAACGCCGACCTCATCTAGTTTTAAAAAATATGACTGACTTGTAAAAGTGTTTGTGCAAACCTACTTACAAAAAAGTGGCACTCCGGGAGTGCCGACAAAAATTAAAACTTGAACAATTACATGTGTATTTTTTGAATCGTCATATAAACAAAACACAAACAGAATACTTTGCCATCACACACTGACATATCGGAAATACATTAAAACCGAGTACATTCCGAGGACAGCCGAACACATCCGAAGCGGTGTCGGTTACGGTAACACTGGCGCAAATTAAATGTTTTTTTTTTCCATATCAAAAAATGCCCAACGCGCCTAAAGAAGTTTTCACTTCCATAAAATCATTTATCATTTATACACCTTTGCCTAATCCTACGACGAATATCGGGGAAATCTTATATTAGTGTTTTACTGCGAATCTGCGATTACCATTGGCTTCTTACGATAATCACTTTCTTTTTGCAACCCCTTCAAGAGTGGCCTACGAACCAAAGTTGAGTTTGAGCACAGAATAGCTTGCAGGGTTAGTAAACTGAAGTGGCAGTGGGACAGCCATGTTTCAATGTCGAAGGATCGATGGCCGGTGGAGCAGACGAGTCTTTAACTGGAGACAGCGTATCTGCAAGCGTAGTGTTGGACGACCTTAAGAAGTTGGCTGGGACAGGCTGGATGCGGAAGGCGGAGGGCAGAGTGTTGTGGTGCAGTCTGGGAGAGGCCTATGTCCAGCAGTGGACTATAATAGGCTGAGTTGATTGATAGAAATAAATAACTGAGCAAGTGGTTGGCTTTCTTATATCTCGGACTAAGCAACTGCGACTAGAATGTGAAGTAAATGCATGAACAATTTCAAGTTATACATAGTTTATGGCAACTCTAGTTCCACAGTATGTGGCAAAATTAACATTTCCATTACCAAACACGTGCAAAACCTGTTACATTCTATTGATTTAACACTGATATCAAAAATCCATCCATCTATTTGTTATTCTGACTTTTTTGAAAAAAAAAACAGCGCTGCGTTCATTTTCCAATGGCGTGAAAGCGTGTTAGTTTACAATGTTTTTTTTTTTCAATACAATTTAATAATATAGACGATATCGGTTGAATGCTATCGTTGGCTATTACATGAACGGTGTGAATATTGTTGTTTATTCAGGAAGCAACCAGCTTCATATTTCTGACGGACTGCTCCTTGACTTTTTTTTAATTGCTGAATAGGACTTCTCTTGAACTAGATCACGCCTGATGGAAAGTGATGGATAAGGTCTATGATGGAGTGAGCGTGCTCAGAAGATGCCTGTTCACTCTTGCTTTGAAGGCAGACGGGTTAATTGTGGATGGGAACACAGACGACAATTCAAAAGTGCTTGTAAATGGTTTAACTGCATTTTTTTCGAGTTTTGAGCAATGGGCTGTCAGAGAGTATAGAGCCCATCGTCCACGCGGCTTACTAACACTTTATTAACTAGTTTGTGATTGGTTGTGTCGTGTACGCACCGCCATTGTCATACTAGTACTGCGATATATTTCTGACTATTCAATGGTTGGATGGATTTCAGTTTTTAACTTATTTTTAAGTAGGTCGTGGATGAGGGGCATAAACATGACTATAATTCAAACTATAATATACCAGATAGTTCCTAGTCTTTCAACTCAGCCTATCACAGTCCACCGTGGGCCACTCCCAGGCGGCGCCACAACACGCTGTCCTTCGCCTACCGCATGCACAGATGGTAATTTATAGTTCCGTACATTATAGTTCTTCCATGAGTTGCGGTTAGACTGGAAGCCAACCGCAACATAGTTGGGAGAAGGCTAGGCAGATGATGATGATGTCAATTCACCGACTCAGAAAAACAAAACATTTGCAACTTCCACCTTAAAAAAACTCGCTCACTCATAAATAATGTTCCTTACATTCCGCAAACAGAGCGAAAATAAAATAAATATGCTCTCATTCAATTCGAATCGTTTATGAACGAATGAAATGAGTGAACTGAGTATCTGTTGAGTTTTATACAGCCGTAACAATGGTTTTATCGGTGCTTACTGTCTTATGGTTTAAACCTTTAAATGTTGCTTTTTATGACGTCATAAAATTGTGAGGGGTAGGAATGCAATGTTGTGGGCGAAGTTAGTGGTTATCCATGGAGTTATCATATTAGATAAATCTTTTAAGTACTTAATTAACTAAAAAAAACTAAAAATTAATAATATTCTCTTATTTTTTTTTAATAATTTACCAACAATAGGTATATGATATTATAGCACTTTAAAAAACATTGGTTGTCTGTAAAGTCAGTTTCGGACGATAATTTTACGTGCCTATCTATCGCTTGTTCCGCGCTCTCGCTTGCACACTCACTCGGCTCAGGCGTAACGTGACAATGAGTCATGCTTGTTCGTGCGTGCAGCCGGCGTTTATCGATTTATAGGACATTACCACGTCAAAAAAATCACCCGGTTCTGGTACACCAGCCGTTTAAACTTGTCACTCTTTAACTATTTAGTAAACACATTCCCTTCCTTAGTAAGAAAGGCAAAGGAACTAACTACAAATGACGGACGATGCGTAGGCACGAAGTGCTACAATCGCGTAGCAAGCGTAGCGATGAAGCTACGCTGTAGCGACCGCGTAGCGCTTTTATGTTACCGAGCATACTGATTAGGTATGTCTCAAAATCTAAATGCTGTGATGATTCAAATGAATATTTTTTTGGAAGAAGACGTTCTAAAGTATTGGTAGTCCATATAGAGCTGATAATATCGCAATAATAAATTCAATACATATATAAATGTATTGACAAAATTACAACACTACGCACACGATACAATAAATAAATTCTTTTGTATAAAATTGATACTCTCTTTGTATAATATTCCAGTTATATACTTAACAGATTTTATATTAATATCAGTCCCAATTTTTAACATGAAATCTGTGTATCATTTACTCAAATATCGTTGATGATTATAAATCGGTGTACTTATGGAAATATTAACGAGTTGCATTAAGGTCTTTTTAATATTTCGTGTCAATATTATAATAGTAATAATCACATCGGACAGGACAAGCGCTTTACTTTGTGTAAATTATTTCATCACCACTTCTCTCAAAACGGTGAAGAATAACATCGTAAGGAAACTGGCATGTCCTAAAACCAAAAACTCGAAGACACGTGACATCCACCAACCCGCACTGGGCCCGCATGGTGGATTACGGCCCACTCCCTCTCACCGAGAGGACGCCTGTGCCCCAGCAGTGGGAACATTATTGACATTACTTCTAATTATATTTTGTTTTGTTCTTGCTACTGTGTTTGTTTACTAACAATAGTTTTTAAGAACAATGTTACTAACAATTGGGCCTAGTTGCCATTAATAAACAAATATTTATTATTATTATTTATTATAGGCTGATTATGCTAATCGCATTTGACTACTTCACCTGAAACTAACCTGGAATATGTGGTAGGTAATATATATACAGGATGAATTAATGAGATGAAACTTCAGAGTGACCATGTCAAAATCTCCAAAAGCTTTTTTCGTTAAAAAAATTTGCTACAAAATAAACTCAATAATTTTCACAAAAAACATATTATTAGTACCTGTAAAAAATATAGTACGTATCTATAAATTGCACAGAGCGATACACTAATACTGATAAGGATCGTATGCCACTGACACCACAATTTAATCATTGTTTGCTTTTGAAAACAACAATACACTTTGTTGAAAATAACCTGAAGAGTAGACACAATGCCCGCTAATCTTCCCGCATCCATCACCGATTCAAAAATCGAACAAAAGGTTTTAGAGAACATTGTATTACCTATGGCGTTCAAATCCCTGGTTATGACAGCAATTTATTGTTTCACTCCTGTATAATGTATATGGTTCCATATTTGAATGTGGTTTGATGAATCTGACGTCAACGCTTTTGATTTTAATCTACAGTCCTTTCACAGTTATTTTACCTCTGGCTGCTGCAACCCAACAGCAACCTTATTACAACAATAATAAAGATCACTATGATTTTGACAGACTTGACAGTTGCAGCAACCCAACAGCAACCCTATTGTCATGAGATTAATGATCACTGTAATATTGAAAGTGATGCACAATCAGAGATAAAATAACTGTCTATTCTTCGGACTTTTTGGTTTTTTTACTACTGTGGCTTTTTGTTTGTGTATTATGAAGAGTGTCTGTGAATGTTGTTATCTTGTTTTTGTTTTGTACAACGTCAGACATCGTTAATTTGTTTGTTTTGTTTTTACCGCCTCAGGCAATTTCATATTTTTTTTAGAACTTTTTTATTTAGTTTCTAATGTTGACTTTTATTTTTATTAGAGAACTTTTTTGTGTAATGAACCGCGCTTTGGTCTTCGTTCATTACCAAAAACTTTCTTTTTTGCGAACGGTCTTTTTAATGATTTTATACTTATAACAAAAAATTACCAAGGTAAGTTTAGGTTTTAGGCAGATATGAGTTAAAAAGCCGCAAGGGGATGGCCTAGAAAGACGCATAGTGACCATTGGAGATGTTCTTCAAAAAGATGAAGTGCGGATAGTACTCGAAACCGGTATGTGTGTCACTAGATGTATGAACGTAAACGAAGCTAAAGAAAGATTATTTTAGGGATTGTAGTAGCGAGTGTTCTGTTGCGTGTGGTCGGACAGGCAGCCGCTCCATGTAAAATACTGATATTCAGCTTTATGCGGTCAGACTGGAACCCGACCCCAACATAGTTGTAGTTGTAGCAGTATCTACAACGCCACATGCGAACAACACGTCATACAGACGTCACGAAATCCTGCATCTCGCAAGCAGAGTTTACTGCGCATCTAGCATAGATACAACGGCCCGACATGAATCATCGGGTAGTTGCCCGCCAGACACAACACCCGTCTGGTCGGAGGATCCTCCCTTTTCTATAGAGTATGAGTGAACTTTACACCCTGTTTCTCATACCTCTATATAGTTGCTGCTTACCCGTCATGGCCATGGGGAGAAGGTATGAGTTTATGTGTGCTTCTGTGAAAAGAATTACAAATTCTTTTGAAAATATCGACATGTTAATAAGGCTGTTCATTTTAAAATACCTACCTTATACACACCTACCTACCTTATGCACACAAAAATCTCATATATCTAAATTCCTTTCATCAATGAACCCAGAATTCAGATTACGCCGAGATTAAAAATAATTTCCCGTCACAATTCAAAACCGGTTTTGAAAAGGATGTTGGGTATCTATTTTGTATTTGCGAATCCTTACGTCCCTTTCAATGGGATGAAACAAACGGTGTGTGATAAAAATTTACAGCAGACATCTTCAGGAGAGATCAAATAAAAACGAAATATTATGTTATTTAAAATAATATTAAGGCTTATACTTTTACTGCGAAACTATACTGCATACAAGTAAAATAAGATTTATTTTTGTTTAAACATAATTTACTAGTATGTTGTTTTTACATGGAACTTGATTAGATATACGTGGCGCCTTTTTCCAGACAAATAAAGTCCTTCAGACCGTATTTCGGCCCAACGGAGACCAGCCTTCGGCGCGGGAGATATTATAGTGCACAAGTGTGCGCGCAGACACAGGTGCACTCCCTCTTCCCTCACTCTCATAGTCCGATGGGACGGCAATCCGACACGATCGTAGAAAGATCAGGCGCAGGACTAATGTCTTAACGTACTTTCCGAGGCACGGGGGTATCACACCACCAACTTCCAAACTCCGGGCTGTTACTAGGAAATTCCTAATGGAAAAACTCAATAACACTTTGGCCGACCCGGGAATCGAACCCAGGACCCCACGCTCAGCAGACGCGCTTGCGACCACGAGACCAACGGGGCAGTTAACCACCAGTTTAGCCACCAGTTAGTTAGATTTATTCCGGTCTGATCCCCTGGAACCTCCCTCCCTGGAACCTCCCCCCCGGAACCTCGTAAGTAACTCGTAGGGGGGTGAGGGGGGGGATAAAAAATATCCTATGTGTTATTCTAATGTATAAGCTGTATTATTATAAAGTTTCATTAAAATTCGTTCAGTGTTTTTTACGTGAAAGAGTAACAAACATCCATCCATCCTCACAAAGTTTCGCATTTATAATACTAGAAGCTCCCCACGGTTTCATTCGCATAAGTTTCGAACCCGTAATAATATCGAGATAAAAAGTATACTATGTGTTTATCATGGTTATATACTATCTGTGTGCCAAATTTCATCTAAATCCGTGCAGTAATTCTTGCGTGATAGAGTAAGAAACATCCATCCTCACAAACTTTCGCCTTTATAATATTATAGTAGCATTACTAGTAGGATAATTTAAATATTTAACTTTCACAATTATCAGCCAGCTAATAATATTAATGAAATACAAATACTGTTGGAAACAAACTATTATAATTATTTAGCTCAGTTTCTGCTCATTGAAATCAAACAATTAGTTGATTGAGAACGTGCATTTAAAATAGGTAATCAGTAGAACTAATGTACTAGGATATTTAATTTTATTTTCTTTTCGTTATATAGGTAACTCACATCACGACGACGCCGACGGCTTTTTTTTTTTTGGTGGATGGGAAATCATCAAATGACCAGTGTCAGACTCTTGCTGACTAAAACCCACCCGTGTTCCTTCCTTAGCCCTTTATGTTCCGGGGCAGCGGTAACCCTTTCGGATAATCCCGCTACCCCGACAGGCTTCGGTCCTGACGGGCCCCTTCCTTTATGCTGACATCTCTTTGAGGCGCGCGTGAAAGACATACGCGCCGTCCGGCACGGGCCTGGTCCTGATCGGATGGTGAGCTACCCATTACTCTCCGTCCGCAGGCCCGCGGACGCCGACAGCTGCAGTTACCTTTGCCGTTGACGTGTGCTGGTCGTGTGTATCCACACTAAGACAGAATGCTGTTTAAAATATGTTTAGCGCTAAACGCATTTGGTGATTTCCTATGTAAAGATTCAGCTGCGTTTGAGACTTCTTCAGCCATAAGAGTATATGGTGTCAAAGAAAACCTATTTTATTTTAGACGAGATACAAAATATATTGATTTGAAGAGGGCATAAAGCGCTGAAACCAATCACTGAATCGCTAAGAAAACAAAATATTATTGAAGGTTTTCTTGTAAGTTGATTCAAAATCTTGATGCTATGCAGACCTTTTAGGTCTGCATAGCATCAAGATTTTGTTCTATCACAGTCTTAGTAGATCCTAGTAAGTCCTTTGATGCCAAACACGAAATTCTAATTTCACATAACCGCGAAACTGCGACATGAAATATTGCTTTGATTATTTGATATTACCCCGTTAAGGGGGAAAATTATTACGTTATTACGATTTAATAAGGAAAATTTGCAGTTTATCCTGCTTATGTAGGAAAGTTGTATTTATTAGGGTTTGGCTCAGTCACTTGTAGAATACTGCTTTTGGATGCGGGTTCACCCCTGTGTAGGTTATCGGCGGAAATCCTCCCACGGGAATCTTCTTTTTCTTTTCGTGTCGATGGTACTCTTCCTCGTTGTTTTTAGGGTTCAAAAAATTTTAGGTTAGGAAAAAAACGGAACCCTTATAGGATCACTTTGTTGTCCGTCTGTCTGTAAAGATCCTTTATCTCGGGAACGCGTGGAGGTATCAAGTTGAAGTTAAAACCATAAAATATACTCAGGTCTACAGTCCCTTGAAGCTGTGAAAAAATCAAACTTCTAATGAACGTAAAAAAAAAGATACGGCCGTTTATACCGCAAAAAAACGTACATTTTGACACTCTCAAGGGAATCAAAATTTATAGGATATTTCCCGTTAACCTAGAATCATTAAATTTGGCAAGAAGCAAGGTTATGTAGCACAAGTAACGGGAAAAATCCGAAAACCGTTAATTTGTAGTTATTTTTATAATACAGTTTGCTCCCAGTAGGTGGCCACGTTGATTGCGGCATCGGTGGCATTCTTTAGGTCATCCGAGATGCAGGTGAAGGGGTACTTAGGACACTCCAGCAAGTAGGGCATGGTCTGATCAGAAGCACCGAACTCGCACTAAGTGTTGGATGGGTCAGTAATCCCATATTCGACATATTGTTCTCCTCTCTTCCTTTTTGATGATACATTATTTTTATAAGCACTATAACCTTCAAAAAATGTTCAAAAATGCCGCGGTCAACAGAGGCCTAGTGTACAAATTTGACAACTATTAATGAAAAAAGAAAAACATAGGGACACAGTATATAATTATCCTTCTTATTCTGTTTATGAAATATCTTTTATATGGGGATATTTTTTAAGTCAAACTAAAAATTTAGCAACACCCACCGACCCGATGGGGTGCCACCCCACATTTAGCCAGTTGTGTTATACTTCCCATGACCCCCAAGGGGGTAAACTTATTGCCATAAAGCGGGTACACATTCCTACTTCAAGCTTTTACTGAAATTATAGTCTAATGGAAAAACCCCATAAAACTTTGTCCAACCATAAAATTGTACTAACGCACGACAACCAAGCTTGCAATCCCTACACCAATGAGGAACGTCCTAAGAATCAACACGTACGAAATCTGTTGTTATAATCGCATGGGCACTTCAAAATCTCCGAAAGATTAATACATAATCATCTTTTCAGCTGAAAGACGTCCACTGCTGCATAGGCCTTTCCCAAGCATCTCCAATTCAACCGGTACTGTGCTTCACGCATTCAGCGGATTCTTGCGGCCTTCACAAGATCATCGGTCCACCTTTTGTTAGGTCTTCCAACGCTACGTCTTCGGAGTACGCGGTCGCCACTCCAGAACCTTTCGAAACCATCGGCCATCTATTCTGCGAGCATTGTGCAAAGTTTCGTCAATCATCATTTTTATAACACAAGAGCGAGTATGACAATCACACTGGTAATCTTTAGGCTGACGTGGCAGCCATCTTAAATTACATTAAATTCCTTTCTAATCCACGCTAAACATAATATCTTCCACCCTACACGCAGATCTTAGTCTACAGGCCCCATTTTTTAAACAGACAATGAAAAATTACGAAGCCCGGAATGATTGATGGGTACGCTCGTACGTTTAAAAAACGATTCGGATGCTTAATTTCTGTGTCGTCAGATGTCAGTACTGTTTGCCCGTGATGGATTGTGTTTGACGAGAATGTAGTCCGAAGTTGCCAGTGTTTTCGGCCGAATGGTAATCTGTAACTGTTCTGCTTTGTTTCATTATCCCCTTGTCTCTGGGAGCCTGATCTAGTCACTGATCAGTTGATGTCCTGTCTAATCTCGTGTTCGGTTTCCGTGATTGGGTGGCCAAAATAGCAATGTGAAACTGATCAGAGGGGTAATTTCCGTATTGTTAATAACGTTTGCATTCACCTGTCAAAAATACCTATTACAATTTTCCTTAAATTTTTACCAGTTATTGACATTGATTGGCACTGAGATGAAATTGCGACTAGAGTTAGAACGGTTTTTAACTACGGGAGTTGACCTTCAGGGTAAATTAACCTGCGGGGTAATTGCGTATAACACACATAAAATGGCAATCGATCGCAATGCCTTTCATTTTGACATTTCAGCCACGCATTGCGTTATTTACATTGCTGAGTAGATGAATTTTTCAAACCTATGAAGCAATGGATGTGCTACACAATTACCCCGCAGGTATTCTACTATCAGACTGCTGTCCGTCTCCACTACGCTAACGTTTTCCTTCACAATACCTGTGTATTATGAACGAAAACGTTAGCGTGGTGGAAAAATAAGTTTATCTTCTGTAACAGTGAAGAAAATAGAGCAGTTTTAAAACTTAGTTCAAATTTAAAATATTTGAGTTTTATTTTTAGTTGGTCCGAAAATAGGTCAGTTTGGTCAGAATTATTTCCATTTTGAAGGAATATGTGACGTTGAAATTCGAGTATAAATATAATTTAACCGGTCAAGCTCCGCGCGTCGCCTATCGTCGACGAAACAATAGAAAATCAATCGTGTCTCATTAGCAGAGCTTGACAGATTAAACCATGTATAACTAATGACATTCCTAGTCTGCATACAAATATTAAATCAAATATATCCAATAGTTTAGTTGGCAAAAGCCATAGTTGGCCCATCACTGTTAATTAGCTTGTTTGAATTTTTATTTTTATTAAAAAATAATTGATGTTTTTCTTTTCGTTTAGATGGTACTCTTACTCGATGTTTTTAGGGTTACGTACCTCAAAAGGAAAAAAGGAACCCGTATAGAATCACTTTGTTGTCGGTCCGTCCGTCCGTCTGTCTGTCAAGACCCTTTATCTCGGGAATGCGTGGAGGTATCGAGTTGAAATTAAAACCATATACTCAGGTCTGCGATCCCATGAAGCTTCTAAGTTAACGCAAAAAAAAAATACGGCAGTTTATGCCGCAAAAAACGTATATTTCGACACTCTCAAGGGAGTCAAAATGTATAGGGTCCTTCCCGTTGACCTAGTATCATAAAATTTGGCAAGAAGCAAGGTTACGTAGCACAAATAAAGGGAAAAATCCGAAAACTGTAAATTTGTAGTTACATTTAAAAAAAACCGTGATAAACGACAAAGCCACCTATAAAGCACGGAACCCTCTGTGCGTGAGTCCGACTTGCTCTTGACTGGTTTTTTTTATAGTTCCATAATACTCCTTTGTTGCCAGTATTTTAATTTATTGTCGTATTGTTGTCACCACATTGTATAAGTTATAACAACTTTATCGTTAAGAGAATTCTCACGTTTTGACGTCTTACCTAGATGTTGCATTTGTCTTTAATTGACTGTACCACTTCCCATCAGGTGGAGTGTTGGCATCACTTACTTACCGGGCACCTTTCCAAACACTGAAAATTACCCATTCAGACTGCACAGTAACCAAACCACATACATACAAGAATGATGTCACTACATTTATGATCTAATGAGTCCATTATATCATAGCTACTGTATGATTTGATGTTATGGGTTTTAGTAATACCATAACATAACATCACCCTGTATTCCCCGAAGGTTAAAGGATGGTTTCCACCAAACGGTTCGCATCGCATCGGATCGGAACGGATTTTACAATCTTTAAACGATATGAAATCGTGTACACAGTATTTAAAGTCTATATTACCAAGCACAGCAGCTTGACCGCGAGCGTCTTCCGCGTCACGCGATCGTAGCCGAAAGTATGCAGCGACGCGCGATCGGCTCCGTTCGCCTGTTGTCGTATCCGATCGAATCCTTTCGGCTGTCGTCTAAATTTTTCATTTCTATGTTTTATGACTATTTTCTTCTTCTTCTAATGCAATAGCCAACAATACTACGTCAACTTCAACCATTTTCAAAAATTAGAACAACACGGTAGGAATGAAACTACACTTGCGTGCAAAAAAATTGGCCCACCCCATGCTCTCCATTTGAGACACGATATCACAAAAATCGTAATGAATATAATTTATTATTTTATACTGTGTGAAGGTAGGTAAGGTACAGTTTATTTGAACATACACTATATTTTGTTCAAAGCAATATTCTTGATAAGATCGACTCGATTCTTCAGATGTCCCCATTACTCACTTTTGCTCGGAAAAAGTGTGTGACTTTTTTTGTCAATGAAATTAACAAACGTTAAATTTTGTGTATTTCTGTTTGTTTAATCAAAATTGAACTTGATTTTTTTAACGGGCTTCAAAAAAAATGGAGCTTCTTTATTCAACCCCATATTTATAAGTTCGAGATTTTCTCAAAAACTACTGAATCTGTTTTGATAATTCTTTCACTAATGTAATCTACATATTTTCAGAAAGGTTTTAATATACAATATATTAGGTTATTGTTAGTAAAACTTCTTGAATTATATTGTTTCAAATCGAAGAGCATGGGGTGGGTCAGTTTTTTTGCACGCAAGTGTATTTGACTAGACGCAGAAACGGATACGTTCGCAAGCGACGGTTCAGAGCCGATCGTGTGCGTCGACATGCTGCCGGACGCGATCGGCTGTCGCCGCATCTATTTGTATCCTTTCCGATCCGATGCGATGCGAGCCGTTTGGTGGAAGTCATCCTTTAGACAGTGGTGCACTTAATACACCCACATTTCGCCAGTTATGTTTAAGTCCCATGTAATAGGGGGTAAGCCTATTGACATTAACCGTGCACAAATCCAGACTCCGGGCTGCTACTGAAAAATTCCATAGAAAAAAACGCAACAACACTTTGCCTGACCCTGGAATCGAACCCAGGACACCATACTCAGTAGTAGCGCTTGCGACCAATGAGGCAATCAGAGGCGGAGGCGGGTTTTAGTCATGCAATGAATTTACCATTTTGATCACGAATAACCCAGTGTAGACATTTTTGTGAGTTATGGAACGTTAGGGAGTTTCGTAATCTTTTATCGTTCGTTTGAGAAAGTCAATGCGATGCGAAAAATTTTGAACAGCTGTCTCTATGATCAATGTTGCTAAGAAGCAAAAAAGTGACATCGTAGTACATGCACTGGTTAATAAAATGCACACTCTTAAATAGATAAAGGTGTGTGAGGTAGGAAGGCGTACCGGAAGACGTAGCGTTGGAAGGCCTCCCACAAGGTGGACCGACGACCTTGTGAAGGCCGCAGGAACCCGTTCGAAGTGGAGGTGCTTGGGGGAGGCCTATGTCCAGCAGTGAACGTCTTTTGGCTGAAATGATGATGATGATGATGAGGTAGGAAGGTTGTTGTAGCAATGTTGGTAACCTATTCCAGAAGTCGACGTCAAGCTGGAATCGCTTAATAGGCCATGTCACAAAAACTCAAACTACTTACATTTTTTTTTTTCTATACAGTCAGTCAAAGTTGAGCGATGTATTAATTTTGAATATTTGGTTGGGCAAAAAGTTACAATATCTTCCAAGCTGGAGTAGTTGGCTTCGTATTTTAGGCAAGAATTTACAGAAACATTATTCAGCAACCCATAACAAAAAAAGTTAAGATTTGTAGCAACAAGAATGAAAAGACTGTCAGAGGGTGAAGATTTTTTCGTTTTTTTTTAATGCCAATCATTTTTAAAATACACAACTTAGATATTTTTTTATATTTTTCTGATATAACTATTATGACTTGGCCTACTATCCAATTCCGACTTGACGTCGACTTCTGGGACACCCTGTAACTAGTTCCACTTATTGCCGCAACACTTCTTTCATGTAACGAAATATACTCAGTTTGCGAAATTCACGAACTTTCATTTCAGTTCTGCCGTAATAAAAATAAAAATAACATAACTCTCTCATTTGTACCTAATTAAAACAGCAGAGAATTCTCAAACAGCAAAAGCACGACATGTAAATATATTTCATACTTCACGTTAAAATTCAGGAGTAGGGATCTAATATATTCGGTGCCGTAAATAAAACGGTCACGCCACCCCGAAACCTATTTGGAGTCTGTCCAAATATGTATAAATATTGCGCGATGTACGCTAAATAGCTTGGTTATAAGCGTAGTACCATATCTTATAGCGTGTTGGGCACTTTGATATTTTGTGGCATGGTTTGGAACCAATGTTTGTGAGTGTTGGCTGGGAATTACGGTTTTGAATTTGAGAATGACTTTCAAAGACAACGGGTATTGCCTCTGGTATGTGTATGATCACTTGTTAATTTTTTTGGCAGCTGGGTTTTCTTTCATTTAACAAATTATTCCCGATCAGAAAAGTTTTCGAAATTAGAACTTAATATACCTAGATAAACAAAAGTTTCAAACCTTGCCTCAAATTGCTGTCTTTTATCTATGGTTTTAAAAAACACGCTTGTGCTGACTTGGTGCATAACAACAAATGTCTCACTAAATTCCCTTCGTTTTACGAGTACTTTATTTAATTTGATTGTTTCACCTTCTTAATGATCAAAAAACGGGTGACAATACTGACTCTTGTAACACAGGTACCACCCAGCTCAAGAGTCAGGGCTTCAATTGAAAATGTAAGACCTTTTTTATGTCAATAAAACATTTTATTATTATTAAATATTTTAATACCGTGAAACATAAGAAAATCTAAATATCAAGGTATTACCGTATAAAATACATTTTAGATATATAAAAAATTGAGAACAGCAACCCTAAAGTATTTGATTTCCCAAAATAAGTTTAAATCGGGACTATTTTACAACTCGGTCACCAGTTTGACCTACTGGGAACAAGGGAACAGGCTTGCTTGCATAATTGATGCGGTATCGAATCGGATCATTTTAAAGCGTGAAAATTATAATGCGGTATTTTTTTCTATAAAGATACAAAAGCAACGATTAAAAGACAAACATGACTATAATAAAGCATGTACCTATATCAAATAAATATACTAAATTCAATTTTAATAGTATCGTCTTTAGGTACTGTTTCGTTTAACACGACCAGCAATGTGATAAAGCCAACAAGTTCTCATTCTTGACAATAATTTTATTGAGAGATTTCTCTGCCATAGTAGAGTACCGATAAAAATACGAGTATGCCATAAATACGAGTATGATACTAGATGGTGCAGCGATTGGCTTGGTGACCTACTGGACCCAACTTATCTAATATCTATATTAATAAAAATAAAAAAATAAAGCTGAAGAGTTCGTTTGTTTGTTTGAACGCGCTAATCTCTGGGACTTGATCGGATTTATAAAACTCTGTTGTTGTATTTGATAGCCCAATTCTTGAGGAAGGCTATAGGCTATTTAACATCACGTTATGGCCCCTTAGGAGCTGAGCAACATGACAAAAAAAGGTTGAAAAAACACTAAGCGAAAATGAAGTGACAGTGCGGGTAGGCGATGCGATGCGACGGGGTGGGTTGGAGGAAAAATAAATTTCTTGCGGACGAAGTTGCGGACAAGGGCTAGTTAATACTTTAAATAATTTTACTTTTGTCATCGACTCAAAAAGAAGACGATATTCTAATTAATTGGAATATTCTGATAATATAAAAAGGAGCTGGCATATGTCCATAGATTCAACATGATCATTTTTGTTTCTTAAAGGCACCCACGTAGTACTCACTAAAATTCCTATCCATTTACTAATTTGTCGATATCGACACAACAACAGCAACTAGAATAGAGATAAGTCAAACTCTATCCCCCTTACTAATAAACGTAAAATATCAGATGAATAGTTACACACCAATTTCTCTCTTTCAGTCGTCAGTAATGACTTTCGAAAGAAGAAGACAGCGTTGTGTAACTATACATACGCTATACAACGTTTATTAGTAAGGGGGTAGGCATTTATTTCAATTAAACCAATCGCAGGCACCAATCGATGACATAGTACTCATAATCTCACACATATGCTATTCGTGCCCGCGGTACCACTTTCCTCATAACACGATCACAATTACCGTGCTAATCTTAAGTTCTCCTAACGCATCTGCCTCTTCCCATCTCGAAATTATTTCACTTAGGATTGCAAAGTTCGAATATCATCCTTCCACATGCAATCGAAATTTTACCATATCCGGGATAAAGGAAGTTTCCGTGTCCCTGCATTAATGAGGTCCGGGCTATATATACTTTGAGCAAAGTGGATATCACTTAGAAGGGAATCATTGTTCGTTTTCTTGATCACCTAGTTATGTATATAATGTGAAAGTTGTAAGTTGTTTGTTGTTGTTGTTGTGTGTGTAAGTTGTGAAATTGTATGTGGAGGTAATCTTCGGAACTACTAATCCGATTCCGAAAATTCCTTTAAATTAATGGGTAGTTCTGTAGCTTCCCATTTGTGCAGTCAAAAATCGCCAATACTGTTATTGCAGAGTGTCATAAGATATTTATGTTAATATAAGAAATTTCTGTGTCCCAGCAGTGGGAACATTATAGGCTGTATATGCATTCGGATATAAAAAAGTTACTGAAATATTATGCAAAACAAACCCATAAGATTACCTACGCGATGGTGGTGATAAATCGATCATGAGATTCAAAGACAGGTGTGAAACAAAAGCACATCATAATAAAAAAGAATTCAAGGCAATACATGCAAAGAACAGCCTAGACTAGTCTAGTCACAAGAATCATTCCATCAAATAACGTGAGATCACAAACAGCTGATCCAAACAATATTCCTTTCCATTCCACCGAAATCCATCTTAGCCCAAAGTATTATTACAAACGAAAGGGAATAAGAATCTTACTCACACACACTCGATTCTCACTTGCAAAGATTTTCCTTTCAGCTTCACACACAAAGAACGAGAAAATAGAAATCTCTCCTAAACAATCAATATTGCATGACGTAAGATTCTGAACTGTCTCACTACTTTTTGTTCCCTGTCCGTCATGTGAGGAGAAAAATATTTTTTCCTCTCCATCCTTTGTGCGAACATCATGAATAAACTCTCGAGATTCCTTAAGAGCGGCTTACTCGATCCTTTCCAATAACGTTTTGTGTATCCAACGAGCTAAAATGTGGATAGACAATTTATGACTACGGTACTGTGTTATGTGGATTTATTTTTGGATTATTTTTCGGTAGTAGGGTATTGAGATTTTTTAGATTTTTTTAACATAATTGTGGAGAGAAATATACATTTTTGTGTTGATATTAATCAAATTTTATATTGATATTATATATTATATATTGATATTAATCAATATTAATAACGGGAAAACTTAATTACCTACTAACTGTAAATAACATAGATTTTAGTTTGATTGAGCAAAAAACTATTTGAAAGGGTGAGAAGTATTTTTTTATAATAGTACTAGCTGACCAGCTGACCCGACGAATTTCGTACCGCCCCGCCAGCTGCTCTGCCCCTGTTTTTTAAATCTCTGATATCTTCTAAGATATTCATTTTAATGATATGCTTTAAGGGGAAATTTTGATCTACATGAAATGCACAACGTATATAATGTATTTAATTGGATAAGGAATACCTAAAACTGTATTGTTTAAAATAGCTTGGTAAACCCATATTTTTTTGTAATTTGAAAAAGATAAAAATGAGTACTGTGGGTTTTTCTTAGGAGACAAACGTATACTATCGCGGATTTTTTTATCGATCTTTTTAAAATATACAATTACGTAGTACATTAATTTGATCTATCTCGTAAGGTTTAGCCAGCGTTTGCAATGTAAGCGCACAAAAATATGTTTGTTACGACATCACATTATAAATCTTTGAATTTCTCGGCTTTTTTCTACTATAATATGCATGTATACATGTATGCATGTGTACATATAAACCTTCCTCTTGAATCACTCTATCTATTGCTGAATTAAAATCCGTTGCGTAGTTTAAAAGACCTAAGCTTACAGGGAGCGGGAGCGACTTTGTTTTATACTAAGTAAAGATAAACATAAAAAAGATAATTAAATGGGGATTTTAGTGAAGGGCTCGCGGCTAAATTATAACAGCCGCAAGGGTTGATCGAAAGTTAAACTATGCTTGCTGCGGTCGGTTTATGTTCAGTCTCTATATTTATGTCTGTAATTTATATGGTGTACATAATAAAGAGTATTCTATTCTATTCTATTCTATTCATGCATGGGTGGGGTGATCATCCATTATATCGATACCTCTCTATGCCTCGGAAAACACGCTAAGCTGTTGGTACCAGCCATAGAAATGTAAAAAAACATATCTATGGTCCCAGCTGTCATTTGTAAAACTTACTTACGATAGTCAGAAGCCCAAAAGTCTGACAACCAGCCTTACCAAAGAGTATTGTGTTACCCGGTAACTAGGTTTGTAGAGGTCAGATAGGCAGTCGTTCCATGTAAAATACTGATATTCAGCTGTATTTGGTTAGACTGGAAGCCGACCCTTAAAAATAATAGTAGGGAAAGGGCAACGCAGATGGAATTTTGGCGGTGTTAATGAAAGGGTTCGGTGGTCAATTAAATAAAGCCAAGACAAATGAACGCATTTAGTATCAAGCGAGTAGTACCAAAAAATGTTGTTTAAAGTTGGATTTACACTGGGTCGATTTTCGCGGTGCAGCTGGTCGCTTACCAAATCGCCTCACAACCCAAATCGCCACCCCATTTACATTCCTTCTTGGTCGTGTACTTCATTACTATTAGGTCGTGTCCCTGAATGTGTGTGTATCCACGATGTTCTCACCTCATTTACACCGGTCGATAAAAATCGCAGGTGGCTATTTATTATTTATTTATTTATTAAATCTTTATGCACAAGTAAAAACTGTACAAAGGCGGACTTAATGCCTTAGGCATTTTCTACCAGTCTACCTTAGGGTGATACAGAGACAATACACAGTAGGTGCTATAACAGAGAAAAAAAAAATATATATAAGAAAATATTTCTAACTACGATATAAGAATATATACATATATACATACATACAACAAAATATAGGAAAAAAGTTATGAGACAAACAAGAAACCCTCCAACAACTTAATTCTGAGACGAATCTGCCAACTTCTTGTGTATATGTTCTCGAGCTTTCACTTTAAACGTGAACTGATTAGTTACCGTCCTGATATTCTGAGGGAGCGCATTCCAGAGGAAAACCGCCTGGACAAAGAAAGAAGATTTTATAAAACCAGAGCGATGAGAAGGACAACGAAGAAGACGATTATTCTCGGACCGAAGATTCTTGCTGTGTGCAGAGCATAAATATTGACAAAGAGAAGTCAGATAAGAAGGAGAAGTGGGTTTGTGAAGAAGAGAAAACAGGGTTGTCAAAGCCCTCAACGCTCTGCGCTGCCGGATAGGTAACCACTTTAAAAGCGATCGATGTGCGGATACATGATCATATTTGCGAAGATTGAAAACGAATCGAATGCAGCTATTAAGAAGTCGGTCAAGTTTATTGAGGAGATCTGCATTCAGGTCATAGTAGCACACATCACCATAGTCAATTATGGGGAAGATAAGGGACTGTACAAGCATTGCCTTAATATGCCTATTTCATTTTGCATCAAAATGTCGACCTTCATGCGGCCGGCGATCGCCTGCGACTGAGCGTATTTACGGGCGATTTTAGTCACCCGACAAAAGTCTAAACCTACTCTACTTTGGAACATGCGATTTTAGTCACCTCCGGCCTAGACGAATTGCCATTTAAACGCGGCTATAGTCATCTGTTAAAAGCCCACATTATTGATGTATTTGCAAGTATAATCTAAAAAAAATCTTTTGGACAACTAAAAGCAATTCTATTTTGTACAAAAGTGTCTTTTATGTGCCTCTTTGAAATAAATGACTTTGACAAAATGGGATATTAATAGAAGCTATTACTAACACCAGTTTAATAAAAAAATATAGCTGGCAATATAAAGTAAAGTGTAGTCAAGTGTTAACAATAAAAAAAAACAAGTAACACAAAGGTTAAACTTTCCATATTCGTAAATTAGAACATGCACTCTTTTGATATTATTTTTTCATTGTATGCTGCCAAGAGTAAAGCTTTAAGGGAGAAAGCATCCAAGTGCGTTTTGGTTTTTTTGTGCGTTTGATTTTGGTTTCACTCGGTATGGGTTCCGTAGTTCCAGCTTTTGATGTGCTAAATAATAGTGAAATCTGCATTAAAATCCAACAGAAAGTTTATATTTAGGTAACAAGAGCTACGAGTATATCTCAGTACTACTAAGGGTATATACAGATTGAAATTGATTGATTGATTTTTTGTTTTGATTGGTTGATAGATTGAATTGAATTTTGTTTTTTGCTTAATTATATTATAATATATAAATAATAATAATTAATTATATTTTTTTCGACCTAAGTCGTTTTATCGTTTATGCTTTGTACTTGTCTCATACGCTAATATTTTGCGGCTTATTAGTCTACTTGCCCACAAATAAATGAATTTCGTGTGAGTCGCCTATAGAAAAAATATTATTTTTATTTTAATTATTTCGATAACCAACAGCGATACAAAAAGTATGTAATAAATTATGTGTATTACAGTATACCTAGGATAAGTATAAAACATTCGAACGGACTACAGACTAAGAAATATTGAAATATTATTTAAAAGTGTCGATTCACCCGTTTCGGACGTGTAAATTTGACTAATAAGCCTGTACGTGTTAATAAACTGAAGTAGTGCTGGTAAATACAAGTCGACATAGTTAATCACTAATGACAAATCATACGGTCGAGAAGATTTTTTTTTAGTTGTGTTTAGACATTTTCTGTAGTTAAAAAACTCCATAAAATCCGGAGTTTTTTTTCATGTTGACATACGTAACCCTAAAACGCGATTGAAGTGAAAAGCAAGATTGAGGCTCAACGATTTTCTTTTGTTTATTAGCCGGATTTTTCCGGGTCTTGGAGTAACAGAAAAATACGAAACGTATTATCCGTTTTTAGAAGTTGATTGAAAATAAGTAGGTATGTTTGCAGTACAAAAAAGACGATGGTAAAAATAATAATAGATGGACATCCAGGTGCCTAAACTTTTAATTCATAAATAAGATTACAATCATTAAAATTCTCCAACTTAGTCGGCTGGCGAGATAAGTAAAAACTAATTTAAAAGCAATTCTAGAATCTAAGGCCTAAAACTTAAAAACCCGCTAAAACTTTTAATGCTAGTTCATAAAATTCATACCTAATAAATCAGATAAAATGTTTGGATAGCTTGGCTGAAACTGCAGGTTCTTATAAAACCACGAATTGTATATTTTATACGTGTACTGTTGACAGTAGATTTTTTGTAATGTTTATTTTTATTTTTAGCCAATTTTTTAGCCTTTTTAGGGTTCCGTACCTAAAAAGAAAAAAACAGAACCCTTAAACTATCACTTTGTTGTCCGTCTGTCTGTCTGTCAAGACCCTTTATCTCGGGAACGCGTGGAGGTATTGAGTTGAAATTAATTAGTCTACAGTCTCTTGAAGCTGTGAAAAATCAAACTTCTAAGTTAACACAAAAAAATGATACGGACGTTTATGCCGCAAAAACGTATATTTCGACACTCTCAAGGGAACCAAAATGTATAGAGTACTTCCCGTTGACCTAGAGTCATGAAATTTGGCAAGAAGCAAGGTATGTAGCACAAGTAAAGGAAAAAATCCGAAAACCGTAAATTTGTAGTTACATACCTACGTACGGAACCCTCGGTGCGCGAGTCCGACTCGCACTTGACTGGTTTTTTTTTCAAACGAGATAATCTTTTGAAAAACAGTCGTGCAAGCAAGAGGCTTCAAGTTTAGATGCTAGGTTGAGTAAAATATTATTGGTTGTCTTTTAATACATTTTTTTTTTATTTAGCCTACACTATCCCCCTGTTGAGCAAAGGCCTCCCCAAATCCTTCCAGGCATCCTACGCGTATATGTCGTCTCGCGACCTCTTCCTGGGCCGGCCTCGGCGGCGCACTCCTTCCTCAGGCACGCACTTTGTGGAGACTGTTGCCCAGCGGTCACTGTGCACGCGGCTGTGATTGATTTTTTACCATTTTGGTAAGGAGCCTTAAAAACTGTTCCATTATACCATATACAGGAAGATTTCTTTATCACCATCCAAATTTTTACAGGATGTTCTACCCATGAATATGAACAACTTTCACTATGGGACCAACTCTCATATCATGAAAAAAAAATCTGCTGTTTAATACAAAAGTTCAATACCTACTTGACCAAAATGTATGAAACATCTGATTTTTTTATTATGATTACAGAGTTGGTCCCATAGTGAAAGTTGTTCATATTCATGGGTAGAACAGCCTGTAAAAATTTGGATGGTGATAAAAAAATCTTCCTGTATAAAATCGTCGTTTTTAAACAACGTACTATATTGACAGCGCGTGGTTATCGCACGCCGCGCGTGGTTATCGTGGTTGTCGTAAAGTTTTATTGCCAACAAATTGCCAATGTTCCCTCTATTGTTTTACACGAATCAAAGCCACCCTTTTGCACACTATTATGGTGGAGGCTTCAGGTTCATTTGTGTTAAACCGCTAAGTGAATATGTAGAACTGTTTTGCATTGATTTCGGAATGTTATAAATCCAAAATACAGACAGATATCAACAGGAAATAATGAAATAAGGCATTCCCTAATCTGCTCCTCTATTATAGGCAGATACTATTTCTAAAAAGAGCATATCGTTCATATCGTTGTTAAAATAATTGCCAGCCAGCAGTGTGCCGAAGCTGACTCTATAATACGGTGTGTTGGACGTCAATAAAACAGGCCTCATCAGCATTGGTAAAAAAAATATAAGACCAGAAAGCCAATTCCCGAAATTACAAGCTGTCAAAATCTAGTCTAATCTAATCTTATCTCAGCGACAATAAAATATGTCAAAAACTTTTTAAAAATGTAGAGAAATTTGAGTTATTTTTGGCAGATGGAGACTGCTGATCTGTTTTAATTATTAAGTACTAACAAACCCTAAGCTATTTTGTTACTAACACTGTAGACCTCATTGTAGTCTGAATAAATAAAGAGTAAAAATTATTCATAAAAAAGAAGAAAGATTAATAATTATTATTTAAAAAAAACTTAAGTAGGACTGGGCCGGACATGTTTGCCGCATGTCAGATGACAATTGGGCTAAGAAAACCACTGATTGAGTCTCACTAAACGCACGACGCCATCGCGGCAGGCCAAGACGAAAATGGCGGAATGAGCTTGACTCCTACCTGCTCCTGCCGGCACTCGCAAAAGACAGAATTGTGTGGAAAAGGGAGGCGAAGGCCTTTGCCCTGCAGTGGGACAGTACAGGCTAGTTAGATAGATACATAATCAGCCTATAATGTTCCCACTGCTGGGACACAGGCCTCCTCTCAGTGAGAGGGAGTGGGCCGTAATCCACCACGCGGGCCCAGTGCGGGTTGGCAGATGTCACATGCCTTCGAATTTTTGGTTCTAGGACATGCCGGTTTCCTCACGATGTTTTCCTTCACCATTTTGAGAGCAGTGGTGATGAAATAATTTACACAAAGTAAAGCACCTGTCTGGATTCGAACTTAGATAGATAGAATAATAATAATTGCCAAAGAGCAATGGATCGCAGCATTTTAGGCGTTAAACGAACTGACAGAATACGAAACACCACGCTGTGCTCCAAAACGAGGATACTAGACGTAGGCAAAAGGGCTGCCAAGTTGTGGAGGTCAGATAGGCAGTCGCTCCATGTAAAATACTGGTATTCAGCTGCATCCGGTGAGACTGGAAGCCGACTCCGACATAGTTGGGTAAAGGCTAGGCAGATGATGAATCTTATCATTGTCCCCTTTACAAAAATCATGTGTCAAAATCATTTTCAAATTAAACTTTTAGGATGAATATGAACTAAAAAGGTCAGTAGGTAAGTAGATCTTGTTGATGATGACTTGTTTAGATCTAATCTACCTAGCTTAGAATCCTTGACCTATATTATAAATACGGGACTAAAGAAAAATAAACTTGACTAACAAACTAAAGCAGTGTTCATAATTTAATCAGTTATCTACTTTAGTGAAATGTATTCTAAATTGATTTTGAGTGACCATTTATAACAAAAAAAGGTCCTAATAAAATTTTGTTGTAATGGAATTTGAACTTTGTTAAGTGAGACATTCAGTTTCAATCCGTTCAGCTAGAATCCTTGACCGTGTTAAAAATACTGGACTAAAGAAAAAGAAACTAGACTAGCAAACTTTTCATTTGATTGCTGCAAACCTCGGTACACGGACGAGATCTTCTTTTGTTTTGTTTCAAGTTGCATGGACGGCAGATATTGCGCCGTGTTTTTTTTGCATTTCCTAGTATGGTAAGATTAGAAGGGCTTGTGGCTAAGTAATAACAGCCACACGGGTCGATCGAACAGGTTAAGCCACGCTTGTTGGTCACGGACCAACAAGCGTGGCTTAACCTGATCTGATGGGTGACCATCTTCACATACTAAGACCCCTCCGTGCCTCGGAAAGCATGTTAAGCCATTGATGTTGGCTGTCATTCGTGGATCTTTGACAGTCGTTACGGGTCGTCAGAAGCCCGAAAATCTGACAATCAGTCTTACCTAGGGGTATCGTGTTACCCAGTAACTGGGCTGCGGAGGTCAGGTAGGCAGTCGCTCCATGTAAAATACTAGTATTCAGCTGCATCCGGTTAGACTGGAAGCCGACCCCAACATAGTTGGGAAAAGGCTAGGCAGATGATGATGGTAAGATAAGAAATAGGCATAGGATAGCATGATCTTCATGTTTATTTACCTAGTTTTAAACGACTTCCAATTTTTTCCCCTTAATGTGATCATTTGTCTCTTCCACAAAAACCATGTTTCGAAATCCTTTTAAAGTAACAACTCATATGAATAAGGGGTCTCCACTCCAACGAAAAATACGATCAACGAAAGCGTATAACAAAAATTCTCATAACGCTAGTTGGATATTTTTATTTTCTTCAACACGAATATGGATGCTAAAGCGACTCGCTAGACAAGTCCCTGTATTTTTGTATCAAAGCAATGTTTGTTCTCTTATTATTTGTCTTGTTTATGCTTTATTTGCTGAGCAAGTGCAGTTAAAAATTATGTATGTATGTTTTTTTAGTTACGACCGTGGAAGTAATAATATAGAAAAATTCTTTAGCTTTTAACGAGTTGGACATTTCTTTGGGTCTGTGTGAGAAGTTTTATTTACAATGCTTTTGAAGCAAAGCAAAACAATTAAGTTAATTTATTTTGTTTACGAGCAGTGGTGGTCCAGTGGTCCAGTCCGACGTACAAGTTGTAGGACGTAGGTTTACCCAGACAGGCGCTTTACTTTGTATAAATTATTTCATCACCACTGCTCTCAAAACGGTAAAAGAAAACATCGTAAGGAAATCGGTATGTCCTAGAACCAAAAATTCGCAGACACTTGATATCTACCAACTCGCATTAAGTCCAAGTGGTGGATTACGGCTCACTCCCTCTCACCGAGAGAAGGCCTGTATCACAGCAATGAAAACATTATAAGCTGATTGTGATGATTTATGTTGCATTTTCGGCCTAAACTCCTGGAATACATGTGATGTGATTTCAGCAAATCGTAACCGTATTTTCCTTCTTTCTAAATCAATCTGCCTAGAATTTTCCCAACTATGTTTGGGTTGGCTTCCAATCTAACGGGATGCAGCTTAACATCTATCTGACACTGCTGGACATAGGCCTCCCCCAAGCACCTCCACTTCGACCGGTTCTGAGTTTCTCGCATCCAACGGGTTCCTTCGGCCTTCACAAGGTCGTCGGTCCACCTTGTGGGAGGCCTTCCAACGCTACGTCTTCCGGTACGCGGTCGCCACTCCAGGACCTTTCGGCCCCATCGACCATCTGTTCTGCGAGCAATGTGCCCTGCCCACTGCCACTTAAGTTTACTGTACATACTAATACATATCAGCTATACTTACTAATAATAAAGCTCAAGAATATGTTTGTTTGAACGCGCACGGATGCGGACAAAAGCTAGTAATATTGTATAAATTAACGTTTCCCTTATCTGGTCTCTCTCAAAACAGTAAACAAAATGACAAGCAATAAACTTCCCTACTCACTTTAATGAAACTCCCACAATGTAACCAGTTTCCTAATAACTAAAAGTGTTTACCGCAAAACTATCAAAACTTTTCACCTTCCGCCTTCCGTACAAAGAGATGAAGTCATTTTCCTAAGAATAATACATAAAATAGAATTCTCAATGGGGAATACAGAGCACAGAGGAGTCTCGGCGGCCGCTGTTAGATGGCATTATCAGCACTTTCCGTACAAACCAAGCGTGTCGCCATTTTTAATAACTTACTTGTGATATGATACTCCAGAATTTTGTTTATTTACTTTTTTTACTTTTTTGAGTATTACACCAAATTGCTTTTTTGATTTTTATCTTCACAAGAATCCGTGTGGATAGAAGCTGTTGCGAGACAGTGCTTCCTTGCTGAAGATCTCCCACCTGGACAAGAGTTTACTTGAAGACCTGGAAGTTTTTAAACTGACTGCAGACCCAGGTTGGCTGAAACCAGGAAAATCTGTTGAAGTGGAGATTTATAGACGACTCCACCTTGGAGTGTGAATGTGGTGCTGTTCCACAAACGATGGGACACTTAATATCATGTACGTACTGCATGTCCGGTCAGCTGCACGTTATAGGAACTGATGGACGCTAGTAATGGCGCCAAACACCTAGCCAAATTCTAGAATTTGGCTACATTGCCATCGACACGCCAAGAAGAAGAAGAATTGAAGGCACGTGACAGCCTTATTTGCGCTCAACACAAATTGCGTGCTTCGAATAGAAAAATAAAATTACGTTTAAAGGCACGATAAAAAAAAACATTACAAAATTAGTCCCAGGATACTTACGCTAAAAGGGTCTCACTAGCTCAGCAGAATGTCAGTTCAATCAATCAATCAACTCAGCCTATTGCAGTCCACTGCTGAACATATGCCTCTCCCAGGCTGCGCCACAACACCCTGTCCCCCGCCTTCCGCATCCAGTCCGTCCCAGCCGCCTTCTTTAGGTCGTCCGTCCATCTAGCTGGGGGGCATCCCACACTACGCTTGCCGATACGCGGTCCCCACTCTAGGACTGCACCACCGGCCATCGGTCCTTCAACAAACATGGCCAGCCCACTGCTACTTCAATTTGCTTAATCTGCAAGCTATGTCAGTAACTCCGGTTCTAATCCGGATAATTTCATTCCTGATTTTACCCTTCAAAGAGACTCCCAGAATGTAAGGTCACACTTATTACAGTCACCCGCATATCAGGTGGTAACCACAGATGTAGATAGATCTAGATACATAACGCAAGTATCACGATCTGTATGAAAACCAAGCGTGCCATTTTTTGACTACCTACAAAATTTCTAGAAGTTTTTCTGTGTCTGTGTAATTGAGTACCGCTAAGTATTCTGATAACATTGTACTACATGTTTATAGCTTACACTATAGAAGCTTAGTAACTTGTTGTGTCTATTATACAGAAAAGGTCCTAAGAACACATAAAAACTATTAGCAAACGCATGTCTGGTTTGAGGCTTTATGCAAACCAAGTCTTTCCTTCTCTTGTCGAAAAGTGGACCGAAATTGGACCGAAAAAGTGGACCGAAATTGCAAAATATTTTAGTTTTTTCTTGATTTATACATTAAACACTAATTGCATTCTAAATTTAAAGCTTCTATGTCTGCTAGAAGTGCCTTAGAGTTTTGATGATCGGTCAGTCAGTGAGTGAGTGACAAAATTAAGAAACTTTGACTAGTTATAATTCTTAAACTACTGGTTCAAATTGAATGAAATTTGACATATACCGTGTTTATACAATGCCTGCTTTGTTACTGAAAATTCAGGCTTCTGGTTTTATCCACAACGAAGTTATTGGGGGGTCGAAAATGGCCTGAACTGTTTCGCGAAAAGGATGGTACGGCCGTGCCGCTTTTTGCTCGACTTGGCCGGGGCACTGCCGTGCCCCCAGATTACTGTCTGTCATCACCTTTTCTTTTTGCCAACAAAACTCTTTGTATTTTTATATATCTATGTAAATAATTATATTATATTTAGGTACTAGCTGACTGAACTCAGAATTGCCTCAAAATCGATAAAAACAAATGTATGAGAAAATGTACCTTTTTTTTGGTGCATTTTTCCCATGTTTTAATAGTTATGCTGCTATTCGGGGTGGAGACAAATCCAACAAATCAAAGATCATAAAAATCGGTCCAACCGTTCTTGAGTTATAAATGGTGCAACTAAGACTTCGTTTTATGTAAATAGATTGTTTGTACAGTCTGGGCCATAAGTCCAGTACCACGTCAACGATCGTATTCGCCTGCACGGTACTCCGCATAAACATACATGTGTGAGTGATTTCAACGCAAACATTTACCCGTCATACAGTTACTACGAGAAGGTGATAGTGTGTGGGGTCAAAACTAGACAAAGATAACAATATAATTTGGTTTTCTTCATAATGTGTTCGCACCGAGCCAATCCGAAACTGAAGTCAAAATTTAAATCCATAATCATCAGTTCATGTGGCTAAAGTGTAGCAATGTATGACTTGCAAACGAGTGTCTGTCGGTTCGAAACTCACCCGGTTGGCTAGATCGATTTTGTTATTATTCTTTACTTTTTTATTATAAACAACAAATATATATTTTTTCATATAAAATTAATTTTATAAATAATTATTATAATAAGTAATATTTATATACTTTATATACTTATATGAATATTGTAGATTTTATTACTTATATATAATCATATACTTACTTACTTTATATGTGATATTTATGTAAAAATAATATATATAATTTCGTAATATATAGGTAGTTAAAATTTATACATTATAGAAATAATCTTTTTGTAATTTTCGGTTATAATGAATATCTAGTATTTTAGGTTGAAATAAAATAATAGTAGGTAATTTGAAGAAACATTTATTTATACTATTACTAGTGACCCGGCCCTGCTTCGCATGGTTTTTACCACTTTTTTATTTAATTATTTATTTAGGTTAGCCAACAATTGTTTACACAACACATTAAAAATAATTTCGTTAACATTGTTGATATGAAAATAAAATTGTTCTTATGCTTCTAACTTTATTGAGATTATAGCTTAATTATTCATTTTCCCAAAGAGAAAAGAAGATTGAAGCTTAACCCCAATCTTAGAATCATAAACCAACTTACGTATTACTAATTACGACCAGCACATCCCCTGTAAAAACAGCTTAGGTAATATTTAATATTTGGTATGACCTCCATTATTGTCAATGCAGCTAAGCAGACGTCGACGCATGGAGGCCACAATGTTTGCACATATATCTGTGCCACGTAAATTATCCCACAATTGAGTGCAATGGGATTTAAGCTGCTCAGGACATCTCTCATCTCGTGCTTCCCATCTTTGAACCATTAAACCCCATATATTTTCAATGGGGTTTAGATCAGGGGACGTGCTGGCCACGGAATAACTTTAATATCGGAATGCTGGCTAAACCACTCTTTTACAATACTGGCACGATGTATAGGACAATTATCTTGAACAAAGTTTAGTTCACTAAAGTCTTCTGAGGGGTAAACATTACGCACAGTAGGTAGCATTATGTCATTTAAAACCTCAACATAATTACAGCTGTTGGCACGCGTAGGTATGAATTCCAACTCTCCCGGCCCTTGAGCACTAATCCATCCCCACATATTCACACTTATTCTACCTGATTCTGTATTCGGAATAATGTTTTTGTCAGACCAGCGAGTATTGTCTTTCCGCCATAAATGAATTCTTCCTTTTTGACAGGATTTGAACGTCTTCTCGTCAGAAAATATGGTCGTCTCCCAGTTAAAATCTAAATAATCCCGAGCAAAACGTAGTCGTTCCTCCTTGTGTTTTTGTGTCAAAAATGGTTTTTTAGCTGGTTTCCGATGATGTAAACCTTCAGCATGGAGTGCACGGCGAACTGTTCGCAATGATGTATCAAATTGATCTGCAAACATTCTAGTTGGAATGAAACCATTTGTTTCATATTCTTCCACCATGAAACGTCGCTGCGTCGAGTTAATAAGCGGCGGCCTTCCACTTCTTACACGACTCTTTAGACTACCTTCTTCCTCAAACCTCTTTACCCAACGCCTCACAGTATTTCTCTAAAAAACGAAAATATTATTACACACTTGCAACTAGCGATTTATTTAAAAAGAAAATCATACACCACAACTACCATCATAATTTTATAATAATTAAAAATAACTTACACATAAGCCGGTTTCAGTAGCAATTTGAGAAATATTAAACCCATTTTTACGCAAGGCGACAATATTTGCCCTTGCATCAATACTAATATTTGCTTGCATCTTGAATATAGATAATCAAACAACACGCTAATCGCAATAATAACACAAACGCTCGTAACAAAGTTCACCAACCAACAACGTCGTAACTACTTTATTAGTTTATTTTGTTTCACATTCACCCTCATCTTTTTAATTTTTGAAGTTCAACCAATACTTAAGGAAACACATCTCATTGGGTCTAACTTATCGCAGACATTCAGAATTCATAATTAAAACACAAAAAATGTGTTGTTACTTGGGTTCGAACGCAGGCCACAATGTGCGAATCACCTTAATTCTAGCGTTAACCGCTAAGCCAGATAGACGCATATTTGTTAGGTGAAATTAAATACCACTATCTTATTACGCCGTCGCGACATGACAGGCTTGTGATCATTATATCGCACTCTTTCTGACTAGATAATGATGAAAGAGTGCGATATACGAGATCGTGTATGTGTGCAAAATGTTTGTTATAGAAAAAGGTCGTAAGTGCGACTTGTTTGATGCGATAGATTTGTGAAACTGGTACTGGACTTATGACCCTAATAGTACATAAAAACCAAGAAATAAACAACCCGTATTAAATGACATTAAAAACAAAATCCATAGCAACACACAAACACTTAAAAACTCTGCACTTTAAAACAAAAATAGACGTTACTTAGACGCGGAAGCTTTAAAATATTCACCGAGGTAGCACTTGACCAATTTTTTGTTTGCCCACCGAACGACCAACACAAAAAGAATCCGTGAGACACATTAAAACTTGTACTGTGGCGATTCTAAAAGACTGTTTTAATGGTCCAAAGAAAGTTGGAACCACTTTCCGAAGGAGTGAACTTACTAATTGAAAAGTTTCGAGATTAGAGGGCGAAGCTGTTATGGGATTACGCTGTTCGGATAATATTTTGTAAAGGGCAGAGAATTTTGATGGGCTCAAGTGTCAGAAATTTTAATGTGATGGTTGTCTACTGTCTGAAGTAATTATGTATAATTAAATTAGATGAATGATAACAGCCTATTTATATTTTTATTGCTTTCATATCAAAATAAGAGTATTATTTTAAATGCATAGCATTATTCCGTACAAGGTCCCTGTATAAAAATATATGTTACGTAGGTTCCATGTTTAGCCATATTATTCTAGAGCCACTTTCAATACACTTGGCAGTATTATTTCAATTTATTCCCATATTTATTATATTATCATCGGAGTCTGTTACCAGGACTCAAATTTTTATTTTGTACTTAATTTGCCTCAATTTGTTCATTCTCGAAGCTGTTGTTATTGTAGGTATGTCCTTGGGAATCCTTAAGACGAAGCGACTAATAAAGATATATTGTGTCTCCACTAGCAGAATCAAGGTTTCTCTTATTTTTCATTTGAACTAGCTTTCAACTTCTTTTTTCTCACAAAGTATTATAAACATTCGGAGAGGTAACGGCCGTGACTTACGAGTTGTAGGTCGTAGGTTCGAACCCAGACAGGCGCTTTACTTTGTGTAAATTATTTCATCACCACTGCTCTCAAAACGGTGAAGGAAAACATCGTGAGGAAACCGGCATGTCCTAGAACCAAACATTCGAAGACATGTGACATCTGCCAACTCGCACTGGCCCCCGTGGTGGATTACGACCCACTCCCTCTCACCGAGAGGAGGCCCATGTCCCAGCAGTGGGAACATTATAGGCTGATTGAACGGCGCCGCCGAGGCCAGCCTAGAAAGAGATGGCGAGATGACCTGGACGCGTATCACGAGGGCTGCTTCGAGGTGGCGCGGGAAAAGAGTTCATGGAAGGATTTGGTGGAGGCCTTTGCCCAGCAGTGGAACACTATAGGATAACATAAAAAAAAGATGATGTGATATAAACTTTCATCTCCTGATATGCCCCCGGATTCAGTTAATTTTTTTTCTAAATACCACTATGAGTCACTATCTCTTTTTCTTTATGATCCCTTGGTACTCTTATATCCGCTAGTAACCGTATAATAGCCGTTGGTCCTGCGCCTGATATCTGTCCGGTCGTGTCGGATTGCCGTCCCATCGGACAATGAGACTGATGGAAGAGAGAGAGTGCACCTGTGTCTGCGCACACACTTGTGTTGTGCACCATAATATCTTCCGCGCCGATAGCTAGTCTCCGCTTTAGATTTGTCGCCATGGTCGAAACTCGGTCTGGAGGACTTTTACTCTAATATGTGACATACATACTCGCATCACTACAACTTCTAAGAAATTATTTCCAAAATATCTGTGTTGTATCTACAATAATTGTAAGAGTCTTTGGTCAACTGGAGCCACTCGAACTGATCCCGCGGGTCCAGTTGACCAATCATTTTCTTTATTTATCGGTTTAGTACGCTGTTTGTTCTCTGTCAAACGCCAATCTGTGTTAGGTATAAGATTTTATCCATGTTTATTTTTAAGTTTCCCAACATGTCTGATCTTTGTATATCCTCATCAAATTACTAGGTATTAGAAACTCTCTCCATGTTTAAAGTCTAAAGTTCATAATTAGTTCTGGACTTAGCATGATATTAAATGTATAGAAATTGTGGGAGTTGGCGTTCTACTTGTAGTATGTCTAGTAATTTGTAGTGCTCTTTGACGATACATGTTGGTATCTTGTTGATTACTATGTGGTGTATATTTATAGGTACTGGTATTATTTATTTTTCTCTACATTATGCTTTGCGGTCATGTTAATCATTATGATGACGTCAAAATTGTAGACAACTTTCTACAAAGCATGAGAGATAGTGTTCTCGCGTTTGTCATAGCCCTGCGGAACAAACAAAGATCTAAAACCTTTGTAAGGTTTTTTTTTCGCAAAGACCTATTTACAAAAAAAAAAGTGGGAAAATTCATGTTTGCAGAGTTGTTTTAAGTTAACAGTAGATGCGCTTAAAGAAGTGAAATCGTTTGAACCCCGATCAGATTCAACAAACAGTTTCTAGACAGCAAAGTTTTAGGATTGGATTATTAAGACTTTAACAGGGTGCCATTCGCAGAAGTACGTAAAGCTGGGCTAAGCCAAGCGAGCCAGCTTTGCCTCCTCTCATTAAACTGCAAATTAAAAAGAAGAAGTTACCTATGCTGACAAATTAAAAAGGAAAAAGTTGAAACTTGCTAAAGTTGCAGCAAAAGTTTTTAACATGATTAAAATTGAAAGTATCCCACAACCGGAGTTAAATGTAAATATTAATGAATGTAAATATTAATTTATGACGTATTTTGACGCTTAACCTGATCGATCGACCCGTACGGCTGTTATTACTTAGCTACGAGCCCCTTCCTCTGAGATAACGAGACTTATACCTAAATATAAGTTTACCATAAAATAATCTCTAATCAAATCAAAATGCTTGTATTATATCCTCGAAATATTTAATCAAAATCAAACTTTGTCATTAATTTGTAACTTTGTAACATAATAATCTTTGCAGAGTCCCAAAAACTTTAGATGATAATTATGACGAAGTACTGTTTAGCAGTTCAACGACGTATTCTCTAGATGGAAACAATACCTGACTGAGCCTGTTTATGTGATGAAATAAATGAAAGACATTATTGAAGTTTCGCTTGATTAATATCACAATATTAATCTAGCAAAACTTTGACCCACAGGTCAAGATACAAAATGCCAAACGAGTTTTTAGAACAAATATCATTTAGATAATTAATTGAAGTTTATTGTTGGGAGTTATTATGTTCGAGCCGTTTGGGTTTGAAATACTAGGACCATGGGGTCTGGGTTTCTACTTGGTTTTTCGATGCATAGCCAATTGGCTGGTCGACTTTTCATGTGACCAGAGGGATGGCCTATTGTTTGGTCAAGGAACATCATTTCCAAACAACGTGGCGATGCTGCCAGCTTTTTGGGCACTTTTCCTATTGACAGCGATGCGGACGAATTTTTGATGCCCTATGATTCTTTTCTCTCTTCTTATATACACAAATTTACATATTATTTTAAGTCTGTTAGCTTATGTATTAAGTAAATATTTATAGTTTATTGTTTAACAAATAATAGGGAAATTAATTGTTTGGCAAATTGAAAACCTTCAATTTTTTTAAAGTTGTGTGAAATGGCTAGAACACGGGCAATTAGTGTAGTTTCAATTTGATTATCAATTGATTTACCTAAATGTACTATATAAGTTACAAAATTATTATACATCAGTGAAGGATGCTTTGAGTCACAAATTCTAACCTAACCACCATAAATGGCATTCCAGTAAAAGGCAGGCGTTAAAAAATAGTGCAGATGGTGAATTTCATTCGGTTTTTGATGCGTGAACATTGAAACAGTTTGCAGACCTTTCTTGCTTCCACACTTTTTCTTCCAAATAGCGAACTTTGGATGACATAAATTTTGTTCTAAAAACGCTTTAAAAGCATCTGTGAAATAGTTGTACTGTCGCTTGGGACTGTTTGCGTCATCAGGTCATTGCAAATGTAGGTTACTACATTACACCTCTGATTAATCCTTTGGGGATTACAATACAGACCGACTTTATACCTACCTTCATATTAATATTACTAGAGACCCGCCCCGGCTTCTCTGATGTGGAAACATAAATCAAAACTTTGAGATTTCTGTACTAGGTATATCTAAGTTATATGTCAATGTATTTATATACAATTACACATACAGGCCATGTGTCTGATGGGATTTCCCCCCTGCAAAATTGACGAATTTCCATACAAACTTTCATCCCTAAATGAACCCCTTTAGGGGATTAATCTTCAGAAATCTTGCCTATTAGTCCTATAGAGACTCTAAGAAGAGCCCCTTTATGTAATTAAACAGCGATAGGATTTCTCCAGTTATATTCATAGAAAGACTTTACATTACCACGTTAAAACTAGCACTGACTACTAAACAAAAATACTTAATAAAAATATTTGACACTTGCTTGAACGTTCGAATGGAACACGCGCTCAATTATAACCAGCCTGCACTACATAAGGTAAGGCTACATATACAGGGTTATTGGAAAAACACCAAAAACCTCTTAAGAGGTCATTGTACTCATCATTATGAACAACTTTTACTATGGGACCAAGCCAGAAATCGCGAAAAAAAAATCAGCTGTTCCCTACATTTATGTTCGTATAACTTGTCAAAATGTAGGGAACAGCTGATTTTTTTTTCGCGATTTCTGGTTTGGTCCCATAGTAAAATTTGTTCATAATGATGAGTACAATGACCTCTTAAGAGGTTTTTGGTGTTTTTCCAATAACCCTGTATAACCTCTACAGTACTCACCTTCATTACAAAAGGAACTCTTGAGTAAATTTCATGCTTCTAGAGCTAGACCCACTGGTTTAAGATGTTTGTTGTCTGCCAGTGCAATAATTTAATATTTTGAAAATTTCCGGATTTAATTGTTTATTATTTTTTATTATTTAATGATATTCGAACGAGGCACAGGCGCACAGCACAAGGAAAGGTGGAAGAATATGGGGATACCTTTGCCCAGCAGTGGGACAAAATTGGTTGAAAGAAAAAAAAACTATAGCCGCCAATCCGCCCTGAGTAGGCGTGGATATGCTCATGCCTTCTCTGTATGAGACAAAGATTAAGTATATCGTAGTATATAATAAATCTCATCATCTGCCGAACCTTTTTCCAACTATGTTGGGATCGGCTTCCAGTCTAACCAAATGCAACTATTTTACATGGAGCGACTGCCTATCTGACCTTCACAACCCAGTTACTGGGTAATACGATACCCCTTGATAAGACTGGTTGTCAGACTTTCGGGACTACCCGTAACGACTGTCAAAAATCCACAAATGACAGCCAGGACCAACAGCGAGACACGGGGGGGTTTCGGTATGTAAACGTGGTCACCCATCCACAGCCTAACCGCGGCAAGCGTAGCTTAACCTAATCGATCGACCTGTGCGGCTGTTATTATTTAGCCACGAGCCCTTTCCTCGGGTAGTATACAATAAATCTATGGTATGACACCAGTCCTTTGCTCTGCAGTGGAACAATAATAGGCTGGTATTATTATAATTGTATCAAGTAACATTTCCTCTTTTAATTAGCATCCCTCTTTTGTTCCAGATGATGCATTCGAGTAACAAAGAACAGGAACACGCTGGAAGTACAAGACTGTACAACGAATGGATGAGGCAAGGTTGAGTCATGCCGGGGCTGTACTGGAGGGTCGATATGCATGCCATGGGCTTCAGCTACCGACTCAAGATCGGTATCGTCGTCATTGTCATCATGGTACTGGGGTTTTTTAACGAAAGTCAAGGTGAGTTTATTGAATTTATATTTTATGATAATATACTAGCTGTGCCCGCGACTTCGTTCGCGTGCATCTCGAAAAACAAATTGAATTTCAAGGGTTTTAATTTTTTTTGCACGGAATCCTCGGAACACTTTGACAGTTCAACAACATTCATTGTGTCCTTTGAGTTGTCGAGAAGACACGTTTTTCGAACATATGAAGCAATGAACCTTTAAAATGATTCAGATTGAGATTGTTAGTGTGTTAGTTAATTAGAATGAGAGTGCAGGTCGGCAGGGACATCGACGTGCAACCTGTTACAATGGATTCAATACCATGTTTCCGAAAGCCCTTTTAAAATATTGGTGGTAATTAAAAAAAAATTGCTGTTCCATGTTCACATTTTGATAGAGGTGGAACACCGCGGTGGTTTTAGCCGGTAAGAGTCCGGCATGCCCCTCTGTCCCCCCCACGACGGAGGAAGTCCATGACGATTTCCGCCGCGCAACAAAAAAAAAAAAAAAGGTATAGCACTTTTCAATGAAACAGGAGATTTTTGTTTGATAGCCGACTAAAAATTTCTACGCTAGGGCTAGGGGGTTTATAATCATGTGTTGAATTCATGGTTATGGTTTGCGCGTCGATGTCCCTGCATCCTGTATAAATGATAAATGATTTTATTTCTGTAAGTAGGTTTGCACAAACACTTTTACACGTCAATCATATTTTAAAAACTAGATGAGGTCGGCGTTTCCTATCTGACTACTCTGAGAAGAAAGGCCGAAACAAACTCAGAGGTCACAGTCTCTTTTAAAGTCCAGACATAATCTTATACAAAGATGGTCTGTAGAAACATTGTGAAACTTGATTCCGAAAGCCCGTATAAGATTTCGGCGGTTATTAAAAAAAAATTGCTGTTCCATACATTTTGATCACATAGGTATTGCACTTTTCAATGGATTGAATGAATTTCTAGAGGGTTTAGAATCATGTGTTGAATTCATGGTTTCAATTTGCGCGTCGGTGTCCCTACTATCCTGTATAAAAGGATGGTCTGTAGAAACATTTGTGAAACTCTCGTCCGTAAAAGCAAGTTTCAAAATTCAATGTGAAAACGATAATCGATATTTTAATTAATGTACTAACAAAGAAAGCAGATTGCCTTGAGTTGAAAGTAACGGTTAATAATTGCTTTTAAGCAATAACTTTTAAGTGCCGTTAACTAGTCTTTTAAATAATAGGGTGTTGTTAACGAAGATAATTATCGTAAGAAACAGGAGTTTACAGTTTAGGTATCTGAGAACAAAAATGACGAGAAAAGTCACATTATTATTTTTTATAGCAGTGGCAGCCCTTTGGTAACGGAACCGACTTACGAGTTACTGGATGTCGTAGATTCTTACCCAGGCAGGCGCTTTACTTTGTGTAAATAATATCATCACAACTACTTTCAAAACGGTGAAGGAAAACATCGTGAGGAAACCAGCATGTCCTAGACCCAAAAATTCGAAGACATGTGACATCTACCAACCCGCGTGGTGGGTTACGGCCTACTCCTTCTCACCGAGAGGAGGCCTGTGTCCCAGCGGTGGAACCATTATAGGCTGATTATGTATCTTTAATAGCACGATGGTGCTATTTCTTCCTACGTGTTTTTTTGGCAGTTACTGACGAAATATTTTAAAAATAAAAATTGGTATTTGAACGGCAATGTGTGTGCGCGTCACCGAGACCTAAAAACATTATGACAAAAATCAAATTCCTACGTGGCGCAAATATCTAGGAGAACCTCTGTGACAGACGGACAAAAAAAGGTTCCGTTTTTTATTATTGTTTATTTTCATTATTGTTCGTGCTTACCGGTGGGCGCGGTGGCAGTCAATGCCTTAATTTTTTTTTTAAATAATCTTGATAATAGTAGATAATATACTACAATACAGATCATATTTCACTTTATTAACCATCAGAATTCTTAATCGTCATCCATATACATAATGCTACCAATATCTCGAACCACATTCCAATAGCCACTTAACTAGTGTAAACACGTCAAATCCATTTGCTCTGCATCATTGGGAACGTCGTAATTAATGTTTCCTAATACCTCATTAATTAGATCATAAGTTAGATTTAGTGGCCTAACGTACTGGGCTATTAGGCTACCATAAACTGTTGAGTATGGACCAGTAAGCTCTGGGAAATTATAGACTTTGATATTATGAATTTGTGTTTCGCGTTCTGTGAGCGCAATGAATGGTCTTTTGAGGAATATTGGAGTGAGTTTATAAAGTGGGTTTAAAGCCATTGCTGTAGGCTATTTATATGTGTTTAAATTTTAGATACCGGAATTTAAATGATCATTTAAAGTTCTACGATGTATTTACGAGATTTTATGTGAGAAAGTTTCAGTAATACAATAGATATTTTGTTGTCAAGTAAATTGAAACACAACGTCTGTAGCAATTACAGTCAAGTGATTATAGAGTAATTATAGTCATTCATAAAGTCTTCGTATTGACTTTGTAAAGATGTGTCACGTGACAGCCTTCGTTCGGTAGCGTAAAACCTTCGTAACGCGAGGTCGCGCGAGCCTTCGAAAGTTGGTTCTGATTCGTCTATGAAAGGAATGCGGACTACGTATCGTCCAGATTGATCGCGATAGTGATCGGTAATAAACTTTTGCTCGCATAGTAATTCATCTGGAGTCAACTTCGATGAATTCGGTAAAGAATCTAGTTCCCAGAAGCGTTGAACTAAAGAGTTTAACTCGTTTTCGATGTCGGGCAACGTATGCAATAAAGTACTAGCCGAGAGACAAGTTTTGCCTAAGAGAAGCCAACCGAATGTTGAATTAAAAGCGGTAGGTTGATTGATACCTCCATTAATATACTGATATAAGTAGTTTCCAATGTTTTTTTTGGTACATTGGCGCGTGCTAAGTAATATATTATATAATTACAAAACCTCTAATATTTACAAGATATAAAAACTGAACCTAAAATTTTATTTGATATAATGATGAGTTAATATAATAAACGATTGATATAATTTTAAAGTACCTAATTTCTACAAGCATAACAGACAATTAATATAAAATCGTTTGATAGGTAGGTATACCACTCAAAAGACATAAAACCTATTTAGTCTTATTAGACTAAATAGGTTTTAATATTTTTTTTTTTTTTGTTATTTCTGTCATAGTATAATATCTAGTAACGACTACCACCTGCCAAGATAATAGCTCGACGGAGCCCCACTCGGCGGGGCTCCTCTTTCTGGGTGGTTATAAAAGAAATAACCACGAAGGCTAGCCGTCTAACCTGACCTATCCGAGTCGGATTGCTCTGAATCGGGGTGTTAACCATAATGATACCATGCATCTTGCATTCAAGCTAGCATGCAGCATGCAAGCAAGTATACAGCATACAAACAAGCATGCAGCATGCAAGCAAGCATGCAACATGCAGCAGGCATGGTTTCAGAGATGGTTTTAACGCTCACCACCGCAGCTTCGGCTTGCTGACCAGCTTGGCCGGCCAGCCTTAGCCGCGGCGGCGAGGATTACACCCATCTGCTCCTCAGCTCGCGGGCCGCCTCGCCCCTCCACGCCTAGGCGGGCTTAAATTACACTCTAGGGGTAGGGCAGACAAGACTACGTGTAGTCCGTTTTGCGACGATTCGTTTCTGTCACTAACTTTTGTAGCACAACATATTGACTTTTTGAGACAATATTTTAATCCACGAAGCCACGAAGGCCTTCTGACCTAACCTATCCGAGTCGAATTGCTCTGAATCGAACCATAATGACGGTATCAATATATATTTTAAACGATATATACCTAATGATTTTCAATTAAATAAACGTTATATACGAAACGTTACGTTATACGAAATAAGTTTTAGAGTATATAAATGTTAAATGTAAAATATACCAAATAACTTTATATGATATGAGTCGTATCCTGCTAGCTGACATATGGCTAATAATTTAATTTAATGTTTGGTGTTTTCGTTATGTTAATTACTTACCAGATTGTATGGAATCAAGTTTTTCCAACTGTACAGACAGCTGTACTGGTGGTGAATTTGTTGCGCCATTTTTTCTTTCCAGCTAAATCACTAGCAAGTTGTGAATAATAGTGTAAAGTAATGTTGAGGTTCAAAAAGTGCTGATTATCAGCCTACTTTGAATAAATGACTTTTGATTTTATAAAAGAAGAAAATTATAGATCCAATGATAAATTGACCAGTCTTTTCTTCCTCTTCTTCTTCTATGCAAGTCTATGGCATTTACGTATTAGTATAAAAAGCTCAGTAGGTGAACACGGTGACCAAGTACACCATGTTGTTATGACATGGGATTCAATGGAAATAGCAAATGGGACCCATCGTTAATACCTAAATATGGGATTCAAAAGTGGGATCCAACGAAAATAAATCTACAGTTGGTATGGACTTAAAACATACAGTTGGGGAATGATTTGATGGTCTTTTATCGATAACAAAAGACGTTAATACATAATTTACGGATTTCAGGTAAAGTGAGAGCAGTGATCAGTTAGAGAGCAGTGGTGGCCCAGTGGTAACGGCCGTGATTTACGAGTTGTAGGTCGTTGGTTCGAAACTAGACAGGCGCTTTACTCTGTGAAAATTATTTCGTCACCACTGCCCTAAACCAAAACGGTGAAGTAAAATATCGTGACGAAACCGGCATGTACTAGAACTAAAAAATTCGAAGACCTGGGACATTTACCAAACCGCACTGGGCCCACGTGGTGGATTACGGCCCACTCCCTCTTACAGAGAGGAGGCCTGTGTTCCAGCAGTGGGAAAATTATTGGCTCTTAGAAAAAGCATATTTTATATGATCCTATCAAAAATATCCCCATGTTGAAATGGAAACGATTAACATAAAGATGAAACGCGAACAGCAATTTAGGTCATACCGATCATCAATAAACATTCCCAGCTTAGTCCCTAAATACAGAAATACGCTGTTTTACTATAGACTTAGATATCGCCGAACTTAGCACAATAGTTGAGAATAATTAGAAGCTCTAGGTAAACTTGGCATTGTCCGTGCTTAGTTTGTGGAAGCCACTAACTAATTTGGCACCTCATGTTAGAACTTGCTGTTTAATCATACAATAGTTGCTTATCTTAGTTTAATAGACAAGATCTTTGTAAGGTTTCTGAATATCAAGTATCTGAGCCGTAAATCTGCTGTCAAAACTCATGGTAGCAGTTGTGTAGATAAGCTATCAGCGTATATAGACCTTACGAGATAGGAAATAAGGTCTAAAATATTTGACACTCACTTGAACACTGGTACTATCTAATGTTGCCGGGTAATACTACTGGATCTATTGAGTCTTATTATAATTTAGTGAATGGTCACTTTTGTGAATTGTTGACGTAAATAACAGTAGAAAATCAAATCATTTGACATGACATTAAGCTGCAAATTAACCCCCTTACTAATAAACGTATTATATGAGATGAATTCGATACACACCGATTTCTCTCTTTCAGTCGTCAGTAATTTGGCTTTCGAAAGTAGAAGACAAAGCGTTGTGTAACTATACAGACGCTATACAACGTTTATTAAGTAAGGGGGATAATGGATTACATTTCAGTTTAAATAACCTAATTAGGCCTTCATAAACCAGAAGATCAAGAACAATTTAGACAAATTAGAGTTATTTTTGACAGATTCCGAATGATAAAACAGAATGCGAAAGTTCTTAAAAGTATGGGAATTGTCTCTCAAGGATTGGATAGTATAAGATATTATGATTAAGTATATTAAATAAGAAAGTTTTGTTAGAACAAAAACCGAATGTTCTCTTCGTAACCAACTCAGCCTAAATAAGCCTCTCCCAAGTTGCGTAACAAAACTCGACTCACCATCTAAAAATAAAACCCTCTATAAAATAAAATAAATAATATTTATGTGGTGTTAGTATATAGTATGATGACCTAAAGAATTCCAATGATGCCGCAGTCAACGTGACCACCTACTGGACTCAAACTATATAAAACACCGAAGAAGAGTACCATCGACACGAAAAGAAGAAAAATAAATATGAACTATAATCCATATTACAAATAACAACAATACAACCATAATTATGATTAGTCCTAAACCGTATGATATAAATCAATTAAGAATTAGTGCTACCTCACTAATTCTTAATTGATTTATATCATACGGTTCAAAAGGATTACCTAATCTAAAAGGATTATCAGAAGGACAGACAGACCAACATACCTTCGCATTAATCTCCCTTACGATCAAAAAAGGAATTTGTGTCACATCCATATTACAAATAGGTAACAACAAAGCACCATATTATTAGTTCTAAACCGTATGATATACATCAAATATGAATTAGTGAGGTAGGACGGCTTCAAAAGGATTACCCGATACCTATATCAGAAGGACAGACAGACCAACATGCCTTCGCATTAATCTCTCTTACGATCACTAATCCTGCCAAACGTGAGATTATGACACATCAATGGCTGAATATTGCGAAGATTCTGAAATGTTAGAAGGCTCTGACGTCATCGATACCATTTAACTACATTGGATTAGGGATCCAATGTAGTTTGATAGTATTGATGAAATAATGATTGAGTGATTGGTTACTTTGCTAAAGATGGCGAATATGATTCCTGTCCTTATGGGACTAATGTTTGTATGGCATAAGATTAAAATGTACCTTTTTATCACATCTATTTAAAAAGAGCTAGTTTATTCTTCGTAAACAGGGACTAAAATAGCTTTTTAATCCCTAGGGATTAAAAGTGATTCCAATTTGAAATGTGGATATTGTTAGTAAAAGTTCAAATCACCAAAGAGATCAATCACGAACATTGTGTGAACAAGTAACAGGCTGTATGATAAATTAAAAAGCACGCGAGCCAACATAAAAAAAAAGTTTATGAAAAAACTTTTTTTTTATGTTGGCGTTTTCGTTCGTAATTGTTTACTATAAATTGTATGTAAATAAATGAACGTACTATTCTTATTCATAAATTGCGCTTACTTATTTTTTCATAGAGGGTGATAAAAAATAGAGTTTCCACCTCGGGATCAACATTATTTTAAGCTTGAGGGATGTAATTTTAATCCAGACCGGAGCGAAGGATTCTGTAGCAGAATCCCGAGCGCAGCAAGGGGTTCTAAAGTAGAATCCGAAGCGTTAAAGAAATACTCTAGCCTTGAAAATAGTTGTTTGCTGGGATTAGCAAACAATCTACTATTAAGAGGTGAATATATTTATTTTTCGTTCGCAGCTCTGCTCCCAATTTGTATCATGCTCATTATTTTTATTTAATAGTTACTAGGTTCTGCCCGCGGCTTTGTCCGCGTGGATGTCGTGCTTCGTGCTACCGGACAAAAAGTAGCCTATATCCTTCCGCAGGATGCCATCTCCTTGCCAAATTTTATCGAAATCCGTTCGGCGGTTTAGGCGTGGACAGGTAACATATAGACAGAGCTACTTTCGCATTTATAATATGAGTATATGTATGCCTTAACTTACCATTATTTGCTACTTTTTCTCCAGCAGCACAGCGTCGAGCAGTAAGAGTCTGGCATTATGCTAAACTGGACCTGGAGGCCTACCACAAGCTCTTAACGCGATCCATTTTAGGACCTAAACTGAACTGTTCTTCTAATTCGTACCATGACGTCAGTTTAACGATTCAGTTTAGGCCGTGCCATCTGCTGACAGCGATTGTCCCAAACTGAGTCGCAAGTTTTGGTTTCATTCATACTTGTTTGGTACCATGATGTCCATAGAGCAGCTCAAGCGATGCAGTTTAGGAACCTAAACTGAAATGTCTTGTTTTTGAATCGTTTTTAATTAGATCATGGTAGGCCACCAGTTTTGTGCAGCGATGCGGCGCACGCTGTTTTACCTATCTGCAAAGAATGGAACATGTCGTTAGGTTTTTACCTGTGACTCTTTTGCTTTTCATTGTCGAGTTGTTTCATAGAAAGTGATACTAGTTTTTACGAGATTTACATTTAATATCAAAATACGTTTGCAAAATGATATGCAAAATACCAGAGAAAAAATAAAAAAAGCAACACAGTATATAACAAATCGTATCTATCAACAAATAACGCGTAGAGAGCTACGCTATTGTGCACCACTACATATGTTTGACTAACTAATGTGATTATTTTGTTCAAATATATTCACTCGCATACTACAAATATATGGAGGACGTTGTTCGGAATGTATTTTACTTCCAACGTTTGGATATTGTTTGTCACATTTGTTTGTTGGTTTCAACTTGGATTCCTATTGTTTGGGTGGTGAGCCACAAACAAGTTTAGCCGAATTGATTTTCAATTAAAAGTTATTTTATTAACGCTTTTATGGGTTTAGCGTTTTGATTTCGTGTTGGAATTTTTTGTGTGGCTTGTTTTTGTGGGATTTTATTGACATCTTTAAATAGTTTCATACTAAAATTATAAATGCGAAAGTGTGTCTGTCTACCTGTTACCTCTTCACGCTTAAACCGCTGAACCAATTTAGATGAAATTTGGTATAGAGATAGTTTTAGTCCCGGGAAAGGACATGGGGTAGTTTTTATCCCAATATTTCTACGGGATCGATATTTATGCGGGTGAATCCGCGGGGCGCTGCTAGTATTATTAATATTTTAATTTTTTATTGTAAATACATATCAACCATCATTTTCCTGCCCTTAACCCAAATTATTTAAGTTCGGCCCAACATGTCTTTTTCTTCCATACATCTCATTAGTCTTTATCTCGGTAGTCACCCCCTGGGGTGGGTGGAGGGGTCTGTCAGACTCCTACTGACTAAAACCACACGGTGTCCTGCTGCTACCTTTAGCCAGGGTGCTGGAGTGCTTGCGCATTTCGTCACGCTCCCCCGGCCAGGTGTTGGCCCACATGAATCCATGCGGACTCCGTCACCCTCAGCGGCCGCAAACGGCCATATCATCTTTCACACATTCCAATCCAATCCATCGTTTCTTTGGACTTCCTCTACATATATTAATCCGTAGCAATATTCAAAATGGCTCCTAAATCTTGGTCTTCCGTACCTATTAGTTCATAAGGTATTAATTGTACTCCACTACCAAGCGCGTATTTTTCGTATGGTTTTTATAAAGCTATAGTAATGCCTACCAGTAACAAAACCGGTTGTAAAACTGTTAATAGCTTTGTTAGTGCTCTTAAATCCAATCATTCAACCAAAAATAACCTTTTCAATACACCTAAAAGGAACATAAATGAACACAAAATCGTATCCATAAATGAAGATAAGATACAGCCAAAATGACCAAACGAAGACGAAACAGAAACGGATAATTAGAACAATAAAATAATCAGGAGAGCCAGAAGCGTTTACGATATCAATTATTTTTCTTCTAATAATTGGGATCTTTCTAAAAAACCCTTAATTAGGGACCCTTTGGAATGAAACGATCTTTCTTAATAGGATACAATGTTGTTCGTTATACTAATAGGAACACTGTCTCAATTAGTGCCTTGTGTTCTTTTTTATTCAGTTACTTTATCATAACTTTACTGAAGAGAACTTGCTGTAGTTATTATTTCAGGATTTGAAGGTTGTTAGTACTTTCCTCTCTTATTTAATTCTTTATGACATGTATTTATTTATTTATTTATTGAGGATCTCCAACAAAGGATACACATATACAATAGAAATTTACAATAATAAAAAAGGTTCTTTTACGTGTGCTCCTTCAATTACATGAGACCACAGCATGCACATATAACTAGGTGTAAACACGATAAAAATAGAGAAAGTAAATTATGAATGATGAACACAAATTATAGAAATAGAAGGAAAACATAGGTACCAAGATTGAGCATTCATATTTCAAATGGTGTAGACAGGATAAAAATTGAGAAATAGCGTTGAATTAATTTGTAAAAATTAACATGTCAAGATTGAGCAGTCATCATCTGCCTAGCCTTTTCCCAACTATGTTGGGGTCGGCTTCCAGTCTAACCGGATGCAGCTGAATACTGCCGAGTATTTTACATGGAGCGACTGCCTATATTCAAGATTGAGCAGTAATATTAATATTACAATTGTATAGTTTATTATTAAATCGAACCTCAAAAAATTCCCATTTTAGGGCCCTAAAAATACTAAATGTCCAAGTAACTGTGACCAACTTGAATGTACCCCCAGCCGTACCGTGGCGCCTGTGAAAAAGGTAATGCGAACAAGTGTGATAAAAGACTATGGGCTGATTTTTCCATCGCCAGATAACTTTTATTCGAGGAATAAAATTGACGTTTGACAGTTTTTGTATAAAATAACTGTCAACATTTCAAAATTATTCCTCGAATAAAGTTATCAGATGATTGAAAAATCAGCCCTAAGTTAATAAAAAGAGGCCCGATTAATTAAAACAAGTGTGCAATTTTTTTGTTTGCTTAATGGTCCTGCTCTTGCTCTCGATCACGCCTGATGGAAAGCGATGGATGAGGTCTATGATGGAATGAGCGTGCCCAAAAGATACACTTCGTTCACTAGATTATATAATTAGAAGATTCATACGTTTTTTAGAGAATCAGTTAAATATTTCCCATTTTTTATTACCTGCTACGGTTTTGACATTGATGTTTGTTTTATCGAGTTATTCCGGTCTGATCCCCTAAACCCCCCTCGACCCCCCTCGATCCCCTGCTAGTTCTTCTTCTGTTTTAATTTCTGTCTTATCCACTATAAACTTTCTCATTCCGGTCTGATCCAGTTTTTCTTTTGTTTTTATTCCTGAATGATCGTCAGCAACAAAATATACATACAGGATGTATTGAAATGTTTTTATATTTATTATGTCCTTTTGATTGGAGGAACAGTCTCTTTTGGATTTCAAGAACTTTTTAAGTAGGTACTTAAGTACTTATTATTAAATCTGGTTTAGGATACTTCTCGACCTATTAAAATTAAAGCCGACTATGACTTAATAGCATAAGCATAATCAGCCTATAATGTCCCCACTACTGGGACACACTCTTCCTCTCGGTGAGAGGGAGATAAGTTGATAAAAATTTATTTTCCTCGGCTAAACCGGTATATTAAAACACGCTTTGTAAACAAGTTCGATCTAGTTCACCTCAAAATGAGATTTGACCGTAACAATCGCATACAAAATACATGTAAATTCTATTTCGACCGAAATAGCCGAAATATAATCTGTCACATATTTGGCCATTTCACCTTCATTTGTAAACAATACGACCTTTATTACGGACCATAAGCCTCATACCGTTTCTGTATAATATTTCGCCTTCATACGGTGTTATTAACCGAATATAACGAAACAAAAGAGGGGTAGGTACAATTTCCGAAATCGCAAGGAACAAAAGACATTTTAGTGAGCGCAGATGTTATTAATGTGTTTCATTAGTGAGGGAGGCACGGATAGTGGCAAATGGAACCGGTACAGTGAAACTGGTTAGAATTTGAGCGTAGTTTTTGGAAAGGATTTTCGTTTTTGATTTTTGTTTTCATAATTAAGTGTGTGAAGCTATTCCAATTTGAGAAAAGTGATATTTTTAAATAAGGAATTGCTAGTTCCATCTATACCAAACTAAACATATAAAAGAAGAAACTGATTGACTGATATTGATAGATCAGTCAGTCAGTTTCTTCGCTGCGCGAAGCGAGGCTGCGAGGCTGTGCGGTGATACGCACAGCCCAAACCGCTGGGTCTAGAGATTCCAAATTTGGCACGTAGTTCCTTATGAGGTGGGTGCACTAAGAAAGGATTTTTCAAAATTCACCCTCTAAGGGGGTGAATGGAGAAGGGTGAAATTTCACGCGGACGAAGTCGCGTGAAGAAGCTAGTATTATATAAAATTCAAAGTCCTGACTGACTGATATATCAACGCACAGTCTAAACCGCTGGTCCTAGAGACATGAAGTTTGGAGGGTGTGTTCTTTGTGAAGAGTAGGTATCCACTAAGAAAGGGTATTTCGAAGTTCGACCCCTAAGAGGGTGAGTGCAGGGTGAAATTTCACGCGGACGAAGTCGCTGGCAGAAGCTAGTTTAATATAAAATGTACATAATTTAAAAGCTAACAGTCTTAATATACTGATAGTAATAGGTACAAGTATATAAAAATGAAAGGGGAAAGAATAATAAGGCATTAAAAAATTCGTCCGCATCGCTGTCAACAGGAAAAGTGCCCAAAAGGCTGGCAGCATTATCACATTGTATGGCAATGCTGATTCCTTGGACAAAAAATATAACAGTGAGAGCGCCTTTCCATTTATTTTAGAATCATGATACTCGTATTATGTGGGGTTCTTAAACTAATTATATTTATTTAATATTGGCTTTAGTCAAACTAAGAGACGATGGTTTTGAACGGGGTCCCAGACAAAAGTGAATTACATTGTACAATATGCATTAGGAAAAAAAGCGGACATATTCCTTCTTTAATAAATTTGATAAAGTACAATTGTTTCTCAAAGTATCTACTAATGACCACCTTGAATCATGCCATCACTTATGAATTGAAAATAAATAACACAAACATCAAAAATATTAAGAAACTTCTAAATTATTCAAGGAAAATAAAACAGAATAATGAAGGTAAATTGCAAAAAATAATTTGACTGAACACATTTCGAGTTGACACAGTAAAAAATGTTTAAGTCTCACTCACAAAAGAATTATGAAATAAATTATTAAGAACTTTCAAAATGAGCGCGAACGTTTTAATAAAAGTAAGTATACAAATTTCATTGAATTTTTAAACAGAAATCCATTACAAAGAATAAATAAAAAATTAATGGAAATCTGTTCAGTAATTTATTATTTATTAATAAAATAGAATTTGATCTGTTTTAGTTATTACGTACTAACATAGGCTAAGCTATTTTGTTATAGTCCGCGCGGAACTAGTTGGCCGCGCCTTAGGTGTGTGAGCGGTGGGTCTGAGGGGCGTGGGCGCATTACTCACTACGTGCGTTGCGAACCGCCGCCTTTTTTTTTTTTTTTTTGGATGAGATATCATCTAATGACCTCCCGCTCCGGGTGGAGCGGAAGGGAGTGTCAGACTCTTACTGACTAAAACCCACCCGTGTTCCTTCCTTAGCCCTTTATGTTGCGGGGCAGCGGTAACCCTTTCGGACGATCCCGCTACCCCGGCAGGCTTCGGCCCTGGCGGGCCCCTTCCTTTATGCTGACATCTCTTTGAGGCGCGCGTGGAACACATACGCGCCGTCCGGCACGGGCCTGGTCCTGATCGGGCGGAGAGCTACCCATTACTCTCCGTCCGCAGGCCCGCGCCTACGGTGGCCGGGAGTCGTCACGCGGCTCCCGACGCCCGTAGCGTCTCCCGCGGCGGCTGAGGCGTGAGGCTCTCTCTCTGAGCCGTCCCTCTACCTCCTTCGCTAGCATGACTGCTTCGCACGAACCGCCGCCTCACCCCTGTTCCCACCTCAGCAGCCAACTAGTTCCGCGCGGACTATAATAACAGTGTGGACTTCATTGTAGCCTGATTATAATGAGCGAAATGTTGGTAAACTTCGGAGCATGCAGGCATGATATTATTATAATGATAATAATTAGAAGCAATTTATTACAAGCTTAAGTTATTTTTTGGGATTAAATTTCCTTATCGCCCTTTATACTCCGCACACTTAGCAATGAGAGATACATAAAAAAGTGTATCGTTTTGAACGTCACGACACTTTTGTTGCGTAATGAAAGTGTGCTCAAACGAAAGGAACTTTGTTCAAATCGGGTGGTTAAATCCTTTCGAATTTTTTGAAGTCTTGCCATATCCATAGATACACTTTAATCTTAGTATAAACAATATGTATTGTATGAAAATGGAAAGACGGGTTATAAAGTCAAAGAAAATCAAGTAATTACGGGATTTTCAAACGCGTTGATTCGTTTAATAATTATCAGTATTTTGATAAATATCTTGGATTTCAAACGCTTTGGCGACAAATTATGTTCAAAATGTCAGAATTATTATAATGATGAGCTAATTATAATTGAAGGAGGAATTTTAATTATTGGGATGCTTGAAGAAGCCTCCTCGTGTAGCGCAGTTTATTCCGCCATTTACTCGACTGAACCGAGCGCTCGACGCATCCTGGACAGTCACACCCAACACCTTATTTGACTGGCCGATTTTCCTTTGCGGTGGTAAGGCTAACGCCCGCCTGGTTTGCAACCACCCTCCCATCGGAGTCCGGCGTCAAGCAGCCTGCTGTGTTTCGTCGATGCGTGGGAGTTTCAGTGCCTCAGGCATCTTCTAGGCATGCTCGTTCCATCATAGACCTCATCCATCACTTTCCATCAGGCGTGCTTGAGGTCAAGAGAGGCCCATTCAGCAATAAAAAAAAGAAGGAGGCTTTATTAAAAACTAGCTTCTCCCGTGGCTTCACATACGTGAAAGTAGAATGTTTTCCCATGGGAATGTAGGTAATACCGGGACCAAAAGTATTCTATGTTCTAACCGAAGCTATGGTCCATCCGTATGCCATATCCAAATTTGGCACATAGGTAGTACTTATATATTTTCATAACTTAGACAAACACATAGGATACTCTTTCCCGGCAATACGTTCCCTTGGGATAACTTTCGACCACCAAGCGGGCGAAGCCGCGGGCTGTAGCTAGTAACTCAATTAATGAAACGTTCTTGCCATATGAGACCTCATCATCATTGAAAAGGTACAGATAGCGCTATCCACGAAGACGCGCCCCACTCTTCTTTCTAATCCTTACAGTACAAGTGTGCGACATTCCGCTAGCGTTTTAGTTGATACACAGTAATTATTTATTAGGGTAATTAGTGTGTATCAAAAAACTAAAACACTAGCGGAATTAACTAGCGATAACCACTAGCGATTAGTATGAAGAGTGGGGCGCGTCTTCGTGGATGGCATTATCTATAGAGATTGGAAAATCAATTACCAAGTCGCCAGCAGCAAATTACAAAATGTACGAAATTAACCTTTTCGCACAAATCAAATAAAATATCTATTTATCGTACAAACAAAACATAACACTCATGCCTAACCTCTGCTCAACCCATCGGGGTAATCCCCGAAGGGCGACCTACTGACCAGCGGGGTAATTGCGTAACACACTATCAGTAGCAATGGGTTTCATTTTGAGAGTTCAACAACATTCATTGCGTTATTTACGTTGTTGAGCAGACACATTTTTCGAACATATGAAGCAATGGATTAGGAATATCCTTCAAAATGATTCAGATTGAGATTGTTAGTGTGTTACTAATTTAGGGTGCAGCGTCTCTTTATCAGTGTTCAGAATGTGGAAGTAAGAATCAATCAATCAGCAGCCTTTTCCCAACTATATCGGGGTCGTGTTCCAGTCTAACTGAATGCAGCTGAATATTAGTATTTTCCATGGAAGTAACATGGTACCCCTTGGTAAGTCTAGTTGTCAGACTTTTGGGCTTCTGACTACCAGTAACGACTGTCAAAGATCTACGAATCACAGCCGGGACCAATAGCTTAACGTGCTTTCCAAGGCAAAAAGAGTCTTGATATGTAATGGATGGTCAGTGGTCACCCATCCACGAACCTACCACGGCAAACGTAGCTTAACCTTTAATCGACCCGTGCAGCTGTTATTCTTTAGCCAGGAGACCCTCGTGGAATTAGTGGAAGTAATAATCGATAAAACAAAAGAACATCACTACAAGTACACAAACAAACTACATATACTAGAGTATTCATACTCATATAAGCTGCTTACAACCCCATATAAGCAAAAAGGGTTATTGTGTCGATCACGGACGGGTTCTTATCCCAACCGCACTCCACCAACACTTGGACTGCAAAAACCGTCCTTACCACAAAGAAATAAAGACGTTGTCAATGTCACATTGTAACCATAGACGTGTGCTATTGTCAACTTGAAGCTCACATGTCTGGGATGCACGTGCCTTTTGATTGGAAGTGAGGGTTCCCAAGTCGAGAAGTGTCGAAGCCAAAGAGATAGTGATACTGAGATTTAATGGGTACTGTCTAAGGCTTTGAGGCATGTGTGGAACGTTTATAAAGTAGCAATGTCTTGACGTTGATGATTTCCAAAATGCTAACCTGCCAGTGATTTAAAAATGGTTATGTCTACGTCATCATTGCAGAGTTCTTATAACAATTAATTGTAGTTTAACTAAATCTAGATTTTTCTTTCTATAAGTACGGATATAATACGAACACTTTCACTCGTAAATAATATTTAAAAAACTATGTCAGTAACTAACTAGGTACCTATCTTCTTGTACTGTTATTTACATAGCAACTAGTAGCAGAGTAAATACAATTCTATGGTAGTAGTACCTATACGAATTCGTTTGGGATAGGTACCACAATTTCATTATAAAGTTATAAATAAAAACTTTTTTTTATAAAAAAAAAATAAAACAACAAACTTCCAAAAAACACAATACGTACAAAGTGAAAAATATTTTGAATTTCGTAAGCCTGTGGCAAAAACTTTAAATAAAATACAAACACACCGACTTTATGTAAAGTCCTATAGTGCGGCCGACGAGCGAATGCGTTCTTGACACCTGCCACTTTCATACAAACGAATACGTGTTTTTCGAATTTGATCTTTATTACCTACTAGAATAAAATTGTCGCACAAATTCGAATTGTGTTGTGTCTTTTCATAGCAACATACAAGTCTTTTAAAAGCCTTAAGGGAAGGCGCCCACGAGCAACTTAGTTGCTCAGCAACTTTTTTGTCTCTATCGCTGTCTCCTTGCCGAGATTTGGACGATGTGCACACGGGAGTGACAGTAACGATACTTTTTTCTTAAATTTTCGGTTGAGAAGCAACTGGCTAGCTGGCAACTTTTTTGTCGCCATGTGCGCACTTGCATTGCAAGTGCAACCAATAGACGGGCGACAGCTGCGTCCAAACCTGCAGACAAAAATGTCTCCCAGCTGTCGCGTCGCTACATGCGCGCACGTTCATACAAACCCGTAGACTTGATGTGAGAGACAAATTAGTTGCGAAGATAAAATTTGTTCGTGGGCGCCCTTCCTAATGGTGTCCAATCTAGCCGTCTTTTCACTGAGGGTATTACTACAAATGGGCTAACATTTTAGAGCCTAGTGTTGTAGATAAGATTGTGAGACATTTAAACGCTAAATGCCAAGGCAATTTGTGTCTTTGCAAAAGGGAGGAGAGAATGCACTGTGTTTCGAGAATGGTTTAAAAATTAGTTTTAGTAGTTTTTTTTAAGGATAGTTACGCAATTTTGCTTTTGTAAAGTTTCTTGTAACATAAGCATAATCAACTTATAATGTTCCCACTGCAGTGGACACAGGCCTCCTCTCGGTAAGAGGGAGTGAGTCGTAATCCAACACGCGGGCCCAGTCTGGGTTGGTAAATGTCACAAATCTTCGATTTTTTTGGTTCCTTGACATACCGGCTTCTTCACAATATTTTCCTTCATAGTGATGAAATAATTTACCTAAAGTAAAGCGCCGCGCCAGCCTGAATTCGAACTCACAAGTTTGTGTGTCGAGAGTTCGAACCCAGGCCGGCTTTCTAAATGAAGGATTACGTGAACTAAAAGATAAGCTAGGAGGTTGCTAATCCCCCACGCTTCTGCTACGGCCTTACTTCTCCTTCAGAAAACATTAAGCAACGATGACGAGTGATTCCAACCCAAGTAATCAGGAAAAGAGAGAAACTTGTAGTAAAACAAAAAGAAACTCTCAACTACAGTGTCTGAATGGTGTCACTTGTATGTAGCTGTAAGCTTAAGCGCTTCGTCCGTATAAACATTATGATCGAATTTCGCTCACAGGGAAGTTCGTTTAATCACTAAATATAAAACCAGGCCCCTGCGACTGAACGCCCTAATCTCTTAATTCACTATGACCACTCAATGATTCCTTACTTTGAAACCACGTCAATTCCTTAGTTAATCACTAAATCAGAGGGGCAATTGTCGTAATTTGTAGAACGTTCACAGTCTGATCTCAGTCTCAATCTGTCAGAAAAACTTTTTTACAAAAAAAAACCAGTCATAAATAACTTTAATTTCTGAAGTCGGTGTCGTTGGTTCCGCATTTTCGTTAAGTTATTTATCACTTTGTAGGATTTTTTTAAGTCGGTTGTTTTTTTTTTGTAAAAAAGTTTTTATTTTTCACTTTTTAATTGTACCTACTCCACACAAATTCAAACAACACTTGTGCATTGAAGTATTGAAGACACCGACTAGAAGAATCATCAAAATTCGCATAGAAATGCCGGAGATGCAGTACATTTATGCATATAACATCGTGCACAAGAATAATTACATAATGTATAAAAATATATAATATATAAAACCTTCCTGAAAGTATGTAGATCACATTAGTGAAATAATGATCAAATTGGGCTCATTAGTTTTTGAGAAAATCGCGAACATATATACATACATACATACATACGGGTCGAATACAGAACCTCCTTTTTTGAAGTCGGTTAAAAAGGGTTCAAAATCTTGATTATTTCGTTGTATAATTCCAACTAAATACTACAAACTAAAACTATTTTGTACGCCGAATATGGCAAAACATGTTGAACCAGCAATATTTTTCCATCCATATGTGCATTATGTGCATATCTATGTATCATGTTACACATGTTTAAACAAATAAATGCATCTTTATCATACAGAATTAGGGATACTTATTACTATTATTACTTATTACTGGATATAAAAAATAAATCTCGGTGTTTTGTCAGCCGAAGCAGGGGCGAGCCACTTGTTACGAAAATAATTAGTTTCAGTATAGAAAAAAATAATAGAAAGAGATCAACAACTTTATCTAGACAAAACATTGACTTGTTTATCAAACAAACTATGTTATAGGATACGACCCTCTTGAACGAAAAAAACATGGATACTAGAAAAACAGTATTTATGTCACGAGAGATATTTCCTTTGACAACACTAAAAGAATATGGCAAAGTTAAGTTACCTATACCACAGTCAGGGTCGGCACACAGATTTTTCCGAGACATTGTGCATATTTTGCTCTTTCTTTTCTTAACCTGGAACCAAATCTGCGATCGCCAATCCGCCTTGTGTAAGCCTGGTAAATCGTCCTATAATGTTCCCAATGCTGGGACACAGACCTCTCTTCGAGAGGGAGTGAGCTTATAATCTACCACGCTGTCCCATTGCGGATTAGATGTATCATGACTTCGAATTTTGGTTCTAAAACCGGTTTCCTCACGATGATTTCCTTCACCGTTTTGAAAGTAGTGGTGATGAAATTATTTACAAAAAGTAAATGGCCTACTTGGTTTGAACCCGCGACCTACAACTCGTAAGTCGGGGCCGTTACCACTGAGCCACCCCTGCTCACATGCCTTCGTGGACTTGATATATTTTTAGATGTATATGATTGACGTAATTATGCAACCGAAAACTTAATGTCAATCCTGTTGAAAGTCGTTGAAGAAATACGAAACGCTTTGAAAGCGAACATCACTTTTCTAGGTCCTCAGGTTGCGGATTTTGACGTTCAAAAGTGCCTTTTAATGGCCTACTTGAAATTTTAATAATGATTTCACTTTGACTTTAATAAGCATTTCCTGGTTTTTAACCGTCTTTAAAAAAGGAGGAGGCTCTTAATTCAGTTGTAGTTTTTCTTTCTCCGTCATTTATAAACCATTTTGAAAACTTCTTCTGTTGGAAAGGGTGTACTTATAATGTCGTCCCATATAAATTTGGTCAAGTTCTGATGAGTGGTTTTTGAGTTAGCTTCAATAATAAACAAAAATCACTTAGTGTATGTTGACGATGTTATAATAACTTCCTGTCACTGTTATTTACTTACCCCCTTAGGTACTAAAATAAACGTATTTATCAGATGAATAGTTACACACCGATTTATCTCTTTCAGTCGTCAGTAATTTGACTTTCGAAAGAAGAAGACAAAGCGTTGTGTAACTATACAGACGCTATACAACGTTTATTATTAAGGGGGTTATCAAATAAAGGTATAAGAATTTGTGTGGAGTGCTACCACAACTAAAAACTTTATAAAAACAACCGACTTCCAAAAAAAACACTACAATGTGAAAAAAAACTTTAATTTCGGAAGTCGGTGGTAACAAAAACGAAAATACAAAACCAATGACACCGAATTCCGGAATTAAAGTTATTTTTTACTTTTTAGTATTTTCTAGTTTTCACTCGACAACCCTGACATACCTATCGAGTCCGGATGAATAAATGACGATACTTTTTCATCTCAGTGAGGGATCAGAGAACGATAAATTATTAAAGACGGTTCCGAAGCAAAAAATAAAAATACTGAACACCTGAAGGAAGATTATGGATCGATACTAAAATAAAAACTGTCTAATGACTTCATATGGTACAACGGGTAACTTTCTGTAAGCGGGTTTGTCCAAACACTTTTACACGTCAATCATAATATTAAAAACTAGATGAGGTCGGCGTTTCCCCGTTGCGATTCCTTACTACTCTCAGAAGAATTGCCGAACCAAACTCAGAGGTCACAGTCTCTTTTAAAGTCCAGACATAATCTTGATCAGAGGAGCCCGTGGCTAAATGATAACAGCCGCATAGGTCGATCGGTGAGGTTAAGTTACGCTTGCCGCGGTTGGTCTGTGAATGGGTGACGTAACGTAAATTAGAACGATCATTATGATTGTAATTACTCGTTTCGCATTTGCAGTTTAGTTAGTCCTAAAACTATATCCATATTTAGGTATGTGGATCCCTGCACTTACTAATATGATAACGGGCCGATTCTGTTGGGATGAGGAAATGAAACCGACCGCCTTGAATGTTCGTTAAATACTGATTTATTGAAATATATAAATTTTTTACATATTTTTTGCAATAATAAGTACAAATACTGCGTGTGTACAGACGCCAGCACATCAAGCTACTACAATCTGTCAAATTTATTTACTAGATTTTCAACTTTATCGCTAAAACATAAGGTTCAAAGTTGATTGGGAAAATTTGACAGTTTCGGGTAGCTTGATATGCTGGCGTCTGTACAACGCGTAATATAAGTAATATACAGTTCCGTACAGTATGGTTGATACTTATTATGCTTGTCACAAAAATTTAAACTAAACTGCAATGGTATAATTACCTATACGTTCAAAAATGCTATAGTATAACTATACAATACGATTTTAGTTTTTAATCGGTTCGGTATCGGTGTTCGGTTTTTAAACGGGAAAACATTTGTATTCCCGATTAAAAAACCGTTCGAAAACATGAACGTTTGTAACCTTACGATTCAACACGTTCGTGTTTTTAAAGGTACGGACGCCAGCACATCAAGCTACTACAATCTGTCAAATTTATTTACTAGATTTTCAACTTTATCGCTAAAGCATAAGGTTCAAATTTGACAGTTTTGGGTAGCTTGATGTGCTGGCGTCTGTGCGTTACGTTTCCGTCGCGTGTCCCAAATGACATGTACTTAAAACTGTTACCTCGTCTTAATACGTCCTACATTGTTTTCGTAAACCGCCTGAACTAAAGCTAATTTTCATCCTTCTGAGTAGTTGGCTCATTAGTAAGGATCGTGACTCCTTAGTTCTTCATCAATCTCATCCACAACATAATGGAATGTCTTAGTCACTTAGTCTATCGACCCTTTTCACTAACAAAATGTTAAGATTCTAATGTGGTGGTGGATTCTAAACATTTTTTGACGTGATAAGTCTGTCAGTCTCTTACGGAACTATTCTGTATACGTTAGCAAGGACAGCTTCAAAAACCGCCATTTAAAAAAAAATTATTGCCACGCCAACTTCAAAGACCCTTAAAATAACTTCGGGGCTATCTCAACGAGTCGAGGCATTGTACGAAAATTGTTCTAATCTTCTCCGGAATGTTCTGGAATTTCCGTAACTTCACCTTTATCTCTCAATTCTCGATCAGCATTTAAATTGGAAATCGAATTAAGTCTTGCACTGGAGACGTGATAGTGTTGCATTTATACGAAAATGAAAAGATAAATGAAACAGGGATATAATGTAAACATTGAGAATTGCATTTTTTTACGTGGTATTTATTTTGTTCGTAGATTTTTTGTTGTTATTCAGGTCATTTCCGTTTAAACGAAGTGTATTTTTTTCGGGTAGTTTATTTTATGACTGCGACATTATGAGACAGATCATCATCCATCATCTCCCTAGCTTCCAGTCTAACCGGATGCATCTGAATACCAGTATTTTACATGGAGGTACTGACTATCTGACTTCCATACCCCAGTAACTAGACATAAACTTGTATTTCATAAGAAAAGGAAATTGTAGTCCGAATATGCTTTAATGTGATCGTCATGTTTGAAACTGAAAAAAGTTTCAAAAGTGCTTTGTTTATTAATCTTAGACATTAGTGACTAACTATAGGAAAATAAGACTTAAATTAGTAGTCTTAATCGCCAAACAGAAGTAAACAAACATGGTGATCAATGTTTGTTCCTTATATTTCATTTATTAGCACACGCTGAGAAGGAACTGTCTGTTGTACAGACGCCGGCACATCAACCTTCTACAATCTGTCAAATTTCTTTCTTTATTGCTAAAGCAGAAGGTTCAAAATTGATTGGGAAAATGTGACAGTTTGGGGTAGGTTGATGTGCTGGCGTCTGTACAAACTGTATGTTTATCGCGGGTGCTAGCTGTTATATCGCAAAAAATGTAATTTAATGTTTTGTGTTTCGTAATGTTAATTACTTTGCTTTTTTTTTTTGTATAGAATCAAATTCTTTTTTTATCACATCTATTCAAAAAGAGCTAGTGTATTTTTCGTAAACAAGGACTAAAATTGCTCTTTAATCCCTAGGGACTAAAAGTGATTTGAATTTGGAATGTGATTAATCACCAAAGAGAGTAATCGCGAACATTGTATGAACAAGTATGATAAGGCTAAAGGCGCGCGAGCCAAATAAAAAAAAAAGTTTGTGAAAAAATAAAAAACGCGTGAAAAGCATTCTGTCTTCGTTCGTAATTGTTTACTCAAAATTGTATGTAAATAAATAAACGTACTATTCTTATTCATAAGTTGCACTTACTTATTTTTTCATAGAGGGTGATAAAAAATACTGAGTGACCACTTCGGGAGCCACACTATTTTAAGCTCGAGTGACGTACTTTGAATCCCTCTCGCCTTCAAAATAGTTATTTGCTCCCTTGGCAAACAATCAACTATTAACTGAACAGAGCTGTGCTGCTGGAGATTTTTTGGCGCCATTTCTTCTTCCCAGCTAACTCACTAGGAAGTGCTGAAGAGCGGGCGTCTTAATGTCATTTTGACGTTTAAAAAGTGCTGATTCTCAACCTAGTTTGAATAAATGACTTTTGATTTAGCCTTTATCTAGTATTAAGGTCAAAATTGTTTCATATTTCGCCCAAAAACAATACAATCAAACTTCCGAGTCTGCTAATCCTTCGAAATTCAAATATCTGTCAAACAACGTCGAAAACGAAACAGTGCGTTGAAATTTGTTTCCAAAACTTCCCGGTAGGGAGAAAGGTTGTAAAAAAATAGACATAATCATAGAAATTCGCCCATTTATACGTCAGTGCGTGCTCGATGTTACGAGCTGGGTCCCCAAGGAGTGCTAAGAATCCATATACAGGTTATCTCTGTGTGGAATATTTGGGTCTTTGCGGCTGTATATTTTGAGTGCGTTGAAATGTGTATGTATCACTCTACCTTATCTTGGCGGCATAGTCTTCCTGTATGTAGAAATATACACGAAACGTTGAGTTTAGTACAGAAATATTTTTGGCATTTTTTTCAGGTGTGATTTTCTTTGCAAAAGCAGAAGTTATGTTACTTTATATTGCGCAGCATAAGAGCAGTGGTAGCCAAGTGGTAACGGCCGCGACTTACGAGTTTTAGGTCGTAGGTTCGAATCCAGACAGGCGCTTTACTTTGTGTAAATTATTTCATCACCACTGCTCTCAAAACGGTGAAGGAAAACATCGGGAGGAAACCGGCATGTCCTAAAACCAAAAATTCGAAGACATGTGACATTCGCCGACCCGCACTGGGCCCGCTTGGTGGATTACGGCCCACTCCCTCTCACTGAGAGGAGGCCTGTGTCCCAGCAGTGGGAACATTATAGGCTGATTATGTATATTGCGCTCAAATGTGTCCTTCACCACTTCGCCCAAGTCGACACTCCCAGCCGTTTGTTTGCACCAGAGGTTAGGGTTGTGTGGAGACGTTCACCAGACAATCCTCACCAACTTATAGCTATAACTTCGGAATCATAATGCGACAATTGTTTTGACTTTAGTTACTATTTTTCGACAATTTTTTGGCGTTCTCAAAATTGATTTTCATGAAGTTATCAACGCCAGTGAACTAGTCTGTTAGTACTAAAACCATAAGTCTCAAACTCAAAGCATTTGTTTCAATTAAATCATTTACAGGCACTTTTGAATTGTCAAGGAGTCGGTCAGTCAGAAATAGGAAGATAGTTGCCCATTCAAAAGCGTAGTAAGCACCTAAGGAGAATAACGGGCCAGAAACTCCATGGACAAATCTCTTAAAAATAACATTAGTATGTTCAATGACCACAAACGAAACAGTAACAACACTACGCTCAAAGACCTTGATAATTACAGATTGTCACGTCACTAGACCATTATTTAAGGAGAAGTAATTATCACGTCTCTTCCAGTCCGTCTCGAAGTCGGGAAACGTCCGATGCAGCAAGGCTTCTCTTTAATTGGAGAGTAATTGCCATAATCGGTCCGCTCAACAGGCTAAGGCTGTGTGATATTATAAGGTTCTTTTATAGCAGAAGAAATACTTCTAATTCAATAGGAAAAGACAATATTTTTTAGAGTAGATTTATAAAGAGAGATAAGTCAAGAAAATATCGTTTCTAAAAGAGTAGCTTCACTAACAGCAATGAGATTTTTGTTATAAATTCCCACTATTATGACATTGGGGTTGAAATTACTAATGCTTAGGAGCCACTATTCTTGATCATATTTGTAACGACTTTAGGTAGTAGATCGGACCATCTACAATTTGGAAGAAAATGGTGTGTGCACCATTTTCTTCCAAATTGTAGTAACAAAATTATATCCGTTAGCAATATCACGGTAGATAATTATAATTATTATTGTCATGATTTCTTTTTTAAGCTATTGCATAGCTTTTATCTTGGGCTTTGAGCGCGGCGACCGAATGAAGAAATTCCGTAACGAAAATAAACCTAACACCCCCCACTCCGACCGGCACAGCGGTGCAGCGTTGAAAGCCGTGCATCGTCTAACGTCGTATCAGTTCGGCAGACTTCGGCACGGTGTTTGTGTGCGTGCGACTAGACGTATGCGTGTTTTGTTTTCTTATCGGTCACCACGCTAAAAAAGTGTAACTTGAATTAATATCAAAGAAAAAAAAATATTGCATAAATATTATAATTGCATAAGTTGATAAAAATGCTATGCAATAGCTTTAGCGCGGCAGTCCCCGAGTGCCACACGTATTTTACTTATTATTATAAATACTGAGAGTTGTAAATTAAAAATCGACGACATTAATAACAATAATAATGTTTTTATATTCTAATATTAATAAAATCAAATCAGGAATTAAATTATCCGGAAAAGAACCGGAGTTACATAGCTTGCAGAGTAAGCAAACTGAAGTAGCAGTGGGCTGGCCATGTCTGTCGAAGGACCGATGGCCGGTGGAGCAGACGAGTCTTGGAGTGGAGACCGCGTATCGGCAAGCGTAGTGTGGGATGCCCCCCAGCTAGACTAGATGGACGGACGACCTAAAGAAGGTGGCTGGGGTAGAACGGATGCGGAAGGTGGAGGACAGGGTGTTATGGTGCAGTCTGAGGGAGGCCTATGTCCAGCAGTGGACTGCGACAGGCCGAGTTGATAATTTATATATATGAATATATATATATATATATATATATATATGAATTTAATGAAATAAAGAAACAATAATCAAATTATATCAATAACAAATAAGAAAACTATATTTCGTTCGACGTTTCATTTCAAATTCCACACTACCAAGCATTGTATCTTCATCAGCAAGAAACACTATCTTTGATATTTTCGTTTCCTCCTAAGCCATCAACCTAGACTTTAACATCATCCTCCCCACATCCTCAAACACGGTCATTAACTCCACCAAAATTGCCTCCTACATTACCACCAGCAGGTGCGTCCATTAACTTAAACCATACCTCAAAGTACTCAAGTACATTCGAAGTTCTCTTCTGGGAGCCTAGCCACTAACGCGTGTATAGGCCTTCCTCCACTCTATGTCTTTATTATAAAAGTTGCGCTCGTTCAACAAACACTGTGTATTACATACTGCCTTTATGAGCTCGGCAAGGACTAGGTTATGTTGTTAGCAGGGTTTTAATGGAAATTTTATTTATGGGCAAACATTTAGGTAGGATGAAATTATGGAGGTGTATGTTACCTTTGAAATGAGTGGGCATAGTACCCTTGAAATTGGTGAGTGTGACCTTAATGGTGTGGATGGAGGATGTAATGTTAGTTGGTGTTGCATAAAACTGAAATTAAATGATAATGATTTAAATATTTGGGCAAGACCAAAAGAGTATTAAAAGATTACTCATATGGTCTTATAGTGGAGCCAACCAAGTCGTTATATAACTGCATAAATTATACTTATTCCATCATCTTTACCCTTAATCTGCGCCGTACCGTGTAGTTAGAATTTAGTGATTCTTCTCTGTGGTTTGTTATCGAAAGATAAGGAAACAACAAACTATCTCAAACACTGTATAATTATAAAAATAAATCTACTTAACATTAACACATTCGGTAGCCGTTATGGGTCTACCGCAATAAAAGGTGGAACCTTAAGAACTAATTTACCTTATTAAATATAATTTAGGTAGGTGACTATTGTTATATTATAATATTGCCAGTCAGAAAAAATTTCAGCAGAAAGAGCTATGGTCGTGGGTAGTTGGAGATAAACCCAGTACTGTTCCGTTTAGAAGTTTAAATTAAATACCTATTACAAATTTCAATATTAAGGTTTAACCTTCCAGCTATTTATGAATGTTATTAATTAATAAACCATACCCATAACCACATCCAAATCTATATTCACTGCTGAGCATAAGCTAGGCCATTAAATCCAAAAAAAACGATTGGCTTTTACTAACAAACATTAAAATTCGCACAAAAAACGCTGACTTAGAATTATTTATCTCGTACCTCTATAGATTCTTGTACCTCTTTTCCATTTCGTTAATTATGTACATACTTCTGTACCTCTTCAATTATTCTCAGGGCAACGTTCATCAGAAAGGTTTTCCTAAAAGGACTCTTTTATGAATAATATTCTTTGACAGTACTCAGATCGCTGCCTAATGGAGTTTTGAAGAGAAAAGAAGAAATCCTAGATATTTCCATAAACGTGAGCCTCATGGACAGGTCCTTAATTGAATAAAGTGTCCCTTTACCAGTGCTATGTTCTGCTGGTTTAAATAGCACTTTAAACTCTCAATTTGTGACATAGAGACTTTTTATCGTAATTTTGGGGAAGATAGTTCCTAAAATTCAACTAGTCAATTAGAAAAAAAAAAGTTTATAAACTAAAACCCGACTACTGAAAACGATGAAACAAGAAAGTACCTTCCCGTGGTCGCATGCCGCTGTACTAAATAAGCTATGGTAGCAGGCGACCACGGGAAGGTACTTTCTTGTTTCATCCTTTTCAGCAGTCGGGTTTTAGTTTTTAAACTTTTTTTTATTTAATTATTTTGGGGCTTATTTAAGTAATACTTATATTTTTGAAATGTGCTAATTAAGCCCTTTCATTTGATACCCCACAAGGCACCATTCCAAAATATTTATTTTTAAATTCATTACTTTATGTCGTCTAGAGGGCGCCATATTGAATTAAGTGTGACGTCACATAGCCTATAACCAGCGGACGGCCAAGACGCTTCTAACGATACCTCATTTGTCAAATTATTATAAGTACTTCTTAAGTCAAAATCATAACCCTCCTTTTTGCTACGCCGTAGTCGGGTAATTATTGTCACATTTTCAAACATTGCATTTTAGCGACTCACAAAGTGAGAATCCAATGAGATTACCCATCAGCAAAAATGACGATCTCCCATAAAAAACATTAATTCCGTGTTTGAATTATTTAAGGTGCCACTAGTCGATATTTTTTAAATACAAATTTCGGGAGAGTTTACTCCACTGTTTGACATTGTGCATCCAAAGTTAAACATATCGTTTTATCTTATTATTAATTTTGTCTGTACGGAAACAAAATAGTAAAATAAAAAGCCATTTAAAAGTTATGAGCCAACAAAGATTCGTTTTTCTTGCCATTTTTAACGTAACTTTGGGTGTAAATAAGTAATAAAAGAACTGTAAAATTTTCAAAACAAAGTCGATACCAACAAAGCTCAATTATTGAAGAGTTCAATAAACTTTATTTGTCATTGATTTATGCAGTGGTTTTTTCATAAAACTCGATTTTCCAAAGCACGTTTCGATTTTTTTTTTGCGCCTTTTAGTTCGAAGCGGTGTTTCTGTGCGTGAGAACTAGACGTGCGTGTAGAATAGCGTCTAACTGCTCATCATTCACTGATACTATCTCTGTCGGACACGATGCTAGGTGAGACAGCGTGCTTTTTGGCCATGACCACCAGTGAGTTCGAGCTCGCGACTAGTTCCACCTTAAAGGAAGAATTTTCGAAAATCCTCTAAGCAAAATTTCATGCTTCTACGAGGGTTTAGGCTAAGCGTTGTCTGCCAGAATGAATTTAAGAGTTTTATAGAGTTGAAAATTCTTAAATGGAAATAACTGTACGTATTTATGTTAAAAAATCTTAAGTACCTTTAATGTGAAAGCTTTTGCACTTAAACAAATTATTTCAGTTCAGTAAGTTTTTTCGCATCTTACGAACGAACATTGCTTGTTCTTTCCATTCCACTTCACCAATCGTTGTTTCAAGGACTCAGTTTCATTCAACGTCTTCCTAGTGATTATCTTCAACTTTTGCATTCAACGCAAGTGGGTCAAACATTTATAAGTCCCACAACAAATAAGAATCGGCATATCCCATCCTCATTTTTGATCCGTCCCTGACCTAAACTTCGGTATAATAAATCATTGTTTTGTCTACCTTTTTGGAACGCGATTGCATAATATCTCCATCAGAAATATTCGTTTGACAAGCAGTACCTATTATGCATTCAAATGTATGGCACGCAAAACCAGAATAGCTTTGGCATCTACTATTGTCTTGTTTCATCGAATATTCAATGTATCAGTCGCTTGTCAGTTTTGCAAATATGAGCTCGCAGGCAAAAATGAAGGCAGTGCCTCATTGTTTATTCTGAGCCCTATGTGTCCTTTATTGTGTCTCAAACTAGGGATTGAAACACAATAAAGGATAACTAGGGCTCTTGAATTGTCAAGATAAAAATGTAAAGCAAATTCATCATCTGCCTAGCCTTGTCCCAACTATGTTGGGTTCGGTTTTCAGTCTCAGCGGATGCAGCTGAATGCCAGTATTTTACATGGAGCGACTGCCTATCTGACCTACACAACCCAGTTACTGGGTAATACGCTAAGACTGCCGGGTAAGACTGATTGGTCAGATTTACGGGCTTCTGACAGCCAGTAACGACTGTCAAAGATCCAAAAATGCCAGCCCGGCCCAACGGCTTAACGGGGGTCTCTGTATGTAAAGATGGTCACCCATCCACGGGCCGACCGCGGCAAGCGTAGCTTAACCTGACCGAAGACTTGAACCCATCTGGTTTCATGTATTTATCGGTTTATTCTCGTTTCATAGTGAGTTTTATGAAGTCCAATATTCCTTACGACCCCGAATAAAGTGACCGTAAGTGAGCGTTTTGGGATTTTATTGGAATGTATCCAGTAATAATTGCGATGTCACCTGCTACTATCCTTAATACCCCTTTTGCTTTCTTTACGTTCATACATAAATTCATACCAAACCGCTGGACCAATTTTCATAAAATTTCGTATGGAGTAGTTGACACCCTGGATTAACACATAGGCTACTTTTTATCCCGATATTCCCCGGAATCGAAACTTATGCGGGTGAAACCGCGGGGCGCAGCTAGTATTATCATAATTTATTTATTAATAACCAAGTTATATTAACAGTTTGCACCACACATACAAGTTATTAGTCAATATTAGTAATTACACATGTCATTTAACTTAAATCATACAATTAATATTTATGAAAATACAATACCGTTAAATTAACAATTAGTAGCTCCGAGATAGTACTTTAATGATTAATGAGCTTCGTATAAGTACGTACTAAGTAGGGCAGTTAATAATTAAAACGGAAATATAAATCATCTTAACATCAAAGTAGCAGTTTCTGACAGGACTAGTGAAATTGGGTCTCTTGTCTAAAGGAAGATAATTATATGTGGATGCGGGTTTAACTTACATTTAAATGCAGTTTGCGAATTTTGACTTTGGACAAATCTTGGGTATCCATTTAGAGACTAATCTTGCAATGAAATAAATAGACTAAAATAGTATTTTAGTCTATTATCAAGATTATTGCGCGTTTATACCAAGGCGTAAAACATGTACCTATTTTAAAGGTTGTTTCTAGTATTTTCGGCTATCATTTATACCAAGTTGTAAACACTAGCCCCCTTACTAATAAACGTATTATATTAGATGAATAATTACACACCGATTTCTCTCTTTCAGTCGTTAGTAATTTGACTTTCGAAAGAAGAAGACAAAGCGTTGTTTAACTATACAGACGCTATACAACGTTTATTAGTAACGGGGTAGTTTTATACAAAATTTCTAGAAAACTTGCCAAAAAAGGTGAACAAAATAGCTAACAAAACATGTCTGAAACTAAGTCAATATAAATAATATATGATACACATCACAAATTATAAAAAATGCGCGGTTAGATCGGAAAACTCAGATATAACAAAACGAAATAAAAAGTACTTCTTCGGCAAATTGAACAAAACACACTTACTTTAACTCTTTAGGGAGAACGGACGTGAGTTGTTTACCTAAAACCAAACATTTCTAGTAAACAATTAACAGTTTCTTCCAACAAGTATTGATTAGCCCGCTTGTCCCTTCTTATCCGACCTTGCAACAGTTCTATTGCCCAGAAAACTTTGGGGTACTCTCGAGAAAAACGGTAATATGTATTCAAAGTGCGTTCTGCGGTAACCTTTCACTTGACCGACCAAAAAGTTACCGCTTCGTTTGATGGCTCTTGCGTTCAAGTTTGAGCCTTGAGTTTAGAGCAGGTGTTTCTACAAGTGTTGTTCGGATTTCTTTTTAAGTATATGAGGGAGGTTGGACATTGCTACGCCTCATTCTGTTGGGTATCACGCTTAAAAGTTGTTTTGCATTTTCCTTGAGTTGTCAAGGTATTAGCTATTCTTCTATCATTATTTACCTCGAGACCATAGCTGAAAGGTTTTTCTATTAAACATAGTATTGTAAAATATAATTCGTTCTTTCATCTTAGATTTTGTAACGATTAATGTTTCATAATTATTTTGTTAATCGAGAATTTTTTGAAAGTCCCAATTCAGAACTAATTGTTTATGACAGATTAATTTAGGTTACATCAAGGCTCACGATAATTTGAGTGAGGTCTTCTCGATAGCTTACGAAACATTTCAAGAATGTTAAATAAATCATTAAAGAGAAAGAAATTACTGTCAAAATCCTTAATCATATTAATACAAAGTACCTACTTTACTAAGAGAAGTACCATCTACAGGAATCCCTACTTTCATTATAATTGAATTACCACTCAACAAGGAGAGAAGACTCCCAGTGTTTGTCAAACACTTTTATGTCTAAAGTTTTGTGAATAGCAAAATCTCTTTACAGTAAAATCAAATCCAATCTAATGCAAATCTTTTTAATACTATTATGAAACAAACAATAAGCGTAAAAGAAAATGCTAAACCTGTTCTTATTTGCAATGTTTTTACGTATTTTACAATCATAATAACAACGGTTATCAAAGCTGTTTTGGGGTAAAAAGATACAGCAAATATTGAAAGTAATATGAAAACGTGCTCTGTTAATACTGAATTTGTTACTTTATTAACTTTGTCCATATTTAGGGATATTTTCATAAAATGTGGTAAAATATGTATAAGTTTTTGTCATAAAAATGTTCATATCATTTCACGATATCACGTTTCGATCTGAAACCCAATTTGTTTTGTTTTAACAATGAAAAACGCTCTCTGTCTATTGATATAATTATGTATTTGATAATATTGTTAATTATTTTCTCTGTTATTGTAAACTCTTTCACAATCTACTGCTAATACAATTTGATTATCTTTTTTATTATTTTCATCTTTATCAACATCATCTTCCTGTCCTTATCCTATGTTGTTGGTGCACTGGTTGACGTCAAAACCTCAACGCCAGCTGTCGCTGAAAACCAGCGCTGGTGCTCTGTCCCGCATAGAGTCTTGGCATTATACTGAGCGATGGCCGTTTTGCGTGGATGTGACGCATATTTTCCCCCAACTTGTTATTTTTTTGTGTGTGAGATTTTTCTCTGCGTCATCTTTACCGTAAATTAACGTATTTTCTTTCTTTATTTTATGTTACCTTGAGTTGTTGCAACACGTTCTTCTCTTCCATTCTCCCTTCCTTCTGTCAACAATTACGCTATCATTCATTTTCATCTCCATCATCCACCATTTCAATTTCATCTCCTTTAACAAAACCACGTGTCATAATCCCAAGGATTTCAGCCACCACTACCAACTCATTCCCACACCTAGTCAGCGCCCACACAGAGATTTCTCTGCATTTAAGTCTGCAGAAGGTTCCAGGATTCTTATTAATGTAACAGGCTTAACTAGAAGCCACACACGACGGCCACTTGACCTAATAGTCTTACACTAAGCCTAGGCTTTAAAGGAAGTACTAATATCTAGCTATCTAAACGCATTAGGTTGAGGATGTGAATGCAAAAGGTTTTTCCTTTAGCATTTTATATGTGAGACCGTATTTTCCTTTGATGGCGATTTTTGTAAAAGGTTGTGAAGGATATTCTCGGTGGCTTGGAGTTTTGTGGGCTTTTTCTTTAAAGGAGTTTTAATATTTTATTTTGTATGATTAATAATATATTATAGATAATGTGTATTATTAACATTAAGACTTAATGTTTAAAATATCATTCTCTATCTGAATTCTATCCTACTTATCAACATAATTAGCTAGGTAATTATCATGATTATACAAAATGGATACTAGAGGGGCTTGTGGTTAGCCGCAAGGGTTGATCGATCAGGTTAAGCTACGCTTGCCGTGGTCGGTCCGTGGGTGGGTGACCATCTTTACATATCGAGACCCTTCCGCACCTCTGAAAGTTAGTTAAGCTGTTGGTACCGGCTGTCATTATCGACATGCTGTCATTGTCGTCACGGGTCGTGAGAAGCACGAAAGTCTGACAACCAGTCTTATCAAGGGGTATCGTGTTACCTAGTAACTGGGTTGTTGAGGTCAGATAGGCAGTCGCTCCACGTAAAATACTGGTATTCAGCTGCATTCGGTTAGACTGGAAGCCGACCCCAAAAATAGTAGGGAAAAGGCTCGGCAGATTATGATGATACAACATGGATACTAACATACTTCTAACTGCAACTAATGACAAACATAGATGGACCCAGTATATACTAAGAACAATATAGAAAACAAAATACATCAGCTTCGTAATATTTAACCAATAACGACCGGTAATATAAAGAAACACAACCGCACAATACAATACATTACTATACAGTAGTAAATCCAACTGTTCACGTTTGATAGTAGCAGAAACTCTATTAATAGGCTTACGATGGTTACCTTTGTATAATCTCATTGAAGCCGTTGTAATGCTATCTATTATACTTTCTGTGATAGTAGCAGTAGGTACTGTTGTATTGAATAAATCAGTTGGATTAAGGTTGATGCTTTTTATTTTTTTATTTGAAATGGGTTTGCTAAAAACTCTAGTCTAGGTCTGAGGTGACAAAGTCGACGATGGAGTGAGCTTACCCAGAAGAAGCCTTTTCACTCTCGCTTTCGAGTTTATTTAAATTACTTTTAAATGTAAAATGTTTGATACGTTCCATTGTTGTTTTAATTATCCTTTTCAGTCATTCATCGTTGTTGCTGATATAAATGTGACTATTTAATATTTATTTTGTGTATCAAAATATAATTAAACGACATTGTGGTTTAAAATTCATTGTAATGCTTAACTGTTATCTGAAGTTCAATTCCGGTAATTGAAAACGTTCAAAATTTAGTCGCAATCTCATCTCAGCGGCAATCAATGTCAAAAATTTGTCGAAAATGTATGAAAATTTGTGGTAATTTTGACAGATTGGGACTGAGATTAGAATGCGAACGTTCTTAAAAATAGAAGAATTCAGGTGTTTTTTAAGGGTTTTTTTTTTTTGGATGGGAAATCATCTAATGGCTCCTCCCGCTATGGGTGGAGCGGAAGGGAGTGTCAGACTCTTACTGACTAAAACCCACCCGTGTTCCTTCCTTAGCCCTTTATGTTTCGAGGCAGCGGTAACCCTTTCGGACGATCCCGCTACCCCGGACGATCCCGCTACATGTTTGCTTGCTTTCATATTGACTTTCACTGTCATTATTTCTGCCAAATTATCAACAAAAATAATAAGCTCGGGAACACAATGGATTCATCTTATACATATTTGACGTCATAATCACGATACTAACCTCAAAATTCATCACCTTCCCTCCAGGGGCATATTTAATATAACTAACATTGCGACATGATTATTTAGTGTCACGACAGGTGCTGTAAGAAAAAGCAACTTTCAATATTTTTTTATTGTTTGCTACTTAGCTTAGTTACGCTAGTCTATCGTATTTAATTTAATATATTGATTAAATTTCAAAGCAGCAATAGATAGTGGTAAATACTGTGTTTCTAAGCCTTATAAATCTATATCTGTATACCTATTATTTCTCTGAATGTACAGGCGTATCAATAATTTTACTGCCACTAATTATATTAATCTACAGCGATCCGGCTAAATCTATACACATAAATAAAATTGAAGTGTCTGTTTGTAATATCAAAATAACAGCTTTTTACTAAATGCATATGAAAGTATATATAACAAAAGTAATCCCTGAAATGGCTGGACCGATTTTGACGAAACATTCACTGGCAGATAGCAGCTGATGTTATAAGGAGTAACTTAGGTTACTTTTATTTTTAACCCCCGACAGAAACAGAGGGGTGTTATAAGTTTAATAGAAAAAGAATTAGGCTTCCGCGCAAAAAATTAAAACCCATCCGACATCCATGCGGGTGTAGTTGTAGGCAGAAGCTAGTTAGTAAGTACAGACGCCAGCACATCAAGCTACTACATCCTATATTTCTTTAATAGGTTTTCAACTTTATCGCTTAAGTATAAGGTTCAAAGTTGATTGGGAAAATTTGACAGTTTAGGGTAGCTTGATGTGCTGGCATCTGTACATACAAAGCACTAAACTATGAAAAAAACTTGTAAAATTGTTGGATTATCTTTTGTCACATGTCGGCTATCGGTTCACTGACGGTTTTATTCAATAGGCCCAATAGGCAATAACGATGTTGGTCCCATGGTGAAAGTTGTTCAGTTTGATGGCCTATAGTTCCACACCCTTAAATTTGACCACGCCTTTCTGATTTTATATGATATAATATCCGTTGAAGTTTGTCTTTTAAAAACATGGAATAAAATCGTAAAAACAAATTAAATGAGACGTGAACTGCTCAATTTGAGTCTGGCAATTTGGCAAAATGGCGCCAGAATGTGTAAGGGTTTCATTGACGTTCAATATAATTGGCGACGAATGCGGTATACCACAAATAAAATAAATCAAAATACCTTTTGATTCGGTTGTTTGTCAGGCAGCCAAAATAATTATGTATAACAGTTTCACGTAATTTGTTCCGGAAAGTAAAAACAATAAAAAATGATTCATGGTGATATGAAAAATACGATATCGTAATAATTATATGATCTCATATTCATCAAATAAAAAATCTGGGTATTTGAAGTAATTTGACAATAAATTGAAGACACAAATAGTTACTAAGACTAGATGACTTCAAATTATTATAGCATTTATTCATAATTACTGAGATCAATATTACAAGAACGAAAAAAATGCTTTGTTCTTAATTACGGTTCCCTTTGAAAATTATTTTTTTTGTAAGTAAAGCACAAGCAAAAGAATATTTTCCTTTAAAACATTACTCCATCTGATTTTATTTATTTTTTGGCATCGATTTGACTTTTAACTTATAGTATTAAAATATACTAGCCATGCCGATAGGAATAAGATACGATAGGAATTCCCATCGGCAAAAAATTACGAACTTCCATACAAACCTTTAAAACCCTTTTAGGGAATTAATGTTTATAAATCCTTTATTAGTACTCACTTTCGTTACGAAACGAACTCTTGTGCAAAATTTTATGCTTCTAGAGGCAGCGGTTTAATTTGTATCGGTGAATCAATTAAAAGTTTAAGTTTTTTTATGTAAGTACATTGTTTATGACCAATACTCATAATATAGAATAATATTTAAAAAGTAAAAAACATTTTATGTGTCTATGGTGGATTTCCGTTTGAGGGGAAAAACAAATACGTGTACCTCGTGTATTACTCTTCTGTAATAATTTATTTAATAAAACGTTGCAATTGGAAAAACAGCGTTATTTTATGTTTCCTCGTCACCGGCGGTGCCCTGTCAGTTTACCAAAAATTTATTTACAAATTTTTACTTGACAAGCAACGATTGGCAAAAACATGACTTGTTATTTCATCATTACACAACAACAAGTTTGCCAAATAATTCACTTTACAAAATAATTACCCGATAAACTTTTCTTTAATAACGTGTTATTTGACAAACAATTCATTTTATCTTATAAAAAACGTTTGGGATAAAAACGTTTTACATATTGACTTATTATTACGCAATTTCCTAAAAATGAAACTCATTCTTTCATCGACTTGCACTAATAGAAAAAAGAGGCTATTTTTAGTGGGCTACCCGGAACCGAACTAGTTAGATTAGGTTAATTATTTAAAACAAAATTGTTAGGTTAGGTTAGGTTAAAACTGTGACCCCTACGCACGAGCCGAGCGAGCGAAGCGAGCGGTGCCGCGGCAGCGGCCGGCGAGTGCCAGAAACGACTAGATTATATAGAAAAAAATACTTGCCTGTAAATTATTTGACCCAAATGGAAAATACCGTCATGATCACTTTGTGTCTGGTTTAGAAAATCTTTACATAGTATAAAACAAAGTAGCTCCTGCTGTCTGTAAGCTTAGATCTTTTAAACTACGCAACGGATTTTAATGCAGTCGCTAGTATATTATAAAATGATAGTTTGTATAAACGTGATATTTTCAAAAGAAATGTATAAATGATTAAATATCATCCGAAACATTTGTAAAGAGAAGCATTTGCCAAATAAATGTTTGTAAAGCGAGTGTTTATAAAATAAAATATTTGCGGAATGAGTTGTTTGTGAAATAAATAGAATACGAAACGTTGGTTGTAAACTAAAAATTTGTCAATGGAGTTTTGGTAAAACATTAGTGAACCGTCACCGGCACCAGCGCATAACACAAAACGGTGTGGAACATAAATTTGGTCCTTCGAGCCGGATATGAACGAGCGACCTATGGTTATTTGTATTCATATCAATCAATCAGAGAACTCAACCTATCGCAGTCCACTGCTAGACATATAGGCCTTTACCAAGTTACACCACAACATCCGACAAGACAATACACCTTGGGCATTTGTTTTGCAGTCTGTCCAGGGTTTCTTCTGTGTTCTTTAGGTCATAAGTCCATCTGGCTGTGACTTTACCTGTCTATTCCGGTCAAGCTCCGCGTGAGACCGGAATATCAGTCACGAAACAATAGGAAATCAATGGTCTCTCATTAGCGGAGCTTGACAGATTAAAACCAACATTGAATTATTAAAAAAAATAATTTTATTCTTTATCTAAGCGTTCCGATGGTAAATTTTGCTCAAAAAGAGGGTTTTTTTGTTTGGCCCAGAATTCAGCAACGCTAACACCATTCACTGACGCAGAAATTAGGTCCTCACGTGTACAAGTGACAGGGGTATGTGGCGCATGATGGAAGGTTGACCATGGTCTACAGGGAGACGCCGCATTTAATCGTATTACTGCTGAATGGGCCTGTTCTTAACCTCATTATATTCATCAAACTCAAACTTATAGTCATAGCATTTATTTCAATTAAACCATTTACAAACACTTTTGAATTGTCAAAGAGCCAGACCGTCAGAAAATATGAAGCTAGTTGCCCATTCCAAAGCGTAGTAGGTACCTATGGAGAATAACGAGCAAGAATCTCCATGGACACTCATCTACATTGAAGATCGAAACAATTCTAGAAAATCCACCTGTGGAAATTGTCTTTGCTGCGATTAACCTGAGCACAGACTCTGTTTCAAGTTTTCCAAGTCGGTTTTTAAATTTTACTTAACAGTTGGACCTGTCACAAGATCCTCAGAAAAATCCGAAAACATTTTGATAAAACTGAAAACCTCACGCAACTATAGTCCAGTTGTAATTGGTCGCGATTTTCTGGAAACGAGTTTAATTTCTTGAACAACGGTACGTAATAACAGCTGTTACGTCTAATATGAAACGTTAGTGCAACAATACACTGGGTCGCAAAACATTTTACAAGCACGAGTAATTGGTAGTTTGTTTGTTTACAGACTTTTGTAGTATTTTCCTTCAATAAGGTTGAGTTACACGACGATCCAATTATTAAAATAACATACAGAGAGATTAATAGGGACCTAATTACGTAATTGGCATAGACAAAATTGCATTATCATAATCAGCCTGTACCTAATCTTCTTACAGGATACAGGCCTCCTCTCTGTGGAAGGGAGTGGGCCATAATCCGCCACGCAGCTGCCGACTAGAAGCTGACTCTAATATAGTTGGGAAAAGGCTAGGCAGATGATGAGATATTTCCCGACGAGATCCTTCATAAAGCGCTCCTACTAAACGAAATGCATATCAAACATGCTAACACTATCAAACATGGCATTCACTGTTTAAAGCTTCGTCTACTGTGAAAACATGCTTGGTTGAATGTAAATGAAAGTTATACAAACGATTGCATAAATATTTGACTTGCTTTATGCGTTGCTAACGAGTTGAGCGAGAAAGTTGCATTTAGTACTAAAATGTTCTGCTTAAAATGATATTTGGCGTAATGTAAAGTACTGCTAACTTTGTTGCCGTTCTAGCGATGTGATGTTTCGTTTACTCTATTTAACGGTAGTTATTATTTTATTATGTTACAGTTTTTCCCGCGGCTTGGCCTGCGTGTATGTCGGAAATTATCCCATGGGAACGTAATACCGGGATAAAAAGTATCTCAAGTTGAGGTTATAAACTATCTGTGTGCCAAATTTTATACATATTCGTTCAGCCGTTTTTGCGTGATCGAGTAACAAACATCTATACTTCCAAACTATCACATGTATAATAATCTTATATTATATATCATTATATTATAGTATGTAGTAAGACTAGCGACATGTCCCTGCTTCGCACGGTTTTTACGACTGGACAATACATTTATTTATTTATTTGTTAAAATTATGCACAAGTAAAAACTATACAAAGGCGGACTTAAGACTGGTAGAAAATGCCCAAGGCATTAATGCCTTGGGCATTTTCTACCAGTCAACCTTTGGGTGATGCAGAGATAAAACATGGCAGGTGCAACATACGGGATAAATAAGCCAGGAAATGACTATAAAATACAAGAATAAATACTAATACATAGATACATACATACATACGTAATTATAAGAAAAAGGAACTGTGAGAAGAAAAAAAATATCGGTAGAGGAGAAAACGAATCTAGCAAAACAGCGCTAGGATGTTACGGCCAACTTTTGACGGATATGTCCACGTGCCTTCACTTTCAAAGATAACATACTGGTTCCCGTCTTTATATTCAGAGAGAGCGCATTCCAAAGAAAGACCGCCTGGACAAGGAAAGAAAAATTAATGAAGCCAGAACGGTGAGAAGGACATCGTAGAAGACGATTGTTAGTGAAACGAAGATTTTTAGCATGGGCAGAGCATAAATATTGTATTTGGGAAGTCATATAAGAAGGAGCAGTGGGTTTGTCGAGAATAGTGAACAACGTAGACAGAGCCCTCAACTCTCTGCGCTGGCGAATGGATAACCATTTTAAAAGCAGCCGATGCTCGGATACATGGTCATACTTACGAAGATTAAAAACGAATTGAATGCAGTTATTGAGAAGACGGTCAAGTTTATTGAGGAGATGGATTGGAGGGTTTATTCAGGTCATAGTAACACACATCACCATAGTCAATTATGGGAAATATTAGGGACTGTACAAGCATTGCCTTTATGTGTGAAGGGAAGGGTTTTTCAACCGATAGAGCGACCGCAACGTTCCGGTGACTTTATGACATACAGTCGTGACCTGCTTTCGCCAGTTAGGCCAAGTGTCGACATTCAAACCAAGATTCTTAACATCAGAGCTAAACGGGATGACTGAGTTGTCGACGATTACAAGTGGCACAGTTAAGCCACTCAGCATCCTCATGCTGTAGGGGCGGCAGCCCCTCATAGTATCATAGTAGGCTTACTATGATAGCCTGACACTTGGTGGGGTTAACTGCCACCCGAATCGATCAGACCAGTTTTTAACGACATCTAAATCCTGGTTTAGCTCGTCAATCGCATGTACGTTACGCGGTACGTTGTCAACACCTGCCCGGCAGTAAAGCTGCAAGTCGTCAGCATAAAGATGATACGCAGTCCGAAGCTCGGTGATAATGAGCTTGATAAAAATGGAGAATAAAAGAGGAGATAATATACCGCCTTGCGGGACGCCAGCTGCAAGATCATACCAATTCGACGAAGAGTCTCCAGCATAAACAGACTGCTGACGTCCCCAAAGATAAGAGGAAAACCATTCCAATACCTCCGGAGAGACCATAAGATAGGAAAGGATGGAAAAGGACTTCGTGACTGACGGTATTAAAAGCATTGGAAACGTCAATTAACACTAAGACTGTGACTTTAGTGTCTTCCATTCCCCGCCTTATATCGTCGGTCACTTTAAGGAGAGCTATATTATTAGTTATATCATCATCTGCATAGCCTTTTCCCAACAATGTTGGGGTCGGCTTCCAGTCCAACCGGATGCAGCTATATTATTAGTTATATGCCATGTTTAAATGTTGGAACACAAAAAATATAAAAACTGAGAAAAATAAATAAGTTATAATAAAATTGTAACTTATTTATTTTTCTCAGTTTTTATATTTTTTGTGTTCCAACATTTAAACATGGCATATAACTATTATTATTGATTTTAGGGTTCCGTACCTCAAAAGGAAAACATAATCCTTATAAGACCACTTCGTAGTCCCGTCTGTTAAGACCCTTTTTCGCAGGTACACGTGGAGTTTTCAAGTTGAACTTAATATCAAATACTCGGAGTTTCAATCCATTGAAGCAATGAAAAAACCAAACGTCTATGTCAACGCAATCAAAAGATACGGGCGTTTATGTTCCGTTTATGCCCCATATTTTGACACTCGGTTGACCTAGAATCATAAAATTTTAAAATACAAAGTAATAATTTCAGCCTGCAATTTTCTCTTTGGAGGGGAAATTCTAGGGAAACCGCAAACATTTAGGAACATGTAGAAACAAGAACAAAACAATCAGCTAGGACGTGACCAGTTCCTTCAATCCATACTTGGTTCTGCCTCTAACCTTACTAGGTGCGGTTAAACGTAGATATTTTACACGAAGCGCCCACCTCCCGCAATCCAATTACTGAGGGAAAACCGATAGCCTAAGGTTAGACCGCGGTCAGACTTTCAGGTTCCAGACACAGAACCGTAACTATTTACGATGTAGGTAACTTAAGTTTAAACTACATGCATTATTTTGTAATAGTGTTTTGGGATAGTGAGGTACCTAAACTTTAAGCAAGGTTTATAAATAAAGGGACCAGCCTTTATTTATGGTAGAACCCGTATTACCTATGTTAAATAGGTGCTCAAACGGGAATACTTCAAGTTAAGTACTGAATAGCGACTGTTTAACCATACAATTTTGGCGTTTAAACGTCTCTAAACGTTAAGTAACATTTATAAATATACCCCCAAAAATTTGATGTTGAAAAACTAAATAGATGTTACTTTGTGAGACTATTTGTTGTGGCGACTGCGTACCGGAAGACGTAGCGTTGGAAGGCCTCCCTCAAGGTGGACCGATGACCTGGTGAAGGCCGCAGGATACGCTGAATACGAGAAGCACAGAACCAGTCAAAGTGGAGATGCTTAGGGGACGCCTATGTCCATCAGTGGACGTTTTTCTGCTAAAACAATACAATATTTATGTACTTACCTACTACTTTTCGTTGGAATTCACGATTTGTGTAAATATGTACTCCCAAGCCCCTCGGTTGTCTTTTAACAGTAAAGTTATTATTGCCGAATCAATTTGACATTCTAGATAAATATTGGAACCCTATAATGCCAAGTCCATTACAACATTTCCTCATCCACAAAAAGGGGCTTCAATGACCCCTAAAATTAGGGTTCTTTACCTGAACAGAAACATTATAGTTCTGTCACCTTTTGTATAGGATAATTGTGTCATTTTGTATTCTTTTTGCAGCAAACAGAATTGCTAGGTATGATATAATGAGCTGCATTAGGCGTTGCGTTTGTTATAACATTTAATATTAAAAGAACACTTGGATTCTCTGGCATATAGTGGGTTTTTTTAAAGATACAAATTAATTATAATAATTACACATGCACTGTTAACTGTTTCTGACACCAGCATCGGAGTGAAAGTTTTGTTTCAGATTTCGTAAAAATAATTTTAGGAATTGGACATTCTAAACCTAAAGGGATTGAGAGATGTGTTTTATGGTATTTTAGAATGAAGTTCCCAATCGCACGTTTTACTCTGTACACTTGGGGAATGAGAGCTAGATGAAAAAAGTGTACATTTTGACCGTCACGGCACTTTTGCTATAGTACGAGTATGTTTGTTTTTTTTTCGTTTACTCTCAAACGTTAATTTATTTTATTGTTCCTGTTATTTAGTACTTAATATACAGCGAAAGAAACCTTATTTCAACCAAGTGTCGATATCTCTCGACTTAATTTTGTTATTTATTTACTTTTAATTACATGCAAAAATAAATCGATACACAATTTCGTCTCTTGAAATATTTTTACAACAAATTAGTAATTCGAAAAAAACCACAAGATTTGGTTAAATAGGCCGGACAAACACACAAATAATCACAAAATCGTAAAACCCGAATAGTTGGAGAACAAATGTCTACAAATTCAAACACCCGTGTATTCGGAACGTCAAAGTGACCCTTTGAGCATAATTTATTATAGCTACGGACTCGCTGTAAGATAACCAACATTTCTTTTCCTATTTTGACTTGCAAAGAAGATAAATTGGAGTCTTATCTAGGAAAAGGATGCAAAATAGAATGCAAATACGATGTTGATTTGAAGGGAATAGACAGAAAATCTTAGAAGCCAAATACCAAACCAGCCACGCCACTGCACTAGATGGTGGCGTCTATTTTACTATAATGTATTTAGATAATTAGAGGCTTTCTAGTACAGACGCCAGCACATCAAGCTACCCGAAACTGTCAAATTTTTCCAATCAACTTTGAACCTTATGATTTAGCGATATAGTTGAAAATCTGTTAAAGAAAATTGACAGATTGTAGTAGCTTGATGTGCTGGCGTCTGTACATGAGAGACTTACAAAGTATGCATTATTAATTATATGGTGTACAGACAGACGTCAGCACATCAAGCTACCCGAAACTGTCAAATTTTCCCAATCTTTGTAAAGGTACAAAGATTTTGACAGTTTATAATAATATAATATAATAAAAGCCTATAATTATATACCTCCTCTTTTTATTTGGCCGTTGTTCAATATGGTTTTTGTAGTGTTTTTTTTGGAAGTCGGTTGTTTTTTTTTTTGTAATGTATTTTGGAATGAAGAATTTTATGTTATCTCAGTTATCATAAGCAATTAAGGTTATGTAGACTCTATACACACCACTATAAAGCGCAGTCTTCAATAGCTGGAATGAGGCCAGATGGCGCTTAGTGCATTCGTGAACGTTACCTCAATATGGTATGACGTGTACATCTGATATCTAGACCAAGCTTAATACAATAACGCTGCGATAGATATGCCTACTGCGTGGCACAGTGTCGTATTGGGGACGCATTCAGATAGGTATTGGCTCAAAATATTTTTGAAGTGAAAACTTCTTTAGGCTCGTTGGGCATTTTTTGAGATAGGAAAAATCCTTTGAATTCGATGAAAGTTAGATAAGAAAGCCATTCTGATAAAGCCTCTACAGTACCTACTTTATGACAGATAAGGTCACTCGCAAAAAAAAAAAATGATATGAAAAAGTTAATTCTGAAAATAAAATAACAATCATAGATTTAAGTCACAATAGTAATGAATTAGTTTATCCATTAAAACATAAATCATTTCTTTTAAAATCGAAATGGCATCCTAAACCCAGTACACATCAGAAATCGAATTTGGAATCTGATAAAACAGCTGAAGTGCGGGACTGTACGCGCGGTGTGCACAGGCTGGCACAGCGAATGTCAACGTCACGTCAATGCGAATTGACTGCAGCTTGATTTCAAAATTTTGGCACACAGTTATACCAGGCCAGAACCTTTGTTGAAGGTGGAAGTCTAAATAGGTTTCAAAGGATTATTTGCTCACTATTAACAGTTTGAGTATGGGATTTAAAACAACTTTTATAATTTCTACATTTAATTTTATATCTGTCATTCGTGGATCTTTGACAGTCGTTACTGGTCGTCAGAAGCCTGAAAGTCTGACAACCAGTCTTACCATTCCTTACCATCGTATTATCCAGTACCTAACTGGGTTGTGGAGGTCAGATAGGCAGTCGCTCCATGTAAAGTACTAGTATTCAGCTGCATCCGGTTAGACTGGAAGCCGACCCCAATATAGTTTGGAAAAGGCTAGGCAGATGATGATGATATCTGTAATTTATGGTGTACATAATAAAGAATATTCTTTCACTTTTTCAATATAATGGCTTGTTTTTTGTGGATTCTGATTCGCTTTTGGGACAAGTGAACTTTTCACGTGTGATTTTACCAAATCCCATTTTGTTGTACATAGTAATCCACACTATGTCATACTGTCACTAATGAGAACACACTTTCAATCACAATCTGAATCATTTTGAAGGATATTGCTAATCCATTGCTTCATAAGTTCAATAAATGTGTCTGCTCAACAGCGTAAATATCGCAATGAAAGTTGTTGAACTTTCAAAATTAAAGCCATTGCTATTAGTGATAGTGTGTTACACATACCCCGCAGTGTTACTATTTACTTTTGAAAAGTGATAATGTTGAAACATAGGTCGACATCCTACCTACGTGATGGAAAGTCAAATTAAAATTGTCCGACTTTAACTTTATGAACATTGTCTTTGTCTTTTTGTGTACCTATCTGTGGAGAACGTTGTTTGTTGCACATTTGTATAACTCCTTACTTTCTATTTACCTGTAATATATAATGTGTATTTGTTTGTTCTTCCGAATAAATAAACACCGAGATAACATACAAAATTGTTTTGTAAAATAATAAAGGACTGGTGTTCGCACTGCACGTCCAATTGCGAATCTTGCGTACGGTAAAAATTGTTTCAAATGCCTATAATGTTAAGACCGTCAATTAAGTTTATCCGAATTGCAGCAATGCATGATTATAGTGTTAATATATTTATTTATTTATTTAATACTTCAAGCACAAAAATGTACAGAGGCGGACTTAATGCCATAGGCATTTTCTACCAGTCAACCTTTGGGTGATGCAGAGACAAACAGTGGTAGGTGCAAACATGAAAATTGAGGAATAAATATTTTAAATATAAAGATACACATAAACCTATTAAAACTATGAATATAATATATACCTAATTACATATAAATATAAGCACAAATAAATATACATAAATACATGAATATACTTCCTAACTAACTAAAAAGAAATAAGAAAAACAATGAGAAAATATTACCGTTGTGATGATCCTGCCAGCTTCTTGCGAATGTGTTCACGAACCTTAACTTTAAATGATAATCGGTTGGTTGCCATCCTGATTTCCTGGGGGAGCGCATTCCACAGAGAGATAGACTGAACGAAGAAGGAAGAGTGAATGAAGTCTGTGCGGTGAGTGGGACATTGGAGAAGACGATTGTGTGATGATCGTAGATTTCTATTGTGGCTGGCGCAAATGTACTGAAAGTGGGGTGCTAGATAACCAGGGGAAGACGGAGAATCAAGAAATGAGAACAAGGTGGTCAGCGCCCTTAGCTCTCTACGCTGGCGTATGGGCAACCACTTTAGAAGCGACCGATGCGCAGAGACATGATCATATTTACGCAGATGCAGATATATAAATACTTTCCGGGATAAGCACTTTCATAAAGAGCAATACAGTTTTTTATAGCACTGTGTGACCTAAACCCGTACTTAAGTCACTCTTGTAGTCCATTTTTACACAGAAAAGCGTTACTTAAGTGCGCGTTCTGGTCGCACAGTGCTATAAAATACATAGTATACGATACGTATGACTTAAGTAGTCTGTTAATTCACGACGTTAGCAGCGATTTGGGCCCTAATTTCACGCCGTGCAATAATGAACTACTTATGTCCCTCGTGTAGTAATTTGTCAATACTTAGGTAATAAACATAAACATTCACGATTAAACCAACAATTTGTTTGCCCACAGGTACAGCGCACTACGGAGAGGACAGTGTGGGGTCATTTCCGTACTTCGAGTACAATGTGCCTCGGAACGTCACCACCGTGGTCGGACAGACCGCGTTCCTGCATTGTAGGGTTGAACAACTTGGGGACAAAGCTGTGAGTAACATTGTTTGTTTGGCTTTTGTAAATTAGTATGGACGTGTGAGGGTTTAGGATGTTATTGCGTTATTTGTTTACTAGCTGCGCCCCGTGGTTTCACCCGCGTAAATGTCGATTCCGCGGGAAAATCGGGATAAAAAGTAGCCTATATGTTAATCCAGGGTGTCAGCTACCTCCATTTACAATTTTATCAAAAAGCGTGAAGAAGTAAAAACACACACACACTCAAAAAGTTTCGCCTTTATAATATTAAGTGTGATAGTTTGACGACAAATCGGTGAAAGATAAAGAGACAATTTAGGCACAATCCGGTGACGCATACGTATGTACGATATGTATGCAAAATGGCTAATAGCATGTTACCTAATAAAATGAAAAGTTTATCAAGAAACGAATTCAGTTAGGTTAAAATTAGACATCAATTGATGATACTGCACTGTTATTTTTAGAATATTTACAAGCAGAATTAAACTCTTTCTGGGAAATGCATAAATTAGATATAAGTAAAACCAATAACTATAAAGAGTTAACACAGTTATTAATCCCGTGCACCCGTAAACTACTTACGATAATATGCATTCTAAATGAAATTTATTTACAAGAATTGTAGTACATTACAGATGATCGGGTTTTTCTTTAAGTTTCTTAAACAATTCGCTAAAACTAGCATGCAAAGTTATTGATTACATGAATTAAATAAATGAAGCTAACCAAATTGGTACATAAATCATAGCAAGTCTACATGCGCATCTGCGAACATCCCTGACGCACTACAGAAACGGGGCAACCCCACCAGTATCCTGAACGCATTGTTATATTGAACGCGGTTAGGACAAAGGATATTATTTTATCACGTTCACATTCCCGACATAAATGCGGGCGAAGCCGCGGGCAAAAAGCCAGTCAAACTTTGCTGTATTAGAATTCAATACATCAGAGCCTTTTATAATTCCAGAATTTACGTTTGTTCAGGCATTGATTTATTTATTTTACCATTTATGTACACACATATATAAACAGACAAGAAAAAACAGAACAGAAAAATAGGTACAAAGGTGATGCTTATTTCACAAGAAATCTCTTCCAGCATACCTGCGGTAGGACAAGAAATAGAGAGATGTAGACAGCGGTGATGTGTCATAATCGTTGGTGAAATTCTTCTGATCGATCGAATCGGAGTTTAATAACCCTTAACCCTTGTATGATTAAGGCACCCATCACACTTTGCTACTAAATACCTTATTGGGTTTCGAAGCGACAGACGTCGATGCTTGCAAAATACATAAATGTGAGGACTTTGTAGGCCTTGTAGACTTTAGATATGTAGACCATTTTATATTTTATCAAGTGTCTGGTGCTTGTTGACAGGCCTACGCTGTCCTCCCATACCTACTGTAATTTAAAAACATTGTAAAATCCTTTTTTTTTTTTTTTAAAGAGTAACCGTGGAGTTTCTTGCCGGTTCTTTTCCATAGGAAACGACCAATTGGAACCGTGCACCTAGCTTCTGACGTTTCATAAATGCCCATGTTGGTTTATGTGAAATAAAATATTTTGATTTGATTTGAGACATTTTAGACAGTAGGTAATTAATTGTGTCAAATTCAGTATATTCGAAGTTATAAACCATATGATCTTTATCCCATACAAAATGCCCGTCATGACCCATTGCGTCGCTCCGCAATCCCATAAAAGGCATAAGGGACATCAACGCTAGTGACCTTGACCCTCTTCCGATCCTGCGGTACAGCGTAGTGATATAGCAATTATGAATTGTGACAATCAAATACGTCAGTAATTTTATGGTTATATTAATAGTATTTGGAGATACATGGTTGCTATGTGAAATAGGAATAGGATTGATTATTTTAAAACTACTGAACGGATTTCGATGAATGCACACAGATGGTTTATAACCAGAATTAACACATAGGATACATTTTACCCCGAGTTACCCACGGGATCAAAAAATCATGCGGGTGTAATCGCGGGGCGTAGCTAGTCTATTATAAACCCCTGTCCAACCTTTCGGGGAAATTCAGGCGTCCGTCATGTTATGTCTACCCTAAACTCCACTAAATTTAAAACTAATAGAAAAGCAAGGAGATTTGATTAGTTTCTAGGTTAGTCACGATCCAACATAATTTATGTGCCCCTAGATTGACAGAAACCGAAATATGTTCCAGTTAATTCGTGACCAACGTAGTGTTGACACGAGCTGTTGCTCTCCTGGGTATTACATGTTAGATTATCCTACAACAATACGCCATACACTTAGGCCCAGTTCGCAATATGTTGTGACGACAGATATTCGTGACGTGTTTAACTTTTAATGTGTATGGAGCTGTTCCAAATCACAGTACAATTACCCGTCGTGGTTTTAGTATTATTCTTATTATTTTCTATGGAGTTGGAATAGCCAAAAACGACAGATATAAAATATAAATTAAAAAAAGTAATTTAAAAAAAATTTATCGACTTCAAAAAGAAATTAACTCTAAATTATGAAATAACTTCAATTTCGGAAGTCGGTGGCAAAAAACTAAAACTAAAATACAGATCCCAAGACACTTGAGTTAATTTCTTTTTGAAGTCGATTTTGTTTTAAATTACTTTTTTATTTCATAATTTTTAGTTTTATGTAAAAACTGGAATATTTGTTTGTAATAGTAGGTAATAGTTTTGTTGTAAATATTGAACCAGAATTTGACCAAGATTTTGAGATGTAGCTCGTATCACGCGTACCACGCGTAACACGTATTAGTCCATATCTTGAAAATTACTGAATCGATTTTGATGAAACTTGCACTGTTCCCTAAGTTGAAGGAAATGTAAGGCAACAAATAAAATGGTGAGGATCCGATTAATAGTTGCGGAGAAATGCGTGGACAAACATACATACATACATCTATAATATTTTGTATATTTGTTTGGAAGCCCTAATAGATTGTCATAATTATGTAAATATATTGCAGTTCCAATAATATTACATACATACGTGTCGAATTGATAACCTTCTTTTTTTTAAAGGCGGTAAAAATGGCATGTATTTAAACGAATCCCATTTTGGTGCTCTCAAAGGATTACTAGACACTAATATACGTAATAAATGTGCCTCTTTATGGGCGCCAATTAACAGCGAACAACTTGGAAGTAGAGCTCGATGGTCGCTGCCGTAGTAGGTACTGCTCGCTTCGCTCGCTCAGCTGGCGCACGGTTGGGCACTGTCGTAGCTTAACCGGGTCTGGTTAGATTACCTTTGGTCCTAGAAGAATTTGGTGGGGCTGCCCTAGCTTATTATTATAGTTATTGCGAATAACTTTACAAAAAAGTCCAAGGAGTTAAAAAGAGGCACATTTAACATTTTAAACAAGCGTACACCATTAGAAGCACAAAAAGAAATAAATAAAAAAGTTTACAGAGGAACACCGAATTAAATCGGAAATCGCGACTGGAACCAATTCTATTTTTTGTAAATTTTGACGTTCAAAATAAATTATTTGACTTTAAACCTTTCCTTTTCAAGAAATTGTCTGGGAATACTCAATTCGGATCTCCACACTCAGAAATTGGCGCAGTGCTGTGCCGGCAGTCGATAACGTTTTATTTTGTCTTTTGTCAATATGAAATGGACACGAAATTAAACGTGCACGGCACCATCTTCATGCACAGTGGGTGAAAACCCTTAGGTGCAATATTAAATGAACTGTCTACCTGTACCAGGTCAACAACCAGTGAGCTACTGTGGACATAGGCTAATCCGCTGATTGGTTAACGAGTCTGTCAGATCGATGTGATTATTTAAGAGAATTAGGAGACCAATAATGACATTCGAAGAGCCTCCACTAGTAAGGATAGGTACAGTCAATAAAAGAGATAAGTATGCAGGACCGTTAAATTTTATTGGCGAACATCCATCGGTTTCTTACTAAACTTCAACTACGTATATCGGACGATCCTGCATACTTACTTTTTTTACTGTATGTTTTAAAAAAGCTTCGACCAGACGAGAATTTTTGCAACGTGAAATAGACTACTGAAATAAAATGAAAATATTTCTATTATTTTAAAATCTCCTAATACTATTGTCACCAGCTCAGTTTGACATACTTTCCGCTACAAAAATAAACAGACAGACCACAGCCTTCTGGATATAGCGTTCCAGTTCCATACAATACCGGTAGAGTAACAAAGAGCCTAGTATTGATTATTAGCTATTTTAGCATCGCAATCTGGACTGGAAGCTGCCCCGAGAAGTTTGCTTAGTAAATTCTAGTAAACGGAAATTAAATGTTGGTTTTTAATTAAGGATTGATGAAGTATTTGTTTTAGCATTCTGTCTATAGTGATGTGGGTTCTTGACAAGAATCACTCCTATTTCACAAATGATGATTAGTGAAATGTGTGTTTTGTGTGTTTTGTATCAACACGAGAAGTATGCAAGAGTAGCTTATGCGATGGTAAAATGTGAGATAGTCAACAATGTAATTGTGTATAGTAGGTAGAAGAGGGGTTCCAGGGATGCGCCTTACAAGCGTTGCACGGGGGGCTTCCCGAATTAGTCTTTTACGAGGAGCCGGAACGACCGCAACCCCTATGTGCTGATGGTGATCACCGGGGTGGTTTTAGTAAGGTAAAAAAACTCACACTCCCCGACCTGCCTCCCGGGAGGTCGGGTGCCTTTTGAAGGTTTCCCCACTAAAACAAAAAAAAAAGTAAGAAGAGGGGTAGAATGTCTATAGGGCGACGGGCGTACTCTTAAGTATGTCCTTCCTAGAGGCTATTATAAAGGGTGGAAGGGACATACAGACGTTTCAACACGTACTTTATAACAATACTCCAACACGGATCTCTTGAAATATTACATAATTAAATGAGAATATAGTTATAGCATTATTCCTCGCTACAACCTATCTGATTAGGTAATATTTTCGCTACGGCTTAAGGAACCTACTCTGATATATTTTGTGCCGAGACACGCGTAGTGGTAACTTCAGTGTCGTTCCAAAATATTTTAGTACGGAGTAATGTTTTACTTCCTTTGTATGAGCCTCTTCGGCGACAATGGGACAATAATAGGCTGGTATTTTTTATTATCAATAATTTATTTCTCAACAACAAACTGTGAACAACAAGCACTCCTAGAAAACGGAACAATTAGAATTCCATGAGAAACAAACTGAAAAACATCATTTCAGCACATTCTCTTTGAATTTGATAACGACGAACGGTTCTGCGTGTGTTGAATTATTAAGTGCCCTGACGAAAAGTCCGTTTTTGGGAATCAAAACTAGGTCAAGGAAACGAGAAAATGGCGAAAGTTGGTACTCAATTTTCCCTTCATTTCAGGTATCTTGGATCCGGAAACGAGATCTTCATATATTAACGGCCGGGATCCTGACTTATACATCGGATCAACGGTTTCAGGTATGATTTATATAATTAACTATATACATTTTGATCACGTAAAATAAATCGTGCAGTACATCTGGTAATGTTCGGTTGCCATGTTGGGGTAACTTCGGCGCTGGGATAAGCCGTACGAACCTATTTCTGCGCCATTTTATTCTGCCTATTTACTATTTTCACTATAGATAGTGCAATCCACGAAGACGCGCCCCACTCTACTTCCTAATCTCTTACAGTACAAGTGTGCAACATTCCGCTAGTGTTTTAGTTTTTTCGATACACACTAATTACTTATTACTTAGTGGGTAATTAGCGTGTATCAAAAAAACAAAACAATAGCGGCATTAACTGGCGATATTACGATTAGGAAAAAGAGTGGGGCGCGTCTTCGTGGATTGCACTATCTGTAACATTGGTTTTCACAAGTGCACACCCAATATAATAATAATAGGTATAGTCACCAATTTCCATTCAAATGACGCAGAACACAATATTCTCAGCGTTCAAAAATATTGCTATTGTCATGAATTTAATTTGTACGGTCTCATCCCAGTGCCGAAGTTAACCCAACATACTCTCCAGATTAATTATTCGTTACAAATATGAATTGTAAACTTGATACTACTGTAATATTGAAAAATACTGTTTATTTCCCAATTAATAGGGTACTCACTATGAGTACTTAATTATACAGCATGAATCAGGAAGGAAAAAAAAATCAGCTGTCCCATACATAATCAACCCATACATAGGCAACGGCCCCGACCTACGAGTTGTAGATCGTGGGTTCGATCCCAGGCAGGCCTGCTTTACTTTGTGTAAATTATTTCATCGCCATTTCAAAACGGTGACGGAAAACATCGTGAGGAAACCGGCATGTCCTAGAACCAAAAATTGGAAGACATGTGAAATCTAAGAACCCGCACTGGGCCCGCGTGGTGGATAAGGGTCCACTCCCTCTCACAGAGAGGAGGCCTGTGTCCCAGGCTACCAGCAGTGGATCTTTGACAGTAGTTACGGGTCGTCAGAAGCTTGAAAGTCTGACAACCGGTCTTACCAAAGGGTATCGTATTACCCAGTAACTGGGTTCTGGAGGTCAGATAGGCAGTCGCTCCATGTAAAATACTGGTATTCAGCTGCATCCGGTTAGACTGGAAGCCGACCCCAACATAGTTGGGAACAGGCTAGGCAGATCATGAGGTATTGAAATATTGTTCGGGACGGTTGATAACTTTTTTGCGATTGCGTTGTTGATGTCATAGAAAAAGTTGTTTTTTTTTATTGTCTACACCATACCCTTAAATATGACCGCTCCTTTCTGATAGGTACAGACGCCAGCACATCAAGCTACTACAAGCTGTCAAATATCTTTAATAGATTTTCAACTTTATAGCTAAAGCATTAGGTTCAAGGTTGATTGGGAAAATTTGACAGTTTCGGGTAGCTTGATGTGCTGGCGTCTGTACGTGCTGTATTCATATTATAATAGATACACAAGATACTCTTAGTAATAACCAGTAACGTTTACAAATGAATAAGAATTACAAATGAAAGGGATTGAGTTACTGAATCGTTTCATTACTGAGAAATCATTACCACTAATCCTATTCAAACTTAGTCTATAGTAAGATTTCCGCCAGTCTGTCCAGCTGTCATCCCAATTAATGTGCGGAAATTCAGTTGCACATACCAACTGTGCATATTAACACATACATTCTATGATACTCTCTCTGCCACATTTAACCCGTCTGCCTTCAAAGCAAGAGTGAACTTCTGGGCACACTCGTTCCATCATAGACCTCATCCATCGGTTTCCATCAAGCGTGATCGAAGTCAAAAACAGGCACATTCAGCAATACAAAAAAATATGTATCTAGGATAAACAATAATACTTGAACCAGATTTTATCGACAGAACTTGCAATAAAACTAGTTTTCCAAAATAGATTTTTATCAAATTCGTCTCTTCGAAAAATTCGACAAACAGGAAATTCAATTCTTTGAGAAAACTTCCCAAACTGCTACACTTCGACTTCTTTATGAAACTAGAGGTTCGAAAACTCGTTGCGAAAGACATGACATTGACTGACTTGGCGAAAGTTCTACAAACGGAACGAACGATTCTATGCAAAATTTCATATAATTTCCTCAAAATTCTAGCTTTCTACTTTTCATTTTTACTTAGTCAAGATTAAAAAGAATTGCATCCAAAATCATTTCAAGGACATACATAATTGCTTTATACAGTCTTGTCTGCCGTGCCAATGACAATACAGTGTTATCTAGAAGCGGTTTTCTGTTTATTTTGGGACATTCACTATTAAAATATTGTAATAGGTATTTCGGAAACCCCTCCGAGCCTCAGAAAGCACGTCATTCGTGGATCTTTGACAGTCGTTTTCGGGCTTCTGATGGCCCGAAAGTCTGACAACCAGTCTTACCACGGGGTATCGTATTACCGGGCAACTGGGTTGTGGAGGTCAGATAGACAGTCGCTCCATGTAAAACACTGGTGTGCAGCTGCATTCGGTTAGACTGGAAGCCGACCCCAACATAGTTGAGAAAAAGCTAGACAGATGATGATGATTTTTGAGATCACATGGCCAGTTTCATACTGCATTTGTTTTTAACCGTATGAACAGTGGGATTTTGACGTGTGATCCCAACTTTTTACAGTAAATTATCGAAGTGCCTAATAATATCAACTATCAAGTGAGGGGTATAAAAGCAAAAACGCCACTGTCCATTTTCGTCCAAATTGAACTATGAATGCCATCTATTAGGTTTTATTGTAATCATTTTGGTGTATTAACTAGTTCAGAAGCAATGTTCACACTGTCCCATAGAAAATTAAGTTTGAAGTTTGGAGTGAGATGCAAAATTGACACTGTCCAGTCGAAATTTTTAGTTATTAGCTAATTCTTGTATACGACAAGAATTATAGGCCCAGAGACATTTTTCTTCATTTTGGCTAAATATTATTTTTGGACAGTGGCATTTTTGCTTTTATCCCCCTCAAGTGTGTTATCTAATAATTACGAACTATCAAATAAACTATTCTGAATGGCTAATCGCTATACAAGTTTAGCCATTAAGCGCAGATAACGCTTGACTTCAATACGATGCGATACAATCTGCAAATTGAATCTGGGACCCGTGTACCTAACTCAAACTAGGAACTATTAAAGATCTCTAGTTACTATCTCGAAGTTCAGATTTCCCAATTATAGTCCGTTCTGCAAAGGACGAATTTATTTTGTTAGCCAACACAGTTATTATCAAATAACTAAGTAACTTTCCTTTGATAAATGAATGATTCATTTCTGTAAGTAAGTTTGTACAAACACTTTTACACGTCAATCGTCGTTTGAAATCTAGCATTTGACATCTACAGGGTGAAATTGAATTCATGGACATCATTTCAAGGGGCCATTGTAATCATCATTATGAACATCTTTTACTATGGGACCAAACCTGAAATCGCGAAAAAATATCAGGTCTTCCCTACATTTTGACTAGTTATGTGAACACAAATGCAAGCATTAATACTCATGGCACTGGAGTGGAAACAATTCAAATTCGGAATCTGTCAATTACTGCGTTGCCGTGCGGCCGGCCGCGGCTCCTGCAGGCCAATTCTTGAAATCAAAAACGTTCAAAAACTACTCGCAATCTGATCTCAGCGACAATCAATGTCAAGAACTTCTCAAAAATGTAGGGAAATTAGAGGCATTTTTGACAGATTGAGGCTGAGAACAGACTGTGAACGTTCTTATAATGACGAGAATTGCCCCTCAGGTGTGCTTTGGCGTATTTGTTATATCCGGCGCACTGCGACCCACCGCGTCTATAATGTGCGCTTAACTTTAATGTTCAGTTCAAATTCCAATTCATTATTTTCCCCCAGGTGATCAGACCAGAAAAATCAGAAAACTGGACGCTCCAAATAAAGTTCCCGCAAGAAAGGGACGCAGGTATCTACGAATGTCAAGTCAACACCGAACCGAAGATGTCTCTGGCTTTTCAACTCAACGTCGTCGGTAAGTCCAATTATATCAATTGCTTTAATTTCCTAATCTTTCTGAGGTCCGTACGTGATCGAAAGTTGGGAAAGAAATGGAGAAATGACTTCGATAAACGTAGTTAGGATCCAATTAATATCAGGGAAACTTTTGCTGGGTAGGTGGGAAATAAAATTGGGGAATTCTTTGTAGAGATTTATTTATAAGCAGTCTTTTTGGATAGCCTGAAAGTCTGGCAATCAGTCTTACCAAAACGTATCGTGTTATCAAGTAACTGGGTTGTGGAGGTCAGATAGGTAGTCGCTCCATGTGAAATACTGGTATGCAGCCGGTTCCGATTAGATTGGATTCCGACCCCAACATAGTTAGGAAAAGGCTAGACAGATGACGATTAATGGGCAATCTCAAAATAAAACATCCTCTTATAAATTTTTGGTTACGTATGCAATAAAGCGTATTAAATAATTAACTATATTTTTTTCTACAATAATATCTTCTTAATTTTATCATATGTTCTCCCTATTGTAAACCAAATAGCTTTAGACAAATTATGTAACCTCTTAAAAAAAAACAATTTATTACGTACTGCTGTTGTATGCTCACATATTAACCAGTCTATTTCTACAAGCGAAGACTTGTAATTGGCTTTCTGTTGACTATGTTTTCCTTTCTAGTTCGTTTTTAAGCTGTAAGTCTTCCAGGTTTAAATAAATAAATAAATAAATTGTAACGATATCTTCATAAAAATAAAGATGCTAAAACAAGAGAATGTTTGTATACATCCAAAGAAAGGTGTCACCGCCCTCGTTAGAAGTCTAATTTTATCATCCGCATTGCAGTTGTTGAAAGGAGTTTTTATTTCAAAACACAAAAGCAACCGGAACCATTCTTTAGTTAACGAAATGGTCCGCTCTCTCCAGATATTTTTGCTTTGGCTTTCATGTTTCGTGTTTCATTCTGAGGTCAATCGTTCGAAAAGCCATTAAAATCGTCACGCCAGCGTTTCCTGATTGATTAGATGCACGAAACTACTTTCGAACTGAATTATTTATTAAATAAATCCAACGCAGTTTTATTTAATCGTAGCCCACGCTTCGATTCACTTTATCGTTGCTTTTGTTACGGTCATAAATCGCAGAATGATTAACGCTTGAGAATGTAAATATTGATAATACTTGTACCTGCACCCTTATTTCAACAGTTTTAAGTTATTTTAAGTTTCGTGTATTGCCATTTAGCGGTCACGCTGGTACTAAGAATTTCCAAACGGAAACCCATTACCACTTTGGCCCTATCTGGGGATTTAACCCAAGACCTAGCGTGGCTCAGCAGCTGTAGTGCTTGCAACCACGGTGTGACTATATCAAAGAACTAGAATCTAAAATGTTACTTAAGTTACTGCACCAGTAATGACTTCAAAATAGTCAATTACCAACACAAAACTGTGTCACCCAATCCAAACTCGCAAACCCTAACGAGATAATCTCAAATCCAGAAGCAAAGCGTCAAATAACTTGAATGAAGAACTAAGCGAAATAGGAGCGTTCACTACTGACGCAGAAGTTTCACCGCAAACTTTCCAACTACATACAATACAAAGGGTAAAACTGGCGCCACTTGACATTGCAATTTTCTTAGCTTCCTGAGCACTTAATGCTTCGCTGTCTTGCCACTCGCCCTCCTTGAGCCGGTCTAATGACACAGCAAAACATGCTCCCCAAACTTGAATATTTACGAAGTAAGTGGGTCAAACGCTAAGATGTTTTTGGGGATTACGGCTTTCACACGGAGTTTTGATTTATATAGATATTTTGGTAAGGTCGTAATGAATGATAATTTGGTGCCGAAATTATAGCAGATAATAACGTTTTTGAAATAATAGATCTTGTTTAGAAAAAAATAAATAGTTTAGACGTAGGAGAATAAAATAAATTGATATTGTTGCGTGCTCATGAAATTGGGAGATGAGATTTTGGAAGCGAATTCTAATATAATATTTTCAACTAAGGGTATACAATATGAAAGCTCAATTTCATTATCTTTATTCATGGTTCGTAACCTAAATATCTTTCACAAGATCACAACGAATCCTGTTTACACTTAAAATGTTAGTACTAGCGCTATAATTTAATTTATACTTTGGCGTGCTACACCAGTATAAAATATCGTTAAGGCGGAGGTTCCCGAAAACGGTCAAAAAGTTGGTTTTTTAAAGCAGTGTATCTCTTAAACCGTAAATACTTTTGACCAAAGAAAAAATTATGATATTTTCAAGTCTTACTTTAATACAGTGATTGAACTGAAATCATAAATAAATATACATTAATGCATCAAAATAATGTTCAAATACACTTCATAATTTTCTTTAAAAGCAGTTTATCCCTTCAATAACAATTTTAATTACAATTAAAAATATACCATTAAATGTCTAATGCCAAACTGCATTCAATGATGGATTATTTATTATTAAATAGTTTTTGTAAATAGATAATTGCTTCATATTTGCAATAAATTACCACCATTGTGTCATCGCGCTTCTCTTTCTTTTCTATGCAGTCCGACAGTGACCGCGCTTTAGGTCATGTAGTCGCCTTAAGCTTGATATAATTTATGTCGGAGTCATTCGTTTGACTATTTGGAACGCCAGCGCCGCCCGGTGGCGCTCGTAAGGGTCTAGTTTGAGTTCGTGGGAGTCGACGAGTGCCACAGAGCGCTGTGGAGCTCTCTTGACCAGCGGACATCGTACGGACAACATATGCTCAGAAACTGTCTCGCGTTCCGTATCGTCGTGTCGTGTACCTATAGAGTGCGATTCGCTAGTGTGATTAACTTATTCGTAAATTATAATGTGATTTGAACTGCAAACGGTTTTTTTTTTCAAATCTCAAATCGTTTATTGCAATCCATAATGTACAATTACAGGTGGTAAATAAAAAACAATAGAAACAATTACTATTACAATTTTCTATTGCGCAATAACGAACACCACCCATAGTACGCCCACAGTAGTTAAAATATGGCTGATCATAACGAAAGACACTATACTTTCTCCGTCACATACATAAAGCGGAAGATACAATTAAATTCATGCTTGTATTCGTTTTCATCTTTCATTTCTGAGGCTCTTTGCTCAAAAAGAGGTAAAAAAGCTATTTCTGTGAGATTCTCCATTATTTTCATAACTTAATTGGCTTCCCTTAACTTTCTTGGAAACTGTTTCACTTTATAGTTATTGTTACTTGTCGCTGTAGTTAACACAGCGACTACAAAGTCTATAGTTCCAGTTATGCAAATTTAAAATTGTTTGCTGAGACGATTATTTTCTTAGTTAGAGAACTTGGCTTTTTAAATAAGACCGTGTACGACAGAAAAATGTTTGTTAACAAGCAGTTTATTTTCATTTAAATTGTTATTTGGTTTAAGGTAGATAACAGCCCCTGATTTTCTTTATCCTTACTTATTAGCCGTGACTACGAAAACCCCTTGCAAAACCCTCTTGAACTTTTCAAATCCCCCGATAACAATGTGAAATCAGGGCTTCAACGCAACCTTCGAGCTCCGTCAGATTTAATCTTGGCCTAATTTTTCCTTCATCGTTTTAAGGGGCATTTTCTTTCTACTATACACGTGCTGTATCACGCTTTGAAGGTACTTGATAGGCTCTTGTGTCTTTAATATCTTAACAGACAACATCTCTTGTGGAATTAGGACAGTAAACGAGAAAATTAGTTTTTTTATCTCCTCTATTACACAACACTCTTAGCTATTCATAGAATTATTATTGTTGTGGAGAACACTTGTGTTTACGAATTGCTATCGTATGAGCTGAGTGGATTCAGCAAATACATTTTTCAAATCATGGAGCATAATTTGAATTTTAAATGTCGTTACGGTCTTGATAATGTTGAGCTGGGAGATTCGGGTTTTTGGTTATTTTAGGATGGCAAAATCAAGTCTGGAAATTGTCTACTTTATAAAAAAAAAAGACTTGGAATTAGTCGTTACAAAATGTAGGACGCTTTTCTGAATGTATGAGAATTAGCAACGCAGAATATTTGTTTCTTTAAAAATTACTGTGTACTTTATGTATTCATTAACTTATTTTGTGATGAATATTTACAGACTTGTAAATAAGACTTCTGAGCTTAATTCTTGATTCTATTTTATTTTGAAATAGGAATGACTTGGTTATCTACCAATTAAAGAGATATAGCATATAGCAGCAATCCTGCTTGCTATAGCAACAAGACATCAATACCTACTCGACCCAAATGTATGGTACAACTGATTATTTTTTCGTGATTACGATTTTAGTCCCATGGAGACAGTTGTTCAGTTAAATGGTCTGTACCACACCCTTAATTTTGCCCACACCTTTCTGATACATCTGTAGAATCAAAAATAAGATTAAGTAATACTAATAGTCCTCCAGACCTTAATTCGGCCATAGCTGCCAATCTCAGCTGAGACTAGCGTCCGGCGCGGAGGATATTACAGTGCACAAGTGTTTGCGCAGACACATGTGCACTCACTCTTTCCTTACTCTCATAGTCCCATGGGACGGCACGCAATCCGACACGACCGGAGAGAGATCAGGCGCAGGACCACCGGCTTAACATGCTTTCCGAGGCACGGGGGTATCACACCGCCAACTTCCAAACTCCGGGCTGTTACTAAGAAATTCCTAAGGGAACAGCCCAATAACACTTTGCTCAGCCTGGGAATCGAAACCAGGACCCCACGCTCAGCAGTCACGCTTGCGACCACGAGACCAACGGAAGATTAAGTATTGTGGGTAGAACTACATAAATACTGATGTATTAGGGGAATTAGTTCCAAAGTTCTTTAAGCTAGTTAGTAGTTAAGAAATCATAGTAAGTAATTTCCCTGGGGATGTGCACAAACTTGTGCGAAATCTCATATGGTTGAGTTCAGTTAAAGGCTACAATAATTTACAATTTCAATAATGTAATTACGTTTTAAATCTATACTAGCTGTTACCCGCGACTTCGTCCGCGTGGATTTTTTTTTCGTGAGACCCTATTTTTTTTTTCTAAAATAAAAGTGGCCTAAGTTACTCCTTATTACATCAGCTATCTGCCAGTGAAAGTCCGTCAAAATCGGTCCAGCCATTTCAGAGATTAGCCGGAACAAACAGACAGACAGACAGACAAATATTGTAAAAAATGTTATTTATTTATTTATTTAAACTCTTAATCTATCATTACAGGTTTTATTTTGGTATATGTACCGTATATACATCCATATGCATTTAGTAAACAGCGGTTATTTTAATATTAGAAACAGACACTCCAATTTTATTTATTTGTACGTATAGATAGATGTATACATAGATAATAAAATTCAATGTCCTGACTGACTGATATATCAACGCACAGCGTAAACCGCTGGTCCTAGACATGAAATATGGAGGGTGTGTTCTTTGTGAAGAGTAGAAGAAAAAAAATCAGCTGTTCCCTACATTTATGTTCGCATAACTCGTCAAAATGTAGGGAACAGTTGATTTTTTTTCACGATTTCATGTTTGCTCCCATATTAAAAGTTGTTCATAATGATGATTTCAATGACCCCTTAAGAGGAAAACGGTGATAAAAATTTCACCCTGGAAAGATTGCGTAATAATTCTGATGTTAACATACATATTTATTGAATTGGCTTACAAGTTAATAAAATTGTGAGGTGTGTTTGGGTGTGTTGCTGTGGAGTTAAATAGGGATGACGACGGGGTAAAGTAATCGGAATTCTATTTCGTCCGTCAGTTAGATTATCAAAAAATAATGCACACATATTTTTTCTTGTGTCGATCAACCAAAAAATTACAAAGATAAAGCGTGTCAAAGTTTGGGAGTGGGGGCTCGTGACGTCACGTTTAGGTAAAAATTGTACCAAAACGTGACGTCATGCGACATTTCAAATCAATATATCTCTGTAATGTTTTGATTATGTGAAAAAAGAAAATATACTTGCCCAATACTTTTTAATAATCTACCTGATAGACGAAGAATAAAAAGTTAGTCTTCATCCCTATTGGTCGGTTGGGGTTTGTGTGCCTGTGTGGTGTACTTAGAATATCATTTATCTGTCAAGTGGGTTTGAATAGTTAATTCTTTTTTACAATTATTGTAGCCGTATCTTTTGTCGACTTCATTGACGCAGTGTCTAAGATTTTCAAGCAACAGTAATTTCACGGACGAGTCAAATATTTGTATGAACAACAGTCTCCCAAAATCTAGTACCTAGCTATTTGTAAAAGTGGGATTAGGTATTTTGTTTACGCTCCCACGATACAAGACAAATTCCTGTACTGAACAACGAGTTATTCCAGTCTGATCTCCTGAACCCCCCTCCACCCTCCCCCCTCCTCGATCCCCTGCTAGTTCATCTTCTGTTTTAACCTTTTAAGCGCTTGGCTAAATATCAATTGCCGTGCCCCTAGCGCGCGGCTACAAATCGATAAAATAATACCTACAATAAATAAGGAGGAGAAATCGTTGTATTGATTAAAAAATAGTTTAAAAGTTTTTTCTCGATTTAATAATGGTTTTAGTTGTACCACGCAGTTAATAGGACAAAAATAGAACGAAAAAATCATGCATAACCTCTGTCGCATAAATACGACACGAGCGGTAGGGGCACGGAAATATGTGTCGCATAAATGCGACACAAGCGGTCAAAAGGTTAAACTCTGATTTTTAACTTATTCATCATGAAAATGACGAAACTTTTTTGTCATCAAACTAATTCTTGGCATGTTATTTTGTTAACAGAAGCAAAAGCACACATCCTGGGTCCGGTGGACTTGTACGTGAAAACTGGCAGCTCATTGTCACTGACGTGTATATTGAGTCAGGGTCCACACGACCTGGGCACGATATTTTGGTATAAGGGTAAGTCAGTTATTCCATCCAAGAATAGAATAGAATACTCTTTATTATGTACAGTCAACAAAAGAGATAAGTATGCAGGATCGTTGGATATAGTTGAACTTTCGAAACCGATGGATGTTGTCGACTGAAATTTAATTTGATAAATGAGCTGTTTGTTTTCTATAAATTAAATTAAATTTTATTCGAGAACATCCATCGGTTTCTTACTAAACTTCAACTATATCCAACGATCCTGCATACTTATATCTTTTGTTGACTATACACCATATAAATTACAGACAAAAATATAGAAACTTTAGAATGGGTGACACAATGAGCGGTCTTATCGCTAAGAGCGATCTTTTAAAGACAACCTTTGGATGGATTAAAAAGGGGAAGGACAGACAAATACTGGTAATACTGGTAGTCTGTGGTGTACCATTTACACAATACAATAAATACATACATAAAGTATATTATACTAATCTAAATAAATATATACACATATATATAATATAATAGTAAGCATGATTTTTTACAGAATATACCGGTTGGTCATACACGCATGCCGTTTGTAACAAATGACAAAATCTAAGCATAATCTTCCATCCCCAGGATCAAACATAATAGAGTATAAGGAACTAGAAGAGAACGAGTTGCAGGAAGAGCCTCGTGTGAGACTGAAGACGGAATGGACGGAGCAGCTGACGTCACGGCTGACGGTGGAGAAGCTCCTTCCAGGCGATAGCGGAAACTATAGCTGTGTGCCGACGATGGCCGAAGCGGCTTCGGTTAACGTGCATGTCATAAATGGTGAGAATCTTAGTGTACTTTACCTCTGACACTTCGTCACTGTCAAAATCACTGTGATCTTTATGGTTATTACAATAAAGTTGATGTTGGGTTGCCGCCACTCACAGGTTTGCCAAAATCTGACCTTTCCAAATCAAGATCACTGTGATTTTGGAAAACTTTCTTCTGTTTCTAAAGGGCCGTCTCCACGAGTGAGCATTATGGCTACGTCTATGCTGCTATCAGCAATAGAAATACACACTCTGTAAAAATTTCAACTGTCTACCTATTTCGGTTCATGAGATACAGCCCGCTGACAGACGGACGGACGGACAGCGCAGGCTTAGGTATTCCTAAGCCTGCGCTGTCCCCTTGTCTGCGTGAACCCTATTGGGTTCCGGTGGCGCCCTCTGGGTATGGCACCCTAAAAAACAACAACTATTTTTAACTATTATAGTTTATTTATAGTCTACTCAAAAACATGCTACACGTGAATTTTCGACCCCGTCCATCAGATATAATCTCTAAGTTGCCACTTACAACACCCTTGTTCAAGATATGGAGTGACCTATATACGAGTAACAAAAAGGGTCACATGGAAGCAGCCTTGATTGTGTTGTGTGACAACTTAACTAAGCTTTGAGTATTGCTGTCTCTTCCTTGACAGTCGAATAATAAAGAGACGGATAATAAGAGCTTTTCAAATATGAAACTGAATTGTAATTTCCATAAAGGCGACAAGCTGGAATATGTTGAAAACATCGTGGGGAAACCGGCATGTCCTAGAACCAAAACATTCGAATACATGTGACATCCATTAACCAAACTGGGGCCGCGTGGTAGATTACATAGGCTGATTATGATGGAATATTTTGTCTCAAAACATGCTTTAGATTATACCAAAACTATTTGACAGTTGAAATTGTTACAATTTCTACCAAGCTCTGAGTATTAGTAAAAGATGTTCCAACAATGTTACTTTCAGCCAATATCAATTTAGTTTGGTACTAAATCTCCCAAAACGGGACAATAAGATTAACTGTAATACCAGCCTACTACTGTCCCACTGCTAGGCAAAGGATGAGAAGAGTCTCATACAGGGAAGGCACAGACATTGATCACCACGCTTCCTGAAAACGGGTTGGCGATTTCAGTCTAAAACAAAAAAAAAAAACACAATAATAAAAAAAAAATGCAAAAATATATTCAAAGAAAATATACCTTTGATTCTAAGATCTGATAAATAATTACCTAACACAAAATCTTCTTTCTCAACAGGCGAGCATCCAGCAGCAATGCAGCATGGAAACGCAAACACAGCATCTCCCTGCGCATTGTCAGTTAATTTACTCATTTCATTATACTGCACACTTGCGACTCTCTACACGAGCACCGTAGATGGGTTCAGATGAAAATTACACAAGGTACTATGAAACAACATTATGATACAGTGTTGTTATGTATAAACGAGTCTTAAGTAGATTTTGGTAAGGGAATAATTTGTTGCGGACGTGATTTTTTGTATGTTAAGAAAGAATTACCTTGTCAGTTTTTGAAACACTGAAATACCTATATTACTCTTTACTATTAATTTAGGTTAGTTCAGATAGGCTTTGGTGAACTGCGTAATCCATTAAATCTATACTGCGTTTGTGATTTACTTTCCAAACATGTAAACAAAGATGATTGTGTTTTTGGAAAAAAAAAACTTTAAATCCCACACCACATAAAGTTAAGTTTGCGCTAAAAATTAATTATACAGTATTTTTAATGAATTTTCAATAGTAGTAGTCGTTCTGATATCAACCTAATTTACACTTGCATAATTATATTTTAGTTTTAGTGGGAATAAAATCAAATTTTAAGTCTGCTAGCTTATATTACGTAAATATTGACTTGTTTGAAAATAAAACCATTGTTTATTAATTGGAAACAAGAATTTGAACAGACTGCAGAGTGTTTGTAATCACTTTACTCTCATGTCTGCACGTAGGAACTATACAAGAAAATTACTCTGGCCTCTGTGTATGATTAATTAGAAACGAAGCCTTGTGCCCAAGGAGCGCCCTGCGTTTTAAAATGACTGACAAAATATATTTCGCTTAAATATTTTAATTTGATTTTGAGGTTAATATAGATCGTTGCGGTAAGTAGATATAAATTATTTATAATTCGTATCTCTAATGACGTTCCCAGTCTGCATACAAAATTCAACCAAATATATCCAATAGTTTAGTCACCATAGCAAGTCAAAGATTGGCAAATCCCATAGTCAGCTCATCACTGAAATTTAGTTTGTTTGAAAAAATCACTTTTTTATTTCGAGTTGATTGTTCCAAAATACTGTGTTTTCATTTAATGTCGTACTGTTGTCTCCACACAATTTGAAACTACTTCAATTCAATCACAGAAATTATCTAGCTCGATTGGGATGTCCTTTTAACCATCTAAAAAATGATTAAATTCATTCCTATCGTTGTACTTTAATGTGTTAGGACCGGGTCTAATGGGTTTTAAATGTGTCAGGACCAGTCCAATGAGTTTTAAACGGAAGGATTTTAACGGACCAGTTGTAATGGGCGATCAAATATTCGAGTAACAAGGTACCCTTCCCTTGCTCTTTGCTACTGAAGTGTTAATTTCAATATTGTCAATGGTATTTTTAGTTCAATGAGCGTGTTCAGTGGTTTCAAAGAATTACATTTTCACTTTGATTTTGTGAAACACGCTTAAAGTAGCTTTTCATTTGTTATGGCGTAGTCTTTTGGTTCAGTGTTTGTAAAATTAGTGGAATCATTTTTAAATGCTTTAGGGAAGAGATACAATTTTAAAAATAGTGTTTTTTTACATACCCTGAGTTTGTTTCGCCATTTCTTTCGCCTTCGCCTCTCAGGGTTAGTCAAATAGAAAATGTCGACTCCTTTTTCCTCCGATTGATTTTTATTTTATTATACCTTGTAAAAGTGATTACAATATCCTATTTACAGAAAAATCTATATCATTTCATTACAGGTTTTTGTAGGTTTCTAACCTTTTAAACATCATTCTGCAAAAAATACATTCAAATAATTCACGTCCGTAACAATTATCCATAATTAGAAAACCTTTTTCATTGAACTGTGTATAGAATAGCCTTCATGTTAATAAGATATAGGCTAAGACACTAATATATTATTGTAATTAAAATTATTGTTAATTTTCACTGTATTGCCGGAATTATCTTTGTAATGTACAGTTTCTTTATAAGAGACTTTACGAAAAGTGTGAAGAATAAGTATATTATTGTACTAACTAAAGTTACGGTTTTCTGAGACTGCGGTGGCCGCCACATAGCGTCCGCAATTTACCGTCGAATGACTTCACTGAAATGTTATTCATAAAAGCAAGTGCGTGAGTTTTTTGAAAACGTAATGTCAAACTCAGATGACACCGTTTTTTATGACAGCCGTCATAAAAACGACCGTAGCCGTTATGTGACGGCAACCGCTATCGTATGAAACCAAAGATTTACCCAATTCTTCTTCTTAGCGTGTCGATAGCAATCTAAATGGACTTGGTCCAGAATTCGGCTACTTGTTTGGCGTCATCACCAGCGTCCACCAGTTCCTGTAACGTGCAGCTGACAGGACACGCAGGATACGATATTAAGTGTCCCATCGTTTGTGGAATAGCACCACATTTACATTACAGGTTATTTATTTACCCCATTTGTCTTTATAAACTATACTTATATTTTATTTCACTACAAACAACACACTTTCAAAAATAAGGGGTTACTCTGTAAATGTTTTGTCATTTCAACTAAAATGTATTTTCTTAGCTTGAATAACAATTATTTCTGAAAATTAAATTCCACCTAGCTCGAAATATTGGATGAAATTCTTCGTAACTTCTTGTCTGTAAGTGTTCTATTTTAAAGCTAGTTTCTTAATTATTTAAATTAAAAACAATTTTAATTAAAAAAAAAAAAAAAAATTAAATTATACACAATTTGGGACTGGAACACAAATAACCAGTAGTATGCACCATCTTGAAAATTCTATGAACACTGACCCAGCTTTATCTTCTATACTATTTTATCCAAGAAAATGGCCTTCTAATTTCGGCAAAATGTACATAAACTTAATTTAATGTTAGATAGGTATATCATTGAGAAAAATGTGTATAATGTATAAGAGATAGCGATTGTTGTAAAATAAAAAGAGAATTTTTAAATGTCAATGCTATAACTTTTTAAATGACAAAAGCTATCACAACTGCGCGTCGTGTTCGCGTTTTTACTTCATTTTGCATTCATTTTATGAAACAAAAGCCCAAAAGCTACCAAACATGTTTAGCTACCTACTCATCGATCTGTCTATATCCATACCAAATGTGGTAACAGCCTCAAGATTGCTGCAGCAGTTTCTATTACAAATAGAAATTGCTGCTAAATAGATGAAGTGAAACTTAGGTGAAGTGAGCTGTCAATAGTGTCAATCCCAAATATCAGAGGGGCGATTCTTGTAATTTTAAGAACGTTCACAGTCTGATCTTAGTCTCAATATTTAAAAAAAAACCTCTAATTTCCCTAAATTTTTGATAAGTTTTTGACAATTGTTTGTCATCGAGATGAGACTGCGACTAGATTTTGAACGTTTTATATTACGAGAATTAACCTTCTTACTTCCAAATTTTTATGGTGAGACCGGCTGTTTCGAGTATCCGGCCAGATTGACCTGCTGTAGATTCATCCGTTCAGATTGACCGCCCCAAGTAAGATCAGTCTTAGCAAAAAACATAAGAGCGACTGCTAAAGCTACAGTTTCCTAGAACAACAGTGGCCGTCATGAAAATCTGACATTTTCATCAATATTTGACATTAAGGTGTCAAAAACGATCTGTATTTGGCCAGCCGTTTTTGTGTGACCATTCACCGTTTTCTTAGGAAACCGTAGCTTTAGCAGTCGTTCTTTTGTTTTAATAGCAAACGACGCTCTTTATGAAAACTTTTTTTTTTTATTTAGCCTGGTCTGTCCCACTGCTGGGCAAAGGCCTTCCCCAAGTCCTTTCAGGAACTCCTTTCCCGTGTCACCTCGAGCCAGCCCTCGCGGTACGCATTCTTATCATCTCGCCACCGCTTTCTGGGTCGACCTCGGCGGCGCCGTCTATCTTCAGGCACCCACTGTGTAGAAACTTTTGCCCAGTGGTCATCCTGCATGCGGCTGATGTGACCCGCTCAATCCCACTCAATTGGGCGTAAACTTTCTACCGATTTTATATAAATTCTGAAGAACAATATAATGCCACCTAGTAAAATGATGTGTGATTGTAATATTGGCACATTAAAAAAGGTAACTCTTTAATATTAGTGTAAATGGACATGGTCCTCTCCCTGTGTTTTTAAGAATTATTCAGCTGGTAGGACTAGTAATTTCTACAAAAGTATTTTCCGTTATTGTCACACCAATGGCAGCTTTATAAAAACCTTTCAACGAATTACTTTAGTTGCCAATCTCTTAAAGTTTGAGCTAATAATTATGTAACTTTTCCTTCAATTCCCTTTGCGAAATCTTTTGAGCAATTTAATTTAAGTTCTAGGTATTATGTAGCAAATTCAATTCTATCCCAGAAAATTGCGAAAAGGAAAGAATAAATAAAATGAACAGTTTAATTTATGTTTAAGAGCAAGATTGAGTATAATAATTTTGTAAATGTAATTTAATTTAATATTTATTATTGAAATCCTAAAAGACTTGTAAATTTTATAGGAAATAATATTATACTTTGTTGTTTCTAACATTTAAATCTATATTGTTGGAATTATTACAAAATTATTGTTTCCAGATAAATGTTACATTTAATTGTTAGGAAATTTATTGTAAATAATTATATTTAAACAGATTTTAAGTACACAATCGAAAATAAAATAGCACGGAATTATACTTGTATTGTTATTTTGTAGTTGTTTTTCTAGTCGAATGTTTAAATAGGATATATTATAAAATAATAAAGTGTAATATAAATTGTAAATAATTATTTGTAAATAGTAAAATAATAATGATAATTTATTGAAAAAATAAATATTTGTTATTTTATTTATTATAATTATTATGCAATAATGTGCGGTAGACAATTGAAAGTTGGGTAAAAGTTGGATTACTTTTCAAAGACAATTTACAAATCGTAGAAAACTGATAAATAAAATGATTATGTAACTAATGGTAAGGCAAACTTTGACAAATAAAGATAGAAAAAATAAAATTGTGTTTTATTTTTCAATAAATTTATTTAACTACATAGGTACATTTATTGTATTTCATCAAAAAATAAAACGATTCACAAATCCAAAACAATCCCCACAATCATCAATTCGATCCGACACATTACATCTTTTACTTCAATACATCTCTATACAGGGTTATTGGAAAAACACCAACAACCTCTTAAGAGGTCACTGTACTTATCATTATGAACAACTTTTAATATAGGACCAAACCTGAAAACGCGAAAAAAAAATCAGCTGTTCCCTACATTTTGACGAGTTATACGAACATAAATGTAGGGAACAGCTTTTTTATCGAGAGTGGCGGATGTAGAGGTTGTGTGTGCTCCATTAATGTTACTTAGTATAGCAATGCTAGCATCGAGGGGCTCACATCGAGCAGCACGGCTCGATGCACTGACTTCTGTAACGTGTTTCAAAGGAATTCACGAAAAAGCCGACAGTCGTGTGGAGGATTCAGCGCTCACATTGAGCAGCTCGGCTCGATGCACCGATTAATCTAACGCGTTACAAAAACGCCATACATTACAAAAAAACGTTGCAAGTCAGTAATACAATACCTACAATATCAGAATCCAACAAAACAAAATCGAAGAATAAAAATAAAATTTAAAGAAAACCTAGGACTATCATAGACTTATACATAAACATGACAGCCGGAAATATTCAGAAAAGATGAAGCAGTAAAACGTATAATAAAGTTACGTTTATGATCTTTTCCTACTATTTTACTATACCTACCAGAAACCCGTACGTGCCTACAGAGATATTTTTATGGCTTGAATCTTGGTGACTGTATGCATGAATAAAACGTTTGGTTTGGTTTTGTATAAATAAAATATCAAGATTTAAATGTTTTCCATACCTAATATCAGCCAGCCATCCGTTTTTATCTTGCTGCAGGGTAGAAATCACAGATGATGGAGATGCCTACGGCACGCAAACTACACCCCGGCCGTCAATAGAATGCGTTCTTGACACATGTCAGTTTCATACATAGGAATATGTGTTTTGCGAATTTAATCTTTGTTAGTTACTCGAATTGACGCACGGACAGGGGTCAGAAACGCATTCTCTCGACGGCCCACAGTAGGTTGAAACTGCTATATGAGGGACATAGTAATTTTTTTTTAAATTCCATTTAGAAAAAATACCTATCGAAAGATGACATTCTGATGAATAATTGTTATGAAACGTTTTTCTCTAAAACTGATAGTTTGCCCGGGAAAAAATATTTTCAATTTTTGTTGTATTGAATGTAACAGAAACTGCTAAAATTTGGCCAAGTCTTGACAGATCTTGCTTTAAAACTACTTTATTCTTATTCTTTGGCTTCTTATTGGTTTGGCTATAATTCTACGATATCGGCGCGCACGCATAGGTGCTCAACGTGCCGCTCGTCTATTTGACCACCGTACGTCAAGTTGTCGACGGCAGCCGCCGACGCGTCGACGGTGGGTACTTTCTCATTAGCAGTCCGGAGTCTGGATTTGTAGCCGGTTGATGGCATAGGGTATTACATAGGACTTAAACATAATTATGTGGGTGTACTATAAGTCCAACCCATTGGGGAATAACGTCGTGATGATATGATATATAATATATATATATATATATTAAAATACTTGGTACATTTCAAACATTTCATTTTTTTGTCACGTGGATTTCAGGAATCACACAATCTACACAAAACAAACACAGCCAAATTATTTATTCAATCACGTCGATTTGTAAAATGAGAGTAACTAAATAAATATAATAACAACGTAACATTTTAAATGAGTGCAACATTGCATAAATTATCCCTAATTATTTAATTTAAACATCATCTTAATTGCTAATGTAATTAATGAAACTGGAAACCTTTAAATTAAAGCAAAATACAAATTCATTATTTTGTTTCAAATCGGCATTCGGCATATTTATAAATCTGGTTATGAATTATGCAAAAAAATGTTTGTGTCGATATTTTTCAAGTACTTACCTATTTCAATAGTATTAACATATTTGAACTACTCGATACTCGTTATATCCTTGTGTAATCTTTGTTTGGTGCGAGAAGCACAAGTGGAGGTGCTTGGAGGCCTATGTCCAGCAGTGGACGTCTTTCAGCTGAAATGCTGAATCTTTGTTACATCTTCAGAAAACTGTCGATGTATTACGTTAAAAGTGAAAGCTCGAGAACATATACACAAGAAGTTGGCAGATTCGTCTCAGAATTAAGTTATTGTAGGGTTTCTTGTTTATGTCTCATAACTTTTTTTTTTCTATATTTGGTTGTTTGTATGTATATATGTATTTATTTTTATTCTTATATCTTAGTGAGAAATATTTTCTTATATTTTTTTTTCTGTTATTGCACCTGCTGTGAATTGTCTCTGCATCACCCTAAGGTAGACTGGTAGAAAATGCCCAAGGCATTAAGTCCGCCTTTGTACAGTTTTTACTTGTGCATAAAGTTTTAATAAATAAATAAATAAAATCTGAAAACTTAGAGTACGGTCGACGACAGACTGCGTTCTTGACACGTGTCAGTTCCATACAAACAAAGACGTAATTTGCGAATTTCATCTTTATTAGCTACTAGAATTGTCACGTGAATTGAAATGTGGTGTGAGGAATGCATTCTCTCGTTGGTCGGACTGGAGGTGAAGTGATTTGTCAATAGTGTCAATACCAAGCATAGATGGAATGAAAGTACGATCACGGTCATAAGTGGAGTAGCACGGTAAGGATTGTTTTGCTGTGAACGCGCAGTACAAGCCGTAACCGTACCTAATATGTGTGTATAAGTGTATTAACACAGAACGCACACCTCAGAATTTATACACTGGTGTCGAGCGAAACAAAAACATATCACTTTCTAATTACGTATGACCTTGGGCGGTTCATAGGACTGCTAAAATTGACAACGTTTTAATAAGTTCAAATAGCTCATAGTGTAACGTATAGGATAAAGAAACACTAGGTTGTAGGTTCCAATCTCGATATGAGTTTTTTTTTTCTTTTCAACAATTATCTTCATCTGTTCTTTTATTATTCGATAAATTAATAAACGGGAATAATAATGTAATAATTGTTTTTATTATTATATAGTTAGTGAAATATGGGGTTAAGAATAAAAATCTTTTATAAGTGATTACAAAATGTTTATTCGTTATAATTTTATAAAGTATAAATAAACTTCTAGTTTAGGACTTATTGTGGTTATAACTTAAGTATTCATTTTCATTACGAAAAGAAGATTGAAACTAAACCTCAAAATAATCCTTATTACGAATATGCTACAATATAATTTTATTATTATTTACAATTTTTTATTTAATATATATTTTTATTTTCTAATTCCTTGCTTTCCATCGCTGTATCGCAAAATGTAAACGTTCTTGTTTATGATTTTCAATCAACTATGGTTTTTGAGCTGGTTTTCGTTTGCACGGCGAACGGTTCGTAAAGACGTGTCGAATAATAATTCGGCAATATATCTCGTTGGTATATAACCAGTCGCTTTCGACTGGCAAGGCTACCCTCTTCCTTATTGAGTGACTCTCCGACTCACAGAAGGTAATTTCTCTAAAACAAAAAAGAAGTACTCTTAGGCTACTAGTAAAATACGAATAAGTAAGTATTACCTACGATTTAGAAACAAAATTATAATGAAAACAGAAATGTTACATATAACTATAATAATCATCATTTAAAATCTAGGACTTCGAAATTATAATTTTTCACCTATTTAGACCTTATAATACGTTTAAAAAAAATAACTACAAAAATCAGCAGTTCTATTTTAATAAAATAAATGTTTGAAAAAATAATTAAAACAAATTTATAATACTCACATTCAGTTCGGTTTCATAAGATATTTGTGTTATATTAAGTCCACTTTTATGCAGCGCAATCATAATTCGCTTTCGTTTCAATATTCTGCATTTTAAAAGGAACTACAACACGGCTAATAGATAGAACACAGACACACGTCGCTATCCCACAATAAACAACCAACCAACAACGTTCTATTTAATCGCGGTGAATGACTCGTATAACTTAACTGTGTCTACCTTATAATTTATTTATTTAGATATCTGTGGGTATAATCATAAAGTTTTACGAATTAAGCGCACAAGACTTATAGTCAAAAGCGTGATTATTCAAAGTAGTTATTAAAACATTAAAAAAACTATCATCGCGCGTGAGATTTGAACTCATGCATCGCTACGCAGAACGCACTTACCCAGATATGATAACCGCTAGGCTATCATGCCATATACCGTAGCGGTTGAATTTATGAAATACAATCAGTTGCAAATGAATGTGAGTGTGTGTGTCTATAGTAGAGAAATGACTCATTAAAAGAAGGTCGTAAGTAAAACCAAAGTGTCAATCTATTGCTTTGTGAATTTGCTACTCCACTTATGTCCCTTACCGTACCTACACTTCAAGCTGCACTTCATAGAACCGGCAGTTTCTTGATCGCTTATCGACTAATACACTAAACGTGAAATATTCATAGGACTGATTTAAATCTCCATTTTTTTATTTGCTGGACTAAAATGACAGCTTCAATCTTTTTTTGTCAACATGACAAAAAAGATCGATCGCAGCTGTCATTTTGGTTTAGCAAATTAAAAATCAGAGTGTGGTTAATCAGGATTGTTAATTAGAAACGTTTAATATTTTCATTACCTTAAAAAAATCAGCTGTTCTCTACATTTACTATGTTCGTATAACTCGTCAAAATATAGGGAACAGCTGATTTTTTTTCTCGCGATTTCAGGTTTGGTCCCATAGTAAAAGTTGTTCATAATTATGAGTACAATGACCTCTTAAGAGGTTGTTGATGTTTTTTCCAATAACCCTGTATAATGTTAAGATAGTTTGGTGTCGTTGAAAGGATGAGTGAAAGGCGACTAACAAAAAGTATTTACAAGGCAAATTTGAGTGGAAATACCGGGAAGGGACGCCCTGGTAGGACATATAATGACCTTAATGATGTTCTTCAGAAAGGTCAAGTGCGTGGTACTCGCAACCGGCGTGTGTGACCAGATGCAGGGACTCAAACAGTAACCGTAATAAGTGTTTTTAACACTGTTTTAAAAGAAAAACACTTCTAAATGTAACAGATACAATAATGTTACAGAATCAAAGTGTAACCTTTTATATGTGTTAATATGATTGTGTAATAGAAATAAGCATTTGTAGGTATAATTGCACGGTAACGCAAAAACGCGCGGTAGACAGACAGACGCGGGGATGGTAAAATAGCCTTAATCCAGTCGGGATTGTGGCTATTTTGGCAACGCCGCCTTTACCGGTTACACTTATTAACATTGTTAACACTTTCATATCATTACACATATATTACTGTTACACTTTTAAAAGTATTTTGGGTTAACACATTGAAATACACATTTATAAGGTTTACATATTTGATGTTATCAATTCAATAATTATGTAACACTTATAATTCTGTTATCTTTATGAAGGTGTTTTTAAGTCCCTGACCAGATGTATGAATGTAAACAAAGCAAAAGGAGTATATAAGGATCGGAGCAGGTAGCGTCCTGTAGTTTCTGCCTACCCCCAAGGGAAGATGGCGTGGGTTTCATCATCATCATCATTTCAGCCAAAAGACGTCCACTGCTGGACATAGGCCTCCCCCAAGCACCTCTACTTCGACCGGTTCTGTGCTTCTTACATCCAACGGGTTTCTGCGGCCTTTACAAGGTCGTCGATCCACCTTGTGGGAGGCCTTCCAACGCTACGTCTTCCAGTACGCGGTCGCCACTCCACCAAGGTAACCGACATAGCCCGAAGAATTGCCAAACTTAAGTGGCAGTGGGCAGGGTACATTGCTCGCAGAACAGATGGCCGATGGGGCCGAAAGGTTCTGAAGTGGCGTGGGTTTATGTGTATGTAATTCATACTTTGATATTATTTACGTATAATTTTATTACGTCACAAGCACGATTATCGATACTTTTTATTCGATACCAAATCCCTAGCGTATTACAGCGGAGTCACGGAGTATATTATGTAACAGTCAGCCATGAGGCATATTAAATAAACAAAATATTATACTCCGCGAGTGATGTACACCACTATATGGGTTCACCAATTTCAGTTATTGCATCCGTCTCATGCATGTTGTATAAGGCTGGCAAAATGCAATTATTTTCGTTGGTTCTGTTCGACATAACGTTAGAATTTTATTTTCATGCCATTGTTGATGTTAATTTAGTGTTAGCTGCTTTAGATAATGTTTTATAGTCAACGGAAAAAGTGTTTATTTTAATGAATTAAAAATCATTTAACACGCCAATGCCCAATGCCGATGTACGTGGAACCCTGATACAGCAAGAAGGCGTCGCGGCAGTCCCATAGAAGATGGCAAGACGAGCTGGAGAAAACAAACGAAAAGTGATCTACTTTAGCCCTGGATTGAAAAAGCTGGAAGTCACGGGGAGAGGCTTTTGCCCAGAAGTGTGATGATGCAGGCTAACAATAACAGTAACATATCAATAGATAATTGCTTTTGCAGCAACTACCATCTCTGATGTGTCAATCTTAATATAAAATATCTTGAGAACTCAAACTCAATCACAAAGCATTTATTTCAATTAAACCATTTACTTTTGAATTGTCAAGAAGTCGGTCAGTCAGAAAATATGAAGCTAGTTGCCCATTCCAAAGCGTAGGTACCTATGGAGAAGAACGGGCAAGAAACTCCATGGACACTCTTTTAAATTATAGTTTTACAAAAATATTAGTTAAGTACATCATTTATTTTGAATTTACAATTACGTGAGAACGATTTAAAAAAAAGAAACTTACGCGTTAAAAGCGAGAGAAGAGATATCCTCTATTACGAGATATTCTAGACATCAGAGCAATCAAGATATTAAAGCAGAGCGCTGCGGGGTAATTGCGTAACTCACTAACAATGGCAACTCCACAACATTCATTACGTTATTTACGTTGTCGAGCAGACGATTTTTTCAAACATATGAAGCAGTGGATCAGAAAGTGTTTTACGTAATTGGAGTACTAGCGGTATACAAGGTGAAGACGACAATAAAATAAAATACACCCAAAAATTCGAAGGCATGTGACACAACACGATGGTTTCCTTCACCGTTTTGAGAGCAGTGGTGATGAAATAATTTACACAAAGTAAAGCGCCTTATGACTTACGGAGCCTTCGGCACGTTTCGGCTCCATAAATTCTCTCGACTGGTTCATAAATTCAAGGTCGCTCAACGATCTATGGAACGGGCTATTCATGGAGTCTCTCTGAGGGATGGAATCCGCAACGAGGTGATCCGGCAGAGAACCAAAGTTGTCGACATAGCTCAAAGATTAAGTAAGCTGAAGTGGCAATGTGCCGGCCATATTAGCCGTAGAACTGATGACCGTTGGGGTAGACGTATTCTTGTATGGAGACCGCGAATCGGTAAACGTAAGGTTGGACACCCTCAGGCTAGGTGGAGCGACGATCTTCGCAGCATGACTGGTAGCAGCTGGATGAGAGTTGCCGAAAATCGAGTTGAATGGCGTGCAATAGGAGAGGGAGAGGCCTATTTCCAGCAGTGGACTGCTATAGGCTGATGATGAAAGCGCCTGGGGATTGGCACTTGAAAAGAGAGTCCTAATATGCTCAGCAGTAGGTGACGCGGACTGTGGATGATGTTAATGATGAAAGCGCCTGTCTGGGATCGGACCTACGACCTACTACTCGTAAGTCGTGGTCATTACCACTGGGCCACGTAGTACAGTAGGTACCTACCTAGCTACAGATAGCGCCATCCGCGAAGACGCGCCCCACTCTTCTTCCTAATCGCTTACAGTACAAGTGTGCAACATTCCGCTAGTTTTGTCGATACACAGTAATTATTTATTAGTGGGTAATTAGTGTGTATGAAACAACTAAAAAACTAGCGAAAATAACTAGCGATTAGTAAGAAGAGTGGGGCGCGTCTTCGTGGATGGCACCAGACGGTACTATGTATTCTTTGTCGCCAGCCAGATTAAAAAAATCACGTTGACTTGACATTTCATTCCTGAAACATATCTAAAATTATGCATACTATTCGAAATTGATTATACCATCGTCAAAAATACCAACATCGTCAATTTTCTCTCTGCAAAACGGGAGTGAATGCTTTGATTGTGCGCCTCCATAATTGATGAGAGGTGAATGGCGATGTTACCTTCGTTCGACATTATTGCGACATTTCTACTTCAATTTTACATTCGATTCGATGTATGGAAGCGTTTTGGTCAGTGGCGAAGTGTTTGCCCTGGTTATTGCTTTTAATTGGTCGCCAGTTTACGAATTTTCAATTTGAACGTACAGACACCAGCGCATCAAGCTACTACAATCTGCCAAATTTCTTTAATAGATTTTCAACTTTATCGCTAAAGCATAAGGTTCAAAGTTGATTTGGAAAATTTTACAGATTCGGATAGCTTGATGTGCGTCTGTACCTACGTCAGGACTGTTGTTTGTATTGTAACAACTTATGTAAAAATGGGCAAGAGATATTATTCTATGTTATTAGTTATTTTTATATAGCTATAGCCGTACGGGTCGATCTTGAAGGTTAGCAACGCTTGCAGAGGTCGGTCCGTGGATGGGTGACCATCTATTACATGCCTCGGAAAGCGCGTTAAGCCAGTAAGTCCCGGCTGTCATTTGTACATTTTTGACAGTCGTTACGGGTAGTCAGAAGCCCGAAAGCCTGATAACCAATCTTACCAAGTGGTATCGAGCTACCTAATAACTGGGTTGTGGAGGTCCGATAGGCAGTCGCTCCATGTAAAATACTGGTATTCATCTGCATCTGGTTAGACTAGAAGCCGACCCCAACATAGTTGAGAAAAGGCTAGTCATATGATGACGATGTAAAAATGGGTTTGAGTTTGTTTAATGTTTTTTCCATCGACTTTCGAATACGAGTTTATGTAATCTATAAAAATTACTTTTGTAAAAGTGGTTTTGAGTTCGTTTCATTTATTTACCACCGACATTCGAATACGAGTGTTTCAGTAAGCTATTTAAACAATTTTTTTTTCAATATGATTACTTTTTTTCGAAAGTTTTCGAATGAGACCTTACTGTATATTACCCAATCATCATCACTCCCCTAAGATTTGCTTCGAAAAGAAGAAAACGACCGACCGACGAAGACTTCGAAAACGACCAATTGGAACCGTGCACCTAGCATCTCACGTTTCATAATTGCCCATGTCGGTTTATGTGAAATAAAAATATTTTGATTTGATTTGAAGACATGACGCAATAAACTCTTCTTTAAAAAAACCACAATATGCCATCATAAGTGTACTAAAACACATCATACAAACCATTTAAAATCAGGCTTAAACAATCATTCCCCTCACAAGCAGTCACTAACCACCTCAAATTCTCGTACTCGCACTCGAACCTGCCGACCTATTCTGTAAAAAAACTCACCGTGAAAACTTAGGTGAAGTGAACTTAGAGTGAGCTATTGTTAGGGATTGACACCATTGACAGCTCACTTCACTTATGTTTTCACGGTGAGATTTTTACAGAATAGCACTCCTGACCACTGAAGCTGCACCACTATACAAATGAAATTCAGAAGTTTCTTGTGTAGGAACGTTATTCAAATCAATACTTCATACTTCATGCTCGTACTTATCACGCCTAACAGCTGAACGGATTTGGGCTAAATTTAGCACTAGGATATACCATGGCCTGGGTTAGCATAAAGGACACTTTTTATTCCGGTAATACGTTCCCGTGAGATAACTTTTGAGTTTGAAAAGACCTAGTATACTACAGTTATTAATACAGTTTCATCAATTGAAAACAACGACCATACAGCCAAAACTTTTCCAACTCTAGTAAAGTTCTTAATACAAAACTGACAACTTAGATCCGTTTTTAAAGGCAGTTGCATGAACTTTATCCTATCGGAGTAAGGATGGAAATGCAAAAAAATCCTCAAATTTGTTTTGTTTTTAAAAAGGTAAGAGTTTACCAAACAAATTATTACGCACCGTGACACTTCTGCATCTATCTTCTTACTGTCCCACCCGTCAATATTGCGTCGAACTGCCTTTAATGCGGTAACAAGTCTCCAGCATTCAATGCTAATGTAAATCTAAGAAATCAGTTCCGTCTGAGTGGCAAGTGGCATGCGAGGGCCATTAGGGGAATAAAGGTCTGACGGATTTAATATAACAACTATATTCCCCAAGAGGGATAAACAGAGGTGTACCTACTATGAGAGCCCTTGCAAGCTTTCCGTACCGGGATGAGTATATTAAACAATCAGTTTATTATTTATAACATTTATAATACCCTACGTGCCTCGGAGAGTACGTTAAGCTGTTGGTCCCGGGTTTCATTTTTGGGGATCTTTGACTGTCGTTACGGGTCATCAGAAGCCCGAAAGTCTTACAACCAGTCTTACCAAGGCGTATCGTATTCCCTAGTATCTGGATCGTGGACGTCAGATAGGCAGTCGCTCCATATAAAATACTGGTACTCAGTTTCATCCGGTTAGACTGGAAGCTGACCCTAACATAGTTTGGAAAAAAGGCTAGGCAGATGATAATGATATAACATTCATAATTTATTATTCCTGACTGGATGTACAGACGCCAGCCTGCACATCAAGCTACAACAATAGATTTTCAACTTTATCGCTAAAAAGTGGATTGGGAAAATTTTACAGTTTCGGGTAGCTTGACGTGCTGGCGTCTACGTTTCTAAATTTATAAATGGTGTAAAAAGACCCATCAAATAGCCGTCAACTATACATTCTGTTCATAAAACTAAGTAACTTTATGCAAAAATAATTGCTGCGAAACGAAACGAAAAACTTTAACTTTTAGTGTGATAAATCGATGTTTACGCCGGGTACGCAATGTAGCACATGCAAAACATTTTGCTTATGGGTTCAGGCAACGGTATATGAGTCTTAGGGGTACCTATTTAAAGTTTATATCATTAAAAACTTGTTTTCGTAGAAAAACGTCTGTAAAAGTTGGAATTTTGACCTTCAATATCTCCGTAACAATAGGTTCCCAGGTATGGTCCAGTATAAAAAAAAATATCACAATGACGGGGAGTACACGTGACTCTCAGCTTCTTTAAGTGTATTTTTACACCCGTTATAATTTTTCATCTTCTATCTTCTCGCTTGTCAGCTAGACAGACTACTTGTTTTATATTCTAATCTTAAACTAAATTAATGTTTGCCTCGACAATAACTTTTAATGGACTCGCCGAGGTTGCATGTAAGCTCCGATCAACAGTAGTAGCAGATTTCCGAGGAGCGCATCAAAAACGGCGGGAAAAATAAGACCATATAACGTTGCGGTCTTATTTTATAACATAGTTTTTTCAACCTTATTGCTTAGAAATTATGTTTTATTTTTCTATAAATATTTTTGCTTTTATATAAAATAAGTTTACTTTTCAAACAAAGTAGTAAATATATTGCAAACGAAAACAAACTTTATGTTTGAGCGTTAAGGTTTATAATCAAGTTACATGCAATCGCGGCCACTTAAGCGATGTGTTTTTGTTTTTAATCCTTAATCTAGTGTGCTGATCGAAGCATGTAAGCACCAAATAGGTCTCTACAATACCAACCCTCACATTTTGCCAGATATAAGTACATTGTAAAAGGGGTTTAAACTATTGCTATTAATCTGGCATAAATAAATGAAAATGGACTATAGTCTACTACAGAGAACTTCCTAATCGAAATACGCGAGTTGGACATCGAACAGTAGCCTATGTTTAGCAAAGGCCCTTGCTAACACTAGACCGACGCGCGTGCATTTAATCTACGATACCTCGGGAAAGACATAGGTTTAATAGTTTTCTATTTCAAAATCTTCGAAAAAGCTTGAGCAACTAGAAGGGGCAATATCCAAACAAATGACGATCAATCAAAACGACAATACAGTCCGTTCACATTTATTTTACCTTTGATAGCAGCAACTTAACAGCAACCTTATTTTGACGAGAATAAAGATCATAATGATTTTGACAGATGTATTAGTGGCAGCAACCCAATATCAACCTTATTAGAATGAGAGTAAATATCACTGTGACTTGGCCAGTGATGCAAAATCGGAGGTAACATTACTGTGAACGGGCTGTACTAATTCCTAATCAATTACTGAGATTGAATAATTAATTTAGTAGGCATGAAAGCATTGATCAAATCTAAGGGGAAGAAGTACAATGTACAGTCAACAGAAGAGACAAGTATGCAGGATCTTCGGATATAGTTAAACTTTAGTAAGAAACAGATCGAATTAAATTAAATTTTACTAATAGAAAACAAACGGCTCTTTTATCAAATTTTTCAGTCGACAACATACATCGATTTCTTACTAAACTTCAGCTATATCCGACGATCCTGCATACTTATCTCTTTTGTTGACTGTACCTAATTAGTGAAATACACACATCAAAAGTGTCTAGGGATCAACATATATTTTTGCAATAACTTTTCTCCTGATTGATATTAATTAAAATTTTCTTTAAGGATTCATCAAATAAAGTGTTTTCGTTTGTCACAGTAACGATAAACCAAGTCACCTTTGCATTAATAAAGAAATTTGCCATTTTCCTAATAAAGGGATTTTTGACATTTGAACCACTAACACAAAAGTTCGAAAAAAAGACTGAAATAACAGTTTTCTTTAAAATTTTATTGGGTAACTTAAACAATTAATAATCCGTGTTTCTACCGCGAACACTAACAACACAAGAACATCGGTTTGGCATACTCAAAATGAGTTCATCCAAATCACGCTGTGGAATGGCAGCCCATGTTCGTTGCAACAACAAAAAAAGGTCTTCTTGCGACTGGATACCCTCCATATTCGGCAGAGCTCTTCTCTGTAGCATATCCCATGCATGCTCAATCGGGTTCAAGTCTGGCGACTGAGCAGGCCAGGGCAGGACATTGATGTTAGCTGCGGCGAGAGTCTGTCTTACAACTCTTGCGGTGTGCGGTCGTGCATTATCATGCATTAACTGAAATAAGGGACCGATTTGCACTTGTAGAGGAACGATGACGTCTGATACAATCGTCTCAGCATAAATTTGAGCGTTGAGGTTGCCTCTGATCCAAATCAACTCAGTTCTTCCGCCGATCCAAATACCCGCCCATACCATGATGGTTCCACCACTATAAGGATGGACTTCCTGGCAGGATTTTAATCGCTGTTGGCGTCCAGGGGTTCTCCAGTGTCGTATACGTCTTGTATCCGGTCTCATACCAAAACGAGACTCATCAGAAAAGCACACGAAACGCCATTGTTCTTCTGCCCAATTTCTGTGTTCAAGAGCCCATTGACATCGAATCCTACGATTGTGCATTGCTATAGGTGGTACCCGTAGCGGTCTTCGGGAATGAAGGTTCACTTCATGCAAGCGGTTTCTGACTGTTTGGTCGTTAATTAAGTTCCCTGAAGAGTGATGAAGCCTCACGGCTAACATCATGGCGGTTATTGTTGGAGCTCTTCGAGTTAAGATTTGAATGTATCGGTCTTGTCTCCGTGTGGTGCAGCGATACCGTCCTCCATGGCGCTCAGCCACGGTACCAGTGCTTCGGTAACGTGTCCAAAGTCGACTGATAACACTCTGACTTGTATTCAGAGCTAAAGCCACAGTACGTTGCCGGGAACCAGCTTCTATCATTCCCACGGCTCTGAGCATTTCTTCCCTGCTTAAATGACGTCGCCGCTCCATAATAACGTTGGTTTTAATCAGTAGTAGGGAAACAGTAGCACTAATAATGTCTTCAATGCGTTGTATGTTTTTATAGGGAAAATATTGACAGCTGATTTTCATCTTTTACTCGAATTTGATTCACAGTTCCTGATTCAAATTATGAAATGCACCAAAAAGGATCCATATAAATTTATAAAATCATAAATTTATTACAAAGCCACATCTCAATCTCAAGAAATCCGCATAAAAATGCTTGATCCCTAGACACTTTTGATGTGTGTATATGAAACATTACTGAGAGGCAATCTCTTCTCATACAGAGAAGGAATGAACATTAATTACCAAGCTTGCTCTCACGATGCGTTAACGGTGCGGTGCGGCACCGCACCGCAATTAATTCGAGTTATAGGGTGCCACACGGGCAGTGCGGCACCGCAGTAGAACGCTGTTTACCGTGGTGCGCGCCGCAGCCCATCACCCCTCCCCGCTTCTTCTCGCAGGTCACAAGCGCGATGCGCCTACGGTGAAACGCCGCACGGCGGCCGAACGCATCGTGTGACATGGCATAGTGATTTTTGTATGTAGGATGACGTTGCGGCACTGCTCCGGCGCCGCACCGCTCCGTTAATGCATCGTGTGGTCTCATTCTAACTGCGACTTGGCGATTTCAGATCATGCAGTCTTGGATTTCTCACGATGTTTCCTTTTACCACAATTTAGCTGTAGTGTCTTTGATTCATGATCATTTTGGGTGGATCCGAGTTTCTAAGCGTTTGTTACGCCACAATTTGTCTCATAAAAGCTTTCATTACAACCTTAAATTTCAATAAAAACACGACAATTGCAAACCAACCTGTAAATGCCAACATAACGAATTCATTCTCAGACGCATAAACATTCCATTTATACCAACATACAGGATTGCACAGCTAATATATTTATGAGAATGCTAAACAAGGTATTATTGAGAACTACCATAGTAATGCGTATGTATGTATGTACAGCCACTAATCTTGGTGCGATGTTGCTAATGAATATATATTGCCTCTTTAGAGCAGTGAAACATATCGCGGTTCGTTTAGAGCTTTTGTACTAGTGTGTTTGAATTGGTATAGTTTAGGTGGAGAACTATTTTGAAAGGGATTTTCTGGGAAAGTATTAGATCTATATTTAAACTTGTTTGGATATCTACTACCTCAACTACTTCTATTGCTCTCTCTCTCTCTCGCTACTAGTTCTTGTTTTATTGGGTTTTGAAACAAGGAGTTTAAAAATGATGCGAGTCTTGGGTCTATCTTATCTACCTAGCCTTTTCCCAACTTTGTTGGGGTCGGCTTCCAGTCTAATCGGATGCAGTGATGCATGTATTGAGCGACTGCCTATCTGACCTTCACAACGAAATAACTGGGTAATACGATACTCCTTCATGAGAGTGGTTGTCAGACTTTTGGGCCGTTGACGACCCGTAACGACTGTTAAAGATCCACGAATGACAGCCGGGACCGACGGCTTAACATGCTTTAAGAGGCACGGAGAGGTCTTGGTATGTAAATATGGTCACCCATCCACAGACCAACCTGCCCGATCGTCCTATGCGGCTGTTATAACTTAGCCGGAAGCCCAAACAACAAGACAGACAACAACAACAGATCTATCTAAGTACTAAAAACACTTGTAAATCGTTACAATTCTAATTGATTCGATTTCGATTTCTGATTTGACCCCAAATACCACGAAGATATTTATAATCGAACAAGATTTAAGATACCTACGGCTTTTGATCAACATAATTACCTACCGACGATAAAACAACTAAATAGCTATTCCTAACTTTCCAGTAAAACATCCCTAAAGAAGGATCGCACAAAGCGACGAAAGCCTTCAATCGCGCAATCACTTCTCCGCAGCTCTTCAACATTCCAAATAACACCTTTAATATTAAAATACATAAATAAAAAGGCATTCGACTTTTTAATTCCGCCAGATTCCAGCCAGTCTTCGAGGGTCGAGTGCTAACAAAAAATTTTAATATTGATAAAACGCCTTTTATATCGTACCAATTTGGAAAAGTAATTTTTCCTTTTTGAGAAATTCCTCCTTTTGTAACGTACCCATTGTGAGATTGGTCTTCGTTCCACCTTATATTGAATAAGTGTGGGTATTACGAGGATTTCTTCCTTGTTCACTGATAAATATTCGTATTTTTTGATGTCATAATGGGTATTCATGTTTTTATAGCTGTGACTTATTTTTTCAGCTTCGTGTTGAGTATAAATTAGAATTTTATGTATTTTGTCGTTGTTTCTTTGACCCGGTGATTTATATTTATAGTCGGTAAGGTACACTTCTAGTAAATAGCTATTGTTTGTCATCTTTTTCATTGTTATCGTTAAAAAATGCTTCATCTCCGATTAACACGTACCAAGTCACTTAACAAAATCCGTTTGCGTCATTCAAAAATTACTACGCAAACAGCAACATTTTAGGGCCTTAGAAATATTTTATATACCAGTTCAACCCGAAAATTATATTTCCAGATGTAATTTTAGCTCTTCATAAACCATTACAACGAATGGTCAAATAATATAATAATATAATAATATAATAATATTCCACAACTATCACACAACGCCATCTAGTCCCAAGCTAAGCAGAGCTTGTGTTATGGGTACTAGACAACTGATAAACATACTTATATATTTCTAAATACATACATATTATTATAGATAAATTACAACCAGACACAGAACAAATGATCGTGCTCATCACACAAACATTTGTCCTGGTGGGAATCGAACCCACGACCTCCGGCATAGCAGTCAGGGTCACTAACCACTAGACCATCAGGCCTGTCAAGCGAAGTAATCGTTGTTATTAGGGCACAGGTGGCCGATGTTACGGATCCACGAAGGATAATCCCTTTTTACGGCTCCCATGGCGAATGTTAGGTTATCTAAGTTTAAACTGTAAACCAAAACGGATTAAGAGCGTTTCTCCTCTACCCCACTCTGATTCGTTTCACGATTATTATCGGAAAATCCATAGTTTGTTGTAAGAGTATCTCCAACAACAGTGTCAACATCTACCTCTTGCCCTTTTCCTAATTGTTTAGGGTCGGTGACGTCATTTTCTTCCAAACATCTCTCATCATCAGACGTCATCTCAGTGTTCACTTCCTTCCTAGCAATGTTTATTGCCTTTCAGACCATCCATCTTTTCGATGATCTGTCTCTTGTCATCATCAACCATCCACATACAATAATTTTCTTGTCACATGCTCACATCACCAATACTATACATATTATTATAAATGCAAAAGTAACTGTCTGTCTGTAATCTTTACATGCTTTAACAGCTGTACGCATTTGGATGAAATCTGGCATACGGACAGCACCTGTGTTAGGACAAAGGATATTATTATTTTATCACGTTTGCACGTTCTCGTGGAATAATTCCCGACACACATGCGGGCGAAGCCGCGGGCAAAAAGCAAGTCAAACTTTATTGAATTAGAATTCAATACGTCAGAGCCTTTTATAATTCCAGAACCTACGTTTGTTCAGTCATTGATGCGTCATAATCGTTGGTGAAATTCTTCTGATCGATCGAATCCGAGTTTAATAAACGTAGTCCTTGTATGATTAAGAGGAAATGCGGTTGGAGAGACTTTTGAAAAAGCCTGAGTAAAATGTCATATTTCGAGGTTTGGCTCTCGCCTATTTCCTCCTCCAATATTGGACAAATTTAAAAGATATCTCATAAACTGAATATGAAGGACATATACTGTGCCCCTATGTTTTTCTTTTTTCGTTAATAATTGTCAAATTTGTACACTAGGCCTCTGTTAACAGCGGCAATTTTGAGCATTTTTTGAGGATTCTAGTGCTTATAAAAATAATCAAAAAGGAATACATAGGGACATAAAAGTAGTTAATATTTATTATTCTGTAGAAAATCATTGCTTTATGGTCATTAACCAAAAAGAAAACACGCGAGTGCTTTTCTACGGAGAAAAGACCACCCGCATTTCCTCTTAAGGCACCCATCACACTTTGCTACTAAATACATAATCATCGCGTTTCGAAGCGACGTCGATGCTTGCAAAAGACATTTTAGACAGTAGGTAATTAATTGTGTCAAATTCAGTATATTCGAAGTTATAACCCATATTTGCTGCCTTCATATTATTCAATTGGGAATGTTACTATGTTACTTACGGTTTGTTATAGTATTATATGCCTTCCTTTGCCGTGGGAGTGAGAGAAGAGGGAGTGCACCTGTGTCTGCGCGCACACTTGTGCACTATAATGTATCCCGCGACGAAGGCTAGTCTCCGTTGACATTGGCCGCCGTGGCCGAAATACGGCCTGGAGGACTTTTCTGGAGGAATTTATTGAAAGTGAAAAGGCAGAACTAAGATGAAGTATTTCCTAGAAATAGGGCAGAATACTCTATTACCAGCAGTAAAAACTATTCCCATAGCACACTTCAAACGGATCACATCTCAAGTTGCATTCAACTCTAAGTTAACACCACCACTTTGTTTAATTCCCTCTGTATATATATCTTAATTATCGTTTGAAGTATTCTTGAATGGGATTAAATTGTTAATGGGGGCTTGTGTTTTGAAGTACGTTTGAGATTATTGATCTTTTGCTCTTTCATCTTCCTTGCTGTTAATAGTTTATGTTTTCTCTGCTGTAAGATGGTAACAATGGGTTTTTCAACGAAAAAGCGGAGGAGGATTTATTTAAAGAAGTGTGATAGTATAACAATTTTTTTTTTTTACCTATTCTGTCCCACTGCTGGGCAAAGGCCTCCCCCAAATCCTTCCAGGAACTCTTTTCCTGCGCCCTCGCGGTACGCATCCAGGTCATCTCGCCATCTCTTTCTGGGCCGGCCTCGGCGGCGCCGTCCGTCTTCAAGCAACCGTTGTGTAGAGCTTTTTGCCCAGCGGTCATCGTGCATACGGCTGATGTGACCCGCCTAATCCCGTTTGAGCCTGGCAGCCTTCTTTCCTATATTCAGTAGGCATAATGAATGTAGGAAAGAAAGCTGCGTTTTGGAACGCAGCGTGGTGTTCCAAATTCTGTCCTGTCTTTTTTTATATTTTTTAACGAAACGTATTTAAGGCAAAACTTAAAAAAAACATGTATGCACCTAGTAATTTCTCCAATGCCCCGGAGGCTAATATGATATTATTTTATTACTTAAATGTAAGTACTAGTATCTCATTTTAAGTAAACTGTTATTTAAGTTCTTATAAGAAATAAAACCTCTTTAAACCTAAAAAGAGAAATTGATTGATTTGTTTATACATATATTATGTTAGTTTTTTGGAGAATCTAAAATTCATCATCTTTTAATAGGTAATATTGGACTTTGACACACTTTAATGACAAAGATCATTATTCTTCATTAGCAGATTCATGCACAAAATATCTATCAACTAGATTTTTCGACTGCAAGGCAAATATCATTTATCATTCAGATATGTAATGATCATTATTGAACACGCTTGTTCAATGGGTATAAAGAAAAAATTGGGTATTCTTATTATGTAATCAAAGTGCTTTAAATAAACTTGGAAAGCACATTAAAATTATGTTAGATGATCCGTTATCCGGGAAAAAGGTAATGAGCTAGCAACATCTTTTGAAGCCGCTAAGATTCCTTTACCCTCTTTATTTTATTACTAGTTGCGCCCGTGGTTTTACCCGCATAAGTTTTGATCCCTTGGGACTATCGGGATAAAAAGTCTCCTGTGTGTTAATCCTGGTTATAAACTAACTGTGTGCCAAATTTCATCCAAATGCATTCCGTAGTTTTTGAGTGAAAGAGTAACAAACATCCATCGATCCATCTTCACAAACTTTCGCCTTTATAATATTACTAGCTGCGCCCCGCGGTTTCATCCGCGTAAATATCGGGATAAAAAGTATCCTATGTGTTATTCTGATGTATAAGCTATATTACTGTAAAGTTTCATCAAAATCCGTTCATTAGTTTTTGCGTGAAAGAGTAACAAACATCCTCACAAACTTTCGCATTAATAATATTAGTAGGATTATAGTGCGAATGTGATATGTACATGTACATATTATTATTAGGTATTTTAAGTCTGTTAGCTTAAATTATGATGTAAATATTACCTTATCATCTATTTTAATAATATTTGAATAACATACCTTTATCTTCCATGGGTCCTGTTAATTTGACTGTATATTTTATCCAACTACCCATTTGATTGATTCCGAATAAGCCTGTTTGATTATTATCCACTCGAATTAACTCATAAAGGGTAGTGTGTTACTGGGTCAGGACCGGTTATTTGACAGGCCTGATGGTCTAGTGGTTAGTGACCCTGACTGCTATGCCGGAGGTCGTGGGTTCGATTCCCACCCAGGACAAATGTTTGTGTGATGAGCTCGATCATTTGTTCTGTGTCTGGTTGTAATTTATCTATAATATGTATGTATTTAGAAATATATAAGTATGTTTATCAGTTGTCTAGTACCCATAACACAAGCTCTGCTTAGCTTGGGGCTAGATGGCGTTGTGTGATAGTTGTGGAATATATATATATTTTTTTTTTTTTTTTTTTTTATATATTATTGGAATATTATTATTATTATCTTTGAATTTATATATCTCGGGACCATGGGGTCCCGGTCCTTTGGAAGGCGTACGAGGGGCCGAAGCCAACTCGCAGAGGCCCCTTAGGAAATTTTAATGAAATGCGGCACCATCCGACGATTATCCCTGTATGCACTATGCAAGTGCACCCAAGGATAACCCCCGGTTGGTGTAGGACTATTGTAGGATATGGAAAAATAAAAAGTTGGACTATGGGTTTGGGTGGCTGAAGTGGACTGGTTACCAAGAACTATGGAAGAACTATGACCCCTGCCTGATCAATGTTTTATATATACACGGATAAAATGGCAGGGGGTGACTTGCACACTCAATAATGGGCCCCCGGAAACGGTCGCTAGCACATAGTGACGTAGCGACAAGGGGGCAACATGTCCTGAGGTGCTTATGAGGAGTGGAGAGGTATTCCACGGCTATCAGGACAATCCCGGAAGTACGGTCAAGATCCCTACCAGCATCTTACTGGAATACTTCCTTCCTCCGAGCACGTTTGCTCTTGCGAATCTCCACTCAAGCCGGCCAATAAAGGCAAGAATGAGGTGGGAGCTCTGTTCCTCGTCATTTTTCACTCCAGCCGGCCAATAAAGGCAAGCCAGAGGTGAGGAACAAGACTTCTCCCGGGAGATAGGGTCCGTGGGGTCGCTACTGCCCAACAGCTCGCCACATGCTGCCCTGCGGGTTTCTGTATCTCTCTTGGTCTGGCTCCTCACCTTAGACCCGGAGAGTAAACTCTTCCGGCACAGGCCCAGAGTTCGGAGCGCGCAAGCCCCACCACGACGTCAACGTAGAGATACGGCGATGGGGTTATTATTATTATTATTATATGGTCTGTATTAGCTGTAGCTCCCAACAAACTACATTTGCATTAAAAATTCTATCCTTCGTCAGACCCGATAAAATCCTTTTTTAGTACCTACACCTTGACATGTTCTAAGAAAAATAATTATGTTCTGAATTTCCTGAATATATATACTGTTACACCTATAGGTATATAGGAGAGCAGTGGTGGCCAAGTGGTAACGGCCGCGACTTACGAGTTATAGGTCGTAGGTTCGAATCCAGACAAACACTTTACTTTGTGTAAATTATTTCATCACCATTGCTCTCAAAACGGGGAAGGAAAACATCTTGAGGAGAACCAAAAATTCGAAGACATGTGACATCTGCCCACCCGCACTGGGCACGCGTGGTAGGTTACGGCCCACTCCCTCTCACTGAGAGGAGGCCTGTGTTCCAGCAGTGGGAACATTATAGGCTGATTATGTTATGTATGTATAGGTATATAGTCCTGAAACTGATTGAGTCTACTTAAACGGCAGTAGCACAATTTATATTCCTTAATCCCATTGTAAGTGGACTGCTCATCAACTGCCTTTTGGGTTTTTAGATGTTACCCGGTAACTGGGCAGTCGCTCCATGTAAAGATTCAGTTGCATCTGGTTAGACTAGAAGTCGACCCCAACATAGTTGGGTAAAGTAAGGGCAGATGATGAAGGAAAACATGAATTGCATTGAGCCTTCAAAAGTGATGATACAGCATCCACCAGCCTTTGCTGACCAACTAACATTTTCACTTCAAAATTTTGATATTAAGTTTTGGTTACCCACATATCGAACCGCAATTAGTTGAAACTGTAAATATATTTGAAACAAATAATAGACGCCTAAACCGTAAATTGGTTACAAAATGTCGATATCTAATTCAATCACAATATTGGTCTTCCGCAATTTTTCGTAATTGGATTGGATCAATTTGAATTTTAATGATCACAATAAATCCTTTTCACCTTATCGGTAATTATAATTTTCGTGCCGTTTAGGGTTGAAACCCTTGGGAGACCGAATGCTCATGGTTTGTTTAATGAAATCTCCAAAAGGCTGGTTGACACTTCTCGTGATCCAAGGGCTGGCTCTTCCCTTGGCCAGAGGCTAAGTATTGCCATACAATCCGGCAATGTTGCCAGTCTCTTGGGTACATTACCAGCCGACATTTCGACGCCATATTTTAGTTTGTTAACAGTTTTAGTTAGGTTAGGATATTTTATTTTTATTTTAATAGTTTTTTAGTATTTACTTACATACGACTTGTCTGTGTGGTATTTGATTAATTTTGATACAAATATATATGATAACAGTAAACTATGTCCTTCTCTAAGTGACCTGGTCGTGGAGTAGGTACAGACGCCAGCAAATCAAGCTACCCGAAATTGTAAAATTTTTCCAATCAACTTTGAATCTTATTCTTTGGCGATAATGATAAAAATCTATTAAAAAAATTTGACAGATTGTAGTAGCTTCTGTCCATAACGATCAGTTTTGTGGTTTGGGCATGAAAAGGTAACAGATAGACGGAGTTACTTTCGTATTTAGAATATTAATATGAATTAAAGATACTTATTATGTTAACCATTCGATATTAAAATCTGTCTTTGACCAGTAATGACCAATCTACTTGAGAAGAATTATTTATGTAATCTATTGAATTCCTTTTATTTTATTTTGGCTATTATTAATTATTATATCCAATCGACATAGCCTTTTCTCATTCATAAATTAATTAGTCTCATAAAATATTGAACGCGTTCAACCAAAAAATAATTGTCGTTCATAATCTTTTAATTATAATAATGAGTCGGTACAAAGGGCTCGTCTCTGAAATTAAAAATGAATGGGTTTGCAAAACATGTAATTTAGCTCCTAAGGCTTTAACTGGGTGCAGCGGGAGTGGAGAGGTCAGGGGTCAAAAAATGGCCTCATTTTTTATGCAATATCATTTGTTATTTGGACTCTTCAGAATTTTAATGTTGTCCTTTGTAATGACTTTGCTCATTTTTTGACTTTTTAAACCTTTTTTTGGTTACAATATATTGTATTTCAGAAAATGAAAATATATCTGCTTGCTGATATTTGTTGAGAATGTATTTGCTTAAAGGAAATAATTATTTAAAGCAATTTGGATAAGGGATTTCACAAATGAGGAATTTAATTTTGCTCAGGTAATGGTACCTCAGCAAAATTAAATTCTTAGTCATTATTCCTTTGTTACATACAGGTTTCATAATAATAATATCACTACACCAAGGGGGGGGTTATCCTTGGGTGCACTTGCATAGTGCATACAGGAATAATCGTTGGTTGGTGCCGCATTTCATTAAAATTTCCTAAGGGGCCTCTGCGAGTTGGCTTCGGCCCCTCATACACCTTCCAAAGAACCGGGACCACATGGTCCCGAGATATGTAAATCAAAAAATTAAAATATCATTAACAACCTTAAGGTCATAGCACACATATCAACTCGGAAAGGGATCGTCACCGTATCAACTCGAGCTATTCAGTATTCTTTGTATGAAACTCCCTACTGCAACGCACACTAATCGGAATCGTAACGTAATCGCCTCGCCTCGGGACAAGCTCACGAACCGCGGGGTGACCACCTGCATAGCATCCGCATTTTACCGGTGAATGACTTCACTAAAACTGTATCTTTCAAAGTAAGTTGGTGTGTTTTCCTAAAGACCATTTTTGACATCGTAAAGTCAATTACCGCTGCCCGAAGATTTAAATCGCTAGATTTGCCCTCACCGTACTTACGCATGCGAAAAAGTGTCCATACTGAGAAGAGTGAGCTAACACATTATTATATAGCGGTTTCATGACAATCAAGTCAAGTCACTGCGTCATTGTATGTGTCAAAACGAAACAGAAACGCGACTATCTTTTGACAATTTAAATATTTGCCGCTGTCATCGTTTTCATGCGGCCGTTTTGTGCTGGTCACCGCTTTCCTAGGAAACTGTAGCTTTACTATGGCCGCGTGACCACTGCACGTCGTCACCAGGACGTCACGGTCGGTTTGAATAATCTTGTTACTTCTTGACATCCGGTTGGCGGTGGTGGAGGGACAAACGGTGTCATTCATTTATTAATCATTTCCAAACACCTTAAGCTATACCTCCAAGGAAGTTGTTCCTGCATTTTTTGTCAGTAGTTTGTAATTCATTCCAACTTGTTTGTCTACCTTCTGTGGTGTAGGCTATACGTTATCAGTCAATCAACCAGTCACGAAAACTAATTTGTATTTGAAGATAATGATTGGAAGATATCGTGAGGTTGTCGACATGTCGCATGTGTACTCAGCAATCATTGTGCCGATAGTCGTGACAGCCAATGGGTTAATAGCCAAGAGCATCGACTAACACCTGAGAAGGCTTTCTTTGGGCAGCTGGATCAAGGGCTTAATTCAGAAAGCGGTACTTCTGGATACGGCTTGCATTGTCAGGAGGTTCCTCTCTCTGGAGCCCTGACCGCCGGTAACTTGGACCCTGTTCCCGATACCGGTGGGCTACTACTTTTTTAATAATGTTTTTATATTTTAATATTTAAAAATATTATTTATATGTATTTATTGAAATAAAAGTTTATTACGAACAATTGAGGTACAACTTAAAAAAGACACGAAGATGGCTGCAAAAGTAAAATACTGTGGCGCGGCTATCACCGCCCCAGACAAAATACATGAAAGTCATTTGTTAAAGACTTTTACATCTTTAGGGGATTCTTATAATAAACTAGCTTCTGCCGGCGACTTCGCTCGCGTGAAATTTCACCCTCTTAAAGGTGAAATTTCGAAAACCCTTTCTTAGTGGATACCTACTATTCACATAGAACACACCCTCCAAATTTCATGTCTCTAGGAGCAGCGGTTTAGGCTGTGCGTTGATATATCAGTCAGTCACGACTTTGAATTTTATACGTATAGATTAAGAATAACAAAAAAAAAAAATAGGTTTACCCAATGAAGTCTGCGAAATTAATTGTTAAGGAAATTGAAACTGAAATTATCCGTACGAGATCAAACCCATTCAAATCAAATTGTCAGTTGCATAACACGGCGAATTAACCTAGACTGTCAATTTGCTTTGCAATTAATTTCCCTGACTGTACAGACGAATAACTCTATCAACCCCAAAGCTCTTAAGCCCAGAGTATTAATATTTTTAATTTCAAAAACGTCCCTAATTGCCGTGTCAGTTGTCGGCCGGGTTTGGGTAAACATCGTAAATGTCCCCCTAGAGTTGGCTGGGCCCGTTTTATTTAATTAAGTGGGCACCGCAACGGTAATATTTCATTGGCGTACCAGTTTTTTCTGGAGAAATATCCCTGTATAATATTTGTTCTGTTCTCCGCTTTCGAGGTCGTCTAATTAGTTAATGTGTGGTTTTGCGCAGTATTCTGTGAATTTGTTAAGTGGAAATGTGTGTGATTTGGCGTTAAAGCTAAGTACTAATGACTTACTGTATATTTAACTGTCTTGAGTCTGGGATAGAATACGTCATCCTCTCATTGATGTAAAGTTGAAGGGTATTTAGTTTGAACGGCCCGAAGCGAATGGACTGCGGGTCATTCGCCCGTAACCAAAAGTCGTCTACGTCCCAAAGGAGCGGTGATAAAATTATTTCAAAATTAATTTAAAGGGACAGTAGCGTTGGAAGGCCTCCCAGAAGGAGGACCGATGACCTGGTGAAGGCGGCAGGAATCCAATGGAAACAGGAAGCACAGAACCGGTCGAAGTGGAGATGCTTGGGGGAGACCCACGTCCAGTATTGGACGTCTTTCGGCTGAAAAAAAAAAACACAACATATTTTTTGTCTTTTTTTTTGTAATGTGCGTTTTGTTTGTCCAGAATAAACAATTTTTCATTCTTCTTTCTTTCTATTGGAATAAAAATCGGAATAGAAAAAAAAATACAACCAAAGAACACCGGGTGACAAATTTTGTGCCACCTTGTACATTCGTCAGATATTTATCATACACATGACATAGAAGATAGAACGAAACTTACCTAATATTCTCGTACCAAAAATAACTAACAAAGGGCCAGATGTTGACACGGGATCGTAATATCTGACGGATAAAAATGATCCTGAACTAACATTCCCAGGTTCTGTTGCGTAATCTCGAGTTACCACACTTCTTCGGGTAGTATCTCTGATTTTGGATTCTTAGATGGTTTTAGCAGATTCGCTCATAAATCAGGGATATTGGACTAGCCTAAGGTTGATTTATTGAATGAAATTATTGGATGTCTGTTAAGATCTTAGTCCGTTTCTTTTACTTTCATATTTAGATTATTAGATAGTTGAGCTTCATGTTGACTTATTCAAGCGTCGTATAAGGTGTTTTTTGCCAGGACAAGTGCGACTGGTGATCGTAGGGTTCTGGGTTTGATTCCCAGGTCGGGCAAAAGTGTTACTGGGTTTTCCCATTAGGAATTTCTCAGCAGTCCCCCAGAGTTTGGAAGTTGGTGGTGTTTCATCCCCATGACTCAAAAATCACGTAAAGTTATTGGTTCTGCTCCTGATCTCTCTCTGGTCGTGTCTGCTGCCATCCCATTGTACTTACTATGAGAGGGTTGGAAAAATGTATGACCATAGGAAGATATTTATTTATTTAGAACTTGCTTTTGCCAGTGGCTTCGTCCGCATGGAGGTCGGAAATTATCCCACGGGAACGTACCACCGGGTTAAAAAAAAATTATCCGATGTGTTAATCGAGATTATAAACTATCTGTGTGCCAAACATCCATCCATCTATTCTGACAATACTTTCGCGCTTATAATATTATAATAATATAAATATTACAACGAAGTAGGATAAGCATACTAACAGTACTGTCACGCGATAATTCAAATTAAACAACGTCTTAATTGGCATTTCAGTAACCATGCAAATGACAGGTATGCTTGACATTGGCATATTAATATTAGAGACAAATTTGTCAATTTTTCCCAATCAATTTTGAATCTTATGCTTTAGCAATAAAGTTGAAAATTGATGAAAGAAATTTGACAGATTGTAATAGGTTGATGTGCTGGCGTCTGTACCTATAAATATTGTTTCTATCTGCCGTCCTTTAACTAAAAAGCCGTTAACCCTCAAATGGTCAATTTTTACTTTTTAATAGAAAGTGATAGAGTTTAAAATTCTCTATCTTTCTGTCTAAGAAACATTTTTATAACATAAATAGTTCCAAAGATATGGACATCTTTTAGGCCGTTAAGTAACATAATTTTTGATGATTCCATCACTTGAAAGCGTCTAACCCACACTTCTTAGCTTAATGTACTTTAAAATACCTTAACTGCCCGATGTGATGATTATTTTCTAGCCTTCTACTTAACTACAAGCACGTTATCTAATTTTTCTTGACTATAAAGACGCTAACGGACTATAACTTCTTTATAGTTAGCATTTAAAGAACAGTTTATGTGAAAAAATTTACTTATTTGCAGTTACCAGCCCTTAACGCTGTTTTAGTTAAGCATGTAATTTTGCACATTTCCCAGAATACTTAGCTAAAAAGCAGCTAAGCCTCATTACTTAGCTAAAAGGCAGTTAGCCGACTCTCGCGCCGCGTTCACTCCGGGGTTGAGTGGGGTGCGGGTGCCCTGCTCAAGCCATCCGCCGTCCCGTCGGACTAAATCTTTCCACCCGGAGGGCACTGACACTGACTCTGTCAAAGATATGAACTACGAGATCTAACTAAGATCGAAGAAGTGACGATACAGATGAAGATATTGAAACAGAAAAACCCAAAACGACAAGAAAACAAAGTCAAAAGTTATTTATTCAAACTAGGCTGAGAGTCAGCACTTTTCGAACGCCAAAATTACAAAAGACAGTCCCCCCAAAACGCCCGCCCTGCACCACTTCCTAGTGCTTACTTACGATCCAAAAAAATAAATACAATAAAATCAAAGAGCTAGCGAGTCTCTTTAATTCCGTCATCTAAGAGGGTACAACGCCCGAGGCGTGGAGCAGAGATGCGGTGGTTCTGTTCTTCAAAAAAGGTGACAAATCCTCGCTGAAGAACTATAGACCCATCTCACTGCTGAAACACTTATACAAGCTGCTCCCGAGGGTCGTTACGGACCGTCTCGCGAAGAGACATGTCGAGTTCCAGCCGCCAAATCAAGCCGGTTTTCGAAAAGGCTTCAGTACCATAGACCACATCTATGTTCGGCAAATTATACAGAATACCGCGGAGTATAACCAGTCCCTGTGTATAGCATTTGTGGACTACGAGAAACGATGCAACTCCGTCAAAATATGGGCAGTTCTGGCCTTTCTGCAACGATGTCGAATTGACTGACGCTACATCGAAGAGACGAGAGAGAGAGAAAGATAGAGAGAGCGCGCGCGCGCGCGTGCGGGCATTGAGATGTTTGTACGACGCTGCCACAATGACTTTTCAGATCCAGAATCAGAAAACAACCCCATCCAACTGCTCAGAGGGGTGAGACAGGGGGATGTAGGTAATATCCCTGGCTGACTGGACTGGACAGGGTATCAACGTGAATGGCGAGTACCTACATTTCACATCTACGATTTGCCGATGATATCGTCCTAATGGCAGAGATGCTGAAACAGTTAGACCAGATGCTGCATAGCCTAAATGGAGCCTCCATTTAGGCTATGCAGCATCTGGTCTAACTGTTTCAGCGTCTGTTCATCTTGTTCGATTTGCCGATGACATCGTCATATTGACTAAGTCTCTTCAGCCGAAATGGAGCCTCTCGGTGGGTTGGTTTCAGCTTAAATTTGGACAAGACAAAATTCATGTACAATTCGCACATCTTAACGAGTCCAACCAAAGTTTTGAAGGATTATGTCTACCTAGGGCAAGTCAACCAGCTCAGTAGACACAACTTTGAGAAAGAAGCCGACTGAAGGATCCAGTTGGGCTGAGCAGCATTTGGAAAACTTCGTCAAGTCGTCTCGTCGCCTATCCCGCAGTGTTTGAAGACTAAGGTCTTAACCAGTGCGTCCTGTCTGTCATGATATACGTTGCCGAAACGAAGACATTGACGGTCGGGCTGGTACACAATTCAAGGCCGCTTAGTGCGCTATAGAGCGAGCTATGCTCTGAGTCTCTTTGAAGTATAAAATCAGGAATGATCAGGAAAAGAACCGCAGTTACCGACATGGCTTGCAGAGTAAGCAAACTGAAGTCGCAGTGGGCTGGCCATGTTTGTCGAAGGACCGATGGCCGGTGGAGCAGACGAGTCCTGGAGTGGAGACCGCGTATCGGCAAGTGTCGAGTGAGCCTCCCCCAACTAGATGGATCAACGGCCTAAATAAGGTGGCTAGGACAAACAGGATGCGGAAGGTAGAGGACAGGGTGTTATGGCGCAGCCTGGGAGAGACCTTTGTCTAGCAGTGGACTGCGATAGGCTGAGTATATTGATGACTGTGTTTAATTTAGATATTTTTATGTTCCTAAATACTTAAAACTACAAGCTTTTGCTTATGGATCCGTCCGCGTGGAGGTTGGTAAACGATATCATTTCGAATAATTAACCCACGGGAATGAACTATCGGTATAAAAAGTATTCAATGTTTTATTCCAGGTCATGGTCTACCAGTGTGCCAAATGTATCTATCTACACTTGAAAGTGCTGCTTATGTTTTATTATTTATTTAGTGTGCAATTTTACTACATATTTTATTAGGTACTTTTATTTGTTATAATATTTAAATAATTTAGGACTGAAGTTGCCTCATGTCTGATGTAATGTAGCCTTAGTTTATTAAAATAACTGGGTTAGAAGTTTTCTATTAAATCAATGGTTGAATCAATGGAATAAAGAAAATGGATTAAGAATATTGTCCATGCCAAATAATGAGCTCATGATCTGTTAGATCATAATTAGTTATAAGTTGATTATTATTGCGTATTAAAATTATTAGTAATTCTTTTATCTTTTAAATGTTGAATTATACTTTTGATTTTTAAAAGAACATGATGTAAATATTTAATTAATTACTCACATATTTCCATATGAATGCTACACTATACAGAAGTTAACCACAATCGAAATATTTTTAGCCACCTTTTAGTTAAGTAAAGTAGTTAAGAGTTTACAAAAATTCCATATAACATTGCCAACAATTAGCTAAAAAGCATCTAAAGCCCCGTAACTGCTCATTAGGAAAGTTATTGAAATTGAAATTAAAGCGAATGTCATGACTATAAAGCAGTTATGTCACTTAACAACTTTTTAGTTAAGTATTTCTAAACAAAATATAACAAACATTATGAAGTTTAACATTTTAAATAAATTTCTTGACTAAAAAGCCGCTAAGGTATGGATAACGGCCTTTTAGTACAGTAATAAGATGCAATAACTAGGTTACATGCTTAACAAAATGAGAAAAATTAATTTTAAAATTAATTAATAATAGTTATTGGACAAAAAGGGTTATCTACGATAAACAGAAAGAAATATCAATTGATGTGTCCAACAATCATTATCCTAAGTATCATAGTTTTTAAGAAACAACGATTCCCACGTTTTTTGGCATTTACTCCGAAACAACTTTTTGGGCTTAACGGCCTTCTAGTTAAAGGACGGCAGCTATGTTGTCTGTAGCTACATAAAATGTTAATAAAAATATATAAATGGCATACACAAGAGGAGGTTCTTCTACCAAATAACATTAATCTCTCAACAAATAAGTAAAGCGAACGATAAATACTCCTACTCACACTTTATTAATCCAGACGCCATGTTTTGCTGAAGTCTCTTTCAATAAGAATTACTGATGGTCCGGAAAACTTTCGGCTGACATTCCCTTCATCTACATTTTATTAAAATGGAACTTTTGAAAACTTTTCGGCGTGGCTATTGAATGTTTCATTTCAAACTTGAAAGGCGAGGTAAAGCTGATTAATATTATATTCCTGTATTAAATACTTTGTTACTGCCTGAGGACCTAGATAAGAGGTAATCGCTTTCAAAGCGTATTTCTACAACGACTTTCAAATCCAAATTAAAAATATTTATTTGCCAGAAAATACATTGTTCAATAACGGCCTGGCCACGAGCTCGCCGCTATCTGCGGCACCTTAGCGCGGGGCGTCGAGCGGTAAAAACAAATATACCAAAATGTATGAACCATGCCGCGACGCACCGCACGCAACGTCAACGCTAGACAAAAGAAATCGCGCCGCTTGCCGCTAAGGTAAAAAAAGTCGTGGCCGTGCGGTAAAGGAAGATCTTAAAGCCTCAAAGTTATTTTATTCTGTCTGCAAGAGTGCAAGCAAGCGTACCCAAAACACAAATTAAAATAAAAAAAGATTAAAAAAAAACTTCAACAGGATTGACGTAAGCTTTTTGGTAACTTTGGTACATAGTCAACCTGGGAAACGGGCCTCTTCTCGGTGAGAGGGAGTGGGCCGTAATCCACCACCCCGGCCCAGTGCAGCTTGGAAGATGTCATAAATGTCATCGATGTTTTTGGTTCTAGGACATGCCGATTTCCTCACGATATTTTCCCTTAACCGTTTTGAGAGCAGCGGTGATGAAATAAATTACATAAAGTAAAGCGCCTGCCTGGGTTCGAACTTACTACCAACAACTCGGTAAGTCGGGGCGGTAACCACTGGGCCACCACTGCTCTTTCGGTAGCTAATGTCAATCTAATTCATTTTTGACTTGTCCATTATCGTTATAGCTGATAGAAAGTTACTTTGTCGACCTTTTGCCTAACTGGTTTCTCTACCTGTAAGCTATAGTCCGCGCGGAACTAGTTGGCCGCTCAAGTGGGGACGGGGGTAAGGCGGTGGTTCGCAACGCACGTACTGAGTAATGCGCCCCCGCCCCTTCGTCCCACCGCTCACATACCTAAGGCGCGGTCAACTAGTTCCGCGCGGACTATAGTCCTTTTACCAGTCGTCGTATGACGTACGGTCGGCGGACCAGGCAAGTGTCATGGGAAATGTGACAAATATAAATCAAGTCTTCCTTTAGTTTTTTGGCTTTTGGAGCCTTTTGGCCTCGTATAGGACTTTCTGTGTCATTTTTGTTTTTGTTACATTTTTTTTAAATTAAATTTGGTTTTTTATTTTTGACTGTGTTTTGTTTAGTTTGTGATCTTCCTGCACGAGTCGCAATAAATACTTTTTTTTTCTTTCTTTCTAAAGTTAATCTTGGGGACCGATAGATTTTCGGCCCCAACAACATGTTACAAGCCCCGCCTTCCTTGGCGCTACTGAAAAGTACAAATGCAAATCACGAATGAGTACCCAGAATGTCACAGCACTAGTATTTCAATGATGGTCCGTACACGACGCGACTTACTAACGCGTTATTAACTAGTTTATGATTGGTTGCATCGTGGACGATTGGCCTTATAGTACTGAACAAATTCAACAATTTGAGACTCGGATTTAGATAAACTGGAAGATAAAACAAAAAAAAAACAATTTATATAAAGGAAGGCAGTCATGGTGACTGTCCCCAGTCTAAAGTGATAACTTAAAAGTGGTCAAATTTAACTCGCCGATAATGAATCAATTCATGCAAGTGTTGGTTAGGTAGGAGTGATTAATTTCATCCGGTGAATGTACCTATGTGAATATTGTTTTTCTGTTATCTTAGTACTCAACATAATATGGATCGTTGTTTTTGTTGCAAATAAATAAAGGGCTTTAAAGGTCCGTGACATACCTACCTGTCCGTCATTTTGTTTTTTTTTTTTCAAAATGGCCCTCCCTATATAAATCGATAGCTAGCGATAGCAACAAAATGGCGGATAGGTAAGTATGCCAGGCTCTATAGAAATTTTAATCCCCTTTAATTTTTACTGTCAACATTAACATGTCGGAGACGCGAACCCGTAAGATTTTCCCCTACCAAAAATCGCTCAACGTGTCTAAAGACATTTTCACTTCACAAATATGTAGCATAAATAAAATCAAGTCTAAAACAAAACTTAAAGCTAAATCCATACCTATCGAAAGTCACAAAACTCAAAGTTAATCCACCCTTGAAACACCAACAATTTTAATTATATTCCCTCAATAATAAATTATATAGATCAAGCCGTATAATTCGGTCCAAGTGTGTAATCCAGCCTCGCTTTATGAATATGTAAATACTATAATTAAGAACGAAATTCGGTTCCCATTGGAGTACCACGATTAACTTTTGGATAAGTTTTTATCGGGGATTTTTTTTTGCTTAGGATTTTTTTTTTTGTAGCGGTAATTTTATTATTATTTTTTTGCTTTTGATCGTGATTATTTTGAAGAATTAATGGCCGTTTAATGAGCACTCCTATTTGAGAGCCAAGCTGTTAAATAGAAGATGTCATCAGCTGAATTTAGTGCCATGTGTAACCACAAAGAAGATAATTAAAGAAAAAAAATTATAAAATAAGATGAATTAATCTAAGAGCCACTAACCTAAAGAAGCTTCCATGAGGTATAATGCTCAAGTACAGTACCGAAAATAAATACCGTACAGTTTGTTTAGCAACTTTGAGAAAAGATCAATTTCAAAATAGGTATAGTTTATAAAATATCTAGATATCAATACTTTAGGAGAAAGTTGATTTTGAATCTGTCGTAAGTGTAAAAGGTATTTATGCTCATAGCTGACTTATTTTTTAAGCAGGTACCATGTGAATAATTTTTCGTAAAGCTAACAAGAAAACAAACTAATCAGCAGTTTAAAAAAATACATGCTTTTGTTAATAATTGTCAAGGATATCTAAGTCATCAGTAGAAGTAGAATTTGAACCGCCTCAGCTGATTTAAAAGAATGCTGAACCACTTTTGGCCATGTATGTGTGGCGGCATCTACATCGCCACATACGGGCTACGCATCACAGTGACGTCACGCAAAATCCTGCGTCGCGCAAGCAGAATTTACCGCGCGAATAGCATATATGTATACAACGTCCCGACATCAATCGTTGGGCAGTTGCCCACCATACACGATACCCGAGACGGTCGGAGGATCCTCCCTTTTCTATGGAGGATGAGCGAACTTTACACCCTGTTCCTCATACCTCTATATATGAATTTTAAAATCTACTAAGAATCTTTATTTTCTTCTAAACTAACAACAGCAGTTTGTACTTAATGTACCACTCTATTTTCTTCACAAAACTCTCTATTATCTTCAAACTTTCTTGCAGCTTCAAACTCCTCACATGCAGTTTTTGCGTCACCCTAATCTTGCTTACATTTTGCTCAGACTTCTCTGTGCATGAAAATTTCACAACATTGTAAGACATACTATTAAGACCGACGAAATACTTTGTATAAAGTCTTGAAAAAACTAATAAGGCAACGTTTGCTGCACGAAATGTAAGGAGCTTTGTTGTACGAAATAAAGTTTTTACTATGGAATCCTTTAAATTAAAATATTCGGTCTCTGGCGTGTGGCTCCAAACATTCATTTTGAAGTCTTTTAGTGTTTCTTCATGGTTTACCGCTTTGAAGGTATTCTATTGTATTAAGCAAAGAAAATGTGTCTGTTTATTAAAAATATTATAAGAGGAATGACCTTTCAGGTAGATGAAATTAGCTGATCTGCTGTGTTGCATCTTAAAAAGGTTTTGTCCTCTCCTTATATTATAATCTGTTTTATAAATTAAATCTTCTATCTTTTTGATTGACGGTAGGTAGGTAATAAAAACTCTTAAGAATTTAATAACATTTTATCCGTATTTTCAAAGGATTCAAATCTTATTAGGAATTTAATTAAATTACCAAGCACAGCCTGATAAATTGTCCGAATCTAAATAGTTAAAATTAAAAATTAAAATTCCAAGGACATTTTATACATTTTGCGCCTGAGAGATTTCTTATAGCAAAATTAATCTTGAAAGAGAGATTTTAAAACCCGCAGGCGCCTACTAGTTTATTAATTAAAGGCAGTAATGAGCGAGCGAGTCGAGTTCATTGACATTTGCAATAAACAGGACGGGGATGATAACCGGAGCTTTAGTGGCAATATAATGTTCATATTTAATTAACTTTTTATCAGCAAGCAGCGGCCTTGTCATGAAACAAAAGAATGCAACATAAAATTAAAAACAGAAGCGGTTCCTATAAAATTTGATATGACATTTGCATCAAACGAAATTGCTTCGTTGCTTTAGTGGACGCAAGTCCGCCTACTGAGCATAGGGCTGTGGGTTCAATATCCTGTTCGGGTTGTGTTATTAGGTTTTTATATTAGACTTTTCTCAGTATCATTCCGGAAAATACATTTGTAACGATAGGTTAGGGCAATATGGAACATAACTGGAAAAAAGTTTTGTTTTTATCTTTTTTATTTAGAGGTATTTACCTTACAAAGGTACGTCAGCCTCATCAGACTCTAATCTAACTAATTATTACACGTAATTATAATATTATGAATACAAATAAATGATTGCGTAAGCGAGGGAGAAAGTGATGCAGCAACCATTTCATAAATCAGTTTCGCTTCTCCCAAATTAGGTGTAGAAAAGTTAATTATTCACTTCTGCCTAGTCCTTCGAAAAATTCAGTACAAATATTATGTTAAAGTTTAATTTAACGTCTTTTTACACATTATATGGCATTTGAAGTAATGAAGTAATTATTAAAAACATAAAGAGGTTAGCAATGCATTAAAAAAAAACTATTATTTCTTGCAAAAGTTAAATTTTAATTTCAAATAGCCATTATTAGCAATCTTACGAACTAGTTTAACAATAATGTTAATAGTTTAACGAAAGATGAGCCAGAGAAGTGACAGAATGATATCCCAGAGAAGGAAAGAGGAAAAGAGGAAGACCATTTCAAAGATGGGAAGACGACCTGAAAACTACTGCGGGAGGGACTTGGAGGAGAAAAACTGATAATCGTGAGCTATGGAAAAGATTGGGCCTATGGAGCAAAGCAATCTGGAGATTTCGGATGTCTAAACTCTTAATTTAAATATATTGCAAAAGTTAAATACATACATATAATTACTATTTATCCTATACTAGCTTTTGCCCGCGACTTCGTTCGCGTGGAATAGTGACTTCCGGCAGATTTTTGGTTTTACCCACATAGTTCCCGATCTCGCGGGATCTCTTCAAAAATGAAATGTGGAAGATATTCTAGGGAACTCTTCAAAAATCAACATAATGAGCTCTGCGTTTGAATCACCAACTCGACATATAGTACTAATAGAATTATCTATACTCCGTTAGAGCATTTTCTTTGTACTAAAAGTTGTATTATATTATATTTTCATACCTTTTTACTATTTATTTACATTTTTCCGATGAATTTTCAGTACTGAATTGATGCCGACTCTTGACCAATAGATGGCGCTGTATGTCCGGAATAAATTTTATTTTTTATTTTATTTTTTGTAATAAAAACTATCCTATGTCCTTTCTCAAGTTCCAAACTATGTATGTACCAAATTTCACACAAATCGGTTAAGTAGTTTAGGCGTGAAGCAAAGACAGACAGACAGAAAGACAGACAGACAGAGTTACTTTCGCATTTATAATATTAGTTTGGATTAGTAAGGTATACATAAGAGTTAGATAGGAAACCGGCATGTCCTAGAATAAAAAATTCTAAGACATGTGACATCTAACAACCAGCACAGGACACGCATGGTAGGTTACAGCCCACTCCCTCACGAAGAGAGGAGGCCTGAGTCCTTATGTTAGTGTTACCAAGTGCAGACATGAAACGAAATATTTAAACAAAGGTTACCTAAATACCTGTGTCATGTCGCACAGTGGTTGAACTAAAGGATCAGTATGAACACATGGAGTCGGCTTCAAGCATTACTGAAGGCAAGCAAGTGCTGATTAATTATGTACTTACAACGTGTCAGGCGATTGGACTTAACCCGCCATACTTTAGCGTTGTAGCGCTTGGTTTAACGGAGACTGACTGTGTTTAGGGATATGATGTACTAGCTTTTGCCCGCGGTTTTACTCGCATAAGCATAATCAGAAATCGAATCATCGATTCAGAAATGAAGAGACCTGCAGGAGAACCAAGGTCACCGACATAGCCCGAAGACTTGCCAAACTTAATTGGCAGTGGGCAGGACACATTGCTCGCAGAACAGATGGCCGATGGCGCCGAAAGGTTCTGGAGTGGCGACTGTGTACCGGAAGACGTAGCGTTGGAAGGCCTCGCACAGGGTGGACCGACGACTTTGTGAAGGCCGCAGGAACTCGTTGGATGCGAGAAGAACAAAACCGGTCGAAGTGGAGGTGCTTGGGGGAGGCCTATGTCCAGCAGTGGACGTCTTTTGGCTGAAATTATGATGATGATAAGCATAATGTTCCCACTGCTGGGACACAGGCCTCCTCCCGGTGAGAGGAGCTGATTATGCCAAATTTTAATTACGGTCATAATCTACCGGTGCGCCAAATTTCATGCAAATTCGTTCAGCCATTTAAGAGTCATGGTCATCAGTGGATAGTCCGGTTCACTAATGTTTTACCAAAACTCCATTGACAAATTGTTAGTTTACAACCAACGTTTCGTATTCTATTTATTTCACAAACAACTCATTCCGCAAATATTTTATTTTATAAACACTCGCTTTACAAACATTTATTTGGCAAATGCTTCTCTTTACAAATGTTTCGGATGATATTTAATCATTTATACATTTCTTTTGAAAAAATCACGTTTATACAAACTATCATTTTATAATATACTAGCGACTGCATTAAAATCCGTTGCGTAGTTTAAAAGATCTAAGCTTAAAGACAGCGGGAGCTACTTTGTTTTATACTATGTAAAGATTTTTTAAACCAGACACAAAGTGATCATGACGGTATTTTCCATTTGGGTCAAATAATTTACAGGCAAGTATTTTTTTCTATATAATCTAGTCGTTTCTGGCACTCGCCGGCCGCTGCCGCGGCACCGCTCGCTTCGCTCGCTCGGCTCGTGCGTTGGGGTCACAGTTTTAACCTAACCTAACCTAACAATTTTGTTTTAAATAATTAACCTAATCTAACTACTTAGTTCGGTTCCGGGTAGCCCACTAAAGATAGCCTCTTTTTTCGATTAGTGCAAGTCGATGAAAGAATGAGTTAAATTTTTAGGAAATTGCGTAATAATAAGTCAATATGTAAAACGTTTTTATCCCAAACGTTTTTTTATAAGATAAAATGAATTGTTTGTCAAATAACACGTTATTAAAGAAAAGTTTATCGGGTAATTATTTTGTAAAGTGATATATTTGGCAAACTTGTTGTTGTGTAATGATGAAATAACAAATCATGTTTTTGCCAATCGTTGCTTGTCAAGTAAAAATTTGTAAATTAATTTTTGGTAAACTGACAGGGCACCGGATAGTCCATTATCAAGAAACAGCCTATTTCACTTTTTCTCTCTGCACCAGTTTGATATCAAAAGCTAAAGCTTAAAAATATTAGCATTTAGGTTTTTCCCGCGACTTCGCCCGCGTGGAGTTCGGAAATTATCCTACGGGATCAGGCTACCGGGACAAAAAAGCCTATATGTTACTCCTTAATATCAGCTATCTGCCAGTGAAAGTCCCACCAAAATTAGTTCAGCCGTTTCGGGGATAAGCCGAAACAAACAGACAGACAAAAATATTTAAAAATAATTTTTTATTATAAGTAGCGTATATACTTTCATATGCATTTAGTAAAAAACTGTTCTTTTTATATATACATATAAACAGACACTTCAATTTTATTTATTTGTATGTGTAGATGAATGTTTCATTTTACCCACAATTTCTTACCGTTATTCAGCGTTGTCGAAGATTAACTTCAAATATTAATGTCCTATTGATCTCTACGAGGTTTTAAACACGCAATCTACTGCTTTAGATCCATCTATTCGCGTCAAATGCTTGTTCGATCTAATCTAAATCTCAACTGATCTTTAGTATCCGACTTTGACTCAAAGGACCAAAAAAACAAGCCTACTGATCACCCTTTTGCCTTGTTCTTTAATCCTTCATATTACTCAAATTCTTCCAACCGATCTTTCTGGCAATGAACAGAAACAAAGGGAGATTTAACGCTAAATCATGAAGCAGTTAATTACTCGTCAGCGGACTAGCTGATCATAATCAAGCCTCAGGAGATAGCCGTCCGGTTGGTGCGCTGAAATGTCAATTAATCATGGTATAAATAGGTTATAATACCTTGTAACCGAGCGATGGTTCCGTAACAATATTCTGTGGTCATTGACGTTGAATTGAAGGAAGTGGTAAGGTCTGTATTTGATTTATTAGTGTGGAACTCGTGGATCATCTTGCTAGTGTTTTTTTATATTCTTGTAATCTATACTATCCTCGTATTTAAAATGTTTTATATGCGAATGTGAATTATGTATCTGCTTTTTACTTTTTCATGCCTTACCTGTTGAACGGCTTTTGGATGAATTTTGGCACAGGATGGAAATGAAATTTAGACCTGGGTTAGGACACGCGGTACTTTTTGCCCCGGTGACACATTAATGTGCGACAATTTCCTATCTCCACGCTCCTCAAAACAAAAGATCTAAAAAAAACTGATTTTGTTGTTGCCTTTTGTAAGATCAGTAGTATCTTGAAAGCATACCTCTTAGAGGATTCCACTACCGAGCATTAGTTATGCATGAACGGATATTCTGACACCCACGTTTAAGGGGACTACATGACCTAAAGCGCGGTCGCTGTCGGACTGCATAGAAAAGAAAGAGAAGTGCTATGACACAACGCTGGTAATTTATTGCAAAATAATAAAAAAAAAAAAAAAAATAATAATAATTGTCTAAAATTTTAATTTACATAAAATCTATTGTTTGGACTAAAGAATTAAAACACTAGTGCTTAATATGTTGCTTGTAAAATAATCTGAATTAGATTACAATGGGACTGACATACGCTGTGCGTTATAAAAGTTCCTAAAATTTAAAGAATAAAAAAAAAAAACCTGACAAAAAATCAGAATGATTGTACGTATATTAGTATGGTTTTTATTGTGAAAAGAAAGTTTTAGAGGTATCTTTATGATTTTTTACTATCGTATCAAATTAATTGTATTATGTTTTTAACACACTATCTAACTAACATACGAGTATATCCTGAAGATTATCATACATTTTTCTGATTTTGTTTACTGTAGTCGATCATATACTTTTAGGCATTATAAAACTTGCGTTTTTTGCGTTTAAGTCCTGTAGTCCCCTTAAGAGATTAAGGATTCTTTTGCATAAAAAATGTGAGTAGAAATACCCTCTCCTTGATCTTAGAGTAAAACGCCTTTAACTTTAACAGATTTAACGTTCACCAAATATTACATTAAAGTGGATTTATAGAACCATTAACGAAAGCTTAGACAGATAAGAAAAAGATTGAGAAGACCGCGTTGTCTTCGTACCTACTTGCGACATAATAGCTTTTGTTATTTATGGTAAAACTACTAAAGCTATTCTGTAATCTGTAATAATATTGTAGTGGTTGTAACCAGGAAAGTACCTATGTTGTTGAAGTGACTATTAAAATGACGATAAAATTCTTGTCTCACCTATAGAGGGGCTTGTGGCTAAGTAATGACAGCCACACGGGTCGATCGATCAGGTTAAGCTACGCCAGCAGCGGGTGGTCCGTGGATGGGTGACCATCTTTACATACCAAGACCCCTCCCGTGCCTCGGAAAGCACGTTAAGCCGTTGGTCCCAGTTGTCATTCGTGGATCTTTGATAGTCGTTACCCCGAAAGTCTGACAGTCGCTCCGTGTAAAATACTGGTATTCAGCTTCATCCGGTTAAAGTGGAAGCAGATCCCAACATACTTAGTTCGGAAAAGGTTAGGCAGATGATGACCTAGATAGATAGATCGTTTTGTTTTTTCCAAATAAACTTTATTCTTTTTTTTTTTTTCACTTCATTAACGGCTAGGTCTACCGCATTGGTCTTGTAGTCGCAAGCAATACTTATTAGGTTTTTGTAGCACCAGCTCGCTGAGAATAGATTTCTCAGCGAGCTGCAGCTAAAAGATATAACCCTTGACATGTTCAAGGTTTTCTAAGGGTTTTCCTATAAGGAATTTCTCAGTAGCAGCCCGGAGTCTGGATTTGTACCCGGTTGATTGCAATAAGCTCGCCCGGTATTACATAACTGGTTAGTATATTACAGGTACACCTTTGCCAAACCCTTCAGGGATTATACTGTGTTGTTATGTTACGTGTTATTTTAACGGATAGGATGGCGGGTGCGTATACGAAACATCAAACTTATAGTCTTATTATAGTGTAACACTAACACCCTTATGTGAGTTTACGAAACGCGCTAGTAGGGTGTTACTTGCGGCAAACTCGCGTGGCAGCCTGATTCTCGTGCGATACTTTCAAACTGCTAAGTCTTAAGTTTGATGAGTATACAAGCATCTTAGGTAGCATCTAGGCAACTCACACGATGTACTTGCATTGTCAGGCACATGGAATCTAGTCCTTACACCCGCAGTCATGAGTTCTAAATGAACAAGCACGAATTTTGTAAATAAAATAACTCATGCTAGCTAACAATGGATTTTTAATAAAAGTCTGTAATAAAAAGTTTTTATTTTATTTTTATTTATTTAAGCATTATGATAATATAATTTATACAATTTATTTTTTATTTGTATAGTAGGTTAGTTAGTCTTTTATTTTAGTATCTAGTGTATAGTATATAGTTATATTGTAATTATGTGTGTACAGGAACTATTAATTTATGACATCTATAAAGTATTCTCGTTGGTTAAATATAGCATGATATTAAGAAGAATTAGTGAAACTTTAAATTGTTGGGTTTGATTTGTTTGTGATTGATTGAATTGTGTTTGAATATCCGTCCGTAAAATCCATAAATGCGAAAATACATATCTCTGGCTCTCTGTATGTTACCTTTCACTATACTCTGTATGTTATGTAATCTTTAATTAAAGAATACTTTGCCATCATTCACTGACATATCGGAAATACATTTAAACCGAGTACATCCCGAGGACAGCCGAATACATCCGAATGTCGGTAACAGTGTCGCGAGTTCAATGGTTTTTTCCCATCTCAGAAAATGCCCAACGCGCCTAAAGAAGTTTTCACTTCAAAAATTATGAAACGCAGATGAACACGCGGACAGCTCCTGCTATAATTTAGCTTACAGTTTACTAACAAGACATACCAAAACCTTCCAATTCACCACTTCCAGAGCCAAAGCATCATTGTAATACGCATAATTTCAAATCTAACATCCACTAATGAGATGGTTAACCGAGCATTAATTGCTGTAGCCTGGCCATTCGGATTGTCATGATAAATTATTACACCAACTAATGAATTTGGTGCCGCAGTCTGGTTGGCTTATCATTTTTATTGAGTGACTAGCTGTGCTGTGATTTCGTTTTCATGTCAAATTGCATTTCATGGGTTTTTTTGCGCGTTACTCTTAATTCTTTTTCTAAAATAAAAAAAAAAACTCGTTGCTCCTTATAACATCAGTTACCTGCCAGTGAAATTCCCGTTAAAATTGGTTCAGGTGTTTGGTGAAACCGGAGTGGTTGGTTTCTTAGGAAACTGCTTACGTTTGGCATATTCTAACTAGGCGTTGCTTTGCTTGAAGTTGGTGAAAACGAACACTAGGGTTGATGTCGATTTAAGGGTTTTATTTTATGTAGTATGATTTATTTTAGTTTCATTGTAACCAAAACTCAAGACGTTCACAAAATTCACAGGCGTAAACTTTCCACAAATCCATAATTCAGTTAGAACTTTAATCAAATAAACCTGTGATTAATTGTAAACTAACAGCTATTCCCAATAATTTGATAGATAAGTTTAATCCATTGAAATGTTTTAATTACTTTATTTGCAGCTAATATTTGCTCTTTTCATTTCAAATACAAATTGTTTGGCAGTTAATATTAATTTCGTGTTCAATTCAAGTAGAGTAAGTATATAATTGAAATAAGATATATTTTGGGTTATTACTGTATTATTACTATAAGCAGTAACTTGTTTCTATTTTCATATTCAAACTTTAACACTAATCAATCTGCCTAGTCTTTACCGGGTCGGCTTCCAGTCTAATCGGATACAGCTGAATACCAGTATTTTTTTTTTAATGGAGCGACATCTGTCTTGTACAATCTAGTTACTGGCTAACACGATACAGCTTGATAAGATTGGTTGTTAGACTTTTGGGTTTCTGACCCGTGACGACTGTCAAAGATCTACAATTGACAACCGGGACCAACGGCTTAACCGTATAGTTCGGTAGCGCCCCCGAAAGGACCCGAACACATGAACCTCCGCCGGCTCGGTAATGACCCCTTTCGGACCCAAGAATTACGACATACGACACCCTACATTGATTATGTAAATATTTATTATGCTACCCATCAAATCGTACGAATGTGCGTTAATTAAGAAAATTGGATAAAAAACTCATCTGTTAACGCCATTAAATATTTCATATTTCGAGCGCAAGCTTATTAATTTACCTTTATTAAATTCAAGTCTGTAAATGTGATAATCGCCATTTTGTTGACAGTGGCGGTCGAGGCTAAAAAACATAAAATTTGGGGATTTCGAACATCCAAACTCCACCGCAGGGGCAGTGAATAATACATCATTTAATTATTTGACGAATTCATCCATTGTCCAAGTTAAATAAGTAGTGGTAATGAATTTTTTTGATATCTAATGTCGAAGTTTCGCGCCAATCGTGCGTGTTTACATTTTTACTTTTCACAAATTTCACACACACACATGTAGATAAGATTTAAAATGAGACAAATATTATTGAAAATATTATGAACGACACGAAAATTCCCAAATCTTAACGTAATATTAAAACACAGGTCCATTAACACGTATTATTCATTACCACTACTCAATTTGTGTACAAAATCGCCGTCCATTATTGTTTTTTTTTATCGTAATGATGTGCGAAAGCGATTATGCTAAACGATTTTTTTTTTATTTCGATTGACTCTGGTAATTAATATGTCGAATATCGGAAATCGATACTCAGAAATTGAAATAAAATTATTTTAAGCATTAAATACAATAAGCATTGTTTATAATAATGACTTATGCTTTTCTAATGTAATTTTAATAGTTTTTTGGACATTATATTGAAACTGAGTCAATACCTGAGGACCTTTGACCATAGTCATTTATTGAATTTCGCGCCGAATTGTTTCTATATTTGAATATTTATCTTCGGAATGCGCTCGCCGCTTAAAATTATTTTTATTTATTGTACAATTATTTATTTTTGATACTTTCTAATAGTTTGCTACAGAATGCCCAGTATAAATTTTTTTAGGTAGGATTAGCAAAAGTTTGGGAATGATGATTATTAATTGTATAAATTGGGTATTCCGCAATCACTTTACATTTCAATATGTTTTGTTAGTTGTATGAGCTTGGTAGTTTTTGTTTCTATTAGTTTACTTGAGTAATAAATTGATTTTTTTTGTGGTAGGTTACCAACGAAATTTAAAAAACTGACCATGTTTATATCGGACCACGCACAGTCGGCACAGTGAAAGGTTCCGTAGTTGGGTTGAATATTTACGCATGCACAATGCACATAATTAATTTGATCAACTGCAAAAATAAGTTTGTATTTCATAAACTCATCATTCATAAGTTCATAACTTACCCATAAATTAAAGTGCCGGCCAGAAAAGAAAAGTACTGTTTTCTTATGGGGAATAACATCTTCAGCATTTCTTACTATTACAGCGAAAGTCTGAAATTAACCCCTTGGCTGCTATACGAGATTGAAAATGCCAAAAATCTTATTTTTTACCAACTTTAAATTGAATATAACATCCCGAACATGTTTTGACTACCTATGACCAAATGTAAGTATGTACGCAGTATATTGAGAGATTTGCTTAACTTTTTTTTAGTTATTATGAAAATATATTTGTGACCCTCACGACAAGCCTTTTCATTTGATATATCACACAGTACCTACAGTAAGCAAAGCTTTTTAAAATTTTCTATGTGACCCCAAAAATTGAACCCATATTCAAAATTTACTTATTTATGTCACGTCCGTGTTTGAGTCACAGAAATTTATTTGTGTACCTACCTACCAAATTTCAACTTAATCGGTTCAGTAGATTCGAAACAAATCGGTCATGACAGACCTACAGACAGACACACGAGTGATCTTATAAGGGTTCCGTTGTTTCATTCGGACATAGGGAACCATAAAACGTTACACCCTTGTGCACACTGTATGTGTATGTACTTATATAATGAAATTATTTATTATATTTAGAAAAATAATTAATTCATGAAAAATATACCAAAGAGTTTTTATTCAGTTTCTACATTTTTTTTAATACCGATTATCGATTAGGCTTTATGACATTTTTGAATCGGAATAAGAAAATTGGATGGATGGTCGGCACTAAGAACTGTCACGTCGCAACACAATTTTTAATAATTTTTATCAAGATTTGATCATGTTTTTTTTGTAGTTTATGTATGAAAAATGGTAAAAGTAATAATGCAGAGTGAATGACAATATCTTTATTTTTCCCTTTTGCATATTTTCATCAAGAGATTAGGTGGTTTATGTACATATTTTCAGCGATTTTAAGGTGCCTACCTTTTGTATAGGTGTAGTAATATCTATTTTATACAACTTTCGCAGTAGAATGACGCGGTTTGACCGACCTCAGCATCTTTGATTATATAATGTCTAGATAGAGCATCAATTGCGCGCAAACGTGTCAAAAAATACCAGCCAACTGTTGGACTGTAAGTACTTACCGGCCGATTAGTGCCGATCGTACCGCTTTGGTGTCACTACGTATTACGCGCGCTAAGTAATAAACAAATAACAGCGATAAAATGACGGTATGTGCTATTAAACTGTGCCAAAATTATAAAGGAAGGGTAAAAAAACACCAAACACATCACATATCATCAGTAAGTAACCAAAAAGACTACGTATTTGTTTTTTGTTTTTATATTTACCAAATTACGCCCTATTACGCCATATTTTATCAGTGTTGCCAGTTTCTTTTTTCCATTCTCCCAACTTAACGTCCTTTTTTGTGGGTATATTCGTTGCTTTATGGTTACGTTTATATTATTTAGTTGATGTACTTTTATTATTCGATTTCAAAAATGGTGAAGTTTTTCAATTCGTCTGTACTTTTTTATAATAATATAATGTTCGCGTATAACTTTTTTGTTTATGAGCCCATTTTAATGATTATTGTTGCATTGGGTCCAATAAACTGATTTCAAAGGTGCCAAGAGTAATTTTAATAAGATTAATTTATTCCATTCGTATTATCATTTGTGATCTTTCATTTGAAATTTCCAAATACAAACTGCCTAAAAAGTTAAATATTCTAATTGAATTAACTTAGCTGATTTAATATAACACAACATTCACACACACAACTCTAATTCAATTAAATAGTGTTTTTTATTTATAAATACAAGTAAATAAAGTCACTACTAAAACTGAATAATACTACAAACATACACCTAAAACTTACTTATATTATTTGTATAGTCAATTTTTTTAATATGTGATTTATGGGAGAATTGTAGTAGCTGGTATCATTATTCACGCACACAGAGACATAGATGCACAGTGTAAAACACCGCCCGCACGCACACATGTTTGAAATTGTTGCCTCGTTTTCTTTGTTTTGATTGTAGGGCGACGCTCTATCTAGACATTATATAATCAAAGCTCAGCATATAGTTAAAGATGTTTGCCACAAAGTTATTGTACAAAATAGGCGCGGTAACACATTTTTGTTAATAAATTCGAATGCTGAAAGTTGATGTAAATTCCGGAAAATCATGACGTAATTCGCAACATCCCGTCGAGTCAGCTGATGTGTCACTTGTCAAAATCTTGTCGAGCAGAGAGGTTAACGTTCTTTTCGAGGCACGGAGGGGTCTCGATATCCACGAACAGACCGCGGAAAGCGTGGCCTAAAGTGGTGTTATTTAACCACGAGCCCCTCCACACAAACACCACAGGTTCGAAATATCCATTCTTAATTGTTCTCTAAATGCTGAGTAAATATGGAGAGGTAGAGATACACTAAAGAAAAGATGGATGCATTGTGTGAAGAAAGATATGAATGAAGGGAATTAATCTTAGAGTAACGGTTGACGGCTCAACGGGAGCGCCGAACCCAAGTAGCTAACCAGGGACAATGGCAGCAAGGGCATTTGCCATCAATTTATTTATTACACCTTTGATTTGATCATAAATATAACGAGATTTCACGAACAAGGTTTCTTTCCAAATAAATGCTCAAGGCATGGGTGGTTCACAAGAGTTATGTACTTTTGTATCTCTTGTTAATATCTGCATTGCCTTAGGGTGTGAGATGTTTTTCACTTTGTCAGTTTTACAGGGTGGCCAAGTCGAATATTTCGTCAATTTTGAACACTTAAAGCAGAATAGACTTTGATAGTGGAATACCTCATAAGTATTCGAAAGTTTAGTGAAAAACACGATGAAATGCGATCGCAATTTAGGCAGCCGCAAAGTTGGAGATTTGGCGTAGGATATTATTTTTCATATAAAATTTCCAAACCTGTTTTATAAATATAATCATAGGGCAAATAATTATCTAAGGGGTAATACTCGTAATTTTAAGCACGTCACAGTCTGATCTCGGTCTCAATCTGTCAAAAATACCTACCTCTAATTTCCCTAAATTTTTTACAAGTTTTGATGAACAGAATACAACGTGTACCTTTAAGCTTAATTTATTTCGATAACAAAAATACTTAGGCAATTATTCTCGAATCGCCTACTGCAATTGAAGTCACCATAGTCATCTTTTTCATTGTTTAGCATTTTAATTTTGATTATTTAACATTTCATTTTAATTGTTTAATAGTTTTAGGCTTTGTTCAGTGAAAAAGCTCTATTCCTGTTTTTAATAATTTACGATTTAAGTTTTACTTTCTCAATATTTAATTTAGTTTTATATAATCGTTTGCAATTACTTACCTACTCTTACATAAACTGCAGTGGTAAATAGCATTATGTATCACACCTCTGGTCCCCAAGATACAGGAGCCCGCCGCCTAGTTTGGGCACCGCCATAAAGATCTAAATGATGTTCGCTAACAGCTACAGATCGACGTTATGTTAACTATAAGACTTTTACTACTACTCTTGTTAAATATAAGAAATGTCTTGAAAATTTATTGTGAATGTTTTTTTATTCTTCTTTTCTTTATTTATGTTAATGTTAGTTATTTTATTATTCTATCTTTTAATATTTTACAGAATTTATTATTTTTATGTTCCCTGTCAAAATGTTTTCCTTTATTATGTATTAGGTATTTAATTTGTTAGCTTAGTTGTCAATTTTATTGTGCATGCTGTGGTATCCTGTAATTGAAAGAGTACACCTATCAAATACTTTGTCGTCCATTAACTATATAATATTAAGTGTATATCTTTTGTTGGAGATCCTAAAGTAAATAAATAAATAAATAAACTATTAGATAATACTTGTAACATTGGTTCAGTAAATCTTAATTTAAGTCATCATTTTCCCGCCCTTGTCCGAAGTTATTTGGGGTCGCGCAACACGTTTTCTTCTTCCAATCCTCCCTGTCAACCGTCAAGCTATCATTCACACCCTTCTCCCTCATATTATTCCTCACACATCGTCCCAACATTCCAACTCGCTTATCTCAATCTCATTTCCCGCGCTCGCTTCTTACGTTACCCCTGCCCTGGGAAATTGTAGTACAAACGCTAGCACATCAAGCTACCCGAAACTGTAAAATTTTGCCAACCAACTTTGGACCTTATGCTTTAGCGATAAAGTTGAAAATCTATTAAAGAAATTTGACAGGTTGTAGTAGCTTGATGTGTTGGCGTCTGTACCTACTAAATTAACACCAACTGCATATTACCCGATTCAATATTTTAATTGACTTCATCATCTGCCTAGCTTTTTCCCAACTATGTTGGAGTCGGCTTACAGTCTAACCGGATGCAGCTGATTACCAGTATTTTACATGGAGCGACTGCCTATCTGAGCTCCACAAACCAGTTATTGGGTAATACGATACCCCTTGGTGAGACTGGTAGTCAGAGTTTTGGATCCACGAATGACAGCTGTGAGTGCTGTGACCAACGGCTTAACGTGCTTTGCAAGGCACGGAGGAGTATTGTAATGTAAAGATGGTCACCCATCTATGGAACAACCGCGTCAAGCGTAGCTTAACTTATCGATCGAACCATGCGGCTGGTATTACTTAGCTAAAAGCCCCGCAATAGCAATATTTTAATTGATTTAATAACCCTTAATTGCCTTACAAATACACAATTTCCATGGTCTGGTGTTTGGGAAAGGATGACAAAACGCGACAAAATAATCCCGAATTCGTCACGAATACGTTCCAGGAACCGAAAAGGCAAACCAAAACACTTCCTTTACGAAAGCAATTAATTGCTTTAATTTCCCCAAAAAGATTTCATTGTCCCTCTCATATTGTTCCCTGTCCTCTTAGTCTAAGATTTTTAATTAAAATAGTTAGCAACTTTCTAAAAGCAAGGTGCTTAAACTCTCATTTAGACGAGGACAGTTTCTCGCCCGTTCGGGCGAAACTCGCCAAGCTATTATAGCACTGAAACAAAAACTAGACGATCCCTACGAGTCTTGTCAGACAATTTTCCCGAACTGTCATTTGAAACTCAAAATACGATATTTTTTCTTCCAATTTTGAAAGAAGATGTGAATGCTACTTTTTAAGAGGATGAGGCACATGGAGTTTTCATAGATTGTGCAATTATAAAATTGAACATTGGATCTTTACCTCTGTTGTGAACTCTATCACTCAATGGCTTGCTGGGAGAAAACTCAACTTTGAGTTGATCTCGCATGACTCTCTATAACAATGTGTAATTTATTATATTTGTTGTACAGCAAAGAATTCAGAATGACACATTGAGGAACAGATATATGCCGCTTTACAAATGTAAATATTGATGTGCTATGTCAACGACCGCGAACTATAGACCCTTTTTTTTTGTTGCGTGGTGGAAATCCTCATGGACTTCCTCCATCGCGGGAATGACAGAGGGGCATGCCGGACTCTTACCGGCTAAAACCCCCGCGGTGTTCCACCTCTACCTATGGCCGGGGGTGCGGGATTGGCGTAAGCATTCACCGCTCCCCCGACAGGCGCGAACTAAATACCCTAAGAAGCTGTCTATGATTCTGGCTTCTGGGAGAATTAATTTAATATTGAAAAACATACCCGACTGATTCTCTATGGATTTATGTTGTTACCTGTCAATACCGGCAGGGGTCGCCCCACTAGTTCAGGCGACCGACCATTAAGGTTTTCATAGTGTTTTCACTCATCAGCAACGGACTTGCTCTAAGGCTGTGTTTTTCTTTCAGCACATAATGCCTGAGGGTGTATAGTACATTTTTTTTACTGTTTACACGACTGGAATCAACGTGTTTACCTCTTTCCGTTTATTACCTATGCGAGGCGAGAAATTCTCGTCGTGTAAATGAGCCATTGAAGCAAAGTGCTTAAATAAGATTCGAAACTTTTACATCGCCGTAAACAGTGTGGGGATTAATTGCCGTCTTTTGTTTTAGCTGTGCACGTTTTCAGTTTAAGAGATAATGGTTTATTAATTTTCTTGCTAACCTTGAGTGGAAGAGAAATGGAGCTTGCAGTTTTGTATGGAAGTCTTGGTAATGGAAGATTTATGGGGACACTTGTCTAGGTATTTTTGTTGACTAAGAGAAAATCTCGTTTTCTTGCAGGTTAGTAAAGCAACTTAATTATTATTTCGACTGTGGAATTTAATACTAGCAACGCGGACCTTAGGACCAATATTTTGGAACGTTACAACGTAATTCTTAAGCGTTTATTAAATTTTATATATAAACGTATGTTCAATTTTCATACGGTTATAACCCGCAGCCTCTTAGCAACAAGAAAAATCATGCCGAAACGCAATATTTTAGTTTTTCCTCTACTTATCATGCCAATTCAAACTAAACTACTAGTATCACAAACAGTATTATGAAAACATCAGCAAGTTTGGCAGCAGGTATGACACAGCCCTCCTTATGGTGCTAGGAGCTGTAATCCACACGCGAGCCCAGTGCAGATTGGTAGATGTCACGTGCCTTCGAATTTTTGATTCTAGGACATGCCGGTTTCCCCACAATGTTTTCCTTTACCACTTTGGGAGCTGTGATGATGAAATAATTTACACAAAGTAAATTGCTTGTCTGGGTTCGAATCTACGATCTGCAAATCGTTAAGTCGCGGCCGTTACCACTGAGCCACCACCGCTCCTGTGCACTTGAGGCTATTAAATTTAAACACACCTTTGAGGTCAAAATAGACAGTTAATAATAACGTACTTGAAACTACTTCCCACACAAAAAAAATCTATTAGAAAAACCTAATATTGTTTTTGTTCCGATAAAACGCTCCGTCCCTCTCGAATAGAGAAGTGAACAAATATTTTCACGCCGGTTTGAGCTTTTCGAAATAACAGTGGAATTGAATGGCGACCTAGCTTGTACTAAGAACGATAACTGTGTTCGGGACGAAAGGTTTTAGTAGCGTTGGGACACACTGGTGAGATTTTATGTAGGACAGACGAATATCACTGTTTCCTATAACTGATAGCCTGGTATCATCCCAGTGCTGAGCAAAGGCCTCTCCAAATGACTTTCATTGCTTGCGATTAGGCTTTTTTTTTTTTGGATGGGAAATCATCTAATGACTCCTCCCGCTCTGGGTGGAGCGGAAGGGAGTGTCAGACTCTTACTGACTAAAACCCACCCGTGTTACTTCCTTAGCCCTTTATGTTCCGGGGCAGCGGTAACCCTTTCGGACGATTCCGCTACCCTGGCAAGCTTCGGCCCTGGCGGGCCCCTTCCTTAATGCTGACATCTCTTTGAGGCACGCGTGGAACACATACGCGCCGTCCGGCACGGGCCTGGTCCTGATCGGACGGAGATCAGGAGGATCAGGCTAATGTGGACCACTGGTCGTTTATTTTGTGTGTTAGACGCTAGGAATAGATATCGTGATGGCATCTACATCACCACACGCAAACTATGCATCATACTGACGTCACGAAAAATCCTGCATCGCGCAAGCGGAGTTTACCGCGCAACTAGCATATTTTATATACAACGTCCCGACATTAATCGCCGGGCAGTTGCCCACGAGACACAATACCAGTCTGGTCGGAGGTGAACTTTACACCCTGATCGTAATAATTTAAAACGCACTAACGCATCTTTACGTTACATAATTATTAGGTGCGTCATAAAACTAATGTCATAATAAAACCTAATGAATAAAGTGCGCAATAAATGCTATGCTTTTCATGCAATTCGTTTTTGATAGACTTATTTAAGACTGTAATTTAGAACTATCACTCAATTTTACGAGCTTTTATTTGCCTCTTCAGTGAAATCGCACTACTAAAATTCTGTGTTGTGCCATCACCCCAACGAATGAAATTCCCCTATATTTGTGTCTAAACCTACGCCTGAAAGTATTGATGAAATTGGCAGAACCCATTTTAGAGAAAGAAACTAGTTCAGTTTGGAACTCATTTGTGGAAGTCAATAGGTTTGACTTCTTTACGGAGTACAATATCAGGGGTTACAGTAAAAATTGGTGCGTATTGGTAACCTTTGTGTTGGGGACTCATTAGGTTTCATTTTTAGGGGTTATACAAAGGGTGCATAAGCTTACGATGTCAGTGCTTGGCCAGACTGGCAGCGCGGGGCGGGGAGCGGCACAGGTGCGGGAACGCGCGCGGTCTGCCTGTCCGCAGTGAAGCGCGGCTGCGTTCTGCGCGTTGTCGTATCCAGTGTTTGTCAAAATATAATATGGACGAAGAAGACTTATTTTTACTAGAAAAAAGCTCGAACTAGTTTCTGACCTCCGGTTTCCGTGCGGGCCGCCCGCGCTCCCACTGCAGCCACTTATATGAACGAGCTATGGCGTGAGTTGCCCGCGCGCTCCCCGCGCCGAGCATGCCCGCGCCGCTCACCGCGCCCGCGTGCGCACCATGGACACTCAAATAAAGTTCTTATGTTTGAGTACGCCGCGCCGGGCCCGCGCTGCTAGTCTGGCCAAGCACTTAGTCTTTCTGTTTGTTTGTCACTGAGCTTTATGTCAGCAGTGTTGTAACTGTAACACAAATATGTTTTAAAGATTTTGTGCTAATATTGCATTAATCTTGGCAATTCGTAAATTGTATACGGCAAGTAATTTTCATGGATAATGGTAAAACTTTGTAAGTAGAAACTAAAGCCAGAATATTCATAGACTGGATTATTTCAGTACATTTTTGGCCCCTTTTTAGATGAAAGACTAGCCTATACTGTTCTCTCTAGATCCTGATAATCTCGTAAGGAACTAGGTAATTAAATTTGGCTATATAAGGATTACTCCGAGCTTATACAACACTATTATACTCGCCCCTGCTTCGCACAGTTTTTAAGATTTCGCAAAATAATAATAAGTTTTTCATTGAATCATAAACAAGTGTTACAATATTTAGATATGACACTGGATCCCGCACTAGGATACCCTGTATCGCAGGATCCAGTCTCTTTCGACGGATAATATGAATTATTTAAGATATGTTAACAAATGCAACGGTTTCAGTAGATATAATTAATTAAACTTAGGACTAAAAGGAAACCAAATGTATGTGTGTATGTGATGAGTGTAAGTATGCATGCGATGACTGTTAGCGTGTATATGATGATGAATACCTACTTTATTAGTTGAATGATGATGATGATGTTGTTGTTGTTGATGTTGTCTCTTTGTTGTTATTGATGTGTTGTTGATTATCCGTTTCAGAATAATCGAAAAAAACACCGAGATGCTGGCGACTAACCGCCTCAAAATCAATTTAGCAGACTGCAGAACAACGCAGACATAAAAGGCGACTTTTTTATACTATTTATAGACACTCACCATACCAACATAAATTTATTTGCCATTTATCTCTGTTTGCCTGTCTATAATAATAAATAAAGTTAACGGATGTTTACTTTATTACGTAGCTAGATAATCCTCAGTCGAGAGGAAACTACAAATAACACCATTATCAAATAAATTAGTAGAGTAGGATCCCTGCGTGGGAGAGCGTTAACTAACAAATTAATGAACCAAACTTACTCCTAATTCGTGTTATTTTTAGAGTTTAAGAGGTATTAAATAAATCCTTTATTGATAGAATAAATAAACTACCGTACCTCTAAAGCCAACCAAAGCATAGAAAGGTCAGTTTGAGATGACGAACCCACGTGCACATAGAGGTACGGTAAAACTGTTTAACATTATCAGCCTTTGAAGTTCCCATTGCTACGAGTAGGACACAGGACTCTTTTCTATGAGAGGGAATGGGCTGTAATCCATCACGCAGGCCCGGTTGGTAGATGTCACATGTCTTTAATTTTTTAGTTCTGGGACATGCTGGATTCGTCACGATGTTTTCCTTCGCCATTTTGTGAGCAGGGTTACCTAAGCAAATAAAGTAAAAATAAATAAAATAAAATAAGTTTCAAATTTACAAAGGAAAAGAAAGAATAAAAGTAGAATACTGTGGCGCAGCTATCAACGCCCACCCAAACAATAACAAAAATAAAAAAAAAAAGGAATAAAATAGAGAAGATGCTCTATGTGGAGGTTACTATCCTGCTAATACTATAAATGTGAAAGTTTGTGAAGATATTTGGATGTTTGTTACTCAATCACGCGTAAACCGTTGAACAGATTTGGATGAAAATTTACACATATATAGAACATTTCCTGGATTAACACATAGGATACTTTTTATCCTGATATTCCCACGGGATCGAAACTTACGTGGGGGAAACCGCGGGGCGCTGCTAGTGTAGTATAAATGTAGAGTGGAGGTGGGATGAGATGTGTATGTGTGTATGTAGGATTTAAGCCAATCAGTCATTTTCTCTTCAGTAGACTTTCTTCTTCCTAGAGTGTCGATAGCAATCTAAATGGACTCGGCCGAGAATTCGGCTACTTGTTTGGCGCCATCACCAGCGTCCATCAGTTCCAATAACGTGCAGCTGACAAGACACGCTGGACACGATATTAAGTGTTCCATCGTTTGTGGAACAGCACCACATTTACACTCTACGGCGGAGTCGTCTATGAATCTCCACCTGAATAGGTTTTCCTTGCTGCGGCCAACCTGGGTCCGGAGTCTGTTTAAAGACTTCCAGGGTACCAAAGGTAACTCATGTCCAGGTGGGTCCCGGTCTTAAGAAAAAGTATAATAGACTTTAAGTCATAGGGTAAATATTAATTCTTATATTTAAGCCATTGTAAAGTTTAGAGCTGCTGAAGAAAGTATGCCTGGCTGAATAAACCCACCAAAATAATAAAACTAACATAACACAATATCACGCTTTTATTCCAGGAAGGGTCAGGCAGGGGTGTAGATCAACCACATTTCACCTGTTATATTTAAGTCCCATCTAACAGGGAGCGAGCCTATTGTCATCAGCCGGGCACGGATCGTATGATTTAATTTAATAGCATCAAGTGCACAGGAGCAGTGATCGCACCGTGGTATCGGCCGCGACTTACGATTTGTAGGTCGTAGGTTCGAATCCACACAGGTGCTTTACTTTGTGTAAATTATTTCATCACCACTGCTCTCAAAACGGTGAAGAAAAACGTCATGTCTCAGAACCAAAAATTCGTAGACATGTGACATTTACCAACCCGCACTAGACCCGCGTGGTAGATTACGGCCCACTCCCTCTCACAGAGAGGAGGCCAGTGTCCCAGCAGTAAGAACATTATAGGCTGATTATGTTGATGGGCACGAATTAGGCTGCTACTGAGAAATTCCAGATGGAAGAACCCAATAGCTCTTAGCACCACGCGGGAACCCAGTACCTATATACCCACCATGCGAGCTATGAGTTACAATAACGTACGGTCACCAAAGGAGATAAGTAACCAGGGTCGTCGGATATAGTTGAAGTTTAGTAAGAAACCGATGTATATTTTCTGATAAAATTTTATTTAATGAATATAAAACAAACAGTTCTTTTCTCAAATTAAAAAAAATCCATTCGGTTTCTTACTAAACATCAACTATATCCGACGACACTGGTTACTTATCTCTTTTGGTGACTGTACAAACATAAAAACATCTATAACTTAGCATATTCCTAGCATTAGTAAGATGATTTATTCACATGTAAACAGGGTTCAGCAGTTAGGGCCTTGTTTACGTATGTTCTAAGCCGCATAGACAACGCAATATCAACAGACTTTCGAATGTCAGACGACTACAACCTGAAAATACAACAAATAAGTAATACATTAAAAAGGTTTTATCTGTATTTTATTGTCTTTGATCTAGTGCCAATTTACTTGTTTCAGTTCTTTGAATCTAAAAATAAAATATAATACCAGTTTACGACGCTTCTTGTGTAAGTTAAAGGTTAATTTAGCAGTTATAGAAGAAACGAGTATTGCTCATTACGCTTGATGACTGTATGTTGGATTTCAGATCATAAAGTCAAGGTTGTTTTACGGTCGCGAATCATATTGTGATCAACATACAACCAGAGGGGCAATTCTCGTAATTTTAAGAACGTTCAGTCTCAATCTGTCAAAAATACCTCTAATTTCCCTACATTTTGACAAGTTTTTGACATTTGTTTGTCGCCGAGATGAGACGGCGACTAGATTTTTACAAGAATTGGCCTTCTGATATTTTAGTATTTTATATCATGAAGCGACGCGCGCTATCCAGGTGGTAACAAAGTATACAAACCACAGCACTCTGTGAATGTGTGCGTTAAGACGAGTAGGGTCAGCACACTCACTAACACACACACATTTACAGTGTCTTTGTACACTTGGTAACCAAAAGTAAAGCGCGCGTCGCTTGTGAAACAAAAATACTGTAATGACTTGCAAATTGCGAAAAACGTAAGATAATTTGAATATCGCGGGATACCCGGCTTTCGCCTTAAATAAGTCATGACTTAAGAACTGAAGGTCGAACTAGCCGCCAGCTCGAACTCACTGTTTGTCGGCATGGCCAAAAAGCATTCTGTCTCACCTGGCTTCGTATACGATAGAGATAGTATCAGTGTTGAGCAGTTACACGCACAACGTCTAGTTCACACCCACATAAACACCGTTCCAAATTGAAACGCGCGTAAAAAAATACTAAAAATCCTTTGGGAAATCGAGTTTTACGAAAAAACCACTCCATAAATCAATTACGAATAAAGTTTATTGAACTCTTCAATAATTGAGCTTTGTCGGTGCTGACTTAGTTTTGAAGATTTTACATTTCTTTTATTAGTTATTTACACCCGAAGTTACGTTAACGTAAATTTAGCAAGAAAAATGAATCTTTGTTAGGTCATAACTTTTTAATGGCTTTTTATTTTACTATTCTGTTTATTGTGTTTGTGTGTTTCTGTTTTTTGCACAGACATAATTAATAATAATACAAAACGATATCATGTTAAACTTTGGATATACAATGTCAAACAGTGGAGTAATACCCTCCCGAAATTCGTATGGAAAACATCGACTAGTGCGCCGTAGTATTTTAAGAATTGAGCAACATTATATGAGTTTGGTATGTTGTATTTGGATATTGGGACTTCTTGCGGCTTTCTCCTTGTGACCTGCCAGCCTAAATATTTGAGCAAGTTAATACTTAGTCCCTTGTGGTTTGAGAGCGATCGACGACATCTATAATCTTTGTTGAAGTTTTGGTAAAGACGAATATTTATTGGCTGCTTTCGAATATTAGAGAAGGGTATAATTATTTGTTTAACAAGTGAGCCGCCCTTGCTTAGGACGGGTGCAAAAGCTACTAATGTACTATTATATAATTAATATTCAGGTAAATATTACTCATAAAACTTTCGGAATATGTGCTCTAAATGATGGTGAAACCCGCATCAAAATACGAATACAGACATGCGATTTTAATTTTAGTATGCATAGATTTAATAAGACCACCAACAGAATTCAATATTGGCTAGGTTTTCATTATGATTAACATCATCAAAATCTAGATACACAGCCTTTTCCCAACTAAGTTGGGGTCGGCTGCCAGTCCAAACGGATGCATCTGAGTACTTATCCATATTTTACATGGGTATTTTCTATCTATCTGACCTCCACAACCCAGTTACTTTGTAATACGATACCCCTTAGTCAGACTGGTTGACAGACTTTCGGGCTTCTGACAACCAGTAATGATTGTAAAAGATCTACAAGTGATAGCCGGGAACAACTCCTATTAATCATCATTCACAATCATCCTTCGCGTTTAGGCTCTCAGCACCATCCTTTAACCATTCGTGTCCGGAGCCGGAACGTGATCCACGTGAGACACAATGGCTTTTTAATTGTTTCTGTAATTACGTCATTCAACCGGTTAAGGTCACTTGACAAACTAAACAAAAAAAAACAAGTTTCTAACGCCATCAGAAATCTCCTCGATATCTCTTGAAATACAAAAAAAAAACGAGCAACAAAAGTAACTATACCTTTTGCTTAAAGTTCACGTTGTAGTTACTGAATTGGAAAAAAACAGCTGCTTCATACATTTTGGTTGAAAAGGGTGTTTCTATGGAACAACTTTTTCCCCGAAGCTGCTTTGAAAGTAAAAGTTGACCGTTTTTTCATGGGTAGGTATTTCATTCCAAGAATATTTTTTCCTTTATGCATTCATGAAAGTTCAGATTCCAAAAATAGCTGTCTGTACTGAAGACGACATGCCCTTTATGACGAAACAAAGTAAATATGACGTAATAAAACTTGTTTTCTTAAAGTACATTGTGCGCACTTACCTCAGAATAAGTCCTTAGAAGAATAAAATTAAGTACATCATATCTGTGATGTTTTTCTTTAATGTTTTTTTGGTCCCTTGCAACTATTTATATAAAATTGGTGAAGCATAATCAACATAGTCCTCCAGACCGTATTTTGGCCATGGTGGCCAGTCTTAATGGAGACTAGCCTTCGGCGCGGAAGATTTATAGTGCACAAGTATGTGCGCAGACACAGGTGCACTCCCTCTTCACTACAATTCAGTAAGGCATTCCACCTAACTTTTGTACATAGAATAAGTCTTATACTGAGAATAAATTTTGAATTTTTGACAGTTTTATCGTACAAGAACTGACAGACGTCAATTTTATTCCACGGAAAAAGACACCTGACTTTAGTAAAATCAGCCCTTAATAAAACAAAACAATTTTTTTTTTTTGAAGTGAAAACTTCTTTAGCGGCTGTAGACTTTTTTTGTAATGGGTAAAAAATGTTAAACTCGCATCAGGACACGTGACCCTGATCGAAAATTCGTAAGACGGATTGAGAGTATCCCCCTCTCTTTCTACGGCGCGGTGAAAATGTATAACCGACACCGCTTCGGATGTGTTCGGCTGTCCTCGAGATGTACTCGGTTTTAATGTATATCCGATATGTCAGTGAATGATGGCAAAGTATTCTGTTTGTGTTTTGTTTTCACTTCTGTCGGCACTCCCGGAGTGCCACTGTTTTTTGTTTTATATAATGACTGTGTGTACCTCTAACATTTGTGACAAATAAACAACCATTCTTTCTGTAACAATGTTCTCAAAAAGGTGCGATCTTCATACATCGTCTTACAGTTCCAATTCCCCTCAATTTCATCGAACAACTTGAACACCTACTGTCCAACTATTTGTCCCCTAACCTCCACCCTTCAACTACCTGATTAGCTCAATATAAGCAATGTGAATTCAACCCTGCCAATGCGAACAGAGAAAACGGACCGCGTTGACCGCTGGGCAATTTTTCGCACTATTTCACCTGTCTGAAGCAACACTCGCCTGTTTTTACCCCTCGGCATTTTAAGGTTATGCTGGATGTGGCAGGTTACATTGTAGGATTTTTATTTTTGAGAAATTCGCAGCAGAAATTATTCAACAATGTTTCGTTTGAGCACCAATTTGTTTTACTTGGAGTTGAAATGTGGAACTACGTTTTGTACTGTGTTTGTTGTGGCTGAAAATTGGATCAATGTTTCTACTTATAACGGTTTACTTTTTTTATAAAAACAGGGCAAAAAAGGTGAACAAAATAGGCCGCCTACGGCACAGTCTTTTTTTTTCACAAAAATAAAATAATTACATTCGTTCCTTTGATTGAAGCTGGCTAATGGATTCAATCAAAGGATTGAATGTCGCTACGGATTTATTTATAATTTCCACGCGTAGAGAACGACCTTTAATTTGAACTTTTATACTATTAGTTTTTTTTTTGTAAAAAAAATATCTGTGCTTTTATACCCTGTTTTTGTCCAGAATGTAAAAAAATCACCTGGTATAACTTACTGCAACTTAGCTCGATCTTTAATGATTTGTCCCCAGTTTTAACTTGAAACTCAAGTAGCGGTCAATTGCAAAAGAGCCCAAGTAATCATCATCGCTATTATTTTAAATCTTCTGTAAGTAAACGTCAATTTATTTTATTTTTGACTTCGAAGGTTCGAGCCCCCAATCCTTAAACTTAACCCAGGATACTTTTTCATTTTATAAACCAAGCTGTCGTTATTTTTACTATTCTATTTATAATTTAAATAAATGAAAACATTGTGATGACGTTACGATGGAAGAGCCTTTTTCAGGCTGATCATTATGGTCAAATTCTTACAAAGTCCATTCCAGCGACCTTAGTTCGCTACAAGATGGAATATATTTAGGATGTGGCCTGATGTGGGTCACTTATTTTTTTCTTCGAATGCTGATTGCGTAAGCGGAAACGGTTTGTTTTGGTGCCTTTATCAGTTTTACATATTTGTCTTCATGTTCTACAAAAGGGCAAAGGAATGAACGGGAATTTATAGGAGTGAATTGTTCCACAATGCAAGATCCATATTTAAATCTAAAGCCGGCTTTACACAGTGCGACATTTTGTTATGCTACGGCTGTATTGTTTCAATAAAGCGAACTAAACTTCGCATGCTCTCTTTCACATACCACGCAACTTATGAGTAATGTAGTTTCTTGTCCATTCTTCTCCGTATAACCCACACCTTGGAACGGGCAACAGCTGTAAGTTGATTGACTGATTGAAAACAGTGGAATACATCTATACCGCTTGACCACGAGCTAAAAGCAATACGCGTCTTGCGACAACGACTGTGGAGAAAACAAATGAAAGAAGTTGTTTAGAGCAGTTACCGCGACGCAACTTGTGGAGTGACGAACTGAAACAGAAGACGCGAGCGCGTGTCGCTTGACGGGCCTAATACGGGCTTCACACAGGACTATAGCCTGTCTAAATGTCTGTGCGTGACTGTCTAAAATAAATGGCATCCCGGCTAGGCTGCAGGTGACTAAAATTGCAAGTTTCAAAGTCATAAGTTATTTATTTCATAACAAAATATATTGTGTTGAAAACATTACAGATGATAAATAAAATAATAATAACCAACAAAAATAAAATAAAATAAAGCACGTTCATAGTAGAATAGAATAGGTTTTGACTTTTGTCGTGCGGCGACAGGTCGCATGCGGCGAGTGACTAAAATCATCCGTGGAATGCTCAGTCCCAAAAGTCGCCATTTTAATGCAAAATAATCTGGGGAGCTACGACTTTTATCGACCTGTGTAAATGGGGTGGCGATTCGGCTTGTGAGGCAATTTGGTAAGCGACCAGCCGTACGGCGAAAATTGGCCTAGTGTTAATCCCCCATTCTTTTTGACAGACTAAACGACTCATTAACATTTCAAAAGTAATTATGAATGGTTTCTCTTACCTATATACCTTCCAACGCAAAATAATCAATTTGTTTACTTTTGAATATAAAAAAGACACTACACAGCATTAGTAGCTACAAACAGTGCCAATCACTGCCATGTCGCCACATAACACATGCGAGGCATGCTCCAATGTTGCAAGATGTTGTCTCGGTGTAAAGCCGGCTTTAGGAGCTTCGAAACACCGGGAGTGGTGTGACTGATGCAGTGCCAAACGGTTGTTATACTTTTGTTGTAACCGAGAAAGCGGTACCGACATTCACGGCCGCAAAATAACGACTGTCATGGAAATCGACGTTTGACATAACGAGGTGTCAGAAAACGTTCTCTAGTATCGCTGGTGGAGCTGTTATTTTAATGACGGCACCGCTTTCTTAGGTAAACCAAGCTTGACACATAAAACTCAAATTTTCTTAGTCTGTCATTCCACGGTTTTTTAGACCGTTTGTCCACCGCCACCGTCAATTGGTCGTCAACAAGAATTATTCGAACCGAACGTAACGTCCCGTTCACAGACGTGCGGTAGACACGCAGCCATAGTAAATACATGAATGTATTGCTACTTCGTCGCCATCATCTCGTTCTGGTTGACGTCCCTCTGACGTGGCAGTGGACGAACAGCCATTTTACCGAGTCAAGATTCGGGCCCAGTCCCGCCCCCCTATTACATGAGATTTAGTATAATATTACTAGCGAACAAGACCGAATATACAAAATACTGTATGCTGCACAACTTTCTTACAAACAGATCATAATATTTTTCGTATTTCCAATTAACTTATAGGTGCTTACTCCAAAGAAATAGTTCAAGATAAAATAAATTTAAAAGCACTAAAGCGTCGATAACCGGTAGAACTCAGCTTGAATATCTTGTACCATTCGGTCGGAATCGGAACGAATTTATTGGTCCATTAAATCTTCTTGAAAAGACTTCTTTAAGTACAATCGAAGATGAAAAGCCGAATTATTATGCTATAGATATGGGAATGATTTTTAATTAGGAAGCCTTATTATTAGGAAGCGTTAAGGTTTTTTTCCATTTGAAATCTTCCTTAATAGGCATAGTTTCTTATCTATTTTTATTTTAATAGGTTATTAGTTATCTATATCATCATCTGCCTAGCCTTTTCCCAACTATGTTGCGGTCGGCTTCCAGTCTAACCGGATGCAGCTGAATACCAGTATTTTACATGGAGCGATTGCCTATCTGACCTCCACAGCCCAGTTACTGGGTAATACGATACCCCTTGGTAAGACTGGTTGTCAGATTTTCCGGCTTCTGACGATCCGTAACGACTGTCAAAGATCCACGAATGACAGCCGGGACCAACGGCTTAACGTGTTATCCGAGGCACGGAGGGGTCTTGGTATGTAAAGGTGGTCACCCATCCACGGACCACCGCGGTAAGCGTACCTTAACCTGATCGATCGACCCGTGCGGCTGTTATTACTATATAAAATTCAAAGTCCTGACTGACTGATAATTATATCAACGCACAGCATAAACCGCTGGTCCTTGAGATATGAAATTTGGAGGATGTGTTATTTGTGAAGAGTAGGTATCCACTAAGAAAGGGTTTTTCGAAATTCAACCCCTAAGAGGGTGAATGGGGGGAGGGTGAAATTTCACACGGACGAAGTCGCGGACAGAAGCCAGTTTCAGAATACGAAGTTTATCTAACCTAATAATAATCTGGATTACGTCCCACTCCCTCTCACAGAGACACAGGCCGTGTCTCAGCAGTGGGAACATTATAAGCTGACTATGCTTATTATAATAATCTATCCTGATCGTAATATTGTTATTATTATATCAGCTTTATAGCTGAAGGGTTGTTTTTGTTTGTTTGAACGCGGTAATCTCTGGAACTACCGGTTGGATTACAAAAAATATTTTTGCATTTGATAGCCCAATTCTTGAGAAAGGCTACTCGCACTTGACTGGTTTGTTTTTTATATTGTGGGCATTAGGGCATTTCCCATCGTCAGAAATGACGAACTTTCATCTCCCTTTATGGTGTGAATTTTCAAAAATCTTTCGTTAGTGCTCATTTCTATTATCTAAGGAACTCCTAATTTTCATGCATCTGTGGTACAGGTTGTGCCTTGTCTGTCAGTGAGTGAAGCTTTTTGTTAGTAGAAGATTTTACAACTCGAAGCAGTGATATTTTAGAAGGCACATGTTTTTCTTCTTCTATGAAAATCAGTTTTCGACGAAAAACCACTAGTTATAGGACTACCTACTACTAACTCTGATTTATACGCTTGTAATGCTCAAGATAGAATAATCCAGTAACAAAATACCAATTTGAATACGACGTGCTACGAAAAGCTTGCTACGCCGTAGCAGTTCGTAGCCATTGCTACGCCGATAATGCACACTAAACCGGCTACGCGTCGAATCTTGTTACTGCTATTTTATGGCCCTGTGTAAAATTAGGATATCGTTGTTACCCAGTAAATGGGTTAGGTATAAAGCCCTCATTTTCACTCACATTTGGTTAGACTGAAAGCCAAACCCGTATTTTCAGCAAATGCAGTACAAATAGCATAGAATGACCTCATCTAAAACCAACATTTATTTTCGCATTAATTATCTGAACATCCGTCTACATAAATAAAACATAGTCGGGTTAATTACACCGTTTATAACTCAAGAACGGCTGGGCCGATTTTTATGACCTTTGATTTGTCGGATTTGCCTCCGCCCCGAATAGCAGAATAACTATTAAAACAAGAGAAAATTTCACGAAAAAAATAAAAATAATTCACTTTCTCATACATTTTGTATGGAACGGCTTTCTCGAGAACGAATTTACTGATTTTGATGGCGGTACGGAGTTCGCCGGGTGAGCTAGTAATATTATAAATCAAAGTCGCTTTACACGAGAACGCATTCACACAGATAGCTGTGTGACTGCGTTGTTTTTCTAAACTACACAATCGATTTTGATATGCTTTTTTTTTTTTTTTTTTTTTTGGATGGGAAATCATCTAATGACTCCTCCCGCTCTGGGTGGAGCGGAAGGGAGTGTCAGACTCTTACTGACTAAAACCCACCCGTGTTCCTTCCTTAGCCCTTTATGTTCCGGGGCAGCGGTAACCCTTTCGGACGATCCCGCTACCCCGGCAGGCTTCGGCCCTGGCGGGCCCCTTCCTTAATGCTGACATCTCTTTGAGGCGCGCGTGGAACACATACGCGCCGTCCGGCACGGGCCTGGTCCTGATCGGACAGAGAGCTACCCATTACTCTCCGTCCGCAGGCCCGCGCCTACGGTGGCCGGGAGTCGTCACGCGGCTCCCGACGCCCGTAGCGTCTCCCGCGGCGGCTGAGGCGTGCGGCTCTCTCCCTGAGCCGTCCCGCCACCTCCTTCGCTAGCATGACTGCTTCGCAGAAGGAGGTGACCGCCTCCCACTCCCTCTCGCCCCGGACCATGGCTTGAACCAGGGCCGGACGCGAGAGGTCGCCGCCGTTGCCGATCGCCTCTACGAGGACACGGCGGTGCTCCGCCCAAGCGGGGCAGACCTCCACCGTATGCTCCACCGTGTCCTCTGGATTTTGATATGCTTTTCACCATCATTTAAAGAATTTATTCAGAAATTACGTCTATAAGCATAACCAGCCTATAGTGTTCCCACTGCTGGGACACAGGCCTCCTCTTTGTGAGACGGAGTGAGCTGTAATCCACCACGCGGGCCCAATGCGGGCTGGCAGATGTCACATGTCTTCGAATTTTTAAGTTCCTCACGATGTTTTTCTTCACCATTTTGAGAGTAGTGGTGAGGAAATAATTTACACAAATTAAAGCACTGACTGGGTTCGAACCTATATGACTAACAACTCGTAAGTCGTTTTATGTCTATAATACATTGATATAAATCTTACATAAGATAAAGAAATCTCAATGTTTTGTCCAGTCGTAAGAATCGTTCGAAACAAGGGCGGGTCAGCTTTAAAATAAACAACAAACTTGTAGCGGTATCTACAAACGCCACATGCAAACTACGCGTCATACTGGCGTCACACAAAATCCTGCATCTCGCAAGCAGAGTTTACCGCGCAACTAGCATACATAGAACGGCCCGACATGAATCATCGGGCAGTTGCCCGCCAGACACGACACCCGTCTGGTCGGAGGATTCTCCCTTTTCTATAGAGTATGTGTGAACTTTATATTGTTCCTCATACCTCTATCATCTTAAATCAGCCACATATTATTACATTTTCTTAATACACGAACTCCTCGTAATTCCACGTTTATCGTTAAAACGTCCAAGGTCTTGCATCTCGCGACGAGTTTCCCCGACGTCTGCACGGATAAATTATTTCTTCTTTCATGAATAAAAGTGTTTTTGAATGGTAAATTATTATCTCTTGTGATAAGGCGACCTGCCTTTTGTTGGTACATGGGACGTGACATGGTTGTGGTTTTTGTTTTTTTTCTTTGTGATGTTTGACACTGGGTAAGTAGTTCTCTTGCAGGTATATTACTTGTCTGTTTGAACGTCGGAATTAGCCGATCAATTGTTACAAAATGGTGCTATTGTATTTAAAATATTACATAGCCCGTTGCAAACCTTAGGGGCAGTTCTCGTAATTTTATGAACGTTCACAGTCTGATCTCAGTCTCAATCAGTCAAAAATATATCTTAATCAATCAGTCAAAAATCTTTTTTCCCTTCATTTTGACAAGTTTTTGATATTTGTTTGTCGCCGAGGTGAGACTGCGGCTAGATTTTGAACGTTTTATATTACGAGAATTGCCCCTTAGATGTGGTCCATTTGAAAAATATTTGAATAACGATGCTCATAGGAATCGCGTAATATAATAGCTTCCATGTCAGTTACAATTAAACCTTCATACGTAGCGCGTAAAAGATTAAAACATAAATCATTGGCAGGTTTGTTAACAAGTCGAGCAAATAAAAGGGTAAAGGCCAGTAAAGATGCGCTTCTGTCCATTTCGATACGCTCCGGCGAGCTCCTTGCTACCTTTTTAAGGCCCTCTTGTAGTGCGGTGTGTAGGTATGATAACGTTTCCTCACTCCCCGTATAATACGTATCGCGGCATCTCTCTCTTGCAGGCACTGGCCGGCAGGCGTGAGCGCTTGAACTGCTCAATATCGTCTAATTTTTGTTCTTACAAAAATAAATAACCACTATAAAAATCTTCCTCACCTAGCGCTAGAAAATATTAAAACCTATCTTTTGATATATTACTTAGATAGTTTCGTAACATAATTCTTTTACTAAGAAATATCCATTTAGTGTAATCTTTGATACCAGTATTTTACATGGAGCGACTGCCTATCTGACCTCCACAACCCAATTACTGGGTAATACTATCGTATTACCCAGTAACTGGGTTGTCCAGCCAACCAGTCTTACCGAGGGGTATCCCCCTTGGTAAGACTGGTTGTCAGACTTTCGGGCTTTTGACTGCCCGTAACGACTGTCAAACATCCACGAATGACGCCCGGGACCAATGGCTTAACGTCCTTTGCGAGGCAGGGAGGGGTCTCGGTACGTATATGTCTGTAAATAATCTAAATAATATAAAATAAAAAATAAATAGAAGTCTATCACAAAATCACAGTTTCGAAAATATGTGGTCACCGTGTCGTTTGAGTGTGAAGCGCGTACTTACAGTAAGCTGTGTCGCTCACAGAATAGGCGGTTTCGGTAAATTATTTCATCTGCTGAAGAAAATGTACGGAGTTGCGAAGGTGGAATAAACTCTTTGCGTAGACTCATGGAGGCATAGCGTGGTTTCGAGGTTATATATGTTAAATAACTTATTACCTAAATTTTGTCTCATAAGAACAGATGTTAGGAGTACATTAAGACTATATTGAGAACAAAAAGGTTTGGGGTTGAGCTGCTCCAATAAATTTACACCGTGAATGTTGATTTTTTATTTTATTTCGCTATTTTTTTTTTCTTTATATAAGTACCTTTTTTACATATACAATGACATGAATATTTAGTGTTAGTATTATATTATTTTAATTATTGTAAATGTGAGCACTATGTATGTTATTGTTTGTTTTAATCATGGTTTTTTTTCTTCTCAGTTAGTTTTAATCATGATCTGGCAGTTTGAGTAATTTATACGACCTACATTAGATGTACCGGTTTGGTATTGTTCGTCGAATCGTTGAGCTCCTTAAGTTCTGAGTTAAGCTGCACGATTACAGACAAATGCGTGCACTGACTGGACAGGTCCACTCAATCTGTGTGGTTCTTTCCTGAAAAAACCATTTCAGCCACGAATCTACGATCTTCCCATGATCCTCTCTCGTGGCGCTAACTATACAGGTACACTATGTAAGACATGTTATTTATTTATAGATTAATAGCCCATTGGCACATGAGTAAACATAATACTTATAGACATTTATGAATGTCTCGTGACTAGCATGGGTCGAGCGGTGATTAAGCCAAGCTTGCCGCGGTTGGTTCTAGGTTGGGTTCCATACATTATCGAGACCCCTCCGCGCCTCGGAAAGCACGTTAAGCCGTTGGTCCCGGCTGCCATTTGTAAATCTTTGACAGTCGTTACTTACGGTCAGAAGCCCAAACTTAACATGGGGTATCATATTACCCAGTATCCAACTGGGTTGTGGAGTCAAATAGGCAGTCAGTCCATGTAAAGTACTGGTATTCAGCTGCATCCGGTTAGACTGGAAGCCGACACAAACACAGTTGGAAAAAGGCTAAGCAGATGATGATGATAGCCATTTCAAACCTGAGTTTGTAGTTACAAACTTTTATTACCTATTTTCAAAACATATTTTACTCATTATGAAAACATAGTTGAGCCATTTATCAAACCAACTTAGATATTATATCTACAGACAGCAGCCCACATCATAGAATTTGATGTAATAAGTATGTAGGTAACTACCAACATGAAACTAGATTATGTGTTTTCCATTATCGTAAATCAAAATATTTTATTTCACATAAACCTACATGGGCACTTATGAAACGTCAGAAGCTAGGTGCACGGTTCCAATTGGTCGTTTCCTATGGAGAAGAACCGGCAAGAAACTCCACGGTTACTCTTTTAAAAATAATTGGCTTTTACAATATTTTCAAATTACAGTAGGTATGGGAGGACAGCGTAGGCCTGTCAACAAGTACCAGGTACTTGGTAAAATAAAAAATGGTCTACAGATGTACAAGGTCTACAAGGCTTACGAAGTCCTCACATTTACAAAATAAGAATCTATCAAAAGCATAAATAAAATATAAAAATCTACTAAAACCAAGAGATATGATTGCCATTACAACCACTAATAAAGAGGTGAAAAATTAAATTATATAATGTCAAATAATAAAAAGATTATGTCAAAGAAGTATGTAAAAAGAAATAAAAAATAAACATCGTAATTTAAGACCAGTTAATAGACATGTACGTAGTTATGCCGTTAGTCATCATCAAAATAATATTTTTAGTGGTTACCAAGTTTCCTAGGAAATACAAAACAAATTAATTCTTGCCAGGGTTCACTCCCACGATCTCACAGAACTTTTTAAATACTATAATTCATCAAAATATGTTTCTGGAATAAATGATCAGATGACGTCATCACCGTATGCTAATTAGTTTGTATGTTTTCAGCTCACGTGAGTAATTGCTCATATTGATTTCACAAGAAATAATTGGAAGCAACGCTCTTTAAATTTAATAATTTTGGCTGTTGACGTTGGAGATATATTGTCATTAATATTGGTATGACGTTACACGGTTTCCTAAAGCCAGTATGCGTAACGTGATGGCCATAGAAACAGAGGGGCGATTCTCGTAATTTTAAGAGTAATCCTTTCAAAGTGCTCACCTTATAAGTAAGAGCGGTTCTGCACTACATCCGATCCGAATCCGAGAAATGCCGGTCCGAAGTGATCCTAGCTCTATCCGTCCGAATTTAGAACATTCCAAATTCGGATTGAAGTCGGATCTTTAATTCGAATTCGGATCGGATGTAGTACAGAAACGCTCTTACTCTTGCACAAAATTTCATGCTTCTAGACTCAGCGGTTTAGGCTGTACGTTTCCTGTCAAAGGATAAGATTTTTATTAAGTAAAAATCGCTATAAAAGGAAACAGTAACTCATTTTTCTCGCCTATTTATTCCGGTAGATAAAAAATTGAGTGACAGCGCAATTTTTTAATTTCAGTTCAACGCAGTCACTATCAACTTTATTAATGAAATTCTCATTTCCTGCGGTTTTATCCAGAGATTTTTAATTTGACATCGAAATAATCTTCACTCGAATCGTTGCCATTAGCTTCGCTACCGAAAGCGTTTATGAATCAAAAATAATAACGAGTTACAGTTTTCTCGAAATCATAAAATGAATTCGTCGTTGCCTTCAATGCGAATGAAATGAGAAAAAGAAAGAATATACGTTTACCTGCGAGAAACATGAAGCATAAAAAGATCAAAAACACACAAAAAAACATGGGTCGCATCCACGTAAAAATGAAATGAATGAATGCTAATTAAAGGCATAAACAGGAAAGTTTTGTATATGATTTCAAACCAACGTAAGATTTAAATATTTTTTTAATGCTGAGCAGAGATCTCCTCACATGCAAAACATTGAGCACTGTGCCTACTTATTGCCTGTAAAGACTCATCATCTGCCTAGCCTTTTCCCAACTATGTTGGGGTCGGCTTCCAGTCTAACCGGATGCAGCTGAATACCAGTATTTTACATGGAGCGACTGCCTATCTGACCTCCACAACCCAGTTACAGGGTAATACAAATACTCCTTGGTAAGAGTGGTTGTCAGATTTTCGGGCTTCTGACTACCCGTAACGACTGTCAAAGATCCACGATTGACAGCCGGGACCAACGGCTTGACGTGCTTTCCGAGGCACAGAGGGGTCTCAGTATGTAAAGATGGTAACCGATCCACAGACTAATCGCAGCAAGCGTAGCTTAACCTGATCGATCGACCTGTGCGGCTGTTTTTATTTAGCCACGGGCCTGTAAAAACTATCTAATTTCATAAATGATTCGTTTTAATGTGACTAAGGTAAGTAACCGTTTAATATAAACGTCCGCGTCAGAAATTCTATAGGTACAGACGCCAACACATCAAACTACTACAATCTGTCAAATTCATTTAATAGATATTCAACTTTATCGCTAAAGTATAAGGTTCAAAATTGTTTGGGAAAATTTTACAGTTTCGGGTAACTTGATGTGCTGGCACAAATAATTTAATACGGCGTGATGTTAGTTATACATATAAGAACTAAGCAGTGGACGGTAACCAGTTTTTGTCACTATGTTTTTTTATTTATTCAAGGATTACCAAACAACGAGATGCATTACAATATATATTATTTTACAATAATACAACTTGTATAATATAAATTATATGTTTGTATAAGTTTTATAAAAAAAAATCGACAAGAAAAAACCTTCTATCAATAAGTCTGCCTATGGTCCTTGAAGGACTAAGTGCGGAAACCAAACCCCGTAACATAAAAATCCGCCTGTATAGATGTAGCACCTACAATAGGTGTATGCATAAAGCAATAATAAAAAATAAAAAAAAAACAAATAAAAGTCGCATTCCCACATACGACGTTTCGTTTTTTCAATAATGCACACAATCGTAAAACTCCTGGCCACAACGAATAACCCAGAGAAAAAGCAAGACATAAATAAAATATTTAATTAAGAAATACTCAGGTAATAAAAAATGTTATTTACAGTAAAGCTGCTGAAGCGAATTCACTTAATCGGTCCGCTGAAAAACATGCCCATGGGAATTAATCTTACTCTAGAGTGCTTTGCAGTGAAATAAGTGAGCTGCTATAAAAACTTAAACTCTTTCGACGGTTCATAGAGATGGGAAGATGATTTATCGATTAATTTGTTCGTTGGACACTTCGATATTCGGCTTGCTTCAAATAATCTTTCTACTTTTTTATAATAATTAAATTGACGTGTAAAAGTGTTATTTAAGGCCGATTTATTGAATAAATTGGCATTTATAATTAAAGTAATTATGTTTACAATTATAATTTTACTATTTTTAATTCCTGACTTGGTTCCACAGAACTATGAAGTCAACCCAAACTGTATTTGAAATAGGACTTTATATTTTTGTATTGCTAACTCCGAATCGAAAAAGACCATATAGTTTCTATAAAATAAATTCAACGAATATCATATGTTTCAGTTTTGACAGTCAAAAATTCTATTTGAATTCACCCACAGCGGTTTGATTGAAGTCCACAAGAGCGGACATTCAAAAATAGAAAAAAAGAACTCACCAACGCGTTTCAACGGATATTACATTTAAAAAAATACGCAGTACATTAAAGATGAAAGAAAAACAGATCAACGTGACCTTTCCTGAATAGCCGATTCACTAAGCTGTATCGATTACCGATCCGATTATAATTCGACATCGAATAAATCGACTAGGGTTGAACGGACGTTCTGCGTCATTACATCACTACCTCATCGAGTATTCAGTTCAGGGTTGTCTCGTAAAAATTGGCATTAGTTCACACTTAGCCTCGTCGTTTAAAATTCAAGTGAGGATGTCGTTTTTGCATTGAAAGTGGCAATTACCTTACTTCGCCGGCATGTGTGGACCTGATGTATGAAGTCTTTGAAAATTCATCCAGTAGACGGTTTTTTGTAGTATAAAATAGACTTTTGCATATCACAGGGAGATTTTTTTCATGGTAATTTATACAAAGGGTTTAGGTACGACAGGGGTTTTTTGGCTCACCATTATTATTTTTGCTTTAGGGATTTGAGCTTTATTTGTTTTTGATGGTTCAGGATATTATGTTCTTAAAATTGTATCCATTAAATCTCATTGATGAGTAATGGTAGCGACTTTCTTTTTCACAACCTTAACATAGAGATTTCACGTTTCTTACTAACAGACAACTCGAGAAAAAGAGGATGTCAGATAAGAACTAAGTGAGAGATGTCAAATTCGTTCATGCCTGAAACGTGTCCTATGTACCTAATATTTGCACGCCACACTGGGCAGAATGTGATGATATCATTGACTAATCTTAAGCCCATAATAATCTTCTAAATTCTGACAAATAAACTATTATGATTATGAACACAGACACTTGACATTCTTTGACGTACAAAAGTGCCTTTTATGTGCTAATTCGAAATAAATACTTTGACTTTGACAAATCATATGATAAGGACTCATGCAAAATCTGTCAACAAAAAAAAATACAAACTTATTGGTACCTACATCAAATACAAAAAAGAATCGCCTCCCACCAACTACCCATCTGTTACCCCAGCAATATACTGATTAACTCCAATACACAGGCAGACACGTAGGGTCAATTTCCTTAACAAAATGGGAAGGAAAAATAAATCCACATAATGCTTGGGGAAAATTCTTAAAGAAAACGTTGACCACGTTTACCCGGTCTAATCAGAGTTGGAGTAAGTACAAATAAAGGAGCGTGAACAAATATGTGATGAATTGATAATGGGAATGAAGCTGTGGGTTGTCGCCTTTGTATGTTTTTAATAACGATATTTTTTTTCTCGTTAAGATAGATAAATGGTAGAGAAAACTCTTTATTATCTTTATTTTGATCGCTCACAATAAGCCTTATTAGAAGGCTGAAAGTCACCCAAAGGGCAATGGAGAGGGCTATGCTTGGAGTTTCCCTGCGTGATTGCATCAGAAATGAAGAGATCCACAGGAGAACCAAGGTAACCGACATAGCCCGAAGACTTAAGTGGCAGTGGGCAGGGCACATTGCTTGCAGAATAGATGGCCGATGGTGCCGAAAGGTTCTGGAGTGACTGGAAGACGCAGCGTTGGAAGGCCTCCCGCAAGGTGGACCGACAACCTTTTGAAGGCCGCAGGAACCCGTTGGATGCGAGAAGCACAGAACCAGTCGAAGTGGAGGTGCTTGGGGGAGGCCTATATCCAGCAGTGGACGTCTTTCAGCTGAAATAATGATGATGATGATGAAGACTCTTCATTATGTACAGTCAACAAAAGAGATAAGTATGCAGGATTGTCGGATATAGTTGAAGTTTAGTAAGAAACCGATGGATGTTAACGACTGAAATTTAATGTGACAAATGATCTGTTTATTTTCTATTAATAAAATTAAATTTTATTCGAGAACATCCATCGGTTTCTTAATAAACTTCAACTATATCCGACGATCCTGCATACTTATCTCTTTTGTTGACTGCACAACATAAAAATAAAGATATGAATGTAGATTAGTTTATGTGCAAGGTTATCATCATCTGCCTAGCCTTTTCTCAACTATATTGGGGTCAGCTTTCAGTCTTAGCGGACGCTGCTCTTCCATTTTACCGTCAACCGTCACGCTAGCATTCACTCTCTTCCTTTTCTTCTCATTCGTCACACAGTCATCGTCCCAATATATAAACTTGCTTATCTCAAGTTTCACTTCCCGACATCAGTTCTTATATACTTTGCCCCCACAAACAAAGTACCTACTAAAATAACACCCACAGCAAATTATCGGTTTCAATATTTTTATTGACTTCAACATCTGCCTAGCCTTATCCCAACTTTATTGGGGTCGGCTTTCAGTCTTACCGGATGCAACTGAATACCAGTATTTTAAATGGAGCAACTGCCTATCAGACCTCCACAACCTCGTTACTGGGTAACACGACACCCTTTGGCAAGACTGGTTGTCAGACTTTCAGGCTTCTGAAGACCTGTAACGACTGTCAAAGATCAAACGACAATAGGGAGAAAGGCCTGGTGCAAGGTCAATTCGAAGTTTTAATTTACTATACAATTCAAAATATCTAAACAATAGCTGTGCCCCGCAGTTTCACCCGCGATAAAAGTATTATAGTCCTTTTTATTGATTCCCTTTACAAATCTCCACCTCCCTTTTTACACCCTTAAGGGATAATTTCGGGGATAAAAACTATTCTATATCCTTCCCACAATTTAAACTATCTCCATACCTTTCATCTAAATCGATTCAGCGGTTATTGATTCCCCATACAAACTTCCACCCCCTTTTCACCCCTTTAAAGGATGACTTCTGGGATAAAAACTATCCTATGTCCATCCCCGGAATGCAATCTATCTCTCTGCCAAATTTCATCTAAATCCGTTTAGTGGTTTAGGCGTGAAAAGGTAACATACAGGCAGACAGACAGACGGATAGACAGACAGAGTTACTTTCGAATTTATAATATTAGTATGGATGGATATTAGTATGGATTATAATATTAGTATGGATAAATGTTATACTCCGAAGCAGCCTTTGTCTATATAGATTGTGCACACTGAAGGTATTAATTTCGAACGCCATCATTAAAATCGTCTTTAGCTTTCCTCTCTCCAAAATCCAGATCGTTTTTTGTTTCCATGACATTCAGCGATAGAGAATAACGTAGATATTTTTCCATTGGTCCGTATCACACAGTAATAATAAATCACCAATCATCAAAACCAGCCAACATTGAGCTCAATTGGTTACCTGGTTAACCTGAACGCTGTTTAAACGGACGCTGGTTAGGGTTATGTGTCAATCGACACATTAACCCTAACTGTCGATGTAATAAATTGCCCAATGTGTTTGAGCAAGTTTACCCACATAAAACAGTAAAGCAAAAGGCCTTAAACTAAGATTAACACCGCAACATCAGGTACGCGATCACTTCTACTTCCTATTCGAAACGAGCTAACATTAACAGAAGGAGGAAAGTACGTAAAAAACCGGTATTTGCCGAAAAACACCGTTAACAGAGACATAAAGCTTAATGACACCGATGTTATCGTAACCTCCAGCAAACAACGCTGGGCTACTATTTTGTATTGGATTGTTTTTGGGTTCCATAGTCAAATTAAAAAGACAATTTTTGAAGATACAATTACCTTAACGAGTGACTTCATGGTGTATTACCCCAAAGCGCGGTCGCTGAACTAGGGTCTTGGGTTTGATCCCTAGGTCAAGAAAGTGTTTTTTTTTTATTATTTCAAATTAAAATATTCCCCTGGATTACCACTCCCGGCATTTCGGGGAATTGGTTTACCTAGGCTTAATGTCCTATTTACTCAGCATTGCATTGAATAACTAGCTGCGCCCCACGTTTTCACCCGGCTAAGTCTCGATCTTATGGGAATATCGGGATAAAAAGTATCCTATGCCCTAATCCAGGTCCTGGTCTACCCATGTACCAAATTTCATTCATATCCGTTCAGTCGTTTTAGCGTGAAAGCGTAACAAACAAACATACAAAAAAAAATTATCCCTTTATAATAATACTTTTAGATTCATTTATCATTATCACACTTAATATTATAAAGGCGAAAGTTTGTGAGTGTGTTTTTATATTTGTTACGTCTTCACGCACAAACGGCTGAACGTATTTGGATGAAATTTGGCACACAGATAGTTTATAACCAGGATTAACACATAGAATACTTTTTATCCCGATATTCCCACGGAATCCACACTTATGCGGATGAAAACGCGGGGCGCAGCTAGTTTAGATAATAGTATTGAGAGTCAGTCATCACAATTCACTTCTTATACTATTTTATTCCTCTTTGAAAAATGATTTACGCCCTAAGGACACATAATTATTAGAATAGCCGGTGATAACGGCACCCGGCATGGGCCCATTATGATGTTATTATAATAATATTATGTGAAAATAGATTATTTGCATAATAATATGCGGAACCCGCCAACTTTATTATCGGATGTACCCAACTTTCTTGTGATTTACATTTTGAAAAACTCACTATTTTTTAGAAATAATTATGGTCCAATGCTTAAACAAATTCCTATTTTAGGGCTGTTAAATACTTAACATCAATCATAAGTTGGTTAAAATTAAATATGGAATGTAACCAATTAATAATATGTTTTTTATTTAAATGTGTTTGAGAAGAAAGAAAATATAAACGAGACAAATTGTCAATTCCTTGACCGGCTCAAAATAATGGTTAATAACGTTGAACATTTTGTAAACCGTAAAACTATTTAAGGAATTAACTGTAATACTATTTATTTATTTATTTATACAAAAAAAAAACAATACGAAACCATTGACTCAGAGCCAGAACATGTTAGACCAGTATTTTATTGCTTTTCTACTATTTTATACTTATTGAAGTCAGCAGTACTAATATGTGGCAACGTTATTACAAGTACTCTATGGAAGAAGTGCACATAACATGACTGTTATGAAAGGTCCCGTCAGCATTTTGTCCAGAGTCTTATAAAATTCCTTATATTTTCTCCTTGAACTGATTCTAGAACAAGTTATTTCTATCTTTTTAAAAGATATATAACCCTTGACATTTATAAGGTTTCGTATAATCTAGACTACATTTTTTATTTGATCTTTATTTTTTGTTTTTATCTGATGTTATGTATCTGATGTATATTGTGTGTTTAGTCTGTGCTAAATAAATGTATTTTCTTTCTTTCTTTTAGAGGGCGGAATTTTCCTTCTCTCGCAAAAACACGAGCTTTTGGGCCTAGTCTCTAAGTCCGTCTACGAAGATACGAACCCATCCAAAAATAGTTCGAAACTTGGGAGTGAACCCTACTCCTAATTAATTATTTTTTTCGGACGAGCAATAACACATCGGGAGTAGGGATATAGAGGTATGAGGAACAGGGTGTAAAGTTCACACATACTCTATAGAAAAGGGAGGATCCTTCGAAAAGACCGGTGGTGTGTCTGGCGGGCAACTGCCCGAGGATTCATGTCGGGTCATTGTATCTATGCTAGTTGCGGTAAACTCTGCTTGCGACATGCAGGATTTTGCGTGGCGTTCAGTATGATGTGTTGTTCGCATGTGGCGATGTAGATTCCGCTATAGGGACAACTGTCAAATCGTGTTGTCATTCAAATATAGGTGTAGAAGACGTACAGACGCCAGCACATCAAGCTACTATAATCAGTCAAATTTCTTTAATGTATTTTCAACTTTATCGCTAAATTATAAGGTTCAAAGTTGATTGGGAAAATTTGACAGTTTCGGGTAGGTTTGGGTGTACTAATCCTTTATGGAATATGGGCGCGATGTTACGTACGTAATCTCTAAAATGCCTGATTCTCAATTGACTGCCTAAAAAGAATTGGCTGCCCCGTTGGTCTCGTGGTGGCATTTATGTTCGTATAACTCGTCAAAATGTAGGGAACAGCTGATTTTTTTTTCGCTGTTTCAGGTTTGGTCCCATAATAATGATGAGTACAATAACCTCTTAAGAGGTTGTTGATATTTTACCAATAACCCTGTATACAGAGGTGTCAGTTACGGTAACGGTGTCGCGAGTTCAATGGTTTTTTCGCATCTCAAAAAATGCCCAACGCCAAAAGAAGTTTTCAAAAAATCTGCTGTTTCATAGAAAAGTCCAATACCTACGCGGTTAAAATGTATGGAGCAGGAGCAATGTCATTAAGTTTCAACGCTGGCGGGTCCAGAGTCATATACTGAATTCATGGTAACAGGTTGCACGTCTACGTCCCTGCCACTCTGTATGAAAAGGGCCTGTTACTTAATCTTGTCATTAATTTCGCACAGCATGCTAAACTACATAAACCAACATGTAAAACCGTGTAGATACATCCCCTACCAAGATAAGCCGGTCATTACATGATACATCGATAGTTTGACGTCATAATATGCCTTAATTACGTGATTTATAGTTCAATTCACATGGTAATGAGAGCAAAGTCATTTAATGTAGCGTTCTAATTAATTGTTGTGTTATATTTCACGCGTAATTATGCTTTTAGAGTTGAAAGTTGAAATTCAGGTTTGCGTTACTGCAATACCCGTTTTTATTTTGTCTAATTATGTATACGTTAATTTATACAGGGTGTCCGGTAATTAATGGATAACCTCTTAAGGGGTCATTGTATTTATTATTATGAACAACTTTTACTACGGGACCAAACATGAAATCGTGAAAAAAAAATCAGCTGGTCCCGACATTTATGTTCGCAGAACTCGTCAAAATGTAGAAAATTTCCGATTATTTTTTCGCGATTTCGGGTTTGGTCTCATAGTAATAGTTGTTCATAATGATAAGTACAATGACCCGTGAAGAGGTTATCCATTAATTACCGGAGACCCTGTATATTTAACCCCTTACTAATAAACGTATTATATCAGATGAATAGTTACACACCGATATCTCTCTTTCAGTCGTCAGTAATTTGACTTTCGAAAGAAGAAGACAAAGCGTTGTGTAACTATACAGACTCTATACAACGGGTAAGGGGTTAGTGTTTGAATATTACTCACCCATATTAATGAAAATATGCAACACACCACTCATACATACTCGTACATAATCAGCCTATAACTTTCCCACTGTTGGGACACAGGCCTCCTCTCAGTGAGAGGGAGTGGCCTATAATCCACCACGCGGGTCCAATGAGGGTTAGTACACACCACTCGCTCACCAGGAAAAGCCGCACCCAGTGTCCTAACAAAAAGCGACAGTCGCGCGTTTATATAAAATTCAGCCTATCATGTTCCCACTGCTGGTGTCCTCTTTTTGAGAGAGAGTGACCGTAATCCGCCACGCAGGCCCATTCCGGCTTGGTAGATGTTTTATATCTTCGAATATTCGGTTCTAGGACATGCCGGTTTCCTCACGATGTTTTCCTTCACCGTTTTGAGAGCAGCGGTGATGATATAAATCCTTTGCTCGCTGTATGCCTATAACGCTTACACAAAGTAAAGCGCCTGCATGGGTTTGAGCTCGTAAGTCGGGGCTGAAACCACTGGGTCACCCCCTGCTTAGACGCGCGTTTACGCAATCGCTTTCATGACATTTGACATACAAACGCAACTTGATTAATTGCGTGAGTATGTCATATTTATATAAACGAGCGCGAAGGTCGTACTCACAGATATAGAAAGACCTAGATAACGCAAGTACCACGATCTGTATGAAAACCAAGCGTGCCATTTTTTGACTACCTACTATGACGTCACAAGCACTATTTAGTGATGGGAAAATCAAATCGATGCAAAGACGCCGCCGCATGCGGCACCCGTCTCGCCCCACCCCCGGCGCCTAGCGCCAGCGCTCACGCTTACCCAGCCAGCAGTACACAGAACTGAGCGCCAAAATGGCGGCTTACGATTTTTGTACGTAAGCTGGTGCGATTTTTGGCACGCGAAGTAGTTGCTCTTGCGTTATCTAGGTTTATCTATATCTGTGGTCGTACTATAGTCGCTTTCGGTTAGGACGGGCCTCAGGTTTGTGCCACTCACAAATTAATCATTAAGAAGATAATAATGCGACGCTATCAAACTTCAACGTACATACCTTCCAGACGGTACCAGTAACGAGAGTTGCAAAAACGATCTTAATGGAAGCATCAATCAATCTGCTTAGCCTTTATCCCAACTATGTTGTGGTCGGCTTCCAGTCTAACCGGATGCAGCTTAATACCAGTATTTTACATAGAGCGATCGCCTATCTGACCTCCACAACCTTCCTATTTCCTCCTCGACCTACCTGGTAAAACTGGTTGTCGGACTTTTGGGCTTCTGACAACACTATTAAACAAATGTTTTATAATCAGAACGCGATGGGTATATTTCAATTTGACAGGCCATGAGAAAGTTGGCTATGGTTGATAAATTAGCTTGCTCATAAAAAATTTCCAGTAAATGTTTTTTTCGACTGGTAACAAAATGACAAGACACATTGTAACTGATAGGTGATATCTCAAAAGCAAATTTTTGTTATTGAACGGAAAATTCCAAGAAAATCCTGGAGACATCACGCTCGCTTGCGCTTAAATAAGATGTTCTCACGAAAACACGACGACGTTTATGTTGTGTGTCCCAAGTAGGACCGGGCAGAGGGTAGTTCTTATGTAAGTCTGCATAAAGTGAAACTTTAAAAGATACTGTGACCTCTGAGTTTGTTTCGGTCTTGCTTATCAGAGTAATCAGTAGGAAAACACCGAAGTCGTCAAGTTTTCAAATAATTGAATTTAGACGTGTTTTTTCATACCAATTTACAGAAATAATCATTCATTTATCTCATTTAAACCACTTACAGGCACTTTTGAATTGAACTACACAGTTTTGAACTACACAGTTGCTAGTTACTTGCAAACTAATACATGCAGTTGATAATACCGCGGTTTAATCGATTAGTCTCTTTCTAGTATCGATTAGATAAAGCTCATGTAACCAATGAACCTTAGGATCGAAGAAAATGTATTGCCTAAATTATATGTTGTTTTCGTTAACGATTTGCCATCTCTAGTACAAATTATTATCTGGACCTTTTGCCTTCTAATTAAAAATAAACACTCCCTTGACATTAAATAATTTACTAAAAAAACAGTAGTTTTAAATATACGGGATAAAACGATGTGTTATTTTAAGTGATGCTGACGGATTTTCATGTTTCTCCCAACTTGAACCACAAAAAATACTCCCAGCCACATGAGGGAACCTGTCTGCTCTAAGCAAATGTGACGCGAGCACACTTTGAGAGTAAATTTAAAATTTTACTTTTAAACCAACTAGTTATTGGTGTGTTGAATTATTCATGGCATTGTGACGGAGCGCGTACATTGTGCGATATTACTGGGCCATCCGGGTTTTTGTTGTTTTTTTTTGTGTACACTGTACATACTAGGTATATTTTCGAATTTATTCTTTATTTTTTGTACAAGCTAAACCTGTTTAGTCTGGTGTGGTCTGGTTTAAGACTAACAAAAAAGTTGTTTTAGAAAAAATATGAACTTTGGTAATAAAAAAAATTTGCAGCCTAGAAATTGAAGCTGCCTTTTAGTCTTCTCACTATAATATCCAGTCAGTGTTGATCCTCCAAGTTTTAGTATTTTAACTTGCTGACAGCCTTCAATATAAGTCTTGGTTTCTTGGTCAAATTATCTTCAACAAGAAGGAGAAATCAAGGTCATAAGACCTGTTTTATGACCTTGGTTTCTCCATCAGCATTCTTAATTTTTTCTTTGAAACCAACTCATTATTGGTGTATTGAATTATTCAGTGCGTTGTGACGGAGCGCGGACTTTGTGCGATATTACTGGGCCATCCGGGTTTTTGATGTTTTTTTGTCTATGCTACAATTTAATCTTTTTCTGCAGAGAAAGATGAAAGTTTATTCTTTACTAGCTGTGCCCGCGACTTCGTCTGCGTGGAATAGTGAATTTTCAGGCAGCATATTTTGAATTACATATACCGTCGTTTGGGTAGCTAAAAATTTACTTTACAGTAATGCTTCTCTGTATTACCTTAACAAATGTTCGCCGTGATTCTTTAAATTGACATAACTTTTTTATTTATGAACCGATTGACATGAAATAAACACTAAATGTTAAGTGAAGCTTACTACAATATATTTGTGAAAACTGCATCTAAATCGAATAAGCCGTTTCTGATATTAGCGTGCACAAACACACAGACAAACAGACAAATCAACAAACAGACAAAAAACAATTTTATTTCAATTTCGGGTTCGGCATCGATATAATAACAACCCCTGCTACTTTTTTTTATATATTTCCATTGTACAGACACCACTTTTCTACAATTTTATTATAAGTATAAATAAATTGTTTACAAGTAAAGGCAATTTTAAGTATGGCTTAGGACTAGCAATGTTTTGAGATGTTGCTAGACGTTTCTAGACTGTACTTTGGTAACACAAACTATTGCAAACTAGATTTAAGCCATTTTGTGGTGGTTGGTGTGTTGAATCAATCAGAGCGTTGTGACGGAGCGCGTACTTTGTGCGGTGTTACTGGGCCATCCGGATTTTTTTGTTGGTTTTATTTTTGTACAAGTGTATGCTATTTTAACTCTAAGTTTTGAAATGTCGCTTTTATGTGGAGTTTTCTAAATAGTTATTCTGAAATAGAAAATGGACCCACTATTCAATTTTGTAACTGTCTACTAACTTGAGCTCAAATCCAGGCCCATCCCGTAATTAGAAACGTTTAAAATCTAGTCAGAATCTCGTCTCAACGACAATGAATGTCAAAACTTGTCAAAAATGTAGAGAAGTTAGAAGTATTATTTTAAACAGATTGACAATGTGAACTTTCTTGAAAATACGGGAATTGTCCATTGTCATTTCTATATTTATGTCTGTAATTTATATGGTGTACATAATAAAGAGTATTCTATTCTATTCTATTGTCCGTTTGGTCTTTTTTTACACGACTACGGCGAAGCAAAAATTAGGGTTATGATTTTGACCGGTATATGTATGTTCATAATTCCCTCATAACTTCTAAACTTCTTGTCATAATTTGTCAAATAAGGTATCGTTGGAAAAGTCTTAATCGTCCGCCGGTTAGTCTATGTGACGTCACATTAAATTGAATATGGCGCCCTCTAGCGGAAATAAAGTCATGACCTAAAAAATTTTTTAAAATGCCTTGTTGGGTATCAAATGAAAGAGCTTAATTTACAAATTTCAAAAATATAAATATTACTGAAATAAGCCCCAAAACAATTAAATAAAAAATAAGTTTAAAAACCTAAACAATCCAACTACTGAAAAGGTTGAAACAAGAAAGTACCTTCCCGTGGTCGCATGCTACCTAGCTTATAAGTATGTTAGTACAGCGGCATGCGACCACAGGAAGGAAAGTACCTTGCTGTGGTCGCATGCCGCTGTTGTTTCATGATATCTCAGATATTTTTTTTACAATCTGAAAAATTACGGGATAAAGTAATCAGTGGTAGCAATTTTTTTTAATACCTATAATATGCAAATAAAAATTCGACAGAATAATAAGTATAGTTGAAGTAAATATAAAACCTATTTTACATTACTCTTCAAAGTTAAAAACGCATTAATATCCCAATTATTCTAAAATAACATTTTTTTAAAGATTTAAGACAATCCAAGATAAATAAGACAGATGAGCCGTTAATATCAAGATTCGAATAAAGAATTTGAAAATCGGAATTTAAAATTCGTATTTCTTTGAATCTATTCTCGTTCATTCGGTCATGACGACATAGCGCAGATAGCGTCAGTTCAGTGAACGAGCGAGGTGAGTGAACGAATGAACGATTTCGAGCAACTCAGGTGTAAGTATCAGGAAAATTTTAGAGATATGCGCTTTTGTATGGAAGGGCTCTGAAACTGGTTGTAAATTATTTTGCTGCTTCTATTTTAAACTACAAAGCATGTTCAGCATCCTTTTAAAAGGCCAATAATGAAGATAAAGTATTATTAGCAGCTGAAAAAGGCATTAGTTATCTCTCGAGTAATTTTTCATATTGAAACAGTTGAAATATTTTTTGCTGTCGACAGAGACATTAATCATTATCCTTAAATAAAGGCTGGAACTGCAGCTTTGTTATCTCTTAAATAAATGGTCTAAGCCAATCACATTTTATGATTGTGCAGTTTATTAGAACAAAAAAAAAAGGATCCGGCTCGAAGGACGATGCGTTAGCGCGGGGAGCAACGAAAGAGTGGACTGTATTTTAGGGGCGATGGTTTATTGTCGTTCTTATAAACAAGTATAAATTTTACGGACAAATAATTAATAATGTAAGTTAGGAGTATGTCGCGGTGGAGTCTGCTGAAGCGAGTGATGATCGGGCCGAGCCGTGTCGCCGTCGCGCCGCGCCTTATCTTGCTCATGACGCGTTGATCACGCGGCCTATACAAGCAGACCGCGCGCTAGGTGTTGGGTTCGATTCTCAATACTATTCGACTGGAATTATTTATTTAACTATTTATGGACACACAAATATAAACAGACAATAAAAAAACATCAGAAAAAATCAATACCAAGGTAATGTTTATTTCCTAAGAAATCTCTTCAACATCCCTGCGATGGTAAAGTAGATAAAAAGAGACTTAGACACGTGTAAGAGTAGAAGAGAAAACATATAAAAACAATTCACATATTTAAATTATACGAGAATATAATGTACTTACAAACATACATACGTCTAAAATAAATTTTAATCAAATATTAATAATTGTAATGTATAGGTAATATTTTTAATATAGATATCTCGAGACCATGGGATCCCGGTCCTTTGGAAGGCTTACGAGGGGCCGAAGCCAACTCGCAGAGGCCCCTTAAGAAATTTTAATGAAATGCGGCACCAACTGACGATTATCCCTGTATGCACTATGCAAGTGCACCCAAGGATAACCCCCGGTTGGTGTAGGACTATTGCAGGATATGGAAAATAAAAAATTAGACTATGGGTTTGGGTGGCTAAAGTGGACTGGTTACCAAGAACTATGGAAGAACCCTACCTGATCAATATTTTACAATAATAATTATAATAAAAAAAAAATATATATATATAATAATGTATAATATATTATTATTTATTCAAATAATACATAATCTAAAGCTTTTTAAAGGATATAGCAATTCCATCGCTTCATATGTTCAAAAAATGTGCCTACTCTGCAACTTACATAACGCAATGAATGTTGTTGAACTGTCAAAATGAAAGCCATTCCTACTATACTGTATTACGCAATAGGTATGACGACTAACTTTTTCTTCGTCTATCAGGTAGATTATTAAAAAGTATTGGGCACGTATTTTTTCTTTTTTCACATAATCAAAACATTACAGAGATATATTGATTTGAAATGTCGCAAGACGTCACGTGTTGGTACAATATTTACCTACACGTGACGTCACGAGCCCCCACTCCCAAACTTCGACACGCTTTATCTTTGTAATTTTTTGGTTGATTGACACAAGAAAAAATATGTGTCCATTATTTTTTGATAATCTAACTGACGGACTAAATAGAATTTCGTTTACTTTACCCCGTCGTCATCCCTATTATCCCGCAGTTCCATAATGCGCCTCAACTTTGCAGAAAAATCAAAATGGCGACGGGGTGACTATGCCCTTGGTCCTTTTGCCCGTAAATAGAACAACACCGGTTCTAACTTTTTACTTCACAAAGTTGCTTTCATTTTGATCCGCTTAATAGCCCAGCTTTAGTAAAACTAACACATAGAACAGTTTAACTGTGATCCCTTTTTAATCCTATTTGTTGTAACGAAACTTTGTTCTACACCAAAATCTAGGCCTTTGTATAATGGCTTTTATCCAAAATTATTTTCAGTGTAAAATGTTAGGCTAATAAATCATTTTTGGACTAAACTTTCCTCGTATCAGTTAACGAACAGGAGTCGTACTATGACGAGTTAAAACCATCATTATTCCAGTGTGAGAAAGAGATCGAGCTATACAGGACGAATAGCCTATGACACCTGTTCAGGCCATAATGTTTTCCCAAAGGTTCAACAAAGTAAATAAGGAGGTTTGACAATTTTATTAAATTATAATACAGTTACTGTTGTGAAATAGACCTCTATATTTTTCGTTTTTCGTAGACTGCTGAATATAATGAGTTTATGAAGTGGGCAAATTGTTTACTCCGTAAATAGGATATCCAAATCACTTTTAACGTCACATTATAAAAAAAATAAGCTAGATGGAGTCGACATTTCCTATCTACTCCTGAGAAGAAATGGCGAAACAAACTCAAGGGGCTAAGTCTATTTTAAAGTCCAGACATAATCTTGGTCAGATTATATGAGGATAGTGTAGTAATCTACACTAGTGTGCTTGCTTGTGTGGTGCTTTTCTCAAGAAACCATTTCAGGTACTAATGTACCTGAAATGGTTTCTTGAGAAAAGCACCACACAGATTTGAGTGGTCCAGACCAATCAGTGCAAGCATTTGACAGTAATCGTGTAGCTCAGCTCAGATCTTGAGGAGCTCAACGACACCCCATCTTCGAAATCTTCTACTGAGTAGGGCTCAGCTCTTAGAAGGTATTGAAAGAGCCACTGCTTGAATTGGCAAAGCCCGTCACCTTTTGCCACTTCTGTCTTCTGATCTTGCGACGGACTGCCCTATTTTTACTCTGTTACCCAATACTAATAGTAGCCTGAGATCATCAAATTATTCACAAAGGACAATTGACTAGACCAGTGGCGGCCCTGGTGGTGGCCTAATGGTATCGGCCCCAACTTACAATTTGTATGTCGTGGGTTCAAACCCAGGAAGGCGCTTTACTTTGTGAAAATAATTTCATCGTCACTGCTCTCAAAACGGTGAAGGAAAACATCGTGAGGAAACCGGCAAAAATTCGAAGCCAAGTGACACTTAGCAACCTGATCTGGGCCGCGTGGTAGATTACAACCCACTCCTTCTCGAAGTGAGGAGGTCTGTGTCCCAGCTGTGGGAACATTATAGGCCGATTATACTATGCCAATGCTAATGGTAGCCTCAGATCATTGAATTATTCACAAATGCCAGGCCTCCTCACTCCTCCTTATCCCTTTATACGTAAGCAACGTTCTCGCAAAAGAAACCCACTCCACGCACAACTTAATATCATGTCCATGAAATTTATAACTCAACATAAGACTTCAACGTAAAGTAATAATTATAATAATCATACCCAACGAAGTTAACTCGAAAAAATTAATTTACAACAAGGGCCTAACCCAAGAATTATGTGAGAACATATTACTTAAGACCTGCGTTCATTTGTTAGCTGCACTCATTCTAAAACCACCCTTAACACCAAAGTAGAGAGTCAAAATTCCTGTGATGAAATTCTGGTCCTCCAACGCAAGTTACATGGTATGAGGTAATATTATGTTATATTTATGATAGGGTCGGTTGGGTTGGTCCCCAGCCTCATATTCAGTAGCTCTACGGGAAATTACTTATCTCACCTGGCTGTTCGGGATTTTGGTACAGCCTTTAAATCATCATGACTTACTGGATTAATAATTATGTTAATTTTTGCATGGTACTTTTATGGAGTCTTTTGGTGCGCAAGTATGTCATATTTTATTTATTTATTTCATCAAACAATTTACATTGTGTTCGAATTTTACAAAATACCTAATTACTTTTCAAATCATAACAGAAGCAATGTAAATATATAAAAGAAGAAACTGACTGACTGACATATCAACGCACAGCCCAAACCGCTGGGTCTAGAGATTCCAAATTTGGCATGTAGGTTCCCTATGAGGTCTAGGGGTACATTAAGAAAGGGTTTTTCAAAATTCAACCCCTAAGAGGGTGAAATTTCATGCGGACGAAATCGCAGGCAGAAGCTAGTAATACTCATCAAATATAAAGCAAACAAAAATAATAAAAAAAAATATTATGTCATTAAACAAAAACCGTTTACATGTCAAACCATAAAAAGCACAAAAACAACCATGTCTAGTCTATGCCATTTTATGTAAATCAACTGATAATGAAACGTCAATTAAATTACTGTTTATATATCGTAACATTTAGGCAGCAAATTGTGATTAGCAAACATCGTTCACAAGTGCGATAGAAAGTAAACTCATAAAATTATGATTGGCAAATGATATAATTTGGTGTGTTATGGACGAAGTTATTGATAAATGATAAATTATTTATTTCTGTAAGTAGGTTTGTACAAACACTTTTACACGTCAATCATAATTTTTTTAAGCTAGATGAGGTCGGCGTTTCCTATCTGACTACTCTGAGAAGAAAGGCCGAAACAAACTCAGAGGTCACAGTCTCTTTTAAAGTCCAGACAAAATCTTGGTCAGATCATATGAAGACCATGTAGATTGGCGTCTGAAATGGTCTTTTGAGGAAAGAACCACACAGATTGAGCGGACCTGTCCAGTCAGTGCACGCATTTGTCAAAAATCGTGCAGCTCAACTTGAAGAGCTCAACGATGTACGACGAGTATGAACAAGCTCTTAGCCACAAACACTTATTACAACAGCAGCTACATGAGGCTCAAAGTCAGATTACAGAACTTGAGACTCGACTCGACTCGCACTCGACGATATTGATTCTTGTTATTGCTTTACTATTATTTTACACCGTAAATAAAAATTGTAATTTTATTTGTAGAAAAGTACTCTTTCCAGGTATTCCATATTTGATATTTAGCACCGTATATAAAACTGATATTTTATTTATAAATCAAACGTTCTCAATCACAAATTCGAAAATTCGGCATCGTATTTTTGTTGTGTTTTTTTATTCAAAACCCTACATAACATTAATCGAAATTAGTTTACCTTGCAAGCTTAGCTAAGAATTAAAATACACTCGCAAAGCTTCTACAATCTGCAACAATTTATCCAGCAGTGATCTTCGGCACGACGTTAAATCCTGAATACATAACGCCAGTACCAAGCCAGGATAGTAAGCTAGCGGTATCAAGCCAGTAACTGGCTGGAATTGTGTAAACAACGTTTTCGATTCGATCTAGTAAATACTGAGCTTAGTAAGGTGTTACTGGGTAGTTTGATTAATCAAGGTTTTTTAATAATTTTTGCGCAGGTCTTGGTTTTCAAACTTTTTTTTGGTGTGTGTTTTGCAAACCACTATTGTAATGGGGTCATCCTGTAATGATACTGTGTGAAGTTTAATAAATAAATAAATAAATTTCTTCTGTTGCAATACAATAATAAATAATATCAGCCTATTAATTTCCCACTGCAGGGTAAAAAGGCCTCTTCTCATACGTAGATGGCATGATCATTCACCATCACTCTTAGGCCTCAGCCACGACATTGGACGGTGCGTCTTGCGGCGCGGGGCGTCGTGCGACTGGCGTCCACGACCAGTGGCGGCGGCGACGGCGACAGCGACCGCGTCGGATGAACTCAATAAAGTCTTTATCAAAAGTGGCCCAAGCCTGCCTAGAATCAAATTTCTTTTTTGTTGAAGATTTTTAAATACAAGGCAAGTAGTACATTTCGTCAATAAGAAAAAACAAAATTATTTATTGATCACGCTCGACTCTGAATTCGTCCGTCGCACTCGCCTGTCGTGCCGCTCTGAGTCGTGCCCACCTCGCTGTGAGCTAGTACTTTTGTTTACATGTCGTGGCCCTGGGGTTAGTCAAGACGGATTCAATCTCACATACACACATATCTAGTATGTCATCACCATAATTATTATGTTATTTGGCACCTTGTAGCTATTTCCTAACATTCATTTAATTTATTATTATTTGATCGTGCGTTTGTATGTTATGCTATGTATTTTATGTGCATCAAATAAATGATTTATCTATGTATCTGGTAAAGACTATTTGAATAACCTATTCGGTGCCCAGTCCTTTCGTTCTGTATTTTTGACACCCAATTTTTATTGCAGCTTGAATACTTGAACAATGCATAAATATTCCTTAAAGTAATGTGTGTGTATGTGAATTTACATATAAAACATACACAGAGAGTAGTGATGGCCCAGTGGGGCCAATGATAATGGCCTCGACTTACGAGTTGTAGGTCGTTGGTTCGAATCCTGACAGGCGATTACAATCAATCAATCAACTCAGCTTATTGCAGTCCATTGCTGGACATACGCCTCCCTTAATCTGCGCCACAACACCCTGTCCTCCGCCTTCCGCATGCAGTCCGTCCCAGCCACCTTCTTTAGGTCGGCCGTCCATCTAGCTGGGAGGCGTCCGCTTGCCGATACGCGGCACATGCGATTTACTTTGTTTTAATTATTTGATCACCACTGCTCTCAAAATCGTCACTCTGAAATGAACTAAATTGTCATTGAAATAAAGTTGATATTTGTTTAACTTGAAATAGGGTGGAGGTGTGCAGCACTGCACACTTTTACTATATAAATCTGCATGGAGTTCGTGTTCTCTATATCAGTCACAAACTATAATTTAAAGCTCACCCTACAGTTCATAAACTATTAACTCAAAACAAATGTAAAACATAAGCAAAATATGTAGGTAACTACTACTAAAGGAAAGCGCTCGATTCGCAAGTAAATTGAAGATGAAATCTCAGGTTCGGGCATGTAAACCTTTGAGCAATTTCTGCTTCAACTGAAGGAGTACATACGTTATCATATAGTATTTAAACTAACAGACAGTATTCATGTTTACTTTCAACTCTCTCTCTCTCGTGAAAGGAACAGACATACAGACAGAGTAAATTTTACATTTGTAATATTAATATTAGTATGGATTATTATAATAATATAATAATAATTTATTTATTTATAAGACAACAAACAAGGTCCACTGTGTTAGTAACAATATTATTTAGCCTATGTTAGTACTTAATAACTAAAACTGATTTGGTTCGATTGACCAACGCCCAGACAAGCGAGCTATCTGCCCGGGCGGCTATCGAGTGCAGAATGATGTTGGGACTGTCACGCAACCTCCGAAGTAATGAGGCAGATTTCTTGCGCCATACTGCGTCAAATCTGTCAGTGCGCGCGTCGGCAAACATCCCCGGCGCACTGCAGAAGGGTGGCAGTCGCAACAGCACCCTGAACGCATTATTATATTGGATACGCAGAGCATTGTAAGCCCTTTGGGTATATCTGAACCACAGGGCCCCCGAGTACAGTGTTGTGCAATATGCCTTAAAAATTATTACCGATCCACTGTCTCCTATAATATAATGTTGAATAAAAATTATTTAGGTTCTGCCCGCAACTTCGTCTGCGTGAAATTTCTCGTTTTAACATAAAATATATCGTATGACACTCGGCAATACTATAGCTTCCCATTAGTAAAAGAATTTTTGGAATGAAACTCACAAATTTTACCTCTTTATAATATTATTAGTATAGATTACCGATAGTTATCTAGGTAGATATAAGTATAATTAGTCAAATCTAACACTCACGTATAATTTTGTTGATGTCAATACAGTATCACACTAATTTATTATAAAGGCGAAAGTTTGTGAGTGTGTGTGAGGGTGTGTTTATATGTTTGTTACTTCTTCACGCACAAACGGCTGGACCAATTTTGATGAAATTTGGTACGGATGTAGCTGACACTCTGGATTAACACATACGATACATTTTATCCCGATATTCCCACGGGATCGAAACTTATGCGGGTGAAACCACCCGGGCGCAGCTAGTATTAAAATAAAATGGCAAAGGCCGTGTATAATTTTAGTATTAACATAACATAACGTAACATCACCCCGTTTTTTCCTTGAAGGGTTTGGCAAAAAATAAAATAACAGCAGAATAATATAAAAACCAGAATTTTTGTAATACGTGTTTTATCTGTACAGAATAAACTGTTTTTCTTACTTTTCTTTCTTCAAATATTTTTGCACAAAGTTACGCAGGTTGCATTTTATGTGTCTGTCATTTTATTTGCCAGTAAGTAAAATGGTAGGTAGTGGAATTTACCGCCCAGGGTGTACCGACCTACATTAAAACATCGCACTCGTGGAAGGCAATATCAATGAATTTACTTGACCGTTCTAAGGTAAGTCGCTAAACATGTTTAGTGGCTTTTGCTGGGAACCGTGCGTGATCAAAAGTGTTTATTTACCGAACATTATATTTATCATAATAATATTTGCAAATATATGTAGGCAGGATGTCAGGATCGGATATTTTAAAGTAAAAAAGTAGGTAGTTTTACTTATTAATCAACTTTTATTCGATTGACTCACTTAATTAATTTATTACACCTGTGACTTCATTAATTTATTATAATTGTGACTTAATTAATTTATTATAACTGTGACTTAATTTATTTATTATAACTGTGACTTAATTTATTTATTATAACTGTGACTTAATTCATTTATTATAACTGTGATTTAAATAATTATCAGATTATAATACAATAATTAGTAACTCTAGGCACTATAACAACATGTGCACCGGACCGAGGTCAAGAATAGAATGCCCCGATCGCTCCGCCCGGCCTCGTTTTATAAAACGACGGGTATACCCGAGCACAAACAAGTCGAGTGGTGGGGGAGGTGGGGATGGCGACATCGCCTGATCGGTCCTGTGCACGTGCCGTTTACAATAGTACGACGACGTACCGCCGTCATATACATAATTAGTTTACCTGTCATTGCTTTATTTTTATTTCTTTTTACCTATATTGTAGTATAGATAGGTGCATCGTCTTCACATAATTATATATATTCGTATAAATCAAATGCTGTTCGTTAGTCTCGCTAAAATTAAAAAACGGCTTAACCGATTTGAATAATTATTTTTTTGTATAATCAAAAAAATTGTAGGTGATATGAAGATCACCGGGTCATCTAGTATAATTATATAATGAATGTATATTAAATTTTAAAACATTTTTAAAATATTTACTGTGGAGTTTCTTGACCATTCTTGTCCATATACGACGGCTTCAGGGGCGACTAGAATCAATAATATTTTTTGGATTACTTCCATGTCGTCAGAAACGCAAGTGGTCAAATACGCATGTCGTCGCCAGAAAACGCATGTCGACAGAAACTCAGCTCGTCAGATTTGCCCTACGTCAAAGACGCAGCTCGACAAACACGCAACATGTCAGATGCGCGTCTCGACAGATACGCAACTCAACAGTCAATTAATAAATAGGATTTAAACGCTTTTTTATTAGCCTATTTGAAATAAATGATTTGACTTTGATTAGCATTGCCACAGTTACGTCATTGACTGACTGGTGAACAAAACAGCCAGTGAACGTAATGAGTATGATAATATGCCGTAACTTTAGTGGAGCATTGAAAAAGATTTTCGAGTTGGGTCGTTGTGTTTACTGAGCATAACTTTACAAAACGCCTAACGAGCCCTTTTTAAAGAACCCATTGGCAGTCTAACCTGTAAGCTCTAGTGAAGGATAAAAGGGTTCAGGATTTTGCAAAACAGTGATAGACGTAAGCACGTATTTTATATTAATATACTGTATTGACATCAACGAAATTATACGTGAGTGTTAGATTTGACTAATTATACTTATATCTACCTAGATAACTATCGTTAATTTATACTAATAATATTATAAAGAGGTAAAATTTGTGAGTTTCATTCCAAAAACTCTTTTACTAATGGGAAGCTACAGTATTGCCGAGTGTCATACGATATATTTTATGTTAAAACGAGAAATTTCACGCAGACGAAGTTGCGAGCAGAAGTTATAAGTAATTTGTCATTTTTCTTCGACATTATATTATAGGAGAATACTAATATTAATATTACAAATGTACAATTTACTCTGTCTGTGTGTCTGTTACTTTCACGCCTTAACGGCTGAACGGATTTGGATGAAATTTTGTACAGGGATGACCTGGTTAGGACATACGACAGAATTAGGACAAACGTCATGCTTTGCGAGACACGGAGGGGTCTCGATAAGTAATAGTAGATGGTCACCCATCCACGGACCGACCTCGGCAAGCGTAGCTTAACCTTCGATCGACCCGTGCGGCTGTTAATATTTAGCCACGAACTCCTTAAACCGCACGCACACACTCACAAATCTCAAATACACTTCAATAAATAATCATTCCTGCAAGCCTTACAAGCCTTTAACTCCATAACGTGCCTCTCTAGAAACTTCAAAGCTCTTTCAAAAGTCTAATCTCATAAAATTGTATAACAAATGCCACAGTGTAACGCACCAAGTCCCTTTTGTCAAGAAGATAAGTTCTGCCTTAATGTAATCCCAGTTTATTTAACTTTCTAATATATTACAAAGTTTTTGGTCGTAAGTTACGCGAAAGATACCACGATGCATATTGGGGACCTTAAATTTGTCAGTGGTCTGCTTAATAAGATTTTCTTGTTGAAGTTAAGTTAAGATTATATTGTCTGAGTAATTTTGTTAATAATATCCCTCGTATATCTCCAAAACTTTTTCTCTAGTCACGGCTTTTTAATGATCCCATTTGAGATTCCTAATAGTTGTTTATAGTAAACGTCTTTAAAATCTCTTGTTTCTTGCGGTACACACTTGCTTTCATCTTTATTTTCGGAAACGCACTACTCGACTCCGTTTTTAGGGTTCCGCACCTCAAAAGACAAAACGGAACCCTTATAAGATCACTTCGTTGTCCGTCAGTCAAGACCCTTTTTCTCAGGAACGCGTGGAGTTATCAAGTTGAAATTAATATCAAATACTCAGGCTGCAATCCCTTGAAGCAGTGAAGAAATCAAACTTCTAAGTCAACGCAATCAAAAAATACGGGCGTTTATGTTCCGAAATCGAAACCTATAGAGTCGACCACAACATTGTTGGGAAAACGCTAAGCAGATGATTGTTTTAATTAAGTTCATAAGCCAGTAAACGCTATATAATTCTTTCTTATCTAGTATCATAGAATACTAATACCTAGAGACTTACTTTTTTTTAATTTTTGTCTTACATTTAAACAAATATTTTCAAACCGACCAGTATCTATATCCCAAGTTCCATATACAGTGTCTTACTCAGTTCCTTAGATCACTTTAACACAGACGAATTTCCAAAATTGAATTATGACGACCCCCTAAAACGAGATCAGGGACGAAATAAAATCTTACAAGATCAAAGCCAATCTAACTTTTTCTTTTATAACGAAAAGGTCATGGATTTATAAGACAGTGCTGGTGTCCATAGCAACGTCATTGAACATCGTAAAGAAGACAAATGTGACCATCAGAGTGACACATCGGTATTTTTTGGTGTAATCCGTTTTGCCCTAAACTGGGAATATTTTATAGTCTGTTTCAATCAGACGAAATAGAATCTTAGAAAATAAAAGCCTATCTAACTTCTTCTTTTATAACGAAAGGTCACGGAATTATAAGACAGTGCCGGTGTCCATAGCAACGTCATTGAACATCGTAAAAAAGACAAATGTGACAATCAGAGTGACACATCGGTATTTGTGGTGTAATCCGTTTTGCCCTGAACTGGGAATATTTTATTGGCTGTTTCAAACCAGGTCAGTGTTAAGGAAAATATATTTGCAGCCTGATTGAGGGCTGATTCATAGTTTATGGACACCCTTTGTGACTAGATTGGTTGCGTTGATGGATGCATGGTATAGATCACTGTGTGTTACTTTGAATCTGTTTGTTTTGTTTTTATGTTCTTAGTAAATCAAGGTTATAAAGGCGACTAACAAAAGGCAGATATGAGTGGAATTGCCGGGAGGGGACGCCCTAGAAGGACATAATAACGTATGACCTTATTGGTGATGTTCTTCGGTAAGGTCAGGTGCGTACTTGCAACCGGCGAGCGTGTATGGCCAGCTGTATGGACATAAACGAAGCAAAAGGAGTATATAAGGATCGTAGCACATGGGGAAGAAGGCGTGAGTTGTATGTATGTGTGTAGTGTAGTCATGAATATGTATGTGTGTAAATCACGCTTACATAATCAGCCTATAATGTTCCCACTGCTGGGACACAGGCCTCCTCTCGGTGAGCGGGAGTGGGCCGTAATCCACCACGCGGGCCCAGTGCGGATTGGCAGATATCACATGTCTTCGAATTTTTGGTTCTAGGATATGCCGGTTTCCTCACGATGTTTTCCTTCATCGTTTTGAGAGCAGTGGTGATGAAATAATTTGTAACACAAAGTAAAGCGCCTGTCTGGGTTCGAAGCTACGACCTACACCTCGTAAGTCGCGGCCATTACCACTTGGCAACCACTGCATCACGCTTATTTCTTGATAAAGGTGTTTTAAATCTTGTGTATATAAGGACCAATCTTGGACAACTTATTACACATACCTAATAGTCAGTCAGCCAGTCACTTTTTTGGTCTTTCGATACACAGATGCAGAAATCGAAAAAAATTGTCCGGACAAAAAAGAAAAAATGATTTACTTTTTTCGAATAGTAGAAATAGTACAGACGCCAGCACATCAAGCTACCCGAAACTGTCAAATTTTCCCAATCAACCTTGAATCTAATGCTTTAGCGATAAAGTTGAAAATCTTTTAAAATAAATATGACAGATTGTAGTAGCTTGATGTGCTGGTGTCTGTACAAAGTTCAAAGTGTTGTCATTGGTTGAGAAACTAAAAAAACTTAAATATGGCTCCATGATATTTTTATTTAAATACAACGTACAGAATTGTATAGGCCTACTTTTAAAATTAAGACCAATGGCCAAATCAAAGCTAAGTGGCAAAGTCAAAGAAAATCGTTTAAACGAAGTCCGCCATAAAACAGCGAAGTTTGAGTTAGGAACTGTGAAAACTTCAAGAGACGTTCAATATTTTACATTTAATAAGACGTGACTAACGCGAATTCGGTAATGTTCTTAATTTTCATGAATATGATTATATTATTTATTAGGTTAACGTGATTTCATTGCTAGCAGGCAAATGGATATCTGCCCAGGGTGTGGAACACACCAGTCGGGGGTGCGGTGAATGTACAAGTATTTCCCGGGCCCCCGACTCAAGGTAGTTGCAGAAAAAGTGGAGTTTCAGGAGCGTTAGGAATCCGACGTAAACCTCCGTTCTCCCCAGACGGAGACAACCAGTGTTATCAAGGGGTATCGTATTACCCAGTAACTGGGTTGTGGAGATCAGATAGGTCGCTCCATGTAAAATACTGGTATTCAGCTGCATCCAGTTAGACTGGAAGCCGACCCCAACATATTTGGGAAAAGGCTAGGCAGATGATGAGCTACTAATCTTTTTTTCTTCGTTCATAATTTCAGCCGAAAGACGTCCACTGCTGGACATAGGTCTCCACCAAGCACCTCCACTTCGACCGGTTCTGTGCTTCTCGCATCCAGCGGGTTCCTGCTCATGTCTTTCTTCGTTCACTGAAATCAAATTAAAAATTCTTTATAGTATTCATACATGCAACAGAAGTCAAGTCCGATAAAAAGCGACGAGCAAATCCAACTTACATTTCCCCAAACATCTAAAGCTTAAAAAGCGCTTTCCAACTTTAAACCAGTGTATAATGCAGCAGCTTAAAGTAAGGAATCAAAGTATAAAGTATGCGGACTAAGATCACTTGTGTAGTATAAAATACAGTACAAGTTTTACCGTGTGAGTCCACCAGGGCACAACTTTGGCTAGCCTTGTTATTTTGTAGTTTTCCAGTTCGGTAAAAACTGATTTGGGAAGATAGAAAATAAATTCGCAATTTTTTTGTGAATTAGTGTTCGAAAATCGCGAATAATGAGGTGGAATAATAAGAAAATCTGTCTGTAATAAGAATGCTTATGGTGAAGTAATAAAATTGCGAAGAATGTTGCACTTACAGTGTCCTCCAAAATGTTGTTGTCATTTTTCCAGTTCATCTGTAATGCTACATACACAACAATATGCTTGTGATCATACAATTTCGTTCCTTCCGAGTATTCTCCTTCCTGTAGTGCTATTCTGTTAAAATCTCACAGTGTTAACTCGGGTGAAGTGAGTTTAAAGTGAGCTGTCATTAATGTTAATCCCTAGCATCAAATGGAATGACAGCTCACTTCACCTAACTTCTCACGGTGAGATTCTAACAGAATCGACCGGCTGGCCTTGACTGTGCGATGAGCCAACAAACGTGGCATGTACAGACGCCAGCACATCAAGGTACTATAATCTGTCAAATTTCTTTAATAGATTTTCAACTTTATCGCTAAAGTATAAGGTTCAAGGTTGATTGGGAAAATTTGACAGTTTTGGGTTGCTTGAAGTGCTGGCGTCTGTTGCCCAGCTGTCACTGGAGACTGTTGCCCAGCAGTCACTGTGCCATAATATCCTTTACTAATCTTGTAAAATATTCTTAAGACTGACTGACATGGCAAAGTTCATTAAATCCAGGCATTTTTACATTAAACCCCTGATCGTATCAAACGGGGATTAAAAATCAAATTAAACAGTTATTAACTAATTAACTAGGTTTTACCGCCAAACTTCACATAATAAGTTATAACACATTTATCAATAAGCGGTCGACCAACCTTACATTGTCCGCTCAATCATGTAATTATTTTGATTTAATAACGGCAGGCTCTAGCGTTATTAATAATCATGAATTTTAATAAGTAAATTAATGTCCGGCCGACATAATGATTATTAAATGATTATGTTTGTTTATTTAATGTGTTATTGTGGTTTAATCTTTGAAAAAATATAACAAAGCATTACGCCTGTTTCCCTGAAGGGCTAGGCAGAGGTATACCTATAGTACACCCACATTTCGCCAGTTATGTTTAAGCCCCATGTAATAGGCGAGCCCATTGCCATCAATTGGGATCAAATCCAGACTTCGGGCAGATAAGGAAATGCCGACCTGATCTAGTTTTTGAAAATATGATTGACGTGTAAGTGTTTGTACAAACCTACTTAATAAAAAAATAACCCTAATGGGCAAAGCCAAATAGAAACTCCCGAACTAGAAACAGCCCGACCTCACACCCGTCCACCTCGACGTAGGACAAAACGAAACTTTTTAAGTATCCAAAAAGTTTCACGCGACGTTTTGACGTAAATAGAGGCGCAAATATCGATATAACTGACAGTTCTGATTCTGAAAAATGTATAAAGATACACTTTCTGCCTATACGGTGTTTAAATTATGCAAATGCTCACTATACGTATACTTTAAGCTAATTTAGGGACTCGTACCCAAAGGGTGCCATTGGGTACAAATACATTATTACTTAAGCAATATTACTTAGGCTCCGCTGTCCATCCGCACCTCTGTCACAGGTCTTTTGAACCGTAATAGGTAGACACTTGAAATTTTCACAGAGTGAAATGGCTACTATAACAACGAATAATCTATAGGTAGGTAGGTACATATAAAATTCAAAGTCCTGACTGACTGATATATCAACGCACAGCCTCAACCGCAGGTCCTAGAGAGAAAAAAAAAAGAAAGGGTTTTACGAAATTCCACCACCCCTAAGAGGGTGAATGGGGGGAGGGTGAAATTTCACGCGGACGAAGTCGCGGGCAGAAGCTAGTAAAAATATGTAGTGTTAAATATTGTACGGTGGTACGGAACCGTTCGTGTGCGAGTCCGTCTCGTACTTGGCCGCTTTTTATTTCTTTAACGGAGCTTGCGGTAGGAGTAAGCTGGAAGAAATTGTCACGTACCGTCAAATGACACCCCATTTATAGGAACCGAGGGGTGAATCGGGATGAAACTTTTAAATGGATTTTACCGTTGATGTAATATAGTTTATTGCCAACAAGGACACTTAATCGTTAATTATAATATAGTAAACACATTAAACACCTTTTTGGCAAAAAACGATATTATTTCAATGTTAAAATCCATTTTAAAGTTTCGTCCCGATTCACCCCATTTTACTGCAACGAAAAAGCGTTATGCCCCCCTCCAGGCGACTTTTTTATTACATACAGAAAGATAGATAGATAGTCAGAGAGGGAGAGTTATCATGGTCGTCGAGGGTGCTGAAGCTGCGAATCACACTAATATTATAAAGGCGAAAGTTTGTGTGTGTGTGTGTGTTTATATGTTTGTTACTTCTTCACGCTCAAACGGCTGGACCAGTTTTGATAAAATTTTGTATGGAGGTAGCTGACACCCTGGATTAATATATAGGCTACTTTTTATCCCGATATTCCCACGTGATCGACATTTACGCGGGTCATACCGCGGGGCGCAGCTAGTATTTAAATATTTAATTAACTGAGATTACTTTTACATTTACCTATTACATTCACGTATATAAAATAAACAATAAATATTGTATAATTATATAATCTAAATAATTTTAATATAAATAAGAATTGAAGACTTTCATCTGTAGGATCGTTTTTTCAAAATCAAAATAGTTTATTTTCATACAAGCTTAATTGCAACCGTTACATTTCTATGTAAAGGTTGAAATTAAACTTGTATGCTAGGGGTTAAAACAAATGAAAACGTAGGAAGTGTTGATTGTTTGCAGAACAACGTTACCTAGCACAATTAAACTAATGTTTTGTTGTTGTTTACGTACTAGGGATGGAATACGGAAGGAGATGGTGTAGTTTCTATTTTTAGTTTATGCAGTTTTCTCGTGTAATTTAGGGTTTATACTTTTGTATATTTCTTTGAAGCCGACCCCAACATAGTTGGGAAAAGGCTAGGCAGATGATGATGATGATGACTTTTGTATATTTTTTAAATTTTGTGAATGTTAAAAATAATAACAGTCATCCGGACCGTATTTCGGCAATGGCAGCCAGTCTCAACGGAGACTAGCCTTCGGCGTGGGAGGTATTAAAGTGCACAAGTGTGTGCGCGATGCACAGATGTACTCACTCTTCCCTCACTCTCATAGTCCGATGGAACGACACGCAATCCGACTCAACCGGAGAACCTCTCCCCACTAACCCCAATATCCCAATATCTACCCACTATCTACATAATATTATTAAGTATCAATGAATCTACATGCTTAACCTTTTAAGCGCTTGGCTAAATATTCATTGCCGTGCCCCTAGCGCCCGGCTACAAATCGATAAAATAATACGTACAATAAATAAGGAGAAATAGTTCAAGTATTGATTAAAAAATAGTCAAAAAGTTTTTTTCTCTATTTAATAATGGTTTTAGTTGTACCACGCAGTTAATAGGACAAAAATAAAACGAAAAAATCATGCATGTCTCTGTCGCATTTAATACGACACGAGCGGTAGGGACACGGAAATATATGTCGCATAAATGCGACACAAGCGGTTAAAAGGTTAATAAAATCTTAAATGAATTAGTTCATTCATTCACTGACGGATAACGCACACTGACGGACACCGCACTGACTAAGGGTGAATTTGTATTTATGGTGATTGCGTTCAGTTTCATTGGTGAAATTCACCTTAAGCCGGTGGGTCTAGAAGCGCGAATTGTTGCACAAGAGTTTCTTATAATTATGTATAACGAAAGTGGGCACTAACGCAGGATTTTTTCCAAATTCACCCCCTTAAAAAGTTAAGTGGTGAAAGGTCAATGCCTTTTTTAATATAAAAAAAATAATAACCTTTTAGGATCTTTTCCTATAATATAATATGTTAGTATTTCAAATTAAATATTTTAACTTCTCAATTGATGAATCCTCGCACCAATATTTGTAGCCGCAGCGCCCATGTATCGAAACATTCTTGAGTTTTCTCGCTAGATGGCCGATAGATGGCATTAGCGGCAGTTCTTTTCCCGCGGCCGTTTGGGGATATTGCGAGTGCTCATCACTCCGCTTATCAAAAATTCCTTTTTGGTGAAACCTTCATGATACTCGTAAAATAAATGGACCTGCATCTGTGCTTCATTGAGAACTTATAGTGCAGTGTTGATTTTTGGAATTTTAACCATTCCACCGGTGGATTTAAGAAGATTTTGCGCGCCGGCCGGCAGCCTACACCTACAAGCCATAACGCGCGCATAAACGAGGTATCTTCTCATCTCCCTGGGTCTGAGTGGGATCCCTGGATTGCCAAGGTACGTGGGCATGTTTTGCTGCTAATATTTCTTTGGTATTGGTTTCTCGAGGATTCATCAATAGGGAAATTGGTATTATTTTTTGAGGTCCGCCATTACACTTTAACATAGGTTCTTAATTCAAATTTTTCTAACATCAGCCTCTACAAAGATGCAGGCTATTTACACGCCTCACCATAGGGAATGAAAGTTTTTATGGAAGTTCGTTTTTTTTTTCCGATGGGAAATTCCATCGAGCACACGACTTGTATACCAATAAATATTGCAAAATCTAAGAAACCAGCAGAAGCTCAGATAATCAAAAGTTTTCTTTAAGCTTTTTCCTAACAGCAAAAAAACATAAAAGAATTCCCTTTTTCCTCTGAATGTTTACATCACGCTTTACTCAGTATTAAAACCCGAGAAGTTTCCTTCGATGAAACTTATTGAGAATATTCTCCAATAACAGTGAGACGCGGGATGTATTTTTACCATTATTAAAGATAGTGGTAGTAATTTATTTTGGCTTAGGGCAATTGTAGGAGTATTACAGAGACGGATGTGTACGGAGAAGGTGTATGAACTCGTTTTTGTATGAAGCAATACATTAGCAATTCAAACTCAAACTCAACTCAAAGCATTTATTTCAATTAAACCATTTACAGGCACTTTTGAATTGTCAAGAAGTCGGTCAGTCAGAAAATATGAAGCTAGTTGCCCAATCCAAAGCGTAGGTACCTATGGAGAAGAACGGGCAAGAAACTCCATGGGCAATTTTTTAAATTATATATATTAATTTCTTTCATAATATTTATTTCAAGACTGCGTTAGTATAATCAGCCACCTAACAGCACCAGCTACCTTGTTTTGTGTGTTTATGTTCTTTTTTGCGTCATGTTCACCGCAACTAAACGTATTTTCTTTCTTTCTTTCTTTCCGTGACGCCGATGGGCGTTTATGACCAGCACCCTAATTGCATATCTAACACACTTTCAATCGCTATCTTGAAAAAGCTGTTGCAGACAATTGGACAGTTGATTATGTGCTTGATAAAGTATTTTGGATGGATGAAAACATGACGACTGGGCCAATAAAATCAATCAAAATCAAAATATTTTTCTTCACATAAACCTAGATGGGCACTTATGAAACGTCAGAAGCTAGGTGCACGGTCCCAAATTTACGTCAGGCGCTGATTAATTTGACAGGACTAAACTAAAATTTATCTTCTGTCCTTTTCTTAATGAAATAGAAAGAAAAAGATGCCCTGAACTTTTTAGTTTAGTTTGTGAACAACAGAATCGGCAACTCTTTCCTGTTTTTTTATTTCGGAATCTAATTATAGCTTTAGAGAAGACGTGCTAATATGATGAGTTTTTGTCGCGTACCTTTTATTTACTAATAAAAAGTACCGCGAAAGGCAGTAATTCAGAACCTAAGTGAAATATTTATTTGGCGATTTCCAATAAAACCACTGATTTATTAATTAAACATCAGAAATACACACATTATCCGATAACAAACACTCAGGAATGGTAATCACAGTTATCACAATAATTTCAACGTTTCGAGTAAGGTTACGTATAAAAAAATATTGAACACAATTATAATATTAAAAATTGATATATAATTAAAAACACTGACAGTTCACCTTAAAAACCACGTTACAAAATGGTGATATGAAATAAAAATTACTATGAAATGAATTAATTAAAACAACAATCATTTACTTAATCAAGTTTGCGTGAATAAGCTCGGATGCGGGAAGCACAGAATCGGTAGAAGTGGGGAGGCCTATGTCTAGTAGTGGACATCTTTCTCAGTGGAAAATTTTATGTACACGCGATATTAGTCTTTATTTAGTCAAAACTTCTACCCTTATCCCAATTATTAATGTCCCGTCGGCGTAGCATGTCTTTTTCTCACACACATCTCTATTAGCCCTCGCCTCGGTATTCACCCCCTTTCTAGCCTCATAGTTCACACAAGCAAACATCCTTTCTTTGGTATTCGCCCACTCTATAGCAATCCACATTCAAGTGAAGTAAAGTGCTCATGCTATTCGTGAAACCGCACATTAAATAAGCTATCATCGGTTTCTAAATCCGTGGTCTAGTTTCACAGAAAGTCCAATAAATACATAGTACATTATAATGTCTATTCAAACTTATGTTTCAAATTAATATTATTATTTCAAGTTAAACAAATATCAACTTTATTTAAATAGTAATTAAGTTGATTTCAGAGTGACTAGCACTATTGAAAAAGTTATAAAAATGCTTGAAGTTGTAGCGTAAACTGAACTTTATTGTGTAGGATTTAATGTAATTTTTTCATAAACTCATATTTGTTTACATTTTTGGTAAATAAATCGCGAATGCAGATTACATAGACCCACGCCATCCCGAAGGGGTAGGCAGAAACTACAGAACGGCACCTCCTACGATCCTTATCATACTCCTTTTGTGTCGTTTACGTTCATACATCTGGTACGCCGCGCCGGTTGCGAATACTATGCACCACTGACCTTTCTGAAAAACATCACCAATAAAGTCAATATGTATGTGTTCCCAGAGCGTCCCCTCCCGGCGTTTCCACTCACATCAAGTTCAGAAAAAACATGGCCGAAAGAACCAGGAAATTATGTGCAACACTAATATTAAAGTGGAACACTAGTTTCAACCCCAAGCGTACGAAAGGATTGGTTCCTAAATTATTTACTGTAAGGAGACATTCAAACTTTGTTGTCGCGTGGGATTAGATGCCAAACTAACTAACTATAGTGATGTTACTTACTCGGATTATCCAGTCATAGCAATGTTGATACAAAGTGAAATTGTTCAAACGGACAAATGCACTTCCCTTTGTGTTTATTATTCGAGTGAATGGCACTCGTTGGCTGCAGCAAAAATCAGCGTCAGGTGGTGTGTATTGTCATCTTAGGTTATGTTGAGCTGAAGCCCAAGCCATTGTGGATGATGATTGTGTATTTGTGGATTGTGGAGGCCAGATAGGCAGTCTCTTTATGTAAAATACTGGTATTCAGCCATCTAGCGGGTTTTACTATTCTACCAATCAAATCAACTCTATTTGTAAGTGGCGTCCACAGGTAAGTTTTCTGATCAATTTGTGTACAGACGCCAGCACATCAAGCTACTAAAATCTGTCAAATTTATTTAATAAATTTTCAACTTTATCGCTAAAACATAAGGTTCAAAGTTCATTGGGAAAATTTTACAGTTTCGGGTAGCTTGATGTCTATACATTTTAGTCACATACTTTTGGAATAGACTATTAGGTTCGTATCTATTTTAGAACAATGTAAACGTAAGAAAGATTAGTACAATTTCTGTGAATTTTGAATACGGGGCTTAGTTCAGTTCAGTGCATTTATTAATAATTATTAAAATTACATGTCAATACACTTTAGTCATAGAATTTACAAAAATAGAGTGTAGAACATTTATCATACATTATAACACTAATTGAGAAAATATTACAATACCATACTATACTTTAATAGATTTATCATTCGTCGAACCAAAAAACAACAAGGAGACAAATACTTAGTTTCTAGTACTGCGTCATTTGGTTATCAAATCAGACCTTATGCACTTCTGACCAATACCGCCATTGCAAAGTACCAATTAACTCAATTCAATTTAGAGTCGCTTTTCGTGTCTCTCTGTGTAATCGCGTTGTCCTTCTAAACTACGCGACGGATTTTGATGCGGTTTCCACCATAATTTAGAGAATTTATTCCGGAAGGTTTATGTGTATTGGTAACTCATTCATATAAATCTTAAATATAATAAAGCTATTACGGTGTTTTGCAAGTCGTAAGAACCGTACGAAGAAGGTGCGGGTCACTAGTATAATATAAAACGTAACTATACAAAAATATTAATAGCAAAGTAATTTTTAAAGGCACATCACTACGCCAAAAGTTAGGCGGAATAAAATTGAATGGGTGATGTTGGGGGAACTGTTTTGTCCCCGCAACGACATGTCCGGTGTCCCACATTGTATCCTCATAAATTAACCCTTTTGAATGACTTGCAACTGCAACTGGTGACTTTTTGTTCGTTCTAGTAACATGAAACGAGCTGGGGTAACGGATAGCTTTGTCAGATTTTTCATTGCGATGTAAATGTTTCTATAAAAAACGTATAGCATCAAACAACGTCACCGTTTTAGAGTCTGCTCTTACTCTTTTTGAATCTTTAGGCTTTAGACAGCTGCCTATAAAACTGTCTAAATGGCAATTCGGCTCGCCTGCAGGTGACTAAAATCGCAAGTTCCAAAGTTGAATAGGTTTTGACTTTTGTCGTGCGGCAACAGCTCGTATGCGGCGGGTGACTAAAATCGACCGACCTTCATGCGGCGATCGCCCGCCGCATGAAGGTCGACATTTGGATGAAAAATGAACTAGAAACCTGCGATTTTTATCGACCTATGTAAATGGGGTGGTGATTCGGCTTGTGAGGTTATTTGGTAAGCGACCAGCCGCACGGCGAAAAGCGACCTAGTGTAAATCCCCCATTTGGGTGGTCGGCAGACGGTCAGCTTTGAACCCAACCCAATTATAGACAAACCTACATGATGGTTTATTAGGACATCTGCAATACCAGGAACAAAGTTAAAAATGCATATTACCGGTACACACCAATACTACACACTAGGTACAATGCGCCACGTAATCTTTTTACATACAAATTCAATATAAACGGGCTTCTGAGCGGGAAATTTGGATCCATTTTCCGCGCCCTGTCGCCTGGTGCGTTGCTTGTCGTGTGTGATCCGCCTTAGTGTGCATATATAACAGCGACACTGACACGCGTCAACGGCAAAGGCAACTACAGAAGCAAGTAGAGAAAGTTCTGGTAGCTTTCATTCATTACAAACAGGGTTAGGTTAGGGTTCCGTACCCAAAGGGTAAAAACGGGACCCTATTACTAAGACTCCATTGTCCGTCTGTCTGTCTGTCACCAGCCTGTATCTCATGAACCATGATAGCTGGACATTTGAAATTTTCACAGAAGATGTATTTCTGTTGCCGCTGTAACAACAAATACTAAAAACAGAATAAAATAAATATTTAAGGGGCCCCCCTTCCCATACAACAAACGTGTTTTTGCTCAATATTAATAACGGCAACAGGTAGACGCTTGAAATATTCACAGAATATTTAGTTGTATATTCGCTTTAAAATAAATAATTAAATTAAAATAAAATAAATATTTAAGGGGGGCTCCCATACAACAGACGTGATTTTTTTGCCGTTTTTTTGCTCAAATCAAATCAAAATCTCTCTCGATATTAATAACGGCAACAGATAGACGCTTGAAATATTTACAGAATAGGTACCCTACGTGCGCGAGTCCGACTTGCACTTGGCCGCTTTTTTTAAAAATACGAAAGCGGTCGAAAATTTTTATTTCTGCCGAAAATTTCCGGATACCGAAATGAAATTCGGTCGGACTCTAAGTATGTATTTACTACCAACAGACCTACGTTCGAACCACAAAACAAGTTATTTAAACTGCTGAAACATCAATGCGGTGCTCGGAACAGCATAACAATAGAACTTGTAACTCCGAAACATACACAATGTGCATTGAAACCAGATCTGCTACCAACATTTTATATTGGTTGCACAATAGTTGGAATTTGAAGTTAAGGACGCTATCACATTTTGAACTCGCTCAAGTTTAGGTATCTGAATCGCAACACAGCAACATTACGCGCACGCACACATTGAAACCATTGTTCGCTCGATTTTTATACGTAACTTAACTAATCTTGGTACTTGAAGATATTTTTTTTTAATTTTGCTGGTATTTATTTAGTAAAGTTAGTTGTAAGTTCGCAATCGAATTTGGTAAGTGTTATTAGTACTTACTATCTGCGTGATAATCATGTTTTTAGTATTGTTGAAGTTCATCAGTCAATACGTTCATTACTAGGTACCCAAAAACGACCTTAACATTTTAGTATTACACGGAACATCCACATTTATACCACAGTCTGCTGTTAGTTTGAAAATATGTACCTAAGTACTTTTAAATATTATTTTTGATGTCAATTGTTGGAGTATTTCATAATCAAATACTAGCCTGGGAGTTTATCGTAGAGTTTCGTTGTGATATTTAAAAATAATCATTCCCTTATGAAAACAGTAAGTATTTTATTTACTTAAAAATTAAAACAAAGTAAATCAAAAGTAATTTATTCAAATTAGGCTGAGAATCAGCACTTTTCGAATGTCAAAATTACAAAAGACAGTCCCCCAAAACGCCCGCCCTTCACTTCTTAGTGCTTTCGCTGGGAAGAAGTGGCGCAACAAACTCCCCAGCAGCACAGCTGTCTTTTCACATAGAAAATATTTCATTGTACAGACGCCAGCACATCAACCTATTACAATCTGTCAGATTTCTGTAATAGATTTTCAACTTTATTACTAAAGCATAAGGTTCAATGTTCATTGGGAAAATTTGACAGTTAGGTGTAGGTTGATGTGCTGGCGTCTGTACTACTACTATACTCCATAGGTTTAGGTAGCTAAATAAAGGTAAACAAAAAAACCACGCGACTTTCTTAACCGACTAAACGTAATACCAGTCTATTCAGTTGTCATGCTACGTCACAATTGTATTCTTCAATATAGCAACATTATTATTCACTAAAAAAATTACTGAATTGAAGAGTAAAACTGTGACGTAGCATGACAACTGGATATACTGGTATTATGAAGAAATTGGCCGTAAGTCGATTTGTCACAAACAAAAATCCGCCACCTTGAATAAAAAATGGATGTTATATTCGTAATCACCCCGAAAAACCCCAAAATCGACTATTAATATCGAATGTCTAAAAAAAATATTTCCATCATTTTAATTTGATTATAAAATAAATATTTATACAATCTTTATCCGTCATCTATATCCACTAAATAAATAAATTAAAAGTAAAAAAGTTTTTTTCAGATTTAAGAACTCATATTTACTTAGTTTGAAAATTGAAAAAATTAAAATCAATCAGATCATCTTATTTACTTGTTTATCTACACAGGTAAATCTCGCAACAAGCTTTTATATCATATAACTTGTGTACTTATTGACGTTATAAGTTGATAGTAAAAGTTTTAAAGGAAAATTTTATTTTATTCTTTTTAGCGCATTTAACTAAAAGCTTGTTTTAAAAAAAAGTTTTTACTTTTAATTTGTTTTTACTTTTTAGTTATCGCTTGACAGGTTTTTTTGTGGAGTTTAACTCGCATACGTATTCTGAGCAAGACCTTTCATTTGATACCCATGTTGTAGGAAAGCATAAAAAACTTAGTCCGCTATGTTTAGAAGTCCGCCATATTGCATTTAGAGTAACGTCACATTGTTTTTTGAGTTATTCTCAGCAAGCCCTTTCATTTGATACCCATATTGTTGCAGTGCATTAAAAGTAACTAGTCCACCATCTTTAGATGACCGCCATATTAGATTTATAGTGACGTCACTTTATTTTTCGAGTTATTCTCAGCAATCCCTTTCATTTGATACCCATATTGTAGGAGTGCATTAAAAATAACTAGTCCACCATCTTTAGAAGTCCGCCATATTGGATTTAGAGTGACGTAATTTTATTTTTCGAGTTATTCTCAGCAATCCCTTTCATTTGATATCCATATTGTAGGAGTGCCTTAAAAATAAGTAGTCCGCCATCTTGGGCGTTCCGCCATTTTGGATTTAGAATAACGTCACACAGCTAACCATGCATTGTCATCCAAACTAAACGTGCATACAAAATTTCAGCTCAATCGGTTGAAGATATCTGCTTCAAAATTTAGTTGCAAGAGTCCACCCGAACAAACATAGTTACATACATACATACATACATTGCAAGTTAAATAAAAGCTTGTAAAAATTACAACTAAGTATTTGTTTCTGAAACAAATACCAATAATCGTACTTAATTTTATTTCGGTCCGAAAAAGTATCAACTTCGTCCGACCTCAGTACACAACTCGGAACTCACTTTTTTACGTAATTATTTTTTGCGAGAAAGCGACACAGACGTGCTTCCACGAGCGCTTCTGAGCGCGGAATGACGAACCGCAAGTGTCCGCGGGTAGAAAATGTATGGAGAAATTTGAGAGCGTTTCTTATTTGTCTCATAAATGAAAAAGTTATTTATTTATCTACAAAATATTTAGCTTATCGTATAGAGGACTATATAAGCAACAATATCTTCTTATTTTTAAGTTAAAATATGCAGTGGATTTAGCTATAAAGGTCCTTATTCAAACCCCTTTTTATTAAATTTCTTGCGATTACTGTGATGGTAAAAACGTATTTGTGTGAAAATTTTGTATGGGGCTATTTAATTATTATGGAGCCATTCTGGAGATGAATATATTATCTTTAATTTGAAACCAAGATATCCTTGCAGTTGCGACTCCAAGTTCACTAAAATGGTACCTGAAAAGTACTGTTATTCGTGGAAAAATGTGATAGCGTCCTTAACATGCATAAAAGAACAAGTTGGATCAGCATAATAATTCATGATACAAATTCGCCTCCGGGTAGATTTAAGGCACTCCCACACAGGCGCGTCATTATCGGTCGATAATATCGGATGCGTTATTGCGATATCTGTTTTCAGTACATTTTGTATTAGGACGGCCACCAAGTTACACACTGCTGCGATAATAATGACGCAATAGAAGTAGAACGCTTGCGTTCCTCAGTCTTGCGATATTCCGATATGAGTTCTTAGAATATATTGTATTAGGACGCATACGATCTTACACACACCTGCGTTAATAACGTTGTTACGTGTAGTGCGGGGGGGGGGGCTGTACTGTAGTTACACACACACGTTAGAAATATCGGACGACAAAATGCAGCTGTGTGGCAAAGAATCGGGATGCATACATTATTGCAAACTTGTGTGTACTGTAGAGGCTGCCTATGAAGCCTCAACTCTTTAGGTTTGACTCGTAAAATAGGAAGTGCTAATTTTAAGATGATATAATGAAAAAATTTCCAAATAATATCTTATGAAATGATATAGGAATTTGATTTAGTAAATGCTCCCATCTGTTGCTTAGTTACCCCATACAGTACGCACCACACTTACACCCACTATAAAAAGAAGATTAGTAGAGAAGATAGGTATGTGCGTATTTTGCTAGTTTGGTTTCTATATCCCCCCTTTTTTTTTTTTTTTTTTTGTGGATGGGAAATCATCTAATGACTCCTCCCGCTCTGCGTGGAGCGGAAGGGAGTGTCAGACTCTTACTGACTAAAACCCACCCGTGTTCCTTCCTTAGCCCTTTATGTTCCGGGGCAGCGGTAACCCTTTCGGACGATCCCGCTACCCCTGAATGTCTTGCCCTTATCCCAATTTAGTTAGTTATTGGTTAGTTAGTTATTTCCCCCCTAAAGAATACACGAGCAGACGGATTTTAAAAATTCGAAGACCGCGTAGTCGAGTAAAACTGTCTATGTCAATTGTCAGTTTATTAGGTCTATGACGCATTTTATTGTATTGAGGTCATACAGTACTGCTTTCATATCTTAAATCTAGACGAGACCCAGCTCAAACTCAGACATGTTTTATACAAGAACTGTGACAGCCTAGACGTACAAGTCAACAAAAGAGTTAAATATGCGGGATCGTCGGATATAGTTGAAGTTTAGTAAGAAACCGATGGATGTTGTCGACTGAAATTGATAAATGAGCTGTTTTTTGTCTATTAATAAAATAAAATTTTATTCCAGAACATCCATCGGTTTCTTAATAAACTTCAACTATATCCGACGATCCTGCATACTTATCTCTTTTGCTGGCTGTACATGAGTAAATATATTTATTTAATTCGGAGCTTACAGAAGGATTTATACCGTATATTAAAAACTCACAAATATTCTCTGAAATGAAACGACATGACACTATGCCTGAATCAGTAGCGTACATTGCATCTCTATATATATAAAAGGAGAACTGGCTGACTGACATATCAACGCACAGCCCAAACCGCTGGGTCTAGAGATTCCAAACTTGGCATGTAGGTTCCTTATGAGGCCTAGGGGTGCACTAAGAAAGGGTTTTTCGAAATTCCACCCCTAAGAGGGTGAATGGGGGGGAGGGTGAAATTTCACGCGGACGAAGTCGCGGGCAGAAGCTAGTATAGGCATATAAGCAGTGCCTTCCAGCCTGTCAATTACATTTTAGTATGTATGTCCCACACTTAAGAAAGTCACTAAATTATCATACCTAACCAAAAACAAAATCTTCATACAAACACGCGCGGCAGTAGGCAGTCGCCGGACGGCCTACTCGGCTCCCGTACTATTCGCACATTGTTATTGGTCTTTACTCGTTCAAGTTAATACGCAATAATTAAAAATACCTACGTCTCACGCGTAATACCATGACGTTCGACCTTCGCAATTTATCACCCTTAAGTAGGAATGCCTACTCAAATAACCACACTTTTGACCGCACTTTCTGATTAGTGACCGCGTTTGCCTAGACTAGACCCGGCCTAGTGCCTACCTATTCTGAAAAACCAATGCACGCCACTGGCCTGATCCCTTAAAAGGGTAGGCATACCCCTATCTACACTCTACACCCAGATATTGTTAGTCAGGTTATAAGTTTCATGTAAAAAAGGACGAATCTATTGCCAATAACCAGACTCAAGTTCAACCTCCGACTTCAACTGAGAATTTAAAAAAAAATACTTCTTCGAATTTCCAAATGAAAAAGACTCGACTCCTGAAATGGAAACCAGGACCGCTCAGCAGTGACACTTGAAACACGATGCTTAAGAAATATTATATACCTACCTAAGGTCGACTCTAAGCAATAACAGCTGCACATATCGATCGAGCAGGTAAAGCTATGCTTGCCGTGATCGGTCTGCGGATGGGTGGCAATCTTTACTTACCGAGATACCCCGTGCCTCTAAGCACGTAAAGCCGTTGGTCTCGGCTGTCATTTGTGGATCTTTGACAGTCGTTACGGGTCGTCAGAAGCCAGAAAATCTAGGGTGTCGAAAAAAAAAGGCTACATGATGACCTAAGATCGAGCCAATCCAAGTAACACATCACAAAATATTCCAAACCTCTGAATTATCTCAAAAGAAACGAATCACCCTCAAATTATGTAAAACAAATGCAAAGCAAAACAAAACAGAATCGCTCTTATAATAAAGTAAAGAAACAAACCAAACACTTCAGGAACACGATTTGAAAACAATCACGAAGCTACACAAAGAAATTAAAAAAAAATTATAAAAAGAAACATGTGTCCTAGTATATAAAAAGACGCTTTTTGTGCCTGTATGTGTTACCGCTTCTAAACAATGGATTTTGATGAGGTTTTCACCATTCCAAAAGGTTTATGTGTATAAAACTTTAACATTTAACCCCAATCATCATACAGCAGCCCACTGCTGGACATATGCCTCTCTAATTGAACACCATTCATCTCGATTCTCGGCAACCCTTCGAAAATCGTCGCTCCACCTAGCCTGAGGGCATCCTATCTTTTATTTGCTGATTCGCGGTCTCCACAAAAGAACATGCCTACCTTATCCAACTTAGATATATAGTACAGAAATTTCGATGGTTTGTCATGTTACCGCATCAGACATTGCACCCGTGTAAAGCAGGGACGGGTGACTTGACTAATAAGAAAAAAGGTAAAATTTGTTTGTATATACAGGATGTGTCGTAAATAGTGGTCCACTGTTAAGGATTCGATATACCAGATAATTTACTATTACATATACTTACGTAGTACTTTTTTTTTTTACAAAATCGCTCCTGATGTTGCATGATTATGCTAAAAATTAGGGTTAAAATAGAGAAGAGCTAACTTTTTCTTCAATAAAAAAAAAACTATAATTTTACACGATAGCTCTAGTATTCAACAGTAATTAACAGAAATCAAAATGAAAAAATAATGGTTTTTGTTGAAACTACAACCAAATTTGTAACAAAAGGTTGAAACTTCGTCAATAAAAAACAAAAAAAAAAAAATTCGGAACCCTTGGGTAAAAATGGTTAAAATTGTAATATGTTATAGTAAATTATCTGGTATATCGAATCCTTAACGGTGGACCACTATGTACGACACACCCTGTATGTAGGGGGTAATCTCTGAAATTACCAGTCTATAAGCTATTTAACATCACGCTATGACCCTTAGGAGCCGAGCAAAAACAAAAAAAAAAGTCAGAACAAATTCTAAGCGACACCGAAGCAATAGCGAGGCAGGTGATGGTTGGGTCGGGGGAACAAGAAAGGAGAGGTCAAAAGTGGGCCAATATTCCGAATATTTTTAAACGCTAATGTGATGTACCTAATTACAAAGCTTATTTTATTAAGCTACTCGATTAAAGTTAAATAAGCTTTTTTCAGGCGCCTGTTTTCGTATAAATATTTAGAAAAATACGGAAACAAATGTATTATGCACTTAATTATAAAGTACAAGTATGTACATAACCACTTATTTCGATGATAATTGACAATGAGAAATGACAATGACAATGTCAGTCAGCAGCCACTGCTGACATTGTCATTGTCACGTCATTTGCCACGGGGCTGCCAACCCTAAAATATATACAATGTTTGTAGTTAGTGATGCAAGCATTTTATTTTTCATCACTTGTTTAAAAAAAAACGGGCGGCTGTAAAAAAAAAAAAAATGCCCAAAGACATCAAAATAATTACCCTCTTTCAGCCTATATAGCTCTGAAGGCTGTTTAAATTTTCAATTATTTTAGTACCAAGCCCCATACATTTATTGAACGTCTCCTTTCACGCGGACGATGTCGCGAGCAGAAGCTAGTATAATATAAATGAAGACGTCACCACAAATTCACAAAGCATAGTTAATGAGTTCTGGGAGGCTAGCCGTTTTTAATTAACATTTTGCTTTAAACATCTTTGGAGTCACGAAGTTAGGGTATGGTTGTATGGACAGAGAGTAGCTTTTACGCAAGTGCTGCCAAATGAATTATCTCCTCGAAAAATTACAAACACCGTAATTTTAAATTTTTTTAAACCTCGCGAGGTATCTATGTTCTATTTTATGGGTTTGGTTTCCGCACTTAATCCTTCCATTCGACCATTGTGCGTGGGCCATGGCGGCCGTCGGTGGTTATTCCTTGCGAGGTATTAAGCTGGCGAAAAATTTAGAAACAAACATTAAATCAAACATCGTATAAATTCTGCCCACCTGAGCCTAAAGTGCAGTAATAGGCATTTTTTCGGTTTTGATTTAAATATATATTCTAAATCCACATTGGGATATACTCGTATGTTATGTATGGGAATATATGTTGAAATCGCTTATCGTCTCTGTATGTATGGCCACGCTGTTCTTCTAAACTGCACAACGATTTTGATGCGGTTTTTACCATAATTTAGAGCATTAATTCCCAAAGGTTTATGTACTACTAGCAGCGCCCCGCGGTTTCACCCGCATAAGTGTCGATCCCGTGGGAATATCGGGATAAAAACCTGCCTTTGTCCTTTCCCGGGACCCAAATTATTTCTATACCAAATTTCATCTAAATTGGTTCAGCGGGTTAAGCGTGAAGAGATAACAGACAGACAGACAGACACACTTTCGCATTTATAATATTGCATTAGTATGGTTACATATTATTACATTAAGATTTAACTTACATATAACAAAAAAATCTCAATGTTTCGTCAAGTCGTAAAAACCCTTGTGAAGCAGGGGCGGGTCGCTAGTTTACATTAAAACGCACAAACTGATCTTTAATCTTTACCGGAATGCGTCACTTCCAATGAATTTTTCATAATCGAGAATGAAAACGTGGAATACGGCCCCACACTTAATTTGTTTTTAAAAACTTTCCATGACGACAAAACCAAACTACAACGAAAGCAAAAGAAGATCATATTATTATTACTATGATACTATTACGAATTCTCATACCTACAGAATTTTCAAATACAAATCAAGATATTTTTACACGGTAATAACAAAGAATGCTTAAAATAATATAGCCTGTATTCAATAAAATAGCAGTCCTCGCCCTTAGGCGAGTTATTAGGTGTTATTTTATTTATAACTAAAGTTTTGGTTCTTAAACCAAAACTTTAGTTATAAATAAAATAACATTGAATTTATATCGCTCTTACTGGGACGTCAGCTGAAAGAAAAAAAAATCTTCAAACGATACCTACTTAAATCAATACGTTTGTACAACGTTAAAAAAATATCAATTCTCAAGCCTACTTGATGTTCGCGTGCTCTTTTAAATACCATTATCAAGGTACAGTTTCGACGGAGCCAGCAGACCGCGATTGAGAATAAAAGCAGGCGACTGTGCCGCTGTAGTTTTGATCCTGAACGCGAAGTCACATCTATGACGGTAGCAAAGTCAAAGCATTTAATTCAAAGCATATAAAAGGCACTTTTGAAAGTCAAAACAAGTAATAAGTCAGTGTGTGAGTTAAAGACGAAGAGCAGCGGAGCTACTCTTCTTCAGTTTCGCGAAATTCATTTGTCAAACCAGAAGATAGTCGTCATGTCGCTTTTTTTGTGACTGCCAGCAGCACTGGTATACCTATGTAGTAGCCGCTTGACCGCAGCAGCAGCATGGTGGCAGAGCCTGAGAAAAGCGAAAAGCGATTTCATAGAAATGCGTAATATCATAGAATTATACAAATGAGCAACATTGCTACTGCAGTTTGCGATCTGCCGTCATTTTCGGAGTTGTACCTTCATCCATCCTCCTGCTATTAAAACAACTTATTTCCAGTTGGTACAGCATGTCTTTTTTTCTTTCATAATTATAATTCTCACTTATTATTCGATAAAATGTTAAGAAGAAATCTTTTTTTTTTCAACCATTCTATGAAATCAAGTAAAATTCTAATACATTTTAACAGTATCGTTGTCGCTCTTACAATCTCTCGCCCGTATTTCAAGACCAGCTCATCCACTAAGAAAATTTATTCTGGAACAAATACACTCGAACCCGTGACATTGTGGATCCTGTTAACTGTACTTAATGACTGGCCATTTGGTCCATTAATCTGGTCCTTTATGGCCCTTTTTGTAGGACATTCGTTATCCCTCCTTCGGCTGTTGAAGTCGGTTTTGAATAAGAAAATTAAGCGGAGCTCAGGACCAAGTTTTGTTTTTATGTTGTGTTCTAAAATGTAATTGGGTATGAATTTTAAAGAGTAGGTAAGCTGTAACAAGTAATTATGGATTAGCTGTTGCGATATTATTTTTATTTTGTTCCTACGGGGTAATTATGTAACAATATCAGTAGCAATTAGGGGTGACGACTAACTTTTTTTTCTTCGTCTATCAGGTAGATTATTAAAAAGTATTGGGCACGTATTTTTTCTTTTTTCACATAATCAAAACATTACAGAGATATATTGATTTAAAATGTCGCATGACGTCACGTTTTGGTACAATTTTTGCCTAAACGTGACGTCACCAGCCCCCACTCCCAAACTTTGACACGCTTTATCTCTGTAATTTTTTGGTTGATTGACACAAGAAAAAATATGTGTCCATTATTTTTTGATAATCTAACTGATGGACTAAATAGAATTTCGTTTACTTTACCCCGTCGTCATCGCTATTGCTTTTATTTTGACAGTTCAACAACATTCACTGCGTTATTTACGTTGTAGAGCGGACAATTTTTTTGAACATATGAAGCAATGGTTTAGCAATATCCTTCAACATGATTAAAATCAAGATTGATTGTGTGTTACGCAATAAGTTAAGCAAAATTATACCTTACGTCAATTTGCCGTGTTATAGCCACTTCATACAAGTGTCAAACAAGGGCAGTTTTGATTTAAATGTACGGTAAATTTAATTTGGTAATCAATTATCTTAACAATTAATTTCCCTGACTTTACTTGAGTGTGTTAGGATTCATTGCGGAGAAATATTAGAATTTCGTCCTTCAAATCTCATAGAATGGTAGTATTTTTTAAAGTGATATACCTAAATTATCAAGAATACAGCCAGCTATACAACGTGTCCGGTCATGGTCTAGCGACATTCTAGGTAATTATACAGGGTAAAATTTTAATCACCGTTTTCCTCTCAAGGGGTAATTGTACTCATAATTATGAACAACTTTTATTATGGGACCAAACATGAAATCGTGAAAAATAAACAGCTGTTCCCTACATTTATGTTCACGTAACTCGTCAAAATTTAGGGAACAGCTGATTTTTTTTCGCGATTTCATGTTTGGTCCCATAATAAAAGTTGTTCATAATGATGAGTACAATGACCCCTTAAGAGGAAAACGGTTATTAAAATTTCAACCTGTATAACATCTATTAACATCAATATTTTAATGGATTGAACCCTAGTGTATACCTAGTGTATTTGCGTACTAGAATAGTTGCTATATAAGTACCTAGTATATCGGCTAGTCCATGACCGAACACAGTATAAGTAAACCAGTGAAACCTCTGGTACAAAACATTTCACTACTTTTTCTTCAAGAATCTTAACAATTGCAAACTTTTATAAATAGTCCAACGGAAGTTTCAAGAAAATGTGTCCCTAGAGAAATTAGGAGTCATGCAATAACAATGAAAGCACATTCGAAACATTACGCGAGTAATACAAACGTGACAAAAACATGACAAACGTGACAAAAAATACAAGTAATACGTGATGGAACCACTAATCGTGCGTTTGAGATATATTATTATATAAATTAAGAATTCGCGTTTTGAATGCACGAGGGATATACTCGTATTTAATATTGTTCCTGTTTTGATTAAAAAAAAATATGGAAAAGCTGAATTAAAATTATGTATTACGAGAGTAGTTGTGTACCAGTCTTACCAAGGACTTTCGTATTACCCAGTAACTGGGTTGTGGAGGTCGGATAGGCAGTCGCTCCATGTAAAACACTGGTACTCAGCTGCATTCGGTTAAACTGGAAGCCGACCCCAACATAGTTGGGAAAAGGCTAGGATGATGATGACGAGAGTAGTTGTGGCCCAGTGGTAACGGCCTCGACTTACCGAGTTGTATCGTTGTGTCGAGGGTTCGAAACCAGGCAGGCGCTTTACTTTGTATAAATAATTTCATCACCACTGCTTTCAAAACAGTAAAGGAAAACATCGTGAGGAAACCGGAATGTCCTAGAACCGAAAATTCGAAGACGTTTGACATCTACCAATCCGCACTGGGTCTACGTGGTTGATTACGGCTGATTCCCTCTCACAGAGAGGAGGCCTGTGTCCCAGCAGTGGGGACATTATAGGCAGATTATGCTAAACTTACTGTATACAGAATGGTCAAAAATTCGTGGATTAAACGAAGTAGGGAGATAAAGGGAAGTAATTCCCAACGTTTTTAAAGTGAGAAATAATTTATGTAACCGTTCAAATTTTTTGGAAAAAAATTAATTGCTATTGTTTGGTACCCAGAGCCGCAATAGAACTTTTGTATTGCCGATTCATTATCTAGTAATAAAACAACACCGTTTGTTTTATTGTTTTATATAATTTTTTTTATTAATCTATTTATAAAAGAACTCGGTATACAAAAATATGCATAACTTTTAGGGCAATTGAATTATGGCCATGCTGCAGAAAGATTTTTTGTTGGGAATGGCCTCCTTTATCTTCCTATTTCATTTGATCCACGCCGTATATGTAGATTATAAATAAATCTCCTCTCATTATAAGTAAGTCTTCTATAATTGGAAACACACTTGTATCTTCTACTTCGTTTTGCTGGCAAGACTGTACAGACGCCAGCACATCAAGTTACTACAATCTGTCAAATTTCTTTAATCGATTTTCAACTTTATCGCTAAAGCGTAAGGTTCAAAGTTGATTGGGAAAATCTGACAGTTTCGGGTACCTTGATGTGCTGGCGTCTGTACTTTAAATCTTGTTTTCCCAAAACCTTGCCACTTCCACGGCGTTGTCGGTGGCAGCGCAGAGGTCACTTTGACTGCATGTTTTGGGACACAGAGGGCAGGATAGCCGGTGGAGCATGGTTTGTGACATAGTTCCTCAATCACACACACCCTACTGCCGTTCCGTTAAGGTAGCCCCACTTTACCAGGTTGGACTTCCATCTTTCCATTTGTGTCCCGAGACGGTTCAGAGACATCCAAGTGGACCACGGAAGGTTACACCTTGCAGGGAGATGCTCCTTATACTACACTTACATTCAGCCCCTGCTGCTGCCCCTCGCGCTGCTAGCAATAATTCCCTGAATAGTGCTGCCGCATTTGCGCGAATCTGAAACAGCTATTGCCACGATTGTATTTAATCGAGTTATATTAAACAGTCGTAAGATGGGATATATAATTTCCTCTGGGTCTTCGGGCCTCTGAAAGTCTCAAACTCGTGTTTATTACGACTGGACAGGAAAGGTCTGCGCCTGGTGACGGGGACCATCACGGGACACTGCTCGCTGAACAAACATTTCCACACTATAGGCATAACGGACAGCCCCCTGTGCAGGGCTTGCATGGAGGCTGAGGAAACCATTGCGCATGTGCTCTTTGAGTGCACAGGCGTCACCCAAATCAGATCAGAGACCCTCGGGACACCCAAATCATACACAGACGTTCTTAATAAACCAGGAGACTTAATCACCTTCTGGAGGGAGGTGGGCTGGTTGGAATAAGAAAATAACCAACGACGGCCGCCATGGCCCACGCACAATGGTCCATTTGAGAGACTAATGCCCGTTTTCACCATCGTTCCTTAAATTTAGGGAGACCCTTAAGAAATTTTAAGTGTTAGTTTTGTTTTCACCATCACCTAAGGGACACTTATGGTCCTAAAACAAACGGGTAAGGGGCTGATTTAAGGAGTCTCTTATGTTAAGAGACTCTTAGTTAAGGAGTGTTTGAGGGAACGATGGTGAAAACGGGCATAAGTGCGGAAACCAAACCCATAACATAGAACATAGAACTCCCCCTCGTTGGCGTTATCGCCTACCTTGAGAACCTATGATAGCCATAAGCCAAAAATTGAACCCGCGAGCTGTAGGACTAACTTTGTATGTCTAGAAACAAAATCGGAGAGCCAATCATTGATTAAACCTCAATTTGAATACCAGTAATAATCATCGAGACACTATGAAAATATTTACCAGAAAATAAACAAATCTTTATCTCGATTATTTATGTACTCATAGTCACTGGTATACTTAGCGAAATTACAACGGAACTAAGCGTATTTTTTCCCGTAATTTTTGTAGCAACGTTATATTTTCTTGTCCGGAGACAAAGAGTAATGTACTGAGAGATAGCCTTAGTACTATATTTATTTATTTGTTGCCCGATAACTTTCAAAGGCTTGGACCAAATTTCGTTCGCAGAAGTGTGTATTAGTTTTGTTAGCAGCTGCCACGGGGATGTTACAAAATATCTTTATCTCGAAAATCTATGTGAAAAATGGTGATGTACAATCTTTGCTCGATATACATTTTGTTAGTTTAATTTTGATTGTAAAAATACAGGGTGATTTACAATTTGACATACTCCTTCGGCGAGTCTGCTTCGCTACCAAAACTTGCAGATTTGCTAATCTTTTCACCATATCTTCATTAATTCTACTTTTAAATATATCTTGTTAATTCGTTAAAAAGAGAAACTGGAATTTACAAAGTTAGCATAAACTTTAATTAGTTCTGCGAGTATAACTATCAACACAAATTACATGATAAGCCTTATCTTAATAATAATTATAACGGCTATGTTTCTAAGGTGCGTTCAGGACATAAAACAACTAGCGATCTGCCTTCGCACGGTTTTTACGACTTGATAATACGTTTCTTTTTTATAATTATGTAAGCTTGATATATATATAAATGTTTATTAAATAAAAATATTTATTATACACACTGTAGCGAAAATAACAAGAATCACCACATTGAATATAAAACGTGTAATTTTTGTAAATAAATTTTAATATAAAATGTATTAAAAAAACGAGCAAGCGTTAAGGCGCAGTTCCATAGAAGCCCACGGCTAAGCTACTAAGAATTACTATGAATAAAAACCCTAAGATATGAAACTAAGCGGGATCGTCCACTACGACACACGCTACGCAAAAATGCGTGGCTGGCACAAATGAACCGCGCAGCTAACGTGGCAAACCTGCCCCGCACACCCAACGTAGCAGAGGACGGTCGATAGTAGATATTTATCATAGCTTATTAATGACCGCGGTTCCTCATTGACTTTTGGCGATTTAAGATAATAATTAAAGCCATGGTTTTCTCCCAACGTTTTCCTTACTGTAATCAGCAATGATAAAGTAACACAAACAAGTGACATGTCAAAACTTGGGTCATTAGCCAAGTTTTCTTCGTCTTGTCTCTTCTTCGCTCCCAATAATTATGACATACCTTACCATCCTACTTCCACGTGTCTTCCAATATCGAGACACGGTGCCGTTTTTAAAAATCGAATGTTGGGCAGGTAACCTATCTAACTATTTTTACTTTTAATATCATTGGTAGTTAGTGGTTTCTGCAGACAATTCATATGAACAAGGAACGCACCTTCATAGTGAAAGGAAAGTAATACTGTGGTAAATCATTTTAATCGTGAACACTAGACAATACAAGTTGTCAGATAAACAGATAGTCTTACAGTAGTCACTTAGTGTAGTGTTAGTGTATACCGCTTGACAGTCCAAAATAATAATATACTGGTTCAGAATACAGTATTCGATTTACTTGACACTTCTGTGTCCACGTTACAATGTGGGGCAAAGCGCGGGAATTTTAAGTCAATAGATGGACGTTAAATTTATTATATTAATCATTAATGCTTTGTATTTGGATTCAAGTTAATTACTACGTATTTAATCATAACATAATATTTAAATACAATATCATGTTTTATCGAACTAAATTACTGTTATTAGTCAAATTTCTTACTAATAAAATCTTAAATTCACATTTAAATATCTTGATTTATTTTGTAATTGCTTACAATAGTTTTCGACGAAAACTGAACCCACTTCCAGCGAACGTTTAGCGCGTAATGATTATTATTCGCTATTAGTCCCAGTTGCTGAAGTGTTAGTAGAATTAAAGAAAGTGCGGTTACTGAGGTAAACTGTTTAGTGGGGCCACGAAGGTTGCGAGTTCTCGGTCTCGTTTATTCACAAAAAAAAAAATGTAATAGCCGAAAGGATTGCCGATGCTTTGCCAACCTAAAAGTCAAAGCAGAAAAGGTTTGTGTATCTGTAATTGTACTAGTATCCATGTTTTTCAACACTAATTGGTAGTAATCTAAAATAGAAGAGATTTGATTTTTGGATGTTCGTTTGTTACGCTTTCACGCTGAAACGGCTGAACGAATTTGTATAAAATTTGGCACATGGGTAGACAAATGACCTGCATGGTGGATGGTGAATAGACCATAACATAGAATCTGGAGGGCATAAGATACATTTTATCTCGATATTCCAATGGGATCGAGTCTTATGCGGGTGATACCGCGGGGTATAGTAAAAGTTAAAAGAATACGTGCTATGCTACTATAAACTTCGTTCAATACGTAACAAAGCCTTTCAAGTAGACTGGCTGAGTGGTCCCATTGGTTCCTAAAGAATTAATAGGATTGCTGCCCTTGGTACTTCTCAGGTACAGTCGTCAGGATGCGTTTACACTTACTCACCCAGACCCAGAAATGCAATCAGCCCTGCAACAGATGTATCAATCAATGTCTCAAGATTTGTCTAGCAAAATTGAATGTTAACAAAGCATTTCAGCAACAGAAAGGTCTTTTGCTCGTTCGATCTCGTAGTAGGATATAAATCAAATCAAATCAAAATATTTTAATTCCCATAAACTACATGGGGACTTATGAAACGTCAGAAGCTAGATGCACGGTTAAAAAATAGATCATTTCCTATTGAGAAGAACCAGCAAGAATCTCCACTACTGTTTTAAACATAATCGGCTTTTACAATTTTTTCAAATTACAGTGTTAATATAATATGGGAGGACAGTGTAGGCCTGTCAACAGGCATCAGGTACTTAATGAAATAGAAAATGATCCACAAATCTACAGTCTACAAGACCTAAAACGTTCTCACATTCATAAATTGTACTTCATTCAGTATTTTAGGCGCTTTTATGCCATCTTCATGGCCACAACATAACAAAGAGCAACTTTGTTATCTCCCCACACAAAAGAATTTGAAAGCAGTCAATCCTAAGGACAGTTACGGAGCGTTAATCTCAAATAATGTCTATGGGAAAAGTCGTTATCACCGAACAAGTGAATGAACAAAGAGATTATGGGCACTTTAATTCATGATAATATTGTTTTTACAATATAGTAATAACATCACGCCTGTATTCTTCAACGATATAGGCAGAGAATGGCATATTCGACCTCGTAACTGCTTTACCACATTGCTTTCGTTTTTGGTCCTTCGAGCCGGATCGAAGGATCAAAAATGAAGGTGACGAAAATTTACCGTATGTATGGAATAGAATAAAAGAAAAGCCGAATGTGATAAAATGATTTTTATTAAAAAAAGTTGAATGTCCCTTGCATGTTATACTATGCATGCTATGCTATGCATGCTATGTCATGCATGCTATGCTATGCATGCTATGCCATGCTATGCATGATGTATGCCTACATGCGATGCTATGAACCCATGCCCTAACCCAGGGACATAGGATACTTTTATCCCGGTAGTTCATTCCCATGGGATCCGACCACCTCGCGGGCGAAGCCGTGGCCAAAACCTAGTCTAACAATATTCCTTCTCCTCGAACAGTGTAATGTAATTAGTAACACAACTTGATAATAATCAAAGCAAATATGTTTACACACAACAGATAAATCAATTCACTTCGCAAGAGCAGAGCTGATTCGTTTAATTACTAACGAAATTGATGGAAATAACGCTGTTGACGTGAATAAGGTGGGTTTTTGATTAGCAGGAATTTGGTGATTTAAAATGCGTTTATGCTCTAAGACTGTTTTATTGCGACTGAATGTGGTGGGGACATGCATACGTTAATAAACACATAGTCATCTCATAATATAGACATAACAAACGCATTCCTTGAAACAATAACTTGGTGATTAAGGAGTTTATCTAGCAAACAGGATATGGTATTTTCCCATGGGGGTATGCAGAAACGACAGAACGCCACATGCTAAGTACTCCTTTTGCTTCGTCGGCGTTCATGGATTTGGTACGCACCTGACCTTTTGTAGAACATCCCTAATAAGTTCCTTTTCAGGAGACCCTAGTCGCTTCCAGTAATGGCCGTTTTATAAATCAGCCAGGTAATTGCGTTAAACATTAACAGTAGCAATAGAATAGAATTTTTCTTTATTAGAGTAACCAAGACTCAAAACAAGATTTTTAATAAAAAAAAAACAAATAATAAAAATAATTTTAATTTGAAATTAGAAAACATCAATTGAAAATGATAAGTAATTTATTTTCAATCTTTGACCCATCAACAAATCTTTTTAATATTCCCTTTAACTGAATTAGAACAATATTAGGAATTATATTTATTCCATATTCATTTTGATTAATTCCAAATCTTAGTAAAACTTACGACTATGTTAGTAAGTACAGACACTAAACAAAAAAAACAAGAAATAAAACGGTTGGCTGACGGGTGGCTTTCATTTTGACAGTTCAACAACATTCATTACATCATTATTTTATGTTGTTGAGTAGACAAATTTTTCGAACATAATATGAAGCAATGGATTAGCAATATCCTTCAAAATGATTCAGATTGTGATTGATAGTGTGTTACGCAATTAGGGTGCAGTTTTCTTTTGTAAAACAGTTTTCTTTCATTCTCTCAACATGGACCAATAAGACTAAGCATAAGCTACAATATCTTCAAAAACACAAACAAAAAATCATTTTAAACATACGATATCTAGCGAATAGCAAGACAAATCAGATAGGGTAACTTTCTAGACAGCTATTTAGACTAAAAGCCAAGCCCCAAACACACATTTGTAAAGCCCTGACCACACACACACAGGCCTACCTAAACTCATAGATTGAATTCATCGGAGGGCCATATATGGTTCTACGTTTTCGGCGCGACTGTCACTATCGATTGTTTCGACAAATTGCATGTGTCATCGGACGCCCGTGGACATTCACCTTAATGACTTTTGTTCTATGGTTTGTTTAGTACATTTCGTTGTGCCTTTTTAGGCCTGTCTGCAGTTTTGAGCTGGATAGTGACAGATTAGGTAAGCATATTGAATATAATCGTACATTGTTGTTAAAAATAATATCGGAATGAGAATTTAATTCGGATCAATGGATAAAACGCTTTTGAAACACCAAAAAATTACATTTTTAAGACCGAGTTACACATATTCTGCCAATAATGTCCATTGCTGGGACACAGGCCTGCTTTCAGCTAGAGGGAGTGGGCCATAAACCCCTACGCGGGCCCAGTGCGCGTTGGTAGATCAAATGTCTTCGAATTTTTGGTTTTAGGACATACCGGTTTCCTCACGATGTTTTCGTTTAAACAGAGCAGTGGTGATGAAATCATTTACACAAAGTAAAGAACCTGTCTGAACCAATTTATACGATACGATTTATTAGCCAATGGCATGCAATATCTTAAAGTAATAATAAAAGTTGCACCAGTTGTTTAGACGATGTAGCATGAAAGGTGCATCATGTATATGGAGCCTTAGTTTTGGTGAATCACCCGACCTGCTTCAAGCAGGTGTATATATAATACTAGCTGATCCAGAGAACTTCGTACTGTAAGGGGGACTGAGCTACAGATGGGAGCATTTACTAAATGAAACTCCTATATGATTTCATAAGATATTATTTGGAGACTTTCATTATATCATCTTAAAATTATCACTTCCTATTTTTCAATCAAAACTAATCTCTTTCTTTTTTGACATACGCTTGAACGGTCGAACAGCAGATGCCTCAATTATGACCGGCCTGCATTATAAAAGAGGTGCAGTCTCTACAGTACCGCCTCAGAATTAAATAATGTGCCAAAGTTCAATAGACGCGTGGCGCCATCTATTATCATAATAACGTTATTGTTGTTTTCCTCGGGAACAGCAATTTTTTTCGGGATGAAAGGTACCCAAGGACATCCGTTTCTGTACACCTGACAACGTATATGCAATATTTCAGGATGATCGGTTCAGTGGGTTAGGCGTGAAAAGGTAACAAACAAACTTACATTCGCATTTCTCCATGTCACCTCAATGTAAAACAAATGCATGCTATGTATAAAAGTCTATGAATATCAGAATGATTACTAGTTATTTAATATGTGTAAAAGTAACTATGAATATGGTATGTAGGGAAAGGATTTTATGAAATAAATCACAGAAAAACAAGCTAGACATTTATTTCAATTTAGGCTTGTCAGTAATTAATCAGAAAACTAGTTGTCCGTTCCAAATCTAGGTCATCATGGAGAAGAAGGACAAGAAACTCCATGGAAACAGTACTAAAGTATTCTATCAAGAAATTTCTTGCATTGCTATAAATTATCATTATTTTAAAAACAATTAATTACCTATACCTCTTGGACAATGGTCCAAGAGAACTCAGAATAATAGCAACATAATAACAATAGCTAGGAATATTCCATTATACACTTTAAAACATTGGCATTATTGGCCATATTATTACATTTACAGAAACCATAGTTATCAGTAATAATCAAGATAATAATCAATTAACTTACATGACACCTGATCGATCTATTCCACATAATAACGTCACTAGTACTAATCAACTGACTGTAGGCCGGAGCTCCGTTCTGGTCGATGTCTCGAACAAGAATGATCCCCGCCACTGGGAGCTCCTCCTTTTATAGTCGTGAACAGAACAACTTTGACGTTTCTATCTACCGTCATCCAAAATATCAACGACATAAAAGGCTAGGCTAAACTTCGACCACGAGGTAGGTATCACAGTGAGGCATCTTCGGCATGTAATTATACTATAAGTAATTTTCAAAGCGATGTTAAGAGAACAATACTACAATTATTTGAAAGGAACTACAACGCTAAAGCCCAGCATACAGCTACATATGCGTGAAAAGACAAAGTCGAAACTACAATATTAGTTAACACAGCAAAGTTAGTCGTAAATTGAAAGTTTCGTGCGGTTTCGTTCACGTTAGATGTTTGCGTATTAGACCTAGACTTTGCACACGCTTCGTGGAGCAACTTAAGCTTCCCGCCTTCAGTGAGGCTGTGTAGAATACTGTGGTTTGTATCTAGGATAAACTTGGGGGCTCTCATTTAGAGGTTTTAAGAACGAGTTTTTGAGTAACTGGTTGCCGGTTTCATCTGTGTTTGTCAATGGTGTTTGTTCAATATAGGCTGCATTCGCGTCTTATTTGCCAAAAATGTAAACAAATATGAGTTTATGGAAACAACTTTTCCTACACAATAAAGTTCAGTCTGAAATCAACTTATTTACTATTAAAATAAAGTTGATATTTATTTAATTTGAAATAATATCAATTTGAAACAAATTTGAATAGACTTTAGATTGTTACATTAAATAACAAACACTTACGCCTTTTAGGCGGAAACTATAGAACACTATCTGCTACGATCTTAGATACTCCTTTTGCTTCGTTTACATCTGAAGGCCAATTCTCGTAATTTATAACATTCAAAATATAGTCGCTGACTCGGGTCCATATTGGCTCACCTAAAGTTCTTTACCCGAAATTGTTCTTCCTAATGATTTGTAATCCGAATGATCACTCTTCCTAAAATTTTTCATCCTAAAGTTTTCATTCATACTATTTGTAATGCTATCGGCGATGTTCATAACACTCATGTTTCCATTAATAATATCATTAATGTAAATATATTTAAACTCCTACTGTTTTTTATCATAACGCTTTTATCCCTAAACATAATTACCATAATTACCGCAGTTTTAACCGTACCTAAACCAATAATTATAGGACCGATTCGGTTCTGGCACTTCGCCGGCCGCTGCCGCGGCACGCTCGCTTCGCTCGCTCGGCTCGTGCGTTGTGGTCACAGTTCTAACCTAACCTAAACCAATAATTATCTTTGCAGGTACACACCGCTATAAAAAAAGATATGACTTTGAATAATAGTGTAAAAGATGGTTATGTTGAGAAAATATAGGAAAACAAATAAAAGTATAATAGATGTTTATTGCTACTGACATTATGAAGTTGAATGCTTCGGAATTATGAACATTAGAGACAGAGTAGTTAGGAATTGTGACTATTAGGATGAAAAATGTTAGGAAGAACCTGGCTTTTTGAAATCTCGGAACATGGCATGTAACTGCCCGACTGCAGGGTAAAAGCCTCTATGCATACTGAGAGAAACCAGCATTGATTACGCGCTTACTAATAAATATATACGTGTTACATTACGTGTTTTAGTATCTTGTCAAACAAATTGCTTACACATCACAGTCAGGTACTCGCATCCTAATTAATAGCATGACACATTTGCATTCACAACCCGTGCGATTTTGAAGGCAATTGCTAATCCATTGCTATATATGCTTAAAAAATCGTCTGGTAAACAAAGCAAATAACAAAATGAACGTTGTTGAACTGTCAATGAAAAACATTGCCATTAAAAGTGTTTACGTTCTTACCCCGCTTGTTTGTCAACTACATGAAACGTGTGTTGACTATTTCACATATTATAATAATGCATTCCAGGTTTTTTCACGATAAATCATCGTCAAACTTCTCCATAAAATAGATTATCAAAGATTTATTTAAAAACTGTTAGATGATTTTATTAAATGATTCAAGGCAATGTAATTAGCACAAAACTAACCAACTTTTTCTTCAAAATTCTCTCAAAAATATCAGTAAAAATCGTAAGCCAAAAAATATTAGGGAAATCGAGTCAAATACATTGCGGACGGTGGTTGCCGTAACTCACCGGTTAATCCGATCGACCACTCTCTGATTTAGGTCCCTGTAGAAGAATCGTGCTCATTTAATATACAGCGAATTAATTCCAAGTCTTGTTCACGACATTTGTCTCTAGCAGATACTTGTGGACTTGCGGTTGTAGGGCGAGTTGGTGGATAGGTTATTTTGTAAAGTGTCTGGGAATTTGCGAATTATAAATGCAAAATCTATTTTATGTAATCTATTTATCTGACCAAGATTTCATTATGTCTAGACTTTAAGAGATCGTGACCTCTGAGTTTGTTTCGGCCTTTCTTCTCCGAGTAGTCAGATAGGAAACGCTCATCTTGTTTTTAAAATATGAATGACCTGTAAAGTGTTTTTAACAAACCTACTTACTGAAATAAAATAATTTATCATTAAAAAAAAAGACGTTAAAGAAAGAAAGAATAAGTATTTATTGCGACTCGTACAGGAAGATCACAAACTAAACTAAACACAGTCAAAAATAAAATGAAACAAAAACCTCTATGAAACCCAAAGGCTCATATCTCAGCATGGTGCGGCATTTAAAAAATAAATGTCACAGCGCTGGTATTCTGATAGGTATTAAAGTAATTTTTCCATAAACTCATATTTGTTTACATTTTTGGCAAACAAATCGCGAACGCAGATTAAGTGGTAGTTCATTTGCTAGTCCACACCTTATTGGTTGAGGTAGGTATTACAGACCAGCTTAAATTAGTCTGTCTGTTTGGTAATTGCGGTAGGAACATTTCTACGGCTGGACCACTGTGAACATTTTGGTTACTTCAAATTGTGAACCTCCTCTACGGGTTTAGGAAGTCAGGTGAAGTTTTATAACAGTATTTGAAAAAAATCACACATTTCGTGCCTCACATTGGAAATGAATCTACGAAATTCGAAAAAATATTGTCGCTGAGCGACGAGAAAGTCGGGATAAGGAAAAGGTTACAAAATAAAACTACAATTTTGAATGATAATGTCGTTCTGACTTTTTTCAAAAAGGTTAGGCTACAGGGCAAACCCTTAACCCGATCTTCTTCGTTTTAGGCTCAAATTGTAGCTGACTAAATTGTCCAGAGGAATTTTTCTCAATTTTTTTATATAATTCTTCGTTTCCAAAATATCGAGCGCCAAAATCTAAAATTCGGAAAATATTGTTTTTTTTTTTTCACTATTTTTGCCATAACTTTTTTCGTTTTTGACTTTCTCGAATAATTCTTTTTGCACTTTACAGCTCTCGTAAATACGCGTCTTTTGAGATTCTTTTGATTGATTTGATTTGATTTTTTGAATATCATATCTTCACAACTCTCCGAGATATAAGGGGATCGCACTTTTTCATGAAATCGGAGCCTATACTGTTAAATTAGCATTGCATTTCAACGTGGCAATGCTGCCAGTCTTCTGGGCACGTTTCCGGATGACAGCGATGCGGACGAGTACTTCAACGCCTAAGTGTCCTTTGGTTTTTTTTTATTTTATTTGGATAGTAAGTTAGTTAGACTTTTATTTTAGTATCTAGTGTATATAGTTACTAAGATAAGATTACAATACATCCTAACTATTAATATTACAAATACAAAAGTAAGTTTGTTTATTTGTTTGTTACCTTTTCACGCCTAAACCACTGAACCGATCATCCTGAAATTTTGCATTTTTACTTTCATCCCGAAAAAAGTGTTGTTCCCGAGGAAAACAACAATAACGTTATTATGATAATGGATGGCGCCACGTGTCTTTCGAAACTATTGCGGGTGAAACCGCGGGGCGCTGCTAAAACCAATCGATTTGAACACAAGGCAAAACAAGAACTTGCACAAAACCCGCAATTTCAAATACCAACCGCGACATAGGCCGTTTACTTTTATAGTCATACAATAAATATGATACGACAATAGAAACGTGAGAAAGTATTCGATAGTTTGTAGGCTGTATAGGATCTGTTATGTAAGTATAGGTACATTCAACTAAAGGGTTTATCTTAAAAATATAGCTGACATACTTTTATTTAGAGAAAATGTAACTAACTATTTACTAAATTAAATGACTAACTAACTTACTATACAAATAAATACGTAAACAAAGGACACTTAGGCGTCGAAGTACTTGTTCGCATCGCTGTCATCCGAAAACGTGCCCAGAAGACTGGCAGCATTGCCACGTTGAATGGCAATGCTAATTCTTTGGCCAAAGAACGATCCAGCCCTCTGGTCACGTGAAGTGTCGATCAGCTGGCGAGAAATTTGACATACATAGAAATATGATGTAAAAGACTTGAAACTGCTTTAAAAGTAAAGTTTGCTACCAGTGTATCTCTTTGTTTAACTGTACATCAACGATCAGCGTCAAAAAAAACATCGCGACGAACGTACAGTTCCAAATTATCTGAATAAATTATTCATTCTTCAGGACCCCAAGATACAGGTGTAGCGGTATCTACAACGCCACATGCGAACAACGCGTCATACTGACGTCACGAAATCCTGCATCTCGCAAGCAGAGTTTACCGCGCAACTAGCATAGATACAACGGCCCGACATGAATCATCGGGCAGTTGCCCGTCAGACACAACACCCGTCTGGTCGGTAGATCCTCCCTTTTCTATAGAGTATGAGTGAACTTTACACCGCCTAGTTTGGGGATCACCACATGCAACAAATTGAATGTCTCCAACAGTTAAAGACAAAATTATTATGTTTAACGTAATTAATATTTTCTAAATAATAATTATTAATTTAATTGTAACAATGTTCAAATAAATTTTATTTATTAGAAAGGTTAATTCATATCTCAAAATCGTTGTCAAAATAATAGTTTTCGTTTATTGTATTTATTCTGAAACAGCCCGTTGTGTTTGGACGGTCTGTTCGTCCCGATATTTTTAACGTCGCCTGTAGGTACACACAAGAAAACAAATGGGGGATACATGTCGTTTTTATTCGGTACAGCGATCTTTTTCCCGCAAAAACATGGCGAACCGTGTTTTCAGCAATGTTATACATATGTATGTAGGCAGAGCGAAGGTAACCTTAATGAAGGCTTGCGAAAGGAAATGTAACAGTACAGCGTATATCAGAAAGGTATAATCATATTAATTAAGGATGTGATACAGACCATGAAACTGAACAACTTTCACCATGGGACTAATAAAAAAAAAATCAACCATCTCATACATTTTTGTCCAGCAGGTATTGAGGTTTTGTATGAGACAGTTAAAAATTTTTTCGTGATTACGATGTTGGTCCCATGGAGAAAGTTGTTCAGTTTGATGGTCTGTACCTTAACATGACCACATCTTGAACTTCAAAATTACATAAGACAGTTCCCTAAAACGCCCGCCGTTCTGGTGAACCAAGTACTTTAGCTGGGAAAAAGAAGTAGCACAATAAACCCGCCAGCAGAAACACACATTTCTGATACATGTTGTATGGAACCTGAGGGGCAATTCTTGTAATTTTAAGAACGTTTACAGTCTGAAGGCCAATACTCTTAATTTAAAACGTTCAAAATCTAGTCGCAGTCTCATCTCGGCGACAAACAAATGTCAAAAACTTGTCAAAATGTAGGGAAATTAGAGGTATTTTTGACCGATTGACACTGAGATCAGACTGTGAACGTTCCTAAAATTACGAGAATTGCCCCTCGGATCTCAGTCTCCATCTGTCAAAAATACGTCTTATTTCCCTACATTTTGACAAGTTGATTGTCGCTGAGATGAGATTGCGACTAGATTTTGAATGTTTTTAACTGCGGGAATTGGCCCTGATAGTGATAGTTTTGAGTCACAGCACACAGAGACGCCTCGTCGGCCGCTGCTACAGGAGGCATTGTCCACACATTCCAGTATTACGGTTTACTCACACTACGACACAAATGACGTATAATAGCACGGTTCGTGCGCGCAAGCCGTCCACACTATGGGAATTCTGTTACATTGCATGATACATTGCGACAATGTGGACGGCAAATTATTCTTTAATTGCATGTTACATTTCATGATACATTTCACCAGTCTGTACGCGGCATAAAAACTGACGACTGAAGTTTTGAACATATTTTCGGTACCACAAATTTTATTATTACAGCCGTCTATAGACGCTGCGACGTGGCGATTTCGAGCTCTGTGGTCGTTGATAAGCAGACAATACATCACGGAGACTCAGAAGTCTATGTAATGTATTGTCTGCTTATCAAAGACACACTTTACGCACCTTTTGTTGGATGTTTCAGGGAAAAATGTGTTATATCCATACTATTTTTGTATTTTTTTTTTTTATTGGGTGTATAACATAATCCAAATAGATGGAGAAATAAACTTAGGGATAGCTATTGTTCTGCTTAAACATCATCTTGATTACAACCATTTACAAAATGAAGGTTCGCAGGGAAGGTAGACCCGATTCAGAAAAAAAAAAACTATAACGTTCTACAGCGAAATGGTAAACAACAAAAGAAACGAAGATCCTGGAAATAAAACAAAACCAAGTATTATCCAGCCAATTAACTAAATTAAACTTTTCTTCTCCCAAAAATTCTTACAACAACAAAAAAAACTATGGCCCGCAAAGGGCTTTAACAATTCACTTACCTCCTTTCGACGAAAAAAAAAAAACGAAGCCAGAAACTTTTTATCCCACCATTTTTAATTCTCACACAAAAATCGCGGTAAACGCCAAAAAAATATAATAAAAGACCTTTACTTAGCGCTACATAACTTAAACACCCTACATTATGCCCTCTCATTCTATCTCGCGTTTTGGGGCAAAAATATCTAATGTTACTGCACAAGCGAAAATGGACTTTATGTTATGAGCAGTAAGGTATTCATGATGTAATGCTATTTGCAAAATGCGGATATGTTCAACGTGCTTAAAAAACCGCGTTCATTTGTCACCGGCAGATGCAGTCGAATCAGTTGTTGGGACATTAAAACAGCGGAGGATTTAGTGTTATATGCCTTTAGTCATACGAGTACATTCTAAAAAAAAATACACGGGAAAGTATCTCGCTTCATTGATGTTAACATTGATAAGACAGGTGATACTTATAACGGGTGCAAAAATACCCATCATCAGGCCGACCGTCACATAATTTTCCATTCATCCATGTGAAACCACGGTGTCGACGAAGTGGAATGAGTTAAAAAAAACGAAAAAACATCGTAAAGAAACCTGCGGAGTAATTTCGTAACACACTATCAGTTGCAATGGATTTAATTTTGACAGTTCAACAACATTCATTGCGTTATTTACGTTGTTGAGCAGACACATTTTTCGAACATATGGAGCAATGGATTAGCAATATACTTCAAAATGATTCTAAATGAGAGTAATAGTGTATTACGCGATTAGGGTGCTGGATTTGTGGTGTGAAATCGACAACATGCTATGTTAATCCCTGACAATCAACGCTTATGAAGAGATCTTGTTCCATGCCCTGCAGTTTATTTAACTCATCATCATCATCATATTAGCCAAAAGATGTCCACTGCTGGACATAGGCCTCCCCCAAGCACCTCCACTTCGACCGGTTCTGTGCTTCTCGCATGCAACGGGTTCCTGCGGCCTTCACAAGGTCGTCGGTCCACCTGGTGGGAGGCCTTCCAACGCTACGTCTTCCGGTACGCGGTCGCCACTCCAGAACCTTTCGGCCCCATCGGCCATCTGTTCTGCGAGCAATGTGCCCAGCCCACTGCCACTTAAGTTTGGCAATTCTTCGGGCTATGTCAGTTACCTTGGTCCTCCTTGGTCTCCTCATTTCTGATTCGATCACGCAGGGCAACTCCAAGCATAGCCCTCTCCATTGCCTTTTGGGTGACTTTTAGCCTTCTAATAAGGCCCATTGTGAGCGACCACGTTTCAGTGCCATATGTCATCACTGGCAACACGCACTGGTCAAATAATTTCGTCTTGAGACATTGCGGTATGTGGTACGAGAAGATATTGCGTAGCTTCCCGAACACTGCCCAGCCGAGTCGGATTCGACGATTGACCTCTTTCTCGAAGTTGGACCTACCTAACTGGACAGTTTGTCCTAGATAAACTACTTAACTAACTTTATTATTTAACTATTTTCCATAAATTAAGGTCGCACTCTCGCTCTCCTAATGGCTCAACCGCAGTCGGCAGGTGATTGAGCACTGTCCTTTGACACGGCCCAGAGGAAAAATTACGCGGGTTTTTTGCGAAGAACCCAGGTAAGCATTATGGCTGTGACTGTACGTTCCTTCATGCCGACTGAGATTTTAAAGATTACTGTAAAGTATGTCGCTCTTTTGTCTTTGTCCCCTCACATTTGAATTTTTCTGCATCGTATGTGCGTTAATGATGCTACGAATAATTTTTGCTACGCTATAATCCGGAGCATTTGCTACGAATTTTAACTTTATGCTACGCAGTTTTTGGTACGCTACGTTATACTGCAGCGCATAGGCTATGATACTGTAATTACATTGTGCTACTAATCTACGCGATGAAGCTGCGCTGTGGCGTCTACGATTTGCGATATGCTACGAAGACTACGACGCTACGTGTTGGAGTCACTCTACGTGAGCGAGATACGCTACGCCACGTAGACTTTGATTTCGTAGCTACTTGACGTTACGCGTAATATAGGCTAAGCTTTTGAGGTTTCTCTACGAATTGGATTCGCCCGAAGCTGACGAGGAGTTTTGTATCTGCTACGCTACGTAGTAGTTACCGAGTTCTTTTCTGCTTTTGGTCCTTCGCTACCTAAAGCAGGTTACTTAGCTCCTTTTGGGTAACACAGCATTCGAGTAAAAAACAAATCAACACCAACAAACACACCCTTTATCTCTAAACCATTTGCACAATACAAATCCGAAATCAGCACCGAATTCCGGGTCCCATTAGCAAGATCTAAATGCTGAACAAAAACCCAAATTAATTTATACGGACGGCCTTCCACAAAGAGATACAGGGATAAAAACCTCCCGGATTTCGGCTCGTTTCCTTATTGTATGATTCTGCTACCCATTCGTCATTTCCCTCGTCGGATTTCGCAGATCACGGCTGGTCGAATACATTATCCATTTACTTTGGTTCGTAGGTAAAAAGAATCGAATTTCGAATGGCTATAATACCTACCTATGTAGATGTGTTTTTGTTTTTTAAAAGGATATCGGTTTGGATTAGAATTCCGGGTACAGATTTCATTTGGACAGCGGCTATGTGTGTTTAAAACAAAATAAAATGAAGGTGGATAAACGAAGTTTGCTAATTCCATTTCATTTAAATATCACTCTCTATTTTCACATGCAGATTCGATTAGGAATCCTAATTCTATATGAGCAGTGGTGGCCGCGTGGTAACGGCCGCGACTTACGATTTGTAGGTCGTAAGTTCGAACCCAGGCGCTTTACTTTGTGTATATTATTTCATCACCACTGCTCTGAAAACGGTGAAGGAAAACATCTTGATGAAAATATCCTAGAACCAAAACTTGGAAGGCATGTGACATCTATCAACCCACACTGGGCCCGCGTGGTAGATTACGGCCCACTGCCTCTCACAGAGAGGGGGCCTGTGTCCCAGCGGTGAGAACGTTGTAGGCTGATTATGCTTATGTTATATGAAATATAGGTATATATATTTATTTCCTAATTCTGCAGAGACAAAACCGAATTTAAGCTTAGTGAATAATGATCAAACATGAGCTCAATACAGGCAGGTTTATTTTCCCGAAATCCCGATAATAAACCTGCCTGTGTTTCCACATTAAAATAAACAACATAATCTATACATACAAATAAATAAAATGTAAGTCTCTGTTTGTAACATCAAAATAACAGATTTTTAATAAATGGTTTATGAAAGAACATTTTTTTTTATTTTTGTCTGTCTGTTTGTTCGTTCCGGCTAATCTGTGAAACGGATGGACTGATTTTGATAGGACTTTTACTGGCAGATAGCTGGTTTTATGGAGTAACATATATGCTACTTTTGTCCCGGTAGCGGGACAAAAAGTAGCCTATCCACGGGAAAATTTCCCGTGGGATTATTTCCAAAATCCGCGCAAGCCAAGCCGCGGGCAGACGCTAGTATGAGCATAAATCTGACCTAGTTATATCAGGTGGAATTTCATTAAAACATCTGATTGCTCCAGAACCAGATTCAAATTCGATTAAAATAATCGTCACGTTCACTCAAAATTCCTAATGTGATATTCGAATCACGTCAAATTTGATCCATTGAGGTGTGTGCCGCTAAGATTGTATATAAGGTGTTTCAAAATTAACCCAACAAACTAAGATTAAGAGGTACTTTAGACCATCGAACTGAACAAATTTCACTATGGGACAAACTCTGAAATCACGAAAAAAAAAGCTTGAATTGAACTTTTATATTAAACAGCTGATTTTTTTTCGTTATTTCAGAGTTGGTCCCATAGTGAAAGTTGTTCAGTTTGATGGTCTAAAGCACCTCTTAAAGTCTTATGGGTTCATTTTGAAACATCTTATATAATATCTTAGTATAGAGACACACCTACCGAAAATTACGTCGCGTGTTTCAGCGCAGAAGCTCTAGCACGAATGCGTAACATAAAAGTAACGTAATTTCGAACGATTTTTGAATCGAAAATACAACTATCCTTTAGCATTTTGATTTACATTTTTGCAACATACGCAGTTGGTTATTACCGATAGATATGAATAAAGTTCTAATAAAAATATGTAAAAAAACATGGGCGAAACGAGTATTTCCAATTAAATAATCGTTCTAAATTCGCCACAGAAATGTATGTTTCCACGTATCCGAATGCTTTGACACACCAAATCGAAAATTACCTACGCTAAAAAAGAAAATGAAAAAGAACGTTGAAATTCCGACCAACCGATTTTTACGCAGGGACTGATTTTCACGCTTACGCCAAAATGCGACGCGATTTTCGGCGGGTGTGTTGGTGTTACTTTAAAGAACATTGCGAGTTAATTTCGGCTAGTGTATCGGTCGACTAAGATTAGAATAGAACCTTCTTGGTAACGAAGTGTTTGCGAGGAATATCCACAAAATCAATAGTGTAACGAACTCTTCAAAGAATTGCTGAAACTCAATTGCTATTAACCGGTCTCGAGATTGGAAAAGGTTTTAAGAATTTCTTTCTTTTTTTTGTTGAATTAATTTTGCGGTATCTTTGTGTATTATTTTGTGTAGACGAAGTGGTTTTCTTTGAAATTTAATTACGAGTTAAATCATCATTATTTTAAGCCCTAGCTTTCTGTTGTTTATTTCGGTAAGTTGTTGTGACTTCTGCAATACCAGAATCTGAATTGCAGATGCGAGGATATTCAAGACACAAAACTGATAGATCTCAATCAACAATCAACTCAGCCTATCGCAGTCCACTGCTGGACATAGGCCTCTCCCTAGGCTGCACCACAACACCTTGTCCTCGTCTTTCGGCATCCAGTCTGTCCCAGCCACCTTTTTAAGGTCGCTGGTCCATCTAGCTGGAGGGCGTCCCATACCACGCTTCCCTATACGCGGTCTCCACTCCAGGACTGGTCATCGGTCATCGGTCCTTCGACAAACATGGCCCATTGCCACTTCAGTTTACTTACTCTGCAAATCGATGCCACCCTGTATTGTGGCGGCATCTACAACGCCACATTCAAACTACGCATCACAAAAATACAAACTACGCAAAATCCTGCATCACACAAGCAAAGATCCAATTACGACTAGGATATATACGAGTACAAGCAATGGACAAAATTGTCAACATTTTTAAGCTTGAGTACGAGGCTTTTGACTACGTTGTATGTGTATATTTTATGTCTTTTTTTATTTTTATTTTATTTGTAATGTTCGTTTTGTTTGTGCAGAATAAACAATTTTTCTTTCTTTCTTTCTTTTCTTTTTACAACGTACCGACATCAATCGTCGGGTAGTAGTCCACCAGACACGACAACCGTCTGGTCGGAGGATCCTGCCTTTTTTTAAGGAAGGATGCTAAAAGTTACACCCTGTTCCTCATACATCTATGATATCATTATTACTTTCGTTAATAATTGTTTCAGCAGATAAATTAACTACAAACTCGTCGAGTCACCTTGATATTGTGGCAGAAACAGTAAGCAAAATTTAATATTATATTTGAACGCCATTAAAACATCTCTCTCTGGGTTTTTGTAAAGTAAATTCGTTGCTCCTTTCATAATGTACACTTCAAAAGGACTGTTTAATATGTAAAGTGGGAATTTTTACTAATTTTGGATAGTGGCTGCTTTCGTTTTGTTATTTTGTTGCTTATATTTTTGAAAGTATTTGAATTATGATTAAATGGACAGTGAATTTAACTGTAGACTACATAATTATAATGTTTCGCTTCCTCAACAAGCGTATTGGCTCAGTGGTACCGGCCGCGTCTTACGAGGTCATAGGTTCGAACCCAGACAGGCGCTTTACTTTGTGTAAATTATTTGATCACCAGATCACCACTGCTCTCAAAACGGTGAAGAAAAACATCGTGAGGAAACCGGCATGTCCTAGCATCAAACATTCGAAGACATGTGACATCTAAACATCATCATCATAATCTAATGTTAACATTGTTATTTGATTTGATTTCTACCAGCCCGCACTGCTTGGGCTCGCGTGGTGGATTACGGCCTATTTCCTCGCACAGAGAGGAAGGTTGTGTCCCAGCAGTGGGAACATTATAAGCTGATTATTCTATGCTGCTTTGTCGATTATTGACTTACATATATATAGCTGTGCTGAGGGGCTTGTGGCTAAGTAATATCAGCCGCACGGGTTGATCGATCAGGTTAAGCTACGCTTGCCGCGGTTGGTCCGTGGATGGGTGACCATCTTTACATATCAAGACCCCTCCGTGCCTCGGAAAGCACGTTAAGCCGTTGGTCCCGGCTGTCATTCGTGGAACTTTGACAGTCGTTACGGGTAGTCAGAAGCCCGAAAGTCTGACAACCAGTCTTACCAAGGGGTATCGTATTACCCAGTAACTGGGTTGTGGAGGTCAGATAGGCAGTCGCTCCATGTAAAATACTGGTATTCAGCTGCATCCGGTAAGACTGGAAGCCGACCCCAACATAGTTGGGAAAAGGCTAGGCAGATGATATATAGCTGTGCTGTGCCATTGATCAACTACTAAATGACTAAACCATTCAACAGACATATTATCCTAAATACTTTCCATAATATTTCACCAATACCCAAGACCTCTTTAACAATGAGCTGGTTCAGTTTATATTGCGAATAAAATATAAATACTTCGGTCGAAGTACTCAAAACTCGTTTTATACCAACAAAGTGCGTCATTACTAAAGTCTGGCAATGAATTTAGTGGATTTGCTTAATTTGAGAATTATACTGGACGATAACGCTTTTTATGTGTCTGTGCTGCTAAGTTAGATTTAGTGTGTAATAGACGTACACAGAGTAGAAAAACTTTAGATACTTTCGTTCCCATACAGGCTGTCAGGGACATCGACGCACAAAGTCATCATCTGCCTAGCCTTTTCCCAACTATGTTGGGGCCGGCTTCCAGTCTAACCGGATGCAGCTGGATACCAGTATTTTACATGGAGCGACTGCCTATCTGACCTCCACAACCCACATACTGGGTAATTCCCCTTGATAAGACTGGTTGTCAGAGTTCCGGGCTTCTGATGACCCGTAACGACTGTCAAAGATCCATAAATGACAGCCGGGACCAACAGCTTAACGTGCTTTCTGAGGCACGGAGGGTCTTGCTTTGTCCAGAACTGGACGTCTTTCGGCTGAAATAATGATGATGATGATGACCTAATAATTTCAATAAAAATTTTAGCGTATCCAAATTTTAAAAACATGAATGGTAATTTATTTATTCGTTTTTAGTAAATCAATGTACAGACTGTATAAAGCTACGAATTAACAACTTTTGTTAAAAAATATTTATCATATCTGGGCAAGGATCGTCACTCACTGGAAGCCTTAGGGAGGACATCGCCATCGAGGTAGACGACGGTGACGGTGTGGTGTGACGATTTGATGACGTTTGCAGGGCCAACATGGCCAGAGATCGCACAAGAAAGGAAGGGTGGTTTGGAAGAGAAAAGGAGACGTCTTTGCCCAGCAATGGGACACAATATAAAATAAGAAAGGGCAAACTAATGAATAAGAGGTTTATTACCAAATTCTTAATTTCTCATCAATATGATGTCTGCAAATTAATGACCTTGAAAATATAAGAAAAAATACCATACACATTAGAAAACTTAATGTGCAGTGGTGGCCCAGTTATAGCGACACCGTCTTACGAGTTGTAGAGTTGTAGGTCGTGAGTTCGAATCCACTTTGCACTTGGCACTTTGTGTATTTAATTTCATCACCACTGCTCTCAAAACGGTGAAGGAAAACATCGTGAGGAAATGTTGTTGAACCAAATATTTTAAGACATAATGACATTCACCTACCCGCACTGTAATCGGGTGGTGAATTATGGCCCACTCCCTCTAACACAGAGGCTTGTATCCCAGCAGTGGGACTGAATACGAAATAGAAAACTGGTTAAGCGATTACCGAAATCGTGCTTTGACGTCGTATACGAATCTACGATTGTAAAAAACTTTAAAAGTTGATTTTCTATCAGTATAGGTATCATGCAAACTATCACAACAAAAAAGAAAAGAATCCAGCTATCATCATCCATAAAACAAAACCTAAAATACCATTACATCAACTGCGAATCCAAAGCCTAGCCCATAATTTCCAATTCACTCTCTAAGGAATACCATACGTTACAATATAGTGTTTCACAACCATATTCCCGTATATTTTCGGCTCTAAATCAGGCGCGAGACAAACATTATAACAGTCGCCATCTTTCTTTCCTCTCATTTTATTTCAATACAATAAATAGATATTACTGTTCTGTTGACTTAATGGTCTATACGTCACATAAGATGGTGTGTTGAGTTATTTATTTTTAGGGTTTTGATGGCGAATTCTGGTGTACGGTTTTCAGGAATAAATAAAGTCAATCAACTCAGCCTACTGCAGTCCACTGCTGGACATAGGCCTCTACCAGGCTGCGCCACAACACCCTGTCCTCTGCCTTCCGCAACCAGCCTGTCCCACCCAACAGATAAAGTGCTGAAGCCAATCTAAGGTCAAGCTACCCGAAGCTAAGCAAACGTATTTGGTAGCCCTTCGTTTCGAAAGGTCTCTTATATGTGACTATTGCTATCTTCTTAGCGAATCGAAGTTTTTGCCATAAACTTCAAATATGTTTCAGCTATGTGAACTCACCCACTGACGCAGTCATAAGGTCATTAAGTTAGTGCATAGATGACAGGGCATGCGTCACAAGATTGCCATTAACCAGGAAAATATGCAGATTCTGGGCTACTCCTGAGAATTCCTTGAAAAACTCAAAGAGCAGTGCAGCATAAATTCAATGAGGTGAAGCGAGATCAACTCGTTGCAAATCTAGTGTGGACTAACTCTAGTTTCCCTAGTGCTCGATAACACACTACACTTCACTATTATCATAGACAATGCCATAAAGTTCTCGCCGCCTATTTGGCAACTTATCATCGACATAATAAAAATAAAGACTAAAATACCGGCCACAATTTGTCCAAAAAAAACATACAAAAAAAAATGATTTGTATTCCAACAAAAATAATGGTTTATTTTATACAACAAAAAATATTGTAAATGATTTTATTGTGTAAACAAAATATGGAGCGGTATTTAGATATGGGTAGAGGGAGGGTGATCAATCATTATATAATTTATGTGCCATTACACAATGAAAGGGAGCAGAGGATGACGAAAACGAAGATTGAGAAACGGATTTTTTGGCAAAACAATATACCTACTGTTGTTTTCGTAAACATATGTTTTTGGGTAATGCTTGGCACACTATTCTCAACCACTGCAATGTTTGCAAGCCACGTGGTTACCTAGCACCCTAATTTGCGTAACACACTATCAATCAAAATCTGATTAATTTTGATGGATATTGCTAATCCATTACTTTATATGTTCTAAAAATTTGTCTGCTCCATAAAGTAAATAAAGCAATGAATGTTCCTGAATTACTGTCAAAATGTTACGCAATTACCCCGCAGAGGCCCTAGCACGAACGTGTGACGTAATCGTAAAGTAAATTCGAACGATTTTTGAATCCAAAATACAGACAAAACAGTATCCTATAGTTTTTGGTTTTTATTTTTTACATCAAGCGCAATTATTACCACCCATAGATAATTGAATAAAGTTTTGAGGCTTGACTTGGGGGCCTGGCTTGGGGCTTGTGGCTTAATAATAACAGCCGCACGGGTCGACCCTTACCGCGGTTGGTGTGTAGCTGGGTGACCATCTTTACATACCAAGGCCCTCGGAAAGCACGTTAAACCGTTGGTCTCGGCTGTCATTCGTGGATCTTTGACAGTTGTTACGGGTCGTCAAAAGTCCGAAAGTTTGACAACCAGTCTTACCAAGGGGTATCGTATTAGTAACTGGGTTGTGGAGGTCAGATAGGCAGTCGCTCCATGTAAAATACTGGTATTCAGCTGCATCCGGTTAGACTGGAAGCCGACCCCAACAAAGTTGGGAAAAGGCTAGGCAGATGATGATGATGATGATGATCATTCGAATCAGCCATACAAATACTTAAGTGAGAATTGGTCTCAAATGTCATGATGTCATGAAATAGTCATTCAATAGCGTAAATGATAAATGATTTTATTTCTGTAAGTTCGTTTGTACAAACACTTTTACACGTCAATCATATTTTTTTTAAAGCTAGATGAGGTCGGCGTTTCCTATCTGACTACTCTGAGAAGAAAGGCCGAAACAAACTCAGAGGTCACAGTCTCTTTTAAAGTTCAGACAAAATCTTGGTCAGATCATGTGAAGACCATGTAGATTGGTGTCTGAAATGGTCTTTTGAGGAAAGAACCACACAGATTGAGCGGACCTGTCCAGTCAGTGCACGCATTTGTCAAAAATCGTGCAGCTCAACTCAGAACTTGAGGAGCTCAACGATTCGACGAACAATACCAAAGAAAGGACATTTGGGTAGGCCGCGTAAATTACTCAAACTGCCAGATCATGATTAAAACTAACTAAGAAGGAAAACAGAAAATAGAAATGACCCACATAGTCCTCACATTCACAATAATTAAATAAAATAAAAATACTTTACAAAGTAAATATTCATGTCATTGTATATATAAAATGAATAAATGTCAATGTGTATATAAAAATCCAGACATAATCTTTGAGGACCATGTAGATTGGTGTCTGAAATGGTCTTTTGAGGAAATAACCACACAGATTGAGTGGACCTGTCCAGTCAGTGCACGCATTTGTCAGTAACCGTGCAGCTCAACTCAGAACTTAAGGAGCTCAACGATTTGACGAACAATACCAAAGACCGGACATTCGTAATATGAACTTAGAGATGTATTGATGATTTTTATGATTATAATATCGTATGAATAAACTAGCTTCTGCCCGCGACTTCGTCCGCTTGAAATTTCACCCTCCCCCCATTCTTGGGGTGGAATTTTGAAAAACCCTTTCTCAGTGGATACCTTCTCTTCACAAAGAACGCACCATCCAAATTTCATGTCTCTAGGACCAGCGGTTTAGGCTGTGCGTTGATATACTTATGAGTCAATCAGGACTTTGAATTTTATATATAGGGTGACTGGTAATTAGTGACCGATACCTAAACACGTGATTGTACTCATGATAACAAACAACTTTTACTATGGGACCAAACCCGAAATCGCGAAAAAAAATCAGCTGTTCCCTACATTTATGTTCGTATAACTCGTCAAAATGTAGGGGACAGCTGATTTTTTTTTCGCGGTTTCAGGTTTGGTCCCATAGTAAAAGTTGTTTGTTATCATGAGTACAATCACGTGTTTAAGTATCGGTCACTAATTACCAGTCACCCTATATGCATATAGATATTTGTTACAGCCGCGAATCATATTTATATCAACATACATCCTGATATTGACCTGCAAATTGCAAAAGTCGTAAAAAAATTTGAATTTCACGGACTACCTTGAAGCTTTCGCATTAATATTTCAGGGTTATATTGGGCTCCTCATGTAAACATAGGCTTACTACACAATAGATAAACACAGAAGGCCGTCTCCATAATAATAAGCGAAAACGCACGCACACATAGACACGCTTCACTGGCATTTGTTTGAGATCGCCGCACGTACGCGTCTATGTGTGCGTGTGCCAGCTTTCCCTCGTTGTACGGAGCCGACCTTCTGTATCTATATATTTGGTGGGCTCACGGGGGACACCCCAAGGACCTCAGTTGGGCCCAAAGTTTAATTAGCTAAGTTTATGGTAAGCTCAAATGTTGGTGTTTAGAGGATTATGTGAAACTCATTATAGAATATTATAGATTATGTGAGTTTGTTGTCAGAGAGGTGGTCGAGACTAGCAGTTAGAACGGGCGATTTTTTTTTTATTTGTGAAGTAAATTTCTTTTCAAGTCGATGATACAACAAAAAGACTTGTTGACCTGCTAAATAACTTTGACCCAAAAATAAATAAGGAACTGAAACTTTACATTACGACCGCAACCATCCGCCATCTTTCCATGAATTTAATTTAATATTTATTTCTGATTGTGCTATTTAAATCTCATCGAATACTGCACTGGTTGACGTCATCATGCCAGAGCCGTCTGTCGCTGAAAATCAGCGCTGGGGTTCTGTCCCGCATAGAGTCCTAGCATTATGCTGAGCGATGGCCGTTTTGCGTGGATGTGACGCATATTTCCCTCAACTTGTCCTTTTTTTTGTTCCTTCTCAACGTCACATTTGCCGCAAATAAACGTATTTTCTTTCTTTTCTTATCAGAAAACAGTATGGTATGCTGTACAGTTTACTAATTCCATGTTTATAACTAACGCAGCTGATATACTAACCTCCTAACTAATAAACGTATTATATCAGATGAGTAGTTACACACCGATTTCTCTCTTTCAGGCGTCAGTAATTTGACTTTCGAAAGAAGAAGACAAAGCGTTGTGTAAATATACAGACGCTATACAACGTTTATTAGTAAGGGGGTAAGTGTATTACTATTACATATACTGACATGACATAACCTGTGAAAAACATGCACATGAACGTGGTTTTAATTCAGATGGTCTTATTACGTAACATTTTTTCTTCCAATATTAAAATTGTTTGCCACCCACCCATACGTCAAAGTCAAAATCGAGACCGAAAAAATAACATACTTGAAATTATAAAATGGTGGACCTTAAATAATTCATGTGTTTTCACTTAACAAAATATTTGACCAAGATTTTAAAACCCGACAGGATCGCTTTAATCTTTCTTCGTTCTCCGAGACATCAACTTTAATTTTACAGAATCTTTTTTGCAAAATTTCATCAATGAAAGAGGAAGGTTCCAATCTTCTCAGCCGAGCTTTCATATTGTTTTTTTTTTCTCTCTTTTCCACCCAGCCAAAGATTCTCCTCATTCGAAGATTAATAAAATGTAAATTTTCTGACACGGCTCGCGTTTCCGAACAATTTTGCGAAAGTGTTTCTTAAAAATTCTTCGAGATTCGAGAGTCTCAAGGTTGTGCATGATAGAGCTAATCTTTTCAACAAACTGTATATTTTAACGTTGATTTTTGGGCCGAAGTTTTGGAGAGTAGATTGTGAAATGATACTAGAGCTCATTTGTGAAGTAGAACGGTTTATGTAATCAAATCTTCAGCTAGAAGTATACGAGGCTGGTGGATAATGGGTATTCAGATTTATTCATCGTTGAAGAGCTTAGAAAGTCATGAATGATGGTATGAAAATTCGCACAAGTTATTATACGTAAATGAGATGGAGACTGCATGTCTACTTGATTCAAGGTCAAACCACTGAACTTAATTTTCATATAGGGTTTTAATTTTTAAGTACAGTCCGTCAAATCTAAGAAGTACCGTTTGACGTTTCATATTTTTCAAACCGAAACAACTTTGTTCATACGTACATTATTCAGTTTCGATAACCTTTTTCATAAAACCATGAATTTAGAAAGATTTCATTATTGTATCTAAAAATGTACAATTCTTAATATCTAAATGTAATTGAAAACTTTCAAACAAAGCAAAATAACACATATTTACACAGTAAATAATTTCTAATAGTTATATTCTTGACCTCATTACAAAGTTACGTAGTTAGGTCACTGCACGTAGTGTTGCGACTCTTCGGATACACTTGTATGCAAAAAAATCGTTTACATATACGAAAAATCGAATGTATTATTTACAAATTACACTTGACAACCAAACAAATATTTTTTTCATGTGAATGGGATTTATCTCACATATTACGATTACATAACTAAATAGTTATGTAATCGTAAAATATGAGATAAAACCCATTCACCAAAAATACGTATTTATAAATCAAATATATTTGCTTCTTTAAAAAGTTGTCGAAAGCGATTTGTCGATTTTTGATTTTCGCGCCCAAATAAGTCGGGGTTTCTCGCGCTAACGCTGTCGAAATAGTAAATGGAGTCAGGGATAGTGTTTTTTACATTTATTTTTGTGTATGATAGTATGGGTTTGCATATTACAGAGAAATAAACAAATTTTTAACAAGCACATCCATTGATTTTACAATTACAATTTTTTCTTCTAAGTCTTATTTCTACGTCTAAAACTAATAAAAAACTTTTTTACAAAAAAAAACAACCGACTTCCAAAAAAAACACTACAAAGTGAAAAATAACTTTAATTTTGGAAGTCGGTGTCGTTGGTTCCACATTTTCGTTTTTTTGACACCGACTTCCGAAATTAAAGTTATTTTTCACTTTGTAGTGTTTTTTTTGGAAGTCGGTTGTTTTTTTTTGTAAAAAAGTTTTTATTTTTCGCTTTTTAGTTGTACCTACCCCATAATACAAATTCATATAACACTAATTGCTATGTGAATATTAGTGACAGGAAGATAAACATCATCAATATAAACTAAGTGGAAAACAAACGTATTGTTGAATCTAATTCCAAAACTACCCAAGCAAAGTTCATAAAATTTATATGGGACCACCTCTGAAGCATACCTTATTCATTAATTAGACTAGATGCTGATAATCCTGGCTGCAGCATCAGGCCAGACTTATGTCAACATTGCATTGAACTTATAATTTAGTCCTGTTTAAAATGAGCCCAAACACGACTATGGTGCTGTAATTTCAAGGTTTGTACTTTTTCTGATGCTCCTGGCTTCAGCATCAGGTCTCTCTCGTGTTCCTCATTAACAGTACATTTATCCACACATCGAGCCCTTTTCAATGAGCCTAAACACGATATATCTGCTGTTAGTTGTCGAGGAGTTAGGCACTCTGCAGACTATCCTGATGCAGCATCAGGTCATGACATGATGATCATGAGACCAAATGTGGCAAATGCCCTATCCATACCAAACATCAAAATAATTTACTAAAACGGGACCCTTGCCTGTTCGAGTAACTTCTTACTGTTAAGAAGTTGTACCTTCCATCATCAGCTCAGCTACCTGAGATGGTGACAACCATACGCAAATACACAAGATACTTAATAAAATATGCGAAAAACAATAAGTGAGCCTATAAAATTTGAGGGTTGCCCTCGATTTCTCTAAGATCCCATCATCAGATCCCGACTTGTTGACTATGGGACCATTTGGGAAGTATACCCTTTCCAACAAAAAAAGAAATTTTCAAATCGGTTGGCAAGCGACGGAGTTATGCGCGAACAAACCTAAAAAAAAAAAAAAATACAAACATTCGAATTGAGAACCTCCTCCTTTTTTAGAAGTCGGTTAAAAATAAGGTATGTAGAACCCATTCACAAAAATGTTGTTGCCTGATGTTATAAATTAACGACGTTACTGCGCGACCGCATAATGCACTGAATACACAGATACCCTAAAATAAATTAATTTAATTATTTTTAGGTCAATAGGCAAAATACTAGTACTAGTAGTGAATAAAAAAATATCCTAAACATTTCTTTTATTTAATTATAACAATTGATTTCTTAAAATTCGGATATTATAGTAATCGATCTCTTAAAGTTCGGATATTATAGTAATCGATTTTTTCATCCCATCCCTATCATTCAATTGTCAGAACTGTCAAACGGTACTTCTTAGATTTGACGGACTGTAATAACTAAACCAACTTTAATCTTCTCTTTCTCTCTTTTTCTTTCTCTTTAGTCTACGAAGACTAAGGGCAAATTTTATCAATGAAACTGAACGCAACCAGCACATCTAAACTGCGTTCAAGAGCTGTGGTAGCGGGATCGTCCGAAAGGGTTACCGCTGCCCCGGAACATAAAGGGCTAAGGAAGGAACACGGGTGGGTTTTAGTCAATAAGAGTCTGACACTCCCTTCCGCTCCACCCAGAGCGGAAGGAGTCATTAGATGATTTCCCACCCAAAAAAAAAGAGCTGTCATCAGTGTCGTTATTGTTGTGGAATATTGACACTGACAGCTCTTGAACGTTCAGATGTGCTGACCGCGTCGTTTCATTGGTGAAATTCACCCTAAATTATATGAGATGACCTACTTTCGAAAATTAAAAGCTTAGGTTCAAATAAAACAAAAGAAAAAGGGTACAACAGCACTGGACTCATCGCTTCACACATATTCAATATTGACATCAAACACACGAAACAAGACCAAATTTTTTGAATAAAATATGACGAGAATGTAAAAGACCAATTTCCCTTACCTTCATCAAATATTAAGTACGTACAAATGTATAAAGTTCGTAAATACAGAAAGAAGAGATCACACGAAGCTTCGGTTTCGGTCACGGTTTTAGCCAGTTTCGGCCGAAAAGGCCGGTTTCGGCTACTATTTTCGTTTTGGCCAAACAGAGGCCGAAACTGTGGCACTGCAGAAACTAGCGTTCCTGAGCTAACGGTTATGATAGATCGTAACTAAAGACAGCCTCTTGGTGTAGTCATCTGGTGGGTTCCACAATAACACTTCGCCCGATCTAGGAATCGAACCCAGAATCCTAAGATGGTAACTCGAGACTTCATTGAATAGTACCTTAGTTACAATGCAATGTCAGAAAAAAAAACAATAAATTCCAGGGTATAATGTGAATTTACATAATAATATGTTTTCGTTTCGGCCGAAACTAGAAGAGGGGCCGAATATTTGGTTACGGTTTCGGCCGAAAATCATATTTCAGTCTAACTCTAACAGAAACAGCAAGTTGAACCTTTTAAAACGAAAGTGACCCGTGGACGGTCGAATGAGGAAATTAAAGATATCAACGTATAGAATTGCTCAGGAAACGAACGAGAGATGAAGCGAAATATTGGCAACTCATTCGTTTCGTTGGTATTCGACTGTAGGTATTTATTTGTATATCATAAAATTGATGGTATTTGTTGGAAATTGTATAAAGTATTTTGTAGAATAAAAATGTACTGTAGGACTTGAACAGTAACTACCAAAAGCAGGATAAGATAGAATTACGTTAACATTTTTCCATTTCATCTGTGATGGCACATTATAATTTAAAATTAAAATAAACACTCAGGTGATCCTGATGGATTGCTTGATTATGTTTTATGATATTTAAGTCATACATTAAATTAGTCAATAAAAACATTATAGTGTACAGTTCAAGCATACGGAACTAGAATTTTAAATTATAATGTGGTGTGCCACATGACAGCTAAAGTGGAAAAATGTAAACTAACTTTTGGAGGCCAAAAAAAACCCTTAAATTTTATATACGTCGGGAGAGGCTGATTAGTGGATTCTTCACTGTTGAACATTTTGCTAGGCGTAGATGTGTGTTGCGGGCGAGAAGAAAATTTTTAGGTTATATTTGAACTTGACAAAATTTATAAAACGAAACGTTGGACAGTTTCTAGGCACTTGTTGTCCGTACAACGTCCGATGTTCAAGAGCTGCAGCACGCCGCTAAAGCGCTCTCGTTGACTCGCACGAACGTCAGGCTAGACTCTGTCGAATCGCGCCAACTTCACACTTGCGTTCGTTGTCAATTGACATCCCGTACTCGTGTGACTCTTTCGATATAATAATATATTTACATAGGATCATGATTAGACATAGTGTCAAAAATACCTCTGTGGGCGCAGAATTGGGAGACGGGTAAACTAGAGAAATAACTCCTTATTAGAATGTCCGTACTGATCATTGCTATGGAGTCTATTATAAGGACATTTCTTAATACTTACTACAGAACTAAATACTCTGAACTTAAAAAGGAAACATTGAGCAGTTCCTAGGCCAGTAAGTGACGCGAACAAAGGTGTTTGTGTGTTGTTTTTATGTGCATACTCATCATAACAGATCCGACATATTTTTATCCACATCGCTGTCAATGAATAATGGCTAAGATTATCAACAATGGCAGATATTATTGACTCTTTTTCTAAAATAAACTTTATAATTAAAATGACCAAAAACATGAACAGAAAATCTCTTAATTGGGTAACTTAATAATTAATTGGTAAGAATATATCTTTAATATTGATACCTACAAAGTATCTATAGTTACACAATGAAAATCGCTGGCGAACGTAAGTTTTAAGCGAACAAAACCTTAATTATTCATCAATTATTTCTCAAAGTACCACTTCTCGTCGGAAATATACAGAATGAAATATTGTACAGATTTAATAATGAAATGAAATCCTAAAATATAAATTCCGATACAAAATGTACAGCCGCGGACAATGGCGGTCGACCACTTTTCACCCTATGCCCTTGGTAATAAGGTTGAAAAGTTGTCCACCACCAGTGTCCGTGATGGTACCTGTAATCAATAATTAAATTTGTATTTATATAAGGGTGAGTTCGTAATTAAGGGAAACAATTTAGAGGTTTATCTATAAACGTTGCTTAAAATTTATAAATGATTAGCGACTGTTACCATACATTTCTGACGTTTTTTTTTTATTGCTGAATGGCACTTGCACTTGACCTTAAACACGCCTGATGGAAAATGATGGATGAGGTCTAAAAAAGAACGAGCGTGCCCAAAAAATGCCTGTTCACTCTTGCTAAGATTACTCTAAACTTTATGCAACGTTTATAAATAAAGGAGACAGTGTTCGACTACCTCAACTGTAAGGTCAGTTCAGACGAATGATTGACGCCTGGACGGCAACAATACTACCACCTATTGGGACTGTTGATTTTACAAATTAGTTTGAACTCTTCAATACACAAGCGAGTCCAAAGTCCCCAAGCAAGTTAGCCGTTTCATCTCACCGACGTCATAAGTCCGTCTATGTTTGTAATCAAACTGTTCCAGATACGGTATTGATATTTTCTTGTAGCGAGAATGCAAGAACATTCACTCATTCACTTGATTGATTCACCTGGTTACCTTACTCTAAAACAGAGAAGATATTTCGCTATTCGTAGCCGTAAATTATTTGTTATTTTAAATAATGTTTCCTCGATTTATTTCAGACGACGAATTAAAAAAGCCTGAACAGCGAGCCTTCATCATCTACCTCGCCTTTTCACCTCTACAACCCAGTTACTGGGTAATACTACTTATCTGGACAGCGACTGAAAAATCTGTCAAATTTCTTTAATAGATTTTCAACTTTATTGCTAAAGCATAAGGTTCAAAGTTGATTGGGAAAATTTGAGTTTCGGGTAGCTTGATGTGCTGGCGTCTGTACCTACTCGGTTTTAATGTATATCCGATATGTCAGTGAGTGATGGCAAAGTATTATGTTTATGTTTTGTTTTCACTTCTGTCGGCACTCCCGGAGTGCCATTGATTTTTTTTAACAGAGGGAGGTTTTGAATCCGTTGTTGAATCCATGGTAATAGGCTACGCGTCAATGTCATTGCCAAGCTGTATAACGCGATAAATAAAAAATCCATTTGAAGATATATTTACAAACGTTTTTACCTTGAATAAAATCAGAGAAACGTTATATAAATACTCGTCATATTTACAGCTTGAAAACTTAACACACTCCAAACGCGCGTTTTAACGTTTCTCGCCTGAACTCACTCTAAGAGGCCTTTATGGGAAGTTGTTGAAACTTTATTCCAATTAACTAGTAATAATTCTACATTTTGCCGAGTTCGAAGCTAAATAATTTGGAGCGAAATTACGGAATAACTATGAGAATTTCGTCGAACAACTTTGTTGTGACGTCAAGAGATTGTTGACCTTTAAGAGACTCTTTTGGCTGAGCTGGCTAAATAAGGATTCTGTGGCCTTGTTGATGTTGGTAAAAAAGAAGGTTTAGTTGAAGTTGATATTCTTCCGGTTGTTGTTTTATTATTAAAACTTTGGGACAGATTTCTTTTTGACATCATAAAACTGATCCGTAAGACATCCTCATAACATAGGGTCCAGTTGAAAACCATGTGTCAGGCATTAGTTGTCTGATATTTATGCTGAACTGGGCCTATTCGGCGCAGCCGCAGCACATAATAGTATTTTAAGTTTTTTTTTGTTTCTGTGTGAATATTGTGAGCCTTACACTTACCTGGGTCAAATAAACTTATTTTCTTTCATTACATTTTTCTTTCTATTTTTTTTTCATTTTCTTTCTTTTTGTCATTTTCTTTCTTAAATGTTCTTTCTTTTCTTTCTTTATTTTTTTACACAGGCCTCTAACTGTTTCATTACATGACAAAGGCCTCTGCGTTTAGGCGATTTAGAACCATGAATGTAAAGTCCAGGTTTTCTTGCTATGTACGTCTTCACTGTTATCTGAATAACTGTGAAGACAAACGCAAGATCACCAGTGACATCTATAATGATGTTCAAGATTTTAATTAGCACTCTAGTAACTTTATTAAAGAGGATAAAATATATACACTGCTAATTCTTATACTCAATCAACTAACAAACTATTAAAATAAAAGTATAATAACCTTACCTAACTAAAACTATAACCTAACTAAAATATGGCGTCGAAAAAATCCTCCGCATCGCTGTCCACTGGTACTGGAGGCCTACCACAAGCTCTTAACGCCGTGTATTCCCGTTGTCCCCGTGATCCGTGTCCCCGTTAACGGGGACAACGGGAATTTAATAAAATTATTAAAATTTATTCCCGTTGTCCCCGTTAACGGGGACAGCGTACGGGGACAACGGGAATTCAATAAAATTATTAAAATTACTTCCCGTTGTCCCCGTACGCTGTCCCCGTTAACGGGGACAGCGTACGGGGACAACGGGAATTTAATAAAATTACTAAAATTACTTCCCGTTGTCCCCGTTAATTTATTGTAATATATATTTTTCAAATTATGCCCGTCTAAATTAGAAATGAGAGTGCCTTAATAGAGAGAATATTATACCTATACAAATGTCTACATATAAACTTAAAAAACACATAATATCTAAATTATACCTATACACATGAAATTTCAAATTACCTAAAATGTAAACAATAGTAGTAGTATATTTTGTAATAAGGTACTAGCTTTCCGCCCGCGTGACTTTTATTTCCCGCGGGTACTACCGGATAAAAAACTAAGTACCTACACTATATTATTATGTAGTTTACGGGTATAAACTATTCCACAACCAAATTTTGTCAAGATCCGTCCAGCAGATTTTACGTGATTGCGGCATAAATATTTATAATTAACGAATGTAAAGAATGTGTTTGTTTTAAAAATATTTAGTATTATATGTGTATAAGAAGCACTCGAAGCTTCAATGATGTATCTTCTGAACACGATGTTGACTTATTTTGCACTAAGATAAGCACAGCAAGGACGCTCTTAGCCAAATCATTTTTTGCGAACGATGCGCCTTCTAGTGGTTCTTGAGCTCATATTTAGTAACATAAATAAACAAATAAAACTAACTTATACTATTTACTTATGTAGGTACACAATGAACTTTATTTGTTAGGCTTTAAGTAATCGATATGTTATATATCTGTGGAGGCTTGTTGATAATGTGTTGTTGTTACCTATTATTTGTAATTAGTCTGTAAGCCTTCTTAAAAGTAATAAATAAATAAATAATAATCATACATATTAGTGAAATATGCGCGTTTGTTTCCTAATTGAGTACCTACGAAACTTATAACACGTGACCTTGAAAAGATGCAGCCGCGGAACAAAAGCACAGATCACATTGTTTTTTGTGAAGCTCTGATTGGCTCATTCTAAATCCCAGTTCAGAATTCCTCCCTTTATGTCAATTGAAGCTAGAAATTTAGTTGTGATGTGAACTTAACAGTGGTAAATCGTGACTTGATGTCGGTAAAAGTGTATAAGAAGAACATGAGTTCTTCTTTTACACTTATACTATCTATTTAAAACCATTAATATTTTTAAGTGGTAATAGTAGGTACCTATATGGGGCCCGTAGCTAAATAATAACAGCCGCACTGGTCGATCGATCAGGTTAAGCTACGCTTGCCGCGGTTGGTCTGTGGATGGGTAACCATCTTTACTATACCGAGACCCCTCCGTGCCTCGGAAAGCACGTGAAGCCGTTGGTCCCGGCTGTCATTCGTGGATCTTTAACAGTCGTTACGGGTCGTCAGAAGCCCAATAGTCTGACAACCAGTCTTACCAAGGGGTATCGTATTACCCAATAACTGGGTTGTGGAGGTCAGATAGGCAGTCGCTCCATGTAAAATACTGGTATTCAGCTGCATCCGGTTAGACTGGAAGCCGACCCCAACATAGTTGGGAAAAGGCTAGGCAGATGATGAGTAGTTACATTGCCAACAAACAAAAAAACATTGCCAACCTTATCCAGAACTCAATAGACAGATCTCTAACTCCTCGAAAAGCGATCTACCCCGCTTTAATACACACCGCATTATGCAGCTTACGAAACTGAAGACCGATGATGGCAGGATCGTATCCGCCAAACCTGAGCTGTTGAGAGAGATCGAGAGGTTCTATGGACAGTTATATACGTCAACAAGCAACCCGTTACGAATCTGGTAAACGACCCAAGACCTAGATTGACCTGACACTATACCGATACAGCTGTCCAGCCGAGTCGAATACGACGATTGACCTCTCTCTCGAAGTTGAACCTACCTAACTGGACAGTATTGGTATTTACTGAGGTCATTGAGAATACTCAATGACCTCAGTACAATAGTACTGAGGTCCTCCATACCTAGTCTCAGCCATGACTACGATATCATCGGCAAACCGAAGGAGAGTTATGTACTCGCCATTGATCTTAATGCCAGCTTCTTTCCATTTCAGAACCTTAAAGACATCCTCCGGTGAACAGTTTTGGAGAGATAACGTCTCCCTGTCTCACACCTTTCTGCAGAAGGATAGGTTTCGAGGTCTGATCCTGGAGTCGGACTGACATAGTGGCGTTTTCGTACAGACACTTCAGCACCTCGATGTACCGATAGTCAATCTGGCACCGTTGCGCGTTGAAGAGACTGCAGTACAGCCCATGTCTCGATCGAATCAAAGGCTTTCTCGTAGTCCACAAACGCTAAGCAGAGAGGCAGGTTATACTCTTCGGTCTTCTGTATAACCTGTCACAGCGTATGTATGTGGTCTACGGTGCTAATAATTATAGAATAGAATAGTGGAAATATAAATATTTATGCCGCAATCACGTAAAATCTGCTGGACGGATCTTGACAAAATTTGGTTGTGGAATAGTTTATACCCGTAAACTACATAATAATATAGTGTAGGTACTTAGTTTTTTATCCGGTAGTACCCGCGGGAAATAAAAGTCACGCGGGCGGAAAGCTAGTACCTTATTACAAAATATACTACTACTACTATTGTTTACATTTTAGGTAATTTGAAATTTCATGTGTATAGGTATAATTTAGATATTATGTGTTTTTTAAGTTTATATGTAGACATTTGTATAGGTATAATATTCTCTCTATTAAGGCACTCTCATTTCTAATTTAGACGGGCATAATTTGAAAAATATATATTACAATAAATTAACGGGGACAACGGGAAGTAATTTTAGTAATTTTATTGAATTCCCGTTGTCCCCGTACGCTGTCCCCGTTAACGGGGACAACGGGAAGTAATTTTAATAATTTTATTGAATTCCCGTTGTCCCCGTACGCTGTCCCCGTTAACGGGGACAACGGGAATAAATTTTAATAATTTTATTAAATTCCCGTTGTCCCCGTTAACGGGGACACGGATCACGGGGACAACGGGAATACACGCTTAACGCGATCCATTTTAGGACCTAAACTGAACTGTTCTTCTAATTCGTACCATGACGTCAGTTTAACGATTTAGTTTAGGCCGTGCCATCTGCTGACAGCGATTGTCCCAAACTGAGTCGCAAGTTTTGGTTTCATTCATACTTGTTTGGTACCATGACGCCCATAGAGCAGCTCAAGCGATGCAGTTTAGGAACCTAAACTGAAATGTCTTGTTTTTGAATCGTTTTTAATTAGATCATGGTAGGCCACCTGTACCCAAGAGACTGGCGCCATTGCCAAATTTTATAGCAATGCCGTCAGCAGCCAGTTACTACTTAGAAACAAATTTAAAAAAATCATATTGGTACCTTCAAGGTTTGAATTTGGAGCTTCGTATTCGAAAAGCAGTAGAGCTGTCAATAGCGTTAATCCCTAGCATCTGGTAGATTGACAGCTCACTTCACCTAAGTTATCACGGTGAGATTTTTACAGAATAGCATCGCAGGCCCTTTTAAGTCCGACCTATCACTAACAATGATAAATTACACACGATAAATTCTGTTCTATATAAAAATGGGCCCCAAAAAGATAGAAACAACATTAAATGGAGAAAATGAATCAAACTGTAATCCAATTTCCTATAACGATATGAGCAAAGATTTATCATAATAAGCTTTTTAACATTTTCAAAGTAATATTGAGATTTCGATATTGGCATCATATGACACCCTTATCGCCTCATATCCTGCGTAGAGATCAGGGTACTATATAACTTTTTTGAAAATGATGGGCCTGAGAGTTGATTGGTCTTATGAAGTCTTGACAATGACAAAATTGACGGGAGGGGAATACGACTGATTTTGTGAGAAGATTTGATTTTGTGGAAGAATGTTTTTGTCAGCCAGCGGGGTAATTACCCCTAACCTAATTACTGTTAGTATGTTACGCAATTGCGTAAGACCCTTAGCATAGAACCTGTGCAAACAATTGTTGTTGAACCAATAAAAATAAATAAATGTAACAAAGTTATCAAAACAATTCTTTTGTACTAAATAATTTTCTTTTGATGTTTTATTGTATCGCTATTTTCTCTTCATTTATGTTATTAGTTCGCTTATAAACATTGTTAAAATACAATAGTTGTTTTAATGTTGTTCTATAATTTAATTAGTATTGTTTAGTCTTCAACAATCAAAACAATTGTTTTAGATGTAAACAAGTTTAAAATTGTTTGAAGTTTTATTTGTGTTTTCTTTCTGTTTATTCGGTTTATATTTTTATTCAGAATTAAAGTAATATGTACGTAAATACTGGTAATATACCCAGGAGACTGGCGGTATTACCACGTTGTATGGCAGTGGCCAAGGTAAAAGCCAGCCCTTGGGTCACGGGAGTGTCAACCAAACATTTCGAGATTTCCTTAAAGAGACACATTTTTATTCGATTAAAATGTTGGTTCTTGTTATTTTGGAATTGATAACATAGAACGAAAATCACTGGTCACTTTGCAATTATTCATATAAAATTATTTTGTGATAAGTTTATGGTAACATCGTACGACAGATTAAAAAATTCTCACAGGATTAGAATGAGCAGTAGTGGCCCAGTGGTAACGACCGCGACTTACGAGTTGTAGTTCGTAGGTTCGAACCCAGTCATCAGGTGCTTTACTTCGTGTAAATTATTTCATCACCACTGCTCTCAAAATGGTGGAAGATATCGTGAGGAAATCGGCATGTCCTAGAGCCAACAATTCGAAGACATGTGACATCTACCAACCCGTAATGGGTAAAGGTAGATTATGACCCACTCCTTCTCACAGAGAGGAGGCCTGTGTCCCAGCAGTGGGAACATTATAGGCTGATTTTACTTATACATATTATTCAAGCAGTTTTCCCCCAGTTTTCTGAATATCTATTCAATTAAAAGTTAGTCCCGACATAACATTTACTGATGGTAAAGAGTCCGAGTGCCCACTTAGTTTTTCGAGATATTGCCAAGCAGTTGGTCGACTCTTTACGTGACCAGAGGGCTGGGCAATTTTTTTCCCAAAGAATGAGCATTGCCATACAACGTGGCAATGCTGCCAGCCTTTTGGGCACTTTTACTGTTGACAACGATGCGGACGAATTTTTGATGCCCTATGATTATTTCCTTTTTTTAAACTTGTTTATATTATTTTAAGATCGTTAGTTTTGAAATTTTATAAATATTTTAAGATAATAAATAATCTTTTAAACGGGTAAAGATTTCAAAATGGTTCCTTAGCAAAGTTTCTGAAAGCTAATAGATAGGTATCTTATTCATCTTTCTTCATCGGTATTTTGTCAATGCAAAACAATTTTGTAAAATTTAAACAAACATAATTTATTGACAGACCTGACCTAAACGTTACTTGGAACCCTGCCACGAGGGATCAGCTGATTCGCCACTTCGTTGAAATATAAGCAGATAATATTATTCTATGTTTTTATGTATTTGCAAATCAGCAGAAAGTGAGAGAACGCTTCGACTATAGGTATTTAGAATTAGTCATGTTTGCTATGATTCAGCACTTTGGAGATCTTTGCTAGGTACGTTCACTATGTTGCAGCACAGACGACACACTTTTTGTGCGATCAAGTCTGTGGCGCACAAAATGTCTTTTTGATACCAAGTAAGCTTTTAGTGTAATAGCCGAAAATTAGAACGCGACATCATCCTATGTTTATGTCAACTATTCCAGGTATATCCTGCCTGTTATTATTTTATCTACAGTTTCCATTTTATTGGTACTTACAATAAAAAGTGCGTCACGGATAGTCTGTCGTCTGCGCTGTACCTAAAGGAGATAAGTAACCGGGTCGTCGGATATAGTTGAAAGGACAATGCTAGTGGATGTATGAAATCGGCTGAACGGATTTGGATGAAATTTGTCACGTGGGTAGACCATGACCTGGAGAAGTACATAGGCTACTTTTCATCTAGGATCGCAGACGAAGTCGCGGGCAACAGCTAGTATTAGTATTAGTATAGATGTTTTGGATTCTCATTTCAATTGCAAAACTGTGGGTCTGTAAAATTTGAAAATTATTAATATCCAATATTCGCCGCGATACGATTAGCTGAAATGATTAACATTTAATCGAATCGTAAAGTGGCGAGAGTGAATTTATCAATTAAGATTTATGAATGGTTTTGTAGTAAGGGAAATTAATTATTTATGAAATTACAACCAGCCCAAATACCTAATTCATACAACTATAAAAGAGTAACAAAAAATGTTTGTAATGTATTTTCTTTCTTTAACAGTTGTGATTAGAAAATAAGGATATTTTTTGTATGTTATGTATTTTGTGGTGTACTATTTATATATAATAAAGTATATATAAATAATATGAGTTGATACATAGTCACAGATTAAAGTATTTTGTCTTTGGTCCCTGGCCCTGACATCCAAGCAATGGACAAAATTGTCAACCTTTTTATTGCTAGAGTACGAGGCTTTTGGCTACTTTGTATGTGTGTATTTTATGTCATATTTTTTGTAATGTGCGTTTTGTTTCTGCAAAATATAGTTTTTTTCTTTATTTTTTTTTTCTTTTAATTTAATAAACAATGAATTGCCCTGACTTTACCTATCAGACAAAACAGTCAGATTAGAAACAACAGAGTCTTAGATAGCCCGAAAAGAGTGTCCTAAACCAGTATTCTAAAAAAGATACTCTTGGTAAATTCCACCAATGACACTGAATACGATCAGCACAATCTATAACGCACTCAAGAGCTGTTTGTGTCAATGTTCATAGTACAACTATGATGCCAATAACAGCTCTTAAAGGCTGTTGAGGGCCTTAGCCACACCTTCGCCGAGAAAATAATGGTGAGAAACCGCAAAAAAAATCCGCTAAGAAGCATTTCTAAATTTTGGCGCTATTCGAGTAGCGGAACATCATGAGAGTCAGTTGAATTGTAGCAATCGGAGCAAAATGTCATCATTTTCGACTTAGTAAATACAGTATAGGTCTATTCAGACCTTTTAGATTAGTTTTTCCGTAAACTCACGACCCGTTTTACAAAAAAAAAACAAGTTTCACTTTATAAACTTGCAGACTGCCAACGCGACACGACGCGACGCTGCAAAAAAATAGCGGGCTGAGCGCGAAGGTGTCACTGGCTTTTGAGTAGATCGGCGAAATCATGCGGGAAATCATAATCAAATCTGTGCATTATATAACAGGCAGTTTCCCTTCTGTTTCGCTTGGACAAGTCATGGCGGAACTACTGCGGTTTCGCTACTATTGTTTCGCGGCGGAGATGTGATACCCGCCTTAAATGTGTTGATCACATTTTATTTCATTGGTGAAATTCACCCTCATTGTACAATCTCGATTCAAAACTGAACGAATAGGTACAACACTAGTTTATAATATAGGTACCTAAAATTTTCGTAGAACCTTGTCACCTTGATAGCCGCACTAGGATCATCCCTTAAGTACCGTCATGACGAGCCATCAGCCCCGAGATGTCTTAATAAATTAACATTCAAAGCGTTGTTTGCTAAATGACGCGCTCGACCTTCGCTTAAATTATTAAAAGTATTACAGGGTTAACTTGACTTTTTGAAACTTGGACCGACCATAGAGAATTATAATGAGGAGCGGTTTTGGGTTAGGTTCTTAATACTGTAAAATTATCATTTGAGAGTGCTTGAACCTTTTTGGTGTCAACTGAAATGTAGTTTTAAAATGGATCATAATTTGACGTTGGCAGAATAGTCGATATCGGCTCAGTTGCCAAAAGAAAAAAAAAATAGCTGTAGGTACAAGAATCTTTTGGCGCGTTGCTATAATCGCCATCTTTGTTTTTTCAATACAATTTCATAAACACCACAACCACCAACCACGCCCCCTGTCAATATCATTCAGGCGTCAAAAGATAAAAGAAAAAAAGAAAAATAGGTTTACTTGTCACAGAAACACCGCATTCAAAAAGATAATTAATTCTAATAATAAAGAAAAATAAAAACAAAATAGATCCATATTCACGAGCACAAAACAGAAATAGATCAGAGAAGATCTTTGTAGCACTCTAGTGTTATGTTGTCAAATGTATGAAACGGTTGTGGAATCTGAATTTAGCGGTCGGCCTAGTGGCTAAGGCTACGATATCCAAGAAGAACGTTTCTATCATATGTATAACGGACGCCATGAAGTCATTTTCATCAGTAATTGACATTAAAGTGTCAAAAAACGCTTTGTATGTGGACATTAAAGCTGCATTTGGCGGTCACCACACTTCTAGGGGGTTTTGTACTACGAATCGTGGGTTTGTTACCCGAATGTATCAAAATATTTGTATGGTAAGATCATGTTAAGAGTCGTTTGTGCAAAAATATTGTTTAAAAATACCAAACAAATCGAATCAAACCATGAAAGGTACTGAACATTGGTACGACTCATTATTTGATTCTTTTTAATAGCGTGTGTAACTTTAATCTAATTACTAAGATTTTCAATAATCATTCTCTCTCAGACGACATATCAGCAATTTATCATACGCCCCAAGTTCATAGATAAACCTAAAGAAAATCCAGATAGATGATGATAGGTCTTTATCAGAATTATGTTACGACCTAGAATCCTTTTTTTTATAAAATAATAAGGCTAATGGAGTGTGCAAAAGAGTTTCCTATAAAAATTTGAGGGCACGGAGCACCGAATCATTATTTATAAGAAACACATTAAAGCACTCTAGCGTTATTCTGTCTGAGATTCAGAGGTCTAAAGTCCCCGTCACGAGAAGCTATACATTTTGTAAATAAAGAAGTTCTACTAAGTTACGTAGCGACAATACAATCAACAACAAATAATCCCAAATTCAATCAACTCAAAGTAACATACGTGTAGTACGAAGCTAAAGAGCAATTTCACTCGGTAGGGTTATATTTTAGCGATATAAAGCGCTGTCGTCTGATGTTTTGTGCTACTGGAACGCGTCTGACTCATGGAACGTAAACATTTGGACCGCCCGCGCCATTTTGAAGTAAGTTCACTCTGACGCAGTCAATGCTGCAGAATGCTGCTGCAGAATACTCGGAATCGTCTGACGACAGTAATAAGATGTGTGTGTTAACACAATTATATAAAAATCATTACAAAACTGTTTTTTTTTTATTTGATCCAAAGGTTGCGAACCCTTAAATGTGTGTTTACAAAATGTATAATTTCTCGTGACGGGGACTTTAGTTTTGTACAAAATGGAATTTACGACCTAGTCTGTAAATACTGCCTTCAACTGAACATGAACCTTATGATGACCGCTGTCTGAGATAAAATCAATATTATAATGGAAATTGATTTCTTTTACATAACGCCTTCTTTCCCCGAAGGTTTGGGCAGAGCTGTAACTGAAGTACACCTATATTTCGCCAGTTATGTTTAAGTCCCATGTGGGGATCAAAAGGGGGTGAACCTCTTTCTCAATTTTGTCTGTACGATTTCTGCTCATATACTCGTATATAGAAAGACGATCACCACGGTATTTATAGCTTTATGCTGATTGATATACAAATACCTACTCGTATATAGATAGAAAACCGGGGCCAATTAAATTAGCTAGTGAAACTCTGCAAACGTGATGGTTGGCGATATCCAAACATGAAAAACAAAAATAAAATTAATTTGATGAGATTTTTGTGGGTCATCGACCGCATTTAGTTTAAGTACCTATTCACTTGAAATAGATTATTTTTGTAAACTTCACATACATGATGACATATTTTGTCAACTCAACGTCAAAATATAGGGAAACAGATTGAGACTGAGATCAGACTGTGAACGTTCTTAAAATTACGAGAATTGCCCCTCAGATAATTTTATTCGAGGAATAATATTGAAATGTTGACAGTTATCTTATAAAATGAAACTGTCAAACGTCAATTTTATTCCTCGAATAAAAGTTATCTGGCAATGGAAAAATCAGCCCTAAAATCATAGATACTTCTCTTTCACCTGTGTAGCGTCATTTTGCCCGAAATGAGCTTTTCGTCTCTAATGAGATTTATTCTTTCTTCTAACAATGAACCTGAGATTTTTCTGTTTCGTTTTCTAATAAAAGCTGACATCAAATACTTAATTAGCCTGTAGAGAATCCTAAATGAATGAAGTTAGCCTTTGTATCTTTATCAATTTCGTTTCATAATGAAGAATTCTGACTCCCAAGTCACAGGTATAAATCTAATTTGGGAGCCAGGGGACTTATGTTTAAAATACCATTTCTGTGTGTTGTAAATGTCTGTAACAATGTCACTTTTTTTTTTAATAAAGAAATGATTTATTTATTATTTGTTTAATATTACCAACCCGCACTGGGCCCACGTGGTAGACGGCAGCCCACCCCTCTCGAAGAATAATATAGGATGATTATGGTTATGACGTCAGCATCTGCCTAGCCTTTTCTCAACAAAGTTGGGGTCAGATTCCAGTCTAACCGGGTGCAGCTCAATATCAGTATTTTATATCTGACATAGATAACCCAATTACGGGGTAATACGATACCCCCTTACCCGTAACGACAGTTCTGTACGTAACACGACATAAAGTTCACATTTCAAGGTACGAGTAAATGAGTTAAGTAATTAAAAATTTTATTAATTGAGTTAATACTTATTCTTCATTAGATGACTGAAAGCAAGTACTGGTCTCTTAAACCATTTTATAGTAAATTAGCATTTACTTCTAATGAAATTGTTAAAGAATTAGTTAAATTTATAACATAAATATGTCAAATTTAAATTATTACTTCAAGTAATATTCTTTTATCCCACAAATAATACCAATTAATTGATTAATTTCTTTAATTTTTTTAAATAATTTATTTAATTTTTAATATTATAAATTATTACATTTTTAATAAAAAAAAAAACAAACAATAAAAATAATTTAAATTTAAAATTAGAAAACTTCAATTGAAAATGATAAGTAGGTAATTTATTTTGAAAATGATAAATAATTAAAATCATTAACACAACTCTCTAAGACCAAGTAATCCTACTGAATGACTATTTCATGAAATCTTGACGTTTTAGGATTATACTGACTTAACAAGTTGTATTACTGATTCTAATGATTCTGTAAATACATATTTTTTACGATCGCGAATCATATTTTAATCAACGTACAACTTAATACTGACCAGCAATTTGCAAAAAACGTAAGAAAATTTGAATTTCGCGGGCTACCTTAGCGCTGGCCCTTAAGGTGGTGACGGCCTTAACCTGCCCAAAAATACATAACAAAATCATAGCTTCACGAAGTGCCCTTGACAACAGCCATTACAACAAGTAAAGCAATCGTGAAAGTCATCACGGAATCCATGAAAAGTTAATTTTGTTTAAGAAAATTACTTGGAAAGTGAGACGATGTAACTTTTAATTTATTCACATACCAATTTAACTAGTAAAGTGGGATGCTGCAGGTTTACAGGTGATGTCTTTGAATGCAGTAAATAGGAGTAAAGTTGGGTACTCTCGTGTGGCATGTAGGTTGGATAGTTTTAAATAATTTTGAGCTGTATTTGAGGTACGTTTGAGATGGAAGTTGTGTTCTTGTGTTAGCGTGACATTTTAGAATGTTGTATAGTCTTTTTCAAAAGTAACTCATGAAAGTGTAAACAAACCCAAATTTTATTTTATTAATAGAGAACAAACAATTCATTTATCAAATTAAATTTCAGTCGCCAACATCCATCGGTTTCTTACTAAACTTCAACTATATCCGACGATCCTGCATACTTATCTCTTTTGTTGACTGTACATATAGTAGGTACTTAAAACATCAAGTTTTCATTATCAATAGTGTAATACTAACAACATTTTATCCATCCATTGACCACCCACACATTATCTACCTACTTAAAACAATAGCTGCTCTAGCAGAATTAACTAATAAAATAATCTTCCTAAGTGCTCCTTAGTAATATGATCTGTGTCCATTCTTGCGTTAGTCGAGACAAGTTTCATGACAGCAAGAAAACAAAGTCATAAAAATAAAAAGTGAAGATCGTAAAAGCACATTTGTGAGACGGTAGTATTAGATTACAAGTCCCGCGGTTATTATTTAAAGTTATCCAAAGCGAGCATGCGCTTTACGAATTTGTTTGTTCGAACCTTTGTTCGCGAACGTTCATTCGCGAAACGAATTTTCGTTCGCGATTAAAATTGGTTTTTAATGTTTGGGTTCACGTAGTAGTACTACAAGGCTTTTTTAGCGCTTGAATGACATTGACAGGTGGATGTTGTCTATCTTCTATCTATCTTCTTCTATATCTATATACTTACATATAATAAATCTGTAGACGAGGCGTTTCTGTACATTGAAAATAAAAAATAAAATAGTTGGGGTGTTAAAGGATAACCAACAGATGCCATTTCATAAATTTTTTGATTTTTTTCTATTTGTCGGTTTGTCTGTTTGGATGTGACAGATTGATTTGAACAGGTTCAACGTAAAAAGTACCAAACCAATATGGTAACAACTGTCAAAGATCTACGAATGACTGCCGGGACCAATGGCTTAACGTGCTTTCCGAATCACCGAGGGGTTTTGATATATAATGAATGGTCACCCATCCACGAACCGATCATTTAGCCACGAGCCCCTTCTTACTTGCACCTTACAGTTAGTATAATAACCCAATACCATCTTGTCACTCTCTACAAGTTTCAAATACCCTGTAATGGAATATAATTGTGGTTTTGGGTCGATATAGGCACCATTACTACCCTCTTGTTAGCAGCAGACGAAGATTAAATTTTATGTTTTACTCAAAACATCGATTATGGGCTTCGATGGGCTCTAACGGCTATTGTTTTGACTAATAAATAGACCATCTTAATACCCATGGGAATCGTTAAGGTAGTGAGACAATTTATTTAGCGGTTATTGAGGACTGCTAAAGAGAATAGCGGGGTAATTCCGTAACCAATTGCAATGCCTTTAATTTTGACAATGTGACAACATTCATTGCGTTATTTACGTTGTCGAGCAGACGAGTTTTTCAACGGAGCAATGGATTAGGAATTTCCTTCAAAATCCTTTGTATTGAGATATCCTCGACATACTAATAGTAGCAATAATAAGTGCGGCACGTGACATAGACAGGGGTAAACTTCAGTAAGTACTTAAACCTAATGCAAACGTGCGACATCATCGACTGTATCATAGCCTAAAAACCAACGATGAATGTTTTACTGTTCGGGACTTAATTCCGAACTCAAATTGAGGTCCTTCTTCTTCTCTATTGTGTCGATGATTCAATTTACACTTATATTTTAAACTAACCGACCCGGCGAACTTCGTACCGCCTTAGAATATGAATTATTTTCATCCTTTTTTTGCGTGATTTTTTCCAAGTTTTAAATCTGTAGTTTTCAATAAAGTTATAAAACGGAAGGTCTTTCAAAAAACTTATCTACTTGTTTCAAATTCGCAACATATTAAACAGTTTTATGACCAAACTCAGTTTTGTTGTGGTTTTTAGAATCAATGATGCTCGCGTGTTTTCAAATCTGATAAACTTCCAAATCTCATATTCTTGCCGTTTAGTACTGACATCGGATCTGACCCGCACTACCCACTGACCTATGCGAGTGACGGAAGCTATGCTATAAACGCTTTTCCTGTGAATTTGTTCGTGTTGATTTCTGATTTTCCCCATTTGGCAGAGTTGAGATGTGGTGGTAATATTTTGCCGGACGAGCTCAGTCACAAAGACCTTTACCTTACTTTAGTGTTATTATATGTAAGTACACTAATTATTGTGCTTTTGTGGTGAGCAAGGGTAAATAAAAGTGATTGTTTTCTACTCACGGTTATATTGCACAAACACAAATCACAGAAACGTTCACAGAAGAAAGACACACAGTTTGGCACGCACAAGGATAGTTATACACGAAGAAGAAAGTCTATATTATTGTTAACAGTTTTAACAATTCGTTTACCCGATATACAGAGACACTATGGTAAGCCTGAAGGGTTACGGTGGTAAACGATGCGACTGGGATTATTCAGAGTTGCGAGGGCTTCGCGTCGCGATAGCGAGATCGGACTGGAGGTCAGCCAAGGTGAACGAACGCGCGCTGCGCAGCGCGGCCCACTCATGCGCATCGACTACGTCACCGCGTGACGTAGACGTGCGCGTTTCCACTGTACCTGTATGGTATTGTTGTGTACGACAGTGAATTAATATAAACAATATTAAAATAATAATAAGTGTATATATGGTCTGTTATGTAGATGTAAGTGTATAATGTATGTGTGTAGAGGTAATTGTTCAGTGTAAGATAAATGTTAAGGATCGCCACACTACTAATGGCTACCCACCTTCTGCAATATTTTCTTTCACTTTAACAGAGATGGCCGATGGGGCCGAAAGGTTCTGGAGTGACGACCGCGTACCGGCGTGGCGTCCCACAAGGTGGACCGATAACCTGGTGAAGGCCCTGGATGCGAAAATCATAGAAAGAAAGTGGTGGTGCTTGGAGGAGGGTAGGTCCAGCAGTGGACGTCTTTCGGCTGAAATGATGATGATGACACTTTAACAATGCATGGCTACCTACAGGCGAGTATACGTTCGTCTCCTGCGATACGGATATGTGACAAATGTCAGTACATCACGTGATGGTTCGTGCCAACTGGTGCTCACTGAATGACAAGACAGAAATTTAGAAAAAATAAATATTCTTGTCAATCGATACAACACACATATATCTGATGTTCTTGGAAAACTGCTACGTTGAAATGGAATTGGGACGAGACACATTTGATCTACCGAATTACAGACAACCATAACGGGTCGTTTTAGTTGTGTAAATTATTTAATCACCAATGCTCTCGAAACGGTGACGGAAAACATCGTGAGGAAACCGGCATATCCTAGAACCAAACATTCGAAGACATGTGACATCTACCAACCCTGACATCTACAATTGAGCCCGCGAGGTATATTACAGCTAATTCACTCTCGAAGATGCCAATATCCCAGGTCCCAGCAGTGAGACCATTATAGGCTGATTATGATAGGCCCAATATTATACAACCCAATAGTTCCCTCTAAATTGCAAGCGACATCGCAGCAAGCCCAGATGGAGATAGCGGGACGAGCTGGACTCTTGAAGACTGGTCCTTACGTAGAAAGAATTGTAATGAGAGTAGGATAGGCTTTTACGCGATTTTTTTGCACTTTTTCGCATCGCTTCGCCTCGCATCGCAACCATCGCGCAAACAGAACGTGTAATAAGCAGTAACGTCAGATCAAAGACACGTAACCCTTCATTTTACGACCCTCAAGTCTCTCATAAAATGTCTTTTTTATGGCGTAACACACTCCGTTATGTTTAAAGGTTAACTGTTTCGGTCATTTATTACATAAAATTTCATATACTTGTTGATAAGGCTGCGGGTTGAAAATTGTCGGTTTATGACAGTGGCGATGATTTGAGGTTCCATTTTGGGAATTGAAGATTTGGCAGGTTCTGGATTTGGTTGTGATATATTCTGATTTGCGACATAAAACTGTTGCATGTTATCAGGTATTCGTTGGTTCCTCGTTGGTCCAGTATAACTGTTCCTGTTGGTAAGCTTGACTTTTGGGGAACTGCAATTGGTTCTGTGTTAGATCTCGGTTTAGGTTGCTGATGGTGGGTTGGAGATTGTGTTTAGGTTAGTTTGTGATCTTCCTGTACGAGTCACACGTTTTTTATGTTACTGCACGAAGAATTTTTCAGTAGCAGATCGTAGTCCCGCCCTTCTCGTAGTTTTGGAGCTAGCTTATTACACTGTGCCCTTACTGTAAGTCAGTGGTTATCCACCAGAAAAGCGCCGAGACAACGCGAACCGACTGCCATCTGACTTCTACTACCATTTACGAATACCTACAACCGTCGATATACTAAGATTAGGTCATACGTCAGACTTTTGAACATACTGTCTCTCGGGCCTTTTTATTTAGAACATAATTCTGTCTCTGCCATCTTCAAACGATTGACAGAAATAGAACGATGTTTTATATTCGGTTAGCACTAAATGCATTCAATGATGTTTTATGATGATACATATGATAACTAAACCAGCCCTGGTTTAACGTGCACCTCGAAAACAAAACGACACTTTCTACAATTGTATCTCTTTTCTAAAACTATACGAGGGAACCGTACATTTTCTCAAACAAATAATCTGGCACTGCGTTCTATCTAGCAAAGCCCTGTCACTTCACGTTACCGAGTGTGCGAGAGAAATGCTTCACAGACTTTATGATAATGTGGAGTCTTCATGCAATTTGTCTCACGAATGTAACGATTAAGGTTCTTTTGAATGTTGAAAAGGTAGGTTAGAGTGTAGTTTAAATGCAACCGCAAAATGTTCATAATAAGAGCTTTTAACAAGCTAGGTATTATTATTTTGTTTCACAAGGTTTCTGGCAAGTTTTATCGAAATCCGTTCAGTGGTTTAGGCGTGAAAAGGTAACATATTTTCGAATTTATAATATAGTATGGATATGTTAATATGATTTATGTTTATATGCTAACAGTTCCGTTGCTATAACAATACATGTATTTGGTAGAACTGATGCTGCAGATCCGCAGGAGGACCAAGGTAACTGACATAACCCGAAGAATTGCCAAACTTAAGTGGCAGTGGGCAGGGCACATTGCTCGCAGAACAGATGGCTGATGGGGCCGAAAGATTCTGGAGTGGCGACCGCGTACCGGAAGACGTAGCGTTGGAAGGCCTCCCTCAAGGTGGACCGACGACCTTGTGAAGGCCGCAGGAACCCGTTGGATGCGAGAAGGACAAAACCGATCGAAGTGGAGGTGCTTGGGGGAGGCCTATGTCCAGCAGTGGACGTCTTTCGGCTGAAATGATGATGAATGATGATGCTGAAAACAGCGACGCCTTATCACGAAGACAACCCTTTAACAGTACCTAACTGGTAACGTTTTGTTGGAATAGTGACAAAACGTAGACATTCAATCCTATAGTAGCCCCAAGAGTGTGCAAAGACTTATATAAGGTGTTAAAAAAATAACCTTAAAAACTTTAAGAGGTGCTTTAGACCATCGAACTGAATAACTTTCACTATGGGACCAACTCTGAAATCACGAAAAAAAATCAGCTGTTTCATACATTTTGGTCAAGTAGGTATTGTATGAAACAGCAGATTTTTTTTCGTGATTTCAGAGTTGGTCCCATAGTGAAAGTTGTTCAGTTCGATGGTCTGAAGCACCTCTTAAAATTTGTAAGGTTAATTTTTAACACTTGGTATAATATACAATACTCGATCTCGTATTTTGTGAAATGCTAACGTACTCGAATTTTGTTTTGTATAGTAAAGGTGCTAGCAAGGTTCCGTTGCATTTGCCAAAGACGCCTTCCATTCCTGTTGGTTTGACTGCATTGATGACCTTGTGGTCGCGAGCATGACTGCTGAACACGAGGTTGTCTGGTGGATGTCTAAAATAACATAGCTGACGAAAAGTGGGTGTCCAATACAATTATATTATAATAAATTAAGAAAACCTACAGTCAACAAAAGAGATAAGTATGCAGGATCCTCGGATATAGTTGAAGTTTAGTAAGAAATCGATGGATGTTCTCGAATAAAATTTAATTTTATTAATAGAAAACAAACCATCGGTTACTTACTAAACTTCAACTACATATATCCGACGATCCTGCATACTTATCTCTTTTTTTGACTGTGCATAGGTTCTGCGCGCGACGTTTGACCTTCAAGATATCCCTGCCAGCAATTTCAATCAATTTGGAAAAAACGGAACACAGCACCCTCTCTTAACACCTGACATAAACGTCAAGATGGCGGCAAACGATTATTTCCGATTTCGGCCACGCGCAGACTTATTTTGCGAGCACTCTACCCAACATTTTGATCTTCAAAAACGGCAAAATGTCACAGTATAAGATGACACGTGAAAGTATTACGGCTAGTCGTAATTATCGGGAGCGAAAAAGGGACAAGACGAAAATATCTGGTAACGGGATCGTCCGAAAGGGTTACCGCTGCCCCGGAACATAAAGGGCTAAGGAAGGAACACGGTGGGTTTTATTCAGTAAGAGTCTGACACTCCCTTCCGCTCCACGCAGAGCGGGAGAAGTCATTAGATGATTTCCCATCCAAAAAAAAAAAAAAAAAGATGAAAATATCTTGCCTAATTAGCCAGGTTTTGACGTGTCACTTGCGGGGCGTGGCTAAGTAATATCAGCCGCACGGGTCAATCGATCAGGTTAAGCTACGCTTGCCGCGGTTGGTCCGTGGATGGGTGACCATCTTTACATATCAAGACCCCTCCGTGTCTCGGAAAGCACGTTAAGCCGTTGGTCCCGGCTGTCATTCGTGGAACTTTGACAGTCGTTACGGGTTGTCAGAAGTCCGAAAGTCTGACAACCAGTCTTACCAAGGGGTATCGTATTACCCAGTTACTGGGTTGTGGAGGTCAGATAGGCAGTCGCTCCATGTAAAATACTGGTATTCAGCTGCATCCGGTTAGACTGGAAGCCGACCCCAACATAGTTGGGAAAAGGCTAGGCAGATGATGACTTGCGGGGCGTGTATAACCCCTTTTTTTTTTTTTTTTTTTTTAACGTGGAGAAATGTTCATGCATTCTGCACTATCACGGGGAGATAGTGCAGTTATGTGGGACTCTAACCCACTAAAACTCCACGGTGTCCTCCTCTGCCGCTTACGGCGGGAACACGGGCACGCGTTTGCACTCATCCGTGAACCCGCCGCGGCTGTCCGTCACCGGACCCCCCTCTGGGGAGTATTCCCCATCATCGGCGCACCAGAACACATAGCACGCCGTGACCACCTCTGGGACCAAACCAGCACATGGGTGCCAGACGACCCCGTATCTGGGCACCCTTGGTCCCCCTTTGACGGGTCAGGTAATTGGCCCCGCCACCTGCCAATTTTCGGCCGCAGAGGATAGGGAGAGCGGCCAACGTCATACCAACACTCCTCCTCCCCTGCGGCCCCACCGCGTCCGCCATCAGATGGTGGCGACCCCGTCAAGGCCGCGGAAGGTAGGGAGAGCGGCGCACCGCAATACCGGCACTCCTCTCCCGCCGCGGCCTCCAACCCTCAGCCGCGACGCCTCCCACACGACATCGCGGCCCGCCTCAGTTGCGATGTCGCCCAAGCGGCACCGCAACCTACTTGTTGGCCGCTACGCCGTCGGCTTACAGGCAAAAGCCCTGACGAGCGGCCCCTCCTCGGGTTCCTCTTCGCTTCACCGTGGGGGTCCAAGCCACGGCTACTGAGCCCCCCCGCCTCGACAATGCGGGAACCCACCGGGGGGGCGTGTATAACCCCTACGTGTGTGCTATCTACTTCGTTTCACTTATCATTGGTAAAACACATAAGCTTCCTGCCGTGCTATTCTGTAAAAATATCAACGTGAAAACTTAGGTGAAGTGAGCTTAAAGTGAGCTGTCAATCCCTAGCTGGCCCTAGCGTTAGGTGGAATGACAGCTCACTTCACCTATATTTTCACGGTGAGATTTTTACAGAATAGCACTGCTGGGATAGTCGGGAAAAAAGACATTAGGACTACGTTCAACCTATTAAACTACATACTATCTAGTATCATCATCATCATCTGCCGAGCCTTTTCCCAACTATGTTGGGGTCGGCTTCCAGTCTAACTGGATGCAGCTGAATACCAGTATTTTACATGGAGCGACTGCCTATCTGACTTCCACACGCCAGTAACTGAGTAATTCGATACTCCTTAGTAAAAATGGTTGTCAGACTTTCGGACTTCTGACGACCCGACAGCTGGGACCAGCTTAACTGGCTTTACGAGGCACGGGGGTGTCTTGGTATGAAAACCGCGGCAAGCGTAGCTTAACCTGATCGATTGAACAGTGAGGCTATTATTACTTAGCCATATGCCCTTCTCATACTTCTAGTATATAGCGGAAAAAATCCATTAAGATTTCCAATACGATTTCTACTTATAAACCAACAACTGGGAAGAATTCACAAAGTTAAGAAGTACATAGGCAATACCATTACAATAGCTTGGAACAAAATCGATTATGCTCAACCGAAGTTTTTCTAGTACAAGCTATTAACCTCTTTACGGAGTTTCGAGTACGGCAACATTCGCGAACATTATTATAAGGAGTCACGCATTGCACTGGTTTGCTTTGAGGGGTCTATTTTTCCCGACTTCAAAAAAAAGGAGGTTATCAATTCGACACGTATGTATGTAATATTATTGGAACTGCAATATATTCACATATGACAATCTATTAGGGCTTCCAAACAAATATATAAATTTTATAGATGTATGTATGTATGTTTGTCCACGCATTTCTCCGCAACTATTAATCGGATCGTGACCATTTTTTTATTGGCTTACATTTACTTCAACTTAGGAAACAGTGCAAGTTTCATCAAAATCGATACAGTAATTTTCAAGATATGGACTAAAACGTGTAAGTGTGACGGCCTGGCTTATGGATACGAGCTACGGGTGTAGTGTCAAAAGAAAACCATCTCAAAACCTTGGTCAAATTCTAGTGCAATATTTACAACAAAACTATTAGGTACCTACTTATTACAAACAAATATTCCAGTTTTTACCTAAAACTAAAAATTATGAAATAAAAAAGTAATTTAAAAAAATGAAATCGACTTCAAAAAGAAATTAAATCAAAATTATGAAATAACTTTAATTTCGGAAGTCGGTGGCAAAAAACTAAAATACAGATCCCAAGAGAGTTAATTTCTTTTTGAAGTCGATTTTTTTTTTTTTTAATTAGGTACTTTTTTTTGTTTTATTCTAATTGAAAGACAAACCATATTCAACAGTCCCATTATAAATGTGTTCATACTATAAATAGAAATAGTGATTTAAATAACGAGAATAAATTACATGGATCTATGAATATTTTTTTTTAACTTCCATTAAAACTCAGTTTAATCAAAGTTGAAGCATTTTGGACACCAATATGAACTAGTGGTTCTCACTCTTTATATAAATATAATTATCTATAGGTAGGTACTAATAATAAAGCTGAGTTGTGTTTGTTTGAACGCGCTATCTCTGAAACTATCAGTCGGATTTTAAAAATAATTTTGGCATTTGATAGTCCAACACACACAACATTCGCAGTCAAAACTACAACCAATTCACAAATTCACAACTGCCATCCTATCCCAAATTAAGCACGAATCACCTACCCTGACAAAGTGCCACAAACACTATTTTATTTGCCTGTTAATCACAGTTTCCGTAAAATTAAAAGGGCTACCCGATACCCAAATTAAAATAAACAAAACAGATTTTCGGGGGTAACCCTTCAAATGTCAAGTCATTCCCTAAAACGAAATTGCTGGGACCGTAAAATAAATGCTTGTCAGCCGTACCAAATGAAGTTCGAATGAATGAATGAATGTCAGTCCTCATTTGCCTAAAAGTTGGGTGTAATTGCTCCGTGTTTCCGTACCCGGGTCATGCGTAAGTACATACTTTTTACAATGTTTTGATATTAAGTATGCTATGTTGATGGAGATTTCTAATTTTGGAATCTTTGTGTTTACAATTGGCACCGGTAACTGAAAAGTTGTATGGAAATCAGGTGTCATGGTATCGGCATGTGATACGGAGGAATGAGGAAAATGTCGTGAGGAAAGTTTTGAGTGTGGATGTTGATAGCTATAAGAGTTTGGGAATACCAATACCAAAGAAATGATGGATGGACTGTGTGAATGATGATATGGTTAGAAAGGGGGTGACTACCGAGATGACAACTAATAAATAAAGTACCCTAGACCGAATTTCAGCCATGTCAACCAATCTCAGCGGAGACTAGCCATCGATGCAGGAGATACGGGTGTCCGTAATTCTGAAAGAATCGATTTCTGTCAGACTGAAAGATATTATAAGAAATGGGTAGATTCGATTTTAAAAGTAATTATAATTTCATTATTAGCCATTAATGTCCCACAACACAATGTTGGGAAAAGGCTAGGCATATGATGAATGTCCTACAGCTAGGCGAAGACCTTCCTACTCTCTCCAGAGCTGCCAAGGACCAGTCATTATTAAAGGAATCCAGCTCGTCTCGTTAAAAAAGTAAGTAAGCCAATTAAAAATGTTATAAAGTTTTATTTTATTGTGAGCGTGTGACATTCTACGTATAACATGTCGGAAGGAAATAGAAAATCAAAAGCACTCAGAAATAAGTACCTAATTAAAAAGTAATAAAGTCGTGATTGCTTTAATTCATTCAAATACTTCGAAACCAACTTTAAAAGTTAAACTTCAGTATTAATGAGATCTCTTAATTGAACATAAGTGAATTATTATTCTATCTAACTTTGTCCAACAAAATTAATTACTGAACTAGCAAAAAATAATTAAAAACAAAGTTTTTGTCTATGCAATCCATACTGGGTCCGCGTGGTGGATTACGGCCCAGCCCCTCTCACAAAGAGGAGGCTTGAGTCCCAGCAGTGGGAACATTATGTACTGATTATATATCCATTCTTATAAACAGTTCCGTGACTGTCTAATAGAATAATGTTTCAATGATATGAACTCTAAGGGGCCCGTGGCTAAGTAATAACAGCCGCACAGGTCGATCGATCAGGTTAAGCTACGCTTTCTGCGGTTGGTCTGTGGATGGGTGACCATTCTTTACATACTGAGACCCCTCCGTGCCTCAGAAAATACATTAAGCCGTTGGTCCTGGCTGTCATTCGTGGATCTTTGACAGTCGTTACGGGTAGTCAGACTCAGAAGCCCGAAAACCTGACAACCAGTCTTACCAAGGGGTATCGAATTACCCAGTAACTGGGTTGTGGCGGTCAGATAGGCAGTTTCCATGTAAAATACTGGTATTCAGCTGCATCCGGTTAGATTGGAAGCTGACCCCAACATAGTTGGGAAAAGGCGGGGCAGATGATGATGATAATTATGACACTAATGCACGTTAGCACAAAACTTTGAAAATGCCTAAGTTCTCATACGTAATGCCAACCTGCCTGGATTTTCAACGTTTGCGTGCGTTTATATCCAACGGTGCGCTTTTTTTATAGGCATTCGCTTAGGCGTCGCTTCTTCTGGGCGCATTTAGCCATAAAAATGCGTTGCACTAAGCGAGAGACGTAATAAGTATTTGATTAATTTAAGGGACTGCCTTGTTGCTAATCATAAGGTCCTAGGTTTGCAGGTCAAGCAGAGTGTTATTGTATTTTTCCACCAGGAATATCTTAGTAGTAGCCCAGAGTCTGGGTTTGTGCCCGGTTGATTGCCAATAGACTCGCTCCCTAATACATCGAAGTTAAACATAACTGGCGAAATGTGGGTATACAGTCACGAGCATAAGTATGTTTACACTTGGCTTTATCCAAAGGTGATTTTCTCCTTTATTTTTGGATGAAATTTTATGTTATTGCGAACATAGTATTTTCGAACCCATAGGCTTATGTAAAGTGTCGTTTTTCAACGTTGCATTCCTTATTTCAAGGAAAAATCTCAATTGAAAGTTGCCAAGTGTTGACATATTAATGCTCGTGACTGTACTACAGGTACATCTCTGCCTAACCCTTAGGCAAAAACCAGGCGTGATGATAAGTTGTGTTAATTTAAGGGTTTTCTAGTTAAACTCTGACTTACTCAGCTTTAGAGCTGGCGAGTATAATTCTTAAACATGAAGGTATATTACGAGAACCAACCATGTACGGATCAAACTGGCGCTTGAACTTGGTCTGCAAGTTCTAACATAAGTTCAATGACTTTAGTAATTGCATAGACAATTAACAGATGTGTCAACCTCAGAGAGTTGTTCAAGAGTTGATGAACAAATACTATCAAAGTTGTAAAGCAACTATCTCCCTATTTCACTGTTTGGCTTTTTTAATGATTTTCCTATGTGTTTCAAGATTACGGTCTTACCAAGTAGTAACCACCGATTTTTCGGGCTAAATATGTGAGCACCATGTTTCTATCACATAATTAGTTTACCCGTCATTACTTTAGTTTTAATTATTTTTACATTTTGTTGTAGAGTAATTTTATTCTGGGTGCATCGTCTTCACATTATATATTTATATAATTAATGTATACAAAATATTCAAAAACATTTTAAAAGAGTAAAGGTGGCGTTTCTTGCCTATTTATTCTTCTCCATACGAAACTACCTTTTGGAAGGGGCGACTAGAATCAATCCTATTTTTTGTAAATTTTGACGTTCAAAAGTGCCTTTTATATGCCTGTTTGAAATAAATGATATGACTTTGAACTGGGTTATGGAGGTCAGATAGGCAGTCGTTAAATGTAAAATACGTACTAGTGTTCAGTTGCATCCGTTTAGACTGGAAGCCGACACCGACATTGTTAGGAAATGACTTGGCAGTTTGATGGATTTGTACGTAAACATCATTTATTTTTACTGACGCGTTTTTTAATTACGATTTATTTTAACGTTTGTGGTGTTCAGTATGATATCTTATTAGGGGCTTAGGGTTTAGAAATAAAACCACTGAATTGTCAGTAAGTACACAACAACCCAAAGAGAACATCCAGTCGCCACGGGGGCTAAAGCGTGACAGCTTGACTGTGTTGCCAGAGAATTGTGTGCTACATTTAATAGTACAGATGCCAGCACATCAACCAACTACAATCTGTCAAATCTCTTTAATAGATTTTCAACATTATCGCTAAAGTATAAGGTTCAAAGTTGATTGGGAAAATTTGACAGTTTCGGGTAGCTTGATGTACTGGCGTCTGTACATTACAACGTTCTTCCGTCTAAGGGTTAAATCTTGTGTTCGGTTTTTCAGCTACTTCCCGTAATGCTATTAAGGGGATTACAGCCGACCTATTCCTAGGGGTCCGTGGCTAAATAATAACAGCCGCACAGGTCGATCGATCAGGTTAAGCTACGCTTGCCGCGGTTGGTCTGTGGATGGGTGACCATCTTTACATACTGAGACCCCTCCGTGCCTCGGAAAGCACGTTAAGCCTGGTCCCGGCTGTCATTCGTGGATCTTTGACAGTCGTTACGGGTAGTCAGAAGCCCGAAAGTCTGACAAACCAGTCTTACCAAGGGGTATCGTATTACCCAGTAACTGGGTTGTGGAGGTCAGATAGGCAGTCGCTCCATGTAAAATACTGGTATTCAGCTGCATCCGGTTAGACTGGAAGCCGACCCCAACTAGTTGGGAAAAGGCTAGGCAGATGATGACAGCCGACCTATTCTGTAAAAAAACTCACCGTGAAAACTTAGGTGAAGTGAACTTAGAGTGAGCTATCATTCCATCTGTTGCTAGGGATTGAAACCACTGACAGCTCACTTCACTTATGTTTTCACGGTGAGATTTTTACAGAATAGCACTACAGGACCTAAACGCAAAAAATGCAAGTTTTAGAAGCATGATCGACTACCTAAAACAAAATCAGAAAAATATATGATATTCTTCAGGATATATGCTAGGTAGATAGTGTGTTGAAAACATAATAAAACTAATTTGATACGATAGAAAAAAATCATGAAGATACCTCTAAAAACTTTCTTTTTACATTATAAACCTAAATAAATAAATCAGAATGATTGTATGTATACCTAATACATACAATCATTCTGATTTTTTGTCAGATTATTCTACTAGCAACATACTAAAGCACTAGTGCTTTAATGTTTTAGTCCAAACAATAGATTTTTTGTAAATAGATAATTGCTTCATATTTTGCAATAAATTACCAGCGTTGGGTCATCGCGCCTCTTTTTCTTTTCTATGCACTCCGACAGTGACCGCGCTTTAGGTCAATTAGTCCCTTTTTTTTTTTTTTTTTTTTTTTGGATGGGAATTCATCTAATGACTCCTCCCGCTCTGGGTGGAGCGGAAGGGAGTGTCAGACTCTTACTGACTAAAACCCACCCGTGTTCCTTCCTTAGCCCTTTATGTTCCGGGGCAGCGGTAACCCTTTCGGACGATCCCGCTACCCCGGCAGGCTTCGGCCCTGGCGGGCCCCTTCCTTTATGCTGACATCTCTTTGAGGCGCGCGTGGAACACATACGCGCCGTCCGGCACGGGCCTGGTCCTGATCGGACGGAGAGCTACCCATTACTCTCCGTCCGCAGGCCCGCGCCTACGGTGGCCGGGAGTCGTCACGCGGCTCCCGACGCCCGTAGCGTCTCCCGCGGCGGTCAATTAGTCCCCTTAAGTTAAAATTTTGCACACTGACATAATATTATGTAGATGTGGTGAAAATATAATTATTACCAATGGAATTACAAAGATGACCTGCAATTAGAGTTAATTGCATAACACACAATCAATCACAATTTGAATATTTTAAAGGATATTGCTAATCCATTGTCTGCAACAATCTATATAATGTTGAACTGTGAAAATAAAAGATGTTTTTACTGATATTGTGTTACCCAATTACCCCGCTGATGATGAAAACTAAAGCTCAAATCGTTTTATTCATAAACCAAATTTAAAAAATGATTATTTGTTAAAAAATACGTTACGATAAAAAGTCAACATTTATGTTAAAAAAAAAAAACACATTTTCCCTTCCACTTTGAAACAAGTGCCTAACCCAGTATTCAAGCCTATTTGACCCAAATACAAATACTAGCAAAACAACAACGCTACCCGAAATACGTCAATTAATTTACACTATAAATGGAACGAGCCAGTTCCGAAACAGTACAAATTGTTACCCCCTTTTCGACAATTTTGATAAATAAGGTTCAATTATATTTTAGGTGTCTGTGGTAAGTAGGTAAGGTGATATACTGTCACTGGATGATTTATTTTGTTTTCTCCAGAATCATTGTCAGTGTTCATCATTTCAGGCGAAAGACGTCCACTGCTGGACATAGGCCTTCCCTAAGCACCTCCACTTCGACTAGTTTTGTGCTTCTCGCATCCAACGGGTTCCTGCGGCCTTGACAAGGTCATCGGTTCACTACTGTACTACTCGGTAGAATACTGGTATTTAGCTGCATCCGGTTAGACTGGAAGCCGACCCCAACATAGGCAGATAGGCAGATGATGAGCTCCAAAATATTGTATTGCTAGTGTTTTCAGACATTTGTCGTATTGACGTCATTGTATACATAAGTTGTCTCAATACAGTCATATTATTTTAACGCTATACAAATCGACTTATTCTTGCAAACAGTATCGATATAGCAGCCGTATCGATTCTATTGCATCCGAGCAGTTTCTCAATGATATTATGTTTGCGTTCGGTCATTAGAAGGCCATGTCTTGGGGCGGTTTGGTCGAGTCTGTACGCTTTGAGCATCCTTATCGTATCCTTTTAGCGATTTTCTATTGTAGCTTTCGAAAGTTGTATTGTATCATTGTATCCTTCAATTTTGATATGGCTATCGATATAATAATATATATCAATAGCTATATATCTATGGTAGTCTTTTTAATAGAAATAAAGAAAGAAAATTTGTTTACACTGCATAAACAAAATGCACATTGCAAAAAAATTACATAAATAAAATAATAAATGTATTTTCTTTCTTACTTTCTTTTTCTTTCTTTATAAAATATACACATATAAAGTAGCCAAAAGCCTTGTACTCCAGCAATTAATTTTGACAATTTTGTCCATTAGTTGATGTCAGGGACAGGGACCAAAGACAATATGATGACTCGGTGTTTCCTACTCTAAACACCGAAACAAACTCAGAGGTTGCAAGATGTTGCGATTGTTATCATACAAGCCCAGCTTTTTTATCTACCTACCGTCCAGTGAACAGTTTTTGGGGCTTTTTCTGATTTTGTTTTTTTTTGTCTTCTGCCTTTCTTTTTCCCAACTATGTCGGGGTCAGCTTCCAGTCTAATCGGATGCAGCTGAATACCAGTATTTTACATGGAGCAACTGCGCATCTGACCTCCATAACCCAGTTACTGGGTAACGTGATACCCCTTGGTAAGACTAATTGTCAGATTTTCGGGTTTCTGACGGCGCATAATAACTGTCAAAGATCCGAGAATGACAGCCGGGACCAACGGCTTGACGAGCTTTCCACCCACGGACCGACTACTGTGGCAAGTTTAGCTTAACCTGATCGACCGACCCGTGCGGCTGTTATTACTTAGCTACGAGCCCCTGGTGATTGCGTATTGTTTCTCTCTTATTACTCTGTCGAAGAATACAGTCAAAATGTCACTAATATATCAGAATTCATGAGTGCAAATTGGAAAGATGAAAATAGGTTAAAATACATAATTAATTTAAGCAGTTCGATGATTGTTCGACCAAAATGAACATCGAACTCAATCAAATTATTAATCTTTGATTTCTAAACTCAAACTTAAGTTTCCATTGTGATATAATAAAACGAACTCCGTTCTTCCAATTAAAGGTTATCAACCGAGGGTTTTTTAAGAAAGGCTTGGTAAATAAAATTTCAACCTTCAAAGATTGCTTGCTATTGATAAGAAAAGAAAAAAAAAACATTAAAACCAAAATCAAAATATTTTATTTCACATAAATCTACATTGGCACTTATGAAACGACAGAACGACCAATTGGAATCGTGCACCTACGGTTCCAATTGGTCGTTTTCTATGGAGAAGAGCCGGCAAGACACACACAAAGCCTTGTTATAAACTGTACGGGCGAATTTCAGCAAAGAAACTGAACGCTGAGTGGACTGTAATCTACCAAGCAGGCCCAGTGCGGGTTGAAATGATAATATGTACCTAGTGATTAAGTTGATACTCTACTTGTATCTCAAGTTTCTTTTGATAATATCAGCCATTTTTTCATCAAATCATCAAGTTCCAAATAAGTTTTGTTGTAATTTTGTAGAATTTTTTCTCTGATATCTTCCTAAACATATACCATATAAACCTCTAAACTTTCTTCTCAATGCGGAACCCTAACGATAATTTCATAGATGCTTTTCTCGTTCGTACCCTCCACCCATTGGGCCCATAAATTATAATATTGATATATTTACGAGTAAAAAGTCCAACAATTTTCCCCTCTGCACATGTTGCATATTTAGTTGTAGTTTCCAACGAGTTTCGCGATATTTTTTCCGGGTTTTTTTGCTAGTTAAATCTAGTTAGTTAGTAGTATGGAATAGTTTGAACTAGTGTGGAAGTAGGTAATAAATATTTTTAGTACCATGCTCGCACCAACCTGCTGCAGTACACGTCGCTGACGCGCGCACTACTTGCACTCAATACGGTGTCACAACAGATTGACTGCTTCAACTGTAGTGGTGTTCTTTAAAAATCTCACCGTGATAACTTGGGTGAAGTGAGCTTAAAGTGAGCTGACAATAGTGTCAATGGCTAGCATCAGATGGAATGACAGCTCACTTGTAGCTCACTTCACCTAAGTTATCACGGTGATCTTTTTACAGAATAACACCGCTGTACTCTGAGTGAATTACTGAATGCACACGGGCCGCATTTTGTAAAATTACTCTTGGTTAATAATAATATATAATTGTAAGTCTCATTGTAAGCTATTATAACTATAACTACATTATTGTATTAGGTAGCCTATGATGATAGTTGTATGTGTTTTAAAATAAATAAATAAAAATGATTTTTTTAAATAATTGTAGAGTCGTCGAGAGTTCCAAGTCGGGGAAATTGTTTAGATAATTTTGTTTTTTTAATGTGTATTTAATAACTAGTCATACAGCTTATCCATCAGCACTATGAACGTATATTGTAACAACAAAAAATTCGGCAAAATTCACTTAAAATTGGCCGTAGCGTACATGAATCACTACATATAAAGAATAAATCAATAATAATAACTATCCCCCTGACCGACTTCGGTCCCGGTGGCCAATCTCAACTGAGATTAGCCAAGTTTTCAGACGATTAGAGTGAGAGATTATAGTATCACTTATAGTGTACAAGTGTGTGCGCAAACACAGGTGCACTCTCTGTTCCTTTACTCTCATAGTCCGATGGGACGGCAATACGACATGACCGGGGAGTGATCAGGCGCAGGACCAACGGGTTTACGTGCTTTCCGAGGCACGGGGGTATCACACCACCAACTTCCAAACACCGGGCTGCTACTGAGAAATCCCTAATGGAAAAACCCAATAAAACATTGCCCAACCTGGGAATCGAACCCAGGACCCCGTGTACAGCTGAGCAGTCGCGCTTGCGACCACGAGACTACCGGGCGGTTACTACATATAATACTCGTATTATATAACAAAGTCCCACGCCGCGTTTGTCCGTCTTTCTGTGTGAACGCGACAAACTCAAAAAGTAGCGAACAGATTTTCGTATGGTTTTCACCAATAGACGAAGTGTTTCATGAGAAAGGTTTGGGTGTATAATTATTTACCAGGTTATCCATTAATTACCACACATCGTGTATAGTTTATTCCTGAATTTTTCATAATAGCGCCTACCACTGTTTGTCTCTGCATCACCCAAAGGTTGACTGGTAGAAAATACCTATAGCATTAGTCCGCCTCTGTACATTTGTGTGCTTAAAGTATTAAATAAACAACTATTCTTTCATTATTTTTTATTTATCCCGTCAGAACTGTGGCGACATTTACAATGCCACATGCGAACTACGCATCACTTTGACGTCACGCAAAACGCGCACGTGCTGTTCCTCATGCCTCTATAGAACTATGCTAATCTAAATTGAAGCAACAACTTTCTACACATTTTCATCCAACATAAATTGTAAAGTAAACAAACATTACTCGTTTCCAAAGCAGCTACATTTACATAATCACGAGAAAACTTTCCTCGTGCCCATCTGAAACAGTGGGACATTAGCGAAGTCTCAAGGATGAGTCCCATTTGCTGAGAGCACGAGGGACACAATGGTGCCGATTCTCTTGTACACCGAACTAAACTAACTAAACTATCACTAAAATTCCTTACTTTTTGCTATTAGAATCTTATAGCTATTCTGCATGAACAATTCTCTAAATTTAAAAATAATTTTGACACAACTAAAATCGAATTTGACAATTGCGACTCGTCGACACGTGGTACTTGTTTGCCCTACCCGTGATTTTTTTTTAGAGCCGCAGGCGGGCAGGGGGCCGCCTTGGCGTGTTTTTTTAGGGATTTTTCACTTTTTGTATGGAAAATATGAAAAATTATTACCTACATGTTGAGTTTTAGGGGGGCTTATGGGTATTATAAAGGGGGTCTTATGGGTATTATAAAGGGGGTCGAAATTTTCATTATTTTTGCGATAGGACACACCATTTTCGAGATATAAGCAAAAAAAAAAAAAAAATACTGTACTGTTTTTGCATCTGAAGTCGAGGTGTTGGTGTGACTTTCTGTTCATTTTTTTCTTCAACGACAACTAATTTTATTCCACACCTTTTTAATCGCGATTAAAAATAGTCAGATTTAGTTAAACAATCTAAATTTTAGGTGAAAAACGTGTAATTCAGAATAGCAAAATTGCCATGTTCAATAGATTAAATAACTCAGTGCCATCTTAGTGCTGTCAAACTAAAATATAGTTAAGTTGTGTCACTTTAGTCAATTTCAGAATAGGAAATCGTCGTCTGACAGGAATAAACTAAATTTTAGTGATTTTTAGTCTAGTTTAGAGGCATTTGTGACGAGAGAATCGGCACCATTGTCTTTGTTTTAGGATAGTGTAAGCTGATTATGTGTTAACAGAAAAGAGAAGTAAATGTTTTGCATAACAGGGTTTAGGTTAAACGAAAGAGATATTCTAAGGAAGTGTAAAACTCATGAAAATGAACAACTTTTATTAATAATAATAATTCTGGGGGCCCATTATTGAGTGCGCAAGTCACCCCCTGCCATATTATCCGTATATAATAAAACATTGATCAGGTAGGGGCCATAGTCTTTCCATAGTTCTAGGAAACCAGTCCACTTTAGCCATCCAAACATATTCCAATATCTTTGTTTCCATATCCTGTCCTACACCGACTGGGGGTTGTCCTTGGGGGCACTTGCAATGTGCGTATAGGGATAATCGTCGGTTGGTGCTGCATTTCAATAAAGCGTCTAACGGGCCTCTGCGAGTTGGCGTCGGCCCCTCGTACGCCTTTCAAGGTCTGAAGTCCACAGGGTCCCGAGATATGTCAATTCCAGAATATTATTGTCCCACTGCAGAGCAGAAGCCTCTTTTTATATACAGAAATCACGATGACAGGCTTATATTAACTCTACATAGGTCCAGCTTTCCTCACGGTGTTTTTCCTTCGCTAATGTCAATAATGCCCAAGATAATCTCGAAAAACTTATGTACAGACGCCAGCACTTCAAGCAATCTGTCAAATTTCTTTAATAGATTTTCAACTTTATCGCTAAAGCATTAGGTTCAAAGTTGATTGGGAAAATTTGACAGTTTCGGGTAGCTTGATGTGCTAGCGTCTGATTATGAATTGAAACTGTCACATTGGTACTTGTCCGATTTTGAACCCACAACCTAGTGCATGACAGGCGACATGCGAGGCAATTTTGTAATATCCAAATCTAGGATGAAACCCAAATGGTCATAATGTTTGCGCGTGTTTCTAGCAACTTTACTCAATCAACGGTTTCCTACAACAACGGTGGCCGGCACATAACGGCCGCAGTGACAACCGTCGTGAAAATTATGGCAGCAGGGTGTGATTTTATGGTGTGAAAAAATACTCTAGAGAAACTTCAGTGACGTCATCTGACAATAAATTGCAGATGCTAAGTGGCGGCCACCGCAGTCATAGAAAACCAAAGCTTACTCAAAAATCAAATTACGTCAAACTCAAAGCATTTGTTTCAACCATACCACGCGATTTACAGGCACTTTTAAATTGTCAAGAAGTCGGTCAGTCAGAAAATATGAAGCTGGTTGCCCAATCCACCTATGGAGAAGACCACACACCATCAATGTCAATTTTGTTTCTAGGAAAGCTATTTAGTTTTATCATTTGGTCATCGGAAGCCTTTTAGGTAAGCGTATCGAATTTTTTATCCGATAGTTGGATGACATGGAAAACCGATTTTTAGCGCGCTTTTCCCGCACCCGAATTGGCCGTTGGAAAAAGGAATTTTATTTTATGTTCAATGTAGGGTGTTAATCTTTGTTCACGACTTTATTTGGAGTGTGACGTGTTTATTGAGGAGTTAATCAGTCAATTAGTTAACATATCGTACATACAAATATTGGTACAAGGTACTGTTTATTTCTGAAGAAATTTCTTCCAGCAGACCTGCGTAAGGCGAAATGGAAAAGGTAAAATGTAGACAATAGTGTGTTTTTTTTTATCGCTCGTTTCAAATGTGCAGTAACATAAAGTCAAATCAAGTTGACAACGAACATTCGACATTTAAATTCGTTATATTCTTGTGCAGCTTTCTGAATCAAGACAAATCGGAGAATGCCTCATTTGTTGAAATTCTCTGAAGTGAATATAGATAAAACCCTAGTTTGAAAAGTTAAATTATTTATTTTTTTAAGTAGGTTTGCATAGACACGTCGCAAACGAAATTATGTTTAAAAACTAGACGTGACTCTTGTCGTCCTACCGTCATATGCATAAACGCTCAAAAACAACAAATACCAGGCAATCAACATCTTTACCTAAAAATTTAAATTTCTTCACCAAAAGATTCACTCGACGGCTTCATCTGAACGTAAATTTCCAAGCCTTATGGCTTTACACTGAGTAACCTTGAAATTACGGGCGCGAACGTTTTCGCTCTCAGCCGTAACTTACGCAAATTTACGCGATGTTTTAATCTAAAAAGCTGAGTGTGTTCACTTGGAAAATCCCAAATTAAAGGGACCTTTCACGTAGGTGACTTAGGAGTAGGGATGGGACGTGTTTTAGGCTAAAAACAACGATGTTCTTTTTGTTTGATTGCACAAGCATAATCAGCCTACAACTTTTCCATTGCTGGGACACAGGCCTCCTATCTGTGAGAGGGACTGGCCGCACTGGGCCTGCGTGGTGGACCACGCGGGCCCAGTGCGGGTTGGTAGATGTCACATGTCTTCGAATTTTTGGTTCTAGGACATGCCAGTTTCCTCACAATGATTTTCTTCACCGTTTTTAAGCCGGCTTCTTTTGACTATGGTTTCGGTAAAATCTGCAGATTCGATAAATTACAAATTCTGTTTTCATTAAGAATTTGAAATAGCAACCCGGTGTCTGGATTTGTACCAGTTTGATGGTATATAAGTGTGACTCGTGGTTGTACTATCACAGAGGTCACCTCTAACTCCCTCTTCAAGGAATACACGGGTATTGTGTTACGATAACAAAATAAAAATATTTTATTTCACATAGGTAAACCTACATGGGCACTTTTTTTTTTTTTTTTTGGATGGGAAATCATCTAATGACTCCTCCCGCTCTGGGTGGAGCGAAAGGGAGTGTCAGACTCTTACTGACTAAAACCCACCCGTGTTCCTTCCTTAGCCCTTTATGTTCCGGGGCAGCGGTAACCCTTTCGGACGATCCCGCTACCCCGGCAGGCTTCGGCCCTGGCGGGCCCCTTCCTTTATGCTGACATCTCTTTGAGGCGCGCGTGGAACACATACGCGCCGTCCGGCACGGGCCTGGTCCTGATCGGACGGGGAGCTACCCATTACTCTCCGTCCGCAGGCCCGCGCCTACGGTGGCCGGGAGTCGTCACGCGGCTCCCGACGCCCGTAGCGTCTCCCGCGGCGGCTGAGGCGTGCGGCTCTTTCCCTGAGCCGTCCCGCCACCTCCTTCGCTAGCATGACTGCTTCGCAGAAGGAGCTACATGGGCACTAAGGTAACGTCAGAAGTTAAGCGCACGGTTCCAATTGGTCGTTTCCCATGGGGAAGAGCCGGCAAGAAACTCCACGATTACACATAATTGGCTTTTACGATGTTTTCAAATTAAAATGTTAATAGGTATAGGACGACAGTGTAGGCCTGTCAACAAGTACCAGGTACTTAATAAAATAGAAAATGGTCTACAAATCTACATAACCAGTCTACAAGGCCTACAACGTTCTCACTTTCACAAAATATAAAAGAATATATTAAAAAAAAACTATAACGTAAGTACACACACACACACACACACAGTTCTCAGGAATAAACCAAAGTAGTACAAAAAGAAAAACTTCAAATAACTGCGAAAACGGTAAAGTTAATCTCGCTTTGAAGGGCTGACGAGCAGACAAAAAGACTTATAATATTCAAGGAAAGACGTACGAGTATATAATATTCCTTGAAAGTTAGGGTAAGTGGCTAAGTTCTGGGTTAAGCCTTTGCCACAAAATATAGCCATTGAGCAGTGGTGGCCTATTAAAAACAACCGCGACTTACGAGTTGTAGGTCATAGGTTCGAACCCTGACAGGCACACTTACCTTTGTGTAAATTATTTCATCACCACTGCTCTCAAAATGGTGAATTAAAACATCATGACGAAACCAAAAATTCGAAGACATGTGACATCTTCCGACCCGCACCGGGCCCGCGTGGAGGATTACGGCCCACTCCCTCTTACAGAGGAGGCTTGTGTCCCAGCAGTGAGAACATTATAGGCTGATTATGCTTATAGACATCGACATGCTAAATGGAAGAAGTGTAAGTCACATCCCTACTAAAGACCATGATTCTTACCTTTTACAGGAACAAGAAATACGAAGACGGTGTACGACCTATAACGTAAACCTGTAAAGTAAACGTAATGTCTTTACATAAGGATACTCATTAGAGTATTTAAATAAATTGAGCTAGGTAGACATTATAATTCCTTACCTTTTTAGTAAGGCGAGGTCAAAAGGTTTGTTAACTTTGTGATACGTAAAGATTCTTCGCATTTTGGTTACTTCGTAGTTTGAAGCCTTGATTGTTTGTTAAAAGGATTTTATAGTAATGGCCTTTAGTAGGGAAAACTCTTAAAGATTTTAAAGATCTCCTCGGGTTGTGGAGGTGAGTGCTAACATCGTTCCTAATTGTACTAAGCCCGAGTGTTAGGGAACTATAAATCATAAAAACTAAATCCCACTTTGGGCAATGGCCGCCTGTATTTCCTTCCATGTACCGTAATCTTGTGGTTCTTCTACAGTAACTATGGAATTTATGTTTTTTTTTATCAGGATAAAGAAAATAAAGTTTTGTTCCCATGTGCTCCAAAATGTTGTAAACTAGCGTATCGATGGCAACATTTTGCTAGTAGTCCAGTACCTAACTAGATTAGGGAGATCAAATAAGTGGTCACTCCATGTAAAATACTGGTTAGACTGGAAGCCGACCACAACATAGTTGGGAAAAGGCTCGGCAGGTAATCATTTATTAAAATTTACCCCAATTACGTCACACACTATCTATCCATCACAATCTAAATCCTTTTTAAGGATATTGCTAATCCATTGTGTCATATGTTCGAAAAATTTGTCTGCTCGACAACGTAAATAACGCAATGGACGTAACTGGGCCATTAAAATGAAAAGAAATAAGATCAATTGTCATTTTATATACATAACATAATCAGCCTATAATGTTCCTACTCCTGGGACACAGGCCTACTCTCAGTGACAGGGAGTAGGCCGTGATCCACGTTGGCAAATGTCACATGTCTTCGAATGTTTGGTTCTAGGACATGCCGGTTTCCTCATGATGTTTTCCTTCACCGTTTAGAGAGCAGTGATGATGAAATAATTTACACAAAGTAAAGCGCCTGTCTGGATTCGAACCTACGTCCTACAACTCGTAAGTCGCGGCCGTTACCACTTGGCCACCACTGCTCTCTCATTTTATATGTTTTACGCAATTACAAGGTTTCTTCCAAATGTTTATAGCACAAATTCTTCATCCAAAAACACATGTCCACTCATAATAATCTACTTATTACATGCCGACGTACAACAACAAAGAATGTTGATCTCCATATAAATTAGAGGAATTTAGTCATAAGTATGAACCATTTATCACGAGGCGGGACCAGAAGATATATCGTTCGTGTATTAAAAGCTGTTGTAATAAAGTAGTAAGAGTAGCTGAATAAAGGAATTTATTAGATTTTGAAGTAAGAACACTCTAGTTAGGGTTTATTTATAAACGTTGCTTAAAGTGAAGAGAAGTTTAAACGTCAAAAATTCACTTCACTTCAAAATAATTGCAATGTTAACCTTTCATAGATCACCGACCAAGAACTGCTAAAATACAATTCCCCCAAATAATTTGTAGACCGACACTGCATACTACGACAAAGTTGCAACCCCAAGGAATGTTGACAACACACCACGCAGTGTTTTGCTCTAAGCCCTTTGTAAACTATGAGGTAACAATGTTACTTCACTACGTTATGTTGTTATAGCTATAACCATCTCGCTTGAACACTGGAAGATAACACAGTGGGTAAACAACATCAAGACAAGATATTTGACTAAAACCTTGTTGTGGACTGAAGACCTGGTTATGGGTAGTCGAGAAACCGTTGATAGCAGGCAACTTATTACCGGTCATTGTGGCAATTCTTAGGAGGTTTATGTCCAGTCTTTCATTTTCGCATTTTTCTTTCTTTTGATTCTTTCTTTTCTTTCTTACTTTCTTTTCTTTATTTATTTTCTTTCGACTTAAATGATGATGTAAACATTCGGTCCATTGTTATTGGGTGGATGTGTGCCCGATTGATGGCAATAGGATATGGGACTTAAACAACTGAAATGTTGGGTTTAGTATAATAGGTAAACTTACGCCGAACTCTATTCAGAAAACAGGGGGGCAATTCTCGTAATTTTAGGGACATTCACAGTCTGACCCCATTCTGAATTTGTCAAAAATGCCTCTAGTTTCCCTACATTTTTGACAAGTTTTTGACACAGAGTTAAGATTGCGACTAGATTTTGAACGTTTTATTACGGGAATTGGCGTTCTGGTGTAATGTTTATGAAAATCTCATGTTCTAGTCGAAATCTTTTTACAGAAACATAATATTTTCGACAGTATATATCAATATATATCTCCAAACTGACACAGAAAGACACCAAACTAGTTTACAAGACAAGATATATTGATGAATTGTTTACGGGAACCAATAACATAGTTACCGCAACGTCACTGCGTCGCTGTCACAGACCAGATCATCTGACAGACAGTGAGGCTCATTCAATATTGATGTGATAGGTACATGACTCTATGGGACGGCCATGTGAGGTACAATACTGTATGTCACGACTATGTGTACCAGATAGTAAAGGGATAGTCCAATCGTCGTGCGTATGTGAACGCAACGCATGCAATATGAAAGCATGATGATAAATGATAGATAGATACATACATACCTATAAACAAAATGAACTCTCAGGAGAAAAAAATATCGGTAGAGGAGAAAGCGAATCCAGCAAATCAGCACTGGGATGTTACGGCCAACTTCTGACGGATATGTTCACGTGTCCTTACTTTAAAAGATAATCGACTGGTTCTATTTTAATACCTAGTCTGTGGTGATATGTTATAACATTAATATAACTAACAAGGTCATACAGTCTCGAACGCGCTCTAATTGAATGATAGTCTTATGCATATGCAATGTTCTGGTACCACGCAAGAGGAGTTTGTGGCGAAATGCTCCCAAGTGATCGCTTTATGATAAAATGAACTCATTTTTAACCGACTTCAAAAAAGGAGGTTCTGTATTCGACCCGTGTGTATGTATGAATGTGTTTGTATGTCCGCGATTTTCTCAAAAACTAATGAACGTATTTTGATAATTCTTTCATTAATGTGATTTACATACTTTCAGGAAGGTTTTAGTACTTATAGGTTTTAGGTTTTATATACATTAGGTAATTATTCTTATGTACGAAGTTATATGCATAAATGTACTGCATCTCCGGCATTTCTATGCGAATTTTGATGATTCTTCTAGTCGGTGTCTTCAATTCTTCAATGCACTAGTGTTAATTGAAATTGTGTGGGGTAGGTACAACTAGAAAATGTAAAATATATATTTTTTTTACAAAGAAACAACAGACTAAAAAAAACACTACAAAGTCGGTGTCAAAAAACGAAAATGACAACGACACCGATTTCCGAAATTAAAATTATTTATCACTTTGTAGTGCTTTTTTTAAGTCAGTAAAAAAAAATGTTACTCGTGTACTGTGCTCATGATACTGGATGTATCACTAACCATCAAACTAAATAACTTTCTCCATGGGTCCAACATCGTAATCGAGAACATAAAGGGCTAAGGAAGGAAGACGGGTGGGTTTTAGTCAGTAAGAGTCTGACACTCCCTTCCGCTCCACCCAGAGCGGGAGGAGTCATTAGATGATTTCCCATCCAAAAAAAAAAAAAAAAGCCGTCCCATACATTTGGGTTGAGTAAATATTGAAGTTGTACCAGACAGCTGACGATACGCGTTACGCATAAACGGCTGAAAGGAATTAGATTTTTAGCACACAGGTGCTGATCTGGGTACATAGTTACATAGGATATTTTTTATCCCAGTTTGTTACGTTTGGCAATAGGCTCGCCCCCTATTACACGGGACTTAAACATAACTGGCGAAATGTCAGTACTATAGATATACCTCTCCCTTACCCTTAGGGGATTACAAACATGATGTTTATTGTGCTACTATAGGCAGTTTGCCAAGACATATACGTTCTAATGTACACGTGTCATTCGATCTGTTAATAACAAGATCTGTCAAGATCAAAATGAGGTCTTTCTTAAGACTCTGGAGGCCTATCTCTAGAGAAAGGCCTCAACTAACAAATAGAGAAAACGTGGAATTAAAACTTTTTGTTCTATGTGTTTCAATTCCAGACTTAGTTTCGTAACTCCCTAGAGTGTTGTTATATTTCTATGTGAGATTGAATAGATTTTTATTCGTGATTTTTTTCGAAAGATTTTCGAAGGAGATATTTGTTTCGATCTACGTAATTTATTTGAAAAAAAAACACTTTTTACCTTAGCATTTATTACAATACAAAATAATCTATAACAATAGTACTGTCTAATGATTGATTAATTAACGTTAACGAATAAAGCAGGTTTATTTATCAATCGCGATTTATTGTAATCGACGTCTTCTCAGTTCGTTGGCCGCATCCACATCAGTCTTGTCTTTTTAGTCTGTAGTAGCTCTACGTCACAAAAACTTTGAAATAAACGCACCTCGGTCTTTTTAAAGTGAGCAAGTAAATGAATTGTGTCATGTTTGTGAACGGGCGCACTCACCCGTCAGTAGGGACTAGTCATCTCTTAGCTGCCACCGCTCATTTTAATCATGTAAATTTTTGAATTGTTTAACTTGTAGCGGTATCTACAACGCCACATGGGAACAACGCGTCATACTGACGTCACGCAAATCCTGCATCTCGCAAGCAGAGTTTACCGCGCAGCTAGTATAGATACAACGGCCCGAAATGTATCATCGGGCAGTTGCCTGCCGGACACAACACCCGTCTGATCGGAGGATCCTCCCTTTTCTATAGAGTATGAGTAAACTTTACACCCTGTTCCTCATACCTCTATAAACTATAGACCGTATAATTTCAACTTGTTAATGTAACCAATATTTTGATTTAAAAGCGTGTCCATGGAGTTTCTTGCCTGTTTTACCACGCTTTAAAATAAGCAGTTACCTTCATCTTTCTGACTCGCCGACTCCTTGACGACTCAAAAGAGCCTGTAATTGCTTTAATTGAAATAAATGCTTTGCGTTTGAGTTTGAATGCGTTACCAACACAATCCCTAGCTATATGGACCGACGACTTTAAGAAAGTGGCTGGGATAGACGGGATGCGGAAGGTGGTTGTGTAGCAGTGGACTGCGAGTTGATTGACCACACAATCAGCAGCCATCTGGCCATCGATGCAGTAATTGCCACCCTACTTTTCTGATTACGATTCCCAACCGTGTAACTTAAGTACGCTTTCAAGAAACACTGACTTAACATCTTTAACCCCTTTTCCAAGTACAACTGAATCTTTAAAAGAACTAAAAGAACAATACACGTTTCGTATTTTTCTTTTTATTTCCTAAAAACCTGAACACACTGACACCAAGTTAAGCCTAAACAAAAAACTAAGGGCAATGTCTTAAGTTTTCCGAATCAAAATCGATAGTCATTTATTCAAATTAGGCTGAGAATCAGCACTTTTCGAACGTCAAAATTACAAAAGACAGTCCCCTCAAACGCCTAAACGTGAATATTTTTCCAACTTAGTTTCGTAGGTATTCTTAGGGTGGTTTCCCAAAGGAATGGAATTATTTAAAGTACACACGTAAACGTGTTTTGTTACATAAAACCTAACTGCAAAAGCATCCCACTACTTACCTAAATTGGCCAAAGAACAATTGAAGGATATCTGCGTAAGCCCACTGTATCTACAACGCCACATGCGTAGTACGCGTCACACGGACGTCACGCAAAATCCTGCATCTCGCAAGCAAAGTTTACCGTACAACTAGCATATACGTATACAACGTCCTAACATGAATCATCGGGCAGTTTCCCACAAGGCACGACACCCTTCTGGTCGGAGGATCCTCCCTTTTCTATGGAGGATGAGTGAACTTTACACCCTATTCCTCATACCTCTATACTACAATGTAGTGCGGGTTGTAGTGGGCTGTAGTGCGGGTTGGTATATATAGCACCGAGGGAAGTTATTAAGTGAATTTCCTAATAACCATAACCTGAGAGTCTGCAAAACACGAATGACTGGATTAGATGTGTTGTAGCCAAGCGTGATCATCATCATCCACAGACCAACATCACCTACTGCTAAGCACGGGCCTCTCTTTTCTTATGCCAAACCCCATGCTCCTGCGCCAGTCTAATTTTTTTTTATTGCTGAATGGGCACGCTCTTGACCTCGATCACGCTTGGTGGAAAGCAATGGATGAGGTCTATGATGGAACGAGCATGCCCAGAATATGCCTAAGGCACTGGAACTTCCACGCATCGACGAAACACTGCAGGCTGCTTGACGCCGGACTCCGATGGGAGGGTGGTCGCAAACCAGGCGGGCGTTATCACTACCGCCGCAAGAGAAGAATTGGCCAGTCAAATAAGGTATTGAGTGTGACTGTCCAGGAAGCACCGAGTGCTCAGTTCAGTTGAGTAGCTGGCGGAACAAGTTGCGCTACATGAGGAGGCTTCTTCATGCATCTCATTCAAGGGGTCTACTCTCTAGGCACGAAGTTCATAGTTTCGACCGAAGTTAAGGGCGTTACCTTCATAGTATAACTTACGGACATAAGATAATATTACTTCAGGACCCAAACTAATAATGAACGACAACACGATTTGATAATTGCTCTGCGTGTGCCGCATGTGCTTGCGATATCTAAACTAATGTTTTAAAAAATATTAGATTTTTGTATGATAAATGATTTTATTTCTGTAAGTAGGTTTGTACAAACACTTTTTTGTTACGCTTTCACGCTAAAATGGTTTAACGGATTTGAATGAAATTTGGCACATGGGTAGACCATGACCTGGATTAGAATTAATTTTTATCCTGATATTCTCACGGGATCAAGACTTATGCAGGTAAAACTGCGGGGCGCAGCTAATTCGTAAATAAAACTAAAGGCATAGACGAAATTTTATTGTAGACACGTGTTATGTACTCGTAAATGGTAATAAAAAGACTACGCGCCCAGTCAGACGACACCCTTATAAAAACTTTTTGGTAGTCTACGTAGAAAAACGTAGGTCTTTTGACTTCCTTAATTGAGTTTGTTGGGTCTGAAGACGTAAGTCGTTACGGAATAAAAACGAGTTGAATGAAATGGTAACGAGATACGAGATTTTTTGGACGCCAATATAAAGGTGCAAAGGTTGAATTAAAATACGTCTTCTAGGGTCCTTGAATAATAATGTTGTTATTTTAAATTTTCGTACTCTCTCTCTCTTTTTAGAACTCTTTATCAAAATAACCAAATAAGGGACAGTGGCAGGCAACAAAAACTTCCTGCAGAATCTTTTTCCATTTATGACCGTCAAAATGAAATCACGAAACTGCTGAAACTTCATATACTGAAATGAACATTAAATCTCGAGAAATGACGTCATATTTAGCTTCAATTACACCTTCTCATTCACTATCATCTGCCTAACCTTTTCCCAACTAGGTATGTTAGGGTCGGCTCACAAACTAACTGGATGCGGCTCAATACTAGTATTTTACCTGGAGCGACTGCCTATCTGACCTTCACAACCCAGTTACTGGGTAATACGATACCCCTTGGTAAGACTGATTGTCAATTTCACCTTGTAAAAAAGGTAAATCTAAAAATAAACTAAACCAAAGACAAACAGTTTTCAAAATAAAAACAAACATCACAATTTTATCGCGAGTTTACCTCAAAAAAGTCAACCGTTTCAAAATATACCATTATACATGACAAAGTATCAACCATAATAAATCGTCATATTTTTTTACGACAGGGTCTGGACATAATAACGATAACAGTGTACCAATACTGTCAAATAACAGACTATAAAATTTTACGCAAAAGATAACTCGTCACAAAATTGAAGTGCACAAAATGGACGCGGCGTGTGACGCACGAAATGGACGCACGGCGAATATCTACAAAAGTGTTTTAGAGAATTTGACCAAGGGGTATAATTATGTTATTCAGTAACTGGGTTATAGAGCCCTGTTAGTCAGCAGCTTTATGCAAAATACTGGTATTCAGCTGCATCCGGTTAGTTACTAGGCAGATGAAGATGGTTTGCTTTTACCGAGAAGTTGTGTAGAAATAAAATACATACATAAACCTTTTTAGGATGGGGTTAAGCAGAAACTACAGCACGCTACCTACTTCAGTCCTTTTTTCGTTAACGTTCATACATCTAAGGGGCAATTCTAGTAATTTTAAGAACGTTCACAGTCTGATCTCAGTCTTAATCTGTCAAAAATACCTCAAATTTCCATACATTTTGACAAGTTTTTGAAATTTGTTTGTCGCTGAGATGAGAGTGCGACTAGATTTTGAACGTTTTAAATTATGAGAATTAGCCTACTGGTCAGACACGCACGACGCCGACGGTTACAAGTATTACGCACCTGGCCATTCTGAAGAATTTTACCAACGAGTTGTTGTGCTAGTGCGAAATCAAATAAATCTAAAGTAAATTTTATTTAGATATAATAAATCTAAAGTATTTTTTGTAGAGATGCACCTTACCAGCGGGGATATTGCGTAATACATTATCAATCGGAATCGGTTACATTTTGACAGTTCAACAACATTCATTGCGTTATTTACGTGTTGAGCAGACAAATTTTTCGAACTTATGAAGCAATGGATTAGCAATTTGCTTCAAAATGATTCAGATTCCGATTGATAGTGTGTTACGCAATTAGGGTGCTGGACTATCGTAACTCCCAAGAAACTGTTCTACTACTACAGTCAGGCCGACGAGAGAATGTGTTCCAGACAGCTGTCAGTGCGACAATTCTAGTAGTTAATAAAGATCAAATTCGCAAAACACGTATTCGTTGAATCTGACATATGCCATTTACGCATTCTCCCATTCATTCACTGTAAAATATTTCATCTTAAGATTGATTAAAACAAAAACATTTTCAAAAGTAGTTTTTCATGTACATCGAGAGCTTGTCATTGTATAATGAAAGCCTTTAAACCAACAAAAATATCTTATTTTGTATTATTTCAAGTCATAAATTCCGTTATTTTTTTCTCTTGTTATTCATGTTGATATTTTTATTTCATTACAAAGTGCTGATGGGGCGTATATTTTAAAGTTTTATTTCGTGTGCTTTCTGTGGAATGACACTTTGACATTCATTTATCATTTTCTGATTTACGTGAGCCGATAAATATTTACGTTGGGTCGTTGGTTGTTTGTATTGAAAATATGTATGAATAAAATGGCAGTAAACACTTGCAGTTTGATGAGTAATAAATAACAAAAACATAATTTCCACTCTGCAATCGGTATTTTGTTTTGACTTTTTGATGTCATTCCATTCTATAAAAATCTCACAAACTAAGGTGACTTGGAGTGAGATGTCAATCTGGCATCAGTGGAATAACAGCTCATATCAATCATGAAATTATTATATACATTCATAAATTTTTACAGAATAAACCAAAGAAAACAGGAAAGGAAAAGAACTCCTATGAAGTAAAATAAACAGTAAGTAGTGTAGTTGTCAGTGGCGAAGGTACCATACAACTCGATTCCCACCGGCTTTCCTTCGAAAATTCAGAACATAACCACTCTATAGTCAATTCATCATTGAAATTTTCTTTTAGTATTTTTTTTTTGCTCCGGCCTACCTCTATCATAAATTCACCCTTCGCCACTGTTGTCAATTATAGTTTGGTAGTGTCTGCCAAATAAGTTCTCCCACGCTTAATAAAAAGGTAATGTACCTTCAAACACATCACGTAAAAAACTTCAATGATCGACCCCCGCGTTTGCATTTACCTCGCTCGAACGTTTTACGTGATGTTTGCTAGTAGTACAGTCAACAAAAGAGATAAGTATGCAGGATCGTCGGATATAGTTGAAGTTCAATAAGAAACCGATGGATGTTGTCGACTGAAATATAATTTGATAAATGAGGTCTTTGTTTTCTATTAATTAAATTAAATTTTACTCGAGAAAATCAATCGGTTTCTTACTAAACTTCAACTATATCCGACGGTCCTGCATACTTATCTCTTTTGTTGACTGTACCTACATATCTACTGTTATATGTACTGTTCGGTGTTGTCTTACATAGAGGCTTTTATTTATCCGTAAATGCTTCTCTGACATTATGTAAATATTTGGTGTGTAGTGTTTTGGTAGTAGGTAGGCGTTTTGGACGTTTTGGTAGACGTCTGGCACAGTTTTATTCTACGAATAAGTATACTTATTCGTAGGTTTTATTATATTTTGTGTTTGAATTAAAATTCTGTTCTTTGGGGTGAGAGGGTCTGCCAGGGTCGCGGGATGTTCGAAAGAGTTACCGTGGCCCCTGGCACAGGCAACTGAAGTAACACGGATGGGTTTTAGTCAGTAAAAGTCTGACACGCCCTCCCCATCCACCCAGAGCGGGAGAACTTATTTGATAATTGGCCAATTAAAAAAAAAATGAGGAGGAGGATAGAAAGACAAAGGTCATCATCTTTTGACATTGTCATCATAAAAGGACGGGTAGTATTTAGCTTCTGCCCGCGACTTCAACCGCGTGAAATTTCTTGTTCAACGGACCCACCCAATCATACCCTGCCCGCGCTATCACTTCAGTTTTTGCTTAACGTTCTTTCTGACTTTTTTTTTCTTTTTGCTCGTTTCCTAACGGTCATGATGTTAAGAATTGGAAATTGAGCTATCAAATGCAAAAATAATTTTTCAAATTCGACCTAGTTCCTGAGATTGGTGCGAACAAACTAACAAACTCTTCAGCTTTATTATTAGTTTAGATTAAAAAAATAATTACCGCGCTCGTAGCGTCTAGAGACGGCAGTCCTGATAAAAATTGTATCGCCGAAATTGCGTTGAACGCATGACTTCTGTCACGAATCACTTTCAAAGCCGTCAGTTTCTATACGTCATTTGTATCTTAGTGCGAGTGGGGACATGCTTGGTTTGTATGGACAGTGTTGACAATACCGCCTCTAGCAGCGGCCGCCGGGGCGTTTCCATGCTCTCTGTTCTAAACCAATGTGATCCTTCTTGCCTGAAGTACACCAAAGTCAAAGCATTTACTGCAAATTGCCTTTTATTATGTGAATAAATTCCATTGAATTGATTCTAGTTAGCTCACAGAATAAGCAAGCTGAAGTGGCAATGGGCCGGCCATATTAAAAGGACAACATGACCTAAAGCGCGGTCACTGTCTGACTGCATAGAAAAGAAAGAGAAGCGCAATGACACAACGCTGGTAATTTAATGCAAATTATGAAGCAATTATCTATTTACAAAAAATCTATTGTTTGGACTAAACAATTAAAACACTAGTGCTTTATTATGTTGCTTGTAGAATAATCTTACAAACCATCAGAATTATTGTATGTATATTATTATGGTTTTTATTGTAAAAAGAAAGTTTTTAGAGGTATCTTCGTGTTTTTTTTCTATAGTATCAAATTAGTTGTATTATGTTTTTTTTGTCGATTCGTAGTGTTTTTGAGTGGAAATCGCGAATAGGCAAACGTAAGGTAGGACGCCCTCAGGCTAGGTGGAGCGACGATCTCCGCAGGGTGGCTGGTAGCAGCTGGATGAGAGTAATTGCCGAGAGTCGAGCTAAATGGCGTGCAATAGGAGAGGCCAAAGTTCAGTGGACTGCTGTAGGCTGATGATGATGATTCTAGTCGCCCCCTTCCAAAAGGCAGTTTTCGTATAGAGAAGAATGGGCAAGAAATTCCACCGTTACTCTTTTAAAATGTTTTACAATATTTTGTATACATACATTAGTTATATTATTATATGTGAAGACGATGCACCTAGAGTGTCTTATTAGTGACAGTTGAGCTTCAATAACGGCTAATTTACATAGGGTGTCAATTTGATTAACAATTAATTTTCATGACTACATATTCCACTGAAAAATCAGTTTTACTTCGATAGTCATGTTATTCTTTATCTACACTCCACTATATTCATTCAAAACACCTTATATACGATACTAAATTGATAGAGGTTATAACTTCGAAAACCGGCGTATTCTGAAACATTTTTGTGTGCAACAGAATTTGGTGCCAAGTCATAGTTTACCGACTACGTTCGACATGCTATCCCGACGGTCGGTATCCTGGTTAACGTGGAAAAGCCATGTTGTCTACATAGTGTAGTGTAGTAGATATCGATAGCCGATAGGATAGGTGTGTTGCAGTTTGTGCGACATGTAACGGAATAGGTAGACTGGGTTGTGGAGGTCAGATAGGCAGTCGCTCCATGTAAAATACAGGTATTCAGCTGCATCCGGTTAGACTGGAAGCCGTCCCCAACTATGTTAGGAAAAGGCTAGGCAGATAATGTAACGGAATAGGTAAGTTCTGGAAGGTTGATCGAAATCGAGTAATTACTCGAGCTCATTTAGAATTTCAATCGGCTAGTCTCGAAGATTCGAAGCACAAATTATTTGATAGTTTAATAATTTAATTAATATTTTTTTTATTATTAATATATATGCTAGTATAGAGGTATGAGGAACAGGGTGTAAAGTACACTCATACTCCTTAGAAAAAGGAGGATCTTCCGACCAGACGGGTGTTGTGTCTGGCGGGCAATTGCCCGATGATTCATGTCGGGCCGTTGCACGAGTATCTATGCTAGTTGCGCGGTAAACTCTGCTTGCGAGATGCAGGATTTCGTGACGTCAGTATGAGGCGTTGTTGGCATCTGGCGCTGTAGATACCGCTACATCACTCCCTCCCAGAGACCGGCGGTCGATAGCGCGCTACACTAGTAAGAAAAGTAACTAGTAAGTAGTACATAGTAGTTTGTCGAAGGTCCCCGATGGCCTGCAGACGAGTCCTGGTGTGAAGACCACGTATCGGCAAGCGTAGTCTGGGACGCCCCCCAGGTTACCTCAAAGAGGTGGCTGACTGAGGGACAGACTGGATGCGGAAGGCGGAGGACAACGTGTTGTGGCGCAGTATGGGAGAGGCATATGTCCTATGTGCAATAGACTGTTATAAGCTGAGTTGATTGAAGAAAAGTACCTACACCTTCGCAAAGTTCACATAGTTACAATTTATAACCGTTCAATGAATACAATACATCAAGTAATTGAATAAAAAATTGTTTATAAAAATATTTCTGTATCGGACTTTTCATCAAACAAAGCGCAATATCAAGAACCAAAAGTATACCTATTCTCTATCCTCTTTACAAAACTGAGCCATCTGTGCTTCAGCAGTCAATCCGTTGTTCCCCATATATTCTTCATACACCCCAAATCTATTCAATATGAATATTTCAGTACAAGGAAAATGTATACAAAAAGCTTCTTTCACACACGTCGGCTCAAGTTGTGACGTCATTATATTAAAATATATGAGGTTGTTGAACCGCAAAAAGGACATAATGCAAGATTTACAGGCTAATTTATTCGTCCCTTCAGAATGGGTAATGGATGATGTAATGCGGAGCAAAAAGTGATGTGGACTTTGGAGACGCATTCCTTATTAATTTCATCGTCATCGTGTTAACTATAATGGACGATTTTATGGTGTTACTAGCTTTTTCCTGAAATTTCGCTTGCGTAATACCTTCAACAACCCTATGACCTGCACGCGTAGCATGACCACCATAGAAACGAGTTTTGTCGACGGAAGAATATACAAAATGACAGATTTTAGACAGATTTCTTAAGATATCATAGAACTCATCTCTCTCCTGCTAGAGAAACCTCCTATCATGTACAGACGCCAGCACATCAAGCTACTACTATCTGTCAAATTTAGTTAAATAAATTTTCAACTTAATTGCTAAAGCATAAGGTTCAAAGTTGATTGGGAAAATTTGATAGTTTCGGGTAGCTTAATGTGCGTGCGTCTTTACAATGATATTGGCGGGCGTTTTAGGGACTGTCTTATGTAATTTTTGACGTTCGAAAAGTGCTGATTCTCAGCCTAATTTGAATAAATGACTTTTGATTTTTGATTGAATAGTCCACTTGAAGGACTAAGTGCAGAAACCAATCCCAATAACAGAGAACATAGAACTGCCAGCCAGAGAAATGGGAAACTAAAGCACGTTTCCCGCTATCCGAACTAAAAATGGAAAACCATTTTAGCCAGTAAGAACCCGACAAACAGCCTTCCGCTTCCCTTACGAAGGGTATCCATGAGGATGTACACACGGCTACACATCAAGCTCTACATTTCCAGTTTTCGCTGACCTCGCATTGTATAGGTTTTTCGTACAATCAGAAGTCAGCTTATACTGGTTATGTGTAGCTTGATGTGTAGCCGTGTGTACCCACGCAAAAAAAAGGTTTAACAACAACAGACCTCCACTGCAAAAACAAAAAAGCGGGTTCCATACCACTGTACAATATTTCACACTAATCCTTTTAAATACTTTAGTATATAATTATGTAATCTGCATTCGCGATTTATTTTCCAAAAATGTAAACAAATATGGGTTTATGGAAAAATAAGTTTAAATCCTACACAATAAAGTTCAGTTTACGCTACAACTTCAAATAAAATTATAAATTTTTCAATAGTGCTAGTCACTCTGAAATCACCTTAATTGCTATTAAAATAAAGTTGATAAGTATTAGTTTAACTTGAAATAATATTAATTTGAAACATAAGTTTGAATAAACTTTAGTGTGTAATACGTTAAAATAACACGTTTCTTGTATGTGGATCCATTAATTTTTAACTTTATTTTATTTTTATTATTTGTTGTTATAGTGGCTATAAATAAACACTGTGAAAATTTCAACTGTCTACCTATTACGGTTCATAAGATACAGCCCGCTGACAGTCAGACGGACGGACGGACAGCGGAGGCTTAGTTATAGGGTTCCGTTGGCATTCTTTGGGTACGGAACCCGAAAAAAACGTTTCTTATATGGGGGTCCATTAATATTAAACTTTATTTTATTTTTGTTATAGCGGCTATAACACACAAACACTGTGAAAATTCCAAGTGATTACGGTTCTATAGATACAGCCCTGTAAAGAGACAGCAGAGCCTAACAGCCTGGCCACGACTTTTGGCTTAGCGGGAAGCGGCGCGGTAAGCGGTTAGTGTTTGGCCAGACTAAGACGCGGGAGCGGGGCGGGCGCGGGTGCGGGAACGCGCGCGAGCCACCTGTACGCACTGGAGCGCGGCTGCGTTCTGCGTGTTGTCGTGTTCAGTTTTTGTCAAAATATAATAACGGATGAAGAAGACATATTTTTACTAGAAAAAAGCTCGAAGTAGGCTGAGAATCCCGGTCCCCGCGCGGGCCGCGCCGCGCACCCAGTGTGGCCACTTATATGAACGAGCTTAGGCGTGTGGTTGCCCGCGCGCTCCCCGTGCGCTTCCCGCGCCGAGCAGCCCGCGCCGCTCGCCGTGCCCGCGTGCCCACTATGAAAAGGATGTTCATATGTTTGAGTTCGACACGCCGCCTCCTCACCCGCCCCGCGCCCGCGCTGCCAGTCTGGCCAAGCACTTACTGCTAGCGTTGACGCTGCGTGCGGTGCGTCGTGGCATGATTCATACATTTTTGTATTTGTTTTTACCGCTCGCTGCCCCGCGCTATGCTGCCGCTGATAGCGGCAAGGTCGTGGCCAGGCCGTAAGTTATAGGGTCCTGCTGGCACCCCAAAAAGAAGGTACCTCCAGTTTTTTGCACCCAAGCAGGCCCGCATTCATCATAATATTACTTATCATTACCACGTATTTTAAAACAAAAGCACATCATCAATCACTGTCTAACGAGATACGTGTGTTTGTTAGAAACAAAATGTACATTTAAAAGGTTTTCTTTGCTTCCAAATGTACATAATTCTGTTTTGCCTGTTAAAGTATTATAAAATTTCGCGTGTTTCGTGGAAATGGAGTGCACTCTAGTGGTCTATAACAACGTACTCGGTCTTCTGTACTTTGTTTGAGTTGAAATATATCAGATAATTTGTTGTTGTATTTATTTTTGTGACTGTCGCGTTGGTCTACTGGTTGCAAACGCTACAGCTGACCACGAGGCATCTGGGAACGATTCCCAGGTCGGGCAAATTGTTATTGAGTTTTTCTATTAGGACTTTCTCAGTAGCAGACCGGAGTCTGGATTTCTGCCCAATACGGTCGCCCCCTATTACATGGGACTTAAACATAACTGGTGAAATGTGGGTGTACTATATGTACCATCGAGGTATTTTGCATCTATACACCGTAAGGGCTATTCTTGCTTGCAGCGCTCGGCCGCTATAGTAACGCTTGCTAACAAATGTGGTCATCGTGTGCACGGGACTTTGTTTTCAAATTGGGCAGATGTAAGTTTCCTCGATGGCACACCTCTGTCTTAACCGATTCCGCAACCGTTCTCCCTACGAGGATGACAAGCGTGATGTTATATTACTATTTCAGAATTTTTCTTGTACAGACGCCAGCACATCAAGCTACCCGAAACTGTCAAATTTTCCCAATCAACCTTGAACCTTGTGTATGGGTGACCATCTATTACATATCAAGACCCCTCCGTGCCTCGGAAAGCACTTTATGCCGTTTGGTCCCGGCTGTCATTCGTAGATCTTCGACAGTCGTTACGGTAGACAGAAGCCTAAAAGTCTGACAACCAGTCTTACCAAGGGGTACCCAGTATTTGGGGTGAAGAGGTCAGATTGGCAGTCGCTCCATGTAAAATACTTATTCACCTGCATCCGATTATACTAGAAGCCGACCCCAACATAGTTGGGAAAAGGCTATTTAGATTGAGTATACTTCTGTAATAGTAAAATACGCAGTACTTTTTTTATAGAGCTCTGCCCCGCGGTTTCACCCGCATAAATGTCGATCCCGTGGGAATTTCGGGATAAAAAGTAGCCTATATGTTAATCCAGGGTGTCAGCTACCTCTAAGTAGCCGAATTCTGGGCCGAGTCCATTTAGATTGCTATCGACACGCTAAGAAGAAGAAGAAGCTACCTCCATACAAAATATTATCGAAATTGGTCCAGCTGTTTGAGCATGAAGAAGTAACAAACATATAAACACACACACACACACTCACAAACTTTCGCCTTTATAATATTAGTGTGACTATCATAGTTTTCTTAATTTGACTGGTAGCTGGTCATTCGAGTGCCAAATCCTTCTAGCGTGTCGAATGACAAGCAACGAGTTAAAAATGTGAAAAAGACCAAAAGCGATCAACGTTTACTTAACCTCTTCGTACTTTCAACAATAACCACCTATCCCAGTAAACTCTTGAAGCAATCGAAGTAAAAACAAAAGCGAGTGAAGTATTATTTCAGTCGGTAAAAGCAGTGTCCGTAAATTTCTCTCACAAGCTATTTGTCAAGGGGATTCGGAGCCACCTGAGCGCTAAGCGGTCTTCCCAGCTACGGATTCGAATAATCACTGAAGTTTTTAGTGAAGGATAATAGAGACTGTTCATGGATTTTGTTCGTGATAGTTGTTTGTGAATTTTGTGTTGAAGTATGAAGAATTATTGGGGAATGCTATCTATCGAGAGTAGTGCTGCCGTCCTTTAACTAAAAAGCCGTTAACCCTCAAATGGTCAATTTTTACTTTTTAATAGAAAGTGATAGAGTTTAAAATTCTCTATCTTTCTGTCTAAGAAACATTTTTATAACATTAATAGTTCCAAAGATATGGACATCTTTTAGGCCGTTAAGTAACATAATTTTTGATGATTCCATCACTTGAAAGCGTCTAACCCACACTTCTTAGCTTAATGTACTTTAAAATACCTTAACTGCCCGATGTGATGATTATTTTCTAGCCTTCTACTTAACTACAAGCACGTTATCTGATTTTTCTTGACTATAAAGACGCTAACGGACTATAACTTCTTTATAGTTAGCATTTAAAGAACAGTTTATGTGAAAAAATTTACTTATTTGCAGTTACCAGCCCTTAACGCTGTTTTAGTTAAGCATGTAATTCTGCACATTTCCCAGAATACTTAGCTAAAAAGCAGCTAAGCCTCATTACTTAGCTAAAAGGCAGTTAGCCGACTCTCGCGCCGCGTTCACTCCGGGGTTGAGTGGGGTGCGGGTGCCCTGCTCAAGCCATCCGCCGTCCCGTCGGACTAAATCTTTACACCCGGAGGACACTGACACTGACTTTGTCAAAGATATGAACTACGAGATCTAACAAAGATCGAAGAAGTGACGATACAGATGAAGATATTGAAACAGAAAAACCCAAAACGACAAGAAAACAAAATTAAAAGTCATTTATTCAGACTAGGCTGAGAATCAGCACTTTTCGAACGTCAAAATTACAAAAGACAGTCCCCAAAACGCCCGCGCTTCACCACTTCCTAGTGCTTACTTACGATCCAAAAAAATAAATACAATAAAATCAAAGAGCTAGCGAGTCTCTTTAATTCCGTCATCTAAGAGGGTACAACGCCCGAGGCGTGGAGCAGAGATGCGGTGGTTCTGTTCTTCAAAAAAGGTGACAAATCCTCGCTGAAGAACTATAGACCCATCTCACTGCTGAAACACTTATACAAGCTGCTCCCGAGTCCCGAGGGTCGTCACGGACCGTCTCGCGAAGAGACATGTCGAGTTCCAGCCGCCAAATCAAGCCGGTTTTCGAAATGGCTTCAGTACCATAGACCACATCTATGTTCGGCAAATTATACAGAATACCGCGGAGTATAACCAGTCCCTGTGTATAGCATTTGTGGACTACGAGAAACGATGCGACTCCGTCAAAATATGGGCAGTTCTGGCCTTTCTGCAACGATGTCGAACTGACTGACGCTACATCGAAGAGACGAGAGAGAGAGAAAGATAGAGAGAGCGCGCGCGCGCGCGTGCGTGCTTTGAGATATTTGTACGACGCTGCCACAATGACTTTTCAGATCCAGGATCAGAAAACAACCCCATCCAACTGCTCAGAGGGGTAAGACAGGGGGATGTAGGTAATATCCCTGGCTGAGTGGACTGGACAGGGTATCAACGTGAATGGCGAGTACATTTCACATCTACGATTTGCCGATGATATCGTCCTAAAGGCAGAGACGCTGAAACAGTTAGACCAGATGCTGCATAGCCTAAATGGAGGCTCCATGTAGGTTGTGCAACATCTGGTCTAACTGTTTCAGCGTCTGTTCATCTTGTTCGATTTGCCGATGATATCGTCATATTGACTAAATCTCTCCAGCCGAAATGGAGCCTCTCGGTGGGTTGGCTTCAGCTTAAATTTGGACAAGACAAAATTCATGTACAATTCGCACATCTTAACGAGTCCAACCAAAGTTCTGAAGGATTATGTCTACCTAGGGCAAGTCAACCAGCTCAGTAGACACAACATTGAGAAAAAAGCCGACTGAAGGATCCAGTTGGGCTGGGCAGCATTTGGAAAACTTCGTCAAGTCGTCTCGTCGCCTATCCCGCAGTGTTTGAAGACTAAGGTCAGTGCGTCCTGTCTGTCATGATATACGTTGCCGAAACGAAGACATTGACGGTTGGGCTGGTACACAATTCAAGGCCGCTCAGCGCGCTATAGAGCGAGCTATGCTCAGAGTCTCTTTGAAGTATAAAATCAGGAATGAAAATATCAGGAAAATAACCGCAGTTACCGACATAGCTTGCAGAGTAAGCAAACTGAAGTCGCAGTGGGCTGGCCATGTTTGTCGAAGGACCGATGGCCGGTGGAGCAGACGAGTCCTGGAGTGGAGACCGCGTATCGGCAAGTGTCGAGTGAGCCTCCCCCAACTAGATGGATCGACGGCCTAAATAAGGTGGCTAGGATAAACAGGATGCGGAAGGTAGAGGACAGGGTGTTATGGCGCAGCCTGGGAGAGACCTTTGTCTAGCAGTGGACTGCGATAGGCTGAGTATATTGATGACTGTGTTTAATTTAGATATTGTTATGTTCCTAAATACTTAAAACTACAAGCTTTTGCTTATGGATCCGTCCGCGTGGAGGTTGGTAAACGATATCATTTCGAATAATTAACCCACGGGAATGAACTACCGGTATAAAAAGTATTCAATGTTTTATTCCAGCTTATGTTTTATAATTTATTTAGTGTGCAATTTTACTACATATTTTATTAGGTACTTTTATTTGTTATAATATTTAAATAATTTAGGACTGAAGTTGCCTCATGTCTGATATAATGTAGCCTTAGTTTATTAAAATAACTGGGTTAGAAGATTTCTATTAAATCAATGGTTGAATCAATGGAATAAAGAACATGGATTAAGAATATTGTCCATGCCAAATAATGAGCTCATGATCTGTTAGATCATAATTCGTTATAAGTTGATTATTATTGCGTATTAAAATTATAAGTAATTCTTTTATCTTTTAAATGTTGAATTATACTTTTGATTTTTAAAAGAACATGATGTAAGTATTTAAGTAATTACTCACATATTTCCATATGAATGCTACACTATACAGAAGTTAACCACAAGCGAAATATTTTTAGCCACCTTTTAGTTAAGTAAAGTAGTTAAGAGTTTACAAAAATTCCATATAACATTGCCAACAATTAGCTAAAAAGCATCTAAAGCCCCGTAACTGCTCATTAGGAAAGTTATTGAAATTGAAATTAAAGCGAATGTCATGACTATAAAGCAGTTATGTCACTTAACAACTTTTTAGTTAAGTATTTCTAAACTAAATATAACAAACATTATGAAGCTTAACATTTTAAATAAATTACTTGACTAAAAAGCCGCTAAGGTATGGATAACGGCCTTTTAGTACAGTAATAAGATGCAATAACTAGGTTACATGCTTAACAAAATGAGAAAAATGAATTTTAAAATTAATTAATAATAGTTATTGGACAAAAAGGGTTATCTACGATAAACAGAAAGAAATATCAATTGATGTGTCCAACAATCATTATCCTAAGTATCATAGTTTTTAAGAAACAACGATTCCCACGTTTTTTGGCATTTACTCCGAAACAACTTTTTGGGCTTAACGGCCTTCTAGTTAAAGGACGGCAGAGTGGTATGGTGGCCCAAAGGTAATGGCTGCGACTTACGAGTTGTAGGTCGTAGGTCTGAACCCAGACAGGCGCTTTACTTTGTGCAAATTATTTCATCACCTCTGCTCTGGTCTCAAAACGGTGAAGAAAAACATCGTGAGGAAACCGGCATGTCCTGGAACCGAAAAATCGACATCTACCAACCCGCACTGGTCCCGCGTGGTGGATTACGACCCACTCCCTCTCACCGAGAGGAGGCTTGTTTCCCAGTTGGAACATTATAGACTGGTTATGCTATCTATCGATCAAAAATTACGTTCGCGACTAGTTTTGCGCTTCTTCGAACGAGCTTTTTCACAAATAACACTTAGTTTATAAATATAGCATCACGCCTGCCTCCTCCGCCGGGGGTATGCAGAAGTGTGTAGAAGTCTCACACTTCACTAGTTATGTTCAAAATTTAATGCAATGGGGGCGGGGTTATTGTCATTAATTAAAAGATTACAAATCATGCTGCAACTGGACATAAACTAATGAAAAAAATAAACTCATTTACACAGCCCGACCCAGGGATTGAAAACAAGACCCCAGGCTCAGGAATCAAGCTTGCAATCACAAATGCAACACAAGGCAGGAATGGTTATTGATTACAAATCGAGACTCCTACGTGCCTCGGAAATCACGTTGAACCGGTGGTCCCGGCTGTCATTCGTAGATCTTCGACAATCGTTACAGTAGTCAGAATCCCAAAAGTCTGACAGCCAGTCTTACCAAGAAGTATCGAAAAACACAAAACCCTTCATGTCTTTCCGAACGATATTTTTCACAAGTATGACTTTCACTATAATAGTAACATCACTTCAACTTCACAGCCAACTAAATGAACTGTGAAACCCCGTCAAAACAGTTCTTTCAATATACAGAGAGCCAATATAAGGACAACGTCCAATAAAAAAGGGCATGATACAAAAAGGTAATCCATAACTTTCCTCATAGCCACACTGTCGGCTGCCGTCTATATTTAGATATTGAAACGTATATACAGGGAGGATAAAACGAACGCCTTATGAATAGATTCAGGGTATCTGAATCTGCCTCTTATTGAATGTATTCAGAGTTTCTGAATCTATTCAATAAGAGTACTGTAGTACAATAGTGGCTCAGATCGTGATGGCCCAGTGGTTAAGTCCTCGTGCACAAGGTCGTGGGTTCGAATCCTGTCAAGTACCAATATGATTTTTTCAATTCTTAAGTACTTTCTGAGTTTATCTTGGACATTATTGATGATGGTGAAGGAAAGGCGTCGTGAGGAAACCTGGACTTATAGTTAATATAAGTTTGAAATCGCCAACACGTCTTGCGCAAGCGTGGTGATCAAATCTCGTGTCTCCTGAGGAGACGCCTTTGCCCTGGAGTGGGTCAATAATATGTTGGTATTATTTAGGTTGTGTGGTAAGACACCTGTCGTCCACAAAACTGTAAACAATTTTACTCAAGATCAAATTAAATTAATTGGTGAAACTTCACATAAGTACGTGATGAATGTCGATCGATCTAAAAACGAGAAAAGAACAATTTCACAGTAATTTAAGTAACTAATGTAGTTTTCATGAAACTTTTGTAGCGGTATCTACAACGCCACATGCGAACAACGCGTCATACTGACGTCACGCAAATGCTGCATCTCGCAAGCAGAGTTTACCGCGCAACTAGCATAGATACAAACGGCCCTGTTCCTCATACTTCTATACTGGTGACCCCGAACATGAACGTCAGCGCAGCCTTCGTGCAAACACTTCAGCGTGACGTCATCATCATCACTCCCGCAAGCTTTAGAGCGGCGAGTCACCCAGCCAGCCCAGCACCCACGGCTTCAACGGGTATCCTGACCACCAGCATGCAGCGACCGCGCATACCTGGTCATCACCCTCAGCCTCATCAGCAACCTTGGCACAGCACACTGCATCTTCGGCCGGTCTACAAGCAGAGCCCTTAATAAGCCTCTCCTGGTCGATGCCAGCAGTCAGCCTCAACCCGGCGCTATACCTCATCCGACGCACTGGAGCATAACGCAGCGCCACCCCGACTCACTGGGGACATCTTCGCAGACAGTTCCGACTCACCGTGAACTATGCGGCAACCGGTTCCGACTCACTGGAACCTCAGCTGGCCTGGCAAGCATCGCAAGATACAAGACTCAGCCCACTATCGACCTCCGGTCTCCGGGGGGGAGTGATGTAGCGGTATCTACAACGCCACATGCGAACAACGCGTCATACTGACGTCACGCAAATGCTGCATCTCGCAAGCAGAGTTTACCGCGCAACTAGCATAGATACAATGGCCCGAAATGAATCATTGGGCAGTTGCCCGCCAGACACAACACCCGTCTGGTCGGAGGATCCTCCCTTTTCTATAGAGTATGAGTGAACTTTACACCCTGTTCCTCATACCTCTATACTTTGATATTATTCCAACCTTTGTACAGCATATTTGCAATGCTGATTTGTTTTTGTTTACCGGGTCAATGGCCCCTGGTAGTGTATTTACTTGAAATTATGAGTTGATATTAAGTGAGATTTGATACGTGCCCTAGTTAGTCGTGGCACAAAATACAGGATGCTATGCTTACTCTAAAATAAAGCCACATACAACTAAAATCTACTACCAAGCTCAGATACACGATTCCATTTAACGTATATTCGCACCCTGTATATACAACGCTATCAAGTAAATAACAGTTCGATTCACACATCGAACCATTAATACCACAAAGAGAAAATGTACAGAAGGTCGGCTACGTACATGGAGCGAATACGCACGCACACATAGACGCGTACGTGCGGCGCGGGCGATCTCAAACAAATGCCAGTCGCGAGTGCGCTTGCACTCGCTGTACGTGAAGCGTGCCTATGTGTGCGTGCGTTATCGCTCGTTGTATGGAGCCAACCTTCTGTTCCTATCTATTCTTGGATTAATACCTTTACGTGAAATATTTCAATTGGAGGGATCAAAGGATTGTATGTGATTTAGTTTTTGTTTGCTGCTTTTAACAACTTTATACATTTTTTTTTTATCCCGGCAAAGGTATTTCAAAGTATTACAGGTGTTTTGGATGTAAAGGATTTGGTTAAAAGGTTTGGTTGTGCCTATTTTCATTGGTGTAGGATGGCCACAAATGAGTGATGTTTTTTTTTGTTGTTTAACTGGTTCATTGTTACCTTTCTTCAGATTTTTCAGTCAGCTGAAAATATTTTTTTTGTGGCGCAAGTGTAAAAAGGAACTTCAAAAAGGCTGAAATAATGAATTCCGTGCTAAAGAAAAACTCCGTACCTAATAATCCGTACCCAAGGACCAATTTTTTAAACTAGTTCGCACAATTTTTTTTTTTTGTATCATAGTTTAATTTGAATGTCACGGACCAGCATAATCAGCTTATAATATTCCTACTGCTGTGACACAGGCCTCCTATCTGTGAGAGGGGGCGGGTCGTAATCCACCACGCGGGTAGATGTCACATGACTTCGAATTTTTTGAAAACTACCTTATGGAATGGGCGACTAGAATCAATTCTTTTTATTATAATTTTTGACGTTCAAAAGTGCGTTTAGTGTGCCTAATTGAAATAAATGATTTGACTTTGACTTTGTTCTAGGAGATTTTAGTTTCCTCACCATGTTTTCCTTCACCGTTTTGAGAGCAGTGGTGTTGAAATTATTTACACAAAGTAAAGCGCCTGTCTGGGTTCATACCCACGACCATAAGTCGGGGCCATTACCACTGAGCCACCACTGCTCACCATCGAGCATTAAATATTGTATGTCCTACCTACCTTAATCTGTGATTATACGAGACAGGTGTTAGTGGTCTCATGTTAACAATACAATACATCTACTCACCTATTCAAATAGGCGGCACTTTAATTGTATGGGAAAACCTCAGAAACATCTCTCGGTAATATTAACTATAGCACTGTATCAAACATGTTGTGATGCATAATGTTGTTACCCTATGCAAGACAACGGCTTGTTTTTCTATTCGCACGAATTTACTCGCCCGAAACGGGCGAATCGTCACTTTTAAATAATATTATTTTTTCTATAGGCGACTCGCACGAAGTAAATTTATTTGCGGGTAAGTCGACAACTGGCACATTTTGAATGTTATGCAATGAAGTTAATAAAAATGCACACGTTTTATAATATTTAACTCTTATCACATCTGTGCACTAGTGTCCTTTCTTCTATACTTTAACGTATAAAATTCAAAGTATGCCAATTGCTTAATTAATATTTCTGTAATTTTTGACTTACCCACAAATAAATTAACTTCGTGCGAGTCGCCTATAGAAAAAAATAATATTATTTAAAAGTGACGATTTACCCTTTTCGGGCGGGTAAATTCGTGCGAATAATAAGCCAAGACAGCCAGCGCTGAGCTTTTCTAAGACAACTCGAATCAATCACAAAACATTACCCAAAATGCTTATGTATTTCACCCAATTGTTATACTCCCAACCTGAATATTATTCAAACACTCTACTCAAATACAAGTAAACCAAACGTTAGCCGTTTAAGGGACCTAATCCTTCGTGGTTTAATTAATCATGTTGTGTTTACCCCGTGTCTTGATGTTTGCGAGAATCTGAGGGTTACACAGCATGTCTGATGGGGTTAACGGTCTTGTTCAATGTCTCGGGCTTAATTTTTGGTCTTTAGGTTTTGATTAGGGTAAGAGATAGCTTTTGTTTTAGAATGGAATAAATACTCTTTATTATGGACACAGTTATAAATTACAGACATACTATTTATTCACAAAGACACAACGACCTTAAAAAGTGGTTGGGACAGACTGCATGCGGAAGGCATGGATGTTGTGGCGCAATTGAGAGGCGTATGTCCAGCTGATTGATCTTTTAAAATGCCCTTTATTCAAAATCAACTGTTTCGCATTTTGTAAGAAAATATTCAGCCTATTTCATCTACACTTACCTATTTATATTCCCTGAAAAAGCGACCAAGTGCCATTCGGGCTCGACACACAAAGGGTTCCGTACTACAAGGCAAAAAATGCCGAAAATAACACGTTTCTTGTATGGAGGTCTCCATACAAGAAACGTGTTATTTCGGCCCTTTAATTTTTTACATTATTTTATTTTTATTATTTGTAGTTATAGCGGCAATAGAAACAAACACACTGTGAAAATTTCAACTGTCTACCTATAACGGTTCGTGAGATCCAGCCCGCTGACAGACAGACGGACGGATGGACGGACTGACGGATGGATGGATGGACAAACGGACGGACAGCAGAGGCTTAGTAATAGGTTGGCACCCCAATAAAGAAAGAAAGAAAGAAAATACGTTTATTTGCGGTAAACATGACGCATAAAAAGAACACAAAAATTACAAGTTGTGGGGAAAACATGTGTCACATCCACGCAAAACGGCAAGGTCGTTGCAAAACGGCCATCGCTCAGCATAATGCTAAGACCCTATACGAGACAGAAACCCAGCGCTGGTTTCCAGAGACAATGACTAAACTCAGCAAAAAGTTAGACAAATTCTAAAACAAACCATCAACCTAACCCTCACAACGTTACTGAAACTACCAACCCACAAATAAATCTATTTATCTACAGACTACATATAAACTGTTTACAAATCGAACCGAGATCTATATTAATTGGATGCTGCAGTGTATCAAAGAGCGGAGAGATGGTACAAACATGGCTATCTCTGAGCTATCTAGTTCCGTAAGTCTCGGATAAGTTGATATCCGTTGAGAAATGTCAATGCACCGGAGAAAAAATGTCGGGTCTCGGAATGAGAGACGTGGATAAGAAACTGCTTTTAATTTTTTCTCCTGAGCAGAATAAGAGGCAGTCACAAAAGCATCCTGAAGGCCATAGCGGCAGATACTTCCTCCGCGATACTAAGGCAGTTTTTACAAAGACTTATACCCTAGTTTCCATGGCTCGTTGTGTCTACTTGTTGGGTGGTCCTCTCATGAATTCGTCTTTAGTTTAGGTTGCTTACAATAGTATTTTAAGTGCAAACCTGTTACTAACAACAACAATTTATGGATATTTTAGTTGTAAGAAATAAAAGGATTTTATTTATTATTTAAGTACACTACATAATGTAAATCTGCCTAGCCTTTTCCCAACTACGGTGGGGCCGGCTTCCAGTCTAATCAGATGCAGCTAGGTACCAGTATTTTACATGAAGCGACTGCCTAACTGACCTCCATAACCCAGATAGGACTGGGTAAAACGATCCCCCTTGGTAAGACTGGTTATAAGACAATTAGGCTTCTGACTACGCGTAACGACTGTCAAAGATCTACAAATTACAGCCGGGACCAATCGGCTCAACGTGCATGCCGAAGCACGGAGGGGCAATGAAATAGATGTCCATCTACGAACAGACCGCGACAAGCGTAGCTTAACCTTGGATCGACCCGTGCGGCTGCTATCATTTAGGGTCTAAACAGACGGACTGCATTTGAACTGCATGCCAGCTGCAATATCGCAGCTTGGATGCAGTTGATATAACTAGGTTTCGAAGCAGTTAAGTCAACTGCATCCAAATTACGATTTTGCAGCTGAAATGCAGTCCGTTTAGACCTTTAGCCACGAGCCCCTCTACATAATGTAAATAAATTTTGTTAATAGGTGTGGGTTTCTCACGAGCTGTCACCATGTTACCACTGATGAGACAGACTCATTTATACCAGTGGTCTTTAAAATTGATAAAATAACTTTCTCTATCGATGATTTTTTCGAGTAACGAGCATTCTCACATCCATTAGAATCAATCTTACAATCGTTTATTTTATAGTAAAATATTAGTTGTATTGTAAGATATTGCGTCGCGGTATGGCGTATAAACCGCGCCGTAGAAAAAACGTGTCCTTCAACAAGCTTCCTTAGTGATCAATATAATACTTACCACCTTGACTACACACGGCGAATAAACCGTAGTTTTTCACAGCAAGAAAAACGTGTGTGTAGTTTTAGTAGTCAACCAACTACCACAGTTGATATTTGACAACAGTGACTAGATCTGGCATTCGGAAATCGTTTTATTGTCTAAGGCGCATAAGTTTTACCTTTAGAATGTTCACACTTTCATATCCACTTCTGCTAGATCCAAGTTTTATTTGGTGTGGAGTCAATCAAAATGATATAGCACATGCATGGCGAAGATCCGAAATCTATACGCTTCAGTCAGTGCATTGGTTAAATTTGGAATATATCTCAAGGGGATACCATTTGTTTTGAACTGTATGCGAGTATGCGGTCAGTCGAGTGAAGTATGGTTTATTTTATGTATCTGCATGTATTGTATAGCTATTAAATTGTAAATCCGTAATTGGCTGTAAGATTAGCTTATATATTTTAAGACAAAATTTCAAAGAGCTGTGGATTTTGTGAATAAGTAATGAATTTAAAAATAAATATTTTGGGATAGTTCCTTGTTAGGTATCAGATGAAAGGGCTTAATTAGCACATTTCAAAAATATTACTATTACTGAAATAAGCCCCAAAATAATTAAATAAAACATACGTTTAAAAACTAAAACCCGACTTCTGTAAAGGATGAAAGTACCTTACCGTGGTCGTATGCCGCTTAGCTGAATCAGCCTATAACGTTCCCACTGCTGGGACACAGGCCTCCTCTTTGTGAGAGGGAGTGGCCGTAATCCACCACGCGCGTCCAGTGCGGGTTGGTGGGTAAAATTTACTCCATATTACTAAGAGGACTAATAACATCTTTGGTAAATATAGAATGGTTTTGGATTATAGTCCGCGCGGAACTAGTTGGCCGCTGAGGTGGGACAGGGGTGAGGCGGCGCGGCGGCGGTTCGCAACGCACGTACTGAGTAATGCGCCCCCGCCCCTCCGTCCCACCGCTCACATACCTAAGGCGCGACCAACTAGTTCCGCGCGTACTATAGATGCAAAAGATAAAGTGTCAGTTTCGCGATGTCAAAAAGAAGAAAAGAAATGTCACTTTTTGTAGCAACATTATATACATTGTTTGTAGACTTGAGATAAAAATGGTCATGCAACGCGTTCAGAGAGAGAAATATAATCAACTCACGTTGCTTCACATCAGAATATACCACGTTTCCATAACAAGTTTTCAGTGCAATAAAACCGCAAATGTGCAATTTCGTTCACCATTTTAGTATTCCTGTATGTTTTTATTTACAACTTACTGTTTGGCAGTCGAAATAGCCTCATATTGTATTTACAATGGCTATTCGAAAGTTGGGACGTAAACAAGGTGATTTGTATCTGTGTTTTGACTTAGTAAGGTGCAAATCGGAATGTTTTGATACGTGAAAGTAATTCTGGAGCGTGTTATCTGGCAAGATTCATCTTGTTGCTTTTTCGAGTTGCCCGTTCATCTTCATAGAGATCTATGTTTTGGAACGGGCAACTAGCTTCAACTTTCTGGCTAACTGTACGACTGTTTGATAATTCAAATGTGCCTTTAAATAGGTTAATTGAAATAAATGCTTTGAATTTGAGTGTGATACCAGCCTGTTTGTTCCACTGTGCAAACACCAAGTTGCACAAAGGGCTATGGAGCGCGCCATGTAAGGCCTATCACTGAAAAACCGGGTCCGTAACCCAGAGAACCGACTAATACTTATGTACAGTCAACAAAAGAGATAGGTATGCAGGATCGTCGGGTATAGTTGAAGTTTAGTAAGAAACCGATGGATGTTGTCGACTGAAATTGAATTTGATAAATAAGCTGTTTGTTTTCTATTAATAAAATTTAAAAAATTTTCGAGAACATTCATCGGTTTCTTACTAAACTTCAACTATATCCGACGATCCTGCATACTTATCTCTTTCGTTGACTGTACCTACTTATAAAACATAATTATATAGACATGGATAAAAACAAATTCCAAATACTTAACTTTTTTACTTAAACTGACAAAGAACAACAATAAATAAAGTTTAGTTTCCAACAGCAATATATTCAGCTCAGCAGTTTAGACTTTGAAAAACAACTATTTAAAGTTTTAAAAGTAGTTTAAAAATGTGAACTTTTTTACAACTTACTTTCAAATTAACTTTATACTGCGATTTGAAAAAACGTGTTTTAGCTGTAATGCTGGAAATATGTTGAATATCTCCCTGATATAAATACGAAAGGATAATAATATGACCAATTAAATATAGGGACATAATATGAAGTAGCGCATTCAAGTTATAACCATTAGTAAGTCATTGCAATGTAAGTCTTATTTCATTGTCATAAAGCATAAATTAGAACGATAGCCGTGACATTATTAAAACTCTCAGCAATCATTCTAATTTATACCTTACACTACCGAGATAAGAGTTAGATTAAAATGACTTACTAATGGTTTTACGTCGATCGTGTATTATTTTCCATCTGAATAGGTTAAAAACCGACTATCTGCTTGGAAAAGTGCCTGATTGCCCAGGGAGTGCTAAACTATCTCAAGTATCATCACTCTAAGAGGATATTTTAATACTTGGTTGTAAAATATGAAGGGCCAGTAATGGCTAAAATAGTTCGTTTCTGGGGGTCTACTCCCTAAGGACGTCATCCGTAGTTTCGACCGAAGTTTCGGGCGTCTAATACTCCGTATCTTTTTCGGACATAAGATCAGAGGGGCAATTTTCGTCAGCTCGCCGTCCGGTAAGGTACCAGGCCCGGGTCGACGGCGAATTCTGTTCCACGCGGGCCTCAAAGAGATGTCAGCACTAATTGACGGGGTTCGCTAGAGCCGATGCCTGCCAGGGTCGCGGGTTGTTCGAAATAGATACCGTGCATGGCCCCTGGCACAGGCGACTGAAGGAACAAGGGTGGGTTTTGGTCAGTAAAAGCCTGACACGCCGCCGCCGTCCCGCTCCGCCCAGAGCGGGAGAAGTTATTTGATAATTTCCCACCCAAAAAAAAAAACAATAAAGAGGCAATTCTCGTAATTTTAAGAACGTTCACATCTCTCAGTCTCAATCTATCAAAAATACCTCTAATTTCCCTATATTTAGACAAGTTTTTGACATTTGTTTGTCGCCGAGATGAGAGTGCGACTAGATTTTGAACGTTTTAAATTACGAGAATTGGCCTTCAGTTCGATTTCCGAACTAATAATGAATGACAGCACGATTTGACCGCTGTCCATACGCCGACGTGTTGCCCGTCCGACAAATTAAATTTGACACTTGTTTTGACAGTTTAACTACTTTTCAACGGGCCCGTATCTTTGTTCACGGGCTTAAAGAGTAGACTCCTTGAAATTTGACCTACAAAATGTTTGTCATCTATTAGTTACCAAAATCGTCAAACTCAAAGCATTTATTTAAATTAAACCTTTTAGTTACAGGCACTTTTGAACTCTCAAGAAGTTGGTCATTCAGAAAATATGAAGCTAGTTGCCCATTCCAAAGTACGCTTTGGAATGGGCAACTAGCTTTATATTTAAAAAAACGGGCAAGAAACTCAATGGACACTCTTTTAAATTATATTTTTACAAAAATATTAGTTACATCATTACTGTTGAATTTATAATTATGTGAAAACGATGTAAAAAAAACGTACAAGCGCCCATAGTACAGCTAATAGTAACAAAACAACAATCCAAAAATGCAATAATTAAAAATAAGCCGAGGCAGCTATGTGATGACCAGCCCCAACTGGCGGCGCCCGTAGTTCACATGAATTTGGGTTACCTACATGTAAATATATTTATTAATAAATTGAAACAATTTCTGGAAGCCAAGTCATACTACTCAGTAAAGGAGTTTTTAGAAGACAAAGCCATTGCAAAATAAAACATTTTAAGAAAATAGCTACCTACTTATATATACTTCTACTTATATATTCAGTTTTCATGTATAAGTTTATTTTAATTTTAGTTTCTATGATTTAGATTTTTAACTGTTATGTAATAGCTGCTATGTATCAAATATAAACTTTGCTGTGCCCTAACAGGGTCTACAATGGCTCTTAGCTCTAAGCTTTTTGTAAACATCTTTTTTGCCTTGTGGAACGCAAAATAAATTAATATGAATATGAAACAATTACATGTAGCTACACTTTACAAAAAGTGTCCCTAAACTGTGTCTACAATTCGACATGAAAACAACTGAAACCTCGTTAAAACTCTAAAAACCAACCAAATGGGACGTTGCTGTCCATAGAACTCAAAAACGAAACTGTCCAATCGGAACAAAAGTTTTACTTCGCCCAATCACTACATCACCAAGTACCTATATAAGCCTAGATTTGAACCAATGCTAAAAATAACAGTGCAGTGGCAGTGCTAACAGCCGCGACTTACGAGTTGTAGGTCGCAGGTTCGAACACAGACAGGCGCTTTACTTTGTGTAAGTTATTTCATCACCACTGCTCTCAAAACGGTGAAAGAAAACATCGTGAGGAAACCGGCATGTCCTGGAACCAAAAATTCGAAGAGTTGTGACGTCTACCAACCCACACTGCGCTCGCGTGGTGGATTACGGCCCACTCCCTCTCACCGAGAGGAGGCCTATATCCCAGCAGTGGGAACATTATAGGCTGACTATGCAAACAAATCAATTTCCATTTTTAAAATTTGGGATCCAACGGAAAAACGTATAATAATGTTTTGTGGGATCCAACGCCAAAAATATTAAACTGGGATTCAAAAGTGGGATCCAACAAAAATAAATAATGTTCCTTCTATTTTGCAGTTCATAAAAAATGTCGAAGGTTTCTCTAAATATCTTCGAAACGTAAGCAAAACCCTACCCGAATTAAGGGACCCGTCAATTGGGCAAACACGTGAACATGCAGGATCGAACACATTTACGTACCTTTTTGTTGCTACCGTATTCAAAAATTCTACCTCGCGGTGGAAATCTTGTGAGAAAAACAAAGTAAATGTGTGGCGATATATTTTCTAAAGAAAGGTTACAAAATCCACTAATCAGCTGTAAACTGTTGGTTACAGCAGCATTGCACATTTGAGAATTTTGTAACTGTTTTCTTGAAGGTTGTTCAGTATGAATCTGTTGCCAAATCTCATCAAGTTGTTTTTTGTTTCGATGTTGTTTTGGTTAACCAATCACGACTAGGTAATTTGCCAAGTGACTTACTGATCGACACAATTTATTAATTCAATGCTATTTTTTAGTTGTTTCTTTTAGGCTATAATTATCAAAGCTGTACTTACATTACAAAAAAGATTATTCTCAGTTCGATTTACGACCTCTAACGAATGGAAACGGGAAACCCTGATGTTTTCTCGCACAGAATTTTATATGCGTTCTAATATTATAAATATTAAATTTCAAAAATTATTATTATTCAATTACTGTCCATTCCAAGGTTGCCTGGAAGAGATCGCAGAAAGCGATAAGGCCGCCCATTATGTTTTGTAGTGTTCAATATACTTTTGTTATGTGTTTTCTGGTGTACAATATAAATAAATAAATTACATTATGTCAAAGACACATATTAAGTGTTAATTATATATTCTATCTATTATACAGGATGAATGAATACATGCGACAAATCGAAATGGGAGATTGTACTTATCATTATGTACAACTTTTACTATGGGACCAAATCTGAAATCTCGAAAACAAAATCAGCTGTTCCCTGCATTTAAGTTCGCATAACTTATCAAAATGTAGTAGGGAACAGCTGATTTTTTTTTCGCGATTTCAGGTGGTCCCATAGTAAAAGTTGTTAATAACGATGAGTATAATCTCCCATTTTGGTTTCTCGCATGTTTTCAATTTCAACCTGTAGGTATGATATCATGAACCAGATATTTATTTTAATGCCAGACAGCTGTCGCTCGTTAAAAGTCGTCCAACACTTGGACGCCTCTTCAGCAAGCTTTTACTTGAGAACAAATACGTAATGTGACCTCCACCAGCCCTACAGACTTAAACTCCACTTTAGTGGAACCTAAACAATGAATCAAGGCATTAGAGTGGAATAACATAAATGTTCAAGATAAGATCTCTGAGCGTCAAATGGAAAAGAATGTGAACAATTATCGTTACGACCGACGACCGACGACCTTGTGAAGGCCGCAGGAACTCGTTGGATGCGAGAAGCACAAAACCGGTCGAAGTGGAGTTGCTTGGGGGAGGCCTATGTCCAGCAGTGGACGTCTTTCGGCTGAAATGATGATGATGATGAATTATCGTTACACATTTGCTTGAACTGTAAAAAGTATTTGTTCAGAAATGATTATCTATTACTCGCCGTGAGAAGTAAAATAGACATACATACATTAGGGGGCTCGTGGCTAAATAGTAACAGCCGCACGAGTCACTCCAGGATATCTGACACACGTTATGGGGCGTCAGTAGCCCGAAAGTCTGACAACCAGTCTTACCAAAGAGTATTACCCAGTAACTGAGTTTTGGAGGTCAGATATATAGGCAGTCGCTCCATGTAAAAAACTGACATTCAGCAGCATCCGGATAGACTTAGGCGTGATGCTACGTTGTTGTATTTCAACCTAAACAATTTCCCATCAGAAATAAAACACTATCAAACAATAAAAACCCACCAATGCAATCTTTAGAATTATTGATAACTCTGTGCGTAATGTTCACATCTGGCCGACCAGTGGGCCTTGGACGAACGGGTGACGAAAACGTAACGTAAATTAGAACTATATTTGAATCGGAAATGAAAATATAATTATAAGGTCCTTTCCTATGAAATTGATACTGGTTATTTGTGAAGATCGATATAATTCATTCTATTTAGAATTCCAAATTCAAATTAATTTTATAATATAGTATGACATTTTGTTTTTCAAAAACAGTAGGTAGTCCTTTTTTTCCCGCCGTTCGATTTTTTTTAAATATCGTTATTTATGTAACCATGGAAAAATCGAATTTGCGCGCTATTTTCAAATACGAGTTCCGTCGGGGCACTAACGCAGCACAGGATTACTTGCATGTCGTCAGAAACGCAAGTGGTCAAGACATCACGCAAGTGGACATGGTACCGCATGTGAACTCACGCTCTGTTTTTGGTTTGATCGCTACCGATCTGGAAATTTTGATCTCAACAATGAGCCCCGTGGCTGACCGGAACAACGATGAATAGAAAGCCATAGTGAAAGCAGATTCATCTCAAACCATAATATTGGAACTTGCAGCAGCCTTCACCGTACGTGATAAATCGATACTGATTAACTTCCTTCAAATTGGAAATACCAGAGGGCTGGCCTATTTTTTGGCCAAAGAATCAGCATTGCCATACAACGTGGCAATGCTGCCAGCCTTTTGGGCACGTTTCCTGTTGACAGCGATGCGGACGAATTTTTTGGTGCCCTTTGATTATTTCCCCTCCCTTTTTAAATGCTTGTACAGACGCCAGCACATCAAGCTACCCGAAACTGTCAAATTTTCCCAATCAACTTTGAACCTTATTCTTTAGCGATAAAGTTGAAAATGTATTAAAGAAATTTGACAGTTTGTAGTAGCTTGATGTGCTGGCGTCTGTACCTATAGGAGTTACGACTGGAAACTCTCCGTCAGTCACCCACCATACTCACCAGACCTTGCTGCAACTAATTTCCATTTTTATATCGAATTCGGATAACTTTTTACAGGGAAAAACTTCAAGCCAAACAAGGCGGTGAAAAACGCCTCTAAAGAGTTCATCGGTTCCCGTCGCCAGGATTTTTATAGCAGAGCCATAAACGAACTTCTACTAAAATGGCAAAAGTACATCTTCACTAATAACTATTACTTCGATTAACGAAATACCAAATTTTCTTTTAAAAAAAATCCTAATAATATTGCCATACAACGTGGTAATGCCGCCAGTCTCTTAGGTACAGACGCCAGCACATCAAGCTACCCGAATCTGTCGAACTTTCTCAATCAACTTTGAACCTTATTATTTAGCGATAAAGTTGAAAATCTATTAAAGAAATTTGACAGGTTGTAGTAGCTTGATGTGCTGGCGTCTGTACCTAAATTACCAGTCAACAGCAACGCGGATGAATTTTTCGATGCTATATTTTGATTTGTGAATAGTTTTAGTTAAGTTAGGATATCATTTTGTTATTTTAATAAATTAATTAGGTATTACTTGTTATTTACGTACATATTGTTTTAATTCTGAATAAACATAACTAAATTATACGTGTCATCCATATTGATTGTGTTGTTATTGTGTGATTTTAAAATCGTTCGAATTTGAGTCGCGCGTTCGTACAGGGCCTCAGGTAAGATGTATGCGTTCATCTCAGTATTTTACTGGTCAATTGGATCGGGCCGTTTGTGTGAATCCAGCCTTTTATTGAGTTAGTAAATCTGTTGGTAAAATATGAGGCCTATTTTGTATGCGATTTGAGGTACGTTTTTGTTTTGTACCAGAGTTTACGTGTCTGTGTTTTTTATGGGCAAGAATTATTCTTCAAAAGCTGTTTCTGATGAGAAAACAATGATTAATCACATTACGCATGTATGGTACATGATGAGCCTAATCTGCGTTTGCGATTCTAGTTTTTCGAAAAATAACTTTAATTCCTACACAATAAAGTTCAGTTTACGCTACAACTTCAAACATTTTTTATAACTTTTCAATAGTGGTAGTCACATTGAAATTAACTTAAACGTCATTGAAATAAAGTTGATATTCGCTTAACTTGAAATACTTAACATAAATTGGAAACTAAACTTAGAATACCTTACAATCCTTGCACAGTTATATTACCCCTGATTTTGCTTGACAGCGACCATTATTCTCTTCCTAAAACGTTGCTATCACAGATAACGTAGCTGTATAAGTACTGTAGTTGTATTTTATACAACACTATACTCCATTTGAAATAAGATTAGACATTTAAATAAACATTTTTTACAGTCCGTTCAACCGATTTTGAATTCTATTGCGTTGGTGGCATGACAAATGGCAGCTGCATTAAATAGTTGGTATTGTAACCACTTTTTGCCATCCTTATGCCTACGGTATAGAAGTCAAAATCGGTTGAACCGACTGTAAAAAAGGTTTATTTAAATGGCTAATCTTATTTCAAATGGAGTATAACTTCTGCGTGCGACTTCATCCGTGTGAAATTTCTTGTTCCATGGATCCATGCCGTCGCATCGCATCGCCTGCCCTCGCTATTACTTAGATTGAATATCAGTACTTTAGATGGAGTGACTGTCTATCTGACCTCCACAACCCATTTACTAGATAACACGATACCCCCTGGTAAGACTGGTTGTCAGAATGTTTGGCTTCTGACTGTCAAAGATCTACGAATGACACCCAGATCAACGGCTTAACGTTCTTTCCGAGACATGTAGGGGACTCGAAATGTAATGGATGGTCACCCATACACGAACTGACCGCGGCAAATGTAGCTTAACCTTTGAACGACCTCTACGGCTGTTATTATTAACCACGAGCCCCTCCATTCCATAGAATTTATTAAGAGCGTTTACGACGTACGGCATTTCATACAAACTTTCAAGCTCTTGTTTTTCGAAATGAATGAACCGATTTTAATGAAACTTCATACACACAGGATACAAAGGTCTAAAAAGTTAGTTAAGAACATTTTCGAAATGTCGACATTTCAGAAATGAAGAGATCCGCAGGAGAACCAAGGTAACCGACATAGCCCGAAGGATCGCCAAACAAATCGAAATCCAAATCGGCAGTGGGCAGGCCACATTGCTCGCAGAACAGATGGCCAATGGGGACGAAAGGTTCTGGAGTGGTGACCGCGTACCGGAAGACGTAGCGTTGGAAGGCCGGGACCTTGATCGGTGGACCGATGACCTTGTGAAGGCCGTAATAATCAGCTGGATGCGGGAAGCTCAGAACCGGTGGAAGTGGAGATGCTTGGGGAGGCCTAAGTTCAGCAGTGGACGTCTTTCGGCTGAAATGATGATGGTGATAATGAGGTGCCTCACAAAGCTTCCCGTGCCTTTTATTAATTTCGATGCACGATAACGTTATAATGTGCACGTATTTCCATATATTTTATGAACATGGACCACATGGACGTGTACGTCCACGATAATATCGTGACGATAGAAATTATAAAAGCGCACTTCGATATCTACCTATGAAATGTTATAACCACTCTACAGTACGCCGTCAGTCCGTCAAAATCATTGTGATCTTTATGCTCGTTACAATAAGGTTGTTGTTAGGTTGCTGCTGTCAGAGGTAAAATATATAACTGTAAACGGACTGTACGGCCGTCCAGAGAATACGTTCTCGACACCTGTCAGTTTCATACAAACGAACACGTGTTTTGCGAATTTGATGTTTATTAGTTAGGTACAGACGCCAGCACATCAAGCTACCCGAAACTGTAAAATTTTCCCAATCAACTTTGAACCTTAGATATGCTTTAGCGATAAAGTTGAAATCTTTTAAAAAAAATTGACAGATTGAAGTAGCTTGATGTGCCGGCGTCTGTACTAGGATTATCGCACTGGCAGGTGTCAGGGACGCATTCTCTCGACAGCCGTATAGTATAGTCCGTTTGCAGTTATTTTTGCATCATTATGCTGAGATAGGAGCCTTTTGACCTCCCACAGGTCTTTTTTTTTTTGTTTTTTTTTTCACTGGTTGTTTTAGTGTAACTTTGTTAGTTCTAAATCTCCTTTTTTTACTTTTTGTTTTTCCTGTGTGAGTCCCAATAAAAAATAAAAAAACTTTATTTCTTTAAAAACTAAACAACTCCCATAGAACTTGCCTTTTTCATTTATCTCTTGGCTTAATTGAAAACTTATACGCTATACGGTGCGTTTTATTACCAAGACTATAAAGAAATCCACTTCTATGTCTACTGTTATATTGTACTATTTATTTACCTTTAATACATACAAGATCTGGGAGCAAATTAAATTACTGTGTCGTTTGCAATACCTTTTTTCGTTTCAGTGAGACCTCTTTCATTATTAGAACTAAAAAGGCCATCTTTTCAAAGATGCACAAACCAAAGAGTCCACATTAGGGAAAAAGGTACACTATTAAGGGCTGATTTTACCAAAGTCAGAATATCTTTTAGCCGTAGTATAAAATTGACGTCTGACAGTTCTAGTACGGAGAAACGGTCATAAATTAAAAATGTATTGTCAGGATAAGACTTTATTCTAGGAATAAAAGTTTGGTGTTTTCTCTAAGTAAGAGAACTTTTTCGATGAAAACTTAAGTAATTGGGGGCAATTTTAGTACGTATACGGCTAGGCACCCAATATTGATGTCTATATGAAGAGTGTAGACCATTAAGTTCCTCTCACAACACTACATATTAAATATTCTCCGTGTTCGAAACTGATAATTGCTCTATGATATGGTACGGAGACTGAGTGAGTGCATATGCAGCACACTTTTGACCAATAAACTAGCAGTGAAATATTACTTTGTAGGTACTAACTTTTGACCCGATTTTGTTTGGGAACGTACTGTCGGGATATAAATAAAAAGTACCTTATGTACCCAGGTCCTAACCCAGCCATTAATACCTGAAACGGTATCTATATATTTAAAATTCAAAGTCTGACTGACTGATATATCAACGCACAGCCTAAGCCGCTGGTCTTAGAGACATGAGGGTGTGTTCTTTGTGAAGAGTAAGAAAGGGTTCACAAGATCAAGATCCACTAAGAAAGGGTTTTTCGAAATTCCACCCCTAAGAGGGTGAATGGTGGGAGGGCGAAATTTCACGCGGACGAAGTCGCGGGCAGAAATATGCGAAATTTTGGGAGGATGGATGTTTGTTACTCTTTCACTCAAAAACTACTGAACGGATTTTGATGGAACTTTATAGATTATACATTGGAATAACATATAGGATACTTTTTATCCCGATATTCCCACGGGATCGATACATATGCGGATGAAACCGCGGGGCGCTGCTAGTGCTAATAATAAAGCTGAAGAGTTTATATGTGTGATTGAACGCCCTAATCTTTAGAACTACGGATGGATTTAAAAACAAAAAATTCTAAAAATTATGTTTGCATTTGATAGAACGTTTTTGAGGAAGTTATAGGCTATTAAACATCACGCTAGGACTCTTAGGAGGCGAGCAAAAAGAAAGAAACAACGCTAAGCGCAAACGAATTAATAGCGCGGACAGCCGATGCGATGCGACGGGGTAGGTCAGAGGAACAAGAAATATGACGTGCACGCAGTCGCGGGCAGAAGCTAAGTTTGTGATTTTAAGCTTCAATAAACTAGTTAGAACAAATCGTATGTACACAGTTATATTTTATAAATAAAAAATTTCAAAAATAAAATGTGTGTACGGTTATTCTAACGTGCCAACCCTAGTGGGGCAGAATCCAACAAGATTTTAAAGTAGTGGAATCTGCCCCACTACTTCGATTTAGTGGGGCAGATTCCACTGTAAAATTTTAGGCATTCCACCTTGCCCCACCAGTGGGGCGGCTGGTGGGGCAAAGTGGAATAATCCTAGTTAATTATAAAGGTTGAAAATCGCAACGTCTATATGTCTGTTAGCCAGTGCGCTTATAACTAGAGAACCACTTTTTCGAACTACGTTTTTGTTTTAATTCATAGCTTATCTTCTTGTCAAGTTTCATCAGTACATAGGTATTATCCCACTCGAACACTTCAACCATTACATAAAGCCGTGTACTCACGAACGAACAAAAACGTGGTGAACCCGAACATCGAACACTTTGTTCGCACGTGCGTACCACTAACGAACATCAAACACTGTGTTCGTCAAAAATGTTCGTGGCGATCCAATATAATTGTTCTGTGCGGACGGTGTTCGGAGAAATTTGATGCTACTTCACTGTCGACACTTCCAACTGTGAATCCATGTTTACTGAGGGGTTGAGCGCGAACCCACGTAGAACTGTGTTCGCAAGATGTTCGTGTTCGCTTTACTGATTTACGTCCACACGAACGAACCAAATATTCCGTGATCGATGTTCATGTTCACCAAGTTTTGTTCGTTCGTGCGAAACACGCCCAAAATCAACAAAAGCAATATAACAGATTACGTTTAAGCCAGGTCAGACATTATCTTAGAACAAACACAGATCGATTAACCCCTTCCCTTAAAGTAAGCAAGTTCGCTCCATTAGGGAGGCAAACATATTTGTATTATTATTAGAAGGCAAACGAATATGAAACTCTGATACGTTTACGAAGGAGGGTTGGGTGCAATAAGCGGATGTTATGAGACATGTGTTGAAAGATGTAAGTATGTAACCAGACGAAGGACTTAATAAAACACAGGCCATCTTCAAGTTGCCACACTCTTGTAAGAACGGTCGTGGTCCTCATGTAGTTTCTTGTTTAAGGGCTGTTGTGATTCGCCTTACGATTTCTTGCCACCAACTCCATTTTTTAGGGTTCCGTACCCAAAGGGTAAAAACGGGACCCTATTACTAAGACTTCGCTGTCTGTCCATCCGTCTGTCTGTCACCAGACTGTATCTCAAGAACCGCGATAGCTAGATAGTTGAAATTTTCACAAATTATATATTTCTGTTGCCGCTATAACAACAAATACCAAAAACAAAATAAAATAAATATTTAAGGGGGGCTCCCATACAACAAACGCGATTTTTTTTCCCTTTTTTGCTCGATATCAATAATGGCAACAGGTAGGCACTTGAAATATTCACAAAATACTCAGTTGTATATTCACATTAAAAATTAATAATTAAATTAAAATAAAATAAATTAAGGGGGGTTCCCGTAAGTAGTCACCTTTCATTCATCCTCTCAACATGACCAAACCATTCAAGTATACTCTTTTCAATTATGTTAGATCGTTACGGGTGCGAGCCGCGTCCGTGTCTGCTCAATTTGTAGCGACCAACACTTGAACCGGACACGGACGCTGCACGGTGTAGAATGAACTAATTCATATGAAATGTTCGTGAAGTTTACCACGGCTCGCGTCCGATAAAAACAAATGAACAAAAATGTATCAACCATGCCACGACGCACCGCTCGCAGCGTCAACGCTAGCAGTAAGACACCAAGCCGCTTACCGCTAAGCCAAAAATCGTGGCCGGGCGGTTATGGTATCCTGAAATGTGGAAGCACAGTTAGTATATCCACCTATAATTCAACATCAAATAAAACTAATTTCATAAAACGTTTTCCTCATACCCAAATATTTTGCTCACATGATCTAACATTCTGCACAGTTCTACAAACGTCAGAATTCAGACAGTTCTGAACTTCAGTCCAAGTAACCTAAAAGCGAAATGAATTAGGATATTCATATTCCTAATTTCGTAGTTATTAACCTAATTACTGTTCCGTGTACAATTTCGTATCTCATTTTAATAAAGTTAAGAGAATTTTAATAAAGTTAAGAGAAAACAGTACCTGATCGTGTTTAATATCCTTAGTACACACTGAATAATTTAGTAGCTTAGAACTATACTGATGGTAATTAGTTTGTTGCAAGCAACAGAAACTGTTATTATGTTAGTTTTTCACTCGACTCTGCCTGCCAATTTTCAACAAATACCTATTCGATAACATTCGGAATAAATTTTGAATGTCAGATACGCACGGAATCGCACAATGTAAAATACTGGTATTCAGCTGTATCCGGTTAGACTGGAAGCCGACCCTAAAATAGGACTTGGCTAGACAGATGATGATGATGATGATGATTCGGAATCAAAAACTTTTTAGTCCAATACGCTCAACTAATTTGTCACAGTCAAATTTATTGTTGACCAATTTGTAGAGGAACATGAGATCCTGTGTCAGTGGACGGTCACGCAGAGAATCCATATTGTAGCATCGAACACGTTGTTCATATGGACACGGGGGAGATATTTTACCGAAGGTATACGCTAGGTGCTTCGTAAAGGCCCACTGAATGCTTGCGACTCTTTGTGAGTACACAGCATAGTAAGGGTTCCACACCACGCTCGCAAATTCAATGTGACTCCGAACTAAGGCATTATATAACACCATTTTAGTTATTGCCAGCTTGAAGCATTTAGTGATTCTTTTAAGAAATCCAAGTAACCTTGCTGATTTCGTGACGATGCTAGCAATATGACTTCTGAAGTTAACTTTGTCTTCCATGATGATACCAAGATCTCGTACCTCATTTACAGACTCTAATAATGCTCCTTTTATATTATATGAGACAGCACTGGATTGTTTTTTTCCTACTAAATCTAATGTGGCTACATTTTTGTTCGTTAAGCTTCATGCTGTTCAAGTGTCAATATTGCTCAATCCTATCTAAATCCTCTTGAATTAGAGTAACATCTACATTCGAATTGATATTCCTATTTAATGTTAAGATCATCGACAAACATTAAATATTTACAGTCGTGGATTTGATCTATAATGTCGTTAATGAAGAGCGAAAACAGAACTAGTGCGAGATAAGGCTCGCAGATATTACATGGGACTTAAACATAACTGGCGACCATTTCGCCAGTTATGTTTAAGTCCCATGTAATATCTCTATCTCAGTGGACTTACTAGAGGTCACCTCTGCCTGTCTTCGGGGAAATCAAAGGTGATATTTTGTGTTGGTGTAATCCCCAACAGTGCAAATGTTACGTACTTACTTGTTATGTAAACTTGAAAGGTATGTTATGTAAATGAGTAGACGAACGATTCTCTTGATGGATTTATTGCTACTGAATATAATCAATAAATCAATCAAAATATTTTTATTTCACATAAACCAACATGGGCACTTACGAAACGTCAGAAGCTAGGTGCACGGTTCCAATTGGTCGTTTCCTATGGAGAAGAACCGGCAAGAAACTCCATGGTTACACATAATAACACAATTATTTCGTTTTCAAAAATTTCGACAGGCCTGATGGTCTAGTGGTTAGTGACCCTGACTGCTATGCCGGAGGTCGTGGGTTCGATTCCCACCCAGGACAAATGTTTGTGTGATGAGCACGATCATTTGTTCTGTGTCTGGTTGTAATTTATCTATAATATGTATGTATTTAGAAATATATAAGTATGTTTATCAGTTGTCTAGTACCCATAACACAAGCTCTGCTTAGCTTGGGACTAGATAGCGTTGTGTGATAGTTGTGGAATATTATTAAAAAAAAAAAAAAAAATTCATCATCTGCTTAGCCTTTTCCCAACTTTGTTGGGGTCGGCTTCCAGTCTAACCGGATGCAGCTGAATACCAGTATCTTACAAGGAGTGACTGCCCACCTGATCTCCACAACCCAGTTACTGGGTAATACGATACCCCTTGGTAAGACTGGTTGTCAGACTTTCGGGCTAATGACGACCCGTAACGACTGTCAAAAATCCACGAATGATAGCCGGGACCAACGGCTTAACGTGCTTTAAGAGGCACGAAGGGGTCTTGGTATGTGAAGATGGTCACCCATCCATGGAGCAACCGCGGCAAGCGTAGCTTAACCTGATCGATCGACCCGTGCGGCTGTTATTACATAGCCACAAGCCCCTATAAATAATAACACAATTATTACAGTTAAATGCTTCTTCTTTTTTTTTTCGTATCGATGGATCTTGCTCGTATTTTTTTTTTAATATCGATTGAGCCTAGTAAGTAGGTGGCCACGTTAATTTCATCATCAGTGGCGTTTTAGGTCAGGTGCAGGTGAACGAGCACTTAGCACTTAAATGCTATGTTAGAGAAATGCACAGCTAAACAATATGGACGTATTGTGCATAAATGAGTGTGCGTACAAACTACCACAAAGGTCAATGTACAGCGTAGTTCGTACATTTATTTAAAAAAAAAAACTGTATGTCGTACGACAAATTACACAAACATGTTTTTAAACCCTAAGTACGCACCAAACAATAAAAAAACAGACACGATAAAGCCACTTAAACAAAGTGCGACACAAACGTGCGACAAACAGCTCTACGACAAAACGACGGAACCGCTTCACTTAAATTTATTGGGACGCGTTGGCCGCAAAAATACGCAAATAAATTTTTACAGCAACTTTATTGCAATTCGTAAAAGTGCATGATATTTCGTAAATCTGCCGAAAAGTTTACTTCAGAAAATAAATGTCGGGAAATTCTTTTCTCTCTTGTTTCTTTTAGAATTATAAAACCTTTATATGTAACGAAACAAACATATGGCGGAGAAGGTACGTGTGTCTCGTTATCATCAGCGATATTTTAACAATGCAATTATCTATTTACAAAAAATGTATTGTTTGGACTAAAAAATTAAAACACTAGTGCTTTAGTATGTTGCTTGTAGAATAATCTGACAAAAAAAATCAGAATGATTGTATGTATATTAGTATGGTTTTTATTGTGAAAAGAAAGTTTTTAGAGATGTTCATTTTTTTTTCTATCGTATCAAATGAGGTATAGGTATTATGTTTTCAAAACACTATCTAATTAACATTATTATATCCTGAAGAATATCATATATTTTTTCTGATTTTGTTTACTGTAGTCGATCATATTATTATACTTTTAGGCATTAAAAAACTTGCGTTTTTTGCGTTCAGGTCCTGTAGTCCCGTTAACCGACCTAATGATCTAACACAGGACCCCCACGCTCACCACAAGAACATCAATGTGACCACAAGAACATCAAGCCTTTAAAAAAATTAATAAAACCATCATTACTTGCCCTTTTACAAACAAACGTCATCTTTCTCCTGCTCTTATCTCATTTTATTTGTGGTAGGCGCAAAACATCTTTTTCGTCCATACTTCTCTATTAGTCGTCATCTCGGTCATCACTCCCTTTCTAACTATATCATCATTCACACAGTCCATCCATCGTTCCTTTGGTCTTCCCCTACTCTTATAGCCATCGACATTCATACTCAATACTTTCCTCACGATATTTTCCTCATTTTACAAACAAACATAAACAAAAAGCTTCTCATAAGCATAGAAAAACGAGTCTCACATACAAGCACTAAATATGATATAACTAATTATAATTTACCTAAATGCAACGCTTCTGGCCGTATTGCATTCTATGATTCAAATTTTTAAACAAAATTGCTCCACAATATAAATACATAGGAAAGTATCTCTACTTCTTTCAGTTTTATGTTTGTGTAGGATTTTTAATTAGCTTTTGTGCATGGGTTGAGAGGTAGAGCAGTTTGCATGACGTAATGACAAAAGAGGTTTTTATAGAAATCTTTCGCGGCATCAGTGGCTTTTTAAGGTCCTCAGAATTGCCGGTGAATGGACACTTCGGACACTCAAACATATGGGACATGGTTTGGTCAGAAGCACCGTATTTGCACTGGGTGGGCGAATGGATATGATTACTGGGGGAGCTAAAGTAGGCTTAAGGAGTCAAAGTCGCGAGCAACAGTTAGTCGAATCATCAAAATTGTTTCTACAACGGAATCCTTCTTCTTCTTAAACTACCCCATCATCATTTAGCCGAAAGACGTGCACTGCTGAACATAGGCCTCCCCCAAGCATCGCCACAGACCGGTTCTGGGTTCTCTAAATCCGTCAATGAAAATCGGGCCCTTCCGAAAGTAGTTCTATGTATACTTTGGAGTAAACCTCTCTTTCGGACGGGCAAAAACTCATCAGGAGTTCGGGAGTATGGACCACTGTCAAATCGTGTTGCCATTCATTCTTAGTTTGGGCCCCAAACTAATTTTACTTTCGTAAGTAGGTGATACGTATTATAAAAAATCCCGTAACTTTGGCCGAAACTACGTATTTCATGCTTAGTGAGTCTCTTGCCAGTTTATTCTGTAAAAATCTCACCGTGACAACTTAGGTGAAGTGAGCTTAAAGTGAGCTGTCAATGATGTCACTCCCTAGCATCAGGTGGAATGACAGCTCACTTTGAGCTCACTTCACCTACGTTTTCACGGTAAGATTTCTACAGAATACCAGGGTTGTGCGTCTCACATCCAGCAGATTTCTGCGACACTTGCTCGGTCACAATAACTACATAACAATGCACTTAAAAATAAAGATGAAGAGGAATTGAAACCAAGGAGATCGAACTTTCAAACTTATTTCCCGAACACATTGTATTTTGCATCACAATCCAAAGTCCACCGGTCGGTGGTTAGTTCCATAATCCTCAGTTGATATAAAAACTTTCCTCTTGATTCTGCGGTCGGTTTCGGATTCTAACAAAAACCCTAGTTCACTGTTTGGAATTTCGCCAAACTTTCGTTTGGTAAACACGGGACATTGAGTAGACAATTAATGGAGACCTTAACCTGACAGTTAATGGAGACCTTGACCTGGTTACAAATGGGTTGAGAAAAAATAACAATATGTCATTGTCACCTTTCAAGGTATATGTCTTCTCATACAAAGAAGGATTTATGATTGATTACCATGCTTGCTTAAAGAGGGGCCCGTGGCTAAATAATAACATAGCCGCACAAGTCGATCGATCAGGTTAAGCTACGCTTGCCGCGGTTGGACTGTGGAGGGGTGACCATCTTTACATACCAAGACCCCTCACACAGAAAGCACGTTAAGCCGTTCCCATCAAAAAAAAAAAAAAAAGCCGTTGGTACCGGTTGTCATTCGTGGATCTTTGGCAGGCATTACAGGTAGTCAGAAGCCCGAAAGTCTAATATCCAGTCTTACTAAGGGGTATCGTATTACCCAGTAACTGGGTTGTGGAGGTCAGATAGGCAGTCGCTCCATGTAAAATATTGGTATTCAGCTGCATCAAGTTAGACTGGAAGCTGACCCAAAGACAGTTGGAAAAATGGAAGCTTACCCAAACATAGTTGGAAAAAGACTAGGCAGAATGAATTATCTTCCTGTGCAAGTTCCAAAAAAAATACTTTTTCTTTACTAAACAACAAAAATAGGCTAACACTCCAATCACACAAAATCCGTAACCAAATAATCAGTAATTAATATAAATGTTATATAAGTAAAGGGACAACTATATAAGTACCAACTTAGCGTTTATCTGTATATCTGTGACCCTCCAAAGTTATCTGAGTGAAGTAACACCGGCTGACAAGGGTCTATTAAGTTACGCGCTCAAGTTCAGCATCAGAACAACTCGAGCAATCATTTTTAATAGGGTTAACGTCGTTCCGAGTGAATAATTATGATTTAAGATTCGGAAATCAAGGTTTTAGAGGTTAAGTTAATGGAGGTATTATTACGTTTCAGATGATTTACACCCGGTATCTGAGATTGGTGGCCCAGTGGTAACGGCCGCGACTTACGAGTCGTAGGCTCGAACCCAGTTAGGTGCTTTATTTTGTGTAAATTATTTCATCACCACTGCTCTCAAAACGGTGAAGGAAAACATCGTGAGGAAACAGGTATGTCCTAGAACCAAAAATCCGAAGACATTTGACATCTACCAACATACAAACATACTCACAAACTTTCGCCTTTATAATATTAGTGTGACCAGAATTGTCGCATTGACAGGTGTCAGGAACGCTTTCCCTCGACGGCCGAACTGTACTTACTATCATTTGGTTCATCTAGAGCACTGGTTAGGCTAAAATAACTTTCATTTCGGGAGTCGGTGTCAAAAACATAAATGCGAAACCAACGACACCGACTTCTGAAATTAAAGGTATTTATCACTTTGTAGTTTTTTTTTAAGTCGGATGTTTTTTTTTTTTGTAAAAAAGTTTTTATTTTCACTTTTTAGTTGTACCTACCCCACACAAATTCAATTAACACTAGTGCATTGAAGAATTGAAGACACCGACTAGAAGAATCATCAAAATTCGCATAGAAATGCCAGAGATGCAGTATATTTATGCACATAACTTGATACATAACAATAATTACCTAATGTATTATATACTAAAACCTTCCTGAATGTATGTAGATCACATTATTCAAATAATTATCAAAATTGGTTCATTAGTTTCTGAGAAAATCGCGGACATACATACATACGGGTCGAATACAGAACCTCTTTTTTTGAAGTCGGTTAAAAACAATATAACTTGTCATTCTTGTTTTAATATCCCCGGAATTAATTGTCAAAATCGTATCATATACCTTCGTTAGTTAAATAATTATTTCCCTTTAATTATTCAAAGCTTAATTCTAAGGAACTTCTTGACTGCATACTAAAAGAGGGTCACTTGTTCTGTAAGGACTGTCACTCAATTTTGAACGCGGCTTGCCTTCATAATTGAAAATGGGGTTGTAAGATGTTCGGGCTAATAGTTTTTTTTGACACGAGTTTGTTAGAGGGGTTTTAAAATGAGTGTTTGTGTTGGAATGGCAGGTTTTTATTGGATTTTGGGTTTTTATAAAGCGGGCAATATAAGGGAGAAAAAATTAGAATCCAATTCATTGATGCACGTTTTGGGACGTTTTATTAAGAGTTTCAAGTTCACAAAGGTTTTTTTAGAATTGCCACACCCTGCCCACTGCTATGTCTGCCCACTTCTATGCCACTGCTATGTCCAGCTGTGGACGTCTTTCGGCTGAAATGATGATGATTTACGCTTACTATCATAAGTATCTTATTTCAAAAATACATTTTGCATTTGATAGCTCAATTCTTTAGAATTTAACATCACGCTATGACTTTTAGGAGCCGAGAAAAACGAAAATAAGGAAAAAAACGAAGTAATAGTGTGGGCAGGCGATGCGATGTGACGGAGTGGGTCGGGGTAACAAAATTTTACGCGGATGAACTCGCGGGCAGAAGCTAAGTACTGCCCGTCCGACTTAAGTGTGCACCTCGCTGGAATGCGTTTATGTGCGTAATTTTATATTTATTATATTCTTTATTCATCTAAATACATATAAATTATATTTTCAAATATTAGAATATACAAAACTATAAAAACATTTAAAAGTATAATAAATAGTAGCCCACCGGTATCGGGAACAGGGTCCAAGCTACCGGCGGGCGGTCAGGGCTCCAGAGAGAGGAACATCCTAACAATGCGGGCCGTGTCCAGAAGTACCGCTTTCTGAATCAAGCCCTTGATCCAGCTGCCCAACGAGAGCCTCCTCAGGTGTTGGTCGAGGCTCTTGGCTATTAAACCATTAGCTGTCACGACTTTCGGCACAATGATCGCTGAGTCCACATCCCATTTATTATATTTATCATTACGATAAAAACTATACCTTTGCATGTTGAAAAAAAAACCGTAAATAATATTTTTACGAAGTTAACTTTTTTTTTCAAACAGTACGACAGAGTAACGTCACAGCGCCAGGTGCACAATTAAATCGGACGGGTTGTAACTTGTAGTACTAATAATTAAGCCGAAGTTTGTTTATTTGTTTGTTTGAATGCGCTAATCTCTGGAACTACCAGTTGGATTTGAAATATAGAAAAATCAGAAAGAACACAGTGATAGCGCGGGCAGGCAATGCGAAGTGACAGAGTGGATCAAGGGAACAAAAAATTTCACGCGGACGAAGTCGCGGGTAGAAGCTAGTAAATATTAACACAGCATACTTTCTATTCTGAATCTGAACGGTTAACCTAGTTACTCGATAATCAATCACCATAGGTTAGGTTAGATTTTTTAGTTGAATAGTCAATCATTTTAGGGATATCGTATTACCCAGTCACTGGGTTGTGTAGGTCAGATAGGCAGTCGCTCCATATAAAATACTGGTATTCAGCTGCATCCGGTTAGACTGGAAGCCGACCTCAACATAGTTGGGGAAATGCTAGGCAGATGATGATGATGAGTCAATCATTTTAGTCCACAAATTCCTTCTATAAACCCTAAGTATTACACTACCTACCCATCAATCTTCCAAGGAAAGGCTAGTTTGTTTAATTAATTGTTACTTAGCCTCAATTATAGTTCCCTAGACCCACTTTAGAAATCTAATAGGGCTATTAATAACGCGATAGAAATGCCTTGACCCTCTTCCCTGAAATTGGCATTGTTGAAGAATATGGATCCATAAGGTCAGGTGGGTATAAGAGTAGGGGAAGACCAAAGAAACGATGGATGGACTGTGTGAATGATATACTACTAATTGAGAAATATGGAATATAAATATAATGTTGCTCCGACCTCAAATAAATTGGGATAAGGGCAGGAGAATGATGAGGATGGGTCCATAAGGTCAGATGTCTTTGATTTTAATAAGACAGATAAGCCTTTATCATATACCTAGAGACCCGCCCTTGCTACAATGTACTAATATGGTGGCATCTACAGTACATTACTGCAGCGGCCAGTAAAAGAGGCATTGATGGACGAACGTGTAAACGTGCATACGTAAGTCTATTAATCCCTAGTTGTAGCCAAGGCTTATAATAATATAGTACTTTTCCCTAGGCACAACTTTTTTGTCAAGTACAATTACTTTTGAAAATCAATGATGAACAACGAACAACAATATTTTTTTCCGAGTTAAAGTGTTCATTTGTTTTTTTTTTTTCAATAAAAAGTCCAGACATAATCTTGGTGAAATCATGTGAAGACCATGTAGATTATTAGTGCCTGAAATGGTCTTTTGAGGAAGAAACCACACAAATTGAAATTGAAATTGAAAGGACATTTAGGTAGGCCAATTAAGTTACTCAAACTGCCAAACTGATTACTTTATCGTGCGACCTAAGAACGGTACGGGCAAATCTAACGATTTAAATCTTTAAAATATCAAAGAGTTAAATCGTTAGATCCTTATATCCTTACTTTTTAACCGACTTTAAAAAGGAGGCGGTTCTTAATTCGACTATAGTTTTGGTATATATATGTAACGCGATATCTCCGGCAATTATAGATTGATTTCAAAAATCTTTTTTTTATTAATTAGAAGAAGCTTGCGCGGGGGTTCATATAAATTTTATTAGCTTTGCTTGAGTAGTTTTTGAGTTACGAGTAGCTTCGATACTAAATATTTAATCTGCTTTGTGTATCTTGATGAAGTTATAATACTTCCAGTTACTGTTGTTTAGCGTTGGAAGGCCTCCCACAAGGTGGACCGACGACCTTGTGAAGGCCGCAGGAACCCGTTGGATGCGAGAAGCACAGAACCGGTCGAAGTGGAGGTGCTTGGGGGAGGCCTATGTCCAGCAGTGGACGTCTTTCGGCTGAAATGATGATGATGACTGTTGTTTACATAGCAAGTAGTGGTATACAAATTGGTGTGGGGTAGGTACCATAACTATAAAGTGAAAAATACAAAACTTTTCCAAAAAAAAAAAACAACCGGCTTCTAAAAACACTTCAAAGTGAAAAATATTAAAAACGGTGGCACAAAACTTAAATACAGATCCAAAGACTTCCAAAATTAAAATTATTTTTCACTTTATAGTGATTTTTTTGGGAGTCGATAGTTTTAACCTTGTAAAAAAAATTTTTGTCAAACATTTTTGATAAAAGTTGTATCTATTAATAATTTGAGAATACTGCTCGATTTTTTTCGATCCCAATTTAGACAAAAATGGAGCATATAGCCATCTTTAAAGCCATTTCAATTCATCACAACACACTGGTCCGGAATGCCTGCAAGTAAATCTTTTCAGACATTAAACTTCATCATCAGATAATTGGACTGTGTTCGGAATACCAATTCAGAGGAGAGTCGTGAACTCGTGATATTTTCTTTGATAACTTTAATGTTTTTTTATTATTATTATTTACAGTCTATTGGCACCAACCGGGCAAAAACTCATAATTATAGTCACTAATAAGAAATTCCTATCGGAAAAGCCCAGCAATTCTTTGCTCGACCAGGGAATTGAAAAAAAAGGACCCAACAAAAAAATACACATTAAGGAAACAACAAACAAAAACTCTCATATAGACCGTTTCATTTCGCTTAATAAAGCCTAAAGCCACTTTGCATTACGTATTTGCATAACTATGCGAATATCAACAGCACCAAGTTCCAGCCATAAACAACGAAGGCCCAGAAACTACAGTGGAAGCAAAATAAATGTATACATTATGAATTCTTTTCCGCATTTTTGCAAACACGACACCGTGCGGCAATATGGAGATTTTAAAATTGAAATTTATATTCCTTTAGGAGCAGTTAAAATTGTGACCGTAGGTGTAGCCGTAATTTTGGCACGTAGTGTAATGGTTGCGGTGCGGTAACGGGACTAGACTTATTGCAATATGGCTGAAATGTGACTTTTTGTGCTTGAACCAGCGACAACTTTAAAGACAGTCATATCAACTACAGTCCGTCCGTCGAGATAATGCGTTCCTGGCACCTGTCAAGTGTCAATTTCATACAAATGAATACGTGTTTTGCGAATTTGATCTTTATTAACAACTAAAATAAAATTGTCGCATTGTCAGGTGTCAGGAACGCATTCTCTCGACGGCCGGATTGTAGGAATGTTATTCGTCAGTCATTTAAAATGACCTAATACATTTTCACATAATATTTATTTCCTTTATTCAATTGAATATATATTAATTATATTTTCAAATATTAGAATATAAAAAAAATTAAAAATATAGTAAATATATTTATTTTATTATTAATTCTAGCAACATTTGAAAATGTCAAAGAGTCCATACCACGCAACTCAAATTCTGTTTGCATTATTACGTTTTCCCGTTTTATTTTGTTTTCCGTTGCTTATTGCACCGCGTGACTTAATTATGAGAGCAGTGGTGACCCAGTGGTAACGACCGCGACTTACGAGATGTAAGTCGTGGGTTCGTACCCAGACAGACGCTTTATTTTGTGTGTAAATCATTTCATTGCTGCTAAAATGGTGAAGGAAAACATCGTGAGGAAACCGGCATGTCCTAGAACCAAAAATTCGAAGACATGACATCTACCAACCCGCACCGGGCCCGCGTGGTGGATTACGGCCCACTCCCTCTCACAGAGAGGAGGCCTGTGTCCCAGCAGTGGGAACATTATAGGCTGATTATGTTTACATATTTTTTATACAAAAGCTGTCAAATCAAACCGCAATTTTTTTTTCCTCAGATAAAAGTTATCTGACTATTGAAAATCAGCCCTTAGCATGGATTGTCTTAGTTTATTATTAAAATAACCATTTTTTACAAGCTTTTATTTAAATTGCACTGTAAGTTGTATGTAAGTTGTCCGTCAAAATTTGCAAACCATTATTCGACCCTTTGTTAATATCAGAGTGAATTTTTACATAAATCAAATAAACTTACCGTCGAAAAACACAAGACAAAACACTACCTATTCAGCTGTCCATGGTAAAAATCTCGTCCAGTATGAAAATCACGAGGTCATATTAATATTCACAACACATAGAAATTCGGTACAGCTAAGCTCAAAATGTGCCAGTACTTCTAAAATTCTACTACGAAATTTAAAAACTCCAATAATCTAATAATTTATAAATTTGTTTTGCACTCCATACGATAATTGCCAATTAGTTCACTAGTGCAATAAAGTCGAGATTCGAACAGAAAATAGTAGTGCAAACTGTAATTGGGAGATAATAAACGTTTGAATAAATGGAACACGGAAATATTATCTTCAAGAATGACCTTTAACGTCTTCTATTTTTAATGAAATACTTGGTAAGTCATTACTGCTTGTCGATTCTGTAAAAACCTCGTGAAGTGTGCTTAAAATATCTATATTTATATCTAGGTATATCTTGAAGTAAGCCATGATTCCACCTGATGCAAGGGATTGACACTATTGACAGCTCACTTCAAGCTCACGCTCAGTTCACTTCCCAAGTTTTCGCGATGTAATTTTTACAGAATAAAATAAAACGGCACGGAACGGGACGGCGGCGGCTAAATCGGCTGTTATTCCTAGGGTAGTAATGAGGTGTACCATTACAAAAAAAAACAGAGGGCGAGCTTAATGCCATTATATTCATTAAAACAGTACCTATGTTTTACTACGTTACGACTACAATAACGTATCTAATAAAAAACATCGATAAATATCCCAAGTTTGATGTTGGGCGTCAAAAGAATGGCTCTGTGTACAAATTCCATAGATGTGCCGGCTGTAATGAGCGCGTTTCTCATTCGATCCGCGCGCCTGCTACGTTGTTTTAGCGTTTGGCTAGGAAATGAGCGGGAAAGTGTAAGTAATTTACTATTAGGGCGATTCTTCAGCTATTGTTGCAATTGCTTTAAGTCTATTTGTTAAAACTTTTTGGAAGTACCTGAGGGCCAGTTCTTAATCTCATCTCAGCGACAATCAATGTCAAAAATTTGTCAAAAATGTAGGGAAATTACAGGTATTTTTGACAGATTGAGACTGAGATCAGACTGTGAACGTTCTTAAAATACTGAGAATTGCCCCTCTATTTTCTTTAGCAGTGATCATCACGTTTGCTTTCTGTTTGTTGAGGATTTGAATTCAGATGGGCCAGACTTGAATTCTTAATACAAATTATGGGCTTGGGAATTGATTTCGCTTGTAGAGCGGTGGACCTGTACAGAAAAGACATCTGTATTTCGTCTCAATCTCCTCCTGTCGTTGTTAAAAATTTGATCCGAACAGCAAGGTGATAACCGGATGAACATGTTGTCTCACTGTTTTTATTATTTACGTAGACTTCCCTGTTGGTTTCGTGGTCGCCTGACTGCTGAACGAGTGAGTGTGGTCTTGGCTTCGATTCAGGGGTCCGGCACAAAAGTGTTGTTGGATTTTTTCTATAGGGTATTTCTTAGTAACAGCCCGGAGTTTCAAAGTTAGAGGTGTGATACCCCCATGCCTCGGAATGCACGTTAAGCTGTTGGATCTCTCTCCGGTCGAGTCGGATTGCCGTCCCATCGGACGTTGAAATGAGGGAAGAGAAACCTGTGTCTGCGCTCATACTTGTGCACTATTAATATCTCCCGCGTCGCAGGCTGGTCTCCGCTGAGATTGGTCACCATGGCTGAAATTCGGTCTGGAGGACTTTATATTTATAAATGATCGCGGTCTAAGTGTATTTGAAAAGCTCCCAGTATATTGGAAAACAGGTACCTCAATCTTATTCCTCATCATAGGAATATTATGAGGAATAATTTTGAACAAATCGCTCCCTATCCATCGCCTCCTTCCCAACCACACTATTAGGGATGCAAGAGAAAAAACCCAGTAATATACAAGCAACGCCGCGCGTGACTGGGAGCAACGATTGTGTTTAATGACGTTGTAATGTTTGCTACATAAGTTACAACAGATTTAACGAGAGTTTGACTAATGCTTTTTTGACGGCCGTGCGAGCTTGCGTTGTGTGGTAAATAGTAGAAACTTAGAAACTTTTTTGGATACATTAGCTTTAATTTCGATGAGAGCAGTGGTGGCCCAGTGGTAACGGCCGCGGCTTACGAGTTGTAGGTCGTAGGTTCGAACCCAGACAGGCAATTTACTTTGTGTTCATTATTTCATCACCACTGCTCTCAAAACGGGAAGGAGAACATCGTGAGGAAACGGGCATGTCCTGGTACCAAAAATTCGAAGACATGTGACATCTACCAACCCGCACTGGGCCCGCGTGGTGGATTATGGCCCACTCCCTCTCACAGCGAGGAGGCCTGTGTCCCAACAGTGGGAACATTATAGGCTGATTATATGTGTAATTGTGATGGTACTTACGCCAACGCGTCGGCGGTTGCAGTTGCCACTGCCGTTGACGCGTGTCACTCGTGTGTATGCACACTTAGTCCTGTAACCGTAGATCAGCGAGGTTTTGGGTCCCTACCTAAGTCGAGCAAAGTGTTATTAGGGTTTACTGTCTGAAAATCTCAGACAAATGGTTTTAGTAGCCCGATTATAGAAAAACAAATGCAACAAAATTATCTGACCAAAACCCCATCCACCCCGGAAAGCAAGCAAGCCGTATAACGATTAAGTAAAATTATTAATGTTTTCCTTATCAAGTCCTGTTTAAAATCCTATCTGATAGGAGACGTTTCCGTACCCAAGTCATTGCGAAAGCAAGGGATTTTCATTATTATATTATTAAGGGCTTAGGGATAGAGTATTGTGAACTACGGGGTTAATGCAGTAGTAATTTGAAAATAGATTGTTTGTAGGTAGGCAGTTGTTTTTTTTTTTTTGGTAGATGTGTTTTATGTCTGTTGTATGATGCGATAGGCCTTTGTTTAGCTACGTTTAAGGAGTAAATCTGGGGGCAATTCTCGTAATTTTAAGAACGTTCACAGTTTGATCTCATTCTCAATCTGTCAAAAAATACTTCTAATTTCCCTACATTTTGACAAGTTTTTGACATTTGTTTGTCGCAGTTTGGAAAATAGTTAGTAGTATAGTAGTTGTGATAAATAATACATTTAAATTACCTAACTTCAACTTATTTTACTGAATTCTTGTGAAATAGTTAACTCTCCCACTGCAGTGTAAAAGCCAGTTTTCATACCGAGAAGACACGAGGATTGATCACAAAAAACTACCAAAAAGAAATGGGCTATACGGACGATTTAGAATCAAGTTAAGATTCCAACAGATATTTTTATAAACGTAGCCATGGCTCGTGATCACCAACCTTCAACTAGACCATTTCAAAGGGTACAACCCAACCGCGCCATTGCACATAACATACAAGGACACATAACAACACATGCAAGAAAGTTCAAGGCTCCCGGAATATCCTTCCAAATCTACGCCATAAAAACTAAATGCAAACGGCCTCCTTCCTGAATTTCTTCAGTAATCGTTGTTTCAGGCAATTTAACCAAGACTTTAAATACAAATCGCCTGATTAAAACAACGCTGTTTCACAATTTCTCAAACAAAATCGTTTGGCCGCAAAATTATGAACACTAAGATTTACATTTAGTATTTTGTTCATTTTTCCATTTTCATCTCTTTCGTATCTACTGTTTTGTTTTTTTTGGATAGGTAATGGGAGATTTACTCTAGGTCGATTTTCGCAGTGCGCCTAGTCGCCAGCCCATTTACACAGGTCGATAAAAATCGCAAATGAGGTTCACATTGAATCAAAATGTGGATCTTCAAGCGGCGGGCGATCACCTGCGATGGTGATGATATAATTTACACAAAGTAAAGTACCTGCTTGGGTTCGCACCCACGACCTAACTCGTAAGTCGGGACCGAAACCATTGGGCTACCATATTTATGTAGTTACTTAAAAAAAAGTGAAGTAAGACTAAATTGCTTTAAATTGTTTCGACTGTCCTTGCTCTAGTAACTTAGGCGGCAACTAATTAAAAATACTTTAAAAAGGAATGGCTAATTAAAGTAGGTTTTGAAGCAAATGGACGAAGAGTGACGCGGAATAAACAGTGTTTTTTTCTTCGAATTTGTTTTAATTGCGAAATACGTACGAGAGTCAAAGCCATTTTCACGACGCGAGTTTCTTGCCTGTGGATTTAAATAAAATTGACTTAAAACTTTTAGACGGTGAAATATGATTGTTTCTTTAACTTATGGTATGCAACAGACAATTAAATGGCACCTTATAAATCAGGCTTTATAAAAAGAACACGATGAAACTATCTATGACATTGACTTAGTTAAGGGGCTTACAGGACCTAAGCGCAAAAAACGCAAGTTTTAGAAACAATAAAAGTATGTGATCGACTATAGAAAATCAGAAAAATATTTATGATATTCTTCAGGATATATGCTAGGTAAAAAATCATGAAGATACCTCTAAAAACTTTCTTTTTACAATAAAAACCATACTAATATACATACAATCATTATGATTTTTTGTCAGATTATTCTACAAGCAACATACTAAAGCACTGGTGTTTTAAATGTTTAGTCCAAACAATAGATTTTTTTGTAAATAGATAATTGCTTCATATTTTGCAATAAATTACCAGCGTTGTGTCATCGCGCTTCGCTTTCTTTTCTATGCAGTCCGACAAAGACCGCGCTTTAGGTCATATAGTTGCCTTAACATAAACAAAAACCAATGGAAACCAACCCGTAGCCAACACCTACAAAAACAAAGATACAATTCGTCCCCAAAACATTTCAACCCAAACGAACAACCTGAAACTATTTAATAATTGTTCATAACTTGTTGAAACAAGATGGCCGCCAGTTTAATACCCACGCTACAAATTAAACTATAAATTAAGAGCAACAATGTATATTTAATTATTTGATACCCCATTTCATTTCATATTAACTCAAGCTTAATTCCACTTAGAACTTACGAGTATCTTGTCCGTGTAATGAGATCTTATTCAAAATGTCTGACTTTCGAGTTTATTCATGACTGTCTTTTGTATAAATTCTTAAGTCATTTGAATGTCTTGTTTTTTTTTTTAAGAATATTGAAAATAAATGATTATCAGATTATGTGAACGATGATATGGCTAGCTATACATAATCAGCCTGTAATGTTCCCAATGCTGGGACACAGGCCTCCTCTCGGTGAGAGGGAGTGGGCTGCAATCTACCATGCGGGCCTAGTGTGATTGGTAGATGTCACATGTCTTCGAATTATTATTGGTTCTAGGACATGCCGGTTTCCTCACGATGTTTTCCTTCACAGTTTTGAGAGCAATGTTGATGAAATAATTTACACAAAATAAAGCGCCTGACTGGGTTCGAACCTACAAGCCGTAGGTCGCGGCCGTTACCCACCCCACCACCACCACTACTCCCTGATATGACTATGAAAGGGGTGAATACTGAGATGATATCTGAAAAGAAGACATGATTCAATCCCAAAAACATATATCATAAGGGCAGGACGATGATAAAGGACTTATCAGTTCTAAATGGCCACTTCATGACACAGTCCTACGGCGTATAAGTAATTGCGAAACACATTAAATACTGAAAACACTTGCAACAGTTACACGTTTAATTTTGACAGTTAAACAACATACATTGCATTATTTATGCGCAAGAGTGTTTATTACATGGGCCCAATTATTTATAATAAATTACCAAGACATTGGAAAGATTTAAATGCTTTTCTGTTTAAGAATAGACTACGTACATTTTTGATAGATAAAACGTAGTACAATGTGACTGAGTTCTTATCTGAGAAAAATATTTGTTGACTTTTCTAGTATTCTATAAATATAAGGAACTTTAATTTAATATCGATTAATTTAATGGAATATAATTAAATAATAAATAATTTGATAATAATCTGATGTAAATAATATATGATAATAATTTGATGTAAATGGTAATATACAATAATAATAATTTGATGTAAATATTTGCTTGCCGAATGGCAAAATATGGCTGATCTTTGTACTTTACTAACACCTATTGATGTATCATCTCCCCATATTTGCAAAAATAAATTATTCTATTCTATTCTATTTACGTTGTTGTACTGTCTTTATGAAATAAATGAAGCAATGGTTAGCAATTTCGTTCAAAATCTTTCGGATTGTGATTTAAATTGGTCAATTAGGGTGCTGCGCTCAATCCCCCGGGCAATGTGTTCATTGACTTCTTATTTTGGTCTTCCCCAAAAGTAGAAGCCTGACATAGCCGCTCTAAATACTCACATTACGCTCACATAACGAAAAAAAAACATTTACTTAGCACAGACTAAAAGACACACAATACACCACGACACGTTCACAGTCTGATCTCAGTCTCAATCTGTCAAAAATACATCTAATTTCCCTACATTTTGACAAGTTTTTGACATTTGTTTGTCGCCCCTATGAGACTGCGACTAGATTTTGAACGTTTTAAATTACGAGAATTGGCCTTCTGATACATATTCGTACCTACATCAGATACATAAACACTTTCTAAGCTTCAAATGACCACTTTTACGAACATTCTGAATACAGAAACTATACAGAGACTGTTTTCCCTTCTCACCGAAGGAATGGCACATTTATTTTGCCTTTCGTGACGTCACTGACGCCAAAAAGTCTGCAGTAAGGGGTCAACATTCTGATAAATGTGCAAAGAGAGTTGTTTGTCGACAAGCGAGGAGATTGTAGTTATGGGGAACGCTTTATATGTGGTATGTGGGTGATTTATCTTTGACAGAGTTACCTGCATTTACAGGGTAACCTTTTGAATTTTTTTTTTATTATTCTCAAACATGGCCCAGTAGTGGGACAAAAATGGCTACTAAAAATATATCTATATATACAGGGTTATTGGAAAAACATTAACAACCTCTTAAGAGGTCATTGTACTCATCATTATGAAAAACTTTTACTATGACCAAACCTGAAATCGCGAAAAAAATCAGCTGTTCCCTACATTTATGTTCGTATAACTCGTCAAAATGTAGGAAACAGCTGATTTTTTTCGCGATTTCAGGTTTGGTCCCGTAGTAAAAGTTGTCCATAATTATAAGTACAATGACCCCTTAAGAGGTTATTCATTAATTACCGGACATCCTGTATATTATATTCTCAACATATTATTTTTATATAGTACTTATACCTTAGTTTTCTATTTCACGAAAGGAATATATTTGTTTCTACTTACCTAAAATTATTAAGAAAATAGTAGAGACCGATAGCTTTTTTTTTCGTTCGGTAGCGTGTAGGAAATAAAATATTTATAATTTTCAATACTATGTTGAAGAGTTACTTGCATTTATATAGAACGTACCTACTCTTTGCGCATTCAAATTCATTGGAAAAGTAGCGTAAAGAAGCTGTGAATTTTAAAAATAATCAAGGAAGGAAAATACAGTGAACTGAAGTGAATTTGGAAAATAGACACAGAAAATACTGCTTTTGCTTTGTATTCTCTAGACATGTTTCCCTCATTTGCCTTTTACGGCGACACCCATAGTCAAGAATTTTATGGGTGCAAAAAACTTTACTGCCTCTTTTACACTCATGACTTCAATTAAACTTTTACTGTTGCCAAATAAAATTACTAAAACTATTGCGTTAAAAACCCTTTTCAAGTGACGATGCTAAATAAGTTCAACAGGGCACTCGTTACACTCATGACTTACATACATATAAAATTATAAGAGTGATGACTCTGCAGTAAGGTAGCTCGCAGTGTAAGCAAACTGAAGTGGCAGTGGGCTGGCCATATTTGTCGAAGGACCGATGGCCGGTGGAGAAAATGAGTCCAAGAGTGGATACCGCGTATCGGCAAGCGTAGTGTGGGACCAGCTAGATGAACCGACGACCTTTAGAAGGTGGCTGGGACAGACTGGATGTGGAAGGCGGAGGACAGGGTGTGGTGGCGCAGCCTGGTAGAGACCTACATCTAGCAGTGGACTGCGAAAGGCTGAGTAGAAATAAAATTGCAACACTATTTCTTTAAAGTCCTTATAGGATGCATCCAGATAGATAGGCCAAAGTCGTCACACAGTGGGTGCCTGAAGACGGGCGTCGTCGTCACCGAGGCAGGGCTAAGAAACGCTGGCGTGACGATTTGGACTCGTTCCTAACCGACTGGACGGAGGAGGCACAGCACAAGGAAATGTAGAACAAAATGGGGGAGGCCTTTGCCCAGTAGTGGGACAGTATAGGCTAATGGAAAAATCTTTAAAAAAATCGTTTTCTAGTGACGATACGATACGTACAATAGGCCGTACTTCAGTGGAAACAAAACCAGTATAAACTGGCTTCTTATTCTTTTGAAATTGACACTCCGTATTACGCTAGTACAGACGCTAACATTCAAGCCATTACAATCTGTCAAATTTCTTTAATAGATTTTCAACTTTGTCGCTAAAGCATAAGATTCAAGGTTGATTGGGAAAATTTGACAGTTTCGGGTAGCTTGATGTATGGCGTCTGTGCATACGTGGGGTTAGAGGGCTTTTTCGTACATTACATTACATTACATACAATAACCGCTGTCAACAGAGGCCTAGTGTACAAATTTGACAACTATTAATGAAAAAAGAAAAACATAGGAACACAGTATAATATATATCCTTCTTATTCAGTTTATGAAATAACTTTTAAATTGGTCCAATATTGGAGGAGGAAATAGGCGAGAACCAAACCTCGAATTATGACTTTTTACTTAGGCTTTTTCAAAAGTCTCTCCAACTGCATTTCATTTTAAGTTATAAAACAAATTAACACTGTAACAAATCCTACTTTATCATTTTCAAATATTAAACCCATAATTCTTTCTCTGTCTACGTTAATTTCTAGATAATAACGAAACGATTTAACTTAACTAGAGTTAAACTTAACCAGCTTAGAACGCAATTTCATAAATCTCATTTAGCGCATAAAACTTGTTTTTATGCGTTTAAGTTATACTGCATAATTACTTGATACTTTATGGACCGTATAAATTAGCTAATGGCTCGAAATTCTAATTAAATTATACGTGCTTTGCACAGCTTTTCTGCTGTTGTGCATGGTATAATTAATGTGTTTAGCGTAAGCTTTAAAACAATGTTTGTATTTACTTCTAGATTGTAAAAATATCAGTTTAAACATAAATTAACTTTTGCACCATTTACTCTGACTTACATTGACCGTTCTTGTCATTACCGGTCATCAGAAGCCCGAAAGTCTGACACCCCATCTTACCAAGAGGTATTTTATTATGGAGGTCAGATAGGCAGTTGCTCCGTATAAAAAACTTGTATTCAGCTGCATCCGGTAAAACTGGAAGCTGACCCTCAGAAAGCTGCGTAAATGACTGCTAAGAAAGGAATTTAAATAGGGGATGAGTCCCTCCAATCCTTGTCAAATAATTGTAAAGTTTCACGCAAACAAAGTCACAGGCAAAAACTAGTTAACCAACGTATCATGTTCTATGTGTGGCAAGTTAAAGTAGATAACTAAAACAGTCGGGCACAAGAGGAAGCTGCGATGTGTAGTGGTCATTCTGAACATTGTTGAGAGACCACCGGAGATTGGGACACACGGAGACTTGAAATGAGGAACTAGCCAGAACTTGTTTTGTAAAACGTTTAAAATGAAACTTTTAAAATTAATAGAGAGTATAAAGAAGCTTATTAAAATTGATTACTTATAATTGGAAGAAAAATTTAAAATCTCCACACAAAGGGTGCCTGAAGATGGACGGCGGCACCGAGGGCGGCCCAGAAAGAGATGGCGAGATGACCTGGACGCGTACCGCGAGGTCTGGTTCGAAGTGGCGCGGGAAAAGTGTTCCTGGAAGGATTTGAGGGAGGCTTTTGCTCAGAAGTGGGTTAGTGTTGGATAACTTTTTTTTTAATAATTGGAAACTTTCAACTGTTTGGATACCTTCTTCAATCTTCATTACAATTATTCAAAAGTCATAAATAAAAGTCCTGTAACTACAATGACGATAAAATCGTTTGTTCTTTTTCTTTTATTTCGGTTTCCAGGTTTATTCATTACACATAGACTACAATATCATAAGGACAATATTTATTCGGTTCGCCGCTTTCCGCATCTAGTTTTGTCAAGACCCCTTGTAAGGTCGATTATCAACTCATCGACATTATCGGCCACTGATCGTTGTATAGCTTATTTATTTATAATGTATTCTGCGATTTCTTCCAGGCTACCTTGGAAACGACAATGATTATTATGTCAGCTTGTGAAATCTGTAAACTTCGTCGGTCGGTGAATATTTTCCGATGTTTCTGGTCTAATTCGATTTTAAAATGATTTATTTATTTACTGTTCAATAAATAGCTCTAACAGAAATATTCCGTATCCTTGCGCACCCGTGTGTCACCTAACAGAGTCCTCTTTCCCCTCTCGCCCGCAGGAATTTGTCGTTGACAGTTGTCACAGCTGCTGCAGCTTGTTGAAACCCTCAGCCAAGGATAAAAATTAAATTAATTTATGTAGGAAAGCTTGGGTAACGAGATGCAAAGCGTGTTTATTGTAAGAGGTTGCAAGATGACGGAAATATAATTTAAATATTATTCTGATTGCGTTTGCAGTGAGCGGCTTGGGTTGTCTTTCAAAATGTTTAGGGTTCTCTTATCTTATAAGTTGTGGTGCAACAGCTTTAAGAATTGTTTATTTTCGTGTTAATAAAGTCGCGATCTGAACTGTCTTAGTCATTTCGTATTTATCCAATAATTTTAAACTAAAATTCAAGATAATCAGCCTAAAATGTTCTTAGTGGTTCACACAGGCCTCCTCGCTGTGAGAGGGATTGGGCCGCGGGCCCAGTGCGGGTTGGCGGATGTCACATGTCTTTGAATTTTTGTTTTTTTGTATTTCCTCACAATGGTTTTCCTTCACCGTTTTAAGAGTTGTGGTGATGAAATAATTTACACAAAGTAAATTGCCTGTCTGGGTTCGAACTAACGATCTACAACTCGTAAGTCGCGGTTTTGCAGTGGCCATTTTGGATTTTCATTTTGGCCTCACTATCAGCTTCAACACCCTCGATAACCATGAAAATTATATCTATCTCTCTCTTACTATTATTTGTAATAAAAAGTCACATAACGCTTTATCTTTACGTGACGATTTCTACTAGTTTACTCCTACCGCAAGCTGCGTTAAAGAACTGCGTTCCAATAAATAATCTACGAAAATATGTTGACATATGTTTCAAATACTATAAACTTCTAAACATGAAAATAATCATGAACAATACGTCCGCAATTTTTAATTTCCCGTGACGTTCAAATTAATCCGGAAGTTGTTTTAATGTTCCGAGATAATGAATATATAACATAACCTTTGAGATTCATACCCCTAAGCTTGCCATAACATAAAAACAACAGTCACATCCAAAGTGTAAAATCTTATATAGGTACATGTACTTTTGAGAATCTTATGAACTAAATAGCCTTATAAATCCTTTTTGCCCAGCTGTGTACCTTAAGCCCTAACTACATCTCACCGTGATTTTGTAAGAAACATCTGTGACCATGAGCATTCCTTTGTAGAAATTATCTTCAAAATTTTACTTGAGTGTGTATTAAAATTTGTGCATTACTGCTGTCTGAATTAGACGTATTAATAGTAAAACTTCACATTAATAAGAATAAGTAGGTTTTACTTATTTACCTCCATAGAAAAGGAAGGATCCTGCGACCAGACGGATGTTGTGTCTGGCAGGCAACTGCCCGATGATTTATGTCGGGCCGTTGTATCTATGCTAGTTGCGCGGTAAACTCTACTTGCGAGATGCAGGATTTCGTGACGTCAGTATGACGCATTGTTCGCATGTGGCGTTGCAGATACCGCTACAATTTTACAACTAACTTTTGTCAGCGGCTTCGCCGGCGAGGATGTTGGGACTTTCTCACGGGAATGAATTAAAGTATCTACAGTGTTGGGAGTGCGTAACAAAGATATATTTGTGTAACCTAGAGATATTTTTACTGAGTATAGCTTTGTAAACGCACTCTAAACAACAAAGATTAATCAGGGTGTCAGGTTAAACGAGGGACATTTTACTATAAAGGAGTGAAGTAATCAAGAAAAAAGTGTGTCCATAGTAACACCTCCTGTTCGTTTTAGTATGGGACCAACTCGGAAATATTAAAAAAAACACTTATTCACTACATTTTGTGGAGCTAAGCAAACATTTAATCGCGATTTCAGGTTTGGTCCCTTATTAAAAGTTGTTCATTTTATGAGTACTACACTCCCTTAATGTATGTCCCAAATTTAACCTATCACCCTGTATTTTCAGCATTCTATAGAACAAAAACAAAGTTTCTGATCAGCAAGTCTACTGACAATTCTAATGCTACAGTCAAACCATCTTATCTGCCATGTTATTCTGTAGAAATCTCACCGTGAAAACTTAGGTGAAGTGAGCTTAAAGTGAGCTGTCAAAAGTGTCAATCCCTAGCATTAGTTGGAATGACAGCTCACTTTAAGCTCACTTCACCGAAGTTATCACGGTGATCTTTTTACAGAATAGCACCGCTGTACAGTTGACAGCGTCGCTAGTGGAGAATTTGGTATTGCTATTTAAGCACTCACACTAAACAGAAACTGACAGCGGAATGACAATTTCAAAATGGCGGCTGTAGTTCGAATTTTGCCCGCCTGAACAGCTAAATTGGTGGCACTGTAGCTGTTATGATTGATGACCAAAATAGAAACAATCAAATCACTTAACGTGACATCCCAAAACCGGGATAGAGTGACTAAGCCACACATAAACAATTGGGTGTCTCAAGGACAATTTGGTGTCATATATGGAAGACATTATCTTTGAAGGATTTCATTATTAGATCATGACAATTCATTATGAACTATGTTCGGATCTAACTTGATAGTATCTTTTTTATAAATCTCTCTATCGCACTGAGGATTGCTGTTAGAGAATTCCTTGTTCATAAATGCACGCCGGTTGCTAGATCTCCGGTTGACGCACTTGGCCTTGAAGAACATCACCAATAAGGTCACTATATGTCCTAGGGCGTCTCCTTTCGGCGCCTCCACTCACATTTGTCTTGTAAATACCTTTTGTTAATGGTCTAAAACAGGGACGATCAGGGAAGGTAGACTAAAAATACTTATTTAAAAAACACAATTTATTCTCAAGCATTAACAGTTTTCAAGTCCAGAAGTTGAGCTTTAAACTTGATTTAAGTAAACCGCTGCAGTGAATCCTGTTATAAATAACGTTAAGTGCCTATTGGTTAAGAGATCGGACCAATCGGGAAGAACTATTGCCGTTAATAGCTTCCGATGGCCACGTGTTTCCCCCCTGACCTATATTTGGTTAGAAATGGTGGAAATTTAATTGGTTTTTCATTTTATAAACGACTAGCATCTTCAGGAAGGCTATTTACGCTAGGACCCTGGGAAAAGAGGGCGTTCCCGTTAACCCGCAATAGTATAGCATCCATACATGCTAAAAAAAATATTACCATTCGAAAATAAAATGTTTTCATTTTTTTTTATATTTTAATATTCACTAAAAATGTTAAATTGATACGTAAAAGATCGCCGCACAAACGGCCCGTCATTCATAAATAAATTGCGACGTTGCCGTCCTTCAAGTACGCGTGTACAGAGTGTTTCTTTGGAGAGACGTAGCGTTGGAAGGCCTCCCCTCGAGGTGGACCGACGATCTTGTGAAAGCTGCAGGAATCCGCTGGACGCGAGAAGCACAGAACCGGTCGAAGTGGCGATGCTTGGGGGATGCCTACGTCTAGCAGTGGTGGTCTTTCGGTTGAAATGATGATGAAGATGATGACGCATGGTAGTGCATTCTTTCACTTATTGTCAGATGAAAACGGGAGCCTTTCAAATAAAAAGGTACGTTAAAATATTTTCCCGCAATTATAAACTTGATCAATTATTTTGAAATACGCTTTCCTTTTGCAACAACCACTGCCATGTTGTGGACATAAAAATGGATGCGGTAAAGATTATTTCCAAAATCTTTCAAAAGTAATTCTATATCCCTTTGACGACGTTACCGAAAATTGTATCAAGCAACAACAACAAACGTTCAATTTAATGACATATTTCTCTTCAAACATCTCGAACGACATAAAAAATTTCATCAAAGCAACACAAATCGGAAAGAAATACATCAAGCATGTAAACGGAACAAAACGTGCCGAAACAAAAAAGGTTGAAGTCTATGGAATTTTGGCAGTTTCACAAAGAAAATAAATATTGTAACGTAAACCGAATTCCTTTTGTCAACACGTTTGTGTCTCTTGGTTTTTTTTCCTCAGAATTTGTTTTTTCATCATTTATCATTTCAAACCCCTTTTTCTAGGGACATTAGTACGTCGTACCAGTGACATATTATGAATGGCCTCCGTCTTAGGCCTGTCGTCCACGACGCTACTAAAAACTAAACAGAATGCCAATTCCCATAACTAAAAAAAAACTTATGCGGTCGGGGGACCCCCGTCAGTAACGAAGTTCCTTACGCAATAGTCGCACGCACACTCACATTTATATCGTGTATAGAATGAGACAGAGAGAGAGAGAGAAAGTGTGAATTTAAAACGCGTTTTTAATACAAAGCCATTTAGTACAAGTTTTTAGAAGCTCTGATGAAGTCGTCGCCATCTTGGATATTAATTTTGACCCCGCTATCGGCTTTAGCATCCTCAAAAACCATGAAACGACACCCATGACGAAAAAGTTGAATGTTTTCGTAGCCGCCATCTTGGATGTTCTTTTTGACTTCACAATCGGCTTTCTTTCTATGATCTATAAAAGAAAGAGAGAGAAAGTCGCATGGAGGGGCATAAAGCTTTTTCGTTACGTGACGATTTCTACAAGTTTACTCCTACTTTCCAAAAATTTTCAAAATATAGTTGCAATCTCTTCTCAGCTACAATCAATATCAAAAAGTTGACAAAAATGAAGGTAAATTACAGGTATTTTTGACAGATTTAGACTAAGATCAGATTGCGAACGTTCTCAAAAATACGGGCATTGCCCCTCAGTTACATTACAAACTCAAATAACCAATGAGTAGCCAGAAAGTCACAGCACTCGTATTTCAATGGTTATCCGTACACGACACGACTTACTAACGTGTTATTAACTAGTTTGTGAATTGTTTTTGTAACACGTTTCTATAGAGTAGCGTCGTGAACGACCGGCCTAAGTCTAAATAAATAAACTTCGGAGCGACTCGGCTGTCTTCGACAAACTTTGGCCGTCGACGAACACCTAAAGAAGACTTGATGCGATAATTAATTGGCCTCTTGAATTTTAGCCTTATAATTTAAGATGTTAAGATGTTGTATTTTTTAAGGATTTTTGTGTATTTTCCTGTTTAGAAGTTTGCTGTACCGTAGACTTTATTTATAAACGTTGCTTACGGTTAAGGGACGTCAAAAATATAATGGTTAAACATCAAGGCCATCAATCGTCACAAATCCAGGCTCCGGGCTGCTACTGAGAAATTCTTGATGGAGAAACCCAATAACACTTTTCACTACTTGGAAATCGAACCCAGATTCTCCTGCTCAGCAGTAGCGCTTGCAACCAATAGACCAACAAGACAGTCGCCTTATTGTCATTGTTTTTTAAAAGCTCTCCAAATCACTCTTAAGGCGGAGGTTTCCGAAAACGGTCAAAAAGTTATTTTTTTTAAAGCAGTGTATCTCTTAAACCGTAAATACTTGACCAAAGAAAAAATTATGATATTTTCAAGTCTTACTTTAATACAGTGATGGAACTGAAATCATAAATAAATATACATTAATGCATCAAAATAATGTTCAAATACACCTCTTAATTTTCTTTAAAAGCAGTTTATCCCTTCTTTAACAATTTTAATTACAATTAAAAATATACCATTAAATGTCTAATGTCAACCTGCATTCAGTGATGGATTATTTATTATTAAATAGTTTTTGTAAATAGATAATTGCTTCATATTTGCAATAAATTACCACCGTTGTGTCATCGCGCTTCTCTTTCTTTTCTATGCAGTCCGACAGTGACCGCGCTTTAGGTCATGTAGTCGCCTTAACAAAATTTTTGAATACACAAATCAAGAATACCTACGTTAAAAACTTTTAAACTACATACAATTCCCCGAAAACCTCATACGACGCCTAATATGTACTCGTAGTTCAACAATTCCTAAGAGCATAGCTGATGCCCTCGAATTTCCAAGACGCAAATTGAAACTGGGATAAAACGAACAAAATTGCTCTTCTGAGTTCCGTCAAACAAATTCCAATGGTAATTTTAAAGGGTAATGTCTATAGATTGCTGAATTCTGAACGTGCCTGAGTTGGAGAAAAGAAAAGGGGAGAATCTTCGAGTACTCAGATGATACTTCAACTACGTAAGGAATTGCTATTAAGGAGCAATGTTCTCTTATACGGGAGGATAGCGAATTTTTGTGACTTGTGAACATGTTAGGAATTAATTAGGGATTCTTATCGTTTATGATTTCCTGGTACTTGACAATGGTTAAATAAATATTGAGGACTTGAGGTTTTTGATTAATTTGGGGCATAAAAGGATAGTTTAATACATAATATTGATAGAATTTGAATGAATTCTGAGACAATGATGATATAGCTTGAGAAGAAAATGTTTACAAAAAAAAACAACGGACCTCAAAAAACTTAAGAATTCGCTATTAGGGAACAGTGTTCTTATAAGGTGCGGGAGGCGCATATTTATGACCTGTGAGCATGTTCGGAATTAAATAGGGATTCTTAGCGTTTATGATTTCCTGGTACTTGACGATGTACTTAATATGGGGTAGTCAGGAAATGTCGACTCTATCTAGCTTATTTTTTAGGGTTCCGTACCACAAAAGGAAAACCGGAACCCTTATACGGTCACTTTGTTGTACGTCTGTCTGTCTGTCAAGACCTTTTATCTCGGGAAGACGTGGAGGTATCGAGTTGATATTAAAGTCATATACTCAGGTTTGTGGTCCCTTGAAGCTGTTAAAAAATCAAACTTCTAAGTTAACGTAAAAAAAAGATACGGCCGTTTATGCCGCAGAAAATGTATATTTCGACACTCTCAAAGCAATCAAAATGTATAGGGTACTTCCCGTTGACCTAGAATCATCAAATTTTGCAAGAAGCAAAGTCATGTAGCACAAGTAAAGGAAAAAAATCCGAAAATCATAAATTTGTAGATACATTTTTTTTAAACCCGTGTTAAACTATTTACATACCTACAAATTTATACGGAACCCTCGGTGCGCGAGTCCGACTCGCACTTGTCCGGTTTTTCTTTTATAAATGACGATGTGACGTGAGTGATTCCAAGATCATATTTACATAATAATAAAAATCATTTCATAGGATTGAAAAACCAAAGAACTAGCAAACTAATTACTACAAACTATACCGTTTGATGTACTCGTAAAACAAAGTGTCAAAAACACGGAAACCAGTTTAAGACACCACTCAATATCTTGCACCTTTTATTTGTTTGAAAAATAAACTTCTCTCAAACGAAACCAAGCGTCGACGGGCAAAAAAAGAATCCACTATCTGCGACATTTTCACATGAAACTTACACCAGATTTTGAACTTAAAACTTTAGTAACTAGAGTGTAATTTGGCGTGCAGTTTTTTCATGTTCTAGTAACGTGAGTTCCTGATTGGAAACACCTTCCTTTGGGACTCAATGCAAACAGTAAAACTATGAATTATTTCTGCATTTTCATATTTTATTGAAATAGTTGGCTCGTATATGGAATTGCATCGAGATTGTTTCCTAAATTACCTTTTGAAATACGTGTTTTAATAACACCTGTATTTGGATAGCTATTTACCTGGCTACACCAACGCTGAAAGGTTTTAAATATTCATAAACTTTTGGAATATCACTGGTTGTGTATGTTTCCTCGTCCTGCCTAAATTACCTACTGAACTGGTTTCATCAAATCAAGTGTCGTTAGATTCGTCCGGACATGATTATGGTACCTCCTATGAGGCGCTTTACACACTAATTCGGGTAGGCATTAACCGGCACAGCCGGACGGCAAATGCTGAGAGCAGTGGTTGCCCAGTGGTAACGGCCCCGACTTACGAGTTGTAGGTTGTGGGTTCAAACCCAGGAAAGCGCTTTACTTTGTGTAATTTATTTCATCATAACTGCTCTCTAAAACGGTTAAGGAAAACATCGTGTCGTGAGGGAATCGGCATATCCTAGAACTAAAAATTCGAAGGCATGTGACGTCTACCTAGAGGGCTTGGACTTGAGGATGTGCTTGAGGGGCTTGTGGAGAAGTAATAGCAGCCGCACGGGTCGATCGAGCAGGTTAAGCTACGCTTATCGCGGTTGGTACCGTGGATGGGTGACCATCTTCACATACCAGGACCCCTCCGTGCCTCGGAAAGCACGTTAAGCCGTTGGTCCCGGCTGTCACGGGTTGTCAGAAGCCCGAACGTCTGACAACCAGTCTTGCCAAGGGGTATCGTATTACCCAGTAACTGGGTTGTGGAGGTCAAATAGGAAGTCGCTCCATGTAAAATACTGGTATTCAGCTGCATCCGGTTAGACTGGATGCTGACCCTAACATAGTTGGGACAAGGCTAGGCAGATTATGATGTGAGACATCTACCAAAATTTAAGGGGCTTACAGGACCTAAACGCAAAAATGCAAATTTTAGAAATCATAGAAGTATATGATCGACTACAGTAAACAAAATCAGAAAAATATTAATGATATTCTTCAGGATATATTATATGCTAGGTAGATAGTGTGTTGAAAACATAATACAACTAATTTGATACGATAGAAAAAAATCATGAAGATACTTAAAACTTTCTTTTTACAATAAAAACCGTACTAATATACCTACATACACTCATTATGATTTGTCGTCAGATTAATCACAAGCAACATACTAAAGCACTAGTGTTTTAATTTTTCAGTCCAAATAATATATTTTTTGTAAATAGATAATTCCTTCATATTTTGCAATAAATTACCAGCGTTGTGTCATCGCTCTTCTCTTTCTTTTCTATGCAGTCCGACATAGACCGCGCTTTAGGTCATGTAGTCGGCTTAAATGGTATAGGTAATTTATCGAATGTTATAGTTGTCTGTTTATATGTGTGTACATAAATGGTCAAATAAATAATTATGTTGCTAAAAACTTTATAAAGTAGCACTTACCTGGCGGAACTTGCAACCAACACTTTTTCATACCGAAAAAATTCAACTGAAAAATCACCCCTTTGCGGCTTAACGTAACTCCAGCTATCGCCACGCCTCCAGCGGAATAAATCCGAACTAAGTGAAACTTATATACGTTTAGTGCGAATCTGTTCTCGATTGAATCGTAACTTGCAGACTAATCGATTTAGAATCGTATTTATTCTAGACTACGACCTATATTTCTGGATTGTTTTACATAGAATACCTGCTTTGTGGAAGATTTATTTCGGTTTATATAGCGGTATGTAAGTAATCGTGTAGGTTATTGCGTTTTAGTGATGATTTCTTTGTGCACCAAATAAAACTATCGCTGTCTTTTCCTAGCACATTAAATTAGACAGAGATAGAAGATAATAAGAGCTGTCAACATTAGGTTGGAATTCCCTTTTTTATTAACCGACGAAAACAACGGAGGAGGTTATCAAGTCGACGCGTATATTTTTTTTTTTTTATGTATGATCACGCATAACTTTTTACAGAGTAGTCCGATTTTGATCATTCTTTTTTTATTGGAAAGGGTATACCCCGAAGTTGGTCCCATATAAATTTAGAATAAAAACTCAACCCTAAGGGTAGAAAAACAGGGGATGATTGATTTTTCACTCACTGATTGTAATGTATGACCACCCATAACTTTTCACAGAGTAGTCCGATTTTGATAAATCTACCAACCCACACTGGGCCCGCGTGGTGGATTACGGCCCACTCCCTCTCATAGAGAGGAGGCCTGTGTCCCAGCTGTGGGAACGTTATGCTGATTATGCTATTCTTCGACACGAATTTCTTTGTAGGTATGCACTAACAATAAAACACTAAACTTTAACGTTATTTAAAAACGGATAGCAAACGCTCCGCTCGTCCTTGTGACGTCACCGGACGTACTGGCGTCCATCTTGCATCACAGCTTCATATTTTATACCCCTGTCAAGAAAAGAAAGCGATATTTATGTTTACTCGAGAATGTTTCAGGAACTATCTAAAGATTTTTTCTTCGACCTAAATACCTACCTACCTGTACCTACTAACATAGTTTATAAGTATCTTTGTGCTACTAACAATAATATGGATGTGTGAGAGTCAGAATTAAATGATTTATTATTATTTATATTATGATTTAACATATCTCGGAACCATGGGGTCCCGGTCCTTTGGAAGGCGTACGAGGGGCCGAATCCAACTCGCAGAGGCCCCTTAGGAAATTTTAATGAAATGCGGCACCCACCGACGTTTATCCCTGTATGCACTATGCAAGTGCATAGTGCATACAGGGATAATCGGATAATAGGACTATTGCAGGATATGGAAAAATAAAAAATTTGAACTATGGGTTTAGGTGGCTAAAGTGGACTGGTTACCAAGAACTATGGAAGAACTATGACCCCTGTCTGATCAATGTTTTATAATATACACGGATAAAATGGCAGGGGGTGACTTGCACACTCAATAATGGACCCCGTAAACGGTCGCTAGCACATAATGACGTAGCGACAAGGGGGCAACATGTCCTGAGGTGTTATTTATATTTCGTTTATTAATCTATTTACATATTAAGTTACATTTTAAAATATTTCTTAAAATATAAAAAATAAGTATAAAAAACATTTAAAAATATAAAAAAATAGTAGTCCGCCGGTGTCGGGAACAGGGTCCAAGCTACCAGTGGTTAGGGCTCCAGAGATAGGAACCTCCTCACAATGCGAGCCGTATCGAGGAGTACTGCCTTCTGAATCAGGCTCTTGATCCAACCGCCTAACGAAAGCCTATTTATATTATTATTACTAAATAATTACATTTTTAGAGCTTGTGTTCTAAGCAATGTCCGACTGGCAAAGATATTATATAATTAGTGGTATGTGAGTGTGTTTTTTACGAGTTTACTATATTATAGTATAGCATATTCGATTTTTTAATTTTTTCATGTAACCTATCTTGGATGGCGCTGGTGACTGTGATACAATGATTTTCATTCATTAGTACAGGCACCACCGACACACTTTTTTCTGTAATGTTCATTTTTAGTTGGAACATTGTTTTTGTGAACCTTAAATGTGTTATATCTGAAATAAAAATTTATTTATAATATACAAGGCATTTATTTATTTATTTATTTTATTATACTGGGTGGCATGGGACATCGACGCGTAACCTGTTCCCATGAATTCAGCACATGATTCTAGAAGTATTCTAGCGTAGAAAATTTTCATCGAGCATTAAAAAATATTATTATTTTATATTAATAGATTTTCAACTCTATCGCTAAAGCATAAGGTTCAAAGTTGATTGGGGAAATTTGACAGTTTCGAGTAGCTTGATGTGCTGTGCTTGATTTATATGGTTTATTATGTAAACCATATAAATCAAGCACAGCACATCAAGCTACTCAAACTATTATAGTATTATTATATTATTAGTATTGGGGAAACTGTCAAATTTCCCCAATCAACTTTGAACCTTATGCTTTAGCGATAGAGTTGAAAATCTATTAAAGCAATTTTTGTTTGATTGTTAATGTTTGATTGTAGTAGCTTGATGTGCTGGCGTCTGTACCATACATTTTGACCGCGTAGGTATTGCAATTCTCTATGAAACAGCAGGTTTTTATTATAACTGACAACAAATTTCTACGCTAGGGGTCTAGAATCATGTGCTGAAGAAATGGTTACTGCTGCCCGTCGATCTCCCTGCTACCATGTATAGCCAACGCTTTTTTGGCGTGTGCCCAAAATCGGAACTAACGCCGCCATTTTGTTTTTTATATATATTTCAAGTGACATTTCATAAAACCATTGCACAAATCTTTACGAATAGCGAAGCTATCAACGTCATTCGAGTGGCAATATATCCTTGTAGAGTCTGCAGAAGTCTCGCAGACGCGGCGCTACAGGTATGCGACGGAGACATAACTCTTTATTTATCTCAACATCATATTACAGGCACTGGTTAATATAAAACTCTTTTACAAAAAAAAACAGACTTCTAAAAAACCCCTAGAAAGTGAAAAATAACTAAATTTTGGAAGTCGGTGTCGTGGTTCTACATTTTCGTTTTTTGACACCGACTTCCGAAACTACTTGCTACCTATATATTAAATATCAGTGACAGGAAGTTATTAAAACATCATCAATATAAACTAAGTGGAAAAAAATCGTATTATTGAAGCTACCTCAAAAACTATCCAAGCAAAGTTAAGTTTAAAAAATCTCACCTCCTTTTTTGAAGTCGGTTAAAAATGCACAATCTTAAAAGAAAAAGCTGTCTGAGGCTGATAACTTTATAATAAAAATTTGTTAAGTTTATTGGCGCGGGGCTTCTTTCGTGAGACGGACACTAGCAGTGTAATAGAAGCCAATGTGAAATATCTTGTCAACTGACCATTTTGATTTTTCAACCAATCACAACGAGTCCGCGTATCACTGGTCAGTTTCCCTCAGTCGTCAGTTTATCAGATTTGACAGCAGATCCACCAATCAAAGACTTGAATTCCGTTTCCAAAAACAATATTCCTATTCTAAATCCAAATGTCACCGAAATACGTCAGGACATCAACTATCAAATTGAAATAAATCAACGCAGTGTCGATTAGATTGATCGACAATCCAGAATTGTGATAAATCGATAACGCTGTGCACTGCACTAGTGATTAATCGTCGTTAGCTAATTGATTTTCGTCTCGGTACACCGATCGCGATAGTTAGAATCGATTATTATGTAATCAGTTTTGTGATCGATTCGGTTTTGATGGTGGTGGCCTGTAATTAGTAAGTAGGTACAGCTTGAAGTAAGTCCAACCCACCAGCACCTTTACGCTTTTTTTTACCTTCAAACCACTGCACACTGTCAAGAAGTAAGAGGTCATAAAAGTTATTAAAAACGCGTCTATCATTATCTAACTACAGAATGCCACCTGCTACGATCCTTACCTCATTTTGCTTCGTTTACATTCATACATCTGGTCATACTCGCACGCCGATTGCGAGTCCTACGCACCTGACCTTTCTAAAGGACATCACCTTTCATTAATAAGGTCACTATATGTCCTTCTAGGGCGACCCCAACCGGCGCTGCCATTCACATCTGCCTTGTAAATACTTTTTGATGGTCGCCTTTAATTAATCCTCTCAACATGACCAAAACATCTAAGCAAACTCTTTTCAATGAGTTTATAGAGGTATGAGGAACAGGGTGTAAAGTTCACTCATACTCTATAGAAAAGGGAGGATCCTCCGACCAGACGGGTGTTGTGTCTGGCGGGCAACTGCCCGACGATTCATGTCTTATGCTAGTTGCGCGGTAAACTCTGCTTGCGAGATGCAGGATTTCGTGACGTCAGTATGACGCGTTGTTCGCATGTGGCGTTGTAGATACCGCTACAAGTTCATGTCTATCTCTATGATTGGGATTGGGTGAACAATTGGCGCGAATAAATTCTTTAGGAGAAAATCACTTTTGAATGATGCGTGAGTACCCAAAAACTGGCTAGCTGGCTACTGGCTGACTTTTTTTCCGTCTAGTAAAAGAAAGAGATTTCTGTGCAGAAACCTCTTTTTTTTCTTAGGCTTCTACTCCGTTCACCTTTTTACACGACTGCCCAAAAAGGAGTGTAATGTATTCAGGGTTGATGTATGTTTGTATGTGTGTGAGTTTTATACACTGTTTTTGTCCACACGGTGAAATAAGTCAGCCGGTATAGTTATTGGCAAACATAGACTGGCTGTTATTGATTAATCGTTTCATTACTCACGAAACTAAGGCCTTTAGCTCCATCTGGAGTCACTTGTAACTTCTTCAAACAAAACAAATAAAAAATGTCCAAGTTTCTAATGCCATCAGAAATCTCCTCGGTCCAATTTACCAGCGGCTTTCAAGGCAGTCCCATGTCTCCTGAGACAGTCAAGTTTAATTGCTTCGAGTTGCAGCGCTGTTGACCTTAGCTGGTCTAGAGTTACGATAATGGGGGAAAAGGACCGGTCTCAATAAATTAATCCCAGTGCAGGCTTGATAAGTGCAACGTCGTTAGATTTAACCAAGAGTCTGCAGTGCTGGGGAGATTCATCCAGCTTCATGTGACGAGATGACCCTATGATTTTTTAGCATGAGTGTTTTTATTATTTGAATTTTATCAACGACTAGTTTCTGCCCGCGACTTCGTTCGTGGACTTATTCCCACAACCCACCCCGTTGTATCGCATTACCTGCCCGCGCTATCACTTCGTTCTTTCTGACTTTTTTTTCCTTTTGCTCAGCTCCCAGGGGTCGTAGCGTGTTTTTAAATAGCCTTCCTCAAGAATCGGACTATCTTAAGCAATTTTTTTTTCAAATCCGTCTTTTAAAGAAAAGAAAGAAAGAAATATATTTATTTAGCACAGACCAAAAGACACACAATACACCAGATACATACATCAGATAAAAACAAACAAGAAAAAACAATAAAAAAATAATAATAATTAAAAAAGATAATAATAACAAATAAAAAAACAGGAAAGTTTTAGTTCCAGAGATTACCTCCTACATACAAAAAAAATAAATTCTACCTCCTTATAATAGTATATTGTGTCTAGTTGGCCTAGCACGAACACGCGGAGTAATCGTAGCGTAAATTCGAACGAAGTCGCGTGCAGAAGCTAGTATATAAAATAAACGTGAAGTAGAGGCTCCTTTATTGCACTCCTTTTAATTCACCCTTGCTATATTGTAAGAATTTAACAAACTCTGAGAAAGATAAACCAAAAAAACCATTAATCCTTAAATATAACCAACAAGAATTGTAAAAGAAAATGTATTATCGAATTTCGATAAAGACTATTATTTATAGCAAAAGTTTTCGGTCGAAAATTGTTATTTAGTTTTTTTGCCGAAACCTTTTAGTTTAGAACTATTTATAAGTCTAGATATTAATGACTTCGGGTTTGGACCCTTCGAGTCGGGCTTAAATATTTGATAGTGGACACGTCTTTGGAAATAAGCATTTTTTTTTTAATTTAATTTGACCAGCCAAGTGTCGAAAGGTGGGAAAAAATAGGATCTTGTGAATCAAACGGACGATTGAAAATTTTATGTGACAAAAGTCGCGGGTAAAAGCTAGTTGATGTTAAAGAGAAACCTAGAACAGGCCCATATCCAGCAATTCCCAAGCACAGCATAATCAGCCTATAATGTTTCCGCTGTTGGGACACAGACCTCCTCTCTTCGAGAGGGAGTGGGACATAATCCACCACGCGGGCCCAGTGCGGGTTGGTAGATGTCGCAAGTCTTCGAATTTTTTGGTTCTAGGACATGACCGTTTCTTCACGATGATTTCCTTCACCGTTTTGAGAGCAGTGGTGATGAAATAATTTACACAAAGTGCCTGCTTGTCGTTACCACTGGGTCACCACTGCTCTGGACGATTAAAAAAATGTTTGTGACAAAAGTCGCCGGTAACAACTATTGGTTTGGTTTATCTTAGGAGAGGTCCATATCCAGGAAATACCACCCACAGGCTGCGACAATACTGTAATTATAGAAATAACAAAAAATAATCAAACTTTTGTATAACATTATTAGATTAATCGTAAACTAATTGCGAAAACCTGAATTTTTTTTAGTTCCTTGTCATATTTCGGAATATTAAGGCTTTTTGTGAAAAATCTCAAGTCTTCAATCATGAAAAACACCGTGAAAATTTATAAAACTTTTTCTAAATTCCATTAATGTAAGTTAATTTAATTTATTTGATTGAATCGAGGAGTCTTGATTGATCTAGAAATTGTCTTATAAAATGATTATTTTAGACTGATATTTTCTCAATATTTTTTGATGTATCGGTTGGCGCACAGGCTGAGCTAATTGACTTCTGTGCTACGACGGGTAGTGAATTTGATTCCCAGACGGAACAAATATTTTTTAAACTGTTTATTCTTTAAAATTTTTGTGTTTGTACTTAGTTGAGCTTGCATACATGTATAAAGTAATATTCGTTATAAAAAAACCGGTCAAGTGCGAGTCGGACTCATAAGTCATTTATTTCTTAACAAAATACATTGTGTAGAAAAATATTGATAATAAAAAACAAAGAAAAAAAAAACAATAACTCATTTTTACAATAATGAAATTGATAGTAGTTTAATAAGAAATGTAATGCCAAAAGATGAAATAATACACCTACCTACAGGTAATTAAGCGACTATTAATTTTATTATTTAAATTTTATTATTTACATTCTATTCTGTAGAATAGAATGTAAATGACTAACACAAAAAAAATTATAATAAAACTCAATAATAGCAAATATCGCATAAATACATGATTGTCATTTCTCAACTGCGATGAACTCTTCAAAACTATAATAGCCCTTCCTCAATAAATATGTCCAGAGCGGCGCCCGAAGGTGACGGCGAACAAAATTTGCCATTATCAACTACTTCGACTTTGTTACCATAAGATACCACCTCATCATCATCTGCCTAGCCTTTTCCCAACTATGTTGGGGTCGGCTTCCAGTCTAACCGGATGCAGCTGAATACAAGTATTTTACATGGAGCAACTGCCGATCTGACTTCCACAACCCAGTTACTGGGTAGTACGACCCTTGGTAAGACTGGTTGTCAGACTTTCGGATTACTGACCCGACAGTCATTATGGGTATAACGACTGTCAAAGATCCACGAATGACAGCCGGGACCAACGGCTTAACGTGCTTTCCGAGGCACGGAGGGGTCTTGGTATGTAAAGATGGTCACCCATCCACGGACCAACCGCGGCAAGCGCAGCTTAACCTGATCGATCGATCTGTGTAACTGTTATTATTTAGCCACGGGCCTCTCAATAGAGATAAAACATCGAAAACAAAAACAGCGACAGCGATACCTCATTTCCTTTCTCACAAGACACATCTCCCCAATAAAACGCGACTCAGACCTATTTATATTCAACTACCCACATATTGTTGCGGAAACACATCATAAATTCAATCGGTCGCAAGTGTTATGTCACCGATGGTTGATTTGTAGTGGTGACGTCATCGCTAGGAGATTTATGACGTCATCTAGATGTGGTACAACTTATGGGAGTGACTTTGAGTTTGTTTGTCTGCGAAAATATGGTAGTTTCCTGTGTGATACCTACCAATAAGGTAGATATCGTGAAAATAATGTATGTTAGGTGTGTTTGAATAACCAAGATTATATAACGAGGATTCTCTTGCGTAATTCAAAGAAGAATAAGCTATACGACAAACTACGGCGTAGCGCATGCTTTGCTACGACTCGTAGTCAAAGTGCTACGCATCTAGCTACTAGTCTTGTCTTCCTATACCTACTGTAATTTGAAAACATTGTCAAATCCAATAATTTTTTTAAAGAGTACCTATCCGTGGAGTTTCTTGCCGGTTCTTCTCCATAGGAAATGACCAATTGGAACCGTGCACCTAACTTCTGACGTTTCATAAGTGACCATATAGGTTTATGTGATTTTTTTTTTTTTTTAGTACAACACAGTTTTTACTTCTACGATCGCAATATGTCAACGCCTATACCTACGTGGTATTTTGAGAAACATAATTTGTATGATACGGCGAATTTATGGAAAATCTGGGATTAAATAGATTTTCAACGAGTTTCAATAGATATTTTAGGAACATCCAAACCTCAACCTAGATCAGGGATGGCGAACCTCTATATATACGTGCCATTTTTTCCAAAAAAATATTGAATGTGTCCATGACGCGCCATCAAACAATATTGACTTCCCTATTAAAATGTTTCCTCTATGATCTTGACTTAATGACTACTAGAAAAAAAAACTATATTATTCACAATAATATTCTTCAATTTCAGCCATATACTTCCACAATAATGCCTTTAATTTTTTAATTAATTATACAGTAATGTTAATAACAGTTTGCAACTTCTGCTGTTGCAAACTAGATGACTTAGGTATGTACAGACGCCAGCACATCAAGCTACCCGGAACTGTCAAATTTTCCCAATCAACCTTGAACCGTATGCTGTAGCAATAAAGTTGAAAATTTATTAAAGAAATTTGACAGATTGTAGTAGCTTGATGTGCTGGCGTCTGTGCCTAAATACCTAAAAAAATATGCCGTGCTCAAATAATTTTTTTACGTGCCATGGGTTCGCCATCTCTGACCTAGATAATTGCACGTTCCTATCCCTTATAGTATCACACTAATATTATAAAGGCGAAAGTTTGTGTGCGTGTGTGTTTATATGTTTGTTACTTCGTCACGCTCAAACGGCTGGGCCAATTTTGATAAAATTTGTATGGAGGTAGCTGACACCCTGGATTAACATATAGGCTACTTTTTATCCCGATATTCCCACGGCATCGACACTTATGCAGGTGAAACAGCGGGGCGCAGCTAGTCCTGTATAAATTACGCAAAAGATTATAATACACTTCGTTTAGCAAAGGTAAAGAAACAAGCTCACAAACAGAAACGGAACACGGAACTCCGAAACATGTTCCGATAACTTGGCGGGAAATCCGTGAACGGAATCCGAGATTACTTACGAATTGATTTCTGAAACAAAGTGGGTGAAGTTTCAGTTAGGTTATGACGTCATCGGTAAAGTTTCTCGAGTTTGTTCGCATATATTTTTGAGACTTCTTTTCTCTATGTTTGGGAAGAAGTTCTTAGATTATGGAGATAAAATAAAAAGAAGGATAACTTTTGATGGAGTGAGCTTCATAGTTCTAAAACGTCTGTAAATGTAAAATAATAATAATAGTCCTTCAGACCGTATTTCGGCCATGGCGCCCATTCTCAGTGGGGACTAGCCTTCGAGGCAGAAGATATTATAGAGTACAAGTGTATGCGCAGAGAGAGGGACTTGTGGCTATGTAATATCAGCCGCACGGGTCGATCGATCAGGTTAAGCTACGCTTGCCGCGGTTGGTCCATGGATGGGTGACCATCTTTACATACCAAGACCCGTCCGTGCCTCGGAAAGCACGTTAGGCAGTTGGTCCCGGCTGCCATTCGTGGATCTTTGACAGTCGTTTCGGGTCGTCAGAAGCCCGAAAATCTGACAACCAGTCTTACCAAGGGGTTTCGTATTACCCAGTAACTGGGTTGTGGAGGTCAGATAGGCAGTCGCTCCACGTAAAATACTGGTATTCAGCTGCATCTGGTTAGACTGGAAGCCGACCCCAACATAGTTGGGAAAAGGCTAGGCAGATGATGAAGTGTATGCGCAGACACAGGTGCACTCTCTCTTCCCTCTCTCTCATAGTCCGATGGAACGGCAATTCAATACGACCGGAGAGAGATCAGGCGCAGGACCAACGGCAACGGCTTAACGTGCTGTCCGAAGCGCGGGGGTAACACACCGCCAACTTCCAAACTGCGGGCTGTTACTAAGGAGTTCTTAATGGAAAAACCCAATAACACTTTGGCCGACCTGGGAATCGAATCCAGGACTCACGCTCCGTAGTCACGCTTGCAACCACGGGACCAACGCGGGGCAGTAATGTACGGAGAATACATCTAACATTTTCGAAATAAACAAATGAAGAGATTATAGCAAAAAATACAACATGAAAGATTCACAATCGCTCAGTACGCTAAGGGCTACGCATCGAGCTACGGCTTAGCTTTTCGTAGCTCGGCGTAGCACATGCGCTACGCGAGGAGCAGAGGGGCAATTCGCGTTTTTTTTTTTTTAAGTACGTTCGCATTCTAGTCTCTGTCTCAATCTGTCAAAAATACCTCTAATTTCCCTAGACAAGTTTTTGATATTTGTTTGTGGCCGAGATGAGACTGCGACGAGATTTTGAACGTTTTTAAATTACGAGAAATGACCTTCTGATATTTAAAAAAATTGGTCCTTCTACCTCCACACACTACACCCCTCCATACATCCTTCCTTACTAAATTATGTAGGAACCAACTCAACCGTCCATTCCCAGTGTGAAATGTCCTCACGATTTGAATGCCGTCCTGTATAATGCTGCGATCAAGACCATTACTCAAATAAATCCTTCATCTTCTCCAAGGGGCTCTGATCCGAGTGAAATGGGTCCACTTTCCGTTAGGGGTACCATATGTTTTATGATGGATTTTAGAGGTATTCCGTACGCAGGCGATGTGTCTTGATTTAGTTATGAATGTAACATTAAACTTAGACCATATTTTTATTGAGTAAACTACGTAAGTTACTTTTACTCTGTTTAACTACGAGTATGATTGATCATCATCTGCCTAGCCTTTTTCCAACTACGTTAGGGTCGGCTTCCAGTCTAACCGGATGCAGCTGAATACCAGTATTTCACATGGAGCGACTGCCTATCTGACCTCCACAACCCAGTTACTGGGTAATACGATACCCCTTGGTAAGGCTGGTTGTCAGACTTTCGGGCTTCTGATGACCCGTAACGACTGTCAAAGATCCAGGAATGACAGCCGGCTGGACCAACGGCTTAAGGTGCTTTCCGAGGCACGGAGGGTTTTTGGTTGGTAAATATGGTCACCCATTCATGGACCAACCGCGGCAAGCGCAGCTTAACCTGATCGATCGACCTGTGTGGCTGTTATAACTTAGCCAAAAGCCCTTTTAATGATCTCGATGATTGATGTACTTAATAATAATGTTAGATTTTGTTAACAAAAGTTACATTATAATCGTGAATTATGTCAGTGAGGCTTAAAGTAAGCTGTGTTTTTATCTTGAGGATGGCGTTGGTTTTGTGATTATGAGGTTCCAGGATCGATTCCTGACTCAGTCAAAGGGCTATTGGCATCCAGAAGACTTTAGTTTTGTTTTGTTTATGGAAATAGGCTTGTATTTTATTCGTTGGCAATTAAAATCATATCTATCATAAAACCCGACTACTGAAAAGGATGAAACAAGAAAGTACCTTCCCGTGGTCGCATGCTACCATAGCTTTGTACGAGTATGCTAGTATACAGCGGCATCCGACCACGGAACCGTACTTTCTTGTTTCATTATTTTCAGTAGGCGGGTTTTAGTTTTTAAACTATTTTTTTGATTTCATTATTTTGGGGCTTACTTCAGTAATATTTATATTTTTGAAATGTGCTAATTAAACCCTTTCATTTCATACCCAACACGGCATGATTAAAAAAAAACATTTTTTTGGGCGCCGAACTAGTCATAATTTTCACAACAGCTAATGCAATGTCGCCTGTAACCCTCAAACTCAAACTCAAAGCATTTATTTCAATTAAACCATTTACAGGCACTTTTGAATAAAATTGTCAAGAAGTCGGTCAGTCAAAAATAAAATGAAGCTAGTTGCCCATTCCAAAGCGTAGGTACCTATGGAGAAGAACGGGCAAGAAACTCCATGGACACTCTTTTAAATTATATTTTTACAAAAATATTAGTTACATCATTAATGTTGAATTTATAATAATATGTGAGAACGATGTAAAAAAAGACGTATGCGTTAAAAGCGTCCAGAGTACAGCAAATATTAAATAATATAAAAAAACAACAATCCAAAAATAAAATAATTAAAAATAAAAATAAGCCGAGGCAGCCGAGTGATGACCAGCCCCAACTGACGGCGCCCGTTCACGAACATGACGCATAGATCAGCACGCTTCAGCTCAACCATTTTGAAGGGAGCTAAATGATCCAACACACACGCCACCGTCTCTCTCACACTCGCACTCGTCGTCTGCTTACCTCAAAGAGGTAAGCAGAGGTGTTGTAAAACACCCTTATATTTTTAACCTACTACGGCTAAGCAAAAATGAGGGTTATGATTTTGACCGGTATGTCATCATCATCTGCCTAGCCTTTTCCCAACTATGTTGGGGTCAGCTTCCAGTCTAACCGGATGCAGCTAAAAAGCAGTATTTTACATGGAGCGACTGCCTCCCTGACCTCCACAACCCATTTGCTGGGTAATACGATACCCCTTGGTAAGACTGGTTGTCAGACTTTCGGGCTTATGACTACCCGTAACGACTGTCAAAGATCCGCGAATGACAGCCGGGACCAACGGCTTAACGTGCTTTCCGAGGCACGGAGGGGTCTCGGTATGTAAAGATGGACACCCATCCACAGACCAACCGCGGCAAGCGTAGCTTAACGTGATCAATTGACCTGTGCGGCTGTTATTTATTTAGCCACTGTATGACTTATGCCAGTAAATTCTCAGAGTTGTTACTTGTTAATTAATCAATCATGTTAATGGACAGGTATAAATTTGAACCCTGTCAGTCAAAATATGATAGTTTAATAAAAACGTTTCATTCTTATTGGTGCTGGTGTGTAATTGGTTTTTGGGTGACGTCTCTGAGCGTGGACATTGTGTATATAGTAAAAGTGCACAGTGCTGCACACCCCCACCCTATTTCAAGTTAAACAAATATCAACTTTATTTCAATAACAATTAAGTTGATTTCAGAGTGACTTGCTCTATTGAAAAAGTTATAAAAATGTTTGAAGTTGTAGCGTAAACTGAACTTTATTTTGTAGGAATTAAAGTTATTTTTCCATTAATTCATATTTGTTTACAATTTTGGCAAGTAAATCGCGAACGCAGATTGCATTGTTGTATTGGGTCCCATCTGTAGTAGTAAGTAATATTTATTTATTTATTACCAGTCAACCTTTGGGTGGTGGGTATTTTTTTATTATTATTATAAGCCTGTGTTGTTTCTCTGTAAGGCAAAGGCCTCCCCTTCCCTCTTTCCACTTTTTTCGGTCTTTAAGAAGAAGTCCAGCTCATTTCGCCATCTCTTTCTGGGCCTGCCGCGTCAGTTTCCTGCTATTTGGTATCCACTGAGTGGTGCCTTGCGTGCGACAGATGTGGCCAGCCCGGTTCCACTTTAGTCCAGCAGCTGTGCGGCCAACGTCCGCTATTAGTGGTAATCCATACTAATATTATAAATGCGAAAGTGTGTCTGTCTGTCTGTCTGTCACCTCTTCACGCTTAAGCCGCTGAACCGATTTAGATGAAATTTGGTATAGAGATAGTTTGTGTCCCGGAAAAGGACATAGGATATTTTTTATCCCGATATTCCCACGGGATCGAAATGTATGCGGGTGAAACCGCGGAGCGCTGCTAGTAGTAAATTAATAAATAAATAATGATATCTAAAACTACGAGAGTAGTCTAAGATATCAATAGTAGTTTGTTAGTGTTATTGTAGACACTAACACTACATAAAACCCCACGTTAAAAATGACTTCCCATAGACCAAAACCCAGTTCTCCTCGCATTAAAAATTCAACAAGTAATAGATGGCCTCCCTACTCGCCCCGTATACTCCAAACTGGTACATTTGCTTCGATTACATTGCGTAACTGCCCCTGATTCGGACGTGCCTCGAAATTTTATGTGCCATGCATGTGTTGCCGGCAGTATGTGATGTATGGCGTCCCGATAAATGACTAGGATTGGTCCTTGTGGGCGCTTTGTTGCGTTGTTAAGTTAGATTGTTTGTATTGGTGGACTAGCTGCTGCCCGCGACATCGTCCGCGTGAAATCCTAGCCTAACTAAAAGTTTCTTTTTTTCCAAAATAAATGTAGCCTAAGTTTCTCCTTATTACATCAGCTATCTGCCAGTGAGAGTCCCGTCAAAATCTTCCAGCCGTTTCAGAGATTAGCCGGAACACACAGACTGACAGACAGACAAAAATTATAAAAAACGTTATTTTGGTATATGTACCGTGTATACATCCATATGCATTTAGTAAAAAGCGGTTATTTTAATATTACAAACAGACACTCCAATTTTATTTATTTGTATAGAAGATTATTGTTTGAGGAACGATTAGGCGCTAAGAGCTTAAAAAAATCGCTTGTCTGATGATTCAGTCAAGTGGTTTTTTTTTAAGTGAGTGTGAGAGGGTGAAGTGTTTTTTTTTTTTTGTAAGTGGAGGAAAAACAACGCAGTGTTTTTTTCCTGCAATTTTGAGAACTTTCGCATTCTAATCTGTCTGTCAAAAAAAAATCTCTAATTTACCTTTTTGTTTTTATTTTTAAATAGTGTTTAGATATTGATACCAATCACGTCTGCAGAGTTTCGGTAGCTAATTTAATCTGACACTGTAATTTTGACATTAGTTATGGCTGAGATGTGATTGCGACCAGTACCCTAATTGCGTAACACATTATCAATCGGAATCTGAATCATTTTGAACCAAATTGCTAATCCATTGCTGCATAAGTCCGAAAAATTTGACTACTCAACACGTAAATAACGCAATGAATATTGTTGAACTGTCAAAATGAAACTGATTCCGATTGATAATGTGTTTACACAATTGCCCCGCTGATTTTGAACGTTTTTAAACACGGGAATTTTATAGGCCTTCAGATTTCTAGGCTATAAGCTAAATTTACCATTGTCCTCACCTAACCGCAACAAAAGTGTAACGATGCTGAAAATCGATAGTGAGGTCATCCAGACATCGAATGTAATGTCTAATGCCTTTCAAAGTTATACTTTATTGAAGTTTTCTATCTTTTTGTTGTTGCCGTCTGCAAATAAATGGATATGTGCTTGAATGTTTTATGGTATCGGTGAAAAGAAATAGGTAAGTGCTTTTGCATTCCAGGTATGCTGAGGAAGAAGGATACAGGCTTACACGGGAGCTATTGCAAGATCGAATCTGCTGTGGTGATAAGATTAGCCAGTGCTAGTTTAGAAATGAGACTGGTTGCCCGGTTGGCATTACATAACTCGCGAAATGTAACATAGCTTAACTTTCGAGGAGTCAACGGGGCTCAAACCCAGACTACCAACCAGGCTGTTTCTCAGAAATTCCATAAAGATAGACCCACGCCAACGCCGGCGTCGCTGAAAACCAGCGCTGGGGCTCTGTCTCGCATAGAGTCGTAGCATTATGCTGAGCGATGGCCGTTTTGCGTGGATGTGACACATATTTTCCCCCAACTTGTTCTTTTTCTCCGCGTCATGGTCGCCGCAAATAAACGTATTTTCTCTTTATTTCTCTTTCTTTTTCTTTCTTTCTCTTTTATTTCTCTGTCTTTATTTTTCTTTCTTTTTTCTTTTTCTTTCCTGTTCTTTCTTTCTCTTTCTTTCTTTTTCTTTCTATTTCTTTATTTTACTTTTTTTGTTTCATTAATACTTTGCCCGTTCCGGGAATTGAACCCAGGAGCTGATGTTCAGCAGTATCACTTGCGATCACTACATCAACGAAGCAGTCATATACCACATAATGTGTAGCTATAAATTAATACTCGCAGCTAATCTACTGCCTCCAGTAGCGTGATTATGTATATAGATTGATGGTAACTGTCTTCTGACTTCCGTAATAGATATGTTGAATACAATTATGTATGTCTGCCGGTGATACGTGCGTATTGTTTAGTGAAATATAACGTCATAGAATATGTTAGAAGTTATACTGTATTTGAGGTTAACTTATATGTTTGAGCCGTTTGGGGTTGAAACACTAGGGCCATGGGGCCCGAGTGCCCACTTAGTATTTCGAGAAATCGCCAAGCGGTTGGTCTACTCTTCACTTGACCAGCGGGCTGGCCTATTTTTTGGCCAAACAATCAGCATTGCCATACAACGTGGCAATGCTGTCAGCTTTTTGGGCACTTTTACTGTTTTAATTTTTTGATGCCCTTTGATTGTTTCCCTTCCTTTTTATATATTTGTACATATTTTTTTTTAATTTAGTCTATGATAAATATGATAATAGATTAAAAAAAAATTGAGGTAAGAATTTAATCTGAAATCAGGAGGTGCTAGTGGCTAAATAATAACCGCGGTACGGGTCGGTCTTCAAGGTAAAATAACGGTTACTGAGGTCAGTCCGTGGATGTGTAACCATCCATTACATTTGGAGACCCTTCCGTGCTTCTAAAATCACGTTAAGCCGTTGCTCCCGGTTGTCATTTGTAGATCTTTGACAGCCATTACTGGTCCTAGTCCAAATAGAAAAGTCCTGACTAACTCACTCACTGACGGCCTCATTGAAAGCTGAAATATGGAACAAAGGTGGCCTTTATGATGAAGACAAGGAATACGGATTTCTCGAAATTCCTACGGAATAGAGAAATCACGAGCGAACGAAGTAGCTGGCAAAGTTCTACTTAGTACTCAGTAATCATTAGCAGCTGCGAAGAACAGAAATAACATAATGGTATACATACCACACTTTCCACAAACTTCCAAAGTTGGCACCAACATTTGTCACGGCCACAAACACGGCTAAAGTTTTTGGCAATCCATCGCTGGTTAACTGTCGTGAACGTAGCTGCGCCATTAACGAAGCCATCAAGCGAATTGCAGTCATTATCGCCACTATGTATCTTCGATGCTTTGTCAGGCCTAAGTTTGGTGTGGAGTGCTGCGACCTGGGTAATCTCTTACGATTTAATCGTCGAAAGTGATGAGAATATGCATTGGTATACAAACAAATAAGTAGGTGTCGAATGAATACGATTGTTGGGCTCTTGTCAATAAAAACTATACGGTGCACAGTTCTTAAAGTATGGGGTTCCTGTATCTACATTACAACCGGACAATGCCTAATACTTTCAAAAATAATTATTTAAGTAATTATTTTTCAATGCTTAGACAGAATAAGTGTTTGAGAAAAAAGTTTAAGCATCTAAAACTATGTAGAGTTTATGAAAACTGAATAATACTTCGATTTTATCATAAAGAAAGAAAGAAATTGTTTATTTTGCACAAAACAAAACGAACATTACAAAAAAAAAACTTGTGGCGTCGGGGGACCCCCGATAGGAACGAAGTTCAAAATGAAAGTCCAAGATGGCGGCTGCACAATATTTTAAAATATTCGCAGCCGCCATATTCTATTTCAATTTTGACCTCAGTATCGGCTTCAGCACCCTCGAAAACCATGAAAACTATTTCTCTCATTCTGTCTATATGTAATAAAAAGTTGCATGGAGACATAACGATTTTTCGTTACGTGACGATTTCTCCAAGTTTACTCCTACCGCAAGCTCCATTAGACAACTTCGTTCCAAAAATAACATCAAATATATATACATACAAAGTATCCAAAAGTCTCGTACTCAAGCAATGAAAGGCTGATAATTTTGTCCATTGCTTGATGCCAGGGCCAGGGACCAGAGACAATACACATTAATCTGTGTTGCGACACTGACAGATGACAACAAAAATCAAAATAAAAACAAAATGCCGATTGCAGAGAGGAAAAACAACTACTTTTTTTTTACAAACAAACAATAATAAGAACAATGAAGCCGTGCATCGCATCTGTGCGAGAACAGCACCTTAATTGCATAACACACTATCAATCACAATTTGAATAATTTTAAGGATATTGCTAATCCATTGCTTCATATGTTCGAGAAATGTGTCTGCTCAACAACGTAAATAACGCAATGAGTGTTGTTGAACTGATAAAATGAAAGCCATTGCTACTAATAATGTGTTACGAAATTATGAAGCAGGTCGTTGCTCAGCAAAATACTGTGACTTCGGATGAACCTATCGTCAACAGCGCTGATTCAACAACTGCCTCTCAATCACACGATAAACTCAGGACCTGCTGGGTAATTGCGTAACACACTATCAGTAGCAATGGGTTTCATTTTGACAGTTCAACAACGTTCATTGCGTTTTTTACGTTTTTGAGCAGACACATTTTTCGAACATAATGAAGCAATAGATTAGCAATGTGCTTCAACATGATTGAGATTGAGATCGATTGTGTGTTTTGCAATTAGGGTGCTGATGACCAAATATAAAGTAGGTACCAATAAAAGACGACAAATGCACATTCTTCGCCCACCTTAAATACCTTGATTACCGCTTCCTTCTCACAAATAAACGGTCTCTCAAAATCCTTCCTTCCTGGAAATGCCGCTTTGGTCCTAAACGATTTCCTTTGAGTATCACGTAGCTTGCATGCGTACTAATTGTTATCTGTATAACCCTATGAAACTGATACAGTTGAGGACTGCAATTATTATAATGATTCTGGAGATATGTGTGGGGGGACATGCTATTAATAACTGATGTATTATGATGATAATACCCGAAGGACTTTAAGAGCGTTTACAACGTACGGCATTTCATACAAACTTTCAAGCCCTTGTTTTTCGAAATGAATGAACAGATTTTAATGAAACTTCGTACGCAAAAAAGTTAAAGAACATTTTCGAAAAATAGTGTTACAGCCAAATTAGACCGATTTTAAATTTTCCATAGAAACAGAGATTTCCAGTTATAATTTTTTTATATAAGACATTTCGAAAATGTTCTTTACTAACTTTTAGACCTTTGTGTCCTGCTTATGCGTATGAAGTTCATTAAAATCACACGCTTAAAGTGTGACGATTTCAGACTGTTTGTACCTATTGTTATATGTCCTGCACCTCAAGTGCGTACAGTATTTTTATCTAACGAAGCGACACGCGCTTCACTTTTGTTAACCAAGAGAGCTCCTGCGCTTACACACACATTCACAAAAATACTATAACAGACATTCCATTCTAACCCGAAGAAAATTCCTAATCCATTGCTTCATATATTTGAAAAATTTGTTTGCTCGACAACGTAAATAACGCAATGAATGTTGTTGGATTGTCAAAATGAAAGGCATGGCAATTTGTAAGTGTATTATGGAATTACCCCGCGGGTTCTATTGATGTATTTCTTCATCGCTCTTTCTTCATTTCGGTGTCGAAATAAAGAAAGATTTTATGACAACTTTTGGTCTGGATTTTTGATTCGGATCCCGATTTCAATTCAGAGCATGTCAAACAATCATTAAGGACAAAACGTGCCTGAAATACGTGTCTTGATCCCATTCACAATAATTCAATATCACTGTATTACTTTAAACGATTTCAAAGAAAACTGTGTTATATTTACTTACTTATACTTACTTTAATATGTTCGAAATATTGATTCACCTATTAAAACGGAACCGCCATCTTGGATTTTCATTTTGAACTCACTATTGGTTTTAGCACCCTCGAAAACCATGAAAACTATCCCTCTCTCTCTCTGTCTTGCAAAATTAAAAAGTCGCATGGAGGGGTATAACGCTTTTCGTTTTTTGTTTTAACTATTTCTACCAGTTTACTCCAACCGCAATCTTTGTAAGGACGTTCTAACAACAAGTTAAGGAAAAAATTGAAAATAGAATAACAAAAGAAAACAGAGTACAACAGACAGTATTTATGCTCGTATCTGTACAATACACTTACATTAACTACCACATGAACGCACTAAACCAAACTACATCAAAACAAGTACAGACGCCAGCACATCAACCTACTACAATCTGTCAAATTTCTTTAATAGATTTTCAACTCTATCGCTAGAGTATAAGGTTCAAAGTTGATTGGGAAAATTTGACAGTTTCGGGTAGTTTGATGTGCTGGCGTCTGCATACCAACAGTTTTATATTCGGGGTATTATCTCAAATACTTGGCTCACTGCCCACCACATAGGCCGTTTACATGGTTGGGACTTTAAATCCGGGACTAAAGTTACTGCACAGTTCGAAGTAGGGATATTATAAGCTCGAAAAGTTTTACCGCTTAACGTAGTCATAGTCAGCATAGCTACAAATCATTTTTAGGTATGTATAAGGAGAGGAGAAACGGAAGATGATGACTGAAAGAGATGCAAGGAAGAAGAAGACATACTGGGCGGACCACGATATCATTATCATCATCATTTCAGCGGAAAGACGTCCACTGCTGGACATAGGCCTCCCCCAAGCACCTCCACTTCGACCGGTTCCGTGCTTCTCGCATCCAACGGGTTCCTGCGGCCTTCACAAGGTTATCGGTCCACCACTATATAAATTGAGATAATTATGGACAGTAGGATAACGCATAGGAAAAGCCTTAACTTTGCAGTCGTCGACTATGTTTCCAAATGTAAAAAAATATTAAACCTAGCCAGACTGCAAATCTGAAAACATGGAATATTTTTTTTACTCAAGTTGTAAGCAGACTAACGGACAGAATGGCCAAGAGACGTTGCTTTTTGTAGCATTTAAATAAAAGAATATACTTCAAAAATAAAAATAAAACTATCTTTCTGGGAAATTATCTAACACCTCTACACCTCAAAAATCGTATTAAAAACCCACTGCTTTGGGATTCAGTAAAACATCTTAAGACGTTTTATCTTCCCGTTGTTTTACGAGCCCCGGAGGAGAGGCTGTAACCTAATCTCGGCGAGCAACCTTGTGGAGGCAAACTTGTAAATTAGTCAAACACCCACCATAAGTCTTGGTCTGGACCTACTACCTAATATTCGGTAAATTGCGGTCAGTACTATAAATAGGACGTTCAGACCTTCTTTATGTTCACCATGTAGGTGGTTTAATACTTTTAGACGATGGAGTAAGTTTGAATGGAGTGCCAATGCGCGTCGCGCGTATTTAATAATTCATTTTGATATAATCATAATATTCGAATATCGTTTGTTGGCTAATGGTATGTCACATTTACGAAGCTTGGGACCAATGTAGAAGTACCTAATTTGACAGATATTGTGTTTAAAAAAAAACAACGGTCTTAACTTGTCAAAATCATATAAATGTTATTACTATAAATGATTAAGTAATATTTGATTATACTTGTATATTATCTTAGATTTTAAATTGCTATTTTAATAGGATGTTTCAAACGATTGGCACAATGCTGTCAGTTGATGTTGATATTCTTTTTAAAGATGCCCTAAGAATTACGAATTAACTCTTATTAAATTGATTAATTACCTTATAATGTTTTAAAACGGTTTCACTACATAAGATTTGTTTATTATTACCTGTGTTAGAAGATATTAAGCCAAAATATATGAAGATCTGTGATTGGTTCAAAATGACGGTAGATAGAAACGTCAAAGTTGTTCTGTTCATGACTATAAAAGGGGGAGCTCCCAGTGGCGGGGATCATTCTTGTTCGAGACATTAACCAGAACGGAGCTCCGGTCTACAGTCAGTTGATTAGTACTAGTGACGTTATTATGTGGAATAGATCGACCAGATGTCATGTAAGTTAATTGATATTATTATCTTGATTATTGCTGATAACTATGGTGTTCTGTATTATGTTATAATATTGCCAATGTTTTAAAGTGTATAATGGAATATTCCTAGCTATTGTTATTATGTTGCTATTATTCTGAGTTCTCTTGGACCATTGCCCAAGAGGTATAATTAATTGTTTTTAAAATAATAATATGGCAAAATAAGAAATTTGTTGATAGAATACTTTAATACTGTTTCCATGGAGTTTCTTGTCCTTCTCCATGATGACCTAGATTTGGAACGGACAACTAGTTTTCTGATTAATTACTGACAAGCCTAAATTGAAATAAATGTCTAGCTTGTCTTTATGTGCTTTATTTCATAAAATCCTTTCCCTATATAATATAATAATATAATATAATATTCCACAACTATCACACAACGCCATCTAGTCCCAAGCTAAGCAGAGCTTGTGTTATGGGTACTAGACAACTGATAAACATACTTATACCATACCATATTCATAGTTACTTTTACACATATTAAATAACTAGTAACCATTCTGATATTCAAAGCTTTATATTTGGGTAATATTATGTATATATACAGACTTCTATAAATAGATTTTAGACCATTTTCTAACACGCGCGTATGGTAATCTGTTGTAAGATAAGGAAAATACAGGTAAGGCATTGGACCTGATGAGATAAATACATCATCATCGTATCTGATCGTTATCATCGTTATTATTAGCAGACAAGAGAACAATTACTGTTTGCCTTGTAGTTTTATACCATCCACATGACATCTATCAATTTATTTATATTAGTCACTAAGCCTTATAATATTTTGGCGTATTAGAGGAATGAAAACCAGATTGAGATGTAACGATAATTATTTATTAAACACTAAGCCTTGTACTAAATCAGATGGGTTGAACTAGTTACCTGATAAAAACATAATTTCAATAAATTTCCACCAATAACGGTGAAGTATAAATTACTCCGAAATATATCGGTTTAGTTCGTGCGCGCTGCCACAACAAATCCTGTTTTCAAAAAGTTTAAAGCTATCATAGATCAGCGTGGTGAATCAACTACATATACCATAAGGATTAATGATACCAGCCACATGAGTACTCCATGTATTCATACTCCATGTTTAACCCCGACCTCGGATATAAGGATTGAATATATTACAGATATTTTTTCACTTTAGCCCCACTTTATTATGTCAGTAAAATGTTAGGCTCGGGTGTGATGAATTTATGTTTTTACAAAACCGTAAAATGTATGTAGAAGTCACAATAATCTGCGAGTCAAATCTAAAGCTTCTGTCGGACAAAATAAAGCAAACTTAAATATGTATATTATTTTTGTAAACCATTTACAATTACCATTTAAAATATTTTACACACAGCGACTGACAACCAACCTCTGCAACCCCGATACTATTGGACTGAAAGTGGACTTTAATATCGACGATGGAATCAAAGCACCGAGGACTGAATTATAGTATGATGGACTGGCCCTTCGGAATCGCATCGCTTCTTAAGGGTAAAACAGCATTTTATACCAAACAGTCAATCAATCTGCCTAGCCTTTTCCCAACTATGTTGGAGTCGGCCTCCAGTGTAACCAGATGCAGCTAAATATCAGTAATTTACATGAAACGACTGCTTATCTGACCTCCACAGCACAGTTACTGGATAACATGATACCCCTTGGTAAGACTGGTTATCAGACTTTCGGGCTGTAACGACTGTCAAAGATCTACGAATGACAGCCGGGACCAACAGCTTAATGTGCTTTCCGAGACACGGAGGGGTTTCGATATACTATGAATGGTCACCCATCCACGGACCGACCTGGGTAAGCGTAGCTTAACCTTCGATCACTCCGTGCGGCTATTATTATTTAACCAATCAGTCAGAACCATACACTTTACTTTGTGTAAATTATTTCATCACCACTGCTCTCAAAACGGTGAAGGAGAACATCGTGAGGAAAACAACATGTCCTAGAACCAAAAATTACCCGCACGAGGCCCGCGTGGTGAGGAGGAGGCCTGTATCCCAGCAGTGGGAACATTATAGGCTGACGACGACGAGGCTTTAAATGTTAATATTATAGATGCTTTATATTTATAATATTAACATTTAAAGCCTCCTTTGTTAAAAGAATCCAGAACAATTCCACAAGAATTTTAAACCCCAAACACACGCCAACGCTATACGTCATTTACTACAATGAACAAAAGAATATTGAGCACGTATGTGATCTGAAAACTACGGTGTTATACGCAGGCATAGCCAATTGAGCCGATTCAGTTTTATGCCTCCCAAGCGATATAGGCAAAACCTCATATGTATATGTTCTGAAAGCAGTTGTGGACATTCCCGAATACGTATTTCGATTTTAGTACGCTGTAATCGCGGTTTGGTTAGTGGAGCGAGTCTTTGGAACTGCGTTTGTTGGATATAAATAGTACTTCTGCAACTACTAATGTTGGCAGTATTCCGAATTTTAGTATGAAATGTGAGAGGGGCCTGAATAAATGGTCTTGTGTTATCTGAAGGCAATCTAAAATCGAATCTAAAAATATTTTTCTTCTATGTTTTAATCACATTAATATTATAAAGGCGAAATGTTGTGTGTGTGTGTGTGTGTTTATATGTATGTTACTTCTTCACGCTCAAACGACTAGACCAATTTTGATAAAATTTTGTATGAAGGTAGCTGACACCCTGGATTAACATATAGGCTACTTTTTATCCTGAACCTCCCACGGGATCGAAACTTATGCGGGTGAAACCGCCGGGCGCAGCTAGTGTTATCTAAAGCACTGTGTGACCTAAAGCCGCACTTAAGTTACACTTTTCTTTGACTTAAGTAGTCCATTTTTACACTGAAAGGTGAAACTTAAGTGCGGGTTTAGGTCACACTGGCTATAAAATAATATAAGATACGTGTTACTTATATAAGTAGTAAAAATATTTTTTCAAATCCGACCGGTATTTCCAGAGATTAGCTCGTTCAAACAAACAAGCAGTGGTGGCCCAGTGGGAACGACCGCGACTTACGAGATATAGGTCGTAGGTTCGAACCCTGACAGGCGCTTTACTTTGTGTAAATTATTTCATCACCACTGCTCTCAAAACGGTGAAGGAAAACATCGTGAGGAAACCGGCATGTCCTAGAACCAAAAATTCGAAGACATGTGACATCTACCAACCCGCACTGGGCCCGCGTGGTGGATTACGGCCCACTCCCTCTCACCGAGAGGAGGCCTGTGTCCCAGCAGTGGGAACATTATAGGCTGATTATGTAAACAAACAAGCTCTTCAGCTATATTATTAGTATATACAGGGTGTGGCGTAAATAGTGGTCCACCGTTAAGGATTCGATATTCCAGATAATTTACTATAGCATATTACAGTTTTAACCATTTTTACCCAAGGGTTCCGAAAATATATTTTTTTTTGTTTTTATTTACGAAATTTCTACCTTTTGTTACAAATTTGGTTGTAGTTTCAACAAAAACCATTATTTTTTCATTTTGATTTCTGTTAATTACTGCAGAATACTAGAGGTATCGTGTAAAATTATGTTTTTTTTATGTAAATTTAGAGCTTTTCAAGAAAAACTTAGTTCATCTCTATTTTAAACCCAATTTTTAACATAATCATGCAAATTCAAGAGCAATTTTTGTAAAACAAAATGTACTAAAATGGTTATAATTGTAATAAATATATATATAATAAATACTAGGAACAAACACAAATTTGTTGTACCTACAACAAGGCTCAAAAAAATAGGTGGCTCATTCATATGCCAATGTATACGCTTTTACAATAAACTACCAAGCCAAGTTCAAGATCTAAGCCTTAATAAATTCAAGTCATTCATTAAACGTAAGTTGTGCCAGAAAGCCTTTTATACTGTTAAAGATTACATTGAGGACAAAAAAGCTTGGGATTGATCTGCTTCCAATTTTGTATTTTGAACATTTTTTTTTTTTTTATATACACATTGACATTAATGAATTTTATATAAACAATGACATTTGCTTACTTTGTAAAGTATTATATTCTTTTAATTATTGTGAGTGTGAAGACAATGTGGGTCATTTTATTGTTTACTTATTTTTTTATTTTGATTATTTTCTTTGTTCTGTTTAGTTTTTGTCATGGTCTGGCAGTTTGAGTAATTTATGTGGCCTACCCAAATGTCCTTTCTTTGGTATTGTTCGTCGAATCGTTGAGCTCCTTAAGTTTTGAGTTGAGCTACACGAATTCTGACAAATGCGTGCACTGACTGGACAGGTCCACTCAATCTGTGTGGTTCTTTCTTCAAAAGACCATCTCGGACTTCGATCTACATGGTCTTCATATAACCTGACCAAGATTATGTCTGGACTTTAAAAGAGACTGTGACCTCTGAGTTTGTTTCGGCCTTTCTTCTCAGAGTAGTCAGATAGGAAACGCCGACCTCATCTAGTTTTTAAAATATGATTGACGTGTAAAAGTGTTTGTGCAAACCTACTTACAGAAATAAAATCATTTATCATTTATCAATATGTTATAGTAAATTAGCTGGTATATCGAGTCCTTAACGGTGGACCAATATTTACGCCACAGCCTGTATAAAGAAAGAAAGCGAAAGCGTGGGGCCTTCGCATTCTTCCCTTCCAGCAGGCAAAAACTACAGAACACCATCTGCTATGATCCTTACATACTCCTTTTGCTTCGTTTACGTTCAGACATCTAGTCATACAACCACGCCGATTGATTCTCTATTCAAAACTAGCTTCTGCTCACGACTTCGTCCGCGTGAAATTTCGGCCCCTAACTCATCGCGTCGCATCCCATTGTTTTCGCTTAGCGTTCTTTATGACTTTTCTTCCGTTCGCTCGGCTCCTGAGGGTCATAGCGTGATGTTAAATAGCTTATAGCCTTCGTCAAGAATTGGGCTATAAAATGCAAAAGGAATTTTTCAAATCCGACTAGTAGTTCCGGAGATTACTCCCTACATACAAACAAATAAATTTTACCTGATGAAGTATAGATATATATGTGAGTCCTCCCCTCGGACGAAAATGATGGTCCTCCCATCCGACACTGTCGGTGGTACCGGCCACTATGTTAAAGGACCTCAATAAATATTTATGTAAGAACATTCACGACGTCGCCCGCTTAATATATCTATGACTATATCTTATTCTGCATACACTTCAGTTATATCAATACTCTTTTAAGATTGTGAGAGATTATGTACTAGTATATTCTTATTTTCCTTTGCTTTATTATAGTCGTCTTCTATCTCGTCCTTTGTATTTTTTTTATATCCTACTAATCCTACTAATATTATAAACGTGAAAGTCTGTGAGGATGGACGGATGGATGTTTGTTACTGTTTCAGGCAAAAACTACTAAACAGAATTGAATAAAATTTGGCACACAGATAGTTCATAACCAGGATACTTTGTATTCCGATAGATATTTCCACAGGATAGAAACTTATGCACGTGAAACCGCGCGCCGCGCCCGCCGCTGTTAGTTAACGCATAAGTTTCTTACAACTCAACTATAAAACTATTGAGATACTAAATAAACATAGATATAAATAACTACTAAGTAATAAAATTTTCTCTGTCTTTAGAAGATCTTTAATAGTCGTTACGCGGGGTCGTCAGTAGCCCGAAAGTCTGACAACCAGTCTTACCAAGAAGTACCGTATTACCAAGAACTGGGTTGTGGAGGTCAGATAGGCAGTCGCTCCGTGTAAAATACTCAGTATTCAGCTGCATCTGGTTAGACTGGAAGCCAACCACAACATAGTTGAGAAAAGGCTAGGCAGATGATGATGTCCTGCGTGTCCTGTGGTCTGCACTTTACAGTAACTGATGGACGCTACTGATGACGCCAAACACAAAGCCGACTATTGGGCCGACTCCATTTAGATTGCCATCGACACGCTAAGAAGATGTCCATTCATATTTTCTTAGTACTTACACTAAAGACCTCAAAATTGCCTCTCTCCTCTTCTAAAAGCTTCCAATCCCAAATAACCAATTCCATTTTCATCTCAACAAAATACCTCGCATCAGGGCAAATTACTGGAACACGAAGACAATTGGTAGTATTAGAACGAAACGCTACAGCCCTTGTTACGTTGGCTACCTTCCAATTTGCTTCGTAAATTGCCCCTTGCTCAGAATACTGACTTACATCGCTGGACATTTTGTAGTATTAGCTCACGTATCGTCTTATGTTCAGAATTTAGTTGAATCATAATGGTGATTAGGTTTTTGAGGCTTTGTTGTGATAGTACAGTTAATTGTGTGGAATATTTACACCAACATTTAAAGAAATCTTAATTTATAAAAAGTGAAAAATAAAAACTTTTACAAAAGTCGGTGTCATGGGTTCCGCATTTTCGTTTTTTGACACCGACTTGCGAAATTAAAGTTATTTTTCACTTTGTAATGTTTTTTTTTTAATGCACTTTTTAGTTGTAGGTACCTACCCCACACAAATTCATGTAACACTACTTGCTATGTAAATATCAGTGACAGGAAGTTATTAAAACACCATCAATATAAACTAAGTGGAGAAAATTCGTATTATTGAAGCTAACTCAAAACTACCCAAGCAAAGTTAATAAAATTTATATGGAACCACCCCTGAGGCATAGCTTATCCATTAAACTTCGTGTTTAGCGTATTGTATGTGTTTTATATGGGCCTTGATGCCTGAAATAAATGGATAAATAAAATTAAAAAAAAGAATTTTGCAAATCTGCTTATAAATAACGAAGTTCTAACCTAACAAACAAAAAAAAAAAGACAACCGATTTGAGAACGTCCTCCATGTTTTGAAGTCGGTTAAAAATGGTGTGTGTGGTATCCATTACTGCCACTTAGCACCATATTGATGTCCCGACCCCAAAGGTTTCTATTTACGATCCCAATGAACCTTTCCTGAACATTCAATTCAACTTCAACACACACACACACACCCTTACATACACTTATACAAATGCTACACGCAGAGACACATATTCACCATTACAGGCTTTTCTAACCATGTTTTATTATTTTGTATTACTTTAGTCTTTTTTTCTCGCTTGTTAATCTTATTGTATTGATTTCTCTCTTTCAGTCGTCAGTAATTTGAGTTTCGAAAGAAGAAACAAAGCGTTGTGTAACTATACAAGCGCTATGCAACGTTTATTAGTAAGGGGGTAAATTTATTATAATAGTACTAGCAGCGCCCTCCAGTTTCACCCGCATAAGTTTCGATCCCATAGGAATATCGGGACAAAAAGTACTTATCCTATGTGTTATTCTGATGTACAAGCTATAATTATTACTGTAAAGTATCATCAAAGTCCGTTTAGTAGTATTTGCGTGAAAGTAAAAACATCCATCCATCCATTCATCCTCACAAACTTTCGCGTTTATATTAGTAGAATAGTAGGATTTACTCTCGGGAGAGGGCACTAGCTCTTGTAACATATGTTAACCATCTAGCACAAGTGTCAGGAACTTCACACAATTTGTAACCACTTTCTTATGTAATAAAGATTATAATTGAATGTTTTGTGCAGCGGAAAGCTGCAGGCGATTAGTGTCCCTATAACAGTTAGAATGAGGCCATTATAAGATTAATCAATTACCAAAGTTGGTAACAAGGCTTAATGTAAAGGGTGATCCTGAAATAATTAAGGATCGTTACTCGTAAAGACTTAATCCCTTCCATGTTACAATTGTAACAAGAGAAAAAAAATTACATCTTTTAAAATCTGCGACAATACGAAGGAATAAACGAAACGGACACAAAACAATACAATTCCATTCAAACATGACTACAAACGGAGCAAACCAAATATTATATTCAGTGCAATACAGTTTGTAGTTTGCTACCGCAAAACTCAAAGCTAGTATAATTTCCGTGTTCATTTTCCGGGCAGTATCCAGAAAAAAGAATCCAATCCACGTAGTGTGGTCCTACCGTCCGCTAGCCGTTGTCCGAACCGTCTGCGTTTTTATCTATCAAACGGCTTGGCACCGGTCTTGGCTGGATGTCTTGACTGTAGTATTGTTACTTGCTGTTTTAGATGTGTTGTTTTTAGTTTAGGGAAGTTGTTCGTTTGAGTTATTGCACGACTCATAATGCAAAGCATTAGAGAGTGCTTTACGATCGAAAAATAGTTTTGTCTCCTTTTTGCAACTGTTTCTATTGTTATACTCCTGCTGGTACAAAAACCTACTTAATTTATGTAACGTTGTATAGATAATTATTTACATAATATAAGCTAACATATAAACTATAACAATATGTACATTTATATGAAAAAATGAGCAAAATAATCATAGGGCATCAAAGAATTCGTCCGCATCGCTGTCAACAGGAACAGTGCCCAAAAGGCTGGTAGCATTGCCACGTTGTATGGCAATGCTAGTTCTTTGGCCATAGATAATTGAGTATTTTTCAAAAATTGATTTAATGCAATAGAAACGAAAAAAACATCAAAATATAAAAAAAAACTCGTCAGTCAAGTGTGAAATCTGAAAACATTGTAGGTTGCAAAAAAAACAATTACTTAATTGAGTTTTTTTTTTGTCAATCACTTATTGTTTGGTCTTTTGTTCGAAACAAAATCTGAAATGTTGGTCCTTTTGCCCGCAGAAAGACCACATCGTCAAAAAAAAAAACAAAGGCAATTTCTCAAACAATTTAAATAGCTCCGCACTTCATTAAAACTAAGCTTTAATTCCCAACTATTTCATCTCGAAAGTGTGAAACTTAACTTTTGAAAATGATTAAGAAGCTGCAAGTCTTCACAACAAACTTTAGTGGTTTTCGCTGAGATACGAGAATTAAACTCAGATACCAGTTAAAATTCTGGAGCCATTTATATTTCTATATTGAAGTGTAATTCAGGCTAGAATTAATCTTGCGTTACTTTTTGCTTTCAAAATACCTTAGGCTTTTTTATTAAATTACGTTTTATATTTAAATTTAATGTGATCTCGCTGAATGTTGCAATAGTCGTATACAACCGAAGGATTGGCTATCAAGAGAATGAATTTTCTACAATTCATTTTCACCCCCAAAGAATGACGCACGTGTCTAGGTATGCGTGTAACCTCATCTTAGAAGATGAGGTTAAATTCTGGCACTGATTATTGCTGAGTCTGAACGACTTTACTTAGAAACGTGCGTACATTCTTTCGGGGTTAAGTCAACCGTCCACCAGTACATAAGTACGTAGGACGTACACGGAGAGATTTGCCACGTTAGCTGCGCCGTTCATTTGTTTGCCAGCCACGCATTCGTGGGTTTATTCTGGTCGGTCTGATCCCCTGAACCCCTCTCCACCCCACCCCCCTCGATCCCCTGCTATTTTTTCTTCTGTTTTAATCTCTGTTTAATCCACTTTATCTAGGTTCGTGGTCGTGGGTCGCAGTAGACGATCCCGCCTAGGCTTTCATATAAAGCGAAGCTAAGTAGGTACACCTGAAGACGGGCGTCGTCACCGAAACAGGCCTAAGGAACGCTGGTGTGACGATTTGGACTCGTTCCTAACCGACTGGACGGAGAAGACACAGGACAAAGAAAAGTGGAAAAATATGAGGGAGACTTTTTCCTAGCAAAGTCAAAGTCGAATAATTTATTTCAAATAGGCACATTAAAGGCACTTTTGAACGTCAAAAAATTACAATAAAACGAAATTGATTCTAGTCGCTCCTTCCAAAAGGTTGTTTTCGTATGGAGAAGAATGGGCAAGAAACTCCACCGTTACTCTTTTAAAATGTTTTACAAGATTTAGTATACATTCATTATATAATTATATGTGAAGACGATGCAGCTAGAATAAAATTAGTCTACCTACAAAAGTTATAAAGAATTAAAAATAAAGCAATTACAGGTAAATCAATTTTGACTGTGATAGATACATACATGGTGCTCACATATTTACAGATAGGTATTGTAAAAGTAGATGATTTTCATATAATTTTAACAAGTGTGTGAGTTACTGTAGTCACAGAATATAAAAATAATGCCATAAAATATACATATATATATATATATATAAAGTAGCAACCAGTTTGATTTTGTCTAGACTCTAGATTGTCCTATGGAGCAGGACCAGCAGTGGGACAATATATTATTATAATTGATTATTAGCCTGTGATGTCCCAGTGCAGAGCAAAGGCCTCCCTGCTCTCTTTCCACATGGGACAATATAGGTTAAAGGAAAAAAAGATACACGTGCGTAGCTTAGCTGTGGGCCGCTGTGGAGCGGTGCCTTTATCCCGTCAGGTCACAAACGAAGTTCATTTTGCGACCTCGCGACGATAGCAAGTCATTATTAAGAACCCCATTTTGGTCTAAACCCAGTCCATCTTTATTACTAACTTTTCAAATTCTACTTACAACCGTCGATATTTCGTATAGCGATACAAACAGACCATAAAGTTCAAAAGTTAATATCGCTTAGGTATTCTTACGCTTCATAGGCTTCTTAATATACGCTTCAGTGGATTTTATTATGCGCGTATTTGAATTTCAACTGAAAAAATGGCAGTAAAATATCTTTAGAAATACGGGGTAGGTATAACGGGTGACTTTTTTACCGTCTAGACATAATCAGGGTATAAAAGGTGAACGGACTAGAAGACTATGGAACAGAAGTTTCTTTTTTTAAACAAATAAATCGATAAATAATCTAAAAAATTGAACTTAAACAAGCACCCTTCCCAAAGTGCGGAAATTATCAATGAATTCGTGGAAAAAAAAAGACACTATTTATTTTATATTTTGTGAAAAAAAACCAGTGCCATAGGCGTCTACTCCCTTCACCTTTTATACCCTGTTTTTTGTCCAGGCTGTAAAACAAGTCAGCCGGTATATTTACAATATTTATGAAGTAGTATGAAATAGTACTAAAATCAAAGCCGATTCTTCTTCATCGTCGTTCCCTCAATGGTGAGGATCCTGACAACATACGACGCGTCTCCAAGTTATGCGGTCTTCTGTAGTGTGAACTGCTCGGTAGATGCCAGCCTTCTTGATCGCGTCTGACCATCTGGCCGGTGCTCTGCCGTGCAAAGCCGATCTTCTTCTTAGCGTGTTGATGGCAATCTAAATGGACTCGGCCCAGAATTCGTCTACGTGTTTGGCGCCATCACTAGCGTCCTGATGGACGCTTCCTGTAACATGCAGCTGACAGAACACGTAGGACATAAAATTAAGTGTCCCATCGTTTGTGGAACAGCACCACATTTACACTTCAAGGCGAAGTCGTCTATGAATCTCCACCTGAATAAGTTTTCCTTGCTTCGGCCAACCTGGGTCCGGAGTCTGTTTAAAGGCTTCCAAGTTACCCAATGCAACTCATGTCCAAGCGAGAGATCTTCAGCGGATGGGACAAATGGTTTGGCAAATAGTTCGCACGTCAAAAACAATTGCACCAAACAACAAAAACCTTTAACCAACAACCTTTTTCATCAATAATAACAGGACCATCCACTTGAACGAAACAGCCCAATTTGGAGCGTATTGATCTGTCTATCAGTGTTATTATTATAGCCTTAATATCGTACTCGTTACTTGCTACGGGTTTACCTGTATCGAAAACGTTTTACCGAGCATCGGGTGATGGGATTTCAACTTCATCGAAAATTCACTTGATTTTTTCTTATGTAGGTAGTAGTAATAATTTTCAGGACCCCAGAAGGAAAGCCGATGATCTGGTGAAGGCAGAGGGAGTCCGCTGGATGCAAGGAGCAGACGACCGTTCAATTTGGTGATGCTTGGTGGAGGCCTGTGTCCAGCAGTAGACGTCTCATCATCTGCCTAACCTTTTCCCAACTATGTTGGAGTCGGCTTCCAGTCTAACCTGATGCAGCTGAAAACCAGTGTTTTACCTGACCTCCAAAACCAAGTTACTGGGTAACGCGATGCCCTTTGGTAAAACTGGTTGTCAGAGTTTCGGGCTTTTGACGACCCGTAACGACTGCCAAAGATCTACAAATGACAGACGGGACCAACGGCTTTTAACGTGCCTTCCAAGGCACGGAAGCGTCTTGATTATGTTAAGATGGTCACCTATCCACGGACTAACCGCGGCAAGCGTAGCTTAACCTGATCGATCGACCCGTGCGGCTGTTATTACTTAGCTAAAGTCCCTCTAAACGACGTGCTGTGAATCGTTTTCCATCAGCGCGTGTCTCTGCTTAGCTATAGTATCTTCGCGTGTCTTCTTGTATTTTATTGCTAGGAGGTTCCACGATTGTGTAGCCCTTTCCTTCAGAAATTCATCTTATTAACTGCAGGCTTATGTGTAGTAGCTGTAAGAAGGGTCTTACAGCTACTAATTGTAGGAGAACTTTGAACAATCTTACGTCTAAAGGCATGTACCGTGTACTGACCGGCGTTACGGGGCATAATGTAACGTGTTACACAGCGAGCGTTCGTGCAGTCAGTACGTGGAAACAAGCGAGCAAAGAGTTCGATACGAGCATGTTTACACGGATTTTAGCACACGGAGTAACGTAACATGTTCGCTGCGAATGGTAGTACATTACGGCCCGTAACACCGGTCAGTACCCACCTTTAGCACTCCATCGTACTATTACTTACAACATTATTATTTACACCACTCATTGCCTTGTATAACACTTTATTTGACTACACTTTGCTATTTATTATTTAACAAACAATCCCATCTTAACAAAACAGTTATACCAGGGCACCATAACTATGTCCAAACAAATATTTCCTCCACAGACATCGAAAAAACCAACACAGCCACGGAACATTAGTAAGGAAATACAGGCCAGAAACGTTCCACTTAATAATATCGAGTATTATTACCGCTCGGTATTCGTAAAATTTTATTGTTCACGCACTTTCAGTAACAGCCCTTGATATTCTGTGTGCAATGCTGTGTCGTTCGTGTTACAATAAATATTGGAGAGTATCAAATGATGGTGGAATTTTATGGGGATTGGGATTTGCACGTTGGTTTTTTATTGGTGGTTGGGTAGGTACCGTAAAGATTGTCTGCCAAAGGCAACCTTACATATTGCAGGCTGGAAAAACATGGATTCCATCACTCAAGCATATTTAGACAATTACATTAACATAACATCACGGATATAATCCCCGAAGAGTTAGGCAGAGGTGTACCTATAGTACACCCACATTTCGCCAGTTATGTATAAGTCCCATGTAATAGGGGGCGAGCTTATTGCCATCACCATCTGCCGAGCCTTTTCCCAACTATTTTGGGGTCGGCTTCCAGTCTAACCGGATGCAGCTGCATACCATTATTTTACATGGAGTAACTGCCTATCTGACCTCCACAACCCAGTTACTGGTTAATACGATACTCCTTGGTAAGACTGGTTGTCAGACTTTCGGGTTTCTGACTACCCGTAACATCATCTGCCTAGCCTTTTCCCAACTATGTTGGGGTCGGCTTCCAGTCTGACCGGATGCAGCTGAGTACCAGTATTTTACATGGAGCGACTGCCTATCTGACCTCCACAACCCAGTTATTGAGTAATACGATACCCCTTGGTAAGACTGGTTGTCAGACTTTCGGGCTTCTGACTACCCGTAACGACTGTCAAAGATCCACGAATGACAGCCGGGACCAACGGCTTAACGTGCTTTCCGAGGCACGGAGGGGTCTTGGTATGTAACGATGGTCAACGGACCATCCTTTGACAGTTTTATGAAACGGCTACCTACGAGTATAACACGACAAATTGACGTAGGGTGACAATTTGCTTAACAATCAATTACCCTGTCTTTGCATTAACAACATGGAACTGGAACACATCTCACTCTGCAAATGAAAAATAATCATGACACTTACATACAAAATTATAATTACACCGTAAAAAACTAGAAACACAAAAAGTTCATTAACAAACATAGGCTCACTCTAAAACCTAGACACAAAAAAGTCTACCATTTAATAAATGAATCGCACCTCGCCAAACGAAATGAACTAAATTAAGTATATATGAAAAGGAAATTAGGCGACCCGCACACTCTAGATTAGTCGTAAAAATGTTGTAAAGAATTCAGACGTCGTCAATCGCTTTTATACATCCGTTTTGTATGCTAATTTTGTATTTAGGTGCGTCGTATTATTCTACGAGTTTAAGGGTTTTTTGGCAAGAGATGGGCAGGTAACGTAATGATTTATATAAGTACGTAAGTTTGTTAAATATTAAAATACTTGGGCTACGTACGCACTGATAGGTGACTTGGTTAGCGCCTATTGACTTAACATCTTTCTATAATATACACGCTAGGCGACCAGCGAAAGTGCCAAGCGCGCAGTGCGGCCGGTTGCGAAAATGCGGGTGGTCTTTTATCCATAATATTAATGACCATAAAGCAATGATTTTTACAGAACAGTAAATATTAACTACTTGAATGTACCTATGTTTTCCTTTTTGCAAACACTGGAAACTATCGAGTAAACACAACTGTCTAATCGGGAAATCTGACGAATCAGAGAAACTGGCTAATCAACGAAACTGGCGAATTAAATAAACTGACGACTGAGGGAAACTGACCAGTGATACGCGGACTCATTATTTTTATAAGCACTATATAGAACCCTCAAAATATGCTCAAAATTGCCGCTGTCAACAGAGGCCTAGTATAACTATTAATGAAAAAAGAAAAACAGTAACACAGTATATCGTTGTTGTCAAACCAAAATCTGCTATGTGCCGTTTTTTGAGATTTCAAGATTTTGACCACAGCTTATAGGTATTATTCTTCATATAAAAGAACTGCTGTGCTTATGACTTTTTGCACATAGCAGGTTTTGGTTTGACAACGACGATATATCATTCCTATTCAGTTTATGAACTATCTTTTAAATTGGTCCAATATTGGAGGGGGAAATAGGCGAGAGTCAAACCTCGAATTATGATTTTTGACTTGGGCTTTTTCAAAAGTCTCTCCAACCGCATTTCCTCTTAAGCATTCGTTTCACTTGGCTACTGGCAAGGTGACTCGCTAGGCTCTAGGCGCTAAGCAAACCACCTGTCATGTTAGTGCGTATGTAGCCTAAGAGATGGCCTTGCGGTTGCGATAAAAGTAAACACCTACATTAGTTAGTTTATTATCATCTTTAGACATAAAAAATTGTATCTTTAGAACCTTGAATATAATTTATTAGTAGGTATAGTCGACTTCGTAATTCCTTTACCACTTTTGTCAGCAATTCCCTGAAAATTAAACTTCAATAAGGTTGAAACTATCTATCAACATTTCAGCCGAAAGACATCCACTGCCGGACAAAGGCCTGCCCCAAGTATCGCCACATCAACCGTTTATGTTTCTCCAGCAAATTCCTGCGACCTTTACAAGGTCATCGGTCTACTTTGTGGAAGGCCTTCCAAAGCAACGCCTTCCAGTACGCAGTCGCCACTACAAAACCTTTCGGCCCCATTGACCATCTGTTGTACGAGCAGTGTGCCCTGCCCACTATCACTTAAGTTTGGAAACTGCCTAACAGTCATATAGACAAGAGGTGCTATTCTGTAAAAACCTTACCGGGAAACCTAGGTGAACTAGGTGAAGTGGGCTTCAAGTGAGCTGTCATTCTACCTAATGCTAAGGACTGACGCTAATGACAGCTCACTTCAAACTCACTTCACCTAAGTTTTCACGGAGAGATTTTTACAGAATACGTCGGCTGTATACCTTGTCGTTTTATGACATGCAAGCGACATTCAACCTTAGGGAGATAAAGCAATTACGAAGCGTCAGCGATCATTCCTTCCACGTTCTTTAATTAGAACACGCACAAGTTCAATTAAAGTGACAATCGATTTGAATTGAGCTCAATCGATTATCAGTAACCGATGAATCGTTAACAGCAAACCGCGATCTGTATTAGTGAAACGCTGACGTCACCGTCCTCGCCTATAATTACAAATTAGTGCACATGGCTACATGTATGTACATAATAACGTTATGTAAACAGTGTATAGGTAAATACGGTTATGTGAAATCATGTATTATACGTATGTAAACATACCACACTGATTATGTGCGTCTCATTTAATGTTATAACATAAACATCACTCAAGGGTTGTTTCCCAAAGGGTTGAGCAGAGATGTACCTTTAGTACACTCACACTTCGCCAGTTATGTTCAAGTCACATGCAATGAGGATCGTGAGAAAACAGCCATGTTCTAGAAACAAAAATTCAAAGACATGTGACATCTACCAACCGGCACTGGGCCCGCGTGGAGGATTACGGTCCTCTCTCTCTCACCGAGGAGGCCTTTTTCCCAGCTTATAGGCCAATTATGATGTTGAAAAATAAGGATTTAAGTGATAAATATGACGATTGTACTTTTTTGCACGAGACACTAATTCGTGGCGCTTATTCCTAATATGTAATACCGTTTGTCAAAATGTCTTAATAAAATCCGTTCCGAAGGACCAATCATGCCGAAGGACCACTCATAGATAGTCCTTAAATAACACGGGTCGACAAACAGCTGACTTTACACTTTTTCTAATTAATCGCAAGTCCGCAACAAGCCTAAACAAACCCGCGTGCTTGCTAAAACTGGTGCTCTTGCGTCCCCGACGGTGGCAGTAATTACAAATTAGTGCACACAGCTACCTATGCTGTCAAAAGTGCAGCTAAGTGTGACGGAAGGTTAGTGTTATGTGAGGTGGAAGCAAGAAAAAAAATAGAATAAGGTAAAGGTACCTGACAAAGATGTGTGCAGTGAAGATATTAATAATGTGATATTTTTGTTACATATTTTGAACTTCGCATATTGTTTTTTTTTTCTATTAGATTTATCTCGTATTTATTTTTTTAACTTATCTTAACCTAAGGCAAATTAAGATTTGAAAACTGATGAATCTTTGAATGAGAAACCTACACGTATGTTGAAGAAAAACAAAATTCTGGAAAACGAATTCAAACGGTAACCATAAAGCGATCGTCGTGACTTTACCAAACTGTTTTTTTAGACAGTATGAACGTTACCTTTAATATTTCTTATAATACCAATTTTTTCTCCATTATAACAAAATGTGGAGATACAAAATATCAACTGCTACCTCTGTATAATCGCCACGTTTTGAGTCTAACCTTAAAATGATTTGACGTCTACAACCAAAAGAGTTTAAGTAATCCATCTATAATCGTCTAAAATACGTCGCTGCCGCAAAAATAAGTCATTGTCACGTCAAATATACTACAGGCTGACTGGTTAAACGAGGGACATATTGAAGGAGGTTATTCAGAATTCGATTCTCGTCCGAAACAAAGTCAAAGTCAAAGCATTTATTTCAAATAGGCACGTAGAAGCCACTTTTGAACGTCAAAAATTACAATAAAATAGAATTGATGCTAGTCGCGTAATATGAAAAAATGGGACCTAAAATATTAGATCGTCGACGTCGACCTTCAAAAACCTTCAAAAAGTGTAACTTGGGTGCCGCATATGTCCAGCAATGGACTGCGATAGGTTTAAACATAATCAGCCTATAACGTTCCCACTGCTGGACTACAGGCTTTCTCTCGGTGAGAGGTAGTGGGCCATAATCCACCACGCGGGCTCAGTGCGAGTTGGCGATAGGTTTGATTGTAAAATTAAGCAGCATTATTTGAGAAAAATAACGATTGTGGAAACTCATTTTTGACAATCCAAAGCCCAAGATCGTAGTACATCCATGCCATATAATTTTATCAGGCATGGCCAGCAAAGTGCAGTTCACGGAGCAACTATTTGTTTTATGGTTTTCATTACCATTTAGACAAGTTTTTATTTGCTTTAAATTTTACTAGCCTAGACTTTTCTCAACTATGTTGGTCGGCTTCCATTCTTACTGGATGCACCTGAAAACCAGTCCTTTACATGGAGCGACCGCCTATCTGACCTCTTCAACCTAAAAATCCAGGAATAAAGGAAAATGCCGTCATTTTGCTCGGCTCCTAAGGGTCATCGCGTGATGTTAAATAGCCTATAGCCTTCCTCAAGAATTGAGCTATCAAGTAATGCAAAAAGAATTTTTCCAATCCGACCGTTAGTTCCAGAGATTAGCGCCTTCAAACAAACTCTTCGACTTTATTATTAGTATTGATATAGATATCCTTGATTGAATATGTCCATCGTTTACCTAGTCACACTGTACATACCGAGTACCATCCATCTACACGTCGCCATTCTTTTCTATTGTAATCCGAAGAAGAGGGTTACGATCTGGATAATACAGGATCACAAAAAAAGGTTCTGGAAAAGTTAGACATTTAACCTGAAAATGGGTCTTCTATTCAGAATATGAATAGACATTTTATACGGCTCAGTCTTATTTAAATTCTATAAAAATAGATTTCCCTATTTTTTTTTTTTGTATGTCTTTGTGAGGCATGAATGAAACGCTATTTATGTTATTTTGGCTTAAGGATGACAGTTGAAAGGAAATTATCGTCTGGTTTTCACAGTGCCTGTTGATACGAATGGAAAGATTTTAAGAGTTTTTTTTTTAGCTAAGTTGAATAGATTAGTTCTAAGAATATCCGTCCCTACCTATGTTGTTGCCATTTACTAGTTATGAATTAATTGTAATTCACACTTATACCTCATAGTGTGCCAAATTATTTCCCCTTAGATCATCTTTGATTGTGGTGTTGCGGTATATGTAGTCCGAACTTAGGCATATATTGCTGTCGAGGACATGTGAAGAGGGCATCAGAGGACTGACCGGCTAGTGACAGCCAATAGGTGCATCCAGACAGAGCGAGGCATGCGCCGCAAGTGATTTTTTTATATGCTAGATGCCTCAGCCTGAGGCAATCGTATATATAAAAAAAATCATTTGCAGCGCATGGCTCGCTCTATCTGAATGCACCTAATGGCGGCTGTCAGATGTCAAAGTGCGTGCGCACCATTCGGTCGCATTTTCATCTCACCAAAAACGTGCGGTCGGGGGATCCCCCTCAAGAACGAAGTTCCTTACGCGATACTCGCACGCACACACACTTGTATTATAATAGAAAGAGACAGAGAGAGAGATATAGTTTTCGTGGTTTTCAAAATAATGTGACATAGCCCTTTTTGCTGGTTCGACATGGCGCGGAAAAAGAGTTCCTGGAAGGATCAGCGGGAGGTCTTTTCCCAGCAGTGGGAATGTATAGGCTAACATAAAAAATAAAAATAAAAATAATTTTTAGTTACGTGACTATTTCTCCCAGTTAACTCCTAGTAGTCCTACCGCAACAACTTCGTTCCAAAAACCGCATTTTAATCTTAATTTTTTTTTTTTATTCCTATTTAAACATATCATTAAGTATCGAGAAAGAATTCCTTTTTCCCAATTAAAGTTTGCAATTTGAACAATAGGCCAAAATACGACGTGGAGCCCTGACACAGCTAGAGGGCGTTGCGGCAGACCCCGTAGAAGATAGCTGGACGAGCTGGACAAAACAATCGTCCAGTGGTCCACTTTAGCCCTGGATCTAAAGAGCTGGAAGTCATGGGGAGAGGCCTTTGCCTAGCAGTGGGATGATGCAGGCTAAGGCTCAGCGCAGACAGAACGGAGCGCAGCGGAGAGGATTTTATTAACGCACTTGAAAATAAACTTTAAAATGATTACAATAAGGTTCATAAATGCGTGAACCTGACAAAAAATGCTCGCGCGTCCTCGAAGACGCGTCCACGCAAGCTCGAGCATACGCGATCCGTAAAGAAAATGCCCCCTAACAGTAATCTGATCAGTTTTATTATAGGTGGTCGTATTGTATGATATATTATTACCAACTTAACAAGTTTTTTTCACTGCCGCACTCTCACATTACCACGGCCAATTGTCACATAGGTGTACCGCAGCAGCCAGTTCGGACCACCTAATTAAAATATTTCGCTGACTTCATGCAAGAAAAGTAGAGCCTTAATTACTGCACGAAAATTCTGCGAAAATAATAATTTTTCGGCGTAAATTATTTTCAAACCCAACGGCCAATGTCATTCTGAAACCGGTGGCTGGAAGAAAATAATTAATAGCCATATTAATAATTGAAATGCCTGCATAATTAAAGGTTGATTCGTCGTTAATGAATTGTTTTAAATGGTATATGTATTTAAACTTAATTAAAAATATTTTAGTTTGTGTTGCCGTTGTGTTGGCCTTTTTGTTGGCGACATTTTTCATTTTTGGGTTAAATAATAAAGTATTTTTTACTAAGCTTTGAAGCAAAACTGCTATGTTTTTATTCACATTTATTATAAACCTACATGGGCACTTATGAAACGTCAGGAGCTAGGTGCACGAATCCAATTGGTCGTTTCGAGAAGAGCCGGCAAGAAACTCCACGGTTACTCTTTTAAAAATAATTGGCTTTTTTTACAGTGTTTTTAAATTACAGTGTTAATAAGTAGGTATGCGAGGATAGAGAAGGCCTGTCAACAAGTACCAAATACTTTTAAAAAATGGTCTACAATGCCTACAACGTTCTCACATTCACAAATTATAATAATTATTTAAAAGATAAATTAAATTAAATAAGTTGTAATCAACTGTAACAAATCTGAATTATGATCCTGTCCACAAAAGCCACCAATAAAGTTGATAATAGAATTGTAATGTAATAAAGGCTGATTTTTCAATCGACAGATAATTTTTATTCGTGGAATAAAATTGACGTTTGACAGATTTTGTATGGAAGAACTGTCAAAAATTCAAAATCATTCCTGGGATAAAATTAACTGGCGTTGGAAAAATCAGCCCTAAAACTTTGATACTTTGGTACTAATTTTCATTACATGTCTGTGTTAATGGTTAGGCAAAGATGTACCTAAATTACAGACGCCAGCACATCAACTCACCCGAAACTGTAAAATTTTCCCAATCACCTTTGAGCCTTATGCTTTAGCGATAAAGTTGAAAATCTATTAAAGAAACTTGACAGATTGTAGTAGCTTGATGTGCTGGCGTCTGTATACCCACATTTCGCCAGTTATTCGTTTAAGTCCCACAACCCTGTAATCAGCAACCAGGCACAAAACCAGACTCCGCTCTGCTACTGAGAAATTCCTGATTGAAAAACTCAATAACACTAGCCCGACCTGGGCATTGGATCCTGATCCACATGTTGAGCTGTAGCAGTATGAACATTGACATTTGTATGCGACGCTTACCACTTACTTACCGCTTACTTAGCAAAGTCAAAATTCGGTCTGTGATTTTTCCCCTTATACAAAAGCAATTATTTAATCACCACTACTCTCAAAACGGTGAAGGAAAAGATCGTGAGGAAACCGGCATGTCCTAGAACCAAAAATTCGAAGACATGTGCCATCTACCAACCCGCACTGGGCCCGCGTAGATTACAGCCTACCTACTCCTAGCATGTGTCCGTTACCGTCAAGATGGTGGGACCAAGTCTTGGATTTCAAATCAGCCTACATAAAAGTTTAATACTATAAATCTACTATTTCCTACCTTTGCTATAATTTTAGCTACCTCAATGTATACGTAGTTATTTAACAAAATCCTAGGTCCCTCCATTATGACGGCAAAATGGAGGGACCATATGGATAGCCTGGTCGGAGGAGTATCCTACGTATATAGTATTACAATACCCTAATTCTACTTTAGAAATATGTAATTTTTTTATGTCTAACATGCATCGTTTGAGAAATATCGACCATAAATGTTGGTCCCTCCATAATGATGATTCAACAATTTTTTCAGGCATGTTAATGGCTAGTTTTTTCTTGTTTTTCGAAGAGTTAATATTTAGTACCTATTTTCTAACTTTGGATTATGCAAATGATTCCCAGCAGTGGGAACATTATAAGCGGATTATGTATGTATACAAAAGCAGCTACTCCAAAAATAGGTAAATTGCCACTATCATATCAGTACAGCGCCTTGAACTAAAGCTTAATTGTAATAACAGTTATTAATATTCATAGATTTATAATAATTACTTGGAGAATAACACGTAATAGGATAAAGCACAGAGCTCGGAGACGTCTCAGCGGCTACTGCTAGAGGCGGCATTGTAAAGACTTAACATACAAACCGAACGTGTGACCGTTTACTCGCACTACGACACAAATGACGTATAGAAACTCAGGAGGCCTACCACAAGCTCTTAACGCGATCCATTTTAGGACCTAAACTGAACTGTTCTTCTAATTCGTACCATGACGTCAGTTTAACGATTCAGTTTAGGCCGTGCCATCTGCTGACAGCGATTGTCCCAAACTGAGTCGCAAGTTTTGGTTTCATTCATACTTGTTTGGTACCATGACGTCCATAGAGCAGCTTAAGCGATGCAGTTTAGGAACCTAAACTTGTTTTTGAATTTTTAATTAGAGCATGGTAGGCAACCAGGCACAGGGCCTGTGCTAACGGCCTCGAGCAATGCGACTTGCGTCATGCGAAACGCGCACGCGTCACTAGTTTTTCCGTCCCTCGCTCCGCAAGTAGCATCGCGATGACTCGTCAATCAATCAATCAACCAACTCAACCTATCGCAGTCTACTGCTGGACATAAGTCTCTACCAGGCTGCGCCACAACACCCGTCCTCCGCCTTCCGCATCCAGTCTGTCCCAGTCACTTTCTTGAGGTCGTCAGCGGTCCATCTAGCTGGGCGTCCCACGCTACGCTTGCCGATACGCGGTCTCCACTCCAGGACTCGTCTGCTCCACCGGTCATCGATCCTTCGACGAACATGGCCAGCACACTGCTACTTCAGTTGAAGACTCGTGGCATGCTCTGCTAAATGAAAGTCTTTTTCATTTGTTTTCTCCGCAATCGCTGTCGTAAGACGCGTGTCGTTGGAGCATGTAAGTCGTGGCCACGGAGGGACAGGTTTGAAAGCGGTCTATGACAGAAGGTGTCCGCTAAACGCACTTTCTTACCCACGAATTTTATGGTGCTACCGTATCTAGACGCGGGCAGGGCAGCCATTCCAAGCTCTGTGGAATAAGGAGTAATTGGAAGCTGTTCGTCGAATCAGCGAGACTGCGAAGGCGTTGTGTGAAGTAATAGATTTCTACTATAATAACATAACATATCATCACGCCCGTTTTGCCTGAAGGGCTAGACAGATTTCGCCGGATATATTTACATTCTATGTAAAAATGGGAGCGAGCCCAATGCCTGACGGGCTCTCCGGGCTGCTATTGAGACTTTCTGAATGAAAAATTCCATTAATAATTTAATACATTGCCTCAATTGCCTGTCTTGGGGATCAAATCCAAGTCACGGGCTTAGCATTTGCTCTTGCGAGTCCTAGACCAAACGAGGCAGCCCACTCCATCATATAAACAAAATTATTAACACCTTACGAGGTTGTCGATTTGTGGGGATGTAGGCTCAGCGATCAATTTAAAGTCGAACCCTAACACATTGCACAATAGATATCCAACAGTGCATTGCACAATATCACGATTTTTTTTTTTTTTTTTGGGAAATCATCTAATGACTCCTCCCGCTCTGGGTGGAGCGGAAGGGAGTGTCAGACTCTTACTGACTAAAACCCACCCGTGTTCCTTCCTTAGCCCTTTATGTTCCGGGGCTGCGGTAACCCTTTCGGACGATCCCGCTACTTTCGGACGATATCACGAATGGCGCAATGTTTTTGGCTGGAAGCGCCAGGATAGACCGCGAAATTCAATTTTTTTTTTTTTTTTGCAATTTGCAGGTCAGTGTCAGGTTGTATTGTTCTCATAATCATCATCTGCCTAGCCTTTTCTCAACTATGTTGGGGTCGGCTTCCAGTCTAACTGGATGCAGCTGAATACCAGTATTTTACATGGAGCGACTGCCTATCTGTCTATCTTTCAGGTTGTATGTTGATTAAAATATGATTCGCGACCGTAACAAAGACATTACAGAATTATAATCATAATGACAAAATTATTGAACAATAGTTTGAGCGAGTTTAATTTTTATTGCACCATATTTAATTGCATCGTGTAGGATAAGTATTGCGCAGGTTTTGCGCATGCGAAAACATTGGAAGCTTATTGGTGAAAATAATTGATCGTTTAAATGCAACCAGGGCTGATTCAAACATATTGCGCAATGTAATATTGCTCAAGCTAATTGCATGTGTAGAGCTGTCATAGGTTGAATGTCACCCAGGGACGGTTGTTTCAAACGGTTGGATAACGTCACATACGTACGTCAAATAATAACGAGTACGTAATCGTAATTATTTGACGTAAGTCAAGACCATAATATTGTAACTGTAATTTGAAACAAGGCTTTTTTTGGTTTAACTATAGTTAGCGCCGTTTATGACGTATACGCGTGCGTTAAGTGGACATGAAACCCTGCCCTTACACGTTATAAAACGGCAAGGTTTATTTTTGTCTATTGACAATTTGACAGTCCTAGTTACTTAGTTTCAACCTTAAAGAAGTTTCAATTTACTGGGAATTGTTGTCGGTATGGTATAGCAATTACGAAGTCGACAATTCGTTACGGTCAATGACCATTATTTTCCTATAGATCTAAAAATTTCTATACATTTTAACAAGTTTTTGATATTTTTTTGTCGCCGAGATGAGACTGCGCCTAGATTTTGAACGTTTTAAATTACGAGAATTGGCCTTCTGTTGTCATCCCAGTACCTGCTTCATCTTCTTCCTAGAGAAAAAGACCAGCACTTATATGCCCATAAAACAGCAACTGCTTACCGGTAAAAAATAAGTATGATGTTCTTGTCTCTGGTATGGAAAATATTTTGGCCATTCCTCAATTTCTGAATAAAACTCAGCAAAAATCGACTTAAAATCTGTTACACAGTAAATTACGACGTCCAATAAAAACCTTTTTCAACTTTTATACTTTCACTTTTATTATTAAAGCAACAATTTTACGATTGCAACACAATGAAAATAGATCTGCACGAAGTTATTCACGCAACTCTGAAAGTCTACAATTCAAAAACTCGTTTGAAAATCAACCTTTTGTGTGTGCAATAAGGTTGTATGTATAATCGTAAGTGGTTTTACAACTGCAAATATAAGTTTGTTTTCAGTAGATTTTATCAAAGCAACACTGTTTTCAGAACTAACACTGTACGTGTAGACTATTAATTAGACAAATTTGATCGGTAACGAGTTTTTATGGGTCAACTTTAATTATGGACATTTTAAGAGATCATGTTGAGGATACAAAATATAATTCAGAAATCATAACATCTACTTATTGACTACAATATAATTTCAATCACACAGCAGAACTAACAGATATTCTTGTAAAAGAGTTTGTTCCGAAAAGTTTACAATCTTATCAATTTTATCCACCTATGGCACCTGACCCTCCGCCGCCGGCGATTAGCGAGAAGCGAGTAGAGCTAGCAACTAATAACGAGTCGTTTGTTAGACGGAGTTCTCGCCGGGTGGTGGTGTGAACAGCCGGCCATCAACTGTTAATATAGCTACATAAAATATGTATACACAGGTTGTCCGGTAATTAATGGATAATCTCGTTGGGGGTCATTGTACTTATCATTATGAACAACTATTACTATAGGACCAAACCTGAAATCGCGAAAAAAGAATCAGCAGTTTCCTACATTTTGACGAGTTCTGCGAACATAAATGTAGGGAACAGCTGATTTTTTTTCGCGATTTCATGTTGGGTCCCGTAGTAAAAGTTGTTCATAATAATAAGTACAATGACCTCTTAAGAGGTTATCCATTAATTACCGGATACCCTGTATATTGATAGTTTTACTGAAACGGGACCTGCAATCTTTTGTACGTTTCTTGAGCGAGAAAATAGACATTGTTGCCGATTCTGTTGTTCACAAACTAAACTAAATTTAATTTCAATGCATGTTTTTATTTCTATTCAATCTTCTTTTTAGCGTGTCGATAACAATCTAAATGTACTCGGCCCAGAATTCGGCTACTTGTTTGGCGCCATCACCAGCGTCCATCAGTTCCTGTAACGTTCAGCTGACAGGACACGCAGAGCACGATATTAAGTGTCCTATCGTTTGTGGAATAGTACCACATTAACAGTCCAAGGCGGAGTCGTCTATAAATCTCCACCTGAACAGGTTTTCCTTGCTTCGGCCAACCTGAGTCCGGAGTCCGTTTAAAGACTTTCAGGTTACCGAACGTAACTCATGTCCAGGTGAGAGGTCTTCAGCGGGTGGAACGAACGGTTTGGGTAAGGAAGCACCGTTTCGCCACAGCTTCAGTCTTGTTTGTATTCCAATAAGAAAAGCACAGAAGATAAAATTTAGTTTGGTCCTGTCAAATTAATCAACGTTTGCGCTTAGAGATGATTTTGTATGAAATGCGCGCATTCAGTTCACAAATGGTTGCAATCTACAAACTAAACACGAATTTCTCCTAATAAATCCAACTACATAAATTAGGAATATACTAAAACGGACTAAATAACCAATCCACCAGTGCAACTAGGATTAGGGTGACCGCAAACTGTGGTGGACGTTGCAACCGCGACGCGGCGAAGCCACTCCGGATTGTTTAAAGATCTTTATATCTAGTTTTAGCCGGTTTAGACTGGTATCGGGATGGTAATTAGAGATTTTGTTTTGGGGTGTGAAGGTAGATTTTGCGTTTTAGATACGAATTTACCGATAAAAGTATTTTTGCTTAATTTATTTACTTAACATAAAACGACCAAGGCCAATTCTGCCGTTTTAATTAAAAAGGGCTCAACTAACATTTTTCATGAAATTGAGTTATATACCTATATATATATATCCGGATAGGCCTTTCTTTCCTGATTCCGGATATATATATAACTCAATTTCATGAAAAATGTTAGTTGTGCCCTTTTTAATTAAAACGGCAGAATTACTATTTATAATTAGGTATTGTATTAGTAACGACAAATACTTATGTATTAAAACATAAAGACGTTTACAACTACAGGTCAGTCAGTCATACGTTCATCTCAAACAGACAGTTTGTTCCATTCGTCCGCGATTACATCACTGTCAGGCTTAGTGTCAATTTTATGGTAGGTATATTTTTAATGGGTATCAGGTAAAGACATGGTCTTTATTCTAAAAAGGTGTTTGAACAATGGGTTTTACTTAGAAAAAGTTTTTGATGGCTCCTTAACATTGCTTAATAGCAACCAATTCTGCCTGTGGTTGCTATTAATATTTTGACAGGAGTGGTTTTACTTATGCCACGATCAATTTTAGAACAATTCTCGTTTCCCTGAAGAATAATTAACATTTAACGGAATAGTTCAAATATTTAATCTATGTTTCATTAATTAGACATAGAATATTGAAATTGGGATTTTTTACAATGTGTGGATGTTATTTTTAGGTTAGCCAGTGTCATGGTTATTTGATTTAAAACAAAACTTCTTTTATTATTTTCTGCTTCAAAACATTAATGTACCTATTATAATTATTATAACCGTAATCAAAGAATTCATTGATGATTGACATTGACAACTATGCCACATTATACGATCTTGTAAAATAGGTACATACAATACATACATTAATGTAAATCGAATAACACTATTCAATTTCTATTAATAGAATTCACTACTAAAATTGTAGTTAGATTAGAGATAGGGTTTTAAAAAGTGGCCAAAAACAGCGTCAGTTATTCAACCCATAAGTCTGCGATAGTTGACCTGTGGGAGAGCGGACTTGAATCACAAAGAATCATATCCCGGGATCATCACCCGCTGTTCAGTCGAGTCAGTTAAGACCCTCCTGATGGCAACTTTAGATTGAGCGCGCGGAGAACTTATACTCGACGCGGTAACGAAACCATAGCGCGCATTTAAATCGAGCAACGCCATCTATCGAGTTGTAGTGTAAACATTTGCTGTATTTTGTGGTTTGATTAAAATTGTTGAAGAATTCTAAACTATTACTATTGTTATTCAACAAAAAAATGCACAAAGTTACTGGGCCCACATGATTGTAGGTAATAGAACCTCTGAATGTCATAGTTCTCCGTACACCTTGACGTACATAAAAAAAGGTTGACAATAAAATAAGACAAATAAATTCAACACAAAACAAACATCAAATTGTTATGTCAAACACCGCATCATTCATACAAGATTTATTTTAATTATATTTTCTTTAAAATACTACAAATGGTACGCAAGTATTGATGGACAACAACGAAAAAAAAATAACAGATGAAGACAAAACTACGTCGAGTGAAGTGAAGGCAACTGATAGTAAAATCCAACGATCTACTGCAAACGAAGATGCAGGTCCTTCAGGGGCGAATAATCTACCTGGAGCCGTTAGCCATGCTAAAGTAATGCAAGCCAAACCTGGTATATCGAAATCCGAACACAGCATGCGACACATTATCACCAGCAAAGATGTGACAGAAGCATTGAAATCTCTGAGCTTCGGTACACCAGCGCAAGCAATACAAAATCTAAACATTAGAGAACTGAAGATACCAATCCTAGATAACACAACAGCTGCTATAGATGATTCAACAACGCTAATTGATCTGAAGAAATTCATGGCATCATGTTTCAAGTTTGTCAAAGAAGCCCCGAACATAGTTCTGGGTGAAATCCCGAACGTTCAAAGCGTTCACCATGTAATAGTACCTAGTCCAGACACAACAAGGCCAGTCACTGTAGACATTCCAAACCCTAGTAATAGTATAGTGCAAACCGAAAGTGTTCCAGTCAATACGCATGAAGTGATTGTTACTAAGCCTGTTGAAGCTAAAATATCGAAATCTGATAAAAAGAAGACAACTGGAAGCCTCTCTGAGAAGTCTGATTTAGGAATTACAGCGAGAGATTCACTTTCCAGTATTGGGTCCAATGTTTGCAGAATATGTATGACGCGTGGTTGGGAAAGGTTGGTAACGGGAAAATTCTGATATAATATGTGTATATATGTAGTACCCAAATATTTATTTACTTGAAAGATATTCGTTTTAGTGTTACATAAGATGTTTGGTAAACGTGTGATCGTGGGATTGAATGAGTTTTTTATTTGGCTGTTGAGTCTGAAGATTGGACATCGGATATTGTCCGGCGGGATCTCATTTCGTATCGTATTTACATTACTAGTATATTTACCGGCCACCTTATAGATAAAATTTATAAAGGCGAAAGTTTGTGAGTGTGTGTGTTTATATGTTTGTTACTTCTTCACGCTCAAACGGTTGGACCAATTTTGATAAAATTTTGTATGGAGGATTAACATATATAGGCTACTTTTTTATCCCGATATTCCCACGGGATCGAATCTTATGCGGGTGAGACCGCGGGGCGCAGCTAGTTTTATATAAAATCGAAACCCCACATTACGCACATGTTGCCTGAGACAATGTTGAACGACCTAGGGTATTTAAAGCCTGTCAACTATTATATTATTATATACTGCACTAAGTTTGTCTTCTATATACTACTTATAATACCTACCTACCTACAATATCCCATGCTACTAAAATATTAAACGTGAAAGTTTGGATGGTTACTTAATACCTACTCTTTCACAGAAAAACTACTAAACGGATTTTGATGAAATTTGGCACACAGATAGTTTATAACCAGGATTAACACATAAGATACTTTTTATCCTGATATTCCTACGGAATCGGAACTTATAAGGGTGAAACCGCGGGGCGCTGCTAGTCTATACCTATCTAAAAATGAAGTGGCTTTTCGTGTCTGACTGTGTACGCGTCGTTCGTTTAAACTACACAGCGGATTTTAACGCGATTCTCAGTATCATTTAAATAATTTATTCCGGATGGTTATATGCACAGACTTATGCACTTGACCACTTGACTTATGTCATCACCTGATAAGCCTTTTCCCAACTATGTTGGGGTCGGCTTCCAGTCTAACCGAATGCAGCTAAATACCAGTATTTTACATGGAGGGACTGCCTATCTGACCTCCACAACCCAGTGACTGGGTAATACAATACCCCTTGGTAAGACTGGTTGTTAGACTTTCGGGCTTCTGACCACCCGTAACGGCTGTCAAAGATCCACAAATGACAGTCGGGACCAACGGCGCTTTCCGAGGCACGGAGGGGTCTTGGTATGTACAGATGGTCACCCATATATGAATATATAATACATATACCCATTATTATATGTATAATACATTAATATTAAACTTACATAAGTATAATAAAAAAAATCTCGATTTTTGTTAAGCTATTAAAAACAGTGCGATTTACGGGCGGGTTGCCAGTTCTTAATTGCCTTTATAGCTTTAGATTAGATATGAATTGTAGCTGATTTGTGGTAAATTTTCCTCAGATTGATTTCCCCGTGCAACTGTAAGGGATCGATGGCGAATGTCCACCTGAGCTGTCTGGAGAGATGGCTCAACCAAGTGGGTAGGAACCACTGTGAGCTGTGCGGGTTTAGGTGAGTAGGTATATTATACTTACTGTTCCAAAAAAAATTACTGTTCCATACCTACATTTTGACCGCGCAGGCGTTGCACTAAACAACACAATATTTTTTTTGATAACCGACGTAAAATTTCAACGCAGGTTCAGAATCATGTACCTTACCGAAATTACTGAATCCAACAGGAATAGAAAAACCCTGTAAGAAATTTTACGCCATATCTCACAAATGAATCATAATTATGTCTATATTACAATCAATTGAATCAGTCTGCCTAGCCTTTTCCCAATACCCCTTGGTAAGACTTGTTGTCAAAATGTTGGGCTTCTGACTATCCGTAACGACTCTCAAAGATCTACGAATGGCAGCCGGGACAAACGGCCGATTTGACGAATATCGGACTTGACCAATGCCGTTCAAGCCTACTTTATCGTGTCTATGTCGCAGTCGCAGCCAACTGGTTAAATTAGCCGTTGGAAGTAGTGCTCGCCTCGCTTCGCTCTCTCGGCTCGCACGCGTTTGATCACAGTTCTGACCTAACCTAACCCATTTGGTCGGGGTGCCCTGGTTTAGTTACTGCTACAGTTCCAGCCTAAACTACCGCAATTTCGTTCGCGTGAAATTTCTTGTCCCCCACCTCGTATCATCGCAGCGCAATTACTATGTTTTCGCTTAGCGTTCTTTCTGACTTTTTTCTTTTTGCTCTGCTCCTAAGGGTTCTAGCGTTATGTTGAAGAACCTATAACCTTCCTCAAGAATTGGGTAACCAAATGCGAAAAGAATTTTTCAAATCCGACTGGAACTTCCAGAGATAAACAAAATGAATACAAAAGTTTAATTAACCGCAAATCTGAAAGACCAGCAATTTATTCGCAAAATAAAATAGGATTTATTAAATATCTTCAACAAAACCGACTAACGACAAAAACGTTGCTCGCGAAGTTTCCGATAGCCGATTGTTAAAACTTATTTTACGGTTTCAAATGGAGTGGAACAGTTGACCAACTTGCTTCGCTCCGCGGTGATCAGGTAGGGCTGCCACTAGGAGCCTTGTGTGTCGTAATTACAGGCCAATCGTTGCGTCTCGTGGTTTCATCCGCAAGGAGGTTCCCACAGGAATTGTAATTTTTTTCGGAAAAGTCAAGCCTGTCACACACACGCGTCTTATAACGGGTGTTGCAAGACGCTTTACGAAGCCGAGAAACAGTTATATTCCGTCATTGTGTTTATTTTTTGTACTGGACCATAGGCTGGGAACCTGTTGCATGAACTCCTAAGCACAATGTTTTGGGTGCGTTACATGGCCTCCAACAAGGTGAACTGGTGATAGAACCGGTCGAAGTGGCGGTACTTGGGGAAGCCCTATAGTTCAGCAGTGGACGTTTTTCGGCTGAAATGATGATGATGATGACAGCGATTTTTCACACTAAAAATAGTCATAATTTATGCTCAATATTACTAAGTTTGATGTATAGAATGCGTAGATAACGGCTATGTGACGGATATTTTTACTCACCGTAGTAGGTAATAGTACTGTCATGTCGACAGTCAAAGTGATGGAACGTCCTCAATCAAAGAAAATCGTATGATTTGTTTCTAATGCTGTTGCACCAAAGTTGAGGGCATTTTCTAAATACGGGAGAAGAGCAAAGGACCATCTTTTCTTTCACAATTTAATAAGTAGTCCATCATCAGCCTACTGCAGTCCACTGCTCAACATAGGCCGCTCCAATTGCACGCCATTCAGCTCGATTCTCGGCAACTCTCATCCAGCTGCTACCAGCCCCCTGCGTAGATCGTCGCTCCCTAGCCTGAGGGCATCCTACTTTACGTTTTCCGATTCGCGGTCTCCACTCAAGAACACGTCTACCCCAAACGGTCATCGGTTCTACGGCTAATATGGCCGGCCCATTGCCACTTCAGCTTGCTTATTCTATGAGCTATGTCGACAAGTTTGGCTCTGCTGGATCACCTCATTCCGATTCCGAATTCCATTCCTCAGAGAGACTTCAAAAAAAGCTCGTAAGTAGTACATTACAATCTGCCTATTTTTTAATTATGTGACATTTAAAACCATAAAATTATATTAAGTAAGTACCTAAGTACTTAATAACTGAATTGTTGGCAGCCCTGCCCTCAGGTAAATGCCAGTAACAATTTAAATTTAATTCTATCAACTGCAATATTGCGGGACTAGATTATGCCTTCGGCTTGATTCGGCCCAAATCGGAGCTATTCGGTACGCGTACGAACAACTTATTTTCAGTTGTAGTTTGTTTGAAAGCAGAACTATTGTATGTTACCAATATTACCGATATTGGTATGTCGAAAGTACTAGTTTTGAAGCTGGTTTTGGATTTGTGTGCACAGAACACATATAGGTACTCCTTTTGTGTGACATTAACGTATTTTCATTATAGAAATTCGCTACCAGTCTTGCTAACTAAACTCTTGAGTTTTAATTTGCTTGATCAAAATGACAGCTAATATATAATAATGTCATGTTTACCAAAAAAAGGTCGATCGCAGCCAATGACGAGTTTATATATCATTGATCGCAGCTGTCATACTAATCTAGCAAATTAAAAATATCTTTTCTACCATTTCTAACCTTTACTAGTATTTTCTTTTTGTACTAATCGGCGACATTCTGATAAAAAGTTAATAAAAATCTATATTTCACAAAATTATATTCTTACGAAAGTAAGTAAAGTTCCATACTTAAAACCAATCTATATTATAAGATAATCTCTCAAGATAGGTACCTCAAAAACCAGAATCGAAATTCAAATACTTATTTTAAAAAATCCAAATCCATTCTTACATAACGATTAAAAAAAAGAAGGATCAAAGAGAAAATAATAAAAAGTTGATTCCAATAATGACTCGGATTATGACCGTCCAAGATAAAGAATCCTATTCACCGGCGGCACAGCGACCCCATTCGTATTACGAATGAATTTGTCAAAGAATTTAATTCTGTTCCCGATTTCGGTTGGATTGGGATTATTTAATTTAAATGCAGCTGAGGTTCGATTAGAGGGGCAGCTAATATCTCTCATTGAATTATTATGGCAATCAATCACATTGTGACGTCACACCTGTTAACCCGAATAAGATAGAAGTGTGCATCTCAATCAATCATTGTCAGTTCGGGAGCGTCCACTGCGGAACCCAACCCTTGTAATAGATCGCTACTACAATAAGGGATCGTGGGCAAAATGTATCCATAATCAAAACTACTGCTAAACGCAATTTTTTGCAACGTTGGGTTCCTAGGACTGAAAAAATGCTGATTTTCAATATCACGACTTTTCATTGTAGAGGTTGATAGAAAAGACGCTAGGTACTTTTTTTTCACCCACAGTTTTGCAAAAATCGACAGAAATTACTGTACAGACGCCAGCACATCAAGCTACTACAATCTGTCAAATTTCATCAATAGATTTTCAACTTTATCGCTAAAGCATAAGGTTCAAAGTTGATTGGGAAAATTTGACAGTTTCGGGTAGCTTGATGTGCTGGCGTTAGTACCATAGTTAGAATTTGCTAGTTACAGTCCAACCGTCGAGATTATGCGTTCCTGATACGGTATACCTGTCAGTTACGACATACAAACGAATACGTGTTTTGCGAATTTGATCTTTATTAGCTACTAGAATTGTCGCTCTGACAGGTGTCAAACATTCTCTCGACACGGCCGGACTGTAGTTTTCATTTTTGCTCGAATATTTTAGGTATGTAAATCAGCTCAAAAATAGCACCTATGAAACTGAATGCTGACTTAACATAAAGTGAAACAGCGATCCAAAAATTTATATGTACATAGATACAAAAATATAACTTTAGAACAATAAAAATCCCTGGCATCTGGTCATTGCTAAAAAGATTTTTCGGGAATTGCGCTCAAGAAAGACGGTGCTACCGCCTCGACGGATAATCCTTTAGAGTCTTTTACGGCGCTTACAGCACAGGTAAGCGCCGTAGAAGACTCTAAAGGATGGCTTTCAGGAAGAAATGGGGTGGTAAGTTCTGAGCCAGAGGTCATATAACAAACAAAAGCATAGCGTTACATGTTTATATAAAGAATATATAACTTGATGACACGGTTGGAGCAAAGCAATTGATTTTTGCGGAACGGGTCGCAGATTCTGTTCCTGCACGAAATAAAATATTTTTACCTAGTAAGTATTTCAAACCTGCACCCTAATTGCGTAACACACTATCAATGACGATCTGATTCATTATTGCTAATCCATTGCTTCATATATTCGGAAAAGTTGTCTGCTCTACAAAGTACATAACACAATTTATGTTGTTGAACTGTCAAAATGAAAGCAATTGCTACTGTTTGTGTGTTACGCAAGGGTCAATAGAAACAAAACATCGTTGTCGTTGATGAAGAAGAAATAGCTGGCTGCTGATTAAAAAAAAACGTTTTAAACCATAGGCTAGCCACCTACATTCCAATGACACTTCTCTACCGACATGTGAAACGTCACCCCACGCTTTTTCCCTCCTAAAAAGTAGTTCCCGCTAAAATCCTGCTTTTTTTTCAGCTACCCTGCAATTCGGACGCCGAGGTACACTGTGCTACAGGCGCTTCGGCTATGGTTCGGGAACCCCAGAAACAGGAGCCATTTGCAGGTGAGGAGGTTTACGTTCGAATAAATTTTGATGCAATGTGAAATGGATTGGTCTTTTAGCACGTTTGAAGTTTTGGAAGGACCAATTTTTTTATTTAAAAAAGCAGCGTAACTAACTGAATATAAAGTTACAAATTGATAAGTTGAATTATAGTCGGATTAATATATTATACAGGGTGGCATGGACATAGACGCGCAAACTGTTATCATGGATTCAGTAGGTACATGATTCTGGAGCCGCCTGCATTAAAATTTTTCGTCAAAAAGAAAATCGGCTGTTTCTTACAAAAGTGCAATACCTACGCTGTCAAAATGTATGAAACAACAGTTTTTTTTTTTTCCACCCTGAGGGCTCCAGCCGATCTATTCTATAAAAATCTCAGCGTGAGAAGTGGGCTGTCAATCCATCTGATGCTAGGGATTGACGCTAATGACAGCTCACTTTAAGCTCACTTCACCCAAGTTATCACGGTGAAATTTTTACAAAATAGCACTACAGATTTTATGTCTCCTGGCGATGTCCCTGCGACCCTGTATGTTTATACTACGATTTTTTATGAGAATAACCAACTCAGCCTAGATTTCTCCCAAGTGACATCACATCATTTTGGTCCTTCGTCTTGCTTGAACTAGGACATGTTAGTTTTTCATATAATAAGAATCTACTCAATATCCTGTCAACATTCTATTAAACCCAAACTCCATTACACAAACTTCCCTTATCTTAAAAGAAAAGAACATTCCCGTCAAAAATGTCCTATCCAAACAAATGTTTCGCAACATTTTTGAAGGACGTCACTCAGAATCGAGAGTTCCTGCAATCGATTGTAATCTCGAGTCAAAGTGACGGGCGTTGACGGGACAAGGCGGACAAGGGCATATTGAGTCGCGTCTGCTAGGTTTAAAGGTACTTTGTCCCAATTGAAACTGGCTTCCTTGAAAGCCGTTGAATATTTCCACCGTTTTAAGTTTTCAATGAAGCGGAGGATGGAATTTTGGGAAGCTGGATTTTGTAAGGTTATTTTTGTATGTTGTCTTGTTGTTCGTTGTGGGATTTTAAATGATTTGGCAGTATGTTTATTTATTAATATACTATATTGTACACCAAAAAATACATTACAAAAAAATAAATCAAACTACAAAATATACAGGGTCAAATTAAATAATAATAATTAAATTAGCTATCAAAACTCCGCGGACGTAATGGAATCGATAAAACAAAAAAATAATTATTTTTTAAATTTAATTATATTTATTAAACTGATATTTCAAGTGACTACACTAAATGCGGTCACCCGCAACCACATTTAGTGTAGTCATTTGAAATATCAGTTTAAAAATCAGCTTTTTACTGTGTAAACTTCACGGACGTGATGAGAATCGATATCTCACCACGACAAAATTAAAGAAAACAGATTTTCTCAACTCATACGTTGAGTAACAAAACTTTTTGTTTTTATTCTATAGTATTATATAACGATAACCATCACGTCTGCAGAGTTTCGCTAGCTAATTGAATTTGACCCTGTATAATGGGCGGCGTTATCGCTTTCTGTGATATCTATGTTATGTACGCTATGTTGTGTGTCTTTCTTTATACAGATTGAACGACACCCTAATTGCGTAACACACTATCAATCACAATCTGAATAATTTCGAAGGATATTGCTAATCCATTGCTTCCTAATTCGAAAAAATTGTCTGCTCAACAACGTAATTAACGCAATGAATGTTGCTGAACTGTCAAAATGAAACCCATTACTACTGATAGACTGTTACGCAATTACCCCGCTGGTTTATTATAATCTAATCAATTAATTAATGGACTACCTCGTTCGTCTAGTGGTCGCATTCATTCCCTGGTCGGGCAAAGTGTTATTTGCGTTTATCCATCAGGAATTTCTCAGTAGCTGCCCGGAATCTGGATTTGTGCCCAGTTGATAGCAATAAGCTTATTGCCCCACATTACATGGGACTTAAACTTAACTCGCGAAACGTAGGTGTACTGTAAGTACAGACGCCAGCACATCAAGCTACCCGAAACTGTCAAATTTTCCCAAACAACTTTGAACCTTATGCTTTAGCGATAAAGTTGAAAATCTATTAAAGAAATTTGACAGATTGTAGGTAGTAGTTTGATGTGCTGGCGTCTGTACTATGAAGAAATCAAACAAACTTACGATTTCTTTACGTTTATTTTGACTGAACGTCTTTACATTTTTCCGACAAAATAACACTGTTTTATTCTAAACAAAAAAACCTATGAGACCTCGTTCTAAACTTGCTTGACTGTTCGACTGCGACCATAGATAAATCTATTGCCAGCCTGCATTACGTAAGGTCGACTTTAGCGGACAACCTTTACAGTACCTACACCTCTTCCTAATCCTTCGGGAATTACAGGCGTCGATGTATCTAATGTATATAATAATATGTTATATGTATATCAATTAATTAAATGTCAACTTACCTATGTGATTGGTGGTTTCTATTTTGGATTAATTATCAATCATGATAGCTAACATCATATTATTATGATAGCAGATGCACTAACAGACTTGATATTATAAGGCTTTCGGGAGTCGGGGGTTTGTCGCCTTTTAAGGCCACCCAAGGGTAACTAATCCGGATTAGCCACGTAGCAGGTATAGTAAATGCTACAGGCCCTAGGAGGGCCTGCTCTTGGATGTACAAAAATACCAAGTCATGTTCCTATTTTGTTTTATCACATGTGTAAATCTTGGAATTATTTATTTTAATCTTCTGCCTAAGGTACAAAGGGCATTCTCTGCCAGTCAACCATGGGTGGCTTAGAGATAAGATGGCAGGTGCTCGGTTTAACAGGAGTTAATAACAATAAAAAAATTTAAAAAAAGATAACATAAACACACACACACACATCCATTAGGTTCTAAAGTTTCTTCAAGGGGCCCCTTGGTAGAATTTGTTACAGGCCCAGCTCAGGCTTAATCTGACACTGCCTAAGCCACCATCTCCACGAGCGAGAGAATCGCAGCGATATAATAGTCTCAATCAGATTTAATAGAAACTCTATGAATCAATCTACACCCGGCGATATCATCGCGACGATAATTTGATGGCACCGCATGACGGTCTCCGCCATAGAACTATATTTAAAAAAACTTCTTTTTTTTATCTATGGTCGCCGCGATTTTCTCGCCCGAAGAGATGGCGCCTAAACTTATATACCTACGACCGCGACCCTGTCAACCTAATTCATCTTTAAACTATTATCTTGTCTAACAAGCTCTTACCTAGTTTCAGAGATTTCAGAGCACATTCATCAGCAATTGACATACAATTTGCTCTTCATGCCCTCTACATTTCAATATTGTGGTTTCAAGCTGTGACTTAAACATGTAATTTCAATGGAAACTCTGACTGGTTTCAATCGACACTCCAATTGTTTGACGAAAACTCGATTAACATTAAAATTATTTAGTTATGCTGTGGACTGAAACTCTTAATGACTGAGTTGTATTTGAATCGTTAGTCAACATTGAAGGTTTTCATTTCCAGGTAAAGTTTAAGTAATGGTATTTGGAAAATCAATTAAGTATACTTAATAAAACAATAATAAAAATCTTTATTACTAGAAAAATGGGTACAGTAAAACAAACAAATTTGGTCTTATAGGTACATGTAATGTGCACTTAGATGTCAAAGGAGTGCTTTGTTTGGCACTCGTACTAGGATTACCCTGTCTCACGAATGCCAGAATTAGATTTTCGGCAGTATTTCTAGACCTTTTTGTTCACCATAATATTATTATTAAAGTGAAAACTTCATTAGGCGTTTTGAGCGATTTTTGGTACGGAAAATAACCTGGAATGAACAGCCCGGAGTTTGAAAGACAGTCTTGTTTCATATTGAATGGTTTTTTCGAATGGAAAACCCAATAACACATTTATGCTCGGCCCGGGAATCGCAGTCCCACTTGGTACCACGAGACCAACGACGGGCAGTCATATATTAATCACCTTTTTTTTTTGGATGGGTAATCATCTAATGACTCTTGCGAGTCCTAGACCAAACGAGGCAGCCCACTCCATCATATAAACAAAAATATTAACGCCTTACGATGTTGTCGATTTGTGGGGATGTAGGCTCAGCGATCAATTTAAAGTCGAACCCTATCACATTGCACAATAGATATCCAACCGTGCATTGCACAATATCACGATTTTTTTTTTTTTTCGAAATCATCTAATGACTCCTCCCGCTCTGGGTGGAGCGGAAGGGAGTGTCAGACTCTTACTGACTAAAACGCACCCGTGTTCCTTCCTTAGCCCTTTATGTTCCGGGGCAGCGGTAACCCTTTCGGACGATCCCGCTACCCCGGCAGGCTTCGGCCCTGGCGGGCCCCTTCCTTTATGCAGACATCTCTTTGAGGCGCGCGTGGAACACATACGCGCCTAACCCCCTTACTAATAAACGTTGAATAGCGTATGTATAGTTACACAACGCTTTGTCTTCTTCTTTCGAAAGTCAAATTACTGACGACTGAAAGAGATAAATCGCTGTGTAACTATTCATCTGATATAATAAGTACGTTTATTAGTAATGGGGTAAGGGAAAAGATAGTATAGGTTTAAAGATATTTATTCTCAAAAAAGACACAAAGTCACTTACATGAGAACAATGCTTAAAATATAAATTATATAAGGTTCGTCACAGACGTCACGGTAGCAATATTATGATACACCCATCCAATGCATTCAACTTTTGTGAAGGGTGTTATTTGTGATTAAATAAGCAGCTAATTGAGTTTTGAATGCATTGAAAGAGTGCAACTGTTTTATACATGAGGGTATTTTGTTATATAATTGTACTCCTTCAAAAGTTAACATTTTTTTGCCAAACTTTGTTCTCATCTTCGGTAAAATCAGAAAACTAGCTCGGCGACTGCTACGTTGCACAGTGGGCCCATACTGAAAATTAGTGGACTTAGGCAACAAAGTTCCAATATCGATGCGATTTTTTTTTATATGACGTGTTATGATATTCCTGACAACTTTTATTCTTATAACATTTCTTCTAAAGTTGATAGTTTGTCTTGAAAAAAATTAATTAGATTATTTTGTATGGAGCGAATCACGTTTAATTTTTTTTCTTCAATTGTACTAATATGTTGGGTGTGTGGCGTGAGTATATGATAGCTAGGGTCATTCTCTATCCACGAAAAAAAAAACAGCGCCGGCCATCTGCGGCAGCGCGAGTAATCATTCGGTAAAAAAAAAATGTTATGTAAGATTTTTTTTTGCCATTTAAAATAAATTCAAAGTAAATTTTTTGTGTCATTAGGCTAATTCACCTTCTCTTTATTAAATATATAGTTTTAACAGCGCATAGGTACTTATAACTAATTATTCTGGTAGAAATTTAGTAATTATTGCTATGTTATCGGTAGCACCTGCATTGTGATTGATGACTCATTTGTTATTGCGCTCGGCTAAGCGCATAACTAATGAGTCATCGAAAAATGCTCGTCTCTGATTGGCTGAATAATTTTCACTCACTGATAACAGTGTCCACTACTTGAGTAATTAACACTGTCTATAAATATAAAGACATTCATTAAGTCCATCTAGTTTCGCTCTTGTCGCTTATTTGTGAACACAGTGAAATACTTTTATTTTTATATTTACATTAGAACTATGGCTGGATTTTGTACCAACCTAGATTTTTTTGTGAAATTAAGAAGTGGCGGTGATCTGAAAAATCATATGTTTCTATATGAAAGTATCATTTCTGTCTTGACTACCGAAGTTTCTGAAGAAGACAACAACCGAATCAAGGAGTTCTGTCGACTTTTTTGTGTAAATCTAAATAAAAAGTGGATAGAGTCAAGTAGAAACCAAAAAACTTTTATGAATCGTGTAAGTAATCGCAAGTGGTTGGAAAAAAACATCAACTGGCCTGTTTGTGACAGTGTTGACCTGAGAAGTGAGATGGGCTTTTCGGACGCAGTCTTATCTGAACCTGTGGATATAGATTCCCATGTTCCTACTCTTGCAGTATGTACTGCGGAAGCGGGAACATCTACAGAAAAGGAGCACAGAAAACCATTCGAAGAGTTAAGTAAGAAGCAAAAAAAAAGACGTTCTACTTCCATAGTAGAAGAAAATTCCGAAGAAGAGTTGCAGACCTGGTACATAACAAAATTGAAAGACAACGGCAAAACGAATCTGGCAAAAGTGATCGAATACCTTTCCAGTAATCCAGATGCCCTATCCGAAGTAGACGAGCGACTATTCAAAAAGCAGAGCTTAAGTACTGTCTCTGAAGATAACTGTTTAGCTCTTTATACATCACTTGCGCTCTCGAAATGGAAGTACTTAGCTCTTCGACAATTTCTGAAAGAAGAAAACTGTGCTGCCTTTCCATCTTATCCAAAGCTTGTAAATGCCAAGAAAAGATGTTACCCACCACAAGAGAGTATGGAGATTACCGAAAAAGGAGCTCAAATTAAATTGCAAGCGCTATTGGACCACACTGTGGAAAGGATTTTACTAGGTATTAGTAATTCTGTTGATAGGTCTCAAAATAAAGAACTCAAGTTGACCTGGAAATGGGGACTTGATGGTTCTTCGTCGCAGAGCAATTATAAACAGAAAACGTCTACAGAGTTCGATGATTCATCAGTAGTCATGATAAGCATCGTCCCTCTTCGGCTAGTGTCTACTAGCCCATCTTCTGGGAATGAAAATATAGTTTGGGAGAACCCCACACCTTGCTCAACTCTGTACTGTCGACCGGTGAAGTTCACTTTCACTTCGGAGACAGCTGATTTTATAATGTCTGAAGAGTCTGAGATGAAAAAACAAATTGATGAACGAATATCTACACAGTGTGGAAATATTATTGTATCACATGAATTGCATATGACCATGATTGATGGAAAAGTGGCCAATATTATTGCTGAAGTACCATCATATGCAACGTGTCCTATTTGCTTGGCAAAACCGAGCGAGATGAATAATTTAGACGCTTTGACTTCCAAACCACTTCGTGAAGAAATTTACAAACAAGGAATTTCTTCACTGCATATGAAGATTCGGTGTATGGAATGTCTTCTCCATATATCTTATAATCTGGATTTTCAACGATGGACTGCTCGAGGCGAACATAAGGCTTTGAAACAAGCTAAAAAAAATACCACGCAACAAGAGTTTCGTGAGCAAACTGGAATGCTGATTGATATAGTCAAACAGGTATGTATTTAATTTTGGCTCTTTTTATGTTGTTTGTGTATTATATCTCTATGTATTGTATATTACAGTATTGTTTTCCCATTTTAGGGTTTTGGAACTACAAATGACGGGAATACTGCGAGGCGCTTTTTCCAAGATTACAAAAGATCATCCAGAATAACGGGAATTGACGAAAATCTGATTTTCAGATTTTCCGTTATTCTACAAGCCATATCATCAGGCAAAAACATTGACTGTGAAAAATTTAGAAGATACTGCAGAGAAACAGCTGATGTGTACGTGCAACACTATTCGTGGTACTACATGCCAGTTAGTGTACATAAACTTCTAATGCACGGTGCAGACATCTGTAACCACTTTGGTGTTTTGCCAATCGGTAAGTAAAAAATAAATATAGTTTGATGTATTATTTGACTCAATTGCGTTTTGAAATTAAAATGTATGTACTTATTCGTTTTAGGTATCTTATCTGAAGAAGCTTCGGAAGCCCGTAATAAGGACTTCAGAAACGTCAGGGAGTGGCACACTCGGAAAACGGGGAGAATAGCAACAAACGAAGACATCCTCCATGGACTTCTAATAAGCTCTGATCCCCACATATCCTACATAAGGCCTAAAATATTGAAACAGGGTCATAATTAGTTGTTGCCTGAAGCAATTCAGTTGTTACAGACTACTGAGCCTCCCTGTGACAGTGAGATTATGGAGGAAGAAGAATGCCTCATAGCAGAGTCCGAAAATTTGCCGGACCCACTAGCACTTCTGGAACAAGAAATAATGTGATCCGGCTCTAGATTATCCTCACAAAAGCCCATCAGGGCTAGGTATATGACAAACAGCCCTTTTCAGGGCTACAATTACTTCACAGTTTCATACGCTTGATTATGTAGATAATTATCAACGACTTGCCCGTACAAATTTAAATTATTTCACCTATCATTAACAAAATTAGTATAACCTGAAACTTATTACGATATTTATTCAACAATAGATAACGTGCAGTTAAAAAAATAACACAGCCAATCAGAGACAAGCATTTTTCGACGACTCATTAGTTATACGCTTAGACGAGCGCAATAACAAATGAGTCATCAATCACAATGCAGGTGCTACCGATAACATAGCAATAATTACTAAATTTCTACCAGAATAATTAGTTATAAGTACCTATGCGCTGTTAAAACTATATATTTAATAAAGAAAAGGTGAATTAGCCTAATGACACAAAAAATTTACTTTGAATTTATTTTAAATGGCAAAAAAAAATCTTACAAAACATTTTTTTTTACCGAATGATTACTCGCGCTGCCGCAGATGGCCGGCGCTGTTTTTTTTTTCGTGGATAGAGAATGACCCTAGCTATCATATACTCACGCCACACACCCAACATATTAGTACAATTGAAGAAAAAAAATTAAACGTGATTCGCTCCATACAAAATAATCTAATTAATTTTTTTCAAGACAAACTATCAACTTTAGAAGAAATGTTATAAGAATAAAAGTTGTCAGGAATATCATAACACGTCATATAAAAAAAAATCGCATCGATATTGGAACTTTGTTGCCTAAGTCCACTAATTTTCAGTATGGGCCCACTGTGCGTTGGGTTACTTGTTTTACTTTAATAAACGATAAGTTAGTCTGTATACTTTTGTTAAGTGCCTTACGAATGAAAATACATGTATTGTAGATATATAGCTGTCTAATGTTCATTATTTTGTTATAGTATACAGCATACAGCCCATTTAGGAGACCATATTTTTGTAAAGGAGACGTTCAATAAATGTATGGGGCTTGGTACTAAAATAATTGAAAATTTAAACAGCCTTCTGAGCTATATAGACTGAAAGAGGGTACATAATTATTTTGATCTCTTTGGGCATTTAATTTTTTTTTACAGCCGCCCGTTTTTTTTTAAACAAGTGTTGAAAAATAAAATGCTTGCATCACTAACTAGAGTCTGTCAAGCGAGTCTAGTCCCATGAAAAAGGCGGCAAATTCAAAAATCTTTCAGGTGTCAACACTGATATAGTACACTGAAAACTCATTGATACTTGAAATTTTTATAAAAATAATTATTTGGGATAAATTAAAAATAAAGCATTTCAATATAGATATTTATTTGTCACAATCTGAACTATAATCAGTATCAAGAAATTCAATGCCTTCATATGAGAAATCACTGTCAGTATCATCATTACGTACAGAAATTATGAAGGGTTCCAACTCTGTTTTGGATATCCTGTCTCTTACTTTGTACTTATTTAACTAAATTATCAATTGTGCTTTTTGTTAATTCATCATCCAAGGTGGCTGAAAAAAAAATTACGACAATCTCTTATAGTTGCTTTCACTTATAGATGCCCCAGTAAGTTTCTACATCATGACTACGACGTCTGAATCTAAACCAAAATCGAAATCGTGATCACATCACTTTTAAAATAAATAAAATTAGACAGTTGTGCAAAAAGTATCAACATGTTTTAGCCAACCTACCTGATGTTGAAACGATTTCATCTAAAAGTCGTCGTTTTTCCGATAACTCGTTGTCAGATTCAATCTTTACTTGATTATATTTATTCATCATTGTAAATAACAGGCTCCTGACACTACTTTTGATAGGTTTCGGCATGATTAAATTAAAAATTCAACAAAAACCGGAATGTTTCGAGTTTAACAATAGAATTTGTGACAATTTGTTTGACAGATAATAGTATTGCCATTATAAGAAACCAGCAAAATGGTTGTGGACTAGACTCGCTTGACAGACTCTACAAACATTGTATATATTTTAGGGTTGGCAGCCCTGTGGCAAATGACGTGACAATGACAATGTCAGCAGTGACTGCTGACTGACATTGTCATTGTCATTTCTCATTGTCAATTATCATAGAAATAAGTGGATGTATAAAAAGGAAAAAAAAAAAAAGTGGATGTACAGACGCCAGCACATCAACCTACTACAATCTGTCAGATTTCTGTAATAGATTTTCAACTTTATCGCTAAAGTATAAGGTTCAATGTTGATTGGGAAAATTTGACAGTTAGGTTGATGTGCTGGCGTCTGTACATACTTGTACTTTATAATTAAGTACATTAATATATTTGTTGACGTATTTTTCTACATATAAAACCACTCCGCCTCGCGGACTTTTATAAGTGGTTATGGTGTTTTTTCTATTTCAACGTCATTCTGACATTACAGATTTGACCTTTTTTCGACACGTTTTGATATTGCATTGTAATGATAATCAATATTTTTTGCCTCAATTTCATGAAGCTGCAGCTAAAATTATAATAAAATCTCAAAGTATTTAATAGAAACGGAAACTTTAGCCACATATTTTGAAATAATTATATCGCATAGAAATGAATAAATAAAGGCTATGTGCGTTTTGTTTGTACTGAAACATTTTTCACATTTTTACGAAAACAGGCGCCTGAAAAAATCATATTTAACTTTAATCGAGTAGCTTAATAAATAAGCTTTCTAATAAGGTACAGACGCCAGCACATCAACCTACACCTAACTGTCAAATTTTCCCAATCAACATTGAACCTTATGCTTTAGCGATAAAGTTGAAAATCTATTACAGAAATCTGACAGATTGTAGTAGGTTGATGTGCTGGCGTCTGTACATCACATTAGCGTTTAAAAATATTCGGAATATTGTACCACTTTTGACCTCTCCTTTAAGAAGATAAAGTTATTAACAGTTTATCTTTCTTTAGTAAATGGAATTGTATCACTTCTATTTATTCATGTGAAGTGGTTGTCTTTGAAAGATTAAGCTAAAATCACTTCTTCAATTTACTAACGGTTGCTAAGCGGAATCGAGTCCTTTGAAGGCTAAAAACGGTATTAATAGCAAATCTGATGAAGCTTCGTTTAGATTCAAAACAAAGATTTTGCTGAAGGACAGCACTTACTTACTTACCGGTTCTTGGTATATTTAGTGAATAAGTAGCAGATTTATTCACGCTTTGGTCTAGAAGTCGCAAGTCTAATCGTCAGTTTCCTCAGTTGATTCTTAGGACGGGCAAAGTGTTCATTAGTTTTATCTACAGGAAGTTCATGACTTAGTAAAAAAGCAATTAAAAAGCAAGCAATCTGTACCATTTTGAAGGATATTGCAAATCCATTGCTTTACGAGTATGTTCGAAAAATTTGTCTGCTCAACAACGATAATAACGCAAAGAATGTTGTTGAACTGACAAGAACGACGTTGCTAGGTACTGTTAGTGTGTCATGCAATAACTCCGCTGCTCCCAGTGAATGGCAATAGGCACGCCTTCTATTACATGGGATAGGGACTGGGCTTGGGCCTTATTACATGGGAGGCATTACTTACATACTTACATTTTGATATATTATGATATGACACGACTGGTGTAGGTATATTCCGTATATTACATGAGCTACGAGTATATGTATACTCGTAGCTGCCGAAATACAACCACAACCCTTTTGGAGAAATAGACGTCCAAGGATTTTGTACTGCAGATTTACCGCTCAGAGTCTTGATCACCCGTAGGTATGCGAAGTATGTGTCCCCAAAACATAAACAAAGCCTTTGACGTCCCCAAATTAAATTCAAGAACATACAACGTGACATCGTTCAAAATTAACGTCTTGTCAAGCGTTTCTCAAACGTTGACGATATTTCACGCGCGCCCGCTGACCGCAAGATGGCGTCTCAAAGATGGCTGACACGAGTTGACGTGACGCGTTACGCATATATTGGATTTCTGTTGTCAGTCTGTCATTTATTGAATTACGTTACGTTGCGCAGCGGCGACGTGCTCGCTTTGTTGTCCTCGAAGTTATACGAAATATAATATTAAAGATGGAGTTTTGTATGTAGATTTTTGATGTGATATTATTGAAGGGGTTTTGTGATGATGCCCCACGGCTGCTCAAATATTCAGATAATATTTCAATAGGCTTGTGACAAGTTTGCCAGCGGGGTAATTGCGTAACAGTACGAAAGACTTTCATTTTGACAGTTCAACAACATTCATTGCATTATTTAGGTAGGTACGTTGTTGAGTAGACAAATTTTTCGAACATATTATGAAAGAGAGAAGATTAGGTACCTAGCAATATCCTTCAAAATGATTCAGATTCTGAAGTGCTTTACGTAATTAGAGTGCTGTTACCATAAATTTAGTAAGTAGGTACATGATTCTGTACCCCCAGCGTCGGCATTAGTCGGTTATTTAAAAAAAAATCGCTGTTACATACATTTTAACCGCGTAGGTATGTATTACACTTTTCTGTGCAACAGGTGTCTTTTTTTTATAACCGACGAAAAATGTCTACGTTTCTAAAATCACGTGCTGAATTCATGGTTACAGTTTGTGCGTCGATGTCCCTGCTATCCTGCATTTTTACATTACAGTTGACCGCAAGACAGCCGGTGACATTTAGACCTTGAACTGGCCAAGCGTAGTCTATAGTTTCAACCATAGATATATGAAAGTTTCTATGGTTTCAACTGAATAAGAGGCAGTTTATGTACAGACGCCAGCACATCAACCTACACCTAACTGTCAAATTTTACCAATCAACATTGAACCTTATGCTTTAGCAATAAAGTTGAAAATCTATTATAGAAATCTGACAGATTGTAGTAGGTTGATGTGCTGGCGTCTGTACAGAGAGGTAATTGCGAACACACTATCAACCACAATCTGAAACATTTTGAATGATATTGCTAATCCATTGCTTCATATGTTCGAAAAAATTGTCGGCTCAACAACGTAAATAACGCAATGAATGTTGTTGAACTGTCAAAATGAAAGCCTTTCCTACTGTTAGTGTGTTACGCAATTACCCCGAGGCTATGACAAATAAGATAGGTAGGTACATCTAGATTCGGTAATTCTCCCGGCGCATCATTTCCATCGTTTATTTTACCCTAAGTACAGATAAATCCTCAATACATTAATGTTACAAAGAAGTTTGTCCCTATACTAGGCATAATCATCCTTAAATCGATTTGCAACACCCAGTCTTTTGGAAATATCACAGTTGCGAAGTAGATGATGAAATATTTCAGCGATATAACACTGTCGCTTCAAATCTTCGGGTTTGGCCCAGAATTCCGGGGGTAGGTACCACTTTTGACAAATACCCTTTTGACGTGGACTCCCCCTTCGTTAGTTACGGCTATATTTCATTCGGAAACGCTGAAAAACAGTTTCAGTTTCTTATACCTAACTGATATTTTGAAACACAAAAGAAGACAAAATATTTAAAATTAGAAGTTAGTATTATTTCCGTAAGTAAATATATTTGTTGTATGTATAGATAACGTAACTATTTACACTAGTTAGGTACAAATTAAATGACTAACAAAGGACATTTAGGCGTCGAAGTACTCGTTCGCGTCGCTGTCATCCGGAAATGTCCCTTATTTTGTTTCCTTCGCATTTAAATATTCAAACAAAATAGGATTGCTTTGAAACTAGTAGGAGGTGAGTTAGGTATGTGGCATGCCAGCAATGATATAAAAATCTTGGAGTCTGGGATTATGCCCGGTTGATGACAATAAGCTCGCCCCCTATTACACTCGGCAGCACGCAACAGTGCTGCCGCAGCAATATATTCTCTATAGGTTTATAAGAGATTACAATAGTGCTGCGGCAGCACTGCTGCGTGCTGCGGAGATCGGAATCATACTTTTAAACATAACTGCCAAGCACAATAGCTGCAACGAAAGCACTAGGAAGTGGTGAAGGGCGGGCGTTTTGGGGGACTGTCGTATGTAATTTTGACGTTCGAAAAGTGCTGATTCTCAGCCTAATTTGATTAGATGACTTTTGATTTTTATTTTTTATTTTGCCAAAATGTGGGTGTACGTACTTACAATTGGTACACCTCTGCCTTGTCCTTCAGGGATTGCAGGATTGATGTTATTTGATATGAACATGTCTACCAAAACGCACTTTCACTATGTTTTCCAACTTCCACGCGGATGGAGTCGCGGGCATATCCACCCCCTATAAACGTCACACGACCCTACTGAAACCCCTGCACATTATGCAGTATGTACCTATTCATGCCATACTTTTTATTCCACAGTCGGATTGTCTGATATTCTGGTTGCTATCGACCGTGACGGCGGGCCTCCTCGCAGTATGCATCGTCGGAACTCAATACTTTGTGATTGAGGGAACCAATTTTGGTAAGCTCGACGCAAGCGCTCGAAAAGAGGAAGGTGTGTTTTGTTTTTGCTTTTTTTTTAGTTCTAGGCCTCTAGGGTTAAAAAAGGAAATTTTGCTGTTTGAAAATTGAAATTTTTCAGAATTAAAAGTTTGTTTAAATTTTGCTAAACCGTTTTGTTTGTCGTGCGAAGTGCAAAAGCAAAATTGCCTTTTGATTATTTTGAAAGACAAGTCCAGATGTTTGAAAAAGGCTGTATTATTATACTGTTTTCTTTAGTTGTAGGCATATCAATCAATTTAAAAATGCATATTATCAAGAGAAGGCGTTGTTGAAACAGCGAGGCCAGCCATGGTCCCAAAAAGCTGCAAGTGGTATCATAGAGGCTGTGGTAGGCATACGAGTACCTACTTTAAAGGTGATGGAGAAATGAGATGGATCCTTTTTTAGGGATACCTATATTATACTGCGCCTAATACCTTAATATTCCTAAGCTATTCAGGAAACTTCAATCTCATTTAGGCAAAACTGCAGTGAGTAGGTTATCCACCTTCGAGTGTAAGATAGGTACTTACAGACAAAAAAAATGTTTAGGCAAATTGACACCCTGAAGCCCTTTGTACACGGCACGGTCCCACAACAGTTCTGTCTACATTACGTGCGAATACAAGACAGTTATGTTATGAATGAATCAGTTGGTATACTTTCAGGCATCTCCCACCGCATCACCGAAACTGCCATGGACTTTTTCATGGCTATAGTCCTCTGCGGGTACTCAGTCACGGTCTACCTTCTCTGGAAGGACCATTACGTCATGTGGAATCGGTGGCGAAGGGCCAACGTCAACGTCAGACTACTTCTGACGCCAGATTCGCTGCCAGTACCATTCGTACCAAGAGCTAGGTATAATGTGGTTTAATTTTTCTTTGTCGTATTATATTATTTAGCAACTTTGTGTGATCAGTATTAAATATTATATGGTATGGTTCGTTGTTTGAGTTTATGTATAAATTAGTTTTTCTCCACGTCAAAGAGACGCCAGCACATCAACCTACCCCAAACTGTCAAATTTTCCCAATCAATCTTGAACCTTATGCTTAAGCAATAAAGTTAAAAATCCATTAAAGAAATCTGACAGATTGTAGTAGGTTGATGTGCTGGCGTCTGTACCTTTTCGTCAATCCAGCAATACATTTAGAGATCTCGGAAACTATTCTAGCAATATCTTTCTACAGATTTTTATCGGTCATCGGCAGTCATGGACATTCACGCCCGGACTTTTTAGACCAAGATCATCTCAAAATCAAAAAGTTCAGGGGACCCTTGAACTTTTTGCTGAATAATTATGAACCCCTGCCACTGACTCGTCCCATGGCCCATCAGGCATAGACTATACACTTATCCATGGCCTGCGTCAGTCACGTAGATCTTGTTCATAAGAAATGCACAAAACCTTGGTAAAAACAAAAATACGAAAATTACGAAATACAACCACGACATCATTATTTTTCAACAAAAGACCTTGTTTACAAGTAGTTACAGGGATGACAAACGCCTATGATTTGCAGCCAGTGCTGTTTGGCTCTCTGCCAAGCCCAGATACCCTCTCGAAGGTGGGTGTTGAGTGGCTTTGTAAATTCACCCAATGAAAAGATTAGATAGGGAATTTATGCAAAATCAGGTGTGTTAGCAAATTGGCAAGCTGCCATTTTGAATTAGCGCAGGAAACACCGCATGCGGCCTGTGTTTTGGTAAGTGGGGGACAGATATTTATTTAATAGGCATAAGTAAATAAAATCTTGTGATATGGGATGGTTTTCCCAGTTATTATTTGACTGGAGTTGAGGGAGGCAGGGAGGACTTATATGAGAGACAGACGTGATGATAGAAGTAACAGGGGCGAAGATTACAGCTAAGACATGGTTACGTCAAAGCTCAAAAGTACCTGGGCATTTGGGTAGGATTCAAGCTACAAGCAGAAGTTAATTAAACTGCCATAATCAAAATCAAAATATTTTATTTCACATAAGGTATACATGGGCACTTATTCATGAAACGTCAGAAGCTAGGTGCACGCGGTTCCAATTGGTCGTTACCTATGGAGAAGAACCGGCAAGAAACTCCACGGTTAGGTACTCTTTTAAAAATAATTGGCTTTTGCAATTGTTAAGGAAATTTTGCAAATTTGGTTATGATGACTCGGAACAATTAATATAAAGATCCTGACCTGCCACCAAATCAAATGAAGCACAATGGAACAAACACGCACACTTACACACACACACCATACAAACATCACATATACACACGTAAGTACCATACCATACCTGAAATCACCTCTCTAGTCTCCACTCTGGAATTCGTACTCCGAGCCCCAAGATACAGACAGATAACTGTCTAGTTTGGGGCTCACTAGTTAATACTATATTATTGTAACCTAGCTGTAGCTACTGATATCGTATTAACTTGCTGTTAACCATTGAACCTGCTTAATGTATTACCGACAATAAAATAATATTTTCTAATGTTTTCATATTACAGTAGTGGGAGGACAGCGTGGGCCTGTCAGCAAGTACGGTACTTGATAAATTAAAAAATGGTCTACAGATGTCTAGGCCTAGAAAGTCCTCACATTTACAATATAAGAATCTATCAAAAGGATAAATAAAATATAAAAATCTACTAAAACCAAGTGATATGATTACCATTACAACCACTAATAAAGAGGTGAAAATTAGAATTGTCTGTATACCAGCAATCACCACGTTTAGCACATAGGGATTGCAATTCTATAAGATGAATTATTAGAGAAGTACGCTGCTCCTCAGCCTCTTGAGGCATAATCTCACAGTTATGGGTGGTTTCATCTTCTCCGGATAAAATAATTTAATCAATATCCGTTGATTTAATATACCTAAATTGATATTTCTCCTCCTTAGATCATTTTTATTTTTCCTTGTATATAATCCGGAAAAAGTTGCTGGAAAATAAAAATTCAACGCTGAACGCAACCGTAGAAAAAATAAAACGAACTACGAACGAAGACGAACGCACCCGAACATAAAGTCGTTAATGGCGGGCCGCGTTTGTTGACTTTTATTTGTTGTTGTAACGGAAAACGTGATTTTATTAGTAAATACTATTGAGATTAAATCAATATAATTAAGAGGCAGTGCCTGTATAGTTTTCGCAGGGTTTAATAAGGTTGAAAGATGAGTTTCAACTTCGGTTCGGCTACTACGACGGCAGGAAGCACATTCGGCACTGCCACCCCTTCTACAGGTAAATTTCTCTAAATGTCTCTATTAATTCCCACTAATTACTAAGAAATATCTGTAATTGGGCTATCTCCATGCTTACTGGATATTTAGAGAAAATTTATGAATATTCATTTGCATTGATGTCAAATCCTAACCTAACCTTTTCTAAAATTGTGAAACAGCAGAACACAAACGTAATCTATTTTCTATTCAATTTGATTGCTCGGTTACAAAGATAAATTTCAGAGAAATAAAAAGTTCCTATCATTATCTTCTTTTAGCAAACTAATTAGACAACCAAAATACATCTCCAAAATTTTTATTTTTGTACTCTCAATGACAAAAATTATTGGGTTTTTGATTTAAAAATCAAATAATTGTAACTGTTTTAGGTTCTGGGTTTGCATTTGGCAGTGGTGATGCTGCTAAACAAGGATTATTTGGAGCTGGAGGCAATAATACAGGTAAAACTATAATTTCTTTAGTAATTTATTACTCGTGTAAAACTTCTTTCAAAAGTCGTTTAAGGGGGAAGTGCCAGGGTAGCCCGCGAAATTCAAATTTTCTTACGTTTTTCGCAATTTTCAGATCAGTGTCAGGTTGTATTTTGATCAAAATTTGATTCGCGACTATAACAGGTACGTATTTACAGAATTATAATCATTACAATCATTAATACATCTTTCTAAGTTAGATTTGTACCACGACAACAAATCTCTTATGGAAAACTGCTTAGTGGTACAAATCTAACTTAGAAAGATGTATTAATGATTCTAATGATTTAGAGTTAGATTTGTACCACGACAACAAATCTCTTATGGAAAACTGCTTAGTGGTACAAATCTAACTTAGAAAGATGTATTAATGATTCTAATGATTATAATTCTATAAATACGTACCTGTTATTGTCGCGAATCAAATTTTGATCAAGATACAACCTGACACTGGCCTGCAAATTGCAAAAAACGTAAGAAAATTTGAATTTCGCGGTTTTTCGCTTTCACCTTAATAGGCTCATGTAAGTGCTAGCTCCTATTTTACAACTATCTCTCCTGTTGGTGATTGAATATGCATTCAACGAACATCCATACTTGTCTTAAAGTAACCTATATACTCGCAACATATGATTAAGGCACTTCTAAAAGTGTTTCTGTCTCTGCAATGCGCCATTACAGACAGCATGAGACTTGACAGCATATTAATATTTGGGTGTTTTGTATGTATCTTTATTTGCATAAATGTGGTAAATAATAATGTTTAGTCATCAATAAATAAATAAGAATACAATATATGACATGTTCGGTGAGCCAAAAACTAAGCGTTACTTGTATCTTGTGGCATAGTAAATATTAAGGATTTATAGATATTTTTAGAGCAGGACACATTCTGCCATAATAGCAGGCAAATTATTTACAATTACCGGTTGTAGCAGTATTCTAAATAGCAAACCATTATAATATCTAGGTACTTTTCTAAATAAGGAATCATATTGTATACTTCTTACACTACAGAAAACAAGCCAGCATTCAATTTCGCAAGTCCTTCAGGAGGAGGGTTCGCATTTGGTGCCGCTAAAACTACAGCAGCCCCCACATCTTCACTTTGTAAGTATGATGATAATGATGATGATGGGGCTCCCTTTTCCGCACTTGAGACTCCAACATACTTTACTTTGTGTTACTGTTTTATACCAAGGTGTGGGCACATTTACTCCTCGTGCATATAAATATTTTAGAAAAGGGATTGGTGTCCAATTAACGGAGAAACGCTAAGGTAGTCTGTGAAATTAAAAATTTACTTATCAACGCTTGAAAGGCAAAATTACTTAATCGCAAAATTAGGGTTTGGCGGTTAAGTAATTTTGCCTTTGCAGTGAAGATAATTTATTTTTTTTCTGAATAGTTAAACTGTTTTCCTGTAAAGTTAGCCCTATGTCGCTTAGTCAATTTTGTCTTTCAAGTGTCCTTATGTTTTTTTGCATTTTGCCATTCAATGTCAGGTGGTATGTTGATTAAAATATGATTGGCCACCATAATCTTCTCCATAGGAAACAACCAATTGGAACCGTGCACCTAGCTTCTGACGTTTCGTAAGTGCCCATGTAGGTTTATCTAAATATATAAAAGAAGAAATGACTGACTGACATATCAACGCACAGCCCAAACCGCTGTGTCTAGAGATTCCAAACTTGGCACGTACGTTCCTTATGAGGTCTAGGGGTGCACTAAGAAAGGATTTTTCAAAATTCACCCCCTAAGGGGGTGAATGGGGGGGGTGAAATTTCACGCGGACGAAGTCGCGGGAAGAAGCTAGTATGAAATAAAATATTTTGATTTGATAACAAATATGTTGGATTAGAATTGGCCCCAAATGTCACAATTTTATGAAATAACGATTCAATAGGACACTGAGCAGTGGGTAGAGAATGCCTGTGTCTCAGTTGTGGGAACACTATACGCTGATTATGCTAAGGGCGCGAACCATATTTAGATCAACATACAACCTGATACTGACCTGCAAATTGTAAAAATCGTAAGATTGAGTTTCGCGGGATACCATGACGCTTTCGCCCTAATGCAAATCTGTAGTAATTATAGTCCGCGCGGAACTAGTTGGCCGCGCCTTAGATATGTGAGCGGAGGGGCGGGGGCGCATTACTCAGTATGTGCGTTGCGAAGCGCCTCACTCCTGTCCCCACCTCAGCGACCAACTAATTCCGCGCGGACTATAGCTAGAAACCATCACGGTCATCAGATATCACTTTGAATATCATTAGGCTACAGCTAATAATATTCTCTTTAAACTTTGAGTAAACTAGTCGCGAGCTCGAACTCACTGGTTGTCATGGCCAAAAAGCTGTCTCTCCTGGCTTCGTGTCCGACAGAGCTAATATCAGTGATGAGCAGTTAGACGCTAGTCTACATGCACAACGTCTAGTTCTCACGTATAGAAAAAATACGAAAAGTGCTTTGGAAAAACGAGTTTCATGAAAAAACCACTGCATAAACCAATTACAAATAAAGTTTATTGAACTCTTCGATAACTGATTTTTGTAGGTACGGAGTTGGTTTTGAAGATTTTACAGTTATTTCACTACTTATTTACACCCAAAGTTACGTTAAAAATAGCAAGAACAATGAATCTTTGTTGGCTCAGAACTTTTTAATGGCTTTTTATTTTACTATCCTGTTTCCGTACAGACAAAATTAATAATAAGTCAAAACGATGTCATGTTTAACTTTGGATCCACAATGGAGTAATACTCTCCCGAAATTTGTATGGAAAAAATATCGACTACTGGCACCTTAAGGTCATGACAATACTAGACAATTTTTAACCTATTTCCTTATCTTAAAACATTAATCTCCACAGTTTCCACACCAACCACAAGCAGTGGTGCTAGTCCAGCCTTTGGTGCAGCTAAACCACCGGTGAACTTTGGAGGATTTTCATCACCACCCAACCAGACTGTTGGCAGTCCGGGCTTTGGACAAATGCAGGTATGCTTCTTTAGTTCCTGATGTTTATAAATCATCATCATCATCATCTGCATAACCTTTCCCAACAATTTTGGGGACGGCTACCAGCCTAACCGGATGCAACTGATCACCAATATTTTACATGGAGTAACTGCCTATCGGACCTTCACAACCTAGTTACTGGGTATCACGGTACCCTTTAGTAAGGTTGGTTGCCACACTTCGGCTTCTGGCTATACGTAATAACTGTCAAAGATCAACAAATGACAACCAGGACCAACGGCTTAACATGCTTTCCGATGCACGATTGGCTTCGATATGGTGATTTAGCCAAGAGACCCTGAATTCCCCAATCCTCAGCATAATAAATAATAATACATTTACATAATCAGCCTATAATGTTCCCACTGCTGGGACACAGGGCGCCTCCTCTCAGTGAGAGGGAGTGAGCCGTAATCTACCACGCGGGCCCAGTGCGGGTTGGCAGATGTCACATATCTTCGAATTTCCGGTTCTAGGACATGGCGGTTTCCTCACGATGTTTTCCTTCACCGTTTTGAAAGCAGTGGTGATTAAATAATTTACACAAAGTAAAGCGCCTATCTGGATTCGAACCTACGACCTACAACTTGGCCACCACTGCTCTCATACATAATACATTTACTATACATAATTACTCAAATATTTTGGCTTTAAATTAAACATGGAATAGCATTGTGGGGTTTCATTATAAGGCTATTAATTTGTTCAATGGCAGAACAAGCACGGAAACTATTTTTCATGAAAAAAATTTTTCAGGGTGGTGCAGGCTCGCTTGGTGGAAATAATCCACAACAACCGGCACCTGCATTTGGTACTCCTACCACACAAGGTTAGTAGAGCACGGCTAACATTCCCTTTTGACCACATCATCATCATCATCTGCCTAGCCTTTTCCCAACTATTTATTATTTATTATTTATTTATTTATTTATCCTCACACTGGAACGCCATACAGCAATTACACCAACGGAGTAAAAAATCACTTCATCTGCTGCTTTCCATCCATGCTGTGCGCGGTGGAATCGAACGAGTGGCAATGGATCACGCACGCTCACGCAGCGTCAAGACATCCATAACCCCATCACTTCTTCCATAAATTGCACACATTCATTGCGAATTTTTGAAACACAATGATTTTTCAAAGTAAATACATTAAAATTGAAAAAAACGGAAAATTTTGAGGTGTCATCTTGCCTGACATGACGACTGATTGAGAAGTATATTGGGGTCGGCTTCCAGTCTAACCGGATGCAGCTGAATACCAGTATTTTACATAAGGTTTTAAGGTTTTTAGGTTAGTAGAGCACGGCTAACATTCCCTTTTGACCACTTCTCACATAAAAAAGTAAAAATATAACTATTTACATGATTTGCTTAAAACTCCTTGTATAATCTAAACTAATATAATAAAGCTAAAGAGTGCATGTTTGTTTGAACGAGCTAATCTCTAGAACTACCAGTCAGATTTGAACATTTCTTTTTGCATTTAGTAGCCCACTTCTTGAGGAAGGTTTTAGGCTATTTAACAGAATTATTTTACTATATTGTGTATCTTACGACTTCCACGCGAACGATGTCGCGGGGAGAAACTATGTATATTTTATGGACTTGACTATTTAGTACAGTATCTGGCCTCAATATGGCTCATCGCGTTTTACAGTCCTTTCACAGTTATTTGCATCACAGTGATCTTTATTTGCATTGTAATAAGGTTGCTGTTGGGTTGCTCAATACTCAATACTTTATTGCATTCCATAATGTGTACATAGTTGGTATGTTTAAAACATTGAATCAATTATGGACCCTGTCGGGCACAGCAAAGTTAATTTTTAATAGGAGAGAGGATGAAGGCGCTTTTTTTTAAGAAAATACTCATAGTATAATTTGCTTTTATATTATTTAAATAAGTATTTATATATTTGGTTTTAAGTTATATTTTTATATTGCACGATTTATATTAATAACACTATAAATTATAATAAACTAAATATTTAAGTACAACTTTATTTTCTTGTAGAATGTTATTATTATTAATTGTGTATTGTTTAGCATATTATTTTTTTTAATTAATAGTATTTTAGTGGTTTATAATGAATTTATATTCAAAATCAAATTTAAAATAAAATGTTAATTTTATTATGTAAAAGATCGTTTTTATTGTTGTTGAAATTTATCGCTAAAATATTCGTCAATAGTGTAGTAGCTTTTGATTATCAGAAATTGTTTTAATTTATTGATAAAGATATTGTTATTATTTATATTTTTGATGTATTCCGGTAACTTATTGTATATTTTAATGGACATAACAAATGTGCTAGAAGAGTGCATTTTTAATCTTGAAGTGGGTATGTTTAATCTGTTTTCATGTCTAAGTGCAATTTTTGTTTGGATATCTCCTCTTTTGGTATAGAATTGCGGATATTTTCGTACAAATTTCAAGTATGTAGAGGCAAGGCAGGGTTAATATTTTTAGGTCTTTAAAGTGGGGTTTACAGGAGTCTGTTTCTTTGATATTTATTAAAATCCTAATCATTTTTTTCTGTAGAGTTAATAATGTAGGCGCGTCGGTACTATTTCCCCACAGGATAACTCCATATTTGAGCCATGCAAATGCGTACGCGTAATATGTTACTAGTGCTGTTTTGATGTCTGTTGTTTTCTTTATTTCTCGGAGAGCGTATGAAAACTTGGATAATTTCGTTCTTACTTTTTGAATGTGTGTTTTCCAATCTATGTGTGAATCTATGTCTAGGCCTAAAAGAGTGAATTTATTTACTGCTTCTAATTTTGATCCGTTGTATTTGAAACTTATACTTATAGGTGTTTTTTGTCGGGGGTGGAAAGTTATTATTTTTGTCTTATTGTAGTTAATTTCAAGGTTGTGTTCGTTCATCCAGTGTGTTGCTGTGTCATGTATAGAATTCAATTTTTGGTTTATATTTATATTATTATCACATGATGTTAATATAGAGATATCATCGGCGAACAATACGCATGACTCATTGATGTGGTTAGGGAGATCGTTTATGTAAACAAGGAATAGCAGGCACCCTATCACACTTCCTTGTGGTATAGAAGCGTTTACGGGCATGTTTTGGGATCGAATTAATTCTATTTCTTTTGAGTTATGATTATAATGTTCTATTTCTACAACTTGTTCTCTATTTTTTAAATAAGATGTGAACCATTCATAACTTTTTCCGCGGATGCCGATGTTATATAGTTTATTTAATAATATGTCAAATTGCACCTTATCATAAGCTTTTGTCATGTCTAATAACAATCCTACAGCGTATTTTTTATTATTAATTATATTAAGGGCTTCTTGTATATATTTATAAACAGCCAAAACGGTGGATCGGTTTTTGCGAAAACCATTTTGACTATCATTGAATATATTATATTTTTCACAAAATGCATAAACACGATCGCACATGGCTTTCTCAAATATTTTTGAGGCTGTTGGTAAGAGAGCAATGGGACGGTAATTGTTTGGGTCGGTTTTTATATTTTTCTTGTGGATCGGTTTTATAAGAGCTTTTTTTAATAAATCGGGAAAGACGCCTTCTTCAAAAAATTGGTTAAGTAGTATGTAAAATGGCAAGGTTAATTCGTCAGCGCATTGTCTTACTAGAGTGGGTGGAAGTTCGTCAATTCCATGGCTTTTTTTATTTTTTAAATTTTTAATTATCGTATTTACTTCGTAAGGATCTACTGGGCTAAGATATAATGTATTTTGTGCAGCTGAAATCGCCGGGGGTCCTTTTGGTTTGCTGCCGGTAGGTATTGTGCTGTCCCCACCAATAGAAGCAAAGAATCTATTAAATATGTTGGCTACCTCTTGGGGTTTTGAAGTTAAGCTATTATTTATTTGTAGGGTTATGTTGTTTTTCTCACTTTTTTGTTTTTTGTTTGTGCGTTCATTGATTATTCCCCACATTGTTTTAACTTTATTGTTAGATTGCATCATTTTATTTTTAAAGTGTAGTTTTTTTGCAACTGTGACAGTTTTCTTCAATGTTTTTTCATACTTTTTATAATATTTTGTTAATATTGGATTTTTTGTTTTTGTTGTTAATGTCTTTAATAGTCTTTTATTTAAAGAAGATTTTTTTATACCTGCAGTGAGCCAATATTTTTTATATTCTGTTTTTAGTTTAATTTTACGCAACGGTATACATTGATTTAGAATAGAGATGAGTGTGTCGTTAAATGTTTTATAATTTGTGTTAATGTTATTATTGGTTTTAAGAATATCATTCCAATTTAGTTTTTGTATTTCCTCTTTGAATTTTGATATATTTGTGTTATTAAATAGTCTTTTCATTGCTGGCATTGCCAAACCTGTGAAAATCATTAAGTATGATCTTTATTCTCGTCACAATAAGGTTACTGCTGTCAGAGGTAAATTAATGTTCAGCTTTGCGAAAAGATAAGGTTCGGCTATGCATTGCAGAGCTTCGTCTATGTCACGTACAGTCGATCTATTTCTAAAGCTTGGATGTATTTTATTGACTTGTACGAGTGACCTACTTACAGATATAAATAATTATTATTTATCATAGTGACGTCCGTATTAATTATTATTATAATTACTAGCCCATACTGCCCCATCAAGTACTATGTAATATTTGATCATTACCTCTTTTCTAGCTTCAGCCGGATTCGGTGCATCGCCTTCCGGTTTCGGTTTTGGCCAAGCCAATGCGCCCGCATCTTCGGCTTTCGGCCAATCGCCTCAGCCAGCAACTACCGGTTTCGGCCAACCCGCTCAGCAAGCTAGCACCGGTTTCGGCCAACCCGCTCAGCCAGCTAGCACCGGTTTCGGCCAACCCGCTCAGTCAGCTAGCACCGGTTTCGGCCAACCCGCGCAGCCAGCTGCTGTTGGCTTCGGTACTCAACCTGCGACTTCTGGTTTCGGGTTCTCGACACCTGCTTCTGGATTCTCTGCGCCTCAACCTAGTGCTGTAAGTATATTATTGAATATTATTTTGTTAGAGAGAGCAAAATTTAAAATGAGGAATTAAATATTGGTGTTTGAATTGCATTCTTTTCGACGTGAGAATAAAAAATCCTCGTGGTAACCTTAAACCATTTAGCCGTCTAATTAGAAATTGTCATCGCTCTTAACTTCAAAATATATAATAAATATTGGTTTTTTATATTTTGTGCAGGCATTTCACCGTGCACAAAGCCAATAGCCAAATTATTCCAGCCGTTCGCAAGTGATGCGCTTATCAACGAACAGCATTTCTTTTTTATTTATACTCTGGAAGACTTACAGCTAAAGAAAACAGAATATGAAGTTGAAAATTTAACTGACAGCCAATTACAAGTCTTCCCATATAATTATCTGAATAATAATAAAATATATCTGTGAACAACACAGTACTAGCCAATAAAAACAATAAACCGCCAAAGCAAAACTATACATACCCACAACAATACAATATAGATGGTAAAAACTATAATTCGAGCAATATCAAGCATCAGGTGAAAAAGTTAAGGCTCAAACACTTCCTGACTACGGACACACCTGTTGCGAAGGGATCGAAGTCATGCTGTTCACACAGACACACTTTATTAAAGCTTCTGCTTGCACGCACAATAAATGAGTTCTGCCTGTAGTTAGTCGACTATTATATTATTGACTATTATATTTTTCTTTTTTAGCAGGCCCCCCCTACATCAGCGGCTGCCCCGACGCAGTCGTTCCTGTCGCCCGGCGGCGCGCCGAGCGGGTTCGCTCAGACCGCGTTCGGCGCTAAGCCGGGCTCGGCGTTCAGCTTCGGAGGAGGGAATACTGCAGCGCCGCCTGCGTTTAGTTCTACTCCGGCGCCTAGTAAGTATTTTTGAGAATAATTCCACGTGTTTCGTACTAAAATTGGTGAAAAAGAGTTAAATAATGAACTTTTTCGGTTGTTGTCCTACAATTAATAATGTTATTTAGTAACATATCGCACTGCTAACACAAGACTGTATCAACTCAAAAATTAATTTCTCACACAATACTGTATTAACTCCAAATTTGGAAATAATTTGATAACCTGCCATCTCTGAATTACTCATAATTAAAGAAACCCCTTAATTTTATCACTAATTTTAAAACAGTGTTCACTTTTTACAATCGTTAACAGGAAATGAGTAATCAGTTTTCCATCATTTCTGAAAAAAGCTTCATTTTGAGTTGATACAGTCTTGTGTTAGCAGTGCGATATGTGTTATTAGAAAAAAATCATGACAGTTTTTTTGCCGAAATGAGAAACAAAACTATGATGCTCATTCACGCTGTAGGTAGGATTTGTAATTACACCAAGTACAATGCCGAGCTACAGCTAAAATGATTGACCCACTGCAATTCAAAAGCCTTATCTCATACAGAAAACAACGAATCTTCATTACTACGCTTTTTCAGTGTGAGTCTGAATCATTTTGAATCCATTGCTTCACATGTTCGAAAAATTGTCTGCTCAAACAACTGAAATAACGCAATGAATGTTGTTGAACTGTCAAAATGAAATCCATTGTTAGTGTGTTACGCAATTACTCCTCCGGTTATACAAAGAAAAAAATACAATATCTGAACATTATTTAATATAATTCATTTATTTTCCCCTAGCATCTACGCCAGGCGGTTTCGGCCAAAAACCAGCCGCCCTTAGTTTCGGCGGCATCGGTGGTACCACCGGTGCCCCGACCGGCCAGAGCACCGACCTTTCCCTCGGTCAGAACACCGGCCTTAATACCGGACTAAGCTTCGGCGGTGCCCAAACTACGGCCTCGACTGCGCCGGCATTCGGCACCATGACGCCGAGCTTTCAAGGTTCCGCTCAACCTCTTGCTGGGGACGGACGACAGTTTAATACCGCGTTTGGGGGTGGACGTGAGTTTGACTTGCATTTTTTAGTTTTTAAGTTAATGTTTTTTAACTCGTAAGATAAACAAATATCTAATAAAATAAATGGCGAATGTTGTTGCTAGAAAGAAACAAGCATTTCTTAAATCTGACGTCATAATAAATATAGAGCCGTTCTTATTTTTTTGATTACCTTATTCAAAGTATGTCAAACTCCCATACATTTTTAATATTAGTCCTTCTCATTGCTACAGATTTATAACAAGTTAGGAGCCTGTAGTGAGCTCTTAAGGTTCTTTAAAATCTATTCAATTAAGTCTGTTGTCAAATCTCAAGTAATTTTACAGGCTGTAACTATTTCAATCAACCAATCGCAACAGTAAACATGTCAACAGTAGCTTTCTTGATGGCATGATGGTATCACCCGCATAAGTCTCGATCCTGTGGGAATATCTGGATATTCTGTATATGTCCTAATTCAGGTCATGGTCTACCAATGTGCCAATTATCATCCAATCCGTTTAGCCGTTTTAGCGTGACTGCGTAACAAACAAACATCCAAAAAATCAAGTATTTTTCTTTATTATACAACTTCTTAAGGCCAAAGAAACGATGGATGGAATGTGTGAATGATGATATGGTTAGAAAGGGGGTAACTACCGACGACTAATAGAGAGGTATGGAAGAAAAAGACATGTTGCTCTGACCACAAATAAATTGGGATAAGGGCAGGAGAATGATGATACAACTTCTCTTACACATAAAATAAACCACAATTTCATCTCATTTTCAGAACAAGCCCCACTCAATTTCGGGACTGCCCTACCAACAAGCCAACCACAACAACAACAAACTGGGCTTAGTTTCGCACCAACATCAACGGCTACTGCCCAACCGGGACTTAGTTTTGGAACACCCACTACGTCCCAGCCTGGTCTTAGTTTTGGAACGGCTCTACCTACACAAGCCCCTATAAGTACTGCTGGGGTGATTGGAACGTCGACAGCCAATCAGAAGCCTTTAGTGTTGGGACAACCGCAGCCAGCCGGACCTGGGGCACAGTTTCCTAAAACATCTGCTGCCGCGATTAGTTTTGCTCCAGTTTCTACTGCTCAAGGTTAGTTGTTATCAGAGGCTGAAAACGTAGCGTAAATTCTAAAGATTTTTGATTTTTGGGTGTTAGCTTAGTTGTCAATTTTATTGTGCATGCTGTGGTCTCCTGTAATTGAAAGAGTACACCTATCAAATACTTTGCCGTCCATTAACTATACAACGTGGCGCTACAATGGCGACATTAATTTAACACACGGGTAGGTTGGTTCTCGCCTATTTCCTCCTCCAATATTGGACCAATTTAAAAGATATTTCATAAACTGAATAAGAAGGATATATTATACTGTGTCCCTATGTTTTTCTTTTTTCATTAATAGTTGTCCAATTTGTACGACGAACACACGAAACCGTATATACGTGTGTTAAATTAATGTCGCCATTAAAGCGCCACGCTGTATAATGTTTAGTGTATATCTTTTGTTGGAGATCCTAAAATAAATAAATAAATAAAAATTCTTCTTCTGTTTCTCACACACTATTGTCTACATTTCTTATTCATTTCTCCTTTTTCAGGTCTGCTGGAAGAAATTTCTTAAGAAATAAGCAGTACCTTTGTACTCAATACTAATATGTCGTATCTCTGTACATTTTACTTTGTGTACATAAACAATAAAAAAATACTAACTATCATATAGCATATTGGTTTTTAGCATTTAATATAATCCATTGGTGGCCCCTGGAGCAGTGGTGGCCAAGTGGTAACGGCCGCGACTTACGAGTTGTAGTTCGTAGGTTCGAATCCAGACAGGCGCTTTACTTTGTGTAAATTATTTCATCACCACTGCTCTCAAAACGGTGAAGAAAAACATCGTGAGGAAACTGGCATGTCCTAGAACCAAAAATTCGAAAACGTGACATCTGCCAACCCGCACTGGGCCCGCGTGGTGGATTACGGCCCACTCCCTCTCACTGAGAGGAGGCCTGTGTCCCAGCATTGGGAACATTATAGGCTGATTATGTTATGTAATAGAATCCATTGTTCAGATTCCGATCATGACATAATTATATCTTTAATCACGACAACACTTTTCGAGAATTTATTCTAAGCCATAAAAAAAAACGTCTCTTCTTCGCAGGTGTTAGTGCTTCATCAACGGCACCAGCCGCAGCAGCAGGTCTTACAGCCTGGTCTACTCCCCTTGCTACCACAACTCAATCAACAACTGGGCTTAGTTTTGGTACCAGTACCGCTGCACCACCTACCGGTCTTAGTTTCGGAGCGGTATCTACGGCGGCTTCGACGATTCAATCTGGCTTTGGTTTGCCTGGTACAAGTGCTAATAAAAGTGTGCTTGGTTTCGGAAAGCCGATTACTTCCGTTGCTGCTTCTTCTACAGGTATATATTTTAATCTAGAATGTTTGTCTTTCATGATTTTTTTTTACTTTTAAAGTGAATGCGCAGTGGTAGACCGCGAAATTCAAATTTTCTTACGTTTTTTTGCAATTTGCAGGTTAGTGTCAGGTTGTATCTTGATCAAAATATGATTTGCAACTATAATAGATATTTATTTACAGAAATATAGTCATTAGAATCGTTAATAAGCACTTTTCCTTTTGAGATTTCTTCTTATGGAACAAATCTAACTTAGAAAGATTTATTAATTGTAATGATTATAATTCTGTAAATACGTACCTGTTATAGTCGCAAATCATATTTTGATCAAGCAAGATACAACCTGACACTGACCTGAAAATTGCAAAAAACGTAAAAAAAAAAATGAATTTTGCGGGCTACAACTGCGCCTTCACCAAAGTTCGTTACTGTTAAAAATAACGATTTCTTATTCTATTCTCAAATTAAATATTCAATATGTTGTCATGATGACACTGTCTAAAAATTGGTTGTCTTAAAATTATTTAGGTTTTCTAATAATTTTACAAAATTATTTGTAATCGGATATAGCTCTTATTGTTTTGAAAATAAAGGTTATTCTAACCTACACGCACCTAGTTAACTATTTGATAAAAAATATCTAAATTATTTTGGTTAGTCAAGAAATCTTATAGATTGATAAACTCACTTTCATTTATATTCTGTTTTTAGCACAGATATATAACATTGGGTCTGCTTTATTATCGTATCCCTTTATTTGCTTTATATTTCAGCATCCACAACAGCGCCATCTGGTATCATAGCTCTTGGCAAAACCACTGCTAGCACAACAATGGCATCGTTGACTACAGCCACTACGTGAGTATGAACATACATATCAGTAACCTTCCCCTGGCAGCTGACACAGTTAACCTGTTAGAGACAAACCATTCTAAAAATGGATACCCCTCCTCTAAAATTTCTATACAAACATTTGAAATGTGTATGCAACAAGCAGTGGAGAGGCATTCATTTTTATTAAAATGGTTTATCTCAACCATAGCTGAATCTATGGTTGAGATAAACCATTTTACATGATTCAACCTCTTACGTCGAAATTTATTCGTCGGTTTAAAAAAAAATGCTGTTCCATACATTTTGACCGCGTAGGAGTTCCATTTTGACGAGTTATGCGAACATAAATGTAGGGAACAGCTGATTTTTTTTCGCGATTTCAGGTTTTGTCCCATAATAAAAGTTGTTCATAATGATGAGTACCTACAATCTCCCATAATGACGAGTACCTACAATCTCCCATAATGACGAGTACAATCTCCCATTTCGATTTGTCGCTTGTTTTCAATTTCACCCTGAATAACACTATGCCCGACCCGGGAATCTAACCCAGGACCATGCTCATGCTCAACAGTAGCGCTTGCGACTGCCGACAGATACCTATGTATAACTAAGAGGACGCAATTAATTTATTACAATTTTATTACCAGTACAACAGCCGCAGTCCCCCCTCAGACAATAACATCAATATCGTTCGCTCAGCTAGAAGAAAATATAAACAAATGGACGCTAGAATTAGAAGAACAAGAAAAAACGTTCATCAACCAGGCGACGCAGATCAACGCGTGGGACCGACTGCTCATAGCTAACGGGGAGAAGGTATACCTAGCATTTTTGTATCTGATGGCTAAATCCTTTATTTTTTATCTGTTAGCCAAATCCTTTATTTTTTATCTGTTTTATTTAAGGGATTTTTGTACGCTTATGCGACGATGTCAATCCCATCGTGCTTTTACAAATAACATCTTGCTAACTAAACTAAATATACTAATCTTAGTCATACAAAACTTAACTTAATCTAATTTATTACATAATAAAAAAGTATACAATATTTTTGCTGCTTGAGAAGTAGGCTTGGCTAAAATAACATGGAACATTCCAACATCCATTTTCGACAATTTCAAAAGGCCAAATCCCGTAATTAAAAACGTATAAAATCTCATGTAAACATCTAGGTAAATGCGCAGGTAATATAGTACTGTGCCAGTGCCCTTCAGGGTTTCTAAAGTTCTAATAAGATCTTAGCAAAAAGAGATTACCATACATTGAAATGTGAGAATCTTTAGTTTCACCAAATAAGCAGAAAGAAATGTCCAAAATCGCAATTTTTAAGTGTGTCCTTATTGAGTTTTTTTTTTATAGTGTAACAAATTCAAAGGGTGGCCATCGGGACCACGCTATAATGGCAAAAAAAAAAAACAAACATTATTATATTGTTTTGGTAGTATGGAACCCTTTGTGCGCGAAACCTACTCTCACTGTACAGGATTCTTATTCAATCCACTTTCTGTAAAATTACTCTAAATCTCCTTTAATCTCTTCTCTCTCTAATCTGTCGAATTTTGTTCTCTTTTTAAGTGTGCTGGTACTTGGTTAAACAAATAAATAATCAATCTTCTTTCCCAGATCGTAGAACTAAATGACGCCGTCCAATCAGTGAAAAACGAACAACAGAGTCTTGAACATGAGTTAGACTTCGTGCTGGCTCAGCAGAAGGAATTGGAAGATCTGCTGGCGCCGATGGAGAAACAGTTGTCTGAGGAGACTGTCGACAGACTGCGGGATCCTGAGAGGGAGCATATGTAAGTCACTTCATCGAAAGACTGTAACTTAACGTCTGCATTCCCCGGGGCTAGACAGAGGCGCCAACTATATTGAAATCCGGTGTAATGTTGGATTGTTGTTTTTTTTTTATTTACTATTTGCTGTACTCTGGACGCTTTTAACGCATACGTCTTTTTTTTTTACATCGTTCTCACATATATTATTATAAGTTTCTACATTTATGATTTAACTAATATTTTTGTAAAAATATAATTTAAAAGAGTGTCCATGGAGTTTCTTGCCCGTTCTTCTCCATAGGTACCGACGCTTTGGAATGGGCAACTAGCTTCATTTTATTTTTGACTGACCGACTTCTTGACAATTCAAAAGTGCCTATAAATGGTTTAATTGAAATAAATGCTTTGAGTTTGAGTTTAATGTCAGCAGAGCGTGATTGCCTTCTACAAGCTGAAAAATTCGGAATGCGAGAAAGAGAAGCTTGGGGATCAAACCCAGGAATCTATGGTCAGCGATCGCCATTAATCTCTGTTTTGAACACCTTTACTGTAACAGTAATTGGTTTTTGACGCTGCATATAATTTTCAAAGCATTTTAGTCATAAGTTTAAATAACTATTTAAAACTAGCTGTGCCTACGGCTTCGCTTATTTGACTATGTTGTTCTATTGGCATTATACGTTAGATAATAATAGTCCGAACGTGAAGTCATGTCATAGTATACCTATCCATAATAATTTACTTACGACTGATTTTTCCAATGCCAGATAATTTTAACCGAGGAATAATTTGAAATTTTTGACAGTTTTTCCATACAAAATCTGTCAGACGTCAATTTTATTCTACGAATAAAAATTATCTGTCGATTGAAAAATCAGTCCTAACTCTAATAACATCAGTTGATATTAATTTAAACTAAAACTTGTGTTAAATACTTACTATATTTTTTGTATTTAAAAAATCCCATTTTCAGGTATTCTTTAGCAGAGAACTTGGACACGCAGCTGAGACAGATGTCGGAAGACTTGAAAGAAGTTATTGAACACCTCAACGAGACCAATAGGAGTCAAGACAGTAACGACCCTGTAAGTAAAACACATCTGCACTAAAGTTGGCTAAGCCAGAGCTTAAGAGGAAATGCGGTCGGTGAGACTTTTGAAAAAGTCTAAGTAAATAGTCATAATTCGAGGTTTGGCTCTCGCCTATTTCCTCCTCCAATATTGGACCAATTTAAAAGATATTTTATAAACTGATTAAGAAGGATATATGGGTCAGGACCAAATTTTTGACGTAATCGCACAACGGAAATCACAGCGTAATGTGTCACACTGGAAAATAAATGTAGCACAATAGAACTAATAATTCTATTGTGCTACATTTATTTTCCAGTGTGACACATTCCGTTGTGCGATTACGTCAAAAATTTGGTCCTGACCCATATACTGTGTCCCTATGTTTTTCCTTTTTTCAATAACAGTTGTCAAATTTGTACACTAGGCCTCTGTTGACAGCGGTTTAGATCGGCAATTTAAAGCATTTTTTGAGGGTTCTAGTGCTTATAAAAATAATGCATCATCAAAAAGGAAAACATAGGGATATATACAAGTAGTTAATATGTATTATTCTTTAAAAAAATCATTGCTTTATGGTCATTAACCAGAAATAAAACAGGCGAGAGTGTTTCTATGGAGAAAAGACCACCCGCATTTCCTTTTAACTAAGAAACTCTTAAACTAGTTATTATTATTTATTTTGAGCCTATGTTGTCCCACTGCAGGGCAAAAACCTCCCTTTCACTTCTCCACTCCTCTCTCTTATGCTAGTGTAGACCAATCTTGTCTGTAGGCGTCATGCCCGTCCCGCCATCTTCTCCTGGGTCTGCCTCGATCACTTCTTGTTGCAATTTCAAAGAAAACAATATTTTTTCAAATAAATAGTTCTTCTCCTAGCCTCGATCTTTTGCAAATCGATAGATGAGGTTTAAGATGAAAGGAGCAAACCCAAAAGATGCCTATTCACTCTACTTTCACGGCTAACGGATAATTTGTGAACACAGTCGTGCGAGGATCAAAACCTCGTCATAGTGCAAAAACCTTTCAATAAAGCCATTGCGCTAATATACACCTACATTTTTAATTATTATACAGTATGTTAACTAACAGAGGGCGTTCCCGTTAACCTGCAATAGTATAGCATCCATACATGCTAAAAAAAATATTACCATTCGAAAATAAAATGTTTTTATATTTTTTTATATTAAAATATTCACTAAAAATGTTAAATTGATACGTAAAAGATCACCGCACACGCGGCCCGTCATTCATAAATAAATTGCGACGTTGCCGTCCTTCAAGTACGCGTGTACAGAGTGTTTCTTTTACGTATCAATTTAACATTTTTAGTGAATATTTTAATATAAAAACATTTTATTTTCGAATGGTAATATTTTTTTTAGCATACTATTTCGGGTTAACGGGAACGCCCTCTGTTAGTTAACATACTGTATAATTACACAAACATTTTTATTACTTTTATGATATAAATACCTACATTAAATATCTTTCCAGATCGTCCAAATTGGCCGCATACTCAACGCGCACATGTCATCAATGCAATGGATCGACAACTCCATAGCCCAAATATCTACAAAACTGGACCAACTGAAGGCGACACACGACACTTTACGGAGAGATAATGAAAGGTCATACCAACTGACTTACAATTGATGTTAACAGTATTCGCTGTTATTAAGAATTCATTATTAGACTATTTGGCGTTGATTTTGATAAGTACTGGCTAGGTTGAATGAGTGTTGCTGTCTTCGTTTAATGGGTATAGTGAGAAAGAGACGGAGATAGAAAGAAAATACGTTTACGAGTAAAAACACAAAAAAAAGTTGGAGGAAAATATGCAGCATAATGCATGCTTGCATTAGATAGTTTAGAGCTGCCAAAATTACTACTTACAAAAAATAAACCCTCTTCCATTATCTAAGCATTGAATGTCCTAATAATATTCCCTATTTAGGAAGCTACAAGTTTTGTGATAACTTATAGACTTATTAATGCTGTGAGTGTGTAATTAACTAATTGAACAAAAATATATTTTCATAGACATAATTTTGGTCTTGGCCAAAAATATCAAAATAATATTAATTCTAGACTACATTAAAATTTGTTAATCTTAAAACCTCGATAAATTGTTTGTTACTTGTATGAAAAGTGTATTTCTGTGAAATAAAAGTGATTATTAGTTCCTAATGTTTTATTGGTGAAATGTCGGCTATATTGACGACTAGCTTCTGCACGCGACGTCGTCCGCGTAAAATTTCGGTCCCCAACCCATGGCGTCGCATCCCATCGCTCGCCCGTGCTACTACTTCGCGTTCTTTCTGACTCTTTTTCCTATTGCTCGGCTCCTAAGGTTCGTAGCGTGATGTTAAAAAGCCTATAACCTTCCTCTAGAATTGGGCTACCAAATGCAAAAATAAATTTTCAAATCCGACTGGCAGTTCCAGAGATACCCCCTACATACAAAAAAAAACTATAACAGAATTATAGATATCAGAAAGGCTTGAAGACCACGAGGCAAAAAACCCAGGAGAAAAGCTAGAACTGTAAGCAAATACACAATTTCACGCAAAGAAATTAAAATCAAGTTAAAATTATTCAACAATTTATTTCAATAAACAATTCCACTTATAAAACACTGTAGCTTAACATTCTCGTCAGTCTGTAAGCACAATATCACTAGTTTCTTATGCACTATACTACAGACAGTCTTGTTGGTCGATATCTGGTCGGCACTTAGAAACATTGATAGCTTCTTAGTGTCCACCCTGCAGTAGCATATACGGGACGTATCTTCGTTTGCTTGCGTTTCTTCTGTTTCCGAGTCTGAATGCTCTATTGGGCCTGAAAGATTTGTATCTATATATATATAATTCGAAGTCCTGACTGACTGATATATCAACGCACAGCCTAAACCGCTGGTCCTAGAGACATGAAATTTGGAGGGTGTGTTCTTTGTGAAGAGTAGGTATCCACTAAGAAATGGTTTTTCGAAATTCCACCCCTAAGAGGGTGGATGGGGGAGGGTGAAATTTCACGCGGGCAGAAGCTAGTTTTAGTAGGTATATAATCCCAACCAAGGTTAGACCAAAGAAACCAAGTCCGTCCAAAAAAGCATTGAGTTAGCGATATTGTCAAAGTTGCGGAGAAACAGCCGGTAAGGGAAGGGACGCACGGAACCGGGAAGTATGGCAGAAGAAAGGGGAAGCCTATACCCAGCAGTTGGTGACTCCGAGCTGAATCCACTGGAACTGTAGTGGATTTGAGATGCAGGTAGGTACAGATATTAGATTAGCGTCCGAAAAGCAAGTACCTAGTGCAAGATTGACACAAACGATTCTACTAACTCCACCCCTATGACGACCCACTGACCCTACAGACTACTAGAGTGTGATGTGATCTCAAAAACTATGATTTACCTCCAAAAGCTTCCACTCTCAGCCCTTTAAACCTCGTGGACACTTTAGCCATATCAGTCTTGATCTGTAAAGTCAGTCTTCCTTCAGCCGACGCTCTTATTACAACCTCTGACGCCATGGTCCTCATTCTGTCTATGGTAGTGCGCAGCTGTTTTAGTGATGGCAGTTCTATTGATATCTGAAAATAAAATAAACGTAATAATATAACATAACATGATGCCTTTAATCCCCGAAGGCAGAGGCGTGCCTATAGTACACCCACATTTCGCCAGTTATGTATAAGTCCCATGTAATGGGGGCGAGCCTATTGCCATCAACTGGAGACAACTCTAGACTCCAGAGTCAGGGCTGCTACTGAGAAAGCCCTGACGAAACAAACTCAATATCACTTTTCCCAACCTAGAAATCTAACCCCGGACTTCGTGTTCAGCAGTAGCCAATGAGGCAGTCAAAAATAAAATCCACTATAGTCCGCGCGGAACTAGTTGGTCGCTGAGGTGGGGACAGGGGTGAGGCGGCGGTTCGCAACGCACGTACTGAGTAATGCGCCTCCGCCCCTCCGTCCCACCGTTCACATACCGAAGGCGCGGCCAACTAGTTCCACGCGGACTATAGTAAATATTTTTTTTACTAGCCTTCTCTGTCCCACTCCTGGGCAGAGGCCTCCCTCCACTCCTTCCATCTTTCGCGAGTCCGAGTAAATATTACGAATACGAAAATAAGTAGCTCTTTCAGTAGTTTGGTCCCTGCTGGACTGGACCCAGGGTTAAGGAGTAAATTACGCCCCTAAAAACTTTATGTTGGGCAAGCTAGCCCAACAAAGTTTTTGCAGCAAGATGTTTGAAATAGCTAACATAATAATACAGGGTGGAATTTTCGAAGCGTACCTGGAGGGAAAGTACTCTAAATACTGAAGACAGCAAATTTTACTCAAAGGAAACATTCCTTTATTTTTAAAAGGAAACAAAACAGAAAGAATTAAAGATCCGACTTCAATCCGAATTGGGAATGTTCTAAATTCGGACGGATTGAGTTCATACAAATAGGACTATGGTCACTTCGGACCGGCATTTCTCGGATTCGGATTGGATGTAGTGCGAAACTCTTGAAGTTAGAAGAATAATATTAGTGATTCTTATGTATTGAGGGATTTTTATGTGATTAGGTATACTACTGGTCCAGACATTCTTGATAAAATTTTATCTCCTAATACTCACAGTTGGGGAAAAATACAATACTATAGAGATAACTTGAGGTGACTTACATCAGGGTCAGGTATCCTAGGTTCATGGTAGTCAGACCACAATTTCCTCGGTATTATCGTTACTGGTATATCATGCGTCACTTGTCTTGTCTGCTGTGATAATACACATGGCTGAAATGAGAAAATTATTTATTTTTTTAAGGTTCTATTTGTTGATGGTGTCCGTTGATTCTAGCTATCATTTCGAGCCTTTTCAGGAAGAACATCGTAAGCGGCAAAAAACCCAAAAAACTGTTTTAATATTAATCGCCAGATCAACTGATTTTGCATTTTGCATCACCTTCTCCTGAAAAGGCTCGATTTGTACATCTCTAACAGTTGTTACGGGTAGTCAGAACCTGAAAGTCTGACAACTAGTCTTACTAAGGGGTATTGTATTACCCAGTAACTGGGTTGTGGAGGACAGATAGGCAGTCGCTTGTTTTGTTTTTTCAACATTTTCACTTCTGATTGCTAAAAATAAATATTTTCTAAATGTTTAATTAATATAGTTAAATTACAAATATAATAGAATAAAAGTAAAAGTATTACTTGAGTACATTACAAACATTTACTTACTGTTTCAATTTCTAAAGTAAGACATGGACATTGTTTCTTTGTTAACTTCATCTTCAAAGATTTTGCTGTTTTTAAAGTGACTAGAGATCTTGCTAAATTACCTGTAAAACACATAAGAATACATTCAGATGTAAGATTCGTTGGGTTTGTAACCATTACTATATTGTATTGCTTTTGGTATTCAGAGATTTTGAAAGTTTACATGTAAATCTGCAAGGGGTATCGTGTTAACCAGTAACTGGGTTGTGGAGGTCCGATACGCAGTCGCTCCATGTAAAATACTGGCATTCAGCTGCATCCGGTTAGACTGGAAGCCGACCCCAACATGGTTACAACATGGTTGGGTAAAGCTAGGCAGGCACGCAAAAACAGCAACGAGAACTTATACATAGTGTTCATTCTAACCTGAACTTAATGTCATATAAATGTCTTTGTGCTCCTCATCCAGCCCAATCATGTGATACTCGGAGCAGAACATTGCCTGAGGAATCTCACACCACAAAATCGGTGGGCTAGGCCCAGTATTCTCTTCACTCACAATAAAATACAACTTGTCGTCAGTCAATCTTAACACACATTCTTTGGATAACTTCGATATTATTGTCACTACATCTGCAAATAAACATTTTTATAAGTTGAAATGAAACGATTGTTTACATTTTGTATATGAGGTTAAGTAAGTACTTGAAAATTCTCGCATTGGCCCAGCGTCTATCATTACAGCGCGGAATTTCATATTTTAAGTTGGATTTAAAAGATATTTGACGCATTTATCGCTAAGTTTCCCTAAATAAAAGTTCGCGGGCTTCCAGTGCCGAATTTGGATATTGGTTTGTTTTGACAGCAGGCGATTGCACGGCGATTGGTGAAGAAGCATAGACAACCTTAATGACGTTAAGAAATTTAGGGTGGCTGTAATTAAAATGTTTTTTGTAAGGGATGATCTATATCTACTAAATAAATATAAAATCGACTAAATCGCATAAAAGGCGTGCTCAATCTTTTCCCACTTTAAAAAATATGATAAAAAAACGATCTCTATACCATTATATTAATATGTTCTCTGTTCTTATTTCATGATTATTATAGAACAGAATATACATTTATTTTGCAAATATGGGTAATACATACCGTAAAACGGGGTGAATCGGAACGAAACTTTAAAATGGATTTTAACATTGAAATACTTAATTGTTTTTTTTTTTTTACAAAAAGGATTAATGTGTTTATTATATTATAATTAACGATTAATTAAGTGTCCTTGTTGGCAATAAACTTTATTACATCAACGTTAAAATCCATTTTAACGTTTCGTCCTGATTCACCCCTGCATCCCTATTCACCCCGTCTTACCATTAATAGGTATTAAAATACATTAAAGCTCAACCATATTTCACCATTCGGCATGCAACATTTATATTATTAATATTCACTTCAGTTTAACCAAAAGTCAGTAAGCCAGATCCATCAATCCAAAACATTTCTCTGATAAAAACTCAGTCACACCACACGTTTTATGTATCAAAAATTATATAATTTATTAAGTAGTATGTAGTAGTTGTATACCTACTAATATGAAAATGGTACACCGCTTATCACCTGCAGTATTGTCTCTCTTTCTCCCTTAATCCATCCAAAGGTTGTCTTTATAAGATCGCTTTTAGCGGTAAGCAAAATTTCTACTTTAATATTTGTATTTTTACGGTGTGCATATTATAGAATCTTCTATTATATTCTAAAAACGTGTCCCTGCAACATTAAAGTAATATACAGGGTTAGAAGTTTATAAATAAACTGAGTTACTTTTTGATTACCAGTAAATGTAAATCAGACTTAATATCAAGTCTTGACGATTATTTGTTTTATGTTTTTAGAGTTACGTATCTAAAAAAAGTAAAACAGAACCCTTAAAGCATCACTCTGTTGTCAGTCGGTTCGTTTGTCCTTTTCTCAGAAATGGATAGAGGTGAGGAAACATTTAAGCAGAACTGAGCTATCACACAATTTTTATTATTATTCGTTTCTTTTGCAGGAAATAAATAGCACACACAATATTGCTTTATTAGATTGAAGAGAAATTTCTGGTTGTGTTTTACAGAACCCTATAGAGCAGCATTTTGCTGTGCACTGAACCCCTGAGTTAAACTCACACTTGTGTATTTTTTTTGTTTGAACCCAGTTTAGTCGATTTTATTATTTTAGAATGGTATCATTTTAAGCATAGACAAAGATCTATGCGTTCCCATTTCCTACAAAGATGGCTCGAATGGCGCTGTCGTGTTGATAAAGTTCTATTTACGGTACATCTTCGCTCTCTGTCGCACATACACTGATGCTCGTTCGTACGAATGAGAGAGACAATGTTCCATTTTGATTGTAACGAATACTAACGAATTGTGGTTATGACTTGAAAAAGTTTTTATTTATTTTACTTAATTATTGTGCAATTCAGAGTAATTTATTCGCTGTTATAGTTAATGTATTGTCTATAATTTTTTATTGTAATTTTATTTTCGTAATAACCTAAGGCACGGAGGATAAATGGAGAAAAATGAAAAGTCAAGGTATGTGGACGATCGATAATGTCGTCACTATGAATGTGTTCTAACCACAAATACACTTTCTTGCTCACTTATTTTCACTTCTACCTCGCTTATTTGTTGTTATCAACCTCATTGTTGAAATTCATGCGGGTATTTTAGTGAAAATCATGACAGGAGTTGTTTATTTCGGGACATTATTGGCACAACGTTCACCGTTGGCCATAACGTTTTTCCTTCGAATTCGATCTTCGAATATTTAACGGATTCCAATTTGAAAGAAATTCGTTATTTTGTGTTTTAATTCAGCATTCACAAACACTGTGAGCAAATTCAGCTAGTTAAATTGTGGATTCAATGCGGCTTTCGCCATCTCATGAGCGTTAACTCAATGCATAACTACTATAACTACGTAATACGGTTCAATGTCGCCCGTGATTAGGTGCGATGATTATGCAACGTTAACTCAGCCATTTTATTTGTTCGGTTTTCAATCAAAGTAAACTCGCAGATTTCTGTCATTTCCTTTACTTAACTTTATTATACTTAGCTGGAAATATGCTTGTTAAAATGTTGTGAAACTTGACTTTCGTGTATGAACGCACTTGAGGGGATTATCTGCACGTATGAAGATAGTAAACATTATGCGATGATAGCGTTTTTGTGTTTACTTTCCTTATCTAGGCTGGGACGTACCTGCGTGTACGTAACTAAGAATTCATTCCTTGTGTTTTTTGTATTTAATGTAAGGGATAGGGAAAAACAATAGATCAGCTTTAATTAAGAATAGGTGTTACATTGTAAAGGAGATGAGGTAGGTAGCCTGGGTGCTTCTTTGATCGAGAGAGAAGTGAAGAACCTTTGAACTTTCCCTCCCAGTCCTAGGGAGGGAGTGATTAGTACGGCAATGAGCCATGAAAATAGCGAGGACTTCAGGGATCGATGTGGATGTCGCCCTAACAGGTGTTGCACGAGGGGGTTCTGGGGTAACTTAGGTCTTGCTGGTAATTTTAAGACTTAAGAGGATACAGCGCCCTCTCCTTTCGCCGGGGTTCGTGGCTAAATTATATAACAGCCGCACGGATTGATGGAAGGTTTAGCTTATGCTTGCCTCGGTCGGATCGTGGATGGGTGATCATCCATTACTTACCTACTTATCGAGACCTCCTTGCCTCGGAAATCTCTTTAAGCCATAGGTCCCGGCTGTCATTTGTAGATCTTTGACAGTCGACGGGTAGTTAGAAGCCCAAAAGTCTGACAACCTGTGTTACTAACTTACCAAGGCAGATCGTATTCGTATTATCCAGTTTCTGGGTTGGGGAGGTCTGATAGGCAGTCACTCCATGTAAAATACTGGTAATCAGCTGCATCCAACCGGATGCAGCTGATTGGTCGGCTTCCAGTCTGGTTCATAGTTGGGAAAAGGCTAGGCAGATTGATTGGTGCCCAGCATGCCCTCTCCATATGCTAAAAAAGGCCATTGAGGGTTTTTTGTGTTTTTGCATACTAAAACCATCCTAGTGGTCCTCTCCCATCGATATCATTACGTATACAGTAGGTACCTACCTAGATACCTGCCCAGTTTTAAATTTCCGAGTTCTCCAGTAGATCGTACAGTATGACTGGAGTAGCGGATGCACCCAGAGGCCACAGCCCCGGAAGTAAACTTGTGAAGACAAGTTGATTGAATACCAAGGTCTTAAATGTTGGCAAGTCTTCAGGTTTTTATGGCTTAGCATTTTGGAGTTTAGTCTAATACGGATGAGGCTATTGTGACTGTTCCTAAATTTCCCTAGGCTGATTGTATTTTTCTTTTTTCCTAATTATGTTACATTTATTAGTGTTTAGGTCGGTTCCCCCTATGTGGGAAGAGCCGCACTCCGCCACCGTGCGGCTCTGTAAAGCTCGTCTCCAGGCTGGACACTCCCACCGATTGTAATGAATTCCCAAGAAGTGTTTTGCCTTGTCCCAACTTAGGAAGCTGGGGAACAAGACAAGGAGGGATACAAGAAACAATTTCAATATAAAATAAGGTTGGGCATTGATAAGGTGATTAAGGAAAGGAAATCTACTTTTCTTTTGATTATGAATTTTAGAAGACATGAGACGAATACAAAAGGGTAATTAATTGATACGTAACGCTTGTGTTGGAGAATACATTATTTAAGGTTACGTTAGTTAATTTCCTTACAAGAAACTACAAACCCACCCTAGAGACGTAGGGCCGCTTTACAACAGCTGTTACGTCGTAATTGAAGAGATTCATTTGAAATGGGTGGGGGGCGTTTGTCCTGCCTTAAACTCTATTATGTACCTAGATATTATAATCTCAAGGTAACCAGGATTTCGCGGTATGACTCATTGTATATTGGTATGTTTACTATTTGTAGTAAGTAACCCCTTGACAAACTCGGATCCTGGTTTCGCAGGACATAAGTTATTAATCATCCGTGAATGGAATAAATCGCTCGAATTACTCAAATTGATTTTTATGGATGCGTTTGCCATCCATTCAAGTTGCCAATAACTTAATCACCTACAATGGACGCGGACCGGTTTCCTACGTGAATGTTGAAAAACAGCTGATGTTATTTTTATTTCTGTGAGAAGAAAACACGTTTAAATCCTGGAGGATTATCATAATTTATAATCATGTGTGCTGAATGCGAAAATAATGTCGTCATTCATTCTATTATTGGGTGTGCCCTGCACTTACATATTATTTACAAAAGGAGTTCTCTATGTTAGCACCAAAAGGAAAGGCCGTTCTAAGGATTTAAATAATGCGTTTATTATCCTTTTATATTTATAATTGGAAGGTGTGTTTACTAATATTATGTGAGACGTGCATTGACTTCCTTTGAAATCTTTGAAGATGTGTGATCCCACCATAGAAATGTAAAAAAAACACTTATATCTGTGGATCCCAAATCCCACACAAGGTTAAAATAGTAGTTCAGTCACTATATGAAAGTTAAGTAAGTACTATTAGTTATTCTGTGAAGAAAGTAAGGATTTCGGTCAAGTGGTAAGGGCGGGCTCGAATAATAAAAAATAATATTTATGAGTTAGAAAGAGAAAGACGATAGTACCTGTTGAAGTAGAGTAGGATCGATTTGTATTTGCTATACTCCAACGCTCTCCATGATACAACCTTCTTAAACCTACGGAGAACCAGATCATTTCGGCCTGATGGTATCAGATAGTAGCCTTCCTTAAATAACCTTGGTGCAGCCTTTAGTCGTTTTTCGCTGAGTGTTCTTAAATATTTTTCAAACAAAAGAGGTAGCTTCGCTCGCTCTAATAATTTTTATTTGTCGCACGAGCGGTGGTTTGCTTACTAAAGCACTTTTGCTTGAATTCTGTTGTAAGAATAGGTACTCAAATGGACACAATTGCTAATGATTAAGTTAAGTTTTCTATTTAAGCTAAGTCTTTCTTTAACCGGGTCACGGGTCACCGGGCAGTCTTTCTTTAAGGTGTTCAGAATGCGCAAGATATCGACCAACGTGCCGATATTATCGTAGATGTCCACGTCTTCGTCCACTTCCTAAAAGTGTATAGAAATACGTGCACGTTATAATATAACGTTGTCGTGAAGGGAAATTTAAAAGCGTCTTCATATATTTCAATATATTATCTTCCCTGTGTTATCGTGACACCGTGGACTGTCTTCTACAATAGCGTCAGGTTAGAAAATACTTAAGTAACCGACCAGTAGTGAAACGAGGCTTTAAACTTCGTCCTTCCTTAATTAAACGACCCAAGGAGACTAGCTGGCACACCCAAACGGAAAACGATAGAATTACCTCTACTTAGGTAGGCTCCACAAGGCAAGACATTACACATTATTATTTTCACGGTTCTTTCACGCCGTAATTGGAGCTCTAAATGACATTGGCACCAGGTGCATCAATATAATTCCAAACCACATGTCGGTAGTACGTTGGATTTAAGATACTTATCGTAGTGAATAAATAATGAATAGACATGCCCTAGGGACGTACGATTCAAAAGCCTTTCGGTATTACCATCGTATCAGAATATGTATAAATCGATTTGCGAAAAGGAATGCACTTTTAATTCAAAGTCATGCCAATAAGAGTTATTACACGGTTCTTTTGAGTTTTGATGAAGCCAATTAGTCAATTAGGAAGTTAGTAACCCACCCCATATCTATCACATTCCGAAAAATTATTAAGGAAATTCCTAATACATTGCTTCACATGTTCGAAAAAGTCGTCTGCCCGAAGCCCGACTAAGTAAATAATGCAATGAATGTTGTAAATTGTAAAAGCGTTATGCAATTACCCCGCTGTTCTAAAACGCAGATTCTCGTTATCCCTCTCTTAACACTGTCTTGTTAAATTTTGGGCTTTCTTACCCAAATAATGTAATCAGTTTCTCCTAGGTTACATATACCTTGTAATTCCTGATAGACTAGTGTGACTGTGTTGAGAATCGAAGAGTCAATTCCTATCAAACGCGGTGGTCCCCAGTTAACTTTTAATTAAATTTTTGGACAATTAATGTGCCTCGTCTCACCCTCCAGAGTTGTCGTGACACGTATTCCTTTATTACGTTCAAGAAACAGGTTTCACTCAATCAATCAAAATTACCGGACACTCGGCAACTTATTTCTATTTCGAGAGGAGGAATCTTGATGACATATAATCACAGAACAGGAGTGAACTAATGGTTTTTGCAAACTACTGGCAGGGCCGGCCGGCGGCTTATGCTGTCAGCTTTGAAATGAGGGCCTACGATTTATATTCATTTTACTAGGTTGAATGCCGTGCTAGCTAATGCCAATATCTCGAAAAATGGCACTAAAAGATCTAATACACGAACTGGAAACGTTGATTTTGGGGCCGATGGAGCCTCTCGATCACTAAACCGAGCCTTATCGAATCTGCATAGCTATTCACAGCCACTCGATACGCTTCCGTACCGTCGAACAACAGCCAATGTTATCGTAGGAGTCCTCTAAACGCTGTTCACAAATCTAAAACCAAAAAATGTTGTTAGTTTAAATCAAATAGACGCCCACTATTCTTACGACGGCTTTTTGCAGTCTAGACTTTTTGCAGACTAGGCAAATCAGGTAACCTAAAATGTGTCTTTTACGACTCGGAAGACTGTCGAATGGTTGTGTAGCTATGCTGGCGACTTAATCATTCGAATCTTCCATGTTTAGAGTAACACACCCCATAAATTTCCATCTCCAGGTTATATTCCATATATTTTTCATTCTGGGGTGATCGCCTACTTTCCTAAATCAAACCATGCTTTGTTCACAGAATGGCTGAAGAAAAAGGAACAAAATCCTATCTGCAGTTCCAGATAGAAAGACTGAAAGTCTTGCAAGCGAAACTATCGACGGAAGCTGAAGAAGATTACGTCATTATAAAAGAAGAGAAGTAAGTATTAGCTATAAGTTATATGGAAAAAAATCAGAAAGAAAAGGGGTCCGATTTGGTACAGATGTCTTATGAAAATAATATATTACAACCGTTTGAGTCTTTTGTTCTGGAATTATCAAGGCCTATTGAAGAACTGATATTGGACTAAATAATCCAGTGTTTTCATGAGAATATAGAAAATTGGCGTTCCTATATTTATATTAAGCTACGCTTGCCGCGGTTCGTCCGTTGATGGGTGACCATCTTTACATACAACAATTCTGACAACCAGTCTTGCCAGGGGTATCGTGTTCGCCGCGGGAGACGCTACGGGCGTCGGGAGCCGCGTGACGACTCCCGGCCACCGTAGGCGCGGGCCTGCGGACGGAGAGTAATGGGTAGCTCTCCGTCCGATCAGGACCAGGGCCGTGCCGGACGGCGCGTATGTGTTCCACGCGCGCCTCAAAGAGATGTCAGCATTAAGGAAGGGGCCCGCCAGGGCCAAAGCCTGCCGGGGTAGCGGGATCGTCCGAAAGGGTTACCGCTGCCCCGGAACATAAAGGGCTAAGGAAGGAACACGGGTGGGTTTTAGTCAGTAAGAGTCTGACACTCCCTTCCGCTCCACCCAGAGCGGGAGGAGTCATTAGATGATTTCCCATACAAAAAAAAAAAAAAAAGGGGTATCGTGTTACCCAGTAAATGGTTGTGGGTGGGGGTCAGATGGCAGGCGCTCGATGTAAAAGACTGGTATTCAGCTGCATCCAGTTAGACTGGAAGCCGACCCCTTAGTTGGGAAAAGGCTAGGCAGATGATGAATATGAAATATGTATATATTTATAGGACCTCAGGATATGTCTCAGTTAAGCAGTCGGCCTATAGTAGAGGTTGCTAAATGCAAGACACGAATACGTATCGTAGATAAATTAACATTGCATATACACTAATTACGAAACATCTTACTTACATTTAAATCCAAGCAATCTACTCCCATAAGTCTATCCCTTTATCTATCAAGGCTGGAGTGGTTTGTCCTGTTGCGAATACCACAAGATTCCGACTGTCTTTATAAAGGCTTGCGACTGAATCGTATTAAATAATAGCTGGGTACTAATGTCGGAAAAAAGAACAACTACTTAAATTGATTTGACGTTGATGCACGAAATGCATAGACCAAGTAGACGAAGAGTAAGAGCCTGTCGAGGTATAGATGAAAGTTACGAACTCAAAACTCCCTCATAATTTTGGCAGATATTTAGCTGTATCTGGTTGTTCACCAAAGCAGCATGCAGATGCACACAACTTTACGGTACGTCCGTTCGCAGGTATTTTTCTGACAGCAGCAACCTAACATTTACGAGTAACTCAAAGAGTATAGTAATATAGATTAACTGCTACCTTAACAGAATGAAAATAAAAATCACTGAGATTTGGACTGTGATGCAAAATTAGAGGTAAAATAACTGTGAAAGGACTACAAGGATCATTTGGCGCTCAAATGACATTGACGTGGGCCTGTTGGTAAACGTTTGTGAAATTGTATTGGAAAAAACGAGATGGCGGCATTAGTTCCGATTTTGGCCACGCACTAAAAGATCCTTGTACTACTATACAAATCTTGACACACGTGTTCAAGTTGAGACAGCTTTTCAGCATTAACTAATTTGCAGTCTGAACCGCAAACTTCTGCACATTCTAATTGCGAAAAAAAAATGACATTTTTAGATCATTGGAATAATACGGAATGCAATTGCACATTGCGATTATAAACTCGCGTGCAAGAATCGACCTTTCCGCGTTATCTAAAAGGAAGACCCATTCATTAGTCTCCTAGATCGTCTTTGACGTAACGTTATCTAGTAAAACCCACGACTACAAGTCACTACAACTTCCAAGTTCCAACGCCTACGCTTTAAGAAGATATTTTGAATAATGACCGTGGGTGTGGAGCCTGTTTGGCCATCTTATTCGCAAGCGCAAATCAAAGGTGCGTCGATGACGTCATGAATCAGTAATGGACTGGATACGCAATGTCATAAGTACGAAGATGAACTAAAGCGATTCCAGCCTAGCGAAGACAGATAAATAGGATCAAATCGGTAAATATTTAACAATTATTATAAGGATGAACTAAGCATGTCGTGAGGAAAGTTTTGAGTATCCACTCATATTATGACCTCCCCCCCTGACATCGTCTCAGATGTCCCAGAACACTTTATTCGGCTCGCCACGGGGCTCCTCGCTACTTATACACGACTCGTACACAAAAAACTTCTATGCACCGCTGTTAAACTAATGGCTGTTTCTTCAAGTGGACAGACCAGGGTACAGACGCCAGCACATCAAGCTACTACAATCTGTCAAATTTATTTGAAAGATTTTCAACTCTATCGCTAAAGCGTAAGGTTCAAAGTTGATTGGGAAAATTTGTCACTTTCGGGTAGCTTGATGTGCTGGCGTCTGTACATTACACAGCTTATTTCGCATGAATGTGGATGGCTATAAGAGTAGGGCAAGACTAAAGAAACGATGGATGGACTGTGTTAAAGATGATAATTACGGCTAGAAAGGGGGTGAGTACCAAGATGACGACTAATAGGAAAGTATGGAAAAAATACATGTTGCGCAGACCCCAAAAATGTAACTTAAGACATTATCTGCCAGAAAAGTTAACTGGATCATAATAAAACAGGCGATGAAACTGACCCTCAGTCCGGGATCGCACGGACGATTTTTGTCGCGCACTGGATTTTAAACGTACAGCATCTTAATTGCGTAACACACTTTTTGAAGGATATTGCTAATCCATAGCTTCATATGTCCGAAAAATTTGTCTGCTCATCAACGTAAAAAGTTCATTCCAACGTCCCAGCCACTGAGAAAGACGGAAAATTACCTTACCTATCTTTAGAAAAAAAAATCAGCCATAGATAAATTAAAAAGAATAGCAAGCAAATTGTTATGTTCTTCGAATTCTAAATGGGAAAACTTGTTCCGCGAAGGTCGAATTTATTCTAGACTAGAGGCAGACTTCTTTTAAGTACTTACTTCCCCTACAAACTCTACACTTACACCTGCGTACCACTCAGAATCCCATATCTCTACAATAAATTGAACTATCAAGTATGGAATTCCATGGTCATTATAGCACGGCCCCGGGCGATACGGGGACACGACGGTGTTGCCAGAAATATTTTTTTATCTCCCTCAAAATGAAATCTGATGCTAGGCTAAAATAGTACCTAATTAAGTTATTAATGTAATAAAGTGCATAATATTATATGTCATGTAGAGTGAATGACCAGCCTTGACAGTTTTTAGCTCGAAATTATAAATGTCAAAGCGTCTCGCTGCCGCCGCCCGAGGCGACGCCCGACGATGAATAAATATTGTTATTTGGATGCAGTTTTTAATAACTTAATCAGAAACTTTTCCTGCTGTGTTGCCTTTTGCGATATGTATGAGTAGAAAAACTTATCGGAATCGAATCTGCTGCTCACACTCATAATACCTATCTTTAGGTAAGCGTGTGTGTGGCGGCAATTACCACACATACCTACCTACCTACTTAAGCCACCAGACAATTCTGGTAGCTTTAGAAAAGGCCCATCTTGATAACTATTAAATAAAAAGTACTTATAGCGGTCGATAAACAGCCCAAAATCAGTACTTTTGCTGGTTGTAGAAAAGCTTTTCGATGCCGATTAATAGTCCTAAGTTGTGTGACTATTGTTTAAAGTCCTCCATGAATTTTTGTATTTTTTTATTACACTAGTCATTTACCCTAAAATTCTTTGATAAAATATTTATGACGTCAAGATCATCAACTATAATCGCTAATTCGCTATACAAATTGGACAATCCCCGCATTGGCAACACCATTGTCAAGGGATAACGCGTCGGGTTCCCGCGTCCGTCGCACGTTCCGCTCTTCAGTCAGTCCGGCTGACTCCGGCTTCGCGCGCGTTACAGCCGAGATTTAGCGTGACTTGCGTAAAAAAAAAAAAAAACAATTAAAAACTAACCAAACCATCGATTCATTTTATCATTTTGGCGGTTTCGTAAAACTAAACGTGATGTTCGCGTTAAAATCAAACTAAAAGTGTTAGAATAATGCTTTGTAACAATGATTCTAAGATTAAATAGTGTTAGGGGTGTTTTATATTCTATTCAATACGTAGTAATTTGTGTGTAAGAGATGCAATATCAAACTAATGACGACGACCTGCAATATCGGATTTTTGGCGAATCCTTCAACTTTGCCATCGAGAACAAAACAATTGCCGGCCGGCGTAGAAAGTGAGTTCCTTGTTTATGACTTTATGATACTTTTATTTTGTTTTGTTTTTCCATTCTTTATTTGAAATCTTCTTTGCAGGAAGGCTTTTAGAAGCTAGTTTTGTTTTCGTTAATTACGCAAACTAAAGGTATAAACTTTTTCACTAGGTATTTAAAACTTTCGTCCAATCCTCCGAAAAAACACGAAGCGAAACCATGTTTGTTTATTATTATTTCATCGCGTTACGCTCCTGATGGCACAGTTGGTAGTTTATTATGAAGAACAAACCCTATCAGCAACATCGTAGTAGGTGACCCTGACAACACGCATTGCAGTAGAATACCTAGGTAGGTACGTGGTCTAATACTTTACCGCAGTAGGTATGTAAGTACCTGGGTACATATCACCTAAATAGACCTACAAAATTTTCATGAGCTTGGCCTATTTTATCGAGTTTTTAAGCGTAAGCAGGTACGGTCACCATAGGAGATAAGTAACCAGGGTCGTCTGATCTATATCTATACTATAATATTATAAAGAGGTAAAATTTGTTTGTAAGTTTGTATGTAGGGGGTAATCTCCGGAACTACCAGTCGGATTTCAAGAATTCTTTTTGCGTTTGATAGCCCATTTTTTGAGGAAGGCTATAGGCTATTTAACATCGCGCTAGCACCCTTAGGAGCCGAGCAAAATGAAAAAAAGTCAGAACGAAAGCGAAAACGAAGTAGTAGTGCGATCAGGCGATGCGATGCGACGGGTGTGTTGGGGGAAACAGAAATTTCACGCGGACGAAGTCGCGGGCTGAAGCTAGTTTGAAGTTTATTAAAGAAAACCGATGTTTTCGATAAAAAAAAAAACATTTATTGTCAACTGCTCGTCGCTTGAAGAGCTAGCCTAGCATACTGCGGAGTTTGAAATTTGAATAGAATAAAAGGCCAGTTTATACTGGTTCTGTTACCACTTACATGCGGCCTAGGTACTTGACCTACCTATATCTGTTGCCCTCTTGTGACATCTATCAAATGAACTCATCTGCCGAGCCTTTTCCCAACTGTGTTGGGGTTGGCTTCCAGTCTAACCGGATGCAACTGAATACCAGTATTTTACATGGAGCGACTGCCTATCTGACCGCCACAACCTAGCTACTGGGTAATACGATACCCCTTGGTAAGACTTGTTGTCAAGACTTTCAGGCTTGTGATGACCCGTAACGACTGTCAAAGATGCAAGAATGACAGCCAGGACCAACGGCTTAACGTGTTTTTCGAGGCACGCACGGGGGTGTCTCGGTATGTAAAGATGGTCACCCATCCACGGACCGACCGCGGCAAGCGTAGCTTAACCTGATCGATCGACCCGTGCGGTTGTTATTACTTAGCTACGGACCTCCCCCTATCTGTGGGTATACTCGAGAAGGAAATAAGTAAGTACCTATTTAAAGCACCGAACGACACCAGATGACTAAACTTCCTTTTCATCTCGCAATGCTCAATGTTTGTAGTAAGTACCTACGCAATACAGGGTCGCGGGGGCATTGCACTTGCACTGCACCTATGTAATTAGAAGTTGTTACAAATGACTTGCACTGTACCTATGCTATGTCATTATATTATTATCTTCCATTAAGCTTGGGAACATTGACGACTATCCGTAACAATAAAAACCTTCGCAAGATCGCAGAAATTAGTAGGTCCTCCCGAGTACTCCCGATCCCGACTCATGGCAGTAGAAGGAACAGTGAGTCAGTAGGAATCGGACATAACCCTCCGTTCTCCCAAAAGGCCATGGGGATTTCCCCACGGGGAAAAAAGGAGTAGGTACTACCTGGCTGTTGGTGCTAGTGGAACCAAAGATTTTAATACATGTGACATCTACCAAGCAGAAGCAGCACTGGACCGTCGTGGTGGATTTCGCCCCACTCCCTCTCACTGAGGGGATGCCTGTGTGACCAATGTCCCAACAGTAGGAACATCAGAGGCTGATTATGCTTACTGCTACCTGGCTAGGTATATAGTTTTACAGGTGCACCTGTCTATACCTAGATAATGTCAGCGTCTACGTATCCTGCAACATGCTCTCGAATGTAGCTCGAAAATGTGAAAACGTGTTATTTATTGATAACTCAGTCACACATGGTTTTGTAGGTATTATTGGCTGCCTTTAAGACCTTATCCTATTATCTACCTACGTAGGATAAGGTCAAGCGTACCGAGATACCTATTTCATCAGGTGACGTGATAAAACCGTAGGATAAAACAAAAGAAGTTTGACTTCTTTTGGTGGTCTAGCTAAAGTAGTACCGAACCAAGACTTCCAACATTATACCTACCTATTTTCACTCGTTCAAAGTTTTATTTTATTCAAGCATCGCGTTCGAATCGTAAAATGAATCCGACAAAATACATTACATGTAAATATGTACCGTCTATGATAAACGATATTACCCCAGACCACGATATTACCAAGCCATTCGCGAGGCTCCTAATGCTAGGTCCACGGCCTAGGTCATTCGATACGCTCACTAAACTGCCTTAAGTACCGTCGCATTGTTTAAAAAGGTCTATTTCTAGTTTCAAACATTATTGTGTATGGGAAATATGAATAGTCTAATAGCAGGCATGGCCATTGTTTAAGTTTAAGACTAAACTTGAATTTGAGGATCTATTTCACCAAATTCTGTTGCTACATTCGAGTGACGATTCTGCCAGATTAACCTTGCTGTCAGGCAAATTTTTTGCAACGTGCAAAGTCACGCATGATCACATGGGCTATTATCGTATATCTCGTAATTGTCAATGTGTTAGGTTATCTCCTGCTTCATTAATCATTTATTGTTCCTATTATTATTTTGCTACAAAAACCAATTCAACAAGCGGTCAAGTCAAGTCTGACCGGTATCGATAGTTAGGTATACCTACAAAGTGTATAGAGATAAGCTCAGCCGATTCTGTACCATGTGATCGTACAATACAAACACGTCAAAAACTTCGGCCCACTGCCCCTCACTGAGAGGAGGCCTGTGTCCCAGCGGTGGGAACATTACAGGCTGATTATGATGATGATGATTCTTTTCCTATTACGTAACATTCTCATTCTCACCAATTTTATCGACTGAAAAAACTAAACTTGTTTTTTTATTATTTCATCTTCGTTCCGAACAATTTTATTAATGGTTCGGGTTATTATTGTTCATAATATTAATGTAATGAACATGTCTATCGACGGCAGGACGTGATGAGGTTGCTTAAAAACCAGAAAATCCCAATACGAGATGTCACAACTTAAAACAATTCTTTTAATAGATTCTCAGAAATGGGTAGTTGAAGAAAATAGTGTTTGTGAACGTGTGCTTGCATAGTTTTACGACGAGATGAGTGGGAAGAATGAACATGCTTGTTACTAACATAATATTTGTACACCTTTCATTGGTTGTATATCTTACAAATGAATGATCACTAAGAGCTAATTTATGAGCTAATAAAGATCTCTCATCTTCAAGTGTTGCCGTACGACTAAGTTTTATGGCAAACTGTCGAGAACTCCGTTAGAGAGAACAAAATGATAATTTAAACAATAAATTGCAAATAGAAAGAGCAGAGTGAATGCGATGCTGCACATTTAATTTGCGAAGATAACCAAGAGCTGAATGAAGCTGTATTCATGCTTTGGTGAACAAAATTTTTAACATCAGTTATACTAATAGCAACAACAACAGCCAACTACGCAAGATTTACATACCTGAGCACAGACTAACTTATCAACATGCTGCCTAGAAAAACTGCAACATTTCATTTTGCCAACATAATGTTTCCAGCGTAATGAACTATACGAACCACACCTATGTAAAACCGAGACCTTGATTACAGTCACAGTGGATTATATGGCGATATTTGTAAGCGGTAACTAAGAGGAAGCAAGCTCGTTTAAAACCTTGTTTCCTTGAACTTTTTGACCTCGCAAATAATTTGGAGGCTGGGGCCCCCAAATAGTTTCAAACATCCCAATTAGTAGCCATTGAAAATGTAGATCAAGTCCTATGACATGACAAAGGAGTTAGAAAAGGTGTTGGGCATGAGAAACTTCATAGTTGCTTGTAGGATATAGAATTAGACCAATATTGTCGTACAACAAAGAGGAATGAGCAGATATTTAGTATAGAAATAACTCGTTCCTCTTAGAAAGATGTTATCATAATGCTTTTAGAGAACAAGGTCGTTTTTTGTACGTGACCGGTTGGAATCCAAAAAAACGCTTTATCAGCTGGCGATATTTACTCGGAACAGTCGGAACTTAGAAAAGCACCGCCATTAATGTGACACTGTAGTAACTTGCGGATGAAGGAGACCAAACAAAAGATGGATGAATGGTGTGAGGGATGGTTTGAAGAATAAGGGAGTGAATGATAAGGTGACTGACAGTTGACAGGGGAGAATGGAAGAGAAAAGATATTGCACCGAATCCCAACTCCCAAGTAGCAGAAGAAGATCAAGACGTGGAGAAGAAAATCTTACGGCATATTTGAAAATCAAAAGCAGCAGTGGCACATATGGAATTGAAGCTATTACAGGCGTCAGAATCATCAAAAATGTGACTACAGATGATAATACTAATAAAAAATAATACTTTTAATTGATTAAATAAAAGTTTTTGATTATAATTTAACTTCATGACATAATTCTACAACAATTATATTATAATATATTATTAATAGAAAAGGAAGCTATGACTTACAAAGCAAGCCACAGGCGAATAAAATTTAAATACTTAAGTTGGTTACGACTTGACTAGCAAATGGCCCGGATAATCCTGCGTGCTTTCAGAGACCTTGAGGTGTTACCAAGGCCTCACGTAGCTTCGCGAGATGCCTTTGCTTTAGCGTAGGTAGTGTAACTAGTTGGGTGTTGTACTTATTGAATGAAGTCATAGCCGGCTTCATTCAAAGTTTTAGCACCCATAATGTACGGCCTTGTTAATGGATTCTGTTTTTTTTTGTGACACTCCTTGATAAATTATTCTGGAGGTATTTTGGGTGTTGTTTAGACGTTCTTTTTTCAATCGCTGTGTAGAGGAATGGTTTTGGAACTATTTTAAACACATTCTTACTAAACCTAGTTACCAAACGTAGCCTAAAGATGAATAACACAGATTTCAAAATAAATTTGATAATTTTTCGGAATTTTAGAAGAATCTCATAATACGATACGGCGATTACCATTATGTTATGTCATAAAATTATAATAAACATAGTCAAATTCAAGTATTCTTTCATTACGATTAAATATTTTGAAGAAAATATTGGCTCATAAGTTATTGCCCGTTTGTGTTCGAAATAATTTTTATTAGACAGGGTGATACTGATACCTCTATGTCCCAAAACTTAATTTAGGTACTCGTTGTATGAAATACAAAGGCTCTTCGAATAATAAATATATTCTGTACTTTTGACTAGGTTCGATTATAATTTTATGGATTCAATATTTAAATACATTTGTCGTCGCAGTTTAGTCCCTAAAATCTCACCACCTTACCAGAATCTCGTAAGAGGGTCGAAAATCCTACCACGTTTGCCCTCTTTGTCTGCCGTGGGAGTCTAAACACGACACAATGAACCTGGTGCATTGACCAGGTTGCAACCCCTCCGTACTGAGGTAAACGACCATTGTACAGAGGGTGGCACCCCCAAAGAACCGATGGCCTTAATTGCCTCACGTGCATCGCGGCAGATGGCAAGCAAGGTGCGAGTAAGTGAAGTCCCTCGCTTATCGATAAAATGCGCTTGCGACTTTTGATCTTTGCGCTTGGACTTACTTCTGTTTTTATTTTAAAAAAGTATTTAGTTATTTGCGTTCTGTTGGGTGGTTTGAATTTTATGGTTGTTCCTTTTTGTTTTATTGCATGTGGTAGCTATCTTTCTGTATGAGTAATACAGGCTATAAAATAGCTGTGGAGTCCATGAGAAGGTGACCCTAGGAAATTGAAATACGATTGTAGTTTAAAACTAAGACATTTATTATACAAGCGCTATAATATTTTAGTTGAAAGTTTATCATTTGGTTTTTTCCTTCTTTCAGTTAGAATTCTAATCCCAAATCGCATAATTAGGGACCATATTTGGGTCAGCTAATTTGTCCAAATCAATTTCCCATTTAGCCTGTACTTTCCTTGACTGAAGACAAAGAACTTTCTTTCTCAAATGCTCAGGTTTCGTGTTCATAGTATGTGTGTAATCATCAATATCAATAAAGTATCGATACGTGAGCCGTCCAGCCGTATCTAACGTGACTTTTCTATGAATACTAAAGTAATTGGGGTGAGTGTAGGACTTGACTTTCACACGATTGCAACTGCACCTAATGCTAGAGCACACATTACGTACTCTTTACGAGTTTATTAAACGTGCGTGACAGTGAAGTTTTTACTGATCCCTTGCCAAGTTGACATTTTAGGAAGGCGTTTTTTCACGTAATAACACACCAATAACTTGCTACAAGGAACATTTACGATGAATAATTTATTACCATAGTCGTGACAAAATAACTTTGAGTCACCATTCAAGCGTTTTAATAATATCCACGTAGAACCAGTCGAATTTCCGACCACGTGGAGACAGGCCTTGTTTTTTTAGTTTTATACATTGAATAGACCAGCTGGTTTGATGTCAGAATAAATATTGTATACACTTTAGAGGGGGACCAAGAAATTGAGGGAGCTATTCTTTTTGGGACCGTCTTAACAAAAGTTCGTACGAGCCGTCTTTTGTTATCCACGAGACGGATTCGCAATGGTTGACGAGTAGGTACGATTTTTTTCGGCCATGAATAAGTTACATGGGTCGGTCTTGTATTTGTGTCAAAGTTCATCAAGGTCCCTTTAAGTACAGTTGCGAAAAGTTCCCGGAATCGCGGAACGAGATAGTTTATTGACAGGCCCCATATTTTACGAGCTTTGAAATCTTAAAATATACCCTTCAATACTTTTATGATCAAAGCTGTTAGGACATTTTCTATAATTCCAAGTTTAATGTTAAAATAGAAAACGTACTGCAGAACATTAAATTTTGTGCGGAAACATATTCTTAAAAAATACGTAAAGTTTGATATGCGTTCGCTACTCCGTCAAAGCCATGCTCAGCAAAAACGTCGATTGTGTACACAACGGATGAATGAATCGATTTATGCCAGTGATGCGTAGGTGTTTCGATAAGCAGCGCCCGCGCTGGCGCGTGCTATGCCTTCGAGCCGGGTGCGTTCAGAATTACTTATGCACCGAAGATGTTTAACGTCGTGAGCTCGTGAGTTTATTTAAATGAGGTTTTTGCTACCCCCACGGTGCGTCAGACAATTTCTTCGTAGTCGTTTGTAAAGAGCGACGATGTTTATCAAGTACCCCTATATTGGTCAAAGTTTGCTTTTGTCTCAAAATCTTCAACCATGAAAGGCAAACAACCCAGAAAAAGTTCCTTATTGATGTTCCTTAAGAATGAAATCCTGTTTAGAATAAAAATATTGAATTCGTGGACGGGTTTTCGGACGTGCGTCAGTACGAGTAATATGACTTGCGTTCTGATATCTTCAATGCCCTTTGCCATCGTTATAATTATGGCCAGGATATTCGTCACTGTTTTATGTTTATCAGTGTTTTACAGGAAATTCTACACATATTTTGAATGTGCTTTAATTATGTTAAACACTTGTGTTTGTTTAAAGGCTGGGTAACAGGAAATATTATAACACTGTTATATCGTCCATTTCATTTTATTATTCGTTGTTAAATTCTCGCAGATGTTGTGTCGTTGGCTGCAAAGCCTTCTCTACTTTCATATGGATGCTCAAGACTTATTTCTTTAGCAGTTGTCCCCTTAATTCATTCTACTAAACATTGCCATTAATTGGGAGGGTACTTAAAAATATGTTACATTTATTAAACCTGTCAAGTTTTTTATCTTTATCATTAATGTGGTGCAAAACTAAAGGATTCATGAACGCACCTTTAGATAACTAGTCTTTTCTACTTGAGCTAGCAACTAGCAATGTAGTTACACTTTTATGAGTTGTTTTCCACTCCTGCCTATATAATCTTGCAGTTGTCGAAACCGCAACTATAAACTTAAACAGTATAAACTGCTTGCAAATGCGGGTATTAAGTTCAGTGGAGAAATTCTCAAGGGGCCCCTATGTTTTAGATAATTTTAATGTTTTATGGAAAGTATTGATAGTTTCCCATTATCCTGCATGAGGGTTTTTTAAATAGTTATCAATTCCTTTATTTCCGTCTGCCATATGTCGATCGAATCGATTTTATGGTTCTTCTGGCATGTTACATAATAGTTTATATTAAAATTAAACTCTGATATCATTTTGGAGACCGGTTCCGTCGGATATTCTTTAGTATCCATTTCGTGAGTGTTTTTACTTACGTTGGAAAAAACTATGTTACTTTTAAGGCGTGAATATGTTAGTTAAGCATCTTTCTTGAAAACACGTGAACCAATTTTGATGTTTTCGTAAATGTTTGGCGAAATCACGAAACAGGTTCTGTGGTTACTTGGCTGGTTCTGAATCTCCAAAACACACTTTACGAATATTTGCTCTCCTGACTCTTTTGAATTTATGTTTGTTGCTGTGAGCTTAAATCACTTCTCATCATTTCTGAAGTTATTGTAATTTCAAAATGCCCTTGATTGAGTTATCGTCATAGATTTGGGTATGACTGATTAACTTTCAAGTAGGATTTCTTTCCTCCCTAGTTAATAGACATACTGCCATTGAAATCTGAAGAGCAAGTTTAATTACCATAGCAATTATAGTGTGGGGCTTCCCTATTAGAATCAAGATTTAAATCAATTGCATAAAGATTCCCTTTTCCACGCCCTTCATTAAGATCATGCTTAAACCCAACAACCATATAATCGTTCTCATTGCTTATTTATTCATTCCTAATTCAGTAGTAATGATATCGTTTAGTTACCATCGAGCGTGAACGCCATATTGTTCATGAGTCATGGTCATGCCATGCTCTGATGGTTTGCGAAGATGTGGCTACATGGGAAACAGAATATATTAAGAGCCTTGTATTTATTCTGGTTTTGTACAAGTTTTTTTCGGTCACAATTTGCCTATTGATAGTATCTTTCATCATTCATCATTGGAATTGTTCGGGTAACCTTGATGTACGAACGTTTTTTGGTTAGTGGTTTGTACACGAAAGATTTGGAGTTAAGATTTGGTTGGTTTCCTTAAATGTGTTGCGTTCTTAAAGCATATTAATAATGAAACGTAGTCATATTCTTTACTGGGGATCTGCATCTATTGATCTACATTCATAATTCATACTTTTTATGCACCCAACAATAAGATTTGATATATTCGATGTAATTCCCGCATCGAATTACCCAATCACGCGTGAATGGAATCAAAATACTGATTGTAATTTATTGCACTTATAATTAACGTAAGGGTAGACGAATCACCCTATTTTACAGGTAACTTCGCTATATTCCCACGAGTCAAAAAACAGGGGGCTTGCATAGGTTCGGACAAGGGGCCAAAGCATTGGTGCATGTCCTTTCTGATCTTTTTAATCTAAATTTGTAAACGATGAACCAGCAGATGTGGTGACGGCATGTTTATTAAATTTCCGATGTTCCCATGTAGGATTTTAACCACAGAATTGGGTTAGATGCGTAGAACTAGCTGTGTTAGAAAAAAATATTGAATTACACGACTTAAATACGACGTGGCAAATTAAGGTAAGTAACTCATACTCAATAGTGGGTGTTTCCTGCCTGACTGCTTCGTTCTTTAATAACGTCCTTTTCTTTTGATAAAGGTTTTTCAAATTGATTTTGACATATTGATACGGAACAGTCAAAAAAGGGCTCAGTTCTAAAAACTAGAAAATCTTAGTCTTCATCTTACAGAAGTCTACGCATTATTCAAAACGACTGGTAACACGGTAACACCCCGTTTAAAAAGAGTTCCACAATCTTTTATCTACTTTCAACAGTACAATTAAAAGTTTCTTCCATCCATTAGTAAGGAACCACGCTCCTTACCGAGATTATCCATAAAAAATGTACCTCCAAACCTGTTTCGGTACTTCGAGAATAAGATTTTTTAATAAGCACCCCTTTAGTTTAAAAGGGAGACTATTGTTAAGATTTTGAAAGTGCATTGCCCTCTAAATGGGTCATTTCGCTAAAGGGTTTTTGAAGCACGGAAGTAAGCTTTAAATTACGCATTGTTTAGTTAACTCCTAATGGGAAATTCCAGATTTTTGGACAAGATATTTGTCATAAGAATTCGTCATTAACCTTGTTTGTCAGAAGGGTCCTAATTCAAGAATGCATTCTAGTTTAATGTTTTATTTAGTTTCCAATCTAAATTGTATCCTCATCATACCATCGGAAACAGATACTACTCAACATAAAATTCTAAAATCGTCAAACAATTTGTTATACCATCAGAAACTATGGCGAAAGGAAATGATAACACTATAAAATAAACATAATATAATACACAAAAGCAACCCCTACTTTAATCACTCTCCATTGACTGATCCAGTACCGAAAGGCATTATGTTCCTGGTTTGTGATTGGTCTTCTACGCGCATCCCTCAGAATGCCCAAGCGCAGCTGCGTCGTGCGTGGGGGTCGCAGATGGCGTAAGCGCACTCCCCCCCGGAATTGGGAATACACGTACCAAAAATCGATATTTTGTATGACTTTTATTGTTTTTTGTTTGATGAGAATTTAGTTATCTTTGTCATATGGCGTTGTACGACTTGTGATGAGTAAAGTTTCTGATGGCTTAATTCAATTGGGAGTAAAGTTGTAGTATTCTTCTAGTATACCTAACGAGATTAATACACGGGTATAACTTACTAGATTTCAATACAGGTATTACAAATTAAGATTTGCATTTTTACATAAGTATTTGATTTCACTTTCCAACAACATAGGTACTTTAAAATTCTTCTAAGTATCCAGTATTCCAGTAGTATATTTTATGTGTAAGTTTGTGGCGGTTCACTGAAACCAATTTTGTCTTATATTTGGAGATAAAAGTATTTTGCATTGCAAAAGATTAATACTGTATTCCATCCCTGACATTCAGTATACTCTCAAAATACTCCATCTTCGAGGAGGTCATCCACAAATGTTTACAAACTGCTTTATAATTAGCAACTGCGAACTAAAGTTAACCGATAACTAATAGCTCATTTAAAAATCGATAAAAAGCAAAAAAAAAAAAAACTTCGGTGCGGGAACTTTACGGGAATCGTCCCGGACTCCCGATAATTATTGCGAATCGGTATCGGTATCGTAAATTCGCCGTTCGTTGACACGTGGCAAGCCAGATGGCGGTATCACCTGCCGTCTGAGTAAAGAGGTATAGTCCTGTATGGGTTTGCGGAACAAGACGGTCCGGGACCGCATTCTTTAGTAAAACAAATTCCCATCACTACTACTCGGTCGTTGACTTGCCGTTCGATTTCTTATTATTTTTTTGCACTTTTTCTGCGGGTTTTGGAACTCTTTCTGTTAATTAGTTAAGTTCTCATATTTGATGTTTTCTAGGGGCTTGTGGCTAAGTAATATCAGCCGCACGGGTCGATCGAACAGGTTAAGCTACGCTTGCTGCGGTTGGTCCGTGGATGGGTGACCATCTTTACATACGAAGACCCCCCCGTGCCTCGGAAAGCACGTTAAGCTGTTGGTCCCGGCTGTCATTCGTGGATCTTTGACAGTCGTTACGGGTCGTCAGAAGTCGAAAATCTGACAACCAGTCTTACCAAGGGGTATCGTATTACCCAGTAACTGGGTTGTGGAGGTCAGATAGGCAGTCGTTCCATGTAAAATACTGGTATTCAGCTGCATCCGGTTAGACTGGAAGCCGACCCCAACATAGTTGGGAAAAAGGCCAGGCAGATGATGATTATGATTTGATGTTTTCTCCTTTTCTAGTTGGATGAACGATATTCGAAAAAAATCTTAAGCAGTTACAGAAAAGCGAGAATTTAAGGACTTAACATTAAAACGGTTCCTGCAAATGACGAACATACAAACGCCACTAAAGCTAGACCAGAAATAAATCAACCACCATTTTCGAAGTCCATAACTCCGCAATAATGTAATAAACTGTAGCAATTTAGAGGCACGGCTAGGAACAATGACCTCGTACAATAATACGGTCTTCAGGGGCCGGCCGCAATCTGTTTCTCATATGTTGTCACGTACTTATTGTTTATGATATGGTAGGCAATTGTTGAAGTAGCATTCCCTAAAGTGGAACTACTGAGAGAAGAGTTAAAAGACAAAAATGTACGAGAGGAGTTAACAAAACTACAAACAAATACAGGTATAAATTATACTGGACAAGGCTTAGGCTGGATTTTATTTCCGCGGTCGTAAGGACCAATTTCTGAGATGCAGAATACTTATGATACAATTATTTGTAATGTCAATAAACCAAACCCGTGGTAATAATTCTTGTGCTCCTTTCTTGGTCTCGTAGGTTTCTACAAACAGTCTCTGTGTGGGTGTGAGATGGATCTTGTATCACAGTAAAAAATCCACTGACTCGAATTGCATTCATATTACAGCCTGTGCTATCATTAGAGTCTGCATGCCTCATCTTCATCGGAACCGTGACGAGATCTTGAAATAGATCTGTAGGGACTATAGGAGACCGTGATCGGTTTACGTTGTAACTCATCTCAGATAGTCTATTGTTTTGAACTGGTCCTTGTAGAACCTTGAGTGGAGAACAGTCAACAAGTCAGTGGCATGCAATTATTTGATAAAAATAAAAGTTAAAAAGTTGCTGATAATGTTTTTGTCACAAAATATGTGAAGGTTCAGACGTGCTTTGATCCGATATGAAGCCATTAACAGGGCTCTCTGTAAGTTCTTTTAGTATTATTGCCTCTTTATGCATCGTTTATTTTTATGGCGCTGCAGAAATGTTCCATATCTGCGATTTGTGTAATTCTAAACTTTATTACGTTACCACCGCCTTTTGTATCAGGAACTTCATATTTCATCGTTCCTCTTCTTCGTGTCGCTAGCACGACTGTATTTCGTCGGTTCTTAAGTGTTTTATGGAGCAAGCAACCATAAAGTTACCAAAGATTCATTAATTCTAAGGGTCCCTTTACTTCATCTGTCAGACTGTTACCCTGAGCTTTAATTTGTCATTTGTCAATTTGTCACAAGCCATGTTCAATGCTTTCTAAGGCTTTCGAAAAAAAAAATCAAAGTATTTACTCTAACTTCCGATTCCAAAGCACATTATGAAACTGCACATTTCCTAAGCACGCGACATTTCATAAAAAAGTCCTCGACAAAAAAGGTCAATATTAATAAAAAAATACATATAAATAAATGGTTCATTAACGCTTTCTCTAAACACCTTTAGGGCGCGTGCGTAATTATTGTAAGACGATATAATAAGGGAGGAAGTAGAAAAAATACAAGTTGGGGTAGAAATGTCAGGCCATGTGCGCGGGGGCGAGCCATTGTACTGTCTTAAGACATTAATCTTAGGGGGTGGCCAGGTGAACACCCTTGAACCTTTGCTTTCAACAATAGTTAGTGCAGGCCGAAAATTTTGACCGTTTTGTACAGCTGTTTTTTTTCTGGGGTCAGCGAGTTACTATAATAGTGTGATTCCAAAATTCTATTTAATTTAGGAGTCTAGAAACTGGTTCTTTGGTTGAATCTGGTGGTAATTCCATCATAGCTGTCGAAATATTTGCAAATTCTGATGACTTAAGTATTATGAATTTCTGAAGCTCTGAATTTATTGGATTAATAGTTAATACGTATTTTCCTAACGGAAATTACTACTGGAAAGAGGAAACATTTTTTAACTAAAAACCACTTCAACGCCATTTACATTAGGTTGTGCTGTTGTGCATGTGCAATGCAAAAACCATACTATGCTAATCGAGCAAGTTACAGCTTTATAACAGGACACATGTAGCTCTATTATCTCCATTTTTCATACAACAAATTATTAACATTTTCCTACCTATTCGATTACTCCGCATTGTCGCTTCATCTTAATCTCTTCCATTCGCAAACGGATCCATAACTTAAACCAGTAAACTTGCATCTTCTTCAACGCCCAGTAATCATGAGAACGAAATTCAAAGCCAAGTGTCCAAGTATCATTACACAATATGAAAATTCTATCGAACTCCTTAACTTAGGAGCCTCAAGTAATTTCATACATGTTGCAACATGTATTGATGCTAATCGTTTTCAAAGGTAGCAGCTGGTCCTTTTGTACGCACCCCTCGTATGGGTCCTAATGTCATCTATGTATAACTGAATTTAATTATGGTACTTCATTTACTTCGTTTTTTAGCTTCGGTAGTTATTTTCCTGTTTAGATTATTAAAGGCATTTACCTTGGTATTGCGAACCGTGTGCTTGAGTTTTTCTAAGTCTATTGAAGTCTATTTATTCTGGTATATTTTATAAGTGGCCCTAATTCCTGCGATCTTAATAAATGTTTCTCTATAGAAAGCCATAACATGGTTATGGTTTAAAACCACAACAGTAAGGCGATAAGCTTCTACCATCTTTTCTCAAGTCCCAAAATGACAAAGCCTAATCTCAAAAGAAAAAAACACAGATAAAGAATCTCCATGTTCTCATACGTCTAACGCAATTAATTCTTATCAATTTGTTGATAAAATTGAGACGATCGACAAACAGACGTTAAATGGTGGACAAGTTCAGCAAAAAGTTCACATATGTTTTAAATGTGTCATCCGCGGCATATGGCTGTACGGCTGCTGCCTTTGACACATGAAGATAGTTACGAAAAAAGTCCCCCTCTGTTTGACTAGCAAGTCGGAAGTAGCTTCCAGATTTTGTAAGGAAAATGTGTTTTTGTTGTAATTTCGTATCGGGGCTTATCAAAATTTAATTTGCTTTATACGGTGCTAAAGTCTGCAAAAAAAGTTCAGATATAAAAGAAGAAACCACAAGGACTTATTTGGAGTAACCTTTAAAAACTTATTTATTTTAAAACAAACACTAGTTAGTTAATTACAAGAATATACTGTCCCCGATAAGTTTAAGACTGATATAGGAATGGACTAACACAATAACTATGATGAATCGCGCATGGCCACGCAACGCAAGAACTTTATCCATTGCGTGAGAAAGTACATTAAAATAGAGAAGGGTTTCTGTTTTCGCATACATCCCCTTCAAACTTTGTCTATCATCCTTTGTATAATCGTAGCGAGCCATCCTTTCATCTAATGTCTATTTATCTACTTTGTAAAGGCCAAGAACCTGTTTCTAACCCCTGCCTATGATTTAGGAGGGAATCTATCTTAGTTCAGGTGTTCTACGCATTGTGTGGAGATTAAATAGATTCTCAAGGGTGAGATCAGAATGAGCTGTGGGTAAATTAGAGGCTATAGATGGTGTCTGTTTGATAAAAGCTAAAGCAAGGTCATAAAATCTTTAAAAAGGATGCTTTCATTTGAGCCTTCATGATTTCATGAGCGACAATCCTGATGAATATTTCGGTCAATGTCACGATGCGGATATAGGGCATATCAATTAGATCTGTCTGCCCCAATAATAGTTCCCAGAACTTCATCTAATTGTGTTTCTATGTTCTCGATGCTTTCAACTACAGTAGCTTTTGACTTGTTCACTGTTCATGATGAAGACCTCTAGTTCAGGAAGATATCGGTCATGTTTATAGTTAACGGGCTAATTGAGAAAGCAAATGCGTGGCGTTTCAATTAAATCTGCATACTTAAGAATGTAGATTTTGTGAGGAAATCGGCATGTCCTAGAACCAAAATTCGAAGGAATGTGACATTTACCAACCCGCACTGGGCTCGCGTGGTAGTTTACAGCCTACCTCCAACAGAGAGGAGGCCTGTGTCCTGTGTCCCAATAATGGGAACATTTTAGGCTGATTATGCTTATGCTAAGGATTTATTTGTATCTTCATCGTTTTTTTCCATAATTTTGCATTACACTAATTTCGTTTTTCGGGAATGGTAGAAGATTTCAACTCCCGCATCTTTAATTCGACATTGTAGATTTCACTACTAACCATATCATGCTTACTTGCAATAAAACTCACTTTTATGTTCTCATAAACCAGCGGGCAAACCAATTTATTTCCAGACAGTGTGAGAACGTATCAACGTAGCATTAATTTCGCGAAGGGGTGTTTAAATAATAAAAGACCCATCTATTCTCCTATGACGCTAAATAGAAAATAGCGGCCACTGAATAGGCAATCATTCATTTGGGTCAGCTCGTTTTGTCTGGCTATCATGGCAGTTCAATGGCAAGAACACTTGAGTAAATATCGCTGCATTTTAAATGTCTGGGACAAAAGTACTGTTGACGAGGATCTACATATAAATTTTTATGAGATTGTTGCCTAAAGTATTTTAAAACATGAACGTAAATGTTACTATGGCCCGTTTTTCAAAAGTCAAGCATTATTCAAAACTAGTTTCAACCAATCTGGCCAAAATACCTTTTAACTAGTTTGAAATAATGCTGAGTTTTGAGTGACTTTCTTTAATATGGGCCTAGAAGTCCTTGAGTGCGGAAAATATATACTTTTCTATAGGTAGGGTGCTTTCCTCCTCCAATTGATATCAGGAATTGTTTTAATAACGGAACTGGAAACCCTATCTTTGCTTTATACTCGTAGTTATAATATTGTAAGGAATTTCCGGACAACGAAATGTTAGTCATTTTTTGGTGTATTAAGTTTACAAAACTGCAATTTATTGTGTGCTTTTTTCCTTATCCATATGGCTTTGCATAGTAACAACTCAGAAGAAACATCTATAGATTTTTCTGAATGGTCAGATAGGCAGTCGCTCCATGTAAAATATTGGTATTCAGCTGCATCCGGTTAGCTGGAAGCCGACCCCAACATAGTTGGGAAAACGCTAGATGATGATAGACTTTTTTAATGTTTTCGTCCACATCCGCTTCTTATACTGCATCGTCTTGTAAATCATTGTCAAGCTTCACAATATTTTTTTCGCAATTTATCTAAAGGACGACAAATTAATTCCTCTTGATTGACCTGGATTAAATTACGCAGTGGGCCACCACATCGAATCGACTTTCTCAGTTCTCATCGGCACAGATTCCGGTGTCATATTGCTGAGCAAAAACAACATGGAGGTTTAAGGTCTCTCGAAAGGAATTTTTATTGTCCTTGTGTTTCATGTTGATGGTCTTTCTATCCTTTACAAAGGTTGTAAAAGTTTATATGGACGTTAGTGCGTGATGCAGTCCAATATCGTGCAATCTAATTAACCTAAGGGCGGCGAGTTTGAAATTATGATGGTGATTTAACCAATGACTGAAAAAAAATTAAAGGCGATTCTATAGAGTCTATAGTACTTATAGACCATTTTTGAAATATCTTATCATATTTTTGCCACCCGATACATATATATACAAATATTTCAACCAGGAGTACAGGTTATTCACATTCGCCAACATTTATCGTTTTTAATGTAATCATGATAAATTATATATTTTCTGTAAGTAGATTTGTACAAATACTTTTACACGTCAATAATCACACGTTGCGTTTGCGTCTTCAATAAACGTTCCTTACTTTATCTACAAATTGTCGCGTATGACTCATTCATTCACCATTCCACGTCGAATGCACATGTCACCAAGGCATCTTATTCAACGCGTAATAAGATACAGCCAATGTTTATCTTAATTATTTTTACTGCAAACTCGACTCTTTACAGCTTTGCCTTAATTGTGGGAGAGACGTCATTTGTAATGCAAACCAATTGACTTCGAAGAAACGACGCTGAACTAGAATATAAATCTGATATGGAAAAAATTATGTTGTTGTTGTTTTAATTGTCTTCATGGGAAAAGAAGTAGAGAAGATATATGCGAACTAGTGTTTTCGAACTCTCCCATTGATAGTATTTGCTTTAATGCTCGCGTTAGCAAATGAAAAGATTTCGTATTGTTAACGATGAGTGGCGTGTTCCTATTAATAAAGTAATTTACTAATTTAGTTAATAGGTGTTGCACGCGACATAAGCACTGCTCCTCCTCTAGTCTTACTGTTTGTATCCAATCATTCAGACATGCTTTGTTGCCATCTTACTTGAGTCTTCCGAGGTGTATTGATGTTGGTGTTAGTCGTACCTGATTCGGGAAAGTCTCGGGATTTCAATTAATTACCTCAGCCTGTTTCAATATTTGCAATGAATGACAAGAACTCCCCTTGTTTCAGTGAAAACTTCTGTACGCCTTCTGCATCATGACGTTGCAGAATTTGTCTTTGTATGCCTTTTCACGGTCTGTTTCAGCTGTCAGTCTTTCAACAGCAAGTCCTCTACCACTTCGTTTTGTTCTTTCTGCAAGCAGTGTAGATGCCTTTTATACAATGATCTCAGAATTTGCTGCCATGGGCTAAAATATCGGTCCTTTTAGCCCATACATCACGTCATCACATTCGTAAATTTTACGACTGTGTTTATAAAATATACTCATTCAATCACACGAATGACCTGAAAAAACATCCTTAGTACATATGTAAAGTACATGTCTAGACTTTTGGCGCCGCTAAGGATTACAACGTTTATCGTGCATTCCTTCCCACGGGATAGAGGCTGATAATCTGATATGAATGCATTTTCAGACTGATATGAGGCGGGGAACTCCTCTGTGTAAAGGGTGGACGAACAATAAATGTCATCCAAAGGTTGACAGTTAGTAAATGCCTACGACATGAAGTCTGCTTCTGTGCATTTTGTGTGCTTAAAGTATTAAATAAATCATTGTATAAAATCAGAGCCTAAAGGGATGTTTTACGACCTGTCGAGTAGTATATCTTTCTGACAATACTTCTGCCAGAAATACTTTCCGAATCATAATTTTCACTTGCCGCCTACCCGCCTCATTGGTAAGTTGACAAACTTACATATTCTTGTCTTCAATGCGTTAATTCATAAAAACAAATGTTTAATTTATTTTCGATTTCATTCCCAGATCAGAGATTAGGTTTCATTTATTATTATGTTTCCGATACTGTGCTTATCGCCTGACCTATATGAGCGATATTATGAACTGTTTAAAGCTTAACGATAAGTTATAATTGAATCATTTGCATGTGTTTGATGCCTGTGCGGGGGTGTTTCATTATGCCCCTACATTGACATCTTTTTAAAGACCAATACTTGTAGTCCTTGTGGTTTCATATTCGCTTGACCAACTCTATTAGTATAATCCATTAGAACTCCGTGCACTAAGTAGAGGAAGTCTAAGTATCGATTAAAATATCTCATTTAATAATATCAGCCTAACAGGATAACGATATTCCAAGGCTTTGGATCTGTTTAAAGCCTATGATGCAATCTCATTCGTAATTCGAGATGAATTATGAATGAGCTGCAACATTTGTTCATTCTATTTGAAGCATTGCCATCGTTTGTGTTTTTGTGTCGTGTAATATTTATTTAGATATTTAATCTGGTAAAGGTATTGTATTTAAATTTTTTTACTGTTTTAATCGATTTTATACGACGCTAATTACTCTGTTACTTACAGTTTGTTTCTATGGGATTGCCATTGGTCCTTTCATCCAGAAAAAAATCTCCTTTAATTATCACTCTTTTTTTTTTCTTCTAATTTTGAACTTTTGGTGACGTCCTTATTGCTTTCCGCTCATAAAGGAGAATTAAACCAGAACGATTAAACAGAAACATTTCCTTACCATTGAGTTTAGTGCATTTACAAACCAAATTTAAATCAACGCCACGTGCAAGCAATATTCCCAAATACAAAGCACTGACCACGTAAAGAAGTTGTAAATTTCTAACGGGCACTAAGAATGTTTTGAGTAACCCGAAGTGCTAATAAGCAGGTCATACACAACACACACAAGGGGACAGAGGACAGGAAACACGGGCGATGCGTGAGTTAACAGGACGCTTCCTCAGGGAACCCCTTGACAATTTTTTATGTCTTGTTCCCCTTTTAAAATTGGCGATGTCCAAGCTTTTGTTTCCAATGAAAGGAAATGGTTTGTAGTTAATTGGTAGCCGTGAATGGAATCTAGGTTTGCCTCAATGGAAGTGGTTGGTCTTGATAAAGAAGTAGGTAATTTGAGAACGTACAAAATTAGATGTCGACATGAATGGAGGCGGAGTACCTAGATTATAATGACGGTTTAATTACTATCTACGCCAAAACGTGTCTTTTGATTGCAACTAAGTTGCGTATTCAGTCATTACTTTACGATACTTGATTTGGCATTGATCTTGCTGATGAATTTCAGTGCATGCCAACTGTTTCATATTGGAAATTTGTAAGTCTAGACTATCTGTAGTAGAAGTAGATATAAGTGACAAGCTACCTCATAAATTAGAATAGTTTTGGCCATCATGACTCAATTCTTTATGTGAAGCCAGCACAACCCTAAAGAAACCTCAAGACAATTCGAAAGTTACGGATTCACGGACTGCCTACGCACCTTCTGATAGAAATCTGTAAGGAACATAATTTAACTTTAACAAGGTTACATGTCCCTTTTTTGTTCCATTTCCCCAAATAATCGCTCGTGAAATCAAATGTACATCAGGGGGTGGTCACGACTGGACAGGTGAAATGACGACACAAAATGGCTACCACTTCCTCATTTAAATTAGTTATGCCTCATATGTGATTAAAATGTGATCCAAGATTGTGGAAGTTATTAATAATTATTATTATTATTGCCCTCAATAGCTTTTCTATTGTCGTTTAATTACGACATTTCCGTAGTAATTTCGATGTAAGGATAACTTAAGTTATACTGCTAGTCCAAAAATGTTTGACTGGGAGTAGAAGTTGAAAGCAACATTGTTAGTAGCTAGCTACTAGACAATCGGATAGGGAGGGATACCTTATCAAACCTAGATACTATAGATACTGATATAGGTACAATAGCGAAGAAAGAAGAAAGAAAGGCTAATAAAAACTAGAAACCACTGCAAATAATAATGATGAGTGATGTGATGACAGTAAAGTAAACGAACCGAGTTCTTTTCAACTCAAGTTATCAATGGCCTCAATTCTAGATGAATGGATAACGAAAACGAAACTCAATAATTCAGAGAAACGGTACATATGTGAAAAGTCTTCCTTATCATATACCTATATCTGATTACATAAATTCGTATCTGACATTGCCCTTACATTAAATATGATCACATAGTGCATTCACAGTATTCTTATCATTGTGTGGCTGCGGAAGTAATGTTGATAGCGCCTATTAATTTAAACTAATATTTGGACGAAATACCAGACGTCTGATCAAACAGTTGACGAGTAATTGACAAAGCTTGTCGGAAACGATTGGAGTCAATGTAATTGTGAAAATAGAATTTGGTAATCGATTAGAGTGATGATATATTTTCAAGTTTTCAATATCCTTTTCGATTCGAAGAATTTGAAAATAGAAGAAAAGCTTCTCTTCCTAAATCTCTCGTAAAATCATGTGCTTAGCTTAATGAGATGTATTTGTTGGAGAAGCTTGATCTTAGGAGAAATACGTAAATTCAATGCATGACTCGTTCCCAAAACATATTTTGTTGTTATAGATCCGATGCCGTTGCTCCAACACCATCGCGTTCCACATTCGCAACACCCATCCCTTCAACTGAGTCCCCGTTATCCAAAATTAGTTTAGCATCCGGCACACGTTCCTACCCTCTTATTTGAACATTTTTTGTTGCAATCGAAAGTGCCGTTCGTCCAAAACATGTGGTTTGATTTGAGTGTCCTGATTTCCCGAATTTGTGCAACATTTGTATGTTGGGTTGGCGAAATTCTGTCCATTTTGTTTTTCGTTTCGCTTTCGTATTATGAAATTGTTGTGATCTTTGCCAGAAATCTCTTCGTGACTGTAAAGTCTGGTCTTTTGGTCCAGGTTGAATATTTTTATACCAAGATTGATGATATTCATGTCTTTCGCACTGTAATGTCGATGTTAAAGCAAGGAAGAAATGCCATCTTGGTTTTAATTTAATCCTAAAGGTTACAATTGTTACAAAGCACTTAATGTGCCATGAATATTGTAATATGTTTGCTTTATTGCCTAAGGCTTTGAAATATCATCCTGTTTCCTTTCCATTGGGAATTTTAATACCATGTGATTATTTTTCTTTATAGCGACTACGCTGACCTATCCAATAAAAAAGATCAATTTTTCTTTGTACCTTTCTATTACCAGCCTACACCTGCTTACCTTTGCCTGTGTTGCGTCACATTCCCAATGCGGGGTAATGATTTCTATACCTGATTTTCCATCCTTGTCTTTATCATTATTTCTCGTATTTGCTGTCTCCTTCATCGGAATTGCCGCGTCCCTTACAGGGTTTTTGTTGTTCCCCGCACCCTTATTACGTCCCGAGTATGCGATCCATGTGGGTGTGTTTGTGAATATTCATGGTGTGTTTGTGGGAACATGTACGAATAGAATATTTCTTTGGCAGTGTTGTATCGGCATTCGATGCGCGTGAGTCGGGTTCCCGAAATGTGAGTTGGGTGCGTTTTGGCGGGAACTTTGGGGTATATAACCTTAAAATGTATGGTGTTTTGTAAATTTATAATGTTTTAAAACTGTGTGGTGATGTTTTTAAGTGAATAATGGGGTTTTGGATGTCGGAGGTTATTTTTATAATTCGTCGTGATGATAAATGTGTGAGTAAGGTTTCTTGTTTTACAAGTTTAACTTTGTGCTTTTTATTGTGCCGAAATCTACGTGAGAATACTCTTAATGACAAATATCTGTGGAATTCCAATGCTTTTGTGCCTATATTTTTTTCATGCCAGGTAAACTTACATCACTTACTACATCTTTGTAGGTGTGAAATATATCCATACATTGTTCCTGAATCTTGAATCCACATTCCATATACGAAAGGCAGATCAAGGCGACGCTTCAAGTTTCCACTTTTTCTTCCCAACGGTAGCACGAGACACAAAAACAAAATCAATAAAAATATATTACCAAAGTCACGAGCAAGATGGATCGCTTTATAAAATTCTTTAAAATAAGTGACTTTCAGTTCGCATCACTCCGGTTTCCTTATTCCATCCATGTTATTTGCAATGAATGAGAACTGAGAACATAAACTGGTTTCCATATCAGCTGATGGCGAGCACGGTATGCATAAATAAGAACTCAGGTTTTTCTCTACCTCGCCGAAACATGCCGATTCAAGAATTTATTAGTCGTCTTAACATAGGCTATTCTTCTATAGCTACACGAAACTCGTTTTTTCGAAGAAATTGATCTACCTACTCCATTCAATTTTAGATTTTATTGCTCGTTTTATAAAGGTGGATTCTCTGTGATGGGAAATTCCAAGGGATGGTTACTTCTTCGAATTGTATTGTGTCTACGGGGGATTCTGGCGCCAACGTGTTTTGTCAAAAGTAAGCCCGCGACAAATAATGCGAATGCGAACAGTGAGAAGTAATTGTTAACCTAGCCCATAACACGCGATCGATCAAAACGATGCTAAAATCCTTGTTTTATATTCACTCTCTTGGGTGGCAAATATAAATATTATTCTGTTCTTCAAAATGATATCCGTAAAAAGTTTATACGTTTTTGCTATAGTAATTCATTGACTGACTGTATCGTCTGTCTGACATCCCCGATGTGACACGCGGCACAAGTGCAAAATCGAGTTTATTTTTTATTTTGCTGCAGTTTTTTCTCCGAATCATGGACTTGAAACTTACAATGTTACTTTACTTTAGAAAACAATCGTAGAAAACAAGAAGGAATTTATCATTTCCCTTAAAATGATTGATAAGCCGTTTTTTTCTGGCGAAGTTACGATGATACCGAAAAAATCTACCACCTACCCTCAAAGAAACAAATTAATAGTTTTTTTATCTTATTACGTCTACAGAGTAATGTTTTGAAATGCAATCCCGAATGCAAGACCACACAGTATGAACTGGAATGTTTACATTTTCGTCTCAACACTCCTTTTTATCGTAACCAAAATATACATAACAATATTTTTTACATACTTACATTAAGAATTGTTCGGTCGGTACATGCTTTTTCTGATAACACATATTTAATTAAGTAATGAAATGTCGTGTAGTATCATCATATTTATTTTTGGCTCTCGTATCGGGTGTTTTTTTTCTTTTTTGTTATGCATCTGTTTTCGGCCATGATTTATGCACGTAATCTAGTTCCATTAGAAGATTCGACGAAAAGTAGAAATTATTTTGTTTTAATTTTTCTTGCTCTCGGTAAAACCCCAGATTAAATAGAGGTAGGTAGGTACACGTACCAGGTAGAAGGAATAGAATACTCTTTATTATGTATGTACACCATATAAATTACAGACAAAAAATAAGACAGAGGAATAGCATTCGTTTAACTATAATACTTTTAAAATCTTTCCAAGTGCAGACGCATCGCAAAAGTATGTGACGATCATCATCTGCCTAGCCTTTCCCAACTATCTTGGGGTCGGCTTCCAGTTTAACAGCTGCAGCTGAATTCCAATATTTTACATGGAGAGATTGCCTATCTGACCACAAACCTGTTACTGGGTAATACGATACTCCTTCATAAGACTGGTTGACAGACTCGGGCTTCTGGTGACACGTAACGACTGTCAAAGATCGACCAAGAGGCCAAGACCAAGGGCTTAGTTAGCGTGCTTTCCGAAGCAAGGCCCCTCCGTGCTTCGGAAAGCACGTTAAGCCGTTCGGCATCTACTCTCGGTATGTTAAGATGGCAAGCATACCTCACACAAACAAAACACTTTTGCAAACGATTGTCTGATGATTCAAAACTAAATTTAGTAAGGTCATCTCTCTTTCACAAACTCACTTGTTATATAGATTTTGTTTTACATTTCGGGTTAAAAACATTATCTTACAGACAAACTTTAATTATCTCGTAGCACTTAAAACCGACACAATAATGAAGTACTATATTATTATTATGATTATCTATCAAAATGTTCTCATAGCTAGTAATAATATCATGTGCTATGCCCAAATGGGGCCTCGGGACAACTCGGGAGATTACGTAATCCAAAACATAATATTAGACGGAGGATAAAAACAGGATCTGTGTAAATAATACCAACCTATTTCTGCAGACGGCGGAACATGGAACTAAATGTAAATGTATTGCATTTGAAATATTGTTGACAGTTTTCCTTTGTAAACAGCGCCACCGTGAGCTGCATATTATATTTTTGCAATCTTTGTTTTGACAAATGTCTTGTTAGTTTGTTTCTTTTTTTGGGTATTTTGTGATTGTGGCTTGTTTACTTTTAAGTCTCTAGTGGTACAGTTGGCACAGCAAGTTATTGTGAAAAGCTCCCGAAAAGTTTAATGAACGTTGCAAACGATGTTATCTTGTAATTATGTAGTTTAACCCATAATTTAATTGAGCCGTAAGTGCGTGGGATCTTTTTGTAGCAACATGAACGACACCACAGAATAACTAATAGACGATACTAATTCAATTAAAAAGCGACATTATACTTTTTATAAACATTTGGGGTCTTACTATAAAAACTTAACACTAACAAGACAACAAGAACAACATAACAAGTTTTAACATTAATAACAAGTGTTGTTGGGTGTGGTGTGTCCATATAATTATGTCGTGTTTAAAAGGTATTTAGCCTAAACAACTGATAACACTTTTTTGTGTTAGTAAGGTAGTAGTCTAAAATAATCATTTCTAATGCAAATAATTATTTTAAATATAAGTAAGAAACCAAAATTTTACCCATAGTTTTGCGATTGTTGCTGAAACTGTGATGATTCTTATATCAAATCAAATCAAATCAAAAGTCATTTATTCAAACTAGGCTGAGAATCAGCACTTTTCGAACGTCAAAATTACTAAAGACAATCCCCCAAAACGCTCGCCCTTCGCCACTTCCTAGTGCTTTCGCTGGGGAGAAGAAATGGCGGAACAAACTCCCAGCAGTCCTTTTTTTCCCAGTTCCCAGTATCCTTCTTTGATCCTACCCCATCATCTACTTGCTAATTATTAACAAGAGTAACAAGTACTTACCTACAAGACAATATCCTACTCAAACTAAGTTTCCTCTAACAGTACCTACAGCTTCATCCCAAGTACCATCTCCATGTTAGTTCACAACGGTACCTGTGTGTGCCTAAGCAAGGTTGAAAGTAAACAAGGACATCCTTCTGTAAACTTTGAAGACGAGGGAGGGAAGAGAAAAAATATAAGTACCTTAGTGGCTTAGTGAAGTCTTGAGATATGAATTGTTTGAGCATGGAGCACTACGATATTGTTATGTTGAAGTAAAGAGAGTATTTATTCAAATTGTTGTGTTTATTCTAGTTACATTGTATTCTAGTATCTACACATTTTAAACGATAATTCCTTATCTTAAATCCTTTATCTTTTAGTACGTTCTTGACAAGTTTAAAACATGATGTTTCCTCAGTTCAGAAAATAACTAGATACTTAGCAAGACCAAAACTGTAACCTACCAATGTACCAAAGTCATTTAAACACAATGCTTTCACGTATTATCTTAAAAAAAGACTTCTAGACTCTTACATAAAAGATATCAAAGAGAAACATGAATTTTCGTTAAAATAAGACAACACCAAACTGAAACTTTAAAATGATAAGCGAGAGGGCTTAATGCCCTATTAATTACCCCCATAAAGAAGACTTAAGTGAGTGTTAATCACTCTGACAAACAAATACAACTCCCAATATTAATCAATTACAACCCTAACACCACTCATATTAAAGATCCTTTCTCTTTATCAACAGACGTAGCGGCTATGATTCGGAGACGAGTGAATACTCAGAGGACTCAGCAGCGGCCTACGAGGATGTCCAGGTTGCAACCAAAAGTTCTGGGCCGCGGAAGAATATTAATAGGGGACGGTGGACGAAGGAGGAGGTAAGGGAATTAATGGATAGTCAATTGTTTCCCCATTTCCGTAGAGAACATGCGCTTTTAGTACACCGACGCAAACGCATGAGATAGCGAGATGATGACAAAACAACATGAAAAGGTACCTCCTTTCGTGGCAGAATCGCAGCGGTAAGAGTCAGTATACTAATGGCGCAAGGTTTCGGCATAAAATGATCTACTAGCTAGACTGTTGCGGAAAAAATCTGCTAGACTAGTGCAGACAATCCTTTATATTAGGGTCCTATGTGGTCTTAGAATTGTAACTATCTCTGTGTTTCTGTATTTCCCACGAGCACGAAAACGAAACGGTTTGTTCGTCTTCGAAAGGCCTTTAGCCCTGTTCCTGGAAAACCATTCAAGTGCCTCTTATCTTGATTTATTGAAGTGCATTCCTGTCTGTGTTTTTTAAATCGAAGATTTAATAACTATCCTAAAGAAAAATATTACGATTGTACCATCATCCTGCTTGGCCGATTTATTCTTGAACCATCCTCAACTCTTACTAACTCGTCCCAACAATTTTTTTCCAGGACAAAAAGCTGAAAGCATACGTTAAGATGTACAACGAGAACTGGGACCTGATATCGGCCGAGTTCGCCGACCGATCCGACGTCCAGTGCCAACAGCGGTGGTGCAAAGTCGTCAACCCTGAACTAGTCAAAGGCCCGTGGACCAAGGAGGTAAATAACACTTGAATACTTCGCTTTATATGTTTTTTTTTTGCCAGCGTTTCTCTAAGTTTCTTTCATATCTTTGTATGTGGGATTCTTTATACCCTCGAAGCATCCTAACGCCTGGATGAATTTAAGGTGTTTATCGACTATTCCAAGACATGTTGCGCCGACCCATACTAAATTGGGATAAGGACAAGACATTGGTTTTGATTATGAGGAGTCTATCGACTCATCTAGGTCGCGCGATTGTTAAAGGCTAGGTTAAAGAAAAATTCTGCTCACGTGAGAACGTGAAATCCACATTTATACAATGTTTAAACAAGACTGACGGAAATTGTTACGACCATACTTACTCCGGAGCTAGGCTGGCGGTATTAGCCAGGACTCACCACGCCAACGAATCGACTGGAAGTCTAAATGTGGACAATGGAGTCCACATGCAAAACTTACTCCGGAAAGCCAAGCAATTGGCCAATAAGGCTAAGCTGTAGGGTGTATTTTGAACGTAAGACCTGACTAATTATCCAAAAGTGCGACTACGTAAATGCGAATGGATTCTGATTAATTCCTCCTCCTTCATTCGTTTGCTCATTGCTGAGCGTCGTGATGTCCCCATTAAACGTTTTGAAGATCGCCCTCCATTTGTGACGATCTTTGGCTTGTTGTAATGCATTACTTTGATTCATTATTTATTACCATTAAGTCCTCATTGAGTTGGTAATTCATGCTTAGTATGGCGCATCCTTTTGCGGTTAGAACAAATGGTTGCGAGTTTATTGAACGTAGTTACGTCATCATTTATTTACGTTGCAAATTGCAATGTTGTGATGAATCGTTTAAGTCCATGTATTGTGTCTGAGGCTCTGAGGATATGAGTTCAGTTCCCAGGGGTATTGTGTGCTGATTGGTTAGAAAAACACTTGAACTTTGCGGTTATTTTTTTAGGGGCTACTTGTTTCGTAGCATCAATGATGTGCTGATTGCTTTCTCACGGGATATTTGATCTTTATTTTATTTTTTTATATCTTTATGCACAAGTAGAATGACCGACCGTATAAAGACCAGTCTTCCTTAGGGGGTGATGCAGACACAAAACAATACATGCAACATGCTAGAAAATTAACTTGAAAATAATTATTGATGTAAAGTATTTTTACACTAAAGTTGAATAAAGGCGTCATTTCTAAAGTTTATTGGTTAAATCGGGGTAGATTGTTTTAAGGGAAGACGTTAACTATAGTCCAAGTAACAATATCGTTTCTTGAAAGTTATCTTTTAAGAAACGTCATTGTTACTTGGACATTACCAACTAACCAAGCACTAGACAGCTTGTTCTATTGTCAAGTAAAAACCCTTTACACGCTTTCAAACCAGCATTCCCTATTAAACCCTAAAGGCTATGACTTACCATAATATCCTGAATGGATGTCTTTCTTTAAAGTGCTCTCATGAGGCGCAAATTACATCAAAATGGCTTCCGCTGGTATACCAACCACAATGTCTTGTTAAACCACTAGGATATTATGTCCATAAGAAAAGGCACGTAATTGGACAGTTTAAAGGTTTGGTTTCAGGCTATTCACGAAGAGGTGGTCATTGTTTTGTTAAAAAATAAGAGCAATTTTACCGCATATGCAAAAAATCTTGCAGTTTTAAGTACAACAGCTTCTTGCGAATGTCCACGTACAGGAAAGTACTGCTAAGTATCATTAAAACAGTTTTAGCATAATCAGCCTATAGTGACCACAGCTGGGACACAGGCCTCCTTTCTTCGAGAGGGAGTGTTGCTATGAGCTAATTTGCAGTGTATGGGAGTATTAGGATTTCGCCAATTTCGTCACTACAACTTGTCTTTCGCAAGTTTCGCCTCTTTACATTTTGCCTTGGCCTAAGCTGCACTGTGTTTTGATTTGAACGGTTTCGGTGCCAATGAAATTGCAGGCACTTGTGAATTTTTACCTCTAATATGGTTACACATTTTGTATTATTAGCATAAGCTACTCTGAGAACAATACCAACCTGCACTGCGCCTGCGTGGTTGATTACGGCCCACTACCTCTCACAAAGAGGTCTGTGTCCCAGCAGTGGGAACGTTATACTTAGGCTGATTATGCTATAAGCTTCTCTGAGAATCTCATCCATATTACCGGCGGTAATCACTTTCTGTCAGGTGATCCGATGCATCTATTTTTCACCGACCTTATAACACGTCCAAGAAAATAAGTCTATTACCACAACAATGGCACACAACAGCCTGCATTTCTCCTACTCCGTTTTACTGCACTTATTCAACGTGCCAAACTGCCAATCAGTCTAAGAACGCTCGGAAGCGGCGGCGGCGGCGGCGTTGAGTCACCGGTCGTTGATACAGCACGCGTGTGCGCATAGAATGTGCATAATTAGTGAGTAGCATTGCTGTCTCAATGTTTTGTGAAGAGAAGGTGATATTGTTTGGTGTGGGAGAAGCAATCGTAAACAGGCATTTTTTTAAATTTTATTTAAGTACTTTCCTTTTATTTTAATAATGTATTAAATCTGTGAAAACTCAATTTATAGAGGGTGTGGTGAGACAAAAATGTGGCATCATGGGCTAAGGGATTCTTTCGATATTTTAAATTGGTAGTTGCAAACAGATTTTTGGAGATATAAAACGCTACGATGATAAAAAATAAGTTAATATTTTTTACGAAGTCGACCTATGACCCTTTTCTACCAGTTCTCTCAATAGTCTGTATAGTTCTATATAGTTATCAGCAACTCATCTATGATCAAACTAAACAATCTACACGTTGTCATCCAAATTCGAACACGCACAATATTGCCCATAAAACCTTGCAATACTGGCTTACGACACAAATTCTTAGATTTTATGAATGAATCCATTGTTTACGAGAACAGGGTTAGAATGTTAATGTGTTATCTATACTTATCTATGTATGGATGGTTATCTTTATTACGTACGTTTGTAGGGTTTCTGCGTGCTGTTGCGATTGCTTACAATGTTGTTGGTTATTGGTGTAGGCCGTGCTTTGTTTCTTACATGATTATGTCATGACTCATGGTGTAAAAGAGGCTGTCTTAAATATTAGAAGATATCTTTTCTTACTTTGAAATTATAGGATGCGATAAGTTTTCTAAATATTGGCTTGAGAACGTTTCATGAAGGCCACTATTTACAAAAAAAAATTTTTTTTTTTTGGTTGTGGTGTGACCACCAAACCCTGTATTTTAATGATGTAGGTAGGTACGCACGACGACATAATCACGCTATACATTTCCAGTATAAGCAGACTTCTCATTCTACGAAAAGCCTAATAAAATGTGAGGTCAGCTAAAACTCTAATATAGCTTACTAGCTTCTGCCCGCGACTTCGTCCGCGTGAAATTGCACCCTCCCCCCATTCACCCTCTTAGGGGTGGAATTTCGAAAAACCCTTTCTTAGTGGATACCTACTCTTCACAAAGAACACACCCTCCACAATTTTCATGTCTCTAGTACCAGCAGTTTAGGCTGTGGGGCGATATATGTATAAGTCAGTCAGGACTTTGAAATCACGAAAAAAAAATCTGCTGTTTCATACATTTTGCTAAAGTAGCCTAGCTATTGAACTTTTGTATTAAACCGCTGATTTATTTATTTCTCTAAACTGAAAAAAAACCAAAGCAAGTTCAATGACAAAAATTCTTTTGGTCAATGTCCTATTCAGCAGATATAATCGCCAAACCCTAAAACTATGACCTATTAACAGTTTCATTGTTATATACCATGAATACAATAGCCAATATAAAACTTTTAATAGAAATAATATTTTCTCAGAACGGAACTATGTTCACACATTTTATTGCCCGGACACCATAAGCAAGCTGTAGGACAATAAAATCTATTAAAATATTTATATATTAGAGTCTGCCTACGCATAGAGTAGGGCTCCTTATGCTTTAATGCATTACGAATGGATGCCTGTGTTATGGAATTGAGGATACTTTTTTTACCGTTTTTGTTCCACGTTTGGGCTAAGTCCCCCATAGCCTTCCATTTTCTTTGTACGGGGTCCTTACAGGACCTAAACGCAAAAAACGCAATTTTTAGAAACAACAAAAGTATATATGATCGAATCGACTACAGTTAACAAAATCAGAAAAATATATGATGTTCTTCAGGATATATGCTAGGTAGATAGTGTGTTGAAAACAATACAACTAATTTGATACGATAGAAAAAACTCATGAAGATACCTCTAAAAACTTTCTTTTTACAATAAAAGCCATACTAATATACATACAATCCTTATGATTTTTGTCAGATTATTCTACAATCAACATACTAATGCACTAGTGTTTTAATTTTTTTGTCAAAACAATAGACTTTTTGTTAATAGATAATTGCTTCATATTTTGCAATAAATTACCAGCGTTGTGTCATCGCGTTTCTCTTTCTTTTCTATGCAGTCCGACAAAGACCGCGCTTTAGGTCATATCAATCTCCCGTAAACGCATCTAGGTCCTCAGCGTCCCGCCAACGATTCCCACGACCGACGACGCCCGACTTCTGTCACCCACTGCGTGACGATTCTTGCTTGCCTATCTGTGATGATACAAGTAGGAAAAACTGCGTCATCATTGAAAATCTCGTACTTATAAAACAGTCAGCTTTTACGAGCTGAAAAAGTCTGGTAGTAACTACCTACAACGACATTTTTACTAGACTGAACTAGAATTTTTCCACTATTGAGATATTTCTCAAAGTTATTGAGGATACTCACTTGGCATAATTTTAATTGCAAGTAGTGTTAGTTAAGTCTGCAGACACTCAAGCATTCCTTTCATTGCCACGGAACCCCTATATTCAAATCATGCATCAAATATGCAAATCGTACAATGGATATGTTTTTTCTCTCACAAATATTGAGTGGGCGTGTTTTTGGCATTAGATCATGTATAAATATTGTCCTCAAAAGGAAATCTAGGCGAATCTAAATAACATAATTGAGAACTATAAATTACGTATTCATATATTGTTTATTTTATTTCGTTTTGGAAACGATATATGCGGAATTGAGAGATAAAACCTTTTATGGAAATAATAATGTGTATCAGTTTATTTGTTATGATCCATGTAGATAGATCTATAGATTTTTAGTAAGCCAAGCCACTACAGGAAAAGTAGAGCAAGGTATGTTTCATCAAGGTAATCCATACAAGTGTTGTATTACAATTTACTTAATAATACATAGGTTCCTACATCACTATGTATATTATACAGGTTGGCAGGAACATCGACGCGCAAACTGTGACTATGGATTCCGTACCTGATTCTAGACCCCCCTGGGCAGTTTTTTAATAATAATAATTGTCAGGAGGTTCCTCTCTCTGGAGCCCTGACCGCCGGTAGCTTGGACCCTGTTCCCGATACCGGTGGGCTACTATTTTTTATATTTTTAAATATTTTATATGCTAATATTTAAAAATATAATTTATATGTAAATAATGAAATAAAGGAATAATTATAAAAATAAAACCGTTTCCATTTTCACAGAAGATTTTTTTTTGATAACCTAGGAAAAAAAGTACCTCCATTTCCATTTTCGTTTTTTTATTTGCCACCCTGTATTTTAAAGACAAGTTCGTAACAGGTACTAGAAATATTGCAATTAATATGTTTGATAATTAATTTGAGTGCTCTGAAAACAAGAAAATACATAAGAAGTCACATTAGATATTGTTTCAATGTTAAAAACAGACTCCTAACTCGGTTGAGGAGACTTCATTTAATAAATTAAATACTCGTAAAGCTGTAGTCACATGTCACAATTAAGTGGCCGACGTATCATGATTGATTACCATCGAACAAGATAGAAATAGAGGCCGCCATTTAAAACGACAGTTTACATCTACACAATCACAAGAATTGTGAATTAATTAATACAGAATAATGTTAGTAGATGATTAAATGCAAAAAAAGTTAGGAAGCCTAGTCTTCATCTGCCTTGCCTTATCCCAACAATGTTGGGGTCGGCTTCCAGTCTAACCGGATGCAGCTTGGTACCATTATTTTACATGGAGCGACTGCCTATCTGACCTCCACAACGACCACAACCCAGTTACTGGGTAATACGAAACCCCTTGGTAAGACTGGTTGGAAGCCTAAAGTCTAAACATAAATTATTTATTTCAAGTTGTATTTTATAAAGAAGTTTTGTCTGGAAAATGATATAAAAAAAATGGTAGTAATTACTTAATATTAGTTTGACATTGTCCCACTGCAGGGCAAAGGCTTTTTCTTATACAGATTTTGCTGAATGTGTATATTGACGGTTTCAGACCATTATTATCCAGCTTCACAGAGTCTAGCAGCAAAGAGTATTTATATCTGACATAAAAATAATCCTATTTAAGAGACACGTCCCAGTCTCCATTTCCATTAAGAATGACATCATCAATTACCAAACAAAAATGCTCTAGTTAATAATTAAGCACTAAAACATCTTTGTGTTATGGCACTACACTTGAACTTATTCACATTATTTCGTTAACACAAAATAAACTTTATTCCAATAGCTGTAGGGTGTATTTTGTTTCACAAAAGTCGCGCGAATATTTTGAGTTTGACAAATCCGCCAAATGTAGAGGCAGCATAGAAGTTGAGTACGAACAAACAGACAAAAAACTTCAAGTCAAGGGCAAGGATATTGACTTGAGGCCAGCTGTCTGATAAGGATAAAATTCCGGACTGTATTTAGGTTTTTTTTTTTTGTAAAAGAGGATTAGTATGTAGTGCAAACATTCATCCAGTATTACCAAGGGGTATCGTGTTACCCAGTAATTGGGCTGTAGAGGTCAAACAGGCAGTAGCTTCATATAAAACACTGGTATTCAGCTGCATCCGGTGTTACTGGAAGCCGATCACAACACAGTTGAGAAAAGGCTAGGCAGATGATGATGACTTATTTATCCGTTTTGCAAGATTGATTACAATATTCTTTATTAATGTTTCTTGTTGAGGCCGTTTTTTATTTTTTTATTTATTGCTGAATGGGCCTGCTCTTGACCTCGATCACGCCTGATGCAAAGCGATGGATGAGGTCTATGGTGGAACGAACGTGCCCAGAAGATGCCTGTTCACTCTTGCTTTGAAGGCAGACGGGTTAAATGTGGGAGCGAACACAGAGAGTTAAATAAACGTGGAGGAGAAGCGCTGAGTACGACTGGTCGGGATATCAACCAAGTGTGGATGGTAAGCTGCAGTACTTCTGGTAGTCCGGTAAAAAAGGGCGATGGTGGGTTCATACATAATGAACCTATAATGTTCCCATTGCTGGGATTCCCTGAAGACAACTCAGTGAGAGAGAATGTGATCTACCATTTGTGTCCAGTGCGGTTGGGAGACGTCACAACTCGTCTTAGTTTTGTCATGTCACATGAATGTTAAGTTTGTAATAGAACATTTACATTTATGATTTTGACTACTTCCATATAATCCTTATAAAGAAAGAAAGAAAGAAAAAGTATTTATTGCGACTCGCATAGGATGATCACAAACTAAACTAAACACAGTTAAAAATATACATAAAAAATCCAAGTTATATAACTAAAACAAAGTAATAAAAAGAAAAATAAAATAAAAAGTCCTATACGAGGCCAAAAGGCTCCTATCTCAGCATGATGTTGCAACATTTAAAAAATAAATGTCACAACGCTGGTATTCTGATAGGGCCCGCTGTGATGTCACTTATATAGTATATGCACGTTGTTTGAAACTCCTCGACGCCCAAACTAGGACATGTCCTGTATCATAGGTGTCAGCAAACACATACATTATGTATATGACCTTTGAAAAATTGTGTCGTGTTTTTATTAATATTGTGTGTGCTTTGGTGTTTTTTCGACTAGGTATTTTTACAGACGCCAGCACACCAACCTACTACAATCTGTCAAATTTCTTTAATAGATTTTCAACCTTACCACTAAAGCATAAAGTTCAAAGTTGATTGGGAAAATTTGACAGTTTCGGGTAGGTTGATGTGCTGGCGTCTGTACTTAGTTCGTGCTTTACTGATTAAATCAACAGCTCTTAATCAGTTACTTGCCGGAACTTAAATGATTATTAACAATTATAACGAGACCAGATCTTGTCTAAATACATCTTCAATGAACAATAACCAATCATGCAAGGTCAGTTAATAATCAAAATGTTTTAGGGTTCCGTATTTTAAAAGGAAAAACGGAACCCTTATAAGATCACGTCGTTGTCCGTCTGTCAAGAAGACTCTTTTTCTCAGGAACGTGTGGAATTATTAAGTTGAAATTAATATCGAATACTCAGGACTGCAATCCCTTGAAGCAGTGAAACAAATCAAACTTCTCAGTCAACACACGCAAAGTTTTTGTTCCGTTTATGCCGCATATTTTGACACTCGCAAGGTAATCAAAACCTATAGGGTACTTCCCATTAACCTAGAATCATGCATGTCAAGTAAAGGAAAAAATCCGAAAATCGTAAATTTGTAGAACTTACACTCTTGTCTCCAAAGTACGGAACCCTTGGTGCGAGAGTCGGACTCGCATTTGACTGGTTTTTTTTTGCCCAATTTAAATTGTTACAATCACACTATGACCAATTATTTGATCCAGTATTGAGCAAAAAGTGTTATTATTTTAATTGAAAGGGCGTTTAAATTGGTTTCTACGTGACTCGCGATTTGATAGAGATGTTTAGAGGTACTTGTAGGGTCCGATTAGAAGAAATCACGAACTCACGATATTTGAGGGGCCCGTGACTAAGTAATAACAGCCGCACGGCTCGATCGATCAGATTAAGCTACGATTGCCGCGGTTGGTCCGTGGATGGGTGACCATCCTTACATACTGACACCCTTCCGTGCCTCGGAAAACACGGCTGTCATTCGTGAATCAAAAAACAAAAAACAATCGTTACGGGTCGTCAGAAGCCAGAAAATCTGACAACAAGTCTTACCAAAGGGTATCTATCGTGTTACCCCGTCACTGGGTTGCGGAGGTCAGACAGGCAGTCGCTCCACGTAAAATACTGGTATTCAGCTGCGTTCGGTTAGACTGGAAGCCGACCCCAAATTTTTTTGGGAAAAGGCTAGGCAGATGATGATGAATTCACGATATTTAAGGCAGTTACCACGATAGTAACTTGTACACCGGACGTAAGTATTCACCCATTCTGACACGTGGGAGCACTTTTTGCATACCTCTCAAAGTCTCAACATCTTAAAACCGCAAAATGAATAGATACAGAAGGTCGGCTACATCCAAAGAGCGAAAACGCACGCACACATGGACCGGACACGCTTCACGTACAGCGAGTGCGAGCGCACTCGCGACTGGCATTCGCTTGAGATCGCTGTACGTACGCGTCTATGTGTGTGCGTGTGCCAGATTTCGCTCGTTGTATGGAGCCGGTCTTCTGTACCTAACTATTTTGTGTTATTAATCAGCTGATCAACCGTCCTATTCATATTTTTTCGCCCACACACTCGTTCACCTTGCGTTTTAACGTATTTTCGCACGCTACGATCAGATGTGCCATTGTTTTTTATTTATAAACTTTTTGTTTAAGAGGTTCCTTTTAGGATGAGCGGCGATTCGCAATTGTTTCGATTTGAATTGAAAGGGTGTTGGTTTAAGTAATGATTTGGCGATTCTTTTTGTACTTTTTTGGGCTGGTACAAGTACCAGCATGAAACATCACGATGTTTAATAAAATATTGGTTTTTGTTTGGGGGATTTACCTATAAGTAGATTTTTTGTAGTAATCAATAATTAAGCAAAAAAGAATAAAAATATGATCATCCTGCGTCCTCCCAGTCTACAGAAGGGCAAGGTAAAAAGCCATTCAGAAATAAAAAATCTTTTTGGTTTGGTTCAGTAGGTTTTATTGATTTTATCTACTTATACTTACATAAATTTTTTATTGTATAATTAGTAGTTTTTGGAATCTTTTTAACTTACCAATCTGCGAAGGTAATGGCGATTTGCATATCTAGGGGGAAGAAAGGCCTAAGCGAACTCACAGGTCAAGGTTTTATGTAAAGTCTGGATTTAAATATTATTTACTAGCAGCGCCCCGCGGTTTCACCCGGGTAAGTTTCAATCCCGTGGGAATATCGGGATAAAAAGTATCCATGTGTTAATCCTGGTTATAAACTATCTGTGCGACAAATCCGTTCAACCGTTTGTGCGCGAAGAAGTACAAACAAACATACAAACACACTCACAAACTTTCGCCTTTATAATATTTGTGTGATTGTAAGGCCGCGAATTCGGAGGGGCGTTTCTTGCAGCGTGCAGCCGGGCGTTTAATCGAACTGCCCATGTAACGCCCGGCTCCACGCTGCTAAAAACACCCCTCCGAATTTGCAGCCTAAGGATTGCCATACCCATAAATCAACATTCACATGAGAACATTTACTAAATTACTTTTTATTTCGTCTATTACAGGAGGATGAGAAAGTGATGGAACTGGTCGCGAAATACGGGCCGAAGAAATGGACGCTCATCGCGCGCCATTTAAAAGGAAGGATAGGAAAACAGTGCAGGTACATGTTTATTTATTTGTTACTGTGTCTTGAACAATAATGTGAATATTTAGGCGCACATTACTGGCAGGATCATAATTCAAGTAGCTTATTTAGTAAAGTAGTTGCAGAATCCATCTTTTATTTGCGTTTAGTACCTACTAACTTTATGTACCCCCTACTGTGAAAGCATTACTTTATTCAATCTAATAATGTAACTAAGGGCTGATTTTTGAATCATCTGATAACTTTATTCGAGGAATAAAGTTATTTCATACAAAAACTGTCAAACGTCAATTTTATTTCACGAATAAAAGTTATCTGTCGATCGAAAAATCAGACCTAAAAAATCTAATATCAAGTGATTTGAATGGCTGACTTTATTTCTATGAACCAGTTAAAAATCTTACATTAGATTTCACAACATGGACAGCAGAGATGCTAAACAGTGGCTTGTTTAGGCTTATAAGGTAATAACTTCAAAACAATATATATTTTTTATTTTCAGTCACTAATTAATTTTCTTAATGTTTCAGAGAACGATGGCACAACCATCTAAATCCCTCCATAAAGAAAACAGCATGGACGGAGCATGAAGACAGAGTGATATACCAAGCGCACAAACAACTTGGCAACCAGTGGGCCAAGATTGCCAAGCTATTGCCCGGCAGGTAAGCAACTGAACTACTTGACCTACAACTACTACTGCCACCCAGTAGCGAACTGGTTAAAACCAGTTAGCGCCTGCTGGCTAGGCCTTATGTGACGTGAGACTTTTGAAAGGAATATTGACTTCTAGATGACTGCTCATCCTCTCAGCATCTTTAGTCAAAATAATTGTTTATTCAGGTTATTAGAAACTGCTATAAGCCAAAACCATAGAATCGTCGATCCACGTCTCAAACCGACATAGGTCCAGCAAAATACCTTTGGCACACCCATAACTTGTCAATGGTGATATATTAAGATAAATACCAAGAATCTAAGCCAGAGTATTTGTACATAATATATTAGCTTGTTTACATCAAGCACTGTTACATCTGTACAAACCTTACCTTACCTTTATATGGAAGCAAAAGAATCAATTTTAATTACAAACTTTTGAATTGATACCTTACAATATTACAAAATAATGATGTTAAAAGTTTGTCATTTACTAATCAATCAATATCATATCAATATCAACATCCTAACTAATATTATAAATGCGAAAGTAAGTTTGTTTGTTACCTTTTCACGCCTAAACCACTGAACCGATCATCCTGAAATTTTGCATATATGTACAGACGCCAGCACATCAACCTACTACAATCTGTCAGATTTCTGTAATAGATTTTCAACTTTATCGCTAAAGCATAAGATTCAATGTTGATTGGGAAAATTTGACAGTTAGGTTTAGGTTGATGTGCTGGCGTCTGTACGTTGTCAGGTGTACAGAAACAGACATTGGGTACTGTTCATCCCGAAAGAAGTACTGTTCCCGAGGAAAACAACAATAACGTTATTATGATAATAGATGGCGCTACGTGTCTATTGAACTTCGTTGCATTATTTAATTCTGAGGCGGCACGAAGTCCGCTGGGTAATCTGCGAAGAGTTTGCCTTATAGTAGACTCAAATTTCGCCAGTTATGTTTAAGTCCTATGTAATAGGGAACGTTTTACTAATTCCTTTCGTAAATTACAAATTTTGTCAACAATATCTAATCAATATCATCTCCATTCCAGAACCGACAACGCAATAAAGAACCACTGGAACTCCACGATGCGTCGGAAGTACGAGCCGGACCTCCTCGACAGCTTCGAGTCGCTGCGACGCAAACAAACGCGGGTAAAGCCGCCCAGAGAGTTGTGCGAGAGTAGTGTAGCTGAGAAGGTGCAGGTCGCCTATAACGATGTTAGTCGCTTTTTTGTGTTTCTTTTGTTTGGGGTCGGTTTGGTTGGTAAAAACAGAATCTCTTTTATTTGAAGTTGGTTAAAATAAAAATCGCAAGGCTACATATAATTAATTAGCCAAAAAAAAAACTTAAGTACAACTTGCAAAAAAAAAAGTGGCACTCCGGGAGTGCCGACAGAAGTGAAAACTTGAACAATTACGTGTGTATTTTTTGAATCGTCATATAAACAAAACACAAACAGAATACTTTGCCATCCAAATACATTAAAACCGAGTACATCCCAAGGATTGCCGAACACATCCGAAGAGGTGTCGGATACGGTAACAGTGGCGCGAATTCAATGGGTTTTTCCCATCTTAAAAAATGCCCAACGTGCCTAAAGAAGTTCAAAGTTCACTTCAAAAATATTTAAATGTCAAAAGAAATCTGAATTTGGTTTGCCTGTCTATGCTTTATACAGGTTTCTGATCATATTTAATTTAAATCTTTCGTCAAATCTTAAAACAAGTGATTTGATAGGATGTTGTTCTTCTGATAGATAACCATTGCATTTAACATGAGATTTAAAATCGTTTTTGAAGAGGAACTAGCAGGGGTTCGAGGAGGGAGGGGGGGGGGGGGGAATCAGGCTGGAATAAATCGGCGTTTCAGAGGCCGAGTATAAAATGACACATTTTCACACAGAATCTTGGAAAACAATAATTAGTATATCGCTCATTGGAGAAACATCGACGTAAAAGTATTTTTTTCCCAAAAATGAGTTGAATATGCCAAAGCGCTTAGAACGCGTATTTACGCTAGGAAAGCATGGACGTAAAAAAAAGTACCAGTTACGTCGACGTTTCTCCAAATGAGCGATACGTATGTATAATATGTAATTACTTCTTTGAAGATCAACCAACCAAATCGACACCGGAAGGCAAGATATGGCTATGACAACCACACTTACATAAACCACGGTACTTGGAAAACCTTAGCCATATCTTCGCCTTTAAAATGTATATGCTGACCATACTTTATCTACAGCGTGTATCAAAAATTCGTGGTCATACTTAACGGTACAGACCAGCAAACTGAACAACTTTCTTGGAGTAACATCGTAATCGAAAAAATTATCAACTGTCCCATAAAAAGTTTAATACCGTCTCGACCCAAATGTATGGGACTGCTGATTATTTTTCTCGATTTCTCATGAAAAAAGTGGTACAGTTTGATGGTCTGTATCACACCCTTAAATATGACTACACCTTTCTGATACATGCTGGAGAAGCTTATGGAAATAAATACTTTATAGTGAAGAAAATACAAGAGCTTACTTGCGAAGTCGTCAGCAAATACAGTTTAAACCTTTTTATATTAATTTGCAATGTTTTTTTCTGTTCATTTGCTCCCTTATTTCATCACACTTGTATAGGTACAAATAACACTTCATTAAATTTTAATGTTGTAATTTCACTGGGTCTTTACATTTTGGGCTTTTTTTTCTAAATTGTTTGTAGTTCTGTGTGCTTTAAGCTTTAGTAGATGCCTATGTAACTCACACGATGTAAATAATGATTCACCTTTTTATATAATATAATTTCTTTAAAACGAATGTGTTATTTTACAGAAATTGCAATGATTCATAGTCCAAAGGAGCGATACGCGCTTTACTTGTAGTAACTAAGTATACAAACATGCTGTGAATGTGTGCGTGAAGACGGGTAGCGTCAGCACAGAACACACGCACACACTCATACGCACACTCACTTCTGACTTCGACATTGTCTCGGACGGTACCGAGAGCTCCTGCGCTTACACACACTTTCACAGCGTGTTTGTACAGACTCCAGCACATCAAGCTACCCGAAACTGTCAAATTTCCCCAATCAACTTTGAACCTTATGCTTTAGCGATAAAGTTGAAAATCTATTAAATAAATTTGACAGGTTGTAGTAGCTTGATGTGCTGGCGTCTGTACACTTGGTAAACACAAGTAAAGCGCGTGACCTTTGTGAGATAAAAATACTGTATTCGATTTCGAAACGAAATTTTTTTTATACTGGATTATAATTACTGCTCAAATGCTGTGGTCTCAAATTCAAATTCATTTATTTGTCCGAACATGGTAGTACATTACATGGTCTTAAATTCTACTTGCTACTCTCATCAAATTCTACTTGTATTTGACTGTGAAACGAAACTACATCATATACAGCGTTATTGGAAAAACATCAACAACCTCTTAAGAGGTCATTGTACAACAAATAACAACAGGTTATGAACAACTTTTACTATGGGACCAAACCTGCAATCGCGAAAAAAAAAATCAGGTTCCCTACATTTTGACGGGTTAAATACGAACATAAATGTAGGGAACGCTTGATTTTTTTTTCGCGATTGCAGGTTTGGTCCCATAGTAAAAATTGTTCATAATGATGAATGCATTGGCCTCTTAAGAGGTTGTTAATGTTTTTCGAATAACCCTGTATACTGACGACATTATGGAATATTTAACCTAGCCCACGTTAGCTACAGAACAGAGAAACGTAGCCCAGTACGGGGAAACCCTGTTAGCTGCAGTGAGCTACAAACTGAAAACCACGATGACGTCAAAATACCCCAAATTACGAGGCAAAAATCACTATAACTCTTCACCTAACCCACATACTCTTCCACAGCAAACCTGGTCAGATCCTTTCAATGAATCAACGCAGAGCAACTCCTCAAACACAAGCCAACCTCCTTCGAAGCATGTACTACACTTCAGACAGCTACTAAAGGATCAGCTGACGAATCTGCAACAGCCAACTGCTTCTCCCAAGTCTCCTGACAGAGGGGGACTGGTCGCCGCTGATATTGAAATCGTGGATGCGCCTTTCAAGTGAGTATTATTGAGTGAAGAACATTCTAGAATAGTCTAGAACATTCTAGAAGTGTCTAGAAGCAAGTTAGGTTATGTAGATAAGTCTACAACAACAAACTGTTCCTCCAAAGTCTCCTGACAGAGGGCGTCTGGTGGCGGCTGATATTAAAATCGTGGATGCGCCTTTCAAGTAAGTAATAGTCCTTTTAGTACACCCAAAAGTGCCTTTGTGTTACAACAGATTTATAAATTCTTGTAACTCAAGAGACTCAATAATTGGGTTGCCATAGACTGCACAATATAGTGTTTTGCAGTTAACCAGTATCTAAGAGCCAATCTTTTATAATAGAAATGACGAAATTAACAAGAACGACATAACATTCCCAAACATCCTAAATGTTCTCCTAAATGCACCTTAGAGTATAACAATGCTATCTATCCTACTGCGGGGCAATTGCGTAACACATTATCAATCGGGATCGGTTTCATTTTGACAGTTCAACAACATACATTGCGTTATTTACGCTGTTGAGCAGACAAATTTTTCGAACTTATGAAGAAATGGATTAGCAATTTGCTTCAACATGATTCAGATTCCGATCGATAGTGTGTTACGCAATTTGGTGCTGTTTTATCCTTATTAGTTATTAACAGTATCAATATATTTAAATTACAGATTCGTGAACATAGACACATTACCAACGGACTCACCTCTCAGAAATTACTTGAGCAACACTTCTACAGGGAATGAAAACAATCAAGATGCTAGTAAGTAAATAAGCAATAACTTCTAAACTATGCAAAATGAACAGTAATGTAATAGAAGACAGTATAAAGTAGACAGTATTTTGGATGGGTCATTCTAGCCAACTTACTTTCAAATAGACATTAACTTTTTAACCGCCCGACTTCATATCAGTTGTCGGGCCCCCAGCGCCCGGCACAGTGAATCGAAACTATCTCTGTACCAAATTTCATCTAAATCGGTTCAGCGGTTTAAGCGTAAAGAGCTAACAGACAGACAGACAATTATAGTATGGATTTTCTCATTTTTTTTTTCGTCTCGATGGTACTCTTCCTTGTTGTTTTTTTTTAATATAGTTTGAGCACAGTAGGTTGCCATGTTCATTAATTTTCTCATTATTAATATAAAAATACGTGTGGCACTCGGGGACTGCCGCGGTAAAGCTATTGCATAGCATACGTCTAGTCGCACGCACACAAACACCGTGCCGAAGTCTGCCGAACTGATACGACGTTAGACGATGCACGGCTTTCAACGCTGCACCGCTGTGCCGGTCGGAGTGGGGGGTGTTAGGTTTATTTTCGTTACGGAATTTCTTCATTCGGTCGCCGCGCTCAAAGCCCAAGATAAAAGCTGTGCAATAGCTTAATATGTATTCTCTTTCTGTTTTTTAGTTACCTACTCAGTGAGAACAGAGACCAGAGAGATAGACGTACCCTCAATCTACACGTCTCCTAAGAAGAAAGTGTTAGAGACGAGTAGCCCGCCGCCCATACTCAGGAGGAAAGCTAAGAAGATCAACACGCTCACTCCCAACGCTAATGTGAGTCAGAGTATTGTATCTGTGTTTTGTTTTATTATTCTAGTACCTACTTATATTTGACTGCACGAAACTTGCTTTTGTGATAGAAGTATCTTTGGCTCTGGTTTCTGTTGAAAAGATAATGTGCAATACCATAACCAATAAGATTAAACTTGTTTTTCAATAGCCAAAATTTTTAAGTGGCGCCCACATCGTTTGTTTGGTTATTTCTTTTATTTTATAATGAAAATGCAGAAAATAAGCACGTTAAGTTGTGCTCCACAAGGTTATACGTTAATATTATTACAAACGGTAGTTTTACATTGTTTAGTTTTATTATAATCACTTAAACGGATAATGGGTCCGTTTTAGTGATTAAATAAAACGAATTTCTAATCAATAAACATTGCTGCAAATGATTATGCGAGGGCTGCGGGAAGTCCAAGATTTTCCCAAGTTTTATGCACTATCAATGATCAATTTCCCAAGTTTTTACACTGAAATTGATAACTGCGTACTAACAATCATAATTTTCAATGTAAAAACTTGGACTTGTAAATTCGCCATATTGAGTAGTCAATATGACGTATTTGTTTCTTTCCTCCTAGCTAGATTTTTCAGAAACCCGTAATTTTGTTGATGCAATAAAAGTCAAGAAAGTGTCGATCTTTGTGACTCACACAGGCCACATAACAGGCAATTCGTCAATGATAATCTCAGCTATTTATAATTTGATTATATCACATACTAATCAAACATTAATTTCAATTCCAGGCATGGACCGACACTCTATCGAAAGCGTTCGAGTGTCGCGAGTCGGGCGTGACTCCGATAAAGGCGCTCCCGTTCAGTCCGTCGCAGTTCCTCAACTCGCCCGCTGCGATATCCTTCGCGACGCTAGATTCTACGCCTCTTAGGCATGCTACTAAGGTAAGTTACGAGTAACAATTTTATTGTGGCTTTAAAAAATAAGAAACATTATCGTTTTGACCTACACTCCATTTGGAATAAGATTAGACATTTAAATAAACCGTTTTTGCAGTCCGTTCAACCGATTTTGACTTCTTTATCGTAGGCATAAGGATGCTATTAATAGCATAAAAGTGGTTACAATACAACTGTTTACTGCATCTGCCATATTATGTCTTGCCACCAACCCAATAGAATTCAAAATCGGTTGAACGGACTGTAAAAAAGGTTTATTTAAATGTCTAATCTTATTTCAAATAGAGTATAACTAAACCACATTTTTTCTTCTTTTTTGAGACATTCAAACGTTGTAACTACATTGGTGCGTCAGCACTTTATATACCAAATTCATCAACTACTACTATACTATTGTCCATCATCATCATCTGCCTAGCCTTTTCCCCACTACGTTGGGGTCGGCTTCCAGTCTATCCGGATGCGGCTTAATACCAGTATTTTACATGGAGCGACTACCTATCTGACCGCCACAACCTAGCTACTGGGTAATACGATACCCCTTTGTAAGACTGTTTGTCAGACTTTCGGGCTTCTGACAACCCGTAACGACTGTCAAAGATCCACGAATGACAGCCGGGACCAACGACTTTACGTGCTTTCCGAGACACGGAGGGGTCTTGTTATGTACGGATGGTCACCCTTCTACGGACCAACCGCGGCAAGAACCGTGCGGCTGTTATTACTTAGTCACGAGCTCCTCACACACACACAGATGTGTACAGATGTCCATAGGAGACAATGAACCAGGGCCACTTACCGTATTTAATACTAGAATATCTTCTTTCAGGAATGGAGTGCGAGTCCATTACTACAAACCCCGACGCCTGTGAACCACGTCACGCCCGGCGGACCGAATACGCTAAAGAGTAACACACCAAAGTAAGTAGGATTATGATTCTCACGAACATACACTAACCCCCTTACTAATAAACGTATTATATCAGATGAATAGTTACACACCGATTTCTCTCTTTCAGTCGTCAGTAATTTGACTTTCGAAAGAAGAAGACAAAGCGTTGTGTAACTATACAGACGCTATACGTTTATTAGTAAGGGGGTAAAAGTAAAATTCTTCATTTGTAAATGAAATGTAAATATGTAAGTAGTGTTCCATTCCTCCCTAAATTGTTTTAAAATTTACTATTGTTTGGACATTCCTAGCATAAACGAGATAAATAAATGCTTATGTATTTTGCAAACAATGGATAAGTAGATTCCGGAAATCGGATAGTTTGTTGTGAGTTATGGTCACCTTAATAAAAAAAAAATATATAAATATTATATAAACATTCCTCCTCCTTATTTGAAGGGTTGAAGGCTAAGTTACGGTGGAATTTAAGTAAAGAGAAAATAGCAAATATTCCAATATGTTTTTTTTTTTCCGCAGAACTCCAACCCCCTTCAAAATCGCAATGGCGGAGCTGGGCAAGAAATCCGGCTTAAAATACGAGCCATCAAGTCCCGGTTTATTAGTAGAAGACATTACAATGATGATGAAACGAGAGAACTCTGATAGTACGGTGCAGCTCAACGACTCGCTGCTCTCGTCAACGGCAGAGCAGGACAATGTTACTGTACAGGTGAATATTGTTATAATCAAATCAAATGTCATTTATTCAAGTTAGGCTGAGAATCAGCACTTTTCGAACGTCAAAATCCCGTCACCAATTCCTAGTGCTTTCGCTGGGGAGAAGAAGAATAATAATCAATCAACTCAGCCTGTCGCAGTCCACTGCTGGTCATAGGCCTCTCCCATGCTGCGCCACAATGCCCTGTCTTCCGCCTTCCGCATCCAGTCTGTCCCAACTAGCTTTCTGAGGTTGTCGGTCCATCTAGCTGGGGGGCGTCCCACACTACACTTGTCGATACGCGGTATCCACCCCAGAACGCAAGCAATTGTTATATAAATAAATAATAAAAGGCCAAAATATTTTCAGTAACTAACCGGCAGTTTGGGAGTTAATTACACGTATTGCATGCAAAATATAACGAAGGAACTAGAATTTTCCATCTCACTTCGCTTGCCCTCGCACCCTAAATTCTCTTATACGTATCCCAATCAACATTATACTAAAACTCACACGATTCTCACACAGATAAACGACTCCGGCATAGGCAGCCTCAAACGTCGTTCGGAACCCGGCAAAGAAAACCTCCCCGGAACTCACAAGCGAGCTCGCAAGGCACTCGCACACAGTTGGGGCGCGGTAACCAGTACTCCGCATTCACATCACAACACGCACAGCAGAGTGCCTGACGTGTCTTATATTGAGACTCCGGTAAGAGTTTACTATTAAAAATCTTAAAATTGCTATACTAATGTTATTAGATTTTCCTTCAGGGATTTGTCAGTAGCAGCCCGAAGTCTGGCTTTGTGCCCGGTCGATGGCAATAGGCTCGCTCCCTATTACATGGGACTTAAACATATGTAGCGAAATGTGGATGTACTATAGGCACACTTCTGCCTAACTCATCGGGTTACAGGAGTGATGTTACTCTACTCTATGCTCTTTCACAAGCGTCAAGCTTGTGAAAGAGCTCAAGCGACACGCGTCTTGCGACAGCGACTGCGAAGAAAACAAATGAAAAAAGTTGTTTTAGAGCATGCCACGAGTCACCGCGATGGACGGAAACTGTTGACGCACGCGTGTGTCGCTTGACCTAATTCGCATAGCTCGTAGCCGTGAACAGGGCATGTTGCTGGGAACATAGAATGTCGCAGTATTACTGGCAGCATGTAAAAGCTTCGTAAATAACATACATTTCTCACATATTTTCTCTTTTAAGGCTGGTTTTTAATGTGATGAATAAATATGACAATTATTTTCTAGCAAAATCTCTCAACCCGCAATATTTATTCCTCTGACTAAAATTATCTGACAGTGACCATTGAAAATTAGACCTTATAGTCTTCAAACATACGTTAACTTACTTTAAATTTACCATATCACTAACAAAACACTTTTCAATATTGTTCCAGAGCAAAACTTTAGCTGGAGACAGTTCAGTAATGTTCTCACCACCATCGATCGTCAAGCATTCACTCCTAGAAGAATCAACCAGCTTACATTCCCTTATAAGCCCCGAAAACACCCCAGAAACCAGCAAATACGAAGAAATTGACATTGAGGCCGTCATCACTGAGAAAACTAAGGTACAACACAGGTCTATACTCCTTACTAATCCCGAACCTAACACCTTAGGACCCACTCAAAACATATACCCTGAATACAACTCACAAATTACAGAGACCACACCTTTTCGAGATGTTACGAATTTAGAAAACCCTAGCTTTAGTCGATTAAATGCTGATAGATTGCGTACTATTACAACGGGCAATGAATTAGCCTGTGACACCCTTATCGCGCCAAAACAAGTCCTAGCCAATGCCCTAGCAGATCACATTTACAAAGTGACCAATCAGAAGCCGTCTACATCACGCATTGATGAGATTTTAACCAATAAGATTATGAATAAGAATGATTATGCGCAAAAGGAAAACCAATGGTGGACCGTTGATAAGGATAATGGGCAGGAGGATGCGTTAAATGATTATTATATGTTCACTAATATGTAGGTGGGATTACGCTTATTGATATTACTTTGGTCTTGTGATATTTTGTTAGTTATGAAATGTTGAATCGATTAAATTTCTTGTCGATAACAATCGATCGAAATCAGTTTCTTAGTTGAGTTGCTTTGATCAGATGTTGAATCGGAAAAATCACAGACTTTAATCGATTACAAATTAAGTTTTTTAAATTCCTTTGCGTATTTTGCTGTATCGATATTGCATGGCTATTTTGAAAATTACTAGGTTCTCATTGCAAAGGATATATTAACTTTGCAGGACACTAAGCGCCCACCAAGCGCCCACAGACGTAATAACAATAAATCTTATTGTGTCTCGTTCAGTGTCCTTCAACCAATAAAAAAAAACCCCTAGAATATTCGATTCGAAATTCGATTAACAATATTATCGATCGACCAATACGTGTCAAGAATTCTACACTGGCCATTAGGATTCGAACCATGTAGTTTTTATAAATAAAGTTTTTTTTTCCTGAAGACTGCTAACATAATATCACAAGACTTATTATGGACTGTGAATAAAAGTGATTAAAATATAAGTTAAAGACACGCTTAACTAAGTCATAAACATTAACAATTTAATAAAATACGTGGGTCACTAGAGGAAGTACTAGTAGACTAGAATGTTTAGATTATTTTTCAAGGGTTTCGGTGACAATCTAATGAAATGAAATGATGTATTTTTCTGTACGTAGATCTTCTAAGACACTTTAACAGGTAAATTTTTAACCTGGATTTAAGTTCCTGTAACTTTTCATTTTGGTATTTTTAAACTGGTAACCCACTTAAACTAATCATTAAACGACTAATAAACTAACATAAAACGCGATATTATTGTGATCTATTACTAAAAATCAAGGCGCAAATCGGTGATCAATTTCGATTAGTTTCTCGGTAAAATAATTATCGATATCGATGGAAAATCGATTAAGACTAAATCAATCGGTAAAACGGAATCTTTAAAAATCATGACTAATTTAAAATACGTTAAAATTATAACAAATTACGTAAGTTTTAAAACGAAATATCGTATAAATATGTATCGAATATTCGTTACATCAGCCCAGGTTCGATTTTTATGGCGTACTCGATTTCCAACACTCGTATTGACCCGAGCATTGAGAATCAAACAGAGTGCATCTCAGTGTGTCAAAAAACACACTGTTGGATTTTCAACCTTTCGGCGCTAACCAGAGCGTTGAAAATCCAGTGCGCGATCAAAATCGCTCGTGCTACTTGGGCTTATCGTGTTATCGATACTCGGTTGTAAATTTTTCTAATTTTATTTTCTCGAATTATCAATTCTTAGGTAGGTTTTGCACCAAACTAATGTAAACGTTAAACGGTATTAGAGAATAAGGTACCAAAGATGAAGTTTTCATCAAATGAACTATTCGTTTTTTTTTCTATTAATTTAATTTAATATATTCTTAATTCTCTAGTTAAAAATATAGCTGTAGGAATCGTCAAAAGTATACCTCAAGTTTACCATGCACCAAATTATCTAAGTGTTACTAGTTATAATAATTTCAAGTATTAATTTGTTTAGGTTAAAAAATAAAATACTTGTTCGTAGTAACAAAAAACAAATGAGTACAAAATAATTATTGAGTTTCAACAGTATTTAGGACGCGATGTTCAACGTTGATCATGAAATGTAAAAAATAATGTTTTTTTTTTTAAATTAGTTTTTTCTTTGATACGGAATTGTATGAGAAAAATCGTTGAGAAACGGACATTTAGGGTCTTTAGTTCTAGGGCACGATTCTTTCGATCTACTAACTAACCCTAGTAGGTGACCTGTCCTATCCCTGTATTTATTTATTTAGAAATTCTATTAACTATAGTATTTTTGCTTTGTATTTTGCCTTTAAAAATATTAACATTTTTTATACTTAATTTAACTGTCATTCGAATAACGACTAAAATGCTGTCGCATAGGTTGTGGAATATGTATTTATACAGTCACTTTTTTTTTTGTTAAATTGTAACATTTTTTATATCGGCAGCTACTTAAGAAAACTTTATTTGAAATAAATAAATGACATTACCCTTTACCTTATTTCCCTCCATTTTGTATTTTTCCCGCCAACTCCACTCCCGCACAATATTGACAGGCCAGTGTTGAATCTTCTTAAAAAAATACTTATTTATTTATATCTTGTTATAGAAATTGTTTTTTGTTACTATTTATGTTTAAAAAAAATGTTTTAATTTATTCTGTAGCTGTAGTTTCTTTGTATTATGGCAACATTTTTTTTTTGTATTTCGATGTGTTTTTTCTTTTTTTTTATTGAGTAGTTTAGTGTCTCTGTCAATATTGTTTGTATTCCAATCCAATCCAAAAGAGATCCGATGTCATTTTTTATTTCAATAAATGTATTTTGTACATTTAATTTTTGTTTTGTTTTTTTTTTCACCCTTGGTACAGTCGGCTAGAGAGTCAAGAGTCGCAGGTCATTTCGTTATGATTGCTTAATGCCATTATAGAAATAAGTGTTCATTAAATTTTGCCGCTGACTGTACTACAGATTTGGATTCATTCACACAAGCATACAATTAATTATTTATTGCTTTTAAATTCATTATTTCTGACCGTGGTAATGTTGATCTTAATGTCTAGTCTAATATTTAGGACAAGAACTTGAATATAATGGCCAGAATTTTTCGGTAAAACAAACGAGGCCTCACAATATTTTACTAGCTTATTATTTTACATTATTTTTCTTTTTTTAATCATTGACAAAAATGATTCCTGCTGACAACACAAAAGCACACATTGAAAGAATCAAAGTATGGTAGAAATAATAAAATACAAAAATGCCTCATACGTTTTTACTAAATTGTATACTTAAATAAAAATATTTAAAAATAAAGTAGTAGATACAAATACTAAAAAAATATACAGATCTAAAAAGTATTACATTGAGTTTTAGAAATGTAAAAGAAAATAAGTTTTTATAAAAGAGGAAACAAGTGAAATAAGGCACAATAACTGATTAGCTAAAAAAACATAACACTTCAAAATTCTGCAAAACTGTTTTGATCATATTTTTATTTTTAAATGCTCTCTGCATACATACATTGCACCCAAAACGTATTCCCTTATAGATCACCCGGGGCAACGAGCCTATACTTGTGAAGAAATCGGCCGTCCGTTCCATCAAGTTCGAACGACTCGAAGAGCTATCGGATATGAAGGAGGAGAACCCATCGCCTTTTATATTGGTTAGTATCAGTTTTTGTTGAAATTGTGGTAAGTTCAGGCAAGGAAAAAGTAATATAGGTATGAGGGAAACCATTCTGTAAAAAAAAAAAAAACGAGTGTGCTTATGACCACACGACTGAAGTGAAACTTCAGTATTGCGTATTTGGCTATGAGAGGAAGAGAGAAAGAAAATGTGCGCGCGCACTGCTGTCTCTTGCTTATATCCCCCACTCAACTCCCGTTCGCCTCGCCCGATCACACTTTTCGTAACGCTTACGTCACGCGTTCGTCAGCTTACTCCCCAAGTCAAGCGTGCGTAAAGAAGTTTCACTTCAAAAACTCGCCTTAAAAAAGTAGGTAATGTGACCTTAACCCAGATGCTACGACGGGCCTCGTAAAAGACCCAAAACGCATACGTACGATGTGCATACGACCTCTATATTACGATGAGCCTTTTAAAAGGCCACCTTTTCCCATCTTTCCTGATAAAATAGCTTCAGTTAAATCTGGGTTATAGGCCGACCGCTTAACTGACGTTGCCTGAGGTAGCAGCGCGGTGCGGGAGGGGGGTGTGGTGACGTGATGCGAGAGCTCAGTGATTCGTCAACTTGTGACAACTATCGCCTCTCCCGCATCGCGCAGCTACCTTAGGCAACGTCTCAGTTAGCGGTCGGCTTATAAAGATAGAATTGACACTATTAACAACTTACTTCAAGCTCAAATTAGCTTCAGCTTCAATTTTCACGGTTAGATTTTTACAGAATAGATCCGCTGGACGTATCATGCGCACCAAAGCTGAAGGCGGAGTTTGTATTTAAGTTTCGGCTCTAAAAATAGTATTTATTTGTTTTTCAATGGTTAAAATTACAAAATAACAAAATATCACGCGCCTGTAATCCCGAAGGGTCTCGGGCTGAGGTGTATACAGGGTGTGGCGTAAATAGTGGTCCACAATTAAGGACTCGATATACCAGATAATTTATTGTAACATATTACAATTTTAACCATTTTTACCCAAGGGTTCCGAAAATATTTATTTTTGGTTTTTTATTTACGAAATTTCTACCTTTTGTTATAAATATGGTTGTAGTTTAAAAAAAAAAACATTATTTTTTCATTTTGATTTCTCTTAATTACTGCTGAATACTAGAGATATCGTGTAAAATTATGGTTCTTTATGTAAATTTAGAGCTTTTGAAGAAAACGTTAGTTCTTCTCTATTTTAACCCTAATTTTTAACATAATCATGCAAATTCAAGAGCGATTTTTGTATAAAAACATGTACTCGTATTACTAAAATGGTTAAAATTGTAATATGTTATAGTAAGTTATCTGGTATATCGAATACCTAATGGTGGACCACTATTTACGCCACAGCCTGTATATAGTGCACCCACATTTCGCCCTATGTAATATCCGCGAGCCTATTGCTATCAACCGAGCACAAATCCAGACTCCGGGCTAAGTTATTATTAGAATATATAAACCTTTATCGTAATCAGCACATAAAAATGCTGAAATAAAAATAAGTCACCACGTTTGGTAGACAGTGATATAAATTTGTTTTTACTAGATGATAGACAGGACTGTTTGGCTGAAAGGCCCAATTAGTTATTGGAGGATACAATTGATTTACATATTAGGTAATATACTAATTAAATTATTTTGGTTGCAAACAGCACAATGAGATTTAGATTCCTTGGCGGAACTAAGACCTCAGTTTCTGAACGCCTTTATTGGTTGGTAAAGTTTTATAGAAAAGTTGCATTATAGTCAAACAGTTGATCTTTGACAGTGGACAGCAGAACAACAGCTGAAACCCTAGAAGAGCTCATTATAATGTAACCTTAAATTTTGCAGGGTAACTACAAATGGCAAACCTTCGCATGCGGCATGACTCAAGACCAATTGGACCTCACTCAGTTAGCTCACCAATACATGAGGAAAACTGCACTAAAACCTAGGTCGCTTAACTTCCTATAAATAAGGACTACTTTTGTGAACTCAATATGGACTGGATCCCAGATTTTTGAGGGCTTATATTCAGAAATCTGGACTTGTGTTGGTGTTGTGTGATTTTATTTGTTATTGTCACTTTTCTAGCTATCAGTCGTGGCCTAAATTTTTCATTATAATTTTTTTTTTTAACTTGAGGCCAGAAAAAGCAACGGTGCAAAAATGTCTTCTAAAATTTGGCCTTACACGACCACGATTATAGAACGTAGAAAAATACGATGAAGTCGTAGTACGCTTATTATTTTAGATTATGGGTTTCAGTTAGGGTAAGTATAGTTAAGTAATAGTCTTTGTAAAAAAAAACAGTGTGATTTTAGCGTAAGGACAATTATGTACCGATAATTTTGTAGCAGTAATTAAAAAAATTATATGAAGGATATAAAGTTTAGAATATTGTATGTAAGTTTTGTATGTCTTTAAGTTTTTATAAATATATTTTTTAAGGTTTTGTGGTAAATTAATATTATGTCAGTCAGTTTATAGTTTGTTTTTAATATTGTGTGGAGAATATAGTTTAATTAAGTCGGCACATTTTTATAGATTTTATGTCACAGAAAATATATCTTGTAATTCCAATTTCCAAATACATTTTGTAATCACGAGAATGTTAAGATAGATTACTTGTTGCTTGTCAGAAAAATTGATGTAAAAATTATGTAGAAACAAAATAATTGTAATTAATCAAGGAATATATCATTTCATTGTCATACTTAATTCAATGTAATAAGATCACGTTTACAATACTAATGCTTTGTTGTGTTGCTAATTATGCATAAAATGTAAGTAGATTTTACACTAAATATCACGTAAGTCTAAATAAAATTTCATTGTAAGACTATCTGATAATTGAAAAGAGTACAAATATAGTGTTAAGTGTAATTCAATCCTAAATGTACAGACGCCAGCACATCAAGCTACCCCAATCAACCCTGATTTTCCCAATCAACTTTGAACCTTATGCTTTAGCGATAAAGTTGAAAATCTATTAAAGACTTTTGACAGATTGCAGTAGCTTGATGTGCTGGCGTCTGTACAGTAAAGTAGTGTAGGCCTTTTATAGTAATTTTGTGTGCCCTTGGCCTGTGTAAAATTTAATTGATTTTCCATTTTCTTTGCCTTTTTTATAATATTAATTACGAAACAGAAGAATTCGATTTTTAAAAGCATAATATTCTTACGACTTTCAGTTTTTTTTCGGATGCTTGCTTTTTTGAAAATATGGTTTGTGTTAATTCTTGTAAATTTCAATTTACAACATTTGATATCGAAAACATGTTTTTTTAAATAGCATAGAAGTGAAAAACTGTCTGAGTGTGGTTTGAGCATTTTTATTTAAAATCAAAATTTATAAGGAAATAATTTTTCAACAACAACAATTTTGAACATAAAAAATAACGTTTAAGTTTTGTATAATATTTATAATTTAAGAGGCAATATTTATACGAATTATTTTTAAACATATTTTTATTGTACGTTTTTCTTGTGATTTCTATTCTATTAATTTATATTTTCTTTATTCGAAATTGTTTCATAGGCTCCTGAACAAAAAACACTTATTTATATTAAAAATAAATATTATTTCGGTAAAATCGTTAATTACAGTCAATAGCTGAAGTAGCTAGGCCATGCAAATTATGGTATCTTATTTTCCTTAAAGAGCGGTGGTCGCCACATAACGGCCGCAGTGAAGAATGTCATGAAAAAGATGGCTGCGCGGTTCGACTATACAGGGTGTGTCGTAAATAGTGGTCCACCGTTAAGGATTCGATATACCAGATAATTTACTATAACATATTATAATTTTAACCATTTTAGTAGTACATTTTTTTTTACAAAATCACTCCTGAATTTGCATGATTATGCTAAAAATTAGGGTTAAAATAGAGAAGAGCTAACTTTTTCTTCAAAAGCTCTAAGTTTTCATAAAAAAACTATAATTTTACACGATAGCTCTAGTATTGAACAGTAATTAACAGAAATCAAAATGAAAAAATAATGGTTTTTGTTGAAACAACAACCAAATTTGTAACAAAAGGTTGAAATTTCGAAAATAAAAACAAAAAAAAAATATTTTCGGAACCATTGAGTAAAAATGGTTAAAATTGTAATATAGTAAATTATCTGGTATATCGAATCCTTAACGGTGGACCACTATTTACGACACACCCTGTATACGGTGTCAAAAATCGCTCTGTAGGAAAACAAACCAACTTAGTCTATTCAAACTAATGTTTCAAATTGATGTTATTTCAAGTTAAACATATAGTATCAACTTTATTTTAATGGCGATTAAGTTGATTTCAGAGTGACTAGCACTATTAAAAAAGTTATAAAAATGTTTGAAGTTGTAGCGTTAACTGAACTTTATTGCGTAGGAATTAAAGTTATTTTTCTATAAACTCATATTTGTTTACATTTTTGCCAAATAAATCGAGAATACAGATTACTTTCATAAATAACATTTCAGTGACGTCATTCGCCGATAAATTGCAGACGCTATGTGGCGGCCACCGGTCTTCTAGGAAACCGTAGCTTTACTCAGCTGCTTTGGAGTGCAATCAAAGAGATTTGAGATACTATAGAGAAGCGATCTGAGGAAATGTCATAGAAAAACTTTGATCCCATATGTATCTCAGTGATGCCATCTAGCATAATATAGCAAACTTACAAACCTTTTATTACTAACCGTCAGATAGTTTGACATATCTAAGAAAACTATTTAATTTAGGGGAATTATAAAACGATCGAATAAAAAAAAACTTAGCGAGTGATGATGAGATACTGTATTAATAACTTGAGCGTTATGAGTTTGAGTAAGCAAAAAATTAACTAAACTAACGACGAATTTTGATTAATAATAAAATCCAGAACGAGCTTACAAAAAGTGGGTTGTGATTAATCCATTTCAGATATTAAAATTCTAGCCGTGCGACTAGAAATACAGAGAGGGCACCCCGAGGTTAGATTTTGTTAGGTTACTTTAAACCTTTTACACAGAAATAAGCACACACCCCGCGAAGCGGGTTCCGTCGACATAGGATGCAAGAGCGAGCGAATGACATGACAAATACCTTTACCGTGCATCGTGTATTTTAAGTAACTCAAATTAATGTGTTTGTAAGTTGCTGTTCTGTTGATTTCTCGTCACTCGCATTCAGTCGCTCACTTAGTAATACTATAACGTAAATGAATTATTTTTGTCACTTAAAACTTTAATTTACAGTCACTCGTTTAAATACTACCCTTTAATCTAAATACGCGGTAAATTATAGTCGGCTTCCAGTCTAGCCAGATGCAGCTGACCTCCACAAACCAAACTACTGGGTAACACGATACCTCTTGGTAAGACTGGTTGTCAGTATTTTGGGATTCTGACTACGCGTAACCAACGACTGTTAAAGATCTATGAATGACAGCCGGGATTAACAGCTTAACGTGTTTTCCATCCACCAAAGGCCTCTACCTTACATGGAAATGCACGGTGGCTTGATTTAGTTGTCCGGCATAGCTATTCACAACTATCCGACAGGGTATCGTATGGATAATGACACATTTTGATAACCAGCACCCTAATTGCGTAACACACTATCAATCGGAATCTGAATCATTTTGAAGCAAATTGCTAATCCATTGCTTCATAATTTCGAAAAATTTGTCTGCTCAACACGTAAATAACGCAATGAATGTTGTTGAACTGTCAAAATGAAACCGATTCCTATTGATAATGTGTTACGCAATTGCCCCGCTGGTTTGCCTTGCCTCCGACAGCAAACAGTTGTCGGAAGAATATTAAAGCGGTCGTCTATTTGATTTAAACTGACAACATTTTCGGGTTTTGGACTTGTGAACAGCGTTTAGAAGACTTACGATAACATTGATTGATGTTCGATAGGTACGGTACGTAAGCGTATCGAGTGGTTGTGAATAGCTATGCAAGAGTGTATTCCAATTTTAATTGTTGTAGTGTTAAAGATATTTGTATTAAGTTAACAGTCCTAGTAATAAGCGATTGCCATTTTTTTATTTAACAAAGAATTTGTGTTTTTATTTCGTGACAACAATGATATTGTTCTAGTTTGTACATAGTAGATAATTGAAGTAGGTTTATGGATGTTTATGTAAGGAAAATAAATGGTTTTATAGAATTTTTTGGGTTTCATTTTCACACTGTTCCCAGCCACTGCTGCTTCTTTAGGTACCTAAGTCTCGAGCATAAAAATTACCTAATAGTTTCGCAACATTTAAAAGCGTTTCTCTCGTAAAATAAATATTGCAACTGAGAAAAGACCTGTTTCACAAAAGTATGATTTCAAGAATACCATGTTCGTAACACCATAAAATATCTATCGATACTTTAGGAGAACATTGCCTTTGAATCTTAAGATTAAGGTTGCTCATCACTGTACTTCAAAATATACTGTCGCTGCCAATAAGAAAAGCGGCCAGAAAATTAATCTCCGACTTAGGGCTGATTTCTCAATCGACAGATAATTTTTATTCATGGAATAACGGCCTGGCCACGTACCGCTATCAGCGGCAGCTTAGCGCGTGGCGGCGAGCGGTAAAGACAGATATACGAAAATACCAGCAGTAAAATCTACTAGCAGTGCATTTGACAAAGACACCGCGCCGCTTGCCGCTAAGCCAAAAGTCGTGGCCGGGAGGTAAAATTGACGTCTGACAGATAACCATGTATGGAAGAACTCAAAAATTCAAAATTATAATCATAAAACATAATTTCAGCCACTATCACCAACCAACAACCAACCTCATACCTACCTAAACTTGATAAACTAAACCCCTATATAAACCTAGTCTTTCATAGTAGCGTTAAATGTAAAACCGTAGTGTCGTGATACAACGTAATGCCATCAGTAACTGAAACGTCTTGCGAAATTGCCTCCTAGCCTGGGACCGGGACCTATTAGCATGAGGACGAATTAAATTGCAGGGTAAGGTAGCATGAAGTGACGAGCGGAGCGGAACCGATTTTGTAGTATGAAGACTGGATAGGGTAGATGCGGAAGGCGAAAAACCGGGTTTTGTGGTGCAACTTGGGCGAGTTCTGCGGCGTAATTGCGTTTCCTGTGCGTGTCCCAAGTAAAATATTTTTCTTTCTTTCTCTAACACACAATGGCGGTATTGTGGTCTTATGCTGCAACGGGAGAGTTCTGTTGATCTATTCCATAAAGCGTAGATAAGTGTCTGTGTGTGTTGATTTCTTGAATTAGTGTAGGCATTAATTCAGCAGATTAAGCCAGAAAGACAATTATTTCTCCCTAATTCCATATGAACAAACCACACATATCACTTCCAATCCATAATTTATTATGAATATAATTTAAACAGCACTTCATTTCCACTAAGCCCCTACCTTTACCTCGCTCAACGAAGCTACTTCCAAGCCAAAACCAACTTTCAGAACAGCAATTAAAGTTCTAATTACTTTGACTTGAACTCAAACCCCAGTCGAATGGTTGTAAATTGGAGTAACATCGCTCGGAGCTATTAAGATTGCATGTCACTGGTCTAAATTTAGTTAAATTCTCCGGAATTTATCGGTGAGCTTGTCTGTATTATTTAGTGCCAAATATATTGGTGGAATATTAATTAATAGTTATTTATGGAACTGTTGTATAATGAGAGGTATTATTCGCCTCGTGTGATAATAGTATCACATGAGTGTTTTAATACCTAATTATATACAGTTGCATACAAGACTTTATCTACACCCATGATATGAATCCTCTATAAGAGGTTCTGAAACAGTTTTTTGCAATACTAATATCGAACAAACATGACGGCCGGCGGGATACGACGTGAATTTGAATAACCTAGGTACCTATAAGTTCTTTTTTTAAATTATATTTATGAACTAGCTTTTGCCTGCGACTTCGTCCGCGTGGAATAATGACTTCCAGAAAAAAACAATTTATCCCCCTTTTCTCCCCGTTGGGAGGGAATTTCCAAAAATCCTCTCTTAGTGGTAGCCTAATCCTCCCAACAAACACACATGCCAAATTTCAGCTCTCTACTGCCAGTAGTTTCGGCTGTGCGTTGTCTGTCAGTCACTCAGTAACGGAAGAGTTTGATATATTTATAGATATAGAATTATAGATAGCTGTGCCCGCAACTCCGTCAGTGTGTAATTCCTTGTGTGTTATTAAGTTAATGTATTGGTAATATTGTTTAGATCACGTTCACATGAGGCTTAAGTACCTATACAACGAAATTACTACTTCACCTAAAAATAAATAAAATGTAAACTATTAATAATTTGTAATTTGAACGAATAAAATACACTACCAAAATAACTAATACCTATTTTATAAAATAACAACAAAAGAAAACTAAATTAATTTAAAGACTAAAAGTCGCGCTGATAAACAATATTGTCTGTCAATAAGGTCGAATGCTCGGAACGTCTACTCGCATCAACAGCCAAATATTGTATGAAGTTCGCGTTTTTTTTTTTTTTGGGAATGGCATCTCGCAGTTCAACCTATGAGGTTGTCGTCTGCTTAACCGGGCTTGCCTGTGGATGCCTCAAAATTAAGGCCTCCAGCCAGGGCTTAAAAAAAACTTAAAAACTAAGCGACTACACGCTAAGGCCACCCCCTGTGGGGTACGGACCTCGGCTTAGGGCGTCGCTGGGGGGGGGGCAGCAAGGGACAGGCTGGATCGGAATTATTTAGGGCCGAATTTAATACTACAGGCTCAGCGGCGCGGGCTGGCTCGAGCAAGGGTCGGGGAGGAGAATTTACGGGGCGTCGCGACGGGCGTCGTCGACGGCGAGGACGGAAGGATGGTTGTCGGGTCTTGTTTTTGTGTCTCTTAATGGTGCTGGTGGCTTTCCTGCTCTCCTGTAAGAGGGTAGTGGCGTCGTCGGGGATGGTGAGGGTATGCCTTGGTCGGCGAATCCTACTTATGCGGGAGGGAGTATATCGGGAGGCCGCCGCAATCAGGGCAATTGGGGTGCTTTATAGCAGAGTCGAAGAAACGCTTGGCGAGGCGCTTCATGAACTGCTGCACGGTGTGAAGTTCGCGTTTGGATCCCCCGCCCTTTTATACCTCCCGCCGCGAGCCGCGTCGAGCGCGGCGACCGTTACACAAAAATAATCCTTATAACATGAGTCAGTATTCACGCGCGATGGCTTATTAGCGTATTTCATGTATAACTTTGGTGTTTCTGTACCGATTTCTATGATTATTTTTTTATTAAATAGGTAATAATGTTAACATTTTTTAATTACGGATGAGTGAGAGTGTAATAAACGTAAGAGTAGACAAATATAATCAGAAAGCTCCGAACTGCTAAGCTATCGGGAGTTACACGTATTATTGTGAGTCAACCATAAAAGATAGACATTTGCTGTCGTGGAATATTTTTTATATAATTTTAAGGAGAACATTTCCGTCATACATGATTTCTGTGTAGCTTTAACCATTAAGGCTGCACACGCGACGGAAGCTTCAAAAATGGAGTCAGTTCTCCTGTTTTCCTAACATTTCCCTTCACTGCTCTGCTCCTATTAATCGTAGCGTGATGAAAAGTATACTATAACCTGCCCAGGAGTATGGAGAACAATTGTACCAAGTTTCGTTGAAATCCGTTGAGTGGTTTTTGTTTCTATAAAGAACATACAGACAGACAGACAAAAATTTTACTGATTGCATTTTTGGCGTCAGTATCGATCACTAATCACCAGCGGGTGATTAGTGATCGATACTGACGATAGTTATTTTGGAAATATATTTCATGTACAGAATTGACCTCTCTACAGATTTATTATAAGTATATAGAATATACCTAGTCTTGCCATAAATATTGTCACGAAGAAAAATATTTTTTTTTTATTGCAAATAATATTTATTACTTTTACAGTGTGTTAGTTTAATACATAAATATAAAACAATTTAAAATATAAAAAGCTTATTCGAAGTGGTCTCCATTGGGTGCAATACAGTCCTTTAAACGTTGAGGCCAGTTATCAATAGAAGTACGCACTCTTTCCATGGGAAAATTCTTCACTGCCAATCGTATGGATTGTTTTAGGGACTCCAAATTATCATGGCATTTAGAGCAAGCCGTACTCTTTAAAACTGACCATAAATCATAATCCAGCGGATTAAGATCGGGACTAGACGACGGCCAGTCTTCAGCTCTGATGAAGTCCGAAACGTTCACTTTCAACCAAGACTGCGTGGACCGAGCTTTATGACCCGGCGCCGAGTCTTGTTGGAAGGACCATACTTGGTTATTGAACATGGTGTTGTTAAGGGGCTTAACTACCTTCTCAAGAATGGTATCTTGATACAGTTGTGTCGATGTTTTGATACCTTTTTCACAAAAATATGGCTCAGTCACTCCTTCATAGGTAATACCCCACCAAACCATCACTGAAATCGGATAATGCCCACGTTGCACTCTGTCGACTAATTGGGAAGCTTCCTTAGGGCTTTGAGCATAAATACGATCATTTTGTTTGTTAAAATGTTGCTCAATTGTAAAGATTTTCTCATCCGTAAACATAATTTTTCTGTGACCTCCCTTTGCGTACCGCTTCAGTAGTTGTTTCGATTTTACCACCATATTATTTTTTAAATTATCAGTTAAAAAATGACCAGTGCGTCTCTTATAGGCTGCAAGTCCTAAGTCATCTTTTAAAATACGCGACATGGTTCTGGGTGCTATTTTCATCTCCCGAGATAAAATCTTTTGCTTTCGGACAGGATTTCTTCGAATTCTTTCCCTTACTGCTTTGACCACCTTTTTCGTACGAACACTACGTGGACGGCCAGATCTTTTACTGTCACAAACAGAGGAGGTCTCATTATACCTATTAATAGCCCTTACACAAACATTTGACTAAATACCAAGCGTATGGAGAGTTTTAAAAATTGCATTTGGCTCTATACCAACTTTGTGTAATGCAATCACGGCGATTCGGTTCTCTTTATCACCCCACTCCATTTTAATATCGCAAAATATTGTAAAATGTATTGGCGCCAAAATTAGAAAACTCAATGAGCAATCGTATAAAAATGACAGATTCCAAATTCAAACGTAACATCTTTCTTATTTTTAATTGTAACAGTATTTATGGCCAGACTGTGTAGATAAGTTCGTGTGTTTTCCTAGAGATCGTTTTTTGACACCAGCGTCAAATGCCGGTGCCATGATTTTCATGACAGCAGTACCGTTAATGCGGCCGTTGTGGCCCTGTACTCTTCTAAGAAATTGTAGCTTTATTCACAGTAAAAAATGCGTTGTCGCTGGTTTTGACTGGGAGTAAATCTGCGGGGTAATTGCGTAACCCACTATTAGTAGCAATGGCTGTCATTTTGACAGTTCAACAACATTCATTACGTTATTTACGATGTTGAGCAGAAAAAAATTCTAACAAATGAAACAATGAATTAGCAATATCCTTCAAAATTATTCAAATTGTGATTGATAGAGCGTTACGCAATTACGGTGCTGCGAAGCGCTTATCATGCGTATCTTCCCTCCATCGGTTCATCGTATCTATCATGATACGTCTTCTTCTTAGCGTGATGATCAGGATGTTCTACCAATGAATATGAACAACTTTTACTATAGGACCAACTCTGAAATGACGAAAAAAATCAGCTGTTTCATACATTTTGGTCAAGTAGGTATTGAACTTTTGTATTAAACAGCTGGAATTTTTTTTCGTGATATCAGAGTTGGTTCCATAGTGAAAGTGGCATGCAATTAAATCGCACCATGTAAATGGGGCTTTACTGTGACACCCGAACCTAATTAGCCCGTCATTAGAACAACGAGCAAATTAAGAAAAACATGAAACTATTTAAATAAACACAGGCGAATTTGTTTTGCCCATTCGTAGAGTGCTCCATTCCTAATTATTTATTCACGAACAGCCACTCAGTCACACGCGTTTCCTAATTAACGTAACTGCCAGCTTCATGAACTAGCAAATAATTATATTATATACTCAATAATTATGCTATTATACAGCATGTACTAGAAATGTGTGGTCATATACAGGGTGAAATCGAAAATATGCGACAACTCAAAATGGGAGATTGCACTTAATAGATTATCCTTATTATAGGTATTGTTATTGTTATCATTTTACTGTTAAAACTTGATAAAATAGTAATGTTTTGCATAACCTAAATATTAAGGAATAATGTAGCAAAACATAGAAAATATTCCCAACGGATATCCACCTTTTATGTCGTTGATATTTTGGATGACGGTAGATAGAAACGTCAAAGTTGTTCTGTTCACGACTATAAAAGGGGGAGCTCCCAGTGGCGGGGATCATTCTTGTTCGAAAAATCAACCAGAACGGAGCTCCGGTCTACAGTCATTTGACTAGTGACGTTATTATGTGGAAAAGATCGACCAGATGTCATGTAAGTTAATTGATATTATTATCTTGATTATTACTGATAACTATAAATATGGGTTCTGTAAATGTAATAATGTGGCCAATAATGCCAATGTTTTAAAGTGTATAATGGAATATTCCTAGCTTTTGTTATTATATTGCTATTATTCTGAGTTCTCTTGGACCATTGTCCAAGAGGTATAATTCATTGTTTTTAAAATAATGATAATTTATGGCAATATAAGAAATTTGTTGATAGATACTTTAATACTGTTTCCATGGAGTTTCTTGTCCTTCTTCTCCATGATGACCTAGATTTGGAACGGACAACTAGTTTTCTGATTAATTACTGACAAGCCTAAATTGAGATAAATATCTAGCTTGTCTGTCTGTGGTTTATTTCATAAAATCCTTTCCCTACGTACCATATTCATAGTTACTTTTGCACATCAAGCTACCCGACACTGTCAAAATTTCCCAATCAACTTTGAACCTTATGCTTTAGCGATAAAGTTGAAAATCTATTAAAGAAATTTGACAGATTGTAGTAGCTTGATGTGCTTTTGTCTGTACCACACGTCCTTTAAGTTCACTCTATTCTGCGGCGTGATTGCGTATCACACTAACAGTAGGTTGATTTTTTTCTTTGATTTTGACAGTTCAGCAACATTCATTGCGTTATTTACCTCGTTGAGCAGACAAATTTTTCGAACATATAAATCAATGGATTAGCAATATCCTTCAACTATGGTGCTGGTACACGCTGTATACTCAGTAGGTAACTATGCTATTATATAGGTACTATGACTCAATAAACAGTTGAGTCGTCGAGTTTGATTGAACCTGCAATATTCCGTTTACCCAGCTCCTATATTTACTACTCAATTAATATGTTCTCTGTACACCAACAGACTGTTGAATTTAGAGTGACAATTATTTGGGTAAGTATAAATATCCTTGCATCGTACTAATATTATATGACTAGCTAATTAAAAACGTTCAAAATCTAGTCGCAATCTCATCTCAGCTTAATCAATGTCAATAACTTGTCAAAAATGTAGGGGTTTTAGAGATATTTTTGACAGTTTGAGACTAAGATCAGACTGTGAAAGTTCTTAAAATTACGAGAATTGCCCCCCTCAGTAGCGCTTGCCATCAGTTTGTAAATATCTATGTTGTAATCTGTATAAAATACAGTGGGAAGTAGGTATATTTGTTAAGTTATTTCTGTTAATTTTTTATGTATTACTGTTCGTTTTCCCTTAAAAAATGAAATAGCGTCTGCAATTTACCCGCGAATGACGTCACTGAAACTTTATTTATGAAAGTAAGTTGAGTGTTTTTCTTTGACTGCCATAATTTTCATGACAGCGTCACTGCGGCGGTTATGTAGCGGCCATTTTTCTTCTAGAAAACGATAGCTTTTATAGTCCGCGCGGAACTAGTTGGCCGCTGAGGTGGGGACAGGGGTGAGGTGGCGGTTCGTAATGCGCCCCCGCCTCTCCGTCCCACCGCTCACATACCTAAGGCGAGGCCAACTAGTTCCGCGCGAACTATAGTACCCTTACTGCGTAACATAACACACTAGTAGGTAATTAAGACCCTCGCCTCTTTTGATCTTCAACATAACCATAAAGGCTGGGGTAAAAGGACCAGAAACAAATCCAAACTTTTATACCCCAACCCAATTTTGATTAAAACACAAAACTCCTTACAATAAGAAAGTTATTTAATAAGCTCTGAAAAGCCATGGATTTAACACAAATATGGGGAAGCGAACTCCTTGTTTGAGATTATTACTAAGTTAATATCATGTGTACATATGTTTGTCTTTCCGATACGGATAAGGAACTTTGTTGTTTTAGATTTTGTAGTGGTAGCCTGGAGGTTTAAGAAAGTACTTATCTTATGTCTTTCTCTTCTCTTCTTTTATTTTATGTCCAGCCATAACAGAAACAACACGTCTAAATTCCCTGAAGGGGTAGGGAGAAATTTTTTCCATCTAGAATTTCTCACTCACTTTTTCCAAACTATTTTTGGGGTCGGCCTAACCGAAAAGAGCTGAATACTAGTAATTAAAATAGAGCGGCTGCCGTCATATTGCCCAGTAACTGGGTGGTGGAGGTAAGATTACCCAAGCAAGGAACCCACTTACTGGGCAATATGATACCCCTTGTACTGGTTGTCAGACTTTCGGGCTGCTAGCTACCCGTAACGACTGACAAATACAGACACAAATTATACATACTTCAATTCAATATAAATAAAAAACATAAAGGATAAAATACAATTGTCATAATAAAAAACAGGACTGCAGGTATAAAATATTTATTGGTAGGTAAAGTTTATAATGAAGTAGTCGGTCCGACCGTCCTACGAGACTTCGTTAAAGACAGAGATAGCTAAGTTTATGAAAATAAGTGGAAACAGGGAAGAGGTACACTGGGTACTTTATGTCGCCGGTTTTCTGAAATTAATTTACATAATTTTGAAATATTTTTAATATGAATCTCGGTGCTACTGAGTTTGAGGTTGCAGTGTCATTTGGTTTTTCCGTCAGAGATTTCTCAGTAGCAGCCCGGAGTCTGGATTTGTGCCCGGTTGATGGCAATAGTGTCCCAGTGGCGGGAGCGGGAGCAGTGGTGGCCCAGTGGTCACGGCCGCGACTTAAGAGTTGTAGGTCGTAGGTTCGAACCCAGACAGGCGCTTTACTTTGTGTAACTTATATCATCACCACTGCTCTCAAAACGGTGAAGGAAAACATCGTGAGGAAACCGGCATACTGTCCTAGAACCAAAAATTCGAAGACATGTGACATGTACCAATCCGCAGTGGGCCCCCGTGGTGGATTACGGCACACTCCCTCTCACAGAGAGGACCTGGCCTGTGTCCCAGCAGTGGGAACATTATAGGCTGATTATGTTATGTTATGATGGCAATAGGCTCGCTCCCCTATTAGGTACATGGCCCTTAGATATAACTGGTGAAATTTAGGTGTACTATAGGTATTCCTCTGCGTAACCTTTTGGGGATTACAGGCGGTGGTGTTACCGTGTTATGTTATGAATGAATTTAGCAGTGGACTGCTAAATTCATATTAATTGCTGTGTTATTGTCAGCGGGTTAATTGCGTAACACACTATCAGTAGCAATGGGTTTCATTTTGACAGTTCAACAACAATCATTGCGATATTTACGTTGTTGATCAGATAAATTTTTCGAACATATGAAGCAATGGATTAGCAATATCCTTCAAAATGATTCAGATTGAGATTGATAGTATGTTACGCAATTAGGTTGCAGAACTCTGACTGAAACTACTGCCAATACCTTTCAGAAACTGGGGGTAATATATTTGCATGCTTGTTGCGCATCATCATCACAGCAGTCCACTGCTGGACATAGGCCTCTCCAATCACACGCCATTCAGCTCGATTGTCGGCAACTCTCATCCAGCTGCTACCAGCCAATCTGTGAAGGTCGTCTCTGCACATAGCCTGGGGCTGTCATATCTTACGTAGCTCGTAGGTAATTCAACTGATTGTTAAAATTGGTCCTTCACGAAATTGTTTTAAAAATTGGTCCTTCGAGCTGGATTCCTTCTAAAATCCAAGAACATAGTCTCATTCATTGTGCCTTGCTTTTTAAGCAAAATATACAGGGTCAAATGAAATTATCTAGCGAAACTCGGCAGACGTGATGGTTATCGATATCTAAACACGACAAAATAAAAAAATAAAAGATTTGATGATTTTGTTTTTGGGTGTACGACTGCTAGTTGTCTAAACACTTCATCATCATCTGCCTAGCCTTTTCCCAACTATGTTGGGGTCGGCTTCCAGTCTAACCGGATGCAGCTGAATACCAGTATTTTACATGGAGCGACCGCCTATCTGACCTCCACAACCCAGTCACTGGGTAATACGATAACAATAATAATAATAATGGGCTTGATTCAGAAAGCGGTACTTCTGGACACGGCCCGCATTGTCCGGAGGTTCCTCTCTCTGGAGCCCTGACCGCCGGTAGCTTGGACCCTGTTTCCGATACCGGTGGGCTACTATTTTTTTATATTTTTAAATGTTTTTCTATATTTTATATGCTAATATTTAAAAATATAATTTATATGTAAATAATGAAATAAAGGAAATAATAATAATAGTTGTCTAAACACTTACAAAGTATAAAGTATTAGTTGAGAAAATCTGTTTTTTTTGTTCTATTGTGTTTAGATAATGTCGATATCTGACTCATTACGTCTGTGAAAGTTACATAAAAGAACAGTTTTGTTTTTAAACTGATATCTCAAGTGACTACACTACCAGCGGTTGATAACTGCGGAGTTATGCTAGCAAATTTAAATTGACCCTGTATACCAAAAATATCATAACCTCTAAATCAAAAACTCCCATTGCATCGTCTTCTTAAAGAGCAGAGCGTCGCGTTTCGTTGAAGCGCGAAATGGGACGCGCAACTTGTTACAGCAGTCTGTCTTCGGAAAAAAGAGTACGTCTCACAACTCGGCGAACTGCACTACCCTGCTTAAAGTATAAAATTGTTTTTCATATTATTTACCATCGCATTTTAGTTGGGAACTCTCGAGAAGTTTGTTATGAAGTTTCGAAGATATAATGGCATCAAGTACTGGAAGATTAGCCTGGATGAGTTTTGAGTTCGCCTTTAGTGTTTTCCCTGTTGTTGAGACTGCCAGGGGCAGACTACTTCCTGAATAATGCTGTGGTTTATGTCTATGCACCTATCATCTGCCTAGCCTTTTCCCAACTATGTTGGGGTCGGCTTCCAGTCTAACCGGATGCAGCTGAATGCCAGTATTTTACATGGAGCGACTGCCTATCTAACCTCCACAACCCACTGGGACCATACTCCTCGGTAAGACTCCACAACCCAGTTACTGGGTAATACGATACCCCTTGGTAAGACTGGTTATCAGACTTTCGGGCTTCTGACTACCCGTAACGACTGTCAAAGATCCACGAATGACAGCCGGGACCGACGGCTTAACGTGCTTTCCGAGGCACGGATGTCTATGCACCTATACAGGGTGTTATTGAATTAACGCAAAAATCTTAAGGGGTCATTGTACTCATCATTATGAACAACTTTTACTATGGAAACAAACCTGAAATCGCAAAAAATCTGCTGTTCCCTACATTTTGACGAGTTATACGAACAATAAATGTAGCGGGAACAGCTGATTTTTTTTTCGCGATTTCAGGTTTGTTCCCATAGTAAAAGTTGTTCATAATGATGACTTGTGTTAATTCAATAACACTGTGTATATACATAATGTCTGTTCCAGTGCCAACGCGGCACCCGGACGGAGTCGCGGGCAGAAGCTAGTGTACTATAAAGCGTAAGTAGGTAAATCAATTTTGCAGTTTCTGGGAGTACGTATCTATATTTTTTTCCTTCTTCTCCTTATAAAGGCTCCCGCAGACTGGCGCGACGCGACAGCGTGACGCGATTCTATTAGAACAATTTCTATGAAAACTTCATGGAAATTGTGCTTTCAAAATCGTGTCGAACGCTCCAACGAACCAACATTGCTGAGTGGATAAACCTTTCATCGCGACAAAAGATCAAGATACAATAGGAAGGCATTTGTTTTGCAGTTGCGGATATGTAAGGTACAGACGCCAGCGCATCAAACTACTACAATCTGTCAAATTTCTTTAATAGATTTTCAACTTTATCACTAAAGTATAAGGTTCAAAGTTGATTGGGAAAATTTGACAGTTTCGGGTAGCTTGATGTGCTGGCGTCTGTACGAAGTAACTCTCTAAAAATCCCAAACATAATATATTTTTATTACTATCACTTTAGATTATGGTTCAGTACGAAAGGCGCATTGGGTACCTAGATAAGCCTCATCTTTAACACTCTCCCTGCCATGGGAACCGCCGGCAACGCCCAAAACATTTTGTTCAGCAGGCCAAAGCGCATTTTTTAATACTTTTATCACATTTTCCATAACAGCACGCCAGTAGTAAAAACTATTTCAATTCGGGAGGTCAGGGTGGATCCCACGGCGTCCTAAAAGAGTTTTTTTTGGACCCGCCGGGCATATCCCGCGGCCTCTTGTTATAATTTTGACTTTTGACTCACAGCGTTCACAAACAGAAACTTTGGGACCCGCCGGCGACCTCCATGGCCTCTTGAACTTAAAAAGTTTTATATATTGTCGGCAGGGAGAGTGTTAAAAGGGTTGGGTACATTTTTTCTATAACTTAATAACATTAAAATCTTGCCACTTTGGTCTTCTGGTCGCAAGCACTACCGCTGAGCGCGACATTCTGGGTTCGATTCCCAGGCCTGGCAAATTATTATTGGGTTTTCCGTCAGAAATTTCTTACTAGCAGTCCTGAGTCTGGATTTGTGCCCGATCGAAAAACATAACTGGCGAAATTGTGGATGTATAGACGCCAGCACATCAAGCTACTACAGTCTGTCAAATTTCTTTAATAGATTTTCAACTTTATTACTAAAGGATAAGGTTCAAAGTGGATTGGGAAAATTTGACAGTTTCGGGTAGCTTGATGTGCTGGCGTCTGTACTATAGGTGCACGTCTGCCAAAGCCTTCGGGTTACAGGAGTGATGTTATGTATGTATGTATGTATTAAAATCTTCTTTCCTACTCGAAAAATGGCTGTCCTACTCCTATAGTCACTATACGAGTACCAAAGTCAATTTTGTACGAAAATAGCGACACTTTTTCTACCTTGATTACTTACATAAGGTGGACCACACACTACAACGCGCCACGCGACGGGGCGCAGATAACGCTCGCGCGAGATTATTTGCATCCAAATTCAATAAAAAAGCTTTTCCGCCGAAATTTAGGCTCTCCGCTACAGGCGCGTTACTATCGGTCGATAATATCGGTTGCGTTATTGCGATATCTGTTTTCAGTACATTTTGTATTAGGACGGCAACGAAGTTACACATTGCTGCGATAATAATGACGCAATAGAAGTAGAACGCTTGCGTTCCTCCGCCCTGCGATATTCCGATATGAGTTCTTAGAATATTTTGTATTAGGACGCATACGATCTTACACACACCTGCGTTAATAACGTTGTTACGTGTAGTGCGGGGGGGAGGGGGGGTACTGTACTGTAGTTACACACACGTTAGAAATATCGGACGATAAAAACGCAGCTGTGTGGCAAGGAATCGGGACGTATTATCGAAATAACGCATCCGATATTATCGACCCATATAACGCGCCTGTAAGGGAGAGCCTTTAACTTAACATACAAATTCAATAAAAACGCGATTCCCGCGCCCCGTCGCGTGGCACGTTGTACTGTGTGGTTCGCTTAAGGTAGCGAAAAACTCAATTCGGAGGCAGACAGACAAATGAACGAAACTCCAACTTCTTAATGGGTGTATTTTTTCCTTTTTCGTCTGAAGAAACTTTGTTTCTTATTCCTTTATTATTGTGGTCGGCTAGGCTACTTGGTGGAAAGGAGAAATAATTTAGATTAATGTAAGATAGAAATGACGTACCAACTCTAAGCTGTTTACTCGGTACGGTAGCCGCACTGGTCAATCGAAGGTGAGGCAACGCTTGCCACGGTCGGGTCGTGGATGGGTGACCATCTATTACTTACATACATATCGAGACCCCTTCGTGCCTCGGAAAGCACGTGAAGCTTTTGGTCCTGGATGTCATTTGTAAATGTTTGAGTCCGCGTATCACTGGTCAGTTTCCCTTAGTCGTCAGGTGGCCTACCATGATCTAATTAAAAACGATTAAAAAACAAGACATTTCAGTTTAGGTTCCTAAACTGCACCGCTTGAGCTGCTCTATGGACGTCATGGTACCAAACAAGTATGAATGAAACCAAAACTGGCGACTCAGTTTGGGACAATCGCTGTCAGCAGATGGCACGGCCTAAACTGAATCGTTAAGCTGACATCATGGTACGAATTAACAGAACAGTTCAGTTTAGGTCCTAAAGTGGATCGCGTTAAGAGCTTGTGGTAGGCCTGCAGTTCATTTAATTCGCCTGTTTCGTTGATTAGTCCGCAGACGTGATGTGATAAGTAATCGATATCTACACAATGTGTAGATGCCATGATATTTTTCTTCGGTTCAACGACCGCTGCTATTGTAGTTACTTGCAGTTTGAGTTGAGCAAATCTGTTTGTTTTTGGTTTTAACTTGTTTAGACACCGGTACCCATTACGTCTGTGAAATTTACACAAAAAGACTGATGTTTTTGAACTAATATTTCAGAAATTATGGCCGTTGACCCAAACATTTTTTTTAGTTTTCTTTTTATGTCGATACCCATCACGTCTATTGAGTTTCGTTAGCTAATTTAATTTGACCTTTTATAATTTTGTCCTTCGATCTTAATGACGTAGTTTCACATTACAAACCTGCCAACAACAGTGTACAGTCAACAAAAGAGATAAGTATGCAGGATCATCGGATATAGTTGAAGTTTAGTAAGAAACCGATGGATGTTTTCGACTGAAATTTTATTTAATAAATGAGTTGTTTGTTTTCTATTAATTACATTAAATTTTATTCGAAAACATCCATCGGTTTCTTACTAAACTTCAACTATATCCGACGACCCTGCATACCTATCTCTTTTGTTGACTGTACCTACCACACATAACAGTTAAAGTGTTTAGTGTACCACATAGGTCTACCTATTTCATTCTTACTAAACGATTTCTAAAGCCGTCCCCAGCACCATTTTTTCTCAACAAACACTCTTATATGTATACAGACTTTTCATAAACCACTTAGTAATTCTCAGGCGGCTCCAGATCCATTAATCTGTCCGAAAGTGACGATAGTAGGTAGGTACGGTAGCTTTTTAAACGGCGGTCCATTACGGGAAGTTAAGGTTTTCACTAATCTTATAGCTATGTTTTGTGTAGGGGTGCCCCGAAGTCGGCAAGAAGTAAAAGATTACACTGCGTTGCAAATAAATGTAGCTGTTCTTGTGAAATAGGTAGGTAACAGGCAACCGTTGCTGAGACTGAACAGCTCAGCAAAAAGAGGCTAGTTCATAGTTGTACTGTATCATCTATATATTGTGCAAAGGATTTGAACAATATAGGAATTCAAGGACACGATTTATGGCAGCACAAAAATAAATATTTATTTTCTCTTTTATTCCATTTAAATACTTATAAATTAAATTTTAAATATTTTTATACACAAAAAGATAAAAAAAACATATATATCTCTATTTTTTTTGATCTTCTATTTTTCGTATCGATGGTACTTTTACTCGTTGTTTTTAGGGTTCTGTACCCAAAGGGTAAAAACGGGACTCTATTTCTAAGACTCCTCTGTCCGTCTGTCTGTCCTGCTGTCTGTCTGTCATCAAGCTGTATCTCATGAACCGTGACAGCTAGACAGTTGAAATTTTCACAGATGATGTATTTTTATTGCCGCTATAACAACAAATACTAAAAACAGAATACAATAAATATTTACGGGGGGCTCCCATACAACAAAGGTGATTTTTTTGCCGTTATTTGTATGTAGTGTTAACTCGCAATGTTAATGTAAGTGCTCGATTTTTTTGCAATGCGGTGTATTCTTACATGACCGCTGTATGGCCGTCCCTCGTGAATAGATAATAATTATTTTCTCATGTCAGCCTTTTAGATAGCGCTTATCGTTTGTATGTTATGATAATAATGGTCCTTCAGACCGAATTTCGGTTATGGCGGCGAATTTCACGGAGAAGAGCCATCTACACGGGAGATATCACAAGTGTATGCGCAGACACGTCTGCACCCTCTATGCCCTCACTCTCAAAGTCCGATGGGACGGCAATCCGACACGACTGGAGACAGAGCAGGCGCAGGGCCAATAGCTTAACGTACGGACCGAGACACGGGGTAACATACAGCAAATTTCTAAACTCCAGGCTGCTAGTGAGAAAAAACCCAATAACTTCACCCAACCTGGGAATCGAACCCAGAACTCCACCCTCAGCGGTCGCGCTTGCGACAACAACCAACGGGGCGTTTATTATTGGGTTTTCCCATCTGGAATCTCTCAGTAACAGCCCAGTCTGGTTTTGTGCACGGTTGATGGCAATAGGCTCGCCCCCTATTACATGGGACTTAAATATAACTGGTTATAATATGTGGACCGTGTACCACAGGTGCACCTTTTTTTCTTTAAAAATAAACATTATGAAAAAAACTGGTATTCAGCTGCATCCGGTTAGTCTGGAAGCCGACTGGAACCGACATAGTTGAGAAAAGGCTAAGCAGATGAAACATTATGAACTTTAATGAAACACAACCACGCATCATCATGCCAGACTATCCAAGTTTCTCTCACGATCGTCATCTTCATAATACACAGACGTCCATTCACATATTTTCTGATAAATAACCCTTTTAACTTAACTTATAACCCAATCTCCATATAACCCTAAAATGAAAAATCCTCATCATAAAACATATTACACATTTGGCACACCCCTAAGGGCTTCAGTTAATCGTCTAAAAGGTCATTTAAATTGAAAGCGGCTGTAATTTACGTTCCAATTTGAATTGTTTCTCTCAATAAAACTCTGGAAGGATTGTTTGAAACTGTTACTCTGAACTTTTGCTATTTAGACTATATGCTCTGTTATTTATGAGGGGCTCGTGGCTTTTTACAACAGCCCCACTTTCATATATTATATTGGTGAATGGCTGTGGAGCCGAGGCTTGTCGACGGTCGGTTTTTCCTTCACGCTTCGGACGTCTCTTTTAGACACGGAGCGATATGGGCGGGCCGCGTCGCATCGCAACGCATTGCAAAAAACCTCTTGCATCACTTTAGTAAATTTTGTATGAACCACCGCACACTACAGGCGGCCCGCACCGGGCCGCAGCACAACGCACTGGCCGATCGTTCGCTAGGCGTATTTTTGCAGTGCGCTAGGGCCCGCCGCGGCTATAAGGCCTCCTCCAAAACGGTGATGGACAGAGGTGTGCGAAGCGGAGAGGGGAGGAGATGCTTAACATTTAGGGTGTATCCACCGAATCTGTGCAGAGATGCGTACTGGCTAGACCGCAGTAGAGATGTCTACTGGCTAGAACAGAGCTGAGTATGCGTGCGGCGAGCGTTGAATGAGGCGCGGGCGCGGCAGGCGGGTTTTGTGACGCGACGGAACTAGTGGTGCCGCTCGTCTTCGCTGCGTGCCATCGCCACAAACCAGTGATGTAAACTGTGCCTCGTAAGCTAGGCACAGCTGACATCTCTGTTTTGTTCGCGCTAAGCAAATACGAGACATCTCCTCGCCTCTCTGCTCGACCGTATCCACTGAAGCTAAGCTGAGACGTTATATGTAAAAAACTAAATCCTGTTGGTGTTTTCCAACGCACATTCTCTCCTCGTCTCGTCTCCGCTTTGGAGGGGTCCGGTCCAATTGATCAACTAGACTATACCTACATAGGTAGATCAAAGGTAACAATGTCAGTAATATGCTAAGCAGAAATCTCCGAGGATTCCAGAAATATACGGGAATACGCCGATTCAAGTGACAGAACTATTCTCAGTAAGGCTAATAAGTTAGCTGATGAGCAAATTCAAATTTAAATATTTCACATGAAAATGTTGAAAATGTTGTTGTTGTTTCATGTGAAATATTTAAATTATTAATTTATTTTTAAGAGTAGTTTCTTGCCGGCTCTTCTCCTTAGCAACTGACTAATTGGAACCGTGCACCTAGCTTCTGACGTTTCATAAGTGCCCATGTAGGTTTATGTGAAATAAAATATTTTAATTTTGATTTTTTTATTTAAGTTGCTCTCAAATCTCATATTACGCAAGTAAGTAAATGTGATAAGTTGACTATCATCATAATACCCATAAGCCGTGCTTTTGCCCGCGGCTCCACCCGCGGGGTGGACGGAAATTTTCCCATCGGAAAGCACTACCGAGATAATAGTTATTTGTGCAACAAGAGAGCAAAGTCGTTTTTTGCTGTGAGTGCTGATTTTGAATCCTGAGCAAGCGAAGGATTCAAAGATTGAATCACGAGCGTAGCGAGTGATTCTAAAGTTGAATCCTGAGTGTGGCGAGGGATTCAAAGGCACGAGATGCAAAAAACTTTGCTTTCGTGTAACACACATAACTTTTCACTTCAGCAGCGAGAACACTTTAGGAGATAAAATAATAAACAGGAATAGATTGAAATAACTATTTATTGTGAATCAAAATAATTATCATTTAGAAATTTTTCTATGTTATGGGCCTTGAAAATTTTGGACTTTTTAGCAACTGACATTCTTTTTAGAAAAGATAAGAGTTTTGCGTATGTTTCAATATGCACGTTATGTTTTGTTTTTAAAATAGCTTTCAACATTGAGTAAATACTTCACATTGTAGATGATCGCCTCGTCTGTGATAAATCTAAAAAATAAGATACCAACACCGTCTCCGAAAAACTGCTTGCGCCCTTTGTAAGTCTCCATTCATTGAAGACATGGTATGCTTTCAGATATTTCTCGCGAGACTTCTCAGGTGGGAAACTTAATTCTGCATTCATAACTTGTTGTTTTAACTCTTCCGGTGTTAAAATATTGGTCTCGTCGCTAGTTTCACTCATATTTTACGATAATTTTAATATTTTTTAACTTATTCAACTCTACGCCAGCCACGAAATGTTATTCCCGCTCTTAAATTAAGGCGTGTTCGGAAATAGCACCCATGATATTTTATTATTCAAAATATATTACGTAACATTATTGAAACTACTTAGCAATAAATATTTACAGGTTAAATATCAGTTTTATTTGCAGTAAATACTCATTTTCGTTTAAATACAACAATAAGTTAAAAATTCAATAAATTACATTAAAAGACATAATTATCTTTTTGCAAAATTTCTTTAGTTAGTACGAAATCCCGAACGTGTTTGTCTTTGAGGTCGAATTCAAAATCGGAACTTCAAAAGGGCTGGTCTTTGTCTCTGTCTCTTTCTAATGGCGGGAAAGAGATAGAGTGTGAATGTTTCGAATTGTATGATTAACCCAAGGCTGAATAAGATTTTCGCGGCTTTCTGAAAACAAAAATTAAAAAGTTACTTTGTCTCACTCAGTGAGCAAAATCGCATTTTGCTCACTGATTTCAGGCAGCAAAACCTACATGTTTGAGCTACTGAAGTGAAAAAAGTATTCTATGTGTTAATCCAGGTTATAAACTATCAATGTACCAAATTTCAACCAAATCCGTTTAGCCGTTTCTGCGTGATTGAGTGACAAACATCAAAACATACAAACCTTTACACACTTATAAGGCTATTAGTAGGATCATCATCATCGTATGCCAACTATATCGGGATCGGCTCCCAGTTTAATCGGATGCAGCTGAATACCAGCATTGTATATGAAGCGACTGTCTAAATAATTTCATCAAGACTTCTGGCCACAGGACGTGGTGTTCTGTCGCTTCCGCGGACAAATAAGTACCACAGAACAGCACAAGTACAAGCTAGTGAAGTGATGTGTTATTTTATAATAAAAATATATATGTTTACTTTATGTTAAGGTATTTATCTATGGGCCTGCGTCGCCTGAAATAAATAAATAAATAGAGTATGTAAATAAAGAGCCTTTGGTCAACTGGACCCACACAAACTGGACCCGCGGGTCCAGTTGACTAAATCAAATTTTGAATAGGTCTGGCCAAGTGCGTGTCGAACCACGCACAATGAAGGGTTCCGGAGTTGCAATGAATTTATCCCAAGAACAAACTTAACATTGTTATTGAAAATCATGTTCTCCCATACATTGCCACTGTAAATTTAATTTGGTCGACTATTACTCGTAAACTTGTAAAGCCTACTTAGCTGTGATAGTTTTCCTTTTGATTTTTGCGAACAATATAAGGGTCATCTAAAATGTTATGTAAGCTAAAATAAGTCAATAGTGCAAGAGATGGATCGGATTTTAATAAACGATGAAGATTTTCCTTGTATTCGTTTTGCGAGTTAAAAGGTTAATTTTCTTCTGAAGATTTTGGCTATAAGCTTTACTGGCCCGCGTCTATAGCAGCAGGTTTCAGGTTTAAAACCGGGCAAGTACCTACCAATGTAACTTTTAATAACTAGTTAAGGAAACATCTTAAGGAAACACATAAGCGATCAAATTAGGCGTGGTGAAGTGGTTAATGGCCGATATTTTTTGTTTTGCTAAAACGGGTTTTGCCCTTAAACTTAAAACCTTTTAAAAAATGTTGGGAAATTAGAGGTATTTTTGACAAGTTTTTGACAGACTGTGAACGTTCTTAAAATTACGAGAATTACCCTTCTGGTGGTGGTGTTTGATGTTGATCTTGCCAACCTGTATTTACTGAGAATACGGCTGATGAATGGTAAAAAAATGACGATAGTTAATAAAAATTATAGAACCAACTTATCTAAAACATGTTTATTTACAGATCTTTTACGGAATTAATTTACAAATGCAATACAATACAAAATGTGAACCTTCCTTTATAATTAATACTTAAAAATATAATTATACAAACTTGTGAGTATATTTTGAAAATATTTACACGTATTTTTCAACTCAAATATGAATTAATACTTTGGCAATAAAAATCACTTGTCTAACGTTTTTCGTAGCTTACATACTAATAATATGTTATTGTAAAGGAAAGAATCAATAAAAATGTGAAAATGATGATTAGCCGTCTTTAACTGACACTTTTGGATACTTATATAAATTATTACAATTTTTGGTTGCAATGGAATTTGAACTTTGTTAATTATGACATTCAGTTCGTTGTTCCATAACTTGAAAATTATCTCAAATTCTTAATATTATAGTTTTTTTTTGGGTAAACTTAAAAGAATTTCTTAAAAGTAAAACCAGTCGAGGGTTCCCACGACGAGCTCCTCATGAAGGGTGACACAGACTTGCTCAAGCCTGCGTTGAAGTCCAGAGAACTGGATTTATCTCTGAAGAGGTTCAAGTTTCCATTGGCAGAGTAATCAGTCCGTTGGAGGTACGGAGTTTGCGCTATCCCTAATGAGGCGCCGACCCTGTTTCTGTAATAGAGGAAAAGAATTAGAAAACTATATTTTAAGGCAACGCAATCACTAATGATGTAGAAGAAGAAGTTCCCATTCTAAAAGAAGAAGACAGTCATGGGGACTGCCGACAGAAGTGAAAACTTAAAACTATGAAATAACACATACAACAATACACGTGGCACCATCTATTATCATAATAACGTTATTGTTGTTTTCCCCGGGAACAGCATTTTTTTTTCGGGATGAAAGGTACCCTATGTTCGTTTCTGTACTCCTGACTACGTATATGCAAAATTTCAGGATGACTGGGAAAAGGTAACAAAAAAACAAACAAACTTACTTTCGCATTTATAATATTAGTTAGGAAATTAGGATTATGGCTAGAAAGGAGCTGACTGAATTTGCATAGGTACCTCCCAAAGCTTGTGCCGCAAAACAGCGTTACTGCGTTCCGAATTGAAGAGTAGTGGTGCCGGTTTAGTTACAGACATATAAGACAAAATTTTCAGCTTTGCCTCTAGTATGGCGACGTATTTACAACGCCTCTAGTATTGCTGTTCGGTGGTGACCACTTTTCATCAGATGGCCCTTCATATTATAACCTTAATCTTCTACCAGCCTTTTTCCAACTATGTTACGGACGGCCTCAAGTTTACCAGATGCAGCCGAATACCAGTATTTTACATGAAGCAACTGCCTATCTGAAGGCCAATTCTCGTAATTTAAAACGTTCAAAATCTAGTTGCGGTCTCGGCGACAAACAAATGTCAAAATCTTGTCAAAATTTAGGGAAGTTACAGGTATTTTTTGACAGATTGAGACTGAGATCAGACTGTGAACGTTCTTAAAATTACGAGAATTGCCTCTCTTGATCTCCACAACCCAGATACTACTGCCCATACAAGGGTACCTCACTCAGTACGTTTTGCCGTTGGTCCTGCGCCTGATCTCCCTCCGGGCGTGTCGGATTGCCGTTCCATCGTGGATAACACGATACGCCTTGGTAGCCTTATGAACTTAATAGTTTTATAAAGTACTCACTTGAACATATAATCAAGTCCGCCTCCATAAGTGTTGAAGTTTGGAACTTGAGGGATAGAAGGCATACTCCTGGACACGAAGCCATTCGCTCCGAAGTTGTGGTTCGGGTTTTGGAAGAGGGTCGCGTGGCCTGCTAGTGTGGCCCTGTCGCCGAAGTTAGGGATGCGCGTATTGGTGAGGGAGAGTCCGTGGCCGTTGCTGTAATTAGGGCAGGATAGAATGTAAAATTATGTTTCAAATTAATTAAAAATAATAAAGGCTTTATTAGAAACAATTTAGGTATAACTTAACAAAAGACACTATGCAAGAATATGCAGATACTAAATACTCAAAACAGTGTTAGCGTGACTGACTGATTAGATACTCTAGGAGGTTCTTTTAAAGTACACACATCAAAAGTGTCTAGGGATCAAGCATTTTTATGCGGATTTCTTGAGATTGAGATGTGGCTTTGTAATAAATTTATGATTTTATAAATTTATATGGATCCTTTTTGGTGCATTTCATAATTTGAATCAGGAACTGTGAATCAAATTCGAGTAAAAGATGAAAATCAGCTGTCAATATTTTCCCTATAAAAACATACAACGCATTGAAGACATTATTAGTGCTACTGTTTCCCTACTACTGATTAAAACCAACGTTATTATGGAGCGGCGACGTCATTTAAGCAGGGAAGAAATGCTCAGAGCCGTGGGAATGATAGAAGCTGGTTCCCGGCAACGTACTGTGGCTTTAGCTCTGAATACAAGTCAGAGTGTTATCAGTCGACTTTGGACACGTTACCGAAGCACTGGTACCGTGGCTGAGCGCCATGGAGGACGGTATCGCTGCATCACACGGAGACAAGACCGATACATTCAAATCTTAACTCGAAGAGCTCCAACAATAACCGCCATGATGTTAGCCGTGAGGCTTCATCACTCTTCAGGGAACTTAATTAGCGACCAAACAGTCAGAAACCGCTTGCATGAAGTGAACCTTCATTCCCGAAGACCGCTACGGGTACCACCTATAGCAATGCACAATCGTAGGATTCGATATCAATGGGCTCTTGAACACAGAAATTGGGCAGAAGAACAATGGCGTTTCGTGTGCTTTTCTGATGAGTCTCGTTTTGGTATGAGACCGGATACAAGACGTATACGACACTGGAGAACCCCTGGACGCCAACAGCGATTAAAATCCTGCCAGGAAGTCCATCCTTATAGTGGTGGAACCATCATGGTATGGGCGGGTATTTGGATCGGCGGAAGAACTGAGTTGATTTGGATCAGAGGCAACCTCAACGCTCAAATTTATGCTGAGACGATTGTATCAGACGTCATCGTTCCTCTACAAGTGCAAATCGGTCCCTTATTTCAGTTAATGCATGATAATGCACGACCGCACACCGCAAGAGTTGTAAGACAGACTCTCGCCGCAGCTAACATCAATGTCCTGCCCTGGCCTGCTCAGTCGCCAGACTTGAACCCGATTGAGCATGCATGGGATATGCTACAGAGAAGAGCTCTGCCGAATATGGAGGGTATCCAGTCGCAAGAAGACCTTTTTTTGTTGTTGCAACGAACATGGGCTGCCATTCCACAGCGTGATTTGGATGAACTCATTTTGAGTATGCCAAACCGATGTTCTTGTGTTGTTAGTGTTCGCGGTAGAAACACGGATTATTAATTGTTTAAGTTACCCAATAAAATTTTAAAGAAAACTGTTATTTCAGTATTTTTTTCGAACTTTTGTGTTAGTGGTTCAAATGTCAAAAATCTCTTTATTAGGAAAATGGCAAATTTCTTTATTAATGCAAAGGTGACTTGGTTTATCGTTACTGTGACAAACGAAAACACTTTATTTGATGAATCCTTAAAGAAAATTTTAATTAATATCAATCAGGAGAAAAGTTGTTGCAAAAATATATGTTGATCCCTAGACACTTTTGATGTGTGTATTATATAAATCCAGGGAAATTGTTTATCATATTGATTACCAAGTTAAATTGTTCGTATATTCGAATCACTAGTGTCATACTTTGACAGTTGCATGAAATAGCTATGACACGGCAAATAGACGAAGTGTGTCAATTTGATAAACAAATGATTTCTCTGACTGTACCTATGGATAAATCTCTCTTATCAGAACCGAACTGAAGTTTAATCCGAAAAGCACGCGATTTCTTGAAAAAACAATAGTTATAATAGTATCCACAAGTTGTGATATTCAAATGTTGAACAGTCAGCCGCATGACGATTTTGCTCTTTATTTTATGTGTCATTATTGTGGTATATATTTTGTTGGACTTCCAAAATAAATAAATAAACCACCATTGCTCATCTGATTACATAGTTTTTTTTATCAGTGGTGACATAAGCTATTCTCAATAATTACTCATACAGAGTTCATATCAACACGAAAGAAGAAAATAATTAATATAAAAATACTTACACATTATCTAATGCCACTCCAGCGGTTGCTGACTGCAGGTGCTTCTGCGCATCGAAGTTAGCTCCAGCAATAGCACTGAGTAGATTCTTATTGTTACCAGCAAATGGTAGCTTGGCGTTAAAACCTGGGAAAAAAAAAACAAACAAATGAATTACGACTTTTTATAGTACTATCGGAAACAGTTGACTGCCTCGTTGCTATTGATGAGCGATTTATTCCGGTCTGATCCCCTGAGCCCCCCTCCACTCCCCCCCCCCCCTTCTCGATCCCCGTTCCTAAATTGATTCTTAGGTGGAGCGAAGTGTTTTAGCCTGGATTTCTGTATGGTTATAGACATTGGACTCTCCCTTCATTTCATAGGACTTGAAACATAATTGGCAAAATGTGCTAAACACCTCTACTATGCCAACAGAGAATACAGGCATGAAGAGTTTCAAGAGTCCCAGCTATCAGTAGCATGCATTTTGTTTGCGATGCTAATAGGCTAGACTAGCATACTCCTTTTAATACTTTCAAATGTTATTGTTCGGAAATGCTAACTACGCCCCGTGGTTTCACCCGCATTGAAATTCCTTTGAATGATGGAGTTAATTAAGCATTTTCATATTCCTCTGACATCAAAAGTATCCTATGTTATTATTAGTTAATATTGTAGTGATCCATCGTGAAGTATTTTTTGTAATCGCATCAGTATTTCCAGAGGCTACAAACAAACAAGAGCAACAAAGAAAGTGGGCAATCAAACTACCTTAGCTTTTTCCTATGTTGGGATAGGCTTCCAGTCTGCAGCTGCAGCACCAGATGCAGCTGAATACCAGTATTTTACATGGAGCGACTGCCTATCTGAGCTCCACTTAGGGCCAAAGCACAGACGCTACTTTTAGCATCGGTGATCTGCGATTTTGCGACTGTATCCATGAATTTAGCTTCTAAAAAACGGCTAAATCGCCGATCGCCGATGCTAAAAATAGCGTGTATGCTTTGGCCCTTACTAGGTAACACGATACCACTTGGTAAGACTGGTTGTCAGACTTTTAGGTTTCTGACTACCCGTAAATAACGTAACAAAAAAACAAAAAAAAAAAACAAAAACTTACCACTAGTGCTGTCCGAATTCACAAAAGTACTTCCATGCAGCTGACGGGTTTGTCTTCTATGTTCGTCTTGGTGTAAATACCGGTAGGATAAATCATCGTTCGGATCCTTTTCTTGAGGGCTCAGCTCCAGCTCCCAAGCAGTTACACTCACTACGAAGACAGTAAAGAGAATTGGAGAGAACATGTTTGTTGAGTTCTGTATTCACGAATGATGTCTCTCAATGGATCCCTCAGTTTATATAGGGTAGCTTGTGTTGAGAGATAATTTTGTTCAGGCATCGGGACTTTACCAGCGTGCGTTTGAACTTGCGGTCCGAGTCTTATCAGTGTTTTTGTATGATTTATGTGTGACGTCGTTTGTATTTGATGTTTGTGAATGTGTGTGTTGTTAGTAAAAGCTTTGAAAGCTAGTTTGATAAATAGATAGAATACTATTTCACTATAAAAATTACACATATTACATACATAAAATATAAATGTAAAAAATATACACCGACTTCAAAAAAGGAGGAGGTTCTCAATTCGGATGTTAATATTTTTTTTAAGACAACATTTGGAGAAGGGGAGACAATACTCAGGTGGTCTTTGGTTTACTATTTACATACATACATAATCAGCCTATAATATTCCCACTACTGGGACACAGGCCTCCTCTCTATGAGAGGCTGTGGGCTAATCCACCACGCGGGCCCAGTACTGGTTTTTTGGTTCTAGGACATGCCAGTTTCCTCACAATGTTTTCCTTCATCGTTTTGAGAGCAGTGGTGATGAAATAATTTACACAAAGTAAAGTGGTTCGAACCCAGATAGGCGGGTTCGAACCTCCAGCCTACAACTCGTAAGTCGCGGCCGTTACCACTGGGCCATCTTTGGTCTTTATTCTCCATAATAAAAACTTTGAAATCGGTAGTTTAGTGTGATAGTGTTTACCTGGATAAAGTGCTATAGCTACAAGTTTCCAGGAGACTAATCATTTCCTATCTATCACCCAGTTTTGTGAGAACGGCAGATCGAATATGGATGTGACTATAGGTAACGTGTTGTCGTAATGATCTCTCTTTACAAGTAACCGACTAGGTGTAGTAAGTTGGTGGTATAGGTATTTCATCCCGGTGTATCCTTTAAACTCCTCATTTTATAGTAGAGTCATATACAGGTTGAGGAAATCAATGCGACAATAAATTAAACTTCGCATATCTAACTTATGACTTTCCCACTCAAAACGGTGAAGGAAAACATAGTGAGGAAACTGGTATGTCCTAGAACCAAAAATTCGAAGACATGTGACAACTATCAACCCGCACTGGGCCCGCGTGGTGGATTATGTGCCACTGCCTCTCATAGAGAGGAGGCCGGTGTTCCAGCAGTGGGAGAATTGTAGGCTGATAATGCTACATAGTTTTCGCTGATATGAGAGAAGAAGCATCCGACACAGTCATGAAAACGAGGGTACTTTTTATAAACAAGCAGCTAAAGTTTATAAATCCACTTTAAAACAGGAAGCGTCTGTATTTTAAGAAGTCAACAACCGTGAATGATGAAGATTCAAAATGGCGGCTGCTTCGCAAATTTTCGCGTTCTGCTTACGTGCTTTTCTTACTCGTGAAAATGTACAGACGCCAGCACATCAAGCTACTACAATCTGTCAAATTTCTTTACTAGATTTTCAACATTATCACTAAAGCATAAGGTTCAAAGTTGATTTGGAAAATTTGACAGTTTTGGGTAGCATGATGTGCTGGCGTCTGTACTTAAAACTTTATCTTTAGCTTGTCATTATATTGGTAAGTACCTCGTTTTAGAAATAATAAATGAAACAATTATATTTATTTAATAGCATAATCACTTAGTCAGCCTATAATGTTCCCACTGCTGAGATTCAGGCCTCCCCTCGGTGAGAGTGAGTGGACCGTAATCCACCACGCAGGCCCAGTGCGGGTTGATCTTTAACATAATCTTCATTAATCTTTTTTTTTGTTGTTTTTAGGACCACCTAAAAACGTATCCAATAAAGGCGTAATGGCGTATCCAATATACCAATATTGGATACGCCTTCATGCCACCACTGAGGCGTAATAATGAATAGTTTGTGTTATTTCTCTGGTAGATTTAATTACTATAACAATAGTTTCTACGTCCTTTGTATACTAACCAAGTGGACGTTATTGGTCTGAAATCAAAGTTTTTTTTTAACTTTCCATCCATATTATTTGCTCTACAGTGCGGCCGACGAGAGAATGCGTTCTTGAACTTCTTGCCACCTGTCAGTTTCATACAAACGTGTTTTGCGAATTTGATCTTAGTAGTTCATAATGATGAGAACCCCTTAAGAGGAAAAAGGTGATTAAAATTTCACCCTGTATTATTTTCCCTAAATTAATCAATTTTACACCAAAAAGGTGTTGGACTCAGAATTGTTCCAAATCTGTTGACCCTTATCCGATTTAGGAAACAATTTATATCCTCGACGGCGAAGGGCTAAAAATTTTCACATTCCGCGAACGATTTAGGGAATGTCACTTGAGATCAAAATAAATAGCCATATACTTTGGGACCTTTCGGCCCTTTTCCTGATTTCAATAGAGGCAGTGTACAAGGTCTTAGGCAGGGAGATAGGGTATTAATTTGTTTATTGCCATTAAATGCACGTTAATAATTTTTAAACACATTTCGTAAACACAGCTCGTAAAATGGCTATTAATGAACCGCTTTTAGGTCCATAATGCAGTGTATTAAACACGCGTGCTTTTTACTTTATGTTACCGCACTAGTGCGGTAACGCTAAAGATAATTATTTACTAGTCGTCGTCTCGAATAGTTTATTATATTTTTTACATGTATATCTGCAAAAAACCAGTAATATGTAGTATTTTACTAATCAATTATACAATTATCTGTTTATTCATTTCCCTATTTATAAAAACAGATTTTTGCTCATCCAACTTAAATCCGGATTATACAGCTTAAAAGTCAAAAGTTTAAATCCGCGGAATCCGCAAGGAATCCACTTAAAGAACTTTGTTTTGAATTTAATAAAGTACTGTCATAGAGAGTCTCGTTGACTTGACATATAATTATATAAACTTCTTGTACTATTCTTTGTGATTTGCAAGTTGGGTATAAATAGAATTTAGTTTTGGTGTTGCTAGAGACTTGATGTGTCTAAGTATACTTATTATTATAAAAAGGCAAAATTTGTGAGTTTGTATGTAGGGGGTAATCTTCGGAACTACTGATCAGCATCCTTATTGCGTAACACTCTATCAATCACAATCTGAATCATTTTGAAGGATATTGCTAATCGAATGTTCTTGTTTGTTGGGGCTTGCGGCTAAGTAATAACAACCGCACGGTTTGATCGATCAGGTTAAACTACGCTTGCCGCGCTTGGTCCGTGGATGGGTGACCTTATTTACATACCAAGACCCCTCCATGCCTCGCAAAGCACGTTAAGCCGTTTGTCCCGGCTGTCATTAGTGGATCTTTGACAGTCGTTACAGGTCGTAAGAAGCCCGAAAGTCTGACAACCAGTCTTATCAAGGGATTTCGTATTACCCAATAACTGGGTTGTGGAGGTCAGATAGGCAGTCGCTCCATGTAAAATACTGGTATTCAGCTGCATGCGGTCGGACTGAAAGCCGACCCCAACATAGTTAGGAAAAAGCTAGGTAGATGATTGCTAATCGAATCAATTGCTTCAAATGTTCGAACAATTGTCTGCTCAACAACGTTACGTAAATAACGCAATCAATGTTGTTGAACTGTCAAAGTGAAAACCATTGCTACTGTTAGTGTGTTACGCAATTACGCCATAAATTTCAAAATTCTTAAAACACGCGGACGAAGTCGCGGGCAGAAGCTTGTTGTAGAATAAAATATATAGTTTTAGCAAAGCTTATGTTTTGCAATAAGTACTGTTTGTCTCTGCATCACCCAAAGGTTGACTGGTAGAAAATGCCTATGGCATTAAGTCCGCCTCTGTACATTTGTGCTTAAAGTATTAAATAAATAAATAAATAAGTAGCTATCTACGTGGCAATGCTGCTAGCCTTTTGGGCACGTTTCCTGTTGACAGCGATGCGCACGAAATTTTTTTGATGCCCTTTGATTATTTCCCCTTTCTTTTTATATACTTGTACATATTATTATTTCATTATGTAAATATTTGAATCTTTAATAGCAGCTATTAGTTTTGCAAAAAGTTTTGTTTTAAATATTATTCACAAGCATACATATTTTTTGTTCTTACTACTCGCCAAACTTCCTAAATAGTTCGATTGCAAGAAGCGCTTGTTATTTTTTTTTTAATTTATAGAATACATACACGCATCTTTATTTTCCCACTTAAGGGCAAAACCAGTTTTAGCATAACAAAAAATATCGGCCATTAACCACTTCACCACGCCTAATTTGATCGCTTATGTGTTTCCTTAACTACTTATTAAAAGTTACATTGGTAGGTACTTGCCCGGTTTTAAACCTGAAACCTGTTGTTATTGACGCGGGCCAGTAAAGCTTATAGCCAAAATCTTCCGAAAAAAAAATTAACCTTTTAACTCGCAAAACAAATACCTACAAGGAAAATCTTCATCGTTTATTAAAATCCGATCCATCTCTTGCACTATTCACTTATTTTAGCTTACATAACATTTTTAGATGACCCTTATATCGTTCGCAATAAGGGCCACATTCGCAATGTAATCGTTCGTAAAATCGCAGACCTTTTTGGCTTTGTTGAGGATTTTTATCGTGACGTTAAGGTTTTTTTATTTAGTGTGATATTGAATTTTCCAGCTTATGTGCGAACGCGTTTGTTGAAAAAACAAGCAAAAATGAACTTTATTTTAATAGAAATAAAATCTTATTGAATTTTTTCAAAGGTCAGTGTGTGATGGTTTTTCAACGATATTTTTATACAAGCTTTTTAGTCAAAGAAAAAGGCTTAAATGTTTCTTTTTCAGATAATGTGCGGAGATGGTGTGATAGAAAGATGCTGCCATTAATTTGTTGCAAAATGGACTTTATAAAGAAACTTCCTCATAACGGCGAATGTTAGGAGGAGGTATTAATGGTTCGATAAGGAAAGAGGGTGCGGAAAAGAGGTTTTAAATGCTCCTTGGGTGGCAGGGAAATGTTAAAAGCTGATTATGGGTACTTATTTGCTTCGTGTTTGTGTTTTGTAGGAGAATAAAATTAATTTATTGGTAAAGTGTTGTTCCCTGAATAGGTAGATTATGTTATAAGTTCCATGGCCTGTTGCCATTATCATAATCAGCCCATAATGTTCCCACTGCTGGGACACAGGCCTCCTCTCGGTGAGAGGGAGTGGGCCGTAAGCCACCACGCAGGCCCAGAGCGGGTTGGTAGATGTCACATGTCTTCGAATTTTTGGGTCTAGGACATGCTAGGTTTCCGCACGATGTTTTCCTTCACAGTTTTGAGAGCAGTGGTGATGAAAATGATTAACACAAAGTAATGTGACTGTCTGGGTTCGAACCTACGACCTACAACTCGTAAGTCGCGGCCGTTACCACTGGGCCACCACTGCTCTCTACTCAGTACTCACTAGTGCCATTAACGAGGCATCAGTTCAAACTCAGGGCTGCTCATAACACAAAACTCATCGAAACATTCAATAATACTTTGCTTAAAACATACAAAAAAAAAAACATACAAACAGCCGAACATAGTACCTCCTCCTTTTTGTGAAGTCGGTAAAAATAGAGGGGCTCGTGGCTAAGTAATAAGAATAACAGCCGCACGGGTCGGTCAATCAGGTTAAGCTAAGCATGCTGCGGTCGGTCCGTGGATGGGTATAGTTAGTTAGTCATTTAATTTATTACCTACTTAGTGTAAATAGTTATTTATCTATACATACAATAAACATTGAGGATAAAAAAAAAACTATTCTATTATAATAAAAATGGACCGATGAATTTATGGAGTTAATTTAGGTACTTAATTATTTTCTTTAACTCAAGTTCATTCTACGAACTATGTACAGTCAACAAAAGAGATATTCAAATTCAAATTCTTTATTGCATTCATGTGTACATTTAGTTGTTACAATATAAGTAAGTTCCAACATGAAACCCGTTTAGGGCACGGCAACATAATAATAATAATTTTAACATTATAATAATAAGAGTATGTATGTGTGCGTTCGTTTTTTTTTTATGACTATAATAAAATATGTAATTATTTATCTAGCTATCATTTATTTACTAATTATTTTGTTCTAGGTATTCTGCGACCGAGTAAAAGCATTTTTGTGTTAGGTATTCTCTTAATTTCCTGTTAAATTGATTGAATTTAGTTTCTTCTTTTATTTGTTCCGGTAATTTGTTGAAATTTTTTATTGCCATGTAATATGGGCTATGGTAAAGCATTTTGATCTGAGAGGGTGGAAGATGTAATCTATTTTTATGGCGTGTGTTTATGTTATGGATATCTTTAGTTTTTGGAAAAATGTTGCTAGTTTTAAATACAAATGTGCAAAGGTCATATATATATATAGAAGGTAAAGTTAGGAGTTTTAATTTAACAAAATATGGTTTACAACTTTGGGTAAGTATGCAGGATCGTCGGATGTAGTTGAAGTTTAGTAAGAAACCGATAGATGCTGTCGACTGAAATTTAATTTGATAAATGTGCTGTTTGTTTTCTATTAACAAAATAAAATTTTATTCGAGAACATCCATCGGTTTCTTACTAAACTTCAACTATATTCGATGATCCTGCATACTTATCTCTTTTGTTGACTGTACATTCTCATCAGTATCTTCCAAAGGAATCCCCCTGTCCCGCGCGGTATCACAAACTGACCGCATTTGACCTTAAACAAGAATAGCATCTAATTACTTACATTTATCAATACAGTCCGTTATCTCCCCTTAACTGGAACTGTTAAATAGGTATGTCAGGTTAATAATGTGACGTAATTTCACGATAGTATCGGACGCGGTAGGTAGAGATGTAGGTAGATAAGTATATAGTAAGTATATAAATTGATTTCGAACTCAATTCGATCGGAGCAAAGACAATGTCCACAGATGGGGGTTAACGGACAGCTTAGATCTCAATTGCGTATGCGGCATCTCTGCACAGACAATAGCCCACCTTCCATCCTGCGCCGAATGCCCTGTCACCTGTGCACTTGATGATCTTAATTATGATTGCGTCAGTGAGCGGAGTTCGCGCAGCTGAATTTTGGGCCAAAGATGTTTGAACTTTTTGCCATCGATACGCTAAGAATAAGAGTACTTATAGTAATACTACATTTCACCTGCGAGGTGATCATATTGCCATCAATCGGGATCAAATACAGACTCCAGGCTACAGGCTTTCTGTTGTAGTGTACAGTCAACAAAAGAGATAAGTATGCAGGATCGTCGGATATAGTTTGAAGTTTAATAAGAAACCGATGGATGTTGTCGACTGAAATTTAATTTGATAAATGAGCTGTTTGTTTTCTATTAATAAAATTAGATTTTATTCGAGAACATCCATCGGTTTCTTACTAAACTTCAATTATATCCAACGATCCTGCATACTTATTTTGCTGCCAGACAACAGACACAATGGAAAATCTATTGTTCGCGGTCACCGGTGACCGCAGTGGCAGTCAATGCCTTAATGGCAAGCGACATCGCGGCAGGCCCAGACGGAGATGGCGGGATGAGCTCGATTTCTTCAACAAGAACTGGTCTTCAGACTCTTTAAACAGAGAGAAGTGGAAAGAGAGTAGGGAGACCTTAAGCCCTGCAGTGGGATATCAAAGGATTTTATTATAAATATATTTGGGATCCGTGAAGAAGTCTCCTCGTGTTGCGCAGTTTGTTCCGCCAGTTACCCGACTGAACCGAGCAACCGGCGCATCCTGGACAGTCCCACCTAACACCTTATTTGACTGGCCAATTCTTCCCTTGCGGTGGTAGGGCTAACGTCCGCCTGGTTTGCGACTGGGAGGGTCCAGTGGCGTCAAACAGCCTGCTGTGTTTCTTCGATGCGTGCTAGTTCAGTGCCTTAGGCATCTTCTGGGCACGCTCGTTCCATCATAGATCTCATCCATCGCTTTCCATCAGGCGTGATCGAGGTCAAGAGTGGGCCCATTCAGCAATAAAAAAAAACGATGTATATTGTATGTGTTATGATTAGTATATTGTATGAGAGATTTGTAATGAAAAACCCCCTCAGAAGTTGCGTTAGAGACCACAAGATCAACGAGAAAGACATGGTGTGAGCAACTTTTCATAAAAATATGAGGTGCTTTGAATAACTACATACATATATTATTTTTTGTCATTTTGAATAGAATAGAATATTCTTTATTATGTACACCATTATGGATTCAGGATATAAATTTACCAATAGGTGGTCTTATCGTTAAAAGAGATCTTTTACAGGTAACTTTTGGATGGCCTTTTTATTTTAATTTTTTTGAGAAGACTCAATATCCATTTATAAAAGAACCGTTTTTGTTTATTGTTTAAGCCATCTTTTCTGACGTTGAATGCTGACCAAAAGATCACTTTGCTAACCACAATAACAACCGCAATTAAATCATTTTGTTTAATTATTTTCCTTTTGTTTCTTATTCATTTAATTTAAGTAAATAATGTATTGTTAAACTATGACTAAACCCATTATGTGTTTTGAACGTTAGGAACGTTTTAGGAACTTACATAAACTTGCCTGCGGTTTCAATCAAGGAAAGATTATCGAAAATTTCTTGTGTAGAAAATTAGACTTCGTTTCGATTACCAACTACTTATCATAAACTTTGCATTATAACAAGTGGGAATGATAATACGACAGTAAATGAAAACACTTTCAATACTAATGTGTATTTTAAAACAACAAATACCACCCAAACAAAAAAGAAACAAAAAAAATCTAAATAAAAAGAGATCTATCTACCACTACCTACCTCCACTACCTCTTTGACGGCATAAGTTCTACGTAAATGTCTATTAACTGCTCTCAAATTACGATGTTTATTTTTTATTTGTACATACTTCTATGACATAATCTTTTTATTATTTGACATTATATACAGACAATTTTAATTTTTCACCTCTTTCTTAGTTGAAATGGCAATCATATCTCTTGGTTTTAGTAGATTTTTATATTTTGTTTATCCTTTTGATACATCCTTATTTTGTAAATGTGAGGACTTTGTAAGCCTTGTAGACTAGATCTGTAGACCATTTTTTATTTTATCAAGTACCTGGTACTTGTTGACAGGCCTACGCTGTCCTCCCATACCTACTGTAACTCGAAAACATTGTAAAAGCCAATTATTTTTAAAAGAGTAACCATGGAGTTTCTTGCCGGTTCTTCTCCATAGGAAACGGCCAATTGGAACCGTGCACCTAGCTTCTGACGTTTCATAAGTGCCCATGTTGGTTTATGTGAAATAAAAATATTTTGATTTTGATTTTGACTAGTAGTGATTGGCAAAAGCCATGACCGACCTGCCAATCCTGCCATGGTAAAATTACAAGTGTGCAACAAAGTCAATTAGTTAAGTTGTCTTTGTAGCACGAACAATAAACAATTAGTCTCTGCCAAAAAGTTCAAGTTATTTTGTTGTGATGACAGGATTATCTTGTGAAGTTAAATAAATATGAAGTAATACGATACCAAAGTCAATACAACGAAAGCGTTTGTTATGGAGTTCAAACGTAAGGTGTCAATCTAACAACGTACAATATAAACTTTGTTGTGATTAACATATTTGACGGTATGCGGGGAGTAGTGGGGAATGGAGAACTTTGTTATAATATCGATTTGGCATTCATTTGTTTTACGGGTGCTCATACAAAAACATTGATAAGACTCGGACCGCAAGTTCAAACGCACGCTGGTAAAGTCCCGATGCCCGAACAAAATTATCTCTCAACACAAGCTACCCTATATAAACTGAGGGATCCATTGAGAGACATCATTCGTGAATCCAGAACTCAACAAACATGTTCTCTCCAATTCTCTTTACTGTCTTCGTAGTGAGTGTAACTGCTTGGGAGCTGGAGCTGAGCCCTCAAGAAAAGGATCCGAACGATGATTTATCCTACCGGTATTTACACCAAGACGAACATAGAAGACAAACCCGTCAGCTGCATGGAAGTACTTTTGTGAATTCGGACAGCACTAGTGGTAAGTTTTAGAAAACATTTTTTTTTTTACGTTATTTACGGGTAGTCAGACAGAAGCCTAAAAGTCTGACAACCAGTCTTACCAAGGATGATGACCCTGATGGGTAACCCCAGTAAGTGGGTTGTGGAGGTCAGATAGGCCGTCGCTTCATGTAAAATACTGGTATTCAGCTGCATCCGGTGCTGCAGCTGCAGACTGGAAGCCGATTCCAACATAAGAAAAGGCTAGGTACCTAGTTTGATTGATTCCTCATTGTCTTTGTTGTTCTTGTTTGTTTGTAACCTTTGGAAATACTTCACGATGGATCGTTACAATATTAACTAATAACATACGATACTTTTGATGTCAGAGGAATAGGAAAATGCTTAATTAACTCCATCATTCGTAGGAATTTCAATGCGGGTGAAACCACGGGGCGTAGTTAGCATTTCCGAACCAAAACATTTGAAAGTATTAAAATGAGTATGCTCGTCTAGCCTATTCACATCGCAAACAAAATGCATGCTACTGATAGCTGGGACTCTTGAAACTCTTCATGCCTGTATTCTTTGGCATAGTAGAGGTGTTTAGCACATTTTGCCAATTATGTTTCAAGTCCTATGAAATAGAGGGAGAGTCCAATGTCTATAACCATACAGAAATCCAGGCTTTGGGGTGCTACTGATAGAAAACCCTAAAATACTTCGCTCCACCTAAGAATCAATTTAGGAACGGGGATCGAGGAGGGGGGGAGGGGTGGAGGGGGGCTCAGGGGATCATACCGGAATAAATCGCTCATCAATAGCAACGAGGCAGTTAACTGTTTCCGATAGTACTATAAAAAGTCGTAATTCAATTGTTTGTTTTTTTTTTCCAGGTTTTAACGCCAAGCTACCATTTGCTGGTAACAATAAGAATCTACTCAGTGCTATTGCTGGAGCTAACTTCGATGCGCAGAAGTACCTGCAGTCAGTAACCGCTGGACTGGTATTAGATAATGTGTAAGTGTTTTTATTTTTCGTGTTGATATGAACTCTGTGAGTAATTATTGAGAATAGCTTATGTCACCACTGATAAAAAAAATATGTAATCAGATGAGCAATGGTGGCCCGGTGGTGGCCGAGTTGTAGGTCGTGGGTTCGAACCCAGGCAGGCACTTTACTTTGTGTAAATAATTTCTTCAGCTCTGAAAACGGTGAAGGAAAACAATGTGAGGATACTGGCATGTCGTAGAACCAAAAATTCGAAGACATGTGACATCTGCCCACTACGTCTCACCGAGAGGAGGCCTGTGTCCCAGCAGTAGGCACATTATAGGCTGGTTATGCAGCAAGGTGGTTGCGAGAATGACTATCCAAAATGAGCTGGATGTTCGATCAATCGCATTTCAGAAGTAACTCTTGGATTATGAAATCCACCATTACTGCTACAAAGTTTGTGTTGCTTTCAAAGTCAAACTGCTACCACGGTAATGCGGTTGACTATTCAACATTTAAATATACCTTTTAAATCAAAAGTCATTTATTTATTTAAACTAGGCCGAGACAGCCCCCAAAACGCCTACCTTTCACCTTCACCTTCACTTAGATATTTCTATAACTTGTTTTTACAAGCAATAGCGTGCTTTTCGGATTACACATTAGTTAGATTCTGAAAAGAGAGATTTATCCATATGTTCTGCCAGAGAAGCCAATTGCTTATGAAATGGAGACACTTCGTCTATTTGCCGTATTAGGTATTTATAGCCATTAAATACAACTGTCGAAGAATGACAGTTGTGATTCGAATATACGAACAATTTAACTTGGTAGTTTTGATAAACAATTTCCATGGATTTATATAATTCTTTAAAAGAACCCCCTAGAGTATCTAATCAGTCAGCCACGCTAACACTGTCTATTCTTGCATAACCATAGTAAGTCTGGAACAAATCTCTTCCATGTATTTTGTGTGGGGCTTTGATAGCCGCGCCACAGTATTTTACTTTTGTAGCTATCTTCGTGTCTTTTGTTAAGTTATACCTAAATTGTTTCTAATAAAGAATTTATTATTTTTAATTAATTTGAAACATAATTTCACATTCTATCCTTCCCTAATTACAGCAACGGCCACGGACTCTCCCTCACCAATACGCGCATCCCTAACTTCGGCGACACGGCCAATCTAGCAGGCCACGTGACCCTCTTCCAAAACCCGAACCACAACGTAGAAGCTAATGCCTTCTTGTCCAGGAGTATGCCTTTCAACCCTCAAATTCCAAACTTCGACACTTATGGAGGCGGACTTGATTATATGTACAAGTGAGTATTTTATTAAACTATTATGGTCATAAGGCTACCAAGGCGTATCGTGTTATCCACGATGGGACGGCAATCCGACACGCCCGGAGAGAGATCAAGCGCAGGACCAACGGCTAAACGTACTGAGTGAGGCACCATTGTATGGGCAGTAGTATCGGGGTTGTGGAGATCAAGAGGGGCAATTCTTGTAATTTTAGGAACGTTCACAGTCTGATCCCAGTCTCAATCTGTCAAAAAGTATGTAATTTCCCTACATTTTGACAAGTTTTCAACATTTGTTTGTCGTCGAGACCGCGACTAGATTTTTAACGTTTTAAATTACGAGAATTGGCCTTCAGATAGGCAGTTGCTTCATGTAAAATACTGGTATTCGGCTGCATCTGGTAAACTTGAGGCCGTCCGTAACATGGTTGGAAAAAGGCTGGTAGAAGATTAAGGTTATAATATGAAGGGCCATCTGATGAAAAGTGGTCACCACCGAACAGCAATACTAGAGGCGTTGTAAATACGTCGCCATACTAGAGGCAAAGCTGAAATTTTGTCTTATATGTCTGTAACTAAACCGGCACCACTACTCTTCAATTCGGAACGCAGTAACGCTGTTTTGCGGCACAAGCTTTGGGAAGTACCTATGCAAATTCAGTCAGCTCCTTTCTAGCCATAATCCTAACTTCCTAACTAATATTATAAATGCGAAAGTAAGTTTGTTTGTTACCTTTTCCCGGCCATCCTGAAAATTTGCATATACGTTGTCAGGAGTACAGAAACGAACATAGGGTACCTTTCATCCCGAAAAAAAAGTGCTGTTCCCGGGGAAAACAACAATAACGTTATTATGATAATAGATGGTGCCACCGTGTATTGTTGTATGTGTTATTTCATAGTTTTAAGTTTTCACTTCTGTCGGCAGTCCCCATGACTGTCTTCTTCTTTTAGAATGGGAACTTCTTCTTCTACATCATTAGTGATTGCGTTGCCTTAAAATATATTTTTCTAATTCTTTTCCTCTATTACAGAAACAGAGTCGGCGCCTTATTAAAGATGGTTCAAACTCCTTACCTCCAACGGACTGATTACTCTGCCAATGGAAACTTGAACCTCTTCAGAGATAAATCCAGTTCTCTGGACTTCAACGCAGGCTTGAGCAAGTCTGTGTCACCCTTCATGAGGAGCTCGTCGTGGGAACCCACGACTGGTTTTACTTTTAAGAAAATCTTTTAAGTTTACCCAAAAAAAAAAAACTATAATATTAAGAATTTGAGATAATTTTCAAGTTATGAAACAACGAACTGAATGTCATAATTTCAAAGTTCAAATTCCATTGCAAAACATTTTTTTTTATATTTTATATAAGTATCAAAAACTGTCAGTTAAAGACGATTAATCATAATTTTTACATTTTTCTTGACTCTTTCCTTTACAATAACATAATTATTATTAGTATGTAAGCTACGAAAAACATTAGACAAGTGATTTTTATTGCCAAAGTATTAATTCATATTTGAGTTGAAAAATAAATGTAAATATTTTCAAAATATACTCACAAGTTTGTATAATTAATTATATTTAAGTATTAATTTTAAGGTTCACATTTTGTATTGTGTTGCATTTGTAAATTAGTTCCGTAAAAGATCTGTAAATAAACATGTTTTAGATAAGTTAAATTGGTTCTATAATTTTTATTACCAACCGTAATTTTTTTACCATTCATCAGCCGTATTCTCACTAAATACAGGTTGGAAAGGACATCGACGTCCAACCAGAGGGGCAATTCTCGTAATTTTAAGAACGTTCACAGTCTGATCTCAGTCTGAATCTGTCAAAAATACCTCTCTAATTTCCCAACATTTTTGACAAGTTTTTGACATTTGTTTGTCGATGAGATGAGACTGCGACTAGATTTTTAACGTTTTAAATTACGAGAATTGGCCTTTTGTTATAAATACCATGGATTCAGTACATGATACCGAAACCCACTGCGTTTTAAAAAAAAATTTGCTGTCCCAATTGTCCGATAAATTTTGACGTGGAATAAGAAAAGTGATGAAAACCTACGTATTATTTTCTATGAAGCAGCAGATTTTTTTTTGATAACCGATGAAGAATTTCTGCGTTAGGGGTCTAGAATCATGTGCTAAACTCATGGTTACTGTCAGTCTGACGCAACTGCCTAATAAAAAAGAAACTATGAAACGTGCTCTAAACATAATGGCGGCTATCGCTGTCTCGCTTTAACATCTGCAGTCTGTGCATAGTCTGTGTCATTTTTGCTATGTTGGTATTCAGTTTTAGTGCAAGTTTCATACAAGCGACGTTTTTCATCTTTTTCTATGGGACTCCCGTCTCTTCTTACATATAATGAACATTACTTACTCTATGGTTGCAGTTTGCGCGTCGATGCTGCCAACTTGTATAAAATACAATCATGGAAATATTCATATAACTGGAGGAAGATATACCCATGGGATCGAAACTTATGCGGGTGAAACCGCGGGGCGCTGCTAGTACAAAATAATTCAAATTGTGATTGATAGAGTGTTACGCAATTAGGGGGCTGTGTCGTGAGGCGGCCATCATTCCATTGTCAGTTGCAACAATATCAAATTAGTGTCTTATATCCGTGAGGTTGGTGCTCCAGTTTCAATTCTTAGTACATGCAACCGCATATCATCTATCTGCGTTCGCGATTTATTTGCCAAAAATGTAATCAAATATGAATTAATGGAAACATAACTTTAATTCCTACACAATAAAGTTCAGTTTACGCTACAACTTCAAGCATTTTTGTAACTTTTACAATAGTGCTAGTCACTTTGAAATCAACTTAATAAATAATCATTGAAATAAAGTTGATATTTGTTTAATTTGAAATAGGGTGGAGGTGTGCAGTACTGCGCATTATTTCTATAAGTATACATAATTATTATAAATTTACGTCGCTTTTCGTGTCTGTCTGTGTGACCGTAGTGAACGCAATAGGTTTTGATGCGGTTTCACCATCATTTAGAGAATTTATTCTAAAAGGTTAAATTATTATAATACTAGCTGCGCCCCGCGGTTTCACCCGCATAAGTCTCGATCCCGTGGAACTATCGGAATTAAAAGTAGCCTATCTTCAAATGCAGGTCATGGTTTACCCATGTGCCAACTTTCATCTAAATCCGTAGCCGTTTTAGCGTGAAAGCGTAACAAACAAACAAACATACAAAAAATCAAATATTTTCTCTTTATAGTATTAATTTAGATTTACTTAGGGCTGATTTTTCAATAGTCACATAACTTGTGTCTGAGGAATACATATTTCGGTTTGACAGCTTTTGTATAGAAAATATGTATGTCGAACTGTCAGATTTATTCTTCAGATACCTAAAAGTTATCCGACTGATTAAAACTTTTTTTTTCTCTCTTGCACACTTGCTCTTCCAACTCACTTTAGACATTGGCAGAATAGTCGTTTATTAAAAATAGAATAGAAGTTATCTGTCTATTAAAAAATCAGCCCTTAAAGAAATCTCAATGATTTGTCATAACGTAAAATCCGTGTTTAGCAGAGGCGAATCGCTAGACCATATTATTATTATTAATATTATAAAGAGGTAAAATTTGTGAGGTGGTAAATAGGCGGTAATCCTCGGAACTTCTGATCAGGTTCCGAAAATTCTTTCACTAATGGAAAGCTACAGTATTGTCATATGTTAAAACAAGAAATTTCACGCGGGCGATGTCGCGAGCAGAAGCTAGTTTATGGAAATTGACACCGTCTTTCTTTATGTCGCGGTTAAAGCAGTAACCTGAGGGCCACGAAACGAAGGCCTGTTGGGTTTTTGCACTGCACTTCAAAAGTCAGCATCGAGCAGCGAGAAAAAAAAATTACCATAGATACCCGTGAAATTAACTTTACTGACACTAAGATAAAGTTGCTATTTGTTTAAGTGCAAGTAACCATTTTTGACGCGTGTAACGAAAAAACGCCTTTAGCGATAGTTTCGTGGCCCATGCTTAAGGGCGATTTTTGCAGTGCAAGTTTTACCACTTTTGTGCCTTTGACTGTTCGGTTCGAACGTAGTATATCCGTCGATGCGGTGTTGTGTGGCACGTTTGTATAGATATTCCTCTTCATCTATCGTCTCAACATAGTGTGTAAGTACACCCTCCCCGTTACTAATAAACGCATTATCTCAGATGAATAGTTACACACCGATTTCTCTCTTTCAGTCGTCAGTAATTTGACTTTCGAAAGAAGAAGACAAAGCGTTGTGTAACTATACAGATGCTATACAGCTTTTATTAGTAAGGGGGTTAGTATTTAAGTGTTTAGCTAGTTCATTCCAGTACTATTTCCCACTAATGTTGTGACTGCTTCCGAGTTTGAATAATAATTGTCATTCATTTTTTTTTTTTAAATATCATGATTGATATTTGAAGGTTTAGATTTGAAGTATAAGTACAAAATGTGGAGACAACAATACGACATTAAATGAAAACACTGACAATACATTTGCATAAGAGTATTTTGGAACTATCAAATGAATCCTAACATCGAAATAAAAAAGTGTTTTTGACTGGGTGCGGCCGTTATAGGAATGGGCGCACGGGGAGGTGGGACCCGCTGAGGAACAGCGGGTCGAGGCCTGTCGGGGGAGCGGTGAATGCTTATGCGAATCCCGCACCCCCGGCCATAGGTAGAGGTGGAACACCGCTGTGGTTTTAGCCGGTAAGAGTCCGGCATGCTCCTCTGTCCCCCCCACGATGGAGGAAGTCCATAAGGATTTCCACCGCGCAATAAAAATAAAAAAAAGGTATAGCGACTAAACTACTGGATATATTTGATTGAATTTTCGTATGCGGACTGGGAACGTCGTCGTTAGATATACGAGGTTCGAAAATTTAATTTATTGTCGTCTGCACCTTGTATAAAGGGTGAAAACAGGACCCTATTACGTGGACCTACGTGTTTATTGATTTTTGTGTGTTGTATGTAATGTGAATCCTAGAAGTATTTTGTCTGCATCAATAACTGTATCCATCCACATTAATATTATAATGGCGAAAGTGTGTCTGTCTGTTACTTCTTCACGCTTAAACCGCTGATCCGATTTAGATGAAATTCGGTATAGAGATAGTTTGATTCCCGCGAAAGGACATAGAATAGTTTTTATTCCGATATTCCCACGGGATCGACACTTATACGCGTGAAACCGCGGTCAATATCAATGGGAAGTCCCAAAAGGCTGACAGCATTGCCACGTTGGCTGGCAATCAGACTTTCGGGTTTGTGACTACCCGTAACGACTATGAAAGATCCACGAATGACAGCCGGGACCAACGGCTTACCTAAAGTGCTTTCCGAGGCACGGAGGGGTCTCGGTATATAAAGATGGTAACCTATCCACAGACAAAACCGCGCAAGCGCAGCTTAACCTGATCGATCGACCTGTGCGGCTGTCATTATTTATTCACGGGCCCCTCTCAATCAAGATTATATCTGGACTTTAAAAGAGACTGACCTCCTAGTTTGTTTCGGGATTTCTTCTCAGAGTAGTCAGATAGGAAACGCCGACCTCATAGCTAGTTTTTAAAATATGATTGACGCGTAAAACTGTTTCTACAGACGCCAGCACATCAAGCTACTACAACAATCTGACAAATTTCTTTACCTCCTCGGAAAGCACGTTAAGCCGTTGGTCCCGGCTGTCACTCGTGGATCTTTGACAGTCGTTACGGGTAGTCAGAAGCCCGAAAGTCTGATAACCAGTCTTACCAAGGGGTATCGTATTACCCAGAAACTGGGTTGTAGAGGTCAGATAGGCAGTCGTTCCATGTAAAATACTGGTACCTATTCAGCTGCATCCGGTTAGACTGGAAGCCGACTCCAACATAGTTGGGAAAAGACTCGGCAGATGACTATTAATCTAAATCTGAATCATTTTGAAGAATATTGTTAGTCCATTACTTCATATGTTCGAAAAATGTGTCTGCTGAACAACGTAAACAACGCAATGTATGTTGTTGAACTGTCAAAATGAAACCCATTGCTACTGATAGTATGATATCCAATTAGCCCGCTGACCTCTATTCGACGTGAATAAGTTACTTATTGGCAGCTAACTTGCACCTACTATTAAACAATGTTGTGTATGTGTTGAATAGTCAATATTTTTATATCACTCTTTTATGTAGGTATGCCATAAAAGTTACGTATAAAAATGAATATTGGCAGTATGGCACCTGTCCCACCGCAGACGAGAAAAAGACCGACGGCGACGGACCGACCGCTTAACTGAGACGTTGTCTGAGGTAGCAGCGCGGTGCGGGAGGGGTGTGGTGACGTGATGCGAGAGCTCAGTGATTGGTCAACTCGTGACAACTATCACCCCTCCCGCACCGCGCAGCTACCTCAGGCAAGCGGTCAGTAGTAAGTAATGCTTGAGTCTTGAGTTAGATTCTGTAATACGGGCCTTAGAATTGTAGAAAATAATATTAACCATTTCTTTGATGTGTCCCTCCTTAAATATCTCTCAAATAAACAATGTTTCTTCTCAATATTTGTCGAATAAATCCTTTGTTTCGAACCCAATGGGCCGCAACTTGCAATCATAACAGACTGGTGACAATTTACAAAGATTTATTCAAGCTAGAAGTGGTTAGGGGAGGCGCCAGGGTAGCCGTCCAAGTTCATATAAGCCTATTGAATGACTAACTTCATGAAATATCAATCAATCCATACTAAATGCGAATAAATGCGAAACTGGGTCTGTCTGTCTGTCTGTTACCTCTTCACGCTTAAACCGCTGAACCGATTTAGATTCAATTTGGTATAGAGATAGTTTGAGTGTCGGGAAAGGACAGGATAGTTTTTATCCCGATATTCCCACGGGATCGATACTTATGCGGGTGAAACCGCGGGGCGCTGCTAGTATTATAAATGCGAAAGTGTCTGTCTGTCTGTTACCCCTTCACGCTTAAACCGCTGAATCGATGTACATGAAATTTGGTATAGAGATAGTTTGAGTGCCGGGAGAGGACATAGGATAGTTTTTATCCCCATATTCCCATGGGAAACGTATGCGGGTGAATCCGCGGGGCTCTGCTAGTAGGGTTATAAGAGGTCAAAGACAAAGTATTTATTTCAAATAGGCACATAAAATGCTCTTTTGAACGTCAAAAATTACAATAAAATAGACAGTCACCCCTTCCAAAAGGTATGTAGTTTTTATTTGGAGAAGAATGGGCAAGAAACTCCACCGTTACCTACTCTTTTAAAATGTTTATTACTCTATCACAAAAGGTAAAAAGAACTAAAAATAAAGCAATGACAGGTAAATCAATTATGTATAAGATACATGGTGCTCACATATTTACAAAAATATTGTAAAAGTAGATGATTTTCCTAGAATTTTAACAAGTACTGTGTGAGTTACTGTAGTCACAGAATGTAAAAATCAATGTCATAAAAATATACAATTAAATTAGCAACCAGCACCCTAATTGCGTAACACACTGTCCATCGGAATCAGAATCATTTTGATGCAAATTGCTAATCCATTGCTTCATAAGTTCGAAAAATTGTCTGCTCAACACGTAAATAACGCAATGAAATTAATGTTGTTGAACTGTCAAAATGAAACCGATTCCGATTGATAATGTGTTACGCAATTGCCCCGCAGTTTGATTTTGTCTTATATGAACTCAGAGGGTTGTATTGATGATTTTAATGATTATAATTCTGTTAATACACACTTGTTACCGTCGCGAATCATATTTTGTTCGCCAAACAACCTGACACTGACCTGCAGATTGAAAAAAGAAAATTTTTTTTTTTATGGAACAATTTTTATTTCGCTTTAGAACCGTTTCAATAATTTAAATTTTACTTTAAACAAACTTACTAATTAAGATAACTGACAGCGTTACAAGCTCTCATAATTAATACACAACTTGTAGAAAAAATGAGAACCTCTTATCTTTAAAGTTGGTCAAATAGGGGAACAAAATTAAAAGCCTTGTGCAAACAATCTGTGACAACGACCGATAAAAAATCTTATTTCTACCTTTACAGTTAAACTGTTTTATTTTTTACATTCCTGTACATTTTCTCTTCTTGGTTTATTAAACATCTTTGTGGACGGAAACGGAGCGGAGTTTTCGAGACATTATCAAGCGCTTTCAACGTCGGAAAATTGTCGTGAAAATTCCTTCAGTTTGGAGCAATTCTAATGCACAAGATGATAACTCTTGAAATAGTAGTTTAGATATCATAATAGTTTGTTTGACGACAATAATATTGTTGTCGAAACAAATGATTTTCGCTAGCTGCCTGTTATTGTCAGAGATCAATGGTGGTCCAGTGGTAGCGTCCCTGTCTTATGAGGTTGCAGGTCGTGGGTTTGTACCCAGGCAGGCGGTTTACGTTGTGTAATTCAATTCGTCACCACTACTCTCAAAATGGTGAAGGAGTTTTTCTTTAGGTAATTAGTCACAATTTCGTATAGGTACGAGATAATAAATGCAATAAAAAATATGTCAATAAAGAATATCATTATCTTATGAGAGCAACATTTTATTTTATCTTCTTCTTCCTAGAGAAAGCACTAGGAAGTGGTGATGGGCGGGCTTTTTGGGGACTGTCTTATGTAATTTTGACGTGATTGTCAGCCTAATATGAATAAAAGTTTGTTTTTTGATTAAATACTGTTTTCTTATTTTATTTTCAGCATCATGTGCATGTGACTAATATTATCAGTGATCGTTATAGTCACCCGTATGAACCGGCTACTTTCAGTACCCATCTACCTTCAGGAATATAAATTACCAAGAATTTAAGATCTTGTCTTCTAAAGAAGTTACAAAAGTCAAAATGTTAGTTTTAACGTTTCTGGGGCTTATCCATGTAGCATGTTCAAACGACATAGGATCCTACGTGTATGGGGTCAAACCATTACCTGATTTTGACGAAGTGGATCCTATTGTGGTGCCTGCAGAGGGGTATTACGAAACGATAAGCCCGATGGAGTTGAAAAGGCTGCCCAGAAAAGTAGATGGAATTCTGAAGCAACATATTCATGGTAAACAAAAGTTGCGCAATATGTTTTTGTGTTGCGGGAACATGTTGCAGTGTTTTGAAACATGTTTTTAGGTGGCTGGCTGTGTTACAGTGCAAACGTTAGGTTTGTCATTAAAAAACCGGCCTAGCGCGAATCGGACTCGCACACGAAGGGTTTCGTACCACAAGGCAAAAAACGCAGAAAAAAAACACGTTTCTTGTATGGAGAGGAGACACCCTTTAAATTTTAACTTTATTTTATTTTTATTATTTTCTGTTATAGTGGCAATATAAATTCACACTCTGTGGAAATTTCAACTGTCCAACTATTACGGTTAATTAGACAAAGCCCGCTGACAGGTCCGCCTGTCTGACGGACGGACAACTGAGGCTTAGTAATAGGGTCCCATTGGCACCCTTTGTGTACGGAACCCTAAAAATTGTTGATCAACTATTGTTTACCATGAATACGGGGCATTTCTTCAAATTCTGATGATGCTAAAGGCTTGAATACGGGTGTATCGAAGGTTCAAAATGAGAGAAATGTCCTCAATGATGGATTTGATGAAGTCAAGAATAAAGTGTCACAAGGATTGGTGGTTCAAAATCTGTGAGTATTGTTACCCGACTTCATCAGAAAGAGGGTTATGTTTTATGGTATGTAGGTGTATGTATGACTGTATACAGTGTGTATTAGAAAGGTGTGGTCATATTGAAGAGTGTGGCTACAGACCATCAAGATGAACTATGTATTGTATAATTGCATAGCACAGATGTGAGTTCTATGTACTATAGTGCTACCATTTACCGGGTAATATGACTTGAATGAGCCCAGGCGGCTGATAGTATGTCATGTTCACACAAATGTCTCACTGACGGTGGCGTGTGTGTTGGATCATTTAGCTCCCTTCAAAATGGTTGAGCTGAATGGTGCTGATCTATGCGCCATGTTCGTGAACGGGCGCCGGCAATTGGGGCTGGTCATCACTTAGCTGCCTCGGCTTATTTTTAATTATTTTATTTTGGATTGTTGTTTTGTTACTATTTGCTGTACTCTGGACGCTTTTAACGCGTAAGCTTTTTTTTTACATCGTTCTCACATATAATTATAAATTCAAAATAAATGATGTACCTACTTAACTAATATTTTTTTAAAAGAGTGTCCATGGAGTTTCTTGCCCGTTCTTCTCCATAGGTACCTACGCTTTGGAATGGGCAACTAGCTTCATATTTTCTGATTGACCGACTTCTTGACAATTCAAAAGTGCCTGTAAATGGTTTAATTGAAATAAATGCTTTGAGTTTGAGTTTGCCCCATGGAGAAAGTTGTTCAGTTTGATGGTTTGTACCACACCCTTAAATATGGCTACACAGTTCTTATAAACTCTGTATAGTAAATACTGTGAACGGACTGTAACCTACCTATTATAATAACATTAATTCATACAAAATCTTTTTAATTTCAGCAAAAAGGTCGGTGCCTCCCTGAGCACCAGAAATCCGTTCCTCGGCAGTAAGAATTACTTCAGAGAGAGAAACCTCTTTCGTAATCCTACCTCCTTGGTAGACATTAATGTCAGATTCAAGATTATCGCCACTCCATATACGAGGACTAATTGGGAACCTAACTATCTACGCACTCTTATAGAGTGATCATTATAATCCATGCACAGCCATCATCATGGCCCATGCACAGCCCTCGTCATGGCCCATGCACGGCCATCTTCATGGCTTACCAGTACAGCTTGTCTATATGAAACAGCTCAATTAAAAAACAAAGGGATTCGCAAATTAAAGATTTAATTTTTTAAAGTTTTTTTTTATTTAAGGTGAAATACAGATTTGTAACGGGCGCGAATAGTTTTTATTATCATACAACCTCACAGAGCTGCTAAATGCAAAAAACGCAAGAAAACTTTAATGTTGCGGGCTACGGCATCCACTGAATCATTTATTAATTTGTACAAGGGACGTATTTTTAGTATTCTGCCCAAGGAGTGAAAACGTCGCCCTAATTGCGTAACACTCTATCAATCTCAATCTGATACATTTTTAAGGACATTCTAATCCATTGCTTCATATGTTCGAAAAATTTGTCTGCTCAACAAAGTAAACAACGCAATGAATGTTGTTGAACTGTCAAAATGAAAGCCATTGCTACTGTTAGTGTGTCACGCAATTACCTCGCTGGAGTCTATTACTCTACGCCACGCCTGTCTATCCGTCTATCTGTTTGCCTAGGGATGTATTTTTAATGGTCTGCCCAAAGAGTGAAAACGGGACTCTATTAATAAAACTACGGCGCGCCATCTGTCTGTCTGTCCGTCCATTGTCTGTCACAAGGCTGTATTGATTAAACTGGTAGCCAGTCGATTGTCTGTCACAAGGCTGTATTGATTAAACTGGTAGCCAGTCGAAATTGTTTATTCTCTAAATAGGACATCGGAATCACTATTACACGTCATATCAATGGTCTAGAAGACAAACGTACTAATTACAGATCTAGCAATTATTCAGGAGGGGCAGTTTTAGTTAATTTAAGTTTTAAAAGCTGAAACTCAAAACTGTTTAAAGGTAGAGTATATTATAGTGAATATTATTAAAAATAAACTAGATGAAGTCAGCGTTTCCTATCTGACTACTCTGAGAAGAAAAGCCGAAACAAACTCAGAGGTGATATAATAATGAGGATGATAATAATGATAATTTTCTTCCCAGAAACTGGGTTTATAACATCTTAAACATACTTAACCAAAATCACACATGAAACAAAATCCAAACAGCTTTACCGAAAACTTTTGCCCGAATTAATAACGGGAGTCATCGAAACGGAACATCGTATACCGTGGTCGAGAAAACTCGTATTTTTAATGCCACATTTTCCGCGGGTAGTTTGAAAATATGACTGTTTCGAAAACATTATTACTGTCGATACTACATTAAAGTAAGCACGCCCTGATTTAGCGCTGTGAGATGGAAAAAAGTTTGGGGACTATTCTAGTGAGCGTTCGACAATATGGTGAGATTTTCATTCGATATTTTTCGGGGGCGTGGATTGTGTAGAAAGACGTGCACGTTAAAACTAGAAAAGTTAAAAACAAAAAAACAATTCAGAAATAAAAATAAATTAAAATAAGCCGTGGCAGCTAAGAGATGACCAGTCCCTACTGACGGCGTCCGTTCACGAACATGACGTATGGATCAGCACCATTCAGCTCAACCATTTTGAAGGGAACTTAATGATCTAACACACACGCCACCACCGAGACATTTGAGAGCGAGCAGGACATACTCTCAGCCGCCAGGGCACATTCAAGTCAATGAAGGCTCGCCTCGCGATTAAAGAACTACGCGGCAAAATGTACCATAGGTAAACCTCTGCCTGACTCTTCGGGGAATACAGGCATCTTACTTACAGCAGTAAGTAATATAACATCTTGCCTGCATCACTTAACTATGATGTTTAAAAACGATACCTAAATAAATAGTCTAATTTTCTAAAGGCGCAATCACGTTAATGGTCCCTTGTGAGTTACAAAGCCCGGCTGTCACTCGGGGAAGAGAACGGACAGACGCCCACAAAAAAATGTAACAAGTTAACTGAGGGTATTTGGGATTTTTGTCAGTTTTGTTGAACAAAAAGTGTATTATAGTATAACTAGCTTCTGCCCGCGACTTCGTCCGCGTGAAATTTCACCCTCCCCCGATTTACCATCTTAGTGGTGGAATTTAGAAAAACCCTTTCTTAGTGGGTACCTACTCTTCACAAAGAACACACCCTCCGAATTTCATGTCGCTAGGACCAGCGGTTTCGGCTGTGCGTTGATATATCACTCAGTCGGGACTTTGAATTTTATATAGGTATAGGTATATGAATATATTTGTATATTCAAAATTCGCAAGCGCAACTGCTGAGCGTGGGGTCCTGGGTTCGATTCCCAGATTGGATAAAGTGCTATTGAGTTTTCCATTAGGAATTTCTTAGTAACAGTCCGGGGTTTGGAATTTGGCGGTTTAATACCCCCGTGCCTCGGACAGCACGTAAAGCCGTTGGTTCTGCGCCTGATTTCTCCCCGGTCGTGTCGGGTTGCCGTCCCATCAGACTATGAGAGTAAAGAAACAGAGAGTGCAACTGTGTTTACGCGAGCACTTGTGCATTATAATATCTCCTGCGTACCTGGCTAATCTCTGTTGAGATTGGCCACCGTGACCGAAATCGGTCGGGGGGCTTATTATATTCAAAATTCTTTGATTTAAAAATCTTTTGGAACGAAGTTCTAAGGAACTTCTCTCAGCCACGCTGCAGACGCCAGGTAAGGTGCCGGACGGCTGATGTTCTCGCCAGACCTGTTGTGAGCTCGACGCGGCCACGCGGGTAAAATCCCGGCGCGGAGCTCGATGGTAATTGGATGGAAACCTTCGAGATGGTGAGCCGGAACTTTGGACCCTGGAAATAACGTCCAGCATGTCACAAAATGGCCTGTACCGAGTCATCTCCGCTGATTGTGACACCAAAGCATAAGGAAAGCGAGATGTACTGGTGTCACCATAGCAACACTTTGAGACGTGAGTAGATGTCCTAGTACAGTTACTAGGACTGGTTAAAGGTCAACATTTGCTCTGTGTAAATGTGAATGTTCAGCTCCAAAATGTTCTTGAATAAAAAGTATAGTACATTATATTCTTTGAAGTCTTTCAATCAATGAATTCCATTTTACTTATACAAAGATTTTTAGGCATTGATTGCCTAAAGGTGTTTTCCTAATCATTGTTATTTTGTGAATTTACTTGGTTTCTTGTATAGGTAAGTATTTTTTCTTACCTATTTGTAGATATTGACTGCGCCCCATAGGTTAAGTGGTCGCAAGCTCGACTGCTGAGCATGGGGTCTGGGGTTCGATTACCAGGTCGACCAAGTGTTATTGGGTATTTTCTTTTTAGGATTTTTGCTGTAGTTGTCTGGAGGCTGGATTTGTGACTCGCTCCCTATTAAATAGGTTCTATACACCTTTGTTTTTTCCTCCAAAACTCACAAAAATCACAAAATCACGCCTATACCCCCCGGTATAGGCGTGATTTTGTGATTTTTGTCGTGGCAAACCCTAAACCAAAGCCTCGTCGTCGCGCGAGAATGCGACCGTTCGCGTTCATTTTGTTCGGCGTAGCTGAACGCGTGGTTGCATCGACAGAGGGCGCCGTCCGGTTGTCCGAAGAAATGAGTGACAAATATATGAACGATCGCGATCGCGTATTCGTGCGAACGATCTTTTTGATTAGGACGCGGGGTAATTGACAAAAGTAACAATTTTAATTTTTATTAAAATTGTTACTTTTGTCAATTACCCCGCGTCCTATTTGGGCTTTTGCCCATATTTTTGCACAGCCAAATTTGAGTAGTTCGAAAATAGAAATTTCAAACATTTTTATTGCGAGTGCAATTTTTAATAGCACTCGCAATAAAAATGCTCAAAACTTCTAGAATAGTGGCCTGTACCCGCATTTCATTCCCGCTGCCATTAAACAGATTGAGGCAGAAAAACGAGGATCTAGAAACTTGTGTCCCCATGCTAAATATACGGCTGTGGGAGGAAACATGGAGAAGTAGGAAATAGAGAACTAACCTAGAACACACTTTGTTTTCCCCAAAGGTGGATAGTTCACACATAATTCGACAGTTTCAAGTCTCAGGTAATAAGGTGGAGCTTATTGCCTTCAGGGCTCTAAGACTTCGAAATGTTGAAAAAATAACGTCTGTTCAAATAGTTTTGTTCGCAATGGTCTTGCAATGTTTATGGAACAGCATTTTGTTTTCAGATATTTCAAGGTTGGGCCGATACCTGCTTAAAGTTTTTTCATATTTCTGGTAACTATATTCACTCTTTAAAATATTTTACACTATTAATTATTCCTTAATACCATCTAAGTACTTATAAATTAATTTTATAAGTTGCCAAAACGTTGTTCATTGGATGATCACCAAAGTCTAATTTCGGACCAGTTTTTCGAACGAAAATTATCGCAAATAAATGTGACATATTGTCAAGCGCACGTAAACTATTTCGATTGGCTGTCGATAAATCATTGACCCTATATCTCGTGTTCCTGATTGGTTAGTTCGCCAGCAATCGCACACCTTGCCTTAATCCTCCATTCACTCAACACTCAGTGGTATTAATGCAGAAAATAAAATTCGGTATGATTTAAAATTTTAATTAAAGTAGTTACTTAGTGGTTAACTGGAGTCGAGTCTGTTGCTAGCCTGTTTCTGTGGGTGAGGAGGTCTTGTTCCTTTTGGGATTTAGAGGAATCTTTTTTTAGAATAGTAGGTAGGTATCTGGGTGTTTTACTGCTGGAGAATTGCAACAGAACAAATTGTGACTCTCACAACATTTTACACTTACGGCTTCTTTCCATGTGGATAAGCAGAGACAACAGACCGCCAAGTGCTGCGATCCCTATACTTATTTGCTTCATTGACGTTCATTCGATCGCCATCGGAATCATTTTGAAGGATATTGCTAATCCATTGCGTCATATGTTAGAAAAATTTGTCTGCTCAACAACGTGTACAGTCACGAGCATAAGTATGTATACACTTGGCTTTGTTTAAAGGCGATTTTCTCCTTTATTTTTTAATGAAAGTTTATGTTATTACAAACATAGTATTTTAGAACCCATAGGTTTATGTAAAGTGTCGTATTTCAACGTTGCATTCGTTATTTCACGAAAAAATCGCAACTGAAAGTTGCCAAGTGTTGACATATTATTGCTCGTGACTGTACAGCGCAATGAATGTTGTTGAACTGTAAAAATGAAACTAATTGCTACTGATAGTGTGTTACGCAATTACCTCGCTGGTCCTTACCGGATGGCGAGCTACCCATTGCTCGCCGTCCGAAAGCCCGTGCCTGTGGTGGCCGGGAATCCGGTCTCGACTCCTCTCGTCACACATCAGACATAACATCAGGCTTGTAATACCTGGAGGGTTAGGCACAGGCAGTTGTACTTATACTACACCAATATTTCGCCAGTTAGTTGAGGGGATACCCCCTCAAGTGTCAACGGTACACAATATGTACATAAGAAAAAGTGCTCGAAATGTCAACGGTACAGCGTATGTACACAACAGTGTCATTGTTCTATTGTCATTGTCATTGTTAAAATAATGACTTTACTGCGCCCGACTACTCCGACGCGTCGGGTGTTTCGACAGGTAGGCGGGCAAACGTGTGAGAGGGTAATTCACATAGAACAAGGCGAGTCTATTGTCATCAACCGGGTACAAATCCAACTCCGGGCTGCTACTGAAAAATTCCAAATGAATAAACCCAATAACACGTTTTAGTCAACAAACGGGATGCATGAAGCAGCCTCCTCGTGTAGCGCAGTTTGTTCCGCCAGTTACTCAACTGAACCGAGCGCTCGGCGCATCCTGGACAGTCACACCCAACACCTTATTTGACTGGCCAATTCTTCCCTTGCGGTGGTAGGGCTAACGCCCGCCTGGTTTGCGACCATCCTTCCACCGGAGTCCGGCGTCAAGCAGCCTGCTGTGTTTCGTCGATGCGTGGGAGTTCCAGTGCCTTACGCATCTTCTGGGCACGCTCGTTCCATCATAGACCTCATCCATCGCTTTCCATCTGGCGTGATCGAGGTCAAGAGCGGGCCATTTCAGCAATAAAAAAAAAAAAAGCCCAAAGTAACGATACAGACGCGTAAATTGCTGCAAAAAGTCCCTGTGAGTAACAGCCCTTAACATAAGCTTAACATCATATTTTTAATTAGAAACGGAAAAGGGATTTACTATCGTAGTATCCCACGAGAGCACTTCTATTCCAAAAAAAAAAACTTAATACCGTTATTAAAAACGCAATAAAACTTTTCCTATTTCTCTATGCTTATCTCTTCTCGTCATGAATAAAAAAAGATAAATAAAAAAAAATAAAGCTGCAAAAAGTTTTGCTGTATAAGCAACAGTGAAGTACACTCGGTAACGCAAGTCTCAACTTTAAGCGCTGGTACAATGGTGCACAGCGGTGGAAACTTAATTGAAGCGCCGACTCCTGGAAATTCTGCGAGGATTTTTTTCGAGTGCTCCATTCCTGTTTGTAACCCAAAATTCGGTGTTTTCTTGGACTTTTTTTTTTGTTTCATGGTGGTACTGAAACAGTTTCTTATTGGTACTGAAACTTAATCATTTCTTTAACATTGTTCAATCAGAACACCTACCATCTTATCTCTTGACCACCCTTGATTGACTGTTAAAGAATGCCTAATTTGTACCTTATTGTATGCGAGAAGCTTAAATCTATACAAATAAATAAAATCTAAAAAAACATTTTTGTCTGTCTGTTTGTTCCGGCTAATCTCCAAAACGGCTGGACCGATTTTGACAGGACTTTGACTGGCAGATAACTGATATTATAAGGAGTAACTTTTATTTTAAAAAGAATTAGAGTTCCGCGCCAAAAAAAAAACCATGAAATCCAGTATGTTTTTCGACATGCACGCGAACGAAGACACGGGTACAGTTAGCAAATAAACAAGCATCTCTGCACACGAATATGGAATGTGGAGGGATAAACTAATCTCCTACCTGAAGGAGTGGCCCACAATGTCGGCTCAGTGAACTCATAGTATGACAGTTGTGTCATAGTATGATATTCGATTTGTTGACCTGTTTATTAAGTGCCTGGTACCTACTTGTTGACAAGAGGAGGGGCCCGTCGCTAAATAATAACAGCCGCACAGGTCGATCGATCACGTTAAGCTACGCTTGCCGCGGTTGGTCTGTGGATGGGTGATCATCTTTACATACCGAGACCTCTCCCTGCTTCGGAACGCACGTTAAACCGTTGGTCCCGGGCGTTACTCGTGGATCTTTGACAGTCGTTACGGGTAGTCAGAAGCCCAAAAGTCTGACAGCCAGTCTTACAAAGGGGTATCGTATTACCCAGTAACTGGGTTGTGGAGGTCAGATAGGCAGTCGCTCCATGTAAAATACGTTTAGTTTTAAACACATTCCTCGCTACGCATCCTCGCTCATCTCTGGTGGAAATGCAGCCTTAACCTTGAAAAAGCCTTGTATTTAGAAATAAACATACGACTTACAAAAACATTTTTTTTTACTAGCCTAAGCGGTCCCACTCCTGGACAAAGACCTCCCTCCACTCCTTCCATCTTTCACGAGCCCACGCGTCCTCCTTCCAGTTTTGACGGAACCTATTCCAGCTCATCCCGTCATCTCCTGCGTGGACTGCCGCGACCCCACCACACTATCTCAGGGCACCAGTTCTGTGCTATAAAAAAGTTTTTTTATTACTTATATCTTCACAAAAAAGATAGCAATAGTATAAGATTTGTTGGTGCGTATCTGGGCCATGTGCTATATTTAACTTGATGGAGGGTAGTTCGAGGGGTCTGCCCTCATTTTGTAGTAAGTAATGAGCCACTACTGTAACCTATTTAGTTGAGTCCACCCATTCGATGAGTACGCACGCTTGCTATCCGGAAAATGTGGTAGTAATTTATTTAGTTTCTGTTTAAAATAAATTATGTACTCGTAGTTATATACAGCGGGGTAATTGCGTAACACACTAGGAATCTAGGAATGACTGTCATTTTGACAGTTCAACAACATTCATTGCGTTATTTACGTGGTTGAGCAGACAAATTTTTCGAACATATGAAGTAATGGATTAGCAATATCCCTCAAAATGATTCAGATTGTGATTGATAGTGTGTTACGCAATTATGTATACTTACATTTCATCATCTGCCTAGCCTTTTACCAACTTTGTTGGGGTCGGCTTCCAGTCTAACCGGATGCAGCTGAATACCAGTATTTTACACGGAGCGACTGCCTATCTGACCTCCACAACCCAGTTACTGGGTAATACGACCCCTTGGTAAGACTGGTTGTCAGACTTTCGGGCTTCTAACTACCCGTAACGACTGCAAAGATCCACGAATGACATCCGGGACCAACGGCTTAGCGTGCTTTCCGAGGCACGGAGGGGTCGAGACCCCTCCGTGCCTCGGAAAGCACGCTGGTATGTAAAGATGGTCACCCATCCACAGACCAACCGTGGCAAGCGTAGCTTAACCTGATCGATCGACCTGTGCGGCTGTTATTATTTAGCTACGGGCCCCTCCCTTTAATATGTATACATGTGTAGATAGATTATATATATAGATAGAGACACGTATTTGCAACAGTGCACCTATATCTGCAATTTCAAATGGAGATCCAGGAAAATCTCCACTTTCCCGATTTTCTTGGCGACCCCTCCTTAAGACAGCGCGACTAAGTTTTTTAACTTAACGAAGGAAAACTATAGAACAGGTGCTCTTCAATTGTTTTAGTTGGTTTTCGCGAAGTCTGCAGCGGAGAGGCCGAATTAGAATTGATTGCTTTTGGTTTGGATGGATAAAGAAAAATTTGTAGGAGAAGTTGAAGATAAAAATGAGAAAATGTACTTACTCGTTTAAGTGCCAACGCAAACTGTGCGTCTTGTCGCTACGTCTAGTCGCTGCAACAAGACGCAGACTTGGCGTTTGCGTCTCTGACTATTCGTTACAACAGACGCGTGAAGGACGGACTGGATGCGGAAGGAGGAGGACAGGGTGTTGTGGCGCAGCCTGGGAGAGGCCTATGTCCAGCAGTGGACTGCAATGGGCTGAGTTGATTTACAGAATAAACAATTTCATTTTATTTGTTTGTCACCCAATAAAAGAAACCAACCACTAAACCTTACTTAACATTTCAGGCCTCTTGGTAGGTAGATTTGAATATCATGCCAGCGACAATATTATGCAAATACGACCATAAGTCTTCGAAAGATAACTCTCCAACATACGACAAAAGTAACAACCCCAAACGACAGAGCCGAGGCTCTCAATTTAAAGGTCGTAATCTCAGTCTTTATTGCCACCCAATATAACTTGAGACATTTCCGACAGTAAAATTTTAGTGCCCAAGGGTCTTTGAAGATTATTACCGTCTTAAGAGATGTTTTATTTTAAGAAAACCTACAGCTAAACAGATACAGCAAGTAATAGTTTATACAGAATAAGGCCAATTACAAGTTTCCACGTGTAGTATTTAAATCATATGAAACAGAAAATGGATACATAAATAAATTAATTAATTGAAAAAAAAAATTAAATAAATAAAAATTAAATGATTGAAATTGATTGACTTCAATAATTGTATAATACAAAACAGAAAAATTACTATTTACGCTCGAAGAAGCAATTAGATAAAATTTTCTTCAATTTAGCAACACTAGTATTAAAAATATTTTGTGGTGAAGAAGCCGTTGGTTTTGTGCATTTATTTCTTAATTTTACGGTCACTGTCCGACTGCTTATAAAAGAATGAGAAGCGCGATGACGCAACGCTGGTAATTTATTCATCATCTGCCTAGCCTTTTCCCAACTATGTTGGGGTCGGCTTCCAACGCTGGTAATTTATTGCAAACAAAAAATCTATTTTTTTGACAAAAAAATTAAAACATTATTGCTACGAGTATAGTATGTTGCTTGTAGAATAATCTGACACAAAATCAGAATGATTGTATGTATAATAGTATTGTTTTTATTGTAAAAATAAAATTATTAGAATTTTTTTCTATCGTATCAAATTAGTTGTATTATGTTTTCAACACACTATCACTACAGTATCTACCTAGCATATATCCTGGAGAATATCATATATTGTTCTGATTATGTTTACTGTAGTCGATCATATACTTTTAGTGCCTCTAAAACTTGCATTTTTTGCGTTTAGGTCCTGTAATCTTCTTTCATATATCTATGTGTAATCCCCTTAACTAGTTTTGGCTCGTGCTTTCTCTGCATTAGAAGAGGCCTTTTTCCTGCAATGGGACAATAACCCCTGCACCCTTGCAGTTATAATAATACCAGCCTATTATTGAAAATGACTAGATTGTGTGTCATTTTGAAGGATTTTGCTAATCCATTGCTTCATATGTTCCAAAAATTTGTCTGCTCGACAACGTAAATAACGCAATAAATGTTGTTGAACTGTCAAAATGAAAGCCATTCCTACTGTTATTATGTTACGCAATTACCCCGCTGGTTTGTGTGTACAAGAAGAAATTAATAAATAATCGAGAATTTCAAGTTTCCTAGTGATATTTTCGAAAATAACTAAATAATAACAGCCGCACAGGTCGATCGATCAGGTTAAGCTACGCTTGCCGCGGTTGGTCTGTGGATGGGTGACCATCTTTACATACTGAGACCCCTCCGTGCCTCGGAAAGCACGTTAAGCCGTTGGTCCCGGCTGTCATTCGTGGATCTTTGACAGTCGTTACGGGTAGTCAGAAGCCCGAAAGTCTGACAACTAGTCTTACCAAGGGGTATCGTATTACCCAGTAACTGGGTTGTGGAGGTCAGATAGGCAGTCGCTCCATGTAAAATACTGGTATTCAGCTGCATCCGGTTAGACTGGAAGCCAACCCCAACATAGTTGGGAAAAGGCTAGGCAGATGATGATGATGATTTTCGAAAATAGCACAACAACATATCTCTCACCTATCTTGCACATCTAAAAGCACCACCGTACTTACAACATAGCACTCAAATGCACTCATACATCAACATGCGTTGCTAATGGAGCCCGTCAAAGCGTCCACTCGGCACTAAAAGCACGTTTTGACCAACCGTGTGCGAGCGTGACTGTGAATTTAGAATTACACTCTCCGTGTTAAATGTTGCTTTGAAGTGCGCAGGGATAGTGCAGGGAATTAATATTTCAGTGACACCGTGTGAGGAGGACAGACGTATTTTTATCGCTTCGGATATGAAAGATCATGATTCCTCAGGTTTGGCAGAGGTGAATAGCACACCAATTTTTCACCAGTAATGTTCAAGTTCCAAGCATAGGTAGTCCTCTTCATCATCGTATCTGGCGACAGCAACCCAGACTAATTTCGTGAGAACTCCGATGACTAAGTATGTATATACGAGTTGTTCCGGTCTGAACCAATGAAAATGGATCCCCTGCTAGTTCTTCTTCTGTTTTAGTTTCTGTCTTAGGTACTTACTGCAGTCAGTGCAGTGCTTACTTTCTGCAGTCTTTTCAAAGGTGCCATCGACTGTCGGTACAGACGCCAGCACGTCAAACTACCCGAAACTGTCAATTTTACCCAATCAACTTTGAACCTTATCCTTTAGCGATAAAGTTGAAAATCTATTAAAGAAATTTGACAGCTGTAGTAGCTTGATGTGCTGGCGTCTGTACATCGAGGTGCTGAAGTGTCTGTAAGAAAACGCCAGTCTATTGCCATCAACCGGTAACTAAACCAGACTCTGAGTTACTATTGATTCTTGATTGAACTGACCTGAGGATGGAATCGAGACTAATGCTAATCAAAACCACAAGTTTTAAAAAACCTGTTATAAAGAGTTATTTTGTACTTATGTTGTTTATTTTAGTTATTTTTCGACGCCACTCTTAACTACTATAGCATTTTAGCATGGAAATAGCGGTCATTGCCCGTCCCTTAATAACTCTCCGTAGGAACCCAAATAATAAACTGTGTATGGTTGCGTTATTGGAAACATGTTGAAGACCACGTTAGGTTGATTTATTCAGGACCGTAATAGACTTTATTTCAGTTTTTGAGATAAAAAAATGCTAGAAAATGTTGGTGGGTCAATGACCGCTGTGCAAGTCTTTTCTTGTTTTTGATATTTTACCTTTTTATACCTTTTGTTTATGCTTTTTCTACCTTTTGATTTCTTTTTACTTTTAATTGACACATTATATACTTTGTTTTACTACCAGAACCAGCGCATGTTAATTTCGGTAGTTAATAACCGAAATTGCCATACTAAAACATGACAACTATAACGGTCGGAAGCTTGTAATCACTTTTACATTCAATTCCCGTAATCCGATAGTCATTTGTCATCCTTATGCAGGTTTAGGATTATGGCGGCTTTCACACCTCCGCCGCGAAAACTATAGCAGCGAAACTGCAGTAGTTCCACCATGGCTTGTCCGTTGTACAAACGCCAGCACATCAAGCTACCCGAAACTGTCAAATTTTCCCAATCAACTTTGAACCTTATACTTTGGAAATAAAGTTGAAAATCTATTAAAGAAATTTGACAAATTGTAGTAGCTTGATGTGCTGGGGTCTGTACAAGCGAAACAGAATCGAAACTGCCTGTTATGACGCACAGATTTGATTATGATTCTGACTCTAACCCGCGTGGTTTGGCCGATCTGCTCGGAAGCCAGTTACACATTGACTTATATATTACTAGCGTAAGGACCGGGCTAACCGAGCGACGAAATGGCACCAACGCGCTGGCCCTAAAATTACGGTTTAGGGCCAACGCGACTCAGTTGACCAGTGGTCCGCGCGAGGGAATGAGCGTGTATTTGCCTGTCATAAAAATGCCTAGTTGCGTAGTAAAAGACTGCAAAAATTACGATACCAAGATTAAAAAGAAATATGCGGTATCGTATCATCGGAATGTAACCTTACATTATTTTTGTTGCAATTAAATGATTAAATAAACACATTTTATAAAGCTATAATTATTTTACTAATGGCGGCCATTGTGTGGCCAATGGCTGCTCGATGTGAACAAAGTAACCTTGTACGGACGTCATATTTTTGTCTTAAGATTTTAGTGTTAGTAATTTTGAATTTTGGTAGCAAATTAGGAGAAGACATATAAACGAAGTTTATATAATATGCCATAGCTAATTACGATACAAATAATTTTTAAATTACAGATTTCCAAATGATTCTCTGCTTATTTTTGTGACATTGATGTCGACATTATTTTTATATTATTATTTATTTATTTATTTATAAGGAATAATTATATTCATTAGCTGATATAATTGACAAATATGAGAGGATACGATTTTGGTTTTTCTCCAAAGTTTGGGAATTTTCGCGGTGGCCAGAAGACCTGTGTTGATTTCGACTGTCCGAAATCTGATATATACCTATTGAGAATGTGATATTTTAACAATCTGGTATTTTGAGTCTGGTATTCTGAGTTAAAAGGATATCGGCATGCAACTGACTACTGACTCACGACAAAATGTGATTTGAAAAAAGTAAATGAAAATGTAAGTTACGCACGTACAAGGTTACGTTGTCGACCTATGCAGCGCTGTTCTCAAGTAGTTCGTATGAGTTATAACAGATGGCGTTAATTTTGCTTGTATGAAGATGGTCTATGTAAAATGTTCAGATGGGCGTATCCTTACTTTTGAAATCATTGCAGTTACACCATTCTATATACCGTACGGGATTCCCGCGCTGTAGCATTCAACAAGTTTATAAAGGTAAAAAATGAGGTTTCGCTCATTTTTTTTGGAAGATTAATAAAAAACGAATCATAGAGGTCCGAAGTAGACATACACTGTATTTACTAAGTCGAAAGCGACGATATTTTGCTCCGATTGCTACAATTCAACTGACTCTCATGACGTTCCGCTACTCGAATCGCGACATAATGTTGTAATGTTTCTTATCGGAATTCGTTAAGCAGTTTCCCCCATCATTATTTTCGCAGCAGAGGTGTGCTAAGGCCCTTAGAATCGTACATAACTAAGGGCCTGTGCACACCACGTTTTTTAAACGCGGCGTTGATGCGCGTTTGTAGCGATACAGACGCGATACGCACGCATGTCAGACGCAGCCTGTAGACCTTTGCACACCTGTATAAATTCAAATACGCGTTTGAATCGATACAGACGCGATGCAAACGCGCGTGTGTATCGATACAAACGCGCTGGCATTTTGCGTTTTTAAGCAGAACCTCGTCTACAGACACCACGTTTTTTAAACGTGCCGTTGATGCGCGTTTGTAGCGATACGCAAGTCAGACGCAGCCTGTAGACCTTTGCACACCTGTATAAATTCAAATAAGTACGCGTTTGTATCGATACAAACGACAACAAACTGCTCTGTAGGATAAAAGCGTTTAAAAAACGTGGTGTGCACAGATTCTAAACTTCCTTTCAAAAACAGTTTACCTCGACACTACCCCGCAATCTCAAATAGATAACCACACCCGAACAATTTCCGCACATCGACGTCAGCTGTAAAAAAACATGTAACCTCCCTTTTTTCGCACGTAATCGGGTAACATCACGGCTCATTTCCCGCCGCGGAATCGGAACATCTGGTAAGTGATTGGAGCGCTCAGGTATTTTAGAGTTAACGTGTAATAAGGTCGGGTTTGGTGTGACATGACCTTTGAGGTGTTTCTATTAGAGTTGATGAGGAGTTAATGATGAGGTGTTTGGACTATTTATTTTTTTTGTTTGGTTTTTAGAAATAAAATAATTTTATTTCTACCGCTTTTCTATATTATCCTATATTTTTCTTTTGGATGTCGGAATCACTTTACACGTCATATTAAAAAAATAAATATAAAATAAGCTAGATGAGTTCGACGTTTCCTATCTGACTACTCTGAGAAGAAAGCCCGAAATAAACTCCTAGGTCACAGTCTCTTTTAAAGTCCAGACATAACCCAAATGTATGGGACAGCTGATTATTTATTTGCGATTACGTTGTTCGTCCCATGGGGAAAGTTGTTCAGTTTGATGGTCTGTACCACACCCTTAAATATGACCACACATTTAATATAAACGCTGTATTATTGTTTTGTACCACTCATACTTATTTTCTGTAATATATTGTCAGCAGAGTTTCATGGTATCAGTCGTTATCATAACGATGACGTGAGATAGGGTGGCAAACGTCACAGATATCGCAACGTGGAATATAATATTGTTCGTGTGATGCAAAGAGTCAATGTATGTAGGTACTGGAAGAGACTACTAAACCTCAACAATAACCAGTCTGACTTATTTAGGGTGTACTGTGTTACCCAGTAACTGGGTTGTGGAAGTCAGATAAGCGGTCGCTCCATGTAAAATAATGGAAGGTATTTTCAGCTGCTGTCCTAACCTACGGTGTTCAGACCTGCGGGGCAATTGCGTAAAACATTATCAATCGGAATCGGTTTCATTTTGACAGTTCAACAACATTTATTGCGTTATTTACGTGTAGAGCAGACAAATTTTTCGAACTTATGAAGCAATGGATTAGCAATTTGCTTCAAAATGATTCAGATTCTGAGTGATAGTGTATTACGCAATTAGGATACTGGTCGCTCACCGAGGTGCAAAAGTTCCACCTTGGAGTTTGCCAAAAAGCAATGGAAAAAGCCAGAATATATCCTACTAATATCTATTATAATTGCGTAAGTTTGTGAGGATGGATGGATGGATGTTTGTTACTCTTTCACGCAAAAACTACTGAACAGATTTGAATGAAATTTGGCACAGATATAGTTTCAAATATCCTACTTTTTATTCCGATATTCCCACGGAATCGAGATTTATGCGGGCGAAACCGCGGGGCGCTGCTAGTAGTTCAATAAAGCATAAAATATACATTTATGCGTAATGTCACGAAAAGATTTTTCGTTTCAATTATGTTTTGTGACCCTAAACTACCAGGCTGACCAAAATAAGTTGACAAAAGGTTTTGTTGATACCATTGGGCAGTTTAGTTTCAGAGTTTATCCCAGACAAACAACACAAAAAGCTAAAAAAAAAATCGAACGTTTGATATCTTTTATCAGAGGAATATTTCGAATTACTTTCATACAAAAACTGTTAGAAGAAAAAGATTCATTCAGCCGAAAGACGTCCACTACTGGACATAGGCCACCGCCACTTTGACCTGAGTTCTGTGCTTCCCGCATCCAGCGGATTCCGACGGCATTCACGAGGTCATCGGTCCACCTCGTGGGACGTCGTCCGGTATGATAAATGTTAATTGGTAATAAAACATAATTAGGTGTCTGAAAAATCATCTCGTGCAATAGTAACACATACTAGAACAAAAATCACAAACTTTTAAAAACTAAATCACAAACCAAGTCGCTTCCATTAAATCTCATAAACTCACCAGAGCGCGCAACATTTTGTCGTAGGACTCGCTAGCCTATAAATTCAGAGCCACCCGTGCGAAGCGACCGTATTAGTGATTGTCATATTTTTATACTTGAACGATCTTTAAGGTGAATCGTCGAGTGCGGATGATTTTGTGTTTGAAGAGGGTGAAAGCTGTAAAAGGATTTTTGTGTCCACAATTGCAATGGATGAAAAGGTCTGGAAAGTGGCTCGGTAGTTAAAATACCTACTTTTTGAGCATCAAAGTATTCACAATCACTCGATACGTTTCCGTACCGTATCGAACATCATCAACCGCAAGGGGGGAAGGGGGGGCAAGACAAATCAGGTTATCGAAATGTGTCATTTTAGATACAATAGCCTGTCGGTCGGATGGTTGTGAATAGCTGTTGCAGTATCTGGATGCGGGAAACACAGAACCGGTCGAAGTGGAGGAGCCTGGGGGAGGCCTATGTCTAGCAGTAGACGTCTTTCGGCTGAAATGATGATGATGTTGTTACAGTGCTATTTCTTTACTCCAAGAGCGTTCAGAGAAATGTCAAAGTCATCATCGTTTTAGTATTTACCAACCTTACCGTAAAAACATAAGTGAAGTGAGCTTCAAGTGAGCTGTCAATACTGTCAATATTTAAGCATCAGGTGAAATGACAGCTCACTTCACGTAAGTTTTCACGATGTGATTTTTACAGAACAGACTGGTTGGCAAGCGACAATGTGACGTTTCTAATGTCATGTCCGTCCGACTAGACAGGGTTGGTGCTATAATGGCCTGCATAGCTCCTTCTCTTTTTTGCAATTACAACAATGATTAAGTACTTTGTCATTTTCCTGTACGCTCTTGAGTTTGAGTTCCGCAATCTCTAAGTTTTATGTTTCTATTTTCGGTGGCTTAAAACTAGGTGACATTGACTGACAGTCGGTAACGGTCTCGCGAATTAATTTTTAATGTATAGCTTCCATCTTAGTTTTCGTTGATGGAGGTTCTCGTTACAAATTTAACACTCCGTTGAAATGTAATGATATTGCAATGATGCTATGGTATTTTATCTGTAAGTGGGTCTTTTAAGATACGTAATTTTTTCGGTCAAAATTTTAAAACTACAGGGTGTAAAAAGACACATCAAATAGCCGTCAACTACGCATTCTGTGGGTACAGTCAACAAAAGAGATAAGTATGCAAGATCGTCGGATGTAGTTGAAGTTTAGTAAGAAACCGATGGATGTTCTCGAATAAAATTTAATTTTATTAATAGAAAATAAACAGCTCATTTATCAAATTAAATTTCAGTCGACAACATCCATCGGTTTCTTACTAAAGTTCAACTATATCCGAAGATCCTGCATACTTATCTCTTTTGTTGACTACATAAAACTAAGTAGTAACATTGCATAAAAATAATTGCTGGGAAACGACTTATTTTTGGTGTGAGCTATTTGCGTTATTGCGCAATGTAAAGCACGCAAAACATTGTGCTTATGGGTGCATGCAACGGTACAGGGTGTTATAACATTAAAATCTTGTTTTCGTGAAAAAAACACCAGTAAAAGTTGGAATTTTGACCTTCAATAACTCCGTAACCAGAGGGTTACAGATATGGACCAGTACAAAAAAGTGATTACAATGATGGGAAGAAAACTGACTCTCAGCTTTATTAAGTGTATTTTTACACCCGTTATAATATGGCACCCACATTTCCTAGCCGACTGATCCCTGAGAAGAAATGCCGTGACAAACTCAGAGGTCATGGTCTTTTTTAAAGTCCAAAAATTATATTCATCATAATCAGCCTATAATGTTCCCACTGCTGGGACACAGGCCTCCTCTCAGTGAGAGGGAGTGCGCCGTAATCCACCACGCGGGCCCAGTGCGAGTTGGTGGATGTCACATGTCTTCGAATTTTTGGTTCTAGGACATGCCGGTTTCCTCACGATGTTTTCCTTCACCGTTTTGAGAGCAGTGGTGATGAAATAATTTACACAAAGTAAAGTGTCTGTCTGAGTTCAAACCTACTACCTATAACTCGTAAGTCGTGTCCGTTACCACTGGGCCACCACTGCTCTCAGCATTAACAACAACATTATATTATTAAGATATTATGCGAGTCTATCAATGCAGGGCCATGTCACCTTTTGAAGAAAGAGCCACTGCATTTCATCCCCTAAGTGCTGATGTAAGAGAAATTATCTCTTCCATAGTTTAACCGTGCATGTCCATCAGTACGTCACTGAAATATGTTTTTCTATTCGAAAAAAAATTGTTGGCGAATACGAAACAAAACCGTACAACATTTACCTACTGTCTGTACAAGATCCTAGCATCCGTCACCGCATATTAACATCAAACTATAAATTATTAACGAACTCGCACGCTCAGTCACAAATCTAATTCGGCGGGTGCCGGCCGACAACCGGTCCGGGCCGTACGGTTCGTCCGACGCATAAATCTGGAGGAAGACGGAAAACCGGGCCGTAATAAATCTCATCGTGGATCCGGAATATTCATGAGACCACATACGTACGTTTAACGGATGTTATACAGGGTGTTTCGGGTGGTAAGTGGTTCGTGTGTAGTTTTGGTACTTGTAGAGGCTTGGTAGGAGCATTAGCGTAGCATTTTTTGTTAAACGGATGGAATTTTAGTGAAAACTTCTTTAGGCGCGTTGGGCATTTTTTGAGATGAGAAAAAACCATTGAATTCGCGCCACTGTTACCGTAACCGACACCGCTTCGGATGTATTCGGCTGTCCTCGGGATGTACTCGGTTTTGATGTATATCCGATATGTCAGTGAGTGAGTGCAAAGTATTCTGTTTGTGTTTTGTTTTCACTTCTGTCGGCACTCCCGGAGTGTCATTGTTTTTTTTTTTTGACATAATACGATGCCTGTATTCCCCGTAGTGTTTCTCAGAGGTGTATCCACATTTCACCATTTATATTTAAATTCCATGTAATAGGGGGACAAGCCTATTCAGTCAACAACCGCGCATAAATTCAGACTCCAGGCTTTGAGAAATTCCAGATAGATAAACTTAATAAGACGTTCCCTAGTACCCTAACATATTTTCAATCACAATCCTAGGTTTTGAAAGAAATTCTTAATCCATTGCTTCATAGGTTTGAAAAAAATAGTAATTTATACCGCAAATAACGCAATGAACATGGCTGAACTGTCAAAAACTTAAAGGCATTGCGATCAGTTGTCAGTTTATGTGTGTAACCCTGCTTGTCGAGCAGCATGTAGCATGGGCTACTGGCACTTGACCAGCAAAGTAGACTTAAAATTAATTGGGTAATTATATTTTTATTTCATTAAAGTTGTGATGATTTGAAAGTTCCCTTCACTTTAAAAAAATAGTCCATCACTAATTCGTAGTCCATTTATTTCAATACTGAGAATTCCTTTTTCTGCTTAGCCAGGACAACAGTAAGTTTCGTTAGTTAACAACATATTTTTTTGCGTTTTTGCGCCTGTAACATTCGGCGCGGATGCACTACGCAAAAACAACAGAATTAGTTTTTACGGAATTTCAGCTATTCGAAAGCTCATGACCTACTTTCGAAGTAACATGTAACAGTTTTAACGTTTTATGTAATCACTAACTACTGTCCGCGACTTCGTCTGCGTGAAATTTCCGGTTCTCCCAACCCGGGGCGGGTGCATCGCATCGCATCGCCTACCCGCGCTTTTACTTCGTTTTCACTTAGCGTTCTTTCTTTCTGACTGGGTTTCTTTTTGTTCGGCTCTTAAGGTTCCTAGCGTGATGTCTATCAAATGCAAAATATTTTATCAAATATGACTGGTAGTTCCAGAGATTAGCGCGATCAAACAAACAAAAAAAAAATACCCAGCTTTACTATTATTACAGAGTACTAGCTTCTGCCCGCGACTTCGTCCGCATGAAATTTCACCCTCCCCCCATTCACCCTCTTAGGGGTGGAATTTAGAAAAACCCTTTCTTAGTGCATACCAATTCTCTTCACAAAGAACACACCCTCCAAATTTCATGTCTCTAGGACCATTGGTTTAGGCTGTGCGTTGATATTATAATATATCAGTCAGTCAGGACTTTGAATTTTATATATATATGTATGTATAGATAGATTTTTATAATTATATTTCATGAAATGTAGGAAGTTTCATATTTGAGGTGTTCATTTAGGATCGTTAAACATTGACTGCACGGAGTAACGCCCACATAAGGTAATTGTAACAGTTTAAGCGTTTGGCGCGCTACCGAAAAGTTTTATCTAGTAATTTTTTTCTGAGCATTTCTCTAGCATTTCCACAGAATTAAAATATTTAGCTTCTGTTTGACACTTTTATTTCAATAACATTACTGGGCACAGAAAACACCGGACACAGCATTATCACTCCAGGAAAAAAACATTTCACACATAAAACTCATATCCGAAATTTAATTTCAACCCATATTTCACCCCCACATTTCACCCCTGCATTGCAATGTTTTTTCAACCCGCTGTATATATGCAGGCATCAGAGTAGTGGTCCAAATATTCTCATGCGCCAGTGTAATAACTTTGTTGCGGTGTTCTGTCGTCGAATAGTGCAAAAAGGGTAGGTTTGATATATTTTTGTGTTTATCTATAAACTGTTTTCGACCTCTGAATTAATGATGGAAGTCACATGTTTATAGTTGTGCGGTTTTGCTGGGGACAAAGTGGGATATTATATCAACCAAAATATAGAGTAAATAGTCCCCCCGATCATATATCGGCCATGGCGGCCAATCTCAACGGTGACTAGCCTTCGGTGCCCCTGTCTTTGTGTCTTTTTGTTTCGACTGTATCCACGGTAGTTTTAAACAAAAGAAGTTTGAATGTGGGTCCAGTTGACCAAAGAAAAATACAGAAAATCAATGATTGGTCAACTGGACCCGAGGGATCAGTTCGAGTGGGTCCAGTTGACCAAAGACTCAGATATTATGGTGCACAAGTGTTTGCACAGACACAGGTGCACTCTCTCTTCCCTTACTCTCATAGTCCGATGGGATGGCACGCAATCCGACACGACCGGAGAGAGATCAGACGCTGGACCAAAGTTCCTATAAAAAAAAAAACGAATCGTTTTGCTTATCAATGGTAGCGTGTTTGATTGCCAAACTGAGCATATAAATAGATTCTTAAGCTAATTTTATCTGTGATATTTAAAATAAACAAAGTCAGACAGAAAACGAGGTAATACCGGGGGCAGGCGATGCAATGCGATGGAGTGGGTCGGGGGAACAATCAATTTCATGCGGACGAAGTCGTGGGGAGAAGCCAGTCAATCAATATAACGATAGGCATAACTGAAACGTATTTCACTGCACCAATTCGCTGAAAATTTAAATAAGCCTCCGATTTAATGTTCAATTAAAATAAGATGTTATAATCATTAATTCGCTCTAAGTCTGCTTCAGGAAGTTTGTTGGGTCTTAATTAAATAAATGAATTTTCCCCGCACCGGAGCTAAGTCGATTATTTTGCTCACTGAACTCTTGCGAAGTCGTTTTGGTTAACTGTTAATGTTGGTTCTCGATAGCGTTGAGTTTGAAGTGAGAATAATGTGAGGAGGGATATTTTTCATTATAAATGCAGACCAAGGCGAAGGTGGTGTGACGATCTAATATCATTTGCAGGGCCAACATGGCCAGAGATCGCACAAGACAGGGAGGTTTGGAAGAACAAAGGGAAGACCTTAATTTGCCTAGCAGTGGGACACAAAACAGGGCTAACAAAAAAAAATGCTGTCAAGTTTCCCGAATTACACACTTCCTAGATGTGATGGAATAGATGATTAAGTGGTTAATTGATGTGATACAGACGCCAGCACATCAAGGTACCCGAAACTGTTAAACATTCCCAATCAAATTTGAACCTGATGCTTTAGCGACAAAGTTGAAAATCTATTAATGAAAGACAGATTGTAGTAGCACAGATTACTGAATAGTTACTGAAGTAGCTTGATGTGCTGGCGTCTGTACATAGCTGAAAAATAACGAAAATATAAATAATAATCATTATCATTGGCAGCTTTGTTCCACCTACTAATATAAGCTTGGATTTTGCCATTACGAATTTCTTAGTAACAGCCCGGAGTTTGGAACTTGGCGCTGTGGCTCTGGGGTACCCGTGCCTCGGAAAGCACGTTAAGCCGTTGGTCCTGCTCCTGATCGCTCTCCGGTCACGTCGGATTGCCGTCCCATCGGACTATGAGAGTGAGGGAAGAGTCCATGTGTCTGCGAACACACATGTGCACTATAATATCTTCCGTGCCGAAGGCTCTCCGAAGAATCTCCGTTGAGATTTGCCGCTATGGCCGAAATACGGTCTGGAAGACAGTATAAGCTACTTAGTATAAGCCTCTGTGCCATGCTTGTCTTATCTGTGTAAGGAAAACTTAAAACTGCCTCATAAATTGTAAATTAAAATATAATTCAAAATTCGATAATCAACTTGTTCTAAACAAGGAGATACATACATAAATATCTTCCAAGCAGATCTTATCTCATATTTCTTAGTAAAAATACCCAGGATGCATCAACCACACGACAGAAAACCCAACATCGGTTTTTTTTTTTTTGGTTGGCGATCTCTGTCCAACTGCTGTGCAAAGGCCTCTCCCAAATCCTACCAGGAACTCTTTTCCCGCACCACCTCGAACCAGCCCTCGCGATACGCGTCCAGGTCATCTCGCCAAGTCTTTCTAGTCCGACCTCGGCGGTCTTTAACTTCAACAGTTCTTAACATAATGTCGTCACCCATTGATACTCTTTAATAAAAATATTTATTTCCTGTTAAATCAATGGTAGCGGTCCAATTTTATCATGACGATATCACAATGGTTTCCCATCGCGTTCAGGGATCGCTATCGCTCCTGAATTTACATGAAACAGCATAATAATAATTTGGTTGAAAGCAGTATTAATCTGTTCATTGTATCAATATAAACGTATCGTTTGGGGTTGAAATACAAACTGTGGTTTGGTAATGCGGCTAAATAATAACAGCTTGCCGCGGTTGGTTCACGGATGGATAACCATTCGTTACAATGCAGAGGTCTCGACCCCTCCGTACCTCGGAAAGCACGTTAAGCCGTTGCTCCCGGCTGTTCCTTATTTGTAGATCTTTGATAGTCGCTACGGGTAGTTGGAGTATCGTGTCACCCGCACGTTTCCTGTGGTCCTACAACTGCCTGACTGGCCTACTTTTCTGAGCCTATGCTGACAGGCCACCACGCCTGCCACGTGCCAAGGACGGTGTCTTTTTGACCTTACTTTGTGCAAATGATTAGAACAGAGTGTGACCCATAACCGCGACCTAGCTAGTTAGGCCTAGTTTACTTCTTTCTGTAAAAATAAAATGCTGTGTAATAAAAAAAAAATCTTTACGAATAGCTTTAAGCCACAACCTTCTAATTCAAAGAACTTTCGGAAAATTTTGGACTCCAATTTCGGAGTATTTAGAAACACAATACGGCGTCATTTTCGCAACTTGTTTTGGTAACTACGAGTAACTACGACAGCGCCATTTTGACAGTAGCGTACTCCATTGTTTAAATTAAATGACACTACACTTCAGAATTAATATCTTTTGACATTTTGTGTTTCCTTATTATTATAATGCTTGGTTTAAATTCTATAATAATTTTTTTTACAACTTTAATTTTGACTGACGTGTTTTTTTTCAATAAAAAATTATTTTCAATGTTTGCTGCTAATTTAAGTTATATTGAATAGCGATCACAAAGTTTTGTAAAAACCTTTATTATATGTGCCTACTTTCTAAGCAAAAACGATTATGATTATTCAATCTTGGCTACTAACATTACAAATCCACATAAAATCAAGTTCCGAATATTTACGAAACACCTCAAAATTTCTGCAAACCAAATACCTGTACCTTAAAGCAGTTCCACTTCTCAGCTAGAAGGTAATATAAAAGAAATATTTTAATATGTTCGTTTAGCAAGCAGAGGACACAATTTCCCGCGCTGGAGCGTTCTTTAAGTATAAAAGCAAATAAACTGGGGTAGAGTAAAGGCACAACTTTTTTAGTGATCCGCAATAAATATGATATTTTATGTTATGATATTTGGTGTACAGTTCTGAAATTACTGTTTTTTCCCCATGGGCAGTGTAGTTATGAGTAAGGGATCGAATAAAATGACGATAAATGTAAGTTAGGGGTGTATTTTGTTATTTGATGTTATTGTGTAGGTGGAAATCGTGGAGTAAGGTAAAGTGCTCTCACATTAAGAAAAGACGTATATTAAGATAAGACTGGAATAAATCATTTTTGTTTAACGTTAAGATAACAACAAAAGATAATTCTTATATTCTACTTATTTGGCAGAAATAAAGCCAGTAATGCAATTATGGTTGATTAAAATAAAATTATGACGTCACTGAATGTTAGTGCCATAATCTGTGCCATTGAAATCCTAAATCAATTCCGTTTTAATTTTCTTATTTAGATATACTGGGTGAAATTTTAATGGTTGTTTTCCTCTTAAGGGGTCATTGTACTCATCATTATGAACAACTTTTACTATGGGACCAAACCTGAAATCGCGAAAAAAATATCAGCTGTTCCCTACATTTTTACGAGTTATACCTACGAACATAAATGTAGGGAACAACTGATTTTTTTTTCGCGATTTCAGGTTTGGTCCCATAGTAAAAGTTGTTCATAATGATGAGTACAATGACCCCTTCAGAGGAAAACAACCATTAAAATTTCACCCAGTACCTATTGTGTTTCCTAAGGAGTTATTCGTTACCAGAAACCTTTAGGAAAACAGTTAAAGACTTAATTTCAAATTCTCATGAAAGTAAAAATGTTGTGCTATACAGGATGAAATTTTAATCACCGTTTTCCTCTTAATGGGTCATTGTACTCATTATGAACAACTTTTACTATGTAACCAAATCTGAAATCGTGAAAAAAAAGTCAGCCCTACATTTATGTTCGCATAACTCGTGATAATGTAGGCCACAGCTGATTTTTTTTTCACGATTTAATACAGGAAAATAAAAACAAACAGATTTTTCAAATACCAAAAATTTTTTTGATTGCCTATTATTCTTTTCCCTTTTTAGTATTATTATTTATTATTTTATGTCCGTCAGCTTATATTATCCAAACATTTGAACCCATTCTGCTATTACAGAATATCAAATTATCATCCAATATCTAAAAAAAACATATCTATTTTAACTGCCACAAAAAATCATACGGAACCCATCTCACTATGACATCACGTGGTTCCCTTCACTAACTAGGTATGTTCAGTTTGTGTGTTTTACAGCTCAGTGGCGCGGTGCGTCCGCCGACTGTTTTTACTGCCGCTTAACGTCGATCATTACCAACCTGTATATTTAAGAGAAGATTGGCTGTTTGGTTTTTGGAACAGCCTGTATATTGGGAGTTAGTTTGTTTTTGTGAAATCAGTAAGTATAAAATGCCACGTTATTCTGATTATTATTAGAACTACTAGCTGCGTCCCGCGGTTTCACCCGCATACCTAATAGTTTCGATCCCGTGGGAATATCGAGATAAAAAACTTTTTTACAAAAAAAACAACCGACTTCAAAAAAAAAAAACTACAAAGTGATAAATAACTATAGTTTCGGAAATCAGTGGTTGGTTCCGCATTTTCGTTTTTTGACTATTTAAATTATTATTTAATATGTTATACTCTTTTATTTTTATTATTTTGCCGACCGCGTACTTACTGCGCGTCGACTACGAGTCGCCAGCGAAACAACGTCGTTGCGCCGTCGCCCGCGCTCCACCGTCGCCCCTCGCTGCATCCTCCCTCCAGTCTCGAATCAGATTCAAGACAATGGATACGCTTTGCTACGGCTCTAACATGAATAATGAAAAACAAAGAGAGGAAGTACGAAGATACCCATTTCTTTACGATCCTGTTGATGCACTTATGAAAACGTGCAAGTTCTAGGCGTGTTAAATTACAAATGCCATATAATAATAGTGTTCGCGGTGACAGCAAGCCTGCATGTCGCGGCCGGCGCGCGGACTGCGAGCTTGCACCTCGCGGACGACGCGGCGACGTGTAGTTAGCGCGCTAGCGGCTAGCCGCGACGCCGTACTGCAGCTGTGCAGTGTCGGTGCCGGTATAATGTGTCATGACCTTAACGTATGCTACTTTTTAACTAACGAATTCAGCCTGTTAAACGTCCAAGTTTCGTCTGTACTCGTATATTTTCCATGACGTAAAAATTATGGAACAGTCAGGGAAAATATCTGTTAAGAAAATTCAAAAACCCAATGTCAATTTGCCATGTTTTACAACTGTCAAAGAAAATTCCGATTGTGATGACAGCTGTGTTTTAAATCAGTTAAAGTTGGTAGTTCATTTACTTAACAATTAATTTCCCTAACTTCGCCTACCTACTGCCAAAATTTAGATCTAACACCAGAAACATAGCCATAAACAAAACATTGACACAATAAATTACTTCAGCAGTCTGAAGACATCAAATCAAATCCAGTGCTGCCAACTTGATTATTGTGAGAGTCCCGATTTGCTGAGTTTGTGTATCTACGTGACGTCAGACGAGTTCATTTAGTAAACGATGCTACTACTGGAACTGTGGGCCTAAGTTGTTTTTGTGATGGTAATCCTACTTTTTAGGGTTCCGTACCCAAAGGATAAAAACGGGACCCTATTACAACGACTTCGCTGTCTGTCCGTCCCTCTGTCTGTCACCAGGTTGTATCTCATGAACCGTGACAGCTAGACTGTTGAAATTTTCACAGATGATGTATTTCTGTTGCCGCTATAACAACAAAGACTAAAAACAGAATAAAATAAATATTTAAGGGGGGCTTCCATACAACAAACGAGTTTTTTTTCTATATGTAGTGTTAAATATTGTACAGTGGTACGGAATTTTTCGTGAGCGAGTCCTACTCGCACTTGGCCGGTTTTTATATAATACATGCAGGGACATCGACGAGCAACCATACCATAGATTTATTACATGACATACTAGAATCAATTCTATTTTATTTATTCGAAGATAGTTCCCAGATTTACCCCCTATATTGGGCATCGTGGAGTGGGAGTCGATCCATGTAAAATACTGGTCTGCTGAATCTGGTTAGACTGGAAGCCGACCCCAACATAGTTGGGAAAAAGCTAGGCCGATTGATTGATTGATTCGCCCCTATTACAAGGGATAGGTAATAGGTAATACGGGCTGGTATCCGCAACTCCACGTCAATGCGCGTATTTTGCGTACATTTATATTTTAAAATATAACTGGCGAAATGTAAATACTATATATAGGTACACCTGTGCCTGATCCTTTGGGAATTACAGGCGTAATTATATTATGTTAATATGTAGTTCCCAGAAATATTTTGTATCTTACTGAAATTATATTAAATTCAATTACTTGTAGTCATTTTTTGATGCCCTTTGATTATTTCCCCTCCCTTTTTATATACTTGTACATATTATTATTTTAAGACAGCTTTTTAAATTATGCAAATATTTGAAGTATTGAATAAATACATTCACATTACTTGTAGTACCATATAATATATGTATATGAATTTAATTGACAGAACATTCACACAAATCGGATCAACATTTTGGACAATAGAACTGAACGGAGTCCCGAAATTTCAATAGCTCATATACGTACTCCTATTTACTCACATTCCGGTACAACCCGCGTCTGAATTCCATAAATTCATTTAATTTTTACTCAAAATGTTATATTATTTATTTATTTTAAACAATAGCTCTGAGTCGCTTTTATATTACGAAACGAGCTATGTTAATATGAAACCCTATAAATAAGTTCATTTAAATTGTAGCAGTATAATTATGTCGAAAAGCTTTTGTTGTCTATTTTTAGTAAATGTTAGGTTTGTTTGTAATCAGATCAAACACCGACCAACTGCGAGTCCCACCAAAACTATTAAATTATATTTGTCACGATAAAGATCATGGGAAAACTAATAGATCACCGCGACAGAGGGTGTCTTCCGGTTTTCTGATCAAAAATCGATCGATCGATTGATCGTCTTCGCAAGACGATCGCTTTCTATTAGAACGCGACTTTACAGTTTTAAGATACAGTATTATTATGTACATATTATCTTCCTCGCTATATTATGATAAAACGTTTGGGTTCGCAGAACCCCGGCAAGAACGAAGTTCAACATAAAAATCCAAGATGGCGGCTGCAAAGATTCAAAATGACGAAAATTTGTAATTTTTTTTTGCAGCCAAGCTTGGATTTTCATTTTAACCACAATATCGGCTTCAGCACCCTCGAAAACCATGTAAACTATCTCTCTCTCTCTCTCTCTTTCTATTACATAGATAAAAAGTCGCTTTTTCGTTACGTGACGATTTCTCCCATTTTACACCTAGGGTAAAGGCGGGATAGATGCCCCAGTGGGATAGTTGCCTCATTTTCAAAAAACCTAACTTCCCAAACTCGCGACTAAGAAATAATAGTTGAACTAAGAGCCGTGGGCACCCCGCACCTCAGTTAGCTACGGGCCGTCGTGCGGTGAGGACGTGTTTCGCTCGTGTGTGCATTAATCTCCGCGGCGAACTTTACAAACACGTCAAAGTTTTAAAGGTTAGTATTTGCTGTTGTATAACTTTATAAATAGTCATTAATTCCGTTATATTATTTATTACGTCAATAAACTGATTCATCAAGTATGCATCTAGATGTAAATAGTTGCTCTTTTGTTTTTTATTTATTTAAAAAAATACTTAGGCATCTATCCCTATCAAAAAGGATAGTTGCCCTGATTTTTCGAGGTATAGGTGCCCCTAGGGGCATCTATCCCTCCATACACCATGTATGCCCATAGGTATGTGGTTTTTAGGTTATATTTTGAACATATTTTTGTGTTCTGTTATATTTTAATGTGTTTACATATATTTGTATTTGGACTTTTTAGTGATTGTAGCAGAACCATGCCACGAAAATCCAAAAGAAAGGAAGGAGTTCGAGCTCGAGTATGTTTTTGGACTACAGAGCAATTGCAGTCAGCTTTCGACGAAATGGATAGAAATAACATGGGGATAAACGAAATATCCCGACAGTTATGGTTATTTTATTTGATCTCAAATTATGTACAATTATATGCTAACGATGACAATTGAAAAAAAAATTAAAAACTGCAAAATGCTTTTCATTATTAGGCCCATGTTTCTTGGAAACAATTTCTGTTTTAGGAGTAGCTTTTTACTGCTAAAACACCAATTGTCCTCAAAACCTCATAAAAGTTTGGTTGAGTTTTTCGTTTATACAGTATGAAGGGTATCTATCCCGCGCCGCAGGCATCTATCCTTCTTAGTATTTTCATGGTGGGGCAACTATCCATACGGGTAGGCATCTATCCCCAAAAAAGGAGTTCCACAAAAACCAAAAATTTGCAAAATCTGTAATTTGTGGGGCCAAAAATACAAATCACAGTTAAACATAAAGGACTAAACTAGCTAAATTCATAGACATTATTTATATAAAATTGTTATTTTTTTAATTAGGAGGATATTTCAAAAAGTGGGGCATCTATCCCGCCTTTACCCTACCGCAAGCTCCGTAAAAGAACTTCGTTACAATAAAATTCAATTCATAGATCGAGACTTCAAAAGAATTCAGGTTTTTTTGTCGAGTCCCCATTTACAGTAGTCATACTATTCTGCGTAGAAGAGTTTATCAACTTTCAAAGTGAGTTCCGCTTATTGATTTACCGGATCGAAGCGCCCTAAAGAGGTTTGCTGAGGGCTTACAAGATAGATTGAAGCAAACTTTGCCAGCAAAAAGTTGGCAACACAATTAAATGTTTTTGGCGAGAAAACGAACTTAGTTTGAGTGGTGAAGAGTTCGGATATGGACGGGGCTTAAATGTTTATTCGCGAGGAATGTTGAAACAGTATTTGGACTTCTTTTGGGCTTCATTGTAGATGTCTCGACGTCTTAGAATATGAGAGATAATGGTCTAGCTGTTTTTGTCTCTAACACAGCCTACAATACAAGAGAAACTCCAAGTGCTTGGAAACATTTATACAATGTGTAACTGAATCCCTCACAATAAGTGCACTGACTGGACAAGTCCACTCAATCTGTGTGGTTCTTCCCTCAAAAGACCATCTCAGACATCGATCTACATGGTCTTCATATAACCTGACCAAGATTATGAAGAGACTGTGACCTCTGTTTGTTTCCGCCTTTCTTCTCAGAGTAGTCAGATAGGAAACGCCGACCTCATCTAGTTTAAAAAAATATGATTGACGTGTAAAAGTGTTTGTGCAAACATACTTAGGTACAGAAATAAAATCATTTATCAATATAAAAGTAGTTTGTTCAGAATCGTTTACTGAATCGTTTTCTGAATCGTTTTCTGTTATTTTTAATATACTTAGGTAATTTTTTATCCCAAAAATAATTAAAACTATGTAAATTACAGTCATACTTCCGCTGTAGAGTCAAAACAGACCAAAATGGACGAAGTACCTATTAACTTAGAAACTTTTTTCTCCCACAATCAGTATAACTAATTTAATAAATAAACAATGTTTTATTATAGTAAACATAATAGTGGATTTTCACGGTCCATTTTATAAAAAAAACATCGACATAGTGCAAATAATCCATCATTGAGACAGATTTGGATGCGAACGTTCCTAAAAATTAGTAACATTGCCGGCCAGATCTCCGGTTACGCGCTCACTCTACAAGGGTCAAGAACTGAATAACAGTTGTGTAAGTTCTCATACAATAAAAACACCCGCTATAACAGATGTGTACAACTGAACTGTCAAATATCTTTTATTGGTTGAGTAAGCGTTGAGTAAGCGTTATAACACCGGTATACGTCGTGCGTAAAACTTTATTAGATTGTATGTATTATGATTGTAACATAATATTCGAATTGGGGTGTTAGGTGGTGTGCGTTAATTCCGGGACATGTTTTATAAACATCAATGCATGTTTTGTGATTTAAATAACAAGTAGGTATTAATGTGAATTAACCAACTGTCTACTTTTTATCACAGTACATTACTGGACAAAGGTATCTGTAAAATCGCGATACATTTTGGTACAAAAGTTTCTCAGCTTTCCAAATTCAGTCTGTCCCAGGCGCCTTTTCAAGTCTTATCATCTCGTTTGCCCATACATCGTAAGCATAAGCATAATCAGCCTATAATGTTCCCACTGCTGAGACAGAGGCCTCCTCTCGGTGAGAGGGAGTGGGCTGTAATCCACCACGCGGGCCCAGTGCGGGTTGGTAGATGTAAGATGTCTTCGAATTTTTGATTCTAGGACATGCCGGTTGCCTCACGATGTTTTCCTTCACCGTTTTGCAAGGAAAACATCGTGAGGAAACCGGAGTGGTGATGAAATAATTTACACAATCCGTTCGAACCTAGGACCTACAGCTCGTAAGTCGCGGCCGTTACCACTGGGCCACCACTTCTGCCCATCAATCAGAATTACATAAACCGATGACCTACACTAACCACCCCACTTTGTTAGTTCATTCTCGAATACCACTGACCTAGGGTGCCCGAATTCGTCGCCGTCGTGAAAAATCATCATCATCAACATTTCAGCCGAAAGTCGTCCTCTGCTAAACATAGGCCTCCCCCAAGCACTGCCACTTCGACCTGTTCTGTGCTTCCCACATCCAGCGGATTCCTGCGGCCTTCACAAGCTCATCGGTCCATCTAAGGCCTTCCAACGCTACGTCTACAGATACGCGGTAGCCTGTTAACAGTCTGAAGCGTTTACTCCGTGTTTATTGATTAGGGGCAGCTCCCTTGATCAATACCACATACATAAATGAAGCTATGGATATATATACTTACTTTATTTTGAAGCAGGCAGCTCAAAATTTGGAAAGCGATCATATTATTATGGTGGCAAATTCTTGGCCTTCGGAGGTGCCAAGGCATTCTTCAAACAAAGCTGAAATGTCTGTACCCGTAATTACACTGGCACTTCATCATTATCCTATAAAGGGAATTCAATCAACTACTAAAGAAATACCTAAAAATATTCCACTGAACCGTGCATTTTTTTTAAATTTAATTAAATCTGCAAAATTACTTTTATTTTGGTTGTCATTCGATTCAACAAACATCAATCGCGTCGCTGTTTTGAAGCTTATTTTGTTGCCGCGATGTGCTGTTGTCAATTATATACGATTTTTACCGCGCCATAAGTTTCTATTTCTTCCCCAATTTTCTAGGACAAGTAATTATCAAAACAAACTACAGACAAACAAAAGAGGTATGCTACTACGAATATGACGGCGCTTCGACGTTTTGAGAGTGTCAAGAAACGTCAAGAATGACAGCGGACATTTTGACAAGCGCGGGTTGACGTTTCTGCACTCTGACGCAACTCCGGGCTCTTTGGCACACAGCCGTCAGACGGGGCAGAGACCCGTTTGCATCGCGCTCAAGCAAAACGTGTTCGGTGGAGCGTCGCTGTATTCCAATTAATTAGAAAGTTTAGATTACAATTCTGTTAATATTTTGTTAAAATAATAATTGTGTATCGTTGATTATCTTCAACACGTGGTTTTAATTCTCCTCGCCCGTCTACCCACGATAGCTCGGCAGCCGCAATGAACCCAGAATTGACTGATGATGGCCATGTGCCGTTATCAGAAGTGGGATATAAAGGGCTTGCTTCAGAGGAGAATAGTCGCACGAGATTCTCAGCGCCGCCATCAGAACCAAGCCTGTCTCAACAGATGGAACTGTTTTTATCCCGATTGATAGCTATATCACAGCCGCAACCTTCGAGCAGCACGTCTACCCAGTTGATTGAGTTTGATCCGGATGGCAACGAAGCGGACATCGAAGGTTGGTGCAACGTGACAGAAATCGTAGTCAACAACCGTAAGTTAGAAGGTGCAGAATTGCTTTTGTTACTTACACGTGCACTCAAAGGCCGAGCTGCTACCTGTTTAACACGACTACAGGCATCGCAGCTGACATGGCCTCAAATAAAAGAAGTATTGCTTACGAAGTTTGCTAAACCTATGCTGCCACAAGATTACTTCGATGAAATTCTACGTTTTCAAGTTGGTGTTAAAGAAACCGCGAGCGAGGCGGCCATGCGCCTGTGGAACATCATCGAACGCATCCCGCGGATGGAGATGTCTGAAGATATTACAACCGGATTCGTATCTTCAGTTTTATGCCAAAAGGAAGCCGTGATTCGCCGTGAGCTCCACTCTCATAACCTGACCACTAGATCTCAACTTCTGCGCGTTCTTAACGGCATTTCACTGAAACGAAGGCATGAGGGTAGTGATAACCATGATGCGGACGTGAAAAGGACCCGATTCTACGAATCACGCTTCACAGGAACATGTCACCGCTGCGGTACTTCGGGTCACAAAGCGATAGACTGCCGGAAGCGAAGAGAAGAGCCTGCTACTTCAGAAAAGACGCACGACCAAACATCCAGAGCCGCGAATAAACCAAGACCAATCACCTGCTTCGTATGTGGACGACCAGGACACTTGGCGTCGGCGTGTCCAGATCGAGCGGGAGGCGGCGGAGCAGCGGGAGTCAAAGAAGTCCATGTGTGTGAACGCAAGGCATCGAGGAGCACCTTGACTACATCATCCGGTGAGCCAGTATCCTTTCTTTTTGATAGTGGATCGGCTTGTTCATTAGTAGCTAACAGCTACGCCGAGAAGTTCCCAGGTACTGCGCAGAATGATTTAGTTTATCTCACGGGCATTGGTAGGGGGGATGTAGAATGTTTTTCCCAGGTAATTAGCCCCATCAATGTTCAAGGCCTCTCGCTCTCGGTGTTGTTTCACATAGTACCTGATGGCACCATTGCTGAACCAGTTATAATAGGTAGGGATATATTAGAGTGTAACGTACACGTGCAAATGGATAACGATCAAGTTACTTTTTCTCAGCGTAAAGAAGTTAATTTTTCTGACAAATCTAGTAACATTGATTTCATGAACATTGATACGGAATTACGAGGTGATGACAAATTAGCATTGACTAGAATTATAGAAAAATATAGTGAGTTCTTCACACACGCTATACCAACGCGACGGGTCACGACAGGCGTTCTCCGTATAGACCTTATAGATCCAAATAAGACCGTGCAAAGGCATCCTTATAGGTTAGCACCCGCGGAAAAAGAAATAGTCAATGAGAAAATAGAGTCCCTATTAAAAGCGGGCGTTATTCGGGAAAGCAGTTCTCCTTTTGCTAGCCCCATTTTATTGGTCAAGAAGAAAGACAACACTGATAGGATGTGCATAGACTATAGGGAACTCAACGCTAACACGCGTCCCGAGCATTACCCATTGCCCCGTATTGACGAACAAATCGACCGTCTCCATGGCGCGCACTATTTTTCGGCATTAGATATGACATCTGGTTACCACCAGATAATCGTTGACCCCGATAGCATAGCAAAAACGGCATTCGTGACGCCAGATGGACAATTCGAATATTTGACGATGCCGTTTGGGTTACGGAATGCCGCTTCCGTATATCAGCGGTGCATAAATACAGCTTTAGGTCCCCTAAAAGACAAGGTAGCGCTGGCCTACATGGATGATGTCATGTGCTATTCAAATGACGTCACTGCAGGGCTAGAACGTCTAGATCTAACCTTGAAAGCTCTCACTGACGCGGGTTTTTCGTTGAACTTTAAAAAGTGCAAATTTATGAAAAAGGAAATAGATTACCTCGGTTACGTCATAAAAGCAGGAGTAGTTACACCGAACCCTAGAAAGATACAGGCTTTAGTTGACGCTCCGACTCCTAAAACAGCTACACATGTCAGGCAATTTTTAGGCCTAGCTTCTTACTTCAGACGGTTCATACCAGATTTCACCCGTATAGTAGGACCTCTTTACCCGTTGACAAAATTGAAAGGGCCCATTAAATGGACAGACGCTCACAATTACATCCATAAAAAGATTGTTGATATTCTTACGTCAGAACCGGTGTTGACAATATTTGATCAAGATTCGCCCATTGAACTTCACACTGACGCCAGTTCAGAAGGCTACGGGGCTATATTGATCCAGAGGAAAGATAATGTTCCTCACGTGGTATCTTACTTCAGCCGTCGAACGTCGGACGTAGAATCGCGATATCATTCATATGAATTAGAAACCCTGGCGGTCGTTCGTGCGGTTGAGAACTTCCGGCATTACTTATACGGTCAGCATTTTACTGTCTTCACCGACTGTAATTCTTTGAAAGCATCCAAATCAAAAACCGACTTAACTCCACGCGTACACAGATGGTGGGCTTTCTTACAAGCGTACAATTTTGATATTGTTCATAAGCAGGGCACTAGCATGAGCCACGCTGACTATCTATCTAGAAATCCCGTTTTGGAGCCCACAACTAGTTCGCAGGGATTAAATGATTTAACTGTTGCTACGAATAGGAATAAGAAAGTTCACTTTATAGAGTTACATCAGGGTTGGCTAGCTGTAGAGCAAAAACGCGATAGCGAAATTTGTGACCTTATCAGCAAACATCAAAACAACGAGTTGCCAGAAGCGATTGCACACACATATGACGTGCAGAAGGGCATACTGTATAGGAAAATTGAACGCAATAGAACCAGCTCTTGGTTACCAGTTGTACCAAGATCCCTGACTTGGACACTTATTAATCACGTTCACACAGAAATTATGCATCTTGGCGCTGATAAGACGCTTGACAAAATATATGAACAGTACTGGTTCCCACAAATGTGCAAGCAGGTGCGTAAATTTGTAGATTCATGCATAGTATGCAAGGCTTCAAAGGGATGTTCGGGAGCGCAGCAAGTTCGATTACATCCAATACCTAAAGTGTCTACGCCTTGGCATACGATACATATAGACATCACGGGTAAACTAAGTGGTAAAAGTGATAGGAAAGAATATGCGTCCGTTATTATCGATTCGTTCACCAAATACGTTCTTTTAGATTACACACCTTCTCTCGATACTGCTAGCGCAATTCAATCTCTTAAAAGAGCAGTTCACCTATTTGGTGCACCGAAGCGCATAATATCAGACCAAGGTAGGTGCTATATTAGTGCGGATTTCAAACGGTTTTGTATTGAGCATAGTATAGAGCTTCACCTCATCGCTACTGGCTCCAGTAGAGCCAACGGTCAAGTTGAGCGCATAATGCGCACTCTAAAATGCCTGCTCACAATAGTAGAGAACGACCCAAACAAAACGTGGCGCGACGAACTTCCCGAAGTTCAGCTTGCCTTGAATAGTACCAGATCCAGAGTAACAGGCTACTCCCCTACGGAATTGATGTTTGGCATACGAGCAAAGTCATTGGGAATTTCAACCTTATCCTCGCATGCTGAACCAGAGCCCCGTCTAGACTTAGACACCATTAGGCATAATGCTTCCGAGAACATCAAAAAGGCTGCTTCGTCAGAAGTAGAACGCTTTAACCGGGGTAGAGCAATAGTGAGACCATTTAGTGAAGGCGACTTTGTCTTTATAAAGGGTAGTGAGCGTAACCAAACCAAACTACAGCGAAAGTTCAAAGGTCCTTTTACGATTGTCAAGGTACTAGATCACGATAGATACGAGCTGAGAGACATTGATGGGTCTAACCGAACCTATAAGTACGCCCATGAAAACTTACGCGCAGTACCCAGGGGCTATGGTGGATTGATCGAAGTAGCTACTTCGTTAGCCAACGAGGCAGACGAGGCCGAGACGGCGGAAGTCCATAGTCATGAGAATGGAACGGCAACAACTGATGATGATAGTGACACAGTATCGGTATCTAATTCACACACTTTGACCGCAAGCTCTGGCACCCTCTCTGCCTCCGAACAGGACGAGTAATAAAAGGGTGAGTTTATAACAATGGATAAATAGTGTTCCTTTAGCGAGAATCGATCTAGAGCGTAGGGCACTGGATAGGCAGTTGGGAGCGGTGTGGTTGATCAATGGGGCTGGCCTAAACCGGGTCGATGCCTCTGATCAAATTACGTCTTTCTGCGTGGTATGTAGTGTAGTTGATCGACTGGGCTGGCCTAAACCGGGTCGACGCCCATGATCAGACTACGACTTCTTTGGAGCAGGAGATTGAGCTGGGACTGGCCTATGCGGGTCGATGTTCCGGACCAATTGATTGTAGTAGCTGCGTGTGGCTTTCGTCACTGGTGGAAGGGGCGCTGACGGGTTGTCCGGTCCACCGCACCATGAGAGTCGGTGGGTGGTCGAAGGGGCGCCTGAGGTCAGTTGTCCGCCCAGTGTGTTTAATTCAGATGTGAGGGGTGAAGATCGAGATCTTTCAAACAGGCAACACAAATGGGTAGCTAGTCAGGAATGGGCGAGCCTGCCCAAACGTGTACTACAGATTGGTATTTGGTCTTTGCAGATAACTCGAGGCGTCAGCAGTCGCACGAGGACGTACGAATGTCAGTCCGGCCGTGACGGCGCTTCGACGTTTTGAGAGTGTCAAGAAACGTCAAGAATGACAGCGGACATTTTGACAAGCGCGGGTTGACGTTTCTGCACTCTGACGCAACTCCGGGCTCTTTGGCACACAGCCGTCAGACGGGGCAGAGACCCGTTTGCATCGCGCTCAAGCAAAACGTGTTCGGTGGAGCGTCGCTGTATTCCAATTAATTAGAAAGTTTAGATTACAATTCTGTTAATATTTTGTTAAAATAATAATTGTGTATCGTTGATTATCTTCAACACGTGGTTTTAATTCTCCTCGCCCGTCTACCCACGATAGCTCGGCAGCCGCAATGAACCCAGAATTGACTGATGATGGCCATGTGCCGTTAAATATGATATCTCAATGTTTACCCTCCCGTCAACCGTAAGGAATGAATTCTGCAATAGTTGTACCCGTTGTACCCTTGTTCCAATGTGATAGGTCGGAAGGCTTATAACTTATTCATGGTCACAAACACCATGAAATGGAGAAAACATTGGTATTAATTGAATTCGCTTTTGTGGGTATTTCCTTTTGTTTTTCGGGATATGGTAATTTGGCGATGTTTTTGGGGGGACTAAACGTTATTGAAGAGTTAAACCGATGGGTTAAAAGATACGGACACAAATCCCATACTCCGGGCTGCTACTAAAATTCCAGATGGATAAGCTCAATAACAGTTTGCCCGACCTGGGAATCGAACCCAGGACCTCATGCACGAGGCAGTCATAATCCATAATCAGCCTATAATGTTCCCACTTCTGGGACACAGGTCTCCTCTCAGTGAGAGGGAGTGGGCCATAATACACCACGTGGGCCCAGTGCGGGTCATTCATTACCCAAAAATGCCAACATGTGCAGCAATTCCTTTTTCTCCCTCTTTAGGGAGACAGGCTTTCAGTTAACAGTGGGTCAGTTACAGTATTAGTTCGCAATTTTTTTCTTATACATATAGGGTGACTGGTAATTAGTATTACTGACCGATACTTAAACACGTGATTGTACTCATGATAACAAACAACTTTTACTATGGGACCAAACCTGGAATCGCGAAAAAAAAATCAGCTGTTCCCTACATTTTGACGAGTTATACGAACATAAATGTAGGGAACAGCTTATTTTTTTTCGCGATTTCACGTTTGGTCCCATAGTAAAAGTTGTTTGTTATCATGAGTACAATCACGTGTTTAGGTATCGGTCACTAATTACCAGTCACCCTATATAACTGACGAATAGTTTCAAAGCTAGGCGGTCTAGAATCATGTGCTGGATTCATGGTTTCAGTTTTCGCGACAATATCCTTGTATCGTCCTCTTGAAGTTATCCCTTACTTGCCTTACGAGTTTCATTGCCAGACCGACGGTGGTCGATAAAGTACGAACTATTTATACTTATGTATTAAGTCCTTAAAAAAGACATATAGATAGAGATATTTCTCTACTTTTCGAGCCTATTTCAAGCCTCTGGTATCTTGTTTGAAAAGAAGGTAAATTGCCTCAATTTGTCAGTGTGAGTAAGTACGAATCCCGTCACAGTCGTGATGAAACGCACAATAGATTACACTGTCCTATAGAGGTATAGAGGATGGGCTATAGTTGGGATTTGATATAAATAGGGTAATCTGCTTTGAGCGTCTTTTGTTTCGGTTGTGGTGAGACAGCTGGATATTAATGGGCTGAAATGAATTGAAACGGTGACGTAAAAGTATGCCAGTTTCCTATTTCTAACGATCGTTTTTTTTAACGTCTGGTTAACTACTTATAGCGTTTTTTTCAAAGCTACATACTATTGGCCAGTCTGGGGTGCGGGCGCGGGGCAGGAACGCGCGCGGCTGCCTGTTTGCACTGGAGCGGCGGCGTTTTGCGTGTTGTCGTGTCCAGTGTTTGTCAAAATATAATATGGATGAAGAAGACTTATTTTTACTAGAAAAAAAAAGTTCGAACTAGTTTGAGAACCCCGGTCCCCGCGCGCGCCGCGCACCCCCTGCCGCCACTTGTATGAACGAGCTATGGTGTGAGTTGCCCGCGCGCTCCTCGCGCCGAGCGGCACGCGCCGATCACCACGCCCGCGTGCCTATTAGAGTATGTTAATCTATGCCACTATGGACACTGAAACGAAGTTCATTATGTTTGAGTTCGCCGCACCGCGCCCGCCCCGCGCCCGCGTTGCCAGTCTGGCCAATCTATGGGCCAAACACTTAGAACAACAATCTTGTATTTCCTAATAGGTTGGTTAGGACAGAGATGTTTACCATATTTCGCCACTCTGTAGTCCCTAATAATAACACAAAGTATTCTAATATCCATACAAATATTATAAATGCGAAAGTGTGTCTGTATGTTTGTCTGTCTGTTACCTCTTCACGCTTAAACCGCTGAACCGATTTAGATGAAATTTGGTATATTTTATAGTTTGATTCCCGGGAAAGGCCATAGGATAGTTTTTATCATAGTATTACCTACCACGGGAAACTTATGCGAAGAGGTAACAGACAGACAGACACACATTTCGCATTTATAATAAGTATTATAATATTAGTATGGATGGATTTAATAAAAAATAAAAACAATTAGTACGACTTCTGCTGTTGCAAACTAGAGTACCAAAATTACTGAAGTGATTGTGCCCAAATTATTATGTTACGTGCCATCAATGGCACGCGTGCCATATTGGTTCGCCATCCCTATTATAACTATCTTCTTTTAAGTCTCACATACGTAATCTGATAACGGCACATTTACTATGAAAACTTAATATATCTGGAAAAAGAACAATTTATTTAATTCCCCGGAGGAGTCTCCGAATAGAAACGCAGGATTAGTAAATGTTTCCATTTTAATCTTTAATACAGTCAGGCCCTTAAAAGGTTCTCTTACATAATTTATGCGACAGCATCTGGTATGTGGAACTATCTTAAATGCGAAAGTGAAATACGACATGAATGACGGTATGAGGATTTAACCCGACTTTGAGGAAAACTAACAAAAGGACTAGCCCCCTTACTAATATACCTACGTATTATATCAGTTGAATAGTTACGAGTAAAAAACACACCGATTTCTCTCTTTCAGTCGTCAGTAATTTGACTATCGAAAGAAGAAGATAAAGCGTTGTGTAACTACATAAACAGATGCTATACAACGTTTATTAATAAAGGGGTAAATGAATTACTTACACCAAAGCAGTTCAAAGGGAGTTGATATTGTTAAGTGAGGTATTAACTCCGCTTGAGCTCCGCTAATGAGACACTATTGATTTTCTATTGTATCGTACTATCAATGCAAACAATTTCTACTGAAAGATGATTATAATATTGACATAATTACTTACTTATCTAATCAAACGTATTGATTAGCGCATTTTTTGTTTAATAATTTAGAAACAACAAAACGGTGGTGGGGATTGTTACTTATTTTTCCAAAAATCCCCACTAGGCTGAGTTTATTTAACAAGTGGGGATTTCTGGTAAAAAAAATAACAATCCCCACTGGTGGCTGGAATAAACTGGATAATAATTCTATGAATCTGAGCCTCAAGGCAAAAAAAAAACTAAAAACTTCCACGCAAAATTTTTTAAAAACATAATTCCTACGAAAATTCTTCGTCTCTCGCCAAAGAAAAATGTAGGTAATTATAACAGCGTAAAAATGCCCGAAGAATATTCACAGTGTCTTAACTCTTAACCGTCGAAGTTTAGATGAACACAAAGTAAGGCCGTGTGCACACCAGAGTTAGAAAAGTTTCAACCCGACTAGGTACAGCAAAGAGGAAGGGTCATGAATCTCACGGGCTAATAGAGGGGGGCAAGGACATCGACGCGCAAACTGTACAGATACCAGCACATCAAGCTACCCGAAACTTTAAAATTTTCGCAATCAACTTATGCTTTAGCGACAAAGTTGTTGTTGTTGTATTAAAGAAAATTGACAGATTGTAGTAACTTGATATGCTGGCGTCTGTACCTCACCTACGTAGTACCAGCTCCATCTCGTTATCGTCATGCAGGTATAGGTAAACCTTTTTTACCTTTTCGGGAAAAACATGAGACAGTACTGGCTCAGATCTGCACGCAACCTAAAGGGTAAATTTTTAATGATTGATATTCATTAAAAGTTAAGGAAGGCCAAGCTGGCTCAAGGCGCTTTACTGCTTAATTACTGTACTTAGGATTATGAGGAGTTATGGATTTTGTTGTCTTGAACTATTGGCCTTTGACTGATGGGCCAAGATGTGTTACGGACTTAGTAATCTTTTTTTTAATACTAAAAAAGTGTGAAATAAAAGTAATCTCGGTACCCTTCAGGCAGCGAAAATACCCCTGAGAACCAACTTTTGGTATGAACGCAACTTCGAGTTAAATTTCCCATATTTCAGTTTCGATCCTATGTATTCTGAAAATATAAGATTGGTACTGACTGCATGTATTTCATATTTTTAGTACCGGAGAATGGGTATGTGGTTTTATATTCTCCTTAAAATATTGCATGTGGTTTAAGAAATTCTGTCACGATATTTTTTTATCATCCATTTTTTTTGCGTTTCACGTCATGCAACGAATGGGCATCGAAACCATGACCCTTTTGCTTGCAAATTGACACCTAAATCATTAAGTCTGTCTAAAGACAGTTCAGAAGACAGACAAAGAAAGACAGAAAAAACAGCTCTAAAGAAAGACAGCTCAGAGAGGCAATTCTCGTCATTTTAAGAACGTTCGCAATCTGATCTCAATCTGTCAAAAATACCGCTAATTTCCCCACATTTTTGACAAGTTTTTGACATTTTTGAAGTGAAAACTTCTTTAGGCGCGTTGGGTATTTTTTGAGATGGAAAAAAAACATTGAATTCGCGCCACTGTTACCATAACCAACACCGCTTTGGATGTGTTCGGCTGTCCTCGGGATGTACTCGGTTTTCATGTAGGTATATCTGATATGTCAGTGAGTAATGGCAAAGTATTCTGTTTGTGTTTTGTTTTCACTTCTGTCGGCAGTGCCACTGTTTTTTTTTTATCGCCGTGTGTACACTGCGACTATAGGTTTTGAACGTATTAAATTACGAGAATTGGCCTTCTGGTCTGCACTCAGCCTAAAGAAGGGTAAATTTTTAATGATTGATATTCATCAAAAGTTAAGAAAGGCCTGGCTCAAGTACTTTAAGTACTGTTTAATTACTGTACTTACTAAAGATTATGAGGAGTTATCGATTTAGTGATCTTGAACTGTTGACCTGTTATTTTTTTTCTTTAACCTATATTTACCCACTGCTGGGTAAAGGTCTCCCCCATATTTTTCCACCTTTCTTTGTGCTGCGCCTTCTCCGTCCAATCGGTCAGGAACGAGTCGCAAATCGTCACGCCGGCGTTTCTTAGGCCTGCCTTGGTGACGACGCCCGTCTTTAGGCACCCACTGTGTGACGACTTTGGACCATCTATCTGAACCATTGATTGAGGGGCCAAAATTACTCGTGGTTTAAACTTAGGAAGGTCTTAAATGTTGTTAATGTAAAAGTGAAAAGAAAAGCACACATGCAGCACTAGGCAAAAGCACTCTTAGTATGGAAGCAAATACTTTGAGTTTGATTTTTCATAATTTCAATTTCGATCATATGAAGCTATCCTGAAAGTTGTGACTGAATGTATCTCATAGTTTCAGTAACAAACGGTTTTGGTTTTAGCTCTGTTTTGATTTTTGAAGTGAAAACTTCTTTAGGCGCGTTGGGCATTTTTTGAGATGGGAAAAACCATTGAACTCCCGACACTGTTACCGACACCGCGCTACATTCGGATGTGTTCGGCTGTCCTCGGGTTGTACTCGGTTTTAATGTATTTCCGATATTATGTCAGTGAGAGACGGCAAAGTATTCTGTTTGTGTTTTGTTTATATGCCGATTTAAAAAAATACACACGTAATTGTTCAAGTTTTCACTTCTGTCGGTACTCCCGGAGTGCCACTTTTTTTTTATCCTCGATGTTTGCATCTTATTTTTATGGTGTGTTAACTGTTACATCAATAGTGTTACAAATGGGATCGATATCACGTCCTCATGCTTGCAAATTCGCGCCCATTATGCCTATTCTAAAACAAATTCCTTCCTTTGTTTAGAGCCTACCCCCTCTAAATAGAAACTTTATACCCAAACAGGTACCTACCTAATACATCGACAAAACTCTACTCTTCCAAATTGCTTTCCGAAGCGAATTTGTCGCGATTCATCACTCGAGCACTCCCGGGTGGGCCATAAAGGAAATTTGGACTCTGAATTAATGGATTATCCGATTTCCAATGATCCCCGTTTGTTTTCCGAAGTTCGGTTCGGATATCTAGTATCTTTAGTGTTTGTATAGTATCGTGGGAGGAAGTAATTGACGGAACGCTGTTTTGGTATAGGTACCTACTGATTTGAAAGAAAGAAATAAAGAATTGAAAAGGGGACGAATGAAAGGCGACTAACAAGGCAGATGTGAGGAAATGCTGGGAGGGGAGGGACACCCTTCTTTTCGTGTCTATGGTACTCTTGCTCGTTGTTTTTTTGAAGTGAAAACTTCTTTAGGCGCGTTGGGCATTTTTTGAAATAGGAAAAAAACATTGAATTCGCCCCACTGTTACCGTAACCGACACCGCTTCGGATGTGTTCGGCTGTCCTCGGGATGTACTTGGTTTTAATGTATATCTGATATGTCAGTGAGAGATGGCAAATTATTCTGTTTGTGTTTTGTTTTCACTTCTGTCGGCACTCCCGGAGTGCTACTTTTTTATATAGTAGGTAGGTAGGTGGCCACTTTTCACCTTACCCTCGTAGACATTCTGGAAATGTGGTGCCGGAGAAGACTGCTTGGGGTATCGTGGACTGAGTTTCGCACCAACACCTCTAAAATTATACGCCAAGATCTCAACATAAAAAATCGTCTATCTGATCTAGTCTAAACGCGCATCCTCAAATATTGCGGACATGTCCCGAGGCGTGAGGGAGACTCTATAGAGTGGCACTAGACCACGTGGACGCTCTCCCAAGAGATGGACTGACCAAATTAAATCCGCAGTGGGCGATCCCTTGTATGTGTGCACAAAAAATAGCAGAAATCGGAGTAGGTGACGAGGATTCGTGAGGCGAATCACATCATCCCCTAGACAAGAAACTACATGAGAACCACGACCGCTCCGACAAGAGTGCGCGCGGAACTAGTTGGCCGCTCAGGTAGGGACAGGGGTGAGGTGGCGGTTCGCAATGCACGTACTGAGTAATGTGCCCCCGCCCCTCCATCACTGCTCACATACCTAAGGCGCGGCCAACTAGTTTCGTGCGGGCTATAGGAAGAAGAAGAAGAAGACAGTAGCCCGTTACATACGCTCTAAATTCTTACCCCCTTACTAATAAACGTATTTATCAGATGAATAGTTACACACCGATTTCTCTCTTTCAATCGTCAGTAATTTGACTCGAAAGAAGACAAAGCGTTGTGTAACTATACAGACGCTATACAACGTTTATTAGTAAGGGGGTAAGTATTTGCTATGTTACTAGCATTTGTGTATAACTCCAGCCGATTGGATTTCAAAGTAATGAAGAATGTCTGTTTGAATCGACTTTGAGCGATATACCGTACAAATACCTTGTTTGGATCCAGACCCTTGAGGTTCATGAACACGAAGTATTTCAAATGTTTAAGCGGTACTACATGGAAGTCACGAACTCGATAGGCAAAGTGATGTAGCTCTGCGCAACATCTGAGCATTATAGTCTGCAGTGGCGAAGGGTGAATTTATGACAGAGGTACAGATAGTGCACTCCACGAAGACGCGCCCCACTCTTCTTCCTAATCGTAATATCGCTAGTTAATTCCGCTATTGTTTTGTTTTTTTCGATACACGCTAATTACCCACTAACTAATAAGTAATTAGTGTGTATCGAAAAACCTAAAACACTAGCGGAATGTTGCACACTTGTACTGTAAGAGATTAGGAAGAAGAGTGGGGCGCGTCTTCGTGGATTGCACTATCTGTAGGCCGGAGCAAAAAAAAAAACCAAAAGATTTCAATGACGAATTGACTATAGAGTAGTTATATTCTGAATTTTCGAAGGGAAGCCGAGAGTGATCTCATGGGAGAACGTCCACGTGGTCCAGTGCCACTCTATAGAGTCTCCCTCACGCCTCGAGACATGTCCGCAATATTTGAGGATGCGCGTTTGGACTAGATCAGATAGACGATTTTTGATGTTGAGTTCTTGGTGAGAATCGTGTTGTATGGTACCTTCGCCACTGATAGTCTGAATAATTTGATAGAAACAGTGATTGGATACATTTTCAAGTAAACCTTAATTGGTATGTGTCTATACAATATTACTGTAGGGACAAACGTGACCGTATGTAACCGAAAATGTTAACGCGAGAGTATCAATCATCATGCATCATGCTGAGATATCCCTTACCCTCATCCTTTTGGGCTCGTACAGGACTTTCTTGTTTTTATTTTCATTTTTCTTTTTTATTATTTTTATGTTCTATGAGTGTGTTTAGTTTAGTTTGTGATATTCCTGTGCGAATCCCAATGAATACTTTTTCTTTCTTTTGGAATCAAGCGAGATCAATCTAGTCGTGTATCTCGGTCATAATGCATATAAATGCTATCGCGTAATCGCGTGATAATCGCTTTCGGTTATGATGCAGAACCTGCTTTTGTACTAAACTACTTTCACAACAGTGTAATATTCATTTGTAGAGGTCTTTGTAAAAGAGCTCATGCAGGGATACCACCACACCTACCTACCTATTTCTCCCTCTAAGCAACCGTCCGATTTGAACGCTATATAGGATGTAATTACTCGACACTTTTCAGCATTGTCTCTCGAATAGCTTGGCACCTCCGTAGGCCAAGATGTGGCCACTATAATAATATTATGATCACAAGCCATATTGAGAGCTGCCGGTTTAAAAAAAAAGTTTATGTAGGTATAGCTTCATGGTTGTATGTGGTAGTGCCCCTTATCAATAGACGCGGAGTAAACGCTTCAGATAACCCATACATTTTTATTATTTAATCCTAATTAAACACACTATCAATCACAATCTAAATAATTTCGAAGGATATTGCTAATTCATTGCTTCGTATGTTCGAAAAATTTGTCTACTCAGCAACTTAAATGACGCAATGAATGTTGTTGAATTGTAAAAATGAAGCAATGAAAAAGCCATTGTTACTTATAGTGTTCCGCAATTACCTTGCTGTTTAAGTTTGGTATAACTTAACTACGCCTTTATTCATAAGAGGGTAGAAATGTGAACACATTTCTACCTTCTCGTCTCGTCTCGTCGATCGACGAATATAAATAAGATCAACAGGAAGGACTAAAACCGAAATAGATAGTATAACTATGAATAGGTACCGAATCTGTAATCCATCACTAAATTGGACGACTAGTAGGTATCTAAATGCAGCCTTGATTTCTTTGAGAGCCTATAAATTACTCTCCCACGTTACATTTTCATGCTACAGGGATTAAAGTACTAGATGCGACAAATAGGAAAGTTGTTGCCGATTTCACAAATTCACTGATTCGGGAAAGGTTCTTTCGAGGTACCCCACAATTTTTTTTACAGTTTTTTTCTGCATATTAAGTTAACCGGAGCCTATTTGGAGATATTGAATCAGGCTGACGATGTCAAGCATGATCTTTGATTCAAATCTGTCTAATTTTCTAACATTATGTGTGTTTAACCAAGCACAAATTAAGCGGCAAAGTACTTCTAAAAAGTAGTTTTAAATCAAGACACACACGTGAGCATTTTTTTTTTCTTTTGTTTCAACGGGGAATTGATGGCTGCCATATTTAGCCATATCTTGTCTATCAAAATACTGGACGGCTCAATTCCTGACGCTCACGCGGCGTATCTAGTGATCTAACTACATCTACGTCAGCGTCACTCACTGGATTGCTCCGCTGATGAATTAATCCGACACAAGATGTGAGTGAATTAATAGCTCTCAGTGGAAACTGACGCGTCAGATATTCCTCTAAAACTATCGTCTAGGATAGCTCTGTAAACAGGGAAACTGTAAGCTTTGAAGTTTTTGGAAGAAATTGCCTGGTACAGCAAGCCGTTGCTAGTTTACAGTATCCTTATCGACTTGGACTTTTGTCCGAAAGATGAGAGCTCCAGTAATATTACGTATGGTAGAGGAGCCCAAAGGGTTTTTGAGCAAGCATATTCAGGACAAAAAGTTGATAGCTGAGTAGGTGTGGCATGAGGAGAGAACACCGAACATATATTTAAAACGTTTCAGATAGAAGCCCCTTGCCAGACACAAAGTGATCTTCAGAGCCGTTGATTTTCATATGATCATGTGCGGCCTAACCCATAATGACTTAAATAGGCAAATCTGACGAAGAAATTGTGGGCTTCCCCAAATCTGAATCAGCCTATACTATTCCCACTGCTGGGACACAAGCTGTCAATAGTGTCAATCCCTAGCATCAGGTGGAAAATGACAGGTCACTTCAAGCTCACTTCACCTACTTTTTCACGGTGGGATGTTTTATAGAATAGACCGGCTGTAACAACACCCAAAACTTCAAAATGAACAGCTCTCAATCGAAAACCTAAGTGCCCGTTCACTTACACCTTGGATGACTTAAAGAATGCCACTGATGCTGCAGTAAACGTGGCCACCAACTTATGGGGTCAACAACTTTTTTTTTTTTGGTTGGAAATCATCAAATAACTTTTCCCGCTCTGGGCGCAAACCCAGCGGGCGGGCATGTCAGACTTTTACTGACTAAAACCCACCCGTGTTCCTTCAGTTGCCTGTGCCACGGGCCACGGTATCTCTTTCGAACAACCCGCGACCCTGGGTCAAACAACCCTACTATATTCTAAAGGCGAAATTTTGTGAGTGTGTTTGTATATTTGTTACTTCTTCATGCAAAAACTACTGAACCGATTTGGATGAAATTTGGCACATATATGTAGTTTATAACCAGGATTAACACATAGGACTTTTTATCCCGATATTCCCACGGGATCGAGACTTATGCAGGCGAAGCCGCGGGGCGCTGCTAGTATAATAATAATATTATATAAACACGAAAGTCTGTGAGGATGGATGTATGGATGTTTGTAATTCTTTGACGCAAAAACTACTAAACAGATGTTGATGAAACTTTACAGGAATTTAGTTTATACATCAGAATAACACATAGGGTACTTTTTAATCCGATATTCCCACCACGGGATCGACACTTATGAGGGTGAAACCACGAGGCGCTGCTAGAACTAAATATCGAAGAAGGGTACCACCGATCGAAAAAAAGAAGAAGAAACGAAAACCAAACCCCTCCTAATAAACCCGAGCTTTCATCCAATATATCTCTCTCATAAAACTTTATTATAACCACATATGATTCGCAAAATGCGAGCGTTTTAATCTTAAAAGTCAATTGTAGTCGTAAAAACGACCTCGGGGCTATTTGGGGCCATTCGGTACATCTGTTCTCGGGTGCCGATAATTTACGAAGCCAATACTGGGAGGATGCGAGGATGATAATTATCTATGGTATTTTAGTGTTTTGTAAAATGGCGGGGTTTTAGTTTTGTGCATTGTAAGAGTTCATAAGCATATTTAATCAGCCTTAAATGTTCCCACTATTGGGACACAGGCCTCCTCTCTGTGAGATGGTGTGACAATAATCCACCACGAGGTCCCAGTGCGGGTTGGTGGATGTCACATGTCTTGTCATGAATTTTTTGGTTCTTGGACATGCTTGACAACCTGAAATCGCGAAAAAAAATCAGCTGTTCCCTACATTTTGAGTTATACGAACATAAATGTAGGGAACAGCTGATTTTATTTTCGGGATTTCAGGTTTGGTCCCATAGTAAAAGTTGTTCATAATGATGAGTACAATGACCTCTTAAGAGGTTGTTAATGTTTTTCCAATAACCCTGTATATTTGCCACTTTCTATTAAAAAGTGAAAATTGACCATTTGAGAGTTCTAGTTAAAGGACGGCAGAATATTTTCAGGATGCCTGTCCATTCGAACAGAGAGGAGTTACTAAAGCATTAACCAACAGTATTCTCCTAAATTCACGTCATTAACGGTTTAGTGGATAGGGACACATCGCTTCGCACTACTGTCGATCTATTCTGTAAAAATCTTACCTTGAAAACATAGGTGAAGTGAGCTGTCATTCCACCAGATTGACATTTTTGACAGCTCAATTCACCAAAGTTTTCACGGTGAAATTTTTACAGAATAGCACTACTGACGCTAGGGATTGACAATATTGACAGCTCACTTCACTATGAGGTTCTTTCTGAATCCGCTGGTCTTATACCTTCCGGATGCGGCTTAAATAAAATATCGTGAGGAAACCCTGCGGTTGCTAAGCGTTCTTTCGTCAATACGCAGAGAGCGACCATGGTGAACAAATGCTCGATCCGTCTCTGCACAATTACAGACGGTTGTTTTTACTATCAACACAATTTCTAGACACAATATGCGCTTCATTTTCTCAATGTGACACTTCTCTCTCACAGTAACGCCGTCGCCACATATTGGCCCAACTTGTCACACCGAATGACCTTGTTACAACGAGATTTGACCCAAATTGGAACCACCCAAGCGACAAAGAAAATGTACTATGACTGACATTGACAGCCAATCGGTTATCGTTTTGTGTCTACTTCCCCCTTTTCTCTGCAAAAATATATTTACAATTCGGTTCAACTTTATTGGAAATAGCATAAGGTTGGTATTTCTGTGTTTGGTGGGCTTTTATTACTTGTGAAATATTGCTGTAAGGTCGTCCATCAAATAGCACCCTTTTAACGTCGAGTGCACACTATAAAAATGATACATTGACGCCATGGATGAGTACAGAATGAAACGTTAAGATGAACTATGGTTCGTCTGTGCAATCATTGTCTGATGGGTAAATAAAGATAGATGAGGGAAAGTCAAGGTAAATTATAATATAGCGAAAGATGATATTATTATATCAAAGACTTCATCTCTTTTAAGGTCGCTTCAATGTCTTGACCACTACATAACAGTAGGTACAGACGCCAGCACATCAATCTACCCGAAACTGTCAAATTTTCCCAATCAATTTTGAACCTTATGCTTTAGCAATAAAGTTGACAATGTATTAAAGAAATTTGACAGATTGTAGTAGGTTGATGTGTACCAAAAGTTACTTGACATTTTTCCACTTCAGCTGTGATAGACATTATGATTTAAAATTCTAGTGATCCAAATGTTTGAACTGTTATAACGTTATTATTGACTAATTCAAACTACGTTTGACTTATCATGAAAAATAATCAAGTAATTCCCTAGGAGTATACCTAACTGATTTTTTTATTATTTTAAATCATAATGTGGCATCACAGTTGAAAAATGTCAACTAGCTTTTGGAGGCCACTGTATTATCTATCACGAATTATGTACATACATACACAATATATACATATATAAAACAAACAAAGCACGCAAACGAAATTAACTACAATACGCCTATATAAAATGCAATAGCAACCAACAGCAATCAATCTTATCCTTGCAATAATAAAATTAAAAAGTGTTAACTAACCCTCGACTAGGTACTACTTAGGTATGTACTTTCGATATTGATAATAAGTTCAATTTTTTTTCTCACAGTGGTACTTAATAACTTTAAAATGCCACGTTATAAACATTTAAACACTGTTACGAAATTATTGGCACTTAAGAGACTTTTAACTTTAATTTGCTACAACGCCATCTTTTGTCACATACAGACAAACTCGTCAACTGTCAAAACTTCAATACCAAAATATCTTTACCGCTCACCGCGGCGCTACTTTCTAGGCAGAAAGTCAAATTCAGTACATAAAAATTTAGTTCCATTTTTTGCCGCACGTCGAAATAAATTTGTAAAAGTTACTCCTTACTTCTAACGAAGAATTAAAATATTCAATGCCAGGGACATCGTTAGCAGTATGAAAAGTTCTAACTTCTGAACAAGTACTACGAACAGTAAGAACTTTGTTGAGCACCATAATGACAGATACTTAAAGTTATAATGACGAGCCGTAGTTAGTAAGTTTGCTAAGCAAGGAGTTTTCTTGTCTTACGTAGTTTTTGTGTTTGAAGAGCACTTTAGTTGGATTTGGATGTAGTCTAATGGTTTATGGTTTTAATCGATGTTCCTTCTTCATGTACTTACCTATACAAAGTTCCATGCTAGACTACTTAGATGGTTCTTTTTATATAAGTAATCTAGGATGATTTGTAGGTATTCCATTTTTATGAACCCCATAATTATTAGGTTAGGGAATTTTATAGTAGGTACAGTCAACAAAAGAGATAAGTATGCAGGATAGTCGGATATACTTGAAGTTTAGTAAGAAACCGATGGATGTTCTCGAATAAAATTTAATTTTGTTACTTAGGTACTTAATAGAAAACAAACAGCAAATTTATCAAATTAAATTTCAGTCGACAACATCAATCGGTTTCATACTAAACTTCAACTATATCCGACGATCCTGCATACTTATCTCTTTTGTTGACTGTACCTACCTACCAAATATCTATAAATGTTTATGTACCTATAATTTATGTTAAAAATCCTCTAAATTAGACACACACTATTATTGTGCAATATATTGACGTGGTGTAGTAGAAATTACTTAGACAAAATATTACAATTTAAATACAAAATAATCCGAAATAAGAATCTGTTTAAAATAAGTCAATGTTGTTACAAGGTCACTTTCGTTTTAATCACCTATTTTTCGTGTTGTTGATTCCATAACGACTGACGCTTTTACATGAGACGCATAATAAAAGCATAACCTTGAAATGGCGCTTAATACATTTTGACTATACAGAAACACCGGCTAAGTTATCAATGTGCGATGTGACGTCAGTATCTAATATTACCTTGGAGGTACAGAATAGTAATTTGGACATAAATAAATAAGTCTTCGGTAGTATAGTGGTAAGTATCCCCGCCTGTCACGCGGGAGACCGGGGTTCGATTCCCCGCCGGAGAGAATCTTTTTGCATTTTCTAAGCGTTTATTTTTGTGCTGGTTAATGAGAAAATCAAAGTTCTTATAGTAATAATGGATTTATAAAGTGGATTTTCTATTTTCTTCAGTTTTTTTTAATCAAATCTGCTAGCAACAGATTCAAAGTGCTAGTAAGTTGTAACAAAGATGATATTTTGCTCAGAAACCTTAGGTTTTAGGCAATGTAATATTGTCAAAATTTGAGTTTTACTGTTTAATTCCATTTAGCAAGATAATAGTATTGCAGGAATTTATGTTGTACCGGTTGTACGAGGTATAAAACATTTCGATACGAAAAATTCAACAATGCTACGCAAGTCTTCGGTAGTATAGTGGTAAGTATCCCCGCCTGTCACGCGGGAGACCGGGGTTCGATTCCCCGCCGGAGAGAATCTTTTTGTATTTTCTATTTATTTTTGGGACTCCACCATTCCACTTTGCCCCACCAGTGGGGCGGTCGGTGGGGCAAAGTGGAATAATCCGAAGTTTGACCTTGTAAATTTCTTATTAAAGGCTTAAAAAAATCTCTTGTTTTTTTTTTTAATGGTGTAAAAATCCCCCTCCTTTGCAATAAGACAGCTCTAGATGTAGCACATGATATTTACCGTTAACCATGCCGGGTAGTTATGGTTGACGTTACATATTGTTACCTATAGCTACTATAACCATATCAGGTAACCATATTGTATCACTGGCATTCAATTGCCAGACGAGACGCGTTTTTTCCCAAAAAAGTGCTCCTTATCAAAAACCCCATTTTTAAACGACTACGAAAAAAGGAGGAGGTTATCAATTCGGTTGAATATTTTTTACAATAGTTTCAAAAAGGGAAGTAAATTCCCCCTCCGTAGCAGTAACGTACACTGCACTAGCACTAAGGTCTGGACAGCTTTAAATGTAGCTTGCTCGGCTGCTATAAATGGAGTGATCGTCCGAAGTTTTGTCAACCTTAGCCCAAAAAGATCCCTTGCATCAAAAAAAACTTTTTTACAAAAAAAACAACAGACTTCAAAAAAAAAAACTACCTACAAAGTGATAAATAACTTAATTTCGGAAGTCGGTGTCGTTGGTTCCGCATTTTCGTTTTTAGACACCGACTTTCGAAATTAAGTTATTTATCACTTTGTAGGAAGTTTTTTTTAAGACGGTTGTTTTTTTGTAAAAAGTTTTTATTTTTCACTGTTTAGTTGTACCTACCCCACAAAAATTCAAATAATACTAGTGCATAGAAGAATTGAAGACACCGACTAGAAGAATCATCAAAATTCGCATAGAAATGCCGGAGATGCAGTACATTTATGCATTTAACATCGTACATAAAAATAATTACATAATGTATTATAAACTAAAACCTTCCTGAAAGTATGTAGATCACATTAGTGAAAGAATTATCAAAATTGGTTTATTAGTTTTTGAGAAAATCGCGGACATACAAACATACATACATACGAGTCGAATACAGAACCTCCTTTTTTGAAGTCGGTTAAAAATACAACCACTACTACACCCATTGTTTCCCCTTAATTTGGTTCTTTATAAAACTTTTTATAGTAGTTTCAAAAAGGGAAGTGAATTCCCCCTCCGTAGCAGTAACTTACACTGCACTAGCACGAAGGACCGGACAGCTCTAAATGTAGCTTGCTCGGCTGCAGCTATAAATCTTCCGCGCTCTGATTCCCGGCACATTGTAGTTAATACATGCTAGCTGTTAGGGGTAGGTATAAACAGTAGGGTTATTATTTTGAGATAGTAGAGGATGTTTTTGGTTAGATTTCGGTCTGAAAAACAGGGTACAGAATCGCCGCGGTGGTACAGATAGCGCTATCCGCGAATACGCGCCCCACTATTCTTCCTAATCGCTTAAAGTACAAGTGTGCAACCTTCCGCTAGTGTTCTAGTTTTGTCGATAAACATTAATTACTTAGGTATTATTGGGTAATTAGTGTGTATCAAAAAACTAAAACACTAGCGGAATTAACTAGCGATAACCACTAGCGAGCACAAGGGAGCAGTGGTGGCCAAGTGGTAACGGCCGCGACTTAAGAGCTGTAAGTCGTAGGTTCGCATCCAGACAGGCGCCTTTTTTTTATTTTTTTTTTGGATGGGAAATCATCTAATGACTCCTCCCGCTCTGGGTGGAGCGGAAGGGAGTGTCAGAGTCTTACTGACTAAAACCCACCCGTGTTCCTTCCTTAGCCCTTTATGTTCCGGGGCAGCGGTAACCCTTTCGGACGATCCCGCTATCCCGGCAGGCTTTGGCCCTGGCGGGCCCCTTCCTTAATGCTGACATCTCTTTGAGGCGCGCGTGGAACACATACGCGCCGTCCGGCACGGGCCTGGTCCTGATCGGACGGAGAGCTACCCATTACTCTCCGTCCGCAGGCCCGCGCCTACGGTGGCCGGGAGTCGTCACGCGGCTCCCGACGCCCGTAGCGTCTCCCGCGGCGGCTGAGGCGTGCGGCTCTCTCCCTGAGCCGTCCCGCCACCTCCTTCGCTAGCATGACTGCTTCGCAGAAGGAGGTGACCGCCTCCCACTCCCTCTCGCCCCGGACCATGGCTTGCACCAGGGCCGGACGCGAGAGGTCGCCGCCGTTGCCGATCGCCTCTACGAGGACACGGCGGTGCTCCGCCCAAGCGGGGCAGACCTCCACCGTATGCTCCACCGTGTCCTCTGGGCGATCCTCGCAATGGTGACACCCGGGCGTCTCCTCCCGCCTGATGATGTGCAGGAACCTCCCGAAACATCCGTGTCCGGTGAGGACCTGCGTCAGGCGGTAGGTGATAACGCCGTGACGCCTCTTTAGCCACTCCTCAAAGAGGGGTCTTATCGCCACTATCGTGGCGTGCCCTGCGCTGGGTTGCGAAAGTCGCTTCTTCCATGCCACCATGGGATCGCGCCGGAGGTCCGTCCGCTCCGCCGCTATTTGCCGCGGAAGCGGAGTTTCCCCCCGGCGTAGTGCCTCCGCGCGCCACTCATACAGGCGCGCGAGGACTGTCGCCTCCAGATCCCATGGCGGCATTCCGGCAAGGAGGCTTGCCGCCTCGCCCGAGATCGTGCGGTAGCCCCGGATCAGCCTTACGGCTACCACCTTTTGGGGCGCGTTCAGGTAGTGGGCGGCTCGCAGCCGCAGTGAACGCGCCCACACCGGGGCCGCATATAGGGCCATGGACCGCACGACCCCCGCGTAAAGCCTCCGGCAGGAGGCGTTTGGCCCCCTCAGGTTGGGCAAGAGCCGCTTGAAGGCGGCCCCGGTCCGTTCCAGTTTGGGGGCCAAACGTCGAAAATGTAGACAGGCGCCTTACTTTGTGTAAATTATTTCATCACCACTGCTCTCAAAACGGTGAAGGAAAACATCGTGAGGAAACCGGCATGTCCTAGAACCTAAAATTCGAAGATATGTGACATCTGCCAACCCGCACTGGGCCCGCGTGGTGGATTACCGCCCACTCCCTCTCACCAAGACCAAGAGGAGGCCTGTGTCCCAGCAGTGGGAACATTATAGGCTGATTATGTAAGGAATCTTAGGTAGAATATGGTAATGCACAATTTAATTTTGTTGCATATATATGGCCCAAGAGATTCACTTTTATGAAAACTAGAGAGTAGGTAGGTACATACTATATGACTTTCCGATTTTATACGATTCTACGAGAAAAAGGAGATAGTTTTTTTTTTGTTCGGCGATTAGGCCCACCAAAAATTGTGGCGTGTATTAATGAAACACATGTTGATTTGTTCCTTATGACCTCTAGATTACAGTGGTAGTAATAATTATACTTTGTCTAACGGGAATACTAAGAAATGCGATCATAACCGAAATATTCATTAAAAGAGCTAAGTATTGTTTAGTGAGTAGATTGGCCTCATTGGTATTATAATTTAGTAAAATAGTGTACTGTCACCAAAGGAGATAAGTAACCAGTGGGGCAATTGCGTAACACATTATCAATCGGAATGGGTTTCATTTTGACAGTTCAACAACATTCATTGCGTTAATTACGTGTTGAGCAGACAAATTTTTCGAACTTATGAAACAATGGATTAGCAATTTGCTTCAAAATGATGTTGATTCCGATTGATAGTGCATTACGCAATTAGGGTGCAGGGTCGTCGAGTACAGTTGAAGTTTAATAAGAAACCGATGGATGTTTTCGAATAAAATTTAATTAAATTAATACAAAACTAACAGTTCATTTATCAAATTAAATTTCATTCGGAAACATGAATCGGTTTCTTACTAAACTTCAACTATATCGACGACCCTGCAGGGTAATTGCGTAACACACTATCAGTAGCAATGGGTTTCATTTTGACAGTTCAACAACATGCATTGCGTTATTTACGTTGTTGAGCAGACACACTTTTCGTACATAAGGAGCAATGGATTAGCAATATACTTCAAAATGATTCAAACTGAGAGTAATAGTGTGTTACACAATTAGGGTGCTGGTTAGGTACTTATCTACTTTAGTGACCGTACATAGGAATATAGGTGGTTCATGAAATCAAAAATTAAATAAGTATGTAAAAAAGCATTTTTATTACTTTAAGTAAGTATATTATCAATTTCAATGTCAGAAAACTTAGAAGTCCTGAGATATTATTTCATTTAAAAAAGATGCAGGTCCAAGATAAACATACTTAATAGCGCACGCTCAACATTATATGTACACAGGTTTCGTTACGAAAATTAATTACAGTATGAAATCGAATACAGTCTGTCTCTCTGTGAAAAGCAGTATCAAACTGTATGAAATAATTATCTTACTCCACAAACAACGAGAATTAATTACGAACTACATTTCATATCTATTCGACTAACAGAAATAATAATTACTGGGAACAAACAGTGAAATTAATTATTGTTTCAGTACAAAATGTTATTGGATGTCCGCAGAATCTAATTAATAGTGGGATTGGCTCAATTCCCTTGCGACGTCCTTCCAACTTAGGGATCTCGGTGGAGATTTTTCTACAAGTCAAATTGATTACCTGTTACACCGAACTTACACGTCTCCCAGAAAAAGAATGTGCTTCGGCTATCATCGCCTTTTTTCGGAAATACGAACGCGCTATGATGAGATCTAATATAGAGCTGTTACACCCATGGAAGTACTTGCCTATTTTGATTATGTATTACCATGATCACAAAATTATAAATTACTAGCTGCACTCCGAGGTTTCACCCGGATAAGTCTCGATTTCGTGGAAATATCGGGATAAAAAGTCCTCACTCATCCTATGTTCTAATTCAGGTCATGGTCTACCCGTGTATCAAATTTCATTCAAATCCGTTCAGACGTTGTAGCGTGAAAGCGTAACAAACAAACATACAAACATAAAAAAAAATCTCTAAGTATAATATTAGTTTAGAAAAACTATGCAATTCTAAAAAACTTTACAATATTTTTAAATGACAGAAGACGAGGTATAAAGTGCGGCAGTACACAACTTACAAGCTTTGCCTCTGTGGGGCGAAGTTCGTGCTAATTCGGAAACACGAAGTTTAAGTACAGAAGCGCAAACCCTTTCTGGTTTAACTGTACTTACTTTAAACTGAGTTCTTATTTACAAAACGCCAGTGCAGCCCGCGAAATTCAAATTTTCTTACGTTTTTTGCAATTTGCAGGTCGGTGTCAGGTTGTATGTTGATATTGATAAGTATGTGCATGTTGAATGATATTTCATGAAATAGTCATTCAATAGAGTTAAAGTTGAAATTTTTTCTTCGGTTACTTAAAAAAAAAATTGCTGTTCCATACATTTTGACCGCGTAGGTATTGCAATTTTCTATGAAACAGCAGATTTTTTTTTGTTAACCGACGAAACATTTCTACCCTAGGGTGTCTACAATCATGTGCTGAATGCATTGTTACTGTTTGCGCGTGGATGTCCCTGTAACCCTGTATAAAACCTAACTCCAACAATCGTGAGGCTCGTAAAAGGAACAAGTTCTTTTACATGTGAAGTCAATTACAGTGCAACAGGCTTGATTCAAATTCCCCACCGTCGTCGGTCGCCAGTCCCTGACCCTTGTCAAATTGTCATGTCACACACAAACTTTTAGAAACATGTTATCTATACATACCTAATTAAATAGGTATATACATATAAATAAATAAAATTGAAGTGTCGGTTTGAAATGTCAAAATAACAATTTTTTTACTAAATGCGTAGGTATAGTACGGTACCCATAACAAAAAAAAACCAATTTTAAAAATTACTGTCCGTCTGTTTGTTTGTTCCGGCTAATCTCCGAAACAGCTGGACCGATTTTGACGGGACTATTACTGGCAAATAGCTGATATTTTTAGTATTAACTTTGGCTACTTACTTTTATATTAGAAAGATAATTAGAGTTCCGCGCTAGAAAATTAAAACCCATGAAATCCAATTTGTTTTACCGACATGCACGTGAACGATGTCGCGAAGCTAATGTAAAATAAGTTGATTGATTAATAATTATTGAAAAATTCATAAAAATGTTCGAAGTTGTAGAGCAAATTGAACTTTACGATTGAGGATTATAGTTGTTTTTCCAAAAGCATATTTATATTTGTTTATATTTTCGGAAACTGAATTTCGAACGCAGTTTACCTGTCTTGATAGAATAGAATAGACATTTATTTAGAAAATATGGATACCTAATACATAATAGGTGTTAAAATACATTAAAGCTTAGCCATATTTCACCATTCGGCATGGAACATTTACCTATATTGAAAGAGTCTTTGACATAATATCTCGGGACCCCGTGGTCCCGGAAAGGCGTACGAGGAGCCGTAGCCAACTCACAGACGCCCGTTAGACGCTTTCAATGAAATGAGGCACCAACCAGCGATTATCCCTGTTCGTACTATGCAAGTGCACCCAAGGACAACCCCCGGTTGGTGTAGGACTATTGCAAGACATGGAAACGTGTCAATATTTATGTTAAGTTAATGAACTTAAGTTTAGCTAAAAGTCAGTAGGCCAGATCCATCGATCCGGAGCAATTCAGGCAATTCTTTTCTCTGATAAAACCTCAGTCACACTGTAGTAGAGCCGAAACATTTCAGACAATCACTACTTATACCCGTCAAAGGACACGATCCATTAGTCGCTTCAAACGAGAAAAGATGTTTCTATTATTAGACGGAAAAGGTAATTCGACTCTGAAGATATTTGTCTTGATGTTACTCCCTCGCGGCTGAACTACTTTTCAAACACGCAAAACCTTATTTCCAATTGATGTTATTTCCACATAAAGGAATATGAACTTTATGCTAATCTAAATAAAGTTGATAGATTAATTATTGCAAAATTCTTAAAAACGTTCGAAGTTGTAGAGCAAATTGAACTTTATGTTTGAGGATTAAACTTGATTTTCCAAAAGCACATACTTGTTTACATTTTCGGAAACCGAATCGCGAATGCAGTTTACCTATCTTGATAGACACTAAACATTTCAGACAGTCACTATACCCGACAAAGGACACGATCCATTAGTCGCTTCAAACGAGAAAAGATGTTTCTATAGATATTATTAGACGAAAAAGATATTTCGACTCTGAAGATATTTGTGTTTTGATGTTATTCCCTCGAGGCTGGACTACTTTTGAGTTGGCAGTTATTATGACGAATGGGTACATATATCGATAAGGCCTATATTCGTAGATAGACAACTTTTGCCATTTTGGAGGCAGCTAGCAATTTATTTACACGAAATTGTGAACTACGAGTATTTCCGATTGGTAGAATGCAGGACATAAATTGTGTATTTTGTGGTGTGTAGTAAAATATTGTAACGTAGTATACAAACTCATTACAATCATCTGAGCTAGTTTTTTTAAACGAATACGTCACCGCTAGTCAATAATATTTACAAACCTTTTAGAATCGTTTTACTATTTTATACACAAATCCTTGTGGAAATAAAAAAAAATGTTATTTCCACTTAAACGAATATAAACTTCATGTCATTGTAAAATAAGTAGATTGATTGTTTTTGAAAAATTCATAAAATTGGTCGAAGTTGTAGCGCAAATTGAACTTTATGAGTGAGGATTAAAGTTGTATTTCCAAAAGCACAAATTTGTACATTACTACATTTTTTACATTTTTAATCTTGTCACTTGGGTTGTCGGTCAAATCTGACGCCTACTTGTTTTTATCTTAGAGCTGAGTTTTCAATCGACAGATAATTTTTATTCGTGGAATAAAATTGATGTCTGACAGTTATTGTATGGAAGAACTGTCAAAAATTCAAAGTTATTCCTCCGATTAAATTATCTGGCGTTGAAAATATCAGCCCTTATTCTTTTATAAATCAAGTTTGTCTCGTATTTCTGCCATCTACTTTTCAAAGCATTTAAGCACCAAATAGGCTATAACCTCTACTGTACCGAGGGCTAGTAAATCAATGTACGCCATGTGGTCTATACACACTGACATCACGATTATTCACGATGACGACCATTGACGATTCGCCTTGTTAAAAAACGCCATATTATATTTTATCGAATACTTCCTTTATTTAGCGCTCCTAAAAATATTAATGAACACTAATAGGTATAATGGTTGCGCCTCTTTTTATGAAACTCGAATAATCCCTATTTTGGGTTCCTAAAAATACTTATTAAATGGCCAACTTGGATGAATATTTCCCGTTTAGCTTTGGGTATAGCCATATTATGGCCGCTAAGAAATTAAAAATTGTTTCCTAATAAATCTATCCAGCAACTAGGATTCCATGAGTCTATGGGCTGTTACAGTACGGTGTGCAAACTACCAAGTATATCGGATTTATCGCCGGACTCGATACGAGCCGCTAGAGTAACAAGACGTGCGAATAAAACATGAGTCCCTGGTACAGTCCACCTGACCGGCAATGAATAATTTTATATACATAGATGTTTATGTATGGAGTCCGTGTTCAATTTATTTTATTTATTGCGCGCTTCGTGGTTGTGATGTGATCCTAGTTTCTGATGGAATGGGGGTCAGTGAGATGGAATGGTGTGATGATTGCGATAGTATACAGGAAGATATTTTGTTATTTTTCGATCGTTTTTCCTCCTTGAGCTAAGATTGTGTCCTGTATCGTGAGTTTATTTACAGAATCTCGCATTAAAACTCCAACTATATTTTTCGACAAAGTTATATACGTGTACATATTGTTATTTTAAGACTGTTAGCCTTTTAAATTATGTAAATATTATATGTAATGGAAATAAATGTTTAATACATAAAAAAAAGATAATAAATATTTTGCTAGAAATATTTTATTGTTGGTAAGTGCTATAGAGAGAGGTAAAACATTATGAGCTAATAAAGAAAAGTCCTAAAGAGATTTTTTCCTACTCTGGTTAAGAATTCGCAAGAACTAAGGAACATACATTATACGTATAAGTAACTACACTATTTCAGATGTTTGTAAATTATAAATGGATTCCTTTTACAATAACACCATGTTAGTCGCAAAGGTGCACAAAGGTCGCCTAAAAACCTTTTACATCTTTGACTTCATTAGTGTGTTTTAGATTCGCTCAAAAAACCTTTTTGTACATAATGTAACTATGCCCTAAATACAGTAGTAAACTCGACTGGCGGACGCCGACACTGCTGTAACTAAACAAACCAGATATTTGCATCGTCAAGAGTCGTAGGCAGAACAAACACGCTGCACGTAGAACGCTACAACTTGCCGGAGTGTCAATACTACCACCAGCGTGTTTGTGTGAATGTAGCGTTTGTTATTCTTACAACGGTTTAATAATTATAATAAATATTCACTATCCTACACAGTATCTGTTTGGTATAAATATGAAAACTAATCAGTAGAGATAAGGTCGACAATGATGTGGCTTGTCCCTGGAATAGGTGAGTAGGTACTGTCCGTCACGGAAAATTAAAACAATAAAATAATAATATCTTTATTAAGCAAGTAACATAATTATATGACTCATTTGTGTTGGCAACACCGAGTGAAGCTACTTCGAGTGCTGGCTGGCCGTGAAGTTTTTGAAGGAAGGAACTTCCATAGAGTATAAAAAGCTTCCGGCCATTATTATTTTTCTCATGCCGCGAAACGCGTTTGATTTTGTGGATTCTTATTATTTTAATTAATATATTAGTTAATACATGTTTAAAATACCTTCCGTGAAGAAATAGATAATATTTGTGTTAGTAACAATATTCCTTACCCCTATGTTATTATTCCTATTCTAATCACTTAGCCTAAAACCATGAAAATTGTACTTATGTGAATCACTGCCACACGCCTAACACCGAGGTGCACAGCTTGCAGCAGCGACTCACATTATACACAATCGAGTCTGCTCGCCACACAGCGCAGAATAAGGTCGGGGCTGGCCCGCTCGCGGCGCACCAGGGAAGCGCATCGTTTTCTCATCGTTGTATAAAAACAGTCGACTCGAGATTCAGCAAACATCCCTGATGCACTACAAAAGCGGGGCAATCCTATCAATATCCTGAATGCATTATTATATTGATCGCGAAGGACGCTGCACGATTTCTGTGTATAATCGCGCTATCGCTAGAAATCTTCAAATCTTGTCGATAATTGCATTTGTGTTATAAATATTTCATATTGTAGTTTTAAAATTGGACATTTGTATTGTCAGGAGTCGTAGGCAGAGCAAACACGCTGCACGTAGCACGTTACAACTTGCCTTTATATTAATACTACCGCCAGCGTGTTTGAAGCAAAACGTTTGTTTTGCTTAGTAAATACCTCAAATCAAATCAAATCAAAATATTTTATTTCACATAAACCAACATGGGCACTTATGAAACGTCAGAAGCTAGGTGCACGGTTCCAATTGGTCGTTTCCTATGGAGAAGAACCGGCAAGAAACTCCACGGTTACTCTTTAAAAAAATAATTGGATTTTACAATGTTTTTAAATTACAGTAGGTATGGGAGAACAGCGTAGGCCTGTCAAAAAGTACCAGATACTTGATAAAATATACAATGGTCTACATTTATAAAGTCTACAAGGCCTACAAAGTCCTCACCTAATATCATAAATGGCAATGAAAGGTAAAGCTGTGTTTCGAAATTGCGAAACAGATTTTGATGATAGAAACTCATCGCTTGTATTTTACTAGCACAGTGTGTTTAATGCAAGCATAATATTAGTGTTTATGATGAAGTTTTAAAATTTAAAATGCTAAAGAATATTTTTATTTTCATGCATCAAGGCAATTTGCTGTGGTTATACGACAAGTGTCTCAGGAAATCAAATCACGAAAGCATAACAAAGAACAAAGCTCTCCTATAATGTTCCCACTGCTCCTACATAGACCTACTCCAAAGCTCTTGCATCTTATTTAAAACGTTTATTCCACATCACCACATAGATGTTTCATTTATGCCCTCTTGCCTGGTCCTTCAAACTGAATACGACAAAGGAATAAATTATAAGAAACATAGATAACAAGTCTGGATCAAAATAAAAATACCATTCAATGTAACCAAAAAATGTTGTAACTCACCGAAATAGTATTCACCCGAAACTTTAAAAAACAAAACTGCAACGTGAAACTACGATCCGAAACAGTCTGACCCAGATCGGGTTAGGTGGAAAGCCGTTTTATGAACCGGCCCATTCACAAAGCTGATTGCTATGTACGTTTCTATTTGAGTATCCTTGCGCCATGCCCGTCCGGAGGCGTAGTGATTGGATTACCTTTAAATCTGTGTAGGTTTGTACAGTGTAAAGGTTTTTCATGTTGATTTAATGGTAAGGTATTGTTGGTTGTAGGTGTAAAGTGTACATTTGAATTATACCTAGAGGTTCGTTATAGAGGAGGTAGAAGTTCTAAGAAATGCCGGCAAACGAGAGTTTCAATAAGTGTGCTATACGACAATACTGTAAGTTTTGGGTTTAATATACATAGAGTAGCTTTCTTAGAAAAACTAGGTAACTGCTACTTACCTTATTGAGGCGCTACCTAAACGTAGGACACCGTAAAACGCTCAGTTTTTTGTTGCACTGTTAGGCGTATTGGTAAATATTATAAGCCAGATAAAAATTGAGTGTAATGTCAAATGTTAAAAGAAAAGACATATATAAAAATATTTCATAAAGAAAAATAGTAGGTATCATGATAGAACAATCATAAAACAGAACAAATTTTTTTAGTCGAGTAATTTTCAAAATTTTGAGAGTAAACTATAATATTTTATGTAATGATAATAAAGAAAATTCAATCAGCCGAAAAAATATCAAAAAAAATATTCCACTGCAAAATTCCTTTTATTTTGGTGGTCATTCGACTCAATTAACATCAAACGCATCGCTGTTTTGAGCCTTATTTGTTGCCTCGATGAGAATAGAATAGAATAGAATACTCTTTATTTTGTACACCATATAAATTACAGACATAAATATAGAAACTTTACAATGGGTGACATAATGGGCGGTCTTATCGCTAAAAGCAATTACCAAAAAAATTGCTTCTTACCGCGCTTTAACAATAGTTTGTGGAGGATAAATCTCCGTGAATCACCGCTTTCGATAAATTGAAAATTGTAATAAAATAGCATCTTTGACAGAATGTATGAATTTAGATTCTACTTTAATAAAAAAAATTGCACCTTCTACTAGTCTGCCGTCCTTACAAAAAGTGCAATAACTCGAATTTTTGGCTTTAAAAAGTTACATGATACATAATTATATCCGCAATCACCAATTCCTGGTGATTTTGAGCTTTAAAAAGTTACATACATATCCGTAATCAACAAATTATGCTGATTTTGGGCTTTAATGAGTTACATACATACATATCCGTAATCAGCAAATTTAGCTGATTTTGGGCTTTGACTTTTAATTAACCGGTTGAATGTCGTAATTACAGACACAATTAAAAAGCCATTGTGTCTCGCAGTCTCGCGTAGATCTACGTTCCGGCATACGAAGGGTTAAGCCCAAAATCCGAGTTATTGCACTTTTTGTAAGGACAGCAGTACTACAGAAACGATTAAATTAATGGTGTAGATTTCAGAAGTGTAATTTACATGACCCACCTTCTGAATTTCCAGTGTAATTACGTAGTAGTATTGCCACCAATCACAATACCTTACCCACTTCCCAGAGCGCCACTTTCAGCGGTCGACCCGTAACCGAAACACGACCTAGCTCCGTAGCTACGACCATACTAAATCACGTGATAATTACCTTACATCCCACCATAGTGTAATTAAACCGACCAGATATTTGCATCGCTGAGAGACGTACCTAGTTCAGTTAGAACGTTTTTTGTACCAGCAGCGTGTTAAACCTTGCATGTGTAAATACTACCACAGCGTGTTTGTATGTGAGTGTTAGTGTTAAGGGTCCCCGAAACAATCGATTGACTGTCAAGTTTTACGTGATTGATACGCACTGATGTGCAAATTGATCGTCTGCCAATCGCAACTGAAGTGATTGACAATAAATAAATACATAAATACATACACAATAAAAACATAAAAAATTGCAATAAAATTGGCAATTGAGATTGATCGTGTCGGCGACCCTTTACGTCATCGGATTATACATAATTTATACGTTTTCAATAATGTAGAGACAGGATTACTACAGAGACAGGATATACTTATACGTAGTCCAATGAGAAAACAATCGTCACTAGATCCATCATGAATCTGGCCAATGGATCTTCTGAGATTGAACTATTGGTTCTACCAATAGCGTATCACAGCTTGCATGCGTGCACCACCACAGCGTGATTGTGTGAGACCGTAGTGTTTGTGTTACGTCATCGTATTTAATAGTAATACGTTTTCAATAATGTACCCATTAGAAGCATATCCTACTACAGAGATTGGGTATATTTTATTCGTAGTTACAGCATATATTGTACCAGTAGCGTGTTAAAGCTTGCATGTGCAAATACTACCACAGCGTGTTTGTGTGTGAGCGTAGCGTTTGTGTTGCGTCATCAGATTCAATAGTTATACATGAAATACTATGGCCGCGTAATTAAACCAACCAGATATTTGCATCGTCAAGAGACGTTTGTTCTACCAGCAGAGTGTTACGGCTTGATTATGTAAATACTACCACAGCGTGTTTGTATGTGAGCGTAGCGTTTGTGTTGCATGATCAGATTCGCTAGTTGTACATTTTCAATAATGTACCTATTACTAGCATGTCCTTCTACAGAGATTGAATATAATTATTCGGAGCTTATAATAAACCCAATTTTTTCTGAAAGTAAATTGGCAATAACAATTAGATAGATTATCAAATACACGAAATCCTAAGGCCGTGTAATTTAACAAACCAAATGTTTGCATCGTCAAGAGACGTTTGTTCTACCAGCAGCGTGTTACAGCTTGATTATGTAAATACTACGACAGCGTGTTTGTGTGTGAGCGTAGCGTTTGTGTTGCGTCATCAGATTAAAAATAGTTTATAAATTTTCAATAATGTTCTGTAGCATGTCCTGCTGCAGAGATAGGATATACTTGTGTGTGTGAATACTGCCACAGCGTGTTTGTGTGTAAGCTTGTATTGCGTCATCGCTGTCGATGGTTCTAACTCTCTCTCTCTGTCTCTTCTAAATCGCTCTCTCACTACTAAGAATCGTGACTCCGTTTCAAATTTGTCAACGGTCTTTCTCCATCAGTCCATCTGTTACGATCATTGGTGGTCTGGTGGAGTGCGGCGCTGATAGGTTCTTACTACGTTTTCAATCCATTCATTACATACTATACTAATATTATAAAATGCGAAAGCGTGTCTGTCTGTTACCTCTTCACGCTTAAACCACTGAACCGATTTAGTTGAAATTTGGTATAGAGATAGTTTGAGTCCCGGGAAAGGACATAGGATAGTTTTTATCCCGATATTCCTACGGGAAACTTACGCGGGTGAAACCGCGGGGCGCAGCTAGTTATCTATATTTCTCTAAGCCCAGCATAAAAGGCTGTGCTTCAGTCACATTACTACTGAAAGTTAAATGAATTGCAAGATTTTATTGTATAGTCTAGAGTTAGTTCTTTGTCCAGCTGTTTTTTCAAGTGACATTTGTATTTATAGCCACCCAGCAATACCCTACCATACACACATATACTCTACGATCACGAAATTCGTACATTAAATTGTCATGTAATTAAACAAACTAGATATTTACATCGTGGAGCGACGCAGTAGTCAGCACGTTTGTTGTACCGGCAGCGTGTTTGCGTTGCACGGTACTAGGTTGTATGTAAATATAAAGTAAAGCGGATTTATACAATTTCTCAGCATTTGTGTGGTTCTCTATGGAAATGTTTCTGCAACGTTGTTCAGAACTGAAAGGAGTTCGTCTAGAATTAGCTATGGCATCGATTTAATTCGTTTTTAAGCCAGATATTGCGATGAAGGAAAATCACGTGACGGATAACTGTGAAGGAAAATATCGTGAGAAAACAGGTTTGTTCTATAACCAATAATTCAAAGACATGTGTGGATTACGGCCCACTCCCTCTCACAGAGAGGAGGCCTGAGTATCAGTACTTAGTGGGAACATTATAGGCTGATTATGTGACGTCGACAAGATACTGTTATTCAGCTGTATCTGGTAAGACTGGAAGCCGACCCCAACGTAGAAAAGGTTAGTTAGAACAGAAGAGACAAGAATTTTAGAATGCTGATTTTAAAATCAGAGTTATATTATCACTTTATACAAGGTGTATCATAATAAACGCAAGTCCTGAAAGATTCTCGAATCGATTTCAGTAACTTTTAATATAGGTATCTATACATATAATAAAATCGTAGGAAAGTCAAAACTGTACATTGAATATTTTTTTAAAAGAATACTTGGGGCGTGATCTACAATCGATATCGAAGCCAAAAATATAGTTTTTAGAATTTTTGTCTGTTTGTCTGTTTATCTGATTGTCTGTATGTATGTCCGGGATAATCTCAAAAAGTACTGCATGGATTTACTTCAAATTTTGCATGAATATTACTAAGAGGTCGGGTCAACATATAGGCTACATATTATCACGCTATCACCTACGGGGGAGGAGCTGTGAATCTTTATTTTTCTTACGCATTCTGTGACAGCGTGTAATCTAACGATGCATATTTAAATGTTGTTTTTGAGTAAGCCATGCTATTATCTATCTTTACACTATAAAAACTACGCCATTTAAGTAACTTGGGAAGAGAAACATAGTTTAATGAATGTTAGTAGTATAAAGAAAAATTTGAAGCAGCGCCATCTATGAGATATCTTAAAAATCAAATCAAGTTACATGTTAACACTTTTTGGAAATTAATAATTTAAATTTGATCATGTTGGCGAGGTTAGTAGTTAGTTATTCTTAAAATGCATAGATGGTAATGTGCATTTTCTTCATAAAAGTTGTATCGTATAGTTCGTTTTGAAAAATTCAAGTTCCAACAAAACCCTCAAAATCTTGAGCAGAGTTGAGGTAGACAATTTAAAAAAAATGCGGTGTTAAGTATTACAAAAAAGTTATGTTCATTGATGATGATCATTTCTTCATCAATTTCATGTTGTTAGTACAAAATAAACATTGACTGTTAATACTTTTGTTCGGTATTTATATGTGTGATTATTGCTTGGTAATTAATATATTTTCATGTCGTATACCTAATTATAAACTTAAATGTGATGTAAAACAAATCCCTTACGTATGACGAGGTGCCTTCATATTACACGTACGACAAGCAAAGGGGTTTATTTAACCGACGTCGACGAGGAGGTGCTGTGGAAGGTTTTCCGGGAATTTTCAAGGACACCGCATTGGGTAGGGTTTATACCGTGCATCCGAATAATGGCGAATGCTATTTTCTGCGGTTGTTACTTCACACTGTCCGAGGCCCAACGTCTTTCGGCTTTCTGAGGACATTTGATGGCGTGGAGTATCCCACTTACTGCGCAGCCTGGGTAGCACGTCACCATCTCGACGGTGACCAAAATTGGGATGAAACCCTCGCGGAGGCGAGCGTCAGTGACAGTCCCAGCCGCATGCCGTCATCTTGGTGTTTTGTGGAGTCGCGAACCCGGTAGCTTTGTGGGAGAAGTATCGCCATCATCTGTCTGAAGATTTTCTACGAGCTTTGAGGCGTGCTACTGGATACGAAGTCGAAGTAACTGATGAACGCGTGCTGAACACCTGTCTCAGTTCACTTCAAGATGTGGTTATTTCTATCGGCGGCAATCCACTGATCGAATATGGGTTACCAGCTCCCCAATCATCACCGCATCAAGACCGTGGAAATCGGGGGTTTAAAATTTCCATCGATTTAGAGAGCGCCGAAACGCCTGTTTGTGGTGTGTCACGTAACAGCGATAAGGGACACGTGCTCAAGGATTGCTCTTTGATCGTATGGGATGAGTGTACGATGGCCAATAGGAAGGCAGTTGAGGCCGTGGACAGAACCCTGCAGGACATCCGCAGGAACGAACATTTGATGGGTGGTGTCACAGTTCTGTTCAGTAGCGATTTCCGGCAAACGCTTCCCGTGGTGACGCGGGGATCGAGGGCTGACGAGGTGAATGCTTCGTTGAAATGATCTTCGTTGTGGTCACGAGTTCGTACGCTGCGCTTGACCATTAATATGAGAGTTCGGCTCGGCGGCAATGCACGTGCTCAAGAATTCTCCGATGTCCGTCTAAGTCTTGGCGAAGGCACTCTACCAGAAGAGAGAGGTGGACAGGTGGTGCTTCCAGAGTCTCTCGGTAGAGTGGTATCCAGCATAGAAGAACTCATTCGCTGTGTGTACGGGGATATCAGTCGTATACCGCACCAGCAAATTTCTTGGGTGTGTGAGCGGGCCATTTTGACGCTTAAAAACGATCAGGCTGCAGCAATTAACGAATGCATTCTCTCGGAAATTGAGGGGAATGAAGTAGACTACACCTCGACAAACACTGTTGTCGAGCAAGATGACGCCACACATTATCCCGTGGAATTTCTGAACTCCCTGTCAGCAAGTGGACTTCCAGCGCATACCATCAAGCTGAAGGTCGGTGTCCCGATTATGCTTCTTCGGAACCTATCTCCTCCGAAGTTGTGTAACGGGACCCGCCTTAAAGTCATCTCGCTCCACAGACACACCATTGAGGCGGAAATTCTTACGGGTTGTGGCGTTGGCGAACCACGCATTCCCCTCATACCTCAACTTCCCGTTCCAGTTCAAGCGCGTACAGTTCCCCGTGAGTGTTTGCTTCGCGATGACCATCAGTAAGTCGCAGGGGCAGACACTGAGGGCAGCGGATGTCGACCTCAGGACGAGTTGCTTCTCACACGGGCAACTGTACGTCGCTTGCTCCCGCGTCACCAGTCCTGACTCTCTTTACATTTTGGCTCCTGGCAGCATAACTACCAACGTACGTTATAGGCAAGTGTTGTAAGGTATGATACCTTTGTACGTATTTTTACTCTTTTGTGTCCTGGAATGTATTCCTGCATTATTTTCACTATTTCCTTCAGTCACATTTTATGACTGAACTAAGCAGGATTCCAATATAACTCTCTTCACTTGCTTCGCTTGCAAAAAAAACTTATATTTTATTGCTATTTTAAAAGTTGTTTACTTATAATGCTATAGCGACACTGGCATCTTAGGTATTTTTGGTGCTGTAGAGCCTTCACGCAGACGACGTCGCGGGCAGCAGCTAGTATTTAATAAAAACCTTTTTTGCCATACTGACCGCCGGTTGAGCCAAACAAAATTAAATTTTATTGCAAGGCAATAAGACTCAATTTTAAATGCATAAAGTAATGCTAGGGGCAAGAAAACGGTGTTCAAAGTCAAATCATTTATTGAAATAAATAAATGATTTGACTTTGAACACCGTTTTCTTAATAAAAATAGAGTTTTGACCATTGTAATAGGCTTTTAACGCAATTGGTACTCTATTTGGGGTGTATGAGGTCTTGTGTTAATTATGTTACATACTGAAGTTAGCGGTTAATGGTAAAAGGCTAAATGTGAGCCGGATAAGGGCAGGTCAAGTTAAGCCCTTTGGGAATAAGGAGTCGCGAAGTCAAACTCAATTTGCTGGCTGATTGGGTCAATTAACCATTTAGTCTTGCTAGAAGTAGGTCATCATCTGCCTAGCCTTTTCCCAACTACACACATCAAAAGTGTCTAGGGATCAACATATATTTTTGCAATAACTTTTCTCCTGATTGATATTAATTAAAATTTTCTTTAAGGATTCATCAAATAAAGTGTTTTCGTTTGTCACAGTAACGATAAACCAAGTCACCTTTGCATTAATAAAGAAATTTGCCATTTTCCTAATAAAGGGATTTTTGACATTTGAACCACTAACACAAAAGTTCGAAAAAAAGACTGAAATAACAGTTTTCTTTAAAATTTTATTGGGTAACTTAAACAATTAATAATCCGTGTTTCTACCGCGAACACTAACAACACAAGAACATCGGTTTGGCATACTCAAAATGAGTTCATCCAAATCACGCTGTGGAATGGCAGCCCATGTTCGTTGCAACAACAAAAAAAGGTCTTCTTGCGACTGGATACCCTCCATATTCGGCAGAGCTCTTCTCTGTAGCATATCCCATGCATGCTCAATCGGGTTCAAGTCTGGCGACTGAGCAGGCCAGGGCAGGACATTGATGTTAGCTGCGGCGAGAGTCTGTCTTACAACTCTTGCGGTGTGCGGTCGTGCATTATCATGCATTAACTGAAATAAGGGACCGATTTGCACTTGTAGAGGAACGATGACGTCTGATACAATCGTCTCAGCATAAATTTGAGCGTTGAGGTTGCCTCTGATCCAAATCAACTCAGTTCTTCCGCCGATCCAAATACCCGCCCATACCATGATGGTTCCACCACTATAAGGATGGACTTCCTGGCAGGATTTTAATCGCTGTTGGCGTCCAGGGGTTCTCCAGTGTCGTATACGTCTTGTATTCGGTCTCATACCAAAACGAGACTCATCAGAAAAGCACACGAAACGCCATTGTTCTTCTGCCCAATTTCTGTGTTCAAGAGCCCATTGATATCGAATCCTACGATTGTGCATTGCTATAGGTGGTACCCGTAGCGGTCTTCGGGAATGAAGGTTCACTTCATGCAAGCGGTTTCTGACTGTTTGGTCGCTAATTAAGTTCCCTGAAGAGTGATGAAGCCTCACGGCTAACATCATGGCGGTTATTGTTGGAGCTCTTCGAGTTAAGATTTGAATGTATCGGTCTTGTCTCCGTGTGGTGCAGCGATACCGTCCTCCATGGCGCTCAGCCACGGTACCAGTGCTTCGGTAACGTGTCCAAAGTCGACTGATAACACTCTGACTTGTATTCAGAGCTAAAGCCACAGTACGTTGCCGGGAACCAGCTTCTATCATTCCCACGGCTCTGAGCATTTCTTCCCTGCTTAAATGACGTCGCCGCTCCATAATAACGTTGGTTTTAATCAGTAGTAGGGAAACAGTAGCACTAATAATGTCTTCAATGCGTTGTATGTTTTTATAGGGAAAATATTGACAGCTGATTTTCATCTTTTACTCGAATTTGATTCACAGTTCCTGATTCAAATTATGAAATGCACCAAAAAGGATCCATATAAATTTATTAAATCATAAATTTATTACAAAGCCACATCTCAATCTCAAGAAATCCGCATAAAAATGCTTGATCCCTAGACACTTTTGATGTGTGTATGTTGGGGTCGGCTTCCAGTCTAATCGGTTGCAGCTGAATACCAGTATTTTACATGGAGCGACTGCCTATCTGACCTCCACAACCCAGTTACTGGGTAATACGATATCTCTTGGTAAGACTGGTTGTCAGAAAAAAAACTTTCGAAACAATTAAAATCTTCAAGCTAAGCTAAGCTACATGTGACATCTACCAACCCGCACTGGGCCCGCGTGGTGGATTACGGCCCACTCCCACTCACAGAGAGGAGGCCTTGTGTCCCAGCAGTGGGAACATTATAGGCTGATTATGTATGTATGTAAGCTAAGCTAAGTTTTTTTTTCTTTAAGTTATTAAGCTTTTGAAATAATTAAAATGAGACAGAGGCCAAACGCAAACCTATCCAATACAAAAAAAAATCTTAGCAAATTCAATCTTCTAAGAGTGTTAGTAATTAAGTAGAATGCCTAGAGTCCTGTACCTTTATGTTAAGTTCATTTTCTTAAAACGCCCGCGCCGCCCGTCAGGTTAAGCCGTACGAATCGCAAAGTAAGCATCCTTGGATCCTTTTGCCTTAATAAATTGAATGAGGGTATCATGGTCACTACTATTTGTATGAATGTGAAGTGATAAAGATGTGAAAAGAGTTTTTATATCGATTTCGAATCCCTGGAATTCAGAGTGCTTTTTTTTAACCGACGTTCGCACGTACAGATGTCAGCACATCAAGCTACTACAATCTATCAAATTTCTTTATTATATTTTTAACTTTATCGCTAAAGCATAAGGTTCAAAGTTGATTAGGGAAAATTTGACAGTTTCAGGTAGCTTGATGTGCTGGCGTCTCTACGTAAAATTATCGTGGCGGGATTTTTCCGCGCACTGGATTTTCAACGCATTGTGTAGTGGCGAAAGTTGAAAATCAAACAGTGTTGTTTTTTGACGCGCTGGAATGTGTTCTATTGAAAATTCATTGCACGATAAAATACCGCCGCGATATTTTTACATCCGTGCGAATGTTGGCAAATGGACGGATGAGGAATATGTGAAAAAGGTTTGAGTCATCATCATCTGCCTAGCCTTTTCCCAACCATGTTGGGGTCGGCTTCCAGTCTAACTGGATTTGCAGCTGAGTACCAGTATTTTACATAAAGCGACTGCCTATCTGACCTCCACAACCCAGTTACTGGGTTATACGAAACCCCTTGGTAAAGTCTTACCAAGTGGTCAAAGTCGGTTGTCAGACTTTCGGGCTTCTGACGACCCGTAACGACTGTCAAAGATCCACGAATGACAGCTGGGACCAATGGCTTAAGGTGCTTTCCGAGGCACATGTCGTCGAATTTTTGGTTCTAGGACACGGCTGTTTCCTCACGATGTTTTCCTTCACCGTTTTTAGAGCAGTGGTGATGATAGAAAACCGTATCTAAAGGGATTACCATCACATAGCTGTGAAATAAAACGTAGATAAATTATTCATTTGAGTTGTTCTGTATGTTTTACCCATGGGTTTGCAGATTTATTTTTATTGTTATTTACTGTAATAGCCGTAGTAGCCACACTTATTCTTCGGTGATAGACAGACGGCATAAGCTTCTGGGTACGGAGTGTATACGGCCCACTCCCTCGTACCAAAAGGAGGCCTGTGTCCCAACAGTGGGAACGTTATAGGCTGATTATGCTATGTGTATGTCTCTAAGCACCCTGGTCTGCCCCTCAAGTGAGCGGGTAATCTCTTTGATAGCTCTTGTCCCTGCGAAAAATAACTAGGTCGACGGAGGTGTGACCACTCAGTGATCAATATGTATCTCTTTTACTTACACGGGACTTACAATCTTTTATACGTTTCTTGAGCGAGAAATCGTTTATAGCTAGTCTGAGATATTTGTGAGTTTATACTTATGGTGAGTTTTCGTAGTAATTAATCCAAATGTTTCACATTAATTAGCTCGTGTTCTGGTTCCCCTTTTAATCTATTGACTTTTGACGTATTTTTACTATTTTTATTTTCTTTTCTACTCTTTTCTAGGGGCATAATCCTGAGTGGATTGGTCTTGCGTGGTAAAGTATTGGAATTGGTTTTAAGAAATATCTGTGTATGTACCTTTACGTTTTTATACAGCTAAAGTAATATATGAACATAAATAAAATATAGTACTTATAGCATAGTCATACTTATAGTATTATAATAGTTTAAGGAACAGGGTGTAAGGTTTACTCATCCTCCATAGAAAAGGGAGGATCTTCGGACCAGACGGGTGTTGTGTTTGGTGGGCTACCTCCCCGACGATTTTTTATTTTTTAAATAGCATTTCGCAAGTCAACCTAGGAGGTTGTCGGCTGGTTAACTGGGCTTGCCTGTGGGTGCCTCAATAAATTAAGGGCTTCAGCCAGGGCTTAAATAACTTAAAAACTAAGCGACTGCACGCTAAGGGCTCCCCTGTGGGGTACGTCGCTTTGGGAGGGCAGTGAAGGAACAGGCTGCATAGAATTATTTACCCAACGATAAAAGTTGGGACATTGTACATGCTAGTTGCGCGGTAAACTCTGCTTGCGCGATGCAGAATTTTTCGTGACGTCAGTGTGCAGCGTAATTGGCATGAGGCGATGTAGATGCCGCCATAATATCGTCGTCGACTTGAATATTAATTGTGATAATGCTCTATGTGCGCGAAGATGCGTCAGCAAAAACTATGTGTATGGAAGTGAATTGTTTTTTTAGAACAGTTTTATAGACTAGTGCGATGTGACATCAGTATCTAATATTAGCTTGGAGGTACAGAACAGTAATTTGGACACGGATAAATAAGTCTTCGGTAGTATAGTGGTAAGTATCCCCGCCTGTCACGCGGGAGACCGGGGTTCGATTCCCCGCCGGAGAGAATCTTTTTGTATTTTTATTCATGGTTTTTGCAATAGAAACAGCAAAAAAAAACCAACATCTAAATTTAATTGAGAATTTGATGTTCAGAGCTTGTCAAACTCCTCTTTAGCATTGCTTAAGGTGACTCCGAGCAGTGGTAGCCCAGTGGTAACGGCCGCGAGTTACTAGTTGAACTTAGGTCGTAGGTCCGAAACCCCGACAGGCGCTTTACTTTGTGTAAATTATTTCATCACCTCTACTCTCAAATTTTAGAAGGAAAATATCGTGAGGAAGCCGGCATGTCCTAGAACCAAAAATTTAAAGACATGTGACACCTACCAACCTGCACTGGGCCCGTGTGGTGGATTACGACCCACTCCCTCTCGAAGAGGCCTGTATCCCAGCAGTGGGAACATTATAGGCTGGTTATCGTTGAAGGAATCCCCTTAAGTAAGAGTTTGTCAAGTTCTCAACTCTAAGTTCTCGATTTAGAAACCGGGTGTAAGAGTGTGGAGCATATTCTCGTATAACCTCTGAAGTGTCTTTATTAAAATTATCTAAGTGTGAATCACTGAGATATATAATTTTAATAAAACTTTCAACTCACCACAGTCTCGAGAAATTCATTAGAATTTAATATTATAGAGAATTTTCGCATTCATCATTATTATGAGTTCGGAGTAAAGCCTTGGAATCCGTCTTCATCTCAGTAATTATTTTCGGAATCGAAAGCTTTCGAAGTTTCTCAATTTGAATTCTGTTCATGGTTAAAACGTTTTGTAAGGGTTTAGTTTATTTGCCGCGAACTTTATAAGAAGAAAAAAAATGTTCATATACCTGCCATTGACATTTACATCCAAATTCATAAATCCTAGTTGAAGCTACATTCTAGTTTATTGGTTTTAGTAAAAACTTTCATTGCCCTACTTCTTTTTCACAGCTATAGCACTAATTTAATTTTGACGTTCTAAAAGTGTTGATTCTCAGCATAATTTGAGTAAATGACATTTGATTTGAGGGACCCGTGGCTAAATAATAACAGCCGCACAGGTTGATCGATCAAGTTAAGCTACGCTTGCCGCGGTTGTTCTATGGATGGGTGACCATCTTTACATACCGAGACCCCTCCGTGCCTCGGAAAGCACGTTAAGCCGTTGGTCCCTGTTGTTTTTCGTGGATCTTTGACAGTCGTTACGGGTCGTCAGAAGCTCGAAAGTCTGGTAACCTGTCTTACCAAGGGGTATCGTATTATCCAGTAACTGGGTTGTGGAGGTTAGATAGGCAGTCGCTACATGTAAAATACTGGTATTCAGCTGCATCCGGTAAGACTGGAAGCCGACCCCAACATAGTTGGGAAAAGGCTAGGCAGATGATGATGATATTAGTCCGATAATACCTATTGGCCTGAGTTTCCATACAAGCTTCAACAAAATATTACAAGTCAAACTTAGCATTAAACACAAATTACCCTACACGTCCTGTCCCATATTGGGTCGATACCACAAATTGGTCCAACAAATTATCTAAGCCCGATATTGGCATAATTAACAAGGTTGGCAGCGATTCGGTAGCCACAGTATGATGTCGTTAGTGTTTGAGTGATTGTTATCTAGCCATCGATCGATCTATTCCGTAGAAATCTTACCGTGAAAACTTAGGTGAAGTGAGCTCTGTCAATAGTCTCAATGCCTAGCAACAGATGGAATGACAATATTATTATGGGTTTTGTGTGGTTTGTGATCCTTTATGTACAGACGCTAGCACATCAAGCTACTACAATCGGTCACATTAATATATTTAAAATTTTATCGCTAAAGCATAGGTTCAAAGTTGATTGAGAAAATTTTACAGTTTCGGGTAGCTTAATGTGCAGGCGGTACAGGTAACAAACAGGTAAAAAAATACCTAGGCCTCATAGTTTATTTTTTATATTGTTTTTTTTTTAATTCAACAAATTACATACCGTTCGAAAGGCCATACACCAAGGATGTTTCGATGAAATCCTAAGTCTTCAATCACTTTTAGTTTTTTTTAATGCAATGCAAAGAAAAGCTCAAAATCACGCTTTATCCCTTTTTGTAATGTTTGATGGCTTATAACGGCTTATAATGAGCCTAAAATAACAATGCAGAATTCCTATTCGTTGTTTATTTATTCGAGTTTTGTAGCATTCGATGCGCACAGCAGTATTTTTGTTGCGGTTCTTTTGCTAACTGGCCGGGATGCGTTTTGGCAATGATAACATTGCCGCAACGAGTTATGGGGTGGTCAGCTCGTTGCGTTATTTCGTATTTAGAGTAAATATTGCTTTTGTAATGTGTTTTATTGAGTTGAATGAGAATGTAATTTTAAGTGTTCAAGCTGTTTTTTTTATGGACTGTATTATGTAATTTTCCGGTTTTGAATGAATGATCTATTATTATTATTATTTTAAGTCTGTTAGCTTATATTATTAACAATCACTGTACATTCCAAGGTTGCCTGGAAGAGATCGCGGAAAGCGATAAGGCCGCCCATTGTATGTATGTTTTGTAGTGATAATTGTATTTTCTTTGTTATGTATTTTCTGGTGTACAATAAAGTATATATATATCTATGTATATAAGTAAAACAAAGTCGGTTTAGTTACACCATTTATAACTCACGAACGGCTGGACCGATTTTTACGGTCTGTGATTTGTTGAATTTGTCTCCGCCCCGAATAGCGGAATAATTATAAAAAAGGGGGAAAATTCACGAAATTAAAAATTAAGAACATTATTAATTTTCTCATTCATTGGTTCTTATTGATTCTGAGGCGGTACGAAGTTTGCCGGGTCAGCTAGTATTATAAATCAATAAAATAAATCATGTAAATATTATCTTGATTAATAAAAATAATAGAAGTTATTATCAAAGTAATAAAGGTTTATATGTGAATTAATGTATCTTTGGTCCCTTGTTGTACCCTTTTAATAATTATAAATAAATCATAAACCTTTGTCAAACTTGTATAAATGGGAAGGTAATTGAGTAGGTACTTAGTTACCTCATTCTCATATTTTGTTTTAGGAAGTTAAGAGAAAGCAAGTCAAACATTAAAAAAAAAACATAATTTCTTATAAAACTCGCGTAAATCAAACCCGGCCTTAAGAATCTATGCCGAAAACATCAACTCATATTCGGCTTAAATTTAGTTTCTGAGTTCGCTAATTCTAAAGCTTTTAATTCACCATTCTTCATTGTTGACTTCGCTACAGTAATAATTGCTGGGTCGAGGCCTAAGGCGTTTTTTTGAATGGACTCTTTCCATTGGCTTCCTAGCCGTAACAAAAGCTGGGTAGTTTTTGTTTGTTTTGTTCTTAATTAGGGCTAGAATGGAGCTTATTCAATAGGTTGTTAATTAGAATCTTTGGTGATGTCGTTTTGTTTTTTTTTTTATGGGAGAAGAATGCAGTTTGTCCATGTGAGTTGGTGGTTAAAAAATTGCACAAGATACAGGAATATATTTGTATATAGGTAGTAGTGAGAAACAGGCCATTTGGTCTCTTCAACAACATACTTCGTTCACTGATCACCGTATCGCCAAAAGTGGTGATGGCAATGTTTTATTGTAACCTCATCGGGTACTTCAAGCAAGTCACAAGAATAATCTTCAAAGAAAAAGTATTTATTGCGACTCGTACAGGAAGATCAAAAACTAAACTAAACACAGTATATAAGAAAAAAGTAACAAAAAGAAAAATGAAACTGAAAGTCGTATACGAGGCCAAAAGGCTCCTATCTCAGCATGATGCTGCGACATCGTTGGTTTCGTGTCATTTCTGTCAGCCTGGTCGCCAACGGGAATGCAGTCAAGTAGTTTCTGCCGATAAAATAGACTAATCCCTTCATAGGTGGCACTGTTGTTACCAGGATCCTCAAAATATTGATGGTCACCCCAAAACGATACTAGACAGTGGTTTCTCGCTATCAATTAGCGCTAGTCATGCATACCACATGAATATTTATGGAAGTCATTCCTCCCACCTCCCCTCAGTTCTCTCATTAGGCAATCAAGTACCAGCAACACCTCCATGCAAGTTCTGTTATCCTGGTACCCGGTATGACTCAAGTCAAGTAGATCCTGACAAAAAATACGCCATCCCTTCTCTTTCTGTGGTGATTCAGAGGGCAATGAGCCACGTCTCCATACAACTTATGCAAGCCTGGTACTCGCCAATCCGCTCTTAACTCAGTCCTATCATTTGCACACAATGAAGTAGGACCACCGCTTTTCAAGCCGGTGACCGGGATTTGAACAACCATGATGGTACAAGACCTACTAATTATTATTTGGTAGGACGATATAATAATCTATGTTCGTAGGTCATAAAATTATTACCAGCAATTCTGTTCGCCCCCAAAATGATATCAGATGAGGCACACAGTGCCACAGCGGTCTCTCGCTATCAATTACCGCTAGTCATGCAGACCACATGAATATGGAAGCGACACTCAGTGAATTCGGTCATTAGTCTGCAGTAAAGAGTGCTTCGCGGTAACATGGGAGCATTTGATGCTGTTAATGTTAAAGAGTATTTTTTTTCCCATAATGTTACGGTAGTTTTTTTTTTATTGGAAACAGATTTTACTGTTGATACAAAATTTTGCCTATTTTGTGTTGCAGCATTATTATTTTTTTTGTAGTTTATTTGCAAAGGCTCCAGCTCGTCCCGCCATCTTCTACGGGGTCTTCCGCGACGCTTTCTAGCTGTGTCAGGGCTCCGCGTCGTAGTGGTTATTTTGGCTCAGCTGATCTCTTCTCTTCTTGGTCGCGTACTTCATTACTGGAGGTCGTGTCCCTGAAAGGCCTTCGTGGCTTTATGCACGATGTTCGTCCACTTCGTTCGGTTCTCAGCTTATCTCAGGGCGGTCGTAACAGAGAGTCCAGTGAGGGCGGTTACTTTTGACCAGCGGTTAGGTGACCGCTCGTGAGGACTTTTCCCATCTACCTTGCCCATCACCACCAACATTTCTAGATTATCTGGTTCCCAACGTGCAATGTGACCAAAGTAACCCAGAATCCTTCAGCTCTGATACATGCTGTATATTATTATATTGTGAAGACTTTTTGAATGCACATTTTGTTAGGAAACCTACCCCAACAGTTCCATCTACCAGTTAGTAACGCGAATGTTTCTAAAGTGCTTTGCTTACCGTACGCCCCTGAGAGCAAATTTACCGTCTTTTTTGTAAAAACCGTGCTTAATTGCTCTAAAATTACCTTTGTTTCAACGGGAAAGCTCCTAGCTATACATTTAGAGTTTGTTTGTTTTGCAAAAATCTAAGTACCGTTGTTAGGGTTTTGTACCCAAAGGATGACAACAACGAATTGAACTATTACTTGTCAAAAAAGGTGCGCGTCGAATGTTCTAGAAGCTTTGACTCGACTCACTGGCCGGGCGGGAAGGAGAGGCATTATCGCCAGAAGCGCGCGGAGTGTGACGGGAGCGGTTAGAAATTGTTTCGCGTGGCTCCGCTGTCCGTCCGTCCATCTGCCACAGGGCTGTATCTTTTGATCCGTAATAGGTAGACACTTGAAATTTTCACAGAAAGTGTAGTACTATAGCCGCTGTAACAAGAAATTATAAAAAAAAACGTGAAAAAGAAAACATTTTTTAAATGTTTTTTTTGACGTAGGTAAATTTATTTGCAGAGACAACGTTTTTGTTATTTTTTATTGTTACACAAATACAAAGCTCGTATATCGTAAATTTTTGGTGGATTAGATAAATTATTGAAGTGTTTTCCGATAAAAATTGGTATACTTTTTATTTCGAAATTATGCCTTTTGCACGCGTTTGTTAGCTTTGTTTAGTTAAATTTTGTAGGCAAAATTATGTGTAGTTATCCAATGGTAATCTAAACAAGAAAATCACTCCTGCATTCCCGAAGCGTTAAATAGAGGTTTACCTATAGTACATTTCGCTGGTTATGTTTAAGTCCCATCTAGGAAGAGTCTATTGCCATCAACCGGGCACAAAGCCAGACTCCGGGCTGCTACTGTGAAATTTCACAATAGCAGATGGAAGAACCCAATAACTTAAAAAAACAAATATTTATTAGAATTGGTAGCATGGATCTTCTAAACGGGGATCCGTGGCTAAATAATAACAGCCGCACAGGTCGATCGATCAGATTAAGCTACGCTTGCCGCGGTTGGTCTGTGGATGAGTGACCATCTTTACATACTGAGACCCCTCCGTGCCTCGGAAAGCACGTTAAGCCGTTGGTCCCGGGTGTCATTCGTAGATCTTTGAGAGTCGTTACGGGTAGTCAGAAGCCCGAAAGTCTGACAACCAGTCTTACCAAGGGGTATCGTATTACCCAGTGACTGGGTTGTGGAGGTCAGATAGGCAGTCGCTCCATGTAAAATACTGGTATTCAGCTGCATCCGGTTAGACTGGAAGCCGACCCCAACATAGTTGGGAAAAGGCTAGGCAGATGATGGTAGCATGGATCTTCTATCGCATTAATATGGGTTCTCGAAAACTTGCTTTTATAGAGGTATGAGGAACAGGGTGTAAATGTTCACTCATCCTCCATAGAAAAGGGAGGATCTTCCGACCAGACAGGTATTGTATCTGGTGGGCTACTGCCTGACGATTGATGTCGGGACATTGTATATATGCTAGATATAGCTATGCTATAGTTGAGCGGTAAGCTCGGCTTGCGCTATGCAGGATTTTGGATAACTTCAGTGTGATGCGTAGTTTACATGACATGTAAACTACGCATCTACACCGCCACATTGTGGCGGTGTAGATGCTGCCACTCTGTCAAAAATCGAATAACGACAGTTTTACGTAAATTCGTGATGTTCATGGTGTTTAAAATGACTGCAATTTTTCAAACTCAAACTCAATCTCAGAGCATTTATTTCAATAAAACCATTTACAGGCAGTTTTGAATTGTCAAGGAGTCGGTCAGTCAGAACGATTAAGCTAGTTGCATATTACAAAGCGTAGTAGGTACCTATGGAGAAGAACGGGTAAGAAACTCCATTGACACTCTTTTAAAAGGATTAATCTTGTTGGTCTAGCGATCGCAGTGCCAATGCTAAGCGCGATTCCCGTTGCAGGCAAAATTTTCAACCGGGGAATCTCAGTATCTGCACAAAGTCTGGATTTGTACCTGTGGGTTGATTGCGCAACACACTAATAGTAGCAAAGACTTTCAAATTTGACATTTTAACAACATTCATTGCGTTATTTACGTTGTTGAGCAGGCAAATTTTTCGAACATAAGAAGCAATGGATTAGCAATATCCTTCAAAATCGTTCAGATTGTGATTGAAGGTGTGCTACGCAATTAGGGTGCTGGTTAAAAATCAATAGTGTCGTTCTTTTACACGAGACTTTTATCTGGTGCAAAAGTCTATTTACCATACATCTCTGCCTATACTTCTGGATAATACAAACGCGATGTACGAGTGGTATTATGCTACAGAGTTTATTTACGAAGACTGAATGCGATGGCCTTAATGAAAGTACCCAGAATCACTGTTAATTAGTATCAAAACTAGTCCATCTGTTGCATTTATAATAACGTGCAGTTGGGTACGAACGGCGAGGCTTTTTCCGCTAGAATATTCAGCCATGTAGCCAGTTGGTTATAGGTTATGTTGAAAAGTTTCAATTGCTGGTGTTGGAAGCTTATGGTTGTCTGTGCTAGAGAAGTTAAGACGTTAAATTTATTGGAATTTCTGGTAAAAAGAGTAGCAAGTATTCAGGCTGTTGATTTTATCATCTGCAATAGCTAAGGAGAGATTCTACGAGTCTTACTGAACCTTTAAGATCTTCCGTCCTATATGCAAAAAAATTGTGCAAAAGAACCGTTTCAGCATATCATAGGATCAACGTCCATCTATAGAATATAACCATAAGCATCATCAGCCTATAATGTTTGCACTGCTCGGACACAGGCTTCCTCGGTGAGAGAGAGCGGGCCATAATCCACTAAGCGGGCCATTTTGGTTCTAGGAAATGGCGGTTTCCTCAAGATGTTTCCCGTCACCATTTTGAGAGCAGTGGTGATGAGATAAATTACACAAGGCAAAGTGACTACCTGGGGTCGATCCACGACCAATTACTTATTTGAATGGCCAATTCTTCCCTTGCGGTTGTAGAGCTAACGCCCACCTTGTTTGCGAACCAACCCCCCCCCCCCCCCCCACCGGAGTCCGCCACGGGCCCCTCAAGTATTCAAATAACAATATAGTTAAATTAAATCAAAGCACTCAATTCGTAAGTGACACTTCAAATCGGCATCCACAAGTACAGACGCCAGCACATCAAGCTACTACAATCTGTCAAATTTCTTTAATAGATTTTCAACTTTTTAGCTAAATCATAAGGTTCAAGGTTGATTGGGATTTGACAGTTTCGAGTAGCTTGATGTGCATGCTGCTGGCCTCTGTTCGTTTTCTGATCATTTTGTTTGCATCAGATACTGTCAGAACAGACCATAAATAGGAACTAATTTTATCGGAATCAGCTATTCTGTCTCCTTTAATACTATTGATGTTATGTTAGATGTAAAGATCTTATTTCTAAAGTACTTGCAAACTGCTTCTAACTCCTCCACACATTGTCTCCTTAGAATGTGTTTATAATAAATAACTTCGCTAACGCATCTCGGGCCTCTAACATTTCCTGTAGGAAATTGATTTACGCTAAGCTCTGCCTTTATGTTCGTAATCTTTATACTTTCAGCCTTCGGAGAAGATAGGATTTGAAGAAGAAAATTACGCAATGGCTAAGCTTTTTTCATACTTCGTTGAGACCACAGATACACTTAGATAACGCAAGAGCAACTACTTCGTGTGCCAAAAATCGCACCAGCTTACGTACAAAAATCGTAAGCCGCCACTTTCGCGCTCAGTCCTGTGTACTTCTGGCTGGGTGAGAGTGAGCGCTGGCGCTAGGCCCCGGGGGTGGGGCGCGACGGGTGCCGCACGCGGCGGCGTCTTTGAATCGATTTGATTTTCCCATCACTAAATAGTGCTTGTGACGTAATAGTAGGTAGTCAAAAAATGGCACGCTTGGTTTTGATACAGATCGTGATACTTGCGTTATCTATGTCTATCTATATCTGTGGTTGAGACGGTTTTGTGAAAGGGATAAGCAAAGCTTGTAATTTGACTAGAGTAGTACTCGAAAATTGTAATACATACATAAGCACAGCCTTCTTGCCATGGGAATTGGCTAAAACTAGAAAACGCCACCTGCTTAATCCTTACATAATCCTTTGCATTGTTTCGCTTTGTTGCTGCGTGCACTCTCTATGGTAATTACATGCCGAAGATGCCTCACTGAGATACCTCGCGGTCACGGTTTAGCTACCTCGATGTCAAACAAATGCATGCTAATAGACGCAGACGCGCATGCTAGGCCATCGAAGTAAACCGCCAAGGAGCCCGCGATGTATCTCTGTAAGGTATCCTTCGGCATGTGCGTGTGTTAGAAAATGAAGTACAATCTATCTATAGTAGTCTATATGTATACATATATTACCCAAATATAAAGCTTTGAATATCAGACTGGTTACTAGTTATTTAATATGTGTAAAATTAACTATGAATATGGTATGTAGGGAAATGATTTTATGAAATAAAGCACAGAAAGACAAGCTAGACATTTATTTCAATTTAGGCTTGTCAGTAACTAATCAGAAAGCTAGTTGTCCGTTCCAAATATAAGTCATCATGGAGAAGAAGGACAAGAAACTCCACGGTTACTCTTTTAAAAAATAATTGGATTTTACAATGTTTTTAAATTACAGTAGGTATGGGAGGACAGCGTAGGCCTGTCAACAAGTACCAGATACTTGATAAAATATAAAATGGTTGACAGAACTAACACACTACATTAATAACATAAACCCCACGAGTACTTAAAACAGCTGAATGCTTTATCATTAAAATGTATTTAAAATAAAAACTAAAAGCTTCTCTGTGAATAATAATTGATTGCTTTCCATTTGCAGAGCTCACGTGCTCATTAAGCATTCTTTCAGTGATATTAATATTACACTAATTGCTGTAAATAGGATATTTTAAATACATTATAATTATATTATTTGAAATTAAAAAAATCTGGTTTCCAATTATTTTGAGTGGAATTTTCTTTTGTTTATGTGCCACAGATCTGTCAAAATAATATGACTACCAGCCTATTATTGTCCCACTGCAGTGCAAAGGCCTTTTTTCATAGAGAAAAGGCACGAGCATTGATCACCACGCTTTCTCAAGACAGGTTGACGATTTCAGACTTATAATCCTAACGATATATTTATATATATAGGTATATTATATTATATATATTATAAATACGAAAGTAAGTTTGTGTGTTACCTTTTCACGCCTAAACCACTGAACCGGTCATCCTGAAAATTTGCATATACGTTGTCAGAAGTACAGAAACGGACATGGGTACCTTTCATCCCGAAAAAAAGTGCTGTTCCTGAGGAAAACAACAATAACGTTATTATTATAATAGATGGTGCCATGTCTATTGTTGTTTTCCTCGGGAACAGCACTTTTTTTCGAGATGAAAGGTACCCTATGTCCGTTTCTGTATACCTGAAAACGTATATGCAAAATTTCATGATGATCGGTTTAGTGGTTTAGGCGTGAAAGGTAACAAAGAAACAAACTTACTTTTAGTTTGGATAGGATTTCACGCGGACGAAGTCGCGGGCAGTAGCTAGTTTATTACTCGTATAAGGTGTAGGTATCTATTCATACACGAAATATTTTAAGAGAAACATTTATATGCTAATGCGCTGTCAGATCTTTCTATAAGGTGTAATAAAATTGAAATAACTGAAAATCTGAAAAGGCTTTTACTCTCAAATCACAAAACCAAATCAGCTGCTCCATATATTTATGTTCACATAACTTGACAATATGTAAGGAACTGCTGTTTCTTTCGTGATTTTTGGGGCCGTGCACCCTAATTGCGGAACACACTCTCAATTTTAATAATTTTGAAGATTTCTAATCCATTGCTCCATATGTTTGAAAAATGTGTCTGGTCAACAACGCAAATAACGCAATGAATGTTGTTGAACTGTCAAAATGGAACCCATTGCTAGTGATAGTGTGTTACGCAATTACCCTGCAGTTGTTTAAAATACACACATTATTTAATATGTAAAGTGGCTCGTGGCTAAATGATAACAATGAGTCGATAGAAGGTTAAGCTATGCTTGCCGCGGTTGTTTCATGGATGGGTAGCCATCCATTATAATATATCCAGCCCTCTGTGCCTCGAAAAGCCGGCTGTCATAGTAGATCTTTGACAGTCTTTACGGGTCGTCAAAAACCCGTTAGGCTGACAACCAGTCTTGTCGAGGGGTATCGTGTTACCTAGTTATTGGGTTGGGGCGGTCAGATAGGTAGTCGCTCTATATAAAAACTGGTATTCAGCAGTATCTGGTCAGACCGGAAGCCGTCCCTAACACAGTTGGGAAATGACTAGGCAGATGATGATGACTCAAACCTTTTTCACATATTCCTCATCCGTCCATGAGCCGACATTCGCACGGATGTAAAAATATCGCGGCGGGATTTTATCGCGCATTGAATTTTCAATCTATATATATAAAAGGAGAACTGACTGACTGACATATCAACGCACATCCCAAACCGCTGGGTCTAGAGATTCCAAATTTGGCACGTACGTTCCTTATGAGGTCTAGGGGTGCACTAAGAAAGGATTTTTCAAAATTCATCCCCTAAGGGGGTGAATGGGGGGGGGGGTGAAATTTCACGCGGACGAAGTCGCGGGAAGAAGCTAGTATGATTATATTCATCATAATTTTTCTGGCCCTAACCTAATTTTGTTAGGGTGGCCACAATATTAGAGTTTAATGGACCAATGTTAATAAGCAGAAACTAATGGAATTATACTTAATAATTTTGAGGTATGATGAACATGGTGTAAAGTTCTATCCTCCATAGAAAAGGGGGAATCCTCCGACGAGTCGGGTTTCGTATCTGGTGGGCCATACATGCCCGACGATTTGGGAAGCTATATACAGGGTTATTGGAAAAACACCAACAACCTCTTAAGAGGTTATTGTACTCATAATTATGAACAACTTTTACTATGAGACCAAACACAATCGCGAAAAAAAAATGAGCTGTTCCCTACATTTATGTTCGTATAACTCGTCAAAATTTAGGGAACAGCTGATTTTTTTTTTTCGCGATTTCAGGTTTGGTAATAGTTGTTCATAATGATCAGTACAATGACCTCTTATGAGGTTGTTGGTGTTTTTCCAATAACTCTGTATATGATAGTCGCGCGGTGAACTCTGCTTCGATGCAGGATTTTGTGTGACGTCAGTATGATGCATAGTTCGTATGGGGTGATGTAGATGCCGCCACAATAATAAGGACACATCACGACCTTAAAAATATGGTAAGTAAAAAATGATTCGACGAAAAGATAACTTGTGTAAAATAAAATGTAGCTCTTTATGAGTTACTTTAAGCAATTTATTCAAAAGTTCTTTCAGTCTGAACATTTAACATTTTTTCATCTCTAGACCCGTAAGTAATTACCTCATTTCAAGGGTCATAAAACATTTTAAACACTGAAAATTCTTTGTTAATGTAAGATGAAAATTCTGAAAAAGAAAACTATGTATTAATTATTTCTTGAGGAAACTAGAAAGAAGGTTTCCCTTTGAGACGGACGGACTATAAAGTGATGTTTAATTAACGAGAAAAGAGCAAAAAGTGTTGTTAAATTACTTGAGTTAGCCTGAAGCACATTATGTAAAACAGCTTTCAAAGATTCTTTACAGAAAAATGAATGATCCACTAAAGGAGTTCATAGTCGGTGCTTTTTACAAACACTTATCTCATAAGCACAAACACCCTATATTGTAAGTATAAGATTTACAAATTTAAGTACCGTGTAGAAAAAAGGATAAATTCAAAGCATTTATTTCAAATAAACTATGTACAGGCACTTTTGAATTGTCAAAATTAAATAGTCGGTCAGTTAGAAAGTTGAAGCTAGTTGCCCATTACAAAACGTAGATCTCTATAGAGAAGAACGGGCAAGAAACTCCATGGACACTCTTTTAAATCAAGATATTACAAAATCCTGGGTACATTATTCTTGTTGCTTCTATATGTAAGAACAATGTAAAAAAAACACACACAAATGAAGAAACAATTCAAAATATAAGATTAAAAATTAGCCTTGGCAGTTAAGAGATGACCAGTCTCAACCGACGGCGCCCGTTCACGAACATGACGCGTGGATCAGTACCATCCAGCTCAACCATTTTGTAGGGGACCGAATGACATTTGTACTAAAGGCCCAAACATATTTTCACAGCCACACATACTCTTGCACATCATATTTTTGAAGATACACAGTTCCGTGCAGAAGGAAGGAACATCTCTTGGTACCGGTAACAAAGGACCAAAAATATATTCTCCAGAAAATATCTCCTCATACTCTCGTGTCTCGCGTATCAAAGTAACACTCATGTTTCAATTAATTATCTAACTTCACCATTGACAAAATAATTACTTCCTTCAAGATCAATTCTAAGATCACTGAACTCGTCTCCCTCCGAGAATTCCTTTTAAACCGTTAAGGAGCTAGCTACTTGTATTAAAGGACCAACAATATTTTCCGATCAGAGCGAAAACAAAGAACATTTCTGGGTACCAGTGCCAATGTACCAAAAATATTTTCGCCACAAAACATTAACTCATAAGGTACTCTCGCATATCAATCATACCCTGATGTTGCAATTTGCTAACTTCGTCATTGATAAAATATTTACTTCCTTCAAGCTTAATTCTGAGGTCACTGAACTCTTTTCCCTAAGAAGATTCCATTTAAACCGTAAAGGAGCCTCTCTAGGTAACTGTACTAAAGGACTATAAGACTATAAGAATTCTCTGTTCCGTGCGAAAGAAGGAAAAACTCTTGTTACGGTACCAAAGGACCAAAAATAGTTTCTCCACAAAACATCAACTCATACTCTCGCATATCAATCGTACCCTGATGTTGCAATTTACTAACTTCGATTAAATAATTATTGCCTTAAAGCTTATTTCTAAGATCACTGAACTTGTCGACGTCAGAGGATTCCTTTTAAGCCGATATGAAAGGAGTCAGTCTTTACTATTGATACTTTTCAGGCGCATCAACGAAGTCAAAGCTTCATGAAAATCTAATCGTTGTGTGATCACGGCTTTGGTGTGGTAGGTAGGGATGGTACAAGATTGAAAAATAAATATCAGTATCAGTAAAATTGACGATCTTCCATCAATTTTGTCATCCTTTAAGTATTTAACCCCATAAGCAGCCTATAATGTTCCCACGGCTGGGACACAGACCTCCTCTCGGTGAGAGGGAGTGAGCTATATCCACCACGCGGGTCAAGTGCGGGTTGGTACCCCGTTAGGGGATGATTTTGAAAAAATCTTCCTCAGTGCTCATTTTCGTTAACTTTTGTACAAAATTTCAGGCTGTGCGTGGTCTGTAATGAGTGAATTTACGATTTTTATAATTTATATCAGTAAATTCAAAACTGCTGAAGATTTGATTAGAAACTGATATTTTTAAAGTAATAAAAGTAAGAAAGTAACAATAATAATGTTCCTAAAAAAAAACAGAAGTATAAAATGTTCTTTATTTTTGTTTAATTTTTTATTATAAAACAATAATAATGTTTCATTTCTTCTTTCTATTAAAGAAAAATAAATTAAAAATTATTATTGTTTTATTATGTCTCCTGACATTTCTTGGGACCCTGGGGTCCCGAACCTTTGGAAGGTGTACGAGAGGCTGAAGCCAACTTGAAGAGGCCCGTTAGACGTCTTTGATGAAATATATTTTTTTTTATAACGACCAAGTTCGTGAATTGATAGTGCCATGCTTTACTATAATTTAGATACTTGCGAGATCTATAATTATGACAAAAACTGTGGGTTAATGCTGTGTATATCTTAAGTTGGCAAGACTATAAATAAATAAACAAACAACCATAGTATATCCAAATGATCACAGAATATCTGATCAATGACAGTGTATGTTATTTCCGTCCATATTGCTGATATTGGATAGATTGTTCGCGTGGTCGTATTCGTAGTTCACGTGCAAATAGTTGTTTGGGACTAATAATGCTAGATCTAGGGTTGGCAACATTGATGTATAAAATTAGGAAGATAGGCCACTCACTAACATCACGTAAACATTAAGTCTCTAGACAGACGGACTGCAATCCAACCGCAAATTGCAGTTCGGATGCAGTTTGAATGCAGTTGACACGACTGCAATAGAACTCAACTCATTCAAACTGCATCCGAACTGCAATTTGCGGTTGGATTGCAGTTGAAATGCGGTCCGTCTGTCTAGAGCCTTAATGGACTAGAAACAATTACATGTAAACACACCAACACAACTACATTTCCCGATGTCGTGCGTCATGTGCTCAACAACCGAAATAGAGAGACATATTACGCGGGCTGTAGCGGGAATGAGATAGCAATAATTGTCACTGTTACGTATCCATGCCACGTGCGCTGCCGCTTGCGCTGACATAAACAAGGACAAAGATGCGGGTAGAAGCTATGTAAAATAAAATGCCAGTAAGTAGTTAATTACACCGGCACCCAAGAACCAAGACAAAGGTGGCAGAAATTTGGTATGGTGGTACTACCCCGAGCGAAGTTCTTAAGGGAGAGGCAACCACGAGCAACTTTAGTCTCTGCAACTAAAGCCAATGACCAAAAATGGTGCAGTTTTTTTTTGTCGCGGCCATCGATCAAACGTTATTAATTAGATGGAGAATTATATGAAGAACAAAAGTTAATATGGGGTAACATAACCTAACATCGTTGCGCGTCGCGTTTTGTGAATATCTTATTGTCTGACCTGTGCTTTGTGTTTGGACTGAGTTGAAAGGATTCCAAACATGGAAAACTTGGGATGTGTCTCTTGTCAACATACTTTAAATCGCAGTAACAATCGCCAGAGAAGATCTACTACACTAAATGAAGAATTTATGCAAACACATGCATATTTATACAAACATACATACATACATACGGGTCGAATACAGAACCTCCTTTTTGAAGTCGGTTAAAAAGATTTAAAACGGCCTTTTCGTTTTTACGCCTTCGAAAATATTAAGACATTGTTTTAATTGCTCTATTTCACAAATGAATTAACAATTTATTGAAACGCCACAACATAATACATAAAAAAGTAAGAAGTACAAACAAACTTAATTACAAGCCATACCGCCGTTAAACCCGCGATGGTTTGTGTGATATGTGGAATTGTTCACAAATATTTGTAAACTGTTTTGATAAATAAAAAATAAAAAAATAAGTGAAGCTATCTCTTCCAGATAACCTTGGATGGAGAGGAATAACACACAATAACATAGATGGTGACTTATCTCTTTCATCTGTTTATCTAGATGACTTCTTTATTTCTTACATAAAAAATCAAGTTCAAATATATCATCTCGGACTGCATTTGTCGAAAAATCTTTTATCAATTCATTTTTGTGATAGGCTTATCATATACCGACAAATATTACAACGATGGCCGCGGTAAAAAAAAAATGCACCACTTCCCATAGTGATTTGGTCATTGTCTTTTGCCCCTAACATCAAGTCTACGGGTTTGTATGAAAGTACGCGCATGTAGTGACGCGACAGCTGGGAGACTTTTTTGTCCGCGGCTTTGGAGACAGGCCGGCGACGTAACTGTCACCCTTCTATTGATTGCAATGTAAGTGCGCGCGCGGCTACAAAAAAGTTGCTGGCCAGCCAGTAAACAAGTAGCGTTGCTGTCGCTCCCGTGTGCGCATCGTGCAAATCTCGGTGAGGAGACAGCGACAGATACAAAAAGTTGCTGGGCAACTAAGTTATTCGTGGGCACCCTCCCTAAGAAAGAGCTACTTTAAAATTGTGATTGTCTAATAACACGTCAAAATCTAATGACACCATCGTTCAGAATCGTTTTACAAAAAACCCAAATGTTTACTTAACCAAAAAATTCAATAAAGTTTTCTAACCCTCCCGCGCCAGCCCTGTATCACCTCGCAATATTCACTGACTTGCATTATTCAGTTTCATTACTCGCAGCTACTACAGACAATAAATCGAAGGATAGCATTTATTCATTGGACGCTTTTTTTTTTCATTTTTATACGCTTTTTAGGAAGAGGATTCTGTTTGGAGTATGTGTTTACGTTTTTGAATTGGGATTTTCTTTTTTTTTGCGTTTTTGATGTGGTTCGATAACACGTTACTGGTTCGTGGCTACACAATGTCAGCCACACGGGTTGATGGAAGGTTAAACTAATCAGATATCGAGACCTCTTCCTGCCTCGGAAAGCATTTTAAGCTCCGGCCCGCCTGTCATTCGTAGATCTTTGATAGTTGTTACAGGTATTCGGAAGCCCAATTAGTCTGACAACCAGTCTTACCGTGGATATCGTGTTACCCAGTGATTGGGTTGTGGAGGTCGGAAAGGCAGTTGCTCCATGTAAAATACTAGTATTCCAGGATCTCTATGCATTTATATGATGTCATTAAACATTAAACAAATGAAGTCGTCTAAAATAAGGTACCGCGACTAGAATATCAATTGCTTTTTTTTACCGTATATGTTAAAAGAACGTCAAATGAAAAATTAATGAAACCACGAATCCTACATTCGTAGTTTCATTCATCATCATCGATTTATTCTTCATTCGTTCCGAATTTTTATCCCACATTCCAAAAAATTCTTAGTTTGTCCCATATCACTATTAACATCATTTCAGCTGACAGACGTCCACTGCTGGACATAGGCCTCCCCCAAGCACCTCCACTTCGACCGGTTCTGTGCTTCCCGGATCCAGCGGATTCCTGTGGCCTTCACAAGGTCATCGGTCCTCCTTGTGGGAGGCCTTCCAATGCTACGTCTTCCGGTAAGCGGTCGCCACTCCAGAATCTTTCGGCCCCATCGGCCATCTGTTCAGCGAGCCATGTGCCCTGCCCACTGCCACTTAAGTTTGGCAATTCTTCTTTTGGTTTCATTAGTTCTGATAATATCATCGCCTTGCAGTATACAACACAATTTCTCACCAGTCATAAACCAACATCCGACAAAAAAAAAAGAAACAAAAACAGAACAACGAAAAACAAAAGGCAATCCCGAAAGAATTTCCCTAATCGTCGACGTGTCCTGATTACCATTTAATCACGAAAGCGATATATGAAGGACCGAAACTAAACGAGAATGCTCACTAATTGATTCCGTAGCTCAATAAAAACTAAACGCGGGAAGAAATACTCTGAACCCTTAATGTTGGGGAAAGGAAGGCCGATTTGTTTCACCATTCAATGGAAAGAACCTGTGAGGAGCTATTAAGTTAATCCGCTTAGACCCTGTACTACAAAACCGTCGATAAAACCACCCATGAACATCACAAACCATCCATTGCTGGTTTCCTACCAAAATATTTTAACCATCCTCTAACAGAACCAGCAATGGATTTGAGCCTGAGAATTCTGTCCACGATTTCTCGGTAATTAAAAATTTTGCAGAGTAACATTGTGGGCAGTCGAAAGGCGACGGCACGCACTGTAATCAGTGCTAAGTCATTTCATTGCCAGATAAAGAGCTACTTTTCTTCGGATAAATTAATATTATTCGAGATTGGACGAGCTCGACGAGATAACGTGAGTTCTTACAACTAAGAGGTGTTATTAGATTTCTCTTTGCTATGTTACTAGCATCTATTTGGACTCTTTGGAGAATTAGTTGCCTTTAGGTTGTCTACCTCTGTCTTTGTGATTGTGATTTTGTTAACGTCATGGTCCTTATTTGTAGCAGGCTTAAGTGTGGATCTTCTTATTCATTTAGGTTTTCCCTCTTTCGTTAAACTGTATTTTGTTTCTATCCATTAATTCACATACAATCACCAAAGGAGATAAGTATCCATGAGGGTGGTCGGATATTTTTTTTTTTTTTTTTTTTTTTGAAATGGACTTGCTCTTGACTCTAGTCTAGGTCAAAGGTGACAGAGACAAAGTCGACGATGGAGCGAGCTTATCCAGAAGAAGCCTGTTCACTCTCACTTTGAAGAGATTAAATTTAATAAGAAATCTATCAATGTTTTCGTTTTCGTTTTTTGTTTTCTATGAAAATTTAATTTAATTAATACAAAACAAACAGTTAATTTATCAAATTAAATTTCATTCGAAAACATCAATCGGTTTCTTACTAATCTTCAACTATATCCGACGACCCGGTTATTTAACTCCTTAGGTGACCGTACCTACCCTGATCATGATAAATGATTTTATTTCTCTAAGTAGGTCGTTATATCGAAACACAAAATACCGAAGTTCAAATGCTCGAAAGGACGAAAGATTAGGTTAATTATTTTTTTTAAAATTGTTAGGTTTGGTTAGGTTAAAACAGTGACCCCTACGCACGAGCCGAGCGAGCGAAGCGAGCGGCGCCGCGGCAGCGGCCGGCGAGTGCCAGAAACGACAGGATTATATAGAAAAAAATTACTTTTACACAAAATATGGGCGCCAGAAACGACTTGCGCTAATAGAAAAAGAGAGATTATTTTTAGTAGGCTACCTGGAACCGAACTAGTTAGAATAGATTAATTATTTAAAAAAAAATTAGGCAACTTTTAAGTGTTTCGAGGTTAGGTTTACAAAAAATAGTTTTTCTCGGAAACGGTGACAATTTCGGGATTTTAAACTTCGGGATTTTAAACTTTCGGGCAAATGAACTTTCGGGATTTTAAACTTTCGACCAAACAACCATTCGGTGTTTCAATTTTCGGGATTTCGTCCATCGGTATTTTAAAATTCGGTCTTTTAAAATTCGGGATTTTGATACGTACCCGCTTATGAGGCGATTTGCTATATACCTATAGGTACTACGTTATAATTCCTGCTCTACATTTTCCTGTTTAAGAACCAAAACACTGAATAAACTCGTCAGTTTCGGACTATTTCTTCACCAATTTTTCTGCTGTTTAAATCACACACCAAATCCAGCACGTTTAGCAAGGCAAAAGCGAAAATCGACCTAATGTAAATTCGCCATTAATCGCCTTTTGCTCATCCGCGGAAGAAGAAGGCGCGTTGTTTACTCTGCTGAATTCTGCATAATTTCTTCGTCGACATTTTCACTAATCTTCAATTACTGTTCTGACTCGAATTTCGATAGACCCCAAAGATTTCCCAAACAGGTATTTACAAAGAGAATCAATAGAAATTGATTAGGAAATTACCTGACAAAGGCTATGTAGTGATTTATGAGGGGTTTCAACAAAGCTATGTTTAGTCGCTAAAACTTGAAGATTGGAAAAGTTTAGGTATTTTCGGTGGAGCTGCCTCATTTCTTTGGAAGTATTGAAGATGAATGAGATAGATGAGGAAGTTGTATGTCGGTAAGGTATTGTGACGAATAAATATGATTTTCTTTTGTTTCGAACACTGTGACGTTATTTCAAGTGATATTATACTATTATTTTGTTATTATTGCCATATATTAACACACCCGAATGTGGATGGTGTTTTATATTTTATTGGTAGAAGTAGGAAATAGTAGTTCTTTCGGCAAATTTAGACCTAGCTATGTTAACAATAGTGGAATAATAAAATTACTTTTTAATTTTTTATTACAAGTATAATTAGCATTTCATGTAAGTTTCACTTGGGAAATGAAATAGTTAAGCTTCTCTATTGAATTGTTGATTAGTTATTTTGTCGTTTTCCTAACTATGCCTTACTAGCATTTAGGAAGGAAAGCAGAATAGTATGAGGAGGGTCTTGTAACATGATAGCTAAATCTTAGACAAACTTGGAAATAAAAATCAAGAAGATTGATTTTAAATAGCGGTCTTTTAATTTAAGCAAAATCTCTTACACCAACAATGATAACCAAGCGGCAGGTACAGTCACGAGCATAAGTATGTATACACTTGGCTTTATTCAAAGGCGATTTTCTCCTTTATTTTTGAATGAAATTTAATGTTATTACGAACATAATATTTTCGAACCCATAGGTTTATGTAGTGTCATATTTCAACGTTGCATTCGTTATTTCACGAAAAAATCGCAATTGAAAGTTGCCAAGTGTTGACATATTAGTGCTCGTGACTGTACCTACTGTTATGAGCGTACACGTATTACAAGATACAAAAGCGATTTTATCCTAAACTATTTATATAAATTTTATCATCATAATCAGCCTATAATGTTCCCACTGCTGGGACATAGGCCTCCTCTCAGTGAGAGGGAGTGGGTCGTAATCCACCACACGGGCCCAATGCGGGTTGGTAGATGTCTTCGAATTTTTGGTTCTAGGACATGCCGGTTTCCTCACGATGTTTTCCTTCACCGTTTTGAGAGCAGTGGTGATGAAATTATTTACACAAAGTAAAGCGCCTGTCTGGGTTCAAACCTACGGCCTACAACTCGTAAGTCATGTCCGTTACTACTGGGCCACCATGACTGCTCTTAAAAATGTATGGTAATACATTTTATGGTAATTTGTAAAACTATAATATTATGAAATAGGTATTTTCTCAAAATTGCAACCGTTATTTCTCAAAAAAAAATCGCTTTTGGTATACGCGTCAGTGTAAGATATTTATTATATCCTCGCGACTGTACAGCACAAAAAATATCCAGCCACCGAAATCCAGTATTTTTCCACAGCCCTTCGTACTATTTTCCCAACTCTTCACAATCTAGACGCACAGTTTCGACTAGAAACACATATACAGCTACCACAAGAGGTATACCAAACAGAATTCACGAAAGAGCGCTCTCCACTATAGCCAGTTTAAAAAATGTAATGTGATTAAGGCAAACTTGCTGTAAAATGCGAAGGAATGGATGAGAGGGAAGTAAAAAGGTTCAAGTTATGTAGGTGTGTAAATGGTCGGTAGAAAGTATTATGTGAAGTGTATTGAGTATGCAAAATTCAATTTCCTGTTTCGGATATTGTATCAAGATTTACGAAGACCCAGTTCTTGAGAAACACGACAATGTAATCGTTCAATAAATCGTTTCGGAAATGATATTTCCCTAGAAACTCTTTCACAAATTATTATCGTCCGCTTTTTTGCTAAGAACTAAGAACAATTATTATCATCTGTTTAGCGTTTTCTCGACTATGTCGGCTTCCAGTCTAACTGGATGCAGCAATACTTACTACTAATCATAGTCAGCCTATAATGTTGCCAATGCTGGGACACAGGCCTCCTCTCTGTGAGAGAGAGTGGGCCGTAATCCACCACGCGGGCCCAGTGTGGGTTGGTAGATGTCACATGTGTTCAAATTTTTGGTTCTAGGACATGCCGGTTTCCTCACGATGTTTTCGTTCACCGTTTTGAGAGCAGTGGTGATGAAATAATTTACATAAAGTAAAGCACCTGTCTGGGCTCGAACCTACCACCTACAACTCGTAAGTCGCGGCCGATACCACTGATCTACCATTGCTCTCTACTTCTTATTACTAATACTGAATACTAATTCAATACTTAACGACTGCCTACCGAACATCTACAACCCAGTTACTGGGTAATCATCATCCATCCTTTGCTAAGACTGATTGTCAGACTTTCGGGCGTCTGGCTACCCGAGACGACTGACAAAGGTCTAATAAGTACTTAACTCCAAACTCGTAAATCTTTCACAAAACTTAGGTAAGCTTGGATTGCATGATGTTAAAAGCTATTGCACTCTTTTTTCTTTTTAGGGATTCATGAAGAAGCCTCCTCGTGTAGCGCAGTTTACTCAACTGAACCGAGCGCTCGGCGCATCCTGGACAGTCACACCCAACACCTTATTTGACTGGCCAATTCTTCCCTTGCGGTGGTAGGGCTAACGCCCACCTGGTTTGCGACCGGCCTCCCACCGGAGTCCGGCGTCAAGCAGCCTGCTATGTTTCATCGATGCGTGGTCGTGGGAGTTCCAGTACCTTAGGCATATTCTGGGCACGCTCGTTCCATCATAGACCTCATCCATTGCTTTCCATCAGGCGTGATCGAGTTCAAGAGCAGGCCTATTCAGAAATAAAACAAAAAATCTGGAAAAGTTAGTGCAAAATATTGAAAATTATTTGCTCTACACGAGGTTTTGATATAATTACTATAGTTTCCACGCGCCAGAGGAATTCTAATCCAGATACAGTAGTTAAAATATTGAAAACGTGCGTCCAGCGTCTTCAGGGAATTCCACTGTAAACATAAATTCTCACACACCTTAATTTATTTATTTACCAACTTCCAAGGGTACGGTCATAGCTTAGTCACGGAATACTACAGAAGGTCGGCTCCATACAATGGGCTAAAACGCACGCACACATAGATACGCTTCACGAACAGCGAGTACAAGCGCACTCGCGACTGGCATTTGTTTGATATCGTCGTATTTATACCTTACTAGCTCCTGCCCGCGAGTAATTTCACCCTCCCCCCGTTCACCCTCTTAGGGGTGGAATTTCGAAAAACCCTTTCTCAGTGGATACCTACTCTTCACAAAGAACACACCCTCCAAATTTCATGTCTCTGGGACCAGCGGTTTAGACTGTGCGTTGTTATAATCAGTCAGTCAGGACTTTGAATTTTATATATATATCTATATAATAATATATAAAATTCAAAGTACACAGAAAACGTACCTGTGGATACCAATTTATCGTGCTACTTACAAATTGAGTGCTAGGATTTGATTATTTGAATAATTCAACACGAAATTAAAATTGTAAATTACCTTAAAGACGTTTTTAACTTGACGATTGAGGTTAATTTTATACCTCAATTTTCGTCGACGATTTTTCAATTACAATTTAATTATGTTATTCATACGATATTTTTGGAAAAAAGTGGCGGGATATAAAGTTAAAACCTTCTAAAAACAGATGAATGTGTTACTAATTTCCTTTCGTGAGTGATTGCGTAAGAATTTAACCTGAACAGGGTGTGTTTACACATTCATAAGATACTTTTGGAACAAACCATACGCATCTATGTATGCGAGCGCCTGGTTTCGCTCGTTGTATAAAGCTGACCTTCTGTGTACCTACCATTTTGTAGCTCCGCTGAAATACTCGACCTGCTCAAAGTTTTCAATGTGAAAAACTGGTGTTTGTTTCTGAAACTTTTGTTTTAGTAATAATTCATTTCGGATGTCGGAATTAGAAAATTGGTGGTGTTTAGGTAAACATAAATCTTATACAGATGTTTCTTGTACTACAGATGCTATTGTCGCCGCGCAAAATAGGATACCAGTTAAAGACGGCCTAGTAGGCGTTTCGGCCGCTGAGTTTCGTCCGATCCGGTCGAAACAGGAATTTCATCCTCGTGTGCTCCTGCTAATTAATAACAGCCGTATGATCTTCAAGGTTATGCCGAGGTTTATCCGTGGATATAGGTGACCATCCAGTACATACCGAGACCTTGGAAAGCATGTTCTTACAGGAAGTAAGAAGTCTGAAAGTTTGGCAACCAGTCTTGCCAAGCGGTATAGTGTTACCCAGTTACTGGGCTGTGGAAGATAGACCTCAATGTGAGTACCATGCAGGGTGGATTGAATACATGACTTTATAACTGTCTGACGGTTTTGAGTATTTTTTATATGGCCTACGCAAATGTCCTGCAGATCTGGTAGCGTCGTGTGACGGGTCGTTGAGCTCCCTAAAATAGGGTTGAGCTACACGATGACTGATGCATGCATGCTGTTTGCTGGGACATGTCAACTTAAAGCTGCAGTGGCTCTTTCTTCAAAAGGCCCTTCCAGACATGGCGCTACATTGTTAGACTCACATAAAATCCTAAAAATATAAGGTTTTGACTTTAAAAGAGACCATAACCTCCGAGTTTGTTTCAGCATTATTTTATTCTCAGGGATCAGTCAGCTAGGAAATGACAGCGCCATCTAGTTTTAAAATATTGACCATCAAAATATTGACGTGTAAAAGTGTCTTTAAAGATCTACTTACAGAAATAAACATTTCCTTTAATTTCAGATGGCAGTCGCTCCATGTAAAATACTGTTAATCAGTTGCATCAGGTTAGACTGGAAGCCAACGCCCAACGTATATCGTTGGGAAAAAGGCGAGGCAGATGACGTCGATGACGATACCAACTCGTCTGTCCATAGGTCACAAACCCACGTTTAGAGAAAGGGTAGCAGTTATTCCTAATTTTAAACACACTTTCGTTTCAATAAACAATTAATCGATTTCAAGCTCTGTTTAACACTGCGGTTTGATGGTATTTCCGAATGTATTCAATCAATTAATTCGTACTGAACAACTTCAAACGGGAAGTGTTGGTGGAAATTGAAGCATGCCTGTCATATCATCGGAAGTGTGTTTGTAATTAATAGGAATGTAAGCTCTACTCTTAAGGGGACTAGAGGACCTAAACGCAAGTTTTATAATGCCTAAAAATATATGATCGACTACAGTAAACAAAATCAGAAAAATATATCATATTCTTCAGGATATATGCTAGTTAGATAGTGTGTTGAAAACATAATACAACTAAATTTTAAAATCTTTTATTTTTGATCCCGTGTGGGGGAGTATTGGTAGTATAAATAAAACACCAAAACGGATATTTCAAACATTTATTTCACAATTCAATGACTAGAATCAACAAAAGACTTATCTCTAGTTCACATTATTAACTGTCGTCAAAAGTTCCGAAGTACGAACCGTTAATAACAATTCGTAGGTCAAAGATAGTTTCCTACAACCCCTATTAAAATTAATTTGGCAGTTACGAACTACTGATGGTGATGTGCTTCAATAATAACGTGTGCGTTTCGATTATTATGATTTAAGTATTGAAAACATCGTAATAAATTGGTATAAAAACATCGTAATGCCGTCTGCCTAGCCTTTTCCCGACTATGTTGGGGTCGGCTTCCAGTCTAACAGGATGTAGCTGAATACCAGTATTTTACATGGAGCGACTGCCTATCTGAACTTCACAACCCAGTAACTGGGTAATACGTAACCCCTTGGTAAAACTGGTTGTCAGACTTTTGGGCTTCTGACTACCCGTAACGACTGTCAAAGATCCGCGAATGACAGCCGAGACCAACGGTTTAACGTGCTTTCCGAGGCACGGACGGGTCTCGTTATGTAAAGATGGTCTTCCATTCACAGACCAACCGCGGCAAGCGTAGCTTAACCTGATCGATCGACCTGTGCAGCTGTTATTATTTAGCCACCGGCCCCTAATAATATTAACTGTATGATTAATATGAAACTCATTATTTTCATAACGTAATATTCTTTACCAAATATAACATAAAGAAGAACTTTATAGATGTTATATTAAATTTGTTATAGTCATCAAATTATCTGCTCCATTATATTAATAACAAAATATACTATTTATTCTAGTTTTGCCTAGACAGTCCATTCTACAAAATTCGGATATTTAACGAAATTTAAACAAACTACAACTAACGTTTACATTTAGTTAAGTGTGTTTAACAAAATTTAATTACAAGTTCGCGAATTCAATTAAGCGGCACGCGACTTACCGAAGCACGTCACCATATTTATAATTAGTTTTGACACAAACATTTAAAACTTATTTATACTTTTAAAACATCAGTCTTTTAATAAAGATACTTCGAGACGAATATTTTTGTTCTTATATTATTATTTATTTAATTTCTTTATGTATTATAAGTCTGTTGCTTCGATTGAAGCATACGGGCAGTGAACTGGATATAGAGTTGTAACGTTTTAGCATAGCAATTGTGGTTATTGACCCACCTACATTTTCTATTTTAAAGTCTGTTAACATCCTGAATCAATATCTATCGTGGTCGTCAACATGTTTCAATAACGAAAACCCATACATAGTTTGGTGTTTGGGTTCCTTCGGAGAGATATTAAGGAAAGGGCAATGGCCGCTATTGTCATGCTAAAACGCGGCAACTATAGTATAACTCGTGGTTTGAAAATATGGTATGTCCGATTCATAGTCAAGTGACTACTGTAATGACACTTTTGAAAATGCTAGAAGGAAACCATCACAGGGATTATTTTTGTTTCCCTTTACTCAAATTACTTACTTATAGTAATATTTTCCGGTCATGCTGTTTTCGTTGACAGCGCAAACTTTAAGTACTTATGAGTTTCTTGGTGAATGACTACTACAAATAGCAAATAGGTGAAACAAGACAAGTCTTTTAGACTTATATCGATTGTTGTCTTTAAAAGTCATAGCATGTTTTGTATTGAAGTTGCTCTCATGTCCGTAAAACTTACGGTACTTCTTTAACCGGTTGAATGCCGTAATTACAGACACAATTAAAAATCCATTGTGTCTCGCGTGGATCCACGTTTAAGCATACGAAGGGTTAAAAGTCAGGGTGCAGGCCAGTAGCGGTGCCTGCGGAAGGGCGGGCGTTTTGGGGGACTGTCTTTTGTAATTTTGACGTTCGAAAAGTGATGATTCTCAGCCTAGTTTGAATAAATTACTTTTGTTTTTGATTTTACAGAACCCTAATTGCGTAACACACTTTCAATAACAAACCGAAGTATTTTGAAGGAACTTCCCAATGCATTGCTTCTTAAGAGGAAACGCGGTTGGTCGTTTCTCCATAGAAACGCTCTCGCCTGTTTTCTTTCTGACCATAGAGCAATGATTTTTACAGAATAATAAATATTAACGACTTGTATGTCCCTATGTTTTCCTTTTTGACGATAGATTATTTTTATAAGCACTAGAACCCTAAAAAATTGCCAATTTAAACCGCTGTCAACAGAGGCCTAGTGTACTTTGACAACTATTAACGAAATTAAAAAGAAAAATATAGGGACACAGTATATATCCTTCTTATTCAATTTATGGATATCTTTTAAATTGGTCCAATATTGGAGGAGGAAATAGGCGAGAGCCAAACCTCGAATCACGATTTTTTACTTATGATTTTTCAAAAGTCTCTCCGACCGTATTTCTTCTTAACTTCGAAACATTTGTCTGCTCGACAACGTAAATGATGGAATGAATGTTGTTGAATTGTCAAAATGAAAGGCATCGCCATTGTAAGTGTGTTATGCAGTTAACCCGCAGATTTGCTGGATTTTTGATGACAGATTCTTTTTTTTTTGTACGTCATGATGAAGAATTAGAAAAGAAAAAACACATGTCGATCGTCAAAAATTGAGAAAATGACTTAAGATTTATGCAGTTACACCCCACACCTTTTTGACGAACAATTTATTCAACGAATTCTTTTATATACGAGATGTGTTTCCTAATACTTTGGCACCTGTTCAAGATTTTCTTATACCTAGTTGTATATTTAGTGACAAAAATATGCCATAGTTGAGAAATTCGCGCAGACAACCAAGTTTTATGTTAAATTAACTCAGCTGTCAGCACAAGACTTTACCAGAGAGAAAAAAACGTTGCGTGGTGACTATTTTTCCTACCGTACTTGCTATTTTACCAACGTTCCTCAGTGCCTTGAAGTGAGATAACGTTCTTTATTACGTGGAAAATAGAGTTCAAAATTGAATAATATTCATCTCAGAATCGTTCTGTTTTGATCACCTTAAAATTCTAGGTTGATATTGTCTTGAAGACCAAATACGTACACATCATTAATTAGAAGATTTTCTTATCTCTTTTCGTCATGATACAAAAAAAAACTGATAAATGATAGATAATATTAATTATTTTTACATTTTCTCATAACTTTACGGGTACAGTTTGATATGCTTAAAGTAAAAATTATAATTACCTAAATCTTTTTTTTGATAATAATATGTATATTTTTATGACTATTTTTGTTGTTATCTATGATGTGGGGTCCGACAGTGTCCTGAAACAAACAAAAACATTTATAAAAAATTATAAACAAAGATTTATATCGTTAGCCTACTGCGACAAAAAAGGTCATGTTGCTGTTCCGCTATCATATAACTTGAAAACGAAATGAGAATAAACAAGGCATCATAAACGTCACAAAGTTAGAACACTTCCTGAAGGCACATGATATGAGAGTTTAATAGCTGAAGGCCAATTCTCGTTCAAAATCTAGTCAACATCTCGGCGACAAACAAATGTCAAAAATGTAAGGAAATTAGAGGTATCTTTGACAGGTTGAGACTGAGATCGGACTGAGAACTTTCCTAAAATTACGAGAATTGCCCCTTTGTTTCTGTTCGTTCAACACCGCCAACATCCAAACTCCGGGCTGTTACTAAGAAATTCCCGATGGAAAACCCCAATAACACTTTGCTCGATCCGGGAGTCGAACCCAATACCCCACGCTCAGCAGTCGCACTTACGACCACGAGACTAATAGGGTAGTCGACAAGGAGGAGTATAAAGACCACTGTATTTTGATAGTCAGGCAAAATCAGAGATAAAATAACTGATGGATTGAGAGTAAATGGACCGGGACAAAACGCTCACATGCCAATGACAGACAGCCAAAATAGTAATTGAATTTGTGCCTAATTTCAGTAACACTGTTAGTTCCACTCCACTAATTTATAGTTGCAGGCGTCTCTAATTAGCTGTAAAATGATTTGTTGGTCTGTTTCGCAGGTCATTAACATAAAACATATGCGTACAGAAGGGCAGCACCATATAACGAACGAAAACGCACGCACACATAGACACGCTTCACGTACAGCGAGTGCAATCGCACTCGCGACTGGCATTTGTTTGAGATCGATGCACGTACGCGTCTATGTGTGCGTGCGCTTCGTATCGCTCGATGTATGTAACTGACCTTCTGTACCTAACCGTTTTGTGTAATTATTATGTTAGTTTCGTATTACGGTGTTGGGTTATGATGTGTAATTATAAAGTATTCATGTATGATCGTGGTACAAGTCATCTGATATTTAGACTCTATTGATGTAACCTATAATATAAATAAATACTAACCCCCTTACTAATAAACGTTGTATAGCGTCTGTATGGTTACACAATGCTTTGTCTTCTTCTTTCGAAAGTCAAATTATGGAAAGAGAGAAATCAGTTTATAACTATTCATCTGATATAATACGTTTATTAGTAAGGGGGATTGTATTTATTTAACAAAATAACAATTCAAACAAAATAAGCTAAGGAAGATTTAATATAAGTACTTACGTAGGATTAAAAATCTAGGGATTGAAAAAAAAATACATAAAATGTTTCTGTTTTTTTCAACATAAAAACTCTAATTAAGGTTAATTAACAAAACAAAACAATTTTGGTGAAATAGTCCCAGAGCGTTTTGTAATTACTAAGAACAGATTAGACTTGGTGCAAAATGGAACGGACAAAAAAAAATGATTTGAACGTAAAATTGTTAATTAAACTATAGAATTAACAAGTACTTCATCATCATCATCATTTAAAGACGTCCACTACTGGACACAAGCTGATTTTGTGCTTCTCGTATCAAGCGGATTCCTGCGGCCTTTACCAGGTCATCGGTCCATGTTGTGGGAGACCTTCCAACGCTAATAAAATACTTCTTTATTCTATGACTAAACCTATTAGACTCTATAAAATAATTCACATATGGACAAACTACTCCATACTACTCGCCACACCCCTCCCTCTCCTCCTCTCTCTCTTTCTCTCTCTCTCTATTTCTATTCAGTTAGACTGGAAGCCGACCCCAAAAAAGTTGGGAAAAGACTAGGCAGATGATGACATGGACAAACTACTGCCCTACGATTCATGTCAGAACGTTGTAAAGAGGGTGACTGGTAATTAGTGACCGATACCTAAACACGTGATTGTACTCATGACAACAAACAACTTTTACTATGGGACCAAACCTGAAATTGCGAAAAAAAAATCTGCTGTTCAGTACATTTTGACCAGTTAGGCGAACATAAACGACTAAACAGCAGATTTTTTTTCGCAATTTCAGGTTTGGTCCCATAGTAAAAGTTGTTTGTTATCATGAGTACAATCACGTGTTTAAGTATGGGTCACTAATTATGATCAGTCACCCTATATATATTATGCTGGTCGATGATGATGACTATACGCAGAAATACTTACGTCTTGGCACCGCAGTGACTGTGGCTTTGGATGTGCTGTCACTGTCGTCAGACTCCGATCGAGTCTGGAAACTTGTTTCTGTGAACAAAAGAACTTTATTAAGAATTATAAAATTGATAAACCAGATAACGTTTATAGACGGGCTATGTCGTTATGGCCCGTTTCAAATCTAGACGAGTACCAATGTGACTTTTTCAATTCATACAGGGTGTCCCGTAATTAATGGATAACCTCTTAAGGGGTCATTGTACTTATCATTATGAACAACTATGGGACCAAACCTGAAATCGCGAAAAAAGAATCGGCTGTTTCCTACATTTTGATGAGTTATGCGAACATAAATGTAGGGAACAGCTGATTTTCGCGTTCAAACAAACAAACAAGGAAACAAACTCTTCAGCTTTATTATTCGTAAATATAGATAAACCTACATGGGCACGGCACTTATGAAACGTCAGAAGCTAGGTGCTCGCTAGTATGGTGTAGCGGTACCTAGTGTAGAAGCTTATGTTCAATTTATCTGGTGGATAGTGCTTACCCAGACGTAGTGTAACAGGCCCTTTAAATTCAAATTCCCAATTCCGTAATAACTATAAAATTACATAAAAGATAAGGACACAAAACATAAGTACCTGTTTTAGCGTCCCTAAAGTCGTTTGCCCATCCAATAAAGGAGAAGTAAAACAATCAAGAGACGAGATAAAAGAGACACTTTCTTACATTTACAACCTCGTGACAGATCAATTAAATAGAAGCTAGGAAGGTCCAATTGTAGCGCTAGACGTGGACTTTTAACAGTTGTAAAGAAAGATGGGAGATGTGCAGAAATGTGTGTTGAAAACAGTGTTTATGATGATCAACTGATGATGATGATCAGCTCATCGACACACTGCTTGAAGTCGTAAACTATTTACTTAAGACTAATAGAATGACAGTTCTAACTTGAATATACGAAAAATAAGTTGATAGTCAATTTGTTATTCAATCATTAATCCAATATTTTTGGGATTTACTCGTATAAATACTCGAGCCATTTGGAGTTAAAAGGGCCGCGGATGGGTCCGAGTGCTTACTTAGTTTTTCAAGATATCGCCAAGCAGTTGGTCGACTCTTCACGTGACCAGAGGGCCGGCCTAAGTGGCAATGCTGCCAGCCTTTTGGGCACTTTTCCTCTTGACAGCGATGCGGAAGAATTTATATCTTACCTTGTTTTATATGGACAGTCAGTTATAGCAATTAGCTGACCCACCTTTGCATAAATGGTTAAGATTTTTTGTTTTATTTATATGAGCAAAGTAAATAAAATCACGAATAAAATAATTATAAAATTCTACATTATTTCATTATTAAATTTTCATTATTATTATTATTTTGAGACTTTTAAATTATATAAAGACGAAAAATAGATTAAAAAAGATCCCTGATTTTACGATTAGTGCGTTTCGTCTTTTCACATAACTCGTTACTTCCTCCACTATCGTATTTCAGAGCTTATGACTGTTTTCTCTCTTATTTCAAAGTAAACACCCGAAATGTTGAAACTAAACGGAAGAAGAGAGTCATCAATTTTATTAAATTAGATCAAGAGTAATGGTCTAACGAGACGATGCTTCGGGGCTGCGAAGGTCGCGATAAGGAGTTTATAGACAGAGTGACTTTCAACAAAATGGCTTGGAGAATTTTATGGTTTTACACTTTCGGGTGTCGTAAACGGCGACTTAGGGATCGTGTCAAGTGGATGGGGTGTAGCTAAGTACACTTTTTTGTTTAGACTGTTATCATATCACCAATCCCTCTACTGGAGTGGTCCTCTCAAATATGTGTGGTAATTTCTTCCAAATACCATTTCAGACTGTGACCTCTGAGTTTGTTTCGGCATTACCTCTCAAAGTAGTCGGATAGAAAACGCCGACCTCATCTAGTTTATTTTTTATAATAGGAACTATACACTATCTACGGTCGTTGACCCAGAAAAAACATACATTTTTTGTTTGTCAGGTCAATGATGTTTAGGTATCGATATCCATCACGTCTGCGGAGTTTCGCTAACTAATTTTATTTAACCTTGTATAAATAAATAGCACAATTTAATACACTTTCATCATCATAATTTCAGGCGAAAGACATACACTGCTGGACACATGCCTCCCCCAAGCACAGCCACTTCGACCGATTCTCTGGTTCTCGCATCCAGCTGATTCTTGCCGCCTTCACAAGATCACCGGTCCACCTTGTGAGAGGCCTTCCAACGCTACATCTTCCAGCACAATACACTTTATTTATAAAATATCATTACATTTAATTCGAAAACGGTACTGCTAGGTTTTTTTTTCATGTTTTTAGTAATAATAATACATTGTATAGTGAACATTATAATTAATATTTTTCATAGAAATGGCGAAATAACAACAACATTTTATACAAAATCAGCTGGTTTTAGGGCCCTACAAAGCACAGACAGGAAGAGTAATATATAAACTAATTAAATTAAGAAATAAATGTTTTCGTCGACTCCCTAATAAAATTGTTTACGAAACAAACAAGGAGAGAAAAATGTGAGTGGAACGATGTAATAAATGAAGGATATGTACATTGTTTCTTTTTTAATTTTGAACGTAAGGAATATTTACTCATAACTAGCAGCGCCCCGCGGCTTCACCCGCATAAGTGTCGATCCCGTGGGAATATCGAGATAAAAAGTATCTTTTGTGTTAATCCTGGTTATAAGCTATATGTGTGCCAAATTTCATTCAAATCCATTCAGTAGTTTTAGCGTGAAGAAGTAACAAACATGCAACCAGACTCACAAGCTTTCGTCTTTATAATATTAGTAGGATGTATTATGTTATATTATTGTAAAGCCTGTCTCTTTTTTAATCATTAATTAAATAAAAAAAAATTATTCAGAATCAAAAAATGAAATGAACTTAAATAACAACTTAATCAATACTTTGTTACCTAATGAATAAAAAAAAGAAAAATTATAATATTCTTAACTATAACTATGTATTCGTCATCATCATCAGCCTATAGCAGTCCACTGCTGGATATAACCCTCTCCTATTGCACGCCATTCAACTCGATTTTCGGCAACTCTCATCCAGCTGCTACCAGCCATCCTGCGAAGATCGTCGCTCCACCTAGCCTGAGGGCGTCCCACCTTACGTTTACCGATTCGCGGTCTCCACTCAAGAACACGTCTACCCCAACGTTCATCGGTTCTACGGCTAATATGGCCGGCCCATTGCCACTTCAGCTTGCATATTTATTAACTATGTATTAATAAACTAAAATATGGAGTCGAAAAATGTTGTCCGCATCACTGTCGACTGAGACCGGACCCAAGAGACCGGCGGCATTGCCACGTTGTGTGACAATGCTTAGCCTCTGGCTAGGGTAAAAGCTAGCCTTTGGGTCACTGAAAGTGTCATTCAGCCGCTTAGAGATTTCAGTTAGCTTGACTTAAAATTTACAGTTTATTAACAGCATACCTAGGAAGGTCTCTTTTCAAATAATAATGTATGTTAAGGAGGAGATTTAAGACCTCAGTTGCAATGAAAACTGCTTAAAAACTTCCCATACAACATTGTTCCTGCATCAAATAACATCCCAACTATGCTAAGAATAGTGATTGCAATATTATTAATATCATCGTTCGGAGCAATCATTCATAGGGATGCCCAAGTTTATTGCCAATAAACTTTGTAGCGAGAAACGTAGCAAACACCTACGCCGTAGCACCGCCTACGCCGTAGCAACACCCATAGATGTTGCTACGGCGTAGGCGGAGACTACGGTATACCGTGTACGAATAATGTAATGTACGAACTCGGTGTCACCGAGTTCGTACATTGTAGCCTCGATGTTTGTTGTTAGACTGTTGTTAGTCTATTTATACTCAACCAACTCAAAGACAAAAGGAGGAATATCCTCTTCCTCCTTTTACTCCTTTCACTTTTTTTCACTGAAGAGTTCTTTAAAACATATTCACATGCTTATGTTTTAAAGAACTATCCAGTGAGACGTCACAATACGTACTTAACTACAGTCAGCGACAAAAGTTGATTAATTCTTCAGATTTATAAATCATAATTATAAAGCTAAATGTTTAATTAAAATCTGAACTAAAGTAAAATATCAAAATTATTAACTCTTTGCTATAATAATATGAAATAAACAAGAATAATAATTATGAAATGTGTAATTACATCCGATTAACAGAATGATGAGCCTGAAAATATTCAGATACAACGAAAAAATGCAAGCGCATTACGCTTCAGTATGCTTCTACGTAATGTAATAATAAATTACGATATATTATTTATTTACATTACATGTATTTATATTTGCAGCCTTACAATATGTCGTATATTTTTGTGTCAATTTAGATGATGACTGTGTGGCAGTTGTAGCAATCGACTTTTGCCGCTAACCATACCTAATGATTTCATCAAATGATATTAAAAATATCCCACGGGAACGTTCAACCGGGATTAAAAGTACCTTCTTTGTTAGTCCAGGTTGTAAACCGTTTTTCCACCAATCTGGAACATACATCCAGACAAACGGACAACAAAAAAAATTGTATATTTTTGGCATCAGAATCGTTCCCACCGTAGTAATTATTATTTTTAAAAAATTTAAAGAATAGTTTTGACTTCGCTAAGATTTTATTAATGTATAGATGAATAGACTAGCTTCTGCCTGCGGCTCCGCCCGCGTGGATGTCGGAAATGATCCTACCTAAACGTGCTACCAGAACAAAAATTAGCCTAATTATGTTACTTCAAAATATTAACTAAGTATCTGCCAGTAAAAGTTCCGTCAAAATCAATCAAGCCGTTTCGAAGATTTGTCGGAACAAATAGACAGACAGACAGACAAAAATAAAAATATTTTTTTTTGTTATAACTATCTTTGTTTTGTTGTAAGTGGCGTATATACTATAATGTATTTAGTACAAAGCTGTTATTTTGATATTAAAACTTCAATTTTATTTATTTGTATAGATACACTTAAGCTCTACAATTAAAAAACAAAAGCAACAAAAGCAGAAGTGATTTAATTACAAACTTAATTGAATGCCTTGTAGAGAGACTTGTGGTTAAGTAATAACAGCCGCACGGGTCGAACGATCAGGTTAAGATACGCTTCCCACGGTTGGTCCGTGGACGGGTGACCATCTTCACATACCAAGACCCCTCCGTGCCTCAGAAAGCACATTAAGCCTTTGGTCCCGTCTGTCATTCGTGGACATTTGACAGTCTTTATGGGTCGTCAGAAGCCCGAAAGTCTGACAACCAGTCTTACCAAGGGGTATCGTATTACCCAGTAACTGGGTTGTGGAGGTCAGATAAGCAGTCGTTCCATGTAAAATACTGGTATTCAGCTGCATCCGGTTAGACTGGCAGCCGATCCCAACAAGCCAGCAAGCAAGAAAACTAGGCAGATGATGATATGCATGCCTTGTCAACAAAACAAACTGGATTTGCCTGCACTTGAAACCTCGAAGAGATTTTAATTTTTCGCAACAACAAATTTAAGAGAAAGAACACACTTGACAAAACTTTGATTAATAATCTTAGAAAGCAATCTAACTTTGGCCAGCAGACGTGTAATTAAAAAAAGATTTATTTAACTTGGACAATGAAAATTGATTAGCATAACTGTCAAAAATTGTCGTTACTCAAAATCTTCACGTATTTTTTCAAAGTTTTTGTAGGACAGTGAGAGCGAAATTGTTTTTGATGGGGACAAAAAAAAATCTAACTGGAAAAAAAATAAGAGAAAATACGAGGACGAAATTCTTCTAGAGGAGCATAATTTGATAATGTGGTACTAAAGGTCTTTCATTGGTGCAGCAAAACAGTTAGATTTTCTCATAACTCATACTAAATAATAATATATTATAATAAGTTTAATAATAATAACTTTATTAATCATCGGTTGCTGCCACATTTCATCAAAATTTCCTAAAGGGCCTCTATGAGTTGGCTTCGGCCCCTTGTACGCCTTCCAAAGGACCGGGACCCCAGGGTCCTGAGATATATAAATTCATAAAAAGTTTATTAATCATAAAGTAAAAATACAATGTGATGGATTCAGTGACTTCAAGTAACAACAATATCAGAAGACGTTGACCCCAAAAAAAAAACCAGATCATTAATTTTTAAACGTGCTTAGATATGGATACCCATCCCGTCTGCATAGTTTCGCTAACTAATTTAATTTGACCTTGTAGATACATCACTTAAATAAAAAAGGAATACTTCTCAAAACTCTGGACCGCCTAAACTAAATTCAAATTTCATTTAAACATAAAGTTCCTCTCAATACCTAAATATATAACCTGTCAAAGCAAAATAATCCTAAAAATCAGCTTGAAAGGTTTTGGCATAACTAAATAATAATTTAGCGGAGCTTCGAAGGGAATTCAATTAATGATAACAGCGTCTAGAATTTGAATAGCGTTCATTTGAGATGTCAGACTGAAATATACGAGGAGGGACTGTCTCATAATTCAAACGAAACGTGAGAACTGGAAGCGTTTGTAGATCGTCGCTGGATGTGTCTTTAGTATTTGTGAGTCATTCGTTCATGTCCATTGTCTATACAGGGTTATTGGTAAAATATTGACAACCTCTCAGGACTATATTACTAACATCATAAACTACAACTTTTTTTCTATGACTTTTATTAATTCATCAGACTTTCATACAAAAATGAAAATATTTAAATTCACCGAATTGAAATATCTCTTACGAACTCTACGCGAAGCAAAAAAAAACGCTAGTTAGGTTAACAAACTGCCAATGCAGGACTATGGCATGCATATATAATTTAGCGTAGGTAGGCGTAGGTGAAAAAGTTTAAATTATAAGATATGTCTTAAAAAAAAGGAGCCACGTCTGCCAAAAAACTGCTTTGCAGTATGACAGAGTATATTTTGTTAAAAAATTGTTTCTGTGAATAAACACTATTTTTTTTTCTTTTTCATGTATATACATATATTTTTACGTGTTTGAATATCAAATTCAAGCATGTATTTCCTATGAGAACATGCGCAATAACTTTTCATTTGAAGACAGACTCCTTGTCAATGTCTCAAAATACTGCTAACGATACGTCTTTGCTCAGCCGGTGGATATTTCAGACTAAGGAAAAAAAAACAGAGGGGCAATTCTCGTAATATTAAGAACGTTCACAGTCACATCTACCAAAAAACCTATGTAAATTCTAAAAACACCTATGTATTTTTGACAGATTGAGACTGAGATGTGAAACTTGAAAAAAAAAACAAAAAATTTATCAAAAATGTAGGGAGTTCATAGTATTAGGAACTCCCTACATTTTTGACAGATTGAGACTGACAAGTTTTTGACATTGATTGTCGCTGAGATGAGATTGCGACTAGATTTGAAACTTTTTTAATTACGAGAATTGGCCTTCTGTTAACAAGGAAGTTTGACAAACAAAATAAGTTGCCAATTCCAGAGCGTAGATATCTGTGGAGGAAAACAGGAAAGGTACCTACTTCATGTGACTCTTTTTCAATCAGACATAACATCGCGCCTCTTTTTCTGGAAGGGTTCGAAAGCGGTGTACCTACATAGTACCGTAGATGCTGGACCTCTTTCATAATGCAGGCCGGTCATAATTGATGGCATCTGCTGTTCGACCGTTCAAGTGTATGTCAAAGAAAGAGATTAGGTTTGACGTGTAAAATAGAAAGTGATAATTTTAAGATGATATAATGGAAAAGTCTCCAAAATAATATCTTATGAAATGATATAGGAGTTTGATTTAGTAAATGCTCCCATCTGTAGCTTAGTCGCCCCTTATAGTACCTACACCCAAATTTCGCCAGCTATTGTCACTTGTTTTCGATTTTAGATCAGTTGATACAAAATCATAGTTAACATTACTTTTGCGAAAGATAAGAACTTTGCTTTCAACGAACAAGGTCATCTCAAAAATTTGGTCTAAGCGTTACCATTTATCTACTATTCGAGTCTCATTTTGACTAGATACGGTCAAACATCATAATTTTACGTGAAACTACTGCCATCAGACCTCCCTAACTTATTTACTGACCAAAATTTATATCTTAAGGATCTCCTAGTTTTCAAACTTTAGATATTTAGAGAATGGTCACCGAACCACCGACTTGCGTAGTTACTTTCCTACTTTATGCGAATCGCAAAGCTGACCACGAGAGAGCTCTCATCACAAATTAACATTTGCCCAGATTACAATCCTAACTAATAATAATAGTCCTCTAAACCGTATTTCAGCCATGGCGTCCAATTTCAACGGAAACTAGCCTTCGGCGCGGGAGATATTATAGTGCACAAGTGTGTGTGCAGTCTCAATCTCTCATAGTCCGATAGGACAGCAATCCGACACAATCGGAGAGAGATCAGGTGCAGAACCACCGTTCCTCTGAAAAACCTAATAGCTTCACTCCACTCCTGTCCTCCTCCATCTCTTATCCTAAGTAATATTATAAATGCGATAGAGAGTTTGTTTGAATGTTACGCTTTCAAACTAAAACGGCTTAATGGATATAGATGAAAGAACATTGGGACCCTTACCATGGAAAATTTACACACGGCGGACAAAGATGAAATTAATTAATTATTATTACAATTCTATAAAGGATGGTGAAAACTACATCAAACATCTTTGTGTAGTTTACAAGAACTAAGCGCAGTCAAGATAAAAAAGCGTCTTTGTTATGTCATCTACAGATATCTAGTAATCATTTAAAATATCATTTTTAAGCCACCTGGATCGAAACGAACAATAATGTCTCATCCAGAAAACAAATTACATTATCTATGTGACAATGTACCCAAGCGATTGTAAGGTACGTAACAATTTATTGTCAAATTGCCTCATACCAAATCCTGAATATTGAATAGAACGTACTAAATAGATTTATGTTGCCTGTCCAACTCATATTGTTTATGTTTAATTAAAGGCAATTTACAATAAAATATGGTTTCTCGGATCTAAGGACCAGATACAATGTGCCGCTACAATGGCGACTTTAATTTATCATGGGTAAGGGCTAGTGGCCAGTAATGATACAAATTACAACAACGTAAAATCATTCGTAATTTGAAAACTTCTGCCTGCACCGCTCGCCGACATAGGTTTCTCTCTCTCTCTTTCCTTCAATTCACCTATTTTTTGCACGTTATTCGTTTTCGTATTGTTTGTGACCACGCTACCGATTTGGGGTAACCTGTAATGATAGTTGTGTTGGGAAAAATAAATAAATAATTTCATTGATACGATATTATGATCCATAACCCCGGAAAATGACCTTTGCGCTACAGTTCTTTAAGTACAGGTTCCAAGATGTTAATTTAGAAAATTGTAAATAAATAAATAATAGCGTTTAATGAAATTAAAATATGTTTAAAAAACGAAAACGTGAAACTGTATACCTACGTGTGTTAAATTAATGTTGCCATTAAAGCGGCTGTATAACACTACTTGGAGTTTGAGCAATTTTCTTAAGAATGACAATTTTAATTACGGATATTGAATGCTTGTTGAAAGGCAAACATTTCTGTCTAAGATTAGGTATTAGAAAGTTCTATGAATAGAATGAACAGCTTCTTTAACCTAGTTTCTTGTTAATAGATTTCTGAGCGAAGCTAAAATATTAAAATCCAAAACTAGTGATCTTGTTTAATGATTACTTATGATAAGTGATGTTTTTATTTGTAAATAAATTTTAGAAAACACATTTACACGCCAATAATATTATCAAAACAAGATGTGGTCTCTGTTTCCTACGAGTATCCGACTACTCTGAGAAAAAACACCGAAACCAACTCAGAAGTCACAGGCTCTTTTGGAGCCAGACATTATCTTGGTTCATGTGAGGACCATGTAGATTAGTATCTAGGATGGTCCAAGTCATTTATAGGTTAATCCAATTTATCCAACTAGCTATTCGGTAAAACTTAGCTGACCCAAGAACTGACATAACATAATCTTTAATTAGCCTATAATGTTCCCACTGCCGAGACACAGGCCTCCACTCGGAGAGAAAGAGTGGGAATGTAATCTACCACACTGGCCACATGCCTTCGAATTTTTGGTTTTAGGTCATGTTGGTTTCCTCACAATGTTTTCTTTCACCGTTTTGAGAGCAGTGATGATGAAATAATTTACAAAAAGTAAAGCGCCTGTCTGCGTTTGAACCTACGACCTCTAGCTCGTAAGTCGCGACTGTTGCCGCTGGGCCCCACTAAACAAGGCGCAGCATAATTATTCCTGCTGTAGATTCACTAGGTACGGTCAAACAAAACACTAATAACCCTATTATTGCTGACCTGAATCACAAGCACAACAAAATACATTTAAATAGCACTAATTATAATTATCAAGCCCAGTAACCAATTCGCAAATGTTCAAAGCGTCCGCCTCAAAATACAATTTCCTGCATTATTTGCAAAATTCGTTATCAAATTCCATTTTATCTCACTCGCATGGATGTACGGTAAACACACAACGTTCGATAGTAACGTATTTAACTGTATGGACGGGAATCATATTATTTGAAAAGCCTAATTATGCACATATATGAATTAGTAATGAGTGAATAGTACGTGCTTCTGTTTTGGTTTTCGTAGTGCGTTAATAAACTAATGGAAAGCTATTACTGTTTGTTCAATATTCTGTTAGTGAAGTTCTTTTGGTTCGTTTGTTTTTCGGTTCTAGCGTTGCTAAGCAGAATAATGCATAATCAGCAAAAAACGCTCCCACTGTTGAAACACAGACCTCCTCTCTATGAGAGGGACTGGGCCATAACCCACCGCTTGGGCCTGGTGCGGGTTTGTGGATGTCACATGTGTTCGAATTTTTGTCAGGGTTTTGTTCTGAGTAAAATAATTACTGGTCCAAAGTATATTCCTAGGGGGACACCGAGTCGTTACTATTGAACCACTATTGTATTAGGTTTAAATAAAGTAAAATGATAAGTTACTGGTATTAATACAGTGTATTTATTCACTTACCGGTATCAAACCTTGGTCTACTAGGCAATCTGCTTGGTAGGTCCTGGTTTTCCACGTGATCAAACGTTCTGAAGCCCAACGCAAATTCTGCGTAAGGACTTATCTCGAACATTTCTGTGGAATAAAATACTATTGACTAATACGTTTTTCATGAAGTTAGGTTAAAAAGTTATAATAAATACCTATACACTTTTATGCAGTAATTGTTATATTATCTTTTTCATTTTCAACGAAATCTCCAAATGGCTGATTGTCAATTCCTGTGACTCAAGGGCTGGCTTTTTTTTAGTTTGGCCAGAGGCTAAATATTGCAATACAATGTGATTTCTCAAGCAATGAGCAAGCTTAAATAAATGTTTAAGCTTTCGGCCAATCATTGGATTGGCCGAAAGGTGTCCATTGTTTCGGAATATCAGAAAATTACTAATAACACTGAAAAGCAACGGCTAAATGCATCAAATTGTCTTTCGATATATATTTTGGCAGTGTTGGATTTATTATATTTATTACGAACCAGTATTGCTGATTGGGGACAAGCTTTACGACCCATCCAGATAGATGTTGTTCAATCATCGAAGATAGACAACGAAGAGGTAATTTAACTTAGGTATTATCTTACCATTCTTGCTAGCCTTTCTGTTATGTACAGGCGAGGTGTATATTCTTGGCCCGTGTGCGTATCGCTCCTTATGTTCTGACTGAGACGCTACGCTCTCATTACGGGATTTAACTTCATCAGCAATGGAGTGCCGGTACTGGGATGTATAATTTTGCCTGTTTGGAAAGTAAACTCTGATTAGTATTCAAAACTGATCGCGTAGAATTATGGATTTGACCTCGGAACAAAGTTTCGGAGTAGGTATAACGTTGGCGTAAATCCACTTTGTTTTTATTAGCTTCAACACAATATTTTTTTAAGGACTTTGGAACGCTATTGGTCGATTATTTTAGCAGGAGTCTTGGTAGCGTAATAGCTCTCATTTGTTTTCCATTAGTGCTACAAACCAATTATAATATTATCCAACGTTGTTAATTGGTTAATCTCTCTCTTTTTAACACAGCATGAGCTTTTCTCGTGATTAATTGATAAATAAGTAAAATAAAACGCGTTTATTCAAAATGAAAATGAATAAAATAAAAAAACTACATAGGCACTTATGAGACGTCAGAAACTAGGCGCATGGTTCCAATTGGTCGTTTGCTATAGAGACGAACCATCTAGAAACTCGACGGTTACTCTTTTAAAAATAATTGGTGTTTACAATATTTCCAAATTACCGTCTTAATGAGACGACCGTTTAGGCCTGTCAACAAGTACCACGTACTTAATTTAATATATATTTGCCTTTAAGGATATATGACAATAGAGACTGTGCTTTATTTTAAAACAACAAACATCTACTCAATACTCAGCTCGATTGGATAGACTAGCAAATCAACCTAATAACGTTCCCACTGCTGGGATACAGGCCTCCTCTCTGAGAGGGAGTGGGCCAGAATCCACCATGCTGGCTCAGTGTGTGTTGGTAGATATTACAGACAGACAGGTTGGACAGACTAGCTACTGAATTATTATAATTATATTCTCTTTCAATATTTAATTTTCCTGGCAATCGAATGACAGTATTTAATGAGTAATCATGATGGTTCAGATAATAGATTGATAATTATTAATAACTGTACGGGCGTGTAAACACAAATTGTTCTGTTTGTTAGTAATTATTGAATATAATAACTGATCCTGTTGGCTTGCTGTTAATGGAATATTGTGGGATTGGTAGAAAATAATGGTGATTCTTTCAGTACGAATATTGTTATGGTCCTTTCACGGGCTCTACTTGACCCTGATAACTACAATCAAAAATACAATAAGATACTTTTTTTTTTGTTTTGTGAAGAGTTACTATTTTAGATTTTAATTTGATTTTATTCGTCTGTAAATTTTCTATGTAATAAATCTATATAAATAAAACAAAGTCGGGCTAGTTACAACATTTATAACTCAAGAACGGCTGGACAGATTTCTATGATATTTGATTTGTCTTCGCCCCGAATAGAATAACTATTAAAACATGAGAAAAATTCAAAGGCGGTATGAAGTTCGGATATATCAACTAGTTAATTATAAATCACTCATTTACAGACCCAGTTTATTGCGAAGGATATAATAATTACAAAATATTAAAAAACTAGTCGAGATGAGTCGTGGGAAGCCCGGTTGGAACGAATTTCCTTTAGCTTTTGCAGTATAATATGTTAACTATCACGACAAAATTTGGTCCCACAGTAGAACAATAAGTCGCAGACAAAAACACCACTGAATTCAAAACAAGATGGTTGCCAGACTTGCCAGTCAATATGAGCATCACTTACCTATGTCTTCTAAACAGTATACAGAAGAAAGCCATAAGGCATATGACGAGAAGAATAGAACTGCAGATGATGACCAGCATGTTGAGGTCAAACAGCTCTGATGGGGGACCGATTTCCTCTGCAACAAATTATTTAATGTTAATATCAGTTTCGGGGTCCGTGGCTAAATAATAACAGCCGCACAGGTCGATCGATCAGGTTAAGCTACGCTTGCCGCGGTTGGTCTGTGGATGGGTGACCATCTTTACATACTGAGACCCCTCCGTCCCTCGGAAAGCACGTTAAGCCGTTGGTCCCGGCTGTCATTCGTGGATCTTTGACAGTCGTTACGGGTAGTCAGAAGCCCGAAAGTCTGACAACCGGTCTTACCAAGGGGTATCGTATTACCCAGTAACTGGGTTGTGGAGGTCAGATAGGCAGTCGCTCCATGTAAAATACTGGTATTCAGCTGCATCCGGTTAGACTGGAAGCCGACCCCAACATAGTTGGGAAAAGGCTAGGCAGATGATGATGATCAGTTTCATCGACATTAAAGAGTTACTGGCTTCCACTTAACGAGCTAAACGCGGTTGTCATGGTTTAATTTAAGCAACGGTAGTTCATATTTTTTCAGTAAACAATTTTATAACTTAGCCGTGGCTATTATGAACCCAAAAATTTGACGCCCGATCTAATTTTAGAATTTATTCAAATGCGAGAAGTTTAAGTGAGTAAATTGCGGGAGTTTGATGGCAGTATTTAATATATTATAAGGATTTAGTCAACTAAAAGCTGAAATTTTGACTCTATTTATAAACTTGGTAGGTAAGTGAAATTATTAAGCTTTAGCTTATGCTAACACTTAACGAGCCCGAGAGTCACTGCTACTATCCTTCATTGTAATCATTTTTTTGTACTGGACCATACCTAGGAACCTTCTGGTTACGAAGATATTGAAGGTCAAAATTCAAACATTTACCAACTTTTTTTTTTACGAAAACTTGTTTTCCATGTTATAACACAACTTTAAATACCCTCACGACCTAGTACTGGAGGCCTACCACAGGCTCTTAACGCGATTCATTTTAGGACCAAAACTGAACTGTTCTTCTAATTCGTACCATGACGTCAGTTTAACGATTCAGTTTAGGCCGTGCCATCTGCTGACAGCGATTGTCCCAAACTGAGTCGCAAGTTTTGGTTTCATTCATACTTGTTTGGTACCATGACATCCATAGAGCAGCTCAAGCGATGCAGTTTAGGAACCTAAACTGAAATGTCTTGTTTTTGAATCGTTTTTAATTAGATCATGGTAGGCCACCTGTACTGTTGCATGCACCTATAAGCACAATGCTTTGCGTGTGTAATATTGTGCATTACCGCAATCAGAATCAGACCAAAAATAAAAATCGTTTCCCAGCAATTAATTTTAATGCAATGTTACTTAGTTTGATGTACAGAATTCGTAGTTGACGGCTACAGCTGTCGTCACGTAAAAAGAACGCTGAGCGACAGTGGAGGGGGTGTGTCTGTGCACGGATACAGTCTTGTCCCAAAGTACAAGGCTATTGTTTCATATATACAAAGAGTAATTGTTTCATTGTAGAATCATAATAGTTACTTTACTAACGTCGCGCTCCCTTCATACCACCAATTTGATCGTTAAATCGCTCAGTGCGCAGGTAAACGCCAGCGTTCTTTTTACGTGACGGGAACAATATGTGATGTGTCTTTTTACCCTCTGTATAATCAAGTCAATTTCCAAGTAGTCTTACTATGAACATAACCATAAATACAGTTGAACAAGGAATAGGGAACTAGTAATATTGTGTAACAATATATTGCAGCTATCAATCCTACCCTAGCGTAGTACGATAATATCGCTCCGCCAGACAGAGATTTAAATCGTTAGATTTGCCTACACCGTAATTTCGTTGCTCGAAAAGCAAATCGCACTGAGGGTCTAGTCTCTAAGTTCGTTAACGAAGATACGGGGCCGTCCGAAAGTAGTTGATCCATCAAAACAAGTTTGAAATTCAATTTTTTGAGCGGGTAAATACATATCGGGAGTACTGCACCCTAATTGTGTAACACACGCCACAATCTGAATAATTTTGAAGGATATTGCTAATCCATTGCTTCATATGTTCGAAAAAATTGCCTGCTCACCGACGTAAAAAACACGATGAGTATTGTTAAACTGTCAAATTGAAAGCCATTCCTACTGTTAGTGTATTACACAATTACCCCATATACAACTGTAAAATCGTATTGACAAGCATTTTGTTCGGCCCCCGAACTAATCATATATACGTAAGTGATACGGAGTAGGATACGCCCGTAATTTCTGCCCAAATTACGGATTTCATGCTTAGGGAGTAGGCCCTTTAACTTGCAAATGCCGGGCGCATGTACCTAACATTTTTATCCCACTAAAGACCTATGGAAATTATAATTTGTATAATTATGTATGCAAATAAATAAACAAACAGTACTGAGAAGAGTGATCTCACATAAACTGTGTATGGCGATTTCATGACAGTCAAGTCAACTCACTGCGACATTATTGTCAAAACAAAACAGAAACGCGACCATCTTTTGACGGAGTAGGGCGAATCTAACAATTATATCTTTGTCTCCAGAATTGTTAGTGTATACGAGTATCATTGATGTTTCGATACATATTGTTATATTGAGGTTTGAATGTTCAATATTCCTGTAAGACTACAGGCATATTGTATTCGAGTATTCTCGTAATGTTTGTTTAGAGAAATAAATTTAAGAGAATTACTTAAATTACGTCACGATTTAAAAGATGTTCTGCGAAATACCTAGCAATTTTAACACGTTGGAATAATTTTAAGTTCATCTATAGTGCCCTCCAAAAGTTAGTTGACATTGTTCCACTTCAGCTGTACCTAACCCCACTGCATGTTTTAAAATTCTTTTTTCAAATGTTTGAACTTGTACACTATAAAAATTTTATTGACCAATTCGACTACGTGGTACCAACCTATGATAAGGGATTACCAGTTTTGTTTTATAACCATGTTTCATTTATGCTATAATAATGTGGCTTTGCAGCTGAAGTGGAAAAATTTCATCTAACTTTTGGAGGGCTCTGTATACCTAATTATATTGTTACGTTGTGGTTGTTTTATTGTATCTTTTGATTATTAAAGTTGAAGGAAAATCTTACCACTAAGTTATGTTGTATAAATCACGTTGCTCTATTAAAAAATTAAGGTCTTACATTTGGCCCCAATGCTAACGCCAAGATTATAAACCAATAATATTAACAGGGCTTAAAACTAAAAGCAGCATATTATAAGTAGAAAACACAGTCTCAAAACACCCGCAACCTCCTTAGATTACAAAGCATTTAGAAACCACAACAAAATTTAATCAAAGCCCTTACATAAAAACACAATGATGAACTATAAAACGATCCTAAAATATACTTCAATAATAATCGACATCACGACTCCAAAACAGAGCAACCATAATCAGCTTTACGACAAAATTTTGATGAAATAATTTATGTTTGACGCGTCAAAACATTCTTAGAAGTTGGTGGTGAACTGGATGGCTTGATTTTGGTTGTAAAGGCATGGTTATGGTGCGTTTGGTAAGCGCTTAGGAAACTGTATTTGCAAAACATTGTTGCCTGTATTAATTTGCAGTGTTGGTAGATTGTAAAAGTAAGTATTGTCATTTTAGTGACAAAGAAAATTTGTAAGTTTGGAGTTCACATTTAAAAGTCATTGTGTTATCAAGACCTTAATGTATTTGTAGATAATTCAAACGGTACATCGCCAATTACATGAGTTAACATAGAAACATTTATATTGTATGTAATTAAACTAAAAAATCAACATGGAATACTGCACTCTCTTGCATACTTTAAAAGAAAGAGAAAGAGAAAGTATGCAAGAGAGTCCAGTATTCCATGTTGATTTTTTAGTTTATATGTCTGGACATATACGCATAATTTTACTCCATTTACCCGCAAACACATCACGTTCAGGGTGGGCAGTCAGAAGGGCGTGGGGCTTTGAGCATCTTTAAAGTGTGACATACTGGGGATTCGGCTTTAGTGACGGTTAGATACTGTTGAAAGATCATAGTGCATGAATCTTCTACATAGTTATAAAGCAGTACCATGACTGAATTAAAGAATCAATCTAAAAGTGTCGATAGATTTGCTCATATTTTGACGATCTTTATTGTCGCTGGATGTGCTGTGTTTTGAAGTTCAATAAGGTCTGTCAGCTTCTTACAGGTTAGTTCGGTTTAATCGATCGGGAATGTCAACTGTAAAAAATGCGATGTCGATGGTCTGTTGCTTACACATTTACTCGAGTATGTTAGACAATAATTTCAATCGTTGATTAATCAAGCAATTCTGTAGGATATGTTACTATTTGTTTGAAATATTTGTGTGAAAAGAGCAGCTCAAAGTAAGCGTTAGTCGGAACATTAATCTCATGTTTCGCCCCAAAATTTTTAAAGCCCGAAAATCAATGCTGAAAATTGACCTTTATTTGGGGTAACCTAGTTTTTATTTGAGTTGGGCGCTCTGTGAGTTAATGAGGGGCTTATGACTTAATAATAACAGCCGCACAGGTCAATCGATCAGGTTAAGCTACGCTTGCCGCGGTTAGTCTGTGGATGGGTGACCATCTTTACATATCGAGACCCTCCGTGCATCGGAAAGCATGTTAAGCCGCTGGTCTCGGCTGTTATTCGTGGATCTTTGACAGTCGTTACGGGTAGTCAGAAGCCCGAAAGTCTGACAACCAGTCTTACCAAGGAGTATCGTATTACCCAGTAACTAGGTTGTGGAGGTCAGATAGGAAGTCGCTCCATGTAAAATACTGGTATTCAGCTGCGTCCGGTTAGACTGGAAGCCGACCCCAGCATTGTTGGGAAAAGGCTAGGCAGATGATGATGTCCTTCATGAATCACGACCTCTATTCAAGTATGAATTAAATTAAAATTTTGAAGCGCGACATAATCTTAGCTGAAATGAATATTTAATATTAATATTCTAAAATATGCTCAGACTATGAAACGTTGAATTTGAGTGCCAATATTAGTTGGCCTTTCGATACATAGTTCGTGAGGCAAAGTTCGGGATAACTATTACATAACATAATCAGCCTATAATGTTCCCACTGCTGCTGTTACGTTACTGAGAATTTCTTAATGAGTTTTTTTTCCAGTCATCGATCGCAAGTCTCCAAAGCTTAGCAGTCATGCTTTTGATAACCAAGCTCTGCTTTATTAGCTTTTAAAGTCTTAGAATGAGGGGCATATCACGATATGCCCCTCATTTTAAGACTTTTCACAGTCACACTCAAACCTTTTGTCACGACAAAAGGTTTGAGTATGACTGTGAAAAGCAATAAGGCCAAGATCTATAAACATTGCTTAGCACGTACTTTGGTTAAGCATTAGTCCTGTCACTTTCGCACAACTATCAAATTACAAGTGCATGACAGAGACGGGAATATGTCTAAGTCAAAGCACGAGCTAAGCAACGTTTAAAGATCTCGGCGTGACGAATAAGAGTATGTGAAGACTGTGTGAAAGTTGATCTTGCTAAAAAGTGGGTCAATACTTAGAAGAATGCTAATATGCATTATTATATTATTATTATAAACCTGTGTTGACACACTGCAGGGCAAAGGCCGCCCTTACCTCTTTTAGCCTTTCCCGGTCTACTGCGAAGGTGGGCCAATCTTTAAAGAAGGAGTCCAGCTCATCCCGCCATCTCTTTCTGGGCCTGCCGCGTAGTCGTTTCCGGCTATTTGGGATTCACCGAGTGGTGGTATTGGTTATTGCTGCTCAAACATGCGACAGATGTGGCCAGCCCAGTTCCACTTTAGTCAGCAGCTATGTGGCCAGCGCTATTTGTGATTTGGAACGAAGTATAGAGTTCCTAATGCGGTCTGTGAGTTTGACACCGATTTAACTTCGTTCCATAGCCCGTTGGCAGACTCCAAGTGCGGACAAGACCATGTTTGCGCTCTGTAGGTGACTAATAGATATATATAGAAGAAAAAGATAGGCCAAGAGGATGATGACATTAAATTTGCTTTTATTTTTCTCTTATATCAAAGGGAAAAAATTCCGGGAAGCCGAAAATGTTGAGATATTTATGAGTGACGTCTAATTTTGTCATTCAATATTGGATCGGATTATGACTATTATTGTCTCGTAAAATAGAAATTATTTTTGTTTCAGAATGTCACTTTCTTTTTTGTGAGCCAGTAACTATAGGTTTCAAAGGTAATCATCGCGTTTGTGAATGTGAGCTGGACAGGATAGTACCTACTAAAGAATCGAATTTTAATCACGGCCTTTCTTAGTCATAATTACTGATAATAATGTATTTACAGGACCGAGAGCAGTAGTAGCCTCTGGGCTACCACTGCACCACGCGGGCCCAGTGCGGGTTGGTAGATGTCACATGTCTTCGAATTGTTGGTTCTAGGACATGCCGGTTTCCTCACGATGTTTTCCTTTACCGTCTTTGAAAGCAGTGGTCATGAAATTATTTACACAAAGTAAAGTTACCTGGCTGGGTTCGAATCCACGACCTACAACTCGTAAGTCGGAGCCGTTACCACACCTTTCCACCTCCTCCGCTCCCGCTTATTACTAAACCATAACCCTTAACTTAGCTTCAATGACAATTTCATCTCAGGCCTGTCACGGCAGATAACTAAACTTTTGATACTGAACATCAAAGTTTCGATGAAACTTGTGTCATTTGTTAACAATTATGTTCTTGACAAACTATTAAGGCTTTTGTACACGGCGACGACGGCTTGCTTCGAAACTGAGAATAATTATGAGACATGTAATGTTAAAGTTCATATTGATGCTGCTTTGAAATTGTATATTGATGCCATTGAACAAGTACCTACTTTAGAAAAAATTTTGTATTAGATTCATGTTAAAATTTACATTTGTAAATGTCAAAAGTTTCGTGAAATCGAACATTGCATGGTATGATATCTACGGCAATCTACTCTTCGTATACGGATCAACAGAGCTAATGCAGTGAATTAGGAGAGCCACTGCCAGTGATGTATTAGTGTAATCAGCCTATGATGTTCCAATGCTCCCAGCATTGGAACATCAAAGGCTGATTCCAATGCTGGGACACTGGCCTCCTCAATGTGAGAGGGAGTGGTCCGTAATCACACGTCTTCAAATTTTTTTATTTTAAGACAGGCCGCCTTAGAGTTTGCCAAAGAGCGATGGAACGCACAGGGCAGAATTCGGAACACCACGCTGCGTTCCAAAACGGGCATACTGGATGTAAGAAAGAAGGCTGCCAGGCTCAAATGGGATTGGGCGGGTGACATCAGCCGTATGCACGATGACCACTGGGCAAAAATCTCCACACAATGGGTGCCTGAAGATGGACGGCGCCGCCGAGGTCGGCCCAGAAAGACATGGCGACATGACCTGGACGCGTACCACGGGGGCTGGATCGAGGTGGCACGGGAAAAGAGTTCCTGGAAGGATTTGGGGGCCTCCCCCAAATTCTTTGACCAGTTAACAAAAAAAAAAAGAAAAACGCCTGTCTGTGTTCGAACCTACGACCTACAACTCGTAAGTCGCGAACTTTACCTCCGGGCTACCACTTCCAACCCTCTGTGAAATAGCCCTAAGATCGGTTTGTTGTTACATAAGCGGGGTGATCGATCATGGTTTACAAACTATTTACATTAAGGCAATAAGCGAGATGGTTCGTTAGCTGACCGCGTTCAGAGGAAGCAAGTTTTGAGATGATTTATGTACACGATGTTGTTATTGTTTTCATGTTAGATAACATTATTAGCAAGTGTAGCAAGGCTCATAGTGATGACGAAATCCTGGGAATTACTGGACTTTTGGAGGCAAATTAGCAGGTGGCCCATGTACAGTCAACAAAAGAGACAAGTATGCAGGATCGTTGGATATTATTGATGTTTAGTAAGAAACCGATGGATGTTTTCGAATAAAATTTAATTTTATTAATTAGAAAACAAACAGCTCATTGCATTGGCAGCAGCCACCGACGACGCAGTAGAGGTGGCGAACTTTTGGGCCAACAAGATCTAAATTACAGTCCTGCTAGCGACACGAGGAAGAAGACGATCGGTACATAATTATTTCGATCGAAGCATAAATTAGTGTTAGTTAGGGTTAGTTGACCAATTTATTAAGTAAACTAGCAGCACCCCGCGGTTTCACCCGCATAAGGTGTCGATCCCGTGGGAATATCAAAATAAAATTTATCCTATGTGTACTTTAGTTTTTTATTTATTTGTTTAGTAGGTTAGTTAGTCTTTTATTTTAGTATCTAGTGTATATAGTTATATTGTAATTATAGTTAATGAAAGAACAATAAGTTAGTTTCTTCTTTTTTTATTTTAGTTTTGTGTCATGTTCACCGCAAATAAACGTATTTTCTTTCTTTTTATCTTTTCTTTATATTGAGCATTAGAAATTTCCTATGTGTTATTCTGATGTATAAGCTCTATGACTGTAAAGTTTCATCTAAATCCGTTCAGCCGTTTGTGCGTGAAGAAGTAACAAACATACATATATACACTCACAAAATTTCGCCTTTATAATGAGGTACGAGTATTACGATTAAAGCTACAATAAAGTTCATAATTGCTTGATTGTATGAGCTTGCTTATGATAACAATTATAACAGTTTGCTTGGTCAATAATAGGAGCCCAGGTAAGTCAATTTCCCAGAACCTATTTCCAAGACACGAGTCTGTATTTAAGCTAGACAGAGTTCCCTTGAAAATTAATATTAATGGAGTTCCAGTCACTTGCAACGTTGTCTAACTTTGTGTACCTTAATGTGTCTTGCTAGACCAAACTTAGTCGTGCTGGCTGCACTAGATCACAGGTGGAACTATCCTCTGTGGATCTAGCACGAACGCGCGGAGTAAACGTTACGTAAATTCGAACACGTAACTTTGTATATAGTATGTACCTACAGACGCCAGGACATCAAGCTACTACAATCTGTCAAATTTATTTAATAGATTTTCAACTTTATCGCTAAATCATAAGGTTCAATGTTGATTGGGAAAATTTGACAGTAAGGTAGGTGTAGGTTGATGTGCTGGCGTCTGTACCTTAACAAATAAATAAATAATGTTTACTTAGTTTTAGTAAGTACTTAATTCATATTTATGGGTGATACTAGTTGATCTTGTCACAAAAATTTAAACCAAAATGCTAACGGGTAGTCGTATTTTAGATTGAAAAGCGTTTGAATTTACGTTACGTCGCGCGTTCGTGCTAACCCTCTAGTTATTTAGGACGTAAAGTTGTGGAAGAGCTTTATTTGATGTTCTAGTTGAAGCTGTTGGCTTGGTTGTTTATTTGGAAAGTTACAGGAACTATTTTCACGTCATGCGTCAGTGGTAACGAAATCAGTATAAGCATAATATAGCATAATCAGGCTATAATGTTCCCACTGCTGGGACACAGGCCTCCTCTTTGGGAGAGGGAGGGGCGGTAATCAACCACGCGGGCCCAGTGCGGGTTAGTATTCACATGTCTTCGATTTTTTGGTTCTAGGACATGCCCGTTTCCTTCACCGTTTTGAGAGCAGTAGTGATGAAGTAAAGCGACTGTCTGGGTTCGAACCTACGAGGTTACGACCTTACAACTCGTAAGTCGCTGCCGTTACCACTAGGCCACCACTGCTTTCAAATCAGTATATAGTACATTGGCCTCTTATTCTATTGGAATTTTGTACCTACTGTAGACTAAAGCAATAGTGTCTCTTTTAATCAGTTCTTTTCATCATTTCAGCCGAAAGACGTCCACTGCTGGACATAGGCCTCCCCAAGCACCTCCACTTCGACCGGTTCTGTGCTTCTCGCATCCAACGGTTTCCTGCGGCCTCAGTTCTTTTACTTTATAATTTATTATTGTTAGGATGTGAATCATCTCTCTCTCTCTGTAGTCGGTCCCTCATATCTGAGGATCGTGTTAAGCTTCGGAGTTGCATCAGGAGCGGATGATCCGCCTCCACCGGTTTCTGTCCAGCGCATCCCTTACCACCGTGTAGAATTTAGAGGACGGTGATTCCTTCCCCTGATCCGTCCATCGTGTTGGTGAACGACCGCGCGATCCTTTGTCTTTGGTGTTCCCAACCACAATCAGTTTTTCCAATCTTTCATCGCCTCTGCGTACTATGTAGCCGAAATAGGAGAGAATGCGTTGTTGACATATGGTCGACAAGCGGATGGATGTGAATTAATAAAACACACAACAAAAATTAATTAATACAAATTCGAATTGATACGGTCGAATTAATCTGTTATGTGTATTTGTTTTTAAGTTATCGACTGTTCGCAGCCTGGACCACAAACCGTTCGTGTTGATTACGTAAACAGTAACTAGCTAAGCTCTTTGCATTGAAGGAATTAACGAACTTGCTGTTACGTAGAGTTGGTCCTTTGGGATAAGGAATTCAGTAATCACAATTACTCGTAATATGTTAACAACTTGGTGTAAATCCGAAAACATTATTATATATTATAGTAAAATGAACGATGAAGAACGAAAAATAATATGATATGAAAACGATGAATGGACTATGTGAAAGATTATATGGTTAGAAAGGTTGACAACAGAGATGACGGCATATATAAAGAAGTACGGAAGAAAAAGACATGTGTTCCTCTCAGAGCGCTGATTTCAACCGCACTTTTACGAACCGCACCTTAGCACTTCCACTAACCGTACTGGAAGGAGGATAGCAAAAGCATTGCATAATAAGCCTATATTTCCACTGCTGACAGGCCTCTTCTCTGTGAGAGGGAACGGGCCGTAATCCACCACGCGGACCCAGTGCAGGTTAGGTTGGTAGATGTCACGTGTCTTCGATTTTTTGGTTCTAGGACATGCCGGTTTCCTCACCATGTTTTCCTTCACCGTTTGAGAGCAGTGGTGAGGAAATTATTTACATAAAGTAAAGCGACTGCCTGGATTCGAACCCACGACCTATAACTCGTAAATTTTGGCCATTACGAGTACCAATGGGCTACCACTGTTTACAAAAATATTCAAGACTCGAGTACAAACAATTGAAAATAAAACTCACCTCCATCCAAAGTCTTGGTAGCGTACGTATAAACGGTAGAAGCAGTCCCAGCATCGTTCATCGCAGTCACTCTTAACTGGTACCAGTTTGCGGGGGCGAGAGATCCGACTGCGTATGACGTGGGTATGGACCGAAGAGGTGGGGCCTGGTAGTGGCCCTCGATGTAGCTCCAACCGAGGTTTAGGTCCATGGGCTAGGAGAGGAAGACATTATTTTTAATCTGTTGCAGAACACTGAAAAAGACAATAGAAGTTTTATCGTTATTACGCCTATGAGCGTTCAGCATAATCAGTCTATAATGTTCCCACTGTTGGCACACAGGCCTCCTCTCGGTGAGAGGGAGTGGGCCGTAATCCACCATACAGGCCCGGTGCGGATTAGTAGATGTCTCATGTCTCCGAATTTTTGGTTCTAGGACATGCCGGTTTCCTCATTTGCTACTTAACTAATGCAAATGTAAATCAGCCTTAAGTCATAAAGATGTGTTCATTACTCAAGAAGTAGAATGGCTTAAATGCTAAGTAATAATAATCAAATCTGCCTATTGTAAACGCAAAATTCAAAGCTCCTATTTCGCAAACTAGTTTCACAGTAACAATTTTCTATCATGTTGAAAACTTCGAGCATCGCTATGCAATAACATCCAAACTTCGCAAACTTGGTACAAGGAAAGCTTAATATACAAAGCAAAGTATAATTATCTATAAATAGTATAAATACAACGCAGTTTAGATGTGCTGAACGCGTTAAGTTTCATTGGTGAAATTCACCCTAAGAAGGTTCTGACTTACTGCTTTATTCTCCGCTCGTTGCCAAAGGTTGGATCCAAGGAGTCGGTAGTCCACTTCCCATCTTGTGACGTCACAACCACTGTCATCCCATCCACTTAGCTGGATGTAGATGTGGGTGGCGTTGCTCCACAGCCAGTCGGTTGAAGGTGGTGATACTGGTGCTGTGTGGAAAGAACATTGTTAAAGGCATATGAAAAAAAAAGTGCTACAGTCCAGTTGTGGAGAGAATACTCAATACTTTTATTGCATTCCACATGTAAGGTATTCTTAGCAGTGGTGAAGGGTGAATTTATGACAAAGGTAGGCCGGAGCAAAAAAAAAAAAAACAAAAGAAAATTTCAATGATGAATTGACTGATTGTTCTGAATTTTCGAAGGGAAGCCGGTGGGAATCGAGTTGTATGGTACCTTCGCGACTGATTCTTAGGTGATAAACTTATAATTAGATCATAAGGACCCTGTAGGGCACAACAAAATAAGTGAGTTAGGAGAGAGGATGTTTGTTAATTAAATAACATTACTTAGCAAACTACTATAATTATAATAATGATGTAAGTATTTTCTAAAATAAACTAATAGCTTTAATATAAAATATAAACAGGTATCTATTGAGAGGTGTAATAATAATTAATAAATTAAATAAAAAACGAAACAAAACGAAACGAAATAGAATACGTTCTTGACCGCTGTCTGTTTCGTACAAACGAATACTTGTTTTGCGAATTTGATCTTTTTTACATAGACTGTAGTTCAAACTAGTTTAAAAGAGTAACCATGGAGTTTCCTGACCATTCTTCTTCATACGAAACTACGTTTTAGGAGGGCAACTAGAATCAATTTTTATTTACTTGTAAATTTTATTGTTTAATATTGCCTTTTAATAGCCTACTTTAAATAAATTATTCGATTTTAACCATGATTAAGTTAATAGATGGAAGATCTGACTGCTAAAATTGGACCTTATGGCCCAAAGACTAGAAGTTAAATCGCATGAAAATAACACTTAAGTAGGTAATAAAGTCCAAGTGTAAAATTACCAGAGGGGTAATTGCGTAACACACAAACAATAGCTTCTATTTTGACAGTTCAACAACATTCATTGCGTTATTTACGTTATCGTGCAAACAATTTTTTCCAACATATGAAGCAGTGAATTCGCAATACCCTTCAAAGTGATTCAGATTGAGATTGATAGTGTGTTAAGGACTCAAGTATGGTGCAGGAGTATCCTACAGTCTGGTAAAAACCTAATAGTTACTTGAGGTCATTGAATCCTTTTACGAATCAGAAAAAATACTAAGTATTATAAATAGGATTAGAAAAATAAAATACTGGTAGGTACTTATTCACGCTGAAGAGAATCACGTATAAACATTATTGTTGATGTAGGACCGTATATTAACGGCTCTGTCCTAATTTCTCTGACCAGTCGATTAGCACGTACGGAAATTACTCATAGGAATACACTCCAATACAGTAATTTTCCCACACTAATATTATAAATCGAGTGTAAATGTTGAATGAATGGTGTCACATCTCATTTTAGTTTCTTTATTCGTCTAAATACATATAAATTATATTTTTAAATATTAGAATATTAAAAAAATATATAAAAACATTTAAAAATATAAAAAATAGTAGCCCACCGGTATCGGGAACAGGGTCTAAGCTACCGGCGGTCAGGGCTCCAGAGAGGAACCTCCTGACAATGCGAGCCGTGTCCAGAAGTACTGCTTTCTGAATCAAGCCCTTGATCCAGTTGCCCAACGAGAGCCTCCTCAGGTGTTGGTCGAGGCTCTTGGCTATTAAACCATTAGCTGTCACGACTATCGGCACAATGATCGCTGAGTCCACATCCCACATGTCGACAATGATTTGTTTATCTTTCTCGGCTTTCACGAGGTTCTCATCATGCGGGACTGTTATGTCATTTTAGTTATTATTATGATTGGTTGGCCAAAATATCAAGAAGCAAAATCTTTGACTTTGATGTCAGATTATGTATATTTTGTAGCGTTTGATGTATTTTTTTATGTCACGTATTTCTGTGGTGTACAATAAAGTATAATTATGTAAATAAATAAATAAATTATGATTAGGATAATTCTCAGTAATGAAAAGTTATGTCTTTCCGTGGGTCAACATTATCTATATATTATAATTAATTATTATTATTTCTATTCAGCGGAAATATTTGCAACAAACGGTAAATTATGATTGATCTTGAATCCTATATTGCAGGGTTTCCCAACCTATCCCAGGGGGCCCGCGGTCAAAGCGAAAGTTAAAATTATAAAGCAAAAAATAAAGCCGCGATTACGACTTTGGTCGCAAAAAGGCAGCACCAACCGTATCATTAATATTTAATACATAGATGTGAGTAAAATAGACCTAAGTAAATATAGCAAATAAAAATATATTAAAATCAGTTTTTCTTGTTTTATTTTTAGGGACCCGTGAGTCATGGCTAGGTTCCGCTAGGGGTTCGTCCTAGGAAAGAAGTTGAGAAACCCCGCCAAATTGTATTGATACATAATTATAAGCTGTAGTTTTCGTCTTTGTTGCAATATGACTAACACAAATAATTTGATTTATTTTTCTTTCATGGTTGACCAATTGACATTGTTAAAAATTTTAAATAATGTTTTACTAAATCTAAAGTTATACTGTAACAATTTCTTATAGGTTACCACCGCATGCTCAATAAACGTTATAATTGTGCCATAAGCACTATCTATAACGTCATTATCAAAGTAGGGGAAAAAGGAAATAAGTTTAAAGTCATATTAGAAACGTGAGTTCAAAAAATTTAGTAAGTACGGAGACAAAGCGTCTATAACTTGAAGAATAACCTTAAAATGAGAAATCTTACAATAAAACTAAAGCGAAAACATTAAAAAATAAAAACTAACCTCCACCCAGCGTAGTAACATCAATATGCGCAGGCGCCGAAGTCCCAACGCTATCAGTGGCGGTCACTCTTACAGAATACTTGGTCCCACACTTGAGACCAGCCAGTGTGTGTGACTGTACTCCTTGAAGACGATTCTCTCTTGTCACTGGCCATGCTTCTTGCCAGAGACCGTCGTTCTCTCTCCAAGTTAGGTTGTAACCTGGATGGGAAGTCATTTTGTTAAATGTTAAATGATTTTGTTTCTGTAAGTAGGTTTGTATTTATACTTTTACGCGTCAATCGTATTTTTAAAAACTAGTTTCTTTTAAAGTCCAGACATAATCTTGCGCAGATCATCATGAACGCGATAAACTCAAAAAGTACAGAACGGATTTTCATATGGTTTTCACTAATGGATAGAGTGATTCATGAGGAAGGTTTAAATGTATAATTTATTAAGGTTATGTGTTAATTGGATGAAATATGACGATGATTGTTGAAGATGTCCGAAAAAATAATGCTGATTAGGAGCTTTACTGGCGCGCGCTGCGTAAACCGATAGAGTTATATGATGAAAACAGTGTATTACGGAATTATTCCTTTTAAGTAATTTTAATCCCGGTAGTACGTTCCTGTGTGATATTTTCCGACATCCACGCGGGCGAAACAGCGGGCATAAGCTAGTTAATGTATTGATATAGTAGTATATATGTACTAAGTTTTAAATCAGCCAGTCGATCATAGTATTTGTTTTATGATTCAAGAATTCGGAAATTGAACTAGATTTTACAAATAAAAATATAGTGCACACGAAAAAGTTTTAACATTTTTGTTTGTGCACTGTGTGCAAGCAAGATGGTCTCATTTAAAAGTTACTTTCTTTGTATGAAGCAATAATGTTTTGTATTATATTAAAGAATAAGACAGAATGGTTTGAAAGGAAAAAGGGACACAATAGATATAGGCTAGCAACAAAATGAACAAGCAGTTGGTCGTAAAGTTACTGATTGAGTTTATTTTACAACCAAATACATTCTATTAGTACCGTCAGTGGTAATAAGGAGGGAGTCGCGTTACGTCCGCTACGCGTAACGTCCATTTATGGCCCTACTAGCAGTGCCCCGCGGTTTCACCCGCAAATGTTTCGATCCCGTGGGAATATCGGGATAAAAAGTATCGTATGTCCTTTCCCGGGACTTAAACTATTTCTATACCAAATTTCATCTAAATCGGTTCAGCGATTTAAGCGTGAAGAGGTAACAGACAGACATACAAACAGACAGACACACTTTTGTAATATTAGTATGGATTGTATTCTTGAAGGTGTTTTTTTCTTGGATCAGTCGCGTTACAGCCGTTCTACCTAAGAGTACACTCAACGCAAAAAGAGCTTGTTATTAGAAAATTAACACACAGACCAAATTACCATTTTGTGAAGCATGGTATTAGGCGAGCAGACTTAACAGGAGATACTTTTTGTCACCCGCACAGGACCCGTATAGATTTATGTATGTTTATCCACGCATTTCTCCGAAACTATTAATCGGATTGTGAACAAAACTATTGTGTCTTGGGATCTGTATTTTAGTTTTTTTTTGACACCGACTTCCGAAATTAAAGTTATTTCATAGTTTTGAGTTAATTTCTTTTTGGAGTCGATTTTATGTTTTTTATTTTGTAATTTTTTGTGTTAGTCTGTGTGATCTTTTTCTAATCACATGCACTTTTGGCGTTTAGTGTGCTTTTAAGTAGAACGGCTGTAATGCGACTGATCCGAGAAAAAAACACCTCCAAGAATACAATAGGGCCATAAACGGACGCTACGCGTAGCGGACGTAACGCGACTCCGTCGTAAAAAAACCAGTATAAGCTGGCCTCGTATTCTATTGAAACTCCGTACTACGCTAGGCCGGCTCAAGGTTGCCCTGACGTGTCCATTATACAATCCATACTAAAAAATACTTACTTATTCCAAATCCCATTGAGTCGTTTCCATAAGACCTAATTTCGTCCCACTCCACCACAATATAGTCCTTATAAGGCGTAGCTCTCAATGTCGGCGGGTCAGGCAACGGTAACACTTTGACGGTGAAAACAACTGAGTCAGAACCGTACAGGTTCTTGGCTAAGCAAGTGTAGTTCCCGCTTAATGATTGGTCTATACCTAAAAGAAAAAAAAAATGTGTGGGTTAGAAAATGATTACTCTTTTTGAATACTTAAGGTGAGGCTTTTATATTACTTAAGGTGATTCCTTCAAAAAACCCGCCTGCCCGCGAAATTCCAAATTACTTATCTTTTTTGCAAAGAAATTTCGAATTTCGCGGTCGTCACCTTTTAGGTCTTCGGCACACCTCCGACGCGAAAATAATTATGCGAATCCGCTAAACGAATTCCGCTGTGAAACATTAAGTCACGTTTCGAGTAGCGAAATATCATCGAACAACAGTTGAATTGCAGCAAAGGGAGCAAAATGCCGTCGCTTTCGACGTAGTAAATACAGTATAGGTCTACTCCGGGCCTCTTGGATTAGCTTTCCGTACAATCGACATTAATTTTAATTAAAAAAAAATTAAAGTTTCGCTTTATAAACTTGTCGACTGCCATAGACAGTGTTTTGCCAACTTGTGCAAAACAAACCCGCAACAGAATAGCGGGTTGAGCATGGAGGTGTAACAGGCTTTCGAGCAGATCAGCGAAATCATGCGGAAACGAGATAAAATCATAATCAAATCAGTACGTTAGAACAGGCAGTTTCGCTTGTCGTACGGACGAAACACAAATCATGGTGGAACTACTGCGGTTTCACTGCGATGGTTTCGCTGTGGGGGTGTGATACCTGCCTCAGTAATGCTAATGGTAAGGTGACGCGAAATTCAGAAACTGGGTGTTAGTCTTTTTGCATAATGATATTTAGATAGGGCCTTTAGAGAAAATTTGTTCAAGGATCCATTAGTGTTTGCGAAATTTTATCTAGGTACGTCAAATATTTATAAGTTAAAACATGAAACATTCAAATAGAGTAAAATTAGGGACTGATTTTCTATTCAAACTTCCATAAAGTTTAAGATATTTATATTTTGTAATTCTAGCGCGAAAAGCGACGTCTAGATACTTCATAAGTAAAGGGTAGTTTAGGATAGAAAACAAACCATTTTTGTCTTCGTAAATACACTATAATGTTTCCAACTTTCGGGTTCATACACAAACTATAACTCGACCGTTATAAGCGACACATACTGCCTCCTAAGTTACAGGATAACCTAGCTTAGGAGACCGGGTACAATAAGTTGTCCAAACCGACGATAAATCTATTTATAAAGCCTGCGGGGCATTTGAGAAACACACTCATAATGCCTCGTCTTTCATTTTGACAGTTCAACAACATTCACTGCGTTATTTACGTTGTCGAGCAAACGAATTTTTCAAACCTATGAAGCAATCAAGAATTTCCTTCAAAATCCTAAAATTTTCTATCCTTAAAAAATCGGATTCTGATATAAAGTTTGTCACGCAATTGGGACGCTGATTTACACAGCATAATCAGCCTTTTATGTTTTAACTGCCGGGACAGAGCCCTCCTCTCTGTTAGAGGGAGTGGGCCATGATCCACCACGCGGGCCAAGAGCGGGTTGGCGGATGTCACATGATTATGAATTTTTGGTTCTAGTACATGGCGGATTCCTCACGATGTTTTCTTTCTCCGTTTTGAGAGCAGTGGTGATGAAATAATAAACACAAAGTGGTCCAATTTAATTGCCTATCTATAACATACCATATCTTGAAGCAACAAAAAATGTTGCAACGTCTAAACTTGTTTTTCAAATATAGAAAGTATGCCACAGGCAAGAAACTTGTATCGCATAAATGGAGCTTAAAATTTTCAAGGACACTATACGGACATAGCCGTTATAACAATAAAACTTCAATTGTGTCTCGTACCGCGCCGGGACCTGACATTTTGTGCCCGGTTGATGGCAATAGGCTCGCTTTCTGTTCTTCGTCTGCCTAGCCTTTTCCCAACTATGTTGGGGTCAGCTTCCAGTCTAACCGGATGTAGCTGAATACCAGTATTTTACATGGAGAGACTGCCTATCTGACCTGACCTCCACAACCCAGTTACTGGGTAATACGATATCCCTTGGTAAGACTGGTGGTCAGATTTTCGGGCTTCTGATGACCCATAACGACTGCCAGAGATCCACGCATGACAGCCGGGACTCGTTGGTCCCCCATGAGACCCCATGCCTCAAAAAGCACGTTAAGCCGTTGCATAACGTGCTTTTTGAGGCATGGAGGGGTCTTGGTATTTAAGATAGCCACCCATCCGCAGACCAACCGCGGCAAGCGTAGCCTAACCTGATCAATCGACCCGCGCAGGTATTATAACTTAGCCACAAGCCCTTCCTATTACATGTAACTTAAAAAAAATTGACGAAATGTGGGTGTACTATAACTATAAGTCCACCTCTACCTAACCATTCGGGGATTAGAGGTGCGCTCCGTGCGATCTTCTGTTATAAATATTTTACATAATCATACATAAACAGCCTATAATGTTCCCACTGCTGAGACACAAGGCCTCCTCTCTGTGAGAGGGAGTGGGCCGTAATCCACCACGCGGACTGACGCGGGCCCAGTGCGGGTTGGTAGATGTCACATGTCTTCGAATTTTTGGTTCTAGGACATGCCGGTTTCCTCACGATGTTTTCCTTCACCGTTTTTGAGATAAATATTTTGACTTACTTAAAATATTACTTACTTTTAATCAGCAAACTGTCATCTCGATTCCTCGTGAACCTCGGATGGTGAGTGATGATATTCTGATTATGATACCACACGGTCCTAGGAGGCGGCGACCCAACACTCCTGCACTCCAACAGCAGGGAGTTTCTAACAGCTACAGTTATCTCGCCTCCAAGGGATGCAACTCCGGCCACAACTGAATGATGAAGTTTTAGTGTTAGAATAACTTAGTAAAAGTTTCGCATTGGCTGTGGTGAAACAGTTGGTTCATATTCGTTTTTTTTCGCAATTGTATGTAACTTTGTGTGTATTGGATTGGATGTTAGTTATTTAGGTGACACGAAAAAACTCTTCGAGTTACTACAAGCCGTGTGATAGGATCTCCCCATCACCAAAAATTACGAACTTCTATACAGCCTTACCCCCATTTGACCCCTTTTTGAATTTTCTAAAATCCTTCCTTAGTGATCACTTTCGCTGTTTAAGGAAATCTTGTAGAAAATTTAATGCTTCTACACCACAGATATAGATAGACCTAGATAACGCAAGTATCACGATCTGTATGAAAACCAAGCGTGCCATTTTTTGACTATCTGTTATGACATCAGAAGCACTATTTAGTGATGGGAAAATCAAATCGATTCAAAGACGCCGCCGCGTGCGGCACCCGTCTCGCCCCACCCCCGGGGCCTAGCGCCAGCGCTTACGCTCACCCAGCCAGCAGTACACAGTACTGAGCGCGAAAGTGACGGCTTACGATTTTTGTACGTAAGCTGGTGCGATTTTTGGCACGCAAAGTAGTTGCTCTTGCGTTATCTAGGTGTATCTATATCTGTGTTCTAGACCCAGCGCTTTAGGCTGAGCGTTGTCCGTAAGTGAGTGATTTAATTAATTTAAGGTTTTTATTAAATTGATGGAAATCTACAGATAAAATGGAAACCTGTATTTTCTATGGAAACCTATAGTTTCTATGGAAACTTATTATAAAGAGTAATGTTTTTTTAGGTATTTTTCCCTCCCTTCCTTGTAATTTAATCGTCTTATCTTTATCGATCTCATATTTATTAGTCGAAAACTCTATTTTGGGTAAAGCTGGGCTTTGTACATGTTTTTATTAAAGAAAACTAGCTGTGCCCGCGACTTGTGCATGTCAGAAAACAAATTGGATTTCATGGGTTTTATTTTTTTTTGCACGAAACTCTAATTATTTTTCTAAAAAGTAGGTTAAGCCTTCAAGTTACGTTACTTTACTCCTTAATATCAGCTATCTGCCAGTGAACGTCCCGTCAAAATTGGTTCAGCCATTTCGGAGATTAGTGGGAACAAACAGACAAAAAAAAATTGTTTTTTTGTTATACAGTACCGTACTTATATACTTTCATATGCATTTAGTAAAAAAAAAAACTTATTTTGACATTACAAAGAGACATTTCGATTTGTATATTGTATGTATAGATATTAATGTTATTTCATATCAGTTTGTGCATGCTAAAGAACTATTTGGATACATATAACTGTGTGTTAAAGCACTGGCATATAAAACAACATAAATACCATTCAATATTTGGCTTTTAAATAAAACTTATGAAATTATTTTACGAACGTTATAAATAACATACGTAGTCAATACAGTTAGCCAACAAAATTAAATACCAAAGCAGACATTCTTTTGTTTTTCGAAGCTGCCCCGAATTTCGCCTTTATTTATCCTGTGTGCGTTTACAAACATAAAACCGGAAGGGACCTTATGGAACTACTTGTAGGCCGAACAAATATTTGTCGAGCCGATCGTAAGATAAATACTTCGGCCTACACAACATCCTTACCTACAAAGATAAATACATGACATGAATTTTACCTGTAGAAAAAAAAAAATATTGCGTATCGAAAGACCAAGGTTCATTTTTAGGGTTCCGTACCCAAAGGGTAAAAACGGGACCCTATTACTAAGACTCCACTGTCCGTTTGTTTGATAAGAAGATGACGATTATGTTACCTCTTTGCGAAGGAGTGTTAGTAACTCTCCTACTCTCTGGTCCTTCTCCGACGGCAGTACTGGAAGTCACCCACACGTCATACTGTCTTCCTTCAATCAACCCTTTTAGTTCCAATGTCTGGGACTTTTCGTAGGCGTCTGCTGTGCTTTGGACGTCCACTCTTATTGCTTGGGGGCCGTCGTTGCTGGTAGAAAAAGGTTTCATATAATTTTCTTTATGTAAAGAGGTGAGCTAAGAGTGTACTTTTCTGGTCTTAAAAAAATCATAAAAAAAATCAAAAATTATTTATTTCTCCAACATAAATTAGTCTACAACAGATTAGAGAATGGAGCCTCCCTTTAAGCAAGTAATGCCTGGCTCCGCTCTTCCATACCATATACTACTTGGAAAATAAAAATAATAATAAAGAAAAACAATACAAAATACACTAATTAGTGTGAGTGAGTGAGTATATGTGTGTGAGTGTGTGTGAGGGTGAGTTGGTATTTGTGTGAGTATGAGAATATTTGAAAGTGTGAGAGTATAATATGTGCGAGAGTATGAGTGCAAGTAGTGTGTGTGTATAATATGAATGCCAGCATGAGATCCGAGGTGAGGTTAATTAGGTATATACATTTCTAGATCGGATATTATATTATGTTGTCAGAAGCGTGTGATGGGATCTCGTATCAGCAAAAATGACAAACTTCCACACAAACTTTCGTTAACGAAACCATGAATTCAGCACATGATTCTAGACCTCCTAGACCCCGATTCTAGAAAACAAAAGTAGCTTTTTCATAGGAAAGTGCAATACCTACGCGGCCAAAATGTATGGCAGAGCAATTTTTTTTTTAATAATCGAAAAAAATATTCTACGCAGCGAGTTTCAGAATCAGTGAAGTTGTGGGTGTGTGTGTAAAATAGCTAATAAAAATAAAAAAAACGAGTATGCTTATGACCACACGACTGAAGTGAAACTTCTTCTTAGATATACGGAACGTATTTAGCTACGAGAGGAAGAGAGAAAGAAAATGTGCGCGCGCACTGCTGTCTCTTGCTTATATCCCCCACTCACCTCCCGTTCGCCTCGCCCGATCGCACTTTTCGTAACGCTTACGTCACGCGTTCGCCAGCTTACTCCCCAAGTCAAGCGTGCGTAAAGAAGTTTCACTTCAATAAAAGATACTTACCTAGCAGTAGGCTTACAATACACAGTATAATGTAGTAGCCTTCCATTCGGCTGTCGAGGTCTCTTCCAACTGACTAGGAGGGTAGTTGACGATTGTGCTAGGAGTTTTATTTCTGCTGGTGCCTCGGGTACTAAAAACGAAAGAATTTTGTATACAGGGCTTATTTTCAAAGACCAGCCAAATATAAGGGTGTGGTACAGACCATTAAACTGAAGAACTTTCTCCATGGGACCAATATAGTAATCGCGAAAAATTTATCAACTGTCCCACGGAAAACTTCAATACCTACTAGACCTCAACGTATGTGACGGCTGAATTTTTTTTCGCGATTACGATGTTCAAATCAAATCAAATCAAATAGTTTATTCATCATAACAGCATTGTAGTACATGGTAATTTACAGGGTTGACAAATTAGATTGAAAATGTTGGTCCCATGGAGAAAGTTGTTCAGTTTGATGGTCTGTACCACACCCTTAAATTTGATTGGTCTTTGAAGACTAACCCTGTACTTTGTTCGTAGGTTTAAAATACGCTGGTAGAAAGGAGTTTTGTTTTGGCTTGTTTCTCTAACTTTGGATAAGTACCGGTAGATAATTTCATATCGGATGATTTTTTTTACAGGTTCGAAAGCTGTTTAATACAACAGTTCAAAACCTACTTGGCCAAAATGTATGAAACAGCTGTTTTTTTTTTCGTGATTTCAGAGTTCGTTCCATAGTGAAAGTTGTTCATATTCATGGCTAGAACAGCCTGTAAAAATTTTAACCGGTAAAAGAAATCACGCTATATAAATTCTGTTCCACTTAATTTGAATTTTCTGGTAGATACAAAAAATTCAGGCACTGTAAACAGGCCCTCATCGTGTAACTAAAATGGTCTAAGTCAAATACAGACAAAACTGTGTATTATAAGTAGGTAACTATATATTTTCTACCAAATTGAACGATTGACGCTGCTTGGTTTAATTGGTAATGAGCCTTCAAATGAGTATGAAGTCATCTATCTAAACATCTACAAAAAATAATAATAGGACACTATTTGAAATAAACAAACATTAGTACTTATATAATATCTAGAATAAATTTAATGTATGTTAAGAAAAATAAAAAAAATCTCTATGTAACTCTACATAGAGATACTAAAAACTCACCATCTTGCAACGTAGAGCAGACAATAGGAAACGAGTAAGGCCCGAGTCCATAGTTAGAGAACCCGGCCACTTTGACAGTATAGTTAGTGAATTTGTAGAGCCCCTGCAGCCGAAGTTCAGTCACAAGCGACGTGGAGTTCAGCCATTGTCGACCTGTTGGATAGATTTACATAATGATAGAGACGGTGCGGTTCACTAGTGATTGCTTTGTGTAGAGTTTGGTAGAGTCCTGTTTTTGTTTGTGGTCAACGGGTTGGAAGTAATGGTAATAATGTTGGGGATTTTGTTAGGTGTGTGGGGGAGTGATGTACAGTTGCGGAATGAAAAGGTTAATCACTTTTAGATCAGTTTTACTTGCACCGTGCGTAAGTTTTATTACTAAAACTAGCTTTTGCGCATGGATAATGGGATATACGGGAACGTACTTACCGGAATACTGGTATTCAGCTGCATCCGGTTAGACTGGAAGCCGACCCCAACATAGTTGGGAAAAGGCTAGGCAGATGATGATGACTTACCGGAATTATAAGTACCCTATGTGTTAATCACAGGTTATAATCTATCTGTGTGCCAAATTACAAAATCACACATCCAGACAAATGGAAAAAAAATCTAAAAACTATGTTTTCGGTATCAGACTCTACTTACCCAATTACTTTTTTCAAAAATATTCAATGTACAATTTGATTGCCCAATTCTTGAGGAAGGCTATAGGCTATTTTATATCACGTTATGACTCTGAGGAGCCGAGCAAAAAGAAAAGAAGCCAGTAAGAACGCTAAGCGAAAACGAAGTGATGCGATGCGACGTGAACGACAAGAAATTTCATGCGGACGAAGTCGATTTCAGTAACTAAAATTGAAGAAAAAACTTGGCCATTGGGTACCTACTTACCCTTTTTTTTTGTTGCGCGGTGTAAATCGTCATAGACTTCCTCCATCGTGGGGGGGACAGAGGGGCATGCCGGACTCTTACCGGCTAAAACCACCGCAGTGTTCCACCTCTACCTATGGCCGGGGGTGCGGGATTCGCACAAGCATTCACCGCTCCCCCGACAGGCTTCGACCCGCTGTTCCTCAGCGGGTCCCACCTCCCCGTGCGCGCATTCCTATAATGGCCGCACCCATTTGGGTACTTACCCTGTGCAGCATACAGCACAGTATATCCAATGAGCGCTCCAGCCTGCTTGTGCGGGGGTATCGGCTGCCAACTGACGCGTAACGCTGTTGACGTCACACCGCCACATTCTACTGATGATGGACCTTCTTCAGGAGCTGGGATCAAACAAAAAGATTGTGTTCTATTAAATACGAAGATTTACGGTTATAAAGATCATGTAGATGTATATGGGGAAGGCATATTGCAGATAGATGATAATGACAGAATCGGGGTTTATATGACGGCTGATATATACTCGTATGTATGGAAAAAGGGCACATGTAGCAACGACACCTAATAAATTATGAGAAAGGCAGGACAATGATGACCTAACAGCAGATAGAAATAACTTAAATATGTTGGAAACTTAACCATAGAACTATATTGACGTGAAAGACTTGTCACAAACAAAAGACAAAAAAACGCGACGCGAGCGTCTGCCATTTTGTTAAAACACAGTCTAAAGTTACCAGTTAAACAAAACAGTGAAATGATAAATTAAGAGAAAACTTTTCGTATAAACAAGAATTTTAAAAACCTTAATTATTAACGACCTTATAAATAAATACGGATTTTAATACTATCTAAAATATTGTTGATGAGTTTGATATGAAACAACGGATACTGGAGAATCTAAAACAAATATGAGTATCTCCTCCATTCGAATTCAAAATACGATAGTAACAATAACACAAATTACAAACAATACAAACCAGAACGCAGGAGCGTCTTCCATTTTGTTCTTTAACTCATACATAAACAGAGCACCTTAAGTTCACAATTAAACAAAACACAGTAATGATAATTAGAGAAAACTTTCCGAATAAGCAAGGAGTTTCAAGTGAAACATTCCGTAAATTATAGCACTTGAACCAAATGTATGGAACTGCTAACGAAGTTTGCTGTAGTAAAAACAGTAGCGTCTTCTAGAGCATTGTCTAGTTATAAGATTTTATGCTGGAGTTAATTTACTTGGGAATATAATGTTTTTTATTGTTGTACAGTTATGGAACTTTATTGTTAAGCTAATTGAGGCTCTACGTCAATTTGAAGAGCTGTAGCCATTTTATATAACTGACTAATACCCGGTTTCTGAGGAATTCTTAAACGGAGTTTAAACTTTCAATAGCTATTTATTTGACATAATTATCTATTAAGCGAATTCCTTCCTTATGCTCGGTTTTTAAGGTTCTCAGATAAACCCTCGATAATAATTCACTCGACTTTTAAGCTAAATTGACGTGTTCAGAAGCACAATATCGAACCAATATCACTATCGAAAGGATAAACTCCGTTTAAAAACTTCAGAAACCGGGCATAAGAATAACAGCCGTGTTTCCAGAACATAACATCACGCTTGTAATCCCCGAAGGGTAAGGCAGAGGTGTACATAAAGTACACCCTCATTTCGCTAGTTATGCAATACTCCCATGTAATAGGGGGTGAGCCCATTGCCATCAACCGGGCACAAATCCAGACTGTGTCTCCAATTATTATTAATTTATTTACTTTTTTATTTATTGCCAAATGGGCCAGCTCTTGACCTCGATAATTACGGTCAACTTAAGTTGGTAGTAATTTTTTTGTCTATCAGCCTAGTCTTTTCCCAACTACGTTGGGGTCGGCTTCCAGTCTAACCAGATGCAGCTGAGTACCAGTATTTTACATGGCGACTGCCTATCTGACCTCCACAACTCAGTTACTGGGTAATACGAAACCCCTTGGTAAGACTGGTTGTCAGACTTTCGGGCTTCTGACGATCTGTAACGACTGTCAAAGTTCCACGAATGACAACCGGGACCAACGGTTTAACGTGCTTTCAGAGGCACGGTGGGGTCTTGGTATGTAAAGATGATCACCCATCCACGGAACAACCGCGGCAAGCGTAGCTTAACCTGATTGATCGACCCGTGCGGCTGTTATTACTTAGCCACAAGGTCTAAATTTCCTGGAATACCTGATTTTATTTGACACTTTGTCTAGTCTATGTTATCACTCCCTTTCTATAAAAAAAACCTCGAGGTATTTGCTTAACACACTAACAGTAGGAATGGCTTTCATTTTGACAGTTCATCAACACTCATTGCGTTATTTACGCTGTTGAGCAGACAAATTTTTCGAACATATGAAGCAGTGGATTAGCAATATCCTTCATGAAATTCAATGTAGGGACGATGTTACAGCGTTATACTGGGTGCCTTTAATAGAATGTTCTTGTGAAGTATCAGAAACCTCTTATACCCAAATGTTTACCCTTTATGAACACGTAGGCAGGTTTCTTAAGTTCTACATATTAAAAATAACAAGTCCCAAACTTCATCATATTTCGTATCGATAACAAAAATAAACATATAAAACAAAGTCTAAATTGGCTGACATTTTACAGCTAAAGTTTCATACAAAGCCTCGAAAGTATGAAGAAGGAAGCGTAGTCTAAAACAGTTTTGAACTTTTCTCCTTAAACAAAGTAGGTAGTCTGGAAACGAGCGAGGAAAAACCCCAAGTTTTACTGAAGAAACTTTTCTGTCAAGCATTATGAGTTGACATTATGAGCTACTTATTTTGTTCTAAAAACAAGACTGTTAGGAAGAAGTACCTATAGTAGAATTCTTATGTAAAATTTGATGAAATACTGAGAAATACTTTTTTAAATTTAGGTGTGTATGTAATAAAACGAAGAATACTGATTATCTGGTTCACAATGTAATTTTGTTGCAAGAGAAAGGGACTATTTAGAAACCATATCATAGGCATTTATGCATGATTGCGATCACGCTGAGAAACGAGTAAAATAATATTGAGTATCTATCTCAATATGATTTTACTCGTTTTTCAGCGTGATCGCAATCATGCATAAATGCTTATGACATGATATATCCTTAATAATTAAGGTTTACCTCTATCAATCTCAATCTAAATCATTTTGTTAATCCATTGCTTCATATGTTCGAAAAATTTGTCTGCTTAACAACGTAAATAACGCAATACATGTTGTTAAACTGTCAAAATTAAAGCCATTGATAATGATAGTATGTTTCGCAACTACCCCGCAGAATTGGCCGGAGAAGACAATATATAAGGAGGAGTGGAAAGCTTTGCCCATCAGTAGGACAAAATGTATTGAAAAAAAGCACGTGGAGATGAAGAACATTAAATTTTCCATGCAGACAAAAGAAAGCTAAACAATAAAGCAAAATGTCTCCAAAACGTTCTAAAACAGAAGCATGAAAGGTAAAGAGTACCTAATTATAACAACAACATAAAAGTTACAAGAATGCTAACGAAGACGATAAAGGTTTACGAGATGAAGTTTGTTCTGGCAAACTTTCAGCAATTTGCATAGTTGATGTTAGATAAAATTCTGGCGTAACTCGCAATGAACGGTGTGATAATGGTCTTGGAGATGTTAGATTACTAGATAGGTACTAATTTGGAGATTTAGGCTGCTGAATTGTAGAAGGAAATGGTTTTGGGGAGTTTAAAAGAGTGTGAATGGATTGTGAAGAAATAAATGTTGGTTGAGGGTGATCATTAAAATGGGTGATTGTTTATCTCTACGGGTTTTTGTACTACATAATTGAAATTGAAATACTGGAATGAGAGAATAAAATACGAACAAAGCATAATTATGATGAAAATTGTCGTAATCATAATCAGCTTATAATGTTCCCACTGCTGGGACACAGGCCTCCTTTCGGTGATATATATATATATATATACAAGATAATTGCACGATTTAAACTAACAATCTTGAAATAATAATATTATGTACATAATTATATAAAGAAGGAATAGGAATCATAGGGCATTGAAAATTCGTATACATCGCTGTCAACATAAAAAGTGTCCAAAAGGTTAGCAGCATTGCCAGAATTGTAAGGTTAATTTTATATGCCGTGTTCAAAACAAAACACAAACGACGCGTTCAATCATTGTAGCTGTCAAACTTCTTAACGAGAGTTGCCTCTAAACTAAAAAGAAAACGAGGAAAACTCAACCGGAGGGGACAAAAGGCTAATGAAGACTAATTGATCCTAACGGGATAAGGTGTAACAAAAACCAAATTAGAGTTAGCTACAGTCTTCGAACTTATACCCACCGAACGCAAGTTTGACAGTCAGGGAACTTGATTTTTGAGTGGATGGACACACTCAATTTGCGGGGTTATAGCCATTTCATACGGTTGCCAAATAATTCAGTTGCAGATTTGAATTTACAGATAATAATTGCTCCGGCCAAAAAGCAGTGAGTGAGCGGTATGCGAGACGGAATTCGCTCATGGTGATTGTGTCACATAACGTGTTTGGAGGTGTTCAAGCTGGCGATGGAGTGGCGCTTGACTTCCTGATCATTAAAACATTCGATGCGCTTTCTTGCGTGGAGTTTCCAGCCCGTTCTTCTACATATGTACCTAATACGCTTTGGAATGGGCAACTAGCTGCATCTTTCTGACTGACCGACCCCTTGACAATTCAAAAGTGCCTGTAATTGGTTTATTGAAAACATTGTAAAAGCCAATTATTTTTAAAAGAGTAACTGTGGAGTTTCTTGGCGACTCTTCTTCATAGGAAATTACCAATTGCAACTTCTGACGTTTCATAAGTGCCTATGTAGATTTATATGAAATTAAATATTTTGATTTTGTGATTTGAATTAACGACCAATTTAAATATAATATATTCAATTTGAATTTATTATTCAAGTTCCTTATCTATATTGTTACGTCCAAAATAGATGTTAACTTTTCACTCCTTGGTATATTCTATCTTCATTTTTGTACAGGTATGCGAGGGTATCATTTGGACGGATCATCAATTTCACTTACCTCCTTCTCTGGTGTCTTGAAATAGCGGAACTGAGAAAGGCCCCGACCCGGCGCTGTTAAATGCGGCTACTGACACTGCATACCTGATAATATGTAAAATAGATGTAGATAAAGAAAGGTCTGTTCAAGTGTTTAGGCAGCGATTATAATTTGTCAGGGGATAGTTATATAGACATATTTCTGAGGGGCAATTCCATTTGTTAGCATTTTAATCTCAGTCTCAATCTGTCAAAGAAACCTCTAATTTATCTAAATTTTTTACATATTTTTGGGCTTATCGCTGATGAGATCAATCAACTCAGTCTATAGCAGTCCACTGCTGGATATAGGCCTCTCCCAGGCTGCGCCACAATACCCTGTCCTCCGCCTTCCGCATCCAGTTTGTCCCAACCACTTTCTTTAGGTCTTCAAAATGAGATTGCAGCTAGATTTTGAACTTTATTAAAATACGGGAATTGTCCTGTGATTAGAGGGTTTTGAAAAACAAAGGCACATTTAAAAAATATGTTGGAATTTAATCAAAATAATTATCTATAAAAAGTAATTACGATTTATAATTAGTACGACCAGTCATGATATTTCTTACGATACTCGTACTAATGAAATTGTGCGCTTATTGTACTTGTATATTTAGAGAAAATACAATGTTCTGCGTTTTCATTATTATGGAAATACTTTTAATTTATCATTACATATCATGTAATAAATATGTACCTATAGAAAGGGATTATCTCAATCTTTCAGTGGACTATAACGACCTTATTACAAAACAAGGTTATCTTTAGACACAGGCCATTTTTGAATTTAGAACTTTATTTCGTCAAATCTAAAGTTCTAGTTACAAAAAACTGATATTACACCCGAGTCTAGATTGACAATTTTCTATTTGGACTAAAGTTCAAAATACAATAACTGGCTGAAAGATTGGGATTTGGACTAAAGTTAAACACGTTTTGTAATAAGACTGCAAGGGTGTATACACAGGCGATTATTTATCGCGCGCTGGACATTCAACTCTCGGTGTTCAACCAAGCGTTGAGAATCCAGTAGAGTGCATCCCAGCGCGTCAAAAAATTACAATGTGGGATTTTCAACCCTCGGCGCTAAGCAGTGCGTTGAAAATCCAGTGCGCGTAAAAAATCGCGCGTAGGCTAAGTAAGTTCTAAGTTAATTAATTGTACAATTATTTACCTTACTCCCTTGAGTAATCCGGAAACAACGGATTCTTGTTTAGCGTACAAAGATGCAGTTTTAATTGTTTTATCACTTGTTTCTTCTGTTTCTAAAAATAATTAATTTTACTTTTAATTTAATACTATACTAATATCATACATACATTATTATACAGTACAGTTAGGGTACTTGATTGTTGAACAAATTGACTTACTACGTCAATTTGCCTTGGTATATGCACTTGAAAAAAATACAAAAAGTGACAATAAACAAAGACTGACAATTAAATTGATAGTCAATTTGCTTATCAATCAAGCTGCCTGACTAAACATACGTACATAGTTGCTGATGGTCTACATAAATACCTAAATAATTCCACAAAGTCTACAAGATCAATATAAACTTAATTTGGTCTAAAAGATCAATAGAAACTCATTTCGACTTACCTTTGATCCCCGTCAACTGAGGAACTGCCTTCAACCGATATCCTATTATAAGCCCGTTGTGTGTATCAGCTGGTGGAGGCAGCCATCTTACTCTGAGCTCTCCTGGTGATTCTGTTTGTTCTAGTTGTACTCCAAGAGGTGGTGATGATGGGGCTGGTGATAAAAATTCATTAAAATTCAGAAGATTACATAATGGCACGCGAATTAAGAGGCTTATATCCAGCAGTGTACTGATTTAATGAGCCTCAATTTTGAGCCACTAGATATGTTTAAGTGAAGCTTAGTTTGTGGCTCACCGAAAATATCTCAATGATTATACTTTTAACGTTACTTTCTGAATAAAAAATGTAATTAATATTATAACAATTGTTAAAGATGGATGTCATCCATCCATCATTAACAATTGTTACGTCAAAATGATATAAGACAGTCCCCCAAAATGCCCGCTTTTCAACACTTCCTAGTGCTTTAACTGGGAAGAAGACGTGGCGCAACAAACTCTCCAGCAGCAATGAGAGGCGAAATGTGAGATTGAGTACAAATGCGGGTGTGTGTGTATCGTTATAAGAATAGTGAAAGACTAAAGAAAGAGACGATGGATGGATTGAGTGAAAGACGATTCTTGGCTAGAAAAGTGGTGGATACTGATATGACGGCTGATAAGGATTTATGGAAACAGAGATGTTGCACAGACTCCAAATAAAGTAAGGTGAGGTCAAGAGGATGATGATGATTACATTGTAATTGCTAAGCGGTATTTCATAATTACCTTCTTCAGTAGTAGTAAATCTGACTGGTGTAGAAAAATGACTGAGATCCGCTTGGTTTCCACCAGCTACCCTTGCTGTATAACTGGTTGCTGGTAGAAGATCATCTACTTCTATACTGTGCCTTAATTCTTCTAACCTGTGTAAATAATAAAAAATAGAGGGAGCGTTACAGTCAATAAGTCTACAAAGCAGAAATTCAAGGTGGCCTAATAATGCACCTTGTGGGACACCATAGTAAATACAGTATTTTCTGGAATTGGAGCAAGTTTACACAAATTTATTTTAGAAGTGTTGTGTTTTAGAGTATGATTTTTGCAATTGTTATATTGATTCTTATTATGGTTAAAATTTTGGTGGAATTTAGTTTAGTTATATTGAGTACACTAGTCAAAAGCCTTGAATGATTTTATTAGTTGCATAGCAAATATATTTTCCGCCAGTTATTGTTGTTGTTTATTTAAGTTTAGAAAGTCATACTTTCACACATACCTGGTTATATTAATAACTCTAGCGTTATTCCAGGACAATCTCTGGCTGCTGCTGATCTGTAGGCTATAGAACTGTGCCAGAGATCTGGTCATGTCTCTCCAGGATAACTTCACTGATCTGCTCTTTATTGAGTCCACTGATAGGTCTGTTGGTGGAGCTGGCGGCTCTGTAAGAGAATGTTGGGTTATTGTTGAATCTACGTTCAAGGAGTCTAAATTGGCATATTTTGTTTTAGAAAGAAACGGTATCTGTATGCGTAGCATGACCACTTCTATGACTATCTCTACTTACTGTACGAAGAATAGACAAACACTGCCTGCTACAATGATCTATTGGCGCTCGAATGACGTTTATAAGGTGGCGCTGTTGGTAAACATTTGTGCCATTGTTTCGTGAAATGTATTGAAAAAACAAGATGGCGCCGTTAGTTTCGATTTTGGCCACGCGCCAAAATATCCTTGTACCATTGCAGCTCATTCTATATAAAGTGAGATTTGTTTTCTTTATTTTTGATATCGCACTACAATCTGTCATTTAGTCTTCCGTTCCGTCATGCTACGCGTGCCGATTACTACAAAATAATGTCTATGAACTATGAAATAAACGCAAAACATGGAGTTTCAAATAGTCGCGCATATATAACAAACAAATTAATCACTAGAAACCGATAAAACCTACCACAGGCACCGGCTTCACCCAAAACCAATTAACGTCCGGGACCGCAATTAACGGCTCCCTATATTATTCGTATGTACTAGGTTTAAATCAGAGGAAAAAATATGACCTAAGACCAACGCTCATAATAAGGCTGATTTGTGAAGACATTATGTCCATATTGATTTAATAAAGGCGCCGCTTCACAGCTACCCGCGGTTAAGCTACGCACGTGTACCTTAGCTTTTAGGTTTGTATGAAAATGTAGGCGGGATCGTCCATTGCAACTCACATTAATGAATTCTTATTTTTTATTAATTTTCATACAAACTAAATACCTTGACGTAAATCACCCGATATGCATGCTTCTTTATCTATATTTTCATTTAAAGATTTGGCGGGCTGAAACTTGTCAAAACTAAGTTAAGAATCCCTTTCTAACTGCATAGCTCAATTACATTTCATTAAATGAAATTACAAATATCTTTGTAACGAAGCCTGTTTATGTAAGTACTACTTCCTTTGTTAGATTTAATTTGTAAAAGCTATAGAAGCGTTTGACAAAGTTTATAGATAACGTGAAAAACACGGTGTATATTACAATGTTATAAAAGAAGATTAAAGAGAAAAAAAAAGAAAAAGGCATGGAAAATAGGTAGGTATGCCGCGATAAACCACAAACATTCACCCATTGAAATATTAAATTTTTGTAAAACACAACACACTGTTTGAGTACTATGAATTTCAGTTTCACTACATAACGTCATTAAGGTAATATCGGGGCAGTATGTTTGCCGCTAAACCCAAACCGATTGGGAACCGTACCATAAATCTGTTTGGCTGTTGCTAGCTAATCATGTTACGTGAATTATGTTCAGTTGGGAGTTTGTTTACGTTTCATATAATGGTGTTTTGCTGTAAATCAGTTTTCGAATGGATATTGAGATAGTAATCCAATTATCATCTCATTTAATACGAATATTTTACTGAAATAAGGGCGAATTTTACCATACTTTTATAGGAATAAGTCATATCCTGAGAATAAATTTTGAGTTTTTCCATGCTAGAACTGTCAGACGTCAATGTTGTTCTACGTATAAAAATATCAGAGGGGCAATTCTCGTAGTTTTAAGAAAATTCACAGTCTGATCTCAGTCTCAATCTGTAAAAAATACCTCTAATTTCAATACATTTTGACATTTGTTTGTCGCCGAGATGAGACTGTGACTAGATTTTGAACGTTTTAAAATACCAGAATTGGCCTTCTGACTTTGGTAAAATTAGCCTTTAGAAGTTTAAAATGACATTTAATTTTGGAACGAAGTTCGTTGTCACACGTTATATATACTCTGCACACTCGGCGAATGAGAGCTATACCGAAAAAAGTGTCACATTTAGATAAATAAATATATAGGGAATTGCTTGTATATTATATGGAACAGGGTCAAAGATACCGTTAGTTAGGTCCTCAAAGAACCTTACATTTAATACGTACTATATCAAGAAAAACTGCTTTCTGAATCTAGTATTTAATGCAACCGCAATAGGTATAATAATATATTACTTTAACTCGGTTAGATATATGACCTTATTGGTGATGTTCTAAGGAAGGTCAGGTGCGTAGTACTTGCAACCGGCGTGCGTGCATGGCCATATAAATGAACGTAAACGAAGCAAAAGGAGTATGACAGGATCTTAGCAGGTTTCGTTCTGTAGTTTCGGCCAACCCTCATGGGAAGAAGGCTTGAGTTTATTTATGTATGTATGTGTACATAATTATCCTAAGTAGATACTAACAGCCTTGATCCAATCACGACGGGTTGCTCCCTTGCTGTGTGTTGTAACAAGATCTCATTCCTTTTAACCTAATTTTTGCATTTAATCTCGCTTGCACAATGCTTTGTTGAGTGGGCCTGGGAAGTTCTATCTTTTTTTCTGGTGGCCTACCATGATCTAATTAAAAACGATTCAAAAACAAGTCATTTCAGTTTAGGTTCCTAAACTGCATCGCTTGAGCTGCTCTATGGACGTCATGGTACCAAACAAGTATGAATGAAACCAAAACTTGCTACTCAGTTTGGGACAATCGCTGTCAGCAGATGGCACGGCCTAAACTGAATCACTGACGTCATGGTATGAATTAGAAGAACAGTTCAGTTTAGGTCCTAAAATGCATCGCGTTAAGAGCTTGTGGTAGGCCTCCTGTTGTTTGACGAAGTGTGTAGATACACTTACTACATTATGTTTTTGTGTTAAGGCCCTCTTGTAGTGCGGTGTGTAGATATGATAACGTTTCCTCACTCCCCGCATAATACGTATCGGGGCATCTCTCTCTCGCAAGCACTGGCCGGCAGGCGTGAGCGCTTGAACTGCTCAATATCATCTAATTTTTGTTCTTACAAAAAAAAAAACCACTTATATAAACATTTTTCTTACCCAGCACTAGAAAATATTAAAAACTATCTTTTGATATATTACTTAGATGGTTTCCTAATATAATTTTTTACTAAGAAATACGTTCGAAGTAATTAATACCCCCGTTGGCTCTTGCTACTAATAGCTCTAATACACCTAGTAGGTACACAAAATAGGTTTAATACACATTAACGTATGCATGCATATTATATGAAAGTCAATCTCATGTTTTCTGAACTTTAAATTAAATTTTAAGCGAATGGATTACCAACTAAATTGTCCGTATATTCAAATCGCAACTGTCATTCTTTAACAGGTGCATGAAATGGCTTTAGCACTGCAAATTGATGTAGTATGTTCATTTAATAAACAATTAATATCCCTAACGGTACCTTAACAGCATAATTATCCTTAATCTTTTCCTACTTTTTAACTTGTGAAATATATATCAACATACACACAACATAACACCACGTCTTGTTTCCCCAAAGGGTTACGCAGACCTGGGACCTAATCTGCATTCGCGATTTATTTGCCAAAAATTTAAACAATGAGTTTATGGAATAAAAACTTTTTTACAAAAAAAACAACCGACTTCAAAAAAAACTACAAAGTGATAAATAACTTTAATTTCGGAAGTCGGTGTCGTTGGTTCCGCTTTTTCGTTTTTTGACACCGACTTCCGAAATTAAAGTTATTTATCACTTTGTAGTTTTTTTTGAAGTCGGTTGTTTTTTTTGTAAAAAAGTTTTTATTTTTCACTTTTTAGTTGTACCTACTCCACACAAATTCAAATAACACTAGTGCATTGAGGAATTGAAGACACCGACTAGAAGAATCATCAAAATTCGCATAGAAATGCCGGAGATGCAGTACATTTATGCATATAACATCGTACATAAGAATAATTATATAATGTATTATATACTAAAACCTTCCTGAAAGTATGTAGATCACATTAGTGACAGAATTATCAAAATCGGTTCATTAGTTTTTGAGAAAATCGCGGACAAACAAATATACATACATACATACATACATACATACATACATACGGGTCGAATACAGAACCTCCTTTTTTGAAGTCGGTTAAAAATAACTTTAAATCCTATACAATAAAGTTCAGTCTACGCTACAACTTCAACCATTTTTATAACTTTTTCAATAGTGCTAGTCACTCTGAAATCAACTTAATCACCATCAAAATAAAGTTGATATTTGTTTAACTTGAAATAATATTAATTTGAAACATAAGTTTGAATTGCTCCCACATTTCGCCAGTTATGTCTTAAGTTCATGTAAAATTCAAATGAACTAATACAGGGTGGCAGGGACATCGACGTGCAAACTGAAACCATGAATACAGCATAATGATTCTAGAAAAGTGCAATACCTACGCGGGCAAAATGTATGTAACAGCATTTTTTTTTACCACCCTGTATGCTAGCCACAACTAACAAAAAAAACAAACTCACCCAATATAGTAAGATGTACACTAAACACATCAGCTCCAAACGGATTGCCGGCTCTGCACTGATATAGTGCACCGTCACTTGTTTCTGTTTGTAACAGTTCCAGTATACTTGTCATTCCGTCCTCTGATTTCGCTTCTGATATTTTTACTCTGGAAGAAAAACTATCATTATTATGGTTACAATTGGGAAATAAATAATATATTATATTAATTTAGAGGCTAGGTAGATTGAGTCTTGTACGAGTCTGAATCATTCGCGCGTGTTATGAATTTAATTTTCATTAAAATACTGAGTGTATAATTTTACATAATACAGGTTGAAATTGAAAACATGCGACAAATTGAAATGGGAGATTGTACTCATCATTATAAACAACTTTTACTATGGGACCACACCAACTTTTACTAATTCCTTGGATAATTTGCTTATTCCTGTCTCAGACCAACAAAAAAAGATAGACAGCGCGCCGCGAACATTAAAAGTGAAGCCACCTTTTTATCTATGTGTGTATTGAAGAGTTGCCATTTGTTAAATTTTTTCCCTATAATTTGGGGATATTTGTGAGGGTAGGAACTAGTATAATATTGTACGAGTATTGTTGAGTATGGTATAGTACCTCAATTGTTTAGATTTTAGAAGGACTTCTATTTAAAAAAAAAAACTCATATTTTCAATCAACTTTATTAAATATTATTATATTATTTATTTTTAATTTCATTATTAATTGGAAACCTAAAATATTAAATACATATAAAAAGAAAATGGGAATATAACTCGAAGTAAGAAATCATATTTATATGTATAGATTAATTGAAAGGGGAAATTTTAAATCGTCTTATGGCAACCCCCGCACTTTATGTCACTGCTTTCGTTCGTTGAGGTTTTTTGTTCCAAGTAACCTAAAATTCATAGATAAATAATAAAGAAACGATGTAATTTCAAGTACTTACAAGTGAAAAGCGATTCCGTGAGACTTTTTGTGTGGTTTTGCAAGTTTTCACTACACAGGAAGGCATAATTATATTTTTTAAATCTATGTTATCTTGACGACGACTTGTGACAAACTAAGAGCAATGAGCATGGTTTTAGTGTAGGTGTGTGCGTGAGCGTGTATGTTTACTTGCAGGAGCACGGTTTTGGTGGCTTCACTTTTGATGTTTGCGGCGCGCTGTCTATCTTTTTTTGTTGGTCTGAGATTCCTGTAAACAAAGTTGACCTAGTTATAGGCAGGGTGAAGGCAAAATAAACAGTGTCAATTAAATGAACTAATTATTTCTTTGCTGTATTATTTATCTTTGAAGAATTACCTCGTTTCTATTTATGAAGAAATAGCTTAATTTATTTATTCAAGCTATGTTATGTTTTCAGTGTTTTTTGTTATGGTGTCTTTTGTTTTATGACCTAGGGTATGAGTATCTGAGCAAGTATGGGGATGTGTTACATCTGGTTTCTGATTTAAGAATTAGAAGTAACGTCGGTTTTTTTTATATTTGCGTTACTTTATTGCAACAACAATAATAGAAAGACACGTCGGCGTTAAAAATAATAGTTAAATAAGAGATTACTTACCTTTATTTATAATGTAGCAATCAACAATGTAAAATATAAAATAATTGTAATATATTTTTTCATATTTTAAATTGTAATAGCTAAGGAAGTCTCGCGTAGAAGCGGATATATAGAGATCTTGTCAAAGTCCACTTCAGCATTACTTAAGGTGTAAAAACATTCATACCCGTATAAGTTTCGATTCCGTGAGAATTTCGAGATAAAAAGTATCCTATGTGTTAATCCTGGTTATAAACTATCTGTGTGCTAAATTTTATTCAAATCCGTTTAGTAGTTTTTTCGTGTAAAAAACATCCATCCATCCATCCTATATATAAAATATCACAAACTTTCGCGTTTATAATATTAATAGGATTTCGTGGGCTACATTGAAGAATTTAAGAAGTCCTCATCTTCAAGTTCTCATTACACAAACAGAATTCTGGTCGACACTTTACGTGACTCGCAGGCTCGTTCTTTGGCCGAAGAAATAGCATTGCCATTCAACGTGACAACGCTGCGTGTCTTCGGATGACAGCGATGCGGACGAGTATTTCGACGACTAAGTGTCCTTTTGTTTTTTTTTATTTATTTGTATATTTAGTTAGTTAGTCATTTAATTTAATACTAGTGTAACTATTTACAATAATATTCACAAACCGTATTTATTTATGTCTGTATGTTCCATGTTGCGTTATGTCTACAAGTTTATAAAAAATAATTACCTTTGTGTTAGCGGACTGATGGGCTTCCCATTCCTCGTCCACATTATCCTTATAGGATCGTCTCCTTTAGCTTGACACTCAATAGTGACATGGTGTCCAAGTTTCGCAGTCATGTTTCTTGAGAGGACATCGAAAGTCACCGGTTCTGGAAGAAAACTAATACTAAGTAAATTTAGTTTGGGTAGAAATGTAACGGTCGTCTTTCCCGTTCACACATGTGATTTTTTTCAATGGTCGAATATCTCGTTGTTTTCCAATATTTGCAAGAGTGGGATCTTTTTAGAGTTCGTCGTTTGTTGTAGATTTAATTTGTTACTCTTCGAGTAGGTACATAGACTGTTTACTAAAATTGATTTTTGGAAAAATACCAACTCGCGAATTCTTTTTCTGGCACTCATAGCATGTTAAGGAAAGAGATACCGACTGTTGAGAACTGTCAATATAATTTTTCATGTTTTAAGCGACTGCAAAAATGGAGAAGGATCTCCGTCGATCGAGACATTAGTCGGAATCTTTAATTTTACTTCTGCGAGTTGACGTTCAACAATTCAGGGAGGTGAAAAAGAAAGGTCACGGATGTTGGTCAAGGATGTTATGGGTATCCCAGATTTTCTCCTTGAAGAGGGTATACAAGGTGAAATTTCAATCACCGTTTTCCTCTTAACACTCTCCCTGCCATGGGAACCGCCGGCGACCCCCAAAAAATTTTGTTCAGTAGGCCAAAGCACATTTTTTCCCGTTGTACCGTTTGCACCATTGACCTGCACCATCAATGGTGCAGGAGAGACAAATTAGTTTCGTTTGCACCATTAATAATAATACAACTACTTCACCATACTTTTCCCGTTTGCACCATTGACCTGCACCATCAATGGTGCAGAAGAGACAAATTGTTTGCACCATTAATATTAATATAACTACCTACTTCACCATACTTTACTAGTCATAGGTAAATAAAATAAAAACCAATAATACGTAGTATTTTGTTTGTGTGCGGAACCTCTTTTTAATATAAATAAACAACCAAAAAGCAACAACAATAATATTTTTTATAAATAAATTCCACAACTACTTTATGTAATAATATAAAAATAATGACGCTACACACACACATATGATTTATAACTTTCGTTCCGTGGTAGTTTTGTTATGTTTGTTAAGTTTAGACCCATATCTTTGAAAGTGGCCACGGTCTTTTTATAAATGGCAGGTACCTACTGTTTCTTCTGAAGTTGTCGCAGTACCTATACTCGAACTAATTAAATGGCATAAGACATTTTTGTTTTCATCAGGCATACAGTGATTGGAATGCTCACGTTTTTTCACAACCTTCGATTCATCCTAAAAAATAAAATGTCAATGTATACCTACTTCCTTAATTCTGGTAAAAATAAGCTTGTGAAAAATAAAAAAAACTAGTGTGCTTATGACCACACGACTGAAGTGAAACTTCAGTATTGCGTATTTGGCTACGAGAGGAAGAGAGAAAGAAAATGTGCGCGCGCACTGCTGTCTCTTGCTTATATCCCCCACTCAACTTCCGTTCGCCTCGCCCGATCACACTTTTCGTAACGCTTTACGTCACGCGTTCGCCAGCTTACTCCCCAAGTCAAGCGTGCGTAAAGAAGTTTCACTTCAAAAACCTGGGCACGCCACAATTGCGGCGATTAGTCCCCTCCTTGAGGAGTGGCTGAAGAGGCGACACGGCGTCCTCATCTTCCGCCTAACGCAGGTCCTCACCTTGGGAGGTTCCTTTTCCGGATAAGGCGGGAGGAAACGCCCGGGTGTCACCATTGTGTGGATCGCCCGGAGGACACGGTGGAGCATACGGTGGAGGTCTGCCCAGCTTGGGCGGAGCACTGCCGAGTCCTCACGGCGGCGATCTCTCGCGTCCGCCTCTGGTCCATGCCATGGTACGGAGCGAGAGTGCATGGGAAGCCGTTGCCTCCTTTTGCGAAGCAGTACTGCTCGCGAAGGAGGAGGCGGAGCGCGTGAGGGAGAGGCAATCTTTGCGCTCTCGCGCCCCTAGTCGCCGCAGGAGACGCCCGGGGCGTCGGGAATCAATAGCCGATTCCCGGCCACCGTAGACGCGGGCTTGCGAACGGCGAGCAATGGGCAGCTCGCCGTCCGGTAAGGACCAGGCCCGGGTCGACGGCGCGTTGTGTTCCACGCGCGCCTCAAAGAGATGCCAGTTTTTTTTTTGTTTTTTTTCAGTTTTTTTTTTTTTGTATTATGCCAGATTTTTGTAGTGTGTGTGAAAATGGTGTTGATACCCTTGAACAACAAAAGTCTTCCTCGACTTTGTGCAACAAATGTTAAATTAGTTCCACTCATTGTAATTTGTTATTTATAGTCTAAGCTCCAATTATACAATTACTTATTGAAATAAAATGACAGAATTATAACAAAATAGTTACCTTGTCAACACTCAAATAATATTAGAACATGCAAAGAGGAAATACTTTCAGGAATGGTGCAGATGAGACCATATTATCAATACGGTTTCGTTTGCACCATTCTCAATGGTGCAGATGAGACCATACTATCAATGCAGTTTCATTTGCACCATTAATGGTGCAAACGAAACTAATTGTCTCTTCTGCACCATTGATGGTGCAGGTCAATGGTGCAAACGGTACAACGGGCATTTTTTAATACTTTTATCACATTTTCTATAACAGCACGCCAGTAGTTGTAAAAACTATTTGAATTCGGGAGGTCAGGGCGGATGCCACGGCGTCCTGAAAGATTTTTTTTTGGACCCGCTGGCGTATCCCATGGCTTCTTGTAATAATTTGACTTTTGACTCACGGCGTTCACAAGCAGAAACTTTGGGACCCGCCGGCGGCCTCCATGGCCTCCTGAACTTAAAAAGTTTTATATATTGCCGGCAGGGAGAGTATTAAGGGGTCATTGTACTCATCCTTATGAACAACTTTTACTATGGGACCAAACCTGAAACCGTGAAAAAAAATCAGCTGTTCCCTACATTTATGTTCGCGTAACTCGTTAAAACGTAGGGAACAGCAGATTTTTTTTCCGCGATTTCATATTTGGTCCCATAGTAAAAGTTGTTCATAATAATGAGTACAATGAAGGGGTCATTGTACTCAAACTTTTTAAGAGCAAAACGGTGATTAAAATGTCACCCTTTATATACTCCAAGAGATAAAAGTTGGCATAAAATATCGTAAATAATGGTACTCAGAACAAAATATTACCTTATAAAAACTGTAATTACTCGAATTTTGACATGTCCAGCAGTAAAAACTAATCTAAATATTTTATTATGCTTTACGTACAACATAGTTTTATTACCGACATCCTTGATCTTACCAAAATATTTACAAACAACGTAATAAAGATAAAGAGACGAAAATAATAACAGTATTGTATCATAAAAAAATCCCTACAATTCCCGCTTTCCCCATAAAACAAAACCGTTTACATTTGCATGTTTACAAAGTATATTTGTCTTAAGTTCTTAAGGAAGAGCTTAGCAACACTCCCTAACAAGTAATAAGGGCGGGAAAGAAACACAAACTTTCGCAAAGAACTCCGTTTGCAAGTTGTTAGAATTAATTAAGATCTGAGGTTGAATCGTATGACGTCAGCAATGAATTTAAATCGTAACTTTATCTTTTGAATAAACGATTCTATTAAGTATGAAATGCTTTATTTGGGTTAAAAGATAAGGTGAGAAAGAATAGACGATTTTAAGGAAAAGTTGATATTGAGACTAAAAAGAAAGTTGCACTACGTACAGATTTGTAGATTGGTTTAAGTAGGTTGATAGTAGGTTGATAGGCTATGGGTGATCATAACAATATCTGTAGTATTGATACATACGTACCTAAACTGCGTTCGCGATTTATTTGCCAAAATTGCAAACAAATATGAATTAATGGAAAAATAAACTACAGAACACCACCTGCTACGATCCTTACATACTCCTTTTGCCTCGTTTACATTCATACATTTTTTTTTTTTTTTTTTTTGGATGGGAAATCATCTAATGACTCCTCCTGCTCTGGGTGGAGCGGAAGGGAGTGTCAGACTCTTACTGACTAAAACCCACCCGTGTCCCTTCCTTAGCCCTTTATGTTCCGGGGCAGCGGTAACCCTTTCGGACGATCCCGCTACCCACGTTCATACATCTGAGGGGCAATTCTCGTAATTATAAGAATGTTCACAGTCTGATCTTAGTCTCAATTTGTCAATAATACCTCTAATTTCCCGACATTTTGACAAGTTTTTGACATTTGTTTGTCGCCGAGATGAGACTGCGGCTAGATTTTGAAAGTTCTAGATTACGAGAATTGGCCTTCACGTCATACATGCATGCCGGTTGCGAGTACCACGCACCTGATCTTTCTGAAGAACATCACCAAGAAGGTCACTATAATTATGTCCTTTTAGGGGGTCGTATTAGGGGGGCGTATCCTTTCCACTTACACTTGCTTTGTAAATACCGTTATTTTTCTTAACATACAAATAAAATTATTCTATCGTCACCCATAGTTATAGAGAAAACTAGTATAATATTAACGATCGTAGATAAATCTAGAATGATTTACCTCTTCACCGAAACCTGATATTACACAAAGAAACAATCAAATTTATACTTTGTATCACCGAGAAATAGACTTAATATTCATTGGCACCGCTCAAAGATCTTGACTTATTGAAGAAACTTTGGAACGATTACAATCAGCTTTGCTTTGATATTTGTGCTAGGGTACAATTTCGATTACTGAGTATTACCACTATAATATGTAGGAATAGAAGGCTCAGACATAACTTCACGCTTGTATTCCCAAAAGGGATTGGCAGAAGTGTAAAGTACACTAATGTTAAGAGGAAATGCGGCCGGAGAACTTTTGAGAAATCCTAAGTTAAATGTCGTAATTCTTGGTTTGGCCCTCACCCATTTACTCCTCCAATATTGGACCAATTTGAAAGATATTTCATAAACTAAATAAGTAGGATATATACTGTGTCCCTATGTTTTTTTTTTAATAGTTATCAAATTTGTACACTAGGCCTCTGTTGACAGTGGTTTAAATCGGCATTTTTTGAGAGTTCTAGTGCTTATAAAAATAATCTATTATCAAAAAGGAAAACATAGGGACATATAAGTAGTTAATATTTATTATTCTATAAAAAATCATTGCTTTATGGTCTTTAACCAGAAAGAAAACAGGCGAGAACGTTTCTATGGAGAAAAGACCACCCGCATTTCCTCTTGAGTCCGTTATTTTATATGTAAAGACTCACGTAGTACCTAAATGTCGTTTTCCGTTTTCTCATCAATGGTAACTTATGTTACAATACGTGTTGTTTATACACCTCGCCTGCATTCCCCTTAAAGTTAGGCAGAAGTATACCTATACTACACCCACATTTCGCCAGTTATGTTTAAGTCCCATGTAATAGGGGGCGAGCGTATTGCCATCAACTGGGCACCAATCCAGGCTCTAGAAATTCCAGATGGAAAAACCCAATAACACTTTGCCCAACCCGGGAATCAAACCTAGGACCTCATGCTCAGCAGTAGTGCTTGCAACCAGTAGACCAACTAGGTAGTCACAACATATCAATCACATTTATTGTCACTCTTCAATTTGTGATGTCACAATTGCCGTAATACTAACGCATAGTCAGTTGTGCGGCCAGGGGGGTAATTATGTAATACACTATCAGTAGCAATGGCTTTCATTTTGACAGTTCAACAACATTCATTGCGTTATTTACGTTGTTGAGCAGACAATTTTTTCGAACTAATGAAGCAATGGATTAGCGATACCCTTCAAAATGATTCAGATTGAGATTGACATTGTGTTACGGAATTAGGGCTTATGTCACAGCGGGACATTTATTGTGGCAATGTATTCTGTACGGATGTTAATGTACGGAGACGTCTAGCGAGATCGAGAATGTCTAGAGACATCACGAAAGATTTCACACAAGGCAAGACGTGAGAAACTGGTCCTTCAATGAATACGAAGCTTAGAAGATCAAATGTGAGTTTTGATTTACATTATTAGAAAATTATTTTGAGTTAACACATAGAGGAATAAAATTATTATGACTTAACTCATAAAGGAAGAAAATAATTTTGACTTAACTAGTAGAGGAAGAAAATAATTTTGACTTAACTCATAGAGGAAGAAAATAATTTTGACCTAACTCATAGAGGAAGAAAATTATTTTGACTTAACTCATAGAGGAAGAAAATTATTTTGACTTAACTCATATGGGAAGAAAATTATTTTGACTTAACTTATGATTAACTTAAGTTATAGAGAATTAAACTTCTGTATTTGTCTTACTAGTAAGAATACTGCTAGTTAGCGTAACTTCCGATTCATATCTGGGTTGTTTGTGAATGATTAATTATGGAAGTCTATTTCTACATCGAATGCTAACAGAAGTTGTGTAAATGTTTCTATGAATAGATTTATTTGTAATAAATTAGAAACTTGACATGACTATGATGAATGAAGGAACTTTTAATTGATAAAGGACAGGCTTTACTTCTTAATATAGACTCATTAATTACAGGACAACGAAAAACTTTGATGTGTATTTCAAAGTTCATCTCAGGTCCTCTGTACACACATATTTTTCTTGGCTTGAAATCTACGGATGATTCGCCGTGTGTAGGCACGGTCGTCAGTTTTGTATGGATCACTATGGAAGCTTGTTGACAGACACGTGACAGACGCGCGGTTTATACGCCGTACCGTAAAGAAACCGTGCCGTGTCCGTGGCCTTAGACCCTTTGTACACTGCACGGTTTCTTGTAAGGTTTGTTTCATCACTGGATATTATTTTTTAATTTAGCTGATGAATAAGGCCTATCTGGAGGAAGTGAAATACTCAGGGCCTGATATTCATATCCTTCAAATTGTTCAGATAATCCTACATAGTAGAATTCTAAAGGCAGGCCAAACTTATTGCTATGGTAGAAGTTAAGACAAAGTCTTAAATCTTTTAGTTCTTAAATCTTTTTGCAGTCGTTTCCATCACCAAACTAAGAAATTACCAGCAATCAAAACCATTACTAAATGAAAATGGCTTACTATTTAAAAGTAATATAGCAACAATCCTCACAAAAAACCTTACACTTACTGTTAACGGAGATCCACACAGTCTTACTGAGGGCTTCGCCAACGCCATTCTCCACATGGCAGGTGTATAGTCCAGCGTCTGACAGTGCTACCGAGTCGAATATCAGGGATCCGTTGGAGAGACTCAGGACACCACCTCCGGCAACTTCTAGAACTGGTCTCCATGCTTCTGATACGGCTACAACAATGTTATAGGAGATGTGAATATGAGAGTTACAGGTGTCCCAAAGTGATAATGCGCATAGAAATCTTCGTCACTGTTCGGCAACGGTCATATTTCCCGAGCGCAAAATGAACAAAGCATTTGCAAAATGCAAGAAACAATGCACTTGCAAAATGCATGTGCATCTTACGATTCAATGATTCGGGTGTTTCCGGGAATACGACAATTAGCGAAGATCTGCATGCGCATTATTAATTTGGGAATACTGTACATGATGGTACACAAGATATTGATATACAGCTGGGTCTTAAAACAAGTGACCAAGTAAAAGTATTGGATCATGTAAAACCATTGCATTTGCGCTAATCTGCTGCATAGGTAAATACAATGGTGATTTTTTAGATGTTATAGGCAGGGGTAACCACTTTTAATGGTGCGTCATCACATTAGCCTGGGTTCCGAGGTAGTAGAGCAAAAACAATGAATTTATACAAATTGAATGGATGATAACGAGTCTTTGCAATGCAATGCAACTAGTGGCCAGTAATCATAAAAATTATAACGTTATAAGTATATTGCTATTTTAGAAAATTGAAAATAACTAATAACGTTTAATGAAATATGTTCATAAAACGAAAACGGTATACGTGTGTTAAATTAATGTCGCCATTAAAGCGGCATGCTGTATACATTCTGAAAATTTATGCCACACTGGTATCATAATTTTGATTATTCTTTATGAAGACTACAGTCTTACCCTGGTCTACCAGCTTTACTATCATCGTACTGTCTGGCACATATTCTACATTTACGAGAAACTGTAGAAGTGACGTAAAATCCTCTCAAAACTAGTATTTCTAAACAGATTATGAGTGGAAAAAGAACAAATAAAAATACTAAAAGGATGTACTAACAAACACTCTTCGTCTAGAGAGCACCGTACAAGAAATTCTCCGAATTTTGGCAGAGTTTCAAGAGTTTCACTTCCTTTTTATGAACCAGAGAACGACATAAAAGTTTTAGTATGTTTTACTACACTTGCACGTCACTGTTTTTTTACTAGGATGGGCAAAAGAAATCGTGAAGTCGGTACAAAATACCTGTAACTTTAATTAGGAAACAAAATAACACGATCGATTAATTCAAACTAAAATACTTAAACAGAGAAACAATGGTATTGAAAATGTCCAAATCATGTTCACTAGTTAGTTGATTAAAACTTCTGCTCGCACGAATTAGATACGAAACTCAAACTCAAAGCATTTATTTCAATTAAACCATGTACAGGCACTTTTGAATTGTCAAAATTAAATAGTCGGTCAGTTAGTCAGAAAGTTGAAGCTAGTTGCCCATTCCAAAACGTAGATCTCTATGGAGAAGAACGGGCAAGAAACTCCATGGACACTCTTTTAAATCAAGATATTACAAAATCCTGGGCACATTATTCTTGTTGCTTCTGTACATATATGTGAGAACAATGTAAAAAAACACAAATGAAGAAGCAATTCAAAATATAAGATTAATAATAAGCCTTGGCAGTTAAGAGATGACCAATCTCAACCGACGGCGCCCGTTTACGAACATGACGCGCGGATCAGCACCATCCAGCTCAACCGTACGAATTCTGCCTGTACGCGGACTTGGAATGAGGGACATGCAACAAGCTAGCTTTGCGAGACATTTTGCAGTGTGTAACTAATCCTAAGCTGTGTAACAGCTCAGGGCAATCTATAGTACCATTTGTTTTTTTTTTTTTAAGCAATGTTTATCAATAAACCCCAAAATGTGGGGCACAAATTCAGTCTCCGGCAGCTATTGAGAGTACCCTAGTGGAAAAAGCCAATAACACTTTAGCTGACCTTGGTAACTCAGTACCCAAAGAGACAGTCGAAAATTTTATAGCGTCGTTCTGCAATTTATTAATCTGACAAATGGCGGTGGTGGTTTGAATATCAACTTCTTTTAGTTTAGTATAAGGCTATGGAGATACTTACTGTCTTTCTTCAGCCAGTGTGTTTGTGGTTGGGGATAGCCATTTGCGCTGCAGGATATGTGACCTCCTCGACCAAGGAGGAGAGATGAGTTCTGAGGTTCTTCACTCCATTTAGGGGCAACTGCGTCCAAATTAAAACCATTATATCGCTATGTTTAGGTATGGTACACGAGTTCAGATTCAAGTCAAATCACATAGGAAAAGTCTTAAATCTGAACTTGTTATGAAGTTTCTTAATTGGAGTATATCTATACGATTTTCTTATTCAAGCATAAATCCTATGTGTACATAATAAAGAGTATTATATTCTATATAAATTAATGAATGAATGAATTCCTATTCATTTATTTTTTATTCAATCATAAACCCTATTCACAAACTATGTATAAGGTTTAATTCCCACGACCTTTGCACCCGACTCCATATTTCATGAAATAAGTCCAGATTAATACTAAACGAACAATTTGTACGATGATATCAATTCCTTTTTTAGGTCCCTTAGGGGTTTGGTTCTTGTGTGCTATTGGTTCGAAATCTTCTTTCGAAACACCCAGTTAAAGAAAGCATAAATTGACAAGTTAGCCAGTTACTAGTTGGAAATTATAAAATATATGATTACAATCAGCCTGTATTATCCCACTGCAGGGCAAAGGTTTTCCTTTCCTTTTTCCAACTCCTCCTCCTGAGCCAATATGGACCAATCCATCATACATAGACTTCAAGTTAATCCCCGCCAAGACACAAATCGCAAACGTCACCCATAAAGCAGCCAAGCTCAAATAGGACTGAGCCGGACACGTTCTCTGCTTGTCTGATGCATTGTGAGCTAAGACCACCACAGCATGGGTTCCTGAAAATGTCCAACGGCATCGCGGAAGACCCAGGAGTAAATGTTGGGACGAACTTGACGGCTATATGATAAAATCTGTACATATTATAAATTAATGTCGCTTTTCGTATCTGTTTGTACGAGTATGACCGCGTTGTTCTTTTAAACAACGCAACGGATGTTGATGTGGTTTTCACCATCATTTAGACTTTAGAGAATTCATTCTAGAAGGTTTATGTGTCTAATATTATACATTCAAGAAAGGTCAGATAGGCAGTCGCTCCATGTAAAATACTGGTATTCAGCTGCATCCGGTTAGACTGGAAGCCGACCCCATCAGAGTTGGGAAAAGGCTAGGCAGATGATGATATTCAAGAAATCTCGATATTTTGTTAAGTCGTAAAAACCGTGCCAGGCAGGGGTTGTCACCATAAAGCATTTTTTTTACGAGTATTATTCCTGTGTTATTTATAAACCTATTTATATAAACATAATGTTGGGCTTAGTATCTATCTCCACATGTTTATCCTTTGTGTTACGTCATGATATCTTTTTATTATTCCACTTCAATTAGTCGAAATCGAATGAACTGTATCAATAGTTTATCAATACAGAATATTATTCATAAATATTATTGAATTTATCTGTTCCGATTTTACTTTCATTAATATTGCCTATATTTTCTCTCGCTTTGGAAATTTGCTTTAATACGGTCTAGCAATCGCACTTTTTATCACTTTCGCGTGTTTTGTTTTTTTTTTTCGAATTATACGTGAGGCACCTGTCCCACCGGCGACTAACGAGAAGCAAGTAGAGCTAGCAACTAAAAACGAGTTCGCCAGCAACAAGCAGCCAGTGTGCGACGGCGACGAGCGATTGCTCGCTGGTATGCATATGTACCAAGCAAGATAAGATTTCCGCCTGAAAAGCGAGTGTCGCTGAACGACTACTCCCTTTAATAGCTCTTGTCACTGCGACAAACGAGTACTCGCCGGTGGTTTGAACGGTCAGCAATCAACTGTTAATAGATGTACACCTTTTACTTACACGGACCTACAATCTTTTGTACGTTTCTCAAGCGAGAAAAACGTTGATAGCTAGGCGTTTTCTCGTTGGCAGTGGGAGATGCGCCTTAAGCGAGATTTTAATATAGAAAACATATATTATAATTATTGTGTTTCATATAACGTGATTTTCGTTTCGTTGGCGTGTTAAAAACAATGCATATAAAACAGTAAAATATAAAATTTCCTTTCAGAAAAATTATCTCTTGTTCAAGTGAAATATTATTAGGAAGACTAGCAAAATATTAATTACATGCCTACGTAATTTATACTGTACTGCGAAAACCATTAAGTCAGCGAAGCTTTATAAAAGCCCAAATAAAAACATATAACGGTTTATTATTAAAAACACCTAGCGAACGCTTTAATTAGTCGCAGGGAGTAATGAAACTCAATATCGTAGAGCAGCACAAAATATATAGATACAGAAGGTTGGCTCCATACAACGAGCGAAAATACACGCACACATATACACGGTTCACGTACAGCGAGTGCAAGCGCACTTGCGACTGTCATTTGTCACTGTATAGGAGCCATATTACAAAGTATTAATGTCGTCATGATTACAGTCCGAAAAAGGGATGGTGCTATCAGTCATGCATAGTTCCGTCTTTCTCTTACACTGGAATCATGATGGCATTAAACCGTCATAATACGGCACCTTTTCCAAAAGTATTTCATGGAATCTAAACAAATGGATCAGAAAACGTTCCTATGGATACCAATATGTAGTGTCAAGACAATAATTAGCAAAAAATTATATGAATCTTGAACGTTTGACAATTAAAGTTAATTCAATAACCTCAATTTTTGTGAATGAGTTTTTAATTACAAGATTGTTTGAAGAACTTGAAACCTTCTAAATACAAATTAATGTATTATTAATTCCCATTAGTGAGTGATAGCGTAAGAATTCAGCCCGAACAGGGTTTGTTCACAATTTCGGTAGACACTTTTGAAATAGACTATACGTGTGTATTATAAATGTCTGTGCGCATGTTGTATGGAGGCGACCTTCTGTACCTATATCTATTTAGTGTTCATAGCGAAAATAAAGCGAAATTTTATTTTGAGATTTTTGCTGTAAAGACTTCGTATATTTTTTTTTGTTTTTTTCGTCTATTAAGCGTGGTTGTTTTTTGTTTATTTGTGTGTACTCTGTTTGATTTTGGGTTTTTTATTATTGTTTGTGTGTAATCGTGTATTATTTTCCTTGTAAATAGTTTCCATTATTTATTGAAAGACAAAATTGTTACAAACTTTTCTTTATTTACCCTATATTTAACCCCCCCCTCGAGCGTCTACTGTACACCAAGTGTACATAAGAAAAAGTGCTCGAAACGTCAGCGGTACACCAAGTGTACACAACTTTTGTCCATTGTTCTATTGTAATTGTCGTTGTGAAAACATTGACTTCAATGCTTCCGTTCAACTACTTCGACACGTGGGGTGTGTCGCGTTGTCGACAGGTACGCGGGCAAACGTGTGAGAGGTTAATTGAGTATTTTAAGCTACACATCATTATAGGGCAAGAAATAGCGCCTTTTGATTATTAGTATCTATCACACTGTTCGCACAACGAAAAAAAATATAACGAAAAAAAAACATGTTTTCCCTTTGGAAACTTATTTATGCAAAATGAATCAGCTTATAGTCAAACATCTTCGAAATGAAAAGTTATTAAAAATTAAATCAATGTTTTGGTAGAAAGATAACATAATTCTATTTTAAAAGTCCCTGAAATACCATCTTGACTCTCAATCAGGTACCGAGCAAGAGGAGAGAAATCATTTATGCGTCCTTTTCAATAAAGAAAAATCAGGAAATAAAATCGCAATTCACCTTTGATCAGGCACTTGGATTTAATATTAAATATTCATGATAAAACTCATTTTTACTGAGTGTTTATGTATAAAGAATGCTAAAATATGAGACGAATATTTAGTATTATGTCAAAACTCTTTGCATATTCAAGTAGTATAATGTGAAAACCATGTTCCTGAATCAAGAGACTGTTTGGACAGCTTAGTATGAAAATTAATTAGCAAAATTCAGAATTCGTTAAAGCTACATAATATTGCATTCAAATGAGTTTTTTATGTAGACATGATTAATAATGTTTAAGTTAGACAAGGAAATATTTCTTAATTTACCAAATAACCGCTTTTTATAGTGTAGAACGAACGAGGTACAAAATGAAATCCGGAGTATATCTCAAATTCGGAATAATATTAAAACATGTTATTAAAACCAAAAACCCCTAAACGAAACACGTCTAAAATTATATTCAACACTAGCTGTGCCCGCGACTTCGTCCGCGTGGAATAGTGACTTTTCGGGCAGCATATTTTGAATTAGGTACATATACCGTCGTTTGGGTAGCTAAAAATTTACTTTACAGTAATGCTTCTCTGTATTACCTTAACAAATGTTCGCCGTGATTCTTTAAATTGACATAACTTTTTTATTTATGAACCGATTGACATGAAATAAACACTAAATGTTAAGTGAAGCTTACTATAATATATTAGTGAAAACCGCATCTAAATCGAATAAGCCGTTTCTGATATTAGCCTGCACAAACACACAGACAAACAGAAAAAAAATATGTAATTACACTTTCGGGTTCGGCATCGATATAATAACAACCCCTGCTACTTTTTTTTATATATTTCCATTGTACAGACACCACTTTTCTACAATTTTATTTAATGTATAGATGTATAGATATAGAAGAATAGATTAGAACATAACAGCTGGCACAAAATACTACAAATGATATGAAAACTGTTTTCATATAAACCTATATCCCTGGACAGACCGTCTAGCCACAATATACTGTAAATACGACCTTAATTTTAATAGCATACGTTATGTTTTCAATTGGCTGGAATTGTGTATTCAGTGTCAACTATTTGATACAAATGAGTTTAGTCCTTCAATTTACCACAGAATAGTACAGAAGGCCGACTCCATACAACGAGCGAAAACAGGAGCACGCACACATAGACGCGTACGTACGGCGACCTCAAACAAATGCCAGTCGCGAGTGCGCTTGTACTCGCTGTACGTCAAGCGTGTCTGTGTTTGCGTGCGTTTTAGTTCAATGTATGGACCTGTGGCGGCATCTACATAGCCACATGCTAACTACATATCACACTGACGTCACGCAAAATCCTGCATCGCTAGCAGAGTTTACCGCGCAACTAGCATATATACAACGTCCCGACATCGATCGTCGGACAGTTGCCCACCAGACACGACACCCGGTTGGAGGATCCTCCCTTTTCTATGGAAGCTGAGTGAACTTTACATCCTGTTCCTCATACTTCTATAGAGCCAACCTTCTGTATTATTCTGCAACTTCACCTTTTATGTAGAGGTTCACAGTTCGGTTTACTTTGGCGACGTGGTTTGCAGCGACGCAAGTGTAGGTACCGCAGTGATCCAAAGAGACATTCTTTATTATAAGAACGCTGAATACTTCTAAGCTCCTCTCCACGATCTGAAAATTGATGTGAATTTGAAGAATTTTGATTGAAATATTAGGAGTCAGGTAAATTAAGATGTTGAGATTGTTGACGGAGGGAAATATTTGTTACCTTTCCATTTTAATAAAATTATGACAAACATTCCTATAAAGCAAACATGAAATTACAGAAATTCTTTTTAAACCGTTCATTCATATAATAAAACCTCTGTTCAGTAGTAGACAAATGGGTACGATAAAAATCAGCAGCATTTTCATTTCTAATGATGACTATTATATCTTCCTCTACTTAGCATGTCGATGGCAATATAAAAGTACTCTGATTTCGGAATTTAACGACGTGTTTGGCGCCATTTATAGCGTCCATAACGTAGTTCGTGTAACGTGCAGCTGACAGGACACACAGGACATGATCATAAGTGCCCCATCGTTTGTGGAACAGCAACACATTTACACTTCAAGGCGGAGCCGTCTTTGCTTCGGCCAAGTCTCTTGGGTCTGAAGTCTGTTTAAAGACTTCCAGGTTACCCAAGGCAACTCATGTCCAGGTTGGAGGTCTTTGGCGGGTGAAACAAATGGTTTGGGTGGGAAGCACTGTGTCGCCATAACTTCAGTCTTTCTTTTAACCGTTCGCTAGTGAGTGGGACTACGCACTTTAAAGAAACTGTTTCAGCTTTACAACCTTTGTGGCACAAGGATGTTGTCGTGCAACTGTGTAACAATACAATTGTTAACAACACCAAACATCAGTTTTATCTGCAAAACAAAATATTTCAAACTACAAAACAGAAAACTTACCTTCAAATGCGTTGGAATCTTCTTCCCATCTTTCAACCACGAGTAATAAACAGGCGAGTCTCCGCTCTTAAGATTACAATGTATTTGAACAATCTGTCCTTCCTGTAAATCCGTCGGTAGTAATATCTCTTCCAACTGCGGTGCCTCAACTACATGTAACTCGAATGATCTTTTAGCCATTTCACCCGAAGGACTTCTCACGATACAGGAGTATGCAGCTGCATTATCAGTTTTAGACACTTTCGGTATGTTTAGTGTACCATCGTTTGAGACTATAGGTACGTCTCTCTTCTCTCTTAACTTTGGTTTTCGTCCAAATATTTCTTTACTTGCTGTTTTGTTAGCTGATCTTTTGTAGCGATTATTCTGTGCTGCTATATCTGTGTTTATTTCCTTTCCTTTGTATTCCCATGTTATTTCTCTGTAAATGGAAGTATTAGAAGCTTCTGTGTTACTTTTGTAAAGATTAGGATACATGATTAAATAATAGCGTCTTAAGTGAAAGGAATTATGTAAAGTAGTTCTGCGAAAGAAGCATTAAAGATAAGTACTTCAGTACTTGAGTGGAAAAGATAAATTTATGTTACATATAAAAAAAATCGTTTATAACACTGTATTTGTGAACGGTGCCTATACATAATTACATAATATTGAATTTAAAGGACTGCGCAATATGAAAAAACACAAATGAACGATTTTTTTGTTAAAATTTACTACATAACAAAGCTCTGCTTCGAGTCGTTGTGCCAAAATCCCTCTCAGATAAGAGATTATACAATTCAACAGAATTTGATTAACATGCACATATTATATTCACAAAAACTAAACTACGACAAAGTTAGCAAAAACCGATTCAGCGTCCAACTTTTCTACTTTTTCCCAATTAGCGGTATAACGGTACAGCGATACTCTGCCAAAAAACAAAGAAACCATATTGGAAAATTTTTCAACAAAAATTGTACACGTTCGTTTTTTATTTGCCATAAAATATTTGATGGAGTTCCCGGGAAGAGATCATAAAAATGACATCAAAGCTAAAAGTGTTCTTCGTAAATCCACTGAATATTATTGTTTATAAATAATGTTTTGAGGCAGAAAAGAAGGGAAAATGAAAAAAGACTAAAGAATATCGGACACGAGAAAGAAATTGATACCTGATGGAAGAATTAATTCATTGGCGTTGAAGGATTTCAATTGATTGATTTTAATTGTGATAATGAAAGGAATGGAAATGAAAAGGTTTTGTTATAAAAATTAACAGAAGTAAGAGAATTCAATAAACTTCTTGCAACCAATGACAATAAGTTACATATTATTATGGATAACTTCAGAAGAAATCTACATTTAGCTGAACGCAAGGAATTTTAAAGCTAGTTTTTTAAAAAGCGCTTTATTGCTTAACGCTCATGTAGCGCCACCATCTAAACTTATCCTTGAATTCCTTATGTATTCAACAACAAAATTTAGACTTAAATATTTCTGCATTATTGTTGAAAACCTCTCTGGAATGCTTTGTCTTGTGAAACAATGGGCTTGGATGGCCAAAACTGAAACTATGAGAAATGTAAAAAACTACAGTGAAGTGAGTTACGGACTATCGTTTGATGCGAAACGAAACGAAAACTTGTATATAAATCGTATTCACAAGACCGACCGAAATCCGAATGTAGTTGATAAATTAACTATGTACTTTTGGAATTATCGAACACAGTTTGTTAACAATAGTTCTCGTAAGCAGAATAGCAATATAGACAAGTCATTAAATAATAATGAGACAAGGACACACTTATTACTGTCTGGCGGTCAAGAGAATGCGTTTCCGATACCTGTCATGCGAAAATTCTAGTAAGTAGCATATACACCGTGTTCTTCACGTTATCCATAAACTTTTTCAAACGCTTCTATAGCTTTTAATAATTAAATCTAACAAAGGAAGTAGTACTTACTTAAAAAGGCTTCGTTACAAAGATATTTCTAATTTCATTTAATGAAATCTAATTGACCTATGCAGTAAGAAAGGGTCTTACTTTACTTTTGACAAGTTTTAGCCCGCCAAATCTTATGAATGAAAATACGTCGATGGCAATTCGGATAAAGAGGCATGCATATCGGGTGATTTACGTCAAGGTATTTAGTTTGTATGAAAACTAACAAAAAATAAGAATTCTTCAATGTGTCCATAATGAAAAATGCTTATATCTATGGTCTGAACATCTGGTCGAAGTTTATGTATATCGTCCGGAACACGGTGTATAATTATCAAATTCGCAAAACACGTTTTCATTTGTACGAAACTGACAGGTGTCAGGAACGTATTCTCTCGTCGGCCGCACTGTAAATCCAGTATACCTACTGGATACTGGATTGCTTCTCCCTCTTCTGAGAGAAAAGCCCAACCCTGACCCAGCAAACATGGGCTGTCACCGATGTCCTTGGCTACAATAGATAGTACTAATATAAATAACTTCGCTTTCTCATACGGCATACGCTGACAGCTAATCTATATAATATACTCTATATACGATAGTTCTACGTAAAATAACAAATAAATATCAAGTTTTAAATACAAAATAATCTTGAAACCAGAGGGGCAATTCTCGTAATTTAAAACGATCAAAATTTAGTCGCAGTCTCATTTCGGTCACAAACAAATGTCAAAAATATAGGGAAATCACAGGTATTTTTGACAGAATGAGACTGCGATCAGACTGTGAACGTTCTTAAGGCATTGACTGCCACCAAGGTCACCCGTGACAACGAACAATAGATTTTCGAATGTATCTGTTCTCTGGCAGTCAACGTGTTAAAATTACAAGAATTGCCCCTCTGGTGAAGTGTCACAATGACAGCCAATATATTATGCAAAATACCACATTTACAGTCCGTTCACAGCTATTTTACTTTTGACAGTAGCAAACTAACAGCAACCTTATTACAATGAGAATAAAGATCACTGTGATTTGGACAGTGATGCAAAATCAGAGATAAAATAACTGTCGTGAAAGGACTGCACGATAGTTCTATGTCGTAAAACAGATGAACATCAAGTTTTAAATAAATAGAAAAATAATCTTGAAACCTTACCTTACTGGGTGCCCATAGTACGGGCACTTTAACGTGATACTTTGTCCACTCTGTACTTTGAAAGGCGGCAACGTCCGTATATACGGTGGTCCTAGAACAAAACATTTTGTTTCAAACATTTTATATGCGGGAATAAAATTGGTTTTGAAGTTTGTGAATTGTGATGCATTGAAAGGGACGGTATTGAATTTATTCGGAATACATTCGTGATATTTACGAAATTTGAAGTTTGTGCATTTATTTAAGTAAAATAAATATAATATAACATAACAATACACCTTTTTTCCTCATAGGGTTTGGCAGAAATGTACCTATTATAGTACACCTACATTTCGCCAGTTATGTTTAAGTCCCATGTAACAGGGGGCGAAGCTTATTGCCATCCACCGGGCACAATTCCAGGGACTCAGGGCTGCTACTGAGAAATGATAACCTGATGGAAAACCCAACAACGCTGTTCCCACCTGGGAATGGAACCCAGGACCTCATGCTCAACAGTAGCGCTTGCGACCACTACACCAACGAGATTAAGTGGCACAACCTCAAAGGTTTGAGTGAGGTCCAGAGAGCAGTACTACTGCAGTACTACTGAATGATGTAAATCCATTTAGGGTAATCACATGCCGATGCCTCAATGCAATACCCTATACCCTTAAGAAAGATAGTAATTTGAAAACCAAAAAAGTCAAAAACTATGCGGCCTAAAAAAAAAAGAAAAGTGTTTGAGAATGTGCAAACTGCGCTCTTCCATATGACACCCCACATGCCCTAGTAGCCCCACTTCGAATTTTTGAGACACCATTTCAGCCCCTGTTGCAAAAATAAAAAGAAGATATTTCTTTCTTATTTGCAAAATAGTTGGGCAAACGTCATCTAAAGCTATTCCATATTTCAAGTTGATAGCATTATTAGTTCTTGAGATACCCAGTTGTGACAGACGGACAGAAAGACTGAGTCGCACCATAAGGGTTCCCTTTTTCCATTTTGGTACGGAACTGTAACAATATTATATGTATGTACTTATAACTTTATATTAATGGTTGTAATACCTTCGAGCTGACAAGTTGCTGATGGCATTCATTTAACTTGAATCAAAGACCAGTAAGATAACAAATCCATTTTGTGTTACCTTATGTGTCGAAGGGAATGCAGAATCCTAAAACTTTTTAGAAACAAATGAACATCAATGAGCAGAACTTAAAATAAATGTTAAGACAAGACTATTTTCCATTAAAGCTGATCCAAACATCTTCCAACCCATTTATTTTTAGCCCCATTTATTTTTACACGAAGAGTTTTAAACAGTACATAAACGGGGACGACCATCTTTTATCGGTATATGCAGCGTAGCATTAAATATTCCAATTGGATATAAAATATTATAGCTTCTGAAGAAAATTGGTGAAGTCTGGTGCACTTCAGAACGTATACCGATCAAGAGTTTTATGAAAATATAAACATGAACAAACAAAGTAATATCTAAGTAACCTTTTCCTATATTGGGGTCGGCTTTCAGTCTAACCGGATGCAGCTGAATCCCAGTATTTTACATGGAACGACTGCCTATCTGACCTCCATAACCCAGTTACTGGATAACACGATACCCCAACGAATTGAATTAACCAAATAATCTTTTTGGAAACAAGCTTCTATTAAAATTATTTTAATGAATTATGAGGATGAACAATATGCTTTAAGGAAAACGGTGTAACAGAAATTATTAGAACCATGTAATTAATAAATTAAATATCAGGTTTCAGTTAATTAAGTACGTGTTTTCTCAGAAAGAAAGGAGAACCTTGCATAACATTGACGCAGTTCAACCAAAATCGGTGAAGTCAACTAATTCCAAAAAGTACTATCGACTAGTAAAGAACAAGATCCAAAATAACATCTATTCATTTAAATGGACAAACAACAAAATCTATATACATACAGTTCAAAGTCCTGACTGACTGATATATCAACGCACAGCCTAAACCGGTGGCTCTAGAGACATGAAATTCGGAGGGTGTGTTCTTTGTAAAGAGTAGGTATCCACTAAAAAAGGGTTTCTCGAAATTCCACCCCTAAGAGGGTGAATGGGGTAGGGTGAAATTTCACGCGGACGAAGTCGCGGGTAGAAGCTAATACTTTATAAACTAACAAACTAAAATATGGCGTCGAAATATTCCTCCACATCAAAATTAGTTTAAATGCATAGAAGTTAAAAATATTATAGCCCACATTTAATGATTCACTTTCATGGTTATGTTTAAACATTTCTATTTGGTTGCCTCTTCGAAGTTGAAAGGCGTAAGTGAACCGTGAATAAGACCAGCTAATCCCACTTCAGGGCAAAGACTGCTCACTATTTGTGTTGGCTATTTCAGATCACATTTGCATGCTAGAGTAAGATCCGTTAAGGCAAAGCTTGCGAAGCATTACCGCTTCGAAAAGACAAAAATATTGTAAAAATCTGGAAAATGGGTTTTGTGTTCAGTCAACATAAGGAAACCTTGACCGCATTCAGAATTTTGTTATAGCACGCAAATGGTGACGTCAAAAGTTAAGTAGACAAAGCGGCAAAGACAGTTACAATAGACGAGTGAAAAAATCAGCTGTTTCATAGAAAAGTGCATTACTTATGCGATTAACTAACAACTTTTATTTTTTATTAAGGCGGAGGTTCCCGAAAACGGTCAAAAAGTTGGTTTTTTAAAGCAGTGTATCTCTTAAACCGTAAATACTTTTGACCAAAGAAAAAATTATGATATTTTCAAGTCTTACTTTAATACAATGATGGAACCGAAATCATAAATAAATATACATTAATGCATCAAAATAATGTTCAAATACACCTCTTAATTTTCTTTAAAAGCAGTTTATCCCATCATTAACAATTTTAATTACAATTAAAAATATACCATTAAATGTGTAATGCCAAACTGCATTCAATGATGGATTATTTATTATTAAATAGTTTTTGTAAATAGATAATTGCTTCATATTTGCAATAAATTACCACCGTTCTGTCATCGCGCTTCTCTTTCTTTTCTATGCAGTCCGACAGTGACCGCGCTTTAGGTCATGTAGTCGCCTTAATATCCGACGAAAAATGTTAACGCTGGGGGGTCTAGAATCATGTGCTGAAATCATGGTTACATTTTGCGCGTCGAAGTCCCTGCCACCCTGTAGTAGCTGGCGAAACGCGCCCTCAATTATAACCACCCTGTCCCAAAAAGAGGTAAGGCTTCATAGATTATGTGGTTAAGTTATAATTTTCTAAATTAAGTAGTCGATGATTTTGGTGCACGGTAAAACTCTAATGAGTTTATATTGGCATCAACTTAAATGTTTACAATGTATGTATGTGTACTACTGAATAAATAAATAACCTCTCAAACCCACATCGGTGAAACATTCAAAATCAGAAGGGAAGGTTCTGATGAGACAGTAACATTTACAGCTAACATTTTCGTTTCACTAAATACGAATCTCTCCAATTGAATTTCTGCTTCATTCTGCGTTAGCCGTGTGCTTGGTACAGATTTAGTCCAATTAGCCCTGGATCGTTAGCCTGCGAGCATCATTTGGTTATATCACTATGCTCTAATACTGGAATAAGCAGCCTGCCTTTTAGTCAAATTAGTTTTAATCTCATATTCATTTAAAATGCAGAGGAAAATGAAAAAGCTGTGGCAACTTTTTTGCCACGATTTTTTTGGCGTGAACTTTGTCCTTCTGTCCTTTGTAGATTCTGTGGCCCTAGCACGAACGCGCGACGTAAACGTAATGTACATTCGAACGATTTTTGAATCGAAAATACAACTATCCTATAGCATTTTGTTTTAAAATTTTGCGACAAGCATAATTAGTATTACTCATACACTCATACAGTATGAATAAAGTCTTAAAACTAAGTAAATATTATGTGCGAAATTAGTTTTTTCAATTAAAAAATCGACCATGGATACAATAGATTGATGCCTTGACAGTATGCTGAACACACATTAATAAAGCGTGAACTCTTTGAGTTTGTGTCGGACCGAATTTCAGTGGGCCCTGACAAGTGACAATCGCTTTCAAAGCGTTTCGTATTTTCATAGCACTTTTCAACGGGATTGACATAAGCTTTACGGTAGATTAAATTTAATTCCCACACATTTTTTACTTTCCCATCATTGTTATCGGTGATAGCAAGTTACTTTGTCTAGGCCCTCTGGTCTTAATATAATTATAATCCTAACTAATATTATAAATGCGAAAGTAACTCTGTCTGTCTGTCTGTCTGTCTTTTCTTCACGCCTAAACTACTGAACCGATTTGTGTGAAATTTGGTACAGGGTAAGTGTGAACCCCAACAAAGGACATAGGCTACTTTTTATTCGACTTCGACTTCGTCTGCGTCCGCGATAACCGACATATACGCGGACGAAGTCGTGGGCAAAAGCTAGTAATAATTTATATTCTTTACTTCGGACTAGAAGTACTCGCAATCCATATGGTATTAGTAACAATAACTTAAAAACTATGTTAGTAAACTTTTACAAACTAAAACAAGTAAAAAAGACGTGGCCCAACGTACGTTGGCACTTACCTCTGTACCCAGTGCCTTATAAAGGGACTGTCCACTTTGTCTATTATAGTCTTTAGGATGCTGTTCGACCTTCCGCGCAACCTACCCATAATGCCATGAAAATTATCAACACGGGCTTCCACGAAAATCTGCGAAGCGCTGCAGAAATGCGGTAGCCCGAACTAGATCCTAAATCCATTATTATACCATACGCGCAGGACGTAGTAGGCTCTCTGCCTATATTTCACCCACAAGCTACGCTGTAGAAGGTTTGTTGAAGAATACCTTGAAAAGTGCGACTTTAACATCCTTACTACAACGAGCAAACCAGTAATTTATTATTGCACCCAGTTGTGGGTACAAAACTCAAATGACTGACTGACTGACTACTGAGGAATAAATAGGAACTTCTTTATAATTATTGCGCACTTTCTTAACTTTAGTTGACAAGTTTCGGGCGAAGAACCGCTTCTAAAATCAGTAAAGCGAATGAGTAGACGTGGGGATCAATGCCCGTTCCTTCCCGTATTGATTCCTCGAACACATGTGGGTCGTATGCAACCAAAATAAATTTGAGTTTATTTGTGATACTGAATTATTTATTAAGCTATTGCATAGCTTTTATCTTGGGCTTTGAGCGCGGCGACCGAATGAAGAAATTCCGTAACGAAAATAAACCTAACACCCCCCACTCCGACCGGCACAGCGGTGCAGCGTTGAAAGCCGTGCATCGTCTAACGTCGTATCAGTTCGGCAGACTTCGGCACGGTGTTTGTGTGCGTGCGACTAGACGTATGCTATCCAATAGCTTTACCGCGGCAGTCCCCGAGTGCCACACGTATTTTATTTTGTTTTGTTTTTAGTATTTATTGTTATACAGCCTAGTGACAGACAGACGGACGGACAGACAGCGAAGTCTTAGTAATAGGGCCCCGTTTTTACCCTTTGGGTACGGAACCCTAATAAAACAAGACATTTCACGCGGGCGAAGTCGCCGACAGAAGCTAGTAGGAAATATACATACAGAGTAATTTGATCAGGACATTTACCGACCGTTTTAGCGTACACTCGGATCTATTTCAACCTTATTACCTAGTTAAATCTATCGTCCAATTAGAATCGATCGAATAGCTTGTTTCCTGAAAATTGCTTCAGTATAGCTTGTGGTCACAGTATTAATTTTAGTATTTCTGCAATATCTGCTTGTCAGTGAGGTCAGAAGCGGAGTTTACTGCCCTAGTGCACCCGACATACCTAAGTATCATGGTTACTACATTTTAATAAGGAATGGAACTAATATTATAAATGGGAAATTAAGTCTGACTGTCTGTCTGTCTTTTACCTTTTAACGCATAAACCACTGAGCCGATCGTTATGAAATTTGAAAGGTAGTCTGGGACCTGGAGAAGGAAATACGCATCATCATCCAGGATATTTGTATAAAAATTGTGAAATACAAACTTCACACAGTCAGTCCTCAATCAAGATAAATGATGATGATAAACGCAACTTCTTACACACACTGTGAACGTTAGTTACATATGAAGACTGCTTTTATTTTTTTTTTCACCAAAGAAGCTTTGTTTCACCTGTATCGACTTCATGAGAATAGTTCAAGTTGTAGTCAAAATATTTGCCATTTTACAAAGAGGGAACGAGACAGATTGGCCAGGGCGCATTACTCATGAAGACAGTGGCGGCATCTACATTGGCACATGCGAACTACGCATCACACAGACGTCACACAAAAATCCTGCATCGCGCAAGCAAAGTTAACGCGCGACTATTATATACAACGCCCCGACATCAATCGTCGGACAGTGTAGACCAGCAGACACAACATCCGTCTGGTCGGAAGATCCTCTATTTAAATCTAAACTACTAGGTATTATAAAGATAAATTATTTGCTTTTTGTTTGTTACGCTTTCATGCTAAAACGGCTTAACGGACTTTGATGAATGGATAGACCATGACCTGGATTAGGACATAGAATACTTTTATCCCGTTATTTCCACGGGATCGCGACTTATGCGGGTCAAACCGCGGGGCGTAGCTCTACAAGACCATTAAAATTCTGATGCAGATGCAAGCTGTTGTTAAGTAGTGTTGTTGCCCTAAGAATAATATCATCCACAATACAGAAACTTTATGAAGAAAATAAAGTTTGTGAACTACCCTTATCTCTTTGTTATTCTATTTTTACTTTAATATAGTTTAGCTTCGAGTTTCTTGTTAAAAGTTGTGGGATACTGTCGTACCTTCGCTGTAAAGGGTATCATATATTTTTATCTACACCCATGCTATAAACCCTCTATAAAAATTTCTGAAATAGTTAGCTTATTGCCAACATTAAAACAACCAGTGTCATAGTAACCATAATATCATCCAAACGAGTGTTATAATGTTGTACTAAATTTCATTATGCAACTCCTTTTCAAAAAAATAACATTTGATTGCCACGCACGCGCGTTTCACTACCACAGAGCGCCGTAATTTAAAAAAAGAACTTATAGATTATTCGAATTCACGAGGTATCCCGCCGGCAGCCATTTTTATTCGATATTAGTATCGCAAAAAACTGTTTCAGAACCTTTTTTTAGAGGATTCATATCATGGGTGTAGAAAGTCTTGTATGCAACTGTTCGTAATTAGGTATTAAAACAGTTGCATAAATAACTATTATATGAACGTTCTTATAAACTGGTTAGAAGGGTAATTTCCTGTAAAGAACTTTAAAAGGAACTAGGTAGATTTAAAACTAATGCTATTTTGCCAAGCACCAGTGGTAGTGGCTGACTATCCAGGTTGCGTATTTACGTATTACATTCATCACAGAATCAAATTTAAATAGATAACTACACAGTATTCCCCTCACGTCTACGAGGTTTTGCTAGCTAATATAATTTGACCTTGCATAAATATTTTTATATTAGGGTCATGGTAGAGTACCTATAGTTGTTAAAAAATATTCAGGAATTTTGTTCGGTTGTGGCCTTTACGGCAAAAATGTTAACATTTAAGGGAAGTTTCTATTTAAAGAATTTAATTAAATACTATCTAATCTGCATTCGCGATTTATTTGCCAAAAATGTAAACACATATTATGAGTTTATGGAAAAATAACTTTAAACTACGCTACAACTGCAAACATTTTTATAACTTTTTCAATAGTGCTAGTCACTCTAACATCAACTTAATCACTATTAAAATAAATTTGATATTGTTCAACTTGAAATAATATTAATTTGAAACATAAATAGACTTTAACTTAAAGTCCATGCTAATTTAATTACGGCCACACTAAATACATATTGAAAGTTTAATGAAATACGCAGAATCCTAACTTTGATACCAGAACTACAGTCCCTCATAGCAACATTTCGTAGAAGGTCTGTAGTCTGCATAGGACCAGCTATAGCGCGAAATTGTCAACTGGAACGCGAAATGCGATGGCGAAGACAACTTTAATGGACTTGGTTAGTTTCCTAGGAATTTGAGTGTACAAACTGCGTCCAGTGTAAATTCCTAAATGTATTAGTGACGCTATGTATATTTTGGTGATTGGCGTAGTAGTTTGGTCAAAGGAGGAAAGTTTAGAAGTTTATTTGATTGCCACATGAGAAATATCTTAATAGTATCTGAAATATTCTTGCTCTAAGTCTGAGTATGTGCAAACAAACTTATTTCTAAGTTTTAGTTCTGCAGCGCTCACGTGACTGAATTTTATTGGCATTAAAAGTTAGGCACCTGATGTTACATTATGTTGGTAATATCCTCTGCAAAATCAGTTGATGTTGGTAATTTTTAATCTAAATCTTGATGCTATATCATCAATTTATGTATGACTGACGACGTAGCATAATCAGCCTATAATGTTCCCACTGCTAGCACACAGGCCTCATCTCTTCGAGATGGAGTAGGCTAATAATCTTCCACGCGGGCTCAGTGCGGGTTGGTAGATGTCACATGTCTTCGAATTTTTGTTTTTAGGACATGCCGGTTTCTTCACGATGTTTTCCTTTGCCGGTTTTGAGAGCAGTTGTGATGAAATAATTTACACAAAGTACGAACCTACGACCTACAACTCATAAGTCAAGACCATTAGACTTATATTGGCTTAAAAGGGCCAATACTAATCAGTTGCACTTCTTGTTGGTTTTCTCGTTATAATGTTAGAGGAGCGTATTAGATAGATGGAGCACAGCATAATACAGCGTAGATATTGATGTGGGTTGGCTATGTCTGTCGAAGGACCGATGGCCGGTGGAGCAGACGAGTCCAGTGGAGTGGAGACCGCGTATCGGCCCCAGCTAGATGGACGGACGACCTAAAGAAGGTGGCTGGGGTAGACTGGATACGGAAGGCGGAGTACAGGGTGTTGTGGCGCAGTCTGGGAGAGGCCTATGTCCAGCAGTGGACTGCGATAGGCTGAGTTGTTTGATTGTGTTGACAAGTCACCCCTGGGCGAACCCAACAAACAGAGTTACCTTAAATAAACTATAAGTAAACTTACCATAAACATTAAGCCGGTCATGGTGTGCCACCACACTATCACCATGGTGGGCCACACATGCAAACAGCCCGCCATCATCCACTCGCAGATGTGATATGTTGAGTTGAGTGATGACTCCGCTGTCTGGAGCCATTGTCTGACCGATAATGTATCTGAAAGACAAGAATATTTTAGCCAACAGTTGGTTACAAAAATGTTATGAGACGGCAAATGGTCTTTTGAGGAAAGAACCACACAGATTGAGCGGACCTGTCCAGTCAGTGCACGCATTTGTCAAAAATCGTGCAGCTCAACTCAGAACTTGAGGAGCTCAACGATTCGACGAACAATACCAAAGAAAGGACATTTGGGTAGGCCGCGTAAATTACTCAAACTGCCAGATCATGATTAAAACTAACTAAGAAGGAAAACTTCTACTACGAGAATTAAACACTACGCTGACTGCGTGTTAGCATTCAGTCTATAGCTCCTAATCTGTCCAGCAGAGGTCGTCTTTTGACAAAGATGATGATGATCATAGCTTAAGTTGCGCAGTGAAAGGTGTGCGTGTAACAGCCCGGACTTACGAGTTGTAGGTCGTGTGTTCGAACTCAGGCAGGCGCTTTACTATGTGTAAATTATTTCATCACCACTGCTTTCAAAACGGTGAAGGAAAACATCGCGAGGAAACGTGCTAGACCGATAGCGACCGTGCTAGGCGTGATAAATGACTTTTTTTTTCTTTTTTTTTGTTAGACCTATAAATTTGAAGACATAAGCTATCTACCAATCCGCACTAGGCCAAGTAAAGTATAGCCCACTCTCTCTAGAAGAGTAGAGGCCCGTGTCCCAACAGTGGGAAGATTATAGGCTGATTATGCGATTTCATGTATTTTTTTTCATTTCTACCGATTTTAAATCCACCTTTTACGAGCCCGGAGAAAATGAATAATCAACTGATTTAATGCGTCAAAACTACCAAACCGTGTCCGTTATTAAAATCAGTACCGTATAAAAGATTCCTTTTAATGTAGAAAATATTTTTACGAAAATAAATATTTGGTTTCGTAGTACCTATTCAATTAAGCCGTATTTGCAGACGCAGAATGATGTTTGCGAAGTAATTAACGAGTGTATGTTTCCATACGTTTTCATATCTGCGAGTCTACAATTATATTTTTTGGTCTAACGGTACGGCGTTTTGGTTTTCATATTCGCCCGCATGCGTGAGGCCGCATCTCTCTAAAAACGTATAATAAAACCAATGTTGTTGTACCGCATGCGGGCACCATAAAATAGCTTTCTATAAAACTAAACCAATTACCTGCTTTTCTTGCTGGACGATTTTAGTACGAATAATAAATTATCTTGTATTTAGGTTTAAGATGCAAGGAATTAGTTTATATGTTTTTAGGTTATAATATCAATTTTAATCATTTATTTTGTATACTATCTAACTATCACGACGCTGCTATATAATTATACATAGATAACGCATCATTTAAAGCAAAATTAATGTTCCTGTAAGATAAACCCTTACAGCTATTTCCTACGTTCTGCATCGTAGTTTTTAAATGGCTGTCATTTTATTCTACACATTCCAGGAATAGATTCCATTACTGAGCGCCAGACTATCCGGGATTTAGTTAAGAACTGTTCGAGGATATCGATTTTACGTTTTTCTAAAGTGATTTGACTATTCGATAGTGCTACTGGAATATAGTTACCATTTTATTACATACTAGCTGCGCCCCGCGGTTTCACCGGCATAAACTTCGACCCCGTCGGAACATCGAGATAAAAACTACCTTATGTCCTTTTCCGGGATCCAAACTATCTCTATACCAAATTTAATCTAAATCGGTTCAGCGGTTTAAGCGTGAAGAGGTAACAGACAGACAGACACACTTTCGCATTTATAATATTAGTATGGATGGATTGACGTTCCGATAGCATCAGGATATTTGATGGCGACAAGATTTTGCTTCTTCTACTGTCATGCACAAGAATAAGCATATCAGCCTATAATGTTCGAACTCATGACCCACGAATATTGGGATAAAAACTATCCTATGTCCTTTTCCGGGACTCAAACTATCTCTAGGTATACCAAATTTCATCTAAATCGGTTCAGCGGTTTAAGCGTGAAGAGGTAACAGACAGAGAGACACACTTTCGCATTTATAATATTAGTATGGATGCCGTTATACACAATAAAATACACTAGGTGGTATCCTCGGTTTGCGTTGTAGAATTATTACTAACACCTCATCTGTTGAAATGGTGAATAAAAGCATTGCGAGAAAACTTGAGAGCGTTTACGACGTACGGTATTTCATACAAATTTTGAAACCCTTGTTTTTCGAAATGAATGAACCGATTTTAATAAAACTTCGTACGCATAAGCAGGATACAAAGGTCTAAAAAGTTAGTAAAGAACATTTTCGAAATGTCTTATTTAAAAAAAGATAACCGGAAATCTGTGTTTCTATGGAAAATTTAAAATCGGTGTAATTTGGCTGTACACTATTTTGCGAAAATGTTCTTAACTAACTTGTTAGACCTTTGTATCCTGCTTATGCGTACGAAGTTTCATTAAAATCGGTTCATTCATTTCGAAAAAGAAGTCCTTGAAAGTTTGTACGAAATGCCGTACGTCGTAAACGCTCTAAAACTTTGAAGGAATATCTGGAAATTGTAGTCCAAAAGTGATCTTAATTAATGCTCGTTACTTCTTTGTATGAAAAGAGGCTTTTACCTCACGCTGAAACAATTGCAAGTCGTCATTATCATCAACATTTCAACCGAAAGACGTTCCCCTAAATAAAAAAACAGTGGCACTCCGGGAGAGCCGACAGAAGTTAAAACTTGAACAATTACGTGTGTATATTTTTTGAATCGTCATATAAACAAAACACGAACAGAACACTTTGCCATCACTCACTGACATATCGGAAATACATTAAAACCGAGTACATCCCGAGGACAGCCGAACACATCCGAATATAGCGCGGTGTCGGTAACAGTGTCGCCAGTTCAATGGTTTTTTTCCCATCTCAAAAAATGCCCAACGCGCCTAAAGAAGTTTTCACTTCAAAAATTTAAATAATCAGCCTGTATTGTCTTATTGCAGGGTACAGGCCCCCCTTTCCTTTTACGACTCAATTCGATCCAGAGCCTCCTAATAGGCGTCAAGTTCGTCTCGCCATCTACGCCTAGGTCTTCCGCGATGCCGTTGGACGTATTCATGAACCCATGCTGTGGTGGTTTTAGCCCACCATGTATCCGTCATGCGGCAAACGTCCGGCTCAGACCCATTTGAACTTGGCTACTTTTTTGGTGACGTCTGCGATCTGTGTCTTAGAGCGCAGTCAAGCGACACCATATCGACCGGTCTTCTCACATTCAGCAGATTCCCGTAATCTTTACTAAATCATCGATCCACTTTTTTGGAAGCTTACCAACGCCTTTCGCTGGTAGTATTATTATGATTTTATTATTAAAATAAACTTACCTAGAATCAGTATTAGATGATATAACAATACCATCTCGTTCCCACACGAATCTCCCAGGATGTGGTCCATTCAGCGTACATTGTAGACTGACCTGCAACCAAGAATCTACTTTAAGCATCCAGAAACAAGGTGGAAATTTAAGTGGCAAGATAAGAAGTATAAAATTGAAATCGGGAAACAAAGAACGGTTCTGAATATAATACAATGTTGAATTTAAAATGGCACTTCAATTGAAAGACCTGGGTTTATATTGTTTGCTGGAATAATTTCTCTTTATTTTCATAGTTGGGTGTGTTTAAAGTTGAGAATTGTAGTAATTGTAATCTAAAATAACGTCTAAAGGATGAGCACAAACATCGTCTCTTATTTGTTTACTGATAACGACAGAATGCAATCCCGAGAAAAACGTTTTCCAACATGTATTTCACACTATAAATGCAAGTCATCATCTGCCTAGCCTTTTCCCAACTATTTTTGAGGTCGACTTCTAGTTTAACCGAATGCAGCTGAATACCAGTACTTTACGTGTAGTGACTGCCTGTCTGACCTCAACCCAGTTTCTGGGTAACACGATACTCCTTTGTAAGACTGGTTGTCAGACTTTCGGGCTTCTGACCCGCAACAACCCGTAACAACTGTCAAAGATCCATGAATGACAGCCGGGACCAACATTTTACGTGCTTTTCGAGGCACGGAGGGGGGTCTCAGTATGTAAAGATGGTCACACATCCACGGATCAACCGCGGCCAGCTTAGCATAACCTGATCGATCGACCCGTGCGGCTGTTATTACTTAGCCACGAGACCCTCTACACTTTAAAAGAAAGTGTGTTTCGCAATACTCCGCAGGTTTCCAGAAACTAGAGGTTAAAACGTAACGAAAAGTCAAACAATTGAAATTAAAAAACTTAGATGAAGCGAGCTTGAAGTGCTGTCATTCCAAATGATCCTAGGAATTGACACTATTGACAGCTCACTTCACTTTGATTCATTCATTCATTCACGGTGACATAGTATAGAACAGCAGTCATGACGTTTAATGCCCTTCTCTAAGTTTGTTCTACATATTCGTTTTTCTTAATTACTTGATCAAGTTTGATACGGTTTTCACCATAATTTTCAAATTTTTTTGTGAATGGTTCAATGCTACAGTCTGTACACTAATGGCCTAAAAACTCCCAAATAAATATGGTGTAGTTATTGAACATTCTTAACAATATAAAAAAAAATATTTTTACACATACCTAATCAGTCTATAATGTTCCCACTGCAGGGACACATGCCTCCTCTGTTCGAGAGGGAGTGGACTGTAATCTACCATGCGGGATGCGGGTTGGTAGATGTCACATGACTTTTTTTTGGTTCTAGATCATGCCGGTTTCCTCACGATGTTTTCTTTCACCGTTTTTGAGAGCAGTAGTGATTAAATTATTTACACAAAGAAAAGCGCGTGCCTGGTTTCGAACCCACGGCCTACTCATAAATCAACGCCTTTATCACTGGGCCACCACTGCTCTTATTTACATCTATATTAATAACTAGCTGTGCCCGCGACTGCGTCCGCGTGGAATAGTGACTTTTCGGGCAGCATATTTTAAATTACACATACCGTCGTTTGGGTAGCTAAAAATTTACTTTACAGTAATGTTTCTCTGTATTACCTTAACAAATGTTCGCCGTGATTCTTTAAATTGACATAACTTTTTTATTTATGAACCGATTGACATGAAATAAACACTAAATGTTAAGTGAAGCTTACTACAATATATTAGTGAAAACCGCATCTAAATCGAATAAGCCGTTTCTGATATTAGCGTGCACAAACACACAGACAAACAGACAAACAGAAAAAAAAAATTAATTACACTTTCGGGTTCGGCATCGATATAATAACAACCCCTGCTACTTTTTTTTTATATATTTCCATTGTACAGACACCACTTTTCTACAATTTTATTATATGTATAGATAAAGCTGAAGAGTTTGATGGTTTGTTTGAACGGGCTAATCTATGAAAGTACTAGTTGATTTGAAAAAATATTTTTGCATTTGGTAGCTCAATTTCTGAGGAAGGCTATAGGCTATATAAATAACATCACGCTCGGACCCTAAAAGGCCAAAAAAAGAATGAATGAATTGCACCGATCCCAGCGTGGTTAAACCAGACTCGATTAATCGAATGAACCCCAAGATTCGCACTAGCTCCTGTAGCCTCATGTTCATGGTGCTACAGCTACCATTGCATATCAAAGAATAGACCGGGGGGCGGGGTAATGGTAGGGTAGACGTACCCGAAGGATAGGTAAGGATTGAAGCTCTTAAATCCGGTATGCTCATACCGGATATGCATACTAGAGCAAGCATTGGACTAGTCTGTTGAGAGATGGGTAATTATATCTATGGATGGGCATCTTTTAATAATAAAAAATTCACAAAGAACGCTAAACGAAAACGAAGGAATAGCGCGGGCATGTGACGGGGTAGGTCAGGGGGAACATGGAATATCACGCAGACTATGTTGCGGGCAGAAGCTAGTCGTTTATAAATTTTATCACCCCATGATTATCGAGGGAAGTTTACGAATTGAAAAATTAATAACAGGTATTTTATGCTCAAGTACTTATGAATATTTTGAGCCCCAATTAAAGGCCGAAAAATCCCGAATCCCTGTTGTTCATTGCTCAATCACGTCTGAACGAAGCAGAGCAACATAATTAAATTTTGTAAGAGGCAGCGAAGACATGCTAATTTTTCCCGGGAAAGGTTACGGCTCCCTTGGGCTGACTACACAGAGAGAAGCCGTGGATAGAAAAATAAGTAAGTAATGCTTAAATTGATTAGGCAAATACTTGATGTTTATTGGACTGAAGTACCTTTAATGGAATGTTGTTTTATTATATTTATTTTAATATGGAATACTTCTTGAAGTATTGACGATTATTGGAACTAAATTTAGTCGAAAAATACTAAAAATAAACAAACGATCCACTTCTTTAGTTAAATTCTAAACGCCTTTTTCGTGTATCTCATGAAATATGGAAATCCGTATCGCCGTGCTACGCAAGCTAGAGTCTGTTCTAAAAGTATCTAACGAAAAAGCAAACAAATGGACCAGAAATGTACCTGTAGAAGCTAATTTATAGTGCCACTTATAAATACATAGATTGCCTTGATTTGATTATTTGAATACTTAAACCTGAAATTCTAATGTTAAATCGCCTTAAAGATGTTTTTCAATTGCTTTAAATTTCGTCACAATATAAATACAGATGAATGAGTTACGAATCTGTCATTATCAGATCTTGTCATTTTGCGACACCTGGCATTATGCGTTTCTGGCAATTTGCTAATCTGTCATTTTGCGTTTCTGAAGTTCTTCGACAAACCATAATTTCCTTTAGCGAGTGATTGCTTAATAATTTAATTTAAACAGGGTTTGTTTACACTTCCATCAGATACTTTTGAAACAGACCATACCTACGTCGTAGCAATGTGCTACGCGAGCAAGCTACGCCGTAGTACTGTGCTACGATTGCAGATTTTGCTAGTATTATTTATTATTTAGAATCGTTAGGAAGCTTTCTTTGTGAAATAAGTTCAAGCATACCAATTTTAAAAACCCGTATGTAGGGTCGGGACAGTCGTCGATAGACACTTTTTAAATTAATGAACCTCTAAAATCTTTTTGCGCTTCTAACAATGTGCTTTTTTAACAATTGAGCCTCTTTTTAACATTCTGGCCTTTTCTTGCAGCTTGGTTTCTCGTTTCTCACAGTAACTAAGCTAGGGTATGCTGACCAAAAAAGAACTGTGACCAACCGCGCCATTTAAGTTGGTTGCAATAACTTGGCTATTTAGTATTTTTGGGACCCCAAAATAGTAATTACCTGAGGTTCACAAAAAGAGACGCAATCATTATACTATGTGGTTCAATAATATTTTTAGGAGTGCAAAATGGGAATTATAAATACATACCCAAATAAATCAAATGACGTCATGTATATTCTTAAATGACATTGAATGATTAGGGTGAGTGATACCGCCGTCTATGAAAAGGGTGGATTCCCGGTTCCAAGAAGGTTCCATATTGGATTTTTCTGTCAGAAACCTTGCATAGATATTTTATTGAGTTATTCCGCTACTTGTAATTTGTCGGTAATCTGAGTTCTGAGGGGCAATTCTCGTAATTTTAATAACGTTCACAATCTGATGTCAGTTTCAATCTGTCAAAAATACCTCTAATTTGCCTATACTTTGACAAGTTTTTGACATTTGTTTGTCGCCGAGATGAGATTGCGACTGGATTTTGAACGTTTTAAATTACGAGGATTGGCCTTCTGGGTACAGACACAAATTTTACAAACGATGTATGATAATTATTTATTTCGGTGAATTGGTTGTATAAAACAATTTTTACAAAATGTTAAGTATTATTTTAAAACTAAATGAGGTTGGACATGTAAATATCTCAACTTTTAAATTTTTTGTGGGTGCATCATAGGTACCCGAAACTGTAAAATTTTCCCACTCAACTTTGAACCTTATGCTTTAGCGATAAAGTTGAAAATCTATTAAAGTTTGACAGATTGTAGTAGCTTGATGTATGTACACCTCTGCTTAACTCTTAGGGGAACAATAGGGGTGATTTTATGTTATGTGATATGGAACGGCTTTCGATATGAGCTGCTATACTTTGTTGACTGGAATGAGTAGTGCCAATCAGATCAAGATCAATCTGCATAGCCTTTTCCCAACTATGTTCGGGTCGGCTTCCAGTCTAACCGAATGCAGCTGAGTACCTGTATTTTACATGGAGCGACTGCCTATCTGACCTTCACAACCCAGTAACTGGGTAATACGAAACCCCTTGGTAAGACTGGATGTCAGACTTTTGGGCTTCTGACGACCCGTAACGACTGTCAATGGTCCACGAATGACAGCCGGGACCAACGTTACGGCTTAACGTGCTTTCCGAGGCACGGAGGGTCTTGGAATGTAAAGATGGTCACCCATCCACGGACCAACCGCGGCAAACGTACTTACCTTAACCTGATAGATCGACCCGTGCGGCTGTTATTACTTAGCCACAAGCTCCAATCAGATCAAGAAATTCTTACAATTTGACAACATAAATTCAATTTTACCTGGTGCTGTTCAGCTGACCACATTTAACTCAAAAAATCATTTAGTTTGGCTTTCAAAACCCAGTTCAATACCGCACAAAAAAAATATTTGAATGGTCTGTAGATTGTTAGGGTATTTTAGGTGATTTATTCCGGTCTGAACCTCTGAGCCTCCCCTCCACCCCCCCCCCCCCCTCCTCGATCCCCTGCTAGTTCGTCTTCTGTTTTAAACTTTGTCTTATCCAACTCCACCAAATATTCCAGCGTTAAAAGAACTGTGATCCATAGTCTAAAGATAATTGATTCCTCTACATACTTACATCAACTCCAGGCATAACAGTAGTCTCGCTGAAGTGTTGTGATATAATCATTTGTAGACTTCTTCTGTATCGATACTGGACATCGTACGAATCTGCAATGAAGTAGAAAATATCAGTAAGTTGTTCTGTAAAGAAAACACACATGAAATCCATACTATATAATATTATAAATGCGAAAGTGTGTCTGTCTGTCTGTCTGTTACCTCTTCACACTTAAACCGCTGAACCGGTTTAGATGAAATTTGGTATAGAGATAGTTTGAGTACCGGGAAAGGACATAGGATAGTTTTTATCCCGATATTCCTACGGGAAACTTATGCGGTTGAAACCGCGGGGCGCTGCTTGTTACAAAATAAATGACTTTCGGGGCCAAAAAAGGAAATAGATGTGGGGCTTACAAGGAATAAATATGGGGTAAACTTTGTGAGGCGAATGCAGAAAATATTACATTACTGACTACCTCATTGGTTTAGTGGCTGCAAGTGTGATAGCTGAGCATGAGGTCTTTGATTCGACATCCAGATCGGAGGAACGGTATTGGATTTTCCTATTAGATTTACAGGGTCGTTACCCTGTAATTGACAATAGGCTTGCCCTCTATCACTTTCGTTTCACAACTTAATTGGTGAAAGGTGACCTGGAAACAATACACCTCTGTCTACACCTTTATAACGGCACTTCGTATATGTGTAATAACATAATCAGCCTATAATGTTCCCACTGCTGGGACACTGCAGGCCTCCTCTTTGTTAGAGAGAGTGGGCCGTAATCCACCACGCGGGCCCAGTGCGGGTTGGTAGATGTCACATGTCTTTGAATTTTTGGTTCTAGGTCATGCCGGTTTCCTCACTATGTTTTCCGTCATCATTTTGAGAATAGTGGTGATGAAATAATTTACAAAAAGTAAAACGCCTGTCAGGGTTCGGACCTACGACCTATATCTCGTAAGTCGCGGTCGTTACCACTGGGCCACCACGGCTAAAAACCACTGCTATAAAGTCTATTCAAATTTATGTTTCAAATTGATGTTATTTCAAGTTAAACAAATATCAACTTTATTTTAATGGTAATTAAGTTGATTTCAGAGTGACTAGCACTATTAAAAAAGTTATAAAAATGTAGTTACAGCGTAAACTGCACTTTATTGTGTAGGAATTAAATTTACTTTTCCAGAAACTCATATTTGTTTACATTTTTGGCAAATAAGTCGCAAATGCAGATTACATGCTGTGTGTGGCTTCGCTCACGTGACCATGTATTCTTTTGGCATTGAAAATGAATGGGAACTTGAAGTCATAGTATATTGTTAAAAAAATAATCCCTTGACAATTATTCTCTTTGTTACAAATCATACTAATAAATCCATAAATCATTATTAGGTATTTTATTCGATTCAGCCTCATGTTAATAATTCATTTCTCCAACAGTTTAACAGATCGTTAAAAATGTGCAGTCTTTTATGAGTGAAGATGCACTTACCGGCTCAATTAAAGTTTAATAATGAACAGCTGTTAAGGTTTCCAATTAATTTAATATCTCAATGGATAGTGGTTACTGGCGTAATTTACAAAGACAGATAAATACCTCTTCTGCTTGCAATTTCGTGCGAAAACAAGCTTTGTAACTTTTTCTTGGAAGAATATTTAATTTAAGTATAAAGTAGCTTGTCATCATCAGACTTTTTCCAACTATGTTGGGGTCGGATTCTAGTCTAACCTGATGCAGCTGAATACCAGTATTTTACATGAAGTGACTGCCTATCTGACCTCCACAACCCAGTTACTGGGCAATACGATGTCCCTTGGTAAGATTGATTGTGTTGTTGATTGTAGCTTGTGCTAAAGCTATAATAATAATTCACCCCTGAATTTTGCCTTTATTAAAATAATAATATCATAACATCGCGCTGATATTTTTCGAAGGGTTAGTCAGAGGTACAAGGTACCACAAGGTGGACCGACGACCTTATGAAGGCCGCAGGAACCCGTTGGATGCGAGAAGCACAGAACCGGTCAAAGTGGAGGTGCTTTGGGGAGGCCTATGTCCAGCAGTGGACGTATTTCGGCTGATGATGATGAGTCAGAGGTAAACCTACATTTCACTAGTTATTTTTAAGCCTCATGTAAAAGGATGCAAGGCCCTCAACTAGGCACAAACCTTCACTCCACCCTGCTACAGAGAAATAACTAATGGAATAATGCAAAAATACTTTGCCCAACATGGGAATCGAACCCAGGACCAGACGTTCAGCAGTCACGCTTAGAACCACACGACCAATTTTCAAGTCGCTGAATCTGCTTTGAATCAAGGAAGCAGAACAGATCAAAACAGAAATATTTTGGATCTCAACAAAAATAAATCAGTATTTAATACATGTCGGAGCGTGTCAGAAATACGTCACTCGTGTTTAACTGATCAGTACGCGAGCGCCATCTGGTGGCGCTGACAAAGTCTATTTTGAGCTCATGGAAGTCAAAGAGAGCGAGCAGCGAGGTGGAGCGGCTCTCTTGGAGATTGGACATCGTACGGACAACATGTGCTCAGAAACTGTCCCGCATTCCGTATCTGGTTGTGTCGTGTACCTGCAGTATGCGATTCGCTGGTGTGATTAATTTGTTCGTGAAATTATAATCTGATTTGAACTGCAAATAGTTTTTCTATTGCGCAATAACCAACACTACCCATAGTACGCCCACAGTAATTAAAATATGGCTGATGATAACTACACACATAGGTACCTTCTCCGTCATACATAACTAAAGAAAAAGAAAGAAAATACGTTTATTTGCTGTGAACACGACGGAAAGAAAGAACACAAAAACACAAAAAAGGATGTTTTATTTTATGTCAAAACTATAACTCCATTCGGAATAAGATTAGACATTTAAATAAACCTTTTTTACAGCCCGTTCAACCGATTTTGAATTCCATTGCGTTGGTGGTATGACATAATATGGCAGCTGCAGTAAACAGTTGGTATTGTAACCACTTTTTTGCTTTTAATACCATCGTTATGCCTACGGTATAGAGGTCAAAATCGGTTGAACGGACGGTAAAAAGGTTTGTTTAAATGTCTAATGTTATTTCAAATGACACATAGTAGCAGAAGAACAGGCAGAAGCTAGTAGAAAAATTATGATTTTTGTTCAACTTACCTTTTACATCGCGTTGTATATTCCTGAGCTTATACTCCGCGATACTGTAATGCGACCTGAAAAAAAAAACATGGCTATAAGATCCTAATTATTTATAATGACATGAAAGACGAAACTTTAGCTTTAATGAAGGGGATTTTTATTATAATACGTGAAGGAATTTAAGTATTTTAGTCCTTTGTTGGATTTATGTTAATAATGTTAAAGGTGGCCCAGGGCCCCCAAATCTTACCACATGCAAATCACGTCAATATCACGTTTGAAATGTCAACCGTACGGACAACATGTATTCTGAAAGTGCAATTGTTTGTCGTTTCTAAAGTGAAAGGCATGAGACTTTTTTCTTAAAATCTATTCTAATGATAAAGCTGAAGTGTTTTTTTGTTTGAGCGCGCTAATATCTGGAATACTAATTTGTTTGTTTTTTGTGTCTAATCTTTGGAACTACCAGTCGGATAAAATTAAAAAAAGTCAGAAAGAACGCTAAGTAAAAACAAAGACGGGATTTGACGCAGTGGGTCGGAAGCCGAAATATTACGCGAAGCCGCGGAAGAAGCTAGTTAAGTTATACAAGAGAACCATTGTCATTTACAATCACCATGCTTTGTATAACCTTGCCTTCTTTGATCACTGCAAGAGGCCACCGTCCAAATTCTTGACAGACAATTAAACAATCAAAACTATTGCACAGATATTGTAATACTGTGAAAATCAAATCTGCCAAGCGCCAACCATATCACTCAACAAAGATAACTCGGAAACAACAGCGCAGAAACTGGAAACGCCAACTATTATAGAAGCTTTTATAGTCACCCGATAAGACCCCGACATCCTTTGAAGATTATCAACCAAATAATTTGGAAACTCACTGAGTTGTTACAGCTTATTTTCTCTCCAATACACTTCGAAGTCACTTGAGGGTCTTTGAAGATGTATTTAGAAGTATAGACGTTGTATCTACAGTATTATGATACTGTATGTATACTATCTGAAACTATCTGTTCCATAATGTTAATGGTCTTTGATGTGGACCTAAAGGGGTATTATGACCTTGTGTAGAAAGGGTGAATGATGCGATGGTGCATGAACGTCGAGCGGGTCCAGTGATCTTTAAAAGCGATTAACAAAATTCTAAAAGATGACCGGGATTTATCTAAGCAATGAAACGATATTGTCGAAGATATACAGGATGGCAGGGAGATCTGCTGTTGACTGTACTTGTTGACAGGCCTACGCTGTCCTCCCATACCTACTGTAATTTGAAAACATTGTAAAAGCCAATTATTTTTAAAAGAGTAACCGTGGAGTTTCTTGCCGGTTCTTCTCCATAGGAAACGACCAATTGGAACCGTGCACCTAGCTTCTGACGTTACATAAGTGCCCATGTCGGTTTATGTGAAATAAAAATATTTTGATTTTGATTGATCTGTTACCAAGAATTCAGTACATGATCCCGAATTTTTCTGCGTAGAAAAATAAAGACACACGGGTCGATCAATCAGGTTAAGCTACGCTTGCCGCGGTTGGTCCGTGGATGGGTGACCATCTTAAGACCCCTCCGTGCCTCGGAAAGCAAATTGAGCCGTTGGTCCCGGCTGTCATTCGTGAATCTTTGACAGTCGTTACAGGTAAAATACGGGTATTTAGCTGCATCCGGTTAGACTGGAAGCCGACCCTAAAATAGTTGGGAGAAGGCTAGGCAGATGATGATTATAGCCAATCTTCTATGACAAAAAAAAGATATACTTAAATCATAACGGCCTCACAAAATTTTGCATGTACCTACTCCACAGTTTTCCACTATTTTTTTATCCAGAAACACAAAGTCAAGCACTCAGCCAGCAATATTAGCAAAGCCCTTCCTTTTCGTAGAAAGAAACTAAAAAAAAAAATACTGGTTGGTTGGAAGCGCAGGCGTTTCCCCAATAACTTGGTTTGCCTAACTCAGTTTGCTTCGAAGTGCACGGTACGGAGTGCAAAGGCTGAGAGTTCGAGGATGAATATATCTCGTCAGTGCATTAATTCAAGAGAATTCTGTTGTCTTCATTTGTATGATATGTTTTTAAGGGCGTATGTAACATGATTATTCCTTTCATTTATTTGTAGAAATCGTTTAATTGTGATCATGTTTTATGAAAATCGTAAGGGGGGTTTCTCATTATCAAATTCTCAGAAGCAGCCTATTGTTACCTGGAATTGTGCCTGATTATAGACTCGCCCTTTCAAGGTAGCGAAATCTGGGTGTAAAGTTACGAGCGCTACTATGTAAACAGATTTCACAAACACACACACGCAAAATTCAAAAGCGATTGCAACTTTGAGACGAGATCTGATTTGTAATGGTACTAGCAGCGCCCCGCGGTTTCACCCGGATTAGTTTTGATCCCGTGGGAATATCGCGATAAAAACTACCCCACGTCCTTTCCCGGGACTCAAACTGTCTCTATACCAAATTTCATCTAAATCAGTTCAGCGGATTAAGCGTGAAGAGGTAACAGACAGACAGACACATTTTCGCATTTATAATATTAGTATGAATGAGTTCCAAAATACTTTGTTCGTCAATCAATCTGCCTAGCCTTTTGCCAACTATGTTGGGGTCGGCTACCAGTCTCACCGAATGCACCTGAATACCAGTACTTTATATGGAGCGACTGCCTATCTGACCTCCACAACGCAGTGGGACCATACCCCTTGGTAAGACTGTCTGTGAGACACACGGGCTTCTGGCGACCCGTAACAATTGTCAAAGATTCACGAAAGACAGCGGGGAGCAACGGCTTAATGTGCTTTCCGAGGCACGGAGGGGTCTTGGTATGTAAAGATGGTCACCCATCCATGAACCAACCGCTGCAAGCGTAGTTGGGTATTGAACCCAGGATCAAAACACCCCAATTTGCGTAACACACAATCTTACCAAGTCTTTCACAATCCGAAGGACTTTGGAAGAAATTCCACGCATTGCTTCCTCGACAACGTAAATAACGCAAAGAATGTTGTCGAAATGTCAAAATTATAGGCATTGCAAATGGCTACGCTATTACCCCGCAGATCTTACACTGAGCAAGTCTAAAGGCAGTTATAAAAATACACAATACAAATTATATTGAACCAAGATAATAAATACCATTTTTCCATGACAAAAATCAGGACACGAAACCCAAAATATTTGACCTACATTGCACGAAAAAAGGCTTCTAAAAAGACATTTACTACACAGAGAATTTCCACGCTACTTTCACGGGATTCCACTTTTTGATACTCTTTGCCTTTAATAACTAAAAGCATAGTTTCAAAATTCCATTTAAAAGGTGGTATATTGGAAAGGCTATAGACATAGACATGGCTATGTTATAGTAGACTATCCGATAGAGGTATAATGAAATTATCGGGTTCTAGTGCCTACGGAAATGAATTAAAGTGGGCTAAACTTAGACTGTAGATACGTAGGCATATTTTAGATACCCTTAGTAAATTACAAAGGGTGCTCAGTTTTGGGCATAATTACTAGCTTTATTAAATTACTGTTCAGAAGCTCTAGCACAAACTGGGTTGTGGAGGTCAGATAGGCAGTCGCTCCATGTAAAATACTGGTACTCAGCTGCATCCAGTTAGACTGGAAGTCGACCCCACAATGTTGGGAAAAGGCTACGTAGATGATGATGAAGCTCTAGCATAAACGCTTGAAGTTAACGCAAGTAACGTAAATTCTAACGATTTTTGAAAGAAGAAAAATACAACTACCCTATAGGATTTTGTTTTAAAATTATGCAACAAGCACAATAAGTATCAAATCAAAAGTCATTTATTCAAACTAGGCAGAGAATCAGCACTTTTTGAATTTCAAAATTACATAAGATTGTCTCTCAAAAAGTCCCCCTTCACCCATAGATATGAAAAAGTCTTAGAACTAAATAAATATTATGAGAAAAACGAGTATTTTCAATTTTTAAAACGTTCGAATTTAAGTTACGTTTATGTCGCGCGCTTGAGCCCACAGGTTATTAATTTACTTGGTACTGCTGGCGAATTTTCTCACAAAGTCAAAATAGAAAGTAGGGGATTCCATTATCATTCGGTCATATTCGTCTCTGAACTCTCTCTGTCATTGCTAGGATGTGACCGGTCGTGGCAATAGGCTCATCCTCTATTACATGGGACTTTAACATAACTGGCAAAATATGCTTGCCCTAGACCCTGCCAAATCCTGCGGAGAATAAAGGCGTGATGTTGGACCACAAAAACAAAAGAATTTAGTATTAACCGCAACCACTTTTGAAACCACTCTATCTCTGGTCCTATTTTTATTTTATCCATCTGTTTGTAACACGAAATAACTTTATAACTGGCATGTAACCAGCTGATCGATTTTGCTTTGAAGCCACAGATGCTACAGGCACAAAATAGATAGATACAAAAGGTCGGCTTCATACAAGAACCACACGCACACATAGACACGCTTCACGTACAGCGAGTTTTCATTCAGGATTCGTTTGAGATCGCCTTACCGACGACGTAAAGCTTTCCAAATAATAGTATGCGCTTCGGGAACAATCATCAAACTACGGAAAAAAAAAGTGTGGCGATGAGATCTAATATTGAGCTGTTACAACAATGGAAGTATGTGCCTATTTTGTATTTGGTAATACAAAATAGGCACCTATTTCCATTGATTGATTACAAAATTATAGAATTACAAAGCAATTCCAAAAAAAAAAACTTCTGAGTGACAAATCAACAAGTTCAAACAAATCAGACAAGTTCACTATCAACAAAGCTCGGCAGTACAAAACTTACAAGCATTGCCTTTGTGAGGGGTTACTCTGTGATGCGCCGTTCGTGCTAATTCGGAAACACGAAGATTACCGAAGCGCAATCTTTTTCTGATTTACCTGTATGCGTGAAAATCAGAAATTCAATACTAATAAACGGAGTTCGCGTCAGAACTGTGTGGCGTCGATGTGATTAAAAAGTATGTGATTGTAAATTATACCAAACATTTACTACTAGTACAGCTGCCATATATTCGTGATCAGTTTTGACTCCAAAAGTTCAACATCATCATCATCATCTACTTTTGCTGTTGACTGTACGTACGTGCGTCTATTTACCGCTCGTTCTATGGAGCCGAGCTTCTGCTTCTATCTTATTTGCGTGACACGGTTACCAGGAACGTATCCAACCGATGTATTGAGCCTGCATTATTATGATCGGAGTCGATCAAACGCTGCCTCGAATACCTGCGTTGAGTTTGCAAACATGACTTGGGTATTCGATCCTTTGATAACAGCTGAACGTGTTTGGTATTGGTTTAAATATAATTATAGTCTCTTTTTGGGTAGAAAAACAAAACATAGTTCGTCATTTTACTTTTATTTCCTGTAAGAAGTACCTATTAAGGTACTTAGTACTTTATCAAAGGTACTGACTGATACAAACGAATTAGTAAGCGATTGAATCGGTCCACTTTGTAAGACGATACATATTCGGAAGTGGCATACTTTTGCCCATTAGTTACGGAGTTTTATTTGAAATTTTATATGCTGAGTAGAATGCCACAAGGGACTATTTTTGGTCCCATATATTTTATTATAAGCAGCTTTTTATTACCATATCTTTTTATCTTCCAAAATTATGGTTTTATGTTACTTTCCCATGAATAGGTAATAAAGTGTTCGCAGGGGGACCAAAGCTACGGCCACCAACGAAGAATGACCAAACTTAAGTGGCAGTGTGCGAAGTAAATTGCTAGCAGAACGGATGGCGAATGGGGCCGAAAAAATGTGGAGTGGCGACCACTTATCGGAAGGTGCAGTTTGGGTAGGCTCTCACAAGGTAGACCATCGACCTGATAAAGATCTCAGGAATCTGGTAAATGGTGGAAAGCATAAGACCAGCCAATGTGGCAATGTTTGGCCTTTATCCAGAAGTTGACGTTTTCCGAAGAAAATACTAAAGAGTCACAAATAACCACAGCTAAAACGTTCGGTTTAAAACCACAGCTAAAACGTTACTTTTTCAAGTCTTTCGCAAGAACAACTAAGTGTGAACATAAGTTTTATCTCGTGGATGTACGAGCGTCACTTGTTTTATTGTTGTTTTAAAACTCGGGCGAGTTTCTTTGCGTCCCTTACCTTGGAAAATAGGCTTTTCAAGATTTTGCGATAAAGTTTTGTTTAGATTTGTAGAAAGCGTTTGAAAGTGGTACGAGAATGTTATTGTAATATTACGGGTATATTAAATATGGATTAACATGTTTAGGATCTAAATCCGAAATACGAAGCGTTAGTTTTAAAAGGGGAAAAAAAAAGAAATCAAAACGAAACTATGTTCAATTTGGGCATTCTGCATCTTTTACTCGTGCTCCGAATGATCGAAATAAACAGATGAACGTTCATTTCTATATAACTTCTTGTGATCTTGGAATGAAACAAAAATGAACATTAAAAGAACGAAATGCTAATTGCATTTCGTTCTTTTAATGTTCATTTTTGTTAAAAATAGCATTTAAACCTAAGAAAGTTACATTAAAAACAAACAAAAAAAAGACCTGTGCGAGGCTAAAAAGGCTCCTATCTCAGCATTCCGGCGAGTGACCATACAATTGAAAGGAATTTAATGACTTAATTTGTGTTTGTTAGTTATTTTAATAAGGCATGATAACATGGCTGAGTAAAGACTTCAGGAAAACAGAGAACTTAAAAAAAATCTTTACTATGCACAACTATTTACAATGCAACAAAATTATTATACAAAAGGCTGACATTAATCAAAACATCAATACAATAATTACGTTCCATTCTATAAAAATAACATCCCCAGACCTCTGTAACAAAAAAAAAGTAATTTAACAAAATTAAATCGACTTCAAAAAGAAATTAACTCAAAATTATAAAATAACTTTAATTTCGGAAGTCCATGTCTTGGGATGTGCATTTTAGTTTTTTTTTTTCCACCGACTACCGAAAATCTGGAATTTTTTTTTTGTAAAGGTAATAGGTAATAGTTTTGTTGTAAATAAATCACTAGAATTTGACCAAGGTTTTGAGATGTTGTCCCTTTGACACCCGCCGTCACTCTTATATACCTCACTCTTATATATCGTCATGTCTTATATACCGTCACTCTTATATACCTCACTCTTATATATCGTCATGTCTTATATACCGTCACTCTTATATATCTTGTTACTGAATCGATTTTGATTAAACTTGCACTGTTCCCTAATAGTTGAAGAAAATGTAAGACAATAAAAAAATGGTCACGATCCGATTAAAAGTCGCGGAGAAATGCGTGGACAAACATACATACATACATCTATGAAGTTTTGTATTTTTGTTTGGAAGCCCTAATAGATTGTCATATGTGAATATATTGCAGTTCCAATAATATTACATAAACACACGTGTCGAATTGATAACCTCCTTTTTTTGAAGTCGGTAATTAAATATGCCCTCAATGATACTTGAAAAATATAACAGTTTAGAGATTTCCCGATGTTTCACGAAGTTTCACGAAGCCCATAGTAGGGGCGTCCTTCGGCTGATGTTTAGAGTGCTCCCACTCTCACCTACACTTGTTATAATCTTCGTATACCATTATATATAGGAATCCGCTTTATTACCCGTCTGATGTGTGCTGTAATGGAATGCGGAGATTTTTTGCTTATTTGTTGAGCGGCAACCCTTAGGGTACATAGAAGTACGTAAATAGGGAAAAGGGATTACAAAGGATTTGGGTGCTTCAAGATTTTGCGAGGACGGTTTTGCAAGGTCATTGTAAACTGTGAGAGGATTCACTATAATGTTGAGTTCTTTGTAGAATATTGCCTCCAGAATTTTATCATTGCATGCATAGGACATTGAGCTTTACAAAAAAGCGGGGTTATTGTGTAACACCCTTACAATGGCAATGCCTTTCATTTTGACGGTTCAACAACATTCATTGCGTTATTTACGTTTTTAAGCAGAACTGCCCCTTTGGTCTCGTGGCTGCTGAGCGTGGGGTCCTCGGTTCGATTCCCTGGTCGGACAAAGTGTTATTAGGTTTTTCCATTGGGAATTTCTGAGTAACAGCCCGAAGTTTGGAATTTGGCGGTGTGATACCCCAGTACTTTGGAAAGCACGCTAAGGTTGATCCTGCGCCTGATCTCTCCAAGAGTGAGGGAAGAGAGAGCGCACCTATGTCTGCGCACACGCCTGTGCATTATAATATCTCCCGCGTATATGGCTAGTAGGTTGTAGGTCATGACTGAAATTCGCTCTGGACTGGAGGACTTTTATTTTGAGCAGAAGAATTTAGCAAAAACATGAAGCTATGGATTAGCAATTGACATTACGCACTAACGAAGTATATGTAGATCAATTTAAATAGCTAGGCTATATTTATATCCATAGATATATCTGTTTTTTACATTTCTATGTTTATATCTAAATGAGAAAAAAATTAGGTACGTAGGTCGTCTCATTGAAAAATTTATATTAAACAAGATACTGACATACTTCAAGGAAAAGTAGCAAATTACATTTTGCAGTCACAGAATACTTAATAGTACTACGTACAGAAGGGACACTCCCTTCCCCGCGCTCATATCCACACCCACACACACACACATCCACACACACACACCACACACACACACACACCCACATCTACACACACACACACACACACCACACACACAGACACACACACACACACACACATCCACACACACACATCCACACATCCACACACATACACACATCCTTGATACTTAACCTTTTTCTTTTATTTTGCTTTTAATTATGTCTCAACATTGTAATATGTAACCCATGGGAAGTTGCGAGGTAACCCCATCACAAGTATCCTTATAACTTACCGGGGTTGCCTCAATTCTGTGCTGTAGAACAATTGTATGAGAAACAATAAAAACTTTTTTTTTTTTTTTTTTTTTTTTTTATATCAGATACCGCACCTCACCCCGCACTTCGAGGTATTCGTCGCCGACTCTTTAGCAAGGGCGCTCGTAATCGTAAGAACCGCAGCGCTAGCTGACACGAACACACAATTTTACGATTTAAACGTTTTATTTGAGTTTTAATTACGATGGTTGGATATTGTGATGCTTTTCCGAATTTACATTTACATAAACTGTTTGTAAGATTTCGCATTTTGAATACCATGCGATTTAATAACCGATTTTAGAGATAAGTCATTTAAACGAAAATATTTTATTTCATTACGAACCCGACTATATAAATAAACAATTGAACTACAAGGTCACTTCATAATAATGCACACGTTCGGGCAGTGCCGTCGTCGTTCGCTTCGCCCGACCGACGCAAATCGCTTTTCGCGCCATTTTTTACGCTACAAACGACAGCCAACCCTACTAGAGTTCACGCACACATCTGCACGTGTACAAACGTCATTTGGTTATAATAGTAGTAATAGGTAATTATTTTGCGAGCGTTGTTGTATGGAGTGTCCGAGGTGTCGCAGAGATATTTCGTATATTTTGTAATTTCTAATTTTCGAGAAAGGTGGATGTTTTATTATAAGCAGGTAACATTTTTTTGCGTAAGTATACTTACTTTACCAGCTTTATGTAAGAAAGTAGGTAGTACGCTATGTTTTTTTTATATAAGATCCTGCAGCAAAAGAGTCAAGACTGGTAAAAATATTTTTGACCTAACTCTGTATGATAATGTTACTGCCAAAAAAGAGTATAAACGCATACACATAATCAGCCTATAATGTGCACTGCTGGGACACAGGCCTCCTGTCTGTGAGAGGGACTGTACCGTAATCCACCACGCAGGCCCAGTGCGGGTTGGTGGATGTCACATGTCTTCGAATAAACGCATAGGTAATTATAATTTGCTTTGTCGTCGATGCCTCCATATTATCTCATCAACAAAATATTAATACGATGAGTAAAGATGGTGACCAGGGAATGATTAAGAGCAGTAAGTACGATGACATAATCGAATGCCTACTTAGTACTCCGACCACGTACCATCCTTTCCAAATAAATCATCCAAGAAACTTATAGATCTTGCCTCCAGTCTATTTACAACCAAAAATTGTTTCTTACCGTTCATTAAATCGCGCCCTTTCAGCTTCAGGAAATCGAACAGCATCCGTAGTTCGAAGAACGGCTGAAACAAGGAAATTGAGTCAGTTAGAAATGTTTTCAAGGAATGCAAAAACGATTTTGTGGAATCGAATGTGGTAAATAGCGAGGTTATGTATCATGTGTGGTGTGACAGTTAGCGCTTATGTATTTTGAAAAGTGGTGTCAAGTTCTTTAACCTATAGGGAAAAGGAGGAAAGGCGTAAGTTTATGTAGGTGGCGATTAGATTATCACATTAATTCAACATAATCAGCCTATAATGTTCCCACTGCTGGGACACAGGCCTCCTATCTGTGACAGAGAGTGTGCCGTAATCCACCACGCAGGCCCAGTGCAGGTTGGTAGATGTCACATGTCTTCGAATTTTTGGTTCTAGGACATACCAGTTTCCTCACGATGTTTTCCTTCACCGTTTTGGTGATGCAATAATTTACACAAAGTAAAGCGCCTGTCTGGGTTCGAACCTACGGCCTACAACTCGTAAGTTACGGCCGATACCACTGGGCCACCACTGCTCTCAATTTTTAACAATTTACATTCTAGCCCTGGGATTTTTTTTGTTTTAGTTCATATTTAAATACAATTGTTTGGTAACAATACCATAAAGTTTGGGTTGAATTGTTGATACCATCGCTCCGGGCGTGTTTAGTGCCTTATTATCAAGGGTGGTTTATTTCGTGGCAATTTTTAAGCATAAAAAAATTCAGTTTTCTATTTTTAGTAAAAAAAAATATTTTATTATTTTAACAGACTGATACTCGTAACAACTTGCAATAACCGCTGTACCATCGGCGATGCACGCTCGCCCTGGCTGGAGGCCTTAATTAATTGAGGCTTCCACAGACAAGCCCGGTTAAGCAGACAATGACAACCTCATAGGTTGAATTGCGAGATGCCAATTATAAAATAAAAAAAAAGATGTGCGCTCAGTACCGAAATGTAAGAGGGCTCTTAATAATACGTAACCCTTTTGTTGCCGATTGTATGTACAAATAAGTAAGTTTGGCATATTATAAAAAAAAAAATATGGACCGAAAAATAATAAAAATTATGTTTTGGGACGAAGGAAGCATATTGTTTGGGACGAATCAGGATTTTTTGGAATGTAGGATAAAACTTCGGGATGAACGAAGAATAAATCCTATTTAATGTAATAACCTAATCGCTACCCTGAATATACAATCCCATACCAGTTCAGTCCTTACGAACCAATAGTTTTTGGACTTACACATAGGTCCTAGGGTAGGTACAGAAGTGGAGTCGTCTGGGTACGATCCCCAGTTCTAGCAAAGTGTTATTGGGTTTTTCCGTTTGGATTTTAGTTAGGCAGTGCCGTCTTAGTTTGTACCCGATTATTGACGAATAACCTGCCTAAGAGTGGCCATGGGTAGCAGTTAGGGTTACCGTCCATCCGGATTTGTCCGGCTTTTAGCTCTCCGTCCAGACTTTGTCCGGCCTCTTCATTTAATAATAATAATAACTTTATTTCGGGTGGCATAGACCCATAGAAACCTTAACCTAGTACATATTTCATAAAATGTTATTATTTGCCATGACTCGCCACACCTATACAAGACATGACCCACTGATTTTAGAAAGGGACAGTCAAAACGTACAGCTATTGCGTTTAGAATGTCGTTGTTACTACCCCCTATACGGGCCAGCAGGGAAGCTGCTTTTTTGCGTATGATGGCCTGGAAACCATCAGTGCGCGCTTCAGCAAACATCCAAGATGCGCAGCACCGCTACGGCAGACCCAACAACATTCTGAACGTATCATAACGCATTTGTCCGGACTTTTTAAATTAAGGAGACTTTTTTGAAAATAAGAAAAGTTAAATGGGAACTGCAAAAAGAACGATTAAAAGATAAAATGTCCGGATTTCCTTGCAACTTTCCGGACATTTTTATGTCAGTACTTTCAAAATTCGAAATGGTATCCCTAATCGCAGTGGACGATCCCGATTACATTTTCGTAGAAAACAAAGCGAAGTCCACATGCGTAGCTTAGTTGTGGGCCGCTGTAGAGCTGCCTCTACCCTATTTGCGATGAACTTTTTAAAGCAGCAAACATTTCTTCAATCAACCACAGTATTAACGCAAAGAGATCTCGAAGACGGGCGCAATAACCCAAGCTATGACGTCACAACCGAGCGTCGTTTAAACTTGCTCAATTAAGTCTGCAGTTACATCGCATGTCAGTTGTTAATGCTTCAAACTTACACAATCTACTTGCGACTTGGTTTTTGCATAGTAGATTGGTTTTGTGATATTTTCTGGATATTACAGGCCCTTATAACCGCTTAACCAATCTAGATGAAATTTGGTGTGGAGATAGTTTGAATCCCGGGGAAGGACGTAGGATAGTTTTTATCCCGATATTCCCACGGGATCGACACATATGCGGGTGAAATTGCGGGGTGCTGCTAGTATTATAAATGCGAAAGTGTGTCTGTCTGTCTGTTACCTCTTCACGCTTAAATCGCTGAACCGATTTACATGACGGGAAAGGACATAGGATATTTTTTATTTTTTTATTTTTAGAAAAAAAAATAGCATACTTCCATACAAACTTACATTTCTTCCATAAAATTCCTTCCTTAATGGTCACTTTCATTATATAAGGAACAAGATCAAGCCCAGCGTGTTAGGCTGCTTGTCTGTGAGTGAATATAAGATTTTAATTAAGTAGTTGATCTTGGCTTAAATATGTCGCATGTTCAAGGATAAATATTGCATTCATTTAAACCCAATTGGACAATTCATGTAAGAAATTTAAAGCTTTTAACAGCAGAATTCACAAACACCACTAACTTTAAGCTTTGTAGTTTAAGGGGTATGTGCTAAAGTAGCCCGCGAAATTCTAATTTCCTAATTTTTTTTATAATTTTCATGTTAGTGTAAAGTTGTATGTTGATCGAAATGTGAATCGCGATCGTAACAAATATGTGTTTCTGTTTATCGAATTATAATCATCAGAATCATCAATAGTAAGAATTGGCTTTTATGAAATAATCTTTCAATAGGGCAATTTGAACTTAAAGAGTTGTATTGATGATTTTAATGATAAAATTCTGAAAATAAATATTTGTTACGGTCGCGGATCACTCAAGCTTTCCTCGCCATATTTTCTGTAACTCAAGTCGGTGTTTTCCTATACAAACATTCGGTGTACATAAATGATGTTGAAACAGTGACATTAATGTTTAAATATTTGGGCCCGCGACCGCGTTCTTCTAAAGTGGGTCAGTAAACCTGCGAGCGACCACGTCATAAGTCACCTAAGGTACTTGCATACGTTTTCAAATTCAAATTTGTTTTACTTAAATCCTTTTATGCTACGATCCTTACATACTCCTTTTCCTTCGTTTACGTTCATAAATCTGCCGATCAATTCTGTAAAAATCTCGCCGTAAAAACTAAGACGAAGCGAGCGTGACGTGAGCTGTCAAACTATTGACAGCCCACGTCAAACTCACTGTCACTCAATGACAGCTCTTTTCAAGTTAATTTCTCAGAAACTCATCTCAGAGAATAAATCGGCATTCGGCTGACCTTCATTTCAATACTATCACGTCGACGCGTCCACCAATGCCAGAATCAAAAGCACTTTTAGTAAAAAACCAATCCGATGCAACTGGCCTCTTATCGCATTAACTATTCCCTTAACAGTTAGAATTATTCCAACTTCACTTGAAAACGTGGTCTAGTTTTACATCATAACCCAGTTCAAGTATGAAACTCACTGAAACAAATCTACAAGTTTCGAGTGTTCGCAGATGACATGGGACCGTAACTGCAGACTTAATTGAGCAAGTTTTGAGGATGTTTAGGTTACGATATTATTGCTGGTTTCTTGTAGAAGGTCCTTAATAAATACAGGATGGCAGGGATATCGACATACAAACTATAATCATGAATTTAGCACATGATTCTAGACTTCCTAGCGTAGAAATTTTTCGTAGGTTATCAAACGAAAAATCTGCTGTTTCATAGAAAAAGGGTAGCCTATGCATAAAAATGTGTGGAACAGCAATTTTTGAAGTGAAAACTTCTTTAGGTGCGTTGGGCATTTTTTGAGATGGGAAAAAACCATTGTACTCGCGACACTGTTACCGTAACTGACACCTCTGTATATAGGTATGACGACTAAAAAATACACCGTAATTGTTCAAGTTTTCTTCTGTTCTGGCTGCATTGCCACGGCGGAGTGCCACTGTTTTTTTTTTAATAACCTGCCTAAAATTTCAGCGCAGGGGTTTTCAGAATCATGTACTGAATCCATGGTAACTGGTTGCGCGTAGATTTCCCTGGTATTCTGTAGGTATAATTATTTAATTGTATAGTCGATCTCGCAATTGCTGTATCACCCTAAGGTTGAATGTCACTTGCAAGTCATAAAACAACAAGGTCTATATGTCTATGTGACAGTTGGTTAGTTTCAACCTTAGTGCAGTTTCCATTTACTGGGATTTTATTGTTAAAAGTGTGCAATGCGAACTTAGGCAAAGTGAGCTTGAAGTGAGTTGTCATTCCATATGATGCTAGGGATTGGCACTATTGACAGCTCAAGCTTATTTCACAAAAGTTTTCAAAATAAGGTTTTTACAGTTCTGTTGGCCTACTCTGTAATATACGCGGCGTTAGAGTCGCGTTAGCGCAGCGCACGTTCAAGGTGATGTGTTTAAAATACCACATTGTTGAATGTGTACAGCCAAACCTATCAAATATGGCAGCTGTGATTGGTAAATGTTTTAACTAAAAAGTAATTCGGTGTCTACTGTACTGTTCCCCTTTTAATTGTTAGTTTACTCTTTACGTATAAGTGAATCTCTGTTAAGAATAAATCGCTAGTTGCTAACAGTATAATCAACTCTAATGTTCACACTGTTGGGACAAAGGCTTCCTCTCGGTGGTGAGAGGGGGTGGGTCGAAATCCACCACGCGGGCCTAGTGCGGGTTGATAGCTGTCCCATGTATTCGAATTTTTAGTTCTAGGACATGCCGGTTTCCTCACGGTGCTTTCCTTTACCGATTTCGAGAGCAGTGGTGATGAAATAATTTACACAAAGTAAAGCGCCGCCAGGGTTCGAACCTACGACCTACAACTCATTAGTCGTAGCTATTTCCACTGGGCCACCACTGCTCAGTGTTGTGCTAGCGATTGGCTATTAATTCCTAATAACACAACGTAACGAACGCCTACCAGGTGGCTTTAGACACAACGAATTTAGAACCAGAATAATAGCAAAAGCATTCTTTCCTTCATATTCTTGACATTTTAGTATGGAAAGATACAAATGAATGCTTTGTTTCTATTTTCACAAAAAGGAGTGAGTAGATTGGGGATAGAATGTGCATTCGCTCGTTTGGTCTAAACAAACCTAGCGCCAGGAATTTGTAGTCACAGCTTCGTTGTTTGTTTTGTCAGGCTCTGCAAGTACGATCTAGCAAAATGGGGGATTATAGACCTCAGTAACACCCAATGCGAATAATCAGCCTATAACGTTCGTACTGCTGGGACACAGGACTCCTCTCTGTGAAAAGGATAATCATAAGCCATAACCAACCCCGCGGGCCCTGTGCGGGTTGGCGGATGTCACAGGTAGGTATTCGAATTTTTGGTTCTAGGACATGCCGGTTTCCTAACGATGTTTTCCTTCACCACAAGAACCGATTACTTTACACTTACTTTGCTACGCTAATATGACATTTAAAACTTTCAGTCCCAGTGCCTTGGCTCTGGTCCTAGACTTCAAAGTTCTATATTTGTTTCCGACTACCGCTTTGAAGTAAGTCAGGCGGTTAACGAGGTTCTGAACGAGACAACTTAATATTTACTAGAACTTGTTGTGGGTAATACGATTTTATATTGTAATTTTATTTATGGCTTTTTCGTATTTGAAGTGACAGGAATTTAATTATGTGATGTTACGGGACCTGAAAATCTATATTAGTATCTTTGTTAGTACAGAACAAATTTGGTTTGTTGTCTATGCTCCAAAATGGATTTTGATACAGTTTTCACCATCATTTAAAAAGTTATAGCATTTATTCCAGAAGCTGCTGTGTGTTCTAAATTACACAACGGATTGTGATGTGGTTTTTACCATATTTTAAAGAATTTATTCTGGCCGGTTTATGTGTAAGTATAATAAAACTATAAAAAAAAAATCAAAGCATTGATTTAAAATAAACCAATTACAGGCACTTTTCAAGGGGTCGTTCAGTCAGAAAGATGAAGCTAGTTGCCCATTCCAAAGCGTAGTAGGTACTAGAGAAAAGCGGGCAAGAAACTCCACGGACACTCTTATAAATCATATAAAATTGTCACAAAATATTGGTTACGTCATTCATGTTGAAATTTTACATGTGATAACAATGTAGAGACACGTGCACGCTAAAAGCGTCCGTACAAAAAAAAAATAAAAACAAAAAAAAAACAAATCAGAAATTAAAATAAGCCGTGGCGGCTAAGAGATGACCAGTCCCTACTAACGCGCGGCGCCCGTTCACGAACATGACGTATGGATCAGCACCATTCAGCTCATCAATTTTGAAGGGAACTCTCGACGTTAAGTCGAAAAAACCGTGCCAAGCAGAGTGTATTATAATTATCGCTGTGACATGACAAACTGCCAACATCACATGACTTCGAGCAGACTTCGAAGTCGTTAAAACTTTAACAATATTGTGATCAAGTTGAATACAGACTTGTTACTTCACTAATAGAGATTGTAACTAGTTGCGAAGCTGTAACATTCTATATACCTTTCAAGTTTCAACTGATTTTCACTACACTTGATGTGCTAAGAGACTCGTAAATCATTTCAAAGTCTAGTTTTAAATCTGTTGCTGGTCTGCTGTTCCGCTTCTGTAGCGCTTCAGGGATGTTTGCTGAAGCTCGTGTCGATTGCTTCTACGCTACGATGCGAAAAAGATGCGTCTCCCTGGTGCGCCGGGTGCGGGCCAGCCCCAACCTTATATAGCGGTGTATCGCGAGCAGACTGGACTGGAGGCCTACCATGAGCTCTTAACGCGATCCATTCTAGAACCAAAACTGAACTGTTCTTCTAATTCGTACCATGACGTCAGTTTAACAATTCAATTTAGGCCATGCCATCTGACAGCGATTGACCCAAACTGAGTCGTAAGTTTTGGGTTAAAAGTAAATGCCGCTGAGCGTAATGGACATCATGGTACGACTTTTAGCGATGCAGTTTAGGAACCTAAACTGAAATGTCTTGCTTTTGAATCGTTTTTAATTAGATCATGGTAGGCCCCCTGCTTGTATATGATTGCTGCTGCAAACTTTCCACATCGGTGTTGAACTTGTAGCAAGGATTTGCATGAACAATATTGTAGTGTTAGGGTAAGTGTGTAGGTTAAATTTACTAACGTAGTTGATAAGAAATATTGTTACTAACATCATTATTTGAATCCATTGTTACTTGTAAAAATCCATCCATACTTACTAATATTATAAATTCGAAAGTAACTCTGTCTGTATGTTACTTTTTCACGCCTAAACCACTGAACCGATTTAGATGAAATTTGGTATAGAGATAGTTTGAGTCCCGGGAAAGGAGATAGGATAGTTTTCATCCCGATATTCCCACGGGATCGAAACATATGCGGGTGAAACCGCGGGGCGCAGCTAGTTAAATATAAATAAATAAATGGTATTGAGAGCGCGATTATAAAACTGTCAAGTAATACAATGTATAATTTTCTATTTAATAATAGGTCGATCGAAGATTGAGCTACGCTTGCCGAGGTTAGACCGTGAAAGGGTAACCATCTGTCTTTTATACAGGGTTATAAAAAGACCAACAACCTAAAAGGTCATTGTACTCATCATACTACTATAAGACCAAACCAGAAATCGAAAAAAAAATCTGCTGTTCCCTACATTTTGACGAGTTATACGAACATAAATACATAGGTATAGGGAACAGCTGATGTTTTTTTCGCGATTTCAGGTTTGGTCCCATAGTAAAAGTTGTTCATAATGATGAGTACAATGATCTCTTGTTGGTGGTTTTCCAATAACCCTGTATTTCTATGGTGACCATCCATTGCATACCCAGACCCCTCCGTGTCTTGAAAACTTATAGTTAACTAGAAGCGTGGTGACCAGTACATTGTGTCCGCAGTTTAGCGGCGAATGCTGTCACTGAAACGTTATTTATATGAAGAGTTAGTTAATGTGTTTTCCTAGAGAGCGTTTTTAGACACAGAAAAGTCGAATCCAACAGCTATAATTTTCATGACAGTTGTCACTGCGGAGAAACCATTAAGTAATTTGAAAGTCTAGTTTAAAACGAGTCTAAACGAGTCGAGTCTGACTTAATCTTTATGGAATAATATACAGTTTTGTAACTAAGAGAAAAAATTGGATTAAGTCTGAAATAAATAAAATGTAAGCTCAAGTTGAGTGACAACCCTAACACTATATTTTGAAATTCGATAACTCGTAAACGCCGCGACAGTGCAACGTGAATTTTTAATCAATGATAGACCTATTTAAGAGCAATCTTTAAGTGCTAGTCACAAGTCGCACTTTTGAGATTTTTGGGAAAAAAAAAATTAAAACATAAAAGTGAATAAAAAATAATAATACGATAACAGAGATGATACCCCAAAAATAAAAACTGAAAAAGATGCGCCTAAAAATCCTTTATCAAACTATATTAACCAATAAAAAAATATCTTGAGCAGATACGCTTACAGAATTTATTTAATCTTTTTTCTAGGTGAAAATCACGAAATATAAATTATTTTTTTATAAAAAAAAGTATTTAAAATACACGTGGGTGTTCTACTCTTGTGTTTAAAATACATTTCTTGATATTCTTCCTTGAGCATAGGTTTTTTGAGTGAAATCAAACACTGTGCTATTTTGAAATTCGAAAGCAAAAGGTAATCATAATAATTACTTATACTCGTAAGCGTTTAAACAAAAAGTTTTATTAATATAAAGGATTTATCGCCCTTTAATATTCTCCTGAACAATCACACCCGAATGCATTACAACAATATTCACTCTACATGATAATTGACGGTATTTTAATGACGTCACGTGCACGCGGTACGCACGAGCTCAGTTATGACGTCATCGCGTCATCTATCACGTACAGTGGCGTACAAAAGCTGTTCGCAAATTTAATAACGAAACTATTGTGAATATATTGGAGGGGATTTTTGTTGATGGATGTACCTCGAAAGGTTGTGGAATAAATGTTAAGGTCAATGTGGGTTGATCGCGTAATAATAATAATACTAAAGTCTAAACAAAGTACCTGAACAAACCCCCCCGGCCATAGGTAGAGGTGGAACACCGCGGTGGTTTCAGATAGGTAGAGGTCGAACACCGCGGTGGTTTCAGATAGGTAGAGGTGGAACACCGCGGTGGTTTTAGCCGGTAAGAGTCCGGCATTCCCCTCTGCCCCCCCCCCCCCCCATGATGGAGGAAGTCCATGAGGATTTCCAACGCGCAAAAAAAAAATTGCATATAATACAACGTCCCGACATCAATTGTCGGACAGTTGCCCACCAGACCCAACACCCGTCTGGTCGGAGGGTCCTCCCTTTTCTATGGACGATAAAAAATGTACACCCTGTTCCTCGTACATCTATGTACTAATGAATATGAACAACTTTTACTTATAGAATCAACTTTAAAATTAAAACAAAACTTCTATTGCATACATTTTGATAGTGTTAGTATTGCGCTTTTGTATGGGGCAGCCGTTTTGTTGTATACTTCAGTTGAAGCTTCCAGGTGTATTGATTGAATCTTAAACTTTAGTTATGTAGCCAGGAGTGGATGCAAGTCAGTGCAACATAAAAGACTCAACTCACGATCTCTCGCTTGCTATCCTTCGTCTTAAGTTAGCTCAAGTAACGAGCACTGATCATCACGCTTGCTCACTGCATGTCGGCGATTGCAAGGCACACATAAACCGTCCCTGCTTCGTGCGGTTTTTATTAATTGACGAAACTTCGAGACATCTAAATTTTATGTACAGACGCCAAGCACATCAAGCTACTACAATCTGTCAAATTTATATATTAGATTTTCTACTTTATCGCTAAAGCATAAGGTTCAATGTTGATTGGGAAAATTTGACAGCTTCGGGTAGCTTGATGTGCTGGCGTCTAGGTCACGCTTTTCTGTGTAAAAAAAATTGTAATATGTTATAGTAAGTTATCTAGTATATCGAATCCTTAACGGTGGACCCCTATTTACGCCACACCCTGTATATAGATACCATATACCAGCGTGTTATTGTCCCACTGTAGGGCAAAAGCCTCTTCTCATACAGAGAGGGCATGAGCATTGATAACCACGCTTGCTCAAGACGGGTTGGTGATTTCAGACGATAAAATATTATGATTATTGCTGAAATATTGCTGAATGAGGGGCCCGTGGCTAAATAATAACAGCCGCACAGGTCGAGGTCTGTGGATGGGTAACCATCTTTACATATCAAGACTCGTCCGTGCATCGGAAAGCAAGTTAAGCCGTTGGTCTCAACTGTCATTCATGGATCTTTGACAGTCATTACGGGTAGTCAGAAGCCCGAAAGTCTGACAACCAGTCTTATCAAGGGGTATCGTATTACCCAGTAACTGGGTTGTGGAGGTCAGATAGGCAGTCGCTCCATGTAAAATACTGGTATTCAGCTGCATCCGGTTAGACTGGAACCCGACCCCAACATAGTTGGGAAAAGGCTAGGCAGATGATGCAGATGATATTGCTGAAATAGGTACTAAATACAATCTTCAGAGATACTATTTAGAAAACAATTTTTTTTGTCTTATACTGTATTTATGCAAAACTGTACAAATTTTACTTTGTGATTTTTTTAATAAAAAATATATTATACATTATGTTTACTATATAAAAAGCCATACAGTTTTCATGTTATCTCAACAAATATTTTAGAAAAGAAATCGTCCATGAAAAGGAGATAGACGACACTATAAACCGTTTGAGAGCGACTACACTCGTTTATTTTGCAAATCGAGGGCCATCAGGATATCGAATTCGCAGTGAAATCGTTCAAACTATTTGTGTATACAGGACTATCTCTTTATTTTATCACTTTATTTTATTTCTATCTAGGATTTGGTCTTTGAAGTCTTAATTTGACAAAGAGTGTTGGTATAAAATAAGAAAAAATACAGTGTTTTTCCTCTTATTTCGTTGTTCTGGCTTTCCGATCATCTGTCTAGCCTTTTTCCAAGTATGCTAAGGTCGGATTCCAGTCTAACCGAATGCAGCTGATTATATATTTATATAGTTTACGTGAAGCAAATGTCTATCTGACCTCCACAACCCAGTTACTGGGTGACACGATACATCTTGGTAAGACTGGTTGTCAGATTTTCGAGCTTTTTTGATTACGACGTCTTTAGAAAATTTATTTATTCTTGGTTCGTCCCGAATTTTTGTCCCACATTAAAATTGTGTTTCCTTGTAAAACAAAAATATTATATAAAGTACAAACGAATTGACAGGTATAAAGAATAATGATATCAGTGAATAAAATTTTACTTTCTTTATTGGAGCAAATATAATTTTAATCAATCAATTTGTTTGTTGATTAAGGGCTGATTTTTCAATCGACAGATAATTTTTATTCGTGCAATAAAATTGACGTCTGACAGATTTTGTATAGAACTGTCAAAAATTTAAAATTATTGCTCGGATAAAATTATCTGGCGTTAAGTTAGCAGTATTAAGTAGGTTATAACATTGTTTTCGTAATTGGTTGGAACTTTTGACCTAATTTTAGCCTTTTCAGTTTTGTTGCTTTATCAAGCAGGAAAATCGACAAGACTAAGTAGTGTAATGTTTAAAGCAAAAGAAGATTTTTTCTGGAAAATATTATGTAAAAAAGATATATATTTATAGAAAAGAAGAAAATTAAATGGGATTTAAAAGGCTACGTCACGGGACTCACAGGCGGCTTTAAAATGATTCAATATTTAGACCGTCTAATTGGTTTACGATAAAAATAGAATGTTGAATGAGTCTGTTGATTTTCATGAAACAAGATTTATTAATTTTCAACGGTACATTTACAGTAGCATTCCTATACAGAGTGACATCCCGGGACACCGACGTGAAAACTGTACGATGAATTCAACACAAGAAAAAAAAAATCAGCACATTCATTCATTCATTCATTCTTCGTTCGTCCTAAAGTTTTGTCCCACATTCCAATAAAATATTAGCTTGTCCCATATCACTGTTGAAGTTGTGATTCGTCCCAAATTACAAGTACTTGCGTAAAAAATTCTTCTGACTAACCGTAACGACTGTCAAAGACCACTGAATGACAGCCGGGACCTACAACTTAATGTGGTTTCCCGAGGCACGGAGGTGTCTTGATATGTAATGGATGGACACCCATCTACAAACCTCGACCAGTGCGGCTGTTATTACATACACTTGAGCTCTTTTTTTTTTACTAAAAGCGAAAAAAATATAAAAGTTTGCACCTAAAACAACAATAGCTTCTAGCACAACATAAGCTAATAGACAGAATATATATATTAATAGAATATATTATATGTTAATTTTTGCGTCATGTTCACCGCAAATAAACGTCTTTTCTTTCTTTTTTTCTTTTCTTTAAATATAAATTTTTCCTCCAAGAAAGACGGATTCGGGAATCCAACTTCAATCTTTAAAGAGGGCTCTGTTATTTGGCCTCAAACGGTAGACGCTTTTAAGAGCAGTTCTTCTCAGAGCACTTTTCAACGAGGAACGTAGAGATGTAACCTAGATAACGGCATTCATAGAGGCCTTTGAGGCGCCTAAGCGCCCTACCTACCTGAAGTTTGGATACAAAGGGGCTCTGAAGTAGGCCTTTCAAGTTTGTTGATAAGCCTCATAATAAAATAAATGATTAACCTTTTAACCGCCCGGCTTTATAAGAGTTGTCGTGCCCCCAGCGCCCGAAAAAAAAAAACGAAAAATAAATACCGATGAAACGAGCTGTGATGATGTAATAATAATACAGATTAAATGAGCTGTGTTTGTTCGTATATATACGACCCTGACGGAATGGAATGGACACGAAAATATTTGTCGGATTATTAAAAGGTTAAACACCTACCGGATGACATCATCATAAACCAGTTTTATACAATGTGTAACTGAATTAATGCACATTGGGAAAGTAGTTTGTTCAGAATCGTTTACTGAATCGATTACTGTCATTTTTAATAGGTCATTTTTTGTCCCAAAAAAATTATTTATTCCGGTCTGATCCCCTGAGCCCCCCTCCGCCCCCCTCCGCCCCCCTCCTCGATCCCCTGCTAGTTTGTCTTCTGTTTTTCACTTTGTCTTATCCACTTTATGCTAGGTTACTCTTTTTGAGACTAATGCCCGTTTTCACAATCGTTCCTTAAATTTAGGGAGACCTTAAGAAATTTTAAGTGTTAGTTTCGTTTTCACCATCACCTAAGGGACACTTATGGTCCTAAAACATATGGGTAAGGGGCTGATTTAAGGAGTCTCTTATGTTAAGAGACTCTTAGTTAAGGAGTGTTTGAGGGAACGATGGTGAAAACGGGCATAAGTAAATTACAGTCACACTTCTGCTGTACGGTCAAAATAAAACAAAATGGACCATATCACCTACTACGCTCGATCCTTTGACGTGTGCGAGTGCGACTGTTGGCGTGCGTAGATTTGTAATGTGACCATAATTTTATGGAATTTTGAGTACTTTATGCGGCCTTCCTAAAAGTACGTAGGTAGGTACTCACGAATATGGACAACTTAATGGAACCAACAACGAAATAGAAAAAAAAAAACCTCTGTTTCATACTATGTACTGTCAACAAAAGAGATAATTATGCAGGATCGTCGGATATAGTTGAAGTTTAGTAAGAAACCGATGGATGTTGTCGACTGAAATTTAATTTGATAAAAGAGCTGGTTGTTATCTATTAATAAAATTTAATTTTATTCGAGAACATCCATCGGTTTGACTGTACATAGCAATGCATTTTAGTATCAACCACTAGATAAAAAATACAATTGAAAAATAGTGGGAATATTTTGTTGGTAAAAACAAAAAAAATTAGATTGTTTTGCCGTGTCCCAAAAAATCTTTATTTAAATTTTTGCCCCAAATATTTCCTGTACCCTTCAATTTTCCGTATTAGTCCCTAATGCAAAATTTCCATTACTTCCTTGAGATGTCGAGGAATAAACAAAGGGATAGGTATGCAGAATATTAAGTACCTACCTAGCCTCGTAGATTATAAAAATATGGAGATGACTGCCTATACACTTCGTTGGTGAGTCACAAAGTTATAAAGCGAGCCTACTGCCATTCACCGGTCACGAATCTCTACTGAAAATCTCATAAAAGAAAAACCCAGTAACACATTTGCCCAACCCAAGTATCAAACCTAGGGCTTCATGCTTAGCGAACACGCTGGTGACGACGAAAAAGCAGCCATTTTATTATTTCTCGCGCGAAATATCCAATAAAATTTAATAGGACCCCAGAGAACCCCGACCCAATTTGCAGTAATATTAAACCTTTTTTAGTCTTTGATATAAAAGATTCGATAATTTGAATAAAGAACAGTACAATCTTGAATGAAAAAAAAGGTACCTACTGAAGTTCATTATTTTAAACAAATGACAATCATTTCATATACATCTTCCTATAACGCACAATAGAGCTTAAATCTTTGTGTATATCTGAGGACAACCTTCATAATGAAATGATAAACATTTACATACATTTTTGCCTATACAGCGCTGCAGCGCTTCAATCCGACAAAAGATTTTATAGCACCACAGACGTTTAGGCAATGTTTAGCTGAATCGCTCCCACGGGCCATGAATATCATTCACGGCTTACACTGGCGGCCAGAGAATTGTACACAATAACAATAAACATTTATAGTTATTTTTTTCGCGTTTTGGAGGGTTTAGATAAGTTTTTTAGGGCTCTGCAACAGAAAAGAAATAATGGAAACCATATAGTTATGATGTTTATTAACTGTTAGACTATTCTGTTTGATTTGATTGCGATTGGGTTAAACTTCAAATGTGTAAGTATTCAACTTCGCAAACTGTAGCCCACACGAATTTACAAGAACTTTCAGCTAACTCTAATTTCATTTAACTTGCTCCATTCACATTAATTGGGGATTCAAAACTATTTGGTCCATATTTTAGAGTAAAACAATCCCTCCAAAGTATTTGGAATGGATTTGTTAGTCAAACTTGACAGACTGGCTATATTTATTTTTACTTTTTACATTCGTATAGCTTGCGCCGATGACATTGAGATTAAAACTAAAAACATCAATTCATCATCATTATTATCTGCCTAGCTTTTTCCCAACTATGTTACCAATTTTACATGGAGCGATTGCTTGTCTGACCTCCACACCCCACTTACAAGGTAACATGATACCCCTCGGTAAGACTGGTCAGACCTATATGCTTCTGACTGAATGACAGCCTGGAACAAGGGCTTACCGTGCGTATTAGCGTTCGCGGCGCGCTGTCTATCTTTTTTTGTTGGTCTGAGGATTATAACAAGAAAAAAATATAATTATTGTTTTTGATAATTTCTCGTTCATGGTTATTGTTAGCACTTACATTAACACATTGAAAGAATGATTAACATAACTCTGCAAAATGGAAAAAAATACACAAAAAACATGTTTTTTGCAACAGAACCCTCAGTGAGTTTCCGATACACGGTTCGTCGCACTTTCCGTTTCAACGTCCGTCGAATGTTTGTGAAAATAGGAAAGTGTCAAGATTGTTCAAGAGTTTTATGCGACAAAAATGGGTTTTTGTTTTTTTTTTTTTGTTTCTGGACGTATGTTGGATAGGGAAGGGAATGGAGCCGATTTTCGCATTAAGGAAAAAGGTTCAGTGGATTTATTTTTTTAATAGGCTGGATAGAGGGTGATGCAAATTGTTTTTTGATCCTATATTATTTCTGTTTTGTTTTTGCCAGGACTAGTTGAAATCTAGCTTCGACTAATGATTATTATTTTATTTAATACTGTGGAGCTGTGTTATATTAATACGGTGCACTACAATAAAGCAATTTCCATCTTCTATTCTATATTATAAAATAATTTAATTCGCTTTTCATGTCCGTCTGTGTGCCCGCGTCGTTCTTCTAAACTATGTAACGGATTTGGATGTGGTTTCCACAATTATTTAGAGAATTTATTCTGGAAGGTTTATTTGTCATCATCATCTGCCTAGCCTTTTCCCAACTATGTTGGGGTCGGCTTCCAGGCTTGAAGGCTTATATGTATAATACATTAATAATAAACTTATATAAAATATATAAATCTAGATGTTCTATGATAGACACCGGAATAAATGGAATTGTGTTACAATATTATGAAGGAAGGAAGGAAGAATTTGAGATAATTTTCAAGTTATGGAAAAACAAACTGAATATCATACTTAACAAAGTTCAAATTCCATTACAACTAAATACTTATTAGGACCTTTTTGTTACAAATGGTCACTCAAAAATCAACTTAGAATACATTTCACTAAAGTAGATAACTACTTAAGTGGCGATGTAATGTAAATTATCTGAGATTAGGAACACTGCTACACCACAACAATTAACTAAAATTAAGTAGAAATTGTTTACGTATACGTCTCAATCAATTTAACATCAAATCAAGAAGTTTTATCAAACCATTGGAATGTAACCGCTTTATCCGGAAAATACACAAAATAAATCTGTCCCTACTGCCGCTTTGTAAAGGCAATGTCAGGCTCTTATTTAGAAAAAAAAATTAATATTCCTAAAAACAATGAAAGCATTATAATCATTCCGCTCCATTAACCCAACAGGAAATAATTTAAAGAAACATTGAGAGGAAAAATACTCAGAAAAATGACAATCTGAAGTTGATTATATATTACTATTATATTACAAAAGCGTTTATAGTTCAAAAAAAAAATGTGTACGTGCAATCTCCGGAGCCTGGTATATGGATAGTTGTAAACCCTTGTTTAAAAAGTACAATATTCTGCCATTAGCGTGTATGTACATTAGAGAATTATGCCTATTTGTACAACAACATCCTGAATATTTCACTAAATACAAAGATGTAACTAAACGAAATGTAGCTCCTAGAAATAAAAATAAATTTAAACATGAGCTCTGTTTACCGCAATGCAGGCTCGAATTGTTTAAGAGGAACTCGTACATAAATGCTGTAAAGGTTTATAATAAATTACCGGACGCTTTTAAAGATTTACCTTTGACATTGTTTAAAAAAAAGTTAACACAATGGTTAAAAGAAAAATGTTTTTACAATCTTAATGAATACATGTCAGATCGCGGAGAAGGGAACTAAGATGATTGATATTGGTGATTGGAGTAATTGGAATGGTAATATACCTTAGAATAATTTATTAATGTTCAAATTTTAATATATTACCACTGTGACATTATACTATTATGACATTATCAATTACAATTTATAATGACATTTATATTTATTATCTGACATTTTATTAAACTTTATAGATCTGCTGAACTAATATAGATTATAGGTATAATTTGACATCTATTAATTAATTTGTTCCTTAAATACTTATTATGCATGAGACATTATTTGTTATCTCTTGTTACTGTCTATAATTTTATTTTATTTTCTGTTTGTATTGGACCTTATAACTAAAGGAATGTAATTGTATAGGTTAAAATTAAAGATTTGCACACCATAAGTAATGGTAGAATGTAAAGGGGCCATTATAGTTTTAAGATCATACATTTGTAAACCTACATTCTGGCAAATAAATGAATTTGAATTTGAATTTGAATTTGAAAACGCGGAAAAAATGGCTTTATTAAAATTAAGAAGGCAAATTTAATTATTTGTACTCACCTATTAAAACAAAAACAAAACGCCTCCAAAAATACAAATCCATTTTGAAAACCACTTTAAAAAAAAGTTAAATTAAAAAAGTTCGAAACACAAAATAAACAGTTCCATTTTCATAAATACATTTTTGCACTGTACGTTAACACAGACAAGAAAGATAAAAATGTTTTTTTTTGAGTCGCGTAATTTAGTTCGCGCCTTCTCGCGTTTTCGGAGCGCATACGTCTACCCTCGATCGCGATTCGCGGCAAACTGAGGCAATGTATAATGTACTCTATGAACTGAGGGTGGTCCGTCGTACGTAGTACATACTACGGATGTATATTAATCTGCACATCTGTTCATCGTAGTTGTATTTCCCTCCCGTTCGTAGAATTTGGTGAAGCGATAGTTTTAGTACGCTTTGAAATTTAGAATGTTTCGGAAAAGTTTGTGATAGAATAAATGAGGGTACGTAGTAATTAATGTTGTTAGATTGTGAATATGGGCAAGCGATTCAATAGATTAAAAGTAATGATTAGCGACTGTTTAACCATATATTTTTGACGTTTAAACGTCTATTAACTTTAAGCAACGTTTATAAATAAACCCCTAAAAGATTAGTAATGACTGCGGAAACAAAAACAACGTATGTCTATATTTGATGCCTTTCATTAGAATTAACATACTTACATTGAACATACTAAACGTTTATCTAACTACCTATACTTACCATAATCAGGGAAATCATCAATACATAAGAGACAAATAAATAAATAAATAAAATTTAAGGATCTGTATGTAATATCAAAATAACAGCTTTTCTAAATGTATATGAAAGTATATACGCTACTTACAAGGACCTTTTTGTTACAAATGGTCACTCAAAAATCAACTTAGAATACATTTCACTAAAGTAGATAACTGATTAAGTGACGATTGAATGTAATTGTGTGAGATTATGAACAGTGCTTTAGGTACTTATATGAAAAAATCCCAAACAATAAGAAAAACAAATGAACGCGTTTAATTCAAAATCCACTGTTCCATCAAGTCAAACAATGCATAATCACAAGACAAGACAAGACCCTTCTATAATTTAACAAATGAACATCAACATCACAATCAGTCCCATATGGATTCCTTTCAGGATCGCATCGCTTTCCACTCGGTTACAAATCGACAATCCGTATTAGAGGGTACTTGTTACAATTCTATATTTATACCCCCCTTGGGTAAGGAGACTGAGGGATCATCTTTGTGGCTCTCGCTTCAAAGCAGTCATAACGTAGGAAAATTACAGAAGTTTAACTTTACAACAAAATCCTCAAATAAGAAAAATTAGTAGCTGTCTCCTAAGATACAGGATTACCTAGTTTAGGAGACAGGGTTACATAATCTGTGTAGATTTATGTAGATATACCATGTTTTTTGTTCATCTGCTCTTGTGTATCATGAATCTAGTGTGTACCGTAATAAAGATTTTTTTTTTTTTTTTATGATTTTACATATCTCGGGACCATGGGGTCCCGGTCCTTTGGGAGGCGTACGAGGGGCCGAAGCCAACTCGCAGAGGCCCCTTAGGAAATTTTAATGAAATGCGGCACCGTCCGACGATTATCCCTGTATGCACTATGCAAGTGCACCCAAGGATAACCCCGGTTGGTGTAGGACTATTGTAGGATAGGAAAAATAAAAAGTTGGACTATGGGTTTGGGTGGCTGAAGTGGACTGGTTACCAAGAACTATGGAAGAACTATGACCCCTGCCTGATCAATGTTTTATATATACACGGATAAAATGGCAGGGGGTGACTTGCACACTCAATAATGGGCCCCCGGAAACGGTCGCTAGCACATAGTGACGTAGTGACAAGGGGGCAACATGTCCTGATGTGCTTATGAGGAGTGGAGAGGTATTCCACGGCTATCAGGACAATCCCGGAAGTACAGTCAAGATCCCTACCAGCATCTTACTGGAATACTTCCTTCCTCCGAGCACGTTTGCTCTTGCGAATCTCCACTCAAGCCGGCCAATAAAGGCAAGAATGAGGTGGGAGCTCTGTTCCTCGTCATTTTTCACTCCAGCCGGCCAATAAAGGCAAGCCAGAGGTGAGGAACAAGTCTTCTCCCGGGAGATAGGGTCCGTGGGGTCGCTACTGCCCAACAGCTCGCCACATGCTGCCCTGCGGGTTTCTGTATCTCTCTTGGTCTGGCTCCTCACCTTAGACCCATTCCGGAGAGTAAGCTCTTCCGGCACAGGCCCAGAGTTCGGAGCGCGCAAGCCCCACCACGACGTCAACGTAGAGATACGGCGATATTATTATTATTATTATACAGGAAAATAATGTTAGGCAGAAAACGAGATGGTGAAGGCAAAGTCATCATCAAAAATAATCATCATCATCAGCCTTAAGGGTAATTAAATGCCAAAGATGCCTCACTGCGATACCTCGATGTCCCTCCATGTAAAACAAATGCATGCTAATAGACACACACGCACGTATGGCAGGCCATTGACAGGGTAGCGGGATCGTCCGAAAGGGTTACCGCTGCCCCGGAACATAAAGGGCTAAGGAAGGAACACGGGTGGGTTTTAGTCAGTAAGAGTCTGACACTCCCTTCCGCTCCACCCAGAGCAGGAGGAGTCATTAGATGATTTCCCATCCAAAAAAAAAAAAAAAGGGCAGGCCATTGATGGAGAAGCTTCTCCTATCGCACGCCATTTAACTCAATTTAGGCTACTCTCATCCACCTGCCACGTATCGTATCTTTACCTAGCCTAAGAGCGCCCGACCTTACGTCAGCCGATTCGTAGTCTTCACTAAAGAACACATTCAACAATAATTAAAAATCATCAACACAACTCTTTAAGTTACCCTATTGAATAATTATTTCATGAAATCATGACATTTGCGGCCCATTCTAACACAAGGAGTTGTACTGCTGATTCTAAAGATTATAATTCTGTAGTCATATTTTTTACGGTCGGGAATCATATTTTAATTAACATACAACCTGAAACTGACCTGCAGGGTAATTGCGTAACACACGATCAGTAGCAATGGGTTTCATTTTGACAGTTCAACAACATTCATCGCGTGATTTACGTTGTTGAGCAGACATATTTTTCGAACATATGAAGCAATGGATTAGCAATATACTTCAAAATGATTCAAATTGAGAGTAATAGTGTATTACGCAATTAGGGTGCTGCAAATTGCAAAATAACGTATTGTAAATTTGAATTTCGCGGGCTACCTTATCGCGCCCCCTTTAAGTTTTAAATGAACCTTCTGTCTGTACTACATATTATTTATATACATAATATTCTATAACAATTGTCTTTACTTAACTCTGATTGTCCCGAAGTGGGTATTATCATATTTTATTGCTATTCCTTTTATGTTCAGAAGATTTTGGTAAGAAAACGTATTTTCATTCTACTTAAAGATAGAATATAAAAACAGGCATACTCAACCTCGTAAGTCCTTTACCAGTTTTGATAAAAGTCCCAGTAAATTGAAACCTCACTACAGCTAAGAGTTCCCAAGACTGCGGTGGCTGCCACATAGCGTCCGTATTTTCCGTCGAATGACTTCACTGAAACGTTCACAGCTTTAAGATCCGCCCAATCGAATAAAAACTCTCTGAAGCGCGGCTGAGGCCATGTAATGAGAAGGCCCGAAGAACACATGACTAAATAAGTTCTTAACACGAATTCAGGTCCAAAAAACCAAGGTAGACCCCTATCCTTCAATGTCTGTAGTCAACAACGACCTGAAGCAAGCCCAAGTGAATGACTCGAAGATCCAGAACAGAAACATCTGGCGAAGAATGACGAGGAGAGCCGACTCCAAATGAAATGGGATAAAACTAGGCAAAGAGAGAGATACGTCACTGAAACGTTATTTATGAGAGTAAGTTGGTAAGTATGTTTCCTAGAGAGAGTTTTTCGACACCGTAAAGTCAAATCCAGGTCATAATTTTCTAGACAGCTGTCACTGCAGCCGTTATGTGCGGCGGCCATCGCTCTTCTAGAAGAATGTAACTTTGGGTTAAAACCGTCACATAGACAAATTGACCTTGACGTTTTGTAATGTGTAAGTGGTGCTGAACTATAGGGTGGTAAAGCATTTACGAGGTCAACTATACCTACCTATATATAAGGTAGCATAAGCCTCTCATAGGCTAGATAGATTGTACATTATTAGCCTATATTGATAATATATATCTACCTACCTCTTCGTTAAATGCTGCCCTGATGTTTATTATTTATTCATATATTGTACACCAGACTATTGAGGGGCTTGTGGCTAAGTAATAACAGCAGCACGGGTCGACCGATCAGGTCAACATCGTGAGGACACCGGCATATCTTAGAGTCAACAATTCAAAGACATGTGACATCTAACAACCCGCACTGGGCCCGTGTGGTAGATTACTGCCCGCTCCCTCTCACAGAGAGGAGGCCTGTTCCCGGCAGTGGGAATATTATAGGCTGATTATAGGCTCAGCTTTGATCGACGGGTAAATCTCTGCCAGTCACCTTATAACCCACAACCTTGACAACCAAAGTTATCAAATTACAAATTATGATCTTGTTTTCCGGATCATTGTTCGAAATAGATTCGATTCTATAAGAACCGATTTGTTGTTGCCACGATAATTAAAATTTGTTGTTTAATCATAATATTTTATCTTGTAGGTATGCTTGAGTCTTAAGTACCCCCCTATTCCCCCCCTCCCCTATCTAGGAACCCGCCCACCCTGGCGGAATGTATAGAAGGCCAATTCTCGTAAGTAATTAAAAATGTTCAAAATATAATAGTCACACTCACAATCTCATCTCAGCGACAATCAGTGTCAAAGACTTGTCAAAAATGTTGCAAAAGTTAGAAGTATTTTTGACAGATTGGGACTGTTAGAATGCGAACGAGAATTATTAAAAACTTACTTCTGCCCGCGACTTCGTCCGCGTGAGACTTCACCCTCCCCCCATTCACCATCTTAGGGGTGGAATTTCGAAAACCCTTTCTTAGTGGATTGGATACCTACTCTTCACAAAGAACACGCCCTCCAAATTTCATGTCTCTAGGACTAGCGGGTTAGGCTGTGAGTTGATATATCAGTCAGTCAGGACTTTGTATTTTGTATATACAGGATGTCCCTGGAAGTATGGATCAAATCGAATAGGGGCTGGAGCAAGGTCATTTCCAAACTTTTTAACCCTGAGAATGTCGGTGATTTTTTATACCCGTAATGACTGTCAAAGACCCATGAATGTCACCCGGGACCAACGACTTAACGTGCTTTCCGAGGCACGGAGGGGTCTTGGTATGTAAAGATGGTCACCAATCCACGGACCAACCACGGCAAGCGTAGCTTAACCTGATCGGTTGAACCGTGCGGCTGTTATTTCTTAGCCACAACAAGTATGTTCCAGTACAAAAAAAAACTCAATGACGGGAAGAACGAGTGACTCTCGGCTTCATTAAGCGTCTTTTTTTACACCCGATAGTGTAAATACGTAATATCACCCTACTAACCGGACTAACTCAATGTGTGTACCGAAATTATACCGATCGCCTTTTTCTGGCCGATATAATGTATTAGAAAAGTCACATTGGTACGTGCAAAGTTTCGACCTAGAAAGACCAGATGAGACCTAAAAAAACTACCAGCAGGAAGACCTACTCTAAATACATTAATAATTTATGAAACTACTCTTCAACACAGCCCTTTTAGCCTACTTAAAACCTAATGCATCCATCCTATAGCAAACTATAAAAATAGTACACCTGCACCACTTAAGTTTAGCACTTAAGCGCATTACCGTTACACCAACCCCCGCCTTAAGTATAAAGTAATAGGAGTCATAATCGCGTGATCTAATTAAAATATCACATGTACCAATTCTGCTATAAAGACAACCACGTTGTAATGTTGGTAGCAGATGTTGCAGGCGGCCATTACTGTATGTCATCTCTACTAGGATGGGGAAAATGTCGATAGATTTTAAACAATACGTTTTAAAATTATCGATAACTTTGAAAGATTTATAATTATGGTTATTGTGATAAAAGCATTTTAGGCTAAATACAAATTAATTTTGAGTCTTGGTGTCGTATGCTAGACTGCTGAACGTGTGGCCCTGTATGCGATCCCTGGTTCGGGCAGTGTTCATGTGTTTTATCATTATAATATTCGCAGTATACCCAGAGTTTAGTTATGGGCCCGTTAGGTAAAATAGGCTTGCCTACCCCGCCTACCTTTGGAGGATACAGATGTGATGTTATGAAACTATCAATGTGAACATTACTTGAAAACTAGCTATAACAATCCACCTAGTCTTTTCCCAGGGTCGGCGGAAGCCAGTAGCTACTTCAGCTGCAAAAAGCAAGCTATATTTATGCAAAATCTTAAATATGACGAACTTAATACATAAGTTTTAAAGTTAAAACACAAGTAACAATAAGCAATCACACACAGTAACATTGCAATTCAATTTAGGTATACATCAGTTTCAAGTCAGTTGATTGTGAATTGCAAGCAATTTATAAAGTACAGTCGACAAAAGAGATAAGTATGCAGGATCGTCGGATATAGTTGAAGTTTAGTAAGAAACTGACGGATGTTCTCGAAAAAAAAAATTATTAATAGAAATACAAACAGCTCATTTATCAAATTAAATTTCAGTCGACAACAGCCATCGGTTTCTTACTAAACTTCAACCACATCTGACGATCCTGCATACTCGTCTCTTTTGATGACTGTACAAGTGTACATATAGAAGCTTTCAATTTTAGATTTTTTTCAAATTAAGTTGGATCAAATATTTTCCCGCCTCATACACGCTGCACTGAACTAACAATAAATATATATGTATAGGTAATCATTTATGTAATCAATCGGCACACCATCTACATAATATACATTTTATAACATAAGCTTAGGTTAGGTTAGGAACCTTACACAATGGCCATTCTATTTTCAGGGAACACAGATCAAATTGATCAACTACCTACGAATCGCTTGTTAGCTCCGCAATGACTACGTCACGGCTACGTCAGCTACGCCGTAGCACATAAAACAGTGCTACGCAATGCTGTAGATCGAACACGGGCTACGACATTACGTAGACCTTTTGCATGGGTAGTATTACCAATTTGTTTCAAAGTTCAGAGGCATTTTTTTAAAGCCTTCGTTTTTTCTTTTCCATAAATAATATTCCCAGACAATATCCCATCAAAATAATAATTTTATTATGTTACATAAAATATATATGAAATATTAATACGCCGTCTACATTCTACATCCTACGCATTTTATTTATAACTCTTCTAGGAAAATACAAACAGAATCACGCCTGTTTGCTGTTCGATATTGCATAATGGAATTTATAACGAAACGACAAGGAGACTTGCCGTGGGTATAGCTAGATAAGATGTTTATGGCTACGTTCGACTACGGGCTGTTTTTTCAATCGACAAATAATTGGTAGTTGTGGAATAAAATGAATGTCTAACAGATTTTGTATGGAAGAACTGTCAAAAATTCAAAATTATTCAAAAAGAAAGAAAAAAAATTATTTGGACACAGTTCGTGAAACACAAAATACAAAATTAACAAAACATTTTAAAAAATCCTCGTATAATATTATCTGGCGTTGGAAAAATCAGCCTTAAAATACCTAAATATAATAAAATCATAAACATGATTATAATAAAATACTTTATCGGATGCCTTTTTCGGTCAATCAGTCAAGAACGAGTCCTAATCGTCACGCCGGCGGCGGTGTGCCTCTACAGTTACGGCTGGCTACCTAGAAAAGCGGTGACCGCACATAACGCTGTCTAAGAAAACACACCAACTTACATTCATATATAACTTTTCAGTGACGTCATTCACCGGTAAATTCAGGACGCTATGTGCGATCAACGCTCTTCTAGAAAACTGTAGCCAGGGAAAACTGTAGGTCCAGTTGAAAACCAGACGTCAGGCACTAGTTGTCTGGCATTTTTGCTGAGCTGGGCCTTTTTAGCGCAGCCGTGAGGCACACTTTCCTGCTTATTTTTTTTTTTTTACATCGGACTTTTTATTTTGGTCTGTGCTAAATAAATGTATTTCTTTCTTTCTTTCTAGCCTTAGGCTTGCTTTTGTGACGACGTCCGTCTTCAGACACCCACTGTCTGTGACGTTCCTGGTCCAATTATCCAGATGCATCCAATAAATGCGATCCGCTGTCTCTACAACCTTGCAGGCTTAATGCCACGAAAAGCTTATGCAATAACTTCATATTAAAAAAAAATCTTTAGGTATTACTTTATGGAAGGGTTTGATCACTATATGACCATGACACCCTCATAGGAGCATTCTATCTACGTTTTAAACCCAGGATTACAATTTTTTATAATTTTTTGGCAGTCCTAGACAAGGGAGCAGACAAGACATGCCAGCATTAATAGAATCAAAACTGTTTTCCATGGAATACCTCTCAACCTCGTCCCGGACAAATTCCTTTAAAATCTAAGTGATATCTTCAACCATCGGAGAATCACTTGTCTCATTAAAAAGGCAAAGTTAGTCCCGAACATCTACTTTTCATACTAACAAATGAAACTTCAATAAAAGCTTAACAGAACTATCGACTGTTTCCCCTCACTACGCCATCTAGCTGTCTAAAAGCTATTAGCAGTTGGCGACGGAGCCACCTGTGTCTGTCATTTCCTTACGAGAGATTACGTACAAGCATTAAGTCGTATAGACGTCGTCGTATAGTCGTCGCATAGTCGTTGTATAGACGTGTTTTAGCCAATTACCCGGTTCGAATGACTTGGGAGTTTCGCTTGAAAAATCTGAGAGACATTCCGGTAGATTTTCTTGTTAATTCTTGAAAGGAGATGGTGTAATTATGTCCTTGTTTAGCTCTTGTGGGGTCCAACATTGACGTTAAGTAAAATTTGTTTTGCCCACATTTTGGTACTTGTCTTTTAGGTACGGTACCAAATGAAAATTTAGACTCGTTAAAGTATCTCTAGTACTAGCAAAATTTATATTTTGAACGAGTTTTTGCAAATATAGTAAATATAGCAGAGGGGCCCAGTAGTAACGGGCGGCCACGACTTACGAGTTGTAGGTCGTGGGTTCGAACCCAGACAGGCACTTTATTTTGTGTAAATGATTTCATCTCCAATGCTCTCACAACGGTGAAGGAAAACATACTGAGGAAACCGGCATGTCCTAGAACAAAAAATTCGAAGATATGTGACATCTACCATTCCGCCCTGGGCCCGCATGGCGGATTATGGCACACTCCCTCTAACAGAGAAGGTGCATGTGTCCTAGCAGTGGGAACATTATAGGCTAATTATGCTCTGCAAGGAAATAGGTACCTACTACCTTTACTGTATTTTATAGCCAATCAGCACACACGTGTTTTTACTGTAGAATCAGCAGTTGGCTATCTATTCTTCATTTCAAAATTCGAAAAATTTTGAGGTGTTGATATCAGATTCGAAAGCGAACTCATTTATTTTTTTATGTACCTAATAATTTAAAACAAATTAATTCGCTTCCGAATCTCGTACCGTCACTTGAGTGAGGTTCGAAGTGAACATTACAGAATAGTATTTCTGATAGTTTTTCTGAATTTCGCAACAACACTGTGATATTTTTATTTCTCCTATTCCGTTTCAGTGCATTCCTTGGTTGGTATTCCAAAAACTCTACCGAAATCAATCGGAGCTAGTAATGCTTTGAAGTTTTACCAAAAAGATATCTGAAAAAAGTTCCTTTGAGCTTTCTCTCGATCTAGGACACCTCTCGTTACATTTTGAAAGAAAATCTCTTCCATTTTCGGACCAAAAAAGCTAGGTATATCAATGTTTTCATAACGTTAAGGGTTAGATGCAGTACATGACGTTATGTGTGCAGTTAAAGGGTAAGCAGAATTTGGTAATCTGAAAAACGAAATAATGTTAGAAAAAGTTCTTCTGTACAAAAGTGTATCTGTAAGTCTACCTGTCATATCTAAAACTCAAAGAGGTTTACAGCCCGTTCAAATTTATTATACGTCTGACAGCAGAAACTGAAAAGTAACCTTATTGCAACGCAAATAAAGACCATTGTGATTTTAACAGACTTGCCAATGACAGGAAACCTATAGCAACCTTATTGGCATGATGATAAATATCACTGTGATTTTGACAGTGATGTAATTGAAAGCGTCTGTTTAACCATACATTTTTATCGTTTAAACTTCTCTTAACTTTAACTAACGTTTATAAAATAAAGGGCACATATTCACGCCCGAGTACCGTAGATGCTAAATACTTCAATTATTGTTTCAAAAAAGCCATTTTTTCATCATTCAAATGAAATTGTTAATTCTGTAAATAGGATATTCAAATCACTTTTACACGTCATATTATTTATAAAAAAATAAGCTAGATGAGGTTGATGTTTCCTATCTGACTACTTTGAGAAGAAAGGCCAAACTCCAACTCAACTATATTGGGGTTGGCGTCTAACTGGATGCAGCTGAATACCAGTATTTTACATGGAGCGATTGCCTATTTAACCTGGTACCACAATACCACTTGGTAAGACTAGTTGTCAGACTTTTGGGTTTCTGACTACCTGTAACAACTGATTGGGTAACACACATATAATGACATTTGATCCCAATTCATTTCATTTTGACAGTTCATATTTTCATTGCGTTATTTATGTTCTTGAGCAGAAGAGTTTTTCGAACCTATGAAGCAATGGATCAGGAATTTCCTTTAAAATCCTTTGATTGTGAAAGAAAATGTGTTATACAATTGAAGTGCAGGTTTTTACACCAATTTCTCCTTCACAAACAACACTTTTAACAAAATTACATCATACATGACCAAAACTACTTTCCTACAAGCATAAAGTTTAAACTTACTCGTACTAATTGTTTCACTCACTTATTACTTTTTTTAAACTTTCCCAATAACAAGAAAGAAACGATAACGTCGACGGCTTCTTTTCAGCCAAAGACTAGGAATGTTTTAGTTTGAGTATAAATAAGGCAAGTTTAAGGAAGCTAAAGTTTTCTTCAGGTTACGTAAAAGGAAAGATAAGAAAGTTATTGGTAGCTTCTTGTGAACTTAGCTTAATAATTTCATGTACAGACGCCAGCACATAAAGCTACTACAATCTGTCAAATTTCTATAATAGATTTCTAACTTTATCGCTAAAACATAAGGTTAATATTTAGGTTATGCAAAACATTACTATTTTATCAAGTTTTAACAGTAAAATGATAACAATAAAAATACCTATAATTAGGATAATCTATTAAGCTCATAGTAATAAATCAGCCTACAATGTGCCCACTGCTGGGACACAGGCCTCCTCTCAGTGAGAGGGAGAGGCCGTCTACCGTGCGGTCCTACTGCATGTTGATGGATGTCACAAAATTCTGCGAATTTTTAGCTTTAGGACATGCCGGTTTCCTCACGCTGTTTTCCTTCACCGCAATATTCCAAAACAAAGACTGGAAGATTATTGTTTCCTTCTATCTAGACTAATAATGAACAGCGAAGTTCTTAGAGAATAACAAGTTATATGCCAAGTCTGAGATTCTTAGTTTCGGCGCACGTCTTAAAAGCTGCATAAATCTGACTTGTGGCAGATTGTTTTTAACAAGCTGGCGGGGTTTGGTACAAAATATAAGCATAATCAGCCTATAATTCTGCAACTGCTGGGACACAGGCCTCCTCTCTGTGAGAGGAAGTGGCCCATAATCCACCACGCGTGACCAGTGCGGGTTGGTGGATGTCACAAGTTTTCGAATGTTTGGTTCTAAGACATGCCGGTTTCCTCACGATGTTTTCTTTCACCGTTTTGTGAGCAGTGGTGACAGAATTAAATTAACAAAGTAAACTGCCTCTGCCTGGGTTTGAACTCACGACCACCACCGGTTACAACTTGTAAGTCGGGGCCGATACCTCTGAGCCACCACTGCTCCCAAAATGTAAGAGACAATTAATTAAAAAAAAAAGTTGTTTCAACACTTTACCAAAATAGTTGTATGAATGAAAGAATATTATGACAGCCGAGAAAGATAAAGGAATTTCAAGCATCGTGAGTTGCCTCGCTGATTACATTACGACATATGGGTACAGACCCAGCTATCATCGTGCCGATTAGTCGTGACAAATGGAATTACAGCCAAGAGTCTCGATCTCGACTAACACGGAGGCGGCGTTTGGTAGGCAGTTGGTATACCTATATAGAGAAAACCAGAGAGACGTTGTATTTTATAATATAAATGCAAATATGTAATATTGGCAAGAAGACCAAAAGCTATGTTTTTACTCGAACATTTTCTTTCTCATCATAATCTGCCTAGCCTTTTCCCAACTATGTTGGGGTCGGCTTCCAGTTTAACCGGATGCAGCTGAATACCCCGACCTCATCTAGCTTAAAAAAATATGATTGACGTGTAAAAATGTTTGTACAAACCTACTTACAGGGGCCCTACCACCACCTCTTATAGCCCCTGAAGTAAATAATTTATCATTTACCAGTATTTTACATGGAGCGACTGCCTGTCTGACCTCTACAACCCATGTACTGAGTAATACAATAACCCTTGGTAAGACTGGTAGTTATGTAGTAGTCATAGTTGGGAAAAGGCTAGGCAGATGTTGATTATGAGAAGCTTCGTTCTATAATTTGGACCACAACCAAAGGAACTACGGATTCAGACGAAGTTAAGCTCGTGATTATTCAATTATTAAGATAGTTAACATTCGCGGTGGGTTTGTAGTTAAAAAGGTATAATTTAATAAAGTATACGATTTAAATAGTTTTTCCCGACTATCGTATATTATTAAGGACTAGCAGCGCCCCGCGGTTTCACCCGCATAGGTTTCGATTCCGTGGGAATATCGGCATAAAAAGTATCCTATGTGTTTATCCTAGTTATAAACTACTTGTGTGTTTAAAATTTCATCCAAATCTGTTTAATAGTTTTTGTGTGAAAGAATAACAAACATCCATCATCCATCCTCACAAAGTTTCGCGATTATAATATTAAGTAGGATTAATAGGATTTCCGTACATAATTAAATGAAGCAACACTGTTAAAGAAGTTTGCAGTTTTAATCCTGGGCAATATCAACCGATATCATAATGATTTAGCTAATAGGGTAGTTGCGTTTACGTAACACATTATTATCAGTAGCAATGGTTTTCATTTTGACAGTTCAACAACATTCATTGCGATATTTACGTTGTTGAGCAGATAAATTTTTCGAACATAATGAAGCAATGGATTAGCAATATCCTTCAAAATTATTCAGATTGTGTGTTACGCAATTAGGGTGTTTTTGTGCTATTAGTTTAAAGATCTCTTCTCGCCCCTGTACAAAATTCGAAAAATAGCTCTCGTTATATTATACTTTATAACCAGTTCCTGAAAATCCAGTTCTCGAATTTCAGAGTCAATTTTCTCTCGAAATATAAAGAACGGTGACCCATTCATAGACTAATCAGAGAAAACACAACTTACATCCTATGTTTTTTTTTTGTTAGCCTTTTTGTGTCCCACTACTGGGCAAAGGTCTTCCCTTTTTTCTTCCAAACCTCTATGAAATAAACGTCATTAAATTTCTTCCTTTTTTAGGAGAGTGTCCGTGGAGTTTCTTGCCCGTTGTTCTCTATAGGTACCTACTACGCTTTGGAATGGGCAATTAGCTTCATCTTTCCGACTGACCGACCCCTTGACACTCCAAAAGTGCCTGTAATTGGTTTATTTGAAATAAATGCTTTTTAGTTTGAGTTTTCCTTCCTTCTTTCTTTTTGGGAACGAAATTCTTTAAAACAGCTTGCGGTAGGAGTTGACATCCCATCCATCCATGCGACTGACTTTCTCTCTCTCTTTTCTAGTTTTCGAGGGTACTAAAGCCGATAGTGAAGTCAATATGAAAATCCAAGATGGCGGCTGGAAAACTTTAAAAATTTTCATCACAGGTGTCGGTTTCATGGATATCGAGATCGAGGGGGCTGAAGCCAATAGCAGGGCAAAATGAAAATCTAAGATGGCGACAATTTTATGGGAGCTTTTTAAAAACCTATACTGGAGGTGGTCTGTATTAAAAACGCGTCTTAAATTCACACCTCTCTCTCTCTCCCTCTCTCATCTCTTTCTATTATATGTATATGAGCGTGCGAGTATTTCTAAAGGAACTTTGGTCCTGACGGTACACGTATTTTTTCTTCTTTATTTCTTTATAGTTTGATATTAAAATGCATACCTTTTCTGTAGTGTGCACCATGTAATGTTCACCTATCTTTTCCAAATCATCCATTTCCGTTTGATAAATAAAAAGTAACTAACCTGTGTAGAATATTGCAGTGAGTAAGGTTTCAAGCTGTTACCAATATTAGCTATGTCAGATGCTGGAGCATTTACCGTGGGAATGGATAGAAAGACCAGGTGCAGTATAAGAATATTCTATATCCTTACTCCTGGAAGCTTTGCGAAGTATCTAATGTATTTTTAAAATATGAGGTCTAAGAAAGCAGGTCGAAAGCGATCGCGGTACTAACAACACGCCACATAGTATCTTTTCTTAAGATGCACTTGAGTTTTCGTTTTAGTATCCCTATAAACTTATTTGATTTCGCAAAATGTGAAAGAGAGTAAGACACAGTAAATCATTGATCATTGACCTCTTTATTCATAAACGTAGCTTATAGTTTAGTAGTCATTAGCGATTGTTTAACCATACATTTTTGACGTTTGAACGTCACTTAACTTTAATCATCGGTTACAAATAAACCCCTCAGTCTATAGAACTACACACGCATTAAAAATCATCTCGAAAACTGTCATTCTCATTTTCCCAAAACTCAAACCCAAAACCAGTAAAATTCAAATTCTTCATAGTTTCTAAATTCAAAACTTATATTGTCTTCAAAACCTCGTGAGTTCGTTCCGAAATTTCGAGCTACCCACTAAGTTATTACTATAATCTAAAGTTTTTAAAGCTTTCGACTCGAGTCGAGAGCATCATACCCGTTCTGAAACGATGAAAAAGTTTTCAAGCGTCTGAAAATTTCAATATCACTAAAAGGATTTTGCGATTCGGCTGTTTCTGAATAGCCCTTGTTATTTTGAGTAGATTGAAGGGCCTAGAGTAAAAATAGCGGAGATTTTTTCTATTTTTAAAAGTAAGTGGTTTTAGAGGTATTAATACTTTTTTGCTTGTGTCTACTTTGAGGATTTTGTTCAGTTAAAGTTGTATAATCACTGGGAAACTCGATATCTGCCCTGTTGGTCTCGAGGTCGTAAGCGCGACTGCTGAGCTTGGGGTCCTGGGTTCGATTCCCGGGTCGGGCAAAGTGTTATTGGGTTCTTTCATTGGGAATTTCTGAGTAACAAGTATCTATCCTATCGACGTCAATTCAATCCAATTTTACAAAATCCCTTTCGGAAAAATCTCGGATATAACTTGTTTAAGAAACAATCCATTTTAGGTGAATAGTATCAAATCCCGACGGCGGGCGGGTGCTATCGGACGCCCCAGGTCTCTTCGACTCATCTTTTATTCATACCTGATTTTTTTCTGTGCGTATCTACTCTGTGTGGGTGCAATGTTACCAGGTTTAGAAAAACGTTTAGAAAAACGTTTTGAAACTTTTTATTGTCTTTTGCAAGTTTCTTTCGAATGCTTTCAATAGAAATATTTAAAAGTAGAAATTAATTACTATGCCTAAAAATGTTATCATTAACTATTGGCCCAATGGTCGCAAGCGTGACTGCTGCCCACTCCCTATAGAAGAGAGGAGGCCTGTGTCCCAGTAGTGGGAACATTATAGGCTGATTATGCAATGTTAGTAGGCCCTTAATTACATGGGACTTAACACATAACTAGTGAAAACGCCTCTGCCAACACCTTCAAAGATTACAGGCGTGATGTTATTTTAAATCCATACTAATAATATAAATGTGCAAGTTAATCTGTCTGTTTGTCTGTTAACTATACACGCCTCAACAACTGAACGGGTTTCGACGAAAGGCACATAAAAAAAGGCACACAAGTAAAGCACGACCTGGGTTAGGACCTAAGATACTTTTTATCCCGGTAGAACATTCCCCATGGATAATTTCCGACTTTTTCGCGGACGTAACCGCGGGCAAAAGCTAGTCACTAATCAAATTAAGATCTCAACCACAAAGGTTATCAAACATCTTGTAATATCATATCACTCTATGTACAGACGCCAGCACATCAAGCTACTACAATCTGTCAAATTTCTTTAAGTAAGTACTTAATAGATTTTCAAATTTATCGTTAAAGCATAAGGTTCAAAGTTGATTGGGAAACTCTCTACTTATACATAGGAAACCCCTCAGATAGCCCAAGAGGTACTTACTAGTACTTCAGGTATCATGATCGCAAGGGGAGGGAGCTAAAGTAGGTGATATCGTTGCTTTGAATTATGAAGTGAGAATCTTGGTTTTTGTTTATAACATGGTATTACTGTGTTATGGTGTCATGATCGTGTACCCAGTAACTGGGTTGTGGACGTTACATAGGCAGTCGCTCTTTGTAAATTACTGGTATTCAGCTGCACCCGGGTAGACTGGAAGCCGACCCCGATAAAGTTGAGAAGAGGCTAGGCAGAGAGAGACTACGGTACCCCACTTTGTGGTATTGTAATCATTTTAAATGTCGTTAGGTAGATAACAAGTCTACACACTCCAATTGTTAAAACAGTGCAAGGAAACAAAAATCTTAATTGTTATGAGAAAAAGAATGCACTGATAATTGTCGGAAAAACATCGTGAGGAAACCCGTTGGTCTATTCTGTAAAAATTGCTCCGTCAAACTTGGGTGAAGTGATCAGACAATAGTGTCACCTCCTAGCCTCAGGTGGAGTCACAGCTCACTTGACCTAAGTTTTCACAGTTTATGGAATAGACTGGCTGGACTTATAGTTAAATAGCAGCGCCCCGCGGTTTCACCCGCATAAGTGTCGATCCCGTGAGAATATCGGGATAAAAAGTATGTTATGTGTTAATCCTGGTTATAAACTATCTGTGTGCCAAATTTTATTCAAATTCGTTCAGCCGTTTATGCGTGAAGAAGTAACAAACATACAAACATACTCACAAACTTTCGCCTTTATAATATTACTGTGATATAAGTCTGAAATCGCCAACCCGTAAGCAAGCGCAAGCAAGAGTGGTGATCAATAATGCTCGTGCCTTCTCTAAATGATAAGAGGCCTTTGTTTTAGTACATATAAGTATTTATAGACACACTCTATCTCCTACCAGTACTTTATTAATCACAAAACATCCTTGAAACTTGACATAATCTAATAAACGCTGTACAAAGTTATATCAAGTTATACTTTGTATACCAAAACCTTTATGACCTAAAAAATACGTCGACGTATCTAATTCATGTATGAAGCTTAAATCTGTTTTATTAAACACGAAACAAAAGTCAGTCAGCAAAAAGCTTTTTAAACAAAAACATGAAACATGATAATAAAACGCAGTAAAACACCAAAAATTCCAATTAAACATTTTTTCCCTTGAAAAGTGTAGTGTTTTTTCGGTTTGGCAACACAACACAAGTACGAATTGGCGGTCCAATAAATCCGATATAAAATACGAATCGGTGTTTACCTTGTTTTCTTTTATTTTCCACTTTTTTTGTTTTCACTTCTGCTTCGTTTGCCGTATTCGCGATAATGTCAATACATTTGGTTTTTTTATTATTTCGTTAGAATGTACTTCGATACTTTTCGCTCTAGTCCATTTTAAATGTTTACAGACCTCCGTAATTGAAACCAGCGCTGGGCCTCTGTCTCACATAGGGTCATAGCATTATGCTGAGCGATGGCCATTTTGCGTAGATATGACGCAAATTTTCACCCAATTTGTTCTTTTTGTGTTCTTTCTCTGCGTCGTGTTTGCCGCAAATAAGCGTATTTTCTTTCTTTCTTTTTCTTTCTTTGATATTGCAGTCTGGAAATGATTAAAATTATATGTAGTTTACATACAGGCGACATTTAATTTTGATCACATCACAAATCATTGTACGACCATAGAAGTTTCCAGATCTGTAGATTAGTAGCTGACCTTCTTTTATCTCCTGCAACCACAGAGTATATTTTGCATATCTAATTAATTCGTCTTTATGGATAATTTTTATAGGTCTATAAAAAAATCTATGACGTATGCCATAGGTCCCGCTACGGGGATTTCCCGCAGACGGAGTACCGACCGCGTTATGGACTTTGATTTTCATTAGTCATTACCTCGCCTGCGGGGAGTCCCCGCATGCTGTATATCGACCGAGTTATCGACTGATGAAAATGATTAGTTATCGACTGATGAAAATAAGTAGGATTTGGTCGGTTTGGATTCTGGTCGAAGCTAATCATTGACACGATGAAAAAGAAGACAATTTATGTTAGGTACAGTGGTTAGGATTTTCATGGACTTCTTGCCCGGCGCACAGAATGATCGGTGATCAGAGGCAATCACTTTCAAAGCGTTTCGTAACTCAACAACGACTCTCAAGTCTCAACCTTTCGTTGACTTAATATGTCAGTACGTGCATTTTCTACTTTTCCAGCATTGTTATCGCTGGTAGAATGTCATTTTGTCCATGCCCTCTGTGTGATGATCACGCAATTTGATTTCAACGCACATCGTCATCATCATTTTAGCTAATGTTCTGCTGGACATAGGCCTACCCCAAGCATCGCCATTTTGTGCTTCTCGCACAGTCTCGCTCTTTGACCAGTTTTGTGCTTCTCGCATCCAGCGGATTTCTGCGGCCATTACCATCCAGGTCCATCTTGTGGAAAGGTCTTCCAACTCTAAGTCTTCCGATATATTAAAGATATTATAATAATATTTGCATTTCAATGCAGTAATCGTGTTTTCATATCACATAAAACGAACATTTCACAAACTGAGCGCGAAGCCAAAAAAAAATTCAACGTGAGAAAAAGGACGAAAACCATTAAAAAACGTATAAGACAATGTTATAATGAAACCGACACGGCGACACGGAGACCAATTGCAATTTTTCATACGATTGGCTCGATTCCAACGTGATTACCGCGAATACAGCGCCAGGTGAAATATGTATGAACTATGAACAGAATAAAATCTCTCCCTTGGATTGTTTTCATTGATTGGGTACGGTCGGCCAAGAAAGTGGTGGTGGAGTTTCGACAACATTTTCTAAAAGCAAATCAAAATATTGCTAAGGCAAGGGATACTAAAATATCTGGGTGAAAAAACAAGGCAGAATTTTGCGCAGAACTTGACTCATCGTAGCAACGCTATTTTTTCAACTCAGACATGGCATTTCAAGAACATTTTCACTTGCTACACTTGAGGAGAATCATCATTATCTGTCTAGCTATTTCCCAACTATGCTGCACGTGTAGCATGACGACAACGTTTTGTCGACGGAAGAATAGACAAAATGATACATTGCCATGCTTAGACGCGTAGAATGCGTACAAATATTTCTACAATCTGTCATTTTGTCTATTCTTTCGTCGACAAGACGACAAAACCCGTTTCTACGGCAGTCATACTACGCGTGCGGGGGTTGGCTTCCAGTCTAACCGGATGCAGCCTAATACCATTATTTTACATAGAGCGACAGCCTATTTGACCTTCACAACTCAGTTACTGGGTAATATGGTAGGTACCCTTTGGTAAGACCGGTTGTCAAACTTTCAGGCTTCGGACGACCCGTAGCGACTTTCAAAGATCCAGATCCAATGACAGCCGGGACCAACCACTTAACGTGCTTTCCGAGGCACGGGGTATGTAAAGATGGTCACCCATCCTCGGACCGACCGTGGCAATGGTAGCTTAACCTGATCGATCAACCCGTGCAGCTGTAGCGGAATCATGAGTGCAAACCAAACCAAACCAAACAAACTCAGATTGGTCCTAGCCGTTAACTTACCATGACGTCACTTTAAACTAGTAGTACAAGGCATTACTACAAGACTCCTAGAGACAGCGTTAGTATTTCAGAATTCCATGTCTTATGACGCGCAAACGAATTTGAATCTAAGAGCACCGGACCACCTTTTTGACCCACTGTATCCCGATTTCATACGATTTTCGGTTTGGATCAGCCCTAACTATGTTCCAGAGGTATATTTTTGGAGGATTACGACGTTATGAGAGGTATTTATTTGATATCCAGGAAAAAGGGTTTTGTTCTATTTAATTTATCTAATCCTAGGATCAAATGGGAAGTAGTTATTTGTTTTTGTGATTGAGGATTATTCTTTTAAATGAGTATCCCTATATAATAGAACAGAAAACTTTTATATAGACAGAGTCCATAGGGTTAGTAACAATTTTACTTTAACTTAGTGTTAGTAGGTTACAGACACTGCATCGACCTCCGCAACATCGGAGAATCCCACCGATCCGTGAATACTCTGAGAATAAGACTGTTGGTGCTACCACGAACACGCGTCATCAGGGATGCACGCCTATTCATAATAATAGCGTCAAAACCATCAAATCAATATTATTATCCGCAAACATCCCTGATGCACTACGACGCACGGCCTCCGCCACAGCCTCTTCTTATGTTTTAAATACATTCTAGAAGGACGTTTACCGACTTTACTGAGGTGATGTTCTTCAGAATGGTCAGGTCCGTGTATGACCACATTTATGAACGTAAACGAAGCAAATGGAGTATGTAAGGATCGTGGCAGGTTGCGTTCCGTAGTTACTGCCCAAATTTTCCATTCCCATTAAAGATCACCGCAAGTTCTCTTTTAACTCTAGAAAGATAACCATAATGCAAGGTACTTTAAAGATAACCATGCGTCTTTAAGGCACACGCTTTTAAAATGTCGTTTTTTGTGTCATTCATAACTCTCTCTAGACAATAATCTGGTATTAGGTACATAATGTTGGTCCTTTTCTAAACCGTCTTGTTTTTTATTAAAGCACACGGTTTTAAAACAACGTTTTTGTATCATTCATGACTCTCTCTAGCCAATAATCTGGTATTAGGTACCTAATGTTCGTCTTGTGTTCTTTCAAATAGATCAAGACCTATCAAAGATCAACGCAAGTTCTCTATCTATCATCATCTGACCCTTCTGCATTCCCACACATTCTCAAGCTACCTTCCCATTCCGGCGTCAATATGATCCTTACCCCCTATTGATATAATTTCGCGGTACAAAGGACCAGAATTTATTATTCTCTGCCATTGTTTGGTGCTCGCAAAGCCAGCTCGTTTACAAAGCTTAATTGTAAGGGCTCCGTGTATGAATTACATATGTCTTTATTTACTGTTGTACTTTGTAACTTTGTATACTTTGTATCTACAATATTTGATCTGAGTTAGTTGGTCTTTATACACATTCAGGCTTGGGTAGTTTGTGGAGTTGTATGTAGTTTCTCATCGGGTGAAATATCCAGGGATGTAATTATTATCAGAACGTTTGGTAGTATCATTTCTGCGGTCTTAGTTTTTAAAGGTCATCATTTTAGGAATTCAAACGTCTTTGAGTGTCATGTTCGTAGTTTTTGACTCGAAATTAAAATCCAAGATGGTGGCCGCCACTAATATTCTCCGAAGGTACTGAGCTGACAAAAATTTTGCAGTTTACGTCATGGGTGTCAGTCAAAGAATCATTTCATCTAAATTTCAAGTGACGATAGCGATTCGTTCATCATCTCTAATAAAGATACGAGGGTTTAATAAGTGAATATATAGTACATACAGTCGAATTGATAACCTCCTCCTTTTTTAAAGTCGGTTTAATACTAAAGTTTTGATACAGTATGATTACTTATCATTCCTAATTCGTATTATCTTTTGATAAACAAATGAGTGTTGGCAAATAAACTTAATGAAATCATAAAGAAGTTTAAAATAAAAACAGTCGTATTTCATTCGCTGCACCGTGTGCTCAGATCCTGCAGCGCGCGTTCCGTAGGCATAGTGACTTTTACCGTATCATACCGTACTTATCGTACTACTTACGTCAGCTGAGTACCGTCATCATAATCACTCAGCCGAAAGAATTCCACTGGTGGACAAAGGTCGTCCTCAAGAATAGTTACAGGGACCGGTCCTGTGCTTCTCGCGTCGAAAGTATTCTCCAAGACAGCGGTTCACTTCGACGAATTCCAGTACGCGGTCGCCTCTCCAGAAGTTTTCTACTATACTACCTAACAGTAAACAGTGCAGTATTGGAGATTCAACAAAAACGTTCAGTGAATCAGTATCGCAACTTCAAACGGCCCAGCACGACAACATCAAAATGGCCACTACATCACCACCGAAAAATTTGGACGCAGAAACGTCACTTGCCTCCGAATTTCGAATGCTTACGGAAGGAATGCGAGATATTAAACAGCAGAACTGGATTATCGAAGGAAAAATTTCGTCGTTGTCTGAAACTATGGCTAGAAAATTTGATAGACTTGAAAGTCGGTTCAATTCGAGGAATGATGAGAATATGACTCTGAGACATGCCTTATCGGACCAACAAAATAAGTTGGACAATACTATGCAAACTATTAAATACTTTTTATTTATACTGGTGTTACTAGTGTTGCTATACTACTATTTTGAAGTGGTATCTAAACAGCGATTTGATTGGTCCAAGGTCTTTACATATTATTATAACTTATACAACCAGTTACGGTAAAATGGAAACATCAGTAAGTGCTTGGCCAGACTGGCAGCGCGGGGCCGGAACGCGCGCGATCTGCCTGTCCGCAGTCGAGCGCGGCTTCATTCTGAGTGTTGTCGTGTCCAGTGTTTGTCAAAATATAATAAGTATGAAGAACACTTATTTTTAATATACAAAAGCTCGACCTAGTTTGAGAACCCCGGACCACGCGCGGGGACCGCCCGCGCACTCACTGCGGCCACTCGTATGAAAGAGTTATGGCGTGGGTTGCCCGCGCGCTCCCTGCGCCATGCAGCCCGCGCCGCTTACTGCGCCCGCGTGCCCACTATGGACGCTCAAATGAATTTCTTATGTTTGAGTATGCCGCGCCGCACCCGCATTTGCAGTCTGACGAAGCACTAACTCACGTATATTTTTAAGAACATGAGAAAAAAAATCATGAAATCTCTAGTTTAAATGATAAATTACTAATAATTTTTTTAATTAAAAACTTTTACCATTTTCCTCTCTTTTGTTATGGCAATGCATGTGTTACCCACTTTTGCTTAAGTAAGGTTAAAGCCATTCAATCACTAAAATCTATACAAGTCAGTGATGCCAACTTAGCGCTTTCGGCGCTAAATCTAACGCTTTTTTGGCTGTGTCAACTCCCAACGAAATTATATAGCGCTTAGCACCCAATCTAGCGCTTTTTATATAATATTCCTCTTCTTTGAAATATCTACAATGGAACTTAATTGTTGTTGAAATAAATAGACTCGACCTAAAGAACAAGCGTCCAGAGCCTCATAAGTTTAAAAAAAAACTAACCCAATTACCCAATACTTTCACAGCATCGACAATACTATATCCGTCCTTGTTACGTCTATGTTAGAGATATATCAGGGGAAGGCCCTAAATATGTATACTATTACTGACACTAAGCACACACAATACTCGTATTGTGTTGTATTGAGTAGATATTGTTTATTGAATAGTTAGTAACGTGCGTGATATATGTGATTATTATAGTGAATTCCATAAAACAATGGCTCTTCCTTTGGGTAAGAAACAAAATTATTTGCAAAGCTACAGAAAGGAATGGGAAAATGACCCCAAATATAGATCATAGCTTAAACCTGTACTGCATAATCATACCAAAGCAATGTGTAGCTATTGCAAAATAGAATTCAGTGCAAAGATTCTGACGAGGGCGACTGGCTAATAAATTTGTAGATTATTTTTTGCGATTTCATGTAATTTTTAATAAAAGCTAAAATCACCTAACTTTTGTTATTTTTTTATAAATTTAGCGCTTTTTTTCGAAAAATATCCAAATCTAGCGCTTTTTTTAAGTCAATTTAGCGCGTTTTTTCTAAAGACTGTTGGCAACACTGATACAAGTAATAAAATAGTAACGAAGTCAAAAAATATAAGAAATCACATGTCTTCGAATTTTTGGTTCTAGGACATGGCGGTTTCCTCACGATGTTTTTCTTCACCGTTTTGAGAGCAGTGGTGATGAAATAAATTACACAAAGTAAAACACCTGTCTGGATTCGAACCTAGGACCAACAACTCGTAAGTCGCGACCGTTACCACTTGGCCACAACTGCTCTCTGTCTCTGAGTGTTATACCTACTCTAAACTTCTATTTTCGCCAATTTGTTAAACATTTGATTTCCCTGATTGTACCTACCCTATGAGCCCAAAATCTAACATCTGCAACTCTCAATGAATATAAAACAATACTGTATCAAGTACCGCCCAATCAAAATCATTTGTTGCCAACGAATCAATAGGTATCATTCTAAAACTGAGGACCGTTCCGTACTGCATGCAAATCTGGTAGTATTTGAACAACTTGCAGAGTGTTATACCTACTCTAAACTTCTATTTTCCATTTCATACCTACTGTAATTCGAAAACATTGTAAAAGCCAATTATTTTTAAAAGAGTAGGTAACCGTGGAGTTTCTTGCCGGCTCTTTGCCATAGAAAACGACCAATTGGAACCGTGCACCTAGCTTCTGACGTTTCATAAGTGCCCATGTAGGTTTATGTGAAATAAAATATTTTAATTTTGATTTTGGTAGCTCGTTACTGTGGGATAATTCGTGACATCCATGCGGGCGAAGCCTCGGGGAGCAGCTAGTAAGTAAATAAATGGCTATAACAGGGCTGTTGACGTAGGGTGTCCATTAATTTCCCTGACCACACTAACTAAATACTCCAGTTATCCGTACCTTTTCCCAACAAACAACTGAAAACAAGGGGAAAGCAAACAACATTAGTTAGCACTCGGAGTCTAAGCAGAATCGTTCGCTTCACGAGGTCAATAACTTCGTACGAACTTGACTCGCTATTGACTTTATAGAATATCTATGTTGATTTTATATGATAGTGCTGTAACTTATGTTGAAGTAACGCAGCTGAAGTTCGGGCAGCTGATCTTGGGAAAGAAAGAAGGAAAGAACAAAAAATCGAGAGAGTCGGATACCCGGGTGTAACGACATTCCTTTCGCTGTATATTATGCATCTACTCCTTCCTAACCGCGACTTTTTTACATTTTATTGACAGCTACTATAATACGGGTCACATTAAATTAGATAGCGAAACTCCTCAGATGTGATGGGTATCCATATCTAAACACGACAAAATAAAAATTATTTGGAGTCAACGACTGTTATTTATTGCTACTTACTTGAAGTATGAGCTAAGAAAATCTGTTGTTTTTTATTTGTTTTATCGTTGTGAGATATCAAAAATTACACAAAAAAAATATTTCAAGTGATAACACTAGGTACCTGCGGTTGAAGACCCCAAAAAAAGAACTTATCATATTAACTTATTTTTAGTTTTATCATGTTTAGATATCCCACGACGATACCATCACGTTTGAGGAGTTTCGCTGGCTAATTTAATTTGACCCTGTATAAGATAAAAAATTGCTCATTCCAAAAGGTATGCTGTTTAATGTCCCACTATATGCGCGGAAACCAGAGTCTGGGTGTGATTAGATTGCTCATCAATCGAAATTATTCATTTCTTATCTATTGATAACAAATGAATGACGACAATTCACCTCAATGATTTATAAGCAAGCTTGAAACGATGAAGGCGTATGATTGACAGTCACGCGTCGTTCGTTCGATGCGCGGTGCACTTCGATACCGCCGCCCCCGCACCGCTAAAGTGACTTCTATCGTTTTGCATATCATACTGTCTACTTACATCAGCTGACTGCCATTATCATTCAGCCATAAGACGTCCACAACTGGACAGAGGCCTCTTCCAATTATCGCTGCTACAACCAGCCCTGAGCTTCTCGCTTTCAGTGGATTCCCGCAACCATCACCAGGTAATCGGTTCACCCCATGTTGCGCCTTCTAGTGATGACTCAAGAACTTCTCTGACTACCATACCAACTGCAAGCAGTGACGTGTCGGAGATGCAAAAATAATACGACACTTCCAGCGACACAGGACGATTGAATTTAAAGAATGGCCTACAGACCGCCGAGCTGGCGCAAAAAAGATAACAATCTCCGTTACATGGAATGCTCAATTTGTACTTCACAATATGAAATAAGCTGCCTAAACATTGACATAGACACCTATAACAGGTTCACAACGGATGATAAGCGAGACTGGACCTGCGAGTACTGTATGACAAATACACGAAAGAGAACTGATAATGTTGGAAGGGGGACTTACACTTACAGTACCCCATCTAGGGGGACATACGTTACAGTGAGACCGGTGGGGCCACGCTCAGCAAGCAGCCAGACGAAGCTTGACAACCTCTCTTACGGAAGCCAAGACGTAGACAACGATATGACGTTAGTCAAGACGACAACACAACCAAGAAATGTGGACATAGAAACATCACTACTCTCCGAAATTCAAATGCTTAGAGTAGACATGCGAGAAATCAAAACAAACATTTCATCGCTGTCCGAAAATATGAATCGTAAATTCGAAGAATTTGAAAGACGAATCAATGCAAAGGACGATGAGACCATGATTCTGAGGCATTCCTTATTGGAACATCAGGATAGAGTGAACAGCACTGTACAACCGATTAAATACCTACTTTTTATTTATGCTAGTGTTACTGTATCTTATAACTTTTCTTCACAGCAGACGTAATTAATGAGCCATGTTTTAATAGTGAAGGACTTTAATTGATTTATTCAGTAATACACTAAATTAAGACTTTTTCGTCTCTTTTATTAATCTGTCACAAATCTGGACAGCATCTACGAAGCACAAGAGGCCGAACGTACTGACGTTCGGCCTCATAGTGTTACCACTGGGTAACATTTTGAGCTTGAGCTGGCCTAGCGTAGTACGAAGTTTCAACAGAATAAGAGGTCAGCTTATACTGGATTTGTTACCACCGACGTGCAGCCTGCTGTCCAGTCCTCAGTTATATTACTGCAGCAAAGCAACCCAACAGCAACCTTATTAAAACAAGAATAAAGATCACTGGGATTTGGACTGTGATGCTAAATCAGAGATAAAAATAACTGTAAAAGGACTATTATGTACGCACTTACGCCCGACTGAAATTCGGCTTTCGGCAAAACGTAACGTAATATCGACCTGTGAAGTCGCTTCACTACGAAACAAAGCAGAAATTAAAGTCAGTATGTTTGAAAAAATGTGTTTTTAAAAATAATAATTTTATTTAATAAAACGTTTTCAAAAGGTGTACATTTTGCCAAGAGTAGCAAATTTTCCATACAATTATAATGCCTAAAAATAAACTAAAACTAAAATATGTTTTATGCAAGTAGTGATGGTTCGCAATGAGTGTTAGGTAGCGACCCACCCGAACTAAGTTTATTCCAACGACCATATCGTTGGTTTATCACTTTACATTTCAATTATTTATTTACATTTCAATAATTACCTATTATGATTGTGTCATAAGCATTTTAAACCTATAAATAATCACTTATACCGTTATCTAGAATATTACTAGTGTTTAGATTAAAAAAGATAGCCAAGTGCAAGTCGACACTTGTAGAAAGCAGTTATAAAGAACTTTGACGTTGTCCTTAAGGTATGCTCAGCTGGTGGATCCATGTGTACCTATGGTCTGTTCCAAAATTATCAGATGAAAATGTAAACAATTGGATTAGAAAACTTACTTGTGGATGTGCGACTTACTTTACCCCTTTATTCATACACGTTGCTTAAATTTAGGTACCTAGTGATTAGCGACGGCTAAGGCATACATTTTTGACGTCATCTGTCAGCCTAGCCGTTTCCCAACTATGTTGGGGTCGGCTTCCAGTGTAATCGGACGCAGCTGAATATCAGAATTTTACATGGGGCGAATCCCTATCTGACCTCCAAAACCCAGTTACTGGGTAATACGATACCCCTTGGTGAGACTGGTTGTCAGACTTTTGGGCTCCTGACGACCCGTAACGACTGTCAAAGATCCACGAACGACAGTCGGGACCAACGGCTTAACGTGCTTTCCGAGGCACGGACAGGTCTTGGTAGTAAAGATGGTCACCCAGCCACGGACCAACCGCGGCAAGTCTAGCTTAACCTGTTCGATCGATCCGTGCGGCTGTTATGACTTAGCCACAAGCCCCTCTGTTACTTAACCTTAATCATCTATATTCGTTTATAAATAAACCCCTGAGTGTTTAGATTTCATTTTTTGATGAATACTTAAGCCTGAAATTATAATTTTAAATCACCATAACCCTTCGTATACCGGCAGGGTACAACAGCAGATTTTTTTTTAATAACTGACGAATATTTTCAACGAATGGGGTTCCAGAATCATGTACTGAATCCATGGTAACAGATTGTACGTTGATGTCCCTGCCATCATGTAAATCTTTGCATTAATTGATTGTGATTCATGCTTTCCCAATAACTATAGTCAAAGTTTTGCCTTTCAAAAACAAAATAGTACCTATAGTCTCCTTTGATTTAAGTGCAAAAGCTAAAAGAATACCTTCCGACACCATTGTTAAAGAGAAGCGTCGATTTTCGATAAATATCAACACCTACCTACCTGACTAGGGAAAGGGGGGATCCCCCCATTTTTAATCTAAGATAAAGGGTACATTGAGTGCTTAACCATCGTGTCTGGCTAAAACTATGGTACATTTACAGTTAAATTGCACCTTAAAATCTAAGACATAAAGTCTATTTTAGACGTCTTGTGTGTGCTTAGTAACTTTGCATCGCGATACTTGACGACTATTTTAGTTTTACGGTTGAGTAGACTTTAATTTTTAAGGCGTAAGGTTCAGTTTCGAGTGATTGAAGTGTAGATTTTAATATGGTTTTTTCCGTATCTGTAGATAGTAGACTTGACAATAGGGCCTCTTGTTTCACCGGTCGGTGAACGTACAGGTAGCGATTTTAGTACATAAGAGAGCGATTAACCCGCCGACTGAAATTGTCACGTATTTTTGTTTTTTTTTTATGAGATAAAATACTGTACAGTTCTGTGACAAATACACAAATGTTTACCAGCAACGCCCCCTGTCAATGTCATCAGCGGTGCTATTCTGTAAAAAGATCACCGTGATAACTTAGGTGAAGTGAGCTTAAAGTGAGCTGTCATTCAACCTGATGCTAGGGATTGACACTATTGACAGCTCACTTTAAGCTCACTTCACCTAAGTTTTCACGGTGAGATTTTTACAGAATAGCACTACAGGCGCCTAAACATTCTTGGAGCACGATTTCTTCGGACGAGTTCGGTCTTTAACAAAGAGTTCCCGCTATTCTTTCACCACTCTAACCTAAGCCTTATCCATCTGCCTGTCCCCCTCTTCATTGACAATAGATTATCTACGAGCCGGACACTTCATTATACCGTATTATATTCACAAACTATACAACGTACAAAACGCCTGCGTTCGATGCACTGGAGGTAATAGTCTGAAAGATACACAAAGAGTTTACCTTGGACAAAAGCTGCTAAGGTAAGTACCTTACCTAGATATTTTATAGGCAAATACACACAGATATAGATAGAGTGTCCATGGAGTTTCTTGTTTCTTCATATGAAGATACCTCTAAAAACTTTTTTTTTACAAATAAACCATACTAATATACATACAATCATTATGATTTTTTGTCAGATTATCCTACAAGCAACATACTAAAGCACTAGTGTTTTAATTTTTTAGTCCAAACAATAGATTTGTGTCATCGCGGTTCTCTTTCTTTTCTAAGCAGTCCGACAAAGACCGCGCTTTAGGTCACGTAATCGCCTGCTTGAACATTTGCAATGTTACCACACCAACACAGAAACGTTGAAATTAATTTTATATGTTAGTAATATGACATATTCTACGTCATTATGTATGTACATAAGTTCCAACGTAATTTCTGTTACATAGGATGAGGACCCCGTTTTTGTCGGAGCTCTGAGGTCAGCGATTGTACCTAATATAAAATTATACGCTTATCCTAAAGTTTGAGCCCAACGATGTTTTTAACTTGGGATCGAATCCGCAACGAGGTGATCCAGCAGAGAACCAAAGTTGTCGTCATAGCTCACAGAATAAGCAAGCTGAAGTGGCAATGGGCCGGCCATATTAGCCGTAGAACCGATAACCGTTAGGGTAGACGTATTCTTGATTGCAGACCGCGAATAAGAAAATGTAAGGTAGGACGCCCTCAGGCTAGGTGGAGCGACGAAGTTTGCAGGATGGCTGGTAGCAGCTGGATGAGAGTTGCCGAATATCGAGTTGAATGGCGTGTAATAGGAGAGGCCTATGTCCAGCAGTGGACTGATATAGGCTGAAGATGATGATGATGATACAAGAGAACACAATTACAAGACTTTATTCAGAAAAGTATATCTTTACTTTACCCCACGGTAATTGTGTAACACACTAACAGTAGCAATGGCTTTCATTTTGACAGTTCAACATTTATTGCGTTTTTTATGTTGTTGAGCTGGCAAATATTTCGAACATATGAAGCAATGAATTAGCAATAATCCTAAAAAAATATTCTGATTGTGTTTGATCGTGTGTTAAAATTAGGGTGCTGGTCACTTACACACAGACTGGGTTATGCTTTTCACGCTGTGGATGATTATTTGCAGTTGGTGGCATAAAATCTAAGATTGAAATAAAATAATGCCACACACTGCATCAGACTCCTCGAAAAGTTTTCAGTTTTTTTTTTTTTTGCTGAATGGGCCCGCCCGCTCTTGACCTCGATCATGTCTGATGGAAAGCGATGGATGAGGTCTATGATGGAACTCCTACGCATCGATGAAACGCAGCAGGCTGCTTGACGACGGACTCCGGTGGGAGGGTGGCCGCAAACCAGGCGGGCCCTACCACCGCAAGGGAAGAATGATCAGTAAAATTAGGTGTTGGGTGTGACTGTCCAGGATGCTCCGAGCGCTCGGTTCGGTTGAGTTACTGGCGGAATATTTTTTTTTTATTTTTTTTTTACATTTGTACCTACTCAGGAAGAAAATTAAACTGCCACTGTGACATCTCCTAAGCCCGCTTTTCATGGCCCCACCTTAATGCCATGTTTACGGAAATGAGGGGAAATGAATTTTATCATAATCTTTGAAGAAGATGAAGAATTAATGAACGTTGAGACAGGCAAATTACTTTACTTATATTATTTAGAAGAATATCCTTCTCTGAAATATCCTTGAGGGAATATTTGCTGATTTAAGTGGGATGCGCTAAGTTAGCCTGCGAAATTAAAATTGTCGTTTTTTTTGCAATTGATTGATATTTCATGAATTCATTCATTGGGATTATATGAACTTAAAGGGTTGTATTGATGACTTTAATGATTATAATTCTGTAAATACATATTTGTTACAGTTGCGAATCAAATTTTGTTCAACATACAACCTGACACTGACCTGCAAATTGCAAAAAATGTAAGAAAATTTGAATTTCGCGGGCTACCCTGGCGCTTCCCTCTTAAGGTGCGTGTAGGCTTCAATGATGTTGAGCATCTAAGCACAGTTGAAGCGCTCACCTCTCTCGCCAACGCGTCCCCCTTAAGGTAAGTAGATTCTGTCGTGCTTGTGTTTGGTTCGGATACATTTTAATCAGAAGAATATTTTTTGCATAAAATTATCATCTTGATTTTTGTCGTAGAGAGTAAGTATTGTAGGGTACCGTACCGTGGTTTTTCCCTTTGAGGTCAAAGGGAAAAACGGAACCCTTATAAAATCACTTCGTTGCCCGTCTGTCTGTTCGTCTGTAAAAGCGCTTTTTCGCAGGAACGCGTGGACTTATCAAGTTAAAATTAATATCAAACACTCATGGCTGCCATCCCTTGAAGCAGTGACACAATCAAATTTCTAAGTCCACGCAATCACAAGATAATGGCGTTTATGTTCCGTTTATGCCGCATATTTTGACACTCGCAAAATCAAAACTTATAGGGTACCTAGAATCATGAAATTTGGCAAGAAGTAATGTCATGTAGCACAAGTAAAGGAAATAATATGAAAACCGTAAATTTATAGTTACATACCTACAAATTTCTACGGAAACATCGGTGCGCGAGTCCGACTCGCACTTGACCGGTTTTTTTTCAAGTATATTATGACCCACGAAAATGTGGCCTGTGCCGAAAATAAGGATAATGATGAAATTGGGCACTATAAAATTTTGGGAAGACAACTTTATTTGTATAACTTTAGGTCCTTTAGACTAACCTAAAAGCGATTATAAACTTTCTATTCGAACTAAAAACTTTTCTATTATGATTACAGATTCGAGCGGCCATTTTTTTATGAAAATATTCAATCTTAAAGTATAGAACAATGGACGCACCTCTAATAAATACCTTTTTTATTTTGTCAGGCTACAACGTGAGTTTAATTAAATACACTTGAGGACAAGATAAATGTACCCATATTTTTATTTATAGGAAGCAGTCCCGTGGTTAACCGACTGATAGCTGAAGGTAAAAATATGACAATAAGCATAATCAGCCTATAATGTTCCCACTGCTGCGACACAGGCCTTGTCTCTTCGAGAGGGAGTGGACTGTAATCTACAACGCGGGCCCACTGTGGGTTGGTAGATGTCACACGTCTTCGATTTTTTGGCTCTAGGACATTCCGGCTAATATTTCGGGATAATATTATATACCTAATTATTATGTTTCTTGTAGTACCTAATATAGAAAGACGAAACTTAACCTAGGCTTACTAGCTGTCAAAATTACGCCAGAATGCACTGATTTTTTGAGTTAGCTCAAGCATCTCAAAGTTTCAACGTTCGCGATTCGCAGCGACTGACCTGTGAAAACTAATCAAGTTTCAGATTATAATTATTAATAAACAGCCTTCAAATACCAACAGAGAACGAGAACCCAAAACGCTAAAACATTTTAAACATGCCAGACAGATTTTCAAACTCACTATAGACGCTCACAATCAAGCGACCATCAAACAAAACAAAAAATAAAAGAAACAAGATTAAACACAAGCAGAAACAAAATACAATTTAAAACATTGTCGTACATCGTGTAGGTACCAATTATTCTGGCTTGCAGTGCACGTCGTGTATGTACAATACACGTCAGGGCCAGATTTCCACCACTGTTGCTGTTGCACCGTGTTTTGTTTTCCCGTTTTATTTTATTACCCACTTCGAGTTGTTTATTAAAGCGTTTCAATTTTTTTTCTTATATTTTTTAATAAAAATCTGATTTCGATATTTTTCATACTGTTTTGATTTTGCTGGTAAAATTGTTTTGTTGTTATTAATCTAGACGTTTTATGCACAGGTATTTACTGTTATCTTTTTATTATTACACTAGCTTTTCCAGCGGCTTCGGACTAAATGGCTAGACTCCAAGCCAACCCTAGGAAAAGGCTAGGCAGATGGTGATAATATGAGGTACTTATTAACTTTACTGAAAAGTAAGGTTTTTACCTCAGACTTTCGGCCAAAACGAATTGTTTCACGTAAATCATTAGACTCTTAGACTGATTCTAGAAAGCCCCGTTCAGTTCTGAAGCGGTGATTAAAGCCATACAAAATGAAACTGGCACTTAAACGAAGGTATGTACGAGGCCGGATCGCTTAAATTACACTGAAGGATTCAGGACACTGTGAAGTTCGAATAGGTAGAATTAGTATTTTTTTTAAGTGTCTAGAATTTTCTTGGTTTGAATGCCATCTATCCAGCCCTGAGCAACGAATGATTGTCATTTAAGTATTTTGATCGCTACTTACCTCACCAGGTGGCCTACCATGATCTAATTAAAAACGATTAAAAAACAAGACATTTGACATTTTAGTTTAGGTTCCTAAACTGCATCGCTTGAGCTGCTCTATGGACGTCATGGTACCAAACAAGTATGAATGGAACCAAAACTTGCGACTCAGTTTAGGACAATCGTTGTCAGCAGATGGCACGGCCTAAACTGAATCGTTAAACTGACGTCATGGTACGAATTAGAAGAACAGTTCAGTTTAGGTCCTAAAATGGATCGCGTTAAGAGGTTGTGGTAGGCCTCCTGAGCGCAGTGGTGGCCCAGTGGTAACGGCGCACGGCTTACAAGTTTACTTGACACAGGCGCTTTACTTTGTGTACATTTTTCCATCATCACTGCTCTCAAAACGGTGAAGGAAAAAATCGTAGGAAAACCGGCATGTCCTAGAACCAAAAATTCGAAGACATTGACATCTACCAACCCGCACTGGGCCCGCGTGGTAGATTACAGCCTGTTTTTTACATTTCTATGATTACAGCCCACTCCCTCTCACCGAGAGGCTTGTGTCCTAGCAGTGGGAACATTATAGGCTGATTATTATTATCTCACCTGTTGAAAGTGACGATGCGATTAATGTTTCTCGGTCACGTACATTATGTACCTACAGCCTGTGAAATTAATTGTTTATCAATTTGATTCCTTACGTCAATTTGCTGTGCCATTTCATATAACAGCCAATGAATGACAGCTGTGTTTTGAATATGGTACGGACATTAATGTAAGTTGGTATTCAACTTGCTTATTGAAACGTAGCTCTAAGTCATGGGGCATCATTATGACAAGGCAGGTATATAGCTATGTATGTTGGGAGCTCCAGTGATGATGATCTATCTTATAGCTTTTACCCAACTATGTTGAGGTCCGCTCCACTCTAACAGCATGCAGCAGCAGTACTTTACATGGAGCTCCAGTCTAACTAGATATATGTAATATCATAAATTACATAGCGCAATAATAATTATACAGGGTCAAATTATAAATTAGCTAGTGGAACTCCCCAGCTGTGATATTATAAACATATTATTTTGATTTAAAAGAGTGTCCATGGAGTTTCCTGCCCGTTCTTCTCCGTACGTACCTACGCTTTGGAATAGGCAACTAGCTTCATCTTTCTGACTGACCGACCCCTTGGCAATTCAAAAGTGCCTGTAATTGGTTTAATTGAAATAAATGACCTTCTATATTTATGTTGTATATGTTTAATTTGACCTTCTATATACCATCTGACTTAAAAAAAACTCTAAATATAACTTTTACCTACTTATATTATCTAGGTCTAGTTACTCCATATTCTTCGTAGCTCAACGGCCACTTGAAAAGGTACATGTCATTTAGAACTTTAATTGCCCGTGGCCCACAATCCCGGTAGTTTCCTTACCAAACTAAAGCCGTAAATACCTACCTAAGTTCCTAGCTACTTGAAGATTTGTCCAATCGCCTGTGTAGGCTGGTAGGTAGGTATGTCTGTCTTATCGGCCAAAAGCCGAGGACTTGCAAACAGACTCAAAGCAATCATTGTTCGCAAAATTAATCTTAGATTGACTAAAGAGTCAGAGGGAGTAGGCAGTAGCTTACTTCCTCTTTCGAGGAGGCCTGTGTCCCAGCAGTGGAAACGTTATAGGCTGAATATGTAGAGGTATCGCAGGTGCGTTGTCATCTTTCAGACAAAAGGGAAGATCTCATTATGTTGTGACTATACCTAACATCCATACCCCTCAAACCAGTACACAAACAACGCTGTTAATTTAGTGGCAGAATTAGGCAGGTGTTGGTGTTAATTAATAGGTACTTCCCCGGACAGGCCCGTTTATTGTACTCTGTTACTAAATGATAATAAAAATATAATGGTTAATCCCCTCTTATTAAAATATTTTTATCTTATCAATAAAAATATTGTGGCGGTTCTGTGCTTGAATTCTCCAAGTAATACTCGCTATTCTTCCAAAGTTGGATGACTTTGATAGGAGGATTCCTATCTACAACAATTTCTCCCTTTCTTTCTTTTGTGTTGTCTTGGACACCACCCTGTTACGTACCTAGACCATTTGTATTTTTTGCTCCTTATCATATGTACTGGGTTATAAATACCTGTTTTCCTACTGACTGCAAGTTATGTTCAAGCCCTATGTAATAGGATGCTATCCTAGCCTCGTTGTCAGTGGTCGCAACTGCTACTACTGTGCTCTTAAATTCGATCTCCAGGTCGGGTAAAGAGTAAATAGATATTTACATAATAACTAAATAGGTACTTGGTAACCCGGAGTGAGACAGAAAAGACGGCAATAGCCTCGCCACCATTTACACGGGATTTATTTATTTATTTATCCATTTACTTCAGGCATCAAGGCCCATATAAAACACATACAATACAATATTAATATAACTTAAAAATACTATAAATACATACTTACAACATTATAATTACACTAAAAACTTATCACAACTATACTATGTATAACTAACTATACCTACCTACCTCCTGCTGCTAAGCCCTCGGAACATAGGTGTGATGTCATGTCATGTTACTTTATGTTTTCTTACATTATTAGGATATAAGTACAAGCCATAAGATCCTTCTTTCTCAAAACCAAACCCCTTATTCAAAATCAGTTGATCCCACCAATCAGAGCTACCATCAATATATTCATAGCGTTTCCCAGCAGTACTGTGTAACAATATTTCCAGCCATTTCTCTTCAGAGGGAATTCTGTTGGAGTTTTCTTTTTCAATTTCAAACTGTCTCTAGTCTGGGGCTCGCGAAACAAGTGCGGAAGTAGGGGGTTGAGACGGTATTTGTAAGGATATGCCGTAAATAAGGTATTTTTTTTGCAACGAAACTGAACCGTCAAGCTCGGGTCGGTGACGCTGAATCGGATATACTCGGCTTCAATCGGTCGGTGACGCTAATTCAGCGAAAGCATCATGGAATGACCGCTCACTTCACATAAGTTTTCAGAATAGACCGAGTGATGGTAACTGGTTACCGCCGCCCATAAATATCTGCAAAAGGTTTCGCAGATGCATTGCTATTCCAGAGACAGCACTTAAACGCCTGTTACACTACACGATATTTAGGGCCCGATATTCAGGTGATGTGCTTTTTTAATTGGGACTCTGGGATCCCTTTCTCTTATTACACCATCCTGATTTAGGGAAAGGGTCCCTGAATATCGGATAGTGTAATAAGGCCTTAAGCAGAGTTCTAGGTGTTCCAGATTTAGGCTTGTTGCAACGCAAGAAAACATGCGCTTCCGAAGCGCACGCCTTGAAATGTTTCTATTAGCCATAAAGCCGTTCAAATGACGTACCATGCGTACACGTACGCTTTGAAACCTCAACGCGTTACAGATTTGTTTTTGGGCCTGAGAACTAGGTCTTAGCGTAGATACAACGGATACTTCAAACAAAGAAAGCACTTCGTCGAAGCCCTTACAAATTTTTAATGGTTATCTTAGTATGATATGATACATTGCTATTACTTTTCAGTCAGGCGCATGAATTGGGTTTTAGAGAATACCAAGAAGCTTAGATAAAAGTGGAGGCAACGCTCTAAATACCTAAGTGAAGACTACTGTGGTCAGACACTCTCTTTCTAAATACATACATATGACAAAGAAAACACTTACCTATCACTGTCTCGTTCTTATGTGTGTATTTTTTAGAAATAGCATCCGACTACAGACGTCTTCACTTAGATATTTAGTGTTGCCTCCACTTTTATATCCATAAGCTTCTTGAGGGAATACTGTCAATACACTTTAGTTGAATATTAGCTTATGTTATTCGCATTTTACCGCCAAGGGTCAGACCCAGAAGGCTGTCAAATCACCCAGATTTGCGAAAAAAGTAAAGTACTTAGGTGTTATAGGTATAAAATAAACAGTCACATCACATCCACACTAACCTCGCGAATATCAGAGCGACGGACGCGACGCGATGTCTAAAATTCGCTGTTATAGGAAGAGCTTCGAAAAAAGAGCAGCGAGACACTCTGTCTAATAGAATTTAAATTTTTACTTCTTCAGTTTGTTTATATTTTGTCTGATTTTAAAGTCTTGGTTGTTTTTGTTTAAAGTACCTACTAAATATTTTTTGTTGATACTTATAGCATTAACTTAACACTATTGGACATTCTTATTTATTTATGTAAGTAGTAATTTCTACAAATAAATATTAATTTATAAAATTTTTAATCGGTACCTAAGTGATGTACCCCGCCCGCGCGGGGCCCATGGCTAAATAATAACAGCCGCACAGGTCGATCAATCAGGTTAAGCTACGCTTGCCGCGGTTGGTCTGTGGATAGGTGACCATCTTTACATACCGAGACCCCTCTGTGCCTCGGAAAGCACGTTAAGCCGTTGGTTCCGGCTGTCATCAGTGAATCTTTGACAGTTGTTACGAGTAGTCAGAAGCCAGAAACTCTGACAACTAGTCTTACCAAGGGATATCGTCATAGTCAGACAGGCAGTCGCTCCATGACAAATACTGGTATTCAGCTGCATCCGGTTAGACAGGAAGCCGACCCCAAAGTTGGGAAAAGGCTAAGTAGATGATGACCTAAGTGAAGTATTTATTTCGGGATCAGGATTAGCTCACGAAACGTGTACACTGACGATCGGTCTGGTCTGGTCCATCATGGTCGCTCAGCGTGCTATGGGGCGAGTTATGCTCGGAGTCTCTCTGAAGGATAAAATCAGGAATGAAATTATCCGGTAAAGAACCGGAGTTACCGACATACTCGTAGCTTGCAGAGTAAGCAAACTGAAGTGGCAGTGGGCTGGCCGTGTTTGTCGAAGGACCGATGCCCGGTGGAGCAGACGAGTCCTGGAGTGGAGACCGCGTATCGGCAAGCGTAGTGTGGAACGCCCCCCAGCTGGACGGACTACCTAAAGAAGGTGGCTGGGCTGGTACGGACTGGGTGTGGAAGGCGGAGGATAGGGGTGTTGTGGCGCAGCCTGGGAGAGGCCTATCCCCAGTAGATAATTTATTCCGAAAGGTTCAGGGTATATTACATTATTAATTAAACGTTCCTATAATAAAGTAATGCATTATCTGCATCCGGTTAGACTGAAAGCTGACCCCAACATAGTTGGAAAAAGGCTAGGCAGATTGATTGACTTTGGTATCTAGGGATTTCGCTTGTCCCAAAAACAATAACATTCCTAAAAAGTTTTCGTATCAATACTTACCTATCGAAAGCAAAAAAAGAAACAAAAGGCAGAATCGGCGCTTGTCATCGTCTCCGAGAATCGCAGAGTATTGAATATTGAATTAACGTCAAACGTCAGTCGAGTATGGAATGCTTCTTAGAGTAAGAATTTCTTTGTCTAAGATGGAATGTTTTGCTACGAAAATACGCTTTATTGGTTCGTGAATAATCTGTGAGAATGGTAGGCACTAAGGTAGTGTCGAAATGAGGCCCCACTATTTGGACAATTTGTTAACTAACGATAGGGTGTGCTAAACACTTTACCTAGTCCCAGTTTGAAAAAAATCAGGCGATATGAATTGCGATATTGGAAGGAACGATGATCCTTAGGGTGCGTCCACATCTGGCGAATGTGCAGCTCGCGAGCCGTTTGCGAGCTGCGCGCGTGCATTTTTGTTCGTGCGGGACCTAACACGTCCACATTATTTAATATTGCTAACCTCTCTATAGAAACATGTTATATAACTATGTTTAATAACATAATATGTTATGTTACACAGTGTGGACGCACCTTTAGCTGCACACTTGGCGAATGAGAGCTAGACTGAAAATAGTGTACATTTTGACCGTCACAACACTATTGTTACGTAACAAAAGTGTTCTTGTTTTAATGTGGGCAGGTATGCACAACAGGCACCTATAAAGAATAAAAGTAGATGATTTCCTCATGGTTTTATAATGTCAATAATAGTATGACAAGAGATTTTGGTATTTTTTTCAATAAGGCGCTTCAAAAAGATTTTCCATTTAGATTCGAATTCGATCGAATTTTACAGTCCTTTCGCCTGTGGTCTTGCATCACTGTTAAAATCACAATGATCTTTATTTTCATTACCATAAGGTTCCTACTACCCCATAGAAGCGGAACGAGCTGGAGAAAACAAACGACCAGTGATCCACTTTAGCACTGGGTCGAAAGAGCTGGAAGTCATGGGGAGTGACCTTTGCCCAGCAGTGGGATGATGCAAGCTAACACTAACAGTACCTATAAGATTGCTGCCATTAACAACAAGTCTGTCAAAATGAAAGTGATCTTTAAACTCGTCGCTGTTAGGTTGTTGTTAAATTGCTGCTGTCTAACTGTGAAAAGACTGTAGATAGGTATGTAAGTAGGTACAACACAAAATAAAAATAAATCACAGTTATTTATTTGCTTAAAAATATATTACTTAAGGACGCTATCACATTTTGAACTCGCTCAAGTTTAGGTATCTGAAACGCAACACAGCAACATTACGCGCACGCACACATTGAAACCATTGTTCGCTCGATTTTTATACGTAACTTAACTAATCTTGGTACTTGAAGATATTTTTTTTTAATTTTGCTGGTATTTATTTAGTAAAGTTAGTTGTAAGTTCGCAATCGAATTTGGTAGGTAAGTGTTATTAGTACTTACTATCTGCGTGATAATCATGTTTTTAGTATTGTTGAAGTTCATCAGTCAATACGTTCATTACTAGGTACCCAAAAACGACCTTAACATTTTAGTATTACACGGAACATCCACATTTATACCACAGTCTGCTGTTAGTTTGAAAATATGTACCTAAGTACTTTTAAATATTATTTTTGATGTCAATTGTTGGAGTATTACATAATCAAATACTAGCCTGGGAGTTTATCGTAGTTTCGTTGTGATATTTAAAAATAATCATTCCTTTATGAAAACAGTAAGTATTTTATTTACTTAAAAATTAAAACGAAGTAAATCAAAAGTAATTTATTCAAATTAGGCTGAGAATCAGCACTTTTCGAATGTCAAAATTACAAAAGACAGTCCCCCAAAACGCCCGCCCTTCACTTCTTAGTGCTTTCGCTGGGAAGAAGTGGCGCAACAAACTCCCCAGCAGCACAGCTGTCTTTTCACATAGAAAATATTTCAATGTACTACTACTATACTCCATAGGTTTAGGTAGCTAAATAAAGGTAAACAAAAAAACCACGCGACTTTCTTAACCGACTAAACGTAATACCAGTCTATTCAGTTAGTCATGCTACGTCACAATTGTATTCTTCAATATAGCAACATTATAATTCACTAAAAAAATTACTGAATTGAAGAGTAAAACTGTGACGTAGCATGACAACTGGATATACTGGTATTATGAAGAAATTGGCCGTAAGTCGATTTGTCACAAACAAAAATCCGCCACCTTGAATAAAAAATGGATGTTATATTCGTAATCATCACCCCGAAAAACCCCAAAATCGACTATTAATATCGAATGTCTAAAAAAAATATTTCCATCATTTTAATTTGATTATAAAATAAATATTTATACAATCTTTATCCGTCATCTATATCCACTAAATAAATAAATTAAAAGTAAAAAAGTTTTTTTCAGATTTAAGAACTCATATTTACTTAGTTTGAAAATTAAAAAAATTAAAATCAATCAGATCATCTTATTTACTTGTTTATCTACACAGGTAAATCTCGCAACAAGCTTTTATATCATATAACTTGTGTACTTAATGACGTTATAAGTTGATAGTAAAAGTTTTAAAGGAAAATTTTATTTTATTCTTTTTAGCGCATTTAACTAAAAGCTTGTTTTAAAAAAAAGTTTTTACTTTTAATTTGTTTTTTACTTTTTAGTTATCGCTTGACAGGTTTTTTTGTGGAGTTTAACTCGCATACGTATTCTGAGCAAGACCTTTCATTTGATACCCATGTTGTAGGAAAGCATAAAAAACTTAGTCCGCTATGTTTAGAAGTCCGCCATATTGCATTTAGAGTAACGTCACATTGTTTTTTGAGTTATTCTCGGCAAGCCCTTTCATTTGATACCCATATTGTAGGAGTGCATTAAAAATAACTAGTCCACCATCTTTAGAAGTCCGCCATATTGGATTTAGAGTGACGTCATTTTATTTTTCGAGTTATTCTTAGCAATCCCTTTCATTTGATATCCATATTGTAGGAGTGCCTTAAAAATAAGTAGTCCGCCATCTTGGGCGTTCCGCCATTTTGGATTTAGAATAAAGTCACACAGCTAACCATGCATTGTCATCCAAACTAAACGTGCATACAAAATTTCAGCTCAATCGGTTGAAGATATCTGCTTCAAAATTTAGTTGCAAGAGTCCACCCGAACAAACATAGTTACATACATACATACATACATTGCAAGTTAAATAAAAGCTTGTAAAAATTACAACTAAGTATTTGTTTCTGAAACAAATACCAATAATCGTACTTAATTTTATTTCGGTCCGAAAAAGTATCAACTTCGTCCGCCCTCAGTACACAACTCGGAACTCACTTTTTTACGTAATTATTTTTTGCGAGAAAGCGACACAGACGTGCTTCCACGAGCGCTTCTGAGCGCGGAATGACGAACCGCAAGTGTCCGCGGGTAGAAAATGTATGGAGAAATTTGAGAGCGTTTCTTATTTGTCTCATAAATGAAAAAGTTATTTATTTATCTACAAAATATTTAGCTTGTCGTATAGAGGACTATATAAGCAACAATATCTTCTTATTTTTAAGTTAAAATATGCAGTGGATTTAGCTATATAGGTCCTTATTCAAACCCCTTTTTATTAAATTTTTTGCGATTACTGTGATGGTAAAAACGTATTTGTGTGAAAATTTTGTATGGGGCTATTTAATTATTATGGAGCCATTCTGGAGATGAATATATTATCTTTAATTTGAAACCAAGATATCCTTGCAGTTGCGACTCCAAGTTCACTAAAATGGTACCTGAAAAGTACTGTTATTCGTGGAAAAATGTGATAGCGTCCTTAATAAAAGTACCTACTGTTTATCATAAACGCAGTTAAGACGTTTCTAAAGCCAAAATCAGAAATAAGATAAGTACAGATTAACAACATTACCTACTTATCATAAAAAAACAATAAGAAATACCTACCTAAGGTTTCAGCATTAGTTTAATATTCAAATGTAAAAAATACAAGATTATTAGCAGGTAGGTAATGATTTAATCATAAGATAGAAACTAATGAAATTGTAACAAGTGAGCAAGTTTGATACACGCTATTAAACACAGCATAAAATTTTCTTCTTTCAGGTTTCATCACATTGCACATGGAATCTAACATACAACGAAGAATCGTAGTTTTAACCCATGCAGGTCCTTGTTGAGTGAACATTTCTTCATAGTTACTATGTGCTTTCTATACGAGGGCTGGGATGTCTCGAATCGAAACTAAATCAAACCTTTTAGGTAACTTACTTTCATGTATTCTTTCTGGTTCTATTTTGAGCATACCTCCTCTTCAAAGTCGATTATCTATAGATTGAAAGTGTCATCAATAGCAAGGGGATCATTGTCTTCAAATTGCACAATTTCGTCATCGGAAGTAGCATTGAATAATGTTTCAACACCGGCAATAGTTTCATCGCAAGTCAATTGTACTTCTTCAGATGAAGACGTACCAGGACTTGCTGGTTCTGCACTCTCTGTACAAAGAAGGCTTATGGCATTAAAGTCTACCGGTGACGGTGTAGATACTACTTTATCTGTTCTTACATCCATTTCGGGCAAAGCTTCCGTTACACGACTTTCAATGTTCTTGAAAACGTTGGCAAATGGTGACTTTTTACTTATTCCTTGACTTTCGCTATTCAAATGCAGCTGTACCCCGTAACAGGCAATGCCCCAGTTTACAAAGTTATTCTTCTTCATCCATATAGTGATCCTATTTCTTACATGATTTAATTTATCTAAGTCTGGATTTACTTTAGTAATTGCAATTGAAATAGGTGCGAATGTAGTAAGGTGTTTGATTTGATCTAGTGCTACTTCAAAAATGTTACTGCTTATAACTACTTCTTTAGGTGGCCCAAAATCCATAAAGATTCTAAGCAGCTCCACACAAATTTCGCTTTCCTTATTATCAATGCTCAGTGGTCTTAAGTGAATGAACCCTGTGAACATGTCTTGGCAAGTCATAATGTGAGTAAAAGCAAAGTCTGGACTTCCACTCATTGATAATATATCTAGAGCTAAGCGATAGTACGGCTTTTTTGTTCCCGAACAAGTGTAACAGACTTCGCGAATATTTTGAATCGCAAAATCATCTACTATGTAGTCATGTTGCAAAATGTGCTTAAGCGTCTCAGTTGTTGGATGGCAAAATTTTAAATGTGTTTTCCAAAAAATGTCAAAGATTTCTTCCCAAGGAAGGAACAGTCTGAATTTGCCATCCTCGCCTTTTAACAACAACCGTTCTTTTCCATCCTGCCTTACAACAATCTTATATTTATCTAGATAATTATTAATGTAGCTGCTATCCTGACGCGATTTCTCTTCTTCTGATTTTATCATTAGTAGCAATGGATCGAGAGAATTCTCACTCTGTATTGAGCATGCTTCCGAGTTTCTCGTTGTCAAAAAATAGTCATGTAATTTTTCATTGAATTCTGTTTTAATTAATTCTATTTCTGAATCGCTCAAACCCCAATTATTATCTTCGTATTTAATGCCAATTCTTACCGGTATATCTTTGCTTGTTGACGCCATCTTGTAAAACACTACACAGAGAATACGTTGTGTTAACTTGAAGTCAGACGACAGAATGAAATGAAAGGATGAAAATGATTCATGCAAACAAATCGTAGGATGTGCCATGGATGATGGATGTGCAACGCACGTAAGTGAGAAAAAGAGAGAAACATAGGTGTTTTTACATGACGATTGCGTCTTGGCTAGTGAGAGAGTGAAATAGCATCATTAAAGTTTAAGAGTGAGCGAGACAAATAGTCGATTTCGTTCCAAGTCAGCTGCCTGGCATCACGGGCATGATTTCCTATACAGAATGCCCAGATTATCAACAGGCACGGTATGTTTTGAAACTAGGCATAAATGTACTGACTGTGTTTGACATTGCCTTTGCCAGCACTCCAGCAGCGCCATTCACAAAAATGTTAAGTTATACTGAGCATTCTGTATTTCTGTTTGTCGTAAGTCCAAGAGTTATTTCTTGTTTGTTATTGTTTGAGGTTAAACTAACTTTTATATTATTGAATGAAATAGGTAAATGATTATCTGACGAATGTGTTAAAATATAAGATTGTATGTGATGGAAAACATTGGCCCTACACGGAAACTATGAAATAGCAATATATAATAAATTATTGTGATTGCAGTGAATGAACAGCCGGTAAATAACACCCCTAGCTTTTCAGAATCTTACTATCGCTTTTTATTTATCCTCTGAAGGGCATTGCACAATTTTGTGGGAACACGGCTAGTGAATCGAAGGAAGTACTGAAAAATCAGGTAGGTTTTTTGGAGTAAAAGTAGGTACCTACAATGTGAACAGTCATAATAGTGAGCCAAAGTTTATTTGGAATACGCTCCTGTAAACATTAATTTGATGTTCCTAATTTAAAAAGTAGTTTTAATAATAATGGCACATGAAACAGTTACTTAATAATTTTATTCAGTTTTAAATCCAACAAGTTTGTCATAAGGAGAAACATACTTCTTTTGGCATTGCATTTTGTTGCAGAAAAATAACTAGTATGGTGAGAACTTTGTAAGTAGGTACCTAATTAGGTTCGATAGTTGATTAGTAACATTTTGACTAGTCATCATCTGCTTAGCCTTTTCCCAACTATGTTGAGGCTGGCTTCCAGTCTATCCGGATGCAGCTGAGTACCAGTATTTTACATGGAGCGACTGCCTATCTGACCTCTACAAAACCCTTTGGTAAGACTGGTTGTCAGACATTCGGGCTTCTGGCAACCCGTAACAACTGCCAAATATCCACAATTGATAGCCAGGACCAACGGCTTAACATGCTTTCTGAGGCACGGAAGGGACTTGATATAAAGATGGTCACCCATCCACTGTAAGTAGCTTAAGTTGTTATTACTTAGCCACAAGCCACTTCAAGCTTATGTATGTGTATGTGTCAATGGGTGGTGAAAAAGTAATAAAATAATTAATTGAACAGTAACTTAATTGATCATCATAATAGAAGAGAATATTGTTGATAATTTTCTGTATTCTGAGAGCAAAACATTATTTTCTAATTATAAATGAACATACATCATGCCTTGTATCCGCAAAAGATTGGGCAGAGATCATTTATGAATTATGAATAAAATAAATAACTTACCATTGTGATGAACCAGCAGAGTTAAAAGCACTATTCAATCAATTTAATGATTTTTTGACAAAATCGTACCAAATTATCCAAACAATTGAACCAAATGACAGTTGTTTTGCTTTTTTCATTTCAAGGGTTTTCAAATTTTTATTAAGGTTGGCAATAAAAGAGGTTTTACTAAAATATTCCATTGCATCTCATACTTACAAAAAATCCCTTACAAAACAGGAAGTTAGGATTTTCTATAATTTATTATTAAACAAGACTCATAATTTCAACATTTTTCTACCATTTTTTTCATTTGTTTTAAAATATAGGTAGAGTAGCAACTAATAGTAAATTAAAATAAAGAAAATATTACTTAAGTATGTAATTAAATTCCATGGTAAGAAAAATGTGGCAGATGTTTCCTTTTCTTAACTAACTATTTACACTAGATAGGTACTAATTTAAATGACTAACTAGCTTCACAAATAGATGCAACAAAACAAAGGACACTTAGGCATTGAAGTACTCTTACGCATCACTGCCTTCCAGAAACGTTTATTTAGTTTTTGAACCTTCTTAAATAATTTTTGAATTTGACTGCCTCATTGATCTAGTGGTCACAAGTGCTACTCCAGCCCATGGGGTCTTGGGTCCGATTCCCAGGTCAAGCAAAGTGTTATTGGGTGTTTTCATCAGGAATTTTGCAGTAGCAGCCCGGAGTCTGCATTTGTGCTTGGTTGATGGCAATAAGGTTGCCCCTTAATAAGTGTGACTTAAACATAACTGATGAAATGTGGGCGTACCATAGGTACCATCGAGGAAATTTATATCTATACACCGTAAGGGCTATTCTTGCTTGCAGCGTTACTATATATATAAGCGTTACTATAGCAGCCGAGCGCTGCTATAGTAACGCTTGCTAACAGATGTGGTCATTGTGTGTACGGGATTTTGTTTCCAAATTGGGCAGATGTAAGTTTCCTCGATGGACCATCTCTGCCTCGCAGAAGTGATGTTATTTTATAGTTTTTTAACCACATTAAACCAAACAACGTTAAGTATTAATGACTTGTTGCTGACTAAACCACTGCCTACCCCTTCGAAAAATAGTTACAGCGTGATTTTAGTAGGTAGTAGGTACCTAACTCAAATGAACGATTCAATTCTATTTTTAGAACCTGTAACCAATGTTTCTCTTCCATTCCCGATCACAGTACTTATAAAAAAAATGGAATAAAAACTTTTTAAACTGAATTGATTAAGCGTTCGGTATAAAAACTTCCACCATTCGTTCTTCGCGCTAGAGCGAAATAGAAAGTAAATATTGTTTCTGGTACGGGCTGTAGTTTTTAGGGTTCCGTACCCAAAGAGTGCCAACGGGCTCCGCTGTTCGTTTGTCCGTCTGTTATAGGGCTGTATCTTTTGAACCGATATAGGTAGACACTTGAAAGGGGATTGAAGATTTTTATATGGAGCCTGGCATACCTACCTACCTACTCTCGCGCCATTTTGTTTTTTTTTTTTTTTTAAATAGCGGCTACGCATGAATCCTATATAAATCGATAAACTACATATTAAAGTTAAAAGTTGGTCACGTGACATCCATATTTTTTTAACTTGCTTAATCTTGTTGCATACTTACACAATTATGTTTGAAATAAGTAATCACTCTCAAAATGTTTAATCACACATTTTCACAGACTGAGCGTATGGCCGCTATAACAACAAATAATATGAATAAAATAAAGTTAAAATTAGAGGGACCCCACGCAAGAAACGTGTTTTTTTTACGGCGTTAAAAATATGTAGGGAGTGTTAAATTTTGTACGGCACCCTTCGTGTGCGAGTCTGTCTCGCACTTGGCCACTTTTTTAAAATAGGTATGTAGATAGTGGGTTATTTTTATTGCCCGTTGATGGTAGCGGTCTTGAAATGAAACCTGAAAGTGGACTCCTGACCATGAGGTTCATATCAGAAACTTTTATCATGCCGCACCTACTCAGCTATCAACTTTCGCCCTGCATATGCTTGCTCAAAAATCCTCTGGGCTACCACCCGTATTTAGTATGCCTATAAAAAAAAAATAGCATTGACCTTTTCTATATTCTGTACTTAATGGTTTTGCTGTCAATCCAAATAAGTTTGTTGCGCCGCGTTAAATATGTACCTACATAGTTTGTTTTATAGATCACTAGCGACCCGCCTCTGCTTCGCAAGGTTTTTACTAGGTACAGACGCCAGCACATCAAGCTACTACAATCTGTCAAATTTCTTTAATATATTTTCAACTTTATCGCTAAAGTATAAGGTTCAAAGTTGACTGGGAAAATTTTACAGTTTCGGGTAGCTTGATTTGCTGGCGTCTGTACTTGATAAAACATTCCTTTATTAGGTAAATGTAAGATTCAACTCAGCCTATGGCAGTTCACTGCTGGACATTGGCCTCTCCCAGGCTGCGCCACAACAATGTGCTCTGCCTTCCGCATCCAGTCTGTCCCAGTCACCTTAAGGTCGTCGGCCCATCTGGCTGGGGGGGCGCGATTGCCGATACGCGGTCTTCACTCCAGGACTCGTCTACTCAACCGGCCATCGGTCCTTTGACAAACACGGCCAGCCCACTAGCACTTCAGCTGCTCTCCTCTTCCTACATACCGTGCTTACCAGCAAACAAAATTTCATTTTAATTAATATTCGATAAAGAACAATAATAATTACCTTGGTATGCAGAAATGTCCTAGAACCTGCAGAAAACGGTCGTTCTGGAAATTCCCAGGGAAACCGATTTCCAGTAGTTGTGGAGAATCACTGATGATAAAAAGCAATTGACAACAGTTTGGCATTAGAATAAGTCTCGTAGGTAAACAAGAAATCTTATTAAAAGGCTGACCTAAAAAAACACCATGTAGGTATTCACAGTGTAACAATGAAGCTAAATCACCAAAACATGGAATGGAAAAAAATACAATATTTTGGCCAATTTCAGCCCATCTCGGTGCTATTTACCTCTCTTATTTCCTTTGTATTTTAATAGACTGACGCCAGACGATTTATTAGGGAAAACAAGATGGGTAGGCGGGCAATAATGGTGCTGTAACCTATGGGTGGACAATGGACATAATGTTCACAACACAATGTCTTTTTGCACGTTTTAGAATGATTTTGCTGAATGAATGGGTGTTGAACGCGGTAGACCGCGTTTTATGCTATAATGGCGAGAAATAGGCCCGTCGACCACGACGGATATTGCTAAATTGCTAATCCATTGCTTCATATGTTCGAAAAAATGTCTGCTCAACGACGTAAATAACGCAATGAATGTTGTTGAACTGTCAAAATGAAAGCCATTCCGACTGTTAGTGTGATACGCAACTAGGTATCCCGCTGTCGTTACAAACTTAAATAACCAATGCGAATACCTACGTTACTTTTGAGCAGCGTTGTGGACGAGGGGCTTAGAAGTAGGGTTTTCTTGCCCTTAATAAGAAGTAGACTTAAACTATACGCCTGCAGGTATTTCTGGAAGAGGTTGGCAGACAGGTAGGAATAGGTAGGTACCTAAGTGGGTACTACACGAACATTCCACCAGTCACGTTTAATAAGAGGTTGCTGATTGCCATACCTACCATTTTTCAGGGACTAATCCAGACTCCGGGCTGCTACTATCATCAAGTCGATCGATCCGTGCAAATTTAACTACGTAATGTCAGAGAAATTCATTCTTATGCATGTTGACTATCAACTTCATTCGTCTGTAGGTATATTCAAATTACAACTGTCATTCTTTGACAGTTGTGTTAAATGGCTATATTACGGTAAATTGACGTAAGTTGCCATTTGTTTTTTTTTTATTAGCCTACACTGTCCCACTCGTGGGCAAATGCCTCCCTCCACTCCTTCCATCTTTCGCCAATTTGTTAAACATTTAATTTCCCTGATTGTACCTACCTACGAGCCCAAAATCTAACATCTGCAACTCTCAATGAATAAAACAATACTGTATCAAGTACCTCCCAATCAAAATCATTTGTTGCCAACGAATCAATAGGTATCATTCTAAAACTGAGGACCGTTCCGTACTGCATGCAAATCTGGTAGTATTTGAACAACTTGCGGAGTATTATACTCTAAACTTCTATTGTTTCAACACATTTGTGGGCTGTGACACGAGGAAAGGAGCTACAGAAGTTCCATTCCGCGTAGGTTTTTTCCTCATATTCATAGTTTAAAGGCAAGTAAGAACTTTAAATTTATCCCAATGCTTACCGACGTATCGTATCGTCTGCTATCCCTTCTTCTATAGGACAAAAAATAGCACCTAAAACTCTTGGTAGTAGAGTGCCTCAATTTTGTCCAATGAAGTAGGTATACCTGTCATTGGAGAAAATTGAGGCACTCACTGTCTAGATTTAAACAGAGAGGGGTTTATTTAGAAAGAGACGTTTAAACGTCAAAAATGTATGGTTAAACAGTCGCTATTCAGTAAGCTTGAAGCAACGGTTATAAAAGGGGTCAAACTCAAAGCATTTATTTTAATTACAGGCACTTTTGAATTGTCAAGGTAGTCAGAAAGATGAAGCTAGTTGCCCATTCCAAAGCTTAGTAGGTACCTATGGAGAAGAACGGCAGGGTAATTGCGTAACACACTATCAGTAGCAATGGGTCTCATTTCGACAGTTCAACAACATTCATTTTATTTACGTTGTTAAGCAGACACATTTTTTTAATGCTTCAAATGATTCAAATTGAGAGTAATAGTGTGTTTCGCAATTAGGGTGCTGGTAAGAAACTCCACGAACACTCTTGAATCAAATGTTACAAAATATTTGCTTCGTTTATAGACGAACCATGCCAAATTTGTTGTACCTACAACAAGGCTCAAGAAAATAGGTGGCTCATTCAGATGCCAATGTATACGCTTTTACAATAAACTACCAAGCCAAGTTCAAGATCTAAGCCTTAATAAATTCAAATCATTCATTAAACGTAAGTTGTGCCAGAAAGCCTTTTATACTGTTAAAGATTACACTGAGGACAAAAAAGCTTGGGATTGATCTGCTTCCAATTCTGTATTTTGAACATTTTTTTTTTTTTTTTTATATACACATTGACATTAATGAATTTTATATAAACAATGACATGTGCTTACTTTGTAAAGTATTACATTCTTTTAATTATTGTGAGTGTGAAGACAATGTGGGTCATTTTATTTTTTACTTATTATTTTATTTTGATTATTTTCTTTCTTCTGTTTAGTTTTGTCATGGTCTGGCAGTTTGAGTAATTTATGTGGCCTACCCAAATGTCCTTTCTTTGGTATTGTTCGTCGAATCGTTGAGCTCCTTAAGTTTTGAGTTGAGCTGCACGAATTCTGACAAATGCGTGCACTGACTGGACAGGTCCACTCAATCTGTGTGGTGCTTTCTTCAAAAGACCATCTCGGACTTCGATCTACATGGTCTTCATATAACCTGACCAAGATTATGTCTGGACTTTAAAAGAGACTGTGACCTCTGAGTTTGTTTCGGCCTTTCTTCTCAGAGTAGTCAGATAGGAAACGCCGACCTCATCTAGTTTTTAAAATATGATTGACGTGTAAAAGTGTTTGTGCAAACCTACTTACAGAAATAAAATCATTTATCATTTATCATAAATTTACAGAAATGAATTGTCAGGATTACCTACTTAACTTACCTCTTACCTATACCTAAGGTTATTTTATAGTAGGTACTTTCCTTGTGAATGAACCTTCTAAACTCACTATATTCTATTTCCGCTCAATATAACTGAAACTATAGTCGTTGATGCGGGAAAGAGATAGCACCAAACGTATACCTTCATCTCTGTTCCGCAAGGAACAATGAATTTCCCTGAACTTTAAAACTCCGTGTTGAAGAGTTTTAAAAGGGACTTAAAAGCCTCAACAGTACTTACACATGTGGCTCTTGTATATCAATGAGTTTTAGATGAAATTGCGAATGGAAAGTGATTTAAGTGTGGGCTTGAAATGAGCCCCAGTTTCTCGGTCACTGGGTGGGAGCAGAAAGGTATTTGAGGGATTATTTTAAGCTTGGATGGCGACTTGGTAGATAGATATTTCTCTAGAAATGAAGTTACTACGGAAATGTGGAAGCTTCTGGGTCGTGCGAATTTAGTTCTTGCAAAATCACCTCTCGTGTCGGATTTAAACCGTCATTCATGGAGTCTTTGGGATTTAAACCGTCATTCAGTGAGTCACGACTGCCCGAAAAAGGAGTAGGTTTTCAGAGTTCATGTAGGTATACATATATGTGTGTGAGTTTATTCTACCATAACTTCTAAACGCTTGGAATCGGTCCAAGCGTTTTTCGATGTAAGTAGGTACTTATGTGGTATTGTTAATCCTTGCATTATTCCGGGTAACATATGGACTGCCGAAACCTACAGATACCTATAGATATAGATAGATTTTTAAATATTTATACGGCATCTTATTACGTCAGAGAGAGAGCAGTGGTGGCCAAGTGGTAACGGCCGCGACTTACGAGATGTAGGTCGTAGGTTCGAATCCAGACAGGCGCTTTAGGTACTTTGTGTAAATTATTTCTACACCACTGCTCTCAAAACAGTGAAGGAAAACATCGTGATTAAACGTTACCGGCATGTCCTAGAACCAAAAATGTAAAGACATGTGACATCTGCCAACCCGCACTGGGCCCGCGTGGTGGATTAGGGCCCACTCCCTCTCATTGAGAGGAGGCACAGGCCTCCTATCAGTGCGAGTGAGAGGAATTAGCCTATAATGTTATGTATGTTATTCCGTCAAACATATTTTTTTACTTTTTAGTCATTGCGCTTTTATAGTTTCTAACGTGACGATATATCGTAGATGTCCACGTCCACTTCCATTAAGTTGTATTTAGTCGTGTTTTTTTTTAATCAATTACTTTTTTTGCGAGTTCTTTTCTCTACCTACCCCATTTTTATTAGCCTAGTGTTCGAGAGTGAAACTGCTGATGTGTTGTTGTTTCAGTTGGTTTCAATGTAGGTAGGTACTGGTTTGGCAAAGTATTATTTTCAGAAATTCCTCAGAAGCAGCCTGGATTAGTGGCGCAAATAATAACAGCCGCACAGGCCGATAGATCAGGTTAAGCTACGCTTGCCGCGGTTGCTCTGTTGATGGGTGACCATCTTTACATACCGAGACCCCTCCGTGCCTAGGAAACCACATTAAGCCGTGGGTCTCGGCTGTCATTCGTGGATCTTTGACAGTCGTTACGGGTAGTCAGAACCCCGAAAGTCTGACAACCAGCCTTATCAAGGAGTATCGTATTATCCAGGAGGTAACTGGGTTGTAGAGGTCAGACAGGCAGTCGCTCGATGTAAAATACTGGTATTCAGCTGCATCCGGCTAGACTGGAAGCCGACGCCAACATAGTTGGGATAAGTTTAGGTAGATGGTTTAGCTATAGGCTCGCCCGCTTAGCAATAAGTAACTGGCGAGGCGAATGTGCGTGAAGTTTAGATAGGTAGACTACCTACCCTTTCGAGGAAAAGAAGCGTGATATAAACTCTATAGAAATCCGCGATTTCAGTTTCTGATTCAACAAAAAACATAAAACAACAGCAATGTAACATAGTTATAAAGAAACCATTTATTTGAATTAACTTCCACACAAGCCTGAGGTCTGCGAGTTCTGCGACAATAGATTCTTCTTAGAAAGGCGTGTAGGTATTGTAGAGTGTGGTAGCTAGCTAAATGATTGATTTATTACCTGGGTAGCTTGAGAAATAATGAAGCCTTTCTCTTGTATTTCCAATATTTGGTGTTGACAGACGCAACATCTTAGGTTTAGGTTTTTTTTCTAGTTTGAGACAAGATTTGTCTAAAACCATTACAAATTGTCGATTTAAATCTCGCTAGAATGTAGAGGAAAATAAGCATAATTAGCCTACAGCATAGATATACACACATCAACACGGTCTAGGGATATTTTTAAAAAAGCGAATTACTATCAATGTGTTAATTATTTATATGACATGTATATATTTAAAAGATACGTTATTTAATATTCTACCATTTTTTAATAATGGTTAAGGTACTTAGATTAAAATTTCAGGATTTTATGGAAAAAGAATGAAGCATAGACGGAAATCGTACCTATATGAATGAACTTTTAATTTGTGAGTAAAAACTGAAAAAAATAGAAAAATCATTTAATTTGTGTTTATAAACTTGAAGTTAGTAGTCTGAGAAAGCGCCGCCCATGATGTTCATAACACATCGGCAACGATTCGGCATGCTCAGAACAAGGTTGTCAATGTCTTGCTGCGGAATATTGTCCCATGTCCTTCTGAGGTGCGCAAAAAGTTGATCTTCTGTAGCCAGATTTTCAGGAACTTCCTTCAGAGCTCTTCTTTGCAGCATATCCCACGCATGCTCAATGGGATTTAGATCTGGCGATTGAGCAGGCCAGTCTAAGGCCCTAACATTATGTGTATGTAACCAAGCTGCTACCGTTCTCGCCGTGTGTGCCCAGGCATTGTCGTGCATGAGCAGGAAATCTTGCCCCATTTGTGTTCTGTGGGGCAAGATTACGGGCCCCAGCACCTGTTGGACGTATCGTTCTGCCGTCATATTGCCCCGCACCCAAACGAGATCCGTCCGTCCTCCAAGACGAATTCCTGCCCAAACCATAATTGTTCCTCCTTGGTATGGGTGAACTTCCTGAGGGTTCTGGAGACGGCTCCATCGTCCAGGAACTCGCCAAACACGCGTCCTTCGTGAATCTGGATGGAAGCCGAACCTGGATTCATTCGTGAACAGCACATTGGACCATTGCTCACGGCCCCAGTCCACGTGGTTCCGAACCCATTCTAATCGTCGTCCACGATTGCCTCTCCGTAAAGGTGGGACCCGGAGTGGTCTACGAGAGCGTAGATTGCTTTCATGCAGTCGCCTTCTTACAGTTTGGTCACTCACAAGCACTTGGTGTTCCACTCGCAGCCTTTGGACCAATTGAGTCGCCGTTGCATTTGGTTGTGCTCGCGCAGTAATTTGCAAAAATCGGTCTTGTCTGGGGGTAGTGATGCGACTTGGCCCCCGGTGCCTCTCCGCTACTTCACCTGTGGCACGATAGCGTGTCCACAATCTTGAAATTACATTTTGATGGGTCCCTATGGCCTCAGCAACATTACGCTGAACAGATCCAGCTTCCAGCATTCCCACAGCTCGTAACATCTCCGCCCTCGTCAAATGTCGGCGTTGCATGGCTACAATACCTCAATTTTAACTTTATCTTTCGTTTAAAAATGAAAAAAAACTGTAACTAAACGTAATTCGTATTGTTTTCTAAATTTCGCACAAATGAAAATTCCCTCTCCATACATCAAGACATTTTTTGCCACCGAAACAAAAGAATTTTCAAAAATTTGGAATTAGTCTGAGATAAATTACAAACAAATCGGTGTATAAAAGATTCCAATGCGGCCAGTACTTTTCGAGTTATTTAATTGAGTATGAAATATCCCTAGACCGTGTTGATGTGTGTATGATTTATATTTGATTTATATTGACAGGCCTGATGGTCTAGTGGTTAGTGACCCTGACTGCTATGCCGGAGGTCGTGGGTTCGATTCCCACCCAGGACAAATGTTTGTGTGATGAGCACGATCATTTGTTCTGTGTCTGGTTGTAATTTATCTATAATATGTATGTATTTAGAAATATATAAGTATGTTTATCAGTTGTCTAGTACCCATAACACAAGCTCTGCTTAGCTTGGGACTAGATGGCGTTGTGTGATAGTTGTGGAATATTATATTTATATTATTATTATATTTCTATGGCCTACAGCGTTCCCACTGCTGAGATGTGGCCTCCTCTCTGCAAGAATAGGCTAATTTGGCGATGGTCAAACATTTGTGGTTGTTCCGTTCAACCGCTTTTAATTGGTAGAAAACCCCATGGGATCATTATAATATTATCTACAATACGTATCTACTCTTTAGTATTAGTTCAGGCTTAAAAGCAGGTAAGTACGAGTAGGTACTTACAACAAAACTGACCCGCCAATACGCCCGCCATTTTCTCCCTGATCATAACACTTTGGCGCCAATTATGTTCCATATTCGAATCAAAATGGCATCCAATCTAATCACATTGGCTCCAAGAATCGGGACAAACCGGACCAATCCCGATTTGATTGCTATCCGTACTGTTGTATTCGAATCCAATTTTCTTTACTGGCAATCTATTTTTTGAGGAGAAAGATATTTTTGAGACAATGCGAGATTGCGGGATCTTTTTAGCGTTTGGAGGGCTGAAGTTATTGGCATGACGTTTACTTATTTCTTCTTTTTACATTGCCATGATAGTAGTACCTACACTTATCTTCAGATGTCTATTTTTTGTCAAGTAAAAATTTCATAGCTTGTAAACGGACGGTAGGTATCCACAACGACATTTTTTTAGCCCCGACTATTTTTTCACCAAAATAAACCAAAAATCTACCTCCATAATAATAATAATCATGAAGACGGTCCTTGAGAAAATCAGGCCCTCCCTCAACGGGACCCTATGTTGAACTAGTCATTTACACGATGTTACTAACATTTATGACTCCAGCGTGTATTCAACCCCTTAGTTTTGTGCGACGTGAGAACGAAGTTACTGGGAGAAAAGGGAATCAGTTTTTGTGTTCGCTTGCGTTTGATCACGTTTCGTGGATGGGTGACCATCCATTACTTATCGATCTCTCCGTGCTTCGGAATCGGAAAGCACGTTAAGCCGTGGGTCCCGGCTGTCATTCGTAGATCTTTGACAGTCGTAACGGATATTATTGATGGTAAGCGATGGTGCGATTGACGATGGTACAGACGCCAGCACGTCAAGCTAATACAATCTTTCAAATTTCTTTAATAGATTTTCAACTTTATCTCTAAAGCATACGGATCAAAGTTTATTGGGAAAATTTGACAGCTTCGGGTAGCTTGATGTGCTGTCATCTTTACATTAACCTATTCACTCAATAAGTCGTTACCCACTTACACTTGAACTACATAGTTATCTGTCGACCCCTGGACAAATTCTCAGAACAACTGTGTGGTCTTGGCTGGATCTCAGAGAAAAGAGGCCCAGCAGTGGGAACAAAATAGGCTCATTATTGATTACAATTTTAATATGCTAAAGTGAACAAAAAAAAAGGTGAGGGGTGTGAGGGAGTAGGGGAGTGTAAGTGAGTGAGTGTGTGTAGGTGGGGATTACGAGTTACGACATCAAAGTATTATGAGTGAAAATCGAACTCTCTTGGAAACATATTTTTCTCTACAAAATGTTTGCAATTAAATCGTCACACATGTAACTTCTACTTCGCATCAACCTAACAATAAGTACACTGCCCCACTCCACTCTCTGGGGCATCTAAAGAAAATTTATTGTTATTAGTGTTGTACTCATTTTTACTGACACTAAACTTTATGTAGGTATCTAGAGAATTCCCTAAGGAGGGTAGTTCGGATTCTCGGATATAGTTTATTACAGTGTCCGGCTAACATGAGGGTTATATGAGAGTTTGTTATGAGTTTTTTAAGGGGAAAATGGTTAGTTTTTTTTCTGAAACCCAATCGAGTATTGATCGGAAATCGTCCAGAGTTCAACTCTTGACTTTTGTCCTTTTTTTTGTTTGCGTTCTTTCTCTGCGTCATGATTGCCGAAAATAAACGTATTTTCTTTCTTTTCCTTTCTTTTCTTTCTTGACGATTTCAGTCACCCTCGATTGGGCACCCTGAAAATATTTATACTTAGTAGTGTATTTCCACAAAACGACACTGGAATGCATACTTCGAAGATGCGAACATCTGAGGCGTTGCTGCGCTATCTTCGACGTAGACTCCATGGCTTGTCTGCGCGAAGTGGCGTAACTCTATGCCACTAGCAAATCTTCGTACAGCATGTGTAGATCGTGATGCAAGGGCAGCAACAACCACCGCAGCAGCCACCGCAACAGCCACAACCTCCGCACATTTTTTCCTAAGGAAAGTAAAGAGTACTTGAATAAGAGCCTAAAATAGGTTCGAAAGTAGACGCAAAGTTGTGGAAAGTCACTGTTTTTAATAAATTTTTAAAAAGATTAAGGGTTTTTTTTACTTTTTATTATGTGTGTATTACGCGAGCGATTTGGTAGCGTTTAATATGGAAGGCATCAAGCATGGGTACCTACCACTAATCCAGTCATTGGACAGGATCTCTAAATGCATTCCGCTTGTACAAACGCTCGCTGTTTAGATTATTCTTTAACCTAACTACCCTTGGGTGAAAGAGTGAAAGAGAGGTTTCTGTCATTAGACAGAAGCCTCTCTTTTTGACCAGCACCATTTGGTGGTGCTGGTAGAAACTGCTTTCTTTCTGAAATCATTTTCATTTCACATGGGTAGGTACGTCACGCCTAGGGATACGATACAGGGTGGCATCGACGAGCAAACTGTAACGATGAATTCAGTACCTACATGATTCAAGACATGAAAAATGACATGAAAATCTGCTGTTTTATAGAAAAGTGGGGGTTCAGAATCATGTACTTACTGAACCTGTGGTAACAGACTGTGCGTCTCACCGACGTGTCAGTGTCTCTGCCACCATGTAAGTATAGGTATTCAGAGGGGGAAGGTAGTTAATTAGTTATGTTTGAGTCCCATGTCAAGGAATAATTAAACCTTGTGAGCAACGAAGCAGTCAGCTTATTAATCTGAGCCCAAATACAACCTCATTTTCCTCTCACAAAAAAAAAAAACATTCCAACCTACTTACATGTTTCTCAACATAGTTCTTCCAAAATCCCTCCCATACAAGCTTGTACAATAATTCTTTGAAAGCCTAACATTACTTAACTCTTGTCCGCGGTACATCTTGGAGTGTTCACACAAAACGTGATGTGATAAAGTGGATTTATGTAATGTAACTATAGGCTTTTTACTGCGTGACATCGGAGAAAATGGCGCAGACTTTTTACGTGGTTTGTCTTTATTATATTACAGGAACTAAAAGCGGGTAGGTAGGAAAATACCTACCGTGTATTTTTTTTTGTTTGGGAAAATCCTATTCGTTAGTCTATATTTTGTGTTTGAAAATAGGATGTTTTTTGTGATAATAAAGCACTTTTTTTTGTAATGGAAATATTTTTAATGGGAAAAATAATCTGTGGAAAAGTTGATAGAACGCAAGTTTTGTTTAGGAATTAAAATGAACTTTAGGTAGGTAGTGTAGGTACTTACTGACATAAATAAAAACGTAACCTAATTAATTAATAAAATAAAAATAACTGACTTACTTAATAAAACTAACTAAATAGGCGTCGAAAAATTTCTTTGGTACTTAGGTAATGTAGGTACCCAAGAGACTGAGAGAGACAAGAGACGAGTTTGACAAAGCGTATCACCTCTGGCCAAGGTAAAAGCCAGTCCTTGCAATAATGTACCTACATTATTTTTATTTAATATCAATATCTGCCAAATGTAACAAGTCCCTGATCCCTACGCTGTCCAAATGTATGGAACAGTTTTTTTTTTCATAATGGGGTTCAGAATCATGTACTTAGGTACAGTTTACCTACTGAATCCATGGTAACAGCGGGGTAATTGCGTAACACACTATTTTTGACAGATCAACAACATTCGTTGCGTTATTTACGTTGTTGACCAGGCACATTTTTCGAATAAGTAGGTACTTATATGAAGCAATGGATTAGCAACATCCTTCAAAATTATTCAGACTGAGATTGATAGTGTGTTACGCAATTAGGGTGCAGGCTGCGCATCTATTTCCCATCCAGACTGTATTTTGATAATAGAATTATTATAATATTATGGACTTTGGATCCGAGCTCTTCATTGCAGCGTATTCAGAGGTTTACACGGAAATTTAATTTCACTTCATTATACTTACATTGAGTTAGAAGCTCAACAAATTGCAAGTACCTACCTACTGTCCTCAACTAACATGTAGGTAACTAAACAAACAGTTCGTTGATTGAAATTATATTTCTTGCTAAAAACCACTTTTCTATTTAACCGACGAGTTGTAAAAATCGGCTTGATATTTTGATGGAGATTGAAATGAATGATCTTTCTTTAAAAACTGACATTTAGGAATAAACCTAAGATACTATTGAAACACGGTATAAAATATCATGAGAAAACCAGAGCAAAACAGCTAAAAAAGTAAGATAAAAAAATAAAACCTGGCTACTGCATAATCACGCTCTAGAAAGTATGAAACAAGAAAATACCTATTCTCATCTCAAATATTGTTATGTGCTTATTACTATTAGAATTTATTGTTTTGTTAGAGTTGGTGGCATACGACCGCAGCTTTGTGCTAGGTCCGCAGTACCTTCATAATCATAGTATACGCAACAAGAAACCCCTTCGGAATTTCAAATGAGTGACATTTCTCCGATCTCAACAGTCTTGTTCATGAAACAGGACGCACGCAGTGACGCACACCTCTAATTTCCCTTACTGAAACTAATTAACATAGCAAGGAAATTCCTACCAAGTCCACAAACATTGTACAGTATAAAGTTGTTAACCGTAACTCCAAAACTTACGTTATTATTTCTGTCGCCGTAAATTATTTTGAAGTTATGTTACCTATTTCATTCCGGCATCGGGGCGGCCTTCTTGGAATTCTGCAGTTCGGTTGGTAGTGAACGATAGCGCGAACGTGCGTGATAGTTCTGAATATAAATGTCGTTGCAATAAAAAGATTTACAAGAACAAGCGTGACATGGCGAGCTAGGGGTTGTAAATTCGATGCCCAATATATAATATCAGTCTGCCTAGCCTTTTCCCAACTATGTTGGGGTCAGCTTCTTATCTAACCGAATGCAGCTTAATACTTACCAGAATTTAACATGGAGCGACTGCTCAGTACCTAACTTGGATGACACGATATACCCCTTGGTAAGACAGGTTGTCAGACTTTTGGGCTTCTGACTGCCGATAATACTACTGTCAAAGATGACGAATGACAGCCGGGACCAACGGCTTAACGCACTTTCCGAGGCACGAAGGGTCTCGATAAGTAAAGGATGGTCACCCATCCACAAACCGACCTCTGCAAGCGTAGCTTGACCTTCGATCGACCCGTGCGGCTGTTATCAGCCACGAGCCCCTTCAAATTCGATGCCCATCCTTTGCACTTATTAAGTAGGTATATGGACCCACTCCTCCATCAAGGTAAATAGTAGGTGAGTATGAAACTCAAACTGGTAGTATTTAAGTACTTATTTTAATTAAAAAAACAGGCACTTTTGAATTGTTAAGGAGTCAGTCAGTCAGAATAGATGTAGTCGCCCATTCCAAAGTGTTGTAACCTACAACGCTTCTGGCCCACTGGAAACTTCATAAAGATAGAAAGAGGACAATGATGATTTTAGTATGAAAGGTGGCGTCTTTTATTTTCTCGCGGCCATCAACCAAATCTTGTTTTTCTGGTACAGAATAGTGTAACAAACGAAACTTATCTGACATGCATATCTCTAAACTCAGTCCGAAATGAGACATAAGAGTTAGAAGTTTGTATTATACAAACTTATAACGAGAGATGGCTGCGAGAAAACAAAAAGACGCCAATTTCAGTCATTGTTTTTTAAAAATTGCTAGTGTTCCTTCCAAAAACAACTTTTAATGGCCGGATTGTAACGTTATAAAGGGGTAAAGTTCGTACAGTCGAAAAAGCTAATTAGTATACAGGCAGATAACTTGCAACTACTTTTAAACAATGGTGTGTGTGCTGAGTAGTCAATTCTTTTACACCACTCTATTAAGGACGCCATACGAGTATACTAAAAAGTTTTAACGCACAAAATAAAACTAAATATTGGCAGTGTAGTGGAAAGATGAATAGTTTTGCCTGTATACCAAATAATTAGCTTGTTCAACTGTACGTTTGATTTCAAAAATTCTTCCACTGACAGAAAGCTACACTATTGCGGAGTGCCATAGGGTACGATTTTTAGCACAGTTGACTACCAAGCGGGCGAAGTCACGGGCAGAAGCTAGTAACATACGCGTATAAACTAAGTAGGTATGCAATATTCCCAAGGCCAGTAGGATAAGGAATTATTGTGTAACCAGCAAAGGCCAACATTCCTTTACAAACCGCAGTATAGAAAATACCAAAATTCCAGTGCTAGCTGCATTTCCTGAATGTAACTAAGCAATTTTATAGGAAACAGTAATGTTTGTGTATAAGAGTTTGAGGATTTTAATTGAATTCATAATAATAAAAAATTTATGCTGCGCCTTCTCCGTCCAATCGGTTAGGAACGAGACCAAATCGCCAGCGTTTCTTAGGCCTGCGCCTGCCTCGGTGACGACGTTCGTCTTCAGGCACCGACTGTGTTCAATCCTGACTTGGCCTGGCCTGGTCTGTCTGGATACATCCTATAGGTGTGACCTGCCCAGTTCCACATCAGCCTCGCAGACTTATCGCCAACATCGGCGTATATTTTGATTTTGACATCCTTATCATTTCTGTGCATTTTACAGAATAAGCATTCGCTCGTTTTTGGTCCAAATCAACCTGTGTGTATTTGTGTGATGAAGTTGTATGATGTCCCAATGAGTTAAGGAACGTCTCCGGGTTTTCAGAGTAAATTAAAGAATAAGAATCCAATAATAATGCGGATACTTAGGACTTTAGGACAAAATAAATTAAGTAATTGATTCTTGCATTAAGGTGAATGCGCAGTGGTAGCCCGCGAAATTAAATTTCTCTTACGTTTTTTGCAATTTTCAGGTCAGTGTCAGGTCTTATCTTGATCAAAATTTGATTCGCGACTATAATATGTACGTATTTACAGAATTATAATCATTAGAATCATTAATACATCTTTCTAAGTTAGATTTGTACCATAACAACAAATCTCTTATGGAAAAAAAAGTGCTTAATGGTACAAATCTAAATTAGAAAGATGTATTAATGACCTATTACCTGTATTGGATACCTAAGTAAGTTGACTAGGTAGGTACCTTAAAACCAATATTTCCAATATTACAAGCATGCAGGGTCATAATTTGTACAGTATTCCAATATCGTGTCTTTGAAGCGTACCTACCTAACTACCAACCGAGCGACGGCGACGTCCGTACGTCTAAAATGGTGTAGTGCAGGGATTCTGAACCATGCAAATAATATTACACAACATACATACATAATCAGCCTATAATGTTCCCACTGCTGGGACACAAGCCTCCTCTCAGTGAGAGGGAGTGGGCCGTAATCCACCACGCGAGCCCAGTGCGGGTTGGCAGATGTCACATGTCTTCGAATTTTTGGTTCTAGGACATGCAGGTTTCCTCACGATGTTTTCCTTCACAGTTTTGAGAGCAGTGGTGATGAAATAATTTACACAAAGTAATGTGCCTGTCTGGATTCGAACCTACGACCTACAACTCGTAAGTCGCGGCCGTTACCACTTGGCCATAATAAGTATTATGTGTGATCTATTTCAACGAAATGTTTTTTGCTTATGATGTCGTGACCGAAACGTGACCTCGTCACAGCCAAAAAACATTCATTGTCTGAAAAAAAGTTACGGCGTAATAAAAAATAAAACTAAGTAGTACCTACTTACCTATCATTAAAAAAATATCTCGGCACCGACTTAAGAATTTTAAGTTTCTCGGTCTTACGAGTTATCTATAATTATGTAGTCGGTCGTGGGTCGAATTCCGAACCCAAGCAAGCGCTTTAGTTTGTGTAATTTATTTCATTACCACTGCTCTCAAACCGGTGAAGGAAAACATCGTGCGGAAACCGGCATGTCCCAGAACCGAAAACTCGGTTACATGTGACATTGGACAACTGGGCCCGCGTGGTGGATTACGGCCCACTCCCTCTCACAAAGAAGGGGCCTGTGTCCCAGCCGAGCCGTAGGAATATAGGATTAACACAAGTAAATGATAGAATTTGCTATAGTTCCGAGTTTACGGAAAAAGTCATGACTTTTTTTCGAACGATTTCGTACGAAAACTCATATTCTATCGCTGTAAATTGTATTATAGATGCCATAGGTTCACCACCCCTGCTTTAGGGTATCCGATATATAAACCTGCATTCTAACAAGGTAGGTTATCTGTGGTTCTGTATTTATACGTGTATGTGGATGTTGGAACTGTCGTATGCGTTTGTAGCAGGCATGTAAGTGATATTGGGCGGTTTTGAAGATGACTGTGTCCAATGTTTTTCTTTTTGAAGAGATAGAAGATGCATCTTATTACGTTATCTACTGATTATGAGGTCCTAGGTTCGATTCCTGAGTCGGGCAAAGTGTTATATTGGGTGTTCCATCTGACATTTCTCAGTGCCAGCCCGGAGTCTGGATTTGTGCTCGGTTGATGGCAATAAGCTCGCCCCCTATTACATGGGACTTAAACATGAATTGCGAAATGTGGGGGTACTATAGGTACACCTCTGCCTAAACCGTCAAGGAATACAGGCGTGGTGTTATGTTATGTCTTAGTACAGACACCAGCACATCAAGCTACCCAAAACTGTCAAATTTTCCCAATCAACTTTGAACCTTATGCTTTAGCGATAAATTTGAAAATCTATTAAAGAAATATATTATGACAGATTGTAGTAGCTTGATGTGCTGGCGTCTGTACCTAGTCGCGTCTCCAGGAAAACGGCAGATTCATTTTTGGATACTCGATTCAGTAGAACTTCTTTTTCTTCTTGGCTCCGTGTCTTTATCACACATATTAAAAAATAAGCATAATCAGCCTATAATTTTCCCACTGCTGGGACACAGGCCTCCTCTCGGTGAGAGAGTGCACTCGGGCCTAATGCGGGTTTATAAAAAGCGGTTTATAAAAAAAACGTTCGCTAATAACTTTCAGTTGCAGTCCTCCCAAAATCATCATCTGTCTAGCCTGTTCCTAACTATGTTAGGGGTCGGCTTCCCGTCTAACCGGATGCAGCTGAATACCAGTATTTTACATGGAGCGACTGCCTATCTGACCTCCACAACCCAGTTACTGGGTAATACGATACCCCTTGGTAAGTACCCCTTGGTCAGTCCTCCCAAAATGCACAAGATAAATTTAAATTTGTACTTATAAGTAACTAATGACCTGCCCCTGCTTTCGGCTTTTACGACTTGTCCAGAAAACATAGAGATTTCTTTATTATATTTAAGTTTAATACTAATGTACCTATTATAGATACACTTAAAAACCTTCCGGATAGAATTCTCTAAAGATGGTGAAAACCGCAACAAAGGGGATTGAAGTATTTTATCGTTGTTCTTCTAAAGGGCTTTGAAGGTCCGTGGCATACCGGCGTGGGTCTTACCTTTCCGCCATTTTGCTTTTTTTTTTCAAAATGGGGACATGTAAGGGTTTGGTCTTATTATACATATCGACGATGAAGTGACAAGAACTCCTAACCTCCTAAAATTGCAAAAATGTCTTTTGCAATTTTACTTTTTTTACGTAGATACTTTAAATAATCGTTTGTAAAGTCTATCTACGTAAAAAAAGTAAAATTGAAAAAATGTCAGTTAGGAGTTCTTGTCATTTCATCGTCGATATATGTTTTCTGTTTGCATTGATGTCAGCTATGGATTTATATAGGTTTAATGTGTGGACGCCATTTTGAAAAAAAATGTCGTACAGGCAGGTATGCCACGGACCTTCAAAGCCCTTTAGAAGATCAACGCGGTCACACAAACAGACACGAAAAGCTACGATCCTTACATACTCCGTTTGCTTCGTATTTTTATTTTTTTTACGTTCATTGTTAGATTTCTACTGCTCAATCCAGGCAGTACGCACATTTTCTGATAGTTTCAGCGTACGGCAGCGCTGCGGCGACACAAACGTCTCGGCTCACGAACGTTTACGAGCGCCGCCAGTGATGTGTGAAACATACTCCGCTACTAGATACACTATAAGTACTATGGTACAGGTAGCACTTCACCTACGATACAGGGGAATGGACACATGCAGGGTATTTGTAACACAACAGAAGCAATGGCTTTCATTTTGACAGTTCAACAACATACATTGCGTTATTTAAGACGTTGTTGTGCAGACAAAGGACAATGCCAACATGTTAGAACAACCGTGGCCTACAGTGAACACTGATAAATAGTTTATGCAATTATAGTTTAAGTTGTTATGAACATCTTCTAGTACTTATCAGTTAAGAAAATAAGTCGCCATTTGGAAATAAAACAGTTTTAATTTTTTTTATAACATTTATTTTTTCATAAGCACAGACATATTATATACACTTACAATAACTTTTGAATGGTAAGTACAGACAACAGTTTTGAATTTATACAAGTGTGGTTCTGATATTTGATACTGATACATAATTCTTAGTCCGTAGGCTTAACCATACAAAATATTATATGGTTGTAGAGACTGGGGTACATGTACACTATAATTACATCTCTCTAATAATGAAATGGAATCCCTAAAGCCCCTATCCAGTATAAACACATCTCCACTTTGGAAAAACTGCCTATATGGACTATTTTCATTAGAAAATTCATTTCGTATAATATCGGCATCTGATGTTGTAGCTGGATAGGGGCCTAGCACATCTATAATGTACCCATTATATATATTAGATTTATTAAATATATAAATTGAAGTAAACTGTCCATATAATGGCAACCCTAAACTTCGTTTGACAGTGAAACTCGCATTGATATAATAGTTAAATTACTTAGATATTAATTTGCTAAAATCACGGCGTCTTTGTTAGAGATAGAACTTAAATGGAAATTTCCTATTTAAAATACTTATAATTTTTGATTATCGTTCTAAATGTGTTTGACGTGGGCCATATCTGGGCATTATCCTTTTTCGAACATATGAAGCAATGGATTAGCAATATCTTGCATAAAGATTCAGATTGTACTTAATTGAAAGTGTGTTACGCAAATAAAGTGCTGCCGGCCAATTCTGTTATAGATTCTCACCGTGAGAAGTTAGGTGAAGTGAGCTGTCAATTCATCTGATGCTAAAGACCACTAATGACAGCTCACTTTAAGCTCACTTCACCCGAATTATCACGGTGAGATTTTTACAGAATAGCACTACTGCGATGCTATTCTGTAAAAAGATCAACGTGATAACTTAGGTGAAGTGAGCTTAAAGTGAATTGTCATTCCACCTGATACTAGGGATTGACACTATTGACAACTCACTTTAAGCTCACTTCACCTAAGTTTTCACGGTAATATTTTTACATAATAGCATTACTGGTAAGTACATAAGTCGGTAAACAATAGCTCAAAGTTTCAGTTTCAAAAGAGATTTATTAATGAAAACCGGCTAATTGTTACGTGTTTGTAACAATTCATTGAAGAGTAGCGAATACCTTCAACCTGCCACAAATTATATTTAAAATAATTATTAAATACTATGATTTTCAAAATTCCGAAATCAACAACAACAATTTTTTTTAAATATTTTTTTCTTATGGTAGCTCTTAGCTGTCAGCCGAGACGGGGGCCCCCGAGCTACAGGGCCCCCGACCGTAAATTCTTAAAATTTTATCCACATCCTCAAATTCTTATTAATAAAAGACCCGGAATTAATGAATACCTAATGAAAATATGAAAAATAACGTAAGTAATTTGTTTATTGCTCACAAAATAATGCTTCAAGCTTCAGGCGCAGCCTATTTCTCAACCTCTTGCATTATCTTAGTAAAATCACAATATCAGCTCAAACTTCTAAGTCGGAATGTTAACCTATCAAAGTCAGGATTCTCCAGGTTTCTAGCTTGTTTCGCTTGCTCGTGCATGCTCTTAGTAAGATCACAATGACAGCTTAAAATTATGAGTCAGAATGCCATTTTTTTTATATATTACCAGCAAAACCCCGCAATTTCACCCGCAGAAGTCTCGATCCCGTCGGAATATCGGGATAAATAGTATCCTATGTGTTAATCCTGGTTATAAACTATCTGTTTGCCAACTTGTAGATTTTGCGTGAGAGTAACAAACATCCATCCATCCATACAAACTTTCGCGGAAGTAGGATTAGATTAAACATACCTTTAAGTGATTCATAATAATCATATTCAGCCTATAATGTTCCCACTCCTGGGACACAGGCCTCCTCTTTCTGTGACATGGAGTGGGCTATAATCCACCATACGTTCCCAGTGCCAGTTGATGGATGTAACATGTCTTTGAATTTTTGGTTCTGGGACATGCTTAATTTATAAGTGATTATTTTCTACGAATTCCCATGAGTTTAATGTGGCCCTAGTATACAGTGGAACTTCTCTATCTCGTACTCCATGCTGCCAATATCCCCACTTCAAAGAAACTGTAGATCAAAGTGAAAAAGAATAATGTTCATAACAAATTCTCTACAATTTTGTAATATTTCCGTTCAGTCAGTTGAGCGAAATTAATAAAAAACTCTGTTAAATGTTTGTCGGACAGCACTATGGGGTTCCGTAGTAGGATTAATATTTTCTTGTCATAGGCGCCGCCGGCAAGTTTATTTTCAGGGGGTTGCATCTTCAGCTCAACGAAGCTGGCTCGATCATTTTTGCTCTTCACCTATGATGTAGTGGATATGTTACATTATCGTTCGTTCATACATACAAGGAGTCACTTTGTCAACTTAAGTTAATTAGATTTTCAGAAATAGGAGTTCAGTTATTTTATTGCCTATACACAAAAGGTTTAGAATCGAGAGATTGCAGAATACAATCCAACATTTTAGGATCTCGCTTCAAATGTGTTGAATATTCAGATATTTTAGTTCTGAATGTTTTTACACCTACATTTCATTTTGAAGTCAGGGAGGTGCAAGTGCACCCTCTTGCACCCCGCTCCCAGCGCCCATGTTTCTTGTTAATAAGCACAACACACTGATTCAGAATTGAAGCTTTAAAAGCTTACAATTATGTCCTTTACTGGTAAACAAGACCCAGCGGTTTAGGTTGGACGTTGTCTGTCAGAGAATTTAAGATTTTTATTAAATGTGATTCATCATTTTCCTGCCCGTGTCCAAATTTATTTGGGGTGGGTGCAACATCACCATTCACACAGTCTGATTGGTTGATGAACATGAAAACAACCAAAGGTATAGAAAGGTGAAACTGTAAGATTTTATGTAGGTACAGGTATTTGTAAGAGATACGGTCATTGACCCACCCATATTTTCTAGCATTTCAAAAACTGGAATAAAGTTCGTTAACGTCCTGAATTTTCTATCACATGCTCCAATAACCCAAACATATATAGTTTATTATTTGGGTTCCTACAGGGAGATATTAGGGAAAGGGCAATGACCGCTATTGCCATGCTAAACACAACAGCTATTATACGTAGCCTGCCACATGAATCCGTAAAAAAAAAAATACAACAGTAGGTAAAGATCAGAAGGCCGATTCCCGTAATTAAAAACGTTCAAAATCTAGTCGCAATCTCATCTCAGCGACAATCAATGTCAAAAACTTGTCAAAAATGTAGGGAGTTCTATTTTTGACAGATTGAGACTGAGATCAGATTGTGAACGTTCTTAAAGTTACGAGAACTGCCCCTCAGGTTTTCTCAATTGAGCCACGGAACCTTAAAAAATCCGCCTGCAAAAGAAACTAATCGCATAAATTAAATTTCCTTTGAAAGTTTTCTATTAGCGTACGTCGGATTTATACTTAAAATGGAATGTAAGTAACGCAGTCATTTAAAAATTCTTAGGACTTTTGAAGTGAAGTATTTTGCAGAGTTTTCTTTTTTACTAAGGGCGCATTCCACTAAACTTTTATACATAGAATAAGTCTTATACTGAGAATAAATTTTGAATTTTTGACAGTTTTTCAATTCCATCGACCAAAATTGGGGTCAAATTGACTTTTGACAGTTCTAACTGTCAAACGTCAATTTTATTCCACGGACAAAATATACCAGAAGGCCAATTCTCGTAATATAAAACGTTTAAAATCTAGTCACAGTCTCATCTCGGCGACAAACAAATGTCAAAAACTTGTCAAAATGTGGGGAAATTAGAGGTATTTTTGACAGATTGAGATCAAACTGTAAACGTTCTTAAAATTACGAGAATTGCCCTCTGACTTTGGTCAAATCAGCCCTAAGTAGTAATGTTCTTGTGTGTTCTTTGAAATTTGTGTGGTATGAATGAAATGCACCGACCCCAGCGTGGTTTGGCCAGACTCGATTAATCGAATGAATCCCATGATTCGCACTAGCCCCTGTAGCCTCATATTTCATGGTGCTACAGAGACCATTGCATATCGAGAAGTAGACCGGGGGGCGCAGTATTGGTAGGGAAGATGACGTGCCCTAAGTATAGTGAAGGATGGTAATATGATTATTATTACATTAAGTCTGTGTAAATGTTCTCGAAAATCTGGTTGCAGGTTGGAATTGGAAACCTGAGCATCTAAAACATTATTAAAATTAAGATCTATAAGTATGCATTTTACATAAGCTACTGCTTATCTGACCTCCACAACCAAAATACTGGGTAACACGATAGCTCTTGGTAAGACTGGTTGTCACGTAGCTTGATCTTCGAACGACCCATGCGGCTGTTATCATTTAGCCACAAGCCTATCTACGCTCAAAATTTATCCTCCTAAATTGAGATGCTGATAGTAATTCTCCATTCCTGAAAACTGCTTACTACAGTACAATTAAAAATAAAAGATGGCGCGCTTACGCTGTCGAAAATTTAATCTTCCCTAAAAGGTCCTCGCTGATAATTTTAATAATTGTTAGGGACCTAATATCTTCGTGAATTGCCGTTTTGGGTAAAACAATTTATATAATGAATTGTTTTAAATAACTCATGCTGGGGAGGAATGCCAAGAGTTCGAGTTATGATAGATATTTCGTTAATGGTTCTCAATTTTGATCGTAATGAATTGGAATGTTTTGAAAATGAAGGTTTGGAAAGCTTGACGTTACCTACTAATCAAAAAGTTACGTCTCAATATTATTGATTCTAAACTGAGCCTATAGAAATGTTGCTTCGAGTTAATTTAAGAGGATTACAGGACCTAAACGCAAAAAACGCAAGTTTTAGAAGCAATAAAAGTATGTGATCGACTACAGTATAGAAAATCAGAAAAATATATGATATTCTTCAGGGTATATGCTAGGTAGATAGTGTGTTGAAAACATACGATAGAAAAAAATCATGAAGATACCTCTAAAAACTTTCTTTTAACAATAAAAACCATACTAAAATACATACAATCATTCTGATTTTTTGTCAGATTATTCTACAAGCAACATACTAAATCACTAGTGTTTTAATTTTTTAGTCAAAATAATAGATTTTTTGTAAATAGATAATTACTTCATATTTTGCAATACATTACCAGCGTTGTGTCATCGCGCTTCTCTTTCTTTTCTATGCAGTCCGACAGTGACCGCGCTTTAGGTCGTGTAATCCCCTTAATACATACCACTATGGTTAATGGTGGGATGTGGAGGGGCTCGTGGCGAAATAATAACAGCCACACGGGTCGATCGAATGTTAAGCAGTGCTTGCCGCGGTCATTTCGTGAATGGGTGACCATCCACTACATATCGAGACCTCTCTGTGCCCCGAATACCACGTTAAGCCGCTGATCTCCGTTGTCATTCGTAGATCTTTGACAGTCGTATGGTAGTCAGAAGCCCAAAATTCTGACAACCAGTCTTACTTAGGAGAATTGTGTTACCCAGTTACTGGGTTGTGGAGGTCACATAGGCAGTCGCTCCATGTAAAATACGGACCCCAACATAGTTAGGAAACGGCTAGGCGGATTGATTGTAGTAAGCAGTTTGGAGGAATGGAGAATTTCTATTAGCATCTTAATTAACGAGGTTAGGTTATGAGCTCAGAATAACTCATTTGTTAGATGGAAGCTGTTACCAGCGAATTTGTTTGCATTCAAACTTCAACTCCATGTTTGATCAGCTTTCCTACTAACAGCTTTGCTAATGTAATGTAATGTAGGTACCTACTTGATTTTGAAGCTAACCTGCAATAATAGCGGCGAGTACTTGCACAGGCATAACCAAGTAGCCAGGAATATTCACCAGCAACTGCTTTGAAATATAAACTTGTAATAGATTCTGAGGTACCTACCGTATTACAAGTATGTGTCCCACACAGAGGGGTAATTGCGTAACACTATCAGTAGCAATTGGTTTCATTTTGACAGTTCTCCAAAATTCATTGCGTTATTTACGTTGTTGAGCAGACAAATTTTTCGAACTTATGAAGCAATGGATTAGCAGTATCCTTCAAAATTATTCAGATTGTAATTGATAGTCATGATAGTGTGTTACGCAATTAGGGTGCTGTTGTGCTATTCTGTAAATATCTCACCGTGAAAACTTAGGTGAAGTGAGTTTGAAATGAGTTGTCAATCTCTAGATTCCCTAGCGTTTTAGGTAAGATGACAATTGACTTCAAGCTCACTTCACAAAAGTTTTTACGGTGAGATTTTTACGGAATAGATTGGCTGTTCTCGAAAACAATCATATCACGTTGTACTGGGATCGGTCTATCATTACTGACAGGACTATTGTCGCCAATTATAAGCCTAATGATATACTGGTGATAGATCGATTGGCGCACTGCACAATGATTGTCGATGTTACTATTCCACTTGACGAGAACCTCGTGAAAGCTGAGAAAGAGAAGTAAATTAAATATCTCGACTTAGCACACGAGGTTTTTGGCCTGTGGAATGTGAGCTCGGCTGTCATTGTGTCTATTGCCGTATCGGCCAATAGCCTGATGGCCGAAAGCCTAGATCAACATCTCTCGAGGCACTCGTTAGGCGGTTGGATCAATAATCAAGGGCCTGATTCAGAGGGCAGTACTAATCCATATGGCTCCCATCATGAGGAGGTTCCTGTCTCTGGAGCCGTAACCATCGGTAGCTTGGAACTTGCTTCCGATACCTGCGGACCACACTTTTTTATATTTTTAAAAGTTTTGTATACTTAAAAATATTAAAAAATATTTTATATGAAAATAAATAAACGAATAATAATAATAGCCTTTAACAATCTTTAAATCTTTTCACAACGATCTTAAAAGTTTTACATTACATTACGTTTATTAGAAACAAGTTTGTTTATTACATTGGTAAAGATTGTTTTGCTTTAGCGTAGGCCTTCCCCATAACTCCCTTTCTAGAAACATCATCTTCCACTCAATTCATCCATCGTTTCTTTGGTTTTTCCCTACTCGTCATAATTATAGGCACGAAAAAAAAAAGGGTGTGTTATGAAAACTTAAGACAGGAGCCGAGTATACGCGATTCAGCATCACCCGGAATAGAAAACCTGTAATACGAAATCTTCTACATTACGTTTCTTTTCGAGAAATTAAAACCTCTACAGAAGCAAAGCCTTGGAAATGGCCAGTATTCATTTTAACATGACTTCATAGGTTTTTATTTATCAAAAAACACTGGCTGGTCGGCGGTCTACCAAAAAGAGCAAAATGAAATAAATGTCAGAAATGTATAATTCGGCGGGCACTTTGAACTGTGGACTCGTGAAAGTTTTTTTTTCTTTGTTGCATATTTTTGGCAGTGGCAGTGTCGCGGTAGGGCTGGGCTTTTGTGTGAGCGGAGGCTTAGTTTAATTAATAAGATGTAACTGTCTTCTTATTATTTTGATCATAAGAGATAGGTGTCGTCGCCGAGGGAGAACTAGGAAACGCTGGGTTTACGGGAGGTTGGTCGGAGAAGGCAATGAACAAAGAATATTGGGAAGCTTTAACATTGGAGACCTTTGTCTAGCAGTAGGTCAATACAGGTTGAAAAAAAAATCGATGTTGGTAAGCCACAGTGTCCATGCAGTGGTTGCATGGCGACGAGAGTCTTCGCTAAGGTTTAGGAAACAATGGCACCAAGAGTTGAGTTGTGATTCCACAATTTGGTCTGAATAGGTATGCTGCATTGTAACCTCAGTTTACGGGATATATTTGCCGAGCAAAAGCGGGAAATAATTATTGAAAAAGTATTTCAACTTTTTGCTGATCCTAATATTTTAACAGTTTCAGAAACTAACACATACTGAAAACGCTCGTGCCTGTCCTAAGTCGCGTTTATTCTTATACAAAAATTAATTCGAAGGTAATTTTTTTGGCGTGGTCTACCCAAATGCGATGCCATCTTCAATAAAACCGACACCTACCACTTGCAAATACAACTACACTTTGTTTCTCTTTTTCTATTGTCTTACAATCACACACAACCAATCAATCTGCCTAGCCTCTTCTACACTACGTTGAGGTCGGCTTTCAGGCTGACTGGATACAGCTGAATACCCGTATTTTACATAGAGCGACTGCCTATCTGTCCTCCACAACCCGGTTACTAGATAACCTTGTTGAGACTGGTTGCCAGATTTTTGGGCTTCTTCGAATAACAGCCGGGACCAGCGGCTAAACGTGCTTTCCGAGGCATTGAGGGGTTTCGATAGTAATGGATGGTCACTCATCCACGAACCGACCGCGGCAAGCTTAGATTAACCTTCGATCGACTCAACTGTTATTATTAAGTCACGAGCCCCTCACAATCACGCACACCCACTCATTAAGAAATTGTATAATCACTCCCCCCCACACACGCTCACTAAAACAGTTTCGAGTCGCAACAAAATATTTTTAGCTCTAAAATATTTCCACTGGACGAACATTTTTGTAGTAAAATTCTTTTTTCGCACACTCAGCGAGTTTCCGTCGCACCGTGCCGCTTAAAATCTGAGCTTTAAAACGTTATGTGCCTGCTTAAGAGGAAGGTGTTTCGGATTTTGAAAGAGAAAATGTTGACACGTGAATGGGATATTGTTGTGTGTGATGCGTAGTTCGCATGTGGCGTTGTAGATGCCGCCACTGCCATATTGTTATTATTACTTAACAAATTTCCTCGTTTGTCTGGAGTCGCAAGCTCTACTGCTGAACATGAGGTCTTGGGTTCGATTCCCAGGTCGGGCAAAGTGTTTTTAGGTTTCTTCATTAGGAATTTCTCAGTAGCAGGCTGGACTCTGGATTTTTGCCCGGCTGGTGGCAATAGGCTCGCCCTCTATTACATGGGGCTTAAAACTGCAGGCGAAATGTGGGTGTACTATATGTGTACACCTCTGCCTAATTCTTCGGGGAAAACAGGCATGATGTTTTGGTTTGTTTTTTTTTTGTAAATTTTAAATTTATGCTGCCGTAATCCGGCAGCAAAAATTTGCGATGTGTATCCAAAAGTAAAACAAAGGTGCTTCTGAAAACTAAAACTACAAAGATTTATGTAAATTAAAATACTTATCAACAGTTTTTCTGACTGTAAAAATTGAAAAGTAGCACAGTAAAGTCTTATTGTGATTTTGAACTGAAGATATGCTAAGTTACGGTGAACTGTAATTGTCATTGGACTCTCTAATACAGCACAATAACTAATGGTCTCAAGAGACAACAATGAATGGTGCGATAACTCAGTAGCGCTAGACAACGACTTATGAGCATCTCTAGGCAGATTGCATTTAAGTAGGTAGGTACGCCTAAATGTGTACGAATTATTCTGCTATTTGTTTTGCTAGTGAGAGAGATGTCTCAACTTTGTTATGTTTAAGTCCCATAAACTAGGGGATTGGTCTGCTACTATTAACTGGGCACAAATACAAATGACTGATGTAGAAACCCAGAACGCTTTGCTTATTTGGAATCAAGGACCTCGTTAATATTATTTCGTATAATTTTAACCATGCTATAAAGCTCAAAATATAGAAACAAAATATCTGGCTATAAGGTAAGATAGAAAACAAATTTATTTGACCCAGGTTAAGGCAAACAATATACAAACAAAACAAAAGAAACAGATAAAACTTAGTTGTAAACTTGTAACAGTATTTTGTGCCTCACGGCTGCGAAAAATAGGCTCAGTTCAGCATAAATATCCGACAACTAGTGCCAGACGCTGGTTTTCGATTGGACCTTATGGTACAAGGGCCTCTTCAGTATTTGCCTGTCCTTCCCCTTTTTAACCCATCCAAAGGTTGTCTTTAAAAGATCGCTCTCAGCAATAAGACCGCCCATTTTGTCACCCTTTGTAAAGTTTATTTATATGTCTGTAACTTACGAATGTAAACCAGTTTTATAATGTGTGTCATTGTGTGTGTGTATATTATTATATAAAATTTTTCTTTCCCGGATAAAATTAAACTCCACCCGGTTTTCAAAATCAACCTTCGCCTTAAGAGCGGAGGACGAAAACCGTGCATAATTAATATCTTTGAGCGGACACACATTGCATATTCATGAGCGAGACGCCTCAGCATAAAACTAGATTATTAGACTGTTTTCTATCATTCCTAATTGTTATTAATTGTGTGGTAATATTCTTGATTATTCTGAGCATACATACATACATAATCAGCCTATAATGTTCCCACTGCTGGGACACTGGCGTCCTCTCAGTGAGAGGGAGTGGGTCGTAATTCACCACGTGGGCCCAGTGCGGGTTGGCAGTCTTCGAATTTTTGGTTCTAGCACATGCCGGTTTCCTCACGACGTTTTCCTTCACCATTTTGAGAGCAGTGGTGATGAAATAATTTACACAATGTAAAGCGCCTGTTTGGATTCGAACCTACGACCTACAACTCGTAAGCCCGTTACCACTTCGCCACCACCGCTGCATTATGAGCATAAATGTCTGTATAAATCGAAGGACGGTTTCTCGGAAATCTGGTTGCAGGTTAGAAACCTGCGGGCTATTTGCGTAACACACTAATTGTAGCTTGGCTTTCATTTTGACAGTTCAACAACATTCATTGCGTTTTACGTTGTTGAGCAGACAATTTTTTTTTCTACATATGAAGCAATGGATTAGCAAAAGAAACAAAATAACAATGATAGAGCAATGGATTTACTAGGAAGCCAGGTGGGGCCATTGTCGGCACAACTTGGTCAGGTCTACTCCGTTGAGCCGCAGCGCGACTGTAGAGCCACAGCGCAAACTCTGCCCCAGCTCTTGTCGTGGTCTCTGTGCACTAACACCTGCACTATGGAAGACCTTTGCGAGGCCAAGGATAACGCCGTCAAAGTGGCCGAATTCTGGTTAAAGCATATTTAAAACAAACAAATGGAATCATCGATACGATTCTTCATCGTATCGATGATTCCATTTGTTTGACTATTTGTTGCAATTGCGAAGTATTCTTAGCAATTGCATCAAATAGTCATGAATCCCATGTTTTCACTTTGTGTGCACCGTATCAGTTCTTTGTCTATTCATTTGACTAGAACCAAACAGAGTGGAAGTGAAGAGCAATTTAAAACAATTAAACACCCAACAATACGTGGGGAAGCAGAGTATAGTCACAACAGCGCGTAGGTGAGCGTCCGAGATCATCATGGAACAGTAAATAGAGTTTGACACTTGAACATGCTCAATCTGTGCATTCTGTTTGTCTTAATGTCTTTGTACTTGTATATTTTACTATAGCTGTCCCGTTTTAGCATGGCAATAGCGATCACTAACCCACCTACATTTTCTAGCATTTTTATTTAAATAACTGAAATAAAGTCCGACTACGTCATGTGTCAATATCTATCGTGATCTTCAACGTGTTCTAATAACGAAAAACCAAACAGTTTATTGTATTTACGAAAACGCCAAACAGATGAGGATTAAACCCAGCAATAATGAATGTGTGCTATTGTAGAAAACATAGCTGCTGTTAACTTCCAATTTTCATTAGCCGTCCCCCGACGCGACGTGAGGACGCTTGGATCAAAATATTTCCTGCAAGTTATATTAAACTTAAAGGGCCAATTCAATATATATTATTATTTTAGTTTTTAGAGGATTTTGTTTAAGTCGGGGGTTTTTTAAATTTTTAATTTATTGATCATGATCACATTAGGGAATGAACAATAATGTAAGTACGACGTTCCACCAAGCATGTGAAGCGCGAGTGCAAATCAATAAATTCAATGCACTGTAAGGGAAGTCACAGTGATTACCAATAGCACAGTCACAATAAATCAATGACGGCTCGATCGATCTCCTCGTTTTTTATTTGTTTTGAATTTTGGCGGGCCGCCGCCTCAGTATCCCGGAGTTACGTCAAGTTGACAGCTGTCAAATCCGTAAGTTTAGCTGAAAACGTTTAGTTTAAATTTACTTATTCGTACGTTTACATCAACTATGTAAGTTTAGCGTCGCAAAATCTCTAGACGCGCCGTCAAGCTTGTAAATATTTTTAAAACATTTAACCGCAGGGTAACCGTTATAGTTTATCAATTCGGGTAGAAATTAACTGTCATAACATCTTGCGTGTGACCCCCCAGCTGGATGGACCTACGACTTTAGGAAGGTGGCTGGGGCTGACTGGATGCGGAAGACGGAGGACAGGGTGCTGTGGCCCAGCCTGGGAGAGGCCTATGTCCAGCAGTGGATTACGATAGGCTGAGTTGATGAACATCTTCCGGCGGTATTTGATGTAAGCGTCTAAAATCAAAATAACATGTTTTTGGTTACAGATTCATGGTAATTAACAATTAAAGACACAATTTTTTGCCAAGCCACACTCAACCTTAGTTGTAACATTTAAAATTCTACTTAAATAATTTAATCACGTTTTTCGTTCCGTCTAAAACTTTCCGTAAGCGTCTAAAATCTCTCCTGCCCAGCCGTATACACTTAAATGTGTAGTGAATCATATCCTACCTCACATCTAAGCTCCGCGGTGACTGCGACATAAGTACAGATAGACGCTACGTCCCCTTTTGATTCGGAACACTTCATTTACACTAGTACGGCGAACAAAACATTGTTATAGTGGTTTTTACTTAGCGCTACACATGGCTGGGATACACTGAGAACATATAATTTGAGATTGCAGATTGTTTTGTGAACATAAACTGACGCTGTCTTTACATGGGGGTAGGCAGAAACTACAGAACGCCACGTGCTGCGATCCTTAGAGCTTGTCCAGAAAGGGCGAATTCGCCGCGATCCTCTCGTGCGTATTACGCGCGACCGTTGCGTCCAGAAGGAGCGTACCTACGCGCGAGCATTTGGGTTCGAATTCCGATTGTCAGTAGAAAACATGGAGTTGAACGCTCTGGAATTCGCGCGTCAACTGGACGCAACAAGGAGTCTCTAGTATCTCGACTCGCGCGCAATACGCGCGAATCAAGCGCGAGTCGAGAGTCTGGCGATCTGCACGCGATTTACGCGCGTATTTTGAAATCGCGCGATGTTTGTGGACGCGATGTATTGGCGCCTAGTATCTCGTTAACGCGCGAACAAATTCGCGCGAAACGTTTCGCGGCGAATTCGCCCCTTCTGGACAAGGTCTTACATAATCCTTTTGCTTCGTTTACGTTCATACATCTTACGGTCATACTCGCACGTAACGGTGTAGTTTCTTGCCCATTCTTCTCCATACGACTACCTTTGGAAAAGGCGACTAGAATCAATTCTATTTTTAGCGCCACCTCGATTCAAACCTTGCAATACGCGTCTAGGTCGTCTCGCCACCTCTTCCTGGGCCGGCCTCGGCGGCGCCGTCCATTCTCAGGCACCCATCGTTCGATATATAAATATCTAACTCCGATCAATTCCTGTATTTAAAAACGTTCAAATCGAGTTGCAATGTCATCTCAGCAACCATCAATTTGATAGATTGAAACTGAGATTAGATTCCGATCTTTCTTGAAAATACGGGAATTGCCCCTCTGAGATTTCGAAACAGTAAAGAAGCAGAAAAAATATTTGCGACCTAAAATGTAGCGAAATCAATCACGAACCAGACTCACCTTAAAAAAATATCCCCCTTTTTATCTCCACCCTTATCTCACCCCCGGTGTGCTCCAGCCTGCCTGAATGACGCTCAAGAGGGGTACAAAACAACGAGGATGTTGGAAAGTGATATCATCCGCGTCATATTGAAGATTAACTGACCGACTGAGCTGTTATGGGGATTAAGATAGGTTTTGCTATATTTTTTTACCTGTTTATGGTGTTATACAGGTTCCCATTAAAATAGTTGGACAACATTTAACACAGCGCTCAGTACGTCTAACCAAAGATATGCAAGCAAAAAAAACACTGATTAAAGTGATTTTATTTTGACCTAAAATAATAAATTGCCGGCACATTAGTGTATTTTTGTTAGCTGATTATTTTTCTTGTAAGTAGGTATCTAATGGGTTTTTCTTATTTTTAACATCGTCCTTATTTTGGTGGTCTGAATGATTTCTAAAGGTTTGTCCATCTATTTTAATGGGACCTTATATTTATATGATTGATTGTAGACGAAAGAAACGAGAAAGTTTTCAACGTTTGAATGAAAACTTAAGGTTTGGCGCTGCCTAATTTGTTACTTACATTAATTTAGGAGCTTACTTAGACTAAAAGGTTTTTTTCGCCTTTACGTGTCTTTTCCCATCAGTTTAATTTAGTTAAAAAAATTATTTTTACTTTACTGAACCGATTTAATTGAATTACTTGTATCAAATTGTTTTGTTCGCGGTAAATATTATGGTACAGTCGACCGCAGTTCTAACAGAATAAGAGTCCAGCTTATACGGGCTTTGTTACAACAGGCGGGCCGCCTATAACTGTCCAAGTTCTTGTAAATGTAAGACTTTATTTAGTTTATTTTAAACCTTTGTTGACGCAGCTTACGTTACACATTCAATCTTGCTTTGCCTAAAAAAAATACTCACCGTGAAAACGCGAAGTGAGCTTGAAGTGAGCTGTCATTCCAGCTGATTGACACTATTGACAGCTCACTTCACTTAAGATTTCACGATGACATTTATATTACAGAATAGACCAGTTGCTTCGAATCAATAAAAAAATTAACATAGGTACATACACGACCACGACAGTTGAACAGCCTGTCACCAACCCTTGAGAAAGATAGAAGGTTCCGCTTACATGCTATTTGTACGCCGTTAACGGCAAAACATAGAGACCTCTGTACCTATTTTATTTTAAACAACTATTTTTACACCTATGTTTAACAAATAAAAAACTTTGACTTTGACTTCCTTTTCCCTCCTAAAAACAACGCCACATGATGATGATGATGATGATGATGATGATGATGGGGCTCCCTTTTCCGCACTTAGACTCTCATTTGGTCCGTTGTACGTAGGGATTCTGGCTAAGAAAGCCAGCCTAGCTCCGCCCAAAAGCACAGAAGCTTCCTGGGAGCTTCGCAGGCTTCACGGAGCGACCTCACTGTTCCGAGGATTTCTTTACGTTGAGAAGCCACGGCCTCGCATTCCAGGATGACGTGGGCGGCTGATTCCTCGGCGTCAAGGCAGCCCCTGCAGAGGGAGCTGTCCGTGGCGCCTATGTTAAAAAGATGTTTGTTGAGGTGGTTATGGCCCGTAATTATACCTATTATTATTCTAAGGTTATTTCTACTTAAGCTTAGAAGTTTTTTTGTTAGTCGCGGATGTACCATTGGTAAAGCCAATTTCGACTGTCTACAGTCTGTTACCCGTGACCATCTGTTGTTATGGAGTTCAGTCGATCTTTGGCGAATCCACGCACGAATTTGTGAGAAAGGCAGAGGGAGAAGTGGGTACGGGCCTAGCACCTCCAAGTCAGAGCCTCTCTTCGCAAGTTCATCTGCAGCATCATTGCCCAAGGATCCACTGTGCCCTTTGATCCACTGGAGTGTGATTCGATTGCACGTCGATAAACTCTCCAAAGCTAAATGGCACTCAAAGATTAGTTTGTTGTTAGTTTGTTTGTTCTCTAAAGCTTTGAGCACAGATAAACTGTCGGATAAGAATTTAATGCCGTAATACCGGATGCCTAAGCGCTTTACTGCTATTGCGGCTTGTGTTAAGGCAACACATTCACATTGAAAGATCGAACTGTGTATGCCTAGTGGTATGTAGAAGTTAATATTAAGGTCAAGGGAGTGTACGCCAGCACCTGAACCGTTTTGTGTCTTTGAGCCGTCTGTGTAGATGCGCACTTCATTGGCTCCTGACTGATCCCTATCTTCCTGAGCTGTTTGTATAACGTAGTTTTTGTTAAACATCGGTTGGTTTGGTGTTCTATCACACGGGGCAGCGATGAGAGGCTGGTACACAATCGCCCGGTTCAGGATTTTAGCGTGTGGACTGTTGAGGTTATTGCCCCATATGCCCAGGTGCATTAGCCTGATGGCAGCTAGCGCCGCCTCCTGCTGTATGTACAGGTCAAGGGGAGTTAATTGAAGGGCTATCTCCATGGCTGCTGTTGGGGTGGTTCTCATGCAGCCAGTGGCAGCTGAACAGGCCAGTCGTTGGAAGCGTTGTAGTCTGGTAATAGTGGTCGAGAGTTCGGTCCTCGTCCACCAAACCAGAGCGCCATAAGCCAACATTGGCCTGACCAGCGCTTTGTATAACCACAGAGTGATCTTCGGAGAGAGCCCCCATGTTTTTCCTAACATTCTTTTACATTGATAGAATACAATTGTGCTTTTGTTAAGTTTGTAGTCAAGATGCTTGTTCCAGAGCAGTTTGCTATCCAGGATCACCCCCAAGTACTTGACTTCATCTTTAAGTGTTAGTTCTGTGTTGAAAAGTTTTGGAAGCCTATGGGGTCCAATGGTTCTTTTGTTGGTGAACATTATTAATTCTGTCTTCAAGGGGTTAACCGATAGTTCGTGCTTCGAGCACCAACCCTCGATTATTTTGAAGGCCCTACGCATGAGATCGCATAGGATACCCTCAAACTTCCCCGAAATCAGAATTGCTATGTCATCCGCATATCCCACCGAGTAAAGACTGCTGGCGTTGAGCTCTGCAATGAGCTCATTTACGACTAAGTTCCACAGCAGTGGTGACAGCACCCCACCCTGTGGGCAGCCCCTACTCACGATACCTCGTGTGGTGGTATTCACGGTAAATTGAATAGCACGGTGTTTTAACATGTTATTTATCCATTCTATGAGTGTTCGCGCAACACCGTGCGTGGCAAGTGCCCGTTCGATGCTGGCGAAGTTAGTTTTGTCGAAAGCACCTTCTATGTCAATGAAGGCGCCTAATGTTGGGTTTTTGGCATTAAGAGCATTTCCTATGCGTGACACTACGCTGTGGAGTGCTGATTCAGTTGATTTGCCTGCACAGTAGGCGTGTTGATTAGGGTGTAGAGGTCTATGTACCGAAATTTGGGATCTTATCTTCCTATCTCCCAGCCTCTCCAGTGTTTTCAAGAAGAACGAGGAGAGGCTTATAGGTCTAAAAGCTTTGGGCTGGGTATAGTCGCCCCTACCAGGTTTCGGTATAAAGATTATTTTTACTTCCCGCCATTTCAAGGGAATGTAGCGGTGTGCCAGGCATGCCCGAAACACCTCAGCGAGGTAACTAGCCAGTAAGTCTCGGCTCCACCTGAGCAGAGCCGGGAAGATACCGTCTAGTCCTGCTGCCTTGAAGGGTAGGAAGGTGTTGATTGCCCACGTTATTTTGTCTTTATCGATTACCTCTGACGCCACTTCCCAATCTAGGATGCTCGTGGGCCTCTCCCTGTGCGGTTCCCAGCTTTGCTGGGTGGCAATCTGGCATCCTGGGAAGTGGGTGGTCAGGAGTAGTTCGCTTGTCTCAGCGTCGTTTGTTGTGTAGGTGTTGTCTGGTTTTTTTAGGCATCCTATTGAGTGGTCTGTCTCTTTAGCAAGACAGGTTTTGACTCTCATTGCCTGGTTGTTATTTTCAATGTTAGTACAGAAACGCCTCCAGCTATTCTTCCCTCTGAGTCGTATCAGTTTTTTATATATTTTACGAGCTGTTGTATAGCGGTCCCAGTCAACTGGCGACCTTGTGTTCCTAGCTCTGTTGAACAGTCTTCTCAGCCTGCGTCGGTGTCTTTCCAGTTCAGGACTCCACCAGGAACGGCGACCTCCCTGCCTGGGTACCGTGAGGGGACAAGACTGTTCAAAGCTAGATATCAGGATGGATGTGATCTTGTTGACATGTTCGTCTAAGTTGGTTACTGGTATTTCAGCCGGAAGGGCGGGTATTTTGGCTAGTTCAGCTTTAACGAGTTTAGTGAACTTGACTCGGTCTGTGTTGCGAGGAATCCTTCTTGGTTGTGGTTTGGTTAAGTTGAAGTTGATGGTATAGCGGATCCATCTGTGGTCTGAGCATGATATCTCGGTGGACACATGCCAGTCCTGTATGGAGTTGGATATACCTATGGTTGCTAAAGTAAGGTCTATTATTGTTTGCGATCTTGCGTTTATGAAGGTAGGTTCGGAGCCCTTGTTAAGTAGAACAAGGTTATTACTAAGAATAAAATCAAGCATTTCCTCACCTCGGTTGTTGGTTTTGACATTACCCCAGAGCGTGTGATGCGCGTTGGAGTCAGTCGCGATGATTAGTTCCAGTTTCTCCTTTTCACAGTACTCAACCAGTGAGGCGAGCTCTGGCAGAGGCACGTCCTCATCGCCCGGCAGGTAAGCCGAGGCTAGTACAATGTCCGGGAGTTCCTGTTCGGTTCTGAAAAGCCTGACTGCTGTCAGGTCCCTTGAACAGAATTCGTTAATTAAAAGGTTAGGTACAAGTTTGGGAACAAGAATGCAGGTGCGTGGGTTACTAGCGGAGGTGTCTAGTAGCAACTTACCTCCTATGTTACCAAGACCGCATATTCTGCCACCCCTAATCCACGGCTCTTGGATAAGGGCGATGGTCTTTTCTTGTTGGTTCTCCAGCACTCTGCGCAAGGTGGCCGACGCAGATTGACTGTGCTGGAGGTTGGTCTGTAGGATCCTAGTCCCGCACAGGAGAGGAGCAGAGGCTGCTGTCCTCGCCCTCACTTCTCTCCTCTGGCGGAAAGCAATCCTCGTCCGAAGTCAGACCGGACGAGGGTGGATCCCTCATTGAGCCCGTTGTTGATAGAACCTCCAGCGCTGCCATGGAGGTCGCCAACTCTACCGCCTCCCCAACAGTCTCCATCGCTAGAGGCGACGGTGAACGCTCAGGAAGCGGCAGACCAGGTTCCCTTTCTGGCGCACTCGAGGCTGCTTCTGTTGTTAGCGCGGCGGCATCCTCCTTGGTACCACCCTCCTCCAGGAAGCGGATGTATATACTGCCCATAAGGTAGTATACTCGCCGTTGTTGGTCTTTTATTATTTTGACCATGGGTTCCGGCACACGAAAGAAGAGACAAGTACCCGGGGGCTCCTGCCTAGCCCTTTCGTGTGTCAGTGTCCAGGTGTTCATTTTCAGGTTCGGGTTCTGCCTCGCCAACATCCTGAGCAGTTCTGTTGTGTCCTCGCTGTTCTCGGGGACAAACAGAACACAACGCCACAGTACTTCACGGACTTTTCTTAGGAAAAATTATATTCAAGATAAAAATAAGTAAACTCGGAAACAACAAGTACTTACTAACTTAAAAACAAGATCCGAGTTATTCAGCAAAAAGCATTACTTCGCAAAACTGAAACAAGCTTAGGTTGTATTTTTATTTTTTTCATAGAATAGGGCGATGTCACAGCGAAAGGTACGCTATGCGAAGCATGATGTAGCTACGTTTGTATTCATCATGTTTGTTGCTCCAATAAGCGTTTACTTTTTGATGTAGCGTTGTGTAAAATCCATGTTTTTTTGGAACGGAGTTCCTTTTGGCACGTCCGAAAAGAGTCTACCTACAGTTTGGCTGTCACAAAACTTACGTAACAGTAGTGTCGTCACGGCCCATTTTTTTAGTCTAGCTATCAATCGCCAGGTGTGCAAAAGCGAAGGGAACTTCGTTCCAATACTTAGTTCTGTCAGACAACAGACACAATAGAAAATCTATTGTTCACAGTCACAGGTGACCGCGGTGGCAGTCAGTGCCTGAATAAAAATTTGTATTATACTCGAGTCTAGTAGTTTTTCCACGAGAACAAGTCAAGTCAGCGAGTTGAAACTTGTCGCGTATAGTATAGAAATATTTAGTTACATTCTGAATGTTCGCAGTTTGTTTCTAGCGAATCAGACTTTACTTTATATGTATAAGTAAACGGTTATTTCTAAACAAGGGCAACCAAAAACTTGCTGCAACCGCCAAAATGCATATGGCTACCATTTTGACACACCGATTTGTGATCAGAGAGGCAATTCACGTAATTTTAAGAACGTTCACAGTCTGATCTCAGTCTCTATCTGTCAAAAATACCTCTAATTTCCCTACATTTCTGACAGGTTTTTGACATTGATTGTCGCCGAGATGAGATTGCGACTAGATTTTGAACGTTTCTGGGAATGGGCTTGCAGGCAGTTTTTTACATTTACATAGATAGACAGGAAGTCACTACTATCAGTTCTCATTGAAAATGTCTTTATAATTACTGGGCTACATTCATTGGTACATTGGTCCTATTGTACTTTTATGTAGGTTTTTGAAGTATAATAACATAAAATAACATCACGCCTGTACTGTAACCCTCAAAAGGTTATGCAGAGGTATACCTATAGTACGTCTTCAGCTGCCTAACATTTCGACAGTCATGTTTAAGTGTCATGTAATAATAGGAGGCGGGCTTATTGCCATCACCCGGGCACAAATCCAGACTAAGGGCTACCACTGAGAAATGCCTGATGGAAAAACCCAAAAACACTTTGCCTGACCTGGTAATCGAACCCAGGTCCTCATGCTCAGCAGTTGCGATTGCGACCACGAGACCTATGAGGCAGAGAAGTGAGAGTTAAGCCACACTGCTCATAATATGTAAAATGACGCGCTGCGACAACGCGACGCAACGCGGCGTAACGGAGCAGTGCAATGTGACTTCGCTCTAAAACAGTTATGTTTTAAGCTTTCACTGGACTACCATCCCCGAGTAGCCGTGGACTTTATCAGATTACGTAGACGGCGCTTTACAATGAGGAAATACGTTTTTTAAATGAATTTCATGCGAAATATAAATATTTTACGGGAGAAATGTTTTGACTTTTTCACTTCTTTTATCATTCCAGTTCACAATTAGGTTTTTCTTGTGAAATATGATACAGGTACATAGATGTTATTAAGGTTCTTCAGCTAATTTATGTGATGATCTTGATGTATAGGTACACCGAAACCTATACAAACGGTAAAAGGGGCGATGCTTGGAGGTGGTCTATGTCCAGCAGTGGACGTCTTTTGGCTTGGCTGAAAGGATGATAAACTCAAATTCAAAGCATTTATTTAAATTAAACCAATTACTGTCACTTTTGAATTGTTAAGTGGTCGGTCAGCCAAAAATATGAAGCTAGTTGCTCATTCCAAAGCGTAGTAGATACTTATGGAGAAGAACGGGTAAGAAACTCCATGGAGACTCTTTTATAAAATATTGTTACAAAAATAACTTACATCCTTAATGTTGAATTTAATGACGACATATTTTCATGATGACGACATATTTTCATGAAGACGACGGCTCGAATCGCTCTTCTAGCGGACTATAGCTCAAGGACGGAGGACGTTTCGTAACTCACCTTCATATAGGTACATATATATGATAATCCCTCAATATGTTTCACAACACCCATCAATAAAAAGTGTCGCGTGGTACTAGTTGGCCGCGCCTTAGGTATGTGAGCGGTGAAACGGAGGGGCGGGGGCACTTTACTCAGTACATGCGTTGCGAACCGCCACCTCACCCCTGTCCCCACCTCAGCGGCCAACTAGTTCCGCGCGGGCTGTAGTGATAAATATGAGCTGAGAACGAGGTTTGTGATGAAAGGTTTATCGTTTGATCCCTTATATCTTAGACTGAATTAAGTATGAGCCTCGTAAAACTTAAATGCCTGACTGAGGGAAACGGCTTACAATGATAACAAGGCCTAAACGGAAAAGAGCAGAAACTCGTTACATAGTGACAATTTTGGAATCTTCGTAACCTAATGTCATATTAACTGATCAAAATTAATTAAAAGTAGAACATCACGCTTGTTTTCTCCGAAGGGTTAGGCAGATGTATTATAATACACCCACATTTCGCCAGTTATGTTTAAGTCCCATGTAATAGGGAGCGAGCCTATTGCCATCAACGGGGCACAAATCCAGACATCGGGCTACTACTGATATATCCCTGAAAAAATCTCCAAGTATCCCTACCAGTGGAGATATATCAGTAGGGATATAAGGAACAGGGGACAAATCCGAGATGGAAAAACCCAATAACACTGGCCGACCCGGGAATCGAGCCCAGGACCTCATGCTTAGCAGTAGTGCTTGCGCCCACTAGATCAACGAGGTAATCCGGCGTCAAGCAGCCAGCTGTATTTCGTCGATGCGTAGAAGTTCCAGTGCCTTAGGCTTCTTCTGGGCACGCTCGTTTCATCATAGACCTCATCCATCGCTTTCCATCAGGCGTGATTGATGCCAAGAGCGGACCCAATCAGCAAAAAAAAAAATACACGAATAAAATGAGCCTCTCACATTACCAAACCTAATGCAACAAAATCTCAAAACATAATTGGATCGTTTGAAAGTAAGGTTGTTAGAGTAAGAACGTTCAATAAACGTCTGTGTCAATCGGCGTATCGTCTTTCTATAATGGATGGCCTGTCGATGCCAAGCGTCGGGTTAATCTATTACAGCGTTTCCATTGCTACACGACGGCTGTTAAAAAAACATGTTTTTACGCGTGCGCGTACGCTTTTAAACTTTAAAATAATTCGGCTGTAGTTTTTTGTATAAGTATAATTATGTTATGCAATATCTCCGGCAATTGTAAATCGATTTCGGAAATTTCTTTTTTTAATGGATAGGGGATGCATCAGGGGTGGGCCCATATAAATTTTATTCACTTTGCTTATGTAGTTTTTGAGTTAACTTCGATATACGTATTTAATCCACTTTGTGTATCTTGATGATGTTCTTCCTGTCAGTGTCAGTGACTTTTATACATTAGGCCAAAACTCGTAATCCCGAATCACGCTATTCCGAATGAACGCTACCCGAATCACTCTATCCCGCATGAACGCTATCCCGAATCTCTATTCCGAATGAACGCTATCCCGAATTACGGTCGAGTTCTGTGGCTTATAAAATTGAGTACTACCACCATGGATGACCATCTCGGACATCGATCTACATGGTCTTCATATAACCTGACCAAGATTATGTCTGGACTTTAAAAGAGACTGTGACCTCTGAGTTTGTTTCGGCCTTTCTTCTCAGAGTAGTCAGATAGGAAACGCCGACCTCATCTAGTTTTAAAAAAATATGATTGACGTGTAAATGTGTTTGTGCAAACCTACTTACAGAAATAAAATCATTTATCATGACCACTGAAAAAAATTGACGGAGTCTTCATGAATAACGAACCGACACGAGGTTACGAGTTATCTGGCGTACACATGGAGTAGGTTTTGATTCAGTACGAACCTATTAGAGAAGTATGGTCAACTTTCTGGAGGCGAAGGAGGAGGGAATAGCAACTTAGGCTGATGTTTTTTCCTTCGTCGCCAGAAAGTGAGTGAACGTGTTGCATCAAAATCTGAATTGTTTTGAAGGATATTGCAAATCCATTGTTTCATATGTTCGAAAAATGTGTCCGCTCAACAACGTAAATAACGCAATGTATATTGTACAACTGTCAAAATGAAAGCCATTGCTACTGATAGTGAGTTACGCAACTACCCCGTAGGAATTGATAATTGCATGGAGAGCCCCTCCAGTTGCGGTATCTTTCGACTAAACCCTGATAACAGAGTAATTTGTATGGGGTTTCTACTAGATATAATTTGAATAGCCATGCCTAATATTCGCTTGAATAATCTTTTATCATCCGTAATTTCCACGCGAACAAATACAACACAGATTGTGCCTCTCAATTATTACCTACCTACTCATGGCTTCAAAGATTGGTCCTTACAGACGAGTACCTACTAATGGATGTAGATAAATAGGATATTAAAAAACCGGTCAAGTGCGAGTCGGACTCGCGCACAGAGGGTTCCGTACAAATTTGTAGGTATGTAATTACAAATTAATATGCTCGCAAGAACAACAACACTCCTTTATTTCTATGAAGCAGAATTGCAGTAATATTTAACATTTTCTTTTTAATTAATGCCGCGTTTTCACTGACAACAAAGTAGGGTTTTGTACATTTTACAACATTTCATGTTTTATATAACATGTTTACAACAACATAAAAACATATTTCAGTAATCAAGCTAGTGTCACTCTTATCAGACCTCTTCGGTGATACCAACCCGGGGATACTAGGATAACCTTAAGTAGTCTAGTATCTAATGCACGGCATTAATACTTTAGTCACACGTGTCGTAATGTGCTATTATACTGCACTGGAAAAATATCGGAACAACTAAGGCATTGGAAACGTCCATCGTTTTTGATGATCGCATCTTCAAAAGGGGTTAATGATAGCATCATTTTTCACACCAGACCCTGATGTGTAGGTAGTGATAAAATGTTGCAGTTTATATTGAATTTAAAGACTGAATTCTGATACGAGCTCATTTGTATGAAGATTTTGCTTTCCGTACGTACTGATGATTTTGATAAGTCAGTAGAAATATCTACGATAGTTCGGAAATAATAGGAACATTGCAGAAAAGGGTATTCGTAGCAGCATAGCTATTCACAACCACTCGATACGCTTTCATATCGTATCGAACATCAATCAATGTTATCGTAGGAGTCCTCTAAAGTTTAGATTTTTTTCGGAATTTTCGGGGAAAATTTTGTCAGTTTAAATGAAATAGACGACCACTATTCTTCCGACAGCTGTTTGCTGTCGGAGGCAAGGTAAATCAGGTTATCGAAATGTGTCATTTTCGATACGATAGCGTGTCGGATGATTGTGAATAGTATAGCTGGACACTCTTTGCAGGACTAAGGAGTTTCTCATAGGATAATTTTAAATAAAGAATAATAAACGGAATTGAAGATTTTTATATGGAGCCTGGCATACTTACTGTCGTGCCATTTTGTTTTTTTTTTCAAAATGGCGGCCACGCATGAAACCTATATAAATCGACAGCTGACATCGGCCTCGGTAATTAGCACGCAGCACGTTCCCGTGGGATAATTTCCGACCTCCACACGGACGAAGTCGCTGGCAAAACCTAGTATAATATTATTAAGAAGTAAGATTATCTGGTATCACTTATAATCTGTAGGTACCTAAAGCTTTAATGAGCTTAAATGGAGTACAATTTTCCTATAAAACTAAAAATACATTTTCATTATGTTTGTATTTGTGAACTGTTAGACTTAGTACACAATTCATGCCAGTAGTGAACACTATTACGTAACGCAATCTGCCAACAAGACATAATCTATTGCTGCTACGTGGACACGTTGACTGTTGAATATTCTCTACTACGGAACACGACTGATATGTAGACACAGTGTGACTTTCAAGTAGATACCTATGGTTATTACCAACAAAGATGGCAAGGTACAGACCCCAGCACAACAAGCTACCCGAAACTGTAAAATTTTCCCAATAGAATACACTTTATTATGTACACCATATAAATTACAGACATAAATATAGAAACTAATAGGTTTGGGTTGGCTAAAGCATAAGTGCTTTAGCCATAAAGTTGAAAATCTATTAAAGAAATTTGACAGATTGTAGTAGTTTGATGTGCTGGCGTCTGTACATAAAAATCTTTGCCAATCCTGTTGACTGTTGTTGTAGAAATACGTAACGCTTTGAAAGCGAATGCCACTTCATCATAAAGGGAACCTCTGTGCATAATTTCAGCTTTTTAAGCTTTTATTTTTACAGCCTAACTGAGGGCGGACGTCGCCTTCGAGGTAGACCACTGTGAAGGTGATGTGACAATCTGAAAACGTTTGCAGAGCCAACATGGCCAGAGATCATGACAATTTGGTTTGGAAAGAAATAGTGGAGGCCTTTGCGAAGCAGTGGGACACAATATAGGCTAACAATAAAAAAGTGGTGGCCCAATGGAAACGGCCGCGACTTACGACTTGTAGGTCGAGGGTTTGACCCTAAGCAGGCACTTTGTGTAAATAGTTTAATCACCACTGCTCTCAAAACGGTGAAAGAAAACATCATGAGGAAACCGGCATGTCCTAGCTAGAACCAAAAATTCGAAGACATATTATTGTGACATCCGCCAACCCGCACTGGGCCCGTAGGGTGGTCACTCCCTCTTACAGACAAGACAGGAGCTGTAGTCCCAGCAGTGGGAACATTATAGGCTGAATATGACAAGCTTTTTTGCCTCTCTTTTTTTGGGCTGGGCGTTGACGAGTCAGTCAGAACGTTTTTTAAATATGTATTGATTGATGATTGATTGCTCATTACTAATTCAAAGTTAATTCTGCAGAGTAGCTCTTCTAACCAATTGCATTTATCACTCTAGCGAGACATCAATAAACTAAGGCACTACAATAAATGATCGTATAAGTGGATAAGTTTTATTTCGCTTTTGTTTTACGTCTCATGTTCTAAATCTGCTAAGCAAGCCATTCCATGATTAAATTCTTGGAATCCGGGTCGCGAGCTGTAGATATAAAAACTTTGCCGTGACAGCATTGCCTTACTATGTGTCTTATTCGAAGTTAACTCACTAGAAAATAACTCACCTACCACCTATACTTTTTCAAAAAAGGAAACGTGTGCGGGCGGGGGACGCTCGTCTGGAACGAAGTTCCTTACGCAATACTTGCACGCACAAACCCTCTAAAAGAAAGAGACAGAGAGAGAAAGAGTGAATTTAATCCGCGTTTTTAATACAGATCCATCTAATATACGTTTTTAGAAGCTCTCGTAAACTTTTCGCCATCTTGAATTTTCATTTTACCTCGCTATAGGCTTTGATACCCTCAAAAACCATGAAAACAACACCCATGTTGAAATTAAAAAAAAAAATCGCAACCTTCATCTTCGATTCCCAGTTTGACCTAACTATCGGCTTTAGCACTCTCGAAAACCATGAAAGCTATCTGTCTAGAGAGAAAGTCGCGTGCTGGGTACATAACGCTTTTTACCCGACTGCGCGACGCAAATGATAAAAGATTTTATTTCTGTAAGTAGGTTTGCACAAACACTTTTACACGTCAATCATATTTTAAAAACTAGATGAAAGGAGTGGAGTGGTGGAGTGGCAAAAGAGTGGTAATGTGTTTATTCGTTACGTGACGATTTGTACCTGTTAACCCCTGCCGCAAGCCGCATTGAAGAACTTCGTTCCAAAACTAGATAACTCTAGAGAGTTACAACCCGATTAAACTTTATGGCGGCTCGGAACATGAGGTGAGTCGCTGCGCAGTAACAAATTCACGTGTCAGCGGGGTTGAGGGGTGAGGTACTACGCAGCGAGTCGCACTTCAGAGTGAATCAGGCGCTACTGTCCTTATCGCACACTTGGCGAATAAAAGCTAGACCAATAAAAGACTGATGACAATCCAGCTGAACTTCATTCAGCAGTTTTACATAACAGATCTGTTTTGTAAAACGGCTAGTGGTTACTTAAAACAGCGGCTTCGACAATCCATCTGTGAAATAAACATCACATCTTAGAATTGAATACTCTGATTCTGGGATTTGCAACCCTAAAAAATTGTTTACCTACTAAAGACTTTCACGACGATAACGATCACAGTGCCTTAGTAGGGGTGAATCCAGTATGTCACAGAGTAATTGATGTTCTGTCGAAGCTTTCTGTACTGTGTGAATCGGCCCGATATTGCGATCAGTTCGTCGATATTATAAATATTTTAATAGGATTGTATTGACCTTTGAAACTATATCCGAGCCAAGTGGATATTCAGTTGAAGATTGGATTCTTCCGTTTTTGGAATACACTACTGTGCCGGCAAATTATTATTTTATGTCAAAATAAAATCACTTTCAGCAGTGTTTTTTTTTGCTTGGATATCTTTGGTTAGACATACTGAGCGCTGTGTTAAAATTTGTCCATCTTTTTTAATGGGACCCTGTATACGGGTCTCGAAATCTAACCAGGGAGAATTACGTTTAGCTGGCAGGCTTGGTTGTCATACAACTATCCATAACATTCGTTACAATTCATAAGTCGAAATGTCTGACAACTATTTCAAAATTACGATTTCTTAATTGCCCGGTGGAAAAAGTGCCAATAGCAATGCTTGATGCAGCGTAAAATCTGTGTAGTGGGACGTTAGCGAGACTGGCTATTGACATTAAATTTACAACTTGCTTTCACTAATATCATCAGCAAATGCTTTTTAAATTACAATCAAAATTAGTGATTATTTTAATTAGTGAGTATTGTGCCCGTATATTCAAACCACAACTGTCATTATTTGACAGTTATATGAAATGGCTATGGCATGTCAAATTGACGTATGGTGTCGGTCTGCTGAGCAATTAATATTCCTGACTGTAGTTTAATAACAACTAAGCCACCAACTAACCACCTTTGCTAACAATAAAATCTTTTACGAACCCACAAATCTTCTTCAATACAAAGCAGCCACAAAAGCGTAACATCAGAAACAAAATAATGAAACAATATAAAAAGGCAAGCATTAATCCCTTGATGTTGGTAATTAGCAAAATTGTTGGCTGTCTCGTAACTTATTATCAAGTTACGTCAGTACTCGCGGGCGTCTCGCGGCAATTTGTGTGAATTATGATGCACTAGTGAAAAGTTTTGGCTTTGCTCGTATTTTTCGAAAAATAATATGAAAATATCTTACACTTTTCGCGATATCGCAGTTTTAGTTGACCAGCTATGTGTGGTGATATTTATCAATTTTAGTCTGTCTCGTAACTTATGTCAGTCAAACGGCAATGTATACGTATCCAAAATTGTATTGAATAGGTTAAATTATTATTGATTAATTTAAATTATTCAGAGTGAGTAGTTAGTTAGAGATAGAAGACGAAACACTTATCTCATTACGTAATCGATTTCAAAGTTTTATTTTTATGTCTTACAAAAAAAAAAATACCCCGGTAGTGCTATTCTGTAAAAATATCACCGTGATAACTTGGGTGAAGTGAGATTAAAGTGATCTGTCATTAGTGTCAATCCCTAGCATCAGATGGAATGGCAGCTCACTTCATCTAAGATCTCACGGTGAGATTTTAACAGAATAGACCGTCAGTTCTCTGCTAGATTCCAATCTTTCCAAACAACTGTCACATCGCTGACAAACGATTTGGCCCTTCATCGGTCTTCTATATTATTATTACCAACTAATACCAACACACAAACTTCGCAACCAATTTCCATATAAAACTCTTCCTCAAAACATTCGTAAGCTTTTTGAACCATCGCAAAGCGTGATTGTTAATGCAATTGTCTAAAATTGTTAGTAGTATGCGAGAGTGAATCCAATTGTAAGCCTTTTTAATGTTCTAATTGACTTCGGGTGACGCTAATCAGTATCCTGGCTTCAGCCATAGAACAAGATTTGTGTAGAACTGAAACTCTTACTACGTATGCATTTCAAATGCCTATATTCTTATAGTTTTGGGTCGTAATATTATGGACAGATCAAGTGTACAGACGAATTTGCTACAGGTCAATGTAATCGGTTGCATGTAAGTATAAACTTACAAAACAATGAGAAAATTATAATACCTAATAGGAGAGTATATAAATTTTTCGTCGGTAGTCAAAATTGTAGTGTTAAGTATCAACATTTCTTATTTTTTAACTGCACACTTTTTTGACCTAAGATAAGCGGGATTTACTCTAACATATTGTATAAAGAACTCTACGATGTAGTGTCATGTCTACTCTTCTAGTTTTGATAACGACTCTTTGTCGTCGTCGTCGTTATCCGTCGTCGAATAAAAAAACAGCCATATCATAGAAACGTGTAATAGATACGCGGTCAAATTGTATCGCTAAGCAATTTTTTTTTTAATTCTTCAAAGGCTTCAGAATCATGTGCTGAATTTATGGTAACAGATTGTACGTCGATGGCAGGGACATCCAGTATAAATCATTAATGTAAACTAAAAAGAGGAATGCACCCAGTATCGAACCTTGAGGAAGGCCCGGTATGAGCGGTAGGTGCTTGCTTACATATTCCTGTGGCATAGGTGCTATTCATAAAAAAAGAACATGACTTTCGCTTCTGTAAGGTTTTCTTATTCTATGCTTCATCTGACGGGATGGTAGTAATCATTTCGCCTTGTAATTTTGATGTTAAGCAAACTTTCTGTGTGATGGAAGAGAATATTGTTTTGAGTGTGCTTTTGTTTACTTTACTGTGTTCATTTACGTAACTTGATGATTACGAAATTATGGAGGCAAAGCCGAGAGTAAAAAAAAGTTTACCATAATAATATTATATTTTATTAATGCTGATTTACCTACTTATAATACCTAATTTACAAAATATTTTATTTACAGTATTAATACAACATAACTTTGGCACAAAATCTATGACATTAATGTTTAAAAAAGTATTTTACAGAAGATCTAAATTGGAGAATACTAATACTCTATTTAGAAGTCATGTTCAATAGCTCCTTGGATTCCAACCTCAGGCCTGTCATGGCCAAACTTCTTCTGCAAGTTGCCGCCAGCAACAAATCTGGTGTTATGGTCGAGTTTCCATACTCCATCACCGGTTGCCTTCATCTGAAATTGTATGATTTTTAAAAAATATTTTTGGCTATACCAATTCAATTAAGTGTCGAAAACTCCTTAAATTCCCGAACAATGTCTCATCATCATTTCAACTGAAAGACTGCCGGAGATAGGCCTCCCGAAGCCACAAGAGTTTCTACTTTTTTAAACTAGACAACAGGAAATTCTACATAACCATGTAGCCTGCAAAGAGTAGACAGAGGCTTATAGTGCAACCACATTTCACGGGTGAGTCTATTGCCATTAACCGGGATGCTGTCAAGAATTTCCTTATTGAAAAACCCAGTGAAACCTTTCCCAGCCCTTGGGATCAAACCCTGGAATCCACTTTCAATCACTAAATCAAAGACACTCGTCCAACAAAAAATTATAACAAAGAACTTTTTATAATACTTACACTACTTCCACCTCCAATCTCCTTTCGAAGTTCGAGGCCGGCTCTCACGTTGTCGTTTGCATTGTTCCAGTTGAACTTGCTTCCTAATACACTGCTGTCACCACCAGCACCGAGAACTCTCTCTCCGTACGCTTGTCCCTGGAGACGACCACGGTGGTCGTTGAAGATGTCTCCCCTGTAACCGCCCCGGCCCTGTCAAAAAAGAGATATTGAAGTTGGGATATTCAGATGGTGCTCTACTAGTATAGATCAAAACTTAGCACTGTCCTGTTGTAAAAAAGAGATGGTGCTATTCGACCTGTGTATGTCTATCTCTCTTTTACACCAGACAGGTATTAGTCATGTTTTTGACAACAATTTTATATCTACTACAAATTTTAAAGGGCCTTTTCTGTCTCCTGGGGTATCAGTCATGCAATATATACTAGATTTATTAAATAGTGGAACAGAATCTGCTAGAAAAGTTAACCGAGTCTTATCTAAAGGTGGTAAAACAGCCCTCGACAAAAACAGTAAAATTTACTTACGAATAGCGAATCATCCGTGCTGCCCAAAGTGCCAAAGACTTTGCCTCCACCAGCATTACGCTCCCAAGTTGTATCCCTAGGATGACGTCCTCGAGGGTAGTAAAAGGCCGCATCTGGATGGCCCACTACATAGCCTGGGGGATAGTGTGGTGGCCGGTAGTGCAATTTTGCGTGTGCGCAAGCCACTAGAGCAGCGAAACAGAATAGAATGAGGGACTGCATGGTGAACTGAAAAAGAATAAAAAATATATTTATTACAAATACTGAAAGATCTTAGATTAATAGCTTATGTGTAAAAAGGCATGGCTGACATAGAGTGGGTGAAAGAAGATCAATTGTGGCTATCGCAATATTTCGGATAAATGCGTGCTACGTAGGCGTCTTTATTGTTTGTAAATACTCGACTAATTATGGTGGATTAGTTCATGAATCTTTTTAGTCTTAAGATTTTAATTCTGTTCTTAAACACCCAGGAACAAGAGAACGTTTAATTTGTATTCTGTTGTTGAAAAACTATATAAAACTTTGGTTTTATTGAAATTATTTAATGGTAGTAAGGTTACAAATAGTTTCAAATTGAAGTAAAATAAATGAAATAAATATATGTATTTATTTCATGCTTCATCTACAGATTAATTTTTATAAGTTATTAACAAACACATACCTTCTTAAAACGGTTAGGTACTTCTTCACAATACAAGATACTGATGTAAACTGTGCCTTCTTCAATCCCGGACCGTTCATTATATACTGGCTTTTATATATCAGTGGTGAATTCCCTGTACTGAGAGGAAAACGGACTTTTTTGCGTTGACGAGAATTATAGCATTGTTTGTAAATAATGTTATCTTTGTTGACTGAAGTATTACATCATTTTATAACCGGACAAAAGTAGGATAATATGCGTAGATGCATGGCAGTGGGGAGCCAAGTTGGGATATTTTTTTACCAAAATCTTTTACCCGCCAAATAAGACGTCTGACAGTTCTAGTATGGAAAAAAAAAACAATTTTTTTTCTCAGGATAAGACTTAAAAAGGTAAGGTATAAAAGTTTGGTGAAATTCACCAAAAGTAAAATTTAGTAAGTAAGATAATAAAATAATAATTGTTTACTTACAAAACTAATGAATATTGGAATAGAATAAATAAAATCATGGGTATTCAAAGCTAAATACAATGATAAATTGTTCCACCAAACCGCACGTTACAAAATTTTGTTTCAGTCCGGTTAGTGGAAGTGCTCAGGTGCGGTTCGTCCAAGTGCGGTTCAAATCAGTGCTTGAAGTGGAATACCTCATCATTTTGAAGATGCAGCAATAGTTTCGATAAGTTCAACAGATGCGCCTAAATAATAATATTAATATTTACTTTACCTATCAATAAGCAATCATTAGTTGTTAGATATGTTTTAATTAAGTAAACCATTAGTAGGCATTTTTGGAGGCAACAGTTTTAAACAAATGAAAATCGTTTTTTCTTAATTTTTATAAATAGTTATAGTTAATTAGATATAGTTTACACCGTGTAGGTAAATATGAAAATAAAACTAAATTGAACTGAATTGCCCGATACAAAGTGTAGTTTTCCAGTCCTGAACAAATATGGAACTTGGCCTTCACAGCCAATTAGCAACTTTTCTTATCTATTAACTGTACAGTTTGTAACCTAAGATAAGCGGGATTTACTCTCGACTTATCGTATAAAGAACTCTATGACGTATTGACATGCTTTCAACATAGTTTTGATCACGATTCCTCATCAGATGATGAAAGACTACGGCTAGAGCATTGATATACGATTTTCCAGATAGACGATGTGGAACATTGTAGTGTGACCATCAGTTGACAGTTTTTGAGAGAATATATAAAAATAAATGTAAAAACGTAAACACATTCTAGGAATAATTATTATAGATGTTAGGTATATAATAATAATAATTCATTTATTATTACATTAGAAACATAAAATTGATATTATAGCAAACTGATTCTTTAATAAACTCATTCCGGTACGGAGAGTTCTCAAGAGCTCTCACACTACTTATAATATTAACCGAACCTGAATAAAAATCGAATGATAACGTTGAAACGGTATTTTATTTATTTTCATCAAAATCAGCCTCGATAGGGTACTCTTTTAAATATTTTTCGCTGTTTCTTATATTATATATTTTTTTGTAAATAATAATCCTTTTCTTAAGACCTGTGAAGCAATTGAGTCGGCCATCATTTCTCGTCATCAAGGGACCAATCGTAAAATAGCTATAAAACTTTTTAGTGTCTATTTTATATCAGACGTTACCTTTTTGTTACCAATTCTACACTTAATACCGTTATAAAGCTATTTATTGCGTCTTTTAATGATAAAATATTACTTGGGTTTGATAGCTCAATAGACATAATATAGATCGATCGAAGTTAAGCTGTGGTTGTCGACGTCAGTCTGGGGATGGGTGACCATTTTTGATACTTTGTGCCCTTTCCTTAAATAAATGTTTCATTAGCGCTTTTCTTAATTATTATCTCAAAAATTACAAAAATTACAAAATACGTGTGGCACTCGGGGACTGCCGCGGTAAAGCTATTGCATAGCAACGCACACAAACACCGTGCCGAAGTCTGCCGAACTGATACGACGTTAGACGATGCTTAGGTTTATTTTCGTTACGGAATTTCTTCATTCGGTCGCCGCGCTCAAAGCCCAAGATAAAAGCTATGCAATAGCTTAAAAACAGAATTGATTCTAGTCCTAGTACCTAGTTTAGTGTAAGTTCTAGTAGTTTGATAAGAGTGTTTTCTTTTCAGTATTCTGGTGGTCTTCAGTCCACCAGAATGCTGAAAAGAATCACTCTTATCATAAAAATCCACACTATCAAATAGCCAACTACTTGTAAATTCTAAACATTTTCCCTAATCTCATTCCAAAGAACTTTAAACTCAGTTCAGTTTTCGATAGAATTTTAAACCGGATAAGACGCGATATATCAACTTTATAAGTAGGTTGAACTAAATGGAGCAACTCATCCGATTTGAAAGGTGCTGTGAAAAATGGGAGGATTTTCAGAAAAGCTATTGACTTGGTTTGCTAGTGATAAATCGTTGGAACGATGTTGGGAGATGCATGATATGAGATGCAGAGAGGGGTCCGTGGCTAAATAAAAACAGCCGTACAGGTCGATCGATCAGGTTAAGCTACGCTTGCCGCGGTTGGTCTGTGGATGGGTGACCATCTTTACATACTGAGACCCCTCCGTGCCTCGGAAAGCACGTTAAGCCGTTGGTCCCGGCTGTCATTCGTGGATCTTTGACAGTCGTTACGGGTAGTCAGAAGCCCGAAAGTCTGACAACCAGTCTTACCAAGGGGTATCGTATTACCCAGTAACTGGGTTGTGGAGGTCAGATAGGCAGTCGCTCCATGTAAAATACTGGTATTCAGCTGCATCCGGTTAGACTGGAAGCCGACTCCAACATAGTTGGGAAAAGGCTAGGCAGATGATGATGTTGGGAGATGCATTTTTGATTATAATATACCTGGGCGATAAGTTATTGGGGCTTGCTTGTATAACAACATAACCTAACATCACGCACATAATCCCCAAAAGGTTAGTCAGAGGTGTGCCTAATAATATACCCACATTTCGCCGGTTATGTTCAAAACCCATGTATTAGAGGGGCGAGTCTATTGCCATCTACCGGCCACAATGCAAACTTGTGCCATCATCCTTTCGTCTGATTATCATCTTTTTCCCAACTATGATGGGATGGATGGTGGAACGGATGCAGCTGGGCAGCGGCATGGAGCGACTGCCTACTTTGATAAGACTGGTTGTCAGTAGTGTAGTAACGACTGTCAAAGATCTACGAATGACAGCCGCGACTTGCCTTCGGGATACTTAATATGTTGTTTTAATGAAAATAGCCCAACAAAAAATAAGTACGAATGAAAAAAAAATTGGATATAAAAAAAGCTGGGTTTTATAATGGCATGGCGCAAGTTGAGAGTAAGCAGACAGTGATAGTTAAGTGCTTAATGTATCCGTGGAGAGGCAGTCGCGCCGCTTGGAAATTGAAATTGCTTAAGGTACGGTTTCGGTGGTGCGACTTTTTGAGATTAAAAAAATGCTCGAATATTTAAGTATTGCACCTGATTGCTGGCTGGGAGTAGTGGTGGCTCAGTGGTAACTAATGGTATATTTATATGTATAATAATGGCATATATGTGTATAATAAGGTTGTGGGTCGTAGGTTGGAAACCAGAAAAGCGCTTTACTTTGTGTAAATTATTTCATCACCACTGCTCTTGAAACGGTGAAGGAAAACATTGTGAGGAAGTATGGCCCACTCCCTCTCGCCGAGATGAGGCCCGTGTCGCAGCAGTGGGAATATTATAGGCTGTTTATATTAAGTTACTCTAAGTGTTACTAAGTCAGTTCAAAAATTGCAGTAACAAAAAGATCACCAAGGTTGTTGCTTTGGCAAGTAAACTTTTCTGGTTTAAATTCTTGTATCATTGGATAAAATAATCTGGAATTTCATTCAAACGATCGTCATATTTAAGCTACTTTCAGTTTCCAATTAAACCTTTTCAGACTCAAAGGTGTGTATGCATGTGTACAGTAACCACGCCTACTCATCAGCATAAACCACACAGCAATTCCATTTTAATTAAAGCCCTTTAATAACAAAATCGCCGCAGTAAAACCAACCACTAAACAAAGTCTACTTTATGAGAGTTATTCAGTTTTAATATTTCGCTAGCGAAATAAGCTCTAATGGTGAACGTTTATGATAAAACCTTTCATTAGAATATATAAACGATTCTGCGTTATTCTTATTAGTAAAAGCTGGGATGAGATGCATTTGAAGAGGCCACGAGGGGTTCTGTTTAAGTACCTCCGGACTCCGGTGCATCCTGGGCCATTCCACTATCAACCTTGCTGATTGGCTAAAACTTTGAAGTAGCGTAACATCACGCTTGTATTCTCCAAAGGGGAGCAGAGGTGTACCTATAGTACACCCACATTTTGCCAGTTATGTTTAGGTCCCATGTAATAGGTGGGGAGAGCCTATTGCAGCCATCAACCGGGCACAAGTCCAGACTCCGGGCTGCTGCAGAGAAATTCTAGATGGGAAAACCTAATAACACTTTGCCCGACCCGAGAGTCCCACCCAGGACCTCATGCTCAGCAGTTGCGCTTGCAACCACTAGACCAAAGAGGCAGCCAAACATTTTCTCAGCTTAAACTGAATAATTTGGACATAGAGTCTATTCAAATATATGTTTCAAAATGATGTTATTTGAAATTAGAATAGAATAGAAACAAATGTCAGTTGATTTCAGAGTCAAGTGACTAGCACTATTGAAAAAGTTATGAAAATGTTTGAAGTTGTAGCTTAAACTTATTGTGTAGAAATTAAAGTTATTTTTCCATAAACTCATATTTGTTTACATTTTTGGCAAATAAATCGCTGATGCAGATTAGGTATATCTGTGTATATGTCGCAGACGGATTGTCGAATCCGCTGTTTTACAAAACCGCTAGTGGTTTTATAAAACAGCTCCGTTTATGTAAAACAACTAAATTACGTTTAGCGATTTTCCATAATTACTGAACTGTAATACGCAAAATTGCATAAACGTTTTGCGTTTGTCAATGCAGCGGGTCAACGATTAGAGGTTTTGTAAAACAGCGTGAAATGGAACGTCAGATTGTAGATTTTAGTTCTAAATATTGACGCTCGAGGCTCTTGTGTGTCATAACAACAGTAATGGAGTCCGAGACAGAAATAAATAAAACAAGAAATATGGGTGAAAATAACCCTAACTGAAGTGAAAACAGTGATTTTAAGGACCACACAAATTTGAGTGATCCTGCCAAACAGTGCAAGCTTTCGTCAGCACTCCAGAACCTACCCACACCCGTTATAGTACATACTAATTCCATGATCTACGTCAGTCAAAATCTAACGATCTTTCTCTAAGCAGTTTCATGTTCAGGAGCGTTACGTTTTCACACATCTTCAGAATCTCAAAATTCTCGTCCACAAGGAAAACAAAACTCAAGATTGTAATAAATATGTAAAGAGTGAAGAGCGGAGGGCCCATTAAATTTGAGCGAGCCCTCACTTAGTCACATTGAGTGTTTTCCTAACAAATTGCTTTTGAATTTAGTCTTGATATTATATTTAACGTAACGGCCGAATTTATTGCTTTTAAAATTTATCGCGTTTCAGTTTTAATGTCTTTTCGTCTTACGGCGTTTATTTTGAGAGCGAGCTTTACATGGAACTTGATTACTTATTCAATCGATTTTTTCGACGACGACAGCCTTGAAACCCGTTTACACGATGCAAGTTTTTTGCCTAAAAAAACTGACGACGCCGTGGAAGTGGCGAAGTTTTAAGTCAACAAGAACCTGAAATACAGTCATTCCAGCGACAAGAAGAAGAAGCAGAAGCCTTAAATTGAAGTTACAAATGATTGTTACCTCAACGTATGGTGTGCCACTGGCAATTCAATCACATCATGTGAATCGGCTTTATTCATAGAAAGTGGTTTCTACAACTGTAGTTTTGGGTCATGATCGCCACAACACTGTACTTAAGCAGTGGAATTCCTGTGAGATAGCATCTACAGTGTTGATCACCAGAAAATCGCTGAGACAATGAAGGTTGACGAGTGCCAAATAAATGTTTCAACTGTCTTGGAACCCGCATCGAAACTAAATAGAAAAGAACATTAGAGAACTAAGCAAGACCATAGTTTCCACTCCCATCCATATCAAGTAGGCGACAGACAGGAGCTGGGCCATAGGCAAACCCAGAGCGCTGCATTGGCTACGTAAACATTCCATCCTCTCTGGAACATGCGACAATGTTATACTCGTTTACCGCTTGACCTTTAACAAATACTTGCCTACCTATCCTAGTGAATGTATGAAGTATGTACTTAGACGATGCTTTCATCCGTCATCTTTGGACGAACGCACGGAAAAAACGTAGGTAACGTAAACTGGAACTTTTTTTAAATTGAAAATACTCATTTTGAGGAATTGGTAATGGAGATTGAAGGTATTGGTAGAACGTTAATATTTACTTCGTTTTAATACTTTATTCATATCTATTGGGTAATACTAATTGTGCTTGTCGTAAAAATTTCACCAAAATTCTACAGTATAGTTGTATTTTCGATTAAAAAACCGTTCGAATTCACGTTTCATTTACGTCGCGCGTTTGTGCTAGCCCCTTGCAACATTTCAAGAGGACTGGCAAATTTTTTTATGCGTTTTTTTTTGAGTCGTATTGCAAGCGTGGGGCTTTCGATTGCCAACCTTGGCAAAAGGATTAGTCACCTTATAGATAGTGAGAATTTAAAGAAAGAGTGAGATTTTTCTAAAAACTTCTTAACTCTTATTAAAGTAAAAAAAAAAAAAATTAGGCCTAAAAATGTCCTACTACTTAACAAAAGTCCTACCCAAAATACTAAAAATTTGAATGAAACCTACCAAAATTCCGCTACAAATCCAAACAGACAGCGCTGCATTGCTAAGTAAACATTGCCTTCCGTGTCCCAGATCTACGTTCACCGCATGACGTTTTACAAACACTACTATATAATGTAACGGCTATCATTCTATTTGATTTGCTTGTTAAATAGTTGGGGTTCGAACTTGCACTATTCAGGATTGGTTCAATGGAATTGGTAATGAAGATTGAAGGTATTGGTAGTGCGTTTGATGGAAAAAGAATCGAGTTACTCTCAAACTGGGTTGTAGAGATCATATAGGCAGTCGCTCCATGTAAATTACTGGTATTCAGCTGCATCCGGTTAGACTGAAAGCCGATCCTAACGTAACTGGGAAACGGCAAGGTCGATTCCCAACCAGACCCAGACAGGCACTTTACTTTGTGTAAATTATTTCATCACCACTGCTCTCAAAACGGTGAAGGAAAATATCGTGAGGAAACCGGCATGGCCTAGAACCAAAAATTCGAAGACAAGTGACATCCACCAACCCGCACTGGGCCTGCGTGGTGGATTACGGCCCACCCTCTCTCACTGAGAGGAGGCCTGTGTCCCAGCAGTGGGAACATCATAGGCTAATTATGATGATGATGATGAAGGTCGATTGATTTGTTTCATGGAAAAAGAATTGGTATTGACTGATTAGTTGTTGATGTTAAAGAAACGTTGAATGGGTTGTGTGAAAGAAGATATGGCTAAAAAGAGGGTCTCTACTAAGATGAAAGGGGATAGAGATGATGGAAGAAGAAGACAAAAGAAATTGGTATAAGATCAACAAAATAATAATCATGATGATTGACATGATGCTGCGATATTTAAAAAATAAATACCACAGTGCTGCTATTCTGAGGCCCGACAGAACAGAACAACGTTGTAGGGTTAAAAAAAAAATACAAATACAAATAGAAAAAAAGGGGCATTAAGTACTTATAAAAACAACCAAAAAAACCAAAGCAAAAAGAAGTACTTAATGCCCCTTTTTTACTATTTGTATTTTCTGTGCGTGTCCCAAATAAAATATTTTTCATTCATTATTTTTCTGTTAAGCGATAAACATAGATATGGTTTAAAAAAGTTGACAATGTAAATAATCTGAGAAGATTTTTGACTAAGTAGGTCTTCTTTTCCGGGTTGTAAAAAACAATTTAACTCATAGGATGGTAGAAGTAATAACAGCCGCACGGGTCGATCGATCAGGTTAAGCTACGCTTGCCGCGGTTGGTCTGTGGATGGGTGACCATCTTTACATACCAAGACCCCTCCGTGCCTCGGAAAGCACGTTAAGCCGTGTCCCGGTCCCGGCTGTCATTCGTGGATCTTTGACAGTCGTTCCATGGAGTTTCTTGCCGGTTCTTCTCCATAGGAAACGACCAATTGGAACCGTGCACCTAGCTTCTGACGTTTCATAAGTGCCCATGTTGGTTTATGTGAAATAAAAATATTTGATTTGATTTGATTTGTTACGGGTAGTCAGAAGCCCGAAAGTCTAACAACCAGTCTTAACTAAGGGGTATCGTATTACCCAATAACTGGGTTGTGGAGGTCAGATAGGCAGTCGCTCCATGTAAAATATTAGTATTCAGCTGCATCCGGTTAGACTGGAAGCCGACCCCAACATAGTTGGGAAAAGGCTAGGGAAAAGGCTAGATCTTCCGTTGAGATATGACACAAAAAATCCACAGATGAATCAACGAATTTGATACGGTGCTCCAACTCAACATTCAAATTAAATTCAATCCCCAAATTCGAAATCGAATTCTCAAACAATACGAGTAGGTACATCTGCATGTAACCGAAATCCTTGCTATGTTTCCGTTCGACGTACGTTTAGAGGAACATGCTACAATCACAGAGCGTGTTGTGTTTCCGAGTTATATTTACTCTCCATTCATAGCTCGGGTTGATGCCGGGAAAATAGCTAAAGTTTAGTGAAATTATCTAAACACACTAACACACTATGCAACTCATGTCTTCTCATGGGAATAGACCAAAAACTATAGAACGCCACCTGCTCCGATCCTTATGCAGGGTTATTGGAAAAACATTAACAACCTCTTAAGAGGTCATTGCACTCACCATTATGAACAACTTTTACTATGGGACCAAACCTGAAACCGCGAAAAAAAAATCTGCTGTTCCCTACATTTTGACGAATTATACGAACACGTACGAATTATACGTAGGGAACAGCTATTTTTTTTTTTTTTTTAAACGGCATAGTTCATCTGAATACTGCAATTACGTGCTACCAAAAGTATGTACCAATCTACGTTTATGTATGCTAGCTACTTATGTGTGAGTTCTGTGAAATGGACCCGAACCACAGCTAACACGCTTCAATCAGAGTGCTTACGTTACGTCGAATGTTCTGTGAACTGTATATACAGGCTGTGTCGTAAATAGTGGTCCACCGTTAAGCATTCGATATACCAGATAATTTACTATAACATATTATTATAATTTTAACCATTTTAGTAGTACATTTTTTTTTACAAAATCGCTCCTGAGTTTGCATGATTAGGCAAAAAAAATAGGGTTAAAATAGAGAAGAGCTAACTTTTTCTTCAAATGCTCTAAATTTATATAAAAAAAACTATAATTTTACACGATAGCTCTAGTAGTCAACAGTAATTAACAGAAATCAAAATGAAAAAATAATGGTTTTTGTTGAAACTACAACCAAATTTGTAACAAAAGGTTGAAATTTCGTAAAAAAAAAAACAAAAAATAAAATATTTTCGGAACCCTTGGGTAAAAGGAAAAAATTGTAATTATGTTATAATAAATTATCTGGTATATCGAATCCTTAACGGTGGACCACTATTTACGACACAACCTGTAGGTATGTGCGAGAAGTTTGCGATTCAAATGGAAACTAGTACTGGTGTAATGTATTAAATTCAGTAGGTATATTATATCGAGTCCGAATGCTCATGTTCTTTTTAAGGGGACTACATGACCTAAAGCGCGGTCACTGTCGGACTGCATAGAAAAGAAAGAGAAGCGCACTGACACAACGCTGGTAATTTATTGCAAAATATGAAGCAATTATCTATCTATTTACAAAAAACCTATTGTTTGAACAAAAAAATTAAACACTAGTGCTTTAGTATGTTGCTTGTAGAATAACCTGACCAAATATCACAATGATTGTATGTATATTTGTATGGTTTTTATTGTAAAAAGAAAGTTTTTAGAGGTATGTATATTCATGATTTTTTTCTATCGTATCAAATTAGTTGTATTATGTTTTCAATACACTGTCTACCTAGCATACTCGTATATCCCGAAGAATATCATAATATTTTTCTGATTTTGTTTACAGTAGTCGATCATATACTTGTAGGCATTATAAAACTTGCGTTTTTTGCGTTTAGGTCCTATAGTCCCTTTAAGGAAATTTCGAAACGGCTGGTTGACACTTCCCGTGACCCAAAGGCTGGCTTTTACCTTGGCCAGAGGCTAAGCATTGCCATGCAACGTGGTAATGCCGCCAGTCTCTTGGGTACCTACATTACCAGTTGACAGCGATGCGGATGAATTTATCGACGCTATATTTTAGTTTGTTTATAGTTTAGTTTTGTTATATAAAATGCCCAACGCGCCTAAAGAAGTTTTCATTTCAAAAATACAGTAACACGCAAGGTAAAAGTAGAAAGTGGGAAACAGAAACACGAATGAACTCTTTGACAAAGAGCCTAAAATACTCTTCAATATAATTAGAAATCATAGCCCCATAGGCCAGCACGGCTATGTAACCCAAATCCATGCATTTTGTGAAATGGACCCGACCGGACATGTAACATGCTTCAATCACAGAGCACACTCCAGAGAGTATTTACTCTGTATGTAGGGGGGCGAGTGTCCATTGTAGTTGTACGGTAAAGGCTTAGGTTTACTTGACAAAGCCTGTCTAGAGGCTTGGGGAACAGTGGCAAGTTCACTCATCCTCTATAAACAAGGGAGGATCCTCCGATCAGAGTGCCCGAGCGACGGGTGATGTCAGGCTGTTGTATAATATGCTAGTCACGCGGTAAACTTTGCTTGCGCGATGCAGGATTTGTGTAACGTCAGGTCTTTGGTGCGTAGCTTGCACGTAGCGGCATTCGACGTAGAAACCGATGGATGTTCTCGAATAAAATTTTATTTTATTAATAGAAAACAAACAGCTCCTTTATCAAATTAAATTTCAATCGACAACATCCATCGGTTTTTTACTAAACTTCAACTATATCCGACGATCCTGCATACTTAACTCTTTTGTTGACTGTACATACAGGGATTCAGTTGTATCTGATTAAACTAGAAGTCGAGCCCGTCATAGTTGGGAATGGGTAGACAGATGATGATTATGAACCTACATGAGCAAGACCTTTATTACACCATTAATAACTACAACATAATCCCCAAAAGATCGTGTCGTTCGACAACGAAAACGCACCACTTCCCGTGCAGCGCCGAGTCAACATAATGGATGAGCATTGCATTTGGCGAACGCCCAAATTTACTGCTAGATACAGTATGTACTAGTATATTATGTACCTGTCTAATGTTCCGAACTGTTCCTATGTTTTGATATCGATACGTTCTGAATGTTGGAGGATATTAATAGGAGTATAATTCTCTGGGGGCGATATGAAAAGGAGTAAATTTTTTTATTTTCATTCTGGGAGCTTCCTTTATTATACGTGTACTAACATTTTCTTGTCAGAATTTTTTTACGTTACTGTAGAGCCGACTGCACGTCACTGCTAATATTTTGACGTTGAGCTGATCTAGCGTAGTTCAAAGTTTCGATAGAATAAGAGGTCAGTTTATACTGGTTTTAATACCACTGATGTGGCTGTTGGCTATACCTATTCCAGTATTCCCTTCCTACAAAGCATTGTATGTGTAGTAGCCTGGGAATATTCGTCAATATTACAGTGGCTGAGGACCGAACTTACGATAACAGGCTCGCCAGTCTGTGCAATAAACAATGTAAGGCTACCTTGCTTAATGCTGATCGCTTGGATTGCTTTTAATCTAAGTGAAACTTTAGTTACTTGAGATTTCTTTCAACTGTATGATAATTTGTATGCACATATTACGGCCAGGTAGGTATTGCAGTATTGTGTAAATGATTTCATCACCACTGCTCTCAATACGGTGAAGGAAATCATCGTGAGGAAACCGGCATGCCCTAGAACCAAAATTTCGAAGGCGTTACACCACCTATATAGTGTACATAAGAGTATTCATTCTATTCTACCAACCCGCACTGGGCCCGCGTATAGGATTACGGCCCATTCCCTCTCACCGAGAGGAGGCCTGTATCCCTGCAGTGGGAACATTATAGGCTGATTATACTAGGTACTATTATACAGATGTCTATAGGTAGTCCAGATGGGTGGTTTATGTAATAAAATTACAGAAACATACATTGCTCTAGTGGTTGAAAGCGCTATTACTGAGCATAAGGTCCTTAGGTTTGATTCCAAGTCGGGCAGTGTTTTTTATTGACTTTTTCTGTCAGTAGCAGTCCGTCGGCTGTCATTCGTGGATTTTTGACAGTCATTACGGGTCGTCAGTGCGAAAGTCTGACAACCAGTCTTACCAAGGGTATCATATTTTTTTTTTTGTGGATGGTAAATCATCAAATGACCCCTCCCGCTCTGGGTGGAGCGGAAGGGAGTGTCAGACTCTTACTGACTAAAACCCACCCGTGTTCCTTCCTTAGCCCTTTATGTTCCGGGGCCGCGGTAACCCTTTCGGACAATCCCGCTACAAGGGTATCGTATTGCCCAGTAACTGGGTTGTAGAGGGCAAACAAGCAGTCGCTCCATGTAAAATACTGGTATTCAGCTGCATCCGATTAGACTGGAAACCGACCCCAACATTTTTGGGAATAGGCTAGGCAGATGATGATGATTTTCTCAGTAGCAGCCCGGAGTCTGGATTTGTGCTTCATTATCATTAGCCCAGAATCACCCCCTAGTGGGTAGAGGCCTCCCCTTTTTTCTGCCATACTTTCAGGTTCCGTGCGTCCCTCATTCAGGATTTGTGCGTGGTTAATAAGAATTAGCTAGCGAAAGACAGATGTACTATAAGTACCTACACCTTCCAAACCATGAAGGATCACAGGCGTGATGGTATGTGTTATAGGAATCTACCAACAGCGCACTATGTGACTATTATTAAACCAAATACCGTCCAACCATCCCCACAGATTAATTAGAACAGTACGACCATATTTCATTATTAATATACGGCAGCATTTATGCCAAACCGATAATGCTACATAAACTGCTTAATTATTATACAGGCTACAATACTGGTGGTTGGCATACTGAATGTTTTGTAGGCTGTAATACAGATTTTGTGTGATAGCCTGTGAATTATGATTCGGGAAGTTTGTGGGGTGGGGACCATGCATTCGGGGGATTTCATGCATCACAGCAAACATGAACAGAATTTAGACATTTGTTTGGATGGAGAAAAGGGAGGATTTACCCCGAGGGAGACAAACTGTAGATTACCAAAAGAAAGTTTTGCTCTATAATCGGGGAAAAGTTGTATTTATTTTTAGGCATAACATAATATCACGCCTGTAATTTTCGAAGGGTTAGGCACAGGTGTACCCGACATTTTGCTAGTTATGTTAAAGCCCCATGTGAATGCGGGCGAGCCTATTGCCATCTACCGGGCACAAATCCAGACCCCGGTCTGCTACTGAGAAATTCCTGATGAAATAACCCAAAAGCACTTTGCCCGGACTGGGCATCGAACTCAAGACCTCATGATCAGTAATAGCGCTTGCAACCACTAGACCAAAGAAGCTGTCAACAAAGTTATTTTTAGAAAATTCGTAATCAGTGTTACAATTTTACCAATAGAAAGTCAGTTAAACCTCCCGGTTTAAAGGCTCCTGCAGACAGGTGCAACGCGGCGGTGGGACGCGATTCCGGTAGAACAATTTCCATGAAGTTTTCATAGAAATTGTTCTACTGGAGTAGCGTCGCGCCTGTCTGCGGGAGCTTCAACAGACTTTTTTATAGCTGAACAATAGTGAATACATAAAATGATCGCTGTTAATGAACGTTGACTTAAATAAATATAATCACATCGCGCCTGTATTCACCAAAGGGTCAGGCAGAGGTCCCTTGTCATAGTGGGCAAACCTATTGCCATGAACAGGGCTCAAATCTAGAATCCGGGCTGCTACTGAGATTTTCACCTTTACCCGACCCAAGAATGAAACCCAGGACCTCATGATGCTTAGCAGTAGCACTTTCGACCAGTGGATCAACAAGGAAGTGATAAATGACATAAATAATGACATTAATAACAACTCTTGACAATGATGAAGACGGCGGTCTTTACCATTTAGTCAGTACAGTCAAGAAGAAACCTCGCTTGTGGCTAAGTAATAACAGCCGCACGGGTCGATCGATCAGGTTAACCTACGCTTGCTACGGTAGGTCCGTGGATGGCTGACCATCTTTACATACCAAGACCCCTCTGTGCTTCGGAAAGCACGTTAAGCCGTTAGCCCCGGCCATCATTTGTGGATCTTTGGCAGTCGTACGGGGTCAGAAGCTCGAAAGTCTGACAACCAGTCTTACCAAGAGGTTTCGTATTACCCAGGATCTGGGTTGTGGATTTCAGATAGGGATATACTGGTACTCAGCTGCATCTGGTTAGACTGGAAGTCGACCCCAAAATAGTTTGGAAAAGGCTAGGCAGATGATGATGAGTCAAGAAGAGACCCTAAAATGAAGTGAAAAACTATGTACCTAATTATAAAAACTATGGAGAATAATTTGCACAAACTCTTATCACAGAAACAATAGCAGCCAATAAAGAATAGCATAAGGAAAACAAAACACTAAAAGCCAAAATAATCCCCGTGAAATCCTCGGTACGTTTCTCGTGACTCACGGACAGTCAAAAAAAAGGTTTAGTTTCTGTGAAGAAGTGAATCCCCCTTATCAACATAGGTGACTACAGCTGACCTTGTTATCATTGTAATTATAATTAGCACGTTAAATGTTTATTTTTAGATTTTTGTTGGTCAGCTGAGATGTGATAAGATTTATTGGAGAGTTTTATTGGCATGCGTTTGACCACGATCTCGCCTGACACGTGTGCATCAACCACATCGTCCCACATCGTCGCCTACTGACGATGCGGTTAGCTAAATTGCACGCTTGCTTGTGCAAGTAACCTATTTAGGGAAATGAAGATGTCAAGTAAGTCAAGTAACCTATTTAGGGGAATGAAGAAATCATCTAATGACTCCTCCCGCTCTGGGTGGAGCGGAAGGGAGTGTCAGACTCTTACTGACTAAAACCTACCCGTGTTCCTTCCTTAGCCCTTTATGTTCCGGGGCAGCAGTAACCCTTTCGGACAATCCCGCTACACCTGCTACGATCCTTACATACTCCTTTGGCTTCGTATTCATTCGTTGCTCTATCCAAGAGTATCAAGAACATTGTATTGTTTGTTATTGTATTATATTACCCAGTAACTGGGTTGTGGAGATCAGATAGGCAGTCGCTCCATGTAAAATACTAGTACTTAGCTGCACCCGGTTAGACTGGAATCTGAACCTAACATAGTTGGGAAGACGCGAGGCAGATAATAATAAATGCTCGTGTTCTTGTTCTGTGTTTGTTTGGTCTAAAAACCCATATTTTTTAAATTTTAATACATACAACATACGCATTTTGACGTAATTGCAGTGAAAGTGACTGCAGTATCATCACAAAAAAAAACAGGGAATTCCTAAGCAACAATCAGGTTTTTTAATAAATATTTACCGTTAGCAAAATAAACCAGTTTTAGCTATCATTAAGTTAACTTCACGGTTTGTTGATCAGCAAAAAAAGGACATTAGATTTCCTTGTGCGCTAAGAAATCCAACGAAATAGGTACAACGTACTACGTCATCGGTAATGTAGACGTCATTTCCACGTTTTGTAGTGTCGTGTAAGAATAAGTACGGAGTCCCCGGGTTATCTTTAATTATATACAGTATAGAAACCACATAATATATACCACAATACTTGTTATCGCATTTTCTGACGATATACAAAATATGAACGAAATTGGCCGCGAAAAAAATAAGCTGTTCCCTACATTTTGACGAGTTATGCGAACATAAATGTAGGGAATAGCTGATTTTTTTTTCGCGACCGATTTCGTTCATTTTTTGTATATCGTCTAAAAAGGGTGATAAAAAGTAGGGATGTGGTATAATTTATTGCATATAGGTATTATGTAGTTTACCTACTGTATAATGTATAAACTAAGCAATTAATTAACTAGTTACATAAACTCCATAGACGTGGTATCGATATCTATCTACCACACGATACAACAAAGGAATAAAGATTTGATGTTTTTTTCTGGGGTCAATGATCTGTATTTTTGTTTAAATATCGATAAATATTCACGTCTGTAAAGTTTTTTTTATTAAATATGAAGTTCGTACTATGTATTTAGTTAGTTTGGAATAGTTAAATGTAACAAAGATTTTTTATCAGTTTTGGCTTTTATGAAGACCTGACATTACAAAGGTAATTTCATTGGAAAGTCACGATCAGTGTCAAGGTCATTGACTTGCTTGGCATAGCTTTTTGTTAGTGATTATATTTTATGTAGAAATATCAATAGTAGGTACTTATTGACTGTTTTAATAATGTCTTGTGGCAATTCCAGTTTTTTTTTAACGTTATGATTATTATCGAATGCTTAATCTCATGTCAAGTGATTGGCTGTCAGTGATTGGCTGTCAGTGATTGGCTGTCAGTGATTGGCTGTCAGTGGTTTCATTTAATCTATCACCGCAATGAACATGGCATATTATATTTGATCATTTGTTAGTATACGAGTATTCGGAAGCTCGGAGTTGGTCTGTCAAATGCATGATAAACGCACGAATAAAAAAAAATATTAAGAAGGATTGCGTTAATAAATGGCAAAAAAACAAACATAGCTGGCAAAATGTGGGTATCCGATACCTACAACGAAAAAATATCTTTGAATGAATGCTTTATTTGCCAGAATAAGAAAGAAAGAAAAAAGTTGATTTGGACATAGTTCGTGAAACACAAAATACAAAATTAACAAAATATAAATAATGTTTCAGACAACAATAGTGTGTGCCCCACGGTTGCGCCAAAAAGGTTAATTTCAGCGTTAATGCCAGACAGGTGCTGTCTGACGCTGGTTTTCTAATGAACCTTTAGGGAAAAGTGACGGGGGAGTACACACAGTTTCAACATACCTAATACATACTTTTTAAGCTTATAAATAAACTAGTAATCAAGTACATATCATTACAAAAACCAATTAAAAAAAAAAACAAAACAACAAAGTCTCAGCAAAACCTGTTTTTCGCGATCAATCTAGATGAGATTGATCCGTGCACGGTGGTGCACTCAAAGCGCAACAGGCCGCCGATGCCGACGGACCGTACCTACCTACATGTTATTCAGTTTTGCGACAAGAAAACTGTGGTTTATGGTAAAGTGATTAAAACATCGTTTATGGTAAAGCGACATATGGCTTTGTCTTTGTCTACTGTCTCTGCCTATCACTATATTCGGTAACAGGCGTGATGTTATGTGTTATTTACTACTCAATCTTATCTCCGTACTACTATGTATTGACACACACTACCGTACAAATTACCCCGCTACAAATATTTAATAGCTCAGTTAGAAAGATTATTATGAACTGCGGTGACTCACGTCATCACAAAATAAGTCCCCGTTCCTCTCGGCACAGGGAATTCACCTCAGATATTGAAGCTAGTATAAATGATCGGTTCAGGATTGAGGAAGGCACAGTTTACAACAGTTCCTTGTGGAGAGAAGTAACAGTTTTACTAAGGTGTCTATTTATTAATTACTAGTACACAATATATAGAGCCTTATGGGAGTCCTATGGAGTATTGGCTCTTATAGAAATTATAAGCTAATGATCTTGCGTTGCCAAACCAATATAACCCTTTTGGTATTATGGGGTTAATTTAAAGTTTTAGATTCTTATTTTATTACCGTTTATCCATACTTAATATTATAAATTCGAAAGTAACTCTGTCTGTCTGTATGTTACCTTTTCAGGCCTAAACCACTAAACGGATTTAGATGAAATTTGGTATAGAGATAGTTTGAGTCCCAGGAAGGAAGGGGGACATAGGATAGTTTTTATCCCGATATACCCACGGGATCGAAACTTACGCGGGTGAAAACGCGGGGCGCTGCTAGTGTCACATAAAGGAAACAGTTGGCTTAGGTGGGCGTTCAAATTGACTAGAAAAAACTGTTAAATACCAGGGTCTAGCATTTTGTGAAGCTCTTATACGACTTACCAACTGAATTTCGACAAACTGTAATACGAGAAACTAAAGTATAAAACTGCCGACGGGTATGGGTACTTCAACAGAAGTGTTTGAATATACATGTCATACTATACCTATATATAAGTATATTGGTATGGTGTCATAATAATCTCTTCTTCATATTCCAGATCACCATGCAGTCTGCCGTTTTATTGTGTTTCGCTGCCCTCGTGGCTTGCTCATACGCTCAAGTCTACAAGCTACCAGGAATGGATGAAAATAAATTTTTCAAAGACTTGCATTTTGAGCGTAATGCTGGTAGAGGCAAAGTCTTTGGCGGTTTGGGCGCCAATGATGCTGGATTATTCGTAAGTACCATTACTGTCTATTTGTCAAAAGATGAACAAAGGTGTTTTTAAAAAGCCTAAAGGCTTTAGAACCTTGTGAAGGCCGCAGGAACTCGTTGGATGCGAGAATCACAAAACCGGTCGAAGTGGAGGTGCTTGGGGGAGAAATGTCCAGCAGTGGACGTCTTTCGGCCGAAATGATGATGATGATGATGATGAAAGGCTTTAGACAATACCGGGTGTGCAACAGTTGTGCGCCACAAAAAGTTGATGGATTTTACACTTCAAAGATGCCTCATGGACTGTTATGAATAATATACGCTCATGATGACAATTTCCAGACGATTTTTCTAACTAAACCATATTTCCACAGGGTCGAGGCGGTTACAAGGGAGTTATCTTCGACGACCACCGCGGTCATCTCGAGGGACAAGCGTACGGAGAGAGAACGCTCGGTGCTAACGGTGACAGCAGTGTCCTAGGAAGCAAGTTCAAGTGGAACAATGCAAACGACAACGTAAGAGCTGCCGTTGATGTCCACAAGGAACTCGGAAAGAGTAGTGGTGTAAGTACCTTCATTATAACTTTTTTAAAAGCGATCGTTGTGTTATTAGACTACCATGCTCGTCTCTCAGATCCAAAAACGGCCCGCATATGTAACGGATAAATTAATTTGCTTACTTGCTACATAGACGTATAAATACATAAAGTTTGCTGTTTTCTTTTCAATTTCTGTTTATTGTATGATTTTGAAGGTTATTTTGTCTGTGGTTCAGTCTTCGGTACCTAATAGTCGGATTATTGCTATGAAACTAAAGGATGAAAAGGTTGTCAGCGTTGCTAAGTTTTATGGAAATCACTTTTCTTATTTGCTGGAAATATCGAGTCCCTACGTTAGCATTAACCAATAGGTATACTGTATAGGTTAATGCTAATTAACATTATCCACGATTCAACCTTTTGTGTTTTATCATAAAAGTATACTCTATTACTCTCTTACAGACACAAAAAATAGTAATAAGCAATTTAAGAAATCAATATAAATATGTCAACGACTTCACAAAAATCTACAGCGACGAACTATCTATATTTCAGGTGACACTGACCGGTGATGGAGTATGGAAAGTCGCCAAGGACACCAGATTTGTTGCTGGAGGCATCGTGGACAAGACCTTCGGACATGACAAGCCTCAACTTGGACTTGAAGCTAAAGTTGAACACGACTTTTAAGTAGAGTTAAATGAGAACTTTATCACCATTCTATTTTCATCCTTTCTTCAATAATGTTAGTTGAGTGATCAAATTAATATTTACGCTTCCACCACAAATAACAAAATCGTGAAAGGCGTAACGAATTTAAAACATACAAAGATATGTTTGGCGCTAAACGCCAAATATATCTGTGTGGGTTTTTTAGTGATTTGTGGTGCAAATAGGCAATCCTGGCAATGGGAAATCCTATCAGATCGTTCTAGGTGGGACTTTTGTCCGGACAAACCTCTTTCCTGCATTTATGTTCATTGTATACCTAATATATGTACATACATAGATTACTTGATTGTGATCATTTCTGTATTATTTATTTCTACTTAACTTTTAGGTTTAATTGTGCCAAACTGTTTTGTATTGTAGGTAAATAGATTGCACTTAGTTGTATAAAAGTGATATTATTAATAGTTTTTGTAAATAAAATCCATAGAATGAATGTCTTGCTTTTTACTTATCATCATACTGCTTGTGTCTGCTGTGTCCCAGCAGTGCATACTGCCACGGTTAAATATCTATACAGTATTCTGTTCTAGAAATACCTACAGCCGCGCGGTAGATACGTAAACACGCGATAGGGCTGCCCGCCTACATCATTTTAATTTCATCAACCTACTTGAGTTTCTTTCTAGTTTTGCGATTGTATAGATAAACATTATATTTTTATAAAAAAAAAATGAAATTCGTTGTGAATGAAATAGGAAGATTTCAATAAAAATACATGTTGTGTTTTTTGATTAGTAAATTTTATTTTAAAAAACTTATTGGCGAATTCAAGCAACCAAAAACAGCACAATATAGTCTATAATTGCTCTTTGCCATATTAAGTAAGTACTTGTATTTATTTAAATGAATATTTTTGTCACAAATCGCACGCTTACCTACCCCAGGGCCACGACATCACCGCTAGCGCGACCTGCGTTTTGCGTCTGCACTGCTTACAAAACCATCATACCGTCCGGCGTCCGTTCGTCACTGCGGAGCATTCTATTAATTCCCTATAAGCTTGGTCAATCTGTAGGCTATCAATTATAACGCTACTTGGAATGGAGGATGAACAATATTGCATTATGTTCGTATTCTTCTTTAGTTTACCACACATTGTATAACGACGAACCAAAAGGTTAGAATATTGTGATAGTTTCAGACTTAATCTTTTAAATGATTACCATTACGCTATATTATGGAGCTAAGCAGTCAATCATGACACACATATAAAGAACGGCTATGGTGAACTATGACTAAAGCAATTAGCTTAGTTGTTCGACGACAGTAAGAGTAAATTAATTAGAACACCTCCGGCATGCGGGTACGCATCTACTTTTGAATTGTCAAAATTAAATAGTCGGTCAGTTAGTCAGAAAGTTGAAGCTAGCTGCCCATTCCAAAACGTAGATCTCTATGGAGAAGAACGGGCAAGAAACTCCATGGACACTCTTTTAAATCAAGATATTACAAAATCCTGGGTACATTATTCTTGTTGCTTCTATATGTGAGAACAATGTAAAAAGAACACACAAATGAAGAAACAATTCAAAATATAAGATTAAAAATAAGCTATGGCAGTTAAAAGATGACCAGTCTCAACCGACGGCGCCTGTTCACGAACGTGACGCGTGGATCAGCACCATCCAGCTCAACCATTTTGTAGGGAATCGAATGATCCAACATACGCGCCACCATCAGTGAGACATTTAAGTTCACTATGTATATTTCACATTCATACCTACCACCGCCAGATTTTGTTAAACAATTATTGTGCCAGTAATAAAAAGCAAAACGGGTGACATAACTGACAAAAATAATTACAGACCAGCACCCTAATTGTGTAACACACTATTACTCTCAGTTTGAATCATTTTGAAGTATATTGCTAATCCATTGCTCCTTATGTACGAAAAGTGTGTCTGCTCAACAACGTAAATAGCGCAATGCATGTTGTTGAACTGTCAAAATGAAACCCATTGCTACTGATAGTGTGTTACGCAATTACCCTGCTGTTTGGCAACAATCGTGGCAAAGGTCCTGGGCTAATTGCACCTAGCTAAGTATGCAACGTGTTTTTTATATCCCATAACTCTAGGGGGTCATTCAAAATCAAAATCAAAATATTTTATTTCACATAAACCAACATGGGCACTTATGAAACGTCAGAAGCTAGGTGCACGGTTCCAGTTGGTCGTTTCCTATGGAGAAGAACCGGCAAGAAACTCCACGGTTACTCTTTTAAAAAAATTACAATAATAAATTAAGTTTAAATTACATTATGAAACTATGAACTTTTACTATGGGACCAAACCACAAAAAATCAACTGTTCCCTACATTTATGTTCGTATAACTCGTCAAAATGTAGGGAACACCAGATTTTTATGGGATATAAAAAAAAACACGTTGTATACTTTTACATGATGGGCAGCTGAGGTTTAGACCCTGGCCTGTTCACCGAGACTGCGATACTTGCACACAGCCAGATGTTATGTATCTACATAATCTACCCTGTTTGTGCCCTGGTTGTACTCTGTTTCATAGACCAAAGCAGGGATTTTAACATGTTTTGTTATGATTTCCTGTGGAAGAAGTTACGCGATGCTAATGTGTTTGAAGAGTTATGTTCTGTTCTGGAATATTGGTATAATAGGCAGGTTAATCATGTAAAATGGGACGGGGCTCTTCCGGACCCATATACTTTAAGTCAAGATGCTGGGTGCGACAGGGGGGTATACTTTCTCCACTTCTGTTCAACCTGTAAAAACAAACAAAAATAAACAAAATATTTTTTTTTATTATTCTACTAAGAAATTATGCAGGTAAGATAAACAGCTTTTCAGTTTTGTCATAGGTTAGGGATAAAAGCCAAGTTCGTTCTTTTGCATTTGCTTTTTGTCAAGGAGAAAAAAAATGTTTAATTGCAACATATTGTCTTTATGGTAGAACTGACCTTGATCTTATTACAATAGTTTTGTCCGTTTTTTCTTCGAAATGAAGAACCAGTCACCTTCCCATGTGGCAAATCAAGACAACTAAGTTGTCTGGGAAGAATGGATCCTCTGTACCTAACACGGTGTAGTCCTCACGCATGGCATGGTCAAAGTCTGTCAAGCTGCTGGGGTGTAATACCTAACTTCTATCCTTCCATTTATGGTTCAGTTTTGTTTCATTCCAATTTCTCGCGTTACCGGCAAAATTACATAGAAATGAACTGGACATCGTTTATCTGCCTCATTTCATTTCATTTTTCGATCAATCGGTAGGTGACTAGAAGATATAAAAGAATGGATTATTCTATTCTATTTATTCACTACTCTACCCGGCGTGCCCGGTATCGCCCGGTTGAATTTTATATCTCCCAAAATTGCGACTTTTCCAGTGAAAGATCTTTCACACAAAAACAAATGTATTTTTTTATACAAAACTCGTTGTGACAATTTACAAATACAAAAAAAATCAGCCAAATTGGTCGAGCCGATTTCAAGTGATGATCTTTCATACATGAAGCTATTGATTTATATATAAATATAGATTTTGGTGTTTATGCAGGCCGTGTCTACGGTTTTTGTACCCAACCCCGGAACCCCGATTTCTTTTGAAATCCATATGAATGTAATCAGTTTGATCTCATATCAAAAATTGATCTATTGTGGTAATTTCGTTTAAGCTAGCACATCAATTAGGGTACAACATAAATCACCAATGAGCGGCCATAATATCATAGCGCTAGTAAGATGCGATTGTTCCAATATTTCACTAACTATCTCTGTCATATGCAACACGCGTGATGGTATTTGTTATTTATTACAAGTCAATCTATCTCCGTACTACGATACATCTACACACACTGCCGCATAATTATCTATCCTCAAAATTTTAATCGGTTAGTTAAGAACATGAACTCTATGACTCTCTTGATCTCAAATAAGACCCCGTTCCTCTCGGCACAGGGAATTCACCTCAGACACTGAAGCTAGTATAAATGATCGGTTCGGGATTAGGATGGCACAGTTTACAACAGTTCCTTGTGGAGAAAGAAGTCACAGTTTTAATAAGGTATGTATTATTACTTATACATAATTTATGAGTGTCCTATGGGATATAGGCTCTGATGGAGATGTAATACCATCATCATCCCTGTATTACTTGAAGTCAAGGTTGTCCGAAGTCTATAACATCATTTTTCAATTAAGGCAGTGGTGGTGGTTTGGACCCATGCATCCAACACCATGCACACATACTTGGGGTTGCTACTGATAATTTCTGATGGATGACCTTAATAACATTTTGCTCCGGTGTCCGGGTTAGGATATCGAACCCAGGCAGCGGTCACACTTGCACCCTCAACAACAAGGAACCCCGAAACTGTCAACTTCTTCTTTGTGTGTTTATGAAATTATTATGACTATAAAAAAATCGTAATTGTGTCAGCCTACATAAGATCTTTTTTTATAAATTACTTGTTGATTATGTTTCAGTTCAAGATGCAGTCTACCGTTCTATTGTGTTTCGTTGCTCTCGTGGCTTGCTCATACGCCCATTACAGACTACCAGAATTGGATGAAAGTAGATGGTTAAAAGACTTGCATTTTGAGCGTAACGCTGGTGCAGGCAAAGTCTTTGGCGGATTGGGCGCCAATGATGCTGGGTTATTCGTAAGTACTACTATCTATTTATCAAAGGTAAACAGGGGACTTTTCTCCCCGTCAGGGATGCTAAGCAATGCTTCTCAAATGGTTCACAATCAACGCACTAGTAGAAGTGCCGTTTTTGTTTGAGTTGACGGACACGTATATCTTTTTCGGCCATTTTGTAAATGCCTTCGTAAAAAGTATTGTGGTATTTTATTTTGTAGGATCAATATTTTTGAGAAGCTCATCAATATTATCATCATGAATCTTCATCTCGAGAAAGATCATACCTTTAGCATCGTAACTGCTAGTGGTAGAAATAATTACCATAACAAAACTTAAATCTTTTGGTCTGCTTTAGTTGTATTATGTCGTGTTACAACCATAAGTATTTGAATTCGAGAGAAAGAGATAAAACTAAACAACCAATTATAAAGCCATCCCTTTTTCACAATGAAACAATCACGTCTATAACAGACTCTTTATAATCACCAGAGTGATTTAATTTCGGCGGTTTATCGCCGCATTAGCGCCACATTTCTAATCAAAATATATTTCCACAGGGTCGAGGCGGTTACAAGGGAGTTATCTTCGACGACCACCGCGGTCATCTCGAGGGACAAGCGTACGGACAGAGAACGCTCGGTGCTGATGGTGACAGCAGTGTCCTAGGAAGCAAGTTCAAGTGGAACAATGCAAACGACAACGTAAGAGCTGCCGTCGATCTGCATAAGGAGCTCGGAAAGAGTAGTGGTGTAAGTATAATTTTTTGATAAACGAACTTAAACATTACAGATTACGCCGAGAGTATAGATAAATAAATGTACGAAAGACTTCCAACCCCCCCCCGCCAGAAGCACTTGGAATAACAAATTCTTATAGTTAGTAAGATTCTGTCAATTCCCATCTGGCCTAAGGGTGGAAGAGACCCATGAAGAATCCAAGCCGATTTGTAACAATATTTTAAATTGGCTGACTGTTCCTTGGAAAAGATTCAAAAGTTGACATATTGTTGACTCAAGCTACTGTCAAAGATAGCGTTGATTCCAATATCAATCATTGTGAAACCTCACCACGATATAGTGTTTATTCATATATTACGAATCTACGACCAATAATAAATATAAACAACAAAAGTTAGGACCGATCTGTGACAAGACTTTACGCAATATTTTCCATATTTCAGGTGACAGTGACCGGTGATGGAGTATGGAAAGTCGACAAGAACACCAGACTTGTTGCTGGAGGTATCGTGGAGAAGACGTTCGGACATGACAAGCCTCAACTTGGATTAGAAGCTAAAGTTGAACACGACTTTTAAGTAAAGCTGTCTTTAATAAAGTTAGTTGAGTGATCAATTTAATATTCAGCTAGATATTTCTAGATGGGGCTTTTAATAGTCAACATTAGACACTCCTTTTCTGCAATAATGTTCATTGTATAATATGTAGGTAGCTTGATTGTGTTCGCTTCTGTATTATTTATTTCTACTTAACCTTAAGGTTTAAATGTGCCAAACTGTTTTGTATTGTAAATAGATTGTACTTATTTGTACCAATTTGTAAATATTATTTATAGTTTTTGTAAATAAAATCCATAGAATGAACGACTTGCTTTTTACTTAACATCATACGCAGTAGCTCAATATTTACCGGAAGAAATTGAATAGTCGGACGAGTCATTTTGTGTTTTTTATATAAAACAAAAACACTACTTGTGATGGTAAAAATGCGTTCGAGATTCGAAAAGATATCGTCATCGTGATTTGTACGCTTACCATAATATCATTTTCCTGTTAAAGTTCATGTAGGTTTTATATTTTTGAAAATAGTTAATAAATTTCTTCCTTTATTTAACTGTTTGATGTTTTAGAAAATTTGGTTACAATGAAAAGTTTTAAAGTATTAATTGCCCAATGTATTAGCAATGACGGCCAATGAATTTGGGAGTTTATAGAAAAGTAATATTTAGTGACGAATTTTATGAAATTTAAAAAAATATAATATTAGTTTTTTTCGAATCCCACGAATTTTCGTCGAGGCTTTAAAGGGTGGGTGCTTAATTGCTGCAAATGGGTTACATTGTCGATTCCTGAAAGAAAAAGTCGAAGCCCCCCGGCTTCTGAAAAAAATCAATAGCCATTTATTAGACTCATTAATGTTCTTCTAATATTAACGTATAATAGTTATCTCAAGACAGAAAGTTTGTTATTTCTATAAGGGATTTTAATTTCTCCCGACAACGTTTATTTTTATTATTTAAGAAATTAAATCGACTTCAAAAAGAAATTAACTCAAAATTATGAAATAACTTTAATTTTGTAAGTCGGTGGCAAAAAACTAAAACTAAAATACAGATCCCAAGACACCGACTTCCGAAATTAAAGTTATTTCACAATTTTGAGTTAATTTCTTTTCGCAGTCGATTTAATTTTTTTATTACTTTTGTTTATATGTACGAGTATAGCATGCTGTCGAGAATATCACGCCGCGCCGGGCGACCGCGGGCGGTGAGCTGCGGTCGCGGAGGGGGCGCTCGACGTGCGGGCGCGCATCGGCCGGAACGACACTGCGTCATCGTCCACGCTACTGAGCGATTCTTTCTCGTCGTTTAAATACATTGTTTTTACCGTTTGTTTTCTCATTGTTGAGCCTTAAAAAGTAATACAGTCCACTATAATCGAGTCACCGTGTTTTAGTCCTCGCACCACCTGGAGGATATTACCCCAATCTTCTTCATGGTCCTTCGACGTGTAACTGACCAGTTACTGGGAATGACAAGCGGTTTTTTCAAAATTTGAAAGCGGCCGTTACGAAACGACATCGTGATCAAGAGACGACTTCTCGCGATTCATGCGAACCAGGTTCCAGTCTTCGGTCATCATCTTCGGAGTCTTTGTGAAGAGGCGCATTTGTTGGAGCAAGCAGTTCTTCAGTGGTCATCGTAGCTGGGTCATCGCAACGTAGCAGCCCAAGCAGTGCCCAAGAACATCGCAATCCATTTGAAGCAAGAAGACGCGCAGTTTGGACTCGCAGTCAACGGATTTTGTGAGATCTTTCCATAATCTTACTAACATTTGTACATAATTCATATACTAACTTTCATTCCACAAGAGTAGTACATAGTGCATTAGACCAGTGAATCATACATTTGTAGATACCTATTCGTCTTAGTGATTACTACCTATCGCATAACATTACTTATTACCTTATTTATCCAGTAGTAATAATCATATGATTTCATTCCATGTTGTCATTTTAATCTTTTTTTGTTCTGTGTCAACTATCAACCCATTCAAGTAGATTTGTCCCATTAAAGTAGAACTCCAACCATTAATAATTAGTAATAAGTGCTTATTAATCTAGTTATAGCATCCGTAGTATAGTGCCATAAGTGGGTACACTTTTTTTTTTTTCTTAACAGTTTAACTTTTTCAATTCAAATATTTTTTCTAACCGCCTACCGGTTTTGAATAGCAACGCTTCATCGATCAGCTGTTTGCTCTTTGTTGTTTTACAGGCGCATTATAAGAGTTTATTTCAGTGCTTTAGCATTTATTCTTTAATCAGTCTTTTTCTCGCCTACTTCTTTTTCCTTTAGCGCTTACAGCTACCTTGCTATTTAGCCATGGCTGAAGAGATGAAAATTAAAGAGCTTACAAAGAAGCGTGCCTCAGTAAAATCTCAGCTTACTCAATTCACAACGTTCATGGCTACCACTAAATCTTGCGAACAGCTCAGTGAGGAACAACTTGTGGAGTTAGATATAAGAATTGAGAAAATGGTTACCTTATATGCCACCTATGATCAGTTTCAGAGTCAATTGGAGTACCTGTCTGCCAAGCCCGACGAGCAATTTTCTGAACGTGAGCAATTCGAGAGCAACTACTACAGGCAGCTAGCATCTGCTCGCGCGCTCTTGTCGCAGCATCGCGCTCAACTAGCGTCTAAGGTAGGCTCCAATGAGCAACTTTCAGTGGTTACTAGACATAATAATGTTAGACTTCCTAAAATAAATTTACCTCACTTTAGCGGCGGCTATAGGGATTGGTTGGAATTTAAAGATATTTATATTTCGTTGATTCATGAGGAGAAAAGTATAGATAATATCAATAAATTTCACTACCTACGCTCTTCACTCAATGGCAGCGCAGCACTTGTTATTAAGAGTATAGATTTCAGAGGGGACAACTACGACAACGCATGGCAGTTGTTGTGTGAGAGGTACGATAACAAGCAATTATTAATAAATAATCACATTCAAGCCTTATTTAATGTGGAACCACTTCAAAGGGAGAGTAGTCAGGGTTTACGCCAGATTATTGATGTAACCAGCAAGAACCTCAGATCACTGGCAACGCTAGGGCTGTTCGTACAGCATTGGGGTGAAATGGTCATACATTTAATGGCATCAAAGTTGGACCCGGTTACTAGCAGACAGTGGGAAGAACATAGGAATACTCTGACTGAGTATCCATCCTTGGACATGTTTACTAAATTTATTTCTAACCGATGCAATCTTTTAGAAACGCTTGAGGAGGCTAAGAGTTTAAAGTCGAAGCCAGAGTCATCGCACAGTAAGCCAAAAAGCTTCGTATCAAGTAAGGGAAAATTTAATAATTCATGTCCCCTGTGTAAACAAAGTCACCACATATTTAGTTGCGATCAATTTAAGGCGCTTACAATCGCAGAACGCGTATCTAAAGCGAAAGAATTTAAACTTTGTTTGAATTGTTTACGCCCAGGTCATTTTGAGGCAGCTTGTCCACTTGGTCATTGCAAGTATTGCAAAAAAAGGCATAATACAATGTTGCATTCTCATGATGATGATCCTAGCCCAAGTAGGGAGCACATAACTTTAGCAGGCACTAACTATGATGTTTCATCTCGTCATGTATTGCTTTCCACAGCATTGGTAAGAGTCACGGACCATTCCGGGATGCCACACAGCGCCAGAGTCTTGCTTGACAATGGAAGCACGGCAAATTTTGTGACTAAGGACCTTTGTGGTAAGCTACATTTACCTATTCGTAGGGTAAGCTCACACGTTGCAGGCATAAACAGTCAAGTGTCTACCATTACGCAATCTTGTGTTTTACATTTACAATCATGCGATGGGTCTTATAACATTGACGTTGATTGTTTTGTCTTGCCCAATATAACCACTAATGTACCTCATACATACATAGACATAAGTGACTTGCAGCTGCCAGCAGGCATAAGTCTGGCTGATCCATCTTTCGATGTCCCTTCCTCTATCGACGTACTTGTTGGAGCCGATATTTTTTGGAGTGTGATTGGTCGCAATCGTATACAGTTAGGTAGGCATATGCCGACGCTCTTCGAGACTAAGCTCGGATGGCTCATATCAGGTGCCATACCTCAACCTAACATAAGCAACTCATCGGTGTGTATGTTCGTGCATGACAAGCACGACACACACGTACAAGCACCCATGGATCTCTCAAGATTCTGGGAACTTGACTCCATCTCACCTAAGTTCAATTTCACATCCGAAGAGCGAACATGTGAACAGAACTACATAAGCACAACTAGGCGTAATGCTGATGGCCGTTTCATAGTCACCATTCCCTTGAAGGAATCCCCTGAAGCATTGGGTAACTCCTTTGAGATGGCTAAGCGTCGCTTTCTGTCGTTAGAGCGGAGACTTGATAGGGACCCAATACTTAAGCATCGCTACGTAGAGTTCTTGCAGGAGTATGAAGCATTAGGTCATATGAGCGAAGTATCTCAGCCTTCTTCGTCTCAGGCATATTTTCTTCCACATCATGGTGTTTTCAGAGAGTCCAGTACAACGACCAAGCTTCGAGTTGTCTTCGACGCATCAGCCGTCCCAACTTCTGGTAAGTCGTTGAACGACATTCAATGCGTAGGACCTGTAGTTCAGGATGACATAATATCTATATTGTTGAGGTTCCGGCAACATAAATACGTCATATCGTCAGATATCGAGAAGTTCTTTCGACAAATCTTAGTTGACGAATCACAGCGACCTCTACAGCAGATATTATGGCGCACTGATCCATCATTACCACTTAAAACATACGCATTAAACACCGTTACTTACGGAACAGCATCCGCTCCGTTCATTAGTACACGATGTTTGTCTCAGTTAGCAAAGGAGGCAACACATTCACGTACACAACACTCTATACAGCACGACTTCTACGTCGACGATTATCTGTCGGGAAGTGACTCTATAGAGAGCACTATAGCGCTGTGTAGAGATGTAACCAGCATACTTAAGAGTGCACAACTCAATCTTCGCAAGTGGCAGTCTAACAATGCCCAAATACTTAAGGAAGTCACTACAAACACACTTGACTCATCCGCTCATACCACATCCACAACAACACATACAGACACACCCGACACAGTCAGCTTGAGTATTGACGAACCAAGTAAAACCCTCGGTCTTAATTGGCGTTGTCATACTGACTGTCTTACATTCTCCATTCATATACCTTCACATACAGATACTACAATCACAAAACGACACATACTTTCCACAATAGCGCAAGTATTCGATCCGCTTGGTCTTGTCTGTCCATGTATTATCGAGGTCAAGATAATATTGCAGAAATTATGGATAAACAAGTGTGCATGGGACGACGAGGTTAATGTGGACATTAAAAAATTATGGCTGAAGTTCATACAAACTTTACCACAGCTTAATCATCTCAGCATACCACGCTGGGTGGTATGCGACAGCCCTTTATCCGTGGAAGTACATATTTTTACGGATGCATCAGAAAAGGCATACGGAGCTTGCATATACATTCGTTCTGTAGCAAGTAGCGGCACCGTCCATACACATCTGCTCACCTCCAAAAGTAAGGTTGCCCCAATCAAGTCTACCACAATACCAAGGCTAGAGCTTTGTGGTGCCTTATTAGGGACCAGGTTGTGTGCAAAAGTACTGGAATCACTAACACTTAAACCAGACAAATGCATATTTTGGTGTGATTCTATGATCGTCTTGGGTTGGTTGTCTGCTTCACCTGGCTCGCTTAAGCCGTTTGTTAGGAATCGAGTTTCGGAGATACGGGAAGGGTTTGGTGCTTATACCTGGCGCTATGTGCCGTCCAAGGACAACCCTGCAGATCTTGTCTCCCGTGGTCTGAGCGCTGACCTCATAAGTCAATATTCTATGTGGTGGTCAGGGCCTTCATTCTTACTTACAGACCCAGCTCTTTGGCCTTCAATGCCTAACACAGATGTGAACACAATACTGCCTGAACTATTAAAATCGCATTCTATTAACATTCATAATCAATCATTGCCTATCACTAATCCTATACACAATAATTCATTTCAAACTTTAATTAATAATTCATCTAATTATTTACATTTACTACGTCTACTAGCATACGTATTTAGATTCATTAATCGCTCAAAAAGGGTACATAGTCATAGTATTACTCTTACTAATTCAGAGTTGTCCTACAGCGCTGATTTCATAATTAAAACAGTTCAGAGGGAAATGTTCCCTGAAGAGTACGAGCTACTTTTATTAGGTAAACCATTACCACATAAAAATCGCCTTAAGAAATTATCACCCTTTATGGAGTCTGGTATTATACGAGTAGGAGGCAGATTAGATAATTCTTGCTACGATTATAATGTCAGGCACCCTATTATTATCTGCAGCAAACATAACTTTGCCAAACTTATTTTTAATACCTATCACTTACGATTATTCCATGCTGGTCCACAGTTACTCTTAGCCACAATCAGACATGAGTATTGGCCTTTGGGTGGTAGAAACCTTGCAAAATCAACTGTCCATAAGTGCGTAAAGTGTCAGCGATTAAACGGTGGAACAGTTCAACCCATCATGGGTAACTTGCCTAAGGAACGAGTTCAGTTAGAGTTTCCTTTCTTAGAGACTGGCACAGACTATGCCGGACCCATCCTCCTAGCCGACCGCAAAGGTAGAGGATGTAGATTAGTTAAATCATATATATGTGTTTTTGTTTGTCTAGCCACAAGGGCGGTTCATCTGGAGCTTGTCTCAGATCTAACAAAACATGCCTTTATTGCAGCACTGAATAGGTTCATTGCTCGTCGTGGTAAACCAAAGACCATTTACTCCGACAATGGTACAACCTTTATTGGCACCTGTAACGAAATAGCTGACATATTAAAACAGGACTATTCTTCAGAAATGGCAGACACAGGTATCAATTTTAAATTTATTCCGGCATACACCCCACACTTCGGTGGCTTATGGGAGTCTGCCGTAAAATCCATAAAACATCACCTAAGGCGCATATTAGGTTTCGCACATCTCACTTACGAAGAGATGTCTACGTGTCTGATTCAGGTTGAGGCAATACTAAACTCTCGTCCTCTCACTCCTCTTTCCACTGATCCATCAGACCTATACCCCTTAACTCCTGCCCATTTCCTTATTGGGAGATCTCTCACATCCCTGCCGCATCCGCAAGTCATCAACCAGAACATCTCCAGCCTAAAACGTTTCCAGCGCATTGAACACCTGAAGCAACAGTTCTGGAATAGATTCTCTAACGAGTACATCTTTTACCTCCAACAGAGAACCAAGTGGACGGACTCCGATGGGGTGCTTGAAGAAGGAGCCATGGTGGTACTCAAGGAGCAACAGACACCACCACTGATGTGGCCACTGGGTCGCATCGTACGTCTCATACCTGGGAGGGACGGCATAAGCAGAGTCGCAGACGTAAAAACCAAAAAGGGAATAGTCCGACGCGCTTACAACACCATCTGTCCTCTTCCAGCATAAATCATTGAAGACAAGTCTTCAACGCCGGGAGCATGTCGAGAATATCACGCCGCGCCGGGCGACCGCGGGCGGTGAGCTGCGGTCGCGGAGGGGGCGCTCGACGTGCGGGCGCGCATCGGCCGGAACGACACTGCGTCATCGTCCACGCTACTGAGCGATTCTTTCTCGTCGTTTTTATACATTGTTTTTACCGCTTGTTTTCTCATTGTTGAGCCTTAAAAAGTAATACAGTCCACTATAATCGAGTCACCGTGTTTTAGTCCTCGCACCACCTGGAGGATATTACCCCAATCTTCTTCACATGCATAGCATAGCATAGCATGCATGTCATAGATAGTATCGTGTATATTATTAAAAATATAGTGTGTAGTAAAATTCCTCAAACTTTTGGTGCAAAGCCATGTCTTGTGACAGTTCACAAGACATGTCTTTGTACCAAAAGTCCCACAATGATCTTATCCATTTTCTTTTCGAAATGATGAACCAATCGCCTTCCCATGCGGCAAGTCTGCAGCCATGCAACCTAAACTATAATGAACCTACACCATAAAAGAAAACCTGTAGGTATGCCATCACTAAGCTACATGGTCTGTTGATTAACAAATAAATGAACATCGCACTATTCAAGCGTAAAGAAATCCTATCGCGTTACGTCATCAGAAATGTTGACTATAGGGCGCGCAAGGTAAGTCTGCGCGCGACGTTTGAGTTCAAAATTATATCCCTGCTAGCACTTTTAATCATATTCGGTATAATAGCTGCAATTGTTTACTTTAGAAAACACGGAACAAAGCACACTCTCTGGACACCTGATATAAATGACCAAATGGTGGAGGTAATGGAATATATTATGCATATAAAAATTCTAATGTTAAAAAGTAGAAATTCAAATATACCTAAATAAAAATCTCTTTAAAAACTAACTTTTAATTAACTAAAAAGTACTCAATATAAAATTAAAAGCCGCCAATTCAAACAAAAACCTCTAAAAGATAAATAATACATTGGCCCTTTAAGTTTAATATATAAGTCGAAGGAAATATTTTGATCCAAGCATCCTCGCATCGGGGGACGGCTATTATAATTTTTTAGTTTTTAGAGGTTTTGTTTAAGTGGGGGGTTTTTGTAATTTTTAATTTTATATTGAGAACTTTTTAGTTAATTCATAATTTCAGCCGAAAGACGTCCACTGCTGGACATAGGCCTCCCAAGCACCTTTACTTCGACCGGTTTTGTGCTTCTCGCATTCAACGAGTTCATGCGGCCTTCACAAGGTCGTCGGTCCACCTTGTGGGAGGCCTTCCAACGCTACGTTTTCCGGTACGCGGTCGCCACTCCTTCCTTTCGGCTCCATCGGCCAACTGTTCTGCGAACAATGTGCCCTGCCCACTGCCACTTAAGTTTGGCAATTCTTCGGGCTATGTCGGTTACAATGATTCTCCTGCGGATCTCTTCATTTCTGATTCGATTTAGTTAATTAAAAGCTAGTTTTTATATAGATTTTTATTTATATTTGAATTTCTACTTTTTAGCATTAGAATTTGTTATATCCATTCCATTACTTTCACTTGTACAGTTAAGGACTTCCTCTGGCAAGTTTTGGCATAATCATCAGACCTTGGACACCATATAGGGCATTAGCAATTGTTGACACATAGGTACCCCATGAACTCAAACACGAGGCTGCTATTTTGTTTAGTTGAGAATCCTCATCTAAATAAGATACCATCATCCTGTTTCAGTTCCTATAGCCAATATCTGGCTCCATCATAAGACCATAGACACCACTAAGTATAAAAGCACTTTTCAATACATATTAACGAGCCTAAAAAGGATAATGCTCTCTTGTTTAGTTGAGAAGTTCCAATAGCATCTTTCGGGCTCTATCATTAGACCCTGGACACCACCTTGGAATATAATAATTGTCATGACAACCGACAACAAACAGGAACATCCAACAGGTCCAAGCATGGTGGTGGTATCTTGTTTGATTGAGGAGTACCTATGGCCACCTTCGATGTCCATTATCAGACTAGCTTCATAGTATCATATTTTTGTGCTGCCACAAAAGTTATGTAAGTAGGTATGCCAAATTTCAGCTCAATCGGATTCGATTGATAAATGTATGTCAAAGAGAGTAACTGCAAACAAATACAAACGAAACAAGTTAATATAAAGCTTGTAAAAACAAGCATTTACGAGTAGTGACTCTCAATAAGGCACTGTGTTTGCGGTTTTTGCCTTCAAGCATCTGTTTTTTTTTAATTATTAGTATGAACGATCCTTTCGCAAGTCTGCTGGACGAAATGCCTTATAAAATAAGCAGAAGCTTTGTACTCAATACTACTCGTAATACATCTGTATTCATTGTACCGTGTGTACATAGATAATAAAAAACATAAACGATTTTCGAATGCAACTTTACCATCACAAGTAGTGCTTTACTTTTATAAACATAACAAAGACAACATTTTTTGTCCGATTATTCAATCTCTTTCGGTTAATATCAACTTATAATTTTTCAATAGGTAAGCACAACTAAGCAGTTTGATGTTAAGTAAAAATCAAGTCGTTCATTCTATGGATTTTATTTACAAAAATTATAATTAATATTTACAATGTTATACAACGTATTTACAATAGAAATATATAATACAAAAATGAACACAATCAAGTTACCTACATATTATTATTTTATTATTATACAATGGATATAAATGCAGAAAAGGGGTGCCTGATGTTAACTATAGAAAGCGCTATAAAGAAAGATCTGACTGGAAATTATCAATATAACTCTAAATTGAGTTGACCACTCAACTAAATATAGTGAAGAAAATGTTTTAAATCTACTTAAATGTCGTGTTCAATTTTAACTTCCAGTCCAACCTGGGGTTTCTCATGTCCGAAGGTCTTCTCCACGTTGCCTCCAGCAACTACTCTGGTGTCCTTGGCGACTTTCCATACTCCTTCACCGGTCACTGTCACCTGAAAAATATTGCGTTAAAGTCTTGCCACAGATCGATCCTGATTCTTGTTGTTTAGCTGTTGGTCATAGATTCATAAATGAGTAAAGACCAGTTAGTGGTGAGGTAAAAAAGTGACGTACTCTGTGCCTGATTATCATTTCACATTGATTGATATTGGAATCAACACTCTTTAACAGCAGTATGAGTCAATAATAAGTTAACTTTCAGAATCCTTTCTTAGGAAAAGTCAGCCGTTTTAAAATGTTACAAGTGGGCTTTTAACAAAATGGTCTCTTCGACCCTGGGCAAGAAGGGAATTGTCAGAATACTTTCTAACTATATTGTTATTCTAAATGCTTCTGGCCGGGTGATTGAAAGTCTTTCGTACATTTATCTACACCCTCGGCAGGTAGACAGAAATCTGTAATGTTTAAGTTCATTAATAACAAAATAAGACTTACACCACTATTCCTTCCGAGTTCCTTATGCAGATCGACGGCAGCTCTTACGTTGTCGTTTGCATTGTTCCACTTGAACTTGCTTCCTAGGACACTGCTGTCACCATCAGCACCGAGCGTTCTCTGTCCGTACGCTTGTCCCTCGAGATGACCGCGGTGGTCGTCGAAGATAACTCCCTTGTAACCGCCTCGACCCTGTGGAAATATATTTTGATTAGAAATGTGGCGCCAATGCGACGATAAACCGCCGAAATTAAAATATCACTTTGCTGATTATAAAGAGTCTGTTATAGACGTGATTGTTTCGTTGTGAAAAAGGGATGGCTTTATAATTGGTTGTTTAGTTTTATCTCTCTCTCTCTCGAATTCAAATTGTAACACGACATAATACAACCACAGCAGACCAAAAGATTTAAGTTTTGTTATGGTAATTATTTCTACCACTAGCAGTTACGATGCTAAAGGTATAATCTTTCTCGAGATGAAGATTGATGATGATATTGATGAACTTCTCAAAATTATTGATCCTACAAAATAAAATAATACAATACTTCTTACGAAGGCATTTACAAAATGGCCGAAAAACATATACGTGTCCGTCAACTCAAACAAAAACGGCACTTCTATTACTATGTGCGTTGGTTGTGAGATCTTTGAGAATCATTGCTTAGCATCCCTGACGGGGAGAAAAGTCCTCTGTTTGCCTTTGATAAATAGATAGTAATACTTACGAATAACCCAGCATCATTGGCGCCCAATCCGCCAAAGACTTTGCCTGCACCAGCGTTACGCTCAAAATGCAAGTCTTTGAACCACCTATTTTCACCCAATGATGGTAGTCTGTACTGGGCGTATGAGCAAGCCACGAGAGCAGCGAAACACAATAGAACGGTAGACTGCATGTTGAACTGAAACATAGAATAAAAGTAATTTATAAAAAAGGTGTTATGTTAACATAAGTACTCATAGTTAAATCCTAGGCTGAAACAATATTATGAATTTTAAATAGTTATAATAATTTCATAAACACACAAAAAAGTTGCCTGCTTCGGGCTTCGTTGGTGTCGAGGGTGCAAATGAGACTGCTAAGCGTGTGTATCTAGGTTCGGTCTCCTAACCCGGAGATCGGACCAAATGTTATTAAGTTTTTCCATCAGAAATTATCAGTAGCAACCCGAAGCATGGGTACATGGTGCTGGATGCATGGGTCCAAACCACCACCACTGCCATAGTTAAGAAATGTTGTTATAGACTTTAGACATTCTTGACTTCGGATAATATAGGGATGATGAAGTTATTACATCTCCATAAGAATCTATATCCCATAGGACACTCATAAATGATGTAAATACATACCTTATTAAAACTGTGACTTCTTCTCTCCACAAGAAACTGTTGTAAACTGTGCCTTCCTCAATCCTGAACCGATCATTTTATACCACCTTCAGTATCTGAGGTGAACTCCCTGTACCTATAGGAACGGGGACTTATTAGAGATCACGTCAGTGATTTCCAGTTCATAATAATTATAACCTTCCTGAACTTAGAGATTAAATTTCAACGGGAGTACTGTACGGTAGTGTTTGTGAATGCATTGTAGTACCTACGGTGATAATATTTGGTCGTAAGTAACGAACCTATAGCATCACCCGTGTATACGAAATAGGGATAGGTTACACCTGAGGGGCAAGTCTGATCTCAGTCTCAATCTGTCAAAAATAATATTCTAATTTCCTTACATTTTTGACAAGTTTTTGACATATGTTTTTCGCCGAGATGAGACAGCGACTAGATATTGAACGTTTTAAATAACGAGAATTGACCTTCAGTTATGTTTATTTTTGCACCATTTACCACTTTAATTATTTCACTTATTTTTGATTCAGACCAAATAAAAAGGTCAAGACATAGCGCTGCGAACAATACAGTGAAGCATTCCAAAACTACACCTCCACTCTGTGCATACACATTCACACATTAACACCCATTTACAATCAAACTACACCTCACCAAGTGCACACATGTTTACAAAACCAACTTCACTTTACTGTTGACAGCCCTCTATCTTGGTTTTTATTTGGTCTGAGATAAATCGGAGTATTCTCGTTTGAGCACCTATTTTTAGAGCACGTAATTTTAGATTATATTTAACTTGTAAAACTGTCATGCATTTTGCGAACGCGATAAAACTAACGCGTTATTAACTAGTTTGTGATTGGTTGCGTCATGTACAGACCACCATTGAAATACTAGTGCTGCGACTTTCTGGCTGCTCATTGGTGATTTGTGTTTGTAACTGGTTACTTTTGAGAAGCGTCGTGGACCACTGGCATCCCAATAGGTACACTTTCTTCAATAGTAATCCTAATTTTTTTCAAGGAAATTCTAATTCCTTGCTTCATATGTTTTATAAATTCGTCTGTTCGAGTACGTACATAACACAATTAATGTTTTTGATTTGTCAAATTGAAAGGTCGCATTGCAATTGTTAGTGTGTTACGCAATTACCCCGCTGGCTTCTAAATTAACTCGTTATTTAAAACGTTCAATATCTAGTCGCTGTCTCATCTCGGCGAAAAACATAAATGACAAAAACTTGTCTAAAATGTAAGGAAATTAGAATATTTTTGACAGATTGAGACTGAGATCAGACTTGCCCCTCAGGTGTAACCTATCCCTATTTCGTATACACGGGTGATGCTATAGGTTCGTTACTTACGACCAAATATTATCACCGTACTACAACGCATTCACAAACACTACTGATGCGGTTTTCACTAATATATTGTAGTAAGCTTCACTTAACATTTAGTGTTTATTTCATGTCAATCGGTCTGTGATGGAGTCACCAATGAATCGCGATGTGAACATTGGATAACTGGATTGTACCAACTTGGCATACAATGTTGCAATTTTTTAATCTCTAAGTTCAGGAAGGTTATATTATGAACTGGAAACCACTGATGTGATCTCTATTAAGTCCCCGTTCCTATAGGTACAGGGAGTTCACCTCAGATATTGAAGGTGGTATAAATGAACGGTTCGGGATTGAGGAAGGCACAGTTTACAACAGTTCCTTGTGGATAGAAGAAGTCACAGTTTTAATAAGGTGTATACTCGTATTTACATCATTAATTATGAGTGTCCTATGGGATATAGATTCTTATGGAGAATTAATAACTTCATCATCCCTATATTATCCGAAGTCAAGAATGTTTAAAGTCTATAACAACATTTCTTAACTATGGCAGTGGTGGTGGTTTGGACCCATGCATCCGGCACCATGTGCCCATGCTTCGGGTTGCTACTGATAATTTCTGATGGAAAAACTTAATAACATTTGGTCCGATCTCCGGGTTAGGAGACCGAACCTAGATAGATACACACGCTTAGCAGTCTCATTTGCACCCTCGACACCAACGAAGCCCGAAGCAGGCAACTTTTTTGTGTGTTTATGAAAGTATTATAACTATATAAAATTCATAATTGTGTCAGCCTAGGACTTAACTATGAGTACTTATGTTAACATAACACCTTTTTCTGAATTACTTTTATTCTATGTTTCAGTTCAACATGCAGTCTACCGTTCTATTGTGTTTCGCTGCTCTCGTGGCTTGCTCATACGCCCAGTACAGACTACCATCATTGGGTGAAAATAGGTGGTTCAAAGACTTGCATTTTGAGCGTAACGCTGGTGTAGGCAAAGTCTTTGGTGGTTTGGGCGCCAATGATGCTGGGTTATTCGTAAGTAACTTTACTATATATTTGCCTAAAGTAAACAGGGGACTTTTCACTTCGTCAGGGATGCTAAGCAATGCATCTCAAAGATCTCACAACCAACGCACATAGTAGAAGTGCCGTTTTTGTTTGAGTTGACGGACACGTATATGTTTTTCGGCCATTTTGTAAATGCCTCCGTAAGAAGTATTGTATTATTTTATTTTGTAGGATCAATAATTTTGAAAAGTTCATCAATATCATCATCAATCTTCATCTCGAGAAAGATCATACCTTTAGCATCGTAACTGCTAGTGGTAGAAATAATTACCATAACAAAACTTAAATCTTCTGGTCTGCTGTGGTTGTATTATGTCGTCTTACAATTTGAATTCGAGAGAGAGAGAGATAAAACTAAACAACCAATTATAAAGCCATCCCTTTTTCACAACGAAACAATCACGTCTATAACAGACTCTTTATAATCACCAGAGTGATATTTTAATTTCGGCGGTTTATCGTCGCATTGGCGCCACATTTCTAATCAAAATATATTTCCACAGGGTCGAGGCGGTTACAAGGGAGTTATCTTCGACGACCACCGCGGTCATCTCGAGGGACAAGCGTACGGACAGAGAACGCTCGGTGCTGATGGTGACAGCAGTGTCCTAGGAAGCAAGTTCAAGTGGAACAATGCAAACGACAACGTAAGAGCTGCCGTCGATCTGCATAAGGAACTCGGAAGGAATAGTGGTGTAAGTCTTATTTTGTTATTAATGAACTTAAACATTACAGATTTCTGTCTACCTGCCGAGGGTGTAGATAAATGTACGAAAGACTTTCAATCACCCGGCCAGAAGCATTTAGAATAACAACATAGTTAGAAAGTATTCTCACAATTCCCTTCTTGCCCAGGGTCGAAGAGACCATTTTGTTAAAAGCCCACTTGTAACATTTTAAAACGGCTGACTTTTCCTAAGAAAGGATTCTGAAAGTTAACTTATTATTGACTCATACTGCTGTTAAAGAGTGTTGATTCCAATATCAATCAATGTGAAATGATAATCAGGCACAGAGTACGTCACTTTTTTACCTCACCACTAACTAGTCTTTACTCATCTATGAATCTATGACCAACAGCTAAACAACAAGAATCAGGATCGATCTGTGGCAATATTTTTCAGGTGACAGTGACCGGTGAAGGAGTATGGAAAGTCGCCAAGGACACCAGAGTAGTTGCTGGAGGCAACGTGGAGAAGACCTTCGGACATGAGAAGCCCCAGGTTGGACTGGAAGTTAAAATTGAACACGACATTTAAGTAGATTTAAAACATTTTCTTCACTATATTTAGTTGAGTGTTCAACTCAATTTAGAGTTATATTGATAATTTCCAGTCAGATCTTTCTTTATAGCGCTTTCAATAGTTAACATCAGGCACCCCTTTTCTGCATTTATATCCATTGTATAATAATAATAATTATGTAGGTAACTTGATTGTGTTCATTTTTGTATTATATATTTCTGTTGTAAATACGTTGTATAACATTGTAAATATTAATTATAATTTTTGTAAATAAAATCCATAGAATGAACGACTTGATTTTTACTTAACATCAAACTGCTTAGTTGTATTGAAAAATTATAAGTTGATATTTACCGAAAGAGATTGAATAATCGGACAATAAATTTTGTCTTTGTTATGTTTATAAAAGTAAAGCACTACTTGTGATGGTAAAGTTGCATTCGAAAATCGTTTATGTTTTTTATTATCTATGTACACACGGTACAATGAATACACGATATATTAGTATTGAGTACAAAGCTTCTGCTTATTTTATAAGACATTTCGTCCAGCAGACCTGCTAAAGGATCGTTCATACTAATAATTTAAAAAAACAGATGCTTGAAGGCAGAAACCGTAAACACACAGTTCCTTATTGAGAGATGCTACTAGTAAATGCTTGTTTTTACAAGCTTTATATTAATTTGCTTTGTTTGTATTTGTTTGCAGATACTCTCTTTGACATAAATTTACCAATCGAATCCGATTGAGCTGAAATTTGGCATACTTACATAACTTTTGTGGCAGCACAAAAATAGGTACTCCTCAATCAAACAAGATACCACCACCATGCTTGGACCTGTTGGATGTTCCTGTTTGTTGTCGGTTGTCATGACAATTACTATATTCTAAGGTGGTGTCCAGGGTGCCCGAAAGATGGTATTGGAACTTCTCAACTAAACAAGAGAGCACTATCGTTTTTAGGCTCGTTAGACACCAGTAAGTATAAAAGCACTTTTCAATACATAAATTGAAAAGTGTTTTTATACTTACCACGATTATGTTGGATCCCGAAGGTGGCGCGCGCCGGGCCCTCTGGAAACACAGGGCCTCGGATTTGTTCAGGGCTACCTCGAGACCCAACCGCCGGATCCTCGTAACGACCTGCGCAACTCTTGGGTCTAGATTTCTGATGACTTGTTCTGAATTTAGTTCCCATGTTCCAACTAATTATATTTTATCCACCAAAGAATGAACGATAAAATCTAAATTTTTTTCGTGTACGCTCTTTTGAGCGTAGTAGTTTTATTTTTTTACAACATACTTCCCACGAGTATGTTGTAAAAAAATAAAAACTACTACGCTTCTACTATACTTATACTACACACATCAAAAGTGTCTAGGGATCAACATATATTTTTGCAATAACTTTTCTCCTGATTGATATTAATAAAAATTTTCTTTAAGGATTCATCAAATAAAGTGTTTTCGTTTGTCACAGTAACGATAAACCAAGTCACCTTTGCATTAATAAAGAAATTTGCCATTTTCCTAATAAAGGGATTTTTGACATTTGAACCACTAACACAAAAGTTCGAAAAAAAGACTGAAATAACAGTTTTCTTTAAAATTTTATTGGGTAACTTAAACAATTAATAATCCGTGTTTCTACCGCGAACACTAACAACACAAGAACATCGGTTTGGCATACTCAAAATGAGTTCATCCAAATCACGCTGTGGAATGGCAGCCCATGTTCGTTGCAACAACAAAAAAAGGTCTTCTTGCGACTGGATACCCTCCATATTCGGCAGAGCTCTTCTCTGTAGCATATCCCATGCATGCTCAATCGGGTTCAAGTCTGGCGACTGAGCAGGCCAGGGCAGGACATTGATGTTAGCTGCGGCGAGAGTCTGTCTTACAACTCTTGCGGTGTGCGGTCGTGCATTATCATGCATTAACTGAAATAAGGGACCGATTTGCACTTGTAGAGGAACGATGACGTCTGATACAATCGTCTCAGCATAAATTTGAGCGTTGAGGTTGCCTCTGATCCAAATCAACTCAGTTCTTCCGCCGATCCAAATACCCGCCCATACCATGATGGTTCCACCACTATAAGGATGGACTTCCTGGCAGGATTTTAATCGCTGTTGGCGTCCAGGGGTTCTCCAGTGTCGTATACGTCTTGTATCCGGTCTCATACCAAAACGAGACTCATCAGAAAAGCACACGAAACGCCATCGTTCTTCTGCCCAATTTCTGTGTTCAAGAGCCCATTGATATCGAATCCTACGATTGTGCATTGCTATAGGTGGTACCCGTAGCGGTCTTCGGGAATGAAGGTTCACTTCATGCAAGCGGTTTCTGACTGTTTGGTCGCTAATTAAGTTCCCTGAAGAGTGATGAAGCCTCACGGCTAACATCATGGCGGTTATTGTTGGAGCTCTTCGAGTTAAGATTTGAATGTATCGATCTTGTCTCCGTGTGGTGCAGCGATACCGTCCTCCATGGCGCTCAGCCACGGTACCAGTGCTTCGGTAACGTGTCCAAAGTCGACTGATAACACTCTGACTTGTATTCAGAGCTAAAGCCACAGTACGTTGCCGGGAACCAGCTTCTATCATTCCCACGGCTCTGAGCATTTCTTCCCTGCTTAAATGACGTCGCCGCTCCATAATAACGTTGGTTTTAATCAGTAGTAGGGAAAGTAGCACTAATAATGTCTTCAATGCGTTGTATGTTTTTATAGGGAAAATATTGACAGCTGATTTTCATCTTTTACTCGAATTTGATTCACAGTTCCTGATTCAAATTATGAAATGCACCAAAAAGGATCCATATAAATTTATAAAATCATAAATTTATTACAAAGCCACATCTCAATCTCAAGAAATCCGCATAAAAATGCTTGATCCCTAGACACTTTTGATGTGTGTATATGGACTAATACGTGTAAGTTTGACGGCCTGGCTTATTGATACGAGCTGCGGGTGTAGTGTCAAAGGGAAAACTTTGGTCAAATTCTAGTGCAATATTTACAACAAAACTATTACCTACTTATTACAAAAAAATATTCCAGTTTTTACTTAAAACTAAAAATTACGAAATAAAAAAATTAGTAATTAAAAAAAATTAAATTGACATCAAAAAGAAATTAACTCAAAATTATGAAATTACTTTAATTTTGGAAGTCGGTGGCAAAAAACTAAAAATAAATTACAGATCCCAAGACACCGACTTAAAAAATTAAAGTTATTTCATAATTTCCAGTTAATTACTTTTTGAAGGAGATTTAATTTTTTTTATTACTTTTGGTTAGATGTCTGTATAGCATGCATAGCAGAGCACTCATAGCATAGCATGCATGTCATAGATAGTATCGTGTACATTATTAAAAATATAGTGTATAGTAAAAATAAAACATGTCTTGTGAACTGTCACAAAATGATCTTATCCATTTTCTTTTCGAAATGATGAACCGATCGCCTTCCCATGCGGCAAGTCTGAAGCCATGCAATCTAAACTTTAATGAACCTACACCATAAAACAAAACCTGTATGCCATCACTAAGCTACATGGTCTGTTGATTAGCAAAATAAATTAACATCGCACTATTCACGCGTAAAGAAATCCTATCGCGTTACGTCATCAGAAATGTTAACTATAGGGCGCGCAACGTAAATCTGCGCGCGACTTGAGTTCAGAATTATATCCCTGCTAGCACTTTTAATCACATTCGGTATAATAATGGCAATTGTTTACTTCAGAAAACACGGAACAAAGCACACTCTCTCGACACGATATAAACGACCAAATGGTGGAGGTAATGAAATATATTATACATATAAAAAAATCTAATATTAAAAAGAAGAAATTCAAATATAAATAAAAATCTCTTTAAAAAATAGCTTTTAATTAACTAAAAAGTACTCAATATAAAATTAAAAATCCCCCAATTCAAACAAAAACCTCTAAAAAATAAATAAAACATTGGCCCTTTAAATTTAATATATAAGTTGAAGGAAATATTTTGATCCAAGCATCCTCGCGTCGGGGGACGGCTTTTATTATTTTTTAGTTTTTAGAGGTTTTGTTTAAGTTGGGGGTTTTTATAATTTTTTATTTTAAATTGAGAATTTTTTAGTTAATTCATCATTTCAGCCGAAAGACGTCCACTGCTGGACACAGGCCTCCCCCAAGCACCTACACTGCGACCGGTTTTGTGCTTCTCGCATCCAACGAGTTCCTGCGGCCTTCACAAGGTCGTCGGTCCACCTTGTGGGAGGCCTTCCAATGCTACGTCTTCCGGTACGCGGTCGCCACTTCTTCCTTTCGGCTCCATCGACCATCTGTTCTGCCAGCAATGTGCCCTGCCCACTGCCACTTAAGTTTGGCAATTCTTCGGGCTATATCGGTTACATTGGTTCTCCTGCGAACCTCATCATTTCTGATTCAATTTCGTTAATTAAAAGCTTGTTTTTATAGAGTTTTTTATTTATATTTGAATTTCTACTTTTTGCATTAGAAATTTTTATAATATCTATTCCATTACTTTCACTTGTACAGTTAAGGACTTCCTCTGGCAAGTTTTGGCATAATCATCAGACCTTGGACACCGTATAGGGCATTAGCAATTGTTGACACATAGGTACCCAATGAACTCAAACACGAGGCTGCTATTTTGTTTAGTTGAGAATCCTCATCTAAATAAGATACCATCATCCTGTTTCAGTTCCTATAGCCAATATCTGGCTCCATCATCAGACCATGGACACCAGTAAGTGTAAAAACACTTTTCAATATATGTATTGAAAAGTGCTTTTATACTTACTGGTGTCTAACGAGCCTAAAAACGATAGTGCTCTCTTGTTTAGTTGAGAAGTTCCAATACCATCTTTCGGGCACCCTGGACACCACCTTAGAATATAGTAATTGTCATGACAACCGACAACAAACAGGAACATCCAACAGGTCCAAGCATGGTGGTGGTATCTTGTTTGATTGAGGAGTACCTATTTTGTGCTGCCACAAAAGTTATGTAAGTGTGCCAAATTTCAGCTCAATCGGATTCGATTAGTAAATGTATGTCAAAGAGAGTAACTGCAAACAAATACAAACAAAGCAAGTTAATATAAAGCTTGTAAAAACAAGCATTTACTAGTAGCATCTCTCAATAAGGAACTGTGTGTTTGCGGTTTCTGCCTTCAAGCATCTGTTTTTTTTAATTATTAGTATGAACGATCCTTTCGCAGGTCTGCTGGACGAAATGTCTTATAAAATAAGCAGAAGCTTTGTACTCAATACTAATATATCGTGTATTCATTGTACCGTGTGTACATAGATAATAAAAAACATAAAGGATTTTCGAATGCAACTTTACCATCACAAGTAGTGCTTTACTTTTATAAACATAACAAAGACAAAATTTATTGTCCGATTATTCAATCTCTTTCGGTAAATATCAACTTATAATTTTTCAATACAACTAAGCAGTTTGATGTTAAGTAAAAATCAAGTCGTTCATTCTATGGATTTTATTTACAAAAATTATAACTAATATTTACAATGTTATACAACGTATTTACAACAGAAATATATAATACAAAAATGAACACAATCAAGTTACCTACATATTATTATTATACAATGGATATAAATGCAGAAAAGGGGTGCCTGATGTTAACTATTGAAAGCGCTATAAAGAAAGATCTGACTGGAAATTATCAATATGAGTTGAACACTCAACTAAATATAGTGAAGAAAATGTTTTAAATCTACTTAAATGTCGTGTTCGATTTTAACTTCCAGTCCAACCTGGGGCTTCTCATGTCCGAAGGTCTTCTCCACGTTGCCTCCAGCAACTACTCTGGTGTCCTTGGCGACTTTCCATACTCCTTCACCGGTCACTGTCACCTGAAAAATATTGCGTTAAAGTCTTGCCACAGATCGATCCTGATTCTTGTTGTTTAGCTGTTGGTCATAGATTCATAGATGAGTAAAGACTAGTTAGTGGTGAGGTAAAAAAGTGACGTACTCTGTGCCTGATTATCATTTCACATTGATTGATATTGGAATCAACACTCTTTAACAGCAGTATGAGTCAATAATAAGTTAACTTTCAGAATCCTTTCTTAGGAAAAGTCAGCCGTTTTAAAATGTTACAAGTGGGCTTTTAACAAAATGGTCTCTTCGACCCTGGGCAAGAAGGGAATTGTCAGAATACTTTCTAACTATATTGTTATTCTAAATGCTTCTGGCCGGGTGATTGAAAGTCTTTCATACATTTATCTACACCCTCGGCAGGTAGACAGAAATCTGTAATGTTTAAGTTCGTTAATAACAAAATAAGACTTACACCACTATTCCTTCCGAGTTCCTTATGCAGATCGACGGCAGCTCTTACGTTGTCGTTTGCATTGTTCCACTTGAACTTGCTTCCTAGGACACTGCTGTCACCATCAGCACCGAGCGTTCTCTGTCCGTACGCTTGTCCCTCGAGATGACCGCGGTGGTCGTCGAAGATAACTCCCTTGTAACCACCTCGACCCTGTGGAAATATATTTTGATTAGAAATGTGGCGCCAATGCGACGATAAACCGCCGAAATTAAAATATCACTCTGGTGATTATAAAGATTTTTCACTCTGTGCCTAGGTCACTCTTATTTGCCAGAGCCACTTATGCGGACTATAGTGGTCCCGATAGTAAAACTGGTGACACATCCGACATGAACAACTATCGACCCATCTCACTAGCCACCACCATGGCCAAGGTGCTTGACGGTCTGATGAAAGGCTGCCTCTCAGAATTTGTTAATGTCCACGACGCCCAGTTCGGGTTCAAGGCGGGAGTGTCCACAGAGAGTGCCATCCTCAGCCTGAAACACACCGTCAAGTACTACACCGCGAGGAGGACGCCGGTGTACGCGTGTTTCCTCGATTTGTCGAAAGCCTTCGATCTTGTCTCTTATGATGTGCTATGGGACAAGTTGAGGGGCACGGGTGTGCCGGCGGAGTACACAGCCCTCCTCAGATACTGGTATGCTCACCAGATAAATCGGGTGAGGTGGGTCGGTACTCTGTCGGATGAATATCAAATGGAATGTGGTGTAAGGCAGGGGGGGTTAAGCTCGCCCCTGTTATTTAATTTGTACGTGAATCAGCTCATCGAGCGACTGAGCAGCACACATGTCGGCTGTCATATAGACAGTACATGTGTCAATAACATAAGTTACGCGGACGACATGGTGTTGCTCAGTCCATCGATGAGCGGACTGAGGAAGCTACTCACGATCTGCGAGATGTATGCGGAGGCGCACGGCCTTAAATACAACTCAAAAAAGAGTGAGGTCTTAGTGTTTACGGTACCTAAACAACAGCCCCGTCGTGTACCTCCGGTATATCTCAACGGCGTAGTCCTTAATGTAGTGAATAGTTTTAAGTACCTAGGTCATGTTGTCACTAGTGACCTACGGGATGATGGCGACATAGAGCGCGAGCGCAGGGCGTTGGCGGTAAGGAGCAATATGATCGCCCGAAGGTTTGCTCGCTGCACGGCAGACGTTAAAGTCAGTTTATTTAAGGCGTTCTGTCAGTCCTTCTACTCGAGCGGCCTGTGGGTGTCATATACGAGCCGAGCCTACAACGTCCTGCGCGTACAATACAACAACGCTTTCAGGATGCTGTTGCAGTTGCCGCGGCGTTGTAGTGCATCTGGAATGTTTGCTGCAGTTCACACGGATGGCTTTCACGCCATCATGCGTAAGAAAGCGGCTTCCTTACTGCAACGCTTGCGTAACACTCGTAACAGTATCCTGAAAATGATTGCTGGCAGACCAGACTGCCCCATCCAGAGGCACTGGGTGGAAATAGCAATAGGTTTATAGGATGAAATTAAGTACGTACTAACAACACTAACATAGCATATAAGCACAATCTGTTACTAACAACTAATAACTTATGGACTTAGGTCTGAAATAAAGATATTTTATTTATTTATTATTTAAAGAGTCTGTTATAGACGTGAACGTGATTGTTTCGTTGTGAACAAGGGATGGCTTTATAATTGGTTGTTTAGTTTTATCTCTCTCTCTCTCTCGAATTCAAATTGTAACACGACATAATACAACCACAGCAGACCAAAAGATTTAAGTTTTGTTATGGTAATTATTTCTACCACTAGCAGTTACGATGCTAAAGGTATAATCTTTCTCGAGATGAAGATTGATGATGATATTGATGAACTTCTCAAAATTATTGATCCTACAAAATAAAATAATACAATACTTCTTACGAAGGCATTTACAAAATGGCCGAAAAACATATACGTGTCCGTCAACTCAAACAAAAACGGCACTTCTATTACTATGTGCGTTGGTTGTGAGATCTTTGAGAATCATTGCTTAGCATCCCTGACGGGGAGAAAAGTCCTCTGTTTGCCTTTGATAAATAGATAGTAATACTTACGAATAACCCAGCATCATTGGCGCCCAATCCGCCAAAGACTTTGCCTGCACCAGCGTTACGCTCAAAATGCAAGTCTTTGAACCACCTATTTTCACCCAATGATGGTAGTCTGTACTGGGCGTATGAGCAAGCCACGAGAGCAGCGAAACACAATAGAACGGTAGACTGCATGTTGAACTGAAACATAGAATAAAAGTAATTTATAAAAAAGGTGTTATGTTAACATAAGTACTCATAGTTAAATCCTAGGCTGAAACAATATTATGAATTTTAGATACTTAGTTATAATAATTTCATAAACACACAAAAAAGTTGCCTGCTTCGGGCTTCGTTGGTGTCGAGGGTGCAAATGAGACTGCTAAGCGTGTGTATCTAGGTTCGGTCTCCTAACCCGGAGATCGGACCAAATGTTATTAAGTTTTTCCATCAGAAATTATCAGTAGCAACCCGAAGCATGGGTACATGGTGCTGGATGCATGGGTCCAAACCACCACCACTGCCATAGTTAAGAAATGTTGTTATAGATTTTAGACGTTCTTGACTTCGGATAATATAGGGATGATGAAGTTATTACATCTCCATAAGAATCTATATCCCATAGGACAGTCATAAATTATGTAAATACATACCTTATTAAAACTGTGACTTCTTCTCTCCACAAGGAACTGTTGTAAACTGTGCCTTCCTCAATCCTGAACCGATCATTTTATACCACCTTCAATATCTGAGGTGAACTCCCTGTACCTATAGGAACGGGGACTTATTAGAGATCACGTCAGTGATTTCCAGTTCATAATAATTATAACCTTCCTGAACTTAGAGATTAAAAAATTTCAACGGGAGTACTGTACGGTAGTGGTTGTGAATGCATTGTAGTACCTACGGTGATAAGATTTGGTCGTAAGTCACGAACCTATAGCATCACCCGTGTATACGAAATAGGGATAGGTTACACCTGAGGAGCAAGTCTGATCTCAGTCTCAATCTGTCAAAAATATTCTAATTTCCTTACATTTTTGACAAGTTTTTGACATATGTTTTTCGCCGAGATGAGACAGCGACTAGATATTGAACGTTTTAAATAACGAGAATTGACCTTCAGTTATGTTTATTTTTGCACCATTTACCACCTTAATTATTTAACTTATTTTTGATTCAGACCAAATAAAAAAGTCAAGATATAGCGCTGCGACCAATACAGTGAAGCATTCCAAAACTACACCTCCACTCTGTGCATAAATATGCACACATTTACACCCATTTACAATCAAACTACACCTCACTAAGTGCACACATGTCTACAAAACCGGTTTCACTGTACTGTTGACAGCCCTCTGTCTTGGTTTTTTATTTGGTCTGAGATAAATCGGAGTATTCCCGTTTGAGCACCTATTTTTAGATTATATTTAGCTTGTAAAACTGTCATTTTGCGTTATTAACTAATTTGTGATTGGTTGCGTCATGTACAGACCACCATTGAAATACTAGTGCTGCAACTTTCTGGCTGCTCATTGGTGATTTGTATTTGTAACTGGTTACTTTTGAGAAGCGTCGTGGACCACTGGCATCCCAATAGATACACTTTCTTCAATAGTAATCCTAAATGTTTTCAAGGAAATTCTTAGTTCCTTGCTTCATATGTTTTAAAAATGCGTCTATTCGACAACGTAAATAACACAATTAATGTTTCTGATTTGTCATATTAAAAGCTCGCATTGCAATTGTTAATGTGTTATGCAATTACCCCGCCTGGTTTCTAAATTAACTAACACTGTCAAATTTCATATTACCTCACTGCACATCTGTCAATCGCTTTATGATATGAGATTAAGCAACCGATTACATTCTTAAGTCTTTCAAAAGAAACTGGGAAGTTCCGGGGTCGGAGTCAATGCCGTAGACATAATATGTAGTCACTGTCCACTAAAACTGCCTATGGAATTATGCACAAGTATTTATAATAAAACATAAAGGAAAAGGGAAGAGCTCATTGGGCAATTCGGGCATCAAAATCAAATTCGCATCGCTGTCAATGGGATAAGTGCCTAAAAGGTTGGCAGTAATACCATGTAGGATGGCAATGCTGATTGTTTGGGCTATAAATAGGCCAGCTCTCTGGCCACGTGAATAGTCGACCAACCGCTTACCCGAAATACTCGATGGAATACCAGGTCTGCATAAAATGCAAAATTGGTAAAATACATTTATTATTTCATCGAACGATCAAATACAGAATTTACCTCACATTTGAACTTGACCTTTAGTAAGTACCGTTAGTTAGTAGGTCGTTTCTCATCTACAATATTAATAACGTGGTTACTTAAATAATTTAAGATAACGGGAATTCCGTACTCCGGAGAGTCCGGGGAACCCTTGGGTGGAACGGCCCCAGCTAAATCGACCGATGACCTTAAAGTGATGTCAAAGATGGTGGACAAGGTGCAGTGTGCAGATTGAACCGGGACTCCAAACATATCATAAAAGGCACACTAGTTGACACTCGTAAGTACCGACTGGTCTAGATTTCTGATGACGTAACGCGTTAGATTTACTTTGCGCGCAAAAATGCGATGTTCTTTTATTTTGCTAATCAACAGAGCAAGTTTCCTTACAAAAACCTATGTGGAGATTAACCCGGGATCATAGTAAATGAAAACAAACCGGTTATTGCTCCACTGAACCGCACGTTACAAAATTTTGTTTCAGTGCGGTTAGTGGAAGTGCTCAAGTGCTGTTCGTCCAAGTGCGGTTCAAATCAGTGCTCTGAGTGGAATACCTCCATGTAGCTTAGTGATGGCATGCATGTTTATTTTTATGGTACGTAGGTAGGTATGGAACGTAGGTATACGTTCATTACTAACTTTCCTTTATTTTAGATTTATTTTGTTTCTATTCAGCATCTATTCAATTCAAATTTAAGAGTCACAATTTGATTTCATTCAATCACTTGTATACTTTCACATTGTAGTCTATTTCTTTTAATTTGTCCTGAATTTAGTTCCTTTGTTCCAACCAACTAATTATATGTTATCCACGTTGATAAAATTGTATTTAGTTTTTAAGTTACTCTTTGCCAATCTCTCTTTTATCTGAAGTACCCGAGTATGATATAAAAAAATAAAAATTACTTCTACTATTATTACACTATTACTGTACTATTCATTATTTTATTTTTATTTAGCCTTCACTGAGCAAAGACCTGTGGGAATCCTTCCATGCATCCTTTTCTAGCGCAACCTCGTGCTTACCCGAAAGACACGGTGAACAAGGGGTGCCATTAAGCCCTATTATAACGGTATACTAATAGGTTTAATGGCACGCCATGTTCGCCATGTAGTGGTTTTCCATTTGTTACGGAACAAATGGAATACCGCTACATGCACTAAGTAGTTAGAAGGAGTCACTATCCTCAAAATTGTGAGACCAATTTCAGAATAAGAAGTTATTCTGATGCCAGTAGACATCGGTCAAGCTTAGAAATAATATATCTGTCGCAGGCAACTGGTTAAATTAGTCGTTTAGTTAACCGCCTGACCTTTGGAAGTAGTGTTCGCCTCGCTTCGCTCTCTTTGCTCGCACGCGGTTGATCACAGTTCTAACCTAACCCATTTGGTCGGGGAGTCCTGGCTTAGTTACTGCGACCAATTCGGCTCTCGCGTGATTGGTTACAGTTTCAACCTAAACTATAATATTGATTTAGGCCGTTAGTTGAACGACCGCCGCCGTTTAGTTAAAAAGCTAGGCGTTTAACTAAACGGCTAATTTAACCAGTTGCCTGCGACATATCTACTACCTTTATAATTAATGCAACAAAGCGACCCACATCAACCAAATTTTACCACGAAGCTAAGGTACTGTAATCTTTGTTGCAGCTACCCTTCAATCCCAAGAGTCGTCAGTCCACACTTATCTACATACATACTTGCTCTCACTTCTAAACTTATTTAATTATTCAACCGTCGACGCTCGGGAATACTCGTGGATACTCGGGTGAGCTCGGTAAACTGCAAAACTTTGATAATTACTAGCATTCCGAGTGGAGAATTTGTTTGTTTTTGTTGCAGTGCTGTTGGTAAGAATGTGTTCAAAATTGAAAGGATTAAATTATGCTTGTAGTATTTACATCGTAGAATAATATTTTTTAACCGACTTCAAAAAAAGGAGGGGGTTCCCTTTCGTCGGAATCTTTTATTTTTCAAGTATTTTCCCCGATTACTCGAAGACTGCTGCACCGATTTGGAAAATTCCTGTTTTGTTTGAAAGGATATACTTGCTTCCTATGTGGTCCCTTATAAACAAAAAAACAAATTTTACTAAGTTTAGTTGGGTAGTTTTTGAGTTGGCTTCCTTAATACGTATTTAATTCAATTTGTGTATCTTGATGATGTCATTGTTGTTCGGTGTCAAAAAACTAAAATACAGATCCAAAGACACCGACTCCCGAAATTAATATTACATTTTTCACCGAGGACCGATTACCTACTAACGAGGTTGTAGTTTTAGGCTCGAGGCTCAGAGTTGAAAATCGCACTTTCTTCCCATCAGTGATACATAAATACCTACTACACCTACGAGGAAAATAAAAGGCAATAATCTTCATATTATTATGTGTTGTTCATTCTTTTTATTTTATTTTTTAAAATCAATGTTCAGCAAAAGTATGTAGCCGGTAACATTTTGCGCTTGGTGATAAAAACTTTTTTGTCTTTTACCAGTTGCCCTCAATTAAAAAAATACAGTATGATAACAATGGATTTTCATACACTTTTTCGACCCGCACATTTGTAGGTAGGTACAACTGACAGCCAATATTCGGCCAATTTAAAATTTTTGACTGTAATCTCATATTTGTCATACCATAGTTTATATCCAAATTATTATAATCCTATTATAGGCCTAGATTAATATACACTACTGAACCAAATGTAGGTACACTTTTTGTAAACTTATTATTTCAATAAAATTTTATTTATTTATTCATTTAAAAAAATAGTATTATGGTACTATTATTATCTACCAACCCGCACTGGGTCCATGTGGTGGATCACTGAGAGAAACCCTGTGTCCCAGCAGTGGGAACATTATAGGCTGATTATGTGTATGTGTATTATGGTACTTTCCGAGAGTGTAGGTATAAAGTTATTTTTTACTTGGTAGTGATTTTTTGGAAGACGGTTTTGTGTAAAAATGTTTTAATAACCATCATCAGCCTACTGGATCAAAGGTGGGTACGATACTAAAGCGGCGGTAACATGATAGCTAATGTGGTGTTGTTCCGCAAACGATGGGGCACTTAATCAAGTCTAGGAATCGATAGACGTTGCCGATGGCGCTAAACTCGACCTACTAATAAGTATATAGACCAGTTTGTATAAAGTCTAATTACTGTTGAACTGTCTCTTTTCGGAATATCGGTCTATAGGGAATTTGGCTTTAATTGCCATAGCCGGCTGGTAAACATATTTGTGATTTCAGTTTATTGTTCATCACTTAATCCTGAGCTCCTGGCTGCAGCATGGAAGATGCTGCAGATGCAGTACCAGTTCAGAAGAAAATGTTCCTATCAACGCCATCTATTTTAAAAATGCAGAATCGTGTCAGAAACGACAAGTTGAAGTTTATTATTCAAAAACCTCCGCATGGGATTCCTAAAAAAACTGCCTTATAAAAAGATTAATTTCATAAATCTAAGCATGAAATCAGATTGTACTCCTTCCGCACCATTTTGTTGAGGAGTTATCAAGTTTAGAACACGAATTTACAACAAAATATTACCGATAACAACGCCATCTGTAAATACATGTATAAACTATTTACACCGCTAGCAAACGAACACATTACGCAGCATAATAGTTCAATTGAACAGCACTAGATGGCACTGTGTTCAAAGTATTAGTCTCAAATTATTTCAGTGGTCGCCAGGTGGCATGCTAGATTTTTTAAAGGAAATTCTAATTAGATTAAACCAATTTATAGGTCGACCTATAAATACACAACACTGCCGTCCTTTAACTAGAAGGCCGTTAAGCCCAAAAAGTTGTTTCGGAGTAAATGCCAAAAAACGTGGGAATCGTTGTTTCTTAAAAACTATGATACTTAGGATAATGATTGTTGGACATATCAATTGATATTTCTTTCTGTTTATCGTAGATAACCCTTTTTGTCCAATAACTATTATTAATTAATTTTAAAATTAATTTTTCACATTTTGTTAAGCATGTAACCTAGTTATTTCATCTTATTACTGTACTAAAAGGCCGTTATCCATACCTTAGCGGCTTTTTAGTCAAGTAATTTATTTAAAATGTTAAGCTTCATAATGTTTGTTATATTTTGTTTAGAAATACTTAACTAAAAAGTTGTTAAGTGACATAACTGCTTTATAGTCATGACATTCGCTTTAATTTCAATTTCAATAACTTTCCTAATGAGCAGTTACGGGGCTTTAGATGCTTTTTAGCTAATTGTTGGCAATGTTATATGGAATTTTTGTAAACTCTTAACTACTTTACTTAACTAAAAGGTGGCTAAAAATATTTCGCTTGTGGTTAACTTCTGTATAGTGTAGCATTCATATGGAAATATGTGAGTAATTAATTAAATACTAACATCATGTTCTTTTAAAAATCAAAAGTATAATTCAACATTTAAAAGATAAAAGAATTACTTATAATTTTAATACGCAGTAATAATCAACTTATAACTAATTATGATCTAACAGGTCATTAGCTCTTTATTTGGCATGGACAATATTCTTAATCCATGTTCTTTATTCCATTGATTCAACCATTGATTTAATAGAAAACTTCTAACCCAGTTATTGTAATAAACTAAGGCTGCATTATATCAGACATGAGGGAACTTCAGTCCTAAATTATTTAAATATTATAACAAATAAAAGTACCTAATAAAATATGTAGTAAAATTGCACACTAAATAAATAATAAAACATAAGCAGCACTTTCAAGTGTAGATAGATACACTTGGCACACTGGTAGACCATGACCTGGAATAAAACATTGAATACTTTTTATACCAGTAGTTCATTCCCGTGGGTTAATTATTCGAAATGATATCGTTTACCAACCTCCACGCGGACGGATCCATAAGCAAAAGCTTGTAGTTTTAAGTATTTAGGAACATAACAATATCTAAATTAAACACAGTCATCAATATTGTTGCGCGCCACGATTGATGGCGACATTAGCTACCACTAGCGCCATCTAGTATCGAGTAGCAGAACTAGTAGGTCGAGATGCTTCCAGAACTTTCGATACTAGAACATTCTAGAACTATCGACATCGGGTCAGTCGGGACCGGTATGTACTCGAACATTCTAGATGTTTCTACAGTAGAAGGTTCTGGAACTATCTGAGGCCCTATATAAGGCCGGTATGGGCCGCGACCGAGTGAGTATTGGTTCTGCGATACAAGCGATAACATTCGAAGCGATCTTCAAGTGCGACTTAAGAGTGATCAGTAGTGCGATTGTGTTTTATAATTAGTGTGTTTGTGTTTTATTGGTGTTATTTAATTAAAGTGTTTATTTTTGGTTATTAAATCGGCAGTTTTTATTGTCACGAACCCCAAGCTCGTAACAATATACTCAGCCTATCGCAGTCCACTGCTAGACAAAGGTCTCTCCCAAGCTGCGCCATAACACCCTGTCCTCTACCTTCCGCATCCTGTTTGTCCTAGCCACCTTATGTAGGCCGCCGATCCATCTAGTTGGTGGGAGGCTCACTCGACACTTGCCGATACGCGGTCTCCACTCCAGGACTCGTCTGCTCCACCGGCCATAGGTCCTTCGACAATCATGGCCAGCCCACTGCCACTTCAGTTTGCTTACTCTGCAAGCTATGTCGGTAACTGCGGTTCTTTTCCTGATATTTTCATTCCTGATTTTATACTTCAAAGAGACTGAGCATAGCTCGCTCTATAGCGCGCTAAGCGGCCTTGAATTGTGGACCAGCCCGACCGTCAATGTTTTCGTTTCGGCAACGTATATCATGACAGACAGGACGCACTGGTTAAGACCTTAGTCTTCAAACACTGCGGGATAGGCGACGAGACGAAGTTTTCCAAATACTGCCCAGCCCAACTGGATCCTTCAGTCGGCTTCTTTCTCAAAGTTGTGTCTACTGAGCTGGTTGACTTGCCCTAGGTAGACATAATCCTTCAAAACTTTGGTTGGACTCGTTAAGATGTGCGAATTGTACATGAATTTTGTCTTGTCCAAATTTAAGCTGAAGCCAACCCACCGAGAGGCTCCATTTCGGCTGGAGAGACTTAGTCAATATGGCGATGTCATCGGCAAATCGAACAAGATGAACAGACGCTGAAACAGTTAGACCAGATGTCGCACAACCTAAATGGAGCCTCCATTTAGGCTATGCAGCATCTGGTCTAACTGTTTCAGCGTCTCTGCCATTAGGACGATATCATCGCCAAATCGTAGATGTGAAATGTACTCGCCATTCACGTTGATACCCTGTCCAGTCCAGTCAGCCAGGGATATTACCTACATCCCCCTGTCTCACCCTTCTGAGCAGTTGGATGAGGTTGTTTTCTGATCCTGGATCTGAAAAGTCATTGTGGCAGCGTCGTACAAACATCTCACCACACGCGCACGCGCGCGCTCTCTCTGTCTTTCTCTCTCTCTCTCGTCTCTTCGATGTAGCGTCAGTCAATTCGACATCGTTGCAGAAAGGCCAGAACTGCCCATATTTTGACGGAGTCGCATCGTTTCTCGTAGTCCATAAATGCTATACACAAGGACTGGTTATACTCCGCGGTATTCTGTATAATTTGCCGAACATAGATGTGGTCTATGGTACTGAAGCCTTTTCGAAAACCGGCTTGATTTGGCGGCTGGAACTCGACATGTCTCTTCGCGAGACGGTCCGTGACGACCCTCGGGAGCAGCTTGTATAAGTGTTTCAGCAGTGAGATGGGTCTATAGTTCTTCAGCGAGGATTTGTCACCTTTTTTGAAGAACAGAACCACCGCATCTCTGCTCCACGCTTCGGGCGTTGTACCCTCTTAGATGACGGAATTAAAGAACTCGCTAGCTCTTTGATTTTATTGTATTTATTTTTTTGGATCGTAAGTAAGCACTAGGAAGTGGTGAATGGCGGGCGTTTTAGGGACTGTCTTTTGTAATTTTGACGTTCGAAAAGTGCTGATTCTCAGCCTAGTCTGAATAAATGACTTTTGATTTTGTTTTCTTGTCGTTTTGGGTTTTTCTGTTTCAATATCTTCATCTGTATGATCGTCACTTCTTCGATCTTAGTTAGATCTCGTAGTTCATATCTTTGACAGAGTCAGTGTCAGTGCCCTCCGGGTGAAAAGATTTAGTCCGACGGGACGGCGGATGGCTTGAGCAGGGCACCCGCACCCCACTCAACCCCGGAGTGAAAGCGGCGCGAGAGTCGGCTAACTGCCTTTTAGCTAAGTAATGAGGCTTAGCTGCTTTTTAGCTAAGTATTCTGGGAAATGTGCAGAATTACGTGCTTAACTAAAACAGCGTTAAGGGCTGGTAACTGCAAATAAGTGAATTTTTTCACATAAACTGTTCTTTAAATGCTAACTATAAAGAAGTTATAGTCCGTTAGCGTCTTTATAGTCAAGAAAAATCAGATAACGTGCTTGTAGTTAAGTAGAAGGCTAGAAAATAATCATCACATCGGGCAGTTAAGGTATTTTAAAGTACATTAAGCTAAGAAGTGTGGGTTAGACGCTTTCAAGTGATGGAATCATCAAAAATTATGTTACTTAACGGCCTAAAAGATGTCCATATCTTTGGAACTATTTATGTTATAAAAATGTTTCTTAGACAGAAAGATAGAGAATTTTAAACTCTATCACTTTCTATTAAAAAGTAAAAATTGACCATTTGAGGGTTAACGGCTTTTTAGTTAAAGGACGGCAGAACACAGGGCCTTCCACGCTACAGCTGCATTCCACCATTGTCAAATTGCAAATGAATGATCAGAAAATGGCCTACTTACCTGCTTTTTACCAGACCTCAAAAAAAGGAAAAGATTCTCAATAATTACTCGGAAACATTTATTTTTAAAAGTTTTTAAAACATCGATTTTAACGGTACTAGCATGACTTCGTTACACAAATAATTGATTTACCGTGCCTGATTTATTAACTATAGGTTTCTGTTTACGCCTATTTAATGACAAAAAATGAATCTACTTTATGGTAACTATAGCGCACTGATGAATTTGCAATGCTAAGCTTAGCTCCGATGTGCATTAATATTTACTTTTAGGTGTCGCTTTGAAAATGAGGATTAGATTAGTAACTTTTTTATTTAAGGATTTCGTCATTAAAAAGCATAAAAAACATAATTATTAAAACGCAAAACAATCTCAATAGGTGCCGCCAGTAGCCGTTTTCGGGCACTCGAACTGGACCTGCGGGGCTTTTTACACAGCTGTTCAAAAGTAAGAATCGTTTCCACATCTGGGGATTGAAAAGGGCTGAGAAGTCTTCCTGCAGCCCTGGGTCGGCTGGGGCGATTTTTTTCTGCGGCGATTTTTTTTCGCTCACTGGATGTTCAACGCAATGGCTTAACGCCGAGAGTTGAAAATTTAAGAAGTTTTTTTCGACGCGCTGCGTTGCACTTTGTTAGATTCTCAATGTTCGGCTCAACACTGAGAGTTGAAAATCCACTGCACGATAAAATCCCGCCGCATTATTTTTCAATCCGGAATGAGAATGCTTATAGTGGACTAGCTTCTTCCCGCGACTTCGTCCGCGTGAAATTTCACCCCCCCCATTCACCCCCTTAGGGGATGAATTTTGGAAAATCCTTTCTTAGTGCACCCCTAGACCTCATAAGGAACGTACGTGCCAAATTTGGAATCTCTAGACCCAGCGGTTTGGGCTGTGCGTTGATATGTCAGTCAGTCAGTTCTCCTTTTATATATATAGATAAGACAAAGTTTAAAACAGAAGACGAACTAGCAGGGGATCGGCGGTGTGGTGGAGGGGTGGGGGGGGGGGGGGGTTCAGGGGGTCAAACCGGAATAAATCGTGCAAACGTATGCTTGTGTTCCAATTGCTGCTGTTTACCTATTGTTTTCGTTGTGTGACTTTTTATATGCTGACGCAACGTTCTGAGTAGCTACCCGCCATGGATATAGGTATCCGTGCTACCCACCTATAGTAGCTATTAATAGGTACCTACCTAGATTAAAATTATAATAAAAAAAAAACAGTGGCACTCCGGGAGTGCCGACAGATGCGAAAACAAAACACAAACTATAATAAATACTATAGGTACATTAAAACCGAGTACATCCCGAGGACAGTCAAACACATCCGAAGCGGTGTCGTTTACGGTAACTGTGGTGCGAATTCGATGGTATTTTCCCATCTCAAAAAATTCCCAACGCGCCTAAAGAAGTTTTCACTTCAAAAAATACTTGCAGTCAAAAATTGCTACAAATTACATTATACAATAATCACCTTTATTAGTGTACAACCAAAAAGTAATTGAAGTAATAAAATCGTCTACCAGGATTACATAAGTGAATGTCAGTATCAAAGAGGCGTTTACACCGCTCTTAACTGATGTTAGGTAGCCGTAAATCTTGATGGACATAGCGAGAGATTTACTGAGCAAGAAATAGATTTGATATCTGATTAAATAGACTGCCCGTATCTCGTTTTTGCATTCGATTTCTCTATCATAAATCTATTGTGTAGTAGTTATGCCAGATGATTGATAGGTACCCTAATCTTTGTTGGCAACTGTTTGAGTCTGTGTTTTTTTTACTTCTTCTTTGTTTGACTTTTGCAGATCTTGTTGGCCCAAAACTTCGCCACTTCGACGGCGTCATCGGTGGCAGCGCAGAGGTCACTTTGACTATTAGTTTTGGGACACAGAAGGCGGATAGGAGGTGGAGCATAGTTTGTTTTATTACTAAACCATACTCATTTTTTGAGGTCTTCAGAGGGGCATTTCTCGTAATTATAAGAACGTTCACAGTCTGATCTCAGTCTCAATCTGTCAAAAATACTTCTAATTTCAATTTATTCCAGTGTGATCCCCTGAACAGTCGATCCTCTGCTAGTTCGTCTTCTGTTTTAAACTTTGTCTTATCCACTATATGCTTTCTCATTCCAGTTGGATCCAGTTTTTCTTTTTTTTTATTCCTGAAGGATCGTCAGCCATCCCTACATTTTGAGAAGTTTTTGACATTTGTTTGTCGTGGAGATGAGACTGCGACTAGATTTTAAACGTTTTAAATTAAGAGAATTGGCCTTCTGATATTCTTTAATAGAATAATGATATGACTGAGTTATTTCAACGAAGTTAATAACAGACCCGTTTATTTCTAAACGTTGTTTAAAGTTAAGAAATGATTAGCGACTGATTAACCATACAATTTTGACGTTTAAACATCACTTAAACTAAAGCATCAAATAAACCCCTGAGTGTTGAACCAGTATCATTATAGAAAAGATAAACTTTGGTTAAAATACCTTAAAAACTGGGGGCATTGAGCATTTGTGGCAGATAGGTACATCAGATTTTTCAATCGAAAGTACAAAACTGTCCTATTGTATTTTGGTTAAAGCGACAAACACAATTTAGTATCACCCATCGATAAAAATAAAGTCTTAAATATAAACTAGTTTAATTGATTAATTTATAGTTAATTAAAACGGTCCAACACCAATTACATTATTTAACATAGATAAAATTATTACGTTTACAATTATTATATAATTTAATTTAAAACCAACATGGAACAGTGGACTCCCTTGCACACTTTCACTCACAGACCACCAGACATACAGGGTCAAATTAAAATAGCAAGCGAAACTCCGCTGAAGTAACGGGTATCGATATGTATAAGCGGGTACGTATCAAAATCCCGAAAGTTCATAATACCTATGATTGAAATACCGACGTCCAAAACACCGAAATTCAAAATACCGAAAGTTTTAAATGCCGATAGTCGTTATATCGAAACACAAAATACCGATGTTCAAATGCTCGAAAGGACGAAATCCCGAATGGACGAAATCCCGAATGGACGAAAGATTAGGCTAATTATTAAAAAAAAAAATTGTTAGGTTAGGTTAGGTTAAAACTGTGACCCCTACGCACGAGCCGAGCGAGCGAAGCGAGCGGTGCCGCGGCAGCGGCCGGCGAGTGCCAGAAACGACAGGATTATATAGAAAAAAAATACTTTTACACAAAATATGGGCACCAGAAACGACTTGCGCTAATAGAAAAAAGAGATTATTTTTAGTAGGCTACCTGGAACCGAACTAGTTAGAATCGGTTAATTATTTTAAAAAAAATTAGGCAACTTTTAAGTGTTTTGAGGTTAGGTTTACAAAAAATAGTTTTTCTCGGAAACGGTGACAATTTCGGGATTTTGAACTTCGGGATTTTAAACTTCGGGATTTTAAACTTTCGGGCAAATGAACTTTCGGGATTTTAAACTTTCGACCAAACAACCATTCGGCGTTTCAATTTTCGGGATTTCGTCCATCGGTATTTTAAAATTCGGTCTTTTAAAATTCGGGATTTTGATACGTACCCGTATAAGCACGTCGAAATAAAAATAAAAAAGATTGCATGATGTTTTTTTGGGGGTCAACGACCGCTGGTAGGTATTGTTTTTACGTGAAGTATGAGTCATGTTTTGTTTTATCGTGTTTAGGCATCGATATCCATCACGTCTGTGAATTTTATACTTACAAAAAAAAAATACTTAGTATTTTTTTAACTGATATTTCATCGTGGCAGGCCCAGACGGAGATGGCGGGATGAGCTCCAGCTCAAAGCTGCTAAGGACCAGTTCTTGTTGAAGGAGTGGGCTCCTTCAACAAGAACTGGTCCTTTGCAGCTTTGAACGGAGAGAACAGAGAGAAGTGGAAAGAGAGTAGGGAGGCCTTTGCCCTGCAATGGGACATCACAGGCTAATTCATAAAAATAATATTCCAAGTGACTACACACACCTGCGGGTGATGACCCAGAAAAAACCGGTCAAGTGCAAGTCGAAGTCGCGCACCGCCGAGGGTTCCGTACAAATTTGTAGGTATGTAAATAGTTTATCAGGGGTTTTTTTTTTATGTATCTACGGTTTTCGGATTTTTTTCATTACTTGTGTTACATGACCTTGCTTCTTGCCAAATTTCATGATTCTAGGTCAACGAAAAGTACCCTATAAATGATTCCCTTGAGAGCGTCGAAATATACGTTTTTTGCGGCATACACGGCCGTGTCTTTTTTTTTACGTTAATAGAAGTTTGATTTTTCGCAGCTTCAAAGGACTGTAGACCTGAGTATATGGTTTTAATTTCAACTCGATACCTTCACGCATTCCCAAGATATTAAAGGGTTTTGACAAACGGACAACAAAGTGATCCTAAAATGGTTCCTTTTAAAGTACGGAATCCTAAAAAACTTGTCAAATTAATTTATTTTCTGTTTTATTATTTAAGATGTCGATACCCATCGCATGCGGAGTTTCGCTAACTATTTTATTTTGACCCTGTTTACGCATAATTTTACTCCATTCATCCGCAAGCACATCACATTTTTTCACTGCGACCTCGTGCTAGGCCCACAGGCTAGTGACTAACTACTGCCATACCTATTTCTGTCCTCAATTAGCAGCAATCAAATGGTGTGTGTCATCATCATCATCTCAGCCGAAAGACGTCCACTGCTGGACATAGGCCGTCCCCGAGCATATCCACTTCGACCGGATCTGTGCTTCCCGCATCCAGCGGATTCCTGCGGCCTTCACAAGGTCATCGGTCCACCTTGAGGCCTTCCAACGCTACGTCTTCCAGTACGCGGTCGCCACTCCAGACCCTTTCGTCTCCATGTTCTTGTTTTCCGGTATAGCTTCGATAACTCACACAAGAGCAGTTATTACATAAAATAAACACCTTTTACTACTGAATGCTTACCTAACTAAAGTTAACATAATGTAATCGACATTCACAAAAAAGAAAAACAAGATTTTGGGTCACTTGTTCAACTAAAATTAGAATATTCAAATTATAATGAGGCTATTTTTAACCAAGCTGTTTTTAACTCGGTTAACAAATTAGAAACTTGAATTACTTCTGTGGGTGGCGAAATTAGAGACGAATGAATTTATGATTTTCTTGATCAAGTTCTGGAATGTCAACATGCTGTAATTACGGAAGTGGTTATAGGATTAAAAAGGAGGTATATTATTTCTTTCCATGAAAGGTGGGTAGGACTTTATTTATTTATTAATTTATTTATATATTTATTTCAGGCATCAATGCCCATAAAAACACATACAATACAATATTAAAATAACTTAAAAATACTATAAACCATAGAAATGTCTATGCTATAAACACATAAGTACAACATTATAATTACACTAAAAACTACGTGCACACGAAGTGTCTGCGTCGTCTTTCGCTGACTGGTGTCATGTAGGCGGCCACGAAACCGGCGGTACACAACACCCTTCGGCCAGAGCTCTTCCTTGAGGAACTTCTCGAGATAATGTGTCGGAACACGCACCACGAACGACTTGAAGCTCGTGTTGTGACGCGACTCCAACATCTCGACCCTCAAAGTCGAGTTGGTCTTCACAAGCATGTACTCCACGATCTCTTCAACCTTCGTGGAGCGGTGCAGTCTGGACACGTACAGCTGCGTCGTCGGGATTGCTGGACGCAGCAGCATGTTGGGTCCTGCCAGCGCGGTGCCGCACTGGTTCTCCGACAAGGAGACTTCTTCTTCACCACCTTGAAGAAACCATCCTTGTCGCACGTGTCCTTCCCTGGACCCTGCCTTTTTTCAGTTGCTCGTACTGAAGAAACGCGGTTGGGTTTTAGTCAGTAAAAGATTGACACCCCTCCCGCTCCGCCCAGAGCAAGAGAAGTTATTTAAAAATTTCCCAAGCAAAAAAAAAGAAAAAAACAAAGGTCGTCGGTCCATCTAGCTGGGGAGCGTCACTCATAAGTCAGGATATTAATACAAACATAACATCACGCGTGTTTTCCCCGAAGGGTTAGGCAGAGGTGTACTACAGTACACCCACATGTCGCCACTCATGTTTACGTCCCATGTAATAGGGAACGAGCCCATCGGCAACAACCGGGCACAAATCCAGACTCCGAGCTGCTATTGAGAATCTCTCATCAAAAACCTTTTGCCCGATCTGGGAATCGAATCCAGGACCACATGCTCAGCAGTATCACTTGCGACCACTAAGCCAACGAAGCAGTTTAGTAATTTAGGATATTGTATTTAAATTTTTATTAATTCATTAGTTGTTATTTATGACCATTTTATTTTAATTCGGATTAAATCCGCATTACCTAATCTTTAATGTGTCTGTGTCTGAACTGACGTCTCGTCGTCTGCCTAGCCTTTTTACAACTATATTGGGATCGGCTTCCAGTCAAACCGGATGCAGCTGAGTACTTACCAGAATTTTACTTGGAGCGACTGCCTATCTGACCTCCACAACCCAGTTACAGGGTAATACGAAACACCTTGGTAAGACTGGTAGTCAGACTTTCGGGCTTCTGACAATCCGTAACGACTGTCAAAGATCCAGGAATGATAGCCGGGACCAACGGCTTAACGTGCTTTCCGAGGCACGGAGGAGTCTTGGTATGTGAAGATGGTCACCCATCCACGGACCTACCCCGGCAAGCGTAGCTTAACCTGATCGATCGACCCGTGCGGGTGTCATTACTCACAAGCCCCTCCCTGAACTGAACTGACGTCTAATAGACTTGTAAACCCGTATGGCCATTATGCCAAGCGGACTCCAAATAAATTGGTAGGTGTGACGGGTGAAGGACGAAGACAACGAAGATGATGATGAGAATATTTTTTTGTAATTTCATCATCCTACAGCAGTCCACTGCTGGACATAGGCCTCTCCAATTGCACGCCATTCAGCTCGATTTCTGCTAACTCTCATCCAGCTGCTACCAGCCACCTTGCGAAGATTGTCGCTCCACCTAGCCTGAGCGAAGTTTGCTGATTCGCGATCACCACTCAAGTACGCGTCTAGTCCAACGATCATCGAATCGACGCCAAAAAGACACCGAAAGACGCCGAAAGCTATAACAGCACCAATCCGACACAGCTTGTCATTGAAGATAAGATTTTAAATAAAATGCATTAAAGTAAATTTTGCGATGGCACCACAGTATATTGGACAGCTTGCGGGCAGCGTCTCGTCGACCACGCGCTTCAAGTGAGCGTCGTCTTGCTGACGGGGTGTTGGCAACAAACAGGTGAAATCTTTCGATGCGGTGACGGGCGGCTACTACGCTGAGTATCGCGCTTATAATGAATGATGATCTTTATATGGCCGGCCCATTGCCACTTCAGCTTGCTTATTCTGTGAGCTATGTCGACAACTTAGAAATCTATAAGTAAAAAATACATTGCATATACTCGTACAGAAACTTCTTTAATTATTATTTATTTCTCCGTTTTTATTATTTGAACGAAAAGAGGACTTTCACCTGCAGTAATAAGCTGATACCTATTTTTATAGGACACGCTGCATCACTGACAGTGCATCACACAATAACCAACAGACAATGTGTAACTCTTGGCCAAATAATTCGGAAGCGGAATTGAAATTGGGATTGGAGCAGCTAACGTCGCGTCCGTTATGCATGAAGAAGTATTGAGTTCTCACGTTCTAGTTAATTGAATAATTGAATTAAGTACTTTGTTATTTAACAACTCTAACTCCATTGGGATACAAAGAAACCACCCAGTTAGTTTGGTAAGGACAATTGTCTCAATTGTAATTGTCAAATCCGACACAGCTGGGCAGCGTTCGGGAAGCTACGCAATATCTTCTCATCTCACATACCGCAGTGTCTCACGACGAATGTCTTTGACCAGTGCGTGTTGCCAGTATGGCACTGAATCGTGGTTACTCACAATTGACCTCATAAGGAGGCTGAAAGTCACCCACAGTGTAATGGAGGAGACTATGGAGTTTCCTTTCGTGATCGAATCAGAAATGAAGAGATCCGCAGAAGTACCAAGGTACCCGACATAACCCAGAATAATTTCCGAACAAAGCCATGACAAAGAAACCAATATGGAATAACCTGGATAAAAAACTTACTGTTGTAAATAATTATTTTGTTTCGGTATAAGCTACTTCTATGGTTTTAAAATATAACAGTATAATCATTTAGTCGGAAGACGCACACAACCATCCCCTAAGCAACGCTTCACAACAGATCCTGTGCTGTACCAGGTCATCAGATTCTAGTGACCTTCACCAGGTCATCAGTCAGTTTCATGGGGCCTGCCTACCGCAGCTGTGCTTTCGTGTTTTCCGATACGCGATCGCCCCTCCAAACTTACCAAATAGGCACTTTTTTCATACACGAGATTCGGATCGGATTAACAATGACACGTTTATTGATATATTACACTGTTTTTTTGTATAGCCACCACGAATGACACTCCCATGGTCTCGTGGACATTCGTGGTGGCGTGGAGATCAGGGTGTGTGTACGCACACTGATCTGATGTCAATTATGCGGGTTTTTTTCCGCACGGAGAAAATCGACTGTCTAAATGAAAATTCGGCTAGTCTGCAGGTGACTAAAATCAATTCTAAAGTCGAAACCTTCTCTGGTTTCAACTTTTGTCGTGCGGCCATACATATATGAAAGGCATTTCTATGCATGCGGCGAATGGTCGCATGCAGCAGGTGACTAAAATCGATCGTGAAAGTGCTTAGTCGCAGGCGATCGCCCACCGCATGAAGGCATTTTGATGCAAATTGAATTAGTCACCCGCGATTTTTATCGACCTGTGTAGTGTGTAATGGGGTGGCGAGCCTTTTTGGCCTCGCATAGGTTTTTTATATTTGGTTTCTTTTTTTGTTGTTTTTAATGTAACTGTACTTTTAAATGCTCATTTATTACTATTTATATTTCATGTGTGTGTCCCAAATAAAATATTTTTCCTTTCCTTCTTTCTTTTTATTTGGTAAGCGACCAGCCACACGACAAAAATCGACCTAGCTTAAATCCCATCCCCCATTAGCCACGAGCCACTTCAAAGCTACCCATGAATGGCTTCGGGTATTGTGATCGACAAGACCCGATCTTCAGACGAAGAGAATGTAATTCGGCTTATTTGTTTGATGTGAAGTACATTAAATGTCAAGTGACGGGCAAAACCACAACGGAACTCAACGTTGGGTGAATGAGTGACAGGTTGTTAAATAATTTGTTTCGCTGTTCACTATATCTATAATTGTATATCTATAGGTAAATATTATCGGTCTGTGACCGCGTTGTTCTTTTTTTAATTATATAACCACCAAAAAGATTACGCAAAAGATTTTGATGCGGTTTTCAGCATCATTTAAAAAAAAAATATTCTGGAAGGTTTATGTGTGTTGTGTGTATAATATGCTAGCTGTAGTCTGCGGTTTCGTCCGCATTAGTCTTGATCCCGTGGGAATATCGGAATAAAAAGTAAACTATGTCCTAATCTATCCATTTACCAAAGGGGTATGAAGATTTTTATGAGCCTGATCTTTAACTGTTCTGTGGGCATACCTAATGCCGCGCCATTTTGAAAATGGCGGCCACGCATGAGACCTATTACAGGGGTATTGGAAAAAACACAAACAACCTCTGTTCCCTACATTTCCTACATTTCTTACCTCTTAAGAGGTTGTTGGTGTTTTTCCAATAACCTTGATTATATAAATCGATAGCTGTCATCGATGTAAACAGAAAACATAATAATAAGACTAAACAAACATATAAACATACACACTCACAAACTTTCGCCTTTATAATATTAGTGTGATTAAATCCCGAGCCTTAACTTTATCTGTTGTGTTTGCAAATACTTCGTAGACGCGAACCTACGAAGCTACGACAAGAAATCGCTTCGAACTTGGCAGGTTTTATATCGTAAGTATCACAAACAAATTATGTTTGAGAGGTAAGCAAATACGTTTATTGGATAAAACATGATAAAAACATAATGGAAGGATAATGTTACTTTGTTATTAGAGGTTGTTGAACTCGATATGTTTTATTTTTTTGTTAGTAGCACTTAGCGGTAATATGGAATTTTATTTGAATTGTATGTAGGTAATCAACATCATAATCTAATATGACGTGGAACAAAGGCCTTATCCAACGTTTTTTTGGGGTCGACATAACATGTTTAATATTATTTTTTTAAATAACGGTTGCTCTCATAGAGCACCGGCTGCAACAGGTGCTCTATGTCCGTTCCTGTACACCTGACAACGTATATGCAAATTTTCAGGATGATCGGTTCAGTGGTTTAGCCGTGAAAAGGTAACAAACAAACAAACTTACGTTCGCATTTATAATATTAGTTAGGATTCCCTTAAGCGTGTCGAAATATACGTTTTTTGCGGCATAAACGTCTTGATCTTATTTTTACGTTAACATAGAAGTTTGATTTTTTCACAGCTTCAAGGGACTGTTGTCTTGAGTATATTTTTTTAATTTCAACTCGATACCTCCATGCTTTCCCAAGATAAAGGGTCTTGACAGACAGACAGACGGACAACAAAATGACACTATAGGGGTTCCGTTTTTTCCTTTTGATGTACCTACGGAACCCTAAAAAAACGACTTGATGATTTTTTTTAGGATCAACGGCCTCTGTTTTTTTTTATTTTTTAAGTAAATATTTAATAAGTATGTATCAACAGGGCTTACATTCTAAATTCTAACTGTTATTTTAAAATATTTACACATTCAAATATTTACAAATATTCAACATTTACAAACAAGGGCATCAAAAAACTCGTCCGCATCGCTGTCAACAGGAAACGTGCCCAAAAGGCTGGCAGCATTGCCACGTTGTATGGCAATACTGATTCTTTGGCCAAAAAATAGGCCAGCCCTCTGGTCACGTGAAGAGTCGACCAATAGTCGGCCTCTGTTAGTTTAGGTGAAGTATAAGTTGAGAAAATCAGTTATGTTTGTTTTATCGTGTCTCTATCGATGCCCATGATGGGCATGGCTCTGTGAAGTTTACACAAATAAACTGTTTTTAAACTGGTATTTCAAGTAACTATACACTTTTTACGATCGCGGTCGTTGACGACAAAATATTATCACCAAACCATTTTTTTAGTGTGTTTTGATATCGATACTAATCACGTCTGTGAAGTTTCGCTGCATAATTTTATTTGACCCTGTATGGTCAGCCCATTGCCATCTTTCTCTGGTTCTCTAACGGATCATATCATTCCGGATTCGATTAATTAGATACTTCTCTTTGGCAAACAATCACTTCGTTTGACAGATGAATTGGTTACTTATATCATTTTGTTGTTAATAGCCTATTGAAATACACTGCTGCTAATCCTTTTAATAAAGCCTCTTGGTAGTATTTTACGATTCATTTTAGTGCCTATCATTCGTAATGAATCGCACAGAACCTTTCTAAAATTGATGGCTTTAATAATCTACCTTACTATAAAGTTGAATAACTAGGAAGTACGTACATAGTTTTATCATATCTATGGTTTTATTAGTGAGAGCAGGTTCTATATGATAAAGTTTATCTAAGGACTAAACCTGCACGGCCTTATTACAAGACAAGGTTTAAACCATCGAGCCATTTTTATTAAATTTCCTACTATAATCCGACAAAGTTTAAGTTCTTATTTCAAAAACTGACCTCTAAGTTGTCAATTTTGCACTAAGAGCTTTACGGTTGTCGGAATAAAGTTCAAAATACAGTAACTGGCTCAAAGGTTTCTAAGCTAGGTCTAAAGTTTTTAAATACAGGATGGCGATTTATTCACCTGCATCCGACATTAATGACTACTGACATACTGAACAACTTTCGCTATGAGCCTCAAATCCGATACGCAAAAAAAAAAAACACATGCATTGAAATTGTCTACTGTTGTTTATAATTTTTTTTTTTTTTTCCCCGAATCGATTGAGTTTCACAGCGAAAGTTGTTTAGTATGACAGGTAGTATCAGCCCCTGGACAGATGCAGGTGACTAAATTGCCAGCTTGTATTGCTGTCACCACACCAAGCAGCATTGCTGTGTGAAATAAGAACTAAATAGATAGAAAATACTCTCCCTCTTAGCGATAAGACCGCCCATTGTGTCAACCCTTGTAAAATGTCTATATTCCAATCTGTAATTTATATGGTGTACATAATAAGAGTATTCTATTCTATACTTTTTACTATATAAGGTGTTAAAAAATTAACCTTACAAACTAGAAGAGGTGCTTTAGACCATCGAACTGAACAACTTTCACTATGGGACCAACTCTGAAATCACGAAAAAAAATCAGCTGTTTCATACATTTTGGTCAAGTAGGTATTGAACTTTTGTATGAAACAGCAGATTTTTTTTATGATAACCCTAATTGCGTAACATACTATAAATCTCAATCTGAATAATTTTGAAGGATATCCATTGCTTCATAAATATGTTCGACAAAAAATTCTGCACAACAACGTAAATAACGCAATGAATGCTGTTGAACTGTCAAAATGAAACCCATTGCTACTGATGCAGTGTTACGCAATTACCCCGCTGGTCACCCTGTATATGGTTCTGACACCAAACAGCGCTGCAGCTGCTGTGGTCCTGTTTGAAAGGTACTTGTGTAATTACAGGTAATGAGACTTTTCCTTCTCACCTTTGTCTCTAAAATGGTAACGCACCTGCAATGCCTCTAGCTGTTACCAATTCTCATGACTTGGGCAGTTAACTTGTTTGCAACAAAGTTAATTTTTTAATTGCTGCCATATTTTTTTGTTTAGATAATAGAAGCATCTTACATACGGTTATGTAGTTAGAATACATAACTAGTGTAACTCACACATAACACTTCCTTTAGTCTTCGCCGTAGTCAGAGTATCACGAACGCGCGACGTAAACGTAACGTACAGTTCAAACTTTATGGCGGCTCTGAAGTGCGCTACTGGCTGCGCAGTACCGCACACTCACCCTTACAGACAGGTGAATTTGTTAATGCGCAGCGACTCGCATCATGTTCCGAGCCGCCATAAAATTTGAATCGGATCGGATTGTAATTTCGAACGATTTTTGAATCTAAAATACAATTGTACATTTTGTTTTTACATTTTTGCGTCAATCTCAATTAGTATCACCCATAGATATAAATAAAATCTTAAAACCAAGTAAACTTTATGTGCAAAACAAGTCAAACTCAAACTCAAAGCATTTATTTCAATTAAACCATTTACACACACGCACTTTTAAATTGTCAAGAAGTCGGTCAGTCAAAAAAAAATGAAGCTAGTTACCCATACCAAAGCGTACCTATGGAGAAGAACGAGCAAGAAACTCAAAAATATAAGTTATATGCACGGATATCGATGTAAAAAAAAGACTTACTCGTTAAAAACGTCCAGAGTACAGCAAATATTAAAAAAAACAACAATCCAAAAATAAAATAATTAAAAATAAGCCGAGGCAGCTAAGTGATGACCAGCCCCAACTGACGACGCCCGTTCACGAACATGACGCATAGATCAGCACCATTCAGCTCAACCATTTTGAAGGGAGCTAAATGATCCAACACACACGCCACCGTCAGCGGGACAATTGTTTATGTACCTTTTTTCAATTATAAAATCGGTACAATTTATAGTATTTTTATTATCTCACGAATCGTCGCGAGCTTTACTTGTAAAATACAATTAATAATAATAATACCAATTATACGAACACGCTGTGAATATGTGTGTAAGCGCAGGAGCTCTCGGTATCGTCCGAGATTATTGGCGAAGTCGGAAGTGTGTGTGTGTGTGTACAATGTGCTGACGCTACTCGTCTTCACGCACACATTCTCATCATGTTTGAAGACTTAGTTACCACTATGGGTCGCTTCGTTATATAAAAATACTGTACGTTACGATTATTCCGCGCGTTCCTGCTAAGCTCACAGATCAAAATAATACAACAAAAGATCCATCACAGTCATTATATATTATGATCCGACATTCTTTCTTTCAAACCAGACATGTAGTACCTACATTGTGTAAATTAATGATAATGTTCTAAAACTCTATTATAAGTATGGTTATATTGATATTCTCCATATGCACATGATGGCAGACGTAATCACTTTCTTTTATATATAAACGTTATAACGTATCTACTTTCAAAACCTAAATATCTTACAATAAGAGCAAATGGAAGATTGGGGACCTGGCATCAAAATGCAAATCGGATTTTTTTTCTGTCACTGAGCGTGTTTGACAACTATCTCACCTGATCTCAAATGACGTTGGGGTTTGAAGGCTTATATTTTGTAGGTCAGGAGACATTTCTCCGACAAGCAGTTACAACTCTAGTGAGGGCCTCTCATCAAGGCCTAGAAAGGCAATCGCTTTCAAAGCATTTCGTGTTTCTACTACCATTTTCAACAGAATTGAGAGAGCTTTTCGGTAGCTCATGTGGTCATGTCAGTCACATGCAGTTTTGTTTTTTTTAGCATCGTAAGTACTAATAGAAATTATTTCATCCCCTCAAAATGGTGAAGGAAAACATCGTGAGAAAACCGGTGTGTCCTAGAACCAAAAATTTGAAGACTTGTGACATCTACCAACCCGTACTGGGGCCCACGTCGTGGATTACCGCCCACTCCCTCTCACTGTCAGGAGGCCAGTGTCCCAACAGGCTATAGACATTATAGGCTGATTATGTTATGTAGCACTGATAGAATGCTTTGTCGTTTCCCCCTTTTTTTTTTATGGATGGGATATCATCTAATGACTCCTCCCGCTCTGGGTGGAGCGGAAGGGAGTGTCAGACTCTTACTGACTAAAACCCACTCCTGTTCCTTCCTTAGCCCTTTATGTTCCGGGGCAGCGGTAACCCTTTCGGACAATCTCGCTACTGTTGTTTCCCCTCAGGTCCTATAAATCCATAGTCTTTTGTCTTTTTGACAATACCAACTGCGATCACTAATCCATTATAGGAAACGGAGGCATTACGGCATACTCATAAGTGTTCATTGAAACTGCTAGTAGGAACTGTTTACAGTTACGATGCATTTGATAATGATAGGGAGTAATGAGGTGACTAGCTCGGCGAACAATTACCAGTAAGCAACACGCACGAATGAACTAAGATGGGGTTGTTAAACAAATGAAGTGTGCGTGTATCATTTTTACTGCTATTAGTCGTTAATCCGATGACTACGAGTTTCAATCGCTTAACTTAATGTAGTTATTATTATCATATATTTTTGGTATGCAGGATTACATAAACGCAAGTTTGCACCATATTTATCTCTTTCTTAATACATACACATAGGTACTTTAATTTTATTGGCCTAGGCATTTACTAGTAAGTAGTTATCATAATAATAATATACTGTGCTCGTCCTACAACTACTATGTTCAATTATCGGCGAGGACGCTGGCACCCTAAACACAAGTTAAATCTTACTTTGGGTGCCAGAGTTCATCGAAATCACTCTATCCCTTAGTTGTAACGTTGCATAGTGTTTAGATAAGTGTTTTTGTACAACTGAAGTTAATAAAGAAACTTTTTTTTTTTTTTTTTTTTTACTTATTTTTGCATCGGATTAATTGCTAATAGCAGTAAAAATTGATAGACGCACACTTCATTTGGATTCAACTTCGGTGACGCGAGCTGTCATTCCACCTCATGCCTAGAGATTGACCCCCGTTTTTTTTTTGTTGGCTGGAAAATCATCTAATGACTCCTCCCGCTCTGGGTGGAGTGGAAGGGAGTGTCAGACTCTTACTGACTAAAACCCACCCGTGTTCCTTCCTTAGCCCTTTATGTTCCGGGTGTTCCGGGGCAGCGGTAACCCTTTCGGACTTCAAACCCCCTTATCCCAGAACAGATAGTCTTTTTTTATATTTTTTTTACCGAGTGCCCGCTTTTCGCCTCGATCACGCCTGATGAAAAGCGTTGGATGAGGTCTATGATGGAACGAGCATGCTTAGAAGATGCCTAAGGCACTGGAAGGTCTTATTGAGAAGAGACCGCAAATCGGCAAACGTTAGGTAGGACGGCCTCAGGGAAGATAGAGCGGCAACTCGAGCAGGGTCGCTGGTAGCAGCTGGGACTTGAGAGTAAAAAACCCAATATGCCTAACATACTCAGACATACGACTAGATTCACAGCCTTTGTTTGAGCTTACCAGCTCTGCTATGAAGGTGTCAGAAATTGAGCAACCCTTACTCAATTAAAGCCGTTTGTAAGTAAGTCCGACTCACTCTGGCCAATCAGTACCTTTTTTTTTTTGCGCGGTGGAAATCCTCATGGACTTCCTCCATCGTGGGGGTTCCACATTTTCTGACTTATGGCTGTTCACAGTCACATAGCATAGTTAAATGCTTTAAAGCTCCAACGCAATTATTAAGATCAGATCAGAAACGGTGTTGATTGTTACTGTTCTCATCATAATCATCACCGATGGCCCCATCATCATATGGTATTTAGTTTACTTACACTTTATTAAATTCTTTCGTCGTCGTAAGAAAAAAATATCATCCGACGAATCACAAAGCCAGTTTGGTCCTTCGGTGCCCCTTCAAATCGAAAGCTCTAACAAGTTTAAATTAAGAACTAGTTCCTGAACGGCGGCACATAACACAAACTGCGCCAAAAAATGAAAAAAGTAAAGGTAATTGGTACGAAAGAAGGTACGGCCGCGGTATGAGTATAGAGTTAGTGATACCGCACTTTGAAATTAAGTTTGGTTGATAATTTAAGTGTTTTGTTTCGTGAATATCAAAACATGATGATGAATGTGACAATTTACTGAAGCATATTTCTTTCTTTCTATTAAAGGATAAGGAGTAGTAAGAAGGAGTATTTAACAATTTCTCAAATATTAACTTTCGATAATAATACAATTTGATCATCGTCAAAAATAAACAAGATAAAAGATTAGGACAGTAAATTACTGAGAAAATTTATAGAAATCTAATAATAATCTTTAATCTTTCCTTAGAAAGTAAATATTATTTACTGTAGTACAAACATTGAAACAAACTTCTGTCTATTTATTCTTGTTCAGAGAAATTTTGTTACCATTGGCTTTGTTTACAAAAAACATAATATTTCTTTAGCCACTAATACCTATTATGTTTCTTTAGTACCTAAAAGAACCAGTTTATTGTAGTATGTAAAGAAGACAGTAGAATTTGGGTAAAATGCATCGAGAGATTTTTTGTACCTCTAATAATTCACTATTTACGGGTCACATCAGCCGCATGCAGAGTGAACGCTGGGCAAAAGACTCCAGACAATGGGTGCCTTAAGATGGAGGGTGCCACCGAGGTTGGCCCAGAAAGCGGTGGCGAGATGACCTGAACGCATACCGCGAGGGCTGTTCGAGGTGGCGCGATAAAAGCGTTCCTGGGAGGACTTGGGGGAGGCCTTTGCTCAGAAGTGGGACAGTTTAGGCTAACAAAAAAAAAAAAACAAAGAAGTCACTAGTTTGGTGACAGAAACTAACATTGAGTTTAAGTGGCTAAAGAACACCAAACGAGACATTAGAAGTTTTAGTGTTATTACACCTGGGCGTCCCTCAAAGTTTTAATAGTCAATAATGTTTCAGCTGGACTAGAAATCAAACAGCTATGATACAACAAATTCTGAGAAGGCCAGAAAGAACGAAGGTTTCCTGTACATCATTACAATTCAATCCAAATCCAATGACCCAATGGTCTCCCAGCTAAATTTCCCGGAAATCTAATAACTTGTTAAGGGACAAGGCTTGAAACTTGGAATTTATTCAAATGATCCGAATCGTAAATTTATTTGACCGGCGCGAAATTATCAGGGCCCCTTGTATTTGACCAACTTATTTATATTCATTAGTTTGTATAGATAATGAAACTTTGATTACCAAGGCCCGGGGATATTTTGGTTTGTGTATTTCTCTTAAACTTATTAGCTGGCTTTTCCATTTTCAGCGAATTTGTGGCGGGATTCGTGATTGATTTTGTTTTAATAAGTTTGTTCATTTTGATTGCGAGTTTGTTTTTCATTTAGATAAGGATTGCGTTGTGGTGGGCATTGCTTTTTCTGATGGCACTGGTGAAGTTGAGTAATGACTTAACTGTGCATTTTATTAGGGCTTTCAAAGATTAAATGAAACAGCGGGGTAATGATGTAACACACTATCAGTAGCAATTGGTTTCCTTTTGATAGTTCAACAACATTCATTGCATTATTTACGTTGCTGGGCAGACGAATTTGTCGAACATATGAAGCAATAGATTAGTAATATCGTTCAAAATGATTCAGATTGAGATAGATAGTGTGTTACGCAATTAGGGTGCAGGATTTTTACAAAATTATATTTATGTCAAAGTAGCATACAAAAAGTCATGCATTTTTCTCTTGGGGGTAGGCAGAAACTACAGAAAGCCACCAGCTACGATCTTCACATACCATAAATTCAATTCATTTCTATTTTCGCCCAAAAAAGCGTCCAAATAAGTTACTGAAACTTATCCCTAGATGATGAAACAGGCCGTTAATTTAATATCTGCCCAAAATAAGCAATAGGTACAACAATAATAAGTACACAACATGTCTATTACATGCATGATGAAGGACAATTTATATTATTACATCGAAAAAAAATATTGCTGTAAGAAAAATATGGACACAAAAGACTAATGAGGGCTTAGTGACGATATTTTTGGAGATAATTGAGTAAATTGCTGTCTACTATATTATAATATCAATGAATCATGTTGTTTGAGTATAGGATTGTATCTTTATTTTTTCGTCTGGTAAGTAATTGCTGTAGTGGTGTTGAGAAAAGTGCTGAGAAATTTTTTATTTAGATGTTGTCAAGACATGTTATGATCGTTTAATAATAATAATAATAATTTATTTAATAAAACGTTTACCAAAAGTGTACATTGTACCAAGAGTAGCAAATTTTCCATACAATTATAGTGCCTAAAAATAAACTAAAACTAAAATATGTTTTATTACAGGTGCAAGTAGTGATGGTTCGGAATTAGTGTTAGGTAGCGACCCGCCCGAACTAGGTACTAGGTAATGTACTTATAATATTGTGAAGCGTTTTCCATTAATTATAACAAGAGAAATAAATCAAACATCGAAGCTGCAAAAAAAAGAAACGTCTGGAAAAAACACTCACCATTTTTCGCACGAGTAGATAAGTTGGGTGTTGATTTAAGTTTTTGCGAAAGGTCGTGACCGCAAAAAGTCTATTATTAGCACGTTTTTTAGCTTTGTTAAATTTTGGTGTACAATCAAGCATATTCTATATATTTGATTCTAACTGTGTTTTAAGGCAAAAACTTGTTGAATTAAAACAAAATTAAAACATATTTTATATTACTTAATTAAAAATATCCTAAAAATTGTCACCAAGCAAATTTTTGTATTGATACTCCTATAATTATTTTGCACTCTAACGCGATAAAATTAATTAACACCAAATTACACAAAAATCAATCAACACACACAAATTACAAAAAAAAGTCTCGTCACAAAAAAGATCATAATCAAAAATACTCGGTAACAACAACTCTATAGAATTCCCTCCACCTTTCTACCGCACTCCTCTCCCAGACAGTCACTTCCGGTCTCTATAAAAATGTTTGTGCATTTGTCTGAAGCTATCACTGCAACCTACGCCGGCTGATACGCCATACCAAGCTGTAGAAACATGAAGACTTTTGTAAGTGATCAATATTTTTTCTCTAAAGTGATATAAGTGCGTGTTGTGACTCATAGATGGCGCTAGTGGATTTTGGATTTTTATTGAATTTTGGTGATCATAGATTTTCAGTGATTTTTTTTTGGATTGTTATTGGAAGTTAAATTATAACTTGCACTCTGATTTATATTATTTAGTACGGTTTTTGTGACGTATTCTCAAAAAGCTCTGTGATTTTATAACCAATTCTAAAACTACAATTACCTAATATTAAACTGTACCAAATAAGCTTCCAAAATGCATTATCGCCATCTAATTATGTGTTTGAAAAGCATTTTATAAGTGTAACTATAATAATCGCGAATTCTAATTCTAATTTGAATCTATAACAATACTATATACCTAGTGACTATTACAATTCAAAAGTGCTCCCAAAAATTATGCAAGTAACTAACACAAAATCAGAAAATAAGCAAACAGACATATCAAAACCGCAGAACTGATAACTACTAAGGATATCGCAAAACAAACGGCGACAAACCACAGGCATTTAAAACAACACGGTTAAACCACCACATTCCTTCCTTTGTCTAATAAAATACCATTACAATAGACTTTTGATTACAATCGAAATTACAGTTTTGTCACGATAAAGATATCTTTTTGTTACCAAACGTTTTTGTTACGTGTAATGAAGGCAATCATTATACTCATCTAGGTAATAATGTAGGAGCTAATGTTATTAAAACTGTGAAAAAGATGCTAGATAGCACGGATTTTAGTGTTGTTAATGATACAAGCTTCGTTGATCAACGTGATCCTAGTTTTGATCTTAATGTTGAGTTGGATCGGGATAGTATTCAAGTTAAAGGAAAGGATGTTAGCATAAGAGTAGAAGTAGATAAACAAAATTTATTAAACTTTATCTAAGAAGTGTCGAATCATGTGACAAATGAACTTTCATAATCGTCACTATCATAACTCTGTACTTATCTCAATTTATTTGGGACTAGTGCGGAATGTCCTCTTCTTCCGTATATCTCTTTGAGCCGTTATGTCAGGATTCTTCCTCTTCCTAACCATACCATGTTTCACAAAATCGTTCAGTATAATGACAGAAAGCTTGGTAAAAGTTACAACAAGATAAAAAAATATATAATATTACAATCAATTCTTATCAAGTGGGAAAACATCCGAAATATATCCCAGTAAAAGCTGTTCTAAAACTGAAATGGGACTTGATCCAGAAACGTCAAAATCTTTGATGGGTCATATTAACATGGAAGCAACAAACAATTATACAGAAGTTAATTAAAACAAGTCAACGGACAAGAACGAGTATTAAATTAACATAATCACATCATCAATCAATTTCATAGTTTGGAGCATTCAAATTGTTATACAATTTTATGAGCTACTTCAGGAAACTTTATTTTGCCATCATAAAACAACATTGAATACCATATCGCGATACAGATAGAGTTCAAATTCTAACGGCTTTTAAGTTTTAGACAGTACAGATGTTTTAGTTTTATGGTAATCAATGTCTGACTTACATTGCGTTGCCCTTTAGAAATATAAAACTACAGAGTGGAGATTGATAACAAACATCGTTAAAAGCTAGTTCAATATTGTTCTTTTGTAGGATCTTTAGTCTTCTTTATACTTATTTTTGGCAAACTTTTAGTTAAAATCTGCCTTTGTCTGGACAATTTAGTTTTTAATTGCATCATTAAATTTTCAATTAAAAAAAAAACCAATTAACTGAACTTTTCTGCCTTCGGGGACACCTTCGAATAGTTCTTTTGAGAGCAGTCACTATTTCTAAGAAAGCGTGAGACTTTCAGAACTTTCTCAAAAAGTTTTAATGAATTTCGATATAAATAATGCCAATAATGATTGTGCAGATAAACTTTTAATCTTATTTACAAATCAGTGCGTCGAACTTGGACCGGTTTTGCAAGGAATAAGTAAAAGGGATAACACCTTCACTATCTCTAAGACCAGTTTTTGAGACACATAAGCTACCTTTCTCTTTCATTATATGCGTTTACTCTCCATGTTTTGCCTTTAAGAGATTAGTAGATTGCCAAGCAAAATTACCTCTTACGGAATCCATTCATACTCGTTTGCAGAGTCAAACTTCACAAGATTTATAAAATGTCGCAGATGCTAACACTCTCGCAAATTAAGTTTACCATAATAATACTGTTGGGCTTATCTCATTAGCGAAATGTAAAGGAACTACAGCTCTGGCTTAGAGGCCCAAAACTCCCTACACTTATGAGTTCAGATAGGAGGGATCTATTACCTCGTAAACCTGGAATTTCCTCAAGATAATTTGTGACAGCCGTAACTTAGGCTATCCCGTCTCACATAGACATAGTCTCACATAGACATAGTCTCACATATAACCTTGGCATTCTTCCTTTACATTCCGTTTAGTTACCGGTGCTTTTCACGGGAATATATAGTCCATAACGTTACCCAAGTTCTTAGTTATGAAGAAAATACTCTGATTTATTATACGTATCCTAAACTAGATTTTTTGGAAAAAAATGATCTTTGGTAGACTTTCTGTTCTAATAATATTTGTTCTAAAAAATTAATCCGTTGTTCTATAGCAAATAGTTCGTGTTTCTATTAATTTCTTATAGTATGTCAAGTTTGATCTCCGGCCCGATCTGTTTTCCGTTTTCTTCATAGAAATTTGTTTTATATCATAATCCTATTACTTTACTTGTTAAAGCTGCTTCTCGTCTATCTGAAATCAATCAATCTAAATCATCTTTTATGAAATTCACGGTTAACGAGGCACATTTCTAAGATACACCCGATGAAGTTTTCTTAGATACAGCTTCCACTCCATCAGACTTATTATTATCAAGTAAAACATGGAATGCAGTTGTTTTCAGTCTCTTTTAGCCAGTCTTTACAATCCCACTCAAAGCGCTTACCCGCAGTCAAAAGTCTTCTAAATTCATTGCCCTATCCTTTGCCTCATATAGCACCCACGTTGGTATTGTTCCAAACTTTTGTTACCCATTTGAACAATTTCAACACCTCATTTGGCGCACCTTATTCGTCTGATCGTGTCTGCTGGCAGAGTGCCCGAAACTATTTCGTGGGTTTATTAAGCAGATTCCTTATGAAATAGGTTGGGTAGAAATTATTATGCGGGTTTTTTTTTTCATAAATATTATCTTTGAAACAGGAAGTTTCATGTTTTTTTTTTCGGTTCTGAGAAACATTTCAATGTTTTAACAGTCTGTTATAGCTGCAGAAGAAATAGGTAGTCAACCAGAGTAGAACTGTTTAGTTAGTTACATGTTATTAATAGCTTCCGTATAGCCTTCCCGTTGTTGCCAAGCCATTAACGACTATGAGTAGCAGCGACATCTGCCTGTTTGCTAAGAACTGCAAACTGCAGTACCCTTATGTCTGTCTGTCAACCGTGATATTTATCGCAATTTTTTTTCTGTCTTTTGTTTATATTGGGGGTTTGATAAGTACATCATTAGAATATACATAAATCTTTATGGCATTTCAATAGGTTTCAGATACACTAGAGAAAAGAAGAGAACTGTAAGACTAAAAGAATTGAATTCCCGAAATTCGAACTTCTCAAGCAGTATTGTCCCATTCCACTATATTTACAACGCGAACAAGCACGGAAATCATACCGATAAAGCAAAGTCCTTACTCTAAGTCTCAGCATACAAAAGTAGTACGTTGAGAAATTCTACGCTAGAATAACTCGGATACTGTTTGTGCCTTTTTTGCTATCCGCTAAGGAAATTGCAAAACCGATTCTGACACAATTTCTTTCCAACATAATTCGTTATTTATTACGTTGTATTACATAAATATGACATTGTGTTAAATCTGAAAGTTCAATGGCACAAAGGAATCAACATTCCGTGAACGAGTGGTTTTTGTGTGAGCCGTTTTTTGTGTTTCCATTCCAACGATTGCATAGTATAAAGTGTGCTCAAAAGAATGTTATGCAAATTCTTCTATGTATAGCGATTTTTTGATACTGTGACATAGTTAGATGGTTCTGGTAGACTGTCCCCTTGGAGTCATCAATACTTGCTCTGATTTTCAGATTCAGTAAATTTTTTTGCTGTGTCATATTTCTCGGCATAATTGTTTAATCAACCATGGCTAAATGAGCAAATATTGCTTCCTTATTTATTGCAAAATATTTGTCGATTTATATCTCGGCTCTTCAAATAATACGACATTGTCCGCGTTGATTTGCAAGAAATGAAAAGATTTCATTTCTTTGGTTTTTTATTGAAATGTGCTATTGTATTTATTCATTTCATCTAGTATTTTTTTGGAATTCTAATAAACCAAGTATTATAATGAGAATTTACATTTACTGCTGCCTCCTACATCTAATCAAAATCGCAAGTCGTTATTCTACAATACGAAGATTTTAAAACCTCATTTTGTTATACATATATTTAGCATCACACATGAAACACGTGAACAGTATCAAAAGATAAATCTTCCACTTAGACAATGTACGACTCACATGCACTCTTTCTCAAAACAAAACACAATCCACCGCTAAAAGACACAGCAGCCAGTAGTAGCAAACCATTTGAATCGCCAGAGAAAGACAAACAGTCAACATAACACGGATACGGAAACACGTAATGTTACAGTGGAGGTGAACATTAAGAGATCATTAAATCGTCCACTGTTACATCAATGTTGGCAAACCCTGATTGCACAGAGAAAAGTACTACACATAATGTTGAGACAGAGTGTTTGTATGATCTAGCTTGGTCTATAATTTTCGAAGTTATGCAGGTAGATAATGTGGTAGATAGTGAGGTTATTATGAAACTCGTTGATCTAACAAGCGTGAAAGGATTTCTAATAAGAAATTTAGTACCTGTCTACTAAAAGAACATTCTAAAAATTTCTTCTTTTTGTCAGAAAACATATTACGATATATTTAGCACGTCTTATAAGTCTTCTCTTTAGTTATCAAATATTTCAAATTTAATTTAAGTTTTTAAAAGCGTATTTTGTTAATATCTCTTGAATACATTATTTTACTAGAATTTGCCAAAGGATTTTTTGTTCGAAGATAACTTTTTATCACCTGTTTTTAGAGAGAGATAGATATATCTATGCTTTATTGTATACTAGTCACCAGAATTTAGTTACAACATGACAAAAAAAAAAAACAACCAGTCTTGTTTCTAATGACCGGAAAACCAAACGAGATTAAAGACATCCGCAATAATCACAATACAGAATCAGCAGTAATGTTTCTATAGCTACCATTTTTTGCTCTAAAGAACGTAATACAAACAAAATAACGTTAAGTAATAAGAGCTCTTGTGGGTATAGAACCAATTAATTTGATAATGAAGAAGTAGGTAGAAAGGCAGTGAACGTACAGTGAAAGGAGATTGTATGACACTCAATACATCCTTTTTTTTAAACATGTTTTAAAATAGGGCGATTCTGAAAGTAACTGCGCTAACATAACCAGATCACGCTCAAATTACATCAGCGTCATCATTAATTGCTAGTAAAACGTTCACTGACATTGGGATTTCGAAATTATTAATCGATGCCTTAAACGTAGATGCTAACGATGGCCGAATTCTAGTCGAAACTTATTTACAATACGGAAATGTAATCATCGATACGTTTAAGATCGCCACCTGCCACTTATGTTGTCATCTGACATTATGCTGAGTTGATGCCTTTTGAGCTAAGGCATTAAACTCTTTGTTTTCTGATTTTTTAGTGTATTTTTTTTGTTTTTTTGCTGTAATTAATGTCAATAAACGCAGTTCTCTTTCTTTCTTTCTGAGAAAAAGAAGACTAGGATTGGTAAATTATGTATAGTTATTGGCGCATTAATTGCTACTGCTAATGATTTCTTTATTAGTAGTATCGTTGGTGGCTTTAGTGATACCTTATGTGACACCCAGGAGACGAAATGTGGTGGTAATTTTGGCACCACTTACGCATCTAACGTAAAATGATCCTGAATATCTCCGTCATCTACATACTGGCTGTAATGTTAAGTTCGTCTAACATTATAAAATAAATAATTATGTTACTTTATCATTAAGTATTACGCATTGATATGAACGGGGACTTCGGTTGCTTTAACAAACTTGTTTCAATAAGAACTCTTTAGGTAGTAAAAACTGTTTTTTTTTTTTTTTACTTTCATTTCGTCTAGCGAACTCGTGATCTAATTTAGATAATAGTAACGCTGTTATGCTGATTATAGAACAAAGTAAAGCATGCAATTTGGTCGTAAAATTAGTTCCGGTTTAATAAATAAAAATGATGACAGACTGCAATAAAATAAATTGAATGCTATTTCTTTTGGAAGTTATCAAAGTTGTTTTTAAAGATAATTTAGATGGATAGAAAGGTCTGGGCGAACTAAAGCTAAGGGAGAAAATTATTGATTAACAACCATTTTTATTTAGGATAAACCCATAATGGAGCAATATACAAAACTATGGGATCTGCGCACACGAGTTTTAATTGTAATCAGCACCCTATTTGCGTAAAGCACTATCAATTTCAATCTGAACCATTTTGAAGGATATTGCTAATCCATTGCTTCATATGTTCGAAAAATGTGTCTGCTCAACAACGTAAATAATGCAATGAATGTTGTTGAACTGTCAAAATGAAACCCATTGCTACTGATAGTGTGTTACGCAATTACCCCGCTGGCAATACCAGACGTTAACAAACAAACATTTTTAATATTATTTACTCCCCTTTTATTCCAAAAGCTTCAGAATCATCTACCGAAAAAAAAAAGCGGAAGTTTAATACAATTACACTCTACAGCGTTTGTCCGAGTCAATTCGCGAAACAAGCCTTAAAAAGGTTACTCCAAAAGTAATTGTGAAAGTTGTTTTCAGTATTTTTTTGTGATTTCAACTTCGTAATTAAGGCGGTCATTCAGTTCAAATTGCCTATTAAGACACCAGTTGTTAAACTGATTTGCTTCTTTTGTTTTTAATTATCCTTCTGGTGTTATGAAATTTGTCCGTTCATCATCATCATCTGCCTTAGCCTTTTCTTTTCCCAAATAAGTTGGGGTCGGCTTCCAGTCTAACCGGATGCAGTCTAGCTGAATACCAGTATTTTACATCAGTCAGACATCAGATTTATTTATATAAAGGCTTACGAACTAAACATATATACACAGCAAAGTCTTTATCGTAATATCAAAATTTAAATATGTCCGTTCATTGTACTAAATGAATTTAATGGTCTTTCTCGGTCTTTGAAGTCTGTTTTAAAATGGTTTCAGTTATTTTAGGTACCTACGTTTTTTGAATTCAGGGAGTTTCGAAATGTTTTAGACATAAACATCCCAACAGAAAAGTTGTGTTATCCTAAAACATTTATTTTGAAAGAAACATCAATACTCATCAGCTTTTATTTCTTTCCAGGTGTGTTTGTTGCTGGCAGTTGCCTCTTGCAAGGCCGGGATCGGCTACTCCAACGAAATAGCAGGAGATGGTGGTCATGGAGGTGGCGGCTCAGGATACGAATATTCAGCACCAAGCGGTGGTGGAGGCGGTGACTTCTCAGGCGGACAAGGACATAGTCTAGCAGGACTTGGCGGACAAAGTTTTGGAGACGGCGGCGGCGGCCATGATTTCTCAGGCGGCCAAGCCCATACTCTCGCTTTATCCCAAGGACACGACGGAGGCCAACAGTTCAGCGGATTTGGTGGCCAATTCCACGGAGATATCGGAGGAGACAACGGTGGTGGTCATGCCCAATTTGCTGTCCATGACGGCGGAAATCAGGGAGGTCAGGATTTTAGTGGAGATTCGTATCTTTTAGCTGCTCAAGAATCTGGTCACCACGGACAAGACGACGGTGGTTCTCAGGGTGACGGAGGACACGGTTTCGGTGGCCAAGGACAAGGCGGACATGACTTCGGAGGCCAAGTACAACTTGGACATAGTTTTGGTGGTCAGGGAAATGGCGGACATGACTTCGGTGGCCAGGGACAAGGCGGACATGACTTCGGAGGCCAGGGACAAGGTGGACACCATTTCGGTGGCCAAGGACAGGGCGGTCACGGATTCGGCGGCCAAAGCGAAGGTGTACATGGATTCGGACCCGGCTCCTTCACTCTTCACGACGGTGGTCAGGAATACGGACAAGGTGACGGCCACGATTTCGGAGGTGGTGAAGCTACCCTTGTTGGCACACACGTTGACGAAGAGCACCCCGTCGAAGTACCCAACTACAAACATGTTACGTTCCCCATTCCTAAGACCGTTCACATTAATGTCCCCAAACCAATTCTGATCGGTGTACCTCATCCTTACCCAGTCAAGGTTCCCGTCAACAAGCCTGTTGCTGTACCCGTTGAGACTGAAATCTCAATCCCCGTTGAAAAGGTTGTGCCATACCCTGTAGTCAAGCATGTCCCCTACCCCGTTGAGAAGCACGTGCCAATTAAGGTCGAGAAGACTGTCACAGTGCACGTGCCCCAGCCTTACCCTGTTAAGATCCCCGTGTACAAAACCATCCACCACCATAAGGATCATTAAGGAGTAGTAAAGATTGATGTTCTTTGGAGGAATTAACAATTTTTCTTCTAGTTGGAACTATGATTTGTATATTTTTATGTTTCACAACCATAAGTCTGATTTTATCATGTGAAAACCTTCAAAGAGCGAACTACATTATTATGTAGATCCTATTTTATAAAAAAATTAGGAAGGAATTGTTAAATTTTTCAAAGAACTTGAAATTTGAGTGCCTTGTAAATAATTGTTGTTGTTAATTTTAAGTCATTTTCAACTGTCTTCATGTTGTAGTTGATTTATTTATTGTATGTTGTTGTTGTTTCTGTTGTTATTGTTGTTGTTATTGTATGATGTTGATTATACGTTTACGATTGTTAAAGATTTACTTTGTTGTCTTTATTTATTTCTCTGGTGATTTTGAGAGAACAAACGGAGTTATTATGCAATGCAACATGCATTGGAATGTTAGAAAGCATTGTTAATTTATTGTAGGCCCATTCTACTTCACTTTAAGACATAATACTCTACTAGATTTACTTATTATCAGAATTCATTACCTTTCAGTCATTGATACAATTCCTCCGACGATCGTATAAGAATAAATGCATAATAATATCACAGTACTCGTATAACCAGCCTATAACATTCCCACCGCTAGGACACAGGCCTCCTCTCTCCTCTCTGTGAGAGGGAGTAGGCCCAGTGCGGATTCCACCCCTAAAACGACCTACTCGGGTTGGTTGATGTCACATGTCTTAACTACTCACACTGGTTCATCAGGAGCGTTTTCGCAAACCAGGCATTATAAAGCCATCACTGTTCCGTATTGCGAAAAAGAAATCATGCTATCTGTATTTAAGTACTGTATTGCACCATTTTTCTTTCGCACTGGAACAATAATTTTCTTAATCGTCATAATTCGGTCTCTGGTGCTGTAAATTGCGATGACCCACTGTAAGTAGCTACACTGTGGTAACATTTTGGAAACTCATTCCAACCATGGGCTTCAAATAAACTTCAAAAAGGAAACTACCACTCACGTGATTTAACAAAGAATAGGTGGCAGTAGAAAAGAAATAAACAAAACTTAACAAAAGAAATTGTAATGCAGAACTGAGAATAAAAACTTTATGTAACTAAATTAATATACAAAATAGTGCAGAAGGTATCTTCCATGCAACCATGCAACGAGCGAAAACAGACGCACTTGGACTTTTAGTCCTATTCAGTAACTTGACAGTTGAATGGATACAAGTCTTTGTCGAAAAAAGTTAGTGAGTTGAAAAAAATAATGACCGAAATTGATTAAACTTTGAAAATGCTTAGTTGAATTTAATAACTCAAACTTTAAGACACATTAAAATTTCACATTAAAAAAAGTCAATGAACTGAATATTATACACGCTAAAGCAAAGCTAGAAATTGAAGCGTTATGGTGTCATATTTTGTCGTTTTAGGATTGGTCAAATAATTATTTGCAATATTCAAATTCATATATTTTGGGCTTTATTCAAATTCACCTATTTTTACCATTCATTCTTTTCAAAAATTCGTTCACTACCCGAACACTATAATTTTAGTGTGGTATCATTGTTATTTTTCTTCGAACTGTCAATTGACTGGATGCGATTAAAGTCCATGTTCCGACTAATTTCCCGTCTCTACTAACATACTCCTCTCCAGATCTGCTTGTGGCGCTGATGACCTTCATCCGTCACAATAACATAAAATTATGAATTATTCTGTATGTGTGGGGTGTGGTATGCGTGTATTTTATGTTTTAACAATTATAATATTTATTTATTTCTATTTTTTGTTTGTTTCAGTCCTGCACTAATCCAGCAAGATCTACATTGTACGAGTATCAACTGGATCAATCAAATAATTTTATTCGTTTAAAACTTTTTTTTCTCATGCACACTTGTTCTTCCAGCTCACTTTAGACATTGGCAGAATAGTCGACATCGGCTTTGCTTGCCATTTATTAAAAATAGAATAGAATAGAAGTCCATGTTTATGAGATCTCAAACAAATGGTAGTCGTGAGTGCTGCAATACCCGCTGTACGCGAAGCGTGTCTATGTGTGTGCGTTTTCTCCTATGTTTTCTCTCATTGTGTGGAGTCGACCTTCTGTCCTATTCTGTGGTATGTATTCGCTTCCTGCTATTTCAACACAACGTGGCTATTACCTTTTGTGCCTGATCAACACTGCTGAAATAAAATTGTTTATTACGAAAACATGTTTGTGTATTCGGCTGTATGAGCAGAATAAATTTCAGTTGGAGGTAATTGCTATAAAATGTAACGTGAAAATGTGTTGCTGGGTGAAAATGGGATGGAAACATTGTCAGGTCGTGTTTATGGAGTTAATAGATAGAACGGAAGGAATGTAGATCTATATATATATAAAAGGAGAACTGACTGACTGACATATCAACGCACAGCCCAAACCGCTGGGTCTAGAGATTCCAAACTTGGCATGTAGGTTCCTTATGAGGTCTAGGGGTGCACTAAGAAAGGGTTTTTCGAAATTCCACCCCTAAGAGGGTGAATGGGGGGGAGGGTGAAATTTCACTCGGACGACGTCGCGGGCAGAAGCTAGTATATTATAACATGCATAAATGATATTACATAATCAGCCTATAATGTGCCCTCTTCTGGGACACAGGCCTCCTTTCTTATAAGAAGGAGTGGGCCGTAACCCACCACGCGGGCCCAGTGAGGGTTTTTATACCATACAATGATGTAACTAATATTTTTGTAAAAATATAATTTAAAAGAGTGTCCTTTTCTTGCCTTCTTCTCCATAGGTACTACGCTTTGGAATAGGCAAATACCTTCATATTTTCTGGCTGACCGACTTCTTGTCAATTCAAAAGCCTGTAAATGGTTTAATTGAAATAAATGCTTTGAGTTGTATTGAAAAAAATAGGCTTTGAATGACGGTCATGACAGAAAATGTGCGCTTAAGACACTACCGGGGTATACGAATTTTATTGAAACTGCCGTTTCTAAACGCTATTGTCGCGACGATTCCGTGCACTGTGGTTAAAACCTATTTAGTGGATATGAGGTTTCTAGGCTTAGACCAAAGATCATCAGGGAATAATGACGACTAACGTAAACATTACACAATCAGCCTAAAATGTTCTCACTGCTAAGACGACCCAGGTACTTCTCTCTGTGAGAGGGTGTGGTAGTGTCCAACACACGGGCCCCATGCGGGTTGGTAGATGTCACATCTTCGAATTTTTGGTTCTAGGACATGCCGGTTTCCTCACGATGAGACTTCATCATCATCATCATCAGCCCGACTTCACCCACTGCTGGACATATGCCTCTCTTTTCATATGCCATTCCCCACGCCCCTGTGCCAGCGTCATTCAGGTTTTACCCACGATGGTAACAATGTCGTCCGCCCACCTCGCCGTCGGACGACCGATTTCGTCTTCCAGTCTTTGGATGCCACTCGGTCACCGCCTTACTCCATCTGTCATCACTGCGCCTTGCCAGGTGTCCTGCCCAACTCTATTTGGGTTCCATAACTCGTTTTCCGATATCGAAAACCTATTTAGAGCGTTTACAACGCACATGGCATTTCATACAAACTTTCAAGCCCTTGTTTTTCGAAATGAATGCACCGATTTTAATTAAACTTCATACGGATAAGTAGGATATAAAGGTCTAAGTTAGTAGAAATGTCTTTAAAAAAAAAAAGATAACTGGTAATCTCTGTTTCTATGGAAAATTTAAAATCGGTCTGATTTGGCTGTAACACTATTTTTCGATAACGTTCTTAACTAACTTTTTAGACCTTTGTATCCTGCTTATGCGTACGAAGTTTTATTTAAATCGGTTCATTCATTTCGAAACACGAAGGCTTGAAAGTTTGTATGAAATGCTGTACGTCGTAACACTGCCTACCATAGTGGGCAGTGTTACGACGTACAGCATTTAGGCATAATATGCAGTGATGCCTCTAACATCAGTATCCATGTCAGAAAGGAACCAATTTATTATCTACTCGTATCGTCAGCTTTTCACCTCACACTTTAATAATACGAGTCCCTCAAAACCGATAATCACTCTAAACTCCTAAACTGCACTGATATGCCAATAAACACCCACTTACTAGCTGAACACCTTTAGTAGCTAATAACATTGTTTATCGTTGCCAAGTATTGCATGCCATAGCCATGTACAGGAAAGTACAGCCGAGTACAGCCAAGAACAAGCCAAGTACGGGATTTACTAGTAGGGAAGCGGTTTACAGTGCAAGGAAAATTAATTTCTCAGCGTGGGTGTGTGATGTTTTATTACTTACCTTCTCAGTGACAAAGAGCTTTGTTTATGGACATGGCTTGGTTATAATATTAAGCTGATATCAAACCAGCCTGTAATGTCCCTACTGATGGGACACAGGCCTCCTTTCAATGAGTGAGAGTGGACCAGTGGGCCATAATCGATTATAATTGAATGTATATAATATGATTGAATGTATATGTATGTGATATTTTCCTTGCGTCGAGGTCGGAGATATTTTATGTCAGTGCCTTCTAAACGTGATTTTTGACATAGAGGTAGGTAGACCATGATTGCTGGTGAAATAGACAGTGTCCTTTAAAGCCCATAAAATTAAAATTTCACATATACGGCGTACAGAAATCATCTGCCAAATTAATTAAGGTGAATGCGCAGTTCTAGCCCGAGAAATTCAATTTTACTTAAGTTTTTCACAATTTTCAGGTCAGTGTCAGGTTGTATCTTGATCAAAATGATTCGAGACTATAACAGGTACGTAATTACAGATTATATTCCGAACAAATCTCTTATGAAAAATGCTTATGCAACAATCTAACTTAAAGAGATATACAGGGTTATTGGAAAAACACCAACAACCTCTTAAGAGGGCATTGTACTCATCATTATGAACAACTTTTACCATGGGACCAAACCTGAAATCGCGAAAAAAATCTGCTGTTTCCTACATTTATGTTCGCCTAACTCGTGAAAATGTAGGGAACAGCTGTTTTTTTTTTCCTACCTCTTTATTTATAAACGTTAAGCTTAAAGTTAAGTAATAATTGGCGAATTAGCGACTGCTTCACCGTACATTTTTGACATTTATAAAAACGTCTCTTAACTTTAATCAGCGTTTATAAATCACCTATTATTGTTGAAAAAAATTCCAATAATTTTGAGAAGGGGTAGCTAAAATTATTATTTTAGGTAACCGCTTTCAAAATTATTGGATTTTTTTTCAAGGTGTTTTCACCTTGCCACCTTCTTGATTATCCTTGCCCACAGTGTAATTAAGCAGTAAAACTAAACGTCGAGATTGAAACTCGTACAAAAACTCTTCTTCCAACATTTAACTTACTACTAATAACATCCTAAGGGAACAAAATTATGACTATTTTTTCTTTCAAAACATTGCATGAACGCAGACATTTCACATTTGCATGTGTCGAGTTCAGAGAACCTTGTTTTGTCTCTTGAGACGTGCACTTCGGGACAGATTAAATGGAACACAACAAATAAGAGATGGATTTAGTTTAAATTATTTCGCAAGAGAAAACAAATAGTAGTATATTAAACGTAAAAAGAAATAACTTTTAACATTTAACTTAACAAATATACGACTTTATAATCTTTTATGTTTATAATTTTGCAGGCGTAATTTTATTCGCATGTAGATCTTTTTCTTTTGTTTCAAAAACAGTACCTACCACAGATATAAAAAGTGCCCACACTAGAAATTACGTTGAATGTTGAGTGCTTTTACAAACAGAAACCTCAAATTCACTAACACTCAGTCCGGGGAAATCTATCTGTATGCCATACAAATATTTGGTTTAGTCGGATCGGCCCTCACACAAGCCAATCCCAACCATGCAGATCTAGTTCGATTTTAAGTCTGTTTTGAACCAATTATAGCATGAAAACTGCTGTGTAAATGTTAATTATAAGCGGGAAGAAATCCATTAAGATTTCATTTATTTATTTTACACAAGATAACAGATTTTGGAATACAATGAGCAGTCTTATCACTGAAAGAGATTTATACAGTGGGATAATTGTTAGAAACGAACCACAACAGTACAACTATTTACGCCATACTGTGGTGTTAAGTAGGTTTATATATTACAGACGAAATGGGTCATTAAATTGTCCTCCAGTGTACGTCTGGTGCACTCAGTAGCTCAGAACAGCTGTAATGTGGAGTAAACGGTACACGTTTGTTCCATTTTATTTTCTATTTTACAGCTGATAATAAAATACATGTTTATTTTCTTGCATAAATTACTGTTTTTGACAGCTCAATAGGAGTAAAAGCTGTGTGATTGCCATCTCAGCGCTGCTGTAGGCAGTGGGATCCCCACATGAAATCGATGTTAATAATATGGCTAACAGGCAGCGGAGCGTATTCGGGTTTTTAATTTTAAACTCGACAACGAAAATCTTCTAGGCACGCTGGCACCCAAAAATAATCACTAAACACATTTCAAACATCGTTCTGTTTCCATCAATTGTTTGTAGATGACAGAGACAGATTAACGTTTTTTTTTTTAACAATTTAGTGGTAAACACATTTATAACAGTGATTTGTGATGCAAGCGGGCATTAGCGTGGGACAACTTTAAAAAAAGCTCCAGTTAATTTTACTTGTAAGTATGTGATTAAATTGTCCGCCACTGTACCATAATAAGTACACCAGACAAGTGTGCACTAAGTAGCACCTAAGATCGCTGAAACCAGGGAGATGTGTTGAACGTGACTGCAAATTAATAATGAAGCATGAATGCAGCATCATTTTACTATCAATGTATGCAAGTTTTGCTGCTAATTACAGCTCAAGTAAAGGTGGCTTTCCAACCTTTTCTTGGTAAAATATTAAGAGAATTCGGATCTATCAGGGCAAATAATCAGGCTAGGTGGAGCGATGATCTTCGCAGGATGGCTGGTAGCAGCTGGATGAGAGTTGCCGAAAATTTAGTTTAATGTTGTGCAATAGGAGAGGCCTATGTTCAGCAGTGGACTGCTGTAGGCTGATGATGATGAGGGCAAATGGACCGTTTCTTACAATACAATGATTTATTCCCTTTATGTCGAGTCCCGTTATGTCGAGCCTGGAAGTCTATTGTTCTCCAAAGTATTGATATTTTACGCTTTCTATTACCTTTATGTCGAGTTTGGTGAACAGGTACAGTCAGGGATGTAAATTAAAAGCCAATGGCATAAAAACATTGTTTTATTATTTGTTCTATTACTTATTTAATATACCTACCTATCTATGCGAGGATCTACCTATCTATGCGAGGATCTACGGTTTGCCGGGAAAGTTCAGGGTAGCAGGGACATCGACGTGAAACATTTTACCATGGATTCAGTACATGGCACTGATACTGGCACAGATTATATTGACATCTTTATCGAAAAAAACTTTTTTACAAAAAAAACAACCGACTTCAAAAAAAACTACAAAGTGATAAATAACTTTAATTTCGGAAGTCGGTGTCGTTGGTTCCGCATTTTCGTTTTTCACTTTTTAGTTGTACCTACTCCACACAAATTCAAATAAAAATAGTGCATTGAGGAATTGAAGACACCGACTAGAAGAATCATCAAAATTCGCATAGAAATGCCGGAGATGCAGTACATTTATGCATATAACATCGTACATAAGAATAATTATATAATGTATGATATACTAAAACCTTCCTGAAAGTATGTAGATCACATTAGTGAAAGAATTATCAAAATCGGTTCATTAGTTTTTGAGAAAATCGCGGACAAACAGACATACATACATGAATACATACATACATACATACATACATACATACATACATACATACGGGTCGAATAAAGAACCTCCTTTTTTGAAGTCGGTTAAAAAGGCAGCTCCGGTAATTCACAATAAACACGCGGCGCGCGGCGGGCGGCGCGTAGCTACAAAGCAAAACTCACTTTACGCTTGTAAGGTTAGGTACATTTTCGTTCGCAGCGTCTAGTGACTCGAATGCGGCTGTGGTGTAGGCTATAATAGCAGTTATGGAGTGGATCTGGTAGTAATATGTAGTACTGGTTCCAACATTTACCAATTCTTGAATAAATAATGCAAACTAAATTATTGGCTTCAAGTAGCCATGAATTATAGTCGGTCCAGTAAATTTTTTTTTTTCAAAGTTTTCAAAACTATTAAGAAAATTAAAGTCTCAATAGCGCGTGCCTGATAAGCAAATCCATTCATCGCAGAGTTTACAACATGAAGCAAATTAGCAATGCGTTAACTAGCCGTATTTACCTAATTTTGACCGTTCCTACGAAAAAAGGGCGTGCGACAACGCGCGACTTTTGTTAAATCGCTTGCCTACGCACACGTATGTGCTTCCCATTTCTTACCCTTTCACACGTTTGCCCTGTTACCTGTCGAAACACCCCACGCGTTGGAGTAGTTGAATGGGCGCAGTAAAGTCATTGTTTTAACAATGACAATAGAACAATGACACTGTGGTGTACACTTGGTGTACCGTTGACGTTTCGAGCACTTTTTCTTATGTACACTTGGTGTACACTTGACGCTTGAGGGTTTAACGACATGCTCTACTACTTTATAACACGTTGAATTATGACGCACCTATTCCTGTTCCTAGTCCGTGTAATGTGGGCCGCGAACCAGAGGCCAGTTAACCCAACCCTTGAGGGTTGGGTTAACTGGCCTCTGGTTTCATCCTGTATAAAAAGTTAAACATTTCATGCAATTTATGCGGTGTTTCTACTTTACGTAAACCCAGGTTCAAAGACCTCTTACAAAACTTCTAGAATAAACGTACACGAGTACCTACACACCGCCACCGAAAAACAAAATGTTTTCGTACCACAACAATAATAAATTTCTCGTACATGGAGACAAAAGAGATAGGTAATGTTAAACACATGTCCTTACCACGAGAAAAGGGAGAAAATTCTCACCTTTTTTCGTGTAAATAAGTATACGTAGTTTAATTTACTGTTGGCTTATTATGAGGAAGAAGGGATGATAAAGAACTCTTTGTTTTTAGTGATGGGTTAATTCCATGTTGTATTTTTTTGACATGTTATTAAATATTTACATAATATAAGCTAACATATAAACTATAATAATATGTACATTTATATGAAAAAATAAACAAAATAATCATAGGGCATCAAAGAATTCGTCCGCATCGCTGTCAACAGGAACAGTGCCCAAAAGGCTGGCAGCATTGCCACGTTGTATGGCAATGCTAATTCTTTGGCCAAGAAATAGGCCAGCCCTCTGGTCACGTGAAGAGTGAGTGACATGTTAGTTGAGTTGAAAATCGTAGCCTTATAATGTATCTAATGCCGTTGTAGATACAGTCAGCCCCAAAAACTTGTATACACGGACAAGGAACCATTTTATTATCTAAACCTTCGTTCCATAATATTGCGTCCACTGTATCGGTACAAAACATAGTATAACCTACAATTTATTTTACCAAAACAAACTAAACATTTTGTCCCAAAACATCTATACAACCTGTGACCAAAACCAGGTAATCTACATAAATCTCATAAATATGGACACAGTACCTAACATTCAATAACGAGGTAAACTAGACTAAACGAGGTAAGCCCCAAAAAGCCGTATACACACATCTTTTAGGTGCTACCTGTATATATGTCGCAGATGGATTGTAGAATCCGCTGTTTTACGAAACCGCTAGTTGTTTTTGGCCATTGATAAATGCAAAACGTTTAAGCAATTCTGCGTGTTCAAGTTCAGTAATTATGGAAAACCGCTGAACGTTGTTCAGTTATTTTACATAACGGGGCTGTCTTGTAAAACAACTAGAGGTTTTTTAAAACAGCGGATTCTACAATCCACGAGTACATAACATAATACACACGCCTTTATACATGGAGGTAGGTAGAAATTATAATAATAACTATAACATCGTCGTCATTATCTATTTATCGTCGCAGGTTAATTGAGTTAAAGTTCAACCCTTTAAGAGTGTCAAAACTTGTTCAACTCAGGTTTTATAAAAGGTATTTAAATAACACAATACACGTTAATGAAGATTTAATCAAATGAGCAGCATCCTAATTGCATAACACATTTTTCACTAACCGTCGTACATATAACCATTTTGAAAGGCAAGAAAATGTAAAGAATTGCGAATAGAAAAATGTAGTTTTCCTAACTCAAATCAGCTAAAAATGAGATAGGACTTTTCGTTATGCGAGCGACGATAATTTCCAAAAAAATTTCTGCTAAACAACGTAAATAACGCTTTCAATTTGACAGTTTGACAACATTCATTTTGTTAAACTATCAAAATGAAAGCCATTCCTACTGTTCGTGTGTTACGTAATTATCCCGCAGCTCAGCTTATGTCGAGATTCAGAAAATACAATGAGATACAAGCATCATGCTATCAATACAACCTATCTGGGATATCTAAACTTAAATTAAAATATCACACCAAACATAGGTAAAACTAAAAATACCATCCAATATTCTGCGCACCCCAAAATATTCAATTAAAATGATCGGCTAAAAACAAAGACAATAGGAAATTCGAAAGCGCCGTAATTGAATAAGAAAAAAATCGGCTAAATTGCAGACGATGTCGTTATTAGAATTTCGTGAATGACAAAATTGCAATCGTTCCCAAATCGATTCCAATCGGAATAAATTTGGGATGCTCTAGTTGGAATGTAATTATTGAATACAAATGGAATATTCTCTTCCACGTTTTATTTTGGATGATTCTCCATTCAGCGACAGATTTTTATTATTTCTTTATCTTATCGAGCACCAGCAGGTGGCCTACCATGGTCTAATTAAAAACGATTCAAAGGCAAGACATTTCAGTTTAGGTTCCTAAACTGCATCGCTTGAGGTGCTCTATGGACGTCATGGTACCAAACAAGTATGAATGAAACCAAAACTTGCGACTCAGTTTGGGACAATCGCTGTCAGCAGATGGCACGGCCTAAACTGAATCGTTAAACTGACGTCATGGTACGAATTAGAAGAAAGTTCAGTTTAGGTCCTAAAATGGATCGCGTTAAGAGTTTGTGGTAGGCCTCCTGCCGGTCGATTCTGTTAGAATCTCACCGTGAGAAGTTAGGTGAAGTGAGCTGTCATTCCATCTAATACTAGGGATTGACACTAATGACAGCTCACTTTAAGCTCACTTCACCTAAGTTATCACGGTGAGATTTTTACAGAATAGCACTACTGATGCTAGGGATTGACAGCTCACTTTAAGCTCACTTCACCCAAGCTTTCACGGTGAGATTTTTACAGAATAGCACTGCTGTTCACATAAAGAAAAGGAATAAGCATTGATTTGTGATCATAGCTCATTATTTCCTGTCTCGCTTGCTCATTATGTGATGAGAAGACGAATTTTAGCACTTGGTCGTCTGGCGACTAGATGGGCAGATGATATTGTTGCCATCGCGGGCAAAACCTGCCAACATCAGCAGTGAGTGCAAAGTGCTGGGCAAAACTACAGTGAGTGAAGTCGGGCTTTAGATAATGATGACTGTTAGTCATTGATGTAGGTCACCTTTGTCTCGCATAGGGTCTTAGCATTATGCTGAGCGATGGCTATTTTGCTTGGATCTGACGCATATTTCCCCCCAACTTGTTCTTTTTTTGTGTTTTGTTTGTTCTTTCTCTGCATCATGTTTGCCGCAAATAAACGTCGTTTCTTTCTTTTTTTTTTTTAGGTCATGCCAAGTTTTATTTTATTTTATTTGGGAAATAAATAAATGCAATAACAGACATAAGTATACAATTAGTTCAACACAATCCAGAAACAGTTTCCACAGATTACTATACAAGTAAATGACATCAAAACATCACTGCTACTACAATCTGTCAAACTATACCTAATAGGTTTTAAACTTTATCGCCAAAGCATAAGGTTCAAAGTTGATTGGGAAAATTTGACAGTTTCGGGTAGCTTGATGTGCTGGCGTCTGTACCTAAGTGTAACAACAACCAGAAATTGACACCGTTAAAGTTTACAGAATTTTTTTTGAACCTGCAACGAAGCGTGCCCAGTGCCTTTGGGAAACTACGATTAATACTGAAGCGCTAACAAAAACAGACGAATTTCACGCTTCACCATCAATGGCCCTAACAATACATTCTCTCAACCGGTTCTAAATCCAATGATACACTCGACTCGACTACGCAATCAAACAAAAAAGAATCGTATAACTCAAATACAATATAGGTATTGTTACATCACTACAGACGCCATTTTTTTTTATAACGTTGCCTACACTAGGAATTTCTCCGGTATTGTGGGTGCGTTTACAAACATTTAAACTCACACACACAAACAGCCTGGCTCGGAACAATTTATTACTTGTAGGTCATACAAATATTTGTTCCGTGCGGGAATCGAACCTGCGACACGCAGCGCAGCAGTCAATCGCTTAACCACTGCGCCAACCGTGCCGTCAAAAAAATTCTGTGGTTAAAATAATTATAATACTTTATTAGGACAATTAGGCCAGAATTATTTTGTGTGTCACATCTGGCTGTCTGTGGCGTCTTGTTTCGAATAATTTAGTCGGAAAAATGAGAGAAGTGACGAATTTCGTGAAGGAGCTGTCACGTATTTTGCGACAGAAATTATTTCGGTTGAATTGTTTTCTTGGATTGTCGACGCGGTGTCTTCACAGTTATTTCTTTTTCATTCATTATGCTCCAACGAAATGGACCTAAAAATAATGTTTTCTAGTTCCTGTTTAAAAGAGACTGTATTATTAGATACTATAGTTTAGTTAGTTTCTGCCCACGACTTCGTCCGCATGAAATTTCCAGGTGGCCTACCATGATCTAATTAAAAACGATTCAAAAACAAGACATTTCAGTTTAGGTTCCTAAACTGCCTCGCTTGAGCTGCTCTATGGACGTCATGGTACCAAACAAGTATGAATGAAACCAAAACTTGCGACTCAGTTTGGGACAATCGCTGTCAGCAGATGGCACGGCCTAAACTGAATCGTTAAACTGACGTCATGGTACGAATTAGAAGAACAGTACAGTTTAGGTCCTAAAATGGATCGTGTTAAGAGCACCCCGTCGCATCGCATCGCCTACCCGTGCTATCACTTCGTTTTCGCTTAGCATTCGTTCCGACTTTTTTTTTTTGCTCAGCTGCGAAGGGTCATAGCGTGACGTTAAATGACAGATAAAGCCTTCCTCAAGAATTGGGTTACCAAATGGAAAAAAGATTTTCTTAAATCCGATCGGTAGTTCCAGAGATTACCGCGTTCAAACAAACAAACTCTTCAGGTTTATTATTAGTAGTATATAAATATCGGCAAAATTGTAAAGTCTTGGTAATTAACAGTTTAGCAAATCGTCTACCTACCAATTTAAATTATCCGTATAATTAAATGACAACTGTCATTCTGTGACAGTTGCTTTTAATGGCTAAAGATGGTGAATTGACGTAAGGTCTCAGTTAGCAATCCCTAAGTCTTCGCTCGACGCATCTACTTGGATGGATATTATGTACTCATGAGATGAACCATCAACTTCAACATACCTCCAGCAATCACTCCTTTGTTCTTCACCCACAATCCTATAATGTCCAGCACGTTACAACTTTGCACACACAAACAGAATAACAATAATGCTGGGTATTTGGTGAATCGTAACATGAAATGACATTGATGACACAATGGCATTGATGAATTTTACAAATACAACATTAATATTTACTTTGTAAATTATCTATAATACTTTTATTATTTTGAATATGAAGACTTTTTTTTTTTCTCAGTAAGTTTTAATCATGATCTGGCAGTTTAAGTAATATTATTACGTATTGTATGCCTTGATTTCCGTGAGCCAGTCAGTGTAATTCACAAAGGCTAGGTTTCGGCCTAAACATGTGTTAGGTACACTGGTTACTGGTGTAGTTTCCTTTGTAGTCATTCGGGAAATGGAAACCTGATAGGGGTGTAAAATGTATGATATCAAAGTAGGTTGATTGATTAGAATTGCTAGCTTGGTCGGATAACATTGCGAATTTTGGACATACCTACAACAAAATGTACTTATCCAGTAGTACATGCATAATCAGCCTATAATGCTGCTGGGACTCAGAGTCTGACTGAAAATGGACTGTAGATAATCCAGCACGCGGGTCCAGTGCGGGTTGGTAGATGTAACATGTCTTCGAATTTTTATTTCTAGGATATGCTGGGTTCCTCACGATGCTCTCCGTCACCGTTTTGAGAGCAGTGGTGACGAAGTTATTTAAACAAGTAAAGCCAAACCCACGACCTACAACTCGTAAGTCGGGGCAGTTACCACCGGCCCACCATTGCCCAACCAGTACCTAGTCAATTCCACAAAGTAGATGTTTGCGAAATACCAGCTGTTTATTAGTGTTTATTTATTTATAACAATCTTACCTACACTATCATTACAGATCTATGATCCAATGCGACAGAGTGGCCTTACTAACTAAATCCTAAATCTACACCTTACCTATACCTAGTTAAAAAATATCTTAATCTAAATAACTTATTACATATAGTGTAACTTTTGCGAATTCACTCAAGTTGCACCACAATACATCAACCCTCCCGTGAACCTCATTCACCACGCGTATGGCTCTAGTGAGGTCATTTATTCTGGTTTATAATGGTAGAATAAAGTTGTCTTATCTAAAATAATTACTTAAAAAGAATTGAAAATGGTTTGGGTATCTATAGTTATTTTATTTTACAGTTAACGCCAAAGGAGTCCCGATAAGTACAAGTCGTATTTGTGTCCACTTCGACCCCTGCTACATGGGGCTTACCCAAACATAACTTGCGAATTGCAGTCCTGTGAGAGGTAACAAACGATCTCACACGTAAGCCATAGCCAAGACGCCCTATCAGCGCGAAGATACATTTAGCTTACAATAAAAAATAATAAAAACGTTTATTTCGACCAACAAAAGAAAACATTAGGCACAAAATAAAAAAAAATTAAAACTAAAAAACATTCAATTAAAAAGACTTCATATAATTCAAGACCTGCGGGATAGTTACGTTACATACTAACAGGTAGCAAACAGCTTTAATTTTGACAGTTCAACAACATTTATTGCGTTATTTAAGTTATTGAGCGGACAAATTTTTCAAACATATGAAGCAATGAATGAGAATGAAAGATATGGCTAGGTATATCCTTAAAAGTTATTCAGATTGTGATTGATAGTGCAATTAGAGTACCACTTAGCCACCAGTCAGTGTACTAAAACAACGTTAAAGTTAAAACAAACTTGACGAACCAAAACAATACAAAAAACAAAATATATAGTGAACGTTAAGTTCAGTGGACAGCTCCACTGGACTTCACAAACACTGAACTATTGCAACTTTTAGCTCCAAGAGACGTCACACATTTAAGAACCGCTAACATAAAATAGATATGAACAGAAGGACGACTCCATACAATGAGCGAAAACAGGCGCACGCACAGTCACAGGAATGTAAAATTTCAAAGACATGTGACATCAACCCGCACTGCTCCCGCATGTTAGATTTAGATTATAGCCCACTCCCTCTCACAGAGAGGAGGCCTGAGTCCCAGCAGTGGCAATATTGTAGGCTGATTATGCTGGATTGACAGCAGTAACAAACATTTTTGAGGTTTCGCTAGCTAATTTAATTTGACCCTGTAGAGCCGACCTTCTGAACTTATCTACTCTGTGCCTCTGACGTAGCTCTCGCTCTATCTGACAAATCGAAAAAATCCTTGTCCAACATTTTGTGAACAAATTCTCTGAACGCGTTTGGGGTTCGATTTTATTGGACCGCTAATCGTTTGTGCTAATAGATTTTCTTTTTTTTTCTGTGTGGTTGTTCGAATTTTGGCGATTGAACAGACTTTATTTCAGGCATTTGTTTTTAAACGGTTAAAGGATTTGTTATGGTGACTGTTTCTTTCCATAACATAATATTCACCAGCGTCAGGCACTAGTTGTCTGGCATTTTTGCTGAACTGGACCTTGACCTGGAACTGGACCTGGAGCGCAGCCGTGAGGCACACTTGCCTGCTTATTTTTTATTATCTTTAAAATTTTTTTTTAGATCGTCTTTACACTTTTTATTTGACCTATATTTTTTTTTCTTGTTTGTTTTTATCTGATGTATGTATCTGGTGTATTGTGTGTCTTTTGGTCTGTCCTAAATAAATATATTTCTTTCTTTCTTTCTTTTTTTTCCTTGTGCAATCTAAAGGGTTAGGCAGAAATGTGTAACATAAAACAGTTCGGCGGTTCTGTTTAAGACCTAAGTATCTTGGTAACGTGTGAAACTTGTAACATAACGAGTTAGTACTACGAGATACGAGAGAGTAAATTTCCGAGTTGTAGGTCGAGGTTGTGAACCACCACTTCATCCATCTTCTCCATTTCATTACCACTATTCTCAAAACGGTGAAGAAAAACATTATGAAGAAACCGGCATGTCCTAGAACCAAACATTCAAAGACATGTTCTTTCATTGGGAACACTACCTATATTTTGGCTGATTTTGCTATGTATAAAACCATCTCTTTATAATTAGCCTATAGCCTTTTCCATCTATGTTGGGGTCGGCTTCCAGTCTAACCGGATGCAGCTGAATACCAGTATTTTACATGGAGCGACTACATAACTGACCTCCTCGACCCAGTTATTGGGTATTATACCCCTTGGTAAGACTGGTTGTCAGACTTTCAGGCTTCTGACGACCCGTAACGACTGTCAAAGATCCATGAATGACAGCCGGGACCAACGGCTTAACATGCTTTCCGAGGCACGGAGGGGTTTTGCTATGTCAAGATGGTCACCTATCTACGGACCAACCGCGGGAAGCGTAGTTTAACCTGATCGATCGAACCGTGCGGCTGTTATTTCTTAGCTACAAGCCCCCTGTGAAACTATCTCTTCCTAGAAATAAATAGGTACATAACATCACGCCTGTAATCTCCTATAGGTAAAGCAGAGGTGTATTAATAGTACACCTAAATTTCGTCAGTTATGTGTAAGTCCCATATCGTCCCGAGGGCGAACCTATTGCCATCAACCGGAAAAAAAATAAAACAAATAAGTACATATTAATATTAAAATAAACAAGGATTCTTCGATGAGTAACCAAAATGGCCAACTAATATATATCTGGTTAGTCTTAAAGATCGATAGAATATGCCTATGTACTGGCGTTGCTTTATATTCTACTGTAGTGGCATCCCCAATAAAAAATTGTGGCCTTTATGAAATATTTTCCCCAGTAAGAACAATGTAACAACGCAGTTATCTCCCAAAAATATGCGTACAGCGAAAAGGAACAAATTAGTTCAAAAGCCTTTCACGAAAAAAATGTTCTCGCAAACCCTTTGTTTTGTCCATATTAGCATATTTCGTTCATTTGTCAAAGGGTAACCGTGGCAATGAAAAATGTTACATTAAGTGGGGGTGTGAAGTAATTCATTTGTTTCTTTTCTGACCCTCAGTTTTTGGTGTTACGGAAGGAATTAGTCCTTCCGTATGTATGTTTTAGGGTCTTCGGAGCTTTATTTTCGACGTTTCCTGTTTTCGTTGTCATTTCTAATGATAAGTATACTTTCATTAGGAAAGGCTTTTGTCCGTCAGCCACAAAAAGGTTTTCTTTATAAAAAAATGGTTTTCTCCGAAGTATAAATCTATAGGTAACTATGTCCTTTCCGTATAAGTTTTTACGTTGAGAATAATAATTATTGATAGGTATTCAATCTTTTTGAATTAATATGATTAAAAGTTTTGCGGTTTGATTTGGCTATTATCATTTTTTTTATATTTTCAAATTATACCTATTATTTTCGTTTGTTCACAAAGCGCCTACAGTTTTTCTAATAGCAATTTTTCTAAAGAGCGTCTTACTGCATAACGTTTTTCTTTTGTTTATATTTATAAGCAACGCCATTTATTATTTACCCTACTCCATATCGTGATTGTACGGAGACAGAGGATTTACGTTGTTGGCACATTTTTATTCAAGATTTTTCCTTATAATTCACCCCATGAACAAGATTCCTATTATTACGAGGCGTATTCCGCGCAATAGTGGATATATAAATTTAAAATCAAGATATTAAATCGGTAATTTTTACAATGGTGCTGCACTTGCAGTAGATTGTGACCTGCCCTGACATCAAGCAATGCAGAATGGATCACATTGTCAAACTTTTAAGGTTTGAATAAGAGGCTTTTGTGTATGTATTTTTTTTTTGGAATGTGCATATTGTTTGTGCAGAATAAACAATTTTGCTTTCTTTCTTTTCTCTCAATTTCTTTTTTTGCCTTCACTGACCCACTATTGCACTATTGAGTAAACGGACAAGAACGTAATATAACTCATAATTATTTTGATTATAAACCGGCCAAGAACGAGTAGCGTTTGTGAACTAAGAGCATAGTAACCCGTGATAGTAACTTAAAAACACGTCGTTGTCGTTGGTTCCGCATTTTCGTTTTTTGACACCGTCTTCCGAAATTAAAATTATCTTGCACTTTTTAGTGTTATTTTTTTGAAAATCGGTTATTTTTTTTTTTGTAAAAAAGTTTTAATTTTTCACTTTTTTGTTGTACCTACAAATTCATATAACACTACTTGATATATGAATATCAGTGACAGGAAGCTATTAAAACATCTATACATATAATAAAATCGTAGGAAAGTCAAAACTGTACATTGAATATTTTTTAAAAAGAATACTTGGGGCGTGATCTACAATCGATTTCGAAGCCGAAAATATAGTTTTTAGAATTTTTGTCTGTTTGTCTGATTGTCTGTATGTATGTCCGGGCTAATCTCAAAAAGTGCTGCATGGATTTACATCAAATTTTGCATGAATATTACTAAGAGGTCGGGTCAACATATAAGCTACATATTATCACGCTATCACCTACGGGGGAGGAGCTGTGAATCTTTATTTTTCTTACGCATTCTGTGACAGCGTGTAATCTAACGACGCATATTTAAATGTTGTTTTTGAGTAAGCCATGCTATTATCTAGCTTTACACTATAAAAACTACGCCATTTAAGTAACTTGGGCAGAGAAACATAGTTTAATTAATGTTAGTAGTACAAAGAAAATTTAGAAGCAGCGCCATCTATGAGATTTCATAAAAATCAAATCAAGTTACATGTTAACAATTTTTGGAAATTAATAATTTAAATTTGATCATGTTGGCGTGGTTAGTAGTTAGTTATTCTTAAAATTCATAGATGGTAATGTGCATTTTCTTCATAAAAGTTGTATCGTATAGTTCGTTTTGACAAATTCAAGGTCCAACAAAACCCTCAAAATCTTGAGCAGAGTTGAGGAAGACAATAAAAAAAAAATGCGGTGTTAAGTATTACAAAAAAGTTATGTTCATTGATGATGATCATTTCTTCATCAATTTCATGTTGTTAGTACAAAATAAACATTGACTGTTAATACTTTTGTTCGGTATTTATCTGTGTGATTATTGCTTGGTAATTAATATATTTTCATGTCGTATACCTAATTATAAACTTAAATGTGATGTAAAACGTCACCTTCTCGACGGTGACCAAAATTGGGATGACACCCTCGCGGAGGCGAGCGTCAGTGACAGTCCCAGCCGCATGCGTCATCTGTTCGCCGTCATCTTGGTGTTTTGCGGAGTCGCGAACCCGGTAGCTTTGTGGGAGAAGTATCGCCATCATCTGTCTGAAGATTTTCTACGAGCTTTGAGGCGTGCTACTGGAGACGAAGTCGAAGTAACTGATGAACGCGTGCTGAACACCTGTCTCAGTTCACTTCAAGATGTGGTCATTTCTATCGGCGGCAATCCACTGATCGAATATGGGTTACCAGCTCCCCAATCATCACCGCATCAAGACCGTGGAAATCGGGAGTATAACGCAGAGACAAATTACCACCATACGAAATGACCATTTCGCTTTGTTCTTTTCAGAGCAAAAACAAATTTATGACACCGTCCTTGAAAGCATTGGGCAAAACCAGGGTAAAATGTTTTTCTTGGATGCTCCTGGTGGAACAGGAAAAACATTTGTTACTACTGGCATACTTGCAGAGGTCAGTAGGTAAGGCAAAATTGCTATTGCTGTAGCGTCGTCGGGAATCGCTGCCACACTGCTTCCGAGTGGCAAGACAGCACATGCCATGTTTAAAATTCCCATCGATTTAGAGAGCGCCGAAACGGCTGTTTGTGGTGTGTCACGTAACAGCGACAAGGGACACGTGCTCAAGGATTGCTCTCTGATCGTATGGGATGAGTGTACGATGGCCAATAGGAAGGCAGTTGAGGCCGTGGACAGAATCCTGCAGGACATGTGCAGGAACGAACATTTGATGGGTGGTGTCACAGTTCTGTTCAGTGGCGATTTCCGGCAAAAGCTTCCCGTGGTGACGCGGGAATCGAGGGCTGACGAGGTGAATGCGTCGTTGAAACGATCTACGTTGTGGTCACGAGTTCGTACGCTGCGTTTGACCATTAATATGAGAGCTCGACTCGGCGGCAATGCACGTGCTCAAGAATTCTTCGATGTCCTTCTAAGTCTTGGCGAAGGCACTCTACCAGAAGAGGGAGGTGGACAGGTGGTGCTTCCAGAGTCTCTCGGTAGAGTGGTATCCAGCTTAGAAGAACTCATTCGCTGTGTGTACATCAGTCGTATACCGCACCAGCAGAATTCTTGGGTGTGTGAGCGGGCCATTTTGACGCCCAAAAATGATCAGGCTGCAGCAATTAACGAATGCATTCTCTCGGAAATTGAGGGGAATGAAGTGGTCTACACCTCGATAAACACTGTTATCGAGCAAGATGACGCCACACATTATCCCGTGGGATTTCTGAACTCCCTGTCAGCAAGTTGACTTCCAGCGCATACCATCAAGCTAAAGGTCGGCCCGATTATGCTTCTTCGGAACCTATCTCCTCCGAAGTTTTGTAACGGGACCCGCCTTAAAGTCATCTCGCTCCACAGACACACCATTGAGGCGGAAATTCTTACGGGTTGTGGCGTCGGCGAGGCAGTATTTATACCACGCATTCCCCTCATACCTCATAACTTCCCATTCCAGTTCAAGCGCGTACAGTTCCCCGTGAGTGTTTGCTTCGCGATGACCATCAATAAGTCGCAGGGGCAGACACTGAGGGCAGCGGGTGTCGACCTCAGGACGATTTGCTTCTCACACGGGCAATTGTACGTCGCTTGCTCCCGCGTCACCAGTCCTGACTCTCTTTACATTTTGGCTCCTGGCAGCATAACTACCAACGTAGTTTATAGGAAAGTGTTGTAAGGTAATTTGCACGTATTTTTACTCTTTTGTGTCCTGGAATGTATTCCTGCATTATTTTCTCTATTTCCTTAAGTCACATCTTATGACTGAACTCAGCAGGATTCCCATATAACTCTCTTCACTTGCTTCACTTGCAAAAAAAACTTATATTTTAATGCTATTTTAAAAGTTGTTTACTTATAATGCTATAGCGACACTGGCATCTTAGGTATTTTTGATGCTGTAGAGCCTTCACGCAGACGACGTCGCGGGCAGCAGCTAGTCATCAATATAAACTAAGTGGAAAAAATTCGTATTATTGAAGCTAACTCAAAAACTACCCAAAACAAAGTTTATAAAATGTATATGGGAATTGGGACCACTCCTGAAGCATACCTACCTTATCCATTAAAAAATGAGAGATTGCAAAAATCTGTAATTTTTCCCAATTCCCATATTCTATTGTACAATACAAAATGCGATGATAATCACCCTTTATAACATAAACCACCGTTTCCCACTCACAACTTTCAAACAGGAACCAACTCAAAAATACTATCCGAACTTTCTACTTCAGCTTTCAACAACAGTTTAATATTTTCCGGACACTTTTGTATCCATTGGTACTATAAACAAGTCCCGTAAAAACTTCGCTGGCTAGTTGCGAACTCGATAATAATTTCCTGGATTTTTCTGGATGCTTCCACGCTTGGTTTGAAGTTACAGAAGTTTCGTATATATTGTGTGACTGGGTAAATAAGGGACTTCGGTACTTTTGAGATTTACTATACCTAATACCAATAAAAAACGTATTTCATTAACCCTTCGTTTGCTGGAACGTGGATCCACGCGAGTTATAAGTAATGTTGTATCTGTAATTACGGCATTCAACCGGTCATATGACTAGGTAACATAAGGGCGCGGTGCCCTTATGGTACTTACATAAGTAAGTAGTAAGACTTAGGTACTAATAGGCTGACTCGTTCTTTTCCAAAGAATTAGCATTTCCATTCAACGTGCCAATGCTGCAAGTCTTTTTGATACAATTTCCATCCGGACACGTATCAAAAAGGCTGGTGGCACCTAAGTGTATATTTTGTTTTTGTATGTAATTAGTTATTTCATTTAATTCCTAGTGTAAATGGTTAATTGTATAATAATTTAATTTATATATTGTAGTAGGTTCTTAAGAACGTGATCACATACTCACATAATTTATAAAAAGCAAGCAAGGAAAATTTATAATGACAAGATTCACCAATTGTGCTTATTGGCGCGCCTGAATGCACCAGGTTGTCGCTAGAAGTCTAGAACTGTGTTTAGAACATGCAAAAAATGCCTCGATTGACATATTTTATTGGATGATCAGCATCATCAACCGCAGCCCGACTTTCCCATTGCTGGGCCAGCCTCCAGTTTTATTGAAAAACAAGTCGTGCGTCAGATGTAATTTCCCACCGGCAAAATGACGAACTTCCATACAAATTTTCATCTCCTATTTAATATGTTTAAGAGATTAATTTCTCAAAAACTCTTCCTATTGCTCACTTTCGTTGTTTGTAAAACTCTTCTGCAACATGTCATGCTTCTTGATCCGGCGGTTTATGCTGTGCGTTGTCTGTCAGTGAATAAAAGTATAATTATTATTTTACATAATTGGATTGAAAATCAAAATCGTGACCAATATGACGATAGTCCTTAGTTTGACCAGTCAGCCTGTTCATCTGGTAATAAAATTCGTATTGACGTTAGATCGTTGGCGGTTGTTGTTTTTTACACTAGCTTGCCCTTAATTTGTTTTGGATGAGGGTGTGGGAAAGGGCGAGCCCTTTTCTTTTGCTTGTATTTATGTAATATACCTACGCCTGTTTTTCATAAGAAAGTCCTTGTGATAACTAAAACTAAACTACTTATAACTAACTTTCGTTAAGGTTTTTGTGGGTATGTTGCAGACACAACATAAAACAACATTACATAGGAATTTCCTAAACGTAACAGTAACTGGGTTGTGAAGGTCTGATATGCAGCGGCTTCATGTAAAATACAGGTATTCCGCTGCATTCGGTTAGACCGGCAGCTGACTCCTTCATAGTTGGGAACAGGAATTCCCTAAATGGGGCAGAGGTGTTCATTCAAGCCTGCCTCACTGGTCTAGTAGTCGCAACTAGTGCTGCTAAGTGCGAGGTCCTGGTCCTGTTATTTGGTTTTTCCATCTATAATGTTTCAGTAGCAGCCCCAAGTCTGGATTTGTGCCCAGCTGATGACAATAATTGGGACTTAAATATAACTGGCGAAATGTGGTTTTACAGACGCCAGCACATGAACCTACACCTAACTGTCAAATTTTCCCAATCAACATTGAACCTTATGCTTTAGCGATAAAGTTGAAAATCTATTACAGAAATCTGACAGATTGTAGTAGGTTGATGTGCTGGCGTCTGTACCATAGGTAACTCCGCCTAACCTTTGGGGGAATACATGATGTTATGTTACGATGTTGATGTACAGACGCCAGCACATCAAGCTACATGAAACTCTCAAATTATCCCAATCAACTTTCAACCTTGTGCTTTAGCTATAAAGTTGAAAATCTATTAAAGAAATTTGACAGATTGTGGCAGCTTGATTTGCTGGCGTCTGTACCTATCGAGCATGACCATATTTTGCAAGTTATATGTCAGATGAGCCCGTGCCGTGCCTATTTCTTTTACCTGCGCATAAACCCAAATTTTTTTTTTTTGGATGGGAATTCATCTAATGACTCCTCCGCTCTGGGTGGAGCGGAAGGGAGTGTCAGACTCTTACTGACTAACACCCACCCGTGTTCCTTCCTTAGCCCTTTATATTCCGGGGCAGCGGTAACCCTATAAACCCTGACTTCGTTTGCTACTACCTACCGACTATAACCACCTCAGCACAGTTAGAAAGGTTTTTAGAATATCTGGTAGAATATATATAATTCCCATCTTTTTCGACGTCTCTGGCGAATTTCGAAGAATCGTAATCATCGGAGGCTGATTGAAGTAGGTATAATCATTCAGAGATCCTTTCTAAACACTACCACAAAAAAATAATATAAGAGGAGTAAAAAAATACCCAAGGCCCAAAGCAATTAAAAGTTTCAGTGGTCTAGATAAAAAAAACTGATTACTTATAATATATTTTTCCTCTCTCGCGGGATAAGACCCAAAACTTCAGAAATCCTTCTTCGAATTTGGAAGTCGACCCAAACAATCCGTCAAGTATTAAGTACTGTTTGGGATCTTAAGCCTTAAGTAAACCCCACTTTCTGGTTACTAAGTCAATGTGGTGATTTAACCATACATACATTTATTTTGCTGCGTTTATAAGTCACTGCGGTGGGCCCCAATCAGCACATCAATTGCGTAAGAACCATTCAATCAGAATCCTAAGGACTTAGAAAGAATAATTTCTAATCCATTGCTTCATATTCTTATGTTTGAAAAATTCGTGTGCGTAAGTGAAGCAATGAATGTTGATAAATTATCAAATTTAAAGTGTGATATGCAGTTACCCCACTTTCTCCCGAATGGCTAATCTTTCCAGTATGGCTTAAAGTGCGGCCGATGAGCGAATCCGTTCTTTACACCTGTCACATTCAAACGAACGAATACGTGTTTTGCGAATTTGACGTTTATTAGCTACTAGCAGCGCCCCGCGGTTTCACCCGCATAAGTTTCGATCCCGTGGGAATATCGGGATAAAAACTATCCTATGTCCTTTCCCGGGACTCAAACTATCTCTATACCAAATTTCATCTAAATCGGTTCAGCGGTTTAAGCGTGAAGAGGTAACAGACAGACACACTTTCGCATTTATAATTTTAGTATGGATACTGGAATTGACGAATTAACAGGTGTGAGGAAAGCATTCTCGACGGCCGGAATATAACTTTCAAACAGTTTGTGCACGAGGAAAGAATAAGAACGCTTATTGTGTAGTAGACATGGAGACGGCTAACTGGTCACCGCCATCTGACGGATATCTGCAATATCACAAGCATCGCAGAGACACAATGTCTTAAGTAGCTGGTAATTAGACCGAGATCCATAATCAGCCTATAATGTTCCCACTGCTGGGACACAGTCCTCCTCTCTATGAGAAGGAGTGGGCCACGCGGGCCCAGTGCGGGTTGCGAATGTCACATGTTTTTAAATTTTTGGTTCTAGGACATGACGGTTTCCTCATGATGTTTTCCTTTACCGTCTTGAGAGCAGTGGTGATGAAATAATTTACAAAAAGTGCCTGGTTAGGTTCGAACCCATAACCTACAAGTCGTAAGTCGTGGTCGTTACCACTGAGTTGCCACTGCTCTCTCACGGACATCCACACTCTTCAAATTGGAACAAAGCAATTCAGTTTGCCAACAAAAAAAAATCCTTCGATCAATGAATGACAATACTGTTTTTATAACAACTAGTATACCTTCTGATCGCAGTATATAAGAAATTAATACAATTCAAGGCTTTCCAAGAAGAAGTACATATCAGGCGAGCTACCTATCAATACCGTTCTCAGTGTAAACAATTTGTAAAACAATTCTGAGCCCACCTTGTACCTGCTAAGTAAAATTAGGAAGATTTACAGTTTACGTTTGAGTCGGGGCTTTGAGAAACGCGATTTGTTTTAAAGTACGTATCTAATAATAAAACCCTTGAAAGAAAAGTATTAAATATTTATTGTCCAGGTAATACTATAAGCAGGTTCAAAGGTTGAGACGACATAGTAGCTTAAAGTACTACCATTTTTTTGAAGTGAAAACTTCTTTAGGCGCGTTGGGTATTTTTTGAGATGGGAAAAGCTATTGAACTCGCGCCACTGTTGCCGTAATCGACACCGCTGCGGGTGTGTCTGGCTGTCCTCGGGATGTACTCGGTTTTAATGTACATATATCCGATATGTCAGTGAGTGATAGCATAGTATTCTGTTTGTGTTTTGTTTTCACTTTTGTCGGCACTCCCGGAGTGCCACTGTTTTTTTTTGTTGCCAGGGGGAAACCTTCAAAAGGCACCCGACCTCCGTGAAGAGAAGTCGGGGAGTGTGGGATTTTTACCTCACTAAAACTACTTCGGTGATCACCATCAGCACATAGGGGTGGTCCCGGTTCCTCTTAAAAGACCAATTCCGGAACCCGCCTGTGCGACGCCTGTAAGGCACATCCCTGGGGAGACTATAAAGGGGCCTCCCCTGAGCCTCGCTATCCACGGCAGCACGTGACCACTGTGCCACAGTCATCCCTGGAGCTTAAAGCTATAGCTAGGTTACAATATAATATTTGCTAGTAAGCCCCAAACTAGACAGTTAGTCTGTATCTTGGGGCTCGGGGTACGAATTCCAGAGTGGAGACTAGAGGTGATTTCGGGTATGGTATGAAATACGTGGAATACGTGTCACGTATGTGTAATGTTTGTTTGGTGTGTGTTATGTGTATGTTCTATTGTGAAATTGCAGAGGTTTCTTTATACAAGATCGTCGTATTTTTTTTTTCACACAAAACTCTCATTATAATTACCTGCAAAAGCAAACCCACTCAACCGCTGCCTCACTGCCCCCACTCAATGTTTAACATTCCCTGCTAGCGTTGACAGAAATTGGCCCCTACAAAATGAGAGTGATAATTTCAGCAGGCCGTGACCTGAGTGACAACGCAGCAGATTTAATATTGCGTAAGCCCGCTTGCGCATTTACTAAATTAGCTTTGGGGTAAAAGAAGGATATAGGGGGGTTTTAAAGTAATTGTTTGTTTTTGTTTTGATTGGATACTACTTAGAGTAGAATTTAGGAAGCTACTTACTATTTTTAATAGTTAACAACATGTTTGGCCTGGGAGGGAAACCTAATAAATTACGTAACATAAACATACTATTAATATCAAAATCAAAAGTGATTTATTCAAACTAGGCTGAGAATCAGCACTTTTCGAACATCAAAATTACAAAAAACAGTCCCCCAAAACGCCCGCCCTTCACCACTTCCTAGTACTTTCGCTGGGGAGAAGAAGTGGCGCAACAAACTCCCCAGCAGCACTGCTGTCTGTTCAGTTAGAAAATACTTGATTGTATATAATACTAGGTATGCAAAGTAATTAACATTACATGACACAGAACATTAAATTAAATTATTTGCCATAAATGTTAGCTAGCCACGCCAATATACCAACAAATACAATAACATCTGTACGCACTTAATTTTATGGATTTTTTATGGATGGGAAATCGCTCTGCGTGGAGCGGAAGGGAGTGTCAGACTCTTACTGACTAAAACCCACCCGTGTTCCTTCCTTAGCCGTTTATGTTCCGGGGCAGCGGTAACCCTTTCGGACGATCCCGCTACCCCGGCAGGGGACCATCGGCCCTGAGGTAACCTTTAAAAAAATAAATTTTGAATTTTTGAATTTTCGAAATCGATCCACAATTGCTGGAAATATAGCGTAACATATTTACAAAACATACAGTCGAATTAAGAAACTTCTCTTTTTTGAAGTCGGATAAAAAAATGTGTGCCGTGTACGTGTCCCGCGCACCGGAGCGTAGCGCGTGGTAGTGTGAGATTTGCCTAAAATTAGAGCAAACAAGGCTTCAATGATGATGAATACCGTATTCACCATCATCATTGTCAACCTAGTTTCCAGATCTTGGCAGGAGAAATAAGTAACTATCATTCTCCTGACCTGATCCCAATTTATTTGGGGTCGGCGCAACATGTCTTTTTATTCCATATTTCTCTATTAGTCGTCATCTCGGTAGTCACCCCTTTTCTAACCATGTCATCATTCACACAGTCCATCCATCGTTTTTTTGGTCTTCCCCTACTCTTATAGCCATAGAAATTCATACTCAAAGCTTTCATGACATTTTCCTCATACATCCGTCGCCGCGTCTTAACACATGCCCATACCATGACAACCAATTTCCACATAACTTTTCAGTTACTGGTGCCACTTTCAGACTGCCTCTTATGTACTCATTTCTTATTCCATCCATTCGTGTAACACCACACGTCCCTCTTAGCATTCTCGTCTCAGCTGCATGCAATTACCTTTCATTCATCCCTTTTGTGGCCCAACAGGTCCGTAGGAGAAATAAGTATGACGAAAAAGCTCCTACAGAGTATCACATTTTCACAGCCTCGAGTCGATTGTAGGTAAAAGTATCTAATAAAATTCCATTCTGTTCACCTTATAATTTTTCCATGATCTACTATTTCCATGATGACAATCAACAAACACATAAAACATCCGGCTTTTACAAAAAAAAACACACGTAAAAATAATATTAATATTATTTTATCCAAATAACAGACCAAAATAATAATTTCGTTATTATTTTTCCTGTATCCTCTGTCAGTCTTGTTCGACATCTCACATAGTAATACCGTATACCCGTGACTACAAGCTACACGTTCAAGCGACAAGCGTCTTGCGACAGCGACTGTGGAGAAAACGAATGAAAGAAGTTGTTTAGAGCACGCCATGAGTCATCGCGACTTGTGGAGCGACGGATGGAAACAAGTGACGCGCGCTTGTCGCTTGACGTGAGTCAATTCGCAAGTCTCATCGCTCGAGGCCTACGGAAACGAACGGAAAAAAATATGGCGTAAAAATGTGTGTTGGTCAGTGACGGAATGGTCTAACTCATAGGTTCTCAGCGTGGGGCGTTTGAGACTTTCAAGGGGTCACTAGAAGAAACAGAGAAAAATATAGTATATCCAATCTTATGACTACACATATTACAAATTTAAATATAATTGTGGCTATAGCTGTTCCAGATTCGCGGTAGAGGGTAAATAAAAAAATGGCGGCTCTAGAAAAAAAAAATATTCTCAAATTAGCCCACCCCCGGGCAAAATAAGTTTGAGAACCTATTGGTCTAACTTAATATCACAGCATAATATAATGTTTTCACTGGTAAGACTCAAACCTCATCTCAGTGAGAAGGCGTGGGTGGATGGTGGATGCCACATATCATTAATTGTATTGATTTTTGGCTTTTCCTCATTTTATTTTCTTTACTATATTTAGGGCAGTGGTGGGCGTTTTTTCATATTACTTACTAGCGACCCGCCCCTTAATTTATAACATGTATAGAAATAGAAAGATAAGTAGATTACTTACAAAATAAAAATTCGCGTGCAGCACCGTGCATTTTGCATAAATATGGGGGTCATTTTTGAAGGTAAATAGATAATTAAAAAAAAAAAAGTTTCGTTATCTGTACCGTGTGGCATATCAAATAAAAGGGCTTACTGTGAGGATCTCAAATGTATTTTTTTTCATAATTTTAAAGAAAATTATAATAAAGTTATTTAAGAAAACAGACGCAAATTGACCATTCCCCCCCTTATCTCCGGAACTACTGAGCCTAACATATTTTATTGATAAAATACAAAAAATAGTTTTAGGCATGCAAGCATGATTTTAACCAGTTGAATGCCGTAATTATAAAAGCAATTAAAAAGCCATTGTGTCTCGCATGGATCCACGTTCCATACGTATAATCGCGGCCTTTTCCGTCTGATCACTTAAATATTTTTTCGCTCAAATCCTGCGGCGGCACCAAGCCACGCCCCCTTAAAGTTTTCGCCTGTTAGGAAAGCGATAACGCAATTAGTTGCAACCTGCACTGTGCAGCTTAGTGACGCATCACGTGTACTCCTTTTGTGAATTTTACGAACGAACTATTTGACCTTGACGCGCTTACTAGAGAGCGCTTCTATTTTTTTAATGCAAGCAAAAATTAACTTAGTGGTGGTCAGGCGGAAGTGTCCGCGATATTACTTTCCATACGAGTGACCACCTATACGATCATATAAAATCTGCACTTAATAATTATTCTTTATAACTTTTTTCATGTAACTTTCCATCAAACACAGACCACAGATCCTCTTTGAGAACATCGCTGGAGGGTATTACAAGAGTTTTATCAAACGGGCGAGCTGCGATATTTATTCGAGTGTAAAGATTACAGAATTATTCCACTTAGATCGTTTCACTTGATTCCCGAGTTCCGGTCTATAAGGTCCACGTTTAATTAACTCAATGTCTTGTTTTTTTTTTTTGCTTGCTTTGTATACTGCCAGTATTGTAAACTTGGACTTATTGTGCTTTGCCACGTTAATACCAACCGGTCCATTATTCAATAATCTCACCGTGAAAATGTATATGAAGTGAGCTTGAAGTTAGCTGTCATTCCATCAGCAGACCTATTCTGTAAAAATTTCACCGTGAAAACTTAGGTGAAGTGAGTATGAAGTGAGCTGTCAGTAGTGACAATCCCTAACGTCCGCCGGTCTATTCTACAAATCTCACATAAATCAACAAAGGTGAACTGAGCAGTAAAAATCTCTGACCTGTCATTCCACTTGATCCTTTCTCAATCAAAAGATTCGGATTCCTTCCTCAATCAGATCAGCAGGAGAGTTTCTTGACCGGTGAAAAGCGAGAATGTCCGTGCGAGACTACTATATGTATACAGAGCGGTAGGAGTCATTTGATGATTTCCCATCCACAAAACAAAAAAACTACTTTATGTAGGTGAAAAGTACGAGGAGATTGATGACGGTCGAGATACTCTAGTTGTGTAAATCAGGCTTTAGTGCAGTATCATTGTTGCCATACTTTAACGTTTTGGTCGTGCTACTGGTGCTACGCCGGCTGTTGCTGAAAACCAGCGCTGGGACTCTATCTTCCATGGGGACTTAGTATTATGCTGAGCGGTAGCCATTTTGCGTGGATGTGACGCATATTTTTCCTCAAATGGTTCTTTTTTTGTGTTTGTGTTTTTTCGCTACGTCTTGTTTACCGCAAATAAGCGTATTTTCTTTATTCTTTTTGCTCCAAGATGTTTAGTCCACGTTTAATGTATAATTGCGTATCTGAGAGGGCTTACATTGGCTTACAGTCCATTGGGAAAATTTCGATTTCCACCCCAAGGCTTTAAGCCGCCGCAACATTTTTGGTCCTTCGAGCCGGATAAAAACCGTTTCAACGCGGCTATGAACGAAACAGTCTCCTACTCTCATCAAGATGGTACCAGTCACCTTGTGAAGATTTTTTGCCTCGTATCAAACGGTTTCAAGATACTTGATTACTTCCTAAAACGCTCTTACAACGCTGCTATACTTTCTAAGTGTCTATTTTACTTGAAGTCCGACTAAAACAACGGCTTTAATTTTTTCTTCGGCCACAAAGATAAGTCTGAAACTTTCACCAATAAAAAAGTTCCATAACCCACAGACTGGCAAGTTTTCCTATCAAGATCTCTCCATATAAAACTTGTATAAAGGATTCACGAAGATATTCTTTTTGTGCAGTAGATAGTACCAAGTTTGAAGCCTGGTTGCATACGTAACGAGAACATTTGTGCAGTCGGCAGCACGTGACTGAACTTCATATGCAGCTGAGAAAGGTAGAAGTTTTAAAATGGAAGTATCGGATTTAATGGTGCGGTCAGATTGTGATATCCTGGTATTATTCGATGACATTTCTAGCTTTGCTTGGCAAAATGTACAGGGAATATTTATAAGAATTCTGTCTTATTTGAATGCCATGTGGTCGAAGCTCTGGAATATATTGACGCCTGTTTATCTGTCCATCGTAACTAAGTTTTTTCCTTTTGAGGTACGGAACCCTAAAACAAACAGATTTTCTTAAATCATACTTCAAGTAACAACACAAACAACTGCCGTTGACCCATAAAAATCATATATTTTTCATTTTGTTGTGTTTAGATATACCTACATACCTATCGCGTCTGCGGAGTTTCGCTAGCTAAGCTAATTTGTATATTGCGGAATTAAAACTAAATATATTATGTTTACATAACATTATTGTGATGTATTTCCGCAAAGTAACGTCTGATTCCCTTATCATGGGTAACTAGGCAAAAATTTGTGGTAGACTAAGTATGTAAATAGTCTACCACCAATTTTTGGGGTAGACAACCCTTCATATGTAATTTGACTTGTCCGGAGACATGCTACAGCCATACAAACTGTTGTTTTAAATCTAGTTTGTTAATTAGTTCCAACTTTACAGGGAAAATGGCAAACATAGCAGAGCATTTCTCAACATTTTTGACAATAGTTTTCACTCATTTCCAAGTAACAAAATAAGAACTTTTATTTCGACCTTAACTAATATTTTACAGATTTTTTGTATAAAAACTCTACTAAAACAAAAAACCAATCGGAAATTCAGAATCTGTCTAGATTTAGCTAGCTGTATTTAACATAATATGTCCTTTCTTCTTTATTAGAAAACCTGTAAAATATTAGTTAAGGTCGAAATAAAAGTTCTTATTTTGTTACTTGGAAATGAGTGAAAACTATGGTCAAAAATTTTGAGAAATGCTCAGCAGCATTATAATGTTAGTTGTGCGTTGCATTTGCATGCTGGAACATAGGCTACCTTTCTGTGAGAGGGAATGGGCTGCACTACCACGCGGGCCCGATGCGTGTTGGTAGATGTCTTGGAATATTTGATTCTAAGACATGCTGGTTTTCTCACGAAGTTTTCCTTCACCGTTTTGAGACAAAAAAATAAATGATGATGGAATAATAATGATGAAATAAATAACACAGTGAAACGCCTGCCTGGGTTCGAACCCACGAACACGTAAGTCGTTGCCGCATATAGATACATACAGATACACCTAGATAGCTCAAGAGCAACTATTTTGCGCGCTAAAAATCGCACCAGCTTACGTACAAAAATCGTAAACTGCCTCTTTCGCGCTCATTCCTGTGTACTCCTGGCTGGGTGAGCGTGAGCGCTGGTGATAGGCCCGGGGGGTGGGGCGAGACGGATGCCGCACGCGGTCTTTTAATCGATTTGATTTTCCCATCATCAAATAGTGCTTGTGACGTCATAGTAGGCAGTCAAAAAATGGCACGCTTGGTTTTCATACAGATAGTGATACTTGCTTTATCTAGGTCTATCTATATGTCTGTGGTCGTTACATACCACTGGGTCACCACTGATCTCAAGAAGTTACCAGCTAAACAATTTTCATCAAATGAGCCATCCGTTTCCCAACCTTTTACATAAAAAGTTAGAATTTCACAGAGTGGATATCAGTGTTTATATGCTCGAAAAAAGATCTCACAAAATGCAGCCGATACGACCTATAAAACCAGGCCACACATGTTATTTAGATTAGCTGAACTCAAACACGACTTTAGTCACCCATACATACACATCTTTGAAATTCGATCACAGTCAATTCGACATACCCACAAGTTTTATTCCATCTGGCTTTGAACTCTGCAAAGATTTGATAAATGAAAGCTACGCAGTACTAGAGGATGTCGGCGGGAAAAATACATTTTCGACAATCAGGATTCTGGCCACGTCGTTTGAGAATGTCAACTGAAGCGGGTGACGGAGGAATTTCATTTCTACCCGCTATCGAACATCTGTGACTCGTCGAAACAAAAGATACGCTATTGTTGCCACAGAGTAACTAATTCAGTATTAAAATAGACAAACATAATATTAGCAAGGCAAACATAATATGTTTGCCTTTAATAATTAATAATATTTTTTTAAAATAATTTGATAATAATTTAATTTTTTTTTTTAATCATTTTTAATTTATTGTTTTCTTTTACAGGGTGGACGGGGTATCGACGCGCAAACTGTAATCATGAATTCTAGCGAAATTGAGCGTAGAATTTATTTTTTCGGAAAGCAAACGTGAATTATTGTTAATGAACAAATAAATTGAATTGAATTGAAACAGTAATCCAAGACTGACGATTCTAAACACTGGGCAGTCAGATCTGCTATTTCACCAAACTTTCTGACTGCTAGTTTTTTTTTAAATAATCAGCCTATAATTATCCCACTGCTGGGACACAGGCCTCCTCTCGGTGAAAGCGAGTGGGCCGTAATCTATCACGTGGGCCCAGTACGGGTTGGTAGATGTCACATTTCTTCTAATTTAATTATGGTATAAGATAATTATTTATTTGGTGTACGGTCACCAAAGGAGATAAGTAACCAGGATCGTCGGATATAGTTGAAGTTTAGTAAGTAATCGATGGATGTTATCGAATGAAATTTAATTTGATAAATGAACTGTTTGTTTTCTATTAACTAAATAAAATTTTATTCGAAAACATACATCGATTTCTTACTAAACTACAACTATATTCGACGACCCTGGTTACTTATCTCTTTTGGTGACTGCACATTCACAACAAAATATAGAGTTCTATCTATTTTCGTTTAGCTCGTGCAGGCACGAAACTGAAACAGTGCTAGTACCTAAGGAGATATAACAAATTGATGGCAGCAGCAGTTCTGTATTGTTTTGCCTGCCACAACATTGCTGCTACTCGGTATCTACTGCAAACAAACGCGTACTGCCTTTGTAGAAACAAACGAACGATGAATGTCAACAGCTAACTGCATTCAAACTCAGAATGCGTAAATGTCACGCTCCGAGGTGCTGTGGCCATAAATTCCATCAATCAAAAGACACAATATGATTGGTAAAACGTGTAGTTGAACAACTGTGACAAACAGATAGACTGTGGTTCCCCAGTACTCGTAAAAAATAAAGCTTATCGTACATTTTTAATAGAGTTCGTGTCTATAATCCTATATTATTTGCGGACCGGAAAAAAGTGAAACTACTTACAAGCATAAAATTAAATTACTCATATGTTATGTCCCTAAAAATTAATATTCAGTTTGGGTACTGAAAAATAATCAGGTACCTAAATAAAATAAGTAGGTATTATATTGTAAAAACAAACACATCGAATGACACAAACGAAGTGAAAATTAAATTAATTTGGTCATAATTCGTTAAATAAAAATTAAAAATTTACTCTGTGGTCTTTTGAATAGCGAACTTTTTAGATTACAATGGGCCTTTGATACGGGACTTTGGTCGAATGACTGTTGTATTTTTATGTTACCCTATGTTTTAATATTATGGTGGATCAGAAGAATATTTACCCGATTCTTCAAAACTAATTATATATTTTTAGTATTACTTCTATAAATTCTATAAATATTCTTAGCGAATTTATATAGGTACGTTGCTGGTGTACTTTTAGCACAATGCCGATATTAACTTACAAATTAAATTGAAGGAATCAATCCTTGTTTATGTGAAACCAATTGTTGGTGTGTTTCCTTCGAATTTGGAATACCTGAATAGGTTAACGATAGGATAGCATGTTACCAGTGATGACCTATGGCACTGAAATGCTCTGAAAATTAAATATGTGCTCGTTTACCATGGGCGTCATTAGAAGGCTGAAAGTCACCCAAAGGGCAATGAAGAGGGCTATTGCTTGGTGATTTCCTACGTGATCAAATCAGAAATGAAGAGATTTGTAAGAGATCTAAGGTAACCGACATAACCCGAAGAATTGCTAAACTTAAGTGACAGTGGGCAGGGCACTTTGCTCGCAGAAAAGATAGCCGATGGGGCCGAAAGGTTCTGAATTGGAGATTGCGTACCGGAAAAAGTAGCGTTGGAAGGCCTCCCAAAAGGTGAACTGATAACCTGGTGACTGCCGCAGAAATCCGCTGTTTGCGATAAGCACAGAACCGGTGGAAGTGACGGTGCTTGGCCTTCGTTCAGCAGTGGACGTTATGAAATGATGATGAATAGGATAATTATAGTAGACACTACTTTGCACATAAATTGATTGCCTGTGTCACGTAACGTATCTGGGTCTGAATTCATCAGGTAGATCTAGTTTCTAGCCAGGCACTGCTCAAACTCAAAGCATTTATTTTAATTAAACCATTTTCAGGCACGTTCGAAATGATAAAAAGAGTCAGTCACTTAGGAAGATGAAGCTAGTTGCTCATTGTAAAGCGAGGTAACTATGGTGAAGAACGGGCAAGAAACTCGACAGAGACTCTTTTATCCAAAAATGTTTCTACTCAGTAAAATAATATTTAGAGTCCAAAAGTGGCGATCTGTCCTATACATAGAAATGTAAAAAATATATCTATGGTCCTATGCAAATAATAACATTTAGTATATCCCATTTACCTTAATATACTCGTATAATTATAATTCATTGGTTTCTATGGTTTAACCATAGGATTTACGAATAAGCAAAAATAAAACAATATCCGAAAACGTGACGAAAAAAAAACGTTCATAAAAATGTCGTGAACATGTTTATTATCGTTGTGAAAATATATGATTTCTTGTTTCATTTGCGAATTTTGTTTAAGAGATACAATATTATGTATTTACCGTCCCGTTGATATTATATATTATTACTATGAGTTTGACATAAAATTAAACAAAAATAAAAAATAAATAAAACTTTATTTCAGACTAAGTTCTTTAATTTATTAGTATTTTGATGTTAGTAACAATAGTGCTTAGGTTATTTGGTTTAGGTTTCGGTATTGTTAGTTTCCACAAATTAATTATTTAATTCCTTTTGCTAAAATTTACTGAGATTTGATAAAATATTCAAGAACAGGTTTTCCACCAAGAATATATGTTTTAAAAGTTTCGTATTACTCTTATGAAATGATGAAATATTGATCATTTTAGTGATAAAGAATAACCAAAATAGCGAAAATGTTCATAGCTATTTGCGACGTTGCTAGCATTCTGAATGCATCCTTTACCTCTACCACGGATATTACCGTGCTCCTTCCTACCTGAATCTAATTTATCACAACTTAAAAAAAGAAGGTGTGCACCACGTGATAGAAGCGAAAACTTACGACTGAAGCCGAGTATACACGATTCAGGGTCACATACCGACTGGAGCCGAGTATACCCGATGCAGCATACCTACCTGAGTGTGACGGTTCTGTTTCATTCACTTTTCAGAACGAGCTTAGTGCACCCAAAGAAGTTTACACTTCAAAGGTTTTACCTATCCGATTTGCTATCCAATCTCAACGAGACGAGCTTACCAATTTCTACTTGAATTTTCCAAACTCTGACAAGATGTCCATCTTATCTAAACCAAGCGAAGTTTAATAAAAGCTTGTAAAATAATTTACACCATTTGTTGTAAAATAAACAGCACCTGAAATTTCTTCAAGTAGATACACGCACAAACTATTTACCGTGAAAGAGGATTTTCTGTTTCCGTTAATGGTATTCTCATGTTTGCTATAAGTGATAACACCACATTTCTCATTTGTTGTGAAACTGTAAATATACCTGTGGTATGTTCCAAAAGTATCTGCTTAAAATTTAAACAAATGGATCTGAAAACGTACCTAAACACGCCAATTTGTAGTGCCATTTAGAAATTGATTGATTTTATTTGATCATATTTGAAACCTTATACCCGAAATTGTAGATGTATTGGCCTATTGACATAGGGCTGATAATAGTCGAAGTTGCAGCGAATGTACAAGTATCGTAGTGGCGATACCTTTGGGGTTTTAGTAGGATAGAGTCCGACATAACCTTCCTCTTCCCTGAAGCTAAGTATCAATATAAGTATAAGTATCAATATGGTTTTAGTTTCAGAAAAATAGAGGCCCTTTGCCCTTTAGCAAAATAACATGCCGATATTAAAGTTATTATCTTATCTCAGATTGAACGCGGCCTGTTCTGTAGTGTTGTGACATCATTGCTAATGTTACAACATTATATATAAATCAAAGATTTTTTTAAATAAACCTTAGTTGTGTGCTGAAATTACCGTCGTGTCATTGTAGCTGTTATTTTTTATTAAAACGTGATGATAAATCTCAAATAGTGGTATAGTAAATAACAATATTTTTATGACAAAATAAGGAAGGAAAATTACTACATTTTCTTTAAATTACACTATTTCAAGACACATTCATAATACAAACGTAATCATTCAAGTCAGTTTTTAAACGTCCACACGAGACAGTGCAACAAATTATCAGCAACAAAAATCTATAGTGACTAAAATCTTATGAGAAATCTCCAGAAGTTTTTAAGTCAAAATTGATTAAGTAATTTGTAAGCAAGCGTCGTCGTACATCCTAACATAACATCAAAACAGAAACAGTGGTCGAACGCGAGCCAACCGCAAATAAAAAAGAAAACAAAATGAAACCCACAACTCCCCAGGATATACTAGAATTACCCAGTAAAAAAGAAGATAGCTCAGCTGAAGAAGAAAAAGTAAGATTTCCTGTTATGCTAACAGTATTAGGCATATTCATCGCCATAAAAGTGACGATCTGCATTTTGTATGTGGTATGCAGATCGTATAAGGAAATAAGGAATTGTCTTCGAAGAGCTGATGATAACTCCTGCTCCTAATAGCCCTTACATGAGAGAGGATGAGAGTGAACAAGGTTGTAAAGACTATTGAACAAGTCATAAATAAGTATTGTTAGCTTTCAACGGAGATTTGATAAAATATTTAAGAACATGTTTTTCACCAAGAAAGTTTTAAAAGTTTCGAATAACCCTAAAAAAATATGAAATAAAGATCACTTTAATGATATAGAAAAAATATTCAAAACAGCAGAAATGTTAATAGCTATTTGCGATAGTAACGGATGCGGTATAGGCATCAGGTAACAGAGGGAGACACTATGACGAGCAATCTGTTGATACTACAAGATTCCACGGCAGTCCATCACTCGCAAGCGTTGCTTTGAAAGACGATGCAATCAGGGTCAAGTGCTAATTAGGGCTAACACTTGCTATTATCCCTATTGCAAATACGACTCCCGCTTCTCTGGGCAAAAGTATGTTGGAAGAACAACGTGGGGCTTTAACCACTAAAGAGTCCGACGAGTCCGACGTACCGCCAGTGCAAAGGGTATATTTTATTAATCATATAGCACGATGCTTTGCATTCTCCAGCATCGATCTCCACATAACTGGCCTGAAGGCTATAAGAGTTGAGTGGTGTAAAAAATTAACTGTAAGTTTTCACGTGCATATTTTTACAGAATAGACTGTGTATTGAATCGTGAAACTGAATAACAAACTATCAGGTCAAATTAAAGTGGAGTGATTAATGATTTTTTATGCCGTTTCATTTATTTTAGTTAAACTAACCTACTTATTTACTTACTACTTTACTCATTCTCATCAGTGAGTGATTGCGTTAGGATTTACCCAAATTTCAAATAATATTATTGACATGGCATTTAAGACACGCCACGACACGCACGCCAGACAGCTTTTGGAAAATATGTGTAAATGTCATAAGTATTTATTCTTCATATGAAAGTTGTCTGACTACTTATAAATGACAATTTCTCCTAAATCCTCTAATATTGACAAACCATTAGAGTTCATTCAGAAACTCACATGGGATGATACGGAGCAACCTACGATTACAAAAATAGTAAAAGAAATATAACATAAAAACGTTTATGGTAAAAATTGTGAGAGATAGGAGTCAGGACCAAGCTAAAAATCGCCTCCACGCAGGGGCCTTGCTTGTGGAGGGCTTCTAATAGTAATAATATTTCCAATAATTATATCAAAAAGTGTTTCACTATAAGTTAAGTTTTTCTAGTGACTGAAGTCAAAATCAAATTAATCATTTATATTAAAACGCACTTTTGAGTGTCAAAATTTTCAAGAAATTAGAATTGGTTCTATAGTTGCCCCTTTCAAAATATGGTTTCTAATAGCGAAGAATGGGCCAGAAACTCCATAGTTAATATTTTAAAATGACAAACTAAAAATGTTTCTTGAAACACTATTGTGTTTCAATCTATATCTATGTCTACATCTACATCTACACTAATCTACACTAATATTATAAAGAGGAAAGATTTGTATTTTTGTATGTAACGAATAAACTCAAAAACTACTGGACCGATTTCAAAAATTCTTTTGCCGTTAGAAAGCTACATTATCACTGAGTAACATAGGCTATATTTATTTCTAAAAAAAATTAGAGATCCTTAGAAATCCCTACTAAAACCAACCCAAGGTGTAAAAAATTAGGCATAAAATGTCTTTCATCGCATGCGCTGCGGAAAGTATTGATGATAGAACAAAAAAATGTTCTACAATATTATAGAACATATCAATATCTACAAAAAACTCCGCGAGACCATATGTCCAACTATTGTAGTTATGTCACTATAACTACTTTTTTACATTTTAAAAGTTGATAGAAATGCCGATCAAAATCAGACCATGTTATCCATACCTTTGTATTAATTCTTATCCAAAAAAAATATTTCGTATTCAAGACTGTATCTATACCTGTTGATTACTTTTTGAATTATTGAAATCGGACATTCCATTCAAAAGATATTACGAAATTAAAAATGTCAATATAAACAAAAAATACCCGCCGACGCGACGCGCCAGTGTGGCTCCACGCAGCGCAGCGAGCAACGCGGCGAAAGAGAAGATAGGATGATCGTGTAGAGTAGGGGTAGGGTAGGAGTAGGCTCGGGGTAGGGCAGGAGTAGGATAGGAGTAGGGTAAGAGTAGGGTAGGGGTAGGGTAGGAGTAGGGTAGGGGAACGGTAGGAGTAGGGTAGGGGTAGGGTAGGAGTAGGGTAGGGTAGGGTAGGAGTAGGGAAGGTGTAGGGGAGGAGTAGAGTAGGGGCACGGTAGGAGTAGGGAAGGGTTAGGGTAGGAGTAGGCTAGGGGTACGGTAGGAGTAGGTTAGAAGTAGGGTAGGAGTAGGGTAGTAGTAAGAGGTGGGGAAGGGGTAGGAGTAAGGTAGGAGAAGGGCAGGGGTAGGATTGGTAGGAGTAGGGTAGGGGTAGGAGTAGGAGACCACGCGAACGAAGTCGCGCCGGGCAGCTAGTAATATATAATTTAAATTCAAAGTCCTGACTGACTGATATATCAACGCACAGCCTAAATCGCTGATCCTAGAGACATGAAATTTGGAGGGTCTGTTCTTTGTGAAGAGTAGGTATCCTCGATATCCGTGGTATCCACTAAGAAAGGGTTTTTCGAATTCCACCCCTAAGAGCGTGAATGGGGGGAGGGTGAAATTTCACACGGACGAAGTCGCGGGCAGAAGCTAGTGTTTTATGTGCTAGCGACCCGTCCCTGTTTCGCACGGTTTTTACGATTACGTTTTTACTGACAAAACGAAGAAATTTCTTTACTAATGTAAGTTTAATATTATTGTATGTAGGGTTATACACATACACTTTTCGTAATACATTCTCTAAACGATGGTAAAAACCGCATCAAATTTCGTTGCTTAGTTAAAGATTAAAAGAACACCGCGGCCACAGAGAGACACGAAAACCGACTTTAATTTAGAATATTTAAAGATATAGGTACAATGACTAGTAATGGGCCATTGTCACTTCCAACGACGTTTTCTACTACTATATCTCTATCGTAATATGCGACAAGTTTACAGCTAATGAAATATTAATGAAACCGGTAACTGACAGAGGCGTGACAATTTCGCGGTAACGAGAATCGTATAGGCTTATGTGTGTGACATATGATTTGCAGCTACAGTAATGTGATAATTATGTAAATGGTTTCAGGAGTATAATGTTTCAGTGTGTGTCGGTTAATTTTAGAAGGAAAAAATGGCAAAGTCAAAAGACGGGTAAGGATTGATACGTATTTTTTTCTGTTTCTTTTTCTTGTCTGTTTACATGTGGGTACATAAACTGTTAAATAATTAAATAAGCATTCGTAGCGAGCGGCTGTTATTGCTTAGCCACGAGTCAAACAATGTATGTCCTCGTAATTTTATTGAATTCTACTTTTGTTCTATCATAGCGGAGGCCTGTGTCCCAGCAGTCGGAACATTAAATGCTGATTATGCTTATGCTTGTTCTATCACTAAAACATCAAAATCACACCCAAAATCACAGATTAAACTTAATTGCCTCAAGATCCACGTTACAGAATATCGCCATGTAATCTTTCCTTTGATACAACGGTTCTGTAATCAATTAGCATCAATTGCGGGCCGCTCTCGCTTCAACATTTATGGTACGTACTCTATATTGGTATATGTCTATGGGGATTAAGGAATTAGGAAAGGGATTTGCGATTGAAATGGTGTTAGTGAAATTATGTCTGACAGGTAGGGATAAAATTAACATTTCGCGTACACTGATGGAGTTGCTAAGTGATTAAAAATTCTTAAGCGACAAATCCTATAATATAGTTCTTGTGTCGTATAGCGTATAATGTTCCCACTGCTGGGACACAGGCCTCCCCTCTGTGAGAGGGAGTGGGCCGTAATCAAATACGCGGGCCCGGTGCGGGTTGGTACATGTCACATTTCTTCGAATTTATGGTTCTCTAGCACATGCCAGTTTCCTCAAGATGTATTCCTTCAATATTATGAGAGAAACAATAATTTGCACAAAGTAAAGCGCCAGTCTGGGTTCGAACTTACGACTTACAACTCGTAAGTCGCGGCCGTTACCACTGGACCACCACTGCTTATCTCGTATCGTCACGAATTACTATAAAGAATAGCTCATGTCGTTGTAAAAATAATGATCAGTCAGTAAAGTAATATTGGGGCTGAGTAGGTTCTGCCCAACATACGGTCAACCGCATGTATCAGTGATACCAGCGTCTCTATGTCGTAGCAATAATGGCGATTTTTGTAGTGCGAGTGTTACCTGACGTGCGGTTGACAATACAAACACATCTGTTGAAAAGTTTATTTTAATACCAAGAAGTTAATAAGATTGAAAGCTAATATTTTTACGACATCATGAGTAATTTACACAGTACGTCCGAAGGAAAGAATAACCTATAACTGAAAGAATATACCAGTTATGGCCATAAAAAATATTTTTACCTTTTTTCATTGATTGACATGCATTTCTGGGGAACGTGTGTTGCGCCACTTCTTCTTTCGACATGACATTTCTTTCTTTTGACATAAATGTCAAAATTACTAATTATTGGTTTAATTTACAAATTATTGGCTTTTTGAGAAAAGCCTCAGCCTAGTTTGAATAAATGACTTTTGTTTTTTATTTATTAACACTGTCTATAAATTAACCTCCTTACGTATTATATCAGATGAATAGTTACACACCGATTTCTCTCTTTCTGTCGTCAGTAATTTGACTTTCGAAAGAAGACAAAGCGTTGCGTAACTATATAGACGTTATACAACGTTTATTAGTAAGGGAGTGAAAGTATAATTGGTGCAAACCCATAAGGGCCTGTGCACACCACGTTTTTTAAACGCGCCGTTGATGCGCGTTTGTAGCGATACAGACGCGACACGCACGCAAGTCAGACGCAGCCTGTAGACCTTTGCACACCTGTATAAATTCAAATACGCGTTTGAATCGATACAAACGACAACAAACTGCTCTGTAGGATAAAAGCGTGCCGTCGTCGACGCGGGTTTTTAAAATGCGCGTCGACGGCGTGTTTAAAAAACGTGGTGTGCACAGGCTCTAAGACCCACCGACTCAACCAACCGCATCCCGTGTGTGCAAACCAATAAATAATTTGATATTTTAATATTTGGTATCCCAATTTTTATAAAAAAAATATTTCTTAGGAAGCTAGCGAGCCCTTTGTCTATTTCCCGCCATTCAACTCTCATTATCTACCTACCCATTCAAGAATACCTGTCGTCACTGGAAACTACACTTTTCAAAAAGGTAAGTTTTAACAAGAATCCATAAAGCAGAAGAGAATTCTCCTTGAAGACACTGTCATGTCAGCCTGACATTAGAGTGACTTAGTTGACTTTATTAATTTTTATTTATTTATTTATGAATAGCAAAAGCTATGTGAAATTCAAAGAGATGATAGAAAAACTGTGTTTTAAATGAGAAATGCTAATTCTTTACGTCGTAACAATCCTTTTGGAATGTTTGCAAGCCGCCTGTGAGTACAACTTCCTTGTAATTATTCACAGTTTTTAAGTGTTTTGCAACGCTCCTTGACCGCAAAATAGAACGTTTACACGCTTACATACGTCGTATTTTACCGTGAAGCAGTGTTTCGTTTTGCGTTTTCTCGTCCGTGTTCCTTCGTCTTTGTTCTGTTACGACAAATTTCACTATACACGTATGTAATGAAATGTCTGTGTCCAGAAGAATTTTAGTACCAAGGTATATAACACTAATAACTATTCAACTACACCATATATCTGAAGCATTTCGTAGGAGACTGCGTCGTATAGTAGTAACACTACTACTGAAGTCAAAGAGTAATTTGGTATTTCCAGTTGGAATTTCTCAGTAAATGCCCGGAGTCTGGAGATAATAGATTCGCCCCCGTTTCAATAGGTCTAAATCGTCACAGCTGGCGAAATGTGGGTGTACCAGAGGCACACCTCTGCCTAACCGTTCAAAATCAAAATATTTTATTTCATGTAAACCTACATGGGCACTTATGAAACGTTAAAAGCTAGGTGCACGGTTCCAGTTGTTCGTTTCCTATGGAGAAGATCTGGCAATAAACACCACCGTTACTCTTTTAAAAATAATTGGCTTTTACAATGTTTTCAAATTACAGTAGGTATGGGAGGACTCTGTAGGCCTGTCAACAAGTACCAGGTACTCAATAAAATCAAAAATCGTCTGCAGATCTATAGTCTACAAGGCCTACAAAGTCCTCGCATTTACAAAATATAAATTAATCTTTCAAAAGGATTAAATCGTAAGTGAGGTCATGGTCTTTGGTGCCGGCGACGGACGGTGTCCGGAAACTATACCACCAGTTCATTTCAAAGGAACTCCGCTCACACGGATATACAAGTTCAAATACCTTGGATATGTCTTGACCGCGGGCATAAAGGACGATGATGATATTGAGCGAGAGGGAAGGGCGCTGCCGATTAGGGCAAATATGATAGCTCGCAGATTTGCACGTTGCTCACGGAGTGTTAAAATAACTTTGTTCCGTACATACTGCACTCCTTTTTACACGTGCAGTCTGTGGGCCGATTATACGCAGAAATCGTTCAGCGTCCTTCGCGTTCAATATGCGCTAGTTTTAGTTAATTTAAATTTAGGTACCACAATTTAATTTTTACTACGTGTATTTATATTATGGAAATCGCTTCATGTTTTGAAAAGTTCTAAGTTTTTGCGAACATACAAAATACTTTCTAAAATATAAAGAGAAGGCAGAGTTAGTATATCAATATCTTTGAATTTGTTTCTATGAGACTCGCGAGGACCCATTTTATAGATTGCGCGGATTGCCCTCTTTTGTAAACTGAAAATTGAATCTACGTCAGCTGCCGATTCCCACATCATAACACATAATGCTGTAGAAATAAGCAAAGTATACTAACCTAGCTGTGGCTATATTTGTCAACTGCCTTATTTTTCTTACTGCATATGCAGCTGAATTTAATCTACCTGAAAGAGCTCTAATATGTGCCCCCCAATGTAATTTTGAATCTAAAGTAATTCCTAGAAATACAGTTTCCCTAATAGCATCTAGTTTCTTGCCATCAAGTTTTAGACCCACTTGAGATACGTTTGGTAATGAGAACTTAAGACATTTACTTTTGTTCGCATTAAGTAAAAGATTTTGAATTGAAAGTGCAAACCATTTCAAAAGAACAGCCAGACTATCATTGACATGTAAGACATCCGTCATTGTCCGAAAGGGTTACCGCTGCCCCGGAACATAAAGGGCTAAGGAAGGAAAACGGGTGGGTTTTAGTCAGTAAGAGTCTGACACTTCCTCCCGCTCCACCCAGAGCGGGAGGAGTCATTAGATGATTTCCCATCCAAAAAAAAAAAGACGTCCGTATCTTTTCTATGTCATCATCATCTGCCTAGCCTTTTCCCAACTATGTTGGGGTCGGCTTCCAGTCTAACCGGATGCAGCTGAATACCAGTATTTTACATGGAGCGACTGCCTATCTGACCTCCACAACCCAGTTACTGGGTAATACGATACCCCTTGGTAAGGCTGGAAAATATATTTGGAATTTCTCAGTAAATGCCCGGAGTCTGGAGATAATAGATTCGCCCCCGTTTGCATAGGTCTAAATCGTCACAGCTGGCGAAATGTGGGTGTACCTGAGGCACACCTCTGCCTAACCGTTCAAAATCAAAATATTTTATTTCATGTAAACCTACATGGGCACTTATGAAACGTTAAAAGCTAGGTGCACGGTTCTAGTTGAAATATTTTTCTATGTATTTTAAATAAATATCCGATACGTTAGCCATCATGTAAGGAAGTTCATTAATATACACTAGAAATATGAAAGTGCCAAGAATTGAGCCTTAAGGCACGCCATCTTAACTAGAGACCCCGAGGACGTCGCCCCATTAACGTTTACTTTTTGCTGCCTCTTTGATAGATAGGAAAGAACAAGATCAGCAGCTTGTGCACGAATTCCGTAATGGTATAATTTACAGATCAGTGTATTGTGACAGTCAAACGCTTTTGAGAGGTCACAGAAAATGCCAATTGCATCTTGGGACTTCTCTCAGGATTCTAAAATATGACTGATAAGTTTTACTCGCGCGTCCGTCGTCGACCTACCTTTTGTGAAACCAAACTGGCGACTATTTAAAATCCCATTTGAGTTAAAATGTGACAACATCTGGTCTAGCATGATTTTTTCATATATTTTGCTCAGTGCTGGTAGCACATATAGGTCTATATTTGGAGGGATCACACGTTTCATTCAGAATGTTCGTGAAAAGTTCAGGGGAAAATAGGCGTGATTTGATGTAATGCAGATAAGTTTTGCTCACGCTTAACAATCGTTACCTTCCTGTTACGAGTACCTACCCTATCGGGAAATACAGAAATACTAATCTTATTTTCTCAATTCTTTAGCAGATTTATACGACGAAGATGACCCAATACTCAAGCCTCGCATGCAATCCGCCGATGACCTAGAATTTGAACCACTAATGACACTAAGAAAAGACAAGGAAAAAATGATTATACACAAGAACATAAATTGTGATGACTTCGCGAAATATGCAATGAACTGTACCTTTGAAGCTGCATTGATGTATAATTCTAGTAAGAAATCTCCACCAATGCCTGCTAAAGTTAGTGATTGGTGCAAGTAAGTTTTGTTTAAATTTTAAACCCATAACGTAGCATTACAAAACGAGTTCTTACTTTGGTCCAAGCTTATACCTTTGAGGATAATCAGCTTATAATATTCCCACCACTGGGACACATGCCTCCTTTATGTGAGAGGCAGTGGGCTATCATCCACCACGCGGGCCCAGTGCGGGTTGGTAGATATCGCATGTCTTCTAATTTTTGGTTCTAAGATATGCCGGTTTCCTCACGATGTTTTCCTTCACCGTTTTGAGAGCAGTGGTGATGAAATTATTTAAATAAAGTAAAACGCCTGCCTGTCCTGAGTTCAAACACACAACTCCTAAGTCGGGGCCGTTACCGGGGACTTTTGAGCAAGTTTCTATATTTCGAAACTTATCTAGGAAAAAGTTTTAACACTAAATTGAAACTCAGACCCGGGCTTAACAAGATAAACCTTGCTTCGTTATAAAGCCAATATTGTTTGAATGCTTGGCGAAGGCGTTCTCCAAATTCTTCCAGGTATTCCTTTTAAGCACTACCTTAAACAAAAGCTAATTCGCCAGCAATCTCAAAAGGCTGCAGGCTCATGGATGCTATGCACTTGTTTGGCTTGGTATTATTCAGCCCAGCTGAGTATGAAAATCAAATAGTTATATACATATTTGCCACCCGGCTATGCCGAACTGTGCTGTATCATAGCAACTGAAACAAGTGTAGCAAGGTTCAGAAGAAATTGAGTCATATCGGCCACATCTATGATGACTACAGGTGCCTGGACTATTGGATATTAGGATTGAATCTTGCAAGCCAATTTTTTAGAAATTCCTCCTGCCTGACCGATCAAGATGTACTTTGTTGGGGCCAGGATTATCGTTGCACGCAATTGGCATAAAGTTCTAAAATGCTTTTTCGCTCGTTGTATGAAGCTTTCTGTACCTATTTTGTGGTGATGAGGAACCTGTCTAAATACACTGTTATAGCTTACACCAAACTAGACAATTTTTTCTTCCAGAGCAATACGCCACCTCACAAATTGTGCTATAGACTGGAACTCGGATTGTAAAGATGTCACTGAAAGCCACTTTAACGAAGAAAGTATCCGTGGACACATGCATGTGCTTAACAATATTTGTGATGACGAGTGGTTCTTGTCTAGTACGTATTTGACTACTGTTTAACTTTCTGCTATTCATCATCAGTCTCCTGCCCCTATTAGTCGTCATTTCAGTAGTCACCCCCTTTCTAACCATAACATCATTCACACAGTATCCATCGTTTCTTTGGTCTTCCCCTACTCTTATAGCCATCGACATTCATGCTCAAAACTATCGATACGACATTTTCCTCAGTCCTCCATATGTCATGCCCATACCATGACATTTCCACAACTTTTCAGCTTGCCTTTCTGCTATAACGCACTCAAAATGGTTAAAGGAAACATTGTCAAAAACCGGCATGTCTTGACATCATAAATTCGAAGACATGTCACATTCACCGAGCCGTGCTATGCCCATGTGGTGGATTACAGTCGACTTCCTCTCACAAAAAGAAGCCTTATGACCCAGCCGGGAACACTAAGCCTCAATTACTATATGATACTAGCTTCTGCCCGCGACTTCGTCCGCGTGAAATTCGTACTTTCCTCTAAAAATTTCGAAAATGTATGTTTATGATCTTTATCATTTATTTAAATAAAGAAGTCGATGGCAGCAAAGTAGAAGAAGACATCTACAAAATCGCAATTTTACAGTAGAGCAGATTTAGTAAAAAATTGTGGCGACTTTGAGAGTTATGGATCAATTAACATGAAATTTTCTATGATAATAATCTTCTCTAATTAATTATTGTGTAACAGGTTTTATCGCTATATCGTTGTTTTACTGAAATAATGCAGATGTATTTTTTTACTCTGAAAAAACTTTGGCGTAGAAGAAGTCATCTGCCTGATATCCGTTTATACGTTGTGATAATAAAGCGCCCATTTCTTTTAAAATATCTAATAAACTAAGATAATAATCTCCAGTAATACTTTTAACGGTATTTAAAGAAAATCTAAGCAGCATGCAAACAGTTGCTTAGCTATTCCCCATTTTTGACCAAATTTTGTAGATATCTTTATTTACACCTTTTTGGGCTATATTTTAAAACTAAGTAATTTATTCCTTGAGGCACTCATTTTTAAACAATAAGTAACTGATATTTTAAGGATTAATTTAAGGTAGAATGCGTTCATCATTTCAGCCGAAAGACGTCCACTGCTGGACATAGGCCTCCCCCAAGCACCTCCACTTCGACCGGTTCCGGACCAGAGAATGCGTTAAACAATGTCAATTCCTAACCGTAACCTTAATTTTATAGGGAACTCAAGCTTCTAGAACCAGCGGTTGAGGCTGTGCGTTGTCTGTCAGTGAATTTAAGACTTTTATTAAGTATATTATGCTAACCAACGAAGCAGTAAACTAATCATAATTTTGTTTCAGGATACGACGTACTACCAGACTGTATCGAGAGCGCCTCCGATAATTGGGAAAATTGCTACACAGTCTTCAAAACGTTGGTAGATGAACATAAAAATACCACACACGAATGGACACACTTCGAAACGCATTTTTATATGTGCTGGTTTGTAGTTTATATTTGTTGGTGTATATTTTTAGCGTGTAAAAATCTAAGCTTAGCTGAAAGGAAGATTGAAGGCCTGCAGCAGGCGTTACTATTTGATTGCCAATTGAATGAAGGAGGAGGTTCTTAAGTCGGCGCCTAGGTCTATCTATCTATTTAACCCCATATCCCAACGCTGGGTAAAAGCTTCCTCTCTTCCCTTTTCTACATACGCCAGTCCAAAGCCAAGTTTATTGTTCTGCAGTTCAGGCCATGTAGAATGTAGATACGTTGCTAAAAAGGTTAAAAGAATACGTGGGACACTCAGAAAGTTTTGCGAAAATAAAAAAAAAATTCTATAGGTAAATATTTTTTTATTAAATCTTTTCAAAGTCTCCATTAATTAGTCTCTATACAAAGTTTCATACGTCTGAACCAGTTTTCGAAACACTGTTTCCAGTGTGCCGCAGACACCTTGTTTACAGCCTGCTCGAACGCTGACAGCGCATCTTCCGGCGACGAAAATTGTATCCCTTTGAGCTGATTTTTTATTTTTGGGAATAAAAAGAAGTCACACGGTGCTAGGTCAGGGCTGTAAGGAACCGGTGACCCAGAAGTTTGACCGGCGTGCTGTCCAGGAAGTCCCTCGTTTTGAGCGTGGTGTGCGAAGGCGCGTTGTCGGTTATCGTGGAGCAGTAGCCCGCGGAGCCCTGTGTTTGGTCGTTTGTTGCGCACAACAGAGAAAATTTCTGCCAAGCATTTGGTAGTATACCATTCAGCGTTCATGCTTCTTTGGTTCCGTAAAGGAATTGAAACCAAGGAGCCAGTCAAATTGAAAAAGCTCGCGATCAAAATCTTCCCCCAGGTTCTAGATCGCTTCACTTTGGTAGGCGTTGATTCGTTTTGAAATACCCAAACCGTCGACTGGCGCTTAGTTTCTGGATCGTATTGATAAATCCAAGACTCACCACCTGTAATGAGGTCGTAAACACGCCGAGACGAGCCTGCTTCAAATTTGTTTATCATATCAGAGTACCATTCCACCCGGGCCTGCTTCTGAGCATCGGTGAGGTTGTGCGGCACCCAGCGTGAAACTATCCTCCTCACGCGAAGATACACATGTAGAATTTCGTGAAGGCTTTCCGATCCAACCTGCAGTATGTGCTGAATCTCTTCATATGTAACTCGCCTATTGTTTTGGATTACATTTTTCACTGCTAGCACGTTTTCTTCCATAACAGCCGTCAAAGGGCGACCACTTCTTTCTTCATCCCCTAAAGTTAATCAACGGCGCTTGAATTCGCAAGGCAAACGTGTATATATCGTTGGTGTAACGATACACGGTTGCCTTAGAAGGTTCTTCATCCATGAATGTCATTTGAGGTGTATCGTACGATTCGTCCGGTTTCAGGCGCCACTTGAAATCGTAAAAAATCATAGCGCGAAAATGTTCCCGGAGCAGATTCATTTTTTAATGAGACATGATAATTTAAATTAGCTCGCAAACAATGTGGAGGGAAATTTTGAACCTATTTTTACTTACAAATAATCATATTTTTAAAATAGATTATAACGGGCCAGTCTCTCATACATAAAAACTTTTTTTCGCAATACTTTCTGAGTGACCTGGTACAGTCACGAGCACTGATATTATGTCAATACCTGGCAACTTTCAATTGCGATTTTTTCGTGAAATAACGAATGCAACGTTGAAATACGACACTTTAGATAAACATAAGGGTTCGAAAATACTATGTTCGTAATAACATAAAATTTAATTCAACAATAAAGGAGAAAATCGCCTTTGAATGAAGCGAAGTGTACCTATACATACTTATGCTCGTGACTGTACACCTATAGTTTTGGTCAAGCCTCTAGCGCTTAGAAACAACGCGCTGAACAAGTGTAAATTATGTGATGTACGCAATACTCTGCAATTTGTCAGTATTTCTAGACATAAAGGAGGTCATAAGAGGCTTGTAGTAATGAATGCTCGTTCCGTGCGATGAATGCACGCATGCAAGACTCCTCTTTCCAGTATTCGATTGAAACATATTTAACTACCCTCAATATTCAAACTCTTGCTTTGGGATTATTTCGAAGCCGAATAGCCGTACCTTACAATGGTTAGGATTTTGTGTGTACATTTGGATATTCTGGTCAGGACGTATTCAATGGTCAGACTATTGCAGTGCTTGTATATTTGCCACTTCTCGTGTTGGTAAATGCTGCAAATGCAATAGAAATATAGACTGTTTTGGTGGCTAATAGTGAATTAAAAAAGAAATTAAGGGATTTTTGTTATTATTATTGTTTTTTTAATTTACAATGATTGAAATTATAATAAGCTAGTTGACAGATTTTCAGAAAGCGTTGTTAATGTCCTTGTAGTCTATATTTCCCAAAATATTAATCACCATCATCGTCATTAGTTTAAAAGAGCCTATTGCTGGAATTAAGCTATTCAAAATATGAATATACAGCAAAATAGTAACATTAACAAATCTGACGTTTCATTTTTTTTTTTTGTCATCGCGGTTCGAATGAGTGTATAGATTCTAGAAACATGGAACCGGTGTGCTTGTATGATTAAATGCATCTACACATGGTGAGACCAATTTAACTGATTATGTATGGGAGCCATAAACGAGGAAAAGGTAGAAGATGTATTGATACTCCGCGTTACTAGACTTGTCAAAAGGACAAGTGATGTCAAAAACATTTTGTATATAAAACAAGTATCGTTACATGCATGACATTGTTCATCTTTTTCACAAATTTTCTACAATTTACCAACAACTGTTATTTAAATAGTCTTTACAACTTGTTTTAGGTGTAAACGATACACGAAACTAGTAGACACATATACCTCGATGTAAAAGCGGGGTGAGAATCACAGCACTTTGCGTTCTGTGGTTTCTGCCTTGGTTATCAATATTGGCGTTGTGTAGTGAAACGAAACTTCCCACCCTTAACGACCAAACTATCTGGACCGGTGTTTTTGAATTGATTCCCTAGTGAGCTAATAAAATAGGACAACCAACCCCTTTGTGGTAACGCGTTGCCTACAACTAGTCAAACAGAAATTGGTCAAAGGGACGCTACAACGCATGCGTGTTTTTATTTAACAGGGGTATATAGTGAGCGTGCTTCAATCAAACGAAGTTCGATTCCAGTTTGCTTACAAATACAATGTTTTGTGGACACAATCTTGAAACCAATACAACTACCAACTACAACACACTACTAACCAACTAGCTAACTATTAATTTCGGTCTTGTTATAAATTGTAATTGGTGTAATTGTATTGGAAGAGAATTGGTGAGCGTAAGCGGTTTTTTATTTTAGAAAAATCACTATCCTAATAATGAGAGCAGTGGAGGCTCTTTTTTTTTTTTGTTGCTCGATGAAATCCTCATGGACTTCCTCCATCGTGGGAGGGACAGAGGGGCATGCCTGATTCTTACCGGCTAAAACCACCGCGGTGTTGCACCTCTACCTATGGCCGGGGGTGCGGGATTCGCATAAGCATTCACCGCTCCCTCGACAGGCCTCGACCCGCTGTTCCTCAGCGCGTCCCACCTCCCCGTGAGCAGTGGTGGCCCTGAGGTAACGGCTCCGATTTACGAGATGTAGGTCCTGGGTTCGAATCCAGGCATCCGCTTTACTTTGTGTAAATAATTACGTCACTGTCAAAACGGGGAAGACAAACATCGTGAGGAAACCGGCATGTCCTAGAACCAAAAATTCGAAGACATGTGACATCTACCAATCCGCACTGGGCCCGCATGGTAGTAGTAGTCCGTAACAGTCCACTCCCTTTCGAAGAGAGGAGGCCCATGTCCCAGTAGTGGAAAATTATAGGCTGATAATACTGTCCTATTTACAACTAGGACTTAAAACATAACTGACGATGCATGTCATCTTGAGCTAACGCTGTCTGACAAAAACCCAGACTTTGTAATAAAACAGCATTAGTTTCAGGTTTAACATTGGGATTACAATAGGATACGTTACGCAAATCAGGATCAAACTTTTCCAGTACGGCACGCGCTATCGCGATGTCCTCATAAACTCCAGTACAACTAAAAAGGATACCACCATTTATCTATCTAATCCTTTGAACAAAAGCTATCCACCGTTCACCCTAACCGCTGTACCAATGAAGCGCGAATTTAAATCGACAGTGCTACAGCGCTACAGATATTTCAACAAAAATCCCAAAGCGAGTGACAAATGCAATTTTTTTTAATTTTTTTTTTTTGTTCACAGTGCCCGAGCTAAATTCAGGCGATGCACGTTGGATTCAATTTTTGACATGCCCGGAGCCTGTCCCTATGAACAGGCTGTCACGTTACAAAAATTTTCAGTAATTGTCTCAGAAGGAGATGTGTTTCAGGTATAGAAACTTTTTGTTGATATTTTTGAGCTTTGCTTTGTGTCGCAAAAGATCTTTTCGCACATTCGGACTGTCGAATAGCTGGAGCTGAGTATCCGGCAACGATATGACATCAACTTAGATATTCACAATAGGTTCCGAATCAAAAATTACGCATTTCTGTTACCCGGCTTGCCTAGTCGCCGACCGCAATTTTTGGATTTTTGAACAGTGCTTATAGGACTTCTTCGATAACATTGATTGAAGTTATATTCGGCACGGAAGATCGATCGAGATTGAATGGTTGTGAATAGCTATGCAGGGCTAATTTCGAGTAGTACCTGCCATACTATAAAGGCTCTAAACCGGGTGAAAAAAGACGTAATTACATATGACATTTTTCCAATTTACGATTTCACCCGGTTTGAAGTAATTACTTATCCATATCTATTAATACGACTACACCGGCCCAGCAATGGTTACCCGGCTGTCTAAAACTTTGGTTTCCTAATAGAGCGGTTAACGGTCGCACAATAACAGCTGACCAAAAACAGATAATTTTTTAACACCTTAATGTCTGGTGAAAATGACAATTTTTTTTATTTATTTATTTATTTATTTATTGGCCTATCTACAATTGTTACACTGTTAAACCCAATAGTACAAGCAATATACAAGCATAGTGTACAATATGATGCGATAGACACAGCATGCAAAAAAAAAAGGCTGTTATGTAATAATAATACTTTATTTCAGAAATAATTCTAGTCCATAGTTTCAACTCATGCAATTAAAATTACTTATAAAATATATTAAATTCCAAACAGATAAAAACCCAAAAATACAATTAAATATTCAACAGCACAAAAATTATAAAAATTACAGAATCGTATAATATATTTTTTTGTATTTTTTTAATTGCTGAATGGGCCCGCTCTTGACCTCGATCACGCTTGTTGATGGAATGCGGTGGATGAGGTCTATGATAGACAAGCGTGCCCAGAAGATGCCTAAGGTACTGGAACTCCCACACATCGTTGAAACACTGCAGGCTGCTTGATGCCGGACTCCGGTGGGAGGGTGGTCGCAAACCAGGTGGGCATTAGCCCTACCACCGTAAGGGAAGAATTGGCCAGTCAAATAAGGTGTTGGGTGTGACTATCCAGGATGCCCCGAGCGCTTGGTTCAGTTGAGTAACTGGCGGAACAAACTGCGCTAAACGAGGAGGCTTCTTCATGCATTCCAAAACACCAATTTATCAATCAATTCATCAATTTTACCGGAACCGGTTTCCTAGGACACGTAAGTGTCGGCCCAACGCGTGTCGGCGGTAGCCGCTGACGCGCGACAACGGTTGCAGTTGCCTCTGTAATCGACGTGTGTCTCTTGTGTATATTATTATGTACACTAAGCTTAACGTGTGAAAAGCACATCACAATCTCGCATTGGGATTTCTACGCCATTTTTATTCTGTTTGTAAAAAAATGTTTTTGATTTCGCTGACGTGTTCAGCGATTCGAACAAAGGCCAATGGAAGCGTGATTGTTTATTAGTCCGTTATTATTTTTATTCGCCAATTTACAGTTATCTTTATTATTTATTTTTTATTAGTTATTTGAATATTAATATTTTATTTACGCTTTTTAACGGATCAGTAGTTTAGTGTCGTTATTTTCTATTTTTGTTTTAAACAATGTTCATTTTTGATAAAAATGTCATCGCTGGAAAAAACGATTTTCAATTACATTTTCACTATACGAAATAACTACATATCAACTTCGGAGGATGGGGCAATATTTTGCGCATATTAATTAATCTGCTAGGTTCAACTACATACTATCCGACCAATCTGTAGATTGGTGACCATTATTTACATATTAGTGGGGCAATTCCCATATTTTTGCATTCCAATCTGTCAAAAATACCTCGTAATTTTCATAATATTTTGACAAGTTTTTGACATTGAATGTCGCTGACATGAGATGGCGACTAGCTTTCATACGTTTATAATTATGGGAATTGGCCTTCAAAAATTGGCGATTAAATTAGTAGTGTTTTTTTTTTAAATAATAATCCAATCCAGCCTGTCCCGTGCTACCCTCCCCCAGCGATGCCCTATGCCGAGATCTGCACCCCACAGAGGGTGCCCTTAGCGTGTAGTCGCTTAGTTTTTCTGGTTTTAAGCCCTGGCTGGAGGCGTTAAGCAGCCGACAACCTCCTCGGTTGATCTGCAAGATGATATTTAAAAAAAAAAGCTCCATTCTTTTTAAAATAAAACCCCATAGCCAACAAAAGCAAACACACACAGGAATTAATCATTTAATCCCCAAAAACATCATCACTCGGTCCCAGCGCTGCATTTAACAATTTAAACTCATTTGCATTTAATATTACACTGTTTCACGTTTTAGTTTGACAAAAACTACCTTTCCTATGCATTACATTCTTGTTTGACTAGTAAATGAAGTTATGAACAAAGTTTACCTTGTTCTACATTTATTTTGTACCATACGGTGTGCGTTGAGATGGCGTGACCACTATTTATTTATTTTGCAAGCCATGTGCACGATGGGCTTTTCCATCGGCATCCATTCAGACATACATACACACATTTACATTTTTCATTCATCTTATTAATTATTCTTTACTTTGTGGAAATTATTTCATCACCCCTGCTCTCAAAACGGTGAAGGAAAACATCGTGAGGAAACCGGCATGTTCAAGAACAAAAGATTCAAAGACATGTGACATTCGCCAATCCGCACTGAGCCTGTGTGGTGGTTTACGACCCACTCCTTCTCTCAGAGAGGAGGCCTGTGATCCGGCAGTAGGAACATTCTAAGCTGATTATGCTAAGAAAAAGCCGATAAACTTGTGCTAGGTTTACTTCAATAGCCAAACCGATGGAGTTCCAACTTTGTCCTTGACCCTTTAAATATCTACCTACATTTAATTATCACTGTGGTTACGCCATCCTCATGCACAATCCCATTTGTTCTGTCGCCGTCCATCCTCGAACCTCTTCAGCATTCCTGAGCAATTTCTGGCAAATTTGAAATACCGTACAATTTTGTTGTAAAAGTGACTACAATTTGAACAATTTCTGGCACTTCTGCTTTGCGTACTTTAAGCTAGGGTTGAATTTTGAAAAACAAAAGTAAAAGTTCGTTGCAATGTGAAACTGTATTTTGTATGCGATTTTTTCATTTGAAATTTTGTATATTATGTTCATGGAAATCATCCTGTGCAGTTTCCAGGAATGGAAATAAACCTGTTTCAGGAATTTTTTATCTCTAATACTTAAATTCGTAAGTAAAAGGAATTCTCCCAAGTATGTACTAACTAATCAACTGTCACAGTTATTCTTTTGTCAACTAAGACTTGTCTGGTCTTGTCTTCTTCTTCTTCTTAGCGTATCGATGGCAATCGATGTAAAATGGACACGCCCCAGAATTCGGCGTCGTGTTTGGCGCCATCACTAGCATCCATCAGTTCCTGTAATGTGCTGACAAACACAGGACGCGCGGTCCTGTGTTTGTATATTTTATTGAGTTCACCGAGGTTCGACGATCTGTGAATATAAAAATAATAGCCATTCCCATCTACGAGTATTTAGCGACAGCGTCGCTGCGGTTAGGTTCGAAGGGGATAGGTGCCGGAGTAATTGCAGACTATTGAGACATTTTAGCTGTGTCTCTGGAATGGCAATGCATCTGCCATACCACTGGAATGCATGAACGCGCGAAGTACGAGTAAATATACCCCACGTTTAATCGAAAGATTTTAAAATTGAAAATGAATTTATTCATATCTCCGCATCCATACTATCCATACTAATATTAAAAATTTGAAAGTAACTCGTGTCTGTCTGTCTGTATGTTACCTTTTCACGCCTAAACCACTGAACGGATTTAGATGAAATTTGGCAGAGAGATAGACTGCATCGCGATGCAATCTAATCTCTCTGCCAAATTTACCTTAAACTATCCTATGTCCTTCCCCGGGGGGAAGGACATAGGATAGTTTTTATCCCAGACATCATACTTTAAGGGGTGAAAAGGGGGGTGGAAGTTTGTATGGGGAATCAATAACCGCTGAACCGATTTAGTTGTGGTATGGAGATAGTTTGAGTTGTGGGGAAGGATATAGAATAGTTTTCATCGCGGGTGAAGCCGTGGGGCACAGCTAGTTCAATATAATAATGCACTGAGAGTACTGCTGCGGCTGCCGTGGCGTTGTATTGTAGTACATCAGACATGTTTGCGGATAATAATATTAATTGTTATGCCGCCATTACTAGGAATAGATGTGCATCCCTGATGGCGCGTGTTTGCGGCAGCAACAATATTCTAAGTGTGTTCGCAGATCGGTTGGATTCCCCGATGTTGCGAAGGTGGATTAATTGTATTATATCTGTGTCTTTAACATACTAACACTAGAATTTAAGTAAAATTGTTACTAACCCTATGGACTCCTGCACCCTAATTGCGTAACACACTATCAATCGGAATCTGAATCATTTTGAAGCAAATTGCTAATACATTGCTTCATAAGTTCGAAAAAATTGTCAGCTCAACACGTAAATAACGTAATGAATGTTGTTGAACTGTCAAAATGAAACTGATTCCGATTGATAATGTGTTACGCAATTGCCCCGCTGACTGAAATTAAAGTTTTCTATTCTATGGGAGATACTAATGGTGCTTGTCGCAAAATTGAAACCAAAATGCTATAGTACGATATATCGTATTTTGTACGATCGATTAAAAATCGTTTGAATTTACATCACGCGTTCGTGCTAGGGCCTCTGGTTGGCCGTGGCGCAAGCTGGTTTGGCATCCAATAACTTTAAAAATGTATATTAAAAACATACGTCCATTCTCTTTCTCAGGACTGCGATCTCAACATGATGTACAATAACTGCCCCGGTGGTGACCCCCGACCCTCAGGGAAGTCTCTCATCAAGCTGATGAACATGAATTCCTTCAACAGTGCCCTTGCGGCCTCTGGCCGCCCGAAGCCCGTTTTTTGCGAAGTATTATATGTTTTTGTCCTGTGTGGCTTGCTAAAGTAAAAGTGTTGGATGTCATGTGTATTTTCTTGTTTTATTTTCATTTTTATAATTTCTTATATTATTATTATTATATTATATATTATTATTATTATAGTAGATTGTTATACGAGGGTCGAAAGGAATTGATGACTTTCACCCGTGTTAAACACTACTTTTCGTTTCGAATATAAGGAAAGTAACATTTAGTGGTTTTTCTAAAATATTTATTGATAGTAATAACATGAATAATTAAATAGTAGGTACGTATTTAAAACTAGCTTCTGCCCGCGACTTCGTCCGCGTGAAATTTCACCCTCCCCCCATTCACCCTCTTAGGGGTGGAATTTCGAAAAACCCTTTCTTAGTGCACCCCTAGACCTCATAAGGAACCTACATGCCAAGTTTGGAATATCTAAACCCAGCGGTTTGGGCTGTGCGTTGATATGTCAGTCAGTCAGTTCTCCTTTTATATATATAGATTAATTTAGATGTTAAACCAATTTGTGGACTATTTTAAATATGGAACACACCGCGTCACCGCCGCCGCGGGCCGTCCCGCTTAATACGTTTTTTTTTAATTCACACTGGCTGTTTATACACTCACAAGACCGCAACATTATTCTTAATTATGTAAAAAATTTCGTAGCTGACTACCTAACCAATTTAGTTCTATTTTTTAAATTCATTCCCGCCCTTGAGAGGGAAGCAATTACTATGAGTCTTTCCCGCCCTAAGGTGGGAAGCAGCGTCTTCCACCCGCTATTCGGATCAAACAAACACTACTTTCCGAGTATGAGAGATGAAAAAATTATTTCATACCTCATCCATACTAATATTATAAATGTGAAAGTGGGTCTGTCTGTCTGTTACATCTTCACGCTTAAACCGCTGAATCGATTTAGATGAAACCTGGTGTAGAGATAGTTTAAGTCTTGGGAAAGGACATAGGATATTTTTTATCCCGATATTCCCACGGGATCGAGACTTATGCGGGTGAAACGGCGGGGCGTGGCTAGTATAGTATTATAAACGCGAAAGTGTGTCTGTCTGTTACCTCTTAACGCTTAAACCGCTGAAGTGATTTAGATGAAATTTAGTAAAGAGATGGTTCAATTCCCGGGAAAGGACATAGGATAGTTTTATCCCGATATTCCCACGGGATCGAAACTTACCACTGCAGACCCACCGTACCCCTGGCCGTACCTGGTGGTACGGTGGGTCTTCTAAAGTTAAACGATACCACCAGGTAATGGGTGAAACCGCGGGGCGCTGCTAGTTGACAATAATGTCTTCTAAGAATAGGTACGCCTCCCTCTCACCGAGAGGAGGCCTGTATCCCAGCAGTGGGAACTGATTATGTTATGTTATGTAAGAATACGCCAAATGATCTCAGGCTACGTACGCACTGACAGGTGGCTTGCTTAGCGCCTAGAACCTAGTGACGTAACATCCCTCGATATACGCTAGGCGACTCACGAACTCTGAGAAGGAGGCGTCGGGGTGGCAACCGCCTTGGCGCCTAATACGCCGAAACCCGCTTACCAAATAAGGTAGGTGGACCTTTGGGGTCGCGGGCGCACAGAGTGGGGACTCTGTCCGCCCACCAAGTGACCCCAGTGAAGACAGTGGCACAGTGGTCACGTGCTGCCGTGCATATCGAGGCTCAGGGGAGGCCCCTTTACAGTCTCCCCAGGGATGTGCCTTACAGGCGTTGCACGGAGGGTTCCGGAATTGGTCTTGTAAGAGGAACCGGGACCGCTCCTATGTGCTGATGGTGATCACCGGGGTGGTTTTAGTGAGGTAAAAATCCCACCCTCCCCGACCTCCCTCCCCGGCGGTCGGGTGCCTTTTGTAGGATTTCCCCTGAAGGCGTCAAGCGCGCAGTGCAGCCGGTTGCGAAAATTCTAGAGCGTCCGTTTCACTTCGCTACTCGCAAGGTGACTCGCTAGGCTCTTGGTGCTAAGTAAGCCACCTGTCCGTGCGTACGAAGCCTTATAAATAGAGTCTTTAGGTACCTATTCACTTTATTATTACTGAACTTAATCAATGGAAAGACAAAAGACGTATTGCCACGGCTGAAGGAGGTTGATCATCGCTTCTTGTTGTGTTTGAAAGACACTGTTGCCCATCCTCATATCGTCATCATCCTTGTGGAAGGCTACCAAAGTTTTTAATTGGCTAATCAGCAAGTACAATCATGACCTGTTCTCGTATGGCTTTTGCCAATATGAGAGAGACAAGATTACGCAAACTCTGGTAGTCGTAACGGATTTTACCTTATCTCTATCTTTCATACTTATAACCACTCAATCCAAACCACAGCGCAGTCAAAAATTCAAAAGAAAAAAGTACCCAAAGCCATTACTTTAATGGCATCTGTACCGTTTCTTTGAATGCCAAGATGTTTCGGAGCTACCATGGGCCCCATAAAGAAATTAGGAGGGGTAGGTAACTGGGAACTGGGAACACTTTGTAAAAGTTGTTCAATTTCCTTTCTCTCATTTATTATAATAAGGCTCAGTTGAATTAGCTTTAAATTATTTTTATTTAATTGGTTATTGTTTTCTTTGAAAAATGTTTTAGCGTTGTCTTTTTTTTTTTGGTATTCTCTAATAAGTCTCGTTTAGTACCATAACAAGTCATCATCTGCCTAGCCTTTTCCCAACTATGTTGAGGTCGGCTTCCAGTCTAACCGGATGCAGCTGAATACCAATATTTTACATGGAGCGACTGCCTATCTGACCTTCACAACCCAGTTACTGGGTAATACGATACCCCTTCGTAAGACTGGTAGTCACCAGTCTTACGAAGGGGTATCAATGTATTAATTAAACTTATTCATTTGAAACGTAACTAATATATGTCACGTTAGTAAGTGCCCTAATCGACTATATTTCCTTCAGTTTTTTCCATCCAGCCATCATCATAGACCTCATCTATGGCTTTCCATCAGGCGAGATCGGGGTCAAGAGCACGCCCATTTAGCAATAAAAAATAAAAATAAAAACACCAAAACTTCTAAGGACTACTTCGCGCATTTATCTGAGCTTAGCCCTATTACTTCTTAAGTAAACATCTGGCGTACCCACTTCCAAATAACAACTAACCAACGGCTTTTCCCTATGAAAACAACTAACCCATCAAAATGTAATTCTGTACCCTTTTTAAGAAAGTCGGACGACCACTAAGAAATTCGGGTGAATCAATTCGACCGCACCTAGGGTAACTATCCATTCGGATTTGTCCGGCTTTTTGGTACCCAGTTCGGAATTTGTCCGGACATATCCAGCTTTCTGAACCCCCGTAAGGAGTTTATCCGGATAAGTCAGGTTTTTTGCCCCCCAGTCTGGAATTTGCCCGGACATGTTTTTTTAATAAAAAAAGCTGAATGAGGACATACTGAATAATGTCTGGACTTTTTTGGCAATTTTTTTAGTGCTAGTGAAATTCTATAATTGTCAGGACTTTTCAAATTTCGAAATGGTAACCCTAACCGCACCTAACCGAAGTTTTATTCCCGCGAGAATAGAATTCAAAGGCTTTTTTCCACATTGGCCTTTCCTAAGAGCCCTTAATAAGCAAGAAGGTACGTGAGAATTGTCCTAACGATGGCCAAGGGACAAATTTGGTACAAATACCACTATCCCCACTAATACTTCCGATTGTATGAAAAACCTATACAATACGAGGTCAGCTAAAACTGGAAATGTAAAGCTTGATGTGTAGCCGTCTGTATTATTATCTAACTAGGCCTAGGGTAGATTATCGAACATGCAGTTCCGCTTATAAATCCACTTTAAACTGAATAAGGCCAAGACGAAGATGGCGGGACGAGCTTGACACCTACCGCAGGGACTGGCCGGCACTAGCAAAAGACAGAATTGTGTGGAAAAGGGAGAGGGAGGCCTTTGCCCTGCAGTGGGTCAATATAGGTTAGTTAGATTAGATTAAATTGAATAACCCGTCATCGTTCTTCTGCCTAATATCTCAATGTATTTGGGGTTGGCAATGTAAAGTAAACCTGTAGCGGTATCTACAACGCCACATGCGAACAACGCGTCATACCTGACGTCACGCAAATCCTGCATCTCGCAAGCAGAGTTTACCGCGCAACTAGCATAGATACAACGGCCCGACATGAATCACCGAGCAGTTGCCCGCCAGACACAACACCCGCCTGGTCGGAGGATTCTCCCTTTTCTATAGAGTATGAGTGAACTTTACACCCTGTTCCTCATACCTCTATAAACCTAAATAAATATCTCCATTCTCAATAGACATGTCCATTTTGTTACACTCTAAAATTGAATCGTTTAACCTCCACTTTATTGAAGAAACTACCAAAGGAGAATCTCCCTGCAAGGTGTAACGTTCCGAGGTCCATATGGAAGTCCCTGAACCGACTCTGGACACAAGTGAGAAGATGTAAGTCCAATCTGGTAAAGGGCTACCTTGATGGAACGGCAGTAGGGTGTGATTGTGGAACTATGTCGCAAACCATGCTCCACCTCCTATCCTGCTCTCTGTGTCCTAAAACATGCAGTCAAAGTGACCTCTGCCACTGACGACGCCGTGGCAGTGGCAAAGTTTTGGGGACTGGTAGAAAATGCCCAAGGCATTAAGTCCGCCTTTGTACAGTTTTTACTTGTGCATAAAGTTTTAATAAATAAATAAATAAAATTTATTCGTGCCAGAGACACGAAGAAGAAGATTGAAGAAGCTTTAGTATCTCCAGTATATCCCACTGTTTGTCATACTGTCATAGTATCTACATAACTGCACTATCGTTCAGGATATCGTTCGGGTTGTTGTATTCACTGAACTTGCAAGCTATTAAACCCGTCCTAGTACATTTAATTACCTACGTATAAATCACAACGTACATACGTGGTCATGCATAAAACTCGTAAATCAAATCCCATTTTGTGGGCCTGTTATGCATTTATTTGTCGCCTAATATTAATATATTTCAGCACTCTACATATATATTATGACAGTGCTTTCATTGTTTTCAACATTGATGTACAGTCGGGGAAATTAAGCAAATTGACATCCTACATCAGTTTAGTAATTTATTATAGCCATTTCATACAACTGTAAAATAATGACAGTTGTGATTTGATTATCCGGACAAAACTGACATTTATTAAAGAATAGTTGACAACTGACACTATAGCAGTGTTCATTATCAGATAATTTACATTCAATCGCTACTTAATCAGTTATCTACTTTAGTGAAATGCATTTTATGTTGATTTTTGAGTGACAATTTTTAACAAAAAGGTCCTAATAAATTTGAGGTTGCAACGTAATTTGAACTTTAGAATTTCTTTGTTTCGTAACTCGAAAATGATCTCAAATTCTTAATTCAAATTTAATATTTAGTAATTATTCAAATGACATTAACTACAAATGATTAAACTAGATGGCGTTAGTACATAGGTACATTAAAGAGTATTTTGATATAGTTTTACCAATACAATTTAGAAGATTGTAGTCAATTTGCTTAACAAATAATTTCCCTGGTTTTACCAAAAAGAGTAAGCAAGCTAAAGTAGCAGATTGGCCATAATCTGTAGAAAAAATGATATCAGCTTATAAAGGACACGAGTCTAAGATTACAGGCAGACTAGATGCAAAGTGTTGATGAACTAAGTGTATGATACTACATGTAGATTATTGTGACTGCCAAATAAACGATTGCTAAGATAAATTGACATAATCACCGTCTACTTACAGCTGAATTGTTAGTAAATCATAGCTGCCTCCACGCGTCATGTTCGAGAACGGGCGCCGTCGGTTGAGAATTTTTAATCTTATATTTTGAATTGTTTCTTCATTTGTGTGTTTTTTTATATTGCTTTCATATATAGAACCAACAAGAATAATGTACCCAGGATTTTGTAATATCTTGATTTAAAAGAGTGTCCATGGAGTTTCTTGCCCGTTCTTCTGCATAAAGATTTACGTTTTGGAATGGGCAACTTTCTGACTAACTGACCGACTATTTAATTTTGACAATTCACAAGTGCCTGTACATTGTTTAATTGAAATAAATGCTTTGAGTTTGAGTTTAAATTTATTGTATTGGTAAGAAAAATCGCTCACTTATGCTCAAAATACCAATGAATGAAAATATATTTCCATTGGCCTTAGACAATAGACAATGACCTTCAAGCCATTCTCATACTTCAATAGGACTGCCAAAAGCATAAGGGCGCGTACAGACAACCCGCGCCGACCACGCACAGGATCCGCACACGCGTTGTGCCCGTCTTACAGCCGCGCTCGCCACGCGCAAAATCAGCGTACGCCTCGCATCCGCTTATACTAATAGTGACTGGACTACTTCGTTCACTGGACCTAGTGGCTTCCAGGTCACAACGTGAGATGTGATACCTGGGGTGGGTGCAGCGCGTGTGCGGGGTGAGCGCGGGGTTGGCATGAGGCGGGCGCGAGGCGAGTGCGTTGCGTGTGCGGTTGGACTTCGATAAATGCAATTTGAGATCTATTGATGTGTCATCATAAGATTCAAATTATATACAACAAAATTTCAAAGCGGGTTAGACGCGGGTGCTGACGCGCGTGGCGTGCGCTTAGCGGGCGCGTGTCGTCTGAACGAGCTCTAAATCTGTAAAAACTTCCTGCCTTCACAGGAACACGAAAAAATATCAACAAAGAGAACAAGCTCCTCCGGGAAATCAAACTGACCGAAAAGAAGACATCGGTCGCGTAATTCAAAAAAAGACATCGCAACATTCATTAAAAAGAAATTCTATTAACCTTGATACTCAGAGTCGTTACTTAACATTATTAATTGACTAGCTACGCCACGCGGTTTGACCCACATAAGTTTTCCGTGGGATATCGGGATTAAAACTACCCTATGTCCTTTCCCGGGACTCAAACTATCTCTATACCAAATTTCATCTAAATCGGTTCAGCGGTTTAAGCGTGAAGAGGTAACAGACAGACACACTTTAGCATTTATAATATTATTTATGGATATTAATTGAAACGGACTGCCTCGTTGGTCCAAAAGTGTTATTGAGTTTTTCCATCAGGAATTTCTTAGTAGTAGCCCGGAGTCTAGATTTTTACCCAGTTGATGACAGAAGGCTCACCCCCTATTACATGGAACGAAAACACACACACACACACCACAGGTGCCCAACCTTGGGGATTACAGGCGTAATGTTATGTACAGACGCCAGCTGCGCACATCAAGCTACCCAAAACTGTGAAATTTTCCCAATCAACTTTGAACCTAATGCTTTAGCGATAAAATTGAAAATCTATTAAAGAAATTTGACAGGTTGTAGAAGCTTGATGTGCTGGCGTACCTATATACGTAATTTTGTATTACGTAAATTGTAATTGGTGTCAGTTAAAACTATGACAGATTAAAAACATTTTAATTCTATAGATAAATGTGCTAAGACATGGCTAAAATTTTTTGCTCAATTAAAGTCAATGCTTGATCAATTTCAAGTGACGTCTTTGAGTGCGTCAGTTACAGCATGCCTGTCCCAGCTTTGCAATTTTTTTCCGAGTTTCCGAAATTTTCTTTCATGCAAACCTTGTCCTGGCAATACCGAACACGACAAAAAAATAATTATCTAATCTGGTGCAGTCATTAGGAAGTTATGCGCGTACAGACATTTCGGCGACTTTGTTTTATACTATGTAAGGATAAGAAACGTCTCTGAACGCGGACTCCTTTTAAGGCGACTACATGACCTAAAGCGCGGTCACTGTCGGACTGCATAGAAAAGAAAGAGAAGCGCGATGACACAACGGTGGTAATTTATTGCAAATATGAAGAAATTATCTATTTACAAAAACTATTTAATAATAAATAATCCATCACTGAATGCAGTTTGGCATTAGACATTTAATGGTATATTTTTAATTGTAATTAAAATTGTTAATGAAGGGATAAATTGCTTTTAAAGAAAATTAAGAGGTGTATTTGAACATTATTTTGATGCATTAATGTATATTTATTTATGATTTCAGTTCCATCACTGTATTAAAGTAAGACTTGAAAATAACACCATTTTTTCTTTGGTCAAAAGTATTTACGGTTTAAGAGATACACTGCTTTAAAAAACCAACTTTTTGACCGTTTTCGGAAACCTCCGCCTTAAGAAGAAAACCTTTAAAAAAAAAGAAAACGTTGAGACGTTCCTATCGCTGGGTACATCTTGTTTTTCATTCAGTTACGTGACTGTAATGTTGAATAAGTAGATATTTGTAACCGTTATGTACCACCAAGTTGTTGGTTTGGGCGGGAGTTAGACACAAATGTATGGGCTATAAAAGAACCTTGAAGATTTTTTGTAAAGGAATTTATTGGTGTTTTTGAGAGATAAAATCTATCAGTCTGATTTATGTGTCATTGCATGGTCGGTACTCGACTTTGTAAGCCTTGTAGACTTTAGATCTGTAGACCATTTTTTATTTTATCAAGTACCTGGTACTTGTTGACAGGCCTACGCTGTCCTCCCATACCTACTGTAACTCGAAAACATTGTAAAAGCCAATTATTTTTAAAAGAATAACCATGGAGTTTCTTGCCGGTTCTTCTCCATAGGAAACGACCAATTGGAACCGTGCACCTAGCTTCTGACGTTTCATAAGTGCCCATGTTGGTTTAAGTGAAATAAAAATATTTTGATTTTGATTTTTTGGTTTTGATAACTTGAGGTTACCTACTAGCAAAGTCAAAGTCAAAGTCAACCACCACGCAGGCCTGGCCGGTTACCTACTGTATACTTTTAGTTCATTTATTTACATGCTTATTAAGCAATCATAAGTACAATATACAATCTAACACTAAAATAAAAATTTCATGTAATACTTGTACCTACATGAAAAAAATTATTTTAATGTTAGATTATTATAATGGAAAAAAAAGGGAAGAGCTCATCGGGCATCCGTCCGCATCGCTGTCAATGGGAAAAGTGCCGAAAAGGCTGGCAGCGTTGCCACGTTGGATGGCAATGCTGATTCTTTGACCTTAAAATAGGACAGCCTTCTGGTCACGTGAAGAGTCGACCAATCGCTTGGCGAAGTCCCGAAACACTCGATGAGCACTCGGACCCCACAGCCCTGTGTTTCAACCTCAAATGGCTCAAACATGTGGCTCCCCATACGGTTGAGGTTTGCTGCACCTACAGCAGCCGCTATAACTTATAACTTATAGCATTTAATTGTTTTGGAATCAATATTCGAAATCCTTACAAAACAAGCCAACCAGTCTGATAAAAGTTCATTGCGAATTGAAAACTGTACTTCCGCCATTTTGAGATAACCTCCACGTATGATACAGTCCTTTCGCAGTTATTATACCTCTGACAGCAGCAACCCAACAGCAACCTTAGTATAACGAGAATGAAGATCACTGTAATTTGGACAGAATTTCTAGTGCCAGCAGACCAACAGAAACCTTATAATATTGACATTAAAGGTCACTGTAGTTTTGTCAGAAATGCAAAATCAGGGGTAAAATTCATAGACGACTCCGCCTTGGAGTGTAAATGTGGTGCTGTTCCACAAACGATGGGACACTTTATTAAGTGTCCCATCGTTTATGGAACAGCACCAGACAGGACACGCAGAACACAATATTTTGTATCCTGCGTATCCTGTCAGCTGCACGTTACAGGAACTGGTGGACGCTGGTGATGGCGCCAAACAAGTAGCCGAATTCTGAACCGAGTCCATTAAGATTGCTATCGACACGCTAGGAAGATGAAGAAGGGATAAAATAGGTAACTGCGAACGGACTGTCCTTTAATACGTATCTAGGTAGTAAATCACACTACCAACCTTGTTATTTGTACCCAAAAGCTAGTACTTGTATGAAAGAGACATAATCTTATACAATTTAAGTCTACACCAAGTATCTGCTAAGAATCTTTTACAGCAAAAGTCTACATTCTCCCGAGCATAAGCCCCTCTTAACCTCTATGTGCTGCACTCAAGGCGTCCTTAATATCGTCCAGTACTATCATCCTCCCGCTTATGTCCTACTACCCTCCTTCTATTCCTATACTCGGCCACAACTTTACAATTTTACTTGAAAGAAATGTTGAAGAAAGTAATGAAAAAGTAAACGCGTAACAGTGGCTATCTAGCCTCTGCGGTCATCCTTCACCTTTTTACTTTAAAATATCTACATAATTTTCAACTTGGGATGTTGTGATTTTGGCCGACGATATATTTTACGATATTTTTTGATGACACAAATCGATGGTCGCTGTTCACTGGAGCTCTATTTGAAGACAGAGTGAATGGCTTGATTATACATAGATTGCTCCAGCTGATAGGCGTTCTACAAGCCATATTAGCTAGTAGGTAGTGAATTAATTTAATTTAAAAAATCGCGCTTGTAAGTATGGATTATTAAAAATTAAAGGTGGTCCTTTAAAATTTTACTTTATTTTGTGTGTCGTTATAGCAGCAATTAATATAGAAATACACACTGTGGAAATTTCAACTGTCTTTCTGTTACAGTTTATGAGATACAGCCCGCTGACAGTCAGACAGACGGACGGACGGACTGCGGAGGCTTAGTAATAAAGGGTTCCGTCGGTGCCCATTGGGTACGGAACTCTAAAAAGGGTTTTATGAGTTCTTTGGAAATGTCAAGTCATGATTAACCGGTTGAATGCCGTAATTACCGAAACAATTAAAAAGCCAGTGTGTCTCGCGTGGATCTACGTTCATACGAAAATAAACGGCATACGAAAATAAACGGGTTAATATACTTTTGAGAGAAATAGCAAAATGTAGTCGTGAAGAGACTAATATTTACAAAAAAGGTATTAAAACAGTGTAGGTAGCATATAAGGAGAAAAGAGTGTCTTATTTTTTCACAGACTTGTAATTTTCCTTTTCCGACGAGGTTTTGGCTGAGGAATATAGCTTGTAAGAACACTATTATCGTAAACCCTAATGTCTTTCTTGCTTATTTGTATCTGTGTAGCCCACGTAGGGTTTTATGTTTCACGCTGACTCGCGCTCGTAAAATAATGGTAGAAGCAGTGCATGTTGCCTTTTTGATGTATCTTCGCTATACATAACGTGACCGTTATCTCCAAAGTTACCCCTGAGGGTAACTGGGCGACACGTTTTGGGTTGGATCTTAAGTCATGTAAAAGGAGTACCTTTGTGATTTTGCAAAAGTTGTTGGAAGTCTTTCCTTGCGGTGGTTTTTACAATGGTTTACTTCTTTGCTTTTTGGATTTTTGTATTAAAGCTGTGCGCGACAATTTAAATCTTGAAGTCTTCCCAAGATCTTCAAGATCAAGAGTTTTCCAAAATCAGCAATTAAAATACAATAATAGCTATTTACGTAATGCAAAACGCAGATTTAGATTTAGTCTTCCCAGCTAAAGCACTAGGAAGTGGTGAAGGGCGGACGTTTTGGGGGACTGTCTTATTTAATTTTGACGTTAAAAAAATGCTGACTCTGAGCCTAATTTGGTTAAATGATTTTGATTTTCGATTGTAAAAACGAAATATTGAATTTATCGTCATAGATTCGAGCCTCAGCATAGAACGACTTGATATAATACTCGAGAGCGCATTAGGGTCCTGTTCTAGGATAATGTTGATCTTGAGAGCTCTTAAGTGCCACTAACACTGTACTCAGATCATTTAGGACTAAGTAGGTACATTTTCTAGGTAAACTGAAATAGTTTTAGAATTGATTCGAATAGTCTTGATTCGTGAAAAAAGAGATGATTTATTTCTTTGGTCTGTCTGTCGAGACCCTTTATCTCGGGAACGCGTGGTGATAAATCCAATCGGAATTAAAACCATATACTCAAGTCTACAGTCCCTTGAAGCTGTGAAAAAATCAAACTTACAAGTTAACGTTAAAAAAAAGATACGGCCGTTTATGCCGCACAAAACGTATATTTCGACAATCTCAAGGGAATCAAAATGTATAGGGTACTTCCCGTTGACCTAGAATCATGAAATTTGGCAAGAAGCAAGGTCATGTAGCACAAATAAAGGAAAACCGTTTTGTAGTTACATTAAATTTAAAAAAAAATCCTGTGATAAACAATTTACATACCTACTTTGTACAGAACTCTCGGTGCTCGAGTCCGACTTGTTTTTTATAACCGACGACTTTCATCGCTTGGGCGTCCAGAATCACTGTACATCATCCATGGAACTGATTGCGCATCAATGCCGTCCTGTAGTATTTGGATATTGACAAATGTATAAATTAAATGCTGTTCATGATTGTAAGTTTGCTCTGTTTCCCAAAATTAAGAATTCATCAAGATATAACTGACGCCTCGATACATACATACACTCATGAGCGGGAACTACAGAATTACAGAACGCCACGTGCTACGATCTTTATATAAAAAAACTAGCTTTTGCCCGCGACTTCGTTCGCGTGGAATAGTGACTTCCGGCAGATTTTTGGTTTTACCCACATAGTTCCCGATCTCGCGGGATCTCTTCAAAAATGAAATGTGGAACCCAACCAAATGCGTGTAACGAAACCATAGCGCGATCTATTTCGATCCCAACGCCATCTATCGAGCATAGTGACAACTCGGATTATTTATCTATACTCTGTTCGGGCATTTTCTTTGTACTAAAAGTTTTATTATATTGATATTATTTTTTTCATACCTTTTTACTATTTATTTACTTTTTTCCGATGAATTAAAACAATAACATGAACCGAACTCGTGTAACGATCGACACCATTGCGCGATCACCAACTCGACATATAAGTAGTACTAATAGAATTATCTATACTCCGTTAGATCATTTTCTTTGTACTAAAAGTTGTATTATATTATATTTTCATACCTTTTTACTATTTATTTACATTTTTCCGATGAATTTTCAGTACTGAATTGATGCCGACTCTTGACCAATAGATGGCGCTGTATGTCCGGAATAAATTTTATTTTTTATTTTATTTTTTGTAATAAAAACTATCCTATGTCCTTTCTCAAGTTCCAAACTATGTCTGTACCAAATTTCACACAAATCGGTTCAGTAGTTTAGGCGTGAAGCAAAGACAGACAGACAGACAGAAAGACAGACAGACAGAGTTACTTTCGCATTTATAATATTAGTTAGGATACGTGTGGCACTCGGGGACTGCCGCGGTAAAGCTATTGCATAGCAACGCACACAAACACCGTGCCGAAGTCTGCCGAACTGATACGACGTTAGACGATGCTTAGGTTTATTTTCGTTACGGAATTTCTTCATTCGGTCGCCGCGCTCAAAGCCCAAGATAAAAGCTATGCAATAGCTTAATAAAAAATAATAATAATAAAATAAAAATTTTGTTGTTAAAAAAAAACACATTACAATATTTGAATAGCACTAGCCTACACACTAGGATTCCCTGTATGGTGGAGACTATTCTCCTTCGTCTTACAAGATTGTTAGGTAGATAGTAGGTAGGCTCACACATATATAGCATCAGTCGGTAAGATATCTGAGGTGACAATAATCAAGTGTTCTTCCAAATAAATCAATCAATTAATTAAACATAATGCAGTTAACTTAAGTGTATTTCAATTTAGACTCCTTTTACTTCGTTTACATTCATACATCAGAGGGGCAATTCTCGTAATTTTAAAAACGTTCACAGTCTGATCTCAGTCACAATATGTCAAAAACATCTCTAATTTTCTTACATTTTTGACATTGATTGTCGCTGAGATGAGATTGCGACTAGATTTTGAACGTTTTAAATTACGAGAATTGTCCTTCTGGTCTTACGTGCACCCTGGTTGGGAGTACTACGCACCTGACCTTTCTATAGAACATCACCAAACAGATGACTATAATGTCCTTCTAGAGCGTACTCTCTTATCTCCATCAAGATATAATTATTTCTAAAACATCTCAAACAATCATAATGTCGCGGGGTTATTTTGTTGACAAAAGTTATATGGCAAATTTAACATTCACTGGTTTTCTTGCAAGAGATCCTATCATTTTCTTCATCTAAAGCGAAATCTGAAAATAGCCACAGTCAACGTCAAGATGAGATTGATTTAAAAATAAAAACCGGCCAAGTGCGAGCCGGACTTGCACACCGAGGGTTCCGTAGAAATGTGTAAGTACGTAAATAGGTTATCACGAGAGAATTTTTTTTTTTTGTAATGTATCTACAAATTTACGGCATTCGGATTTTTTCTTTTACTTGTGCTTGACATTACTTCTTCATAATTCTAGGTCAACGGTAAGTACCCTATAGATTTTGATTCCAGAACATAAACGATTGCAGCCCTGAGTATTTGGTATTAATTTCAACTTGATAACTCCACAAGACATGTTCCTGAGAAAAAGGGTCTTGACCGACGGACAGACAGATGGGCAACGAAGTGATCTTATAAGAGTTCCGTTTTTCCTTTTGAGGAACGGAACCCTAAAAAATGGCTATCAATGGACAACAGATTGAGGACAAAAATAAGCAGTCCTAAGATTCTAAAGCATCATGAAAGAGCATCCCAACAAAATATGGAAACAATATTGACGATAGCAAGATAGGCAAATACATCCATATTTTTCCTCCTTTCGTTTTACAAAACCGAGTCGTGTTCGCGATTTTCCTTAATTTTTAACATGACTCGTATTGTCTCGCTATCCACAATCGCTTTTCCTTGCGTAAAAAGTAAAGACCCAATTTTCTGAGGAACCCCCATTTCTGTCATCTAAAAATTACTCCTTCGCAGAGGGAAATTACTTTGATTTCAATCGTGTTCGCAACGAGATTCATGCTGGTTCGTAATCATTTGCCTTGTGATCTTGGATCATTGAAGTATTTTGATTTCGAGAAGTAGGTTTATTGATGAGGCAACCGTCTTCCTTTTGGCGTTTGATTTTATCTAAATTTGGTTGTCATTTGTTTATATTGGTATATTGGGTTACACGTAGACACGTGTATTTGATAAGGGAAAGTTGATTGATAGATTCTTGGAGGTACACACTATACAGCAGGGTAACCACGTAACACACTATCAGTAGCAATAGGTTTCATTTTGACAGTTCAACAACATTCATTGCGTTATTTGCGTTGTTGAGCAGATACATTTTTCGAACATTATGGAGCAATGGATTAGAAATATGCTTCAAAATGATTCAAATTGAGAGTAATAGTGTGTTACGCAGTTTTGCAGTTTGAATTTTTTTTTTTCATTTTATATACACATTGACATTAATGAATTTTATATAAACAATGACATTTGCTTACTCTGTAAAGTATTATATTATTCTAATTATTGTGAACTAGCTGCTGCCCGCGACGTCGTCTGCGTGAAGGCTCTACAGCACCAAAAATACCTAAGATGCCAGTGTCGCTATAGCATTATAAGTAAACAACTTTTAAAATAGCATTAAAATATAAGTTTTTTTTGCAAGTGAAGCAAGTGAAGAGAGTTATATGGGAATCCTGCTGAGTTCAGTCATAAGATGTGACTTAAGGAAATAGAGAAAATAATGCAGGAATACATTCCAGGACACAAAAGAGTAAAAATACTTGCAAAGGTATCATACCTTACAACACTTTCCTATAAACTACGTTGGTAGTTATGCTGCCAGGAGCCAAAATGTAAAGAGAGTCAGGACTGGTGACGCGGGAGCAAGCGACGTTCAATTGCCCGTGTGAGAAGCAAATCGTCCTGAGGTCGACACCCGCTGCCCTCAGTGTCTGCCCCTGCGACTTATTGATGGTCATCGCGAAGCAAACACTCACGGGGAACTATACGCGCTTGAACTGGAACGGGAAGTTATGAGGTATGAGGGGAATGCGTGGTATAAATACTGCCTCGCCGACGCCACAACCCGTAAGAATTTCCGCCTCAATAGTGTGTCTGTGGAGCGAGATGACTTTAAGGCGGGTCCCGTTACAAAACTTCGGAGGAGATAGGTTCCGAAGAAGCATAATCGGGCCGACCTTTAGCTTGATGGTATGCGCTGGAAGTCAACTTGCTGACAGGGAGTTCAGAAATCCCACGGGATAATGTGTGGCGTCATCTTGCTCGATAACAGTGTTTATCGAGGTGTAGACCACTTCATTCCCCTCAATTTCCGAGAGAATGCATTCGTTAATTGCTGCAGCCTGATCATTTTTGGGCGTCAAAATGGCCCGCTCACACACCCAAGAATTCTGCTGGTGCGGTAAACGACTGATGTACACACAGCGAATGAGTTCTTCTAAGCTGGATACCACTCTACCGAGAGACTCTGGAAGCACCACCTGTCCACCTCCCTCTTCTGGTAGAGTGCCTTCGCCAAGACTTAGAAGGACATCGAAGAATTCTTGAGCACGTGCATTGCCGCCGAGTCGAGCTCTCATATTAATGGTCAAACGCAGCGTACGAACTCGTGACCACAACGTAGATCATTTCAACGACGCATTCACCTCGTCAGCCCTCGATTCCCGCGTCACCACGGGAAGCTTTTGTCGGAAATTGCCACTGAACAGAACTGTGACATCACCCATCAAATGTTCGTTCCTGCACATGTCCTGCAGGATTCTGTCCACGGCCTCAACTGCCTTCCTATTGGCCATCGTACACTCATCCCATACGATCAGAGAGCAATCCTTGAGCACGTGTCCCTTGTCGCTGTTACGTGACACACCACAAACAGGCGTTTCGGCGCTCTCTAAATCGATGGGAATTTTAAACATGGCATGTGCTGTCTTGCCACTCGGAAGCAGTGTGGCAGCGATTCCCGACGACGCTACAGCAATAGCAATTTTGCCTTACCTACTGACCTCTGCAAGTATGCCAGTGGTAACAAATGTTTTTCCTGTTCCACCAGGAGCATCCAAGAAAAACATTTTACCCTGGTTTTGCCCAATGCTTTCAAGGACGGTGTCATAAATTTGTTTTTGCTCTGAAAAGAACAAAGCGAAATGGTCATTTCGTATGGTGTTCATTTCGCCCGGATCGTAATTTGTCTCTGCGTTATACTCCCGATTTCCACGGTCTTGATGCGGTGATGATTGGGGAGCTGGTAACCCATATTCGATCAGTGGATTGCCGCCGATAGAAATGACCACATCTTGAAGTGAACTGAGACAGGTGTTCAGCACGCGTTCATCAGTTACTTCGACTTCGTCTCCAGTAGCACGCCTCAAAGCTCGTAGAAAATCTTCAGACAGATGATGGCGATACTTCTCCCACAAAGCTACCGGGTTCGCGACTTCGCAAAACACCAAGATGACGGCGAACAGATGACGCATGCGGCTGGGACTGTCACTGACGCTCGCCTCCGCGAGGGTGTCATCCCAATTTTGGTCACCGTCGAGAAGGTGACGTTTTACATCACATTTAAGTTTATAATTAGGTATACGACATGAAAATATATTAATTACCAAGCAATAATCACACAGATAAATACCGAACAAAAGTATTAACAGTCAATGTTTATTTTGTACTAACAACATGAAATTGATGAAGAAATGATCATCATCAATGAACATAACTTTTTTGTAATACTTAACACCGCATTTTTTTTTTATTGTCTTCCTCAACTCTGCTCAAGATTTTGAGGGTTTTGTTGGACCTTGAATTTGTCAAAACGAACTATACGATACAACTTTTATGAAGAAAATGCACTTTACCATCTATGAATTTTAAGAATAACTAACTACTAACCTCGCCAACATGATCAAATTTAAATTATTAATTTCCAAAAATTGTTAACATGTAACTTGATTTGATTTTTATGAAATCTCATAGATGGCGCTGCTTCTAAATTTTCTTTGTACTACTAACATTAATTAAACTATGTTTCTCTGCCCAAGTTACTTAAATGGCGTAGTTTTTATAGTGTAAAGCTAGATAATAGCATGGCTTACTCAAAAACAACATTTAAATATGCGTCGTTAGATTACACGCTGTCACAGAATGCGTAAGAAAAATAAAGATTCACAGCTCCTCCCCCGTAGGTGATAGCGTGATAATATGTAGCCTATATGTTGACCCGACCTCTTAGTAATATTCATGCAAAATTTGATGTAAATCCATGCAGCACTTTTTGAGATTAGCCCGGACATACATACAGACAATCAGACAAACAGACAAAAATTCTAAAAACTATATTTTCGGCTTCGAAATCGATTGTAGATCACGCCCCAAGTATTCTTTTTAAAAAATATTCAATGTACAGTTTTGACTTTCCTACGATTTTATTATATGTATAGATGTGAAGACAATGTGGGTCATTTTATTAATTTTTTTTTCTCTCTGTTCTGTTAGTTTTTGTAATGGTCTGGCAGTTTGAGTAATTTATGTGGCCTACCCAAATGTCCTTTCTTTGGTATTGTTCGTCGAATCGATGAGCTCCTTAAGTTTTGCGTTGAGCTGCTCGATTTCTGACAAATACGTGCACTGACTGGAGAGGTCCTCTCAATCTGTGTGGTTCTTTCCTCAAATGACCATCTTGGACATCGATCTACATGGTCTATAATTATATAACCTGACCAAGATTATGTCTGGACTTTAAAAGACCGCTGAGTTTGTTTCGGCCTTTCTTCTCAGAGTAGTCAGATAGGAAACGCCGACCTCATCTAGTTTTTAATTAATATGATTTACGTGTAAAAGTGTTTGTGCAAACCTACTTAAATAAAATCATTCATCATTTACGCAATTGGGGTGCTTGGTAACACATACAACAGTGAACAGAATAACATGTACCTACTGAACCCATGGTAACAATTTGCGCGTCGATGTCCTTACCATCCTGTATACACTATACAGTATCAAGGGATTTTGTACAGACGCCAGTGCACATCAAGCTACCCGAAACTGAAAATTTTCTCAATCAACTAAGAACCTTATGCTTTAGCGATAAAGTTGAATATCTATTAAATAAATTTGACAAATTGTTGTAGCTTGATGTGCTGGCGTCTGTACCATTGCGGTGCAATTATTGCTGTCACCTTGACCTGACTTGCGCATAACCGGCCCTGTTAACGGTTATAGTGTGGTTATGATACGGGGCACGGGGCCCGTTTTGCAAAATTAGGAGATTAAATCAGAAATATAATGTGTGTTATGGTACCATAATGTCTAGGATTGTGGAGATTATCTGTACTAATAATAAAACAGAAGCGTTTGTTTGTTTTTTTTGTTTAGCATAATCAGCCTATAATGTTCCCACTGCTGGGATACAAGCCTCCTCTCTTCGAGAGGCAGTGAGCTATAGTGTAACACGCGGGCCCAGTGCGGGTTGGTAGAAGTCATAATGATGTCTTCGAATTTTTTTTTGGTTCTAGAACATGCTGGTTTCCTCACGATATGTTTTTCCTCACCGTTTTGAGAGCAGTGCACAGTGGTGATGAAATTATTTATACACAAAGTAAAGTGCTTGTCTGGGTTCGAACCCACGACCTACAACTCGTAAGTTGGGGCCGTTACCACTGGGGCACTACACTGCTCACAACCGGCCGGATTTGAAAAAAAAAAATACATTCGATTGCCCAATTCTTGACGAAGGCTATAGGCAATTTAATATCACGCTAGGACCCTTTGGAACCGAGCAAAAGAAAAAGTCAAAAGGAACGCTAAGCGAAATCGAAGTTATAGCGCCGGCGGGTGATGCGACGCGACGGCGAGGGTCGGAGTAACAAAAAAACGCAGGCATAAGCTAATAATTTAACTAAGATAAGAACTAAAAACAATATTGTAACGACATAAGGTATGTTTGGTTGAAAGCATGTTTATAATAGTAGTCTATGGTATTACCGATCGTGATTAAAAGGCGCTGGTAGGTATAATAGCCACAGTTTTATTTTCACATTCAATCGAATAATCAAAAAGTCTCACCTGACAGCAAAAATCACTAGAATTTAGAATACAATGTTAATGTTCCGAAAAAAGGTGATATGCATAAGTTTGATTCGCAACACATGGGTTGAAAAGTACTAATCACCTAGTTTCAGGCCAAATTAATTTTGGCCTGAAATTAGATGATCCTGTCCTGGCTGATCCTCCATATTTTTTTATCTAAGTAGGTAATCTTTTTCATAATAAAAACAGATTTTCTTATAACCTTCTCGCGGTCTAATAAAGAACAAAAACATTTACTTTATGGGTGGTATATTTTCAAATAGGGTCGGTTATTCCCGAAATCTGTTCGCATGGAAAAATCCACATCGCCGGAATTTGGTAACAGGTGTGTGCCAAAACTTGAATGAGTTACAACCGTGAAATACGGTAGTGTAGTTTGAAGGATAAATGTTCCAGATTTTCTGTTAAGAAGAAAGTAAAACGTATGTTTGGTATGGACTTAGTTGAAAGCGAAAAATATCTCGATGTAACAGCTGTTTATGTGTCCCGAGTGGATGTAAAGTCGGGGCTTTTGTTTTCTCTATTGTTATAGGTTGAAAATGGCACTCATATTTTGGACAATTTCCCATTCCACTTGCACTTTTATTTCTCTTTTAATATGTTGGTTGGAAAACTTATAGAAAGTGGTTTCACGATGTATTGGAAATTAATTTTCTAAGCAAGAAATGCCTCTTTATCCAACTGCTTAATAGTAAAGACTGGATTATATTTTTCACACATACCATGTATGTTGTATGTATCTTTGTGAGATTTTTTATACCCTCGACGCAGCCTAACGAGTGGTTGGATAGGTTCTAGTACATACATAAAGTGTCCATCGACTCGTCTAGGTCGTGCGATGGTTATAGGCTAGATTCTTTTTTTTTATAAAATCAAAGGAAGGTTCAAAGATCTAAAATATACGCCTTTTTAATCTTTGAATCTTACTTCACCGAGATGTTTAGGGTCGTAAGGATATTTAGAAAGAACAAATCAGATTGGCTGCCAAATGTATAATGTCTACATTTAATACGAAACAAGTAAAATAACATAAAACGCTAATCAAGCATTAACTTGATACATAGGTAATTATAACGGAGCATACATACACAATAGTGTAAAGGAGAGCATACACTTAATCACAACAATTAGCAGAGTAAGTAAATTGATAGTGGAAAAATTAGTCCTAAAACTTTCGCGCCATCACGGTTTGAATATTATAGTCCTGCTGGTCTATTCTGTAAAATCTCACCGTCAAAACTTTGGTAAAGTGTGAAATCATGCGATTTTGTAAAAATCTCACCATGATAACTTAGGCGAAGTGAGCTATCAATAGTGTCAATCCCTAGCATCAGCGGTGCTATTCTGTAAAATGATCACCGTGATAACTTAGGTGAAGTGAGCTCAAAGTGAGCCGTCACTCCACTTGATGCTAGGGGTTGACATTGACAGGTCGTGGAATGACAGCTCACTTCACCTCAGTTTTCACGGTGAGATTTTTTACAGAATAGCACTACTGATGCTAGGGATTGACACTATTGACGGCTCACTTTACCTAACTTTTCACGGGGACATTTTCACAGAATACTACCACTGGTGAAATGACAGCTCACTTTAAGCTCACTTCACTTGAGTTATCACGGTGATCTTTTTACAGAATAGCACCGCAGTTGCTAAGGATTGACACTATATATACCTAACTCACTTCGCAAAGTTTTCGCGGTCAGATTTCTACAGAATAGACCGTCAGAACGCCGAAGCATTTGTCCGTATGTCATCAAGCTTAACCCATCTCAAAGAGAATTTAGAGGCTCGTTATTTTCCAGTGGCCTCTCACTTGAGCAGGATTTATCGGGACTTATATTCCTATATCTATCTCCCTCCCTCGTACAGATTAACAGTGCCCGAGAAAGGGATAGCAAGATTATTATAACTCGAATATTGCAGGTGCATTGAGAATTTAAACTTTTATTAGTTTGAGATTGGGTGTTGCCATGATCTATATCTTTTGAAGAAGAACTTTGCTATTAGTAAGGATGTCAATGGAAGAAAAAAAACTGGAAACTGTTATGTGATTTATCTTTGCCAAGTTTGCTTTTCGGCTAGAATTTTTAATAACGATCATAATGGTGTTAAGTCAATGAATTTATGTTCCATCCGCTTCATCACAAAAGCCCGATTGGTTTTTGTTTTGAACCGACTGCGGCGGAGCCCAAAAAAGGAGGTTAATGTTTTTAATTATCCATAATAAGCTCTAGAACAGTGGTAGCCCAGTGGAAACGGCCGCGACTTACGAGTTGTAGGTCGTAGGTTCGAACCCAAAACAGGCGCTTAATTTTGTGCAAATTATTTTTATCACCACTACTTGTACTTTCTCAAAACGGTGCAGGAAAACATCGTGAGGAAACAGATATGTCCTAGAACCAAGAATTCGTAGACATGTGACATCTACCCACCCGCACTGGACCCGTGTGGTGGATTACGGCCCACTCGCTCTCACCGAGAGAAGGCCCGTGTCCCAGCAGTGGGAACATTATAGGCTGATTATGTATAATGAGCTCAATAATGGCTAACAAACTACCTTCGGATCCTCAGTAAAGAACAAGGTACCTAGATTCTTCGAATAAGTTTTTTTTTCAAAGAAAATAACCTCTGAAACAAGTAGGTATTATGTACAGACGCCAGCACATCAAGCTACTACACTCTGTCAAATTTCTTTAATAGATTTTCAACTTTATCGCTAAAGCATAAGGTTCAAAGTTGATTGGGTAGGTAAATTTGACAGTTTTGGGTAGCTTGACGTGCTGGCGTCTCGCGTCTGTACAAATTCGCTTTGGCTCGGAATCAACGAACGTGTTGTAACTTTAAAATATTATGTGAATCTTCTCAGAAACTATTTTAACGTTAAATACAAGATTACAATCATAATTCTGATCCAAATTAAGTTTCAGTTTGTTCAGCATAATGAAAGCTGTGTTATCTCGTCGCCACTCGGAAATCTTTCAAGGCGAAAGCGCCAGGGTAGCCGGCGGAATTCAATTTTTTTTACGTATTTTGCAATTTGCTGGTCAGTATTAATTAAGTTGTGGGCTGATTAAAATATGATTCGCGACCGTAACAAATATAAGCAATGGATTAGCAATTTGCTTCAAAATGATTCAGATTGATAGTGTGTTAAGCAATTAGGGTGCAGGACCTCATGCCCAGCAATAGCGCTTGCGACCAGGAGACCAACGAGACATAATAATTTAGTGATTATGACCTGGAAACCTAGGAAAAGTGAGATCAGTGATAACAATACTGGAAATCTCAAAAAATTATTGGGATCACTGCTGAAACGCTTACTTATGTCAATTTTTTTTTTTTTGGATGCATGAAGAAGCCTCCTCGTGTAGCGCAGTTTGTTTCGCCAATTACTCAAATGAACCGAGCGCTCGGCGCATCCTGGACAGTCACACCCGACACCTTATTTGTCTGGCCAATTCTTCCCTTGCGGTGGTAGGGCTAACGCCCGCCTGGTTTGCGACCACCCTCTCACCGGAGTCCGGCGTCAAGCAGCCTGCTGTGTTTCGTCGATGCGTAGGAGTTCCAGTGCCTTAGGGCACGCTCGTTCCATCATAGACCTCATCCATCGCTTTCCATCAGGCGTGATCGAGGTCAAGGGCCTATTCAGAAATAAAAAAAAATCTGTTAAAAGAGTTGAAGTCATAGAAATACGAGCGCTTTGATAGCAATTTCAACCTGTGTGAAGGGTTTATTACTTTTAAAATACATATTTCCGTCTGCTTTTTCATCTGGCACGACTGTATTTTAGATCTTGTTGGCCCAAAACTTCGCCAAATATGTCCGTAACACCTACTTACTTAATGTGTGTTGTCTTTGGTCCCTGGCCCTAAAATCAAGCAATGGCCAAATTGACAACTTTTTTTAAGATTGAGTACGAGGCTTTTGACTACTTTGTTCGTGTAAATTTCATCCGTTTTTTTGTAATGTGCGTTTTGGTTGTGCAAAATAAAAGCTTTTTCTTTCTTTCTTTAAGTCGAAACACAGCAAAACTAAAATCTAAACAACATATTATCTTGTCCCAACAGTTTCTTTTTTCACTTATAAAATAAAATGAAAAGAGCCCTGAATATATTTTTATAACTATGAGAAACATAAAAATTTATGTTTCGCAGCAAAATGGATACTTGGACGCATCGTTGTAGCGACTAGCGCGGCACAAAATAGCCCCGGGCTATGGGATCTTATCTCTTAATCTTTTCTTATTTTAGAGCTTCAGATATCCATGTTGATGTTGAAATAAAGAGGGACAATAATAGGCTGTTTTGGGTTCTTGGGATAGGAAAAGTTAGTTTTTTAAGGAAAAAATGGTCGTGAAAAAGGACGTAATGTTCCGTTGGAAATAGTTTTTGATGGCGGTGCATCGGATTTGCGATTTGACAAAAATAAAATAGCTGAAAATGTCTTATAGAATACCTACATTATGATTGCTTTTTGTTTAGTTTTTCGGATTACCTTAAGACATAGTACCTATAATGACCTTGAGTTATAAAGTAATTCATCATTATTCATTATCGTCATCATTTCAGCCGAAAGACGTACTGGACAAAGGCCTCCGACCGGTTCTGCGCTACCCGCATTCAGAGCACTGCATTCCACTATCCATTCTTGAAATCTTAAGAAGTTACATCCTAATCCCTATAGGTACCCTTTATAGTCGGTTGCTACCAACCATGCTAACCGGCTGTCTTTTCACCACGACATCTTAAACCAACTTAGACAATACTTTCTTTTGCTTGCGGCTTCGCCCGCTTGTAAGATGGTTACTGTTCCACGGGAAAGTACTACAACCAATATATTCAGTAAAAATCTCACTATGGAAACTTAGATGAAGAAGTGAGCTGTCATTTCACTCAATGCTACGGATTGAGAGCTGTAGTGGCCCAGTGGAAACGGCTGCGACTTACGAGTTGTAGATCTTAGGTTTGAACTCTGACAGGCGCTTTTCTTTGTGTAAATTATTTCATCACCACTGCTCCCAAAACGGTGATGGAAAATATAGTGAGAAAATTGGCATGTCCTAGAGCCTTAAATTTGAAAACATGTGATACTAACCCGCACTGGGCCCGCGTAGTGGATTACGGCCCACTCCCTCTCACAGAGAGCAAGCCTGTGTCCCAGCAGTGGAAAACATATAGGCTGATTATGTAGGTATCATTTTCTAACTAAACTGACAGCTGTGCTGCTGGGGTGTTTGTTGCGCCACTTCTTCTCCCCAGCAAAAGCACTAGGAAATGGTAAAGGGCGAGCGTTTTGGGGGACTGTCTTTTGTAATTTTGACATTCGAAAAGTGCTGATTCTCAGTCTAGTTTGAATAAATGACTTTTGATTTTAATTGATCTGTGGGACTAACAACTCACTTCAAGCTCACTCTATCTAAGTTTTCACGGAGAGATTTTTACAGAATAGAGGGTTCTTGTGGACATGTTATGCCTGTGTGGTGTGTGCCCACCAAAATCCATCTACCCGTTTAGGCGTGAAAAATTAACAGACAGACAGTGTTACTAGTTTGGATATGGATAACACATCGCTTTCATCGAAAACATTTCAGCTTGTAAATAAAACATCAATTCAAAAACATTGAAAGTGTATTAACAACCATTGGTGGCCAAGATAATTCAATTTGTAACCACTACGTTGAGTGTCAACACTTTTTTTTTATTGGTGAAATTGAACTCCAGTATTTTTTATTTATTCAATATCGGTGTGCGGTAGGCTTTATAGATTTTTATTTTTCAATTTGATAGTAGAGCGTGTGTGAAATAAAAATTGAAAAATCGGCCAACTGCGAGCTGGACTCACTGTATTTTCCGTATCACCAGAACTATTTTAGTTTACTTTATTTCTTTTTTTATTTCCCATGATAGAGGCAGGCAGTATTATTAAAATCTGAAGGCCAAAATTCGTACTTAAAAAACGTTCAAATTCAAGTCGCATTCTCATCCCAGCGACAATCCATGTCAAGAACTTGTCAAAAATATAGGGAAACTAGCAGTGCCCCGTGGTTTCACCCGCATTACCCGCATAAGTTTCCCGTGGGAATTTCATATCGGGATAAAAACTCAAACTATCTCTATACATTTCATCTAAATCGGTTCAGCGGTTTAAGCGTGAAAAGGTAACAGACAGACACACTTTCGCATTTATGATATTACTAACTTGTTGCCCGCGACTTCGTACACGTGGCATCATCTATTATCATAATAACGTTATTGTTGTTTTCCTCGGGAACAGCACTTTTTTTCGGGATTAAAGGTACCCTATGTCTGTTTCCGTACACCTGACAACGTAGGTATATGCAAAATTTCAGGATGACCGGTTCAGTGGTTTAGGCGTGAAAAAGTAACAAACAAACTTAGTTTCGCATTTATAATAATTATTACTAATAAATGGATATGGATAGTATGGATTAGTTAGATGGTTTTTTGACAGATTGCGACTGAGATTAGAATAACAACGTTTTTAAAAATACGGGAAATACAATAAAATACCCTTCTGATATTACCGGAATGAGAAAGCTTATAGTGGATAAGACAAAGTTTAAAACAGAAGACGAAGTAGCAGGAGATCGAGGGGGTGGAGGGTGGTTCAGGGGATCAGACCGGAATAAATCGATATTACTTAGATTACTATCTACACTAAACTTATAACAAAAGCAGCAGTAGTCTGGATTTGTGCCCGCTTGATGGCAATAGGCTCGGCCCTGTTATTAACGTTGGACGTAAAGATAACTGGCGAAATAAAATATAAATATAAAGTATTTATTCCTCAATTTTCATGATTGCACCTACCACTGTTTGTCTCTGCATCACCCAAAGGTTGACTGGTAGAAAATGCCTATGGCATTAAGTCCGCCTCTGTACATTTTTGTGCATAAATAAATAAATGTGGGTGAACTTTAGGTGCACCTCTGCCTAATCCGTCGGGTATACAGGCGTGATTTTATATATGTACAGACGCGACCACATCAAGCTACTACAACCTATCAAATTTCTTTAATAGATTTTAAACTTTATCGCTAAACTATAAGGTTCAAAGTTGATTGGGAAAATTTTACAGTTTCGGGTAGCTTGGTGTGCTGGCGTCCGTATCTCACTTACCAACACCAGCTTGAGGGTCCAACCCAAACTAGATGCGTTCCACAAGGGACTGCCTAATAAATGATGTGTTAGAAACTATAAAGTTCGGAACATGTGGCCTACATAGTTATCTGAGTAACGCAACTTTGTAGAGGATTTTAGAGTAATTAAATATTATGTAGGCTTTGATTATATAATGTCTAGATAGAGCGTCGCCCTACAATCAAAACAAAGAAAACGAGGCAACAATTTCAAACATGTGTGCGTGCGGGCGGTGTTTTACACTGTGCATCTATGTCTCTGTGTGCGTGAATAATGATACCAGCTACTACAATTCTCCCATAAATCACATATTAAAAAAATTGACTATACAAATAATATAAGTAAGTTTTAGGTGTATGTTTGTAGTATTATTCAGTTTTAGTAGTGTCTTTATTTACTTGTATTTATAAATAAAAAACACTATTTAATTGAATTAGAGTTGTGTGTGTGAATGTTGTGTTAGGTATATTAAATCAGCTAAGTTAATTCAATTAGAATATTTAACTTTTTAGGCAGTTTGTATTTGGAAATTTCAAATGAAAGATCACAGATAATACGAATGGAATAAATAAAATTAATCTTATTAAAATTACTCTTGGCACCTTTGAAATCAGTTTATTGGACCCAATGCAACAATAATCATTAAAATGGGCTCATAAACAAAAAAGTTATACGCGAACATTATATTATTATAAAAAAGTACAGACGAATTGAAAAACTTCACCATTTTTGAAATCGAATAATAAAAGTACATCAACTAAATAATATAAACGTAACCATAAAGCAACGAATATACCCACAAAAAAAGGACGTTAAGTTGGGAGAATGGAAAAAGAAATTGGCAACACTGATAAAATATGGCGTAATAGGGCGTAATTTGGTAAATATAAAAACAAAAAACAAATACGTAGTTCTTTTGGTTACTTACTGATGATATATGATGTGTTTGGTGTTTTTTACCCTTCCTTTATAATTTCGGCACAGTTTAATAGCACATACCGTCATTTTATCGCTGTTATTTGTTTATTACTTAGCGCGCGTAATACGTAGTGACACCAAAGCGGTACGATCGGCACTAATCGGCGGGTAAGTACTTACAGTCCAACAGTTGGCTGGTATTTTTTGACACGTTTGCGCGCAATTGATGCTCTATCTAGACATTATATAATCAAAGTATGTAGGGTAGTTGCTACGTAACGATATAATGAAGTTTGAGATGGAATTAAAATGTAAAGTGATGGGTTTAGTTTAGCCCCTTGTCTGCTAGGCAAGCTTATTAAGTCCGGTAACAATAGAAGGAGTAATTGTGTCTCGAGTGACAGTTGAGCTCTTATGAAAGCGTAAGCAGTGATAGCCCAGTGGTGAACCAGTTTCGACCACTACCTATACTTTTATAATTAAACCAGTTGGCTGCGGCATCCACAAACCCATGTTTACATGACAATTTAATACATAACTGTCAAAATGTGGGTATACAATATACTTTTGCCTACAGGGAAATACAGGAATTATGTTATTCCACATAGTTGTAGTGTGTGGGATCTCCAGGAAAACTTTAGCGTTCCACAAAACAACAGTTTATTTTAAAAGAATGCAATGCAGACATTGCGAGGAATGCGCAGCGCACGCCGCTCATCGCATGAGCATCATATTCGTGGTGAGGCATGTGCTTCCACATGCCTTACCACGAATATGAACGTCCACACATTGCGAATCATGCGATGAGCGCCATGCGCTGCGCATGCCTCGCAATGTCTGTATCCGCCTTGACATGTCTCGAATCGCCATCTTGACTTTCTTCCTTCCTTTCACTCATTTAAATCACTCGTTCAAAAACATGTTTTTAAAATGGTTTAGAAACGCTTAGGCCTATTTAGGACACGTCTTAAATTAATCCTACCTAGTTTTCAGTAAGGTATCAAAATAAATCCTCGCAAACGGAATAAAATCAAAAGAGATTCGGCCCCATAATTTATGACAGACAACAGTAAGAATTACGTTTTGGGAGCTGACCACCACAATGTGTAAGCCACGACAGCACCCTTTGTATGGACGGAAATACCAAAAATAATGGCTTCGTATAAGGATGGCCAACCTTGAACATCAGAGGTCAGAATTATAAATTAAGAAAATGCTGTGTGCTGAAAGTTGACGAAATGTGTACAGCCAGAAAAAAATATTGTTTTTCAAATTGATACGCTACGCATAATTTTTTTTTTATTGCAACATGGGATAGTTCTTGACCTCGATCTCGCCTGGTGGAGGGCGATGGATAAGGTCTATGACTAAACGAGAAACCCCAGAAGATGGCCTATTCACTCTTGCTTTGAAGGCTGACGCGTTATAACCGTATACATGAAAGGGAATACACACGCAGACTTTGGCCGCAGAGAGTTCCACACTTTGGCCGTTGTGAATTGAATATAATAATTATTATGAAAAATTTGAGCTTGTAGTCACTTTGATAAACATTACATTTTTTTGACTTTACACCAAGCACATTATAACGTCATTCGCATTCACGATATTGACCTAGCTCTCGGACTAACGGCCTACTTGTCATTTGATTAAGTGCCTCTATAAATCCGGGGTCTATTTATTTAAACAAATAACATAAGCCCTTATCCTTAGCCTGCTTGTCTTGCCTTTGATTTTAGAGACACTATGACCTATTGCGAAACAACACGTCTTCCTCACGGTTGACAGTTAATAATAAAATTTACATTGGAGGTACAGATTTTAATCTCATCTGATGAGATTACCTGGCATCCAAAAACATTAGAAAGGTCCTCTACAGGAATCTGTCTTTGTCGAGGCGAAATCTGCAAACTGAGCCTATTCTGCAAGTATGTACGGTATAGCTATTTAATTCACAACCATTCGACAGACGTTCAAGGCAAAAATGACACATTTTCGGTTACCTGATTTGCCTATTCCTTGACGGCAAATAGTCGTGGTCGTCTATTTGGTTTAAAATGTCAATATTTTCGGGTTTCGGATTTGTGAACAGCGTTTAGAGGACTCCTTCGATAATATTGCTTGATGTTCTATTCCGCACGGAAGTGTATCGAATGGTTGTGAGTAGCTATGCTAATCGACCTTTGTATTTTGTATGCGTTACCTACTAAGGACCCAGAATTAATTTGTTGTGCATCACCTTCAGCTCACAAAAGTACAAAAAGTTTGCCACCCCCAGCCCTAACTCGACAATGTTTCTCGCTAACAAAATGGCTAGAAATTCATTAAGTTAAAACCTAAAGCTCTTGTTTTAGCTCTTAAATGAGAGAGCCGTTTTCATTGTCTACTGTAACTGAATACAAAATCTGCTACTTAAAATTGTACAAGATAACACAAGATACATTACAGAGCAAGATACACAACATTGAAATAATGTTTTATACCTACTCAATTTTTTTTTTATTGTGAATGGGTCCGCTCTTGATCTCGATCACGCCTGATCGACGCCATTTCACTATAACATCCCAATTACTGAACAAAATATATGTAGTCGGACTATAGTCAGTAACCAGGTCAGTTCCAGGTTGTATGTTGATCAAAATATGATACGCGAACGTAACAATTTCAAACTCAAAGCATTTATTTCAATTAAACCATTTACAGGCACTTTTGAATTGTCAAGAAGTTGGCCAGTCAGAAAATATGAAGCTAGTTGCCCATTCCAAGGCGTAGGTACCTATGGAGAAGAACGGGCAAGAAACTCCATGGACACTCTTTTAAATTATATTTTTACAAAAATATTAGTTACATCATTTATTTTGAATTTATAATTATATGTGAGAACGATGTAAAAAGAAAAACTTACGCGTTAAAAACACATAACATAATAAGCTTTTCGGTGTAAAAATGGATTACTTAAGTCACAAAAAAGCTTAACTTAAGTGCGGGTTTAGGTCATTCAGTCTTATAAATACATATTTCACCTGTAACTACAATAATTTTGAGCGGGACATTAGATTACCAAACTTCAATGTCGGAACTAAGATTATGTAAGTAGATCCTAAAGTATAAAACTTCGAGGGACAAAAGAATCCAATTTATTTCGTGTAAAAGTTGAGGGAAATAACCTCGCGAACTTAGTTTTGAACTTTTGAATAATTTGACGATAAAAATTGTATGATTTCTTTTAACGAGCGCCAGTTTTGTTTTGTATAACTACGCTGTATGCAGATTTCGAGGAATCATTTTCTAAGGAAAGAAAATTATTAGGATTTGAAAGAAAATGATCGATCCGTGTGGTGGCTGTTATCATTTAGCCATAAGCCCCTACACATTTGATTTAAGTAACAAAATCTTGTAATAAGGAATTTTGGTTTCCTACTTCCTTTGCCAATATATAATAATAATAATAAATTCTTTATTTCGGACAACGTATAAGATCCATTGTGTTAGTAAATTTCTTATAATTAATGTTAGTGAATTATTCTTTACAAACTAATTTATCCGAGGCCGCTTCATGTGGACGACGCACAAGCGAAGGGAAAGTACTTCACTCGTTCATCACCCCCACAAAACGTCTCAAAATAGGAGAGTAGATATTCTCCGCCACTGTCCTCAGAATACTGTTGTCACTGTCCCGCAGTCTTGCTATTAAGGACGAGATTTTTTTCCGCATGACCGCATAAAAGTCGTCAGTGCGATTAAGTGCAAACGATGCGCTACAAAAACGGGGCAGTCCCAACAGCATTCTGAAAACATTATTATATTGGATGCGCAGGACCTCCAGCGATCTTTTGGTAAAGCTGACCCACAGGCTTCCCGTGTACATACCCTGACAATACGCTTTGAAAAGGGTTATTTTAACCTGATTAGTACAACGGTAAAACCTGCGCGCCAACATATTCCCTCTTACCGCCAGTGCCCTGTAGTCAGGGGCCTTACCAGCGGCCTTAAAAACCATGTATTCACTCTTGTTTACATTATAAACGAGTCCGTGTGTAGCTGCATAGTTCTCGCATACTCTCAACATCTCTCTAATCGATCCCGCAGTCGGGGCCAGCAGCACCATGTCGTCCGCGTAGCTGATATTATTAATGGTAACACCACCCACGCGGCATCCCACCCGCATGCTACCGAGCCCGGCCAGGAGATCATTCACATATAGGTTGAAGAGTCTAGGAGACGTCAGACCCCCCTGTCTCACACCGCACTCCAACCTATATGGATCAGAGAGTGTTGTTGACCATTTTACAACATTTGTTTGGTTTCCATACCAATATTGCAGAATTCTGAGAACTCCAGCCGGTATATTCCTGTCCTCCAGCTTTCTCCAGAGTACATCATACGACACGAGGTCGAAAGCTCTGGAGAGATCCAGGAAACAGGCATACACCGTTGTTCTGCGGTCAGTATAGTATTGGACAGTATTCTTGAGACTTAAAATAGCACTCTCTGTCGATAATTTGGACTGAAAACCAAATTGTGCATCATGCACATGCAGATATTGTTTCAAGCATGAATCAAGAATACTGTCCAATATTTTGGCAATTGTAGTTGCGAGAGATATAGGACGATAGTTGCCTTTATCAGAGATGTCACCTGTTCGGTTTTTAACTATAGGCACTACTATTGTCTTCATAAGATCAGCTGGCAGTTAGGCATGACTAATACACATTGTGTACAATAGAGAAAGGACCCTCGGTAGATGGACACCCGCATATTTGAAATGCTCTATGCTGAGCCCGTCATGCCCGGGAGATTTACCTCTATTCATATTTTTAATTGCGTTTCTAACTTGTTCCGCTGAAAAATAAATTAAAGGTTGCACTCCCTGACCGGACATCGCAACTGAGGGACCAAGGGGAGACTGCACCTCAAACAATTCCCTAAACATATTAACAATACCATCTGGATCTCCTTTCCCTCCAACGCTTACCGGCAAGCCAGGCCGAGTATTTAGATTATTTGTGGATTTCCAAAATTTACTAAAATTATTCTTAGCCCTCTGTTTCGCTATTATGTCCATTTTGATCTGATCCTGATTTTTCTGGCACCATTTAAGACGCCCCTTAAATATTTTACGTGCATTATTCATTTGTTCATAAAATATTCCAGAAGTTGGACGGTTATTCAATACCCATATATCAAATTTAAGCCTGGCCTGTCGGTACGAATCGTGCACGTGTTTGTTCCAGCCGCATAGCACTTTCCCTCTCTTTGGCCTATGCCTACCCGTTTGATATCCCAATAACTTGAACTTTTAAAGTAGGATGACGGCAAAGAAGTCACTATTTACTCAAGTTTTGTATTACTATCTATTCCGTGTTTCTACGAAATATCGTGCTAATTAGTGTGGAGTGTTTACAGACCATGAGTATATATTCAACAGAGTGTTCATGGACTGCATTGGTTATTGAGATAGACGCTCGCCGTGTAACAGAATAAAATGTATTCTGTAATACTAAGAACGTGTCACAGTTTTGAGATTCGCAGCTTTTGTAGACAGATCCGAAAGACGTCCACAGTAGCTAGACAAAGGGCTCCCCCAAGCATCACCACTTCGAACGGTTTTGTGCATCAAAATCAAAAGTCATTTATTCAAACTAGGCTGAGAATCAGCACTTTTCGAACGTCACAATTACAAAAGGCAGTCCCCCAAAATGACCGCCCTTCACCACTTCCTAGTGCTTTCGCTGGGGAGAAGAAGTTCTCGGATCCAGCGGGATCCTCTGGTCTTTATAAGGTCGTCGGTCCGCTTTGTGGAAGGCCTTCCACCGCAGTCGGAGGACGTATCCTTCGACTAATACTTAATTTTAAAACGGCCACGGTTTTGTTTTGTGGTTCGAGGGCCGAGGCCTTTGTCCAGCATTGGGAATGTACTGGCTAATACTTATTTTATTTAAATTCGATTGTTCACGTGCAAAGGGTAAGCGCTTTGATACCAAAGGCTAGAGCTCGCCATCACACACCCATCCTGTAATCGTCTAAGTAATGAATCGTTCGCAAACACTAAGAACTATCGTATGCTTGACCTCTGTGGTACTATCTCCTCCTTTACATGAAACCAGGTACCTACTAAACTATCATTTTAACTTTAAATTCTACCTATCTATAAGATAAGGTTACTTTAACAAGAAACGGTTCGAAGTTTTATCCGTAATATCCTTCAGGTATCACTTGACTACAGTTTCCACTTAAAAAGTTCTTTCACCGTTAAGAATAAAGCTGAATCTTAATTTACAATTTCGTAATAAAAACGGGATGTTTCTATAGGGTGACTGGTAATTAGTGACCAATACCTAAACACGTGATTGTACTCATGATAACAAACAACTTTTACTATGGGACCAAACCTGAAATCGCAAAAAAAAAATCTGCTGTTCAGTACATTTTGACCAGTTAGGCGAACATAAACGACTAAACAGCAGTTTTTAGTTTTTGTGTTTTGATAGGCAGTCGCTCCATGGAGCGACTGCCTATCTGACCTCCACAGCCCAGTTACTGGGTAATACGATACGCCTTGGTAAGACTGGTTGTCAGACTTTCGGCGTCTGACTAACCGTAACGACTGTCAAAGATTCGTGAATGACATCCGGGACCAACGGCTTAACGTGCTTTCCGAGGCACGAAGGGGTCTCGTTACGTAAAGATGGTCACCCATCCACAGATCAACTGCGGCAAGAGTAGCTTAACCTGATCGATCGACCTGTGCGGCTGTTATTATTTAGCCACGGGCCCCTAACTTACTCATATTCGTAATAACGCCTGTCTAAAATATTAAAGCAACCTTTCACAGTCAAGTGTCTTGCTGCAGACAGTTAATATAAAATTATTTTCTAAACCACAACATAAAAGATAAGCAAAACAGTTACAATGTAAGTAAAAACAAAACCAATAATATTATGTAAGCGCCATGCTTTTAGCATCGCACTTAATATAAAAGACGCTTGTTTCGTACTAAGAATGTGGTCTCAGTAGAAGCGGGTACCGCTGTTTTTTGGCAAAATAACATTATAGTCCGGCCGTCGAGCGAATGCGTTCCTAACACCTGTCAGTACGACAAAACAAATATCAAAAGTCGAAAAACACGTATTGGAAACAATACAGACAATTTTTTATATTTTTTCACCTCTTTATTAGTGGTTGTAATGGCAATCATATCACTTGGTTTTAGTAGATTTTTATATTTTATTTTTTATTTATCCTTTTGATAGATTGTTATTTTGTAAATGTGAGGACTTTGTAGGCCTTGTAGACTTTAGATCTGTAGACCATTTTTTATTTTATCAAGTACCTGGTACTTGTTGAGAGGCCTACGTTGTCCTCCCACACCTACTGTAATTTGAAAACATTGTAAAAGCCACTTATTTTTTAAAAGAGTAACAGTGGAGTTTCTTGCCGGTTCTTCTCCATAGGAAACGACCAATTGGAATCGTGCACCTAGCTTCTGACGTTTCATAAGTGTCCATGTAGGTTTATGTGAAATAAAATATTTTGATTTGATTGATTTGGTTTGTATGAAACTGACAGGTGTCATGAACGCATTGTCTCGTCTGCAGAACTAAAGGTAAACTGAGTTATAGGTACTGTGTATTTGATGTCATATTCATCATCATCATCATCATCGTCTGCCTAGCCTTATCTCAATTATGTTAGGGTTGGCTTCCCGTCTTCTTCTATTTGATGTCTTAATAAGATAGAAAAAAAAACTAGTACTGCCTTTTTGGTCTAGTCGTCTCATGCGGGGAAGATGTGCTGAGTACGAGTCCTGAGTTGAGTTCTCAAGTAAACTAGCTGAACTAAATGATAACGTGAAGACGGCTGTCAGGGCAGAATGTCAGAAGAAAACGTGTTGCGCCGACCCCAAGTAACATGGGACAAGGAAACTATCAAAAATCGCGGAACATTCATAGGGTATTTTCGGATACCCCTAGGTATGAGGAATCTAATTTTTTTTTTATTGACGTCACTATTTGGACCACCCTGTCTATAAAGCAAACTTTAACGATACATAATAAACTAATCATGAAATTAAACGAGTTATTTATATGTCGTTCAAAAGGAAGCCGTTGCAATTTCAATGATAAGAAATTGGTACTGACGTTGGTGGTTTAATTTTCCATAAGTAAAAATAATGACGTAGGTACTTGAGTACGATAAAATTCATACAACTGGTATTCTTTTAAGGCATGTAGGTAGTAATCGAATCTCTAATAACTCTCATTTTGCGCTCCTAAAAACATTATTGAACACTCTATTTTAATGATTACACCTCTTTTTGTAAACCTCAAAGAATTCCTGTTTTGAGGTCATACTAAACTACTATAACTGAGGGGCAATTCTCGTAATTTTAAGAACGTTCACAATCTGATCTCAGTCTCAATCTGTCAAAAATACCTCTGATTTCCCTACAATTTGACAAGTTTTTGACATTTGTTTGTCGCCGAGATGAAACTGCGACTAGAAAGTTTAGTTTATTTTAAAAAGTTTTAGGGTACGAGAATTGGCCCTCTGGTTGCAGCTGGATGAGAGTTGCCGATTATCGAGCTGAATGGCGTGCAATTGGAAAGGCTTATGTCCAGCAGTGGACTGGTATTAGGCTGATGATGACAACTACGAGTAACTGCGACCAATTTGAATGCGACCGGCAGGTCACAGTTCTAACCTAACCCTTTTGGACAGGATGTCCTAGCTTAAAATCTGCAATAAAGGCGGCTTGTCTGTTAGTTTTTAGAGGTTCATTAACTTTTAAAGTGTCCAGCGCGTACCTATGTGTTCCACGCGCGCCTCAAAGAGATGTCAGCATAAGGGAAGGGGCCCGTTAGTGCCGAAGCCTGCCGGGGTAGCGGGATTGTCCGAAAGAGTTACCGCTGCCCCGGAACATAAAGGGCTAAGGAAGGAAATAGTCTAGGATACGCACGTAAAATACGGGTAAAATGAGTGACGACGAAATTAATGTTGATTTATTAATTTCTTCAATTAAAAAACACGAATGTATTTATCAACACGAATTTACATGCGTATTCTAGACTATTTGTTGCCGACTGCACGGACTTACTGCAACAACACAACTGGGCGACGTCGTCGTCCACGGTCGTCAGCAAGGCGACTACGCCGCAGCTCGTCGTCGATCGAGTGTCGTTGGTCTGTAAGCGCCCTTGAGGATCGTCGTGTTGCGCCTGTCTGCAGAAGCCTTAACACTGTTTCCAACTTGGGAATCGAACCCAAGACTATTAGGTCCATTTTTGAAAGGTATTAAGAGGAAAAGCGGTCGGAGAGACTGTCATAATTCGAGGATTGGCTCTCGCCTATTTTCTCCTTCAATATTGAACCAATTTAAAAGATATTTCATAAACAGAATAAGAAGGATATATACTGTGTCCCTATGTTTTCCTTTTTGATGATACGTTATTTTTGTAAGCACTAGAACCCGCAAAAAATGCTCAAAATTGCCGCTGTCAACAGAAGCCTAGTGTACAAAGACAACTATTAATGAAAAAAGCCACAAAATGATGAAAAACAACACCTTTATAGGTACTTCAACTTTCACCCCCACAAAAAACGCTCATTATCATTCATCAAAAATAATCACAATCATAATAATTTTCACGCTTGCATTAAGGCCACGCCGGTTCCGCTCATGAGTAAAGTTTCCTCCACCATTATAGAGATAAGGGTGAGAATTGAACGCATTTAGTTGATATCTTGGAATTAAACGAACCTTCAGATGGCTAGGTATTGTGCTGATGGTGATGTAAGGGCAACTTCTTATCGTTGAACCTTGTACTTGAATTTGAATGTCGAGTTGACACGCGGCGGTTTTGGTACTGCGCGATACATACAGGCTGACTTTGAATTCATTGGCAATTTTTAAGGGGTGAAAATTTGTAGAAAGAAAATAAGTTTATTTGCGCCTTATATGAAATGCCTCTGTTTATACAAAGTTCTTATTTTCGCTATTTTTGTGTTGGTCCCATTGTAGAAGTTGTTCAATGTGTTTACTAACAGCACCCCGCGATTTCACCCACATAAGTGTCGGTCCCGTAGAAATATCGGGATAAAAAGTATCCTATGTGTTAATCCTGGTTATAAACTATGAGTGTGCCAAATTTTATCCAAATCCGTTTAGGAGTTTGTGCGTGAAGAAGTGACAAACATACTCACAAATTTTCGCTGTATAATATTAAGTGTGATTTGAATGCCATGAAAGATGGTCATTAAATTCAAAGTAACAGTCAGCGACAGACTTACTACATACAGCCTGACAGCCTAGAGGCTGAGCATGGGTTGCTTGACCTTAAGATGGACATAAATCACGCTAAAGTCTATTCAGACGTTTCAAATTAATATTATTTCAAGTCAAACAAATATCAACTTTATTTTAATGGTTATTAAGTTGATTTCAGAGTGACTAGCACTATTGAAAAAGTTATAAAAATGTTTGAAGTTGTAGCGTAAACAGCCGTAAATTGAACTTTAATGTGTAGGATTTAAAGTTATTTTTCTATAAACTCATATTTGCTTACATTTTTGGCAAATAAATCGCGAATACAGATTACATACATTACGCACGTAATCCCAGAAGGGTTAGGCAGAGGTATACCTATATTACCTTTAGTACACCCACATTTCGCCAATTATGTTTAAGTCCCATGCAATAGGGGGTGATTCTATTACCATCAACCTGGCAACAAACCACACTCCGGGCTGCTACTGAGAAATTAAGATAAAAAACCTGTGAATGAGCGACAGCAGAGCAAGTACCTCCCCTTATTCAGAGAAGAAACAATAATCGATTATCACGTTTGAGTATTGCGTGTTGGCGATTTCTTAACGAGTAATTAGTCGTAAGTACTGTCCTACTACTTAGAAAACAATACACACTTGCACAAGGTCAAATTCTTAAGATACCAGACACGTTTATTTAAGCCAAGCCAGCCAAGCCCTGGCTGGAGGCCTTAATTTTGAGGAATCCACAGGCAGCTAAGCAGACGATAACCTCATAGGTTGAACAGCGAGATGCCATTCCCAAAAAAAAAAAAGCGCACATTACAGTCGCAACGGGTACATATAGTGCCATCCACGAAGACGCACCCCACTCTTCTTCCTAATCACTAGTTAATTCCGCTAGTGTTTTATTCTTTTCGATACACACTAATTACCAACTAATAAGTAGGTAATTAGTGTGTACCGACAAAACTAAAACACTATCGGAATGTTGCACACTTGTAGGTACTGTAGGCATTAGGAAAAAGAGTGGGGCGCGTCTTCGTGGATGGCACACCTGTAGCAGCATTTTCATAAAGAAAAATATATTGCGGCTTACCTTTTTTTTTTTTTTTTTGGTTGGGAAATCATCTAATGACTCTTCCCGCTCTGGGTGGAGCGGAAGGGAGTGTCAGACTCTTACTGACTAAAACCCACCCGTGTTCCTTCCTTAGCCCTTTATGTTCCGGGGCAGCGGTAACCCTTTCGGACGATCCCGCTACCCCGTCAGGATTGCGGCTTGCCTGTGGTGTGCCTTCACTGTCGATTTCCATAATCATTCACTTATGTAAAATTTGTTTCGGCGTAGTTTTCCTTGTTGACGTATGATATGCAGATTGTAATTTATTATGTCTTTATGATACAGAGTAAAGAATCTCTAGGATTTTAACTTCAACAGCAAATTAGGACCAAATACTAATCGCATTTAAACTTAATTTTTTTATTAACAAAACAAAAATACATTACCCTTTTCTTAGCTAAGTTTAATCTTAACGCTCGCACCACTTGTGAAATATTTATATAAAACAAACAAGGAAGCGAGAAATACTGCAAGTATGCATAATAATCCTATCAGTACAGTTAGTACTAGTTCTAGTTCTAGGTACTGCGCCCACGACATGTTGGCGGCGGGCGCGCGCAGATGTTTCGCGCTGCCGTGACGCAGCACGTGCTCCGTCCACCACACGACGCGCTCCAGTGGAGGCATAGGCTCATCCTTTATCACACTGCGTAATTTTCGTATATTCCGGCGATAACTGGAATCAAAAATACCGATTTTAAAATAAAAACCGCCTTAGAACAAATTATTGTCTAGGTATGCAAACATTTCGTTAGTCGACATTTTATTTTTGAAATGATAACAGCTGTATAAAGATGTTAGATATTATTTTAACGTAGCAGTAGAAATTAGGAACGGAATGTTTTACATGATGACAGTAAATACGTACAGATATACAAATTATACACAGTGTAACGGACATCGACGCGCAAAATGATACCGTGAATGCTGCACATAATTCTACGAGTACTCACCCCGCAGCGTAAAAAAATTCGTCAGTTATTAAAAAGAACCGTTTCATACAAAAGTGCAATACACCTGTGGCGGCATCTACATCACCACGTGCGAACTACGCAGCACACTGACGTCACGCAAAATTCCTGCATCGCGCAAGCAGAGTTTACCACGCAACTAGAAACTAGAATATATGCAACGTCCCGACATCAATCGTCGGACGGTTGCCCACCAGATACATCACCCATCTGGGCGGAGGATCCTCCCTTTTCTATGGAGGATGAGTGAACTTTAGACTCTGTTCGTCATACCTCTATACCACGTCATTCTCTTGCCCTAAAAATGCAATACCTGCATCGTAAAAATTTATGGAACAACTGTTTTTTTGTTTTGTGTAAGTATCATGTAAGTACTCAATATATGGTACCAGTTTGTGTGTCGATGGTCCTTGCTCAATATAGCGACAAAAAAAAATCCCTGGCACTCACAATATTTTCATTTCGATAACGTCTATTAACATCAAAAATAACAAAGATTGACTTCCTTTTAATTTCCTAAGAGGTTTTCCTTTTCGCTTTTAGTTTGAGGAAAACTGTGAAATCAATCATTGATTTAATGTAATTTAATATTGGCTCCAACAACACAAAACAATGAATAAAAGTATATTTTGTGATAATAAAATAGGAAAAAAATACTTATATAAAATTAATGTATAATGTGAAGGTTTCCCACTTTAATATTACCTACAGGCTAAACTCGTGCGGCTGTTATGACTTAGCCACGCAGGCCCCTCGGCTAAACATATGTTCGGGAGAAGCCGCTCGGTTTAGCTTGAATTGCACCGCACCTTTGTTATTGAAACGGCAATTGCCGTATTATACGACAATCCACGATGCGACAAAATGAGAAGCAAGGGCAAGTATGCTCTAGATAAACATGAGAAACGAGAAATAAATGAGGAATAGACATTTTTTATTAAATACGGCAATTTGCAATTTTTTCCCTTAAAATACGGCAAACCAGACTGTGGCATACGGCAGCTCAGACTTTTACGATAACAACACTAGTACCGAGCCAACTAGTACGAGGGTAGATACCAAACGGACTGTCGATTGGCACTACCCGAATGAAATCCGAGTATGTGTAGTACCTAATTGCTTCGGGTCTGCTTTGTTGTTCAACAAATACTGCCGAACCGAATGTACCGACCCGAACATGTGTGTAGTACCCCTTACAGTCTCTAATCTACCTTTATCAAAGCTAAAGTCATTAAAACCTAATTTAAGCTTCAGTTTTCATACCGGGGCCACACCAACGGGAAACGGCAATGCCCATCATCGCCGTAAGCACCGCGGTAATTATTCCGATAATTAACGCGATAAATTGAGTGGCCACACTTGAACGGTCAACGTCAATTGGCAATAAAATTGGCGATAATATTGGCGCTAATGTTCCCCTTGGATTTGAATATGGAAGTTGATGCTGCTGCACTGTATTATACTCGCGCTCACGATGCGCAATGACAAACGTACCTAAGTGTGGCCGCTTCAACGTTGGCAATAAATTCTCGCGGTAAGTCTCTTTGATCTAAAAAAAATAACGTCACCCGAGTTATCGCCTAACGTCAATCGGCAATGTGAATGCCGTTGTAAAATTATCACGGTAAGTTGTGGCTACACCTACGGTTAACGCCCAACATCGCGATAATCAACGGCGTTTCCCGTTGGTGTGGCCTCGGCATTAGAAGCGTTTATAAAATAGATAAAAATTGGTCCTTTTGAATCATCCATATTAAAAGGTTCTAAAAAAATTCTTTAAGCTGGTCCTTAGCTTAAAGAAAAGTTTTTGTACCTTTAAATATGCATGTCTACAAGAAAAAAAATAGATTTAAAATGCTGAATGGATTAGTTAAAGATAATAAATTTGAAGTAAGCCGCCTGTATGACCAATGTGATGATGGCTGATAGAGATGACGTCCTAATCAGCCTATAATGTCCCCACTTCCGGGACACAGACCTCCTCTCGGTGAGAGGGAGTGGGCCGTAATCCACCACGCAGGCCTAGTGTGGGTTGCTAGATATCACATCTATTCGAATTTTTAGTTCTATGACATTTCCTCACGATGTTTTCCTTCACCGTTTTGAAAGCAGTGGTGATGAATAATTTACACAAAGTAAAGCGCGGTCTGGGTTCGAACCTACGACCTACAACTCGTAAGTCGCGGCCATTACCACTCTGGGCCATCGCTGCTTCTAGCGAGATGATATCACCTGCCCCAAACAAATTTAGTTAAGACTGAACTCATCTATTCTCAAACTCAATTTATTAACGGCAGTTGATAAGCGGTCCTTCGATCTCATTATTCTTCTGAAAGAGGAATATTTAGGAATTTGGTAAATTGGAATTCATCAACATCATTATCATATCAGCCGAAAGAGTCCACTGCTGGACATAGGTCTCCCCCAAGCACCTCCACTTCGACCGGTTTTGTGCTTCTCGCATCCAACGAGTTCCTGCGGCCTTCACAAGGTCGTCGGTCCACCTTGTGGGAGGCCAAATTGGCTAAATTGGCATTATTATAGTGTAATCCTGACATGATGGCCCAGTGGCTACTGGGCCTCACCTTTCATGCACGAGGTTGTGGGTTCAAATCCGGTCAACTACCAATGTTACTTTGTCAATTAATTATGCACTTACTTTCTAAGTTTATCTTGGACAACACTGACATCGGTAAAGGAAAAAATCATGAGGAAACCTGCGGGATAATTTCGTAACACACTATTAGTAGCAATGGGTTTCATTTTGACAGATCAACAACATTCATTGCGTTGTTCACTTTGAGCAGACACATTTTTTGAACATAATTATGAAGCAATGGATTAGCAATTTCCTTTAAAATTATTCAGATTGTACAGTGTGGCACGCAATTAGGGTGCTGGACTTATAGTTATAATAGGCAATTTTTATTTGTTTTAAACTTTACAAACCTTCCATCTTCAATAACAGTAGTAATAGCATTCTTAAACTGTTCCTCAGTAATAGTATTCAGGTCGAGTTGAACTCCAATCTTAAAGTAAACGTATTTTTCCACGTTGAACCACTGGTCAGCTAACATTGGCACACCAATCAGAGGTACTCCTGCTGTGATTGCCTCGTCTGTTGATTGAAGACCTCCTTGTGTTATGAACAGCTTAACATTGGGGTGTCCTGAAAAACATAGAGATAGATACTGTAAGATACTATTTTAATGAAATAAGAAAATAATCGTAGGACTAGCCTCGTCAGGCTCAAATCACACCGAGATGGCAGCGAAGCGGCGAGTAGTTTCAGTGTCATATAATTTTAAACTTTATCTTCATTACTATAATACATAGTATCGCTTGAGAAACTTGAGTCGTCGGAGTGCTCGCGACGCCGCGGGCGGCCGCGCGGCCTTTTCAAGTTTCTCAAGCGATACTATGTATTATAGTAATGAAGATAAAGTTTAAAATTATATGACACTGAAACTGCTCGCCGCTTCGCTGCCATCTCGGTGTGATTTGAGCCTTAGTCTAGTGGTTGCAAGCGGTACTACTGAGCATATGGTCCTGGGTTCGATTTCCAAGTCGGGCAAAGTGTTTTCTATCTGGAATTTCTCAGTAGCAGCCCTGAGTCTGGATTTGTGCCCGGTTGATAGCAACAGGCTTGCCCCTATTACAAGGGGCTTAAAAAAAAACAGTGACACTCTGGGAATGCCGGCAGAAGTGAAAACAAAACACAAACGGAATACTTCGCCATCACTCACTGACATATCGGATATACATTAAGACCGAATACATCTCGGGATGTATTCGGACGGTGTTGGTGTCGGTGTTTTCGGATGTGTTCGGACAGCCGAACACATCCGAAGCGGTGTCGTTGTGGTAAAAGTGCCGTGAATTCAATGGTTTTTTTTCATCTCAAAAAGTGCCCAACGCGCCTAAAGAAGTTTTCACTTCAAAAATCTTAAATGGCGAAACGTGGGTGCAGGATGTCTCTGCCCAACCCTTTGGTAAAACCAAGGCGTGATGTTATGTATGTCGTAGTATCTATAGTACTAATAGGAAGCCTTTTAGTGTACAATTAGGAATGTTCTGCGATCAATTTCAAGTGATTAAAACCATAGACACGCCGATTGGTTCTGCTTTTCCTGGTAATGCCTACACGAGTAACAATTTATATTATACTAGCTTCTACCCGCGACTTTATCTGCATGAAATTTCATGCGCCCAGGACTCACCGCGTCGCATCGCATCGCCTGCCCGCGCTATTACTTCGTTTACGTTCAGCGTTCCTTCTGACTTGTTTTGTTTTTTCTCAGCTCCTAAATTTATTAGTTGCGATGCTAAGTAACCTTCCTCAAGAATTAGGCTATCAAATTCAAATATAATTTTTCAAATCCAACCGGCAACAAACGAACTCTTCAGATTTATTATTAGTATAGATTATAATATGTTTAAGTAATGTTGGTGACTCCTGAGAAGTTAGCTATGCTATGTATAGCTCACGTCTAAATTATGGCAAAGTTGCTATTGCATTTAAGCTCGAATTTACTTTTAATGCGGTCTAACTTATGCGGTTTTAAGGCCCACATGCCCCTGAGTTTGTAAATAAAACTAGATGATGTGATTTCGAACCACTCCAAATTGTTGCTTTGATTTGGGCAACGGCTAATCTCAAATGGACTGAAAATAAGGAGTCGGTAACCTCTTATAAATTAGTATGAGAGCGTTTGATTTGCTGTGAAGACATAATGTCTATCAATAATTATTGCGAATTTTGATGGTGATACATTACTTTTATTAAACTTTAATTCAATAAAATAATTTCAACTTACTAAGCAGATCAGGCTGCGGCAGCCACTTGGATATCCTAATGTTCTCACTTCGTCCTGGCAGCTCATCATTGTTCCACTTCCAAAGCACATTGTAAGGCAATTGAGAGAAGGCTTTCACGAGAACCTGAATCCTTTCTGGTGGTAACATTGAAGGATCCACGTTGGTACCAAAGCTGATGTAGATCACACCGTTCTTACATGAATCTAAGTACGATTTGAGGTCCTTGAACAAACAAAATAAATTGATAGATTTTTTTTAGAGCTTGTAAATAATGCTGGTGTTTGTAGGTAGGTACAGTCACGGTATATATTGAAACTGAGTACTACGCCTAGTGTCTACGTACTAGGACTAAGCGTGCAACATATGAGCAGCACTCGTCAACAGCAGAAGCAACATAAGCCTTCGACACGCGTCGAGAACGTGCCGCTCGTGTATTTGATCACCGTTCTCAAAAACCGGAGCGGCATATTGTCGCACGCGTCGTTATGTTGCTGAATCATCTAATTATACAAAATTAAATAGATTTGATTTAAATATCAGTTTATAGGTATGTTGTTTTCCTATTAAAAAAAAGGAACCGGTATAAATAACCGGTTTATTATACGGTCGTCACCGACAGGTTATTTAAATACCAGTTCCGGAACGATATTATATTTTTTCCTTATATAAATACTACAGACACATTACTGTGTCGTGTTGTGTCGTGACTTTGTATACGTCCAATCAAACGAATGTGTCCAGGACTATGTCAAATCTCAACGAGTTTACATTAGCTAACACAGCGTCAGAAGGCGTCACGACACGACCCAACACAATAATACGAGTCCAGCTTTACTCATACTGTATAAATTAAGTAATTTTTTCTCGTCTAAGCAGTGCGTGCCAAATCCAAGGAATAAGTTAGAAGGCTAACTGCCGCACTCAGTGACGTCACTTAAAATTAATCAATCATTAACTTTTATTAACCAGCACATCTTGGCACTTTCAACAATATGTTTGGCTAAAGCGTTTCAATTTATATTATTTAACTTTAACTGACTAATATAAATTGAAACGCTGTTAGCCAAACATATTGTTGAAAGTGCCAAGATGTGCTGGTTAATAAAAGTTAATGATTGATTAATTTTAAGTGACGTCTCCGAGTGCGGCAGTTAATGTAAGGGTAAACGTCTTATCTGAATACTTTAGAATGATACTAGCTGTTACCGACCGACGGTTTCTGCTACTCGCATCCTCCTATGTAAATTAGTTCATGTATTCGGATAAAAAATAGCGAATATGTTTAGTCAAGGAATACGGGTCTATCAGATTACATAATCAGCCTATAATGTTCCCACTGCTGGGACACAGGTCCACTCTCGGTGGGAGGGAGTGATCGATTTACGGCAAATCGACCATGCGAGCCCAGTGCGAGTAGGTAGCTGTCATATGTCTTCGAATTTTTGGTTCTAGGAACTATGTCTATTTTAAATTAAAAGTAATTTTAAATGGCATTAAATTATAATAATAATTTTTATATTTACATATTTATATATCCTAGAACCAAAAATTCGAAGACATGTGACATCTGCCAACCCGCACTGGACCCACGTGGTGGATTACGGCCCACTCCCTCCCACTGAGAGGAGGTTCAATGACATCTACAGTTCAGCCGATGAAAGATTGCGTTCTTGACACCACTGGTTCCTCAGTTTTATACAATCGATTACGTGTTTTGCAATTTTATATTTAGACTAGAATTGTCGCACTGACAGGGTGTTAGGAATGCATTCTCTCGACGGGCGGACTGTAATGCAATTTTGTAACATGCTATTGAACAATGTATTAGCTTCAGAGCCAAGGTCAGTTTAGACCATCATTCTTAGTTTTTCTTCAGACTATGCTATTATACACACGCTATATTAACGACCATGCAAAAAAATCTATATCAATATAAGTATATAATTTCAAGACTGAACTATAATACATATAGTCTTTAGTCATAATTTGCATTGAAACATTATTTTAGAGGAAGTAAATACACTGAAAAAATATTTTTCTAAATTTATCGGTTGTTAAAAGAATTTGTGCGAACAAATTGCGGACAACTACCCTACCAGTAGTAAATAAAATACTATAATAATACTATGTATTATTGAATGCGATCTTGGAAAATAATAGCCTAATTGGAACGATTATTTGAAGAAAGTAAGTTACATACTAAAGTTTTGAATGAAGTACTCACTGTTGGTAGTTCCTTCGGAGGTGTCTGATGCAGTCCTCCCATATAAACGACAGACGGAGGAACAGGTCTTATCCCCTCAAATATCGGATGCACGTTCAGGAATAACATATCCACATTATTCTCTAACTCTTTGACAGATGGTATCTCAGGACCAAAATGTTGTCTCAGCGCTTTATTCTCAAGCAATTCCATGTTCTCATATAGTTTCACAATGCGGTAATGATTGTACAATTCTGAAATTTTCTCCCATAAACTAAGATTGTACAGCCTCTGTCTTAAGATAGATGGATAGAGGAGCGGGTGGTCAGCTGCTCCAATTAAATCGTAGTTCCCAGGTGTAGCTCCCATAGAACTCACTAGAATCACAGGCACGTTCTTGTAAATATAAGAAAAGGCTAATGCTGGCCTTACACAACCTTCAAGCAGTAACAAATCAAACTTTTTGTTCTTATCATTTATAAGATTCTCCACCTCTTGAGATTGGATTTGTGCCTCAAACACCGAAACAAATGACCTGAGAATTATGTTCATTTGAGATAGTAGATCGTCTTTACTTCCTTTCGAAGCTGCTTTCATGAAATTCACCTGCCATATATTGTATGAAATATCATGGACGTCAATTTCTGTTAGGTTGGGAGGTGCTCCTCCATTCTTGAAGACTGGGTCCGGTGTGATGATGGTGATTTCATGTCCTCTCTTCGCTAGTTCTTGAGTCAAAGGACGGAAGACCACTTGATGACTGATAGATGGAACTGGGAACACTGCTAATATTCTCGCCGCTTCATTCGAACTTATAAATAAAACAGAACACGCAACTAAATATAATACTGACATTATTACTCGAGCAGCGATGTCGGCATACTAAGATAAATTGGGGTCTCAAGCTGTTTATATGCACTTCAATGTTACGTTTATTCGTGATCCGTGCGAGACTCAGGAAAGGAACAATAATAGAGGAAATACTGAATTTCATTTAGGGCTGATTGTTCAATCATCTGACAATATTTTATTAAAAAAAAAAAAAAAAAAGTAAAACCACCGCAGCAGTTAGTTACTGGGTCGTCGTGCACGTTACAAATACCCTCATGATAATTTATATGTAGATTTAAAAGAAAGAAACAAATTATCTAAGTATATATTTTGTAAAGGGGTTAAATATGTTAATGTTAATGGTATTTGTAATTGTATTTTGAATTGTAGTCTTAAATATATTTTAACTTGTATTTTGAATTGTATTTTAATTGTATTCTATTTGTATTTTCTTTTTTTATCGTATTTTAAATTGTATTTATGATTTTATTTTTAATTGTATGTATGGGTACCTACTACCTACCTACTCAATGTAAGTTAGATGTATGTGTATCTTTGTGGTAGTAACATTGCATTGGCGTTATAGCTGTTAAGGTGTCATTTACAACATTTTTAATAAATAAATAAAAAATAATGACCACCAAAAAAATATACTAAACACCGAAAAATTAAGTCTAAAATTACAATAGTTCTAGCTGGGCACCCCGAGAGAATAGATTTGGTTAGGTTACTTTAAACCCTTTACAGAGAAATAGGAGCCCCGCCAAGCGGGGCTCCGTCGACATAGGATGCAAGAGCGAGCAAATGAGAATACAAATAACTTTACCTCGGTATTTTACAATAAAATATAGTTTTGATTTTGGTGATCATTTACTATTAAGAAGTTTTAATTTTAATCTCTTCTTTTCTTAAAACCTTACGCAATGAATAAATACCAAAAGCTAGCAATGACGTAGTAAACAATATTACTAAAAGCACAAATAGTACAAGTTCTAGTTCTAGGTACTGCGCCCACGACATGTTGGCGGCGGGCGCGCGCAGATGTCTCGCGCCGCCGTGACGCAGCACGTGCTCCGTCCACCACACGGCTCGCTCCAGTGGAGGCTGGGGCTGATCCATAATCCAATTACGAAGGTTGACTATGTTGCAGCGGTAGCTGAAAACAAGAGATGTAATAATTTGTAATACTTGAAACTCAGTCTGGGCCAATAAATAAATAGGTAAATAAAAAATAAAAATAAAAAACATCTGAATTGAGAACCTTTTTTAAAGTCGGTTAAAATAGCCTTTATTTTCTCTGACCTTTTGTGCATAAACAATATCTTATAAACTAATAACATTGAATCCTATGTCTGCTTGTTAACCACATATTAGCAAATTAGATATTATCAGCTTCCAGGTCAGGCTGTCTATCGACATAGGCCTCCTCTATTTCCCTCCACTTACTCCTGTCCATAGCTGTTCTTCGCCAACCTTTTGGCAGGTCATCCTCCCACCTTTTTATCTGTCTTCCTCTAAGTCTTTTTCCATTTCTTGGCTACCATTCTGTGATCTTTTTGGTCAATTACTCCGTCTTAGCTCTCGATAAATGACATTTCCATTTTCATTTATGTGTTCTTGTTTTTACTCTAATGCAGCAAACAGCCTGAACCAATTACTGGAAGCCAAGTCTACTATTTACAAACTTTGGAACGGTGTGGCCATTTGAGTTTTTGAAAGATTTAGTATAAGAAATCTGTCAAAAACTCACAACGGAGAGACAATTGCAATGTTTGTAAATTAGTACACTTAGCCACTAGGTGAGAAAAGGTAAATGTACGCTATTGAACATTAAAAATCTCTTTTTCTAACACGAGGAACGTACCCACTCATTTGTGGCGCCGACCACTAAACAAATCTGATACTAAGTTCATAATGAGCTGTTAAAATTAAGTTTATCTGCATGTGATTTGCTGCTCACTCAACCAACGATTATGCAATTTGAAATCGAGCAGCGTGCGATCATGTTAATAGTAATTATGTGACGATGTCCTCCCGGGTTTGCAGTTTGCGTAAAGGCTTCATAGCAACAATAATTATATACCTAAATTAGCTAGATCGTGTCCATTCAAAGTTGAGACTCCATTTAATTTTCTCAGGGGCTGTAGTTTGAAAAATCTTTTCTTAGTGTACCTAGAAACTTACCCCTTTTGCTTATAAACGTCGCTTAAAGTTAAGTAATGGTTAGCGAAGCGACTGTTTATTGAATGACTATTTACGACGGAACGTCGCCGTCGGCACTCTCGGTACGGCTGGTCCATAAATTCAACTTCGCTCAGCGAGCTATGGAACGGGCTATGCTTGGAGTCTCTCTGACGTATCGAATCTGGTACAAGGTGATCTGGCAGTGAACTAATGTTGTCGACATAGCTCACATAATAAACAAGCTGAAGTGACAATGGGCCGGGAATACGTATTAGCCGTAAAACCGATGGGGTAGACGTTTTCTTGAGGGGAGACCGCGAATCAGCAAACGTAAGGTGCGACACCCTCATGCTAGGTTGAGCGACGATCTTCGCAGGGTGACTTGTAGCAACTTGGTGAGAGTTGCCGTAAATCAAGTTGAATGGCGTCCAATAGGAGAGGCCTATGTCCAGCAGTGGACTGCTGTAGGCGGATGATAATGATGATGAATGAGTATTAAAATACCTAATAATTATCAACTTCTTACCTGGCATCACCAATAACTGTGTTTATGGCATTCCTAAAATCATCTTCAGTAAGCGTTTCCATATCCACTTTCACACCAATGTTATGGTAAACATATCTTTCGACATTGAGCCATTGATCACCAAATATTGGTACACCAATCAGAGGTACTCCTGCTGTGATAGCTTCGTCCGTTGACTGTAGACCTCCTTGTGTTATGAACAGCTTGACGTTTGGGTGCTCTGCAAAGATGAGACTTTTATAATAATAATAATAATAACCCCATCGCCGTATCTCTACGTTGACGTCGTGGTGGGGCTTGCGCGCTCCGAACTCTGGGCCTGCGCCGAAAGAGTTTACTCTCCGGAATGGGTCTAAGGTGAGGAGCCAGACCAAGAGAGATACAGAAACCCGCAGGGCAGCATGTGGCGAGCTGTTGGGCAGTAGCGACCCCACGGACCCTATCTCCCGGGAGAAGTCTTGTTCCTCACCTCTGGCTTGCCTTTATTGGCCGGCTGGAGTGAAAAATGACGAGGAACAGAGCTCCCACCTCATTCTTGCCTTTATTGGCCGGCTTGAGTGGAGATTCGCAAGAGCAAACGTGCTCGGAGGAAGGAAGTATTCCAGTAAGATGCTGGTAGGGATCTTGACCGTACTTCCGGGATTGTCCTGATAGCCGTGGAATACCTCTCCACTCCTCATAAGCACCTCAGGACATGTTGCCCCCTTGTCGCTACGTCACTATGTGCTAGCGACCGTTTCCGGGGGCCCATTATTGAGTGTGCAAGTCACCCCCTGCCATTTTATCCGTGTATATATAAAACATTGATCAGGCAGGGGTCATAGTTCTTCCATAGTTCTTGGTAACCAGTCCACTTCAGCCACCCAAACCCATAGTCCAACTTTTTATTTTTCCTATCCTACAATAGTCCTACACCAACCGGGGGTTATCCTTGGGTGCATTTGCATAGTGCATACAGGGATAATCGTCGGACGGTGCCGCATTTCCTTAAAATTTCCTAAGGGGCCTCTGCGAGTTGGCTTCGGCCCCTCGTACGCCTTCCAAAGGACCGGGACCCCATGGTCCCGAGATATATAAATTCAAAAATAAATAATAATAATAATAATATTCCACAACTATCACACAACGCCATCTAGTCCCAAGCTAAGCAGAGCTTGTGTTATGGGTACTAGACAACTGATAAACATACTTATATATTTCTAAATACATACATATTATAGATAAATTACAACCAGACACAGAACAAATGATCGTGCTCATCACACAAACATTTGTCCTGGGTGGGAGTCGAACCCACGACCTCCGGCATAGCAGTCAGGGTCACTAACCACTAGACCATCAGGCCTGTGTGTGGTGTGTGTGTGTTATTGCTACACCGATGCTTTATTTTCGGTTTAAGGAAACATAAAGTAGGATGTCTTAGTTTGAGATTAATAAACGTTATTTAGCTAAACATACAGTACATACTAATTCCATCGACTTCGATAGTAAATTATAGTCTCGTTTCTCATTTATGAATATCTTACACTTGTAGTTTGACAGTTTTGCGACAGTGACAGCAGAATAATGCTCCGCCAGAGCATGTGCTAATTAACGTTTATTAAGCTCTCGGCCTAGATGACACATACCTACTGTAAGTGTATCTATTTAATATGCGCCTGCCACACACTCGACGAGTGGCATGGGAAGTAACGAGGAAAGGAGGCAGAGACATAGTGTGGCAACATTACTCGTCATGCCACACGTCATGCTCCTCGTCCTGCCCACTGCTCCCTATTTTGTCGGTTTTTGCGCGCGAGTCAAAGGACCGGCAATACGAGTGCGAGTGGCTGGCCACATAATCGCGCGGTCGCAGTCCGCATCGAGCGCTCGCGCAAGACGCACGCGTATGCAAAATTGGAAATTATGTCGTCGCCAAGCGTGGAATGGTCAAATGAAAAAGTGTTAATGTTTATTGATTTGTCGACGACAACGATGTATACCTATTTCTTTATTACGGATTACGGCCCACTCTCTCTTACAGAGAGGAGGCCTGTGGCCCAGCAGTGGGAACATTATAGACTGATTATGCTACTCGTATGTGTGCAGCTCTGTCGTTGAGTATTCCATAAAATGACGCTAAAAGTCTTCTGGACAGAGTTCAAATCAATTAATCCTATCATAGTGTTTCTAAATATAGCTTACGAGAATCAAGTCATAATTGATAAGAGTCACGGCGAATACGTCTCTGCGATAAATGTGATAGCCTATGTGATGCCGTATTGTATAATCGTTATCGTATATTTTTATTATTGTTGTTTTTAGGGTTCCGTACCCAAAGGGTAAAAACGGGACCGTATTACTAAGACTTCGCTGTCTGTCTGTCCGTCAGTCTGTCACCAGGCTGTATCTCAAGAACCGCGATAGCTAGACAGTTGAAATTATTTTCACAAATTATGTATTTCTGTTGCCGCCACGGATATCGAGTTGCCGCTATAACAACAAATACTAAAAACAGAATAAAATAAATATTTAAGGGAGGCTCCCATACAACAAACGTGATTTTTTGCCATTCATCATCATTCTCCTGCCCTTTTTTTTTTTTTTTTTTTTTTTGCATGGGAAATCATCTAATGACTCCTCCCGCTCTGGGTGGAGCGGAAGGGAGTGTCAGACTCTTACTGACTAAAACCCACCCGTGTTCCTTCCTTAGCCCTTTATGTTCCGGGGCAGCGGTAACCCTTTCGGACGATCCCGCTACCCATTCTCCTGCCCTTATCCCAATTTATTTGGGGTCGGCGCAACATATCTTTTTCTTCCAATCTTCTCTATTAGACGTCATCTCGGTAGTCACCCCCTTTCTAATCATATCATCATTCACACATTCCATCCATCGTTTTTTTTTTTTTTGGTCTTCCCCTACGCTTGTAGCCATCGACATTCATACTCAAAACTCTCCTCACGACATTTTCCTCATCCGTTATTTGCTCGATATTAATAACGCCAACAGGTGGATGCTTGAAATATTCACAGAATATTTAGTTGTATATACACTTTAAGAGGGGCCCGTGGCTAAATAATAACAGCCGCACAGGTCGATCGATCAGGTTAAGCTACGCTTGCCGCGGTTGGTCTGTGGATGGGTGACCATCTTTACATACCGAGACCCCTCCGTGCCTCGGAAAGCACGTTAAGCCGTTGGTCCCGGCTGTCATTCGTGGATCTTTGACAGTCGTTACGGGTCGTCAGAAGCCCGAAAGTCTGACAACCAGTCTTACCAAGGGGTATCGTATTACCCAGTAACTGGGTTGTGGAGGTCAGATAGGCAGTCGCTCCATGTAAAATACTGGTATTCAGCTGCATCCGGTTAGACTGGAAGCCGACCCCAACATAGTTGGGAAAAGGCTAGGCAGATGATGATACACTTTAAAAATAAATAATTTAATTAAAATAAAATAAATATTTAAGGCTCGCATACAACAGAGTAACAGACATGATTTTTTTGCCGTTTTTTTCCTTGTGGTATGGAACCCTTCGTTTGCGAGTCCGACTCGCACTTGGCCGGTTTTTTTTTGCACATCACGAGTCATCACGGCTGTAGCACAGACTGTAGTCCCCGAAAGGCACACAAAAATGTATGATTACGATAACACACAATCAAATAGAACAATGTAATTTTATGAAAGTGAATAGTACTGATTCCCAAAATCCAATCTCTGCTTGCATTTACTTCTTTTTTTTTTGTTAGCCTTTTTTTTTTGTTAGCCTTTTTTTTTTGTTAGCCTTTTTTTTTTTGTTAGCCTATTTTCTGTCCCACTGCTGGGCAAAGGCCGCCCCTTTTTTCTTCCAAACCTCCCTGTCTTCTGCGATCTCTGGCCATGATGACCCTTCGAATGATATTAGATCGTCACGCCACCTTCGCCTTGGTCTACCTCGTCGGCGTTGTCCTGCCTCAGGCGTCCAGTGACTTGAGTGACCATCTTTGCCCATCTCTCCGGGTGCATTCGTGAGACTACTGATTAACTTCTAATACTATTAAAATTTAAATATAATATCCTACCGTAATTAAAACTATTAAGAAACTAAAATATGGCATCGAAAAGTTCCTCCGCGTCGCTGTCGACTGGTGATGTAATCAAGAAACTGGCAGCAATGCCACCTTGTAGGTATGGCTATAAGCCCTGGCTTAGTTTGGGTATCAGTTTTAGTACCTTAAGTAAAAAAGCAAAATTATACTATATCTATGTACCTAAACCTTCTCAAGGCAAGATCTTTAACAAATAACTCTTTACGACTATCATTTAGCATCATCGAGAACAGTGCGTTCTTTTAGATCTTAGAATTTTGTAATGAGATAGGCACTGTTAGGTAGGATAAAGAGGTGACATTGAAATGCAATAAATAAAGCACTATTGTTTCTTTACGAATTCTATACAAACATCAGTTTGTTAGTTTTGGAAACGAAGTCAAAGTTTACATTCCATGTGATTACGATCTACAAAAGTTATTACAGTGTCGCAGAACAAGTGTCAAGTCCATCCTTTCAAAGCAGGTGGATGCATATGTATTTTTTTAATCACATGTATGTTAATCGAAGATAATTTGATCAAATTATTACATATAGTACTTATAGATTAACAAAAATATTATCTGAAATTCAAACGTCAAACGGTCTTTCGTATTACACAACATTGTGTAATATCTCATATATCGAACCTATAAATAGATCTAAACTTAGCTATTCACAATCACTCGATAAGCTTTCGTACCGTATTGAACATCAATCAATGTTATCGTAGGCGCTGTTCACAAGTCCAAAATCCAAGAAATTTGTCAGTTTAAATCAAAGATACGACCGGAATTCTTCCGACAGCTGTTTGCTGTCAGGGGCATGGCAAATCAGGATATCGAAATGTGTCATTCTCGATACGATAGCCTGTCGAATGGTTGTGAATAGCTGTGTGTGCTGTACAGCTTCTCATTCCAACCAGTGAATAATGATACCCCTTTTATTTATATCTACGTGCTTAAGTTTAGTGATAAGTCAAAACGCAGCTGCTAAAATACTGGCTGTATTCCCGGTTTCATCTACAAGTTGTGTTCCGTGCTTTAACTCGGGAACTAGCCAAAAGAGGACATGAGGTTACCATCATCATACCAGATCCGGCATTTCCTAAAGGTGGAACGCCTTCCAATTAGACAAAGTAGACTCATCTTTTATGGGGTACTGTTTAAAATGTTATAATAAAATACCTCCCCACATTCTTCAACTGAATGAGACAAAATTCAAGTCTTGTATAAAACGCACACTATGCAGGCAATCATATTATAAGTTAGGGGATTATATCGCTGATAAAAATGCCTGGCTCAATGCTGGTCCTGCTCCACAACCACAACTAATTGATTAACATTTGAAAATACTGTTGAAGCTGCTGAAGATTCTAAGACTATCTTCGGTTTAAAGAACTTTATTTCTCATTAAAACAATCGTCAGTTACATGAGAACAATAAATCTTATTACTAATTATATTATATCAGTGCGGGTAGAAGAAAACAAATAAAAAGAAGTATCTATCTTTGCATTGTATTAACTCAATTTTCTTTGTATTGTATAATTGCATAGCACAGATGTGAGTTCTATGTACTATAGTGCTACCATTTACCGGGTAATATGTCTTTCATTGACTTGAATGAGCCCTGGCGGCTGATAGTATGTCATGTTCACACAAATGTCTCTCTGACGGTGGCGTGTGTGTTGGATCATTTAGTTCCCTTCAAAATGGTTGAGCTGAATGGTGCTGATCTACGCGTCATGTTCGTTAACGGGCGCCGTCAGTTGGGCCTGGTCATCACTTAGCTGCCTCGGCTTATTTTTAATTATTTTATTTTTGGATTGTTGTTTTTTTACTATTTGCTGTACTCTGGATGCTTTTAACGCGTAAGTCTTTTTTTAAATAAAAAAAAGACTAAAAAGGATTGGATGTGTCGTAGAAGTTCATAATAATAATGTACAGACGTCAGCACATCAAGCTACTACAGTCTGTTAAATTTCTTTACTAGATTTTCAACTTTATCGCTAAAGTATTAGGTTCGAAGTTGATTGAGAAAATTTTACAGTTTCGGGTAGCTTGTGTGCTGGCGTCTGTACAAAGTTTATTTTTTCGTGTTATTTAGCTTGTCTTAACACTACTTACATATAAAATTAAATATATATTGCATATATCATTAACACACAATTTTCCACAAACGATCTGATTTTCGTAAGGCCAAAGACACACAATTAGGAGTTTCGTTTGGTGCCACACTTGGTGAGTAGCTTGCCCGAGTGAAAAATTAGTCACATAGGGTGGCATCAAGCATCAGCGTGGCGATTTCAATAGAAAACCAAAAAAAAACCGTCACAAATAAAATATATTTTTCTTTCTTTAAAAACACACGTTAATTCGCTAAGACCATATTATCTCACCTAGCACGCAGCGCAGCACTATGCACTAAGCAAATCACATAACAGTCTTTTCACAATTATTTCACCTCTATTAGCCAACCCAACAGCAACCTTATTGTGACGAAAATAAAGATCACTGTGATTTTGACAGTGATGCAAAATCATAAGTAAAATAACAAATTGAGGACTGTAGTTGCGTGGCTTCGACTTAACGTAAACATTTCAGACTTTTCTGCGGAGTTAGACCTAATCACGTCAAAACTCTTTAGGACTACGTTAGACCCCTTTCCATCGATTTTCATATTGCTAACCTTAGCGAAAAGCTATTCTAGCGTTACACTTTCCTTTTCATACTTATGTCTACTAGGTACACAAATCTATGAAATTTGACAAAAAAGTGAACATCCCTTACACATATCGCTTATTTGAAGAAACATCGACTTTTTTTACGTCTTTGCTTTCCTAACGTAAATACGCTTTCTAAGTGCTTTGGCATATTTAACTCATTTTTCGGAAAAAATACATTTACGTCGATGTTTCTCCAAATGAGCGATATATCTAACAATATAAATTATCATCACGCACGTTTAATTTTAATAACAGCTGCATATTGTCTTAAAGTCTTATCGTACAGGAATTTTAATGAGAAAATAAGTACTGCTATAATTATTATAAGACTTAATAAAAGAGTAAATACTAGTTCTAGTTCTAGGTACTCTGCCCACGACATGTTGGCGGCGGGTGCGCGCAGATGTTTTCCTCCACCGTGACGCAGTACGTGCTCCGTCCACCACACGACGCGTTCCAATGGAGTCATTGGTTGGTCTTGCATGATCTTTCCTAATCTTATAATATTTTGGCGATAGCTGGAAATAAAAAAATACGTTGCCTTTATATGTAGACTAAGGATATACAACAATTTAAACTTGACAAAATTTTACATCCACTTTTATTTTTGTTGTGATTACTTAGATATAGGTACATGAAGATTTTATTGGTATTGCAAAACCAGATTTTGGAAATAAAATCAACTAGTGTAAAGATCATAAATTATTTGTGATTCTATATCTTAAACTTAACACTTCGCTGCTGTACATAAGCCATCCCCAAACATTACAACAATGACTGGTCTTATACTTCCTGCATCAGATTTAACTTTGCTTTTTTGCTTTTTAGTGGGACAATTCTAATCATCATCTACATCCACGCCTGACTTCACCCACTGCTGGGCATAATCTCTCTTTTCATGTGCCAATTCCTACGCTCCTATGCCAGCCTTATCCAGGTTTTACCCGGACAATTCTAATGAGAGTAGATACTATCATTATGAAAAACCTTATCTACTAATAGTACTAACCTGTCATCTCCAATGACTTTGTTAATGGCGTTCTCTAAGATTTCATCATTAAGTGATTCTAGGTCCAGTTTGAGTCCAATATTAAGCTTTTCATATTTCTCCACATCGTACCATTGATCACCAAACATCGGTACACCAATCAGAGGTACTCCTGCGGTGATAGCTTCGTCTGTTGATTGTAGACCTCCTTGTTGTATGAACACTTTTATTTTAGGATGCCCTGCGAAGATTTAAAATGATTAATTACTAATAGCTTAGGCAAAATATTAGATGCACTGTTACAAGGAAATTTAAAAAAGAATAAATTTAATTGATATTAATTAAAATGGTAAAATAGTTGATCCAAACTGGTATAGTTAAAATGAAACTCGGTAAATTATATTTAAATGGATGAAGAAATCTTTATAAAAATAATTAAACCATAAATTCACTTACTCAGAAGGTCTGACTGCGGCAGCCATTTAGATATTTTGATGTTCTCGGTACGTCCTGGCAGTTCATCGTTGTTCCACTTCCATAGCACGTCGTAAGGCAATTTAGAGAACACTCGCACAAAAGTCGCTATTTTCTCTGGAGGAAACAATGCTGGGTCCACATTTGTGCCAAAGCTGATATAAATCACGCCATTCTTGGATGAATTTAAGTACGATTGTAAATCCTGCAATAGCACATAATTGTATTATTATTTAATCATAAGTCATTACCATCATGCTGCTCCTGTCCGTTTTTTCTTCTTTCATATATCTTCTATCAATCGTCAATATAATAATATGTAATATTTTTGTCCTGATCAAAATTGTCATCTTTCACAGATATCTTCATTCAATAAGCAGAAAAGTATGCCACACATATCGACATAAAATAGAAGACAACGGTTATAAGTATTATTTAGAAAATAATTTAAAACTACTTACATGCGGCAAATCTTTACGAGGTTTCTGGTGTATACCCCCCATGTGTATCACGGATGGAGGAACCGGTGTGTTCCCTTCAAATACTGGATGCAGGTTCAAGAAGAACATGGCAACGTTGTTATTCAACTCTTGAACTGCCGGAGTGTCAGGTCCAAAATGTGACCTGATTATTTTGTTTTCTAGGTCATAGTTGTTCCGATGAATCCATTCTATACTCAAGTAATCATATAATTCTACTATTTTCTCCCATAATGTCAGGTTATGCAACCTTCGACTAATGCTGCGATGGTACAAAAACGGGTGCATAGAAACTCCCATTACTTCGTAATTGTTACTAAAAACGCCAAAAGAACTCATTATAATCGCAGGCGCTTTGTAGATATGTGAAAATACAAGTGCTGGTCTCATCATAGCTTCTGAGATAACCAAATCGAATGTTTGGTTTTTATCATGAATCAATTTTTGCACTTGTTCATCCTTTAGTTGTACATCAAAAATGTTAGTTATTAGTTTGTAGATTATGTTGAAATCTTCCTGTAAGTTGCCTTTCTTGCCCTTTGGTTTGACCACGAATTCTTCTTTCCACATTTGATACGATTCCTTACCGACATCAATCTCTGTCAGATTGGCAGGTGCTTCTCCTTTAGGGAATGCTGCATCTGTTGTGATGATTGTGACCTCGTGCCCTCTCTTAGCTAGTTCATGCATAAGAGGGCGGAACACGACTTGATGACTGATAGATGGAAATGGGAAAACTCCCAATATTTTCGCAGCTTCATTTTGATTAACTACTAAATTTAAACACGTAATTAAGGTTATTTTGAGAAGTATTGACATGCTGTACATTTGTACAACCACTTTGGTTAACTAGAAGAGATCAACTATGCCGTTGGACATTGTCTCCGTCTATTTATTGGCCCTACATTAAAATATGTTACGCTCATGACTTTTAATATTACTATCAGTCCCAGACAATAACACATGACGTTGTCTTTTATAGAATACTCGATTCTATAGTTATTTCATATTACTATCAAGAAACTATTTCATCGTTGTCACGTACTTATCTTGTTTTGTTGAATAATTTTGATGAGGCTTCCCCGATAAGATTTATTTTTAGTGAAATCTTATCTTCAGCATATAATATACTAGCAGTGCCCCGCGGTTTTACCCGCGTAAGTTTCGATCCCGTGGGAATATCGGGATAAAAACTATTCTATGTCCTTTCCCGGGACTCAAATTATCTCTATGCCAAATTTCATCTAAATCGGTTCAGCGGTTTAAGCGTGAAGAGGTAACAGACAGACAGACACACTTTCTCATTTATAATATTAGTATGGATATATAATTATATATAGTATGGATTACGTTTAAGTATAATTATAATCTTTTAGTACTTAACAAAAAAAAAAATCATCTTAGGCTAAGCGCGCACTGCGATGCGATTTTTCGTGAACCCTAGTATATTGGTATTATTCACAGATTAGCGAATAAATTTTGCGCAACGATTAAATTTCGTGGTGTACGCTTAGCTTTAACGTGATAGTTTATTTATGTGAGTACGGTGACATTCATTTGTAAGCACGTGCAGATAATTGATTAGGAAGTGACGTACTAAATCCGTAAAAATATTGAATATTGTCATGAGTCAGACTAAATATTTTAGTACTCGTAGTTCTACAGCTCTTTGTGAAGGTGCTTGTCTGGGGGAAATATTTTTACGGAACGAAGTTCCTTATCGCGCGTGTAAAACTTGACCCACACGCCACTTTTGTAGTCATAACAAAAGTGTATAATTAAACTTAACTTTTGATAGAATAGAAGTATTCTTCAAATAATTGTACGTTTATTAATAATGAATTTAGTAAGCCTCAGAAGTGGCATGATAGATAAGGAATTCCTACCGCTCATAAATGTAGGTACACACATTTGTTCCCAACGAGTAACAACCTCAAATGTCACACTGTTACTCGATGGGATTTTTTTCTGAAAAAATTCCCAACCGGTCACACTACCAGTCACGGGAACTCGCAATTTTCTCTTTCTAGCTCTTTTTTTTCTATTTGCGCAAGTCGTTTCTGGCACTCGCCGGCCGCTGCCGCGGCACCGCTCGCTTCGCTCGCTCGGCTCGTGCGTAGAGGGGTCTCAGTTTTAACCTAACCTAACCGATTGTTCCCAACGAGTCACACTGTGACATGTTACAGTGTGACTGGTTGGGAACACACCCTCAGTTTTAACCTAACCTAACCGATTGTTCCCAACGAGTCACACTGTGACATGTTACAGTGTGACTGGTTGGGAACACACCGGTACACACAGTGACAACGTTTTATTAGTACGATGACAAGACATGCAACTCTTGTGCAAATATATGGGTCACGTTTAAGATCAAACTGCCGTCCAGATAAATGATTTGCATTTATCTATAAACATTAGACACTAATATGAACATCATTAAGAGGACTACATGACCTAAAGCGCGGTCTTTGTCGGACTGCATAGAAAAGAAAGAGAAGCGCGATGCCACAACGCTGGTAATTTATTGCAAAATATGAAGCAATTATCGATTTACGAAAAATCTAGTGTTTGGACAAAAAAACTAAAACACTATAGTTTTAGTATGTTGCTTGTAGAATAATCTGACAAAAAATCATAATTATTGTATGTATATTAGTATGAATTTTGTTGTAAAAAAAAAGTTTTTAGAGGTATCTTCATAATTTTTTTCTATCGTACCAAATAAGTTGTATTATGTTTTCAACACACTATCTTCCTCGCATTTATCCTGAAGAATATCATATATTTTTTTGAGTTTTTTTACTGTAGTTTATCATATACTTTTATTGTTTCTAAAACTTGCGTTTTTTGCGTTTAGGTCCTGTAAGCCCCTTAAATGAGACCACGTTCGCACTAGCGCCACCTATTATTACCTACATGACAGTTGTCTGTTCTGTGTGATAAGCCCACCCAGGCCCACCCACTGATGGGTATAAGTCCTCCTTATTATTCTGCCATATTCTAGACAAAATCAAACTGGTTGCTAATTTAATAGTTTTTTTTTTTGACATTAATTTACATTCTGTAAGTAATTCCCAATTTCGATAGTGTACATAGGGACAGTCGATATGTAACTTAGCTTTCTACTAGCAAAACCTAGTGATGCCAAATTCTAAAGCCCGAAAATGCGTCATATTTTATATCGAAGCTTAGACATATTCACCCATTCGTATTGGTAAATCTTATCATTTACTAGTAAAACCAAAGATTTACCAATATTCGGGCTTTTACAGTAACATGTAGATAACATAATAGATACCACGGTATTAAGATAGTGTCTGTATCGTGTGGAATATTATTTGTAGTTTTCTTATCACTAGTGATGATTATTGAAGATAAGATTTTCTTGCCTTCCGCGTTCAGGGCACCTGAACCTGTCTTCTCCAGCTGGTTTCTTCAAGAAGTCGATTTATACATATTAAGTGGTCGCGAGCACTACGGCTGATGTGAGGTCCTGGGTTCGATTCCCATGTCAGGAAAAGGGTTTTTTTTTTTTTTATTTAAAATTTCACAGGAGCAGCCCGGGGGCTAGATTTGTGCCTGGTTGATGGCAATAAGCTCACCCCCTATTACATGAGACTTAAACATGACATGCGAAATGTGTGTGTACTAAAGGTACACCTCTGCCTAATCCTTATCATACAGGTGTAGTGTTATTTTCTGTAGAAAAATCAAAATTTGATTTGTAACAATAGAGATTCAATTGTGTCTTAGTCGACTGGACCCGCGGGTTCAGTTCGTGTGGGTCCAGTTGACTAAAGACTCCTGTTGAGCTACTCAATCAACTCAGCCTATTGCAGTCCACTGCTGGACATAGGCCTCTCCCAGGCTGCGCCACAACACCCTATCCTCCGCCTTCCGCATCCAGTCAGTCCCAGTCAATTTTTAGGTCGTCCGTCTGGAGAACGTTCCACACTACGCTTGCCGATACGCGGTCTCCACTCAAGGACTCGTCTGCTCCACCGGTCATCGGTCCTTCGAAAAATATGGCCAGCCCACTGCCACTTCAGTTTGCTTACTCTGCAAGCAGTTTCGGTAACTCCGGTTGAGCTACTATAGATTAAAAAAAAAATAGGATTATACTATGTTTATGGTTTTGCGGTCGCTAAAGGATCAGCACCCATTAGGGTGTTGCGCAATTATGCGCAACTATGTGCAACTCACTATCAATCACAATCTGACTAATTTTTTACGATATTGCTAATCCGTTGCTTCATAATTATGTTCGATAAAATTGTCTGCTCAACAACGTAAATAACGCAATGAATGTTGTTAAATTGTCAAAATGAAAGTCATTGCTTCTGTTAGCATGTTACGCAATAATTACCCCGCAGTATGCAAGTAGGACCATTTTCTTCCTTTTTGGAGCGTATGTGGTAGACTTCATGGTGAAAGCAAAAATTCGGCACAGTGTTATATTTCACGTGTTAAAATTAAATAATTATGATCTTTTAGAAACTTTTTGCTCTTATTAAAATTGTTTTTTTTTTTATTTTTTTTTTTATTTAAAATTTTATTCATTTCTGTAATGTCTAGAGGACACCTGTCAGTTTCATACAAACGAACTCAGACCAAATAACAAACAAATACGTGTTTTTCGAATTTGATCTTTATTAGCTTTGCTTGCGGCTAAGTGATAACACGCATGGGTCTCATCGATCAGGTTACGCGCTACGCTTGCCGCGGTTGGTCACCATTTTACATAGCAAGCCTCCTTGCCTCGGACTTCGTCGGAGTTGGTCCCGGCTATCATTCGTGGATCTTTGGCAGTTGTTACGGGTCGTCAGAAGCCCGAAAGTCTGACAATTAAGTCTTATCACGGGGTATTGTATTACCCAGTAACTGGGTTGAGGAAGTCAGATAGGCACTGCTAGAAATGCTGCTCTAAGAGGTGTCAGGAACGCATTCTCTTGACAGCGGCGGCGACTGTAATCTCACGTGGACAGTTAACAGTCAAAACATTATTCTATTCAGATGACCACTCACAGACAGGCATTATATCTACGGAAAAAAGCAATATATTAATTAGTTATATTTATTATGTCTCATGACATTTCTCGGGACCCCCGGAACTTTTGAAGGCGTACGACCAAAGCCAACTCGCAGAGGCCCATTAGACGTTTTTAATTTAATGAGGCACCAACCGACGATTATCCCTGTTCGCACTATGCAAGTCCAGCCAAGGAACACCCCCGGTCGGTGTAGGACGATTACAGGATATGGAAACAAATATATTGGATTATGGATTAGGTTGGCTAAAAAAGTGAACTGGTTATAATATAGTAGTATATAGTCCTAGGACTATGGAAAGATTATAGCCCCTGCCTAATCAATGTTATATATATGTCGCAGCCAACTGGTTTAATTAGCCGTTTAGTTAACCGCCTAGCCTTTTAACTAAACGGCGCGCGGCGACCGTTCAACTAACGGCCTGAATGATATTCAATAATTATAGTTTAGGTTGGAACTGGAATCAATCCCGCGAGCGCCGAATTCATCGCAGTAACTAAGCCAGGGCACCCCGACCAAGTAGGTTAGGTTAGATCTGTGATCAATCGCGCGCGAGCCGAAAGAGCGAAGCGAGGCGAGCACTACTTCCAAAGGTCAGGCGGTTAACTAAATGGCTAATTTAACCAGTGGGCTGCGACATATGAATTACACGGATAAAATGGCAGACGATGACTTGCACACTCGATAATGTGCCACTAATGACACATGTAATTTATAATACTTTAAAAGTGCCTACTTGAGCTGATAAGAACTCATCAAGCAAATACTTATTTTAATACGTATCCGTACTGATTATATAATTTATATAGGGTGACTGGTAATTAGTGGCCGATACCAAAACACGTGATTGTACTCGTGATAGCAAACAACTTTTACTATGGGACCAAACCTGAAATCGCGAAAAAAAATCAGCTGTTCCCTATATTTTGACGCGTTATACGAACATAAATGTAGGGAACAGCTGATTTTTTTTTTCGCGATTTCAGGTTTGGTCCCATAGTAAAAGTTGTTTGTTATCACGAGTACAATCACGTGTTTAAGTACCTATCGGTCACTAATTACCAGTCACCCTATATAATTTATATATTTGCCTGCTTTTCAAGTCATACTCAGTTACCACGTGTAAAGTGTATCCAAGATTAATAATTAATCTCAGATACACTTGACACCCTTTCACGTGGTAACAGAGTATATAATAAACATCAATAAAGGAAGTTTGTTTACATTAACATAATACTTTGCGTAAGGCTGCGTTCAGACAACACGCGCCCGCTAAGCGCACGCCACGCGCGTCAGCACCCACGTCTAAACTCGCTTTGAAATTTGCGCGTGCTGAGCGCGGGGCTAAGGCGGGCACACCGCGTGTGCCCGCCTTAGCCGCCGCTAGCTTATTATATTCGTTTTTCTCACATATTCTAAAACTTTTTTAAAAGTTTAAATATTTTGTATTTCCGTCCAAACGTTAAAACACAAAAAAAAAACAAAGAAAGAGGTTATTTTACAACTACCTACTACAATTTTTTGGGTTCCGTACCTCAAAATTAAAAACGGAACCCTTTCAAGATCACTTCGTTGTCCGTCTGTCTGTCCGTGACCCTTTTTCTCAGGAACGTGTAGAGTTATCAAGTTGAAAATAATATCAAATACTCAGGGGCTGCAATCCCATGAAGCAGTGAAAAAATCAAACTTCTAAGTCAACGCAATCAAAAGGTACGGGCGTTTATGTTCCGTTAATGCCGCATATTTTGACACTCAGAACGAAATCAAAATCTATAGGGTACTTCCCGTTGAACTAGAATCATGAAATTTGGCAAGAAGCAATGACATGTAGCACAAGTAAAGGAAACAATCCGGAAACCGTTTTGTAGTTACATTACAAAAAAAAAACCGTGATAAAATATTTACATACCTACAAATTTGTACGGAACCCTCGGTGCGAGAGTCCGACTTGCACTTGACGGGTTTTTGTTTATTGCAATGAGGACTAGTTTTCAGTAAATTCAACGCCTACTTTCTACCGTTTAAAATCGCTGTAATAACTTTTCTAACATTTGTAGGATGAGGAGCAATTAAACGAAATTGTCTGTGAAATTAGTCGAGTTATAATTATTGTAAACAAAAAAGAAGTAAATGAAACACAAAAGACAAAACAGAAAAGGGAAAACAACGGAACTTATGTTATGTGACCGGGTCGACGCGCGGCCAGACGGCGCGTATGTGTTACTCTACGTGGGGCTCGCGTAATACTAAATCGTGCCGCCCGCGGCGCGGGTCACCAACTCGGGCGCCATTGCGGGCGGAGCGTCGACTCGGTTGAGGGGGCTGAGGAGTGCGGGCTTGTGGCGAATGACTACGCGCTACAACCTCCCCCTCCAAGACAGCAGAAGTCTCTGGAGTTGGCTTGGAACCCAATACCTTACGAGGACGGCCCTTCTTCCTGTTGTGACTGACTACGTCGGAATCGCCTACATAAGGCGTTAGGAGGCTGGCATGATACCTGCCTCGAGGTACTTTATCCTTATCGACTACTTCATAAGTAGTCGGTGAAACTACTTTACCGACACGATACGGACCTTCGCGACGCGGAGCAAACTTACTCGTGTATCCTTTTGCTGCCTGACTAAGGCGATGACTGTCCACAAGGACGAGGTCACCCTCCTGATAGCAGGGCCCCGGACGACGATGTTTGTCGGCTGTTTCCTTACGGATATCTTGTTGGCGTTCAACTCGCCACTTTACCTCCTGCAAGCGATGTACGAAGTCGCGCAAATACGGCGATATTTGCGGCACGAAATTCTCCTGTTCTACGATAGCCCGCAGATCGTGGGCTACGTCCACCGGGGACCGAAACTCGCGTGCAAAAGTCAAGAAGGCGGCGGAGTGGCCAGTGCCCTGATTATAAGCTGTATTTAAGGCGAACCGGACAGCGGGCAATACTTCTGGCCAACGTCGATGTTCCGGATCCAACAGGATTGCCAACATTTTCTTCATCTCACGATTCTTTCGTTCAGCGGGGTTGGCCTCGGGGTGATAGACGGGAGTCAAGGATTGCTGAACCCCAAGGACGTGCATGGCCTTCTGCATCACCGCTGAGACGAACTGCGTCCCGTTGTCAGATATTACTCGACGGGGGAAACCATATCGCATGAAAACTTCTTCGATAAGTGCTTTTGCACACGACTCAGCAGTCGCATCGCACAACGCAAACAATTCCACCCACCGGCTAGCGGTGTCCTCTACCAGAAGAATCCACTTCTCTCCCTTGTTGTGAATAGGTCCATTGCCAGGACTTCAAAACGCTGCTGTGGCACCGGGGTCTGGAGTAGACCGGCAGGTTTAAGATTTGTGGCTTTATATTTCTGACACAGATCGCAGGACTTTAAGTACTGTGCCACGTAAGTTCTCATGTTTCTAAAAAAGTATTTTTCTTTGATCTTCCTCAAGGTCCGCTCCAAACCCAAGTGTCCAGCCGTGGGCGCATCGTGAAGCTCCTTCATGAGCTCGGCCTGTAATGACTCTGGAACAACTAGTTGAGGTTCTTCGGAATCACCATCCGGGTCACAGCGGTACAACACGCCTTGCGAAAGATAGTAACCTCTGTCAGTCCAGCGCATGGCTGCGTCTGGGTTATTGGAAGTGGAACCCTCAAAATCTTCTATGATTTTGTTTACCTCGGGATCCTTAAGTTGAGCATCTCTAATATCCTCTGGTTTCCTCTGAGGTAGGTCAACAATCACCGGACAAATGCTGCAAGAACTTGTAGCGCTCGGCTCTGCAACATCGGCGTGTACTGGTCGACTGAGAGTATCAGCGACTAAGTTAGCTCTTCCAGGTGTATACTCGATATCCAAGTTGTAGCACTGAATTTTCATTGCCCAACGGGCCAAACGACCACTGGGTGTCTTCAGGGACAGGAGCCATTTTAAGGGCTGGTGATCGGTAGCCACACAAGTCTGCGCTCCTTCGATGTATCCTCTGAATTTGTCCAGAGCCCAGACAACCGCTAGGGCTTCGCGCTCTGTCGTGTGGTAGTTACGCTCGGCGGACTCTACATCTTTATACCCATCCAAGAAGCGAACGACACAAAAATAAAATATGTGGAAGACGTCATAAAAAAGCAGTATTTAATAAAAACATTTTGGGCATGGCACCAAAAGTATACAATAAGTTGCCAAAAAGTATCACAGACCTACACAAAATGAACCAATTCAAATTATGTTTGCACGAATTCTTAGTTGCAAAATGTTACTACTCAATTAATGATTATTTAAATGAAAGATGAGTCTATTTTATCTGAAATGGCACCACAAATATAAATATTATTGAAATTTTGATCTGACTTGTGTATTATGATAATTGACATTTTTTATATTGACATTCTATTTTTTAATGTAACTCAATTTAAAATTTATCTGTTGCTATTAGTACATTCATATATTAATTTGCACACCTCAGTAGGTTATAATACAATGTACCTTTCATACTTGTAACACCTTTTTAACATGTATTATGCAAATAAATGATTTGATTTGGACGTCAGCAACCTACTCGCGTACTCAATAGGTCTTTCTTCGGTAGGATTCTCACCTTGCATTAATACTGCTCCAAGCGCATAAGCACTTGCGTCCGTGCGCAGAACGAAGGGTTTCTCAAAGCTTGGTTGGCGAAGAATGGGACTAGTTGAGAGCCGTAGCTTAAGCTCTTCAAAAGCTCTTTGCTCATTCTCCCCCCATTGTCAACGTCGATCCTTCTTTGTAAGGTCCGTCAAAGGACGCGCTACTTCTGAAAACTGCGGTATAAATTTTCGAAACCAAGAACAGGTTTGCAGGAAAGTCTTTAGCTCTTTAAGGTTTGTCGGTGGCTTCATGTTCACCACCACTTCCACCTTCGTGGGATCAGGCTCGATTCCACGTTCTGAAATGACGTGTCCCAGGTAAGTTACTCTATCCCTAGCGAAAACACACTTACTTCTGTTTGCTTTCAGGTTGAACAAGCGGAGGCGCTCGAAGACCTGCTGCAGATCCCTCACATGAGATTCTAGATCCTCGGAAATCACAAGGATGTCATCCAGGTACGCTACCACAGTGATGTTCTTCAAACCAGCTCGAAATCTGTCAATAAGGCGTTGGAAAGTCGACGGAGAATTCTTCAAGCCAAACGGCATACGCCGGAAACGAAACATTCCAAAGGGTGAAATAAAAGTCGTTTTGTCCCTGTCTTCAGGAGCTACTTCAATTTGCCAATACCCAGCCTTCAAATCGATGGTTGACATCACACTGTTAGTCTTGGTGGACTGCAGAACCTCATCAATAACAGGTAAGGGATACTTATCCGTTTTTGTTACCTTATTCAAGGCTCTGTAGTCTACGCAGAATCGTATTTCTCCGTTTTTCTTTGGCACCAGCACTACGGGAGATGCCCATGGCGATTCTGCTTCCTCAATGACTTCTTCTTCTAGCATTCTATCAATCTCTTTTCTTATGATCTCTTTCTTTGCCGGTGTCACCCTGTAAGGCGGCACTGAAATTGGAGCACTGTTCCCAGTGTCTATTCGATGCAAAGCAAAAGTAATTGGTCCTCCCCCTGGTTCAAAAATATCCTTATTGGACTCCAGCAGGTTGGCCAATTTACTGCGTTCAGTTGGTTGCAGGAGAGTACCCTCGTCCTCGCGGAGACAAAAGGTAGCACACACAGTTTCGGAACGACCTTCCTCATATAAAATGGGATAAATTACCTGTGAGCCTTCCACAGACCAAGAATTCTTATGGAAGTCAAGTACCATGCCAGCATCCCTAATGAAATCTATGCCGAGCAACGACTCCTCAGCCCCAGGTAACACAACAAAATGGGTGGGTACAACTCTATTACAAAAATGAACATCAACCAAAGCAGTCTCTACATTTAAACAATTTATAGAACCATCAGCAAGCTTAATTTCAGAATAGGTTTTTACAAATTTTTGACCATTTTTATCTAAAACATTTTTTAAACTAACACTAGCTATCGACAGTTTAGCACCGGTATCTAAGAGAGCACTACCGTTTTCACCATAAATTGTAATTTTTAACTTCGGCCTATCGCGCGGATCCAACGATCCCACATCACACGCGGACACTGATTGGAAAGGAATATTTAACTTCTTCTCTTTACACTTTGTGCAGTTTGAACGAATGACGCCGGGTGCTCCACACCCAAAACACGTAATCGAAGATGCTGGCGAAGGCGACTCTCCCTCTACGGTACCCTCCGCGTCCTTGGCTTTTTTTTGTTTTGCCAGCCGCTGACAAGCCTCTTTGACATGGCCGTACTGTTTGCAGTAATTACAGTGGGGCCTTGTCTTACTTGTAGAGGGCCCAGCCGTTGACCGCGGAGTCGGCGACGACGAGGACGTCGGGGGTTTTCTATCCGCAGAGACACGCGGGCGGGATTCGTCAAGAATATCTTCAACGCGGCGCGCCTGCGTCAACATTTCCGCAAAAGAATTAAAAGCGGTGCGCGGTAGCTTTTCTCGAATGTGGTGGTTAAGCAACCCATACGCCATGTCCAACTGAACCACCTCTGGAAGCAGGAATGGTGGTAACTGAGAGATTAAGGCCCGAATATGGCACACAAACAAATCCGTAGCTTCGTCTACTCGTTGTTCCCGTTCAAATATTTTTCTATATAATTTATGCGGCGGCAATCGTGGTCCAAATGTTTGCCTTAACGACTCTACAGCAACTTGCCAGGAGACGGTGGTATCCTTTACTCCTTGCCACCACGTGGCGGCAAGCCCCGTCAACAACATGGGTAAACCACGAAGAGCGTTGTGGTCGTCGACGCCAACACACTCTTTATACGTCTCTACCGCATCGATGAACGCCAAAACATTGCTTGACTTGTCGCCGTCGAAACGCGCCGTACACTTGGCGAAGTGGCCACTATGGCCAGAATAAACTGGTGTACTTACAGGTTCGCTGCGACTTAGCCTGTTTATCAGCAACAGGAGTTGCTCGGTCGACATTGTGACCGGAGCCGCTGCAGCGGCAGCAGCCAGCTGCGGATCCTCCGCGGCCACCTGCGTGGCGGCGGTGTCGGCGGCAGCGCCACGCGGAGCCAACTCCGGCGCGGGCGCAACGGGCGCAGGCGGCACCATGCCCTCGGACAAGGCGCCAGCCAAAGTCGGACTAGCAGCGCGTGATCTCGTTAGCACCATTGTGAAATAGTCCACAAAACGAACGAAACACCAACATAGGTAGTTTAGGTTCCACCTAAGCACTAAGACTGTTCGCAGTCTCTCAACACTTCCACAGATACTCAATAATTACAGATCGCGTCGCGATACAAAGTTACAAACGGATTTAATAGCAACACACGACCGTACACAGCATAGAAACACACCTAGACAGGATTTAGGTAGCTATTACTGGTCTAAACTTCTCAGAGTTACGCGATCAAACAGTCAATTAAATTATGAATAGTTACATTCACGGCACAGTCTTTTTGGTCCGTAATCTAGGTTCAGGTATATATCGAATTACCTGCGACGAAACCTAGCGCACAAATTACGACCTTGCGCCTACGCCTTATGCGCGAAAATGCAACCACAGTATCGAGCGTTACACGAGCGCTGTGACAAATATACTTCCCGAAGTGGGCGGAGTCTCGCCTCCCTGGCACACGAGTTCCGCGAAAAATATGCTTCATGAACCTAGAACGTGCGTTCACTGTTCGCGCGCTTTTCTGTATTATGTATAACGTACCACCAACATTTAGGTAGACTTGATATTTTGATAGTTTAAGGGCCCCTTATTCCGAAAGTTTAGGCATTTTACGCACCGAGACGGCGCGCGTCCGCGTTGCACAGGAGCCGTCGCGATATGAACTCTGGTGACCTATGGCGGCGGGCGAGCACGCCACATTATAGATAAATAAATCAGTAGGTCAAATATTATTGGCGTGCTGGTAATAATAGCTTATTTGCAACAAAAACGTATAGCTTCATGTGCTGTCCACTGCACTATTGACTGTAAACACTAAATACACTTAGGTATATTGTTATAAATGTATGACTTTTTTTTATTGCTTGGTAAAATCATCAAGTGAGTACAAGTAGTGACCGATAGCCATGTTCAATTTCTCTCAAATCTTCATAAACATAATAAAAGAATGTAATAATAAAAAAAAAACACAACATACCTAGGTACTTACACCTCCTTGAATTTGACCAGGATGCAAAACTGCACTTTGTAAAGGTATAAGAATGTTTCCATTATAGATTTAAAATTCTAGTCCTACTGACTTCGCTGGTCTGTGTAGAGAAGTAATTATATTGTGAAGTATTTATAGAATAAGTACTTACGCAATACATTTTCGGATTTTTTTCTTAATTTTGTTTTTTCTATTCGCCATTTTAATTACTTATAATACAACACGTTTATTTACGCGCGCGGCAACGATAATTTGTGGTCGCGAGCAAAAGTTGCATAGGTCCTCCCTCGATGACGTCCGGCAGGACAATGTAAGGACAATGGCGCGGTGCGCGCGTGCCGTTTTCAAGTATTTATTTTATATTAAAAAAAATAAGTGCCATATTATAAATTTATCCAATAATATCCCTGTCAAACCCGATTAGTAAATGAAATGTTAAATTTTCATAAAAGTTGCGTTCCCCCAAGTCTCATAAAACTTAAAATACTTTCAAAATCGACTTTACTTCAGATTTTTTTTTTATCGAGCAAAATGTTAAATAATGTGTTTTTAACCAAAAAAGTCACTAGATCAAAGATGTATCTGTACTATATATTTTTTTACGGATTTAAATATGGTGATTTCTCTGAAAAAAACTCGATCTAGAAACGTAAATTTCGAAAAAGGGGCCCTTAATGTTTACACACTACACGACACAAATAATATTAGTTATTAGTTCTAACACGGGAAAGTTCTGCATTTCCAAAATGCTAGTTCACTGATTCACTCACGGTTCAGCTCCACGTTAGGCTGCCAGTTGTAGGATGAGGAGCAATTAAACGAAATTGTCTGTGAAATTAGTCGAGTTATAATTATTATTGTAAACAAAAAAAAAAGTAAATGAAACACAAAAGACAAAACAGAAAAGGGAAAACAACGGAACTTATGTTATGTGACCGGGTCGACGCGCGGCCAGACGGCGCGTATGTGTTACTCTACGTGGGGCTCGCGTAATACTAAATCGTGCCGCCCGCGGCGCGGGTCACCAACTCGGGCGCCGATGCGGGCGGAGCGTCGACTCGGTTGAGGGGGCTGAGGCAAAGAGTAAAGTAACTATAGAGGGAAAGAGTGACAACTCTGTGGTAAAATTTGCATGTATGGAAAGTGCTGCCACCTTGAGTTTGGTGGGTGACCTAAGGCTCTAATAAATATACACATACCTATAGCTAAGCATACTTACTATAAGTAGCGAATCTTTATTATAATGTTTAGGGTCACAATCAGGGTTTAACAAATAATAGTAACAAGTAACAATTTTAACATAATTAGCTGAGATAAACTCGGGATTTCGGGAAGCGCATCAACGTCGGGAAAGCCGGAGTTGCGGAGTTGACAATGATAATGGCGGATGGCCGGCGGCGACAATGACATTTGTTTGACAATTTGACAAACAAGAAAATGGCTGCCAAGTTTTTTTAACCCACCAAACTGCAGATGTCGCTGTCGTCTATGGAAATAGATGACAGTGCTAAGTGTGCCCCCCCTGGGCTGAGGAGTGCGGGCTTGTGGCGAATGACTACGCGCTACACATTATTAGGTTTAATTATCGTTATTTAATTTCTTTATCAATCTTTAATCGGCGTCTTTGTTAGTTTGCAAGATAAATTTATTTATTTATTTATCTATTTATTGAGGATAATGAAAGACACTTGTCCTTGGTTGATCCATATCTACTTTCTAACTATACATCATAGGTTTAGATATTTAACTAAAGGTAAACAAATCGTAAAAAGGGTTTTTTTATAGATGACACTTTTTGTTTCAAAATAATTATGTTACCTACAATTTAAATATATTTCAGATTTTTACGATAATTTCCTCTTTTATTAGTGTGTTAAACTTTATAATTATTCTTCAAATTATTCTTCATAGATGTAAAATATTACCGGTTATCATGTGAAACTTTTTGACGTTTTCATTAAAAATGCATAATTAAATTATATATTTAGCTTCGTTAAAAGTGTGTGTGATTAGGTTTTGGTGAAATTTTGGTTTTTATGCTTGCATCCCTGTACATACATACAATAAATAAAATGATTTTAAAATTTGTAACAAAAGGTTTAGCACCCATGAATCACGTGGTTTTTTATTACCTATACTTGTGAAATACTTATTGAACTTCAAAACGTATAAAGATAACTTCAGTACATTGTAGGTATTCATTGATGACGGTCGGCAAGTGATAATAAAATACTAAAATGAGACGATTCTCGTATCTAATTCTGTGTTGTGTATTCTTTGCAAGTCACAATGACGCGGCAAGGATTTTAGCAGTGTTTCCTATACCGTCTATCAGTCATCAAGTGGTATTTCGGCCATTAACCCATGAACTAGCAAGACGAGGACATGATGTGACAGTTATTACACCAGACCCTGCCTTCCCTAAAGGAGGAACACCACCAAACTTGACAGAAATCGATGTCCATGACATATCGTACGATTTATGGACAAAAACATTTATGGCATCTACACAAGGTAATAAAGATGACGTCATCATGGTGATGGACGTGATTCTACAAGCGTTGACGTTGATAGTAGATGCGCAACTCAAAGATGAAAAAGTGCAAAATCTGATAAATGATAAAAGTAAACAGTTTGATCTACTCTTCTTAGAAGCTTGTGTACGACCGGCACTAGCATATTCTCATATTTACAAGGCACCGGTGATTCAAGTGAGTTCTTTAGGAGCAGCGCTTGATAATTATGTAAATATTGGAGCTCCAGTACATCCAATTCTTTATCCTTCTGTTACTAGGCAGAGACTTCACAATCTCACTATGTGGGAGAAAGTAAAGGAATTGTATTACGACTATATGACAAACAGATTGTATGCAAACAGTCAAAAAGCGGAGAATGCAATGTTGAAAAAGCATTTTGGTGATGATATTCCACCGGTAGCAGAGTTAAACAATAATGTAGATATGCTGTTCCTCAATGTTCATCCAGTGTTTGAAGGTATTCGACCTGTGCCCCCAGCTGTGGTGTATATGGGTGGTCTGCATCAGAAACCACACAAGGAATTACCAGCAGTAAGTAATTACATTTCATATCTATGAGAAATAATAATAAGACAGCCTATTATTGCCCCAGCACAAGCCTGATCATAATATTCTATAATTATAGAAAAACTAGCTGTCCCGGCGAATTTCGTACCGCTTCAGAATTATTATCGAAATCAGTCACTCTGTTCTCGAGATATCATCAAAAAAGCCGTTCCTTACAAAACGTATGAGAAAATGAATTATCTTAATTTTTCGTGTCATTTTCCCATGTTTTAATAGTTTTTCTGTTATTCGGGGTGGAGACAAATCGAACAAATCAAAGATCATAAAACTCGGTCCAGCCGTTCTTGAGTTATAAGTGATGTAACTAACCCGACTTTGTTTTATTTATAAAGAAGATACATAACTTAACATAGGCCTGATGGTCTAGTGGTTAGTGACCCTGACTGCTATGCCGGAGGTCGTGGGTTCGATTCCCACCCAGGACAAATGTTTGTGTGATGAGCACGATCATTTGTTCTGTGTCTGGTTGTAATTTATCTATAATATGTATGTATTTAGAAATATATAAGTATGTTTATCAGTTGTCTAGTACCCATAACACAAGCTCTGCTTAGCTTGGGACTAGATGGCGTTGTGTGATAGTTGTGGAATATTATTATTATTATTATTATAACATAATCAGACTATAATATTCCCACTGCTGGGACACAGGCCTCCTCTCAGTGAAAGGGAGTGGGCCGTAATCCACCACGCGGGCCCAGTGCGGGTTGGCAAATGTCACATGTCTTCGAATTTTTGGTTCTAGGACATGCCGGTTTCCTCACGATGTTTTCCTTCAATGAGAGCAATGGTGATGAAATAATTTACACAAAGTAAAGCGCCTGTCTGGGTTTGAACCTACGACCTACAACTTGGCCACCACTGCTCTCAAGAAGATACATATATGTTTTTTTATATAGATTAAAAACTTACTACAATGGGGTTTGAACAGCATGTCGATTCTGTAAAAATCTCACCGTGAAAACTTGCGTGGAGTGAGCTGTCAGTGTCATCAGTAGTTAGGATACGCCGGTTCTAGCTCACTCCTGAGTCACCGCCCTCATCGGTCGTCAACGGACGACGAATCCTAAAAAAAAAAAAAAAAAAAAAAAAAAAAAAGTTTGGTATGGTTTTGATGTGCTCTGAGCTCGAATCTGCGGTCCATTTTTGTGTAGGATGCACGGTTTCGGAGATGTGCAGATCGATTTACTCGTATCTAATTGAGTCATTAGCGTCCCATTATCTCTGATCGAGTCCCATTATCTCTGATCGATTTACTCGTATCTAATTGAGTCATTAGCGTCCCATTATCTCTTACGATCTACCTCGCTTTTCTGAATCATCAATAAAACACATTCCTTCATTTTACTACCATTTTTATTTCCAAAATGTTGTTGCTTATACTCGTATAACAACTGGCTTGTGTAAAAATAATTATTGATGAACATTTAAATTGTAGCCTTGTCTACTTATAAAATAGGAGCGAAACATCTCATCCACTAAAATATCGTTGTACAGTGTGTTCCCTGTAAATATGCTCGTAAAACTATGCATTGAACGTCCCTGAAATTTAAATAGCAAATACATTAAGCAATATTCACCACAAACTGAAGTCCAATCATTCTGAATCCTATCAACATTCCAGTCCCATCTCTTACAATTCCTTTTCAAAAACTGGAGATGAAATCGCTCAGGTGTACGTCCATATGAATCAAAATATTGACCGATGTTATTCGTATCGATATGTACAGCTACCCAGTGTGAACCTGGTTTATCATCCGCATCCAAATTGCATATTATATACGTTGGTACATGGGTATACATAGGCAGTCTATTAGCAGCATAAACATTATTTTCTAGACTGGGATGAATCTTTTTCATATGTTTTTGTAATTCTAGTGTATCCATGATTTTACTGTTATTAGCAGATTATTACAGTACCAATCTATTCAATGGTTGTCATAGGAATGTTCAATTATAGTGATTTGTAAATATTAAATCGCATTCTTTGTGTGAGTCACAAAACAGGTTGATGATTCATAGAGTTAATTACTATCAGTTTCGTTTTGTGAATATTTAATTATAGTGATTTGTAAATATTAAATCGTATATTATAGTGATTTGTAAATATTAAATCGCATATTATAGTGATTTGTAAATATTAAATCGCATATTATAGTGATTTGTAAATATTAAATCGCATTCTTTGTGTGAGTCACAAAACAGGTTGATGATTCATAGAGTTAATTACTATCAGTTTCGTTTTGTGAATATTTAATTATAGTGATTTGTAATTATTAAATCGCATTCTTTGTGTGAGTCACAAAACAGGTTGATGATTCATAGAGTTAATTACTATCAGTTTCGTTTTGTGAATATTTAATTATAGTGATTTGTAATTATTAAATCGCATTCTTTGTGTGAGTCACAAAACAGGTTGATGATTCATAGAGTTAATTACTATCAGTTTCGTTTTGTGAATATTTAATTATAGTGATTTGTAATTATTAAATCGCATTCTTTGTTGGTGCTATATAAGATCGAACAGTTGCAGTCATGCAGTCAGTCTATGGTCGTTTGACCACAGTGTATAGTATACGTCTACCAATACTACGTTTGTGTTACTTCAACGCATCAATGACCATGGAGGTAAGTGTTTATTCTATTGACAAACTTACTTTTATTTCTATTGTTGTTTCCTTACGTGTGTATGTGATTAAGTGTAAACAAATTGATATTAACGTGATAACTCTGTTGTTGCAGAAATCATTCAACTTCGATGAAAATACCTATAAACAGTATTACTACTCGCCACTCTCCCCTCAGCACGAAGAAGAGAGTGACGACATCGTCATTAAGAACACATGCGCTGATGGAAAAAGGAAATCGCAGTCGATTGATCAATTTTTTGAAGTAGAATCAAAAATGAAAAAGAGCAAAAAGCTGTTATCGTCAACCGTCGCACGAGCCGCTAGAGATGGTGTATCATACATTTCTACTAATTCTGACGACGGAGACCAAGCGACGCATCTCATAAAAATTGAAATGTACGATATGAAAAAGCTATGCAAGATTCCAACTACTGATCATTGGAAACATGCTACCACGAGAATTAAATATTATGTAAAGAATAATAACGATAGCATCTACGACAACACAAACGCCCTCGTATACAATATTACAAAGACAATAGCAGAAAGTGAAAAAGTTAAAAAATACTTTTTTAACAATGATCATTAGTGAATGTGATTCTGTTCACTTAAAGTACTTCTGTGTACTCATTAGATCCAAGGAGCTGTCGTCTTGTGATGCTGAGAGAAAAACAAGAGCAGAAGGAAGAGATGAGTGTGGTATACGTGTACAGAACACTTCATGGAAAAGCAAAACTACAAAACTGATTGGAGAAGAAAAAGTGAAGAATATGCAGTACCCAAGAGCTGAATATCCATTTTTCAGTTCAAAATCTAGACGGTTGATCAGTTTCGAAAACTGGCCTCTCGTTATGCAACAGAAGCCTGAAGATCTTGCAGAAGCCGGTTTCTTTTATACTGGTCATGGAGACAGGACCATGTGTTTCCATTGTGGTGGTGGTTTAAAAGATTGGGAAGATGATGATGATCCTTGGCAGCAGCATGTTCAGTGGTTTAGTCAGTGTGCTTATGTAAAGTTTAAACTCGAACAATGTTTTGTTTAAGATTAAATAGGGAGTTTATAAAGAAATAAAAAATAATACATTGCATACAATTTGTTTTATTTAATTTTATAATGTTTCCTTTAGTTACATATACACAAAATGTATTAAGCATAACACATAAATCTAAAACACAACACACATTATAACCTTAACTACTATAGTCTACAGTAACATTTCTATTTTTATCTATTTCAATAATATTATCAAACTCAGCATAAACAATACAGTTAATTGTTTGTATTAGTGAGGATTCAAATCGTACTTCTAATCTTACACTACCATGCTTTATGAGATTCCAATGAGCTGATGAGTTAGCTGATAAATCAGGAGTTAAATCAAATGCTAAAAGACAGTAGCCTTTGGCATACTGTTCACGAGAGATTGCATTTCCTTCATTAAGAAAGTGAATACCAGTCCCCGAGAATAGAGTATGATATGCCGATGTAAATATATTATTATTAAAAGATGGTTGCAAAGCTTTTGAAGGTATTTGTTGACCATCAATATATAAGCTGAAAGAGTTAATACCATAGTTTTCAAAGTTAAATGGATTTTTAGTAAGTGAACCATTAAATGCGGAATTGCTCACAAATCCAATAATACATCTTTTGGGTACCTGTCCTAAGAATATATTATCAAGAGTTTTTCCTTGAACACCTGATGGAATTGTTAAAACTTTAACTTCAGCACGAGTAATAGGATATTTAGCAGTGGTAGAAGCTAAAACTTTCTGATGTGCGAGTAATACACTTGGATTAATTCGTGCTCTTCGAACAATAAGAGTTGCGTCCGTAATGCAAACTTTAAACTTTACATCATTTGAACCAGCAATTAAATTAAAACTCTCTCTTGACCTAACTAATTTTACACTCATTTCAACACCATTAATTAAAAATTTATCTTGATTGAAAATGTCACCATGAAGATGACCAATCATTTCTATTTCCCTGCTTTCATTAACTAATTCCTGTCTTTTAACAAATCCTATGTTTTTACCATCTGTGGAATCCATTTTTCCGGCTGTATCCTCATACCAAAGACTACAAGTAAGATGAGATTGTTTAGCAGCAGGAGCATAGTTTAAAAGGGTTTCCACGTATGCTCGATAGGCATAGGTATTATTAGGTGGTGATACAAGTTTTTGGTTTAAATAAACATCGAGTTGACTAAAAAGTGAATGCAACCAATTATTTACAGGTGCTACTGCTGTAGCTGATATCAAGTTTGTTGAATCTTGATTTAATACTTTTGCCTTTATGTGGAGTAATGTATGAGACAAATCTATGTAGTCATCGCCTGTTCCAGGAACTTGAAACTCGATAGGTCCATCATCAGCAAGAGATGAAATTGGATTATAGTGAATCCACAATCCATTTTCAATGCTTGTTTGTGTAGACGGTAATGCAAACAAATCTAATTCTGACTTAACGCACTCACAAGAATGATTATGAAGGAAAGACATACTTAATTTGAAAATATATCTTTGATGTTTTTTTGTTTTAGACCAAAGTTTTTCGTAGCTTTCACTTTAGCTGTTAGTGGTGGAATGAACGAGGCCAATCGTTTTCTTTTAGTTATATACCCAGATCCTGTCATGTTAAATCGATCAATTTTGTCATCAGCCTTTCGTTTTAAGTTCGTACTAACTTGCTTTAGACGATCTTTTATTGAGGCTTCCATAGGACGGGCTTGAACCATATCCGATAAAAGTCCTACTCCAGCGTTTAATGCCTCCTTACCAACCACTCGAGCACCACTTGAAAGTAAAGGTAAAACTGATCTAAATAACCCTCCTAAGAAGCTCCCAATACCATGACCACGTTGGTATGGTGAACCCTTATAAATTACTCCAACTCCTGATCCAGCTTGATGTGAATAATAATTTTCATATGGACATTTATGATGATCATGAGGAGAATACATTATTATAATTTGCGGAAATGTAGTTTAATACACACGGTTCCAAACTGGAATGGTATTTTTTGTCCTGTGCTCGATCTTATATCTATTTCCAGTGTATCGAACTCTCTTCGCATAACAGGTAAGTAGTGAGGTGGAGAGAAAACGTGCATTTTATTCGCACCATAAATGTATTTTGAAGGATCTAATGAAATGACTCTTAATAGCGGAGTCATAACATCACCCACAATCTGAGGGTCGATAATGTCGCAATATAGAAATAGTTGAGATGGTAACCCTAAGTGTAAATTAGCAGGACACTTCCCAAAATTTCTGTCTAGGAGATTTATATTTGGTTCATAACCTAGTTGTAAACTTAATTTGGGTGATAATGTTACGGATTTTATATTTTTATCCAAAACAGAAACAGACACAAATTTTGTTATTTCATCATAACGAAATTTCAAGTTCTCTCTGATACCATTTAACGCTCTTAAAATATGTTCAACGTTATCGTAGTTGGTAGCGGGAATATGTTTTTTGTAGTACACTGTTGACTGTTTATCTTCATTAGGCATTAACATGGTTTTTGTGATGTATACAACATTTTCATGATCTTGAACAGTAAACATGGTGCATGGATATTGAAACTCAACAACTCCAACCGACCATTCACCTTCTAATTTCATAGCTTTTGGTAATTTTGTTGAAAAATTTGTGGTCTTGTTATCAGGAAAGTATTCCATTGAACTATTGCTGAGCAAAGTTAAATAAAAACTTTCTTTATTCATATTTCTTTTAAACTAGAAGCTAAAATCCAACTGTTAAATTTATCTGGATAACCTTTCCACTTCACTAATACTTCTTTTCTGTTACCCGAATAACGAGTGCCGATTATTTTATCTATTTTATATTGTGAGGTGGGGTTGTAAGTGACCTTCTGTAATTCTCTTTCATAAAAAGTACCAACTATTGGTTCATTTTGTAAATCTGTTATTGTATAAACAACCCATGGAGATCTATCAATTATTGAAGATATAATAAATATTTCATCACTCCAATTTGATTCATATCCTTTTTGGAAAACATGTTTATATTTAGTTATTCGAACATAATCACCCACATTGAAATTTGGTTTTGGATTTTCTAAGGAAAGTTTGTTTGAACCTCTATCATAAAGATTAGTCCAAACTGTCATAATATTGTTGGAACTTACATCACATGGGCACATCTTAATACTCGAGTGAATGCTGTGATTATAAGAGTAAATTAAATCTTGTAAAACATCTATATATCTATAAGTATTATTATGAGTGAAATAACGCCACATTTTCATTTTTAGAGTTCTTTGAAATCGTTCAACAATACTAGCCTTAATATCAGGATTGTTAGTGGTATAGTAATTTATCTTTTTGGATTTAAAGTATTTTTGTACATCTTTTGAAACAAATTCTGTACCTTTATCAGATTGTATGTGAGTAGGTGTTGAATTACTTTCAGTAAATATACTTTCAAAACATTCTTTAGTTGTTTCTGAGTTTTTCTTTTTCATTGGTCTTGCAAAAGCATATTTACTAAATACATCAATAACACAAAGTATGTAGTTGAAACCATAATTATATTGAGAATAAGTTCGCATATCACTTAAATCAGCTTGCCACAGCTCATTAATATTTGATAGAATGTACCTATTACGCGGGAATTTTTTCCGAATGGGTTTATGTAATGTATATGTTTCTTGTGATTGTAACCATTTCTTTACTTGCTTATTATCCATTTTACCCTTCATAGCTTTTGATAATTTATCAATACTACCAAAACCAGCGGGGTTAGATGGATCATAATAAATCCTGTTAATTTCTTCTAGTACGGGGTCCATTTTTCCCAATCGATCTTTTTACGTATTTTAGTTATAGATCTTTTATCTCCACTGCTCGGTGTAGAAAACTCTTGAACTTCAATCTCAGAGGTTTTGTTCATATCTTTTGCTTGAAGTTGTTTAATAAACTCACATCTCTTTGGATTTCCAATATAAGTAAGTGGTACTTTAATATCTTTTAATGCTTTAGCAAATCTATCCCACCCTATCGGATCACTTTTTTTTAAGGGTCTTAGTGAATCATTTATTAAATCAACAATATTACTTCCTGGAATTTTTTCATTATCAATTATGATTGTGCCTTCATTATCCCAACGTATTTTACTTTTACTTGTTCCAATTAAGTTTAATAATGACTCACCTTTTTTATTATAAGTTTTTGGTATTAAACTGAGTATTTGTGTTGGTGAATACAGTGGATTTGCCTCACTTTCTATACTTTTAACGGATCCTTTCTCTTCCAACAAAGATTCAGCATCAACTGAACTTTTTAGATCTCTATCTTTATTTTTAAAACCAATTTTAGACCCATTTGAATCTTCATTAGATGTATCAGAATAAATTGGTAATCTGAGTGGTTGACGATCCTCTTCGGTAAAGTGAAGGTATCTTTGTAGTGTTTGTAAATATAACATCCACTTTTTTCGGTCTTCCGTCTTACTATTCATAATATTTTGCATTTCAATATCTAATCGAGACAAATTACTAGTAACCTTATTTTCTTGTTTTAATTTTTCAATCAATCCAGGTTCAATAAGTATCATTTTCTTAGCATTTTCCATGTTAACTGGCTAGTCCACTTACTAATCCACTCAATATTGCACCTAATATTATTGGTAAGAAAGCCCCTCCTTTTTGTATAATAATATTTTTTCTTAGTTTATGTTTACACTTATGCACCAGTTTACGGAGTATATTTTTGTGTTTATTCAATTTTTGTTTATCTTGATCTTTAAGAGGTATCTTTCCTTGTAAAACGTTATGAATACATTCACAAATACAATTTATTTCTTCTTCATCACACGTTTTAAGTAACGCTCTTTGATATTTTGGTTTAAGCGTATGCAAAGCGTTTAGCAAATGTTTATGCGTTGTGAGTCGACGATGCATCATTTAGAAATGATTTGAATTGTTTGATTCTTGGTGTATTTAAACTCTTTCGTGGGGACGTAGACTGTGCAGTAACCATTAAATGGGAATACATTTGTCTTGATACGACAAAAATCATTTGTATTCTGTTTTAAATCTACCATTAAATATCCATGCGCTTCTAAAGTTGCATCCCTGTAGGCATCTTCGATAAATTTTGGATTATCTGGTGACACTTGTCGCGCTAAATATCTTATTTGAGTTTTATCTCGAGGATTTTTGAAATATATTATATAACTTGAATTTAAAGAAATGTCTCTTTGTCCTTTACCTTGATGAAATAAATTTTGTGTCAAATAAAATACGCTAAGATTCCTGTGATGACTACCTTTTGTAAATATATCCACAATTCGTCCATCAGACTCTCGCATTAGATCATCAATAATTACAAGATGTGGGTTTTCACCATCAAACATATTAAGATTTGGAATTCCTTGATGATAGTTAACATTTGGTAAATTATATAAAGGTTGCATTTCATCAAAGCACCATGTGATTTGATTAAAATCACAATTACATATTTCTGTAACTGATTTTATGAAATTTGTTACAAAATTTGACTTCCCACATCCACTTGGTCCCGCCACAATAGCAGTAAACGGATGGATAAAGTGGAACATTACACACGTCTAAAGTTCAGAGGGATGAAATAAGAAATGAAAGTGTTGTTTAAAAAAATAATATATATATCATGTTAAAATTATATTATAAAACAGAATGATTTGAATACTATTTCTAACACAATAATTAGTACATCAGAATTTTACAATCAACTCAAATGTATACACACAAATAGAAACCACAATTATCTTACATTATTTACAATCAAACAATAATTAAATTTTACAATCAATACAAATTTTATTTACACACAGACATAAAAGTAAAAAATATTAACATTTAACGCAATTTATAATGACCCCAAGCTAATGTTTCAATGTTATTATCTAAAATATACCTCTTTGTGTCATTATACGATAAACCAATCTTATTTAATTTTTGTGTGAAAATTGTGTGTTTAATTGATTTAAATCTAAGCATACTGTAATATTGCACTTTTTTATTAAAAAGAGAAGACTTATAACAATTCATTGTCATCTTTTTAGTGATACATTTATTTACCCCTTTTGCCTTGGCTATAGTCTTGTTCTCTAAGTTAAAAGCGTACATTTTAGATCGTAAACCTACAAATTCTTTCATGATTTTACCATTATTTTCATCTTTGAAAAAACCTAATTTCTTTTTATTCAATTTTGGATATTCAAAAATGTTATTTGAATCATAATCTGAGGTATCGAAGTACGAGGAAAGGTCAGGTTTTATATCAGTGTAAAAATCATCTGTAAATATGTGATATACTAAACTATCCGTATCTGTATACAATAATTTGATTTTACTAAACTTTTGAATCATATATTTATAATGAAAATCATACATTAAGGTTTTTGATATATCTAAAATACAAAACCCTAAATAAATTGGTTTGTTATATACTAACTTAGTCTTTCGCAACTGAACCGCAACTAGGTCTTCCGAAAATATAGAAAGACTATGAAAGTGTGGTTTAGCAATTAGATCTTCAGCACCTAAAGCTTTACCCTGATTCTCCCAGTGTGTAACTAATTTTACGTTAACCCTTTTTTCAATATTCTCCATAGTCTTACCGAAGACTGAATTATTCATTAATTTATAAAAATCTTTTTCGAAATCTGATTTTGCTAACGTTCTTAATTTTGTGTTTAGATCTATGTACATTTTTAACCAGGGAGACTGTTTAAATTTCAAAACTCTATGAATTTTAATTAATTTAATCCCCATTTCTATGCACTGCTTTAAATTTCTATAATGAATTACATATTTATCTTTATTATTTAAATTTGGGATTAATTTACTCTCATTAGTATTGCCTACACAAATGTTTTCTGGACACAAAGGAAAGTCCGAATGTAAATCATGAAGTTCATCTGGATATTCCAAATCAACTTCTAAAATGAAACCGAAGTCCGATGTCTCAGACACATTAAAATCTGTATTCGGATTTATCCATTCAAATCCGCCAGTAGGAAGATATTGAGACATAGCCCAACCATATAAATTGTTGGCATCAAAATATGTGATATATGAATTTGGTTTCTCAGCATCATAATCCTCCATGTATTTGTTATTAGCTCTAGCGTAACGATTACTACATTGAGATACACCACCCCTGATACCTGACCTAATAAATGCAATTTTCTCATAATCTGTTAAAAGTTCTAATTCTATTTTTGTATATTTTAGCATTGCATCCCAACTTAAACCAGGAGTTGTGTAATAATGAGCAGGATCTAAATCATAAGTATCAATGCATAGCTTTCTAAAGTTTTCAAATACGTCGGATAAAAGTAAAACGTCTGTTTTTAAATACAAGTTTGAGTAATCTAACATACTACAACAACCAAAGTGTTCCCAAACATCTTTAGCATGATTGTAATCGTCATTTGAAATATGGGAATCTGTGAGCGAGCTATAAAAATGTTTTTGTTCGGGGAGTGACGTTAGGTTTAAACTATCATAACTAGTCATTAATTCATATGGATAAACCCCTTTCCGTTTTAAACGAATGAAATCTTCATCATTAGGGAAATTTCTACGTAATTCTTGAAATTGATCGTTACTGAGATTATTGGCTAATTGTTCTAATTTACATGATAAAAACTTAAATGAATCTACGAATCTCAATATAACTTCATTATTATTTATTTTTATTTTTTTGGAAAAGGATATATATTTTTCTTTATTTTGAGGAATAACTTCGACTTCACCATCACAAAAGTTTAATGCATGAACAATAAAATGAGCATCATAGTGACTAAGGTTGTGTAAAAATATTGGAATATGACGTGGTGTTCTGAACTTCGAGCTACATGATTCATGAGCAACACCTCTAAAACTACCTGTGTACCAATCAAAATCATAAAAGGGTTCTGCTAATTCTGTTTCACAAATATAACAAATGGTTGCGTTTGAAATTTTGTTTTTGTCTTCATTTGTTAGCATAATTACCAACCATACCAAACTTTTTTTTTTTTTTTTTTTTTTTTTTTTTTTTTAGGATTCGTCGTCCGTTGACGACCGATGAGGGCGGTGACTCAGGAGTGAGCTAGAACCGGCGTATCCTAACTACTGTCATCCCACTGATGCTAGGGATTGACCAAGCAAACATTTATAATCATAATCGAGATTTTAATAATATTTTTTATGTTAATTCTATTGAAAATTTTATATAATTTCAAAGCTAGTATTTTAGTTGTCAAAATGGGGGTTTTAAATAAAATAGCAGCACAGAAACTTAATGTGTTTTTTTTATTTTTTTCCTAGACTGACTAGTCAATATAGCCTGAGGCGTGAGCGCGTCACGCACTAACAGTAAATAATATCTGTGGTGTCTGGGAGAAACCTGTGAAGTCCAAAAACGTATTTTTTCAGTATTAGACTTTTAAGGTTCAAGTTTAATTTATAAATCAGTTTGGTAAAGTAGAAAAAGCCAACCACCGCTACGATTCTCCCACTCCTATGATAGTTACACTTGTCAGCAATAGACAAAAATAAAATATGATTTTTTTTAATAACAACATAGTACCAAACTAAAAAATTACGAAAATGGATTCACGTTTAAGACAGCTAGACTAATGAAAATACGCATCGACATTGTTTGTTAGTTTGAGCGATGGTAGATCGAGTCTAGTAAAGACTAACAACGCTAATCTATTCAATTAGAAGAGATAGCCTAGTGTGTCAAGTCACCGAGTGCTAACGGTGTGCCTTGCTGACGCGTGACGGACCATGGTTAGACTTTAACCCCACGTAGTTTGTGTGGCGTGATCACTTCACTAGAACTAGTTACTAGTTAGACTGGAAGCCGACCCCAACATTGTTGGGACGCCTTACAAGTCAAATAAGTAAGAACAAATCTCCAATGTGATAATGACAGTGACTAACGCGCAAGCGCGGCGTGATCATCACTTCACCCGATTCACGACATTAAATGTCATGGGTCGCGTGAAGTGATCACTTCACGCGACCCATGACAATTAATGGCGTGAATAAGGTGAAGTGACCACTTCACGCGACCCATGACATTTAATGGCGTGAATCGGGTGAAGTGATAAGATCACGCCGCGCTTGCGCGTTAGTCACTGTCATTATCACATTGGAGATTTGTTCTTACTTATTTAACTTGTAAGGCGTCCCAACAATGTTGGGGTCGGCTTCCAGTCTAACCGGATGCAGCTGAATACCAGTATTTTACATGGAGCGACTGCCTATCTGACCTCCACAACCCAGTTACTGGGTAATACGATACCCCTTGGTAAGACTGGTTGTCAGACTTTCGGGCTTCTGACTACCCGTAACGACTGTCAAAGATCCACGAATGACAGCCGGGACCAACGGCTTAAGGTGCTTTCCGAGGCACGGAGGGGTCTCAGTATGTAAAGATGGTCACCCATCCTCAGACCAACCGCGGCAAGCGTAGCTTAACCTGATTGATCGATCTGTGCGGCTGTTATTATTTAGCCACAGACCCCTCTACGCGTGCAAATATATTATTGTAAATAGATACCTACTTAGGTAACTCGCCGATGCCACTATTAAAAGAACATTAATCAAATAATATTACAAAATTCAACGGTTCAATCGACACTCGCTCAGCTCGCAATCAGAGTGTCTCCCGTAAAAATAACTAAGACCCGTATTTTTTATGCTAGTAACCCTTAAATGAAGAAGTGGTTGGTGGCAACCCTACGCCGAAGTGATGTTGCTATGGTTACGAGATTCTTGGAAGTGAATTCGTAATTCACTTCCAAGAATCTCGTAACTACATTCCGAATTGCACTGTAATCGTTTACAGCTTGCTTACACTTTGACCCTAATTATTCTGTACGGTATAAATTACCTATTATTCCCCGCATAATCTTACCACGCCGTACGGTTGTCAAGCGTGGTATTTTGACAGTTCAAACCGGTTTCGTTCATTAAATTGTGTCATAGAGAATACGTAAATAGCAGATATGTATTGATTATATAGGTAAGGAATTGATGTGGTTTCGAAGTAAAGAATCATTAAGTGGGTCATATTGAATTAGGGCCCTTTTTCCGAATTAGCGTGAGCGCGATAACCATGTCCCGTAAGTCGACATAGATGACGTCATGGCATGCGCCATCTTCCGATAACGGCGACCATGCCCTAAATTAATAATTATCACCGCGGGCGCTGTCACAAATGAATGACAGCCTGTTGTGCTGTTTTGTTTTGAGTCGCATCATAATATATTGCCTTTAAACTAACGTGGCATTTTTTAAATCGTGCTTCCGCCAGTACAGTCGCCACCTTAACAAAGATGAAGAAATTCGTGGTGTATACACAAATAAATACTATAATCCAACCATCCAACCATTAGTACCTATTCAAGTGAATATAGTTTAGCTGCCATAATAGTGATTTATCTAAATCGGAACGCTAATTACTTATGTGAGCGCTGTGCCGAGCCATAACTCCCGCCGCGCATGCGCGTTAGGTATCAAACTAATTTTTTTTAATATCCAAGTGAGCGCTGTGGGTGATGATGGCTTAATTCGGAACGAGCCAGAATTCACGCGCATGCGCGGCGTGAGACTCACGCCGTGAGTCACGCCGCGCATGCGCGTTAGACGCAAATCATCTAACAGGTCGAGGCTAAAAAACATAAAATTTGGGGACTTCGAACATTCAAACTCCACCACATGGGCAGTGAATAATACATCATTTAATTATTTGACGAATTCATCCATTGTCCAAGTTAAATAAGTAGTGGTAATGAATTTTTTTGATATCTGATCTAATGTCGAAGTTTCGCGCCAATCGTGCGTGTTTACATTTTTACTTTTCACAAATTTCACACACACACATGTAGATAAGATTTAAAATGAGACAAATATTATTGAAAATATTATGAACGACACGAAAATGCCCAAATCTTAACGTAATATTAAAACACAGGTCCAATAACACTTATTATTCATTACCACTACTCAATTTGTGTTCAAAATCGCCGTCCATTATTGTTTTTTTTTTATCGTAATGATGTGCGAAAGCGATAATCCTAAACAATTTTTTTTTTATTTCGATTGACTCGGGTAATTAATATGTCGAATATCGGAAATCGATACTCGGAAATTGAAATAAAATTATTTTAAACATTAAAAACAATAAGCATTGTTAATAATAATGACTTATGCTTTTTAATGTAATTTTAATAGTTTTTTGGACATTATATTGAAACTGAGTCAATACCTGAGGACCTTTGACCATAATAGTCATTTATTGAACTTCGCGCCGAATCCAAATCCAAACTAATATTATAAATGCGAAAGTAACTCTGTCTGTCTGTCTTTCTGTCTGTCTGTCTGTCTGTCTGTCTTTGCTTCACGCCTAAACTACTGAACCGATTTGTGTGAAATTTGGTACAGACATAGTTTGGAACTTGAGAAAGGACATAGGATAGTTTTTATTACAAAAATAAAATAAAAAATAAAATTTATTCCGGACATACAGCGCCATCTATTGGTCAAGAGTCGGCATCAATTCAGTACTGAAAATTCATCGGAAAAATGTAAATAAATAGTAAAAAGGTATGAAAATATAATATAATACAACTTTTAGTACAAAGAAAATGCTCTAACGGAGTATAGATAATTCTATTAGTACTATAATATGTCGAGTTGGTGATCGCGCAATGGTGTCGATCGTTACACGAGTTCGGTTCATGTTATTGTTTTAATTCATCGGAAAAAAGTAAATAAATAGTAAAAAGGTATGAAAAAAATAATATCAATATAATAAAACTTTTTTAAGAAAATGCCCGAACGAAGTATAGATAAATAATCCGAGTTGTCACTATGCTCGATAGATGGCGTTGGGATCGAAATAGATCGCGCTATGGTTTCGTTACACGCATTTGGTTGGGTAACGGCTTTAATGCCCTAAGTGAGTATACATATCTTCAATTCAAACGCAGAGCTCATTATATTGATTTTTGAAGAGTTCCCTAGAATATCTTCCACATTTCATTTTTGAAGAGATCCGCGAGATCGGGAACTATGTGGGTAAAACCAAAAATCTGCCGGAAGTCACTATTCCACGCGAACGAAGTCGCGGGCAAAAGCTAGTTGTTTCTATATTTGAATATTTATCTTCGGAATGCGCTCGCCGCTTAATTTTTTTTTATTTATTGTACAATTATTTATTTTTGATACTTTCTAATAGTTTGCTACAGAATGCCCAGTATACATTTTTTTAGGTAGGCTTAGCAAAAGATAGGGAATGATGATTATTAATTGTATAAATTGGGTATTCCGCAATCACTTTACATTTCAATATGTTTTGTTAGTTGTATGAGCTTGTTAGTTTTTGTTTCTATTAGTTTACTTGAGTACCTAATAAATTGTTTCTTTTTTGTGGTAGGTTACCAAAGAAATTAAAAAAACTGACCATGTTTATATCGGACCACGCACAGTCGGCACATTGAAAGGTTCCGTAGTTGGGTTGAATATTTACGCATGCAAAATGCACATAATTAATTTGATCAACTGCAAATATGTTTGTATTTCATAAACTCATCATTCATAAGTTCATAACGTACCCATAAATTAAAGTGCCGACCAGAAAAGAAAAGTACTGTTTTCTTATGGGGAATAACATCTTGAGCATTTCTTAGATATTATTACAGCAAAAGTCTGCAATTAACCCCTTGGCTGCTATTTGAGACTGAAAATGCCAAAAATCTTATTTTTATAACAACTGTTTTAAGCATAACTTTTAAAAAATACCAACTTTAAATTGAATATAACATCCCGAACATGTTTTGGCTACCTATGACCAAATGTAAGTAGGTATGTACGCAGTATCAATATACTGCGTAGCAGTGGCGAAGGTACCATACAACTCGATTCCCGCCGGCTTCCCTTCGAAAATTCAGAACATAACCACTCTATAGTCAATTCATCATTGTAATTTTCTTTTGGTATTTTTTTTTTGCTCCAGCCTACCTCTGTCATAAATTCACCCTTCGCCACTGCTGCGTAGGTACATACTTACATTTGGTCATAAAAAAGTTAAGCAAATCTCTCAATAGAGATTTGCTTAACTTTTTTTTGTTATTATAAAAATATATTTATGACCCTCACGACAAGCCTTTTCATTTGATATATCACACGGTACCTACAGTAAGCAAAGCTTTTTTAAATTTTCTATGTGACCCCAAAAAGTAAACCCATAACCCGACATTTTAATGTCGTGAATCGGGTGAAGTGATTACGCCACACAAACTACGTGGGGTTAAATTCTAACCATGGTCTGTCACGCGTCAGCAAGGCACACCGTTAGCACTCGGTGACTTGAAACACTAGGTTATCTCTTCTAATTGATTATATTAGCGTTGTTAGTCTTTACTAGACTCACGACATTAAATGTTGTGAATCGGGTGAAGTGATCGCGCCACTCAAACTATGTGGGATTAAATTCTATGGTCCGTCAGCCAGGCACGCCGTTAGCACTCGATAACTTAACACAATTATCTCTTCTAATTGAATAGATTGGGTTACCAACGCTGAACATCGTCGCAGTCTTTTCTAGACTTGATCTTCAATCGCTCATAATAACAAACAAATAATGTCGATGCGTATTTTCATCAGTCTAGCTGTCTTAAACGTGAATGTTTTATTTTATTTACTGTTCGTGCGTGACTCGCTCGCGCCTCAGGCCATAATTATAAGGACTAGTCTAGGGAAAAAAATATATAAAAAAACAACATTGAGTTTCTGACTAAGATTCTGTTTTGCTATTTTATTTTAAAACCCCACAAAATATTAATGTTTTGATCACTAAAATACTAGCTTTGAAATTATATAAAATTTTCAATAGAATTAACATAAAAAATATTATTAAAATCTCGATTATGATTGTAAATGTATGCTTGGTCAATCCCTAGTATCAGGTGGAATGACACTGACAGCTCACTCCACGCTCACTTCGCCTAAGTTTTCACGGCGAGATGGTTACAGAATCGCAATGCAGTACCGAAATGAATTATTGTTTTAGATTTATCTACTTACATTATTTTTTTGCAAATGATAATGTTGACAACAAAACCATGGTATTTAATTATACATCTACTAAAAACATAAAACTAGTCCTATAAACAAATTATGTACCTGCTGATAGAAATTTACTTCACTAAAGCCCGGTTAGCCCGGTTTCTGAAGAATTCTTAAACGGAGTATAAACTTTCAATAGCTGTTGATTCGACATAATTATCTATTTAAGCGAATTCCTTCCTTATGCTCGGTTTTTGAGGTTCTCAGATATAACATAATAATTCACTCGACTTTTAAGTTAAATTCTTCCTCAATGACGTATTCAGAAAAACGATATCAAACCAATAATAATCACTATCGAATGGATAAACTCCGTTTGAAAATCTCAGTAACCGGGCATTACACTTGTATTATTTTCTCTTACAAAGTGTAAGTGAAAAACAAACCGGCGAACAATATTAATAAAATTTAATATCAAACCTTTTCTTTTCAGGATCTCAAATCATATCTGGATTCCTCAAAACATGGTGTAATCTACATAAGCTTTGGTACAAACGTGGATCCAACAGTTCTTCCTGCAGACAGAATTGAAGTTCTCGTGAAAACCTTCTCTCAATTGCCTTACGATGTGTTGTGGAAATGGAACAACGATGTACTGCCTGGACGCACTGACAATATCAGAATATCAAAATGGCTGCCACAACAAGATCTTTTAAGTGAGTATTTTGTTTTTTTTTCCTTTCGGGATAGAGTAGGACTTAATTAAAAAATAGTAGGGGAAATTAATTGTTAAATAAATTGACTACCAACCTGAAATTATCCTCATATTCAAATCACAACTGGCATTCTTTGACAGTTATATAAAATGGCTATAACACGGCCAATTAACGTAGGGTGTCAATTTACCTTTTCGATATACAATAAAACTTTGATATGATTTTTTCACAGAACATCCCAAACTCAAGCTGTTCATTACACAAGCAGGACTCCAGTCAACAGATGAGGCTATAACTGCAGGAGTACCTCTAATAGCTATCCCAATGTTTGGTGATCAGTGGTATAATTCAGAGAAGTATGAATACTTCAAGATTGGAAGAAAGCTGATTATGGAAACCCTTACCGTGGAACAGTTTAAGAACGCCATTGAAACTGTCATTAAGGATGAAAGGTAAGAATTAGATGGTTATTAATCATATTTATGGAAGATGCATTCTGAAAGTTGACAAAGTCGCAAACAGCTTTCAAATATTTCGATAATATTACTAAAATAAATTGTAAAATATCGCGCTGTAGTGCACTCAAATATTGATTATAAATTTTTATTGCAATGTAAATATTGAAATTACAAGTGCACAAAAAGTGTTTGGAAATTTTCGAAATGTCTTTTACATGTAAAACTAAATGTTCGGTATTGCAATTCTTAATCAATATTTTAGTGCACTATGGAGCGATATTTTAAATGAGTAATTTAATATTTTAGTAAAATGTGTTGAAAAATTAATCAAAACAGCGAAATATTTGACAGCATTTACAACGTTGCCAACTTTTAAAATGCACTTTCTAAACAAATCTAATTCTTCGTTCCCATTTAAAAGAAAATATGATATGTTTCTGATTTCACTATATCTACTATGATGACTCGTCAATTTGTAGTAAAGTTGTCCTGTCATCGTCTACAGTTTTATTCAGTTGGAGATATATAGGGTGACTGGTAATTATTAGTGACCGATACCTCAACACGTGATTGTACTCATGATAAAAAACATAGTAAAAGTTGTTTGTTATCATGAGTACAATCACGTGTTTAGGTATCGGTCACTAATTACCAGTCACCCTATATAAATTGTTCCAGTAGAAGTTCCCCAAGTGTCTAGACATCTGTACTTTTTAAGGAAATAGTGAATGGCACTGAGGTGCAACTAGAGCACTAGAGTGAATTTTCCAATGAAACTGAACTCGATGAGCATATATCTAAACCGCATTCAAGACCTATCAGTGTCAATATTCCACAGTAATGATGACAATGACAGCTCTTGAACGCGGTTTAGATGTGCTGATCGCGTTCAGTTTCATTAGTGAAATTCGCTGTAACACTAACTCGAAAAGACACTTGAAAAACATTTTTTTTTTTCTAGTTACCGCAAAAACATGATCCAACTACGCAGCGTGATGCGTGATGAGATCGAAAGCCCACTGGAGCGCGCCGTGTGGTGGACGGAGCACGTGCTGCGTCATGGCGGCGCGAGACACCTGCGCGCGCCCGCCGCCAACATGTCGTGGGCGCAGTACCTAGAACTAGAATTAGTACTAACGTTACTGCTAGGACTTCTGATGGCTACAACAGTATTCGTTTTGATTCTTCTTTCACTTTATAAGATTACTTTCGGGAATTATGTCTCTGTCAAAGTGAAACGTAGTTGATACACAATTGCGATAAATTAATTTAGTAAATATTATCAATATTTTTGTCATAGTTAAGCTTAGATAGACCATAATTTACGTAAATAATAATATTTTTTCAAAATATTACGTATATTATTTCATACCTAAATCAGCACAGCACCACCTGTCCTTCACAGAAATATATTTTATATTTATTTAATTAATTTCGACTAACAACTGTAACCATTTATTTGGGTGAAGCACATAAGATTGAATCTTGGGTTTAAATGATCATAAACTACAGCAATATCTTTTTATGTAATAAAAATCATCATTAAAATCTTATCTAAAAGATTCAATCTGGTAACCATAAACTTCGCGTAACCACAAATATTTGCACGTCACTCGTGAATATTATTGCAACTTGCACGCAAAAGCCCTGGCTGCTTCCCGCTCGCGAACGTGTCTAAAATTATATCCATACTATGTTCCTAAGATGCACGCAAACCGCACTGTTCTGTGGACCAGCTTTAAAATCATAATTTAATATCTGTGCAAATCACTCTTTATCTAACCAACTACTAGTACTAGTAAATATAATTAATACTACTTAATACTTATTTTGAGCGGGTGGTAAGTCGACCATCCATTGCTAAGAAGGATGTGCACCGAGTGGATTGCCAAGTAAGTAGCGGTTCATTTGTTTGCCAGCCACGCATAGGCCTATGTAGCGTGACCGTGGTGAGTGGCAGTGGAAGATCTCGCCTATATTTTCTTATAAAGCGAAGCATACACGTGTGTAGCGTAGCCGTTGGTCGCTATGGAGCGGCGCCTTTGCGTAAATACATACAAATAACCCTTGTATACGATAAGACTATGAGTTACTCAGAAATAATGCTGTATATCCAGTTTCAATTAATTATGACAAATGTATGGTGCCAATGAAACCCTATTACTAAGCCTACACCTCTGTCTGACTCATAGAAATGTAAATCTTTCATATATCTATGGTCTGACTGTTACAGAGCTATATCTTGTTAACCGTGAAATTATGAGTAGTCAGTTTTTCCAAAGAATAAGTGTTAGACAGCAATCATGGCAAACAATGAAAAAAACTGTATATTCTCTAGTTTTTGTGGTACGGAAATCTTAGTGTGCGAGTCCAAATGATAGGCTATAATAGCTATCCAAATGATAGGATAAAAAATTAAGTGTCACGTGTCGCAGTGGTACCGTCCAGTCAGCCACAGATGCAATAATAATTCCCATATTATTATCAGTTATTAAGTAGTCAAGTACGTTATCGTAGATGTTATAAAAGGAATCATCATTGCAATAAACAGATCATTTCCGTAAGCAAATTCAGAGTGAATACTTGAAATGTCTTTGACCAATTATTATTTAGTTGCTTGTTTTAGTTTTATTATAGTTTCTAATCAAAGTGAAGCGGCTAGAATCTTAGCAATGTTCCCAGTTGCTTCTATAAGTCATCAAGTAGTGTTTCGGCCTTTAATTCACGAACTAGCAAAACGTGGCCACGAAGTGACAATCATTACTCCAGATCCTGCTTTCCCAAAAGGAGGAACACCTGCTAATCTGACAGAAATCGATGTTCACGACGTATCATACGCGGTATGGCAAGAAAAATTTATGTCGCTTCCAAAAGGTCATAAGCGGGATCTCTATCTGCATTTTCAGTCCTATTTAGAATCGATACGGCTGATGTTTGAAGCGCAGATAAAAGATGAGACAGTCAAAAAGCTGCTTAACGATAGGACCAAGCAGTTTGATTTAATATTTATGGAAGCTGCTGCCAGACCTGGGCTAGTTTTATCGCATATTTACAAGGCGCCCGTGATCTTGGTGAGTTCCTACGGATCTACTTTCGATAATTACGAAGTAATTGGTGCTCCAGTCCATCCACTGCTCTATCCAATATGTGTTCGTCAAAAACTGAATAACCTCTCCTTATGGGACAAAATGAAAGAAATGTATCTGCACTTCAATTTGGAAATAATGCATCAACGTAGCTACACATTGGAAAATGCTTTGATTAAAAAACATTTTGGACCAGACGTCCCGCCGATTCAAGAACTGAACAATAATGTGGACATGATGTTCTTTAATATACATCCAGTGTTTGAAGGCATCCGGCCTGTACCTCCTACTGTGTTGTTCATGGGTGGTCTCCACCAGAATCCTGAAAGAGAATTACCAAAAGTGAGTATTCATTACTTTTATTGTTTTACTTATGCATGGAGTCTTGTTTTTACTTTTTAACTATTTATTTCTGCTTGAGTATAGTTTTCAATGTTTTTGTATATTGGCGTGTGCTAGCTGACATATTATGGCAAATAATTAAATTAAATATTTTGTGTTTCATAATGTTAATTACTTTTTTACATAATTTAAAAAGTTAACAGTCTTAAAATAATAATATGTACAAGTATATAAAAAGGGAGGGGAAAAATCAAAGGGCATCAAAAAATTCGTCCGCGTCGCTGTCAACAGGAAACGTGCCCAGAATAAATTACTTACTATTATATAGAATCAAGTTCTTCTCTCTACAGACAGCTGTACTTCTGGGGAGTTTATTGCTCCATTTCTTCTTCCCGGCTAAAGCACTAGGAAGTGGTGAAGGGCGGGCGTTTTAGGGGACTGGCTTATGTAAATTTAAATTTCAAAAAGTGCTGATTCTCAACCTAGTTTGAATAGCTTTTGATTTGATTTTGATATTAAAACGTGCATTTTAATGATCTTATTGAAATAAACCATTTGACATTGATTTTACCAATAATTATAATAATATGTATGTCATTTGTGATTGGTAATATTAATAAAGGTATTTAGAAGTAGTTACGGGTCGTCAGAAGCCCGAAAGTCTGACAACCAGTCTTATAAAGGGGTATTGTATTACCCAGTTGTTGGGTTGTAGAGGTCTGATAGGCAGTCGCTCTATGTAAAATACTAGTATTCAGCTGCATCCGGTTAGACTGGAAGCCGACCCTAACTTAGTTTGGAAAAGGCTAGGCAGCTGATGATTTGCGAAAGGTAATAAAGTAACAATATTTTTTGTCTTACAGGAACTCAAATCGTATTTAAATAATTCAAAAAATGGCGTTATCTACTTAAGTTTCGGTACAAATGTGGATCCATCTTTACTACCTCCACAAACTATACAAACATTGGTGACTGCGCTGTCCAAAGTCCCGTACGATGTGCTATGGAAGTGGAACAAAAATGAACTGCCAGGGCGAACTGAAAACATCAGGATATCCAAGTGGCTGCCACAGGCAGACTTATTGAGTAAGTTTTTTTTTTTCTGTTTCAACCAATCTATCAACTCAGCCTATCGTAGTCCACTGCTTGACATACAGGGTGTAAGGACATCGGCACGGAAACTTTTATCCTGTATTCAGTACCTGATTCTAGACCCACAAGTGCCGAAATTTTTCGTCGGTTGTTAAAAAAATCTGTCCATACACTTTGATGTTGTTGGTATTGCACTTTTGTATGAAACAGCTGTTTTTTTTTAATAACCGAATGTCTCTGCACAATGGGTATGCCTGAAGATGGAGGGCGCCGCCGAGCTCGGCTCTGAAAACGGTGGCTGCTGGACAAGCACCGTGAGGGCTGGTTTGAGGTGCCATAGGAAAAGAGTTCCTGTAAGGACTCGGTGGTCCCGCCTTTGCCCAGCATTAAGCCAGAATACACTAAACAAAAAACCGAATATTTCGAATTCATGGTTCGTGCACAGTTTGTGCGTCGATTTACGTTACACCGTGTACACTCCTCCTAAATTACCGCATATCACTCGATTCTCCTTGGCACACAGTCTATCTCGCATCAGTCGCCTTTTATACGCGTCATTAGTCCATCCATCTGGGGGGCGTCCCAGGCTTTGCGTACAGACACGTGTTCTTCACTCATAAGAATAACCATTGGTTTTGTGAGGAACCTGGACTTATAGTCAGTATAAGTCTGAACTCGGCGTGCCTTCTCTTTAAGAGAAGCGGCGCTTGTTCTGCATTGGGACAAGGGTAGGCTGGTATTATTATTTAAACTAGCTGCGCCCCGTGGTTTCACCCGCGTAAATGTCGATCCTGTGGGAATATCGGGATAAAAAGTAGCCTATATGTTAATCCAGGGTGTCAGCTACTTCCATACAAAATTTTATCAAAATTGGTCGAGCCGTTTGAGCGTGAAGAAGTAACAAACACATAAACACACAAACACTCATAAACTTTCGCCTTTATACTATTAGTGTGATGTCTTCAGAAGGCGTACGAGGGGCCGAAGCCAACACTCACAGGCTAGATACTCGTAGAACAGTGGAGGCTTAGACAATTTTAAAAGTTGAGGCACCTATATTACTTTTTTGGGGCAACTCAAACTTCCATCACGACTCATCGTAGTTTGTATGCCAATAGCCAATTAATTTCTAATGAGTGCATTTCCATTTGCAGAACATCCAAAAATAAAGCTGTTCATAACACAAGGAGGTCTACAGTCCACGGACGAGGCTATCTCAGCAGGAGTACCTCTGATTGGTATTCCTATGTTAGGTGATCAATGGCATAATGTGGAGAGATATGAGTACCACAAAATCGGACTTGGACTGGATATGGAAACATTGACCGAAGAAGACTTAGCTAATGCAATTGACAAAATCATCAGGAACAATACGTAAGCATTTTTTGTATTTAACTTAAAAAAAACGTCTGAACACATGATGAATCAAAAGTGAAAAAATAATTCATTAGTGAACCGATCCAACGTTGAATTTCGGCACTCAATGTCTTTCACTCACCTACCGAGTGATCAAAAAATAAAATGAAAGGAGCAGATGAACGTTCATTCCTATGTAATTTTACTGGTGTTATATGAACGTGGAATGAAACAAAAATAAACATTCACTCAAGTGAAGCGTCGGATATCAGCTTTAAAAGATAACTTTTATTTTTGGAAGTTCAATAAAACTTTTTATTGTTTCAATTGCTCGTATGCCCCACTTTACGTGGTTCGACTTATACCTTCCGCCTTGGGTTCGGAGACGGTTCCCTGCAGGAAGATGCTCGTTTGGTGGTAGATGTAGGGGCAACCCGACAGAGCGGCAGCAGGGTTTGTATGTGGGGCTGAGTCACAATCTATGCTCCATCTCCTTTTCTGCCCTGTACCCTCCTGTGTCCCAGTCAAATTGACCTTTGCGCAGTCACCGATAACAACGTAGAAGTGGCGAAGTTTTGGGCTAACAAAATTTGAATAACTCGTGCCAGCGACACGAAGAAGGCTTGGTAGTATTTATATGAACCTTGCAAGTTAATTTAAAACATGATTAATCAAGTAAAAACTTTATCTTTATTTCTAGGTATTATCGCCAGAATTTAGTCAAACTACGTAGTGTGATGCGTGATCAGCCACAGCCTCCACTGGAGCGCGCCGTGTGGTGGACGGAGTACGTGCTGCGTCATGGCGGCGCGAGACATCTGCGCGCGCCCGCCGCCAACATGTCGTGGGCGCAGTACCTAGAACTAGAACTAGTATTTATCTTACTGTTGGGACTTCTGATATTTACAGCAGTACTGGCTTTAATTGTCCGTTTTATTTATAAGACAACTTTAGGAAGTACTGTGATTGATATTAAAATAAAACGTAGCTGATTCTCAATTATTATGATAAATTAATAAATATAAGATTACCAACGAAATGTTGTATCATAACTTCAACATATACCTAACTATAAACATTATTACTTATTCAAAGACTTATGTCTTTATTCCATACCTGAATAATCTTTGATGTCTTCATAACAGAACACGATGGAGTTTCGCTAGCTAATTTAATTTGACCCTGTATAATTATTTAACATTAAATAACATCAGTTTCATTATTCAAGTAAAATAAAAAGGTCAGTTTTCTATAGCACGCGATGTTTATTACTCATACTTGAACGACAGTCTCTTTAGAGGCATTTCATTGTGCTACGTTGGACGTGCAGGTTACGCATGTTGGGTGCGCGGTTCATTTGTTTGTTAGCCACGCATCCGTGCGTAACGTGGTCGTGGGTCGCAGTGGATGATCCCGCCTATATTTTCATACAAAACGAAGCTAAGAATTCGTGCGTAGTTTAGCCAAGGACAGCAATGAAACTGCGCCTGTTAGCCAAAGACAGCAATGAAACTGCGCCTGAAAACTCGATGATTCATAAATTGTTAACGCCCAAATCTAAGGTCCTTGCACGAACGTGAAACGCAAAAGTAACATAAAGAACGATGGGCGTTTTGGCCGGTATGTCCAATAAAAACGACCAATTGGAGCCGTGCACCTAGCTTCTGACGTTTCATAAGTGCCCATGTCGGTTTATGTGAAATAAAAATATTTTGATTTTGAATGAATGTTTATATCATAAGCATCAATTTTCATTATGAGCATTATGGCTGTGAAATATGATTGATCAAGTTAAGCTGCACTTGCCGCGGTTGTTCCCTGGATGGGTGACCATTTTTACATACAAAGACCTCTCCGTGCCACGGAAAGCACGTTAAGCTGTTGGTCCCGGCTGTCATTCGTGGATCTCATTAGAACTCTATTGATCATCAAGCCAGGCTCCATACGAAAATGCCCATCACCCTTTGATCGATTTTTGAATCGTAAATAGAACTATATCTATAGGATTTTGGTTTCAATCTTCGCTAAAAGCACTATTTAATTACTACCATACCACCCACAGATATGAATTAAGTCTTAAAAATAACCGGAATCGGTCGAAGTGGAGGTGCTTAGGGGAGGCCTATATCCAGCAGCGGACGTGTTTCGGCTAAAAATAAGTACATAAATATATTATTATGCGCAAAACGAGTATTTTAAATTCATACGAATTTACGTGTTTACTCCACGCGTTTATACTGGGCCTTATGTACACTGAAACCTCATTTACATTCATATTATTATTTCGTATTTACTTTAAATCTGTCAAAAACACTGGCATCTGGAAAAGAAATAAGAAAATAGGTTTTTCGTCACAGAAAAACACGTGCATACATTTTTTTTTATATTAACTCGCATAAAAAAACAAAACAGATCTTTAGTCACGAGCTGAAAATAAAAATAGTCGGCGTATCTTGACGTGTCTGTGACACGAAGGCTTTCATTCAGCACCTCAGGGACCTTTGAAACGATTAGTAAGAATTTATGGATCGTGTTTATCATTTGTGACTTTGAATGACAGCTATGTGAACATAACCCAGCATTACATAAACATGTAAACTGTCACGTCCTTTATGCCTCGAGGTTTTTATTTAGGTGTTATATTTTGTTTGCATTCATATTTTAACTTTTTTTTGCTTGGGAATAGTCTACATTCTATTTATTGGTATATTGGCGTGGCTGGCTGACATAAAGGGCAAACAGTAAGTTTAATTTAATGTTCTGTGTCTCATAATATTAATTACATACTTACTATTGTATAGAAACAAGTTTTTTTTAACTGAACAGACAGCTGTGGTGCTGGGGAGTTTGTTGCGCCACTTCTTCTCCCCAGCGAAATCACTAGGAAGTGGTGAAGGGCGGGCGTTTTGGGGGACTGTCTTATGTAATTTTGACGTTCGAAAAGTGTTGATTCTCAGCCTAATTTAAATAAATGACTTTTGATTTATTTGTGAAACAGTAAAAATGCAGAATAAAAAAATATTCCGCATCTTCAGGTTAGTTATGAAGGGTCACAGGAGGTAACGATAAGTCAAACGGTCCCTGTCGCAGTGAAATATAGAGGTAGTGATAATTTTCCACGTGGATTGCTGGTTACACATCGTTTTAAGTATTTCTGACGACAAAAATAATATATTTTGACTAAAGTTTTAAGCATGGTAGAATTTTTGGATTACGTTTGGTTCTGACTATACAGGGTGTTTAGGAACTGAGTGCCAAACTTTAAGGGACTGATAGTTGACATTATTTACAGCATTTTGAACCATACATGTCTTAGATGGGAGCAGTGGTGGCCAAGTGGTAACGGTCGCGGCTTACGAGTTGTAGGTCGTAGGTTCGAATCCAGACAGGCGCTTTACTTTGTTTAAATTGTTTCATCACCACTGCTCTCAAAACGGTGAAGGAAAACATCGTGAGGAAACCGGCATGTCCTAGAACGAAAAATTCGAAGACATGTGACATCTGCCAACCCGCACTGGGCCCGCGTGGTGGATTACGGCCCACTCCCTCTCACTGAGAGGAGGCCTGTGTCCCAGCAGTGGGAACATTATAGGCTGATTATGTATGATATGGCTTAGACGAAGTATGTTTTTTTATTTTTTTCCCAGTTAACGTTTGTATGTTATGTTTGACTGAAAGTTTGCAGTTAAAAATAAAAAACATACTTCATTCAACTTCCAAACACCATTTATATATATATCTGCCTACTGTTAAACCTATCGTAATTAACTGATAATAAACCCGCGGGGTAATTGCGTAACACACTACCAGTAGCAATGGCTTTCGTTTTGGCAGTTCAACAACATTCATTGCGTTATTTACGTTGCTGAGCTGACAATTTTTCGAACCTAAGAAGCAATGGATTAGCAATCTCCGTTAAAATGATTCAGATTGAGATAAATAGTGTGTTACGTAATTGCCGAATACCGGGACACTTCTGTGTTTTGATGGAAATCCAAATCAATCCTGGGATCGAAGGTTGCTACAACGAGACCAGTGTTTCCATTGGGTCGTGATGGCTTATATTTCTGAATGGAACAATTCTCTCACTCCTCCCGCTCTGGGTGGAGCGGGAGGGAGTGTCAGACTCTTACTGACTAAAACCCACCCGTGTTCCTTCCTTAGCCCTTTATGTTCCGGGGCAGCGGTAACCCTTTCGGACAATCCCGCTACATTCACTTATACCTGGGGCATATAATAGTTAGCTAGTTTTGACTATAATTTCAGTCAAAAATACTATTGTCGAGAGCTTCCAGTCAAAAGTACGTTTGACTAATTGTGCCAGTTAAAAGTACTTTAGACTGGTTGTGAGTTTTGACTGCAACATATACATTATACATACATACATAAACACACGCCTTTTTCCCATGGGGATGGGTAGGCAGAAACTATAGAACGACACCTGCTTCGATCCTTACACACTACTTTTGCCTCGTTTACATTCATATAATAATTATCAGAGGGGCAATTGTCGTAATTTTAAAAACGTTCACAGTCTCAATGTGTCAAAAATACCTCTTATGTCCCAACATTTTTGACAAGTTTTTGACCCTTATTGTGGCTGAGATGAGATTGCGACTAGATTTAGAACGTTTTTAATTACTGTAATTGGCCTGCTGGTCACAAAGGCACGCCGGTTGCGAGTATTAAATTATGAAAATTACAAAAATCATGGAACCAATTACTTAAACATAGTAATCTTTATTGTAGTACTACATTAAAGATTACTATGTTTGATATTTGCAATATTATACCATAACTGTACAGTTATGGTATAATATTGCGAAAGGTTTTTAAAGAAAAAAGAAAGAAAAAGTATTTATTGCGACTCGTACAGGAGGATCACAAACTAAACTAAACAAAGTAAAAAATAAAAAATCAAGTTATACAATAAAAAAAAGTAACAAAAAGTAAAATTAAACAGAAAATCCTATACGAGGCCAAAAGGCTCCTATCTCAGCATGATGCTGCGACATTTAAAAAATAAATGTCACAGCGCTGGTATTCTGATGGGGTTATGTGTTTTTCTGTTTCAGATTTTTCATAGTAACCTCTACTATGAAAAATCTTTAAACTCACCCAGTTTAGATAAATTAATAGGTTTTTCATAGTAGGTAAAAATTACCTACTCACTACGCGCACTGAAAAATAAATCGCAACAATGATAAGATAACTTCAAGTACTTCTATATCTCTAATTCTGTACATACGTTTTTAATATCTTATCTCTTAACAAATCACTGCAGCTGAGAGCGTTCTTCAATTTATAACGATCAATAATTACTTACTCTAGCTCCGATATAGTTCGCAACTTGAATACAGTACAGAGTAACAAATGACGGAAATTCATTACAAAACTAGACGCAACTTTAAAATTGAACTTGCGACAAACTTTGGTCACACATTGAATTTGGGAATAATGTTAAAATATGGATAAGAAATAGAGCGCTTAAAAAGTCATGTCAAGTTCATTTATTTATGGTAATAATAAGTGGTGCAGAACTGGAGGGAAATGGCCTCAATTTATAAACAGTGATGGTCTAGAAGGAGGCTGCCGAGCGGGATCGTGAGAGGGCTGATCCCGCTCGGAGAAGAAGGCGTCGAGGAGGCAACCCTGCCTGCATCATCTAAGGCAGGCGAGAACATGGGGTCGCGGGCGGTTAGAGTGAGGACTCTGTCGGCCCATTGAGTGACCTCAGGAAAGACGGCGCACAGTGGTCATGTGCTGCCTTGCACACTTGCGCAATTAAGATCCGGGGAACCCCCCCCCCCCTTACATTCTCCCGAGAGATGTGACCTAACAGGCGTTGCACAGACTGGGCTCCGGATTGGTCTTTTGAGACGTAAAGGTGCCCCTTCCATGTGCAGATGGTGACCACCGGGGTAGTTTTAGTGAGGTAAAAATCCCACACTGTCTGATTTTATCCCCAAAAACCGGGCGCCTTTTGAAGGTGTTTCCCCAAGAAAACAAAAAGAAAAGGTATGGTCCTCGCACGGACCAGGAAGCATTGTCAACAACGACAACAAAAGGGACGAGGTTCATACTCAGGAGTGTGTATAACATGGCTGCCAATGATGGTGATGATGACTATGAAGTATAATCTTCAATATTACAAACACTGCAAGATTACAAATACAGTATCTAAGAACAATTCTAATGTGGAAAAACTACCACAACATTAAAAAAATAAAAACATTAGCAAAAGGTATAAACCTAACAATAATTATGAAAGAACAGTTAGTTAATAAAAATGTAACATACTAAAATTACGAATAAAGTTATGAACTCATGATATAATAAACAAAAAAAAAGAAAATAAAATAGCTAAGTTTTAAATCAAAGTAGAGACACAGAGCAAAGAAGGACCACCATAATTATTAATCTCATCGGGAAAATAATCATAATCACAGTAATTAAGTATCTCCACTGCACTGCAGGGATAAATATTGAAACATAAATTGGTAACCGCACTTGGGTCCATCACTCATGCGTAGACAATAATTCTTATTACCAAATGCGCTCTATAATCTTCATACGCAAAGGTAAACGTATTTGGAACTCACAGTACCAGTAGCACCCATGTGTTTGCAGTACGTCGCCGGGAAAACTTAAACTTAACGCAAACTTTTGCGTTTGCTCACCGTGACTAGTTCGAATGTTTGTTAGTAGTATATTCTTAATTCTTCGCGTAATGGATATTGATTGAATAAAGGGGAATTGTTATTTTCAAGTACCTTGTGAGCAGTGGTGGTCCAGTGGCAATGGCCCCGACTTGTTGTAAGTCGTGGGTTTGAACCACCAAAGGCCTCCCCCAAATCCTTCTAAGCATTCTTTTCCAGGGCCACCTTGATTCAACCCTTGCCGAGTCTAGGTCGTCGCGCCACCTCTTTCTGGGCGGTGGTGCCGTCCGTTCTCAGGCACCCACCGTGTGGACTATTGCCCAGCGGTCACTTTAAGATATTTTTTATTATTTGTATCTTTGCAAAATCTCGCATTTTCTTTCTTTCTTTACAAATACGTACACAAAACCTACTTCCCAAAAAACTACTTACAACATTACTTCAAATTCCAAACTTCGAACAATATGATATCATCATCAGGAATCTATTAAACCGGTATCAAACGTTTTCAATAGATCGTCTTCAATAGAATGAAAGACGTGGCTTTAAGCCATTGTTGGATCTGTTTACTAAGTGCAATAATGGGTGGATGAACCGTATGTCCACAAAGAGAGATGTAATTTTAGCATGGAAGTCTCAATAGCGATTTGATGGCGTGTATTGTATTTGAAGAGCCTGGTCTGAGCATATTCGTTGCAAACTATAAAATACACTTGCGTAAAAAAATCACTCCACCTTTTATTTGAGAGATGATATCACTAGATCTTGCGTAACTTCATGTATTTCGATAGCCAGCCTCTAAGAATTCGATTCTTTACAAAAATTGTGAATAGTCATCTTCAGGGCTTGCTCGTTCCAACGTAGACCTCATTCATCGCTTTCCACCAGGTGGGCTCGAGGTCAACAGCTTGCCCATTTTGGAATACAAAAGGGTTGTAATAAGTAACTATTTGGGTTCAAGTATGTCGGTAGACGACCTACGGACCAGGAAAGCCTGGCAAAAAATGGAGGAGGCTGGAATAAGGCCGGCAAAGATGATCGAAGGAAAAAAGGTGAGCAAAGGCACATTAATGATGCCTGAATTTGAATCGTTCTAAGTACCTAAATCTTTTCCCATTTTAGAGAGGAAATTGTGAAAATAAAACGTGACACATTAGTGTATTTTTAGATTTTATTTATTACTAGCTGCTGCCCGCGACGTAGTCTGCGTGAAGGCTCTACAGCACCAAAAATACCCAAGATTGGCAGTGTCGCTATAGCATTATAAGTAAACAACTTTTAAAATAGCATTAAAAAATAAGTTTTTTTTGCAAGTGAAGCAAGTGAAGAGAGTTATATGGGAATCCTGCTGAGTTCAGTCATAAGATGTGACTGAAGGAAATAGAGAAAATAATTCAGGAATACATTCCAGGACACAAAAGAGTAAAAATACGTGCAAAGGTATCATACCTTACAACACTTTCCTATAAACTACGTTGGTAGTTATGCTGCCAGGAGCCAAAATGTAAAGAGAGTCAGGACTGGTGACGCGGGAGCAAGCGACGTACAATTGCGTGTGAGAAGCAAATCGTCCTGAGGTCGACACCCGCTGCCCTCAGTGTCTTCCCCTGCGACTTATTGATGGTCATAGCGAAGCAAACACTCACGGGGAACTGTACGCGCTTGAACTGGAACGGGAAGTTATGAGGTATGAGGGGAATGCGTGGTATAAATACTGCCTCGGCGACGCCACAACCCGTAAGAATTTCCACCTCAATGGTGTGTCTGTGGAGCGAGATGACTTTAAGGCGGGTCCCGTTACAAAACTTCGGAGGAGATAGGTTCCGAAGAAGCATAATCGGGCCGACCTTTAGCTTGATGGTATGCGCTGGAAGTCAACTTGCTGACAGAGAGTTCAGAAATCCCACGGGATAATGTGTGGCGTCATCTTGCTCGATAACAGTGTTTATCGAGGTGTAGACCACTTCATTCCCCTCAATTTCCGAGAGAATGCAATCGTTAATTGCTGCAGCCTGATTATTTTTGGGCGTCAAAATGGCCCGCTCACACACCCAAGAATTCTGCTGGTGCGGTATACGACTGATGTACACACAGCGAATGAGTTCTTCTAAGCTGGATACCACTCTACCGAGAGACTCTGGAAGCACCACCTGTCCACCTCTCTCTTCTGGTAGAGTGCCTTCGCCAAGACTTAGAAGGACATCGGAGAATTCTTGAGCACGTGCATTGCCGCCGAGTCGAGCTCTCATATTAATGGTCAAGCGCAGCGTACGAACTCGTGACCACAACGTAGATCGTTTCAACGAAGCATTCACCTCGTCAGCCCTCGATTCCCGTGTCACCACGGGAAGCTTTTTCCGGAAATCGCCACTGAACAGAACTGTGACACCACCCATCAAATGTTCGTTCCTGCACATGTCCTGCAGGATTCTGTCCACGGCCTCAACTGCCTTCCTATTGGCCATCGTACACTCATCCCATACGATCAGAGAGCAATCCTTGAGCACGTGTCCCTTATCGCTGTTACGTGACACACCACAAACAGGCGTTTCGGCGCTCTCTAAATCGATGGGAATTTTAAACATGGCATGTGCTGTCTTGCCACTCGGAAGCAGTGTGGCAGCGATTACCGACGAAGCTACAGCAATAGCAATTTTGCCTTGCCTACTGACCTCTGCAAGTATGCCAGTGGTAACAAATGTTTTTCCTGTTCCACCAGGAGCATCCAAGAAAAACATTTTACCCTGGTTTTGGCCAACGCTTTCAAGGACGGTGTCATAAATTTGTTTTTGCTCTGAAGAGAACAAAGCGACATGGTCATTTCGTATCGTGGTCATTTCGCCCGGATCATAATTTGTCTCAGCGTTATACTCCCGATTTCCACGGTCTTGATGCGGTTATGATTGGGGAGCTGGTAACCCGTATTCGATCAGTGGATTGCCGCCGTTAGAAATGACCACATCTTGAAGTGAACTGAGACGGGTGTTCAGCACGCGTTCATTAGTTACTTCGACTTCGTCTCCAGTAGCACGCCTCAAAGCTCGTAGAAAATCTTCAGACAGATGATGGCGATACTTCTCCCACAAAGCTACCGGGTTCGCGACTCCGCAAAACACCAAGATGACGGCAAACAGATGACGCATGCGGCTGGGACTGTCACTGACGCTCGCCTCCGCGAGGGTGTCATCCCAATTTTGGTCACCGTCGAGAAGGTGACGTTTTACATCACATTTAAGTTTATAATTAGGTATACGACATGAAAATATATTAATTACCAAGCAATAATCACACAGATAAATACCGAACAAAAGTATTAACAGTCAATGTTTACTTTGTACTAACAACATGAAATTGATGAAGAAATGATCATCATCAATGAACATAACTTTTTTGTAATACACCGCATTTTTTTTTATTGTCTTCCTCAACTCTGCTCAAGTTTTTGAGGGTTTTGTTGGACCTTGAATTTGTCAAACCGAACTATACGATACAACTTTTATGAAGAAAATGCACATTACCATCTATGAATTTTAAGAATAACTAACTACTAACCTCGCGAACATGATCAAATTTAAATTATTAATTTCCAAAAATTGTTAACATGTAACTTGATTTGATTTTTATGAAATCTCATAGATGGCGCTGCTTCTAAATTTTCTTTGTACTACTAACATTAATAATTAAACTATGTTTCTCTGCCCAAGTCACTTAAATGGCGTAGTTTTTATAGTGTAAAGCTAGATAATAGCATGGCTTACTCAAAAACAACATTTAAATATGCGTCGTTAGATTACACGCTGTCACAGAATGCGTAAGGAAAATAAAGATTCACAGCTCCTCCCCCGTAGGTGATAGCATGATGATATGTAGCCTATATGTTGACCCGACCTCTTAGTAATATTCATGCAAAATTTGATGTAAATCCATGCAGCACTTTTTGAGATTAGCCCGGACATACATACAGACAATCAGACAAACAGACAAAAATTCTAAAAACTATATTTTCGGCTTCGAAATCGATTGTAGATCACGCCCCAAGTATTCTTTTAAAAAAATATTCAATGTACAGTTTTGACTTTCCTACGATTTTATTATATGTATAGATTTAGAGGCTTTGTTTCTTTGCAGCTTCTTGTCTAAGTGCCATTCACTGTTTCAAGTAATATATTTTTCCATAATGTCTACTTAGTTTTCAATAAGAAAATCTTTAAGAAATGTATTCCGTTGAAAGTATCAAAACATTTAATAACTATTAAGTATCAAGAGTTGGACACTCAAAATATTTAAAGCATCAGATTAAAAAAAATAAATTATCCCACGGGAACGGGCTACCGAGACAAAAAGTAGCCTATGTGCTTCCCTAGGATGCCATCTATCTCCTTTCTAAATTTGATCGAAAACCGTTCAGTGGCTTAGGCGTGAAAAGGTTACCAGACCAGAGTTACTTTACAATTTATAACATTGTTATTAATATTAGTATAGATTCATTCCAGTCTCAAAACGGTGAGGGAAGACATCGTAAAATATAAATAGAATAAATGAATGAATGGAAATATACAACAAGGAAAGTTAATAAAGCGCTCTTCCTCTCTCTACTTATTTGAAAAATTTGCTGTGCCCGACAGGGTCCATAATTGTTTCTATTATTTTTTATTTACCACCTGTAATTGTACATTATGGATTGCAATAAACGATTTGAGATTTGAGATTTGAGATCGTGAGGAAACCGGCATGTCCTAGAGCCAAAAATTTCACACACACATCCACTTACCCGCATCGGGCCCGCGTGGTGGATTACGGCCCATTCCCTCTCAAAAAGAGGTCTTTGAAACTTATACTGAACTTTAAAGGCTGATTTTGTTTATGCTTATTATAGATTCATTCTTAATCTTGAAATACCTGTCTTATTTTTATGTTTCAAAACTGGATGGTGCTAATTTTATTTGGTTTTTGAACTCAATTTTTAATTCAAATAATTTAACTAACGGAAAATATTTTAAAATGGCGGATAGTTGTGAAACTCCCGCCTTTCCTCGAGCCTTATTCAACGCATAAATATCTCTGGAATGTATATTAATTATAATTCTATTTGGCTGAACTTTCTTAATTAGAGTTGCGAGACTGACGGAATGGAACCATCGCTCAGATTTAATCATTGAAGTTTGTAAGATACTTTGTTAATTTCACTCTCAGTTCCATGATGTTTCCTTATAAAGATACACAGAGTCAAATTACATTAGTTAGCGAATCACCACAGACGTAATGGATAGGTATCGATTTCAAATCATAATAGAACAAAAATAAAATTGATTTGATGTTTTTTATCGGGGTTAATGAAATAGAATAGAAATAATATTTATTTATATATAAAGTGGTTTTAAAAATACATTATGGAGCATACATGTTTTGATTATATCGTAGCATGCAAATAATATAGGTTACATTACAAAATGTTTCCCGTCAACAAATTTTTTTATGCTGTAAACATTTATTTATTTATACAGGGTAATTCCACCCTGTATATGTATACTTTATTGTACAGACGCCAGCACATCAACCTACTACAATCTGTAAAATTTCTTTAATACATTTTCAACTTTATTGCTGAAAGCTAAGGTTCAAAATTGATTGGGGAAATCTGACAGTTTCGGGTAGGTTGATGTGCTGGCGTCTGTACATCAGATAATACATACAAAAAAATACGATTACATACAATGGGCGGCCTTATCGCTTTCTGCAATCTCTTCCAGACAACCTTGGAATGGACATTGATTGCGTGGATATAAAAAAATGTTTTTTTCTAAACAATCTAAAATCTAAAGTTTTAAAATAACTTGGAATTTTATTATATATCCGAACACACATGGCTAAACCAATTTTACTATATTTAGCCAGTCTTCGCAAGACATTTAATAACATGAGCCTTTGAGGACCTCGCGGGTTTCGAGGATACACATCCTCTGCCTTTTTAAATAAGTCTTTAGGCTTTTTAACAAACATGCATACTTCATAGATATAAAGAAAGTGATCGTGGTGACTGCACGTTTAGTTACTAGATACCTATCAATTGAAAATATCTGGTTTCTTATTTGTGTAAACTTCACAGACGTGACATTATGGTATCGATGTCGCAGCCAACTGGTTAAATTAGCCGTTCAGTTAACCGCCTGGCCTTTGGAAGTAGTGCTCGCCTCGCTTCGCTCTCTCGGCTCGCATGCAGTTGATCACAGTTCTAACCTAACCTAAACCATTTGGTCGGGGTGCCCTGGCCTAGTTACTGCGACCAATTCGGCTCGCGCGTGATTGGTTACAGGCTTCCAAACTAAAATATAATTGAACATATACATATATATATATACTTATAGATAGATTATACTTCATCTTCTAACAAGTGCAACAAGGGAACTACTTCAGAGACAAGAAAAACTGACATTCTATCAGCGAAGAAGTCAAAAATGTATGGGACTGAAATAGATACTAAACTTATGTCAAAGCCTAACCGTCAACCTAGTTACCGAGCTTATTTCTATTTGCAACCACTTAGCGTTCAAAGTTTTCCTTAAAGCAACAGTCTTGTATACATAGATACGTATGGTAAAAGTTTCAGCAAGTGCCTACGATTGGCCCAGATTGCCTTAATTAATTCTACTGTGCAAGTTATTCGATATATGCAGCTGGTGCTCGATATGTGTGGCGCGAAATTATTTTTGAAATAATATGGGTCTGTGGCTTCCATAGACTACAGTTTTTACTCTGTGGCGCCCATAGACTACAGTTTTGGCTCAGTGGCTCCCATAGACTACAGTTTTGGCTCTGTGGCTCCAATCATCATCATCATCTACATCCCGACTTCACCCACTGCTGGGCATTGGCCTCTCTTTTCTTATGCCAATCCCCACGCTCCTGTGCCAGCCTCATCCAGATTTTGCCCGCGATTGCAACAAATGTCGTCTGCCCATCTCGTCGCCGGACGACCGATATCTCGCCTTCCAGTCCTCGGACGCCACTCTGTCACAGTCTTACTCCACCTGTCATCACTGTGTCTTGCCGGATATCCTGACCAACTTCATTTGAGTTTCTTAATACGTTTTCCGATATCGAAGACCTTCGTACGTCTTCGTATCTCGACGTTGAACTCCGTCTATTAGCCTGATGCCAAGCATGGAACGCTCCATGGCTCTCTGTCCAACTCTCAGCCTGTACACAGCCTCCTACGCGAGCGTCCATGTCTAAGCACCGTACGTGGCTCCCATAGACCTAAGTTTTTATAAGTATGCAGAATTTCAGATAAAAGGATCCTTTGGCGCTCGAATGACGTTGACACGGGGGCGCTGTTGATAAATATTTAATTTTGTACAATTGTGTTGTCAAATGTTTTGTATATAAGATGGTGGTCGCTGACTTTGGCCACGCGCCAAAAGATCCAACTGACATAACATAAACATAACAGCTATAGATGTAACTCTTAATTTGACTGTTACAAAGCCAAACTTCAGAGAAGTGATGGGTATAATTATAATAATAAATAATGACAAAACAAAAAATCTGCGGTTTTATAAACTAGTAATTTCAAGTTAATACGCTACCAATGCCACTGCCGATGGCTATTGAACTCTGAATCAGCTAAATCAGCTACCAATCAATCAACTCAGCCTATCGCAGTCATAGCCACTAGACATAGGTCTCTCCGAATGCCACAATACCCTGTCCTCCACCTTCCGCATCCAGTCTATCAAGGTGTAGTTACTTGAAGTTATGAATTTAGAAAAACAAGTTTTTTTTTGTTTCATCATCATTAGATATCGATACATCACATCTCCACAGATAAATTATTTGGTAATAATACTCCACAGTATTATCAATTCATTTAATGTAACCATGTATTAAAAATCTTTTCACTTTTCAACAAGGTTATAAATGATACTGCAAACAGACATCAAAATACACATAATGTTAAGTTGGTACACACGACGACATATATTATCACATCTCCACAGATAAATTATTTAGTAATACTCCACAGTGTTATCAATTAATGTAATGTAACCTTGTATTAAAAATCTTTTTCATTTTTCACCAAGGTTATGAATGATACTGCAAACAGACGTCAAAATACACATACGTAATATTAAGTTGGTACACACGACGACATATTAAGCTGTACGTTTCCAGTTTTAGCTGACCTCGCACTGTAAGTATAGTTTTTTTGTACTATGAGAAGTCGGCTTAGCTGGAAATATATAGCTTGATAAATCGTCGTGCGTACATGAACATTGCTTATATCTCAACGAAAAGAAATCCATCCGGATTTAAAGGAATCCATTTAAATCCAAAAGACGCACAGTAAACCGAAGAATGTGGCCGGTCCCTGCTATATTTACATATCCACTTCCGATTTTTTACGAAGGTAAAGCCGAAGATAGCCGAAAAAAATTAACATAAATGTAGCTTTACATTTTACATTAGGTACTTACGAGTCCCTTGACGTCTGTACTTGGACTGGCACTTGGCAATAACAAAATTGCCAGTTTTGGACTGACGTTCAAAATTGGCATTTTTGGACTGACATTTTGACACAACTCCTTCTACTTGAATTAAACTCTCTAATTAACTAAAGCAAAATTAATCAGACGTTAGAGGAATAAAACATGTACCTCGCGGTTTCAAAAGATTCAATCTAATAACTTTATTCGAGGAATAATTTTGAAATTTTCACATTTACTTCATACAAAAACTGTCAAACGTCAATTTTATTCCTCGAATAAAGTTATCCGATGATTGAAACATCAGCTCTAAGTCATATTTAAATTACTTATTTGCTAATAGGCTAGATTTTAATGTAAATAAAGTATCACCAATTAAGTATGATACTTTATAAAGGAAAAAAAAAACGACTGGTATTCGCAGAGATTAGAGCGTTCAAACAAACAAAGTAAATACTCACAAACTCTTCAGTTCTATTATTTGTACATATATGTATATAAGGATTGCAAGATTGCTCCATGTAAAATACTAATATTCAGCTGCATCTGGTTAGACTGGAAGCCGACCCCAACATAGTTGGGAAAAGGCCAGGCAGATGATGATGTATATAAAGATTAAACACATAAACCATCCAGAACAAATTCTCTAAGTGGTGGTGAAATCTGCATAAAAAAACAATGTGTAGTTTAGAAGATCTACGCGGTCACACAGTCAGGCACGAAAAGCGACTTTGTTTATACTAGGTATAGTTATAGACAAGCGAATGCAAATGACTATGTATTATTATTATTGCCAATTGCCATTTTTATAAAAATTCCTGACTTTTATAAAAATGATCATAAATAAATATAAAAGTTTTTTAGCACGCATGACATTGAAGTAGGTGCTGATGACCTATTAAATCAACTATGAATAAAAATAGTATTCAGTATTTATTCTGTTCAATGAACACAAGGATAAATTAATATAGGTATTATTTGATGTTAACGGTATCATAAACGTAACATCACTTTTTCTCAATCATGATTGGAAATTTGAGCATTATTTTGACGACTTTCTTCGAGATAAATCGAAATTGCTGTACTGGCCAAATCCATGCGAGCAGCGGCCGGCAAAAGTTGTATGAAAATCCATATCTGTCGTGTTTTGCGGCCAAATAAATCACATAGTAAACTCATATCTGTCGTGTAATTTAAAAATGAAACGATCTTTTACTCCGAAACATGGCAACCAAGGAGGTAACTTATCAAAGGTTTTATTAAAATTTCGAACTGGCTTGCAAATAGAAAGCTGTTTATCGAAAAAAAAACATAATTGAACACTTTAACGCGGGAAAAAATATTGTTGTTCGTTGTTCGTCATTGATTTGAAAAGTCATTGTATTTGACAAAAATGTTCTGCCTAGGTACTACTTAGTTTTAATATCCACGCATTATTTGAGAAAAGGTCTATACAAGCCTTGGCCACAACTAGGCATTGATGGACGAACGTGTAAATGTGGACCGAGGCGAAGCCGAGGCACACATACGTAACTCCGATGTTTTCTTTCACTGTTTTTATAGCAGGGGTGATGAAATAATTTACACAAAGTAAAGCGCCTATCTGGGTTCGAACATATGACCTACAACTCGTTAGTCACGGCAGTTACTACTGTTCATAGTGTTAAATAAACTGTATTAATAACAAAATTTCTTCAAATTAATTACCAGAGAATTCCGAAGCGTCTCAGTAAAAGAAATAAACATTAAGTTAGAAATATTTTCGGCTCCCAGTGAACTGTCAAGCCAAAGAAACGTGATAATGAAATAGAAGGACAGTCAATTTAATTAAATAAAGAGTGAGAAATTGATAACTTGGAAGAGAATTATAAGATTAACGGTCGGCGACTCCATTTAGTGATTAATCGTGAGACCAGAAAGTTTTAAATGATTTAGAATAGAACAGAAAATGTTTATTTTATTTTATGTTAACTATTCTGTTCGGGAAACTTACAGCTAATATAAACAGCGTTCTTAAACAATATGCAATTGAAAGGCATTTACAAGTTTCTACTGATAAACAAACAAAAAGGGAGTTATTCCGGTCTGATCCCATGAACCCCCCCCCCCTTCACCCCCCCTCTTCTCGATCCCCTGCTAGTTCGTCTACTGTTTTAAACTGTCGGTGGGTACAAAATACCTGTAAGATAAATGAGGAAAAATAGAAGTACACGATCGACTAATACAAACTAAAAATCAAAAAAATACTTTTAAGTAAAGACGCTTTTCACCAACAAATGCTTAAGCCGAGAAACACTGGTATTGAAAATGTCCAAATCATGTTCCCTAGTCAGTTTATTAAAACTGCATATGCATAGAAAATAGGTCTACAGCGAGTTGCTATATCATAATGTTGCTTTCAGGTACACCATACCATGTGGCAAGCAAAATAAATGTATAATGCGTGCCACGAAAGATGAGACTTGACACACCACGTGGTTTGACATGCGCAATACACAATTTTAGGTCTCTTTAGCGGTATGAGGTCTGAGCGCGGGACGGAACCGGACGTCATAGGGGCGGCGGAAAGAGCGCGGGAGGGGGGTCAAGTTTCATCTTTCGTGGCGTTAACTATACGTACCTATGCTAATACAAAAAAATATTTGTTTTTTTAGGTTTTAGTGTACAATTTAAATTCTACATTCTAATAAATCTAAAGGTACCTAAATAAAACAACACTTTTTCACAAGACATTTTTTCTTGCCACAAAAATAATTAATTTATTGTAATTTTACATATTTGATTGACCTTGAAGAATTCTTATATGAAAAACAGATTGTATTAATGTTTTATATTATACACGTATAAAAAAAAATATTATTATGAAAACAAAATACCTCTATTATTGAACCATGAATTACAGATGCTCACGCGTAAAGTATTTGAATTTAATCATACTCTTACCAAGGACATCGTTTTAAAATAGCAAATACGAAATAAAAATAAGAAACCAATCAATCTGCCTAGCCTTTTCCCAAAAAGTTCTCTTTTTTATGTTGGGATCGATTCCAGTCTAACCGGATGCAGATCTGACTTCCACAACCCAGTTACTGGATAACACTACCCTTAGTAAGACTTCTCTTGGACTTGGTATCTGACTTTCGGGCTTCTGGCTTCCCGTCACGAGTGTTAAAATCTACGAATGAAAGCCAGGACTAACGGGTTAACGTGCTATATGAAACGGACCCCATCCACGAACCGACCGCGTCAAGCGTAGCTTAACCATCGTTCGACCCGTGCGGCTGTTATCATTCAATCATGAGCACCTCACAAAAATATGATACCATAATTATTTAAGTATGGGAATATTGATACTCCATAGTTCAACAAAGTATAAGGTAAATAAATATCCAATGATTATTTACCTCCCTTCAAAAATACTCCAAGAGATGACACCTTTCTTCAACCTAGAATCAATAATGTTGATTCCCAAGTTTGACAAAATAATCACCTTTGATTTGATTTGTATCTAAGAGCCCGAAACCTATTCAAATAAACTTAATTGAATTTAAAAGCTCAACTTTATTGGACAGAAAAGTTCTGAAAACCATTTGAAACGAATTTTTGTCAAGATAAAGGGCCTTTTCATGGAGCTAGGAGTTTGTTTGCTGGCGACCTCTAAGTGAATTCGAGTTTTTTTTTTAACGAAATACTGATTGCCTCTTTCATTTTAAGTTTGGTTAACGAATTGGATAAATACGATTGAGTTTGTAATTACTTTCACTGACTGGCAAAATCTGAAATAATCTCTATAATAAAGTCTATCATTTGCTGTTTCTTGGTTAGGTTCTTTCTGTGATACATGGAATATAAGTGGTCCACCAGACTGGAATAAAAAAAATTGGGATATGGGCAGAAGAATGACTCGACTTTTGAATCTGTTTTACCATAGATAATTTTAGATTACAATAAAACTCAATTCACAGATACAACAAATAATACTGATCCACAATTTAACTGTTGGTATTTATTCCTAATTAAACATTATTACTTAGGATTCCTTTCATAAGCACCTTGCACGAGTAGAAAGTAAATTAATCCTCTCTGCCTTTGTATTAACGTCAACCCTTTTCAAATAACCAGCCCAGGAGTCAAAGACACGTGGTATTGACAGATTGAGAATAGCTATTCATAAATTAGCTTTGAATTCAATTATTACTTTTTACCAAATACACAATTTGCAGCATAGCATATTTGGCCTATAAGTTTCCCACTGCTGAGACACAGGCCTCTTCTCAGTGAGAGGGAGTGGGACATAATCCACCAAGCGGGTCCAGTGCGGGTCGGTGGATGTCAAAATGTCTTCGATTTTTTTTGGTTCTAGGACATGCCGGTTTCCTCACGATGTTTTCCATTACCCTTTAGAGAGCAGTGGTGAAATTAAATACAAAAAGTAAAGTGCCAGGCTGGGTTAGAACATACAACCTGCAAGTCGTAAGTCGAGGCCGGCATCACTAGGCCACTAATGCTTCTTCAATTAATTCTTCTTCAATTTGCAGTACTTCAGATAAATGATTGTCCAACTGATGAGGAAAGCAGTTACCTATTTTATTTTATTGATATGGCGAAATATCAATGTTGTGCTTTTATTCCAAGCAAGGATCTACATAATAGTGTTCGTGAGACAGAACGAAATTAAATCCTCATCTGCCTAGCCTTTTCCCAACAATGTTAGGGTCGGCTTTCAGTCTAACCAGATGCAGCTGAATATTGGTATTTTACATGGAGTAACTGCTTATCTGACTTCGGGAAGTCCGGTTAAGCAGACGACATCCTCCTAGGTTGAACTACGAAATGAAATTCCCAAAAAAAAAAACATGGGGCAGTTGCCCATCAGACACAACACCCGTCTGGTCAGAGGATCTTCCCTTTGCTATGGAGTATGAGTGGACTTTACACCCTACTCCTCATAACTCTGTACAATCTATTTTAAAAGACTAGTAGGTACAGACGCCAGCACATCAACCTACTACAATCTGTCAAATTTATTTAATAGATTTTCAACTTTGTCACTAAAGCATAAGGTTCAAGGTTGATTGGGAAAATTTGACCGTTTCGGGTAGCTTGATGTGCTGGCGTCAAAAACCTTTTGTGAGAAATGAAACGACCCAAATATACTTATATTGTAAACGACGAAAAAGAAAAGACGATAACGTCGACGACGTAATGATGTAATGAAAATTATAATAATAATATTACAATTTTGTTTACATCCTTAAATAGGTATTCCTATTTCTATCGTATCTGAATAATAGCGGTGCTATTCTGTAAAAATCTCACCGTGAAAACTTAGGTGAAGTGAGCTTCAAGTGAGCTGTCATTCCACGTGATGCTAGGGAGTGACACTATTGAAAGCTCACTTCACCTAAGTTTTCACGGTGAGATTTTTACAGAATAGGTCTGCAGATCTAAATTTACTTTTAATAAAACGGACTGTAATGTAAACAATATTTCGGCGATTTATTGGATTTCCAAGAAGAGTAATTTTGTATAACCTTATTAATGTAAGTAAAAGTGCTTCTTCTGCTACCCAGCCGGGCAATTGCGTAACACATTATTAATCGGAATCCGGTTTCATTTTGACAGTTCAACAACATTCATTGCGTTATTTACGTGTTGAGCAGACAAATTTTTCGAACTTATGAAACAATGGATTTGCTTCAAAATGATTCAGATTCCGATTGATAGTGTGTTACGCAATTAGGGTGCATGGCTCCAATTCTGTATTATTCCCCGCGAAATCTTACCACGTGCAAACCACGTCAATATCGTGTTCTGTTAACGGCAAGAAATAGAAATGTCAACCGTACGGACAACCGTTTAGGACCAATTCTCAAAATGTCCAATGGTGTCAAAATGTCCAAATACCCAAAATGTCCAATTGTCAAATGTCCGATGACGGTATTTTCCATTTGAGTCACAAGTAGCTAATTTTTTCATTTCTGGCGCTCGCTTCGCTCGCTCGGCTTGTGCGTAGGGGTCATAGTTTTAACCTAACCTAATATTGTTTTTAATAGATAACCAAATCTAACTAGTTCGGTTCCGGGTAGCCCACTAAAAATAATCTCTTTTTTCTGTAAGCGCAAGTCTATGAAAGAATGAGTTTAATTTTTAGGAAATTGCGTACTAATAAGTCAATATGTAAAACATTTTTATCCAAAACGTTGTTTTATGAGATAATATAAATAAAAAATGTTTTTTTTTTTTTGTGAAATAACACGTTATTAAACAAAAGTTTATCGGGCAATTATTTTGTAAAGTGAATTATTTGGCAACACTCTTACTGGGTAACATGATACCTTTCGATTAGAAAGGTTGTCAGATGAGAGCACAAAGCTTAGAAGTTGTTTTAGTTTAGAATTGTACAATACTAAACTAAAAAAACTTCAAAGCTTTTAAAATATCCAGGTCAACAGGACATGTTGACAACTTATCTAGCAAGCTTCATCAGATTCTATTAACGATATTCCTCCAAGATTGCCTCTTAAACACAAAGTCCCATCCCACTCGCAAGAAACTAATTACATAAAGTTATAAACTCAAATAAACACGGGAACAAAATCCAATCTTGCTCGAGATTACTAATTCAACGCAAACAAGCTGTTTACTAAAACCCAGGACCACATGTACTTACATCAAAGTCATGAAGTTACGGAGTGACAAATAAACAAAAGTTAATTCATTATCACAGGCGTAAACTGCACCGGTGGGTACCAGCAGTTTGTTAGTTTCAAACTTTGCAGATTGTATAAGCGTAAAAGGGACAGACATACAGAAAGATGATGTCGAAGAAAGAGATGACGATAAAGATGTAACGAGGTTAAAAGTTAAGAATCTAGGGACAGTATTAAAGCAGAATGGGGCAAGGGTTCGCGAGAAAAATGTGGCTCAAGGCGTTAATTTAGAAAAAAACATGTTTAGTTTTTGTCACGTTTTAATATTTACGCAATCTGGGCTTGATAAGCAAGATCGTAGATTTTTTTAGGGTTCAGAGAGATTTTTCGATAAATTTCAGGCACTACAGATTAATGTCGAAGGAAAATATACAGAAGAAATATTGACTTGATCGATCTGAAATCACCAACACGTAGTGAGGTTGATGATTATTGCTTGTATCTACTTTGTAGGTATAGGGATATGGTATATTTTCTTGATAGTCAAGAAGGAGGCCGCCGAGCGGGATCGGGAAAGAGCTGATCCTGCTCGGTGTTCTTCCTCCTCTCTCCTACTATCTATGCTGTGCCCGACAGGGTCCATAATTGTGACTAATATTATTATTTTCTTACCAACTATATATACATTATGGTACGCAATAAAGAATTGAGAATTGAGAAGCAGGCGTCAGGGAGGCAACCGCCTTGGCGCCTAATACGCCGAAACCCACTTACCAATTAAGCTTTGGGGTCGCGGGCGCACAGAGTGGGGATTCTGTTCGCTCACCAAGTGAACCCAGGGAAGACTGTGGCACAGTGATCACGTGCCTTTACAGTCTCCTCAGGGAAGTGCCTTACAAGCGTCGCACAGGCGGGTTCCGGAATTGGTCTTTTGAGAGGAACCGCGACCACCCCTATATGCTGATGGTGATAACCGGGGTGGTTTTAGAGAAGTAAAAATCCCACACTCCCCGACCTCTCTCCCCGGAGATCGGGTACCCTTTGAAGGTTTCCCCCGAAAACAAAAAAAAAAAAAAATTGGTATATACGAAGAGGTTATTCATAGCAGGAGAAAAAAAACAAGATTTAAATAATTATCATTCTTCGGTTTTGAATCACAATTTTCCTCTATTGTCCTTCACTATTACCAGCTTATGCTATTCTTATACCTGTTTCGTGTGTTACGTGTGTTTGTCCTTCTTTTGAAAGCTTAAAATGAAGTTAGACAATATGCAATTATTTGGTTCATTAACTTGTCTAACTTCATTTTGGTATTTGGTTAGTTAAATTGTCTAACAAATTTTTTCATAATCCAGTTAGCTCACAAAATGATACTCAGTTAACCACCAAAGTTTAACCGCATTAATAAGGAAACCGTTAAAAATTCCAAAGGAAATTACTTTTACTTCAGTAATTGTGACAAGTCGCGCTTATCCCGACCGACGCCGGTAAGAAGCGAGTGTTTCGGAAATTAGAAATATAATTGGTGAAATTTTGCAGCTTCGGATTTCTCAGAATCCGAATTATATTGGTAATTTTAGAAAGAGGACCCAGTTATATATTTACGATTAGCTTCTGCCCGCGGCTTGGAGCGCGTTACATAATCAGCCTATAATGTTCCTAATGCTGGACTCAGGCCTCCTCTCTTTGAGAGGGAGTGGGCCGTAATCTACCACATGGTTCCCGTGTGGGTTAGTAGATGTCACATGTCTTCGAATTTTTGGTTATAGGACATGCCGGTTTCTTCACGATGTTTTCCTTCACCGTTTTGAGAACAGTGGTGATGAAAGTTTGAACCCACGACCTACAACTTGTAAGTTGGGGCCACCACCGCATACCGGCGTGGATATTGAAAATTATCCCACTGGAACGTGCTACTGGGACAAAGCTTATGATCTTCCCAAGGATACTATCTATCTCCTTGCCAAATTTTATCGAAAACCGTTCAGTAGCTTAGGCGTGAAAAGGTAACACGCAGAAAGGCTGTGGTGGCGAGGCTTTTGACTACGTTGTATGTGTATATTTTGTCTTTTTTATTTTATGTTATTTTATTTGTAATGTGCGTTTAGTTTGTGCAGAATAAACTATTTTTCTTTCTTTCTTTCTTTTTTTTCAGAAAGAGTGAGTTATTCCGGTCTGATCCCCTGAACCCCCCTCCATCCCCCCTCCTCGATCCCCTGCTAGTTCTTCTTCTGTTTTAATCTCAGTCTTATCCGCTATAAACTTTCTCATACTTTCGAATTTATAATATTAAGTATGGATTTGCGCGTTTGTAATGGGATTGGATCCTTCCTTTAAGATAGAATCTTCTCACTTATCGTCATGACAAACGCAACTACAGCACCCAACTCCTGAGTTCGATCCTCAAGAGAAGCAAAGCGTTATTGGTATTGAATCAAGAATTTCTCGACGAGTTGATTTGCGCCCGGTTGATAGCTGTAGGGTCGCCCCATTTTAGGTGGTACCTACTACATTTATTATTTTTTGTTTAGCCTATACTGTCCTACTGCTGGATAAATGCCTCCCCCAAGTCCTTCTAGAAATTCTTTACCCGCGCCACCTCGAACCAGTCCTCGCGGTACGCGTCCAGGTCATCTTGCCACCGTTTTGTGGACCAACTTCGCCGGTGTCATCCACAGCGGCGCACCTATTGTGTCGAGATTTTTCTCCAGCGTTCATCCCGCATCGGGACTTACATATTACTGAAAGTGTGACTGTTCTCCTTTGGGAAATTCAGACGTGATGTTATGTTTTCTTCTTGCTAGCGTATCGCTATCTAGTATTATATTATCTGTGCGCTGGCAATCGAAATTGAGTCAGCCCAGAATTTGACTAAGATTTTGGCGCCTTTGGTTCCTGTAACGTGCAACAATACACGCAGGATACGATATCAAATGTCCCATACTTTGTTATGATAAAAACATGTTTGACAGCGCAGTAAATGGCGCCGTCTAGTTTTGTTACGAAATTACTGGATAATCATCAAAAAGGTTGGTTAAGAGTGACACTGGCTGATGATAGTCACACTCTAGTAGAGCGTCATCGATGGTTCTCTGGCGACTGGCGACTGTCTTCTAATGACAGAAGATATCATGGAAGCCGTTGTCTTACAGTCCGTTCAAAGTTATCTTACTTCTGACAGCAGCAACCCAATAGCAACCTTATTAAAATGAGAATAAAGAAAAATAACTGTGAAAGAACTACACCACGTCCACGACGAACTACTATATACTATATTTTGATGATGTTAATATTAAAGCTGCTGGACAACTTATATAATAATGATGACTACTTCTGGTAAAGGCTATCCTGCGCCGTTATGTTTTATTATGTATAAACAAAAATCTAAAATTTTTCCGGTGCGACTCTAATTTTCCCACATAATCCCCAATCTCCAATTTTTAACCCCTAATATTTTCTTCACAAAAATCTAAAACAAGACAATAAATGAACCGAACTCAGTCGTAAAAGAGATGGCGCTAACGTTTTATTAGACGTAAAACGAACTTGTCCTAGAAAGATACACGGGAAATGCATTACGCGTACTGTAGACAAACATGTATGCATTTAAGTTTATAGAAGATGTGGGAAACATACATGTGCTTTGCGTCCTGAATATTTAATATTATGAGACATTTCTATAAAGGATTAAACTAGATAAAAATTACTGAAGCATTACCTATTAACAAAAAAGTATTACATCACCTAGGAATTGAAAGAGTAAAAAAATATTAATACCATAAAATCACACCAGCTAGTCTTTTTTTTTCCTTTAGCTTGTACTGTCCCACCGCTGGTTGCTCCAAGATGCTATTTTATACAATTGAAAATAAAATATAATAACGTTAAATGAAATTATAATATGTTCATAAAACGAAAACGTGGTCGTATCATCATCATCTGCCTAGCCTTTTCCCAACTATGTTGGGGTCGGCTTCCAGTCTAACCGGATGCAGCTGAATACCAGTATTTTACATGGAGCGACTGCCTATCTGACCTCCACAACCCAGTTATTGGGTAAAAAAAAACGTGGTCGTATATGTTTGTTAAATTTATGTCGCCATTAAAGCGACACGCTGCTGCCGCGCTTTGTACAACTTTTTAGGCACAATACAATATATAAGCAGACAAAATAATTAAAAATTTAGCAGAAACGGAACTAATTAGAGAAGTACTGGAAGTATACACGATAGGCATTTGCCCTTCAGCATTCCGTAAGATCTTGAAACAGAACCCAAAAATGTGTAAATAACATAATAAATAAAAAGTAAAGACAGAAAAACGTCCCAATTAGTAGAATATTACAATTAGTTCACGTTAAACATAAAGATGAGCGACTCGTCTTTTATAAACGAGGGACGTATACCTAAAGAAACTACGACTATGTCCGTATACTAAAGGCTACGGTGACTGCTATTGTTTCCAACAATTATAGGTTACGGGCGTATGCTCCGATGTGGCTAACGTAACCTATCTTCACTGTAAAGGTACGTGCACAGTGCGGACACGTTAGAATGCCATTGTGGTAAAGGTATTGTATGTTGGTGGCTTACTCTTGAGATGATCTCGCCTGCTGTCGAGATGTCTCCTCTGCTGGTCTTCAAAGTCATAAACACTTTGGTTTACCAAATGCCTGCAAACAGGTCTATCCTTTCCCAACTTCTCCCAACGAGAGGGATCAATATTGCATCTCTCTCTTCATATGTCTTTTCTGAACATCTTTCTATCTGAGGAACTGGCCGCCTTGTTTCCGCTTGTCGTCCTTGAGTTCAGAAGAGAAGATTTGCTTAGCTATCCTCTCGACAGGCATCCTCACAACATGTCCAGACCAGCGCAGGTGACGACGCATTAGATAGACCTCAATTCCGCAGACATTATCCCTTCACAGTACATAGTCGGACCATTTGATGTTCAAGATATCGCGGAGGCAATTAAGGCGGAATCGGTCTAATGCGCGTATGCGCCTCCTGTGTCCAGTTTATCTGTACCACACCCTTAAATATGACCAAACCTTACTGATACATGCTGCATTATAGCCACCCACTGCTAAATCTTCTGAAATTAAATAAACACCAGTAATACCGTTGCACTCTTCGTGCTTTATTCAAATTAGCCAAAGATTGCGAATGATAAAATCTAGAAGGAATAAGATATATAACCTTGATTTGCTTGAAGTAGTAAATCTCTTCGGACGTAGAATACTTATTACACGACTGCTCGACAGCAAACTCAAGATAATTTTTGCTACAGTATTTTTATCTCATAAAACGACACGCGCTTTACTTACACACTACTCGTCTTCACGAGTAGTGTCAAATTAACACACACACACGCACAGACACACACACTTCCAACTTTGCCATTGTCTCGTACCGTACCGAGAGCCCTTACACTTACACACACATTCACAGCCTGTTTGTACACTTTTTAACCACAAGAATAGCGCGCGTCGCTTCGTGAGATAAAAAAAAAATGTTGCAATAATGGACCACCCATTATTTTTATCTCAGCTCTGCTCAAACTAGCCGAAGCACAACCCTTAAGGGGCTTACAGGACCTAAACGCAAAAAACGAAAGTTTTAGAAACAATAAAAATATAATATGATCGACTACAGTAAACAAAATCAAAAAATATATGATATTCTTCAGGATATTTGCTAGGTAGATAGTGTATTGAAAACATAATACAACTTATTTGGTACGATACAAAAAAATCATGTAGATTTCTGTAAAAACTTTCTTTTTACAATAAAAACCACACTTATATACATACAATCATTATGATTTTTTGTCAGATTATTCTACAAGCAACAAGTTACTCTAGTGTTTTAATTTTTTTGTCCAATAGATTTTTCGTAAATCGATAATTGCTTCATATTTTGCAATAAAATACCAGCGTTGTGTCGTCGCGCTTCTCTTTCTTTTCTATGCAGTCCGACAGTGACCGCGCTTTAGGTCTTGTAGTCCTCTTAATAAGATTTAAAACGAACTAAACGTAAGCCGCGAGAGACCAATATCGAAAAACTTATAAGAACATCATCTAGCATTCATGTATTCTAGGATTTCTAGGACACAAAAGGCTAGACTCTCTTAACCAGCGTCCCCAGCTCTCAAAGGAAGTGACTTTATTAAATTAGGTGGATGAAACTCTGAAGCGGACTAGAATATGGAAAGAAAAGGGTAAAACCCTCTGTACTTATAGATATAATGGTTCGTTTCTGTGACAAAAGTGTAAGGCCTCGTCTGCCTTACAATAATAAATAAGAAAGTCTTATACCTATTTCTTAATTTAAAAAAAATAAGTTTAAAAACTAAAACCCGACTACTGTAAAGGATGAAACAAGAAGGTACCTTCCCCTGGTCGCTTGCCGCTATACTAACATATTATAAGCTATGGTAGCATGTGACCACGGGAAGATACTTTCTTGTTTCATCCTTTTCCGTAGTCGGGTTTTAGTTTTTAAACTTATTTTTTATATAATTATTGACTCAAAACAAAACACTCCGGGTGTGCCGACAGAAGTGAAAACAAAACACAAACAGAATACTTTGCCATTACTCACTTGACATATCGGATATACATTAAAATTGAGTACATCCCGAGGATAGCCGAACACATCCGAAGCGGTGTTGCTTACGGTAACAGTGGCGCGAATTCAATGGTATTTTCCCATCTCAAAAAATAACCACCGCGCCCAAAGAAGTTTTCACTTTAATTAAATTATTCAAATTAACTACTTTTTAGTTTTATCATGTTTAGATTTCGATAATTCGACACCCATCACGTCTGAGGAGTTTCGCTAGCTAATTTAATTTGACCTGTAGATAAGGGTTTGTTTCTATGACATGAGCGTTCTGTCATTTTCTCCTTTTATATAATACTAGCTGCGCTCCGCGGTTTCACCCGCATATGTGTCGATCCCGTGGGAATATCGGGATAAAAACTATTATATGTCCTTCCCCGGGATGCAATCTATCTCTCTGCCAAATTTTATCGAAATCCATTCAGTGGTTTAGGCGGGAAAAGGTAACATACAGACAGACAGAGAGACGGAGTTACTTTCGAATTTATAATAAATTAGTATGTAGTAAGGATATGGATATAGATATAATCATCTAAACCCCACCACAAAATCAAATGCTCTCGTATACACTTGCCTTAAACGGCAAATGGAAAACTCTAGAAATTCAAACGATCGGTAGGCTTTATACAACTTCCCTTTGAAAAATTCAAAAATCAACAATATTAAACGTACTGAAATAAATGTTCACAACTTTTAAGTAGGTTTACCAATTGGAGCGAAGCCATAGGGGAATCAATCAAAATACTTTTCCCAATTTTTACCGTAGAATTAGAACGCGTAGAAGCGAGATTCCTTCAACAAAATTTGTTCTATAAAGCTTTCAGTCTACTGGTATAAAAAGTATCCTATGTCCTGACCTAGGTCATGGTCTAAATAAATAAAGTCCTGCAGATCGAATTTCGATGTGGAGAGACCAGCCTTCGGCACGGTAGATATTATAGTGCGCAAGTGTGTGCGCAGACACAGGTGCACTCTTTCTTCTCTCATCTCATTGTCCATTGGGACAGCAACCCGACACGACAGGAGAGAGATCAGGCGCAGGGCCAACGGCTTAACGTGCTCTTTGTCTACCAGTATGCCCAACATCGAAATCCGTTCAACCGTTAAAGCGTGATACAGACAGAGAAGCAGACAAACAGAGGTACTTTCTCGTTTATAATATCATGAATTATGGTATGGATGCTCAGGAGAGGGGCCCGTGGCTAAATAATAACATAGCCGCACAGGTCGACCAATCAGCTTAAGCTACGCTTGCCGCGGTTGGTCTGTGGATGGGAGACCATCTCTACATACCGAGACCCCTCCGTGCCTCGGAAAGCACGTTAAGCCGTTGGTCCCGGTTGTCATTCGTGGATCTTTGACAGTCGTTACGGGTAGACAGAAGCCCGAAAGTCTGATAACCAGTCTTACCAAGGGGTATCGTATTACCCAGTAACTGGGTTGTGGACATCAGATAGGCAGTCGCTCCATGTAACATACTGGGTATACAGCTGCATCCGGTTAGACTGGAAGCCTACTCCAATATCGTTGGGAAAAAGCTAGGCAGTTGAGTACTCTAGTGCTGTAGGGGGTTGTTCATAATGAAAGGTTATGATTTCGGCAAGGAAATTAATTGATATGCAAATTGACACCATACGTGAATTTGGCGTATTTAAAGCCATTTCATACAACTGTCAAAAAGAGTGACAGTTGTGATTTGAGTATACGGACAATTTAGGTTGGTGGTCAATTAGCCTAACAATTATTTTCCCTTACTCCACATGAGTTTCGCTTCTACCTAAACGAGTTTCATATTCTATGAGTATAGATTGATCTGAGATTGACACAACTTGACATTTCTATGAACCACTTAACCTGAGTTAGATGATATCAGTTCAAATGCGTTTCCATTGAATCGAGTTCAAGAGTCATCGTGTTCGGGACGCCGATTTGGCTTACAGGTCCCGTTAACTATGTCTGTATTGTCCACTTTTAGAACAATGTATAGAATTAGATCTATATACAAAGAGTGGATGGACGAAAATACACCGGACTCCTAAATCGAGTCACCTCACCCTACATTTTATTTGTACAGGTTCCATAACATTTTTTAATAGTCGTGAATTCAAAGGGGATTCAAGATTTTTAGACGGAGTCTGGCGTACCTGATGTCCACCATTTTGATTTTGACGTGATAACATCAAGCTACTACAATCTGTCAAATTTATTTAATAGATTTTCAACTTTATCTCCAAAGCGTAAGGTTCAAAGTTGATTAAGAAAATTTGACAGTTTCGGGTAACTTGATGTGCTGGCGTCTGTACACTTGGTAACCACAAGTAAAGCACGCGTCGCTTCGTGAGATAAAAATACTGAAATAAGAAGTGTAATAGGAAAGTGCTTTGTAATTGAGCTCTTCTGGAGTTTCCTTATTGTTTATGTATTATTATTAATTTTCCTCGTCCTTAATACCTACTTCATCAAGCCAATTAATATTCTGTTTACCAATTACTTAAAACTTCTCCAATATTATTAAAACTTGCTTGGAACAATAAGCGGGTAATACCTTTAATTATAGCAATACAAAACAAATAGGCATAAGTGGTCTTAAAATTCTATTGTTAGACTCGGCCCAAATTCAAACACCTGCCTAAGAAAACAAAAGCCTGGTTGAGCGTAAGTATTTGTAAAGAAAAACCAATGTTGTCTTAGTGAAATAAGGTTGAAATTCGCTTGCGGTCATGTAATGTTTAATTGAAGTAGGTATTGTGAATTCGAGTCGGTCAACCTGAGAATTTCTCGAATTCAGTTGAAGTACAGTCGATGTTGCTATAACGTTGATTCTGCTTCGCACAAATCGCACAGTGTCTTGTGCTTCGGTAAATAACATGAGAGCTATCAGAGCTATAATTGTGGTTGGGTTAACATAGAATGCAGAAGTCTATTGCACTTTTCAGCAAAGGTTTCTAATACAAAGAAACAAGTACTTACCATCAGGCTGGCTGACTATGTTATAACCTAAAGACTTCTGAAGACAATAATCCGAATGTAGAAATTCAAATTACGAACGGTTGGCCATCTTAAAACTGACCGCGGCAACCATAGATTAGGCGGATCTCACACTACAACGCGACACGCGAGAGGGCGCGGGAAACGGAACAAATAACTAAATGCCCCGCGCGGATTCGCGTTTTTAATTAATTTGTACGAAGAAAATCACGCGCGGGGGCGAGTTTCCCGGGCACCGGAGCGTGGCGCGTGGTAATGTGAGATCCGCTTTAGCCCGGGGCCGCATTCACTATGACACAATGAACGAAACTGCGCGAAATGAATGCGAGGTTGGCGTGATTAGCTAAAGAATTGACGTGCTTTCGAAGTAAGGAATCATTGAGTGGTCATAGTGAATCAGGGCCTGCAGATCATTCAAACGACATGCTTGATATAGTCTCCAACAAAATATAAAGCTGTAAAGCAAAATAAGACATAGCGAAACAGTGAGCTTAGCACGAACACGCAGTAATCGAAATGTAAATTCGAACGAGTTTAAAATTGAAAATACTTGTTACGCTCATAATATTTTACGTAATTTTAAGACTTTATTTACATCTAAAGCGAGAAAAGAAAGAAAAAAAATGCGTTTATTTGCTTTACAGAAAAAAAAATACACCCTTAAACTATTAAAAAAAAACAGAAAACTAAGATTATAATGCCAAAAGGGCAGCATAATGTCAGAAGACAACAGAAAGTGTACCGCCTGACGCCGATTGCCTTTTGCTATGGGTAATATCCATTGTGCTAGTCGCAATCATTTTAACCAAAATGCTATAGGATAGTTGTATTTGTATTTTCGATTCAAAAATCGTTCGAATGTACGTTACGTTTACGTCGTGCGTTCGTGCTAGGGCTTTTATACTCTACATACAAGAGAACGTTATATGAATGTACCATATTTGAGTTCCCTCATACATACATGTGGTTAAGTATAGACAATTACGTCGCAACGGGCAGCAACCAGCCAGTGTGTACAGTTAGCAAATTAGGTAAGTATACAGGCTTCAACTTCAACCAGGCACATGATTTCGCGTGTGTTGAGAAGGCAAGTTTTGACATGGAATATATTTTCAATTGAAAATTGATTACTGTTGGGAATCGAACCCAACACCTTGCGCACGGTCTGCATGAGCAGGCAGCGTGATCAACGCGTCATCAGAAAACTGAGATGCGTCGCGTCGTCGGCGACACGGCTCGGCCCCACGACCACTCGCTTCCACGGACTCCACCGCGACGGACGATACTCCTAACATTATTAATTATTTTTCCGGAAAAGTTTATATTATTAGAAAGAAAGGCACTAAACAATTGCCAACTTAAATTGTCCGTAGGTATAATTATTATTATTCAAATCAGAACTGTCAATCTGAAAGTTGTATGAAAAGGCTATAACACGGCAAATTGACGTAGGGTGTCAATTATGCCTGAATACACAAACATCCGCCTAAACATTCGGGGAGTTCCTAAAGTCTTGATATTATGTTTATGTTAATGTTTCAAAAGGTTTCACGACGTGAATGTTTATTTTTAACAGTATATCTCACTCTTTTGTCAACTGTACGTATTACATGGTACAGTATAATGACGATTCTCCTCTCAAGCCATTTTGTTTGAGTTAGAATTTATTACATGAACCAATAACAAAGCGTGACGGATAAGATCAATAATTTCTTTTACTGAATGGAAGAGGAAATTGGTTTTATTGTATTGAATTGAAGATTGAGTTGTGTGGCTATGATGAAAATTAAGATTACCTAAATCAAAATGGCCTTTCGAGAATCGTGGGAAATTGCTAGATGTGGGAAACGTAGGACAGGTCGTCGTTGCGATAATTGAAAGGGGCCTATGTACAGACGCGAGCACATCAAGCTACCCGAAACTGTCAAATTTTCCCAATCAACTTTGAACCTTATATTTTAGGGATAATGTTGAAAATCTATTAAATAAATTTGACAGATTGTAGTAGCTTGATGTGCTGGCGTCTGTACAGCAGTCAATATGTTTTAGCTGAATGACGGTGATGAATAAAAACGGGCATAATTACCCACACGGGAGCATTGGTAGCCCGGTGGTAACGGCCGCGACTTACGAGTTGTAGGTCGTGAGCAGGCAGGCGCTTTTCTTTGTGTAAATAATATCACCACCACTGCTGACAAAACGGTTAAGGACATCGTGAGAAAACCAGCTATATCCTAGAACCAAAACATCGAAGACATATTGTGACATCTACCAATTCGCAGTGGGTCCGCGTGGTAGATTATGGCCCACTCCCTCCCTCTCGAAGCGATGAGGCCTATGCCCCAGTAGTGAGACATTATAGACAGATTATGCTATAATAATATTAGCCTATAAATTTTTCACCGTAGAGCAATTACCTCTTTTTGCAGAGTGAAGGAAAGAACATTAATCACGGCGTCGCTTGTTCTCTGCGAGTTGATCATTTAAGCCCATTTGAGCCAGCTCATCTTGACATGACACAATATCAAAAACAACCGCCATTATTGTATAGAACAAGAGCATAGAGCAAGAAAAAAAAAGTAAGAAATGAGTATACATAATTATATAGTATACATAATGTATAAATACTCATTTCTAATTTATCCATTCTCGTCACTCCACACATACATCTCAACATTTTCATCTCTGCTGCATGCAATCTTTTTTCATTCGTCGTCTTCATGGCCCAGGATTCAGATCCATAAAGTACGACAGGCCTTATCACGGACTTATAAATTTTCCCCTTTAACTTGAGGGGCATCCGTGGGTCGCAAGTTGTCTCTGTGACCTGTTGCCATTTCACCCACCCTGAGTTGATTCGGTGCGTTACGTCTTGGTCGACTTCGCCATCTCCTTGGACAAGCGACCCGAGGTACCGAAAGTCGGAGCAGATCGATAAGGGCGTTCCGGCGAGAGATATGGGCACAGGACTGAAGAGGCCGCCAGAATCACAAAACAGATACTCAATTTTGGTCTTACTCTCAGGCCAACGGTGTCGAGTCTTTCCTACCACACCTACTTAAAATCGTGAAATTTCACACTCAGGAAGAGACCTCGTATTATCCGACGGTGCCAACAATAATTTGTTAGCACTCGCAGATAAAATGGCGGACCACAAACAGTAAACATCTTTAAAGTAGATTTATAGCACTCATAAAATAGAGAAATAGCAGTAATACTAGCGGCGTCTTTAGTTTTACGGCCGCTTGCGAACAACACGTAACAGATTTAAATTTTGTCCTTGTTTCTTTGGAGTAAAAGTAAAATTTTGTTGATTGCTGTAACATTTTTTTACAAGCTTTCGTTAAGGTCCGGCCGGCTTTCGCGACTTGATAAAACATCGTTTCTTTGTTATAATGTTAGTAAGTTTCGGTAATGTATTATACAGTCATAAACCTTCCGGAATAAATTATCTGAATGATGGTGAAAATTGATACTGTGATTTTATTGAATCTCATAATAATCATCCCTTTCCCCCCCCATTCCCAAAAAATAACGAGAGGTGTCGTTGGAAACCCAGTCGGCACGAAGTTCGCTTTTGCACACTTTTGATGTGTCCGGACGCCAGCACATCAAGCTACTACAATCTGTCTAATTTCTTTAATAGATTTTCAACTTTATCCCTAAAGCATAAGGTTCAAAGTTGATAGGGAAAATTTGACAGTTTCGGGTAGCTTGATGTGCTGGCGTCTGTACCTAACAAAAGTGTCATGCTGGTCAAAATATAACGCTTTTTTCGGTCCAGCTCTTATTCGCAGTGTGCAGAGAGATGCGATAAAAACAAAACAGTGGCACTCGGGAGTGCCGACAGATAAGTGAAAACAAAACACAAACAGAATACTTTGCCATCATTCACTGACATATCGGATATACATTAAAACCGAGTACATCTCGAGGACAGGCGAACACATCCGAAGCGGTGTCGGTTATACATTTTCGCCGCGCCGTAGAAAGAGAGGGGATACTCCTACGCCGCGCCGCCAGCTGTCTACTCTCCATCCGTCTTACGAATTTTCGATCAGGGTCACGTGTCCTGACGCGAGTTTAACATTTTTTACTCATTAAAAAAAAGTGTACAACGCCGCTAAAGAAGTTTTCACTTCAAAAAACTTGTTTATCAAGAAAACCTTGCCTATTCACTGTGATATATTTGTAAAAACCCTTTGCTCAACTATTTGCAGCCAACGAAATTGATAAAATATCTGAGAGGCTGAGAGTGACATGGATATTTATTTTCTTTGCCCACACACTACTTACATGCATTGAATATCAACCTTACCTCTTCAGAATAAAGTTTACTATTGCTTGCGATAACTGCAGTTAGTACTGAAGGAAATTGTGAAATATTATTTATATATCGTCTTATTTCCTATATTTTGTAAATATTTGATCCGATTTCGAAAGGATGTTGTTAAATAAATTGCTTATTGACTTCATAGAAATGAGGTAAAGTGGCTTGTAGTATGAGAAAAGGTGCCATTCAGTTGTGATTTTACGAGTCACCATTGAGTTTCTTCTTCATTCTTCTCCATAGGAATCTACACTTTGGAATATACCTACGACTAACTTGCAACTATCTGTTTCATTGATTGAATCTAATGACAATTCAAAAAGTGCCTGTATACAGGGTTGCAGGGACATCGACGCGCAGCCAGTTACTATGGATTCAGTACATGATTGAAGCCACTGCGTTGAAAAAAAAAACAGTGGCACTCCGGGAGTGCCCACAGAAGTGAAAACAAAAGACAAACAGAATACTTTACCATCACTCACTGATATATCGGAAATACATTAAAACAGAGTACATCCCGAGAACAGCCGAACACATCCGAAGCGGTGTCGATTACGGTAACATTGGCGCGAGTTCAATAGTTTTTTTCCCATCTCAAAAAACGCCCAACGCGCCTAAAGAAGTTTTCACTTCAATAAGCTGTTCCATACATTTTGACCGCGTAGGTATCGCGCTTTTCTATGAAACAGATTTCTTTAAGACCTACAACATGTCTACGCCACGCTTCGGGATTTAGAATTATGTTCTCAATCCATGGTTACAGTTTCCGCGTCGATGTTCAAATACCATTAGATTCCCACCGTATACGTTTTAATTGAAATAGTAGTAGGTAAATATATATCGTTTCCTTTATGTATCTGACTGAACTTTGGAATAGATAATTAAGGTCCTTCCGAGAAATAGGTGCCTAGCTACCTCGCAACCCTTGTTAAGGATGAAAGGTTGTGTTTGCACAAAGGGTTACAATCGTTTAGTTACATTACAAATTAAACTTTAATGACGGGTTTGTAGATGTCACATGTCTTCGAAATTTTTGGTTCTACGACATGCCGGTTTCCTCACGATGTTTTCGTTTACAGTCTTGAGAGCAGTGGTGATGAAATAATTTACTTAAATTAAAGCGCCTGTCTGGGTCCAAACCTATGACCTACTAACTCGTAAATTGCGACCGCTACCACTGCTCCTATTGTTTAAGATTAAATTAATTATAAATATTTTTGCAATTTTATAATTAACTAGCTTCTGCCCGCGACTTCGTTCGCGTGAAATTTCTTATTCCCTCGACTCATCTCGTCGCATTGCATCACCTGCCCGCGTCTCCTGCCCTATCACTTCGTTTTCGCATAGCGTTTGTGCTCGGCGCGTATCAAATCGGAAATGGATCGGTACCGTATCAACTTGAGCCGTTCATTATTACGTTCAGGAGGCCTACCACAAGCTCTTAACGCGATCCATTTTAGGACCTAAACTGAACTATTCTTCTAATTCGTACCATGACGTCAGTTTAACGATTTAGTTTAGGCCGTGCCATCTGCTGACAGCGATTGTCCCAAACTGAGTCGCAAGTTTTGGTTTCATTCATACTTGTTTGGTACCATGATGTCCATAGAGTAGTTCAAGCGATGCAGTTTAGGAACCTAAACTGAAATGTCTTGTTTTTGAATCGTTTTTAATTAGATCATGGTAGGCCACCAGTGTTCGCTTACGGCTCGCTGTAGCCGAGTCGACATATCGGAGCTTCTGATCCGCTTTGGTTACGTGGTTACGTTAGGTTGAAGCCTGTTTGACGGCGAGGCGAAAGGCGATACGGTGCCGATCCCTTTCCGGTTTGATACGTGTGCTATGACCTTTAGGCTCATAGGGTCGATCGATCAGGTTAAGCTACGCTTGCCGCGGTTGGTCCGTGGATGGGTGACCATCTTTACATACCAAGACCCCTCCGTGCCTCGGAAAGCACGTTAAGCCGTTGGTCCCGGCTGTCATTCGTGGATCTTTGACAGTCGTTACGGGTCGTCAGAAGCCCGAAAATCTGACAACCAGTCTTACCAAGGGGTATCGTATTACCCAGTAACTGGGTTGTGGAGGTCAGATAGGCAGTCGCTCCATGTAAAATACTGATATTCAGCTGCATCCGGTTAGACTGGAAGCCGACCCCAACATAGTTGGGAAAAGGCTAGGCAGATGATGAGTGTAAAGTTAAATAGCCTGTAGCCTTCCTCAAGAATTGGGCTATCAAATGCAAAAATATTTTTTCAAATCCGACTGGTAGTTCCAGAGATTACCCCTACATACAAACTTACAAACAAACTAATTTTTCCTGTTTATAATATTAGTATAGACTAGCTGTGCCCGCGACTTCGTCCGCGTGGAATAGTGACTTTTCGGGCAGCATATTTTGAATTACATATACCGTCGTTTGGGTAGCTAAAAATGTACTTTACAGTAATGCTTCTCTGTATACGATATTTGACGTATGGCCATCGGGGATGAAAGCATACAGGCTCCTAGGATTGCTAACTGCACATACAACTGACCGTGCGAGAAACAGCTGATACTTAGATCTACACCCACAACTTTCACCGTCTGACCTTAACAAATGTTCGCCGTGATTCTTTAAATTGACATAACTTTTTTATTTATGAACCGATTGACATGAAATAAACACTAAATGTCAAGTGAAGCTTACTACAATATATTAGTGAAAACCGCATCTAAATCGAATAAGCCGTTTCTGATATTAGCGTGCACAAACACACAGACAAACCGACAAACAGACAAACAGACAAAAAAAAATTTAATTACAATTTCGAGTTCGGCATCGATATAATAACAACCCCTGCTACTTTTTTTTTATATATTTCCATTGTACAGACACCACTTTTCTACAATTTTATTATATGTATAGATATGATTTTGCGACAAATCACTGTGTTTGAATAAACATACAGACATGTTAAGCAGGTACTCAGCCCTGCTCCACCGCAGTCGAGTTCTATCTGAGTAATAATTATCATCATCACCATTTTAGCCGAAAAACGTCGACTGCTGGACATTGGCCTCCCCCAAACATTTTTATATTTGAGTTTTTTACTGTTATGACACATTTCAACCTCACAAAAAACAGACAAAATCAATTCAATTTGCCTACCCTTTTCCCAACTATGTTGGAGGCGGCTTCCAGTCTAACCGGATGCAGCTGAATACCAATATTTTACAAGGAGCGACTGCCTATCTGACCTCCACAATCCACTTATTGGGTAACACGATATCTCTTGGTAAGACTGGCTGTCAGACTTTCGAGCTTCTGACGACCCGTAACGACTTTCAAAGATCCAAGAATGACAACCGACACCAACGGCTTAACGTGCTTTCCGAGATACGGAGGGGTCTCGGTATGTAAATATGGTCACCCATCCACGGACCGGCCGTGGCAAGCGCAGCTTAACCTGATCGATCGATCCATTATGTTATTACTTAGCCACAAGACCCCTTCTCACAAAAAAGAGACAGATATGCTAAAAAGATACTCGTTTTGCTCCACCGCAGTCGGGTAAAAAGTATTTTATTGTCATTACTCAGAAGTCTAAAGTAAGGAGTTTCAATATTCTAGTTCCATCATGTCTCTCTACTTTGGAGTACTGTTTCTATGAATAACTAATAATCTATCTCTATCGATTTTTTATCGATTAAGTGCAAACTTCGTCAGACTACTCTTACACTATTTTCGTTCTAATAAAGTTTAGATGGAACCTTTTCTGCCCCGGTGTTGTCGTGAGTTACTAGAATTAAGTGAAAATGCGCAGTGTTTTTACCCGACTACGGCTAAAAGGAAGAGTTATGAGTCTCACTAGCTGGTGTAAGCATTATAACCAAAGCAACATTATTTGCTTCAAAGAAAAAATTATGTATTTTAATATGACGTAAGAGATTGACAGCTGTCATCTGTCACTTGTCAAAATGGAGGGAAAAAGTTAACAACGAGCTCGGGATATTGATGATTAATTTTATTAAAAGAAACTATTGGACACTGTCTTGTGTTGCCAATCAAAGTAAGATGAAATAGACGATTATAATGCAAAACGAACTATGAGTTTACTCTCACTGGATTGTGAGTTAGTTTGTTCCCTACTACTGATAGTTTTAAAAAGTGTCCTTAGTTTGTGCTTTATCAACTCAACCGATCGCAGTCTACTGCTGGACATAGGCCTCTCCCAGGCTGCACCACACAGCTCTCCGTCCGATCAGGACCAGGCCCGTGCCGGACGGCGCGTATGTGTTCCACGCGCGCCTCAAAGAGATGTCAGCATTAAGGAAGGGGCCCGCCAGGGCCGAAGCCTGCCGGGGTAGCGGGATCGTCCGAAAGGGTTACCGCTGGCTGCCCCGGAACATAAAGGGCTAAGGAAGGAACACGGGTGGGTTTTAGTTAGTAAGAGTCTGACACTCCCTTCCGCTCCACCCAGAGCGGGAGGAGTCATTAGATGATTTCCCATCCAAAAAAAAAAGGCTGCACTACACCACCCTGTCCTCCGCCTTCCGCATCCAATCCGTCCCAGCCGACTTCTTAAGGTCGTCGGCCCATCTAGCTGGGGAGCGTCCCACACTACGCTTGCCGATTCGCGGTCTCCACTCAAAGACTTGTCTGCTCCACCAGCCATCGATCCCTCGTCAAACATGGCCAGCCCACTGCCACTTCAGTTTGCTTAAAGTGACAATTTAGTGCTTTGATGTTCATTAATAGAGTTTTCTAGGATAAATAATTAATCTAGAGAAATTCTATGCTATGCGTCCATCTGAACACGTACTAAAGGTACGAGAACTTACTTCTATTTTCCACTTTATCGTATCGTATACATACATCGTAGATTCGTGTCGCAATTCTACCACGCGAGCAATTATTGTTCCGAGATAAAAGATTGGGGTGACCTACACTGTTGTCGGCTACACAATTAGGTACATGCATTGTTGATTTTAGTTTATATTGGAATTTAAGACAAATACAGTCTAGTCGTTAGCCAATTCAATACCTATGTATTTTGATATTCATGTATCAATCATGTGGGTTTGCTGGTATATTGTTAGTTAAAGCTAATATTCAAAGTTATTTTTTTTTGCTTTTTTTATTGTTGTTTGCTTAACAAATATTTCAGGCCGATTTTTTCATTCTGTTTCGTAAGACGTTGTTATTATCATTTTATTGTTCGATAGTATTATAGTGCCTACCTTTTTTAAAAAAATCGATAATATTGTGGTACCTTTTTTAAAATATTTTATTTAGTATCTTTTTTTTTACATCGTCAAGTGGTCGCCTCAAAAGCTGGCTTGGCTGGTAGTTTTAGGCAAAAAAATCAACATTGTCATTCAACTTATCTATTTCGGGCACTTATCGAAGACGAAGTTTTTTTAATTCAGAAAAGGGGTCTACCCTTTTTTAAATATACCTATATAATATTACCTATACTTTACTATGTTTGTGTTATCTTGTATAATATTCATAGACCATACTTGATTTTAATATTCCTCACTTTTCATAGGTATATCAACAAATCCTTTAGTAGCTTTACAGGGTTTATTTCAGAATATGGAGTTTCTTGCCCGTTCTTCTCCATAGGTACCTACGCTTTGGAATGGGTAATTAGCTTCATCTTTCTGACTGACCGACCCCTTGACAATTCAAAAGTGCATGTAAAGGTTTAATTGAATAAACACAATTATGTTTAAAACACGTCATAATTCTAATAGGAGATAACAAAACCAAAACTGTGGTCTTGAAACTAGAAACATCGCTTTACCAGTTTTAACGAAATCCTACATATTTTACATACACATTTTTTTTACTTCGTTATACGAATAAATATTAAAATAAAATATATTCCTAAACATTTTTCCCCTACATTTCTAAATCTTACCAAACAATTACCCCGGACGTCGATTGTCCTACCCACCCTGCTCTAATTACGCCACTATAGAGATCTCTGTCCGACAATTCAGGTCACTGCTAATGAGATTCTGAACTTGTCACGGAACCCTTTCATCGGTTGCATTACAAATAACGATGTGAAATGGGGAGGGGAAAATTTTCTAATGAACTTTGCGATATCTAGCTATTAAAGATATTGTAATTAAAATAAATAATATGATATTCAATATTTAATTTGATCTTCTTAAAACGTTTTGACTTTCTAATGATGTAGCCAATTTTTAAAATAAATGTGTCTCTAAAAACATTAGTCTTCTAATGATCCTTTTAAAAATAATTATAGTAACCTCTTTTTAACTTTCTGACCTTTCTTCAAAGATAGTCGCAGTAACTAATCTAGGGTACCTCGACCAAATGACTGGGTTAGGTTAGGTTAGAACTGTAACGTACCCACGTGTTTTTTTTTTAATCTTTATTTATTTAGAGGCTTTTACCTCACAAAGGTATGTCAGCCTTATCATATTCTAATTTAACAAGTATGTTTAAAATACACAAGTTGCAAACTGTCCGTAAATAGTCCGCCGCGCTCGGCTGCTTGCAGCATATTGTGCGATGAAATACACGGATTAATGAATTATGACAATGTTGGCACGTGGAAGTCAGGCATCGTTTAAACAGGTTTTGGTCTATCATGCGGCCGTCTCATTTATTTTTCTGTTTATTTTTGCAATGTCATTCATCTCACACTGTATTATTTTTTTGTCTGACACATATTTATTTTATTTAAGTACGCATACACACGTCACGTTGCAGCTTAAAACTGATTTACATCCGTCACCTCACACATCAGGAGGTCCAGTTAAAAACCAGCGTCAGGCACTAGTCTGGCATTTTTGCTGAACTGGGCCTTTTTGGTGCAGCCGCGAGCCACACTTTCCTGCTAATTTCTTACATCGGACTATACACTTTCTATTATTTTGATTTTTGCTTGTGGCTATCTGATGTATGTATCTGGTTTGTATTAGTCTGTGCTAAATAAAAGTATTTTCTTTCTTTCTTAACAAACCGCGCCCGAGCCGAGCAAACGAACAGAAGAATGGTCTTTCAGAAATTTAGATTCGAGAAAACCAGTCTACACCCACTATATTATCGTCTTCCTCTTTAATTTTTAACGGTTTTTACACCAGTCATTTCTTTACTATTTTTACCATAACACTCTCTAACCCTAGAAACATTTCTATTATCATCATTATGCATAGTGATAAGATCATCATAATCGTTCTCTCTCGTGCCCTTATCACAATTTATTTGATCGGTAGAACATGTCTTGATTTTCCATACTTCTCTATTAGCCGTTAACTCGGTAGTCACCCCCTTTCTAGCCATATCATCTATGTTAAGATACCCTATATACTGAATGCATTCAAACATCTCATGTTTCACATTCTAAGGTAGCCATGTTCCCGATTTTGCGTATTCAGCACATACCTGCATGCTTGTAAGTACTAGGTAGTGCACTTACTACGGAGCGCTTGGAGTTTTAGTCAAAACACACGATTAGAATATAAAATTCTTCAAAATCTTGTCCTGCTTACGTTCGTAGGTACTGCAGCTTACATAAATAAGTATACGTACGTCTTTTGCACAACGAGGTAAAAGAGAAGACGAACTAGCAGGGGATCGAGGGGGTGGAGGGGGGGGGGGGGTTCAGGGGATCAGACTGGAATAAATCCTAAAAAACACTTAAATATTTTTTATTTGACGCAAAAACTTAGGGTTGATATCTTATCTATTGCATATGTTTATCTTATCTATTGAATAATTTCATACAAATGCTTTAAAAGGACAATGAGTGAGACTGTCCCATCGATCAATAGACCTCACGAGAAAGATCTCAGTAAGCTAATAATTTTTTTCTAATTTCGGCGTCACATCCTCATCTATTTATCCTTTTTACCTCCCTGCACATTCAGCGTAGCTTAGCGACATTCCGCCGCTCGCTTTTCGTCCTGTTGAAATAACTGTCGTGATGTGTGGCAAGCATCACTACCACCTCCGAGTTGATTATTATTATTTGATATTCTCATTTAGCTTCCACAAAAAGCAGAGGAAAAATCTATCCACACTCTACAGAGCCCCGCATGCAGATGTAAGGTCTGTTTATGCCTCAGTCCCAGACAACAGGCACACTCGCGGCTAAGCTCTGACCCTTAGCTATGCAGCTCTCGGCGTGGCCACCTAGGCTTGGCTGTGAGTGGTTTGTACCACGCAGAGGAAAACAAAAATATTCTCCAGCTTCTTCCTTAGTCGCCTTTTACGACACTCACGTTATGAGATTGATTCTATTCTACTACCTGCAAACCAAACGCTGATCGTGCAGTTGACTTCTGCAAAAATAATTTGGTCAGGGTCTTACAGTTTAATGTTGATGCATCTGACTTCTGCAAAAATAATTAGGTGAGGATCAGTTTAAAGTTGATAAAACTGCAACAAGAGTGATATTTACTTGACGAGTTGTAAATTTGAAGCTATTTTGTGATAACATTATTATTATAATGAAGCAAACAGAAGTGCTTATAATTACATTTTCAATAATTATGGAAACGATCGGTTGAGTTCATGGATAATGCAGCGCTCTGGGCGCTTTGGGGATATTATGGGCAGAATTACTAGAAAACGTGAATCAATTACAAGTGGTCTGTAGTTCAATAATTGTTTTCAGTTCGGAGAGACTTTCTTGGAAGCGAGCAACTAGTTTAGTGCTAATGCGATTACTTGATTGTGGACTACAGAATGAAATTTAATAGGTGCACCAAATTAAAATACCTAATTCAACGTGTTATAAAGTAAATTTTGAGCATTAAAGAAAGGGATGCACATACTCGTACGTGCGCGTAGGCGAGCGGTGTTAGGTAAAAACCGCTAGGACAACGCGTTGCCAACTTGCTTCATGTTGTGAACTCTGGGATGAATGGATTACTTATCATACGCGCGCAAAAATTGATAAGTACTTTAACTTACCTTATATAAAAAAAAATTTTTTTTTTTGGAAACTGCAAAATTTTAGGCATTCCATCTTGCCCCACCAGTGGGGCGGCTGGTGGGGCAAAGTGGAATAATCCGGTAATTCGTGCCTACTTGAAGGCAATAACTTAGTTTGCACACGATTTTTTTTTAGGAATTTTGATTTGGGAAATTACAGTTTAAAATGATTATTTTTTTTTATTGCTGAATGGGTCCGCTCTTGACCTCGATCACGCCTGATGGAAAGCGATGGATGAGGTCTATAATGGAACGAACATAGAACAAAAGTTGTTGTTTATGATGTTAGTAATCCAAAATCCAGCCCTGTAATGTCGTTTACTTGAATTTTTACCAGTAATTTTGGTTTAAGAACCAAATTACTGAACCGATTTTGACAAAATTTCTATGGGACCAATCTGAAAGAGAATAAGACAAGATTTTTTTTAAATCGGCTTATAAATAACGGAGTTCTGAGGTAAAACACATTAAAAAAAACAACCGAATTGATAACCTCCTCCTTTTTTGAAGTCTGTTAAAAATATAAACTTAAGTACACAAAGAAAAAAAACACAAAAACAATGAGAAAACGTGAGACTGTGTCATTTGAATACAACATAGGCACGTGGTCAATTTGCTAAAAAATTAATCTCCCTGCCTTTACATATTTTAAAAGTTATTTTCTTTTTCTTTCAGAAGTTATTACATTTTTAATGAAATCCAATGTTATTTTATTTACGTGGCGCCATAATTTTTATGCAAATAAATAAATCCCGGTCGCATTTGACTGCGTATTCAATTCCATGTATTTATGCAGGCTTAAATCCTAGTTGCATAAATATTTGCATTGTAGTGAATATGCAGATGTTTAAAGCTTCCTACGTAAATGGCTGCTATGACCAGTTTCTGCAAATGTAGGTAGGGGATTATGCGATGAATTTCTATGGTGAAAAGTTAATATCGCTTGCTATATGAATATATACCGGATTTTTTTTTTTGCCAGTTCCAAATTTTTACAGGTTGTTCTACCCATGAACATCTTTCACTATGGGACCAACTCTGAAATTCACGAAAAAAAAATCTGCTGTCTAATACAAAAGTTCAATAGGTACCTACTTGACCAAAATTTATGAAACTGTTTATTTTTATGATTTATGATTTTTTTTTCGTGATTTCAGAGTTGGTCCCATAGTGAAAGTTTTTCATATTCATGGGTGGAACATTCTGTAAAAATTTGGAACCGGTAAAAAAAATAATTCTGTATATAAAGATATGCCTTTTTCTATGGAGGGTGGTAGAAACTATGCCATGCACGTGACCAACTTAAACTCAATGCATTTTAATTAAACCCTTTACTGTCTTTTTTATTGTCTTAGGAGTTGGTCACTCTGAAAAATAAATCTAGTTGCTCATTCCTAAACGTAATGTTCCTATGAACGAACGGGCAAGAAACTTGATGAGCACTCTTTTATCGCTCAGAGGTTCAAGTAAAAGCCAACCTGATATTAAATGACCACTACTGCCACTAAACACCTGCAATACCAGAAGCATCGAAGGTCCTTTGTCACCACAGAGACGGAATGTCTCAATCAATCTGCCTAGCCTTTGCCTAACTATGTTACCGTATTATATTATCTGTGGTGTCGGCTTCCAGTCTAACCAGCATAGCTATTCACAACCATTAGACAGGCAATCGTATCGAAAATGACACATTTCGTTAACCTGATTTGCTTTGCTCCCGACAGCAAACAGCAGTTGGAAGAATAGCGCTCGTCTATTTGATTTAAACTGTCAAAATTTTCGGGTTTTGGAGTTGTAAACAGCGTTTAGAGGACTCCTACGATAACATTGATTGATGTTCGATACGGTACGGAAGCGTATCGAGTGGTCGTGAATAGCTATGCAGATGCAGCTGAATACCAGTATTTTACAGAGAGCGACTGCCTATCAGACCTCTACAACTCATTTACTGGGTAACACGCCACTTCGCGCTCATCCTTGGTAAGACACGGGCTTCTGACTACAAAGACGTCAAAGACCTACCAATGACAGCCGGAACCATTGCAAAGCACGGAAGGGTCACGTTATGTAATGGTCACCCATCCGCCAATCAGCCGCGGCAAGCGTAGCTTAACCTTTCGTCGACCCGTGCGACTGCCATTATTTAGCGACGAGCCACACAAAGGTACGTAGCCATCACAGATACTTAATATCCTATGTGCCGGTAATTAATAATTAAATAAACGTTTTTTCTTTCTTTCTTTCTTAATTACACCAGTTACCCTTCTAACCAATGGGGCAATTGCGTATAACACATTATCAATCGGAATCGGTTTAACTTTGACAATTCAACAACATTCATTGCGTTACTTACGTGTTGAGTAGAAATTTTTTTCGAACTTATGAAGCAATGGATTAGCAATTTGCTTCAAAATTATTCAGATTCCGATTGATAGTGTGTTTCGCAATTAGGGTGCAGAATACAGTGACACTGCTGCGCGGTCAAAATAGGTTTGGCAGAAGCAATGCCTGGGAATTTAACTATTGTTAAGATTTAATTTGTCCGTGTATTGCTGTGCGGTCGAAATAGGATTGAAAGTAGAACAGACGCTGGCACATCCAGCTACTACAATCTGTCAAATTTCTTTAATTCAACTTTATCGCTAAAGCGTAAGGTTCAAAGTTGATTGGGAACATTTTACAGTTTCGGGTAGCTTGATGTGCTGGCGTCTGTACTTAAAACCAGGGAAATTATTTATTGTTAAGCAGGGAGAAGTGGTAGTCCATTGGTATTGACCCCAACTTACGAGGAGGACGAGGAAGAGATCGTGAGTGCAAACCCAGGCAAGCAGTTTACTTTAATTTCATCACCACTGCTCTTAAAACGGTGAAGGAATACATCGTGAAGAAACCGGCATGTCCTTAAACCAAAACAATCCGAAGACATGTGACATCTAGCAACCCGCGCTGGAACCACGTGGTGGATTATGGTCCACTCCCTCTCACAGAGAGGAGGCCTGTATACCAGCAGTGGCAACATTATAGGCTAATAATTATGCTGTTAATAACTACTTAAAGTGTCCGGATTTTCAAATCACAGCTGTCTTTATTTGATAGTTGTCACATGGAAAATTGTCTTAAGGTGTCAATTCGCTTAACAATTATATTTTCCTAACTGTAGTTTCCCGGAAAAGCTGCCTTGGATCTTTTGATACATATTGAATGTTTGCTTACGTCATCATGCGTCTGAAGATTATGTCACAATATGCAACGTCATAAGAAAGATTAACGAGCAACTACATTAAACGAATATAATGTAATAGATATGTCACTGAGTCAATCTCCATGAACTATGATATAGGATTTGTAGGCAGTGCCCTGCATTATATGACCCCTTTAAGGCCTCTGTCCATTGACGCGGAGAAACGGAGAAATATTACCCAATAGAAAATGACATTGAGATTTTTATGTAATCCTATTGGTTAATATTTCTCCGTTTCTCCGCTCCGCGTCAATGGACAGGTAGCCTTACAACGAAGAAGAAGGGAACAGAGGGGTCTGGTAATGCAGGCCACTGACTCGACGACACATCAAGCTGCATCAACTGTTGAAAAATCAATATTTGATTTATAACAATAGAATTTCAATTGTGTCTCATTAGCCACAGTTGAGCTACTACTATCTTATTTTTTGTTTTTTTTTTAAGTTTTAAGTTTGTCATGCGTGTGCATTATAATTCGTATGGGATATAAAAATATTTTAAACCACAATGCGACTCCAGATAATACTGGAAAAGTATATCTTAATAGCATAATCAGCCTATAATGTTCAGGTTTCCTCTTGGTGAGAAGGAATAGGCACAGAATATATAATAGAAAACAAACAGCTCATTTATCAAGTTAAATTTCAGTCGACAACATCCATCGGTTTCTTACCAAACTTCAACTATATCCGACGATCCTGCATACTTATCTCTTTTGTTGACTGTAAATAATATGTTATGTTACTTTAATGTACTACACTCCAACCTCTAAACCCAACTTCACGGAATTTAGTCGTACCTTTTATGACGTTAACGTTACAAAAACAAACGTACAAAACTTTAACAGCTTATAAATATTTGTTAGTTCGTACAAAGCTGGGTGTTATTCTAAACCATCCGGCAGAGTCTGGCACACAGTTTCTAGTTAAAGTTTTAAATAATTCCAGTGAAATGGTGGAGGAATTATGAATATGGAAGTCTTCATATTTACATTCTGAAATACATAATATGTATTTTGTTGCACTGCACGTTAGAGGCTTCATTTGGTCTATCTTTGGAATGGCCTTTTTAATGTGTAGTAGGTTACTTTTAATGAGGGCTTGTGGCTAAGTAATAACAGCCGCATGGATCGAGTGATCAGGTTAAGCTACGCTTGTCGCGGTTGGTCCGTGGATGGGTGACCATTTTTGGATACGAAGACCCCTCTGTGCCTCGGAAAGCACGTTAAGCTGTTGGTCCCGGCTGTCATTTGTTAATCTTTGATAGTCGATACGGGTCGTCAGAAGCCCGAAAGTCTGACAACCAGTCTTACCAAGGGGTATCGTGTTACCTTAACTCGGTTGTGGAGGTCAGATATGCAGTCGCTCCATCCATACTTAATATTATAAATGCGAAAGTATGTCTGCCTGTCTGTCACCTCTTCACGCTTAAACCGCTGAACCGATTTAGATATTATTTGGTACAGAGATAGTTTGGGTCCCGGGAAAGGACATAGGATAATTTTTATCCCGATATTCCCACGGGAAACTTATGTGAGTGAAACCGCGGGGTGCTGCTAGTGTAAAATATTTATGTTTACGAACCACATTTAACATACTAAGCAATACTGAGAAATTCTTTCTGGATTTTTTTTCTAATCATTGGTGTTTTAAATTTTTAACAAGTTATTTTTTAATAGAGTCTTGGATGGTGTGCCTTACTCCCCTGTTAAAAGTAAGCTACTCATCTGCCTAGCCTTTTCCCAACTATGTTGGGGTCGACTTCCAGGCTAACCTAACCGGAGGCAGCTGAATACACACATGGTGCGTCTGCCTATCTTATCTCCACAACCCAGTTACTGATCAAAGATCCACGAATGACACACAGAAGAGGTCTTGGTATTTACAAGTGGTTACCCATCCAAAGACGTTGGTCTTTGGATGGGTAACCACTTGTTGTAACCACTTCCGAGGCACAGAGGGGTCTTCGTATCCAAAAATGGTCACCCATCCACGGACCAACCGCGGCAAGCGTAGCTTAACCTGATCGATCGATCCGTGAGGCTGTTATAACTAAGCCACAAGCCCTTCTTTCCATTCTATATAGTATTATTCGATTCTAATAATAACCCATACTCAATAGAGAAAGGTCACCCAATATGAAGTCCATTGTTATCCGAAGTTATTACTCCTTATGTCAGCGTGATTCATGAACAATAGCACGGTATAATGTGTACCAATAATAACTTATGTATATAGTCAAAAGCTTTGTCCACCTAAGCTTAGGGATGCGATGTCGAATCAAAAGTATCGATATTTTTCTTCTTAGTAAGCATTTTTAGTAGTGGTGATGGTGACATAGCAGTGGTGTGTGGTGGTAAGAATAGTGGTAAGTGGTAACCCAGTGGTAGCGGCCCCGACTTACAAGATGTATGTCGTGGGTTCAAATTTTCATCACCACTGCTCTCAAAACGGTGAAGGAAAACATCGTGAGGAAACCGGCATGTCCTAGAACCAAAAATTCGAAGACATGTGACATCTACCAACCCGCACTTAGCCCGCGTGGTTGATTATAGCAGTAGAAACATTATAGACTGATTATGCAATTATCTACGTATACTAGAATCTGTAGGTACTAGGTAGTGGTACTAGACTCAGATAGACTCAGATAGCTTGTTAAAAATAACTTAAAAGCTCGATAAAAAGCTGTTATCTTATTTTTTTTATGATGCGCACACAGCTCGCAGCACCAGAGAGTACTTGGCAAAGAAAACCTTCGGGTATTGCCGTGCCCTCAATCCCATCGAGCACGCATGGTACACGAACATTAAAAAAACATCTTTACTTAATTTTGTAAAACGTAAAACGTTTATTTTCTCTTGACTGTACTTACCTGTCAAAAAGAATAACCTAGCATAAAGTGGATAAGACAAAGTTTAAAACAGAAGACGAACTAGCAGGGGATCGAGGAGGGGGGGTAGAGGGGTTTCTCAGGGGATCAGACCGGAATAAATCAAATAAATAAGGTACTCAAGAATTGCTTGAAACCAAGAAAAATGAACTGAAGATCGATATTACTCAGATATCGATACTACGGAAATCCCTAACCAAGACTATATTTAGCTTTCGTAATGACTCACTGAGAACAACAGTCAACAAAAGACCGTGTGTGTTTGATATTTTTGAAGGGTGATAAGTACATACATATTTCTACATACACGTACTAATAATAATAATCATTCATTTCGTACCCAAAAATTAAAGTCAGAAGTTTAAAGCCAGAAAAAAGTACTGTTTTTTTATGGGAAATAACATCTTGTTATTACATTTCGGTAGTACATACAATAACGTTTTCTACCTCTTGTGCCAGGGGGTTACATAAGATCTATGTTGTAATAGTTAAAATGATCGAGGTGTTATATTAAATTAAAAGCTGTTTTTTTTTAATGTTATACTTAAAACACTTTTTATAAAAATATGATTTCTGGCATATTCAATCATTGACTTTCATTGTAATAGTAAAAAGTGCTCAAGATGATATTTCCCATAAAAAATTGTACTTTTTTATTCTGGCCGGTACTTTAATTATTGGGTATAAAATGTTCGCCACTTGAATGATGTCCTTTGACTGCCCCGTTGGTCTCGTAATAAGTAGCAAGTGCGACTGCTGAGCGTGGGGGGTCTTGGGTTCGATACCCGCGTCGGACAAAGTGTTATTGGGTTTTCCATTGTGGAATTTTAGTAATAGCCCAGAGTTTGGAAGCTGGCGGTGTGATCTGTGTTTCATCAAATGTCAAACACGCCATTTATAAGATATTCAACCTTCTGGTTGCCTCAAAACCTGCGCCAAAGTAGTTGACAAAATTCTGGGCCGTTGATTGACCCTTCAAAAAACCTATCCTAACTCCACCATCGTATATTATAAAACACTTTTTACCCCAGCGGCATCAGCAGGCTCTAATGAATTAAGTTTGAGCTTGCCTCCAAAACTTTGGCGCATAAAACTGGTAGGGGTAAAAATTTAAACACATTTTAAGTAGTCTGTTGACAATTTAACGCGTTAGTTTTCTCCCAAGTGGGTTTTTGGGGATGAAACCATTTTGACTTTGAAACAAAGTAAATTAGCCTACAAAAGTGTTTTGGTAGTCTACTGCGTAACTAACCAGTCTTGTCTAGATTAGAGGCAATATAAATTCTGACATCATCACCTTTTCGACTGTTATTCTTCTGAAGAAACAACGGTCTCGATGTGTAAAAAATAGTCATCAACGTCATCGGTAAATTGAAATGAAATTATTTGTTCTGTAAATAATATATCGGAATCGCTTTTACAAGTCATATTATTAAAAAAATAAGCTATGTAGATGAGGTCGGCGTTTCTTATCTGACTACTCTGAGAAGAAAGGCTGAAACAAACTCAGAGGTCACAGTCTCTTTTAAAGTCCAGACATAATCTTGGTCAGATGATTGAAGACCATGTAGATTGATTGTAGTCGTACGATCGATTGACGTGAGATCGTATTTGAGTGAGTGGAATACCTCTTTTTATTATATCTGAGATTGAACTAAAACAACTGCCAGCAACTTTATCAGACCGCTTGAAAATTGAGCTTGTTTTGAACTTTAGTAGCTGTCATGTTCATGGGAGGACATAACTTTTTCCTTACGTGACGATTTCTACCAGTCTACTCCTACTGCAAGCCCCGTTAAGCAACTTCGTTCTAAAACGCATCAAATATTGAGAACCGAAAAGAATATCAATTTCAATGTTGTTGATACTCTTAAAGACAGTGATCGTGAAATTTGACAGTGACAGTGATCGTGAAAATCGTGAAACTTCAAACATTTTAGTATAAAGAGTCTAACTAAGAACCTTTCGTCAACTCCTGTGTCTTTCTTGTTTCATAAAATTTTAATTTTGCTCTGTCAGCCTCTGAAGAATGGTTGAAAGTTTTCCGTAATTAAAGACTTGCTTGTTTTTGAGATTTTTTGTTACAAAATTGTATAAAATTATGTGGACAGGGCCCTCTAAACGAAAGGGTTTACCGTGGAAATTACAAGGTTATTTTTTATTATTATTCTTTTGTCACGTTTATGAAGTAAACGGTGTCTGTTTTAGGTCTAAGAAATGAGCAATGAGGTATCCCTCATGGACACTGAACGAGACACTAGAAGTTTTATTGTTATTACGTCTGGGGGCATTTAGTATCCGCCAAGTGAACCTAATCATAGATGGTGAATCAGGCAGTCATAATAATAGACACATTTCTTCATAAACCGTTCGACTACATTATAATAATTTTCAGATTAGGCGACATCGCAAATCCCCCTATAATTTGAATCCAAATAAAATTGTCAACACCCTCTAAAAAAAAGACGATGACGTTTTGAATAAAACCGTTAACTCGTAAGGAGCAGGATAAATCGTAGAAAGTCAACGAGGATATTGCGAACATTCGTGACGTTTGAATAAAAGGCAGGAATGAAACGGACAGTGCAGTTAAACAGACACCCATTAAAGATGCCACGCCTTTCGGATGTGGTACAAGGAGTAAAGGAGATGGTCTAGATATGAAAAAAAAAATAACGATGAAGTAGAGAACTAGGTACTTAGGTATGCAAAATCAACATACATAGTACTGCAAATCGTTGCTTTTTAAGGAAATGACCAATTGGCAATTGGATTGTGTATGGGAAATCAAATGGGAATGGTTATTTTTTTTAGGTGTGACTAAGACGTAGCTTGGTAACCTACCTGATAACCGTGTCAGTTTCTTGTACCTACCGTGCATTCGCGATTTATTTGCCAAAAATGTAAACAACTATGAATTAATGAAACAATAACTTTAATTCCTACACAATAAAGTTTACGGTACAACTTAAAACATTTTTATATAATAGAATAGAATACTCTTTATTATGTACACCATATAAATTACAGACATAAATATAGAAATTTTACAATGGGTGACACAATGGGCAACTTTGTCAATAGTGCTAGTCACTCTGAAATCAACTTAATTGTTATTGAAATAAAGTTGATACTTGTTTAACTTGAAATAGGGTAGAGGTGTGCAGCAATGCGCAATTTTACTTTAGACGGCGTATAGGGATATGATACATATCACAACAAAAAACTGGACGTAGGTGAATCTGCTAACAAACCAGCGGTGCTATTCTGTAAAAAGATCACCGTGATAACTTAGGTGAAGTGAGCTTAAAGTGAGCTGTCATTCCATCTGATGCTAGGGATTGACACTATTGACAGCTCACTTTAAGCTCACTTCACCTAAGTTTTCACGGTGAGATTTTTACAGAATAGCATTACAGATTGTTATACAGGTTGGCAAAGATATCGACGCACAACATGTTACCATGGATTCAGTACATGATTCTGAACCCCCTGCGATGAAAGAACATGACCAGTGGGACTATGGGCACCAGCCTAAGTATCAACACCAATGTGCAGCAAATATTGTTGTATATTTGGAATTGTTATATTCTGTAGTTTATAGATAAAAAAGTTTCACGAGTCTAAAAGATAAGGAAACTGAGAAAAATAAAGATAAGTTTTCAGTAAATAACTCTGTCGTCGGTTGTTTTTTTTTTAATAGCTCTGCCATACATTTTGACCGCGTAGGAATTGCACTTTTCTATGAAACATCTGACTTTTTTTTGATAACCGACGAAAAATTCCTCCTCTAGAGTAGAGTTGTTGAATGGATTGAATGTGTATAAAAAATGTATGGAATAATCTGTTTCTGAAATCATTATTCTAATTCAATCATGAACGCATTTAGATGGTCAGAATATTATTGTGTTAAAAACACTCTCTCCTGAATCCTTAGACCATCCACCAATAAGTAATAACTCAATGTCAGCTCCAAAGATATTTCGCCAATTTCGACTTCTTAAGATTTGGAAATTCTCATTATAATTCTTTTGTTTCCAGTTTATTCAGACGCGCTGAAGTTTGATAACCAGACGGCATACATTAGTTACAATCCCAATATCAAAGGCTGGAAAATTGAAGTTCTTTCTTGAAAAATGCCAAAATTTTACACATTATTTTAATTTTGAACTAGACTTCATTACTGGAGTTGAAGACTTTCAAAAGTTTCGTGGACGGTGCGTGTGTGTGTAGTGAAAGAATCAGGCAGTCTGTCGATTGGTCAGATACCAACTTTACGGACTGCTAAATCTTCACTTTTAGGGGCCGTCTCCTCGCGCGAGAGAATCGCGGCGATATTATCGTCGTGCCACGTATTTCTATACACTATCTCAGAACGTGTCTCCACACGGCGATATCATCGCGGCGAGACTATCGCCGCGATTCTCTCGCTCGTGGAGACGGCCCTTAAAAGTGAAGATTTAGCAGTCCGTAAAGTTGGTACTGTGCACACATACGGGCGATACGCGTCAACGGCGGAGGCAACTGCTTGCAGTTGTCGACGCGTGCTCGTGTAAATGAACACTTAGACCGTTCGTCCACGACGCTACTCAAAAGTAATCAGTGACGGTCCGTACACGACGCAATATACTAACGCCTTTGCCAACGCCTGTGCTAACGCGTTATTATTTGTAATTGAAACCGTTGTATACGTGCCGTCATTGAAAAACTAGTGCTGGTCACATTCTGGCTACTCCCTGAGTTTGTAATACGTTACTTTTGAGTATCGTCTTGGACGACGAGCCTTACAGTTCAGAAGTGTCGGACGGGATACCTCATTAACGTCACTTGTGCTAGCTCTTGTAATATTTACCCTGCGATAATTATGAATAAAAAAAAAACTTATCACATAAATACAATTTTTACATAGGTAATCTTAGTGAAATGTTGATAAATATTATGCATTGATGACGAATTCGGTGATAACTTATCAGCACCAGCTGCTTTGTTACAATAAACAAAAACATGCAGAAAATCCACTCAGACTCATATCGATGAGATCGATCACGGTACGAGAATTATCTAGGCACAGTCAGAGAGGTAATTATTTTGACACGCTCCGTCAACAACTGTTAAATTTCATACATCTGTCAAATAATGACAGCTTTGATTTTAATATATGGACAATTTTAGGTTGGTAGTCAATTTTCTAAACAATTAATGTACTTCTTAATCATAAATAAGAATAACAGTTAGCATGGTGTTTTTTTTTTACCACGGCATCATAAAGCAATTCCTGATTGCCAACACGTAGCGAGCCAGCGTGGATATGCTCGTTCCTTCTCTGGATAAGAAGAAAAAGAAATCCCTAGACAGCGGTGAAAATGATACGTTGATTTTGTATAGACTAAACCTACACAACATTCATTCATCCTCTTTGCTTACCAAATTCCCGATAAAAAAAAAACAAAGAGAAAATAAGCACATAGCTTATTTAGCCGGGTTTCCACCAGCCTCGGTGGCGCAGTAGGCAGCGCGTAAGTCTCATAATCTTAAGGTCGTGAGTTCGATCCTCACCCGGGGCATATCTTTTGGATTATTCGTTCTTGTTTCTTACATCTCAAATCCGAGGGTATCAGCTGAGGCGTCATTGCCGTATTTTATTTAAAGAACATTCGCTTTCTGATTTCACTTTCGATCTGTCAAAAATACCTCGAGAATTTACGTATCAACAATTTAACAAGTTTTTGATTTTTTACCGACTTCACAAAAAGGAGGAGGTACTATGTTCGGCTGTTTGTATGTTTTTTTTTTTTTTTTTTTTTTTTTTTTTTTTTTTTTTTTTTGTATGTTTGTTCATCGAATACTCCGCCAATTGTCGACAGATTTTCAAAATTCTTTTTTTGTTCGAAAGTAGATAGTTCTGAGGTGGTCCCATTGTCACCAAGTTAGGATCTGATGATGGGATCTTAGAGAAATCGAGGGCAACCCTCAAATTTTATAGGCTTACTTATGGTTTTTCGCATATTTTATGAAGTATCTTGTGTATTTGCGTATGGTTGTCACCATCTCAGGTAGCTGGGCTGATGATGGAAGGTACAACTCCTTAACAGTAAGAAGTTCCTCGAACAGGCAAGGACTGTTTTAGTAAATTGTTTTGATGTTTGATTGGGCATTTGCCACATTTGGTCTCATGATCATCAAGTCATGACCTGATGCTGCAGTCAGGATAGTCTGCAGAGTACCTAACTCCTCGACAACTAACAGCAGATATATCGTGTTTAGGCTCATTGGAAAGGGCTCGATGTGTGGATAAACGTAATGTTAATGAGGAACACCGAAGTACATAGAGACCTGATGCTGAAGCCAGGAGCATCAGAAAAAGTACAAACCTTGAAATTACAGCACCGTAGTCGTGTTTGGGCTCATTTTAAACAGGACTAAATTTTAAGTTCAATGCAAAGTTGACATAAGTTTGGCCTGATGCTGCAGCCAGGATTATCAGCATCTAGTCTAATTAATGAATAAGGTATGCTTCAGAGGTGGTCCCATATAAATTTTATGAACTTTGCTTGGGTAGTTTTGGAATTAGCGTTGTTGACGCTAATTCCAAAACTACCCAAGCAAAGTTATATACGTTTGTTTTCCACTTAGTTTATATTGATGATGTTTATCTTCCTGTCACTAGCAAGTAGTGTTATATGAATTTGTATGGGGTAGGTACAACTAAAAAGCGAAAAATAAAAACTTTTTACAAAAAAAACAACCGACTTCCAAAAACAAACACTACAAATTGAAAAATAACTTTAATTTCGGAAGTCGGTGTCAAAAAAACGAAAATGTGGAACCAACGACACCGACTTCCGAAATTAAAGTTATTTTTCAATTTGTAGTGTTTGTTTTTGGAAGTCGGTTGTTTTTGACATTAATTGTCGCTGAGATAGACTTAAAGTTAAACGTTTTTATGTAAGAAAATTGGCTTTCTGGAGAAAGGGTCAATGAAATAAATAGCTAGGTTGCTGCTATTTATATGTATAATAACATACCTCCCATCGATCGCTACCACATCACTTGTTTATTTTTGCTTTTAAAATTAGTTAGAAAAATAAGATTTTTTTTGCAAGCAAAAATCTATTTTGGATTTTTGTTTTGTTATGTTATCAAATGTTCGTAGATTTACCTACGTAGTTAGAAGGTGTTTTTACCACTTTAAGACAAGTAAAGAAATCTCGAACGTGAAAATGTGACAAACCGTCAAGTGTGCGTAAACTTCTGCAATAGGCTCTTGATAAACATTGGATTATTGCGATTGGCTATTATTATAGGACTCGTAGGATATTATGATACACAAACAAGTGTTCTTTTCTATGATATTTTTAGTTTATTTTGTTCATTTTATTGATTTTGCCCTGACTACAACAACATTTGCCATTAGTTTGTATATATTTAAGTTATAATCTGTGGAAAATCTAGTAAGTAGTATATTTTTTATATTTTTAGTGGTTCCGTTTATTTTAAAATATACTACTGATTGTTTTTTTTTTTTTTATGAAATAAAATAAAATAAATAATTTAGGCACACTTGACTATAATTTGTCACATTAATTTTCGTTTGAGAAACTATCCCTAAGAGGACTTGCCAATGTTCTCTTAGGGATGCTACATATGACATGGTTCAACCCAGGCTGGGCGGCAAAGTCCGATAATTATGTTTATGTTCGGGAAAAGTTGTTTGGCTAACCTCGATTTGTGCCGTGCCGACCCGAACATGATTCAGCGAGGTTCCGAAAGAAGTTTGCCCATCGACGCGAGACGAATGAAAACAAAATATGTGTAGTAATTGCTTCGGGTCAATTTTGTTGTTCAACTAATAGTGCCAAATCAAACCTCAAAAAAATGAAAAGACTCAATGTGCACAGTTTCATCAAAATCTGTTCAGTAGTTTTTGCGTGAAAGAGTAACAAACATCCATCCTCACAAACATCCATCCTCACAAACTTTTGCGTTTATAATAATTATGTATGTATTGTAGTAGGATAGGATAACGCAAAACAGCAATGGCGGCAGTAAGAAGTAGGACATTTTCATTCAATTTCACTATGAAGGTTGACATACTTTTCTCTAGCCTTGCCTATAAATAAATAATGAAGACGCTGAATAGGCCGGTAGGTACGCTAAATATTAGGCCAGTATTTAGATTTTCGATTTCCTTGGCTCACTGCCAGGATACACTTTGTTTAAAATAATATACGAGTAATTACGGGATCATTATTAGTATGAATGTATAGATTTAGTTTAACTAAATAATTACAATGAACTGTTCCATTTTCAAAATTAAGTCGCCAGCGATACGGTGACGTTAACTTTCTAAACTATACTGTTTAACTCGATGTGGCTCACAAGGGTAGGTACTTGCATGTAAAAGATTACCAGAGAAATGAGTGCATACGTGGAGTGCGACGATTAGATCGAAACGCACCCGCAATTTCACAGGTCCAATACTGCTGGTAATGGAGGTAACATTCGCAATAACGTGGCCCGCGTTGAATAGCGACCAAGCTAGCATAAATGTGTTCAGGTAATAGCTGAAATTAGTACAAATTGTGTCGATCAGGAATTTTAGCGTGTGGTTACGAGAAATAGCTGTTCATCTGCAAGTTTTGTTTTTGTTTTCGTGTTATTTTTAGGAAAACGGAACCCGTCTGTCTGTTTGTCAAGACCCTATTTCCCAAAAACGCGTGAAGATCTTTATCCGATGTTTTACAAAACCGCTAGTTGTTTTAAAAAAAAAACTTCGATGTAAAACAACTGAACAACACATATTAAATCTATATAAAAAAAGAATTATCAAAATCGGACTGCTCTGTAAAAAGTTATGCGTGATGATACATGAAAAAAAAATATATACGCGTCGACTTGATAACCTCCTCCGTTTTTTTGTCGGTTAATAAACCAAAGTCCGGTTAGTTACACCATATGTAAGTAACTCAAGAATGGCTGAACCGATTTTTATGATGTTTGATTTGTTGGATTTGTCTCCGCCCCGAATAGCAGAATAACTATACTATTAAAACATGGGAAAAGTTAACAAAATAAAAATTCTGAGGCGGTACGAAGTTTGCCGGGTCAGCTGGTAACGGAATAAAAGTATGTCACAAAAATATTACGCCAGCGATGACGCTGGGTCAAACTTACCCGTTTTGTGTTGATGCACGTATATCTCGCTGTGTAGGTGGCGTTGCACTTAGCACACCTGCGGTCCGAGTAGAAGGATGCCTTATCTCCAGCTACATAAACGCTAAAATTGCGCAATCGGTGTAAAAAAATAATAATGACAGATTTAAGTCGCCTCGGGTCAGTATGAACCAGCGTCATTGGCGCAGGGTTAATCGAGAATTGACCGTGACGTATATCGAATATTGATGTATGTGAGGACATGTGTTTCAACTACAATGTAAAGTTTGTTCTTGGGATACATTCATCCCAATTACGGAACCCTTCATTGCGCGTGAACTTCTGACACGCTGCACTTGGCTGGTTTTTTGTACCATTTCACGCTTTTCAAATCTTTTTTTCTGTAACTGTATTTTAGTTCCATCTCTCTTGTTTTCCAATCAGCCTAAAACAAAATAAACCATTTCACAATGTAATATTTTATAACAATATTTTATAAACACGAGACTATCTCTAGCCTGTTAGCCTGTCGCAATATAAATTATCTTCATTTATAAAGTTATCGAGGTGCAATTGAAATCGCGCAATGGTAACACAAATCCTGAATCATCGTGATCCATTCAAATATGGAACAAAAATTGTGAGCGGCCAAAATAAAAGTTATGCCAGCCAGTTTTAGTGATAAAAAAATATATTGTTGGCCTTTTTCGAGTGATAGTAGTATTTCGTATGGCTTTACTTGTGATTGAGTTAACTTTTCTTTCAAGTTAGAAAGTGTAAAAAACATCATCTGCCTAGCCTTGACCCAACTTTGTTTGGCTTGGCATTCAGTCTAATTAAGGGGTAGCCGGCGAAATTCAATTATTTTTACGTTTTTTGCAATTTGCTCGTCAGTAGGTATCATATTGAATGTTGATTAAAATGTGATACGCGAACGTACGAGTAACAACAACTATGACTTTACAGAAATTTTATCACTGCAATCATCAATTCAACCCAATTAGTTCATATAAGTAATCCTATTAGATGACTATTTCATAAAATATCAATCAATATAATCATGGACATAGAAGGTTGCGTTGATGATTTTAATGATTATAATTCTGTAAATACAATCATACTTTTTACGCTGGTGATTCATGTTTTATTCAATATACAACCTGACACTGACCTGCAAATTGCAAAAAAAAAAAAACGTAAAAGAAAAAATACGCCGGCTACCTAGCGCATCTCCCTGAAAGATTTATGATTATGATTATAGATAGGTACAAATAGCTATGACCGATCAAGATCAATCGTATGAGATAAAGGTAGACTTCCAAAGGTCATGTGTCTGGTAGTCACATTTAAATCAAATAATGACTAGATTTCCATAATAAATCAATCAAACACAACAACAATCGAAGGCCGTTTGACTTGGTTCTACATAATTTATCAATTAGTGTACCTACAATAAATAAGTCAAAAGGTTATGATTAATAGTTATTTAATGTAAAGTAAGTGTGTTGAATTGTAGATAGGTAAATTTGAATGATTCAAGCCATAAATGAAGAAACCGACATGTCATAGAACCAAAAAATTTAAGACATGTGACATCCACCAACCCGCACTGGGCCAGCGTGGTGGAATATGGCCCACGCCCTCTCATAGAGAGGAGGCCTGTGTCCCAGCAGGGGGAACATTATGGGCCGATTATAAAATGATAAATTAATCTACCAACCCACACTGGTGTGGTGGATTCCGGCCCACTCCCTCTCACCGAATGGAGGCCTGTGTCCCAGCAGTGGGAGCATTATAGACTGGAGTATGTTAAGTGATAAATATGTGATATGTGTCTGTGATCTAAATGTGAGAATTTCAGAGAATTTTGAAGCTTCTACGTCGTCGAAACTCATTCTAAGTTAATTTATAACAAACAAAAATACAAGAAAATGTCACCCAAAACTTCCTACGGGCAATTTTACTATACGGCATCCTGCCGATTGCGCCAATCGTATGGACCAAATGAAATATATTGAGCCCCGTATTGAAATTTATACCTTAGAGAATTGATACGATTTTATTGTTTTTATTTATTTGTGTAACGAGAACTAATGGCGGCCATTATTTTATAGGGTTTAGTGGACAGAAATATATGTTTATGGAAATTGGTTAGGGATGAAATCTCGATTGATTTTTTAAGGCTGAAAATATATGCAAAACTAGCTTTTTCCCGTGGCTTCGCTCACGTGGTAGAATTATTTTGTCTTATGTCCTAACTCTGAGGGGCAATTCTCGTAATTGAAAAAAATGTTTAAAACGTGTTTATGGAACAATAACTATTAAAATCATCATACAACTCTCGCCTTAAAGTCAAAGTCAAAGCCTTTTGGGCTTCGCCGCAGTCGGGTAAAAGACGATTTCAAAAGAGTCAAGCAGATATCAGACAACAATACAATGCACACAATTAATTTTGATGTTATTATTTTGAAGGTTTCTATTGATTGACTCTATTTGCTTCGAGTAAACAACTTGATGGTGGAAATATAGGGTAGGGTATATTATGTAAGGTGATAGTAGGTTTCATTTCACGAAACAAAACTATCTAAGAAATCATTCATCTTCATACCTGGCTAGTAGTAGGAGTAGTGCAATATTATGCCGGAGTCTGGGTTTGGCCCGATAGCTATAACCTGAAAAAGTTCATGACAGGACTTACCTTCTACTTGATAAAAAAATTAAATTCATGCACTGATAGATATCGCACTGCCTAAAATGCTGGGTCTAGAAGCATCAATTAATTACACACAACACCATCGACCACCGCTGTCTTTTTTTTTTTGACTTAAGTAAAAATACATTCAAAATTAAATTGAGAACTAAGGAAGGATTTTTGAAAATTCTTCCCCTTAAAGAAAATAAAGACAACTAGAGGATGATAGTTGACATTTTTGTCTATGGGAACACCCAGCGAGCGCGCGCACAGCTTGTAAAGGTTAAAATACCAAAAGAAAAAAAAAATACTAGACAAATTTTTCGACACGCAGTCAGTAACCGTGGCAATGATTTGAATGTCGATCATTCCTGATCATTGTTTGTTATGAAAAGTTGCTCTGCAGTGAGAGAATATAACTGATATTATTATTATATCCAGCATCAGCAGGCCGTCCCCACAATAAAATGCCATACGACATAATGTTGTGGAAATAGCTAAAATAGACCAAACGCACGGTTTTTATGCCAGGAGGCCTACCACAAGCTCTTAACGCGATCCATTTTAGGACCTAAACTGAACTGTTCTTCTACTTCGTACCATGACGTCAGTTTAACGATTCAGTTTAGGCCGTGCTATCTGATGACAGCGATTGTCCCAAACTGAGTCGCAAGTTTTGGTTTCATTCATTCTTGTTTGGTACCATGACGTCCATAGAGCAGCTCAAGCGATGCAGTTTAGGAACCTAAACTTAAATGTCTTGTTTTTGAATCGTTTTTAATTAGATCATGGTAGGCCACCTGATAACTGTTTTATCGTTCTAACAGCAACAAGCGGCCGAGCATAGCCGCCCCGCCGAGATGTTGGTTGTGGCCTCTTTTGTAATTTCTCGTCTAACGTAATTCCTGAGCTTTGATTAATTTCAACAGGGTGCCCAATTACCCATGGCTAAACCTCTCTCATATTTCATTTAATCATCATAAATCATTGTGGTTTCCTCCCAATCTCTGAACCGTATAATTCTAATAAATAAACATCAAAATAATAAATCCGATAAAGGTCGGCTCCTGTTTATTCTGGGAACTCTCGAAACAATGTACTTCTTATACAATTAGAAGCTGAACGGAGTCATTAATTATGTAATTTCTCCAGAAAGCTGCCTCGTTGTAAGTGTTGAGTCACGAGGCTAAAGATCAATCCTTAATAGGACATTGCCAGAAGACTTTTCTATTTGTTTTTTTTTTTTGTTATAAATTCATTTCTTGGAATAAAAACTCAAATATTTTGGAAAATATTATTCAAAGGGCCTTTTGTTATTGCTTGTATATTTTTGTCAAGGTTAACGAGCTACCTTTCTGGCGAAGTTGGTAATCAATAATGATTAGCACGAAAATTATTATCTTTACGTAGAATAAACCTACCTTTTTAACTTATTTTTTTTTTTTCTCTTGGTTTGAAAATCGCTGTTAAGGAACATAATCAACGAAAAGTTGACTTGTAACTAGATGTTTATATGTGGAAGCTTGTAATTAGCAAATGTTCCTGACTACGAATGATTTTTAATTGTGTTATTAGTCTGTAAGCTTTCTGTAAAAATATAATAAATATATAAAACAAAGTCACTTTTCGTGTCTTTATGTGTGACTTTATTCACCTTCAGATTCACCACCATTCACCTTCACATTCACCACCATTCACCTACACACCCTTTGACTGCTTTTGTTGTATTTCTTAGTAGTAATTTAGTAGAAATACAAGTTACCTGCCTGTTTATTTGTATTATATCACTAAGTGGGGCCTGGTAATACAGGTTTTTTTCTAAAAACCTACTTCAGTCACCACCTACAAAATCATTGTTATTATTAGGTCCTTTAGTTCATAAATTATGTTCATAAAAAATATATTTTTACATATTAGAATATAAGAAAGAGTGGCCCATTGGTAGGTAGGATTGGAAACAGGGTCCAAGCTACAGCAGGTCAGGGCTTATTATTGTACCCATGCCAAATAGTGATTAATTGGAGCCAGGAACCCCAAAACACACAAAATAAATCAACCCACTATCCTATTCCACAAAATCTATTTCGTACGTCCAGTCGGCCGTCCCCTCCATTGTAATTCAGCTCAGGCGAGCGAACAGTTACTGTTAATACAAAACTCGGGAAAGTTACATCAACAGATCGCTCGCAGTCTGTTAGTTATTCAACGTGTGTAAAACCATCCGTAAGTTATATGTCATTTTAAAAGTTTTATTGGAACACACTGCTTGGGAGTTTAGTGAACGGATGGGAGAATTTGCTAGTGTTTGGTGGTTAATAAGTATAGATATCGGATATTCGGATGCATATTTACCTAAAGTGAATTGGGCTATGAAAGTATGGAAGCGGCTTCTTAAAATATTTTTTATGTAAAATAATCCCGGGATGCCAGGAACACCGGCAATGCATAACTACTCGGGTGTACTTATAGTGTGGATGAAAGGAACTACATAAAGAAAATTATTATAAATGTAGTCCATTATCTAGACGTTGTTTTTCTATTGCAGTTTGGTAGGTAGGTAGGTAGGTAGTATATCAGAAACCTAAAATCGATCCCGGAACCGCGGGATTTTTTCGATACAAAAGCTCATTCGATATTAGCCAACATTTCAACCGATCTCTATTAATAAGTCAGTCTGTAGTAGGTACTTAAATTATGAGTAAAATGTTACTTTAAGATCTTCAGATCAGGTATAAGATATAAGAATAATATAGGTATAAGACAAACTTAAGTCTATCCTACAAAGGCCGACGCAGATTTGTGCTGGCCGCACCGCATTGCTAAAATCCTTCTATATCACTGTCGTACTATGTATAGTCAACAAAAGAGATAAGTATGCAGGATCGTCGGATATAGTTGAAGTTTAGTAAGAAACCGATGGATGTTGTTGATTAAAATTTAATTCGATAAATGTTTGTTTTCTATTAATAAAATATATGTACATTTTATTTATGCACACTGTTAGCTTGTCTGAAGTATCTGTAATGTGCGCATAGCTTATAAAAAGACGCCACGTACTGGGGTAGGTTAAGTAGGTAAGAAATTCGGAAACAAAATTTATAAAATTTGGATTAGATTGTCTTGCTTAGCACTTAGAAGAAAGAAAAGAAAGAAAGAAAGAAAAATTGTTTATTCTGCACAAACAAAACGCACATTATAAAAAAATAAATAAAAAAGAGACAAAATATACACGTAGATACAACGTAGTCAAAAGCCTCGTAGGTACTCAAGCTTAAAAATGATGACAATTTTGTCCATTGCTTGATGTCAGGGCCAAAGACAAGACACATTAATTGACAATGACAATTTGAGTTTGACAATACAAATCAATCCGTGATGCGCCTGCGACATGACTGGCATAATAATATGACAACAAAACAACGTGAAAACAACAACAATCAAAACAAAAACAAAATGCCAATTATTGCAGAGTGGAAAAATAACTACTTTGTAAAAATCTTAGCAATCGTATTTTGGCTTAAGGCGTCTAGACCGGAAGGCTCCCCCCCTTTATAAGCTCCGTTCATCACTATTGGCGATGCCCCAGAACGGATACAATATTTAAATGGGAGGCTACAATGAGATAATTAGGTAATTTATGCCTAAATTATTCACAAACCGTGGCGTGACGAATGGCGTGAATATGAATTATTCAATGTCAATAATAGCTTCCAATTGGAAGCCGGCATTAGCAAATTATAATTACATTTAATTGGAAATTAATTAAAATCGTGGAAGTTACATCAACTATAGTATACAGAATCAGTTGGGATGGGGTAAACAATACTATAATTATTAATAATATTATAAATGCGAAAGTAACTCTGTCTGTCTCTTTTCACAAATTAACGGCTGTACAGATTTCGATAAAAATTTGCACACCAATAGATTGTGACCTGGATAAGGACAAAGGATACTTTTTATTCCAGTATTAGGATCCTGTGGGATAATTTCCGACCTCAACTCAGGCAAAGCCGCGGGAAAATCTAGTAATACGACAATAAAATTAAATAATTAATAATTAGACTTAAACAAACCAGCTTGCCATCGTACACACCCGTATGTCCCAAAATGCGAACATTGTCTGCGTTGTAAAGCGTTCTGGGTGCTACAAACGACCAACTTACGTAACATTTCACCCATCTGTCAACGTCCCTTCTTCCATGCCAGTAAGGTTTATAATCCCTTGATTTTGTGTTCAGGGATGGTAGATATAAGTTGGTGGGGATGACATGTCACCCTGTAAAGAAGTTTTAACAAAGTTCTCAGTTCTACAGTGGATAATAGACGAGTGCCAGTACTAAGCTCACGACAATATGATAGTTTAATGTTCCAGGATTGCCTAGGCTCAGCTGTGAGTTTGAATTATACCCCAGTTCTGAATGAGTTTTAGTTGGACACCTTCAAGTTTATTGTGTGAATTAATATTGTTAGGCCTATTGTCCAACGCTGCTCTAAAGTAACATGTTACGAACTCGTGTGTACGCACCCTTAGACAAGTTTAAAATACAAAAATGTTGCAACATAATCAGCCTATAATGTTTCCACGGCTGGGACACAGGAGTGCTGGGAGTGGGCCGTAATCCACCACGCGGGCCCAGTGCGAGTTGGTAGATGTCCCATGTCTTCGAATTTTTAGTTCTAGGACATGCCGGTTTCCTCACGATGTTTTCCTTCACCGTTTTGAGAGCAGTGGTGATGAAATAATTTACACAAAGTAAAGCACCTGTCTGGGTTCGAACCTACGACGTACAACTTGTAAGTCGCGGATTTTACCACTGGGCCACCACTGCTCTAAAAAGTCCGCCGCGCTCGGCCGCTTGCAGCGTATTGTCACGGTATAATTATTTATACAGTATTGTGACTCGACCCTGTTCTAAAAATAATTACCAACCAGCCGCGCAGTACGTAAACACGCGAGAGGGCTGCCCGCCTACAGTATTTTAATTTAATTAACCTACTTGAGTTTCTTTCTAGTTTTGTGATTGTATAGGTAAATATTATATTTTATGTTTTTATTTAAAAAAATGAAATTCGTTGTGAATGAAATATGAAGAGTTCAATAAAAATACATGTTGTGTTTTTTTATTAGTAAATTTAATTAAAAAAAAACTTATTGACGAATTCAAACAACCAAAAACAGCAAAATATAGTCTATAAGTGCTCTTTGCCATATTAAGTAAGCACTTGTACTATTTATTCAGTGAATATTTGTCACAAATCGCACGGTTATTGCTGCTTACAAAACCATCACACCTTCTGGCGTCCGTTTGTCACTGCGGAGCATTCAAGACTATTTGTTAACCGAGTGTAAACCGATCTCAAGGCGCGTAGGAATGACTCGCGTTCCGATCGCGTCGTCGCGTTGATATGAAGATAGAATCTATATACATATAATAAAATCGTAGGAAAGTCAAAACTGTACATTGAATATTTTTTAAAAAGAATACTTGGGGCGTGATCTACAATCGATTTCGAAGCCGAAAATATAGTTTTTAGAATTTTTGTCTGTTTGTCTGATTGTCTGTATGTATGTCCGGGCTAATCTCAAAAAGTGCTGCATGGATTTACATCAAATTTTGCATGAATATTACTAAGAGGTCGGGTCAACATATAGGCTACATATTATCACGCTATCACTTAACGGGGGAGGAGCTGTGAATCTTTATTTTTCTTACGCATTCTGTGACAGCGTGTAATCTAACGACGCATATTTAAATGTTGTTTTTGAGTAAGCCATGCTATTATCTAGCTTTACACTATAAAAACTACGCCATTTAAGTAACTTGGGCAGAGAAACATAGTTTAATTAATGTTAGTAGTACAAAGAAAATTTAGAAGCAGCGCCATCTATGAGATTTCATAAAAATCAAATCAAGTTACATGTTAACAATTTTTGGAAATTAATAATTTAAATTTGATCATGTTGGCGAGGTTAGTAGTTAGTTATTCTTAAAATTCATAGATGGTAATGTACATTTTCTTCATAAAAGTTGTATCGTATAGTTCGTTTTGACAAATTCAAGGTCCAACAAAACCCTCAAAATCTTGAGCAGAGTTGAGGAAGACAATAAAAAAAAAATGCGGTGTTAAGTATTACAAAAAAGTTATGTTCATTGATGATGATCATTTCTTCATCAATTTCATGTTGTTAGTACAAAATAAACATTGACTGTTAATACTTTTGTTCGGTATTTATCTGTGTGATTATTGCTTGGTAATTAATATATTTTCATGTCGTATAGGTACCTAATTATAAACTTAAATGTGATGTAAAACGTCACCTTCTCGACGGTGACCAAAATTGGGATGACACCCTCGCGGAGGCGAGCGTCAGTGACAGTCCCAGCCGCATGCGTCATCTGTTCGCCGTCATCTTGGTGTTTTGCGGAGTCGCGAACCCGGTAGCTTTGTGGGAGAAGTATCGCCATCATCTGTCTGAAGATTTTCTACGAGCTTTGAGGCGTGCTACTGGAGACGAAGTCGAAGTAACTGATGAACGCGTGCTGAACACCTGTCTCAGTTCACTTCAAGATGTGGTCATTTCTATCGGCGGCAATCCACTGATCGAATATGGGTTACCAGCTCCCCAATCATCACCGCATCAAAACCGTGGAAATCGGGAGTACAACGCAGAGACAAATTACGATCCGGGCGAAATGAACACCATACGAAATGACCATTTCGCTTTGTTCTTTTCAGAGCAAAAACAAATTTATGACACCGTCCTTGAAAGCATTGGGCAAAACCAGGGTAAAATGTTTTTCTTGGATGCTCCTGGTGGAACAGGAAAAACATTTGTTACCACTGGCATACTTGCAGAGGTCAGTAGGTAAGGCAAAATTGCTATTGCTGTAGCGTCGTCGGGAATCGCTGCCACACTGCTTCCGAGTGGCAAGACAGCACATGCCATGTTTAAAATTCCCATCGATTTAGAGAGCGCCGAAACGCCTGTTTTTGGTGTGTCACGTAACAGCGACAAGGGACACGTGCTCAAGGATTGCTCTCTGATCGTATGGGATGAGTGTACGATGGCCAATAGGAAGGCAGTTGAGGCCGTGGACAGAATCCTGCAGGACATGTGCAGGAACGAACATTTGATGGATGGTGTCACAGTTCTGTTCAGTGGCGATTTCCGGCAAAAGCTTCCCGTGGTGACGCGGGAATCGAGGGCTGACGAGGTGAATGCGTCGTTGAAACGATCTACGTTGTGGTCACGAGTTCGTACGCTGCGTTTGACCATTAATATGAGAGCTCGACTCGGCGGCAATGCACGTGCTCAAGAATTCTTCGATGTCCTTCTAAGTCTTGGCGAAGGCACTCTACCAGAAGAGAGAGATGGACAGGTGGTGCTTCCAGAGTCTCTCGGTAGAGTGGTATCCAGCTTAGAAGAACTCATTCGCTGTGTGTACATCAGTCGTATACCGCACCAGCAGAATTCTTGGGTGTGTGAGCGGGCCATTTTGACGCCCAAAAATGATCAGGCTGCAGCAATTAACACGTTCGAGGACGCTACCACTTGAGCCTGTGTACCAAAATGACACAGTAAATGTCCATACAAATTATACGACGTATGAGTACGTAGCCTCCCATGAAAATATATTGTTTTAAAGACATCATGACACAACCGTTTTATCACGTTATCGTATAAATACGTTATGTCATTAAAAGTAAGTTAACTAGACGTGAACGGGATTAATTCATAGTAAAATAGTATACTGTCTGGCTAAGGAATAATACATAAATCAAATAAACTAAATACTTACGATGTTTTGTCGCGGCAAATATTACGATACGCCACGAAATGTTTAGCGAACGCGAGCGCACCCCGCAGTGACGCAGCCGCATTGAATGTAGGAGCGCGGTAGGCGCGCGCGACGTATTTACACGTTGTGCGTGTGTGAGTACCGTTCCCGCCCACTGTCAACGGCACTTTTTGAAATAGTTTAAAACTTACTCTACGTGACAGTAAAGCTTCGGATATTTTAAATGTTGTGACACAAGATACATTCAATAGGATTTTAACTTGAACGTTCATCGGAAATGTACGTTCTGTCGTAAAGTAAAAAAATTATTTGGACGTCATTGTACGTTGTGCCATATCAAAATTTCGAACGATGACGTATAATCTCGTTCTGTCCTCGAACGTGTTAACGAATGCATTCTCTCGGAAATTGAGGGGAATGAAGTGGTCTACACCTCGATAAACACTGTTATCGAGCAAGATGACGCCACACATTATCCCGTGGGATTTCTGAACTCCCTGTCAGCAAGTTGACTTCCAGCGCATACCATCAAGCTAAAGGTCGGCCCGATTATGCTTCTTCGGAACCTATCTCCTCCGAAGTTTTGTAACGGGACCCGCCTTAAAGTCATCTCGCTCCACAGACACACCATTGAGGCGGAAATTCTTACGGGTTGTGGCGTCGGCGAGGCAGTATTTATACCACGCATTCCCCTCATACCTCATAACTTCCCGTTCCAGTTCAAGCGCGTACAGTTCCCCGTGAGTGTTTGCTTCGCGATGACCATCAATAAGTCGCAGGGGCAGACACTGAGGGCAGCGGGTGTCGACCTCAGGACGATTTGTTTCTCACACGGGCAATTGTACGTCGCTTGCTCCCGCGTCACCAGTCCTGACTCTCTTTACATTTTGGCTCCTGGCAGCATAACTACCAACGTAGTTTATAGGAAAGTGTTGTAAGGTATGATACCTTTGCACGTATTTTTACTCTTTTGTGTCCTGGAATGTATTCCTGCATTATTTTCTCTATATCCTTAAGTCACATCTTATGACTGAACTCAGCAGGATTCCCATATAACTCTCTTCACTTGCTTCACTTGCAAAAAAAACTTATATTTTAATGCTATTTTAAAAGTTGTTTACTTATAATGCTATAGCGACACTGGCATCTTAGGTATTTTTGATGCTGTAGAGCCTTCACGCAGACGACGTCGTGGGCAGCAGCTAGTACTGTATAAAATTATACCGTGGTATTGTGCTATGAAGAGCACGGATTAATAAATTATGACAATGTGTCGGAAAGTTGAAGTCTGTCATCGTTTAAAACATTTCTGACACGATTCGAAGAATTTCTTTATTTACATAATTAACGAAGGTCTATCATGCGTCCGTCTCATTTATTTGTCAATCTTTATTGTTTTGTTTTGCAATGTTATTTATTATCACACTATTTATGGACATATTTGTTACAATTTTTATCTGACAAAAATATATTTTATTTAATTATCCACGCACACTTCACGTTGCACTATTATAACTTATTTACATCCGTCACCTCACACATCAGATCCAGTTGAAAACAAGAGTGTGGTACTAATTGTCTGACATTTTGCTGAACTGGCCCTTTTAGGCACACTTTCTGCCATCTGACTGTTCACTTTTTTATTGGTTTTAATCTGAAGGCCAAACATCTGACTGTTCACTTTTTTATTGGTTTTAATCTGAAGGCCAATTTCCGTAATTAATAACGTCATAAGAAAACATGCCTCTCTATCGCTTGTTCCGCGCTCTCGCTTGCACGCTCGGCTCAGGCGGAACGTGACAATGAGTCATGCTTTTTCGTGCGTGCAGCCGGCGTTCATAGATTTATAGGACGTCTTGTCCTAAAAACCTAGTGAAAACCTAGTCGCATTCTCATCTCAGCAACAATCAATGTCAAAAACTTGTCAAAATTGTAGGAAAATAAAAGGTATTTTATGACAATTGAGACTGTGAACGTTCTTAAAATGACGTGAATTGCCTCTCTGATGAGTCTATTAGTCATATTGAGTGCCTTTAAGTATGTGCTACATAAATATATTTTCTTTCTTTCTTTTACTTACGCGTTATACACTATTTTGTTTTGGTGGGAATCGAACCCAACACAATACCTTGCGCGCAGCCTGCACGCGCAGGCAATAAATACGATTTCCCATTGATACTGTCCACTCTTTTATTGCTTCCCGTGCTAACAGTTTAAATAAAAACATAATTTTAATTAAAATACCCACGGCAATAGGTGGGATGGACAATGCTCTGATAGAAATCTTACTACCAATGCAAGTTATTCAAGTAACACTAGCATCAAAATTCGGAAGTCAGACTTCACATTTTAATTTTTTACATATTTTTTACATTCGATATTCATGTTCCATTAATTCCAAGAATTGTGTTCGAATTTAATTACAGATCATTGTCATGTTAATTAAAGAGTGGCCGTATTCATGAAACACGGCTTTTAATGTAACTACCGGATTTAATAACTGTAATTATTTTATCACTGGTCGAACATTTCGGGTTTTTAAATTTTTTTATATGGTTTTTTATATGATTCTTATATATATTTTTTTTTGGTTTGTCTTATATGGAATGTTGTTTATCTTTTTTTTCTCATCTAACTTATTTTTATTGAGTTAGCCCTGTTACAGTTAGTTTGCTAACGGCTTGTTTTTTTTTAATATAATATAGTTATCTGTGGAAAATGTTGTGGGTAGTATATTTGTTAAGTTTAATTTTTAAGACAAAACTGTTTATGATTAATATAGTACTGTTTGTTTTCCCAAATGTAAATAAATAAATAAAAAATGAAACAATTTTGTCCCGTCGCCGTCGCACACCAGCGCCCGTTTGCCCGGCATTTGTCTCTTATACATAACATACTGAACCACCTAGATTGGACGTTAAACCTTATTGTTAGCGAAACAAATTGTTGGTCGCGCTATATACAATTAGGTAGTTTATAGTTAACTAGCTGACCCGGCGAACTTCGTAACGCCTGAGAATTAAATAATGTGACAAAGTTAAATAGACACGTGGCGCCATCTATTATCATAATAACGTTATTGTTGTTTTCCTCGGGAACAGCACTTGTTTTCGGGATGAAAGGTATCCTATGTCCGTTTCTGTACACCTGACAACGTATATGCAAAATTTCAGGATGATCGGTTCAGTGGTTTAGGCGTGAAAAGGCAACAAACAAACTTACTTTCGCATTTATAATATTAGTAGCAGCGCATTGCTTGTCAAGGTAACTACCTATTTAATATTAATTGAGAAAATCGTTATTTCCAGAAATTGATTGAAATACTACTTTTGTGACATTCTGGCTACTCAGTACTCATTGATGCATAACTGCCCCGATGATTTTGATGATGATTTTGTGGTCGCAAGCGCGACTGCTGAGCGTGGGGTCCTGGGTTCGATTCCTTTATTGAGTTTTTCCATTAGGAATTTCTTAGTAACAGCCCGGAGTTTCGAAGTTGGCGGTGTTATACCCCCGTGTCTCGGAAAGCACGTTAAGCCGTTGGTCCAGCGCCTAATCTCTCTTCGGTCGTGTCAAATTGCCGCCCCATCGGAGTAAGAGAGTGAGGGAAGAGGGAGTGCGCATGTGTCTGCACGCACACTTGTGCACTATAATATCACCCTTGCCGAAGGCTAGTCTCCGTTGAGATTGGCTGCCGTGGCCGAAATATCTGGAGGACCTTATTCTTACTTACTTATTGATGATTTGAGTTTTTAACTGGTTACTTTGTTTAGTGCCTTGCACGATAGCACTGTGGCTTTCTTGTAAAGGAAAGTCCAGACTTGTATCATGTTAGCGAATCAGATCTCCATCGCGTAGCATTGACGTGTATCATTGTCGCTTGTTTGGACGCAAAATGATACGCGATCATGCTACGCGCCGTAACTGATACACCCCGATCCGTATGTAACCGCGTATCTGATATGTTTCATGTTTCGTGTCGGATACGTGTGTCGTTATCGCCAGTATATACGTAGTATGGACGCATTCTGATACTGTGTCACGATACGACTATGTCATTTGATACATCACCACGTTCCATCTCGAGGCGGTTTTTCCCGATCATCAAAGGGGATACGCGTTGCTGACATGCTGATAAGGTATAGACGTGGTTTTTGACCCAATCGGCGAGGAACAAGATAGCGATACGATGCCGTCGAAACGGCAGTCCATAAATAGGATACAAATACTCGATACGAAACGCCTGATTTTGAATTTCAAGATGATACAAGCGTGGAGCCAGCCTTAGTGAAACAAATTGTCAATTGCACTATCTTAGATTAGGTTGGTTTACAGTCAGGTAGGAGACTGCAGTGTATTGCTTCTCTAGGTAAGAATTTGTTGAGAGAATCTGTCTTTCGAGAAATTGATATCGAGGATAAGAGGAAGTAGGCGCATTGTTTGAAGTCCGTTAGACTATCTTTTTAAGGATGGATGCAGGGTATCCTTAACAATTTTATCACTTTATTTAGACAAAGCCGCTCGTACGGAAGCCAGCACATCAAGCTACTACAATCTGTCAAATGTCTTTTAACTTTATCGCTAAAGCATAAGGTTCAAAATTGATTGGGAAAATTTTACAGTTTCGGGTAGCTTGATATGCTGGCTTCTGTACAACTGAATGTGCGCTTTTGTAATTGTTTACGCGACGGTATTATCGTGGACGTCCACGTCCATAAATTTATGGAAATACGTGGACGTTATAAAGTTATCGTGAACGGAAATTTAAAAACTTCTTCATATAATATTTTCATATATGTATAACACAACACAAGGAACTAAAATTAGTTCCTTGTGTTATCGTGATGCCGTGACACATGGACTTCGACGATAACCGTCACGTTAGAAATTATAAAAGCACTCAATGAAGTTTGACTGAATTACCATAGTAATATCCTCTGGTATACCACCGGTATTGTATATACAGACGCCAGCACATCAAGCTACCCGAAACTGTCAATTTTTCCCAATCAACCTTGAATTTAATGCCTTAGCGATAAAGTTGAAAATCTATTAAAGAAATTTGACAGATTGTAGTATCTTGATGTGCAGGCGTCTGTACTATGACAAGGATGCTCAATTAGTTCAGATTAATTTGGTGTGCATTCGAAAACTTATATCGGGCCAAGATTGTCGAGTTTCTTCCGGCTCTTCTCCACAGGAAACGAAAAATTTAAACCGTGCACCTGGCTTCTGACGTTTCATAAGTGCCCATGTAGGTTTATGTGAAATAAAATAAATTTATTATTATAAATTTGAAATAATCAGCATCTTCCCATACAAAAAAATAGGAACGGTAATAATCTGACCAAGAAATATGCAAAGGTACCATCTTATTGCTTTATGCAAATGCTCATGAATTATTTCATCTTAATTTGCCATTTCACCTTCATTTTGAACGGTTGTTTTTATTGTTTTGCCTATATTTTAACAGTCCTATGAATATTTATTACTATATTTACATTTTCTTACTCATTCATTAAAGTATCAAAGGTAAGAAATGGGTCTAATTTCTTAACAGAATTTGGTTAACTTAGGAGTCTTCAAGTCTCGGTTCATTAGGTCACTCCTAGGCAAGCGTGCTCCATTTTTTATTTTTTTTATTACTAAATGGGCCTGCTCTTGACCTCGATCACGCCTGATGGAAAGCGATGGATGAGGTCTATGATGGAACGAGCGTGCCCAGAAGATGCCTGTTCACTCTTGCTTTGAAGGCAATTCCATTTTTCATTAATTCAGCCGAAAGACGTCCACTGCTGGACATAGGCCTTCCTCAAGCACCGCCACTCCGTAATCCATTGTCGACCACTAATCATCGCTTGATCGCTTTTGTGAGACAGTAGACCAGGCTCTCCAAATAGCTTAACATAACATCACGCCTGTATTTTTCGAAAGGTTATACAGAGGTGAACCTATAGTACAACCGCATTTCGCCAGTTATGTTTAACTAGCTTCTGCCCGCGACTTCGTCCGCCTGAAATTTCACCCTCCCTCCATTCACCCTCTTAGGGGTACAATTTAGAAAAAAACCCTTTCTTAGTGGATACCTACTCTTCACAAAGAACGCACCCTCCAAATTTCATGTATCTAGGACCAACGGTTTGGGCTGTGCGTTGATATACCAGTCAGTCAGGACTTTGAATTTTATATATATAGATAGGGGGCGATCCTATTGCCATCAACCGGGCACAAATCCAGACTTCGGGATGCTTCTGAGAAATACGTGATGGTAAATCCAATAATAGGAAATGAAAGAAAACTGGACCTCATGCTCAGCAGAACCTCTTGCGACCACAAGAGCAACGGGGCAGAGAGGCCTTCGAAATAATCCAGCAATTTGTTTAAATTTTGCCCATTAACATCAGACCTTTTCATCATAAGTTATTTTGCTTACATATTGGTAGAAAAATCTCATAAAAACCTTCTAAAAAAACTGACCTTGCCAAACATTTTGTTTGAATTCACACCCATCCCTCATTCAGTCTCATCTCAAAATCAGCGCGAATAAATATCCAAATATCTAAGCGAAGGGTTTTTCCATAAGAAAAACTCTGTTTTATATAAGTACCTATCTATAGTTCTATGATTTATATTCGCTTCTGTGGAATGAGACTATTCGTAGACACATCGACGCTCCTTCCAATATATTGCTTTTCGGATTTTAGCCAATAACATACTTATTCTGGTCCCGAAGAAATAATATACGGAAACAATGTGATTTTGAAAGTGACCCAAATATGTATGTAGACCATGGTTTCTACTTTATGTATGCATGTATTTACTGTACAGACGCCAGCACATCAAGATAGTAAAATCTGCGACTGATCGGGGTCCCCCCGCAACGGAGCACTTTTGTATGGAACCGCAAGGGCGTCCGCTTAACGCAGTTTAGATCCTTATACCCTTAGATCAGATAATTTCATTAATTAATTAATTAGTTAAATTACATTAGTCAGTTAAATAATCGGCCAAATGCGAGTCGGACAGCGAAAAGGCGGAAAAAACACGTTACTTGTATGGAGACCCCCTTTATTTTTTAAATTTATCTATTTTATTTTTTGTTATACCGGCAATAGAAATACACACTCCAATGAAAATTTCAACTGTCTACCTATTACGGTGCATGACAGACTGACTGACAGCGGAGGCTTAGAAATAGGACCTCGTTGGCACCCTTTTGTCACGGAACTCTACAAAAACACGTTGTATACAAAATATGTCATATCAATATAAAAACATGTCTTCATAATAAAACTCCAACAAAAGTGACTGGGTCAGTCCCTTCCTCGTAAAAGGGATAAAAAGCCATTGAAAATTTATTGGCCATACCTTTATAGTAGTTACAGATGGCTGGGACACAATTACAATAGCCTTTTTGTAACATAAGTCATGGAGTAACGAGAGTTTGGGATTTATGTGTTCATAGTCAAAGTTATAAGCTGGACAAGTTACAGAGTTTTTTTTTTTTTAATTTCTCGTGCCAAAATCTGGGTTATAAGAAAGTCTTGGCATGCGTGCGTCTGTCTGGTTGTTTCATATTTTTTGCAAGGCATATGTTAAAAATTTCGACGTGGCTGAGTTCATAAACAGAGTGGCATGGATTTCGTCGCGCAACCTGTTAACATGGATCCAGTAGGTATATGATTTAGAACACGTAGGTCATTAAAAAAAAATGGTGTTCCGTACATTTTAACCGCGTAGGTGTCGCACGTTTTACTTTCAGGTATGAAACAGCTGATGTTTTTTTTTTATAACCGACGAAAAATTTCTACGCTACGGGTCTAGAATCATGTGCTGAATTCATGGTTACAGTTTCCGCGTCTTTATCCCTGCCATCCTGTATAGATAGATAATGCACAGACGCCAGCACATCTAGCTACCCGAAACTGAAAAATTTTCACAATCTACTTTGAATCTTATGCTTTAGCGATAAAGTTGAAAATCTATTAAAGAAATTTGACAGATTGTAGTAGCTTTATGTGCTGGCGTCTGTACCAATATGACGAAAACGGAGAAGAAGCTTTACTCAAAAACAAATGATCATAAAAGTTTGAAAATAGAATTTCGTTCATTATAGAGTTTGTGTACAAACGTGTAACTAGATGGTTGTAGTTGATAAAAACCGGCCAATTGCGAGTTAGACTCGCATTCCGAGGGTTCCGTTCCTTGAAAAGAAAAATGGTTTTCCATTTAGTGAAGTGTGAAATGTTATTAATATTTGTATGTTTGTTATTTTTCCATTTGCCGCACAGACGGAGTCACAGGCATAGCCAATATAAAATAAACAAAAATTCTGCTGCCGAATATCTCACGCAGCTCTTAAAAGTCTTCTAAGAACATTTCGCTACTTTTTCCATAACACTCTATCACAAAATGACGTATTCACATTCATTTACAAACTTCACTCATCACAGTCAATATTTGCTATACTTCACAAACTTCACTACCAACGCAATTTAAACCTTATCTTTTCCGATACAGAACACAAATTCAGATACCATGTCCATAATATTCAAAAACTTTACCCATACTTATGCTTCAATGAAAAAGGCCTTCCTATAACCATTTGACATTGTAATGTAAGGAAGATATTTTGAGATGGAAGCACAATTGGAGTCCTGCGATAAAGTTTTACGATGAAATATAGATAAATAGGTACAAAATACTTCGGGAAAGAAGTTAAAAATTGACAGGAAGTTTTTTTCTGTTTTAGAACCCAATGGCTTGGCACGTGACGATGGGAAGAGGCCAGATGGAATGACCATAATGCCTTGGAAGTTGGGTAGGCCTTTGGTGTGGGATGCAACCTGTGTCGACACCCTCGCGCCATCCCATCTTCCTAGCACGGCGGGCTGTGCTGGGGCGGCTGCTGCAAGAGCAGAAAACCTCAAACAGCGTAAATATAACAACCTTATTGGGAGCTATAAGTTTGAGCCATTTGGGTTTGAAACTGTAGGGCCTTGGGGTCCGAGTGCTCATCGAATATTTCGAGACATCGCTAAGCGGTTGGTTGAAAAGTAGCCTATGTTCTCCCTACCAAATTTTATCGAAATCCGTTGGCCAATGGTTTTTAGACATTATTATAAGGTTTATTTTTATCACTGCCCTAAGAATCAGGGCCAATGATATCTCTTCATTGAAGAGAACAACGCTAATTCTCAGGCAGGGTTAATTTCACACAACACAGCAAATGTCAGGATACATAGACAGGACGTTTTATTAAATTTTAATGCAAATACAATAAGGGAAGGGATGTAACTTAGTGTGGGGCGGAGCGGGCGATATCGATGGTTATGCGAGATTTCGTGAATGTGGTTAAAATTACAGACATAAATTTACTGAGACATACTGATAAACATTTTCCAATCAACGTTGGTGGGAAAAGGAGGAAAAAGGAATGGCAGCGAATGAAATTACAAAAACACGAACATTTTGACGAAGTCTTTGGAGGTAAAGTCTTTAACAAAACGAACAAGTTTTTACGATCATAGGTCCGACAAACTACAACGTTTATTAGTAAGGGGGCTAGTAAATAATTTATGTGCGAACGAGTCTATTTCCAATTTAAAATCGTCTGAATTCACATTAGGTTTACTACGTTTGCGTTCGTGCCTGTCTCATAGCTATCATCTCTTCAGCTGTAACCACAGAATAAAATGAGCAACGAAAACTACATCTGTCCTGCTCTGAATATCTAATCGCTAATCTCAGCACCCAGCTTTAAACGGGCAAGGTGCGAAAGCCTCGTCGCCCTTTTACGACACTATAAAAAGATACTACAATATACATTAACGTCTAAAGTACGTCAATGAATTTATGTTATTGTTTATTCACGTGAAGCATTCTAATAATTACTGTTTTATATTTGTTTTCAAGAATATAAGGCTTGATGCATAATCAGCCTATAATGTTCCCAGTGCTGGACACACGCCTCCTCTCTTTGAGAGGGAATGGGGCTGTAATCTACCACGCGGGCTTAGTGCGGGTTAGTACATATCATATGTCTTCGATTTTTTGGTTCTAGGCCATGCCGGTTTCCTCACGATGTATTCTTTCAGTGTTTTGAGAGCAGTGGTTATGAAATTATTTACACAAAGTAAAGTTCTTATTGTTACTAACACTATGAGTCTCATGGTTACTCGCAATAAAGAATTTAATAATAAAAGCGCCTGTCTGGGTTCAAACCCATAACCTACAACTCGTAAGTCGAAGCCGTTACCACTAAGCTACCATTGCTCCGAAATCTATATTATTTGCTTAACATCATCGTCAAAATCAATAGACATCCACCGCTGGTTTCCAAGCATCGCTAAGGAGAGGTCCTATTGAACGGACAACTTCGGTCTTATTACAAAAAAAGGTTCCATAGTTTAAAGTTCATGACCCAAGTTTAAACAATGGAGGCATTTTTTTATTTCGAATTTAAACAAACCCGAGTGTAAGTTGTCAATAAGTAAATTACATCGGTAGGAATAATGTGCATATTATAGAGGGAGACTCTATTGAGCACTTTGTCGTGCAGGGTAGAGTGGAGGGCACTACACTATGCGGACGCTCACCCATGAGATGGACTGACCAAATTAAATCCGCAGTGGATGATCTCTTGTATGAGTGCACAAAAAATACCAGAAATCGGAGTAAGTGGCGATAAATCGTGAGGCGAATCACATCAGCCCCTAGACAAGAAACTACATGAGGACCACGACCGCTCCGACAAGAGTGCTACGTAAAAGAAGAAGATAGAGGTATGAGGAACAGGGTGTAAAGTTCGCTCGTACTCCATAGAAAAGGGAGGATCCTTCAGACAGACGTGTATGGTGTATGGTGGGCAACTGTTTGACGATTGATGTCGGGACATTGTATACGTACGCACGGCTACACATCAAGCTATACATTACCAGTATAACCTGACTTCTAATTGTATGAAAAACCTATACAATGCGAGGTCAGATAAAACTGGTAATGTATAGCTTGATGTGTAGCCGTGTGTACATAATAATAATGCTAGTTGCGGCGTGATGCAGAATTTTGCGTGACGTCAGTTTGATGCGTAGTTCGCATGTGTGGCGATGTAGATGCAAAATACAGTATTTGACTCGAATTTTTCACTTTGGATCAAAGTTTAAGCTTTTTTTGTAATAAGACAAAAAGCTTAAACTTCGGTATTTTATTTACTACACGGAGACGACAAAAAACTATTAAGGGGAGATGTAAATACATATTACTGTCGTAACATAATAATAATATAAAAATTGTTTGAAAGACTAAGTCTGACTACAAAGTCTTCATCGGAGTCTGTACCCGGTTGATGGTGAATAGGCTCGCCCCCACAGATATAGATAGACCTACATAACGCAAGTATCACGATCTGTATGAAAATCAAGCGTGCCATTTTTTGACTACCTACTATGACGTCACAAGCACTATTTAGTGATGGAAAAGTCAAATCGATTCAAAGACGCCGCCGCGTGCAGCACCCATCTTCCCCCACCCCCGGGCCCTAGCGCCAGCGCTCACGCTCACCAAGCCAGCAGTACACAGGACTGAGCGCGAAAGTGGCGGCTTACGATTTTTGTACGTAAGCTGGTGCGATTTTTGGTACGCGAAGTAGTTACTCTTGCGTTATCTAGGTGTATTTATATCTGTGCTCGCCCCCGATTACATGGGACTAAGACCTAACTGGCAAAATGTGGGTTTACATAGGTATAATGCGTGCCACGAAAGATGAGACTTCACACACCACGTGGTTTGACATGCGCAGTACACGATTTTAGGTCACTAGCGGTATGAGGTCTGAGCGCGGGACGGAGCCAGGCGTCATAGGGGCGGTGGAAAGAGCGCGGGAAAGGGGGTCAGGTCTCATCTTTCGTGGCGCTAACTATACTATAGGTACACTGGTATACCTCTGCCTAACCTTCCGGGAAATACAGGCGTGGTGTAATGTGTTTTCATCACTTACGCCTATTCATTTTATTTTTTCGCCCATTTATTTAATTTTTTTCGCCTATTTACAAGGGGGGGGGGGGGGAGTGAAGGGGGGAATAACTCTTCTTTATACTCGTTTGTTACCTGTCTTCTTAGAAATAAGATTATTTTTGATAGCATATTTTAATAAAATTCAAATATACTTTTATTACCTCATTATCTATTTCTGTTTCATCTTATTCCAAGAAAATTGTTTTTTGTGGCTTTCTCTTAACAGCAAAAGTTCCAAAATAACGTTCATAGAGAATTTTCGAGCTAAATTCGTGTGAATTTCTTTTTGGGAGTAACAAAAGTATTTTTACTGTGTTGTGTGGCTCTGAAATTGGCGGAAAGAACAAGAATAATAGCCAATAACTAGATTATAGCCAATTATTTTTAAAAGAGTAACCGTGGAGTTTCTTGTCTGCTCTTCTCCATAGGAAACGACCTAGCTTCTGACATTTCATAAGTGCCCATGTAGGTTTGTGTAAAATAAAATATTTTGATTTTGACTCAATACCGATTAAAAAATATATATGTACGTAAAATCTGTATGAAACATGATATTTCGTATCCGCTATTTCGAATTTTGTGGGAGTCATGCACCCCAAACAGGTTCAAGAACAAAAAAATCTTACAACAGCTTATTTACGGTGAAAAACACCTAATTTGTTTTAGACATTTTGACCAATAGGGAATCTAACGCAAAGCTGGTGTCACCTGTATATAACGTAACAGCTGTCAAAAGCACGCGACAAAAGATGTCAGCTTAAATGTTATTTTGGCATGAAACAATACTCGTGCCAAAAGATTAAATGTTAGTGCACTGTCCGTATTACAAACACATTTTATGTGATACTTTACAATATACTTTTAAAAGTAAACAGCGCTATAAATATGGTGATTATACCTTAAGTTATCTTTAACCACTGACCTGTAAAATTCCTTCATTCTCACAGTCTTCAGTTTTAAAATGATCAGAGGGGCAATTCTCGTAATTTTAAGAACGTTCATAGTCTGATCTCAGTCTCATCTGTCAAAAACACCTCTAATTTCCCTACATTTTTGACAAGCTTTTGACATTTTTATTGTCGCGGTTAGATTTTGAACGTTTTTAATTACGGGAATTTGCCTTTAGAACTCAACCTTCAACGTTTTGTGCTTACGACGTAATTGCAATTTCCATTAGCTCGGAAAGTTTTTCGATTTAATGAACGCTATCGTTCCTGATTATACTTATACTTACCTGTGAAATCACACAACACTGATACACTAATCCATTCTATGCAGATTATTTCTGACAACTGGCTAACAGAAAAACAATGTATCAGTAGATTGTAAAAATATGGGTTATTCGCAACAATGATACGGCTACATTCGCGATAATGCAAACTACACTTCGCGCGATCTCTGTTGTACGTTGACATGTCGAGCGGTGTGCAAGAGACAGAACGCGAAGTGTAGTTTGCGTTATCGCAACAATGTAGTCGTAGCCACAGAATAATACTTAATAGTATGTACTACGTAACCGTAGCATCACTGTCACCTGACCACAGATGACAGAAGTGGCATAAGCGCCACGTTTTTTTACTTATATCAGTGTAAAGCCGTACAAGAATCTTATGGCGCGTTGCCCAAATTGGAAATAACGCCGCGATCTTTTTGTTTGTGTTTGTTTGTTGTGTGCATTTCACGAAACAATTGCCCAAATGTTTACTGACAGCGCTCCCTGTCAATGTCATTCGACCGTGAAAAGATCATTGCAGCAGTGTACGTTATAGTCCAATTGTCTCTCTAGTTGGAGAAATTGGCAATAACGTTCTTTATTTTCATATGGTAAAGGTTCAAACTCTAATATCTACTCTCAATGGCGTCAATGTACAAGTAATATTTTTTGACAATGTCCCTCTGTTTGTATTTACCTGTGGGACCGCAACCCCGCCATTTTGGAAGCCTAACTAAATGCGTACAAAAACAAATTCAGTTATAACAACTTAAAAACTTTTAGGCGAAACGCAAATTAAACGGTGACCAAGTTAGGTAAGGTATAATATTAATGAATAAATTAATTATTCTCACACAATAGCTTAGAGTCGTGTTATTAAAATAAATATGAATATTTAGAGTGCAGCGGGAATGGCCCCGACTTACGAGTTAGGTCGTGAGTTGAAAAACAGGTAGGCGCTTTACATAATCAGCCTATAATGTTCGCACTGGCTGGGACACAGGCTTCCTCTCAGTGAGAGGGAGTGGGCCGTAATCCACCACGCGGGCCCAGTGCGGGTTGGCAGATGTCACATGTCTTAGAATGTTTGGTTCTAGGACATGCCGATTTCCTTACGATATTTTCCTTCACCGTTTTGAGAGCAGGGGTGATGAAATAATATACACAAAGTAAAGCGCCCGTCTGGATTCGAACCTACGACCTACACCTCGTAAGTCGCGGCCGTGAGTCGCTACACTCGAAGTCGTGGACGAGTATGTTTATCTATGACAAACTGTCCAGTTAGGTAGGTCCAACTTCGAGACAGAGGTCAATCGCCGAAACCGACTCGGCTGGACAGCGTTCGGGAAGCTACGCAATATCTTCTCGTCTCACATACCACAGTGTCTCAAAATGAAAGTCTTTGACCAGTGCCTGTTGCCAGTGATGACATATGGCGCTGAAACGTGGTCGCTCACAATGGGCCTTATTAGAAGGCTAAAAGTCATCCAAAGGGCCTGCGTGATCGAATCAGAAATGAGGCGATCCGCAGGAGAACCGACATAGCCTGAAGAATTGCCAAACTTAAGTGGCAGTGGGCAGGGCACATTGCTCGCAGAACAGATGGCCGATGGGGCCGAAAGTTTCTGGAGTGGCGACCGCGTACCGGAAGACGTAGCGTTGGAAGGCCTCCCACAAGGTGGACCGACGACCTTGTGAAGGCCGCAGGAACCCATTGGATGCGAGAAGCACAGAACCAGTCGAAGTGGAGGTGCTTGGGGAAGGCCTATGTCCAGCAGTGGACGTCTTTCGGCTGAAATGATAATGATGATGAATGAAGTCTACAACTGCACCTACGCATTTAATCTAATTAAATTCAATACAGTATTTGCTCTTATTATTGTTCCGTTTTCCTGAGTCTCGCACGGATCACTAATAAACGTAACATTGAAGTGCATATAAACAGCTTCAGACCCTAATTTATCTTAGTACGCCGACATCGCTGCTCGAGTAATAATGTCAATATTATACTTAATTGCGTGTTCTATTCTATTTATAAGTTCGAATGAAGGGGCGAGAATCTTAGCAGTGTTCCCAGTTCCATCAATCAGTCATCAAGTGGTCTTCCGTCCTTTAACTCAAGAACTAGCGAAGAGAGGACATGAAATCACCATCATCACACCAGACCCAGTATTTAAGAATGGAGGAGCACCTCCCAACCTAATAGAAATTGACGTCCATGATATTTCCTACAATATATGGCAGGAGAATTTCATCAAAGCAGCTTCGAAAGGAAGTACAGACGATCTACTATCTCAAGTGAACATAATTATCAGTTTACTTGTTACGGTGTTTGAAGCACAAATCCAATCTGAAGAGGTGCAAAATCTTATAAATGATAAGCGCAAAAAGTTTGATTTGTTACTGCTTGAAGCTTGTGTAAGGCCAGCATTGGCCTTTTCTTATATTTATAAGAACGTGCCTGTGATTCTAGTGAGTTCTTTGGGAGCTGCTCCTGGGAACTACGATTTGATTGGAGCAGCTGACCACCCGCTCCTCTATCCATCTAACTTAAGACAGAGGCTGTACAATCTTAGTTTTTGGAAGAAAATTTCAGAATTGTACAATCATTACCGCATTGTGAAACTATATCAAAACAATGAATTGCTTGAGAATAAAGTGCTGAGACAAAATTTTGGTCCTGAGATACCTCCTGTCGAAGAGTTAGAGAATAATGTGGATATGTTATTTCTGAATGTGCATCCGATATTTGAGGGAATAAGACCTGTTCCTCCGTCTGTCGTTTATATGGGAGGACTGCATCAGACACCTCCGAAGGAACTACCCACAGTGAGTACTTCATTCAAAACTTTAGTATGTAATTATATATCAACGTTTGCAGTATTTTATCTACTAGTCTATTACTAGTAGTTGCGCGCTGCTTTTTTGCATTTTATTTGAACCACCGTTAAATTGTAGGAATAGTTTTGAAAAATCATTTTTCAGTGTCTGTTTTATTGATTTGTTCAAAAATAAAATTTTTCATAGTCAATTTGCTTTGTACATCCTAATTCCAAGAGTTGATGAGGCAACTGCGTAAATAATACCTCAAAAGAAAGGGCAATAACCAAGCATTTTTTTTAAAAGGTTTGAAAAACAGAGGCAAAAAAAAATGTATGCTATAAACAAAACACTTTCTTGATTTTTAATTGTTTCTTGAACTTGAATATTGCCTAGAATGGATTTCTCATAACACAGATGCTTGGAAATTATTTTGTTTGAGTAATCACACATTACATAAATAAAAAATACTAAAATTACAGCTTTTCCTGGACACTATTAACAATTAATTGAAAAAAAATGGGTATTATTGTTGAACACCTTAGTTTAAAAAAAAAAATACAATGAACAGACTTCGTCTAAGACAAGTTTGGCTTAATATGTTCTAAATGGTCTAAGATATTACCCCCTTCAGGCTTTGAACCCATCTCCCAAACACCCTGTATATCCACTGATATAATCATAGTTCATAAATATCTATGGATATAATTATATTATATCAGCGAACCCTGATTTACATCCTCTAAAACAATATTTCAGTGCAAGTTATGACTGTGTAATGCCTGTCAATCATTCAATCGGGAAATTGTATACTTATGTTGGTTTAGATATTCTCTTTGCATAGTCGTTAATAAAGTGTGTGTATAATAGCGTAGTTTGAAGAAAAACATAGATTAATGATGCTCTGAAATGACCTTAGCCCTGAAGCTAATGCATTGTTCAATAGCGTGTTACAAATTGGCATTACAGTCGCATTTCTAAAAGGCGTTCTACACGATCCAGACCGACCGCCGACAGAGGTGACCTTGGTCGGATCAACCAACTTTTGTATTCGTTCTACACGGTCGGTGGTTGACACCAACTTGTCAATTCCATCCGGTGTTCACAGCGTAATGACGTATCAATATGGCTCCTTGCCTTTCAAAGCAACGGAAGGTCGGTTTGGCAATTTAACTTTTTTATGCTTGAGTGAAGAAGAAAAATTAATTATTTAAAAAAAATAAAAATTAATTAAACATTTTCTTATTCTTATCTTTATATAAATTAGATCCAATGTACCAAAGACATGATAAATCAGTGTATAAAGATATAAATTCGGTCAGAACCTCTCGTTCGCGGGGTTCGTTTTGTGAATCAATAAAGAGCACTCTACATTTTTTATAACATGCGACTTACATTCAAAAAATATACCCGTCGAGACCCAACACGGCTAAGAATTCCTTCACATCAAAGCACATTATGACATAAGAATAGCTTTATCACAGCAATAAAAATATTCAACAATATTCCAAAAGAAATAAGGGAACTCCCTCTAAAACGCTTTAAATCAAAACTACACAAATGGCTTATTGATAATTGTTTTTATAGTGTAAAAGAATTTTTTGATAAAAAAATAGACGATAAATATAAGATAATGATGCTGAGTTTTAATTATATTACTTTATATACCTATTATTCTTATGTGTTCAAATAGATACGAAACCCTAATAACCAATGTTATTAAAAATATGTTAATTTTAACAAATTAATGCGTTAAAGTCACATTTAGTATGTTTAAATATTTGCATGCCAGTCCATGGCGAAACATGTAAGATCATCACTTTATTTATAAGACCTTTATGTACCATGTTTTAAAGCAAATAAATATATTCTATTCTAATCCATCGCTGTGACACGCGATGACGTGCGCCCACATTGACTGACAATCGCACACTGAAGCTCTCCCGTCGGACAACAGCGTTCCAGACGGTTGAGGCCGACCACGGACGCAGCCTGTCGCGATGGATGCGCTGCCGACCAAGGTTGTCCAAAGGTCGTTTGACCCCGCCCATATTTGGTCGACCGACCAACGTCTACACGGTAGATTTTCATACCAACTGGACCAAGGTCACCTCTGTCGGCGGTCGGTCTGGATCGTGTAGAACGCCTTTAAGGGGCTTACAAGACCTAAACGCAAAAAACGCAAGTTTTAGAAACAATAAAAGTATATGATAGACTACAGTAAAAAAAACCAAAAAAATATATGATATTCTTCAGGATAAATGCTAGGATGATAGTGTGTTGAAAACATAATACAACTTATTTGGTACGATAGAAAAAAATCATGAAGATACCTCTAAAAACTTTTTATTTACAACAAAATTCATACTAATATACATACAATCATTATGATTTTTTGTCAGATTATTCTACAAGCAACATACTAAAACTATAGTGTTTTAGTTTTTTTGTCCAAACACTAGATTTTTCGTAAATCGATAATTGCTTCATATTTTGCAAGAAATTACCAGCGTTGTGGCATCGCGCTTCTCTTTCTTTTCTATGCAATCCGACAAAGACCGCGCTTTAGGTCATGTAGTCCTCTTAACACGCGAACAGTCGAGAGAATGCGTTCCTGATAGCTGTCAGTGTGAAAATTCTGTTACCTTATAGAGATCAAATTCGCCAAACACGTATTCGTTTGTATAAAACTGAGGAAACAGAAGGCCAATTCTGCTAACTAAAAACCGTTCACATTCAAGTCGCAGTGCCTCAAAAGTTCCAAAATGTCACAATTGGTATTCTACTAAACCAACAAAGTAAGTCAAACGTGACGTTTACTGCAATGAGATTGCGACTAGACCGAAAACAAAAAATGTACCTGTGATGTACTAATAAATGTAGACTCAACTCTCTGGCAACACAGGCGAGCTGTCATGCTTTAGCCCGCGCGGCGACTGGATGTTCTCTGAGAGTTGTTGTGTACTTACTGATAATTCGGTGGTTTTATTTCTAAACCCTAAGCCCCTAATATGAGATTATAGTGAACACCACAAATGGCGACGAGTAAAAGCGCAGTAAGTAAAATTATCGCTCAAATTATGTGCCTACGGAAATGGGTCACCAACAAGTAAAATTTCAAAAAAAGAGGTAATATTAGTGAATCTAAGCGAAAATCACTAACTAAACGTGTTTGTTATACTTACTTAATTTCGATTTACATTCATGTGTGTTTTACTTGCCTACCTATCTATGAACAAGCTGCGTTGGCGAACAGCTGACCAGCATAGATCGATGAAATGAGGCACTAAATACATCAACTCGTAAATAAAATCCTGAGTTGAAAAATATGGTTACGATATCTTAATTTTATTAGTATATGCCTAAATACCCACATCAAATATGTATTGTTGACCAAATCCGTATGTAAATAATATAATACCTTCGGAAAATATTATTCAATCAAATAATGAAATGTTCCAACGAAAATAATAATTTACCCACAAAATTTTGATTTGTTTCGCACGAATCTTTTGCTACTTACGACCTTTAAATGTCTTGTTATGTACCTACTTTAAATTATTGTTGTCTTCTTTTAATATTTGTGTGGGTCCATACTAGTTTTGCTCATGAATGTCATCACTAAATATAGTCAAAATATTTGTCATGAAGTGAAATTTATAGTAAATTTCTTTTGAGTGAATAAATATTCTCTAACTACAAATATGGTCAATATAAGTAACAGTTTAAAGAAGTTCCACTTCGGTAAAATCGGAGTAAAAGGAGAAATTATTATCTTACTGTTAAAACTAGTGTTATTCACTTCGATAAAATCTAAGAAAAGTAACTAGTGTCATAAAATCTGACAAGTTTGAATGATTGAAATAATTTTAGTGAAATCAAATGCAATTTGCACTTGCAATCAACACAAGAATTAATAGAATTCATTACAGTATTGTAATATCAAGTGACCGTTTGTTTTGAGCACCTAGCACACGCCATCAAAGGACTTTTATACGACTTGCTACCTAGTTTGTTTATTTAAATGTCATATAAACAATACCCACAGAGCTCTCGGGTACGGTCAATTGAAAAAAAAAAAAGAGTGCAATGCTATGGCATGGTACACCAGGACATATTTAACGTACCCAGACCTCACATCTCGACGCAACACGAATAAAAGTTGAAAAAGTATTCCCCGAAAAGTAGTTTATTTGAAAGGTACATTTAGAAACAAGAATCGGACGAACGAAAAGTTTGGAAATTCTTGATTAAGATAAAGTGTGGCTTGAGAAACTTAAGAAAAAACTTAAGAAATAATATTTTCAACAGCAACAATAAAAATAAAAAAAAAATAAAGTAGCAGAAGCAAACTCAAAAAAAAAAAAAAAAAAAAATCTGCAGAACGGCATTTTAGCCAGAGCACAAGTGAACTAAGTTCCAACCTTGAAAACGAAAGCAATGTTACAATACTTATTTGCTATATTCGATAAATTATCATATTTAATTCAAGTAAACAGGCTGATGGCTTCGGTCAGGTTAGCCTTTATAAACAGTTCCAGTTAACGCTTACCAATATAAAGGTTCCATTGTTGTGTAGTTGGTTGATTGTACCTAATAAAAATACCTACACATGTTCTACTAATACTGCACACTCACAGTAAGCGATGGTAAACCAGTTGATGGATTTAAATATAAACATTTTGTGAGTAAATGGTAAATACCAACCGTTTATGTAAAATAATTTCATAGTATGTATGCAATAAATGGGTGAAAACTCATCAAGTTCATACATTGGTATAACCGAGTGTATGCATGTAACAAAATAATACAGAGTTACTTGTAATGTGCAAACACATACAAGTACATAACTATATGTATATCCAAAATACTATGTAACAACATGCTAACATGTAATAACATACTATGTAAAAAAAAAAAAAAAAAAAAGATACAGGAATGTGTGGTGTACACGAAAGTAGTCAGCAGTGAAAGTACTATTAGTGAGGAAAAATAGTGCTGACATCAAGTTTAATGTGAGTGTGAAAATATATATATAAAAAAAAGAAAAAAAAATGCTAATGTTTAGCATCGAGTACCTACTAAATTGAAAAACTAAATATGTGTTGAGGCATAAATAGTCTGCAGTTAGTGCTGACATCAAGTGTGAACTATCAAAATTGTGCCAAAAATATGCTAATGTTTAGCAGCGAGTACTAAATTGAAAAACTAAATATGTGTTGAAGCATAAATAGTCTGCAGTTAGTGCTGACATCAAGAAGTGTGAACTATCAAAATTGTGCCAAAATATGCTAATGTTTAGCAGCGAGAACTGTGGAAAAAAAAAAAAAAAAAAAAAAAAATGCTAATATTTAGCAGCGTGATAAAACAGGGTAGCGTGATAAACCGTTTCAAGTCCCTGCCTGAAACACTACAGAAGAAGGGCAAATAAAAGAAAACCTCAAACGTCTCATTAAAGTTTGTCAAGTTAATGATGTTCAATAAGATATCACTTTTGATAAATCCATTCCTCCAGTTAGTCAGCCTAATAGCAAGTCCCCAATCCTGTGGAACCAAAGATAAATAAGAGATTAGACGAACTTATAGTAATGGACATAATTGAACCTGTAAATAAACCATCCTCTTGTATTTCTCTGATGGTACCGGTTCTAAAGTAAAAGTAAAATAGTTTGGAAATATAAATACATAGGTAATCGGATAGAAAATAATTCTAACTTTACAACAAGGAAAAAACACCTGTAATTGTACATTATGGATTGCAATAAACAATTTGAGATTTGAGTTTATTTCATAATTTAGAAATACAATATGGAGGTATCATTGGTCCCAAACTAGGCACAGCCTGTGTCTTGGGCACCATTACATAGGTACAAACATTATGATAATTTTAGACAAAATAAGTATAGTTAAAGTTGAGATTGGCTACAGTTAAGCTAGTTAGCCTCATCGGGAATTTGGGACTACAAGTCTAAATGTACAAACAAATAGACTTACAAATAATTAAGGGAAAGTTGAAATAAAAAAAAAAAAAATAAAAAAAGAGATTTTGATGATAAAATAACCTGATGATGATATTCGTACTTGTTTGAACAATCATGCGTACTGCCAATAAAGCATTATTACCTGAGATAATATCAATCAAAAGAGCTCAGTGAGTTGATCATTTTTCGTTATGGTTATTGTCATGCTCACTCTTTGTGACATGACGCCAGGTGTTTAAAAAAAAAAAAAAAACGTATTATTAACAGAGCTCGAAGGCAACATGTTTTACTAAACAAAGAATAAATGTTTATCAAAAAACTATTTATTTTCTACGTTACTAGTTTTCGTCATCAGGCATTAAACTACTTGACAAATACATCAAAGCAATGGAGATATGTAGACCACCAGAAACCATCGAATAAATTCAAAGTTTTCTGGGGTCAATTTCGTTTAAAAGTGTGTCCCTAATTCTGCAGGGCCCATACGACAATTACTTATTTCAATAATAAAGCACAAGAATGCCAATCATGGCATGGTGGCAAAGAGAAAAACAGGAGCCTCAGCCTCTACATGTAATGTTTGGCACGAAATCATGGTTTCGCACGCAAATCAAGTGTTGAATCCTTCGATTACAAACATATAATTATCTGTCAAGCTCCGCTAATGAGACACAATTGATTTTCTATTGTTTCATCGACGATAGACCGGTGACGCGCGGAGCTAAGCCGGTTAAGGATACCTTTTGAATAGGGGTAGTACCTAATATCTATTTTATACAAGTTTCGCAGTAGAATGACGCGGTTTGACCGACCTCAGCATATAGTCAAAGATGTTTGCCACAAAGTTATTGTACAAAATAGGCGCGGTAACACATTTTTCTTAATAAATTCGAATGCTGAAAGTTGATGTAAATTCCGGAAAATAATGACGTAATTCGCAACATCCCGTCGAGTCAGCTGATGAGTCACGTGTCGAGCAGAGAGGTTAATATTATTGTAATCGATCCAAAGAGATTGGAATCATGGAATGTATAGCTGTACGCAAGACAAAATAAAGTTGAAGATCCTTATACTGTTGTTTATCTTATGTTATAAGTACTTAGTATATTAAATTGTAAATAAGTTAATTTTGAGACCGAGCTGCTCTATCGCATTAGGAACCTACCGGTAATGATAGTTGTAAGGGAGATTTTTAAATAAATAAATATTATCGCAGGACAATTATTAACTATTTTGTTTCTCGAGATCAAATTCCAAAAATGAAATATAATATTCAATATCCTTATGATTTGTTGAATAAAGTCATTTTCGTGTAGTAAATAAAATGGTTTAACTGATCTCGGAAAAAAAAAAAAAAAAGAAAAAAAAATGGAAAATTGGAACGTTAAAGATAACGAAGTTCAAGTATAGAAGTTTAGTATAAACGCTATTACTGTATTTTACTTAAAAATGTAAATGTGAGGACTTGGTAGGCCTTGTAGATTTCAGATCGGTAGATCATTTCTTTCATCAAGTACCTGGTACTGTTGATAGGCCTACGCTGTCCTCATACCTATTGTAATTTGAAAACATTGTAAAAGCCAATTATTTTCAAAAGAGTAACCATGGAGTTTCTTGCCGGTTCTTCTCCATAGGAAACGACCATTTGGAACCGTGCACCTAACTTCTGACGTTTCATAAGTAAACATCTAAATTACTTAAATTTAACTTATAAAAAGGAAGAGATGTGATGTACTAATAAATGTAGACTCAACTCTCTGGCAACACAGGCGAGCTGTCATGCTTTAGCCCGCGCGGCGACTGGATGTTCTCTGAGAGTTGTTGTGTACTTACTGATAATTCGGTGGTTTTATTTCTAAACCCTAAGCCCCTAATATGAGATTATAGTGAACACCACAGTACCAAATCGGTATTCTACTAAACTTTAGCCATGACATCAAAAAAAAAATTGGTATTCCACTAAAAATAAAAACGTCAAAACTGACGCCAGCATGAGATTATTTGTACACCGGACTGTGACAAATAATTTTAGCTTCTGTATAGTTTTATGCGTATAAAATTCTTATTTCCCGCCTTTGGCGGGCCGGAATATTTTGAAATTCGCACACGAACATATCGCGAGGCGAATGGCGAGGCGAATTATGTACTCTGTAAGGCGAATAAACACGCGTATCGTATCCACGCGCCCGCTTCCCGCGCCCTTCGCAGATTGCACCGTCGCCCGTACCCCTCTCCGCGCCCGTCAGTCCGGCTGAAATCACGATCGCAAACGGCACGAGTTTTGCACTGTCTCAGTGTTCCACTCGAATTTTCTGTGTTTTGTATTGTGTGAACGATTATAAGTACCGTGTATTAATATGATATGCCGCAAAACTTTATTTCATGTGACCATACAAAGTACAAACTGGCGCTTCAACGCGACCGATACGCGAACTCAAAGTACCTATTTACAAAGTAACGGTTTTCTTCATTACGAGAACTTTCGTGCACATCGTAACGTAACTAAATAGTGTTTCCTAGTGTTTAGTTGACTATTGTGTAGGTAACAATATTGCCTCGACCGTAAAAGTAGAGGCAACGATGACAACACCATGAGATGAGAGGCGCGCCGGCGTCCCCGACGTCCGCGCCGTTATCGGAAGGGACGCTACGTCGTTTCTGGAGGCGGTCGCCAAGGTTCAAGTGGAATCGAACCGTCAATTGGTTCAGAGCCTGTTTTACTACGTCGGCCAACAACGTCGACGTCTCATCGACGCATATGGAAACGTTAACCCATGAGTCCGTTTACAACATAGATCTATGTTCGTTGAGAAGGCGCTAAACATAAAGGACTGTCCGAAGTATAGAAAGACGCGCGCGGCCGCTGGCGCTGCCCCGGCCTGCGTCGCCCGCGCGCGCTTTCGCATCTCGGCCTCCGCGAGACCGCGACGAGTGCGCCGGCAGACATACCTACTGCGTCGACGAGCGCTATGCGTAGTGCTTAGCCCCTGCCGACTGTGGTAAACAATAGCAAAAACTCGTCTGGAGAATGGAAATGGTTATTTTGTGTTTATTGCCGTGAAGTCGGACTACCTACTCGCAACTCTTGCAAAAATATTAAAGATATAACCGATAAAAGTTCAGTGAAGTGTTGTGGTTGTGGAGCTAACGGTGTCATACAATCTAATTGCCCTAGATATCCGTATATAGTGTAAATAGTACTAAGGAATCATTTTCTGTTCTCGATATTAACATGTTAGACCACAATAAGATTTTTGATAACACTGATAGCCGTAAGTAATGTTGTTTTACACAATAATTATTGTTTTAAGTGTAACTTTATGTCAGTAGGTAAGACCTACTTATGCAAACAGCAACCAATCCACACACATGCCAAAATCAAGATGAGATATAGAAAGCTTTAAAAAATGCAACTTCTATTGACCCTGTAAAGATCAAAATGATCTGACAATTTTAACAGAACAAAACATTTCTATGACAAGGATATCAACCCATGTAACATTGTTGTTCAATAAACTAACAAGATCCACGTCCCATGGTAACCCGACAATCTAAAAAATTGTTGAAAGGTTTATTTTTCATACCACATGTTTCCTTTTAAATTATTTTTTAAACAATTATGTAGAACCAGGCGGGTTGGTTCTTGTTTGCATAATATTAAAAATGGCATAATCCTATATTTTTACAAAGACTTGAATTACATGGTTCCGTGTTGATATAACTCTATTTTCAACATCTAAGAAGTCTTTGATTCTGTGTTGTTTAATAAACTACTTAATAAAAGTATTTAGACCTATTGGAATAAACCCACACAATGACAGTTTTGAAAAAAAGCAGTTTTTGTCAAAATTTTGTGTAGGCACAATAATAGTTTAATTGTATTGTAATATTGTATTCACAGTATGTACAGTATAATTTGTTCTATGTATACAAGTATAATATTGAAGAACATCATTAACATTTAAATAGTAATAAGAAAAGAAACTCTTTAAAAAATAAATACATGAAACTTTATCTCCGTCTATTGTTTTCTTTCTATTAATTTATAAATTCTTTTCTAAGTTCAATGATGACAAGATATCTTAATTTTTCATCTTGTGTACATGTATTAGTTTAGTTTATTACAAGTTTTCATAACAAGGATAAATAAGAATTTAAGATTTACTTATTTTCATTTTTCAGTAAAATGTTTAAAAGAAATATGAGATTTTTTATTGTGACATGGTAATAAATTAACAAGGAATAATTTATGGTATTTTATGTCCCTTCATCCCCTTTTAAGCAATCTACTGATGGCTGTGGTTTTACTTTATGATCTTATTTTATTTTTTAATCTTTTTAAAAACTGTCTTTACTGTTAAAGTTTTTGCATTAGGGCACCCCGACCAAATGGGTTAGGTTAGAATGGTGACAAACCACTACATCCAAGTTGGCTTATAAGATAGGGTACATCATCCGAAAAAGATGATCAGTGAGCATATTGACTTATCGATTAGTATTTTCAACCAACTTCAAAAAAGGAGGTTCTGTATTCGACCCGTATGTATGTATGTATGTTCGCGATTTTCTCTAAACCTAATGAACCAATTTTGATAATTCTTTCACTAATGTGATCTACATACTTTCAGGAAGGTTTTAGTATATACTACATTATTTAATTATTCTTATGTACGATGTTGTTTGCATAAATGTACTGCATCTCCGGCATTTCTATGCGAATTTTGATGATTCTTCTAGTTGGTGTCTTCAATTCTTCAATGCACTAGTGTTATTTGAATTTGTGTGGAGTAGGTACAGACGCCAGCACATCAAGCTACTACAATCTGTCAAATTTCTTTAATAGATTTTCAACTTTATCGCAAAAGCATAAGGTTCAAAGTTGATTGTTAAAATTTTACAGTTTCGGGTAGCTTGATGTGCTGGCGTGTGTACAACTAAAAAGTGAAAAATAAAAACTTTTTAACAAGAAAAACAACCGACTAAAAAAAAACTACAGTGATAAATGTTGTTTTTTTGTAAAAAAGTTTTTTTTAGGAAATCAAAATGAGAGAATTATTTGTGGATGGATGAAATACATGCCATAAATATTCTAGCAGCCAGTGCGCGTGTATGACTGTATGAACGTGGCCGAAGCAAAAAGTGTGTGCAAGGATCGTAGCGGGTGACTGTCTTTAGTTTCTGCTTACCCCATGGGAAAACGGCGTGAGTTTGGGTATGTTTTCTTTGGTTAGGTACCAACTATGTTGAGATCGGCGGTCCTTTAGTTTCTGCTTACCCCATGGGAAAACGGCGTGAGTTTGGGTATGTTTTCTTTGGTTAGGTACCAACTATGTTGAGATCGGCGGTCCGGTTGGTTTTAGCTAAGTACCATTTTTAGATGATAGGTACCTATCCACGGACCGACTGCGCGTGACATGCGTAGCTTAACTTTGATTGATGGACCCGTGTGTCTGTTACTTACCCTCGAGCGCCTTATAGGTATTGTTTAATAAATAAGATTGAGTATAATTTATTAATAGTATTTATTAAGTACTTAATTAACTTAAAAAGGTAATAAAAACAGATAAAAAAATGGCCCGTGGCGCGTCGAGCGTCGCTTGCGTGGAGCACGGCGCGGCAGCGTCAAAAAGCCCTGAAAGAAAACACAATTTAGTTTTTCATATTGTACATATTATTATTAAAAAGATTTTGTTTTATTTTAAACTCAGCGTTTTATTTACAAAACAACAAATGACAGGGGAAGCCCAGAGGATTTTTCATCAGAGCATATTCAAAACGAATACCTATGCTTGCTGAAAAATCCTAACAAATGTCTAATTCTAATACCTAATTAGTAATACGTTCACAAATTACATTTACATACCTGGGCCATTAATCGATAGGACTCGGCAATTCGGATGCTGCTGATGCTTGAATTCTAAAACAAGCAATTTTTTTTACAAAAAATCCTGTTGCGACATGATTTTCTGATTAATTATTATTCGCTTATATACTTACACTTGCGGTACGTCGTCGCAGCCGAAGAGTCTCATCATAGAGGCCGACAAAACAGTTTGTAGCCCCTCCTATTCTGCCGTCCTTTAACTAGAAGGCCGTTAAGCCCAAAAAGTTGTTTCGGAGTAAATGCCAAAAAACGTGGGAATCGTTGTTTCTTAAAAACTATGATACTTAGGATAATGATTGTTGGACACATCAATTGATATTTCTTTCTGTTTATCGTAGATAACCCTTTTTGTCCAATAACTATTATTAATTAATTTTAAAATTCATTTTTCTCATTTTGTTAAGCATGTAACCTAGTTATTGCATCTTATTACTGTACTAAAAGGCCGTTATCCATACCTTAGCGGCTTTTTAGTCAAGTAATTTATTTAAAATGTTAAGCTTCATAATGTTTGTTATATTTTGTTTAGAAATACTTAACTAAAAAGTTGTTAAGTGACATAACTGCTTTATAGTCATGACATTCGCTTTAATTTCAATTTCAATAACTTTCCTAATGAGCAGTTACGGGGCTTTAGATGCTTTTTAGCTAATTGTTGGCAATGTTATATGGAATTTTTGTAAACTCTTAACTACTTTACTTAACTAAAAGGTGGCTAAAAATATTTCGCTTGTGGTTAACTTCTGTATAGTGTAGCATTCATATGGAAATATGTGAGTAATTAATTAAATACTTACATCATGTTCTTTTAAAAATCAAAAGTATAATTCAACATTTAAAAGATAAAAGAATTACTTATAATTTTAATTCGCAATAATAATCAACTTATAACGAATTATGATCTAACAGATCATGAGCTCATTATTTGGCATGGACAATATTCTTAATCCATGTTCTTTATTCCATTGATTCAACCATTGATTTAATAGAAAACTTCTAACCCAGTTATTTTAATAAACTAAGGCTACATTATATCAGACATGAGGCAACTTCAGGCCTAAATTATTTAAATATTATAACAAATAAAAGTACCTAATAAAATATGTAGTAAAATTGCACACTAAATAAATTATAAAACATAAGCTGGAATAAAACATTGAATACTTTTTATACCGGTAGTTCATTCCCGTGGGTTAATTATTCGAAATGATATCGTTTACCAACCTCCACGCGGACGGATCCATAAGCAAAAGCTTGTAGTTTTAAGGATTTAGGAACATAACAATATCTAAATTAAACACAGTCATCAATATACTCAGCCTATCGCAGTCCACTGCTAGACAAAGGTCTCTCCCAGGCTGCGCCATAACACCCTGTCCTCTACCTTCCGCATCCTGTTTATCCTAGCCACCTTATTTAGGCCGTCGATCCATCTAGTTGGGGGGAGGCTCACTTGACACTTGCCGATACGCGGTCTCCACTCCAGGACTCGTCTGCTCCACCGGCCATCGGTCCTTCGACAAACATGGCCAGCCCACTGCGACTTCAGTTTGCTTACTCTGCAAGCTATGTCGGTAACTGCGGTTCTTTTCCTGATATTTTCATTCCTGATTTTATACTTCAAAGAGACTGAGCATAGCTCGCTCTATAGCGCGCTGAGCGGCCTTGAATTGTGTACCAGCCCGACCGTCAATGTCTTCGTTTCGGCAACGTATATCATGACAGACAGGACGCACTGACCTTAGTCTTCAAACACTGCGGGATAGGCGACGAGACGACTTGACGAAGTTTTCCAAATGCTGCCCAGCCCAACTGGATCCTTCAGTCGGCTTTTTTCTCAATGTTGTGTCTACTGAGCTGGTTGACTTGCCCTAGGTAGACATAATCCTTCAAAACTTTGGTTGGACTCGTTAAGATGTGCGAATTGTACATGAATTTTGTCTTGTCCAAATTTAAGCTGAAGCCAACCCACCGAGAGGCTCCATTTCGGCTGGAGAGATTTAGTCAATATGACGATGTCATCGGCAAATCGAACAAGATGAACAGACGCTGAAACAGTTAGACCAGATGCTGCATAGCCTAAATGGAGGCTCCATTTAGGTTGTGCAACATCTGGTCTAACTGTTTCAGCGTCTCTGCCATTAGGACGATATCATCGGCAAATCGTAGATGTGAAATGTACTCGCCATTCACGTTGATACCCTGTCCAGTCCACTCAGCCAGGGATATTACCTACATCCCCCTGTCTCACCCCTCTGAGCAGTTGGATGGGGTTGTTTTCTGATCCTGGATCTGAAAAGTCATTGTGGCAGCGTCGTACAAATATCTCAAAGCCCGCACGCGCGCGCGCGCGCTCTCTCTATCTTTCTCTCTCTCTCGTCTCTTCGATGTAGCGTCAGTCAATTCGACATCGTTGCAGAAAGGCCAGAACTGCCCATATTTTGACGGAGTCGCATCGTTTCTCGTAGTCCACAAATGCTATACACAGGGACTGGTTATACTCCGCGGTATTCTGTATAATTTGCCGAACATAGATGTGGTCTATGGTACTGAAGCCTTTTCGAAAACCGGCTTGATTTGGCGGCTGGAACTCGACATGTCTCTTCGCGAGACGGTCCGTGACGATCCTCGGGAGCAGCTTGTATAAGTGTTTCAGCAGTGAGATGGGTCTATAGTTCTTCAGCGAGGATTTGTCACCTTTTTTGAAGAACAGAACCACCGCATCTCTGCTCCACGCCTCGGGCGTTGTACCCTCTTAGATGACGGAATTAAAGAGACTCGCTAGCTCTTTGATTTTATTGTATTTATTTTTTTGGATCGTAAGTAAGCACTAGGAAGTGGTGAAGGGCGGGCGTTTTGGGGACTGTCTTTTGTAATTTTGACGTTCGAAAAGTGCTGATTCTCAGCCTAGTCTGAATAAATGACTTTTGATTTTGTTTTCTTGTCGTTTTGGGTTTTTCTGTTTCAATATCTTCATCTGTATCGTCACTTCTTCGATCTTAGTTAGGTCTCGTAGTTCATATCTTTGACAAAGTCAGTGTCAGTGTCCTCCGGGTGGAAAGATTTAGTGCGACGGGACGGCGGATGGCTTGAGCAGGGCACCCGCACCCCACTCAACCCCGGAGTGAACGCGGCGCGAGAGTCGGCTAACTGCCTTTTAGCTAAGTAATGAGGCTTAGCTGCTTTTTAGTTAAGTATTCTGGGAAATGTGCAGAATTACATGCTTAACTAAAACAGCGTTAAGGGCTGGTAACTGCAAATAAGTAAATTTTTTCACATAAACTGTTCTTTAAATGCTAACTATAAAGAAGTTATAGTCCGTTAGCGTCTTTATAGTCAAGAAAAATCAGATAACGTGCTTGTAGTTAAGTAGAAGGCTAGAAAATAATCATCACATCGGGCAGTTAAGATATTTTAAAGTACATTAAGCTAAGAAGTGTGGGTTAGACGCTTTCAAGTGATGGAATCATCAAAAATTATGTTACTTAACGGCCTAAAAGATGTCCATATCTTTGGAACTATTTATGTTATAAAAATGTTTCTTAGACAGAAAGATAGAGAATTTTAAACTCTATCACTTTCTATTAAAAAGTAAAAATTGACCATTTGAGGGTTAACGGCTTTTTAGTTAAAGGACGGCAGTATTTCCTCCATAGCAGAGGCTTGCCTGTTCATGGCTCGTGCCAACTCTCTGTCGACCGCTATTCAAGACTGCTCTATTTTTATTAGATGCTGTTGGGCCCCTTCAAATTCTTTGTCATCTAAAACCAGTAATGAACAGTTGCATTATTATCAATAGTCAACCAATCAACAATAATGCAATATACTTACCTACATTAAGTATTTAAAAGAAGTAGTGCTTGGGGGAGGCCTGTGTCCAGCAGTTGACGTCTTTCGGTTGAAATGATGATTATATAATTTAAAAGAAGCAAGTTAATAATATTAGGTAAGTATAATAAGCTTGTAATAAAAAGGTATTTCTTATCCTTTGCGGTGAGACGAGCGACGAGGACGACGGCGACGCTTCGGAGGGTGTCGGTCCCTAAAAATGTGTATTATACCAATATTGTTATTTTTATTTTGTAATGATTTTGAATAATTTGTGTAAGGCTTAAATAAAAACTGTTCACCTTACTGAAATATTAGTAAAAATATATCTAATGACGTCTCTTTTTGACATCTTTAATCATTCGCGTCGCGCATGCGCGTAGCGTTTACGAATACGTTCCATGTTAGCTTTCTAGCCGATTATTTTATTTTAATGATTTTATATTTTCAAAGATATATAATAACAAATGAGAAATGAAAATACTATGAGTATGCACTTAATCAAGCAAACTAATTAATAAATTTAAAAAATCAGAAAATAAGGCTGCTAAAAATTAAAGTATCACTAAGTATCACAATATCGTCTACGTACATTGAACCAACATGAAAATATGTTTAATTTCGTAAACGAGAACAAAGTTGACCGCTATGAGACTATACTGCGATGATACTGCGACCGGAATGTGAACAAACCGAACTTTAAGATTAGCAGAATACCATTTTTTGGTCTATTCACAATGTCATCGCAGTCTAGTCTCGTGTTTTTCACATTGCACGTTAATTAGTAGAATTGGCCTTCTGGTGTCAAGAACGCGTTCTCTCGTCGGTCGGCCGAAATGTTATGTAGATGTAGGTACTTGAACTTCCTGCTGCTGGGATTATTCGTGCATCTCTGTGCGGTTCCCTATTAATTTGCATAAAATTTTAAGACCTAATATAACTTGGCATACGCTTGTTTCTTCTAATTATATTTTCGCATAACAGCTTACGCATAATTTTTTGAAGCATAATTTCTCTAATCATAATAATGATTAAGCATAACATTCTAAAGCATAAATTTAGCATGCTCGTTTTATTTCTAATGACGTCAGGTCGACGAAGCCCCGCTGCGTGGGGCTCCTATTGCTGTCTGCAGGGTTTAAAGGAACCTAACCAAACCAAACCTCGGGGTGCCCCTGACGTCGTGAAGTATTATGCGAATTAAATTTATACCAAAACAAATTAGCCTTCAAGATAATTATGTCAACATAAACTGTATGCCAAAAAAATATGACAAAGTATTATGGCAAAACAAATTATGCCAAAGTACATTAGGAAAAAGAACATTATGCGAAAAGGAGGGATCCCTCTCTGTGCGAGGGAGCGAACCCAGTGCGAGTTGGTAGGCGTGCCATATGCCATCCACGCCAACATCAAAGTCGTATAGTGATACGACTTTGATGTCAGCGTGGCATGCCAAGGCAAAGGATTTTCGTATACCGTTTAAGATTAGGACGATTAAGACTTACCGGTTTCCTAACGATGTTTTACTAGCAGTATTGAAACGCTAGTATAACATAACTTATATAACTATACCTTCGACATGATAAGGAGACGACCTAATTATGACACTCGAATGACATAATCGATATGTCATGTCGATTTTTACGTTCGATTTTTATGTCGACCACGTGCCGCTCACGTATTTGAGTACTATGCTCAAGTACACGATTAGCACATTGTCGACGCGTGTCGATGGCTGATGTTACCTCTGCCGTTGACGAGCGCCGCTCGTATGGTGCACATTTAGTGCTTGGCCAGACTGGCAGCGCGGGGCGGGGAGCAGCGCGGGTGCGGGAACGCGCGCGATCTGCCTGTCCGCAGTCGAACGAGTCGTTGTGTCCAGTGTTTGTCAAAATATAATATGGATGAAGAAGACTTATTTTTACTAGAAAAAAGCTCGAACTAGTTTGAGAACCCCGGTCCCCGCGCGCGCACTCGCTGCGGCGACTTGTATGAACGAGCTATGGCGTGAGTTGCCCGCGCGCAACTCGCGCCAAATAGCACGCGCGCTCCCCGCGCCAAGCAGCCCGCGCCGCTCGCCGCACCCACGTGCCTACTATGGACGCTTAAACGAAGTTCTATGTTTGAGTACGCCGCGCCGCGCCCACTTTTGCAGTCTGGCCAAGCATTTAATCCTAGTACGTAGACACTTAGACGTAGTACTCAGTTTCAATAGATACCGTGACTACCTACAAACTAATAATAGGTACCTACCTACAAACACCAGCATCATTTAAAAGCTCTAAAATAGATCTAAAAATTGATTTTGTTTGTTCAAGGACCTCAAATCGTACTTAGATTCATCTAAGAACGGCGTGATCTACATCAGCTTTGGTACCAACGTGGATCCTTCAATGTTACCACCAGAAAGGATTCAGGTTCTCGTGAAAGCCTTCTCTCAATTGCCTTACAATGTGCTTTGGAAGTGGAACAATGATGAGCTGCCAGGACGAAGTGAGAACATTAAGATATCCAAGTGGCTGCCGCAGCCTGATCTGCTTAGTAAGTTCATATTGGTGTATTTTTTTTAATATAAATTCTTGTTGTTCATTTCATTGATTGGTTATTTGTTATTTGTTTGACGATATTGTTGTATGAATTATGATTTAAATAACGTACCAGTTTAGGCAGTCGTGTAAAAATATTGCATCGCATTGCCATTAAAAGTTGCAATTACTCGGTATCCCATCGCAGTAAATCAAACAAACTTGACCAACGAGGTAGGTTCTACGATTTCTTTCCTATTTCATTAAAATAGTATCTTACAGTATCTATCTCAATGTTTTTCAGGACACCCTAATGTGAAGCTGTTCATAACACAAGGAGGACTTCAATCAACAGACGAGGCAATCACAGCAGGAGTACCTCTGATTGGTGTGCCAATGATACTTGATCAGTGGTCTAACGTGGAAAAATATGTGTACCTGAAGATTGGAGTTCGACTCGACCTGAATACTATTACTGAGGAACAGTTTAAGAACGCTATTACTACTGTTATTGAAGATGGAAGGTTTGTAAAGTATAAAATTAATAAAATATCCTTTTATATCTATATAGATATAAAAGGATATTTTATTTTACGCAATTAGGGTGCTGGACATATGTCCAGCACCCTAATTGCGTAACACACTATAAGTCTTAATATGAATCATTTCGAAGGATATTACTAATCCATAGCTTCAAATATTCGAAAATTGTGTCTGCTCAACAACGTAAACAACGCAATGTATGTTGTTGTTCATTGCTACTGATAGTGTGTTACGCAATTCCTCATGATTTTTTTCTTTACCGATGTCAGTGACGTTCACAGAGATAGACCTAATTCCGCAAATATCACGATCTGTATGAAAACCAAGCATGCCAATTTTTGACTACCTACTATGACGTCACAAGCACTATTTAGTGATGGGAAAATCAAATCAATTCAAAGATGCACCCGTCTCGCCCACCCTTTCGTAAACATGTGTGCACTTAGTGAGGTGTAGTTTGATTGTAAATGTGTGCGTCTGGGCGTGTATACACAGAGCGGAGGTGTAGTTTTGGCATGCTTCACTGTATTGTTCGCAGCGCTATGTATTGACTTTTTTTATTTGCTCTGAGGGTGTATCTATATTTTAATTATTTTTAAGGCAGTTTTTATTTTACAAATGGTCTTTTGGTTTCAGCTATCGCCGCAATATACAAAAATTGCATAGTGTGATAAAAGATGAGCCTATGCCTCCACTGGAGCGCGTCGTGTGGTGGACGGAGCACGTGCTGCGTCACGGCGGCGCGAGACATCTGCGCGCGCCCGCCGCCAACATGTCGTGGGCGCAGTACCTAGAGCTAGAACTAGTACTAACTGTACTGATAGGATTATTATCCATACTTGCAGTATTTCTCGCTTCCTTGTTTGTTTTATATAAATATTTCACGAGTGGTGCGAGTGTTAAGTTTAAACGTAATTAAGAAAAAGGGAATGTAGTTTTGTTAATAAAATATTTTTAGTTTATATGCGATTAGTATTAGTTTTTGGTCCTAATTTGCTGTTGACGTTAAGATCCTCGATTAGTGATAAGTATAAGCGGATCACACTACAGCGCGCCACGTGACGGGGTGTGGGAAATGGAGCCAAATTCCCCGTTTATATTAGATTTGTATGTAAAAAAAAAACGAGCGGGGGCGTGTCATCTGCGCCCCGTCGCGTGGAGCATTGTCTGATCCGCCATAGGTATACAACTAATCATTGACTTCTGAAGATATAATATTTACTCATATCAAGAAGTTTAAATTAATTTTAATTAGTTTGCGACTGAATTTAGATCAAGGAGGGTTTTAGATAATTTTGATACCGGTGTAAACTTCCTTCGTTCAAAACATATTATAATTAATATTAGATCAAAGTAAATTACACCTAGGTATCCAGACTCTTAACACAGGGCAAACGTGTGAGGGGTTAAGCAAAAGGTCCAGACCAAGATGGGTTCAGCTGGACTCCTTCAAGAAGAACTACCAAGCCAAGGAGGTCCTTGGCAGCTTTAAATAGAGAGAATTGGAAAGCGAATAGGGTGGTCTTTGCCTTGCAGGACTTTGACTTGAGGATATCCTGTGGAACATCACAGGCATCATCATCATCAATAATAACAATAAATTCAGTGATGGTTATAAAAAATATGTTTCAGTTATTTAACAATGGACAGTGGAGTGAACTGAACTTTCTAAGGATTTACAAAACTCTCAGAATTCCAAAATTCGAATTCGAATTTCTTTTGAATCAGAATTCCAGAATTCATTTTTGAAGTGAAAACTTCTTTAGCGGCGTTGTACACTTTTTTTTTTGTAATGGGTAAAAAATGTTAAACTCGCGTCAGGACACGAGACCCTGATCGAAAATTCGTAAGACGGATGGAGAGTAGACAGCTGGCGCGGCGTAGGAGTATCCCCCTCTCTTTCTACGGCGCGGCGAAAATGTATATCCGACACCGCTTCGGATGTGTTCGGCTGTCTTCGAGATGTACTCGGTTTTAATGTATATCCGATATGTCAGTGAATGATGGCAAAGTATTCTGTTTGTGTTTTGTTTTCACTTCTGTCGGCACTCCCGGAGTGCCACTGTTTTTTTTTTCTCACTATTTCTCAGTAGCAGTCCGGAGTTTGGATTTGTGCCCGGTTGATGGTAAGAGGCTTATCCTCTATTACATGCAAAATATGAGTGTACTGTAGAGATTATAATCTGCATGGTTTGTGGCATGCAGCCGTTTTGGTAATTGTAAGGAAATGCCATAACATTATAAGATAAACGCCAATTCGAATTGAGAAGGCAGAAAAACAGTAGGCGTCATGTTTGGCTGACAAGCCAGGTGACAAGGAAAAAAGAAATTTATAAAAGCACGGAGTACGATTTCTAGGAATATAATTGACTCGTACCGGTACCCTGAGAGCTCATCGTAAAGCTATCTACTATAGGTACTGCTCTGCTTAACCCTTCGGGAATAACAGGCGTGGTGTTTCACTGCGTTATATAACAAAAAAAAATCCTTAGCAACAACCATTTCCCATAATTTATTTCAATGGGAAAAACATTTCTTTGAAATATTATTAAAACTACGAGAGACAAAATAGTTTTCGCAGCGCAGATGCGATTCCCGTCCCAATAATCCTAAGATATAATATAGAGAAACATTCAGTAAAAATGTAACATACAGTAAAAACAAAGTGCTCCATGAAGAACCGAAAATAACAGCTCAAATAACTGGGTAACAAAGTAAATAGAAATAAACAGACAGCAGTATCTCCAAAACTTATTGAAATACTCTAATTCCACACGCAGTTTCCAAAACAACCTTGTTAATACCTCCTATAGAATAATTTACAAATTTCATTCCACCGCCTCGAAAGACCGAAAACCTTCAGGACCAAAAGAGAATCCTATTTGACCGTCCGCAAAATTAAATTTGTAAAAGTGTACAGAGCCATTTATTGGTCAAAAGAGTTCTTCAAAGGTCGTGTGGAAAGACAATGGTGGGACCAGTTGTTATTATCTGCAATTTATGTGGAAATAAGTATGGTTTTATGGTGTCTTCAATTGGAGACCTTTCTCTGAGCTATTGGTACAGATATACTGGCTAAGGCCAATTTCATACTTTGGATTTTTTGTTGATTGTTTGTTAATCTACTAAATGGATTCAATTTAAAATAAGTATGTGAAATGCTTCGATGATTATGAGTTCAATAAACTAATGATCATAGAAAATAGTTGTATTGGATTTTACATCAGCAACCTAATTGCATAACACATTATCAATTTCAATATGAATAATTTTGACGGGTATTGCTAATTCATTTCTTCATAAGTTCGAAAAATATGTCTGCTCAACATTGTAAACCTAAATAAGGTGGCTGGGACAGTCTGGATGCGGAAGGCGGAGGACAGGGAGTTGTGGAGCCGCCTCAGAGAGACCTATATCCAGCAGTGGACTTCAATAGGCTGAGTATATTGAACTTATAATTTCTGTAAAAGAATATATTTTTTTACTGTCTGTTACAGACAAGAATGAGAATCAATAAAAATATCCTATAACAGTATTTCAATATTTTTGATCCTATGAAAAAGCCCTAAGAAAGTCCACAGGATGGCCCCGCCCAAGAGTGTCGGGAATAGCTCACGCGCGTCACTTTCAGTCGGATTCAGTCCTTCCCGAATATTAAAAAGAGATTTCTAGAAAATCTGACTTATAACAGAAACTTTCCGTGACAGATGGCGCCAACGCTGAAAGTGACTGCATACGAATCTTCTTGTGTAACAGAATATTACTGTCTCGCTTTATTAACATTGAAATGACAAGAACAGAAGTATTTTTAGAGCTTGTGAGTAAGGAGGGTAGAGGTAAAAGATAATACGAGTAGTCGCGCCAGTAATAAGTACACTTTTTTTTTCTAATCCTTTTTATTTAACAAAAAGTTGCCTTTCAAAATTAAAAAAAAATATGCAAAAATACGAAAAGGTGATTACTTTCAGACCATCACCGTTTCGTATTTTTGCATTGCTTTTTTTTATTTAACTGCAAGCAAGAAACTTGACTAAGGTTATAAATAATCTAACTATCACATTCGTTTAACACATAAGAATCATTTACTTAGTTTTAAGACTTTATTCATACATAATCAGCCTATAATGTCCCCATTGCTGGGACACTGGCCTCCTCTCTTTGATAGGGAGTGGGCAGTTATTTAACACGTGGGCCCAGTGCGGGTTGGTAGATGTCACATGTCGTCGAATTTTTGGTTCTAGGACGTGACGGTTTTCTCACGATGTTTGCCTTCACCGTTATGAGAGCCGTGATGATGAAATGACCAAAAATTCGGAGACATGTGACATCTACCAGCCTGCACCGAGCCCGCATGGTGGATTACGGCCCACTCCCTCTCACCGAGAGGAGGCCTGTGTCCCAGCAGTGGGAACATTATAGGTTGATTATGTTGAATGTTCGATCCAAAATCGTTCGTATTTACGTTACGTTTAAATCCCGCGTTCGTGCTTATGGCCTCTTGTACTCAAATTATTGTCTAATTATCATGTTAGTGACAATAGTTGAATCCTTTGATGTGAATTAGTTAAGAGGATTAGCCTCAAGAGATTAATTTACAGGTTTACGTCAACTGTCAGAATCTGTGTCTTATGTCATCTAATATAATTATTTATTGTAGCAAGCGTTATGTTGTGATTATTATATTGTTCCGTATACATGGACGTCGTGGTAAATAATAACAACCACACCGGTCGATCGAAGGTGAAGTTACGCTTGCCGCGGTCGGTTCGTGGATGGGAGACCATCCATTACATATCGAGACCCCTCCGTTCGTAGGTCTCGGCTGTCATTCGTAGATCGTTGACAATCGTAACGGGTAATCAGAATCTCTAAAGTCTGACCACTAGTCTTACCAAGGGCAATCGTGTTACCTAGTAACTGGGTTATGGAGGTCAAAATATGCAGTAAAATAATCCATGTAATATAAGTACTGGCATTCAGCTGCATCCGGTTAGACTGGAAGCTGACCACAGCACAGTCGGTAAAAGGCTAGGCAGATTTTATTGATTGTTTGATGTCAACACTTGCGATAACCACAAATTCGCCACAATACGTGTACACAAACCAATATTAGCCAAATCGAACAGCCAATGAGGGAGCATAACCTACTAGTGAACATTTTTGGTTGAAACCGATAATTGTTTACTGCAGCCTTTTCACCTATTGTAGTCAAAACAATCGAGAGGTCAGTTCAGTTTCCGATGGGTACAGTTATGAACGCCAGCTTAGAGGCAAATTGAACAAAGTTGTATGCGAACTGAAAGCCAATTCGAATATTGATTGAAGGATTTGAAACGTTCAAAACATGGTCGCAAAATCTAATCGCGAACTACAATCGCGTGCTCTGTCATACAGCACCCTAATTGCGTAACACACTATCAATCGGAATCTGAATCATTTTGAAGCAAATTGCTAATCCATTGCTTCATAAGTTCGAAAAATTTGTCTGCTCAAAACGTAAATAACGCAATGAATGTTGTTGAACTGTCAAAATCAAACCGATTCCGATTGATAATGTGTTACGCAATTGCCCCGCAGGTCCACGTCTCGCTGTACAACAGGGAGCGCGCAAAGTGTAGTTCGCTTTATCGTGACAATGTAGCCGTAGCAATAGCCACACTCAAAGTCAAAAAATTATAAAAGATATAGGGAAATTAGAGGTATTTTTTGCAAATTGAGATAGATCAGACTGTTGCGAACGTTCTAAGAAATACGGAAATCGCTGCTCTGGTCTTTGAACCAAAAGCTTAAGATTTGGTTAATATAATATTTCAGTTAATAGTACACAAGTAGATCACTAAGGGGCTTGTGGCTAAGTAATATCAGCCGCACGGGTCGATCGATCAGGTTAAGCTACACTTGCCGCGGTTGGTCCGTGGATGGGTGACCATCTTTACATACCAAGACCCCTCCGTGCCTCGGAAAGCACGTTAAGCCGTTGGTTCCGGCTGTCATTCGTGGATCTTTGACAGTCGTTACGGGTAGTCAGAAGCCCGAAAGTCTGACAACCAGTCTTACCAAGGGGTATCGTATTACCCAGTAACTGGGTTGTGGAGGTCAGATAGGCAGTCGCTCCATGTAAAATACTGGTATTCAGCTGCATCCGGTTAGACTGGAAGCCGACCCCAGCATAGTTGGGAAAAGGCTAGGCAGATGATGAGTACACAAGTAGATCACTATTTTTAGTATGATGTCTTAAAATCTGAAGCAACAATTTTGAGAAAACTATAATTTGTTCATCATTGCATGATTGTTAGAAATTCTTAACATTATATCTAGTCCTGTTTTTCGGTTAACGGACAGCCTTTTTTGCGTACCTTTTCTTGTTGAAAGGTTGAACTATCCCTCTTTGTTTTGATTGACAAACTGAATTCTAATTGTAATGTAGTTGAAGTGAAATAAACCCTTTGGGCGCATTATGTCCAATTCGCAAAATGTCGAACTGTCCAATTCTCAATTGGTCCAGTTCGCAATTGGTCCAGTTCGTAATTGGTCCAGTTCGCAATTGGTCTAGTTCGCAATTGGTCCAGTTCGCAATTAGTCCAATTCGCAATTGGTCCAGTTCGCAATTAGATGTCCGTATTTTAGTCATGCTACGCGTGCATAGATGTTAAAAAGATTAGAATGATAGAAAACACAAGAAAAACAAAAAAAAAAAAATTGATATTGTCCTTTGTTTAATTTTCTAACATTATGCGTATCACAGCTTATTCTAAACTTATATTAACACCCTTATTTCATAATTATTTAAAATTAAATATACAAACAAATCTCTATTAAACCTAACATTTTGGTCCTTGTGTCCAGAAAATATTACAGACGTTCAATTGTCCTTAAATTTTCTATGTACATGAAGTTTCCAAGTACTATAAAGTTTCCATAAGTTATATGCAAGAAATGAGAATACTAGAACAAATCCAAGAGCAATTGCTGATAGAGTGAGTACTAGTTCTAGCTCTAGGTACTGCGCCCACGACATGTTGGCGGCAGGTGCGCGCAGATGTCTCGCGCCGCCATGACGCAGCACGTGCTCCGTCCACCACACGGCGCGCTCCAGTGGACGTGTCGGCTGGTCACGCATCACATTTCCAAGTTTAACGATATTGTGATGAAAACTGCAAATCATGAATAAGAGATGTCTATTTGAGAAGTGCTCATTTTGAGAAGTGCACATTTTGCGAAGTGCACATTTTGCGAAGTGCACATTTTGCGAAGTGCACATTTTGCGTCAAGTGCACATTTTGCGTCAAGTGCACATTTTGCGAAGTGCACATTCTGCGTCAAACCCATCTATCGTACTACAAATACGGACAAATAAATAAAATTGTCTGTTTGTAAAGTCAAAATTTTCTTTTTTTTACTAAATAGATATGAAAGTATATACGATACATATGAAAATCTTAGAGAAATTTTTGTCTGTCTGTCGTCTGTTTACGAGTATTCCGTCTAATCTCCGAAACCGATGGACTGATTTTGATGGGATTTTCACTGGCTGTAGTTATAAGGAGTATAGGGTAGGAACTGTAGGCTAGTTTTATTTTATAATATTAAAAGGGATCCGCGCAAAAAAAAATATAACCCACGCTTGCGAAGCCGCGGGCAGAAACTAGTCGTAAATACACTCATAAATATTGAAATGTAGGTACGGATTTTGATCTGTCTACCGCAAGGATCGTGTGGTCTACCGATAGAAAGATTAAATGCAAGTAGTGATTTACAATTGTAAATACGCTTTCTGTCTGTTATCAATGTACAGACGCCAGCACATCAAGCTACCCGAAACTGCCAAAATTTCCCAATCAACTTTGACCCTTTTTTTTTTTTTTTTTTTTTTTGGATGGGAAATCATCTAATGACTCCTCCCGCTCTGGGTAGAGCGGAAGGGAGTGTCAGACTCTTACTGACTAAAACCCACCCGTGTTCCTTCCTTAGCCTTTTATGTTCCGGGGCAGCGGTAACCCTTTCGGACGATCCCGCTACCCAACTTTGACCCTTGTAGGTACTTCAGCGATAAAGTTGAGAATCTATTAAATAAATTTGACAGATTTATAGTAGCTTGATGTGCTGGCGTCTGTACTCTCCAAATAAATGAATAGGTAAGTCGTGAATTCGTGATTTTTTCAATTTTCATGACGATGGCGTGACTATCACAAGACGACCACATGACGATGACATGACGCAATAACTGTGTTTGAAAGATAATGGCCGAAATCAAAAAGCCATATCATTGTTATGTATTCACACACTAAGGCAAGAAGTAAAATTCATAATAATATCTTTATCTTGGTTTTTTTTTTATTTTTTCAGGATTTATTTTGTAGGTTAAATTAAAGTAGTTTTATTTGTTATTTTTCTTGTTATTTGTTATTTTTCTTGTTATCTAGGGTCTGAAAATAACGATTATTATTATTTTTCAATTCATAATGTAGTTCACGAGTTTATTTTCGGTTTTACTATTATCGGTAAAGAAATGGAAACCTCGACTTGACCAATGTAAGTCTGAAATCGCCAACCCGTCTTGAGCAAGCGCGGTGATCAAATGCTCGTGTCCGTTTTGTTTGAGAAGAGACCTTTTCCTTGCAGTGGGACAATAATAGCTTGGTACATCAGGCATCATTGTTTTATTGAGGTCGATATGGTTGCCGCTTTGTTGCAACTTATTTGTTATTTTTACAGCTGTCCAGAAGATTCTTTTCAGTTATAAATTCAAATTCATTTTTTTATTTCAGACCAGTGGATCCATATAGTGTTAGTATGAACTTATTCTATGTTAGTAAATAACAAATAACAATTACTTAAAAATACACTAATTGGCTACATGAACATGTTCACGCACATGTCTGCCACCCCAGAGTCTAATAAAAGATCCGTCAACCTTATCCGCCTGTGTAACTAAAATACTGTTAGGGCTACCCCGAAATCGCCCCAACATCGATGCACATCGTTTGTGTATGATGGCATGAAAGACATCTCTTCGCGCTTCCGCGAACATGCCCGATGAACTGTAAAACCGAGGCAGCCCCAGCAAAATCCTCAACGCATTATTATTATGCACGCGCAGAGCGTTGTAAGTCTTCTGCGTATACCTAACCCACAAGCTGCACTAGTAAAACGACTGGCAGTAGGCTCTGAAGAGCGTCAGTTCTACCTCCTCAGTGCACCGCACACGGGGGCAAGCATATTGCATCGGACTGCCAACGCCCTGCGCTATCTATATCCTGGTCATCCGTGAGAGAATCCGTGACCACGTGACCGAGATAATAAAATTGAGTGACGACTTTTAATGGTGTTCCTTGTTATATGGAGAGTAACAGAAAATTATTTAAAATTGATAGAGATTAAAACTACCCACCTTTTATCATCAATAACAGTGGTAATAGCATTCTTAAAATCTTCCTCAGTCATCGTAAGCAAATCAAGTTGCTTGCCAATTCCATGATGCCGATATTTTTCAACATTGTACCATTGATCGCCCAACATTGGTACACCAATCAGAGGTACTCCTGCTGTGATAGCCTCATCTGTAGATTGTAGACCTCCTTGTGTTATGAATACTTTGATATTTGGATGCCCTGAAAATACATGTTTGTTTAGTTAATATATTTTTAACCGGACAGTTTTTCCTATCGTTATAACACCGGTTGGTTACAATGTCAGGGGCTTGTAAGACTTTCACCACTTACTTAAAAGGTCCGACTGTGGCAGCCATTTGGATATTCTTATGTTCTTAGAGCGACCAGGAAGTTCATCCTTGTCCCACTTCCACAGCACGTCACAAGGCAATTGAGAAAAGACTTTGGCCATTAATTGTACCCTATCTGTGGGAAGCAGTGAAGGTTGCACGTTTGTACCAAAGCTAATGTAGATCACGCCGTTCTTTGAGGAGTCCAGATACGTTTTAAGGTCCTGTAATTGTAAGTTATTTTGATTAATAATTGAAGCAAATATTACAAGGTAATTTTGATCCTCTGAATTCGTCAGTAGTAGTTGCTGACAATTTAGTTCGTTTTTTGATTAATTCTAAATACTTTGGGAAGTCATGATTCTTAAAAGTCAAAGTCAAAACGTTTAGTGCGAACGAAGTGTACAATGTTGGTGTTATCTTATGTTAGTACTTATGAATTAGCAGCCAACAAGCATTGCAATTAGCATTCGCCTGCCCTTATCATCATAAATTAGCATGCATTAAACATTATTATTAATTATCTTATTTTATATTAGTACAATTAAATTGAGAAATTAGTTATGTCAATAATAATAAATTTAATACAATTATTAAGCAATATTAATGTCATCCTTTTCAGGTAGTACAAATTATAATTATAATTTTATATTAAGGTAAATAGGATATATACTAAACGTTATTGTTTGTATAGGACCATATATATATTTTTTACATTTCTATGTAAAGGACAGATCGCCACTTTTGGACTCTAAATATTCTTTTACTGAGTAGAAACATTTTTAGATTAGGTATAGTTTTAGTCGTTTTTTGGAATATTGTTACTGATTTTTCAGTTTTAAATATGTAATTCTCAAGTCTAGAATAGTCATAATAAAAAAGGATCCGTTTAATTCCAAGATAAACAACTACCAACATGGTACATATATTTTGAAATGGAAATAAATGATTTGACTTTGAACCTAACCATTTATTAACATAGGAAACTAACAATTTATTTCTAACCTTGAGAATCAATGCACGAGTACTTATTCTGAAGATGTGTAGAGAATTATGTATCGTAGAGGCTATAAATATTTCAATGACAATATTGCATCGTCACGTCGCTCGTCCTGAGTTTTTATAGAATCTTTCCATAACGCTGTTATATGAGTATCTATGTAATGTTGCACCAAAAAGTCCGTGAAAAACGGCAACAATATATTTAATGTACTTTACAAAGTGAACTAAAAACCGTAACTGAATGTTATGGCCATACATGTGGTATATTGCGTTAAAAAATGTATGTATAAGCATAATAAGCCTATTAACAATATTCTCACTGCTGGCACACGGTCCTCTTCTGTGAGAGAGAGAGAGAGCCGTAATCAACCACGCGGGTCAAGTGCACGTTCGTTGACGATACAATTGTCGTCGAATTTTTAGTTTTAGGACATACGGCTTCCTCACGATGTTTTACTTCACTGTTTTGAGAGCAGTGGTGTCTGTCTAGGTTCGAACCTACAACGCGTAAGTTGCGGCCGTCTACTGGGCCGCCACCACTGCTCAACATGATAAGAAACAATAAAAGCTTACCGTTGGCAATTCTTTCACTGGTTTCTGATGCAATCCACCCATGTAAATAACACTAGGAGGCACTGGACGATTTCCTTCCCAAATAGGATGAATGTTCAAAAACAGCATTTCCACTTTATTTTTTAATTCACTTATAGTCGGAATATTTGGCCCAAACAATCTTTTGCCAATTTCATTTTCTAAATCTTCAACTTCCTGCATAATCCTTGACATTCTATAAAAGTTCCACAATTCTACTAGTTTCTCCCACTTCGTCAAATTGTACAAGCGTTGGTTAACAGCATCTGGGTATAATAAAGGATGCCAGGCTGATCCAATAGTTTCCACATTGAAGTTCATGGGACCAAAAGAAGACACTAGAATCACGGGCGCCTTAACAACGTGTGACAGAAGCAACGCAGGTCTTGCAACAGCTTCCAACAATAGCAAATCATACTGTTCTTCTTTTATCAATTTTTGCACTTTATCTACTTTCAACTGCATCTCGACGAGATCAGCAATCATCCGAAATGCTAGTTGCATTTGTTTGATCGAATCATTATCGCCTGTCGAAGTTACTTCATATAGTGGTCTACATTTCTCGTAAGAAAAGTCGTGGACGTCGATTTCTGTTAGATTCGCAGGTGTTCCTCCATTTGGGAAGGCAGGATCTGGTGTGATGACTGTGACTTCATGCCCTTGCCTGACAAGTTCTTGAGTTAAAGGACGAAACACAACTTGATGACTGATAGACGGAACTGGGAAAAATGCCAGTATTCTTGCCGCATCATTAGAAGTAATTGATACCGCTAGTAATACCAAGGCTATCGTCACAGACATTATTGTACGGTATTTCGGATCGCTACTATGATAGGTAAATGAATACGTTTCCTTATATACTCAGTCATCACATAAAAATAAACGATAAGATAAAACAAGCTATGATCATGACTTTGCCTCAACTTGTTTTGTCTGCGCATTTGTTGATAAAAGTTAGCTTATACTAATGAACTAGATAAGGATTTTGTTAAGTCACTTTAGTTATGTTTTGCCTTTTGTCGTTAATAATGTTTGTCTCTTTAATTATTTTTGTTTGTTTCTACGAGTAGGGAGATAACCTAAAAGTCTAATTTTAGTCTAGGCGCCAAAGAACGGAACTTTGTAATAATAATTATGTACCTACCGTGTCCAGGATTTGCCGCTTTCTGTAGCCTTTAAATTTCTTAAAATAAGCGGCTTATAGTTATTGTTCACACTCTTTAAAGGTAATTTCGGGATAAAATGGAACGTCAGAAACATTTTTAATACTTCCCGTTAAAAATGGCAAAGCGGAAGCTACGATTGAGTACTGTTTTTCTGAGAATATGTTACGCTAGTAATACTGAAATAATAAATCCATAATAATTTAGATCAAATTTTTAAATCTTACTGAAAAACGTTAAATCATGAACATTTATCGATACCAGAATTACCAGAGGGCAGAAACTGGACATGTCCTTTTCACGGAGTGTACCTATATTTCTTTGGCCACTAAATGATAAATGATTTTATTTCTGTAAGTAGGTTTGCACAAACACTTTTACACGTCAATCATATTTTAAAAACTAGATGAGGTCGGCGTTTCCTATCTGACTACTCTGAGAAGAAAGGCCGAAACAAACTCAGAGGTCACAGTCTCTTTTAAAGTCCAGACATAATCTTGGTCAGGTTATATGAAGACCATGTAGATCGAAGTCCGAAATGGTTTATACTATAACAGCAAATAAAAATAAAATACTTTCGGGTTGCTGATGTCAGAAGTAAAATAATTGTGTGAGGACTGTATTTTTAGCCGACTTAAAAAAAGGAGGTTCTCAATTCGGATGTTTATATATATATTTCTTTATGTATGTTCGGTCATATCTCCGTCATTATATAAACGGATTTGCAAAATTCTTTTGGTTTAGTCCAAAATGGTCTCATTCAAATTTCGTAACGATCAGATGACGAGTTTCGGAGACAGACAACGGAAATCTTCAATAAATTCCAGCAAATCAACCGACATTGCTGCTATCGCGTATGATGTATGCATTGTTTACGCAATCACACAACGTAACAAATAAAACTACTCTAATTTAACCTACAAAATAAATCCTAAAAAAAAACCTAAAAAAAACCAAGATAAATGGATTTATTATTTCAGTATTACTTGCGTAACATATTCTCAAAAAAACAGTACTCAATCGTAGCTTCCGCTTTGCCATTTTTAACGGGAAGTACCTACTAAAAATGTTTCTGACGTTCCATTTTATCCCGAAATTACCTTTACAGAGTGTGAACAATAACTATAAGCCGCTTATTTTAAGAAATTCAGAGGCTACAGAAAGCGGCAAATCCTGGACACGGTAGATACATAATTATTATTACAAAGTTCCGCTCTTTGGCGCCTAGACTAAAATTAGACTTTTAGGTTATCTCCCTACTCGTAGAAACAAACAAAAATAATTAAAGAGACAAACATTATTAACGACAAAAGGCAAAACTAAACTAAAGTGACTTAACAAAATCCTTATCTAGTTCAAACTAACTTTTATCAACAAATGCGAAGACAAAACAAGTTGAGGCAAAGTCAAGATTATAGCTTGTTTTATCTTATCGTCCATTTTTATGTGATGACTGAGTATATAAGGAAACGTATTCATTTAAGTATCATAGTAGCGATCTGAAATACCGTACAATAATGTCTGTGACGATAGCCTTGGTATTACTAGCGGTATCAATTACTTCTAATGATGCGGCAAGAATACTGGCATTTTTCCCAGTTCCGTCTATCAGTCATCAATTTGTGTTTCGTCCTCTAACTCAAGAACTTGTCAGACAAGGGCATGAAGTCACCGTCATCACACCAGATCCTGCCTTCCCAAATGGAGGAACACCTGCGAATCTAACAGAAATCGACGTCCACGACTTTTCTTACAAGAAATGGAGAACACTATATGAAGTAACTTCGACAGGCGATAATGATTCGATCATACAAATGCAAATAGCATTTCGTATGATTGCTGAACTCGTCGAGATGCAGTTGAAAGTAGATAAAGTGCAAAAGTTGATAAAAGAAGAACAGTATGATTTGCTATTGTTGGAAGCTGTTGCAAGACCTGCGTTGCTTCTATCACACGTTGTTAAGGCGCCCGTAATTCTAGTGTCTTCTTTTGGTCCCATGAACTTCAATGTGGAAACTATTGGATCAGCCTGGCATCCTCTATTATACCCAGATTCTTTTCACCAACGCTTGTACAATTTGACGAAGTGGGAGAAACTAGTAGAATTGTGGAACTTTTATAGAACTTCAAGGATTATGCAGGAAGTTGAAGATTTAGAAAATGAAATTGGCAAAAGATTGTTTGGACCAAATATTCCGACTATAAGTGAATTAAAAAATAAAGTGGAAATGCTGTTTTTGAACACTCACCCTATTTGGGAAGGAAATCGTCCAGTGCCTCCTAGTGTTATTTACATGGGTGGATTGCATCAGAAGCCAGTGAAAGAATTGCCAACGGTAAACTTTTATTGTTTCTTATCATGTTGAGCAGTGGTGGCGGCCCAGTAGACGGCCGCAACTTACGCGTTGTAGGTTCGAACCTAGACAGACACCACTGCTCTCAAAACAGTGAAGTAAAACATCGTGAGGAAGCCGTATGTCCTAAAACTAAAAATTCGAAGACATTTGTCGTCAACGAACGTGCACTTGACCCGCGTGGTTGATTACGGCACAGAGGAGGACTGTGTCTCAGCAGTGGATATTGTTAATAGGCTCATTATGCTTATACATACATTTTTATAACGCAATATACCACATGTATGGCCATAACATTCAGTTCCGGTTTTTAGTTCACTTTGTAAAGTACATTAAGGATATTGTTGCCGTTTTCCACGAACTTTTGGGTGCAACATTACATAGACACTCGTATCACAGCGTTATGAAAGATTCTATAAAAACTCAGGACGAGCGACGTGACGATGCAATATTGTCATTGAAATAATTATAGCCACTACGATACATAATTCTCTACACATCTTCAGAATAAGTACTCATGCATTGATTCTCAAGGTTAGAAATAAATTGTTAGTTTCCTATGTTAATAAATTGTTAGATTCAAAGTCAAATCATTTATTTCCATTTCAAAATATATGTACCATGTTGGTGGTTGTTTATCTTGGAATTAAACGGATCCTTTTTTATTATGACTATTCTAGACTTGAGAATTACATATTTAAAACTGAAAAATTAGTAACAATATTCCAAAAAAGGCTAGAACTATACCTAATCTAAAAATGTTTCTACTCAGTAAAAGAATATTTAGAGTCCAAAAGTGGCGATCTGTCATATACATAGAAATGTAAAAAATATATATATGGTCCTATACAAACAATAACGTTTAGTATATACTATTTACCTTAATATAAAATTATAATTATAATTTTGTACTACCTGAAAAGGATGACATTAATATTGCTTAATAATTGTATTAAATTTATTATTATTGACATAATTAATTTCTCAATTTAATTGTATCAATATAAAAGAAGATATTTAATAATAATGTTTAATGCATGCTAATTTATGATGATAAGGGAAGGCGAATGATAATTGCAATGCTTGTAAAAGGCTGCTAATTCATAAGCACTAACATAAGATAACACCAACATTGTACACTTAGTTCGCACTAAACGTTTTGACTTTGACTTTTAAGAATTATGAGTTCCCAAAGTATTTAGAATTAATCAAAAAACGAACTAAATTGTCAGCAACTACTATTGACGAATTCAGAGGGTCAAAATTACCTTGTAATATTTGCTTCAATTATTAATCAAAATAACTTACAATTACAGGACCTTAAAACGTATCTGGACTCCTCAAAGAACGGCGTGATCTACATTAGCTTTGGTACAAACGTGCAACCTTCACTGCTTCCCACAGATAGGGTACAATTAATGGCCAAAGTCTTCTCTCAATTGCCTTATGACGTGCTGTGGAAGTGGGACAAGGATGAACTTCCTGGTCGCTCTAAGAACATAAGAATATTCAAATGGCTGCCACAGTCGGACCTTTTAAGTAAGTGGTGAAAGTCTTACAAACCCCTGACATTGTAACCAACCGGTGTTATAACGATAGGAAAAACTGTCTGGTTAAAAATATATTAACTCAACAAACATGTATTTTCAGGGCATCCAAAGATCAAAGTATTCATAACACAAGGAGGTCTACAATCAACAGATGAGGCTATCACAGCAGGAGTACCTTTAATTGGTGTACCAATGGTGGGCGATCAATGGTACAATGTTGAAAAATATCGGCATCATGGAATTGGCAAGCAACTTGATTTGCTTACGATGACTGAGGAAGATTTTAAGAATGCTATTACCACTGTTATTGATGATAAAAGGTGGGTAGTTTTAATCTCTATCAATTTTAAATAATTTTCTGTTACTCTCCATATAACAAGGAACACCATTAAAAGTCGTCACTCAATTTTATTACCTCGGTCATGTGGTCACGGATGACCAGGATATACGAGTAGATAGGGAGCGCAGGGCGTTGGCAGTCCGATGCAATATGCTTGCTCCCGTGCGCGGTGCACTGAGGAGGTAGAACTGACGCTCTTCCGAGCCAACTGCCAGTCGTTTTACTAGTGCAGCTTGTGGGTTAGGTATACGCAGAAGGCTTACGCTCTGCGCGTGCATAATAATAATGTGTTGAGAATATTGTTGGGGCTGCCTCGGTTTTGCAGTGCATCGGGCATGTTCGCGGAAGCGCGAAGGGATGTCTTTCATGCCATACGCAAACGGTGTGCATCGATGTTGCGGCGATTCCGGGGTAGCCCTAACAGTATTTTAGCTACACTGGCAGACAAGGTTGACGGACCTTTTATTAGACTCTGGGCTGGCAGACATGTGCGTGCACATGTTCATGTAGCCATTTAGTGTATTCTTATTTGTTATTTAATAACATAGGATAAGTTCCTACTAACACTATATGGATCCACTGGTCTGAAATAAAAAAATTGAATTTAAATTTATTTTGGACAGCTGTAAAAATAACAAATAAGTTGCAACAAAGCGGCAACCTTGGTATCGAACCCAATGAAACAATAATGCCTGATATACAAAGCTATTATTGTTCCACTGCAAGGAAAAGGCCTCTTCTGAAACAAAACTGACACGAGCATTTGATCACCGCGCTTGCTCAAGACGGGTTGGCGACTTCAGACTTACATTAGTGCCGAGGTTTCCTTTTCTTTACCGATATCAGTCATGCCGAAGATAAACTCGTGAACTACATTATAAATTGAAAAAAAAATAATAATCTTATAATCTTTATTTTCAGACCATAGATCCATAACATAACAAACGATCATAAAAACACGTTAAATAAAAATAAAAAATAACAAGAAAAAATAACAAATAAAACTACTCTAATTTAACCTACAAAATAAATCCTAAAAAAAAACCAAGATAAAGATAATATTATGAATATTACTCCTTGCCATAGTGTGTGAATACAATATAACAATGATATGAATTTTTGATTTTTGCCATTATCTTTCAAATACAGTTATCGCGTCATGTCATCGTTATGTGGTCGTCATGTGATAGTCATGTCATCGTCATGAAAATTGAAAACATCACGAATTACTTACCTATTTTTTTATTTGGAGAGTACAGACGCCTGCACATCACGCTACTATAAATCTGTCAAATTTCTTTAATAGATTCTCAACTTTATCGCTAAAGTATAAGGTTCAAAGTTGATTGGGAAAATTTGACAGTGTCGGGTAGCTTGATGTGCTGGCGTCTGTATATTGATAACAGACAGAAAGCGTATTTACAATTGTAAATCACTACTTTCATTTAATCTTTGTATCGGTAGACCACACGTTCCTTGCGGTAGACAGATCAAAATCCGTACCTACATTACAACATCTATGAGTGTATTTACGACTAGTTTCTGCCCGCGGCTTCGCAAGCTTGGGTTATATTTTTTTTAGCGCGGAACACTTATTATTATTTTATAAAATAAAACAAGCCTAAAAAAAAACCCATAAAAATCAGTCCATCCGTTTCGAAGATTAGACGGAATAAACGGACAGACAGACAGGCAAAAATTTATCTAAGATTTTCATATGTATTTAGTACCGTATTACTTTCATATCCATTTACTAAAAACAAATATTTTGACTTTACAAACAGACAATTTTATTTATTTGTACGTATTTGTAGTACGATAGATAGACTTATCTCTTGTTCATGATTTGCAGTTTTCATCACAATATCGTTAAACTTGGAAACGTGATGCGTGACCAGCCGACACGTCCACTGGAGCGCGCCGTGTGGTGGACGGAGCACGTGCTGCGTCATGGCGGCGCGAGACATCTGCGCGCACCTGCTGCCAACATGTCGTGGGCGCAGTACCTAGAGCTAGAACTAGTACTCACTCTATCAGCAATTGCTCTTGGATTTGTTCTAGTATTCTCATTTCTTGCATATAACTTATGGAAACTTTATAGTACTTGGAAACTTCATGCACATAGAAAATTTAAGGACAATTGAACGTCTGTAATATTTTCTGGACACAAGGACCAAAATGTTAGGTTTAATAGAGATTTATTTGTATATTTAATAATAAATAATTATGAAATAAGGGTGTTAATATAAGTTTAGAATAAGCTGTGATACGCATAATGTTAGAAAATTAAACAAAGGACAATATCAAATACATTTTTTTTTTGTTTTTTTTCTTCTGTTTTCTATCATTCTAATCTCTTTAACATCTCTGCACGCTTAGCATGACGACGTTTTGTCGACGGAAGAATAGACAAAATGACACATTGCCATGCTTAGACGCGTAGAATGCGTACAAGTATATCTAAAATCTGTCATTTTATACAGGGTGTCCAGTAAATAGTACGACATATTGCAGGCGGTGATAGCTTGTGTCAATACCTACCAAAACAACACAATATAATTATGTTCCGCAAAATGTTAAGGATTTACATTAAATACAAAATTTTCCGAAATATCGAAAAATGTCTACCTTGAAACAGATTTTTAAGCATCTCGTAATGAAACATTCCTTTTCTAGTATTTTTTTTATATCAGATTATTTGTGAATAGTTACTCTACTCATTGATAAGTCTTTTTTCTATCAAAAACAAGAACTTTTTCAAGAAATACCATTTTTTTGTTTAAATTTACGCAGAACGATTTTCTTATCGCTTAACTTTAACCTATAGTGGTGAAAAAAAAAAAGTTACATTCTGCGAAACATATATTGTGTTGTTTGTAGGTATTGACCCAAGCTATCACCCCCTGCAATATGTCGTACTATTTACTGGACACCCTGTATATTCTTCCGTCGACAAAACCCGTTTCTACGGCGGTCATGCTACGCGTGCTGCTTTGATAAGATGGTCAATCTACCTAGCCTTATCCCAACTATGTTGGGGTCAGCTTTCAGATTCACCGGATGCAGCTGAATACCGTTATGTTACATGAAGCGACTGCCTATCTGAACTCGACAACCCAGTTACTGGGTATAACGATACCCCTTGGTAAGGCTGGTTGTCAGATTTGCGGGCTACTGGCGACCCGTACCGACTGCCAAAGATCCACGAATGACAGCCGGGATCAACGACTTAACGTGCTTTACGAGACACGGAGAGGTCTCGGTATGTAAAGATGGTCTCCCATCCACAATCCAACCGCGGCAAGCGTAGCTTAAACTGATTGATCGACCCGTGCGGCTGTTATTACTTATGAAAGAATAATTTAATCTATACATTTATGTAGATATACGAGTAATATACTTCAATACAACAGGTTATTATAATTATTATACTAGCTTTAGGTTATTATATTATGCCCGCGGCTTCGCCCGCGTGTATGTCAGAAAATATCCCACGGAAACGGGATTAAAAGTACCCTAATAATTGTTCATCATTGCATGATTTTTAGAAATTCTTAACATTATAGTCCTATTTTTCGGTTAACGGACAGCCTTTTTCGCGTACCTTTTCTTGTTGAAAGGTTGAACTATACTTTTTTGTTTTGATTGACAAACTGAATTCTAATTGTAATGTAGTTGACGTGAAATAAACTAATTTATATTATCCTTTATAAAAATATCGCTTGTGGACTCATTTTTACCAGTGATCTCACAGCATAAATATAACTGATTAGTGCAAATAATACGGGCTGATATACTTTGCAGTTGGGGCAGATTTAACCAAGAAGTCGACCACAACTATTCTACAAAAAAAGTAAATACACGCTATATTTTAGTTTCTGTATAGTTTTAGTTAAGTTAGGATTTAATTTTGTAATTTTTAGTATTAGATATACATAGATATTATATTTGTATAGCTTTTAATTAATTATATATGTACCTAAATACACACATTCAAATATATAAACTCATGGATTTATCCCATGAGGAATATCCACATCCATACTCTTTTTGCTTCGTTTACTTTCATACATGCATCAAGGGGTCTACGCTCGCTGCAGGAGACGCTCTGGGCGTCGGGAGTCGACAGCCGATTCCCGGCCACCGTATGCATGAACTTGCGGACGGTGAGCCCAGGCCCGGGTCGACGTCGCGTTGTGTTCCACGCGCTCCTCAAAGAGATGTCAGCACTAACTGACGGGGTCCGCTAGGGCCGATGCCTGCAGGGTCACAGGTTTTCCGAAAGAGTTAACGTGGCCCCTGGCACAGGCAACTGAAGGAACACGGGTGGGTTTAGTCAGTAAAAGTCATCGGTAGGGTATATAAGGCGGGGAGAGCCGTGCATTGAGCTCACTTTACGACTAGCGGTCGACGAGTCAACATCTCCTGAGGATGCCCCGTGGAGGGGTGAAACACGTGTCGAGTATAGGTTCGGTTGTGTGGCATGCTATCCTCATTTTCCTGCATGTTTGCATTTGCATGAGGGCGGGAGGGTGGGACCTTTCTTGCATCAGCATATGCATGAGCGTGGGAAGGTGAGATTGCTTCCAGCATCCAAGCCTGGGTTTTTATTACACGGAATTAAAACTAGATATTACACATAACATCTTAATGTCATGGATTTCCGTAAAGTAACGCCTGATTCCATAATATATCAGTAAAAGTCTGACAAGCCCTCCCGCAAGTTATTTGATAATTTCCCAACCAAAAAAAGAAAAAAGGGGTCTACGCTCTAAGCACGATGTCCGTATTTTAGTCCGAAGTTACGGGCGCTTTCTACTCCGTATCGCATGACGACATAAAATTAGAGCGGGGCCCGAACTATGAATGAATAACATCATTTGAAAGTTTCGGACTCCCCATGTCTATTTGCTCGTCCGAAAAATTGAATTTGGCACTTGTTTTGACCGAATAACTATTTCCGGCCGGGTCCATTTATCTTCGTTGACGGACTTAGAGAGTCCACCCTTATGGTTATACACGCACGCTGACTGCTGACCTTTCTGAAGAAACTCTAATAAGGTCACTATAATAATATGAATGCTAGGTATAATTATGTCCTTCTAGGGCGACTTCTCCCGGCTTTTTCACTAACATTTAATTTGTCAATACCTTTTGTTAGTCGCATTTGAAAATGTTAGTTACATTTTTCTAAAATTGGCTCGTAAACCAATTTGGCCCAGTCTCCTTTCAAAGCTATGTTTGGTGTACTCCAGACGTTACTGTGGGTATACCTACTCAATTACCGTGTTGCCCTACGTATCGTTGGTCCAGCGCTGCAGCAGCGGCTGAATTACTAAACAAAGCTATCGTACGGGAGAAGTTGTTACACCGTATTGTAATTGGTGACTGATATAGGGTGACCAGTAGCAAAATTCGAAGCTCGAAATATTAAAAAAAAAAATACTACACCTCTAATACAAAGAATGTTTATTGTTATTTAAAAACAATAAATTAATGTGGATTTTATTTTTTCATAACCATGTTGTCAAAATGATGACCATCGAATCTAGCACACTCTTCAAGTCTAGCACATATTTTTTCAAAAACGCGTTTACAGAACGACTGATTCGTATAAATCTTGAACGATTTGAATTTTATACGTATGGAACTTGAATTTCTTGTCGCATTATAAACCTGTAAGGTTGGTTTCGTAATTCCCAATATCGATGAACGCGCACAAAGATATAAACGGGGTCGTTCAGTCACAGAAACCATAATACGTTCAACATTTTCTTTCGTGGCTACCGCTAGTATAGGTCCTGGTCTGGGACTGTTTAGTGTTGCTGCTGTAGCTCTGAACTATGGTCATCACATAATCGACGAATATCGTAACGATTACTAAATCGACGACGTGTTTCAGTAAGCAAAAATCCACTTGAAATGTACGCCCCCCGCGCCCCTCTAAAGTGTTGCGTTCAGACATTACTTTTGTTCAAACTTTGAAATCTGCCACTGGACACCCTGTATTTGTTGTGCATTTTGAAGAAGATCTAGAGAAATGTAGCTCTGTTTGTGTATGTGTCTGTGTCGTTTCATACTAACTGTTTTTTTTACTAATATTTTTATTTTCTCGCTTTACTAACTTCAACTTTCTGATCTTCTCTTTTGAAGTCGACTATCCCTCAGAAACTATCTAGTAATCTGTATTTATTTTTATGAAAACAATTAAAAAGCACAATTAATGTGAATCAAAAGCTTTTCAAACACAAAGAGCCACTGACCACTATGCTTGATCCTTCCAGTCTTGGCGACTTTAAATCATAACAGGTCCAGGTTTTCATAGGTAAAGCTAGTGAATTATTTGTTAAAAAAAATTACTACCAACTTACATTGTCCGTATATTCACGCGGTATATTGAAGTAGGTGTTAGTTTGTTCAACAATTACTTTCCCTAAATGTACATACAACCCGAGCTGCCACATTGCCATTATATTTCCATACCGCATAACCTGTTATTTAAAAGGAATAATTAAATAATAAATATATAAAAAATAATATCTTCACAAAAATGTTGTTACAAAACGGTGTAATTGAATCTTCGTCGTCGTCATCGGCGTCGCTAGCCATACAATCAAGATTTATGACAATCACATACGAATTAAATATTCCGTACTGGGCTGGAACACAAATAAATTACACCATAGGTACTCTGATGGAGAACTTGATGAGCAGATAGGAAAGAGATGCTAAACTTAAGACTACGAAAGATTTCCTGCCAGCACCAGGGAAGGGGCCCGTTAGGCCGAAGCCTGCCGGGTCAGCGGAATCGTCCGAAAGAGTTACCGCTACCCCGGAACATAAAGGGCTAAAAGGAAGGAACACGGGTGGGATTCGTTGCGTAGCGTGTGCTAGGTTAATATAGGCACGTTACGCAGCGAGCGCAGCCACACACCACTATACAGACGCCTATACTCACACGTGACCGCGCAGTGCGGGCTGCGGGCGCGTAGACACTGGGCGGTGTTACACAACACAATACCGCTCACACACATGACTGCTCCTTAGCCCGGACCGTGACCGGCTAGCTCTGGGAGCAACACACCTATATTCTGTAGGAGCGTCGAGTCGGCACCTTTGTTGCTGGTCGTCTCTCGCCGGGCCTCCCCCAGGCAACTGGGGGTTTCACCTGGCGGGGACAGACCGCCAAGGTGTCGTGAAGAAAGCGGCGCTGTGTGACACAGCGTCACGGCGCGCCTACAGAAACACAACATGCAAACACTCACACATGGGCACGCGTAAATTACGCGTGCCCAACGAAATACCACAGGCCATTGCAGCCAACGTAGTGAGAGGCCCGTATTGGCGGGTCGCCGTATTGCAATCTGCGGCCGGGGGGCGAAGCCCTGGTGTCGCTCGCCACGCCCCCTAACGGGGGCGTCGCGATTTCCAAACACGGGTGGGTTTTAGTCAGAAAGAGTCTGACACTGCCTTCCGCTCCACTCAGAGCGGGAGGAGTCATTTGATGATTTCCCACCCTCAAAAAAAAAAAGTAGGTACAACTAAAAAGTAAAAACTTAAAAAAAAAAAAAAAAACTTCCGGCTTCCATAAAAAATACACTACAAAAGTGAAAAACTTTAATTAAACTTTAATTTCGGAAGTCGGTGTCGTTGGTTCCGCATTTTCGTTTTTTGACACCGACTTCCGAAATAAAAGTTAGTTTTCACTTTGTAGTGTTTTTTTTGAAGTCGGTTGTTTTTTTGTAGAAAAGCTTTTATTTTTTACTTTTTAGTTGTTTATAGAAGAGTTCCGTTGTCAGTCTCCGAAACTCAGCATCAGACCTTTACGAAATTTGAATGAAACCATTTCGGAATAAACCACTTGCAAACAAAAAAAAGAATTTTGCAAATCCGTTTATAAAATGACGGAGATATGACCGAACATACATAAAAAAAAAATATATATAAACTTGATGAAATGAAATGAAAAATATATATAGAATTGAGAACCTCCTCCTTTTTTTAAGTCGGCTAAAAATACAGTCCTCACACAATTATTTTACTTCTGATATCAGCAACCCGAAAGTATTTTATTTTTATTTGCTGTTATAGTGGCAAAAGAAATATAGGTACACTCCGTGAAAAGGACATGTCCAGTTTCTGCCTTCTGGTATCGATAAATGTTCATGATTTAACGTTTTACAGTAAGATTTAAAAATTTGATCAAAATTAGTATGGATTTATTATTTCAATATTACTTGCGTAACATATTCTCAAAAAACAGTACTCAATCGTAGCTTCCGCTTTGCCATTTTTAACGGGAAGTACTAAAAATGTTTCTGACGTTCCATTTTATCCCGAAATTACCTTTAAAGAGTGTGAACAATAACTATAAGCCGCTTATTTTAAGAAATTTAAAGGCTACAGAACGCGGCAAATCCTGGACACGATAGGTACATAATTATTATTACAAAGTTCCGTTCTTTGGCGCCTAGACTAAAATTAGACTTTTAGGTTATCTCCCTACTCGTAGAAACAAACAAAAATAATTAAAGAGACAAACATTATTAACGACAAAAGGCAAAACTAAACTAAAGTGACTTAACAAAATCCTTATCTAGTTTATTAGTATATAAGCTAACTTTTATCAACAAATGCGCAGACAAAACAAGTTGAGGCAAAGTCATGATCATAGCTTGTTTTATCTTATCGTCCATTTTTATGTGATGACTGAGTATATAAGGAAACGTATTCATTTAAGTATCATAGTAGCGATCTGAAATACCGTACAATAATGTCTGTGACGATAGCCTTGGTATTACTAGCGGTATCAATTACTTCTAATGATGCGGCAAGAATACTGGCATTTTTCCCAGTTCCGTCTATCAGTCATCAAGTTGTGTTTCGTCCTCTAACTCAAGAACTTGTCAGGCAAGGGCATGAAGTCACAGTCATCACACCAGATCCTGCCTTCCCAAATGGAGGAACACCTGCGAATCTAACAGAAATCGACGTCCACGACTTTTCTTACAAGAAATGGAGAACACTATATGAAGTAACTTCGACAGGCGATAATGATTTGATCATCCAAATGCGTCTAGCATTTCGTATGATCGCCAATCTCGTCGAGATGCAGTTGAAAGTAGATAAAGTGCAAAAGTTGATAAAAGAAGAACAGTATGATTTGCTATTGTTGGAAGCTTGTGCAAGACCTGCGTTGCTTCTGTCACACGTTGTTAAGGCGCCCGTGATTCTAGTGTCTTCTCTTGGTCCCTTGAACTTCAATGTGGAAACTATTGGATCAGCCTGGCATCCTCTATTATACCCAGATGCTTTTAACCAACGCTTGTACAAATTGACGAAGTGGGAGAAACTAGTAGAATTGTGGAACTTTTATAGAATGTCAAGGATTATGCAGGAAGTTGAAGATTTAGAAAATGAAATTGGCAAAAGATTGTTTGGACCAAATATTCCGACTATAAGTGAATTAAAAAATAAAGTGGAAATGCTGTTTTTGAACACTCACCCTATTTGGGAAGACAATCGTCCAGTGCCTCCTAGTGTTATTTACATGGGTGGATTGCATCAGAAGCCAGTGAAAGAATTGCCAACGGTAAGCTTTTATTGTTTCTTATCATGTTGAGCAGTGGTGGCGGCCCAGTAGACGGCCGCAACTTACGCGTTGTAGGTTTGAACCTAGACAGACACCACTGCTCTCAAAACAGTGAAGTAAAACATCGTGAGGAAGCCGTATGTCCTAAAACTAAAAATTCGAAGACATTTGTATCGTCAACGAACCTGCACTGTACCCGCGTGATTGATTACGGCACAGAGGAGGACTGTGCAGCACAAAGGAGGTCTGTCTCAGCAGTGGGAATATTGTAAATAGGCTTATTATGCTAATACATACATTTTTATAACGCAATATACCACATGTTTGGCCATAACATTCAGTTACGGTTTTTAGTTCACTTTGTAAAGTACATTAAGGATATTGTTGCCGTTTTCCACGGACTTTTTGGTGCAACATTACATAGATACTCGTATCACAGCATTATGGAAAGATTCTATAAATACTCAGGACGAGCGACGTGACGATGCCATATTGTCATTGAAATAATTATAGCCTCTACGATACATAATTCTCTACACATCTTCAGAATAAGTACTCATACATTGATTCTCAAGGTTAGAAATAATCAAGAGGGTCAAAATTACCTTGTAATAGTTATTTGCTTCAATTATTAATCAAAATAACTTACAATTACAGGACCTTAAAACGTATCTGGACTCCTCAAAGAACGGCGTGATCTACATTAGCTTTGGTACAAACGTGCAACCTTCACTGCTTCCCACAGATAGGGTACAATTAATGGCCAAAGTCTTTTCTCAATTGCCTTATGACGTGCTGTGGAAGTGGGACAAGGATGAACTTCCTGGTCGCTCTAAGAACATAAGAATATTCAAATGGATGCCACAGTCGGACCTTTTAAGTAAGTGGTGAAAGCCTTACAAGCCCCTGACATTGTAACCAACCGGTGTTATAACGATAGGAAAAACTGTCGGGTTAAAAATATATTAACTCAACAAACATGTATTTTCAGGGCATCCAAAGATCAAAGTATTCATAACACAAGGAGGTCTACAATCAACAGATGAGGCTATCACAGCAGGAGTACCTCTGATTGGTGTACCAATGTTGGGCGATCAATGGTACAATGTTGAAAAATATGAGCATCATGGAATTGGCAAGCAACTTGATTTGCTTACGATGACTGAGGAAGATTTTGAGAATGCTATTACCACTGTTATTGATGATAAAAGGTGGGTAGTTTTAATCTCTATCAATTTTAAATAATGTTTACTCTCCATATAACAAGGAACACCATTAAAAGTCGTCACTCAATTTTATTATCTCGGTCACGTGGTCACGGATTCTCACACGGATGACCAGGATATAGATAGGGAGCGCAGGGCGTTGGCAGTCCGATGCAATATGCTTGCCCCCGTGCGCGGTGCACTGAGGAGTTAGAACTGACGCTCTTCAGAGCCAACTGCCAGACGTTTTACTAGTGCAGCTTGTGGGTTAAGTATACGCAGAAGGCTTACAACGCTCTGCGCGTGCATAATAATAATGCGTTGAGGATATTGTTGGGGCTGCCTCGGTTTTGCAGTGCATCGGGCATGTTCGCGGAAGCGCAAAGAGATGACTTTTATGCCATCATACGCTAATGGTGTGCATCGATGTTGCGGCGATTTCGGGGTAGTCCTAACAGTATTTTATCTACACTGGCGGACAAGGTTGACGGACCTTTTATTAGAATTTGCGCTGGCAGACATGTGCGTGCACATGTTCTTGTAGCCAATTATTGTATTTTTAAGTTAATCTTATTTGTTATTTACTAACATAGGATAAGTTCATACTAACACTATATAGATCCACTGGTCTGAAATAAAAAAATTGAATTTGAATTTATAACTGAAAAGGATCTTCAGGACAGCTGTAAAAATAACAAATAAGTTGCAACAAAGAGCCAACCATATCGACCTCAATAAAACAATGATGCCTGATATACCAAGCTATTAATGTCCCACTGCACGGAAAAGGCCTCTTCTCAAACAAAACAGACACGAGCATTTGATCACCGCACTTGCTCAAGACGGGTTGGCAATTTCAGACTTACATTAATCAAGCCGAGGTTTCCTTTTCTTTACCGATATCAGAAATTCCGAAGATAAGCTCGTGAACTACATTATGAATTGAAAAAGCCAAGATATAGATAATATTATGCATTTTAATGCTTGCCATAGTGTGGGCATACATAACAATGATATGGCTTTTTGATTTCGGCCATTATTTTTCAAACACAGTTATCGCGTCATGTCATCGTCATGTGGTCGTCACGTGATTGTCAAGTCATCGTCATGAAATTTTAAAACATCACGAATTCACGACTTACCTATTCATTTATTTGAGGAGTACATTGATAACAGACAGAAAGCGTATTTACAATTGTAAATCACTACTTTCATTTAATCTTTGTATCGGTAGACCACACGTTCCTTGCGGTAGACAGATCAAAATCCGTACCTACATTATAACATTTATGAGTGTATTTACGACTAGTTTCTGCCCGCGGCTTCGCACGCGTGGGTTATATTTTTTTTGCGCGGAACCCTTATTAATATTATAAAATAAAACTAGCTTATAACAACCCTACCCTTTATTTATTTGTACGTATTTGTAGTGCGTTGTATAGATAGATAGACTTATCTCTTATTCATGATTTGCAGTTTTCATCACAATATCGTTAAACTTGGAAATGTGATGCGTGACCAGCCGACACGTCCACTGGAGCGCGCCGTGTGGTGGACGGAGCACGTGCTGCGTCATGGCGGCGCGAGACATCTGCGCGCACCTGCCGCCAACATGTCGTGGGCGCAGTACCTAGAGCTAGAACTAGTACTCACTCTATCAGCAATTGCTCTTGGATTTGTTCTAGTATTCTCATTTCTTGCATATAACTTATGGAAACTTTATAGTACTTGGAAACTTCATGTATATAGAAAATTTAAGGACAATTGAACGTCTGTAATATTTTCTGGACACAAGGACCAAAATGTTAGGTTTAATAGAGATTTGTTTGTATATTTAATTATTAAATTATGAAAAAAATAAAGGTGTTAATATAAGTTTAGAATAAGCTGTGATACGCATAATGTTAGAAAATTAAACAAAGGACAATTATCAAATATATTTTTTTTGTTTTTTTCTTCTGTTTTCTATCATTCTAATCTTTTTAACATCTCTGCTCTGATAAGATGGTCAATCTACCTAGCCTTTTCCCAACTATGTTGGGTCAGCTTTCAGATTCACCGGATGCAGCTGAATACCATTATGTTACATGAAGCGACTGCCTATCTGACCTCGACAACCCAATTACTGGGTATAACAATACCCCTTGGTAAGGCTGGTTGTCAGACTTTCGGGCTACTGACGACCTGTACCGACTGCAAAAGATCCACGAATGACAGCCGGGATCAACGGCTTAACGTGCTTTCCGAGACACGGAGAGGTCTCGATATGTAAAGATGGTCACCCATCCACAGTCCAACCGCAGCAAGCGTAGCTTAAACTGATTGATCGACCCTTACGGCTGTTATTACTTATGAAAGAATAATTTAATCTATACATTTATAGAGATATACGAGTAATATACTTCAATACAACAGGTTATTATATTATATTTTATTATATTGATATATAATTGTAGCTATATTCACAATATCTATACCTAGTTTTGTTATAATAATAGTTGACTCGTATGTCTGAAATTGCTTTCATTGCATGCAGTTAGCAAACATCTCTACGTTTGCTAACTGCATTCAATGACAGCAATTTCGATTTCATTTCTACGTGTGCGTGATTCTCCTTTGTGTGATTTTGCTGTAACGCAATGACTTCTTGCACGAGATAAAACTTAACGCAAATTCTTGAATCAAAAATTCTTCGAAAAATTTTTATAATTAGGAAATACCTACTCCTTTCTCACAAAAAAATTATTTCGTTTGTATATTTTTCTATTTATATCTATGGGATACTCAATTGTACCTGTCGCATTATAAACTAAAATTAAGGGTATAAAAAGATTTTTATAGCACTGAGTGATCTACATCCGTACTTACCTAAGTCACGCTTTTATGTGACTTAAGTAGTCCATTTTTACATCGAAAAGGGTGACTTAAGTGCGGGTTTATGTCACACGAGTTATAAAATAGTACACGATACGTGTGACTTAAGTAGTCTAGTAATGCACGGCGTTAGCACTATCGTTACACTCGGGCGCTAATTTCACGCCGTGCAATAATGTACTACTTATGTCACTAGTATTGTAATATACTACATATTTATTTATTTAAGAGTCTCCGTGGAGTTTCTTGCCGTTTTCTCTATAGGAACCTAATACGCTTTCGAATAGGCAACTAACTTCATTATTCTGACGGACTGACCCCTTTATAATCCAAAGAGCTTGTAATTGGTTTACTTGAAATAAATGCTTTGAGTTTCATTTATTTTCGATTCAAAAGCCGTTCGAATATCCTGAAATTGTACGATTCTCTAGGAATAATATAATTGATTAATACAAGCTCCTAGCAATAATATAAGTGATAACCTCTCCACTCCTCATAGGCACCTCAGGACATGTTGCCCCATTGTCGCTACGATACTTGATACTTGTGCTAGCTACCGTTTTCGGAGGCCCGTTATTGAGTGTACAAGTTACCCCCTGCCATTTTATCCGGGTATATATTGTATAACATTGGTCAGGCAGGTGGGACATTAGTCCAAGCTAACCAATCCATTATATCAGAATACCAGCGCTGTGACATTTATTTTTTAAATGTTGCAACATCATGCTGAGATAGGAGCCTTTTGGTCTCGTATAGGACTTTTTATTTTATTTTTCTTTTTATTACTTTGTTTTATATAACTTGGATTTTTTATTTATATTTTTTACTGTGTTTAGTTTAGTTTGTGATCATCCTATACGAGTCGCAATAAATACTTTTTCTTTCTTTCTTTCTTTCTTTATAACTACCAAAACCCATAACCCAATGTGTTTTGTTTCCATGTTCTGTAATAGTCCTGCACCAATCGGAGGTTGTCCGTGGTGTACTTGCATAGTGCATACAGGGATAACCGTCGTGGGTTGGTGCCTCTGTGAGTTGGCTTTGGCCCCTCGTACGAGGCTCCAACGGTCCGGGACCCGAGGGTCCCGAGAAGTGTCAGATATTTTTAAGTAATAAATTTTCCAATCAAATCTGAAAGGTACATATAATAGACATACCCTTTAGAACACGTATATGTAAAGGCTAACAGAACACGATTAATTAGATCGATATGAATTCGATAAGTCATAAAACATTACAATGCTTGTAGATACAAAGTTTAGTACACAATTTGCTTGGATTAATTATATTATTAGTTCTGTTGTTATTTCTCTCACAGTGCCGAAGTAATAAATTTATGGAAGCTAGGAATACAACGTAAAATAGTCTTTATTCCGACGAGGTAAATTTCAATATTATTTCGGACATATTAGTGCCCTTTACTTGGTTATATTAGTATGGAAATGCATTTGTAAAGTTTATATTAAACTTTTTTTTTTCTTCTTAGATGAATCGTTTATTTGGTGCACACAATAGACTTAGCACAACAAACAAAAGCACTATTAAATAATAATAACTAATAACATGAATATTAGGAAATAGCTACAAGGTGCCAATATACAAAAAAACCTTACCGAGAGCTTCCAGGACAATTAAGGCCTGGTCGCGCAGGCCTAGGGTGAGGGCAGTCATAGCCTGACTTTCATTCCACCCGTTCGCCTTCATGACAGCCTCAAATTGGATTTTGTAGGCCGACCAGGAAGAAGTTCCGTCGAATGGTGGTACTTTAAATCCACGTAGTGAAGGTGTTGTAGCTACGGGAGCTGCGATTCCATCCCCAAGATGAAGGTAATACAAGACATTCTGATGACACTTTTGGCTATATACACTTTAAAATTCAAATAAAATAACGAACACACAAAGTATTCGGTGTTCTTCAAAAAAAGGTAGAAATAGGTTCTTTTCTACCATATATATACACGCTACCTCAAGATGCCTAAACCAATCATTAAACCGATTTAAACGCTTGGTCTGTATGGATTGGTCGGAATTTAGAAATAAGTTAAATCATTTATTTAGTTCTCACAAAAGACAAATCTCACCACACAAAACCACAACTAAATGATAACAAATTACATAAATACGTATAGAGAAACAAGGTGCCAACATACAGATAATAAAAAATGTAAACATACTTAAGGTGAATGCGCAGTGGTAGACCGTGAAATTCAAATTTACTTACGTTTTTCGCAATTTTCAGATCAGTGTCAGGTTGTATTTTGATCAAAATTTGATTCGCGACTATAACAGGTACGTATTTACAGAATTATAATCATTAATACATCTTTCTAAGTTAGATTTGTACCACGACAACAAATCTCTTATGGAAAACTACTTAGTGGTACAAATCTACGTACGTTTAGTTTGTGTTTAAATCTAGTAAAAATTGGGAAAATGCCAAAATTTAATGAAATGGGTTTATTCACATCAATTTGACGTAGAATGTCAATTTGCTTAAGTATTAAATTCCTTAACTTAACATAGACAGCAGCTAGTTAGATAAAATATATTTTTTTTTGTCTTGATACAACTGCACCTACAAGTTTTCGAACAGATAACCTCAGCTGCATTTAATATATTGACCTATTGATAACCTTAATGATTGGCACATTACCTTTCGTAATTAAAATACAGTAGGTGTACTGTGCCTATTTGAATCTTCTCTTTATTCAGTTTGCCGTTCTGAAATTTTATTGCATAATTTAAATATTTTTGCCGAACAATTAACTTTTTTGTCGTAGTCCGTCTGATGTACAGACGCCAGCACACCAAGCTACCCGAAACTGTAAAATTTTCCCAATCAACTTTGAACCTTATGCTTTAGCGATAAATTTGGAAATCTATTAAAGAAATTTGACAAATTTTAGTAGCTTGATGTGCTGTTGTCTGTACATAAGTAATGGTGTTCTATTTCAATGTACTTACCACCAGCCTCGGTGGCGCAGTAGGCAGCGCGTAAGTCTCATAATCTTAAGGTCGTGAGTTCGATCCTCACCCGGGGCATATCTTTTGGTATTTATCCGGTCTGTCAATAATATTGTAGTAAACATCTTCAATGGAAATAAGAATTGCTACCGATTTGGTAATAAATCCTCATGTTCAAAAACATGCCATTTTTCGTGTTTAATAAAATTGTGTAAATAATAACAATGAAAGCTCACATTTTTACCCACGACGGTACGGAGACGGTATATGCGTTTGGGATGAGAGGATGTGTGTTTGTGTTTGTTTGTTTGTGCAAACCAATGTTGCCATTTATCTCCAAAACTTTTTGTCCGATTTTGATGCGGTTTTCAGTAATGGGTTTGGATTTGATTGACACATGTTCTTAGATAGGTGTTACGGTGACAACTCACCAGGGGGCGCTGCAGTAAACATTTGTTTGTGCAAAACCAAAACTACTAGTCCGATTTGCATGCGGTTTTCATCATCAATAATGGGTTTGTGGTTGATTAGTGAGGTTACTTATATAATACATATAATGTGTATAATGAACCTATGCTCTTTAAAAAGATTGAAACAAAAAGCACAATTAAAAATTTTGAAAAAACCCACGACGGTTAAATGTAATTGGAAAAAGATCAAATAATTTAAAAAGCCCCGGCTTAAAGAATTTATGTAACGAGACTAAAACAGATAAATTCATATGGCAGTCGGAGGACCTCTTAGAATAGAAGGTGATCCACAGAACGGTCCCCCGACTTCCACATGAATTTATCAGGTTTTAGTCTCGTTACATAAATTCTTTAAGTCGGGGGTTTTTAAATTATTTTATCCATTTCCAATCATATTTAACCGTCGTGGGTTTTTTCCAAACTTTTAATTTTGCTTTTTTTAAAAGTTAATCATCATGGCTTTTTATAACAAAATTCAGAATAAATATTCTCCAAAACCTATTCCACAGTATGAAACCTGCAGACAGTCGTAAATAATAAAATAATACAACAATCATTTTTATACTCACCGTAATAATTAAGTGTCTTATTTAAGAAACAAACACTGAAAATATTCACCAAAACCTACTCTACACTATGAAACCTGCAGACAGTTGAAAATAATAATACAACATTAATTTTTATACTCACCGTAACAATAAAAGTTTTTTATAAAAGAAAATGCAGAAAATATTCACCAAAACCTACTCCATACTATGAAACCTGCGGACAGTTGTAATTTGCACTGCGGTTACCGCCGCACTGTCTAATTTTCAACACGTATGAACGACATTTCGGACTTTACCTATTTCGTGAAGTGTCTGCGACGTAATTGTGTTTGGACCTTTATGATGTATTACGAAGTTTGCTGAATGTTTTGTTGCTAAGGGGTAGGGTTTATTTGTAGTTCGTAGTGAAGTTATGTTTGTGTTTACGTTAACTTTGTGTGTGTCGTGTAGAGGAAATACACAGATGATCAGATTTACGGATAAATTGACTAAGTAAACATTTTGTCTGGGACCTTTTTTATTAGGATTCCGTTGCAAAATGGCAAATATTGAATCATTATAATTTAGTCATGTCCGTCTCTTTCGTTTCCGAGGGACTTAGGGCCTGTAAAAGGGGGTTTGAAGATCCGTGGCATACCTCGTCCGCCATTTTGTTTTTTTTTTTCAAAATTGCGGCCACCCATGGTCTATATAAATCGATAGCTATAATAGATAGAAAACACTATGAGACCAAACCCGGTAGTGTCACGGTTCCAAAATATTCGTCCAAAGTTGTACGCGACATCCATTTTTTTTAAATTGCTTACATCTTGTTGCATAGGTGTTTGATTACTTTAAGCTTTCAGTGATTATTTAAAACATCAACTTTGAACGTTAATGCCTCGGAAACATGACACTTTACCGGGTTTGGTCTTTTATTGTTTTCTGTTTGCATAGATGTCAGCTATCGATTTATATACTTAGGTATCATGCATGGACATGATTTTGCAAAAAAAACAAAATGGCGTGACAGTAAGTATAGTAAGTGGCTTCAATCCCCTTTAAAGCAAATTTTTTTTTTTTTCATTTAGTTTTTCAAAACATGACCAAGCGGTTGGTTGACCCTTCACGTGACCAAGGTTGGCCTATTTTGACGTGATAACGTCTTATAAATCGATGAACGCCGGCTGCACGCACGAAAAAAGCATGACTCATTGTCACGTTCCGCCTGGCCGAGTGTGCAAGCGAGAGCGCGGAAGAAGCGATCGAGAGGCACAATCGGATGTATTCTTATGACGTTTTCACGTAAAATTTATCGTCCGTAAACCGACAACCAATAGCCAAAGAATCAACATTTTCATATAGGTAACGTGGCAATGCTGCCAGCCTTTTATGCACTTTTCCTGTTGACAACGATGCGGATGAATTTTTTGATGCCCTTTGATTATTTCCCCTCCTTTTTTATATAAGTACTTACTTGTACATCATATTATTATTTTGTCATCATTAAAAATTACGTTAATATTATTTTGGAAATAAAAAATTACAAGTAATTAAATGCTAATTATTAATGCCCTTTCAGAACCCTGTACAGCTATTTCATTTTGTTCATGGAACATCACAGAAACTCTCAAAGAAAAGTTATAAAGTTACCTTATAGCAAATTAATGGAGCTATTCCATTAATTTGACGTAACTTAGGCAATAAAATTACAGTAGGTAGTACATACAAAATAAATTTAGGTAAATTGTATGTCTGTATAAGTATAAAGAAAAGAAAGAAAGTGTGTTCACTGGGACTCGCACAGGGAGATAATTACAAAATCTAAATGGAATGACACAAATGTGGAAAAACTAGCTGCACTCCGCGGTTTCACCCGTGCAAATCTCGATCCCGTAGGAATATCCATGGTGTCAGCTACCTCCATACAAAATTTTATCAAAATTGGTCCAGCCGTTTGAGCGTGAAGAAGTAACAAAAATATAAATACACACACCCTCACACACACACATACAATCACAAACTTTCGCCTTTATAATATTAGTAATTATAGTAATTAAGTAACTATTACGAGCAGCGCCCCGCGGTTTCACACGCAGAAGTCTCGATCCTGTGGGAATATCGGGATAAAAACTATCCTCTGTCCTTACCCGGGACACAAACTATCTCTATACGAAATTTCATCCAAACCGGTTCACCGCTTTAAGCGTGTAGAGGTAACAGACAGACACAATTTCGCATTTATAATATTAAGTATGGATTGTGAGGCTTCTCCGGGCTTCTGACGACCCGTAACGACTGTCAAAGAAGGATGAAATAATATTGAAAAATGAAAGGAAAAAAAAACAATAACCTTTGCATTGAAAATGGACCCTCAAGATTAAAAAAATAGTAGAGATTTGCAAGCCAGCCAAGACAAGGTAGCAAACTAGTCTACCTAATAATAAAATTGTCGTAGAAAATGATCTCGTTTAATCCGATTTGATGGTACCTATGTAGTTGGGTAAGTAATGACTCTTTTATGTTACCTCGTAAAATTAAAAATGTCTGTTTTGAGATAGGTTAAGGTTTTATTCGAATACTTTGTTATTATGATAAGTCCTGGGACCGATTATTACGAATTAAGAGATTACATTTTTGGCACTAATAAGGGCCAAAGCACACATGCTACTTTTAGCATCGGCGATCGGCGATTTAGCCGCTTTTTAGAAGCTAAATGCAGCGACCAAGTATTCCACACCGCACACTTAAAAACGCCCAAACGCGGCGATTCAGTCGCTTTTCGGAAGCTCGACACAGCGGCTGAACGCTACACTCCGCACACATTCGGATCCCGGTCGCAGCGATTTGGCATCTGCGCCAGCATCAGAGCAGTCGCTGATACGCGCGATTCCGATACCAAGTCCGAACGCAAAGCGTCACCAAAACGCGATGCAGCATCGATACAGCCGCAAAATCGCCGATCGCCGATGCTAAAAGTAGTGTGTGTGCTTTGGCCCTTAGGTATTAAAGTTTTATGAGTTTCAGTTTCAATCGGTTACACACGAAATATCACATCTGTTTTGGCCGAAGAGCTAGGTAGTAGTAAGTACCTACTATCAGTTATTCTGTGGTATAAGTGTACCTATTGTACAGACGCCAGTATGATGTGCTGAGGAATTTCTCAGTAGTAGCTGGTAGACTGGATTTGTGCGGTTGATGGTATTAGGCTCGCCACACACATGGGAGTTAAACATAATTGGCGAATGTGGTTGTACGTATAAACGCCAGCACATCAAGCTACTACAATCTGCCCTTTAATATATTATCAACTTTATCGCTAAAGCATAAGGTTCAAAGTTGATTGGGAAAATTTTACAGTTTCCGGTAGCTTGATGTGTTGACGTCTGTACATTGAACATGAAATATATCTTTAAAGTAAGTAGGTCCTGTATATTTGCAAAAAAATATCGAAGAAAACCTACTAATTCACAGGATGCAATCAATTGATAAGCTCCCAGATCACAGTCAGGATAAATGTTTTTCCTACCAAAATGTACGCTAAATTTCATCACACCATAAACCGTTATCACTGAAACGTAGTACAAACGCTTAAAATTTTCCAGAACATTCATCAAACAGACATAGTCCTTAAAGTAAACCGTCCATAGAATTTCAAACCTTAATTCTTCGAAAATGTGGTTCATTATAGTCTGCAGGAAATACTGCTGAAACAGAAGACAATCGAAAACCGCCCGCTAGAACGCTGATAAAATATAATATGAAGCTGCCTGTAATAACGAGTAGTTGAGATAGGAAAGGAAATTAAATTAAATATAATATTGCGTAATAAACTTTTATTCATAATTAAAATGATATTTTATAGAGTATAATGAATATTTAATTAGCTAAAAGACTGTTACATGAAGAGAAGGTGCTTAGTTGAGATAATAATTTTGGACTGTTCCCTTCGTTCTTTAGAGCCGGAAATGTACTAATCTGTGAAATTCATACCATTGTTATAAATGCGGAAGTAACTTTGTCTGTTAGCCTGTTTAAACCTGGCAACCCGGTAATAGAGACTAGAAAAAGGTAGGCAACCTAACTACATGTTTTGTATGTTTTATTGTTTCAGTTGGAAACTGCGTATCTCGTTTGGTGAACAAGTCATCATCATCTGCCTAGCCTTTGCCCAACAATGTTGGGGTCGGCTTCCACTCTAACCGGATGCAGCTGAATACCAGTATTTTACATGGAGCGACTGCCTATCGGACCTCCACAACCCAGTTACTGGGTAATACGATACCCCTTGGTAAGACTGGTTGTCAAACTTTCGGGCTTCTGACGACCCGTAACGACTGTCAAAGATCCACGAATGACAGCCGGGACCAACGGCTTAACGTGCTTTCCGAGGCACGCAGGGGTCTCGGTATGTAAAGATGGTCAAACATCCACAGACCAACCGCGTCAAGCGTAGCTTAACCTGATCGATCGACCTGTGCGGCTGTTATTATTTAGCCTCGGGACCCTCCACTTATACTACTACCTTAGTAATAAACGTATTATATCAGATGGATAGTTACACTCTGTAAGTATACAGACGCTATTTAACGTTTAATTAGTAAGGGGGTGGGTAGCGGGATCGTCCGAAAGGGTTACCGCTGCCCCGGAACATAAAGGGCTAAGGAAGGAACACGGGTGGGTTTTAGTCAGTAAGAGTCTGACACTCCCTTCCGCTCCACCTAGAGCGGGAGGAGTCATAAGATGATTTCCCATCCAAAAAAAAAAAAAAAGGGGGTTATACAGGTTGTCCAGTAAATAGTACGACAGATTGCAGGGGGTGATAGCTTGGGTCAATACCTACCAAAACAATACAATTTTATGTTCTACTTTATTATTAGTGTAGAGTCAATACCCACATTCGTAATCAAGTTCCCAATTTAAAAATTACTATCATTCTGTTCCATTTTTAAAAGGAGACGACATATTTTTCAGGAGCGCAAAATATTTTTTTTACTGAATGAAAAATAGGTGGAGATTCTCAAGGCGACGCGTATATTTTTTATTTTTTGATCTGTGCAAAAAACAGTAAGTATCGCTTTCTCCCAAGAGGCGCGCCTCAACATAGCGGCTTAGTGAATTTCGTTCGAGTTGAGTTTCTTGTTTAACTTTGTTACTTGTACAGAGGCCAGCACATCAAGCTACCCCAATCTGTCAAAATTTCCCAATTGAATACGAACGTTACCTTATTCCTTTGTGGTAAAGTTGAAAGTCTATCAAAGAAATTTGACAGATTGCGGTAGCTTGATGTGCTGGCGTCTGTACCTACACAGATTGTTTGCGGTCAGAATGTAATACACTTAACTAGAGAGTCATGAAGGAAGGTTTTGGATAGAGTGATAATCGATTTGGGTTCGAAATTATCAATTTTGTGGGCTTACCGAACAATTAACGCAAAAGGTAACGATAGAAGCGTGAGTACGACGTATCTGCATAACATAATATTATCATGCCTGTTTTCCAGAAGGTTGGGCAGAGGTGCCTCTGGTACACCTACATTTTGCCAGTTATGTTAAAGTCCCATGTCATAGGGAGTGAGTCTATTGCAACTAACCATGCACAAATCCAGACTCCGGACTGCTGTTGAGAAATTCCTGATAGAAAAACCCAATTATACTTTGCCTGACCTGGGATAATATTTCCATTATCCATATTGCTACTGTAGGTAGTGTAGAGGCTATCTATGAAACCTCACCTCTTTTTGGGACAGGCTGGTTATAATCGAGGGCGTGTTCCATTCGAAAGTTCAAGCGTGTGTCAAATATTCTGTTAGTGTTTTTTCTTGACTTAGAAGCAGTGTTAGTTTTATCGTTGTACAGTAAGCTTCTCCTAAAATAAATGCTGGATAAAGCTTACCGCTTTTTAATAATATATTCCAAGCATACACCGTAACTACGCACCCCACAGTAGTGTGACGAAAATTTGTCTAAAACTACTAAAACTGTGTCTTATAGTTTTAAACAAGAATTAAATTCGAAGCATTCAATATATATTCAACTATTACGCAGTGTCCTGTGTAGCGATTGTCGTGTGAATATGCCATCGCCGCGTAAATACTTTTCGACGAACCCGAACGCTTCGCCACGCCTCGCGGTTTAACTAACAAAATGAATGACGCTTTGATTAGGACGCGGCCTCAGTCTTTTTTATGTGTCCCTATCAAATATCAATTTTTTTTTTAGGTTATTTATCCTGTCCCATAAAAATCATCCCATATTTTTACACTTTACTATGCTGTGCCTTCTCCGTTCAATCTGTTACGGACGAGTCAAATCTCGTTTCTCAGGCCTGCCTCGGTGGCGTCGCCGGTCTTCAGGCACCCAATGTGTGCCGATCATGGCCCATCTGTCTAAATGCATCCTATAAGTGTGACCTTTCCAGTCCCACCTCTACCTTGCATACTTTTCGCCAACATCGGCGAAACCTGTCTCATATACCAAGTAAGTAAGCAAAATTATCAAAATGCATGCCTTCTCTGTTTGAGAAGTGTCCTATTCTCCTCCAAAGGCAATTTAGTTTATCTCTTTTAAAATGCCTTCTCCAAATCATACTAAATCTCAGCCCCAACGCGTATCTATGCCACCGAACTTCTAGTTCCTTTACAAGATTAAGAAATGAGCATGTTTTCAGTGAATTAGCTCCGCACGGTCATTCTGTGGCTTTTTTTTAAACTTCAGACCTCTGAGATTAAAATCTTACATGTGATTGATTAAATCATGATGAGAAGCGTTGGTGCAAGATATGGTATTATTTTTCAAGGAATAATTTGGTACAAATAAAAACTGAGATGAATAAGGAACAAAGGGCGAAACAGAACTAAAATCCATACTTAATATTATAAATCTGTCTGTTACCTCTTCACGCTTAAACCGTTGAACCGATTAAGCTGAAATTTGGTATAGAGATAGTTTGACTCCCGGGAAATGAACTAAAATGTGCTTTTCGGGGACAAAAGGAATGAAATGTGGGCCGAACAAGGAATACCAAATTTGAGGGCGAAGAACTTTGTGAGGACAATGCGGAACAAACCACAAATAGTAATGCTATGTACAGACGCTAGCACATCAAGCTACTACAATCTGTCAAATATATTAATTAGATTTTCATTTTATCGCTAAGGCATAAAGTTCAAAATTGATTCGGAAAATTTGACAGTTTCGGGTAGCTTGATGTGCTGGCGTCTGTACATAAGACTCCATTCGTTCGTTATGTTGTTGCAAGCGCTATCGCTACAGTGTCGGTAGTGCTATTCTGGAATAATCTCACCATGAAAACTTAGGTGAATCTAGGGAAATTAGAGGTATTTTTGGCAGATTGAGACTGAGATCAGACTATGAACGTTCTTAAAATTACGACGAGAAATACCACTCAGTCGATGTATTCTGTAAATATCTCACTGTGAAAATTCTAGCTAAGTTACCTGTCAATAGAGTCAAACTCTAGCATTAGGTGAAATGACAGCTCACTTCAATAATATTTGACTAAGTTTTCGAGGTATTACTTTTACAGAATAGACCGGCTGCTTCAGCACTTACTTAGAAGAATACGTAGAAAGTGTGAAGTTTTCCAACACATACGTGGCTCTTTAATAATAACTAGAGAAGAGCGATAAAGCACGCGTTATTCAGTGTTCGAAGATTTACTTTGTAACTTGTATCAACTTGCATGCAAGAGGGAGCCATGAAATTATCGTAAATTAATTTACGTGGAGAAATTTTCATGGATGTCTATCGCCTTGCTGAGAACTAAGACGCCGACTCTTAAATACGCAATTTAATTTTATTGAGAAACAATGTGTTTCTTTAGACATTGATCGAGCCAGTTTTTTTATTCCGACAATGATAAAGTTCTAATTACAAAACTGACGTTAAATTCGAGTCTCTTGTCAATTTTGTACTAATATTTTTTCTTTTATTTATTTATTAAACTTTTCGCACAAAAAGGTACAAAGGCGGACTTAATGCCTTAGGCATTCTCTACCAGTCAACCAAGGGTGGTGAAGAGATTAGATGGCAGGTGCTTTGGTTGAGAGGAACAAGGAAAAAAAAAACTATTAAAACTAGGTACACAAATACATAAATAGGTTATATACACATACATACTATTCACTATAATATATACTTATAATATATATATACACTTATAATATATAATATATACTTATAATATCTTTTCTTGGTAAAAAGGAAACAAAACCATCACGTTCCTATGATCACGGTTGCGGCCGCTTTTTAAATGAAAAAGTAGAGAAGAAATTTGTAAAAAAAAAAACAGCAATCACATATTTAAACATGTTTCCAAATAAATCTATTTCTAAAACCTAGACACGTACTCAATCCACTTTTACTAAGTATTAAAGTAAGAAAAAGTTGAAAAAACCTTCAGTCACAATTCAAACCAATCCTTTCAAAAACTTTGTCCAATTTGATTTTAAGTTATCGAGTTGTAATCCCATTTTCATTCGACTATTCGAATGAAAATCGGAAAGTCACTGACTCGATCCAAGAGATATACCAATTAAGAGTCGTAAATGATAATCCACGGCAAATTCCACCAATGAAACTGAACGCGATCAGTACATCAGGGATCTAGTTGCAAAAAATCTGTAATTTCGACCGAAGTTACGGGACGGGATTAGTTGGGAAGAATGAATAACAACACGATTCGACAGTTGTACCTATAACTCGCGATGCGATTTTGCCCGTTCAAATGTTTTTATTTGTCCCTTGTTTTGATGGACTAACTAATTTCATCGGCTCATATCTTCATTGACGGATTTAGAGAGTAGACCCCGTAATCCGCGTTCAACATCAATGTTGGCACTTGTCAGTGGAGACTAAACTGCGTTCAAGAGCGTTAGCTCTTGAACGCAGTTTAGTCATGCTGATTAAGATTCGTTCATTAGTGTAAGTTGCCCTTAGTTATTGTTAATCCTTTAGAAAAGGAATCCTTTCAGATATATTTTGTGTGTAACAGATTGATTTCAAATAGGCTTAAAAGCTTTGTTCGTTTCAAAACTTTCTGCGAATTTTGGCCATATTTTATTTAAACGGTTGATTTTATTTATTTTTTAGAAGTACCTATGTGTGAGGGTAAAAATAGATGGAGTAAAACGAATGCATAAATTATATCAATTTTGTAATTAATATTAAAGCAACACAATACCTAATTATTTCCACAACGAAAAGATGTAGCATTATAACATTATTACAACAAAACAATAATAATATAGCATTTCATTTCATTTCAATCATAACATATATTTATTAAGAGCTATTAAAGTAAAACATACCTGACCGTTTAGAATTGTCCTGCCGAGTCCGTAGTCGAACAGAGTCTGACTGAACGAGTTTTTTTTTTTTTTTTTTTGAATGGCATCTCGCAGTTTACTAACTGCGAGATGCCATCGTCTGCTTAAAACCGGACTTGCCTGTGGATGCCTCAAAATTAAGGCCTCCAGCCGCTTGCGCGCTATTTTATACTGGCTTGCTTGTCAGTGGGTGGGGGCGAGTAGCCAACCGAACAACTTATTAAACCGGAAGATACTCGAAAAAATTACGTTAATATTTTTAAATTAATCAAAAGCAATATTTCTCCCACATATATGTTTTTAATCGATGTTGATACATGGCATTCCTGTTAACTTGTTTCAAAATAACACCTTTTTGGCAATATAATAGAGGAGGCCTGTGTCCCAGCAGTACGGTCGTTACAGGCTGATTACGCTATACCTCCAAAGAGGTAAGCGCGGTAAGTTGAAGACTGACTGACTCATCATCGGTTCATCATTATTTCATGAACCGTTTAAAACTCTTTATATTGTTACTATTTATTACTGATCAGTGCACTATTTTGCTAAATGAGGCCAAACTGCTCACTAAACAATAGCTCTTTCAATTAATTATTTAAATATGATCGTATTTCTTCAGTATTCCCGTTAATTAGACGAAGTAAAATTATTACTAACACTGTAATCTAGAGATCATAAGGAACAAATCAACATTCGTTTCATTAACAGACGCCACAATTTGTGGTGGGCCTAAGTGCCGATCAAAAAAACCTATTTCCTTTATTGAGAGAAACAACAAAATCACGGAGAGTAAAAGACGCTAGCCAATACTCGAAACACGACACTAAAACTTTTAGTTCTACCGACTTCAAGTTTGCCCAAAAACCAGCTAACTATTTAATTCAATCTCTCCGACTCCCACCGACCAAATATTTAACATAATGACTTGCTACTTCTCACATAACGCCGTCCTTCCTTGCAAGCAACCTCGAAGATAACACCGTGCTTCAGAATTAATTAGTTAACTAAAAACTTCACTCGTTTCGCAACTCACTAAATAGATATTTGCAGAAGGTTTTCACCATACAACGAGCGAAAACTGGCGCACGCACACATACGTATACAATTTGTTGGTATTTTAACGTGTGCTAGATGTCATATGGCTGTTTATGACCAATACTCGTAACATAGAATAATATTTAAGAAAAACATTTTGTGTGTCTATGGTTGATTGTTTTTTGTTTTTTTAGCGGTGAAAAATGTATACGTATACCTCTAAAATGACAGTAATAATAATTTAAAATAAAACGTTGTAATTGGAAAAACGGCGTTCTTTTATGTTTCCTCGTCACCGGTACCAGTGCATAATAAAGAGCGGTGTAGAACATAAAACTGGTTCTTCGAGCAATCAAAAATAAGCGCGTGGTGTGTTTGGAGTGTGTACTCTCTTGGCGGGAACGAATATCCTGCTGCCTAAGATTTTTTTTTTTTTCGCTGAGAAATGCATTACGCATCCCCGCTCGCAGGGGTCGAGACAGGGTATGTGGGACTCCTGTCGGAATGGCACCGACAGTATACCCACTAAAACTCAGCGGTGTACCCACATCGCCGTGATTGGAGGGCCATGGGAAACCGGCTCAGCCTTTACTTCCACAGCCCTCCCGGCGGCGCATGCCCGCCTAGCTGGCGGGCCCCGCATGCCCCCCAAGTTGGGGGGCTACGGGAATGGCCGGGGACACCTGGCCATTCCGGTCCGACACTGGTGGAGGCCTGTGCAATACAGGTAAGGGTGCCCCCGCACCCGTTGCCTGCTGGCCTCCATCTGGGAGGAGTCGGAGATGACTGTCAAACTGACGTCTTTTTCGACCCCTCCTCCGCCTTCGGAGCAGCGCCGCGTGAGGATCTTCCTCCCGTGCACGCTCCGCCGCCTCCTTCTGGGACATGACATGTTCGCAGAAGGAGGCGACTGCCGCCCAGGACCACTCATCCCTCAGCATTGCGTTAACCAAACCGGGGAGTGATAGGTCCGGTCCGATCACCGCGATGAGACTGCGGCGCGGCTCGGACCACGACGGGCACACCTCGAGCGTATGCTGCGCCGCGTCCTCCGCCGCGCCACAGTCGTGGCACGACGGCGTCTCCTCCCGTCCGATTCGGTGCAGGTACTATCCGAAACAACCGTGTCCGGACACCACCTGCACCAGACGGAAGGAGAGGAATCCATGCGACCGCTTGAGCCAGTCTCGCAGGACTGGCCCAATCGCATCGAGGGTTCGGCGGCCGAAGGCTGCGGTGGCGAGGTCCCCCGTCCAATGGACGACGATGGCGTCCCTCGCCTCCTGCCGGACGGCCTCCCGCTCTTCCTGGGCTGGCGTTCTCCTCTCACCCTCTGCCCCGCCGTCCATTCATAAACTCTGGCAAGCACCCACGCCTCGAGTTCCCAAGGAGGGGTGCCGGCCAGAGCACATGCTGCCGCGAAGCCCACCGTACGGTAGACCCGCGCCACCCGCTGGGCTATGGCCCTTTGGGGTGCCCGCAATGCAGCGGCGTTCTCCCTCCTTTGGAGGGAGTCCTCCCAGATAGGGGCTCCGTAGAGGGCCATACTCTTCAAGATGCCGGCGTAAAGTTGCCGGCATCGTGCGCTGGGCCCCCCCGAGTTGGGAAGCAGCCACGACAGCGCGCCCGCGGTCTTCAGCAGGCGCGACGACAGCCCGCTAAAATGCGGACCGAAGCGCCACCTGCTGTCAATTACAAGGCCCAGGTATTTCATCTGGGCCTTGACCTCAATTCTGACGCCCTCCACAAAGATGTGGGCGTCAGGTGGGGGGCGACGCTGCCTAGGTCCGTAGAAGAACACGGCTTCGGTTTTGTGCAGCGCCACCGTCAAACCTAGGTGGCGGATCCTCCCCGCGACCAAGGATCCGCTCGCCGAGACCAAATTGGCCGCCTCCCTGAAATTCTCCCCTCGGGCGGTGAGGAGAGTGTCATCCGCGTAGCACATGACACTCGTGCCTCGGAGGAGAGTGCCCCGCAGGAGCCAATCATAGCCGATGTTCCAGAGGAGAGGTCCTAAGACTGACCCCTGTGGAACGTCGGCTTCGACGGCGTACCGCCGGACTTGGCCAGTCCTATTTACCAAGAGGATCGCCCGATCCTCCAGGTAGCTGGCCAGCAGACTGCGCATGTATCGAGGCACTCCGTGAAATCGTAGCGCCTCTAGGATAGTGGAGTGGGGAACGGAGTTGAAGGCATTGGCTATGTCGAATGACACAGCCAACAATCCGTCCCCCGCTTCCATTGCCTCCTTCACCTGGCCCTTAAGGCAGGCCAGCGCGTCCACCGTGGAACGCTCAGCCCGAAAACCGAACTGAGCGTCCGACAAGTCCGGCCTGATATCCCGCAGATGGCCCTTTAGGCGAGCAGCGATTATCCCCTCGAACATTTTACCGACCTCATCGAGCAGAACGATGGGCCGGTTGCCTAAGAGCACCTGTGTCAGCCTGTGGAACTGTGTGCCGCAATATCTTGGTGGTACCAAGCAAGATTTCCTGCACCTGAAGAAATATTACAATAAATAATTATATTATTATAAATAATTTAATTTAATGTTTTGTGTTTCGTATTGTTAATTACTTACTAATTTATTTATTTTATTTTATAGAATCAAGTTCTTCTCACAGTACAGACAGCTGTGCTGCTGGGGAGATTGTTGCGCCACTTCTTCCTCTCAGCTTAAGCACTAGGAAGCGGTGAAGGACGGGCGTTTTGGGGGACTGTGTTATGTAATTTTGTCTCTCAAATAGTGTTAAGGGACACCACGTTTTTTAAACGCGCCGTTGATGCGCGTTTGTAGCGATACAGAAGCGATACGCACGTAAGTCAGACGCAGCCTGTAGACCTTTGCACACCTGTATAAATTCAAATACGCGTTTGAATCGATACAGACGCGCGTGTGTAGCGATACAGACGCGATGCAAACGCGCGTGTGTATCGATACAAACGCGCTAGCATTTTGCGTTTTTAAGCAGAACCTCGTCAACAGACACCACGTTTTTTAAACGCGCCGTAAAAAACGTGGTGTGCACAAGCTCTAATTCTCAGACTAGTTTGAATAAATGACTGCGATCTGCAATCTCAAACAAATGCCAGTCACACCAGCGAGTGCACTAAGAAATACTAGACAATAATGTACGCGTCAGCACGATTAAGCACAACTGCGCGGCAAATCGAATACAACTCTAGATTCTCGCGAAAAAGCCGCTCGTCTTAGCTCGAATTGTGCCGAGCCTACCCGAATACGATTAAGCGAGTTTGGTTAAGAAGTTTGGTGATGGGTACGAGGTGAATGAAAGCGAATATGTGTAGTGGCTGCTACGGCCGCCTTTGTTGTTATACAAATAGGTACTGCCGAAACGAATATACAAAGTGTTAAAAATTAACCCGGCAAACTTTAAGAGGTGCTTCCTCTTAAAGTTTGCCGGGTTCATTTTTAACACCTTTATACCCGAACATTATGTGTTTGCACTCGCTGTACGTGAAGCGTGACTATGTGTGCGTGCGTTTTCGTTCGTTGTATGGATCCTACCTTCTGTACCTATCTATTTTGTGCTAAACTAGAGCAATCCAAGCGGTTTGGGTAGTAAACAAGGTTTAAATTTAAATAAGCTACAGTTTGGGGGACTGGGGTAGTGTTTATTTTTGTTTTTTTAGTGGAAAGAAGCAGTTTTTATAAGTTCCTGAGTGATTATCTAACTGACATAATGGGAGTAAATCTACAACAACAAACAACAAACATCATTATCATCATCATTTCAGCCTAAAGACGACCACTGCTGGAGATGCCTCCCCCAAGCACCTCCACTTCGACCAGTTCAGTGCTTTTCGCATCCAACGGGTTCCTGTGGCCGTCATAAGGTCGTCGGTCCACCTCGAAACCTATCCTTTTGCAGCGAGGTGTGAGACAGGGAGGGTTTCCCTTAGACCGACATTTCGCCAGTTATGTTTGCAACCCATGTAATAGGGCGAGCCTATTGCTATCAACCGGGTGGAAATCCAGACTCCGGGCTGCTACTGAGAAATTCCAGATGGAAATAACTAATAATGCTTTATCTGACTAAGGAATAGAACCCAAACCTCATGCTGAGCAGTAGCGCTTGCAACCACTAGACCAACGAGGCAGTAGGTACAGTCAACAAAAGAGATAAGTATGCAGGATCGTCGGATATAGTTGAAGTTTAGTAAGAAACCGATGGATGTTCTCGAATAAAATTTAATTTAATTAATAGAAAACAAACAGCTCATTTATCAAATTAAATTTCGGTTCGTTCGGGAAACGTTTTTTTGCAGGTTTATTTTTTATTTTTATTACTTTGTGTTTTCCTAAACTACCTGCATATACAGTATGTTACCTAACAGAGGGCGTTCCTTTTAACCCGCAATAGTATAGCATCCCATGCTAAAAAAAATATTACCATTCGAAAATATTTTTATTTTTTATTATATTAAAATATTCACTAAAAATTTTAACGTAAAAGATCGCCGCACACGCGGCCCGTCATTCATAAATAAATTGCGACGTTGCCGTCCTTCAAGTACGCGTGTACAGTGTTTATTTTACGTATCAATTTAACATTTTTAGTGAATATTTTAATATAAAAAAAATAAAAACATTTTATTTTCGAATGGTAATATTTTTTTAGCATGTATGGATGCTATATACTATTGCGGGTTAACGGGAACGCCCTCTGTTAGTTAACATACTGTATATATCAAAAGCAACAGGGTTATTGTAACAGATGTTCTAGTAAAAAATAAACGAGAAGTAACGAAGTAAACAAAAATATATTTATGTTCCAAATTCCTCTGGAAAATAACAGACGAGTAGTATTTATATAATGGTTTCTGGGAATCAGTACCAGACCATTTTACCAAGTTATTATATCAAATTATTTCGCGAACACGAGCTACCGTTTAATATTTAAATGAAAAGCTAGTCTGTAGGTACATACACGTGGAATATTTGGGAGGAAGAAGTGGTTGGTTAAATTGAGGCAAGAAATAATTATTTTGTGTATATGTTGCTATGGACAGGACAATTGCCATTGTGTCAATGAAATAGAATTTGAGAAAAAAACTTGAAAAGTTTGCTTTCCTTCATTGATTTATTCCGGTCTTATCCCCTGAGCCCCCCTCCTCGATCCCCTACTAGTTCTTCTTCTGTTTTAATCTCTGGCTTATCCACTGTATGCTAGGTTACTCTTTTTGACAGATAAGTACAGTCAAGAGAAAATAAATGAGGCAGTAATACATTTCTCGCAAAACAGATGGCCGATGGGGCTGAAAGGTTCTGGACTGGCGACCGCGTACCAAAAAACATAGACCGATGACCTGGTGAAGGACGCAGGAATTCGCTGGATACGAGAAGCACAGAACCGGTCGAAATGGTGGTGCTTGGAGGAAGCCTATGTCCAGCAGTGGACGTTTTTCGGCTGAAATGATGATGATGATGATGAAGTAATCAAGAATTTTCAAATTAGGCGAGTTGGGCAGACGACATTGTTGCTATCGCGGGTAGAACCTGGATGCCTTTGGCACAAGAAAAGCAAGGCATAGCAGTGGATCTGTGGATCAAAGATTTTTTTTTTCGATTGTTTCGATTTTTTCGATTCGATCAAAGATTATAAACGCGATTCAATTTAAAGAGCGATGGGCGTTTTGGCCGGTATGTCCAATAAAAACCTCATATACATCAAATGAAAGTTTATATCATAAGCATCAATTTTCATTATGAGCAGAAGGCTGTATATTAGACCTGCAAGTACCATGCAAACGTATTAGTTTATGATGCTAATGTTCACTGCAGTTCTCAATAAAGTTAGTTATTGACTCAAAATATTGAGGGGGGCTTATGGCTAAGTAATAACAGCTGCACGGGTTGATCGATCCTTGCCGCGGTTGGTCCCTGGGTGAGTGACCATTTTTACATACCAAGACCCCTCCGTGCCTCGGAAAGCACGTTAAACCGTTGGTCCCGGCTGTCATTCGTGGATCACATTAGAACTCCATAGGTTATCAGGCCAGGCTCCATACAAAAATGCCCATCATTCTTTATTCTAATTGGTTGAATATGTAATAGGACTTTCGAATATGGAATAGGTATTTACATACTACTTGTATGTGCGTTAAGCACGACGTTGTTTGCTCACAAACCATGAAAATCGCGTTTGATTCGGTCTAGGGTGGTTTTGAAATACTTAAATTGTGTACTTGAACACCTATAGAAATTCTTTTGAGATATATCGCCTTTTAACCTATTTGTTCCTTCCTTTAGATTTAGAGGCTTAAGATGTGAGTATTTAAGCTGTCTGTCAGTCTTATATGATTTCCTCCTTCCATTTTGAAAGCCAAAATACACTCGTCAAAATAAATAAAACGTTTCCGTCAGGTTTTATGGGAAACGGTTAAAATAAAGTCAGGGAAAATTAACGGTCAAGCAAATTGAATTCTTACTTAAATTATCCGTATATCGAAATGAAAAATCTCATTCTTTGACAGTTGTATAAAATGGCTGCTATAACACAGCAAATTGCCGTAGAGTGTCAATTAACTTAATCATTAATTTCCCTGACTGAACATAACTTAGGCTCATAACAAAATTCAACACAGTTGCCGCTAATATAATATCGCGACCGTGCAAAGTTGGCCGGTATAATTTGCAGAGTAATCACCAACAATTTTGTCAACGACCAACTAAAATACGCGCTGAAAGTCAACCCGTCTGTAGATGTACATGTCCTTGTAGGACGGATTTTGATACATTACTTGGCAGCGTAATTACAGTGGTTTAGGTTCTAGCAGTGGTGTACCTACAGTTTACGAACATTTCACACGTTATGATTAAGTCCCATGTAATAGGGGACGAGCCTATTGCTATCAACCAGGCACAAATCTAGACTCTGGGATGCTACTGAGAAATAATAATAATAATTTTATTTCAGACATAATTGTAGTCCATAGTTTCAACTCATGTAATTAAAATATATTAATTCCAAACAGATAAAAACCCAACATACAATTGTGATTAATAAGGAAATAAATTGTTGAACTTTATTAATTATAATCCCTGTACACACATAATTACAACATAACTATATACTATACACTAGATACTAAAATAAAAGACTAACTAACCTACTATACAAATAAATAAAAAATAAAAAAAAACCAAAGGACACTTAGGCGTCGAAGTACTCATCCGCATCGCTGTCATCCGGAAACGTGCCCAGAAGACTGGCAGCATTGCCACGTTGAATGGCAATGCTAATTCTTTGACCAAAGAACGACCCAGCCCTCTGGTCACGTGAAGTATCGACCAGCCGGCGAGAAATTTTGTGATTAATTAATTCCTGATGAAAAACCCCAATAGCAATTTGCTCGACCTGTGAATCGAACCCAGGACCTTCTGCTTAGCAGTAGCACTTGCTACAACTAGACCAATGAGGCAATTTACGTTACGATGACGCCACTCATTCGTGCAAGGCCTCTGAAAATTGAAAATCTGAGGATTGGTCTAAACTTCGCACGACACGACTTCGTCCGCGTTAATTTTATTGATTTGACATAGAATATTCTGTGACATTTCGCAATACTTTAGCTTCTCATTAGTGAAAGAATTTTCGGAATCAGATCAGTAGTTTCTGATAACTTCTCCAGATCCTCTGGAGCAGATTAGTTTTTCTGGTGGAGAGGATACGAATCTCTGATAGTAACGCTATTCAGTTTTCTGCTGTTGATGCAGAAACGAACGGAACCGTTCTTCTTGGTGACGATCACCATCGGAATAGCCCACTGCGAACGAGAGGGACGAATAACTCCGATCTCCCAACATGTTATCAATCTCTTCGTTGAAAATCTTTAATTTGACAGGAGAAAGAGGGTACAATCTTTGTATAATTGGCTGATTCTATTAGCAGATTACAACCATGAAATTCATAGAGCTATAGGTTTATTAATTAAAGACTTTGTGAGTGGTCCTACTGAATTCTCACTTCACAATATCCTAACCAATTTGAAGTCACGGACATCCATATGCGGCCTTCAAGTTAAATACGTATTACCTCAAACATATTTAAGGGATATTTTAACTATGTTTGCTGCCTGACGTATTTCGAGCCCAAATTATAACCCCATGGCCATGAGCACGCTCAAACGATACGCGTCTTGCGACAGCTACTGCAGAGAAAACAAATGAAAGAAGTTGTTTAAAGGATTTATTCCGGTCTGATGGCCTGAACCCCCCTCCATACCCTCCCCCTGGATCCCCTGCTAGTTCTTCTTCAGTTTTAATCACTGTCTTATCCACTTTATCGAGGTAACTCTTTTTGACAGGTAAGTACAGTCAAGTGAAAATAAACATTTCATGTTTTACAAAATTAAGCATGTAATAGATTATCCTAATTATAGGTATTGTTATTGTTATCATTTTACTGTTAAAACTTTATAAAATAGTAATGTTTTGCATAACCTAAATATTAATGGATAATGTAGCAAAACATAGAAAATATTCCAAACGGATATCCAACTTTTATGTAGTTGATATTTAGGATGACGGTAGATAGAAACGTCAAAGTTGTTATGTTCACGACTATAAAAGGGGGAGCTCCCAGTGGCGGGGATCATTCTTGTTCGAGACATCGACCAGAACGGAGCTCCGGCCTACATTCAGTTGATTAGTACTAGTGACGTTATTATGTGGAATAGATCGACCAGATGTCATGTAAGTTAATTGATATTATTATTATATAATATAACTATCGTTTCTGTATATGTAATAATATGGCCAATAATGCCAATGTTGTAAAGTGTACAAATAATGGAATATTCCTAGCTATTTTTATTATGTTGCTATTATTTTGAGTTCTCTTGGACCATTGTCCAAGAGGTATAATTAATTGTTTTTAAAATAATGATAATTTATGGCAATGTAAGAAATTTATTGATAAAATACTTTAATAGGACTGTTTCCATGGAGTTTCTTTTCCTTCTTCTCCATGATGTGATGGCCTAGATTTGGAACGGACAACTAGTTTTCTGATTAATTACTGACTAGCCTAAATTGAAATAAATGTCTAGCTTGTCTTTCTGTTCTTTATTTCATAAAATCCTTTCCCTACATACCATATTCATAGTTACTTTTACACATATTAAGTAATTAGTAACCAGTCTGATATTCAAAGCTTTATATTTGGGTAATATAAGTATTTATACATAGAATATAGACTTTTATAAATAGATTCTACACCATTTTCTAACACATGCGACGAGTAATCGCGACGGGACTTGCAGAGAGACAGACGAAAACGGTGACGTGTGCGAGTGTCATAAAAAAAACTTTTAGATTCAGACTTCGAAACCCATAGCATCTCAGTACAGTAAAACTTATGGATCTAAAGTTAGGAGTAAAAAAAAAACATTATAATTACTTATTTCTTCATTTATTAACCCAGTGTTGGACGTAACGCGTGTCCAGTCTTTCCGCAATAGCAGCCAAGATGCTGTTGGTGCTAGCACGAAATCTGTCAATTACTGCGGAGCACGACGTGGAAGCCGACCTGTGCGTCCGCAAACATGCTCGACGCACAGCTCCAGCGTGGCGATTCCAACAACGCTCTGAACGCATTTTTATATTGCACGCGTAGGGTGCTGAATAATATTCGCGTTTATTGAGCCCACAAACAGCACGTAACGCCAGTCGCGTCGCAAGGCGCATCGCTCGAGGCCGTGAACGAGGCCTAAGGTTACTTGATACAAGAGAAACTAAGCTCAATGTGTTTCTTAACTATTTCGGTATAAACTTTGAGGTGTTAGCCTAAATCAAGGATTATGTTCAGAGGTCAGGAAAGTTCAGGTATAGCTTTATGATTAAGGGGCACGTGAATTATGAGTTCACATAGAAAAGGAGTGGGCCGGATAAAGGTATAGTGCGAACTCTTGTACAAAAATTTCATGCTTCTAGACTCAGCGATTTAGGATGTGCGTTTTTTCTAATGTCGATGTCATTCAAGATTCACACCAGAAAATACGTAATAAAAAATACATTTAGATTTGTATTAAGTAAACAAGATATGTGTCCGATGGAATTCCCTGCTAAATTAGCTTGTCTACTTGTAATAAGAATCCGTTTCCCATCAGCAAAAATGACGAACTTCCATATAAACTTTCATTCCCTGTTTAGCGCCCCCCAGTTGGATGGACCGAACGACCTTAGAAAGGTTGGCACCATAGAAATGTATATCTATGGTTGGCACAGACTGGATGTAGAGCCGGGGGTTGCGGAAGGATCGTACGTTCCCGCGACTCCCGGCGTAGGTGTGAGATGGAACACCGAGGTGGTTTTTAGTCAGTAAAAGTCTGACAGACCCCGCCGCCCGCCTCAGGACGGTGAACATCCATGAGGATTTTCCGCACGGAAAAAAAAAAGAATGGATGTAGAAGGCGGAGGTCAGGGTGTTGTGGCGCAGCTTGGGAAAAGCCTACATCCAGCGATGGACTTTAATAGGCTGAGTTGATGCTGTTGAATAAAGAACAATCTTTATTATTCGCACCAAAACATCCCCTAAAAAAGCAGAATAAACGTTGCAGGTAGGATTTATTCATGTCGAGTCGTTCGCAAGCGTAGCATTTCGAGGTTGTCATGTACAATGTCCTGTATGTTTGTTTTTATTTCAAGTGACGTTTCATTCGGCGTAAAGGGGATAATTTTCGGTGTTCTTTAAACGAGGTTCTATATCTAACTGACCGTTATTAGTTTATTACTATTAGTTATGAATCGTGTAACTTTACGAACTTTGAAGTTTATGTTGTATAGCTTTGGACATAAGCTTTTGATCTTTAGCATGGGGTCCTGAAATTGATCTCCAGGTCAGATACATTGTTATTAGGTTTTTTCATTAGGGAGCCATACCAATATTATAAATGCAAAAGTAACTCTATTAGTCTCTCGAACTGCCTGTCTACTATTTCACGCTTTAACGGCTGAACGGAATAGGGTGAAATTTAGAATAGACCATTAGAGTGGTAGGATACTTTTTATCCCAGTAGTAGATACGTTCTCGTGGGATTACTTTCGAACGCGCCTTGGATCTGGGTGTTTGTAGTTGATTGCAATAGAGTTACCAACAATTAATTGAATGAGACTTAAAATTAACTGGTGAGCTGAGTGCCATACACCTCTACCTGCCCCGTTAGGGAATAAAAACATGATATTTTATTATGCTATATCATCAAAAACAACTGTCCCAATAAACAATTTATTTCCCAAAAAAACGCTCTCAGAATGGCCATTTGATATCTCTAGTACTTTTGCATCGTCAGTCCGAACTGCTGTCGCACGCAATGCGGTTTTGTTGGGCGACACAACGACACGAGAAATTTGTGGCAAAATGGAACCCAACGTGTTTATCAATGTTCAACAAAAAAAAACCATTACTGACGGACTGGTAAAATTTGTTTGATAAGGATTTTGGTGTTTTAGTGACTACAAATGGGGTTTTGGGTTCTGTGGGGATATTATATATTATATTAATAAAGAGTAGACCCCCTTGTTTAGGGGAAAGTATTTTAAAGAAATTTCATAGAGCCCTTTGTAGTACAATGAGTCGGGGGCCCGGGAGATACTTGTACATTCGCCGGAACCCCGACTGGTATCAGCACGCCCTGCCTAGCGGGCCCCCACCAAATGCAGCCGCTCCCACGACCGCACGTCCTTCCATTAAGGCGCGCATACTGCGTGCCATCTCTTTGAGCCTGACTGCTCGAGCGACGACACGGCCCCGATTTCGCCGCCTACAGGCCCCTTGTTATGATAGCCGGAGATCGTTTCATTAAAAAACCCCTAAAAAACAGCTCTTTTTTGCGTTGTTTCTATCTTGGGCCTCTAATCAGAAATGTAAAAAACATTGACAGCAACGATGGCATAATCAGCCTATAATGTTCCTACTGCTGCGATATAACCCTCCTCTCGTTAAGAGAGAGTGGGCTGTAATCCAACACGCGGGCCCAGTGCGGGTTGATAGATGTCACACCTTGTAAAACATTTATAAAAAGTAACGGTCTTCTCCATACGAGCACTACCTTTTGGAAGGGGCGACTAGAATCAATTTTATTTTATTGTAATTTTTGACGTTCAAAAGTGCCTTTGAAATAATGATTTGACTTTGACACATGTCTTTGAATTTTTGCTTCTAGGACATGCCGGTTTCCTCACGATGTTTTTCTTCACCGTCTTGAGAGCAGTGGTGATGAAATTCTTTACACATAGTAAAGCGCATGCCTGGGTTACCGCTGCTCTTGAGCCACCACGAATCTGGCTATAAATCACACTAATATTATAAAGGCGAAAGTTTGTGAGTGTTCGTGTTTATATGTTTGTTACTTCTTCACGCTCAAACGGCTGGACCAATTTTGATAAAATTTTGTATGGAGGTAGCTGACACCCTGTATTAACATATAAGCTACTTTTTATTCCGATATTCCCACGGGATCAACACTTACGCGGGTGAAACTGTGGGGCACAGCTAGTAAAATATATATCTAACAAATAGCCAAAAATAACCTAGAAATAAATACTTTAAAAACTGGGCCAAGTTCTGAATAATCTGTCTTCCGAAATGAAAATAAGTCATAAAATTTGAGCCTAATTTCAGATACCTACGATCAAATTAAGTTGCTTACAAACTTTACGTGCCTCAATTTCCATAAAATAAACTCATTTATGGATTAGTATTTTGTAAGTTGGTAAATATTTAAGATTCGCTCGTCTTAACGTTCTTTGTAACTAATCCAGCTTAAGTTTATAACATTTTATGTTTTTCTCTGAAAAAGAGAAGTGTTTTTTGCGAATAAACTTATATATTTTGATAATTGACCGAGAATTATATCGATGTATGGGAGAACATTTTTTCACTTACAAAGTGGTTTGTTCTTGGGATACATTCATCCCGACTGCGGAACCCTTCATTGTGCTTCGTCCAACACGCACTGGACTGTTTTTTTATTTGTTTGTCATTATTAGGTATTATCTAAACCGATTTACCTTATGAAATCATGAAAATTATCACGAACATCCACACTTCCATATTAATAATATTATAAATAATATTATAAATTCGAAAATAACTGTCTAGGTATATTCAACTCTCGGCCACATAATGCAATAATAATGAGATAGCAGCCTTGAAAAGCTGGTTATTGTTGGCAATACCGAAGGAAAGGGAGCACGAGGCCGGTCGCCAACACGATGGTCTGACCAAGTAAAAGAGGCTACGTCCTCAAGCAATTTTCAACAGGTGGTGATGGCAACTCTGAACCGGAGTAGGTGGAGGCAGATTGTCCGGTTAAAAGGATCCAGTGACCACGATCCTCAGTAATGAGGGACCGATTGAAGAAGAGATATTCAACTCTAAACGGCTGAACGGATTTTGACGAAATTTGGCACACAATATGTAGACCACTACCTGGGTTGGGACATTGGATACTTTTTTATTCCAGTAATAGGTACATTCTTATGGTATAATTGCCACCTACTGTGTTCAAACGATAAAAAAACGTGGAAAAATGCCAGATCGATACGAAAAGAAGAATGATAATTTCCGAATATCACGCAGGCGAAGTTGCAGGCATAAGCTGGTGTAAAATAAACACAGATGGTTATTCACATGGCCACTTTTTGCGAGCCTAGCTGGCACACTGCCATGCACAGTGATAGTCTAAAGAAATGGACATTAGCATTCTGTACGAGGTAGTAGTAGCATTTTGTTTGTAAGTTTGACTTAGAGTTTTAACACTCTGGAACTCTGCCAAGACACCGCAAGAGTCCAATTTCAACAACTTTTATTGGTTCTTATTTGATAGATACCGTTTGGGGACTTAATCTTGTAGCTGAATTTTGAAAGAAAAGAAAGAGAAAAAATTGTGTATTTTTACTTTTGCTTTTTTATGATGATTTTTTTAAGTTTTTTTTTTTTGTAAAGCTAAACATGGCCAAAGATTGCTCAAGACAGGGAGGTTTGGAAGAAAGAAGGGGAAGCCTTTGCCCAGCTGTGGGACACAATAAAGGCTATTGAAAAAAAATGTACAGCTAAAATATGATGTTCACTTTAAGGTCTGTTTTTGTCAGCGGAAGATATAACCGGTTTAACCATTTAAGTCAATGGAAACTAAACCAATCCCGGTCCGGAATGATCTAATTTCGCTCGCTTCGTTCGCTCTTGTATTCTCTTTGTAAGGTCACAATGACCGGTTAACCCCCTAAATCAGGCAGCAACGTAAATAATTTTTTAAACAACAGCCTTTTGAGCTTCTCCGTAATTGATTAAAAATGGTTCTTAAAGCTACGCCAATGACTGGTGTGCAAGGAGTATGTTTTTAACCTCAGTATCCGACAATAATTTTGTTATTCCAATTTAATTTTTATTAAAACATTTATGTACACACATTACATAAACAGACAAGAAAAAAAAAAAGACGAGAATATTTTATATAGGTACAAAGGTAATGCATATTTCTAAAGAAATCTCTTCCAGCATACCTGCGATAGGAAAATAGACAAAGAAATATAGACAGCGTGTTACGGGTAAAAGAAAAAGCAAAATACATAAAAACAAATAGTAGATTGTTTGCCAAGGGAGCAAACACCTATTTTGAAGGCGAGAGTGTTTCTAGAGTAGAATCCCGAGCGCAGCGAGGGGCTCAAAGTACGTCACTCAAGCTTAAAATAGTGTTGCTCCCGAGGTGGACACTCTACTTTTTATCACTCTCTATGAAAAAATAAGTAAGTGCAACTTATGAATAAGAATAGTACGTTTATTTTTTACATACAATTACTTGAGGAAGACAGACCTACTCATTTTTTATAAAACTAAGTAAAATCATAATTTGAGTAAACAATTACGAACGAAGGCAAAAGTCTTTTCGCGCGTTTTTTTATTTTTTCACAAACTTTTTTTTAAATTTGGCTCGCGTGTTTTACTTTATCATACAGCATGTTACTTGTTCATACAATGTTCGTGATTGATCTCTTTGGTGATTGGAACTTTTACTAACAATATCCACATTCCAAATTTAAATCACTTTTAGTCCCTAGGGATTAAATTGCTATTTTAGTCCCTGTTTACGAAGAATACACTAGCTCTTTTTGAATAGATGTAATAAATATTATTAAAAACCAAACATTCATTGTTGGCGAAAGTTTTTTTAACAAAAAAACAAAAATAAACCGACAAAATCCTCTTAACATCAAAAATTATTATTATTATAATCACGTCTTTTCTCATACAGGGTGACAGGGACATCGACGCGTAACCTGTTACCATGGATTCAGTACATGATTCAGAACACCTGTGTTGATATTTTTCGTCACTTATTAAAAAAAAAAGCTGTTGCACACATTTTTGACCGCGTAGGTATTGCACTTTTCTATGAAACAGCCGATTTTTTTTTTCGATAGTCGACGTAAAATTTCAACACTAGGGAGTCTAGAATCATTGTGCTGAATTCATGTTTTCTGTTTGCGTGTCGATGTCGTTACCACCCTGTAAATCTAATACAAACTATTATTAAACTTTCGTTGACCCAATATCTCTCTTGGTGATTAGTTTTGAGTTAGATCAGCCTACACCGCCCTCTGGCGGCAAAGTTCAATATTTCGAAACGAATTCGCGATACAGTTTGACTGTTTGATTGGTTGAGCATTTTTATAGCAACTTTGGGAGCTGTTGTGTGTGGCCATGAAAATAGCGATAGGTACCTAAAAAGAAAAAAAGAAAATAAAGCAAATACGTTTATTTGTGGTAAGCATGACGCAAAGAAAGAACACAAACGCAACAAAAACACAAGTTGGGGGAAAATATGCGTGACATCCACGGAAAACGGCCATCGCTCAGCATAATGCTACAAGCCTACGCGAGACAGAGCCCAGCGTTTGGTTTTCAGCGACAGCTGGCATTAACATGATCTACCAACTCTATTCAATTTCATTTTCCAACTTGGTTTCCATATGTTGTTTTTGGGCGATCATTAAAAACCAGTGCTGTGCTCTGGGTCCCCCATAGCATAGCTTCATTCCGAGTGAAAGCCTTCTTGTCCCAGTCACGAGGTGCAGCTGTCGGATTTTTCTTTTTTAAAGAAGTCTTGTATCCGACCCCAACAATTAGGAAAAGGCTAGGTAGATGACGATAACATATTCAGCCTATAATTTTCCCACTGCTGGGACACAGGCCTCTTCTCTTCGAGAGGGAGTGGGGCTGTAATCTACCACGCGGGCTCAGTGCGAGTAGGTACGAGTAGATGTCACATGTCTTCCAATTTTTGGGTTCTAGGAATAAGCTGGTTTTCTCACGATGTTTTTCATCACCGTTTTGAGAACAGTGGTGATGAAATTATTTTCGCAATGTAAAGCGCCTGTCTGTGTTCGAATGCATGACCTACAACTAAGTCGGGGCCGTTACCACTGGGCAACCACTACTCTCATGACGACAAATTGAGAACCAAAAATCCCGGAATCCCGGTATCCCACACAAAATCGCTAGTTTCGAAGCTCCACTACAAAAAATCTTCTCAGGATGATTGTATTGCAAAATGTTTTTTTGTGTCGTTACCCTCCATTGACACTTACGTTAACTCGTTTATTTGTTTGAATTAGTTTTTTTTGTTCTTACAAAAGTTGTAACAACTGATTTTAACTTTGTTTAAAAAATTGGTTGACAGAAAAGCATTGAATTTTAAAATAGGTTTTCTTTTGGTTTTTTTTTAGCCTATACTGTTGGAAAAAGGCTCCCCGAAATCCTTCCAGGAACGCTTTTCCCGCGCCACCGCGAGCCAGCCCTCGCGGTACGCGTCCAGGTCATCTCGCCATCTCTTTCTGTGCCGGCCTCGGCGGCGCCGTCCATTTTCAGGCACCCATTGTGTGGAGATTTATTAATTAATAATTTATTTATTGATATTTATTATATTTAACAATATTCTGAAATAAAATACATTTATACATATAAAGTACGTGTTTTAGTATAACAAAACCCTTAAGACAGTAAAAACATACCGTAACTATTTAGTAAAAGTTGTAAGACACACAAAATTATTATTTTTTATGTTATGCCCGGAGGTGTGGAGGTCGAGAATTAGCCCACAGGATCACAACTACCTGTGCATTATAGACTGATTATGCTAAACATAACTGGCGAAATGTGAGTAACTATAGGTACACCTCTGCCTAATCCTTTGGGGAACACAGGTGTGATTTTACGTTATGTTATTAGTATGGGAGTGTAGCGCCACATGCGAACTACGCGTCATACGCATCATAGTGACGTCACGCAAAATCCTGCATCGCGCAAGCAGAATTTACCGTGCAATTAGCAATTATATAAGGTGCTATAAAAATATCTGTCACGGCTTCAATGGCAGACAGTAATCTATACATAGATTACAATATTAAAGATACATTATTGATCTTATGTCATCAATTTTTTCATACAAAGAAATGTGCGTATAAATTTGAATTGATTTAGTTGCATGAAACCGTCCCATAGTAATTAGCTGTTGCCGCACCGTCATTTCATTTCGCAAAATGTGACGAAACGACACATCGCGCGTAGTTTGTGAACCACGTTATGCAGAATAGAGTAAATGTTTATTTAATTACTTTATTTTCCTAAAAATATTCCTGGGTACCAAATTTCTTCTCTACTATAATCTATATACAAAATACTGTCTCCCGTTGAAGCCGTGGCAGATATTTTTATAGCACCTTATATACAACGGCCCGACTTGAATCATCGGGCAGTTGCCCGCCAGACACAACACCCGTCTGGTCGGAGGATCCTCCCTTTTCTATAGAGGATGAGTGAACTTTACACCCTCAAATTAAATCAAATCAAATCAAATCATTTATTTCAATTAAACCATGTACAGGCACTTTTGAATTGTCAAAATTAAATAGTCAGTCAGTTAGTCAGAAAGTTGAAGCTAGTTGCCCATTCCAAAACGTAGATCTCTATGGAGAAGAACGGGCAAGAAACTCCATGGACACTCTTTTAAATCACGATATTACAAAATCCTGTGTACATTATTCTTGATGCTTCTATATGTGAGAACAATGTAAAAAAAAAAACACAAGTGAAGAAACAATTCAAAATATAAGATTAAAAATAAGCCTTGGCAGTTAAGAGATGACCAGTCTCAACCGACGGCGCCCGTTCACGAACATGACGCGTGGATCAGCACCGTCCAGCTCAACCATTTTGTAGGGAACCGAACGATCCAACACACGCGCCACCATCAGTGAGACATTTAAGTGAGCATGACCCTATTCCTCATACCTCTATAGGATTATTGACGGACAGTTCAAACCCACAACCTCTTGCTTGGCGAAACCCCCAAACCATGACGAAAGTTGATGCACATAACACTCGCCAAACTATGTACTTTCATACTCCGATATTCTCTCTCTAGAACTGAAACATTTCTCCATCCATTTTGTAAAGTAAAGAGTACTAGCGATACAAACTTTGTGAAGTATTATCGAACAAATATGTTCGGGGTTGAAAGCTGTTACTTCGCATGAAAAATGAGTTCTGAATCGAGTTGATATCGGTGTGTGTCGATTGAAGTTACGAGTAGTTTTTCGGTTTGTTTTTCGACATCCGTGGTTTTTCGTATTTGACGTCGTCACTCGTTTATAAGGGACCGATTTATACGATCGAAAAATCTAGGTAGGAGTGTGTTTTTTAGTGTTCCAAAATCTGCTCTCAAAACGGTGAAGGAAAACATCGTGGAAAAACTGGCATGTCCTAGAACCAAAAATTTCAAGACGTTTGACGTCTACAGCCCTCTCGATGAGGGGAGACCTGAGTCCCAGATGCGGGACATTATAGGCTGATTATGCTATGATCTATGTCTATTCTGTAAAAAACAGTGGCACTCCAGGAGTGCCGTCAGAAGTGAAAACTTGAACACTTACGTGTGTATTTTTTGAATCGTCATATAAACAAAACACAAACAGAATACTATGCCATCACTCGCTGACATATCGGAAATACATAAAACCGAATACATCCCGAGGACAGCCGAACACATCCGAATGTAGCGCGGTGTCGGTTACGGTAACAGTGTCGCGAGTTCAATGGTTTATTTCCATCTCAAAAAATGCCCAACGCTCCTATAGAAGTTTTCACTTCAAAAAATCTCACCACGAAAACTTAGGTGAAGTAGCTGCCAAGCCAGGAATTGACACTATTGGCACTTAACCACATAGTTCGTGTGTTCTCATTTAACATTTATCCTATCTAGTTAGTACACTTTCAAACAAGATCGAGAAAAGAAAACAATTCTGCGTTTCTTAGTCCTAGCAATAAATTATCACAGTAGATCCATTATCTAGATGAAAAGTCAGAGATAAAGTCTAACCCCGCGTTTACATAATATAATCAAGTTTTGATACTTGTTGAATCGACAACAACTTGTTTTAGGCGACAGGTAAACGGTGAAAAATTATAAATAAATAGAGACACATACGTTATACACGCTTCACAAGTAGCACGCCAAAACTTGGCTAATTAGCCTCGTTACAAATATCTTCTTGTCTCTTTTTCGCTCCCGATAATTACTAACCTACTTCCATGTGTCATCTAATAGTGTGACATTGTGCCGTTTTTATTAAAGATCGCATGTTCCTATATGATCCTATGTACCTCATTTTTTACTTATAATATCACTAGATTTCTGCCTGCGACCTTGTCCGCGTGAAATTATTGGCTCCAACTCACCGCATCGCATCGCATCGCCCGCCCACACTATTACTTCGTTTTCGCTTCGCGCTCTTTCTGACTTTTCTTGTTTTTGCTTAGCTCCTAAGCTTTCCTTAAAAATTGGGCTTTCAAATACAAATATTTTTTTTTAATCCGACGGGTTGTTCCCGAGAACAGACAAACTCTTCAGTTTTTTTATTAGTATAGCATAGATAAATTGGGTGTAAACGATAAACGAAACTAGTAGAAACTATGTTAAAAACATGTTTTTTTTACCTCTGTAAAAACGCGGGGTAACAATGAATCCTTTAAAACGAGCAGTAGGCAAGGGAATTTAAAAGTTAAAATTTATTCATAGAGAACAATTTCGCTTAATCCAACTAGGCGCGTAATTAAATTGTTCTTGAAGAATAATCTCATCCCTCATATGATGTTTTTGTACAGCATCCACTGACATATTTGGGAAGTCCGTTTTGATTGCTTTTAAAACACGACTTTTACTTAATGATGCACCTTTACGTAGGTAAAAGAAATAAGACGAGTCCATACTTTATATTATAAAAGTGAAAGGACGGGATATGATGAAGCCAGGGGCAAAAGCTATGTGCCATAAAAGGTAATAAAGTAAGTACGTGCTTATAACTTCTAAGGAGTCTGAATATGTGGCCAGCCCCCTTTTTTTTATGGATGGGAAATCATCTAATGACTCCTGCCGCTGTGGGTGGAGCGGAGGGGAGTGTCAGACTCTTACTGACTAAAACCCACCCGTGTTCCTTCCTTAGCCCTTTATGTTCCGGGCAGCGGTAACCCTTTCGGGCGATCCCGCTACCCCGGCAGGCTTCGGCCCTAACGGGCCCCTTCCCTTATGCTGACATCTCTTTCAGGCGCGCGTGGAACACATACGCGCCGTCTTTTGCCGTAACACACTATCAATCTCAATCTGAACCATTTTGAAGGATCTTGCTAATCCATTGCTTCATATGTTGGAAAAAAATCGGCTCAAAAACATAAATAACTCAATGAATGTTGTTGAACTGTCAAAATGTAAGCCATTGCTACTGATAGTATTACGCAAGTACACTGTTGTTTGTGGCAATTGACTCGCCTAAAGTATTAAACGTCAATATTGCTGGCAGAATGTGGAAGTAAATGATATTTATTTTTGTAAATTGGTTTTAAAACTAGATCTGGAGGCCTACCACAAGCTCTTAACGCGATCCATTTTAGGACCTAAACTGAACTGTTCTTCTAATTCGTACCACGACGTCAGTTTAGCGATTCAGTTTAGGCCGTGCCATCTGCTGACAGAGATTGACGCAAACTGAGTCGCAAGTTTTGGTTTCATTCATACTTGTTTGGTACCATGACGTCCATAGAGCAGCTCAAGCGATGCAGTTTAGGAACCTAAAATGAAATGTCAAGGTCGGTGTTTCCTATCCGACTACTTTGTGAAGAAACACCAAAACAAACTCAGAGACGACAGTATCTTTTAAACCCAGACATAAACTCAAACTCAAAGCATTTATTTAAATTAAACCAATTACAGGCACTTTTGAATTGTCAAGGGGTCGGTCAGTAAGAAAGATGAAGCTAGTTGCCTATTGCAAAGCGTAGGTACCTATGGAGAAGAACGGGTAAGAAACTCCATGGACACTCTTTTATATCAAAATAATACGGTTACAAAGTCTTGGTTACATCATTCATGTTAAAAATTATGCATGTGAGAACGATGCAGAACGTTAAAAGCGTCCGTCATGAAAAGACGAAAAAAAACAATTCAAATATTAAATTAAAATAATCTTGGTTAGGCCATGTGAGAACCATGCAGATTAGTTACTGATATGGTCTTTTGAGGAAGTACAGACGCCAGCACATCAAGCTACCCGAAACTGTCAAATTTTCCCAATCAATTTTGAACCTTATGCGTTAGCAATAAAGTTGAAAATCTATTAAAGAAATTTGACAGATTGTAGTAGCTTGATGTGCTGGCGTCTGTACCATACAGATTTGAGTGGACCTGTCCTACCAATGCTCGCATTTTTCAGCTATCATGTAGCTCAACTCGTAACTTACATAAAGTACTAACGCCTCTGATTACCTAGCTGGGCATACAGAATTGATGTTATATTATGTTCAGTTATGTAATCAAAGCGGTCTGGTGTTTGTTTCCATGAAACCGTTCTAAATGGAATACGTCATCAATCGAGCTACCACACCGTACCAGATACCTACATAAAACTGGGCCATTCCCAAAATCCGAGCTGTATGATTCAAATCAAATCAATCAAATCAAATCAAAATATTTTTATTTCACATAAACCAACATGGGCACTTATGAAACGTCAGAAGCTAGGTGCACGGTTCCAATTGGTCGTTTCCTATGGAGAAGAACCGGCAAGAAACTCCATGGTTACTCTTTTAAAAATAATTGGCTTTTACAATGTTTTCGAGTTACAGTAGGTATGGGAGGACAGCGTAGGCCTGTCAACAAGTACCAGGTACTTGATAAAAATAAAAAATGGTCTACAGATCTAGTCTACAAGGCTTACAAAGTCCTCACATTTACAAAATAAGGATGTATCAAAAGGATAAACAAAATATAAAAATCTACTAAAACCAAGAGATATGATTGCCATTTCAACTAAGAAAGAGGTGAAAAATTAAAATTGTCTGTATATAATGTCAAATAATAAAAAGATTATGTCATAGAAGTATGTACAAATAAAAAATAAACATCGTAATTTGAGAGCAGTTAATAGACATTTACGTAGAACTTATGCCGTCAAAGAGGTGCCAGGGAAGCCACATGTGCAGAAGGAATTATTGCCAAACTACCTTGTCTTCAACGTAGTCTTTAATCTTATAATATGCTTTTTTGATAAGGACTCGTTTGATGAGGGTTTTGAACTTTCCATCGCTAAGTTCTGTAACCGACTTTGGCAACTTGTTATAAAAACGGATGCTGTTTACAAGAAATGACTTGCTAGTTTTAGTTAATCTAAATTTAGGTATCACAATTTCATTTTTACTGCGTGTATTTATATTATGGAAATCGCTTCTTATTTTGAAAAGTCCTAAGTTTTTGCGAACATACAAAATACTTTCTAAAATGTAAAGAGAAGGCAGAGTTAGTATATCAATTTCTTTAAATTTGTTTCTAAGAGACTCGCGAGGACCCATTTTATATATTGCGCGGATTGCCCTCTTTTGTAAAATGAAAATTGAATCTACGTCAGCTGCCGATCCCCACAGCAGAACACCATAAGACATAATACTGTGGAAATATGCAAAGTATACTAACCTAGCTGTGGCTATATCTGTCAACTGCCTTATTTTTCTTACTGCATATGCAGCTGAACTTAATCTACCTGAAAGAGCTCTAATGTGTGCGCCCCATTGTAATTTTGAATCTAAAGTAATTCCCAGAAATACAGTTTCCGTAATAGCATCTAGTTTTTTGCCATCAAGTTTTAAATTCAGATCCACTTGAGGTACATTTGGTAATGAGAACTTAAGACATTTAGTTTTGTTCGCATTAAGTAAACGATTATTAGCTGCAAACCATTTCGAAAGAACAGCCAGACTATCGTTGACATGTAAGACATCCGTATCTTTTCTATCTATTTTAAAAATAAGGGAAGTGTCATCAGCGAATAAAATGATATCCGATAAGTTAGCCATCATGTAAGGAAGGTCATTAATATATACTAGAAATAAGAAAGGGCCAAGAATTGAGCCTTGAGGCACGCCCATCTTAACTAGAGACCCCGATGACGTCGCCCCGTTAACGTTTACTTTTTGCTGCCGTTTTGATAGGTAGGAAAGAACAAGATCAGCAGCTTGTCCACGAATTCCGTAATGGTATAATTTACAGAGCAGTGTATTATGGTCAACGCAGTCAAACGCTTTTGAGAGGTCACAGAAAATGCCAATTGCATCCTGGGACTTCTCCCAGGATTCCAAAATGTGACTGATGAGTTTTGCTCCCGCGTCCGTCGTCGACCTACCTTTCGTGAAACCAAACTGGCGACTATGTAAAATCCCATTTGAGTTAAAATGTGACAACATCTGGTCCAGCATGATTTTTTCATAGATTTTGCTCAATGCTGGTAGCACAGATATAGGTCTATAATTGGAGGGATCAAACTTACTACCCGATTTGAAAATTGGTACTACTTTACTATGTTTCATTAGGTCAGGAAACGTACCGCTGTCTAAACATTGATTAAATATGCCTGTTAGGGCAGGGGCAATTGTGTCAATAATATCTCCGAGAACCTTAACAGAAATCCCCCATAAGTCTTCAGTGTTTTTTATGTTAAGACTTTTAAACGCTTTTTTAATTGTGGCAACAGAAATGGGCTTGAATTCAAAGCTTGGAATATCCTTATTAAAGTTTTCTTTAAGAAGAGCTTCAGCTAACATAGGTGATGAGGGGAGAGATTTCGTAACCTCTATTGGTATGTTGGTAAAGAAATGTTCTAGTGTCTCAGCAACTTTCAACTTATCTGAAATGGTTTCATTATCAATTTTTAGGGACAACTCATTCTGATCTCGCTGTTTTGTGTTTCCAGTTTCTTTGTTAATTACTTGCCACACAGTTTTTATTTTATTATTAGACATACTAATTTTGTTACTTATTAATTTAGATTTAGCCACAGCGCAGACTCTTTTGAATATTTTAGAATAGTTTCTTACATAATTATGAAGGGCTTGATCAGAAGTTAGTGATTTCTCGTGGTACAGATTATATTATATTTATTTATATCTCGTGGTACAGATTTATAGTTCGATGACCGTAGCTTTCGGTGACTAGCGGTACAAAAAGGGCAAAAAGAAAACCAACTGATAAAACGACTTTTTAAATGAGGAGGAGGTTCGCACGCAGCCGCGTATACATATATTTTTCACTTCTCATGCTCTAAAAGTTCGTCTTTATGTTGTGCTTAGGCGACATAAAGTTATGTTCTAGTGCATAAAGTAACTTTTTTTTCTAAAACTGGCGGGAATTAGCTATACTTTGCAACATTTTTGATTAATTATGTACTGTGCCTGTTTCATTTTCTCGCAATCGAAGTGAAAAGCAGAGTGTATAACTCAGGCATAAACGACCCATTTTACCCCTCGACATATAAACGTCTCGGGGTAAAATGGCTTCTTTTATGCACTGGTTGTACAATCTACTATTATGTATGACACAGATCAAATTCGCAAAACATGTATTCGTTTGTATGAAACTGACAGGTGTTAGGAACGCATTCTCTCGATGGCTGGACTGTAATCCGATTTTGACTATTATTTTTTTATTGGACAGGATATTCCTCAAAGTGGTTGAATTCGCCTTCAAATTAGATATTTACGGAAATAAAGGAGCTTTGTTAGGCTAACAGATTAATTTTTTGCGTTCATAATCACTATTTTCGAGCGAGAGCGATATTTTAAATTCCTGTACAGTAATAATGATAAATTAATCAAAACAGTTCCTTGAGAAGGCCGCAGGAATCCGCTGGATGCGGGAAGCACAGAACTGGTTTATGTGGCGGTGCTTGTGGGAGGCCTATGTCCAGCAGTGGACGTCTTTCGGCTGAATGAATGAATGAGTATTTAACAGCCATTTGCGACGCTGTCAACTTTTAGAATGGACATCCTTAACAGGAATTTTATTACATACCTCACATTATATGATATCTTCTTAGGTAGCATTTGCAGGCAATGAAAACTTGCTAGATATGATTTTATTTTGATGCAAACAAAACTTGTTTTGTTCAGAGTGGTCCTTCTGTGTTCTCTATTCATTTTGTAACCTGTCAGTTTTGAAACTAGTGGTAGATTGAGCGTGGTTAACGATTGATGCAGTACTGAAACATAGAGTTAAAAGCTAGTATCTGTCTACAGTTCTGTCCATGACAGTGTAACGTGCTAATTTTCATACAAGATCGGGCTGCATCGCAACGTAAATATCTTTCTGCATCACTTTAGTACATTTTGTATGAACCGTAAAACACTGAAGGCGGTCCATACTGATCATCATCATCAGCCTAGCCTTTTCCCAATTATGTTGGGGTCAGCTTCCAGTCTAACCAAATGCAGCTGAATACCAGTATTTTACATGAGGCGACTACTTATCTGACCTCCATAACCCAGTTACTGGGTAATACGATACCCCGATGGTATATAAGACTCGTTGTCAGGCTTTCGCGCTGACGACCCGTAAGGACTGCCAAATATCCACGAATGACATAGGCGGTCCATACTGCAATTTTTATGTTGAAATGCGATGCGCTGTGGGCCAATGAGGCTGTAATCTGTGCTTGCCTTAATGAATGGTGCTCTCTCTTTAGTCGCAGAGTGATTTATTTTTTACTATCAATAATCATCAGGCTAAAACTACTGCCGATTCGATTCCATAAAGTCTTGTTTTTTATTTTGGTGTAAAAGCGGGTTCAGAATACATTATACATTGCGAAAACAATATATTGAAATCTATGTATCTTGCACTGCAAGAAAACTAAAACGAAATGATAAGTAATTTTGTATGAAATTGTATGCAGACTGCAGATTCGATGTAGAAACATCTGGGACCTATAAAATTTGTATATAAAGTGGAAAGAAATCATCATAATAATCATAGTGGAAGTAAGTAAGGAATCTCATCTGCTGTAAAACTACAAAGTACAGACGCCAGCACATGAAGCTACTACAATCTGTCAAATTTCTTTAATAAATTTTCAGCTTTATCCCTAAAGTATAAGGTTCAATGTTGATTGGGAAAATTTGACAGTTTCGGGTAGCTTGATGAGCTGGCGTCTGTACATAACATCACGCCTGGTTTTAAGGGTAAGGGAGAGGAGTACACCCATGTTTCGCCAGTAATGTTTAAGTCCTATGTAATAGTGGACGACCCTATAATTGCCATCAACCGGGCACAAATCCAGACTCCAGGCTGCTACTAAAATATTCCTGATAGAAAAATCCAACAAAACTTTGCATGACCTGGGAATCGAACCAATCCCGGGATCGATTTCCAGGTCAAGTAAAATTTTGTAACATAATTCAAAAAAAAATTTTTTTTTTTTCCTGTATGGTCCCGCTCTTGACCTCGATCATGTCATGTTAGTTCCATTGTAAAGCTCTCCACAAAGTTGTTCGGAACATAGGATGAAATATTCTTCAGTGTGTTTTGATCTATGTCAGTCAAAAGGTGGTTTAGTTTTCATGCTGGAAAACTTCGTATAAATGCAAAAGGAACAAAAAAGATTCAAAACAGAAGACCTGTAGTATTGGCCCTCCAATCCATCCATGTCTTTAAATCCACCCAAAGGAAAAATAAATGTCTTTATAAGATCGCTTTTAGTGATAAGGCCGTCCAGTGAGTCGCCCTATGTAAAAATTTTATCTTCATATATCTGTAATTTGTATGGTGTAATTAATTAAAAGTTTTCTTTTCTATTCTATTTCTTGGGGACTAAGATTGCTAAAGCAATATTGTGTTAGAATGACCCATCATTGACACCATAGAAATGCATATATCTATGATTGACACCGTAATTATTGAAGATATTGACAGTTTGGTAATCTCCTAATTGAAAGGCCACGTGCCAGTGACACTTCATAGGAAAAATGGATCATATCTGGTAATCTCGTACATAATGGCAAATCGTAATCTTCTATTATGTTGACATTAGCTTTTGCCCGCGTCTATTCCACGGGAACATTGTAATACTACTGATGTTCTTCTTAGCGTGTCGATGGCGATCTAATTGGATTCAGCCCAGAATTTGGCTACTTGTTTGGCGCCATCGCCAGCGTCCATCAGTTCTTGTAATGTGAACGTGACAGAACACGCAGGACACGATATTATTAAGTTAGTGGTAGTTTAGTTAGTGTTTATGTGTTTATTGAACAGCACTACATTTACACTCGCAAGGCGGAGTCGTCTATGAATCTATCGATTAAATGTATCCTATCTCCTTTACTAATAAACGTTGTATAGCATCTGCGTACCTACCTGGGCTAAATTCTGTCATAAACCGCCTTTTATTTCAAGTTAAACAAATATTAACTTAATTGTAAAGGTAATTAAGTTGATTTCAGAGTTACTAGCACTATTGAAAAAGTAATAAAAATGTTTGAAGTTGTAGCGTAAACTGCACTTTATTGTGTAGGAATGAAAGTTACTTTTCCATAAACTCATATTTGTGTACATTTTTGGCAAAAAACTCGCGAATGCAGATTAGCTTTACTGTTGGTCAGAGAGATCCCATACAGTTATAGGCTGACCGCTTAACTGAGATGTTGCCTGAGGTAGTTGCGTGGTGCGGGAGGGGCGATAGTTGTCACAAGTTGAGAAATCACTGAGCTCTCGCATCACATCACCACACCCCCTCCCGCAACGTCTCAGTTACGCGGTCGGCCTATACATATAATTTATTTATCAACAGTTAACAACGGTTAAATTAACAAATGGATATTTGTTAAGTTCTTTAATACTTCTCCATTTCCTTTCCAAAATACCAATGCCATACAAATCATCTTACCGAAAATAAATTACAAATCTGTCAAACTAAACGTCTTATCATTTTCTATTGCGGTTTTTAAAGGCCGTACCCCAATATTTCGCTGTAAAGGGGAATTCTGGCGTGATAAATTATATACTGGAGAGGCAAAGGGTGAGAGGTCGCATATATATTATTTTGTAGAGCCATTATTTTAAGCCAAATGTGCTGAAATTTGTAAAAGAATAAAAATACTTCTAAGGTTTTTTAAATGGGAGCCATGTTGGATAGACGGGTTATGTTGTGAAAATGCTGAGCGATATTTTGTATTTTTACCCGACTAGAGAGGGTAAGAAAGACTATAGGAAAGAAAGAAAGAAAGAAAAAGTATTTACTGCGACTCGTATAGGAAGATCACAAACTAAACTAAAGACAGTAGGTACTTAAAAAATAAAAATCCAAGGTATATAAAAAAAGAGTAATAAAAACAAAAATGAAACAGAACGTCCTATACGAGGCCAAAAGGCTCCTATCTCAGCATGATGCTGCAACATTAAAAAAAAAATACGTGTGGCACTCGGGGACTGCCGCGGTAAAGCTATTGCATAGCATTTTTATCAACTTATGCAATTATAATATTTATGCAATATTTTTTTTTCTTTGATATTAATTCAAGTGGGTGCGTCTCATAACGTATAAACTCATTTGGTCTAGTTAATTTCATTTTATTATCGTTCATAAGATATAATCAACGTGAGATATACCAACTGTAGATATAATTTCTTTACATATAACATTTATTTATTCTAAAACTTAAGTAGTATAACGTTGTTTGATATAACGTTTATGTAATCGAAAATCATTTGGTCTAACGTTTAATATGTATATTATTTTTTTAATCGAAAATCATTAGGTCTAACGTTTAATATAAGTATATAAAAAACGTCATTATGGTACCCCGACTCAGAGTACCCCGACTCGGATAGGTTAGGTTAGAAGGCTAAGGCGGGAGCGCAGCGGAGCGGAGCTCCCGCCTTAGCCTTCGTGGTTATTTTTTTTTAAACCACCCAGAAATAGGAGCCCCGCGAAGCGGGGCTCCGTCGACCTATCTTAGCGCAGGTGGTAATCAGTTACTAGTTATGTTTAATATCTACTTAGGTTACTATTACCTATAACTACGATAGAACTAACAAAGAATAAAACAAAGAAAAAATACTTTTAAATATTTATTAAATAAATAATAATTCATCATATTAGTCTAAATAAGTTTTATATCTTTTGAGTGGTATGTCAAACGATTTTATATTGAATGTATGTTATGCTTATAAAAATTAGTTATTATAAAATTATATCAATCGTTCATTATATTAACTAATCGCTATATTAAATAAAATTATAGGTTCCGTTGTTATATGTTGTTAATATTAGAGATTTTGTTGTTATATCATCTATTACTTACCCAATTCAAGTTACACTTTTTTAGCGTGGTGACCGATAAGAACACGCATACGTCTAGTCGCACGCACACAAACACCGTGCCGAAGTCTGCCGAACTGATACGACGTTAGACGATGCACGGCTTTCAACGCTGCACCGCTGTGCCGGTCGGAGTGGGGGGCGTTAGGTTTATTTTCGTTACGGAATTTCTTCATTCGGTCGCCGCGCTCAAAGCCCAAGATAAAAGCGGGTAAGTAATAGATGATATAACAACAAAATCTCTAATATTAACAACATATAACAACGGAACCTATAATTTTATTTAATATAGCGATTAGTTAATATAATGAACGATTGATATAATTTTATAATAACTAATTTTTATAAGCATAACATACATTCAATATAAAATCGTTTGACATACCACTCAAAAGATATAAAACTTATTTAGACTAATATGATGAATTATTATTTATTTAATAAATATTTAAAAGTATTTTTTCTTTGTTTTATTCTTTGTAAGTTCTATCGTAGTTATAGGTAATAGTAACCTAAGTAGATATTAAACATAACTAGTAACTGATTACCACCTGCGCTAAGATAGGTCGACGGAGCCCCGCTTCGCGGGGCTCCTATTTCTGGGTGGTTTAAAAAAAAATAACCACGAAGGCTAAGGCGGGAGCTCCGCTCCGCTGCGCTCCCGCCTTAGCCTTCTAACCTAACCTATCCGAGTCGGGGTACTCTGAGTCGGGGTACCATAATGACGTTTTTTATATACTTATATTAAACGTTAGACTTAATGATTTTCGATTAAAAAAATAATATACATATTAAACGTTAGACCAAATGATTTTCGATTACATAAACGTTATATCAAACAACGTTATACTACTTAAGTTTTAGAATAAATAAATGTTATATGTAAAGAAATTATATCTACAGTTGGTATATCTCACGTTGATTATATCTTATGAACGATAATAAAATGAAATTAGACCAAATGAGTTTATACGTTATGAGACGCACCCGATAAAAGCTATGCAATAGCTTAAAAATAAATGTGACAGCGCTGGTATTCTGATAGGCTATTTAACATCATGCTAGAACTCTTAGGAGCTGGAGAAAAAAAGTCAGAAAGAACGCTAAGCGAAAACGAAGAAATAGCGCTGCCAGGCGGTGCGATGCAGCGGGGTGGCTTGGGGTAATAAGAAATAATATATCTAAAAAAATATAGTAATTTTTTTTTGTTTACATTTTTTTTTTTTGTTAAATTTTTTTTTGCTTGAGTACGTATAGTGTTTATTGTATTTGTTGGTATATTGGCGTGGCTAGCTAACCTTTGGCAAATAATTTAATTTAATGTCCTGTGTCCTGTAACGTTAATTACTTTTCATACCTAGTGTTGTATAAAATCAATTATTTTCTAACGGAACAGACAGCTGTGCTGCTGGGGAGTTTGTTCCGCCATTTCTTCTCCCCAGCGAAAGCACTAGGAAGTGGCGAAGGGCGGGCGTTTTGGGGGACTGTCTTTTGTAGTTTTGACGTTCGAAAAGTGCTGATTCTCAGCCTAGTTTGAATAAATGACTTTTGATTTTGTTTTTTTTTATCACGCGGACGCAGTCGCGGGCAGAAGCTAGTAAATTATACTTTACCAGTCATGGAGCAAAAAATATTTAACGAGGCGTATCTATCAAAGAAAATTGCAAAATATGTTGATGTCTGTATCTGCTTGTTTGATTGGTATATTTTGCTGACGTAAGCATAACTAAATATTCGTATTTTGTTTCGACCATAGTAATTAAGCATCCGGAATTTCAAATGCAACTGGCCAGTTTTTATTTGGAATTCGTTAGTGTCAGCTGATGTGCTAACAAAAAACACCATTTGTTTGAGAGGAAACTAGCCGCTATGTTAGCACAATTTTGTCAGAATAATACTATAGATAGCAATAAAAATGTAAGTAACGTTTTTGATCATTTTTAGGGTTCCGTACCCAAAGGGTGCTAACGGAACCCTATTACTAATTCGGCTCGGCCCGCCATCTTCGTCTTGGCCTGCTGCGATGGCATCGTGCGTTTAGTGGGACCCAATCGGTGGTTCCCTTAGCCCAATTGTCATCTGACATGCGGCAGACATGTCCGGCCCAGTACCACTTAAGTTTAGCGGCTTTCTGGGTAACGTCTGTTAACTTTGTTTTGGCGCGCAATATTTTGTTTCTTATATGTTTCGAATTTAATTTCCAGTATATAATGTTTTAAATGGTTATAATTCAGTAATTATACACATCATCACACCTGCGATGTCCGAAGTGTTAAGCAGAACTGTATAACTATAGCATCCACATTTCGCAAGTTATGTTTTAGTCCCATGTAATAAAGGGCGATTTAATTATTTTATCATAATTGCCGCGAATTAAAACATAAAAAGTGTTGTAATAAAAAAAATCTTAAGAAACTTTGAATTACCTACGTGGGCTACAAAATATAACCTAAATATTTCATCTCAGTGGATGGTCGACTAGACCGTCGTGTATGCAAATAAGATCCAACTAACTCTTGCAACTGATATTTGCATAATCACCGGATGAAATGTAAATATTCGTTCGCCGTTTTCCCTTATTTTTCATAAAGAAAATCATTTTTTTTATGTTTTTTTTTTAAATGATTTGCTTGCTTGTGGACTACCGATGGAACCGATGATTTTTTAATGAAATTCTGTGTGTATATTCTAATTTTCTAAGTATATTTAATATTATAAATGCGAAAGTAAGTTTGTTTGTTACCTTTTCACGCCTAAACCACTGAACTGATCATCCTGAAATGTTGCATATTATACGTTATCAGGTGTACAGAAACGGACCGAAAAGGCAAGAACCGCTAAGTAGGAATAAATCTGAATCTGTACTTTTGGTATGGATTCCAAGCCCTTTTCGCAACCAGCGTGTGTGTATAACCAGATTATATGAACGTAAATGAAGCAAAAGGAGTAAGTATGTAAGGATCATAGCAGATGTGTTTACGGTGTTTACTCACCATACAAACACAGCAACTAGTGTAAAACAAACACTAAATTTTTCTGCCAAACTCCTACGCCCTTTAATCCCGGTAGTGTGTTCCCGTGAGGTAACTTCCGACCTCCACGCGGACGAAGCCGCTGGTAAAAGCTTGACTATTTAAGGGAACTACATGATCTATAATTCTATAGCGCGGTCACTGTCGTACTGCACAGAAAAGAAAGAGAAGCGCGATGACAACGCTGGTAATTTATTGCAAAATATGTAACAATTATCTATATACAAAAAATGTATTGTTTGGACAAAAAAATAAAACACTAGTGCTTTAGTATGTTGCTTGTAGAATAATCTGACAAAAAATCAGAATGATTGTATGTATATATTAGTGTGGTTTTTAATGTGAAAAGTAAGTTTTTAGAGGTATATGTATGATTTTTTTTATATCGTTTCAAATTAGTTGTATTATGTTTTCAACACACTATCTAACTAGCATACAACCTGTAGAATATCATACATTTTTCTGATTTTGTTTACTGTAGTCGATCAATATTTTGAGGCATTATAAAACTTGCGTTTAGGTCCTGTAGTCCCCTTAACTTACACGTCGGATAGCGACACATATTAACACAGCGTCTAGCTCTAGATGATTACATTTTGTTCTCAGCGCGTATTTTCTTCACGTTCCAACTAAATATATTACTTCCTATCATGTTAGGAAGACATGTTTTGAAATTCAATGTTACGCTATTTGTGGTAATGTCTTTTTATTTGAAGGAAGAGACGGTATAACTTTGATTATTTTCAATGTCAATATTATGTACCTACATAGGACGTTAGGTCCTTATATGATAACTTTTTATATCCATACTAATATTATAAAAGAGGGGCTCGTGTCATATCCGCCGCACGGTTTGATCAATCAGGTTAAGCCACGCTTGCCGCGGTTGATTAGTGGATGGGTGACCATCTTTACATACCAAGGCAGCCGGACAAGGTAGCCGGCACAGCCGGACAAGCCTCGGATTTCGGTGTGCCCGGTTTCTGTATTGAGAATTTGAAGTAGAAAACTTGTTAGATATTCTTAATGGAAAAGTCTATTGCCCGCTGCACGTGCTCCAATTGAACACGTTCACGATATTTACTGCGCTAATGTGGCACTGCCATTGCTCGACACGTGTGCATCCGCGTTTACCGACACGTGTCGCGCATCAGTAGCATAGTTAAAGTGTTAATTGATATGGGAGGACAGCGTAGTGTAGGCATGTTAACAAGTACCAGGTACTTAACAAAGTGTTCCATTTTGTGTGGCCTACTGCAACCTTCTCACATACACAAAAGAGAAAATAATATATGTTTTCAAATTTTAATTCTGTGACCTTTATAATTGCGCCAGCACATCAACCTACCCGAAACTGTCAGATTTTCCCAATCAATTTTGAACCTTATGCTTTAGCAATAAAGTTGAAATTTTATTAAAGAAATTTGACAGATTGTAGTAGGTTGATGTGCTAGCGGCTGTACCTACTCATTCGTTTATTTTAATTGCATTGACATTTTATTATATTCTGATCTATTCTGTTGACTTGCAGTAGGTATTGTGAAATTTTATTTTATGTAAGTAATATGGGTTTCGCCTGAATAAAGTGATTTTATATTTATAGTACCTATAAGAAAAAAATTGGTTTATCTTTTTTTTTTTTCATTTCTGGCGTTATGTGCGTATACTGTAAGCACAACTCTGCCTAACCCTTCGGGAAATATAGGCATGTTGTTATTTAAAAAAATTAAAAATAAAAAAAAACTATTTTACAACTGTAAAAAATCCGAATGGACACTCACAAAATCCACCATTTCCTACCTAGCTAGGTTACGATATCAAACACATACTACTTACCCCAAACACGATTGACACGTGACATTCTTCAGCCTAGTGTTAGAAAATAAATCTACCAACACAGAACATAAATTGCCACTGCCATCCATCAATTAGATCGAGCTAAGCATGCATTATATTGGCACCTGTAGAGTTAGGACGCGAGTACACTGGGCAGAGTATTTTGATAAAATATTTTGGTACTGGTATTAGAAAGAAAGAAACTATTTTATTTATTTATTTTTTATTTATTTATTTATGTTTACTATGTTTATTTGCAGTAAACATGACGCAGAGAAAGAATAAAAACAAAAAAAAAATGACAGTTGGGGGAAAATATGCGTCACATCCTCGCAAAACGGCCATCGCTCAGTATAATACTACGACCCTATGCGAGACAGAGCCCCAACGCTGGTTTTCAGCGACACCCAGCGTTGATGTCAACTGAACACGTCACAAATTTTTTTTATTCATTTTTATTGCAAAATGGGCCAGCTCTGGGCCTGGATTTCACTTGGTGGAAAGCGATGGATGAGGCCCAGGCCCATAAGATGCCTATCTGCAGGGTTTCGCTAGCTAATTTAATATGACCGAGTATAATATGTAGGTACCTAATTACTTTTAGTTTAAGAAAATGGGCAGCAGTAGTATCAAGAAACTACTTTCCATCCCATTAGCCAAATACATATCACTAACTTGAGAGAGACCCCAAGTGTCCACTTTACAAGAAGTGGAAGTTGCAGCAAGCAAGAAAGTTGTGGAGGTCAGATAGGCAGTCGCCCCCATAGTTCCAGATAGTTAGGAAAAGGCTAGGTAGATGGTTGGCTCGTTGGTTGGTTGGTTGGTTGGTTGATGGTGGTTGGTGGTGGTGGTTGGTTTGGTTGGCACTTGGTGGTTCTTCAAAAACCAAAACTTGGTCCTTTGTATCGGTTCGTAACCCACGCAACATAGTAGCGATGACATAAATTGTCCTGTTATCGCTTTCCGGCCCACTTGACGGCAAGCACGATCGTTACGCGAACAATTGCGGTTGAACTGAAACGTTAGTGGCCATTTTATTGCAGCCTCACTATAGTCTGTTTGTTTAGAGGCGTTATCTAGTTTTAGGTACTGGATTATAATTTGATTGAGATAAACGTTATTAGTTTAAGGGTTGTTTTCAAGTTTATATTTAAAGGACATCCTTAATTTCGTACCCAAAAAATAAAGGGAAAACCTGCGAATCAATAACCGGTTTCTAACGAATGCCCAAAATATTGTTAGCAAAAATATGATTTTTGGTACTATCAACTCAAATAGTAGCTAGGGGGTTAATCGTAGATCTATTTTGTAATACACACATCAAAAGTGTCTAGGGATCAAGCATTTTTATGCGGATTTCTTGAGATTGAGATGTGGCTTTGTAATAAATTTATGATTTTATAAATTTATATGGATCCTTTTTGGTGCATTTCATAATTTGAATCAGGAACTGTGAATCAAATTCGAGTAAAAGATGAAAATCAGCTGTCAATATTTTCCCTATAAAAACATACAACGCATTGAAGACATTATTAGTGCTACTGTTTCCCTACTACTGATTAAAACCAACGTTATTATGGAGCGGCGACGTCATTTAAGCAGGGAAGAAATGCTCAGAGCCGTGGGAATGATAGAAGCTGGTTCCCGGCAACGTACTGTGGCTTTAGCTCTGAATACAAGTCAGAGTGTTATCAGTCGACTTTGGACACGTTACCGAAGCACTGGTACCGTGGCTGAGCGCCATGGAGGACGGTATCGCTGCACCACACGGAGACAAGACCGATACATTCAAATCTTAACTCGAAGAGCTCCAACAATAACCGCCATGATGTTAGCCGTGAGGCTTCATCACTCTTCAGGGAACTTAATTAGCGACCAAACAGTCAGAAACCGCTTGCATGAAATGAACCTTCATTCCCGAAGACCGCTACGGGTACCACCTATAGCAATGCACAATCGTAGGATTCGATATCAATGGGCTCTTGAACACAGAAATTGGGCAGAAGAACAATGGCGTTTCGTGTGCTTTTCTGATGAGTCTCGTTTTGGTATGAGACCGGATACAAGACGTATACGACACTGGAGAACCCCTGGACGCCAACAGCGATTAAAATCCTGCCAGGAAGTCCATCCTTATAGTGGTGGAACCATCATGGTATGGGCGGGTATTTGGATCGGCGGAAGAACTGAGTTGATTTGGATCAGAGGCAACCTCAACGCTCAAATTTATGCTGAGACGATTGTATCAGACGTCATCGTTCCTCTACAAGTGCAAATCGGTCCCTTATTTCAGTTAATGCATGATAATGCACGACCGCACACCGCAAGAGTTGTAAGACAGACTCTCGCCGCAGCTAACATCAATGTCCTGCCCTGGCCTGCTCAGTCGCCAGACTTGAACCCGATTGAGCATGCATGGGATATGCTACAGAGAAGAGCTCTGCCGAATATGGAGGGTATCCAGTCGCAAGAAGACCTTTTTTTGTTGTTGCAACGAACATGGGCTGCCATTCCACAGCGTGATTTGGATGAACTCATTTTGAGTATGCCAAACCGATGTTCTTGTGTTGTTAGTGTTCGCGGTAGAAACACGGATTATTAATTGTTTAAGTTACCCAATAAAATTTTAAAGAAAACTGTTATTTCAGTCTTTTTTTCGAACTTTTGTGTTAGTGGTTCAAATGTCAAAAATCCCTTTATTAGGAAAATGGCAAATTTCTTTATTAATGCAAAGGTGACTTGGTTTATCGTTACTGTGACAAACGAAAACACTTTATTTGATGAATCCTTAAAGAAAATTTTAATTAATATCAATCAGGAGAAAAGTTATTGCAAAAATATATGTTGATCCCTAGACACTTTTGATGTGTGTAGTTAAAACATGTTCAGGATGTTATATTCAATTAATTGCTGGTATTTTTTAATGTTACTGTACGGGCATAGCCGCGTGCCATGTATCGTTTCAGTTTTTACCTGACGAATCATTTAATATTAAGTCGATTCTTATAATATTGTGCATACATTCGCTGATTAGGCTTTTGCGCCCACCACATGCGACCTGCTTTACTTAGGATATAATCCAATGTTTTAATAATAAACTGTCAATCATTTACGGACACATAACAGTGATTTTATTCCCTGTACCACATCCCGTGTGATTCGTCCATCCACATACTACATCTCACTGTACGGAGTTACTGCCCGTACAGTTACACATTTTGTCGCTCGCATGACTAAAACTCCTATCTCATTTTTCTCATTTTTTAGCTGATTTGAATTTGGACAACTACATTTTTCTATTCGTTATTCTTTACATTTTTCACTAAACGTCGTACCTCAATGTTATTTGGATCTCAAAATATAACCATTTTGAAAGGCAACAATATGTAAAGAATGGCGAATAGAAAAATTTAGTTTTCCTAACAGAAATCAGCTGAAAAATGAGATAGGACTTTTAGTCACGCGAGTGACATTTTAATATAAAAATATGTATATTATTTGGCCTTTTCAATATCATATAGCAGCCCCGGTTAATTGTAGACTTTCATTGTAACAGTAAAAAATACTCAAGATGTTATTTTTTTCCATAAGAAAATAGTAATTTTTTTTTTGGTTTTGACTTTAATCATCGACATCATCATCTGCCTAGCCTTTTTCCCAACTATGTTGGGGTCGGCTTCCAGTCTAACCGGAGGGGTTTTGACTTTAATATTTAGGTATAAAATGTTCGACACTTGAATGATGACCTTTTACGGTCATATTTAGTCTAAGATTTGCAGTAAGATCGACCTTTACCCATCTGTTTAACATAATCAACCTATAATGTTCCCACTGCTGGGACACAGGCCTCCTCTCTACGAAAGGGTGTGAGCTGTAATCTACCACGCGGGCCCAGTGCGGGTTGGAGCTGTCACATGTCTTCGAATTTTTGGTTCTAGAACATGCCGGGTTTCTTCACGATGTTTTCCTTCAACATTTTGAAAGCAGTGCTGATGACCATCTTATTCTGTTTACCGGATGATAATTATTTTGTATTCAATATATGTATACTGTGGTTTAATCAATTTGGCTAGCTAAACTTCGCAGACGCGATGGGTATCAATATCTAAACATGATAAAACGAAAAATAAATAAATTTGATGACTTTGTTTGTGGGGTCATCGGCCGCAGTTATTGTAGTCACTTTAATATCGGTAAAAAAAACTGTCTTTTAGGGTTCCGTATCCAAATGGCAAAAAACGGAACCCTTATGGATTTGTCATGTCTATCTGTCTGTCCGTCCGTATGTCACAGCCACTTTTTTCCGAAACTATAAGAACTATACTGTTGAAACTTGGTAAGTAGATGTATTCTGTGAACCGCACTTGAACCGCATTAAAATCGTTCGAATTAACGTTAGATACGTGTACCCAGGGCGTCTGTGCTACGTTCACAGGAAAGACTAGAGTGATACGTCTGTGTTAATCTCATCTTCATGCGAAATAAAATCGCAAAAGCAAATTATTTTTCAAGGGAATTCCCAAGCTATTTTATACCGCAGTGCGCGGTCTCTAGAATATTTGTATTGTTTACAGATTGGCGATTATTATCCACAACCATGAATATTCGTAGTGCGTGCTTAGCCTATGTAAAGAATGATTATAAAAGAAGGTTTTTCTTTATGTTTGTATGTCGTCTTTAAAAATAGTAAAAACAACTGTTTGTCAAAATATTTTTTTTTAATTGTTAGGACATATGTAGGTACTTAAGTCATCTTAGTGAAATGTCTTTTGAATCTCTTAAGTCTACCTTTTATTTGAAATAGCTGATCACCTCAACAGCATTCTTCATAGATTTTCCGACTGTCCAATTTTTTCGTTACTTTTAGGCAACTATGCAATTTTTCGAGAGAAAAAAATAATTTTGGTTTTAGTAAAGTTTAGAGTGTAAATGTTTATTTCATCTGTATTGGGAAGCTTATTTTTTATTTTTGCGTGTTGGGTACATTTATTTGTTTAACAGTGTAAATTATTAAAAATAAGAAAAACACGCTTCAAATGTTTTTACATGATCATATTGTAAAAACATTGCTGTTTGTTTGCAATTTTTATGAAGCAGTTTGCAAAATGTGGTTTTCAATTTATAGGTGTTCTTATAAGTAGGACCGAAAACGGTACTAGCCCGAATCGTGCACATTCCAATTCATTTGCATAAATTCACAATTAGTATTTCTAAAATCAAATACGAATTTTTGAATTCACTGCTCGTAATTCCAGTCTCTCAAAATAGCCGAATACGTTTTAAATTCGAAGAGCTCGACTTTCGAGCTCATCTCTAAACTCCAGAGCGAGAAAAAATAAAACAAAATCGGGGCTATTCGAAATTCAAACACCATGGAGAGAGTCTATTATCGGCTGCCAAAAGCCGTCCGCTGCATATAGATAAGCAAGTTGAAATGGAAATGTGCGACTGTGCGACAGCTGTGTCTATGCAAATGCACTGGACAATTTAAATTTGGAATTCCGTGTAACCGCCCCTCGCTTCTGGAATGGATTTTAATGATTTTAATATTCGAAATTCTGCTGGCTGGTTTGGCGGATTAACTCGAGTAGTTCGGATTTATCATTTCTAAGTTATACGTATAAGTGGTCCTGGATAAGGTTCTTGGATTTTTGTATGTGGATTTACAAGGAATATTGGTATAGTATGTACTCAATATAATAATATATTATCTAAATAAATAATAAGACCCACATTTCATCAGTTAAATTATTAGTAAAATTCAAAATTAAAGAAAAGAAAAGAAATTTAAAAAATCAGAAAACCAAAAACCCTCCCCAAAAACCTGTAACAGCCCTAAAAATATTTTTATTGCAAATTGGACAAGGAAACACCTTCTTACGGGCAGTTGGTAAAACTTGGCCCATTTTGCCAAGAAATTTCCGATTCCACAAGTTTAAATTTGATCATAATCACTTGGTAGAACTCCAGTTATCCTGTAACATTGAATATATAGAGCCTTGTTTAGTAAAGATGATCTTTTAAATTAGAATTTGGCGGTGGAGGCGGTTTGGATTCTCGGAAAGGTAAAATGAGTTGGAGAATTATTTCGGAATATAAATAGGATATATTTTGGGATGCATGAAGAAGCCTCCTCGTGTAGCGCAGTTTGTTCCGCCAGTTACTCAACTGAACCGAGCGCTCGCCGCCTCCTGCACAGTCACACCCAACACCTTATTTGACTGGCCAATTCTTACCTTGCGGTGGTAGCGCTAACGCCCGCCTGGTTTGCAACCACCCTCCCACCGGAGTTCGGCGTTAAGCAGCTTGCTGTGTTTTATCGATGCGTGGCCGTGGTAGTTCCAGTGCCTTCTTCTGGCCACGCTCGTTCAATCATAGACTTCATCCATCGCTTTCCATCAGGCGTGATCGAGGTCAAGAGCGGGCCCATTCAGAAATAAACCAAACATTATAAATTGAAACATGGGTGACAAATACGATTTTCTATATAATATGACGCCTTTTTTCCCAGAAGGGTTCGGCAGGATGTACATACATAGTACACATATACACATATTACGGATATAATTTAAGTCCCATAGACCAAGCCTATTTGCCCTCGACCGGGCACGTCTCCAGAACCCGGGCTACTAAGAAATTCCCGATGGAAAATCTCAATAACTCGGATGTTGACATATTTATGTATAGCATTATAGTAAATCGATGTTTAATATTTGCATGAAGATTTTCAGTTAAATGTTATGTTGTTGGCTTAATTGCTACGCATTTTGGTGTTAACTGTAAGTGCAGCAATCAATCACACTAATATCACACTATCCTAATATCCTACTTCCTACTATCCTATTCTACTTCCTACTAATATTATAAATTCGAAAGTTTGTGAGGATGTTTGTTACTCTTTCACGTAAAAACTACTGAGCGGATTTTGATGAAACTTTACAGTAATATAGCTTATACATCAGAATAACACATAGGATACTTTTTATCCCGATATTCCCACGGGAGCGACACTTATGCGGGTGAAACCGCGGGGCGCTGCTAGTAATATTATAAAGGCGAAAGTTTGTGAGTGTGTGTGTGTGTATATGTTTGTTACTTCTTCACGCTCAAACGGCTGGACCAATTGTGATAAAATTTTGTATGGATGTAGCTGATACCCTGGATTAATATATAGGCTACTTTTTATTCCCATATTCCCACGGGATCGACATTTACGTGGATAAAACCGCGGGGCGTAGCGTTGCTGTAATTATAAATAAATAATTGACGCATGACCCATGTTGGCGACTTTCATGCTATTATGAGGAAGAAACCAGCGTCAATATTGGGTAGGTTGCGCGGAAGCTCCAACAGCATCCTTAAAACATTATTGGACAAAGTGGACAGTCCCTTTATAAGGCACTGGGTACGGAGGCACGTGCCATTGTGTGTTGAGCCACGTCTTTTTTAGTTGTATTAGTTTTTAAAAGTTTTGTAGGCTAGGCAGATGATGATGATGATGAGTTTTTAAAAGTTTAATAACATAGTTTTTAAGCCATTGTTACTAGCATTATATGGATTATGTTTACTTGTATGTCATCATCTGCCTAGCCTTTTCCCAACTATGTTGGGGTCGGCTTCCAGTCTAACCGGATGCAGCTGAATACCAGTATTTTACATGGAGCGACTTCCTATCTGACCTCCACAACCCAGTTACTGGGTAATACGATACCCCGTGGTAAGACTGGTTGTCAGACTTTCGGGCTTCTGACTACCCGTAACGACTGTCAAAGATCCACGAATGACAGCCGGGACCAACGGCTTAACGTGCTTTCCGAGGCACGGAGGGGCCTTGGTATGTAAAGATGGTCACCCATCCATGGACCAACCGCGGCAAGCATAGGTAGCTTAACCTGATCAATCGACCCGTGCGGCTGATATTACTTAGCTACAATAGCCCCTATGTGTACATGTAAGTGAAGTCCGAAATAAAGAATCCATACTAATATTATAAATTCGAAAGTAACTGTGTCTGTATGTTACCTTTTCACGCCTAAACCGCTGAACCGATTTAAATTAAATTTGGTATAGAGATAGCTTGAGTCCCGTGAAAGGACATAAGATAATTTTTATCCCGATATTCCCACGGGATCGAGACTTAAGCGGGTGAAACCGCGGGGCGCAGCTAGTATATTATATAATTTACTTATTATTTGCCCGTCCTGGGAATCAAACCCCACGCTCAGCCGTACCGCTTGCGACCGCTAGACCAGCGAAACAGTCCTAGCTTAAGATGACAAAGAAGAAGAATCGCTTACCCAACACAGAGCAACAACCAAACGAGAATCAGGCGCACTATATCACGATATCCGTTACTCTATGCGCCATACTTCAAAGTTATCTGTGACAGTAATTGGCCATTCGGTGCTTCAGGCGTAAGGATAGTAACACATATGCACTTCTGGAAATCTTTGAATGTGATGTGTTTGGTAGTTTACGTTAGTGTTGTATGGCTTTTGAGTGATATACTTGTTTTCTTCAATATTATCATTAAAAAAAACGGCCTAGTGCGAGTCGGACTCGCACACGAAAAGTTCCGTCCCACAAGGCAAAAAACGCCGCAAAAACATGTTTCATGCATGTAGGCATGATCCCCTTTAGTTTTTACTTTTATTTTATCTACATTATAGAGTGACTGGTAATTAGTGACCGATACTATATACATTTAGGTATATAAAATTCAAAGTCCTGCAACGCACAGCCTAAACCGCTGATCCTAGAGACATGAAATTTGGAAGGTATGTTCTTTGTGAAGAGTAGGTGGATACCTAAATTTCACGCGGACGAAGTCGCGGATCGAAGCTACTTTCTACATAATGGTAGGCAATTATAGATTGGTTCACCACAGTTTGACGGATACTAAAGTGCGGCCGACGAGAGAATGCGTTTTCGACACTCTTGTCAGTTTCATACAAACGGTGTTTTGCGAATTTGATCTTTATTAACGCATTATCTGAACGAGCCGGACTGTAGAGTAGTAGACGAGCACTTATAAACTGTATTTAGGTTGAAATTTCGAAATGGGGTGGTAAGGGAAGGTACCTTATGCGTTGTAGCTACAAGAAAACGCCCTTAGAAGACTGTCCTTAATTGATATTAAAAAAAAAAATCGCATGCGTGTTTTTTACTCTGGTTTCGCGCACTAGTACGGGTAATTACAACCAAGATACCATATACACCATTCACGCAGTTAGAGCTACAACTCAGATACAGCTAGTGTAAAATAAATATGAACTGAAAAATATACATACTCGTAGTTCAAACAAAATCCCAATATAAAACGGTAGATATCTATACCATATTTTCTGAAACGCGCACGAAATTGTTTTACCGTTGCTTGGTCCTAGGGTTTCATCAGGAATAACGATTTATATTCGAATAACGGTAACGCTTAGTTATTTTAATTGTGATGGATTTTGTAAAAGTGCAAATTGGTTTTGTTTGTGCAAGTGTGAATTTAGTCATTATATTGTCTGTTTTAATTAGAAAAGAAAGAAAGAAAAAACGTTTATTTGCGGTGAACATGACGCAAAAATAAGCATAAACACATAAATAAAATGAAAAAGAAGGTAAGGGAAATATGCGTCACATCCACGCAAAACGGCTATCGCTCAGCATTATGCTGCGACCCTATGCAAGACAGAGCCCCAGCGCTGGTTTTCAGCGACAGACGGCGGAATTCTAATAGTATCTGATTAAAATGTAATCAAATGGATCAAACTTGAGTCGTCGGAGTACTCGTGGCGCCGCGGGCGGCCGCGCTACCTTTTCAAGTTTCACAAGCGATACTATGTATTATAGTAATGAAGATAAAGTTTAAAATTATATGACAATGAAACTGCTTCACTGCCGTCTCGGTGTGATCTGAAAGTTTGCACGTCAATTACCCTTCCAGCATGTATATTTATTTAACCATTTATGTAAAGACGCCAGCAAATCAAGCTACTACAATCTGTCAAATTTCTATAATAGATTTTCAAGTTTATCGCTAAAGCATAAGATTCAGGGTTGATTGGGAAAACTTCACAGTTTCGGGTAGCTTGATGTGCTGGCCTCTGTACAAAGCCGCAAAGGTACTGATTATATTAGAATTTAGTCATGGTAATTCATTTATACAATAATAATTATGATTTCTATTCGCCAATTTAATTTCCCAATAATGGATTCGACGTTCATCATTTGATTTCCCGGGAGTGTCAATATTGTTTTTGATGGTAATTAAATTATCCGCCGATAATAATTAATTCATTCTGCTTTGTTTTGTTAACAATAAGCGATACCTAATCTGATTAATAATAATGGGTTCAATTTCAGTCTAAACAAAAGGCAAATTCCAGTAATTAAAAACGTTCATAATCTAGTCGCAATATCATCTCAGCGACGATCAATGTCAAAAACTTGTCAAAAATGTTGGGAAATTAGAGGTATTTTTGACAGATTGCGACTGATACCAGACTGTGAACATTCTTATAATTGCGAGAATTAGCCCTCAGATCTGAGTAGTGGTGGCCCAGTGGTAACGACCCTAACTTACGAGTTGTAGGTCGTGCTTTACTTTGTGTAAATTATTTCATCACCACTGATCTCAAAACGGTGAAGGAAAACATCGTGCGGAAACCGACACGTTCTAGAACAAAAAAAAAAACGAGTGTGCTTATGACCACACGACTGAAGTGAAACTTCTTCTTAGATATACGGAACGTATTTGGCTATGAGAAGAAGAGAGAAAGAAAATGTGCGCGCGCACGGCTGTCTCTTGCTTATATCCCCCACTCAACTCCCGTTCGCCTCGCCCGATCACACTTTTCGTAACGCTTACGTCACGCGTTCGCCAGCTTACTCCCCAAGTCAAGCGTGCGTAAAGAAGTTTCACTTCAAAAATTCGAAGATATGTGACATCAACCCGCAGGGTAATTGCGCAAAATACTAACAGTAGCAATGGCTTTTATTTTGACAGTTCAACAACATTCATTGCGTTATTTTCGATGTTGAGCAGACTAATTTATCGAATATATGAATCAATGGATTAGGAATATGCTTCAAAATGATTCAGATTGTGATTGACTTTCAGTGCTTCTGATTAACGTTCAGTGCTACTTTGTTTTGTTGATAATAAGAAACACCTAATCTGGTTAACCCTGTCCTTTATAATATTGGGTTCAATTTAAGTCTAAACAGCGAGGTAATTACGTAACACACTATATAACAGTAGCAATGGCTTTCATTTTGACAGTTCAACAACATTCATTGCGTTATTAGAGTTGTTGAGCAGACAGAGTTTTCGAACACATGAAGCAATGGGTTAGCAATATCCTTCAAAATGATTCAGATTGTGATTTAAAGTATGTTATGAAATTAGGGTGCAGGTTAGGTACCTACAGACGCCAGCACATCAAGCTCCTACAATCTGTCAAATTTATTTAATAGATTTACAACTTTATCGCTTAAGTATAAGGTTTAAAGTTGATTGGCAAAATTAGACAGTTTCGGTTTGCTTGATGTGCTGGCGTCTGTACATTCGAGTCATGTTCTGACCAACTAGAATAAAGATGTTCAGAACTAACACTTACATTACCCAATCAGCAAGTTTTCAACCGTGTTAAAAAGACTGTGTTTTTTTGCAAATATCCTGACATTAGCTTGTATTATTACGAAAAATCTTTCGTAGTTCCAATAATTCGGGTTTTGCGAAAATCCTAGCAAAGTCGTCCAAAAACGCAGCTTTATCTCTCAAATTAATCACACATAAACCGTAATTAAGCAACATTTATCCACTCAGTTAAAACGCATTTCATTTGCATCCAATTAAAAATCCGTGCACTCCATTTATTTGCGAAAAATGCGAAAAAAAATCATATGAAAATTTTATTTTTACTTCGGTCAAAGGCAAAATTTTTTCATATTCATATTTCAGAGATAAACCAACAGCCTTACTTCACCGCACTACGACCGCAGATGTAAATCATAAATACAAAAATGAAAACCAAGTGAAACACAACATTATTTCTATACCAATAAGGTCGATAATCGGTTTTGATTAAATAGTTTAAGGTTAGTTATAAATAACCAGTGTCTGGATTATTTGTTAAGGATATAAGTTCCATTTTAGAAGCATTTTAAATCGTTCCACACCAGAGTAGGTAAATCTGCCTTGGAAAATGTTTATGTCAGATTTTTTGGGGATCCGTACAGTGTTTATATGTTTTATTCTGTGACTAGTGGAAAAACAGAGTGGTTTCGGGAAATTGTAAATACAATTTTAAGCTCTTTAGGCAAAACTGGACAATAATCATAGGTCATATATTATGTTCAGGTCGGCACATTTGTTGAACAATTAAGTCAACCGGAATCAATGGCATCACTTTTTCGGCTTTCATTCGGCTCGTGCCAATCGGAAAACTCCGTTCGGCATCTACCCTCGCTAAATCATGTTCGGGTCAGCTCTGCATAATTACTATTTTTTTTTGGAAGTTATCTGATGACCATAAAAATTTCGTGTGGGAGTCGCAAAGAAACTGGAACTGAAACTGAAACTAGTACTGTATTACCTGCACCCTAATTACATAACACACTATCAATCGGAATCAGAATCATTTTGAAGCAAATCGCTTAATCCATTGCTTCATAAGTTCGAAAAATTTGTCTGCTCAACACGTAAATGACGCAATGAATGTTGTTGAACTGTCAAAATGAAACCGATTCCGATTGATAATGTGTTACGCAATTACCCCGCTGGACAATAAAGTATTTATATTTCTATTCTTTCCCATTCTCATCCACTATATAATATTTTTAACCCCCTTACACCAGAATATACCTATACCTCCCTACTATTTTTCTTGTAAGCATGTTTAAAAGCTTCGTGATTATTATTCAGAATCACGGAACGCGGCCGCGCTGTTGCGTATTAGACACGTTTTAATACGCGCGTACTGGCGTATACTGTCGTATCGTAGCGCGTATTATGTAAAGATGAAGGGTGGAGAATAATGAAGGAAGTAAATGTGATTGAAGGGAAGCTCGAAGGTTGTTTGTTACAAATTGCAAAAAGTCTTGCCCCAAACAGTAAGTGTCGTGTTTGTTTCATTTATTTATTTAACCATTTATGTACAAACATAATATATAAACAGACAAGAAAAAAATAACAAAAAGTACGATCAAAGGTGATGTTTATTTTAAAAGAAATAAAAAAACAATTATAATCAATTTATTCTAATTTTTCTGTTTTTTTGTTAATCTTTTTTTATATTACGGACGCTTTTAACGTGCATGTGTTTCTGCATCGTTCTCACTGTATAATTTCGACATGAATGATTTAACAAATATTTTGTAACAATATTTCGATTTTATAGAGTATCCTTGGAGTTTCCCGTTGTTCTCCTTGAGTAGAGAGACCTACTACGTTTTTGAATGGGCAAATAGCTTCATCTTACTGACTGACCCCTTGACAATTCCAAAGTGCCTTTAATTGGTTTAATTAATAATAATGTAAATGTTAATAGTTTGAGTTTGGGCAATATTTGTTAAAAAAAATTATGGTAATGAAAAAGATGATTTTAAGTAGAAATGATTTTTTTTACTACGTCTATGTTTACCTATTACCTATTCCTACCCTAGATTTGTAACTTTTCCCGTATAACGTAGATCATTCTTGAAAATAGTTTAGATTCAATTCAATTCAATTTTTATTCAGTAACAATTCACATTGCTTTCGAAGATAATCTAGCATGAAACATTAACAACATTATTAGATATTTATGTACAATTAAAAAAGAATACATGCAATTCAATTTTATTTCGGTTTAAAGTATCCATGTTAGAATGTACTTGATATATTATATATTTGTCGGCGGCATTGTCATTTCTCTAAGTTGGAAACAACACGTGCGCCAATCACGCCATCGACAAGTACGTCACTCGACTTCTTCCACCGCCCCACTACTCGACTTGTTTTGCTACCAGTATAAAAGAGCGAGCGGCGAAGCAGCGGGGAGGACTTGACCATTGGACATCGTATGGACAACATGTGCTCAGACATTTGCTAATGTGATTAAATTGTTCGTGAAATTATAATCTGATTTGAACTGCAAACTGTTTTTCTATTGCGCAAGTAACCAACACTACCCACTGAATGCCCACAGTAATTAAAATATCCTGATAATAACGAGACACGTTTATACCTTCTCCGATATAATTTAAATTTATAATTCAATACACTGCATTATGAACCTAAAAGCGGTACAATAAGACCCACTTTTCAAGCAACAGTATTGAAAAAAATTAATCCTCCTTGAACTTCGCCTCAATTCTGCATTTAAATTCTTTTTACCACAAAAATTTTAACGTCAGATAAATAAATTCCTCTTCCCTTTTTCTTTTCGTTGCGTAATATAAGATTATCTTGAGGAAGGAATTAAAAAGCGAGATTCCCAAAAAAACAGAAGTTCTTTGGTTCTTTTTTTTTTTCTTGTATCTTTAAGCAACTCGAAACATTATAAATCAGATATTTCTGATCACAACGAGGTATCACATTCTTCTGAATTAAACTCAGTAGGCAGTTGTTTATAACGCAAGATATGTCCGATATTATGTGGCATAAACTGAACATAAACGCCCGTATCTTTTGATTGCGTTGACTTAGAAGATTTTTCACTGCTTCAACGGATTGCAGCCTTGATATTAATTTAAACTTGAAAACTCTACGCGTTCCTGAGAAAAAGGGTCTTGACAGACAGACATACGGACAACGAAGTGTTCTTATAAGGGTTCCGTTTTTCGTTTTGAGGTACGGAACCCTAAAAACGAATAACGTGCAAAGAGTAGGCGAATTGAAGGAAAGCCTTATTTAGGCGAGCGACTCAAGCGTTAGTTATCAAATTACGAATTATTTTATGTTGTTATAATTGTTATTATTACCGACCACTAGCCCTACGGTTAAATTAATGTCGCCATTGTAGCGGTACGTTGTATTTGCCGTCATCTTGATGACAGAAAATAATGGATGAATCATAAAATCAGATATTATTGCTGCGCTGTCCATAGTAAGATATTAATGGTCGTGACTGTTACCTATTTTGCTGTTTTTAGGGTTCCTTACCTCAAAAGGAAAAAATGGAACCCTTATAGGATCACTTTGTTGCCCGTCTGTCTGTCTATCAAGACCATTTATCTCGGGAACGCGTGGAGGTATCGAGTTGAAATTAAAACCATTTACTCAGGTCTATAGTCCCTTTAGCTGTGAAAAAAATTAAAACTTCTAAGTTAACGTAAAAAAGATATGTCCGTTTATGCCGCAACAAACGTATGTTTCGACATTCTCAAGGGAATAAAAATGTATAGGGTAATTCCCGTTGACCTAGAATCATGAAATTTGGCAAAAACCAAACTTATGTGGCACAAGTAAAGGAAAAAATCCGAAAACCGTAAATTTGTAGTTACATACCTACAAATTTATACGGAAACCTCAGTGCGCGAGTCCGACTCGCACTTGACCGGTTTTTTTAAATATTGAATTTGAATTATTCTATCACCTTGTAATTAATGGTTGTTTTGAAAGGTACGTTAAAATGTCGGTCCGAATTGTTAAAAGTTTATTCCTAATGACTGTCGTTAATAATAGGTTTGAAATCTAACAACTGATCTAATCTAGTAATGTCGGTTGGTATTGCCCAGTAATTTGGTTGTGGAGGTCAGGTGGTAGGTCCTTTAAAAATATTAATGAATGAATGAATGAAGATCCAATAGATCTGGCAAGATTTAAAGGTGACCCAAACTTGGAAAATAGTAAGGCATATTATAAAATCTTACACGTACGTAGATTTTCCCAATCAACCTTGAACCTTATGCTGTAGCGATAAAGTTGAAAATCTATCAAAGAAATTTGACAGATTGTAGTAGCTTTATGTGCTGGCGTCTGTACCTACACAGGGCAGAAATTAAAAAGTGAGATGCAACAGATTTCACTTAAAACTACAGTCAAGAGGCAAAAAAGCAGCGAAGCTTACGAGTTGCTTATTGAGAAACGAACTGGTTACAGTAACAAGAGTGGTTACAGTAGACCGCCATACTCCGGAATTATTTCAATATCTTAAAGTCCTGACCACAACTAGAAAGCTCGAGCTTTCATGCGGAAACCACATCAGGACAGCTGACGCCTTTGTTCGTTTAGATAAACTCTCTGATTTGTAGAAGGAAATGTGGCAGAAAATGCTTCACATTTAAGACTATGGTCTGTTCCAAAAGTATTTGTTGAAAATGTAAACAAATGGATGAGCAACTTACATATGGTTGCCAATTTGTAGCGCCACTTACAAAAGTGCTTTGATTAGATTATTTGAATTATTAAATCTGAATTTCAAATTTTAACTCACTTTAAACATGTTTTTTATTTGACAATTATAAATAAACTAACGCCTTTTTCTCATGGGGGCAGGCAGAAACTACAAAATGCCGCCTGCTACGATCCTTAATTACCCTTTTACCTCAAATCGTTTACGTTCATACATCTGCATAGCTATTCACAACCATACGTCAGGCTATCGTATCGAAAATGACACATTTCCGTAACCTGATTTGACGTGCCCCCGACAGCAAATAGCTGTTGGAAGAATAGCGGGCGTCTATTAGATTTAAACCGACAAAATTTTCGGGTTTTGAATTTGTGAACAGCGTTTAGAAGACTCCTACGATAACATTAATTGATGTACGATGCGGAAGCGTATCGAGTATTTGTGAATAGCTATCATATGCTGGTCAACACGCACGCCGGTTACAACTACGCACCTGACCTTTCTAAAGAACATCACCAATAAGGTCATTATTTATGTCGTTTTAGGGATTTTCCTTTATAAACAATAAATAATATTATATTCTATAAAAAAGGCTGTCCACGTTTCAGCACCTCCTGGTAAGTGGGGGTACTGGCGAGTCGCAAACCTAGCTAAAAAAAGCGATTTTATTAACCATAAAATTTTACACAAGCATCAGGACCCAGCTTTAATCGAAGAGTGCGGTCGCTCAAAAAAAAAATCCAACCATTTGTATAAAAATCTAACTAAACTTGAAAAATATCTTTAAATTGCTACCACAAGAACCTTCAACGATCCATAAATAATCCTATGAGAGTTCCGTACATTTTTCGTGCGTCCAATTTCCATCGTTCAATTTGTATAGCTCAACGTCTCTAACAGAACGGAATAGGGTACATAATTCTTTGCACTCTGTATCAATATTATAACCAATGGATTCAGTGATCGGGTTATGCTATATTGCATTGGGAATTTCTTGTGTGGGGATACTCGGGTCGTCAACTTCCTCGAAAGGTTGGGTTATATGTTATAGGAAGGATTTCTTTGGAAATCGGTGAATGGAATAAATCTCGTTGTGAAGCTAAGGATGTGGAAAGGGCAGCAAAAGGCTATTTATACAGACGGAATGGTGAGAAAAGGAAACGAAAATATCTGCTTGATATCACCTCTTTTCCATTCAATGGTACTTTCAAATTACTTGGGCCCAGTAGATGGTCACCAGTGGCGTCCATTCTGTCCTCAAAAGAGCAGAGAGGTAATTCTCGTAATTTTAAGAACGTTCATAGTCTGATCTCAGTCTCAATCTGTCAAAAATACCTCTCTTTCTTTTTCTTTCTTTTTTTTCTTTCTTTCCTTAACACAAGTTTTTGACATTGATTGTCGCTGAGCGACTAGATTTTGAACGTTAAAAATGTTACGGGGGTTGGCCTTCAGGTCTATGGACACTCGGGATAGCAAGTGGACGTCCTATGATATCTTGCAAATAATAAAAAATAAAAAGAAATACAATCTAAGTTTATATACCCTCTCCGATTTTTTTATAAGGGATTAGAAGATCAAAATATGTAATACTAGCTGCGACCCGCGGTTTCACCCGCGTATCTAAATGTCGATCCCGTGGGAATATCGGAATAAAACGTAGACTATGTTAATCCAGGGTGTCAGCTACCTCCATACAAAATTTTATCAAAATTGGTCCAGCTGTTTGAGCGTGAAGAAGTAACAAACATATAAACACACCCTCACCCTCACACACACACTCACAAACTTTCACCTGTATAATATTACTGTGATGGTATCATAATTACTAAAAGGCTTCATTTATTCCAATTTATCTTTGTCTTGCCTTTTATCTCAATTTATTTGCACGTTGACTGTTCATCTCTTAACTACCAGGGCTTATTTTAAATTGTCTCTTCATTTTATTTTTTTACATTTTTCTCTTATATAGCAGCAACAAGAATAATGTACCCGGGATTTTGTAATATCTTGGTTTAAAAGAGTGTCCTTGGAGTGTCTTGCCCGTTCTTCTCCATAGAGATCTAATTTTAGAATGGGCAGTCAGCTTCAACTTTCTAACTAACTAACCGACTCTTTGACAATTGAAAAGTGCCCGTAAATGGTTTAATTGAAACAAATGCTTTAAATTTGAGTTCGATACAAAATAAATATTTTTTGCTGCATAATTATTGACATACTCGTAATTATGATGAACAACGTCCGCAAAATTACAATTTAAAAATATCTGTCATTAGTTCAAGCATAATTATTGGGTGAGTTATGTGTAAGTCTCACGTAATAGTCTCACGTAATATCACGTAATTTCTTTGTCCAGGCGGTTTTCCTTTGGAATGCGCTCCCTCAGAATATCAGGACGGTAACCAATCGGTTCACATTTAAAGTGAAAGCTCGAGAACACATACACAAGAAGTTGGCAGATTCGTCTCAGAATTGAGTTGTCGTAGGGTTTCTTGTTTATGTCTCATAACTTTTTTTATATATATATATATATATTGTTGTATGTATGTATATATGTATTTATTCTTATATTCTTATATCTTTTATAAATATTTTCTAATTTTTTTTTTCACTATTATTGCACCTGCTGTGAATTGTCTCTGCATCACCCTAAGGTAGACTGGTAGAAAATGCCCAAGGCATTAAGTCCGCCTTTGTACAGTTTTTACTTGTGCATAAAGTTTTAATAAATAAATAATAAATAAATAATAGATAGAGGCCTCTCTTTTCAAGTGTCAATCCCCTGTGCCAGTCTCTTCAGCCTCATCCAAGAGGCTGGCACAAGGGCGCCTCTACCTACTTACACAACATACATACATAATCAGCCTATAATGTTCTCACTGCTGGGACACAGGCCTCCTCTCAGTGAGAGGGAGTGGGCTGTAATCCACCACGCGGGCCCAGTGCGGTTTGGCAGATGTCACATGTCTACAAATTTTTGGTTCTAGGACATGCCGGTTTCCTCAAGATGTTTTCCTTCATCGTTTTGAGAGCAGCGGTGATGAAATAATTTGCACAAAGTAAAGCACCTGTCGGGATTCGAACCTACGACCTACAATTCGTAAGTCGCGGCCGTTACCACTTGGCCACCACTGCTCTCTGACTTAATGCGACCAAAAACAAATGTGATAAAATGCAAGGTAATTATGGTAACACTCGATCACTTACCGGAAGTGAAACCTTAAATGATAAATGTCCTCTCTTATCTCTGTTTTCAGAGCATTACACACATTCAGAATTTATTAAACGCGGTTGGGTTTTGTCTCACATTTTTATTTGTTTATCTTCATCGTTTGGCCTTTTTGATGTCAGCGTGATGGTGTCGGCTCGTGTGTTAAATTAACGATAATTACTGAAGGGTCATCATTTATATCCGGGCCCTATCAGAATACCAGCGCTGCAATTATTTTTTTTTTTGGTTGTTTTTAATGTAACTTTCTTAGTTTAAAAAATGCTCCTTTTTTACTAGTTGTATTTCCTATGCGTGTCCCAAATAAAATCTTTTTCTTTCTTTTTATTAAGTTTTTTATTTAAGTATTACAAATAAGCCTGCACTTTTCCTCGATCTCGCCTCGTGGAAAGCGATGGATGAGGTCTATGATGGAACGAGCAAGCCCAGAAGATGCCTGTTCCTCTTGCTTTGAAGGCTGAACACAGACGCTGGCAGAGAGTTTCACAATTTGGCCGTGCGCATAATAAATATGGAGAAAAAGTACTTGAGTACTTATGGTGTGAATGGGGATAGCTACTCTCTGTTTCAAAAGTATTTAGTGAAAGTGTAAATAAACCCTGTTTAGGTTAATTTCTTATGTAATCACCCACTAAATGGAATAAGTGACACGTTCATCTGTATTTAATTTATGTCTATATAACATACCTCAACTTTTCCTAACTGTGTTGGGGTTGGCTTCCAGTCTAACCAGTGTGGCTAAGTAACAACAGCCGCAGGGGGTCGATCGATCAGGTTAAGCTAAGCTTGCCGCGGTTGGTCCGTGGATAGATCTATCTTTACATATCAAGACCGCTATCATCATGTAAAGCCGTTGGTCCCAGCTGTCATTCTTGGAACTTTGACAGTCGTTACGGGTCGCCAGATGCCCGAAAGTCTGACAACCAGTCTAACCAAGGGTTATCGTATTACCTAGTAACTGGTTTGTGGAGGTCTGATAGGCAGTTGCTCCATGTAAAATACTAGTATCCAGCTGCATCCGGTTAGACTGGAAACCGACCCCAACATAGTTGGGAAAAGGCTAGGCAGACGATGCAGATGATGGTGTTATGAATAATTTAACGTGAAATTTAAAACAGGAAACGCTGCAGATGTTTCTAAACAAATCAAAGCTACGCGTCTGCTAACATACTCACATGAAATCTACACCATGATGTAGAATCAAATATTCAGGAAAGATTTGCCCGCTCTAAGATACAGATGGTGCCATCGTAGTGATGTGATATGTGTCGATATTTATTTAACTTATCGATAATTATGTTATTAAAAAAACAGTTTTCAAACTATTTTCCAGAATTGTTGCCCTACTCGTCACTGTTAGATTCGCCATTAAAAATAAATATAATTATTACTTTTTATCATGACTAAATGTTCTTTTAATTGGCTAATTAGCAAGTGTGTTGAAAATTTTCTTTGTCTTTATCTTCAACCGAAAAAAATCCGATTTAGCTGGTCCTTCCCCAATAATCACCACAACATTGCAGGATAATTTCCAAGAAAATATTTACATTATTTGAAAGTTAAGTCTTCAAATAATAGCGGCAATATAAATACACACTCAACTGTCTATCTATTACGGGTCATGAGATACAGCCCGCTGGCAGACAGACGGACGGACGGACAGCGGAGGTTTAGTAATAGATTAGTAGTAGTCCCGTCAGCACCCTTTGGGTTCAGAACCCTAAAAAGGGAGGAGGAAGAATCATTCAGAAGAATCATCAATCATTTGATGCCGGATATCTTTAGATATTATATGTTTCTGTCGGCGGAGGAAACGCAGCGAATATTAAATACAATCCATCTGCGCCATAAAACGTTTTCACAACTAATAAACTTTCTGGTTATTAAACTGGGCACTTCAAAACAAAAACATAATTCCTGCCCCAAACAATTAGAAACCCTCCTAGGATTGACAAATACAACTATATATGTATAATATAATAATATATACGGTCATAAAACTTTCTGTACAGTGTACACGTTATACATTAATTAGTTTGAAATACTTCAAAAGCTTTAATTAACACAAACTTTTATCGTTCCCAACTACACAGTTAACATTAATGAATAAAGTTTGTCTTGTTTTTATTATGAGTGCTATCTTTTAATTGGTTATTGTGATTAAAGTAATATATTATCAAATAGAATAATAAAAACGTAAATATCATGAGGCGACTCAAAAGGTTGCTCAACTTAAATGGGACTAGGCAGGACATGTCTGCCGTATGCCGGACAAACTGTTGGCCCAAATAGCGCAGAACTGGTGCCCTGAGACAGTGAGGCGGGGTCGCGGCAGACCACGTAGGAGATGGCGGGACGAGCTGGATAGATTCCGTCAAAACTGGAAGGAGGACGCGCGGGCTCGCGAAAGATGGAAGGAGTGGAGGGAGGTCTTTGCCCAGGAGTGGGACAGTGCAGGCTAGAAATAATAAATAAAATTCATGAGGCGAGCAAAATGACTTTAGAATATAACGAATTACTTAAAAAGAAGGATGTAAATATAATACTTAGAAGATTGAGCTCATCACACATCCCACATGGAGCAGTGGTGGCCCACTGGTAACGACCGCGACTTACGAGTTGCAGGTCGTAGGACACAACCCAGTCAGGTACAAATTATTTTATCACCACTGCTCTCAAAACGGTAAAGAAAAACATCTTGAGGAACCGGCATATCCTAGAAACAAAAATTCTAAGACATGTGACATCTACCAACCGCACTAGGCCCGTGTGGTAGATTACGGCCCACTCCCTCTCACTGAAAGGAGGCCTGTGTCCCAGCAGTGAGAACATTGGAGGCTGATTATGTATCCCGCATGGAACGCTAGATAAGATTTTCAGTATGAGTGAGGGAGACAATACTATTCTCAACGAAACAGAAACGTGACCAACTTTTGACGTGGTCGGGCGAATCTAACGATTTAAATCATTGATTAAAAATAATGAAATAAGCTTAATCTATGGATTCTCAACAGTTCCAGTCTTCTCTCCACTTCACAGGTTACTAAATAGAGATGAACTTACATACCAATACCAAAACTAAAAACGTTAAGCTGTCTTCGGACAAAATTAAACATCGACAAAGCTATGAGCATCCCTACGTTTTAGGGTTCCGTAGCCAAATGGCAAAAGCAAAACGCTTATAATTTCATCATGCCCGTCCATCCGGAAGTCATACAGCCATTTTACTCGGATATCATTGCACTATATCGTTGAACTTTGGAAAGAAGTTATATTCTATGCACATAAACAATAGTGTAGTGAAATACATAGGAAAGTAATTTACCCTAAATCTAATTTAATATTTTAGTTAAGTTTAGATATTATATGGTTATTTTTTTATTATTTGAATAGTTCGGTAGTTAATTTAGTATAAAATTTATTTTTTATCGTATTCATTAAAGAGTTATAATGACTTAAAAGTTGTCCCTAGCCCTACTTTACGAAGTCTAAAAATACATTTACCTATATAAAATGTACTTGCTAAAATTAGCATCAAGAATTTTAGCACCATTGTGCCAGCCAGCAAGATAAAAACAGTAAAATGATCGATTAGCAAAAACAACGTGTCTCCCAAAAAACTATCGATAAATCAGCTAATCCATCGAAAATCCATCGACATATCCCCACACTGTATATTACAATCAAAATGTAGGTTTTATTCAAATTCCAAATGTACCTACGACAGACAGTGGAGGACTCAACTGCCAGAGTTTTTGCAAGTTGCCAACTACTACTGGAATTTTCATCAAATGCAAATGCATTGCGGACGGATACTAAGTAAGGGTCGATGTCCAGCGGTAGATAAGTTTCACAACACTGTTTTATTAAAGAAGTTAGTGTTCTGTTTAATTTACAGACGGTAATTAATTTATTGTTTACTCCTCTTGCTCAAAAATACCGTCGTTGTAGCGTACAAAATAGCAGTTTTTCCTCTAGGGGAAAAAGTTTTTTTATTTTTATTTTTGTATGTTACCAACGAGCCTACAAAAACGAAAAAGTTTTTATTCGTAAGTAGATTAATCATGAATAAAGACTCGACTTATTAGTGTTTCGTAAAAAAAGAAGAACATTTTATTTTTGATAATTGAACTAAAAGCGGCGATCTCTTCGGTAGAATGCGTGCATTGCGTTGCGGCTACAGAAGAAATTAAAGAAAGACCTTGGACCGAAATCTTTAGAATGTTTCTCTAATTGCACATTGAATTGGTGACCGTATATGCAAATGGAAGAGAAGGGAAAAGAAACAAATTTGATATCACCCAGCGTATTACGGAACGCATCAATATTCTCCCAACTAGCCCACGACCATCGACATCAAGAGATAAGTTAACTCAGCTGTTTCTCTATTCAGAACATTCCAACGAGGGACCCTCAAACCTGGAACTACGAGTATCTCCCACGTTTACCCCACAGACAACTCAACATTCATCTTCACAGAGGACTGAATTTAAGTGGCCAGGAAGAAACATCTCGTTAAATATCCAGAATTGTACAAATTTTACATTTAATTTTTAATAAAGTCTATTTAATATTGTATTGGATTATTTTATTTTCTTGCAATCGTAATGAAAAGCAGACTGTAACACACGGCGCTAAATACTCGTTATAACTTGGTTTATATTTACTCACTCGTTAAAGCTCGGGAGTAAAACTACCTCGTATAATAGGTCATTTTAGCCCCTTGTATAACAATGTACTATTATTTTAACATAAAATGGCCAGGGCCATTATTCACATCAGTTAAAGACACAAACACAAATACAATAACGAAAACTATGCAACTACTCGACAGTCATACGCTCATCTCACAATACTCCAAACATACTGACAAGATCTTCTTCCATTCATCCGCGAACACATGTCATCAAAGTCAGGCTTAGCGTCCAAGAGAGCATTGAGCGCAGAGATGCGAGGGACATGAGACTAGACTCGTACAATACTAAAATGATGAGCATTTATTTTATAAACTTGTTGTCACTTTTAGATGCGGACGAATACTTCAACGCCTAAATATCCTTTTGTTTCTGTATTTATTAAGATAGTTTTTACTATTTTAATTTAGTAGGTACCTAGTGTAAATAATTAAAAGATTATGAACATACATTTTCAATTTATGTTGTACATTAATTCATAAAAATACTATTTCAGAGACAAATTACAAGTTGCATAACCTATATGTTGTGTATTGTGTTGTGTTTTGTTAAGTTGGATAATCAGAAAGTCAGTTCATCGGCGCAGAGAGTAAAGTGTTAATTGCACAGCATTGTAAACCTAAACGAGGTGCAAAACGTGTTGAAATTTGTTTTCACAACACTTTCCCGAACAAAATAATATACTATCAATAATTAGCGTTTTAAAAATATGTATATTAAAATATTTCATTTATTAAAATTTTTGTTTTGTTACTAAATGTAGTGTTTGTGATTTTTTTTTGCCGAAGTGTGTAAAAAACATCGTTTGAAACGCGTGACCATTAATTGTCATTACACTTTCGGCTCCCTCGTAACGTAAGTGCAATCACAAACATTGCACACGTGTATCAAAATGTACTATTACTTTATCCTAAGATCCTTTAAATCCTTTTGTCTGTTTCAACAGTATCGTTTTGTCAGATCACAAATCTAACATTTGTACTCAACATGCCTGTGATAATTTAAGTGCTTATAGTAGCTAAAAGCCGGGATTGCTCATTATAAACTGATTAGTTCTGAAATTGAATGCTTGAGCAAGTGAGCGTCACAGTAATGAATACTTAGGTAGCGTAATAATGTACTCATGTTGTCACTTAGTCATATTGTATGTAGAATTGAAGAGCTACTTAAATATCCTAAATTATATTATGTTAGAGAAATCTGGTGTTATTCCGTTTATCCATCCCAAAAAATCCACGCTAAGATGGATACGCGGAAACGCATGTCCGGGACTGTACCGGACATGCGTAAATCCGTCCAGAAATCTAAGGCTATGGTAGATCGAAATACTTACATCACACAGATTTTAAAGTGACTAAGGAGAGTCGTAAGCCAACTAAATAAAGGGTACTATCTAGATACGGACTCTCAACAGAGCAAATTGGGAGATGCTCCACCTGACGAAACTGCTCGACTTTTTATCTACCTAGCATTGCTACGTAGGTGGGAAAAGACTAGGCAGATGCTACAATAGGATGCTAGGAACTAGGAAGGCTAGAAGCCGACCTCTACATGCTTATAGGGGTCGCTTTCTAGTCCAGTAGCAGCGGCAGCAGCAGCTATATGCCAATAATTTACAGAAATCGATCGATGCAGAAGCTAAAAGGAGATTTTATTTTTTAATTCTCATATCTCCAACTAGTATATATCACGCAACCAAGCGTGATTGAGGTCAACAGCAAGCCCATTTCGCAATTAAATAAAATATTGCTACTGCGGCGTACTTTTCCGCACTAGTGAGGAAATGCAAAGTAAAATGCACGTGTGTCCAATATACTTCATTGTAAACCTAAGTGCGGTGCCATGAAAGCTTTTTTCGAGCCTGTGTTGAAAAAGAGATTTTCATAAATATTACCTTTTCATTTATTTTGTGTGTGCCATTTATAAATATGTATGTGTGTTTTTATCGAATTATTAGCTGTTATCCTGCAGTGGTTGGCAATCTTTTAAGCGAACCAAATGCCTCCGGAACTCATTCTTCTATTCAAATTGCTGGCGACTCGGCCTTTTAATTCATTTCCATATGAAAGAGCTTAAACATTGCAGTATAAATATGACAAGCGTTGACGATGAAATTAAATTATATGGTAAACATTCATTGGATTCGTTACGTTGTTGAGGAGACGAATTTGTCAAACAATATGAAACAATGGATTAGCAATTTACTTCAAAATTTTTCGGATTGTGATTGAAAATATATTACGCAATTACGATGCAGGTTTCTCATACTGGGTGGGTATGAGAAACCTGCACCGTATAAAGTAAGCTAGGGTGTAGTACCTACTTATACAAGTTTGAACACAGCTCAACAGCACTTTTATGCTCTATGGTCTGCAAAAACAGCGCTTGACGCGCAGAGCTTGTCTTATTCATACTCAAGAAGTGATACATGTTCGGGAAATTGACTGTAAGATTCGTTGATGAATGTAGTATAATTGGCCTTAATAATTTGTTACAATTGATATGTAATTTTCGGTAGAATTTGGAGTACTTCACAAGACAAAAAAACGAGTGTGCTTATGACCACACGACTGAAGTGAAACTTCAGTATTGCGTATTTGGCTATGAGAGGAAGAGAGAAAGAAAATGTGCGCGCGCACTGCTGTCTCTTGCTTATATCCCCCACTCAACTCCCGTTCGCCTCGCCCGATCACACTTTTCGTAACGCTTACGTCACGCGTTCGCCAGCTTACTCCCCAAGTCAAGCGTGCGTAAAAAAGTTTCACTTCAAAAACCTAACAGTCACAAGCAATAAATACCGTACATTTAGGCATGATTCAAATAGAATAGAATAGAATACTCTTTATTATGTACACCATATAAATTACAGACATAAATATAGAAACTTTACAATGGGTGACACAATGGGCGGTCTTATCGCTAAAAGCGATCTTTTAAAGACAACCTTCAAATGTAATTTTCAAAAGTGATATTTGATGTTGATGGGTAATTTATGTCTTTCATTGACTTAAATGTGCCATGGCGGCTGATAGTATATGTCACGACCTATACATTCGTAAGTCGGGGTTGATACCGCTGGACTACCACAGCTCCTCAACGTACCCAAAAAAATATCTTAGGCGAGGTAAAGTCTGGAGCCGAATTTCACACTATCCACATAGTAAGAAGAACGTACTCCCAGACATATGAAGCCCTGAGTACCTGAACCTATGTACTTTTTATCTGACCTACCCATCATCATCTGCCTAGCCTTTTTCCCAACTATGTTGGGGTCGCCTTCCAGTCTAACTGGATGCAGCTGAATACCAGTATTTTGCATGGAGCGACTGCCTATCTGACCTCCAATAGGAACTTAATTGAACACATCCGAGTAATTTAGTTTAATGTTGTGTTTCTTTGTTTTGTAAAGATATCTACTTTGCACACTATTTTAAATAATATTTTTTTTAAACATTTATTTCGGGCTGTAATGGCCCATAGCTTACAAACTAACATAATTATGTATATAAAGCAAAAGTTGTGGTAATCAACATAGGTTAAAACTGTGTTAGTAGCACGTCACTAGCTTCTCCTGCGCTGTCCTTTCCTGTGGTACTTGTCCGGGGAAGCGACGGAACACCAAGTCCTGCGGCCAAAAGTCTTCTTCCATGACGACGGGCAGATAACAATTCGGTACGTGCACAATGAACGCCTTGAAGTTGACGAATGAAGAAAGGTAAAAGAAAAATGTATAAGTACATGTTAAAGAATGAAGTTCTCCCAACTTAATAGATAGTGTTGCTCGGGAGTTTGTTGCGCCACTACTTCCCAGCTAAATCACTAGAAAGTGGTCTCAGCCTAACTTGAATAAATTACTTTTGATTTTAATTTTGAAGGGAGTAAATGATAGCGTGACGGTTGACAGGGGAGAATGTAAGAAGAAAACGTGTTGCGCCGACCACAAGTAACATCGGATAAGGGCAGGAAGATGATGATGATTTTAATTTTGAACGTTGTTTGCCGACATCTGAGGCCTCTTTATATCCGTCAACGAAGATTCGAGCCAGTCTGAAAGTATTTTGAAACTTCTGAGTGAATCCTACTCTCGATTTACCACTCAATCCCGGCGGGGTACGATATCGGCCCATTACAATAGAAAATCAATTGTCTCATTAGCGGTGATTAAGCGGTTAATTAACTTTATCGGATGGGTAAGAGCAGAGAGCTATCAAATCGTGGTGTCATTCATTCTTAAGTAGAGCCCCAAAATAATCGTCCGGAGTAGTAACCACCCGGCCCAAACTACGGATTCCGTGCTTCATCTGCTTAGCGTGTCGATGGCATAAAATAAATATAGTTTTTTAAATTTTTTTGGCTCAAAATTCAGCCACGTGGACACCATTCGCTGACGCAGCCATTAGGTCCTCACGTGTGCAGATGACAGGGCATGCAGTGCATGATGGGAGGTGAGCCATTGTCTGTGGAGAGACGCTGCATACACATCGGAGGTCTGAACCCCCACTTGTGGAGGTTGTCCTTGCTGGAGCCTACTTGGATACCAAGTCTATTTAAGGTTTTCAAAAATAAAGCAAAGCAACAGTAACCTCTCTCCACACCAAGACTTAATGGTGCATACTCCATAAAATTCCAAGGACTAGTCCTAAGCTGCGTCTAGACGCAGCTTAGGAAGGATTACTTTCATCCGCTCCTCACACCCCATAATTTAATATGCCCTAATACCTCAAGGGAATATAATCAACAATTTACTGACGGGCTCCACGCCAAAATCAAATTTACCAACGCAGGCTCAACATTACATAATTCAATAGAAAATTGCTTCACCAAACATAAATCTGGGGGAAACTTTTGGCAATAGGGTCATCATAATGATAAAATATTTACGTTTCTTACTTCAGTTTTGGTTTAAGTCCTGGTAGGCAATTTATAAATAAAGGTCGAGGCGTTTTTATTCAATAAAAAATAAGTATTTATTTAAAGGAATTAAACTCAATGCAACAATGATCTAAGCAATGCGCTTGATCAGCCTCGACTAAATCGAGCCGTCCACCATTCCTTAGTATGAAACTCCATAATGCAACGAACTCTTTTGCAATAGAACGAGGTCGCCTTGAACGAGGCGAGGTGATGCCAATACGCTGTAGTGGTTAAACGTGTGTTGTCAGCTTTGGTTTTAGTTTAAAGAAATACTAGATTTCTGATAAATAAAATTAGCCAGGAAAATCCATGTTTTTCTTATACAACCACTTTCTTAGACAATATTTTGAAGTTAATCATGTCATGTAAAATTCGAAGACATGAGACATCTGCCAACCCGCACTGGGCCCGCGTGGTAGATTACGGCCCACTCCCTCTCACCGAGAGGAGGCCTGTTTCCCAGCAGGTGGGAACATTATAGGCTGATTATTTTATGGTGTATGTTAATCATGTCAGAAAACTCATTCTGATATGATTAACTTTAAAATATTGTAGGGGAAGACCGTAGAACAGATGGTTGAATTGCATAAAACAAACGTGGATTCTATAAGGGGTAAATACTGAGATGACGATAACTACGTTTAACTGATGACTGTTAATAGTCAGGAATACGGCTAGATCGATATAGGTAGATTATTAATTATTAAAATCCGGAATGATAGTGAAAACTGCATCAAAATCCATTGTGCAGTTCAAAAGATCTGAACGGTTAAAAAGACAAACACGAAAAACGAATTTGTTTTATACTATTTATAGAAGAAATTATCAAAAGAACTAGATTTAAAACGTTTAATTTTCTCTGGAATACCAAAATGATGACTTAAAATCAACCCGTTTTACGAAGAAATAGGATTAAGTTCCCTTTAATATTAAACAAGCTTTAAAATACGATTAAAACTACTAGGAGAACAACACTCCCAAGAAGATTGACGTATCTTAGTACATTCGTAAACAAAGATCAAGTGAATGAATAATTTAGTATAAGTACACATAAATGTTAATTAACTCCCATGGAATGAAGTCAGAGATTATAAGGACTCAATAAAACTGGTTCACCAATGCTGTGCGATGCGCTGTGCGGCGATGCGAAGCTAAGCTGGAAATAATAATAATAATAATATGTTTATTTCTCACCACAATATTATACAATACATCCTTTAAAATGTTATGATAATAACTTTAACATTGTGGGAGACTGGTGCCTGAGCTAAGCTGCAAGCCTGTGTTTCAGGACACCAGGACTCCTCCTTTTACATAGAATCAAATCAATCACGTAAATAACATTTGGTATTGTACAAAGTCGGTGAGCCCGAACATAACAATTGTTTAATAATTAAGTTAGTATGATTGTGTGTATGTATGTATGTGGGCATATAAGTGGGTGTGTGTTGTGTATGAGAGTGTGCTTATGTGTGTGTGTGTGTCAGTGAGTATGTGCTCGTGTATGATTGTTACATCTATATTATTACACTAAGGTTGCAAGTAGTTTTTCGGTGTCGTCGTAATTTATTTCTTGTAGGAAGGAAGTTATTTTCATTTTACACATGGTCTTATTAAGATTGACTATCGGTAGCATCGCATTAATTTTATTATAAAGAAACCCACCCAGATGGCAGAAGAAACGCTTGGAAAATTGGGTTGAAATAATGTCCTTTATCCATACAAACTAAGAGGCAAGTGAGCAGTGGTGGCCCAGTGGTAACGGCTGCGACTTACGAGTTGTAGGTCGTAGGTTCGAATCCTGACAAGCACTTTGTGTAAATTATTTCATCACCACTGCTCTCAAAACGCTGACGGAAAACATTGTGAGAAAGTCAGCAAGTCCTAGAACCACAAATTCGAAGACAAGTGACATCAACTGCTCTTAATCATCTCTCGCCTGACGGAAAGCGATGGATGAGGTCTACGACGGAACAGGCTTGTCCAGAAAATGCCCGTGCACTCTTGTTTTGAATGCTACTGCGTATAACCCGTCAGCCTTCAAAGCAGGTGCAGGTAAAAGGGAACACAAAAGCTGGCAGAGATTTCCATACTTAGGCCGTACGCATTAAAAATGTAAAGGAGAAGCACTGAGAGAGATATCATCCAAGTGCGGATTGTACAGACGCCAGCACATCAAGCTACTACAATCTGTCGAATTTCTTTAATGGATTTTCAACTTTATCGCTAAAGCATAAGGTTCAAAGTAGACTGGGAAAATTTTACAGTTTCGGGTAAGTTGATGTGCTGGCGTCTGTACCCTGCAGTACGTCAGATAAGTCTGCAGTATTTGTGGAACACCAGTCTTATTAGGATTAGTAAGTTCGCTCCAAGAACGATAAAGATATAATTAAGTGACGCGGATTAACTAATTTTGTCCGCTTCCGTTTTTCGAGGACGGCGATATAATATGTAACAATGTATGAATTTTAGTACATTCTAGTACTTAGAGGGGCGGGTTGATAGTTTTAAATAAAGAAGAAATTTTGTATCATCCCAGCATTTCCATAAAATAAATATTTATTAACTATAATTACAATGTAACTATATACACTAGATACTGAAATAAATGACTAACTAACTTACTATACAAATAAATAAAAAAAAAACAAATGACATTAGGCGTCGAAGTACTCGTCCGCATCGCTATCATCAGGGAACGTTCCCAGAAGACTAGTAATATATAGCGGGATTGTCCGAAAGGCTTACCGCTGCCCCGGAACATAAAGGGCTAATGAAGGAACACGGGTGGGTTTAGTCAGTAAGAGTCTGACACTCTCTCCCGCTCCACCCAGAGCGGGAGGAGTCATTAGATGATTTCCCATCCATAAAAAAAAGACTGGTAATAATAATATATTATATGTCGCAGCTTCGGACGGATTAGCGTCTATATGGTCGCTGTTGGTGTCCGCCATGTCGCATTTCTCATAAATCTATGCGCACAACCTCTATCGGCCGGGTTCTGGAGACATCCAGAGCAAGCAGATTACTCCAATATAAAACGAACGCACTACTGATAGATACGACGTTGACACTGACAGCCGCTCGAACAATTTAAATAACCATTAAAAAGGAGTCTTTATCTCTAACATATATATATAATAAATTGTACAAACTACAAAATATCAGCCTCTGTTTTTTGAACAATTTTATGTCCCCAACTTCCGTATTAATAACTTATCCAAAATTTATGCCCACGCTAGAGACTTTGTTAAAAAATAAGATAATTTATAAAAATAATGCTGTGAGGGTAACTTTTATAAAGGGAAACGACTTCGTTTTACCTGGTGGGTAAGATTAGGGGGATGATTTAAGAACTGTGGTTTTTCCAATTCTTTTGTTGGTTAGATTAGTTTTTATGTTGTTTTGTACCAGTGACTACATCACTACCCATTTTCCATGCAGCCTTCATGTACCCGGATAAAAGAGGAATTTTATTAGCTCATCAATATTTATTTATTTATTAAAACTTTATGCACAAGTAAAAACTGTACAAAGGCGGACTGCGGGTGATGCGGAGACAATTCACAGCAGGTGGCAATATCTGCCTATCCTTTTCTCAACTATGTTGAAGTTGGCTTCCAGTCTAAACGGATGCAGCTGAATGCTAGTATTTTTCATGGAGTTACTGCCTGTCTGACCTATACAATCCAGTTATTGGGTAAAACGAAACCCCTTGGCAATACTTTTTTGTCATACTTCTGGGCTTCTGACTACCCGTGACGACTGTCAAAGATCTACGAATGACCGGGGTATACAGGGGTCTTCGTATGTAATGGATGGTCACCCATCCACGGACCGACCTCGGCAAGCGTTGCTTAACCTTGAAGATCGAGACGTACGGCTTTCGTTATGTAGCCAAAGGTATTACGGCTTTTCAAAAAATATATATCAGGCCTGTATTTGCTTACCTACCTACCTTAGTCTATTTAAAGATTCCATTCATAAAACTTTTACTCATTCAAAGTCATACCATTTCAAAACGCCCACTATACGGTTTTCACATTAAAATAACTACTTTTATTTATTTAATACTTTATGCACATAAATGTACAGAGGCGGACTTAATGCCATATGCATTTTCTACCAGTCAACCTTTGGGTGATGCAGAGACAAAGAGTGGTAGATGCAATCATGAAAATTGAGGAATTAATATTTTAAATATAAATATACGCATAAACCTATTAAAACCATGAATATAATATATACCTAATGATTCAATAAGTTATACTTTTATTAACTATAATTACAATGTAACTATATATACACTAGATACTATGACTAACTAACTTACTATACAAATAAAAAAAACCAAAGGACACTTAGGCGTCGAAGTATCATCCGCATCTAATCGCATACCTAATTACATATAATCAATATAAGCATAAGTAAATTTACATAAATATACTTACTAAAAACTAACTTTTTATAACGAAATGATCCTATTGACTATACTATAGTTGGGTTTGAACATTTTCTAAATAGAACTATTTACCCGATACTTTTTTCTAATTTCTTAACGTTACAGAAATAGCTTGAATGGGAACTCAAGGGCACAACATAAACAGGTACAGAAGGTCGGCTCCATACAAGGAGAAAAACAGGCGCACGCACACATGGACGCGTATGTGCAACGATCTCAAACAAATGCCGGTCGCGAGTGCGCTTGCTCTCGCTGTATGTGAAGCATGTTCAATGACCTGAAGGACTAAGTGCGGATACCAAACCCTTAGAGGGTTTGGTTTCAATGGCGGTCGTCAGTGGTTATTTCCACAGAACAGATAAAAGAGGTTATTCCAAGCAGCCCACCGGGTCCAGAAGTTGATTTCATCTGTTGATTGTTCCAGTTGAGTTGGTCTGGTGGAACATCTGTGTAAGACCTGGATGCCCCGAGGGTTTATGTCCTTATCTGGATGCCTGCTCATGGGCAACGGTTTCCCCAGCCTCCATGCAAGCCCTGCATAGAGGACTGAGGACTGTCCGTTATGCGTATTGTGTGGAAGTGTTTGTTTAGCGAGCACCCATCATCAGGCGTAGGCCTTTCCCGTCCAAGCGTTATAAATGTGTTTATGTGTGAGTGTTGTACGGAGCTGATCTTCTGTACCAATTTTTTTGTGTGAGGGACTTCAATAGTAATTGCGCCGTTTAAAGACGGCATCGCATTAGTAGATGGCTATTTGTAAGAACGTTTTCATTTAATTGACGTTTACGACTTACTGTAAAGGATAAACAGATGATCCATTTAGTAATTTGTTTATTTTAGGGTTTTGTGACTTTAAAATGAAAATGGAGTAATCTATTCCATTTTGCAGAAAATCTTTGGCAGTAAAGACATGAAAGTTAGACTGGATATCTGTTACAACTTTGCCACTGCTGGGACACGCCTCCTCTGTGTGAGAGGGAGTGGGCCGTAATCTACCACGCAGGCCCAGCGCGGGTTGGTAGATGTCACAATATTTTCGAATTTTTGGTTCTAGGCCACGCCGGTTTCGTCACGATATTTTTTTCACCGTTTTGAGAGCAGTGGTGATGATATAAATTACACAAAGTAAATTGTCCGCTAAGGTTCAAACCCACGACCTACACTCGTAAGTCAGGGCTGTTACCACTGGGCTACCACTGCTGTTATAACTTAAATTACTGTAAGTTAGTTTTTGCTGTAGGATTTTCTGGGAATTTTTGGTCTTATCTGAGCCTTAATTACGGAACACTTATGCCTTGCTCGGAGATAAGGTAACTTAACTTTGGGGACCTAATTTTATAGAGATAAGAGAAAAATATCATAATAAACTTTGTCCATCAGGGGAAAGAGGCTTGTAAGATAAATAAGAACTACTCCACTAACACTTAAATAATAAAAGACGGCATTAAAGTAATAATTAAGTCGAATTTCCAAGTTTATCTTGGACATCGCTGACTAACGGTAAAGGAGAAATCAGTGAAAGAAAGTTGAAATGGGCAGGCCACATAGGGCGTAGAACAGATGGCAGATGGAGTAGAACAGTGCTGGACTGGAGACCGAGACCTGGTAGTAGAAGTGTGGGCAGACAGCCGCTGAGGTGGAACGACGACCTGGTCCAGATTGCTGGACGACATTGCATTTTGTTGCCTTTCAAAATGGTTATATTTTGAGATCCAAATAACATAGAGGTACGACCGTTAGTGAAAAATGAAAAGAATCACGAATAGAAAAATGTAGTTGTCCGAACTCAAATCAGCTAAAAAATGAGATAGGACTTTTAGTCATGCGAGCGACGATATTTGAATAAGAATCGACTTTCACGCGGGCGAATCCGCGGGCAAAAGCTAGTGCTGATAAAATTATCATACCTATTCAGTATTCATAGCACTCCAGGTCGTGCAAATAGAGTACTGAAGGAAGGTGCAAACGATGTAAAAAACTTTAAAAATGTTTCAAAAACCTTTGTGTATACAGGAACAATTTATCTTTTCAGAGTAAATGCAGCAATTAAAAGTAAGTAAAGAAAGTCTCGTGAACTACGAATTGCAGTTGCCTTTAAAACATCTTAAATGTACTGTTGTTCTTCAAACTGTAAGCCAAGTTGGAAGTTATGCCTGAACAAGTACCCTTACATTAAAAAGTTTTTGGCACTTAAAAAGGAAACAAAGAGCAGTAAGTCAAGTCTGAAGCAGATATCAGGTCCTTCAATTTTCTGTCTAATTGTATCTCTCACAGAAAATGAACCGTTTGAACAAAAAAATAAGCAAATGTCAAAAATGAAAAAAAAATTCATTGGTCGTCAGCCGATCCAACGATATTGAATGTCGGCACTCGCCTACCAAATGATCGAAAAATGAGATAAACGTTAATTCCTATGTAATTTTGACGTTGTCTTGTGATTCTTTTAACGTAAAACAGCCCTGCAATTTGCAAAAAATGTAATATTTTTTTAATATCGCTGGCTACTTTGACGGATACCCCTTAATTTAAAATTCACGGATTTTTTTCAGATTTAGGAGAAGTGAACCTTCTGAGTGTACTCCAAGGTTAATCTTTCAACAAAACTTTTAGCAATGGAACGAAGCCCACTGTCTTGCAGTCTTTGAGGTATGTCAGGACCATTTGGAAGTTGGGTCCGGCTAAGGCATTGATCGCATTCTCTGATAGTTAAGTAAGTCTAGAGTGTGTAGTTTCCTTAATTTATTGTTCCCACTTCAAAGAATTTTTGTCTTGAAGGAGAATTAATTAAAGAAAAGAGATGACGTAGCAAAGTTACATCGTTCAAATATGGGAGAAACATAAGGGACATGGGGATGAGAGCAGTGGTGGCCTATTGGTAACGGACACGACATACGTGTTGTAGGTCGCAGGTTCGAACCCAGAGAGGCGCTTTACTTTGTGTAAATGATTTCATTACTACTGCTCTCAAAACGGTGAAGGAAAACATCGTGAGGAAACCGACATACCTAGAACCAAAAATTCGAAGACATGTGACATCTACCAACCCGCACTGGGACCGCGTGGTCGATTACAGCCCACTCCCTCTCACTGAGAGAAGGCCTGTGTTCCAGCAGTGGGATTATTATAGGCTGATTATGTGTGTGTATAAGGGATAAGAGACTCTATCGTACTTTGAAGAGCATAACGATATTACACAGAAATATAATTGTAAAGTTTAGATCATCAGTACAGCCGAATAACGTCCATTTCTGGACATAGGCCTCCCCAAGCTATCGTCACTTCAATAACCGGTTCTGTGCTGCTCGCATTCAATGGATTCTTGCAGCCTTCACAAGGTCTACCTTGTGGGATTCCTTCCAACGCTACGTCTTCCAGTACGCGGTGACCGCTCTAGAACCTTTCGGCCTTATCGGCCATCTGTTCTGCGAGCAAAGTGCCCTGCCTACTGCCACTTAAATTGTGAGCGACCACATTTCATTGCCATACACGCACTGGTCAAAGACTTTCGTCTTGAAACACTATGGTTTGTGAGACGAGAAGATATTACGCAGCTTCTCAAACGCTGTCCAGCCGAGTCGGATTCGACGATTGACCTCTTTCTCGAAATTGAACCTACCTAACTGGACAGTTTGTCCTAGGTAAACATAATCGTTCACAACTTCGGGTGTAAAGTCTCCGATCTTTATGAGGGTGGATGTTACATGGGCATTCGACATGACCTTTGTTTTGTCCATGTTCATTTGAAGGTCCACTCTTTTGGAAGCTCTACTGAGGTCATCGAGCATTGTACTGAGGTCCCTATAGTCTCAGCCATGACTACCATATCGTCGTAAACCGCAGCTAAGTGATGTACTCACTATGATTGATGTGTATGTCAACCCCTTTCTAGTCGGCCAGGTGACCAATTTCGGAGAGATAACGTCTCCTCGTCTCACACCTCACTGCAGAAAGATAGGTTTCGTAGTCGGACTCACATAGCAGCGGTTTTGTACAGACACTTCAGCACCTCGAGGTTCTGATAGTCAATCTGGCACCGTTGAAGAAACTGTAGCGCAGCCCACGTCTCGATCGAACTGAAAGCTTTCTTGTAGTCTACTAACGCAGGGAGGCAGATTATACTCTTCGATCTTCTGTATTATCTGCCGCAGCTGGTTTAGATTGCAAAATGTTTAATTCATTGATTGAAGAGGTCCGTTCACAATGAAGGTGAGCACTTAGGAAGGATTTTTGAAAATTCATCTCTTAAAAGAGTTAAATAGGAGATGTAAGTAGGAAATCCCCCATTCGGCTTACTGCTTGTGTAAAATAATTACAATCAGGGGCGACCGGTTCAACTAGAAGCCAACCAAAACCTAAAAAAGTGAGCAGATGAGACAGGGAAATAGAATATGGAAATCAGACAATTTGAGTAGTAGGTAAACGAGCTTTCAGAGAAAGATATTTTCACGGGTAGGGCCAAACTTGTACTAATATAGGCATGAAATTCCAACAGTACCTTTTCCTTTTATAGAATAAAAACTTCCTTATCTATGTAAATCCTGGTTTTGCGTTACAATCCCGTTGCTAGATAACAGTTTGTTGAAATTGGAAACAATAAAATTTTAAGTAGAATCACTTTAACGGTCAAAGTTAAATGGGAATTCATTGTGGATGTAAATAACTTCTGAAAATAAAATTTAGTATTGTAAAGAATTTTTAGAAATCGAATAAAAATTCGTTGGCTTTTACACAATGAAAAATTAATCGTCTTTTGTCAATATTTTATTTTATTGTCTAAATTGACACATGGTTTTACTTTGATAGCTGCAATTCATTACAAAATACGCAAACCAAAATTAGCTTTAAATTATTGTTTTAACAGGATGAACGAATTAATTATATTTATAGCAGTTTCAATCGCTTTGCCTACGTAAATAATTATGTGGTAGTACCTATGCAGTTGCGCGTTTTTCTTAAGTGTTAAGGCTCATTTTCATCGGTGGATAGGGCTCGTATGCGGGATACTGGAGATTTCTGTAAAGCATGCCATAGGGCCCGTATTTTGGGGAACAGTTTTCATTAGTATAAGGAGAACCTGCACCGCACATTTGGCAGTTGTTTTGAAGGCTCATTTTTATTGGTCATTTTCATTGGGTGTGAGTCTCCGCACGCTTTTTACCGACCAATAAATTTTATTGGTTGCTACGCCCGCTACGGGGAATCCCGCAGACGGTATACCATTGCTTGTTATCGACTTGTGACTTTCATTAGTTATTATAATTTCATTAGTAGTTTGGTTGTTGTTTCCCCGCATGCTGTATATCGACCGAGTTATCGACTTATGAAAATGAACCCAGTAACTGCGTTCTGGATATCAGATAGGCGACTACCTATGGAGCGGCTGCTCCATGTAAAATACTTCAGGTATTCTGCTGTTTTCGGTTAGACTGTAAGCTGAACCTAACATACGTAGTTGGGGAAAGGCTAAGCAAAACGCGACGATGGTGTACTTTCATCGTTCCTTTGGCTATTTAGTTCTGTACAAAATCAAATAAATAATCGAATCTTGAATCGAATAATTTAGAATACAATACAATTTTGTGACATTTTGAAACATTAAGAATTAAAATAATTTTAAAGTCTTTAAGACTAGAACTAAAACAATTTGAAGCTAGTAACTTTGAGTCTGGCTTTGAACTAAAGAATGTAATTAAAATTGCTAGGGTTCATATTGTTCACCAAAATGTCAAATCTTAAATTCGATACCCAAGAAACGGTTTAATGATTTCGTGTAACAAAGGCAAAAGCGCCTTTAATGATTTCGTGTAAAAGCTAAAAAGCGCCATTTGCCCACGAAGTTCAAGTTTTCTTACGTTTTTTGCAATTTACAAGTCAGTATTAGGTTGTATGTAGGTACTCGTATGACATTGATGGAGGAAAACATCGTGAGGGAATAGGACTTTATAGTTAATATAAGTCTGAAATCGCCAACCCGTCTTGATAGCAAGCGTGGTAATCAATGCTCGCAAGTCGCAGCCGTAACCACTGGGCTGCCACTGATCTTAATGTCAATGACACGACAGTGAGTGTATTCCACTTAGTTGGTCGAGAATGACATTAATCTTCTGTACATGTCAGACCGAATTAAAAATGTGACACTGACAGACTTCGACCGTAAAATTAAAAAAAAAGTCCTGCCAGCTGTCAGGCTAATCTATACAAGGTTACTTATAATTCGACGTATATCCGTCAGGAGCTGATAGGGGGGCCAAAATGCAACAAATTCAACCCCCATATGTATGGCCGAAATTCAATAGTTTTCGAGATATTTGATATTTGAACGACAAACTTTCATTCCCTATAAATCATATCTTACTACTCACTTTTGCTAGAGGTATGACGAACTCCGAAACCGCTGATCCTAGAATTAGTGGAATTGGTTTAGGCCGTCCGTCGTCTGTCAGTGAATGAATGAATGAATGAATTTTAGATTTTTATCAATAGATTTTATTAATATACAGACGCCAGCACATCAAGCTACTACAATCTGTCAAATTTCTTTAATGGATTTTCAACGTGACCGCTAAAGCATAAGGTTCAAAGTTGATTGGGAAAATTTGACAGTTTCGGGTACCTTGATGTGCTGGCGTCTGTACCAAAAAAGTTGAGAAAAATAATGAAAGAAATCATTTTATTACTACCATTAAAGTTATTAATGGAAGTATACTTCTTGACCTAGTTTGTGCTTGATGGCAAATTACTAAGAATAAAATAAATACAGTACAATTTTCTTAGTGTACAACTTGAGCGAAAATGAACCTAGTAAAAGACGGCTTACAGTACCTTTTAATATAAATATCTACATTCTTAGGTAAGTAATAACTTTCCTAACTACCTTAATTTCGTCTTTCGGGATCGTAGTGCGAAACGAAGTGTAATTTAAGGGCGTCCAACCAAATAAAAAGCTAATAACTATTTCTTTGTAATAGTCAAAATTTAATGTTGATTCGAAAATGGAAATTATATTTTAGTCACTTTGAAAGTTAAGGCCGCCCATTGTACTCGTATTTTTTGTAGCGATGATTGTATTTTTTGTTATGTATTTAAATAAATAAAGTTTACAATTAAGAGGAATCGGGTAAAAAAGTGAGAGTGGTGGCCCAGTGGTAAAGGCCGCGACTTACGAGTTGTAGGTTGCAGGTTCGCACCCAGACAGGCGCTTTACTTTGTGTAAATTATTTCTTCACCACTGCTCTCAAAACGCTGAAGGAAAACATCGTGAGGAAACCGGCATGTCCTAGAACCAAAAATTCGAAGACACGTGACATCTACCAATCCGCAATGGGCCCGCGTGGTGGATTACGGTCCACTCCCTCTCACAGAGAAGAGCCTGTGTCCCAGCAGTGGGAACATTATAGGCTGATTATATATGTATTAATGGGTAAAAAAATGAATGATTTTTGAGGGCTAGAACTAATAGTGAAAAATAAAAACACATACACCTGCCTAGCCTTGGGGTTAGCTTTCAGTCCAACCAGATGCAGCTAAATACCAGTATTTTACATGGAGCGACTGCCTATCAGATCTTATACAAAAAAATAAAGGTTTTTCCAAATTCCCACCAACTTCTGAAACTGAAATAAGTTTTCCCTTTGTTGCCCTTTTTTCAAGTCACTTGTTGTTTTTACGAATAGTGGAATGTAGATTGACATAAACTGAAAACCGTCTTCTTTCATGAATGAAAGAACGAAGCTTGAATAGTTGTTGCATACAGATGTATCATGATATTTTTTATGTCCCACTGGTGGGCAAAGGTTTCCCCCACAACTTTCCACTGTTCCTTGTGTGTTACCATCTCCGGCCAATCTCCCGTAAACGCATCATCATGATAATAAACTATAAGATTAGACAAATATTTGAGCCAAAAAGATGGCACTAAAACTGCGATAAACATCCCCAACTCAATGAATGCAGCAAAAATCTGTGCATAAGCAGCCGCTCGAAAGGGAATGTCTTTTTTTCGACCTCAAGCAAACGAGAGTCAACTGTGGACAGTAAAAATAAAAAAAATAACTAAAAAGACTCGTTGTTGAGTAGTGGCCCAATTACAAACGTGAAGTGCGGAAAGTCGAGTTCTGTTGGACAATTTTATTCAGAATAAGGACAAAATGTGATCGCAATTTTGTTACACTGCTCCCTTTAAAACCCAGCTTCTGGAATTCGGAAGTTGGATGTGACATACTATCTTTTTTGAAAACGTTCCAGAACAGTTTTGCTAAGAGAAGAATTTTTTAAATTTCTAATTCGATACTCGTTTCCAGGGGTAAGGGGGATTCTATTATTATTGCCGGGGTAGCGGGATCGTCCGAAAGGGTTACCGCTGCCCCGGAACATAAAGGGCTGAGGAAGGAACACGGGTGGCTTTTAGTCAGTAAGAGTCTGACACTCCCTTCCGCTCCACCCAGAGCGGGAGGAGTCATTAGATGATTTCCCATCCAAAAAAAAAAAAAAGGGGGATTCTATAGCGCGCCTTGTTGTGCAGGGAGTGGAGGGCACTATACCACGCGAACGCTCACCCGTGAGATGGACTGAAAATCGTGTGAGTGCACTAAGAATACCTAAAATAGGAGGTGACCAGAAATCGTGAGGAGAATCACGTCAGCCCCTAGACAAGAAACTACATGAGACCACGACCGCTCTGACTGACAAGAGTGCTACAAAGAAGAAGTATTCGATACTTTCTGGTCTAAAGGGGTTGTCTAGTCCATTTATTAACACTGTAGTTTGAAAAAATTATAAGAGTATTATTTTAAAAGAGTAATTGTGGAGTTTCTTGCCGGCTCTTCTTTATAGCAAACGACGTTTCTTATGAACTAAAATATATTCTTTGTAACATCGCCTATAGACGAGTCCCGAACGGTATATAGAATTATTACCCTTGAATATATAATTGTCTACAGAAAGCATGGTTCACCTTTGAACCGTAAAACAAAAAAAAACTATTAGTCGACACCATTATTTAGCGACAGCACGTTTCGCCGAATAACGCTACAAAGAATGTGACAGGCGTAATTCTGGTTCAATATCACGAATTTTGCTCTATTCTGATAATTTGCAGAAATTAATCATGAATCATGATTCTAGCTAGGATAAACACATTGCGGAATGTTTTTGACAGTTGTGTTTAGTTACATTCAGTTGGTTTGCCTGCAACTGGATTTTGTGTATTGTTTGAACGAATTCTGAAAAAAAAAAACTATGCTGTAAGTTATGGAATCAGCACCTTAATAATTGCGCAACACACAATCACTCTCAATCTGAATCATTTTGAAGGATATTGGCTAATCCATTGCTTCATATAAGTTCAAAAATTCTTTGCTCAACAACGTAAATGATTTTGAACTGTCAAAATAAAAACCATTGCTATTGATAATGTTACGCAATTACCCTCAGGTGTTACTTTGCGGAAATCTATGGCAATAAAATTTCAAGCAAAAATATTTCGTTTTGCAACACCGCCATTCAGCCGATTCCACGAGTCAACATCGCCTGAAGATGTTCCGTGGAGAGGCGAAACACTTGTCGAGCGTAGGTTAGGGTTGCATGTTGCAAAAAAATTATCGCAGATTCTGCTTAATATACATAAAAACTGTGTGCAGGTGCCGTTCGTGGAATAAAAATAATATTAATAAACTGTTTCACCGAACCGCACTTATCAAAATTTTGCGGTTAGTAGTAGAACAGCTTACGTGCTGTTCAGTCAGGTGCCTTTAACATCAGTGCTCTTAGTGGAATACCTCATTTTTGAAGTGAAAACTTGTTTAGGCGCGTTGGGCATTTTTTGAGATGGGAAAAACCATTGAATTCGCGCCACTGTTACCGTAACGACACCGCTTCGGATATGTTCGGCTGTCCTCGGGATGTACTCGGTTTTAATGTATACCCGATATGTCAATGAGTGATGGCAAAGTATTCGGTTTGTGTTTTGTTTTCACTTCTGTCGGCACTCCCGGAGTGTTTTTGCAGGTAGTGCGGTGCTGCATACTGCATCCAAGTCTGGATCTGGTTTTTGCGGAATTAAAAGTAAATATTTTTGCATAACATTTTAATGAATGATTATAATTACTCGGCTCGGCACCCCTTTGTACAGACGCCAGCACATCAAGCTACTACAATTTGTCAAATTTCTATAACAGATTTTCAACTTTACCGCTAAAGCATAAGGTTCAAAGTTGATTGGGAAAATTTGACAGTTTCGGGTAACTTGATGTGCTGGCGTCTGTACACAAAAGTATTTCAAAAGTTTTATCGTTTTTAAAACAGTATTCCCATATCTGAAACAGGTGGGAGTTTTACAAATATTTTCTGATGAGAATGAATACATGAATATAAAAATATATTATTTTTATCCCAATAGCGTTTGGGAACACAGTACTGACGAGCATGTTACATTGTTTTTTTTAACCTTTTCAATATTTATGCAGCGTCACCAGTAGGTACGCAATATTATGAGATGGATGAAGGGTGTCTATGTTAGAGTTTCTAGGCTAGAACAGATGTACATTCAGGGGATTTCGTTTTCTTTGAAAATGTTTTACAATATTTTGCATAGGTATAAATGCCAGCACATCAACCTACTACAATCTGTCAAATTTATTTAATAGATTTTCAACTTTATTGCTAAAGAATAAGGTTCAAAGTTAATTGGGAAAATTTGACAGTTTCGGGTAGCTTGATGTGCTGGCGTCTGTAATACTACTTTTGTTTCTCGAAATTCTTACTCGAACTTAGATCGAAATATGACTTGCTATTAACCTTAACCCTATATGACTTAGAACATAATTTGCCTAAACAAATTACACCCATTATGTTCTACTCACAACAAAACAAACACTTTGAATAATTCAGTGTCATAAATAGCCAAAAGGTTATTTGCAAACAAAATTAGGTGTTACCGAGATGCATGAATATTCAAACACATTTTATAATGTTAGTTCGCATCGGTTTTCGGCTGATAGAGATGAAGTTTTGGTTTTAACTAATTAAAATCATCATCATCTGCCTAGCCTTTTCCTAACTAAGTTAGGGTCGGCTTCCAGTCTAACCGGATGCAGCTGAATACCAGTATTTTACATGGAGCGCCTATCTGACCTCCACAACCTAGTTACTGGGTAATACGATACCCCTTGGTAAGACTGGTTGTCAGACTTTCGGGCTTCTGACGTCCCGTAACGACTGTCAAAGATCCACGAATGACAGCCGGGACCAAAGGCTTAACGTGCTTTCCGAGACACGGAGGGGTATTGGTATGTAATGATGGTCACCCATCCACGGACCAACCGCGGCAACCGTGGCTTAATCTGATCAATCGACCCGTGCGGCTTTTATTACTTAGCCACAAGCCCCTGTTTTAACTAATTAAAATATAACGTTTATTTAGTAAGTGGTCCTTTTGAGGGCCATTTTCTTGAGCAACGCTTAAAACTGGACTCTTACCATTGTGCTTACAGACCGTTCACAGTGATTTTATTTCGCATTACCGTCAAAATCCCAGTGATTTTTAAGGTTGCTCTTGAGTTGCTGCCATTGCCAAGTCTGTCAAAATCACAATGATCGATCTTAATTTCCGTTGCTATTCGATTGCTGCTGTCAGAGGTAAAAATAAATGTGAAAGGGCTACGACAACACTGAAGTTCAGAGACGGAAAAATCAAAACTGATACTAAATACTTACATGAAACAAAAAGCCGTTGAATATATAAAGCTATTTTCATAGAATAACGGGCTATACAGTTTATCGAGCTCCAAAAATGATTGAATACCGATCTACCATCAGTAGTTATAGTGGAACGGTGAGCTCTTTCCGTGCGTGTAAATATGATAGCCCGCTGGTTTAAACGTTAAGTTACTACAATCTGTCAAATTTCTTTAATAGATTTTCAACTTTATCGCTGAAGCATAAGGTTCAAAGTTGATTGGGATAATTTGACAGATTGGGGTAGCTTGATGTGCTGGCGTCTGTACTACAGACATAAAGGGAACGCTGCTGCCATCTTCTTCTATTGTTACACAATAATGCGCAAGCGCGCAGCATTGATGGTGGCTCGAGTTATGGCAGAAAATGATTGCTAACAGTGGTGAATCACTTCTGTCAGTTACATACTCGTATATCATTATACCGTGTTGTTTACTAACACTTAGTTTTAAGGACAATGTTACAAACCCTATATTGACGATGAAATGACAAGAACTCCTAACTGACATTTTTTTTCAATTTTACTTTTTGTACGTAGATACTTTAAATAATCGTTTGTAAAGTCTATCTACGTAAAAAAAGTAAAATTGAAAAAAATGTCAGTTACGAGTTCTTGTCATTTCATCGTCGATAAGAGTCTTCGCTCAAAATAAAGACTTTTCAATAGTAGCGAATATTTCGATGACATAGACGGGAAACCAAAAGCTTAAAAATTATGAAAAATTCCGTGGCAGTTATAAAGTATTTGAAAATGGCTTCCAATTTTTATTTGTACCCAGCCGTCCAATTGTGTATAAATCTTAGGTACTGTAGAGATTTGAACCTCCTTCATGACACAGGCTTGTTATAATTTGATGGCGTGTTCCATTCGGGCATTCAAGCGTGTGTCAAATATTCTGTTAGTGTTTTTTCTTATATAGAAACAGTGTTAGTTTTATCTTGATACAATGTACTTCTATTAAAAATAAATGCTGATTAAAGCTTGACGCTCTTTAAATTATATGTCTTAAGCACCCTCGGTGATCACCCCCCTATAGTACCGTAAAAACTTAGGTGAAGTGAACTGTCATTCCACTTGATGCTATGGATTGACAGCTCACTTCACCTAAGACTATACGATGAGATTTTTACAGAATAGACCGCCTGTTTTCATCACACCTTCCTCTTCTTGTTCGTGTCGCTGTCACGGCAGTTATTTAAATTATGTTGGCCAAAAACTTCACAACATCCACGGCGTTATCGGTGTCAGCGCAGAAGGCACTTTGGCTGCATGTATTGAGGCACAACGGGCAGGATAAGGCACTACCCAAATCCATATAACTTTATGAAAAACCAGACCGAGAATCATGATCCTACTTACTTTTGAAAGCCGTCGTTGTACGCAAATATGGATAAAATGCTTTTTAAATAAATGTTAAGTGGGTTAAATTTCGTTTGCTTTGAGCCTACCCAGCAAGCCGTGATACTAAAGGCTTTACCACTGAATACAAAATTACAGTAAACTCGCTTTGAAAATTTGTGGGTAATGTTAGTTGTTCGCGCACCATCGCGGTTTAAGAACTTTTTATTGAAACGAATAAAAAGTTTTAGAACCGCGGTGGTGCCAAGCTACCGTTGGGTTACCGCAGACAGTGGTTGACTTAATAATAGAAATGCGTTACTTATCTATAGTTTGTTCCAAAAACATCTGATGAAAGTGTAAACAAACCCTATTCAGCGGGGTAATTGCGTAACACACTATCAGTAGCAATGGGTTTCGTTTTGACAGCTCAACAACATTCATTGCGTTATTTACGTCGTTGAGCAGACACATTTTTCGCACTCACACACAATTCTTGCGCAACTACTCACATTCATCTGTATTTAGAAAGTTTCAAATTTATATAACCACTTTTATCAACAGTTATTGTTTGAATACCATTATTCAATTATAATATAAAATTGAAGTTAATTAACCTTAATTTGTCAAATGAAAATGACAGTGAACGTGATTTAAAATTCCAAATACGGAAATCAAAGCACTCAATTCATAAGCGACATTACAAATTGGCATCCACAGGTACTATGTCTGAATCATTTGTTTACATTTCCATTGGAAACTTTTAGCATAGATTATACAAGCCGGAATTATGAATAATTATAATATTATGAATCGACTATTATTATAATAGTCGATTCGCACGATTTTTTTTCTATAGGCGATTCGCACCTTTTGGCATATTTTGAATTTTATGCAATGAAGTTAAGAGGACTACATGACCTAAAGCGCTGTCTTTGTCGGACTGCATAGAAAATAAAGAGAAACGCGATGCCACAACAAAAATCTAGTGTTTGGACAAAAAAACTAAAAACACTATAGTTTTAGTATGTTGCTTGTAGAATAATCTGACAAAAAATCATAATGATTGTACGTTAGTGATATTAGTATGATTTTTGTTGTAAAAAAAAAGTTTTTAGAGGTATCTTCATGATTTTTTTCTATCGTACCAAATAAGTTGTATTATGTTTTCAACACATTATCTTCCTAGCATTTATCCTGAAGAATATTATATATTTTTTTGATTTTTTTTACATTAGTCGATCATATACTTTTATTGTTTGCACTGTGATGAATTTCCATACAAACTGTCATCCCCTATTTAATTTGCCCCTTAGGGAATCAATTTTCAAAAATAATTATCCGATAACACACAACTTACACTCTGGTATCTTAGCTGTTGTATTTTTGGCGTTGTCAGAATGTTTCCGCCTCATTGATCATAAAGCAACGTGATGAGTGTGTGTCATTCCCGTGGTAATGCGTTTAACTCGCAGCTCATTTGGTATAGGAACCCATGTTTATGTTACTGCTGTGTATAAGAACTTGGTAAGTAACTTGGGCTTCGAGCTTGTAAATGCGAACAAAAACGCAGGTGAAAAAAAAAAAGAAATCCCGTAGCTATTTTGAAGCGTAAAGAAAAGGATTTGCAGTACAATGATATATATTATAATTTTTATTCTTCAGAAAGCTAACAGTCTAATCTGTATGTATACATACCTATTTTTACTGTGTTTCTCACCATCATTTGATAACATTTTGTAAGGTATCTGACACCCTGGATTAACATATAGGCTACTTTTTATCCCGATATTCCCACGGGATCGACATCTACGTGGGTGAAACCGCGGGGCGCAGCTAGTTTTAATATATTTACCTACTAGTTTTTGCCCGCGGCATCGTCCGCGTGTAGCGTCAGCAATTATCCCACAGAAACGTGTTACCGGGCTTAAAAGTATCCTTTGTTCGAACCCAGGTTAGGACAGGTCGTGTGCCAAATTTTGTCCAATTCAGTTCACCCACTAAGGGGTCAAAACGTACATAACAGACAGACGGACAGAGTAACTTTTGCATTTATAATATTAAGTTATAGTATGGATGTCTGTAAAATCAGTAACGGCAAATAAGAAATAGTAGCAGTATAAATCACTAAACCCATTCTCTACCACGACAACACACTACAAATTCAGAAACACACCTCTGAACAGATGCACCGATCCGAATTCAAATAGAAAATACGACTCCGAAATTGCCACTTACCATGCGATACTCGGTAGCAGCCATTAAACGTACCGTTCTCAACAGAATACGGAAACAAGGAAGGCATCTCCAATTTGTAAGTGAACTACCAATGACCTGAATGTGTGTGGAATTAATAATTTTTTCTTGTGTTTTAGCTTAGAAACTCCTTTTTATTTCTGTAAGAAGTTTTATACTAACACTTGTACAAGTCAATCATATTTTAAAAACTAGTTGAGGTAAGCTTTTCTTTTCTGAATACTCTGAGAAGAAAGGCCGAAACAAACTCAGAGGTCACAGTCTCTTTTAAAGTCCAGACATAATCTTGGTCAAATTTAGCTTACAAACTCCTCTGTGTGTGTGTTCTGGCTTAAATAGCCCAGAGCTTCTTTTTACGTTTTTTGGCAGAATAGTCAACAGCTCAATTGCAAGAAAAAATCGACATTTAGGCATCTACCTACTTTTAAATTTTTATAATGTCGGTTTGAAATCATGGAAGTTTGAAGTCGGGGCAGCGGGATTGTCCGAAAGGGTTACCGCTGCCCGGAACATAAAGGGCTAAGGAAGGAACACGGGTGGGTTTTAGTCAGTAAGAGTCTGACACTCCCTTCCGCCCCACCCAGAGCGGGAGGAGTCATTAATAATAATAATAATATTCCACAACTATCACACAACGCCATCTAGTCCCAAGCTAAGCAGAGCTTGTGTTATGGGTACTAGACAACTGATAAACATACTTATATATTTCTAAATACATACATATTATAGATAAATTACAACCAGACACAGAACAAATGATCGTGCTCATCACACAAACCTTTGTCCTGGGTGGGAATCAAACCCACGACCACACCACGACGATTAGATGATTTCCCATCCAAAAAAAAAAAAAATGTCATGGAATTCACGTAAAAAATAGGAGTGGTAACCCGACTTCGACCCACCCTGATTTTCGCTATGAATATTTTAATTTATTTCTTGTTGTCTTGAAACGAAGTAAATGGTTTGTTAGGTATTTATGTTGTTTGTTTTGGTTTGTATAGAACAAACTTCTAGATCCTGTTTTAATTGAACAAACTTACTATTAGCCTAAGGTATTTGTTTTGCGTGTTTGTGTGTGTGAAATTAAGTGGCTAAAAATAACATAAGGTATCTAGATTTCTTTAGACGCCAAATGGTTTCTCTAGAATGAGAAAAAGTTGTAATAAAAAGCAGAACAGGAGATTACAGATTATGTTAATAACTTGAATTAGGTACACACGGCTACACATCAAGCTATACAAAACCAGTTTAAGCTGACTTCTGATTGTACGAAAAACTATATATATATAAATATATATATATAGCTTGATGTGTAGTCGTGTGTACTATGACTTGAACTATGGTTGAAACTGGAAAAACTAAATAGTTAATTATTATATGACTAGACAAAACTCAGTTTCTTATTAGTCTACTGTCAAGTATCCAGTTTAAGTATACGAGGTTTGAGCTTCGGTAAAATCATCACAACAGACTTAGGGCCGGTTGTTTCAAACGGTTGGTTAACGTAACATACGTAGGTACGTCAAAAAATAACGATTATGTATTCGTTATTATTTGACCTACATCAAGGCCATAATTTGTAATTGTAATTTGAAACAACACTTTTTTTTTTATTTGACGATTGTTAGCGCCCTTTTGACGTATACGCGTGCGTCAAGTGGACGTGAAACAACCCGAGATATTATTTTGAGAGTAACTGTGGAGTTTAATGGCCGTTCTTTTTCATACGAAACTACCTTTCGCAATGGGCAACGATGTAGAATCAAATATTATTATTTCTTGTAATTTTTGACGTCTAAAAGAGCCTTTCAGTGGCCTAATTAAATTATTATACGATTTGATTTTGACTTTAATGGGATTTTAAAACAGCCATTTTAAATATTTAATTAGGATTTTAGAAACCAGCAATGAATCGCACTAACGTAGACCTTTTAATCCTAATTAGTTTGTATAACGAAGATTTCTATCAAGATTGATTTAGGACTAGACTAATTTAACTTGTTTGTTGAGGCTTCGTTGTAATTGTAACTGAACAGTAATACAAGACGAAATATCTTTTATAACACCACTAATGGCTGAACCATGACACCCTAAGTATTTAATGTTTTCCTAGCTCATTCTAGTCTGGACAACCATCGAAAACAAGGACAAAAATACGTTGAGCTGTGAAAACGATCATTTTAGTCATACACAGGGGTCTTTTAAAACTGGCGATCTATTATTTGATTTCACAAAAGCACTTCCTAAACCGACTAAAGAATCGTACATTCAATATCGATGCCTAGTTACAGTATCGATACTGCAATTCGATTCGTTTCAACCAATTGCGTTCGGTAATGAACGGTGCTCAATGTCACGGAATCGAATGGTGTAGCCTGATTGCATGGCACTCGAATGGGCACTCGATTCAAAAAGTCTGGGTAACAACATTATAAAAGTGGTGTAGCCAGTTAGAATACATAGACCTATGAAATGTATTGGAAGCTAAAGAGCTAAAGGTCAAGTTATATTTGTTAAAATTTATTGAGAAGGTTTTTGGTGTACATTTTAAGACTAAACACTTGTGAGCAATAAATTCGGGTCAGTAACAGAAACTAAAAATGCTATCTTATTCAGATAAACCGTATTCAACTATTTTGTTCTTGACTGTAGTTACCTGTCAAAAAGAGTAATCAGACATAGGTATTTAGTGGATAAGACAGAAATTAAAACAGAAGAATAAGTAGCAGGGGGTTGGATTCAGGGGATCCCACCAGAATAAATCATATGTTATACGTTATCATTTGTTGTGCATACAAAAATCATTTAAAAAATAGTAAATTTTATCGCAAAAAAAAAGTTAAATACCTTTGATAAAGATCAGACCGGAATAAATCGATGTAGGTGTCATTTTCTTCCATTTTTGTGCTAGCATAATCAGCCTATAATGTTCCTGGGGTATAGGCCGTAATCCGCCGTGCGAGCCAAGTGTAGGGTGCCGCCGGTTTCCTCACGATGTTTTCCGTCACCGTTTTGAGAGCAGTGGTGATGAAATAATTTACATTTTGTAAAGCGCCTGTCAGGGTTCGAACCTACGACCCGTAAGTCGCGGCCGTTTTCACTGCGCCACCACTGCACTATTTTTGTACTAATTGTATTAATTTATTATGTGGAATGGAAGTGGCATTCGATGTTTTCGTCTTGAAGGACCAAAAATTATTTTTCTATATAAAAAGAACAATTTTTTTCGAAAATAATGATTTTGCTTTTGAAGCCTAACTTAAATGTACAATCTCCTGTAAACTCTTTGGCCAATCTTTAGTTCAAAATTCACGTAATTAGTTGGCTCCTGCGTACTATAACAATAAGAATCATGCCAAAAGAAAGCAAGCAGAACTTTCTAATGGGCTCATTAGAAAATTCCAGAAAAAGACTTCAGTAATTATTTTTGAGCCGAGAAAACACTAGAACTAATAGAAAAGAGAACTCAAACAAAACCACTGTTTGAGTTCTCTTTTCTATTAGTTCGTCTATTTGTGTTTCTAAGTACTCATTAACTTAATGAACAGTTTTTAATTTGCTCGAAAACTAAAGTCGACCTTCCACTGCTATGCAGGATATGGACGGAGAGGTTGGCTACGTTAGCTACGCGGTTCATTTGTTTTTCAGCCACGCATTCGTGCGTAACGTAGCCATGAGTCACAGTTGACGATCCCGCCTACATTCCCATACAATGTGACCTATCTTAGCCGCTTAGTAGCTATGCTATGGACGGCTGCCTTAAAACGCTCCAATACCTTTTAGTAGGGGAGAAAAATCTCAAAAGTTGGCGGTTGAAAAGGTGACGTCTCTTGCAGCGTTTAATCAGGGAAAGCGAGGGGAATGCAAAGATGTACCGTGTATCTAGAACAATGTAGTTGTTGCATTTTTCAAGAGTGTGTCTATCATTGTAAATTAAACCTTATTTCAATACATAAAAAAGTCTAGACTGTACTAGCTATTCGCTGAGACGCGATGTTTCACTAGAAATTTTCAAGCCATTTCAAAATAGGTACATACAAAAACAAAACCCAACCTCACCCGTTTGATCGAGGTACTCCAGCTTACTTACTGCGACGAACTGTGCGAAAAGGCCACAAACTTCAAAAGAAGCTTATTTATTATAAAAGGGTGTATCCTTAAAAGCCCAAAAAGTTTTTGGAGGTTCATTAATTTTAAAAAGCGTTCATCTTTCCCTTTCGTGTTCATATTAACGCAGATAACTACGAAAGTAACTTATAAAATTGTTGAATTGTCGGGTTGTCGCTTGTCATAACGCCGGTAGATTTGATTAAATAGGCCCCAGGTGCTATGTTAGTCGTTAACTCGTTATCACGACCCAACACGAGCGAAGAAGAAATGAAAATGTCGTAAAAAGACTTTCATTCATATAGCCATATACAGAGTGTAGCGTAAATAGTGGTCCACCATTAAGGATTCGATATACCAGATAATTTACTATAACATATTAAAATTTTAACCATTTTTTCCAAGGGTTCCGAAAATATTTTTTTTTGTTCTTTATTTACGAAATTTCTACCTTTCGTTACAAATTTGGTTGTAGTTTCAACAAAACCATTATTTTTTCATTTTGATTTCTGTTAATTACTGCTGAATACTAGAGCTATCGTGTAATATGATGTTTTTTTTATGTAAATTTAGAGCTTTTGAAGAAAAAGTTAGTTCTTCCCTATTTTAACACTAATTTTTAACATAATCAATGAAATTCAAGAGTGATTTTTGTAAAAAAAATGTAATACTAAAATTGTTAAAATTGTAATATGTTATAGTAAATTATCTAGTATATCGAATCCTTAACGGTGGACCACTATTTACGCCACAGCCTGTATGTAGCACTCAACGCAATTCTTGATTCCTAACTTTATTACTCGTAAAATTATTGTTTATTATAATACCCTTAATCCTAACGGGCGTAAGCGCCATTAAAGCTAATGTCGCTTACACTCTTTGGGTCTCAAGTATCGATTCTTCAACACCCTTTTAAATATGGATATGGCTGTTTTGGGTAGCTAGTGGACTACTCCCGAACGGAATTGTCTTAATAATGAGTATTATTGAATTAATTTTAAGACCTGTTATTATTATGGTTACTGTTATGGCAAGGTTTAGTCTGTGAGGTCATGGCCGGTACGCTGATTTTAGAGGCATTAGGGTGTTCGTGGGGCCGAAAGCTTCTGGAGTGACGAATGCGTACCGGAAGACGAAGCGTTGGAGGGCCTCCCACAAGGTGGACCGATGACCTTGTGAAGGCCGCAGGAATCCGCTGGATGTGAGAAGCTCAGAACCGGTCGAAGTGGAGGAGGCGTATGTCCAGATGTTGATGTCTTTCGGCTGAGATAATGATGATGAGGGTGTTTGTCGGTAGGGGTCCGTATAATATTAGGTATACATTTTGTAAACCTCTGTTCTGTCCGGACTGAGGGAACAGATCAAGTTTATTTTTATTGAGAATTCAGTTCCCTTTGAATCCGTCTCTAAATTTAACATAATGTTGATTTTTGTAGATTTAAAGATTTATTTGCAACAAAAAATAATCAACAATATATTGCCTATCTAACAAATCTTAAAGTATACTTAAAGAATTCGCCCACAAGCGCAGTAGATCGGGAGAAGTGGAAAGAGGGAAGGGGCGGCCTTTACCCTGCAGTGGGATATGGAGGATTAAAAAAAAAACCGAATGAAGAAAGCATCAACAGCGGATTAAACATAGCTTTTCAAAATAAATCCAACACCGAAACAAAGGACGGTCGCACAAAGCGTCAACAGCATTTCCTCATCTTGTCATTTGGAACTTTATAAAAGATGTAAACAGAAAAGGCATTAGACACTAAGACATTTGTCAATCCCTCTCCTGAATTTCAAGTGTCGACCTTGGGCCAAATTCCTTTTGTTGAAAGTCTTTAAGAAGTTGTCTCGAATAAGGAAAGGTTGTTTGGAGGTCACCTGACAGGAATTCTTCGAGATTTTTCTGGATTAGTGGATTTTTTGAATTCCCTGATAGCCTTGAAGTCGACCTTAAGACTGTTGGGAAAAGACTACACAGATGAAGATGGTTTTATATTGAATTTGAAACTATTTTTACGTGTATTTTTAGGGTTCCTTACGACCGAATGCAAAAACGGAACCCTTATAGGATCACTGTTACAGCCAATTTGCTTAAAATCTAATGACCCGATTAAGTTAACATTTGGTACACATGTGATCCAAACACGTACGTGTATTCATTACTTTTGGTGGAACGAAATGCCAACCTGCAATGCGTCGTCTTCATCAATTCTAGAAATGACGTAAGAAACCATAAATAAACATCCATTCTTAGCAAACTGTTTGAAATTTCAGAAAGTGGGTTCAGTCCTTTCACAGTTACTTTACCTCTGATTTTACATCACTGTCAAATTCACAGTGACCTTTATTCTCGTTTTAATAAGGTTGCTATTGGGTTGCTGCTGTCAGGAGTAAAATAACCGTGAAAGTACTGTAGGTGCGTTTTCTGCTTGGAATTAATTAAATATTCACAAAAAAGGACACACATACATTTTCATAATCGACTAAGCATGTCTACGCTAGGGGGCCTAGAATCATGTGCTGAATTCAGAGTAATAGTTTGCGCGTGGATGTCGTCGCACGCTGTATTATATTGTACTAGCAGCGCCCCGCGGATTCACCCACGTAAGTTTCGATCCCGTTGGAATATCGGGATAAAAACTATCCTATGTCCTTTCCCGACTCAAACTATCTCTGTCTAAATCGGTTCAGCGGTTTTAGGCGTGAAGAGGTAACAGACAGACAGACACACTTTCGCATTTATAATATTAGTATGGATTAATAAAATTACTTTTAAAACAATGTTGTATTTAATTGTCTGTATTTACATAGATTCTATATCTAAGTCCAACTTTTAAGTAAACATAAAGATCTGAATCCACAATCAATATTTGAGTTTAATTCAAATTTTCGTGAACACTTCATGATCTACGTTCCGAATAATTGGTTACTCGTGCAGACTGTGAAACTGATCTAAATCGGTAGTAATAATTGTTGTTGTATAATTATTGTGTTCATTAGAAAATCAGCGTCAGACAGCATGTGTCTGGCATTAATGCCGAAATAAACCTTAATGCTCATACACACGAGCGATACGCGTCTGCGGCAGAGGCAACTACAGACGTTGACAAGTGTCGACGGCTGTCATCGACAAAAATATATATACTCCAAGCTGCTACTGAGAAATTTCTGATGGAAAAACCCAATAACGCTTTGCCCGACCTGGGAATCGAACCAAAACCGGTCTATCAAAATCATTCGTAAAACGAACCAAATCGATAAACAGAGTGCTAAAATACATACGTAGCCAGCAAAATTAAAATAATCTATCTCTTTGGCATTGCCACATAAGGGGGGCAATTCTCGTTTTTTTTTAGATCGTTCAGTCTGACCTCAGTCTCAATCTGTCAATAATACGAGTCAGTCAGTTAAATTAAAGATTATTTCCTAAAAAATTAACATATAAGGTCCCATTAAAATAGATGGACAAACTTTTAGAAATCATTCAGACCACCAAAATAAGAACGATGGTAAAAAAATATATAAGTAAAACGCATTAGATACTTACAAGAAAAATAATCAGCTGACGAAAATACACTAATGTGCCGGAAATTTATTATTTTAGGTCAAAATAAAATCACTTTAACCAGTGTTTTTTTGTTTTGCTTGGATATCTTTTATTAATCGTATTGAGCGCGGCGCTGTGTTAAAATTTGTCCATCTATTTTAATAGGACCCTGTATATAAACAATGACGGAAATCGATTCAGAAGCCGATTCTTGTCTTCCGCTTATTCTGTTACACGTTGTATACATTTTTAACATTTATTTGTCGCCGAGATACACTGCGACTAGATTTTGAACATTTTAAATTACGAGAATAAAATTGGCCCTAAGATAAAAAGCTGACCTTGCTAAGTCCAATCAATAACGAACAAAATAAAAACAATACCACACTAAGCAATCAACACTCAATCGCCGAGTTTAAATTGAAAAGAAAACAATTTACTACCGCAAATGACCTCATTCACAGACTCTTAAGATTTCTAGAAGCGGGTGTTGGAGCGCTCAGTAATTACAAACCGACTCATTTCCCACAGAATTTCACTTAAAGCCTACGGTGTAGAACACGGAGTAGTCAACAAATGGAGTATCGATAGAATTTAAGATATCGGAGGATGTCATTAGAATCACCGCGCTTGCACAGAAGGTTGTTGATTCCGCTTCCCGACGAAATAAATTTAGGAGAATATTTTATAAGCAAATAGACTATATCCACTTAAATTACCACATAGTATATTCAAATCACAACTGACATTCTTTGACCGTTGTATTAAATAACCATCACTTTATAAGGCTTTATCAATTTGCTTAACAATTAACTTCCTTGACTCTAAAAACGTACTAAACGCTGCCTTATCATGTTTATTTTCCTCAATGCAGAAGAAGAAAAGTTCACTGAATTTAGGATAATGAATATCTTCATTTCACAGGGGATCCTTTCACTGATCACGCCAAGTGAATTCCAAAACCATGTTTTTGAGAAGATCGTTATTACCCAACTGAGCCAAGATAGATATCTAGGTATCTATTTATGTTAGATTCTTATATATCTTCGAAGCATCATCTTTCAAACACTCTGATACATTGGTGGCAAAAAAATGAGATTGGACTAAAATAACTGCCACCAACTGCATCAGACTGCTTCATATTTTAATTTTTTTTGTTACAGTTGACTCATTTGATTTTAAAAAAGAATTTCGTTCTTATGCACACTTTATTTGCTACATCCTCCGTGTTTTAAAAGGTCTATCGCTTAGAGTATTAAGGATAACGTCGGTAGGCTTTATTTCCATATTAATAAACAGATTATGAGCTTACAATATACTGGGAAGCTTTGACGTTGTAGATAGGTATCGTAATTTATGATAAAAGTTAATATAATATCTAAGCCTTAGATCCAAAAGTCAACCAACCAAATTGATTCAAAACATCGTTTCTTAAAACGATCTTTTGGATGAGTTCTTGAAAGCTCATAGAGAGTATTCATGAGTTTATAACTGAAGATCTGAAAAGGGGAATACGGGGTAAGGGGGGTAATTATCATTATGAACAACTTTTCCTATAGGACCTACCTTGAAATCGCGAATAAAACATCAGCTGCTCCATACCGTTTTGTCGACAAAATATAGGGAACAGCGGATTGGTTTTTCGCGATTTCAGTATTGGTCCTGTAGTACAAGTTGTTCATAATGATGAGTACAATGACCCCTTTTCAGGTTTTCACTAATTTCAATAACACGTTTTAAATTCAGTACTAGGACAAAGCTTTGTAAATTAACTTAAAAAAAGTTTATAAAAATGCTATGTACTTTAAGGCCGGTTGTTGTGTACACACATTTTTTTTAACGACAAAAAAACATAGCCCTAAGCCAAACAAAAAATGTATAAATTGTCGATTTTAGTGAAAATGTTATAGACTGCGCGGTTTTCGTGACCAATAAAAGTTGAAGCACTGCATGAAAATGATACGATTTACAGTGTAGGCGTCAAATAACACATTCAAACGCTCGGCATTTTTAGGATTTTTTACACAAAAAGTTGGATTTTTTTATTATAATAAAACTACATATTTCTGTATTGTTAGCATCAATGCGATATAAAAAATAACGAAAGAGCGAGCGAAAATAAATGATATTACTATATAATATAAAACATGGGTTTGAAATTTAATCTCCTAATTTTGTATAATTTCAGGAATTTGTAGTAAATTTTATATTATATCGCAGATGAAAGTGATCCTTTTTTGTTTACGTTTATAGCTAAAATAATGTAACACATAACAATACGATTTTAATGTACGTTTCTGATGTGCTGTGTTATTCACAGCCATGACGCGTGCAATGGAGAGGAGCTCTAGGCTAAACAATAACAGCGGCTCGGTTATCGAATGTTAAGCTACTTTTGCCAAAGTCAGTCTGTGAATGGGTGACCATTTACACATCGAGAATCCTCCGTGTCATGGAGAGCACGTTAAGTCGTAGCTCCGGCTGATATTCATTGATCTTTGACAGTCGTTATGGGTAGTCAGAAGTCCGAAAGCTTGAAACCAGTCTTATTAAGCAAGGCCGTAGGCAGGAAGGAGGGGTTCAAACCCGAAATTGCTTACCCAACCCACCATTGTATACATAATTACATTTAAATTTCATTATAACCCGTTGAGTAATAATGTGATTTGAATATGGAACCATAACTAAAAATCTGTATGATATGAGGTCGGGATTCAAACTAGCGTCTGTGACGTTAGACACTATTTTATTCCCTCAGTGAATAATCTACTAATGTGTAATAATAAAAAAAAAAAAATATCAGCCTTGTCTATTACGACTTTGCCAATCATTTGTCATGAGGATAAAAGGAATTTTGCTTAAATTGATTGAAAGATCATAACTTGTTTACTTTGATGATTTGGTTATTTCTTCTCGAAGATAACTAAATGTATGATGATGAGGATCATACTACATCAACTTTCCAGAATCGATTATCCTAATTATAGGTATTGTTATTGTTATCATTTTATTGTTAAAACTTGATAAAATAGTAATGTTTTACATAACCTAAATATTAAAGAATAATGTAGCAAAACATAGAAAATAATATTCCAAACGGATATCCACCTTTTATGTCGTTGATATTTTGGATGACGGTAGAAAGAAACGTCAAAGTTGTTCTGTTCACGACTATAAAAGGGGGAGCTCCCAGTGGCGGGGATCATTCTTGTTCGAGACATCGACTAGAACGGAGCTCCGGCCTACAATCAGTTGATTAGTACTAGTGACGTTATTATGTGGAATAGATCGACCAGATGTCATGTAAGTTAATTGATATTATTATTATATATAAATAACTATCGTTTCTGTAAATGTAATAATATGACCAATAATGCCAATGTTGTAAAGTGTGTAATGGAATATTCCTAGCTGTTGTTATTATGTTGCTATTATTCTGAGTTCTCTTGGACCATTGTCCAAGAGGTATAATTAATTGTTTTTAAAATAATGATAATTTATGGCAATATAAGAAATTTATTGATAAAATACTTTAATACTGTTTACATGGAGTTTCTTGGCCTTCTTCTCCATGATGACCTAGATTTGGAACGGACAACTAGTTTTCTGATTAATTACTGACAAGGCTAAATTGAAATAAATGTCTAGCTTGTCTTTCTGTGCTTTATTTCATAAAATCCTTTCCCTACATACCATATTTATAGTTACTTTTACACATATTAAATAACTAGTAACCATTCTGATATTCAAAGCTTTAAATTTGGGTAATATATGTATACATATAGACTTTTATAGATAGATTATACTTCATTTTCTAACTAGTGCAAATCATGCCATCCAATGCTTCCCTTTTTTTGAGATAGATTGAAATAAATATTGATGTCAGACTATTTGATATAAGGGAATCGTGGATGGTTTGTGTTGGAAGTCCGAGTGTTGGGGCTAAGTGATAGAGGCTTGAATTTTAAGAGTTATCTAACCTCACTCTAGTGCATGATAAAAATCCTTTAAAAAAAGAAATCGCCTAAGGGCTTAATTCAAGTTTGAGTGAAGAATAATTGTGATTTAAAGACCTCCTTCCTCCAAAGAGGATCAGTGGTGGTGGTCGCCCATTGGTAACGGCCCCGACTTACGAGTTGTGTAGGTCGTGGGATCGAATCCAGCTAGGCAGGCGCTTTACTTTGTGTAAATAATTTATCACCACTGCTGTCAAAAACGGTGAAAGAAAACATCGTGAGGAAACCGGCATGTCCTAGAACCAAAAATTCTAAGAAATGTGACATCTACAAAACCACACTGCGCCCGCGTAGTAGATAACTACCCATTCCCTCTCGAAGAGAGGAGGCCTGTGACCCAGCAGTGGGAATATTATAGGCTGATTATGATTCTTCCAAAGGCCATCCTTCATATTTTTGTTGCAATAAATAAAAAAAAAAGGTATATGGTTCTACTCTGATAAAGAGACACATTTGATTGATGTATTTATAAAGGCTAGCCAACTAAATACATACACAGAATTAACATTAACCTTGTCATATCCTTTTCATGATTACAAAAACAAGGCTATTTTATAACGTCCATGATTAACGTCCATGTTTAAAATGGATATAAAAATTATTCACGGTTATGTTACGGTTAAAACACACTCACAATGTCACGCCTGTGTATGATGGGATATGCAGAGGTGTAGACTATACAAATATACCTATTAGTAATATTAATATTATATAGGTATAATATTATTATATATTAATATTATAATAGTAATATTTTGAAGCCCCGTAGTCAACGGTTAAGAGTTAAACATACTCACAATGTCACGCCTGTGTTCCCTGAAGGGATAATAGTAATATTATATTATAATTTTAATATTTATATTAGTAATATTTTTATGTCCCGTAGTCAACGCGGTAAATAGTTTTTAAAAACTACTGGGAAGTCTTAGCCAACCTCCTTTTATTTAAGTTTTTGGCGACTGAAATCTAGACAGACTTTTGTTTTTTAAACAAATTGTTTCCCTTTCACATAACCTTACTACCTATAGAGGTATGAAGAATAGGGTGTAAAGTTTAATCATCCTCCATAAAAAAGGGAGGATCCTCCGACCAGACGGGTGTCGTGTTTGGTGGGCTACGGCCCGATGATCGATGACGGGACGTTGTATAATTATGCTAGTTGCGCGGTAAACTCTGGTACAGGATGTTGCGTGACGTCAGGGTGATGCGTAGTTCGCATTCAGCGATGTAGATATATATGCCGCTACACACCTATTATACAGTATGTTAACTAAGAGAGGGCGTTTCCGTTAACCCGCAATAGTATAGCATCCATACATGCTAATAAAAATATTACCATTCGAAAATAAAATGTTTTTATTTTTTTTATATTAAAATATTCACTAAAAATGTTAAATTGATACGTAAAAGATCGCCGCACACGCGGCTAGTCATTCATAAATAAATTGCGACGTTGCCGTCCTTCAAGTACATGCGTGTAAAGAGTGTTTCTTTTACGTATCAATTTAACATTTTTAGTGAATATTTTAATATAAAAAAAATAAAAACATTTTATTTTTAATGGTAATATTTTTTTTAGCATGTATGGATGCTATACTATTGCGGGTTAACGGAAACGCCCTCTCTTAGTTAACATACTGTATCATCACAAGTACACATTCTGACTGACACGAACAACTTTGTCGGATAAGTTTAAGACTAATTACATACGTCTCGTAATTTGTATACAAACAGTAATTAACTTGTTTTCCCAACGACGCTGTTTTGCCTTAGAAGTTAGGAAGTAAGTTGACTGACGAGGGAGCAGAACAATCAGTTGGTTTCGTGCATAGAGAGTATTATAGCAGTGTAGCTTTTAAATGAGGAGTAAAAGAACACTATCTTTCCACTTTATCATAGTTGTGTACGTATTTATTATTTTGATTACCTTATATTTATTTTAGAAGTATGTATATTTATTTGTATGTATGTAAGTAAATTCTCATATTATTTGTTTAGTTTTATTAAGTGAATTGTTTTTAGATTTTATGTTTTTTTTTTTGTCTCCTTTACTCTTTTACACGCTGTCTACATCTCTCTATTTCTTGTCCTATCGCAGGTATGCTGGAAGAGATTTCTTATGAAATAAGCATCACCTTTGTACCTATGTTTCTGTTCTGTTTTTTCTTGTCTGTTTATATGTGTGTGTACATAAATGGTAAATAAATAAAATAGTCTTTGGTTTCGTGACACTTTTCTAGTAGTTCATGTTCGTCTAGCAACCTGCAAGGTCGTTGGTTAGAAGGATTAGATAGCTAAACTGATTATTGTAATACCTGAGTTTGGTAGGCTTTTTATGCCTGTTTTCACTAACATCTAGTTAGGTAATGTTAGGAGATACTCTAACAAACACTTTCGAGGCGACTTGCACTAGGCTTTGAAATCTTCCTCAGCACCGCCCGCTACACTCGCTCGTATCGCGCGCGATTCGTCACAGTTCTAACCTAACCCAATTTAGTTGAGTGCCTTAGCGCCCAATTCGGCTCGCGCGTAGTTGGTTTTAGTTTCAACCTAACCTAACCCGTTTGGTCGGCGTACGCCAGATTAATAACTGCGACCAAGTACTGTGGAGAAAGCCAGAAAGTTAAATAGAGGCTCAATTATTAAAAAAAAAACGTGTGCATCATTATTAGAAGAGCAAAAAGTTTTTATAGATTCATTTTTTTTTTCTTAACGATATTTAAGCCACATAATTTTATATAAAAATCGATTTTTTTTTAACATGCCGCTTACGATTAAGTCAGGGTTCTAAATTTTCTCGCTAATTTTGTAACCCCAACTTTAGGGATAGAGTAGCAGCTATACCCACTACCCTAGTTACCGAAATGTTCGAACATGAATGGTCGGCCGATATACCGTGAATTATACCCGTTTGGGTTTCTGCACTTGAATAAAGTAATTTTTCAAAAAGCTGGCATGTAGTGTATGTAGTACCTACAGTATTATACATATTGTAGTTATATAATTATAAAGAGGGGCCCGTGACTAAAGAGGAGCCCGTGGTTACACACAAGTCGATTGATAAGGTTAAGCTACGCTTGCCGCGGTTGGTCTGTGGATGGGTGACCACCTTTACATACCGACATCCCTCCGTGCCTCGGAAAGCACGTTAAGCCGTTGGTCCCGGCTGTCATTCGTGGATCTTTGACAGTCGTTACTGGTAGTCGGAAGCCCGAAAGTCTGACAACCAGTCTTACCAAGGGGTATCGTATTACCCTGTGAACGCGCCTATAATTAATACGCGCTCAATATGAACGCGCCCGGAGCAAGAGGGGCGCGCGGGGAGCGACGCGGCCACCGCCGGCGCGAGAGCGCGCCCACGCCGCCCACCATTTTTTCGGCCATAATGAGCGTTTGCGCATACACGGTGCTTCTGTCGTCATCGCGAGCGTCCGCCATTACTAATCTCAAATAATGATGTAAAAGTGCCGTCTCATTTATTAATATAATTTAAAAAGAAGTTGAGAAGTATCATTTAACCCTCAACATATGGCGACCGTGAACAAAGAAGAATCATTTCTCAAGCTCAGACCGTAGAAAACCGGCTCGTTTTGCGGCCCTCTCGAGTCCGTATAATGGCGGCGGTAGCTGTTCGTCGGTGAACTCTGCGTGTCTCCGAGTCAAAGGTTCCTGGTGATCTCCATACTACTACGTCTCCGAGTCAACCGCTGTCTGCATTCGTCGTGTCAGCGTGGGTCTCAAACCTTCTGTAAGCTGCGAACAATCGGCGTCAGCGACGCGGCGGCGGCGGCGTTGGTAGTGATATTGGAAGTAAGCCCGTTCCTTATATACTCTCCTTTCCCTGTTTCTATTTGGTGTATGGGTGCCTAGCTCGTCAAGCTATTTTCTTTAGCATATAAAAGCCTAGGTATTTGCGTCTATACTGGCGCAACTCATTGCCACGTGCTTGGGTGTGCGTCTATTCTGGCGCAACTCATAGCCACATACCTCTATATAGGTACATAATTATTGCCATAAAGCCACTATTCGGTACTATACTGTACCTACAGTCTGCTTGGCCTAAATATTAATTACAACATTGTTTGTGAGCACGTGCTTGGGTGTGCGTCTATTCTGTCGCAAGTCGCAACTCGCTGCTGCCTGCTATATTCCTCTAAACAGTCATAATTTACTGCCTAAGAGGTCACTATTCGGTACTATACTGTACCTAATAGCGCATGGCTTCATCGCTCGCACGTTGCACGTAATTTTCTTATTCGATTCGTTATCGATAATATTCTATCACTTGTTTTCTTATAACGTAATACCTTTCTATTGTTCTTATTACTCTAAGAGCTAAGTCTCTTTATTTTAGTAATTTTAAGTCCTAGGTATCCTAAATACCTACGAATATAACATTTTCGTAGGCGTGTAAAATCCTAAGGTAGCATTATACCTATTCAACGCCATTTGCCGAACATTCCAGCGCTCCCGCACGCTCAAGTACTTCGTGTTTCGCGCCTCGCTGCGACCAACGCGCGCTGCAGTTGCTGCCACGTGCTGTTGACGAGTTCGGCGACAGCGGGTGGCGGGTTCAGCGGCAGCGGTGTGGTTTGAGCTGGTCTGTCTGCTGGATTGTATAACCGGTGGGATTGCACATTTTATTTCATTAATTATTTACTACCGTCTGAAAGGTTTGCCCAACTCATTGTTTGCGCGTGTTAGTTTTGTATGTAAGTAGTGTTTCTTTAAATTTCACTCAACATGACGGACGATAAGGTTACCTCTCCTAATGTGGAGGGTAATGTCAATGTCAAAACATTGATTCGCAAACGTGGTGGTATACGTAGTAGATTAACAGTATTTAAACATTTTATTAGTAAATACCAAATTGAGAAAGCCTCTAGTCTTAGTCAGTTAGAAGTGAGGGAGCTGTCTTTGCGACTCACACAGCTACAAGATTTAATGTCAAAATTCGACACAATTCAATCTGAGATTGAGGAGATTGCTCATAATATAGATGAACAAATGTCAGAGCGAACTTCTACAGAAGGTGAATTCTTTGCTATGATTTCTTTTACACAAGAATTAATAAGTATATGTTCATCAAATAGTAAAGGAAATTGTGAATCTGTACATTCCAGTTGTAGCAAAATGAACAACTCGGTTAAATTGCCAACAATAAATTTGCCCACATTTGACGGGAACTATTCTAAATGGCTAGAGTACAGAGACACATTTGACTCATTAATTAATAACAATGAGTCCATACCATTAATAAATAAGTTCCATTATTTAAGAAATTCATTAGTAGGTAGCGCTTGTAATATAGTAAGGTCTATAGACTTTACTGCAGCTAACTATCAAATAGCATGGAAGTCTTTATGCGACAGATTCAATAATAAAAATATTCTTATAAATAATCATTTGCAGGCATTAGTTACTATCAATCCGCTCCAAAAAGAATCTTTCAAAGCTTTAAGATATTTGATGGATCAAATTCAAAAGAATTTATATGCTTTAAATATATTAGATATTCCCACAACTGGCTGGGATCCTTTAGTTATATTCTTGGTCTCAGCTAAGTTAGATCCCAGAACTAAGAGTAAATGGGAAGAACACAAAGGTCATTTAACACACCTGCCTTCTCTTGAAGAATTTGTAAAATTTTTAGACAATCGAGCAAATGTCTTAGAGACAGCTAATGGTAGTCGATATTATGATAGCAAAAATTCAGTTCATAGTAAGGAAAATAAATCTGTTAAGTCATTAACAACTACGTTGGCTGGCTCTCAAACTAAGACATGTTTTATCTGTAACAAATCACATTTTGTACATCAGTGTCATAAGTTTAAGGCTTTGAGTTTAAATGATAAGCTGTCTGAAGTGGCTAGACATAAGTTGTGCACCAACTGTCTTCGAAGTGGTCACAACAATTCAGAATGTCCATTGAATACTTCTTGCCGGACCTGTAAGGAAAAGCATAATTCAATGTTGCATAACAACAGTACAATTACTAACATAGTCACAGAAAGTACAGAAGCAACTCAGCCATCAACTAGTAATCTTCCTGTTAGTTTGTCAGCTCGCTCTCCAGGCCAAGTTTTATTATGTACTGCACAAGTTAAAATAATTAATAAACATAACAGTAGTACTCACCTTGCGCGTGCGTTGTTGGACACTGGAAGTCAGTCTTCATTTATAACAAAAAATCTGAAAGAAAGGCTAGGGTTACAAGCAACACAAATTAGTTCTTTTAATGTTAGTGGTATAAATAATGCAGCGTGTAAAATAACAGAATGTTGCAATATTTTGTTAAAGTCTCGAATCAGTTCATTTAATAGGACTGTTAAATGCCTAGTAATTCCTAAAATTACAGGAACATTACCCGGCGTTCAAGTAAATGCTGAGCGTTTGGGATTGCCCAATGGGGTGGTTCTGGCAGATCCCTTGTTTTATGAGCCTGCCGAAATAGATATATTGCTTGGTGCAGACCACTTTTTTGATATTGTAAATAATAATAGAATAGTCTTAGGAGTGAATAAGCCTATATTACAGGATAGCCAGTTAGGATGGCTAGTTACTGGCCCTGTCGGTGAATCTTATTTTAGTCATAATGTACATTGTAATTTAGTAAAAAATGATAAAATAGGGTCACTTCAAGATATCCATGACTCTATTAAAAGATTCTGGGAGGTAGAAGAATTACCTACAGGTTCTAATAATTATTCAATTGATGAGCAATATTGTGAGTCTCATTTTATAAAAAACACTTGTCGTTTACCAGATGGACGATTTTCTGTAATGATGCCACTGACGGAGGCCCCGGAGAAGGCACTTGGCAAATCGTTTCCTATTGCAGTTAAACGGTATATAAGTGTAGAAAATAAATTAAATAAAAATATTGAAGTTAAGAATCAATATAGTGAATTCATAAATGAATATAGTAGGTTAGGACATTTAAGCGAAATCGAAAGGCCTAAGTTTGGTTGTTACTTACCCCACCACTGTGTCATTAGGGCACAACATGATACCACCAAGCTGAGAGTAGTCTTTGACGCTTCAGTTAAAACAAGTTCAGGGAAATCTTTGAATGATATCCAGGCTGTTGGTCCCACTGTACAGAGCGATTTATTATCTATTCTTATTCGCTTCAGAATACATAAATTTGTTTTAACAGCAGACGTCGAAAAAATGTACAGACAAGTAGCCATAGATAAATCACAGCGGCATCTTCAGCTTGTTTTGTGGAGGGATCAAGTTGACCAGCCTTTCAAAATTTTACAACTCAATACTTTGACATATGGGATGGCTTCAGCTCCATTCTTAGCTACTAGGTGTCTGGTTGAGCTGGCTGATAAATGTCAGGATAAGATTATTGCTAATGTCATTAAGAACGATTTTTATATGGATGATCTCAATACAGGTGCCTCAACTGAAGAGGAATTAAAACATATCTATTTAAATGTCACGGAAACATTAAATTCTGCTTGTTTCCCATTACGAAAATTTCGCACAAACTCTCGTATTCTTAGTGGCAAATCAGAATTATCTAATTGTCTTAATTTCCATGACGAAGCTAATGTCTTAGGTCTAAAGTGGTCACCAAAGGCTGATGATTTGCATTTTCCAAATGGAATTGAGTTCACTTCAAAGGTTACCAAACGTACTATTATTTCTACCACATGCAAAGTATTCGACCCCTTAGGGCTAGTTAGTTGCTGTATTATTAAGGCAAAAATTTTATTGCAACATTTGTGGATTGCAAAATTAGACTGGGATGATCCTGTACCTGAGCCTTATGCAAAAAGATGGATTAATTTCATCCAAAACTTGCATCATTTGTCTGATATTATAATACCTCGCTATGTTTTAGGGGATAATTTAGAAACCCAGTCAGCTGAGTTACATTGCTTTGTAGATGCAAGTCAGCAGGCATATGGAGCGTGTGTTTATTTACGTTCCCAAGATAGTAAACATAACATTACAGTAAGGTTACTATGTGCAAAAACTAGGGTTTCTCCAATTAAGGAGCTCACAATCCCACGTTTAGAGTTATGTGCTGCTCTGTTAGGGGCTCAAGTTAGTGAGAAAGTATTACAGTCAGTACCATGCAATGTTACAAAAAAATATATGTGGACTGATTCCACAGTTGTACTCGGATGGCTGAAAACTCAGAATAAAGTCTTACACACATTTGTACGTAACCGAGTCAACAAAATTAATGAAATTACAAAAGAATTTGAGTGGAAACATGTTCCAACAGAGTTAAACCCAGCAGATTTAGCTTCTAGGGGCATTGACCCACAGCATCTGCAGTCATTACATTTATGGTGGGAAGGTCCTTCATTCCTTAAACAGGATGAATCTTATTGGCCTACCCAACCTCACACTATACATAAAAACTTACCTGAAGTCAAAGTATTAGTCTCTGTTGATGACATGTCTGAAAATAAATTGTTAGTACCATTTGAAAAATATTCAAGTTATGTCAGACTCAAAAGAGTTTATGCACATGTTTTACGTTTCATAAATAATTGTAAAAGTAAACAGTTGAAACTAAAGGGACCTTTGCAAGCTAACGAATTAGAGAACTCTTTAATACTATTACTTAAAGTTAGTCAATCAGAGTCGTTTGCAAAGGATATAAAACTTATTCAAAACAAAATAGAACTGCATCACAAAAGTAAATTGTTATCCTTAAATCCACTGTTAGACACCAATGGTTTAATAAGAGTGGGTGGCAGGTTAAGCCAGTCTGATTGTCAGTACGACAAAAAGCACCCAATTTTACTGGATGCTAAACACCACTTCACTAAACTTATTTTGAAATACGAACATTTACATTTAATGCATGCAGGTCCACAATTGCTTCTGTCGTCAGTCCGCGAGAGATTTTGGCCACTAGGTGGTAGGATCTTAGCTCGCACTATAGTTAGACAGTGTGTTGTCTGTACTCGAATGAAAGGTCAGACTGCACAACCTTTAATGGGCGACTTGCCGAGTGTAAGAGTCAACCCAGATTTTCCCTTTAATTCTTGTGGAATTGACTTTGCTGGACCCTTTATGATTTCTTCCAAAAAAGGACGAGGTAATCGTATCACCAAAGCCTATTTATGTGTATTCGTATGTTTAGTTACTAAGGCCCTACATTTGGAGGTGGTAAGCGATCTTACCACTGAGGCCTTCATATCATGTCTGCGCAGGTTCGTGTCGCGTCGCGGTAAGCCCTATGCCATATACTGCGACAATGGACGGAACTTTGTTGGCGCTAACAATGAGTTGGGTAGGGTTATACAGTCCAGCGTTCAGGCGGTCTCAGATTATGCAGCTAATGAGGCTATTAAATTCAATTTTATTCCCGCATACTCTCCACATTTTGGTGGAATTTGGGAAGCCGGCGTTAAATCCGCGAAATTTCACTTAAAACGCGTAGCTGGCAATGCTTCACTCACGTTTGAAGAGTTAGCGACGCTCTTCACCCAAATAGAAGCAATCCTAAACTCCCGACCTCTTTCCCCGCTGTCATCAGAACCCACTGATACCAATCCTTTAACTCCTGGGCACTTCCTAATCGGACGACCGCTGATGTCAGTACCTTCACTACCTGTGAAAACGTCCAGACCCAACAGGTACCAGCTTATTGAACAAATACGACAGCGGTTCTGGGAGAGGTGGCGACGAGAGTTCATGGCTGAGCTACAAAACCGAGCAAAATGGAGGAAGGGATACGCACCAATCAATGTCGGAGACCTTATCATTCTAAAAGAGGACAACTTGATGCCGCTCCACTGGCGTATGGGTCGAGTCACCAAATTATACCCTGGAGCCGACGGGATTTGCAGAGTAGCGGAGATCTACACTGCTACCGGCACTATCAAACGGGCAGTCAATAAAATGTGCCCCCTACCTGTGGCTCATCAAGAAGAGTTGAAAGAGTTCAACGGCGCGGAGGATGAACGCGCCTATAATTAATACGCGCTCAATATGAACGCGCCCGGAGCAAGAGGGGCGCGCGGGGAGCGACGCGGCCACCGCCGGCGCGAGAGCGCGCCCACGCCGCCCACCATTTTTTCGGCCAAAATGAGCGTTTGCGCACACACGGTGCTTCTGTCGTCATCGCGAGCGTCCGCCATTACTAATCTCAAAATAATGATGTAAAAGTGCCGTCTCATTTATTAATATAATTTAAAAAGAAGTTGAGAAGTATCATTTAACCCTCAACACCCTGTAACTGGGTGGTGGAGGTCCATATAAAATACTGGTATTTAGCTGCATCCAGTTCACAATCTGATCATTTTGAAGGATATTGCTAATCCATTGCTTCCTAAATTCGAAAAGTTTGCCTGCTCAACAACGTAAATAACGCAATGGATGTTGTTGAACTGTCAAAATAAAAGCCATTGCTACTGTAGTGTGTTACGAAAAATTACCCCGCTGATCGATCGAGCTATTATTACATAGCCACGAGCCCCTTATTAATGTTAGCATTTACTTGGTTCAGTTAAATGTCCAAATCTAAATATTATTGCTTTATCTTTACACAAAAGCTTTAGTAAATGCTCGCAAATAAAACCGATTCCCTTTACGAGGGCTTTAGTATCCTCGTTATATATTTATAAAAGTATCTCCAGATGGTTTTTATACCTTTATAACATTCTGAGATCAATTTTGTAGAATCGCTTTATGAGACAGGTCAGTTTAGGTTAATTGTTTTAGACAGGGTTAGTTCGGAATTAACGTTTGTTGACTAATACTAATTAGTAGGGACAAGATGATTATCAGTTCTGGGCAATTATGAAAAATTGAATGACCTTTTATTCGAGTATAGTATGAACAAATAACAGGGTAAGTTTTGAATCTCATCTAAACTGAACATGGAATGTGTGATTTTAATTATTTTCTATATATGTGAGGTCTCTGAAACCAATAAACCATTTTTTTTCCAAGCATAACTTTGAAATGTATACTTGTTGGCATCGCAGAATTTTCCATTTGATATCTGAAGGCCAATTCTAGTAATTTAAAACGTTCAAAATCTCATCTCAGCGACAAACAAATGTCAAAAACTTGTCAAAAATGTAGCGAAATTAGAGGTATTTTTGACAGATTGAGACAGATCGAACTGTGAACGTCCTTAAAAATACAAGAACTTCACCCCTGGCTTCGAGTTCGGAGCACTTAGATTCCAAAAAAAAAATGATTATGTAGGTATTCATAATAAAAAAAAAAATGTAATCCAACGTGACAAACACTTGCATTTGCACAAAATAAATACTCTGCTGAAAACAATGATTGAAATACAAAATCATCAACCTACCCACCACTCTCTTAACAACCTCCATCTCTGAGGACTGGACTAGAAAGCCTGACTACGAGTACCTACCTCAAGGCCTCCCGCGGGGCCTTGGCTCCAGTCCAATATGGCTCCAACAAACATATTGACAAATGACTACACACTCCACTTGTTAAAGCAGTGAGGCGAGATGGATTTATTTGTTGTTAACGCCATTTTGACGAGGGTTTGTTTTGTATAATATTATGTTGAGGTATTAAATATTGTATGGCCATTTTAACTGGCAATTTGTTAGTTAGGTACCTATTGTGATTTTGTTGCGGATTAGCTATTATGGCCTGTATTACCATCAACCAACAATTTCTGATTCATCTATCCGTCTGTACTAATAATAAAGCTGAAGAGTTTGTTTGTTTGTTTGAACGCGCTAATCTCTGGAACTGCCAGTCGGATTTGAAAAAATATTTTTGCATTTGATAGCGCAATTCTCAAGAAAGGCTATACGTTATTTCTGATCACGCTGCGACCCTTAGGAGCTGAGCAAAAATCAAAAAAGTCGGAAAGAACGCTAAGCGAAAACGAAGTAATAGCGCGGGTGGGGGATACGGGATGGGTCAAGGAACAAGAAAATTTCACGCGGACGAAGTCGCGGGCAGAAGCTAGTGTTCAGAGGGGCAATTCTCGTAATTTTAAGAACGTTCACAGTCTGATCTCAGTCTCAATATGTCAAAAATACCTCTAATATACTAACATTTTGAAAAGATTTTGTAATTTGTTTGTCGCCGAGATGAGACTGCGATAGATATTGAATGTTTTTAATTACGGGAATTGACCTTCTGTTAAGTTTCAGTCACCTGACAGATTTAATATTTGGAGTTGGGTTGGTTGGTTGATTTGTGCCTAATTTTTAGAAAGATATGGGTTGATTTTGACTTAGACTTTGTTTCTTGCTTAAATAAATAAAATAAAATTAGTTTAATTCAAGTAACAAGACTCTTATAATAACGGATATATTAAAGGACTGGATTGTGGTTTGTATAATTCTGTTCCGTCGTTGCAATAACAGCCTATTCATTATTAGTATGTTCATCATTACTATCATAACCCTACATGTTTGTTTTCGACACCAACTTCATCTCACCAATCCCTTGATCTCTGAAGTTGTCAAACATGATTTGTTCCACATTTTTCTTTGAACAAATCATGATAACGACATATCCAAAACCGACGTTCCCTACCCTTCGTCACTTGAGATTGATGGCTTGTAATCGGGGCTATGAGGCAACATGAATGATGTGCAACCCTGACCTTTTTTGTGTTGACAACTCAACTAGCACCCTTCCTGTTGAGATCGGTTTTTGAAGACATACGACTAGCATGGTTTTAATGTTTTGTGATGGATGGTCACAAGATAAAGGGATGGCTTTCAAAAAATACGAAAGGCTGGTGAGACAGATGTTAATGTTAGGCCGATTGTCTAGGACGCTTATCAAAAGAAATAATAATATATAATAATAATAATATTCCACAACTATCACACAACGCCATCTAGTCCCAAGCTAAGCAGAGCTTGTGTTATGGGTACTAGACAACTGATAAACATACTTATATATTTCTAAATACATACATATTATAGATAAATTACAACCAGACACAGAACAAATGATCGTGCTCATCACACAAACATTTGTCCTGTGTAACAAACTCAAATCGCCCAGAATGTCACAGCACTAGTATTTCAATGATGGTTGGTACACGACGCAGCAACCTTAACGTAGCGATAATAAAGATCACAGCGATTTTGACAGACTTGTCAGTGGCAGCAACCCATTTTTTTTTTAACGTGGAGAAATGCTCATGCATTCTGCACTACCACGGGGAGATAGTGCAGTTATGTGGGACTCTAACCCACTAAAACTCCACTGTGTCCTCCTCTGCCGCCTATGGCGGGAACACGGGCACGCGTTAGCACTCATCCGTGAACCCGCCGCGGCCGTCCGTCACCGGACCCTCCTCTCGGGAGTATTCCCCATCACCGGCGCACTAGAACACATTGCACGCCGTGACCGCCCCAGGGGTCAAACCAGCACATGGGCGCCAGACGACTCCGTGTCTGGGCACCCTTGGTCAGGGTTAGGGTCAGGTAGTGGCAGCAACCCAAAAGCAACCTTATTACAATGAGCATAAAGATCCCTGTGATTTGGACAGTCATGCAAGAACAGAGGTAAAATAACTGAATGGACTATAATATTTACGACGCAAGTTATTCACGCGTTAGTAAGTCGTGTCGTGTCGGACTGCCATTGAAATACTAGTGTTGTGACTGTCATTCTGGCTACACATTGATGATTTGTGTTGTAAAACGTTACTTTTGAGTAGCATCGTGGACGATCAGCCATAAAACAGTATAGCCGAAGGGTTTTGATAAAGGAAAAAAAAATGAAGACCACGTTTTTAAATTCGGATTCTACAATTTGTCGAGTAATATGCTTTTCCTTTTGTTGATTTTCAGGCCGAAATCTATCAATGTTACTTAGCGCGTATTTTGGCTAAGCGTTATTCCTATTAACAATTTACAACACAAATCATTTTTGAATCTCACACACCTATCAACATCGCCACTGCTCGGGTCATCACACAACCATTAAAAAACGCATACATATCTAATATTCTCTTTAAACAAATTTACGGTCCGTTGAATGCCAAGAAAATATCTTCTCTTTTGAAAATACAAAAGGCAAACTTTTGTACAAGCCAAAGCACTCCGCTAGCTTCGTAACAGGTAAAATTAACTTGAAAATTTTGTTTTACAATACCTACTTTCATGAAGTTTATTTAACCGGTGTCTAAAAGGAGAGAAAAATTAAACGAAATTCGAGAATTTTTTTTTGAAGTCAGATTTTTTATATAAGTTTAAATTAATCCTCTTTGGGTCTAAAAGTAGTTTTATTTTGGCACTCGAGTCACGAACCTTTTTTTCTTGAAGGACATTGCAAGGCTGGGTCGAAATGGCTGATTCGAATTTCTCATGACTTTGGCATTTACTTTGACGAATCTATCGGATACGAACTTCAGGGCGAAGAAAACCAGTATAAGTTGGCTTCTTATTCTATTGAAGCTTCGAACAACGCTAGGCCAGATCAAGGTCAAAGATAACCATTGACGCTACCCATTGTAGGTACTTATCGCTACCAGTGAATTGCAGAACATAAGAAAAGGTTAGGTAGGTGATGATTTTAATCTATTAGTGATGATTAAGTACTGGGTAAGTACAATAATTATAGTTGCCAAAAAATAAGGTTGCCCATCAAAAGTTAGGAAAATTAATCGCTAAGCAAAATTACTACCAACCTAAATTGTCCATATATTCATTTGAATAATTTAAATAATAATAATAAATAAATAATAATTATAATTTTTAATTTTTTTATTTTTTAATTGTCAAATAATGACACTTGTGATTTCACAAGTGTCATTATTTGACAATTCTATGAAATAAGACAAATTGACGTACTCAGGGTGTGAGTGAATTAGCTAAACAATTAATTTCCCCAGGAACAAAAGGTTGCACATTTATACCCTTCATTTGCATTCTTCAGAAAAAAATATTTTTCAAACACTGACCACCGCAGTTGTGACGTAAAAACTTTTCCATTCGAGTTAAAATTAATCTTGTGCCGGACGGGTGTGATCGCTGGACGCGAAGTGTGGGGTGTGTGCCTATCGAGGATTATCCTGGTGTGATGCTATGGAGAAAAACGGGCAAGAAACTCCATGGGCACTCTTATAACAAAATATTGGTTAGTAAATGTTATAAAATTCATGTTGAAATTAAATATATATGTGAAAACGATGTAGGAAGACGTGCACGTTAAAAGCGTCCATAATAAGAAGATAATAGGGAACAATTCAAAAATAAAATTCTTAATATAAGCCGTAGCAGCTAAGGGATGACCATCCTGTACTGACGGCGCCCGTTCACGAACATGAAGTATAGATCAGCACCATTCATCATTAATAAAAAGACTTTCAAGATTAACACGTACAGTGGGTTATATGAGTTATCTGACCCACCCTATAAACGAAGGAATTTGAACCCTCTGCCTGTAACATTAAGAGTTATTTCATTTGTATGAGTTTATCAGACTAGCGCTACTCGGTAATATTTTCGCCTAACTTGTAATAAGTGGGTAGTTGAAAGACAAATATGCGTATTCATTATAAAACTAGTATTCAAATGTTACTAAAAATACGGGTAGGAAAATAAAAATGAACCGTCACAATAATAAAGCTAAAAGCCAGTCTACGCACAATTGCAGTGACTACGCGTGAATATGTTTTACCTTGCCTTACTAAATTGTGAAAACAACGTCTTTTTCCAAGTTTTTAATTTATTTTTTATAGTTTTATTATCATGTCTCAATTGAGTGATTATTTAAAATACAAAATAATCTATTTGCACGAGGAGAATGTTGGCATCAGAAAGATTGCTAGAAGACATAATATTATAGCAGTAAGTGTATTTTTCTAATTTTATACTTTGTTTTTATACCTAACTATTCCTTATGCCGTGACGTAAGCAAACATATTTTTTATAACGTATAGTGACACCTGTTTCATTTCTTTGTTTCACAGAAATACAGTCAGATTGTAGTTAAAACGTAAACCCAATAGAAAACTTGTGGGGTCAAATGATTTTAAATTGGGATTCATCAGAAGTCAGGAGAATTTGGCGCAACTTGTGATTTCAACGTTCTCATGAAGAGTAAGTGATGCTTGCTGGAACATGGTGTGCGGCATGCGAAGCCGCTTGCAACAAATTGTGGAAAGACATGGTGCTCCATTTCGCTATTATGATATCACCACCGCCCGCAGTCAACAATACTTACTTACGTGTCAGTGTGTGTGTTAAATAAACTGTTGTCATCATAATTTCTATGGAAGTGTTTCATACAATGAATAAGCAGGTCCTTTTTACGATCATAACCATATTTAAAACTAAAAATACTTAAGTAGAAAAAAATTATAAAGTAGGTAAAACATCAAAGTATTTAGTGCTATTTTTTCACTTATATTTTAGTAATTACTATTTTCTAAAAAAATATTTTCACTTATAGTTTAGAAGTAGGTAAGTATGATAGTTAATGTGGTGATGTTATTGTTATAAAATAGAAATACCTATATATATTTCTAAACATATAACATGTTGATTCACTACATGTAACTGATTACTTACCTACTTAAAAATAAAAATGGGTATTTTATAGACATTGTTGAAACGAAGAAACAAAAATTCAAGCTTATCATAGAATACCTTATATTTAAAACAAGTAATTAATTTTGTAAGTGATTATTTTGTATTTATTTTGAATAAAATCGTTATCATAATCATTATTGTTTTTTATTTCTCATGTTAGGTATTTGTTTTTAAATAGTTCATTTAAATTAACTATTTTAATTTAATATAAATAATGTTTTGGATTCAAAAAACATAATTGAATATTGTAAACATAAAGCTACAAGAAGTGGAAAGTTTGTTTTGAACTCGCAACCATGTTGCTACCTATAGGTTCACTGTTGCAACCACTAGACCAAATCGACTTAACAAGTATCGTTGAAATTAACAACTCCATCATGTGACAAAACAGTATTCAAAAGCTTACCTACCCTAAGGTTACGTGTTAAAGATCAAATTGGCATAACTGTATTCTATAATATTTACCTACCTTGAACAAGTCGTTCTATATAGTTCGTGAAGCTCGAAATCGAATAACACATTTATCTAGGTACTGCTAATTGCAGAAGGTTCAAATTCGTCTAACTTTTAGGTGGGTCAGCTAACACATATAACCCACTGTACATCGAAAATCTGCCAATTGCTACTTCTCTACTTATAAGACTTTTTCAAAAGATTGCGGGATTTGCTATTAGTTCAGCTAAATGAAAATTATTTATAATATAAAATTTTATTCCAATAAATAACCTCCAGATCGAAAGTCGGCCATGGCGACCAATCCCAGCGGAGATCGGCCATCGGCGCGGAAATCATTATAGTGCACAAGTTTGCGCGCAGACATAGGTGCACTCTCTCTTCCCTCACTCTCATCGTCCGATGGGACGGCAATCTGACACGACCGGAGAGGGATCAGGCGCAGGACCAACTGCCCAAAGAGTAAAGTAACTATAGAGGGAAAGAGTGACAACTCTGTGGTAAAATTTGCATGTATGGAAAGTGCTGCCACCTTGAGTTTGGTGGGTGACCTAAGGCTCTAATAAATATACACATACCTATAGTTAAGCATACTTACTATAAGTAGCGAATCTTTATTATAATGTTTAGGGTCACAATCAGGGTGTAACAAATAACAGTAACAAGTAACAATTTTAACATAATTAGCTGAGATAAACTCGGGATTTCGGGAAGCGCATCAACGTCGGGAAAGCCGGAGTTGCGGAGTTGACAATGATAATGGCGGATGGCCGGCGGCGACAATGACATTTGTTTGACAATTTGACAAACAAGAAAATGGCTGCCAAGTTTTTTTAACCTCTCTGCTCGACAAGATTTTGACAAGTGACACATCAGCTGACTCGACGGGATGTTGCGAATTACGTCATGATTTTCCGGAATTTACATCAACTTTCAGCATTCGAATTTATTAACAAAAATGTGTTACCGCGCTTATTTTGTACAATAACTTTGTGGCAAACATCTTTAACTATATGCTGAGGTCGGTCAAACCGCGTCATTCTACTGCGAAAGTTGTATAAAATAGATATTACTACACCTATACAAAAGGTAGGCACCTTAAAATCGCTGAAAATATGTACATAAACCACCTAATCTCTTGATGAAAATATGCAAAAGGGAAAAATAAAGATATTGTCATTCACTCTGCATTATTACTTTTACCATTTTTCATACATAAACTACAAAAAAAACATGATCAAATCTTGATAAAAATTATTAAAAATTGTGTTGCGACGTGACAGTTCTTAGTGCCGACCATCCATCCAATTTTCTTATTCCGATTCAAAAATGTCATAAAGCCTAATCGATAATCGGTATTAAAAAAAAATGTAGAAACTGAATAAAAACTCTTTGGTATATTTTTCATGAATTAATTATTTTTCTAAATATAATAAATAATTTCATTATATAAGTACATACACATACAGTGTGCATAAGGGTGTAACGTTTTATGGTTCCCTATGTCCGAATGAAACAACGGAACCCTTATAAGATCACTCGTGTGTTTGTCTGTAGGTCTGTCATGACCGATTTGTTTCGAATCTACTGAACCGATTAAGTTGAAATTTGGTAGGTAGGTGCACAAATAAATTTCTGTGACTCAAACACGGACGTGTGACTTAAATAAGTAAATTTTGAATATGGGTTCACTTTTTGGGGTCACATAGAAAATTTTAAAAAGCTTTGCTTACTGTAGGTACTGTGTGATATATCAAATGAAAAGGCTTGTCGTGAGGGTCACAAATATATTTTCATAATAACTAAAAAAAAGTTAAGCAAATCTCTCAATATACTGCGTACATACTTACATTTGGTCATAGGTAGTCAAAACATGTTCGGGATGTTATATTCAATTTAAAGTTGGTATTTTTTAAATGTTATGCTTAAAACAGTTCTTATAAAAATAAGATTTTTGGCATTTTCAATCTCGTATAGCAGCCAAGGGGTTAATTTCAGACTTTCGCTGTAATAGTAAGAAATGCTGAAGATGTTATTCCCCATAAGAAAACAGTACTTTTCTTTTCTGGCCGGCACTTTAATTTATGGGTACGTTATGAACTTATGAATGACTAGCTTTTGCCCACGACTTCGTCCGCGTGGAATAATGACTTCCGGAAAAAAACAATTTATCCCCCTTTTCTCCCCGTTGGGAGGGAATTTCCAAAAATCCTCTCTTAGTGGTAGCCTACTCCTCCCAACAAACACACATGCCCAGCTCTCTACTGCAAGTAGTTTCGGCTGTGCGTTGTCTGTCAGTCACTCAGTAACGGAAGAGTTTTATATTATAGATATAGATAGCTGTGCCCGCAACTCCGTCAGTGTGTAATTCCTGGTGTGTTATTAAGTTAATGTATTGGTAATATTGTTTAGATCACGTTCACATGAGGCTTAAGTACCTATACAACGAAATTACTACTTCACCTAAAAAGAAATAAAATGTAAACTATTAATAATTTGTTATTTGAACGAATATAATACACACTACCAAAATAACTAATACCTATTTTATAAAATAACAACAAAAGAAAACTAAATAAACTAAATTAATTTAAAGACTAAAAGTCGCGCTGATAAACAATATTGTCTGTCAATAAGGTCGAATGCTCGGAACGTCTACTCGCATCAACAGCCAAATATTGTATGAAGTTCGCGTTTTTTTTTTTTTTTTACAATGTTGCATCTCGTAGTTGACTACTTAACCGGACTATCCTGTGGTTGCCTTAAGTAAACTCAAAGCCTCCAGCCAGGGGCAAATATCTTATATACTAAGCGACTACACGCTAAGGGCACCCCCTGTGGGGTACGAACCTCGGCTTAGGGCGTCGCTGGGGGAGGGCAGCAAGATGGGACAGGCTGGATATGGTTTTTATTATTTAAGCTTGATGAGGCCGGCGTTTCCTAGCTGACTACTCTGAGAAGAAACGCCGAAACAAACTCAGAGGTCACGGTCGGGAATTAAGATCTACTACTGGCTCAGCTGCGGCGCGGGCTGGCACTTCTTCGAGCAAGGGTCAGGGGGAGGCATTTAATTGGGGACGTCGCGAGGGACCTCGGCGGCGAGGTCGGAATGTCGGTGTTCTGTATTTGTGCACTGTACTGGTTGACTTATTTCTCTCCTGGAGGAGGGTTATGGGGTCGTCAGGGTCGGAGAGGACATGCCTTGGACGGCGGCATTTGCTGATTTTGGAGGGGGTATACCTGGCGGCCTCGACAACCAGAGGGTTGCGGTGCTTGGCGGCGGTATCTAAGAAAGTTCGCGTTTGGATCCCCCGCCCTTTTATACCTCCCGCCGCGAGCCGCGTCGAGCGCGGCGACCGTTACACAAAAATAATCCTTATAGCATGATTCAGTATTCACGCGCGATGGCTTATTAGCGTATTTCATGTATAACTTTGGTGTTTCTGTACCGATTTCTATGATTATTTTTTTATTAAATAGGTAATAATGTTAACATTTTTTAAATAGGGATGAGTGAGAGTGTTATAAACGTAAGAGTAGAGAAATATAATCAGAAAACTCCGAACGGCTAAGCTATCGGGAGTTACACGTGTTATTGTGAGTCAACCATTAAAGATAGACATTTGCTGTCTTGGAATATTTTTTATATAATTTTAAGGAGAACATTTCCGTCATACATAATTTTTGTGTAGCTTTAACCATTAAGGCTGCACACGCGACGGAAGCTTAAAAAATGGAGTAAGTTCTCCTGTTTTCCCAACATTTCCCTTCACTGCTCTGCTCCTATTGATCGTAGCGTGATGAAAAGTATACTATAACCTGCCCAGGAGTATGAAGAACAATTGTACCAAGTTTCGTTGAAATCCGTCGAGTGGTTTTTGTTTCTATAAAGAACATACAGACAGACAGACAGACAGACAGACAGACAGACAGACAAAAATTTTACTGATTGCATTTTTGGCGTCAGTATCGATCACTAATCACCCGCTGATAGTTATTTTGGAAATATATTTAATGTACAGAATTGACCTCTCTACAGATTTATTATAAGTATAGATATAGATGAGTTTATGAAATACAAACTTATTTTTGCAGTTGATCAAATTAATTATGTGCATTGTGCATGCGTAAATATTCAACCCAACTACGGAATCTTTCACTGTGCCGACTGTGCGTGGTCCGATATAAACATGGTCAGTTTTTTAAATTTCGTTGGAAGCTACCACAAAAAAAAACAATTAAGTACTTAATTACTCAAGTAAACTAATAGAAACAAAATCTACCAAGCTCATACAACTAACAAAACATATTGAAATGTAAAGTGATTGCGGAATACCCAATTTACACAATTAATAATCATCATTCCCAAACTTTTGCTAAGCCTACCTAAAAAAATGTATACTGGGCATTCTGTAGCAAACTATTAGAAAGTATCAAAAATAAATAATTGTACAATAAATAAAAATAATTTTAAGCGGCGAGCGCATTCCGAAGATAAATATTCAAATATAGAAACAATTCGGCGCGAAATTCAATAAATGACTATGGTCAAAGGTTCTCAGGTATTGACTCAGTTTCAATATACTTAATGTCAAAAAAATTATTAAAATTACATTAGAAAAGCATAAGTCATTATTATAAACAATGCTTATTGTATTTAAGGACGCTATCACATTTTGAACTCGCTCAAGTTTAGGTATCTGAATCGCAACACAGCAACATTACGCGCACGCACACATTGAAACCATTGTTCGCTCGATTTTTATACGTAACTTAACTAATCTTGGTACTTGAAGATATTTTTTTTTAATTTTGCTGGTATTTATTTAGTAAAGTTAGTTGTAAGTTCGCAATCGAATTTGGTAAGTGTTATTAGTACTTACTATCTGCGTGATAATCATGTTTTTAGTATTGTTGAAGTTCATCAGTCAATACGTTCATTACTAGGTACCCAAAAACGACCTTAACATTTTAGTATTACACGGAACATCCACATTTATACCACAGTCTGCTGTTAGTTTGAAAATATGTACCTAAGTACTTTTAAATATTATTTTTGATGTCAATTGTTGGAGTATTACATAATCAAATACTAGCCTGGGAGTTTATCGTAGAGTTTCGTTGTGATATTTAAAAATAATCATTCCCTTATGAAAACAGTAAGTATTTTATTTACTTAAAAATTAAACCAAAGTAAATCAAAAGTAATTTATTCAAATTAGGCTGAGAATCAGCACTTTTCGAATGTCAAAATTACAAAAGACAGTCCCCCAAAACGCCCGCCCTTCACTTCTTAGTGCTTTCGCTGGGAAGAAGTGGCGCAACAAACTCCCCAGCAGCACAGCTGTCTTTTCACATAGAAAATATTTCATTGTACTACTACTATACTCCATAGGTTTAGGTAGCTAAATAAAGGTAAACAAAAAAACCACGCGACTTTCTTAACCGACTAAACGTAATACCAGTCTATTAAGTTGTCATGCTACGTCACAATTGTATTCTTCAATATAGCAACATTATAATTCACTAAAAAAATTACTGAATTGAAGAGTAAAACTGTGACGTAGCATGACAACTGGATATACTGGTATTATGAAGAAATTGGCCGTAAGTCGATTTGTCACAAACAAAAATCCGCCACCTTGAATAAAAAATGGATGTTATATTCGTAATCATCACCCCGAAAAACCCCAAAATCGACTATTAATATCGAATGTCTAAAAAAAATATTTCCATCATTTTAATTTGATTATAAAATAAATATTTATACAATCTTTATCCGTCATCTACATCCACTAAATAAATAAATTAAAAGTAAAAAAGTTTTGTTCAGATTTAAGAACTCGTATTTACTTAGCTTGAAAATTAAAAAAATTAAAATCAATCAGATCATCTTATTTACTATATCATATAACTTGTGTACTTAATGACGTTATAAGTTGATAGTAAAAGTTTTAAAGGAAAATTTTATTTTATTCTTTTTAGCGCATTTAACTAAAAGCTTGTTTTAAAAAAAAGTTTTTACTTTTAATTTGTTTTTTACTTTTTAGTTATCGCTTGACAGGTTTTTTGTGGAGTTTAACTCGCATACGTATTCTGAGCAAGACCTTTCATTTGATACCCATGTTGTAGGAAAGCATTAAAAACTTAGTCCGCTATTTTTAGAAGTCCGCCATATTGCATTTAGAGTAACGTCACATTGTTTTTTGAGTTATTCTCAGCAAGCGCTTTCATTTGATACCCATATTGTTGCAGTGCATTAAAAGTAACTAGTCCACCATCTTTAGATGACTGCCATATTCGATTTATAGTGACGTCACTTTATTTTTCGAGTTATTCTCAGCAATCCCTTTCATTTGATACCCATATTGTAGGAGTGCATTAAAAATAACTAGTCCACCATCTTTAGAAGTCCGCCATATTGGATTTAGAGTGACGTCATTTTATTTTTCGAGTTATTCTCAGCAATCCCTTTCATTTGATATCCATATTGTAGGAGTGCCTTAAAAATAAGTAGTCCGCCATCTTGGGCGTTCCGCCATTTTAGATTTAGAATAACGTCACACAGCTAACCATGCATTGTCATCCAAACTAAACGTGCATACAAAATTTCAGATCAATCGGTTGAAGATATCTGCTTCAAAATTTAGTTGCAAGAGTCCACCCGAACAAACATAGTTACATACATACATACATTGCAAGTTAAATAAAAGCTTGTAAAAATTACAACTAAGTATTTGTTTCTGAAACAAATACCAATAATCGTACTTAATTTTATTTCGGTCCGAAAAAGTATCAACTTCGTCCGACCTCAGTACACAACTCGGAACTCACTTTTTTACGTAATTATTTTTTGCGAGAAAGCGACACAGACGTGCTTCCACGAGCGCTTCTGAGCGCGGAATGACGAACCGCAAGTGTCCGCGGGTAGAAAATGTATGGAGAAATTTGAGAGCGTTTCTTATTTGTCTCATAAATGAAAAAGTTATTTATTTATCTACAATATATTTAGCTTGTCGTATAGAGGACTATATAAGCAACAATATCTTCTTATTTTTAAGTTAAAATATGCAGTGGATTTAGCTATATAGGTCCTTATTCAAACCCCTTTTTATTAAATTTTTTGCGATTACTGTGATGGTAAAAACGTATTTGTGTGAAAATTTTGTATGGGGCTATTTAATTATTATGGAGCCATTCTGGAGATGAATATATTATCTTTAATTTGAAACCAAGATATCCTTGCAGTTGCGACTCCAAGTTCACTAAAATGGTACCTGAAAAGTACTGTTATTCGTGGAAAAATGTGATAGCGTCCTTAATGCTTAAAATAATTTTATTTCAATTTCCGAGTATCGATTTCCGACATTCGACATATTAATTACCCGAGTCAATGGAAAATAAAAAAAAAAATCGTTTGGCATAATCGCTTTCGCACATCATTACGATAAAAAAAAACAATAATGGACGGCGATTTTGAACACAAATTGAGTAGTGGTAATGAATAATACGTGTTATTGGACCTGTGTTTCAATATTACGTTAAGATTTTGGCATGTTCGTGTCGTTCATAATATTTTCAATAATATTTGTCTCATTTTAAATCTTATCTACATGTGTGTGTGTGAAATTTGTGAAAAGTAAAAATGTAAACACGCACGATTGGCGCGAAACTTCGGCATTAGATATCAAAAAACTTCATTACCACTACTTATTTAACTTGAACAATGGATGAATTCGTCAAATAATTAAATGATGTATTATTCACTGCCCCTGTGGTGGAGTTTGGATGTTCGAAATCCCCAAATTTTATGTTTTTTAGCCTCGACCGCCACTGTCAACAAAATGGCGATTATCACATTTACAGACTTGAATTTAATAAAGGTAAATTAATAAGCTTGCGCTCGAAATATGAAATATTTAATGGCGTTAACAGATGGATTTTTTATCCAATTTTCTTAATTAACGCACATTCGTACGATTTGATGGGTAGCATAATAAATATTTACATAATCAATGTAGGGTGTCGTATGTCGTAATTCTCGGGTCCGAAAGGGGTCATTACCGAGCCGGCGGAGGTTCATGTGTTCGGGTCCTTTCGGGGGCGCTACCGAACTATACGGTTAACCCACCAAACTGCAGATGTCGCTGTCGTCTATGGAAATTGATGACAGTGCTAAGTGTGCCCCCCCTGCAACTGCCTAACGTGCTGTTCGAGGCACGGGCGTATCACATCGCAACCTTCCAAATCCCGGGCTGCATTATTACTATGAAATTCCCATTGGATAAACACTTTGCCCGACCCGGGAATCGAACCGCTCAGAAGTTGCGCGTGTGACCATGACACCAACGGGACAGTCAGAGAATGAATTCCACAATGAAGTAAAATAAGTACAAACGACGATGGTTACAATGTAAACACAAATATTAATTACAGTCAATATTTCGTTCATATTTATCCAAGCGTCTTACATAATATTTTCATTAGCTATCCCTAACTTTTCCGCTAACCTCATTGGATGTTGTTCGATCCTCAAGGGATCCCCAATTAAGGTTCAAATTGGCTGTTTACACTGCAATACCAGGGGATCTCACACAAATTGAGACAATTTTTATATTTTCAGGAAGAATTTTCTAAACATTCAGGATTGAAGTGCTTTGGAATTTTTGACTAAAATACGCGAGTGTGTTCTCTCCGACGGGGTTTGTAAAACCGGGTTGTTCATTAGAGCTTTCGATAGTCACAGTTTAAATGTTTGCAATCTGTTCAGCTTCTTTGATTAAAATTTAGTAATTGGCACACATGGTTGGTTGAAAGAAGTATACGAGTAAAACTGACTACTAACCCTCCTGTGTTTACCATAAAAAGGTATGAGAAACAGGGTGGCGAGTTCCTCATCCTCCATAGGAAAGGGAGGTGTCGGGTTTCTGATTATAACTTGGTCAAATTATCTCTGCACCACGCTCGAAGACGTCGATGGTCGCTGATGATGATGACGATAAGTATCTCTAGAAATATGATTTTTTTTTTACCCGACTGTCGGATGTATACTTCTGAGGTTTAGATTGAAGGATTTTGTGAATAAATATATATGTATTTATTAATTATTAAATGAAAGTTGAAATGTGTGTACAAAAAAAAAATGAATAAGCGAGTTGCAGAGATATTGTGACCGCACTATACTTATGGTTATTGTGCGGATAACTCTGCTTGCGCGATGTAGAATTTTGCGTGACGTCACCAACTCTACAACATAGCTACTGGAATTATATAAAATTAGCTGTTGCCCGCAACTTCCTCTCAGTTTATTTTGTATTTTATCACTAGTTTATAGAATTATCCAGTATGTAAAGTAAAAAAGGTTAGACCGCAGCTAAATACAAATATTTAACATGAAGCGACTCCCTATCTAACCTCCACAACCCAGTTACTGGGTATCACGAACTCAGTCTAAATCATCACTAATAAAACTTAGACACGCTTGAAAAAAAATCAAGGCTTTCACTGATCCCAGGTAGTGAACGAGTCAAAATAAAAAAGAGAGTTGTTAAAAAAAAAGAGTCTTGTTTTAAGTTTTCATAAATACTCAATCATTGCTCATAATTGAACACAGTCAATGATGGTGGTGTTTACCGCATTTTTTTTACTAAAGACACATTTTGGATTGCGTATTAAATGATTGTGCATTAAAGCTTTGGTCGTTTGAAAATGTAGGCGGGATCGTCCACTGTGAACCACGGACACGCTGCGCACGACTGCGTGGCTGGCAAACAAATGAACCTTGCAGCTAACGTGGTAAACCTCTCCGTGCATATCTAAGTGTTCATACACACGAGCGGCTTGTAGTCGACGGCAGCCGCCGCCACCGGCAAGTGTCGACGGTGGCCATTGGCGGTTGCAGTTGCCTCTGCCGTTGAAGCATGCCACTTACTAATAAACGTATTACAACAGATGAATAGTTACACACCGATTTCTCTCTTTCAGTCGTCAGTAGGTAATTTCACTTTCGAAAGAAGAAGACAAAGCATTATGTAACTAAACAGACGCTATACAGCGTTTATAAGACTCCCGCGAGCTATAGGACTTGCGTCAAGCGACACACGCGCCACCCGTTTTCGTCGTTATTTGTTTCTTTGGCAGTCGCTGTCGCAGGCCGCGTGGCGCTTGATCGTGTGGGCCATGACCAAGGGGTACTAATTAGCAGAGGACAGTTGACTTTCTCTCTATCTCGATATAATTGAGGTCAGACTTAGTTTGCTGCAGTCGTTAACTGCAAGCTCTATCTATTCCCAGCATAAGTACTGAGGGCTTTGAATATTGCAATTATTATTGTCGCCTTCGTTCCCAGCAGCACGTGACGTGACTTTACAAGCAATGTTCTTTGGTGAATTATAATGAGTTTGTGCTCTAACTTAACGTGTTTACGGAAAATAACAGCGCGCAGCGGAGGGAAGGGGTTTTCTGATAATATATATTATATTGGACGGAAAAGTTGTGAACCCTGAATGTAACATCGTTGTTCAAGATTGATTTTATTTCTCTGCCTTTCATGTTCGTAATACTGTTGGGCTTAGATACCTAATGTTGACAATGATTTGTACACATACATACGTATAATGTTCTACGGCTTATTGTAACTGTCTATGTGAACGCGCTGTTTTTACCCACGACGGTACGGAGACGGTATATGCTTTGGGGACCTCTTAGAATAGAAGGTGTTCCACAGAACGGTGCCCCGACTTAATTTATCTGTTTTAGTCTCGTTACATAAATTCTTTAAGTCGGGGGTTTTAAATTATTTTATCCTTTTCCAACTACATTTAACCGTCGTGGGTTTTTCAAAAAAAATAATTTTGCTTTTTTCTAAACTACACAACGGATTTTGATGCGGTTTTCACCATTATTTGGACAATTTATTCCGGAAGTTTAATATGTATACTACATTTATGTAAAACTTCCATATGATAAAGACATATCGATGTTTATTAGTCAGTAAAAACCGTGGGTAGAGGAGGTAGCTAGATGTTTGTTAAAAATGGGATACAATATTTTTATCTTATGAAGTGACGCGGGCTTTACTTGTAGTAACCAAGTATTAAAACACGCTGTGTGTGCGTGAAGACGAGTAGCGTCAGTACATAACACAGCTTATGACTTGTAGGATGAAAATAAGATAATTAACTATATTAATACGTGACAAAGGACTTTGGTTGCGCATTTTAAGAAATGCCTTTTTCGTCATCATCGTATACCAACCCCTTTACATGATTTTAATTACGTATAATAACAACGAAAAAACGTTATCTTTAAGTAGAATTTCCTCTCAATTTCCACTAGACCCAACAATATGTAAAGTTCTCACTTAAAAAGAAAATGAACCAATAAATACACGTCCTAGAAAATCTTAGTGAAGCATTCAATCATGTTTATCTTTCGTTTAAATTCGATTAAGTTCGAGAAAAAAAGGATCGGACCGCAGAAGTATAATTTTCAGAAGTCGCAGACTTTTGTAAAGTGCGCGGTTGGATTTGCGTCTCAGAGGACAAATATTTACCTACTCGCAGTTCGGAACTCAGTACAGAGCTCCGTGGTAGCAAAGAATTTTCACAATTTTCGCAGGACATTTTGGTTTTGTTAATTTCTGCATTTATATTTGTATTTTTATGGTGTAAACAATAAAAAGTATTTATTCTATCTATCTATAATATATTTTTCTGAACCTGAAAAATGAATAAAAATGTGGTTGTTTTATTCGTGTATTCCCGTTGTCCCCGTGATCCGTGTCCCCGTTAACGGGGACAACGGGAATTTAATAAAATTATTAAAATTTATTCCCGTTGTCCCCGTTAACGGGGACAGCGTACGGGGACAACGGGAATTCAATAAAATTATTAAAATTACTTCCGTTGTCCCCGTTAACGGGGACAGCGTACGGGGACAACGGGAATTTAATAAAATTACTAAAATTACTTCCCGTTGTCCCCGTTAATTTATTGTAATATATATTTTTCAAATTATGCCCGTCTAAATTAGAAATGAGAGTGCCTTAATAGAGAGAATATTATACCTATACAAATGTCTACATATAAACTTAAAAAACACATAATATCTAAATTATACCTATACACATGAAATTTCAAATTACCTAAAATGTAAACAATAGTAGTAGTATATTTTCTAATAAGGTACTAGCTTTCCGCCCGCGTGACTTTTATTTCCCGCGGGTACTACCGGATAAAAAACTAAGTACCTACACTATATTATTATGTAGTTTACGGGTATAAACTATTCCACAACCAAATTTTGTCAAGATCCGTCCAGCAGATTTTACGTGATTCCGGCATAAATATTTATAATTAACGAATGTAAAGAATGTGTTTGTTTTAAAAATATTTAGTATTATATGTGTATAAGAAGCACTCGAAGCTTCAATGATGTATCTTCTGAACACGATGTTGACTTATTTTGCACTAAGATAAGCACAGCAAGGACGCTCTTAGCCAAATAATTTTTTGCGAACGATGCGCCTTCTAGTGGTTCTTGAGCTCATATTTAGTAACATAAATAAACAAATAAAACTAACTTAAACTATTTACTTATGTAGGTACACAATGAATTTTAATTGTTAGGCTTTAAGTAATCGATATGTTATATATCTGTGGAGGCTTGTTATTAGTAACTTGATAATGTGTTGTTGTTACCTATTATTTGTAATTAGTCTGTAAGCCTTCTTAAAAGTAATAAATAAATAAATAATAATCATACATATTAGTGAAATATGCGCGTTTGTTTCCTAATTGAGTACCTACGAAACTTATAACATGTGACCTTGAAAAGATGCAGCCGCGGAACAAAAGCACAGATCACATTGTTTTTTGTGAAGCTCTGATTGGCTCATTCTAAATCCCAGTTCAGAATTCCTCCCTTTATGTCAATTGAAGCTAGAAATTTAGTTGTGATGTGAACTTAACAGTGGTAAATCGTGACTTGATGTCGGTAAAAGTGTAAAAGAAGAACATGAGTTCTTCTTTTACACTTATACTATCTATTTAAAACCGTTAATATTTTTAAGTGGTAATAGTAGGTACCTATATGGGGCCCGTAGCTAAATAATAACAGCCGCACTGGTCGATCGATCAGGTTAAGCTACGCTTGCCGCGGTTGGTCTGTGGATGAGTAACCATCTTTACTATACCGAGACCCCTCCGTGCCTCGGAAAGCACGTGAAGCCGTTGGTCCCGGCTGTCATTCGTGGATCTTTAACAGTCGTTATGGGTCGTCAGAAGCCCAATAGTCTGACAACCAGTCTTACCAAGGGGTATCGTATTACCCAATAACTGGGTTGTGGAGGTCAGATAGGCAGTCGCTCCATGTAAAATACTGGTATTCAGCTGCATCCGGTTAGACTGGAAGCCGACCCCAACATAGTTGGGAAAAGGCTAGGCAGATGATGAGTAGTTACATTGCCAACAAACAAAAAAACATTGCCAACCTTATCCAGAACTCAATAGACAGATCTCTAACTCCTTGAAAAGCGATCTACCCCGCTTTAATACACACCGCATTATGCAGCTTACGAAACTGAAGACCGATGATGGCAGGATCGTATCCGCCAAACCTGAGCTGTTGAGAGAGATCGAGAGGTTCTATGGACAGTTATATACGTCAACAAGCAACCCGTTACGAATCTGGTAAACGACCCAAGACCTAGATTGACCTGACACTATACCGATACAGCTGTCCAGCCGAGTCGAATACGACGATTGACCTCTCTCTCGAAGTTGAACCTACCTAACTGGACAGTATTGGTATTTACTGAGGTCATTGAGAATACTCAATGACCTCAGTACAATAGTACTGAGGTCCTCCATACCTAGTCTCAGCCATGACTACGATATCGTCGGCAAACCGAAGGAGAGTTATGTACTCGCCATTGATCTTAATGCCAGCTGCTTTCCATTTCAGAACCTTAAAGACATCCTCCGGTGAACAGTTTTGGAGAGATAACGTCTCCCTGTCTCACACCTTTCTGCAGAAGGATAGGTTTCGAGGTCTGATCCTGGAGTCGGACTGACATAGTGGCGTTTTCGTACAGACACTTCAGCACCTCGATGTACCGATAGTCAATCTGGCACCGTTGCGCGTTGAAGAGACTGCAGTACAGCCCATGTCTCGATCGAATCAAAGGCTTTCTCGTAGTCCACAAACGCTAAGCAGAGAGGCAGGTTATACTCTTCGGTCTTCTGTATAACCTGTCACAGCGTATGTATGTGGTCTACGGTGCTAATAATTATAGAATAGAATAGTGGAAATATAAATATTTATGCCGCAATCACGTAAAATCTGCTGGACGGATCTTGACAAAATTTGGTTGTGGAATAGTTTATACCCGTAAACTACATAATAATATAGTGTAGGTACTTAGTTTTTTATCCGGTAGTACCCGCGGGAAATAAAAGTCACGCGGGCGGAAAGCTAGTACCTTATTAGAAAATATACTACTACTATTGTTTACATTTTAGGTAATTTGAAATTTCATGTGTATAGGTATAATTTAGATATTATGTGTTTTTTAAGTTTATATGTAGACATTTGTATAGGTATAATATTCTCTCTATTAAGGCACTCTCATTTCTAATTTAGACGGGCATAATTTGAAAAATATATATTACAATAAATTAACGGGGACAACGGGAAGTAATTTTAGTAATTTTATTAAATTCCCGTTGTCCCCGTACGCTGTCCCCGTTAACGGGGACAACGGGAAGTAATTTTAATAATTTTATTGAATTCCCGTTGTCCCCGTACGCTGTCCCCGTTAACGGGGACAACGGGAATAAATTTTAATAATTTTATTAAATTCCCGTTGTCCCCGTTAACGGGGACACGGATCACGGGGACAACGGGAATACACGGTTTTATTAATCTTTTAATTAAAAATAACTAAAACTTGTTACGGAAAATTGTTTTAATTATAGTGATAATTTTAAAATTTTAGTGCCCTGACTTTACAAATCAAGCGCAGTGCATCAAACACAGACAATGTAGGTATACACAATGTTATAACTCTAATCTTTTAATTTAAAATCTTTTTATTAATTTTCTTTTGACTTCTCGGCTATTTACATAACATTTACAATTTTTTTTTTTTATTATTATTAAATTAATTACCGCGGACTTGGTGGTCCGCGCCCCTTTTTATTATCTTTATTTTGTTTACAATCATTTTTTTTTTCTTTATAGGGAACTAAAAAGTTAAGCCGTCGGTTCCGGCTACCATTCGTGGATCTTTGACAGTCGTTACGGATCGTCAGAAACCCGAAAATCTGACAACCAGTCTTACCAAGGGGATCGTATTGCCCAGTAACTGGGTTGTGGAGGTCAGACAGGCAGTCGCTCCATGTAAAATACTGGTATTCAGCTGCATCCGATTAGACTAGAAGCCGACCCCAACATAGTTGGGAAAAGGCTAGGCAGATGATGAACTAACTCTGCCGTCCTTTAACTAGAAGGCCGTTAAGCCCAAAAAGTTGTTTCGGAGTAAATGCCAAAAAACGTGGGAATCGTTGTTTCTTAAAAACTATGATACTTAGGATAATGATTGTTGGACACATCAATTGATATTTCTTTCTGTTTATCGTAGATAACCCTTTTTGTCCAATAACTATTATTAATTCATTTTAAAATTCATTTTTCTCATTTTGGTAAGCATGTAACCTAGTTATTGCATCTTATTACTGTACTAAAAGGCCGTTATCCATACCATAGCGGCTTTTTAGTCAAGTAATTTATTTAAAATGTTAAGCTTCATAATGTTTGTTATATTTTGTTTAGAAATACTTAACTAAAAAGTTGTTAAGTGACATAACTGCTTTATAGTCATGACATTCGCTTTAATTTCAATTTCAATAACTTTCCTAATGAGCAGTTACGGGGCTTTAGATGCTTTTTAGCTAATTGTTGGCAATGTTATATGGAATTTTTGTAAACTCTTAACTACTTTACTTAACTAAAAGGTGGCTAAAAATATTTCGCTTGTGGTTAACTTCTGTATAGTGTAGCATTCATATGGAAATATGTGAGTAATTAATTAAATATTTACATCATGTTCTTTTAAAAATCAAAAGTATAATTCAACATTTAAAAGATAAAAGAATTACTAATAATTTTAATACGCAATAATAATCAACTTATAACTAATTATGATCTAACAGATCATGAGCTCATTATTTGGCATGGACAATATTCTTAATCCATGTTCTTTATTCCATTGATTCAACCATTGATTTAATAGAAAACTTCTAACCCAGTTATTTTAATAAACTAAGGCTACATTATATCAGACATGAGGCAACTTCAGTCCTAAATTATTTAAATATTATAACAAATAAAAGTACCTAATAAAATATGTAGTAAAATTTCTCACTAAATAAATAATAAAATTTAAGCAGCACTTTCAAGTGTAGATAGATACATTTGGCACACTGGTAGACCATGACCTGGAATAAAACATTGAATACTTTTTATACCGGTAGTTCATTCCCGTGGGTTAATTATTCGAAATGATATCGTTTACCAACCTCCACGCGGACGGATCCATAAGCAAAAGCTTGTAGTTTTAAGTATTTAGGAACATAAAAATATCTAAATGAAACACAGTCATCAATATACTCAGCCTATCGCAGTCCACTGCTAGACAAAGGTCTCTCCCAGGCTGCGCCATAACACCCTGTCCTCTACCTTCCGCATCCTGTTTGTCCTAGCCACCTTATTTAGGCCGTCGTCGATCCATCTAGTTGGGGGAGGCTCACTCGACACTTGCCGATACGCGGTCTCCACTCCAGGACTCGTCTGCTCCACCGGCCATCGGTCCTTCGACAAACATGGGCAGCCCACTGCGACTTCAGTTTGCTTACTCTGCAAGCTATGTCGGTAACTGCGGTTCTTTTCCTGATATTTTCATTCCTGATTTTATACTTCAAAGAGACTCTGAACATAGCTTGCTCTATAGCGCGCTGAGCGGCCTTGAATTGTGTACCAGCCCGACCGTCAATGTCTTCGTTTCGGCAACGTATATCATGACAGACAGGACGCACTGGTTAAGACCTTAGTCTTCAAACTTTGCGGGATAGGCGACGAGACGACTTGACGAAGTTTTCCAAATGCTGCCCAGCCCAACTGGATCCTTCAGTCGGCTTCTTTCTCAAAGTTGTGTCTACTGAGCTGGTTGACTTGCCTTAGGTAGACATAATCCTTCAAAACTTTGGTTGGACTCGTTAAGATGTGCGAATTGTACATGAATTTTGCCTTGTCCAAATTTAAGCTGAAACCAACCCACCGAGAAGCTCCATTTCGGCTGAAGAGACTTAGTCAATATGACGATGTCATCGGCAAATCAAACAAGATGAACAGACGCTGAAACAGTTAGACCAGATGTTGCACAACCTAAATGGAGCCTCCATTTAGGCTATGCAGCATCTGGTCTAACTGTTTCAGCGTCTCTGCCATTAGGACGATATCATCAGCAAATCGTAGATGTGAAATGTACTCGCCATTCACGTTGATACCCTGTCCAGTCCAGTCAGCCAGGGATATTACCTACATCCCCCTGTCTCACCCCTCTGAGCAGTTGGATGGGGTTGTTTTCTCATTCTGGATCTGAAAAGTCATTGTGGCAGCGTCGTACAAACATCTCAATGCCCGCACGCGCACGCGCGCGCTCTCTCTATCTTTCTCTCTCTCTCGTCTCTTCGATGTAGCGTCAGTCAATTCGACATCGTTGCAGAAAGGCCAGAACTGCCCATATTTTGACGGAGTCGCATCGTTTCTCGTAGTCCACAAATGCTATACACAGGGACTGGTTATACTCCGCGGTATTCTGTATAATTTGCCGAACATACTCGTAGATGTGGTCTATGGTACTGAAGCCTTTTCGAAAACCGGCTTGATTTGGCGGCTGGAACTCGACATGTCTCTTCGCGAGACGGTCCGTGACGACCCTCGGGAGCAGCTTGTATAAGTGTTTCAGCAGTGAGATGGGTCTATAGTTCTTCAGCGAGGATTTGTCACCTTTTTTGAAGAACAGAACCACCGCATCTCTGCTCCACGCCTCGGGCGTTGTACCCTCTTAGATGACGGAATTAAAGAGACTTGCTAGCTCTTTGATTTTATTGTATTTATTTTTTTGGATCGTAAGTAAGCACTAGGAAGTGGTGCAGGGCGGGCGTTTTGGGGGGACTGTCTTTTGTAATTTTGACGTTCGAAAAGTGCTGATTCTCAGCCTAGTTTGAATAAATGACTTTTGATTTTGTTTTCTTGTCGTTTTGGGTTTTTCTGTTTCAATATCTTCATCTGTATAGTCACTTCTTCGATCTTAGTTAGATCTCGTAGTTCATACCTTTGACAGAGTCAGTGTCAGTGCCCTCCGGGTGGAAAGATTTAGTCCGACGGGACGGCGGATGGCTTGAGCAGGGCACCCGCACCCCACTCAACCCCGGAGTGAACACGGCGCGAGAGTCGGCTAACTGCCTTTTAGCTAAGTAGTGAGGCTTAGCTGCTTTTTAGCTAAGTATTCTGGGAAATGTGCAGAATTACATGCTTAACTAAAACAGCGTTAAGGGCTGGTAACTGCAAATAAGTAAATTTTTTCACATAAACTGTTCTTTAAATGCTAACTATAAAGAAGTTATAGTCCGTTAGCGTCTTTATAGTCAAGAAAAATCAGATAACGTGCTTGTAGTTAAGTAGAAGGCTAGAAAATAATCATCACATCGGGCAGTTAAGGTATTTTAAAGTACATTAAGCTAAGAAGTGTGGGTTAGACGCTTTCAAGTGATGGAATCATCAAAAATTATGTTACTTAACGGCCTAAAAGATGTCCATATCTTTGGAACTATTTATGTTATAAAAATGTTTCTTAGACAGAAAGATAGAGAATTTTAAACTCTATCACTTTCTATTAAAAAGTAAAAATTGACCATTTGAGGGTTAACGGCTTTTTAGTTAAAGGACGGCAGAACTATTTACACTTGGTACTGAATTAAATGACTTACTAACTGTACAAATAAATACAAAAACAAAAGGACACTTAAGCATCGAGGTACTTGTCTGCAGAAGACTGGCAGTATCGCCACGTTGAATGAAAATACTAATTGTTTGGCCAAAGAACGACCCAGCCGTCTGGTCACGTGAAGTCTAGACCAGTCAGCGAAAAATTTCCTCTCAACTATTTGGATTTAGTATTATACTTAATCGTGTTTATGTATTTATGTGCGTTTTATTTGTGCAGAATAAACTGTTTTTCTTTCTTTTAATATTTTGTTAACACTATCAAACACGCCACCAACTACGATTGTCATGTTAAACAAGATACTCATCAAGTCATATCCAGTACTTTCTTCAGATATCTGTGCCTTCAAACAATCTATACGCAATTTCTTTGTCCCTGGAGGTTGAGTTCAGATCCCGTATTAGCTTTGTTATTGAAAAAGTTCTACCACCTAATGAATTTAATAATAAACTAGACATTGTATTTTTACTATGTTTTATCTTGTTTCGGTAGACATGAAGTTTTAAAACTGTGGCCCTAACGCGAACGCGCGACGTAGACGTAACGTAAATTTGAACGATTTTTTTATTCAAAATATTATAAAACTATCCACTAGTATTTTGGTTTTTGCGAAAAGCACAATAAGTATCCCGTATCAATTAAGTCTTAAAACTTTTGACGTTTGTCGCTGAGATGAGACTGCGTTTCGATTTTGAACGTTTTAAATTACGAGGATTGGCCTTCAGCTGTCGTGAGTGTAATTTTTCATATATTTTTACAAATAAACCGCATTTTTAGAGGGGCAATTCCCGTATTTTTAAGAATCTGTCGAATATTAATATAATGTTGCTACATTTATGACAAGTTTTCGACATTGATTTCCGCTGAGATGAGATAGCGACTAGATTGTGAACGTTTTTAATTACAAAAACTGGCTTTCAAGTACAACAAAAAAATAGGCCTCTGAGACCACCTCTGACCTCCTTTTCATTAACTCAACTCAATTTAATCATCATTCCTAATCTCTCTAATTACATTCGTAATAAAATTTCTTTCATAAACAGCGTTGAATGCAAATAAATCATTAAGCACACCTTTCAGGTGTTTTGAGTTCTAATTCCAGCAATGATTTGACTAAGTACGCACGGCATTAACGTGAAAATATGTGCCACAGAAGTCGTCAGAAAGTGCAAAGCTGGCTTAAAAATTATAAACACACAACCAGGGGGCCGGTCGATCGAGTCATGAGCGATAAGAGGATTATTAGAGCGAATATTTTGGGAGTTTCCTCATATTATATTAACGTAAGAGCATTAAGAGCCGCTTATACCCCAAGTCACTATATAGGGTGACTGGTAATTAGTGACCGATACCTAAACACGTGATTCTACTCATGATAACAAACAACTTTTACTATGGGACCAAACCAGAAATCGCGAAAAAAAATCAGCTGTTCCCTACATTTTGACGAGTTATACGAACATAAATGTAGGGAACAGCTTATTTTTTTTCCACACAACACTACTGGCTACGGACTGGCTGTATACAACACAATTTCTGAAGTAAAGAAACATTGTGCAAATCGTATACTCGTTACGAGAGAATTGGATTTACTAGTCCGGTATAAACAACATGTTTTAGATGCAAGGCTATTCCAAGAAATTTGATGCACACAGTACACAAGGATAAAGGATTAATGTTTTGTAAGCAATCTCAGCCGACAGCTAGTGGTTTGGGATTTCAGACGGCACAGCTAAAGACGTAACAAACATACGTCCCGGATGGCTCAATCCCATATATGTATATGGGATTTTGGGACTAACATTAATTTAGAGGAGGAGGAACTTGTTGTGGCGATGTTTGGGACATGGATGTTTGTTCAGCTGTTATTTTGGCTGAAAATGATGTTGATTTAAATGACGATATTCACAACAAACAATTTTTTTCCAAATTTTTAATTAAAGTAGCTTTTCGTGTCTGTCAGTGTGAACGCGTTGTTCTTCGAAACTACACAACAAATTTTTATGCGGTTTCACCATCATTTAAAGTTTTTTTATTGTTCCGCAAGGTTTATGTGCATGATATACCTAATGACTATATTAATATTCAACTCACATATTATTCTCGAAATCTCATCTTAATTTATTCTGGAAAGTTTATTAGTATAATATTATATTAGCATTCAAATAATAAAAAAATCTCGATGATTAGTCCAGACGTAAAAACCGAGCGATGCAGAGGCGGCCCGCTCATCTTTTACAACTTAAACCGAACGCAAAGTAAAAGAGAGTACATTTTACAGTAATTAAGATATTAAAGAGGCGAGTGTTCTGAGCCGTTTCGAGCACTCATTTGGAAGCGTAAAAGCCTAGAATTTTCAGGTTAAGCCTCGTAATAGTAAAGGGTTTCTGATGTTTTCGACAAATACAGGAAAATTTTAGAGCGCGCAAAATTTTGCGATCCTTTTTACTGCATTTTACGGTAATATGGATGTACAAATGTTTTAGTTTGTATCTCTTGGATGTCTGAATGAAATGTTAGTGTACTTAGAAACCATTTTGGAGCAGTTTCAGAATATGTATGAATAAGAAGAAGAGGGGAACAAGGAGTTGTGTTAACTACTGAATGCTGGTTTGGACTTGGAATGAGCAAGAAATGTACAGAATTGTAACTGGAAACAGAACTGTTGTAGATCGTGACTAAACTTTTAGCTAGACTTTAATTGAAAGTGATTCCTTAAAGTTTTTCAATTACTGAAGAAGTTTTGGTTCTTGTTAAACGAGATGGCGCTGGTGAATGTCTCGATAAAATAAATTAAAACAATTAAAAATGTGTTGGTGTGTTGCGTGTCTTAAATAAAATAGAACAAATAATTGAGAAGACCTATTCCCGTAAATAATAAAGGTTCAAAATTTAGTTGCAACAAATCTAAATTCTCGTTATTTACATTGTTTTGACTTTCAGATGATTTTAAGACGGTTCCCTATCCATTTGCATAAAATTTTAAGAGCTAATATAGCTTGGCATACTTTTGTCAAAGTATATTAGGAAAAAGAACATTATCCGAAAAGAAGGGATCCCTTTTAAGACTGTAGGAAGGAAGCCCCATGCCGATTTAATATTTCAAACGATATTACCGCCAAAATTTTAAATCGTCTACAGAGAACACCAAAACAAACTTCTACAGCACTTAAACTTCATTACGAAAACGGCAGTGCGTCACAAACACATGGCCATTATTCGTTCCGTTCCATAAAGGGTCTCCCTAACGCACCTTGGAGGAGGCCATTCACAACAAACTTGGAGAAAACACACAGCCTAATCTAAACATTCTTCCTAACTTCGGTCATTCGCATCTTACTACAACATAATGCAACTTTGTTACACTAATGAGTTCCTCTGAAGCGGCTCCAGCTGGAGGCAAGCACGCTGATGACCCCACTAATGAAGTCGCAAACTTTAACTGAATAGTAATGTCGCCCAAAGGAGCGTGTTTTCAAACACCCAACGATAATTCCAACAAAATTTTCGGAAAAGAAACTCGCTTTATAGCCTTGTTTGCGGAACATAATTATGGAGATGATTGGATTTTTTTTCTAGTAAACAAAATTTGCGTTGATGACACGAATAACTAATTCTTTTTTGTGATGAGTGATGAAGGAAAAATTCTGTAGGGGCGTAATGACGCGGCTTTGTGTTGAGCCTAGGAATTTGTAAGTCTATCCGTGTTTATTGAGCTACGTCGAGCGTCTGTATAAATAAATGGTTGTCTTGGAGAAATTTCTCGTCTTTCGTGAGAAATTTGTATGAATGAAACGCGGCATACCATCAACACAAAAAATAAACCCTCTGCGTTGTCAGTGGTGTGTGCTTTTTGGTCTGTCTGTCTGTAGTCTCTACAGCAAATAATATAGATTAGACAATTCATACAGCATAACAGTATAATCAGCCGTTAATGTTCCCACTGCTGCGACACAGGCCTCCTCTCTTCGAGAGGCGGGAAGGGCTATAATCTACAACGCGGGCCCAGCGCGGGTTGGTAGATGTCACATGTCTTCAAATTTTTGGTTCTAGGTCATGCTGGTTTCCTCACGATGTTTTCTTTCACCGTTTTGCGAGCAGTGGTGATGAAATTATTTACACAAAGTATTAGCGCCTGCCTGGGTTTGAACCCACGACTTAGTTACAACTCGTAAGCTGGAGTTGTAACCACTGAGGCACCATTGCTCTATGCATACACCAGCAATTATTAAAACATCCTCCGAGTGCATTAGACTGCAAAATTTCTTAAATAAATTTGGATATTTAACCGCATCGACGCTCATCAAAAAAGCACCATTCTCTTCTGCCACTGATTATAATAAATTCTCCTTTCACAAAAGCATGAATAATATTTCGTTACCTATTCTGATCCAACGAGGCGTCGGCTTTGAACAATTTCATGTCCTTTGTCTAAAAATGTTCAACAGCTATCTCATCTAAGCCCTGCTCCCATAAAATTACTGTGAGTACATATTATATCTCATGCTATTCCCACATCGTGTTATATAACAAAGATTTCATAGCGCCACTGCACTTTGTGTAATGTCCCATAATATTTTTCAGGATATAATGCTAGAAGCGACGTTTTATAGTGCGCCAAGGATATTTACAACGCCACCCTCTAAAAGAACTTTTATTTTGGAGTAGATTCCGCTGCGCCTTTGTTTGTACGGGTAAAAAGTTTTATAGATGAAACTTTTTTAATTATTACTGGTGTGAAATAAGATGAGATTACTTTTTCGAAGTTTGAACTTAAAAATAAGTGATCTATCACAAAATTGCTTGCCTCGGTCGGGCTCAAATAGAACTCTAGATTGAGACTTGAGCTGAATTTGCAATAAACTCAAAGGTTTTCTGAACTGCTAATGGCTATCAGATTGGTCCTGAATTATGTAAGGAACTCAGATTATTCTCATGACATTCAGATGTTGTTCGAGATTTAGAAAAAAAATACACTACTTATGCATATGGCTTATTAAGTCGAACGCACGAATTTACCCGCTCGAAACGGGCGAAGCTTCACTTTAATTTTTTTTTTCTATTGGCAACTCACACGTTAGTAGATGTCACTTGTCTTGGAAGTTTTGGTTCTAGGACATGCCGGTTTCCTCACGATGTTTAAGCGTCTGTCTGGGTTCGAACCTACGACCTACAACTCGTAAGTCACGGCCATTACCACTGGGCCACTAATTAGTTTAAGTACGTAATGTGCCTAATTATAGGATGAATAAATAAATAATCAAATTATTAAGTGACGCCCGTTCTTATAAACACTACGGCCTCGGGCCACTGGGGAGCCCACTGGATTTTAAACGCTTATCTTATTACCGAAAGTTAAAAATCCAACAGCGTGCTTTTATTTAGGCATACATTTACGAGTAGGTGTCGCTTAAGTGTTAATGAAAATGGACGTACGTCTTCAATAATGGAAGATCTCGCTTGGAACGGAATTTAATTAGTAAATTATTTTATGTTTTTATTATTGAATGTAATTTGCGTGCTTGCAGGCAGAATATAATAACTTTTTGGTTTTAAGATCTTCCCTTGTTGAACAGTGTATTTTCTGGCGATTAAATATTTTGAATCACACTAATATTATAAAGACGAAAGTTTATGAGTGTGTGTGAGATTTATATGTTTGTTACTTCTTCACGCTTAAACGGCTGGTCCAATTTTGATAAAATCTTGTATGGAGGTAGCTGACATCCTGGATTAACATATAGGTTTCTTATCTGTAATAACTAAACAAAACAGCCGCACAGGTCGATCGATCAGGTTAAGCTACGCTTGCCGCGGTTGGTCTGTGGATGGGTGACCATCTTTACATACCGAGACCCCTCCGTGCCTCGGAAAGCACGTTAAGCCGTTCGTCCCGGCTGTCATTCGTGGATCTTTGACAGTCGTTACGGGTAGTGAGAAGCCCGAAAGTCTGACAACCAGTCTTACCAAGGGGTATTACCCAGTAACTGGGTTGTGGAGGTCAGATAGGCAGTCGCTCCATGTAAAATACTGGTATTCAGCTGCATCCGGTAAGACTGGAAGCCGACCCCAACATAGTTGGGAAAAGGCTAGGCAGATGATGATCTGTAATAACTTAAGACAGACGGTCCCTTAAGTAGGGACTGTGTCTTGGGATCTGTATTTTAGTTTTAGCTTTTTGCCACCGACTTCCGAAATTAAAGTAATTTTTTTAATTTCTTTTTGAAGCCGATCTAATTTTTTAAAATTACTTTTTTATTTCGTAATTTTAAATTTTAAGTAAAAACTGGAATATTTTGTTTGTAATAGTTTGTTGTAAATGTTGCACTAGAATTCGACCAAGGTTTTGAGATGTTTTCCCTTTGACACTACGCCCGTAGCTCGTATCAATAAGCCCAGGCCGTCACACTTACACGTATTTTTAGTCCAAATCTTGAAAATTACTAAATTGCACTGTTCCCTAAGTTGAAGTAAATGTAAGCCAATAAAAAAATTGTCACGATCCGATTAATAGTTGCGGAGAAATGCGTGGACAAACATACATACGTCTATAAAATTTTGTATATTTGTTTGGAAGCCCTAATAGATTGTCATATGTGAATATCTTGCAGTTCCAATAATATTACATACATACGTGTTGAATTGATAACCTCCTTTTTTTTTAAGGTAAAAATACATAATAAAATATTTGACACACGCTTGAACATTCGAATGGAACACCTATGATCAATTATGATGACCGGCCAGTACTAATAATAAAGGTGGGGTAGGGCTAAATAGCCTCTACAGTAGGTACTCATGAATGTGAACAGCTTATTAAGGGACAAGTCTGAAATATCGATATTTATATAATATCCATCCATTACAATGTATTTTAAATAATATAAATATAATGTTGAATAATTGTGTTCATTTGTATAGAGATATTAATTTTTGCTTATAAAAATTATGACCTTTATGGTCATTGTACTAACAATCAATTTATACAATACCACCGACCATTTTTTGTACCACATTTACTGCAAATAAATGACTTTGATAAAAATGTGTACAGTGTTAACAAATCGGTTTTTTTTTTTGTTCTATATAAAACAAAGTCGGGTTAGTTATACCATTTATAACTCAAGAACGGAGAACGGCTCTCAAGAACGGCTGGACCGATTTTTATTATGTTTAATTTGTTGGATTTATCTCCGCCCCGAATAGCAGATGGAAAAAATTCACGACAAAAAAGTAATTCATTTTCTCATACATTTGGGCGGTACGAAGTTCGCCGGGTCAGCTAGTTTGAAATAAATGTTACTTTCGACAAACAAAAACTTACGTCTCCCTACGTCTGTATGTGAATAGTACAGACGCCAGCACATCAACCTACACCTAACTGTCAAATTTTCCCAATCAACATTGAACCTTATGCTTTAGCGATACAGTTGAAAATCTATTACAGAAATCTGACAGATTGTAGTAGGTTGATGTGCTGGCGTCTGTACATAGACGAATAAACAAAAGAGAAGCGACGACTGTTCATTTATTCAAACAGCAAAATGTTCGTCGGTGTTTGTATGAATAAACGGTTTAGGCGCATTAGGGCTAATTCTCATTTTGGCAACCGACTCCCTAATGGACTACTTCTCATTATGGCTACTTCTCACTTGGGCTACTTCTCACTTGGGCTACTTCTCACTTGGGCTACTTCTCACTTGGGCTACTTCTCACTTGGGCTACTTCTCACTTGGGCTACTTCTCATTAAGGCTATTACTCATTAGGGCTACTTCTCAAAATTTGGGAATGTTTATTGAAATAAGTACTGTCTTTATGTATATAAACATGTTTATTCATTCATAAGAGATCAATTACATTATTTTAAGAATAAATCAACATTAATTGAACCAATGTAATAGGTAAGTATACAATATTATAAGTATTACTTCTTGTAATTACTTTAGTCTGGTTTGAAATTAACATTTATTTATTTATAACATACACAAATCAATATGACGGCGCGTAGTACACGTAGCGCCATCTGTTATTTCCTACCCGATTTTCTAGTAAAGGCACAATACTGCCATCCATCAAATACGTCCACAATAAATCTAAGTTATAGATAATAAAGTATATGCACCAGGAAATCATTGCATTTAATAATTCATTAGTTCTAGATGACACGTGAGTAATAATTGCCATTATTAATGCATTATTAAAAAATAAAAAGTTACATTCTGGACTAGGATTAAAATGTGGGTACTAAGTAATTTATTTTATCGAAAATGTGGGTGCCTTAATTTTATTTTTTGATCTATCGTGAAACGGTGAATTGTCTCAATTATTCTTGTGTTAGATACTCCTTCTTCCAACCTACATGGTCCGACTGACAGTTTATAAGAAAAAAGGCATGGTGCGCTGTCAACGCGCGCTGGGGCTGCTTGCTGCTTGGTTTCGGATGCAACGGGCGTATTCTAGGGACCTTATAATGTTGATTGGGGTCGTGTTATATTTAATTTGTTTTTCAATATATTCCGCTTCTGGTTTCTAAGACTTGTTTACTATTTGAAAAGATGGAAAAAGAACTTGTGTTTGTGAAAAATCAAAGAGGTAACGACGCTCTGTTGCACAATGGATATAGATACAATAAAACTAAAAAAGTTAACCAAGATAAAAGTGTTTTGTGGCGTTGTACAAACAAAAGGGAATGCAATGCATCTGTTACTTTGAATGAAACTGAAAACCAAATCATGAGGCAGTCCCAACATACTTGTCCGGCAGATTATGATAAAAATGCTGTATATTTAGAAATGTGTACACTCAAGGAATTGGTATGTACAAATTTAGAACCCATTAAAGGAATTTTTGAAAATAAATTAGATAATTTGACCTTTGAACCGAGCACATCCAAAGCATCAATTCCGACTTTTCATGAAAAAAAAGATTGTTTGTACAGAGCGAGAAAAAAATTTTTACATGCAGATCATCTGATTTTTCAAGATTTGGCTCAAGTGTCCATACCTGAAGCTTTAAGCGATGATTTTCTAGTGGCAGATGATGGAGAAAGCGACAAAATATTGGTTTTCGCATCAAATAGTTCCAAAAAATTTTTGCGGCGCGCTCGACGTAAACATAACCGCCGATATTTTGCAGATGGCACTTTTAAATCTGTACCCAAGCCGTTCTACCAACTTTTTACCTTACATGTGGATTTATGTTCTGATTCAAAAAGCACACAAATTGTACCTGTAGTCTATGCGTTACTTCCAAATAAAAATCAAGAGACGTATATAAGGCTTTTCAACATAATGAAAAGTGTATTGAAAATAAATATTACCAACTTTAAATGTGACTATGAAGTAGGTATAATGAACGCGGTAAAAACCGTGTACCCTGATGCGCAAATAACCGGGTGTTATTTTCACTATCAAAAAGCTATCTGGAAGAAGGCGAAAGAATTAAATTTGACTAAAAGAAGAGAAACAAGACAGATTATAAGAAAAATAGCAATTTTACCACTTTTACCCGCAGAAAATATTCCAGAGGGTTGCCAAAAAGTAACAGAGATTATTGAAAATGAATCGTTGTTGCCATTGTTTGAAACGTTTTTAAAATACTTTGCAAAACAGTGGTATCCAAGAATGAACCCTGCGCTTCTTAGTTGCTCTGGACAACGCCACCGCACTAACAACGCTCTTGAGGGGTGGCACCATCGCATAAATGTAAAAATTCCTAAACATCCAAGTTTATTTTTATTCTTACAGAAGCTCCGAAAAGAAGCCAAGCATTTTGACTCCAAACTCAAGAACAGCCATATTCAACCAAAAAAAAAACGGCATAACAAGTACATTCATTTCGACAAAAAGTATAAAAAAGTACTTACGAAACTAAAAAATGGTCAAATAACAGTTATTACATTTTTAAAGAAAATGACTTATTACCAGCTTCTTATATAAAGGAATCTAATTAATACTGATTGTTAATTATTGTGTTCATTTATGCTTATATAAAGATATACCTAATTAATATTGTTTGTTGATTATTGTGTGGATTTATGTTGATTTTATTAAAATTAAAGTAATTAAAAGAAGTGACACCTAGTAATGTTTACCTATCCTTTAACTATTGATTTGTGTATGTTATAAATAAATAAATGTTAATTTCAAACCAGACTAAAGTAATTACAAGAAGTAATACTTATAATATTGTATACTTACCTATTACATTGGTTCAATTAATGTTGATTTATTCTTAAAATAATGTAATTGATCTCTTATGAATGAATAAACATGTTACTTATTTCAATAAACATTCCCAAATTTTGAGAAGTAGCCCTAATGAGTAATAGCCTTAATGAGAAGTAGCCCAAGTGAGAAGTAGCCCAAGTGAGAAGTAGCCCAAGTGAGAAGTAGCCCAAGTGAGAAGTAGCCCAAGTGAGAAGTAGCCCAAGTGAGAAGTAGCCCAAGTGAGAAGTAGCCATAATGAGAAGTAGTCCATTAGGGAGTCGGTTGCCAAAATGAGAATTAGCCCTAATGCGCCTAAACCGAATAAACTTCATAAAATTGTATCGTCTGATACGTGTCCTGTGCACTCTTTATAATGGTACAGATTTTAAAAGTTTCTGGTGGCTTTCATTATTCTTTGTGTACAGACGCCAGCACATCAAGCTACTACAATCTGTCAAATTTCTTTAATACATTTTCAAATTTATCGCTAACTAGATGACCCGGCGAACTTCGTACCGCCCCGCCATCGCCAGCCGCCGTGTCCTCGCATTTTAAATCTCTGATATCTTAGACTAAGATATTCATTTTAATGATATGCTGTAAGACAATTTTGATTTATACGAAATGCACAACGTATCTAATGTATTTAATTGGATACGGAATAATAACGTATTGTTTAAAATATCTTGGTAAATAACCAATAATTTATTTGTAATATGAAAAAGATAAAAATGGTTACTGTGGGTTATCCTTAGAAGATAAACATATACCTTCGTGAAATTTATCATCGATCTTTTTAAGATAAGTATACAATTCCGTAGTACATAAAATAATTATGTTTGTTACGACATCACATTACAAATTTTTGAATTTCTCGGCTTTTCTCTACTATAATATGCATGTATTATACATATAAACCTTCGTCTTGAATCACTCTATCTATTAAAAAAAACCGCATCAAAATCCGTTGCAGAGTTTTAAAGATCTAAGCATACATATGTAGGGACACACAGATAGCGGGAAGCGACTTTGTTTTATACTATGTAGTGAAGCATAAGGTTCAAAGTTGATTGGGAAAATTTTACAGTTTCGGGTAGCTTGATGTGCTGGCATCTGTACCTAGCTAATAAAGATCAAATTCGCAAAACACGTAGGTATACGTTTGTATGAAACTGACAGGTGTCAAGACGTGTTCTCTCGTCGCCCAGACTGCCGGACGGGTGTATTTTACTTTGATTAAACCTTAATAACGAAGGAAGGTTCCACCGGTATCAAAATTATGGAAGACCCTTCTTGAACTAAATCTAAATCGGTTGCAAACTAATTTAAATTAATTTAAGCTTCTTGATATGAGTGAATATTCTCGTATATCTTTAGAAGTTAATAATTAAATGATAAATGATTTTATTTTTGTAAGTAGGTTTGTACTGTAAACACTTTTACACGTCAATCATATTATTTTTAAAAACTAGATGAGGTCGGCGTTTCCTATCTGACTTCTCTGAGAAGAAAGGCCGAAAAAAACTCAGATGTCACAGTCTCTTTTAAAGTCCAGACATAATCTTGGTCAGGATATATATGAAGACCATGTAGATTGATGTCTGAGATGGTCTTTTGAGGAGAGAACCACACAGATTGAGAGGACATGTCCAGTCAGTGCACGCATTTGTCAAAAATCGTGCAGCTCAACTCAAAACTTAAGGAGCTCAACGATTCGACGACCAGCGATTCGAGTTGTTAATTAGTTGCATATGGCGGATCAAACACTATAACGCTCCCCCGCGCGTGATTTTTTACATACGTACTTTCGAAACAACTAGTCCTGACCGAAATACGTCAAAAACACGCATAAAAATGTTCGCAATAAAAAGCAAGTCTGTCCCGATAACGTTCTCCCAATAAATCAAATCGCATTTTGCTAAAAGTTCTTCGCAAAAACTTCTCGATACGGTATCGGGAGCTAATGGCGTAGGTGTTTCTTAATTTTCATATGATATATATGAGTTGGTGATAAGAAACTTTTTGGTAGAGTGTTTGTGTGTGTTGCGGGTTCGCTTCCGGAACAATATAGGGGGGTAATTGCGTAATAATTTTACAATAGCAATGACTTTCGTTTTGACAGTTCCACAACTCTCATTGCTTTATTTACATTGTTAATCAGACGAATTTTTCAAATATATGAAGCGATGGATTGCTGTCATTCGTGGATCTTTGACAGTCGTTACGGGTAGTCAAAAATCCCGAAAATCTGACAATCAGTCTTACCAGGAGGTATCGTATTACCCAGTAACTGGGTTGTGGCGGTCAGATATGTAAAATATTGGTATTCAGCTGCATCTGGTTAGACTTGAAGCCGACCCCAACATAGTTGGGAAAAGGCTAGGCAAGATGGTGATGAAGCGATGGGCTGACCTATTCCTTCAAAATATTTCGGATTGTGATTGAAAGTGAATTACGCAATTTGGGTGAAGGCTCGTCTTGCAAGTCAGTGTTACGTCGGAATATCACGGTTCACTTTTGCTTTTGGATGAAGCAACCAAATTGAATTGTTAACCAAATGAAACACTGAATAATTCAATGGCCTCCATGCTCTTCATTATTTTGCTTTTAGATCAATGTGAAGCAATTTTGTTTAACTATGAAATAGTGACGTCACATTTATAGTAGTCACCTTGCTAAGTATAATTAAACGCAGGGTATTAGTTTAAAATTATTAGATTCGGGCTGTTTTTTTTTTCATCTGGTGTATTGTGTGTATTTTAGTCTGTGCTTAATAAACGTATTTTCTTTCTTTCTTTCTTTTTCTTTCTGTATGTGAAAAAGCCATTGTCCTGCTAGTAGTAGCATAGTAATGTCAACCGACCACTGCTACTTAGAATGTATAGACGCCAGCACATCAAGCTACTACAATCTGTCAAATTTCTTTAATAGCATTTCAACTTTATTGCTAAAGCATAAGGTTGAAAGTTGATTGAGAAAATTTTACAGTTTCGGGTAGGTTGATGTGCTGGCGTCTGTACACAGAGAGGTTTCCACGTTTTGACAGCCCCGTTGGTATTGTGGTCGCAAGCGCGACTGCTGAGCATGGGGTCCTGGGTTCGATTCTCAAGCTGAGCCACGTATTATTGGATTTTGTATTAGGAAGTTCTCAGTAACAGCCCGGAGTTTGGAAGTCGGCGGTGTGATACCTCCGTGCCTCGGAAAACACGTTAAGCTATTGGTCTCTCAGGTCGTGTCAGACTGCGCGCTGTACCAACGGACTATAAGAGTAAGAGAAGAGAAAGTGCATCTGTGTCTACGCACATACTTGTGCACTATAATAATATCTCCCGCGTCGAAGGCTAGTCTCCATTGAGTTTGGCCGCCATGGCTGAAATACGGTCTGGAGGACTGTTGCCGCGTTAGCTGCATGGTTCATTTGTTTGCCACGCATCGTGCATATCGCGATCAGTCGTAATGGACGATCCCGCCTATATCCTAACTAATATTATAAACAAAAATAACGTTATTATGATCATAGATGGCGCCACGTGTATTGTTGTTTTCCTCGGGAACTGCACTTTTTTTCGAGATGAAAGGGGTCCATTCCCGTTGTCCCCATTGACGCTGTCCCCATTATGGGGACAACGGGAAGTCATAAAATATCCTTCCCGTTGTCCCCATTGATGCCCCTATGTCCGCTTCTGTACACCTGACAACGTATATGCAAAATTTCAAGATGATCGATTCAGTGGTTTAGGCGTGAAAAGATAACAAACAAACTTACTTTTAGTTAGGATAGGATTTCACGCGGACGAAGTCGCGGGCAGCAGCTAGTTTTCAGATACAGTGAAACTAAATACAGGAGACATGGGCTGTTGTGGAGCAGCGCCTTATAATGCTGTATTCATCATCCTCCTTCATCAATCAAATTTGGGTTGGAGGCTGTCCGTCATTCTACAAGACTGTAATCTTCCATTCGTCTCTTTTCTTCAAATGATTAATCAATCAACTCAGCCTATCGCAGTCCACTGCACACAGGCTTCTTCCAGGCTGCGCCAACACCCTGTCCCCTGCCTGCGGCATACAGTCTCTCCTAGCTACGTTCCGCTAGATGGACCGAAGACCTTAAGAAATGATTAATACGCATCGAAAATTTACTGCGCATCAAATCAATTTGATATAAGTACGTACAGACGCCAGCACATCAAGCTACCCGAAACTGTCAGATTTTCTCAATCAACTTTGAACCTTATGTCTTAGTGATAAAGTTGAAAATCTTTTAAAGAAATTTGACAGATTGGAGTAGCTTGATGTGCTGGTGTCTGTACACTTCAAATAGTTTATCGATAACTGAGTATGTATGAAGAGTCAATCGAAATAAGTTCTTGAGATATTCTTGATATAAATAGTTTCGTTACGTTACGGCTTAATTGAACTGTAGTGTCCTTAATAACGAATACCCTCTTAGATTTTTATCTTATTTGAAGAGCTCATTGCTCTATTATCATTTTTACAATAAAAAGCGGTACGTATTCAATAGTTCCCGAGGTTGTCGTGCTCGATGCTATTTGCTAGACCAAATGACAGCTGCGATCTACTTTTTTTAACATGTTTATTACTACGCAGTAGTCATTTTAGTCTAGCAAATTAAAAATCATAAAAATTAGAGTGTACCTGATTCATTGTTGACTTTGTAATAAAGGCACCGTTCCACAGCAGCCCACGGCTGAGCTACGCAAGTGTACTTAGCTTCACTTTGTGTGAAAATGTAGGTGGGATCGTCCACTGTGACCCACGGCTACGCTAAGTGCTTATGCACACGGGCGGCACGCGTCGTCGGCTGCCATCGACAATTTGCCGCTCGTGTATATGAGTAGGATGCTCAAATTCATGAGCGGCACGTTGTCGACGGCAGCCGTAAAAGGGTCGGCAGTTGCCATCTGCCTCTGCCATTGACGCGTGCCTTTCGTGTATTACACATGTGTCCGTTTGTGCATTCGTGTGTTCGTGTGTGCGTTCGTGCACTAAGCAAAAATGCGTGGCTGGCAAACAAATGAACCACGCAGCTAACGTGACAAACCTTTCCGTACCCATCCTACGTAGCAGTGGACGGTAGACTTCAAACCAAAACCTTCTAACTTCGCAAACCTATTTACGACTTTTTTATGATACTAAAGAACAACTCAAGTTATTTCATAATATGAATACTTAATCAGATAAAGCACAAAACTTTTGTGTAGAACAATCTTATTTGATACCAAGTTTAAGTTTTGTCATTGTTTCGTCTTTAATATTTAAGCGTCGACAATACATAATCAGCCTATAACGTTCCCACTGCTGGGATACAGGCCTCCTCTCGGTAAGAGAGAGTGGGCCGTAATCCACCACGCGGGCCCAGTGCGGGTTGGCAGATGTCACATGTCTTCGAATTTTTGGCTCTCACCACAGAAGCAAGAGGAATGTTTTATATTATTTCGTTTCATTTTCTATCTAGACTTCCTGCAATGGCAGTGGACAGACGTGTGTGGTTAAGGAAAAGAGAGGCATTTGCCCAGCATCAGAATGCTACTGGCTACATTGATGGATGGATAGATTTTTACTCAGACTTCCTGTACTAGATATTTTTTATATATTTTATTTCTTATCGTGTTATTTGTATTTCTTCGTATACTGCACCGATTGACGTCAACGCCGGCTGTCGTTTAAAAACCAGCGCTGGGGCTCTGTTCCACATAGAGTCGTAGCATTATGCTGAGTGATGGCCGTTTTGCGTGGATGTGACGCATATTTTCTCCTAACTTGTTCTTTTTCGTGTAATCTTTCTCTGTGTCATGTTTGCCGCAAATAAACGTATTTTCTTTAATCTGTCAAGCTCAGCTAATGAGACACAATTGATTTTGTATTGTTTCGTCACCGATATTAGTTTTTTATTAGTTCATGGTCAAAATAAATTTGCTGGCAAATACGTGATGGGTTTTGAAGTCTAAACATGATTGAACGACCCCGTGTTGTTTAACTTTTTTTTTTGGATGAGAAATCATCTAATGACTCCTCCCGCTCTGGGTGGAGCGGAAGGGAGTGTCAGACTCTTACTGACTAAAACCCACCCGTGTTCCTTCCTTAGCCCTTTATGTTCCGGGGCAGCGGTAACCCTTTCGGAAAATCCCGCTACCCCGGCAGGCTTCGGCCCTAGCGGGCCCCTTCCTTAATGCTGACATCTCTTTGAGGCGCGCGTGGAACACATACGCGCCGTCCGGCACGGGCCTGGTCCTGATCGGACGGAGAGCTACCCATTACTCTCCGTCCGCAGGCCCGCGCCTACGGTGGCCGGGAGTCGTCACGCGGCTCCCGACGCCCGTAGCGTCTCCCGCGGCGGCTGAGGCGTGAGGCTCTCTAACTTAGTTACTTTTTTGTTTAATTTTTAGATATCGATACCCATCACATCCATAGAATTTTGCTAGCTAAGTTAATTCATTCATGTATGTAGTTTGTAAGCAATACCCAACTCCCATTTTGTTTCACATGAAAAATGAAACTCCTAATTCCTAAAAAGAAAAGTCTTGCACCAATTCCAAGATCGAAAAAAATACACGTACCAACAGCTAGGTAGGTGCTGTAGCTATAAAACTATTAAAGCGCGTGTAAATCAAATTGTCCAATAAATTACTTGCGAGTTCAACAGTCAAACACGAACCCTGCTACGTGGGAATTTAACAGTTGGAGAACTAAAAGAATTTTATTTTAGGAAATATAGGTACCTATATCTAGACAAGAAAAAATAAATTCTAAAAATACTTTTAGGGTCTTGTAGACGCCACGCGTAATGGTGCTCTAGAAAATAGGTACTTGAGATGACACAATATAGCATAAATCACGCTTGAAAAGGCCCCCAAAGGGTTAGGCAGTCGAGCTCACCGCCCGATCAGGACCAGGCCCGTGCCGGACGGCGCGTATGTGTTCCACGCGCGCCTCAAAGAGATGTCAGCATAAAGGAAGGGGCCCGCCAGGGCCGAAGCCTGCCGGGGTAACGGGATTGTCCGAAAGGGTTACCGCTGCCCCGGAACATAAAGGGCTAAGGAAGGAACACAGGTGGGTTTTAGTCAGTAAGAGTCTGACACTCCCTTCCGCTCCACCCATAGCGGGAGGAGTCATTAGATGATTTCCCATCCAAAAAAAAAAAAAAAATGGTCTACTTTCTAAGTCCGTTAACGAAGATAGGAGTTCATCCAAATGTTGTTGAACCGTCAAAACAAGGGACAAATTATTTTTTTCGGACAGGTAAGAACACCTCGGGGTTAGTGACAACTGTCAAACCGAGTTGCCATTCATTTTAGTTAGCAGAAAACGCCCGTAACATTGGCTAAAAATATGGATTACGTTACGTGCATAGTGAGTAGACCCTCTAAATTCGAGCGATCTTTTAATCAAAAATACAACTATCCTATAGGATTTTGTTTATTATTTTGGCGACAAGCAATTACCTAGTATTATGTAAGTCTTAAATCTAAGTAAATAGGTATTATGTGCGAAACGAGTGTTTTCAAGTTATAAATTGTTCGAATTTACTTTACATTCATTCAATCCGCGCGTTCGTCCTAGACTCATACATATTATTTTTGTCTATGTAACTGTTAAATAGTTTCAACTTTAGTAAAGTAAAAAAAAATATTATTATAGACTATCTGCGCCCCGTGGTTTCACCCGCAAAAATGTCCATCCCGTGGGAATATCGGGATAAAAAGTAGCCTATATGCTAATCCAGAGTGTCAGCTACCTTCATACAAAATTGTATTAAAATTGGTCCAGCCGTTTGAGCGTGAAGAAGTAACAAACATATAAACAAACCCTTACACACACACAAACTTTCGCCTTTATAATATTAGTGTGATAAATACACCATGTTTTTTTGCTAAAAATATTGTTTACGTTTCCTTATCTACCTCTAGTTTTACATAAAAAAAACAAAAATGCAAAGGAAACATTTTGTTTATGAGCTCCACTCTACTAGGTCGAGCCTGTCTCGTGGAGTCCATGGTGGTATTACCATATAGTGAAAATACGCATTACATTGTTGTCAAAAGTGGTAAAGAAATTACGAGGTACCTATACCTACTTCCGAGATAATACGCGATTATTACCATATTTGAGCACGTGATTTTGAAAACAAGTTCGCTTGAATTATTGTCATCTTCTTCTTCTTAGCGTGTCGATAGCAATCTAAATGTACTCGGCCCAGAATTCGGCTACTTGTTTGGCGCCATCACTAGCGTCCATCAATTCCTGTAACGTGCAGCTGACAGGACACGCAGGGCACGATATTAAGTGTCTCATCGTTTGTGGAACTGCACCACATTTACACCCCAAGGCGGAGTCGTCTATAAATCTCCACCTGAACAGGTTTTCCTTGCTTCGGCCAACCTGGGTCCGGTCCGGAGTCTGTTTAAAGACTTCCAGGTTACCCAAGGTAACTCATGTCCAGATGGGAGGTCTTCAGCGGGTGGAACGAACGGTTTGGGTAACGGAGCACTGTCTCGCCACAGCTTCAGTCTTTCTTGTGGTGGTTCGCCAGTGAGTGGGATTGTCATCAGTATCTGATATAACCGGTTTCCTTAAGAATCTTGATTCTATAGTCTGTTTCAAAAGTTTCTGAAGAAAGTGTAAACAAACCCTGTTCAGGTTAAATTCTTACACAATCACTTACTAAAGGGAATTAGTAACACATTCATCTGTTTTTCATTCTTTAGAAGGTTTCAACTTTATATCTTACCATTTTTTGTTTTAATAACCCTATTATAGTAATTGAAATATCATCGAAAAATGTTGGCTCTAAAATTAACCTCAGTCAAATGAAAAACATCTTGACTGTGATTTAAGAGTTTCAATGTTCAAATACATAATCAAACCAAAGCAATGCATTTGTAAGTAGCACTGCAAATTGCCATCCACACCACAGGTACAGACGCCAGCACATCAACCTACTACAATCTGTCAGATTTCTGTAATAGATTTTCAACTTTATCGCTAAAGCATAAGGTTCAATGTTGATTGGGAAAATTTGACAGTTAGGTGTAGGTTGATGTGCTGGCGTCTGTACATACTTATTTTAATCTTTTTGTTTACATTTTAATCATATACTTTTGAAACAGACTACACATAATATTATGATGTTTATACCTACTGTACTATACTATCTACAATAATATGGTCAAGGTCAACGTTAGATAACAAACAGACACGATATTTTTTATTGACCTAACGAGTTTCTTTAACGTCATGTTTTTTTTTTATGTCACGGCTTATTAGTCGATTCGCATGAATTTAATCGCCCGGAACGGGCGAATCGTCACTCTTAAATAATAACTTTTAACTCTTATAATTTCTGTGTGCTATACTTTATTGGCTCCTTTTTTCTATACTTTGTTGTACAAAATTAAAAATGTGCCAATTTAAAAAAATTATATGATGTAAAAGTGACGATTCGCCCGTTTCAGGCGAGTAAATTCGTGCGAATCGACTAATGAGTCCATAAGGTCAAAGGTTGTTTTTTACGTTAACAGGTTCACATGTTTTACTGTCATTAACATATTACGTCGATGACTTGCTGTTTCTGTAGGTAATTGCCGTCAAACTAATTATATACTAAGCATGACTGTGCGATATTAAGATAAACCAACTTGGTATGCATAAAAACATAAGTCGGTTTTATAAAAAAGTTGCATCTTTTCTTATGCGATACATTAGTGATCTAAACTGATATTATAAAGAAAAAAGATTTGATTTTTATATATTCCGCTTTCACTCTTAAACGGCTGGACGGATTTGGATAAAATTTGGCACATGGGTAGACCATGACCTGGATTAGGACATAGAGTAAAATTTATTCCGATATTCCCTTCGGATCAAGACTTATACGGGTGAAACCGCGGGGTGCAGCTAGCTTATTAATAAAACTGAGCACCGTATCGTAGGAAATCATAGAATAGGGGCATTATGATTCTGTAGAATAGGGGCATTATGTTTCTGTAGAATAGGGGCATTATGGTCGTCTATTCAGAAAAATCTCATCAAAGTAACTTATGTGAAGTAAGGTGTCAATCCTTAGCATGTGGAATGGCAGCTCACTTCACCATATTTTTAAGGTGCAATTTTTTTTAAATTGCACTACAGATTCATTTAATGACAGAATAATCAGGAAAAAAAAATAAAAGAAAGTATGTTCACCAAAAAAAGGGATAGTGACAAATCTATAAAAAAAAAAAAATTAAGTATCAACTTTACTTACTAAGTAAATCTGACTGCGGCAGCCACTTGGATATCCTGATGTTAGCTGACTTCCCAGGCAGTTCATCCTTGTCCCACTTCCACAGCACATCATAGGGCATTTTAGAGAAAGCTTTCACTAGTGTTTGGATCTTCTCGGGAGGAAGAAGACTGGGCTTCACATTTGTACCAAAACTGATGTAAATAACTCATCAACTCAGAATCTAAATATGATTTTAGATCCTGGAAAGAAGAATAATAAAAGATTAATGATGATGTCTTCAGGCGTGTGAATGTGAGTATCCCGATAATATGTCCCCGTGGGATGATTCCCGATTACAATGCAGGCGAAGCCGCTGGTAAAAGCTAGTTTCATATAAACTTTACTCGGCTATTATAATAGACTCGTGCCCGTTACATGGGACTTAAGGGGACTACACAACCTAAAGGCAAAAAAGGCAAGTTTTAAAAGCACTAAAAGTATATGATCGACTATTTATTATTATTATTGGCCTGTAACGTCCCACTGCAGGGCAAAGGCCTCCCTACTCTCTTTCCACTTCTCTCTGTTCAAAGCTGCTAAGGACCAGTTCTTGTTGAAGGAGTCCAGCTCATCCCGCCATCTCCGTCTGGGCCTGCCACGATGTCGTTTGCCATTAAGTGGGACCCATTGGGTCGTTAGTTTGGCCCATTGTTCGTCTGACATGCGGCAGATGTGTCCAGCCCAGTTCCATTTTAGCGTGGCAGCTTTCCAAGTGACATCAGTTATCTTTGTGATGGAACGGATGGTCGTATTCCTAACCCGGTCTGTTATTTTGATACCCAGAATACTCCGTTCCATAGCTCTCTGGCAAACCTCGAGCTTGGACCTCTGCTGATTTGTCAAAGACCATGTTTGACCACCATATGTGAGGATGGGAAGTATGCACACGTCAATGAGTCTTCTCTTAAGGGACAAAGGAAGATCACATACATGATCGACTACAGTAAAAAAAATCAGAAAAATATATGATATTCTTCAGGATATACTCGTATGCTAGGCAGATAGTAAAAACATAATCATGAAGATACGTCTAAAAACTTTCTTTTTACAATAAAAACCATACTAATATACATACAATCATTCTGATTTCTTGCCAGATACTAAAGCAACATACTAAGGCCCTAGTGTTTTAATGAGTCGTTCGTCAACTCGTCATATATGCCTACGGCCCATTTTGGGACGACTTGACGAAAATCAAAATAAATTTTATTTTCGTTCTGCAAGTCGTCCCACATTTTGTTTTGTATGGAACTTTAAACTTTATCAACGTTTAGTACAGTTAGAAAGACAAGTCATAACAGTATTTTTTTAAGAATTTTTAGTTTTTACTTTCGGTTTGTTCATATATTATTTAATATTAAAAAAGTCAGTACAGACCTACCTACTAAATAATAAATAAATAAAAAGCCAGTTAAAAATTTGATTACTTACTATATTTATTATTATCTTATATATATATGTATTTATTACTATATTATCTTTATTACTATTGATTATTTAAGAACTATAGGGTTTATTTGTAAAACTCATTTTTAAAATTTGATTATCAAAATATAAGACTGGGCCGTGTCCAGAAGTACCGCTTTCTGAATCAAGTCCTTGATCCAGCTGCACAACGAGAGCCTCCTTAGGTGTTGGTCGAGGCGAGGAACCCATTGGTAGTCACGACTATCGGCACAATGATCGCCGAGTCCACATCCCACATGTCGACAACCTCGTGAGCCAAGTCAAGATACTTGATTTGTTTATCTTTCTCGGCTTTCACGAGGTTCTCATCATGTGGGACGGTTATGCCAACAATCATTGCACGCCGCTCTGATCGATCCACCACCACTATATCAGGCTTATTGGCAAAAATAGTCCTGTCAGTGATGATGGATCGATCCCAGTACAACGTGATATTATTAATATTATATGTCCATTATTATCTCGTGTGTTAATTGGTGTCAAATTTGTGCTGATTTAATCGTTTCTGTTTATTAAAGACTAGCTTTTGCCCGCGGCTTCGCCCGCGTGTATGTTAGTAAACATCCCACGGAACGGGATTAAAAGTACCCTATGTGTTAATCCAGGTATCAATGTTTTCTCACACTGCTTATTATAGTATCCGAGATGCGGCGCACGGATTGATATATGATTGCTGGAGGATAACAAATCCTAAAATCGAATTGTAACGAAATACATAACGGAACGGAAAATTACCTACTTGAATGCCAAATTTGAAGGCAAAACGGAAAATTAAATCCTATTAAAAAAAGAGTTAAAGTTAAGGTAAATACATTGTTACATTGTTATTCACAGGGGGTTACGACATTTTTTTTTTTATTTACTTAATATACCTCTTTATATAAAAAATTAGAGGTTCTGCCCTCAGGTGCTAACACAACCAGGCTGCCCAACCAAAAGGCTAAATACAAATTTAAATGGTTTGAAGTACAAAACTAACGGGTTTCCCATTTACATCCATTCAGCAACATTGACGTTCGTAGTATGTTCCCGCCGGATATTTTTCGACATCCACACGGGCGAAGCCACGGGCAAAAGGTTTACCATTTCAAGAAGTCCAGGGTCTTTATTGAACATTTAGTTTTAGTTTCATCGCAATCGCTTCATTCTATGAAAAGTTAGAAATGGTACACGTGTACTTATACTATTTTTACTTAAATACAAAATTTTGCGAATGAAAATAACTTCAATACAAAACTTCATTCCTCTTTTCACCCCCTTGTGGGTTGAAATAAAAAAAAAAAAACAATTTACGCTGCGTTAGTTTCCAACCATAAGCAGAAATTGTAGTGATATTACCTTAAAAAATAAAGAACTTTAATTAAAAACAAAATTTCACCCCCTCTTCACCCTAGAAGAAGGATTGAAATTCTAACAACACCATTACGTTAGCTTCCAACGATACGCCTTTAGATAATATTTTTTATGATTTTTACTTCGAAAATTAAGGACTACACAACTTCATCCCCCTTTGGGCGTGAAATTATCATAAACGCTGAGACACGTATAAATAAATTTTCAATCGTCAGCCTAAACACAAAATTTGAAGATCCTAACTTTAAAACTGACGGACTTTCATACACAACTTCAACCCCCTTGTTTAACCCATTGGGGCTGGAATTATCAAAAACGCTGAGACACGTGTAAATTAATTTTCAATCGTCAGCCTAAACACAAAATTTAAAGATCCTAACTTTAAAACTGACGGACTTTCATACAAACTTTCATCCCCTATTTAACTCCCTTAGGGGTTGAATTTCGAAAAATCCTTCCTTATTCCTTACATTATAAAGGGAACCATTATGTAAAATTTCAGCTTTCTAGGTCTAAGGGTTTGGGCTGGGGGTTGATGAGTCAGTCAGTCAGTCAGTCCAGTCAGGCCTTTTGTTTTTATTTATATATACTAGCTGCTGCCCGCGACGTCGTCTGCGTGAAGGCTCTACAGCATCAAAAATACCTAAGATGCCAGTGTCGCTATAGCATTCAAAATCAAAATCAAAAGTCATTTATTCAAACTAGGCTGAGAATCAGCACTTTTCGAACGTCAAAATTACATAAGACAGTCCCCCAAAACGCCCGCCCTTCGCCACTTCCTAGTGCTTTCGCTGGGAAGAAGAAATGGCGGAACAAACTCCCCAGCAGCACAGCTGTCTGTTCAGTTAGAAAATAATTTGATTTTATACAACACTATGTATGAAAAGTAATTAACGTTAACACAGGACATTAAATTACATTATTTGCCATAGGTTAGCTAGCCACGCCAATATACCAACAAATACAATAAACACTATATGTACTCAAGCAAAAAAAAATAAAAATAAAAATACCTAATAATAATTAAAAATGTAAACAAGAAAAAAAAAAACTTAGGTACTACCTAAATAATAGCCTCCAGGTATAAAGGGCGTGACAGCTTACATATTTATGCAATGCTGGGTTGTGTTTACATAGCTGTCACTTGAAGTCACAAATGATAAACTAGGACCATCTAAGCAAAATAAATAAAATAAATAAACAAGTTATTACTAATAACAACAATAAAACCATGGTCAGCAAGACGACCAGTCACCACAAGCAGCACCCGTTCACGAGCATAACGCAAAGATCAGCCATTACCCCCCTCGCCATATTTGAGGGAAGGAGGCAACCCGACCCCCGACGCTACCGCAAGCAGTGACATCTAAGGGAGCATGACGCACTTGCTGCCGGTTGCTCAAGCAAGAATAATATTATCAATCGTAGAGGTCGCTAGCTAACCACATATTGCAATCAACTCATTAAAAAACATTGAAATGAGTAGATTATGTCAATAATAAATTAAAATAAAATTAAACTGAATTGACTAAAACTGTCTAATAAAAAAAAAAAAAAACAATTATATGAACTCATATAACCTGTCAGTAAGCTAATTCTGGAGAAAGAACATAAAAATTGTCTTGATTTGATCAGGGCGACCAACTATTCTTATCGTTTAAGTAGTCGTTGATGGAATAGTATGCTTTTGAACAAAGGTTGGATTTTACTTGAGATTTAAACGTATTAAAAGGCAAATCTAGCAAAGAAGAAGGTAGCTTGTTATAAAAGGTTATACCAAGCCCAACAAATGAGTTATGAACCTTATGAAGCCGGTGAAAGGGAGCACGTAGTTTGTCCTTATTTCTAGTGTTAACATTGTGAATATCACTGTTTTTAGTGTACAAGTGTATATTTTGCCTAATATATAAGATGTTGGCAAAGATGAACTGTGATGCAACCGTGAGAATACCAATATCTTTAAAAAAATCTCTTAGAGAAAATCTGGCACCTAGCTGGTAAATTGCTCGAACAGCTCGTTTTTGCAGGACAAATATATTTTTTTCATTATAAGTAAACAACTTTTAAAATAGCATTAAAATATAAGTTTTTTTTGCAAGTGAAGCAAGTGAAGAGAGTTATATGGGAATCCTGCTGAGTTCAGTCATAAGATGTGACTTAAGGATATAGAGAAAATAATGCAGGAATACATTCCAGGACACAAAAGAGTAAAAATACGTGCAAAGGTATCATACCTTACAACACTTTCCTATAAACTACGTTGGTAGTTATGCTGCCAGGAGCCAAAATGTAAAGAGAGTCAGGACTGGTGACGCGGGAGCAAGCGACGTACAATTGCCCGTGTAAGAAGCAAATCGTCCTGAGGTCGACACCCGCTGCCCTCAGTGTTGCCCCTGCGACTTATTGATGGTCATCGCGAAGCAAACACTCTCGGGGAACTGTACGCGCTTGAACTGGAACGGGCAGTTATGAGGTATGAGGGGAATGCGTGGTATAAATACTGCCTCGCCGACGCCACAACCCGTAAGAATTTCCGCCTCAATGGTGTGTCTGTGGAGCGAGATGACTTTAAGGCGGGTCCCGTTACAAAACTTCGGAGGAGATAGGTTCCGAAGAAGCATAATCGGGCCGACCTTTAGCTTGATGGTATGCGCTCGAAGTCAACTTGCTGACAGGGAGTTCAGAAATCCCACGGGATAATGTGTGGCGTCATCTTGCTCGATAACAGTGTTTATCGAGGTGTAGACCACTTCATTCCCCTCAATTTCCGAGAGAATGCATTCGTTAATTGCTGCAGCCTGATCATTTTTGGGCGTCAAAATGGCCCGCTCACACACCCAAGAATTCTGCTGGTGCGGTATACGACTGATGTACACACAGCGAATGAGTTCTTCTAAGCTGGATACCACTCTACTGAGAGACTCAGGAAGCACCACCTGTCCACCCCCCTCTTCTGGTAGAGTGCCTTCGCCAAGACTTAGAAGGACATCGAAGAATTCTTGAGCACGTGCATTGCCGCCGAGTCGAGCTCTCATATTAATGGTCAAACGCAGCGTACGAACTCGTGACCACAACGTAGATCGTTTCAACGACGCATTCACCTCGTCAGCCCTCGATTCCCGCGTCACCACGGGAAGCTTTTGCCGGAAATCGCCACTGAACAGAACTGTGACACCACCCATCAAATGTTCGATCCTGCACATGTCCTGCAGGATTCTGTCCACGGCCTCAACTGCCTTCCTATTGGCCATCGTACACTCATCCCATACGATCAGATAGCAATCCTTGAGCACGTGTCCCTTGTCGCTGTTACGTGACACACCACAAACAGGCGTTTCGGCGCTCTCTAAATCGATGGGAATTTTAAACATGGCATGTGCTGTCTTGCCACTCGGAAGCAGTGTGGCAGCGATTCCCGACGACGCTACAGCAATAGCAATTTTGCCTTACCTACTGACCTCTGCAAGTATGCCAGTGGTAACAAATGTTTTTCCTGTTCCACCAGGAGCATCCAAGAAAAACATTTTACCCTGGTTTTGCCCAATGCTTTCAAGGACGGTGTCATAAATTTGTTTTTGCTCTGAAAAGAACAAAGCGAAATGGTCATTTCGTATGGTGTTCATTTCGCCCGGATCGTAATTTGTCTCAGGGTTATACTCCCGATTTCCACGGTCTTGATGCGGTGATGATTGGGGAGCTGGTAACCCATATTCGATCAGTGGATTGCCGCCGATAGAAATGACCACATCTTGAAGTGAACTGAGACAGGTGTTCAGCACGCGTTCATCAGTTACTTCGACTTCGTCTCCAGTAGCACGCCTCAAAGCTCGTAGAAAATCTTCAGACAGATGATGGCGATACTTCTCCCACAAAGCTACCGGGTTCGCGACTCCGCAAAACACCAAGATGACGGCGAACAGATGACGCATGCGGCTGGGATTGTCACTGACGCTCGCCTCCGCGAGGGTGTCATCCCAATTTTGGTCACCGTCGAGAAGGTGACGTTTTACATCACATTTAAGTTTATAATTAGGTACCTATACGACATGAAAATATATTAATTACCAAGCAATAATCACACAAATAAATACCGAACAAAAGTATTAACAGTCACTGTTTATTTTGTACTAACAACATGAAATTGATGAAGAAATGATCATCATCAATGAACATAACTTTTTTGTAATACTTAACACCGCATTTTTTTTTATTGTCTTCCTCAACTCTGCTCAAGATTTTGAGGGTTTTGTTGGACCTTGAATTTGTCAAAACGAACTATACGATACAACTTTTATGAAGAAAATGTACATTACCATCTATGAATTTTAAGAATAACTAACTACTAACCTCGCCAACATGATCAAATTTAAATTATTAATTTCCAAAAATTGTTAACATGTAACTTGATTTGATTTTTATGAAATCTCATAGATGGCGCTGCTTCTAAATTTTCTTTGTACTACTAACATTAATTAAACTATGTTTCTCTGCCCAAGTTACTTAAATGGCGTAGTTTTTATAGTGTAAAGCTAGATAATAGCATGGCTTACTCAAAAACAACATTTAAATATGCGTCGTTAGATTACACGCTGTCACAGAATGCGTAAGAAAAATAAAGATTCACAGCTCCTCCCCCGTAGGTGATAGCGTGATAATATGTAGCCTATATGTTGACCCGACCTCTTAGTAATATTCATGCAAAATTTGATGTAAATCCATGCAGCACTTTTTGAGATTAGCCCGGACATACATACAGACAATCAGACAAACAGACAAAAATTCTAAAAACTATATTTTCGGCTTCGAAATCGATTGTAGATCACGCCCCAAGTATTCTTTTTAAAAAATATTCAATGTACAGTTTTGACTTTCCTACGATTTTATTATATGTATATAGATATATAGAAGATAGATGACAGGAATCAGTAAACGATTCTGAACTTTCATAATGTGCAATAATTCAGTTACACATTGTAGGTATATACAGTATACGGAGTCGACCGAAAGTCGTGTATCTACCTAAAATATTAATCGTATAAATCTAACATGTTAAAGTTAATATAAATATAACGAATAAGATTACTAACTTCGCTTTCGTGTTGTTATTTTTACTTGTGCGTCAAGTTAAATTATAACCTTTAACGAACATTTCATTTAATTAACAACGTTAAAAGTCGCAACAAGCGTGCGTGTTTGACCAGGCGGGGTAATTACCCCACTGGTGATTGTAATTGCGTAACACACAATCACAATCTGAATAATTTTGAAGGATATTGCTAATTCATTGCTTCATTTGTTCGAAAATTGGTCTGCTCAACAACGTAAATAACGCAATTAATGTTGTTGAACTGTCAAAATGAAAGCCATTCTTACTTTTAGTGTGTTACGTAATTCACTTCTATACATTTTGTATTCTATCATTTATGGCACATACGTCATTTGTTTTATAAGTATCCACTTTATCAAACGCACGATACACGTGTTGTAGACATGACTTTAATTTATTTATCTTCAATGACCTTGCGTTTCTTTGCGATGATTATCTGCGCCATAACTATTATTTACATGTTAATCAACAGAATGTCAAAACTCTTCCTGATAAACTTGATTGATTTACTTGATTAGATTACTGTCTGGTGTCTGTCTGTTAAAATGAAAGTCAGTGTTAACCATTATTTTACTTTTTATTTTCTACTGTACAAAACACTTAATGAATATTTTTTGTATTTATAATTATTATCACAATAATACATTTTATCTAAGACACACATCACGTCTGCGGAGTTTCACTAGCTAATTTGACCCTGTATACGTACATCTACAAAAAAATCATTCAATTGTGTGCAATTGTTCCATAATTGTATCAGACTAAAACACATTTAAACATTGAGTACTTGAGTGTAGCTATACATTCATACAGTATTATGGAACACAATATGTAGACAATCAAATAAATTCCTGTTGTAATTATACATTATTTTGAAGCTGACTCTATATTGGATTTTTCCATTATAGTGGGAGGGTTTACAAACACTTATCTCACATACCTACACATATTGACAAACCCGGAAGAACTATCAGCTGTATAATATCCAACAAATACTGGTTCCGACTACGAATCGAATCAATTCATTTTCAATTTTGAACTTAAATCCGACAACTTCTAATTACAAAAACTGACATAAGACCTAAGTGGCGGATTACACACAATAACGCGCCACGCGACTGGGGCGCGAAATGGAGCCAAACTCCCCGCGTGGAAGCGCGTTTTTTATTGAGTATGTAAAAATCACGCACGGGTGCGCGTTATCAGCTCCGCGTCGCGTGGCGCGTTGTAGTGATCCGCCTATGTGGTCAAATTTGTATTAAGAACTTTACGTGTGTTGAAATAAAGTTAAAAATACAATAACTGTCTTGAAGCTTTGGATTTGGACTTAAAGTTAGAACTCGTCTTGTAATGAAAAGGAAAGTCTTTACAAAACAGTCGGTCTATTCTGTAAAATTATGACCGTCAAAACGTAAGTGAAGTGACCTGCCATTCTACCCGATGCTTGGGATTGACACTATTGACAGCTCACTTCAAGATCACTGTGAGCTTATAAATCAACTAAGTTTTTACGGTGAATTTTTTTACAGAATAGATAAAATATTTCAGCTACTTTAACTACTCTTAACCTTGGCACTAATAATATAGTTATTAGTAACAAACTTATACAAACTATAAGCTAAACCGGCTACAATTAAAAATACCGAAAGTAAGACTGCTAATACTACTGCAAGGAGTTCTAATTCTAAGTATTGTGCCCACGATATGTTGGCGCCGGGCGCTCGAAGATGCTTCGCGCCGCCATGACGCAGCACGTGCTCAATCCACCATATTCCACGTTCTAAAGGTTTCATTGGCTGGTCAAGCATGAGAGTCCTTAGGTTGACAATGTTTTTGCGGTAGCTGCAAGGGAAAAATAATGGTTATCCTTCTGCAATCTCAGTCTCAATCTGTCAGAAATATCTCGAATTTACCTACAGTTATTGATTTGACTTTGACTTTTGTGATGGGACAATATTGAAAAACAACGGTTCTGATTAAGATTAATAAAAAAAATTATTAATTTGTTTTTACATAACTGTCCAAGTGACTAAACCTTCAGTACTTTTTTTACGTTGGTTAAAGAAGTAAAATATGTTCATAAAACCCTCATTAAGAATATTCATAGTATAAAATTATAATTTACCTGTCATCTCCAATAACTTTTTGTACGGCATTGGTAAATGATTCTTCACTAAGCGATGCCAATTCCAGTTTGACTCCAATTCTGTGATGCTCATATTTCTCTACATTGTACCATTGATCGCCCAACATTGGCACACCAACTAGAGGTACCCCTGCTGTAATAGCCTCGTCCGTTGATTGCAGACCTCCTTGTGTTACAAACAGTTTAATCTTGGGGTGTTCTGCAAGAGAAGAAAGGATACAGTTAATCATATTGTCAATGGAGTATTTTCGGTGAAGGCTCGTAATTACTTTATCACCTTAACCTTGTACGTCACTTAACGAAAAGAAGTCCAGGGGGTCTACTTTCTAAGTAAGTTAACAAAGATAGGAGTTCGTCCGAGTGTACTTGGACTGTCAATACGAGGGACAAATTATTTTTTTCTGCAGGTAAGAACACCTCGGGATTAGTGACAACTGTCAAACCGAGTTGCCATTAATTTTTAGTTCGGGCCCCGAACTATTGTTACGCCCGTAAGTAATACGGAGTAGAAAACGCAAGTAACATCGGCTGAATTTTTTTTTTCTGCTTTGTGGGCCCGCTTTTGACCTCGATCACGCTTGATGGAAAGCGATGGATGAAGTCTATGATATAACGAGCGTGCTCAGAATATGCCTAAGGCACTGGAACTCCCACGCATCGACGAAACACAGCAGGCTGCTTGACGCCGGACTGCGGTGGGAGGGTGGTCGCAAACCAGGCGGGTGTTAGCCCTATCACCGCAAGGGAAGAATTGGCCAGCCAAATAAGGTGTGTTTGGCTCAGAGATATATTTGTCTTTATAACTGTTAAATATGTAGTTCCAACCTTAGTAAACTAAAAAACAAATGGATTAAAGATAAGATATATGTGAGTGGTTGACCAAAAAGGGACCTCAAGGGAAAATAATTGATTTCGAGTAAATCGCGTTTGAAATTTCGTGTAGAAACAAGTTGCGGCATGTTTTATGTCAGTATGCGACTTCATTAGTGAGTGTCAACACGTGTTGGCGGTTACTACGTTATTGGCGACTTATTTAGTGTCAGTTTCTTGTCTTTATGTGCGTCTGACATCACAAAAATTATTTTTTGCAAAACTGCCTCGGCTCACAAAAAAAATCATAAAAAAAACACTACGGCACCTAAAAATATTCTGGTTAGACCAAAACAAAGCTAAAAGACCACAGAATAAAATATTAAAAAAAAATAAATAACGGTTTCCAATCCCTCCAGGTCCCTTTTTGGTCAACCACTCACATATAATGTTTATTTGCCAAAACCAGTGTTTACGTTTCCTTATTGTCTACATTAATAGCTAGATTTACATAAATAAACAAAAATAAGACGCAAAGGAAGCATTTTGCTTCTGAAGTCCACACTAGGTCAAGCCTGTCTCGTAGACTTCATGGTGATAATTATGTTCACCAAAAATAGGTATAGTGACCTATCTATAAAAAAAAAAACAAATTAAGTATCAACTTTACTTACTAAGTAAATCTGACTGCGGCAGCCACTTGGATATCCTGATGTTAGCTGACTTCCCAGGCAGTTCATCCTTGTCCCACTTCCACAGCACATCATAGGGCATTTTAGAGAAAGCTTTCACTAGTGTTTGGATCTTCTCGGGAGGAAGAAGACTGGGCTTCACATTTGTACCAAAACTGATGTAAATAACGCCATGCTTTGATGAATCTAAATATGATTTTAGATCCTGGAAAGAAGGATAATAAAAGATTAGTGGTGATGTCTTCAGGCGTGTGAATGTGAGTATCTCGGTCCCGTTCGACTTAGTCACAAGCCCCTTCTCCTGTTTCACAAACCAATTAAACACACACACACACCCTCACACACTTTTATTCACTACATAATATATTCTTTAATAATACATTAAAACAGTAGCACACAATGTTTTTTGGTTATAAAATAACGAAATTGTCAGGTCAGCTGAGTGCTATCTTCTGAGACACAGGCCTTGAATAGTTCAGAAGATCTTTACCACCACTAATAAATGCTGTGGAATTATTATTGTATAATGTATATATATGGCATTAGTAAACTTGCCTAGTATTAGGTGGTGAGTAATAATCTTTTTTTATTTTGCATGTCGATTCGATGTTTTTACATAGATAATTGTGTTAACTCCATCTTTTAGTGGAATATCATGATGATTCTGCGCAATTGAAACGTGTCAGACATTTGCAATTAGGAAGATGTACCTAGTATATGGCGATAAGATAAATTATAGAATGACTTTTGAAAACGTGTGGAGAAAAAGATTCTTGTAAAAATTTCCCAAGGGATCTTGTGTATTTTCTCAATAACACTTTGAACTACCTGGGAATCGAACCCAGGACTCATACTCAGAAGCTGTTCCTCTTGCGACCACTAGACTAACGAGACCATCATAATATTTTATTATAATATATGAAAATAACTGGCATTATAAGGAAATAATAGAATAATATATTTTTCAACACACATGCACGTACAGTGGCTCTTAATGAACCGCTTTTAGGTTCATAATGCCGTGTATTAAACACGCGTGCTTTTTACTTTACGTTGTGTGTACATATTACTATTTACTAGTCGGAGATGTGCGCTTTTTTAATTTCAACAAAGAGACTTCATGCCAAAAAGAATCCGTGGGCCATATTTCACTTTTTTATAAGTCTGAATTGTCCTTGGTCCCAAAATGAACTAAAATGTATTTAAATTAAATTATCCGTGGTCCCTCCCGGAACCAACTGGAAAAGACCCTGACTGGCGTTCCATTGTTGCGGATTCTCACTGAACTAATGTATATTTCTCTATGCCAATAGTACTTTCTAATTCGATACCAACTAAACCACAATTTGACATCCGACAACATTATGATCAGTCTAAACATTATTTTGTGTTTTTGTGATTTTGTTACCCGGGGGGGGGGTACGATGATCAACAAAGCACACATGTATGTACTTACTATAAAGTCACAGAACAAAACCTAGAAAAGGAAATGATAAAATACTGTAGGTACGCAAGTGTCCGTATAGATAGAGGAGCCATTCCTAAGGGCAAATCTCGTCATTTTAGGAACGTTCACAGTCTGATTGCAGTCTTAATCTGTTACAAATACCTATAATTTTCCAAAATTTTCGACATTTTTGTTTGTCGTCAAGATGAGACTGCGATTAAATTTTGATCGTTTTAAATGACAAAAATTGGCTTTCTGATATTTAAACGCGGATACTATATAAATATAATATATTATGAATTAATGAATCAAGCAGTCAATCGATTAACTTAAATCTATTTCTAGTATTTAGACCTATAGATTCTTGTCCCTAGCTGTAATTTTTTTATTTACATATACAGGTTGTTAATTAAATTGCGTACCTTATTTCAGGGGCGGGACCAGTATCAATGCAAGTACACAAAAAAAAAACATAAAAAAGCTACCACAAAATGTACCAAATAACTAATTACCTTTGAACAAAAGAGTACTATCTAATAAGGGTAATGCATAAATACGATGGTAATGCGTTTAATCAAAATAAACTTTGTCAATACTAAACGTAATATATGGTAGTTAAATTGTTAGTCGATAAATAGGCGCATTTTGTGGTTATTTATAATTATCTATTTATTTTTTTTCTTCATACTGAACACGCTGAGCTATGGCACGCAATTAACACCCTGTATACTCAAGATTCGTCACATCATCATATCACCAAAAATAAACATCTGTTAATTCTGGACCTAGATCTCATCCAGCAATCGACTTAATAGCCAGCTTTGCTCTCCTACGAATATTTTCAACTAAGCAAAGTTTGAGTGATACATACATCACAAAAATAGCTTACCTGAGGCAATTCCTTATGCGGTTTCTGGGGCAGTCCTCCCAAATGGATGACACTCGGTGGCACAGGGCGACTTCCTTCCCAAATTGGATTGATATTCAAAAACAACATATCGACATTATTCTGGAGTTCCTTCAGATCCGGAATATCGGGTCCAAAATGTTTCCTTATCAATTTGTTCTCTGCATCCGCCATATTTTCAAATACATTGTCCATCATGTATTTAGTGTTTAATTCATTCAACTTCTCATACATTGTCAGATTGTAGATTCTCTGATGCATGTTTCCAGGATACAAGAATGGATGTTCCGGAGCACCAATTATTTTATAATTAACCCATACGGCTCCGAAAGAACTAATTTGAATCAAAGGCACTTTGTAAACATGTGAAAAGGCTATTGCTGGCCGAATACACGCTTCTGTAAGTAAGAGATCAAACTTCTTCTTTCCTTGGACTAAATCCTTGACTTCTTTGACTTGTAGTTGCACGTCCACTATATCAATAATTGCTTCTACTGCAACCTTCATTTGTGATACGAGATCTTCTTTGTTTCCTCTTCCTGATGCCATGAACGCCTCCCACACTTTGTATGATATATCGTGGACATCGATTTCCGTAAGATTCTTTGGAGCTTCACCTTTCTTGAACATTGGATCTGCTGTTATCACTGTCACTTCATGTCCACGTTTGAGGAGTTCCATCGTTATCGGCCTGAAGGTTATCTGGTGACTTATGGACGGGACTGGGTACACTGCCAGTATCCTCGCCGCGTCAGTGACGAAAATTTGTAAGAGAAGACTCAATGCTAGACCCACTAACGTCGCCATTGTGATGCCCGGTAACAACTAATTCGAACTAATTGGTCGACGTGTGTTTTATACGTAAACTAACCGAGATAAGTACGGTCAGTATTATTATAGATGACTTGGACGTTTTTTAGGGTTCCGTACCCAAAGTGTAAAAACGGGACCCTATTACTAAGACTCCACTGTACGTCTGTCTCTCACCAAGCTGTATCTGATGAACCGCGATAGCTAGACAGTCGAAATTTTCACAGATGATGTATTTCTGTTGCCGCCATAACATCACACTAGAAATACTAAAAACAGGATAAATTAAATATTCAAACGTGTTTTTTTTGCCGTTATTTCCTCGATATTAATAACGGCAATAGGTAGACGCTGGAAATATTTACAGAATATTTAGTTGTATATTCACTTTAAAAATAAATAATTAAATTAAAATAAAATGAATATTTAACGGGCCTCTCCCATACAACAGACGTGATTTTTTGCCGTTTTTTGCTCGATATTAATAACGACAACAGGTAGATGCTTGAAATATTTACAAAATAGGTACTTAGTTGTATATTCACTTTAAAAATAAAAAAATAAATGAAAATAAAATAAATTAAGGGGGGAGGGATCCCATACAACAAACGTGATTTTTTAATATTGTAGTGTCAAATACAAATTATGAGCAGTGGTGGCCCAGAGGTAACGATCGCGACTTACGAGATATAGGTCGTAGGTTCGAACCCTGACAGGCGCTTAACTTTGTGTAAATTATTTCATCACCACTGCTCTCAAAACGGTGAAGGAAAACATCGTGAGGAAACCGGCATGCCCTAGAACCAAAAATTCGAAGACATGTGACATCTACCAACCCGCACTGGGCCTGCGTGGTGGATTACGGCCCACTCCCTCTCACAAAGAGGAGGCCTGTGTCCCAGCAGTGGGAACATTATAGGCTGATTATGTATTATGTAGTGTTAAATAATTGTACGGTGGTACGGAATAGTTAACGTAATAATAACCCTTCGTGTCTGAGTCCGACTCGCACTTGGCCGGTTTTTTATTTGTTCTTATTTTTGTCAGTCTTTGATAACGTGATATAAATATTGTTATTACTAGTTTTTTTTACAGATTTTAATTTACATAGATATAATTGGATGTGTCGAGTCATCTAAGTCGACACTTTTAATAATACCTACTGTAGTATTTTTGCATTTTAGTGCAACTTTAACGCCACGGACATGACGAAATTATCTATATTTAATTATCATTCATCTAAATTTATTATAAATTATAAAATCTATGTGTCTATCTGTCTTTTCGCACATTGACCGCGTCTTTATGTCGTAGCAGTAAGGGTTATTTTCGTAGTGCTACTGGTACCACTGTGCGTTTGACTCTGCCTATTGGGAAGGGATGTAACAGCCATCTTAGCGGGGGCACAAGTGGAGGTTATTTAAAAATACTTATGTGAATCCAGAACTGTTTGCCTCTATTAATACAAACCAAGAAATTTATGATAAGATTGGAAAATTGGCTTCAAATCGGTTTCTGATTATGATATGCAATTTATATGCAGCTAGCATTTATATCGTTTATTTTCATAAAGTTCATTATCGCACAATCACAAGCAGCTATTAAAATGGATCACGGAATTAGCTATTAACCGTAGACAACTTTAATGTTACTGATGCGCGACATTTTTTTTTATTAGTCCACCCTCGTCTTGGTCATTTTTAATAGTCTTGAAAGGCTAATAAGTATATTAGCCTTTCAACCTTAACGACAACATTATAATGATTAAAATCGCTTGACAACATGATTTATCGAAACGCTTGCACGGGGTATTCCAAATGTTCACTATAAGGTTCAAATTCGCTATTACTCAAGTGGGTCAGATAATGTTGGCCACCGACTGTACTACTTGGATTCATAGTAGCCGATGTCCTAACCTAGGCCATGGCCTATCCGTATGCATGAAAAGGTAACGGAACAAACTGGCTGATAATAAAATATATAAATAATCTTTTTTAAAGATCCGTACCTTAAAATGAAAAAGTGGCACCCTAATATGATGACTTCGTTGTCTGTTAAGACTCTATTTCTCAGGAACGCGTGGAGGTATCAAGTTGCAATAGACATCAAAAACTCAGATCTACTGTTTCTTGGAGCTGCAAACAAAATCAAAGTTCCAAGTCCAAGATAAGAATAGTTGGTCGCTATGATTATATCAAGACAATGTTTATGTTCTGTCTCCAGAATTAGATTACCTCCTGATAGATAGAGCTCATATAATTGTATACTTTATTTGATTATAATTATAAGTAATTATATTGAAAATGACAGGAATCGATTCAGTAAACGATTCTGGAGGCCTACCACAAGCTCTTAACGCGATCCATTTTAGGACTGAAACTGAACTGTTCTTCTAATTCGTACCATGACGTCAGTTTAACGATTCAGTTTAGGTCGTGCCATCTGCTGACAGCGATTGTCCCAAACTGAGTCGCAAGTTTTGGTTTCATTCATACTTGTTTGGTACCATGACTTCCATAGAGCAGCTCAAGCGATGCAGTTTAGGAACCTAAACTGAAATGTTTTGTTTTTGAATCGTTTTTAATTAAATCATGGTAGGCCACCAGAACATTCATAATGTGCAATAATTCAGTTACACGTTGTATATACAGTACGCTGAGCCGACCGAAAGTCGTGTACCTACCTAAAATATGAATCGTATAAATCTAACATGTTAAAGTTGATATAATTATAACGAATAAGATTACTAACTGCGTTTTCGTGTTGTTATTTTTACTTGTGCGTCTAGTTAAATTATAACTTTTAACGAACATTTCATTTAATTAACAACGTTAAAAGTCGCAACAAGCGTGCGTGTTTGACCAGGCGGGTTAATTACCGCACTGGTGATTGTAATTGCGTAACACGCAATCACAATCTGAATAATTTTGAAGGATATTGCTAATACATTGCTTCATTTGTTCGAAAAATTGGTCTGCTCAACAACGTAAATAACGCAATTAATGTTGTTGAACTGTCAAAATGAAAGCCATTCCTACTGTTAGTGTGTTACGTAATTCACTTCTATATAATATTTTGTATTCTATCGTCTATGGCACATACGTCGTTTGTTTTATAAGTATCCACTTTATCAAACGCACGATACACGTGTTGTAGACATGACTTTAATTTATTTATCTTCAATGACCTTGCGTTTCTTTGCGATGATTATCTGCGCCATAACTATTATTTACATGTTAATCAACAGAATATCAAAACTATTCCTGATAAACTTGATTGATTTACTTGATTAGATTACTGTCTGGTGTCTGTCTGTTAAAATGAAAGTCAGTGTTAACCATTATTTTACTTTTTATTTTCTACTGTACAAAACACTTAATAAATATTTTTGTATTTATAATTATTATCACAATAATACATTTTATCTAAGACACACATCACGTCTGCGGAGTTTCACTAGCTATTTTGACCCTGTATACGTACATCTACAAAAAAATCATTCAATTGTGTGCAATTGTTCCATAATTGTATCAGACTAAAACATTTAATCATTGAGTACTTGAGTGTTATAGCTATACATTCATACAGTATTGTGGAACACAATCAAATAAATTCCTGTTGTAATAGTAAAATTATGACCGTCAAAACGTAAGTGAAGTGACCTGTCATTCTACCCGATGCTTGGGATTGACACTATTGACAGCTCACTTCAAGATCACTGTGAGTTTATATCAACTAAGTTTTTACGGTGAAATTTTTTACACAATAGATAAAAACATTTCAGCTACTTTAACTACTCTTAACCTTGGCACTAATAATATAGTTATTAGTAACAAACTTGTACAAACTATAAACTAAACCGGCTACAATTAAAAATACCGATAGTAAGACTGCTAATACTACTGCAAGGAGTTCAAATTCTAAGTATTGCGCCCACGATATGTTGGCGCCGGGCGCTCGAAGATGCTTCGCGCCGCCATGACGCAGCACGTGCTCAATCCACCATATTCCACGTTCTAAAGGTTTCATTGGCTGGTCAAGCATGAGAGTCCTTAGGTTGACAATGTTTTTGCGGTAGCTGCAAGGGAAAAATAATGGTTATCCTTCTGCAATCTCAGTCTCAATCTGTCAAAAATACCTCGAATTTACTTGACTTTTGTGATGGGACAATATTGAAAAACAACGGTTCTGATTAAATTTAATAAAAAAAGGTTATTTTGTTTTAACATAACTGTCCAAGTGACTAAACCTTCAGTATTTGTTTACGTTAGTTAGATTAAAGATAAAAAAATATGTTCAAAAAACCCTCATTAAGAATATTCAAAGTATAAAATTATAATTTACCTGTCATCTCCAATAACTTTTTGTACGGCATTGGTAAATGATTCTTCACTAAGCGATGCCAATTCCAGTTTGACTCCAATTCTGTGATGCTCATATTTCTCTACATTGTACCATTGATCGCCCAACATTGGCATACCAATCAGAGGTACTCCTGCTGTAATAGCCTCGTCCGTTGATTGCAGACCTCCTTGTGTTACAAACAGTTTAATCTTGGGGTGTTCTGGAAGAGAAGAAAGGATACAGTTAATCATATTGTCAATGGAGTATTTTCGGTGAAGGCTCGTAATTACTTAATCACCTTACCCTTGTACGTCACTTATCGAAAAGAAGTCCAGGGGGTCTACTTTCTAAGTAAGTTAACAAAGATAGGAGTTCGTCCGAATGTACTTGGACTGTCAATACGAGGGACAAATTATTTTTTTCGACAGGTAAGAACACCTCGGGATTAGTGACAACTGTCAAACCGAGTTGCCATTCATTTTTAGTTCGGGCCCCGAACTATTGTTACGCCCGTAAGTAATACGGAGTAGAAAACGCAAGTAACATCGGCTGATTTTTTTTTTTTTCTGCTGAGTGGGCCCGCTTTTGACCTCGATCACGCTTGATGGAAAGCGATGGATGAAGTCTATGATAGAACGAGCGTGCTCAGAAGATACCTAAGGCACTGGAACTCCCACGCATCGACGAAACACAGCAGGCTGCTTGACGCCGGACTGCGGTGGGAGGGTGGTCGCAAACCAGGCGGGTGTTAGCCCTATCACCGCAAGGGAAGAATTGGCCAGCCAAATAAGGTATGTTTGGCTCAGAGATATATTGGTCTATATAACTGTAAAATAGTTTCAACCTTAGTAAACTAAAAAACAAATGGATTAAAGATAAGATATAAAATGTTTATTTGCCAAAACCAGTGTTTACGTTTCCTTATAGTCTACATTAATAGCTAGATTTACATAAATAAACAAAAATAAGACGCAAAGGAAGCATTTTGCTTCTGAAGTCCACACTAGGTCGAGTCTGTCTCGTAGACTCCATGATGTTGATGTTCACCAAAAAAGGTATAGTGAGTGACACATGTATAAAAAAAAAAAAAATTAAGTATCAACTTTACTTACTAAGTAAATCTGACTGCGGCAGCCACTTGGATATCCTGATGTTAGCTGACTTCCCAGGCAGTTCATCCTTGTCCCACTTCCACAGCACATCATAGGGCATTTTAGAGAAAGCTTTCACTAGTGTTTGGATCTTCTCGGGAGGAAGAAGACTGGGCTTCACATTTGTACCAAAACTGATGTAAATAACGCCATGCTTTGATGAATCTAAATATGATTTTAGATCCTGGAAAGAAGAATAATAAAAGATTAGTGATGATGTCTTACTTATTTTTGTATATGACATTAGTAAACTTGCCTAGTATTAGCTGGTGAGTAATAATCTACTTTTTTATTTTGCATGTCGATTCGATGTTTTTACATAGATAATTGTGTTAACTCCATCTTTTAGTGGAATATCATGATGATTCTGCGCAATTGAAACGTGTCAGACATTTGCAATTAGGAAGATGTACCTATGTATGTATGTATGTATGGCGATAAGATAAATTATAGAATGACTTTTGAAAACGTGTGGAGAAAAAGATTCTTGTAAAAATTTCCCAAGGGATGTTGTGTATTTTCTCAATAACACTTTGAACTACCTGGGAATCGAACCCAGGATTCATACTCAGAAGCTGTTCCTCTTGCGACCACTAGACTAACGAGACCATCATAATATTTCATTATAATATATGAAAATAACTGGCATTATAAAGAAATAATAGAATAATATATTTTTCAACACACATGCTCGTACAGTGGCTCATAATGAACCGCTTTTAGGTTCATAATGCAGTTTATTAAACACGCGTGCTTTTTACTTTATGTTGTGTGTACAGATTACTATTTACTAGTCGGAGATGTGCGCTTTTTTAATTTCAACAAAGAGACTTCATGCCAAAAGGAATCCGTGGGCCATATTTCACTTTTTCAAAAGTCTGAATTGTCCTTGGTCCCAAAATGAACTAAAATTGATTTAACTTAAATTATCCGTGGTCCCTCCCGGAACCAAATGGAAAAGACCCTGACTGGCGTTCCATTGTTGCGGATTCTCACTGAACTAATGTGTATTTCTCTATGCCAATAGTACTTTCTAATTCGATACCAACTAAACCACAATTTGACATCCGACAACATTATGATCAGTCTAAACATTATTTTGTGTTTTTGTGATTTTGTTACCTGGGGGGTACGATGATCAACATAGCACACATGTATCATAATGTACTTAATATAAAGTCACAGAACAAAACCTAGAAAAGGAAATGATAAAATACTGTAGGTACACAAGTGTCCGTATAGATAGAGGAGCCATTCCTAAGGGGCAAATCTCGTCATTTTAGGAACGTTCACAGTCTGATCGCAGTCTTAATCTGTTAAAAATACCTATAATTTTCCAAAATTTTCGACATTTTTGTTTGTCGTCGAGATGAGACTGCGATTAGATTTTGATCGTTTTAAATGACAAGAATTGGCTTTCTGATATTTAAACGCGGATACTATATAAATTTAATATTATATTATGAATTAATGAATCAATCAGCCAATCGATTAACTTAAATCTATTTCTAATATTTAGACCTATAGATTCTTGTCCCTAGCTATAATTTTTTTATTTACATATACAGGTTGTTAATTAAATTGCGTGCCTTATTTCAGGGGCGGGACCAGTATCAATGGAAGTACACAAAAAAAAAAACAAAAAAGTACTATCTAATAAGGGTAATGCATAAATACGATGGTAATGCGTTTAAGCAAAACAAACTTTGTCAATACTAAACGTAATTTGTGGTAGTAAAATTGTTAGTCAATAAATAGGTGCATTTTGTGGTTATTTATAATTTTCTTTTTAATTTTTTTCTTGATACTGAACACGCTGAGCTATGGCACGCAATTAACAACCTGTAGGTATACTCAAGATTCGTCATATCACCAAAAATAAACATCTATTAATTCTGGACCTGGATTTCATCCAGAAATCGACTTAATAGCCAGTTTTGCTCTCCTACGAATATTTTCAACTAAGCAAAGTCTAACTAAGGAGTCGCGTCATACGCTCGGATCTGAGGATACGTATTTCTTTTTGCTCCGTAATATAAATTATTTTGTAGTAGTAATTAGTGAAGTTTGGATTTTAGAAACTCCTATAAGCGGTGATTGTGACTATAGCTCTAATTGTTTCAAATAATACGCCGATAACAAACAGTGTAGACCATCAAAACATAATAAAAACAAATGATAACATATCATTAAAGTGTCAGCTCAGTGCAGGTGATTGTGTATTTGTACTAGAAACAATATTATCACACCCTCACTAATTTTGGAATTGCCATCCATCTGATATAAGGCCAAATAATTTAGCGACTATACTCAGTGACCCCACAGCGAGAGCACTTAAGATCGTACCTCAATCAGCAGTTATCACAAAGTGTGGGTTCAAATCCGCGCTAAGCATCGTTCTCTTTTTGTAATCCTTACATTTTTTGGTTACGGTTTTTTGATCTTGTGAAAATCGAGTATGCCAAAGTGCGGAGCTTGCGGAAAATTTTTGGCAGTGAATGACGGCACAAAATGCTCGAAATGTCCGGGATTTTATCACCGAGTCTGCGTCAACCTTGCTCCCACGGCAACATTCTCGGCAAACTGGATGTGCCCTGGATGTAAGGCAAAGGTGCCTCGGGTAGACAACTCGCAAACCCCTGTGAAGGGAACAGAGGAGTCAAGCCCATCCACCAGTCCAGCAGCGGTCAGCCCCACTGATAAAACTGAAATCATCGCATTAATAAAAAATAACACACCGGATGCTCAAGAAGTCAGCTTAGCGATGGAAATCCGTGGTCTCCGCAGTGAGGTTAATGCCTTGCGGGATGAAATACGTCAGTTTCGAGATGAGTTCTCAGGTCTTGATGATAAGGTGAATAAGTGCTATAATCGCATGGACACCCTGGAATGTCGTGTTAAAGAACTCGAAGAGAATACCGAGCTGACGAATTCCCCACGTTTAATTCAACTGGAGGAAACAATTGGGGAACTGCAGCAGCAGCTGAATGAACGTGAACAAGAGTCACTGCTAAACGATGTTCAACTCTCTGGCGTAACGGAGTCTAGTGGGGAAAACTCGACACAGTTGATTAACACCCTTGCACTCAAACTAGCGATTAAGCTCGAAGAACAGGACATCGTTTTTGCTAAACGTGTTGGGAATGTTCGGCGTGACCACACCGAGGGAGAAGCATCCCGCCCTCGTATCATCGTTGTCCGACTAGCAAGACGCGCGACGCGTGATAATTTGCTCAGTGCAGCACGCGTCCGTCGCAGCCTCACTACTGCAGACATCGATGTGCCGGGAGCGCCACACCGCATCTACCTCAACGAGCGCCTGACTAAAACTAATAGGCAATTATTCTACGAGACTCGCCAAGCTGCTAGTCGCCTGGAATGGAAGTACACCTGGACTAAAGATGGCCGCATACTTGCGCGTAAAGAGGAGGGAAAGTCGGTTGTGCACATCCGAACGGAAAGGGACATCACACGTTTTTTCGTCGCTCAGTAGGTTTGTTGTTATATAAAGTAGCAATTGCTGTCAACGTTTTTCATGTCTTATGGTCGCAATGCACGTTGACACGTGAGTATGTTCAAATTAGTCCATTGCTTTGTTTACTATCTAGCTTATTTTTGTTTCATTGGTGCATGTTGATAAATACATGCTTTTTGTTTTTCGCTATTTTTGAGATAAATTGTAAAATACGTTTCACATGTTCCTGTCACTATCATACTGTTAGCATTTTTTGTAATTTTAATTGCCATGTATTATCTATAATCTACGCTACCTACGGTGCCAGACCATATTTATACATTATTTCAATTCCGCTTATAATAATTCACTTACACTACACTTTATTTATTAACCATAAAAATCTTGTTTACATTCATCTTTTATTAATCTGTAAGTTCTTTTATTTAGTATATTCTGTGATATTATTATTTATCATTAGTAATTTATCTATTCAATGATGTCTACTACATACCTTAAGGTTGGTTTTTGGAACGCGGGTTCTTTGGGCACGAAACACGACGAGTTTATAGCAGCATTACTGGGGTTAGACGTCGATATTATGGCCATTAATGAGACGTGGCTGCGAACAGGCGAAGAAGGGCGCGCGCCCTCCGTACCTGGATACAGGCTACGGCATACACCGCGCCCATTGTCTGTTAAGAAGGGACGTGGTGGTGGTGTTGGTTTTTATATCAAGCACGGTATTAAGGTTCGAAGCCACTCGTACTCTGTTAGCCCATTGCACACCACGGTCGAGCAGATGTGGGTAACAATTAGTGTTCGTGGAATTAAGTTGGCAATAGGTACCGCCTACCGCCCGCCCTGGCAAGATGTTGATATTTTCCTAGACGCGGTATCTGGTTCATTAAACTCTCTAACGAAATGTGAGTACACGATACTAATGGGTGATTTTAATATAAACATGCTTAGTAGCACGGACTCAAAGACGGACAAGTTGGTCTCATTTTTGAATTGCCTGGGTCTGAAACAACTGGTGCAGTCACCCACACACTTTACTGTGCATGGTAACTCTCTGATAGACATCATCTGTACAAATGTTAAACAGCGCTCTTTATCAGTTGATTTAATACCGGACCTAGGTGCGCACGCGTTGATTTCCGGCGAATTTAGTTTTAAACGCCTGAAAATTCCGTCGCGAACCATAACTTATCGACCACTAAAGGACATTATTAGGGATTGTTTTGATCAGGATCTCGAGTTACTTAACTGGAAAGCGTTAACCGAGCTGCAAGATGTTAATACTATGGTTAATGAATTTAACTCGAACTTACTTACGCTGTTCGATATCCATGCACCTGTGAAAACTAGTGTTGTGAAGGAGCATTGTTACCCTTGGATTACTAGCAATGTTAAATTTATGATGAACTTAAGGAATAAGGCACATGCAGAGCTTTTAAAAAACAAAAAATCGGATTCAAAAAAGTTATATTACAAAGAATTGAAGTCTCTTGTTTCTAGGTCTCTATTTTACGAAAAGTCAGCGTACTATAAACATAAGATCAACAGTCAAATAAATAACTCCAGAGCGCTCTGGAAAAATCTGAAGACTACACTGCTCCCAACTAAACACAAGGAATTACCTCTGCATTTTAACGATCCCGACAAAATTTGTGACCATTTTCTGAATGTGCCAGGTGCGGATACGGTCAGTGATTCATTGCTTGCATATTTTGTATCCGCGCGACATAGTAGTTCCACGTTTAGTTTGAGACCTACAACACGCGACAAAATCGCGAACATACTGAGTACTATTAAATCGAATGCTGAAGGTTGCGATGGCCTTACAATAAATATGATATTACTGACACTACCTGTGACTCTGGACGCCGTGACTGCTTTAGTAAATACATCTGTTACATCCTCATCTTTCCCTAAGTTGTGGAAAATTGCCAAAGTGCACCCATTGCCGAAGACTCTTAATGCATTGGACGTAAAGGATCTTAGACCCATTAGTATACTGCCGGTACTTTCTAAAGTCTTAGAAAAAGTAGTTTGTGCGCAGTTGGTTGAATTTTTAGAGACTAATAAAATCCTCCCGGATGTCCAATCGGGCTTTAGGAAGGGCCGTAGTACAGCCACAGCTTTGTTGGATGTGACAGACAATATCTTGTCGGCTCAGGATAGTGGGTTGTGCACTCTTTTGGTGTTGCTTGATTTTTCACGCGCGTTTGACTGTATTAATGTTCCTCTATTATTGTCAAAGATGGCTTTTTATGGATTTGACGAGGACACAATAAAATGGTTTGATAGCTATCTTGGCGATCGTACGCAATTCGTTGAAATACGTCGGGCGGACGGCTCAACAGTTGTCTCTAGACATCGCTCAGTAGGAAGGGGGGTTCCACAGGGCTCGATACTTGGGCCAGTATTGTTTATTTTGTACTGTGCCGATATAATTAAACATATAAATAAATGCCAATACCATATTTATGCGGATGATACACAAATATATATATCATTTAAGCCGGAAGACTATGAACAAGCATTAAACGATCTTAATACAGATCTTGAAAGCATAGTGCAATGGTCCAATGCCAATACGCTTGCCCTGAACCCTTCAAAAACCAAGTATATGCTTTTTGGAACCGAAAACCAGTTAGGTAAAATTAAACCTTGTGCCAACTGTGTGACTGTTATGGGAGAGCCTATTGAACGAGTCTACGAAGCACGTAATCTAGGTGTTATCATGGACACGGAACTTCGTTTTCACAAACACGTGTCTGAGTCAATTCGTAATTGCTTTTATAGACTTAAGATATTATACAAGGCCCGTCCCTATCTTAGTGAAGAATTGCGAGTCTTGCTTGTGGAGTCTTTGGTTTTATCGAAATTAAATTATGCGGACACGGTCTATGGCCAACGACTACTGTCAAAAACTGAAAAAATGATCCAAAGACTTCAAAACGCCTGTGTACGTTTCTGTTTTAATGTTCCTTTTCGGGGACATGTTACGCCTTTCCTCAATGAGCACAACATTTTAAAAATGAAAGCTAGACGTAAACTCCACTTGGCGAACTTACTCTTTGGTGTTATTAAGTCTCACTCCCCTTCTTACTTATATGAAAAACTATCGTGGACAAGAAGACACAGAATCGGTGAGGGAAGAAAATGTTCTCAACAGCTTTCCATCCCACAGCACAAGTCGGCGGCTTTTAGAGGCAGTTTTCGCTACGCAGCTACTAAATGCTGGAACAATATCCCTCCTCCCATAAAGTATAGTACAAGTTGCTCGACTTTCAAATTGAAATTAAAAGAATTTCTTTTAAGCCATCAAAAAGATTTTGAAAATGTCCGAGCCGACATATCTGCTATATAAAAAAAAAAAAAAAAACAATTTAGTCAGTTTTATCATTTTTTATGAATTTTATCAACTTTACCATATTTATCGATTTTATTATTATTAGTTTCCTTTTTAATTACAATCAGTTTACTTACTCAATTATTATTGTCCTTACTCTAAATAAAAATCGCATGAAAATCCGCTTCGTAGTAGAGAAGCAATTCAGTCACACGATTTTGTCTTATAGGTACTTTCAATTAATATTTTATTTATTTTTTATGTAGGTGGTACGCACATATTGGTTGTTTATTTTAGTTTTTTATTAATCACAATACAACACACACACCCTCACACACATGTATGTCACAACATTTTATTTGATTTTGTATGAGCTTTTTTTTTTGTAATATCACATTTAATCGATTCTCTTAATTTATTATTAACGGACACACACTTCCCTATGTGATTGTTATTCCAGCGTATGGCACTCGTGGGTTGCAGCTGAAAATCAGCGTCAGATGATACACCTGGTGTTGTCATCTGACATTATGCTGAGCTGAGGCCCTTTTGGCATTATAATCTTTGTTTTTATAGTTTTAAGGTGTATTTATTTTGCTGTAATGCCAATAAACACATTTTTCTTTCTTTCTTTCTTTCAAAGTTTGAGTGATACATACACCACAAAAATAGCTTACCTGAGGCAATTCCTTATGCGGTTTCTCGGGCAGTCCTCCCAAATGGATGACACTCGGTGGCACAGGGCGACTTCCTTCCCAAATTGGATTGATATTCAAAAACAACATATCAACATTATTCTGGAGTTCCTTCAGATCCGGAATATCGGGTCCAAAATGCTTCCTTATTAATTTGTCCTCTGCATCTGCCATAGTTTTAAGTAAATTGTCCATCACGTATTTATTGTATAGTTCATTCAACTTCTCATACATTGTTAGATTGTAGATTTTCTGATTCATGCTTCCAGGATACAAGAATGGATGTTCCGGAGCACCCATTACTTCATAATTAAGCCATACGGCTCCGAAAGAACTAATTTGAATCAAAGGCACTTTGTAAACATGTGAAAAGGCTATTGCTGGCCGAATACACGCTTCTGTAAGCAAGAGATCAAACTTCTTCTTTCCTTGGACTAAATCCTTCACTTCTTTGACTTCCAGTTGCGCGTCTACTGTGTCAATAAATACTTCTACTGCAACCTTCATTTGTGATACCAGATCTTCTCTGTTTCCTCTTCTTGATGCCATGAACGCCTCCCATACTTTGTATGATATATCGTGGACATCGATTTCCGTAAGATTCTTAGGAGCTTCACCTTTCTTGAACATTGGATCTGCTGTTATCACTGTCACTTCATGTCCACGTTTGAGGAGTTCCATCGTTATCGGCCTGAAGGTTATCTGGTGACTGATGGACGGGACTGGGTACACTGCCAGTATCCTCGCCGCGTCAGTGACGAAAATTTGTAAGAGAAGACTCAATGCTAGACCCACTAACGTCGCCATTGTGATGCCCGGTTACAACTAATTCGAACTAATTGGTCGACATGTGTTTTATACGTAAACTAACCGAGATAAGTAGTGTTAGTATTATTATAGATGACTTGCACGTTTTATTTTTATTCGTTCTGATTTTTGTCAGTCTTAGATAAAGTGATACAAATATTGTTATTACTAGTTTTTTTTTAGAGATTTTAGTTTTACATTAGATATAATTGAATGTGTCGAGTCATCTTAGTCGACAATTTTAATAATACCTACTGTAGTATTTCTGAATTTTAGTGCGACTTTAATGCCACGGACATGACGAAATTATCTATATATTCAATTACAATGTTTTATTAAATTATAAAATCTATGTGACTATCTGTCTTTTCGCACATTGACCGCGATTTTATTTCGTAGCAGTAATGATTATTTTCGCAGTGCTACTGGTACCATTGTGCTTTGGACTTTGCCTATTGAGTGGAGATGTAACAGCCATCTTAGCGGTTGCATCACAATTCATCTTAGCTAACGTCTTATTTCTGAGGCAAAATATACACTTATAAACTTATGAAGGTAAAACAGACCAAGTAAAGCTTTTAGAAATCATTTAATACGATGGGGTCCGAGTGCCCACTTGGTTTTTGGAAACATCTCCAAGCGCCTGGTCGACATTTCACGCGACCAGACGGCCTATTTTTGGCCACAAAAGTCAGCATCGCCATACAACGTGGCAATGCTGCCAGCCTTTTGGACACTTTTCCTGTCGACAGCGATGGGGATAAAATTTTTCATGCCCTATGATTCTATTTTATTTACATGTGCATAATATGAATATGTAAATATAAAACTATACCTCAATTCATTATACGTCTAATGAAGTAGTTTAGAGTAAATTTTGTTGTTAAGTAATTCTCGGGAATGTCGTATAAAACACCAATCGTTTTTTTTTTTTGCTACATTAGTTCTTAGACCGCTTTCACATTTAGGTGACTTTAGCAGCGTGACAGACGCGCGACCGTCGAGTCGGCGATGAGCAAATGTTGCAAGCGCACGTGATTATAGACTGCACAATGAGTAGGTTTGACACCGAACGAATTATTATTGGAATTCAAATGCGTCCTGTTTTGTGGGACTCAAGAAATGACGATTACAATAACAGGACCATACAAAAGAGAAACTGTCATGAATTATGTGCATTAGCAAAGCAAGAGCAACAATGTTTCCCCACCGGAAAATTGAAGTGCGCCACACTGCTCTAAACTGCGGCGCGACAGCCGCGCTGTTATCGCGCGTTTGTTCTTATTATGTGAAAGCATCTGGTTCTGCCATACTACTACCACGCTGCTAACGACCAAATGTGAAAGCGGCCTTAGGGTCCGTTCTGCCTTCCTCTCCCTTGCCCTAATGACTATACGCCGATTAGCGTGTAAAAAAATAATGATATAGATTGTATTGTCTTTACAGTAAAATGTTAATGATGCGTGTTAATGGTGAAAAATAAATAATTAGTTATGGTGACACGGCCATATTGTTTACCATCTATATTTAATTTTTATTTTAGAGCGTTTGCAGTAAAGTTTTTTCAATAAATCTTCGTTACACGATGTTATTTATCTTAGTGATGCGTGTTAATAGTGGCACGGCATATTGTTTACTATCTTTGTTAAAAAAATAAAGATAGTAAACAATTTGCCGTGTCACCATTACTAATTATTTTTACAGTGACTGGGCCTAGCACGAACGCGCAGAACAAACGTTAAATTCAAACGATTATAAAATTATAACATAGCGCTCATTTGGAGAAACATCGACGTAAATGTATTTTTTCCGAAAAATTAGTTAAATATGCTAAAGCACTTAGAAAGCGTATTTACGTTAGGAAAGCAAAGACGTAAAAAAAAGTGGCAGTTACGTCGATGTTTCTCCAAATGAGCGATATAATGATCTTATTGGTGATATTCTTCAGAAAGGTCAGGTGCGTAGTATTCGCAACCGCGGCGTGCGTTTATGACCGTAAACGAGGGAAAAGGAGTATGTAAGGATCATAGCAGGTGGCGTTCCGTCGTTTGTGCTAACCCCCATGTGAAGAAGGCTTCATTTTAAATATGTATGTATAAAAATTAAACATACTATTTTCGCTGTTAATATTTACTTAGCATTAAGACTTTATTCGTGTCTACGGGTGATACCAATTGTGCTTGTTGCAAAAATTTAAACCAAAATGCAATTTTTTTTTTGTTGTTACTTCGTTTCGTTTTCGTCGCGTGGTCGTGCTAAGGCCTTAGTAAAATAATGTTAAAGTAATATGAAGTAGGTATAGTTATGACGAGAAAATAAAGTGTTTGCCACATTTTTTCATGATTTCAGGCGACAGATTTCCACTGATGGACATAGGTTTCCCCAAGTGTCATATCATTCTTTCATCTAGTCGAAAATCCGTTCGGTATTACCCCAATATACTCTATCATCTGGATTTCTATTTAAAAGATGAACACTACGTCAATGCAGACGCGCAGGCACCGCTAGACTGGTGCGCATCGCTCGTACGCCGCTCCCCGTGCCGGTGTCTTCGAGGCCAGTTCCATATAAATCTATATATTGAAACGCGCCGCTCACCGCGCTGCCGCTGCCGCCGCCCTGCGCCCGCTGATTTCGTGTCCGTAGCATAAGTGTGCATGCGAGCGACACGCGTCCACGACAGAGGCAACTGTCACCGACACGCGTCGACGGTTGCAGTTGCCTCTGTCGTCGACTCATGTCGCTCGTGTGTATACACACTTAGTTGTTTTAAAAAACCAAGAGAATGTTGCTTGCAAATGATAGAAGAAGACACAGTTATGAAATGAAACACGCATAATTATAAAAATGAGGCAACAAAAAAATGGAAGTACTTCGTTTAATTGTTTAACATCATGTTTATCACAGTTTTTTGTACATTGAGATAGGTATAATATTAACATATTTTTACACATTCATTGAAAAATTATTATTACATTATCTTCTGCCTAGACTTTTTTCCCAACTATGTTGAATACCAGTATTTTACATGAAGCGACTGCATCTGACTTCCACAACGCAGTAACTAGAGAACACGACACCCTTTGCCAAGACTGGTTGTTAGACTATCGGGCTTCTGACCCGTACCGATTGTCAAAAATCTACGAATCACAGCCAAAACCAACATTTCGTCGTCGGGCAAGGAGGGGTCTTGACATTTAATGTATGCTCACCCATATGATACACGAACTGACCTCAGTAAAGATCGACCCGAGTGGTTGTTATGATTTAGCCTACGAAATATTACTATTTATATTCGTACAATCCTACAGATATAATTACAATTTTCTATCTAAAAGTATCAAAATCTTATCACATTCAATTATTCTTTGAATCAGGGAATATTACCAGATGTTTAATTTTCTTTTATTTTATCGTGACTACTAAAATACTTCCATAAGGTGTATACAAGGAATGAGAGTACTAGAACAAAGGTCAGCGAAATTGCTGTCACAGTAAATACTAGTTGTAGTTCTAGGTACTGCGCCCACGACATGTTGGCGGCGGGTGCGCGCAGATGTTTCGCGCCGCCGTGTCGCAGCACGTGCTCCGTCCACCACACGGCGCGCTCCAGTGGATGTATTGGCTGGTCACGCATCATGCTTCCAAGTTTTACGATATTATGACGAAAACTGCAATCAATAAAGCTCATATCAGACGCTTCACTCGAGTGAAGGTTCTTTCCACGTCCACACGATACTGAAAAATTGGTCGGAGAGACTTTTTGAAAAAGCCTAAGTAAAAAGTACTAATTCGAGGCTATTTTGTCCTCAATATTGGACTAGTTTAAATGATATTTCATAAACAGAACATTTCAAAAATTGCTGCCACTACAAATATTGATTTCAATTAAAAATACCTATCCAATCTGTCATTTTCGTACAAAATTTTGACAATACATAGACGGTAAAATAATAGAGAGAAGTTTTGGACCAACCTTTTATCACCAATGACATTATTAATAGCATTTTTGAACTCTTCATCTGTCATGCTAAGCAAATCAAGCTTTACTCCAATACCATGATGCTCATATTTTTCAACATTGTACCATTGATCGCCCAACATTGGTACACCAATCAGAGGTACTCCTGCAATGATAGCCTCGTGTGTTGATTGTAGACCTCCTTGTGTTATGAATACTTTGATCTTTGGATGCCCTGAAAATTCATAATTTGTTAGTATAGTGATTGTGTATTTTTCCTGTGGTGTTATCGCCGGATAGGAAGAGTAGATATTTTTTTATAATTTGTAACCTGAAGTGCGATTTAGGGTTTTGATCAGTGATTACATTATTTTTTATTTTAAACATCTCTAAAATAAAAAGTGAAAAGTGTAGATTTCAATAACTAATACTACTCAAGCCTAATCCTATATGGGTCCTAGTAACATAAACACACCTTGGTTGAACATCAGACGTCTTAATTAGAGGTCAAATGTAGAATAAAATAACCTAAAAGGGTTTCTGTGTACACGCTTATACAAACCTTTCAAACAAAGGAAACCATACAAAAACATGTTGGGAATAAATTGTGCCGTTGCTAAATGACCACATCTATTTAAACACGAATCAGTTTCATTTATTTCAAAACCCTAGTGAGTTCATGTTTAATTAGCTTTGGGACGACAACCCCAAAATTAGCAATAACAGTTAGCGACTCATATGTGAGGCCGTTGTCCTTAAAACTATTATCACTTACTTAGAAGGTCTGACTGTGGCAACCATTTAGATATCCTGATGTTCTTAGAGCGTCCTGGAAGTTCATCTTTGTCCCACTTCCATAGTACGTCGTATGGTAATTGAGAGAAGACTTTGGCCATCAATTGTACTCTATCTATAGGAACCAGTGAAGGTTGAACGTTTGTACCAAAGCTAATGTATATCACGCCGTTCTTTGAGGAGTCTAGAAATGATTTGAGATCCTGCAATAAAAATGTTCGATTAAAAATGATAACCCGAATAACCGTATCCTTATGAATGCTTTCCTGATTTACTCCGGCATAGTACTATGTTCAGTTCTGAGTTGAGCTACACGATTAATAACAAATCTGTGCACTGACTGGACAAGTCCACTCAAAGCTGTGTGGTTCTTTCCTCAAAAAACTGTCTTTGTATGATCCTTACATTATCTGATCAGGATAATGTCTGGACTTTTTAGAGACTGTGATCTCTGACTTTATTTCGGTGTCTCTACTCAAAGTACGTAGTCGGTTACAAAACACCAACTTCATCTAGTTTTTAAATATTATTATTTGTTTTTGACATGCAAAAGTTTTTTATAAACCGAATTTACAAAAATTACTTACTCATTTATCAATCCAAATTATAATTATAAAGATAACGTTAAGGCAATCGTATAAAAACTCCGACAATTATTTCGTAACTTCCGAGACCAAATATTTGTTGGGTTTGTATTCTGGGGGTTCCTTTGCGCAGCAGTGGGACACAAAATAAGCTAGCAAAAAATTTATTTTCAGCATAGCATTCATTGGGATTCGAATAATTAAGCCCATGTCTTGTTTCTTGAAACTTTGTCGAGTCTAAAACATTTGTGTCATAAGTAATAATTGAATAAGTACAGACGCCAGCACATCAAGCTACTACAATTTGTCAAATTTCTTTAATAGATTTTCAGCTTTATCGCTAAAGCATAAGGTTCAAAGTTGATTGGGAATATTGTACAGTTTCGGGTAGCTTGATGTGCTGGCGTTTGTACTTCAAAGATAAACAACTGTATGTGAAGGTGTAACAAAAGATGGTAGAAAGGTCCTATCTCAAGGATCACTGTATGATTGTTTATGTAAACGTTCAGATTCTACGACATAGGGAAGTATAATATCACAGAGACCATTATAATAACAGTATTGTACCGTCACTTCGCTTGCCTGACTCCCTATTGAATCTTCTCATAACAATGAGCTTTATACGTGTTATATAAAATCCTTTGAAAAAAATAAACGAACATTTCTACTGTTGCTATTTCAACATTTTACTTAATATTATTTATTTATTAGTTCCAGACTCCTAAAGAGTGAATGTTTGTAACTGACTGAATTATGACATGTAATAGAAATTAGTTTGTCTGCTTATTGCCTGACCCTGTTACAAAGAAGAAGAGGGGAAGAAGGGTCAGGTAATGCAAGGCGGTCACTAAATGCAGTAAAATATTTTGTTAATACATTATTCTAAAGTTGTCCCTAAATGATAGTCATGAACATCCCTTATATTCATGACTATCATTTCTTTGGTGACTTTTTATTTTATATGACCTTTTTATATAAGTGTGATTTTTTAAATATAAAAAAAAAATAACTTTTAACTAAACGGCGGCCGTCCAACTAACGGCCTGAATGATATTCAATATTATAGTTTAGGTTGGAACGGTAACCAATCACGCGAGAGCCGAATTGGTCGCAGTAACTTAGCTAGGGCATCCCGACCAAATGGGTTATGTTAGGTTACACCTGTGATCAACCGTGTGCGAGCAAAGAGAGTGAAGCGAGGCGAGCACTACTTCCAAAGACCAGGCGGTTAACTAAACGACTAATTTTACCACTTGCTGCGATATACATACCACTTATAGAAACAACTTAAACAAATACGAAAACGATCCGTAAAATACAAATATGCTACTCCAATACGTAGTTTTAGGACCCTGAGAGCAATAATATATGCCATGAGACTCGTTGCGTTTTATAAAATGTAAGGATAAATCTCGGATATCTATGGATAAATCAGTAGACTCGACTTTTATGCAGATTCAGGAAGTTACATGAATCATTTATAAAATAACTCACCGCTGGCAATTCTTTCACAGGTTTCTGAAGCATTCCACCCATATAAATAACACTGGGAGGCACTGGACGATTTCCTTCCCAAATCGGATGAGTATTCAAAAACAGCATTTCAACTTTATTTCTTAATTCACTTATAGTCGGCACATTTGGTCCAAACATTCTTTTGCCCATTTCATTTTCTGCACCTTCAACTTCCTGCATTACATTTTCTAGTCTGTAAAAGTTCCACAATTCCACGAATTTTTCCCACTTCGTTACGTTATACAAACGCTTGCTCAAACTGTCTGGATATAGTATTGGATGCCAGGATGATCCCATAGTTTCTACATTATAGTTCATGGGACCGAAAGAAGACACATGAATCACGGGCGCCTTAACAACGTGTGACATAAGTAACGCTGGTCTTGCACAAGCTTCTAAAAATAGCAAATCAAACTTTTCTTCTTTTAATAACTTTTGAATTTTATCTTCTTTCAACTGCATCTCAACAAGCTCAGTAATCATGTAGAATGCTAGTCGTATTTGTGTGATCAAATCATTGTCACCTGTCGAAGTTACTTCGTAAAGTGTTCTCCACTTCTTGTAAGAAAAGTCGTGGAAGTCGATTTCTGTTAGATTCGCTGGTGTTCCTCCAATTGGGAAGGCAGGATCTGTTGTGATGACTGTGACTTCATGTCCTCGCCTGGCCAGTTCTTGAGTTAGAGGACGAAATACAACTTGATGACTGATCGACGGAAATGGGAAATAAGCCAGTATTTTTGCCGCTTCATTAGAAGTAATTGATATCGTTGATAACACAAAAACGATTAATGCGAACATTATTACAAGGGGTCGCGGATTGCTATGATAGATAAATTAATAGATACGTTTCCTTATATACCAATTATTATATAAAACTAACCTGTAAGATAACACTAGCAATAATAATTAATGCGACTTCGTTTACGTCACGTTACACGTTATCTTTGCAACTTATTAAAAAATAATATTTAAAGTCAGAGGGGCCCGTGGCTAAATAATAACAGCCGCACAGGTCGATCGATCAGGTTAAGCTACGCTTGCCGCGGTTGGTCTGTGGATGGGTGACCATCTTTACATACCGAGACCCCTCCGTGCCTCGGAAAGCACGTTAAGCCGTTGGTTCCGGCTGTCATTCGTGGATCTTTGACAGTCGTTACGGGTCGTCAGAAACCCGAAAGTCTGACAACCAGTCTTACCAAGGGGTATCGTATTACCCAGTAACTGGGTTGTGGAGGTCCGATAGGCAGTCGCTCCATGTAAAATACTGGTATTCAGCTGCATCCGGTTAGACTGGAAGCCGACCCCAACATAGTTGGGAAAAGGCTAGGCAGATGATGATTTAAATTCAGTTCGCCTTTCTTTATTGCCGAACTATTGTACTGATCACAACTACAATCATATCACAACAACAATTTCCACAACCATATCACAAAAACAGAAAAAAAAATATAGCTACGAAGCAACAATTTGGTTATTTTTTTTTAATCATTGTTTTAAAAATCATTACACGTCCATCAATTTTCCTTATTTTTCTTGTGCGTATGACTAACAATGAAAAACTTCCACACATTATAAACAATCAATAAGACAATTAGAATAACGCATTAAGAAAACACTAGATTTAGTTCTAGATACTGCGTCCACGACATGTTGGCTGCGGGCGCTCGCAGATGTTTTCCTCCGCCGTGACGCAGCACGTGCTCCGTCCACCATACGGCGCGCTCCAATGGAGGCTGTGGCTGATCACGTAGCACACTGCCAAATTTTATTATATTTTGGCGATAACTGTTAACACTGACTGTGACTTGTATATTTCACATTACAGTACAATTGTTTTAACTCTAGGCCACTACTAGTTCACATCTCACACGTTTTGTGCCGTCGAAATCTACTATTTATTAACACAGTGTCTACGGCGCATGTGCTCTACGCGTGTTTACTGCCGCCGCCGTCGCGTCTGGCTTCAAGCTGCCATGCCACGATATCTGCGTTAAACCGTCGATTTTTGTGGTCACAATAATTATAAAAAATGTGAACAAGAGACCTCAAGCTTCCTTTTTAACTGAAAGTGACCAAGTCGCTCTAGGAACTATATTACTTCGCGACATTCATTTGAGCACTGTGTGTCTATTTACGGCATTAATAACTAGGTAACACCTTGCAGTGTGGGCAGCGCTTAGCTTCATTGCACGGTAAACAACACAGTATAAATTAATTACCAAGCCGCAGTCCAGCAGTAATTTTTATTATTGTTAGTGCGACACAGATCATAATGAACGCCTGGCTCATGGAATTAGTGAAGTATGGAATTAGTGGTCATACAGAAATAACATTAAAATGTACTGGATTTAACATTAGCACTTAGCAAGCTAACAGCATGTTGAAAATAAAAATAATGTTGAAAATGTCAATCAATCAACTCAGCCTATCGCAGTCCACCGCTCGACATAGACCTCTCCCATGCTGCGCCATAATAGCCTGCCTTCCATCTTTCGCATCCAGTCTGTCCCAGCCACCTTTTTGAGGTCATCTATCCATCTAGCCGGGGGGCGTCCCACAGTACGCTTGCCGATACGCGGTCTCCACTCCAGGACTGGTTGAAAAAATGTAAAAATAAGTAATTTATTTGTGACTAGAACAAAATTGTACAAAAATGTATGATTCCATTTTTTTTCGAATTATGAAACCCCGAAAATGGTTAGGTATATTTTGCGCTTTTAAAAATATTATTAAACACTTCAATATAGGTCGAGGCCGATACCACTGGGCCACCACTGCTCCAATTTGACATTATATTTTGTTTTTATATAACAACTAGCTTTTGCCCGCGGCTTCGCCCGCGTGTATGTCGGAAAATATCCTACGGGAACGTACTACCGGGATTAAAAGTATCCTGTGTTAATCCAGGTATACAATGTTTTCTCAAACTGCTTATTATAGTATCCGAGGTGCGGCGCACGGATTGATATAATATGATTGTTGGAGGATAACAAATCCGAAAATCGAATAGTAACGGAGTACATAACGGAACGGAAAATTACCTATTTGAATGCTTGTTGGTGTTGTTGAAAGTTTGTTGTTTCCTTATCCTTCAATACCAAACCACGGAGTACAATTTTTAAATTGTAACAGGATTGGATAGGGCATAACCTATCCTATAAAAAATAATTATCAAAGTCGGACTACTCTGTAAAAAGTTATGCGTGGTCATACATTACAATCAGTGAGTGAACAATCGATCATCCCCTGTTTTCCTACCCTTAGGCTTGGAATATTTTTTCCAAATTTATATGGGACCTACTTCGGGGTATACTCTTTCCAATAAAAAAGAGAAACAGAAAGAGAGTTTCCAATAAAAATATAATATATATATATATTTTTTTTTTTTATGTATGATCACGCAAAACTTTTTACAAAGCATTCCGATTTTGATAACTCTTTATATATATATACTCGTCGACTTGATAACCTCCTCCGTTTTTTCGTCGGTTAAAAATTAAAGTCAGTATTAACCATTATTTTACTTTTTATTTTCTACTGTACAAAACACTTAATGAATATTTTTTTATTTATAATTATTATCACAATAATACATTTTATCTAAGACACACATCACGGCTGCGGAGTTTCACTAGCTAATTTAATGTAACCCTGTATACGTACATCTACAAAAACATCATTCAATTGTGTGCAATATGTGTTCCATAATATTGTATCAGACTAATTACAAAAACTGACATTAGACCTAAGTGGCGGATTACACACAATAACGCGCCACACGACTGGTGCGCGAAATGGAGCTAAATTCCACGCGTAGACGCGCGTTTTTTATTGAGTATGTAAAAATCACGCACGGGTGCCCGTTATCAGCGCCGCGTCGCGTGGCGCGTTGTAGTGATCCGCCTGTGGTCAAATTTGTATTAAGAACTTTACGTGTGTCGAAATAAAGTTCAAAATACAATAACTGTCTCGGAGCTTTGGACTTGGACTTAAAGTTAGAATTCGTTTTGTAATGAGACGGAAAGACTTTACAAAACAGTCGATCTATTCTGTAAAATTAGCGCCGTCAAAACGTAAGTGAAGTGATCTGTCATTTTACACAATGCTTGCGATTCACACCATTGACAGCTAGCTCACTTCAAGATCACTGTGAGCTTACATGAGGTAAGTTTTTACGGTGAAATGTTTTACAGAATAGATAAAAACATTTCAGCTACTTTAACTACTCTTAACCTTGGCACTAATAATATAGTTATTAGTAACAAACTTATACAAACTGTAAACTAAACCAGCTACAATTAAGATTATGGACAGTAAGACTGCCAATACTACTGCAAGGAGTTCAAATTCCAAGTATTGCGCCCACGATATGTTGGCGGCGGGCGCTCGAAGATGCTTCGCGCCGCCGTGACGCAGCACGTGCTCAATCCACCACATTCCACGTTCTAATGGTTTCATTGGTTGGTCAAGCATGACAGTCCTTAGGTGGACAATGTTTTTGCGGTAGCTGCAAGGGAAACATAATGGTTATCTTTCTGCAATCTCAGTCTCAATCTGTCAGAAATACCTCGAATTTACCTACAGTTATTGATTTGACTTTGACTTTTGTGATGGGACAATATTGAAAAACAACGGTTCTGATTAAGATTAATAAAAAAAATATATTAATTTGTTTTTACATAACTGTCCAAGTGACTAAACCTTCAGTACTTTTTTTACGTTGGTTAAAGAAGTAAAATATGTTCATAAAACCCTCATTAAGAATATTCATAGTATAAAATTATAATTTACCTGTCATCTCCAATAACTTTTTGTACGGCATTGGTAAATGATTCTTCACTAAGCGATGCCAATTCCAGTTTGACTCCAATTCTGTGATGCTCATATTTCTCTACATTGTACCATTGATCGCCCAACATTGGCATACCAACCAGAGGTACCTCTGCTGTAATAGCCTCGTCCGTTGATTGCAGACCTCCTTGTGTTACAAACAGTTTAATCTTGGGGTGTTCTGCAAGAGAAGAAAGGCTACAATTAATCATATTGTCAATGGAGTATTTTCGGCGAAGGCTCGTAATTACTTTATCACCTTAACCTTGTCCGTCACTTAACGAAAAGAAGTTCAGGAAACCCCTGGACTTCTTTTCGTTACTTTCTAAGTCCTTTAACAAAGATAGGAGTTCGTCCGAATGTAGTTGGACCGTCAAAACGAGGTACAAATTATTTTTTTTCGACAGGTAAGAACACCTCGGGATTAGTGACAACTGTCAAACTGAGTTGCCATTCATTTTTAGTTCGGGCCCCGAACTAATGTTACGTCCGTCAGTGATACGGAGTAGAAAACGCAAGTAACATCGGCAGATTTTTTTTTTTTATTTATTTATTTAACACTTTAAGCCCAAATGTACAGAGGCGGACTTAATGACTAATGACTGACTTTTTTTTTTTTTTGCTGAGTGGGCCCGCACTTATCCTCGATCACGCCTGATGGAAAGCGATGGATGAGGTCTATGATAGAACGAGCGTGCCCAGAAGATGCGTAAGGCACTGGAACTCCCACGCATCGACGAAACACAGCAGGCTGCTTGATGCCGGACTCCGGTTGGAGGGTGGTCGCAAACCAGGCGGGTGTTAGCTCTACCACCGCAAGGAAAGAATTGGCCAGACAAAGAAGGTGTCGAGTGTGACTGTTCAAGATGCGCCGAGCGCTCGGTTCAGTTAAGTAACTGGAGTTACAAACTGCGCTACACGAGGAGGCTTCTTCATGCATCCCAAACCTAAGTGAGTGAACCTCCTAAATTCAAGCGATCTTTTAATCGAAAACACAACTACCCTATAGCATTTTGGTCAAACATTTTTGCGCCAAACAATTAGTATCACGTAAGTCTTAAATCCAAGTAAATAGGTATTATGTGCGAAACGAGAATTGTCAATTATATAAATAGTTCGAATTCACGTTTTCACCGCGCGTTCGTGCTAGGCTCAGACAAATGTTTGTCTATATAACTGTTAAATATTTTCAACATTAGTAAACTAAAAAACAAATGGATTAAAGATAAGATATATAATGTTTATTTGTCAAAACCAGTGTTTACGTTTCCCTTTAGTCTACATTAATAGCTAGATTTACATAAATAAACAAAAATAAGACGCAAAGGAAGCATTTTGCTTCTGAAGTCCACACTAGGTCGAGCCTGTCTCGTAGACTCCATGGTGGTATGTTCACCAAAAAAAGGTATAGTGACCAATCTATGTATAAAAAAAAATTAAGTATCAACTTTACTTACTAAGTAAATCTGACTGCGGCAGCCACTTGGATATCCTGATGTTAGCTGACTTCCCAGGCAGTTCATCCTTGTCCCACTTCCACAGCACATCATAGGGCATTTTAGAGAAAGCTTTCACTAGTGTTTGGATCTTCTCGGGAGGAAGAAGACTGGGCTTCACATTTGTACCAAAACTGATGTAAATAACGCCATGCTTTGATGAATCTAAATACGATTTTAGATCCTGGAAAGAAGAATAATAAAAGATTAGTGATGATGTCTTCAGGCGTATGAATGTGAGTATCCCGGTACCAATCGACTTAGTCACAAGCCCCTTCTCCTGTTTCACAAACTAATTCAACACACCCACATACACTTTTATTCACAAAGTACATTGTTTACAGTACATTACATTGTGTACAGGCCTCGCCTAGTTCAGAAGATCTTTACAACCACTAATAAATGCTGTGTGATTATTAAAAGGCTAAGCATTGCCATACAACGTGGCAATGCCGCCAGTCTCTTGGGAACATTACCAGTCGACAGCGATGCGGATGAATTTTTCGACGCTATATTTTAGTTTCTGTATAGTTTTAGTTAAGTTAGGATTTAATTTTGTTTTTTTTAGTATTAGATATACATAGATATTATATTTGTATAGCTTGATTATTATTGTATAATGTATATGACATTAGTATACTTGCCTAGTATTAGCTAGTGAGTAATAATCTTTTTTTTTTTTTTTGTTCGTATCGATTCGGTGTTTTTCACATCGGCATCGCCAATCGGCAATCGGGCATGCACTGTACGTGGCCACGTTAATCGAGGCATCAGTGGCTAGTGGTGTATGAACACTTTTACAATGGGGTCATCATCATCATCATACGCATCTACCTATCCTCTTTCTATGTCGGTGTCGGCTTCCAGTCTAACCGGATCCAGAGGAATACCAGTGTTTGACATGGAGTGCTGATTATGGCTTTGTGTAAATTATTTCATCACCACTCTTTTCAAAACGGTGAAGGAAAACATTGTAAGGAAACCGGCATGTCCTAGAACAAAAATTCAACAAAATCTACCAACCCGCACTGGGCCCGCGTGGTAGATTATTTATTTATTTATTATTTACTAGCTGCTGCCCGCGACGTCGTCTGCGTGAAGGCTCTACAGCATCAAAAATACCTAAGATGCCAGTGTCGCTATAGCATTATAAGTAAACAACTTTTAAAATAGCATTAAAATATAAGTTTTTTTTGCAAGTGAAGCAAGTGAAGAGAGTTATATGGGAATCCTGCTGAGTTCAGTCATAAGATGTGACTTAAGGATATAGAGAAAATAATGCAGGAATACATTCCAGGACACAAAAGAGTAAAAATACGTGCAAAGGTATCATACCTTACAACACTTTCCTATAAACTACGTTGGTAGTTATGCTGCCAGGAGCCAAAATGTAAAGAGAGTCAGGACTGGTGACGCGGGAGCAAGCGACGTACAATTGCCCGTGTGAGAAGCAAATCGTCCTGAGGTCGACACCCGCTGCCCTCAGTGTCTGCCCCTGCGACTTATTGATGGTCATCGCGAAGCAAACACTCACGGGGAACTGTACGCGCTTGAACTGGAACGGGAAGTTATGAGGTATGAGGGGAATGCGTGGTATAAATACTGCCTCGCCGACGCCACAACCCGTAAGAATTTCCGCCTCAATGGTGTGTCTGTGGAGCGAGATGACTTTAAGGCGGGTCCCGTTACAAAACTTCGGAGGAGATAGGTTCCGAAGAAGCATAATCGGGCCGACCTTTAGCTTGATGGTATGCGCTGGAAGTCAACTTGCTGACAGGGAGTTCAGAAATCCCACGGGATAATGTGTGGCGTCATCTTGCTCGATAACAGTGTTTATCGAGGTGTAGACCACTTCATCCCCCTCAATTTCCGAGAGAATGCATTCGTTAATTGCTGCAGCCTGATCATTTTTGGGCGTCAAAATGGCCCGCTCACACACCCAAGAATTCTGCTGGTGCGGTATACGACTGATGTACACACAGCGAATGAGTTCTTCTAAGCTGGGTACAACTCTACCGAGAGACTCTGGAAGCACCACCTGTCCACCTCCCTCTTCTGGTAGAGTGCCTTCGCCAAGACTTAGAAGGACATCGAAGAATTCTTGAGCACGTGCATTGCCGCCGAGTCGAGCTCTCATATTAATGGTCAAACGCAGCGTACGAACTCGTGACCACAACGTAGATCGTTTCAACGACGCATTCACCTCGTCAGCTCTCGATTCCCGCGTCACCACGGGAAGCTTTTGCCGGAAATCGCCACTGAACCGAACTGTGACACCACCCATCAAATGTTCGTTCCTGCACATGTCCTGCAGGATTCTGTCCACGGCCTCAACTGCCTTCCTATTGGCCATCGTACACTCATCCCATACGATCAGAGAGCAATCCTTGAGCACGTGACCCTTGTCGCTGTTACGTGACACACCACAAACAGGCGTTTCGGCGCTCTCTAAATCGATGGGAATTTTAAACATGGCATGTGCTGTCTTGCCACTCGGAAGCAGTGTGGCAGCGATTCCCGACGACGCTACAGCAATAGCAATTTTGCCTTACCTACTGACCTCTGCAAGTATGCCAGTGGTAACAAATGTTTTTCCTGTTCCACCAGGAGCATCCAAGAAAAACATTTTACCCTGGTTTTGCCCAATGCTTTCAAGGACGGTGTCATAAATTTGTTTTTGCTCTGAAAAGAACAAAGCGAAATGGTCATTTCGTATGGTGTTCATTTCGCCCGGATCGTAATTTGTCTCTGCGTTATACTCCCGATTTCCACGGTCTTGATGCGGTGATGATTGGGGAGCTGGTAACCCATATTCGATCAGTGGATTGCCGCCGATAGAAATGACCACATCTTGAAGTGAACTGAGACAGGTGTTCAGCACGCGTTCATTAGTTACTTCGACTTCGTCTCCAGTAGCACGCCTCAAAGCTCGTAGAAAATCTTCAGACAGATGATGGCGATACTTCTCCCACAAAGCTACCAGGTTCGCGACTCCGCAAACACCAAGATGACGGCGAACAGATGACGCATGCGGCTGGGACTGTCACTGACGCTCGCCTCCGCGAGGGTGTCATCCCAATTTTGGTCACCGTCGAGAAGGTGACGTTTTACATCACATTTAAGTTTATAATTAGGTATACGACATGAAAATATATTAATTACCAAGCAATAATCACACAGATAAATACCGAACAAAAGTATTAACAGTCAATGTTTATTTTGTACTAACAACATGAAATGGATGAAGAAATGATCATCATCAATGAACATAACTTTTTTGTAATACTTAACACCGCATTTTTTTTTTATTGTCTTCCTCAACTCTGCTCAAGATTTTGAGGGTTTTGTTGGACCTTGAATTTGTCAAAACGAACTATACGATACAACTTTTATGAAGAAAATGCACATTACCATCTATGAATTTTAAGAATAACTAACTACTAACCTCGCCAACATGATCAAATTTAAATTATTAATTTCCAAAAATTGTTAACATGTAACTTGATTTGATTTTTATGAAATCTCATAGATGGCGCTGCTTCTAAATTTTCTTTGTACTACTAACATTAATTAAACTATGTTTCTCTGCTCAAGTTACTTAAATGGCGTAGTTTTTATAGTGTAAAGCTAGATAATAGCATGGCTGTTAAGGTGATAGGGTCGAGGTTTGCTTGTTTGAATTTTCAATGAAACGACGTGTGGTTTGTGCAAAGATCTATTGGACACTGCTTATGAGCTAACGAATGAGTACCTGTCAAAAGGTCTTTGGTAACTGTATTACATGAATGTATAGGTAGCTATAAGCGACAGTTTTTTAACCGAACATACCGCCCACCAAAAGGGCTTAAAAGGCCTTTTCTAACATAATAAAAAAAAAAACATCATGCCACTTCACACTACAATGTAACAAGTTATTAAAATATGCTACTTAAGCAGGTACAAATTATAAGTTATTGTTACAATTTACTAGAAAACTTACAATACTTATTTAAAATTCTGGTATTTTAAAACATGAATTTATGACTCGACTATATTAATTTTAACAAACAAATTATACTAAAATTATATAAACGCGGGTTTACACACAAGATAATAATTAATTTAGTCTTTAGTACACATCGGTAACGCACATAAGTTTGAGATTGATCTCTGTGTCAGTTTACCATTGTGACGTACTGTATACACTCTAGTTATTCCATCTTTTCCAGGGTGTTTTTCCGTTATCCGTGCCAATGCCCACCTGCTAGGAGGCATATTTACGTTTTTAATTAATACAATGTCGCCGACCTCAAACTCTTTTGTTCCTCTCAGCCACTTTGTTCTTTGGTTAAGGCGCGACAAGTATTCCGTTTGCCAACGTTTCCAAAATCCTTGAACCAGTCTTTGGGTATGTTGCCATCTGGACAGCTGATTCATATTGGCCGTGGTATAGTCACGGTCAGGTACAGTAATTAGTGCTTCTCCGACAAGGAAATGTCCAGGTGTGAGTACTTGTATGTCATCGATCAAATCCACATCAGTATTAGTCGGCGTTAAAGGACGAGAATTGAGGCAAGCTTCTATCTGTGTGAGCACTGTGGTGAATTCTTCAAATGTTAAATTCATAGTCAATACTTTTCTTAGATGTTGTTTGACGGACTTAACGCCAGCTTCCCAAAGTCCTCCAAAATTTGGGCTATATGGCGGTGTAAAGTGCCACTGTGTTCCTTCGTTTGCCAGTTGATCAGCTATAGGACCGGGTAATTGTAATCCCGCCTCTTTCCACATTCTACATAGTTCTTTGTTGGATGCGACGAAGTTCGTGCCATTATCGCTCCAGATCTCATTACATCTTCCTCTTCTGGCAACGAAACGTTTGAAAGCTGCGATGAATGCATCGGCCGTCAGATCGCTTACTAGCTCTAAATGTATAGCCTTTACCGCCATGCAAACAAAGATGCAAATGTATGCCTTGCGGGGTTTTGCCCCTCTTCCTTTGAAATTTAATACATACACAGGGCCAGCAAAATCCACTCCACTTCGAGCAAAAGGACGTGAAGGAGTCACCCGAGCTTCAGGTAAGTCACCCATTATTTGTGGTCTACTAGCAGCTCGTTGCCGCGTACAGGTAAGACATCCGTGAATGTATTTCTTCACCAGGCGTTTGCAGCCAACAATCCAGTATTTACTCATCAGGTAAGTAACCATCATATTTATTCCACCATGCATTGTTTTCAGGTGTGCATCAGCCAACACTAGTGATACAAAGCTGCTTTTCTTGCCCAGTATCACGGGATGTTTTAGGTTCTCATCGGCATCTGCGTTTCTCAATCTTCCGCCCACCCTGAGGATATTTTGGTTATCTAAAAATGGGTTCAGTGACTTCAGAATGCTAGTGGTTTTTACATTCCCTTTTTCTTTTATTCTTCTAATTTCATCTGAAAATTCTTCTTCTTGTACTCTTTGTATGCAAAATTCCAAAGCATTTTGCAGTTCTTCTGTTGTCATCTCCTGACCCAGTTTGTTAGGATTCCTTTTCATATTTAAAACTCTTTTACAATGTACTATTACTCTCAATAACTCAGTAAGCGTATCATATTCTTCAAATTTTAGGAATTTCTCTTCGCCTTCTGTTACATTTACGTACGACTGCATGGGTTTCTTTCTTTCTAAATCTGTGGTTGACCTTAAAGGTCTTGTGAACTCGATATTTTCCTCTACAAGCCAGGCAGGGCCGTTCCACCATAACATTGTCTGTTGTAATTCTGATAAAGATGATCCTCTTGACGCTATGTCGGCTGGGTTATGTGCCGACTGCACATGGAACCATTGGCTACTGCTTTTGTTTTCTAGTATCTCTACTACTCGGTTTGCGACAAATGGCTTCCATCGGTTTGGTTCTCCGAACAGCCACGCTAAAACTATGGTTGAGTCAGTCCATGCGAACACATTGTGTGAAGGAATTCTCATAGCTTGACTCACTTTGGTTAGCAGTTTAGCTAGTAGTGTAGCTCCACTCAGTTCGAGTCGTGGTAGTGTAATGGTCTTGACAGGAGCTACCTTTGTTCTTGATGCGATGAGATTTATCTTTATGTCACCTTCGCTCGTTTGTACACGGCAATAAACTACAGCTGCATATGCCTTTTCAGATGCATCGCAGAACCCATGTAATGTTATTCGTTCCTTTTCAGTGCTAATAGTGTTCAACCAACGTCTGATTCTTAATTTATTGACATTTTCTAAATCTTTTCTAATGAACTTCCATTGTTCTTTCAGTTCTTTGCTTATTTCTTGGTCCCATCCAACTCCTTCTAGCCACAATCTTTGTACTAGAATTTTTGCTTTTACAATAACCGGTGCTATCCACCCCAGTGGATCAAACAATTTCTGTAAATCTGACAGAATAGTTCTCTTTGTTATATGATCTGATGATATAGGTTCTAGTTGTAATTGGTAATGAAACTCGTCTCTTCCGAGATTCCATGACAGACCAAGAGCCTTTATGGTGCCATCTAGCTTTAAGTCAAGGTTAGCTTTTGTAGTGACTTTGTTGGCATCTATAGATTTAAGAAACTCGGTATCATTAGACGCCCATTTTTGAAGTTCAAAGCCTCCTCGTTTCAGAATGGTAATGATTTGCTTACTGACACATATTGCTTCTTCTGTTGTATCGCAGCCTGAAGTCAGATCATCAACATAGAAGTCTTCACGAATAATTTTGACAGCTTCAGGATATTGTTCACCTTCATCTTCTGCTAGTTTAATTAACGTTTTTATAGCAAGATAAGGCGCAGATGCTGTACCAAACGTAACTGTTTTCAATCTGTAGTCCTTGACCTCAGGTGGTTGGCTGTTTGGCTCAAGGTTGGGACTGACGCTACGCCACAATATTCTATGATAATCTGTGTCTTTCTTATCTACAAGTACCATTCTATACATTTTTATGACGTCACTTGCGAAACACACCTTATGCATGCGCCATCTCATTATTATACTTCGCATATCTTCTTGTAGTACCGGGCCAGTCATGAGCTCGTCGTTCAAAGATATGCCATTATTTCCTTTGCATGACGCATCAAATACGACTCTGATTTTCGTGGTCTCTTTATCTCTTCGAACTACGGCGTGATGTGGTAGGTAAACACACCGGTTGTTTATTTCATCTTTTGGAACTTCCTCCATATGTCCCATTGTTAAATATTCTTCTAATACCTTGTCGTATTCCTCTCTTAGTTCAGGTTCTTTTTGAAGTCTTCTTTCTTGGTGAGTCAAGCGGTTCATTGCAATTTGTCTCGTGTTCCCATCCGCTGCCTTTGGTTCATTGGTAAGAAATGGGAGTCTCACAACATATTGTCCATTGCTATTTCTTCTGTATGTATTTTCATAGAAAGTTTCACATTGATTTTCTTCTTGTGTGTATGTCCTTTTCGAATCTGGTTCTATCTCCCAGAGTGTTTTCAATAAGTCTTCTCCTATGATTTGATGATGCATAACAAGAACCGACTCTGTTTGTTGTATTCTATCTTCTACCTTTCCGAATAAAATCCAGCCAAGGTTTGTTTTATGAGCACATGGTGACCCTGGCGGACCTTTGATTAACTGGTTCTGTACAATTTGTGCATACACGTCGACACCCAGAAGCAAATCAATAGACCCTGGCTGACAGTAGTTAGGGTCAGCCAGGACCAGTCCTTCTAGATGAGGCCAATAGTTTGTGTTGATTGTGCGGGATGGTATTTTGGTAGTCAGTGGCTTCGACATAACATATGTTCTAACTTCCATGTTGAAATTTTCACATCTTGATTCTACATTGATCTGAACTACTTGTTTGATATCTTCTCTCGTTGATCCCACGCCTATAACTGTACCTTTGATCTGATATCGCTTGGCCATGAGTTGTTGTGCCGCTCGTTCGCTAATGAAACTTGCTTGTGAGCCTTGGTCGATTAAAGCTCGTAATATAGTTGTGTAATTGTCTTCACTTCTTACTTTTACTATTGCAGTTGCTAGCAACGATGTGCTTTGTTGCGTAGAAACATGTGATGTCACCAGTGTAATGTCCTTCTCTGTTTCTTCAATCTTCTCCATGTTGGTATGTAGTGTCACTTCGGGTTGTTTTGTTTGTTTGTTTTCTGTGTTGCCCGTTGTGGTTGGTTTTATTGTGCTGTCTTCCTTATTTTCATGAAGAAGTGAATGGTGACGTCTTTTGCATATTCTACAGCTTGTTGGTACGCGACAATGCCTCACAGAGTGTCCGGGTGCAAGGCAGTTGAAACATAAATTACTGATTTTGATAAACTCGCTTCTTTGTGTTGGTGATTGTTTTCCAAACTCCTTACAGTGGCTAAGTGTGTGGTTTTCTTTACACATTTGACATATTTTACTATTCTCCACATTAGTTGCTGCGTGAAATGACTTTTCTCGAATATGAACTGAACTTGCCTTTTGTTTTGTTGGTTCTGTAAGTTCTAACGTACGAAATCGGCATTCCAGGAATTTACGAAACATATCGAGGGAGGGAAGGCTCTCAGGTTCCTCACAATTGTTGCTCACATAGTCTTCCCAATCTTTGTGGGTTTCACAGTCTAGTTTTTGCACTATGACGAATATTATCACAGGATCCCAGTTATCAGTCTGCACATTCATATTTTTAAATTGATGTAAACATTCAAATGTTGTATCCAGTAAATTCTTGATAGAACTGGAATTACCCACATTCATTTTTTTTAGAGAAAAGAATCTTTTCATAACTGCGTCGACATTTATACGTTTGTTGCCATACCTTGATTTTAGAATGTTCCATGCTTGTTCGTAGTTCGAATCTGTCACTTGTATATGTTTTAATATCGATGCGGCTTCTCCATTAAGACTTGTTTTTAAATAATGCAATTTTTGTACATTACTTAATGACGCGTTCTTATGTACAAGTGTGTTAAATAAATCATGGAACGATAACCACTCTTCATATTGTCCACTGTATGTAGGTAGTTGTATTTTCGGCAAAACCACTCGTGTTTGTTGAGTATCACTAGGTATAGGCAAAGAACCGCCAACGTTAACTGGTTGAGAAACCAACAAATCCTTCAAGTCTGTCATCAAACTTAAATACAGCTCTTCATGTTCAAAAAATTCTTCATTTACTATATAAGGTATCTTGTCGTGCTTCTCCCTCGGTACGCTTCGCATTATTTCACTGTAAGCTTGTTTATATTCACTCCAGTAATCTTCTACACACTTAATACGGGCTTCAACATAATTCGGTTGGGTTAATCTAGCCTTCGGGCACTTCTTTAGATTGATCTGAGTCTTCTTCAAAGTATGTGCAAGGTTTTCCACTACATTCAACGCTTTTTCCACTTCCGTAGCCATCGTAAGTATGTAATAACTTCAATCGTAGCAAATGTAATGAAATGAATAAGTCTTTGCACTAAACAAACAACTCGAACACTTGCTTGGGTCGTCTTATCTTATCGCGATCTCTTTGTTCTCGGGCGGCCGGGGATATCGGCAGCGAGGACTGGTATCCGGCTCGATTATGGACCATATGTTAAGGTGATAGGGTCGAGGTTTGCTTGTTTGAATTTTCAATGAAACGACGTGTGGTTTGTGCAAAGATCTATTGGACACTGCTTATGAGCTAACGAATGAGTACCTGTCAAAAGGTCTTTGGTAACTGTATTACATGAATGTATAGGTAGCTATAAGCGACAGTTTTTTAACCGAACAATGGCTTACTCAAAAACAACATTTAAATATGCGTCGTTAGATTACACGCTGTCACAGAATGCGTAAGAAAAATAAAGATTCACAGCTCCTCCCCCGTAGGTGATAGCGTGATAATATGTAGCCTATATGTTCACCCGACCTCTTAGTAATATTCATGCAAAATTTGATGTAAATCCATGCAGCACTTTTTGAGATTAGCCCGGACATACATACAGACAATCAGACAAACAGACAAAAATTCTAAAAACTATATTTTCGGCTTCGAAATCGATTGTAGATCACGCCCCAAGTATTCTTTTTAAAAAATATTCAATGTACAGTTTTGACTTTCCTACGATTTTATTATATGTATAGATTTAATACTTGAAGCACATTTATGTACAGAGGCGGACTTAATGCCATAGGCATTTTCTACCAGTCAACCTTTGGGTGATGCAGAGACAAACAGATACGGCCCTCGTCCTCTCCCAGAGAGGAGGCCCAGCAGTGGGAACATTAGAGGCTGATTATAGTAGTGGTATGGTTTGATTAATTATCAGACATTGAAAGCCATGCATCAAACACGATAGAAAATTGCCAATCACTCAAAATCACGCACTTGACAAGTTGTCAGGGCTTGATTACTTTATCAGCTAATTGAGCTTATCTGATTCCAATGCCGTTTATATCAGGCACCACTTGAGTGACTCTCCTCCATCTATTATTGAAATATCATGATGATTCTGCACAATTGAAACGAGTCAGACATTTTCAATTAGGAGATGTAGGAGATAGCGATAAGATAAATTATAGAATTACTTTTGAAAATGTGTGGAGAAAAAGATTCTTCTAAAAATTTCCCAAGGGATCTTGTGTATTTTGGCAATAACACTTTAAACGACCTGGGAATCAAACCCAGGACTCATGCTCAGAAGCTGTTCCTCTTGCAACCACTAGACCAACGAGACCATCATAATATTTTATTATAATATATGAAAATAACTGGCAATATAAGGAAATAATACAATAATATATTTTTCAACACACATGCTCGTAAAGTGGCTCGTAATGAACTGCCTTTAGGTTCATAATGCAGTGTATTAAACACCCGTGCTTTTTACTTTATGTTACCGCACTAGTGCGGTAACGCCACAGATTACTATGTATTTACTAGTCGGAGATGTGCGCTTTTTTAATTTCAACAAAGGGACGTCATGCCAAAAAGAATCCGCGGGCCATATTTCACTGTTTTTTTTAAAGTCTGAATTGTCCTTGGTCATAAAATGAACTAAAATTTATTTACTTTAAATTATCCGTGTTCCCTCCCGGAACCAAACGAAAAAGACCCTGACCGGCGTTCTATTATTGCGGATTCTCACTAAACTAATGTATATTTCTCTATGCCAATAGTACTTTCTAATTCCATACCAACTAAACTACAATTTGATATCCGACAACATTATGATCAGTCTAAACATTATTTTGTGTTTATTATATTTCTTATATAGGCTGTATAGCAGTTTTGCCAGTGCCTTTATTTACACCTGTGCCCACATCGCTAGGGCGGCGCGCGGAAAAACAAAACCAGCGCGTCATTTTCCATAAACGTTAATACAAGTCTGTTTTTTTCCCCGCAAGTGTGTTATAAAGCGTCGTATGAAACGCGTAAACATTGATCATTACACACTCGGCTTCCTTATCGAATAATACTTCCTCGGGTACGATGACCAACATAGCACACATGTATCATAATGTACTTACTATAAAGTCCCAGAACAAAACTTAGACAAGGAAATTATAAAATACTGTAGGTACGCAAGTGTCCGTATAGATAGAGGAGCCATTCCTAAGGGCAAATCTCCACAACCTGATCGCAATCTCAATCTGTTAAAAATACCTATAATTTTCCAAAATTTTCGACATTTTTGTTTGTCGTCGAGATGAGACTGCGATTAGATTTTTATCGTTTTAACCGGTTGAATGTTGTAATTACAGACACAATTAAAAAGCCATTGTGTCTCGCGTGGATCTACTGGCTTTCTGATATTTAAATGTGGATACTATATTAATATATATTATTAATTAATTAATCAATCAATCAGTCAATCGATTAACTTAAATCTATTGCTAATATTTAGACCTATATATTCTTTTCCCTAGCTGTAATTTTTTTATGAACGTAAATATACAGGTTGTTAATTAAATTACGTGCCTTATTTCAGGGGCAGGATCAGTATCAATGCAAGTACACAAAAAAAAAAAAACAAAAATAAACTATATAATAAGGGTAATGCACAAATACGATGGTAATGCGTTTAATCAAAATAAACTTTGTCAATACTAAACGTAATTTATAGTAGTTAAATTGTTAGTTAATAAATAGGTGCATTTTGTGGTTATTTATAATTTTCTTTTTCTTTTTTTTCTTGATACTGAACACCCAGAGCTATGGCACGCAATTAACACCCAGTATACTCAAGATTCGTCACATCATCATATCACCAAAAATAAACATCTATTAATTCTGGACCTAGATCTTACCTAAAAATCGACTAAATAGGAAGCTTTGCTCTCCTATGAATATTTTGAACTAAGGAAAGTTTGAATGATACATAACATCACAAAAATAGTTTACCTGAGGCAATTCCTTATGCGGTTTCTCGGGCAGTCCTCCCAAATGGATAACACTCGGTGGCACTGGGCGACTTCCTTCCCAAATTGGATTGATATTCAAAAACAACATAGCAACATTATTCTGGAGTTCCGTCAGATCCGGAATATCGGGTCCAAAATGTTTCCTTACCAATTTGTTCTCTGCGTCTGCCATATTTTCAAATAAATTGTCCATCACGTATTTATTGTAAAATTCATTCAACTTCTCATACATTGTCAGATTGTAGAGTCTCTGATTCATGCTTCCAGGATACAAGAATGGATGTTCCGGCGCACCAATTACTTTATAATTAACCCATACGGCTCCGAACGAACTAATTTGAATCAAAGGCACTTTGTAAACATGTGAAAAGGCTATTGCTGTCCGAACACACGCTTCTGTAAGCAATAGATCAAACTTCTTCTTTCCTTGGACTAAATCCTTGACTTCTTTGACTTGTAGTTGCACGTCCACTAGGTCAAGCATTACTTCTACTCCAACCTTCATTTGTGATATGAGATCTTCTTTGTTTCCTCTTCCTGATGCCATGAACGCCTCCCACACTTTGTATGATATATCGTGGACATCGATTTCCGTAAGATTCTTTGGAGCTTCACCTTTCTTGAACATTGGATCTGCTGTTATCACTGTCACTTCATGTCCACGTTTGAGAAGTTCCATCGTTATCGGCCTGAAGGTTATCTGGTGACTGATGGACGGGACTGGGTACACTGCCAGTATCCTCGCCGCGTCAGTGACGAAAATTTGTAAGAGAAGACTCAATGCTAGACCCACTAACGTCGCCATAGTGATGCCCGGTCACAACTAATTCGAACTAATTGGTCGACGTGTTTTATACGTAAACTAAACGAGATAAGTACGGTCAGTATTATTATAGATGACTTGTACGTTTTTTTAATTCGTTCTGATTTTTTTCAGTCTTAGATAACGTGATACAAATATTTTTATTACTCGTACTAGTGTTTCTTGCGGATTTTTGTTTTACATTAGATATAATTGAATGTGTCTAGTCATCTCAGTGGACACTTTTAATAATACCTATTGTAGTATTTTTGAATTTTAGTGCAACTTTAACGCCACGGACATGACGAAATTATCTATATATTCAATTTCAATGTTTTATTAAATTATAAAAACTCTGTGTCTATCTTTCGCACATTGACCGCGATTTTATTTCGTAGCAGTAAGGGTTATTTTCGTAGGGCCACTGGTATCACTGTGCGTTTGACTTTGCCTATTGAGTAGGGATGTAACAGCCATCTTAGCGGAGGCACAGGTTATTGATTGGTATTCCCACGGTTGCATCACACTTCATCTCAGCCAACGTCTTATTTATGAGGCAAAATATACACTTATAAACTTATGAAGGTAAAATAGACCAAATATAGCTTTTAGAAATTATCTAATACGATGGGTTCCGAATGCCCACTTAGTTTTTGGAAACATCGCCAAGCGCCTGGTCGACATTTCACGCGACCAGACGGCCTATTTTTGGCCAAAAAAGTCAGCATCGCCATACAACGTGGCAATGCTGCCAGCCTTTTGGACACTTTTCCTGTCGACAGCGATGGGGATAAAATTTTTCATGCCCTATGATTCTATTTTATTTACATGTGCATAATATGAATATGTAAATATAAAACGATATCATAATTCATTATATATCTAATTAAGTATTGTAGAGTAAATCTTGTTGTTAAGTTTAGTCATTCTTGGGAATGGCGTATAAAACGAATATTTTTTGTTTTCTACGTTAGTTCTACGCTTTCTAAGTGCTTTAGCATATTTAACTCATTTTTCGGAAAAAGTACATTTACGTCGATGTTTTTCCAAATGAGCGCTATGTTTTAATTTTTTAATCGTTTGAATTTAACGTTTGTTCTGCGCGTTCGTAAAATAATTAGTAATAGTGACACGGCATATACTATCTTTATTTTTTTAATATAAATAGATAGCAAACAATATGGCCGTGTCACCATTACTAATAACTTTTCACCATTAACACGCATCATTAAGATAACAACATTTTACTGTAAAGACCATCGGGTCCGTTCTGCCTTCCTATCCCTTGCCCTAACGACTATACGCCGATTAGCGTTTAAAAAAAATGATATAGATTGTATTGTCTTTACAGTAAAATTTTGTTATCTTAATGATGCGTGTTAATGGTGAAAAGTTATTAGTAATGGTGACACGGCCATATTGATTGCTATCTACTTATATTAAAAAAATAAAGATAGTATATGCCGTGTCACCATTACTAAATATTTTTACAGTCACTGGGCCTAGCACGAACGCGCAGAACAAACGTTAAATTCAAACGATTAAAAAATTAAAACTTAGCGCTCATTTGGAAAAACATCGACGTAAATGTACTTTTTCCGAAAAATGAGTTAAATATGCTAAAGCACTTAGAAAGCGTATTTACGTTAGGAAAGCAAAGACGTAAAAAAAAGTGGCAGTTACGTCGATGTTTCTCCAAATGAGCGATATAATGATCTTATTGGTGATGTTCTTCAGAAAGGTCAGGTGCGTAGTATTCGCAACCGCGGCGTGCGTGTATGACTAGATGTATGACCGTAACCTAGGGAAAAGGAGTATGTAAGGAACATAGCAGGTGGCGTTCCAGCGTTTGTGATAACCCCCATGTAAAGAAGGCTGCATTTTAAATATGTATGTATAAAAATTAAACATTCTATTTTCGCTGATAGTATTTACTTAGCATTAAGACTTTATTCGTGTCTACGGGTGATACCAATTGAGCTTGTTGCAAAAATTTAAACCAAAACGCAATTATTCGTTTTCGTCGCGTGGTCGTGCTAAGGCCTTAGTAAAATAATGATAAAGTAATATGAAGTAGGTATAGTTATGACGAGAAAATAAAGTGTTTGCCACATTTTTTCATGATTTCAGGCGACAGATTTCCACTGATGGACATAGGTTTCCCCAAGTGTCATCATTCTTTCATCTAGTCGAAATTCCGTTCGGTATTACCCCAATGTACTCTATCATCTGGATTTCTATTTAAAAGATGAACACTACGTCAATGCAGACGCGCAGGCACCGCTAGACTGGTGCGCATCGCTCGTACGCCGCTCCCCGTGCCGGTGTCTTCGAGGCCAGTTCCATATAAATCTATGCATTGAAACGCGCCGCTCACCGCGCCGCCGCTACCGCCGCCCCGCGCCCGCTGACTTCGTGTCCGTAGCTTAAGTGTGCATGCGAGCGACACGCGTCCACGACAGAGGCAAGTACAACCGATACGTCGCGGCCTGTCGCCGACTCGTGTCGACGGTTGCAGTTGCCTCTGTCGTCGACGCATGTCGCTCGTCTGTATACACACTTAGTTGTTTTAAAAAATCAAGAGAATGTTGCTTGCTTACTATAATGTGCAAAGAATAGAAGATGACCAAGGAATGAAATGAAAAACGCATAATTTTAATTTGAGATAACAAAAAAATTAGCATTTTTTAATTATTCCTCAGTCATCATCATCAAAATAAGTTTGACTCCAATTTTATGTTGTTTATATTGTCAGTATTTCAGTAGATATTGTAAATAGCACATACATATGTAGATTGGTCCTTGGCAGCTCTGGACAGATAGAGATGGAAGGAGACCTGTATGCCTTTGCCCAGCATTGGGACAAAAGTGGGCTGATAAAAAAAAAATAGCACATAAAAACATAATAAAGCATGTATCAGAAAGGTGTGGTCAAATTTAAGGGTGTGGTACAGACCATCAAACTGAACAAATTTCTCCATTGAACCAACATCGTAAACCAGAAAAAATAATTAGCCGTCCCATACATTTAGGTCCAGTAGATATTTAAGTTCTGTATGGGATAGTAGATAATTTTTTTTCGCGACACGGTGTTGGGTTTACTAGATTAGAGACTAGGTTTTTGCCTTGTATTGTTTTCAGTGGATACTCGACAAACTAAAGATTAAAACAAAAAGCTTTGAATATCAACATTGTAATTATGTCATAGATGTAATTATTATGAAATTGAATTGGAATTACATTAAAATAGCTTAACACTTTACATTGCGTCAGTTATTCTCAATTTACCTTCAATTTAATTTGCTGTACGCGAGAGCTTAAATACTTCCATAAGTTATGCAAAAGAAGCATTACAATTAGAATAAAGCCCAGAGCAATTGCCAATAGAGTAAATACTAGTTGTAATTCTAGGTACTGCGCCCATGACATGTTGGCGGCAGGTGCGCGCAGATGCCTCGCGCCGCCGTGACGCAGCACGTGCTCCGTCCACCACACGGCGCGCTCCAGGGGGGGTTGAGATTGATCGCGCATCATGCGACCAAGTTTTACTATATTGTTGCGATACCTGGAAATTGATATACATTTATTTAAGAGATATATTGATAGATATACATTTTTTTATATGTGTACCGATTGATAAAATTAATAGTCAATAGAATCAATGATAAATGATTTTATTTCTGTAAGTAGGTTTGCACAAACACTTTTACACGTCAATCATATTTTTAAAATGGATATAGATAACAGTAAAAAAAAGCATTATTTTTGCTGCCTGCATGCACTATATTCTTTAATCACCTTGCGAAGCAATACTATGCACTTTGATACTTACTGAAAAGTAAATGATTGTTATCATGATTTATCTAAAATACTAAAGGGAATCATTAAATTAATTTACTTTAACCACGACAACAAAGTTGGGCAGGACACCTAGCAAGGCGCAGTCATGACAGGTGGATTAAGGGAGTGACAGTGGCGTCCAAAGACGAAGACGAGCTGTCGGTCGTCTAGCGGCGAGATGGGCAGACGACATTGTTGTTACCGCGGGCAAAACCAGAATGAGGCTAGCACAGGAGCGTGGTGATTGGCACAAGGAAAGAGAGGTCTATGCCCAGCAGTGGGTGAATTCGGGCTGCGGATGATGATGACGACAACAGACAAAATGTTTGAAGTGAAACACAAATCAGACTATAAAAAAATATTTACCGACCTTTTATCACGAATTACAGTGTTAATGGCGTTCTTAAATTCTTCCTCAGTCATTGTGAGTAAATCAAGTTTGACTCCAATACCATGATGCTCATATTTTTCAACATTGTACCATTGATCTGACAACATCGGTACACCAATCAAAGGTACTCCTGCTGTGATAGCCTCGTCTGTTGATTGTAGACCTCCTTGTGTAATAAAAACTTTTATCTTTGGATGCACTGAAAGATCGTGTTTATTTATATAGTTAGTTTGTCAGTTAGTACATGCATTGTTTACCAAAGTGTTACTTTTACTGACAGAAATTTCGCTAATGGTCTAATTGTTAAATCAATTTTTCACCTTCACCAAATTAAGTAATCTATTTAATGTAGATCAACCCTTTCAACTATTATTACATACTTAGTAAGTCCGTCTGCGGCAGCCATTTGGATATCCTGATGTTCTTAGAGAGTCCTGGAAGTTCATCCTTGTCCCACTTCCAAATTACGTCATAAGGTAATTGAGAGAAGACTCTGGCGATCAATTGTACCCTTTCTGAAGGAAGCAGTGAAGGTTGAACGTTTGTACCAAAGCTAATGTATATCACACCATTTTTTGAGGTGTCCAGATAAGTTTTGAGATCCTGTAATTGTTTTTTTTTTTTTCTTAATCTATCTATTAATACAAAGAGGTAAAATTCGTGAGTTTGTATGTAGGGGGGTAATTACGAAAATCACTAATGGGGAGCTACAGTATTGCCGAATATTAGAAGTTATATTAAAAAGAAGCTAGTAAATTATAAAAGTGCGGATTGAAATTCATATTCTATTTTTAAAAGAAATACCAACATGATACTATTAGAAACTTTCAAAACGAAAATGAAACCTTACCGTTGGCAATTCTTTCACTGGCTTCTGATGCAATCCACCCATATAAATAACACTAGGAGGCACTGGACGATTTCCTTCCCAAATAGGATGAATGTTCAAAAATAGCATATCAACATTATTTTTTAATTCACTTATAGTCGGCACATTTGGTCCGAACAATCTTTTGCCCAATTCATTTTCTGCGTCTTCAGTATCATTTATCACACTTTCTAATTTATAAAAATTCCACAACTCCAGTAATTTCTCCCAGTTTGACAAATTGTACAAACGCTTGCTCAAAGTGTTCGGATATAATAAAGGATGCCAGGCTGATCCTATAATTTCCACATTAAAGTTCATGGGACCTAAAGAAGACACTTGTATCACGGGCACCTTAATAACGTGAGACAGAAATAACGCGGATTTAACACAAGCTTCTAACAATAGCAAATCGAACTTTTCTTCTTTTAACATTGTCTGCACTTTATCTATTTTCAGTTGCATTTCAACGATCTTCAGTATCATTTGGAATCCTACTCGCACTTGAGTGATCAAATCATTATCGCCTGAAGAACTGATTTTATATAGTGTTCTCCATTTCTCGTAAGACAAGTCGTGGACATCAATTTCTGTTAGATTCACAGGTGCTCCTCCATTTCGAAAGGCAGGATCAGTTGTGATGACGGTGACTTCATGCCCTCGCCTGGCCAGTTCTTGAGTTAGAGGGCGAAACACAACTTGATGACTGATCGACGGAACTGGGAAATATGCCAGTATTCTTGCCGCATTATTGGACATAATTGAAAATATAAGCAACATCAATGCTACAATCATTGCATCATGCATTTTCGTACAATCTTCTTAGGTCGCTATACAATATAATTTTAATACAATATTAAAATATTTGCTTATATACTAACCTGTTTATACAAAACTATACGTAGCGCGTATGGTTAACTGATATAGTTAAAATTAGAGGAATTATATTATAATTTTCTATTGCTGCCTATTTTTAAGGTTCTAAAAGGGTCTGATCATGATTTGTAATTTTTTCCAATTTCTTGCAAACGTTATCCCAAGCGGACCAAGACATCACTATTGGACATTCTGCGAGCTTCTGAAGTTAATTTAGATTTCGTTTGTATTAAATACAAAAGGGTTTTACTTAGAGATACCACAAATATTTGGCTGCTATTCAGTATTCGGCCTATTTGACTACTTTTTTAAATATTCGGTTTTCACTGAATTTTGCGTCTCTTTTCGCCGAATACCAAATAAAGAATTCTTAAATATTGGGAAGTTGTGATAAATGAAAACAATTTACTCAGCATTTCTTGGTAGGAATCGATAGCACTTTTATTTATCAATGATACATTTGTCGTTTGCTGTCCACCACTCGTAAGTCTGCCTTCCAATCTAGGCAATTAGTTTTCGAATAATGCGTGTCATGACACAATTTACTCACAAAAGAAAAAAATGCATATTTTCCGGGTTGGGCAAAGTTGCAATACGAAATCTGGATTTGTGCCCGGTGGATGGCAATAGGTGCGCCCCCTATTACATGGGACTTAAACATAACTGGCGAAATAGGTACACTCCTGCCCTCTGGGGAAGAATACAGGCGTGATGTTATGTTATGAAACAAATATGCCTGCGGCGTCGCTACCACACGCGCTGCGATGAGACAGGTCGTCACTTGTCACCAGTGAAATCTACACATATTTTTCTGATTTTTCGGCCGCTAAATGTTCGGCGCTTTGGCCGTGAGCAAGACCGAATATTCAGTATTCGGCAGAATTACTATTCATCGGGCATCTCTAGGTTTACTCCCTTCAAAAGTACTAATAAGATATTATGATTTTTTTTAACAATTCTTTTGATGGGGTACAACTGGTTAAACTGGAATTATGAGTACCTACATAAATCAAAATTCAAATTCAAAAACTTTAATTCGAGCGAAGACTCATATAGGGTTAGTAACATTGTTCTTATTAACAAAAATAACAACATTGTAACTTTGTGCTTAATGACAAACCAAAAATTAACCAAAGTCGCGAGTAAAACCTATCTAATTATAATCATTAAAACAATGGTCGCGCAGTATAACTAATTAATTTTTTATAATAATAAACAGTTATAACGCATACTTTCTCATTACGTTACGTAAAGATAAGGTAAATAACTAATATGACCATGAGTACTATTTAGTCTAAAAAAACTCCATGAACACTCTTTTAAGGTGATATGTTGAAAAAATGCGGTTTTTCTATTTCATGTAACTTGTTAAGTACTTATGTGGAATAGGGATTTAACATTCTGGTATATGTTTTTTGACTCTTTGGTTTAGTATCATGTAAAAGGAATATACGATTCAATGAATTTTTCTCGATACAAAAAAATTGCAAAATTATATTATTTTTTTCCACATAACAGCGTAGGTAACGCTTAAGAGTTATTCAATGGAATTTACTTTAAAACATAAATAAATATCATATCAAATTTTACTTAAAGTAGTTTTAAAAATTCATTTATTTTGTTAAAAAAGGAGTAAATTTGTTTTGGCACATACGTTTTATTCCGAGCACACGCACATTATAGCCATCACTCTTCATTTGCGTTTCAAAAGTAATTGCATCACTTTCGCTCGCTTAGTAGGTTTTCGAGGATTTTACATTTTAGAGGTAGCGCCTTAAATTAAAATATTGTAACTAGAAAAGAGTCCTTGGTGTTTCTTGCCGTTCTTCTCCATATGAACCTACTACGCTATAGAATAGATAACTTCGTCTTTCTGACTGATTGACTCCTTGACAACTCAAGATCAGTGCATGTAAATAGCATAATCAGCCTATAATGTTCTGGGACACAGGCCTCCTCTCTCCCCGAAGTACTGTTATCGAACCTACCGGGCTAAAAAGCGCGCGCGATAAAATATTGTCGTCGCTTTATCTCGTGCCAAAACAAATGTCACTATGGAAACGCATAGTTGAGTCTCATTTTGACGCGAGATGAAAAAACACGACGAGAAAATTTTGTCGCATTGGTTATTTCACTTTAGTATTATTTTATATACTAAGTTTCTTTAAAATCGCGTACTATCACTACTTACTCTATCTGCAAAGCACCTTAGATAGTACAAAGAAAGAAAAAGTATTTATTGCGACTCGTATAGGAAGATCACAAACTAAACTAAACACAATAAATAAATCCAAGTTATATAAAAAAAGTAATAAAAAGAAAAATTAAACAGAAAGTCCTATACGAGGCCAAAAGGCTCCTATCTCAGCATGATGCTGCTGAAGTTTACAAATGACTGTCAAAGACCATCGCTATCTTAAAAGGAAAACGCTGATAGCTCAAACTCAAACTCAAAGCATTTATTTCAATTAAACCATTTACAGGCACTTTTGAATTGTCAAGAAGTCGGTCAGTCAGAAAATATGAAGCTATTTGCCCATTCCAAAGCGTAGGTACCTATGGAGAAGAACGGGCAAGAAACTCCATGGACACTCTTTTAAATTATAGTTTTATAAAAATATTAGTTACATCATTTATTTTGAATTTATAATTATGTGAGAACGATGTAAAAAAAAGAAACTTACTACGCGTTAAAAGCGTCCAGAGTACAGCAAATAGTAACAAAACAACAATTCAAAATAAAATAATTCAAAATAAGCCGAGGCAGCTGAGTGATGACCAGCCCCAACTGACGGCGCCCGTTCACGAACATGACGCTAATCTATACAATGCTATTTACGGAAAGTACTATAATAATAATACCAGCCTATTATTGTCCCACTGCAGGGCAAAGACCTCTGCTCATACAGAGAAGGCACGGGCATGGATCACCACGCTTGCTCAAGATGAGTTGGCGATTTCAAACTTATATTAATTATTAGCTTCTGTGTGGCTTGTGGCTAAGTAATAACAGCCATTCGGGTCGATCGATCGGGTTAAGCTATGCTTGTCGCGGTTGGTTAGTGCATAGGTGACCATCTTTACATACCAAGACCCCTCCGTGGCTCGGAAAACACGTGAAGCCGTTGGTCTCGCTGTCATTCGTGGATCGTTGACAGCCGTTACTGGTCGTCAGAAGCCCGAAAGTCTGACAACCAGTCTTCCCAAGGGGTATCATTACCTAGTAATTTTGTTGTAGAGGTCAGATAGGCAATCGATCCATGTAAAATACTGTTATTCGGCTGCATCCAGTTAGACTTGAAGCCGACCCCAACTTAGTTGGGAAAAGGCTAGGCAGGTTGATTGATTAACTATTAGCTAAGCCAGCGAACTTCGGACCGCCTCAGAATCAATAAATGTTGTGTTAACTTATTAGCCGAATTGAATCCATTATCTACAGTTTTTTTCGTGAATACTTCCCATATTTTAACCGGTTGTATGTCGTAATTACCGACACAATTAAAAAGCCATTTTGTCTCGCGTGGATCTACGTTCCGGCATACGAAGGGTTAATAGTGATTCTGCTAATCGAGGCGGAGAAAAATCGATCCAGCTGTTCTTGAGTTATAAATAGTGTAAGTATCCCGACATTTTTTTATTTATTTAGATATGTCCAGAGTTCCTCGCGATGTTTTTCCTTCGCCTATAACAGTTATTTCCAAGATAAACTCAGAAAGTACAGACGCCAGATCAAGCTACTAAAATCTGTCAAATTTCTTTAATAGATTTTCTACTTTATGCTAAAGCGTAAAGTTCAAGTTTGATTGGGAAAATTTGACAGTTTCGGGTAGCTTGATGTGCTGGCGTCTGTACATATGAATAGAAAACCCCGCCCGATTGCCCGGATTTGAACTTATAACCTCATGCATGAGAGGCGAGGCCTTAAACACTGTGCACTGGGCCGTCACCTCATGATGTCTATACAATACTCTACAATACTATTAAAGTACGCCCGACGAGAGAATGCGTTCTTGACCCCTGTCAGTTTCATACAAACGACTACGTGTTTTGCGAATTTGATCTTTATTACCTACTAGAATAGTCGCTCTGACAGGTATAAGGAACGCATTCACTCGACGGCTGGACTGTATCTATTTCTCTCGAAAAGCTAATTGACTTGACACTTGACAGCTCAGTGTTACCACGCTAATATGTAGTCCATTGTTGCCAATTACTAAGGTTTTGAACTGTTTAAATATTTGACACGGGTCCATTATACGACGTTCTAGGAATTCATGGCTGGCAAAACAATTGATATTCATGAATGCCTAGAGAGTAATTAATTACAAGAAGTTAATTAACAAAAACAAAAGAAAAATGGCCTAACACAAAAATGGAACAAAAAGAAAATATAACATCGTCTGACCGATTTTTTTTTTTTAACATCTAATTAGCAGAGAACATTTTCTATGTATAGATGAAATCTGATAGAGAATGCATTTTGAAAGTTGGCAACATCGCAATAGCTGTCAAATATTTCGCTGTTTGCATTAGCATAACAATCAACCTTTAATGTTCCCACTGCTGAGACCAAAGAGTAAAGTAACTATAGAGGGCTGAGACACAGGCCTCCTCCCTGTGAGAGGGTGTGGGCCTTAATCCACCACGCGGCCCCCATGCCTCGGAAAGCACGTAAAGCCGTTGGTCCTGCGCCTGATCTCTTCCCGGTCGTGTCGGATTGCCATCCCATCGGACTATGAGAGTAAAGGAACAGAGAGTGCATCTGTGTCTGCGCACTCACTTGTGCACTATAATATCTCCTGCGCACCTGGAAAATCTCCGTTGAGATTGGCCACCGTGACCGAAATCGATCGGGAGGCTATTATTTATAACACAGAATTTGGTGACGAAACAGTTATAGAACAAACTAAGTATTCATTGTTACGATTAATTATTGCAATATTGATAAATTAATCAAAAAATAAAATATTTGACAGCCTGTTATTTGCGTCGTTGCCAACTTTCAGAATGCACCCTCTGAAGTTGAAACCGGTACAATAGCTGTAAGAGGTTACAAACTATTTGTCACCTGCCTATCCTTTTCCCAACTATGCTGGGGTCGTCTTCCAGTCCAACCGTCGTACGGCGTACATTCATTTTACATAGAGCGACTGCCTATCTGACCTCCGCTATCCAGTTACTGGGTAATACGATACTCCTTGGTAAGACTGGTTGTTAGACTTTCGGGCTTCTGACGACCAGTAACGACTGTCAAAGATCTGCGAATGACAGCCGGGACCAACGGCTTAACGAGCTTTCCGAGGCATGGAGAGGTCTTGGTATGTGAAGTTAGTCACCCATCCACGAACTAACCGAGGCAAGCGTAGCTTAACCTGACCAATCCACCCCCTGTGGCTGGTATTTCTTAGCCACAAGCCCCTACTATTTGTAGTGATAGCCTGAAAGTAGGTACATTATTTTATCTGACATCTAAGAATAGCAATACAACAAACACACACAATAGCTTTAAAGAAACAAAAGATAATCACCATCATGAATAGGCCCGCACTAGTTCTTCTTGTTTAGTTCTAAATTTATTTAAAATTATGCAAATGTATAAGACAACATTTATATCTTGTAAACCACACCACAATGTTTATGGCTTTTTACTGGGCTTTAATGTTATTTATGGAGTGCGAAGGGGAAAATAATAAACCTAGCGGAAGGAAAATATTCGAGATTTTTTCTCGCCAAAGTTGAATGAACCCAGACTTTTTTATTGTTACTTATAAAATGCATATAACTTGGTCTTCGCCTAATAAAAAAAAAATAGTGCACTATTTTTTTTTCTTTCTGAATGACATTGAGATTTGTAAAATCGTCAATATGGCATATCATTTCTAAATGTTTATTTGTATCATACCTAGAGAAGTGAATCTCAAAAACATTTTGTTTGTAACATTAAATTTTTTTACATAAAAACAGTAAGGCCTCGTCCACATAACGTTGAACAGTACGATGTCACCCTTTGTAAAGTTTCTATATTTATGTCTGTAATTTATATGGTGTACATTATAAAGAGTATTCGATTCTATTCTACGATGTTTAAATGTATTATTTTGGAAACACATGGCAGTTTCATACTGCATTTGTTTTTGGCAATAATAGTGGGATGTTGACGTGTGTTCTCAACTTTTTACCCCAAAATAAAATATTGTACTGATCATCGACTGCGGAGAAAACAAATGAAAGTAGTGTTTACGCTCTAAACTTTATAGAGCATGCCACGAGTCACCGTGACGCGACGTGGAGAGCGACATTGGGCGATGTCACAAGGGCGGTGCCAATGTGTTGCTTCGGCGCTGCGACATCTGAGCGGTGACGCTCCGTAGTTCTACGTATAAATGTGAGCGTCGTGCCATACGGTGCTTTAAAACGACGTACGGTGACGGAACACGAGCTCATCGGCGGCCAGGGAGACAAAGCACGGAGGGGTGCTGCGGTGAGACGACGGAGCGACAACGGAGCGCAGTCCAATATTTTTTTTAATATTGAAGGTGTTCGTCGACGTCGTGAAGATCGGGACAAGCTGCGTTGCGTTACGATATCGCAGCACTCGTGTGAAATCACTGCGCTGCGACGACGCAAAGCACTGGCAACGCCCGTGTGGCATCGCTCGTACAAATGACGCGCGCGCGTCTCGCTTTACGCAAGTCGCTTCACAAGTCGCATCACTCAAGGCCGTGAGCGGGGCCTAAAGGCTTGTAGCATTTCCTTTTAAAGAAGATCTTATACTTAAACAAAGTACGGAGGCAAAGCCTTAGCTTTGCCTTCAGGACCTAATTAAAATTGATTAAGTGGCTCTTGAGATGCGAACATGCGGCTGGATACAGTTTCTTACAAGAAAAAAACAAAAGCTAAGCTATAAATACTAGCTTTTTGCTCCAAAAAAAAACTGTCTAAATAAGCCGTATCTATAGGTACTGTTGAGACGTAACTCAGATGGGAGCTTATTTACTAAATGAAACTCCTATATGGATTCCATTAAATATTATATTGGGAGACTTTTCTATATTAATTAAAATTATCACTTTTATCTAGGAAAAGACACCATCATAATCTCTTTGACACACGCTTGAATGCCCGACTGGAACACGTCATCAAATTATTACCAGCCAGTCATATGAAGGAGGTCTCAGCCTCTACATCAGCTACGCCCACCTTCGAATAAAAGGATTGGCATAGCTCAACTACCAAACAAGACTTTTATTCGCCATCTTCGGACATCCAAGCTCTCCCTACCTATCCTAACCATAATTTTACCTAACGACGGAAATTAAATTTACATGGTAAGGTCCGTCTCTTGCAAGAGAAGGCTTAAGTCAGGACGAACGAATCCAACACTATGTTAAGTGTCAGGTAAGTTAACTCTTACAAGTGCCAATGTACACTCATACAAACTAACTTCGTCATGCTTAAACCTCGTCACGTCAAAACCGCCGTAAAGGACGCGTCGCGGCCTCCTAATAAAAACAATTGATGTGAGAGTTCACATCAGCCTGAAAGAGGCTTAAAAAAAATTAAATGATCTTATCATCAAACTCTTTTAACCCCATCGGACGGTATTGAGCCAGAGGGAGGGAAAAGTTTAAGAGGCCAGGGTTCATCGAAGAAATCCTATTATACGGCCCGTACTCCAGAGTAAAACTTCAAACTCCTACTCCGTTCTCAAAAAATTCTAACTCTATAAAAATATCAGTCTTTACTGACAAAACTGTGAGTCCTCAAACATAAGCTGAACCAAATGTGTCAACCAAACACACTTTGCGAAGGCTATGCCCCGTTAGCAAAGTTGGTTTCAACTTAAGCTGAGTGTCTGTCACCCCCCCTCTAGGAGTGACCACAGTTTTCAAAAAATATTTCCTCCCATAACTCGCGACAAACTATACTGGAGTACGTCCATGCTATCCCAGCCTATTCGAAACAAAACATTGAAGACGACGATATGTTTCTCCTCCCTTAGGCCCCTTGGAGCTGTGAGGTCACACCTCACGTGCCTCCGAGATCGGAGGTGAGGCACCTCACGCACTCCCGGCCACGTCCGAAGTTTTTTTCTCAGCAATTATGCAAAAAATACAAATGAACACATATTAATAAGTTGTAACATATTATTCAAACTAAAATAATGCACTAAATGATGTTTACATCTAACTGACATATTTACATTGACATGACAAGATAAATGACAATAATAAAAAGAAAACAACAAACGTTTACATACTGTTATGAAAAAGTTTTAAAGGTTTTTATCTCTAAACTTTCTTTTTCTAAATTTATATTTTGAAAATAAAAACTTCTTTAAAAAAGTTGTTTGTTTATAGAAAATGTTTTTATAAAATAAATAATCGAAATTCTTTTTGGAAATAAACTTTTTGGAATTAATCTTTTAGTTCTAGCTTTTTTGACAAATGGAATTCTTTTCTTCCTGCGTGCTTTTCTTTTATTGATTGCAGCACATTTTGAATAAACATTTTCTAACATAGGGACATCTACGTGATGTATAGTATAATCACTACTGTTATAGACTATAATCTCATCCGTAGGAGAATTAAATGAGTCTATAAACTGCACAGAATTGTTCAACACTTCTGCATCTTCATCTCTGTCTGCACATAATTTTACATCATGCTCAACTAACTGAACATCGCTATTCACCTTACTATTTTCATTTGTGTCGATGACGAAGTGAACATTCTCCTTTATTTCGGAAAAATCGATCGAAAACTTATTTTCAAAAAATTTATCACCAGCGATGTTATTTTTATTGGTTTCCACATCGTGATCATCATGCTCATCCTGTGGCTCTGAAACATTGCTATATAGATTAGTAAATGGAATGGACTGACCCGATTCATCATTTTCATTCTTGTGTTCGCTCTCGAACACTTCTGACGGCTCCTCCTCTGCGGGTGTGCACTCCTGGCTGCTGTACTCATCATCATCTTCTCCATCTCCAACAACTTCCACACTGCTTTCTAGGCAGCTTTGCTCGTCCTGTAGTGGGTCTTCTTGTTTTCCACTAAATAATACAGAAGCATCATCATCTACATTTACAAAATTCTCCTGTCCGCTTTCGTCAGACAGATCCTGTGCAATCTCCACTTCTTGCACCTTATAAATCATTTTATCTTTGTGACATCTGCACGGAAGCTCTGCTCGTAACACATTACAAATAGTATCAAATGAAATACCATCGTGGTATGTATAATTATATAATGCTAGGGCAGCACCCTCAAGATATGCGCCAAATATCAGCGCCCAATCGCTTTCACGCCATCCATTGTAGGCGGCAACCATTTTAAACTGGTTTATAAATTCTTCTAGGCATATGCCATTCGTGCCCGTAAAAAATTGAGCCATCTTACTCTCTTTACAAAAAAATCATTAAACCACTTAGCTTTATGCTCCTGGCGACGTTTCTGCGCCTCTTACTCAGCTTGGCATGCGAGCGGTCTCGCTTTTTTTATAATATATATATATTTCGCAAATTTCGCGAATTTTCGGCGCGGCCACCAATTGTTGAGACGTAACTCAGATGGGAGCTTATTTACTAAATGAAACTCCTATATGGATTCCATTAAATATTATATTGGGAGACTTTTCTATATTAATTAAAATTATCACTTTTATCTAGGAAAAGACACCATCATAATCTCTTTGACACACGCTTGAATGCCCGACTGGAACACGTCATCAAATTATTACCAGCCAGTCATATGAAGGAGGTCTCAGCCTCTACAGTACTTATAATTCGTAAGTAAATGCGAATGCCACTGCCTGTCTGCTCCCTTTTCACCCCGTTGTTGACCGGAATAGTTGAACGGATTTGGATGAAATTTTGCATAAAGGTTGACTACAACCTGGGATAGGACATATAATTTATACTTTTTATCCCTCTATAAGTATGGATTTGGATAATCTACGCACTAGGCACTCGTCTGGGATCAATTCATCAGAAAAAGTACATAAATTGAATATAAAAATCCTTCCGTACAAAGTAAGTATGTAACTACAAATTTACGATTTTCGGATTTTTACCTTTACTTGTGCTACATGACCTTGCTTCTTGCCAAATGTCATGTTTCTAGGTCAACGGGAAGTACCCTATAAATTTTGATTCCCTTGTGTCGAAATATACGTTTTTTGCGGCATAAACGGCCGTATCTTTTTTTACGTTAACTTAGAAGATTGATTTTTTCGCAGCTTCAAGGGACTGTAGACCTGAGTAGATGGTTCTAATTTCAACTCGATACCTCCACGCGTTCCCGAGATAAAGGGTCTTGACAGACAGACGGACAACAAAGTGATCCTATAAGGGTTCCGTTTTTTATTTTTGAGGTACGGAACCCTAAAAAATACTATCGCTATGCCTGTTAGAAACTGCACGAAGTTTGACGAAGCAAAATAAAAATATTTTTGTGAAAGTGTTCATAAAAATATTCACTACAACGTTCTTGTTGGCACCTGACTTAAAGATACATCCAGTAGATTAGCTGTTAATGTTCAAGTCTTAAGCCTAAAAGATCTCATTCTTTTAGAGATTTGTGCTTAAGTAAAAGTGCGATAAAAGAACCTTTAGGAGTATCTCCAGCCCGTGTTAGTTGAAGGATTTCTTGTGAATAAAATATTATTCATGCCAGAGAGCGTGACAAAGACAAAGTGACACTCTATCAACAATACCATTGATGGATAAGTCGAAAATGTATTGGATTGACATAAGCTACCAGAAAATCTTATGTCAAACCTGTTAAAAGTCGTTGTTGAAATACGAAACGCTTTGAAAGTGATTGTTACTTGTATAGATTTAAAATTGTGGGATCAAACTGGAACCACGTAATAAACAGGGTGGCAGGTACAGACGCCAGCATATCAAGCTACTACAATCTGTCAAATTTCTTTAATAGGTTTTCAACTTTATCGCTACAGCATATGGTTCAATGTTGATTGGGAAAATTTTACAGTTTCGGGTAGCTTGATGTGCTGGCGTCTAGCTGTACAGCGACGCAAAACTTGTTACTTGCAACTTGTTACTATGGATTAACAAGTTGCAAGTAACAAGTTTTGCATCCATATTCAGTACATGATTCTGAAAACCCATTCGTTAATCATTTTTTAATTGCCTTTGCATATGGACCGCGAAGGTACTGCATTTTCTATGAAACAGCAGTTTTTTTTTATAACCTACGAAAAATTTCTACGCTACGGTAGTCTAGAATCATGTGCTGGACTTATCACTGAATTTCGACAAACTGTAATACGACAAGATTTTATTTCGACACTATGGAACTCCGACACGTCTTCATTTCGACAATACTTTAGTTTGAAATACCTTAAGCCCGACACTACTGTACTGCGACAAAGCTCTTCTTCGACAGGACTATTCATACTAACAGTTTTCGCGTTGATCTCCCTGCCACCGTGTATGTAAATAGTAATAAATGGCCGTTAACATAGCTAAGCAGTATAGAAGTAGTTCTTGTTTTGTATGACTACCAGTGTAATTTTATTCAAGAAACATTAACATCTTTGTCTCAGGAATGGCAACGCACCAGCGTTGCAGATGTCAATACTCTTTGCTATGGCCTCTGTCCTATTAATAATAATACTTACTTACATAAATGCTGCAAAAATATCTGATGGAAATGAAAATGGATCAGAAAACGTACGTGTGGATGTCAATTGTAGTATCACTTACAAATTGAAATGCTTGAAATTAATTATTTGAATTTTGAATACTCAAACCCAAAATGATAATATTCAATCTTCAATTACAATTTAATTTAATAATGTAATTCAAACGATAAATTTTGGAAAAAAGTGTTGAGATATAAAGTGGAAACCTTCTACAAACGAATGTGTTTCTAATTCCCTTAAATGAGTGATTGTGTAAGAATTAACCCCGAACAGGGTTTTTTTAGACTTTCATGAGATACTATTGGAACAGACATTCAAGTACTTACGTACATAGTTTACTAACTTTTAAAGAGTGTCCGTGGAGTTTCTTGCCCGTTCGTCTCCATAGGTACATACTACGCTTTGGAACGGGCAACTTGCTTCATCTTTCTGACGGACCGAACGACCCCTTGACAATTCAAAAGTGCCTGTAATTGGTTTATCATACTAATAATATTATAAAGTCGAAAGTTTGTGAGTATGTGTGTGTTTATATGTTTGTTACTTCTTCACGCTCAAACAGCTGGACCAATTTTAATAAAATTTTGTATGGAGGACTGGAGGTAGCTGACACCCTGGATTAACATATAGGCTACTATTTATCTCGATATTCCCACGGGATCGACACTTATGCGGGTGAAACCGCGGAGCGCATCTTGGTTTATTTAAAATAATTGCTTTGAGTTTGAGTTTAACCAAAAACTTGAAAAAATAGACATTTGTATAGTATAGACTGATAAATTATATACTGTCTACAAAATGAATATGTACTGTAAGATAAGATGACTTGAAGTCAAGGTTGATAATCTTATCAGTCGAATGAAGTGCATTGAAGCACATGCACGTATCTACACGTGTCCTGATACCAACCTTGTTGAGTGGCTTATCTTTTTAATTGCTGTCAATCTATTATCTCATATCTATCATGTCGATACCACATATAAATAATTATGATGATTTAGTGTCGAATCAGTTCGAGTTCGCACATTGACGCGATCGAATAGCGACGTGTTTACACGGCGAAGCATATTCTAAAACATTTGCGTACTATACTTTTTTTTTAAATTGTTTTGACTATTCTTTTCTGCACGTCCTTGTCCCATGTTTCTTGAAAATGACACAAAAAGCTTTTCTTTTCCGTTCTCTTCTGTTAACTATCACGTTATCATTCACTCCCTTTTCATTCATATTAAGAGTACTCAGTGGACCAGAGGCAGAGCATGAACGCACGAAGCAAACGTACCAGAATTTCGAACGATTTTAAAATTGAAAATTTATACTCGTTTATCACATAATTTTTCCCTCTCACAGAGAAGAGGCCTGTGTCCCAGCAGTGGGAAAATTATAGACCGAGTATGTTGTTATTGTTTCATATAGTATTATCTAAGTTTAATACTATTCATATCTAAGGGTGATCGATATTTGAAATTAATTCATGCCTAGACTTAGATCTTAAGTTTCGAAAAGTCGGTTATTCGTGCACACCGCAACTCATTACAATCTGTTATAATAATTAATTTGTATTACAACATCTTACTATACAGGACAAAACTGAATAGCCATAAAACCATAATGCGTAAATTGTGATTTGAAATACAATTTAAGATCATTTTATTTTTTTCTTGACTTTACCTACTAGTCAGAAATGTGGCTCTTATTTATTTATTTATTTAATACTTCAAGCACATAAATGTGCAGAGGCGGGCTTAATGCCATAGGCATTTTCTACCAGTCAACCTTTGGGTGATTCATAGACAAACAGTGGTAGGTGCAATCATGAAAACTCTCATGGTGCTCTTTTTCGTTCTAACCGTACCAACCATGACCACCAACAACCCAACCATGACAACCTTGTTATATTTAAGATTTTATGACTGTTTCTTATTGTGCTACTGTTTGTTTTTCCTTAAATAAATAAATAAATAAACCACGTAAATTTTAGCTCACTGCCTAGTTACTTTAAGCAAAGCCTTTTCCAGCGTATCGCTAGCCTTTCAACCTTGCAGAATGGCTGGAATTAAAAGAGTAACTATTCTACCTCTCGCATACAAAAGAGCAGCTTTTTAAAAGGACGAGTGAACGATAAGGCTAGTACGTTTCAAACTGCATTTCACGATCGAAAAACTTTTTCTCATATCATCGATGTAGGAAATTGGAAAGTTGGGACATTGAGTTAATCCGGCTTGGATGATTGAAGAGTCACTGGGAACTGGAAACTGGGAACGTCATTACTTTTAGCTAGTTTGTTGAGCGATCTATTTGGATATGGGATTGGATTATGTCTTTCAATGTATGCAGTTGACTGAACTTTTGCAGAGTCCACACAAGTATGTGCTTTTTGCTCATAATTACGTGCATGTTTATACAAGGTAACTGAATATATCTTAAGGGGTCATTGACAACATTAACTATAGGCCAAAACTGAAATCACGAACAAACAATCTGCTGTTCCATACATTTTCTTGAGTTGATACGAACATAAGTGTATGGAGGAGGTTTTTTTTTCGCATTTTCATATTATCTAGTACCCCTAAAGTAATAAGTTAATAAAATAAAAACCAATATAATAATTTTCACGTAAATCTAATATAATCACATCGAAAATAAGTATATTTTTAAGATAATCACGAGCATAGTATAACATATAACAGACGAACACACAGACGGTTCAAATAGCGAACCCTTTTGTTAAAAATAAAAGGTATGACGGTATAAGTTCGGCGTCAGGGTAAGACCGTACGAATCAAATTCTGCCCTATATGTATTTATTCTGTCGAGGAAGAATAAAATGGCGCAGAAAACAATATGGTCAGCATTAAAAAATATTGCCGGGATTCGATTCAAACGGCCTTACCCCAACACAACTGTAGTTCTTAAAATTACGCAGCCGTTCTGAAGAGATGCTTCCAGCGTATTTCAGCAATGTTCTTATCTAGCCAGGTTCTGAGGGCAGAGACCTTCGCGTAGACTCCGGGGTAGTCGGGTCTGGCACATCCCAGGCCCCAGGATACAATGCCGGCTAGCTTGCTGTTGTGGACCAGGGGGCCGCCACTGTCACCCTGTGAAACCAGATTGTTTTTAGTTGGATATTTATCGCATCATTTTAATGTAAATTTTTATGATAGTGTAGCGGTATCTACATGCCACATGCGAACAACGCGTCATACTGACGTCACGCAAAATCCTGCATCTCGCAAGCAGAGTTTACCGCGCAACTAGCATAGATACAACCGCCCGACATGAATCATCGGACAGTTGCCCGCCAGACACAACACTCGTCTGGTCGGAGGATCCTCCCTTTTCTATAGAGTATGAGTGAACTTTACACCCTGTCTAATAGTGTAAAAGTGACTGTGACTGGAAGCCGACCCCAACATAGTTGGGAAAAGGCTAGGCAGATGATGAGGGGACATTGACTCAAAGACTGTTTACCTTTGTTATTACATTCAGCACATGATTCTAGACCACCACCATCATTTACTGATTTCAAGGCAACAGTAGTCTGTGCGTCGATGTACACCATGTCATCTGTCTAGCCTTTTCCCAACTATTCTGGGGTCGACTTCCAGTCTAACTGGATGCAGCTGAATCCCAGTATTTTACATGGAGCGACTGCCTATCTGACCTCCACAACCCAGTTACTGGGTAATACGATACCGCTTGGTAAGACTGGTTGTTAGAATTTCGGACTTCTGGCCACCCTTAACGTTCGTCTCAAAGATTGACAAATAACAGCCGGGGCCAACGGCTTAATGTGCCTTCTGAGGCACGGAGGGGTCTTGGTATGCAAAGATTGTCACCCATCCACGGACCAACCCCGGCAAGCGTAGCTTAAGCTGATCGATCGAACCGTGCGGCTGTTATTACATAGCCACAAGCTCCTCCGATGTATACCATGTATGTATCTATAAGGATATGGATATAAAGGAATACGGATAGCTGCGGAAGTAGGTACTTTAAAAAATTACCTGGCATGCATCCTTTCCACCTTCACTAGTTCCAGCACACAGCATGTTGCGTGTGATACTGTACACTGGCTGGTAGAAGCCATTGCATTGCTTCTCATTGACCTTCGGAACTGATACCCTTTGCAGCGTAGTTGGGATGCCACCATTTTCCTACAAAAAATTAAAAAAAAAAACTTAAAATGTTATTCTATTTTTTGGGAAGGGTGATTCACAATGGTTCCATTTCATAACAAATCTTAACAACGTATAATTTAATTTGTACTGAAACTGAATAAAGCACCACCTGGTGACTTATAAAAAACTCACACTAGGCCCTCTGATGTATTAACATAAACGGGGCAAGAAAAGTATGTAAAGATTGTAGCTGGTGGAGTTCTGTAGTTTCTGCCTCATGGAAAAAGAGCCTTAGTTTATTTATTTATGAATGCAAACTGTGTGTGCCGGATAGGATTTCTCAATGGCAAACCTCCACACCAACATTTATCCCCTATTAACCCACATAGATGACGAATTTAAAAAAAATCGTTCTTTATAGCACCAAATAAGGATTACAGGAACACTTTCATGCTTCTAGATCCAGCGGTGAGCGTTGTCTCTCAATGAATTTATGTTTTTTTGAAGTGAAAACTATTTTAAGCGCGCTGGGCATTTTTTTTTAAACCATTGAACTTGCGACACTGTCACCATAACCGACACCTCTGTATATAAGTATGACGATTCAAAAAATACACACGTAATTGTTCAAGTTTGCACTTCTGTCGGCACTCCCGGAGTGCCACTGTTTTTTTTTTTAAGTAGAATATTTGTGTCACTTACCAAAAGATTACCCCATCCAGTCACGACTGTCAGATCACCATCTTTAACTTCTTCATTCTTTGCCATCATTTCCACTGGTGCTACTTGGTCATTGAATGTCAGAGGCCTCGAAAGCCACAGTATAGCAATATCATTGTCCATACTAGAGTAACTAAAATCAGGATGCCATATCAAATCTCCGACGGGATATAACTTTCCACCTCCTTGGCTGTATGAAGATCCGACACGGACTTGGTACATTTCTGGATACGATCTGAGAAAAGGCAAACAGAAGTTTAAGGCATCTACCATCAGAGCAGAGTTTACTGAGCGACTAGCATAATATACAACGTCCCGACATCAATCGTCGGCCAGTACCCAACCAGATACGACAAACGACGTTAATTCGGAGAGTCCTCTCTTTTCTATAGAGATTTAGTTCCTCATACCTCTGTAAATGTTTTTTTTAAATGCTACTTTTCTAAGGGATCACGAAAAAAATCCACAATTTTGTAGGTTGGTTTAACACTTTTACACGGTAATTTTTTTATATAAACAAGATGAGGTCGGAGTTTTCAAGCCGACTACTCTGGGAAAAAAGACTGAATAGCTATGTATATTCGAAAAGTTCTAGTTTCCCGGAACGCAAAAAACATATCAAGATCTTGAACTAATTGCACGATCAAATAAATAAACTCCGGTTAATAATACCTTTGTAATTAGTAACTTTGCTAACAAATTCGGACTTTTTGAAATAGTATAGAATTGATGGATCTGCACCCTTGACGATCTGAACAACAACCGCTCTAACGACGACTGGGCCCAAACAGCAAACTCGTAATATAACGTACAAAGCACATCAAGCTACCTAAAACTGTAAAATTTTTCCAATCAACTTTGAACCTTATGCTTTAGCGATAAAGTTGAAAAGCTATTAAAAAAATTTGACAGATTGTAGTAGCTTGATGTGCTGGCGTCTGCACTGTTATACCGTCGCCACGTTGCGTTGATACGTAAAGAAAAAAAAGTATGAAAATTTTCTTATGGAAAATATTCCACAGTTGATTGAAATTTAATGTACTCTCTCTTTGATATAACATAAATAATTACCTTTCATTTTTTTTTAAATTAGGTAACTATTTTTTTTTTCTCCCCACAATATATAAGTACATCAAAAGATCAAGAACAATACATAATAGTTTAAATTATACTGTGGGAGACTGGTGCCTAAGCTAGGCGTAAGGCCTGTATTTCAGGACACCAGGTCTCCACCCCTTCAGAAGTAGTTACATTCAAATCGGATTATGCACTCGCACACAAAACTACCATTCAGGTTTTTATAAAAAGGAACCACATTAGATCTTCATAGAGTATTACTGCTAGTTTTTCTTTCAACCACTAACACATATAAAGAACTGAGATATATACGTACCCGCTAACACAATGAGCAGCTGTTACAATTATGTCACGTGCAACGATGGCTCCTCCACAGGAATGTCTGCCTCGCCTCACGAGAGACACCTGGTACGGAGCATCGCTAATCTCGATGTCTTCTCCTCCAACGATTTTCAGATCCTCTAAGGATTTTATCGTGGGTGATGACACTGTAATATAATAATTGTTTGTTTGTTTTAAAGTTTCGACAATCAATTCTTTGAAACCTTTCATTTCTTGAAGAAAGTTTTTAGTATGAATGTGGATGGCTATAAGAGTAGGGGAAGACTAAAGAAGCGATGAATAGACTGTGAAAGATGATATGGGTAGAAAAGGGTTGCATACTGAGATGATTTTGACGACTAATAGAGAAATATGGAAGAAGACATGCTTCGTCGACCCCAATTAAATCAAGAGTAGGGCAAGAGTACTTTGATTTATAGACGGAGGCAACCTACTGCCTGAACGAACACTTTAAAACAAATAATATTATGTAAAATTAAATGTTTGATGGCATGCCCACGAGGCAAAATAAAGTAAGACACTTCTATGATAAATCAGAAGACCTAAACAAGTGGTATTCGCTTTCAATGCGTTTCGTATTTCTACAACGACTTTCAGCAGGATTAAAATATACTTTTCGGTACCTACATATTTTTGAATTTTTCTTCGTTCGTTATCTAAACTAATACTAAGATTACAAAAAGGCAAGATTTTATTTTTTATTACGCTTTCACGCTAAAACGGCTGCACGGATTTGGATGAAATTTAGCACATGGGTAGACCATGACCTGCATTAGGACACAGGTTCATTTTTTCTTGATATTTCCACGGGGTCGAGAATTATGTGGCTGAATCTGCGGGGCGCAGCTAGTCGCTGATACGTATATAATGTCACATTATCGAGGCGTTCAGATTAATTTTTTTTGTCTCCTATTATCTTTATCCTTACATAGTATAAAACAAAGTCGCCGAAATGTCTGTACGCGCACAACTTCCGAATGACTGCAGCAAATTGGATAGTTCTTTTTTGTTGTATTCGGTATTATAATTGCCAGGACAATGTTTGTATGAAAGAAAATATCGAAAATTCAAAAAAAAAAAAATGCACCTGTGCGAAGCTGACGCGGCCGCTAGTAAATTATAATGAATTATTAAATTTTCAACCGTTTTCTTAAGCAAAAATCAACGATTTGTCAAAATTAAACTCATATTAAGTGATTTGATTGGCTGTTGATAATTCAGACAACCCATCACAGCAGTTGTTTCTGCCCTTTACTAACCCAACAAGATTTATATTATGACCTTACTGAATACTATCAATCGAAGAATTTTAATAGTGTATAATATGGACAATTTTTTATTTTTAATATACACAAACTTGCTTCTCAATTTCACAAGCATTGCCAGAATTGTAGCCATCGGCACCAATTGCCATACAAAAAAAAAATAGAATAGAACAGAATCACAACAGTTGACAAGCCTTTGACAAATTTTTAGCTACGTTTTGTGTTGATATAGCTATACCTACATGTGGGTAGATATACAATATGGACGGGGTGAGTTCAAACTAGGAAAGAGTACAAACGAAGCCTGATTTTTGACCCAGAAACAGGGCGTTCGTTAACAACACAAATTACAACTAAAATAAATAATAATAAAAAAAAATTACACCAAAAAATTTAACTTACCGACATAACTCACAAACAACAAGAAGTACAGAAATGAAATCATGTTGAATTAATTACAACCACTGCCGATTGTTCGTAATAATTGAACATTTATACCTGAAAATTACAAAAGATTATTAAGGTCAACGTAGTTTAACTGATAATAGTTGCCTTCACTGCACACTCGACTGATAAAGATAGATCTCAAGCACAAAATAGGTAGGTTGAGAAGGTCAGCTCCATACAACGAACCAAAAGCAGACGCACGCACACATAGACGCGTACGTACGGCGATAGCAAACAAATGCCAGTCCCGAGTACGCTTGCACTCGCTGTACGTGAAGCGTGTCCATGTGTGCGTGCGTTTTCTCTTGTTTTATGGAGCCGACCTTCTGTACACTATTTATTTTGTGTCTCAAGTTTTGTGTTTGTTTAGGCAAGAGGATTACATGATTCATAAGTGGGTGAAGTTTATTCGTGTTGTTATTTTTTAGGGTTCAGAAGAAGGGAATGTGATGCCAAAATATTATTTTGACACACATTGTTATCATTCAGCTTTGATTCTGAATTGTTAGGGGTCGTCTTTTGAAAATCTTCATAAACCAGCGGGGCAATTGCGTAACACATTATCAATCGGAATCGGTTTCATTTTGACACTTCAACAACATTCATTGCGTTATTTACGTGTTGAGCAGACAAATTTTTCGAACTTATGAAGCAATGGATTAGCAATTTGCTTCAAAATGATTCAGATTTCGATCGATAGTATGTTACGCAATTAGGGTACTGGTTGCATTGATGGTTTGTTTCGGACTGAAAATAACTGTGCTAGAGGTAAACGATTGTACTAGAAAGATCATCATTCTCATCATTCTCCTGCCCTTATCTAAATTTATTTGGGGTCGGCGCAACACGTCTTTTTTTTCATACTTCTCTATTAGTCGTCATCTCAGTAGTCACCCCTTTTCTAACCATATCATCATTCACATATTCCATCTATCGTTTCTTTGGTCTTTCCCTACTCTTATTGCCATCGACATCCATACTCAAAACTCTCCTCACATTTTCCTCATTTCTCCGTAACACAAAAAAAATATAGAGAGAAAAAGCTTGCAGCAGTACTGGCGAGTAGGTACTGTAAAGATTATAGTCTATTTGATGTTCATATCATATGCAACCTCCGCGAGTCCGCTAATAGTTATTGGCAAGAAATACGAGAGAAACATTAATTTTATTTAAGGGGCCGTCTTCACCGGGGTAGCGGGATCGTCCGAAAGGGTTACCGCTGCCCCGGAACATAAAGGGCTAAGGAAGGAACACGGGTGGGTTTTAGTCAGTAAGAGTCTGACACTCCCTTCCGCTCCACCCAGAGCGGGAGGAGTCATTAGATGATTTCCCATCCACAAAAAAAAAAAAAAAGAAAAAGGGGCCGTCTTCACGAGCGAGAGAATCGTGGCGATGTCATCATCGTGCCACGTATTTCTATACACGTATTTGTTTATTATAACATGCATTTGTTTTTTTTCATTCGTCGATCATACCTAATAAGCTGAACCATTCTCGCGATAATAACTTGACTCATCTTCAAAATGTATCCAAAACTTCAACAGTCACAGGCACATTGAATTTTTCTTAACGATACGCAGCTGGGTTACCTCAAGAGGTTTACTTGAGGCACAATGACCCGTTGATCGGCTTCACTAATCACCAAAAACTTGATTAAGCTAGGTTATCTAAACTTAAAATCTACCTAATAAAAATAAATCTTAAACTCATTCACTGACAGACCACGCATAGCCTAAAATTTTGGGTTTAGAAGCATGAACTTTTCCAGGAAGGTATAAGGACGTATTTTTTAAATTTCGTCGCCCAAAAGGTTTAAATAGGTGATGCAATAATAATTAATTTATATAATACCTATTATAAAAAAGTAAATCTGTATGTTCGTAAGAGGTTATCTATGAAAGTGCTGATCCGATTTGAAAATTCTTTTATATAAGACCTAATAATATATAGGACATGTTTTATGGTATAGTTAGAAAGAAAAGAAAGAAAGAAAGAAAATACGTTTATTTGCGGTGAACATGACGCGATGATGATGGCGTGATGGTGAGTTGACTTCGACGCGGACGAAGTCGCGGGTAGAAGCTAGTCTTATATGATTATCTCAAGTTCTATTTACATATCAAACATTTTGCTACTTACATAAGCACACACAAGTGCCAATTATAAGTAATTGAGCATTATCAAGGGCGCCAATTGACTAATTGAGTCAACAAAGCCAATAGGTAACAGAATATCCAAACAATATTGTATTGTTCACGTATTTATTTATTATCTATCATAACAGGAAACTTCATTATTAATACAAAATTGTATTGTCTTATTGGGTCTGCCAATCAGAAAATCTGATACAGGTACCCAATCTGCGTTCGCGATTTATTTGCCAAAAATGTAAACAAATATGAATTAATTGAAAAATAACTTTAATGCCTACACAATAAAGTTCAGTTTACGCTACAACATAAAACATTTTTATAACTTTTTCAATAGTGCTAGTCACTGAAATAAACTTAATTGGCATTGAAATAAAGTTGATATTTATTTAACGTGAAGTAGGGTCGGGCGTGTGCAGCACTGCGTACTTTTACTATACCTATTTTTCTTCGAAATTGCTTAAGGGAAAATTAACCCGTTGTTATAGGTTCAATTACCTACCTTTATAAATTAACTGCAAAATACATTTCAAAAGCTATTATTTAATTTTAAAGTAGGTACCTAATTTGGCTATTCATTTCAAGTCCAAGTTTTATACTTCTTTCTGACTTTTTCTCTTTTTGCCCGGCTCCTACTAAGAATTGGGCTATCAAATACAAAAAAAAAAAAACAAATCTAGATCCAGATCTAGTTCCAGAGATTAGCGCGTTCAAACAAACAAAAACAAACTCTTCAGCTTTTTTTTATTATTATTAGTATAGATTAATATGTATAACGTTTTTTTTTTGTTGATAAATTTATGTGACTTCCCGCTGCTGCTTCTATGTCAAAAAAATTAAACGAACGATCTTCTTTAAGCATTCAGAAAGCTGGCAACGTCGCTAATAGCTGTCAAATGTTTCACTGTTTAGATTAGTTTGTCAATGTTACTGAGGGCGAATTTCACCAAACATTTATATCTAGAATTAGTCTTATCCTGAGAATAGATTTAGAATTTTCGACAGTTTTTTCATACTAGAACTGTCAGACGACAATCTGATTCCACTTTGGAAGAATCAGCCCAAAATCAAATTATGAAAATACATCGCTCTATTAATAGTACCATTGTGTGTGTGAGTGGTGGCCCAGTGGTATCGGCCGCGACTTACGAGTTGTAGGTCATAGGTTTGAACCCATACAGGCGCTTTACGTTGTGTAAATATTTCAGCACCACGGCTCTCAAAACGGTGAAGGAAAACATCGTGAGAAAACCGGCATGTCCTAGAACCAAAAATCCGAAGACATGTGACATCTACCAAAAGTGTGATTTTGATTTTTGATTTTTATGATTTTTGAACTTTGCACCTGGGTATCGAACCCAAAACATCATGCTCACCAGTAGAGTGACCACTAACGAAGATAAAAGGTATGTACCGACGCCAGCACATCAAGATACTACAATCTATCAAATTTATTTAATAGATTTTCAACTTTATAGCTAAATCATAAGATTCAAAGTTGATTGGGAAAATTTGACAGTTTCGGGTAGCTTGACATGCTGGCGTTTGTACATAAAATTAATACTGAACAAGTTAAAACCATGAAACATTTAAAATAAAACTATTAACTGTACGGAACACTTAAATCAAATTACCAAATCTTGCTTTTGACCGAATTCCTCAACCTAATTTTGTTTGCATGCATAATAATGATAATCTAATCACATGAATTGTAGCAATTAATTGAGTAACAGTGAATCTTTCAAAATGTTTCCATTATTTTATCTGATAAGGAGACAAAGATAATTATATTATGTCAAGGTTAAACGAACTAATTATTGTGACATTTGCGCAATGTGAAAAACTAAAATTGTGTTACTAAAGTACAGCATGTAACAGAAAGGTGTGGTCACATTTAAGCGTCTGCCTTCAAAGCAAGAGTGAACAGGCATCTTCTGGGCACGCTCGTACCATCAAGCCCACTGCGGGCCGTCCGGCCTCAAAGCCTCGTGCTATTGTTTCCAACTCGTCCGCGCGTCGCGTATACAAGAGGCTCGGCCTTACGGCGGCGCCGCACGGCCCAAGTCCGACGCGGCTTCATAGACCTCAACCATCGCTTTCCATCAGGCGTGATCGAGGTCAAGAGCAAGCCCATTCAACAATAAAAAATAAAAATAAAAAGGATAATGGTACTGACCATGAAACTGAATAACTCCATGGGACTAACATTGTAATTGCGAAAACATTATCAGCCGTCCCATAATTATGGTCGAGTAAGTCTTGTAACCTATGTGGAGTTTTCTCTGTATTAAATTATTATTCATTTTAATTTCTTTATTTATTATTTATGTTCTGTATGGGACACTTGATAATTTCTTCGTGATTACGATGTTGGTCCCAGGGAGAAAGTTGTTCAGTTTGATGTTCAGGATCAGGACCTTTTTGATACACACTGTATATTTATATACGGTCGACCTTGTAATTGCTTTATCACCTTAAGGTTGAATGTCACTTGCACGAAAACGATAAGGTCTATTTGTCTATGTGACAGTTAGTTTCAACCTTAGTCAATTTTGTATTTTTCTTCTTTTTTTCGTGTCGACGGAGGTTTGTCGGTAAGGCGTGCTCAAACTTTGTCCACTTTTAAAATTATGATAAAAAAACACTTCCTCTCTCCTTAAACATCATCATTATATTTTCTTTGCTCCTGTTCATGTTTACTATTATATTATTATGTTTGTTTAGATTACTACAATATGTATGTATTTATTGTAATGTGCAAATGGTACACCACAGACTACCTACAGTATTTGCCTGTCCTTCCTCTTTTTAATCCATCTAAAAGTTGTCTTTAAAAGATCGCTTTTAGTGATAAGACCGCCCATTGTAAAGTTTCTATATTTATGTCTGTAATTTATATGGTGTACATAATAAAGAGTATTCTATTCTATTCAAAGTTGATTGGAATTTGACATCTGTACATAGCCGTCTTTATTTTATTCCTACTTTGGTATACAAACTCTTAGATAAATTAATTACCTCGTTTTCAAAGGTAGGTATTATAATACGTATCAAGTTCCTAATTAATACCGTCATATAATTATAATCGGTTTTACTTTCGAAGTCTATGTCGTATTTTATTTATCTAGCGAGCATCTCTTCTCCGATTGTTGTTGCGACTTGACAAAACATCAAGATTTTTTTTATTATGATAAACTATTTTATTTCTGTAAGTAGGTTTGTACAAACACTTTTACACATCAATCTTTTTTTTAAAACTAGATGAGGTTGGCGTTCTGGTCGGCGATCTGAGAAGAACAAACTCAGAGGTCTCTTTTAAAGTCCAGACATAATCAGATCATCTGATGTATTGTAATATTATGTAGGTTAGTTTATTATTAATGTATTATATGTAGGTAGGTACACAAACCTTCTAGAATAAATGATTTAAATCATGGTAAAACCCTCATCTACGAATAGAGACTTTAATTTATAATATCTATTGATATTGAATATATTATAATTATGTCACCGTATGACAGTGAACATCGTTAGTTTACAATCTATCTCGTAAGATTGTAAACTGTCGATAAATTGTAAACGGTTGGTTGCAGTTCACAATTTTTCGATAGTTTATAATCTCGCGAAATAAATAGACTTGTGTCTAAGTAATAGTAGCCGCACGGGTGGATTGATCAGGTTAAGCTACGCTTGCCGCTGCTGGTCCATGGATGGGTGACCTTCTTCATATAACAAGACCCCTCCGTGCCTCGGAAAGCACGTTAAGCCCTTGGTCCCGGGTGTCATTCGTGGATCATTGACAGTCGTTTCAGGTCGTCCGAAACCATAATTATCAACCAGTCTTACCAAGGGGTATCGTGTTACCCAATAACTAGATTATTGAGGTAAGATAGGCAGTCGCTCCATGTAAAATACTGGCATTCAGCCGCATCCGGTTAGACTGGAAGCCGACCCCAACATAGTTGGAAAAAGGCAGGCAGATGATATAATAATTTTCTTATTACAAATTATAAACTTATGTTCATAATTATGGTGACATAAAATAGATGTAGATAATATATTATAAATAGTAAACTTGCATTTTCCGACATGTTCGTCTACAATTCCACCAGTATCTACAAAAAAAAACAAGATTCCCAATTATGCTCCTATTCGCCCCAGGGACACCTTTTAAGATTTTTTTATAACTTGCAATATTGTTTCCTACTTCCCTAAACATTGTCCTTTTCCCTTTCCATTCCTTTATCTAAGGGATTTTGCAGACAAGGTACTTTTAGCATCGGCGATCAGTAATTTTATCGCTTTTTGGAAGCTCTATACAGTGTCCGGGCTCTTAATCCCGCATTCTTTGAGCATCAGCGAATTCTACGCGTTTCATAAATTCGATACTGCGACTAATGGAAAATGCGTAACTTTGATAGCGAGCTCAACCACTGCGAATCGCCAAACGTGATGTAGCATCTAAGACCGTGTCCTAACAGAAAATGATCGTCGCACCTATACTAAATCGTCGTACCGAGAGAGGGCGCGCCTTCCGGTACTAATCGCCGAAAAACTGATCGTGACGAGCGCGTATTCGCACTGTGATTGTGTGTCTACCGTCTGTGACTCTGTGAGTGTATCACGGGTTGATATCTGTCAAAAAGCTCGCATCTATGAGTAAATCACGGGTTGATTCATGTCAAAAATGTCGTATCTGTGAGGGCGTCACGGGTTGATACCGCGGCCTATGAGGTAAATAATTACCAATATTTTATTCTGTACTGTATTTACGCTGCTCTAACTTGCACAAAGTATACGGGAAAGAACAAGGATGGCATACCATCACTTGTCATGCCTCTCAAACGACCGAACAACGGTTACTAGACGTTTCTAAACTCGACGACCACCCTGAAGTCCACCACACATGGGGCGATTCGCGCAATATGGCCGCCACGGATGTGGCGATTCGCGAAAAATTAACGCCACAGACGAGAGGATACTCGTATTAGGATACAGCCATCGCCATCATTGTTTTATTAAATTCCCGTTGTCCCCGTTAACGGGGACACGGATCACGGGGACAACGGGAATACAAGATTGAACCGTGGTGACGTGCAGTTTCGAAACCGCACACAAACGCAGTGGGTCGCCACGATCCAACAAACATGGCATCACAAAATTGCCACTCGACGATGCTAGAAAAGTATGTCTGCCAACACCCTTACCCAACTTCGCAGGTACTTTACGTTTTTTTTTTTAGTGTATCGCCGAAGTTTTTCTTACTTTCCCCAGAAGTTTTGACAGCAGATATTTCGATCTATGATTGGATATTCGGTATATAAGCGGTGTTCGGCGAAGCATGGCCCCTCTTTCGTAACAATGTTGTTAACACAAGTTGTTCTGGAAAAGTTTCTTATTCTTTTGTTCGGAAGTTTTAGGGTAAGAATAGTTTACCCTTTTTGTGCGTCATTGTAGGTGTTTTGCTTGGATGGATAAGATTAACCTGGTCAGTGGTAGATATTTTTTGATGTGTTGTCTATTGATACATTGGTTTTTGTTCTAGATTACCTTACGTTTACCGATTCCCGGTCTCCACTCAAGAACACGTTAACCCCAACGATCATCGGTTCTAAAGCTAATATGGCCGGCCCATTGCTACTTCAGATTGCTTATTCTGTGAGCTATGTCGAAAACTTTGGTTCTACGATCTCGTTGCGGATTCAATCCCACAGAGAGACTTCAAGCATAGCCCGTTCCATAGCTCACTTAACATGAAAATACCAGCCTATTATTGCCTCACTGCAGGACTAAGACTTCGTCCCATACAGATAAGTCACGAGCATTGATGACCACGCTTGCTCAAGACGGGTTGGCAATTTCCGTCCGTGTGAAATTTCGGCCTCCGATCCATCGCATCGCATGCCGTCGCCCTTCCGCGCGTATTACTACCGCTCTTGACCTCGATCACGCCTGATGAAAATTGATGGATGAAGTCTATCATGGACCCAGGCACTGGAACTCCCACGCATCGACGAGACAGCAGGCTGCTTGATACCGGACTCCAGTGGGAAGGTGGTCGCAAACCAGGCGGGCGTTAGCCCTACCACCGCAAGGGAAGTTAAGAATTGGAAAGTCAAATAAGGTATTGGGTGTGACTGTCCAGGATGCGCCGAGCGCTCGGTTCAGGTGAGTAACTGGCGGAACAAACTGCGCTACACTTGGAGGCTTCTTCATGCATCCTAAAAACTTTGTTTTTGTTCCAGAGATTAGCGCGTTCACACAAAAACTCTAACTCTTTAACTTTAAATTGTTATGAGTACAGATAATATAAAGGTAAGTCCAAGTTTCCTCCCGATGTTTTTTCTTGTATAATATTAATTAATTAAATCTTTGTGCACTAGTTAAATATTTTGTAAAAAGGCGGACTTAATGCCTGAGGCATTTTCTACCAGTCAACATTTGGGAGATGCAGAGACAAAACATGGCAGATGCAACAAAAGACTTACACTTAGCTAACATAATATTCGCTCACATATCTTTTGTTTCCAGAATCCACTTCACATGCATTATTGCAATCCCAAGATCCAATATGTTATTGCAATTTCCAGCAGTATGTTGATGCGGAACACCTCGCCACCAAATTGAATTTTTCTCTACCGCGTGCAGACAAACAGCTTGCCTTTATACTTGTCTTGAAATTGAAGTGGTATCGGTTTTGGGTTACCTTGCAGTGTTATTTCATGGTAGTTTATGTTTACTAGTAGTAATATTATAACTTGATTTTATGCTGTTCCACTTGTTAAGGGCTTATTCCACTTGGCTAATTTAGGGCGAATTCCACCAATGAAACTGAACGCGATCAGCTATTTGATGTAGAATACTGAAACTGAGACAGACCCTTCGTCGTTTAACACGCGGTTTCTGAATTGAGAATATGAAGTTGAGAACTTAGCGGTGTAAATCTAAATGGTTGTTAATGAATTCAAACAAGTGTAATCGCATTCAGCAAGTTTTCTGCAGAAGAATTCAGTAACTAATTCAGTTTAGTGGGATAAAAATAATGGCAAAGATTAATAGAAGTTATAGCAGTGTACGAACTCTACCATCTTATAGACCTCCCCAGTTAATTTACCTCTGACAGCGGCAACTCAATAGCAACCTGAAAGTAACGTTTTAGAGGACACTGTGGCGTAACTAGACTCGTTGAAAAGAAATTAAATGAAATGTTTATTTATGTAATATTAGATCATTTATCACACTTTACATATCAATATTTTGTTAGTCAGTATTTTAAAACTAGATCTTGCTGACTGATTCCTGAGAAGATTAATGCCGAAACAAATTCATAGGTCACCGCCAAATATTATATTATTATTATTAGGATTTTATGTGAGTCTTAGTAGCCTGGCCTTTTGATGAAGTAGTAGCAATCCAATAGCAACCTTATTGTAACGAAAATAAAGTACACTATGATTTTGACAGTGATGCAAGGGGAGAGGTAAAATAACTCTGAAAGGGCTGTAACGTGCCAGACTGTCAAGAGGTCTGACACATTGACAAATATGACATGAGTTTGCCAAGAGGCCCCGACATGGGGACATTGTTATGTAAAATGTGTGGTGGAAAATATAAAAGTTTAACCCTCAAGGGAAGCCTTTCAATAACCTGACCCATCCTGACCTCAAAGTATTACTATGCATGTATTTCGAGGCTCGATATTATGATGGATACAATATACGCCACACGGAGGGGCTTGTGGCTAAGTAATAACAGCCGGACTGTTCGATCGATCAGGTTAAGCTGCGCTTGCCGCGGTTGGCCCGTGGGTGGGTGAGCATCATTACATAACAAGACCCCTCCGTGCTTCGGAAAGCACGTTAAACCGTTGGTCCCGGCTATCGTTCGTGGACAGTCACCTTCAGGTCGTCCTAAACCCGAAAGTGTGTCAACCAGTCTTACTAAGGGGTTTCGTATTACCCAGCAACTGGGTTGTTGAGGTCAGATAGGCAATCGCTCCATGTAAAATACTGGTACTTAGCTGAATCCGGTTAGACTGGAAACGAACCCCGATATAGTTGGGAAAAGGCTAGGTAGATGATGATGACAATATACGCCACATCTTGCAGTTTACAAACTCTTTGCTATAAAGTGTGTCAGGCTATCTTGGAAGCACAGAGCATTTCGTTCAATCGAGTTATCTGGTGTTTCATAGATATTCTGTCAATAGATATGTTTAGCTTTGTTTTTCAGAGGAACTCAAACGATTGACGGTTTTTGCTGCTCCACATGGGGTCACAGACTGTATAACCAACATCTATACTATTTTTTTTTAAGAGGTAAAGTTTGTGAGTTTGTAGCAGTATGTACAAACGCCACATGCAAACTACGCGTCATAAACACAAAATCTTGCATCTCGCAAGCAGAGTTTACCGCGCATGTAGGGGGGTCTTCAGAACTACTGATCCAATTCCAAAAAATCTTTCACTATTGGGAAGCGGAAATTCAGGAGTGGGACAGGGCAGACAAGTAAAAAAAAATGGGAAGCTACAGTATTGCCGAGTGTCGAAGGATATGTTTTATGTTAATACAAGATATACAGTAGCTACTGTATAATAATATCACTCCAATAATTCCGTAATAGGTAGGTTAGGTATACCAGTGGACATCTAACCTACGTGCTAGCTATCTGTACAGTCAGTAAAATAATTTATTAGCAAATTGACACACTACACACATTTTCAGTGTTATATTAATTTCATGCAACTGTCAAAAAATCACAGATGTAACTTGAATATATACGGAGAAAAGTTCATAGTCAATTTGCTTAAATATTAATTTCCCTAACTTAACATCTCTGGGAGTCAGCACACATTTCGTTAGCTATGTGAAAAGTTCCATGTAACACAGACGAGCTTATTATCATGAAATGAGCAAAAAGCCAAAGTCCGGGCTGCTACTGCAAAATAATTCTGTCACGAAGTACCTAGCTCAGCTTTAGTACCCACAACCTAAAATCCTAACATCAGGCTTTTAACAAAGGTTTTTCCACAAACATAGACAACTTGCTCAAACATAAAAAACATAATCAGCCTATAATGTTCCCACTGCTGGGACACAGGCCTCCTCTCAGTGAAAGGGAGTGGGCCGTAATCCACCACGTGGGCCCAGTGCGGGTTGGCAGATGTCACATGTCTTCGAACTTTTGGTTCTAGGACATGCCGGTTTCCTCACGATGTTTTCCTTCACCGTTTTGAGAGCAGTGGTGATGAAAGTAAAACGCCTGTCTGGATTCGAACCTACGACCTACAACTTGTAAGTCGCGGCCGTTACCACTTGGCCACCACTGCTCTTGACATAAAGACATACGGGATACTCGTCTTTCCTAGTTTCTGGAAATTAAAAATCTCGTTTTTCCTTTTAACTTCCCCGTCAGCAAAGAAACCCACCAACACAATTATGTACGTGTCTATCCCCTTAGGATAGCGGGGGGAGGAGGGGGTAAGGGTTCGCCCTTGCAACAAATGTACCCTGCAAAGAGGATTTATTCCGAAATTATTTTGCGAAAGAAATCCTGTGTAAGAAAAATATTTTTGTTTTGATATCAAGTTTTCATGTGTATTAGATTTTGTTTTGGGTGTTTTTTTACTTCGGTTGTTACTGTACTGTAGTTTGGTTGTATTCAGTACAAATGTGGTGACAATAATACGACAATAAAAAATTAAAATACTGCTAGCATTTTAGTACTAATAATAGTCCAGTTAACAAAAGAGTTGTAGAATCGCTTAGGCCTAAGCGATTCATTCAGAGACTTGTTCATGGTGCTTACGAAGGGAACAAATTATAAGTCCTGACGTCTAGGGGTTGACCTTCTAGACGTCAGGACTTTTGAATTGTATGTTTGGAAACACAGTGTTCCCAATTTTTGATTTTTCGCATAACAATTTTAGATTTTTCTTTACACCAAATGAAAGCTCATAAAATTTTCTACAGCTTTTGTGCATCCACTTTTTCCGATTTTTCAATGTTTTCGAACTACACGCACCGGAAAAGTGAAAATTGTCGAAAAAACATATTTACCAAATGTGTTTCATACATAATTCATCTTGCTTATATGCATACCTCAACGTATTTAAAATATCGTTCTATTTCTGTAAATCTTTTGAAAATGATAGAGACACTGCCACAAAGTGATTTCTGATCCAAGCGGGCCATGGAATCGGGTTTTGTCAGAATAATGGTTTTAATTCAAAAAGGGCACGACGGTTGAAACCTGATTTTAAAAATAAACCTTGCTTCGTAATAAGGCCGTTGATCTTTATTGGCGCACAGTCTCAGTACTCGGCTTTTAAGCCTCAAAAAGACGACACCAAGAAAATTAAATAAATTTTTGCTGTCGTCTTTTTAAGGCTTACTGTACCTACTTGGATAACGGCTTACAAAAATTTTTATAAAATATATTATTGTGATAATAATTTGAATAAAAACATATTATTCGTTAAGTGTTTTGTACAGTAGAAAATAAAAAGTTAGTGGTTAATGCTGACATTCATTTTAACAGACAGACCCCAGACAGTGATCTATTTAAGTAAATCAATCAAGTTTATCAGAAAGAGTTTTAGTTTAACATCATGCAGATTATGTAATTAAAAGTAATTATGGCACAAAAAATAAACGCAAAGAAACGCAAGATCATTAAAGATAAATTAAATTAAGGTCATGTTTACAACAGGTCGTACATTTGATAAAGTAACTACTTATAAAAACGACATAGGATTAAAGAATCCTATGGCATCTACATAATGTCGTTAATTAAGGCCTAACGACTATATATATGTCACCAGGACACACCATCGCCACACCAACAAAATGTATACAACTCTATAGAGAGTCCGCATGGTTGCGCAACCATACATACATTTTATTGGCAGCGCGACTTGGCTGTGCGGCCATGGCGTCCCAGTGAGACACGGACATTAGGGAAACTATGGTCGCACAACCGAGGTTGCGCTGCCAAAAAAACATAATATGGTTGGTTGCGCAATCTATCGGACGCCACTAGAGATATCCACCATAAAGTTGTTTACATTTTGTTGGTAGTGCAACTATAGCTGCGCCACTACGGTGACGGGTCACACTACGAAGCGGCCACACTTACGTTTGTCATTGTGCACCGTGAGCGCGACGGTTAACGTTGACCGATTGTGTGGCCCCACCATTAAAAACCTAAGTGTAGCCGCTTCAACGTAATAATTCTCGCGTTAAATCTCTTTGATGTGCCACAAAATACCGCTACCCGAGCTACTTGGTTATTTTTGAGTAACGTCGTGGACGAATTTTTATAGAGGTGTTCAATCGGGCGCGAATAGTCGCGTGACTCCCTAGTCATGAAAACATTTAATGCACACAATTTTGCTAGAAATACTCAAAATCCTATTTACCTAAAATTTTGTTTAATTTTGATAATAATTAGAGGGCGACCCCTATCATAAATGATGTATAAATTTATAATATAGACTGGCACGAAATTGATGGCCTCAGATGCTCAACTTACAACCAAAATAGACAATAGATAGGAAGTATGGGGAAGAAGTATCCACATTATTTTAAATAATATTAATGAACGACTCGCCAACATGCAGATAAACCCTGAGAGGTATTCGTTGTGTGGTTAAAACTAAATGTGAATTAGGTTAAGTGTTTTAGAAATTATATGATAAAATAAAATAGTAATGTGGGAAGACTCGATCACGAGTATATATAAAATGGCGCGATTATTATTTTACGAGAAAAATGCTTTTGAAGTTTGTAGCTTTAAGGCAACTAGCAAGATTGATAATCTTATTATACCACGGTCTTAGAGACAATGTGTTCCTGACAACTATTAGTTCAACAATTTTAGTAGTTATCATCATCTGCCTAGCCTTTTCCCAACTATGTTGGGGTCGGCTTCCAGTCTAACCGGATGCAGCTGAATACCAGTATTTTACATGGAGCGACTGCCTATCTGACCTCCACAACCCAGTTACTGGGTAATACGATACCCCTTGGTAAGACTGGTTGTCAGACTTTCGGGCTTCTGACTACCCGTAACGACTGTCAAAGATCCACGAATGACAGCCGGGACCAACGGCTTAACGTGCTTTCCGAGGCACGGAGGGGTCTCAGTATGTAAAGATGGTCACCCATCCACAGACCAACCGCGGCAAGCGTAGCCTAACCTGACCGATCGACCTGTGCGGCTGTTATTATTTAGCCACGGACCCCACCAATTTTAGTAGTTAATAACGATCAAATTCGCAAAACATGTATTCTATTGTTGAAACAGACAGTGTCAAGAGCGACGGCCGGAGTGTAATAGAATGTAAATATTGGTAATAAATAAAATCAAAATCGGCAGTGTGAGTGAGACTGAAAAGCGAAAAATATTTCTTAGTTCAATGTTCATTGTTTGGGACCGCACAAGTAAGTTTTTTTGTAAAGAGATTTTCTTTTTTACTAAGCTAGTTGGCCTTGCATGCCAAGAGAAATTATTATCTATACATTGTAACGAGTTTATTTGTCAGATAAAATACAATTTAGTATATGATTAGAAAATACAAGAAAAGTAAAAAACAAGGGAGGAGGAGTATGCCAGGCCTCAGTAGTGACCCTCTGGCAGGAAGCGGCTGCAGCAGGCAACGGTTCCCAGAGGGCAGAGGCTCCAGTAGGAGGCGGTCCTCAGCGGGCAGGAGCTCCAGCAGAAATCGGTCCGCAGCGGAAGAGGCTCACTGCTGGTAGTGACCTCCGCAGGTAGAAGCCTCCGCAGCGGCCCTCAGCAGAGAGTGGTCCTCCGCAGGGAGAAGCCTCGCAACGTCTCTCAGCAGGGAGTAATCCTCCACAGGGAGAAACCTCGCAACGTCCCTCAGCAGGGAGTAATCCTCCGCAGGGAGAAACCTCCGCAACGTCCCTCAGCAGGAGGCAGTCGCAGATAGACGGAGGTAGAATCCGAGAGAATGCTGCTGTACCAAGGTCGAGGATAGACTGCTGCTGTACAAGAGTCGAGGATTAACTGCTGCTTGAAAGTCAAGGATAAAAAACCTGCTTCTTCTGACGGGCCACGCTTTTATACCCGTCAGCTAGCCTTCATAATTATTCTTCTTTTCCATTTTTAAATAGTATCAGCCAGTTTTAAAAATCATTTTTCTTTTCCACTAACAAATGGTTTCTTCAAATGTAGTGGATCCGAATATATCGGACCCTTTGAGTGCGTAAATTTAGAATTAAGTTATTCAGTACAATCATTATATAAAAATTAAATGAATACAATATTTTATAGCGAAATCAATAAGAATGATTTTAGTTATATAAACCAAAAAGTAGTACCTATCATAGACTAAGACAGACAGAAAAATAAAAGGAACTGACAGTTTGACATTTGACAGAAGTGTCACAACAACATGAAAATTAACAAGTAAAGATATTATAAATAAAAGGATGATAAATGAGATGAGAAATAGTATTATGAATGATGAGAAATAGTATTATGAATGACGTAAGTATACATAAATACTATATTTCCCCAACGACCCCGAGAAAATTTTTGGCCTAGGACAAAAATTTTGTTAAGGTTAAAGTATTACAACATTCACAAAACTTACATAACTCATTCAAACACACCGACATCTTACGTAAGTGTCAGGTAGGATTCACATTCAATGATCACTACTCAACCTGATAAAACAATAACTTTAAGGCTTATTTTCGGAGTTGTAATCCGCTCACGTCTAAAACCACTAATGAGATGAGATTTTAACGAAGGCTTGTTTAAGGAGTTGTTATCCGCTCCAAAAAATACCTATGGTTTAGCGCCATAGATATCGGTAATGATGGGGTAGGCCATCATACCGTAGAGACTATTGGGGTAGACCAATAGTATAGAAGTTTAACAAGGGCTTATTTTTATGGAGTTGTCAGCCGCTCCAAAAGATACCTATGGTTTAGAGCCATAGATATCGGTAATGATGGGGTAGGCCATCATACCGTAGAGACTATTGGGGTAGACCAATAGTATAGAAGTTATAGAAAAATGAACCGATGAATGATTAAAAGATAATAGTTTTAATTTACCGAAAAAGAAGAAAGGGAAGAGTCATGAGTATGAAGAAATTATATTTTAAAATCTTTAATATGCCATTTAGTTTGATTGCCTCTTTGATCCTCCAGTATATAAACTAATGGGGATATTTTTTGCAACACAGTGGACTTCACATATTTCGGCGCTAATTTTGCGCTAAAATAAGTACCAGCCTGACTATTTACATAGTTTCTTCGCCAGACTGTATCTCCTACGTTATATTCTTTAAAGGTATGACTTTCGTTATAACGAGAAGAGTTACGAGCATGAGCAATATAGAGGGCTATCTGAACTTTATCGAAAGTTGCAGACAATAATCCTATGTTATTAGCATAGATATCCCTAGGAAGAAAAACGATTTCATCAAGATTATTAGTTGCTGTATAAAGTGAGCCAGAAGTAACTGTTTCGCGTCCGAAGCACAAAAAGTTAGGAGAGAAACCAGTGGTTACATTAGTTGTGTTGTTCATAGTGTATTGGATTTTAGGAAGGTGAATATCCCAAGATCTATGGTCATCACCAACCAAAGATGACAAAGCTGTGATTATAGTACGATTGTATCTTTCAGTTGGATTAACTTGAGGGCAATAGTGAGGAGAGAAAAATATATGTGGTATGTTAAATCTGCCCAGAAAGTTGCGAAATTCATGGGATTGGAATTGTGATCCATTGTCCATAATAATGGTTTGAGGTACTCCATGAACTAGAAAAACAAAATTTTCTAAGTTAGAGATGATGTTAGCACTAGTGGCCCGTTTTAGTGGAAAGATTAGGGAATATTTAGTAAAACAACAATTAACCACTAAAATAAATTGATTTCTACGTCTGGTCATTGGTAGAGGACCTATTAGATCCAGGGAAATTGTTTGAAAGGGCCTGGAACAAATTTTTGGTTTGCCCATAAGGCCAAAGGGAGAGTGATTTGCATGTTTGTAAGCTAAGCAATTATCACAGATAGAAATTACCTTAGCGATGTCCCTAAACATAGCCGGCCAGTAATATAGAAGTGATAATTTTTTATAAGTTTTAAAGATTCCTAAATGAGGTTGGTCTATGGACCCATGATTATCTTTGACCAGGGTTTCCCGGAGATTAGGATGAGGAACTTCTTTCCACGCAAAATCCTCAGTTAACGCGTTAGGAGATTGAGTATAGCGTAATAATTTATTTTCACGAATAGTATAATTGGGATATTGATCAGGATTGCTACGACATTCTAAAAGTAATTTGTTATAGTGTTCTAATGCTGGAGATATAGGTTGGGGATCAAGTGAAACCGGATTAACGCCAAGTGAATATGATGTAGAATTACGAGAGAGTAAATCAGGGACTAAGTTGTCTTTACCTCTTTTGTGTTTTAGAATAAAATTAAAAGATGACAACCTAAGAGCCCACCGCGCGAGTCTACCAGATGGATTAGATAATTTTAGAAACCATTTAAGTGCTGCGTGGTCTGTATAAACAGTAAATTGTTTACCATTGTCAATATAACAACGCCAATGTTCTAAAGCTGAGATTACTGCAAGAGTTTCTCTTTCTGTAGTTGAGTAATTTCGTTCATTTTTATTAAGAGATTTGCTCATATAGGCAATAACTACTTCTTTGTCGTCTTTTACTTGTGTTAACATACCTCCGATTGCAAAGTTAGAAGCATCGCAATGTACCGAGAAAGGGAGGTCATAATCTGGACAAGCTAGTATTGGAGCAGTAACAAGAGCTTCTTTTAGTTTATTAAAAGCTAAGGTAGCTTCTGTATTCCAAATGAATTTAGGAGCATTTTTACCGGAAGAAGTTAATTTATTAAGTGGAGTTGCAATTGCGCTGAAGTTGGGAATAAAACGTCGAAACCAACTACATGTTCCAATAAATCGTCTAACTTCTTTACGAGAAGTGGGGGTAGGGAATTCGAGTATTGCTTTAATTTTAGCCGGATCTGATCGTAAACCTTGTTCATCTACAATGTATCCTAAGTATTTAAGTTCATTTTTAAAGAATTGACTTTTATCAAAGTTAATAGTTAATCTAGCTAACTTTAATTTCTCCAGAACTTTAACTAGATAAGAGATATGTTCTTCAAATGATTCCGAGATGATAATTATATCATCAAGGTAACAAAAGACTTTGTTGTCAAATTCAGGGGTAAAAAGCATGTCCATAAGTCTTTGTTGAGTAGCTGGGGCATTAGTTAAACCAAAAGGCATGATAACAAAGCGATACATGCCGCGACCAGGGACATAAAAAGCTGTTTTATCTTTATCTGATTCGTCCTTTAAAGGGATCTCCCAAAATGCTTTAGCAATATCAATGCTTGAAAGAAATTTAGCGTTTTTAAGGTTATCTAAAATTTCATTAACAAACGGAAGGCTGTACGCGTCTCTACGTGTAACTGAATTTAGTTTACGACTATCAACACAGAATCGCCATTCGCCATTTTTTTTAGGTGTAATGATAACCGGAGAAAGCCAAGGACTTTCGCATTTTTCAATAACGCCCCATTCTAACATTTTATCGACTTCTTTAATGAGAGCTTTTTGTTTTTCAGGGGAAAGACGATAACATCGTTGTTTAATTGGAGGAGTATCACCTGTATCAATATGGTGATTGATAAGATGAGTGCGGCCTAGTATTCCTCTACTTTCAAAGGATATAGCTTTAAATCGTTCAATCATATCATTAGCGATAGTTTTTTGCTCTAAAGATAGATTATTATAAGGAAGTACTTGTTTAGTTTCAGTAACCCCTGAACATTTAGAATTTGCTTTAAAAGCCGAAGAAAGTATGTGTGGAACAAGGTTAAACTTTTTCCAAAAGTCGACTCCTAAAATAATTGAAGGAGATATGTTAGGAAATACGAAGGCTTGAATTAGATGAGTTTGATTATTGTATCTAATTGGAATATCAATTGAGCCAAGGGATTTACTTTTATTATTACTGGCTGTAGTAATAGTCATTGGAAAAGACTTGGATAGCTTGAAGCCTAATTTTAAAATTTCTAGGTGAGAGTTATTACCAAGTATTGTAATAGAACTGCCACTATCTAGTAAGCCGGAAAATATTTTGTCATTGATAGAAATATCAATAAAAGGACGATTAAAATCTTTTTCATTATTGTATAGTGAAGTGATTTTGTAACAATGAAAGAAATTTTTTATAGTTTGTAACCAATCATGCCAGTCTGATTGATTAAAGTTTTTGTTATCCAAGTCGTTGTTTAGTTTTTTGAGTATTTAGTTTTATTACAGTTAGGGCAATCAATAGATTTGACATTTTTTAAACCACATCTAAAACAAATAATTAATGTACGAGGTTGAGTGCAATTAGTTAGTGTATGACCATTAGTGCGGCAGCGTACACAAAAGGCATTATAATTAACTTTAATTGTATTAACTTGAGGTTTATTGTTAGAATGATTAAAATTTGTCCTAGTAGGGAAAGCGTAAGAAGTTGAGGGTTTTAAAGTTGAGTTAGTTGATTTATAGTTAAATTCAACAGTTAGAGGGTTTTTAGTAGTTTGAGGTTCATTGAAAAGTTTCTCTTTATCCAAAAATTCTTCATATTTTTGACAACATGAAATAAGCGCATGAATAGAGTCAATATTATTATTCGCGATGTAAGGTGAATAACACGGACGAATATTACGAATAATAATTTGGAGTTTTTTAGTTTCCGTTAGTTTTTCTGAAAGTCGGGAAAACATGCCAGTTAAAATGGAAACAAAAATAACAATAGATTCATCTTTGCCTTGAGTTCGGCTATTAATGGCTTCTAATAATTTATGGTCATAGTCGAAACCGCCAAAGTCTTTTATTAAAGCTTCGCATAATTCGCTCCATGATAATAAAGAGTCACGTTTAAAACGAAACCAGTGTAAAGCGTTATCAGTCAATAATTCAAACGCATGATCTAGTAGTTTGTCCCGAGAAATATTTCTAGAAATACTAAATTCTTGAATTTTCTGAATAAAGGAACGCGGACAAGAGTTTCCGTCGTATTTTATTCGTTTTAAGTCGTTAAGGGAATTATTAGAAACAGAATTTAGTGGTTGAGATTGAATGTCGGGAAGCATAGTATGGAACATTGTGTCATTGGGGCTATTAGGAGTTGAAGAAGGGCGGTTAATTTCTATAGGTTGAAGATTAATATTGGGAACAGTTAAAGAATTAAATTTTAATTCCAAGTTAAGAAATCTTTCCTTAGTTTTAGAGAAACGATGTACCTCTGATGAATCTGAATCAATGTCAATCCTCTCTAGTCGAAAGTATAGGTGGTTAATATAAGTTTTAATTTTTTTATTTAGCCTTTGATTACCCTGTTCCAAAGATAGTATTTTTGATTCGATATAATTTAGAGTAATGGAAAGTTCATCCAAATCAGTTTTAACATCTAATATTGAATCCAAAATCTCTTCAGATGGTTTACTTGGCGCGAGTTGAACAATTTGTTTTTTAAGTTGTATTATTGTATCTTTTGGTTCTTCTAATCTTATTTTTATCTCATATTCTAGCTCAGCTTTATTTAAAAGTTCAAAGAAAATAATTCTATCCATGATAAAAGTTAGAGAGTGTTAGAGAGCACTAGGACAGTTTAAGAGGACTCTTAGCGGATTTTGTAGAGAGCACGAGGGAGGACTCAATGAGTTTAGAGAGAGTAGAAAATTATAAAGTGAAGAGTTAAGTAGATATGAGATGAGGTGAGAGGTGAGTTAGAGGTTGAGGTTGATGAAAAGATGATACAATATGCTTGCCAAATTATACTCACTTGAGGAAGTGTTAATTTAGAATTTTGGGAGGTGGGTTCGTGAGGAGGGCGCCAATCTGTAACGAGTTTATTTGTCAGATAAAATACAATTTAGTATATGATTAGAAAATACAAGAAAAGTAAAAAACAAGGGAGGAGGAGTATGCCAGGCCTCAGTAGTGACCCTCTGGCAGGAAGCGGCTGCAGCAGGCAACGGTTCCCAGAGGGCAGAGGCTCCAGTAGGAGGCGGTCCTCAGCGGGCAGGAGCTCCAGCAGAAATCGGTCCGCAGCGGAAGAGGCTCACTGCTGGTAGTGACCTCCGCAGGTAGAAGCCTCCGCAGCGGCCCTCAGCAGAGAGTGGTCCTCCGCAGGGAGAAGCCTCGCAACGTCTCTCAGCAGGGAGTAATCCTCCACAGGGAGAAACCTCGCAACGTCCCTCAGCAGGGAGTAATCCTCCGCAGGGAGAAACCTCCGCAACGTCCCTCAGCAGGAGGCAGTCGCAGATAGACGGAGGTAGAATCCGAGAGAATGCTGCTGTACCAAGGTCGAGGATAGACTGCTGCTGTACAAGAGTCGAGGATTAACTGCTGCTTGAAAGTCAAGGATAAAAAACCTGCTTCTTCTGACGGGCCACGCTTTTATACCCGTCAGCTAGCCTTCATAATTATTCTTCTTTTCCATTTTTAAATAGTATCAGCCAGTTTTAAAAATCATTTTTCTTTTCCACTAACAAATGGTTTCTTCAAATGTAGTGGATCCGAATATATCGGACCCTTTGAGTGCGTAAATTTAGAATTAAGTTATTCAGTACAATCATTATATAAAAATTAAATGAATACAATATTTTATAGCGAAATCAATAAGAATGATTTTAGTTATATAAACCAAAAAGTAGTACCTATCATAGACTAAGACAGACAGAAAAATAAAAGGAACTGACAGTTTGACATTTGACAGAAGTGTCACAACAACATGAAAATTAACAAGTAAAGATATTATAAATAAAAGGATGATAAATGAGATGAGAAATAGTATTATGAATGATGAGAAATAGTATTATGAATGACGTAAGTATACATAAATACTATAACATATAATAAAATCGTAGGAAAGTCAAAACTGTACATTGAATATTTTTTTAAAAGAATACTTGGGGCGTGATCTACAATCGATTTCGAAGCCGAAAATATAGTTTTTAGAATTTTTGTCTGTTTGTCTGATTGTCTGTATGTATGTCCGGGCTAATCTCAAAAAGTGCTGCATGGATTTACATCAAATTTTGCATGAATATTACTAAGAGGTCGGGTCAACATATAGGCTACATATCATCATGCTATCACCTACGGGGGAGGAGCTGTGAATCTTTATTTTCCTTACGCATTCTGTGACAGCGTGTAATCTAACGACGCATATTTAAATGTTGTTTTTGAGTAAGCCATGCTATTATCTAGCTTTACACTATAAAAACTACGCCATTTAAGTAACTTGGGCAGAGAAACATAGTTTAATTAATGTTAGTAGTACAAAGAAAATTTAGAAGCAGCGCCATCTATGAGATTTCATAAAAATCAAATCAAGTTACATGTTAACAATTTTTGGAAATTAATAATTTAAATTTGATCATGTTGGCGAGGTTAGTAGTTAGTTATTCTTAAAATTCATAGATGGTAATGTGCATTTTCTTCATAAAAGTTGTATCGTATAGTTCGGTTTGACAAATTCAAGGTCCAACAAAACCCTCAAAAACTTGAGCAGAGTTGAGGAAGACAATAAAAAAAAATGCGGTGTTAAGTATTACAAAAAAGTTATGTTCATTGATGATGATCATTTCTTCATCAATTTCATGTTGTTAGTACAAAGTAAACATTGACTGTTAATACTTTTGTTCGGTATTTATCTGTGTGATTATTGCTTGGTAATTAATATATTTTCATGTCGTATACCTAATTATAAACTTAAATGTGATGTAAAACGTCACCTTCTCGACGGTGACCAAAATTGGGATGACACCCTCGCGGAGGCGAGCGTCAGTGACAGTCCCAGCCGCATGCGTCATCTGTTTGCCGTCATCTTGGTGTTTTGCGGAGTCGCGAACCCGGTAGATTTGTGGGAGAAGTATCGCCATCATCTGTCTGAAGATTTTCTACGAGCTTTGAGGCGTGCTACTGGAGACGAAGTCGAAGTAACTAATGAACGCGTGCTGAACACCCGTCTCAGTTCACTTCAAGATGTGGTCATTTCTATCGGCGGCAATCCACTGATCGAATACGGGTTACCAGCTCCCCAATCATCACCGCATCAAGACCGTGGAAATCGGGAGTATAACGCTGAGACAAATTATGATCCGGGCGAAATGACCACCATACGAAATGACCATGTCGCTTTGTTCTCTTCAGAGCAAAAACAAACTTATGACACCGTCCTTGAAAGCGTTGGCCAAAACCAGGGTAAAATGTTTTTCTTGGATGCTCTTGGTGGAACAGGAAAAACATTTGTTACCACTGGCATACTTGCAGAGGTCAGTAGGCAAGGCAAAATTGCTATTGCTGTAGCTTCGTCGGGAATCGCTGCCACACTGCTTCCGAGTGGCAAGACAGCACATGCCATGTTTAAAATTCCCATCGATTTAGAGAGCGCCGAAACGCCTGTTTGTGGTGTGTCACGTAACAGCGATAAGGGACACGTGCTTAAGGATTGCTCTCTGATCGTATGGGATGAGTGTACGATGGCCAATAGGAAGGCAGTTGAGGCCGTGGACAGAATCCTGCAGGACATGTGCAGGAACGAACATTTGATGGGTGGTGTCACAGTTCTGTTCAGTGGCGATTTCCCGCAAAAGTTTCCCGTGGTGACACGGGAATCGAGGACTGACGAGGTGAATGCTTCGTTGAAACGATCTACGTTGTGGTCACGAGTTCGTACGCTGCGCTTGACCATTAATATGAGAGCTCGACTCGGCGGCAATGCACGTGCTCAAGAATTCTCCGATGTCCTTCTAAGTCTTGGCGAAGGCACTCTACCAGAAGAGAGAGGTGGACAGGTGGTGCTTCCAGAGTCTCTCGGTAGAGTGGTATCCAGCTTAGAAGAACTCATTCGCTGTGTGTACATCAGTCGTATACCGCACCAGCAGAATTCTTGGGTGTGTGAGCGGGCCATTTTGACGCCCAAAAATGATCAGGCTGCAGCAATTAACGAATGCATTCTCTCGGAAATTGAGGGGAATGAAGTGGTCTACACCTCGATAAACACTGTTATCGAGCAAAATGACGCCACACATTATCCCGTGGGATTTCTGAACTCTCTGTCAGCAAGTTCACTTCCAGCGCATACCATCAAGCTAAAGGTCGGCCCGATTATGCTTCTTCGGAACCTATCTCCTCCGAAGTTTTGTAACGGGACCCGCCTTAAAGTCATCTCGCTCCACAGACACACCATTGAGGCGGAAATTCTTACGGGTTGTGGCGTCGGCGAGGCAGTATTTATACCACGCATTCCCCTCATACCTCATAACTTCCCGTTCCAGTTCAAGCGCGTACAGTTCCCCGTGAGTGTTTGCTTCGCGATGACCATCAATAAGTCGCAGGGGAAGACACTGAGGGCAGCGGGTGTCGACCTCAGGACGATTTGCTTCTCACACGCAATTGTACGTCGCTTGCTCCCGTGTCACCAGTCCTGACTCTCTTTACATTTTGGCTCCTGGCAGCATAACTACCAACGTAGTTTATAGGAAAGTGTTGTAAGGTATGATACCTTTGCACGTATTTTTACTCTTTTGTGTCCTGGAATGTATTCCTGAATTATTTTCTCTATTTCCTTCAGTCACATCTTATGACTGAACTCAGCAGGATTCCCATATAACTCTCTTCACTTGCTTCACTTGCAAAAAAAACTTATTTTTTAATGCTATTTTAAAAGTTGTTTACTTATAATGCTATAGCGACACTGCCAATCTTAGGTATTTTTGGTGCTGTAGAGCCTTCACGCAGACGACGTCGCGGGCAGCAGCTAGTAAGTAATATTTTTCCAATTTCATTTTCTTTTACTATGTTATGTTTTAATGATTTTTGTTGAAATAAAAAAAACTGTAATAGATACAAGATATCCATTTATTGTTCCTGGAATAATATTCACATAAATCTCTATTAACTCCATTTTTGCAAATTTCGGAAAAAGGGGAATGGAGGAAAAACTATGCGGCATAAATGAAAATAATAAAAAAGGTTTAAAAACTAAAACCCGACTACTGATAAGGGTGAAATAAGAAGGTACCTTCTCGTGGTCGCATGCCGCTGTACATACATATAAGCTATGGCAGTATGCGACCACGGGAAGGTACAGACGCCAGCACATCAAGCTACCCGAAACTGTCAAATTTTCCTAATCAACATTGAACCTTATGCTTTAGCCATAAAGTTGAAAATATATTAAAGAAATTTGACAGATTGTAGTAGCTTGATGTGCTGGCGTCTGTACTTTCTTGTTTCATACTTTTCAGTAGTCGGGTTTTAGTTTTTAAACTTTTTTTTATTTAATTATTTTGGGGCTTATTTCAGTCATATTTATAGTTTTTAAATTTAACTTAGTTACTTGAGTTGAAAAGGGGATTGAAGATTTTCATATGAAGCCAGACATACATATCTGAGAATGATAATTTCAAACATCTGTGCAATAAGATGGTAAGCAAGTGCAAAATATATGAATATCACGTGATCAATTTTATTTTAAACGCTCATCATCATCTGCCTAGCCTTTTCCCAACTATGCTGGGGTCAGCTTCCAGTCTAACCGGATGCAGCTGAATACCAGTATTTTACATGGAGCGACTGCCCATCTGACCTCCACAAACCAGTTACTGGGTAATACCATACCCCTTGGTAAGACTTGTTATTAGATTTTCGGGCTTCTGACGACCCGTAACGACTGTCAAAGATCCACGAATGACAGCCGGGACCAACGGCTTAATGTGTTTTCCGAGGCATGGAGGGGTCTTGATATGTAAAGATGGTCACCCATCCACGGACCAACCGCGGCAAGCTAAACGCTAATATCTTGAAAACGTGACACCTTACAGGTTTTGGTCTTATTGTGTTTTCTATTTGCATTGATGTCAGCAGCTATCGTTTTGAAAACGGCAACGGAACTGCAAAGATTTTTCGACCCCCTATTTCGGCTCCCATTGCAATGAAACCAGTAAAATCTTTTCAATTCTTTCATATAAAAATTTACAAAATATATAAGATTTGTTCCGCATTCATCCCACGTTTTCGTCCCACTTTAAAAAAAAAAAAACTCCATAATCGCCCCATGTTAATAATTTTGTTTGAAAATATTCCAAAATCCTATTATGAAACTTCAATGAACTTTCAGAAAACCCACGATTGCCTGACAGATTTAAATACCTTTGCTGTTTTTATTATGAAAGTAAAATGAGCGTTTATTAATAATTTTGAAACATTTTTGTAGACAGAAAATTCAGATATAGGTCTAACCCTCGATCTTATTTTAATGGAATATCAAGTGAAAAGTTAAGGGTGAAACAAAAGGTAGTAGGTAATTTAAGTACTGTAGGAGAGTTTTATGAGCTCTCTGGGTACCGGGAGACATCAATTAAAACTCCGTTTTATCGTATATGATCAATAACTGCTGAGGAGTTCGTTGCGCAACGTCTTCTTCCGAGCGAAAGCACTAGGAAGGGGCGAGGGCCATTTTGTGGGACTGTCTTTTGTCATTTTGACTTTCAAAAACTGCTAATTCTCAGCCTAATTTGAGTAAATAACTTTTGATTTAAATTATTCCTAGAAATCGTTTTATGTGCTTTTTAAATTTATTTCCTAGTCCCCTGGCTTGTTAGCCAAATCTGACACCTACTGTTATACCTATTCTCAATTTGTATTGGCGTTTATCTTATAATGTTATGCCATTATCTTAAAATTACCAAAAAGGTTGCACGCCACAAACCATGCAGATCATAATCTCTATAGTACAGTCACAGTTAAAAAACGTTCATCACCTTAAGATCTATTTTTGTTTACCTGGTGCGCGATATTGCGTCATAACGTCAATATCAGGGATGATACTCAGTCATCTTCTTTACATGTCAGAGAAAACTAAAAATTAAACACTGGCAGGTAATGACATGACTCTGATAAATAAATGAAACAGTTTTTATTAAAATAGAATCAGTTTCGCCATACAGCGGGGCAAACACTGACCTGTATCATACACTAGTTTATTAGAGGTCACTAGGGGCAAAGCTGTCAGCCTTTTGGGCACTTTTCTATTGAGAGCAATGTGGACGGATTTTTTAATGCCCTATTATTGTTATCCCCTTTTATATACTTCGTGTAAGTACAACATATTATTGTTTATTAATTTTAAGTCTGTTAGCTTTTATTAAATAAATATTATCTACTTTGAAAAAAAAAATTATACCTTATCTCCAAGTGTGCAAAACTAAAATGTGCCTCTCCTTCAGAAACGGGAAACAAATGAACTGAAATCCAAAGGCTTAACTCCAGAATTAAAGGTTCCGTATGTCGGTATATGAGCCGAGAGCGTAGTCTGTGACGAATTTAACGTTCGCTTTGCCAAACTTTTAATGAAAACGGCTGCTACGACGAAAACCTCTCGCAGGAGGCATTTTAATTACATTTCGCACATTTTGTTGACCATTAAGAGTATTTTTGGGTGTTCGCATGTTTCAGTAAAAGGATTGCGTGTGTTTTGATCGTTGGGTTTTTTATAGGAAGTGTAATGTTGTCAGGCTTTTTTTAAGCGACTATAGAAATCGTAAGTTGTTTTAGAATTTGAAGTGCGTTTTCTTTTAGCATGTAGATAGGTAAAGCGATAAAGTGCTTCAAGATGACGACGTATCAAGTCGTTTTGCTCAATTGTCCAAATAGTTTCATGACATGTTTCGTGACATTATCAAGTTGCTAATAACAAGCCTCCACAGATATATAACATATCGATTACCAAAAGCTTTTAAATTATGCTGAGCGTTGGCCGCTTTGCGTAGATGTGACTGCACCAAATTGGATAATTCTTTTTTTTTGCTCTGTTCGGTATTGCCAGGACAAGGTTTGTATGAAAGAAAATTTCGGAAATTCGAAGAAAAAAAATTGCACCCGAGCGAAGCTGGGGCGGACCGCTAGTTTTAACTAAATCGACACAATAATGAGTTTGTCAGTTTATCATTCCGATAAACAAAAGAATCCACAATCGTCCCAATTAAAAATTTTGAATTCGATGGCCGGTTACAAAACCTCCTTTGACCCACGGTATTCCAGAAAAAAACAAAAAAGGAACACAATTTTTTTCTTAGAGATTTCACGTAATTGATCAAAATGACAGATTGTACTCTTTTGGAATCTCAGACCTATTAATTATGAAGATTCCTCAAAGGAATGGGGACGTGTTACAATCGTCCAGATCTTGGTAGGCTCATCAATCAGAGGTAACATTTGATTGTTCGTAATGGATGGTAACGAATCTTGAGGGATTTTACATTTTTTTTTGTTATTTTGTTATAATTGTGGGTTGATATTTCCTGAAACGGAACAAAGGAAGGTAGGTTTGAATGCGTGCAATTTTGTCTGCTTCTTCACAATAACGCAGTTTATGACCTGCATAATGCGTTGTTCAGACTGAGGCGGTGGCTGTGTCTGACAGTTTTACGATAGTAATTGAACTATCTGACATGTTCATATCAAATATGTCAGATAATACAATTACTGTCAAACACAAAGCATTTTATTTCAATTAAATCAATTACAGGCACTTTTGAACTGTCGAGGAGTCGGTCATTCCAACGCGTAGTAGGTTCCCATGGAGAAGAACGTGCAAAAATGTCCATGATTATTACCTATTTTATTATTCTTATTGTGGTAATAATAAATAAATAGACCAGCACCCTAATTGCGTTTACACACTCTCAATCACAATCCAAGGGTTTTGAAGGAAATTTCTAATCCATTGCTTGATAGGTTTGAAAAAAATGTCTTCTCAACAACGTAAATAACGAAATGAACGTGGCTCAACTGTCAAATTGAAAGAAATTGCGAGCAATTGTCATTTTATGTGTGTTGCGCAATAATTACCCCACAGGTGCTTTGCAAGACCTTACAATAGCAAAGATTGACTACCAAAAATCATTTAATACTAATAATCAGTTACATAGCTTATATTTATTTACACGTTTTGTCTCATGCAGTAGAGTTGACATTGACGTTTATCGAGACACATCGAAGCAAACAATGATTTTCATTTCGTTTTTGCACAGACAGTCTGTATTTCGCGTTTTATTAGACATTTATTTGATAGAATCTTGTTATATTGTGTGTATCGAAACGTGTGAATGTCAGCGGCTTATCCTCCAATATGTTAAGATTTTTATTCGTTTATTTTGCTACAAAGCTTTTACGAGATACGCATGCACAGTGAACGAGTTTGGTACTCAGGCAAAGATGTGAATCGCTAGATTCGCCCTACCGCATCAAATGATTCTGTTTCTGTTTCGTTGACATTTGAATAGTATGGTTTTGCTCACTCATACTGAAAATCGTACCCATCTATTGTTTCATGTGTGATATAAGAGTTCACTGTTATCATAATGGACATTTTTTCACGCGACTTAAGTACTGTGAGAGCAAATCTAACGCTTTAAATTTTTGTATCCAGGCAGACGATACACATTTAAGCACTAAGTACATAAATTACATTTTAATAGTGAGTATCGAAACGGTGAAGGAAAACATCGTGTGGAAACCGGCATGTCCTGAAACGAAAAAATCGATGACATGAGACATCTACCAACCGGCACTGGGTCCGCGCGGTGGATAACGGCCCACTTCCTCTCACCGAGAGGAGGCCTGTGACCCAGCAGTGGGAACATTATTATGCTGATTATGCTGGTGAGTGTCTTATGCCTATTTTCACTAACGTTAAGTTTAGCAAAACCTATTTAGATAATGTCTAATGTAAACAGATTCCTAAGCTTCCACTTCTGTTTCACAATTAATTTCTCAATGAGCAAATCGTAAGCTTGGAAATCTATATTGTTGACGCTAACTGTCAGTGGTTTTTAAGTCTTGTCAATTTTGTTAAAAATTGGTTGCTAAGCAACCCGCAAGATTTAAAAATTAAATTAGATTAAATTTATTTATTTCCATTGCTGACTTTTCCAACGCCACATAATTTTATCCGAGGAATAATTTTCAGTTTTTGACAGGTCTTCAACACAAAATCTGTCAGACGTCAATTTTATTCCACGAATAAAAATTATCTGTGGATTGAAAAATCAGTCCTTAACCCTATTTAATTAGACTTAGCCTAGATATCATACCTTATTTATTGAAATTCATTTAGCTGTTAGAATACTTCGAGGATATACCTATACTACATACATAGGTACAACAATAAATAGATAAAAGAGAACAAAATACAAAGATACATTGAGTTGGCGTTAAAACATAGCCCTGTCTTTGCTATTGCACAGTTGAGTAATAAGAAAAATCTACGCAGGAGTAAGACGTGCCCATTAAAAGATACGTCAGCTTATAAGACCTAGTATTTCTCTTTAACTTTTCTTTAGATTTATAACTTATTCTTTTTATAGACGTCAAAAGTGCCACTTTGAAAATGTTATGCGGATTCCGCTAGAGAAAGTATTAATAAAAGAATGTCTTGGAGATCCTATCGCACCTTTTTTACAAGGTTTTATTTAATTTGCACTGTTCGTATGTGTGTATGTTTGTAAGGAGGTAATAGGAGAAGCCTATGGGCCTCTGCTATTGCACGCCATTCAACTCGATTTTCGGCAACTCTCATCCAGCTGCTACCAGCCATTCTACGAAGATCGTCGCTCCACCTAGCCTGAGGGCATCCCACCTTACGTTTACCGATTTTTACGAATGTTTGGGAAACACTGTTCTAGAGCGTTTCCACTCACATCTGCCTTGTAAATACCTCTTGTTAGTCACCTTTCATTCACATGACCAAACCAGCTGAGCAAACTTTTTTCAATTTTCGACACTACATATTCATTCAAACTGCACCGTTGCCTTATTATAACATCATCACCTACTACAAAAATCAAAATCAAAAATATTTTTATTTGACATAAACCTACATGGGCACTTATGAAACGTCAGAAGCTAGGTGCACGGTTCCAATTGGTCGTTTCCTATGGAGAAGAACCGGCAAGAAACTCCACGGTTACTCTTTTTAAAATTAATTGGCTTTTACAATGTTTTCAAATTACAGTAGGTATGGGAGGACAGCGTAGGCCTGTTAACAAGTATCAGGTCCTTGATAAAATAAAAAATGGTCTACAGATCTAAAGTCTACAAGGCTTACAAAGTCCTCAAATTTACAAAATAAGAATGTATCAAAAGGATAAATAAAATATAAAAATCTACGAAAACCAAGAGATATGATTGCCATTTCAACCACTAATAAAGAGGTGAAAACTTAAAATTGTCTGTATATAATGTCAAATAATAAAAATCGTTCTGTTTAGTAAGATATTTATAATATTAAAATCTCAAGAACCAATTGCAAATATGCGCAACAAGAGACCGAAAAAAAGACGACCAGAATAATATCAACTTAAAATTCTAATCCCATTTAATCCCACCCGATCGCTATGCTAAGTAACAGCCCGGGCAACATTCGGGTTTCAGACAGATTATGTACGACCAACAGTCTCCGTTTCCGTGCGTTTCGAATCCTGGTGCTAAAGCCGTGTCACCATTATAAAAAGGCACAGAAGGCCGGCTCGATCCGGGGTAGCAGGATTGTCCGAAAAGGTTACCGCTACCCCGGAACATAAAGGGCTAAGGAAGGAACATGGGTGGGTTTCAGTCAGTAAGAGTCTGAAACTCCCTTCCGCTCCACCCAGATCGGGAGGGGTGATTTGATGATTTCCCATCCACGAAAAAAAAAAAACCGGCTCCATGCAACGAACAAAAACGCACGCACACAGTGGAAAGGAAGAAGAAAGGAATAGACATTTCTTTGTACAAAACGTGACATGTAAAGAAAAAAATGAAGCACACAAATACAAAAATAAAAAGTTGGGTAAAAACACGCGTTGTATCACTCAGTAGTCAGTATAATGTTGTGACACTATGCGTGACAGAGCTACAGCGCTGGTTTTCACTGACGGCCGGTGATGACGTGATGACGTCAACCGGTGTAGCATAGGAAGAGATACCTAAAAGCGATAAAAAAAAAAACTAGTATATAAATCTTTATACAAATATAATAATTTTAATGGCAACCTTCATTTGCGACTGTCATTTGTTTGAGATTGCCGCAGTCTATGTGTGCCTGCGTATGTAGCAGTGGCGAAGGGTGAATTTATGACAGAGGTAGGCCGGAGCAAAAAACAATTCCAAAAGAAAATTTCAATGATGAATTGACTATAGAGTGGTTATGTTCTGAATTTTCGAAGGGAAGCCGGTGGGAATCGAGTTGTATGGTATCTTCGCCACTGGTATGTAGCCTTCTGTGATAATCTATTTCATGGCCGTATTTCTCATCTCTAGCTAAGACCGTAATTCTCTGGTATTCAGTCAAAGCGCCCGTAAATTCGGTTGCAGGACGTCAAGATTGTGTTTTGTGGGGATTATGGAAAAAGTGGGTTGGCTACTTGTAATCTGGATCGGTTTAGACGTGGGTTTTTGTGTTTACATAACAACATCTCGCAATGGTGCCAGTATGTATAAACGTCTTTATTATAAGCTAACTATTGTCCTTTATATTACTGTAATGTGACTATTGTTGCGATTTAAGGTCCCGCAGACGACGCGACAGCGTGATCCGACTCTATATATTTTTATTCATTTATTTTACAATTTCTTATATGAAAACTTCATGGTAATTGTTCTATCAGAATCGCATCGCACCGTCGCGTTGCGATTGTCTGCAGGAGCCTTTACGAGTTGGGTTTGAACACAGAATTAGGCACTTCACTTTGTTTTAATTATTTCAGAACCACTGCTCCAAAACGGTGATAAAATATGTATGTCCTAGAATCGAAAATTGAACTCGCACGTCACTGCCCCCGCGTGGTGGATTATGGCCCGCTCTGGCACAGAGAGGCATGTTTCCCAAGCAGTGGGAACATAAAAATATAGACGGAACAAACTAAGGCAAATACACTTTAACTTAATATAACCACTGAATCTAGAAAATTCTATATAAAATACTGGGTGAAATTTTAATGGTTGTTTTCCTCTTAAGGGGTCATTGTACTCATCATCATGAACAACTTTTACTATGGGACCAAACCTGAAATCGCGAAAAAAATATCAGCTGTTCCCTACATTTTTACGAGTTAGGTATACGAACATAAATGTAGGGAACAACTGATTTTTTTTTCGCGATTTCAGGTTTGGTCCCATAGTAAAAGTTGTTCATAATGATGAGTACAATGACCCCTTAAGAGGAAAACAACCATTAAAATTTCACCCAGTATAAATAAATCTATACAGAATCTAAAATAAAATCTTTACAAAATAATTATTATAAAATTAAAGACCAACGTCCACTTAGTTGCTTCGCTAACTGTGTAAGTCCTATTTACTTCGCATGCGACCGTCCATTTCTTATTTCCCTCGAGGGGTGGCGCGGGCTATTTGAACATCCGGCGTCATAAGTACGAGAGGACGTTCTAATGACATCCAGCTTCCTTTGCAAGTTGAAACTCGGAAATAGATTTATACGAATACCTATCTGTTGCTATGCAATATTTTTATATTAGTATGATGCAAAGTGTCGGGGTACGTAGCGAGGTGTCGGTGTTTTTGAGGAAAAACAAATGTTTATGTTGAACACTATTTATTGACTTACTCTCAAACGGTTCTTAGTGATAAAATGTTGATGCAATGTTGATGAAATGTTTGAATACACCCGGCTAACGCGGTAGACAAAAGTGCACTGAATATATAAAATAATAATTAGTAAAATTAGGTCAACGCGTTGCGCCGATATTGCGAACTAAGGTGTTTGGTGAAAACACCGAACACAAAGGTTTATTAGTTATGAATTATGTTTTCGTTGAAAAGCTGTCGTAGGTTTTGTTTTTTAGTAGTATTAAGAAACAAGAGCGTGGAGTGAGATGCTCGCGGCTAAATGATAACAGCCGTATGAGGCAGTTGAAGTTTAAGCTACGCTTACCGTGGTCGGTTTTTGGATAGGTGACCCCTTCGTGTCTCGGAAAGCAAGTTAATCCTCTGATGTCATTCGTAGATCGTTGGCAGTCATTATGGGTAGGCAGAAGCCTAAAACTTTGACAACCAATCGGTGGTCGGATAGGCAGTCACTCCATGTAAAAATTAAGGGCGCATTTGCAATAACAATAAAATTCATAATCAATATTTTTGTGCACTCAAAAAATCAAAATATTTGACAGCTATTGCGACATTGCCAACTTGAAAATTGGAAAGCTTTGGTAAGTAGGTACCCACATATAAAATATTGTTAAAAATTTTAAAAGAATTAAGCCTGTAATAAACTGCAAGAAGCTTGCATGCCATTGTAATATTCACAAATAAGAAGCTATTATGGTACTATGGCATGCAAACTAAGTACTCGCATTTATTACTCTTGCATCTTCTTTGTTCAGATTAAATATCACCACAATATTCCCAAATACTGTCTAACATTTAGGAAATTCGCCCAAACCTACAACAATACCCACATCTGTGCCAACAATAAAAACTTAGCGGTTGCAGCGAAGAAACTCGTTGCATAAATCATTCCGACACCTAAAGTGGACAAATTTCTTCCTTTTAGCGACTCGGTTCATATAAAGCGCTTTCAGCTTTAAGGTTATATGAATATCTTGGGAATCCCGCTTGAAATTTAACTGTTTGGTGACGCGAGAATTTTATTTCGTGGCTTTTTTGTGCTCAGCTTCTTAATGTGTGTTGGTAGCTGGTTAAGCTCTTTGACTTTATAGCTTGATTTTATTTTTGTTTGTGAGGTGTTTGGGTCCTTGAAGACATACGTGGAAGGTATTCTACCTGTCGCCTCTTACACGTATTGGAGGTGAAGTTGTGACCGAAAAGCGGAAAAGAAACTCCAACTTGCAGTTAATAATATTGTACTTAATTGCCTCAATGAAGTCCAAAAAATTACTGCTGTCTTATGGGAAATGACCTCTTGAGCATTTTTTACTATTACAACGACAGTCTATCATTAACCGGCTACTATTTGAGATTGAAAATGCCAAAAATCATATTTTAATAACAAGTTTATAGTTAAAACATGTTCAGGGTGTTAAATTCAATTAAAACTTGGTATTTTTTAAATATTATGCTTAAAACACTTGGCGTTGTCGAGCAAAGGAATTTTTCAAATATTATTTGAAAAATTCTTTTGCGCGACAACGCAAGTAACGCAATAAATATTGTTGAATTGCCAAAATAAATGGCATTGGATTGTGAGTGTGTTACACATTACCTCGCTGTTTTACTTCTGTTCCAACAATCAGATTGAAATTCTGTACTGATGGCAATTTGCGGTTCACAACCACGATTTCGATTTCCGCATCAGTCGATTCGGCGAGCTGCTTTGAATTTCTGGATGCGTTTTGTGTCAATGGTATTTTTAATTTAGTCAGAAAATAATGCGAAAGAGATTTTTTTTTTAAGAAATAACTGTTTACACTAGATACTAAATTAAATGATTAACTAACTTACTATACAAAAACAAAGGACACTTAGGCGCCAAAGTACTCATCCGCATCGCTGTCATCCGGAAACGTGTCCAGAAGACTGGCAGCATAGCCACGTTGAATGGCAATGCTAATTCTTTGGCCAAAGAACGACCCAACCCTCCGGTCAGTAGCGGGATCGTCCGAAAGGGTTACCTGCTGCCCCGGAACATAAAGGGCTAAGGAATGAACACGGGGGGGTTTTAGTCAGTAAGAGTCTGACACTCACTTCCGCTCCACCCAGAGCGGGGGGAGTCATTAGATGATTTCCCATCCAAAAAAAAAAACCCCCTGGTCACGTGAAGCGTCGACCAACCGGCGAGAAATTTCCTTAAAAAGGAGACGCGCACTCGGGCCCCATGACCCGAGCGTTTCGGTCCCAAATGGCTCAAAGCTGTAGTTACCCATAAGGTTAAAAAGAGAATTAGGGGGATTCTCTTCTATAGTATCTTCTGACGAAATTAAAAATACATTTTTTGTACGATATCAAAACTTAATAGTATACAGAGCAGTGGCATATAATGATATTGAAGCTAAATGACGTGCAACATCCAAACATTGTAATGTTTAGGTGCTGCAACTTTTATAGTTGCTTCAACATGACACAGGTAATTATTTCTTATATTATAAAAAATGTATTTACTTTATTCGTACCGATCATTGGGTTAAAAAAAGACACAAAACCTTTTATTTAAAAACTAGCTGAGCTGACAAACATCGTTCTGTCCAAACAACGGTTTATTCCAAAATTCTATACAAAGAAGAACTTTCAGGTTTTCCCATTTTTACAATTTTTAGAAAACTTTTAATTTTTTTTTCTAAAAACGTATTCGGGCTATTTCGAATTATTTAAAATAAAAAATAGCCAAATTGGTCCAGCCTTTCTCAAGTGCGCTTACCAACGAGCAGCATTTCATTTTTATTACTTGTATAGATCATATATATAAATTTTGTCAAACCGTCATTGGTCGTTCGTTCCGATTCGACGCGTTCCAAAAACAGAATTCAAAAATAGTTCTATTGCCTCAATCCCCCAATAAGCCTCTCAATTCCATTTGTCACTTTAACTGCGCCACGAAATAGACAGAAACAGGGAGGATCCTATCCTAAAATCAGGAGATTGGACGAAAATGCACTGAACTATTTTTTACTGCCCAATCTCGACTTGTTTGCCCGGAAAATACTTCACATTCGCTACGGACGTCGGAAGTACAGTTGAGAGGCAATTGAATTCGGTTTTTATTTATTTTGTGCACAAGTATACTTTTTGAAGCTCATTCTGTTTAGTGTTTTCACACTTTTTTTTGTACTTCAGTTTTTGCGTTGGTTGTGATTAATGATGAGAGTCATTACAGAACGCACATTTGGGCTGTTAAATACATTTCAGTTTGGAGTAAAGCTTCTCTATGTTCTCTTTGTTAGAGGGTTTTTGGTTTTCGCACTCAGTCCTTCAGTTGGACCATTGTGCGTGGGCCATGGTGGCCGTTTGTGGTTATGCCAACCAGCCCACCTCCCCTCAGCAGTTGATTACATCTCCTGGTCTGTCAAGAACATCTATGTAAGATCTGAGTGTCCCGAGGGTTTCTGTTCTAATCTGGGTGACGCCTGTGCATTGAAAGAGCACATGTGCAACAGTTTCCTCAGCCTCCATGCAAGCCCTGCATAAAGGACTGTCCTATATGCCTATTATGTGGGTGTTTTTTTAGCGAGCAGTGTCCCGTGATGATCCCCATCACCCGGCGCAGGCCGTTCCTGTCCAGGCGTAGTAAACGTGTGGTTAGTCTGCCATCAAATGATGGCATAGCTTCCTTGAACTGCCTGCAGCCCGGTGTCGAGGTCCACCTGCTCTCCGCTTGTGTGCGAGTGAACTCCTATAACCACCTGAGTAGCTGGTTGAAGGGGATAGGCACTATAGGTTCGAGGTTACAAGGTGACCACATTTACATACCAAGACCACTCCGTGCCTCGGAAAGCACGTTAAGCCGTTGGTCCCGGCTGTCATTCGTGGATCTTTGACAGTCGTTACGGGTCGTCAGAAGCCCAAAAGTCTGACTCAGTCTTACCAAGGGGTTTCGTATTACCCAGTAACTGGGTAGTGGAGGTTAGATAGGCAGTCGCTCCATGTAAAATACTGGTACTCAGCTGCATCCGGTTAGACTGGAAGTCGATCCCAACATAGTTTGGAAAAGGCTGAGCACACAATGCACATAATGATGTACATTCGTTATTATAAATTTATCTGAAATAATTAATATTGGGTACTTAATAGATGGTAGCCACACTATCGAATTAGGTCTATGATTTTTAAAGATAAAATAAGTAAGAGGTAAAATAAATAAATAACAAATATCTCAGCTGTTATATACTTTCGTCTCTCTCTTTTATAATTTATGTTCGGCAAATTATATCAAAACCTCATTTAATTAATGCATTTGAGTATCAAAGCGATAGCCGGCATTGTTCCTATTAATTCCATTGTCAACCCACAATGTATTAAACCAAACCGCGCATTAAGCTACGATCAAATCAATGCAATACAATACTATTACAAATGACGTTTTAGACAATGCTGTTGGGCTAATTAATCAAGCCTTGAATTAGGAGAGATACACAGAGCAGGGAATAGTCGCAGCGCGTCGGCAGCAAAACTCAACAACGAAGCATTTATTTCAACTAAACCATTTACAGGCACTTTTGAAACGTCAAGAATTCGGTGAGTCAAAAGACGAAGCTGCTTGCCCATTCCAAAGCGTAGGAGGTAGGTTTATATGGAGAAGAACGGCCAAGAAACTCCATGGACACACTTTTAAATCAAAATATTGGTAGTTACATAACCTCTAAAGAAAACACAGGTACAGTCAACAAAAGTGATAAGTATGCAGGATCGTCGGATATAGTTGAAGTTTAGTACGAAACCGATGGATGTTGTCGCAGTTTGTTTTCTATTAATAAAATTAAATTTTATTCGAGAACATCCACCGGTTTCTTTGTTTCATATTTATCTCTTTTGTTGACTGTACGCAGGGTGGCAGGGACAAAGACGCGCATCCTGTTACTATGGACTCAGTATACAGTTCTGTACCTGACGAAAAATTTAAGCTCAAGGTGGTTCGGAATGTAGCTTACCGTCCTGCTTTCAATTTTTGCATTTTGAATGTCTTTTTTTTACATTATACACATTGACATTAATGAATTTTATATAAACAGTGACATTTGCTTACTTTGTAAAGTATTATATTATTTTAATTAATGTGAATGTGGATAATTTTTTTTTTATTTTTGTTATTCTCTTTTGTTCTGTTAGTTTTTGTCATGGTCTGGCAGTTTGAGTAATTTATGTGGCCTACCCAAATGTCCTTTCTTTGGTATTGTTCGTCGAATCGTTGAGCTCCTTAAGTTTTGAGTTGAGCTGCACGATTTCTGACAAATGCGTGCACTGACTGGAGAGGTCCACTCAATCTATGTGGTTCTTTCCTCAAAAGACCATCTCAGACATCGATCTACATGGTCTTCATATAACCTGACCAAAATTATGTCTGGACTTTAAAAGAGACTGTGACCTCTGAGTTTGTTTCGGCCTTTCTTCTCAGAGTAGTCAGATAGGAAACGCCGATCCCATCTAGTTTTTATTAAAAATATGATTGACGCGTAAAAGTGTTTGTGCATACCTACTTACAAAAATGAAATCATTTATCGTTTATATCATAAGCATCAATTTTGAGCAGAAGGCTGTGAAATACCGGGTTAAAGAGATATCAGACCTGCAAGTAGCATGTAAACGTATTAGTTTATGACGCTATAAATGTTCACTGCAGTTCTCAATAATATTAGTTATTGACTCATAACATTGAGGGGGCTTATGGCTAAGTAATAACAGCCGCACAGCGCGCAGCGCGCAGTGTTGACGTGCGGGTTTGAAATGTAGGTATACAGGGTGGTGATTTAATCACCTGCATCTGTCCAAGTGTGAATCTACCCTTCATATTTAACAACTTTTCCGATGAAAATTATATCCAATTCGTGAAAAAATAAACAGAATACCTATAAGTAGAAAAATATTTAGACAACTTCGATATAGGAATGAAACACTTTTATTTTTGTCACAAATCGGATATGGCTTTTGAATAGTTGTTCTTTATCACGGGTAAAATTAACTAGGCCTTATCACCACTGCTTACTGCAGTATAATAATAATAATTACAAAGCCGCTAAAGATTCCTAATCTTGAATTGATTGACCAACAACGAAGCGACAAGACTTATTGAAGATAAGGTGTGTGAGTGACATTCCATTCCTCCCTACTCCATTGCAGGACCCAAAAGTTTCATTGTCATCGTTCCATAGGAAATCAATTGAGTAACATCGTAACAAGACCGGAGTGTCACTGAGTGACTTTTTTATTTAGATAATAGCATGTCTTTGTTCTATTTTTGGAACAGCTCATTTCTACATTCTCAGGAGAGAGATTTTGGTAATAGGTTGTTCAGAATCCATTACTGATTCAGTTTTGTATACTATGTTCGCGATTTCGTTTCCAAAGATATCAACAAATATTGAGTTTTTAGAAAACACAACTTTAATATGTGGGTATTATGTTTGGACAAAAGTTTAATTTGCGCTATATCTTCAAATATTTTTGTGAGTTCTTCAGCAGTACTACTCATTTTGAAACCTCCTTAATTTACACTACCATAAAGTTGATATTCGTTTAAGTGATAATAAAATCAACTAAAAGCAAGAGTTTGAATGGACCTTGGTTGAGAATGAGACAATTGGAAGGAATGACGTCATCCCGATTTTTTGTCGAATTTTAATGGTATTAAGACAAACACGGAAACTACGACGAAACAGTAATCCCAAAAACTAAATTCTTTTAGCGACACAAGCAAAACAGCTAATTAGTGCCCGCAGTCACGTCGCGCGTCGTGCACTGATTTAATACACAATAAAGCCGCTTAATGAGACTATTGGTAGCGGTAATAGTGCTGGAAGATATAAAATGTAAACCTATTGTTCCAAGCTTTTCTGTCACAATTAAGGATTAAATGAGAAAACGCTGAGCGTATCGGTATAACACTGTGGAAATATTATTATTATTATTATGAGCCTGTTATGTCCCACTGCAGGGCAAAGGCCTCCCTTCCGTCTTTCCATTTTCTCCTGTCTCTTGCTACTTCTGGCCAATCCTTTAGATAGGCGTCCAATTCGTCACGCCATCTCTTTCTGGGCCTAGCTAGGAAATTAAAAATCGTTTTATAAAACGTACCGCTACAATAGCGACATTAATTTAACACAAGGTTAGAGCTAGTCGCCAGTAATCATAAAAATTATCATCATCTGCCTAGCCTTTTCCCAACTATGTTGGGGTCGGCTTTCAGTCTAACCGGATGCAGCTGAATACCAGTATTTTACATGGAGTGACTGCTTATCTGACCTCGTGAAGTCCGGTTAAGCAGACGACAACCTCCTAGGTTGAACTAGGTTAAACTCCTACCAGCCGGGGGTTGCGGAAGCCAGCCGGGGGTTGCGGAAGGATCGTACGTTCCCGCGACCCCCGGCGTAGGTGTGAGATGGAACACCGGGGTGGTTTTTAGTCAGTAAGAGTCTGACAGACCCCGTCGCCCGCCCCAGGGCGGCGGACATCTATGAGGATTTTCCACCCCGCAAACAAAAAAAAAAAAAAAAAAAAAAAAAAAAAGGTTAAACTCCTAGGTTGAACAATTTAGTGAACAATTAATTTGCGTGAATTTACATGAAACTTCAAGATGAAAAGTAAAGAGGAAAATAATTAATCAACCAAAAACCATAAGCTAGAGATTTCAAGAAAAAGGAAACAGACAATTCAGAAATGGCACCCGATACCGAGTTCCAAGCGGCATATAAATGTCACTTTTTTTTTCAGAAAGTTCTCAATCCTTACTAATCTCTCGATAACGAACAAATAATAGCTAAGAAAAGTTTATTTACAATCAAAATGTAATCAAAGATGATCTAACTGAGAAAACATCGTAGGTCGATGTTTTCTCTCTTAAGCTCTACAAAGTGATAATGAATGTTCTAAGATTTCTTACCTCAGTTCTATAATTGAATTCGAAATGGTCTGTAGTTTTCTGAATGCTTGTGAAATAAAGTAACTGAATAAAAATTTCTTGAGTGAAATAGCGGGACGTCTTTTCATTGTTTTGCTTTGCAAATTGAAATACGTTTTTTATTAAAAGACGAAACTCGTTATGATGGACTAGTCATTCACATTTTGGTAATTGATTCTTTGACTTTCTGATTGGTTTAATTTTGTAATAGCTACAGTTTTCTTGCAGAATTCATCCACTATCCCTTAGCAAAATAAAAAACAGCAATGAAAACTCCTATCCACATGTAACATATTAATTGGTTGTTCTTTTTATGCGCTGTTATACTTAATTCTGCAATTAAGTTTCGATTAAAACAATAATGAGCCTTGAAAAACCTTGAAAAACCTTCTCAAGTCCCCTCCCCATTCCACTGACTTCTACTCCTACTCCTTCACAGTACACGCGGTGCGGCTGTGGAATTCTCTACCGCCTGCAATTAGGGACTGCCAATCTGTTGCAGCTTTTAAAAGAGGAGTAAAAGAACACTATCTTTCCACTTTATCATAGTTGTGTATGTATTTATTATTTTGATTACTTTATATATTATGTATTTTAGAAGTATGTATGTTTATTTGTATGTATGTAAGTATATTCTCATATTATTTGTGTAGTTTTATTTAGTGAATTGTTTTTAGTTTTTATGTATTTTTTTTGTCTCCTTTACTCTTTTACACGCTGTCTACATCTCTTTATTTCTTGTCCTATCGCAGGTATGCTGGAAGAGATTTCTTATGAAATAAGCATCATCTTTGTACCTATTTTTCTGTTCTGTTCTTTCTTGTCTGTTTATATATGTGTGTACATAAATAGTAAAATAAAAATAAAAATTAAATGAGCCTATTATTTTCCCACTTCTGGGACACAGGCCTCCTCTCTTCCAGAGTGAGTGGGCTGTAATCTACCACACGAGCTCAATACGGGTTGGTAGATGAAAAATTTTTGGTTCTAGGACATGCCGGTTTCCTCACGATGTTTTCCTTCACCCTTTTGAGAGCAGTGGAGATGAAATTATTTACACATAGTCAAGCGTCTGCCTGGGTTCGAACCCACGACCTACAAACTCGTAAGTCGGGGCCGTTACCACTGGGCCACCACTGCTACAAATCGCAAATCAACGGCAGTATTGAAAAACTCCTATCCAGTTTTAACATTCTTGATTTTTCTTTTTTATGTACTGCTATAACTGCCGTTAAGTTTCGATTACATAATGCTTTTCGCTGCTTTTAGTCTACTGTTACAACAATACGATTAAGCAATCAATCTTGAATTTAACTAACCGCATCTTAATCCGCGCGTCATGAAATTGCGTTAATTAGTCTACTGTTTCATGGGTCACTGGGACTGCTCTCAAAGTCCGTCAACGAAGATACGAGACCTTCCAAAAGTAGTTGATCCGTCAAAAAAAGTTTAAAGTCCGTTTCAGAAAAGAAGTATCGCAGACGCGGTATGCAACGGAGACATAAAATTTATTTACTAACTCAAAGGCACTTGTTAATAAAATACACAATCTCAAATAAAAAAAACAAAACACAAACAGAATACTTTGCCATCACTCACTGACATATCGGAAATACATTAAAACCGAACACAGGAGAGCCGAACACATCCGAATGTAGCGCGGTGTCGGTAACAGTGTCGCGAGTTCAATGGTTTTTTCCCATCTCAAAAAATGCCCAACGCGCCTAAAGAAGTTTTCACTTCAACTTCACTTCACACTTCGTATCTGAGGTTATTTTAGAAATGTTGCTAACTATATAATAATAAATTCTTCTTTCGTGAGTGTCAAATTCATTTTTTCTGAAGGGCGAAAAAAAACACGTAAGGAGGAGGAACAACTGTCAAATTGTATTTTCATTCATTCTTACTTCGGAAGCCGAAATAATCTTATATCCGTAAGTTATACGGAGTAGGAAACGGAATTACGGCCGAAACTACGAACTTTGTGCATAGGGAGTTGGCCCCCTGATGTCAAAGGTTTCACGGATTCATTTCATTAGCAACAGACTCGTTGCAGTGTGCCTTCAACGTTTTCTAAAGTATAAAACGTAGTTGGCTCTTGAACGCGCTTGGACTTCACTTAGTGGCCATCTCTAGAGACGGGTAGGGATTTAAAAATGCTGGATGGAATTACGAGTTGTTTGTTTTTTTGCCGCGACACTAGTTACGGGCTTCGGACTGCTCGATTTCGACTAAATATTGTAATCATAGTCATTAAAAAAACTTTTTTACAAAAAAAGCAACCGACTTCAAAAATAAACTACAAAGTGATAAATAACTTTAATTTCGGAAGTCGGTGTCGTTGGTTCGCATTTTCGTTTTTTGACACCGACTTCCGAAATTAAAGTTATTTATCACTTTGTAGTTTTCTTTTTGAAGTCTGTTGTTTTTTTTTGTAATAAAGTTTTTTTTTAAGTTTTAAGGTATGGTGCAATCTATATCATGCCATCCGCTTCTAGCTATAATCAATTTCGTCTTACCATTTCCCATTAGCTTGCGATTCCTGTGATAATTTATGGAGTATTCGGCGAAACAATACAACATCCTCTCACCATTTTCTTCACATCAACCCTGTCTTAGGGCGGTTTCGCACTACGTCCGATCCGAATCCGAGAAATGCCGGTCCGAAGTGACCGTAGTCCTATTTGTATGTGGGGTTGCTCACTACATCCGAACTCTATCCGTCAGAATGTAGAGCAATTTCCAATTCGGATTGATTTCTCGAATTCGGATCGGATTCGGATCGGACGTAGTGCGAAACCGCTCTTAGTGTTAACCTTTAATAATACCCCTAATTCCCTTACAATAAAAATTAATTAGTCGACAACTAAAACTAGAAATTTGCACAACTAATTGAGCCAACGTAACATTACTATAAATTATGATTACGCCCAAATCAGGCCATTTGCAAACATTCGTTTATACCCGGACTATTCTACACGCGTTCTGGTTATCCGTGCCGGTTAATGTGCATGAAGCTTAGGCTAGATTTTGGCTGTTCTCCATGTGAAATCATTGTGCAATATTAATTTAAATATTTTTTTAACAACAAACGGCTTTTGTTTATCAATTACCTAATTAATTTACTATTGCTGTAAATAAAGATGATTAATAAAAAACTTTATTACAAAAAAAAACACTACAAAGTGAAATAAATAACTTTAATTTTAGAAGCCGGTGTCTTTGGTGTCGTTTTTGCGCATTTTGCACATTTTTCAAATCGGTTTATAAATATCGGAGTTCTGAGAAAAGACGAGAGAGATCTCTTCCTTTTTTAAAGTATGTTAAAAAATGTTAAAGCAGGCGGTATTACCTTACCTTATATACCTTCTTACCATAATTGAGATTGAGACAATTATGGTAACGAATTCTGTATAATTTGTTTTTTATTTTGGTACTATTTTTTTTTTTTTTGGTATTGAATCTCGATAACCAATCACACAAAATCACAAAACAATCGAAAAAAAACCGTGAATCGATTCATATAATTTACAAAGCTAACAGCCTAAAAATAATAATATGTACAAGTACAAAGGAGGGGAAATAATCAAAGAGCATCAAAAAATTCGTCCGCATCACTGTCAACAGGAAACGTGCCCAAAAGGCTGGCAGCAATTTTTCTTTGTGCCTTGAGATCTAGTTTTTATTTATTTATATATACTTAATTGTACACCACAAATATGAATACCAAAAAAAATATACGAACACGAAAAATATACAAAGGGCGGCCTTGTCGCTTTCTGCGATCTCTTCCAAGCAACCTTAGAATGGACAGTGGACATAAAATGGTTTCGTTGATGCAATATTTAGTTTACAATATACTAAAATAGATATACAGATTATACATATACTTAATAATAGATACGTAAATATATACATACTAAATTTATTATATTTAGGCCTTATTGCGCGAATCGTCCCGTGTGTGGCGGACTGCAGGTGGTCGGGCGCTATATCGGCCCAGGCGAGTATACTCGTAGAAACGTCTGGTAACCGTTGTTCGGTCGTTTGAGAGGTATGACAAGTGATGGTATGGCCATCCTTGTTCTTTCCCGTATACTTTGTGCAAGTTAGAGCAGCGTAGATCCAGTACAGAATAAAATATCGGTAATTATTTACGTCATAGGCCGCGGTATCAACCCCGTGACTCACTCCCAGATGCATCGTTTTTGACATGAATCAATCCGTGACTCAATTCACAGAACTCACAGATGCGAGTTTATTGACAGATATCAACCCATGATACACTCACAGACGGTAGGATATGACAGTCCCTCAAAACGCCCGCCCTTCACCACTTCCTAGTGCTTTTGCTGGGAAGAAGAAGTGGCGCAACAAACTTCCCAGCAGGAACCAAACTTTAGATAATAATTATAAAGATAAAGTTAATTTGAAAATATGGTTACAGTACATGGTGGCTCTCAACTGTTGAAAAATCTAAATTTGATTTATAACAATAGAAATTCAATTGTATCTCATTAGCCACAAAGCTAGTACAAAGAAATAGGATCAGCCATATTTTACCAGTCGGCATGCAACAACAACACCAAAACCAAACATAATTCTTATTTTAAACATTAATGTATAACAGACTAAGTTATTTTTTTTTCAGTTAAGAATTCGTTCTCGCTTTGGTTTTTCAAAGCCTTTTTTTAAATAACGATAGCGGCAAATCTTTCCGACTTTTAGGTATTTTATCATATTATATTTCTATAAATAAATAATTCTACCAATATTTTTCCAGAACAAGATTCTCAAACAAACGCTGTCTTAGCTATTTTGCGGCATATTTATCGTTCCTTATTAAGCGTAAATGCCTAAACGACCCCCGAACTTACTAGTGTAATGATAACAATAGAGGGACTGTTTGGATGCGGTTAGGGCCACAGAGTAAGCGGATTTAACGTTTACTACGAAATCCACTCACATAATCTGGCCAAGACTATGTAAGCCCCACCACAGTTATTTAAACTTTATTGGCCCAAAATTTTGACACTTCCAGAGCGCTATGGGTGGCAGCGCAGAAGTCACTTTGGCTGCATGTTTTGGGGCACTAAGTGCAGGATAGGAGGTGGAGCACAGTTTATGACACAGCTCCACATCCTAGAATTAGAATTAAATAGGTTTAACGTGGGATTAATACAATCAATCTTATCCCAACCAACTTCGAAAGATGCCAAAAAGTTATGTCATTTAATAACAGTCCTTCATCGGTAACTTCTATCTTTTATCACAAACTGTTTCATATATTGTTGAATGTATTATAGTTTATGCGTGTTAAAATTACTATAATTGTTAATGTTACAGTGGTAAAAGGCATGATGGGGTTGACATATCTGTTAAGATAAAAACCCCAAAACAAATCCTTCATATTTCGGAATTGTACCTTTAATAACACTCATCCACCCGTCGTCATTTGTTTTTTACTGCAATGCGAAATTTTTAATGAACAAATCTCCACCCGCTGGTTTCAAAACCACACCGCAACGGTCATTTCGGTAGGAAAATGCCACAGTAATCTTTATTTATTGTTTTGCGCCCAAATTTGCTTTGTTTCAGTGTGTCGTTCGCTACCCAATTTGGTGCAATGCATGGGTTACGTTCAAATGGCGATGGTAACTGTTATTTGAATGCCCTGAGCTATGGTGTTTGGGCGGAGATAGGAATGGGTTTCATTACCCTTTAAAGATCCCTTGGAGATTATCGGGTCATGGAAAATTATGGGGTCATCCCACTGTTACATGGGAGTTTTAACTCAACTGGCGATATATGGATGTATTGTACCCTCTGCCCTCCTCTTCGTCGAATACAAGCGGGATGTTATGAAAAATATAAGCATTTGATTTTGATCCTAGGCACACACTCATAGGTGCTTCGATTTGTAAATTGTAGATCATTTTCTATTTTTATGTACTTAGTACTTATTGACAGGTCTACACTGTCCTCATATACCAGTTAACAATGTAATTCGAAAACATTGTAAAAGCCAATTATTTTTAATAGAGTCACTGAAGTGTTCTTTGCCGGTTCTTCTCCATGGAAACGACCGATTGGCACCTAGCTTCTGACGTTTTATAAGTGCCCATGAAGGTTTACGTAAAATAAAATATAATGTTTTTTTTTTATCGTTTTGGCACGAAGTTTTACAGTTGTGAAAACTCTTGTAATACTTCCCAAAAAGTGAGATTCACAACGCTATTTTTGCTGTGTAAAACCTAAAGAATATCAGCGTACCTTAGGCAGAAGTTCTAACACCAACTTTGTTGATAGGCCAACTTTTTATCTGCGTAATTTGCTATTTTCATCACCGCTTTTCTACCTAAATGTCAAAACGGTCCGGTAATAGGTTATAGCATCATCAAAAGTTTAAATTAATAAAATCAGGTTCATAAAGTTTAAATTACATAATTAAGTCTTAATAGGGACAACAATTAAAACTAATTTATAATACCTAGATTATAAATTCGGTTTTTATCGTTTGGTCTCTGGGGCGCATCATAACAAATTGGAGAGTTTAGGCAGAACATAAAATGAAAGTGCCTTATGATTGTTGGATAACATTTTTGATTAGGAGATCAGCCCACAAACGACAAGAAATCAGCAGAACGTGCTTACTCAACTGATGATTGAGCAACGCGAGGCCACTCACAAGAAAAGTTTCGCTCGCTCTTCTTGTATGAAAGCGCGCTCAGATTACTCGTGGCCTAAGTGGTCTCGCTTCGCTTGCTCGTTTTAAGAGTGGGCTCGCTCCAATCGCTCTCCTTGCTTGTGTACGGTCGCCATGCATAATAGTGTCGTCTGTGAGCTCGCTTCGGTCACTCGTCATGAAACTGCTCGCTACACTGAGTTCAGTTAGGAAATAGAGTCGTTAAGTCAGCTAAGCTTGATGTGACTGCGACTATCTCTCATGGGATAGAGCAAGCTTAAAATCTACCAGGAAATATGAGTGTACGATACACATCTGCCTATCCTTTCAGGGTCACGCATGATCATGTTAATAATTATAATATCATAAGTAGTTGCACTGGCTTCCATTTTGACAGTGCAACAACATTCATTGCGTTCTTTACGTTGTTGAGCAGACAAATTCTTCGAAAATATGAAGCAATGGATTAGCAAAATCCTTAAAAATTATTCAGATTGTGATTGATCGTGTGTTACCCAATTAAGGTGCTATAATGAAATCTATCTATTCTGCTTTCCCTCTTACCCTAAATTGATGAAATGTAACTTATCCATAAAATCTACTACGATAATTAATCGACGGCAATCAATACAATATCCATGTAGGCTCCCCATTTATCACATAGCCAAGGTTACTCGCTTGTAATGTATTACATACTGTCTTATATAGATTGTTTCGGTCAATACGTCTGTGGAATATTCTTCGCTGATTTTGCTTTCTCACTGTGTTTTGGATAAACAAGGATTTTTATGGTGTTTTTTTTGGTTTGGATTTTGTACTTTTTGTGGACATTTATGATATCGTATAGGTATAAGATGTAAGTTTTATTATACTAATATAATAGTAGTAAGTATTGGCCAATCGGTTTGGTTTTCGTATAACTGGAGTCACACGTAAACGTAATTACTGTAATTTCTATGTAATGTAATTCTGCGGGGCAATTGCGTAACTTATTATCAATAAGGATCGGTGTAATTTTGACAGATCAACAACATTCATTGCGTTATTACGTGTTGAGCAGACAAATTCAAACTTATGAAGCAATGGATTAGCAATTTGCTTCAAAATGATTCAGATTCCGATTGATAGTGTGTTACGCAATTAGGGTGCAGGTTAAATTAACAGGTTCGGGTTGCTTCGGTTTGGTTATATGAAAACTGACACCGATTTTATATTATTACTATATATGTTGGGGTCTTTGTCGTACTTGGGTTTTAGTTTTTAATTTTTGCACCCGACTAGTCGGCCGACAGTAGCCGGCAAAATTCATAGTCGGTCATACTAATATTATAAATGCGAAAATAACTCTGTCTGTGAGCAAACTTTTCACGCCTGTGCTACTGAACCGATTGTTATGAAATTTAACAAATAGGTAGCCTGGGAGCTAGAGAAACACATAGGCATTTTTGATCCAGGATGTTGTTATTAAAAAATGATGAAATACAAAATAAAACACAAACGAAGTCGCGGGCAGGTTTTTAAATCTCTCAAATTTAATATTTTTGTAATATAATCAGGTAGTCTTATTTTGTATTCGGGTACCGTAGACTCCATAGCCGTATTTTTAGGGATCTGTGCTACATTAAAGGTAATAACAATAAAATAAGGATTTTGAGTTTCAGTTGAATCTGCTTTTTACACTGTTGAGTTTTATGTTGTACTTTCAAGATCCAAATTCAATAACTATAAAAGACAATAAGATAATAATGAAAGAAAGACATTCTGTAACGAGTTTCAATATTAGGGACCGATTCGTTTTTAGGGTTCCGTACCTCGAAAGGAAAACATGGAACCCTTATAGGATCACTTTGTTGTCCGTCCGTCTGTCTGTCAAGACCCTTTTTCTCAGGAACGCGTGGAGGTATCAAGCTGAAATTTATATCAAATACTCACCAACCATACTAAAACCATACTAACGCAATCGGGTCCGAGCGCTTTGAACGGAGTTGTATTGAATAATAATAATAAATGAATATAATAATAGGATGTCTATTAATGAAAATCAATACCAACTAAGAAGACCCTTTATTATCTCGAAGTTTCAAGTTTTTGTTCCCATGTAATTGACACCGTCAGGTTCAGTAACAAGCAAGCAGCCGTTAGTGGGGACTGTTTGATGTATGTTTCGTTTATTTTAACCACTAAGCAATCGCCTATTTACTCATTAGACCGGCGCCCAAAAATGACAAAACCGCAAAACTTACACGCGCCCGAGAATGACAGTGAAAAAACGGAGAATTTTTTTGTGGTCGAGTCCTGTATATGTAGCGAGGTGCCCCGCGGCGCGTCTAAAAACAGTATTCTGGGACATTTGAGACGATGTCAGAGGGGGACGTCTAATGAGTGGCTAGAAGGTGACAAAGCCACAAAATAGTTTTTTGTAAATATCAAGTCAAGAACAGTTGGTGGCCCCGTATTCATTAAGGATGAATGTGGATGGCTATAAGAGTAGAGAAGATCAAGGAAACGGTGTATGGACTGTGAAAGATGATATGGCTAGAAAGGGCGTGACTACTGAGGTGACGACTAATAGAGAAGAACGGAAGAAAAAGACATTTTGCGCCGATCTTAAATAAATTGGAACATGGGCATGAGAATGATGAGTTTGCCCCGGATTACCCTAAAGGTAAGTATAGACTAGAACATTTACCTGTCTTGACTTGACTTGAACATCGGGCATTTGCCGTTTATAAATTCACTGAAAAAAAAAAAACTTACCACACCACTTTAAAGCAATTTCATTAAGACTTACTGACTTTATACAGTAAGAAGAAATGTTTGTAAAACAGTAACTTTAATGATTGAACATACTATTTACTGAAAAAAAAACAACAAAAAAAGAAAAACCACCATTAATTTTTGTGACCTTTTTTTAGCTACTTAAAACGTTAAAGCTTACTGTCATGACGGTAACATTTTGCCTCAAGCTTTAACTGTTTTCGGATCAGTAAAAAATACTTTTTTAAACGTTAGGCTCACATGGAACTGTTTAAAGCAGTTCAGATCAATGTTTTTTTAATTTTTATTTACTCCTTATTTCTTTCAGTGTTTTATTGAACCGCACTTCGAATGTTCTCGATGTTTTGTTACAATCTGATTTTATAAACCAACGAGCGTATTGGTGTAACATTTTATCCAGCAAAGGCACGAGCGTAGACGACATTTCAACGATGAGCGCAAGGTAAAAAGAAATGTTACATATAAATGCTCAGTCGCCGAGAGCATTACGTCGAACGCAGCGTCGAGCATTCGCAGAAACGTTACATTACATGGCTTTTGGTAACTGAGCTTTTTTCTGTATTATACCATTTGTAAAAAAGTTACATAACACGGAAATGCTCGACAAAATGCTCTAGTGTATACTCACATAGGTAAATATTTTTTTCTAGACTTTTCCACCTTCACCTCCACTAAGATGGCCTCCGTTCCATCCCTAGTATAAATTTTCGCAAGTCTCAGTGCGAAATAATCGTATTCTCGGTTCATTTGCCGCTTCCTGCGAGTAATTTGCTATCTCAGTGAAAATCATCTGTAGGTATACGTACTCCTTGATTTTATTCGAGGGAGACATTTTTAAGGAATACCCTTTTTTATCTGCGCGACGCATGCTCGTGGTGTCAATATTTTTGGTTGTTATTGTAATAAAATCCCTGTTTTAGAGTTCGTGTATTTTTCAGTAAACCCCCAAACATCAAACCATTTTAATTTTTTTTTATTTTATCGTGTTTAGTTGAGCTATTAACGATACCCATCACGTCTGCAGAGTTTCACTAGCTAATTTAATGTGACCCTGTATATGATTGTCATAATGACCAATCATTGAAAATAACAGACTTGGACCCCAGTCGTGCTGTAGTGTTGAAATTGTTTTTTTTTTTCGTGCATGGGGAAGTTCTCATGGATACCCTCCGTTTGGGAAGATCGGAGAGTTATGTCGGACTCCTACCGACTAAAAGCCCACGTTTCCTTCCGGTACCATGAGTGGGTGCCCGGGAGATACTTGTACTTACATTTGCCGCACCCCGATTGGTATCAGCCCGCCATGCCTAGCGGGCCCCATCACCAAGTGCGGCCGATCCCACGACCGCACGTCCTCCCATTACACAATTATAGCACGCATATAATATTACGTGCTCCTTCTTTGAGCTTCACTGCTCGAGCGACGATACAGCCCCAGTTTCGCCGCCCGCAGGCCCCTTCTTATGATGGTAGGTACCTAAGTACTTGCTCTCTGTGAAATATTGTCTAGGGATCCTCAGATGTTAACAATCTCCTGCCTAGAGTGTGTTTGTGGAACATTTAATAAGCAGTTTGACTTTACCGTATTTGATTTTTTTTTTAAAGATCTTGCTTACTAGATTCAAATAGGTATAATATGAGCGCTAATATATCGCATATAAAGATTCCGATATAAAAATCTTAGATTGACGAATTGACGTAGTATCATCACAATAATATTTACGTCCGATTTTTCGTTAGTCAGTTAACTTTTATCTGAGGATTGTAAATGGTGATTTGACAGCTTTTGTGTGTAATGTCAAACTGCCCCATTTATTCTTCAAGTAAAAGTTAATAATATCTTAATAATGAAAAGTCATAAATTAATTAAAAGTCATTTATTCAAACCAGGCTGAGTATCAGCACTTGTTGACTGCCTAAATTACTTAAGACAGTCCGCCGAAACGCCAGCTCTTCGCTACTTCCTAGAACTTTAGCTGGGAAGAAAAAGTGGCGTAACTAGCTGCACAGCCGACTGGTAAGTTAGAAGAATTTGATTCTATACAAACCCAGCTTTCATTCGTGGGTCTTTGACAGTCATTACGGGTAGTCAGAAGCCAGAAAGTCTGACAAACAGTCTTACCAAGGGGTATCGTATTACCCAGTAACTGGGTTGTGGAGATCAGATAAGCAGTCGCTCCATGCAAAATACTGGTACTCAGCTGCATCTGGTTAGACTGGAAGCTGAATGTAGAAAATTAGAACTGTGTAATGCTGATATGAGTGTATACAGAATAGTTGAGAGGAGGCTAGGCTGATCGTATTAATGGACAACATAAACGTGCCTTTAAACAATACTTATTATGATAGTACACACATCAAAAGTGTCTAGGGATCAACATATATTTTTGCAATAACTTTTCTCCTGATTGATATTAATTAAAATTTTCTTTAAGGATTCATCAAATAAAGTGTTTTCGTTTGTCACAGTAACGATAAACCAAGTCACCTTTGCATTAATAAAGAAATTTGCCATTTTCCTAATAAAGGGATTTTTGACATTTGAACCACTAACACAAAAGTTCGAAAAAAAGACTGAAATAACAGTTTTCTTTAAAATTTTATTGGGTAACTTTAACAATTAATAATCCGTGTTTCTACCGCGAACACTAACAACACAAGAACATCGGTTTGGCATACTCAAAATGAGTTCATCCAAATCACGCTGTGGAATGGCAGCCCATGTTCGTTGCAACAACAAAAAAAGGTCTTCTGGCGACTGGATACCCTCCATATTCGGCAGAGCTCTTCTCTGTAGCATATCCCATGCATGCTCAATCGGGTTCAAGTCTGGCGACTGAGCAGGCCAGGGCAGGACATTGATGTTAGCTGCGGCGAGAGTCTGTCTTACAACTCTTGCGGTGTGCGGTCGTGCATTATCATGCATTAACTGAAATAAGGGACCGATTTGCACTTGTAGAGGAACGATGACGTCTGATACAATCGTCTCAGCATAAATTTGAGCTTTGAGGTTGCCTCTGATCCAAATCAACTCAGTTCTTCCGCCGATCCAAATACCCGCCCATACCATGATGGTTCCACCACTATAAGGATGGACTTCCTGGCAGGATTTTAATCGCTGTTGGCGTCCAGGGGTTCTCCAGTGTCGTATACGTCTTGTATCCGGTCTCATACCAAAACGAGACTCATCAGAAAAGCACACGAAACGCCATTGTTCTTCTGCCCAATTTCTGTGTTCAAGAGCCCATTGATATCGAATCCTACGATTGTGCATTGCTATAGGTGGTACCCGTAGCGGTCTTCGGGAATGAAGGTTCACTTCATGCAAGCGGTTTCTGACTGTTTGGTCGTTAATTAAGTTCCCTGAAGAGTGATGAAGCCTCACGGCTAACATCATGGCGGGTATTGTTGGAGCTCTTCGAGTTAAGATTTGAATGTATCGGTCTTGTCTCCGTGTGGTGCAGCGATACCGTCCTCCATGGCGCTCAGCCACGGTACCAGTGCTTCGGTAACGTGTCCAAAGTCGACTGATAACACTCTGACTTGTATTCAGAGCTAAAGCCACAGTACGTTGCCGGGAACCAGCTTCTATCATTCCCACGGCTCTGAGCATTTCTTCCCTGCTTAAATGACGTCGCCGCTCCATAATAACGTTGGTTTTAATCAGTAGTAGGGAAACAGTAGCACTAATAATGTCTTCAATGCGTTGTATGTTTTTATAGGGAAAATATTGACAGCTGATTTTCATCTTTTACTCGAATTTGATTCACAGTTCCTGATTCAAATTATGAAATGCACCAAAAAGGATCCATATAAATTTATAAAATCATAAATTTATTACAAAGCCACATCTCAATCTCAAGAAATCCGCATAAAAATGCTTGATCCCTAGACACTTTTGATGTGTGTAATATTGATATTTATTTCGCTAAAAAAACATGCTACAAAACAACTTTTATTAACTATAATTGCAATGTAACTATATACACTAGACACTAAAATAAATGACTAACTAACTAACTATACAAATAAATAAAAAAAAAAAACAAAGGACACTTAGCGTCGAAGTACTCGTCCGCATCGCTGTCATCCGGAAACGTGCCCAGAAGACTGGCAGCATTGCCACGTTGAATGACAATGCTAATTCTCTGACCAAAGAACGACCCAGCCCTCTGGTCACGTGAAGTATCGACCAGCCGGCGAGAAATTTCCTTAAAAACAACTATATTTAACCGGGAAACAAATCAAAGCACTTTCACTAACAAACAGACTCCCTATTTACTAAGGAACAGCCCCAATACTCCCTGATATATCGCCGAACTTTTTATAGCGTTCTTAGTGGCCAAAGTTTGTGGAAAATTCGAAAAAAATGTGTTTTCTCCATATGGTGCCTTTGTAGGGGAGTTTTACGTGTTAAGGGGTGAACACACATACTTCATATTTGGCTTGTTTTTCCGCTGCGTTGTATGTTGACTCACCTAATTGATTAAGTACTGTGGAGATTATAGCCTAATAGGTGCTTAAAGGCAACCATTATGAATACTTTGAAAAATAGATGGCAGAAATACGAGACAAACATTGATTTATATATGAAAAAAAACGGTAAGGACAGATTTGGCTGACAAGCCAGGATACAAGAATCTTTATCTTTACATAGTTATAAAACAAAGTAGCTCCCGCTGTCTGTAAGCTTAGATCTTTTTAACTACGCAACGGATTTTTATACAGTTTTCAGCAATAGACAGAGTGATTCAACAGGAAAGTTTATATATTATATATGTAATACATGCATATTATATAGTAGAGAAATTAAAAAAATTGTAATGTGATGTCGTAACAAACATATTTTTGTGCGCTTACATTGCAAACGCTGGCTAAACCTTACGAGATAGATCAAATAAAATTAATGTACTACAGAATTATATGTCTTAAAAAGATCAATAAAAAAGTTTCCGACGGTATATGTTTATCTCCTAAGGATAACCCACAGTAACTATTTTTATCTTTTAAATATTACAAAAAAAAAGGGTTATTTACCAAGCTATTTTAAACAATACAGTATTATTCCTTATCCAATTAAATACATTAGATACGTTGTGCATTTCATGTAGATCAAAATTGCCCTTTACAGCATATCATTAAAATTAATATCTTAGAAGATATCAGATATTCAGAGCGGCTGGCGGGGCGTTACGAAGTTCGCTGGGTCAGCTAGTAAAAATATAAAGACGTAGAACCTGATTTACAGGGTTCGATTTATTGCCCGACGGTTACACGACGCAAGTCATTGTTGCTTTATTTTTATTGCATGCTACAGGCAAAAAACTTGCATTGAGTAAATGAGGCTTAAGTAAATTATAGTCACTGTAAAAGAGGAACCTCATACCACTGCCTGTCAAAGTTCTCTGTCACTTTTTGATACGTATTATAGTGGATAATTTTCCCTTATACTCGTACCCAATTTATTTATCGACCTAATCCACCTAGAATGTTCCACTGCTGGGACACATGCCTCCTCTCGGTAAGAGGGAGTAGGCCGTAATCCACCACGCGGACCCAGTGCGGGTTGGTAGATGTTACATGTCTTAGAATTTCTGGTTCTAGGACATGCCGGTTTACTCACGATGTATTCCTTCACCGTTTTGAGAGCATTGGTAATGAAATAATTTACACAAAGTAAAGCGCCTGTCTGGCTTCGAACCTAGGACCGTAGTCGTAAGTCGCGGCTGTTACCACTGGGCTACCACTGCCTTTATTTATCTGTTCTGCTAAAAAACATAGGAAATATTATAGTCACTGAGTGTACTAGTAGGTATGCCTCAAGACATTATGTGTATACGCCTTAACACATAGGCAGTAAAATTGTGAGACTAAGGGCATGATTCACAGTCCGTACCTATGTACAGACGAAAATGTAAAATTTTCCCAATCAAACATGAACCTAATGCTTTAGCGATAAAGTTGAAAATCTATTAAAGGTCAGATTGTAGTAGCTTGATGTGCTGGCGTCTGTACTTTGACTTAACTTTTCTAAAAAACGAATATCAATTACATTATTCGTAGGTATAACATAAAACGCTTGCTTGCTTATACGAATATGAATATTAAAAACTCAATTATAAGTTTCACTTAACATAACGTTACGCCCGTTTTATCTAAAGGGTAAGGTAGAGGTGTACTTATAATACCTACACCCACATTTCGCCAGTTATGTTTAAGTCCCATGTAATAAAGGACGAGCCTATTCCTATCAACCGAGCACAAATCTAGACTCCTGATGAAAAAATCCAAAAACACTTTGCCCAACCTGGTAATCGAACCCAGGAACTCATGCTAGAACAACAAGGCAGTCAACAAGGATAATAAGGTTTGTATGAAACGCTTACTTTACTTAGCAAAGTAAAGACGAAAGTGCGGTCTTTGAATCTTGCCCTAAGTTAAGAAAGACATGCTTGGTTTACTGCATACAGTTTACCTTATCGTTGTAATGTGTTTAGAACTGGGTCGTTGCGTTGTTGATAGCCTGGCATGAGGGTACATTTTGTAGGGTAGTTTCGCTTTTGTCAGCTTTTGTGGTGAAGTGAGAATCATAGACCCTTCACTTAAAGTGAGTTCAAGCGCACGCAGATCGCTATACGTACGCGTCTATGGTCTGTTTCAAAAGTATCAGATGAAAGTGTATACAAACCATGTTCAAGTAAAATTCTTATGTTGAAAAAAAACGTTCTGTATTTGGACATGACGGCCACATGTGGCGGTCGACGCTGTTTTAGGAAACGGTAGCTTTAGTGAGTCTAAGTGACTGCATGAGCACAGAGCCGGGGAATGTGCGGCACTTGGGCTCTCCCAAGTGCACACTAGGCCTCTGCCTAGTGTGCGCGCAAGATAAGTCTACGCGCGACGTTTGACTTCAAGATTATATCCCTGCCAGCACTTTTAATCACTTAAGGCGTAATGTTGGCAATTATTTACTTTAGAAAACATGAAACACAGATTCAACCAGACAGATTGAAACGCAAATTCTCTTGACACCTGAAATAAATGTCCAGATAGCGGCAAACGATTATTTCTGATTTCGACCGCGCACAGACTTATTTTGCGCGCACTCTCTGTCCAGCAGTAGACGTCATTCGGATTAATGATGACTGCGCATATTCTTTTGTCAGGGTGAAAAAAGGAAGAAAATCAAAGATAATAAAATGCTTTTTTTTAAGCATAATAATTTTTTTATCTTTGTCATATCATATTTTATTTAGCTTGGTTACTGCGATCAACTTGGAAAAAACGCCAGAAAGTGGCCCATTTATGTGAAAAGCTATACTTTTTTATGGCTATTAATGTCAGACTGCAGGCAAAGGCCTCCTTACCCTCATTCCACCGCTCTCTGTCGAGTGTTGCCTATCACTATTAGACGTCTTAAAACTTGTTAGAGGATAAAAAGGCGATCAGCATCAGAAGATAAATAAGTTCTTAGAGGATCAATTAAATTTGCCCCAAAAAGTAGGTAGATAATTATTATTTTATTAAATTATAGGCAACAATGAAAATCATTTTCTTTTTCTATACTATCTAACCATCGCACCACAGCACTAAAAAGATGCAAAGAAAACTCAAATAAGTTGTAAAAGAAAAACACAGGTATATATAAATTCAGCCTGCTTTAATAAAAAAGGTACATTATATCTCGGTAATAGGTACCATTACCACTGAATACTACAGAAGGTCTGTTCCAAACAACGAAGGAAAACGTACCCACACACATAGACACGCTTCATGTACGGCGAGTGCGAGCGCACTGACGGCTGACCGAGATTGCCGCACGCTTGGTCTGTTCCAAAAGTATATACCTAATAAAAGAAACAAACTCTATTCAGTTAAACTATTACTCAATCACTCACTAGTAGTAAGTGGATTCCCTTTTTCCGTACATAGTCTCTCATTCGGACCGTTGTTCGTAAATCACCCACTAAAGAGAATTAGTAACAGATTCATCTGTATTTAGAAGGTTTCAACTTTATATCTCACTATTTATCCAATAATTATTATTGAAAAAATGTAAATTGTATTTGAAAAATAATTAAATTGTATTTGAAAAATGATTAAATTGTAATTGAAAAATCATTGACGAAAATTGAGGTTATAAAATTGACTCCAATTGTCAAATGAAAAACATTTTTAAGGTGATATAAAATTAGAATTTCGGGCTAAAATAATTATAATCAAAACATAGCACTGAATTTGTAAGTAAAGAAAAATAAATAAATGTTACATTAGCTACATTAAATTACTTTAGACAAATTATACAGTAAGTGTCATACTCGTATAAATGTACATATTAAGATGTTATGTGTAATATCTAGTTTTAATTCCGTGTAATAAAAACCCAGGCTTGGATGCTGGAAGCAATCTCACCTTCCCACGCTCATGCATATGCAGATGCAAGAAAGGTATCATGCATATGCAAAAGTAGTCGTAAAGACTACTAGTCTTTAGTCGTAAAGACTACTAGTCTACTAGTCTTTACGACTAGCGGTCGACGAGTCAACATCTCCTGAGGGGCTCATCCCGTGTAGGGGCGAAACACGTGTCGAGTATAGGTTCGGTTGCGTGGCATGCTATCCTCATTTTCCTGCATGTTTGCATATGCATGAGGGCGGGAGGGTGTAACCTTTCTTGCATCTGCATATGCATGACCGTGGGAAGGTGAGATTGCTTCCAGCATCCAAGCCTGGGTTTTTATTACACGGAATTAAAACTAGATATTACACATAACATCTTAATGTCATAGATTTCCGTAAAGTAACGCCTGATTCCATAATATAATGTACATATTATTATAGTTTATATGTTAGCTAACATTATGTAAATATTTATTTTGAATCAAAAAGTAAGTATCAGAAATGTGTGGTCATATTTAAGAGTATGGTTGAGACCACCAAACTGTACAATTTTCTCCATGGGTCCAACGTTGTAATCGTGAAAAAATTATCAACTTTTGCATACATTTTATGTAGGTCGAGTCGGTATTGAAGTTTTGATTTTTTTTACGATTGCGATGTTGGTCCTATGGAGAAAGTTGTTCAGTCTGGTGGTCATCCTTAAATATGACTAGGTGTATGTGTACGTGCGCCTGTTTCTGCAGCTGACCTTCTGCACTATTCTGTGCCATTACGTTCATACACTGATCTTAACACCCCTATCTTAGATCGTCAATCTCTGGTAAGATCACAAAGTTTTCTTATGAGAGGACCTTCGCAATGGATTTGCTTTACTTTCCAGAACCATGATCAGCAAAAAAATTCTGCCTCAAATTATACGAAGTATAAGTATTAATTTTGCAAAATTTGCAGAAACTTTATCTCCCTTTTGGCAACATATGGCGTTATAATCTATGCTAATTATAATAATGCTGAAGAGTTTGTTTGTTTGTTTGAACGCGCTAATCTCTGGAACAACCAGTCGTATTTGAAAAATTCTTTTTGCATTTGATTCTTGAGGAAGGTTATTCAATAATACGAAACGACCCTTAAGAGTTGAGAAAAAAGAAAAAAGTCAGAAAGAACAAAGTTTGAATCGGGCTGTGCAGGTTGGAAGAGAAAGTAACGGGAAATGTAACACACATTGATACAAATTCGCCTATATGTTGTATTACTTTTGACGTTGCATTGCATAAAGGATTTATTCCGGTCTGATCCCCAGAGCCCTCTTCACCCCCCCCCCCCCCCCCTCCTCGATCCCCTGCTAGTTCGTCTTCTGTTTTAAACTTTGTCTTATCCACTTTATGCTAGGTTACTCTTTTTGAGAGGTAAGTACAGTGAAGAGAAAATAAACGTTTCATGGGGACGGCTCATTTGTTATATTTCAAGTTACAAAAAAATCAGTTACAATAGAAGTCTTGGCGAAAGAAATCCAATTACCGAAAACTTTCTAGGCACCCTAAGAAAAAAAATTAAATCATCTTTCTGGAATTACTATTGAACACCATCCTTTAATCACGATTTTTTCTGCTGACGGTGCCAACACGTCCGATATTGAATTTATCAGGTTTTATAATCCATTTTGTGGGATGGCTTGCAAATAATATTTGATCACAGGAAAAAATCTTACCTGTTGAAAAATTATATTGCCGTATTCTGCTCTCGCAAAAAAATCCGATAATAATTTTTAGTGATTCAAAAAATAAGCTGCGTTATTTTCATGGTTTCTTTTTTGTAATTGAAAAGAATCCTTGTTTACATTATACGTGATTGTTTTTTTCAAAGGGCTATCAAGTTTAGTAGAATCAACATTACATCAGTGGTGTTGATTGACATCGCCTTTATATTTCGTAGCGGTAAGGGCGATTTTTGTAGTGCAATTGTTACCAGTGCAGTTGAATGTACGCATGAGGAAAATAACCTTCTTTTTCTTCTCTTTGTGTTGATAGTACTCTTCCTTAGTGTTTTTTTTTTTATATAGTTGAGCCCCCGCAGGAAAATAACCACAAGTCAGACATACAACTGTTGTTGATAACGTCACAAAGTAGTAGGTAGTTAACAAATTAGACTCTTATCTGTGAGGTTCTAAGGCCGAGTTCTATAAACGTTACTTAGCTCGTGCTTTGACTTAAACATGTTCCCGTCTCTATCTTGCACCTTAATAATGCTTTCCGTACTTGATAAGTAAAGCCACGGTATCCGCGAAGAGCGGTGGATGTCATAAAGTGCCACACATCATCTGCAGTTTACTGGCGAATGACGTCACTGAGTCGTTATACATGCAACTAAGTTGGCGTGTTTTCCTAGAAATCAGTTTTGACATCGTAAAGTCAAACCCCGCTACCCAAAGATTTAATTCGCTAGATTTCTCCTTACCTTACTTAGTCACGCGAAAGAGTGTCCATACTGAGAAGAATGAACTCACACATAGTTAAATAGCGTTTCCATGACAATCAAGTCAATTCATTACGTCATTGTGTGTCAAAACGAAACAGAAACGCATCTTTTGATGCAGTGGGGCGAATTTAATGATTTTAATCTTTGCAACTGCCATCTTTTTCAAGACATACGTCACTGCGGCCAATATGGAGGTGGCATAACTTTAACTTTAAATTTTAACCGTACCATAACTTTTATAGATCTCGGTTTTAGTCGGGTGAGTGACAGATTAAATTTAAAGATTGGAAAGCAAGGCAGACAGGACCCATCATTCTCCTGCCCCTATCCTTATTTACTTTGGGGTCGGCGCAACTTTCCTTTTTCTTCCATACTTCTCTACTAGTCGCCGTGCCTCGGAAAGCACGTTAAGCCGTTGTTCCTGGCTGTCATTCGTGGATCTTTGACAGTTGTTACGGGTAGTCAGAAGCCCGAAAGTCGGACAACCAGTCTTACCAAGGGGTATCGTATTACCCAGTAACTGGGTTGTGGAGGTCAGATAGACAGTCGCTCCATGTAAAATACTGGTATTCAGCTGCATCCGGTTAGACTGGAAGCCGATCCCAACATAGTGGGGGAAAGGCTAGGCAGATGATGACTTCTCAACTAGTTGTCATTTCAATAATCACCCCCTTTCTAACCATCATCATTCACACAGTCCATTCATCCTTTCTTTGGTCTTCCCCTACTCTTATAGCCATCGACATTCATACTCATGTCAGACAGACAAGCAATCACCGACACTCACCATCTACAATGTATTTTCAATATTCCGAGCTACTTATCGACGTAGAAAGTCACGAAAACCATTACCTTTTTATATCCATTGCATTCGAAGAAGAGGAAAATGTTCACAAAAAATTCTCAACTTCGCATTTGATAGGTATCCGTGTCACAGTCAAAACTCTTAACCGGGTAAAAGTATTTTTGTCTGCAAAAATAGGCATAAGTACTTTTCACCGGTCAAGCTTCAACACTTCCTAGCTACTTGGAGAACTTTCAGACATTTTTTTTAGTCCATAGTTTCCCACTGTTTGGCAAAAACCTGAGTAGGATGCTTTTGCCAACCAGTGGGAAGACAAATCTTTCTGTCCAAATCTGCCAGATACCGATCTTTGTTAAAGCCATCCATCTTGATCTGGGTCTGCCGTGATGTCGCTTATTATTAAGAGGGACTTTCAGATGTATTATGGTTTTGTGACCCTTTAGCTTTTTGTTTTGGAGTCGCGTAGTAACCACATTTACTAAAGTAACAAGTCTAAATTACTTCACTGGTCAGGAATTTCCGAGCAATTACTATGTACAGACGCCAGCACATCAACCTACACCTAACTGTCAAATTTTCCCAATCAACATTGAAACTTATGCTTTAGCGATAAAGTTGAAAATCTATTACAGAAATCTGACAGATTGTAGTAGGTTGATGTGCTGGCGTCTGTACTTGAAAAGTCTTTAAATAGGCGTACGCCTTTTTAAAAATGACATTTTTGTAGTGATTCTAAATTATTATTCAGGCGTTCCGTAAACCGTTTTTACCAAAGTAACAAGTCAATAGTACTTTCGACTGGTTATGAATTTCGTAGCCATTAAGTACGATTAACTTTTTTTACTTGGAAACCTTTTAGATGGGCACGGATATGTACAGTAGATGTGGTTGAAAACCTTTTAAAAATATATTTTTTGTAGTAATTCTATAAAACTACTTAAGTAGGCATTCCGAAACCATTTTTACTAAAGAAAACTTAATACGGATTTTGACTATAATAAGTCAAAAGTAATTTTGACCGGTAAAGAGTTTTGACTGTAACATCCTCAAATTCACCAGATTCCCCTTGTTTTTGACGATGGCTTGGTTTTTCCCGTTGATCCCTGTGTAAGGGAAAATGGAATGTATACACCAGCTGTTTAATCCGGTTTAATTTGGTAGGTTAGCAATTTGTTGAAGATTTGACGATTGGCTGGTGGCGTGTTTTGCGTTTTGTGTGATAATTGTGCAAATTGTACCGTTTGGGCTTATTTTAAACGGTTTAATGTAGATAATCTCTTAATATATAGGAAAACATTTTTAACCGGTGCACAAACTGTAATCATGAATTCAGCATTATGATTCTAGACCCCGTAGAAATATTTCGTCGGTTATAAAAAAGAAGTACCTGCTAAGGTACAGTCAGTTATAACAATTAGCCAACCCACCTTTGCATAAATGGTTGAGATTTTTTAGAATACAAATCGATAGAATTTTATCATTCTTTTATATTTTATTTATTTGAGCAAAGTAAATAAAATATAAAAGAATTATACAATTCTATCGATTCGTATTCTAAGAAATATCAACCATTTATGCAAAGCTGGGTCAGCTAATTGGTATAACTGACTGTACTAGGTAGGTCTACAGGCCTAAAAAAATTGTACTTCGACAAGGATTCATTTGATTGTCTACACTGTAGACAACGCAAACTATAGACTCTACAGTTTGTGTTCCACAATACTGTATGTGTAGCTACAATAAAGTACTACCGAATTTTAAAGACTAACATCAGTGTCGTCCTAGCTCTTGTACTAGGAGTTCCTGCCTGTATAACAAAAGCCAGGGGAATATGTCATATAATTTGTGCCTACACGTCTGTACAATATTACGAAACAATGGTAATTGACAATTATATGAATTCTTGAAGAGTGCCTAGCTATAATATAAAGAATATTATGCCGTACATAAAATTGTAAACAGGAATAGTATTTCAAGAAAACGGTTGGAAAATACAGGAACCCGGCTTGCTACATCGTTATGACATCATAATTTTGTTCCTCTCTCACACAACATCTGCCTTCATTTTATGACTTCCTGTGCAATAAGGGCACAGATGTGCTAAAATGTCTCTATTATATTATATAGGAGCATTATAATTTGGAAGCAAGACGTCCATCTGACCCCTACATTATGTGGGGTGGCCATTTTCTGGTCAATGCTTAAGGCGGATATGGGTTGGTGTGTGGTACAAGGGATAAGGTACACTTGAGGAATACTAAACAGAACACTTTCAAGCATAATAATCTGAATAATTTTGAAGGATATTGCTAATCATTGCTTCATATCTTCGAAAAATTTGTCTGCACAACAACGTAAATAATGCAATGAATGTTGTTGAACTGCCAAAATGAATGCCATTGCTACTGATAGTGACAATTACCCGGAAGGGCAGGTTTTTCCCGTTTTCACTTACTCTAGGCGACACCTGATTGTGTCATCAGGTGTAAAAATGTACAGACGCCAGCACATCAACGTACCCGAAACTGTCACATTTCCCCAATCAATTTTGAACCTTATTCTTTAGCAATAAAGTTGAAAATGTATTAAAGAAATTTGACATATTGTAGTAGGTTGATGTGCTGGCGTCTGTACCAACCATAAGACTATGAATTAAGTTACGACATCGGTTGTTCGCTTTTATAATTTTTAACGTGATGACACTATAAGTAGATATCTACGTTCATAAATACGTGCACATTATAAGAGTCTTCACATATTTCCATACATTTTACATCCCTGTGTTATCGTGATGCCGTGGACGCCCACGATAATAATATCGTCGCGTTAGAAATTATAAAAGCGCATGCAATAACTCTAACAAGTTGCCTAGCAACAGATTTGTAACAATATAAACTTCTTCTGTGATCAGAATTGGATTAAATGTTGAAAAAAATTGGATCGTTTTTCAATCCTGTGTACCTGAGGATTTTACTGACCTACGTCATCCAACTCCTGGGCAAAGGCCCCTCTCCACTCCTTCTATCTTTAGCATTAAATTACTAAAATTAATGGGGTTTATAGCCTTTATAAATGATGCATATAAAATTTTCCACATTTTAATTAAATAGTGAATATCAAAAAACCTCATAATTTGACGCCAAATGAAAATGGTGGCCAAAAACAGTTGTATACATTATTTTTGGAAACCCTTTAATAATAAACCCGCTAAAGCTTCTCCCTTAGAACAGTAATATCGCTATGGGCTCAATACACATGATCGTGATCGCATCAATTTATTTTACATCATGACTTGTGAACTATGCCTTACAATCACGACTCATTTATTATTATTAGTGCTGTCCCTTCGATGGCGATGTATTGCAAAGTTTTTTTATGGATAGGAAATAATGTTATTGGCAGTGAATTTGTTTTGGTCACGATTGTCAGAAGTAAAGCTCTGGTCCTTTGATCAAGTTAGATCAAGGAAACATTAGATATAGTATTACGTACAAAACTCATTGCTCAACTGACCGCGATGGATAGTAACATTCTTAATTTTAAAAATTACAAAGTATTTTAACATGAACTTCAGATCATTATCAACCTTAATGCATGAATTTAGTTAAATTATGATTGAGATATATTGCTATTAAGGATTGTCTGTCATCGGAGAATATGAAATTTGCTTCTTTGAGTTTGTACCCAGTTACACCCTTATTACAAAACAAGGTTTTTCTTGAGACCATTTTGTTATAAACACGGAGCCAGTTTCAGTATTAAGAACCTAACTACGATAGAAATACAGTTCTTTATTCAAAACAGACAACTATGTCCAGTATTAAGTTGTCATTATTGTATTAAGAACCTTAGTGCGAATAAAGTTCGAAATACAAAAGCTGTCTCAAAGGACTAAAGTTAGATCTCATTTTGTAATTAGATCCGAAATTACAAGCGAAGATTACCTTCAGATGACAAACACAACCTTAATGAAAGGTATAGTATGCCAAACACAACCTTTAAGCACACTCGCGTAATCTCTTCATCTTTCTCGGTTCACCGCGGAGGGCAGAGGCGGCGAAGCCGATTTTGTGGCGGTGCGCCGCGCAGAGACGCGGTGAGCACGTCGATTCACGCGGATGGCCTTCTAGCGGTGCGTCGCGTCGCCCTATTAGGCGACGAGCGCACCTGTCCGCGCGGATATGTTTCGATCTGTCGTGTGTGATCCGCGCTGTAATAATGCGGTGTCTCGTGTTTCATGCGCCGCTCTACCGCGCTGTGATCCGCGCGAAAGGGTGGAGGCGGCGCGAGTGCCGCTCGTGCGTGCGGTCAGGCTGTGTACATGATGTGTTTAGACATCAACGGCTTACATAGAAGCCAATCCGACGTGAGATCCACTTTACCGCCTGCCGCGTCGGTGTGCGGTGCCGTGTGACAATCGCCTAACTAAATACAAATGTACAACTTCAGTCACTAGATATTTAAAAACTCTAGACTCTCAAGGAACCGGGAACTTGTTGATCCCTTTCAAATAGACTGGTAATTGCGTAACACACTATCAGTGACAACGGCTTTCATTTTGACAGTTCAACAACATTCATAGCGTTATTTACGTTTTTGAGCAGACAAATTCTTCGAACATGTGAAGCAATAAATTAGTAATATCCATCAAATGATTATCTCTACTAATCACTCATCCTCTCTGCTGCTTTAACATACCATCAACTATACTCGCACCACACTCAATCAACCCCTCACATCTCTTTCATACACTTTCCCTGGTAACATACACAATGCGTAATTAAGTACAGAACTTAAGAGAAAATGAACGTTTATATTATATTCGTTTACACAAAATTGTAGCTTGCTCTCATTTTACCTTCGCAGTTCACGAAAATAAAGAACCAATTTATTTTTATTAAGTATTAATATTAAAAGTTGTATTACATTCTATATTTTGTCGACCTTTTCCGAAACAAGATCCGTTTAATACTATAATAAAACAGCTACCATAGTAGGGATGCCAAAAATAAGGGTAGATTCATTATTTTTCTTTTTATCATCATCAGCCGAAAGACATCTACTGCTATATAGGCCTTCTTCAAGCATCATAACTTCGGATTTCACTAGGTCATCGGTCCACCTTGTGGGAAGCCTTCAAACGCTAAGTCTTCCGGTTCTGCGAGCAATGTGCCCTTCCTACTGCCACTTGGTTATCCCTAAGTTTTAAAATATTAATTTTATAGCTATGATCACCTTTCCACTGATGGGTAAATATAAAGTAGCATAATATGTACTTTGTATATATATATATATTATGTATATAAAACGTACATAATGACCTAATTTTGCCCTTGTTGGGCTAACTGCAGTTAGCGTGTTGTTTAAGGACGATAATTTTGAGATATTTTTACGAAAATAAACATCTGTTTCCTGCCTGAACCAATATTTTTCAATGGAAATGCTAATTATTTGGCCAAAGAACGACCCAGCCTTTTGACGTGTCGACTAGCCGGCGAGAAATTTCCTTTCAAAGGAGACGCGCACTCTGGCCCCATGACCCGAGCGTTTCGACCCCAAACGGCTCAAAGCTGTAGTTGCCCATAAGGTTACAGTATTCGCAACGCAACGTAATATATATTGTTGTAACGGGATATTTAATTGTACGGTAGTGTGTGAGAATGCGTCGGGGTTAAGACGCTTGTTTATTCAATATCTATTATTATGTATTTTGGCAGACTAATACCAAGCTTTCAAAATGCTGATCATCATAACCTACCTAAAACATTGTCAAAAACGTAAACATTGATCGTGACTGTCAAATGTAATATCGTCTTCATGAAATCCAAAACTGATAAAAACAACAGAGTTAAAACCATAAACTAATAGTTACTTATGCAATTGTTGTATCATCATCTGCCTAGCCTTTTCCCAACTATGTTGGGGTCGGCTTCCAGCCTAACCGGATGCAGCTGAATACCAGTATTTCACATGGAGCGACTGCCTATCTGACCTCCACAACCCAGTTACTGGGTAATACGATACCCCTTGGTAAGACTGGTTGTCAGACTTTCGGGCTTCTGACTACCCGTAACGACTGTCAAAGATCCACGAATGACAGCCGGGACCAACGGCTTAACGTGCTTTCCGAGGCACGGAGGGGTCTCAGTATGTAAAGATGGTCACCCATCCACAGACCAACCGCGGCAAGCGTAGCTTAACCTGATCGATCGACCTGTGCGGCTGTTATTATTTAGCCACGGACCCCTCTATTACTTATACAACTGTTGTATAATACCTAAGGGGTATTAAAAAATTATTTTGGGTTTATCACATGAGTGTTTTAATACCTAATTATGTACAGTTGCATACAAGACTTTATCTACACCCATGATATGAATCCTCTATATAAGGTTCTGAAACAGTTTTTTGCAATACTAATATCGAACAAAAATGGCGGCCGGCGGGATACGACGTGAATTCGAATAACCTAAAAGTTCTTTTTTTAAATTACGGCGCTGTGGTAGTGACACGCGCATACATGACAATGTTTTTTTTTTGAAAACGAGTTGATATAATGAAATTTAGTACAGCATTATAACACTCGTTTGGATGATATTATAGTTACTATGACACTGGTTGTTTTAATGTTGGCAATATGCTAACTGTTTCAAAAACTTTTATAGAGTATATAGGTATAGCATGGGTGTAGATAAAATAAAAAAAAACTTTCAATCTCATTGCCGAGTTCAAAATGACATTAAAAATCAACTACAACACTAACGTGACACTCAAAACCGACCAAAATTAGCTTCTCAAAACAAAATCTAATTACAATTTTCCCAAAAGTGGCTTTCCAACTAAGCAGTGATGCCGTGTTCACATCGCACGCATTTGGCGCGGTGCCAACAAGACTTCATGCGAGCCTGTCTTGTGTTCATTCGAGCCTATTGCGAGAGAGGGAACCAGTAACATATTTTTTTTTAAATAGCATAATTTCTTTTGCGTGGATTTCGTGCGCATATTTTCCCCCAACTTGTTATTTTTTTGTGTTTGTGTTCTTTCTCTACGTCATATTTCCGAAAATAAACGTACCTTCTATTTTCTTTCTTTATTTTTGTTAAGAGGATGCGCCAGGGTAGCTTTCGAAATTCGAATTTTCTTACGTTTCTTGCAATTTGCAGATCAGTAACAGGCGACCTATTCTGCAACAATCTCACTGTGTTAACTAAAGTGTAGTTAGCTTAAAGTGACCTGTCAATAATAGTGCGATCAGGTGGAATGCATAGAGATTTTGTAGACCGATAGAGAATTGACCGGAAGGTTGTATGTTAATAAAAAGTTAGGCGCGTTCGTAACAAATATGAATTATAATAATTAAAATCATAAATAAAACTCTCTAAGGTCAAATTGCCAAATTAAATTAAAAAAAAATGACATTTGAGGCCAATTCTAACAGAGATGCTGATGCTTTACATTGATGCTTGTAATTATTTTATTTATGTATTAGACGTTCAATTAAAACCATGCCATTTAATTGAAAGTCTAATAATTTCCATTTTGCGTTCCTAAACCTCACCTAACCCATTTGATTGGGGTCCCCGAGCTTAGTTACTGAGACCAATTCGGCTCACGGGTGGTTGGTTGCGGTTCCAGTCCTTTTGGTCGGAGTACCGTACCTTACCTTACCTTGGTTACTGTAAACAAATGTGAGAAAAGACTAGAAAGTTAAAAAGAGGCATTTTTTTTTTTATTTGTCCCTTCATCAAACATTTTTCGAGGTTATTTTAAAATATCCCATTCTGTAAATACATTTTTATTTACTTATCTTACGCATAGTACATTTTTATTTTCTAATGGGCGATTCCAATCATTTACGGGCCGTTATTTTGTAAAATTAAGACTCTTGTATTTTTACCAATAATGAAGCAAAGACCTCAAAGCTTTGCATAGTAGACCCTCCCATATGGAAGTAGCTATCAGGCGTAAAATAAGCTTAAGAATCTACTTATACATACCTAGTACCCAGATTGGCAATAAAAATGCTACCGTTGCGAAACAAGCGACACCGACGTCCGAAATTAAGGTTAATTTTCATTTTGTAGTGTTTTTTTGGAAGTCGGTTGTTTTTTTTTTTTTGTTTATAGGAACCGAGCGTAAGTCATAACAAAATTTTAGAATCTTCTCTCCGACGTATAGTAATCCCATTTCCAAAGCAACTGTCAATAGTTTTTCACATAATCAGTGGTGTCCTTACTGCTAATATAAATTTGACTAACAAGACTTAATGCAGTCTTGTGTACAAGAAAATTGATTCTTGGAGAAAGAAGAAATTGTTTTTTTTTTTTCTAGTGTCGAAAAGACCAGCTAGGAAACTTGGTAGTGGAGTTGTTTGTTTGAACTAGGGTGTTAGGGTGGGATTATTGATGACTAGCTTCTGCCCGCGACTTCGTCCGTCTGAAGTTTGGACCTCCAAACCTCCGCGTCGCATGACAACCCTCGCCCGCGCTATTACTTGGTTTTCATTCAGCTTTCCTTCTCACTTTTTATCTTTTTGTTCTACTGGTAAAAGGATCCTAGCGTGATTTTAAGTAGCGTATAACCTTCCTCGAGAATTGGACTATCAAATGAAAAAGATTTTTTCCTATCCAACTGGTAGTTCGAGAGATTGGCTCGTTCAAACAAACAAGCAAACTTTTCAGCTTTATTATATTAGTATCGATTCGGACTTGGACGATTTCTTATGATTCAGAGAAATAAATAAATAGACTAGGCTACCAACTCAGGTTAAATAAAAAATAAGGCGCATTCAGTAGCAAACCTGTCAACATCGATCGATCAAAGAAAAAAATATAATAGAATCCATTAACTTCAATTTTCTAGACATAGTTTAAGGCTGTGAAGAAAAAGGTTTTTTGAATTTCTCCGAACGTCTCGGGAATCAATTAATCAAACTATCAAAACTCATATGCCTTTTATAATAAAAAATCTTCTTTGTCTGACGTCAAATCATCTTATTGGCATTGTTTAGGGTTTCAAAAATTAAAGGAACAATATTAGATTTTTTTATTCTTAATGCCTGCATCCGTCTGTGTGTCGTTCACAGTCGATTTTCCTGAACCTGGCTGGTTTATCTAGTATTTAGTAGCTGCCACAACTTATTTTAATTTAATTTCATATTTGAATTTTTTGGTTGTTGCTTATTACGCACGGTTTTAACATTTTGCATAGTTCTCACATGCATAACTTCAACATGAATGATGTAATAACCAACAAATATTTTGTAACCATATTATTATTTTGATTTAAAATAGTATCCGTGGAGTTTTTTTGCCCGTTCTTCTCCATATGTACCTATTATGCCAGTTCATCAGCTTCATCTTCCTGACTGACCGACCTCTTAACAATAAAGAAAAAATGCCTGTAATTGGTTTGTTTGAAATAAATGCTTTGAGTTTGAGTTACGAGTCCATCAGGCAGTCTGAGTGTCTGTTATTTACATATTAGACATACTTCCCCGTGCTCACCAAAGTAGGGTTCCAATGACCGCAGACCCCTAACATACTACGACAAGGGACATTATCACATTCCAAAAATTTCTGCACACCAAATACGACCCTTCCCGAGTCACTAATTAATAATTCACAACAGCAAATTGGTTTCACATCATCAATTATTTCACGAAGTTAACGAGCTCCTTGATATAAAGAAATAAATCCTTTGATCAGTCTCCTAATCCCTGTAATTAGAAGTTTTGGTGTACGCATAAGAGGATGGTGAAGGGATGTGTGTTGATCGACGATTCGGCATCGGCTTGATTCGGTGAAGTTCGGTTTGCTTTTCTTTGGCATATTGCTGCCTCGCTGGTCAAGTGGTCGTCAGACTTAAAATCCTTTATTACTTGGTTGACGGTTGTTGATGGTGGTTGGTGGGTGGTGGCTGTGGCTGCGCTTGCGTGAATGTCGGAGATTTTTCCACGGGAACGTATAACCCTGATAAAAAGTATCATAATATTTCGAAAACATATCAGCCGTTAAGCCATCATGGCTGCCAAGGTAACGAAAGAGTTATATTCGCATTTATATTCATTAGTATGGAAGTATGGATGGATGACTTGACTTAGGATTTGACAGCAGATAAAAAAATAAACAAGAAAACATCTGTACAAGCGCAACATAAGCAAAATATCGAAAAATTCCTTCCTGGTGGAAGGACTTGGGGGACGCCTTTGCCCAGCTGTGGGATAGCAATGGCTAGAAAAAAGACAAAAGTGATGGGGGATTTTTGGTCCTTATGTCTAGAGCTAAATAGTTTTTTTTTTTCACCTAGCTTTTGACGTTTAATATGTGCCCATGTAGGTACATAGGTTTATCTGAAATAATATGATAGAGAATTTTGTATATTTTTCCCAAATGTATTTCGGATTGTAGCTCAAATAAAATAATCTATCGACAAAATGTACAGTGTATAAAGTAAATTACAAGTTCCATTATAAATATATATTGGGACAAATTAATAACCAATGTTTGATATTATGTTTGATCCATTTTCATGCATAGAAACTTAAATCGAAACGAAAATGTTATACTTTGAGTTTGAATTTCTTAGACACTTTTCTTGATACGTTATTATAATGCAGACCTCATTCTAAGAACCTTTCTCATATAAAATATTTTACAGGTCACGAAAATAAAATTATTAAGTAGGTACCTATGCTTGCTTCTTAAAAGTAAATACGAGCAGCTTTCATTTGAATCATTTGAATTGAAGGCAATAGGTACCTATATTCATACACGAAATATTTTGAGAGAAACATCTACAGTTGGTAAAGAAGCCACAGCAAAGAAACAAAAATTAATCAAGTGTTTTTTTTGTGTAATTATTATAATTTTAAAATTATTTGAGACATTTTTCATATAACCTTTACTCCACTTCAATGACAGTAAATACTAAATACTACGTATTTAGCGTAATGGATGTGAAAAAATAAGAAGGAGCTAGTGTTTATTATGTGTGTCGAGTAATTGTAAATTGTTTAATTTATTAAATATTATAATTTTTTTGTTTTCATTTCTATGGCCTCTTTACCACCAATAGGTTTATCTTATATATTATGTATAGTCTAGAGATACACCTTATACATATTAGATGTATTTCAAGCATTGTATTTGTTTAAAACTTGTAAGTATATCGATTCTTTGTTTAGTTTTAAGTTACATAATTTTAAAAAGTCTTACGATAAAGACAACATAAGATTTTTGAAAATTGAGACTACTTCAATTGACCTAAATAATTGTAGGATCTTGTGGATTTTGTGGATCTTTTTAAGCAATATTTAGACTACAAATCAGTCCTATTAAGTGTTGGTTTTGAACCGAATACTTTCGGCACCAAGTGAATTAGAATTTTCGGCGAACCGCAAAGTTTTTGACCAGTTCACAACACTATGTGTCCGGTAGATTAGGGTCTTATCTCATTGTATCGGTCCTGTATCTGTTTACATATTCAAGGTTTAAGCCATCCCTTTGGGTTGTTATCTGACAGCAATTGTTTTTGAAATTTTAGTTAGGAGATAAGGAGTGGGTTGTGTACCTGTCGGAATTTTTAAGTTGGTTGCTATTTGTCTGAGTTCAATTTGTATAGGTGCTTCTTTTGGACTATATAACTTAATTATTAGGTCATACGGATTAAGAAAAAGCTTTAATTCGGACCTTGATCCGTATGATGTTAGTAATACAGATTACAGAATCAGAATTAGACGATCTTCGCAGGTAGCAGCTGGATGAGAATTACCGAGAATCGAGCCGAATGGCGTGCAATTGGACAGGCCCATGTGCAGCAGTAGTGCTGTAGGCTGATGATGATGAAATGATGACACACTGTTTATTTCTGTAAGTAGGTTTAAACAAACACGTTTACAGACAAATAATATTTCAAGAACTAGATGAGGTCGGTCTGTCCTATTCAACTACTCTGAGAAAAACACCGAAACAAACTCGGAGGTCACGGTCTCTTTAAAACTCCAGACATTATCTTGATTAGATTCTTGTGTCATCATCCTACAGAGCAGACCACTGCTTCTAAAGCCCCAAGTAAATTCCCCTAAACATGATCCTTGACCCTCGCATCCATCGTTTACCAGCTCAATAATGTGCTTTATAATAATCGAAATGAAGTTATGTAAGCATCCACCATCGCCAAGTTTCCCCAAACACCATAATCAGTCGATCCTAATGTTCTAGAGGCATCGGTTGTTAAGCTACTTTAGGGCTGTTGAACGCCCTTTAAGTCACCATCAAAACGGCGTAAACCTTAATCTTGTCAGTATTAATACCACGCAAAATGGTGCAGAAGGACCACAAAGAATAATTATTTATTTATTTATTGAAACTTTATGCACAAGTAAAAACTGTGCAAAGGCGGACTTAATGCCTTGGGTATTTTCTACCAGTCTACCTTAGGGTGATGCAGAGACAATACACAGTAGGTGCAATAACAGAAATGATGAGATTATGTTCTTCACTTAATAATCTGGAACAATTTTCGATGTTGGATACTATAAAAACATCACAATAAAGGCAGCCGTGCTTCAGACTATCCGTGATAACTTATAAATCTTCTGACAAACAGTCTACCGACATCATTATCATTTCTTATCTAGAAATGTGCGGCAAGACAATGATAAAAAAAATGTTTTTATAAAATAATTACAATATTTATTGTAACAACTAAGTAGTCAAATGAAAGCCCTCTTCCTCTCTCCTACTTTTGCCCTACTGTGCACGACAGGGTCCACAATGATCATAATAATATTCTGTAAAACCTACCACCTAAGTTCACATGTGGAAGCAATAAATATATTGAGTATTGATATATCCGGTCTTTTTGTAAAATCTCACAGTAAACTGTCATTCCACCTGATAACACTATTGATGATTGGCACTATTGACTGCTAACTTCACCTAAGCTTTCATTGTAATTCCATTTACAGTTCCTTGATATCGAAAAGATCTAGTCATCTAAAGGGCTATACTGTACGTTCCCAAGGATAGTTGTATTTTCGATTCGATTATTATATAAAAATCGTTCAGATTCTTTAAGTTACGTCACACGGATGTGGTTAGACCTCTGGACCTTCTACATCTACCTTTTCACTGGCACTATCACCGTGGTTAAACGGTTTTCACTCTGTCCCGTAAACACCCTGTATCGTTTATGGCTCAAAGACAACATAACTTGGGCCATTGTCGCCGATGGGTTATAGGATGGTATTTATCGGAAGATTGCTGACGTTCGTAATTCAAGTTAAGGCAAGTTCACCGGGGTAATTGCGTAACACACTAGCGAATAGCAATGGCTTTAATTTTGACAGTTCCAAAACATACATTGCGTTATTTACGTTGTTCAGCAGATACATTTTTCAAATATATGAAGCAATGGATTACCATTATCCTTTAAATTGATTCAAATTGTGATTGAAAGTAGGTTTCGCAATTAGTGTGCTGACCGTGTGATGCAAAGGCGTTTTATGGAGTGAATGAAAAACAGAAAGAATAGAAGCATTTAAATCTGCGTGTGTACTGATTTTCAATCCGATGATCATTTTGTAAGAATAGAAAGGCTTGTGGCTAAGTAATATCAGCCGCACGGGTCGATCGATCAGGTTAAGCTACGCTTGCCGCGGTTGGTCCGTGGATGGGTGACCATCTTTACATACCAAGACCCCTCCATGCCTCGGAAAGAACGTTAAGCCGTTGGTCCCGGCTGTCATTCGTGGATCTTTGACAGTCGTTACGGGTCGTCAGAAGCCCGAAAATCTGACAACCAGTCTTACCAAGGGGTATCGTATTACCCAGTAACTGGGTTGTGGAGGTCAGATAAGCAGTCGCTCCATGTAAAATACTGGTACTCAGCTGCATCCGGTTAGACTGGAAGCCGACCCCAACATAATTGGGAAAAAGCTAGGCAGATGATGATCATTTTGTAAGAATAATTTGATTTATTAAAAGAGTGTCCTTGCTCGTTTTTTTCAAAGCATACAAAGCATAACCCGTTATAGTGACAAGTGTGTGAACATGACAGCCTAGTAGTGAAAGTAAATCAGACATCGTTTTCAGGCTTTTCAATTTGTCAAAAAAAACGAATGCCGCTTGTAACTTTATCCATTTTTTTCCCAAATAATGAGGTTGGCAAGAATATCGAAGTAAAACCTGTTACAATGGATTCAGTACATGATTCTGAAACCCCCTTGCGATGAAATTTTTCGTCGGGTATTAAAAAAAATCCTAATCCTTTCATTTTGACAGCAGTTTTTTTGGCGAATTATGACGAATTTCTACACTTATAGTACTACAGAATATTGTGGTAAATTCATGGTTACTGACACCCTGTATACGTTTATTTTTTTATTAATATGCACATGTTTCTGTGGCAATAAATGATATTTTCTTTCTTTCAATTTTCCTAGTGCACCTTATCTCACGTGAAATCTTTTATAATTTACTAGTTTTCAACGTTGAAAAGTTTCCCAACGGAATAATAACTGTAAAATGTTCTTGGCTCCCTAACTTATAAACGTGTCCATGAAATGGAAGGAAAAACAATGGCGAACGAGCAGACACGCGGACAATCGCGCTCGCTCCGGATGAGATGACCTCAATACCTCTTACGGAATGCAGTGGGCATCATGATGTATCCGAATATTACGGCTTATATGAAGAATAGATTGCATGCAAATTTTGTGGAAAGCAATTTGGTGACTGTCTTTGTTGAGGGCCAAATGTTAACGTAGATTTGATGAGCTACCTAGCTAGCTAGGTGCGAATTTTGAATCGAAGGACAATTTTTTTTTAATTTGTTGTCTTGCTGATTTTGGATCGACGAACCAACTTTTTATGTTTGTGTGGGTGTTTTATAAGTATTTTGATCTGACATTAAAATATTTAGCGAAATAAGGTTGCTTCTTACGGAATACAGTGTTCATCATGACGTATCCGAATATTATAGCTAATATAGAGATTGCATGCAAATTTTGTGGCGATAAAGTAATTTCGTGATATTTTATTAAGGGTGAAACGGCTACGTGGGTTTGATGAGCTACCAGGAACGAATTTTGAATCGAAGATTTTTTTTTTATTACCAGGAACCAATTTAGAATCGAAGAGCCAGTTTAAAAAGACCTTGTTGCTTGTTCTGATTTTGGATCGAAGGACCAACTTTTTTATGATTGGGTAGGTATTTAATAAACATTTTGATCTGACTATAAAATACTTAGCGAAATAAAGTTACCTACTAAAAAAGTGAAGGGATAAACACTCCTTGCAGCTTTATAGCTGATAAATTAAATTACCGTACTTACGTCATAAGAATTTATCATGGGCTAAGAAAATAATTTATTTCCGTATTCCTCTTTGTGACTTAACGAAAAGGTTATAGGTACAGCAGGCTGCGCGTCAGTGGTAACCAAACCAGTATAAAAACCTTATTACACTACGCTATATTCAGAGACCCTTTCCCTAAATCCGGATGATGTAATAAGAGAAATCGAGGAAGAGTCCCTGTTAACAAAACAAATCACCTAAATGTCGGGCCCTAAATATCGTGTAGTGTAATAGGAGAAGCTGGCCTCTTTTTTTACGCTAGGCCAGCTCAAGGTCAAAGCGACACCACTGACGTGTTGCCTACTGTACATGAGATTGATCAGATAGATCAGTATAATTTCTTTTCCACTCAAAGGACCAATTTATTTTTAGCGTTTTTTCCAGAAAACGTGCTTTATCCCATCAAGTGTCAACGGTACACCATATGTACATAAGAAAGTGTGCTCGAAATGTCAACTGTACACCATGTGTACACAACAGTTTCATTGTTCTATTGTCACTGTTAAAACAAGGACTTTACTGCGCCCATTCAACTACTACGACGCGTGGGCTATTTCGACAGGTGGCGGGCAAACGTGTGAGAGGTTGTTCAACAAGAAACAGAGAGCAGTAGTGGCCCAGGGATGTGGTGTAGTGGCCCTGTGGAAAACGCCGCGACTTACGAGTTATGTAAGTCGTAGATTTGAATGCAGGCAAGCCCTTCACTTTCAGTAAATTATTTCATCACCACTATTCTCAAAACTGTGAAGTAAAACGTCACGGGGCATACCTGCATATCTTAGAACAGAAACTCGAAGACATGTGACATCCTCCAACTCGTACTGGCACACTCTCACAGAGACAGAGACAAGAACTGTGTCCCAGCAGTGGGAAACTGGAAACATTACAGGCTGATTATGCTTTGCCATTATTCAACTGTCATGCTAGTTATAATAGCACAAAATGTAAATTAAATTACAGCGTTTCATTGCCCAGTATCCTATAATAGCTACAAAGTAACAGGAAAAAAAAAACCAAAACAAAAAAAAGATAAACAGTTTCAAGAAAACTTCCTTCAAGTGAACTACCGTCACCAGTACTTAAATTGTATGGCGAATTAATTTACAAGACAATGAAAGAATTCTTTGAATACCCTCTGAATGTCTATTTTGTTTAACACTCGCTTTTAGTGTCGAGGAAACTTGATGTTAGTTAATTTGCCGTTACATTCAAGTTTAAGTACTTGCCGTATTTCATTGCCTTCATTATTTATGTGGGGGTGTAATGTCTATGTTTTTAGGCTTCTCGTGGGCAAAAGGTAGTTGATCTTATGCCTCAAATAGGACTTTATTTGTGTTTGACAGAGGAAATGATTACAGAAAACAATTGCTATAGAATATTTCAGTGGTGGTGTTGTTGCGAAACCTTTGGTGCGCGAGTAGATAAAACTCACGCTTGACCACTTTTCTTAACTGACCGGTTCGTATTGTTTCGGAGTTGTGCTTAGAAAATAACTCACGTATACTGTGTTCGAAATTTGGTTGCCGAACACGTCAACACAATTATAATAAAGATACCTCGATATTTTGAAACCGTGCGAAGCAGGGGCAGGTCGCTAGTAAAGTAATATGATACATTAAAGTCGAATTTCGTGTCTGTCTGTGTGACCGGGTTGTTCTACTAAACTACGATGTTTTTTCAAGACGTTAAAACTGTGCGAAGCAGGGGCGTGTTGCTAGTGAAATAAGTCCACTTTTGGGAGAAAAGTAGACTTATTTACTTAATCTTACGACACGTAACGCAACGCATTTCTACTGACAAGCGATCCTTAAGACACGACTTTCCCATTTTAATTTGACAGAATAAACAAGAAAGTAGGCAACATAAACACAACCTTGTTTAAGATGCTTGTTTAATGTAAATTACCTCGCTGGGGCCCCGAATAGATGGGAGAATTTTAAGTGGGAATTACCTGTTTGGGTATAAAAAGAACAACAGGTTCTTTTGCAAATACTGGAAGTGTCTAGGTGTTTAAATCTGATTAAATATTTATTTTGTTAAGTGGAACGTTTGGATATGTTCTTGAAACTTTGAATTGGGTCACACTCACATTTTCAATTTGGGGTGGGATTTGTGTTAAGGTAAAATTGTGGGAAATTATATTTTAGTCATTATTTTTTTATGATAGGATTTCGTCCCACTCCCTGTCACAGAGAGGAGGTCTGTATACAAAACCAAAATCAAAAGTCATTTATTCAAATTAGGCTGAGAATCAGCACTTTTCGAACGTCAAAATTACAAAAGACAGTCCCCCAAAATGCCCGCCCTTCACCACTTCCTAGTGCTTTCGCTCTCAGCCCAGCTATGAGAACATTATAAGCTGATTATGCGTTATGCATTTATATAGGATGTTGGACAAGATAGGATTAATGAAGGAGTCGCACTACGTCCGCTACGCGTTACGTCCGTTTATAGCCCTATTGTATTCTCGAGGATGCATTTTTTCTGGGATTAGTCGCGTTACAGCCATTCTACCTAAAGTACACTCAACGCTAAAAGTGCTTGTGATTAGAAAAATATCACAATACCAAATTAACATTTTGTGAAGAATCATACTAGGCGAGCAGACTTATCAGGAGATGTTTTTTGTCGCCCACACACACGCAATAATGTTGTCAATATTGTATGTATTGGCAATATTATTTATTTATTAACTTTACAGTAAAATAGCTTATACATCAGAATAACACATATGATACTTTTTATCCCGATATTCCTGCGGGATCGACACTTCTGCGGATGAAACCGGGGGGCGCTGGTAGTCTATACTGATATTATAAAGAGGTAAAATTTGTTTCTAAGTTTGTATGTAGGGGGTAATCTCCGGAACTACCAGTCGGATTTCAAAAATTCTTTTTGCGTTTGATAGCCCAATTTTTGAGGAAGGCTATAGGCTATTTAACATCACGCTTGCACCCTTAGGAGCTGAGCAAAAAGAAAAAAAGTCAGAACGAAAGCGAAAACGAAGTAGTAGTGCGGTCAGGCGATGCGATACGACGGGTGGGTTGGGGGAAACAGAAATTTCACACGGACGAAGTCGCGGGCTGAAGCTAGTACAAAATAAAATCAAGAGTATTCTTTGTGTCTGTGTCGCAATACGTGACCCGACTGCGCTCAAAAGTCACATGAAACTTACGTGTCGTCAAAATTGGGTGAAATTGGTGGCAGTGCTGAACAAATGGGTGAAATTGATGGTACGGTCAGCAACAAAAGTCCATTAACACTGTCACTTTTACTTAACGTCAACATTGACACGAAATGATTCGATAAAATGCGTTTTAAACTTTTCATATAACGGCTAAGAGTATTCTTATATAAAGTATTATTTAAATTCGTATACGGAATACGTCATGCATGGTACATACATTATTCAAATAGCTACTTTGTAACAGAAATATGGAATTGTACAAACGTATGACGTAGGGGATTTATGGTCTGAAATGAAGTTATTATTATTACCTGGTAGTTCCGTATAGTAGAAAGTACATGTTTTTTTTAAGCTATTGCATAGCTTTTATCTTGGGCTTTGAGCGCGGCGACCGAATGAAGAAATTCCGTAACGAAAATAAACCTAACACCCCCCACTCCGACCGGCACAGCGGTGCAGCGTTGAAAGCCGTGCATCGTCTAACGTCGTATCAGTTCGGCAGACTTCGGCACGGTGTTTGTGTGCGTGCGACTAGACGTATGCTATGTCTTTCTTATCGAGTCTATGTTGCTTCTTAAATTAGATGTGCCCAGCAGCGTCGGAATTCGATGAAAATGGAGTTTGAATATTTTCAAAGGATGATATGCTTTAATCACCCGATTGCACTTGTGTGTCCCTGTTATAACGTAACCAATTTTCCTATGTTACTCAACCGAACAGATTATTTAAGTACAGAGAGATAATTAAATCAAGTTACTACAATCTGTCAAATTTCTTTAATCGATGTTCAACTTTATCGCTAAAGTATAAGGTTCAAAGTTGATTGGGAAAATTTGACAGTTTCGGGTAGCTTGATGTGCTGGCGTCTGTACACGGAGAAGGGTTTTATAAATTTAGCAAAATTTAATCTCTGCACGTTTTTAAAACACAGCTTATATACAATACTCGGAATATACAACACCGAGCCCAATTATGTTACCTACTAAATATGCAACTAATCCAGCGAGCGCAAATTCCGAAACATTGCAGCAAACATAATAAATTAGGTAGGATTTTCAGCGCAACATAGAGTAATAAGACCATGTAGAAGTGAAACTGTGACAAACAGACGCCAGGACATCAAGCTACTACAATCTGTCAAATTTCTTTAAAAGATTTTCAACTTTATCGCTAAAGCATAAGGTTCAAAGTTGATTGGGAAAATTTTACAGTTTCGGGTAGCTTGATCTGCAATAAGTAATAGTCCTCCAGACCGTATTTCGGCCATGGCGGCCAATCTCAACGGAGACTAGCCGTCGGTGCGGGTGATATTATAGTGCACAGTATGCGCAGATACAGATGCATTCTCTATTTCCTCTCAAAGTATCACGCCGCCAACTTCTAAACTACCAATAACATTTTGTTCAACCTGGGCTTTGAACCCACTCCACGCTCAGCAGTTACACCTGCGACCACGAGACTAAAGGGCAGTCAATAAGTTCACCGATGAGTGCTATGTGCCTACAGCTCTCCATCAGCCTGTGACAACTCCTTCTCGCTAAAGGTGACTCCTTCAATGTAGCCCACGAAATTACATTTGTCGCAAATCGTCATATTTTTATGAAATAGTCTTATTTCTATTAAGTATAGTTTCAAGAGCTATGATTATTATGTGCATTCTAAAACACACAGTGTTGCTAGATGAAGAAGCTGATGTAAATTTGCCTTTATATTGATATCTATGGTTAAAACTTACCGAATTATCCATGGTTTTATACCTGTCTCTCTCTCTCACCAGCATGCGTCCTTTTCTAATCAAGAAGGACGCTTGGCGCGAAGCTGTCAATGTCATAGCGTTTGTAAATTTTGCCGCTAAAACATCGAAAAATTTTCAAATTTAAAAATTATGTGTTAGATACAAAAATTTATCGTATCAAATTAACACACAGTGTCAATTTAGTATACGTGTCGGGTTTTTCCGTTGTGAATAAGTGTACAACATAGAAAACTCCGTTAGGAGTATTATAATGTTCTGTGATTAGTGTTTGTGTTTCACGATGAATCCGGTCGAAAGTGTAGTGTTTGAGGTGAGCAAAGTTCGAATGTTGAAGTTTCGGATGGAGTTCAGCACGAATTCATACGAGGCCTAATGACCCCTTGTCATCATCTTCTTCATCCTCGGAGGATGAGGAAGGAGGGCGTAGCATCACCTCCGCCCAACAAAACACGAAAACTTTCACGTAAGTACTGACAAATTCAGACAAGTCCGGACCCGCGTGTAGACACTCATATGCAACAACTAATCTTAGTAGGTGTTTCAATGCAGGAACAACAACAGGGTGCCGAATCCGATCCCACCCACATCTAATTTTTTGAGAAATCCGACACTTATTGTAAACTCTTTTTAGGTGTATTTGTGCAGAGTTTGATGAAAAAAAAAAAAAACATTATTCCACAAGCTGACAAAGAACAATTAAAATAATTAGTTAGCTGATTAAAAGAAAAGTTAACCATCTTGCTTTGCTAGTCCTGGTTTTGTAGGTCATAAACCAAACTTAATGAAGAGTTGTGCCATTTTAATAAGGGCAAAGCCGCCCCTAAGACGAACCACTGACCGATTACTTAGCTTCCATAGAACAATTACTAGCAGTCTTATCCAACAATATTTTGGAATAAAGACAACTATTTAAGTCAGGGTTGCAAGAATTGCTCATCCGGGCATCAGCAAACTATAATAGTTTAAATATTAGAACATTGATTTGAAAAGATTTCTGGTACTTTTGGTCCAGGGTCCGTGTCATTCGGAGACTGCAATGCAGGTTGTGTGTGGTAAAGGGCGAATTGCATTTAAATTAAACGGGATCATATTTTAAAAGAAATTGGAAATCCAAATTTAAAAGCTACTGTACATGATGTTTCTTCTATCCAAGCATATCTTTTTAACCGAGATGCTTTCTGCAGCCTGTCATAGCTTCATTAGGTGATCTCAGGTGTGGCTTAACACTGTGGCTTATATTACAGAAAGAAAACCCTTGAATACATCTGATGTAAAACAAGAAACATCACGCCCCTTATAAAACACATAACAAAGGTTCCAAGTTATCTGGATCAGCCTTTTCTTAAAAATTATACAACAAATAACATACCCTTTAACACTAATAGTAAACACGACTAACAACTGACTATAAAACCAGAACTTTCAAACGGGGTTGTCGGAAAGACCATACCAATTTATGGCAACAACAGAGAGGAAACAATTATGTAATGAAGTTATTAACAGGTGGCCGCATCCCATTCTGGAAGACACTTCCCTTCAGTATCCAGACAACCACGTCTTAAAAATATTTGCAACCAAGATAAAGGACATGACGGACATGATCCTCCACTTAAAACAAGAGAAAATATTAGAGACACCGCCAGTCCTCAATCCAGTTTTTTATGGCGAAAGTTTGAAAGAAAGATGGAGGACTACGTCCCATCTTCGACCTCGGAGGTCTCAACTCGTATGTGTCAGTTAAACATTTCTATAAGATGGAGGACTACGTCCCATCTTCGACCTCGGAGGTCTCAACTCGTATGTGTCAGTTAAATATTTCTATTTCTATTTCATTTTACAAACAGATGTAGCCAACTTCCTACAGACAAACGATTGGTTAGGAAAAATAGACTTTCACCAAGCCTATTTTCGTTCACCAATTGCAGACATACACAGAAGGTTCCTCTGAATGATTTGCAACAACGAAGTGCTACAATTGGCAGCCTTGTCAGTTGGCCTGTCATCAACCCCAAATATGTTTGCCTGAGGATTGCGGAGATCCTACGAGCATTAGTTTTCCGCATAATTGTGTATTTGGACGATTTTATCCTGGTCAATCAGGATCGAACCATACTGGTTTCTCAGGTTTCGGAAACACTGGTATTTGGTAACATTGGAAACTTTAGGACAGCACATAAATTATCTGTCTGTTCTGGAGCCCTCTCAGGAGGTAGAATATCTTGGCTTGGTATGAAACACTCAGCAAAACTGGGTAAAACTTCCTCCCGAGCATATAAAAAGTTATAAGTAATATTTTCCAAAATGTTGAGCAATGTCAACAGTTCTCTACGAGAAGCTCAAACTTTATTAGGTTTGCTGAACTTTGCAAATTACGCAGTATCAGCGGATTGACTGCGCTGTCGCAGAGCCCAACTTTTTCTAAAATTATTAGACCAAAATTTAATAAATAAATATAACAGATTAAGATAAAGAAAATATCTTCCTTTACCCATTCAGCAGACCTAAAATGGTTGTTAAAAGCTGTAGTTTACAGTTCAACACCAATAGTCAAGAAAAGTGTGACTCACTTCTTGACCACGGATGCTGCAGACTTAGGGTAGGGAGCTCAATTAAACAGCGCTTACCTATTAGAAAAGTGGGCCCCATATCGAGAGCACCATTAACAGTCAGCGGATGACTCTGGAAGGTGCGCACATTCATATTCAGTCGGAAAACAGGACCCTGGTCGCATACCTTAAGAACGAAGGGGACACATTCCCTGGAATTGCTAGGATTGACGACCAGAGTCCTAAAACTTGCAGAGTAGTTACATTTAACTCTCTCAGCCACTACCTCCCGGGGAGTCTAAACGGAATTGCGGATCACCTATCAAGGGATCGCAAAGTACTAGAGTGGCATCTTCTGCCCCAAGCCACGGAGGCTATATTCAAAGTGTGGGGTGTCCCAGACGTAGATCTGTTCGCGTCAAGAGATACGGCTATCGTACCAAAGTACGTAACATTGGATACCAGAGATTGTTCAGCAGTCTTCTGCAACGTATTCAGCCGAAAACGGGACTATCATCTAGGGTGGGCATTTCCCCCACCCAGTTTAATACCAAGAGTACTGGCTCATTTGGACAGTGCAAAAGGAATTTACATCCTAATAGCACCGGAGTGGATCAAATGTTTTTGGCTACTCGACCCTCAAGCGAGAGCCATAGTAGAGCCACTTCTGATAAAGAACCTGCGGAAGGTCCTAATAGATCGGACGACAGGCAATTGGCCCTGTACAAGTGGACAAGTTGACTCTTTTTCTTAGAAAATTGGGGGTGGGCCGATCATGTTGCTCACTGGTCCATAGAGGAACAGAACTTGTTAAAAAGTAGCTGGCGGACATCTACTTTAACAACATATATATATATATATATATAATATAGTACCCCTATTAGAAAATGGTTATTGTGGTATGATACCAATAAAATTAATCCAAAACACCTGAGGACCAGCAGGTTGCTAGATTTTTGGCAAAGTTATATTAAGAAGATAAGTTATCTTGAAACTATTCTTCTTTATAAATCAGCTACTTTTACTTAATGCGTAACATCAAAAGTAGATATCTCTAAACATTTTTTCGTTGATCAAGTTCTAAAAGCCATTTCACTTGCTAAACCTGCAATATAAAAACTACCAATTAGGGACAATGTAATTTTGTTTAACTGGCTAAGGACTTCAACAAATTTAGATTCTATATTTGAAATCGCTAGACGTACAGCTTTAATACTGCATGGCATTAAGTCCACCTCTGTAACTTTTTTGTGCTTGAAGTATTAAATAAATTAATACTCTTCCTGGCCTCAGGTCGTAGGATTCATGATCTCACATTATTAGAAAATAACCCTGAGAATCTAATTACTACGGAAGATGAGATTACTCTGTGGTGAAGGTTTGGCTTGGCTCAAAAACAGTTTCTAATACACACAGACAGTCAGGTTGGTTGTTGCGGAAACACCCAGACCATTGTGTCTGCCCTGTCAAACAAATTAATAACTTTATAGAAAGGTTTGAAATTTAAAAAAAGGGCGCAGACGGGACTATTTCAAGTCTATTTATTTCTCTTTATGGGAAATTAAAACCTGCGTCAAGAACAATGATTGCAGGTTGGATTCATAGTATTTTTATAGATACTAATATTGATGCCCTACCAGGCAGTATCAGGTCAGCAGTAGCCTCTAGAAGTTGGTTGGAGAATAGACCTGTTAAAAAAATACTTAACAAAGGAAACTAGGATTAAAACATAAAAAATAATAATAATAAAATAATATAATAATAATATAATATTCCACAACTATCACACAACGCCATCTAGTCCCAAGCTAAGCAGAGCTTGTGTTATGGGTACTAGACAACTGATAAACATACTTATATATTTCTAAATACATACATATTATAGATAAATTACAACCATAAAAATAAAAAAAAAAAAATAGTGTTGTCCAGTAAACAGAGTTGCTAATACCAACTCCAATGTTGATTAAGTATTTACATTTTTGTAGTACTTATTAGTTAAATTTAAATAACTTTTATAAAGGGATTTACAGTAATTTTTTCCTTGATATAGGATTATTTAAGAATTATTTGTTTTCTTTGTTTGATTTTAAAGAAATTTATATTTTTTGTTACATTCACAGATGTTATTATGCTTTAAAACTGATCTATTTTCTAGAACAGTTGTATAATCCATTCATCATAGCGTTTGTATTACCACCAGCAGATACCAAACAGGTCTTCATCTAGCAACACTGTGTGTTTTAGAATGCACATAATATGACTGTTTTGCATTCCAACAAAACAGGTATTATGTGTGAATAAAACACACAGTGTTGCAGCTATTCTCTAGCTGGTGAGCTGAAGACCCTATGACATTGACAGCTTCGCGCCAAGCGTCCTTCTTGATTAGAAAAGGACGCATGCTGGTGAGAGAGAGAGACAGGTATAAAACCATGGATAATTCGGTAAGTTTTAACCATAGATATCAATATAAAGGCAAATTTACATCAGCTTCTTCATCTAGCAACACTGTGTGTTTTATTCACACATAATACCTGTTTTGTTGGAATGCAAAACAGTCATATTTTATCATAATTGCCGCGTATTTCAAGTTGTACCAACGAACAACTTGAAATACTTCTGGAATTTACAAAAAATGTTTTTTTTTATATACATGTAATCCATATATGGTCCAAAATGTGGTCGCAGCACGTGCTCCTTAAAGTTTCGCTTCTATTATATTTTGGTCTATGACAGAAGGCAGGTGCACAAAATCATACAGACGCCACACAATATGCAACTTTATTTTACACACGTGCGAATGAGAAAAAGCATTACTAACTTTCGCTTCAATGCACATATAGGAGCGAGATGCAATATTCTTCGCGTTTTATTCGTGCTGAAGAATGTATTGTCGCGATATTGGCGGGAACAAAACGCCAATCAATTATGAAGGTAGTGATCGATCATTTTATGAACGACATGAAGGATTGTTTAGTTGTGGTCTATTAGTTACTGGAGCAAGCTGGTAAGTGAAGCAAGCCTGACATTTATAAGCCCCAATGAATATGGCGTAAAGACGTTCCAAACGGGCTATTTTTTCCAGGAATTATGAGACTATAAACTTCAAAAGGAAACAGGCGCTTCCTAGAGCTGATAATTCAAACACATGTGACATCTACCAACCCGCACTGCACGCTGCCAGTCCGCATGGTGGATTGCGGTCCGTTTCCTCTCACAGGGAGAAGGACACAGTAGTGGAAAGTTATAGGTTATGTGGCTGTAATACAGTCAGGTGTGACCCTGCGTAATACCTACTTATAATGTGGGTAACAATACTCAGCGACATTGTAAGTGTGGTCCAACCACTCAAGCGATATCCTAAATTAACTAAAGAGTTAATAGTGTCAGTCATTTTTTGCCCGTGTAAACGCAAATACTACCGGACATACATTTGTAGAAATATTGCTGTGCATTTTCTGCACAAAAAGTGACCAGTATTGCTGGGCCATACTCGAACGAGTTGAAGTAAAATAATCACCCATTTAGTAGCGCCTTTACACATTCACATGACTTGTTGTCATTCCAAGTAGGTAAGTTAGAGGCACAGTTGCAAACTTAAAAATATTGTGAAAGTGACATTGTCAGTCTGCCAATTGAGTCCTCTCCAGAAAATTGCTCTGTCAAGGTCGATGGATTTAATTAACACAGACAAGACCTGTACTTACAAGTCACATCATACGTTTATTATAGTTACACAAGTCGCCCAAAGTGCCCTTACCTTACTGCGTTGTCATTGTCTATTACCATAGACATGCTGTTAAATTATAATCCAAGCCACTTGAACCACTGCTCCCAAGACTAATAATTAGGAAGTACAGCACCTGTGAGCGAGCGAATCGATATACAAGTCAGTGTTGTCAAAAATAAACTTGCAAGAAACACTTGCCCTCTATAAGCAAGTAACTAGTAACATCTAAACGCACCATAAAAACAACTATAGGTCGTACGCGCTTGGCTTTTAAAGAAAAATCTCTTTAATGGTCCGGAATATCCGAGGCTAAGATTGATAGCGGTACAGTCGGCAGCACAGGCTGCGCATTAACGTTTTTGCACTCGCAACGTATAATTTACAAAAGCTGTTGGGAGCACTGTAAAAGTTTAATACTTAAGCATTATGTGGGTGCAAGAATGTTAGTGGTTGAGGAGTTTTATGATACTGGTTTGCTGTAGTTTTTACCCCGTGTATACACTAAGGTATAAAAATTCAGGACCATTCTTCATGTTGTGTAGTCTTCTGTTCTCGTTTATTGTTTACAGTTAAACCATGTTTGAGAGACAGATGTATACAAAGCTTGTCAAAATGTCAACAAGGTAAACAAAAAAGGACCAAAACATGCCTGAAACAACGTCAATATACGGTACGGCAGCCACGGCATAATGTGTAAGGCTGGTTTTATAGTCACGCCGCTAGACGCGCCGCTGGGTAGCGCGCGCGTTCGGATATTGCGTTTCAAAGTCGCGCACTTGAGCAGCGCCGTTCAGTCTGTTCAAGCGCGCGCTGCCCAGCGGCGCGTCTAGCGGCGTGACTATAAAACCAGCCTAACTGAATTATCGACACACCGTGTTCGATATAATAAAAATCGAATCATCAACTTTCGAAAACAAGTAGGGAACCCATTTGAGTACGGTGCTCAAATACACAAGCGACACTCCTCGACTGCTGCAGTTGCCTCTACCGTTGACGCGCGTCGCTCGTGTGTATAAGCACTATTGGGTATTAGAACACGGGCTTATGAGCTAATACTAAAGTTATATTTTGATCATGCCCGGTTTTGAATTGATTAAGTGTTACTCAAGAAAGTGCGAGTTCATGAAAATCTTAAGACTAAAACAACTCATAACATAACGCCTGTGCTCGAGTAAGCTACGATTTAGTTCAAAATGTGAGGGGGCAAGCCTGTTGCCAAGCACAAATCGGGCAGCTAGTGAATTTGTGATGAAAAAGTCCAATAATTATTATGTAAGACTCGCTGGTCGAACCCACACGTTCACCAATTACTACATACGACCATTACGATAATCGAACAATGAATATTTAATGTATTTAATACTTAGCTACCTAGCTCTTAAGTCATGAAAACATTGTAAAAGCCAATTATTTTTAAAAGAGTAACTGGAGTTTCTTGCCGGCTCTTCTCCATAGGAAACGACCAATTGGAACCGTGCACTTAGCTTCTGATGTTTCATAAGTGCCCATGAAGGTTTATGTGAAATAAAATATTTTGATTTGATTTTGAGTCATCGCTTTGTGGTTGGTGACATATTTTTTGCGTAGTAACAGCTTCAGTTTTAGTCATGACATTCCTAGGTCTAGGTCATTTTAGGTGGGAGATAGTGAAACGGGAATTAATCACCCACTTACCATACGCCACATCAATCCTCATAAAGGCGCGGACCCACCGCGGCGCATGCTGTGCACGGACACGCGGCGCATTTTAGCTGCGTAGATTCATTTGTTTGACGACGTGGGTCTACGTTTCCACTGCAGTACACACTACACACCCACAACTATGTTACAACTGTAGCGTGGCCCACCGCAGCGCACTGTGCTGCGATACAGTTGTACATAGTCGTGGGTTAATATTCGTGTGTAGTGTGTACCGCATGCACAGCGTGCATGGCGTTGACAGCGTTGAGCTATGTGAGCGCCATATTCGAGCAAGCCACGCATGTACTAATGACGTCAATTGATGCGTAGCGTGTCCATGGTTTGCAGTGGACACAATCACATACATTTTCTTGCAAAGCGAAGCTTAACACACGTGCATAGCCTATCCGTGCGCCGCGGTGGGTCTGCGCCTTAAAACAACCGCATCTTAGGACTTAGCTGCAGTCCGGGCGTCGAGAGAATGCGTTGACACCCTGTTAGTGCGACAATTACTGTAGCTATATAATAAAGATCAAATTCGCATAACACGTACTCGTTTGTATGAAACTGACAGGTGTCAAGAAGACATTCTCTCGTCGGTCGCACTCTACGGTACGTTTAAATTCTCAGTCTATTTTCCTCCCTCAACATCAATTCCTGACACAAACTGGTCTGACATTAAGATCCGTATCCCTCTCGTAACAACTTTAGGAGCTCAGTGTCTTATCTTTCAAACTTTTATTAACTTCACCAAGAGTAATTAGGAGCTCGAATCTCGGGAACAGACAGTCCGAGGAATCCCGCGCAGAGAATGGACGATTAACCTTATTTAACCGGTTTTTTTGTGGTCTGTAAGATGTGGTTTTTTATGGTTGTTTCCATGTTTGTTGCTGTAGAGTGGGCTATGATTACGATAAGTACATCTCATCCGTTCCGATCCGAATGAGTGCGTGCACTACTTTAACCGACGTCGTCCGATGACGTCCGATAAGCGGCACGCACTTAAGTTTTCTTAGGCTGGAAATAGTGTTACGCTGAGGTCAGTCGCGTACTGTCGGTCACGCATATAATACCAAGTCTTATACCAAGACGCTGACGACAAATGGACGTGTATAGTGTAGCACTGACGATGACGGTCAACGAACGCGAGTCCATACTAATCGATACACGACTGACATCAGCGACCGACGTCGGCGTAACACTATTTCCAGCCTTACTGCATATACATATATGTTTTTTTCAATCGGCCGACAACGTACGAACATAGTTCGGCCGATGATTAGAGAGGCCTCTCTATCAGAAGTGGACTGCTATTTAGCTGGTGAATTTGCATTTTTTGTATTGGCAAGTAAAGTAAACAAAGGTTATACTTATTTTGTAGTGTACGGTCTACACAAACACAAATCAGTAACTTGTAAACAGGGTCGCAGGGATGTCGACGCGCAACCTGTTACAATGGATGCAGTACCTACATGATCAGTTGGTCACGCTTGGCATCAAGCTCAAGGTGCCGCCGTAATTCAAAATCATGAACTTTGGTTTTAACCAAAGTCCTCCACTGAACTCTTTGAGCTGCTCCAACTGAAAGCCCGACCACCTGCGGCAATCAACTATAATTACATAGATGGTGGAAAAAGATTGGCTATATAAGCCACATGCGAGCTCACGAACGACAACTACTGCGAAGTTGAAGCAATCGTCCTGGCCGAAATCGGTCGGATCGCATCATCATCATCATCATCATCATCACCTACATGATTCGGAACGCCCCTGCGTTGAAATTTTTCGTCAGTTATTACAAAAAAAAATAATCTGTTCCATACATTATGACCGCGTTGGTTGACTTTCCTACGAAACAGTGTTTTTTTCACGATTACCGACGAAAAATTCCTAAGCTTGGGGACTACGTCTAGAATCCCATCCATGGTAATAAATTATTAAAATAGGATCATCAATACAACCCTTAAGCTCATAATTATAATCTCATTGAATGATATGTCATCAAATAATTATTAAATAGGATTATGATATTATATTATATCATCAATACAAACCGTATTGATGGTTTTAATAATGATTATAATTCTCTAAATACATACTTATTACGATCGATAATCATATTTTGTTTAACTTACGACCTGATACTAATATACAAATTGAAAAAAAACTTGAATTACCCTAGCGCTTCCTCCTTAAACAAAGTCGCTTTTCGTGTCTGTTCTGTGTCACCACTGCTTGGCCACAAGTTACACGCTCAAGCGACACGTGTCTTGTGACAGCAACTGCGGAGAATGCAGATGAAAGAAGTTGCTTAGAGCATGCAACGAGTCAGTCACCGCGACGCGACTTGCGGAGCGACGGACGGAAGCCAGAGATGCGCGCACGTGTCGCTTGACGACTTTTCAAAACTACATAATGAATATTGATGCGATTTGCACCATAATTTTGAGAATATAATCCGGAAGGTTTATGTGTATTATAGATGTGAAAGTTACTCTTACTGCCTGTGTTACCTCTTCACGCATTAACAGTGGAATGTTTTTCGTAGGAATTTGGCACAGAGATATATAAAGACCTGAGCTAGCACAAATGATACTTTTTATCTCTGTAGTACGTTTCCAATGAGATAATTTCCAACCTCTACGCGGACAAAACCACGGGCAAAAGCTAGTCGTCAGATAATAACATTATAATAGTATAGTCATAAGTTATCACTTCCCGCAAAAATAATAATTAAATATAATTCCAGCAAAAACGTACAGTTCTCATAAATATCGTTTCATTTCGTCCAATAAAATAAAAAAAAAACGATGTTACCGCAAAAAAAATGTAGTTTATTACTCTCTCAAAAATTGACAGGTGAAAACGAACCAAAAAATACAGGCAAAAAGGGTTTCGATAAATTTTATTCCCGATACAAAATAGTGAAATGAAAAAAACAGGAAAATAATGGGAAAAAATCGTTTTGCCATTATCCGAAGGTTTCGCGTTCTGAATTTATTATTTCGACAGTAAATTGTCCGTCTGTCTGTAATTCCGTGGTCGGCCCCTATTTTAGGGTTCGCTACAAAAAGCTGTCAATTGGAAACCTAATGATGCTCTGGTTTGGCGCGAAACAGATGCCATTATTTTTATTGAGCATGGAGATGAATTGAAATTATATTTTTTATTTTCTTAGAGTAAATTGTATTGCTTTTCATTTTTAAACTGATTACTTTGGGTACGATGTTGATATATAGAGTAGGTACGAGTCCAGTTTCGTAGTTCATCTTTCTTGTGTCATTCAGCAAACCTGGTTAATCTGCTTGTGCAGTTTTGTGACCTTTTACAAGACCTTGTAACTGGCTGTAGGTATTGTCATTCTTCAAGAGTATCAGGTACAAAACTTGAAACTTAAATCTGGAAAAAGCAAGAGCTAAATATAGATAGAAACTTATTTTGTCTCACTGCTGGGCAAAGACCTTCCCCATATTCTTCCACCTTTCCTTGATATTTCTTATCGTTCTTATAAAATTCATCTGCCTAGCCTTTTCCCAACTATGTTGAGGTCGGCTTCCAGTCTAAGCGAATGTAGCTGAATACCAGTATTTTACATGGAGCGCCTGCCTATCTGACCTCTACAACACAGTTACTGGGTAATACGACACACCTTGGTAAGACTAACTGCCAGACTTTCAGGATTCTGACGACTCGTAAGGATTGTCAAAGATCCTTGAATGACAGCCGGGTCCAACGGCTACGTGATTTCCGAGGCACGAATGTGTCTCGGTATGTACCCATAAGTTATTGTATAATTACTATAACGTAAATAACAAATTTCCTTTTAATCAGTTAACCAAAAAGTATATCCATCTTTGAGGAGCCAACATACATCTCAAAAAGCCTTACATACAAAATGATCGACTCACTTGCCAAACTAAATATCTACAGAACCCTTCACCGATCCTATCAATCCAACTCTTACACCACTGCGTCGATTTGTCGCGTACGGGAAAAAACATTACAAATCTTTTTGAATTTATTCCTTTGTAGCTGCCAAGGGCGTTCAGTGTGGTTTTGAGGGCACAAATTGGGTATATTATAGGTTGACGTTTCGAATTCACACATTGAATGAAAATTGGTAAAAACCTATTGGGCACTTTAAAGCCATTGGGCTTTTGATCCATTGACCCACTTCATTCTCGGAGTCCATTGTTAATTAAATACAGGGTCAAAATAAATTAGCTAGCGAAAAATATCGATACCAAAACATAACAAAACGAAAATAATATTTGATGATTTTTTTGGGGGGCTACGACGCGGACGGTCGCTCTTAGTTTACTTACTACAAGTATTAGTTTAGAAAATGAGTTTTTATTTTTGTTGGTTTCATTGTGTTGAGATATTGATATCCATCACGTATTAGAAGTTTACATTAAAAAAAAAACGTATTTTCAATAGATACTCAAACTGCAATATGCAGATATTGCAGCTTGAGTACCTATTGATAATATGTTTTGATGTTGATGATTTTGTTGTTCGTTTAATCATATTTACATATCGATACCAACAACGTCTGCAGAGTTTCGCTAGCTAATTGAATGTGAATCTGTATAAATAAATCGATTTGGTTTCCTAGATGACCAACAGACTGGTTATTTTTCATTGTTGCTCCAAATTGTCTTTATTTGATGCCCTGAATATTACAAACTAGCTTTTAGAGGTTGGAAATTATCACGTACCATAGGGATGGAAGTAATAATGTCGTAACCCTTATGCTAAATTTAATTAAAATCCATTTAGCCGTTCAGACGTGAAAGGTAACTCAAACAGACAGAATTACTTTATAATTTCTTTAGCTTCTTTGGTAAGCGCTTGTTCTTCAATCCATTACTGAGGATTGTGGTCACAGGACCCCTTCAAGCGGACAATCTGCCTCCATCGATTCCGGTCACAAGTTTCCGTCACCACCTGCCGAAGCTTGAGGACGTCGCTACTTTTACAAGCAAACTCTATCTACAAACTGCATTTTAAATAATTGTAATGCTGCTGAATCGAAAGTGCCGAGCAGAAAAAATATGTAGCCCTTACATAACTAGGTACATGTCTATGTAATCTATTCTAACTAGCCTGTATTGTCCCACTGCAGGGCAAAGGCCTCCCTCTCCCTTTTCCAAACAGTTCTTTCTTTTGCGAGTGCCGCCCAGTCCTCTTAGGAGTCAAACTCGTCCCGCCATCGTCGTCTTGGCCTGCCGCGATGGCGTCGTGCCTTTAGTGGGACCCAATCGATGGTTCTCTTAGTCCAATTGTTATCTGACATGCGGCAGACATGTCCGGCCCAGTCCCACTTAAGTTTAAGTTAACTATATGTATGTACTTTATTTTCTCATCATTGCCAAACGGTGCCTGCAGACACAAATGCCACTATTATCTATCAACCAAATCGGCTAACCTGCCCAGAACAGCTAACATTCAGCCAATGACAGGCGCTGCTTTGAGTACTATTAGATCACAGGATAACGCAAGTATTGCGGGTATCGGTAACTGAAACTCTGTGATTACGAATCGAAACCCGATTTCCCTTTAAGATATAATACACTGACGCTGTGGCTTTAGAGTATTTCAATTGTGTCGTGACGGTAGATATGCTCTGTTCTAAAACAATTGGGTGACAATGTAAACAAAAGGGTTGTCAGTCAACACACGACAGGCACTTACAAAGCGAGTGCTTTGATTTGATTATTTTGAATACTTACTATGTTTTTCATTTGACAATAATTGAGGTTAGTTTTAGAACTTCTATTTTGGTCGATGATTTTTCGATTACAATTTAATATCCAATTCAAACAATAATTTTTGGAAAAAATTGTGAGGTATGCAGATGAAACTTTCAAAATAAAGAAAGAATAAAAATACATTTATTTAGCACAGATTAAAAGACACACAATACACCAGATACATACTTAGGTACATCAGATAAAAATTTAATAAAAAGTGTAAAGTCCAATGTAAGAAATTAGCTGAAGAGTGAGTACCTCACGGCTGCGCCAAAAATGCCCAGTTCAGCAAAAATGCCAGACAACGAGTGCCTGATGCTGGTTAAAATACAGGAAAACAGGATTCGGGGGGCAGGGGCTGGTGGAAATACAGATGAGGTATTGCTTATTTCCTTCGGTGAGTGATTACGTAAGCATTTAACCTGAACAGGGTTTGTTTACATTTTCGTCAGATAATTTCGAAACAGACTTACAGTCGTCTTGTTTAAATGTTATAAAATACTCGCGCTTTTCGCGGCTGCGCCCGCGTGAAGGTCGGATATTATCCCACAGAAACGTATTACCGGGATAAAAAGTATCCTATGTGTTAATACAGGTTATACTCGTAATAAAGTATCTGTGTGCCAAATTTCATCCAAGTCTTATCAAAAACATATTACTAATGATAGAAATACTATCGGGAATTCATGTAGGTCTAGTGCTTTTCGTTAGAATACTGCTCAGAAAGTCTGGTCGTATTTCAATAATGGTTCGAAAGACACGTAGCGCCATCTAGCGTCCTAAATCAATTGTGACCGTCGAAAGTTATTGTTAGTTTTCTCGGGAACAGTAATTTTTTTTCTTGATGAAAATGACCCTACGTCCATTTATAAACCCCTGTCAACGTATAATGCAAAATTTCAAAATGATCGGTTCAGTGGATTAGTGGCGTGAAAAGGTAACAAACAAACAAACTTACTTTCGCATTTATAATGTTTATTAAGATAATTATATTGTGTAAATATGAGCCCAACTAATGAGACACAATTACTTATTCTATTGTATCATCCTTACAAGTTTATTATGCCTATTTAGCCTTATTAGTTTCAGTAAGGCGATTAGCAATGTTAAATAATGTGGACGTGTTTATAGCAAAAGTTTTATGACATATAACTTAAGAGCGTTTACGACGTACGGCATTTCATAGAAACTTTCAAGCCCTTGATTTTCGAAAGGAATGAACCGATTTTAATGAAACTTCGTGCACATAAGCAAGATACAAAGGTCTAAAAAGCTAGTTAAGAACATTTTCAAAAATAGTGTTACAGCCAAATAAGACCGATTTTAAATTTTCAATAGAAACAGAGTTTTCCAGTTATCTTTTTTAAACAAGACATTTCGAAAGTGTTCTTTGCTAACATTTTAGACCTTTGTATCCTGCTTATGCGTACGAAGCTTCATTAAAATCAGTTCATTCATTTCGAAAAACAAGGGCTTGAAAGTTTGTATGAAATGCCGTACGTCGTAAACGCTCTTAATCTGCACGCAGTCTTATATAATAAAAGACGACAGACATAACTATTACGAAAAGTTATAAAAAAAAAACATCATGTTACGTAATAGCAAAGTTTAAGAAAAGCATATTATATGAAGCGACCCTCACACAAATAGGTCGCCTTCGTTATAAGAAAATCTTCTCACTTCTTAGGCTGAGGTTTAAGCGGGAACATACTTAGGTAATTCTGCATGAGCGTTTTTAAAAGAACGTTACAGATTTCCTAGAAAAAGTTTGCGCTTCAGCAATATTGATTGCGCGTTGATGAAATCTATGTATATAAAATTCTAAGTCCTGACTGATATATCAACGCACAGCCTAAACCGCTGCACTGGTCCTAGAGACATGAAATTTGGAGGGTGTGTTCTTTGTGAAGAGTAGGTATCCACTAAGAAAGGGTTTTTCGAAATTCCACCAGAGGGTGAATGGGGGGAGGGTGAAATTTCACGCGGACGAAGTCGCGGGTAGACGCTAGTCTAATATAGAGCTGTTACAACCATGGAAGTACTCGCCTATTTTGTATTACCATGATGACAAAATTAAAGGTTTTTAAAATACAAACTGTAAAAAATTTAGAAAAGAAATTTTTTAAGTGGTAGATGACAAGGCCCTATACAAAAAACTTTACAATTACAAGTTACAAATTTGTAAATCTTACAAGTGCATGTATCACAAGACTCTAAGCCACACAATTTTAAACCTTCGAACGTAGATCCACACGAGACACAATGGCTTTTTAATTGTGTCGGTAATCACGACATACAACCGGTTAATGGAAAACCCTTACAAATATGTAAATTGTGTGTACATGTCTACAATATTGTAATTCATACTGTATATTTGTAATTTCTTTGTTACGCAATGTTTTCTACAATTTAACAATTGTGAAGGGTAGTAGAATCCTAAAAAATTGTTAAATTGTAGAAAAAATTGCGTAAAGTTTTGTGGAAGCCTTACCTCTGTGTACTATCTATTCAGAGGCGCGACGTTCGTGCTACACGAAGATTTCCGAAACACCTAACTTTTCTGTTTCAACTGTATTTCGTTTTAATATTTAATTTACTCGAAGACGTTTCTACTATCGTTTTATCGTTGAAGACGTGTTTTACGGTTAGATGAATTTATTGCAATATTTCAGTTCATGTCGTGGTTGTAGTAGTAGTTATAAACCAGTCAGCAAAGTACTAGCGGGGAGGACTACCTAGTGCATAAGATTCCCTGAAATTATTGTTCGACGTCGTCATTTCTTTACCACTTTTGAGAACAATTATCAGTAAATTAAAACTTCACTAAGGTTGAAAATATCTAACAGTCACGTAGACAAACAGACCTTGTCGTTTTATAACGTTCAAGTTTCATTCAACCTTAAAGTGATAAAGTAATTACGAGGTCGACAATACATAAATTGTAGTACACAAAAATACGTCTTGGAAGTTTCTATGTTTTTTAGAAAATACAAGAATTACCATACGAAAATATACTAGAACCTAGTACTATTAATATTTAAAATCGTCCCTAATTTACCTATTCCTGCATAGAAGAGGCACACAAACGTCCACAGCCTTTGTAAGTCCATTGAAACCATATTTCAAAACGGCACCAACTGTCCTGAGCCAACTAACCGAGCTAAATAGGTCACTATTCGTCCACAATGAACTTACTACGTCTAACTGCTAAATGCACAATTATTATGATATTCTAACCAACAGTGTACCGCGGTAAATGGCTTTATTTCAGCTAATAATTTATCTTGTGAATAGCTGTGGCCTGCGGTTCTGATTGTGTGTTTATTATTTAATTACTAGCTGACCCGGCGAACTTTGTTCCGCCTTAATGGCAATAAATAAGCAGATTGTGTTTTTTTTATTGGAAAAAATACAAAAAAATTAAATACCTACATTAATCATTCATTATTATTTCTGTATTTTAGTACATAGGTTGCTCTTCACTTAAGTACCTTGTGATACACGACATTTTTTGTTTTATTATCAGGCGCAAAAACAAACAACGCAGATGGTCTTCCGACCCGTGAACATGCCACGTATAATTGACCATGGGAAAAACATGAATGTTCTAGATTTAAACCACAAACTTTTAAGGATTGGCCTTGTGATTTGTTGATGGTCATGGCAAATGCAAGACGTATCGGAAATTGAAGTCTTTTAAATTCAAACGGCATATCGGTTGGGATCATCGGGATCCTCGGAATAAGAACTTCCTCACCTTTGAATTTTCCTATCATTATCGTAGCGTAAATTACATTGTTCATCAATTTTCTAACCACCAAACGCGTACCGTTGCACAGTTTTGGTTGGTTTATGTTTCGAAGCATGATTACTACGGAGCCAACTTTTAGGCGTAAATTGTGCGGTGGTAAGCCAGGCACGTCCAAAGAGTTTAAAAATTCAATTGGATAGTTGGTGGCTTCATCTTCATTTGTGACGCAGTCAATAGATTTGAATGAATGCATTGTTCCAATGATCTTATTTTGAATTATGTAGTTCAGGTCATCTACATCTTTATTCTTAGCCGCTAAAATTGCTCGCTCGCTCAACCATTCATTATTTTTGTAGTTAGAAATAATGTTTGGAAATACATTGTTGATAAGTTCGTCTTTTGATGAGACAAAATTACAGAAATTATTTGGAAATGATATTAATCCGCTCGATTCATCGACAGGTACTTGGTACCATTACCGATAGTCAGCAATTGCTCCGAGAAATCTTCGGCAGATGTATCATTAAGCAATGTAACTCTCATGTTTGTTGTCAGCTGCAGTTTCTTCACATAGCGCCATAGATTTGACGATTTGAGGCAAGCGTTTATTTCGTCGGCAGCCGTAGATCTTGGAATTACTGGCAGTATTTGGCGGAAATCGCCAGACAGTAAAATCATTGCTCCTCCAAAACATCTCGAGTCATTGCGTAAATCTTTTAATGTTCGGTTAAGTGCTTCTAATGCACGTTTATGCGCCATTGTGCATTCGTCCCAGATGATGATTTTCGATGCCGCTAAAACTTTGGCCATTGCTGAGTGTTTTGCAATATTACACGTTGGTTCTTCAATAGTTTGAAGATTTAATGGTAATTTTAATGCTGAATGAGCCGTACGGCATCCTTCTAACAATGTGGCTGCTATTCCAGAAGAAACAACAGGTAGTGTTCTACCTTAATTAACACACAAATTAATTATTATTAGCCTGTGATGTCCCACTGCAGGGCAAAGGCCTCCCTATTCTCTCCACTTCTCTCTGTTCAAAGCTGCTAAGGACCAGTTCTTGTTGAAGGAGTCCAGCTCATCCCGTCATCTCCGTCTGGGACTGCCACGATGTCGGTTGCTATTAAGAGGGACCCATTGGGTAGTTAGTTTGGCCCATTGTCCGTCTGACATGCGGCAGATGTGTCCAGCCCAGTTCCATTTTAGCGTGGCAGCTTTCCAAGTGCCATCAGCTATCTTTGTGATGGAATGGATGATCGTATTCCTAACCCGGTCTGTTAGTTTGATACCCAGATTACTCCGTTCCATAGCCCTCTGATAAACCTCGAGCGTGGACCTCTGCTGATTTTTCAAAGACCATGTTTCACCACCATACAAAACACAAAAAAAAAACAAAATAAGTCATTATTTTCTCTTATTTTTGGGTACTAAGCCGGCTAATATCAGACACTTCACGAGTGAATGTTCATTTTTATTTCTTTCCACATGTTCACACAACACCGACAAAATTAAAAAAAAAAATCCTAAGTCATATGTTATACAGGGTGGCAGGAACATCAACGCGCAAACTTAAACCATAAATTCAGCACACAGAACATGATTCTAGAAATGATTCATCGGTTATAAAAAAAGCAGCTGTTTCATAGAAAAGTGCAATACCTACGTGATACAAAATGTATAGAAGAGCAATTTTTTTTTAAATAACCGATCTAGAATTTTAACGCAGTGGAGCTCAGATTTATTTAAGTTCCTGCCGAGTTAATCATCATCTGCCTAGCCTTTTCCCAACTATGTTGGGGTCGGCTTCCTGTCTAACCGGATGCAGCTGAGTACCAGTGTCAGTATATATTTAGCTGGAGCGACTGCCTATCTGACCTCCACAACCCAGTTACTGGGTAATACGAAACCCCTTGGTAAGAATGGTTGTCAGACTTTCGGGCTTCTGACGACCCGTAACGACTGTCAAAGATCCTTTCCGAGGCACGGAGGCGTCTTGGCATGTAAAAAACATGGTCACGCATCCACGGACCAACCGCGGCAAGCGTAGCTTAACCTGATCGATCGTCCCGTGCGGCTGTAATTACCGAGCCACAAGCCCCTCCAAGTACCTACTGAGTTCATGGTAACAAATTATGCGTCGATATCCCTACCACCCTTGTATATTTTAAGCCATAAATTGCTCCTTATGATTAAAAAATCGTCTGCTGAACAACTTTAACGCAATGAATGTTGTTGAACTGTCAAAATGAATTGCATTGCCATTGTAAGGCTGTCACGCAATTATTCCGTTGAACATTTTAGACCGATCGGCATTCCGTTCTGTGAGCAATGTCGGTTTCCATGTTTCTCCTGCGAATCTCCTTATTTCTGATTGGATTCGACAAAGGAAAACTACGGAATACAGGAAAAAGACATGATTGTAATGATATGGAAAGTTCCTGCAACTTTTTTCATATGAAATATTCAGCATTACATACCTATTACTAGCACTCTCAGCGCCATGTATATATAAGCATTTTCTAGAAGAGCAGGCCATGTGGGCGGCGTGCGGGTCACATATATTTTTATGCAGCTGGCCACACTACAATTGAACTAACTTTTGTAGCAAGCCATGTGGGCGGCTGGCGGGATACACCGTGAACTATGCCAGCAGGCCGTGTGGTCCGCTGTGATCCCACAAATTCATATTAATTTTTTGTCATTGGCTTGCTAGATAAGGGATAGAAAGTAAATGCATTTAAATGTGCTCTTTAAGACCTGTTCATGGGAAAAAATCCGACCAAAATCGGACATTATTGACTTAACAATAGGGCTTAAAATAAATTGAGTAAAAAACGACTTTTATGACATTTTTAAGGTTACGGTTTTATTTGTTTATTTAATTAAGTTTACAGAAAAGAAGTAAAAAAAATGAAAAAAATAACTAGAAAAAAAAACAACTATTTTTTTTTTATATGAATGTGGATTTGTCCGTAACATTCCCCGCAAACACTCGGTTTTGTCGGGCATTTCAGGCATACAGTGTTGACCTTCTTTGTTTTATTTCTAGCTTCTATGGCAGACAACCCCGTAGCTCGAAGCCTTTCGTAACAATGTACACATCGTCTGCGAACCAGTCTATTTCTGTGATCAGACAGTGTTGTTTTACTGAATTGGTGTTCTGGCAAGTTTCGTAAACTAACTGATGGGGTTGCTCTTGAAAATAATAAAAAGGAATCAGATTGAGAAGAATCCAATGAAGGGGATGGTTCATAATCTAGATCACTGGAATCGCTCGACATGTCGAGTACACGTAAATAGCGGGAGCAAAAGCGCGCGAAAATGCGTTCCCAGCAGGCTGCGTGGGCGGCGTGCGGCCAACTGACCTAATTGCAAAGGTGGCGTGCAATGATATTCCTTAGATTTGTAACGGTCAAATAATAACAACAAATTAGGCGCGAAAGTTGTGGGACGCCGGCCGCCCACGTGGCCTGCGCAGATAAGTTATAAAAAATCATAATGGCTTGCAATAAAATAATTTATGTGGGCGGCCGGCGGACCACATGGCGCTGAGAGTGCTAGGTACAATTTTTTTACATTGCTAGGGCAGTTGCCCGTACTTAATTTAGCCATTTACTTTATTTAAAATCAAAGTTTTGAGAAGTATTAATGGACAAAAATAAATACTATAACAATTACCTAATACTGTTTACTTCAGCTTACGATAATGTCTTTAAAAGTAGGTTTATTGTCCACATTTTTCGTAAAACGAAGGTAAATCTTATCTTCTCCTTGTCAAACTAAATACATGGAAAAACTAGTAACAAATTTTCAATTTTTTTATTAGTTCACGAAAATTCTAGGAGAATGATAAAAACGTTATAATAAATGATTTAAATAATTATTAATTGACTTAGTCTCTGTCACCTCTGACCTAGACTAGAGTCAAGAGCAAATACATTTCAAATAAAAACAAAAAAATAATAATTTGAATGTTACAAGCTAGTGAGAAATTTAGGGGCTTGTGGCTAAGTAATATCAGCCGCACGGGTCGATCGATCAGGTTAAGCTACGCTTGCCGCGGTTGGTCCGTGGATGGGTGACCATCTTTACATACCAAGACCCCTCCGTGCCTCGGAAAGCACGTTAAGCCGTTGGTCCCGGCTGTCATTCGTGGATCTTTGACAGTCGTTACGGGTAGTCAGAAGCCCGAAAGTCTGACAATCAGTCTTACCAAGGGGTATGGTATTACCCAGTAACTGGGTTGTGGAGGTCAGATAGGCAGTCGCTCCATATAAAATACTGGTATTCAGCTGCATCTTGTTAGACTGGAAGCCGACCCCAACATAGTTGGGAAAAGGCTAGGCAGATGATGAAGCTAGTGAGAAATTATACATGCTTAGGACGGTAGTTTAGCCATGTGTTTTATAAAAAGAAACTTTAACGTAACATAAGCTAGGTATACTCCACGTTTTCCTTGCGTAATTGTCTCCCGGGCGTCACCCCTTAATCCTACATACAAGGCATTCTTCCTATATTGAGTTTGGTCGTAATATTTTGCTTCTGTGAAAAAAAAGGATACCTACATCTTACAATGTTTCGAAGAACTTGTGTAGCTTCAGGCTAGATACGAATAAGGCAGTTTATTTTTGTAAAAGTATCAGTTTTAATGTCGTTTCCAGTGATTTTGTTGTTATTTTTCTGCGGCTTCATTTAAAAAAGTTTTACGCCCAGTTTTTGGAACGAAATCAAATACAAAGCGCGCGTAAACTACTTGAGAGCAGTGGTGACCCAGTGGTAACGTCCCCGACTTACGAGTTACGGTCGTCAGTTCAAACCCCGAAAGGGGATTTAATTTGTGTAAATAATTTCATCACCACTGCTCTCAAAACGGTGAAGGAAAACATCGTGAGGAAACCGGCATGTCCTAGAACCAAAAATTGGAACACCTGTGACATCTACTAACCCACATTGGGCCCGCGTAGTAGATTACAGACCACTCCCTCTCACAGAGTGGAAGCCTGTGTCCCAGCATTGGGAACATTATAGGCTGATTATGCGTAAACTACTGTGATAGGTTGACTTATTTATTATAAACAGCCAATCGAATTACTTGACGTTGATAATTTTAGTTCCATAAACCGGGTGTTACTTACGTAGATCTTGAAGTTCGTTTTCCAACAGATATTATGATACTTTATTACTTTTCAATGCAGCCGTAGGTGTGTGTGATCTATGAAGGAATGGAAAAACTGTTACCTTATTGTTTTTTTTTTATATTATTGAACTTATCAATTTTACTTCATGACTAAAAGAGTGATGAATATACATGTTGATGGATGGAGAGGGAGAGGAAGGCCGAAGAAAAGATGGATGGATTGTGTGAGGAATGATATGAAAGAGAAGGGAGTAAATGATAGCGTGACGGTTGACAGGGGAGAATGGAAGAAGAAAACGTGTTGCGCCGACCGCTAGTAACATGGGATAAGGGCAGGAAGATGGCCGACCTCCCTGATGGCGTCAGCGTGGTTTGCTACGCTGACGACACGCTGGTCCTGGCGCAGGGGAGGTCGCATCAGGCGGCGGCCGACGCAATGACACGAGGGGTTGCGATAGTCGTGGAGAGGATCCGGCGGTTGGGTCTCGAGGTGGCACTGCACAAGTCCGGGGCCATGTCTTTTCATGGGCTCCGGAACGGGCCACCATCGGGATTCCAACTGATGGTAGGAGGGGTTCACATCGGCGTCGAGGCAACGATGAAATACCTGGGTCTCGTCCTCGACAGCCGGTGGAACTTCGTCGAACATTTCCGACGTTTGGCCCCCAAACTGGAACGGACCGGGGCCGCCTTCAAGCGGCTCTTGCCCAACCTGAGGGGGCCAAACGCCTCCTGCCGGAGGCTTTACGCGGGGGTCGTGCGGTCCATGGCCCTATATGGGGCCCCGGTGTGGGCGCGTTCACTGCGGCTGCGAGCCGCCCACTACCTGAACGCGCCCCAAAAGGTGGTAGCCGTAAGGCTAATCCGGGGATACCGCACGATCTCGGGCGAGGCGGCAAGCCTCCTTGCCGGAATGCCGCCATGGGATCTGGAGGCGAAAGTCCTTGCGCGCCTGTATGAGTGGCGCGCGGAGGCACTACGCCGGGGGGAAACTCCGCTTCCGCGGCAAATAGCGGCGGAGCGGACAGACCTCCGGCGCGATCTCATGGTGGCATGGAGAGAGCGACTATCGCAACCCAGCGCAGGGCACGCCACGATAGTGGCGATAAGACCCCTCTTTGAGGAGTGGCTAGAGAGGCGTCACGGCGTTCTCACCTACCGCCTGACGCAGGTCCTCACCGGACACGGATGTTTCGGGAGGTTCCTGCACATCATCAGGCGGGAGGAGACGCCCGGGTGTCATCATTGCGAGGATCGCCCAGAGGACACGGTGGTGCATACGGTGGAGGTCTGCCCCGCTTGGGCGGAGCACCGCCGTGTCCTCGTAGAGGCGATCGGCAACGGCGGCGACCTCTCGCGTCCGGCCCTGGTTCAAGCCATGGTCCGGGGCGAGAGGGAGTGGGAGGCGGTCACCTCCTTCTGCGAAGCAGTCATGCTAGCGAAGGAGGTGGCGGGACGGCTCAGGGAGAGAGCCGCACGCCTCAGCCGCCGCGGGAGACGCTACGGGCGTCGGGAGCCGCGTGACGACTCCCGGCCACCGTAGGCGCGGGCCTGCGGACGGAGAGTAATGGGTAGCTCTCCGTCCGATCAGGACCAGGCCCGTGCCGGACGGCGCGTATGTGTTCCACGCGCGCCTCAAAGAGATGTCAGCAAAAAGGAAGGGGCCCGCCAGGGCCGAAGCCTGCCGGGGTAGCGGGATCGTCCGAAAGGGTTACCGCTGCCCCGGAACATAAAGGGCTAAGGAAGGAACACGGGTGGGTTTTAGTCAGTAAGAGTCTGACACTCCCTTCCGCTCCACCCAGAGCGGGAGGAGTCATTAGATGATTTCCCATCCAAAAAAAAAAAAAAAAAAAAAAAAAAAGGGCAGGAAGATGATGATGAAGGAAAAGTTCTATAATAGATCGTTTTGCGCATTCTGTCACTGTTCTTGTCTGTATCTGTCTGCTGACGTTCGATACTGTCAAACGTCGTTAGAAAACCTAGACCTAATGGTTTGAAATCATCAACTCGTAGTAAGCAAGCGCGGTAACCACAGCTTGTTCATTTTCCCTGAAGAATAAGGCAAAAGTGTATCAATAGTACACCCACATTTCGCCAGTTATGTTTAAGTCCCATGTAAGGCTACGTTTCCACCAGAAATGAGCGAGGATTACGTATCCTCGCTCATTTCTCGCGAGGGATATGCGTAAAAATAACCAATAACAACACTAGCTTAGCTGAAGCTCTGAAAATGAAGAATAGAATAGAATATTCTTTATTATGTACACCATATAAATTACAGACATAAATATAGAACCAAAAAAGCGAATAAGCGATGTTATTCGTTAGTTTCAAACACATCCCTCGCGATGTATCCTCGCTCATTTCTGGTGGAATCGCAGCCTAATAGTGGACGAGCCTTCAGCCATCAACCGAGCACAAATCAAGACTCCGGGCTGCTATTGAGAAATTCCTGATGAGCCCAATCACGCGACCTGGAGCCAAAATTATATTTTGATATATTCGAATATCGAACTGTTTATCTCATATTTTTATGAATGGCTTTTCCATCGAATCAGAATCGTTACTAGCAGGCAGTACATTGTAAAAAGAATATAATGGATAATATAACTTGAAAATACATCGGAGGTAAGGTGGCTATGATTTACGGGAAAAGTACAAAATTATGTGGAGTTTTTATAAGCCATTTCCTTGTAGGATAGAAATAAAGAAGAAATGTGTAGAGAAAAAACACATACACAAAAATAACAAGTTGTGGAAAATATGCATTACATCCATGTAACGGCCATCGCTCTCTAAAATGCTACGGCCCTGTGCGAGACAGAGCTCCAGTGCTGGATTTTAGCGACAGCCGGCGTTGACGTGATGACGTCAACCGGTGCAGTATACGATGAGTGATAAGAAATAAAATAAATACACAATGCCTATACTCCATAAGTTTAGGTAGTAAAATAAAGGTAAACAAAAAAACCACGTGACGTGGTTAACCGACTAGTGCGCTTAAAAAAAGTTGCGCTTTGAGGAATACCCCAAATGTAACACCAGTATATTCAGATGTCATGCTACGATACAGTTGTACTCTTCAATTTAGCAACGTTATGATTCGTTAATAGTTAGTTGAATAGTACAACTGTGACGTAGCAAGAAGCGTGTTCTGTATGATTGCTCATAATAATAATATTCCAGTTTGTACGGGCCACACGACATCTTAACTCCTATTTTAATCCGATCCATGATTCCATATTTTTCTGTACAATATCACGTCTTCCCATAATCTTTATAAGGAAAATTATGGTCGCCCCTCCCAAACAAGAATTCTGAGGCAAATGTTATATTTCTTTTATGGTAACCATAAAATTACCTATCACCGGTTTTAGAAGGAAAACACAATGTTTTATTATTTAATGCCTTCCTTTTATTATTTGGAATAAGCCTGTTTTTGTGATATTTGAGGATTTATTATGGTTTTATGAAGTTAGAGAAATGTTCATCTATAATAAGGGAAATGTATTTTTTTTGGTTTAAGGGGATGCGCCAGGGTAGCCCGAGGAATTCAAATGTTAGGTTTTTTGCAATTTGCAGGTTGTAAACCAGCGTCAGGCACTAGTTGTTTACCATTTACCTGAACTGGGCCTTTTTGGCGCAGCCGTGAGGCACACTTTCCTGCTAATTCCTTACATCGTACTTCACACTTTTTTATTTGATTTTTATGTGTGTTAAGACAACTTGGATATGGAAATCACAGGGCACTGGCTGTGATGAGAAATATGATATGCAGAAGGTTTAATGGTTTTCCAGATGCCAATGTATACGCTTTTACAATAAACTACCAAGCCAAGTTCAAGATCTAAGCCTTAATAAATTCAAATCATTCATTAAACGTAAGTTGTGCCAGAAAGCCTTTTATACTGTTAAAGAGTACATTGAGGACAAAAAAGCTTGGGATTGATCTGCTTCCAATTTTGTATTTTGAACATATTGTTTTTTTTATATACACATTGACATTAATGTATTTTATATAAACAATGACATCTGCTTACTTTGTAAAGTATTATATTATTTTAATTATTGTGAGTGTGAAGACAATGTGGGTCATTTTATTTTATTTTTTACTTTTTTTTTATTTTTTTTATTTTGATTATTTTCTTTGTTCTGTTTAGTTTTGTCATGGTCTGGCAGTTTGAGTATTTTATGTGGCCTACCCAAATGTCCTTTCTTTGGTATTGTTCGTCGAATCGTTGAGCTCCTTAAGTTCTGAGTTGAGCTGCACGAATTCTGACAAATGCGTGCACTGACTGGACAGGTCCACTCAATCTGTGTGGTTCTTTCTTCAAAAGACCATCTCGGACTTCGATCTACATGGTCTTCATATAACCTGACCAAGATTATGTCTGGACTTTAAAAGAGACTGTGACCTCTGAGTTTGTTTCGGCCTTTCTTCTCAGAGTAGTCAGATAGGAAACGCCGACCTCATCTAGTTTTTAAAATATGATTGACGTGTAAAAGTGTTTGTGCAAACCTACTTACAGAAATAAAATCATTTATCATTTATTTATCAGTTCCCGTGAATCTAACTCTTTTTGAGGCCTACTTCCAAACATTTTACACCAGCAGCCTTTGGGATAACCATACCCTAAAAGCAGACAATGCCCTGCTACCACCTACCACGCGGGCCCAATGCGGGTTGGTAGATATCACATATGTTTGAATTTTTGGTTCTAGGACATGCCGGTTGCCTCACGATGTTTTCCTTCAGCGTTTTGAGAGCTGTGGTGATGATGAAAATAGTTCGTAGTGCTCAACTTCGTTATAAATGTATAAAAAGTGTTTCATTATTCTACACCCAACGGTCTGTTGGTTGTGCGTTATCTGTCAGTAATTTTGTTTTCTATAGTCTTCGAAAGAGCACGCGAAGCATAAACATGACGGAAGAATAGTCAAAAGATTTTTATTAAGTACTTAGGTGGGAATTGTATCCGCGACCCGTAACGCTTGCTTTTCAATCAATCAATCAAAATATTTTTATTTCACATAAAACAACATGGGCACTTATGAAACGTCAGAAGCTAGGTGCACGGTTCCAATTGGTCGTTTCCTATGGAGAAGAACCGGCAAGAAACTCCATGGTTACTCTTTTAAAAATAATTATCAAAATATAAATAAACATGATATTCTTTACTTTTCCAAGTAATTCAAATTAATGAAGCTTATAACAAAAGGGTATTCACATGAATGCTCCAGTGAGCGGTTCACAGGTAGGCTTCGAATTCATTACATGCTAGTTCGACGCCTCTAGCGGTTGGGTTGATATACCTACTGGGCCCAAAAAGTATAACCAATATATTTTATTTTTTATTTTATTTCATTAGGGAACCAGACAATTGTACATTTCTTCTTACATCTAAGTATAAAATAAAGTGTGTTAACGCACAATCAACAACGTTTCCACATAATTATTACTATAAGTATTAATTTACTTATATACAGTATGGATGAAACGTAGGGCTAATTTTAATAATATACTTAATTATTAGGCTTTAAGTGTATTAACTAATTCTTTTTTTTAATACATTATACAAAGTGTTAAAAAATTAACCCGACAAACTTTAACAGGTGCTTTAGACCATCGAACTGAACAACTTTCACTATGGGACCAACTCTGAATCACGAAAAAAAAATTTGCTGTTTTGTGTTGTGTGAAAAAAAAAATGTAAAAGCTTTTTCTCTTCTTTTTTTCTAGCTAGGACTCAGCTGACTGCCTCGGCAGTATATTTGACCTTGTAATTGCTTTATCACTCAATGGTTGAATGTATGTGTCTATAATATGTCAGTTCAACCTTACGGTTTTTTTTAATTTAATTGTTAAAAATAATTTATTTTCTCCGATGACAGACACTCCTTAAAATATCGCAAACATAATTCAACTTTATGTTCAAAATGTTGATAAGATTGATGACTTTTTTTTATCAAAATTGGTGAAGCATTTACTTACGAAAACTTTTAAGGGTTATTTTCACCAGTGAAACTGAACGCGTTCAACACATCTAAGCCGCAATCAACGGCTGTCAGTGTCATTATTGTTGTCGAATATTAACACTGATAGCTCTTAAACGCAGTTTAGTTGTGCTGATCGCGGGTGAAATTCGCCCTAAATTACATTTAGGAACGTCGGGCTATTAATAATTTTACGACAAAATCAATTACTTCACAAAATCTATCTAAAATTCCCGTTATCTATAATAGAAAATTTAAGCCAACACTCCTATACACACAAGATCCTAAATTTAACATGATTTATGTCTGCACAGCGTAGGTAAACGTCGGTCCCCGCGGAAATTAAAGAATTTTTGCTCAGAAACTGGCAACACTGGTAGGGTTGCCAGGTATAATACAATTTTTGGGGATCTAGAACTTGCGATTGGTAAGGGTTGTCGAAAAAATGTAAAATGTGACTTACATTACTTTATTGTCGTTATTATTCGTAAATTCTTCATAAGTAGGTTCTTGGAATTCGGAGATTAAAATTATTTTGGGATGAGCACTTTTATTATTATTTTGTTCGGAATCTTCGAGTATGGTAAGTAAAAATCAACCTTACATCTTTTTTTCTATAAATTATGAAATTCTTTTATAATACCCAAATATCTCAATAATTGAAATTAATCTAAATAGCAGTTTTTTCATTGCTTTTTTTGGTAGCCTAACTACGGATAGGGAAATTAATTGTTTATCAAATTGATTCACTACAGTAGTACCTAATTGAGTTCATAATAATATGATCCTATTGATTGATATTTCAATGAAATAGTCATTCAATAGGATTATAAAGGCGAAAGTTTGTGAAGATGTTTGGATGTTTGTTACTCAATCACGCAAATACTTCTAAACGGATTTGGATGAAATTTGCTTTAGTATGTTGCTTGTAAAATAATCTGACAAAAAATCAGAATGATTGTATGTATATTAGTATAGTTTTCATTGTAAAAATAAAGTTTTTAGAGGTATCTTCATATTTTTTTTCTATCGTATCAAATTAGTTGTATTATGTTTTCAACACACTATCTACCTAGCATATATCCTGAAGAATATCATATATTTTTCTGATTTTGTTTACTGCATGTAGTCGATCATACTTTTAAGCAATATAAAACTTGCGTTTTTTTGCGTTTAGGTCCTGTAATCCCCTTAAAAACAAATTCAAGAAAAATGTAGACGAATGGCAACCTTTACCCACACGGTTGTAGCTCGAATGTAAATTCGATTTCGGAGTTTCGGCTTGCTACTTACAAAATGCATCTTTTTGAAGAGATGCAGTTTATTCGAAAAGGTGACAGGATTCGTAAATTTGGTTTAGAATACATCTTTTACATTATGTGAGTGATTCAATGTCATAGCTACGGATAAGACGGTAAATGAAAGGTAATAAAATAAATGATAATATGAGAGTTCTTGCGAGTTGAATTATGACTTGAATTTATTTAAAGGCGGGGAAAATCCTGGCATGTTTTGATACTGTCACTTTTTAAAACTACTGTTGAAAGCTAAAAAGTATAAAAATAATATGTATTGGCTCTTTAAGTTTAATATACGTTGTAGGTAATATTTTGATCCAAGCGTATTCGCGTCGGGGGACGGCTAAACTATGTGCTTCTAATATTATTGAAGTAACGAAATATCAAATTTCGACGCGATCAAACCTGTGGAAGATGCTCACAATTATTCATCAACTAGAAAAGAGCTGATAATCTTTAAACTGAACAGATTTTCTTTAATCATAGCTAAGAACACTCGATTAAAGCACCTCTCAAACAAAAAAAAAAAAATATCAAAATTGATTTATCCGTTTGGGAGTTACGATAGCGCACACAGACACACAGATACAGACGTTAAACTTATAACCCCCTCTGTTTTCCGTCGGGGTTAAAAATATGAAACAAATGACGAATTGAATGTTTAGCAACGCGCTATTTGGAAATGGAACAAAAACTGAATACAACTAAAAAACGTGACAAGATTCGTAAACTTTTATTTAGACTACATCTTGTACATTTATTAGGGGAGTGCTTCAATATGACTGGGTCGGTTAGATGAAAGAATATTATACAGGATGGATTTATGAGACGGGGCAGTAAAGACAGCATCCTCTATGGGGTACTTTTGAACTAAATAATACTTGACAAATTCAAACTTGGGAAAAATTCTGGAGAGTCAGGATCCCGTCACTTTAATTTAAAACTAAAGTGAAATAAAAAAAAAAAACGACAGCCTCGTTGTTCCAGTGGTGACAAGCGCTACTATACTGACCGTGGAGTCAGCAGTAGCGCTTGCCACCACTCCAGTCCTGGGTTCGATTTCCAGATCGGGCAAAGTGTTATTGGGTTATTCTATCTGAAATGTCTCGTAGTTAGAATTTGACCCCGGTTGATGGCATAAGGCTCGCCCCCTATTACATGGGATTTAAACTTAACTGGTGAAATGTGGGTACAAGTAAAGTACAACTCTGCCCAACCCTTTGGAGAAATAAGGCGCGATGTTGTGTTTTGTTATGTAAAGTGAAATAAAACAAATGACGAATAAACGCGCTATTTGGAAATGGAACAAACACTGAATACAAACTACGGTTGTCATTTTCTTCCAACCGTCTCGTTGGCTGCTTCAAATTACTTAGATTCCAAATTCGAACTAGCTGTGGTGCAATCTTTACGAACGACTGCAAGCCAATCTATCTTCGAGTAATCTCCATAGATTTATCTCCGATATTTACTTACCATACTCTCGCGTGGAACAGTATTATTACGTACTTACTTTAATATCTACCTACTTATGAGCCGCCAGTCGATGTATCTGCGTCAAAGGATGTTCATTTCATGCAAAGTGTCACACGTCATGTTTAAAATTACTCTCATGTGCGCTTCTTACTCACTGACAAGAAACGATTGTTCCCTTTCATAAGGTAATATTACAATAATTACTCAAAAAGCTTTTAAAGCAGTCTCCAGGATAGATGTAGGTACTTTGTAAATGCATCTGCGGGGTAATTAGGTAACACATTATCAGTAACAATGGGTTTCATTTTGACAGTTCAACAGCATTCATTGCGTAATTTACGTTGTTGAGCGGATAATGTTTTCGAACATATAAAGCAATGGAGAAGCAATATCCTTCAAAATTATTCAGATTGAGATTGATAGTGTATTACGCAATTAAGTTGCTCGTGTATCCAGAGGCCCTAGAATGCATGACGTAACGATTTTGGAATCATAAACACAACTGTATAGCTTTTTAGATTGAAGTTTTGCAACAACAATAAAATAAATATTTAAGGGGGGCCCTTAAATATTTATTTTATTTTAATTTTATTAACTACAACTGAGTATTTTGTGAATATTTCAAGTGCCTACCTGTTGCCATTAGTGATATCGAGCAAAAAATGGCAAAAAAATCGCTTTTGTTGTATGGGAGCCCCCCTTAAATATTTATTTTATTTTGTTTTTAGTATTTGTTGTTATAGCGGCAACAGAAATACATATTTTGTGAAAATTTCAACTGTCTAGCTATCGCGGTTCTTGAGATACAGCCTGGTGACAGACAGACGGACGGACAGACAGCGAAGTCTTAGTAATAGGGTCCCGTTTTTACCCTTTGGGTACGGAACCCTAAAAATGTCACACTAGGCAACTCCTAATAGAGTTATAGAAATGCTTAGAAGACAAGACACAATAACATACTCAATCATCATCTGCTTGCCTTTTCTTATATATTGGCATCGGTTTCCAGTCTAAACAAATGCAGCTGAATACCAGAATTTCACATGGGCGACTATATGACCTCCACAACTCATGTGACTGGATCACACGATACCCCTAACAAGACGTTACTAACAAACAGTCAAACACCATAACATGAAAATGGTTCAACACAAAATTAAACGTAGAAAAATCCTATTTTTCAAGTGTCAAATAAGGCGATGCCCGGTTTAACTCAAAGAAGCAGTTTTAAATAGTATGGATATAATTCCATGTCAAAGTGTAGAAGGTTTCTATGGAGAAGAACGGGCAAGAAATAATAATAGTAGTAGCAATTAATTGTAATAAGCATAATCAGCCTATAATGTTCACACTGCTGGGACACAGACTTTGTCTCTGCGAGAGGGAGTGGGCCACGCGGACCCAGTGCGGGTTAGTAGATGTCACCCGTCTTCGAATTTTTATTTCTAGGATATACCAGTTCTTCAAGATGTTTTCCTTCACCGTTTTGAGAGCAGTGGTAATGAAATAAATTACACAAAGTAAAGCGCCTGTCTGGGTTTGAGTCTACAATCTATATTCTTAAGTCGTGGCCTTTCCCACTGGGCCACCACTGATGTCCATTCTCAAACTCAAAGCATTTATTTCAATTAAACCATTTACAGGCACTTTTTAATGCCTATGGAGAAGAACGGGCAAGAAACTCCATGGATTATATTTTTACAAAAATATTAGTTACAATAAATTAAAGAAATAAAATAAAATTTGTAACACGGCCTTTTTAGAATGTGTGTGAACGTGCCCTTATGCGCGGGAACGGGAAGCATACACCCTCGCCCGCGCTCCCGCGCTAACCAATAGTGGACGAAGGAACGCGAGTCTGTACGCCACGCTCGCGCCCCGCTCGCGAATAGTTTTGATTGTTTTTTTATATATTTTACCCATTTTCCCTGTTTGTGCACTACTGTGTTTTACAATTATATACTTTTACTGAATCGTGCGTTCCAATAATTTAAATAGACCCAACACACCCCTGAGATAAAACTTTTCCTACAAGTGTCGCCCAACTCGTGGCCAAGTTTTTAGTGAAAAACTCGTAAAATACAAACAGTGACAATAAGTGCTAAATCCTATCGTGCTAACACATACTGTGAACCCTTTCCGATAGTGCTTTCTGTAAATATTACCACAAACAGTGCAAAAACAATCGACAAAACTTCGGGCGAGTCCACTATTCCCGCCAAAAATTGTACTTCCCGCCAGAAATTTTAACAGACGCGCGCGCGAGGGAGTTTACCGCGCGTAGTGTTTTGGCGCGAACAAGAAAAGTGCAATTAACGTTTTCATTTCGTGCAACGGATTTAGTAACGAATACGCTGTTCGTTACATATTACCACCCATATAACCATCACCCGTGTTGTTCGAGCGAGTAACAGCAGAGGTAGTTCCCTGTTACCATGCCGCCGAAGCCAACAAAGAAACGTATCGGAAGAGATGGTGGGTCGGAATCCGACACAGACGCGGAGCAAAATAGGACGGTGGTCGCATCATCATCATCGTCTCCGAATATCACCATGTCTGAGGAGATGCTTCAGACTCTTGTATGCAACATAACAAGAAACCAAGCGGAAGCAAATCGCATTCTAATTGAGAGCATACTGGCGAACAAGGATGAGCTGTGCACATCATCACCACGGATACCCGATACGCGTGACACCGCGCGATGGTCGGGTAACTTCGCAAAATGTACGGCGCGTTTTGACGGGTCATCGAAGAACGCGGAAGAGCTCGAGGCATTCATCGACGCTATCGAGGTATACCGCGACTGCACCAACATCAGCGACGAGCACGCGCTACGGGGGCTGCCTATGCTGCTAGTCGGCGAGGCCGCCGTCTGGTGGCAGGGCGTGAAGTCATCGATAGCGTCGTGGTCCGACGCGCTGCACCGTCTTCGAGGGATGTACGGAGTGCCGCGACCCGGATATAAAATCTTTCGTGACATTTTCGGTACCGAACAAAACAGTGAACGGGCCGACGTATTTATAAGCAAAGTGCGCGCTTTAATAACGAAGTTACCGTATGATGTGCCGGAAGTTATGATGTTAGATGTAGTTTACGGATTGTTAGATCGTAGGATAAGGAAACGAGTGTCTCGAGACGCGGTGCACGAGCTGGATCAGCTAATAGCGAAGGCCAGGTTAGTCGAGGAGTCGTTGGCAGAGGTGAGTGCTTCTTCTCATTGTAATGTAAACAATAACCCTCCCGTTGCCGCGCAGGAACGTTCGAGCACAAATATTAACCCTACGATTACCGTAGTCGACACACGTAAGTCGAGTGGTAAACAGTCAAACGCGGAAAATAATGATAGCGTAAGTGACGGGCAAAGGCGTGTTAGACCGAAGTGTACTTATTGTAAGTTTTTCGGTCATACGGTAGAAGAGTGCCGTAATAAAGAGAATAAGAAGGAAGGAAAGGTCATCGACCTTTCTCATAAGTCGAACGATAGTACCGAGTTACGTTGCTATGGATGTGGTCAGCTGGGAGTAGTACGTTCAAAGTGTGGTATTTGCAAAGATGCGTCGACTGCAAGTAAGTCGGATTTTTGTAGCGCTCAGATAGGCGGTAGTGATGATCCGCTGCCGCTAGTCGAAATCAAGGTCGTTAACCGTAAGGGGGTTGCCATCTTAGACACGGGGGCCACACATTCTATTGCGGGCCCCATGCTATACGATTTACTTAGAAAAGCCGGCGTTGTTTTTAGGAAGACTTTACGTACTATAGGGCTAGCCGACGGATCACAACAACTAAGCAGTGTACTTGAGTGTGATACTGACGTTACATTGGAAAACCATGTTATACCTACCACGTTTATAGTTTTGCCGGATGCGCAAACCCGGACATTGCTAGGTAGAGACTTTATTCTAAGAGCTAGTATTCTGTTGGACTTACCACAGAGCAGCTGGTGTTTTAACGATGAGCCAGAGCGGTGGCATCCGTTTATCACCAAGTTTCATTTACCTACCGGCGGCCAGATAGAGCTGATGAAGGTAGAAGCAATAGACCTTGTGCCGAGGAATAATGTAGGTACTAAGGCAAAGTTAGTCTCCGCTCCGATACTGCGTCAAGTCGACGAATCGTTGCGGACTGACAGCAGTGGATATTACCTCAGAGCAGTACTGATGCAGGGGGAGGGCCCCAAGGATGTTCGTGGGAACCGACTCAAGGACCCCGACGTGCGTAAAATCATCGAGAAACTCAAGGCAACTGACGAACCGTTTAGGGGGAGGGATTGGTCTGGCCGTGGCTTCATTATGTCTGATGGAGTGTTATATAGGCCTTACCGTGTTAAGGAAGCCGTGTGCTCAACCACGCATGTTTTAAAGAAGGTTAGTAGCGGCGAAATGTTAGGGAGGTACCACGTCTCTCAGTTGACCCCATTCGTAGGCGACGAACTACCAGCCCCGGTCAATGAGAAGCATAGGCGCGGAAGACGTAAGCGTTTTCTTGTCCTGACCCAGACGCGTGACCGCATGTCTAGGTCAGAGGGGGAGGATGTAACACGGCCTTTTTAGAATGTGTGTGAACGTGCCCTTATGCGCGGGAACGGGAAGCATACACCCTCGCCCGCGCTCCCGCGCTAACCAATAGTGGACGAAGGAACGCGAGTCTGTACGCCACGCTCGCGCCCCGCTCGCGAATAGTTTTGATTGTTTTTTTATATATTTTACCCATTTTCCCTGTTTGTGCCCTACTGTGTTTTACAATTATATACTTTTACTGAATCGTGCGTTCCAATAATTTAAATAGACCCAACACACCCCTGAGATAAAACTTTTCCTACAAATTTATAATAATATGTGAGAACGATGTAAAAAAAGACGTATGTGTTAAAAGCGTCCATTATTAGTAGTAGTTTGGTAATATTTTTAAATTATTCAACGCCAGTTGGCTTCTAAGAAATCACACATTATCGCTTTCACAGATTTTAGCAACACAACACTTTCCTTAACTTCGACAAAATCCCTAACTTTCTTTTACGGCACTCACGGGAAAATAGGGCAGATAATTCTTTATGAGGTTTTCCGAAAGATATATATTGGAAGCAAAAGAAAAATCGTATCTTCAGTATTTCTTAACAGATCTTAGATACTTTGTTTATGTACTTTACCTTCAAATTATTATATCTCTCACCGAATCTGGGAAAAAGAAAAACTTTCGATGTCAGCAGACATTTTTGCGAGATACAGGTTTCGATAGAAAGTTTATACTATAAAGGTGGGTGACAGACGATATACTTTTTGGAAGTCCAAATCGATCACCGATGTTCGCTCGTCGAATCTGTAAAAAAGAAACGGCAGAGCTTTGCAGGCTTGAAAGTGTTGCTGTCAGGAAAACGTGGTATACTTTATTTTTATTTTGCCCAGACACTAGTCATCTCTTCTGCACATTTATTCTGAGCGGGAATTAAAACAGCTGTTACAAAGTCGAAGCAAAAACGTAGCCATGTCCACTGCATTGCAACGGCCAACCTGAGCCCTCAATCACGTGACATATTTCCAAATTGAACACAAGTTACATATTTCCAAGTTGAACATAAGTTCGTGTCCAGGGGGCAGTTCTGCCGAAGTGGTGGCGGAGGGTCCGGAGGGAAAGTTTATCTGCATTGTCTTTCGAGAGATGATTAATTGTGTTTCTCGATATATCGCTTTCTTATAATATCATTCCATATTTAAAATTAGCTTTTACCCGCGTGGAGATCGATATTTTTATCCCACGGGAAAGTACTATAATGAAATTTAAAAAAATACTTTTTAACAAAAAAAAAAAAAATTCTCTTGAGCACCTCTCCTTTTGCGTCGGTTAAAAACTATCCTATATGTCTTAACCCAGGTAAGCTACCTGTGTGAAAAATTACATTGGGCATGAAAAAGTATCAGACAGGGACACCCAGACCGACAGAGTTACTTTCGCATTTATATTGTTGATACGAATATAGATTACCAACAAAATAATCCCCCACAAATCGTGCGTCTGTTCCTAACCTAAAAGTCCTTTACAACAAAAACCTATGTTCGATATTAGATAAACAACGTGACATATTGTTCAGGCTGACTGGCGCCGACAACTTAGATTCATATCTGTCGGAGTGTCGGTCCTAATATTGTAAATGCGAAAGTCTAGCCTAATCAGATCTAGGGAAAGATATGAAAACCTTGATGTATTAGATTATGTGTGTCGTTTATACATTAGATTTGTCTATGTGATGTAATGTTGTGTTTGTGTATTGTGACTGATCGGTCGCTGATCGAAATTTCGGAGATGTGAAATTATATTTATAGTGTGGCGGCAACTACATAGCCACATCAAGAACTACGCATCACACTGACGTCACGCATAATCCTGTATCGCGCAAGCAGAGTTTACCGTGCAACTAGCGTACTATATACTGCCAAAGTGATGTCAGATATTTTTTTCTCCAAGAAGGTTACATTCTTCAGAACTGATCTTATTAGAATTTTATAAAGCGATACATGTCCAATCAAATTAGATATTATTGCCGAACTGTCCATAGACATACATATATTTATGCTCATGACTATTAAATGATACATGCAATGTTATAATTATTACGTTTATTCCAAGCGAACGTGTTTACATCAACGCGCTTATTCTTTCACTCGTTTTTCAAAACAAAAAACCTAATTTGAAAGCACATTCTAAATTCGCTTGAATGTTCGAATACCACCAGAGTTATTTTTCTGCCAACCGGCACTACATAAGGTCGAAATTTGCTGACAACCTTTACACCACCTAAAAAAGCAATTTTCAGTTTAAGAATCTGCTTTTGTAAACATAAGAAAAAGACAAGCCTTTGGCCTTCTCTTTAATCCATAATTCCTCTATCAGAAAATAATGTTGAAATATCTTATAATAAGCCTGTAATTAGTACGACACCCATAACCTTCATACAAGGGCACAGCTTGTCAGTTAAAAACGGTATCATTACGAACACAGTGAGAGACGAAAAAATACTATACAATCATATATTTATATAGAAACTAGCTTCTGTCCGCGATATCATCCGCGCGTGAAAGTTCTTGTTTCCTCGACCCACCCCGTCACATCGCATCGCCCGCACTATTGCTTCGTTTTCACTGACCACTGCCCGCGCTACTACCTCGTTTTACGTTTTTTTCTTTTTGCCCATATCCTATGGGTCCTAGCTTCCTCAAGAATTGGACTATCAAAAGCAAAAATAATTTTCCAAATCCGATTGGTAGTTCCAGAGATTAGCGAGTTCAAACAAACAAACTCATCAGCTTTATTATTAGTATAGATAGATGTCATTACGAGCACAATGGCACATTAAGAAATAATAAACAATTTTTTGGATACAAAAATATCGGAACTAATAAATTATAGTCATTTTCCATACTTATTGTGTTGATGACAGAACAGACCATTAAAATCTAACACAAAACCCTACAATATAAATCATCAACGAAATGGAATTATAATTACTAAACTGACAACTGATGAAGCAATAAAGGCAGAAATAAAAATGACCGACATTTTTCCACGAGTTACCCTACTAAATTCTAGCTCGAACATGGAGGCTGGATTAATAAAGTGAGTGGTAAAGTTCGAGCGTCCTTGTGGTCTGAATATTCTGACGAGATTAATGAGTCATTTACATAGAGGAAAAACGGTGAAGGAAAACATCGTGAGGAAACTGGCATGTCCTAGAACTAAAACTTCGAAGATGTTACATCTACCAACCCGCACTGGACCCGCGTGATGGAATACGTCCCACTCCCTCTCACTGAGAGGAGGCCTGTATCCCAGCAGTAGGAACATTATAGGCTGAGTATGATAAGTTCAATAATCGCCTAATGACACTCGGATAGAAATTCTCGCCTCTCAATAAGCAACAAACTCTCGTTGTGTAAAAGAGCCTTAAGTGGACTACATGACCTAAAGCGCGGTCACTGTCGGACTGCATAGAAAAGAACGAGAAGCGCGATGACATAACGCTGGTAATTTATAGCAAAATATGAAGCAATTATCGATTTACGAAAAATGTATTGTTTGGACTAAAAAATTAAAACACTAGAGTTTTAGTATGTTGCTTATAGAATAATCTGACAAAAAATCATAATGATTGCATGTATATTAGTATGTTTTTTATTGTAAAAAGAAAGTTTTTAGAGGTATCTCATGATTGTTTTCTATCGTACCATATAATTTGTATTATGTTTTCAGCACACTATCTAGTAAATATCCTGAAGAATATCATATATTTTTTTTATTTTGTTTACTGTAGTCGATCATATAATTTTATTGTTTCTAAAACTTGCGTATTTTGCGTTTAGGTCATGTAAGCTCCATAAGCTTGTTCAGACATGCTTGTTCGTGGGTACATGGAATGCGAAAGCTCTAGTATGTGAAGGAATTATATAAGACTTAGGCATCGTTAGTGTCTTGTAATGCGATCTAATCCTTGAAAGGGATGATGTAGGCCTTTTAGCTTTGTTGTCTGAACAAAAATACTAGTCATAAGTTGATAACAGAAATACGTAGTTGCTAAAGATATCTGACGTTTCACTCGATTGAGGGTTCATTTTTGTTTCACTCCACGTTTACACTACACCGAAAAGAATGAACGTTTATCTGCTCCTTTCATTTATTTTTTTATATAATAAGGTTGGCGAGTGAAACATGGCAAGTGCCGAAATAATTAAATTCCAATATTTTTTTTTTTTTATTTTTGGTTCATGTTGTGTCCAGACATTTCACACCGAGTGAAAGATGCCGAATGAAAGACAAAAGTGAACAATTAGTGAAGAGTCTGATAACTGTTTAAGTATTTAACTACATTTTTGGGATTTTTATATCCCAAAAAACGCATAACAAAAACTCAAACAAACGCAGAGAAGAAATTGTATCTCGTATCCAATTTCATCTTTTTAAATTATTTTAAATGTTGCGCTAGTCAGATTTCGTTCCCAAAGTACGAAATCTGGAATGTAATCCCGAGATGTTTTGGATTTTAATAATTTGCCTTAAGGATTAACTGAATCTGAGTAGAAACATTTGCCAATTTTATCTGATTCAGAGATTACATGCTGAAAGTAAAATTGTTCTATTTGAATTAAAGAAACATGGGTTTATTGGATGGAAAGCATCATTCTAGGTACTGAAGAAGAAAACAATAACACAATATCCATCCAAAGGTTGCCTTTAAAGTTGACTTTTGTGAAATTTCTACATTTATATTTGTATTTCGTATGGTAAATGTAATAAAAAGTATTCTATTCTGTTTCCTTCGACCATTTGGTCATTATTTTACTCGTGGATATCTTCCCTATACATGGGTATAAAATCAGGTGCTGAATTCATAGTTACAAATTGCGCGTCGATGTTCCTGCCAAACTGTATATCCTTCAATAAAATGTGACCAAACTATTAGGTAACTTGAAACAGCTTTCTAGATTGATACAAGTCCTGGACCGAAACATCTTGAAGTCAAGAAAGGCAAAGCAGCAAAGGGATCACGCAGGCTGACAATAACCAGACTTTTTGTTGACTTTCTACTTCGTCAAACTGTGACCCTAGAGATTTTGACTCGGGAAAGTCATTGAGTGAGCCAAATTCAATCCATGTTTTCTCGGATTTGGGTCAGGGGCTCGGGGTTAACTACAAATACTCTGTTATGTCTTATTTGCATAGGTTTGGGGGATATTGTTTGGACAAATACAGCCAAATACGATCATGTGAAATGGCAAACAATCGGCCAGTTATATCACTGAAGGGTTCAAATTGAAGTAGGAATATGGAGATAGGTACCATGAGATTTCACTTTCTTTTCCAGTTGATATATAACGTATAAGGAGGTTGTAAAGTGTATTTGAGGACTGCAACTTGTCTTATGACAGGCACATACGAAGCGATGTCAAAATCTCTGCTCGGACTTGAGTTTTTAAAATCGCCAGCAAGTCGCCAGCAGATACAGTCAGTTATGTCTAGTGTAATTTAAAACGTGCTGATTTTGAGCTTAATTTAACTAAGTTAAGTTTTTAGTGATTTTTCAACTGCACTATTCTCACCCAGAAAGAAAAACAAAAGAAGCAAATAATAATTATTATTATTTTATAGAATTTCAACGAGGTATTCCACTTAGAGCACTGATTTCAACCGCACTACTACGACAGAGCAGCTATAAATTGTTTTGTAGCTGCTCTGTGTGGAAGACTTCTAGGGATCTTTTCATCAATATTTTATTGTTTTTTTTTTTATTCATGAATAGCAAGCCAAATGGCGTAACACCATTTCTATCACAATACGAAGGATTTTGAAGAAAAATCCTAAACCGTTACTCCATATATTTGAAAAATGTACCTGTTCGACAGGGTGAAAATGAATGGCATTGCCATTGTTGTTACGCAATCACTTCGCTGGCACATTTTCCCTTTGTCTCCTAATAGAGTCTTTATTCTCCTCAACGATTAGTCTAACCTCAATCAAATCCTTATTCAGTCTAGCCTTTACTGACATCACAACGGGAATACGAAATTCTGTTTCCAATTTTTCCGTTCAGAAAAATTACCAATTCAAATGTATTGTATTGTTCAACAGGTTTCATCAATTTGTGATAGAAAAGAGGGACTTTAATAAAGGATTAAATAATTTATGGATGTTGCAAGGTTATAGCGACGGCGAAGTGACAAGAAATTTTAGCTGCCGAAGTTAACAATTTACACAAAGTGAAATAGACTTCATCCATCGCTTTCCATCAGGCGTGATCGAGGTCAAGAGCGGGCCCAATCAGCAATAAAAAAAAAATCATTTTTTGAGCAGTTAAATAGGTTAGTAACTTCTAACTGTCGTGTAAACATATGTCCCATGGGAGTTAGGAGGTAATCAAATTAAATTAAACTTTATTTTTCTATTTTGATGTTAAATTTTATTTATTCAGGCATATAACTGTCGCCACCCAGTATCGCTGAAAGGGACAGTCCGCCCTGGCAGCGGTATTTTTATCAGAATGCTGTTGCATCATGCAGGCGCTATAGTATGGAGGCTGCACGTTTTGCCTGCCTCGTTAGTCTCGTGGTTGCAAACCTGACTTTCGAGCGTGGGGTCCTGGGTTCGATTCCCAGGTCGGACAAAGTGTTATTGGGTTTTCCATTAGAAACTTAGTAACAGTCCGGAGTTTGAAAGCTGGCGGTTTAATACCCCCCGTGATCTCTCCCTGTTCGCGTCGGATTGCAGTCTCATCGGACTATGACAGTAAAGGAACAGAGAGTGCACCTGTGTTTACGCACACACTTTTGCACTATAATATCTCCTGCGTACCTGGCTAATCTCCGCTGAAATCGGCCACCGTGACCGAAATCGGTCGGGAGGCTATTATTTGAGGCCGTTTTCTTTCTCATGATGGCATAGATGATCGCAACAAAGAACACAATAAAGAATCGCAATAAAGAATTTAATAACCGTCCCACATGACGAGAACCTCGTGAAAGCCGAGAAAGATAAACAAATCAAGTATCTTGACTTGGCTCGCGAGGTTGTCGACATGTGGGATGTGGACTCAGCGATCATTGTGCCGATAGTCGTGACTGCCAATGGGTTAATAGCCAGGAGCCTCGACCAACACCTAAGGAGGCTCTCGTTGGGCAGCTGGATCAAGGGCTTGATTCAGAAAGCGGTACTTCTGGACACGGCCCGCATTGTCAGGAGGTTCCTCTCTCTGGAGCCCTGACCGCCAGTAGCTTGGACCCTGTTCCCGATACCGGTGGGCTACTATTTTTTTTATATTTTTAAATGTTTTTATATATTTTATATGCTTATATTTAAAAATATAATTTATATGTAAATAATGAAATAAAGGAATAATAATTTAATAATAATAATAGAAACCATCTGTGCGGGATTCCGCGAATATTCCCGAAGCGCTACAGTGCCATGGCAGTCCCAATGCCATATACTCAGTGCTTTAGTTAAGGCGGATACAAAAATTGCGAGGCATGCGCCGCGCTCCGCCCGCGCATGCCTCGCAACACACGCCTCAATGTTAATTTTCCTCGAGTAACGAATAGCCTCACCAGGAATATGAACTGGACGTTCATTCACATTGCGAAGCATGCGATGAGCACCGTCCGCTGCGCATGCCTCGCAATGTCTGTATCCGCCTTTAGAAAGTATTGCTATATCTTGATTTATGCTGTTGCAATACTTGCAATTAAAAATAAAGTAAAGAGATTTTACTAGAACATGACCTTACGAATATGCGATCGAAACAATAAAAAATGTCAGATAGGAGTTCTTGTCACTTCATTTTCGTAGGCATTTCAGAGGAGTCTCCTGGACCAACTGAGGTGTACTTACCTAAAAATGCTACAACTCGCAAAAACATTTCACATCTGCCCTTACTGCCATCTCAAAAATCCACCCTGTATACAATTATACATAGATACCCACCCTCATATTTACTATAACCAAAACCACTCAAATTTTTAAGCCACATAATATCTCCTTACATACACGACCCCTCTTATTCCCCAAACTGTCGGACCAAGGCAGCTTGCCAACTCGGTGAGCGGTTAAAATGTAAAGCATACATGTACAAAGCATAGATTAATTTGATACTACCCTCGGCAAACTTGTTCCTCAAACTACGTGCATATTTTATCTTCAACTTTGTGTTATATTATTATTTTAGTCATATTCAAGCTTCATATAGATTTTAATATTAATAGGAGCCCGTCACTGTCCCACTGAACAGTGGTGCAGCAGAGTAGCAGTATAGCAGTCAGTGTGAGCAGTGGTGACCCACTGGTAAAGGCCGCGATTTACAAGTTGTAGGTAGTAGGTTCGAACCCAGTCAGGCGCTTTACTTTGTTTTAATTATTTCATCACCACTGCTCTCAAAACGGTGAACAAAAACATCGTAAGGAAACCGGCATGTCCTAGAAACAAAAATTCGAAAACATAAAACATCTACCAACCCGAACTGGGCCCGCGTGGTGGATAACGGCCCACTCCCTCTCACTGAGAGGCCTGTGTCCCAGTAGTGGGAACATTATAGACTGACTATATATTGTCCCACTGCAGGGCAAAGGCGTTTTATAATCCAGAGAAGGCACGAGCATTAATCACCCCTGCTCAAGGCGGAATGGCGATTGCAGACATTAAGGGGTTTATTTATAAACGTTGATTAAAGTTAAGTAACGTTTAAACGTCAAGAATGTATGGTCAAACAGATGCTAATCACTACCTTACTTTAAGCAACGTTTAAATGAATAAACCCCTAAATATTTAACACCTCGTTTTAGCGTAATGAAACTTTTTTGTCCTTTAAGTATGAGCTTCTAGAACTAACTACTCGATAAATATAAAAGAACTGTATTACGCGCAGAGCTTAACCCATTTGTGAGAGGATAACGATAAGTACCTCCACAATTGAGAAGGCTGCTCCTAATTGGTTGGAAAATAATCGAATGGGCCGCAACGTTTAAGACGTCCATTACTGAAACAAGACACAAGCTTACCTTAGGCCACGTAGGTACGTCTTCTCCAGCTGCAGTTAGCTGGGAGCTCCCACGCTTGCTCCTGGTTGATCCTGCTTGATCGAGTTCTGATTTACCTTCTTGGACTCCGCATCATAGTCGCGATAAACAAATACGCGACAATTAATGTTAGGGCGACAGTACGATATGTCGATCATCAGTTGTCTGACAGCACATCAGCTTGACGTAAGTTAGTGCAAGTGATTGTTTTCTCGACAAACGACAGGACGACGGAACTTTTAATCGACGGATACAACTTTCGCTCGACAAACTAAAATGCGACAAATGTTTTATATTTTGTTCGAAACTATTATGCGAAGTCACCTTCTTGTAGTATCTTAACACTTTGAAGAACACAGTTCACACACGAATGATTTATAGTTTTTTGTTATTTTAATTTTGTCACACGCGCCTTTACAGATGACTCGGGATTGGACAAGACGTTTGAATGTTGTCACTACGATCTGCCATTGTTTTTATTAGTTATCAAAACAGACTCTAAAAAAAACATTTTAGTTTTTTCATAATTATTTCCATCAACCGGGCACAAATCCAGACTTCAGGCGGCTGCTGAGAATTTTTCAGATGGAAAAACCCAATAACACTGTGCCTGACCTGCGAATCGAAGCCAGGACCTCATGTTCAGCAGTAGCGCTTGCGAGGCAGTCAATAGAATCAAAAGGTACAGTCAATAAAATAGATCAGTATGCAGGATCGTCGGATATAGTTGAAGTTTAGTAAGAAACCGATGTATGTTCTCGAATAAAATTTAATGTTATTAATAGAAAACAAATAGCTCATTTATCAAATAAAATTTCAGTCGACAACATCCATCGGTTTCTTACTAAACTTCAACTATATCCGACGATCCTGCATACTTATCTCTTTTGTTGACTGTACGTGTCTAATTATGTGTGAAATGTTTGCCGGGAACTCCGAGATATTGTCGTCGAAACATTACTCTACCTAACAGGAAAATGATTCTCTTGACTACTGAACAACAAAAGTTGTTATTTCGACTAAAACAACTTTCATTTAATAACAACAGGTTTCAAATTAAAACAACGATTTTCCAGTTAAACGTTTATTCCTTCCCATAATATAAACAACATTGCTGGCTTATGTCTCATTATTAATTAGTATTTTAATACATTTTTTATGTTACAATAGAGTGGTGTGCTTGTTTAGATGTTTCGGAGCATAAATTGAATAAATAAACTTACTTAGGGCTGATTTGAACAAAGTCGGATAACTTTCATCCGTGGAATAAAATTGATATCAGACAGTTCTAGTAGTAGCTTGATGTGCTGGCATCTGTACATGCAGGGTGATTCTGTACTAAATCCATACGTTTAAATTTTTCATCGGTTATTAAAAACAAATGCTGTTCCACACATTTTGACAGCGAAGGTATTGCACTTTTCTAGAAAACAGGAGAATGTACTGAATCCATGGTATCTGGTTGTGCGTCGATGATGTTACCCTGCATAGTTTACCTCGTAACTGGTTCATCACGTTTCACAACAAATACCAGTAAATTAAAACGTCACTAAGATTGAATCTATGTAACTGTCACATATATAGAAAGTCCTTGTAGTTTTTTCGATAAAGCAATTACGAGATCAACTATACAAAACAGTATTTAATATACCCGTATAGCCATAATTACATGCATCATTATTCCGTTCACAAATAATAAAATACAAATTCCAATATTTTATTATTAACATGCAATATTTAACGTACTTATGCACCGCAAAATTGTACATATAATATCGCATAAGATAAATATATTATGGTGTGAAACAAAATTAACGCCGTTATTAATTCTGTAATTAATAATAGTTTGAATATATTAACTAGCCGCGCCTCGCGGTGTCAACCCGCATAAGTTTCCTATGGGAATATCGGGATAAAAACTATCAATTATGTTCTTTCCCGGGACTCAAACTATCTCTACACCAAATTTTATCTAAATCGGTTCAGCGGTTTAAGCGTGAAGAGGTAACAGACAGACACACTATCGCATTTATAATATTAGTATGGATTTAATTTTGTTTAAAAAATGTTTTTTTTTTAATACTGTGCCTAGGTACAGTATTTTATCTCACAAAGCGACGCGCGCTTTACTTGTAGTAACCAAGTGTACAAACACACTGTGAATGTGTGTGCCAGCACATAACACGCAGACAGTCACCTCTTTTTATTTATAGATGGGAAATCATCAAATGACCCCTCCCGCTCTGGGTGGAGCGGAAGGGAGTGTCAGACTCTTACTGACTAAAACCCACCCGTGTTCCTTCCTTAGCCCTTTATGTTCCGGGGCAGCGGTAACCCTTTCGGACAATCCCGCTACCCCGGCAGGCAGACAGTCACCTCTGACTTTGCCATTGTCTCTTACACAGTCTACATATTCACAGCCTGTTTGTGCACTTGGTAAACACAAGTAAAGCACGTGTCGTTTCGTAAAAAAATAAAATAACTATTGTTGAGATTTTATTAATTTTAAATGTTTGTTCGAGATGATAATTATTCCATTCTATATTATAACACTAAATGAAATGTACCACTTATTTAGCTACATCAAAATTAATTAAGATCATATTAATAAAACACTGTTCTACACAGCAGACAGCGTCTTACATTGAGTGGAACATAATTATTTATTACGTATCCTATCCTACTAATATTATAAATGCGAAAGTTTGTTTGGATGTTTGTTATTCCTTCACGCAAAAACTACTGAACAGATTTTGATGAAACTTCACAGTAATATAGCTTATACATCAGAATAACACATAGGCTACAATTTATAAAGATTTTGTATGATTTGGCCATAATATAACGATAAGTATCAAGTAAGTCGGAAAAATTCCTGCCCTCTGAGAGCTATCTTGGCGTGCGCTGCCTAAACCGTTAGAGTTACATGAAGATAATGTATCGTGGAACTGTTTGTCTTATAAAGTTCTAAATAAAAGTCCGCGACAGCATATATCTATCTTTTTTGTGGAAGCCATTATATCCAAAATAGTGATCCATAAATACATTTAAATTGGGTACTTTTTTTACAATGCATATTTCAGAGTACTTTGTTAATTCTTATCAAAATCAATACATTTATCGCTTTCGGTATTTCATGTAGATAAACTTTGTCTTTTACACTAAGCAATTTGGACGTATACTTTAAAAGTTATCACGATAAGATTGACCTGGCGCGCAGTGCGGAGGTGGAGGGGCGGGGCGGTCCAGGCAATGAAGTCCCGAACGCGGGCAGGCAGACCTGTGGTAGAACACCAAAAGGAAAGACCGTTCCAAGGATTTCAATAATAAGTTTATTATCCTTTTATTTATATATTGGAAGGTGTGTCTACTAATATTATGTGCGTGAGGCACAGGACACTTTTATACTGCTGGGCGTGAGGGCAGACCGGCAGACGTCGTTGACGGTTGTGCTCATTTTGAGTTTTTTTTACAGCTTTAAATTCGTTTCGATGCGATTTATTACTAAGTAATAGTAGGCATTATAATGTTTGGGTAGTATATTTTAAGTACAAATATAGATTCGTTTTAAATTCAATTATTAGTCATATTAGAATTGTTTTCTTTGTTTGTTTAATTACTTACAGGTAGGATTGTATTTTTAGTTAGTTAGGTCACGGGTTAGGTATAGGTTGTATTTGTAAGTATTAAGTACCTACCTAAATAGATTCGTTATTATTTTCATTAGGTACCTACTTAGATTATTACAATTGTTTTTTTTTTGTTAGTTTAAGATTAACGTATAGTTTTAGGTTGTGTTGTAAGTAGTAAGAAGTTAGATTCGTTTTCCTCCTAATTAGCTATTGGAATTGTTTTAGTTAGTTTGAAAATTACCACCGATTTGGTGATTTTTTATATAGTACTTACAATAATGACTCGAAAGCGTAAGTCTAATATTTCATAAAGCTCTAATAAAGCTCGAGCTATAAAAATAGCTCGACTTAGAATAACGAGACGTCTCAACAAACTGATCTGCGAAGATTTGAGCAGGCGGTGCGTGAGGCGGCACACCAGCCAAGATCGACGTCAACAACACGCTGAGTATCTGGCATTTCAACAACTGGTGAAACTCCAGAACAGTCTCAACCTCGACGTCAACGGCATGCTGAGTACCTATCTGATGTCTCAACGGGCCCAAGATCGGCGTCAACAGCATGCTGAGTATCTGGTGTCTCAACGGGCTGCTGAAACACCGGAACAGTCCCAAGATCGGCGTCAACAGCATGACGAGTATAGTGGTGTCTCAACGGGCTGCGAAGACACCAGAAGAGACACAAGCTCGACGTCAGCAGCAGGCGACTTACATGGCGTCCCAAAGAGCCACAGAAACCTCTACAACAGCTGAATCTCGCAGAAGCGCTGTTGTTACACGAATATAACGTATCATGGGACTGTTTGTCTTAAACAGTTCTAAATAAATGTCCGCGACAGATTATATTATCTACCTTTTATGTGGAAGCCCAAAATAGTGAACCATATCGAAAGTACCTCTTTCTGTGTGTTACCTTTTCACACCTAAACCACTGAACGGATTTCGATATTTGGCAAGGAGATAGATAGCACCCTAGGGAAGGACATAATATGCGCTACTTCACCGGTACTGTCCTCTGGGATAATTTCCGACATCCACGCGGGCGAAGCCGCGGGCGGAAGCTAGTAATATATATAATTACAAAGACGAACATTTATGGTAAAGTAATCATGAATTTTATAGTAAACGTTATATTATGAAGCCGTGATAAAATTATATCATGTTGTTTGAACCGTAAAGGAGAATAGTGTTAATTAAATATATCTTTACAGGGTCAAATTAAATTAGCTAGCAAAACTCCGCGGACGTAGTGGGCATTGATACCAAAACACGATAAAACTTTATTAATTTGACGTTTTTTTGTGGGGTCACCGACCGCATTTATTGTAGTCACTTGAAATATCAGTTTAAAATCTGTTTTTATTGTGTGAACTTTACAGACGTGACTCATGATGTCTCAACACGACAAAACTAAGAAAACAGATTTTCTCAACTCTTCAAGCACTTAAAAACCATCCAGCGATGATGGAAACCAAAAAAAAAACATTTTTTTTTTATATTTATAGTGTTTAGATATACCCATCACGTCTGCAGAGTTTCGCTAGGTAATTTCATTTGACCCTGTATAAATACAAATGTACTAAGCACATCACATGAGAACAGCTGGCCCGATTTGTCTTTTATTCTGTTTTAGAATGTTCGTCATAGTCCTAATGAGATTTTTAAGGAAATCAAAATTTAAAAAATAGCCCGAAAAAAAAATCTATAAAACAATAACATTCTATTTCTATGGGATTTTTGTATGAGTTATTTATTGTAATTTGGACAGGACGACTAACGGATCAGCTCGTCTATATCTCATCATTTCATCATCCGCCTAGCCTTTTCCCAACTATGTTGGGGTCGGCTTCCAGTCTAACCGGATGAAGCTGAATACCAGCTCGTCTATATCTATACAAGTAAATAAAATTTAAGTGTCTGTTTGTAATAATCGATATTTATAACAAAAAACAATTTTTTAAATGTTTGTCTTTCTGTTTGTTCCGGCTAATCTCTGAAACGGCTAAACCGATTTTGACGGGACTTCCACTGGCAGATAGCTGATGCTTTAAGGAGTAAGTACCTAACTTTATTTTAGAAAAAAAAAATTAGTAAAGAGACACATTATTGTTTTCCGACATCCACGCGAACGAAGTCGCCGGCACAGCTAGTTTCTATTAAAATCTTTACACCTGAAAACCTTTAATACAATCGACGCCTATTCGCGTCAAACGCATAATGATATCATTTTAACAATCAATTTTCTGAAACTTGTCAAAAACAACTAACATAAACGCACCACTCCATAAAACAATTTCAGAACAACAAATTATGATAATTGAATATTTCAATAACAATGAATTTTCAATTAAATCTAAATGGGAACAAAACGAATTACCCATTACAAATAATTGTATGTGATATTTAGTATTATTTGATGACTGCCGCTATTTAAATTATGCTACAATGTCGCTGTGTTAAGCTGGCTACATGTATCAGGATCAATTGTAGCGCTCAGATACACACACGATAATCATTTATCCTTTATTTAATTAAAACAAATATAACTAAATTGTAAAGACATTACCATTACGCTCAAATTGCATACAGATTTTTATTATAAAAGATGGCCATTTTTGGGTGTTTTCCTATCATCTTAGTGTGTTTCGTAATGACCCCGCTGCACCCTAATTGCGTAACATATTTTCATCCACAATCCGCAATTTAGGGATTTTGAAGGAAATCCCTAAACAATTGCTTCATGTATGTTTGTAAAATTCGTCAACACACACAACATTGTGCGACAACATTGTGTTGTCGAGCAGAAGAATTTTGCATGAGGTCGAATTATCAAAATGAACGGCACTCCAATAATGTTAGTATGTTACGAAATTACCCCACTAAACTACAAATTCCTATACCACATCAAACGCTTGCAAGTGAACAAGATTCTGTGTATTCCTGAAACTACACTTGAGCTATTCTCTTCTGAAATAACAGACTATCCGTACAACAATTTGCATGGTTTTAACGCAACAATTTATCGCAACATGTATAGCAAGTATAAGGTTGATTGCACATTGTAGTCGAAACTCCTTTGTATGTCTAATTCCAAAAATTCAGTTGTCATTTAACATTAAGTTTTTTAAATTGTGAATATGGTAATTAACTCAACACAGCGCTTAAACACACAATGTTTGCATTAATAAATTAAATTGTTACCGTGAAATTTTCAACCATAATTGTGTAATAATAAGTCAAAAAGGCAGTGAAAATGTACATAATTAAAAAAAATTGTTTGTGACGTTTTATTTCTAATAATTTCACACAAAAACTCTCTTTTTTTTCGAAGCGATTTCCCTACAAAAATTCTCAATGAAACGCTTTAACAATGTAGCGAACATTGCATACCAATAATTTCACAAAGTACAAACGTAATCGCATTTTGTTGAGCCGCGCGAGTTGTCGCGACTTTGTGGATTAAAACTTCACAACAGAAATCGCTTCGTTTACAACCAGCTTTATTTTAAATCGAGCCTTCAAATTGTGGTACATCAATTATTTGAGCTTTGGTACAGAATTTTAATTTGTGGTACATCATTTTATTGATTGATTTATTTTTTTAGTATTAATAGGTATTATGCGGTTGGTGATAAGCGACAGTCATTACAATATATTGATCGTTACAACAAAATTTATATAAAAGTGAGGAAAAAAATATAAATATCATAAACACCATTATTATTAGGTACATTGATTTTTATATTACGTTATAGTTTGGGAGATAGTGATGTTGTTTTAATGTTTAAATACAGTGCAGTTCTTATTTGAACTTTCATCAGTCGAATCTCAATAATAATAAACTTTTAAATTGCCAATGACAATAAAATAAGCATGTTCCATGGAAAATTGTTATAACGGGAAAAGATTTGTTTGTTTTGAAAGATGGTAGTCAATCTTTTACATCAAAAACAAAGAAAATGATCTGTTCTTACGTTAGTCTGAGAAAAATTGCCAATTGTTACTTGAATATATAGAGGTATACATGAGAAACAGGGTGTAAAGATCACTCATACTCTATAGAAAAGGAAGGATCCTCCGACCAGACGGGTGTAGTGTCTGGCGAACAACTGCCTGATGATTTATGTCGGGCCGTTGTATATATTATACATGCTAGTTGTGCGGTAAACTCTGCTTGCGAGATGCAGGATTTTGCGTGATGTCAGTATGACGCGTAGTTCGCATGTGGAATTGTAGATACCGCTACAAATATAATTATTAAAGTATTAAGAACTATAAGAGTTCTTAAAACAATGATTTTTTATCTTGTTTCCACCTGGGTAAACAAACCATATTTTTTTCAGGAAAATACTGCTAGCCAATAAACTTACAAAACTTCAAAGTAAAATAAAAGCACGTTTCAGAGTCCAATAAACCCCTAAAACATTGTACCACAACCAATAAATGATCAATTATCTATCGAAAATGAAACTCAAACTTTCTCAGAATATATATTGATTCAACGAATTAAACAAACGCCCCGATTTGTTCGAAACGCTAATCAGAAAAGATAATAGTATCCAACATCGCTATCTCCCAGAAGTTTGAATGATAACTACCTACAATTCCTTTATCTATTTACAGTCTAAATAATCCCTATTTACATATTAATGTTATAGTTACATACAGGGACGCAAACTGAAAGTAATAAAAACTTGAGTAAAATTTTACTTTACGATAAGCTTTATGAATTAGGGTACAGTTTTGATAATGTAAATGTAACGGTCGAAACATACTGTGCAGTACCTGGCCGTGAAAGTGACTCATCGAATTTTAAAACGGAAACTGTTACAACATCCAAATTCATAAACAATTTTTATAGAGCAATATATCATTTTTTCATTCAGTAATATTGACAAAGTAATATTGACAAAAAATAATCAAAACAACAACATATTTGACAGCTAGGTATGTGCGACGTTGCCAACTTTCAGAACGCACCTTCTTAAAAAGAAACTGTCACAAAGGCTACGTTCTGCAAATTGCTTTTTTTTTTCGTAAACTGTGACATATTTACGGCCAGGTACAGTAATCTACTACAATTTTGCAGCCCGTAATTAACGAACATCGTTCTGCTAATTTGTCAACCTAGCATCAACATGTTCCGTATGTGATTAAAACTTGCGTATTCCGCAGAACCGGGTTTATTTTTCAACTCGAATGACTACGAGGGGCGAGGGGCACGCGTCAATGATACGTCGAATGCTTGCGAAGAATAATAATTAGGCGAGCCTTGAAATGTCAGCCTGTTACGAAGACGAAAGGTAATAATTTACGTTACTTTTTGACTGGAGTAAGTTTATATTGAGAAATTTCATGAACACGAGAAAGAAGTTTTGTGGTATTTAGCTGGAATTACGAAATTACCATAAAACATTCTGAAACTCTCTTCTAATAACAATTTAAATTTTTGCTGCGAACGGTCACGGGCATTTTTAAAAGATTATTAACCGACGAATATTAAAAACGGCTAAAAAAAAAACAAACATACTCATTTTTCAAAACTAAATATTCATATCATCATATCAGTAGGTACCAAAAAATACCATGTACTTTTACACAGTCAAAACATTTTACAGACAGTAATAACTAAAATGGAATTTAAATTTTAAAGCTCTGCGATTGCTATCATACGAAATTCAAATAATCTCTGCAAAATTGAAACAGACCAGCATGATACCAACCTTTACAATTTACCTGGACCCACGACCGATGTCCGAGAAACAATTGTAAAATTTACGAATTTATTTGCTTCCAACTCGATTAAAATTCTATTCGATTCACGGCACGTAATTATCGATATTGAATAAATTTTGTTCAACGCAATTATGGTCCGACATTATTGATACAGAGTGAGAATTTTGTAGCTGTATTTAAATTGTATTGCTGGGTAATTTTATTTCTAGCGGGTATATTAGTGCAGTAAATAAGGATTATTTTTGGAAACTACAATAGAATAGTAACTATAATAGCTGATAACTGAATCGTAGTTGATATTGAACTAAAGTCAAATATTGAATGTATAATAATTTTAAATCAGATTGAAATCAATATAAGAGAATACGAATAGCTTTAGGGTACTATGTTAGTTCAGAACTTAGTTCATTGAACTATTGGATAAACTTCCTGGGGCCCGATTCTGTAAAATACTAACTTGTCAATCGTGTGTCGGTAGTGTGTCAGTAGTGTCTCAATAGAATAGTCATTGACATTTGGTATTCTACAAGTTATTTATTGGTCATTAACTTGCCACTGTGGTGCCATTGAAACGCCACAGTAAGACTATTAATACTATTGGTAGTCTGTAATATTTTTAAGTGTATTTGACACTTGTGTCTATCGTGTTTGAATAGTATTTTGGCCATCGAACCGCCATTATGAAGCCATCGAACAACGACACCTCTTTCCGCTATTGTTGATTTGGTTCAATTTGTTTATTTTTTTTAATTTAAAATAAAGTGTGCATGTAAAAAGGTGTGGAATAAAATTAGTCGTCATGAATAGAAATTCACACCAACACCTCGATTTCAAGTGCAAAAACTACTGTATCTTTTTTTTTTTCAATTGCTTATATCTCGAAAATGGTGTGTCCTATCGCAAAAAGAATGAAAATTTCGACCCCCTTTAGGAAACCCATAAACCCTTAAAACTCAACATGTAGGTAATAATTTTTTATATTTTCCATACAAAAAGTGAAAAATTCCTTAAAAAACACTGCAAATCCACACAATGCGCGCCTGCGGCTCTAAAAAAAAATTCACGGGATAGGGCAAACAAGTACTTGTTTACCACGTGTCGACGAGTCGCGATTGTCAAATTCCATTTTAGTTGTGTCAAAATTATTTTTAAATTTAGAGAATTTTTATGCAGATGGTAGATTTTTGTTAGCAACACTGAAAACTATTGTACTGCCACACTATCGACATACAATCGACACACTACTGAGACACCACTGAAACTTGTAGAATACCAAATGTCAATGACTATTCTATTGAGACACCACTGACACACTACCGACACACGATTGACAAGTTAGTTATTTTACAGAATCGGGCCCCTGTTAGTAGAAACATTGAACTTTAATTAAGAATATAATTATTGCTGGTGTGAATAACTGCTGGGAATTACATATAAAATAATAAATCGAACGGAAATCAATCAGTTTTTCCAAAATAATCCATGAAAAATAAATTAGAGGTATATATTTCTAAGAAACGTTTCGGTTCTTAGAAATATATAAGCTCTAATTTATCTGTTTGATAATAAATTCAATTCTCTGTTACCTTTACGTCCGCCATGTTTTTTTTTGCGTCCAAAAAATGAACCAATCTCGAGCCTTTGTAATTTTTTTCATATTTATTTTTCGAGCAATCTCGGTATCCTCTTTGTATCCAGTTAATAATAAATATTGTCTATTATCTGTTAGAGATCTGATCTGTATTTTGACATCAGTACGTTTGTCCGAACGTGTAGGTATCGTTCTTCTTTTTTGTATTGAAACTTTTACTTGTTTATTATCATTTATTAGCATTCGAATTTATTTTGTTCATTGTTTTTCTTTTGCGTTTTAATAAATTAAAAGTGACGAATATTGAAAATTGTTTGTATAAGATTTCGCTGCGTTTTTTCTTCGTAAAATCTCAACTGAATGTATTCTTGGAATATAAAAAATATATTTACTCGTCAAAATTATTAAAAAGCGTGCTGAATATCAAAACAAATTTTAAATTAAGGTTTCGTGTTCAACAAACACATCGACCGAGAGTCTCAAATTTTGAACATCGCATTATGTAAATTAATTCACAAATGTTTACCCAAATAATTACCCAACATTTTATAAGATATTAAAAAATAATTTTCCGTAGAAGTGTTCCCCTCCTTCAATAAGTGTCAAATAAATTCGTTCGATAAGGGCAAAAACATATTTAGTTCACATCACGCGGTTTTGTTACGTCATTGCTGTATTGGTATGTGGCATATTAATATTGCTGTCAACGGTTTTGGTTGACATTTAAAATTATTTATCTGTTATTATAACTGAATTTAAGCCAATGGAATTGCTCTCAATGGAAGTTAATTTATGTATTTGTGTCACAAAAAATATGCAATGTTCCTACATTAATTTGGTGTTAATTAATATCCAATCCAGCTGTGCCATTTCCCAATAGAGAAGTGTTATATTAACTCATGTCGTACATAAAATAATCAGCCTATAATGTTCCGACTGCTGGGACTGAGGCTTCCTCTCGGTAAGAGGGAGTGGGCCGTAATCCACCACGCGGGCCCATCGCGGTTGGAAGATGTCAAATGTCTTCGAATTTTTTGTTCTAGAACATCGATGTTTTCCTTCACCGTTCAGAGAGCAGTGGTGATGAAATAATTTACACAAAGTAAAGCGCCTGCGACCTATCTAGTCGTAAGACTGATGAGGTCGGCATTTCCTATCCTACTTTAATAAAAAAGGCAGAAACAATCTCAGAGGTCACAGTCTCTTTTAAAGTCCAGACATAATCTTGATCAGATCATATGAAGGCCATGTAGATCGATATCTGAAATGGTCTTTTGAGGAAAGAACCACACTAAGTGGACCTGTCCAGTCAGTGCTCAGTTTCAACGCTTTTATTATGTTCACACCATTTTTCCAACAGCTCTGATTGCTTCATTAAGCAAACATACATTTATACAACCAACAGCCTTCCAAACGAAAATAAAATACCTATAAACACATCAAATTAGGCAGGTGATTAGCGTAATGAGCCGTATCGCGGTAGGGAAAGTGAAATTACACTGTCTATAGGTACGGAATGTGGCTAAATAATAATATACAAAATTATATACCTCGCATTAGGAGAAAAAGAGATCCGATCAATCTTGTTTGTAAATAAGGTAATTATAGGAAAATAAATAAATATCAGTATTATTTTGAGCAGTGGTGGAGTGGTATCCAAGCAAGCAATTTACTTTGTGTATTTAATTTCATCAGCACTGCTTTCAAAACGGCGAAGAAAAACATCGTGAGGAAATATGTCCTAGAACCAAAAATTCGAAGACGTGTGACAACCACCAACCCGCACTGGGCCCGCGTTTTGGATTATGGGCCTCTCTCTCACAGAACGGAACCCTGTGTCCAAGCAGTGGGAACATTATAGGCTGATTCTGCGCTACGCAAAGGGAATAATAAGTATGTTTATTATTTAATTTCTTATAGCTCCGTACAGTTCTGATAAATTGACTAAAGAGCATAATTGTGTAGCAGAGAGGTTGGTAGCTTAGTGCCTAAAAAAGGAGTATAACCACCTTTTATTCCGTGAAAAACTTAAATATAGGGGCGTTTAACTCGGACTTACATCATGATCATCATCTGCCTAGCTTTTTCACAAAGAAACAAATCATGGGCCACCATCCAACCTAACGGAAAGCAGTCAGTAATTTACATGGAGCGACTACCTATCTGACCCCCACAACGCAGTTACTGAGTACCACGATGCCTCTTGGACAATGTGGCGTTAAAAATATGCCCTGGCTTTGAATAACAGTAGGTACATAATTCCAGAAAAAGCCGGGCTCAGCTAATAGTGGATATCAGAAGAATCAATAATATAGGTAATGAAATGGAAAACAAATAAATAACAGCATGAAGCGGATAAGGGTAAAATATATTAAGTTAACAAAACTGACATCTTTACTGATGAAATATTTTGCGAAAAATGAATAATAGACCTAGAAATTCTCCGAAGCATCGATCATATGAGTCAAGCCGCCATTTATCATGCGGTTACACAGTCTAGTCATGTTTCTTCAGGCTAAGAGTAAAAAATGTGCTAATATTTTTTATAGGGAAACTGGCAGTCTCGTTTTCAATTTTCTTTTAATATTATTATTCGATTATCTTTATAGGAAAACCTTTAACGATGTTCGCTTTTTTTAAGACTTTATCTAAGGCATCGTTAACACTGCGATGGGACCCACAACAAACGCGCGGAATGCAGACTAAGTGCTTGGTCAGACTGCAAACGCAGGCGCGGGGCGGACGCGGCGCGGTTTACTCAAACATAAGAACTTCATTTGAGTATCCATACTGGGTACGCGGACGCGGTGAGCGGCGTGGGCTGCTTAGCGCGGGCTGCTTGGCGCGGGGAGCGCGCAGGCAACTCACGCCATAGCTCGTTCATACAAGTGGCCGCAGTGAGTGCGCGGGCGGCCCGCGCGGGGACCGGGGTTTTCAAACTAGTTCGAGCTTTTCTAATAGAAATAAGGTTTCTTCATCCATATTATGTATATTTTGACAAACACTGGACACGACAACACTCAGAACGAAGCCACGCTCGACTGCGGACAGGCAGATAGCGCGCGTTCCCGCACCCGCGCCGCCGCTCCGTGCCCCGCGCTGCCAGTCTAGCCAAGCACTTATGCACCTCGCGGGAACACGCTTTATTGAGTTGGCATGTAAAAATTACCGAGCGTATCTTACGCCCTATGACCGACACGTGGCGAGGGGCTTTATAACCCATGACTTAAACACTACATTTTTTTTTTGTTTTAGAAACCTAAATTCCATGACACATAGTTCAATTTCTATTAAGTACTATTCAAATTGTTATTAAAACTTTCAAAATACTTTTGGTTAATCTGAATAAGTAGTTGTCACCATTTTTTTTATGATTTTTAGAGTAAACTGCAGTAACTTGTTTTTCTATTGGCTTTATTCACGTTCGAATTTAAGTACCTAAGTAAGTTCTTTTCTTGTAAGTTATTAACTTTTCGCATAGGTAATACGTCAGCATTTCAGCAACACGTTACATTACGTAGCTTAAATATGTTTCGACCTTTACATCGACGGAAAGTTGAAAATTGTATTAACTTAAAATTATAAATATATTTTTACAGTAGATACAGTCGTCGGCAAACAATATTATCTTTCTGTTTCATCAGTAAATAATTTTAAGGTCCTGTGTGTGACAGCAAAAAATAAACTCATTTATCATTTGGTTTTCTAGAAAACAAAAATTTGAAAATCTGCGAAATTTTTCAAGCCTTTATTATATCTAAATCAACATTGAACCAAAGAAATTCAGATTTTATTTTGCGTGTTACATATTTCACAATAAATTAGAATATGCAGAAAGTAATTCTAGTTCATAAAACCACCTTTTTAAGGCCACTAAAATAAAAATGATAGTAAAAACACAGTCATAAGATCTTGTAAGAAATATGACGATAATAACAACTGACAGTCGACGATGTACGTAATTCATATTACTTTAAACAAAACTTCAACAGTATACTTTTTTAGTTTTCTTTGAAAACTTAAAGTGTCAGCCAAAAGAAAACTCACACAACCGACAGTCAACTTAACGTGCTACGGAATAGAGTTTAAAATAACATTTTTTATCATTTAGAATTTTAATACTTTAAGAGAACGTACAGTCAGAATTGCCTGCGGATGTACTTTTAATGACTTCTCGTTATTTACTTTTTGTATAAAAAGTTGTTTGAACTTTGACTAAAATGAGAATTAATGGCTACAAATTACAATACTTTGAGAATGTTTTTGATATTATCGGGAAAATAACGGCAGTTGGCAATGTGATGCAAAAGATCTTTGTGGGAGTTTGATAATTCCACGAATTTATCTACTGAGAAAATCACATACGAAGATGAACTCGAAACTCATAGAGTATGACGGGGTAAGTTCGGCGCCGGGAGAAGACCATAAAAATCAAATTCTGCGCTATTTTATTCTGCTCCAATGGTCAAGCCAGAATAAAGTGGCAAAGAACACAATGTTGTCAGCATTGAAAAATATTGTCAAATTAGCCGAGAATTTGATTAGTACAATCTTATCTCCGCACCAAACTTACCCCAACATATCGACGCTTGAAAGGCAAAATTGACTAAGCGACATAATGGCTAACTTTACAAGAGAACGGATAAAAGTTTCAGAAAAAAAAAACATTTAAACTCTTGTAATCATCCCACACAGGCGTAATTATTAGGTACTATTTTGGAAATATTATTTTTTTATTCTGAAAAGTTAAGCTTTAAATTGTTCGCCTGTAAAATTAGTCCTATGTCGCTTATTCAATTTTGCCTTTCAAGCGTCGATATGTACATTTATCCGGTATACCTACCTACATACGATAAAAGTGATATTAGGGAGTTTAAAATTACACGAATCCAACACACTTCTTGGAATAACAAATTCCCAATAATAACTTTGAAATCGCATAAACCTCTGACAGAACAATGACATAATATTTGAATTCGAGATCCTTTTATATGAATCTCATGGAAATCTCTTTGTACTAGACACCAGGACATCTAAAATTTTGAAAATAATTCTGTTCTACATTGTGTGGAATATAATATTCCAGGATCCAGCGAGGTTTTCACTGAAAAGGACTATCCATGTCTTATTTCGCATGAAAAACGGTTTTCAGTGTGAAAATGATCGTCCATTTTAGATTTCCAAGCATGTCATAAATTTTTGTATTAACCAATTTTTAAAAAAAAATATGCTTAGCATTGATATTTTTAGTTTATAAGAAAAAGAAAAACTTTCGAGTATCTAAAAAAAGCCTGTGTAAAACTGTGCAGTTTTTTATCTTATACGGGCTCAATTTAAATAAGCTAGCGAAACTCTGCAGACGTGATAGGAATCGATACCTAAACACGAAAAACAAAAAAGATTAGATGATTTTTTTGTGTTAAATGACAACTGGTTGTTTTGTTACTTGAAGTAGGTATGAATGAGACAAACTGTTTTTTTTTTAGTTTTGAAGAGTTGTGATTTCGATATACCATTACGTCTGTGAAGTTTACACAATAAAAAGGTGATTTTTAAACTGATATTTCAATAACTGCGGTTGGAAAAAATCTTCAATTTAATTTCTTATTAATTTTATCGTGTTTAGATATCGATACTCATCACGTCCGCGGAGTTTTGTTAGCTAATTTAATTTGACCCTGTATATAAAAATAGGTAACACTAATACCATCCCACAAAAATTAAACTTACCTCTGAACATACACATTAAACATCCGATCGTCAAATCGCATTTAGATAACCCACACTTTATGGGCAATAAATAAAATTTGACAAGTCATTACTTTGATGAAACTTGTGGGTGTAACGCGTGTGGAAATCTTTAATATGCGATGCATGGATGCGTGCGTGAAAGCGATGGGCCATAAAACGGCTATAAAGATTCCCCTGTTACCGGCTCAGGCCATAAACTGAATGAATCTTGAAACTACGACGACAGAGGCCTTTGAATACTTTTTACGACTGCGAGTTGTTGTCAATATCAACGGTCATAATTCTTTCTTTGAAGTGATTTTTCTGCTGGGACCACTTGATAAACTACTTATGAAACGAATAAATTCCGAAGATTCATCGCAAATATATCTTTCAAATTAGACCTGGCGTCGTGAAATCCTTCTGTGGAAATGGAAAAATCTAGAGAAGGGTGTTGGAATCGTATTCGTTTGACCTCAATTCTGTCCGCTCGTTACGGTTTTCCTTCTACGAGATTGTGATGAAAAACAAGTATGCGAGCTCTTTTGTTTGTCTTAATTTTCAAATTACAGATACAAACCAAACACCCAAAAAAATTCAAAAGAGGATTAAATAAATAGGAAAGTCTCAAAATACAACCGCAAGCGAATCCCATCTGAGAAAGATTACTCTAGCGTTTACGAACATAGTAATTGTGACTAAACTTTACACAGTGTTGCGCGTCCATGACACGCTGGCTAAGTGTCAGCTGATGAATGCGACGAATATAGCCAGCAATGAATCGGAACAGTTCGCCGCGCCGCCGCGTTGCATCGCTAGCGGGTTCTCGCCTGCAAAAGAAAGAACATTTTAGTTTTTACATCATAATATTTTTTTCAGTTGTCATCATCATCTGCCTAACCTGCCCAACTATATTGGAGTCGGCTTCCTGTTTATCTGAGTGCAGCTGAACACCAGTATTTTACGAGGAGCGACTTACAGACCTTATGAAAAGCCGTGTTTACGATACTTAACTTTGTTTTCTGCGTCACTTAATGTAATTTGACATTTAAAACTTTTGCTTTTATTGTAGCTGTTTTAGTCGATGTTTTATTTCGGCAATTGGACAGAATGTCCAAATACCGAAAAATAAAAAAATTGCTTTGAAACAAATGGTTGGAAAATGTCCTCAAAGGCTGACAAAAAAATAAAATGGTCCAGCTATACAAAGCTTTGAACAAAACATAGCCTATAGGTATAGAAATAAATGACAGAGAAGTTAATACAGAACTGGAAATGTCCACTTGACCAGATAAACAGATAAATATTTCCAATGGAATGGACGTTTCTAACATCAAATGCATGACTAGTGGACCAATAATCCTTTGGAATGAAAAATTTATGAAAGAGACGCGCGAAGAAACGGTGCCAACAGACGATCATGTGCACAAATTGCAACTAAGAGAAATAGACGACGAATCGTAGCTAAGATTTTTGTTAAGGTGTTGTTACACACTCGCGATCGACGTCACGTTGACCCTATGGTCAACGTCAATAAAATTGTGTGACTGTATAGCTCTGGATGGTAAATGATTCCGACACCCTAATTGCGTAACATACTATCAATCTCAATCATTTTGAAGAATATTGCTTATCCATTGCTTCATAAATTCGAAAAATGTGTCTGCTGAACAACGTAATTAACGCAATGAATGTTGTTGAACTGTCAAAATGAAAGCTATTGCTACTGTTAGTATGTTACGAATTACCCTGCGGCTCTATGGACGGCACTGTACTAGTTTGTCGATCAATCGGGAAGGATAGACGTCGGACTTTGAAGAGATATAATTGAAAATGGCTCAAGTCATTCGATCGATGAACGTTGAGCCATGTAACTAAAAGCTTGACCTGCGAGTAACGTGGCAAATGGAAAATAGATTTATAGAATGTATTCTATATTTATTATGATAAATGATACGCAAATGATTTTATTTCTGTAAGTAGGTTTATACAAACACTTTAATCATTTTTGAAAATTTGATGAGGTCGGCGTTTCCTATCTGGCAACTCTGAGAAAGGCCGAAACAAACTCAGAGGTCAGTCTCGTTTTAATTCCAGACCTAATCATGGTTAAGATCACTGTCTGCTAAATAATGATTTGTATGTAATTATACAGCATATATTATGAAACATAACACGTCTTTAATGAGTTGTTTTCACATATAATTTCGATCACTTCAATCAGCATGCAAAAAAATACTATGAAAAAATCATAAGAATAATAATTGTTTGGCGGCGAATGAAGATCGACGTAGAACACTCTATACTCAACTTTAATTACCCTAGCGATCGATGTCGACCGTGAAGGTGTAATAACACCCTAAGAGAAACAGATGACGTACTAAAACTCGTAGCTTACATTTTCTTTAGACACGTCCAATCTCCCGGAAACTAGAAGTTACTGGTTTTATCCGGTTTTAGATTCGATATACTTATCGTGTATTTGTGGTTAACACGGTCGTAACTTTACTTACTTTACTTTTTTTTTTAGTTAGTCGATGTTCGCACGGACGTAAATATATCGCGGCGAGATTTTTTCGCGCATTGGATGTTCAATGCACTGCTTAACACCAAGAGTTGAAAATCCAACATTGTGGTTTTTTGATGCGCTGGGATGCGCTCTGTAGGATTTTCAATTCTCGCCTCAACACAGAGAGTTGAAAATCCAGTGCACGATAAAATCCCGCCGCGATATATTTACGTTCGTGCGCATGGCACCTAAGCTTAATGTGTTACCTGTTCTATCAGCGTTCGTATGAAGTATACTGATTAGAAAAGTTTTGAACATCGCGCACTTCGGAATAATGCTTGCTTCTTATATGCTTTATACGGGCTGTTAGGTTAAACGAGGGGGAGTGACTCATGCAAATGAACATCTTTTAGTATGTGAACAACTCTGAAAAATTAAATAAATCTACTCCCTTCGTTTTGATCGCGTAGATATTGCATTTTGTAGGGGACAGCTGATTTTCATTTAATTTTTCATGGCGGTGCATAGTAAAAATATTTCATTTTCATAAGTAGGTACTACTACACGCCTATAAAATATGTCTCGCTTTTGACCTAACACACTGTATAAATTTATTTTTATTTGAAGGACTATCATACTATCTTTCTCATTTTAAAGCTCACTACGGAGGTTTTTTATTACTTATTAAAATAGCTAAACTTTTGAGTCATGCTTTCACTGATCATTATAAATTCAAGGTAAAATTGTTAAGCAAATGCTTCTTCTTTTCGTGTCGTCAAATTACTCTTCCTCGCTGTTTTATGTATAGTTTTAACCCAGCAGGTGGCCACATTGCTAAGCAAATTTATTACGGACTTATATTGTCCGTATATTCAAATAACAGCAATCATTCCTTAGTAGTTGTATAAAATGGTTATAACACGGAAAATATACGTAGGGTGTCGATTTGCTTCAGAATTCCCTGACTGTTTAAGCAATTCAGAGGTGCAATTCTCGTAATTTTAAGAACGTTCACAGTCTGATCTCAGTCTCAATCTGTCAAAAATATCTCCAATTTCCTTAAATTTTTGACATTTATTGTCGCTGAGGTGACATTACAGTTTCTTCCAATCCGAATATCGAACGAACTAAGATTTTTTATTGGAAATAAATCGATCTGTCGATCGTACGCCCTACCCGTTGTTTGAAGCTCGAACTCCTTCCCATTACAAGCATTATTTGGATCAGTTGGATGACTTAACAAGAATACTAGCAAATAGTTTGTAACCCCTTACTTCACTTACACTACTCCAATTAGAAGTTGGAAATGCCTGCAAAGTTATCCGTGTACAGTAAGGGAGATTAATTGTTAAGCAAATTGACACCCTACGTCAATTTGCCGTGTTATAGCCATTTCATACAACTATCAAAGAATAACAGTTCTGATTTGAATAAACAGACAATTTGAGTTATTCAAACAAGTCAACAGATATCTGTAAGAATTACCGTATCCGACCGTAAATATGGCATATAGAGATTTAGATGAAAGTCGGACTTGAAGACAGCCGTCTCTGTCACTCATACACGAATGACCGTCTCTTTCTGAAACTCGTTGTGACATTTTGACAGGCTCTTGTGAGGAGTCATCTGGAATATAATGCGGCCGTCTGGAGCCCGAGTGAAATAAAATACAAACATTATGCTCGAACGGATACAGAATAAATTCGTCAGATTTATTTATTTAAAGCTGTATGGGAGGTACCCGGGATACCCGTTACTGTATCCTACCTTATTCTGTCTCGGTATGGTGGGCTATTACAAATTAGAAATTAGGCGTGAAGTGGCACTGGCAACGTATCTTTTCAAAGTTTTAAGAGGTAGTATACAAAACTCAGGTATACTATCAGAAATAGGGTTTCATGTACCGGATAGGTACGTGGCGCGGCGACGCAAGCCGCAGCTGCTGGTGGTGCCGAGTGCGCGCACTAACCTGTTGGAGCGCGCACCGGTGACTCGTGCGCTGCGCACTCTCAACACGGTGGCGGATGCCATAGACTTATTCACCTGTACACTGGGTGAGTTCACAAGGGCCACGTACTGTTTAGCATGTAAGGTATAGATAAGTGTATTTTAAGTTACTTTGTCGCATTAGATTTAATCTGTAATGGTAAAGGAAACATTTTATGTGATAAATAAATAAATAAATTTTACGCCCGGGTCCTGTAACCTAATGTACCATCAATTTTTGATTAAGTGAAAAGTTTTGTCTGTTTACGCCAAAACCGATCAACGTTTTCATATGGTTATTGTACTTAGAGGGCATAGTTGACACTATGAGGGGCTTGTGACTAAGTAATATCAGCCGCACGGCTCGATCGATCAGCTTAAGCTACGCTTGCCGCGGTTGGTCTGTGGATGGGTGACCATATTTACGTACCAAGACCCCTCCGTGCCTCGGAAAGGGATCTTTGACAGTCGTTACGGGTCGTCAGAAGCCCGAAAATCTGACAACCAGTCTTACCAAGGGGTATCGTATTACCCAGTAACTGGGTTGTGGAGGTCAGATAGGCAGTCGCTCCATGTAAAACACTGGTATTCAGCTGCATCCGGTTAGACTGGAAGCCGACCCCAACATAATTGGGAAAAGGCTAGGCAGATGATGATGAGATGACTCTTTTTGAGCTTCGGTAATTATATTTTTTATATTTTTAATCATTAACTATAAAGTAAAACATATTATATAATTATGATCCTGGTATCTGAAGGCCAATTTCCGTAAATAAAAACGTTCAAAATCTAGTCAGAATCTCATCTGATCTCAGCGAAAATCAATGTCAAAAATTTAGCAAAAATGTAGGGAATTTAGAGGTACTTATTTTTGACAGGTTGAGACTACGAGAATTGCCCCTCTGTTAGTTTATTATCCCCTCAGAGTATTAATACAACAGTTTTACGTACATTTCGCTATAGCAACTACAGCAAAAATACACCCCAATACGTATTAAATAATCGAGTAGCGTATTCATAAATATTTACCATCAATACCTAAATAATATAACACATTTCACACAGCGCTTACTTCAAATGGAACATTATTGCGTCAATTCCTGTCACTTTGAAGACGCATTACGAAAATAAAAGCGTCGATCCATCTTCCAAAAATTCTTCCCAATGAAGAAAATTCAGTTAAAATCGATTCAGTAACTGGATGGATTAGATTCAAAATTCACTCGGTTCATTTGGCCGTTCTATTTGTGAATGTTAAAAAATTAAATTGGGTATTTAATTTTCGACCTGATTGTGGTACCTACATTGTGTGTTGTGGTTCAATGAAATTGAATTCGAATGAGGTGAAATGGGTAATATTCGTTTGATGTGGCAAAGGAATTTCAGAAGCTTTGTATGTTGTTGTTGAGCCTTTATCAAATACATCAGCGACATAATTATGTTATTTATTTGCTTCGCATAAGAAAAACCGACCTCATCTAGTTTTAAAACATAATTTATTATTATTAAGATGTAAAAGTGTTTTTTTTTTACAGAATTTACCAATTTAGAGAAATAAATTATATAATTTTTCATTTATCGAGGTCGCGCTGCGAAAATTTCATATTTTTCTTTTTGCTGTCAACACCAATCAAAGTTAGACTCATCATCTGCCTAACCTTTTATCAACTATGTTGGGGTCGGCTTCCAGTCTAACCGGATGCAGGTGAATATCAGTATTTTACATGAAGCAACTGCCGGGCAACTGACGTCCACAACCCCGTTACTCTAGTAACCCATAATACAATAGGTATCCTTTGGTAAGACTGGTTGTCAGACTTTCGGGCTTCTGACTACGCGTAACGACTGTCACAGATCTACAAATGACAGCCGGGACCAACGGCTTAACATGCTTTCCGAGACAATGAGCGATGTAATGGATATCACCCATCGGATCCAACCCAGCGGACCGACCTCGGCAAGTGTAGCTTAACTTTCGAACGACCCGTCCGGCTGTTTTTATTAAGTCACAAGCCCCAAGATTAAGTCTAATCTACATTAAGACTATGGATTATATTACAGAAACTTTAGTCTCCTGAAATCGTTAGTGGAAATTAGCACAAACTGATTTCAAACATAATTTGCTTTAGTCGGAAAATACAAACAGCTTTTCAACAGTTAGAAACCTTATACAGCACTATTGAAGATAAACCATTTTAAACTTAGTCCAATCTATAACCAGAATTCTAGAATTTTGAAATAAAATAATGAAACAGCATTAAACATTGCGGAATATATTTTGCTTTCATTATTAAATAGTTAGTACCCTCTCATTCATGATTATTAAAGTTTTTCTTATTTTTATATTAAGATTTTAGGAAATTTAAATGTTTTCCGATTATGCTAATTAACAGCTGTCATTTTCTGATATGCTGTGTTGTTATACGGCTTATCAAATTACTTTAAAGTAAAACTCTTTACCTACAACATTTAAGTTAAGATAAAGTAAGGAATATTGAAAGTAAGAGAAAGAAGCTATGAAAGAAAAATAGACGGAAATAAATAGTGGCAGAAAGAAAATAATAAAGACAGCAAATAAGAAAGACATACAGAAAGAGACAAAAAGAAAGATACTCGTATATAAGATATACAGAGTGGCAGGGACATCGACGCACAACCTGATACCACAGATTCAGTACATGATCCTGAAACCCATGCGTCGTAATTTTTCGTCGGTTATTTTAAAAAAACTTTTTAACAAAAAAAAGCCGACTTCCAAAAAAAACACAACAAAGTGAAAAATAACTTTAATTTCGGAAGTCGGTGTCTTTTGATCTGTATTTTAGTTTTTTGCCACCGACTTCCGAAATTAAAGTTATTTTTCACTTTGTAAGTAGTGTTTTTTTTTGAAGTCGGTTTTTTTTTTGTTAAAAAGTTTTTATTTCTTGCTTTTTAGTGGGTCTGCTTGTAATTTATCTAAGTTACAATAGCCTAGTGTCAACTTGCTCATCGCCTTTTACAAAATATTGTTTTTCCCGATGCAGGGACGTTAATTGTTCAGGAGTTCTCCTGCGAATGGTGAAATGGAGCTGATGGTGGACACCATCAGCTCCATTTCACCATTCGCATTGTGATGAGCATAAATTGCTTAGAAACCATATTAAAGTAATCGAAATCGCAACCCGTGAAATACTTATAATTGAGTAGTTCCGGTGGCCATCTGTGGTCTTCATCATCAGTTCCACTTCACCAAATGGTGCTTTCCGAGAGCAAATGCATGAGTTACTATAAAAAATACCCAAATCGCTATAGGTGTGCCTATAATATTTGAAGAGTTCCTTCGATTTCTCCAAGATCCCATCATCAGATCCTGACCTGATGACAATGGGACCAATCTGAAAGTATATACTTTCAAATAAAAGAAGAATTTTCCAAATCGGTTTATAAGGTAACAAACATAAAAGAAATAAAAAATAAATACAACCGAATTGAGAATCTCCTACTTTTTTTGAAGTCGGTTAAACATAATTAGTTCGTCATTGGAAAGGAGAAAATGCTAAAGCGTCATTTGGGCCAAAATGAGGTATACCTATAATATATCGTTGGATTAGATTTTTATTTCTGCGTCGATCTGTTTAGGTTTCAAGACAATCTGAGCTAAGTTTAAAGGGCTTTTTTTAGGGTGGGAAGTCATCAAATAACTCCTTCCGCTCTGGTTTTCTCCTTTCCAGTGACGAGTTGTTCTATAATTATATTTTGACCACGTAGGTATTCGTATATGCACTTTTCTATGAAACAGCTGTTTTTTTTTTATTAACCGGCTTAATTTTTTTACGCTAGTGGGTCTAGAATCATGTTCTACATTCATGGCAACGCGCAACCTGCGCGTCGGTGTCCCTGCCTATTTTTATAGGCCTGTATTTAAAGAGTATTTCAATTCGAGTAAATCATGAAGAAAAAAATACAATAAAAGATATCCTACCTCTCAGCACGTGCACAGACACAGCAGAGGCAGCGACGTCTGCTAGTGAACACGTGTAGTTCCCAGAGTCGTTTCTGTTGGCGTTCGCTATGTAGAGACGTGACAGTGCACCGTTGGATGTTGCTTCCGTCTTCACGCTGCGGACAAGAGAAATGGAATTAGTAATGTTTGAAAGACACCAAATACTTATAGGTGTAAAAGACAGGACGTCGTAATAATTGTTGACATGTGCTTAAAAATCTTAAAAAAAAACATTCACTATATAAAATACTTCTACAGACAATACTTCATGGTCATGGCTGCAAATAAAAAAAAAAACAAAAATAATTTTGGTGCAAATTAGGCTGAGAATCAGCATTTTTCGAACGTCAAAATGACATAAGACAGTCCCCTAAAACGCCCTTCACTAATTCCTAGTGCTTTGGCTGGGATGAAGTGGCGCAACAAACTCCCCGGCAGCACAATCTCAACGAAGACTAGCCTTGGCCGCGGGAGATATGCACAAGCGTGTGCGCAGACATAGGTACTCTCTCTCTCTTCCCTCACTCTCATAGTCCGATTGATCCGACTCAACAGATTAAAAATTACTTAAACTAAAATCAAGCAACCAATTCAATATTAGGAAGTCACGAGACTATTCGTGCCAGTTTGAACACCTCTACAAGTTAGTTGACACAATCGCCCCGAGCAAATTTCGGCCGGCAGCCCGCGAAGGATTCATCTCAGCTTGAGCAAATTGACCAGAGCTTAAAAATCCTATATTAGCATAAGCTAATATGGGTAAAATTAACTTAAATAATTTCAGATCGCTCGAAAAAGGTTTTCCTAATTTCAGATCGCTTGTTCAATCAATGTAAAAACATATTACAAAGATTAAATGATCTGAAATTGAAAAGACCATTTTCAATTCAAAAAACATGTGAAAGGCGATGGCAAATGACATAAATTACCCCACAAGTCGTAGCTGACCTTAGACAAAAAAATATTCAAGTGCTTTTGCCGAAAATTACCTACTTAAAGAAAAGAAACAAAAAACGGTTATTTGCGGCAAACTTGGATGCCCACACTCCAAAAAATCCTTGATCCTCCCAAACGATATGTGACACAGAGAAAGAATACAAAAAATAACAACTTGGGGGAAAATATGCATCACATCCACGCAAAATGGCCATCGCTCAGCATAATGCTACAATCCTATGCGACACAGAACCCCAGCGCAGTTTTCAACGACAACCGGTGTTGACGTGATAACGTTAACCGGTGCGGTATACGATGAGATATACATAGCACAATCCTACTTCCTACTAACCTATCCCACTAATATTATAAATGCGAAAGTTTGTGAGGATGGATGGACGGCGCAAAAACTACTGAACGGATTTGGATGAGCACACAGATAGTTTATAACCAAGATTAACAGATAGGATACTTTTTATCCCGATATTTCCACGGGATCGAAACTTATGCGGGTCAAACCGCGGGGCGCTGCTAGTAACAAATAAAAAACAAAATAAATTGTCAATACCTAGGACTAAATGCTTATATTATGTAAACATGATGTAGAAAAGAGAGACCTTACAATTAAGTCACACTTAACACAAACTAAAAGGTTCTGCAATCGTACACAATTAGAGATGTACCATCTCTTTGAAACAATTAGGAACAGACACACTCGATATTTGATTAAACGAGAAACTGGTCCAGTCTGTTCAGATGGATACTACTGTCAATCCACTTGATTGGAAAGAGGAATCCTGACCTACTTTAGAATCGAGTATGGTTTTTTTTTGACGATTCGCTTTACGGATTCGGTTTTAAATCAGAACCTTGGAAATGTACTTTTGTTAATGACTGTACTTTTATGTTGATATACGAAATGCATTTCGATTTTGCTTATAGATGAATTTATGTAGTACATACGCCATTAATATTTATCGATATACTGGATTACTTTTAAAAATAAAATATTTTTTAATATTCAATCCGCAATAGTTAACTTGAAACTTCGCTCGGATGACGTAAACGCGCAATTCTGAAGCGTCGATGGCGAGAGTGGTACCAGCCAGCGCGGGGGTCAGCAGGGGCTGCTCGGGTTTCAAGTTTACTCTTGCAGTTTGTAGGTAACAGACAATGTGAGATATTTGTCAAAAAATTATAAAAAATACGAATTTTCTCGACAAGTGCTTGTTTAATAAAATAGAAAATTTATGAAAGAAACTTGTAAAATTGTCCGATTGTTACCCGCCACCCTGTCACCTGTCATTTTGATCAACTAGCCCACCGGTATTAAAGGAAAGACATTGTAAACTGAAGCTGTTGGTAAACCTTTCATAAATGAATGATAATAATTATAGAGCAGTGGTGGCCCAGTGGTAACGGACACGATCACACGATTTACGAGTTGTAGGTCGTAGGTTCGAACCCAGACAGGCACTTTACTTTGTGTAAATTATTTCATCACCTCTGCTCTCAAAGCGGTGAAGGAAAACAAGGTGATGAATATTTACATAATGTAAAGCGCCTGTCAGGGTTCAAACCTAAGACCTACAACTCGTAAGTCGGAGCCGTTGCCACTGGGCCACCACTGCTCCTCTTGTGGATAAGTCCACCAATGTCAAAACGCAAATGCAACGCCACAAATAAATACATTAGGAGAAAGATGATGACGATGGTTTGACTAAGCAGTCTGTGTTATTTCTCATAGCATAAGCATAATCAGCCTATAATTTTCCCACTGCTGGGACACAGGCCTCCTCTCTTCGAGCGGAAATGGGCTGTAATCTACCACGCGGGCCAAGTGCGGGTTGGTAGACGTCACATGTCCTCGAATTGTGATCTAGAACATTGATTTTTCATGAAAATACTAACTCAACAAAACCTATCAAACGTTCAAATAATCTTCAAAATACCAATAACTTCCAACCAAAAACTATCCTCAAATCTACATACGTAATTCACATTCAACAAACTTCACTGCGATTTACTATAGTTTAAGTATTTCACTTTAACTTAACTTAACTTTGCTTTTGTTGGACAACACAAATCGCCTTGCTTGACTTAACATTTTAATTAAGTCCGATAAGGGTGAGCAGAAAGGGTACTCGGAAAGATAAATCTTTTGTTTTCATTATTCTATATAATATTATTATGTTGTTTCGGGACGGTAAGTTCGTGGCTTACAATAAACCTTATTCTCCAGTAAAAGGGATTAAGGAATTATTATTGGGGGTGCGAGCATTAATTATATTGATATAATACAGTGTATAATCTGGCTTTTTTGACAAAGAAGGTAATTCAGAGAGTAATAATGGCTGGTAGTACGAATATTATTTAAACGGACTATACCCCTGTAGACTTAAAGCGCGGGCACTGTCGGACTGCACAGAAAAGAAAGAGAAGCGCGATGACACAACGCTGGTAGTTTATTGCAAAATGTGAAGTAATTATCTATTTATAAAAAATATATTGTTTGGACTAAAAAATTAAAATACTAGTGCTTGAGTATGTTGCTTGTAGAATAATCTGACAAAAAATCATCAGAATTATTGTATGTATATTAGTATGGTTTTTATTGTAAATGGAAAGTTTTTAGAGGTATCTTCATAATTTTTTTCTATCGTATCAAATTAGTTGTATTATGTTTTCAACACACTATCTACCTATCATATATCCTGAAGAATATCATAATCTTTTTTTTTCTGATTTTGTTTACTGTAGTTGATCATATAATTTTATTTCATATACTTTTATTGCTTCTAACCTAAACTTGCGTTTTTTTACGTTTATGTCCTGTAATCCCCTTAAGATCGTGAGAGATGACCGGTGAAAAACTACTGTGTAACATACGCCTCACGCCTGCAATCCTTGAAGGTTAGGCAGAGGTGTACCAATGGCCGGCACACCCCCATTTCACTAGATATGTTTAAGTCCGGAATCCGAAGTAATTTTGTTTATTCAGTGATTAAATTTTGCATAATCAGCCTATAATGTTCCTACGACAGGCCTTCTCTCTTTGAGTAGGAGCGAGCGGTAATCCACCACGCGAGCCCAGTGGGTCACGCGGGTTTGGTATAGGAAAATATGACCGATAAAATAGATTATGTGGCAACCAGTGAATTAAATTGTTCAAATTATGGAAGTCTGCAAAGAATAATAATGTTTTTGGTAAATAAAATTTATTATTTTTGGTAAACAAGTTTTGTTTCTTAGCTCTTTGGCTAGTTTAAAAGCTAAATTAACGGGCCTAAGCCAAGTCAATGTAGCGTATGTCATGAATTTTTGTCACGAGGAATGCTTGTTATGAGGAGAGAAATTATTATTATATTATTAACCGGTAACAATGCTGACCTGCTGACCCAATATTTTGGTTCAACAATTATTTCATGTTATTTCATGTCTCGTGCTAAGATAGTCCTGAGTGCAGCATCCGGTCATCTTTACCATACTAATGTAGTGTCCGAGTAACGAAACGAGTATACATAGCGTTACAAATAGATAGGTCAAAAATTTAATCTAAACATGTTTAGAAAAGATGGATTTTTACAAGATTCTTGTTAGTAATAGTAATTACAAACAAACATTTTGCATGCGTTTTTCTAACAATGTCGGGGTCTGTTTCCTATCTTAACCGGATGCAGGTGAACGCCACAACCCAGTTACTAGGTAACACGATACATATTGGTAAGATTGGTTGTCAGACTTTTGGGCTTCTGACTAGTGCCGAAACGACTGTCAAAGATCTACGAATGACAATTTTTAACAAGTAAAACTAAATACAAGCCTGGAAAAAACCAGTGGTGCTAAACTTTCTCGAAATTTCGACGACCACAAACACCAAAATAAGCCAAGTAATAATAAATGAATTTATATCTCATCAAAAATGTTGTTGTGGACAGGAAGTGCTTAATCTAAAAAATAGGCTTAATATTTGTGAGAGACTGGTGCCCGAGAAAGGCACAAAATACCTGTGTTACGAGTCACCAGGCCCCTCAAGACTTACATATATTATGTACATGTTAATTTAGATTAATGAACAAAAAAAAAAACAGAGTAATTATGTGATGAAGTTTACTTAAATTCTAGGTACAGTTAAATATGAAGAAAAATAAAATTAATTGTAAAATAAAACAAATTAATATTATGTACAGACGCCAGCACATCAACCTACCCGAAACTGTCACATTTCCCCAATAAATTTTGAACCTTATGCTTTAGTAATAAAGTTGAAAATTTATTAAAGAAATTTGACAGATTGTAGTAGGTTGATGTGCTGGCGTCTGTACATGTTAATTTAGACTGGATGTACATATTATGTAATTTAAGTGTGTGTGTGTTTGTGTGAGATAGTGTATCCTTGTGAAGGAGATAGAAATTTAACGGATAGGAATCAAAAGACTTTCAGTTGACTGATAATCGACGGTTTTAAGACATTTACGTATGGATAGTAACATACAATATCTTCCAATGGAGAGGCCATACAACCGGAGAACAATGAAAATAATTAGGAACACTATTGTTGCCATACATTAGAACTTACCCTTGGGCCACACAAAACATATTTAAGTCGTTAACAACCCTTTAGTGGCTTATACATAATCCCTCCTTAGAGTGTGATACAGCATCACTAAATTAATTATGTATGTATGTAGAGCTTGAAATTATAATTTATTAAGTTTTTAACAGGGTATAAACAAACATATCCTGAGGGTAGGAAGAGATTATGTCATCAGCATAGGAAGTTAATAAATATCTTCCTGATTACTAAAAACCAAACATTTAAATCGTTATTTAAAAGACTACTGCTAAACCACCTGACAGCAGCAATTGAGGCAACATTAATACCTGAGCAGCATAGCTATTCACAATCATCCGACAGGCAATCGTATAGAAAATGATACATTTCGATAACCTGATTTGCCTTGCCCCCGACATCAAACAGCTGTCGGAAGAATAGCGGTCGTCTAATTGATTTAAACCGACATAATTTTCGGGTTTTGGACTTGTGAGCAGCGATTAGAGGACTCCTACGATAACATTGCTTGATGTTCGACACGGTACGGAATCTTATTGAGTGGTTGTGAATACCTATGCTGGCTGGTTTTTAGATCAGGCAAATCCTGCTTCTATAAGTGCCACAATCAACGTGGCCACCACTGGCCTCAAACAATATAAAAACAAGCGAAGAAAAGTACCATCGACACAAAAATAATCGTTAGATATGCCTTCATAGCACAGCTCAGAAATTAACAATGGCGTTTCCATGACAAGTCAAGACTCTGCGATGTTGTGTGTGTGTCAGAGCCTTTGGGCGCATTATGTCCAATTCGCGGTGTTAAGATGAAACAGAATCACCTTTCTATCTTTGACGCAGTAGGACGAATTTACGATTGAAATCTTCGGTCATAATAACAAACTGCGATCGTCATTTGTATTTTATTTCGATATATGGGTTGATATTCTATAAAAATCTCACCGTGAAAACTTAGGTGAAGTGAGCTTCGAGTGAGCTGTCAATAGTGTAAATCCCTAGCATCAGGTGGTGACATCTCACTTCACCTAAATTTTCACGATGAAATTTTTACAAAATAGACGGCAGGTGGCAAAACAAGCAGGCTGCCTGCCCATCTGAAGGTCGTCGTTGTCAATGGGCATGAATAAGACACCAAATGCATTGACCAATTAGTTTCCAACCAAGAGACAAAGCTGAATGTTCCTGTAATTACACCGGCACAGTACTTTTGAAACCGGAATTCATCAGCGTTGCTTCAAAAATAGTACGTATGGAAGCACTGTGTGTGCTGAAATAATGTTCTTTTCCGCAAAGTCTACAAGCAACTATGCGTTTGTTGTGCAGATCGACATGAAATGTAAATATTCCTATATCCAAATCTCCATAATTAATAAACAGTTTCAATACTTTCTTGCATCATCAAAACACACTTTCTCAAACTGGATCTAGATGGTTTGGCTGAAAGAAGCGAAAAATCAACGCATACACAAGAAACCGCACATCTGCAGCAGTCTCGGACTCGGACAATGTCTTTGCACATTCCGTTCATCGTTAGAATTTACGCTACTTTTACGTGTCGTGTTCGTGCTAGGACCTCTTGTGATGACCACCTCTTGTAATAATACTTGTTTTTTTTTTCTATCATGGAATTATAACTTCTTCATTTCGTAGCCTACCAAAACTTAAACTGACTTCAAAATGTCCAACATTTTACCATCACAAAATTCAAAAGACACTAAGATCAGCAACTTTCTAACTTTTCTAACAAGCAGCGAAATCAAAATCACTTTCCTGCAAATCTTCGTAACAATCAGAATCTCTTGTTAATTCTGTATTTTAGAGTTTACATACTTATAATGGCCTACCAGACTAATGCCCGGTTTCTAAAGAATTCTTAAACGGGGTGTAAACTTTCAATAGCTGTTGATGCGGCATAATTATCTATTTAAGCGAATTCCTTCCTTATGCTCGGTTTTTGAGGTTCTCAGATATACCCTCGATAATAACTCACTCGACTTTTAAGCTAAATTCTTCCTTAATGACGTGTTCAGAAACACGATATCGAACCAATCGAAATTATGCAACAACCATAAAACTAATGTGGGTTTTACACTGGTGAATATAGCCGCACATCAGCCGAAATGCCAGTAGTAGACAGTCGATTTTTGTCGTGCGGTGTAAATCGACTGACTAAATGGCAATTCGGCTAGGCCCCAGTGACTAAAACCGCAATTTCCAAAGTTGAGTAGGCATGAAGGTCGACACTTTGATGGAAAATGAACCAATCTCCTGCGATTTTTATCGACCTGTGTAAATGTGGTGGCGATTCGGCTTGTGAGGTGATTTGGAAAGGTGCAAACCACCCGCACGGAAAAATCGAACTAGCGTAAATCCCGTATTAGCACACATTACAGTTGCAACGGGCCGCAGCCCATCACATTTCAATACAATAAACGCGGTGTAGTCCCCGCCTATAATGTGCGACAGTTCATATAAAATAAAAAGTGATGTTAGAGAATTTTTGTAATGCGATGTGGCACGCCTATTTGCGTCAGCCTTTTAATTATAAGTACAATAACATAAGCATAATTAGCCTATAATCTTCCCACTACTGGGACATCGGCATCCTCTCTTTGAGGAGTGGGCTGTAAACTATCACGCGGGCCCAGTAAGCGTTGTTGAACCAGACTGGCGCTTTATTTTGGGTAAATAATTTGATCGCCACTGCTCTCACAACGCTGAAGTAGCACAACAAAATGATTATAAATTAAAAAAGTTTTAGAAGAAGGTTTTAATATTCTCCTTTTATTTAATCCTCCATAATTTATTCACACTGCCAGTAGAGAACAGCCCGACTAATTCCAACTAAATCAATGTGCTTATTAGAAACAAGGCGTCGACTTTATAAATTCATGTTATTTGACTTTCTTAGCGTAACTTCGACCTATCCGCCTAATTAAATATTATCCTACTAAATCAGAGAGGTAGCGCGGTATAAAACAAATACACCAATTTTACACCCCATAAATTTTGGGAGGCTGAAATACGATGCCATGGATCTACATGAAATATTTATTTGTAGAACATTTTATTAGTAGTAGATTCTTGGTTATACGAGTAGAGGAAGGCCAAAGAAACGATAGAATGATATGGGCAGAAAGTGTGTGACAACTGAAATGACTGCTATTCCAGATGACTGTGTGGAATAAGGAGACATGCTGCGCAGACACCAAGTAAATTAGAAGGACAGCGGGATAATTGCGTAACACACTATGAGTAGCAATTAGCCAATGATGCTTTCATTTTGACAGTTCAACAACATTCATTGCGTTATTTACGTTGTTGAGCAGACAAATTTTTGCAATGGATTAGCAATAGATTAGCTATATACTTCAAAATGATTCAGATTAAGTGTGTGTGGACGCAATTAGGGTGCAGGAATTCGATAATGAGTTTCTTTTTAAACGAATCGTTTGGAAAAATACTAACATAAAACCTATTTCTCCAGTTTGGGTATTGCCGTTTGAATGGTCTGCGAATTAACAGGCACACAGTAATTTTGTTTCTAAAATTGACAATGTATCCTGGAACTCCCAGATAGGAAGGAGGTGTTTATGAAAGTGAAATTCCTCTAACTCAACACGGAATGCGCTTTACTTTACCCCAGATGGCGGCAAGTACTTAATTTTTTTTTTTTAATGTACTAACATAGTTTTATAAGTAATAATACTAACAATAGTATGGGCAAAATATGTCTGAATTAAAAAGTTTTTTTTTTAAGTCCCATGTAATAGGGGGCGAGCCTATAAGTGTCATCACCGGGCGCAAATCCGGACACAGGGCTGCTACTGAGAAATCCAATGTGGAAAAACCCTGATACTTTGGCGCTTGCAACCATTAGACTAGACGGACGAGACAGAACTTCCTAGATTAATTGTAAAATATACCCCACTAACTTCTGTTCATACCGTGTGGTGGGATCCTGGTGATCTGCTATACAGGTATTCCTAGTACAGACACCAATCTCTCATAATAACTACTTTCTAAGCTTGTCTAAAATATGATACCATAGTTTGTAAAGAGAAAATAAAATTATTTGAACTTGTTCACGACTTCGTTCTTATGAAATTTCTTATTTTAACATAAAATATGTACATCGTAACACACTTTGACACTTTGCGATACATTATCGCAAAGTATCATAGGATAGGATATATTTTTTTGCACACATTTTTTTATTTTATATTTTTAGCTACACATTATTAAAAAAAAAATCGAACTCGGATCAGTAGTTCTGAAGATTAATATCCCTTCATACAAACTTACAAGTATTATATCTTTATAATATTAGCATAGATCAACTGCTATAAATAAATTCCTTTTGAAACTGATACAATACAAAGATTTTGTATTATGTATACCTACAAAACCACTTAAAATTAAATCATTTCGAACCCGTAAAGCTTCTCAAATATTCATTACCGTTGATTGAGAATCAGCCTTTTGAGTACCGAAACATTCCATAACGCGAAATAATTAATTCTAGTGAAATTCCTTGGAGGCATAGCTTTGTAAGATTATCGTATTTAGGCAAGTTTAGCTGTCTTAGCGAAGATTATACGGTGCTTTTCTTGAAGGAAGGTTTGAGATGTAAAGCGTGAAGGGAAGAGGTGTAGAGTTAAATTTGCTAATGAGAGGGTAAGGTAATAAGCAAGTCAATACACACAAGTAATTACAATTGCTTTCTTTTTGACTATGCAGTATGTTAACTAACAGAGGGCGTTCCCGTTAACCCGCAATAGTATAGCATCCATACATGCTAAAAAAAATATTATCATTCGAAAATAAAATGTTTTTATTTTTTTTTATATTAAAATATTCACTAAAAATGTTAAATTGATACGGGACCACGTAAAAATAATCACGTAAATAGGCCCAGGAACCACGCAGATATCGGTGCACAAATAAAAATTAAAAAAAAAACGAGAAGAAGTCTGTTTAAAATAGCCCAATAATTCAGTAATAACTATACTAAAGCTTACCTCACACCACCTCTCTTAGTATCATAGTTCAGCAACCTAGCTCCGTGCTTCCAGTTGACTTGTCTCGTAGGCTGCGGCACTTCACTGACCACACACCGCAGCTCTATGATAGATCCTTCTTTGTAGAATTTGTCCTGTAGAGGTTTGCCGCGTTCGTCCACTATCTCCACCTTCGGCACTGTAAAAAAAAAAAAATTTGTAGAATTAGTATGGATCACAGGTTTCCCAATTATTTATTATAAACAACCAATGTTACACCGCCAAATTAATACAGTTCTCCTCTCCCGCCTTACGGCCGTACAGATTAAAAAATCCCGCGCTCGCCTCGGATCCAAGCGTGTCACCCTTGAGCAGGGGCCATGATAGTCTTCTCTGTATCGTTCCAACTTTAATATATGTACTTGCATGTAAGGTGGAGAAATTCATGTGTAGTGTATATTGTTTGATGTTGTTCAACATATTGATCAATAAATTATTTAGATAGCCAGAAATTTTTGTTTATTATTCGGAGAAGAACCGGAGTTACTGACGTAGCTTGTAACAAGCTGAAGTGGCAGTGGGCTGGCCATGATTGTCGAAGGATCGATATCCGGTGGAGCAGACGAGTTCTAGAGTGGAGACTGCGTATCGACAAGCGTAGTATGGGACACCTCCCAGCTAAATGACCTCAGAATGGTGGCTGGGACAGACTGGATGCGAAAGGCGGAGGACAGGGTGTTATGGCACAACATTGGAGAGGCCTATGACCAGCAGGGACTGCGATAGGCTGAGTTGATTGATATTGTTTGTATAAAAAGCTTTGAAGTGCTGATAGGACTTTAAATAAAATGACATTGAACAATGGTGCCGATTCTGTTGAAACTAAGTTCAGTGCATCTTTTTCTTTCAATTTCATTAAGAAAAGGACAGAATATCCATTTCTGTTTAATCCTGTCAAATTAATCAACGCCTGACGTAAATTGACGTAATTTTAGTAGGCAAGTTTTTAATCACGTCTAAACTTCAGGAAGAGTGTCAGGCGCTGATTAATTTGACAGGACTAAACTAAAACGTCTCTTCTGTCGTTCTCTAAAAAGAAAAAGGAGGTAATATTCGTATTTAAATCAGCATTTCTGCCGTTTTTACGACAGGTATGCTAGCTCTGGTCGAATGGCAAATATTAATATTCAACAAGAACATATTTTCCTATATTACCCACAAAGTAATCAATTACTCGTATGTTAGTATTTCATACAGTTCATTGAAATGCAAAACATTTTTATTGACAAAATTGGCAACATTTTTATTATTATTAAGCTTGAGTACGAGGCTTTTGACTACGTTGTGTGTGTATATTTTATGTCTTTTTTTATTTTATTTTATTTGTAATGTGCGTTTTGTTTAACCATTTTTCTTTCTTTCTTTTCTTTTCTTATTGCCTAGATACAGAATTCTATTAACATTAAGAGTTTCCGTAATATTAACAAAGCTTATCAAAATATTGATAAACATTTTATTCATCCACGACACAAATATGAAAATGTTTTGGTTGTAATTTAAAATTGACAACATTTATTTTGATTTATATTTTTCATTATATTTGAACCTAGTTATTTTATTTTTAGTAGCGCACATCCCTGGAGTTGCTTGTGCAATTATATGTTTATGTTTTCTTGAGAAATGATCTTAAAAACCGTATCACAACGAATATAGTAGTTTCAGAGGCCTTCCCTATATGAATAAACACACTGACCCAGGTGATCGATTTATTATTTTATTATTATATCATTTACGACAATGGAAAGCACATTAAGCCGTTGGTCCCGGCTGTCATTCGTAGATCTTTGACTGTCGTTATGGGTAGTCAGAAGGCCCGAAAGTCTGAGAGCCAGTCTTGCCAAGGGGTATCGTGTTACCCAGTAACTGGGTTGTGAAGGTCAGATAGGCAGTCGCTCTATGTAAAATACTGGTATTCAGCTGCATATGCATAGACTGCTAACTGAACTGAAGCTGACCCCAACAGCAGATTGATATTGTTTACGTCAATAATAATTAAAATAAAAACAATACAAGAAAACGACCAACTTCTTCTAGCTTACTTCTGAATCAAATTAGTATCGATTAGGCAGCATTATTTCGCATAGAATTGAAAACTAGTATTTTATCAGTTAAAAATTCACAGCAACTCTGGCTAGGGAATTAATGAACAACGACGAAAATATGAAACGCCTCAAGAGACGGCATATACTTGAACTCGGACAGAGACTGTACCCCTTCTCTCTAAACCGTGAAAGAAGACACGAGGCCAGCCAAAAGTAGTTGATCTGTCAAAACAATTACTTGTGTATTTTTTGAATCGTCATACTTATATACAGAGGTGTCGGTTACGGTAACAGTGTCACGAGTTCAATGGTTTTTCCCATCTCAAAAAATGCCCAACGCTCCTAAAGAAGTTTTTACTTCAATATCTATTTGTTTAATCATAAAAGCATAGTAATTTTATAAATAATATGTTTGAAGGTCATTCTTCACAAAGAAAATGTACCGCGCGTTGATGTCTTTATAATGGCCAAAACTTAAAACAGAGGTGTCGGTTATGGTAACAGTGTCGCGAGTTCAATGATTTCTTCCCGTCTCAAAAAAGGCCCAATGCGCCTAAAGAAGTTTTCACTTCAAAAAATAACTACCGTTTATGAATCTCGTTCAAACTCAAACTCAAACTCAAAGCATTTATTTCAATTAAACCATTTACAGGCACTTTTGAATTGTCAAGAAGTCGGTCAGTTAGAAAATATGAAGCTAGTTGCCCATTCCAAAGCGTAGGTACCTATGGAGAAGAACGGGCAAGAAACTCCATGGACACTCTTTTAAATTCAAAGGCCAGTAGTTTCAATTCGAAGGCCTAAACGTTCCTAATCCCACCTATTAACTTAACAATCTTTTGGTCTACTGTAACTAATTGAATACACACAACCTAATTAGTAACAATATCACTTACCCCTTACGGCCTGGCTACAATATTCACCACACATTGCTTTTATGTCCCAAGTAAACTAATAAAAACCATGTGCGGCTTAATAGATATTTAGTTCGGGAAAAAATAAAATGTCTGCAAAGTTATAATAATATGTAGGTTCTGTGATACGACCTATTTTAAATGGACTAGTTCAAGATTATAATAGGTGTTGGCTAATTTATAGCAGGGACACAGGCCTCCTCTCGGTGAGAGGGAGTGGGCCGTAATCCACCACGCGGGCCCAGTGCGGGTTGGCAGATGTCACATGTCTTCGAATTATTGGTTCTAGGACATGCCGGTTTTCTCACGATGTTTTCGGTCACCGTTTTGGTAATGAAATAATTTACACAAAGTAAAGCGCCTGTTTGGGTTCGAACCTACGACCTACAACTCGTAAGTCGTGGCCGTTACCACTTGGCCACCACTGTTCTCATCTGACAATGCGACATAATTATTGTCAAAAAATTACAAAATTGACACATTTGTACGATAGGCACCGTTTAAAGCAGAAAACTATGAAAGAAACTTGTATAATTTTCGGGTTATCGCCTGTCACCTGTCCCTTGTCGCTTTTATTCAATAGGCCCGAAACAGGCATGTTAAAGGAGCTATTCTGAAAATACACTTTACGTACACATTGATTACAAAATAAAATAGCTTATTTCATTATCCGCAAATACAGACCTGAATTCTACGTAAATAAAATTAATGGATACGTTCTAAATTGGATTCTATTACTAAGTTACCTTTAGCTTCCATTTACTTCGAATGGTTTATGCTTTTTCAATTACACCGCTTCTGCTTAACAATTCAGGGGTTCTATTTTCTGTGTATACCTATGATTAATTGATATTGGATTAATGTACTGCTTAATTTGAATTTGACTGCCACCTTTCGTAGGTTAAACGACATGTTTGCTACTTTTCCTATAAGGCTATTATTTTAACTCTAAGACATGGCGCACACTATACGACAAGCGACTGCGACAGCTCCACGACTAGCTGTGCGACAAGCTGTCGTCGAAAATTGTCATATTCTTCAAACCTCCGCACACTTTTGGTCTCGGGTTACTAAGTCACAACGACAGGCTAGGGGGGAGTCTTACGCTCTAGTCGCTACTTGTGACAGCGACTAGATGCACGGTACACGCACACACCTGACGACAGCCGTATGCGACAGGCCTACGTCAGTTTTGCTGTGAGCGCTGAGGAAGGTGCGCGTGCGTTTGTATTGCGAATCTCAACATAGATACGATCGATGCCGATATTTCAAATCGAACGTCAAAAACTCAAAGAAAATGATCGCTTTCTGCACAATGCCTATCGTAATGAGTAGTCGCAGATGCAAACGGCAACTCTGCGTCTAGATGCAGCGACTAGACGCACAGTTTGCGCTGCTACTTAGTCGTAAATAAATGAACGACGGGTGTTGGGGTAGTAGGGTAATTGAAGTAACACTGTTTATTCAACGGCAATTCATTTCAATTCTTTGATGGCGTGATCAATTATTGAAATGAGATATTACGGTAATAGCTACTCTAGTTTTTAAAGTACAAAGCTCATATTTTAAAGAAATAATTACCTATTTATTAAAAGGCGGCAAAGTGCAAGTCACATTCGCACATGAAGGATTGTACCACCCTTGAATTTTCTTTATTTTTATTATATTTTTTGGCTTGTGGCTAAGTAATAACAGCACTTGTCGATCGATCAGGTTAAGCTGCGCATGCCGCGGTTTGTCCGTGGATGGGTGACCATCTTTAAATACCATGACCCCTCCATGCTTCGGAAAGCACGTTAAACCGTTGGTCCTGACTGTCATTCGTGGATCTTTGACAGTCGTTACGGGTCGTCAGAAGCCTGGAAGTCTGACAACCAGTCTTAATTACCATGGGGTTTCGTATTATCCAGTAACTGGGTTGTGGAGGTCAGATAGGCAGTCGCTCCATGTAAAATACTGGTACTCAGCTGCATCCAGTTAAACTGAAAGCCGACCCAACATAGTTGGGAAAAGGCTAGGGAGATGGTGATGAGCGGCCATAGTACTTCACACTCTATGAAAATTTCAAATGTCTACCTTATACGGTTCGAAAGACACAGCCCTGTGTCAGACGAACCAACGTAGCCTTAGTAATAGGGTCCTACTGGCAAGCGAGACCCTATTACTAAAGCTTGGCTGGCCGTACTTCGGACGAAACCCTGAAAAACATCAAATCCTTGTGGTTGATTTTTTAATTTTTTAATGAAGATTGCTCATAGCAAACCATTTGAGAATTTTGCCTGTCTTGTCTCTGCGGCACATTGCCAACAAACATGTCACAAGCTCCTAAGCACATTCATTTAGAAGCTAGCTTTCTTTTAGTGTCAACTTAGATTTTAGATCGATAACGATATGAGCATGCCAAAAAATATCGTCTAGATAAGATTCGTACGGTACCGTAAACTTTGATAAACTGTTTTCAGTTTGATTGAGTTTTGATTGAAATAATTATTTTTTTCTTTCTTCCCGTAAATTTTACAAGACATACTCGTAATACTAGAAGATTGGAGCGCATAAATATAAGGAAACATTTTTTGATACTAACAACTGGAATCTGACGAAAACCAGCTCCCAAGTCAAGTGAGAGATTTATGAAATTTTATGATTTTTATCCTTTGAGGCAGAAATCTTTTGCTTTTGTCCTACTTGGATTGTGGCTTACAAAAGACGTCATCATCATTTTTTTTTGTATTTTTTTTTGCTTCTGTCCGTGGCTTCGCTTGCGTGGATGTCGCAAATTATCCTACGGGAACGTGCTACCGGGACAAAAAGCTTGTCTTATTCCTTATAAAATCAGCTATCTGCCAGTGAAAGTCCCGTCAAAATCGGTCCAGCCGCTTCGGAGATTAATCGGATCAAAAAGACAGACCAAATTAAAAAAACTACTGTACAGGATGAAATTGAATAGGTGCGCCAAGAGCATTTCAATTTTATCCTGTATACTATACGGGGCTAGTTTTCAAAGACCAGCCAAATTTAAGGGTGTGGTTCAAACCATCAAACTGAACAACTTTCTTCATGGGACCAATATCGTAATCGCGAAAAAATTATCAACTGGCCCATAGAAAACTTCAATTCCTACTCGACCTAAACTTATGGGACGGCTGAATTTTTATTCGAGATTACGATGTTGGTCCCATGGACAAAATTGTTCAGTTTGGTCTGTACAACACCCTTAAATTTGGCTGGTCTTTGGAAACCAACTCTGTATATGCATTTAGCAAAAAGCTGTTATTTTGACATTACAAATAGACACTTCAACTTTTTTATTTGTGTGTATGGATGTATAGATGTCAAATTAACATTATATAGCTGTTAGAACACCAACCCATTTGTGAAAACTTCTGTAAACGATGTTGGTACCTATAGCTCAAATGAAAACAGTTTCTATCAAACAAGATTCCATTCAGAAAAGAACATCCAACAATTTTTATCTAGCACAGTTCGACCTTGGCTGAAACATTGATCCAAAATCTACACAAGTCGTGCCTCCCATTTTAGAAATACAATTGTTACTTTCACAAAAAATATCCACAAATCATTTCGATTCTTTGTTCACATACAGCTTCATTTGTAAACAGTTTCCCATATTTGTATTCGAAAAGTGTCCAATACAAATAAATAATACAGTTCCTGTTTAAACGTAAACAAAAATTGGCAAAAGTAGCTGTGACGTATATTTTGCAAACAAATATGGTGGTCGCTGGTGTGAATCCCAAACAGGACGGGAATGTGTAAGTGTTATTAATATTTTGTGGCCATTCATGTGGTACTTTTGAGGCTAAAAGAAATGTTTTTATCAGAACGGTATACTGGAAATGGCTTTGTAATTTTGGCTTTACGAGTGGATGAGAATCATGTTCTAATCAGCTGCATCCGGTTAGACTAGAAGCCGACCCCAACATAGTTTGGAAAAGGCTAGGCAGATGATAATGATGATGATGGGCATCTGCGAGATGGTTTCGGCCGCTCGTACGCCTTCTAAAGGTCCAAGACCCCAGGGTCCCGAGAAATATCAATAGACATAATAATAAATAAATGAAAAAAAAAAAATTACATTCCTCTGCTCTTATCCCGATTTTTTGGAGTCGGCGCAACATGTCTTTTTCTTCCAAACTTCTCTATTAGTCATCATCTCAGTAGTCACCCCCTTTCTATCCATATCATCATTCACACTGACAGTCCATCCAGCGTTTCTTTGGTCTTCCCCCACTCTCATAGCCATCCACATTCATACTCAAAACTTTTCTCACGGCATTTTTCTTATTCTTCCGCTTCACATGCCCAGAAATGCCAACCGAATTCCACACCACTTTTCATTCGCCGGTGTGAAACCAAGACTTTCTCTTAACTTACTCATTTCTAATTATATCCTTTCTCGTAACCATGAGTGGAAACAATTTGATTTAAGATACTTAGCCCCGCTACGAACATTTACTGACTGAATATTCAATTTAACATTGCACGGTCTACTCTAGTATAGCTCATATATACCTAATATATAATAGCTCTTATCGAATGTGTAGCCTCTCATACCATCCGACTGGTTTTAGATTTTTTTCATAGGAGTGGCTTCATATTTGCACCTGTCATTCACCGGAATACTGCAATCACTCAAACTGTATAGTGCATCCAATATTACCGGAGTTCTGTCAATCAGAACTCATTCACTGTTTTGTACCCGAAACTGACTTCTGCTATGACACATATTGCTACATAAATTGTTAAGATGCAGATGTGAACATGCATGTGGTAATTGTTAAACATGACCCTCAAATTAATCAAAACTTGTGATTAAATTGATTGCAATTATTATTCATTGCATAACATGCATAATCTGTTTCCACTGCTGGGCCACAGGCCTCCACGAAGGTCCAGTGCCGGTTGGTGGATATCACATGTCTTCGAATTATTGGTTCTAGGACATGCCGGTTTCCTCACGATGTTTTCCTTCACCGTTTTCAGAGCAGCGATGATGAAATTTAATACACAAAGTAAAGTATCTGCCTGGTTCGAACTCACGACTTACAACTTGTAAGTACACTGTACACTGCTACCACTGGGCCACCACTGCTCCTATAATCATTATTTCAGTTTATTCTAGGACAACCCTTAAATAGAACTTGTTATACGAATACCTACTTAACTATCTATATTTGGACCAGTATAAAGCGTCCTCAGCCCACTTAAAATATTGTTACTGCCTTCAATACTTCATATATTGTAGGCTGATCTCTTCTTAAAGCTCTATGACATGTCTAAAAATAGATCTACCCTCATAGCCTATTGGCAACCGATTCAGACCCAACTGAAGAGTCTAAGCTCCGACCTAAACTACATTATTAATACCGAATCCTGAAAAACCAGTCCCTAAGCCATTAAATATGTGATTCACGTTTGTGGCCTATATGTAGGGCGTATGAATTGTAATCAGCTTTTATAGATACTCCACGTCGGGAATATAAAATAGCCAGATACATTTTGCTTAAGGTTTTATTAAACAGATTTATTCTGGGTTTTTGGAGTTGAAAAGAAAATTTTTGCACGCGTTTTCGGTTTGTTTGTATATAAATTCGGGCTTGAATTTCCGTGAGAAGGTTGGTGGCACGTAAGGTTGTTTGAATTTTTTGGTGAAAAATGTCTGCAGTATTTTTAAAGTATCTATAGAGGGTACAACAGTTAAACTTGCAAGATCACAAGGTTGTGTGTAATTTTATATAAAAAAACAGAGGGGCAATTCTCGTAACTTTAAGAACGTTCATACTTTAATCTCAGTCTCAATCTGTCAAAAATACCTCTATTTTATTTATATTTTTGACAAGTTTTTGACATTGATTGTCGCTGAGATGAGGTTGCGATTTTAAACGTTTTTAATTATGGGAATTGGCCTTCAGAAGATAAAACAAAGAAAGCACAAAACCAAAATTAATAATCATTCTAAAGGTCGATTTTATTACGAGAGACTTTCATGAAAAATACTTAAAACATCTACAAATCTAGCGACAGAAGTCACACTACACATTTAATAAGAAACAAAAGAAAGATGAAACTGCACTAGCCATTCGGTACTGCAAATAAGATTAAACCGAGACAAGTTGAGAAAAATAGACAATTGTGGAACTTTTACAGTAAAAGTAGCTAAAATGTATTTTTCTTCATTCCCCGAATAACATTGTCAACTGACTTTAGGAAGTTGAAACTGGAAAGCAAAAATAAAAATATTTTTGAGAATACAATTTTTGTACTACCCGGATGTCTAGGATTTTCATAATTTTCTGCATTCGAAAACGACAATTCCTGATTTGGATATTGCATTAATAAACAGAGAATTTGGCAACCGATTCAACGTTGTAACAGCAAATTGCAGTGACCTGATTCCGCTGTTCTTAGTTAATGTCGTAGCTATCTTTTCTTTTTTTACGTGCAGCGAACATCCAAATATCATAAACATGGAATGCAGATTTCCATAAATTATTTGAAAGTTCATTGCAAGGTTGAGAATGGCGGGGGTGCTATAAATTGTTCTCTTACATAGGAAGTACGTAACGTAATATCATCGTCCATTTCCTTTTTATAAATATGCAGCTGTACTTACTGTCCAATGGTGCTAATTTCTCGTCTCGATCCTTTCCACACATGTTCGGTCACCATGATTGAGCCAAGCCACCAGGCCTAATCAAATATATGCAGAAATATGAACTGGAAAATGGCTGCTCGAGTTAGCTCGAAATGTGCAGAGCCGACCCGAGTATGATTTAGCGAGGATAGTTACCGAACATAGTTTGCCGTCCGACACGAGCCGAAAGAATATATATAGTAATTGCTTCAGGTCGGCTTTGTTTTTCAACAAGTACTGCCAAACCGAATATGACCCGATCATGTGTTTAGCACCCCTGATCGGTATTATGAAAGTCATTTTTAAATTCATATTGATCAGCAATCCTAATATTAGATTTTTCTCCTCTGTAGTGTTTATCGCAATACTCAACAAACCGTATCCCGTATCATCTATAACTTCTGCCATTTATTGGAAAATACTGCACTATACGTGTTTCTGAACAATATTGGAACGTCTTTAATATAGTACAGCGCTTCGATTCCTTGCAATTCATTGGCAGCTCCCACTTCTGAATTTTCTTCGTCAAAACACTGTGCGTAGTGGAAAGCCAAAATAATTTTTAAAATATAATTATCTGCAAACCAGACATTAGTTGACATGACATCTGATGACGTCATTGACGTTACATTAAAGCTCATTTTAATTGACCGCTTAACTCACGTGTTCGTTAGCTAGGGTAATCCCAATCCCGAAAAATACGTGAAATAAACGAATAACACGAGCATAAAGCCTATGCTTATACTCGCCTATCCTTATTGGATGATTGTGCTATCACAATCAGCCTATAAGGTTCCCACTGCTGGGACACAGGCCTCCACTCTGTGAAAGGGAGATGGTCATAATTCACTACGTGGGCCCAGTGTGGGTTGGTAGATAACGTCTGTTTCAAAGACGTTTGTTTTCGAATTTTTGGTTCTAGGATATTCCAGTTTCCTTACGATGTTTTGCTTCACCGTTTTGAAATAAATAGTGTTTTAATGGGGTTCACCGTGGTGAAATAAATATTACAAAGTTTAGTGCCTGGCTGGATTTCACCCCACGACGGACGACGGAACCATTACCATTGGGCCACCTCTGCTCTAGACAGAATAATACAAATACAGATATTTTAAAATATTTATAGCGTTATGATAAAGACAAGAAGACTGAAATTAAAGCACAGTAACGTCATTGATTGAATTCAACTCTGACAAAGCGAGATATCGTAGTAGGAGTCTCACCAATATTAGATTATTTGAAACTTTCGACCATTAGTTGAAACTTTGAATTTCATCAGCGCTTGATTAGGCGTCTCCTATGAGTTATTGTGCCTGATGAGCATCTAACTATTAATGTTATATAATGAGTTATTTGTTTACATGATGTATTTGCAATGTCACAGAGGTTGCTTGGGATATATCAAAATTACAGTAGAATAGAATTTTTACTCATATTTGCAAAAATTACATGACAAGATTTGAATTTTGTAACTTACTAGCGACCCGCCCCAGCTTCGCACGAGTGCAATGTTGATACTAAATATACTACAGAATGTCTTTACATACAACGTTCACAGCTTTCCGGTACCGCCGCAACCGCGTTACCGTCCCTGCATTTTAAATCTGTAATATTTTCGAAAATATTCACTTAAATTACATGCTGCACAGAGCCTTATTAATCTTTATTAAATGCACAATGTATTTAAGGTACCTACTTAATTGGATAAGGATTAATGCTGTATTACTTAAAATCGCTTCGTAAATAAGCCATTATTTATCGTAAAAAGTAAAGGATAAAAAATGGTTATTGTGGGTTATCCCTAAGAGATAGACATATATCATTGCTGACTTTTTTGTAGACGTTTTTAAGGTGTACAATACTGTAGTACATTATTTTGATCTATCTCGTAGGGTTCAGCCAGCGTTTGCAATGTAAGCGCAAAAAAATGTGTTTATTTACGACATCACATTAGAAACCTCTAAAATTATCAGTGTTTCTCTAATATATTATGCATGTATTATAAATATAAACCTTCCTCTTGAATCACTCTATCTATTAAAAAAAAAACGCATCAAATACCGTTGCGTAGTTTTAAAGATATAAGTATACATAGGGACAGATAGACAGCGGGAAGCGAATTTGTTTTATACTATGTAGTGATAGTGATTTTAGATGACAAACCTTAGCCGTACTATTAAGTATTCTGTGCCATAGTCAAAAGACTGATTAAAACAGACATATAGGTAATGAATTAATTTATTGAGAAAATTTTAGCACTAAATACAAACAAAGCTAGCTTCAAATTCTAATAAACGTTTTATTTTAACGTCTAAGTTGAACCAAGAAGAAAGCTTGACCTACCTACGTAGCCTAACCAACAGACAATGTCTAGTCACCTACTAATCCGCACACTGTAACACCATTTTCCCACTTTCTTTTTCAAACGACAATTGCTAACGAGTCGCCTCGCACATAGAATAAGAATGTGCCTACAGAAGCGAAACTCCCGGTCCAAACATATTCTGCCTACAGCTTTTATGGAAAAAGACCACTTAAAGAAGCCTTTTCATGTCATCGTGGAGAACCTGGACATTACGTAACCAAATGCTAAGTTTCCAGCTTGCGCCGGACAGGCAGGTCGACCTATGAAGTTATCGTCTGCTTAACTGGACTTGTCTATAGGTGCCTCGATAAATTAACATCGGCTTAGGGCGTCGCTGAGGGAGGGTAGCAATGGACAGGCTAGATCAGATTATATAATCACTAGCTGCGCCCCGCGGTTTCACCCGCATAAGTATCGATCCCGTGGGAATATCGGGACAAAAAGTAGTCTATATGTTAATCCTGGGTGTCAGCTAAATCCATACAAAATTTTATCAAAATTTATAAACACCCATACATACTCACAAACTTTCGCCTTTATAATATTAGTGTGATTTACTAAATTGACAACCCTGTTTTAAGTGTGGTCCGAGCGGGGTAGTGGAGGGAGTGCTAGAAAGATCCAATGGCATCGGTGCACTTACAAAGGTAAGTATGTGAGTGTCGCTTCTATAAGAATTTCTTATTCTATGTCGTGGGTCGTTCGGTCGAGCGAATGGGTTCACAGGCTGAGCATTAGTTGTAATGAGGATCGATATGAAGTTCACAGAAGCGTAGGTTGATTGTGGGTAGAAGAGATTCTTTTAAATTAAACATAGGTTCATAGGCGCGATAGTACAACAAATCCCTAAATGAGTTTAGCACCAAGGGGCCGTCTCCACGAGCGAAAGAATCGCGGTGATAGTCTCGCCGTGCCATCAAATTTTCGCGGCGATGATATCGTCGTGTGGAGACACGTTCTAAGACTAAGAGAGTGTATAGAAATCCGTGGCACGACGATAATATCGCTGCGATTCTCTCGCTCGTGGAGACGGCCCCTAAACGAATGCAAAACATCGTTATTTTTCTGTCAATCATTTGAAATTGACAGAGATGTTTTAAAATAAATGTTTAGCGATGATATTTTGTTTGATCGTGTTTTGTTTTTTTTTATGGGCTGTCAGTTGACAGTTTAGAGTTAAGTGACCGAGTGGCGTCCAAGGACTGGAAGACGAAGTGCCAGTCATCGGGCGGCGAGATGGGTGGACAATATTGTTGCAATCGTGGGTAGAACCTGGATGAGGCTGGCACTTGAGCGTGGAGATTGGCCCAAGAATAGAGAGTGCTATGCTCAGCAATGGGTGTGTAGTGGTATCTGCAACGCCACATGCGAACAACGCGTCATACTGACGTCACGCAAAATCCTCCATCTCGCAAGCAGAGTTTACCGCGCAACTAGCACAGATACAATAGCCCGACATGAATCATTGGGCAGTTGCCCGCCAGGCACAACACTCGTCTGGTCGGAGGATCTTCCCTTTTCTATAGAGTATAAGTGAACTTTACACCCTGTTCCTCATACCTCTATAGATGGAGTTGGGCTATCATGGATGACAATGATGAAGTTAAGTGAACTCCAAGTTGTGACTTGTATTTTAGACTTTTGAACTAAGAAAAGTACAATACCTACTCATTTTGGCACGAACTACAGAGATTACGAAAACAACTCAAGCTGTGTTCACACAATTGTCCCTAATCCACCAAACTATTATTCAAAGTGACATCAATTTCCGACGCTCGTTTATATTTCAGTCGATCTATCAAAATAAGACACAAAATGCCTTAAATCTGCTATATTTACACAAATATGCTCGAAAGATCCCATTATTCCCGGATCCTAACCGGAATCATAAAAAAGGACTACGTAGATACTAAAAAGGTAACTGAGCCAGCCCTCAGTTACGTTTTTCGGATATTTTTTCCATTCCTCTTAAGTTGACACACGCTTACATTTCGCCAATATATTTTTCGACATATAATATTCTTAGCATATTTAAGGCTTAGTACAGTCTCTTGGTCTAGTTCTTGCAGAACAGTTGCCGAGTTTAAATTTTCGATATAAGAAAAAGTGTTTATTATAATAAAAAATCTGAAGATTAAAAACACAGGGTTATACTAAATTAGCTGCGAAACATTTTAGGTGTGGTGGGTATCGGTATTAATATCCAAACACGATAAATAAAACAAATGATTTTCTAAAGTACCTAGGTACTAAGTAAGTAGACAGTTTATTTTTTTTGACCTGCTGTCGTGGATTTCGTTAACTGTAATATGAGTTTAGTTTTTTTGTTTATTCGTGTATAGATATTGATAACCTAAGTTTCACCGGCTAATTTATTATGACCCAGTCAAAAACACTGACAGAAACTACTGCTTTTTTCTTAGGAAATACTTTCAGCAATGTTTTGAGAAGCGGGTTGGATTACAAAAGTACTTAAAGGGATACTGCTATGTTATATTGGACATTTTAGGAACACCTCCAATGCCCATTAATTAAGTATGTGCTCATACCTTCATAAAATTGAGGATCACAATATGGCTAAGTCAAAGTCAAATTATTTATTTCAAATTGGCACTTACGAACGACAAAATATTTTAAAAAAAACTTGAAAATAAATAGCTGAGAGCGGCTACGCATTGAGTTAGGAATTGTATAAATTGGATAGGCATATTATTCAGCAGTGAACTACTTAACAAGTAATTATAATAACTGAAAACCTCTCATTACAATCATTGTTGTGAACAAGTTCTACTCTCGAAAAAAAATCGTGAAAACCAAAATCCATACATTTATGTTCGCATAACTTGGCAAAATGTAGCGGACAGCTGGATTTTTTCCGAGATTTCACGATTGGTTCCATTAAAAAAGTTGTTCACAATGACCCTTTATGAGGTTTTTAGTTCACCTGACAAACAACCAAACGACCAGTGTGGTTCACTTTGGGCCTGGATCGAAAGAGTTGGAAGTCATGAGAGAGGCCTTTGCCCAGCAGTGGGATCATGGCGCTGATTAATTTGACACGACTAAACTAAAATTTATCTTCTGCCCTTTTCTTAATAAAATAGAAAGAAAAAGATGCACTGAACTTAAATTTAGTTTAGTTTGTGAACAACAGGATCGGCACCATTAGCTGTCTAACCAAGATAACAAAGAACAATGGTACGATAGAATGTGAACAAGCTGTACACCTCTGCCTATCATGTTGGATAAAATAGGCGTGGTGATATGTCGTAAAAATCCTGACAAATTCAGGTCACAAAGTAGGTAAGAGGAATGCTTAAAATCTCCGTCTCGAGAGCTGTTTGCGCAAACTGTTTTTGTCCAAGAAGTAGCGAATGGAATGCCAATAAGTTGGTAGGCGCAGTAAAATATTTCTTCCCTTGTTCTTGGAAATAACTTTGAGAAATGCTTTACATAACCATTAGGCATCTTCTAAAAATACACAAACTTTACAACATAAATACTTCGTGATGCAAAGTATAGTTGGTAATCATTATAATTTCACCCCGTTAGGCCGTTTACACATTTTGCCGTAGCTGCTGCGCTGGGTACGTATCAAAATCCCGAAAGTTCATAATACCTATGATTGAAATACCGACGTCCAAAACACCGAAATTCAAAATACCGAAAGTTTTAAATGCCGATAGTCGTTATATCGAAACACAAAATACCGATGTTCAAATGCTCGAAAGGACGAAATCCCGAATGGACGAAATCCCGAATAGACGAAAAATAATTAACCTACAATTATTTTTCAAAAAATTGTTAGGTTAGGTTAGGTTAAAACTGTGACCCCTACGCACGAGCTGAGCGAGCGAAGTGAGCGGTGCCGCGGCAGCGGCCGGCGAGTGCCAGAAACGACAGGAATATATAGAAAAAAATTACTTTTAAGTACACAAAATATGGGCGCCAGAAACGACTTGCGCTAATAGAAAAAAAGAGATTATTTTTAGTAGGCTACCTAGAACCGAACTAGTTACAATAGATTAATTATTAAAAAAAAAATTAGGCAACTTTTAAGTGTTTTGAGGTTAGGTTTACAAAAAATAGTTTTTCTCGGAAACGGTGACAATTTCGGGATTTTGAACTTCGGGATTTTAAATTTTCGAGCAAATGAACTTTCGGGATTTTAAACTTTCGACCAAACAACCGTTCGGCGTTTCAATTTTCGGGATTTCGTCCATCGGTATTTTAAAATTCGGTCTTTTAAAATTCGGGATTTTTATCCGTACCCGCTGCGCTGCGGTGCCAAGGGTTCGTACAAATCCAAGGGTAACAAATACAGCGGCACCGTGGCGGCATACTACGGCTTAAAGTATTCTAGCAACAAACTTATATTACCATAAATTATCATTATTTTAAAAACAATGAATTCTACCTCTTGGACGATGGTCCAAGAGAACTCAGAATAATAGCAACATAATAAAAATAGCTAGGAATATTCCATTATACACTTTACAAAATTTGCATTATTGGCCATATTATTACATTTACAGAAACCATAGTTATCTAACCATAGTAGATAATAATCAAGATAATAATATCAATTAACTTACATGACATCTGGTCGATCTATTCCACATAATAACGTCACTAGTACTAATCAACTGACTGTAGGCCGGAGCTCTGTTCTGGTCGATGTCTCGAACAAGAATGATCCCCGCCACTGGGAGCCCCCCCTTTTATAGTCGTGAACAAACAACTTTGACGTTTCTATCTACCGTCATCCAAAATATCAACGACATAAAAGGTGAATATCCGTTTGGAATATTTTCTGTTTTGCTACATTATTCCTTAATATTTAGGTTATGCAAAACATTACTATTTTATCAAGTTTTAACAGTAAACTGATAACAATAAAAATACCTATAATTAGGATAATCATCAAAATTCTTGTTATTTTCCTTTTAATTCAGAGGTTTATTCTTCTTCTTTTACAGAACCTGGATTGCCGATATCGACAATTTTTATCAATTGGCGAGTGTAAAATGAAAAGACACAGAGGCTTATTGTATCTGACTGCAACCACTTGGCCACCTACAATAGACCTCCACTCACTCCTAACTCCATGTCCTACCGTCCGTTGACATCGGAACGTGTAATTGAACGCGAGGAAGGGATTATCTCAAGAAGACTCCCGTATCAATTCCAGTGTACTTTGAGAAATTGTCTTTTGTAAACGTCTTCGAGCTACTTAGGTTCGATATTTGCATGTCTGAAGACTTCAAACAGTAATCGGAATAAAATGAAACGTATTGGCTTTGATCTCGTGTGTATTTATCGAGGGGTGAAGGAGCTTTGAACTTAGGTATTTGGGTATTAAATTGTAAGAATACTGATGATTGGTGTCTATTAATATACTTGTACTTAGAATAAGTTAGTATGCATGTATAAATACGTCCTCTTCCTTCAAATTTATCTTTTGCTGTGCTCGACAGAATCCACGATTGTTACAACAAATGTTTACCTACCACCTAAGCGTTATACATTGTGGAATGCAATAAATGATTTAGTATTGAGTATTAATTTTTCAATAAGGAAAGACACTTTCTAGACTTTTGATGTTATGTTCAGCTTAACTCTTAATTGGCGCTTTAATTTGTATAATTTATTTCATCCGCACTGCCCTCAAAACGGTGAAGGAAAATATTGTGGGGAAACCCTTATGTCCTAGAACCAAAAATTCGAAGACAAGTGACATCTACCAACCCGCATTGGGCCCGCATGATGCATTACGGCACACTCCCTCTCACTGACAGGAGGCCTGTGTTCCAGCAGTGGGAACATTATAGGCTGATTATGTTATTTTATGTAGAGAACTTATTTCTACAGACTGTTATAAAAACCTTATCTGATCCACGCAGCAGTTACAAAACTATGTTAGTATTAACTCATCTTATTCCCACTCTCCTGCCCTTATCCCAATTTATTTGGGGTCGGCGCAACATGTCTTTTTCTTCCATACTTCTCTATTAGTCGTCATCTCGGTAGTCACCCCCTTTCTACCATATCATCATTCACACACTCCATCCATCGTTCCTTGGGTCCGTCCCTACTCTTATAGTCATCGACATTCATACTCAAAACTTTAATCACGTCATTTTCCTCATTCCTCCGTATCACGTGCCCGACATGACAACCGATTTCTATACAACTTTTCAGTAACCGGTGCCACTTTCAGACTTCTTCTTATGTACTTATTTCTTACTATATCCATTCGTGTAGCACCACACATACCTCTTAGCATTCTCATGTCAGCTGCATGCAATTGCCTTTCATTCATCCCTTTTGTGGCCTCATATTCTGAATCATACAAGACGTATGTAAGTACACAATGTTAGTAATTAAAAAAAATGTACCATGGCCAACCAAAATTGAACCATACGGTAAAAATTTAAATGTAGACAAAGCTGCAAAAAAAATCAGGGTCCTATCAACTTGTAAAACAATCCAAATTGACTGAATTAAAAAAAAAACTTCTAAAAACAAAACAAAAGCTGTAGCCATTATCTTTTACAACAAAGATAAAGAAGATATTTATTCACCAAAGATATTGTACAGGAGTTTTGTAGTAGGTACTAGCCAAACATAGCTCCCTCAAAACATACACAGGCACATTTCACGTAATGATCATGTTTTATCTCTCAGAATATTTGCTAACGTTACCACAGAGTATCACACGTGTTCATACAAACACCAGTTTACCCATCCGCTTCGTTGACCGTCTTTATTAATTTATCCTTTGACTCATAACCGTATTATTAAGTTGGTTTGTTCTGCACTACGTCACTGATTTCATAAGGCAGAAATATTTGTATTGTCTACTGGATTGCTAGTACCGTCAATTTTAAAATAAAATAAAAAAGTTTAGTAAAATAATGTTTTTTGTTGACTGTAAAGAACTATTTCACGGAGTCCTGATAGTTACTACCTAATTTTGTATTGCTTTCGCAATCTAGTTTCTAAACATGCTAAATACATATGTGTTTTTGGAAAAAATAAATTAAAACCTACACTTATAGTTCAGTTTGCGCTACAACTTTGAACATTTTTATGAAGTTTTTGATTTACACTACCATAAAGTTTTAATATTTAAATGGAAACAAACACTCAATTCAAGGCTTAGTGCAAGGCTTAGTGCAAGCATAGTAGGTACAAGAAAATTTTTTGATGGTACCGCTATACACTGCAGCTCGTCCAGCATGTCCTAGAACCAAAAATTCGAAGACATGTGACATCTACCAATCTGCACTGGGCTCGCGTTGTGGATTACGGCGTACCGAGAGGTGGCCTGAGTCCCAGAGAGGGGCATTATAAGCTGATTATTCTATCCTTATGCTATACAACTTGTGTAATAAGTTTATATGTATGAAAAAGAGTACATTAGTAAAATTTTTGCGGATAAGAATAAACTTGTGATGGATTGGAAAGACAAACATTTTTAACAGAAGGCGACGATAAAAAGGTCTCCCAGAAAACAAAACAAATGACTGTGTTCGCTATCATTTTTACTAGCAACACAACCCCCAACGTACGCAGACACATTTCACGTAAAGATCATATTTCATATCTCAGGATATTTGCTAACGTAACCGCCACAGAGTAAATATATCAGTAGGAACGTGCTCGCAAGATGTGGCAACATTCTCATGCATAGAAAATATGAAAAACAATGAATAGTTAATATATGCAGTTGTTCTAACTGAACGTGTTAGCACTGGGTACATTGAAACAATGTAAAGAGGTTTTTTTTTTAAATGGAACGGTTGTATTTTTCTTGGAAAAGATTGTGCATTATGAAGGGCGTTATTTAATGTTGAATGCGTGCTGAATTTAGTACGTACAGTCAGTGCGTACTTCTACAGTAGATAAGTATTTGAGTTTGTTGAGATAGAATCATTAAACAGCATGTAAATATCGAGAATTTTTTCGCGAATACGATGTTGGTCCCGTGGAAAAAGTTGTTCAGTTTGATGGTCTGTACCACACGCTTAAAGTGACCTTGACCTATCAGATAAATGCCGTATACAGGGTGGCAAGGACATCGACGCGCAAACTGTAACCGTGAAATTTAGCATATAATTCTCCCCCTAGGGTTGAAATTTTTCATCAGTTACAAAAAACACCACCTTTGTACCTATTTACCTGTTCTGTTTTTATCTTGTCTGTTTTTTTGTACATAAATGGAAAAAACAAAATTAAAAAAAATCTGCTGCTTCACACAAAACTGCGCGGTCAAAATGTATGGAACAGCTATATTTTTTTTTTACGAAAAATGTCCACTCAGGGATTCAGAATGATATAAGTACTGAATTAATGGTAGGTAACTGTATACTGTCACCCTGTATGTAGGGAATAATTGAGTCCCTAAGAGGGTTTAATTTATTTTTGTTGCTTATCCAAACGTGAGCGAGTGGGAGGCTTTATTTATTTCTAATTCTGGAATAGTTGGAGAACTACTTTTTGTTTATAGGGTTCCGTACCTCAAAAAGAAAAACGAAACCCTTATAAGATCATTTCGTTGACCGTCTGTCTGTCCGTCTGTTAAGACCCTTTTTCTCAGGAACACGTGGAGTTATCAAGTTGAAATCAATATCAAATACTCAGGGCTGCAATTCCTTGAAGCAGTGAAAAAAATCAAACTTCTAAGTCAACGCAATCAAAAGATACGAGCATTTATGTTCTGTTTATGCGCATATTTTGACACTCGCAAGGGAATCAAAACCTGTAAGGTACTTCCCATTGACCTAGAATAATGAAATTTGCATGACGATGATGAGCTAAGTCGGTTGTGTTTTTACCTTACTGATTTATATTTTTAAATAAATTTTATTTGCCCTACCATTCCCATATTATATCTTTGAAGGAGGTAAACAAAATACAATTACGAGCATAATTACCTTACACATACCAAAGATTCAAAAGCGATTTTCTCCTAATATTTTAGAAATTCCATGGTGTTACGAAAATCGAATTTTATTTTCTTGTTCATTATGAAATAGGTTATTATATGTATATAGTTCAGCGTTTCTAAATTTGCCAAAGATGTAAACAACAATGGCCGTTCCAAATTGAATAAATTCGATAAACAAGAATATTTATTTTAAGTACCTAATGTTTGTTTTCGTCTAAACTAGACGAAAAAATTTCGAGCGGCCATTGTTGTTTACATCTTTGGCAAATTTAGAAACGCCGGAACTTAGGTTGCAATCATTATTTCACGAGAAGGAGAATACTAATGCTTGTGACTGTAGTGTATGCATGTGTGAGTGCCCCATATTAATTGGAAATATAAAGTAATTTAAGTTCACATCACAAATTAATTCCGCATAGAGCAAACAATCAATTCTATTACCCAAGATTCCGACAAGTAAAAGTGAACCATATTCCTATAACAGAGTAACTTAGTCGTAATTTTGATGTTAACTGCAATATAAAATCATCGTTATGTTCAAATTAAGTAATAAGTTTTATGCCCCGTTTAAATTTTAAATTAAATACAAGCAACCCAATCTAAATTGGAATAAGTTTTAAATTTTCGTTCCTTAAAGTTAAAGGGATTAATTTTCAATTTTGAGATAAAGCTTTAGATATTTTTAACCGATTTCAAAAAAAGGAAGTGTAAAAGTGACTGTAAAACATGGAGCACTATTATATAATACTAGCTGCTGCCCGCGACGTCGTCTGCGTGAAGGCTCTACAGCACCAAAAATACCTAAGATGCCAGTGTCGCTATAGCATTATAGGTAAACAACTTTTAAAATAGCATTAAAATATAAGTTTTTTTTGCAAGTGAAGCAAGTGAAGAGAGTTATATGGGAATCCTGCTGAGTTCAGTCATAAGATGTGACTTAAGGAAATAGAGAAAATAATGCAGGAATACATTCCAGGACACAAAAGAGTAAAAATACGTGCAAAGGTATCATACCTTACAACACTTTCCTATAAACTACGTTGGATGCTGCCAGGAGCCAAAATGTAAAGAGAGTCAGGACTGGTGACGCGGGAGCAAGCGACGTTCAATTGCCCGTGTGAGAAGCAAATCGTCCTGAGGTCGACACCCGCTGCCCTCAGTGTCTGCCCCTGCGACTTATTGATGGTCATCGCGAAGCAAACACTCACGGGGAACTGTACGCGCTTGAACTGGAACGGGAAGTTATGTGGTATAAGGGGAATGCGTGGTATAAATACTGCCTCGCCGACGCCACAACCCGTAAGAATTTCCGCCTCAATGGTGTGTCTGTGGAGCGAGATGACTTTAAGGCGGGTCCCGTTACAAAACTTCGGAGGAGATAGGTTCCGAAGAAGCATAATCGGGCCGACTTGCTTGATGGTATGCGCTGGAAGTCAACTTGCTGACAGGGAGTTCAGAAATCCCACGGGATAATGTGTGGCGTCATCTTGCTCGATAACAGTGTTTATCGAGGTGTAGACCACTTCATTCCCCTCAATTTCCGAGAGAATGCATTCGTTAATTGCTGCAGCCTGATCATTTTTGGGCGTCAAAATGGCCCGCTCACCAACCAAGAATTCTGCTGGTGCGGTATACGACTGATGTACACACAGCGAATGAGTTCTTCTAAGCTGGATACCACTCTACCGAGAGACTCTGGAAGCACCACCTGTCCACCTCCCTCTTCTGGTAGAGTGCCTTCGCCAAGACTTAGAAGGACATCGAAGAATTCTTGAGCACGTGCATTGCCGCCGAGTCGAGCTCTCATATTAATGGTTAAACGCAGCGTACGAACTCGTGACCACAACGTAGATCGGTTCAACGACGAATTCACCTCGTCAGCCCTCGATTCCCGCGTCACCACGGGAAGCTTTTGCCGGAAATCGCCACTGAACAGAACTGTGACACCACCCATCAAATGTTCGTTCCTGCACATGTCCTGCAGGATTCTGTCCACGGCCTCAACTGCCTTCCTATTGGCCATCGTACACTCATCCCATACGATCAGAGAGCAATCCTTGAGCACGTGTCCCTTGTCGCTGTTACGTGACACACCACAAACAGGCGTTTCGGCGCTCTCTAAATCGATGGGAATTTTAAACATGGCATGTGCTGTCTTGCCACTCGGAAGCAGTGTGGCAGCGATTCCCGACGACGCTACAGCAATAGCAATTTTGCCTTACCTACTGACCTCTGCAAGTATGCCAGTGGTAACAAATGTTTTTCCTGTTCCACCAGGAGCATCCAAGAAAAACATTTTACCCTGGTTTTGCCCAATGCTTTCAAGGACGGTGTCATAAATTTGTTTTTGCTCTGAAAAGAACAAAGCGAAATGGTCATTTCGTATGGTGTTCATTTCGCCCGGATCGTAATTTGTCTCTGCGTTATACTCCCGATTTCCACGGTCTTGATGCGGTGATGATTGGGGAGCTGGTAACCCATATTCGATCAGTGGATTGCCACCGACAGAAATGACCACATCTTGAAGTGAACTGAGACAGGTGTTCAGCACGCGTTCATCAGTTACTTCGACTTCGTCTCCAGTAGCACGCCTCAAAGCTCGTAGAAAATCTTCAGACAGATGATGGCGATACTTCTCCCACAAAGCTACCGGGTTCGCGACTCCGCAAAACACCAAGATGACGGCGAACAGATGACGCATGCGGCTGGGACTGTCACTGACGCTCGCCTCCGCGAGGGTGTCATCCCAATTTTGGTCACCGTCGAGAAGGTGACGTTTTACATCACATTTAAGTTTATAATTAGGTATACGACATGAAAATATATTAATTACCAAGCAATAATCACACAGATAAATACCGAACAAAAGTATTAACAGTCAATGTTTATTTTGTACTAACAACATGAAATTGATGAAGAAATGATCATCATCAATGAACATAACTTTTTTGTAATACTTAACACCGCATTTTTTTTTTATTGTCTTCCTCAACTCTGCTCAAGATTTTGAGGGTTTTGTTGGACCTTGAATTTGTCAAAACGAACTATACGATACAACTTTTATGAAGAAAATGCACATTACCATCTATGAATTTTAAGAATAACTAACTACTAACCTCGCCAACATGATCAAATTTAAATGATTAATTTTCAAAAATTGTTAACATGTAACTTGATTTGATTTTTATGAAATCTCATAGATGGCGCTGCTTCTAAATTTTCTTTGTACTACTAACATTAATTAAACTATGTTTCTCTGCCCAAATTACTTAAATGGCGTAGTTTTTATAGTGTAAGGCTAGATAATAGCATGGCTTACTCAAAAACAACATTTAAATATGCGTCGTTAGATTACACGCTGTCACAGAATGCGTAAGAAAAATAAAGATTCACAGCTCCTCCCCCGTAGGTGATAGCGTGATAATATGTAGCCTATATGTTGACCCGACCTCTTAGTAATATTCATGCAAAATTTGATGTAAATCCATGCAGCACTTTTTGAGATTAGCCCGGACATACATACAGACAATCAGACAAACAGACAAAAATTCTAAAAACTATATTTTCGGCTTCGAAATCGATTGTAGATCACGCCCCAAGTATTCTTTTTAAAAAATATTCAATGTACAGTTTTGACTTTCCTACGATTTTATTATATGTATAGATAGGAAAGATCTATGTTCTAGTACCCAAGCTTGCAAACGAATAAATGATCTGATGAATATATGATACTTCCTCTCACAGAAAGGAGGCCTGTGTCCCAGCACTAGGAACATTATAGGCTGATTATGATTTGATTTGAGGAGGATAATATGGATTGCCTCTTTAGTGTTGTGATCGCAAGCGCCACTGCCGAGCATGATGTGCTGGGTTCGAATCCCAAGTCGGGCAACGTGTCATTTGGGTTTTTCCATAAAGAATTTCTCAGTAGCAGCCCCGAGCCTAGATTCGCGTCGAGGACCTTAATTTCGTAACACACTATCAATCTCAATCTGAATAATTTTAAAGGGTGTTGCTAATCCACTGCTTCTCAAGTTCGAACAATTTGCCTGCTTAGCAACGTAAATAACGCAATGAATATTGTTGAAATGCCAAAATGAAAGCCATTGCTACTGATAGTGTGTTACGCAATTACCTCGCAGTTGATGGGAGTAGGCTCGTCCCGTATTACGTGGGACTTAAACATGATTGAGATTTAAACGGTTTTTTTCTTCATGAAACGAAGCGTACGTATCCGTGCTATAAACTCAATTACGCTTTATATCCAACACACAGCACCTAAGGCGTGAAACCGTGCTTGTGACTCGAATAAGGCGATTTAGCTCACTAGGTTGGGGAAACAGGAATATTGATTATGCACACATTGCTTGTAACCTATCTTAGACACTAACTTTCATAGAGATTGCAATAAAAAGTTTCACATTGGTGTACGTTAAATTTTTATGTATACATTGACTTCACCACTGCTAAGCGTGGCGTCCTGGGTTCGATTTCCGGGTACCATTTTTTATATTGAACCAAGTTGCATCGAAGCAAAATAAAATCTACTTTTTCATTTCTCATATTCGGAAAGTAGTGTTTCTTTGATCCGAATAGCGCGTTGACCCCGGATTCGGTTAAAGACGAGGTAAATACAGTAATCGAAAATCTTTTGCCAGAAATTTCAAAAGAAAGATACTTAAGTACATACAATGATTTTATGAAGTGGCGAGCAGATAAGAAAATAAATAAATATTTTAGAAAAACGACTATTTGTACTTTTCTTATATTCGAAACAAAAAGTAGTGTTTAACACGGGTGAAAGTCATCAATTCCTTTCGACCCTTGTATAACAATATACTATTTCACGTCAGATTATTTCGGAACTGTGAAATGTGACTTTTTCAATCCATAATATATTATTTCTAAGTTTATCTTGGACATTACTGCCGTCGGTGAAGGAAAAACATCATGAGGACTTATTACGATTGGACTAAATAAATATTTTCTTTAATACTGACATAGTAAGTAGGTACTACAAACATTTACTATGGACTAAGTTGTGTATGTTATAACACGGAGTTTGTAAGTTGGCGGTGTAATACCTCGCGTGTCTCGGAAAACTCATTAAGCCGTTGGTCCTGCGCCTGATCTCTCTTTGATCCCATCAGGCTATGAGAGCGAGGGAAAAGTGACTGCATCTGTGTCTGTGCACACACTTATGCACTATAATATATCCCGCTGAGATTGACTGCCATGGCCGAAATTCAGTCTGGAGGACTATTTTTATTAAGAGGGAACAGGGCATGCGATTCTCCATACAAAATGTATTCCCCTTTTTTCTTCCAGAATAATGCCTCTAGTTTTTTTTCAAATTTTTTTTTTCATAAAATCAAGGTGTCCTATTTTTACCACCGTGATTAGGGGACTACAGACAAATTAGAAAAGTTTTTAACATAAAAAAAAAATATAGGAACCTAAACATACTCTTTCTTAAAATGTTAATGTAAAAAATAATTGAATCGGCTTTTTTTTTTTTGGATGGGAAAACATTTAATGACTCCTCCCGCTTTGGGTGGAGCGGAAGGGAGTGTCAGACTCTTACTAACTAAAACCCACCCGTGTTCCTTCCTTAGCCCTTTATGTTCCGGGGCAGCGGTAACCCTTTCGGACGATCCCGCTACCCCGGCAGGCTTCGGCCCTGGCGGGCCCCATCCTTTATGCTGACATCTCTTTGAGGCGCGCGTGGAACACACCGCCGTCCGGCACGGGCCTGGTCCTGATCGGTTTTTTCATAAAAGCAAGGTGTCCTATTTTTACCACCGTGATTAGAGGACTACAGACAAATTAGAAAAGTTTTTAACATAAAAAAATATACAGGAACCTAAACATACTCTTTCTTAAAATTTTAATGTAAAACATAATTGAATCGGCTCAATTTTCGAGTAGAAAAAACTGGAATACGAAACGTCGATCTCGTCAAAATGTTTGTGATAATTTTGGTCTTAGCTGCAGCTGTCCCTATCACACACTACGGGGGCAGACTTGAGGTAAGGCGACGGCAATATTTTCTTTAAATACCTATTTTTCAAATTCGTCGCAGGCCCCGTCCCCTCTTAATAGCCTGATTTAAACAAACAGACCGATATAATTTTATCGGTTTTCGCTATTTGAGAATACGGAACCCTAAAAAAACATTTAACTTTTCAATGCTCCCGAAAATAACGCAAGCACAGTAAAAGTTTATTTTTCACCCACAATCAGCTTCCGTTATCATTCTAATAAAAAGAAGATTCGGTATTATTTGCCAAACAATTTACTGTGCTTTGAAAATACAACATTGTTTTTACAAAGGAATGTTTCTTTACAAATTGTATTCCGATTTTATAGCCCGCATTATGTCTGATTTGCTTCTTATTTACATCGATGTAAATTGTAAATGTACCCGTAATGTTTCGATGCTGGTGGTTTGAAGAAATGAAATAAAATGAAATTGTTTATGCTGTATATTGGATATCGGAATTTACACGTCATATTATAAAAAAATATACGCTAGACGAGGTCTGCGTTTCCTATCTGACTACTCTGAGAAGAAAGGCCGAAACAAACTCAGAGGTCACAGTCTCTTTTAAAGTCCAGACATAATCTTGGTCAGATCATGTGAAAACCATGTTGATTGATGATTAAAATGGCATTTTCAGGAACGTACCACACATATTTTTGAGTGGATCAGTCCATTCAGTGCAAGCATTTGTCAGTAATCGTGCTCATCAACCTTTTGTTGGTAGACTAGTTTTTATTCTAGAAGCATCATCTTCACATATAATTATATAATGAAATAGCTTCTTCCCGCGACTTCGTCCGCGTGAAATTTCACCCCCCCATTCACCCCCTTAGGGGATGAAATTTGAAAAATCCTTTCTTAGTGCACCCCTAGACCTCATAAGGAACGTACGTGCCAAATTTGGAATCTCTAGACCCAGCGGTTTGGGCTGTGCGTTGATATGTCAGTCAGTCAGTTCTCCTTTTATATATATAGATAGATGTATAAAAAAACTTGAAAAACATTTTTAAAAGAGTAACGATGGAGTTTCTTGCCCATTCTTCTCCATACAAAAACTACATTTTGGAATGGGCGACTAGAATCAATTCGTTTTATTATAATTGTTGACGTTCAAAAGTGCCTTTAGTGTGCCTACTCGTATTTGAAATAAATGATTTGACTTTGACAACTCAAAACTTGAGGAGGTTAACCACTCTACGAACAATACCAAAGAAAGGACATTTGGGTAAACCGCATAAAGTACTCACAACTGGCAGACCAATTTTAAAACTAACAGAGAAAGAAAAAAAATGACCCACATAGTCCTCACATTCACAGTAACTAAAGTAAAATATTACTTTACAAAATAAATAATCGTGTCATTGTGTAGGTATATAATATTCATCAATGTCAATATAAAATGGTGTATGATGGTTTTTCATGATAATTAAAATGTCAAGTTTTATGGTTTTATCACAAGGCTTAGCAGAGCGAGCAGCTCATTCCCAAGCTTTTTGTCTTTTACATAATCAGAAATTTTATTGTACCCTTTTCTAAAAAGTTTGGTTTTAACAAAGCTTTAAACCGTTTAATGGGTAAGTTTTGAAAGGAAGGAAATGTAGAGTTTCATGTTGCATTAAAATTAACTTTACCGAGTGACATTTTGTGTAGAAATCGGTTACCATGGTATCGGCATGTAATGCGGAGGAATGAAATGTCGTGAGGAAACATTTGAGTATGAATGTCGGTGGCTATAAGAGTAAAAAGCGTGTGACTACCAAGATGGCGCCTAATAGAGAAGTATGGAAGAAAAAGACATGTTGCGCCGACCCCAAATAAATTGGGATATTGGCAAGAGAATGATGATGAGTGATGACACTAGAGTAGGTGAAGTCAGGAAAATTAATTGTTTACCAAAGTGATACACTTGGTACACCAATTTGCTGTGCTTAAGAGGAAATGCGGTCGGAGAGACTTTTTGAAAAACCCTAAGTAAAAAGTCATAATTCGAGGTTTGGCTCTCGCCTATTTTCTCCTCCAATATTGGACCAATTTAAAAGATATTTCATAAACAGAATAAGAAGGATATAACTGTGTTCCTATGGTTATCTTTTTCATTAATAGTTGTATTTGTACACTAGGCCTCTATTGACAGCGGCAATTTTGAGCATTTTTTGAGGGTTCTAGTGCTTTTAAAATTTAATTTTATTAATAGAAAACAAACAGCTCATTTATCAAATTAAATTTCAGTCGACAACATCAATCGATTTCTTACTAAACTTCAACTATATCCGACGATCCTGCATACTTATCTCTTTTGTTGACTGTACGTAGCGTAGGTGTCCGAGGCAGCAAAGGAATTTGGTCAAAAGGTAGCTGCGTCCTTCCGAGTAATATTTAGATACCTTAGTCGCCTTTGAACTGACTAACGGATCTAAAATGGCTGCCGGGTCCCGTGCATTGAACCAAATGAAATTGTGAAGGTCATCGCCCACTGTACAAGGTCAGCAGTTCTATCTTCAGAGCCGTCTGACTCGTCTTCATTCGTGCGTAGTATGACGGTAGGGTGGGAAAAAAAGAAAGAAAGAAAATACGTTTATTTGCGGCAAACATGACGCATCAAAAGAAAACAACACAAAAAAATAACAAGTTGGGAGAAAACATGCGTCACATCAGGCCAAAACGGCCATCGCTCAGCATAATGAACTATGACGCCTACATTTTCTTATAAAAGCGAAGCGTGCTTACACGTGCGTAGCTTAGTCGTGGGTTGCTGTGAAGTAGTGCTTTAAGGGGAAAGCGCCAGGGTAGCCCGCGAAATTCAATTTTTCTTCCGATTTTTTTATTTTGCAATTTTCAGGTCAGTGTCGGGTTGTATCATCATCTGCCTAGCCTTTGCCCTACTATGTTGGGGTCGGCTTCCAGTCTAACCGACTATTTCGAAATAGTCAATGAAGACTCAAGAAGTATATAAAAATACGTCAAATCTGTCAAGGAAAATATTTTTCATTCCTCAAAAACATTCAAGTGAATCAGCTATAAAATTATTTAGTGCCCATAAACAATCTCGGTTTGATTTATTAGTTCAGGTAGGTACACAGGTTGTAATGTTTAGTATCGAAATTTTAATGTTTAGCTCGAAGGCTTGCAAGAATTGTCTATAACTTAGTGAAGTTTGTTGTCCATCAATAAAATTATGCTACGATTCGAGTAACCTTACCTCACAAGTAATATTACTAGGACATAAGACGATTTATCCGTAGCTTAGTCTAGAGGTCACAAGTCGAGGATAAGGTTTCTATTTTGGATTTCTCAGCTGCAGTCCTGGAGTCTGGGTGTGTGCCTGATTGATAGCCGTAGGTTTACATTACATGAGACTTAATCGCTCCGTCCCGGCGCGGGCCTCTGGCGGCCCATTACAATAGGAAATCAATTGTGTCTCATTAGCGAGGATCAAGCGATTAAACACAACTGGGGAAATAATGGGTGTTGTTTACGAGGTTTTTTCTCTCTTCTATATTTCTACGTATATTTACCCGGTGTTTTTGAATTGCCTGTGGCTTGCCATATGTTGAAGCAAAAATAAATGTTGCATTGTCTAAACAGTGTTGTTGAGACTATGCAACTTTTATTACTAAACTTCTTCATTCGTATGCCACAGGCAAGAAATTTGCATCGTGTCAATAGGGCTACGGGTAATACATAATTAATAATAACATTATTACATAATTAATAATAATGTTTATACGGGCTGAAAAATTCACACAAAATGTTCATTGACTATTCATACCACCCCAAAAAGCCAAAAACATACAAAGAGAAGAGGAAAAAGAATGCGCGAGTTGTGTAAGTGTGTGAGTGTATACGCAAGAATCCGATGGATGCGAGAAGCACTGAACCGGTCTAAGTGACGGTGCTTGGGGGAGGCCTATGTCCAGCAGTGGCCTCTTTCGGCTGAAATGAATGAATGAATATGTGTAAACAAGCAGATATTTTTCTTTCACCCCACAAAGGTCAGTACCGTAAAATGGGGTTACATTGATCAATTTTGATCAATTTTAAAATTCGAGGTTGAATATTTCTGTACTAAGAAGGCTGAAAAATTTACAAAAATAAATGTAATATCGGTTTTATGGGTTGTATATGTTTACATCAAAGTAATATTTTTGGACACTCCTTTATGAGAAAAAAAAAATATACCTAATCATCGTGATCAACTTCATACTGCATCGGGGATACTTTGATCGCACTAGTTTTTGGTACGTATTTTGATAGTAACCCCAAAAAACAAATTAATATCGGTCCACAAATGTTTGTGCTGCAGTTGTTTTAAGATGATGGTTTCTGGGTGGGGATTCTTTGATAAATACAAATAACTGTTTTTTTTTGTTCAAATCTATATATTTAAATCTAATAAAATTTAAGTTAAGTTTTTCATAAGTCGAAAGTTGTTATCAAAGTAACCCCGTAGAATCAAACTAACCCCATTTTACCGGTACCAAAAAGCTCATAACTTAACCTTTTATTTAGAAGAACTGTCATAAAGACACCAGAGATAAAATTTTGTATATATGAGCTAAGACTAACTTAGTTTTAGTAGTGAATTAACTTAACTGCCCCTGCTGTTATTCGAATAATTTGGCTAAAGTTATTAAGTTGGTTTAATTTTCAATGAATATAAATGGGTATTTAGACTGTTATAATAACGAAAAGCTCTTGGCGAGATATAACCTAGCGGTCAATCGATTTTAGTGAGTCCAGAGAGGCTAGACATTGGCGCCGATTCCCATATTCACAAACTAAACAAACTAAAGTTCAGTTCATCTTTTTCTTTCTATTTCATTAAGAAAAGGACAGAAGATACATATTAGTTTAGTCCTGTCAAATTAAGATACTCCATAGACAAGTTCAGAAATGATTAAAAAATTGGCTAGTTTAGTTTGTGAATTAGGGAATTGGCGCCAATGTGACATTCTATCTGTGAACGATGCTAGAAAAGTCAAAAATATACATGGGAGTGACATAAACTACCGAAAAACAGTAATTTCATATCTAAGTAGTCCGTGGTAATTTCGCTTGAAAAATCAAAATCAAAATATTTTTATTTCACATAAACCAACATGGGCACTTATGAAACGTCAGAAGCTAGGTGCACGGTTCCAATTGGTCGTTTCCTATGGAGAAGAACCGGAAAGAAACTCCATGGTTACTCTTTTAAAAATAATTGGCTTTTACAATGTTTTCGAGTTACAGTAGGTAATCGTTGTAGAAATACGAAACACTTTGCCCTTGTGTTTTCAGTACCCATTTTTTACATTTGGTATAAAAAATGTAAAATTTTGACATTAGATAAAATGATAATGGCAAATGATACGTATTTTGTGAATTTGTTAAAAATACGCACTAGCCGCGATTGGTGCGTGAATGGGTGTCCTTGCTTCGGAAAGCACGTTAAGCCGTTGGTCCCAGCTGCCATTCGTAGATCTTTGCCAGTAATTACGGGTCGTCAGAAGACCAAAAGTCAGATAACCAATCTTACCAATTGGTATAAGTATTACTCAGTAACTGGGTTATGGAGGTCAAATAGGCAGTCGCTTTGTGTAAAATACTGGTACTTAGCTGCATCTGGTTAGACTGGAAGCCAACCCAAACATAGTTGGGAAAAGGCTAGGTACTTGTAGATGATGAGTTAAAAAAATATGCACCACTATAACATTTTACGTCAATCACGATAAATAAACTACTCCATAGCCTAGACAGTGTACTCCATAGCCTAGACAGTGTACTCCAGTTCCAAAAGCAATTTACCTCACTGTCATCACCTTAGCCCTACCTCCCAACTCAGACGCAATACAATAACAATTTTGGCAGCACATTACGAACAGTTAACATACATATCAGCCACAACTTGTAGTGCTAAAACAGGACTGACGATACTGTTATTACTAGGCAAACGCCTAGATCTAATTTAGTGTGGTGTTTCTGCTCTAAATTATGTGAAGGCTTGGATAAGGTTGCAGGTACGGTCACCAAAAGAGATAAGTAACCAAGGTCGTCGGATAAAGTTGAAGTTTAGTAAGAAACCAATGGATGTTTTCGAATGTAATTTAATTTGATAAAATTAACTGTTTGTTTCATTTTTGTTTCATCATTTAATTTCATTCGAAAACATCTATCAGTTTCTTACTAAACTTCAACTATATCCGACGACCCTGGTTAATTATCTCCTTTGGTGACTGTACGGTCACGGTGTTATTACATTATTTGAATAATTGTAAATGTCTGCCGCATGTCAGATGACAATTGAGCTTAGAGAACCACCGATTGGGTCCCACTAAACGCACGTCGCCATGGCTGTAGGTCGAGTCGGAGATTCAGAACGATCTTAACTCATTCGAAAGGACTGGCCCTCACTCGCAAAAGACAGAATCATTTGGAAAAGGGTGAAGGTGGCCTTTGCCCTGCAGTGGGATAATACAGGATATATAGCTAGATAGAATTATTGTGAATGTGAGGAATATGTGAATATATATCTTCGCAGGATGGCTGGTAGCAGCTGGATGAGAGTTGCCGAAAATCGAGTTGAATGGCGAGCAATAGGAGAGACCTATGTCCAGCAGTGGACTGCTATAGGCTGATGATGAGGATGATGAGGAATATGTGGATCATTGTTTTTGAAGTGAAAACTTCTTTAGGCGCGTTGGGCATTTTTTGAGATGGGAAAAATCACCAAGGACTCTTTACCCGCGCCACCTCGAACCAGCTCTCGCGGTACGCGGGTGCCCTGTCAGTTTACCAAAATTTAATTTACAAATTTTTACTTGACAAGCAACGATTGGCAAAAACATGATTTGTTATTTCATCATTACACAACAACATGTTTGCCAAATAATTCACTTTACAAAATAATTACCCGATAAACTTTTCTTTAATAACGTGTTATTTGACAAACAATTCATTATCTTATAAAAAAACGTTTGGGATAAAAACGTTTTACATATTGACTTATTATTACGCAATTTCCTAAAAATGAAACTCATTCGTTCATCGACTCACTAATAGAAAAAAGAGGCTATTTTTAGTGGGCTACCCGGAACCGAACTAGTTAGATAAGGTTAATTATTTAAAACAAAATTGTTAGGTTAGGTTAGGTTAAAACTGTGACCCCTACGCACGAGCCGAGCTAGCGATGCGAGCGGTGCCGCGGCAGCGGCCGGCGAGTGCCAGAAACGACTAGATTATATAGAAAAAAATACTTGCTTGTAAATTATTTGACCCAAATGGAAAATACTGTCATGATCACTTTGTGTCTGGTTTAGAAAATCTATACATAGTATAAAACAAAGTAGCTCCCGCTGTCTGTAAGCTTAGATCTTTTAAACTACGCAACGGATTTTAATGCAGTCGCTAGTATATTGTAAAATGATAGTTTGTATAAACGTGATTTTTTCAAAAGAAATGTATAATTGATTAAATATCATCCGAAACATTTGTAAAGAGAAGCATTTGCCAAATAAATGTTTGTAAATTTGCGGAATGAGTTGTTTGTGAAATAAATAGAATACGAAACGTTGGTTGTAAACTAAAAATTTGTCAATAGAGTTTTGGTAAAACATTAGTGAACCCGGTACGCGTCCAGGTCATTTCGCTATTGTACTAATTTTGAAATATGTGGTGGAGAAAATAAACGTTATTATTATTATTATATCAACTTCGTAAAAACCTACCCATCTATTTCCAGATTACCAATGTGACAGTCATTGGCAACGACATTTTGCAAGGGAAAAATACCAAATTCATTGATGTTTTCCTGTAAACATGACTGAAATAAAAATACGTGAAAAATAAAGAACTGTTGACGGATTTCAATAATCACCTCAACGCGCGTTTTCCTTGATTTTGACTTAAAACATGTATATGTTGCAGTCAAAACTCTTAACCAGTCAAAAGTACTATTGACTAGCAAAATCAGTCAAAAGTACTTTTGACCGTATGCTTTAGTCAATAATACTTTTGACTGAAATAACAGTTAAAAGTACTTTTGCCCAATGGAGCTGGTTAAAAGTACTTTTGACTAAGTGATTCCGTCAAAAGTGGTTTTGACTGGTTGTATCAGTCAAAACTCTTAAAAAGTTAAGGTGGTCGATAAAAATAACGACAAACGCACATATAAATTTACAATCACGAATTATGTTCTGATTTTTTTAAATTTCAATTAAATTTAAAAATTATTTAAGAAAAGCGATTAACGTAATATAGGTACTGTGTTTTTATAACCTGTAAATTTTCTGATTACCTATTTTAATGACAATTTTTATGTGTATGTTTTCTTTGTATTGATTGTAATGCCAAATTTTTCGTAATAAACGATTTCACATTTAATAAATATTTTTTTTATTCACATCTAACGAGTTAATAGTGCTTTTGACTGATGCTTTATTGCAGTTAAAACTACTTTTGACGAAGAGCGTCAGTCAAAAGTACTTTTAACCGCAAATATGCAGTCAAAAGTACTACTAACCAATAATTTTCAGTCAAAAGTATTATTGACTAAAGCATACGGTCAAAAGTACTTTTGACTGATTTTGCTAGTCAATAGTACTTTTGACTGGTTAAGAGTTTTGACTGCAACATATATACCGATTGTAAAAAGACCCATAACGTAGCTGTCAACTACGCATTCTGTACATCAAACTAAGTAACATTACACAAAAATAATTGCTGCGACACTAATTTCATTTTTGGTGTAAAAATTTGCTGTTCGGGGTAGTGCGCAATGTAATATACGCCAATATTGTGCGTATGAGCGCATGCGTATACAGTTTGATATGTAGTATTATAGTGTATTTTATGATGTAAAATAAAACAAAGAAACTCACCAACAACACTAAGATGGACCCTCCTAACTAAAGGAGGGTGAGTAGAGATCTGGCACTCGTAGAACCCCTCATCTCTTTCGCTGACGTACTGGATCAGGAGTCGCCAATCGTTGGGATGTTCGAAGGCCAGAGAGTAGCGGGAGTCAGCTGAGTATGTATGGCGGCCGAAGGAGAGAAGGTGAAGTTCTTCGCCTCGGCGGCGAACCCAGGATATCTGGGGAAAGAAAAGGTTTTAGTTTGGTTCATATTTGTTTATGTGAATGATGTTTGCTGTTGCGGCCAAGTGTTTAAGTAAGTACGATCGACCGCGTAGTTTCTAAAGCTACGCTTTCCTAGAAAAGTAGTGGCCTCCACATGCGTCCGTAATTGAAATTGAAATTGTTTATTGAAATAATTGATTAACATAAATATTTACAAAATAGGGCCTTAAACTAGAGGTAGGTAAGAAATAATTGGATTCTACCTGAACTAGGAAAAAACCTTTATCTCGGGTATCTCACTCAAGTGCTTATACATAAGTTCGGGTAGGTGTAAAAAGAAGACATACGTACTCTAGTATTGTTTTTATATTTAAAATAGTAATTAACAGTATTTTCACAAGTTTTTTATATATTATCGCTTTATAGCCTATACACAACGGGTACTCACGTTTGCAGCACGTTTATGTGACTTAAGCAATCATTTTGCACCACCTGCCAGCTCATCACTTCATAATACTATAATCACTTCACCAAACACAAGTGGGCAATTATTATTACAATGTCTCAATTTGATGAGATAATATCAGCACAGAAGACCCTAGAGGATAGCTTTACCCGGAAGATGAGTGAGTTGGAAGCGCAAATACAGTGTGCAGGACCGGCCAAAGATACCGTAGCGAGGGTAGCCGAAGAGTTTCGCACCTTCAGGGAGCTGATCTTCAGCATGCTGAGTCTGCTGAGAAGGCAGATCAGTGAGTGTGCTCGACAGGTTGACGGGTTGGAGACCAGGCATCGGCGGAAGGCACTCATTTTCCAGGGCATAGCAGAGGTTGATGGGGAAGTCAGCAGCGCAATGATCCAGGAGGTGATAAGCGAGAAGCTGTCCCTTAAAACTATCACTGCATCCTCCATAAAAGTCTGCCACAGACTTGGCGTAGCCAAAAAGGATCACCATAGGCCTATCCTAGTCAAGTTCTCCAGCTATGAAGACAGGTCTGCGGTATGGAGAGCGAAGACAGGACTGAAGGGGTCATCTATCTCTGTCAAGGAGTTTTTGACTAAGACCCGACAATCCATCTTTGGGAAGGCGCGGCTTCACTTTTCTATGCGGTCGTGTTGGACTCAAGACGGTGTCATCGTTATTAAAGCCCCTGATGGCAGCAAACATAAGGTGACATCATTTGAAGAACTGAGTCCGCTGCTGGTGAAGTATCCCCGGTTTCAAACGTCTGGAGATAGCCTGAAAAACAAGACGCGTTAGTTATGGTATCAATCTTCAATTATTTCACTTTAATATTTACGCATTAGACACCCATTAAGTATTTAGGATTTCCTTACCTTAAGAGTTTGCTATCTTCCACTGTTTGTTATTTTTTTTACTTTTGCCTTGTATTCTTGCATAGTACTAAATTATTTGTCTCTGTTCTCTTTCTCTTCGCAGGTCTCCGAGTTGACAATAATTATACTAGTAACGCATACTTTCGGATTTTTACCCTCAACTGGATTTATTTTTCACTTTTTGTTTTCATTTATCTTAAGTTTGCATGTTTCTAATGTCATTGTCAACTATTGTCATTGTCAATCAAAGTAAACGTCATAATCATAAGTAAAATTTTTTACAAGTTTGGATACGTTCGCGGAAAATGTAATGTCTTTTGAATGCTTAATGGGTGCGTTCGGAATTATTAAAATTAGCTGAAGAATTCCTTTATCGCTACTACTTTGTAATTTGTATGTATGTAACTTTTCTTGTTTTTTTTCGTATTGTGTTCATTATCTGTAATGATGATGTTAGCTGGCGGGTGGTGCAGAGATGCAAACGTTCTACCAGTATTTCGTGTAGGTTTATTTTTAGTATATTCGTATATTTATATTTATTTAGTATCTATATTTGTTTTTATTGTATTTATTTAATTTGTATCCATGACAACATCTGATAGCGAATCTTTTTTCTCTGCTAACGAATCCACTGCCTCTTCTGGTGATGATAGCTTTTGTTCTGTTACGGAAAGCCTTGGTGAACTTTTACGTCTAAGTTTCAGCCATAATCTTGGCCGGCTGTTTAACGTCTGTCATATAAATGCTCAAAGCATTCCAAGCCATTACAATGAGTTGTATGAAACTTTTTCGAACAACAACGTCCATGCCGTCCTGATTTCTGAAACTTGGCTAAAACCTGAACTTTTATCCACCTCTTACTCTCTCCCAGGATTCGTTCTTTTGCGGAATGACCGAGTCGGTAGAAGAGGGGGTGGTGTAGCTATATACCTTCGTGCTGATCTTCCTTTCAAAGTTCTCTCTACTTCTTCCTGTAATACTTCGGCTGAGTTTCTTTTTCTAGAGGTCTGTGTCAAAGGAGCTAAAACCGTTCTTGGTGTTGTGTATTGTCCCCCCGCACTTGATTACTTCACCGAGTTCGAATCGGTCCTAGAATCTTTAGGTTCGGAGTATGCACATCACATAGTCTTGGGGGATTTCAACACCAACCTCCTTGCCCACGACTCCCATCGATCCCGTAAACTTCTGCATCTGGTCGAGTCAGCTAGTCTGCATGTGCTGCCTCTCCAACCAACTCATCATAACACTGCCGGTGATGATACTTGGCTCGACTTGATCCTCACCTCAAATCCTTCCCTAGTCTCCTCACATGGTCAACTTGACGCTCCTGGTTTTTCCCATCATGACCTTATTTTCCTGTCTTATGTCCTTAAATCTCCTAAACCCAAACCTACGATCCAGTACAGGCGTGCCTTTGCGCGGATGAATTGTGAGAAACTTGCACAAGATGCTTCTAATATTGACTGGGCACCCCTGGAGGAAGCCACTACAGTTGACGATAAAGTTACGATTTTTAATAATGTTGTAGTTAAGCTGTACGACACCCACGCTCCTATCAGGCGAGTCAAGCTAAAGCGCCCACCTGCGCCATGGATGAATGTGGGAGTCCGGATGGCGATGCGACGGAGGGACCGCGCGTTTCGGAAGTTTAAAAGGGATCGGTCGGATGATAATTGGACCCTCTTCAAAACTGCTCGCAATCGTTGTAATCAGATGATACGCAATGCTAAACGTCGCCACATTCTTGATAACATCACTTCTGCTTCTCCTGCTGATATCTGGAAATTCCTTGGAACTCTAGGTATCGGCAAATCGCGGCATTCAGACCTTCCTAAAGCATTTGGCTTGGACGATCTAAATCGTCATTTCTCCACTGTTCCTACCCTTGATAATCCAACCAAATGTCAAACCCTTGACTTCCTTGCTGGTCTGACGCGACCCAATATTACTCCCTTTGCCTTCACCCCAGTCGACCCGGGAGAGATCAAAACGATTATCCTGTCCATCAAATCCAAAGCTGTTGGTTGTGATAATATCAGTCGACACATGATCGTGACAGCGGTTGATCAGCTACTTCCTGCAATTTCCCATATAGTTAACTTCTCCCTCTACTCCGGTGTTTTCCCTTCCCTGTGGCGGAAAGCCCATGTTCGACCACTACCTAAAATCCCTAATCCCACTCTTCTCAGTCACTTTCGTCCAATTTCCATCCTTCCCTTTTTATCCAAAGTACTCGAGGCCTGTGTACATAAACAATTCTCCAACTTCATTCACAAAAACTCCCTCATCAGTCCATTCCAATCCGGGTTCAGGCCCGGGCACAGTACTGTTTCTGCTCTCCTTAAAGTGACTGACGATATAAGGCGAGGAATGGAAGACACTAAAGCTACAGTTCTGGTGTTGATCGATTTTTCGAATGCTTTCAATACCGTCAGTCACGAAGTCCTTTTGTCCATCCTCTCCTATCGCATGGTCTCTCACGAGGTTCTGGAATGGTTTTCTTCCTATCTTCGGGGGCGTCAGCAATCAGTTCTCGCTGGTGACTCTAGCTCCAGCTGGTGTGATCTTGAAACTGGCGTCCCTCAAGGCGGCATTTTATCTCCACTTTTGTTCTCTATCTTTATAGATCTCATAACTTCGGAGCTTCAGTGTGCGTATCATCTTTACGCTGACGACTTACAGCTCTACTGTCAGGCAGGTGTTGACAGCTTATCCGGTGCGGTCGAGGAGCTGAATCGGGATTTACGAGCTGTCAAAAATTGGTCTGATCGCTTTGGTGTGGCGGTTAACCCAACCAAGTGTCAGGCTATCATTGTAGGGAGCCCCCATAGCTTGAGGAGGCTGAATGGTTTAACGGTGCCACCGGTTATCTTTGATGGCACAGTGATTCCGTTTAGCTCTGACGTCAAGGATCTGGGTTTGCATGTTGACACTTGCCTTGACTGGCGTAAGCAGGTCGCGATTGTGAGCAAGAAGGTCACTGGAACGTTGCGGTCGCTCTATCGCTTGAAAAATATTCTCCCATCACACATTAAGGCATTGCTTGTACAGTCCCTTATCTTCCCCATAATTGACTATGGTGATGTGTGCTACTATGACCTGAATGCAGATCTCCTCAATAAACTTGACCGACTTCTTAATAACTGCATTCGATTCGTTTTCAATCTTCGCAAGTATGATCATGTGTCCGCACATCGATCACTTTTAAAGTGGTTACCTATCCGGCAGCGCAGAGCGTTGAGGGCTTTGACAACCCTGTTTTCTCTTCTTCACAAACCCACTTCTCCTTCTTATCTGACTTCTCTTTGTCAATATTTATGCTCTGCACACAGCAAGAATCTTCGGTCCGAGAATAATCGTCTGCTTCGTTGTCCTTCTCATCGCTCTGGTTTTATAAAGTCTTCTTTCTTTGTCCAGGCGGTTTTCCTTTGGAATGCGCTCCCTCAGAATATCAGGACGGTAACCAATCGGTTCACATTTAAAGTGAAAGCTCGAGAACACTTACACAAGAAGTTGGCAGATTCGTCTCAGAATTGAGTTGTCGTAGGGTTTCTTGTTTATGTCTCATAACTTTTTATTTTTTTATTTTTTATATATATATATATATTTTGTTGTATGTATGTATATATGTATTTATTCTTATATCTTTTATAAATATTTTCTAATTTTTTTTTTCACTGTTATTGCACCTGCTGTGAATTGTCTCTGCATCACCCTAAGGTAGACTGGTAGAAAATGCCCAAGGCATTAAGTCCGCCTTTGTACAGTTTTTACTTGTGCATAAAGTTTTAATAAATAAATAAATAAGTTAGGTATCTGAAATTCATGAAAATAATAAATAATTTACCTACTTTAATTATGATTATGTTCAAATTGAGCAAAATAGTATGCTACTTTTTGCATCATAGTAAGACATTTTTGCAATGGTATTCTGTTATGATTCGTTCATTTTCTGTTTGATTGTTCTGTTATAATATCCAAATACATAGCATTTTTTAAAATACTGGTGAAAATGAAAAACTTTCATGATGTCCGTTATAAATATGACGGAAACGCTCTTTTAGGAAAACGTAGCTTTTGGTTGAATGTCACTTGCATGTTATACTACAACACGGTATATTTGCTTAAGTGACTGCTAGATATTCACAACCTTATTGAAGTTTAAATTTACTGGGAATTGTACGGTTATTTTTTCTTGTGCAGAAAGTTTAAATAAACGAAGCAATTATGAATTCAGGTAAAAATATTATGCATCTTTCCACTACACTGTTTTGTTATTATCTCTTTTGTTTCATTATTTACATATAAATGTTATTATTATTTTTAACCAATGTTTTCATTGCCGGCTGGAATATCTTTTTACCACAACATGAGCTACTTATTTTCGGACTATTTTCGTTTCGTACTGACACACCAGAGAAGTAAAATATAATAATATATTATGTCGGAAGTACGTCAGCAATTCGGTTGATGATTCGGGACGCCGCCACGAGGTGGCGCTTGACAGAACCTAGGCTGAGTTCGTGGGAGTCGATGAGAGCGCTACAGAGCGATATGTAGCTTCTCTTGGACATTGGACATCGTACGGACAACATGTGCTCAGTAACTGCCTCGCGTTCCGTATCTAGTTGTGTCGTGTATCTACAGTTCGTAAATTATAATCTAATTTTGAACTGCAAACGGTTTTTCTATTGCGCAATAACCAACACTACCCCATAGTACGCCCACAGTAATTAAAATATGGCTGATGATAACGAGAGACATGTACATTCTCCGTCATATACATTAGTACTTCTAATACATTGTGTCTTCCCCAACCTTCCCAGGTTTTAAAAAACTGTTACTTGTTATTAGGCAAATGATTACATCAATAAATTGAGCTAGTAGCTCTTATCTGCTAATGAAACTGTGATAACTCGTATTTTAGGTTATGGAAATGTACTTTTTGACTGTTCAATGTGGCTGTCTAGAAGAAGATTTATATTTTGACACAGTGGAGAAATGGAGAGACTCTAGGAATACCGTTTCAAAAAGTACAACTATAGTGGATTATATTATTGTCACAGCAAAAAGCACTCTCAACATCAAATAATAAAAGCTAAAAACATACGCTAGAATAAACATAGGTTGTACACTAGTTTTATAGCCTTTTTGCTCATAATATCATAATTCTAATGCATGAAGCAGTCATAAAACAGCACACTCTTACCAGAAAATAGATAGTACAGAAAGCCCGCTCCATACAACGATCGAAAACCCACGCACACATAGACGCGTACGTGCGGCGATCTCAAACAAATGACAGTCGAGAGTACGTTTTCACTCGCTGTACGTGAAGCGTGTCTATGTGTGCGTGCGTTTTTGCTCGTTGTACGGAGCTGGCCTTCCATATCTATCTATTCTTTGCTCTCGCGTTGTTTGCAGCATAAAATGAGACAGAACAGATGTTTAACTTTGCGTCTCGGAGTGCGTAATGGGATTCTGTGGTTCTTTGCTGCATAATAATTTCTGTGAGAGGATTTAATATTATAATATACTGCAGATCTCTTGTGTCAGTATGAGTAATACGACTATAAGTCATGCTGTGGTTAAAAGTTTTCCAGTTGGAAACGTTTGTAGTAGGGTTGACTGCCCACGGAATACCAAGTGAAGTAAAGTCAGAAAAATGAATGTTTTGCAGAGTGACTATCAACTTAATATGTCCGTATAATCAAATCACAACTATCAATATTTGACAGTTGTATGAAATAGCTATAACATGACAAAATCACGTAGTGTGTCAATTTGTAAAACAAGAAATTTCCCTGATTGTACCTATAGTATGACAAGAGATTGCATCGCACGCATTCAAGTTTTGGCAATTGAAATGTCAAAATATGTCATTCCCTCCACGGTCATTGATTCTTAAACTGGTTTGAACGTCACTCATTGAGACTATTTTATTACTTCGCTACAAACCTAGAATCAATTTTGGCGTTTAATGTCTATATTATTCTTTAGCTTTTAACGCAATTGTTATGGTCAATTGCAGATAGATCAGTGGAACCTTAGGCTCGTGATGGTTATTTTACTATTATTGCAGCTCATGTGCATAATCTACTTACCGTTTTCTCCCCCAGGTCATGCACTCGACAATGTAAATGCACGCGACTGCCGAGCTGAGCCGTCACATTATTAGTAGAAGCATCATCCTCGAAGAACGGCAGAGGCTCAGAAGTAGTGGTAGACGGGTCCTCTTCGTGGTCTTCATATGTTTCTGTGAAGACTTCGTGCCAGAAGGGACCGTTGATGATTTTCTTGTCACCGGTTTTGAAATCTGTTGGAGAAATTTTGAGGTTATTTTTTGTCAGTAAGTTTGGTGGATTATGGCTACTGCTGAATATAGACTTAATGGATAATAACGTCTTTTCAATATCCAAAAACATAGCTTAGCTCGCAGATTCTCGAGCTAAGCTTTACAGTTTAGGGCAAAATAAATCCAGAAAGAATGATTAAGACCAGCCGGTAATAAATTTGAAAACTGCCAGGCATAAAGTAATTACTTAGCAAAGGAACGAGCATTGATGACAATGCTCGATTACTTTGGGTCATTAAATCCAGGTTTCCACTCGACGTTTTCCTTCAACGAAAGCCAGTTGTGTCTTAAGTGAGCAAAGAAAATACGAATGACATGAAGAAAGTTACATAATTTGATATATGCAAAGATTTTGAAGCCAAAACTTTGTGATTCTAAAATGGATCCTTAAACCTTCAACAACTAGGGTACTTTGACACAATCTATAAAGGCTGACATTGAATAAGTAATAGATTTTATAAAAAAAAAAAAACAGGACATTGCATTTAGGTAATTTACTTGTATAGTAATCTGTGGAAACTGTTTCTGGATTGTGTTGAACTAATTGTATACTTATGTTTGTTATTGCATCTGTTTGTTTCCCAAATAAAATAAAATAAAATTGCTGAGTGGTGATTTTTTTAGTAGGAACATTTGATCCTTATGATTGACCCTATCGATTGGTGCCGTAAAAGTATAGGATGCTAATTTTTCGGATTTTAGTCAGTTCGATTCCCGGGTATGGTAAGCGTGATTTTTTAAAATAAAGGAATGTTTCCTTTGAGTAAAATTTGCTGTCTTCAGTATTTAGAGTACTTTTCTTCCAGGTACGCTTCAAAAATTCCACCCTGTATATACTCGTATATTATAAGTACTTATATATTATAATAAATAGTACCTATGTACTATGTATTGTATAATAGTATGTGTTGTGTTTAATAGTATGTATGTATTTATATGGTGTACATAATAAGGAGTATTCTATTCTATTCTATGTATGTGTATTTTTAAACTATTTATTTATGTATTTTTGTACGTTTTTTATTAATTATAATTCAATAATTTTAATAGTTTTTTTTTATCCTTGTTCCTCTCAACCAAATCACCTGCCATCTAATCTCTTCACCACCCTTGGTTGACTGGTAGAGAATTCCTAAGGCATTAAGTCCGCCTTTGTACTTTTGTGTGCGAAAAGATTAAATAAATAAATAACATCTGAGTTATAATTTGATTACTTCGCCTACAAAGGCAGCAGACAGCCTTGATTCAAAAGGTTTACTCGGATAGAAGAAATAATATTTACTATTATTACACAAAATATGTTAAAAACATACTATACAGCCATATTGAGGTCGAAATATAGCACAATCAGCCTATAATGTTCTCACTACTGGGACACAGGCCTCCTCTCGGTGAGAGGGAGTGGGCCGTAATCCACCACGCGGACCCAGTGCGGGTTGGTAGATGTCACATGTCTTTGAATTTTGGTTCTGAGACATGCTGGTTTCCTCACGATGTTTTTCTTCACCCTTTTGAGAGCAGTGGTGATGAAATAATTTACACACAGTAAAGCATCTGTCTGGGTTGAAGCCTAGACCTACAGCTCATAACTCTCGGGCGTTATCACTGGGCCACTACTGCTCTCAAGACAGAAATAAAATGGGAAAATTATAATATAATAATATACCTAACATATTTGTAGGTTGAGGATGCTACAAGATCTCTTTTGTTCTATTTGTAGATTCAGAAGGATTCTAAACAAAGTACGTTTTATTTAGAATCCTTTTGAATCTGCTATCTTCTATTTTCAGATACATTGTTGTCATCGGTGGATTATTATGTTATAAAGTAAAACGGAGTTCTGGCCCAGACGTATGAACCTACAGTTTTTCCACAAAGTGGATCCTATTTATATCTTGTCTTAGTAAATATAGAAATATTTGTAGCATTAAATTTATGGAATTCGATGCCTCTTTTCTCTTGTGGGTATCCTAATTATATTATAGGTAGTCGTCCAGACCGAATCTCGGCCATCTCAGCCTAGACGGGTCAGACGGATATTAAAGTGCACAAGTGCGAGGGCACATATGCACTCTCTATTGCCTCACTCTCAAAGTTCTAGTAGTAAATTACTACTATAGTGTGGCCTACGAGAGAATGCAGGCTTGACACCTGTCAGTTTCATACAAATGAATACGTGTTTAGCGAATTTGATCTTTATTAGCTACTAGAATTGTCGTACTGACAAGTGTCAGGTACGCAATATTTCGCTGCCCAGACTGTAAGTGATTAAATCAATGTTAAAGATAAAATTTTACTTGGCTCTATTTAATACTTATGGTGATCACAAATCTCTTGATTTTTTTCTCTAATTTTTCGTTTATGACGATCTAATTTATTAAAACGATTGTCAAAAACCAATTCATCATTTCAGCCGAAAGACGTGCACTGCTGGACATAGGCCTCCTCCAAGCACCTCCAATTCGACCGGCTCTGTGCTTCTCGCATCCAACGGGTTCCTGTGGCCTTCACAAGGTAATCGGTCCACCTTGTGAGAGGCCTTCCAACGCTACGTCTTCCGGTACGCGGAAAAACCAATTATTCTGTGGAAAACGTTTAAGAACTAATTATTTTCCCGACATCTGAAAACAAAATTCCAAAAGTCCAATTTAAGTCTAATCTACAACAGGCCAAATTGCCTAAACAAAGCTTCCAAATTGGACAATTTTTCCCCGCAAAGGCAACACGAAATATTTTCCTTAGAAACATCACAAATTAAAGGAGCCAAGCGTTGAAAGCTTAAAAGAAATCCGGTTAATTACTAATTAGGGTGACTTTTTCCCCCGAAGAAAGTCTGGGGCACATTGAGGGTAGAATTAGGAGCTACCATAATACAGTTTAGTGGGTACTGGAGTAGAACTGCGGCTACTGCCAAGACTTATACATAATGCTCAAGAAGGTTTTGCGAAAAAGGTAAAAAGAGTATCCATTGGTGGCGTATTCAATAAGTCGTATTTGACACACAGGACCTCATGCTTAGCAGTAGCGCTTGCGACCACTAGACTAAAGAGTCAGTCTGTTTAAGTGGGCATAAAATAATAATAACATAATATTATTAATATAATTATATATTTTCTTTTTGATATAAATTTTCTAAGCTAGGCTTTTACTTCAAAGAGTCTTATGTCTGAGACGTTTCTAAAATGAGAAAAATATTTATTCAAAATATAAAAAAATGGTAACGAAGACGTACTTTTTAGGTTTCCTTACCTCAAAGGAAAAACGGAACCCTTATAAGAACATTTCGCTGTCAGTCTGTCAAGACCCTATTTCTCAGGAACGCGTGCTGTTATCAAGTTGAAATTAATATCAAATATTCAAGGCTGCAATCCTTTGAAGCAGTGAAAAATCAAACTTCTAAGTCAACGCAATCAAAAGAAACAGGCGTTTATGTTCCGTTTTTGCCGCATATTTTCAGGGTACTTCCCGTTGACCGTTTATTTCTTACACATATAACCTATTTTACAATTTAACACTAAAATATATATAGATAATATCTACAAGTGTATAATAAAACGAAAACAAAAAAAAAAGACAGGAACTCATTGGGCATCAAAAAATTCGTCCGCATCGCTGTCAATGGGATATCTATTTCTTTAGGTATTTTATTTTGAGTATGTTAGACAATGGTGTAGACTTCTATTTATAAAAGTCTATGTATTCATATATTACCCAAATATAAAGCTTTGAATATCAGAATGGTTACTAGTTATTTAATATGTGTAAAAGTAACTATGAATATGGTATGTAGGGAAAGGATTTTATGAAATAAAGCACAGAAAGACAAGCTAGACATTTATTTCAATTTAGGCTTGCCAGTAATTAATCAGAAAACTAGTTGTCCGTTCCAAATCTAGGTCATCATGGAGAAGAAGGACAAGAAACTCCATGGACACTCTTTGGAATGGGCATCTAGCTTCATATTTTCTGACTGACCAACTACTTGACAGTTCAAATGTGCTTGTAAATGGTTTAATTGAAATAAATGCTTTGAGTTTGAACGTATACTATGCTGTGCACTCACAGAGAGCACTAACACACTGGGACGCCTCTGGCTACCTGCCGTAGCCAAATAAGTAGCCAGTGGCTACTGACTCTCAGTCCTGGGGATCAGCTGGCCAGTGAGTGAGGGAAGCGTAACTTACTTGTATAAAAAATACTGGCGACTTGGCTACACGTCGCCTGGTCACCAGAGTATCCAGTCTCCACGTAGGGGCTGGTCGGTCGTGGCTACGAAATTGGCGACGTCGCCAGACCGTAGCCAAGTGAGTTAACTGTCATACATTTTAATGCGAATTGTTTGGATACGTATCCGCCGGGGACGTCGCCATGGTGTCCCAGTGTGTTAGCGCTCTAAGAGTCGAAAGCATTGAGGGTCCGGCCTTCACGAAAAACCTAGCGTGTACCTTCGATAAAACAACGAACACGTAGTTCACATGGGTGAAAAACGTGTCCGATGCTATAATATTGATTCTCTGCGCGACCGTCGACTAACACAGGATCTAATGGAAATCACTTCCAATATTGCTTAAGTATTTGTAAGACAATAAATAAACATCGTATAAATCCTTCTCCCTAGTTTTAACTACAGAGCTGTAAAAATCTAGACATGTCTTTTACCCTTTCGTGGTAATATAGAAATCGATCACTTCGATGTATTTTTCGTCGTAACAACATTTTTGCAATTTATGTACGGGTTTTATTTCAATTACGTGCGTACCTTCAATAAAAGGTAACAATATACTATTTTTATGTCTGTATAATGTTCTATTTCCTTTGCAATCATAGTCCGACAAACGCTAAAGAATTTTCTTTAGCGTTTGTCGGACTATGACATTTATTTAATGGCATTTATTTAATCGAACCTTTAATAATTCACATTTTATGCTACTAAAAAGATTTAATTAAAGGTTCGCAAAAGGTTCGTAAAGAGGCGCAATCATTATGTTACAGTGTTTAATAACTGTAACATAATGATTGCGCCTCTTTTTGTGAACCTCAAATAATTCTTATTTTGGGATTTTGAAAATACAAATTTGTGTTTTGGTTAGTCATAGTTATAACTAGCGATGCCTCGTTAAGCCTTTTCGCCGATACAATACCGATACTGATTTTACCGATGCTCTTATAAAAATATCGGCGATACCGATACCGATAAGCTTATTGAATTCAAAAATCAAGGTAAAATCTATATACATATAATAAAATTGTAGAAAAGTGGTGTCTGTACAATGGAAATATATAAAAAAAAAGTAGCAGGGGTTGTTATTATATCGATGCCGAACCCGAAAGTGTAATTAATTTTTTTTTCTTATTGTCTGTTTGTCTGTGTGTTTGTGCACGCTAATATCAGAAACGGCTTATTCGATTTAGATTCGGTTTTCACTAATATATTGTAGTAAGCTTCACTTAACATTTAGTGTTTATTTCATGTCAATCGGTTCATAAATAAAAAAGTTATGTCAATTTAAAGAATCACGGCGAACATTTGTTAAGGTAATACAGAGAAACATTACTGTAAAGTAAATTTTTAGCTACCCAAACGACGGTATGTGTAATTTAAAATGTGCTGCCCGAAAAGTCACTATTCCACGCGGACGAAGTCGCGGGCACAGCTAGTAATAAATAAAACACAAGTTAGGTTACCCGAGTGCGAAGCCAAAGCGGGCAGGCGAAACAAGACACTGAATAAAGCGCGGGGTTTCCCTGAGCATAGTTAGTTCGTGCCTCGTTTGCAACGAAATAGACGAGACAACACGCGCGTTTACATTACATTTTTAAAGCGCGAAATTTGAAAAGTATCGTTGAATCGGCCATAAAAATATCAGCAATGCCGATATATCGGCAAACTTCGAGTATCGCCGATATATCGGTATCGGTATCGGATGCATCCCTAGTCATAACCTAACCTAACCCTTTTGATCGAGGTACCCTAGCTTAGTTACTGCGACCAATTAGACTCGCGTGTGGTTGGTCACAGTTTCAACCTAACCTAACCAGTTTGGTCGGGGTAATCTAGCTTAGTTACCTACTGCGACGATATGCGAGAAATGACCAGTAAGTTTAAAAGAGTGTGCATCATTAGAAGTGCAAAAAGATTTTAGAGGATCATTAAATTAAAAAGTGTCCATCATTACAATATTATGAGGTTTTTAGACGGCCAGTTAAATATTTCCCAGAGATAATCGACATAAAGAAATCTGGCGCAAAGCTCAGATAATAAGCGTGATACTCGTTCCTGGTCTGTACCAGACGTCTGTACAGAAGTGGCCTTTACCCAGACTGAGAGAGAGAGATTCTAGACCCACCGTTGAATTTTCATCGGTTATTCGAAATATATACCTATACAATAAGCTGTTCCTTGCATTTTGGCCGTGTATGTACTGCACTTTTGTATGAACCGCTTTTTTTTTTTCGAAACCGAATATATTTTGAATGCTAAGGTCTTCCACCCAGTATCAATTTACCTGACACTTAAAAACTTTTTCTTGTATTAGTATTATCTATTTCTTCACTACTCTGTGGCTACACCAATCGCGTTCAGAACGAAGAAAATTCCAAGAAAATCTTAGTTGCTAAGCAATAAATAATAAAATAAGGCCTGTAGAGTGCGTTTCAACAAATAGTTCCTATGCCGTTATGTTGGCAGCAATGTATACCACTTCTCATTTTTCACCACTCCTTAATGTTTTGTGCATGATTCTAACACGGAAACCTTATAAATCTTTAAAAAATCCGCAATATCACATTCCCATATCTACTATCTTGACAGACGGGCACAAAACACAAATATTCCTAGCGGAGGACAGGGGGGCCAACATAACGGCATAGGAACTATTTGTTGAAACGCACTCTAATAAATCTGAGAAACCTGTCTGTGGACCAAGGAATTTACGAGATAGGCAATAATTTCAGGGTAGGTTAATACAAAGAGAAAAGCTAATTAGACAACAATTTGCAGACAGCTGGTAATAAGATTTATTCAGATTACAGAGAATTTAGGAAGTACTTACGTGGAGATAATAATAATTTCGAGAGTCATGAAATTATGACTTTAAAATGTCCGATTCAGTCCATTTGCGCCGCTAATGATAAAAGATTTTATTTTTGTAAGTGCACACATGAGCGACACGCGCCAATGGCAGAGGCAACTGCGACCGTCGACAACGCGCCGCTCGTGTATTTGAGTATGGTGCTCAAATACACAAGCGCCATGTTGACGACGGCTTGTGGCTAAGTAATATAACAACCGCAGGAGTCGATCGATCAGTTTAAATCCACCACTAGGTACATAAATTATAAGCAAAGGCATAACAATTTAGCCTGTACATTATATCCCAAAAAGATAGTACAAAATGTCTTTTGTGTTCGAATTTCACATATTATCCCAAAAATACCTACAGATTCCATTCGTTTTGTAACAGAACCCTAAAAAACTGTTCCAACCTACAACTGTTTTCTCACAGAAGTTTTTCACTACATAAAATGACAAAAAACATGGCAGACACGAAGCAGGCTATTGCCATTACAACACAAATCGAAGGCGAAATATCGTGATAAGCTGAAGTAAATATTTTTGTAGGAGGTTCTACAAATCATTTTGTTGCATGAACATTTGATAGGAATGGAAATTCTATGTGTTATGGAGTTCATGAATATTTTGTTTGTGTTATGTAAGTCCGTGGCCACGAGCTAAGTGCACGAGCAAACGACACGTGTCTTGCGACAGCGACTTCGAACAAAACAAATGAAAGACGATGTTTAGAGCATGCCACGAGTCACTGCGGCGCCGTTACTCCCTAAGCACGAATTCGACATATCTGCCGAAACTACGGGTATTTCTTACTCCGTATTACTTATTCCGAGGCCACACTCGTTAGTGTGGCCCGTTGGAAACGCCGATAATTATCGCCATAAGTTGTGGCTGCACCTACGATTAAAGTTCCCGTTGGTGTGGCCCGGGCATTACAGCTGACTTAAGATTAACGAACGAACTAAGAATGAATGATATCACTATTTGACAGTTTTTCCTAATTCCGGCGTGGTTTTGCCCGCTAAATATACGTCACTTATTTTGACAGATCAACTACTTTCGACGGGATCGCATCTTCGTTAACGGACTTAGAGAGTAAACACCCAGATGACGCGGGCGCGTGTCGCTTGTCGCATAGCTCGACGGTGAACAGGGCCTAACGTGTATTTTTTGGCTGGTAAGTCGCAAATCTTGTACCTTTGCCTAAAGCAGTGCGGAAAAAACAAAACAGGATACGGTTCCAATTTCAAGATAAATGTGTTCTTTTGTTTCGAATAACTGCGATAAATCAGCTTGTTTATGAGTTCACATCGATGCCTGCATACCTATAACTGTAGTAAACTGTGTGTACTGACAGGATTATAGCCTATTTGGTGCTTCAATGCAACCTTTATGGATACTTTGAAAAGTAGATGGCAGAAATACGAGACAATCGTTAATTTGTACAAAGTATAGAAAAAAAAACGGTAGGAATAAGAATTGGCTGACAAATCAACAAGGATAAGAATGTAAAAATGTAGCACCATAATTATGATTAATTTTTTACAGTACAAAACTGTGGTTAAAATACTCGTCCCGGTACTGAGAGCTCGTAAAGCTCTCACACTACATTGTGCAAATGAATATATAAATTATTTACAATAATGGCCTTTAAAGTGTCGGAGCCTAAGGCATTAATTTACCAAAGAGACCTTTTCAATTAATTTATATTTTAGCTGTTCTACGATAGCACTGACATACAGTAAAGGTCAATATCGTAAAGAAACTTCGATTAAAATAGTCTGAAAATTTCAACAGGCAGTGAACAAACGTGTTGAACAATACTCGTTCATTCCCTGTATGACTTGCCCGTTGGTCTCGTGGCCCTAAGCGCCACTGCCGTCTTGGGTTCGATCCCAGGTCAAAGTGTTACTGGGTTTTCCCATTAGGAATTTCTCAGTAACAATCCGGAGTTCGGAAATGTTCGGTGTGATACAGCCATGCATCGCAAAGCATGTTAAACCGTTGGCCCTGCGCCTGATCTCTATCCAATCGTGTCATCTGGAGTGCCGTCCCATCGGACAATGAGAGTGAGGGAAGAGTGAGTACACACACGTGTCTGCACACACTTGTGCACTATAATAATTCTGCACCGAAGACTGGTCTCCGCTGAACTTGGTCGCTACGGCCGAAATTCGGTCCGGAGGACTTTATTTATTCTTTGTATGAGAAGAAGCCTTTATCTCGTGAGACAGTGCATCACCCCACTACCAGCATGAAGGGTTTTGAAAGATATTCATAACCTATTACTTGATATGTTTGTAAAATTCTTCTGCTCAACAACGTAAATAACGCAATGGTTATTTTAGAATTGTCAAAATAAAAGGCATTTCCATTGTAACTGTGTTACACTATTACCCTACTAGTTTCGCTCACTGACTAGACTAGAATCTCAAACCTACACGCTGTGTGCAAGCGTGAAGACCACTGTTTCTTCCTTCTCTGTATGATAATAGGGTATATTATGATAGAAATGAGGTCGGAAATCAGATTACCTGGTATCTGTGGAGCAATAACGCATAGCGTCCTTGTGAGCACGGAGCAGAAGACCAAAAGACCAGCCGACGTCATCTTGTCAGCCCCTGGAGTTGGGAGCCATAGAGTTCATCTGGACAGCTGTCTCCGCATCTAGAAAGAAAGAAAAAGATTTCTTGAGAAACGTATTATACAAACACACACACATAAACACAAGGTGGTCCTAAAGGCGTTGATGCCTGAGTAGCACCTCGGAATATAATTACGAATAACTAGCGACTTGCTCTTGCTACGCACGGATGCAGAGTGGCGACATGTCAAAATATCAATATTTCGGTGCTATCTAAATTAAAGCCTAATGTTTAATGATAGAGATAAACCTTTCGGAATATAAAATATGCTCTAAATTATGGTAAAAACGGCATCAAAATCGATTTTGAGGTTTAGAAGATCTAAGCGGACACACAGCCAGACACGAAGAGGTTTATTTATAAACGATGATTAAAGTTAAGTGACCTTTAAACGTCAAAAATGTATTGTTAAACAGTCGCTTATCATTACTTGACTTTAAGCAGCGTTTATAAATAGACCCCTGTAATCACGCATAAGAGACATTTTAAGTCAGTAAATTCCATATAAATGTAAAAAAACAGGTAAATTCAGTTAATTATGAAGATCATAAAGTGCACACATTCTATTAAAATATGGCTAGCACTTCAAATGATGACAAGACAAACAGTGTCAGGAAGAGAAATTTCAGATTTTAGGAACATATTCAGCTGAACTTTGGCTAGATTAAATTAGTTGCAAGTTCGACAGCTTTATTAGTCTTGTGGAGTTGTGGTTACAGCGCTATGGAACATCATGTTCCGAGATTTAATAACGTGTGCTATGTATATGGTGTATTTCTAGTGTGGTGTATTTTCATATTGCTATTATGCAACGTTCATTTCGAACCTCACTCAAGATTCGAAAGCGAACTCGTAAAAGACACCATTCGAATTTTAAAGTTATGTAGGTATCAGAGAATCACGCAATTGAGATTTGTATTTGTGACCTAAGTGTGCATATACACGAGCGACACATTGTCGACGTCGACAACATGCCGCCGACACGCGTTGACGGCTGCCGCCGACACGCGTCAGCGGTTGCAGTTACCTCTGTCGTTAACGCGTGTCACTCATGTGAATGCACACTAAGGACAAGTTGTTTTACTTCCACTTGACGCACGCGTATACCTACGTCAAAAAAGGCGCTAAATATTGTCAAACCAAAAAAAAGCGTTGTGTCAAATTACAATTACAGAATTATAATTACGATTCATCATCATCATCTGCCTAGCCTTTTTCCCAACTATGTTGGGGTCGGCTTCCAGTCTAACCGGATGCAGCTGAATACCAGTATTTTACATGGAGCGACTGCCTATCTGACCTCCACAACCCAGTTACTGGGTAATACGATACCCCTTGGTAAGACTGGTTGTCAGAATTATAATTACGATTACGTACTCGTTAATATTTGACTCACGTATGTTACGTTAACCAACCGTTTGAAACAATCGGCCCTAAGAAAACAAAATCAAAAGATCGAAGGGGCACCAAGAATTCGCAATTCGAACGAGCTCATTTGTTTTTAAAATTAATCATCGCGGTTGAAACTTGAAACCGGTCCGAATTATGTTTAGAGTAAAATAATACTGAGATTTGTGATTTAATTTCCTAGAACTAACAGTCGGAAATTGCAAGCAATTGTTTTGAAAACTTCACCCTCTAGATTAGATATCTATAATTAGTTTTACTTAAGAAAGTATTTTCAAAAGAATGTAAATACATGATAGCAGGATGAACTTTACGCCTATATGAGGGATTGGTCCATATTGGCTCAGGATGCCCTGCTGTAAAAAAATACGGGCTAATAATTATATTATTGTAAATTCAGTTTTACTTATTTATTCAATTTTTAAGTGTTTTTTCGACGATCAAAAAATGGTTCATCATAGAAAGAGCACGGCTAACTTCAAATCAGTATTTTTAAATACTACATGGCATGCTTGTTGCGTTCAAAACCGCGATAAAAACAGCGCTACAAACCTAAAAACATTTAATAACACAATTCCATTCAACAAGATGTTTACAAAGACTGATTACATTGCAGAAGACGGGAGCCATTCATTGCTACCATCGCTAGCCACTTATCTTCTGCAATAGTAGTTAGAGTCAACTGGGAGAAATAAATGGCTTTAAATAATTGTATTCCGAATGCACTGGAATGGCGGAATAGAGCTAGGTTACCGTAGAAACAAGTATTGCTTACAAGGGTGAAGCTGTTGGGCGCAATACAGATGTTTAGATGCATCTTGTTAGACTAGAAACTGATTTGCTGCTCAAAGAAAAGAAGCGGAAATTGTTTGGTAAAAAATAACATCCTTATGTGGGCTGACCAAGATTATGCCTGCGCTTTAAAAGAGACAGTGACCTCTGAGTTTTTTCGGTCTGTTCTCAGAGTAGTCATTTAGGCAACATCGAACTGATCTAGTTTTAAAACATAAGTTATTTTTGACGTTTAAAAGTGTTTTTTTAAACGAATTCATAGAAATAAATATCATTTACCATTTACTGTTAATGATAACAAAAAGTTCCAAGATATTCCACCACGGTCTATGCTATAATTTTTATTGATGGTAGCACTGAAAACTTTACTGTTTGGGTGTTTGGTACTAACTTAAAATGTTCATGTTATTGAAATAAATTTCATTGTTGCTATTTGTTGCCCATTCTTCCCTATAAGAATCTACGTTCAACAATCAAGCAAACTAATTTTTGGCACTACTAACACATGAGCGTGTTAATAACTATTTACTATAACTGGATATTAATAGATAAAAATTGTTCATAAAAAACTATGTTGTATGTCTATGCTTCAGACATGGCCGAGTTATCTTGTCTTCTACAGTATTTTTCAAAAGGACAAAAAAAAAACTAAAACAGCTTGTTACTGGCAGTCACAAAGAAAATTATAATAAATTCTTTTCACAAGGCAGATGAAAAAAAATATGACAGTCCATGGCGAACTTTATTTCTAAGAACTCAAAATGTACCATGTTTTAAAGCAAATAAATAATATTCTTATTCTTACAATCAGTCAGAATCTCAGCCGTTTCATCTTTTATGAAACAAAAGCGAAGCGACTTATTGGCTCAAACTTGAGATGACAAATTACGTTCGTAATTTTGTGCCGTAGACAAACATAATTTAGGCAAAAAGACATGTTACTGGCACAATAAAAAAAGGTTTACTGAGAGTCGCTGTCATTTTGACAGTTCGACCGAATCCAAAGCGATGATTTGAATAATGATGTGAATTCGGATTTTAATACATACGACGCGAAAACGATTGTCATTTGGAGAGAGTAGGAGATGAATCATACAACACACTCTCAGAGGAGCGATATCAAAGACTTGACTGCTCAGTTCCTGAATACCTACCCAATAAAAAGAAGTTTTAGTTAGCTGCCAGAATAGGTACTTACAATCTCTTTTGTTGACTATACAATTTCAGAATTTTTCCTGTCAACACCGTCCTGCAGTTCCAATTGCAAAATAAGCAGTCATTTTTTCGTTCGTTTATTTTCAAAATTGGAAGCTTTTGCTTTTAAATTGCAACGGCATCTCTGCATAGTTCCAATTTTGAGAGAATGAAAGGTAATTTTATACTTCTGTTCTGTTTCAAATTGGGGAAATATAAAATGGCGAACAATTTTGCTGTAATAAGCAGTTCGAAGGATAGAAAAGAAATGTTTAGTGGGTGATGATGTCGCAGGCATTTAAAAATAAGTATTTCTTGACCTAAAATGCTAGAAAATTTGGGAAATTCGGTTACATTTAATTTTATTAACGTTCCAATATTATGATAATTGACACGCCTGTTTTTTTTTTTCAAAAAGAGCATTACTTTTTCCACATTCCTTTTAAATTGCATGGTAGCAATTAAAAACAAAGTCTAACGATGGTTCTTCCAGAAATCAGTTATGTCCAAGATTAATTTCGGAACAATCATAAATTTAATGGGAGGAGTCACATTACTTGCAAGATTTGGACCCACAACGTAGCCCACAACCTGCCGAAAGACATTTATTTTTAAATGTCGCATCACCATGCTGAGATTTTGGCGCTTCGTACAGCAGGGTAATTATGTAACACACCAACAGTAGTAATGTCTTCCATCTTGACACTTCAACAACATTCATTTTGTTATTAACGATGTAGAGCAGACAAATATTTCGAACATATGAAGCAATGGATTAGCAATATCCTTCAAAATGATTCAGATTGAGATTGTTAGTGTGTTACGCAATTAGGGTGCTGGACTATTTTTAATTTTATACTATTGTTTTTATTTTTCTGTTCGTGTCATTATCATGTGCGATTCTTATATGCGAGTTCCAATAAATATGTACTTTATTACAAAGCAAATAATACACCACAGATTCCTAAACAAAATAAAATTCCTTTTCCATTCTTTTATCATTCTAAGACAGATAGTTGAATTTCTACAGCTATTCCATACGAAGGTAAGTAGCGTATTTGATTCCCGTAGCATTCCACGGCGCAGTAAGGATATTTATCACTTTCAAATAGCGAAGGAAACATTGGAGGGAAAGCCGTATGTCAGTAAACGGGCAAAATGGCGGAAACTACGCTTAAATCTTTATATATTTACTGGTTGAAGTAATATGGATGTTATTGGGCTGTTTCTTATACGTTTGCTGCTGTGGGTAGGTAATTATTTGACGAAGCACCTTCGTTCCATCGATTATTTAAGTTCAAGTTCACTCATACTAAAAAGGGGAGGATCCACCGACCAGACGGGTATCGTGTCTGGCGGGCAACTGCCCGATGATTCATGTCGGGCCGTTGTATAATTATATGCTAGTTTTTTTTTTATTTGAAATGGACTTGCTCTTGACTCTAGTCTAGGTCAAAGGCGACAGAGACAGAGTCGACGATGGAGCGAGCTTATCCAGAAGAAGCCTGTTCACTCTCACTTTGAAGAGATTTGAGTTGTATGCGCTCGGAAAAACAGACGCAGGTAGAGAGTTCCACTCTTTTGCTGTGCGCATTATAAAGGACAGTTGCGCGGAAAACCCTGCTTGCGAGATGCAGGACTTTGCATGACGTCAGTATGACGCGTAGTTCGCATGTGGCGTTTGCAGATACCGCTACAGTATATCTAAAAATCTTCCTGTCAGCTAAATTCAACGTGATATCTGGCTTTATTAATTTTGCGATTCTACTATTATATTCCTAAAAAACAAATAACATCACTCCTGTATCCTCGATGGGTTAGGTTAGCAGAGAAAAATAGCAATTATTTTTGTAAATACACTAAGTAAGTAGCATCAGTGTTGTTTCAATAAGCTATTACAAATGAGTAAGACCCCTGAACTTCAAATGAGGAAAGTACTGTGTCTTGAAGGACAGTGTACTTTAGTGGGATTAACATGTTTTAAAAAATATTCATAATTGCCTAATAACTCTGACGTTACTATTAATACAAACACCAAGCTTATTATTTCCCCCAAATAGCTTTGCTGTGTTCTAGTTTGAAGAGTATTGATGCCGGTGCAGTTACAGACGGTGTAGTTTGTCTACTTAATTGCCAATATTATAATATCCGCGATTTAGTAGGCGAGGGTGTGACCAATTACCAGATGGGTCGGCTGAATGTTTGCATAATCAGCCTATGTATAATGTTCCCACTGCTGGAACACAAGCCTCCTCTCTTCGAGAGTGTGTGGGCTGAAATCTACTACGGAGCATAGTTGATAGTGATGCCACATGACATGTCTTCGAATTTTTGGTTTTAGGACATGCCTCACGATGTTTTCCTTCACGATTGCTTTCCATTGTATGTTTGCCACCGAATAAAATAACACAAAAGTTGTATTTTATGTATTTTCCTCACGTCCCCATTTAGGCTCGACTCAATAGCTCCATACAGTACAAACCAGTTACAGAGTTTGCCCAAAACTTTCCTTTTGTCTGTAATACGATAAAGTGCCCAATTAACGAAAAAGTTCCTAATTACCTTCGACCTTCGTAGACGTAATCGTGTAATGAGCATAAACAATATTTTCGTATATTTTTGGGCTTGTCTTGGACATGAACCGTCTTATTACAAAACGAAGTCTAACTTTAGTTCTAGTCTAAACCTGTGCCTAAACCTTTGAGCCAGTACTTGTATTTCGAACTTTATTTAAATTTAGGCAACGTTCTTAATATCTACTAAAAAGAGGGAGTAAGAGGGGTAATGTTTAAAACATGAAAATCGTAATAATTGCTTGGAAGTTCAGTGGTCCTTTTCCTAATTATTTTTTACTAGCGCCCTTGCTTCAGAAGAGTACAATGACGAAGTTTCAAATTATCCAGATTTCTGTGCTATATCTAAGTTAACTGTTAAAGTAGGATATAATAATTGATGGTGAAAATCGCATCAAAATCCGTTGCGTACCTATCTAGTTTAGAAGAACAACGCGGTCAGACATACAGACACGAAAAGTGACTTTAATCCTACTATCCTACTTATACAAGGTTATTGGAAAAATACAAACAACCTCTTAAGAGATCATTGTACTCATGATTATGAACAAGTTTTACTATGGGAACAAACAAAATGTAGGGAACAGCTGAGTCTGCTCAACACGTAAATAAAGCAATGAATGTTGTTGAACTGTCAAAATTAAACCGATTCCGATTAATAATGTGTTACGCAATTGCCCAGCTGAATGTGAACGTTCTTAAAATTACGAGAATTGCCTCTCTGGTCATACACAAGTTTCTTCAAAGGAACTGCTAAAGGAACTATCTAGTCTCAGTACTTCCTTTAGCTTTTGCAAAGGAACTATTGATCCAAAAATTCTCAGTAGTTCCTTCAAAGAACTACTAAAGGAACTAGTGAGCACAAACGGTTGCGAGTACTACGCACCTGACCTTTCTAAAGAGCATCACCAATAATTCATTATTGCTGTGACAGTAACACATTACATCAACGGAAAACACTGATCACTTTAACACAGTCCCTACATCCAAAATTGGTCCCTGCAGACGTAAATTCCTCCTCCACAATAAGAACTACAAATATTAATCATGACATATAACGAGAAGTTCGCCTGTCTTTTGTGCAGTTAAGCGACATAATAAATATGTTTTACTCACATCTTAAGCATTATTAATGACGTCGGCAGAGTAATCGTTCTACGCGAGCGATAAATGCGATGCGAAGATATTTTTAGCAGCATAATTTGTACGTGTTGACGTAGAAAATGAGGCCCACTTGCACAACACATCACTAAATGCATTTCGCGCTAAATGTATTTAAAACATCGTTCTTTTTCTGTGAATCGTTTGAAGATGACAGAGACATAATTATGTTTAGTGATTCTTTGTGCAAACGAGCCTTAGTGGAATTTTTATTTTCAAAAGAGGTAAACAAATTGGTACCAACATTAAAACAATAACTACTTTCAGTACCTACCTTTACTAACTTTAGCTGATCAATAAATTCGTAGGTTTCAAACTGTGTCGCAGGTTCAAAACCTGCCAAGCCAATGTGACCCCAATGTATCAAATGAACGTTTCAAGTTAATCTAATCCCTTAATTAAAAACGTTCAAAGTCTAGTCGCAATTTCATCACAGCGACAGACAATTAATGTCAAAAACTTGTCAAAAAATATAGGTAAATAAGAAGTATTTTTGACAGATTGAGACTGAGATTAAAATGCCAACGTTCTTAAAACACGGGAATTGCCTTCGGGACTTCTGATATTTTTTTGGGAATGGCATCTCGCACTATAATGTTAGCGTCTGCTTAACCGGACTTGCCTGTGGATGCCTCAATAAATTTAGGCCTACAGACAGGGCTTGAAATACTTAAAAACTAAGCAACTACACGCTGAGGGCACACCCCGAGATGGCACTGACCTCGGCTTAGGGCGTCGCTGGGGGAGGGCACATATAATGATCCGAAATAATCGTAATTTGTATTAAATTTTTATGTCACATCATAATAGCTAAACACCGCCTCGCGCATGTCACTCTCCTAGGACAATAATGGCTTCCACATTAAATTGCTGTCCCGCAACTAGCTCATATTTCTTTTGGAAACTTTCCAAGGCACAAGGGGACAGTTGAATCGCTACAACGATGGGGACAAATATTACTCTACGAGTATTTCTTTATGACGTTTTCGCGGCTTTTCCACGACATGGCGGGGGGGGGGACATTTGAATTTAAATATTATTCCGTCCGTCCTTGCTATTCTGTGAATCGGTGGAAAGTGTGTGAATTTTATTTTTCTCTTTTTGACCTTTTTAAATGATTTTGAAATAGGGGGTGGGTTTTTGTTAAGTGGAAAGATAAGTATGGCTTTTTTTTTTTTATGGGAAATAATCTAATGACTCCTCCCGCTCTGGGTGGAGCGGAAGGGAGTGTCAGACTCTTACTGACTAAAACCCACCCGTGTTCCTCCCTTAGCCCTTTATGTTCAAAGATAAGTATGGCTTAGAAGGTAATACAAAAGTATATAATTTCGATTGTAACATAAAGTAGAAACCCACCCACAAACTCAATGCCACCATCACTATCATAGATAAAATCTTTTCAATACCTCTCCTATGTCCAAACAAATACACCCACAAATGACAGGTTCCATAGACACAAAGACACACTTTTCCGTCCATCGCTTGGCGTGACTTTAAACGCTTCTCTACTGTCCACAAAGCTTTTAAACCGGTAGTGATATAAAACGTTTGGTTCATTTTTCTAGCGCTCGGGTACAGAATATGAGGTGGGATCGATTGATTTGGTCAGGCACAGCTAGCATTGTTAGAAAATTCTTTGTTAAGGGCCTTGGAACTTGACGCAATAAGCTTACTTTTGATAGATGAACCGAATTTCAAAGTATATCCACCATTTGACTACCATTTACATATATAATATGATAGTCTGATGGTAGATATTATGCTTTTATTTGTTAGATGATTTCGGGTGGTCCAAGCCTGAAATCACGTAAACTTTGGAACCACTTTGGAAATCGTATCCCACTCACTGGTGCCACTCGTGGTGTTCTGTTGTTCACTAACTAAACTAAGTTCAGTGCAACTTTTTTTTCCATTTCATTAAGAAAAGGACAGAAGCAAAGGAGCTAGTCAAGAGCAGCAGAGTTAGAAAATAGTTAACTTGATGACGGAAGACTATTTTTTAAATACCTTATTTAACCCAACTTTCACATTAAATCCAACTCCCACAATGAAACGTGACGCCCTTTTCTTACCCTTCAACTAAACGACGAAATACACAATAAAACTTTCTCTCCTAAAACGTTTTCAGTCAAAAAACCAAGGCAATATATTTCAGTACGTACATAAAAACACGTTTATAGAAAATAGAAAATAAATATTTTTGAATAAGTTCGATCGATGACGCATCGACGTCTGATGGTTTATGACAATAGACACCGTGTGATAAAATAAAATTGAACAAATTGTAAACAACAGACGATCGCTGTCGTATTTCTTTGTTGATCGTTTTTGTCGATCAAAATTAGGCACCATTCATAATCAGCCTATAATGTTCCCACTGCTGGGAAACAAGCCTCCTCTCTGTGAGAAGGAGTGGCATATAATCCACTAGGCGGGCCCAGTGCGGGTTGGTAGATGTTACATCTCTTCGATTTGTTTTTGGTTCTAGGATATGCCGGTTTCCTCACGGTGTTTTCCTTCACCGTATGTATGTATGTGAACCTACGACCTCGTAAGTCACAGCCGTTACCACTGGGCCACCAAGCACCTTTAGTCGAAGTCAATGCACATTCAATCATCGATAAACAATCCCGTGTATATGTTCTATTCATAGACACTCTGCTGACTTATGATAATAAAAACTTAAATTGACTAGACTTCTTTAAACCCTTTACACAAAAATAGGAGCCCCGCAAAGCGGGGCTCCGTCGACATAGACTGCAAGATTGAGCGAATGAGAATACAAACATTTGCAAAGACCACACAATTACGAAATCAAAAGTTAGAAACTTACAAACAGTTTATCTACCAAACTCCTCCATAAAACTAGAAGAAATACGGTCCTGAAACTCAGCGATGTGATTTAAAATTATCACAAATTCATTTTTGAAGCGCTCCGACCCTCAGCCTGGTCCTTCGGTCCGGTGATAACAATATTTTTTGGCACAGTTGACTTAAAAAGCCAATTGTTATTTATCGGGGAGTTGGGGAGCCATTGAATGCAACCGGTCCAAGACTGTTTAGTGATAATTTATGGGGAAGACGTTATTTTAAGAAGTGAGATTATTTTGATCTCACAGAGAGAAGGTCTGGGTCCCAGCAGTGGGAACATTATAGGCTGATTAAACTTATTTTCAGGTTTCGAGTCGATTGAAGATACTCTTGCTGCGGTTACCATGCCGGGGCCATCTATTACATATCGAGACCCCTCCGTGCCTTGGAAGGCACGTTAAGCTTATTAATGGGTAATTAGTGTTTATCAAAAAACTAAAACACTAGCGGAATTAACTAGCGATTAGTAACTAGAGTGGGGCGCGTCTTCGTGGATGGGACTATCTATACCCTTACTACCACACAGTGTAGTTTATCAGTTGTTTAGGCTAAACACCTTTTAAACACGACATAATTATATGGATTTTGACGTAACACTGACATTAGACATAAGATAAACAAGTGTTTAAGTTTTTATAGCAAGGTCCTACGTGCCTAAAAAATCACTTCCTTTTTTAACACAAACTGTAGTACAAAAAGACCAAGTGTAACCCATTTGTAAAAAGACCAAAACAGAAGGACAATTCTCTTTCTACTTTATACTTCAACACGATTTATGCTTAACATTTTTTATCCGCATGTTATTGCGGTGTGACTTTAACTGGGATCCCTCATTTTTCTACCAGACTCATATCTACTGTTCAGTTTGATAAAAGACTCTGTAATAAATTACGTGCAATTCTCAATTGAGGGAAACGTGCTTGCTGTTCCGTGATTTCGATTCTAGGAAGCTACTGCATATAATTTTGAAACCAATTACCACTCCGGCGAATATTATCACTCAAAAGATAGCTCGTAAAACGCTCACTGTCCGACAACATCGTTATATAATTTCACATATCAAAACTCAAAGGATTTATTTGAATGAAACCAATTACAGGCAGCTGTGCTGCTGGGGAGTTTGTTCCGCCATTTCTTCTTCCCAGCGAAAGCACTAGGAAGTGGCGAAGGGCGGGCGTTTTGGGGGACTGTCTTATGTAATTTTGACGTTCGAAAAGTGCTGATTCTCAGCCTAGTTTGAATAAATGACTTTTGATTTTGATTTTTGATTTTGAATTTTCAGGGAATCAGTCAGTTAGAAAGATAAAGCTATTGGTCCATGCCAAACCATAGTAGGTTCCTATTGAGAAGAACCGGCTAGAAACTCCATAGACGCTCTTTAAAATGGTTTCAACATTTATGTTGAAGTGCTACATTATATTTCAGAACGATGTAGAAACAAATTGCATGAAAAAAGTGTGCACTATAGCATAATCAACATATATTATTCCCACTACTGGGACAAAGGCCTTCTCTCTTCGAGAGGGAGTGGGCTGTAATCTACCACGCGGGCCCAGTGCGTGTTGGTTGAGGTCTTCAAATTTTTGGTTCTAGGACATGCCGGATTCCTCATGACGTTTTTCTTCACCGTTTTGAGAGCAGTCAGTGGTAATTAAATAATTTAACTACACAAAGTAAAGCGCCTGTCTTGGTACAAACTTACGACCTCCTACTCGTAAGTCGCGGCTGTTACCACTAGGTACCTAGGCTGTTACAACTACTGCTCCAAATTGTTTGTAGACGGTAACATCTGTACGTAATAATGATCCGATTACAATTTTTTTTTTCACTGATGGAATGTAACGTAATTGCCTAATGCCATAGGATGTTTTATGTTAAAACGTGTGGATGAAGTCACAGGCAAAAGTTACCAGTTGATATTATTAGTTTATTTTCTTTTGTATAAAGCCTTACCGTTCAACCGATATAATATTTTATCTACACCCATGCTATAAATCCTCTATAATAAAAGTTTCTGAAACAGTTAGCTTATTGCCAGCATTAAAACAACCAGTGTCATAGTAACCATAATATCATCCCAAACGAGTGTTATAATGTTATACAAAATTTCATTACGCAACTCCTTTTCAAAAAAAGAACATTGTCATGCACGCGCGTTTCACTATCACAGCGCCGTAATTTAGAAAAAGAACTTACAGGTTATTCGAATTCACGTCGTATCCCGCCGGCCGCCATTTTTGTTCGATATTAGTATTGCAAAAAACTGTTTCAGAACCTTTCATAGAGGATTCATATCATGAGTGTAGACATAGATATATGAAAGTCTTGTACCTATGCAACTGTACATAATTAGGTATTATACAACAGTTGCATAAATAATTAATATTGCAGAGAAACAATTATCTCGCGCTAGATTCTATTAAAGGTATAGCTGAATGGCGCTTGCAGTAAACCTCCTGTAATCCAATTTGACGAAGCGCGCCAGAAGAAGTAAAATTAAAGTAAGAAATAAATATAGATTTACAAAATGTGGTAATGCTTATAGCAAGCCAATGTTTGTGGTAGACGCGGTCACGAAACGCGGGAGCGAAATGGCACGACACTCAACTTAGTTTTATGAAATCTCATACCTATACCTATTAAATATTCACCGTCCTACTCGCACATTTTATGACTCCGACTGTCACGACTAACGAATCTTGGCTTTTATGCCCGTTTTCACTATCTGGGCCCTAAACCACAAACTTCACAAGTCTACAATTCTACAGAAACAACAATTCTAGAAAAAATTGCGTAACACAGAAATGACAAAATATGTATGAGTTACAATTACGTAGCGTAATACAAGACATGAGGGCTATGTATAAATTCTAGAGTTGGCGCTACAATTTACATGTCATATTTGTATGGTTGTTCCGTTAAAAATGTGTCTGGCTTCGAGTTTTGTGGTAATTACACAACAAACTTGTAAAATTTATAAGTTTTGAAATTGTAATTGTATAGTTTTATATTATAGGGCCCAGGTGGAATGTAAATTAATGTACTGTTATATTTTCAACTATCGGAGCCGAGAGTTGAAAATTCAAGAGAGCGCTTTTTTATGAGCATTCATTTAATTCACTTAGTGAAAACAGGCATTCGTTTAGTAACTAAATCTGTAAAAGATAACCAAAACGCTTAACTTTCCTGTACCTTTACTCCACATTGTATGCATCACTAAACGAAATCGATAAATACTTCGCTTGGAAAAATCGGTCCACTAGTTTAGACGCTAGGAAGGCACGTAAAAAATATATAGGCGACTGTGTTACATTACGCCACTGTAAAAATATTCATACGCTTCTTTTTTATTCTTGCTAATTTTTTGACCCGCAATAACTTTGGCTCAAATGTAGGATGAACGAAGATGGATGGCGCCGCCGAGGTCGGCCCGAAAAGGGGTGGTGAGATGACCTAAACACGTACTACTGGTGAAAAGAGTTCCTGGACGGACTTGAGAGAGGCCTTTGCCCAGCGGTGGGACAGTATAGGCTAAAATACTGCCCCACTGTACAATATAATAAAGTAACTTTAATTTATCTAGTCCTTTCGATAATATTTTATCGGTAACTTCACACAGCACAGTCATTACTGACGATAAAGCTGAAAACGTTTGCAAAAGATATCACCAAACTTCGTCAATATTTTTGATTTAATGAAATTTTTATGAAAATTGCGGCAAATTTTTAACAAAAACAATTTTAGGCTAAAACCAGTTTAAACATAATGTGATTCTAGTGTCACCATGACCATGATTTATTATTATAAAACCTTAAATCTATTTTTACAGATTGCCCTAATGCTATACCGGGGGACTGCCGCGGTAAAGCTATTGCATAGCAACGCACACAAACACCGTGACGAAGTCTGCCGAACTGATACGACGTTAGACGATGCTTAGGTTTATTTTCGTTACGGAATTTCTTCATTCGGTCGCTGCGCTCAAAGCCCAAGATAAAAGCTATGCAATAGCTTAACATAACACCTTTTAACTTAATTATAAAACAACATCCTAAATTCGTTCAGAGTATGTAATAGACGCCAGCACATCAAGCTACTACAATTTGTCAAATTTCTTTAATAGATTTTCAACTTTATCGCTACAGCATAAGGTTCAAGGTTGATTAGGAAAATTTGACAGAATCGGGTAGCTTGATGTGCTGGCGTCTGTACATGAAAACGAGTATATTTTATCCGCTACCGCGTTGAGGTGGCGCTCTGTAATTCCTACTTACCTCCATGGGAAGAAACTGTGAGTTTATATTTATGTGTGTATTATTAATATAAAATGATTTCACATGTCCTTAACAGGCAATGGATTATACACAAAACACCAACTTCTTAACACATGTATTTTCTGCAAATAAATTGTTACTTGAACCCAAAACATGGTAGCGTGGATGAAACTGCAAACAATCATCAACATTTACTAGTGTAAATATTACCAGTTCTAAATTACAACCGCAGACCAAATGACTAATTGCTTTTAACACTTGCATATTAATATTGAGTTTCCTGTAACAATTAACAATTATATAAATATAAAGTTTTCTCAAACCTCAAATATAATTATATCATTATGAATTAAATTAATGTTAAACGCAGAACGTTTGTATATTTCTTTAATCGTAACTGTATAGGTATTTCGCTCAAATGGATTATAAAATTTGTAAATTGGTAAAACAATCTAACATAAACGCAGGAGAACCAAGGCAACCGACACAGCCCGAAGAATTGCCAAACTTAAGTGGCAGTGGGCAGGGCACACTGCTTGCAGAACAGATGGCCGATGGGGCCGAAAAGTTCTGAAGTAGCGACCGCGTACCGGAATACGTAGTGTTGGAAGGTCTCCCACAAGGTGGACCGACAACCTTGTGAAGGCTGCAGGGACCCTTGGGATGCGAGAAGCACAGAACTGGTCGAAGTGGAGGTGCTTGGGGGAGGCCTATGTCCAGCAGTGAACGTCTTTCGGCTGAAATGTTGATGATAATGAATCTATCATAGATAACATAACTCCTGTAATCCCCAAGGGTTAGTGAGAGGTGTACATGTAGTGCACCCTCATTTTGCCAGTTACGTTAAATTTCCATGTAATAGAGGACGAACGTATTGCCATCAACCAGGTACAAATCCAGTATCCGAGCTGCTACTGAGAAACTCCTGATGGAAAAACCCAATAACCCTTTGCCCGACCTAGGAATCGAACCCTCATGCTCTGCAAAAGCGCTTGCGACCACTAGACCAACAATTCAATCTGTCATCATTCATCGAGAGATTTGCGAAGATAGCTCAGGTATAAAATACCAGTCAGCAAGATTATTTAATGTTGTTATGTAAGATTATTTTATACTAGCTGCTGCCCGCGACGTCGTCTGCGTGAAGGCTCTACAGCACCAAAAATACCTAAGATGCCAGTGTCGCTATAGCATTATAGGTAAACAACTTTTAAAATAGCATTAAAATATAAGTTTTTTTTGCAAGTGAAGCAAGTGAAGAGAGTTATATGGGAATCCTGCTGAGTTCAGTCATAAGATGTGACTTAAGGAAATAGAGAAAATAATGCAGGAATACATTCCAGGACACAAAAGAGTAAAAATACGTGCAAAGGTATCATACCTTACAACACTTTCCTATAAACTACGTTGGATGCTGCCAGGAGCCAAAATGTAAAGAGAGTCAGGACTGGTGACGCGGGAGCAAGCGACGTTCAATTGCCCGTGTGAGAAGCAAATCGTCCTGAGGTCGACACCCGCTGCCCTCAGTGTCTGCCCCTGCGACTTATTGATGGTCATCGCGAAGCAAACACTCACGGGGAACTGTACGCGCTTGAACTGGAACGGGAAGTTATGTGGTATGAGGGGAATGCGTGGTATAAATACTGCCTCGCCGACGCCACAACCCGTAAGAATTTCCGCCTCAATGGTGTGTCTGTGGAGCGAGATGACTTTAAGGCGGGTCCCGTTACAAAACTTCGGAGGAGATAGGTTCCGAAGAAGCATAATCGGGCCGACTTGCTTGATGGTATGCGCTGGAAGTCAACTTGCTGACAGGGAGTTCAGAAATCCCACGGGATAATGTGTGGCGTCATCTTGCTCGATAACAGTGTTTATCGAGGTGTAGACCACTTCATTCCCCTCAATTTCCGAGAGAATGCATTCGTTAATTGCTGCAGCCTGATCATTTTTGGGCGTCAAAATGGCCCGCTCACACACCCAAGAATTCTGCTGGTGCGGTATACGACTGATGTACACACAGCGAATGAGTTCTTCTAAGCTGGATACCACTCTACCGAGAGACTCTGGAAGCACCACCTGTCCACCTCCCTCTTCTGGTAGAGTGCCTTCGCCAAGACTTAGAAGGACATCGAAGAATTCTTGAGCACGTGCATTGCCGCCGAGTCGAGCTCTCATATTAATGGTCAAACGCAGCGTAAGAACTCGTGACCACAACGTAGATCGTTTCAACGACGCATTCACCTCGTCAGCCCTCGATTCCCGCGTCACCACGGGAAGCTTTTGCCGGAAATCGCCACTGAACAGAACTGTGACACCACCCATCAAATGTTCGATCCTGCACATGTCCTGCAGGATTCTGTCCACGGCCTCAACTGCCTTCCTATTGGCCATCGTACACTCATCCCATACGATCAGAGAGCAATCCTTGAGCACGTGTCCCTTGTCGCTGTTACGTGACACACCACAAACAGGCGTTTCGGCGCTCTCTAAATCGATGGGAATTTTAAACATGGCATGTGCTGTCTTGCCACTCGGAAGCAGTGTGGCAGCGATTCCCGACGACGCTACAGCAATAGCAATTTTGCCTTACCTACTGACCTCTGCAAGTATGCCAGTGGTAACAAATGTTTTTCCTGTTCCACCAGGAGCATCCAAGAAAAACATTTTACCCTGGTTTTGCCCAATGCTTTCAAGGACGGTGTCATAAATTTGTTTTTGCTCTGAAAAGAACAAAGCGAAATGGTCATTTCGTATGGTGTTCATTTCGCCCGGATCGTAATTTGTCTCTGCGTTATACTCCCGATTTCCACGGTCTTGATGCGGTGATGATTGGGGAGCTGGTAACCCATATTCGATCAGTGGATTGCCGCCGATAGAAATGACCACATCTTGAAGTGAACTGAGACAGTTGTTCAGCACGCGTTCATCAGTTACTTCGACTTCGTCTCCAGTAGCACGCCTCAAAGCTCGTAGAAAATCTTCAGACAGATGATGGCGATACTTCTCCCACAAAGCTACCGGGTTCGCGACTCCGCAAAACACCAAGATGACGGCGAACAGATGACGCATGCGGTTGGGGCTGTCACTGACGCTCGCCTCCGCGAGGGTGTCATCCCAATTTTGGTCACCGTCGAGAAGGTGACGTTTTACATCACATTTAAGTTTATAATTAGGTATACGACATCAAAATATATTAATTACCAAGCAATAATCACACAGATAAATACCGAACAAAAGTATTAACAGTCAATGTTTATTTTGTACTAACAACATGAAATTGATGAAGAAATGATCATCATCAATGAACATAACATTTTTGTAATACTTAACACCGCATTTTTTTTTATTGTCTTCCTCAACTCTGCTCAAGATTTTGAGGGTTTTGTTGGACCTTGAATTTGTCAAAACGAACTATACGATACAACTTTTATGAAGAAAATGCACATTACCATCTATGAATTTTAAGAATAACTAACTACTAACCTCGCCAACATGATCAAATTTAAATTATTAATTTCCAAAAATTGTTAACATGTAACTTGATTTGATTTTTATGAAATCTCATAGATGGCGCTGCTTCTAAATTTTCTTTGTACTACTAACATTAATTAAACTATGTTTCTCTGCCCAAGTTACTTAAATGGCGTAGTTTTTATAGTGTAAGGCTAGATAATAGCATGGCTTACTCAAAAACAACATTTAAATATGCGTCGTTAGATTACACGCTGTCACAGAATGCGTAAGAAAAATAAAGATTCACAGCTCCTCCCCCGTAGGTGATAGCGTGATAATATGTAGCCTATATGTTGACCCGACCTCTTAGTAATATTCATGCAAAATTTGATGTAAATCCATGCAGCACTTTTTGAGATTAGCCCGGACATACATACAGACAATCAGACAAACAGACAAAAATTCTAAAAACTATATTTTCGGCTTCGAAATCGATTGTAGATCACGCCCCAAGTATTCTTTTTAAAAAATATTCAATGTACAGTTTTGACTTTCCTACGATTTTATTATATGTATAGATTATGTAAGTTTCTAAATCGTGTCGAGTTCGTCACCAATTTTAAATAGACACAACCTTCTTATTATACCTAATTAATCATCACAGACTTTGACTGGAGGCAGTAATTTTTTTTTTACTCTTATTAACAATAATTTGTAACACAGGACTTAATTATAGTGACCTTATTGGTGATGTTCTTCAGAAAGGTCAGGTACGTAGTACAGACGCCAGCACATGAAGCTACCCGAAACTGTCAAATTTTCCCGATCAACTTTGAACCTTATGATTTAGTGATAAAGTTGAAAATCTATTAAAAAAAATTTACAGATTACAGTAGCTTGATGTGCTGGCGCCTGTACATGTAACCGGCGTGGATGGATAACCAGATGAAATGTATGAACGTAAACGAAACAAAAGAATTATGTAAGGATCGCAGCAGGCCGCATTCTGTGGTTTCTGCCTAACCACATGGGAAGAAGGCTTGAGTTTATGTATGCATATGTGTACCTACATAATTTTTAGTCCACATTTGGCAAAGTTCAATCCTTAATATCCGAGCCATTAAAAAAGATGGCGATTATTAAAAGCATATCGTCATCGACCTAAATACGTTTGCCAAAGAAAAAATTACGTGTCCAGAATAAAATTTTATAACCTCAATATACGTAGTGTTAAAATTCTGTATCCCTACTAAAGAACGTGTATTACATTTGGCTGGAAGCCATTTCCAAAAAAAAAATTCATTTCGAATATTATTACGAAAACTTGAACAGTCACTAGGGCCTTCTTAATTAATATAGATAAAGTAAGCAATTTTAGAATCGACGCTAAGGCCGGTATTCCAGTTTTTGTATGGTGCCAAAATACAGCATATATCAGAAAGGTATGGTCAAATTTAATGGTGTGGTACAGACCATCAAAATGAACAACTTGCTTCATGGGACCAACAAAGTAATCGCGAAAAAATAATGAACAGTTCCATTTGGATCGAGTAGGTATTGAAGTTTTGTATGAGGTTGATCATTTTTCCGAGATTACGATGTTGGTCTCATGGAGAAAGTTGTTCAGTTTTGATGGTTTGTACGCACAACGTCATACTTATCAAGCTATACAGGGTTATTGGAAAAACACCAAAAACCTCTTAAAAGGTCATTGTACTCATCATTATGAACAACTTTTACTATGGGACCAAACCTGAAATCGCAAAAATAAAATCAGCTGTTCCCTACATTTATGTTCGTATAATACGTCAAAATGTAGGGAAAAGCAGATTTTTTTTTCGCGATTTCAGGTTTGGTCCCATAGTAAAAGTTGTTCATAATGATGAGTACAATGACCTTTTAAGAGGTTTTTGGTGTTTTTCCAATAACCCTGTATATTACTCGTATAAGCTAACTTCTCATTGCTCGAAAAACCTGTACAATGCGAGATCAGCTTAAACTGAAAAGATATGCATGCTTGATAATTATGTCGTCGGGTGTATCAATTTCTATGGTCTGTACCTACCACATCCTAAAATATGACCACACATTTCTGACACACGCTGTATACAGTGTGTTTGGTTAAAGGAGGGTCATACTTTAAGGGAAAACAGACACTCATGAAAATGCACAACTTTTTCTATGGGACCACTCTGGAATATGAAAAACAAACTTTGTAGGGAAAAGCACAATTTTTATTTGTTATTCATTTTCATGAATAAAACAGCCCCCTTGAAGTGTAATCCTCGTTTAACCTAACATATTATTTTTGTTCTATTCGGTAAGAATATTTTACTTACAATAATTGCCGGAGGTACTATGTTAAATAATACTACTATACTTACAAGAAAATAAGAAAGAATTAAAACAATAAATTACATAAAGAAAGAAAAATCCGCTGTCCTGTCAACGCACAATCTGGCAGTGTTATCACATAACTATGATGAACATTGTCATCATCAGCCAACATTAGTCCACTGCTGGACATAGGCCTCTCCAATTGCACGCCATTCCGCTCGATTTTCATCAACTCTCATTCAGCTCTTACCAGCCACCCAGCGAAGAAGATCGCTCTACCTAGCCTGAGGGCGCCCTACCTTACGTTTTCCGATTCGCGGTCCCGACTCAAGAACACGTCTACCCCAACAGTTATCGGTTCTACGGCTAATATGGCCGGCCCATTGCCACTTCAGCTTGCTTATTCCATGAGATATGTCGACAACGTTGGTTCTCTGCCGGATCACCTCATTTTAGAATCTATGCCTTAGAGAGACTCCAAGCATGTTTCGTTCCATAGCTTGCTGAGCGACCTTGAGTTTTTAAACCAGTCTTACCATGAAATGATAACCATGATACCTATCTGTTTTTTCTAAAATATCAAGCCTTGTTCCTATTTTAAATCAAACCAAAGATGACATCAATTCGATACGGGAGCGAGTGCTTAAATGGTACCGGGCTATTAATATGGGCTTATGATCCCTCGATATTCAGGACCAAAAAGGTTTGGCCCGGAAAATGGAAATAGGCTTCCCTGTAATTACAATCATGAAATTTAAATATCGTCTTTAAACATTGTTACATTTTTATGAAAATGAAAAAAGAAAACGATGAAATTGAAACTTTGAAAATATTTAGGAAGCTCAAGCGTGCATACACACACGAGTGACACGCGTCGACGACAGAGGCAACGACGCGTGTCGCTCGTGTGTAGGTATGCACACTAACAGTCGTCACTTTAAAGTAGGCAGTTTATTTTATTAGGTACCTACCTGCCATAAACCCAAACTGTATAATATTATAATCTGAACTGGCCAGAATTCTAATTAAAATGAGTAAGTATGGTATTAACTCCGTCCGCGTAATATTTCTTATTTTAACATAAAATATAATATCATAAATTATGAAACTCGGAAAATATTTATTAATCAAGATAATATGTACACAATATAAGCTAACATTAATTAAAATATTATTATTTATTATGAAACTCGAGAATACGGTAGCTTCCCGTTAGTGAAAGAATTTTTGGAATCGGATCAGTATTTCGGAAGATTTCCCCTACATACAAACTCAAAACCTCTTTACTTTTTTAAAAATTTTATATGAAAGAATAAAAAACATATCTCTTACGTCACATTTAATATTTCCACAATATTCGAAATTTAAAACACCATCCCGAACCATACGTGACGTAAAGGTGTTTTACAAAAGAAATATCCTTCTTTTCCAAGAACCGAAAAAACCTTGAGCAATTCCTTCTTTTACTTTGAGAATACTAAAAACTTCGTCTATGGTTCGCTGGAAAAAAGGTAAGCCCCACAAAATGTATGAAACCGGAATATAGAAGGACATTGTGAATTACATATGTACATATACGTACTGTTAGAAAACCTACTCCTTATAGAAGGTATGGCATAAATAACATTCGAAAATTTGGGTATAACTTTTCTCTTTAGCAATAATAAAACGTTCTTAAGACTAATTCAAGGTAACTTTTAACTATTCAGCTACTCCTGAAAACCTTTTTAACCTTTCCTTGATAAGCCAGCCAGTCCAAGTAGTTTTTAAAAGGTATTCATTTTTACTGTTTTGGGTCTAGAATAAGAAAAAACAACTGCCTTATTCAAGCTCAATTTCGTCCTTCGATCCAAAAAGGACATAAATTACAATCGTTGAACGAATTGTAAAAACATGTCAACCAACATTCAATGCCAAAAAGAAAAGAAAAAAATATATAAATTGCTTTTGTAACTCAAATTTCGTAAAAAAAACTTTTTAAATTTCAAAAAAGGAACACTCACACGATGTCGACGTAATGCCGCATTGCGTACGAAGCCACCGTTTGCTTGGAAAACCCGCCAAAATATATTATTCGTTATCTATCCCTCGGGTGCGGTCCATTTACTCTCGTGAACATGAAACACTATTGGTCCGCATACTATTATTATATTTAACACGTGGACCTTGCCTCTGATTCTTATTAAGAACTATTGTAGTGCTATATCCCACCGCTGATTTATAATGGCGCTACCTAGCGCCATTATAAATCAGCGGTGGGATGAACACCTGTTCAAGGTGCTTATTCGGCTTAAAATTATGTGAGGTAATTCACGGGATATTTAATTAACATATTTTACAAAGATAGGTTTATTTTTATATAATGAGGCTTTATTTAGTGGTAAAAGCGTTTTATCCCTAAAATGCAAATGAGTTTTTGAGTTTAGCGAAATAGTTAATAACTAAATTGTAATATGATTAACAACTAGAAGTTAATGCCGAATGTCAGTAGCAAGGGTTGGTAGGTTAATTGAGATAGCAAGGTTAGTAGTCTAGATTAATTTGTTAGTAAATCTGAAACTCAATTAGTAGGGCTGCTCAGACAATCCCAAGATAAGGCTTATTAATCTGACATTGAGAGCAAAAACGTCTATTAATCAAGAATTAAAGGGCATCTGGTTCATTAAGTATGAGATACTCTTTAATAATTGGCTAAAGATCTCATCTGCTGACCGTAATTGTCTAACTGTAGTGCAAAGTCTGTTTCTCGTCATAGAAAGAACGAGCATCTGTCTGGCTTTCACAAATACTTATTGGCAGTTTCCTGACCATTCAATTCCAGTTGTTATTCCAACGTCTTTACCTTAACAATAATTTCACATAACGTCACAACAGTAAAATCCAGGTATTAAACTGCTGCTTTAGACATTACGCCATAATAATATCATTTATTCATAGGCAGACTGCACTAAACCAATGAAGAAAGAAACGTGAGAAAATTTGGTCCTTCGAGCCGGATGGTTTTTCGACAAATACTTTATCCTTCACTCTAACGGAAGTAACTTTCCGTACGAAGTCACTGGCAAAATCTAGTGTCACATAACTAAACGAAATATCTCCAACAAGATCCATCCCGTCGTTAAGGGGTGCTACACACTTGTTCGAGTCGATATTCGACGATATTTGTTGAACAACACATTTGTTGAACGCCACGATTCGGGAGTATTTTTTGAACAACTCCGATCTGAAGCAATCTATATTATATAAAATACAAAGTCCTGACTGACCGAATATCAACGCGCAGCCTAAACCGCTAGTCCTGGAGACATGAAATTTGGCGGGTGTGTTCTTTGTGCAGAGTAGGTATCCACTAAGAATAGTAGATTGTTATACGAGGGTCGAAAGGAATCTATTCCCATACGAGGTATTTAGACGCCCGAGCGCAGCGAGGGCGGCTATAGTCCGAGTAGGAATTGATGACTTTCACCCGTGTTAAACACTCTACTTTTCATTTCGAATATAAGGAAAGTAAAAAATAGTGGTTTTTCTAAAATATTAACTGATAATAATAACATGAATAGTAGGTACCTATGTAAAATTAATTGAGATGTTAGAACAATTTGTGTACTATTTTAAATATGGAACACGCGGTGTGTCACCGCCGCGCCGCCGCCGCGGGCCGTCCCGCTTAATAGATTTTTTTTTTATTCACACTGGCTGTTTATACACTCACAAGACTGCAGCATTTTTCTATTTTTCTTAATGTATGTAAAACATTTCGTAGCTGACTACAGTTCTATTTTTAAAATTCATTCCCACCCTAAAGAGGGAAGTAATTACTATGAGTCTTTCCCGCCCTGTGGTGGGAAGCAGCGTCTTCCACCCGCTATTCGGATCAAACAAACACTACTTTCCGAGTATGAGAAATGAAAAGGGTTTTTCGAAATTACACCCCTAAGGGGAGTGAAATTTCACTCGGATGAAGTCGCGGGCAGAAGTTATTAACTAACTTCTGCCCGCGACTTCGTCCGCGTGAAATTTGGCTTCTACTCTCGCTAAATCATGTTCGGGTCGGCTCGGAAATATTCGAGTTAAGCCGAGCGACTTTTTACCGAACCTTGTTTTTAACCTTGTCTCTTCAAATGTTTTTTTGTTTAGATACCTATACCCATCACGTCTGTGAAGTTAACACATATAAACTGAATTTTATACAGTGATTATAACTAGGTAACTTCTCTACATAGTCGATGACGTCAAAATAAGTAGCAATTTTTTTTTTAGTTTTAGTTTTATCTTGTTTAGATAACGATACCCAACACGTCTGAAGAGATTTGCTAACAATTTGAATTTGAACCTGTTTAACAATATTCGACTATAGCAACCGGGTGTGCCGAATAATGCCGACTCGAGACCCAAACAAGTGTGTAGCATCCCTGTCGATACTAAATCCACGAATCAATCACTCCATTTTATGCAAACGCAATACATTTGACTCATATTATGGCTCTCAATCATTTTCTAGCAGTCTTGTTCAGTGATAGATTGAGACGGCTGCATACGTCAATTGGTAAACAATCTGTCATTCGATGCAATGGATGCGGGGATGCAGAAGGGGATAAAACTTGGACGGGTGATCGATTGAAGTGGATAGAGGATTTTTATGGTTTTATAGTGAGGTTGGCGGATGAAAAATGGGTAGCTATGGAATAAAATTACAATTCGTGAAAGTAAACTAGCCACGACATCTCATATTTACTCGTATTAGGCTTCTTCTTCTTTCGTATCGCTCGAACTATATGAAAATCGCTCATGCAGTAATATACCAGTAAGCTAGAAGTCTCCCGGACGGTTATTCTAATCAAACCATTTGCTAAACGTGGAATTCCTTGCGCGTTTTTCTCCATAGGAACCTGCTATGCTTTGGAATGGGCAACTATAGCTTCATATTTCTGACTGACCGACCTTTAGACAATTCAAAGCACCTGTAATTGGTTGATTTGAAACAAATTCTTTGAACGTGAGTTTGATGCAACTAGTAATCATGTATTTTAACATAGTATTTGACTACGGATCAAATTGGACAAAAATAAATAAAACCTGAATTTTTTAAACAATATAAATAACATTTCGTATGACACAGTTTCTGAAGTCAGTAGTTGCAATTTGGTTTGAACCGGAACTGAATTTTAACTCAATTAACTTAGTAATTGGGTTACCGAAGTCAGTGTACCGAAAGATATAACTTTAGCCTTTATGAAATTAAGACACGAGTGAAATAGTGACTTCAAGGCAAACGAAGACCATCATCATTCCACATCAGATGATGGAAACCTCTGGAAACGACTTCAAATTAAAAGATTAAAGGCATCCAAAATTATGGTTCAGGACATGATCCATTATGTCGAGTCCTAACCACTGACTTATACTAAGGGACATTTTTATAAAAATGTGATTTTTATCCTAATCGACATTTAAAAGTGTAATTATCGTTTATGATAAAAATCGCATTTGCGTGAAAACATCACTTACGATAAATCGACGGTCAGAGCTCGATGTGTTCCACTTTTAAGCTAAATCAGTTCAACGATTTGCGTGTGATTAATTGATTAATTGATTACGAAACAAACATTCTTATTTAAATACTAATAGAACAAGAAATCCTATGTCAGTTTCTTCGTGCAAAATACAAATACCCAACTGCATCTCGTTAAACTGGAAGCCATTCTGAGCACAGATAGGAAAAGGCTACCCGGATGAACGTGTGAATAATGATCACCCATCCAAAGACGTGACCACATCAGTGGGGCTAACCCGCTCAGTTCGATCAAGCCATGTGATAGCGCACGAAGCTTTTTAAAGAATATTTTCAGGCAATCAATCACGACTGCTCTTTTCATCTATAAAATGGTGCAACCCAAAAATGGAGCCAAAATTTGGTGTACGTAGTGTTGTCTATGTATGAAGCATGAGTGACTTTTCTTTCCGTATCTTTTTATTAATAAAAAGTCACTGCACCGTTGGTTTCGTGGTTGCAAGCGCGACTGCCGTGTGTTGTTGTGTTTTTACATTAGACAAAGTCAAATCATTTATTTCAAATAGGCTCTTCAAAAAGCATTTTTGAACATCAAAAATTACAATAAAACAGAATAGATTCCAGTCGCCCCTTCCAAAAGGTAGTGTTCGTATGGAGAAGAATGGGCAAGAAACTCTACCGTTACTCTTTAGGAATTTCTTAGTAACAGCCCGGAGTTTGGAAATTGACGGTGTGATACCCCCGTGGCTAGGAAAGCGTCACGTCAAGCCGTCGGTCCTGTGCCTGATCTCTGTCTGGTCGCGTTGGATTGCCGGCCTATCGGACTATGAGAGTGAAGGATGAGAGAGTGCATCTGTGTCTGCTCACAAACTTGTGCACTATAATATCTGCCACTCCGAAGGCTAGTATCCGTTGAGATTGGCCGCCATTGCCAAAATACGGTCTGGAGGTCTATTATTATTACTTAACTAGCAGCGCCCCGCAGTTTCACCCGCATACGTTTTGATCCCGTGAGAATATCAAGATAAAAACAATCTTATGTCCCTTCCCGGGACTCTAACTATATCTATACCAAATTTTATCTAAATCGATTCAGCGGTTTAAGCGTGAAGAGGTAACAGATAGACAGACAGACACACTTTCGCATTCATAATATTATAAGTATATAAGTAATTAATCCATACTCATTACTGTGAACTCTGAAATATTAACTTTTTATCCATATAAAAAGTTAATATTTTAGATTTAATTTTTAAACTAATTTATACGCCGCGCCGGCCGGCTGTCTACTCTCCATCTGTCTTACGAATTTTCGATCAGGTCACGTGTCCTGACGCGAGTTTAACATTTTTTACCCATTACAGAAAAAGTGTACAACGCCGCTAAAGAAGTTTTCACTTCAAAAACAAACTAATCGTTACAACCACAAATGTTCCTAAAGACCACAAAAATTCACAAAAAGTAGCACTTTTATTATAATTCAATTTTACGTTAAACTTTTCCTGTAACGTTTATAATTAACATTCCACAGAAAAACACAAACTCTCCCTCCAACCAAAAACGCTCCTAAGGATCACTAAGTCCACCCAAAATAAAAGGCAACAATCGTCTCCTAAAACCTCCTCAATACCAGCGGTGTCCCTTTAGGTAATTACGAACATTTGTCACCGAATTGTTCTAATAAGTTGTCCTAAGCTAACAAACTGGGTACACAAGGTACAGTCAGGCCGTAAATTTCAGCACAATTAAGTCCTGTCCCCTTTGTTTTTGATTAAGTATCTGCGCGGGATGGTGTACTAGCCGGGCTTATCCGATAAAACCGTGCTGACAGCAGTGCTTGGGGTGTTAGTTTGATGCAGGACTGTTGAAGGTGGTCCTTTTTTGGTCCTTTGATACAGACGATCACATTCATGAAGGATGTTAAGTGGGATTTGTCATCTTTCATCATAATATGCCTGAAAAAACAGCTATATAGCTGACACGTATTTTTCCGTGGAATTTCCTTCCTACTTATATTATACTTAGGACAGTGAGTCTATCTTTCTTACGCCCGGTTTCTGGAACGGAAATTATAGTCACGTCAAAATTAACGCAAGTCATTGAGGGTTGATAATTCATTCAACCAACCAGCTGGTTACGCGTGCTTGACTATTTTTAGCTTATTTTTGTGCTGATGTTCGATCTAGAAATCGGGCTTTCCTGTGATACAGGGTGGCAATATCGCCGCGCAAACATGAATTCAGCACAAACGATTCTAGACCCCTAGTGTAGAAATTTTTTGTCGGTTATCAAAAAAAATCTACTGTTTCAGGGAAAAGTGCAATACCTACGCAATCAAAATAGAATTATTTTCTTTTAATAACGCATTCTCTCGTTGGCTGCACTGTAATACCGACAGACTCTCTGTCTTACTGTTTTATACGTTTTCGCGTACCTAACTCAGAAATACTTGCTACTAAGTCACACAATGATATAAAATATTTTTCACTTCTCATGCTCTAAAAGTTTGTCTTGATGTTGTGCGTAGGCGACATAAAATCGCTTTTTATGCTCTAGTGCATAAAGTATTTTTTTCTAGGACTAAGATAATCAGGCCCAACAGTCACAAGCACAATAAAACATCGCAGATTAAAGTCGTTAATTTTTTAATTTGCTTTAATTTATATCACGAGCCATTTTACCCCTCGACTTAACTATCCAGGTGGATAGTTAAGCCAAAGGGTAAAATGGCTTATTTTATGCACTAGTTGAACAATCTCCTATTCCCCGCAGAAAATTAAAAATAGCTTGAACCGCTGGCACAGCTAGTATAATTGAAGAATCTTTGTTAGTCCTAATGATCAATTAATTGCAGATCGACATTGTTTACCTACCAAGCTATAACTAGCTAATAATTCCTGCAGCCTGGATCTTCGGACCATAAGACCACTGAAATGATTGTTCCAATTAACTCCACGATTTCTCATTCCCTTGGTTGATTGGGGCGATTTACGTGAGATAGCAAACAGCTGTTTTCTTCTATTTCTTCGGTGAGAAATTTTCTCGTTCCACACTCTTTTTATAATGACTCGTATATGTTATAAGCATGAATGCTAGAAGATGGACGGTTGATACAAAAGGCCAGCACATCAAGCTACCCGAAACTGTCAAATTTTGTAGTAGCTTGATGTGCTGGCGTCTGTACCTTCGCCAAAGCACTTTTCAGGTCTTCAAACTAGAGCTCAAGATTTGTTTTTATTTAAAATCTTAGATTTATCTTTTAGGATGTATGGCTACCAATACCTACAAGATATGGTTGGAAATATCCGCGTAAATGTTTGTATTGTGATCCGCAAGAGAGCAAAGGAGTGTGTTTATGCTTGTCAGTATGTATGCCACTTTTATTTTTTTTATATCACCAATTTTTTTATTTTGTTTTTTTATGGATCACTAGCTTTTGCCCGCGACTTCGTTCGCGTGGAATAGTGACTTCCGGCAGATTTTTGGTTTTACCCACATAGTTCCCGATCTCGCGGGATCTCTTCAAAAATGAAACCCAACCAAATGCGTGTAACGAAACCATAGCGCGATCTATTTCGATCCCAACGCCATCTATCGAGCATAGTGACAACTCGGATTATTTGTCTATACTCCGTTCGGGCATTTTCTTTGTACTAAAAGTTTTATTATACCTATTGATATTATTTTTTTCATACCTTTTTACTATTTATTTACTTTTTTCCGATGAATTAAAACAATAACATGAACCGAACTCGTGTAACGATCGACACCATTGCGCGATCACCAACTCGACATATAGTACTAATAGAATTATCTATACTCCGTTAGAGCATTTTCTTTGTACTAAAAGTTGTATTATATTATATTTTCATACCTTTTTACTATTTATTTACATTTTTCCGATGAATTTTCAGTACTGAATTGATGCCGACTCTTGACCAATAGATGGCGCTGTATGTCCGGAATAAATTTTATTTTATTTTTTATTTTATTTTTTGTAATAAAAACTATCCTATGTCCTTTCTCAAGTTCCAAACTATGTCTGTACCAAATTTCACACAAATCGGTTCAGTAGTTTACGCGTGAAGCAAAGACAGACAGACAGACAGACAGACAGACAGAAAGACAGACAGACAGAGTTACTTTCGCATTTATAATATTAGTTAGGATTAGGATAGTTAGGATTAGGATGTGGTCTGCAATATAGTTTTTTTTTACGTGTCACTATTTAAACTGTCAGAGAAATTATTTATTACGAAAAATTTAAGTTGGTATTGCATATTGCTTAACAATTAATATCCCTGAGTTAACAGTAATTTACAGGTTTGAACTTTTTATGTTTCTACGTTTATGTAATTGTTGTTTCGTGCAGCAAAATTTGAATACTGTCAGAATAAAATAGCTTTTTACTCGTAAGAACAATTCGAAAAAACATTTTCATTATAATGCTAAAATACAGGACTTCTCACATGCTGGAATAATAAATAAAATCGTCGTATCACAACGCTTTTTAAAAGATTTCGTGCTCTCAGATAGTTGTTTTAAGAACAAAGGAAAATTTCATGTCTTTCATAAATAAAACTAGCTGACCCGGCGAACTTCGTACCGCCTCAGAATGTTGTGTTAACTTAATAGCTGAATTTGTTTTTTTTTTGTGATTTTCTTAGCTTTCCAATGCGCGAAAAATTGTCGACGAACATAAAATTAAATTGTCGAAATCAGTCAATCCGTTCTCGAGATAGATAATGGCTGAGATCTTCATAATTTTTTTTTCGTATATTTTTCCCATGTTTTAATAGTTATTCTGCTATTCGGGGCGGAGAAAAATCCAAAAAATCTAAGATCATAAAATCTGTCCAGCCGTACTTGAGTTATAAATGTTGTAACGAACCCGACTTTGTTTTATTTATATATAGATAGATTATATGCTCTGTATTCTCTGGAAGACTACCACTAAATCTACACTGAAGTCACAATATCTTTCCACGAGTTGTCAACAGATTCATCCCTCATTTTTCTTCCCCTTAGATCTACTACTAAGATAAACCAAGGTACATACAATACCATATTTTGTCGACAGATCCATAGCACAAACAAAATAGATAGGTACAGATACAGAAGGTCAGTTCCACACAAGAAGCGAAAACGCACGCACACATAGACACGCTTCACATACAACGATTGCAAGCGCATTCGCGACGGGCATTTGTTTGAGATCGCCGTACGTACGCATCTATTAGTGCATACGCCTATTTTCGCTCATTGTATGGAGCCGGAGGACTTATGGCTAAGTAATAACAGACGCACGGGTCGATCGATAAGGTTAAGCGAGGCTTGCCGCGGTTGGTGCGTGGATGGGGGACAATCTTTATGTACCAAGACCCCTCCGTGTCTCGGAAACCATGATAAGCCGTTGGTCCCTCGTCCGTGAATCTTTGACAGTCGTTACTGGTCGTGATAAGCCCGAAAGTCTGACAACCATTCTTACCAAGGGGTATCGTATTACCCAGTAACTGGGTTGTGGAGGTCAGATTGACAGTCGCCCCATGTAAAATACAGGTATTCAGCTGCTGCCGGTTACATTTGAAGCCGACCCGAACATATTTGGGAAGATTATGACGTATGGAGCCAGCCTTCTGTACCCATCTGTTTTGTGTCATAGCATAATCAACTCACTGAACGCCCCAATTACACGTCCCTCTGTTTGATTGTAACAATTTGTTAGGTATAATAAACAATTGCGTTATTCTATTGTTTTCTTTCATTTTCACGTAATATTTTGGTATTGCTTTGTTATTATGGTACGGTTGCGGATGAATATGTTTTATGATGCAATCGATGCGTAGGGTGGTATGATGCCTTTTTGTTTCTCTTTGTGAAATCATAACACGTTGAATGCCGCCGTGTGACTGATTTCACACGGCGTGTGTGTGTGTGTGTGTGTGGGATTGGAACTCTCAGGCCCTTTGTACACGCCATGGTTTCTTTACGGTACGGCGTATAAACCGCACCGTAGAAAAAACGTGTCTGTCAACAAGCTTCCATAGTGATCCATACAACTGACGACCGTACCTAAACAAGTTTTTCATGGTAAGAAAAACGCATGTGTACAAAGGGCCTAAAGTTGGATTCTATTTCCCGTTAGTTATAACCAGAGAGCTTGTACCCGTGGCTCAGGAAGCACGCTAAGCCGTTGATCCCAGCTGTCATTATGTACGGATAGTCCGAAGCGCAAAAGTCTGACTACCGTCAGACTTTTGCAAAAACATCAAATCGCGAATAAAATCAGCTGTTCCCTACATTTATGTTCGCATAACTCGTCAAAATGGGAACAGCTGATTTTTTTTTGTGCATTCAGGTTTGGTCCCATAGTAAAAGTTGTTCATAATGATGAGTACAATGTCCCATTTCAATTTGTCGCATATTTTCAATTTCAACCTGTAGTCCTATACAGAGTGGCACTATAGTCCTATACAGGGTGGCAGGGACATTGACGCGCAAACTATAACCATGAATACAGCACATGATTATTTACCCCCTAACGCAAAAATTTTACGTCGGCTATCAAAAATAAACAGCTGTTTCATAGAATAGCGCAATAGGTACAGGACCTACGCGGTCAAAAAGAGCCTATGGAACAGCAATGTTTTTTTTTAAATAACCTGTCAAAAATGACTACATAGGAGACCGCGACACAGTTCTACAACCGCAAAGGAGAAATTATATACGGGGTTGTGTATAATTTCTGCTTTGCGGTAGCAGAACAATTGCGTCGCGGTCACGCACCACACAGCAGTGTATCCACCCCGTTTATACGCAGAACTTCTGTCATTACTACAACTTATTATGAAACCTATTCAAGCGTGTTTAGCCGGGTTATATGGAAATTGTTTGGATGGAAACTGAGTGTGAAATGGCATAATATTATAGAAAGCGTTATTAAAATAACTGAAAACTCGCGATAAAAATCAGCTGCGCCATATATTTATGTTGGCATGACTCGGCAAAATGTAGTGAATGGTTGACTTTTTTCGCTATTTCGGGGCTGGTCTTATCGTAAAAGTTATTCATCATAATTTTATTAGCAGATATAATGGCCCCCTTAGATTTTTACTTCAATTACACCTTGTATTTAGGTACTCAGTTGGGTCCCTAAGTCCTATGCATGTGTTGAGTTTTCGAACTGGCGTACAACTCGCAATTTTTTTCGAAATAGCGTGCCGAAACAAAGTCATTCGAATCTTCATATCACTCCCGCTAAGAACAGCCTACTTGTGGTTGTTGTCCGTAGTAGTCCTAAAACCCTCTCCACTCAACCAAAGTAAAGGGTAGGTACCCTTTGTACCTACCCTTTACTTTGATTGCGCGGAAATGGGTATCTACCTAGATACCCATTAGGATTTCCACGCAAAAGAAGTAGGTATATAACAACGTACCAGTTAGACAGTATAAATGTCCTATGTGCTAATAGCGACCTGCTTGTGGTTGTAGTCGGTAGTCGTCCTAAAAGCCTCTCCGCCCAACTAGTGAAGGGTAGGTAGACATCCATTAGGATTTCCACGCGAAAGTAAGTAGCACCAGTTAGACAGTATAAATTCAGAAACTCTTTCGTAAAAGGACAGACCCAATCGTTCCATCCTTGTTAATGACCTCTTGGCAAGCCTAAAACAAACAACCGTCCGACAAAATAAAAATAACAAGACAATCCCATTTATTCTCCCAAAATAACCGCCTACTCATGCTATCAAAACATGCCACAATTTTGTCGCATTTTCTCGCGTTTGTCACGACCGACTCTCGACTAAGCACACTTAACAAACGATATTAGTATTCCTCTCTCGAGTACGCTGTTTATCAAACAAAATTGCAAGATGTACAGAAATGTTATTGAGGACCAAGCGAGGGCAGTCATTTGTTCCAAACAATGTACCGTGTGATTAATGTGAACTTCTGCTTGGAGTATTAATAGAGTAATAGAGCGCTTAGAAATTGTAACGGAAAAGATGGAGTTGGTAAAGATTGTGCGAGATATTTTGATGCCAAGCCTTTTCCCAACTATTTTGTGGTCGGTTTCCAGTCTCACCGGATGCAGCTGAATATCAGTATTTTACATGGAGCGACTGCCTATCTGAACTCCACAACCCAGTTATAGGGTAATACGATACCCCTTGGTAAGACTGGTTGACAGTCGGGCTTCTGTCGACCCGTAACGACTGTCAAAGATCCACGAATGACAGCCGGGACCAACGGTTTAACGTGCTTTCCGAGGCACGAAGGGCTCTTGGTATGTAAAGATGGCCACCCATCCACTGACCAATGGCGGCAAGCGTAGCTTAACCTCGATCATCGAACCGTGCCGCTGTTATTAATCACAAGCCCCCCCTCAACACAAGGTTTGAGAACTGTGTATGATAATAATAACTGTTAACAAAATTATCAACTGCCGATCTAATTATTCTGTAATGATCTCACCATGATCACTTAGGTTGAGTGGGCTCAGATGATTTTATATGCAGAATAAACCTCAGCCGGTAATTCGGATATTGGTCAGGGCTTTAATCGATCGCTAGTCGCTACCTAATTACTAAAGTCAAAGTCAAAGTCAAACCATTTATTTCAAATAGGCACATAAAATGCACTTTTGAACGTCAAAAATTACAATAAATAAAATTGAATTGATTCTAGTCGCCCCTTCCAATGTTTTCGTATGAAGAAGAATGGGCAAGAAACTCCACCGTTACTCTTTTAAAATGTTTTACAATATTTTGCATACATTAATTATATAATAATTAATTACTGTGACATAATCACCGCGTGTGATAAGGTTGTGGTTGCGATGGTTACATTAAGAGCGTTAACACACTGTGACGCCATGGCGACGTCGCCGGATACGTATCCAAACAATTCGTATTAAAATGTATGGCAGTTAACTCACTTGGCTACGGTCTGGCGATGTCGCTAGTTTGGAAGCGCAGCCACGGCGGAACGGCCTCTACGTGGAGACTGGGTATTCTGGCGACCTGGCGACGCGTAGCCAAATCGCCAGTATTTTGCATACAAGTTACGCCACCCTCTCTAAGTGGCCAACTGATCGCCAGGACAGAGAGTCAGCAGCCACTGGCTACTTATTTGGCAACCTCATTTGGCTGCGGTAGGTAGCCAGAAGTAGCCATGGCTACGTAAACAGCGACGTCGCCATGGCGTCCCAGTGTGATAGCGCCCTATTTGTTATTACATTTAATAGCCATCTTCTTGGTGAAGTCTCATTTGTGAATATTGGTAATATCAGGCCGATTTTTCCCGAAGAGTTAGGCAAAACTGTACCTATAGTATACACACATTTCGCCAGTCCTGTTTTCATCTACATAAATACTAATAATATTAATCTTATAATAATAGTAATCTTCGGAACTACTGACTCGATTCCGAAAATTCTTTCACTAATGAGAAGCTGATGTAAAATATTGCCGATTGTCAAAGGATAATTATATTTTATATTAAAATAAGAGAAGACATCATTCAAGTGTCGAACGTTTTATACCCGAAAATTAAAGTACTGGTTTCTTATGGGAAATAACATCTTGAGCAATTTTGACTATTACAGCGAAAGTCTACAATTAACCCCCTGACTGATTTTTGAGATTGAGAATGCCAAATATCATATTTTTATAACAAGTGTAAAAATACCAACATCTAATGGTCTTTTTAAAGAAATTTCAAAACGGCTGGTTGACACTTCCCGTGACCCAAGGGCTGGCTTTTACCTTGGCCAAAGGTTTAGCATTGCCATACAACGTGGCAATGCCGCCAGTCTCTTGGGAACATTACCAGTCGACAGCGATGCGGATGAATTTTTCGACGTTATATTTTAGTTTCTGTATAGTTTTAGTTAAGTTAGGATTTAATTTTGTTATTTTTAGTATTAGATATACATAAATATTATATTTGTATAGCCTATATTATGTAAGTACTTCTAATTGAATATAACATCCCGAACATGTTTTAACTATAACAACCTAGAGTTTGAAAGTACAAAAAGTCATTATTTTTGCCAACAACATTTTTTACAGTAATTAAACACACTATTTTTTGTACGCTATTTGTTTCATTCATACTCCAACCTTCAGATTGGAGACACAATCTGGTTCATACATACCTAACTATTGTTCACTGATTACATAATTGGTTGGCAAGATGTTTGGGTAAAGTTTTTGTCCCGATAGAGAAGATAGAAGATATTCATCTTGCTACCCAACACGATTTTGCTTTGAATGGAATATGCATTCGATTTAGAATTTAAAGCGATTGTAGCTTGAAACTTGATCGGAAACGCTTTCTGTGTTAAAAAGGGTTTCCATGAATTTAGTTAAATATGTTTTATTCCGTGATCGGTGCACTCTTGTCCAATCTTATTGGAAAGCTTTGATATTAAGAAATTATTTAATTTTAATGTTATATTTTTTTTAGTTAGGTCTGTTTGTTCTAGCTAATCTCAGAAACGGCTGGACCGATTTTGACGGGACTTTCAATGGCAAATAGCTGATATGGAGTAACATAAAGGCAACTTTTTGTCCCGGCAGCATAATATTCCCGTGGGATAATTTCCGACATCCTCTTGGACGAAGCTGCGGACAGAAGCTAGTAAATAAATAAACTCTGCCTATTAATCTTCTCGAATAACAATTTGTTATTGATCATAAAGAAAACCATAGACCGCAACACTAAATCGTGAAACCAATTTACTTCAAAATATTCTTGCCTTCAGTTTATATCTACAATTACAACCACATAAGCTTTCGCTCTTTTAAAGTACTAAATAATTTACCGAGTTAGGTACTAGAATGTTATAAATAACAGATCTGTTTTTGAACACCGCTATTTAAGCACTCCTTTAACATGTTAGCGGCATTTTGAAACCCCTTGTGCAGTGCTGTGACTAAGTTTACCCGGAAAATGTGTGTGATGTGTGTTCCGCCTTTGATCTCTAGTATGGCGTCAAACTCAAACTCAGCATTTACTTCAATTAAACCATTTACAGGCACTTTTGAATTGTCATAAAATCGGTCAGTCAGAAAATACGAAGCTAGTTGCCCATTCCAAAGCGTAGGAACCTATGGAGAAGAACGGGCAAGAAACTCCAAGGACACTCTTTTTTACCGACTTCACAAAAAGGAGTGTACGAGCTACGCTGTACATTGACCTTTCGGTCTAATTGGTGTACTACGTCACACTCACTTATGCATAATTATAGATTGGTTAGGTATGCATTTATAATACAATAAATATCGATGTATAGTAATTATAAGAGAGTAGCAATAAAATCTTAACATCAATCGGTTGTCTACTTATTCAACATAAACAAACATCAACATCAACATAACATAACATTTTCACTGTTGGGAGTTACGCCCCAACATTTGGTCCTTCGAGTAACTTAGTGTTGTGCGTTCTACGCCTTTTTCGGTCGCGAAGCGGAGCAACACAAAGAACCAGGAGTGTGAAGCAACAGTCAACACTCGGAACAGAAGAGTTTATCAAGAAGTCAACAAGAAAAAACAACAGAAGCAACATGTCGTCAACTTTAGAGAATCAGAGTGAACTTTACGACAACATCAAGAAAGTCGGCATCAACATCAAAAAGGATGGTTGGGACAGGAAGAACCCGGACTACTTCAAGCGGCGTATGCAGATGCTAGAAAACTTATGGAGTGAGTTCCAGTTCAACCACGACCGTCTGTCTACAGAAGTAAGTGGGAGTCATCCTTACTTCGCAGGTGACTTATATAACAAAGCTTTGCAATGTTATAAAGAAGTCAAGGAGTTAATCCTCCTACAACACAAACAACTCACGACCCTCGCCAGTTCTGCAAAAGAGCAATCGGTGCAAGCAAAAACATTAGGGGGTGTCGACCAACAAACAGGGGAAAGTACCTCAGATCAAACAAAACAGGAACAAGAAGCCTTAGTGAGCGAGGTGGCAGAACAAGCTAGGGATGCTGATCAAGATAATCAAAACAGAGAACCATCACCTCCTCCTCGGCAAGAACAACAAAACATGGCGAAAAGGGATACGGGATCCAATAGCAAGCTGGATGACATGATGCGCAAACAGACGGCAAACTTCAAAGCCTTCATGAGAGCAGTTGCGAACATACACGTGGAGTTTCTAACTGAAAAATGGGAATTTCAAGACGCTCTGCAAACACTACAAACACGCTGGTCAGCAATTGACAACCTTCACTGGGAAGTAGAGTGTGAAACAAACGGAGAGAAGATGACAGTATACGAAGAACGCTACACCAGGTATGAAAACCAGTTCCATGAACTGAAAAGGGCTTTGAACATCAAAATGTGGTCCGGCGCTCATCGTGAGAAAACAACACCAAAATTAGAGATACCGGTCTTCAATGGTAACTACAACCAGTGGATCCCATTTAAAGACCTTTTTACAGAAGCAATACACAACAACAATTCGCTTTCATCTGCTCAGAAGATGCAGTTTCTGAAGAGTAAGGTGCAAGGAGAAGCAGAACGCTTGATTCAACACCTACAGATAAGTTCAGATAACTATGTCATGTGTTGGGATATCCTGAATCACCGATATAATAATGAAAAACTTATCTTCACATCTCACATCAACATGATTTTTAATCTGCCAAACATGCAGCAACAGTCCGTGGCCCAAATAAAGAAAATCCACGACGTCAGCATAGAATGCTTACATGCGATAAAGAATTTAGGAGTGAACGTCGACACTTGGGACCCGATTCTTGTACATATATTATCGCAGAAATTAGATGCAGATACACATGCTGAGTACAATGACTCTCTGAAGAATTGCCGAAAGCTGCCAATACTAAAAGATCTATTAGATTTCCTGGAAGCGAAGTTTACCTCGTTGGAAGCATCGCGCCGCAAACAAGAAACCAATCAAAAACCAAATACATCATCAAGTCAACATCAAAATTCTTCGAACTCTAAAAAACAATATAGCAGTAATCAAGCAACTAGCAACAAGAGAATTGCGAAATTGACAACATTTCGATGCCCTCTTTGCGATGAAGAACATGGAATGTACAATTGTGCGAAGTTTTTAGAAATGCCGAATCACGTAAAACTTAGCACAGTAAATAAAATGAATATTTGCGTGAATTGTCTGTTCAGCCATAACGGAAAGACATGTACGTCAGTTTACCGATGTCGCAAATGTACGGGTCAACATAATACGTTGCTACACGAGGCATGTATTAAGAACAAAACAGAAAAACAAACAAATTCTTCCCATGTGTCAAAGGATGATGATACATCGGAGATACTACTAGCGACCGCTGTAGTAAACATAGAAACAGCTGATGGGACCCAAATCAAGTTGCGGGCCCTCATCGATCAAGGGTCTCAGATATCTTTGATCACGGAACACGCTGCTCAACTTCTCGGTGTCAAGCGCGAGAGATGCAAAGGAGTCATCTTTGGAGTTGGACAAAAAGAAAACCACTGCAAAGGACTGATAACAATCACTTGCGGCTCGGTTTACAACGACTTCAAGTTTCAAACGTCTGTCTTCATTATGAACAACTTAATTAAGAACCTGCCAAATAAGACCTTTGCAAAACCATCTTGGTCCTACATACAGAACATCCATCTAGCAGATCCAGACTTCCATGACAGCCGTCAAGTGGATTTACTATTTGGAGCAGACATTTATTCGCAAATCATGTTAGGAGGAATAATTAAAGGCGATGACGTCACTCAACCTATCGCACAACAAACCTACCTAGGTTGGCTTTTATGCGGCAACGTCAAGACTTTCCACTGCAATGTGGTCATAAATAATCTGGAAGATATCAAACAATTCTGGGAAACCGAAGACATCACGGACCAATCCAACCTATCGGTGGAAAATGAAACATGCATCGAATACTACACCAACACTACGCAACGCTTGGAGAGTGGAAAATATGAAGTCAGACTGCCGATGAAGAATGAACTTAAGAGCAAACTGGGATTGTCCAAGCCAATGGCCATCGCCCAATTCAAAACTTTAGAAAGAAAGTTGGAAAAACAAACACATTTGGCAAATGCCTACAAAGACTTCATGGCTGAATATATTGATCTAGGTCATATGAAGCAATCAACGGTCAGCAACAAAACACTCGCGTGTTACCTACCTCACCACGGCGTGGAACGCGCTGAATCAACAACTACAAAGTACAGAGTGGTGTTCAATGCATCAGCGAAAACCTCTACAGGATGCAGTTTGAACGACCTCATGTACAAAGGCCCTAATCTGCAACAGGACCTACAAACATTACTAATGAAATGGAGGCAATACAAATATGCGTTTACAGCGGACATTGAGAAGATGTTTCGCGCTATTTGGGTTGCCCCCGCAGATCAACATTTACAACAAATTGTATGGCGGGAATCGCTAGAACAGCCTATCCGCTCATACCAACTAACAACCGTAACATACGGTACCAAAGCAGCGCCGTTTCTAGCCATGATGACACTCAGGAGGTTGGCGACAGATGAACGTGAACAGTTCCCGGAGGCTTCCAAGGTGCTGGAAGAATCATTTTACATGGATGACCTCGTTCATGGGACACATACAATACAACAAGGAAAGAAATTGATCGCTGATTTGAAACAATTATTAAAAAATGGAGGGTTCAACCTTCGAAAATGGTCAACAAACAATCAAGAACTTTTGGAAAACATCGCTGAACAACATAACAACGACAAGATTGTCTTCAACTTCAAAACGGAAAGTACACAAAAAACGTTAGGCTTGTGCTGGAACTCAAGAGAGGATAAATTCACCTTTCAATGCACAATTTCAGACGTGAACAAAAAACTGACCAAACGAAGCCTACTAGCCGAAATATCTAAACTATTTGATCCACTTGGCTGGCTGGCTCCAGTGTCAACAAAATTGAAATTGTTATTTCGAAAACTATGGGATGGAAACTTACAATGGGACGACGAGGTGTCCGACAACATACATGCGGAATGGTGCAAGATACAAGCGGATGTAGGGGCGATAAACACTTGCGAAATACCTAGATGGCTTAATTGTGGCGAAAAGCAGACAATGGAGCTACACGGGTTCAGTGATGCCTCCCTGGATGCCTATGCCTGTGTCATCTACGCACGGGTCCACTCATCAACCATACTTGTAGCCGCTAAGTCCAAAATTGTACCTCACCGAAAAACAACAACATTGCCTAGACTGGAATTAAATGGAGCGCACCTTCTATCTCAGCTGATGCGCAAAGTCAAACAGTCACTGACCCAATACGAAGTACACGTCTACGGCTGGACTGATTCCATGGTGGCCCTGGGTTGGTTACAGGGAGACCCATCCCGGTGGAAGGCATACGTGGAAAACAGAGTACGAAGCATAACTGACGTCATACCACGATCGTCATGGAACTACGTCAAAACAAAAGAAAATCCCGCTGACGCTGCAAGCCGAGGCCAATACGCTAGTCAGCTGAAAGAAAATCAACTGTGGTGGCAAGGGCCTACTTGGCTACCATCGTTTAAAACAAACAACATAGAAAAATATAATTTTAGCACAGATCAAGAAGAAAAAACAGTCCGGAAACAAGTCAATGTATCCCAACAGAGCATAGAAAACCCGAGCATTGTGGAAAAAATATTGCAAAATCACAGCTCAATCGAACACATTATTCGCATTATTGCATGGATACTCAGAACTTTGAACCCAAAACGGCGACAACTACCAAGATATCTGACGTTGCACGAATTGGATAATGCAACGAAGTTGGTCGTAAAACAAACACAACAAAAATCATTTGACACAGATATTTGCTATTTACAAAAACATAACACAGTGCAGGCTAATAGTAAAATAAAAGCGCTCACTCCGTTTATTGACAATCAAGACATCTTACGAGTGGGAGGAAGATTAAAAAACGCCTTGCTTACTGAAAACATGAAACATCCAATGATCATTCCACACGACAGTCGATTGACACATCTTCTCGTCGACCAAGCTCATCGAATGACGTTTCACGGCGGACCGAGACTCACCCTTTCACACTTACGTGAGAAATATTGGATCGTCGGTGGAAACCGAACAACAAAGAAGCAAATCCGAAAATGTGTGACGTGCCGCAAAAGCAACCCAAGTAGAGGTCATCAGCTGATGGGCAACTTACCGAGTGCAAGAGCAAATCAAGCTCCGCCCTTTTACCATACAGGGGTGGATTACACTGGATTTGTGGACGTCAAAATGAACAAAGGCAGAGGAGCCAGAACAACAAAGGGCTATATAGCAGTCTTTATATGCATGGTGACCAAAGCTGTGCATATTGAACTGGTATCAGATCTCACCAGTTCAGCATTTTTAGCAGCCCTAAACAGGATGGCAGCTAGAAGAGGCGCCCCTCGTCACATATACAGTGACAACGGGACAAACTTTGTCGGCGCAAACCGCCAACTCATGGAACAATACGAGGAAATCGAACAAACATACAAAAGCGACCAACTACAGAAGGAAATCGCAGAGATGAAGATTGAATGGCATTTTAATGCCCCCGCTTGGCCTTCCGCGGGAGGATTGTGGGAACGAGCGGTCAGAAGCCTCAAACACCACTTGAAACGTGTAGTAGGAGAACAGAAGTTAACATTTGAGGAGTTTACCACTATCCTAACAAGACTAGAGGCCTGTTTGAATTCCAGACCTCTGTGTCCACTAAGTGAAAACACAGACGACCTAGACTGTCTGACGCCAGCACACTTTTTATCGGGTAGACCGGGGCTGACAGTCATAGAAACAAAGGAAGATGCAAGAACAAGATGGGAATTAACAAGAAAGCTCTTCGTGGAAATCTGGAAGAGATGGAGAAACGAATACCTGTGCCAGCTATTAGCCAGATCCAAGTGGCAGGAACCACAGAAAAATCTGAAGATAGGCGATCTGGTGGTTATTCATGACGAGAATATACCAGCCGGAAAATGGCTCATGGGGAGAATAACAGAGCTTCACCCTGGAAACGATGGATACGTTCGGGTCGTAACCCTAAAAACAATAAATGGACTCATGAAAAGGCCTGTAACAAAATTATCTGTCTTACCTATCAACAGTGACGAAACTGCTGAACAACAAAATACTTCAAAATCTAACAAAAATGAGACATGCCTACAAACAAACAGCGAGTCGCAAAATTCCCGACGACGCAAACCAACAAACAGAAACATCAACTTCATTGGCCTGGTCATGGCACTGCTCTATTTGCTAAATCCAGTATCGGCTGCTAACTCAACAAATATTATCGAGCTTCAACAAGGACTATACTTTGATAAAGTGACTAACATGCAACTAATACGCGGCGAGTGGAAGATTATCGTCTACTATGACGTCAAACCCTACTGGCATGGCATAGCAGTATCCAGTAAATTTACCAGTCACCTAGAAAACATTTGCGAGAAAATAAAACAGAAATCACAATGTAACATAATTTTAACACAACTGCAACATTCGATCGAAGAAATTGGACACTACAACCATATGTTGCTGAATCCGCAAGGCCGAGTAAATACGAGAAGCAAACGTGGGCTTATCAACGGTGTCGGTTCCATCGCGCGCTCCCTGTTCGGAGTATTAGATGACGAATTCGCAAAACAATATCAAGAAGACATTGACCTGGTCAAGGCCAACGAGAAACACCTGGCACTGTTGCTAAGAAACCAAACATCCGTGATCGAAGCTGAATATAATTTACTGAAGAGGTCGGAAGATGCAGTTGAAAAACAGTACAAATTGTTTAACCAACATGTGTTAAACTTTGAGAAGGTTACAAACAATCTCCAAAGGGAACTAGATTCTCAAGAACTGACCATCGAATTACTGATGTCCGCTATTACGGCAAACAGCCTTATTGAGCATCTCAGAAACGTCCAGGAGACCCTTATTGACACTGTCACAAATATATATAACGGCAAGATCAACTTACATCTCATCGCACCGGAACAGCTTCGAGATGAATTGAACATAATCTCGGGTCAATTGTCCAAGGATTTAGTTCTACCCATCACCAACATTCAAACAGAGTTATTTCAACTGTATCATCTTTTACAAGTTAAGGCGAAAATGACTGAACGATACCTCATAATCGAAGTTAAAGTACCCTTAATCAGCAGAGATAACTTCGAGATCTACCGAACAATACCAATACCGAAAAACAATGAAGTGGATATGGTCACCCTAATACCTATTGCTGAAATGTTAGCAATAAACATTCAAAAGGATTCGTACATCCCAATGACGGAATCCGAAATACATCAATGCGTGCAACATGACGCGACAACTCGATTGTGTCCACTACATAAACCTGTATACCGCATGAAGTCTGACGAGAGCCTCTGCACGAAGAAAAAGGCATCTCTACTCTGCGAAACCAAACATGAAACCTGCCGAGACAAATGGTTGGAATTAAACAATGAAAATAATTACTTGTATTTTTGCTGTCAACAATGCAAATTACGTATTATTTGTGGGCATCAAGTTTCAACGCAGCTACTACATAAGGCCGGCGTCATAACACTCAAGGACGATTGCATAATTAGTAGTGAAACTTTTGCTGTTTATCCTCAAAAGCAACAAATGAACAAAATCCAAACCCAGGTCGACGTAGGGCCTGCAGAAATTCCTTCAATCAACAATATCATAAACCTACATGTACCGGTTTTAAAACATCTTCACGAAAATGAGATGGCAACAGAGCAGATAGCATTACTACAAGAGCTCGGCAAACAGGTACAGCAAATGAAGACCGCAACATCAGAAGACATTCTGTCAGATCAGGCAACATACCACGATGTCCACCAATACGTTGTCATCTACCTATTAGTTGCCACAGCAGCATTCGCGTTCATAATATACGCTTACAACCGCCTACGCAAGCATTGGGCAAGCCGACGGAAACCAGAAGCTCCATCTGTTCCCAACCCCATGCCCCGAAGAAGGTCGACAGCAAGCATCGTGGACACAGCCTTATTCGACGTCACAGACGAAAGCAGTGCAGCGCACGTATCGAGTGCACGCACACTCAATAAAGCAACGTCGCCTATTGCGCGTTGTGAGTTACCTTAATAACTTAGAACTTTGTATTTAATATTTACATTTTAACAATAACATTTATTTTTGTACTCTTTGTGAGTGGGCAATATGTACGAGCTACGCTGTACATTGACCTTTCGGTCTAATTGGTGTACTACGTCACACTCACGTATGCATAATTATAGATTGTTTAGGTATGCATTTATAATACAATAAATATCGATGTATAGTAATTATAAGAGAGTAGCAATAAAATCTTAACATCAATCGGTTGTCTACTTATTCAACATAAACAAACATCAACATCAACATAACATAACATTTTCACTGTTGGGAGTTACACCCCAACAAGGAGGAGGTACTATGTTCGGCTGTTTATATGTTTTTTTTTTTTTTTGTATGTTTGTTCATCGAATACTCCGCCAATTGCCGACGGATTTTCAAAATTCTTTTTTTGTTCGAAAGTAGATAGTTCTGAGGTGGTCCCACTGTCACCAAGTTAGGATCTGATGATGGGATCTTAGAGAAATCGAGGGCAACCCTCAAATTTTATAGGCTCACTTATTGTTTTTCGCATATTTTATGAAGTATCTTGTGTATTTGCGTATGGTTATCACCATCTCAGGTAGCTGGGCTGATGATGGAAGGTACAACTCCTTAACAGCTTAACAGTAAGAGGTTACTCGAACAGGCAAGGACTGTTTTAGTAAATTGTTTTGATGTTTGATAGGGCATTTGCCACTTTTGGTCTCGTGGTCATCAAGTCATGACCTGATGCTGCAGTCAGGATAGTCTGCAGAGTACCTAACTCCTCGACAACTAACAGCAGATTATCGTGTTTAGGCTCATTGAAAAGGGCTCGATGTGTGGATAAACGTACTGTTAATGAGGAACACCGAAGTACATAGAAACCTGATGCTGAAGCCAGGAGCATCAGAAAAAGTACAAACCTTGAAATTACAGCACCGTAGTCGTATTTGGGCTCATTTTAAACAGGACAAAATTTTAAATTCAATGCAATGTTGACATAAGTTTGGCCTGATGCTGCAGCCAGGATTATCAGCATCTAGTCTAATTAATGAATAAGGTATGCTTCAGAGGTGGTCCCATATAAATTTTATGAACTTTGCTTGGGTAGTTTTGGAATTAGCTTCAACAATACGTTTGTTTTCCACTTAGTTTATATTGATGATGTTTATCTTCCTGTCACTAATATTCACATAGCAAGTAGTGTTATATGAATTTGTATTATGGGGTAGGTACAACTAAAAAGCGAAAAATAAAAACTTTTTTACAAAAAAAACACCGACTTCCAAAAAAAAACACTACAAAGTGAAAAATAACTTTAATTTCGGAAGTCGGTGTCAAAAAAACGAAAATGTGGAACCAACGACACCGACTTCTGAAATTAAAGTTATTTTTCACTTTGTAGTGTTTTTTTTTGGAAGTCGGTGTTTTTTTTGTAAAAAAGTTTTTACATTATATTTTTACAAAAATATTAGTTACATCATTTATGTTGAATTTATAATTATATGTGAGAACGATGTAAAAAAAAAAGACTTACGCGTTAAAAGCGTCAGGAGGCAAGTACTCGTAATACTTGAATGTTGACTCTCGCAGACTTAATTAATTAAACACTTCAAATAATTTAATATTTTTACTTGCTGGACTATCCTACACCTTTGAAGATCTAATGAGCTCGACTGCATAGTCAGCCTATAATTTTCCCACTGCTGAGACACAGGCCTGTGGGACGAGTTGCCCCCTAACCAAATTAGAAAAGTAGAATTGGTCCCTGGTCCCAGTTTCGAAGTTGGACGAGTTGCCCTCTAACCCTCCTCTCTTCGAGTGGGAGCGGACTATAATCTGCCACGCGAGTTGGTACAAGTCACATGTCATCGACATTTTGGTTCCAAGGCATGCCGGTTTCTTCACGATATTTTCCTTCACCGTTTTGAGAGCAGTGGTGACGAAATTATTCACACAAAGTAAAGTTCCTGCCTGGTTTTGAACCCACGACCAACTCGTATGCCGGTGCCGTTTCCACTAGGCCACCACTGCTCTCAAGCGCCACCTACTGAAGCCTACTATTTTTAAAAAGTACCATCGACTCGGTATAAGAAAAACAGAGTGTCCTATCATAATAACGAACATTATTGTAGGTTCCCGTGCGAGAAGCAATCTAAATAAAAAGCAGCTAATTAGTCAATTAAAGCGATTTCTAAGTAAATTTCAATGAATTTGTTTAGCCAGCACCCTAATTGCGTAACGCACGATCAACCACAATCTGAATCATTTTGAAGGATATTGCTAATCCATTGCCTCATTCTTCATGGACACTCACGCTACGGCTGGTCCATAAATTCAAGATCGCTCAGCGAGCTATGGAACGGGCTATGCTTGGAGTCTCTCTGAGGGATCGAATCCGCAACAAGGTGAACCAGCAGAGAACCAAAGTTGTCGACATAGCTCACAGAATAAGCAAGATGAAATGGCAATGGGCCGGTCATATTAGCCGTAGAACCGATGACCGTTGGGGTAGACGTGTTCTTGTGTGGAGACCGCAAATCTGTAAACGTAAGGTGGGACGCCCTCAGGATAGGTGGAGTGACGATCTTCGCAGGATAGCTGGTAGCAGCTGGATGAGAGTTGCCGAAAATCGAGTTTAATGGCGTGCAATAGCAGAGGCCAATGTCCAGCAGTGGACTGCTATAGGCTGGTGATGATGATGATTGCTTCATTATTGAAAAATATTGTCTGCTCAACAACGTAAATAACGCAATGAATATTGTTGAACTGTCAAAATGAAAGCCATTGCTACTGGTAGTGTGTTATGCAATTACCCCGCAGTTGATCACTGAATGCGAATCAAAATCGGTGCAGCCATTTCAGAGATTAGCCGGAACAAACGGACGGACATAAAAACTGTTGTTTGTTAAAAGTACCGTATATATTTTCAAATGCATTTAGTAAGAAGCTGCTATTTTAACATTACAAATAAACAATTATATTATTTATTCGTATGTAAGTATAGATAATGATTGGCCTCCTTGAACGGCTACAAAATCAAGTAGGAACCTACCCAACGTATATAAGTAAGTAATTGTACAGGCGACTTTAAACACAATAAAAATCTCTAGTGAGTAAAACCTACGAATAAATACTTATTACTTATTGGTATAGTAAAACTACAATAAAAACACATTAAAATGAAACCTAAATATTTTCTCAATTATTCAAATAGCTCGTAATTCTATAGAAAAATCAAGCATAACCATTAATTCAGGCTTATCACGCGATCTTACTTCGGAAGGAATTCGAGCCGTGAATATTTTTCGTTCAAAAATCATAGAAAAATTATTATTTGCCGCCATTTTGTGTAGTTAATGTGGCTATTGAAATTTCAGAACGATTAAGCGACGATATGATCTGAGATAAGACCAACTTATTTGTAGATTTATTTTGATAAAACACTGTATATTTTGGGTAGTATAAAATAATTTCTTTGTTGACGGAGTGGTCAATTTTGCTTGCTTATAAGGAGATTTTATTTTGTTCGGTCTTTGTTTGAGTAGGTAAATACCCAATTAGTTTTCATCATCATAATTTCATGGAAGACGTCCACTGCTGGAAATAGGCCTCCTCCAAGCACCTCCTCTTCGACCGGTTCTGTGCTCCTCGTATCCAGCAGATGCCTGCGGTCTTCATAAGGTCATCGGTCCAACTTGTGGTAGACCTTCCAACGTCTTCCGGTTCGCGGATTCACTCCAGAACCTTTCGGCCCTATCCTACGCGCTATGTGCCCTGTTACTTCCACTTAAGTTTAGCAATTCTTCGGGCTATGTCGGTTACCTTGGTTGTCCTGCAGATCTCTTCACTTCTGATTCGGTCACATAGGGAATCTTCAAGCACAGCCCTCTTCATTATTGCACTTTAGGTGACTTTGAGCCTTTTATGAGGCTCATTTTGATCGACCACGTTTCAGTGCCATAGGTCATCACTGGCATCACGCACTGGTCAATTACTTTCGTCTTGAGACACTGCGGTATGTGTGATTAGAAAGTGTTGCGTAGCTTTCCGAACTCTGTCCAATCGAGTCTTCGAAGATATTAGTTTGACAAATTGTATTATTAATTAGTTATTGCTTATTAATCTATATAAATAAAATAAAGTCGGGTTTGTTACACCACTTATAACGCAAGCACGGCCGGACCGATTTTTATGATCTATGATTTCTTGGATTTTTCTCCGCTGCAAATAGTAGATTAACTAGGTATTAAATTAAAACATGGACAAATTAACGAATAAAGAAACTATACCTAAATATAACTCATTTTCTCATACATTCGTTCATATTTATTCTGAGGCGGTACGAAGTTCCGGTCAGCTAGTGATTATAATAAAACTGTAGCAACTAAAAATAAATAATACCTATGTTTAGCACTAATGTAGTTAGTAGGACGTCCCCCAGCTAGATAGATCGATGACCTTAAAAAGAAAGAAAGAAAGAAAAGAAAGAAAAATACGTTTATTGGCATTACAGCAAAATAAATACACCTTAAAACTATAAAAACAAAGATTATAATGCCAAAAGGGCCTCAGCTCAGCATAATGTCAGATGACAACACCAGGTGTATCATCTGACGCTGATTTTCAGCTGCAACCCACGAGTGCCATACGCTGGAATAACAAACACATAGGGAAGTGTGTGTCCGTTAATAATAAATTAAGAGAATCGATTAAAAGGTAACTGGGATAGACTGCATGCGAAAGGTGGAGGACAGAATGTTGTGGCGCAGTCTGGGACTGTCCCAGATTATCGCAGTCCACTTCTGGACAAAGGCAGACAGAATGTTGTGGCGCAGTCTGGGACTGTCCCAGATTATCGCAGTCCACTTCTGGACAAAGGCAGAGGCCTTTGTCTAGAAGTGGACTGCGATAGCTGCGTTTTTTAATTGATTTTGTGGTTTGTGTAAGCATATAAGCATTGCATAATTAGCTTACAACGTTCCCACTGCTGGGACAGGCCTCGTCTCAGTGAGATCGACTGGGTCGTAATCCACCACCACGCGGGCCCAGTCTGGTTTGGTGCAAGCAGCTCTAAATATATTTCAATGCTTGACAAATACACTATTCTATTTTGCAAATAATATTATACTGCTTTGAAAATATCGACATGAATTCATTTCGTACCTTCTTCCAAAATCAAACGCAAGCAACCTATTTGTATTCATAGACATATCTGTCAAACGTCTATATACCAATACGTGTACATACATAGGTAAATAAACTCACGCCGTTTTCCATACTAATGTTATAGGTAAACGCACAAGGGTCTGTTTTTTTTATTTATTCCGGTCTGATCCCCTGAATCCCTCCTCCACCCCCCCCCCTCCTGGATCCCCTGCTAGTTCTTCTTCTGTTTTAAACTTTGTCTTATCCACATTATCTAGGTTACTCTTTTTGACAGGTAAGTACAGTCAAGAATGACACGGAGAAACCGTTTGAACGATATTGTTAACCGACTTCAAAAAAGGAGGTCCTGTATTCGACCCGTATGTATGTATGTTTGTATGTCCGCGATTTTCTCAAAAACTAATGAACCAATTTTGATAATTCTTTCACTAATGTGATCTAAACACTTTCAGGAAAGTTTTAGTATATAATACATTATGTAATTATTGAAAGTTGGTACAGACATAGCTTCGACTTTAATGAAAGTCATACCTACACCAGCTATAATTATACATTAACATTTCTTAAGGTGAAAGCCCGCGAAATTAAAATAAATATAACTTTCAACGTATGTCGTTTTTGCGAGCTACATTGAAGGTATCAACAACATCTACATGTCAGCATTAGGTACAGGTGATCCCTTCAATTTAGCCCGCTCCAATGTAGAAGATTTTGACCAGTTCTCAACTTCAAATTCAAAACCGAGTATTTTCCACATTGGGAAAATACATAAGGGACGAAGTCACGGGCAAAGCGACGGTCAGTAAATAAGAAACAAATTAAAATATACGATTGGCTCACTCCAAACTTACTTATTCCTTTGAGCTCGACTCCTTGCAGTTTGAATGAAAACGAATTAAAGTCAATGTGACACTTATTTATCTCCAATTAAGGCGCTTGCTGTCGCAAATTGTGAAAATTCGATAAGGTTATTGCAAAGAGATTTAAAAATGGTTCAGAGAGGCCATCCAAAAAAAAAAACAGTAGCACTCCGGGAGTGCCGACAGAAGTGAAAACAAAACACAAACAGAATACTTTGCCATCATTCACTGACATATCGGATATACATTAAAACCGAGTACATCTCGAGGACAGCCGAACACATCCGAAGCAGTGTCGGTTATACATTTTCGCCGCGCCGTAGAAAGAGAGAGGGATACTCCTACGCCGCGCCGGCTGTCTACTCTCCATCACTCCATCCGTCTTACGAATTTTCGATCAGGGTCACGTGTCCTGACGCGAGTTTAACATTTTTTACCCATTAGGTACAAAAAAAGTGTACAACGCCGCTTTAGAAGTTTTCACTTCAAAAATGTCATAGAAAACTGTGATCAACTGTGTCTCAGCGAGTAGCGCTAAACAATGTGGAGACGAGAATACGACAATAAAATGAAAACAATAGCAATACTAATGCATAAGAGTATTTTGGAACTATCCAATGAATCCTAACATCATCATCATCATCAGCCTATAGCAGTCTACTGCTGGACATAGGCCTCTCCTATTGCACGCCATTCAACTCGATTTTCGGCAACTCTCATCCAGCTGCTCCTAACATCACATATAAATAACTAGGCTGAGCGATATTTGACTAGTTGTTTAAATCAATTAGATTACAATTTCACCGTGAATTCTTCGAAAACTTAAGTGACGTGAGCTGTCAATAATGTCAATCCTTAGCATCAGGTGGAATGACAGCTCGAAACAGATCGGTTGTTGTTTTATCACTGCGAGATTCACAATACCTCAATGTGTAATTTAATCATATTTTCTTCGAAAATCATTTTCTTTTAGCACACAAAGCGACCCGTCATTTGGGGCTTTTGACACGTGACATATAAATAACTAGACTGAGCGTTTGACAAGTTGTTTAAATCAAGTAGATTACGATTTTGTTCGCTTTGTTCCGACTATCGTAAGTAGTTATTTATATTTAAATGTCTTTAAGTTTTTGTGAGACGTTGAAAAATTTAGTACAATTATAGCACGAGCCTTGATGTAGGCTGTCTATTTTTAATTCACAGTTCTTAATGAAGCTCGTATAAAATATAAGTACCTAGTCATTAAAATATATTTTACAGTAATTCTAAAGATCATAAAATAATATAGCCAAATTAGGTTATAAAATACTACCGAAAATAAACCGCAGTAAAGTCCTACTGTATTTTCTTCGAAAATATTTTTCTTTTAGCACACAAAGGGACCAGTCATGTAGGGTGTAGGTATAAAACGAGACATGGAACTAGACTGAGCTAAGATTGACCAGATGAAAGCAATTTTAGATTATTTATTTATTTAAGATTACATGCACAACATTACAGAATTGAATCCCAAGACGTTATACAGAGCAATTTACTAACTAAAAAGTGACACAAAATAAAAAAAAATAAAAAAAAGCAATTTACACAAGAATATAACAAAATTAACAAACAAAACACAACACAATAACACTTGTAAAATAAAAAAAATGTAGTGACAAAAAAATTAAAAACATTATTCATACTTACCTAATTATTTATTATCTTTCATCCATCTTCACACAAAATCTTAAACATTCACGACACACATCTATCCATCTCCAGGCAAACAAGTCACACTCAGGTGTTGATATCAGACAACCATAGACCATTATGATTTTGTTTGCTTTGTTCCGTTTATCGTAAGTACCTACCTATCTTAATATGTTACAGAGGAGAAGCATTTATACGATTATAGCACAAGCCTTAATTACCGCCGACTATTATTCTTAATCCACAGTTTCTATTCTCAAGCTCGTAATTAAACCCTCATAAAACATAAAAGTACCTAGTCAATAAAATATCTTTTACAGGAAGTACAAAAGATCATAAAAAATACTATCCAAGTACTTACCCAAAACAAATTCTAAAGCTCTCGCTAAGTTTCGCCCCGTTCGTACAATGTACATTCTACTTAATAATAAATACACCGACTACCACCGACCAGAAACTTTCCTCTTTTAATATTAAAATAACCAAAGACGTATTAAAAGAAAATATCTTCTCAATCCCCGCAAACTTGGTAGTGAAAGAGACTTTATAAACTAAGGAATAAAGACCTTAATTACATGAAAAGATTGATTAAAACAGCTATTGTTTTATGGAACCTGTTAATGAAAGGAATAATAAATATTTGGAAAATATAGCCTCGGGTTTCCTGGAAAGGTCATTGTTGCTTCTGTTAAGACTAAGGGTTAGGTTAGGTACCTATTTGTTTTATTTAAGGCAGTTGTCCCACTGCAGGCGATGAACGAGTAGCGAGTAGAACTAGCAACTGAAAACAAGTTGGTGAGCAGCGAGCAGCGAGTGTGTAGTTCCGATAGTTTTGTCGCTGCGCTATCAGCGAGTGTCCGAGAGATTACTCGCGATCCGCACTCTAGGTAGAAATGACCGCTGGTTGGTCTCTTGGCATGAGCTCTGACCGCCAAGCGAGTATCGCTGAGCAAGTATTATCTTTGATAGCTCTTGTCGCTCAGCGACAAACCAGTTCAGCGAGTCCTCGCCGGTAGTGTGAACAGTCAGCGATTAACTGTTAATATATGCATCACTTTTGTTTACACGGAATGTATATCTTTTGTACGTTTCTTGAGCGAGAAAATAGCCGATAGTTAGTCGCTTCCTCGCCGGCGGTGGGACAACTACCTGAAAGCTAATTAAAAAGAGAACAGAAGACTATAAACTCACTCAAATGTTATTTATTCAAATTAGGCTGAGAATCAGCACTTTTCGAACGTCAAAATTGCATAAAAAACGACCGCCCTTCACCACTTCCTAGTGCTTTCGCTGGGAAGAAGAAGTGGCGCAACCAACTCCACTGCTATATTGATGGAAAATGACATTGGCCTATTAATAGAGCACTTTTACCATCTATAAAGAGGGACCTTAGCCCCGCAGTGGGACAACACATGCTTACAATTGTATTATAATAATAACTAGCTGACCCGGCGAACTTTCTACTAATTAAATAATGTGACCATCTTTACGCGGACTTTACTTGTGGTTACCAAGTGTAAGTACAAACAGTCTATGAATGTGGGTATAAGCGCAGGAGCTCTCGGTACTGTCCGAAACGGGCGAAGTCGGAAGTATGTGTCCCCGTGTGCGTATGTGTGTTATTTGCTGACGCTTCTCGTCTTCACGCACACATTCACAGCGTGTTTATACGCTTGATTACCATAAGTAAAGTGCGCGTCAAAACACTATAATTTAAATCTACCTAAAGTTGATACCTATTTGGTTAAGTGGTAATAACATCAATTTTGGTAACTAATTTTTTAATACAATAAACTAACGTTTTGTATTGGTTGACTTATTTGTGAACGCAAAATTTTACAAACAAAAGTTTTTCAAAGCAAACAACCTATAACCTAAATTATTTTGAAGACCTACATTAAAACCTATTTACGTCAGAAATGTGGCCCTTTGTGTTAACAGTGACAAATAATATTCAAACAGCAGACAAAAAGGTGAAATATTCCAGAATTTCTCAACCTAAAAGGAATGCCTGGTAAGCAGAATCTAGCTTCACAAATTCCGAGAAAGTCACCAGAATACAAATAGGATTACGTTCTGGATTCCAGACTGAGATCACTCGTTTTATTCCAGACTTATCCAACTTTTGTTTGAATTTCATTGTCTTCTTACTCGACTGTGACGAAAGTAAAAGAAAGGTACGAGTTCTTCGTCGTGTGTCTGTGAATACTCTTCTCAAACTCAAAAACACAAACTTTGAGTTTTAATTTTCAAAACAAGCCACAGTTAGAGGTACAAAATCATATATTCAAAATATAATTAATTTTAGTTTTAGGCCTGCCGCGCTAAATTACCCACGTTTAAAAAAAGAAAAAAAAATTAAAGTGGACAACGATACGTGAAATCTTAACTGTCCGTTGTCCCCGTTGCCCGTTGTACATAAGGGGGACAACGGTAAGGAAATTTTATGACGTTCTGTTGTCCCCGTGACGGGGACACAGATTACGGGGACAACGGGAATACACGCTTTTGAAATCCCTAAAGCCTAATTTACAGAGTTCGACTTAATTTCCTGTGGCATGGCGGCTTTGTACAAATTATTTCATCGCCACTGATCTCAAAACAATTCAAAACATCGTGAGAGAACCGGCGTGTCCTAGGACCAAAAATTCAAAGACATCATATTCATCTACCAACTCGCTCTGGGCCCGCGTCGTAGATTACCGCCCACTCCACTCACCGAAATGAGGCCTTTGTCCCAGCAGTGGGAAGCATACTTTGAAGTATTCATAAAGGTTACATTTAAGCTCCAAATAGGCTATAATCTCTCCAGTACACTGTCCTCTACATACCCCGTCGGTTAATATAATGAGTTTTTTTTTAATGTTATTCTCTTACGTTATACTATGTAAATATTTTAACAAAGATTACTCTCGTACATACTTTGAGGAAATAAATTACCAGACTTGGCATTGTGCCTAATTATCTGATGTTGGAAATAGGTTAAGAGACCGGTCACAACGAGGATCTGGTCACTAGAACGAACATATTTGTATGTGCTTATTACTTCTGTGACTTCTATTTAACAGAAGGCGTAGCTAAGAACTTCAAGGATTTTAATCGTTAGATTTGGCCTTACCATACCACTGTCAGTGTGACAATACTAGTACCTAACAAATAAAGATCAAATTCGAAAAACACGTATTCGTTTGTATCAAACTGACGGGTGTCAAGAACACACGCTCGTAAGTTTCTATACTGAGAAAAGCGAGCTAACACGCAATGGCCGGTCTTGCCGGTTCTTCTCCATAGGAAATGACCAATTGGAACCGTGCACCTAGCTTCTGACGTTTCATAAGTGCCCATGTTGGTTTATGTGAAATAAAAATATTTTGATTTGATTTGAAAAATATTTTGATTTGATTTGATTTGAATGGCGTTTCCATGACAATTCAGTCAAGTGATGGCGTCACTGTGTGTAATTTTATTTTTATTTTTGAGGGACCCCCACAAGGTGGACCGATGACCTGGTGAAGGTCGTGGGTATCCGCTAGATGCGAGAAGTATAAGACCAGTCTATGCGGCTATGTTTGGCAAGACCTATGTTCCTATAATCCTATGTCAGTAGACCAGTGAATTGTGATCTGTCCTGACATCAAGCAATGGACAAACTTATCAAACTTTTAAGGTTTTGGATACGAGGCTTTTTGCTACTTTGTATTAATGTGTATTTTTAGGGTTCGGTAGTCAACAAGGAACCCTTATAGTGTCGCTATGTCCGTCTGTCCGTCCGTCCATCCGTCCGCATATAAGCTCAGAGACTCTTAGTACTAGAAAGCTATAATTTAGCACGGATATACGTATTACTCACGCTGACAAAGTGATAAAATAAAATCATTATTTTTATTTTGGGTACCTCCTGTACAACGTAATGTGGGTATTTTTTTTTCTCGTCTACCTTATAGTGTGAGGTATCGTTGACGTTAGACATTATCTAATTAGGCGTTAGTAAAACTTGACGTTAGCAAAACCGGGCATTTGTTATGTTTCACAAAAACAATTCGTAAAGGTATCAATCAAATCAAATACTCTCATCATTAATTCCCCATCTTGTATCAACAGTAAAGTTGATCCAATCGATATTTAGAACAGATTAACATCAAATCAAGAACCAATTTAGAAGTTTGCGCAACATTTTAACAAGTTAAAGTTAAGTTGTACTTTAAATAATTGATCGTTACGATTTGGGAATAAACGCTAAGGTTTTAAAAATAGAGTGCTGAGTTTCGAATACTATTTCTGTGTCATTCAGACCATAACATTTGATAGGAAAGTATCCATTTATCTATATATATAAAAGGAGAACTGACTGACTGACATATCAACGCACAGCCCAAACCGCTGGGTCTAGAGATTCCAAATTTGGCACGTACGTTCCTTATGAGGTCTAGGGGTGCACTAAGAAAGGATTTTTCAAAATTCATCCCCTAAGGGGGTGAATAGGGGGGGGTGAAATTTCACGCGGACGAAGTCGCGGGAAGAAGCTAGTTTAATTATAAATAGCGTAAGATCTCCGTTTGTTTAAATTGTTTAAGAACAATTAATTATTTGTGGTACCAACGATTTATTTAACTAATAAGAACCAATTTGTTTTAATTGGAGTAAATACTGCTATTGTAAAGTGATGTTTCAATTGTTTGTAATGAGCCGATTACCATTTGAAATTGAGAATAGCCCTAGCCTTTAGCCCTTTACCAATTAACTTTAGGCCCTTTGCCAATTAAGAGACACAATATAAAAGATAATATTCTAAGGGTCATACTTCACCTTAAATCGGATAATTTTTCACCATAAAAAAAATGTGGGTTTAAACTTTAGACCAGACAAAGGGAAAGATAAAACATTGCTAAATCCTCCTCCTGTCCTTATCCCAATTAATGAGCCTTGTTCTTGCATGCATCACTATCAGTTGTCATCTCAGTATACACCACCTCTCTAGCCATATTATATACCTACTAGCTTTTGCCCGCGGCTTCGCCCGCGTAAAGGTCGGAAATTATCCCACTGTTCTAACTAGATGTCCTGTATTTTTTTAATAATGTAAAAAGTCAAGTCAGAAAATATTATCAATACTTTTGATAAAATATACCATGTAAACATCTCACAAAAATACAAAGTGTATTTTTATCGTGTACATAGTAAAGAGTATTCTAGCTATCTAAAACGTAGTACCTACAACCTGCAGTACTTACATCGAGACTTATCTATGCCGTCAGTGCTGTGGCAGATATTCAGTAGCCTATAGTGTGCATACACACTAACGGCACGCGTTAATAGCAGGAGGCAACTGCAGCCGTCGACAACGTGCCGGTCAAATACACGAGCGAGCGACACGTTGTCAATGACAACTGTAGACGTGTTACGTGTGACGTGTGTAGTTGCGTCTGCCGTTTGACGCGTGCCGCTCTTCTGTATGCGCTCTAACGCCTCACAAGATGCCTTAACAAATATTCCAATTATAGTTTCTAATAGTTCGCAGTTTGGAACTTAGGACCTAAATTGGCTCAAGCACAGACCATTCCAGAGTTCATCGACCTATGTAAATGCTCCAAAAAACTGCTAATAAAAGCTGCTGCTAAAAGTTGAAAACCAGCGTCAGGCACTAGTTGTCTGGCATTTTTGCTGAACTGGGACCTTTTTAGCGCAGCCGTGAGGTACACTTTCCTGTTTTTTTATTTTTTATTATTATCTTTTTTAATTATTATTTTTTTTTTATTGTTTTTTTCTTGTTTGTTTTTATCTGATGTATGTATCTGGTGTATTGTGTGTCTTTTGGTCTGTGCTAAATAAATATATTTCTTTCTTTCTTTCTTTTCTTTCTAATGGATGGCCAAAACTTCTGTTCCCTAGCAATACAGGCAAAACCCATTATAAAGACCAGCCGGCCGATTCTGTTATAGATTCTCACCGTGAGAAGTTAGGTGAAGTGAGCTGTCAAATAATCTGATGCTAGAGATTGAACCTAATGCAGCTCACTTTAAGCTCACTTCACCCGAATTATCACGGTGAGATTTTTACAGAATCGCACTACAGAAATAGACCGACAACATGAACAATCATAACAAACTACCCACTTGAAAATAATAAACATAAACCATTTTTTATCAATAAAACCTCCGTAATAAATAAAAAAGAAAAAACCCACGCATTCCCCGCGAACTTAAACTGGTGCTACTCTATTTCGAAGTTGTTAACTGCGAAATTATTCATGAAATGTACCTTCATCGTGATTTGTCGTTTGCGAATCACACTGGTAGGTATGCGTGACGACTGCGAATGGAGGGTGACACCGTGTTTTGTTTTACAATGTCTTTAAGAAACGCACCTGTGTTCTCGGCCTCATGCCCGGGACACACGAGGCAATTTTTTCAAGTTAGAATAGCAAAAAGTTTTTAATTTTTCCCTTTTTATTTTTTATTGTGGCAGGTACCGGTACCCCACATAAAGTCGTATACCACTTTGGTGTGTGAGTATTATAATGTCACAAAGATGGCGAGGATAAAAATATAATATTGCAGCTAACTCATAAAGTGTTAAAAGGTGCAATCAAGTTTTTATTTGAAAAGGAAATTGAAAAGTGAAAAGTTTTAAAATATCTACTTTTTAACAAAAAAATATACCCTTTAGTCTAACTAAGCTTCTAAACTAATGCAAATTACTAATTTTGAGGATGCGCCAAACAAACAAAAGCTATAAGTAAAACGATGTCAGCTTGATTAATCTTCGTTAATTGATTTGGATAGATTGTTTGTTTGGCGCCGACTCAAAATTAATCATTTACATTAATTTTGGACCTTTAGTTAGGCTAAAAGGTTTCTTTTTTTTGCTTTTCAGTTTCTTTTATAAAAACAAGAAACTTAAAAAAAAAAACAAATTTTTGAATGTTCTAAGTAAGTACATGAAAATATCCATTACATCTACTTTGAATTAATACAGACAAAACATAAAAAAATCTCGTAATAAAAAAAGCATTTTCACATTTTCCGTTGATGACAGAGTTGTCACACGACGCGATAGATGGCGATAGGATCGAATTAGATCGCGATAATATGGTTTCGTTATACGGGTCACATATACCGGTCATCATCATCAGCCTAGCCTTTTCTCCCAACTATCTTGGGGTCGGCTTCCAGTCTAACCGGATGCAGCTGAATACCTGTATTTTACATGGAGCGACTGCCTATCTGACCTCCACAACCCAGTTACTGGGTAATACGATACCCCTTGGTAAGACTGGTCACATATACCGGTCTGGGTAGTAAAATAAAGTGGACTGAAAAATACGCAATCCTACCGATGAGTAAGAGTACAATTTTTGTAAAGATCGGGTCCTCTGGTCCGATCTTGGAAACTGAAAAAATATGAAGATTTTATCTTCATACTTTTCAAAATATTTAGCACTCCTACCTGCTTTTTGATACGTTTTCTATATTCATTAAAAATAGATACATACTTAATGGATGTATTCATGTAACGAGACGTTTATTTTGTAATGTTTCTGTATTCTTTACACTGTCGTAGAACAATTGGTTCTCAGTATGCGGGATCACCAGTATTGTTTTAATCTCAAAGAAAATGAAAAGGATATTACACAATATAAGGTAAAAATTTCCGCGTTACTAGGGTGCCCGCATTACAAGGATTCCACTTTTAAGATATTGCTTTTATGTATATCCTGAAGAATTCGTACGATCAGTGTTATTTATAGAAGTTGGTCCTTTGATATTTGAGAAAATCCTAAATTCAAAAAACTGTGTTGGACAAAGGCCTATATTCAAAACTGATTCATGTTGTGGTTACATCAAAATGCAAAAGTGCAAGCTCTTAAGCTAATCAAACCAGAGAATTTATTGGTGTTGCATTTTATTTTTTGGGTTTTTTTTTTATTTTAGTCTTGTTTACATTATCTAATACTTTATTATTATAAGCCTGTGGTGTCCCACTGCAAGGCAAAGGCTACATTCCCTCTTTTCTTCCATTCTTCAAAATCATTCAGATTGTGATTAAAAGTGTGTTACACAATTAGGGTGCTGGTCATCGGTCCACCTTGCCAGACCTTTTTCATACATTACATACTTAATCAGCATATAATATTCCCACTGCTGGGACAAAGGCCTCCAGGAATTTGTGGTCTCAGTTAGTTATTTTAAGAACAAAGGAAAATATTATCTCTTTCATATTTAAAATTAGCATAACCAGCCCATAATGTTCCAACTGCTGGCACCCAGGTCTTTCTCTCGGTGAGAGGGAGTGAGCCATAATCCACCACGCGAGTCCAGTACGGGTTGATAGATATCACATGACTTTAAATATTTGCTTTTAGGACATGCAGATTTCCTCACGATGTTTTTTCTTCACCGTTTTGAGAGCAGTGGTGATGAAATAATTACACAAAGTAGTAAGAGTCTGACACTCCTTCCAGCTCCACCCAGAGCGGGAGGAGTCATTTGATGATATCCCACCCACAAAAAAAAAAGCGGTTGACTACGACCGACAAATTCATAAGTCGCGGCCGTTACTGGGCCACCACTGCTCTAGAAACATTACATAATATACCTTTTATACTCATAATATTTTGGAGCCTATAACAAAAGAGAGTTGGGTCTATAATTATTACGATATCGTGTTTCCTTAGCACTTAACTACCTTCTTGGGACTTGGCAACTGTTTTCCTTTGGAAATCATAGGCTTTCTTTGTTTGGTATATTTGAGATGTAATGCCTTTTATATTGGATATTTTGGGAGCTAGGATATTTTATTAGTATTATTTTCTTTTTCTTATAGCGATCAAGAAGGTTTCAATACAAACGATTATTATATTGATGTAATTATGTTACTCTATGTCTTTGGTACCTAGTTATTTCTTTTTTAGGGTTCAGTTACCAAAGGGTGCCAACGGAACCCTGTTAATTAGCCTCCGCTGTCCACTGTGGGACAATTTCCGACCTCCGTGCGGGCGAAGAGTTGTAAGGCGCTTTATTTTGTGTAAATTATTTTATCACAACTGCTCTCAAAACGGTGAAGGAAAATATCGTGAGAAAACCGGCATGTCCTAAAACCAAAAAATCGAAGACATGTGACAACGACCAACCCGCACTGGGCCCGCGTGGTGTATTACGGCCACTCCCTCTCACCGAGAGGAGGCCTGTGTCCCAGCAGTGGGAACATTATAGGCTGATTAGAGACTACAATTATCTAAGCACAGCCGGGCACTAAAACTAAAAACCTCAAACCTTTTAGAACATTACTCTAGAGTTCTAGACTAAATTAATAAATTAATTTTAATATCTTTAGTAGTCTAGTCTAGAACTGTAATTAGTGAATTTTGCCTAATTAGTGAATTAGGCTCACAACTAAAACCACAGTAAACTTTCCCACATAACCTCCATACTGCGTAACACTAAAGTCAAATATCAAAACTTATCTCCCAAGAGAAATTCAAGAAGATTAGACACTCGGTGTTTTAATTTAAAAGGGGCTCAAATAGGTTTAATTTATACACTGGATTCTGATATTATTCGTAGAGGGCGCTGCGGTGTGAGTTATTTGCAAATCTCCGCACATGTGCGTTGTGCGTGACTGCGTGAGGACTTGAAATTCGCGAGAATTGATATGGGGGATGTGCTAAGTTAGCCCGCCGATGTTTGTATCCATATACTTTTGTATATTTGCTCGATGTGTAGATTTGTGATTTACTATGTCCACAGCATGTAAAGGAGAAATCTTAGTATAATATTAATTAATAGTGGAGTCTTACTCGTACATTGTTTAATAGTAACCCACATATTACCAGTTATGTTAAGAGCGTTTACGACGTACGGCATTTCATACAAAATTTCAAGCCCTTGTTTTTCGAAATGAATTCAGAACCGATTTTAATGAAACTTCGTACGCATAAACAGTATACAAAGGTCTAAAAGTTAGTTAAGAACATCTTGAGGAAGGCTATAGGCTATATTTAACATCACGCTAAGACCCTTAGAAGACGGGGTATGGCAGGGGAACAAGAAATTTAACGCGGACGAAGTCGCGGGCAGAAACTAGCAGTAATATTTGTATGACAACTAGGACATAATATTATGTTTTGACATGTTCGAAGGGGTCTCAGGGCGTCTTTAACAGCAGTCGCGCTGTTTTGCGGCTCATAATGTGTCAGGAACGGTCACTCATCCATCCACCATCTCACATAGACCAACAGGCGCTGTTCTTAGTTACCAAAGACATCCTCATTTTGAAACTGAATAACCATTCAGCTAACCTTCATTTTCTTTGTCCTCATTAATGCATTCGACGTCATACCTAGAAAGAAAGAAAGAAAGAAAATACGTTTATTACCTGTCGATTCAACAACTTCTAGTTACCAAAAACACTACCCTAACACTAACTACCCTGTACAACCTATCTACTTTCCCACAGATAACCAAACAACACAATAAGTTTTCGGTCACAAGCCACACAATTAGCGACTGGACCGCAGCCAAGTACTAAATACACTTACCTACGTTAATCCTAATTGGGTATCTATAATCTCATTCTACAAGCGGGTTGGTCTAGTAGGTTTTGTACAGTTTTGGATACGATCTGTAATAAAAAGGAAATAATATTTTTGAACGTGGCTTTTGAGAATGGTGAAAGGGATATTTGTGGTGAAAAAAAAAACAAATATGTAAGCCCAGATTTGTTCTTTTTTTTAACACGATCAAACTACCATAACGTAATATAGCATAGCGTGACTTTTTAACACGGCTTATTTTTATTTTTTTTCTGAATGTGCGTGCTCTTGACTTCGATCACGCCTGATGGAAAGCGATGGATGAGGTCTATGATGGAACGAGCGTGCCCAGAAAATGCCTGTTCACTTTTTCATTGAAGGCAGATGCGTTAAATGTGAAAGGGAGAACACAGACGCTGGAATAATAACCATAAGATACCGCTTATTTACGATAAGGAGAGCAAGCGTGACTTTATGGATTACACCAACACATACCTCTTTACTTATAAACGTTGCTTAAAGTTATGTGACGTTTAAATGTCAAAATATATGGTTAAACAGTTGCTAATCATTATTTAACTTTAAGCAGCGTTTATAAATAAACCCCATGGTGATCAAGGATGGTAGTCGTATCAAACTTGAACCTTAAAAAAATACGACACGACTTGGTTTCTTTAGATGTGAAGAGATTTGACTCCAATCAGAAATGGTCCTTCGAGCCGGATTATATAATACTACGCTAAATTACCCACCCACTATACGACACTATTACCCAACGAATTTATAAATATCCCCCACATGGTTTATAATAGACAAGAGAAAAAATTCTTTGTCTATTATGTCCTCTGAACCCGACAGACCCGCTCGTTTCATTGCCTTCAACTCCATACCTTAACGAATGTCTTTAAGGAGGGCACGCTGGAGCAGTCACTTTGTAACTTTGTAGAAGTTGTAGCGAAACAATTGGTACCTACTAGCTTTGTGAGGAAGCTTTGAGACAAAAGAAACTTAGATACATATAACAATATTATATGAACACACTCGTGTTTTCATATAAAGATTTCGCTGGAAGTAGTTTTCGTAATAACTTTTATTTAGGACTAATATATTGGTCCTTTTACGCTTGTATATTTTTGTACTTACTATTTACTAAATTGCTGACGATCCTCCTTATAGAAAGGGCGATTATAGAAAGTGATTTAAGGACATAAGAGGTCTTGTCGACAATGTTCGTGGTGTCTTTTATTTCACCTTTTACCACCTTGCAACTAAGACATATTTTAGCATAGCATAATCAACCTAAAACGTTCCCACTCCTGAGGCATGCCTCTCTTAGAGAGTGAGTGGGCTGTAATCTACCACGCGGGCCCAGTGCTGGTTGGTAGATGTCACATGTCTTCGATTTTTTTGGTTTTCGGACATTCTCTTCCACGATGATTTTCCTTCACCGTTTTAAGACCAGCGGTGATCAAATAAATTGCATAAAGTGCCTGCCTGGCTTGAAAACCACGATCGATAAGTCATAATCGGGGTCGTTACCTTGGGCCACCTCTGACCTCCACCATAATTGAAGCTTGTCCAGCGGGTCAATTGCGTAACACATTATCAATCGGAATCGGTTTCATTTTGACAGGTCAACAACATTCATTGCGTTATTTATGTGTTGAGCAGACACATTTTTCGAATTTATGAAGCAATGGATATTTGCAATTTGCTTCAAAATTATTCTGATTGCGATAGATAGTGTGTTACGTAATTAGTGTGCAGTTTAATAGTAATAAATAGGTAATAAACAGTAATAACTCATAACTCTCTCACACTAATAACATCGTTTCTATGAAACAGCTCTGGTATACTTACAATAAATTTTAACGCGCCACTTCTTCCCAGCGAAAGCACTAGGAAGTGGTGACTGGCGGGTGTTGTGGGGGACTGCCTTATGAATTTTTGACGTTCGAAAAGTGCTGATTCTCAGCCAAATTTGAATACATGACTTTTGATTTGATTTTGATTATTATCAGTACGTATTTACGTAATAATTAACATCATTGTTATTATAACAATCTGATTAATGGCAATAATAGATACATAGACTGATATGCAATGTAATTCGAACTACCATACTAAATTAGTCGGATTAATGGCAATCAATGATATGTAGCATAATCAGCTTATAATATACCAGCGACACAGGCCTCGTCTCTGAGAAGGAGTGGGCTATAGTGGTATAATATACCATGCGGGCCTAGTGCGGGTTGGTAGATGTCACACGTCTTGGATTTTTTTATTCTAGGCCATGCCAATTTCCTCACGATGTTTTCCTTGTGTTGGAAATGAAAGCAAAAAGAAAGTCTAAAAAATCTCCATACTAACATTATAAAGAAAGTATTATAAATCTGTCTGTACTACTTTAAGTTACCTTTTCACGCCTAAATCACTGAACGGATTTCGATAACATTTTCGTGAAGGAGATAGATGTGCGTGTGGATTGAGTGCTCCTTTTTAAAAGTTTTTTATATTTTTACGAAATCAAGGAAGGATTTAGGAAATAATTGTGAAAACTTCATGGTGAAGATAGATGATAGATGGCATCCTTGGGAAGGACATACTTTTTGTCCCAGTAGCACGTTCCCTGGGATAATTTCCGCCATACACGCGAGCGAAGCCGCGGGCAGAAGAATAAACAACAAAGTTCGTATAATATCATTCATGTTTCGCTTGTAAACAATTTAAAAATATTTCCTAAGTTCTTTAGAGTTTTTCTAAAGTCACTAAGAACTGGAACATTCTAGTTGTGCCTTGTGTGTCATATAACAGAGGGGCAATTCTCGTAATTTTAAGAACGTTCACAGTCTGATCTCAGTCTCAATCTGTCAAATATACCTCTAATTTCCCTAAATTTTGACAAGTTTTTGACATTTGTTTGTCGCCGAGATGATATTGCGACTAGATTTTGAACGTTTTAAATTACGAGAATTGGCCTTCTGATTCATGTGTAGTTACATAAAGAAAGACGAACAATGAATGAATAAAGAACAAAACAAAACTGTACAATGGGCGTTATGGCATTCAGCTAGTAAACAACATTATTAATATGACATTTATTTCACATTGCAGGAATGGGTGGTGTTCTGAATATAATCCTATGATCGCTTCATACTCCTATCTACATAAGGGAGATATTCGTGGACAACTTACATAGCTCAATCCCTTTTGATTCCCACAGCCAAGGACACACTAGAGATCCGTAGTTGTTAATATTTATTTATTTAACCATTTATACCATAACAGAACAATACGTACAAAGGTGACGCTTATCTCTAAAGAAATCTCTTCCAGCATGTTTGCGATAGGAGAGTACATAAAATGAGATGTAGGTATGTATGATTGTGAACACTGTTATTTTATAATCTATCTCTGGACTGTGTGCCTGTGTTTTTTCAATATTGTGATATCGAAATCTGAAACAGATTTTCATTCGGAGTTTTTCAAGTTTCTTGTCCGTTCTTCTCCATAGAGACCTACGTTTTGGAATGGGCAACTAGCTTCAATTTACTGATGTAACTGACCGAATTTTTGACAATTCAAAAGTGCCTGTAAATGGTTTAGCTGAAATCAAAACTTTGAGTTTGAAATTAAGTTTGTTTAAAAAAAAATTTGTTTGATTTCAGTTAATTTTCCTATTATTAAAACTTTAACTCAATAAAAGCGGCACCATTTTATCGTCATATGAATCGATATTGCAGTAATTAGTTTTTTTCTAAATAGAGAATAAGAATAATTTATTGGTCCATTGCTGCGAAATAAATTTCAAAATTAATAATATTGTTTGCTTACTGTAACAAGAAATTTATCATACCTGGTTATGTGAACAGTGATTCCCTAAAGTATGTAGCACGTGTATCTTGGGAGCCTGAGTTGTGTTACCTTAAATTTTAATTCGATACATGTTTGCGTTAACTTAAATTTAATTCGGCATGTTTGAAGATGGACAGAATACTTAATTAAATAAGGGTAGTAAACTATCAAGATAAAATAAAAGTTCTAACTGTTAATATCTCACTTCACAATGTACTTAGACAGCTACTGCTTCGTCACATCAGATTATTTTCTCTTGTTTATTATTTTATTTTCCAAAAAAAAAAAACGACGACAGAACCCTTCTGTAATTGTTGTTCAATAGATACGCTGACCGGATTTTTCATTTCAGTGGGCGTAATAGATACAAATGGTCCTTTCATCTCCCAATATTGCAGAGATCCGAATCGAAGGTCCAAAAAAATATAGCTTTATAAAAAAGGCTGAAAAAAAATTCCTTTCAAACTGAAACGTCTACAACTTGTTATCAATCATGGTTACAGATAAATCTAATAAAATGGTTTCTATTTACTTTGAGAAAAGGTTATTCTATTTTTAGAAACTTAATATGCCTATATTATATTAGAACAGATAGAGTGCTTTCTATTAAATTCGTAGTAAATGACTATTTTATGCCTTGAGAGAGACCTATTTTCTTTTGATGGAGTTTCGAGGGCCCAAATCAGGGACTGGGCTCGCGTGATGGATTACGACCCACTCCCTCCCATAGAGAGGACATTATATTATCTCAGCAGTGGGAACATTATAGGCTGACTATTCATATGCTTATACAGGGTGGTAAAAAAGTCGTGGATCAAACGAAATAGGGAGATAAAAGAGAGGTCATTTCCAACAAAAAATCTTTCTACAGTATGGCCATAATTCAATTGCCCTAAAAGTTATGAATATTTTTGTATACAGAGTTCTTTTACAATTATACAAGGTCGACTTTGTTTAAAATTGGTAGTGAATTCAAAAGACGGCTTCTAGCTCGACACTGAAGAGAGATGAATTTATTCAAGATGAATTACGGAGAAGGAAAACATTGTACAGATATCTAGACAAAGTGGTCCCAAATTGCCAACTGAGAGTCATAGGTACTGAGCACACGGGAAACTATGTATGGTTCTTCTTTCTCCGTATGCTAAGAGGTTTCTGTGAAACATAATATAACATTACTAGCTTCTGCCCGCGTCTTCGTCCGCGTCGCTTAGCGTTCTTTCTGACTCTTTTTCTTTATGCTCGGCTCCAAACGGTCGGTCGTAGCGTAATGTTAATGTTAGCCTATAGCCTTTCTCAAGAAATGGGCTATCAAATGCAACAAGAATTATTCAAATTCGACTGCTAGTTTCAGAGATTAGCGCGTACGAACAAACTCTTCAACTTTATTTTTATTAGATATATAATATATAGATATACAAAGATAGACACAGGCTGAAAGTGATTTTAATATACGACTCCAAGGACCACCGTTATCAATTTTAAAGTTCATTTCTCAAAATTATATTGCACCATCATCGTCGTTTGATAGCTTTAAGCTCCAATTTTGCGGCGCAAATTGTTGAAATTACCTCCTCTGATATTTTTGGATGTCAGCCTATTTTAATATCGTTTTATCCTATTCCAGGAAAATCTTTTTATTTTTTATTAAACACAATTTTAATGGGTTTTTAAGCCACTAAAATTGTGTTTACTCACACTAAGGACTATTACTGGTACCATTTTTTTTAAATAAAAAGCTTACATCCACAGTTTCACATCAAGACACGTCATTATTAAAACAGCAATACTTCATTTGTTTGCTAAAAAAATCAATTAAATTAGAATTTGGCTTTGTAAAAGTAAAAGCCTTTAATTTATATTAGAAAATAAGTATTGTTAATTAGTCTGTAAAAAAATTAAAAGGAACAATCGAAATATAGTTTTAATTTTAAATCTGAATAGGTCACTTGACTGTACGTGAAAAAAAATGATTGAAAAATTAATTACGTTTTGCGTCTGTGAAACAAAGTGGTATTCAACTAAATTAAAAATCATGGTTGTAGGCAATAACACAATAACTAGGTAAGAATCCAACTTTATAAATATTGGTATGAACAATTCAAAATGGCGCCAGTGACAGCTTAAAGTCAAAGAGCTGTCATGTAAACATCAACTTAATTTTCTACTTCGCAAAATAAAATGGTTTTCCTCGTGAAACCAGAAGTAACTTGATAACATCTAATAGACAACAAAATGATGAATTGGATGGCGCGAAAACTTCAGCGGGATTACTTTCATGACTATGTAATACGGGCCTTATAAACGGCACAATTTATTCAAAGTTAGCATTTTGTTTAGGTATTTTGCGTAGGACTCCGGTGGATGCGAGAAGCACAAAACCGGTCGAAGTGGCGATGCTTGGGGGAGGCCTATGTCCAGCAGTGGACGTGTTTCGGCTGAAATAATAATGATGATGAGGCATTTTTTTATCCTTGTAGATCGTCATAGACACACTCAACCCTAAGACCGGAAAACATTTAATGCAAAATAAATAATAAATTCAATAGCTCCAGTACAGCACATTCTGGTCAAACCGCTTACAAGGCAGCCGCCATATTGGATTTCTAGAAACATCATTTATCATGTGTCAGTGTCTAGATAAATACGATTTTAAAATACGCTGTACATATTTCAATTTATTTACAGCAATATCGGGGGAGGGATCGCAAGAAAAAGTCTGACATTTGAAATTGCATACAAATGAAATATTTTCCGTGTCCGATGTCGAGAAACGTCGCTCCTTTGTCTTGTTATATGAGTCATTAGGGTAGGAAGCATTTCTTTTTCGTTTTGAATGCTAGTGTTTTAGCTGCGACGAGAATTATCCAAAATAGTTGCAATTGTTAAAAGCGGGATACAAGTACCTACTTAAGAGATCGCCTTGTGCTTGTATACTAGTTTTAAATAAGTGTCCTTTTTATTTAATTTTATTTTTAAAAAATAACATTCTGTAATCCTCGAAGGATTATGCAGAGGTGTACCTAATAGTGCAAGCGGCTACATATTAAGCTATACAGTTCCAATTTTAGTTGACTTCTCATTGTACAGGTTTTTCATACAATCAGAAGTCAGCTTATACTGGTTATATTTAGCTTGATGTGTAGCCTTGCATACACCCACATTTCGCCAGTTATGTTTAAGTCCTATGTAAGAGGGGGGAGCCTATTGCCAACAATCGCTCACAAATCCAGACTCCGGTCTGCTACTGAGAAATTCCAGAAGGAAGAACCCAATAACATTTTGCCCGACCTGGGAATGATACCCAGAACATCTTGCTTAGCAGTAGCGCTTGCGACCACTAGACCAACGAAACGAAATAAATAAATACTCGTAAATAACATTCAAAAGTAGTTTATCATAGTCGCTTGCAGAAATTCTCCCAAAATAAAATACAAATTATTTTCCATACCAACAAAACTATGCAAAAGGATATGGCTACCCGCAGCGCCAGTCCTTTAGCACCAATTTACGGGTTGGTATTCTAAAGCTTGCAAGTTGTTGCCTTATCCCGCTATTTCAAGCATGCAACGGCTGCACTAAGTGGCGGTATTTATATATAGCAACCTACATAGATGTTCTATAATACTCCTTAATAAATGCTAGTGTTTTCATACTAACAATAAGATATCATTGCCATAATATTACTAAACCCGATAATTAGTACGGATAGCTGTATTATTGGTAATGTTCAAAGCAACTTTAAGTCTTGCAAAGGGTTATTTTTTCTTGTCCATTAGTGTCGGATTTCTCTGCCTGAAAATCCATTGCACTTCTGTCAAATAAATAATTACGACATTTATAATACAGACAAGCTTGATTTTAACGTTAATTTTAAGAAGCTTAGGTCGATTTCAAACCTGAGTTTGAAAAGAATTTTAGTGCGTATGTTAAATTCGGACCGAAGGCCACAGTATATTACATGGAGCTACTGCCTATCTGACCTCCACAACAAGTTATTGGGAAATATGATACCTACCCCTTTGTAAGACTGACTGTCAGACGTTCGGGCTTTTGACGTAATAATGACAGCCGGCACAAAGGCTTAACGTGGTTTCTGTGGCATAGAGGAGTCTCGATACGTTCGGCCCTATATGTGTGTATATGACCTATAGGGGTTCCTATAAGCCTTTTTCTAACGCAGAAAAACCAGTGGCCCTTTGATCCGAACTTAAAATAACGCAAGTGTAAAATAAGCTCCCAAACATATTTTTGGAAACCTGAAACCTAGCAAAAAACGTAAAAAGAAAATGTTCTTAATCCACACCAAAGACAGTGTTATGTTTTTTACGCCGTCAGGAATAAAAACAAAAGAAAAAGGGGATCAGACCGGAATGAGAAAGTTTATAGTGGATAGACAGAGATTAAAACAGAAGAATAACTAGCAGGGGATCCAGGTTCAGGGTATCAGACCGGAATAACTCTCTGGGTCGATATCAAGCATTGCTGTGCAAATCATCTAACGCCGAGCGTTGAAAGACATGGCGGGTGTGAGATGGTCAAATCTTGAAATAGCCAGGCAGACCACGATGGCCATTTCTACGATCGGACCACCATATATGCACAAACAATGAAGAGTCATTAATATTTGCACTAAAATATTATAATTCTACGGTCTCTAGAAATCCTTATGTTTTTGATCAAACTATTGTGGTAACACCAGGCCTCATCATCTGCCTAGCCTTTTCCCAACTATGTTGGGGCTCCAGTCTAACAGGATTCAGCTCTAATTTTTTGTCTAATGGACTGCCCATCTGACCGCCACCACCCAGTTATGGGGGTATTGGTTGTCAGACTCTCGCGGCGGACTTCTGACGTCCCGTAACGACTGCCAAAGATCCACGAATGACAGCTGGGACCAACGGCTTATCGTGCTTTCCGAGGCACGGTCACGCATCTACAGACCGACCGCGGCAAGCGTAGCTTAACCAGATCGTTCGTTCCTGTTATAACTTAGCCACGGGTGGTAACACCAGGCGTTCAGGAACAAATCAAAGTAACGAGCAAACAACCAAAATAAAGAAAATTGCAAAAACTTTACTGACATTAATAACAAAAATGTAATACCAAAATTGTCCGTGTTATCATATAATCCAGAGCTTTTAAATCTTCAACGCGTTTTTCAAATAAATCTTCAAGCGCTAGAGTGCGTTCAGACGTCATTAGCGTACCGAGATAGTCACTGGCGCAAACTCGCAAACAGACATGCAATTTCTCGAAATTGCGATGTTGTATAATCTTCATCTTGCTTAGTACACAAGTGCTGCTAATAATACGAAATTGAAATGTCTAGCGTAATTATTTTAGATTTATTAATTCATAAGGGCTTTGAATGTTTAATTTTGTTTGTGTAAAATGTAATTAAAATTATAATAATTATCTAAATAAATAATTGTAACTAAAATGTAATTGTTTGAAATTGAATTAATATTTGAAGACTCTTAATAAGCGAAATGCGACACTCGTTGGATGCGAGAAGCACAAAACAGGTTGAATTGGAGTTGCTTGGGGGAGGCCTATGTCCAGCAGTGGACGTCTTTCGGATGAAATAATGAATAAGCGAAATGATAAAACGGAGTTCAAGAGCCATTATGCTCAGAAACTCACTAAATACAATCAGATTAAAAATAATAAAATTGTCTAGACAGTTATCCAGCGAAGCTAAAGTAATAAAGCTATGTATACCTGTCTAGATATATCCAGCTCTGGTGTCCAACTGAAACCTTTAAAATAATCAAAACGCTTAAAGACCATCACTTTTAATAAATACTTTTCTTTAACATACCTACCATTTTTAGGGTTCCGTACCCAAAGGGTAAAAACGGAATCCTATTACTAAGACTTCGCTGTCTGTCCGTCCGTCTGTCTGTCTGTCACCAGGCTCAAGAACCGCTATAGCTAGACAGTTGAAATTTTCACAAATTATGTATTTCTGTTGCCGCTATAACAACAAATACTAAAAGCAAGATAAAATAAATATTTAAGGGGGGCTTCCATACAACAAACGTGATTTTTTTATATATGTAGTGTTAAATATTGTACGGTGCTACGGAACCCTTCGTGTGCGAGTCCGACTCGCACTTGGCCGGTTTTTTCTATCATTATTATTTATTTAGTATCTCCAACAACAGATGTACACAACACATGACTCATAAAATAAAGGGCAAATTATATTGGTGCACTCCTTCATTTATAGGAGACCACAGCATGACAGCATGCACAACAAAATTAACAAATAAAAGTCCTCCAGATCGTATTTCGGCCACGGCAGCCAATCTCAATGGAGACTAGCCTTCGGCACACAAGTTTGCGCGCAGACACAGGTTCACTCCCTCTTCCCTCACTCTCATAGTCCGAAGAAACGTTAATGATGATGATGTGTCTCGTAGTTCGAGAGAGATCAGGCGCAGGACCAACGGAGGCACGGAGGTATCACACCGCAAACTTCCATACTCCGGGCTGTTACTAAGAAATTCTTAATGGAAATATTCATTAACATTTTGCCCGACCCGGAAATCGAACCCAGGACCCAGCAGTCGCGCTTGCGACCACGAGACCAACGGGGCAGTGAAAATTAACAAAGCTTACAAAGAAAAGCTAACAATGTTAAAATATTAATAATAGATAACATTTGGAAAAGTTACTACATTATTAAATGACATTAAAATATATAAATACATAACACGTAGGTAGAGATACTTAATAAAACTCATTAAAATTTTCTTAAAAGTTTATAAACCAACATTAATGGAAAATGGAAATATCAGCATCATCTGCCTAGCCTTTTATAACTATTTTTGGGATCGGCTTCTAGTCTAACCGGATCTAACGAGATGCAGCTGAATACCAATATTGTTCGTGGAGCGACTGCCTTTCTGACTTCCACAACCCAGTAAGTGGGTAACACTATACCCTTGGTAAGACTGGTTGTCAGACTTACGGTCTTCTGACAACCCGTAACGACTGTCAAAGTTCCACGAATGACAGCCGGGACCAACAGCTTAACGTGTTTTCCGAGGCACGCAGGGTTCTCGAATATAAAAATATTCACCCATCCACGGACCAACCGCGGCAACCGTAGCTTAACCTAATCGATCGACCCGTGCGGCTGTTATTACTTAGACACAAGTTTCTCAAAGGATAATTTAAATAGAACATTGCACTGAGGATGAGATATCCAAAATAATAGATCAATTGGATAATGATACCAGCTGTGGAATTGATGGAATAACAACAAAATCTATAAAATGTATTAAGAACCTAATTTTAACTAACCTAACTAATTGCATAAACAGTTGCTTTGACAGTGGCGTGTTTCCGGACAGTCTTAAAATAGCTAAAGTAACCCCTATATACAAGTCTGGTACTAGGAGTGACCCCGGAAACTACCGACCAATTTCAGTGTTGCCTGTTATTTCAAAAATACTTGAAAAAGTTTTATACACGCGCTTATCTAAACATTTAACCAATACCAACTTTCTTTACTCGCATCAATATGGCTTTCGTCCACACTCGAATACACTTTCGGCTACTGTTGATTTAATTACTAAAATAAAAGATAGTATAGACAAAAAACAATTAGTTCTAGGTGTTTTTATCGACTTAAAAAAAGCATTTGATACTGTTAGTCATGTCATCCTTCTGAAAAAGCTAAAAATCATAGGAATTACATCTACAGCCTACAAAATGTTCGAGTCCTATCTTACTAATCGCCAACAGATCGTCAAACTTGATCAATTTGCAAGTGTCCCGGCCAATATACAGTGCGGAGTACCTCAGGGATCGGTCCTGGGTCCATTGCTTTTCCTCATATATATTAACGACATTAGTACCGCTGGACTGACTGGACACATATCATTGTATGCAGACGACACGTGTCTTTTTTATTTTGGCGATTCTATCACTGATATTATCTTAGAAGCACAGAAAGATCTTAATGTTTTGAATGTATGGCTTAGTCAAAACCTTCTGACTATGAATATTAGTAAAACTGCCTACATAATTTTCGCAGCAAAGAATAAAAAAATATCTTTTCCAAATCTCACAATAAATAACCAACCGTTACGAAGATCAATGCATGAAAAGTATTTGGGCTTAATTGTGGACAGTAAGTTGACATTCAGAGCGCATATTGACTACGTAAGATCTCGTATACTCCCACTAACCGGAGCCATACGTAACATTGCAAAATGCGTACCCTACAAACTAAGATATACTATTTACAACTCGCTAGTCAAGCCACATTTGGAATATCTGATCCAAATATGGGGACAAGCTGCAAAAACAAATCAACAACATCTACAACGAACACAAAATAAAATCATCAAAGTCCTCTTCAATTACAAATACTATACTCCTACAGAATTACTCTACAAAAAAACAAAATTACTTAACATACAACAATTGTATACATACCATACATGCATGACTATCCGGAAGATCCTTAAGACCAACATACACACAAATATTGCATTCACACAAAAGACTCATAGATATAATACCCGCAATCAAGACGAACTAGAAGTACCAAGAGTGAGAACCCTGTACGGCAGGAAAACAATACAGTATGAGGGGGTGCGGCTATACAATAAATTACCTAAAAAAGTCAGAGAGTGTACAAGCATACCAACATTTAAAAAAAGCCTAAGGAATTATTTATTAGATACATAAGTTTAGATTTTATTTTTTTTATATTAGACACATAAGTTTGGCTTGAACTGCTTTGTATTTTATTTAGACGTATATACATACTTGCTATATTTTATAAAAAGTAGCTATGGTGTTCAGTTTCTCAGATGGCGTGAATATCGAAATGTAAACTACAACTTATTGTTAATTTAGTTAAGTTTCTCTTTAAGTGAACTGTATTTGTTCTTTGAGAAATAAATGTCTTTAAACCGAAATATATGAACAAAAAATATTATCACAAACAAATTGGGATGCTAATTTCAATCCCGTCCATTTAAACCAGATAAGAGTGGGTCCACGGCAATCGTGTACCGAGAGGGTTCAAACGACGGGGTTCATATCCAATCCTACACTTTAATCCACGATAAAAATATAATTTCTTTATTAAGGTAACAACGACTCTATGGGTGCCTCTTCAATTTCACGCCATTACGCCCAATCCAATTCGATTCAATATTTTTGTAGCATCGCTTTTTATATAATTTATCAAACACAGTACTTATCAAAATTCTATACAGCCAGTGGCATTGTCTCTCCTAATCCCGTCTAAGCAAGTCTTTGACACGCCCTAACCTCGTGGCCACGAGCTATACGCTTAAGCGGCACGCGTCTTGTGACATGGAAAAAAATAAAAGCTGACTTGACTTGCTTGTCATTGAAACACAATACAGGATCAAATTAAATTAGCTAGCGAAACTCCACATACGTGATGGGTATCGCTATCTACACACGATAAAACAAAAAAGAAATTATCATAATCAGCCTATAATGTTCCCCCTGCTGGGACACAGGCCTCCTCTCTATGAGAGGGAGTAGGCCGTAATCCACCACGCGGGCCCTGTGCGGGTTGATAGATGTCACATGTCTTCGAGTTTTTGGTTCTAGGACATGCCGGTTTCCTCACGATGTTTTCGTACACTGTACTGAGAGCAGTGGTGATTTACAGTGGCAATTTACACAAAGTAAAGCGCCTGTCTGGGTTCGAACCTACAACTCGTAAGTCGCGGCCGATGCCACTGGGCCACGACTGCCACGACTGCTCTCGACAGCGGGGTAATTGCGTAACACACTAACAGTAGGAATAACTTTCATTTTGACAGTTCAACAACATTCATTGCGTTATTTACGTTGTTGAGCAGACAAATTTTTCGAACATTTGAAGCAATGGATTAGCGATATCCTTCAAAATGATTCAGACTGCGATTGATAGTGTGTTACGTGTGTGTTACAATATGTCGGTGCAGCTGAAGCACACGCATGTGGCTTAACTTAACCAAGTAACGCAAGTCGCGTGGCAAATGTCATCGCTCAAGGCGATGAACGGGGCCACTCAGTCTTATTACTTTTTGTCTAAGCCCTGTATAATGAAACAATTTAGACTGTGAACTCTCAGAGTAAAAGAAATGACCTTTTTTGGCGAATAAAATTAGATTCTAGTTGCTTTTAGAGCCTTAAATGTTGTTGAATTATTTTACTATGTACTGTTTTGGGTCTTGGAGGTTTTTAGAGTGACATTTAATACATTAGTTTACTTTTTTACCGTCTTGCTTATGGCAACTTTTGACCCAAGTATTTCCATGATTTGCGTATAAAGGATTTAGAGCGTCTTATTTAGTCGAAGATGTTATGATACGAATCATTTATATATTGTTGCTGTCTTCACTATGCAAATAAAGTAATCCTGAAGGTACTTTCAATCTTATTTCACTACAAAAAAACGGTAGTGTCAAGTTGATCAATAAAACAAGTAATAAAATCGAGTCCCTAAAGATTCTTTTTAGAGTAGGATTACAAAACATAATAAGTACCAGCCTATTACTGTCCCACTATAGGGGAAATACCTCTTCTCATACTTAGAAGGCACGAGCATTGAACACCACGTTTACAAAAGACGGGTTGGCGATTACAGACCTAAATTAACCATAGGTCCAGGTTTCCTCATGATGTGAGGAAACATGAAAAGTTGCAAAGAGTCGAACCATTGTGCGCTTTTATAAACTCTAACGCGACCATATTATCGTGGAAGTCCACGGCATCACGATAACACAGGGATATAAAATGTATGAAAGATGAAGACGCTTTTAAATTTCCGTCCACGATAACTTTATAACGTGCAGGTCTTTACATATATTTAATGTACGTGGAAGTAGACGTCCACGATAATATTGACACTTCAAAACTGATAAAAGTTCACATCGCCTGTCAAAACACAGTTTTCCCTCGAACTTACAAGCCGATGCAGGATATTAATATCTCCTACTTTCTCCATGTTTCCTTAAACATTAAAGCATACAAAGCTTCCACGATATTCCTTTAAAATTAAACACTAAACGTGTCATGCCACGAGAATTTCCAGCCTTAAGTTGATCGCGAGGTTAAAGGCAAAATTTTGAACGTCAAAGGGTTTAAAAATATAACGTTTTATTAAAATGGGGACGGAAAAATATGAGATAAGCGATGTAACATTTTTTGTTTCATATTTTATACCCAACCATATGGGCTCCAAAGCGATGCAAGGGAGAAGCGGCCAAATAAATTGGGGTTTAAGGGTAGAAGGATGATGATGAGTCCCATACTCATCACGGCATCAGAAGTTAAATTATTCTCGTAATTTAAAACGTTTAAAATCTGTCGCATAGTCAACTCAACGGCAATCAATATCGATAAACTCAAACCGACGAAAAAAGATCAAAACAAATACCTTTTAATCTAACTAAGCTCCTAAGAGTTACCGCTAAACTTCCGATTGTTTAGATATGGTTTAGATAGTGTTTACTAGAAGTATATTCTGATAATTATATGTGAACACTTGTAATTGGCTGTCAGTTACATTTTCGACTTCTTATTCTGTTTTGTTTAGCTGTAAGTCTTCCAAAGGAAAAAAAATAAAAATAAAATAAATAATAAAATATATTACCTCAAGATAATTTATGTCGCTGTTACTCCTATAACTAAGAATGTAGATAATTATGAGATTGAAAAAGTCAAATGGCAACAACTTGACTTTTTTTTTGGAAGTATACTTTCCCGAAAAATTCTGGGACGACCGCAAACGCAATGAAAATTGGTTCAAAAACAAACAAAAATTGCCAACTATCCAACAACCAACATAATTTTTTGGAACCAATACTTCCGAAAAAACTGGAACGTAAGTCTAGGGGCACATGTATCGGTTTCGTCATGTAGGTATGTCGACTGGTCCCGACCACTCTTTGCATGTCGCATGTAAACTAAGGCATGTCGCGTGTCTTTCCTGCGAGAAATGCTCGAATCGACATTGCGAGAATAGCTCGACTTGATTTTTATGAGAGAAAAGTTCGAATCGAACGACAATAACGAATGCGAGATGCGCGAGAATTGCCTTCCTGTTGCGAATTGACACCGGTTAACACTTTGCTCCGTCAATATTATAGCTCTCAATGGCGTTTAAAATTGTTTGTGTGACCGAACCCGTGTTTTGAAGTGGACATTTATTTTCGGGAATTTATAGTTTTTTTTATAAACGAAGGTGAAATTTTTAGTCACTTTTTGTTGGTTTTGTATTTGCAAGCTTTGAGCACGACAATTTTATTTTTGGGGGAAGGTGGTTTTTAGCTATGCCAACGAAAAAACCCAACGAAGCGTTTCTGAACGCATTCTAGACGCAAACTATTCGTGCCATAGCGCGGCTGCCACACCGCACTACAGTATTGTGGTGCAAAGGTTAATTTTTAGTTAAACAGAACTTCGGAATCACGTATAGTGTCTATTTAATTAATTTTGTCATAGTGATTGTAATACACTGTCTTTATAAGATTAATTGTTTTACATTTTCAATTCAAATGCATTTAATTCTTTTTGCACCAATGAAGGAGACTATTAAGGTCTAAGAGCGAGGAGAGAACTTAAAAAATTCTTGATTGAAAAGGCTTACTACACTATCAATGAGTTTTTAGATGATAGAAGCATAAAATAAAAAATTTCCGATATTGAGGGCCATACACGAGGTAAACTATTTCTTCGTATGTCAATTAATATTCCAGCTGCAATAACACTTATCTGTTCCTTTGATGTGTTGTTTGTAATAATTTTTAATATTTGATTAACGAATAATTTGTAATCTGGTTAAATTTTATATGGGTGCATACCTGAAATAAATGAATTGATTTGATTAATATATTAATTTAGTCTGGAATGTATGTAATGTAATAATGATTTTGATAATATAAATATGTTTTTTTATTGAATATTTTGGACCTACGTTGACATTATTTTTATTGTATTTTATTATGTTTTTATTTTGATATTTAAATATTTGACAAGTTTATATGTAACTCCTGTCTATTTCTATATGAATTAATTATGTAATCAATCAATTTAATTCAATTTATTTACTTATGTCGGCATTATCAAAGTTGTTACGAATTTGTGACTAATTACCTATTACTTACATGTTGTGTTAATGTGCCGTTTTAATTTATTGACATATTATTAACTATTGCATGAAATTGTGACATCTACCTTACCTATTTTGCTACTCGACTTTATTTTATTTTGTTACTTGACTTTCGATTACCTAATGATATTTTGTATGCCTTTTGGCGGGACATAGCATGGACCAACTTTTATTTTTTTTGTATAACATCTGTATAATTGTACCCTATGTTCACAAAATGAATAAATGAATTTGAATTTGAATTTGAGTCTCTTACAGACTTAATTATTCTGAAAAACTTTAAAACACTCGCATACATATGAATTTTGGAGAGCCGAAAATAGCTAGGGCTGTCAGCAATGAAATAGTTAAATAAAATTGGCCTCCGTTGTGAGCCTTGTGGGACTCCAGAAGAAATATTATATAAGTTAGATTGATAACCGACAAAAAAAGTAGTTTATATCTACCAAAATACTTTCTCCAAATCAGAACTTTTGTATAAATCTATTCATATTATATAAAATAAAGTAGTTTTTCGTGTCTACCAAAAGAAAAAAATACGTCTATTAGCAGTAAACATGACGCAGAGTAAGGACACAATCACAAAAAATAACAAGTTGGAGAAAAATATCACACGCGGCATATCCACGCAAAACAACCATCGCCAGCCTGTGTGACAGCCTTGTTCTTCTAACTACGCAATGGATTTTGATTCGGTTTTCACCATCATTCAGAGAATTTACTCCGGAAGGTTTATTCGTAATATATTAATATTAAAACTGACACATAATAAAGAAATCTCGTTATTTTGGCAAGTCGTAAAAATCACACAAAGTGGAGCGGATCGCTAGTACAGACGCAGCTGGCTTCTGTACATAATAACATAATATATCCCGTAAAACGAGAAAATTCTAATTGTTTCCTTTTAATTATAATACTAAGAAAATAAATGGGAAACCATATCGATATGTGTATATAAATAAATTACCTTTATTATTTAAATTTTATTTATTTAATTATCTAATTACATGCACCATTACAGTAATGCTATTCTGTAAAAATGTCACCGTGAAAACTTAGTGAAGTGAGCTTAAAGTGAGCTGTCAATAGTGTCGATCCCTCGCATCAGGTGGAATGACAGGTTACTTGAAGCTCACTTCACCTAAGTTATCACGGTGATGTTTTTACAGAATAGCACTGCAGGATATAACCCAATGCGATTATAATAATTAAAGAAGACTTTAGACGTTTTCGATTTACTCGATGAATAAAATGTTACGGGAAAATTGAATATTTTCGAATCGACAGAATCCATTACGACTGTATTTTCTGCAGGAGTAAGGTAGGGATTAAATCTTTAGTATATTTCGGCTCCTGTCATAAACAGTGAGTCTATTGACTGCAACTTGGCACAAATCTGCATTACTGCTGGAGTGTTGGTTGCTTCACTTCTTCTTCCCAACTAAATAACTAGAAATTAGTGAAGGGTAACGTTTTGAGGGTCACACATGTAATTCAGACGTTCAAAAAGTGCTGAATTTCAATCTAGGTGAAATAAATAACTTTTGATTTTGATTTAATAAAGTTTACCTAACCTGAGTATCGAAACATACCGATCGACGGCATGCTTCATCTGCCTGCCTTTAACTGTTGGGGTCAGCTTCTAGTCTAACCAACTGACCTTTTTCCAATAATGTTAGGGCCATGTTCCAGCCTAACCAGTTGCAGGTGAATACCACTATTTAACATGGAGCGACTACCTATCTGACCAGCACAAACCAGTCACCTACAGAGTAACACGATACGAAATATTTTGCCTACGAAAGCCCGACTTTATATACGAAAGCCCTTTCCCTCAAGTTGACTATAATAAATAGTTGCATGACAGCAAAGGTTCAAATTGCTGTCCAGCTTGAAGAATCTTTTCATGTAAACGAAAAATACATCCATCAAAGCCCCTTTTTTAGGGGAATCCTCATGAATACCTTCGTCCTGGGGATAAAAAGGTTTTCCTTCTATTACTTTACACTGGATGTAGTTACGAATATTCTTCCCATATTTTGCAAATGAAAATAATTGAATTGAGACTTAGATTGTATAACAGTGATGACCCAGTAACGGCCTCGGCTGACGAGTTGTAGATAGGTCGTGAGTTCAAACCCATTCTGCACTCTTATTGCATAACACACTCTCAATCACAATCTGAATAATTTTGAAGGATATTGCTTGATCCATTCCTTCTTAAGTTCGAAAAATTTGTCTGCTTAACAATGTAAATAATGCAATGAATATTGTATAACTGTCAAAATGAAAGCCGTTCCTACTGTTAGTGTATTACGCAATTACCCCGCAGACAAGCTCTGGGTGCAATTTATTTCATCGCCACGGCTCTTAAAACGGTTAAGTAAAATATCGTGAGGAAACCAACACGACCTAGAAACCAAAATTCAAAGACCTGTGACCGCGTGGTGTATTGTCCCACCCCCTCTTACAGAGAGTACTGAATCCCAGTTGTGGGAACTTCACATCACAATAGACTTATCCTGTAAGGACCGATTTTTCAATTATCAGATAACTTTTATCTGAGATATATATAATATGACGATGTGACAGCTTTTAAATATCCCAAACTGCTATATTAAATTCTTAACATAAAATTATAGCTTTCATATATTTTGCTCCCACAATAATTTTGTAATCTATCCATGAGATAAATACCCTTATATAACCCAGCAAACCCCTAAATCGGAAAACAATTGTAACCTTTATTTATCTGCTAACTCTTCTATATTATTTACCCACTCACATAAAGCCACAAGAGATAAATAACGAAGAAGATAACACATTCAAAAGACATTTTAATTATTCTTTACTACACATTATCATTTTAAGTCTACAAAGGATCCTATTGTCACATTCATGTTTAAATTCAGCATTTTCATTGCGAGAAATGATTAAAATTTGAATGAACTAATTATAACTTTACTGGGATGCTGGCTGCTGATTATAATCACTGAAAATATAGGATACAGAAGGTGAAGTCATGGCGTTTCTGCCAGGGTCGAGGGTTGTTCGAAAAAGTTACCGTGGCCCCTGGCACAGGCAACGGCAGGCACGGGTGGGTATTAGTCAGAAAAAGTCTGACATGAGAGCGGGAGAAGTTATTTGATAAAATCCAACACAAAATAACTGAAATCATGGCGTCGACTGATATGCTTGATTTTACCATAAGCATAATCGGCAATAATGTTCCCAGTGCTGGGACACGGGCCTTTTTTCTGTAAGAGGGAGTGGGCCTTAATCCATCACGCGGGCACAGTGCGGGTCGGTGGATGTCACAAATGTCTTCGAATTTTTGATTCTAGGACATGCCGGTTTCCTCTCGACGTTTTCTTTCACCGTTTTGAGAGCAGTGGTGATGAAATAAATTGCACAAATTATTTTATTTATTTATTTATTCATCAAACAATTTACATTGTTTTTTTTACATTGTGCAAATTAAAGTGCATGTCTGTTTGATTTTGCGTACTTACGAGTATATTAGCTGTTTATGTTATTGGATGTCCCTTGACCTTGGACCTTGTGAAGGCCGCAGGAACTCGTTGGATGCGGGAAGCACAAAACCGGTTGAAGTGGAGGTGCTTGGGGAGGCCTATGTCCAGCAGTGGACGTCTTTCGGCTGAAATGATGATTTGATGTCAAACCAGCTAGCAGCATACCAAATGGTAAGTGTTCACCTATGCCTAGAGATATCTGTAATAGCAGAGGCTCCGCAGGTTTTTCTATCCCAGACACAAAGCTGAAATGTCTCAAGTGCCTATAATTACAGCGGCACCAAAACCCTTCAACCCGGAACAAAGCAACACTGCTCTACGGTAGAAATAGGTGGTAGTAAGGTTAGGGAAATTAATTGCTAGGACCAACCACCAAATAAAAGCGTCCGTATATTCAAATCACAAATGTCACATTGCAAATTGACTTACTTTCCCCGGAATGAACTCTTTCACAACAGCTTTGACCTTCTTTGAATTTATTCGTATTGTGAGCGTCTGTTTTACAGTATCTAATTATAATTTTGTAGGCAGTAATAACAGAAATTTTGGAGTTTGTAGTGTTATAGAGAGATATGCTAATTTAGACGCGGCGCGGGGAATAACTACTGGAGTTGTTTTGAAATATCTGTTTTATCTTAATATTTTATTACTTTGGTAGTGTTTAGTTCACCCACTCTCAGAAGTACTTGCAAGAATAAATAAATCGACGTCCTTTGACACGTAAAGCTCCTCTGAGTGGTTTGCCTGTTTTGGAAAGCCGTTGGAGTATTTTTTATAAAAGTATCAAATGTTTTTTGTAAAAATAATTTTCTATTTCCGGGTCGGGCAATGTGTTAATGGGTTTTTTCACATGGAATTTCTGTGTAAATGATAAATTATTTTATTTTTGTAAGATGTTTGTACTCTTAAGTAGGTTTGCACAAACACTTTTACACGTCAATCATATTTCTAAAAACTAGATGAGGTCGGCGTTTCCTATCTGACTACTCTGAGAAGAAAGGCCGAAACAAACTCAGAGGTCACAGTCTCTTTTAACAGCCTCCAGCAACATCCAGACTGGGCTGCTACAGCTCTTGTAGCAGCCCAATCTGCACGACAGAGGCAACTGCAGTCGTTGACTCCCGTCGGCGGCTGCCGTCGACAGACGTAACTGCAGCCGTTGACTCCTGTCGGCGGCTGCCGTCGCGACGTACCGTATACCGTCGTGACCGTATAGGAGCGACCTGTTGTCGACGCGTCGACAACAGGTCGCTCCTATACGGTCACCAAAGGAGATACGTAACCAGGGTCGTCGGATATAGATGAAGTTTAGTAAGAAACCGATGGATGTTTTCGAATAAAATGTAATTTAATTAATAGAAAACAAACAGTTCATTTATCAAATTTAATTTAATTCGAAAATATCCATCGGTTTCTTACTAAACTTCAACTATGTGCGACGACATTGGTTACTTGTTTATTTTGGGGACTGTACTTGAGTACGGCGCTCAAATACACGAGCCACATGTTGTCGACGGCTGCTTTTGTCTTTGCCGTCGACGCGTTTCGCTCGTGTGTATGCACACTAAAGTAGTTAAATGATAATAAATGATAAATGATTTATTTCTGTAAGTAGGTTTGTACAAACACTTTTACACGTCAATCATCTTTTTTTTAAGCTAGACGAGGTCGGCGTTTCCTATCTGACTACTCTGAGAAGAAAGGCCGAAACAAACTCAGAGGTCACAGTCTCTTTTAAAGTCCAGACAAAATATTGGTCAGTTACGTATTAACAATTAACATCCAATAAAAAAAATGCTCTCATTCACAAAACCTAGCTTCATACTACACCTTCAAAATAATAGTTATAGGTGCTCCAGTGTTTCAGCAACATTCCCAAAGAGTTTACAGAATACCTAAAGAGAAGTACAGAGTCCCATTGTCAGTCAGTCTACCCTAACAACACAAAAGAAATCTCGGACACAACTAACTTTGTAATGGACGGTACTTACTTAAAACATTATTCTGTTCTTTAAGAAATAAACTGTTCAGTGGTTGACAAGGAAGGTTTAAATAAATTAAATGTTATATTTATATTTTCCTTTGTGATAATGAAACCTACTTCAGCCCTAGTTCTTGAGGTCTCCAAAGAGGTGGCTTGTTTTCGTAACTTCTTGAAAATACTTAGGTACAGACGCCAGCACATCGAGCTACCATAATCTGTCAAATTTCAAAAAAACAAAATTACATTTATAAAACTTTGAACCTTATGGTTCAAAGTTTTATAAATGTAATTTTGATAAATTTTGGTATGGAGGTAGCTGACACCCCGGATTAACACATAGGATACTTTTTATCCCGATATTCTAACGGGATCATGACTTATGCGTGTGAAACCACGGGGCGCTTCTAGTAAATTATAATATACTAGCAGCGCCCTGCAGTTTCACCCGCATAAGTGTCGATCTCGTGGGAATATCAGGAAAAAAGTATCCTATATATTATTCTTTGTATAAGCTATATTACTGTAAAGTTTCATCTAAATCTGTTTAGTAGTTTTTGTGTGAAATAGTAACAAATATCTATCCATCAATCCTCACAAACTTTCGCGGTTATAATATTATTAGTATGATGTTTAAACAAGGAATACTATATGTCTACCTTAACCTACGCCCCATACTAATAATATTATTTGAATACATCTTATTCCACCATATAATAATATAACCATACGATCTAACCCTAATTACCTACATAAGAACCATAAAACCTCCATAGGAAGCATCGCACTTAAAACTCGCTGCTTTAATTAAAATCTCAATTTTAATTAACTCAAGTACTACTTTAGGTGTAGTCCTACGTAATTATAATACGTTCTTAATGGCGCATTTACACGAAGAAAATTTCTCGCCTCGAAATGGCGTTATTGAAAGGAGATATAAATCTTGATTTTGATGAGAATCTGCCTCGTTCGTCCAGTTGCACACGTAACTGCTTAGCGTTAGGTCCTGTTGTAATGGCAAATTGTTACAATAGATTTTTCTTGATTTGATTGAATGTATTTCAAACTTGCTCCTTGCATGTTGAAAGGCAAGTGAAACAGAAGACGAACTAGCAGGGGATCGAGGAGGACGGGGTGGAGGGAGGCTCAGAGGATCAGACCGGAATAAATTAAAAAAAATTAAACTTAGTTTTTTCGAGTTACGTCACCATCATCAGCCTACAGCGACTTATTCGTCAACTCGCGTGTGTCAAACTCGCGCGCGCGCGAGTTTGACACCTTCTTATTTTACCTATTTTTGTCGTCAACTCGCTCGCACATAATTATAAAGTACAGTCAAGTAAAAACGGATTGAAACCAATAACTAGCTATTGCCCACGGCTTTGCCCAACAACTTTTACCAACACACTGACGTAAATAAACAACCACAGATTACTATTGTACAAACAACCAGGGGCAGTGAAACTTCCATACATTGGCTTCTGAGGAGGTTCTTTTCAAAACTTGACTATTCCACTTTCAACAGAACACAATTTTTTTTTTGTAGGTTTCATTGAAACTCATATGCAGCACAAACAAAAGTTTGTCAAAACGAGATAGATCCAGCAGAAAAAAAAAAAATAAAACGCATTATTTCATCAAAACTAGTTTAACTGTACTAACCTCTACAGTGCCGCGCCGCGCGAAGCCTGCCGGGGTAGCGGGATCGTCCGAAAGGATTACCGCTGCTGCGGAACATAAAGGGCTAAGGAAGGAACACGGGTGGGTTTTAGTCAGTAAGAGTCTGACACTCCCTTTCGCTCCACCAAGAGCGGGAGGAGTCATTAGATGATTTCCCACCCAAAAAAAAAAAAAAAAGTTGCTGCTACCGCAGCAAGGCCTTTTCGTTTTTTTCAAGCAGTCCAATGCTTGACATAGGCCTCTCCAATCGTACGCCATACATCCTATTTATTTTTATTCTCAGCAACTCTCATCCAGCTCATGCTCCGTCGCTCCTCGTATCAGGCTACGAGGTAATCAGGCTAGCCTGAAGAACATATCTCGCACACGGTCATCGGTTCTACGGCTAATATGTATAGCCGGCCCATTGTCAATTCAGCTTACTTATTCGGTGAATTAAGTCAGCATATTTGATCAAAATCGGAGAAAATCGCCTGATGAGTTTCTTATAACACTAATCATGACAAGTTTTGTTTTTCGCTTGAGTGTAAAGACATGAGAGTGATAATCTCTTTTCGAGACTTGGGTGTAATGTCATTCATTACCCACGCTACGCACGTCTCATAACTGTTGGGCGAGTAATTATACCCATGTAAATGAGCCTTAATACGTTCCTAATTTAATAATGTACATAATTAATGTGTTAATTATTACATTCATACAATTTTCGTCTTTATTATAAGGTTTTGTTTAATTTGTTCGCTCTGTAAGGTTTTTATTTACACTACTGGGTGTCGTTACGTTTAAATTGGGTTGGTTTCGTTATCTTACTGAGCGTTCTGACTTCAAAATTATTTGTTCTTAAATGTTTAACTTAATTGCTATTCTGCATGCGTAACATGACATGGTCGACGGTAGATTACACAAAATGACAGAATGGAGTCCAATCTCGCCATGCTAATAATAATAATAAATAATGAATAATAAAGTTGAAGAGTTTATTTGTTTGTTTGAACGCGCTAATCTCTATAAATAACAGTCGGGTTTGATTTTTTTTTTTGCATTTGAGAGCTCAATTCTTGAGGAAGGTCATACACCAGGGATGGCGAACCACGATATACATAGAAAAGATATAGATGATGAAGGCAGTACGTGTAACAGAATATACCTAACTAACCTATCCGCATTCCAAGAATTCGAAAACAAACAAAGAACTTTAAATAATAACAAGTGCAACAAAAGTTCGATCTTCGTTACCGCCACTCTGCTTCAAGCGTTGCATACAATCACGCTACGACCTATATAAGAGAATGGAGACGCTTCCAGCATACAATTTATATCTTCAGTTGACCTGAAAAGGGCTATTCAGTGTTGGAGATACTATGGATGAGTAGGTGTGGCAATTTTTTTACAGTTTTTTGCGGTTAAACAAACAAACTCTTTTGCTTTATTATTAGTATAAAAATAGATTAATGTTAAACGTACAAATCTAGCAAACACACTATCAATCTCAACCTGAATCATTTTGAAGGGGATATTGCTAATCCATTGCTTCATATTTAATGTTCGAAAAATTTGTCTGCTTGACAACGTAAATACCTGGAGTATCTGTGTATATAAACCCGGAAACTGTAGCGGTACATATATCATGGTTGGTGCCCCGGATGAGGATTAAAGTGTAGGATTGGATAGGAAGGGGTCGTTTGAACCCTCTCGGTACACGATTGACGTGGACCCACTCTTATCTGGTTTAATTGGAAGGGATTTTAATTAGCATCCCACTTTGTTTGATTTTTTGTACATATTTAAATTATTCCTTGAGAGACTTGTGTCCAAGTAATAACAGCCGCACGGGCCGATCGATCAGGTTAAGCTACGCTTGTCACAGTTGGTCCATGGATGGGTGACCATCTTTACATATCAAGACTACTCAAGACCCCTCCATGCCTCGGAAAGGCACGTTAAGGCGTTGGTGCCGACAGTCGTTCATGGATCTCACGAAAGTGTGACAGCCAGTCTTACCAAGGGTCATGGTATTACCCAGTAACTGGGTTGTGGAGGTCAAATAGGCAGTCGCTCCATGTAAAATACTAGTATTCAGCTGCATCCGATGAGACTGGAAGCCGACCCCAACATACATAGTCGGGAAAAGGCTAGGCAGATTGATTTAAATTATTCCTTCATAATGTTAGTAGAGTCGTTGGTCTAGTGGTCGCAAGCGGTACTGCTGAGCATGAGGTACTGGGTTCCAATTCCAGGTCGGGAAAAGTGTTATTGCGTTTTTCCGTCTGACATTTCTCAGTAGCAGCCCAGAGTCTGGATTTGTGCCCTATTGATAGCAATAGGCAAACCTCCTATTACATGGTACAAACGCCTCTGTCAAATTTCTTTAATAAATTTTCAACTTTACTGCTAAAGCATAAGGTTCAAAATTGATTGGGAAAATTTGACAGTTTGGGGTAGGTTGATGTGCTGGCGTCTGTACTTCAATATAACTGACGAATCTACCAAAAAGTACACGTCTCCCCAACCCTTTTAGTCTAGTAACCCTTATCTACTGCTGAGACACAGGCCTCCTCTCTGTGAGAAGGTCGTAATCATAAGTGTGTAGGTACGGAGTACGCTTCATTGGGCATGAATGCGGGTTGTGAACATTCTATGGGTGTCCTGTATTCTATTTTTGGGTCATTATTTGTGGTTTATTTTTATTTAGGGTTCTAGCGTGGTGTTAATAGCCTATAGCCTTTTTTTTTTTTTGGATGGCAAATCATCTAATGACTCCTCCCGCTCTAGGTGGAGCGGAAGGGAGTGTCAGACTCTTACTGACTAAAACCCACCCGTGTTCCTTCCTTAGCCCTTTATGTTCTGGGGCAGCGGTAACCCTTTCGGACGATCCCGCTACCCTAGCTACCTACGCTAGCCTATAGCCTTCCTCAAGAACGTTCAAACTCAGAAGATCCATTGGCCAGATCCACGAAGGATCTAGTGACGATTGTTTTCTCAGTAGGTCTATTTGTATAAAAAAATAAGTAAAATGGATCTAATGAGAATTTTTGGTGGGTTGCAAAAAAAAAACTCAAATCCGACTGGGTGTCCTAGGCTAGTCCTTGCCACCTTGTATGTCGCTCTAGTCTCACCTCTACCAACATACAAAGCTTCCTTGTAAAAGTAATGTTCCTTTTACAAATTAGTTTGCCAAGCTATTAGCGCGCACACATACGAGTAGATCAGTATATGAATCGCTCAACTTGAAATGCAGTTAGCCTGTTTGGAGAAGTTGCGTAGTTAATGGAGCTCGTATGCCATTTCTGATTAGTTAGGTAGAACGCAAGATGTTATGTAGTTTGCGGCGTCTTCACTTACTTAATCATGAGGCAGGTAAGTTTATGAAGTAGTACTGGTTACAGGTCACTCAAGCCATTATATCAGCACCGCTCCAACGCAGCAAAGAATTGATGTTTTTAATTATTATAAATCTGTAAAGTTACATTTGTTATGCTCGGGAATCATATTTTAATCAATATGACACTGACCTGCAAATTGCATAAAACGTGAAAAATTGGAATTACGCGGGCTACCCTGGTGCACCCCCTTTAACGGACCGTACGGCCCAGTTCACACGGGGATGATCATTATGATATTTTACTGTTTAATTTAGGGATCATAATGCAGTTTTACTTTACACTAGCGTTTGCCCACGGCTTCACCCGCGTGGAGGCCGGAAAAAAAGCTATAAAAACCTCCTTTATGTATACACTAGCAGCGCCCCGCGGTTTCACCCGCATAAGTCTCGATCCCGTGAAAATATAGGGATAAAAAAGTATTCTATTTGTTAATCCTGGTTATAAACCATCTGTGTGCCAAATTTCATCCAAATCCGTTTAGTTATTGCATGAAAGACTGCAAAATGTAAAAAACATATCTATGGATCATAGAAATGTAAAAAACATATATCTATGGATAGGATAATACATATAAGTGCCAACTTGCATGACTGATTTTAATGCAGCTTTCACCATCATTTGGAGAATGTATGCCGGAAGGTTTATGTTTTTTTTATGTGTAAGTACAATACATTAATATAAATAGTAATCTTGGTATTTTGTCAAGTCGTAAAAACCATGCGAAACACGGGCGTAACGCTAGTTAAATAATAAGACTTAAAATTAAATATGAAAATCACCACAATAGCAGTATCTGTTCAAAACAAATCCACAAACATGAGATTGAATATTTAATTACATCAAATAAAATGATTCAGCAAAAATAGTAAACTATATTCACTGAAATATTAAAATACATTTAAATACGTTTGTGTTTCATCAATTCGGCTAATTAGTTAAGCCAATTTCGTTCATTAAGGCCTTTAAATAGAATTCATGTAAATGCAATACAAATTTTTTTATTAAATGGTTTGGTGGTAATGAAAGCTGAAGAGTTTGTTGGTTTGAACGCGCCAATCTCTAAAACACCCAGTCGGATTTGAGAAATTGTTTTTGCATTTGATAGCCCAACAAAAATTCTCATTAGATCCATTTTAATTATCTATACTAATACGAGTATTATAAATTCGAAAGTAACTCTGTCTGTCTGTATGTTACCTTTTCACGCCTAAACCACAGAACGGATTTCGATAAAATTTGGCAGAGAGATAGATTGCATCCCGATGAAGGATATAGGATAGTTTTTATCCCGATATTCCCACGGGATCGACACATATGCGGGTGAAACCGCGGGGCGCAGCTAGTTTTTTTATATAAATTGACCTAATGAGAAAACAATCGTCACTAGATCCATCATGGATCTGGCCAATGGATTTTCTGAGATTGAACATTCTTGAGGAAGGCTATAATAGGCTATTAACACCACGCTAGAACCCAAAATAAAAATAAAACCACAAATAATGTTGTGGTTTTTCGTAGATGTGACACATGTTTTATCCCTAATTGTTATTTTGTGTTTTTTTGTTTGTATTTTTTTTGATGCGTCATGTTTGCCGCAAATAAACGTATTTTCTTTCTTTCTTGTTTCTTTCTTCTGGTCTTATTTTGCAACATAATGTGTACAAGTTTATTGCTTAGAAATTATGTTTTAATTTTCCATAAATATTACTATTTTCATTTAAAAAATACGTTCACTTTTCAATCAAAGTAGTAGATACATATATTGCAAACGGTAATGTTTGAATATTATGGTTTATAATCAAGTTATTTGCAATCGCGGCCACTTGAGCGGTGTTTTTGTTCATCATCATATCTGTCTAGCCTTTTCACAACAATGTTGGGGTCGGCTTCCAGTCTAACCGGATGCAACTGAATACCAGTATTTTACATGGAGCGACTCCCTATCTGACCTCCATAACCCAGTTATTGGGTAATACGATACCCCTTGTTAAGGCCTCAGCCACGACATTGGGCGGTGCGTCTTGCGGCGCGGGGCGTCCTGCAACTGGCGTCGCCATGCCACGACCAGTGGCGGCGGCGACGGCGACTGCGACCGCGTCGGGTTTATTCAAGAATGTCTTTATCAAAAGTGGCACGAGCCTGCCTAGAATCAAAATAATTTTTTGTTGAAGGTTTTTTTAAATACAAGGTAAGGAGTACATCCTGTCAATAAGAAGAGACAAAATGATTTATCGACTCTTGAATTCTTCCGTCGCACCCGCCTGTCGCGCCGCTCTGAGTCGTGGCCACCGCGCTGTGAGCTAGTAGTTTTGCTTACATCGCACGCCTCTCCGCTCCACCGGCCGCGGTCGCTCGAGTGTTTCCGCGCCGCAAGATGCACCGCAGGTCGCACCGCGCTCTAAATAACTTCTAACATTTGTTCACGCCGCGGTCGCAGACGCAAGACGCAGGTCGCGCGAGCGCGTCGAGCGGTGATGTCGTGGCCCTGGGGTAAGACTGGTTGTCAGACTTTCGGGCTTGTAACGACTCGTAAAGACTGTCAATGATCTACGAATGACAGCCGGGACCAACGGCTTAACGTGCTTTCCGAGGCACGCGGGGGTCTTGGTATGTAAAAATGGTCACCCATCCATGGACCAACTGCGGCAAACGTAGCTGATCGATCGAACCGTGCGGCTGTTATGTATTTGCCACAAGCCCCGTGCTTTTGTTTCTTATCCTTAATCTAGTGCTATTGTTGATCGAAGTTGTTTGACAACAAAATCAACTTACATACAAAGCGGTTAACATCGTGAAAACATCTGAAATTCTCTATTTGAATAGAAAGTTTTCAAACTGCAATGACATACTTATACCAATGGTATAAGTATGTCATTGCAGTTTGAAAACTTTCTATTCAAATATATACCATAACCTGTTAGGGTTAAAGGAGGAACATCAAAGGAAAGGCCATTCTAAGGATTTTAATAATACGTTTATTATCCTTATATTTATTATATTGGAAGGTGTGTTTACTAATATTACATGAGAATACCAGGTTTAAGAACCTTATATTTAATTCGAGCGTAAAAAAGTGCAAAGTACTTTCGGTACATCCATTTTGCATATGCAAATAAATTCGTACTGAAAGGGTCGCTATAAAAATGTTTAATATTCCAGTTTTTATTCAAGACTTTAAAAAATATATGAATATTCACTCGAAGTGTTTCAGTTGTATAAAAGGTTGACCATTCCTGCTTTATTGGATTTATGTGTAATACGTCATTAATATAAACTTATATATAACAAAGAAATGATCTCGATGTTTTGTCAAATCATAAAAACCGTGAGAAGCAGAGGCATGTCGCTAGTAGCGATATATTTTATAATGAAGATAGTTCATATTATTAGTGATGGTTTTAAAAATTATAATACATTAACTATTAAGTATATAAAAAAATATATTAATATAAATGTAAACGTTAATTTATAATTATTTTAATACAATATACAGGGTGATTGAAAGATGAGTGCAAAGCTTTAAAGTGAAGATAGTACAGACAATTTAGAACCATTTTAGCCACTGTTGTCTTAGACGAAGTCTTACCAAATTTTTTTACCAAATTTTTGTTTTTTTCCAAAATTTTAAGTAAACTGCTTATTTATGGACAAATTGAATGATAACTGAACTAATTTATAATTTATTTAATTAAAGTAAGGTGTAAACAATCTAGCAAAATATGTTTTAGGCCTCTGTGTCATTAGACATTGTGACAAAAAAATTGGTAAGACTTCGTTGAAGACAACCATGGCTTAAATGGTTCTAAATTGTCTGTACTATCTCCGCCTTAAAGCTTTGCACCCATCTTCCAATCACCCTGTATATTAGCATTGCCATTCAACGTGGCAATGCTGCCAGTCTTCTGGGCACGTTTCCGGATGACAGCGATGCGGATGAGTACTTCGACGCCTAAGTGTCCTTTGGTTTTTTTTTATTTTTTATTTATTTGTATAGTAGGTTAGTTAGTCTTTTATTTTAGTATCTAGTGTATAGTATAGTTATATTGTAATTATGTGTGTACAGGAATAAACAAATATATATTAAGAATTATCCTGTGTTCGTCCCAAAAGAAAGACACCGCATGAAAAAGTTAGTCTGAAATAATTTTTTTGAAGCGGTGCGAATCGAAGTGCGAATATTCGACCGACCAGTATCTGTCCCACTGCGGGATAAATACACATCTCCAACAGAAAAGAACCAAGCAATGATCACAAAGAATGCTACGGTTGCACTTTCAGACTATCTCAGGATTTCCTCAAGATTTAAAGATAAACTTTAATTCGTTAGATTCGCCCTAAAGCGTCAAAAGTTATTCGCATTTCTGTTTCATTTTGACATCTCTGACACACAATGTCACATGCTGTCATGGTAACGCCATAATGTCATGCTCATACTCTTCTCATGCAGTATTGTCAATATTCGCGCGACTTAAGTGAGACGAAGGCAAATCTAAAGATTTAAATATTTGTTCCTACAAAATATCGAATTTTATGTAGAACCATCCATCTGCCTAGCCTTTTCCCAACTATGTTGGGGTCGGCTTCCAGTCTAACCGGATGCAGCTGAATACCAGTATTTTACACTGACCTCCACAACCCAGTTACTGGGTAATACGATACCCCTTGGTAAGACTGGAATTTTATGTAGAACATCCACATGAAATGCGCTATTAACATTTTCTACGGAATAATATTCAGCAGCTACCACCGTTTATATTGTTAACACCACGTTCAAAGGCCCAATTAAAAATTCTACAGGTTGACTAATTAGGGACCAGACCCTCCCTTTCAATATAATTCGGTGTGACGTCACAGCGAACATTCGAGAATAATTAGATCAAAGAATTTCCAGATCAGTTGACAATTTAAGTGACTTTAAAGGAATAGGAAGGTTCAAGTATTTTTAAGAATTCGTCACGCGTATTTCACACCCTTCGTCACCGCGAGGCGCTGCTAGTGTTTTAATAATTATACTGCTATTCGGGGCGAAGACAAACCCAACAAATAAAATATCATAAAAATCGGTCTAGTCGTTCTTGAGTTATAAATGGGGTAACTAACCCGAGTTTTTATATAACATAACATAATCAACCCATAATGTTCCCACTGCGGGACACAGGCCTCCTCTCAGTGAGAGGGAGTGGGCCGTAATCCACCACGCGGGCCACGTGCGGGTTGGCAGATGTCACATGTCTTTGAATTTTTGGTTCTAGGACATGCCGGTTTCCTCACGATGTTTTCCTTCACCGTTTTGAGAGCAGTGGTAATGAAATAATTTACACAATGTAAAGCGCCTGTCTGGATTCGAACCTACGACCTACAAGTCTGTCTGTTACCCCTTCACGCTTAAACTGCTAAACTGATTTCGATGAAATTTGGCATAGAGATAGTTTGAGCCCCAGGAAAGGACATAGGATACCTACTTATTATCTCGATATTCCCACGGGATCGAAACTGTGCGGGTGAAACCGCGGGGCGCAGCTAGTATATCATAAATAAATTCCATAGACACATATCAAGTAATATAATAACAAAATCTTGCTTACATCATTCATGTTTAAATTATACCCACATAATGTGAGTAGTGTAGCGTGACTGCTTCATTTTTCTAGTAGTCGCAAGCGCCGCTGCTGAGCATGAGGCCCTGGGTTCGATTCCCGTGGCGGGCAGTGTTATTGGGATTTTTCATCTAGAATTTCTAAGTAGCAGCCCGGAGTCTGGATTTGTGCTCTGTTGATAGCAGTAGGCTCGCCCCCTATTACATGGGACTTAAACATAACTGGCAAAATGTGGGTGAACTATGAGTTCACCTCTGCCTAACCCGTCAAGGATTACAGGTGTGATGTAATGTATAATGTGAGTAGACCTACGGGTCGGAAGAAAAACACTAGGCGCTGTGAAATAAGGATGAATTTCCCTTATAGTAAAGTATCGTAACGTCTATTATAGTAGTAGTAAAACACCCGCCAAATACAAGCCTAAACGGTACGTATCTATGTATTTCGTTCACAAGTTTCAAAATAATGGATACGTCAAAAACCCTCAATACATACTTAGTTACATTGGTGCCTGAAAACACGCTGAAAATTAACATGCCAGCTAGTTTGCTATGCCTGTTAGCAAAAGATAACAATACTGTCATTTAGTTTGAACATTGAGTAACAAAACACATTTCGGTAATTGCATTATGATGCTATTTACCATTTGGTTTCATGCTAGGGACCTCATTTTCATCACTATGGCTCGAATACGTTTTGTGAATCTATTTGAGTAAAGATAAGAATGAAATTGGACAGTTTTTAATCAAGAATAAGGCTCTTTGTACATGGTACGGTTTCTTTATGGTATATACGGCGCCGTAGAAAAAACGTGTATGTCAACAAGCTTCCATAGTGATCCATACAACACTGGCGACCGTGCCTGCACACGTCATATAAACCATAGTTTTTCATGGCAAGTTAAATGAGTGTGTATGAAGGACCTTATGCTTCAGCTTCGTTTTAAGGTGGCCGCACATTTATCAGCATCGTACGCGCCGTACGCGCAGCATTTCGTTTTTTTCAATATTCGAATGTGTTAAAATATTGATAGTCTATGGTAAATTTCGTCCGTCCCGCTCGGCGCGGCGGTGGCGTGGCGCGACGGTTACCGTCGCGTCGAGCGGGATGGCTCTGTGTGGCGTCGTCGTCCGTAATATCTAGTACATTACAACTGCTTAGCGTCGCGTCGCCGTCCCGTCCCGCCGCGCCGCGCCCGCTGTGTGCAGAGACCTTTACGGCGCGTGCGGCGCGTACGTTGCTGACAAATGTGCGCTCAGCTTTAGACTACAGAAAGCCCACAGACAAAGGGAAATTCTATCAGCGATAACGATGATGGAAAAGTCAAAAATGTATTGGAATGACTTATAGAACCGAGAAGCTTACGACTATATTAATTCTGTTGAAAGTCGTTGTAGAAATACAAAACGCTTGAAAGCGATTGTCACTTGTCTAAGCCAAGAGGTCTACTGACGATAGAATCACACAAGCTTTGTAATTACTTTTATGTCTAGAGGTAGGGCCTCTAGACTTAAAAGCAATTAGGGTAATAATAATTATTAGTAATTATCATCAAGAACGAACTACGTAAATTCGAACGATTTTTGAATCGATAATACAACTATTCTATAGCACTTTGGTTCCCTTTGGTTTTGCATTAAGGGCTATAAGCATCATCAATAGATAAATTAATGAAATCTTAAACTAAGTATCTAAATATTTTGTGCAAAGTGAGTATTTCCAATTATAATAAAATCGATAAAATGTTCGTCAACTTCGCGCATTCGTGCCATAGAGCTAGTTTAAAATTTCGTTGAATCATCCGTTTAAATACACCTGCTTAGCACCCAAAATTGAACAAAGTTCAAGACACTTAGCGGCAACGACACTTCGCCAAACATAATCCAAAAAACGTCACAAGAACCCGTAAACTGATTACTGAAACTCAGAAACGTTTTGATCAATTACTTCTGAAGGCATAACGAAAATTATTTTTCCAGCCTCATTCTTCGACCTAAAAAAGTAAAACTCCCATCAAAAGTACATAAAAGTCCACGATTCCAGTCAATAGAATATTTTCTGTGTAAAAAGCCGAGTCGAGCATTCTTCGGAATCGATTGGAAGTGAATAGTAGACTGCTTGGAATCGAATGAAAGATATCGGGTGCACTGTTGAATCCAGTCGCATTGTGACAAATGCATTTTTTCCTCGTCCACACAAATGCTTTGGAATTTAATAATAGTTGAATGTGAAATATTGCTGGCAGTGATTTTGTTGGGATTAATGTGAATTGAGGGGATACTATTGGGTAAACGTTGAAGCAAAATAAGGAGTAGGCGAGCTCCTTGCCAAAGCATTTATTTCAATGTAAAAACCATTGGCTCTTTGAATTGTCAAAAAAATGAGTACATAAGAGGAAGTTTGAAAGTGGCACCGGTAACTGAAAAATTGTGTGGAAATCGGTTATCATGGTATGGGGCATGTATTACGGAGAAATGAGGAAAATGTCGTAAGGAGAGTTTTGAGTATGGATGTCGATGGCTATAAGAGTAGGGGAAGACCAATGAAACGATGGATGGAATGTGTGAATGAAGAGGTTAGAAAGAGGGTGACTCTGACTACCGAGATGACGACTAATAGAGAAGTATGGAAAAAAAGACATGTTGCGCCGACCCCAAATAAATTGGGATAAGGGCAGGAGAATGATGATGGCTCTTTGAATTGTCAAAAGGATTGCTCACTAAGTGAGAAAGTTAGACTCGTCCGGGGAAACACCATACATTTTGCTCTTTCTAATCGGTTTGAAAGAAGCTGATGAAAAGTTTTGAAGTATTACCTACCTAAAGTTTCTTCCTCTGTTCAAGTTAATCTTAGACATTACTGACATCGGTTAAGGAAAACCTCGAGTGGACACCTGGACTTATCTTAGTTAATATAAGTCTAAAATCGCCAATCCACGTGGTTATCGTGCCTTCTCTGGTAAGCTGGTGAAGTCGCAGGCACATTAGACTTTTAAAGTTTTTATCCGGCTATAAAGAGTGTGAAAGGCGATAGGCACGTTCTACTTGAACACAACTTACGAGGTGTTACAAATTGTTGGCAGAATTTAGCGCTTAACACAAGATGGGCTGTTTGCCAGTTTTATCACCTGAGACCATCATTTTGATGTTTATTACCCGACTACGGCAAAAATCAAAAAGGAGAGTTATGATTTTGACCGGTATGTATATATGTATGTTCATCTGTTCCCTTATAACTTCTAAACTAGTTGTTATAATTAGACAAATGAGGTATCGTTGGAAGCATCTTGATCGTCCGGCTTAACGTGCTTTCCGAGGCACAGAGGGGTCTCGATATATAATGGATGGTAACCCATCCACGTACTGACGCGTAGCTTAACCTTTGGTCGACCCATATGGCTGTTATTACTTAGCCACTCAAAAAACAAAAGGAGTTGCAGTAATATGGCGTACCCTAGGCAGTCAACCACACTACCACCTTGTTGATTGGCTTATATTTGTACCACGGCATGAGCTATTCCGATGAAGACAAGGAAAATTCTCTGCCAGAATTTTACCTTTCGTATAATGTAGAATGGAACAAAAAATAGAATAAACCTCTAACAATATGATATTTGTATAAAAAATCTCAGTCTTATTTACTTATCCGATCCGCCCTTTTCTTTTTCGCACAAAACTGAACCCATATCTTAGCTTGCTCAAATATAATTTACACATGAAATAACGTTATTGGAGCCCTAAAAAATCGTCCCTGACATTTCAATAAACAGGATTTTATATCTAGCATAAAACCTCGTTTATGTATGTACCTGTCACTGAGATAATTCAAGACAAAAATATATTTGTCACTGTCAGATGTCCCGGGCTTGGAGACTTGAATAATGAACTTACTACAGACGAATTTGATGAAGTCGTATTAAGAAAGGCGCTGAAGATTTTGGGTACCAGTGAAAAATAAGCCTAAGTAAATTACCGAGGTGTCTCGAGATTTCTAGTAATCGTCTGTGAAGTTCTTTTACCATTCCTTATCTCTACAAAACTGCGTTGCTTTATTTCGTTTTGAATAATATGTAGTGCTAGCTACTACAGGCACATGAGAATGATAGTGACGTGTGCGCATAATAATAATCATACTCGTAATCCGCCTATAACGTTCCCACTTCTGGGACACAGACCTCTTCTCTGTGAGAGGGAGTGGGCCATAACCTACCATGCGGGTCCAGTGCGGGTTGGTGGATGTCACAATTTGTGGTTCTAGGACATGCCGGTTTCCTCGCGATGGTTTTCTTCACAATTTTGAGAGCAGTGGTGATGAAATTAAATAAAACAAAGAAAAGTCAGCCTCCCAGGACAGGTATAGTCGACTAATGTCAGATTCTAGAAATGTCAGACGAGTTTAAAATACCAAATTATATTAATGCCAGATTCTACACATGTCAGATTCTATAAATGTCAGATTCTGTAAATGCCAGATTCTATTAACGTCACGAAAACTCGTAATTCGGGGCCATTACGACTGGGCTACCACTGCTTCTTTCATAAAATATAGCACTCGGCAATAATGTACCTTTCTATCAGTGAAGGAATGTTTGGAATCGGTTTCCTACTCCGTATGACTTACAGAAATCAGTTTATATTGGGGCGCAAACTAAGAATGAATGACACGATTTGACAGTTGTCCCTAAGGGGCCGTTTCCACGAACGAGAGAATCGCGTCGATATTATCGTCGTGCCACGTATTTCTATACACTCTCTTAGAACGTGTTTCCAAACAGCGAGACTATTAGACGATTCTCTCGCTCGTAGAGACGGCCCCTAATCCCACAGTTTTTTCCGTCCGAAAAATTGAATTTGTCACTTTTTCCGACTTTTTCATTCGGAAGTGCCCGTATCTTTGTTGACGGACTTAGTCCGTTCACAGTTATTTTGCCTCTTGATTTTGCAATACTGTCCAAATCAAAGTGAGCTGCCGCGCCTGCCCGCGCTATTGCTTCGCTTTCGCACGTTCTCTCTGACTTTTTTCTTTTTGCTCAGTTCTTAAGGGTCCTAGCGTAATGTCAACTAATCTGTAGCCTTCTTTAAGAATTTGGCTATCAAATGCAAAAAGATCTTTATTAATCCTACTGGTTTTTTTCCAGATATTATCGAGTCCAAACAAACACACAAAAAAAACAAACAAACTCTTCGGCTGTATTATTAGTATAAGTGTCGATCACGTAGGAATATCGGAATAAAAACTATCCTATATCCTTTCCCGGGACTCAAACTATCCCTATACCAAATTTCATCTAAATCGGTTCAGCGGTTTAAGCGTGAAGAGGTAACAGACAGACAGACACACTTTCGCATTTATAATATAAAAAGTAAGGATATATATTATGAGCATCCTTAGCCATCAGTAATCTCAAAATGTAATATGCTAAGCTATTACTAACTTCCTACCATTAATACCTATGTAATTCAAAAGATCCACAGTATTAATTTAATGTCGACCGCTTCGGACTGACCTCTGCAACTCTAGGGAAATAAGATTTTTGCTGTACATACGACTACTGTGGCTAAGTAATTAATACTATCTTACGTTTCTCTTGGGAGGACTCTGAGAGTACTAAAGAAGGGAAATGGTTAGCAATTACCTAAAGGACGGTTATATTGAATAGCTGTGTGTTGCAACTAGTGTCCGACCGAAGGTGCAATTCTGGCCGAAGCCGAAGCCGATTAATCGGTATTCACCAAAACCTTCGGCCGAAGCCGAAGCCGAAGCCGAAGGTGTCATTGACCTTGAGAAATACGATAGTTACTTTGATCTCAGAATATACTAGATACATATTGTGAGAGCTTTAGAGATTTAGCCCAATAACGAGCCGAGTGACCAACATATACATGTCGTTTGGTCCGGTGCGGCGGCGCGGCGAAACTCCGCTGCTCTGCACACTCTCCGTCTCGCTCTAGCATCGTTCAGAAAATTTCAAATTTTGACAACTAGCAAACCTTCGGCTTCGGCCAAACCTTCGGCAAATTTTTGGCCGAAGCCGAAGATTTGGCCGAAGGTGCTTTTTTGGCCGAAGGTGGCCGAAGCCGAAGCCGAAGCCGAAGCTTCGGTCGGACACTAGTTGCAACATAGTTTAGGAAAAGGAAATCGTTGGACACCGATATTTTCTAAACTATCCATACTAATTTTTTAAATGCGAAAGTGTGTCTGTCTGTTAGAACAGATTTAGATGGGTATAGAGATAGTTTGAGTCCCGGGAAAGGACATAAGATAGTTTTTAACCCGATATTCCCACGGGATCTAAACATTGCGGGTGAAACCGCGGGGCGCTGCTAATAATATTATTTAAAGAGAAAAGATTAGATTTTTTGTATTAGGTATTGTTTATTACGCCTTACGCTAAAACGGCTGAACGGATTTAGATGAAATTTGGCGTATGGGTAGATCGTGGCCTGGATTAGGAAATAGAGACTTTCCATCCCGATATGTGGGTGAAATCGCGGTGCACAGCTAGTATTGAATAAGTCAAAAATGCAAAGATATTTTGACCGTAGTCGGACTTTTAAAATTCAATCACTTGCCAACTACCCATGTATATTTTTCTTTCTTGAATGAATGAAACTAGGAAGTTTTAGTGAAACGGCCGGTCCTGCCCGACCATTTCACTAAAACTAAAAATTGTGAATACTGAGAATATAATTTTCCTCTTGTCCTTTACTGTAAAAAAAATACAATCGGGGAATATACAACTGATTATTTATTCAAATTTTTATATATGAAATGGCATAATCAGCCTATAATGTTCCCACTGCTGGGACATAGGACTCCTCTCTGTGTGAGCGAGTAGGCCGTAATCCACCACGCGGGCCCAGTGCGGGTTGATAGATGTCACATGTTTTTGGTTCTAGGACATGCCGGTTGCCTCACGATGTTTTCCTTCACCGTTTTGAGAGCAGTGGTGACATAATAATTTACACAAAGTAAAGGGTTCGAACCCACGACCCTCAACACGTCAGTCGTGGTCGTTACCACTGGGCCACCACTGCTCTTCAGTCTGTGAAATGGACAACCGATTTCTCATTTTCTATTTGAAGACGAAACTTCCCAAACTCTGTTCCAAAATATTTTAGTCCGATGAAAATGTTAACAAATTGGTCAGTAAACGTACCTGTTTATGCCAATTGGGTGCTTTGATTTGATTTGTATACTAAAACCCGAAATTCTAATTTTAAATCCCCTTAATTATTTTTTTCAGTTGGCAAGGTTATTTTATAACCTCAATTCTCCTCGACGGAATTTCAATTACGATTCAATAATGTTATTCAAACGATAATTGTTGGAGAAAGTGTCGATTTGTAAAGTTGAAACCTCCTAAATACTTATTTACTTTCCCTTTAATGATTGGTTGCGCAAGAATTTAACCTAAACAGGATTTGCTTCCACTTTCATCAAGTTTTACAAAAGAGATTTATTTATCTAATAATACTAGCTTCCGTCTGCGGCTTCGCTCGCATTGTATGTCGATAAAAGTATGTCCGTCCCCATTGTTTAAAAATATCTCCTTACCAAATTTCATGAAATTCGGTCCAGCCGTTTTGGAGATTAACCGGAGCAAATAGACAGAAAGGCAAAGAGACACAAACATTTTAAAATTGTTAATTTCGTTATAAATTCCGTATATACTTTCTTATGCATTAAGTAAAACACTGTTATTTTGACATTTCAAACAGACACTTCCGTTTTAAGTATTTATTTATATAGACTAACCTAGAATAACCGACTTACTTATATACAATTTATTTTTTGTGCACCAGATGTCTTCATTTAACTCTCAAATCTACTACCAATCTAACCAGACAAAAAATCAAATTTCAACCATCAATGCACCTTCACAACAAAAATCATTTTCATAAAAAACTGTGCAAGCTGAGAGCTGGGAGAAAAGGTAACAGTTTAGTGCACTCAGCTGAACAAAGGGGTAACTAGTTCAAGGGTAAAACTCGCAAGCTTTGATACTAACCACCGTGAAATAAAAGGTGCAACGGATCTGAATGAGACCTTGGAAGTTGCAGTTGTAGAAGAGAAGTAGGAACATGGAGTGGTTGGTTGCAGTGGGTCCTTGGTTTTGCAAAGAAGGGGGTTCGGATTGATTCGAAATTCCGAAGGTAGAATCGAGCAACATACAAATCTTGTGCTATGTTTTTTTTTGTGAACTAAGTAAATGATTTATCTATCTATTAATGTACAGTAAGGGACATAAATGGAGTAGCAAATTCACAAAGCAATAGATTGACACTTTGGTTTTACTTACGACCTTCTTTTAATGAGTCATTTCTGTACTATAGACACACACACTCACATTCATTTGCAACTGATTGTATTTCATAAATTCAACCGCTACGGTATATGTCATGATAGCCTAGCGGTTATCATATTTGGGTAAGTGCGTTCTGCGTAGCGATCCGTGAGTTCGAATCTCACGCGCGATGATAGTTTTTTTAATGTTTTAATAATTACTTCGAATAATCACGCTTTTGACTATAATTATATTTCCTTGTCATGTTCGTCTTGTGCGCTTAATTCGTAAAACTTTATGATTATACCCACAGATATCTAAATAAATAAATTATAAGGTAGACAGTTAAGTTATACGAGTCATTCACCGCGATTAAATATTATAACGTTGTTGGTTGGTTGTTTATTGGCGACGTGTGTCTGTGTTCTATCTATTAGCCGTGTTGTAGTTCCTTTTAAAATGCAGAATATTGAAATTAAAGCAAATATGATTGGGCTGCGTAAAAGTGGACTTAATATAACACAAATATCTTATGAAACCGAACTTAATGTGAGTATTATGAATATGAGTTATTTATTTTTTCAAACATTTATTTTATTAAAATAGAACTGCTGATCCTTGTAGTTATTTTTTGAAACGTATTATAAGGTCTAAATAGATAAAAAAATTATAATTTCAAAGTCCTAGATTTTAAGTGATGATTATCTATGCATTTCTTTTTTCATTATAATTTTGTTTCTAAATCATAGGTAATACTTATTCGTATTTTGCTAGTAGCCTAACAGTACTTCTTTTTTGTTTTAGAGAAATTACCTTCTGTGAGACGGAGGGTCACTAAATAAGGAAGAGGGTAGCCTTGCCAGTCGAAAGCGACTGGTTATATACCAACGAGATATTTTGCCGAATTATTATTCGACACGTCTTTACGAACGTCTTTAAAAACATTTAATATTATTGTTCTATTTGATAGGTGTTGCAGTAGGAAAAGATTTACGGTAACTCTTTAACATCAGAAGGCCAATTCCAGTTGTTAAAAACGTTCAAAATTTTGTCGCTATCCACTCACAATACCAGCCCCTTACGAAATTGCTCCTCTGGTTTATTGCTATTCCACTGGTTCAATCAGAAAACTATTCAAAGAAAATCGAATCAAATGCAGGATATTCGGTAAAGTATATTTAGCACAACGTCAGACACCAAAAAAATAAGTTTAAAAACTAAAACCCGACTACTGAAAAGGATGAAACAAGGAAGTACCTTCTCGTGGTCGCATGCCGCTGTACTCACATACTTATAAGCTATGGTACTCGTAGCATGCGACCACGGGAAGGTACTTTCTTGTTTCATCCTTTTCAGTAGTCGGGTTTTAGTTTTTAAACTTATTTTTTATTTAAATATTTTGGGGTTTATTTCAGTAAATTTTATATTTTGAAATGGGCTAATCAAGCCCTTTCATTTAATACCCAACACGGCAGAATTCTAATTCTTTTTTTTTTTAGTTCATGACTTTTTGCCCGCTAGAGGGCGCCGTATTCAGTTTAATGTAGCGTCACATGGCCTATAACTAGCGGACAATCAAGAAGCTTCCAACGATACATCATTTGTCCAATTATGACAAGAGGTTTAGAAGTTATGAGGGAACAGATGAACATACATACATAAATACCGGTGAAAATCATAACCCTCCTTTTTGCTTCACCGTAGTCGGGTAAAAATAGCACAAAAACCACCAAAACAACCCTTAATGACCAATCCAGAACCATTTACCGCCACAAAGACACATAATTGTACACAATTACGCAGCCTCACACATTCTGCGGAACTCAAAGAGGCTCAAACGAGGCATTGTTCTCACAAAACGTTTTTGTACTCAAGCGAGGACATCAAGATGTTATCATCTTGACAAGAGCCAAACGGAAATGAATGAATCCGTCTTTATACGGAGTTTTTGGAGGGCTCTTGTTGTATTAAATGTGAGGGCAGAAAATCCACTGTGATACGAGGAATTAATTTTAAAAGTTTTCTTAGATACTGCGGTGTGCTGAAAACCTATTTAATTTAATCATTAATCAAAGTCCTAACAAATTAACGCAAATGTCAAAGTCAAAGATCGCAGTACTGCCATTTTTTCGTAAAAAATTTTGTTAGTTTGAATAATTATTCTACGAGTCATGGTGGTGCCTAAACCTTTTTGCTTCTAAAGGCAAAGAAAAGACCCGGCCGTGCGAGCAGCAAACATTTCCCAAATGTACAGTGCGTGTATGTTTATGTGGACTTTGACTATCAACTCTTTCACTGTTTATTACAATTGACAGCAGTCATAATGAGGCCCTTTTTCAGCAGTAGCGGTATTTCTATTAAAATGGTAAGGTTCTAATAACCTTCACGAGGATTAATTAACTTAAATGTGCGTCTGTATTTTGGATAATACTTTGACCACAGCATGAACCATTTTCATAAAGATTTCGTACCCATGAGAGTGGAGGAATGAAGATGTCGTTTTCACAAGAGTATTCTATGTATTTATTTATTTTACATAAAACGGCCAAGGCCAATAATATTCTATGTCTCCTGTTATGGCTATAATTTATCGGATTAAAAAGGTAGGACAGTTCTCTCCACCCTTTAACGGTGGTCCGTTAGATTCTAAATGGCCTTCCGTTTTCGTGCATTGCCTAAAATGAAACTTCTGCCTCTTTACTTCACATTAAGAAACTTCTCGACTGCGGCCTGAAATGTATTAATGTGGGTGATATCCGACTGTTACTCATTCTCCATGTTTACGTCTGTTTAGTCAGAAAAAAAAAATACTTATAGGATGAGTTGTGAGAACAGTGACGTCAGTAACAATGGATTTAGCGCGCCTCTTGAATTAAAATGCAATATTTTAAGTTTCCTTTTTTGGTGTCGAGATACAAATCTCTAATGTTTTCGTGATATGCAATTACATTAGGAAACACTTTTCTTATAGTGCTTTTCTAAAAACGTATTCAGTATTTCAGTGGGCCCAGCAAGAACACGCGGGCGTAACGTAAACTCGAACGGATTTTAAAATTGGTAATACTTGTTTCGCACATAATATTTACTTAGCTTTAAGACTTATTATCTCTATGGGTGAATGGGTCAAAATAATTGTGCCCGTCGCAAAAATTTAAACCAGAATCGGCAAGCTTTAAGATATTTGTAATTTAGATTCAAAATCGTTCAAATTTAAGTTACATTTACTTCGCACGTTCGTGCTAGGACTATCAACATTTTTATTGTTTGGCGTAGTCCTGAATGTTTATGAGCTCAATGGCATTTACTAATGTGACCTTGTTTTGACTTTGACCTTGTCAGGGAAATCTTAAAAACAGCAAACGTAGTGAACGAAAACATCGTGGGGAAGCCTGAACGTTGCAAATTCTCGTACTTAACAAACATTAAAATACAAGTCACAATCTCGTCTTAGAGACGATCAATATCGACAACTTGTCAAAAATGTAGGTAAAATAGATTTTTTTGACAGATTGAGATTAGAATGCAAACAGTCATAAAAATACAGCAGGCCTTCATTTTCTTAAATGGTCAATCTCTTGGCTGTCTGTCACGAATGGGTGCGGAATCCTATTTAAACTCGAACCTTTTTTAATTTCAAATTTACCTATTTAAGCCCAGGTCAGTAGACACAAATTGCATTTTCATCACAATCCATCTTACGTCACTCAAATAAAACGATAATTAGAAAAATATTTTTTCATCCCTTACTAACGTGGTGTTAATTTATTAATTTCCCTTTTTCTCTAAAGGCTCAAATCTCTGATGTTTCTGAGATATCTATGCAATTACAGACACTTCCATAAAGGGGTTTTTGCAAAGACAGTTATGTTTGGCGCAACAGAGTAGGTATATGTTTTTATTGTTTAGCGTAGTCCCGAATGATAATCTATCCATAAGTATAATATATATATATATCCCAAATACAAAGCTTTGAATATCAAAATGTTGACTAGTTATTTAATATGTGTAAAAGTAACTATGAATATGGTATGTAGGGAAAGGATTTTATGAAATGAAGCACAGAAAACAAACTAGACATTTATTTCAATTTAGGCTTGTCAGTAATTAATCAGGAAACTAGTCGTCCGTTCCAAATCTAGGTCATCATGGAGAAGAAGGGACAAGACACTCCTTGGAAACAGTATTAAAGTATTCTATCAACAAATTTCTTATATTGCCATAAATTATCATTATTTTATTTTATTAAAAACAATGAGATTATACCTCTAGGACAATGATCCAAGAGAACTCAGAATAATAGCAACATAATAACAATAGCTAGGAATATTCCATTATGCACTTTACAACATTGGCTGTATTATTACATTTACAGAAACCATAGTTATCAGTAATAATCAAGATAATAATATCAATTAACTTACATGACATCTGGTCGATCTATTCCGCATAATAACGTCACTAGTACTAATCAACTAATTGTAGGCCGGAGCTCCGTTCTAGTCGATGTCTCGAACAAGAATGATCCCCGCCACTGGGAGCTCCCCCTTTTATAGCCATGAACAGAACAACTTTGACGTTTCTATCTACCGTCATCCAAAATATCAACAACATAAAAGGTGGATATCCGTTTGGAATATTTTCTATGATTTGCTACATTATTCCTTAATATTTAGGTTATGCAAAACATTACTATTTTATCAAGTTTTAACAGTAAAATTATAACAATAACAATACCTATAATTAGTATAATCTATTAAGCTCAATGGCATTTGCTAGAGTGACCTTGTTTTGTCCTTATTTACATAATTATTGTGAGGGAAATCTAGAACTATAGCAACGTAATAATATGGTGAATATGGTGTTGGCGGTTGTGGTAATATTATGGTGTGCCTAAATCTGGAAAATTATCGTTCTTAAAAAACGTTCATATTCAAGGTACAACCGCATCTCCGCGACCATCAATATTGTAAAAATTTGAGATTTTTTTGACAGATTGACACATATTTTTTTTTTTTTATGGGAAATCATCTAATGACGCCTCCCGCTCTGGGTGTAGCGGAAGGGAGTGTCAGACTCTTACTGACTAAATCCCACCCGTGTTCCTTCCTTAGCCCTTTATGTTCCGGGGCAGCGGTAACCCTTTCGAACGATCCCGCTACCCCGGCAGGACAGATTGACACTGAGATTAGAATGTGAACATTCTTAAGGGGCCGGCCGGCGTAGCAGGTGTAGTGTTTATACAAACGTAATACCAAATTAATTTGTAAATCAAACTTCTTCTTGATGTAGTGTGTATTTATTCCGATTGGATTACAGAATATCTAGGTTCCCAAATATATATTTTGAATGGACACTGATTTAAAGACGAGTTATGAGAAAAATAAGTTTTCTATAGAAATTCCTCATATCTCGTCGTTATATCAGAGTCCTTTCAAAATATGTATTTGGGAACCTAGATATTCTGTAACCCAATCGGAATAAATACACACTACTTTAAGAATATGTTTGATTTACAAATTATTTTGGTATTACGTTTGTATGAACTACGCATGCTACGCCGGCCCCTTAAACACACAGTAGTTACCCCCCAGGTCTTCATTTTCATAAATGACCTCTTGATTGCCATCACGAATGGGTGTAGAAACATCTTTTTAATTTCAAATTAGCCTATTTAAGCCCAGGTCAGTAGACACAAATTGCATTTTTATCACAAAGCATCTTACGTCACTCAATACGAAGCGATAATTATTATCAAATGTTGTTTCGTCCCGTCCTTATAACATGACGTTCACGCAACGGACTCCGGTCTTTATGCTCTTATCTTAATGATGTAATCAGGATGACGTCACGACGTTGAAATAAATCACGTCACTTCTCTGTCGTTGTTGTCGTAAATGTGACAAGTGACGCGATTCGCTGTGCGTAAAATGTGTTGATGATTCTGTTTTGTTTTACTTTTTTTTTTTGGAAAGAAGTTTTTTGTTTTAATTTGGCAATAACGTAAATATAGTTTTGAGGAGTCTTTGGTCAACTGGACCCACTCGAACTGGCCCCGCGGGTCCAGTTGACCAAATCATTGCGTGAGGATAATTAATTGCCGAAGATGCCTCACTGCGGTACCTCGCGATCGCGGTTTAGCTCACTACCTCGATGTCACCTCCATTTAAAACAAATGCATGCTAATAGACAAGCACGTAATAGATTGTCCTAATTATAGATATTGTCATTGTTATCATTTTACTGTTAAAAGGAGATGGGAAATCCTGGGCCCAGCAGTTAACTAGTTGAAATGGGTATTAAAAAAACCGTTATATTTTTCTAAAGGAAATCACAAAATACAGTACCATGTTTCTATCTAGGAAGCGAGAAAAGTTAAATTAAGTTATGAAACTAAATAATCGATTAAATACATGCCTGAATTCTTAGTAATCGATAATGAATAAATCGGTAAAATCTCAGAATAATGTATGAAAACCGAGTGACAAATGCTTATCAATCGTTTCGTGGAATCGAATCATAGCGAATCGAATTCCTTTAATTTTTCTTCAGTTAGCAACACTGGTCACCAGTATAGTCTAACATACTCTGTGCAGGTCACCAACTGACAGATGACAGGCAGGGAAAATCCGGTACTCCTTGTTTTCTTTCGTTGTGAGTACACGCGTATTTTCCATATTATATTGAATAGCCCCACGACCTCTGCTTTGCATATTATAAGGACTATTCGACGAATCTTGCTACTTTGAATTACCTGGCTCTCTATTTTGGACCACTGATTACGCCTATCGATCGAATATTGACGACATGGATCGCTGTGTGAATTGTACCATTGCTATTTCATATAACTATATTCATATAACTTGATTCCTGGATAGCCAAATTTCACCAAATTTTCAGTGAGGCCTTGTTATTATATCCTCTTACAAATAAGTCTAGGTTGATTGAGTTAACACCTGGGCCCAGGAGTCTATGAAGTCTTTCCCTTCTCCTTTGATAAAATAGTAATGTTTTGGATAACCTAAACATGTCTGTAAATGTAGACTAGTTAAAATATTAAGGAATAATGTAGCAAAACAGAAAATATTCCAAACGGATATCCACCTCTTATGTCGTTGATATTTTGGATGACGGTAGACAGAAAAGTAAAAGTTGTTTGTTCACGCCTATAAAAGGGGGAGCTCCGAGTGGCGGGGATTATTCTTGTTCGAGACATCAACTAGAACGGAGCTCCGGCCTACAATCAGTTGATGTGGAATAGATCGACCAGATGTCATGTAAGTATAGTTGGTATTATTATTTTGATTATTGCTGATAACTATAACTATGGTGTTCTGTATATGTTATAATATTGCCAATGTTTAAAGTGTATAATAGGAAAATTCCTAGCTATTGTTATTATGTTGCTATTATTCTGAATTATATAATTAATTATATAATATAATATAATATAATTATAATAATAATATAATTATATAATATAATTACATTTTATTATATTATTAATTATAGAATTGATTGTTTTTAAAATAACTAAAATTTATGGCAATATAAGAAAATAAGAAATTTGTTGATAAAATACTTCAATACTGTTTCCATGGAGTTTCTTGTCCTTCTTCTCCATGATGACCTAGATTTGGAACGGACAACTAGCAGCTTTCTGATTAATTTTTGACAAGCCTGAAATTGAAATAAATATCTAGCTTATCTTTCTGTGCTTTATTTCATAAAATCCTTTCCCTAGATACCATATTCATAGTTACTTTTACACATACTTATTAAGGCGACTACATGACCTAAAGCGCGGTCACTGTCGGACTGCATAGAAAAGAAAGAGAAGCGCGATGACACAACGGTGGTAATTTATTGCAAATATGAAGAAATTATCTATTTACAAAAACTATTTAATAATAAATAATCCATCACTGAATGCAGTTTGGCATTAGACATTTAATGGTATATTTTTAATTGTAATTAAAATTGTTAATGAAGGGATAAACTGCTTTTAAAGAAAATTAAGAGGTGTATTTGAACATTATTTTGATGCATTAATGTATATTTATTTATGATTTCTGTTCCATCACTGTATTAAAGATAGACTTGAAAATATCATATTTTTTTCTTTGGTCAAAAGTATTTACGGTTTAAGAGATACACTGTTTTAAAAAACCAACTTTTTGACCGTTTTCGGGAACCTCCGCCTTAAATAACTAGCAACCATTCTGCTATTCAAAACTTTGTATTTGGGTATGAATAACTAGCAACCATTCTGCTATTCAAAGCTTTATATTTGGGTAATATACATATAGACTTATAAATAGATTCTACCCCATTTTCTAACACACGCATATTATGCTAGGCAACGAGGTAAACCCAATCAGCCCGCGATGAATTTTGCTACAGAGATTTTTTTTTGTCTTTGTTGTGTATAATCCTCACTGATATTTTTATGTCATCAATGACAAAACATAGCGCAACATACAATTATATACAGGATATCCGGTAATTAATGGATAACCTCTTCAGGGGTCATTGTACTTATCACTATGAACAACTTACTATGGGACCAAAACTGAAATCGCGAAAAAATAATCAGAAGTTTCCTACATTTTGACGAGTTATGCGAACATAAATGTAGGGACCAGCTGTTTTTTTTTTTCGCGATTTCATGTTTGGTCCCGTAGTAAAAGTTGTTCATAATAATAAGTATAATGACCCCTTAAGAGGTTATCCATTAATTACCGGACAACCTGTATATAAGACCTTGAACTTTAACCTATGTTTTACAAATAAATAATTCCGATTCTGATGTATCGCACTAAGGTATACTTCAGCATGTCCGTGCGTGTCTATTAGAATGCAAAAAGTTACAGCGTCTGAACAGAGTTTAAATGATGCAAGTCATTTGTTGCTTCAATTTTATTGTATGCCGCAGGCAAGTGTTTAACCAGTAAAGGTTTTCTCGAATAGAATAGAATAGAATACTCTTTATTATGTACACCATATAAATGATGGACAAAAATATAGAAACTTTACAATGGGTGACACAATGGGCGGTCTCATAGCTAAAAGCGATCTTTTAAAGACAACCTTTGGATGTATTAAAAAGAATAAAATACAGATCGCGAATAAATATAAAGATTCAATCCTTTCTCTTTGATGACTGAATATCAAATGAGTTACTCAGTACAAATATACCGAGAAATTCTAATTTTGAATAATAAGTATAGGAAAAAAGCTAATTTTTAGACTTACTGCTCTTCTTGAATGTTTATTTCGGTTTATGTTTAGGTTCCTCATGAAAACTGAGAAAAATTCTTACCTGAAACAAGATAGACAATATTTAGAATGTTTTAAACATTCCATTCATTCACAAACTAAAATAATTTCCAAACTCCAAGAAACAGGATACGCACGACCGAGAAAACCACAGTCAGATCTAATACCTATCTTACAAATAAATCGGTAGCACCATACAATAACTTCAGAACTTGGCAAGTCTCCAAACCGGTACACTCTACAGTCAACCGCATGTCAATAGGAATAGTTCTACCTTGAAAGCGTCTTTATTTTGCTGCATTATACCCTGTGGTCACGAGCTACACGCTCAAGCGACACGCATCTTAAGACAGCGGAGAAAACAAATGAAAGAAGTTGTTTAGAGCTTGCCACGATCATAGCTACGTGACTTGCGGAGCGACGTACGGAAACAGGTGACGCACGCGCGTCTCTCTTCACGCAAATCGCATCGCCCAAAGCCGTGAACTGGGCCTAAGGATGGTTGGTTTCCATAGCGATCTACCGTTGTGCCTCGGAAAGCATGTTAAGCCGTTTGACACTGTCATTCGTAGATTTTTGACAGTCGTTACTGCTAGTTGCAACGTCAAAAATTTGCCATCCAGTCTCACCAAGTGGTATCTTGTTACCCAGAGCGTTTAGGAGATCAGTTAGTCTGTCGCTCCATGTAAAATACTGGTATGCAGCTGCATCTGGTTACACTGAAAGCAGACTTCAACATACATAGTTGGGAAAAGGCTAGGCAGATGACGTTAAAGGAGAATGTTCGTGGTGTAATAAGTACGTGCGGTAGACTGTACAAATGCTAGCTCATTTTACAGCTTTGTAGCTCAATAATATAGGATTTAGTGTGGTTGGGCAGGGGACTTGCTTCGTCGGTAAAACGGGATGTATCTCTGTTTAGAGACATTAGTTGATTGGTTTTGCTCAAGCGAACGTTGCGAGCTCCAAATTATGTGCTGAAATCTATACTAATAATAAGCTGAATAGTTTGTTTGAACGCGCTAATTTCTGTAACTGCCGGTCGGATTTTGAAAATTATTTTTGCATTTCATAGCCCAATTCTTGAAAGCTGTAGGTTATCTAAGATTTCGCTACGATCCTAAGGAGCCGAGCAAAAAGAACGTTAGCGGAAACGAATTATTGGCTTACGTCGGATTGATCCGACAAATATTTTCGTGTCCGTTCCGCCAGGGTCGTATATATACGACCAAACACCACAGCTTGTTTAATCGGTGTTTATTTTTCGTTTTTTTTTTTCAGGCGCTGGGGCCACGACAATTGATAAAGTCGGGCTGTTAAAAGGTTAAAAACCTTTGTACGTCTTCGGATCTGCTACCCAGTACTATTATTTACAAGGTTAGTCATTACAACTTTGGAAGCAAGTCATGTAATTACTTAATTAAATTTTGTAATTCACATGGTTAACGTACAGTCAACAAAAGAAATAAGTATGCAGGATCATCGGATATAGTTGAAGTTTAGTAAGAAACCGATGGATGTTCTCGAATAAAATTAAATTTTATTAATATAAAACAAACCGCTCATTTATAAAAATGAAATTTCAGTCGACAACTTCCATCGACTTCTTACTAAACTTCAACTATATCCGACGATCCTGCATACTTATCTCTTTTGTTGACTGTACAAGGAGAGGCTTCATCAAGCTCTCTCAAGGGTAACATAACATAGAATAATTAACTAGAGTAATCTACATAGGCATAAGACAGATACCTTCATACATTACATAAGGAACACCCTTCCTTAGAAGCTTTCATAATAAATGATGGAACAAATTGTACAAGACCCATTACACCAATTTGCGTAATATACTTTCTTTGTCTCCCTCAGGATGAACGGTCAATAGACGTTTTTAACGTTAAAGTTTTGTTTGACGTTAGTACCAATTGAGCACTAATTATTTATCAAATATGGAAGCGATTGGCGTTAGTGGTCCGGCGGTAGTCACGGACATAAAATATTGATAAACAACACTTTTTTCGATATCTTTATTGCCGTGATAGTTACATTATTATCGTTGTAAAACATTGAGAGAAGCAAACGGGAAGTAATTTATGGCCACCGTGAATTTCAATCAGTCTATTTATCAGGGACACTACAACTCCGGGACCGGCCGTCCTGACATTAGAATTTTTTTCTTCTAGAATACGATGGAAGCAATTGCTTGAGAATAGGAAGCAAATAGAAGCAATAGGGAAGCGATTTTTAGGCATAAATTCAACTTTAAATACGCCTTGTGACCGTTTATCCTGACGGAGACCTTTCTTTCACAAAACGAAGGACTTTGAAGCAAATTCATAATCCATAACTTCATATGACTGAAAAATTCGTCTGCTCGACAATGTAAATAACGCAATGAATATTATTGTATTATCAAAGTGTGTGTTTGTGTCAAAAATAGACTTTCACTTTGAAATAATAAGTGACAAAGAAAACGCTAAAATCCAATTTTCCAGGCCGTGTTGTGGTAAAAAAAATGTTGTGACAAATAAACAATGTTTCTTTCTTATTCACACTTTTTCTTTTGTAACGCTTGCATTTAAAAAAAGATTCCAATGAATTGCGACGCTCCTCCTTTTATCGAAGTTTGTTAAAAAGATTACTATTGTTACTAGAAATGAATTGTAGTAGTAGTTAGTACTGTCTCCTGTCCTGAGCATGAGTTCCTTGGGTCGTTCCCTGGGTAGCAGCCCGAATTCCTGATTTAGCCCGATAAATGTTCCCGATTGCATGAAACTTACAGGGGCCTCTGCACATGGCGTTTTATTACATGCCGTCAACGCGCCAATACGCGAAGAAACTTTTTCTTTTTTTTTTTCTTGTTTCAAATAGCGAATACATGCTGTCGACGCACAGACTATGCGCGTTTCCCTTAACGCGCGTATTTAAAACACCGTGTGAATAATTGATTTATTTATTTTATACTTTTTAGGGTACAGTTCCCAAAGGGTGTCAACTCGACCCTATTACTAAGCCTCCGGGTTGTCCGTCCGTCTGTCTGTCAGAGGGCTGTATCTCATGAACCGTAATAGGAGTAGGCAGGTAGACAGTTGAAACTTTCACAGAGTGTGTATTTCTATTGTCGCTACAAGTAATACAAGAAAAATGTTTATATTGATAAACACCTCTGCCGCCCCCTGAGGGAAGGCGTGATATTATGTGATAATGACAAATGGTTCCGTACACAACGGTTATAATATTGATGGATGACCGTATAAAGTGACATGTTTACATTTAGTGACATGAAATGACGTGTGACATGCCCTGTCACGCGACTTTTATCCCCAAATGGGTCGATAGAGGTATAAGTACTCGCCCTTTGTAATTACTGTTAATTATTACATGGCTTTGGCTTGGGTGACTCCTTGTTTAGAGAATTGATTAAAAGCAATTATTATTTAATCACCATTTTTATTATTATTACCGTGGGGTCCGAGTGCTCATGGTCTTTTTAAAGAAATTTCAAAACGGCTGGTTGACACTTCCCGTGACCCAAGGGCTGGCTTTTACCTTGGCCAAAGGCTAAGCATTGCCATACAACGTGGCAATGCCGCCAGTCTCTTGGGAACATTACCAGTCGACAGCGATGCGGATGAATTTTTCGACGCTATATTTTAGTTTCTGTATAGTTTTAGTTAAGTTAGGATTTAATTTTGTAATTTTTAGTTGTTTGAAATAAATTAAATTGCGAATCAAAAGCAATTAGGTTATAATTAAGTACTTTGGTTATTTCATTTTTGACTAGCTTTTGACAGTGGCTTCGCCCGTGTGGAGGTTGAAAATTATCACTCGGAAACGTACCACTGGGGTAAAAAGTATCCTATGATGATTGTTTATCTGTACGCTTAAGATCGAAATCCGTTCAGTCAATAAGGCGTGAAAAGGTAACAGACAGAGTCGCATCTATAACATTAGTATGGATTTGACATTATTCCAGTTGTGCTATAGATTGCATAATTAGCCTATAATGTTGGGAACATTATAGGCTAATTATGCAATCTTTTTGCTGGGTCACAAGCCTCCTCTTTCTTTAAGAGTGAGTGGGCCATAATCCACCACGCGAGCACCATGCGGGTTGGTAGATTTCATGTCACATATATGTCTTCGAATTTTAGGTTCTAAGACATGCTGGTTTCCCCACAGTGTTGTCCTTCGGCTTCACCGTTTTGAGAGCAATGGTGATTAAATAATTTACTCAAAGTAGATAGATAGATAAATAAACCATTTATTTGGCGCATACAAAAGACAGCACAACACACAAAAGTACAATATTAGATAATAACCAATTACCCACATGAACATAATATAAAAGAAGGTGCCGATATAAAAACAAAAGAAAAAAGATACATAGGTATCGAAATAAAAGTGACACTATGATGAAAACTTAAAATTAAATTAAATTAAGTAGTGCCTGTTTGGGTTCACAACCACGACCTCCAACTCGGAAGTTGCGGCCTAATGGCCTCTGGGCCACCACTTACTGCTCTCTCTGCTAAAAGATTATTTACATAGAACGACTATATGACGTAACCAAACCTACTACTATGCTATTACTATCGATATTTGGAAGTCAAAATAATGGCGAAATGTACGTTCCGCACATAAATATTTATTAACCATTTTTAGTACCGCATTGAATGCAAATAAACGATTTTTGATTTGATACAAGATACCTGCAGCCAAAAGCTTTGCTGTGTCTTAAATTTAATCTGCCAGGTCTGTTATGGGTCAAAATGAAGAGCTATGGATAACTTTATCAATAAATCATTGTTTTTACTTTTGTTAAGGTTCTGCTTGTTAGCCGGCCGAAAGTGCAGTATGCTGTGAGGATGCTGATGAGGCTGAGGGTGATGACCAGGTATGCGCGATCGCCGCATGCTGGTGGTCAGGATACCCGTTGAAGCCGTGGGTGCTGGCTGGCTGGGTGACTCGCCGCTAAAGCTTGCGGGAGTGATGATGATGACGTCACGCTGAAGTATTTGCACGAAGGCTGCGCTGGCGTTCATGTTCGGGGTCACCAGTATAGAGGTATGAGGAGCAGGGTGTGAAATTCACTCATCCTCCATAGAAAAGGGAGGATCCTCCGACCAGACGGGTGTTGTGTCTGGCGGGCAACTGCCCGATGATTCATATCGCCGCAATATCCTAGTTGCGCGGTAAACTCTGCTTGCGAGATGCAGGATTTCGTGTGACGTCAGTATGATGCGTAGTTCGCATGTGACGTTTGTAGATACCGCTACAAAGTAGTAAAAAATGCTCGACGGCATCGTTGATCGCAAGCGCTTCCCGGATCGGGCAAAGTGTTATTGTGTTATTCCATCTGGAATTTCAGAGTAGCAGCCCGCAATCTGGTTTTTTGCTTAGATGGCAATAAGCTCGCCCCCTGTATCATAGGAAACTGGCGAAATATGGGCGTACTAAAGGTACACCTCTGCCTAACATTTCGGTAAAAACAGGCGTGATGTTATCATCATTATCATTACCCTGCCCTTATCCCAATTAATTTGAGGTCGGCGCAACATGTCATTTTCTTCCATAGGTCAACCTCAAGTAACCCGAAACTATCAAATTTCCCAATCAACTTTGAACCTTATGCTTTAGCGATAAAGTTGAAAATCTATTAAAGAAATGTGACAGATTGTAGTAGCTTGATGTGCTGGCGTCTGTACCTCTTACTTGTCATCTCGGTAGTCGCTACCTTTCTAACCATATCATCATTTACACAGAATCCATCCATCGTTTCTTAGAGCCTTCCCTACTCGTATAGGCGTGATGTTATCTATCTATACTAATAATAAAGCTGAAGAGTCTGTTTGTTTGAACGCGCTAATCTCAGGAACGGAGGAGTCAAGAACGGAGTCGGATTTGAAAAAATATTTTTTAAATTGATAGCTCAATTATTGAGGAAGGCCATTTTACACACGCTAATCTTAGGAGCCTAGGCAAAAGAAAAAAGGCAGAAAGAACGCTAAGCGAAAGCGAAGTTATTGTGCAGGCGATGCGATGCGACGGGGTGGATCGGGAGAACAAGAAATTTTACGCGGACAAAGTCGCGGGTAGTGTTTAATAAAAAAGATAAACAAATATGTTACCAAAGTGCGACACATTGAAAATTAATTCATGCTGGCGTCTATAGGCATCGCAAACTCGAAATCAACAAGTGCAATCAAGGGGTCAAGTGAATCAACATAAACGATAAAATACACTTCGGAATTCCAAATATTTCGGAACAATCAGTCTTGATTGCGATTCCAAAACTCCGTTGATTCCGAAACTTCATAAAGAGAACTTTGTAACTATTTGGTTGAATGTATAGATATTTAAGTCTGGCTCGGCGATTTGAGGACCCGTTTGTCAACCAGAAAGTTACGAATTCAACACCGGGTATAATTTAGGTCAATCAATCAACTCAGCCTGTCGCGGTCCTCTACTGGATATAGGCCTCTCCCAGGCTACGCCACAATACACTGTCTTAAGCCTTCTGCATCCAGTCTATCTCCACTCCAGGGCCCACCGCATCTGCTCTACCGGGCATCGGTCCTTCGACAAACATGGCCAGCCCACTATCACTTCAGCTTGCTTACTCTGCAAGCTATGTATGTATGTTGTTCATTTAGGTGCCAAGTACCAATGTCATAGTAGATACATACAACTCACACCTTCTTCCCATTGGGTTAGGCAGAAGCTACAACACGACACCTGCTATGATCCTTACATACTCTTTTTGTCTCATTTACGTTCATACATCCAGTCATACACGAATGCCGGTTGCGAGTACTACGTACCTACCTGACCGTTCTGAGGAACATCATCAATAAGGATACTATCCACCTTATTACAAAACGAGTTCTAACTTTAGACCTAGCCTAAACTTGCGAGACAGTTACTGTATTTTAAGCTTTATTCTGACGAACGTAAAGCTATTAATGCAAAATTGACAACTTAGACTCAGACTTAGGTTTAACGTCGGTTTTTGTGATAACAACTTTAACTTTGTCGGATTATATAGTTCGAAATTTAAAAATGGATCGCTGGTTTAAACCTGGGTTTAAAGATAAACCTTGTTTTGTAATAAGACAGTATATGTCATCCTAGGGCGTCCCCTCCCGGAGTTTCCACTAGTAGCATAAACGTCCGTTAACGATATAGGAACCGAACTTTCTCCCTAATGAAAAACTATGGTAAACTCTCAACACAAGCAATAAGTTAATTACCAAACTACACAACTGTAGCGAAATAAATAACTACAAACAACCTACGGTTACCAGTAGGTATCCTAAACTTCAATTACATACTCCTAAGTCCACAGCGGGACCTGGAAACAGGGAACTAAATTGAGTAAATCTAGGATACACGACCGTAATCACACATACTCGGAGTTCAGAACTCTGGAGTCTGTTACAAGTTTCTATTAAAGCGAACAGTTATCGAATGTTCGAGAGTAAGTTAATTTAAAGTGTGACTCCAGGGTCTGGAGTCCAGGCAAAGAAAGAACAATCACAAGAACTCACCTTAGTTACAGGAAATTGTAATTCGTTCCTGTAGAGCAAAAAGTTAACAAGTCACACTTTGGCCATTTCAAAATAATGAATCTTGAAAAACTAAAAAAAAAATTCCTAACCGATTGGATGGAGAAGGCACAGCACAAAGAAAAGTGGAAAAATATGGGGGAGACCTCCGTGCCTCGGAAAGCACGTTAAACTGTTGGTCCCAGCTGTCATTCGTGGACCTTTGACAGTCGTTACGGGTCGTCAAAAGTCCGAAAGTCTGACAACCAGTCTGACCAAGGGGTATCGTGTGACACACATACATACATAGTAACTGGTTTGTGGAAGTAAGATAGGCAATCGCTCCATATAATTTACTGGTATTCAGCTGCATCCGGTTAGACTTGAAGCCGACTCCAACATAGTTGGAAAAAGGCTAGGCAGATGATGATGAACATTTGACTGAACCTACTCAAAAGCTACTAAGAAAGTGCCGATTAATTAATTCATTATGATATCTCGGAAGACGAATTGAACAGCACATTTTAAGAACATTTTAAAGTTAAGTGGTGTTTGATTTGATATTCGAGGGATGATCAGATAAACGATTGTTTTCCCAGCCTATAATATTATCTCTCAGTCGAATTATGAACAAATCCTAAGCCCTGTAGCAGTGAAACCATCTGTAAAATCTATTAATATTTACCCGCGGACTATGATCCCGAGAAAAGTAAGGGGCTTAAGCTAGAGGCACCATACGTGACGGTTTTAGAGGACGAGTCCTGGATTATTGCGTTGTTTGATGTTGAAAAACATGCGTCACTGAACGTATTTGGGTTGTTACAACCTTTTTGATGATTTGGTTATAGTAATAACGTTATTTTTTGTTATTTTATTTAAAATATATAATTAAATTGTCTTTAAAGCGTAATAAAGGAAATAATAACAGTAACCTATACGTCATAATTGTACGTTTTAAAGTCTGAAAAAAATATCTAAAATGGAATGCATTCACATTTTAGCCAACTAGATTGTTTCGGTTTGCAGTCTAACCAGCGAATACAATATTGCATCCACAATCTGAGGGGCAATCCTCGTAACTTTAAGAACGTTCACAGTCTGATCTCAGTCTCAATCTGTCAAAAATATGACAAGTTTTTGACATTGATTGTCGCTGAGATGAGATTGCGACTAGATTTTGAACGTTTTTAACTTCGGGAATTGGCCTTCTGAGGTTATGATTATTATTTATTATTTACTTTTTGATTTTCCTTATTTACTTTTTATTTATAATGTACACAGCATACGCTACGCCATTCAATACGCTTCTTTGCCGATTCAAACATCAATCAATGTTTTTCAAATCAAATAAAATCAAAATATTTTATTTCACATAAACCGACATGGGCACTTATGAAATGTCAAAACCTAGGTGCACGGTTCCAATTGGTTGTTTCCTATGGAGAAGAACCTGCAAGAAACTCCACGGTTGCTCTTTTAAAAAATAATTGGCTGTTATAATGTTTTCAAATTACAGTAGGTATGGGAGGACAGTAGGCCTGTCAACAAGTACCAGGTAATTGATAAAATAAAAAATGGTCTACAGATCTAAAGTATACAAGGCGCTATTCTTTCAACAATTTGCTTTCTAGGCAAGGCAAAAATGTTCAGGTGGCCGAAAATGTGTAATTCGACACGGCAGCGAGTCGGTTGTAAGTAGCATTTGTTTCGGCCTTGCTTCTCAGAGTAGTCAGATAGGAAACGTTGTCCTCATCATCATCTGCCTAGCCTTTTCCTAACTATATTAGGGTCGGCTTCCAGTCTAACCAGATGCAGCTGAATACCAGTATTTTAGATGGAGCGGTTGCCTATCTGACCTCCACAACCCAGTTACTGGGTAATACGATACCCCTGGGTAAGATTGTTTGTCAGGCTTTCGGGCTTCTGACGACCCGTAACGACTGTCAATGATAGCCGGGACCAACGGCTTAACGTGCTTTTCGAGGCACGGACGGGTGTTGATATGTAAAGATGGTCACCCATCCACGGACTAACCGGGGAAAGCGTAGCTTAACCTGATCGATCGATCCTTGCGGCTGTTATTGCTTGGCCACAAGCCCCTAGAAACGCCGACCTCATCTAGTTTTTGATGTGTAAAAGTGTTTGTACAAACCTGGTACTTACAGAAATAAAAGCATTTATCATTTTTATATATTCTGTCTAAATTTGCAATTTATATATATTCCTGACATTCGGATTTTTAACTACACAATATTTCGACAATTCTGTCATCGATATTCGTGTAACAATCAAATAACAAAAAAATATTTTAATACAATCCTACAATCCAAAGTGATGAAAGAAAAATACAATCAGGCAACAAGCTTCATAATTAAAATTCAATTTAGCATAAGGATAATCAGCCTACAATGTTCCCACTACTGGGACACAGGCCTCTTCTTTGTGAGAGGGAACGGGTCATAATCCACCACGTGGGACAGATGGGCAAAATTAAATTTGTCCAACCTAAACTGATTTCTAGACAGTAATTTTATAATTAGTATAAACAATGCTTGAGAAACTAAGAAAATAATGAGAGCCTTTGTTAATTTCACGTATACGTATACGTTAATAAAGTTTATTAGGTTAGCTTGACAGCCTACTTTAGTAAATAATAAGAAGGAATAGATTAAAGTTACGTAATTATAGTTATAAATAAACAAAGCTAGCTCTCCTTATAATGTTGTGACATTAATTTCGCCGCACGTTAAAGTTTTGATTACATAAAACGGCAGAATAATCATTAATGATCACGCTCAGGTACCCCTGAAAGCAAGCGCGCAAAACAGCCGCACTAGGGGCAGCGCACCGAATTTCAATATAAAAAAAAAAGCCTGTCATTCATCATCATTCATCATTTCAGCCGAAAGACGTCCATTGCTAGACAAAGGCCTCCCCCGTGCACCGTCACTTCAACCGGCCTTCACAAGGTCAACGACCCGCCTGGCAGGCCACGTGATGAAGGAGGATTTTTGCGTTGCGGTGAGACCAGCCCGAATATACGTCCTCTTTAATAGATTTTATAATATTAATCTTATAGTTAAAATGCAAAATCTTTAGAAGATCGACCCTCTTCCGACACCTTATTGCAAGAAAAGTCCTACAAACATCCAGATTCATAGTAGCCCTACTTCCCATCTTATAAAAACCCCATTATATTATAACCTAGTTCGTTTCCGGACGAAGAGCTTCATATTATTCAAATACATATAATGTTATTTTACTAGGAAAATATTTGCTCACTTCAAGTAAAACATGTATTGGAAAAAATGTCTGTTGCTTCTGACATATGAACATCACTATAAAGAGAAATCTTATTTCTTTGTTTTAACAATATGTCAATAACGAATGATAAGTTGGAATAGTATAAGATTCCTTTCTCGAGCTATAACTGTGGGTTCGAACCTGGCAAGAACCAGTGAAATCCTAACCATCACCCTGTTCTTGCCCAGCGGGGTAATTGCGTAATACACAAATCAGTAGCAATGGCTTTAATTTTGACAGTTCAACAACATTCATTGCGTTATCAACGTTGTTGGGCAGACAAATGTTTCGAACATGAAGCAATGTATTTGAAATATCCTTCAACATGTGAAGGGTCCCCTAAACGATCAACTGCAATTGTCAAGGTTTACGTGATTGATACACGTTGATGCGTAAATTGGTTGTCTACTAAATGCAATTGAAGTGATTGACAATATTACTACAATAGCAATTCATTGCAATTGATCGTTTCGGGAACTCTTGATTAGAGGTGTGTTACACAGATCAGCACCCTGATTGGGTGCTAATCTCAATATTTATTTGAGGCAGAAAGTCTACTACCGGAGCTTGCGGTAGGAGTAAACTGGTAGAAATCGTCACATAGCGAAAAGGCGTTATGCCCATGTGAGTTTTTATTATTATAATATAGAGAGACAGAGAGAGAGAGATATAGTTTTCATAGTTTTCGAGGGTGCTGAAGCCACTAGTCAGTTCAAAATGAAAATCCAAGATGGCGGCTGCAAAAATTTCCGTCATTGGTGTCGTTTTCATGTTTTTCGAGGGTGCTGAAGCCGATAGTGACGTCGAGAGAACATCCAAGATGGCGGTTGCGATTCGTAACTTCGTTTCTTCATTCCCCGAACCCCGCACACATTATCAGTATTGTAATAATTTCAACACAATGTATTTTGTTGTGAAACAAATTAATTATGACTTATGCCCTCTAGACTATCAATGATTCATTCTCGTTTCTACTCTGTATGGCAAGGCTTTTTTCTATAAGGCTTTTCCTTGTAGTATGACAAGGCTGACATATACATACATAGTTTATAGTAGCAGTAAAATACGACTGCTGTTATGACTTAATTTGTACTTAGAGCTCCTTGTAAGAGAGCACGTTCCGGGAAGTAAGGACAATAGCTATTACGTCAAACAGCATTGCTTTAGCGATCAAGACGATGCTTGTCAAATTACATGCATAAGAGATATTTCAATTTTGTCTCCAAAATTGCAAGGGTTGGCATTCGTTAGCAAATCAGACATGTCAGTCTTCCTGACAGAAAGATTTCAGACGATTTTCTCTAAAATAAATTTCGATTTTAAGACAATAATTTGAAACTTTGAGAGCAAGTTAATCGCGAAATGTCTGGCGAACGCGAATTGTAGTCGAATACTTAAATTAACATCTTGGTAAAATAATAAATCCAACACACATCCCTGAGTGTTGGATTTTATTTAACCCTATTGTCAATTCAACAACCCTTTATGTTATTGTTTTGTTTTAATACAATTTTCGTACTGATGTTGATGTAAAGGGATAAGTAACCAGTATCGTCGGATATAGTTGAAGTTTAGTAAGAAACTAATGGATGTTTTCAAATAAAATTTAATATGATAAATGAAGTCTGTTTTCTATGATTTAAAATTAATTTTATTCGAAAACATCCATCGGTTTCTTAGTAAACTTCAACTATATCCGACGACCCTGGTTACTTATATCTTTTGGTGACTGTACTAAAATAAATAAATAACATCAGTACCATCGAAAAAGAAACCAGATCAACCCAAAGCCTTCCCCAGTTTTATCCGAACACTTAAAGACAAAATAACATTTTCACCTCCTTACTTTAATCTCAATTTCTCCCTTTGGCTTAGAAATCGCCAACAATATCGTCTAATAGGGTCCGCATAACGAGCTTAGGGCCGCAAATTTTTAACAACAATGGACTCTGTGTGGTACTTGTGTAGTTTCTTCCGGGTGTTACTTTTTGAGGGACATCATTATTTTTGGACAAAGGAAAAGTGAGGTTAAAACATAACTATTCGATATGTCGATAAGGAAAATGGACCATATATATTTTATTGATTTGAGTATAATTTTGTTGTGCATGTGAGAAGCCATAGGCCTTGATATCAATGTAACATCTTACATGGAGAGCTTTTTCATATGCGCTCATTGCGGCGTAATGTCATATCCAGTCTATAATGAGAGCAATCATATTATTTCTTTGGAATGACGCTACTCAGCATTTTTGGCTTTGAAGATAAGTTTCGTGAGTCTTATGTATTTGTGTATATTTCTCGTCATTCACCTTACCATTGCACCTTGTCGTAGGATAATCGGAAAATTCAAATCTTTGCGAAAATCCTAGGATTACTGCAAAGGATCGGATTATTGGAAACTAAGAAAGATTAGACTCTTATGGAACTCAAATGGAGTTGGGCAGAATACCTGGCCAGACGCAGTGATGACAGATGGAGTAAGGCAGTGACCGAGTGGCGTCAAAGGACTGGGAGACGGAGTGACGGTTGTCCGGCGGCGAGATGGGCGGATGAAATGGTTACCATCACGGGTAGAACCTCAGCACTGGGTAAAGTCGGGCTATGCATGATGATGAAGAAATATATTCATTATTACATCGAGTTACTATCGTTAAACCAAAAGTCGTGGCATAACACTAATAGTCGCGGCTGACGTTACAAAAGTTATATTTACTTACATAATTAGAAATCTTACGTACAGCAGTGGGCCTAGAAAAAGTGATTATATCAGCGATGACGATGATGCATAAGTCAAAAATGTATTGGATTGACTTACGATACCGAAAAGCTTATTTATTTATTTATTTCAGGCGACGCAGGCCCATACATAAATACCTTCCTACATACCTTAGCCTAAACATACATATTATAAAACTGTACTTCACTAGCTAACTCTTGAGCAGTTCTGTGGTACTTGCCCGCCCTTATGTCAATGCTGTTGAAAGCCGCTGTAGGTATACGAAACGCTTTGAAAGCGATTGCCACTTGTCTAGCCTCAGGATCGTTTACTTAGTGGAGAAAAGGTTGAACACCATCACTTGAGAGATTGAGAAAAGGTTGAGCATCACACATAATCTTATCTGACCATGAGAGAACAACTTTCGAAATTGAACTAATGATGAACACGCATTCTCAAATAAAGTGATTCTCTTCTTTATGTGATCATTAAGTCGAGGCTTTTTGGGACGAATCCAAGCGAATCGCTTATTTGTGGTATTGGTACCGTTGGAATCGCACTCCAGGTAGCATTTGTCATTTCACGATTCGATTTATGTTGTAGTAAATCTTTTGATAGAATCATAGTGGGATATATGGGGTCGTGACTTTTGGGGATGTTGCTAAGTCATCGTTACTAAGACGAAGGTCTTATAATAGTTGGAATTTTTGTAGAAATGTTTATGTGGTATTTCTAGTGCTTTTAGGTTTTCTAAGGTGAGATCGCTTTTGGTTCATTTAAATTGTAAATTACTACTTTTATCTCGTTTTTTATACTTTATTAAAGATTAAATACTAGCTGCGCCCCGCGATTTCACCCGCATAAGTTTCGATCCAGTGGGAATATCGGGATAAAAACTACTCTATGTCCTTTCCCGGGACTCAAACTATATCTATACCAAATTTCATTTAAATCGGTTCAGTGGTTTAGGCGTGAAAAGGTAAATACAGACAGACATACAGAGTTACTTTCGAATTTATAATATTAGTATGGATATGACAACAAAATTAGGTACTTATTTAAGTTTTTATGTTAATAATCTGTACAGACGTGTACTTGTAGGCAAGGACGCTACTACGACTCAGGCTAGCTTAAGTGACGCAGAGTGAATGGTAACAGTAGCTGGATGGATAGCAGAGGATCGAGCTAAGTGGCGTACGGTTAAAAAGGCATAGGCCCCATCACCAGCCTATAATAGTCCACTGTTGAACATAGATTCAGCAGTGGACAGCTCTATAGTAGCCTATACTGATGATGAAGATAATAATAACGTGGGCTGTATGATTTGAAATCGCCAGCATACAATGTGTTATCGACTTCGGTCATGCATATACCAGCTCGACTTAGTAATTTAAATAATCATTTTAACGTCAATATTTTAGTAATTGATAGGTAATTGTTATGAAACTGTTTAGTTATATGTTTGATTTATTCTCGGTGTTTAAAATAATCAGAATTGTTGAATATCCATTATGGTGCCTTCAGGTTTTCGGCTTCCGGCGCGCCAAGATTAAGTTTAAATTAATGATTGCTTAAGATTATTGATTCAGATACTTTATTTCTTTATTAATAATTTTCAAAAAAATTTCTTCATTATAGTTAGTAATACAATCATAATATTAAGTTACAGGGAAATCTATAAATACCGATGTGTTAGGCAGTTTGAATCAATCGTTTTGTAACCGTCACCAAGTGCAAACGCCGTAAGTAAAACTCTGTCCGATTTTAGAATATAATAAACGTATTATAGTGCAAACCATCCATCCTGATTCCTGACTGTACCCACCGTTTCACAAATGATTAACCGTTATAATACCTAAGTACTCATTCCTTATCTATATTAAAAATAGCCCCTACAGTGGGACTATTACCACCTCATAATATTCTACTTACCAAACACCGATACTATACCCAGGATGTACAATGTTAAATGGTGTTTACACGCTTTTGAGAGTTCGAGCCTCGATATTGAAAGGCTGTTAGGCTTCGTAGTTACAAATTCATTGATCAACGGCACGTTTATTAACTTCATTTTGACTGATACGCTGTTTTGAGCTTTAGTGTTCTTCATTAGCTGAATACAGGCGCTTGACGTTGAGCAATATTAATATTACGCGCGGATATAACAATAACTAGTCTTACTATGGGGTATGGGTATGGAGCAGTGGTAGCCCAGTGCTAATGGCCGCGACTTACGAGTTGTAGGTCGTAGGTTCGAACCCAGACAGACGCTTTACTTTGTGTAAATTATTTCATCACCACAAATCACTCCGTCTCACCAGAGGAGGCCTTTGTCTTAACAGTGGGTGTATTACAAGGCTGATTATGCTATGCTTATGCTGGGCACAAATCCAGACTCTGGGTTACTACTGAGAAATTCTTAATGGAAAAACCCTTTTTTTATTGCTAAATGGGCTCTTGACCTCGATCACGCCTGATGGAAAGCGATGGATGAGGTCTATGATAGAACGAGCGCGCCCAGAAGATGCCTAAAGCACTGAAACTCCCACGCATCGACGAAACACAACAGGCTGCTTGGCGCCGGACTCCGGTGGGAGGGTGGGGGCAAACCAGATGCGCCGAGCGCTCTGTTCAGTTGAGTAACTGGCGCAACAAACTGCGCTACACGAGGAGGCTTCTTCATGCATCCCAAATGACACTTTGAGTCGGACCCAGGACCACATGTACCACAATAGCACTTGCGACCAGTACATATCAACGTGGCAGTCAAGAAGAATATTCCTGGCAGAATTTTAACCTGCGGGGTAAATGCGTAAGACGCTAATAATAGGAATGGCTTTCATTTTGACAGTTCAACAACATTCATTGCGTTATTTACATTGTTGAGCAGACAAATATTTCGAACATATGAAACAATCATAATCAGCTTATAATGTTCCCACTGCTGGGACACAGGCCTCCTCTCGGTGAGTGGGCCGTAATCCACCACGCGATCCCAGTGCGGGTTGGCAGATGTCACATGTCTTCGAACTTTTGGTTCTAGGACATGCCGGCTTCCTCACGATGTTTTCCTTCACCGTTTTGAGAGCAGTGGTGATGAAATAATTTACACAAGTAAAGCGCCTGTCTGGTTTAGATCATGTGTTATTTATTTTATTAAGTAACTGTCATCATCTATACTGTAGATAATTATAAATAACGCTGTCAATTCCACATTCTTTGTCAACATGTTTCCCGGCCTCAAGAAAACCTTTTTTTGATCTAATATCTTCAAGAAGTCAAGACAGTAGACAAGTGGAAATTCATTTTTCTAAAGCCTTTCGTAGTTCTATAACAACTTTTAACAGGATTGACATAAGCTAACGAAAACATTTTTTACTTTTTCCATCGTTATAGCCTGACAGAATGATACTTTGTCTAGGCCCTCCGACCGTTGCAAACTTATTTGTCCATCGACATATCTCTCCATCGCAATCAATCTTCCTAAGCTGATGATCCATGGTCATCTCACCGTCAGAAATCTACTTTGTTCGCCATCAACATCGTAAGACATGTGCCTAAAGCCACGTGTCGCAAGGATCTTCCAATATTAATGTTGTTGTTCAAGAGAAACATAGGAACCGATGTCCGTAAATACCAAAACAAGATCCATTTAGGAACAGGCAATTTAGTTTAAACAAGTTAACCTAACTGATCCGAAAACGACAAAAAAACAAGTATCAGAAACCAATTCAAAAAGGTTTTATTGTAAGGTCTCGTTTTGTAATAAAGGGTCCGGAATAACGTTTACACTCTATTCCATGCAATACCAAACATTTTGGAAGCCTAAACGATGTTGGTTATAACCAGCTAGAACCGACTCTAACCGCCGCCGGCCGCCAATATCCAGTTGATACCAGTATTGGACGAAAGCGATTTAACAAAAACTTTGACCTATCTTTTTTACCTTTGTGGTGTATTTACCATTTCGGATAGGTTTCATGTGCGGTATTGTTTGGATTTTAATTTCAGTCGTGTGTAATACTACTGAAATAATAATACTCTATAGTTGAAATAACTCTAAACCTGATACGTTTTGTTCAGAATTGAGTGTAGAATCGTTTAGTCTACTATCTGATACGGGTAATTACGGCACTCGTCGACAATCGTCGTCAGTTGCCTCTACCGTAAACGCGTACTGCTCGTATAAAACCTACGTGTGCATGCACACTCTCTCTTCTTTCACTCACAGCCTCACAGCCTTACCTTGCCTTTTTCGCAGCCTTAGGTTTTCAGTTATTTTATTTAGGTACTTAAATACTAACTATAACAGAACAAATACTCGATACATATTGAATGATATGCAAAGGCTGCAGTTATTTGGGATAGCATTCATTAAGGATCGAGCGATTCGGAATAGCGGTATTTTCGGATGGAGCTATTTGGAATGCTTAGTTAGTGTTATTTAGAGATGAAGTGATTTCAAAATCAAAATTCATTTATTCAAACTAGGCTGAGAGTCAGCACTATTTGAACGTCAAAATGCAATTTGAATTTATGTTTTTAGGAATGATGTAAAAAATATAGTTTTTTAGGGTTCCGTATATAATGAAAACACTTTTTATGCTATTTCAGAATATATTTTCGTTATTACCAATATCAATGTAGTATAATATGACTTAAAATATAACTCTAATATTACCCACTGCTAGTCTATATGTCTTACAAAGACTACCAGCGTCTCTACCAACTTATTGAGCGAAGCCCAGCGTGAGCCGTCTCCCTTTTTTTTTTTTTATTTTCGCGCCATCCCCATTGGCTGTGTTGCCAATCAAAATCAATAAAATTCACTGTGTTGCCAATTTAAATAATCAAAACGGAATCATGACATTTACCTCAAAAGTAAAAACGGAACCCTTATAAGATCACTTCGTTTTCCGTCTCTTTGTCCGTCGGTCAAGACCTTTTTTCTCAGGAACGCGTGGAGTTATCAAGTTGAAATTAATACCAAGTACTCGGGGCTGCAATCCCTTAAAGCAATGAAAAAATCAAACTTCTAAGCCAACGCAATCAAAAGATACGGGCGTTTATGTTCCGGAATCAAAATCTATAGGGTACTTGACCATTGACCTAGAATCATGGAATTTCACAAGAAGCCATAAAGAAGCGTAAGTACGACGCAATTGGTGACGTTACAAATCTGACGTGTTATGACGTCAATTGACAAGTAACGAGTTTAAACGTGGCAATATCAAAAGTGATCATGATCACCGTTTCCGTAAGATGATTGTACAGACGCCAGCACATCAACCTACTACAATCTGTCAGATTTCTGTAATAGATTTTCAACTTTATCGCTAAAGCATAAGGTTCAATGTTGATTGGGAAACAGTTAGGGGTAGGTTGATGTGCTGGCGTCTGTACCATTTTTTCCATCAGAATTTTCTTATTGTAATATTTATGTAGATTCACAGCGTAATTTTACATTGAAACAAGCTAGAAAGCCTCAATCCTCTATAAGTACAACATCATTATCATACTATTTCGATCTTCAGAACTAACGTAGAGGTTTGCGGCTTGCAATAGTACTTGAAACTTGCTTCGCAGCCGCTTCAACAAATCGCTTTGCAGTGCTGTAGCGATGTCAAACTGAAGCAATAAATTGACAACGCTTCCTTTGCCGATTTTGAAGTTTAAACTTGATAAATAATTTATGGTAGGGAACTAGCTACCTCCGTGGCTGCGCTTGAGAGTGAAGTGTATTAATTAAGGGGACTACAGCGGGGGAATTGCGTAACACATTATCAATCGGAATCGGTTTCATTTTGACAGTTCAACAACATTCATTGCGTTATTTACGTGTTGAGCACACAAATTTTTCGAACTTATGAAGCAATGAATTAGCAATTTGCTTCAAAATTATTAAGATTCCGATTAATAGTGTGTTACGCAATTAGGGTGCAGGACCTAAACGCAAAAAACGCAAGTTTTATAATGCCTAAAAGTATATGATCGACTACAGTAAACTAAAACAGAAATATATGATATTCTTCAGGATATATGCTAGAATCTAGATAGATAGTGTATGGAAAACATAATTCAACAAATTTGATACGATAGAAAAAAATCATGAACATACCTCTAAAAACATTCTTTTTACAATAAAAACCATACTAATATACATACAATCATTTTGATTTTTTGTCAGATTATTCTACAAGCAACATACTAAAACACTAGTGTTTTAATTTTTTTAGTCCAGACAATAGATTTTTTGTAAATAAATAATTGCTTCATATTTTGCAATAAATTACCAGCGTTGTGTCATCGCACTTCTCTTTCTTTTCTATGCAGTCCGACAGTGACCACGCACTAGGTCATGTAGTCCTCTTAACTGACATAAAAAGTGCACTATGCTATCTTTTTGCCAAATATGATCAAACTCGGGTCAGTAGTAAAGAAATTTTTTATCATGCTTCTGCCCTTATTTCAATTTATTCGGGGTCAGCACAACATATCTTTTTCTTCCATACTGCTCTATTAGTCGTCATCTCGGTAGTACCGCCTTTCTAGCGATATCATCATTCATACAGTCCATCCATCGTTTCTTTGGTCTTTCCCTACTCTTATAGCCATTGAAATTCATACTCAAAACTTCCCTCATGACATTTTCCTCATTCCTCCATATCACACAATCGTACCATGACAATCGATTTCCACAAAAATTTTTAGTTACCGGTGCCACTTTCAGACTTCCTCTTATATTTCCTATATATCCATTCGTGTACCTTATTTTAATGGTAATTAAGCTCATTTCAGAGTGACCCAGCACAATAGTGCTGCGTCACTCTGAAATGAGCTTGACTCGACTCTGAAATAGCAAGTTATAAAAAAATGTTTGAAGTTGTAGTGTAAACTGAACTTTATTATGTAGGATTTGAAGTTATTTTTCCATATAATATTCGATTTACTTGCCAAAAATGTAAACAAATATGAGTTATATTTGTTTACATTTTTGGCAAGTAAATCGCGAATGCAGATTAGCTATCTTGTCTCCCGTGAGTAAACTTGTAAATACGGGGCGGCATTTATCATTAGCTTATCAAAGTATTTTCCGATATTCTAAGCTCTTCGGCAAAAATTGCATAGAAATGAACGCTTATAAATTTCATTTCATTGTTCGATTTTCGATGCGCAAGTGAAAGATGTCATATGCCGAAATCATCGTTGAAATGATGCACTAATGAATTTATTTTTCACTGTTGCATTGTTTGTGTTAAAACGTTTCGCTTCGAATGAAAGATGCCGAATGAAAGACGTTAAATGAACAAAAAGTCAGGCATCTGATAAAAATAGAAAAAGGAAGGGGCCCGGCAGGGCCGAAGCCTGCCGGGGTAGCGGGATCGTCCGAAAGGGTTACCGCTGCCCCGGAACATAAAGGGCTAAGGAAGGAACACGGGTGGGTTTTAGTCAGTAAGAGTCTGACACTCCCTTCCGCTCCACCCAGAGCGGGAGGAGTCATTAGATGATTTCCCATCCACAAAAAAAAAAAAAAAAAAGGCATCTGATACCATCTTTATGGGTTAATTTGTTCAAAATGGATTCAGTAGTTTAACCATAAAACTGTATCAAACAAACAGATAAACTCACTTTTATATTTGCAAATACTGACAATACTAAAATCACGAAACGACAGTTCGCCTTTTACAGCAAAACACTCGTAAAATAGAAGCCATAACAACAATATTTATATTTCTATATGAATTCAATATAAACATTTCCCCTCCTACTAGGGCAGTTGGGTAAACCCTCCCTGAACAACTAGGGTTGATCACTAACGTTTTATAGCGGTGATTCGATGCCAGTGAATTTTACGACTGTAAGGGCTCATTTACACGAGTGTAATTTCTCGTCGGTCGAGAAGCGAGAATGTCCAATTGTCTATTCGAGTCTCGTTGGCAAGACTCGCCAGCCGATCACCACATTCAAACCCCTTAATTTATAAGTAATGACTAGCGTCTTTACACGAAAGAAACAAAAACTCGCCATCGATTATGTCATAAATGAGACTTGTCCCGCGAATTTCTCGTGGTCGAGAGATGTTTTTTTTACACCGGCACTTAGTTGTTCCACATTTCGATAAGCGACATCGGACGTAGTGTTTACACGAGTCAACTTTTTTCACATCTTTCGATAGTGATCTAGACGAGACGAGAATCTCTTGCCGTGTAAAGGAGCCTTAGGTCGCCCATAGAGCAAGTTTACGATACTCCTAGTCTTTGGTGACAGTTTTATTACGGTGCATTGTCTTTTTTATCGGGCTAGTTGAAAATGTAAGGAGTGTTGCTGACTCTTTGATTTTGCTATAAACTGCTGGAGTATGTAGGTATAGTCCGGGGGAAGTAACTGTTTATCAAAATGACACCCTACGCCAATTTTCCGTATTATAATAGCCTTTTCAAACATCCGTCAGATTCATACAGCTGTCAAAGAATGACAGTTGAGATTTGAATACGGACAATTTCAGCTGGCAGAATAATTATATTTCTCTGGCTATCTACTTCTACTGTAGGGAATTGTAGATAACAAAAGAAGAAAGAAAAAAAATTTATTTGGTACACGCACAGGTAATACAAACAGCAAGAAAGGAGCATTTATCGAATACGTTATATAAGTGACCGATACTTAAACACGTGATTGTACTCATGATAACAAACAACTTTTACTATGGGACCAAACCTGAAATTGCGAAAAAAAATCTGCTGTTTAGTCGTTTATGTTCGCCTAACTGGTCAAAATGTACTGAACAGCAGATTTTTTTTTCGTGATTTCAGGTTTGGTCCCATAGTAAAAGTTGTTTGTTATCATGAGTACAATCACGTGTTTAGGTATCGGTCACTAATTACCAGTCACCCTATCTACGTATTTATTTTTAATTGACGAAAGAAAACTGTCTTAGCATAAGTAAGTGCCAATAATTATCGTATAAAGAAGTGTATTTATCTTTAATTATAAAGGAAGTAAGCTACGAGGAAACATTATTTCTTGGATGAAATGTCGGTTATTTTAATAATAAGCACCTGTGTTAATTTCAATTATGTACGTGATAATATTGTGTATGTAGGTCTGCTGGTGGTTAGGCGAGATAGTGACCTTATGTAGACGTACTCGTATTTATTATTATTACAAACTTTTATTTAACTTGCCTTGTTAGTTAAAAATGATTGGTCAAATCTTGCAAGCTGAATTAAAACCACTTCCTTTTATCCTACGAAGCTGAAATTTTACATGTTGATTTTTAATTTTATGACATAAATTCTATATTGATTGATGATTACTTGAACTCACACAAATGTCATAAAAAGAAATGAAATTATTTATTCTGCAAAAATAGGATACCGTAATCACTTTTGCACGTCATAAAATGTTAGGAAGAATCGTCTACGGTTGCAATATTTGTAAATATGTGACCATCATGTATCTATCAACATAATTCATTTATGTGTCAGTGCTTAATATTTGACACTTGCACTTATGTAATTAGTCAAGGTACGTTTTCAGCTAAATATAATTATATAATTACTGTAGACCGTATACAAAATATTAGAACATTTTAAAAGACTAACTATGGAGTTTATTGCCCATTCTTCTCCATAAGAAACTACCTTTTGTAAGGGGCTACTAGAATCAATTCTATTTTTACCCGACTACGGCGAAGCAAAAAGGAGGGTTACAGTGGCGAAGGGTGAATTTATGACAGAGGTAGGCCGGAGCAAAAAAAAACTGTCAATAGAAAATTTCAATGATAAATTGACTATAGAGTGGTTATGTTCTGAATTTTCGAAGGGAAGCCGGTGGGAATCGAGTTGTATGGTGCCTTCGCCACTGGAGGGTTATTATTTTGACTGGTATGTATGGAGATATGTATGTATGTTCATCTGTTCCCTCATAACTTGTAAACTACTTGTCATAATTTGACAAATGAGAGATCGTTGGAAGCGTCTTAACCGTCCGGTGTTTATAGGCTATGTGACGTCACATTATATTAAATATGGCGCCCTCTAGCGGAAACAAAGTCATGACCTAAAAATTTTTTTTTAATCGTGCTGTGTTGGGTATCAAATGAAAGGACTTAATTAGCACATTTCAAAAATATAAATACTACTGAAATTAAAAACAAAACAATTAAATTAAAATAAGTTTCAAAACTAAAACCCGACTACTGAAAAGGATGAAACAAGTAAGTACCTTCCCGTGGTCGCATGCCGCTATACTAACATACTTTTACTAAGCTACGGTAGCATGCGACCACGGGAAGGTACTTTCTTGTTTCATCCTTTTCAGTAGTCGGGATTTAGTTTTTAAACTTATTTTTTTCCTGTAAATGTTAACATTCAAAAGTGCCTTTCCGTCAAAGGCAAATCATTTGGGTATTGCAAGTAGACCATTACCGACTTGCAATAAATGATGCCTTTGACGCAAAAAAAAAAGTAACGGTCAGTAACAACACGTATTTGTAATAAAACTGTTAGACACACATAGCTCCTATAATCGATCTTCTATAAAGCCGTAATCCCACATTACAATACTGTTAGTGCGAGGGTAGAAGTTGCCCATACATTAGTAAATCCCTATCCTTTAGGCCTCGTGCAGGGTGAGGAGCTTGTGCGGTTGCTAAGGCAGGCGCGAGATATCAAGCTTTGAACAGCTGTTTACGCTCATAGTTAGGCCCTGTCCACAGACTCGAGCGATGCGAGTTGCGACGCGTCTTGCTTCAATGGATACGCGCGCGCGTTCTTGGAGGTCTAACTCCTTAAGGGGCTTACAGGACCTAAACACAAAAAACGCAAGTTTTAGAAACAATAAAAGTATATGATAAACTACAGTAAAAAAACTCAAAAAAATATATGATATTCTTCAGGATAAATGCTAGGAAGATAGTGTGTTGAAAACATAATACAACTTATTTGGTATGATAGAAAAAAATCATGAAGATACCTCTAAAAATTTTTTTTTTACAACAAAATTCATACTAATATACCTACATACAATCATTATGATTTTTTGTCAGATTATTCTACAAGCAACATACTAAAACTATAGTGTTTTAGTTTTTTTGTCCAAACACTAGATTTTTCGTAAATCGATAATTGCTTCATATTTTGCAATAAATTACCAGCGTTGTGGCATCGCGCTTCTCTTTCTTTTCTATGCAGTCCGACAAAGACCGCGCTTTAGGTCATGTAGTCCTCTTAAACACTAAGTTACGGGCGATAACTACACCGTATCACCTACGTACATAAGATTAGTTTGGGGCCCGACCTAAGAATGAATGACACCATGATTTGAATTTTGTCCCTACACACACGATGTGTTTTCGGCTTGTGGCTAAGTCCTAATAACAGCTCAAAGGTCCGATTGATCAGGTTAAGCTACGCTTGTCGTGATTGGTCCGTGGATGGGTGACCATCTTTACATAACAAGACCCTCTCCGTGCCTCGGAAAGCACGTTAAGCCATTGGTCCCGGCTGTCATTCGTGGATCTTTGACAGTCGTTACGGGTCGTCAGAAGTCCGAAAGTCTGACAATCAGTCTTACCAGGGGGTACCGTATTAATTACCCAGTAACTGGGTTGTGGAGGTCAGATAGGCAGTCGCTCCATGTAAAATACTGCAGGTACTCAACTGCATCCAGTTTGACTGGAAGCCGCCCCAACATAGTTGGGAAAAGGCTAGGCAGATGATGACCCAGTATGTTTTCGCCCGTCCAAAAAAGTTACTAAATCGTATATGTAGGGTTCACTCCGAAGTTTTATACTATTTTCGGAAGGGCCCGTATCTTCGTTGACGGACGTAGGCCCCCGTGTGTGTTTTCGACTGTTGCTTAGCAAATCACATCGGGGTGTCTCGTGGCATGCTCTAAACAACTTCTTTCATTTGTTTTTTCCGCAGTAGCTGTCACAAGACGCATGTTATTTGAGCTTGCAACTCGTTAGGGCGTGTCAAAGACTTGCTTAGACGAAATTAGGAGAGGCAATGACACTGGCTGTCTAGAATTTAGAAAAGCTTTGATAAATAATTCAAGTAAAAAAGGCAATGCTGCCAACTTATATTGAATCGTAATGGATTGAGCTTAGAGTTGTGAAATTGAACACATTTATAAATAACTTCTTTTATTTTTTTAGTCGCTGTCGCAAGACGTTTGTCGCTTGAGCGTGTAGCTCGTGGCCACGCGGTGAGGCCTAATGGTAGCCAACGAATAGGAACGGCCGATTCTTTGTAGATGAAGCATCAAAGAATAGGGATTACATTACTGCGGAATTTATTCGATGAATATCAAAAGGCTTTATCATCAATAACGATATTGGTCGAAGGATAGTAATGACTGGAGGATATTTCTTTTTCAATGGAAGAGGATTTCCGGGTTAGTTTAGCATTGGGAATCATCGTTCGCCTAGCCTTTCCCAACTATGGCTTCGGCTTCCAGTTGAAGTAATATACATAAGTATACGTATTTTTTATTATCGCGAATCATTCTTTCATCAAGGACACGGAGTTAGAGAGAGAGCCAATTGCAAAAGCACGAGTTACCTTATAACATCCACTTTAACAAAAAAAAAATCTTTAAGGTAAATGACACAAAAATTTAAAATTTATAAAACCCCCGACACAAACAAAAACCTCTAAAAATTAAAAAAATATATATATGTATTGGCCTTTTAAGTTTAATATAAGTTGTAGGTAATATTTTGATCGAAGCGTCCTCGCGTCATGAGGCGATTTTCTTGAATCATGGCTAAGAACAGTCTCGATCAAAGCACCTAGACTAAACAAAACAAAAATTTCAAAATTGGTTCAGCCGTTTGGGAACTCCGATGGCGCAGACAGATACACAGATATACAGACACACAAATACACACATTTAACTTATCAACACCTCTCTGTTTCCGTAGGGGTTAAAAAAAACAACTTTGCTTATTGCCTGTTCGCTATTTCGTTCTGTAGTTTCCTCACGATATTTTCCTTGTACGTCGATGTTGTGTGGGAATTATTTGACCCCCGATTTATTACGCTGCCGAATCTCATGTCAATTTATAGGATTAGTTGTGGTGTATCAGATAATATGAGATTATCAGTAGATTTATTGATAGAAACTTGATTAAGTTATCAAGTTATTATTTAGTTATCAACATAAAAAGCCGCATTTATGGTTTAACTTTGAAACGGAACCTTCAGGGCGCGAGTTCTGCTCGCACTTGCGCGTTTTTCTAACGAATGCATATAACTGACAAATACGAGTACACATCGGAATATTAGATAATAATTATGTTCAGGTAAACAAAAACGTTTAAAATTGTAGCCCACCAGCATCGGTAACAGATTCACAGACATACAATAATTATTGAAATCTACTTGTACACAGCGATCATACTAAGGTGCTTTGTCTAGAGCCGTTTTATCTGATTCTTTTGCGTATACTTACTACAGAAAATTCAAATTCAAACACCTAGATATACACCGGACGAAAAGTTTCTGCTGGCGGGGAGGGATTGTGTTTTGTTTTCGTCAAGTTTGATAAGAGGGGTTGGCAAGGAGGCGCGGATGAAACTTCCTCTTGACCGAACGAACGCATTTTTGTCTTGATTACCTTGACTTTAGTATGGATAAACTACAAAATATTGCCCTCATCATCAACTGCTTAGCCTTATCCCAATTATGTTGAGGTCGGCTTTCATGCTAAAAAAAGAAAAATTGTTTATTCTGCACAAACAAAACGCACATTACAAATAAAACAAATACAAAATATACACACACAATGTAGTCAAAAGCCTCGTACTCAATCATATAAAATGTTGACCACCTAAAATAACCAGTAAAATGTAGGAAATTATTCAATTTGTATTTTTTTATAGTAAATTTTTTAGGCCCTTGTTTTACTTCTAACTTAAGAGTTAGAAGTAAAACAAGGGCCTAAAAAATTAGTAAGCTAAACACAAAAAATCATTGATTTGTTGAATTTATTATGGTGATGCTTATTTTGTACAGTCCAATGTAAGAAATTAGCAGGAAAGTGTGCCTCACGGCTGCGCCAAAAAGGCCCAGTTCAGCAAAAATGCCAGACAACTAGTCAGTGCCTGACGCTGGTTTTCAACTAGACCAACAATAAATAATGAACTACCTCTTAGTAATTAAACAACCATGTACAAATTTTATCAACACCTTTTCATATACACGACTACACTCCTCTGTTCATGCCCACGGCCCAACACAATAGCGTGGTGATATATGACAAGCCACAACTTGGCTGTTATCCAATAGGCCACACATTAAAACCTAAGCTACATAGAGCGCGGTGGCGGACAGCGAATGTTCCAGCGTTTTGTAAGCAATAAGTAAATTGTAAGTATTGTACCGCTTATTTGTTTAGTTAAAAGTAAAGGGTGAATCATACACTACAACGTATCACGCGACGGAGCGAACGGAGCGCGGAAACCAGAGATAAGTTTCCCGCGCGGAAGCGCGTTTTTATTAAAGTATTAAAAAAATCACGCGCAAGGGGCACGTTATCTGCGTCCTGTTGCGTGGCGCGTTGTATTGTATGATCCGCCTAATAACCACATAGTACCCTACCTACCGCCTATCAACCGCCTACTTTAGTACCAAATGATATGGTGCAAGTCATTATTCCATTGACGTCAAAGTGGAATCATTATTAACACATTGAAGGACATTGAACGAGACACAATAGAAGTCGTATTGTTATTACGACGAGGAGCGTTAAGTGTCCCGCAAAGTGTTAATAGGTACTACAAGAAATAAAAATGAACCCTAATGGCCATTTCAAAACGTATGGAAAGGAATGGGCAAGAAACTAACTTTAAAATAAAAAACAGTTGCACTCCGGGAGTGCCGATAGAAGTGAAAACAAAACACAAACAGAATACTTTGCCATCATCCACTGACATATCGGATATACATTAAAACCGAGTACATCTCGAGGACAGCCGAACACATCCGAAGCGGTGTCGGTTATACATTTTCGCCGCGCCGTAGAAAGAGAGGGGGATACTCCTCGCCGCGCCGGCTGTCTACTCTCCATCCGTCTTACGAATTTTCGATCAGGGTCACGTGTCCTGACGCGAGTTTAACATTTTTTACCCATTACAAAAAAGTGTACAACGCCGCTAAAGAAGTTTTCACTTAAAAAAAAACGATGTAGTCATGTGTAATCAACCTGTCGGTGTAATGTTCCCTACTGACCGGCCGTCGAGAGAATAGGTTCCTGATAGTTCTGAACGTCACGTGTGACTATTCTAGCAGCTAATAAAGATCAAATTCGCAAAACACACATTCGTTTGAATGTAACTTACAGAAGGCCAATTCCCATAATTAAAAACGTTCAAAATCTAATCGCTATCTCATCTCAGCCATGTCAAAAATGTAGAGAAATTAGAGGTATTTTTGACAGATTGAGAACGAGATTCGACGGTGAACGTTCTTAAAATTACGAGATTTGCCCCGCAGGTGTCAAGAACGCATTCTCTCGTCAACCGCACTGTAGTATATAATGAGAAAGATGGGCCGTGAAAATACAATTAACAGCCATGATGGACTAAGAAATAAGGACCAGAGGGTCTAGACAAAGTCACATTTTATCAGCGACGCTTTGTAAGCGATTTTCACTTGTCTAGGCCCTGAGGACCATCGTTATATGCACTCAAAACGCCTTCGGTTCAGTCACTACTTCGCACAAACAAGTTTTTAAATTATAGAATAAGAGTAGCTTCGGAACGTACTACCAGGAGAAAAAGTCCTTGCCCAGGATGTCATCTATCTCCTTGCCAAATGTTATCCGTTCAGTGGTTTAGGCTTGAAAAGGTAACACACAGACAGAGTTACTTTAGAATTTATAAAGTTAGTCTGGATTTTGCGCTCGCTACCGCTTCCAAAAGAGCAGACCCTTAAAACGACCGACCCAACATGTAAGGAGGACCGCAAACTTTTTATAATGTAGATCAATTTGCTCGCCCCTACAATATATCTGAGAAAGCAATTAAAGTTGGTAGGTTTTATATGTATAGCGTTTGGGGCGAGAGAACATTATGTCGCCATAATGTAGGCAATGTTAGAAGACAAAAAATATACTATGATTGTGTTACTGAAAAAATGCGAACTAAGAAAGTAGTTGGTTCAGAATCGTTTCTTTATCGATATAGGTAATTTTTTATCCCAAAAATAATTAAAACTACGTAAATAACAGCCACACTTTCGCTATACAGTCATAAACAAACCAAAATGGACAGAGTACCTACTACGCTAGATAGCGTGCGACTGTGTGCGTGGGTGATTTGGAATATGACCACAATTTTCTCCCACAATCAGTGTAACTAATGTAATAAATAAACAATGTTTTATACGTAATAGTAAAAATTCAGTGTATTTGTAACATAACATCATAATATTGCGGTTTGCTTTAATTCCGGGACAGTTGTAAAGAGGAACATTATAGTTGCCATACGAATATTTATGAGTATTTGTGGCTATAATACGCGATACAAATTAATAAAAAAAAGAAAAGAGGAAGACCAGGAAGAAAAGATAGATGAATTGTGTGAATAAAGATATTGTAGATAGAAAGAGGATGTCTACTGAGATGTCGGCTAATAGAGATTTATGATAGAAGACATGCTGCGCCGACCCCCGTATAAATTGGGTTAAGGGCGGACGATGTTGAAATAAAAAATGATACATTATTTATCTAAAAGCGCAAAAGTGTATGGTATGGCAAATTGTTAAGGCTTTACTTTGAAAGGATTGATTTGGTCGCTATATAAAAATAAAAGGCTTAAATAAACCGATATTCGCACTATCACTGATAATAAGACGCTCCATAGTCGGACAACTGATCAAAATCAAAATATTTTATTACACATGGGCACATATGAAACTTCAGAAGGGAGGTGCATGATTCCAAATTGGTCGTTTTCTATGGAAAAGAAATTCCACGGTTACTCTTTTAAATATAATTGGCTTTTACAATGTTTGCTTTCGTTGAAATGTCGGTATAGCCTAGTAATTGGGTTGGGAAAGTCAAATGGCAGTCGTTCTATGTAAAATATTGATATTCACTCGCATCTGGTAATATTGGAAGGCGACCCCAACACGGTCGGGGAAAAGATTAGGCACGTGATGAATTTGCTAAAACAAAGCCATAATTTACCGTCTTCCAGAGCCTTCCCTCGTATCGGCACGAAATATTTGAGAATAGCTAATGCCGCGGTCAAAATATGAGATGAAAAAGAAAGAAAATACATTTATTTAGCACAGACTAAAATACACACAATACACCAGAGGGGCAATTCTCGTAACTTAAAACGTTCAAAATCTAGTCGTAGTCTCATCTCGGCGACAAACAAATGTCAAAATGTAGGGAAATTAGAGGTAATTTTGACAGATTGAGACTGAGATCAGCCTGTGAACGTTTTTTTAAATTACGAGAATTGCCCCTCAGATACATACATCAGATAAAAACAAAAAATAAAGATCAAATAAAAAGTGTAAAGTCCGATAAATAAAAAAAAGATAAATGATTTTTATATCTATAAGTAGGTTTGTACAAACACTTTAACAATTTCCGGCGCGGTCCTTTATTAGGGAAAGACAGTAGATTTTTTTTGGTCTTTTGAAGAAAGAACTGAGAACTGATTTCAGCCAGTGCACAAATTTGTCAGTAATTGTACAGCTCAACTCAAAACTTACAACATTTAACAAGCTGACTGTCAAGGGAGCCAAACATACCTACATCTTCTAAGACTAACTTCAAATACTACACTACCACCAAATCCATCCAAAGGTTGTCTTTAAAAGATCGCTTTTAGCGATAAGACCGCCCATTGTGTCACCCATTGTAAAATTTCTATATTTATGTCTGTAATTTATATGGTGTACATAATAAAGAGTATTCTATTCTATTCTACCACTAAGACCATTTTCAAATACCCAGCTAATAGAAAAAAAAACCCCTATCTAAAAAAGAACGCTTCATTAATTTTACTCCAAAAAATTCGGTAAAATACCGACCAACGTACGATGAAGGGTTCTTGAGTACGGATAGCTTAACACAGCCATTTTCCTCAATCGACTCCTACAATTTACAGACCCTCAAGTAGCCGGTACACGCTAAGTTTTCCCATGAGCCTGTACCAACAGGGAAACGTATATGTTACACCTGTGTATGTGTTTATGTTTACCTTGGAGAAGATTAATTGGTAACAGACTGACTTTTTGGCTTTAACTGAACCAACGTAACAATTACAATGCCTTTCATTTTGACAGTTCCACAACATTCATTGTGTTATGTAGGCTGTCGAGCAAAGGAATTTTTTAAACACATGAAGCAATGCATTGGGAACTTACTTCAAAATCCCTTGGATTGTGAGAGAAAGTGTGTTTTCAACAACAAACGCACGCAATTCGGGTGCGTGTGTTGTTGATGCGTTGAGATCTTTAAATAATTTAGTTTTAGCTGTAACATAGCGATAGGCATTAGGGTCGTCCCTATTATGATAGGGACATAATCAGCCTATAATGTTCCCACTGCTGAGACTCAGGCCTCCTCTCGGTGAGAGGGAGTGGGCCGTAATTCACCACGCGGCCCGGTGCGGATTGGGAGATGTCATTTACCCTCGAATTTTTCCTTCGCCGTTTCGTTCCGTTCACAATTCCCAGTACTGGGAGCATTACAGGCTGAACAATGAACATGCATGCTACGCGGGCTGTAGTTCGAACCAAAGATCCTGTATTTGAACAGTCTCACCTGCGACACTAGACCAACGAAGCACTCAATCAACTAACAAACTTAAACAAGAAACCATTTAAACAGAGCACGTTCTAACAATGCTTCAGTTAAACGCTCTAGACTCAATGTAAGTACGAATACGTCATTTTGTATTTGTCGGTGACTACTACAACGGAATGAGCGCACTGCACTTTCTGTAATTAGAGCAGAGGTCAGTTTATTTGTGTCAAGAATTACTAGATCATATGAAATGTTATTGTAGTATAATGAGTTTATAGTTTTTCTTGCAGGACATAACTATACATATAAAAACTTTTTAACAAAAAAAAACCGACTTCCAAAAAAAAACTAAAGTGAAAAATAACTTTAATTTCGGAAGTCGGTGTCTTTGGATCTTTATTTTAGTTATTTGCCACCGACTTCCGAAATTAAAGTTATTTTTCACTTTGTAGTGTTTTTTTTTGGAAGTCGGTTTTTTTTTTTGTTAAAAAGTTTTTATTTCTAGCTTTTTAGTGGGTCTGCTTGTAATTTATCTAAGTTACGATATGGTCGGCCTTTCAGATAGGAAAGGTCGACCTTATCAAGTTTTTAGATTTTTTTTTCTAGTTCTTTTTAGACCTTATCTAGACTACTCTGAGAAGATAGGCGGAAACAAACTCAGAGGTCACAGTCTCTTTTAAAATTTAAACATAATCTTGGTCAGATCATATGAAGACCATGTAGATTGCTGTCTGAGGTCTTTTAAGGAAAGAACCACACACATTGAGTAAATCTGTCCAGGAAGTGCACTCAAATCAAGATTTATTTGCGATCATCATCACCATTTCAGCCGAAAGACGTCCACCGCTGGACATAGGCCTCACCCAAGCTCCTCCACTTCGACCGGTCCTTCTTAGTTAAATATATTCGTATTCGAATGTGGATCCACCCGAGACACAATGGCTTCTTAATTGTTTCCGTAATTACGGCATTCAAACGGTTAATGTTTTATTCCTACAATAAACCTTCCGGAACAAGTGCTCTAAATGATAGTGAAAACCGCATAAAAATCCATTATGTCGTTAGGAAGATCTACGTGGCCACACAGGCAGACACGAAAAGCAACTTTGCTTTACAATATGACTGTATAGATATAGATTGGGTCAATCTTACGACCTAATACGTCCCTCTTAAGGGGCTTACAAGACCTAAACGCAAAAAACGCAAGTTTTAGAAACAATAAAAGTATATGATCGACTACAGTAAAAAAAATCAAAAAAATATATGATATTCTTCAGGATAAATGCTATGAAGATAGTGTGTTGAAAACATAATACAACTTATTTGGTACGATAGAAAAAAATCATGAAGATACCTCTAAAAACTTTTTTTTTACAACAAAATTCATACTAATATACATACAATCATTATGATTTTTTGTCAGATTATTCTACAAGCAACATACTAAAACTATAGTGTTTCAGTTTTTTTGTCCAAACACTCGATTTTTCGTAAATCGATAATTGCTTCATATTTTGCAATAAATTACCAGCGTTGTGGCATCGCGCTTCTCTTTCTTTTCTATGCAGTCCGACAAAGACCGCGCTTTAGGTCAGGTAGTCCTCTTAACGGCAAGCGATATCGCGGCAGGCCCAGGCGAAGATGACGGGAAGAGCTGGATTCTTCAACAAGAACTGCACCCTAATTGCGTAACACACTATTAATCTCAATCTGCATCATGAACTTCCAGGATATTGCTAATCCATTGCTTCAAATGTTCGAAAAATGTGTCTGCTCAACAACGTAAATAACGCAATGTATGTAGTTGAACTGTCAAAATGAAACCCATTGCTACTGATAGTGTGTTACGCAATTACCCCGTTGGTCCTTAGCAGCTTTAAACAAAAAGAAGTGGAAAGAGAGTAGGTATGCTTTTCCCTGCAGTGGGACTTCGCAGGCTAATAATAATAAATAGATATAGATTGTGAAGTGATCATAAATGCTTACAACTACAAATGCAACAAAAAATTAATAAAAATGTCACCTTCTTTTATAAAAAAACTATACCTACATTTTCTAAAATAAACGTCCACTTCAAAACACGGGCTCGCTCACACAAACCATTTCAAACGCCATTGAAAGCTATTGACAGTGCAAAGTTTGAACCGGTGTCAATTCGCACCAGGAAACCGATACAAGTGCCCCTAGAGTTTCGTTACAGTTTTTCGGAAGTATTGGTTCCGAACAACAATAAAAAACAAAAAAACTAAAGTACGAGTAGGTATGTAGGTTGTTGGGTAGATGGCAATTTTTGTTCTTTTTTGAACGACGTTTGGGGACGAGAAACGGTAAAATTTTCCGGGGAAGCATACCTATGTTTTATTTCTGCACTCGTTTGGCTTTCCAATCTCATATTTATCTAGTTACTTAGTTATATGAGTAACAGCGAAAGAAATCATCGTGAGGTATGTAGCACTAATAACCACTATCTTAACAATCTCAAGTTTAGTGATACATTTTTGTGTTTCTCTGTGACAAAAGGCCTTTTGTCGTATTCAGGGTTTGTTTACTATTTCATCAGATATTTTATGAACAGAGCATACCTATTAATATCCAACCAATATCAAGTTATATACCATACCATTTACCGGTCATCACAACAATGGCTACCGGGCGGTTACTGCAATATTCCGGGGTCGATGTTTGAACTGTGATCCCAATAGGTATTGTATAGTCGGCGATGTCGCTCGGTATGTGAATAGTTAGACGTGGTATGCCGTTAACTTAGTCCAATGGATGGATGTTACTGCCTATTAACTTGATTTATATTTCGTTTTAGATGGGGAAGACCGGGAAGACGTTGTATTGCTGAGTAATATTGTATAGTTAGAAGATAGGACTATATCGGGTGGTCAGGGACGTCGAGGCACAAACTGTAACCTGGATTCAGTAGGTACAGACGCCAGCACATCAACCTACCCGAAACTGTCAAATTTACCCAATCAAATTTGAACCTTATTCTTTAGCAATAAAGTTGAAAATTTATTAAAGAAATTTGACAGAATGTAGTAGGTTGATGTGCCGTCTGTACATGATTCTAAAGACAGCATTGTCATTTTTCACCGGTAAAAACGACCGCGTGACTTTTCTATGAAACAGCCTATAGAAAAAAGAAGCCGACAGAAGGATCCAGTTGGGTTGGGCAGCATTTGGAAAACTTCGTCAAGTCTTCACGTCTCTTATCCCGTAGTGTTTGTAGACTAAGGTCATCGACCAGTGCGTCCTGCCCGTCATAACGTACGGTGCCGAAACGTGGACACTGACAGTCAGGCTGATCCACAAATTATGGTCGCTCTGCGCGCTATGGAGCTACGCTCGAAATCTCTTTAAAAGAAAAAATCTGAAATTAAATTATCCGGAAAAGAACTGGAGTTACCGAAGAGCTTGCAGAGTAAGCAAACTGAAGTGGCAATGGGCTGGCCATGTTTGTCGAAGGAGCGACGGCCGGTGGAGCAGACGAGTCCTAGGGTGCAGACTGCGTATGGGCAAGCATAGTGTGGGACGCCCCCCAGCTAGATGGACGGACGACCTAAAGAAGGTGGCTGTGTGTGACGGACTACATGCGGAAGGCGGAGGAGGGTGTTGTGGCGCAGTCTGGGCTTCCCCAGACTAGGCCTTTGCCTATGTCCAGCAGTGGACTGCAATAAGCTGAGTTGATTGATGAAACAGCAGATTTTTTCTTTTATAATCAACGAACAATTTTAACTCTAGAGTTCCTAGATCATGTGCTGGATTCATAGTTGCAATTTGCGTGTCGATATCCATTCCACTCTCTATAATGTAAGTAAGTTGCCAAAACAAAAGTAGGTAAATCATACGAAAAAGTTTCTCCATACGAAATACCCACATGATTTATGTTACTCACATTTGTAAACATTCCATTAAAGTTTTTTTTTTTTGTTCAAAAAATCGTAGGTAACTACAAAATTCAAAGTACCCAGTCTCATTTTCATAAATACGTAAAACGGGACCTACTCGTCAAAACTGAGGCGTCCCGAATTTTTACTTTGACTCCAGTTTAATACAAAGTTTTACGATTTCTCATTTAGCTTAAAGGCAATCAGCTCGAGTGTACTTCAGTGTCTACCGTCTGAATTTTCATAGTCTATGCTCTTTTTTATTTAAGAAATTACTTTGATATGATTAAAATTGAACAGGAACTCATCATTTTGGTTGTTAGCTTGCGGGAGGAGTTGACTGGTACAAATCGTCACGTATGAAAAAGCTCCATGCTACTTTCTCTTTCTCTCTCCCTCTCTGTCTCTTACTATTATACACGTGTGTATGTGTGCGTGCGAGTATTGTGTAAGGGCCCGTTCACACGTAAGTACCACAACCACACCACAGCGTAGCGACAAAATATGGACAAGCAATGGTTACGTGCGAATAGTGTCGCTGTAAATTCTTGCAGTAACGTTGTGGTTGCGTTGTCGCTAGTAGTTGCGATGTGGTTACGTCATGGCTGTGGCTGTGTTTGCCGACAAATTGCCTCTCTCCGTGACAGAATCGTCGCGTCGACGCAACGTTGTTGTTGCGTTGTGGCTGCGACATCGCCTTGATGTGGTCGGTATCGCCCACACCGTCCGTGTGAATGAACTATTCCTTTGTAGTGTGTTTGTGGTACGTGTGACCGGGCCCTAAGAAACTTAATTCCTGACGGGGGTCCCCCGACCGCACACTTTTTTTTTGTATAAATATTTGCGATAGAACCCGAAGTAATAATTGTAAAAAAAATGTTTGAAAACATTTTCTGAGAAAACGAATCCCTATAAATGTTCTTTAAAATCTCTTTGCAGTCGACTTATGTGGATAGTGAATACTTACATAAATAAATATATAATGTACTGTTGATGTAAATTGGATGCTGCCATCTATACATAATTTTAATAAGCTAACATAACATTTAACGTTCAGCAGTGATTCAAGCTCGAGGTTTGCCAACGAGCAATGAGGCGAAGCATTCTTGGAGTCAGATTAACCGCCCGTGTTACTAACACAGTGTTGCGCCGCTCCAAAAGACAAATCGCTGATGTTATCTAAAAAACAGCAAGGCTTAAGTGGGACTGGGCCGGACACATTTGCCGCATGTCGAACGAATCATGGGCAAAATCAACCACCCTGTGGGTCCCCGAAAACGTCCAATGACATCGAAGCAGAACTAGGAAAAGATGGTCGGACTAGCTTGACGCCTACAGACAGGATTGATCCACACTAGCTCAAGACAGAGGGAAGTGGAAAGGAGAAGGAGAGGCATTTGCCCTGCAGTGGGATAACATCGGCTAAAATTAATAAAATAAATAAATAACATAACATGGGAGTTCAAAACATAACTGGCGAAATGTAAGTGTACTACAGTTAGACCTCTGCCCCACACATCGAGGAAACAGGCATGATGTTATGACATGCTAAGGGTTTATGAATACCACAGATTAAAAAATATATATGAATTCATTTAAATAAAAACACAACCCACACATCATCACCTTAAAACGTACAATCAAAACCAATAAATTAACGCTCATCAAAATGCGGTGAAAATGCGATTTTCATTGGAAAGTAACGCATGCATTCGACTGTACAGTCGTGGTCTGTGGGACAATTCGGGTCATTACATTTTTCCGCTCGAGACCTTTCCCTTTTAATACTCGTAAAATTACAAGCATCCCAAGGGGACAGGCTGATAAATCATTTTACTTTTCTCTACAGAAAAAAGAAGACGAATTGTATTTGTTTTTGCTGAGTTTTAAAGGGCTTTGAAGGTTCGTGGTTTACCTACCTGTCCGCCATTTTGATTATTTTTTCAAAATGGCGGCCACTTATGAAACCTATATAAATCGATAGCTGGTGTCAATGCAAACAGAAAACACAAAAAGACCAAACCCCATAGTGTCACGCTTCCGAGATATTAACGTTTAAAGTTGATCACGTGACATCCATAATTTTGGTCGCAACTTTGAAAAAAAAAAACAATATAAGGGACAGGTAGGTATGCCATGCTTCATATAAAAATCGTCAATCCCCTTTCGAACGAAAACACAGCGCGAGGTGTGTTTTTTTGACAATAAGGTTTATTTTTATTTTATATTTTTAGGATCTCCAACAAAGAATACACCTTACATGCTATATTATAAAGAACAAGAACAAAAATCTATGTGCAATCTATCTATCAATTATAGGAGACCACATCATGCAATAATAAAAACAAGCAAATAGGTTTAAAAGAAGATTCTTTAAAATCGCCTTTGTTGAATTTGCAAATTGCAAAAGAGATTTTTTTTTAATAACATAACGTGTTTTACAATTATTCTCAACGTTATAAACTAGGATTTCTCCTGGCTATGGGGTGTTCCTCAATTACTCCCACATGGAATTTAAAATAACTGAAAAAATGTGGGTTACGAATATTTAATTTCCTTACACAATATACCTACAACTACACAATTGATGCGGGAGCAGTGATGGCCCAGTGGTAACTGTTAGTTATAGGTCGTAGTTTCGAACCCAAACAAGTGCTTTACTATGTGTAAATTATAAATTATTCATCACCACTGCTCTCAACTCTCAAAACGGTAAAGGAAAACATGGAGAGGAAACCGGGATGTTTAAGAACCGAAAATTCGAAGACATGTTACATCCACCAACCCGCACTGTGTTTGCTTGGTGGATTACGGCCCACTCCCTCTCATCGATAGGAGGTCTGTGTCCCAGCAGTGGGAACGGCTGATTGTGCTCCAGAATTTATTTTATGCTAAGATTTCTCCGTTACCTGCTGTGGATATAGTTAATCACAAATCTATACATTGGGCAAATATCTATACAAACATCTGCGGCTTCATACAAATATTAGTTTGAACCCGAGGTCCTTAGCACAGGATAGTAGGTAATACAAACAAACACGATACTGTTCAATTGAACTAGTACTAATAATATCTTACTAATAATAGTCTAGAAGGTAGCTCGCGCAATTCAAATTTACTTACATTTTTTTGCAATTTGCAGGTTAGTGTCAGTGTTGACCAAATGAAATCCGTAGTGGGTGATCCCTTGTATGAGTGCACAAAAAATAGCAGAAATCGGAGTAGGTGGCGAGAAATCGTAAGGCGAATCACATCAGCCCCTAGACAAGAAACTACATGAGGACCACGACCGCTCTGACAAGAGTGCTACGAAGAAGAAGAAGAAGTCAGGTTGTATGTACCAAATATTTATTAGGTATTCACAAAGACAACACTACTAAAAAAAGCCTTAATTACAATTTACAAGCTAACACTAATATATATATATATTATATACAAGTATATAATATATATATATTAGTGTGACCAGTGATCTCCTCCCTTTTTTAATTTTTAATTATAATATTATTATAATTAAAAAAAAAAGGAGGAGCTCATTGGTCATCAAAAAGTTCGTCCGCATCGCTGTCAATGGGATAAGTGCCCAAAAGGCTGGCAGCATTACCACGTTGGATGGCAATGCTGATTCTTTGGGCTAAAAATAGGCCAGCCCTCTTGTCACGTGAAGGGTCAACCAACCGCTTGGCGATGTCCCGTGTTTTTCTGATGTAGGTATAAGCTATGTTACTGTAAAGTTTAATCAAAATCCGTTCTGTAGTTTTTGCGTGAAAGAGCAACAAACATCCATCCATCCATCCTCACAAACTTTCGCGTTTATAATATTACTAGCAGCGCCCCGCGGTTTCACCCGCATAAGTTTAGATGTCGTGAGAATATCGGGATAAAAACTATCCTATGTCCTTTCCCGGGACTCAAACTATCTCTATACCAAACATCTTAAACCTCAGGTAACAGACAGACATACACACTTTCGCATTTATACCTAATATTAGTATGGAAGTAGGATACAAATACATGAAATGAAGAAATGCTCCACATTGCGTGTAAAGGTGCACAATGAAAGAACATTCCGAAAGTCAACTCTTGTCGTAGTGAATAACTTACTGAAAAAAGAAAGAAAGAAAATATTATTTGCGGTAAACATGACGCAGAGAAAAAAGCACAAGTTGTGGGAAAATATGCGCCACATCCACACAAAACTGTCATCGCTCAGCATAATGCTACGACCCTATGCGAGACAGAGCATAGCGCTGGTTTTCAGCGACAGCCGGCGTTGACGTGATGACTTCAACTGATGCAGTATACGATGAGAATTAAATAACACAATACAATGCTGACACATACGTGCACTAACCGGATAGGTCCACTCAACTCTGTGTGGTTCTTTCCTCAAAAGACCATCTCAGAAACTAACCTCTATGGTCCTCACAGAATCTGTCCTAGATAGTGTGGTCGGACCTAACCTCTGAGTTTATTTCAGTATAGTCGGTTAAGAAACCCGACCTCATCTAGTTTTATTTTATTATTTCTTTTGACGTGTAAAAGTGTTTTTACAACCAATCTACAGAAATAAAATATAATTTACTTCAAAAATGACACACGCATTCATTTTGCAATTGATAAACCAACTAAACGCAATGGATTTTGTTGAATTGTCAAATGGAACGCGATTCAAAAGTTTGTTGTTTGTTGTTTATGAATTGTAAAGTGAATGCGAGTGTCATTAGGGTACCGTTCTAACTTTATGTTAAAGTTTGCACATAATAAAGTATATAACATTAAACAGCAAAAAGGTTATAACAGCCAGCTATATTTTTTATCCACGCCATAAGGCAATGGGCACACAATAAAAGTGACGGCGAAAGTATTAAGTCGTCTGGCAATTCAGAGTTCATGACTCTAGAACTATGCACGATAAACTCGATATAAACACAAAGTTGGAGAGACTAAATACCATTTTTATAGGTATTGCATTCTGTACGTTAGTTTGTATGAAAATATATAATTTTTAGGGTTTCGTACCTCGAAAGGAAAGACGGACAACGTCTTATAAGGGTTCTGCCCTTATAAGATCACTTCGTTGTCCGTTTATCTGTCCGTCAGTAAAAACCCTTTTTCTCAGGAACGCATGGAGTTATCAAGTTGAAATTAATATTAAATACTCAGGGCTGGAATCCCTTGAAGCAGTGAAAAAATCAAACTTCTAAGTCAACGCAATCAAAAGATACGGGCGTTTATGTTCCGAAATCAAAACCAATAGGGTATTTCCCGTTGAGAAGCAATGTCATGTAGCACAAGTAAAGGAACAAAAACCGAAAACATAAAATCCGGATTTGTGAACTTTTCTTCCACAAATCCCCTTTTTAGGTTCTATGAGAATTTAATGGGGATTTGTGGAAGAAAAGTTTGCGAATCTCCATTTATAGGGATTGTCAATGGGGATTAGTTGGTAGAATAACCCGATTACAATACTATCACTGTTCTAAATCTTGGGTCAGAACTGAAACCAGTCTCCCAATCTTTAGCTGAACTTGCGAACAAAGGGGTATTAAAAAAACCATCATTAAAAAAACAATACCAAGATTCGATCCACTGCATTTTATCGGTAATTTACCGAGAGCATTACCTTCCGGCCAGCTATTTATATCGGAAAGAAAAAAAAATCCCTATGGGAAATCACACTATCACACTAATATTATAAAGACGAAAGTTTGTGAGTGTGTGTGTGTTTATATGTTTGTTACTTCTTCACGCTCAAACGGCTGGACCAATTTTGATAAAATTTCGTATGGAGGTAGCAGACACCCTGGATTAACATAATAGGCTGCTTTTTATCCCGATATTCCCACGGGATCGAAACTTACGCGAGTGAAACCACGGGGCGCAGCTAGTTAAAAATAAACTGCACGTGAAAGCTGCGAGTTTTGCTTTTTGTTTTATTTTTATAGTGAGCTGTTTATGGAACATGTTTTGAAGAATTCCAGAAAAGTTTGCGATACTGTTTCGAATTTAAGAATGCACTTGTTCGAAAATTAAAATTGTGAGAATCCAAGCTTTTATTTTTTGAGTGTGTGTGTGCTGTTTTTGATTTGTTTTCTATTACGAAGATGGGTTTTATGAAGAGAGAGAGTTGAAGACTTATCTAATACCTACTCGTATAACGATCATTGGGAGGGTCCATATTTAGCAGATAAAACAAACAATAAAAAGCATAGAAACCTACTTATTTACGGAAATGAAAATCTATAAAGGTAAGGTTTTTAAAAACATAATAAAACTTTTGCTCCCATTACGTTCTCTTTTGTACTTATTGTGCATGCTCACAAATCTCCCTCACATAACATACTGCTGTACCGGCCATCGGTACTTCGACAAACATGCCCAGCCCACTGCACTTCAACATGCTTACTCTACAAGCATGCTTGCTCTTAATAAGGTCAAAAACCTAGACCTGAATTATTATTTTATTTATTTGATCTCAATTCAAACACTTTTACTCAATGATTTATATAAATATCTGAATGCCTTTACATTCTTATCTAAAAATTTAATTATATTCAATATTTATACATAAAATAATATACAGGGTGGCATGGACATGGCCGCGCAACCTGTTACCATGGATTCAGTACATGATTTTGAGACTCCCTAGAGTGTAATTTTTTTATCGGTTATTAAAAAAAGAATTAATTAGCTGTTCCATACACTTGGACTGCGCAGGTATTCAACTTTTCTATGATACAGCTGATGACTTTTTTAAACCGACGAAAAATTTCTCCTCTAGGATCATGTGCTGAATTCATGGTTTCAGTTTGCACGTCCTTGGCACCCTGTGTAGGTACACTCCCGGACTCCTAAAGAACTTCTCTGCACTTTACCATAGAAGACTATAACTTTTTAAATGGCCGTGAATTCAAATTCGGAACAATGACGACGCCAACATGATGGCCAGTATGTCGGCATCAAAACTGCATAAATACTTTTTCGTTGACTCATCATTCTTTTTATGTTTTAGGCCTTTATACCTCACATGGAATTGGACGGTCGCTCGATTTAGGAGATCCATCCATCCTTAAGTTCAATTCAACATTATTCCTGCGGTATCAAACCCACAGCTCACAGCAATGGAAGCCACTGCGTTAACTGTAGTATCAAAATTATCCAGTCAAAATCAATCTGCCTATCCTTTGCTCAACTATTACGGGGTTGGCTTCCTGTCTATCCGATTGCAGCTCCACAACCCATTTAGTGGGTAACACGTATCCCTTTGTAAGACTGGTTATTAGACTTTTGGGCTTCTAACTACCCGTAACGACTGTAAAAGAAGCATGAATGACAACCGGGACCAACGGCTTAACGTGCTTTCCGAGACACGGACGGGTCTTTTTTTTTTGGATGGTAAATCATCTAATGACTCCTCCCGCTCTGGGTGGAGCGGAAGGGAGTGTCAGACTCTTACTGACTAAAACCCACCCGTGTTCCTTCCTTAGCCCTTTATGTTCCAGGCAGCGGTAACCCTTTCGGACAATCCCGCTGTCCACACGGAGGGGTCTCAATAGGTAATAGATGGTCACCCATCCACGAACGGAACCAGGTAAGCGTAGATTAACCTTTGATCGACCTGTACGTCTGTTATCATTTAGCCACGGCAAATGGGGGCTCCCATTCACCAAAATGAAAATAAAAGGTATATCCCTGACTGGATTAACTTAAATACGGCACATTCTGGCCAAAATAACATAATTTACTTGGTGTTCACCACATTATCATTATTACAATATTATGCAGACTATAACGTTATTATGATGCCCTCCGTAATGTTTGCACCTGATGTTATCATTAGCAAATTATTATATTACAGTGGTAGCACTGTTTTCAGCACTGGGTCGTTCTGCATGAACATTTGTAACTTTTAAACATCTGTATTTTCAGTTTTTTTTTTTACCAGAGCGCAAACTATAATGATGAATTCAGCGTATGATTCTAGACACACTAGTGTTTGGTCGGTTATAAAAAAAAACAGCTGTTTCGTAGAAAAGTGTATGGTGTGTAACAGTGGCGCAGGGTGAATTTATGACAAAGGTAGGCCGGAGCAAAAAAAAAAAATGCAAAAGAAAATTTCAATGATGAATTGACTATACAGTGGTTATGTTCTGAATTTTCGAAGGGAAGCCGGTGGGAATCGAGTTGTATGGTACCTTCGCCACTGGTGTGTAACCTACGCAGTCAAAATGTATGGAAAAACTATTTTTTTTTTCAAGTTTGCACACTTATTTTTTTTTCTGTTATAGACTTAAGTATAGAGTAGAAAAAAATCGTGAGGAAAACAGAATTTTGCCAGGCTTCTGAAATTTTTGTAAACGGACTTTATCTATCTAATTATCTCAACACATTGTATTACGAACACTGAGAGTCATATTAGTATAGTCACATTATATAAATAGTTATAACTCCTATATAAAAAGTATAAAATAAAGTCGCTTTTCGTGTCAATCTGTGTGACCACTAAGTTCTTCTAAACATCATCATTTAAAAAATTGATTCCTTTTTTTGTGTATAATACATTTATATTGAATATAAATAATACAAAGAAATAAAAAAATAAAAAATTCGTGAAAACCGCCCAAGCAGTGATGAATAGCAAGGTATGGATAAATGTATAGTTAGATACCTTATCGAATCCATGGCCATTGAGGGCTTTTGAAATATCCAACACGCAGTGAGCAAGCGTTGTGATCAATGTTCGTTCCTTGTCAGGAACTCAGGATAAGAAGGGGCTTTGCCCTAAAATCCGGCTGAATTCCGATACTCAAGTAGGTACTGAACCGAGTGGATTTGATCACATTAAATTTTTGTTTTAAAATGCACTTCGAGAGACGGAATGGTCTCGAGCATTCAATGTTTGAAAATGACCACCCATCCCTGAATTGGCCTCGACGAGATAAGTTTAACTTCGCTTCTTTAGCATCGATAAATATACGCGGTTTTACTTAATTTTAATAGTTTAATAGGCTTCCCAAACTCCAAAAGCGTTTTTCGTAAACTATCGTAAATTAGCCTGAAAACCGAAACCGTTTACCGTAAAGTATCGATAAATAAACGATAATAGACGTATAATTTCCAGTGAATTACACGTTTCGCTATTAAAGTCACTTATTGGAAACTTGTTAGCGTGTATAAAGTGTGGTTTGCTCGCCTGCATCACAAAATGAATAGGTACAGAAGTTTGGCTCCATACAAGGCACGCGCACATAGACACGCCTCATGTACAGCCACGAGCATAAATACTAAGGTATGGGTCCCGGCATGTCTCGGGCCTCGAAGTCCCGGGACTTTTTGTAAATATACTTAGTTATTGGGTCCCAAGACTTTTGCGTCGAGACTCGAGACACTGGCCACCACAACTTACAGTCCCAAAATACGGATTTTTTTACTTCGAATTTGAGTAAAACTGCTGCTTTTACGGAAATACTGTATTACAGACTTTCAGAAAAATGTCCCTCGTATCTAAACAACAAGCAACAAACTCCCATATTTCAAAATGTATTTATTAGTAATCATATTGTACAAGAATAGATGGGAAGGTAACCTCTAAACTAGGCGAAATGTAAACATATACCCCTTTATTCATAAACGTTGCTTAAAGTTAAATAGTGATCAGATCACAGGATCTGATCACTATTTAACTTTAAGCACAGGTAAACATACATTTATGACGTTTAAACGTCACTTAACTATTTATAAATAAATCTCCTATTAGATTCTGTGTAATCAAAACATTCCTAACTAATATTATAAATGTGAAAGTAAGTTTATTTGTTTGTTACTCAATCACGCAAAGACGGCTGGATAGATTTGATTTGATGATGGCACACATGAACGTGAACTGGGTAAGTCTATTTTCAGCCTGGATCGCAGACAGATAATTTTTTTTACGTCGAATCGGAATTGAAGTCACATCACAATAATAACTCTTCGATTCTGTTAATTATTGAATAGGATGACGGCCAGCCTCGTGTAGGCTGAATCAAAGAAAAAAGGTGACCCTTTTCAAAATCTAGCATGTAAAAATCCTACGTCAAAAACCCACAAAAAAAAGTATGCAAAATAGCCGTCAGCTGTGTTGCCACAAAGAAACCACCGACAGAGTTGTAAAAATATAGAACAAAAGGGTTTTTTAAAACCTCACACACAGTATTTATAATGGCAACATTTTAATGAGCGGTGTTGATATGAAAAACTGTGAAACGGACTGTTTAATTATTAGTATTTAAAAATATGAGTTGAAATATTAAAAGGTAAATACTAAGGTTGAAAAGGGCGAAAATATATGATACCTACGATAAAATAATTCTTAGCTACATAATTATAAGCCACGAGAAATTAAACTCCGCACTAGATATGCTTTGCCGTTGTTCAAAAAGACATGGTGATATCCAGAAAACTCCTGCCTTATATCTAAGGTACTTTTATTGGTCTAGCGTTCCTAGGCCTTCCTCGACAATGAAATCCATCCTCAATTATTAAACCAAAGCATTAAATTAAGCCAATTACAGACACTTTTGAATTGTCAAGGAGTCAGTCAGACAGAATGATGAAGCTAGTTGCCCATACCAGAGCGTAAAAAGTTCTTATGGAGAAGACCGGGTGCGAAACTCCATGGACACTCTTTTAAATCAAAATGTTACAAGTGCGTCACCAACCCGGGCACACTTGCAGTCCCTAAATTCTAATCTGTCATTATAACATAACACTTTTGAATTGTCAAGATTTTGATCAGTCAGAAAGATAAAGATGAAGCTAGTTGAACATTACATGCCGAAGTAGGTGCCTATAGAGTAAAAAAGGCAAGAAACTCCTGAGCCACCACTTATCACTCAAGCACACTGAGGACCATAAACCATCTGTTTAGATGCATTCTAACATTATCTATGACCCGCTAGATCCCACTAAAACCTAGCAGAGTCATTATCCATATCAAAGATGCTAATCTTTGTCTTTCAGTCTTTGTAAGGCCTTTCAAAATTATAGACGAAATTCGCTGCCGCTGCGACCCTGCCACGAATGCGAAACGTAAAGTAAACTAAACGTAACGTAAACGGGACGTAAATTGGAACGATTTTTGAATCGAAAATACAACTATTCTATAGCATTTTTGCTCAATTTTAAGCGACAAGCATAATAAGTATCACCCATACATAGATATGAATAGTCTTAAAAATTATGCAAGTCTTAATATTATGTGTGAAACTAACATTTTCAATAATCGTTCGAAGTTACACGCGTATTCGCGCATTCATGCTAAGCCTACTGGCAGAATATTTCTAAGTAATCTTCGCGGCCAGGGAATATCGTCTACATGTATCGGCCTTTAGAGTGCATTAACGCTTGCTATTGGCGATACAAAACTGGATAGTCAGCACCGCTACCAATATTGCCGATTGGCTAATCTCTTTAGCACGGAATGATCTATATTTTGTATTATAAAGAGGTAACTTTAATTATGAATTTGTATGAAGGGGCTAATCTTCGGAAATACTGATCCGACTACAACAATTATTTTACTAATGGAAAGCTACACTATTGACCGAAGTCATGGGATATATTTTATGTCAAAACAAGAACTTTCACGCGGTCGAAGTTGCGGGTAGAATCTACAGTATCCTATTATACCGATATACATATTATTATACCTGAAAGCTAATTCTCATATTTAAAGACGTTTACAATCTAGTCGCAATCTCATCTCAGCGACAATCAATGTCAAACAGGTAGGTAAACTAGATGTATATGTTGCAGCCAACTGGTTTAATTAGCCGTTTAGTTAACCACCTTTTAACTAAACGGCGGCCGTTCAACTAACGGCCTGAATGATATTCAATTATTATAGTTTAGTTTGGAACTGTAACCAATTACGCGCGAACCGAAATGGTCGCAGTAAATAAGCCAAGGCACCCCGACCAACTGGGTTAGGTTAGGTTAGGTTAGAACTGTGATCAACCGCGTGCGAGCCGAGAGAGAGAAGCGAGGCGAGCCCTACTTCTAAAGGACAGGCGGTTAACTTAACGGCTAATTAAACCAGTTGGCTGCTACATATATTTGATAGATTGAGATTAGAATGAGAACGTTATTAAAAATACGAGAATTGCCTCTCTGGTCACACCAATCTACATGATCTGACAGATCTATCAGCCCTCATCTGCCCAGATCTGACCAAGATTATGTCTGAACTTTAAAAAAGACCTCTGAGTTTGTATTGGTCTTTCTTCTCTAGTATCTCGGATAGGAAACGCCAAACTCACCTTACCTTGTTTTAAAAAACACAATTTATTTTTGAGACGCGTATACATAATCAGTCTATAATGTTCGTAGGAACATTATAGACTGATTATGTATACGCGAGGACAGGCAGTACGGAGGAGGCTTGTGTCCCAGCAGTAGTGCTGGGACACAAGCCTCCTCTCAGTGAGATTGACACGCATATGTGCTTGTACAAATCCACTTACACAAATAAGATAATTTATCACTACTGAAAAGATTTTGATCAAGTTTATCTGCATATTCTTAAGTGATAATTACTCAGTCAATCCCGATACGATCTTTGGTTGATTAATCTTCGACAATAGTACGGATAAGTCCCCCGAGAGTTCAGAGTTATCGGGAAAATGTTATTATTATTTTCTATTAATAGGGGAAGATAAAAATAATGAAAGGGAAATATAAATGTGTTCTGTTCCGTGTATACTTATAATTAAAAATAATGAACATGTAATTAATATTGTTAATTGAAATGTATCGTTGGAGGATACAATTAGGAATATTTTTTATTCTGTTACTAGCTTCGTACCGCCTCAGAATCAATAAATGTTGTGTTAACTTATTCATCAAAAAAGCCGTTCCATACAAAATGTATGACAAAATGAATTATCTTAATTTTTTTTTTCATGTGTTTTTCTACTGTTTTAATAGTTATTCTGGTATTCGGGGCGGAGAGAAATTAAACAAATCATAAAATTAGGTCCAGCTATTCTTAAGTTGTAAATGTTGTAACAAACCCAACTTTTTTTTATTTATATATAGATGGAAAAACTTGACTTTAGAAAACTATTTAAATTGGTTTTCGAAAAGGTTCGTAAGATATTTATGTGTATCCTCGGAGGATCTAATCAGGCTAGTTTTTATTTGAAAATGGAAAAAAAATAACTTTAGAAATGTGTAAGTTGGTTTAAAAAAAAGTTTTGTTGCAAGTTTATATGTCACTAAATGTGTCTTAAGGTATAAATAAAAAAAAAAATTACATCGTTTTGTAAAATCAATTAAAATAATTTTAAAAAATATTGCTTATCGTCCGTAAAGTACAAAATTACACTACATGACACCCTCTCAAATAGGGTAGAAAAACTTGGAGAATCCTAAAAAATAATGTCGCATTAGTAGATAATATTAGAAATTTTTCGCGTAATTCATTTCCGGGTGTTCATTTACTTAAAATAGACATTATTTAACTATGCACAGTATAAATGTTAGCACCTCTTAATTTCCTATTTAAAACACGATAATAATTCACCGAAATATCGCTGACAAAAAACTTTAAAAACTGTTTTAATATTCACACTTTGGGTAACTCTTCTGTAATCTTGAAGATAGCTTAGAAAAGTACAAACGATTCCAAAAGTCTTAAAATTAAAACTCAAACGAACTACCTATTCAAGTCGAAAAACAAATTAAAGATTCCAACTTACCACTCAACACATTATCCGACACAGAAATGCCTTGAATATTCAAAAAAAATCTAAACCAAACTTTTTTATCCACAAAGCACTCAAAACACGAAGAAGTTGTCAAAACTTTTTCACTTCGAATTACCGTCACCTACTTTGCGTCACTTTAAAAAAAAAAACATCTGTCACATAACACGTCACTCTTCGAATTAAGAACACTGTAGCGTAGTCCTTGCTACGCCGGTGCTACGGGCCGCGCTACGTCGTGCCGCTACGGGCGCGTGTCTACGACTGTGCGTAGATGTCGCTACGCCCTCCATCGGAATTATTTGGAACTTATCTCCGTCCGATTTATTCGGACAAGTTCTTTTTCAAAAAGTTTTTTTTTTCTTTATTGATACATCAACCCTTAGGGAATATTGAGGGAAACCAAATAGCGTTTCGGGATCATAGAATGAGGGGGGCGGAGTTTCACGCCATATACCGTGTGTCACGTTTCGTTTGGTTCGAAAATTTTCGGACAACCGAAAAAGGACGGAAAACTAAATGTATCGGGTATTTTACATAAGGATTGGATACAGGTCTACCAGGATTCTAAGTGTATTTCTTTCAACAATCACAAATAAGCCGGGATTCTAAGCTAATTCATGATTTCATGACTAAAACAGAATAGAATACTCTTTATTATGTACATCATATAAGTTACAGACATAAATATAGAAACTTTACTATGGGTGACACAATGGGCGGTCTTATCGCTAAGAGCAACATAAAAACACAAACCACAAAAAACAGAAAACACTGTTATAAAAAAATATTTTGTAGAAATAAAGGTATTCCAGGTAAAACCAATTTCCTCAATTACGTTAACTTGTTAGTATTCTATCCTAGAATAAAGCTAACGAGCTATTTCTTGTGAGAGTCATCATCTGTCTAGCCTTTTCCCAACTAAGTTGGGGTCGGCTACCAGTCTAACCAGAAGAGCTGAATCAAATCAAATCAAAATATTTTATTTCACATAAACCTACACGGGCACTTATGAAACGTCAGAAGCTAGGTGCACGGTTCCCATTGGTCGTTTCCTATGGAGAAGAACCGGCAAGAAACTCCACGGTTACTCTTTTAAAAAATAATTGGATTTTACAATGTTTTCAAATTACAGTAGGTACCTATGGGAGGACAGCGTAGGCCTGTCAACAAGTACCAGATACTTGATAAAATCAAAAATGGTCTACAGATCTAAAGTCTATAAGGCCTGTGACTGTCTGTCTGACTTCCACGACCCAGAAACTGGGTAATACTATACTCCTTGGTAAGACTGGTGGTCAGTTCGGGCTTCTGATGACCCGTAACGACTGTCAAAGATCCACGAATAGCAGCCGGGGCCAACGGCTTGCGAGGCAAGGAGGGGTTTTGGTATGTAAAGTCACCCATCCACGGAGTAGCAGCGGCCAGCGTAGCTTGACCTGATTGATTGCCCTGTGCAGCTGTTATTACCTAGCCACGAGCCCCTTTCTTGCAAGAGTATCAGAAAACGTACCTGGTGGATGCCAATTATATTATGTATAGCGTCACTTATAAATTGAGTGCTTTAATTAGATTATTTGAATATTTAAACCCGAAATTTTAATTGTAAATTACCTTGAGATGTTTTTCATTTGACAATTGAACCTCCATTTTCGTTGATTATAATTTAGTAATGTTATTTTAGCGCGTTTTATTTAAGCGGTTGGTCGACAAATTGACGTTACCAGAGAGCTGGCCTTTTTTAACCGACCTCAATATATACTTTATACTTTTTCTTAATGTATGTTCGGGCATAATTCCGTTATATTATGTCGGATTTGCAAAATTCTCACATTTTTTAATGGATAAGGTCAGGGGTGGTCCCATATAAAGGAGATTGCCCGTGATCAAAACCGCTTTAAAGCAATAGAGTATGGCCTTCAAAATATACTCATAAATTATAAAATAATTTATTAACATTTCTGAGTTCACTTGATCGAAATCGTATGTGGGGTTAATATTTTGTATTTAATTAGTTATTTATTGGATTTTGTTGCATACTTTTTTAAATGGCGTATTTTAATAAAAGCAGTGTTGCCAATTTTAAGAACCTCCCCATAATCGGTCTTAACGGATAGTATGAGGACAGACGCTGAGTTTTAAAAATAATTTCATCTATGACATTCTTCCTGGGTTATTGATTCCGTTTTAATCATGATCTGGCAGTTGGAGTAATTTATACGGCCTACCCAAATGTCCTTTCTCTGGTGTCGTCAAATCGTTGAGCTCCTTAAGTTCTGAGTTGAGCTGCACAATTACTGACAACTGGTGCACTGATTGGACAGGTCCACTCAATCTGTGTGGTTCTTTTCTCAAAAGAACATTTCAGACATTTATCTAACATGGTCTTTACATGTATGATCTAACCAAGATTAAGTATGTCTGGGCTTTAAAAGAGACTGTGATCTTTGAGTTTCTTTTGGCTTTTCTTCTCAGAGTTGTCAGATAGAAAACGCCCTTCTCATCTAGTTTAAAAAAATATGTTTGATGTGTAAAAGTGTTTTTTTTTCTATAATGTTTCCTCGTTATTCATTTTTCATTAACATAATCAAAGTAATATATCTTTTTAATTAACATCTTTAAACTAATATTAAATTAAATCCATTTATTTCAGACTAATTATTTGTCCATATATTACTAATTAAAATATCTTTCTTTAGTTGACAAATCACTTATGGTCAGGGGGATTAAGATTAACTGTTGGTAACACTATCACGGGAAGTGTCACTCAGACACTGTCAATTTGTCAAACAAACATCTCATGTCGGCCGACCAGCACTCCGCAGTGATCTTTGTTTTTACTTATGTATTGTTAGTTGTTGAGTTTGCTGTGCTCAAATCAAATCAAATCAAAATATTTTTATTTCACATAAACCAACATGGGCACTTATGAAACGTCAGAAGCTAGGTGCACGGTTCCAATTGGTCGTTTCCTATGGAGAAGAACCGGCAAGAAACTCCATGGTTACTCTTTTAAAAATAATTGGCTTTTACAATGTTTTCGAGTTACAGTAGGTATGGGAGGACAGCGTAGGCCTGTCAACAAGTACCAGGTACTTGATAAAAATAAAAAATGGTCTACAGATCTAGTCTACAAGGCTTACAAAGTCCTCACATGCTGCTGCATGTGCTAATAAATAACTTATCATTGCGTTGACATCGTGTCCAGTTGAATCTTCAGATTCCTGCACAGTCAAGATTGTACTGTTTCTGTGCGGGTGGTGTGGATTGTGTAGAACATTTTCACGACTACGGTCCGTGTCTTCTGTGCAGTAAATCACTAACGATTTCGTTAAAACTGTCACTTTGCTTGGGTAGTTTTTGAGTTAACTTCAATAATAGGAATTTCTCCACTTAGTTTATATTGATGATGTTTTAATAGCTTCTTGTCACTGATATTTACATAGCAAGTAGTGTTATATAAATTTGCGTGGGGTAGGTACAACTAAAAAATAAAAATCTTTTTCACAAAAAAAAACACTACAAAGTGAAAAATAACTTTAATTTCGGAAGTCGGTGTCGTTAGTTCCGCATTTTTGTTTTTTGACACCGACTTCCGAAATTAAAGTTATCTTTCACTTTTTAGTGTTTTTTTTTTTTTTGTAAAAATTGTTTTTTTAGCCAAAGAATCAGCATTGCCATACAACGTGGCAATGCTGATATTTAACATCACGACATGACTCTTAGGAGCCGAGCAAAAATAAAAATAAGTGATAGCGCTGACAGGTGATGCGATGCGACGCGGACGGGGTGGGTCGAGGGGACAAGAAAGTTCACACGGTCGAAGTCATGCGCAGAAACTAGTAGTAAATAAAGCTACGTATGTTTTCACTATAAAATAGTCGGACACAGAACCCCGTCCAATCCTCCGATCGCAGAGATCCTTCAAATTAATTAGTAACCCATCCAACGTCGTCGAGTGTAAGCAAAACTGACACTTGTGTTGTATTGATGAGAATTCTGTCCGTCTGTAACTCTATATTAATAAATGATGTAGAAATTGTATTACAAGAATGAAACAGTCAAAATCAAAATATTTTATTTACCATAAAGTGGATAACCAGAGTTTAAAACAGAAGACGAACTAGGAGGGGATTGAGGAGGGGGTGGAGGGGGGGTGGAGGGGGGTCACAGGGGATCAGACCGGAATAAATCACATAAAGCTACATGGGCACTTATGAAACGTTAGAGGCTAGGTGCACAGTTCCAACTGGTCGTTTCCTATGAAGAAAAGCCAGAAAGATACTTCACGGTTATTCTTTTAAAAATAATTGGTAAATTACAGTGTTAACAGGTAAATTATAGTGTAGGCCTGTCAAGCCTGTGAAGCCTGCCGTGGTAGCCTGCCGGGATAGCGGGATTGGCCGAAAGGGTTACCGCTGCCCCGGAACATAAAGGGCTAAGGAAGGTACACGGGTGGGTTTAGTAAGAGTCTGACACTCCCTTCCGCTCCACCCAGAGCGAGAGGGGTCATTCGATGATTTCCCATCCACAAAAAAAAGGCCTCTCAACAAATAAGAACAAAAGTTAAGTTAGTTTATCAACACGTCATTATATGGTACCTAATTAGTACCCACACCTACATTTTTTACCAGGCATTGGCGCTGATTCTATCGTTCACAAACTAAACTAAATTTAAGTTGAGTGTATATTTTTCTTTCTATTTCATTAAGGAAAGGACAGAAGATAAATTTTAGTTTAGTCCTGTCAAATTAATCAGACCTTGATCACACACTTCAACTCATTCACTAGACCTTCTTTTCTCGGCGCACCACTGCATTAGTCATTAATGTGGTAATTTTAAAAGTAAAAAAAAAAAAATTGAAAATAAAATAAATTCAGCACGCCAGAACTTTTTACTCTGACTGTACTTTAAGGTGTGCTCAGGTAGGTAATATCTACAAACATAACCAATGATATGTAGCGTTACCAAACGGGCGCGACGCCATTATTCAACACCCTACAACATAGGAACAATCAATCTGCCTAGCTTTTTCCCAACTATGTTGGGGAGGGCTTCCAATCTAACAGAATGCAGCTGAATACCAGTATTTTACATGGAGCGACTGCCTATCTGACCTCCACAACCCAGTTACTGGGTAAAACGATAGGTACTCATTGGTAAAAACTGGTTGTCAGACTTTCGAGCTTCTGACGACCCCTCACGACAGTCCAAGAATGACAGCCAGGACCAACGGCTTAACGTGCTTTCCGAGGCCCGGGGGGAACCCGGTATGTAAAGATGGACCTATCTACGGACCGACCGCGGCAGGCGTAGCTTGACCAGATCTTTCGACCCGTGCGGCTGTTGTTACTTAGCCACGAGCCCCTCATACTACAACATAAGAACGTTATCCCAAAATATTGACCGTCTCCAATGGTTTAAAACTTTAGATTGTTTTTTGAAAAGAGCAACGTCATGTATGTTTTCACTATAAGCTAGTCGTACACACAACGTCGAACCCTCCGATCGCTGAGATCCTTCAAATTAATTAGTAACCCTCTCCTACCGTAGTTGACTGTGACCAAAACTGACACTTGGGTTGTTGAGCGGTGATGAGAAAATGTTTCCGTCTATAATAACTCTGTAGTTATAAATGAATTACGAAACATTCTAGTCAGTTCATCATTTATTGCAAAATAACATAATTACGCCTGTATTTTCAAGACGCGTTGGCACAAATGGAGACAATTGGGTTGCTTTTTGCAATTGTATAATACGAATAATTCCCAAAAAGTAATAGTTATTTCAAGGTTTATAGGGTTTTTGTCCCGGTGATCAAACCCAGGACCGCATAATTAACAATCGCACACTAGACTATCGAGGAAATCTTACCTGAAGTGTAAAATCATTTCACTTAAAAAGTTATTTCTTTGAGTTTGTTTTTGGGGTTCCGTACCCAAACCGTGCAAACGGGACCCTATTACTAAGCCTCTGCCGTCCGTCCATCCGTCCGTCAATCCATCCGTCCGTCAGCCTGTCCGTCTCTCTGTCAGCGGGTTGTATCTCATAAACCGTAATAGGTAGGCAGTTGAAATTTTCAGTGTGTATTTCTATAAAATAAAGTTGAAAAATTAAAGGGGATTTCCATACAAGAAATATATTTTATTCAGCGTTTTGTGCCTTGTGTAGGGAACTCTTCGTGTGTCCAACTCGCAATTGGTCGGTTTTTTGTACCTGTTAATGGCAAAAATCATCCATTACATAGAATTTATAACATAACTAGCGATATGTAAGTTACCTTTACACCTAATGCTTACATTTTAGCGGAAAATAGTCGTGATTGTTATGTTATTTGAAATTCATTAGTAAAAGTGGGTAGGTATAACCAATCGATAGGGATGCGGATATATTTTCCGGCGCAATATTTTAGTTCGTTAATAGTTTTAGTTAGTTTAGGTTATTATTAATTTGTTAGTTAATTTAGTACAAGAAGTTTGTCCAGTGTATCTATTAAAACACGAAATATTTTTCGATGCACCAATAGGTAGTAAAAAAGGCATAGAAACGAAAAATAAATAATTTACGTATATTTTTTTTAATACTTGGCACGGATGTTAAATACTGGCTCTTCCATATTTTTTCACATTCTTCATGCAATTTTAAAATTATAATAAAATATTTTTGTAAAAAAAAAAGTATAAAAAATCACTTAGATAAAAAAAATGTTTCATTGCTATGTCTTCTGTGCCACCTATAGATGTTTCTCTTAAAATATTTCTTGAATGAATAGATCCACCTTGTATATTTTTATCCTCTTTTACTAAATAAATAGAACCCTGTAAAATATTCCTAAAACTTCAACCGGTAAACACCGTCACTATTCACAGGCAAATCTTAACACAACAGGACTAAGGTAGGTGAAGCATTAATAAATTATTCAACACAGGATCTATGTACAGTCACCTTCAAAACAGGTGTACACATCAAGACTTCGCTTAATAATTCCTACAATATTTGTTCTATACTTTTGTATCAATGTGCAGCAACAAAATATATTGAATACTTATTTGTAGCTAGACTTAGATACAACTGCACCCTAATTGCGTAACACACTATTACTCTCAATTTGAATCATTTTGAAGCATATTGCTAATCCATTGCTCCTTATGTACGAAAAGTGTGTCTGCTCAACAACATAAATAACGTAATGCATGTTGTTGAACTGTCAAAATGAAACCCATTGCTACTTATAGTGTGTTTCGCAATTACCCTGCTGGTCTATTTTGCTAAAATCTCACCGTGATAACTTTTTGGGATACATGAAGAAGCCTCCTCGTGTAGCGCAGTTTGTTCCGCCGGTTACCCAACTGAACCGTGCGCTCGGCGCAACCTGGACAGTCACACCCAACACCTTATTTGACTGGCCAATTCTTCCCATGCGGTGGTAGGGCTCGCCTGGCTTATAAAAGCCACTTTTTTATAAAACTCCATCTGACCCCGACCCACCACGTCGCATTGCATCGCCCGCTCGCGATATTCGCTTAGTGTTCTTTCTAACTTTTTTTTTTGCTCAGCTCCTAAGGGTTATGGCGTGATATTAAATAGCCTATAACCTTACTCAAGAATTGGACTATCAAATACAAAACGTTATTTTTTAATCCGACTGGTAGTTCCAGAGATCAGCACGTTGAAACACATAAACAAACAAAAAAAAAACATTCTCTCCGGCTTTATTATTAGTATAGATTGTGGGATTTAATGGAAAATCAAATGAATTTTTGTTGATGTAAACATCTTTTCGGTGCTGACCGTACCCGCTTGTTTACCGGAGATACAGGTATTTGTATTCAGTATCGATATACAAAGGTTTTCTGAGAAGTTCGTGAAACAATGCTCTGAAACGAGATGATTTTTAACGTGTGGTTAGACATCACATCACGCGTGTTTATCCCTAAGGGGTAGAGGTGATCGGCAACGGCGGCGACCTCTCGCGTCCGGCCCTGGTTCAAGCCATGGTCCGGGGCGAGAGGGAGTGGGAGGCGGTCACCTCCTTCTGCGAAGCAGTCATGCTAGCGAAGGAGGTGGCGGGACGGCTCAGGGAGAGAGTCGCACGCCTCAGCCGCCGCGGGAGACGCTACGGGCGTCGGGAGCCGCGTGACGACTCCCGGCCACCGTAGGCGCGGGCCTGCGGACGGAGAGTAATGGGTAGCTCTCCGTCCGATCAGGACCAGGCCCGTGCCGGACGGCGCGTATGTGTTCCACGCGCGCCTCAAAGAGATGTCAGCATAAAGGAAGGGGCCCGCCAGGGCCGAAGCCTGCCGGGGTAGCGGGATCGTCCGAAAGGGTTACCGCTGCCCCGGAACATAAAGGGCTAAGGAAGGAACACGGGTGGGTTTTAGTCAGTAAGAGTCTGACACTCCCTTCCGTTCCACCCAGAGCGGGAGGAGTCATTAGATGATTTCCCATCCACAAAAAAAAAAAAAAAAAGGGGTGTGACTATACGATTTTTTTTATATTCCATAACTCTAGGGTTATTATTCTATAAGGGATAATTATACAAAAATTCCTAGAATATAACAAATGCATAGTTTCGAAGAAATTATACAAAATACAAAAAAAAAGTACAAAATAGTTTATTTCATTAACAAGCTTTATACAGATGTATATTAATTAGTTAATTAAAATAAATAATTTTTTGAATTAAAATGATGTTTCTTATATTTGTGTACATAAAAATTATTTATTTTCTGTAAGTCAAAACTATTTAAAAACCTATTTCTGTAAATCTTTACATAATATAAGCTAACATATAAACTGTAATAATATGTACATTTATGTGAAAAAATAAGCAAAATAATCATAGGGCATCAAAGAATTCGTCCGCATCGCTGTCAACAGGAACAGTGTGTGACAGGTCATGTATCTAAGTTTCATTGATAAATACGAGTAATTTATTTTCATTCAAACCATCATCTGCCTAGCCTTTTCCCAACTATGTTGGGGTCGGCTTCCAGTCTAACCGGATGCAGCTGAATACCAGTATTTTACATGGAGCGACTGCCTATCTGACCTCCACAACCCAGTTACTGGGTAATACGATACCCCTTGGTAAGACTGGTTGTCAGACTTTCGGGCTTCTGACTACCCGTAACGACTGTCAAAGATCCACGAATGACAGCCGGGACCAACGGCTTAACGTGCTTTCCGAGGCACGGAGGGGTCTCAGTATGTAAAGATGGTCACCCATCCACAGACCAACCGCGGCAAGCGTAGCTTAACCTGATCGATCGACCTGTGCGGCTGTTATTATTTAGCCACGGACCCCTCTATATTATATATTTTCATTCAAACCAATCATCCATATTTAAAGCTAAGAAAATGCGACGTTGTCTTTCACGTAAGGGTGTTTCACATTCATAATCGTGACTTTGTCGAATTATTTTGCATGAAAAATGAAAACAATAAAAAGATAATTGCAAAAAAAATTCATATGCCAGTTGATTTTTTGATATGGTCTCATTCATGCCCTAGAGTTATGGATTTATTCAGCGGGGCAATTGCGTAACACATTATCAATCGGAATCAGTTTCATTTTGACAGTTCAGCAACATTCATTGCGTTATTTACGTGTGGAACAGACAAATTTTTCGAACTTATGAAGCAATGGTTTAGCAATTTGCTTCAAAATGATTCAAATTCCGATTGATAGTGTGTTACGCAATTAGGGTGCCGGTCTGATCCCCTGAACACTGCCCCCTCCCCCCCCCCCCTCGATCCCCTGCTCGTTCGTCTTCTGTTTTAAACGTATGGGATATAAAAAAACACCTTGTATAACATGACTTTATTTATAAACGTATTTTCTTTCTTTCTTTATTTCAGATCATCCATTACAAATTTAAGGGTGTGTTACAGACCGTAAAACTGAACAACTGTCTCCATGGAACCAATATCTTTTAGCGAAACATTAATCAGCCGTCATTTGGGTCGAGTAGGTATTGAAGTTTTGTATGGAACAGGGTTGGGAGCAGTGGTGGCCATGTCGTAACGGCCACGACTTACGAGTCGGGTCCCAGGTTCGAACCCAGACAGGCGCTTGCTAATGGGAAATTTCATCGGGCACACGCCTCATACAACATTCTTATCTACATAATTATCATCATCAACTGCCTAGCCTTTTCCCGTTTGTTTTTTTTTGTTAAATAAATACAGCCGCACGGATCGATCGAAGGTTAAGCTACGCTGGCGGCGGTAGGTTCGCAGATGGGTGACCATCCATTAAATATCGAGACCCCTCCGTGCCTCGGTAAGCACGTTAAGTCGTTGGTCCCAGCTGTAATTCATAGATCTTTGATATTTGTTATGCGAAACCCATAAGTCTGACAACCAGCCTTACCAAGGGGTATCGTATTACCCAGTAACTGGGTTATGGAGGTCAGGGCCCTAATTTACTATGACCACTTAACGATTGCTTACTTCGAAACCACGTAAATTCCTTAGCTATTCCCGCCAATCTCAAGTTCATTTCGCGCGGTTTTGTTCATTGTGTCATAGAGGATAAGGCCCAATATAGGCAGTCGCTCCATGTAAAATATTGGTATTCAGTTGCATTTGGTTAGACTGGAAACCCGAATATAGTTGGGAAAAGGCTAGGCAGATTGATTACGAGACACTTTGCGTTTAACATGCTAAGGGATAAAGTGGCTTCATATCTACCGTAAAAAGGTCTATAAAATTCCACAATTAATCACCTTTTTTTACTGAAGAGTAAGATTTGATCGTTTCGTGTGGGAGTTTTCTCTTTACATAATATTTACATGTGGCCTAGCTTTGAAATCAATTTCTACCTTTTTTGTATCCAACTAGCAACTCGCCCCTGCCCCGCCAACTCGTTTTGTCAAGTCATCGAATGACTTGACAAACATGGAGATTCCTTTAGGTATTATGATTATGTACGTTTCATATGTTACTATGACCGGAATACATTATGTAATTGATAGTGAAATCCGCATTAAAATCCGTTGCGTAATTTGAAAGCACAACGAGGTCACAAAGATTTACACGAAAACCTACTTTAATTTATAATAACTACTAGCGACCCGCCCCTACTTCGCACGATTTTTACGACATAACAAAACATTGATATTTAACGAAATATATTAATGTGGTGAAACCCACATCATAATCCATTACGAATTTTATAAAAGATCTTCGCGTACATACAGACAGACGACAGAAGAAAAGCGACTATAATTTATGTAGATATAGATACCAATTCTTTTTTGTGTGAAACGTAGTTTATATCTTCGAGATTTGTCTTTCTACGTAAATCTGTAATAAATATTACCTTCAGGGTTTACATGACATTACTTATATTAAAATGTAGTTTATTTTCCCGATATTTCTTTCTATTAAGCTTCAATTAGGATAAACTCTACCTTTAGGTACGCCTACAACATTTTATCTAGTTATTGAGTCCCAATCCCAAACATACACAAAAATATTGTCCCTAAGGAGGTTCACACACTACAACACAACACACTCTACTTCATGTAATTACTTATTATTTAATCGTGCTTTTATATGTTGTGTCTTTTGTGTGCACCAAATCAGCGGTTAATCTATCTATTACAACGCGCCACGCGACGGTGCGCAGTTAACGTGTCCCCGCGCGTGATTTTTTACATACAAATTCAGTAAAAACGTGCTTCCGCGCGTAGAAGTTGGCTCCGTTCTGCCGCGCCCCGTCGCGTGGTGCGTTGTGGTCCGCCTTAAATTCAAACCAGCGACCGTAAACATCAATGCAAGTACCAAATCTAACTTGCCGAAAGTTACACCCCTTACGCCCTTTGGTCCCAACGTCTTACAGTTCACAGGACAGAAAAGATTTCGGACGAATTACTTACGGTAGACCGAATGCAGTAATAACTTCGGAGTAACTAAGTACAATCAAAAGGTAAAACATAATTTCCTTAACCTGGCTGTAGGGACTTGACGTAGCACTTGTAAATCGTGCGTGAATTTTACCTAGGTAAACTCCTAGGTTCTATGTTATGGGGTTGGTTTCCGCACTTAGTCCTTCAAATGGACCATTGTGCGTGGGCCATGGCGGCCGTTGGTTATTTAGGTACTTAGACTCCAACTTTGCCAGAAACTATGGGTTACACGAAAAGCAGCTAGTGACATTTCTAAGAAGGTAAAGTAATTATCACTCAACTTACAGGAAACACAAAACTTTCACCATCATCAATCATAATTTTCAGCCGAAAGACGTCCACTGCTGGACATGGCCTCCCCCAAGCACCTCAACTTCGACCGGTTCTGTGCTTCTCGTATCCAATGGGTTCCTGCGGCCTTCACAAGGTCGTCGGTCCACCTTGTGGGAGGCTTTCCAACGCTACTTCTTCCGGTACGCGATCGCTACTCAAGAACCTTTCGGCCCCATCGGCCATCTGTTCTGCGAGCAATGTGCCCTACCCACTGCCACTTAACTTTGGCAATTCTTCGGGCTATGTCAGTTACCTTGGTCCTCGTGCGGATCTCCTCATTTCTGATTCGACACAAAACTTTAATGAAAGAAAATGTTCTTTTCCTGTGTGCCGGCACGACCTTATTCTGTAGGAATGGGATTAACCATCGACCAGCAAGGTTTGTGGTGTGGCTAACAATGTAGATTGTGTTAGCTCAGGACTTGGAATAACAAGAACTGAATTTTCAGTAGCATCCATTCGTTATTTAGCGTAACACACAGGATATTATTAAAAATACCTTTAATTATATCCAGTGTGCTCCACAGGATGAACCACCACAAAATCAGCTACTCCATTTAAGTTCGCATAACTCCACAAAATGTAGGGAACGGCTGATTTTTTTTTCTTATTGCGGAGCTAGTCCTGTAGTAAAAGTTAATCATTTTTATGAGAACTTTACTCCCTTAAAGTAACCCTCGTTTAACCTAACACCCTGTATCTACAATGACCATATGAATACTGAACAGGTTTCCTTTGCTTACGAATCCTGAGAGTTCAACTTAGGACTTCTTCGAGTTCACCTTAGTACCATATTACCAATCGATAAGCCCCGGTAACCTACTTTCACATCTTATACCGAGTAAACAACACAAGCGTCGATTCGATTAGATTTTAATCGATTCCTTTCTCGATACGACATAATCGAATAATCTTGTGTACTTTGGAACACAATACTTTTTAAACGGGGAGAAGGTAAAGAACATCATTTATAATGGCCTATTGTGAAAGTAATCGAATTGTATCAAGATGTATCCCTGAAGGATTATAGAGAGATACTGTTAAGCACAGTTTCGTGAAAACTTTATTCAGTCTTATGCGAGTAGATACTAGGGAAAATTTGAGATTATAAATCGGGAATGAGAAAGCTCCTGTCATCTATTTACTGGATAATAGTAAAATAAATTTGCGTTAACTAATAACTATTCAATTTCTAAAACTCAGATATGGTTTTTTGGGATTAAATCCAGCCTTTATAAGTAATTCTTACCTAAAATGTATGATCATCATCATCATTTCAGCCGTAAGACGTCCACCGCTGGACATAGGCCTCCCCCAAGCACTGCCACTTCGGCCGGTTCTGTACTTCTCGTATTCAGTGGATTCCTACGGCCTTCACCAGGTCTTTCAACGCTCCGTATAATAATTATTCAGTATTCTTAGATGTGTCAAAATGTTAAAACAAATAAAACTTTAATAAATAATTTATTTATGTAGGTACCTAAATAAATGGAATCAGCTCACCTGGGCCCTGATTCCATTTATTTACAAACGTTGAAGTGGTCCCTCGATGGCGTGTTCATGACAGATTTGTCACACAAAATGTCTCAAAACACATGTAACCGAGGGACAACTGAAACGTTTGTAAATTAAGTAGTGGTATTAAGGCACTGACTCTAACTCACCTCATATACAACCCTCGCTAATCGAAACGACCGATTCGTACCTAAGGACCAAATTATCGTATCACACAATACACATACAATAGAAAACCTCATACGGACAGATTTGGAACAACTCGCAAGAAGTTCCCTTATTATGTTTTCCTTAACAGTAGCTGAAGACAAATGTAAGCCATAACTATGAAAAATGTAGTAGCGGTCAAATAGCTTCGATGCCGTCGTATGTTGCGTTAGAATATGCCAAAGTGTGTCGTATATTCTTATTCGTATTATTATGGGGTTCGTATTTTTCACTGTTCTATGGTTTTTAGGGTGATAAATCAGGATAGTCTGTTTTATTATTGTTTCTGTCAAAACATGTGAACTGCTACATAATTATATATAGGTAAGCCTCCCCCAAGAATCGCCATCAAGAAACAATCACAATAACAAAACATGTGTTCATCAGCCTATATCGTTCCCACTGCTGGGACACAGCCTCTTCACTGTGAGAGAAAGCGTGCCGTAATCCACCACATAGGCCCAGTGCGGGTTGGGTGGCTGTCACAATAGGTCTTCGAATGGTGCTAGAACATGCCGATTTTCTCACGATGTTTTCCTTCACCGTTTTGAGAGCAGTGGTTATGAAACACTACAGCAGGGCCAACGATGCTCTCTTTTATTTTATCGCCTTTTATGTATGACACGTACGCACTGGCAGGTGGCTTGTTTAACGCCTGGAGCCTAGTGACTATAAAATCTGTTCGCGACACGCTAGGCGACTAGCGAAGGCGCCAAGCGCGCAGTGCGGCTGGTTGCCAAATTTCTAGAATGTTCATTTCACTTCGCTACTCGCAAGGTGGCGCTAGGATCTGGGCGCTAAGCAAGCCATATATCAGTGCGTAGGTAGCGTTAGTTGAACGCAAAAACAAGCCGGAGAGTAAAGAGATATGGGTGTAGTGATGCTGCTTGTAAGAATCCTGTGTGCAGTGGACTGCGTTGGATGATTTGGCTGGTTGAAGGTGGCTGGGACAGACTGGATGATGAAGGCAGAGCATAGGGTGTTGTAGTGCAGCCTGGGAGAAGACTATGTCCAGCAGTGGACTGCGATAGACTTAGTTGGTTGGTTGAAGGTGGCTGGGACATACTGAATGCGGAAGGTAGAGGACAGGGTGTTGTGGCGCAGCCTGGGAGAGACCTTTGTCGAGCAATGGACTGCGACAGGCTGAGTTGTTGGAGTTGATTGGTGAGCTATTTTCATTTAGCTACTCGTGCCAACAATAGGCCTTCCACGAGTCGCACTCGCAACCGTAACGTAAACCTTTGAATATTTATAAACCCCTTATTTATTTATTTACAAGTAAAACTCTGTTGAGTTTGCTATTCAAATAATATTGAACATCAAAGGATTTAATTATGCGCATAATTAGGTGCTTCAATGTTTACACTTATTTACAATTTAAACAGAAAATTAGCTCATTTTTAATTAATGAATAAACTTAATTAGCGATACGAGAATATATTTATTTTATTGCTGAATGGGCACGCTCTTGACCTCCATCACGCCTGATGGAACGCGATGGATGAGGTCTATGATGGAACGAGCGTGCCCAGAAGATACCAAAGGCACTGGAACTCCCACGCATCGACGAAACATAGCAAGCTGCTTGACGCCGTACTCCGGTGATGGGAGCCGGACGAAAACCAGGCGAGCGTTAGAGTGAGGTCACACGGCGCGGTGCGGCGCCGGAGCGGTGCCGCACGAGTCGGGCAAAATGTTATTGCACACCCAATACAATAACGTATCAATTAACTTGATATAATACCAGAAAACATTTAAGAACAAAATGACAAATTGGCAAACTCTTTAAAACACAATTTTTCTGCCAAAATGTCTGGAAGCTGGATGTTTCCTTATCAAATAATAAACGGGACAAACTAGCCTCGCTGAAAATATATGAGCCGAGTTTGTTGGCAATCATTTGCACTACTACTTACAAACAATGTTATGTTATGCTTGTGTGACTATGTGTGTGTGAGTATTATCGTAGCATCTGTCAAATACGTTTGAGTAGACGTAGTACCAAAGAGTAAAGTAACTATAGAGGGAGGGGGGACACACTTAGCACTGTCATAAATTTCCATAGACGACAGCGACATCTGCAGTTTGGTGGGTTAAAAAAACTTGGCAGCCATTTTCTTGTTTGTCAAATTGTCAAACAAATGTCATTGTCGCCGCCGGCCATCCGCCATTATCATTGTCAACTCCGCAACTCCGGCTTTCCCGACGTTGATGCGCTTCCCGAAATCCCGAGTTTATCTCAGCTAATTATGTTAAAATTGTTACTTGTTACTGTTATTGGTTAAACCCTGATTGTGACCCTAAACCTTATAATAAAGATTCGCTACTTATAGTAAGTATGCTTAACTATAGGTATGTGTATATTTATTAGAGCCTTAGGTCACCCACCAAACTCAAGGTGGCAGCACTTTCCATACATGCAAATTTTACCACAGAGTTGTCACTCCGTAGTACCGATGTCGGCCTACCTATAGTATTGCTGACGTGAGGAGCGTATCTATACTTCTATACTAATATAATGAGTTTGTTTTTAGTTCAGTTCATTTATTAATAATTATTAAAATTACATGTCAATAAAATTTAGTCATACAATTTACAAAAATAGAGCGTGGAACATTTATCATACATTATAAAGATTAATTGAGAAAAAATTACAATAACATAATGTACTTTAATAGATTAATCATTCGTCGAAACAAAAAACAAAAAGCAGGGGTAACCTTCGGAACTTCTAAACCGATTCTGAATATTCTTGCACTAGTGGGAAGCTAAAGTATTGCCAAGTGGCATGGGATATAATTTTATGTTAAAACAAGACATTTCACGCAGACGAAGTTGCGGGCAGAAACTAGTTTCGTATAAACTGGCAATGCGACATTGATATTTGTCAATCAAAATTACAACGACAGGTAGGTACTGTTTAATAAAACACTATAAAACTGTGAAAATACTTGTGTAATTGTTGCTTGTTGCCTGTCATCTGTCGGTTTGAAGGTTTCCTTAACTTATCGATTATGCCCTGACCCCTACATTCTTAAAGCCTATTTATTAAATTTCAAGTTATTCGATTGGTTTACGGTCAACCAATCACAAGTCACAACAACACCCTAATTGCGTAACACTATCAATCTCAATCTGAATAATTTTGAAGGATATTGCTAATCCATTGATTCTTTTTGTTCGAAACATGTGTCTGCTCAACAACGTAAATAACACAATGAATGTTGTTGAACTGTCAAGATAAAACCCATTGCTACTGATAACGTGTTACACAATTACCTAGCAGTTTCAAAAACCGATGATGACATAAGTAGTTAGTTAGCCAATAAAATAGCCGTTAACTAATAAAATTGTCCGTATATTTTCCATCGTTAAACATGAAAACCCTGATTAAAAAATGAAAACATAAATATTATTATCAATCATTACAACATCATTATTTCCAACTCCCAAGTCTGTTCGGAGTTATTTTAAAAACTGTTCACGAATCACGTCAAACTCAAAGGTATTCCATATTCGCGAACATACAGCGCTACATCGCTGTTTCAATTTAACGATTGCTGCATGTTATCGCTGCATGATTATGATTGAGCTTTCTCGATTTTAAATCGAGAATCGTTCGCTGTATTCGTGAGAAAATCTATGGAGAATGTTCCAAATCTTCTGTGTACCGATATCCGTATCGGTTTTGATTTTGAATTATCTCGTTTTTATGCAAAAATTCTTTGGTTATTGTGAATGTGAAGTGATTTTTGAAAGAAGTCTTTAACGACAGGATTATTTTATTCCTTGCCATCATCATCTGTCTAGCCTTTCCTCACCTATGTTGGGGTCGGCTACCAGTCTAACCGGATACAGCTGAGTACCAGTATATTTTACATGGAGCGACTACCTATCTGACCTCCACAACCCAGTTACTGGGTAATACTATACCCCTTAGGGCGCATTCCACCTAGGGTTACCATCCGTCCGGATTTGTCCGGACATGTCCGGACTTCTATTGAAATGTCAGGCTTTTAGTCAGGACTTTTCAAATTTCTAAATGGTAACCCTAATTCCACCAAACTTTTATACATAGAATAAGTCTTATCCTGAGAATAAATTTTGAATTTTTCACAGTTTCTCCATATTAGAACTGTCAGACGTCAATTTTATTCCACGGATAAAAGATTATAATATGACTTTGGTAAAATCAGCCCTAAGTAAGACTGGTTGTCAAACTTTCGGGCTTCTGACGACGCGTAACGACTATCGAAGATCCACGAATGACAGCCGCAGGGTATTTTATTCCTTGCCATGTTAAAATAATTTTAACGGGTTATATTTTCTCTTTTTTACTTAATGGATGTATCTCTTTTTTTATACGTATTTAACTACTCTACTTTCGACACGACAACCACGGCACGTCTTTTCAATTTCTTCAACAGTGACAGGCCGCCACATTGATAGACCATAAACAATATAAAGTTACCATACATTACACCCTGCAAGCACAATATTATAAATGCGAAAATAACTCTCTGTAACCTTTTCACGCCTAAACCTCTGAACCGATTGTTATGAAAATTGTCCGATAGGTAACCTGAAGAAGGACATTGGCTATTTTCATCCTAGATTGCAGACGAAGTCGCGGGCGACGATCTGTCTGTCTGTTTCTTTTCACTCGTTAACGGCCAATCCGTTTAGGATTTGGATGTTTGATACTCGGATCTAGACCATAACCTAGGTTAGGATATAGGATTAAGGATAGTATTATTGCAGTAGTATGCATGACGATATATCAAGCTATACATTTCCAGTATGAGCTGACTTCTCATTGTACAAAAAATCTATACAATGCCTCCTTGTGTCAATGAAACAAACCTTTTTGGCCCCGCACAGGGTTTTTTTTTTTGTTTTTAGTGAGTTACATTGTAAGTTTTAAGTGCTCCCTTTTTACTAACCCCCTTACTAATAAACGTATTACTTATATCAGTTCTCTGTTTGTATCATAAATAAAATATTTTTCTTTCCTTTCTTTTTAACAATGCGAGATGAGCTAAAACTGAAATGTATGTAATATATGTACGTGTGTGTGTGTGTGTGTAGGTATGTGTATGTTAGTATGTCGTGGTATGTACAATCCAGTAGGATAATTTCCGACCTTCACGCGGGCAATGCTGCGGACTAAATCTAGTAAGCAATATAATATATGGAGCTTATATTAAGCAGTTGGCTTTCATATGCAGATTGGTTTAAATGATAAACCTCTAGTAAATCTATTCTAACGGGGTACTGCGAGAGAGAGATTTGTATGGTAAATAGTGAATTACCTATAACAATGAACGACAACCTAGTGAACAAAAGAGCGAATTAATTTATTATTCTCCGTTCTTCAGCAGGTGTTATCAAAGCTGAATGAAAAACCGGCCAAGTGCGAGTCGGACTCGCATACGAACACTTTTCTTGTATGGAGACCCCCTTTTATTTTTATTTACTACTTATATTTTATTTTTATTAAGTATCTGTAGTTATAGCGGCAAAATATAAATAAGTACATACTCTGTGAAAATTTCAACTGTCTACCTATTTCGGTTCATGAGATACAGACCAGTGCCAAAAACGCCGAAAAAACACGTTTCTTGTATGGAAACCCCTTTTTTATTAACTTTATTTTTATTGTTTGTTGTTATAGCGGCAATAGAAAAGCATAGGGTACTCTGTGAAAATTTCAACTCTCTACCTATTATGTTTCTTATTATATCTTCATAATAAGAAACGTGTATTTAAGACTCGACTGCGGCTCGGGTGGATATAAACGTCTCAGAGTAAAATGGCTTCTTTTATGCACTAGTTGTACAATGTACTATTGTGTAACGATGTAACCAAAAAGATTTGCATAAATTGTTTTAAAATAAAATAAAAAGTGTAAATAGAAAGCTTCGATTTTAATGTGAATATGGAATATTAAATAATATGGATTATAATTCAGTAAATAAATATTTGTTACGGTTGCAAATCATATTTTAATCAACGTACAACTTAATACTGACCAGCAAATTGCAAAAACCGTATAAAAATTTGAATTTCGCGGGCTACCTTAGCGCTTCCCCCTTAATGCGTGACCAAAATCGGAACTAACGCCGTCATCTTGTTTTTTCAATACAGTTCACAATTATTTTCACAAAACTTATGTTTACCAAAAATTGGTTAACATAAGTTCTTATGTTGGTAAACTTATTTGTTTGTAAACATCATCATCATTTCAGCCGAAAGACGTCCACTGCTGGACAATAGGCCTCCCCCAAGCACCTCCACTTCGACCGGTTTTGTGCTATTCGCAACCAACAGGTTACAGCGGCCTTCACAGTTCGTCGGTCCTTTCGGGAGGCCTTCCAACGCTACCAACGTCTTCCGGTACGCGGTCACCACTCCAGAACCTTTCGGCCCCATCGGCCATCTGTTCTGCGAGCAAGGTGCCCTGCCCACTGCTACAAACTGCTGTTTGTAAACAAGTATCTAATAAGAGTTCTAGTGATGTAAGTAGCAAGTGTTGATAAACATAAGTTTTGTGACTGTGACTGACTATCAATGTCATTCAAGCCCCAAATGATCCTCGTAACAATGTGCCTATCAACTTGATCAAATCTACAAACAAAGACAAGACAGCGGAACGATCTTCAACAAACGCGATCATATTAAACTTTAGCAAAAACTAAATCTTCTATCCTACAGATTGAAATTCAAATCAACTCGTGCCAAATACTCCAATTTACCCAAGCACTGTTGATCAGCAGTAATTTTGTATGTACAGACGCCAGCACATCAAGTTACTATAATCTGTCAAATTTCTTTAATAGATTTTCAACTTTATCGCTGAAGCATAAGGTTCAAAGTTGATTGGGAAAATTTTACAGTTTCGGGTAGCTTGATGTGCTGGCGTCTGTACCAAACTACTTAGTAGGTTTAACACTAACGCGCGGAGTAAGTGCTCATACTCACAAATGTGGCAGTCGACGCATGTCATCAACGACTGCAGTTGCCTCAGCTGTTGATGCATGCCGCTCGTGTCACACCAGTCGTATGTATTATTTAATACTTCAAGCACATAAATGTACAGAGGCGGACTTAATGCTATAGGCATTTTCTACCAGTCAACCTTTGGGTGATGCAGAGACAAACAGTGGTAGGTGCAATCATGAACATTGAGGAATAAATATTTTAAATATAAAGATACGCATAAACCTATTAAAATTATGAATATAATTTATACCTAATTACAATTTAACAGTTTATATACATTAGGTAATTAATGTTTGGTGTGTCTGTCTGTGACTCAGTCACACGAAGTAGATTACATATCTATATATATAAAAGGAGAACTGACTGACTGACATATCAACGCACAGCCCAAACCGCTGGGTCTAGAGATTCCAAATTTGGCACGTACGTTCCTTATGAGGTCTAGGGGTGCACTAAGAAAGGATTTTTCAAAATTCATCCCCTAAGGGGGTGAATGGGGGGGGGTGAAATTTCACGCAGACGAAGTCGCGGGAAGAAGCTAGTATAATATATAATTTAAGCACAAATAAATATACATAAATACATGAATATACTTCCTAACTAACTAAAAAGAAATAAAACAAACAATGAGAAAATACATTACGTTTACGTCACGCGTTCGCGGTCGGGCCTCAGATTATGGACGGATTACAGCATTTTCTTCCGATTGGATGAGGCTTTGTGCGTACAAAGCAGGTTTGATTAGGACTTTGATTTAAGTGAGCAAAATAATTTGGCGGTATTTCTTTGGGTCGTCTTTATTTCTTATACTTAAAAATAAAACTCTTCTGCAAAAAAAACAACCGACTTAAAAAAAAAACACAAGAATATAATTATTTTTTTATTGACATCCTAAAAGCACTGGTTAATAAAATGCACATCATAAATAGAGAAATGTGTCTGAGTTAGGAGGGTTGTTGTAGGATTATTGCTAACTTTATAATAATAATTAGTTCCACTTATTGCCTCGGAGCTTCTTTCATGAGACGGACTGTAACCAGAGTTAATACTGTAACTACAAGTAATTTTTCTTTTTTTTTTACTTTTTTTACACTGTGTTAATTTCAGTTTTAAATCTAGACAATGTTTTAATTGTAATATATACTTTAAAATGTGGAGGTCAGATAGGCAATCGCTCCATGTAGAATACTGGTATTCAGCTGTACCCGGTTAGACTGGAAGCCGACCCCAATATAGTTGGGGAAAGGCTCAGCAAATGAAGATTACATTAAAATTAACGCTTTTTCTTGTCTTTCGACTGCAACAATCCATCAGTAATAATTTAATGCGCTTTATGGTAATACCACCCATGAACTCCACGAATCAGCGCGGTAATTGCGTAACGCACTAACGGTAGGAATGGCTTTCATTTTGACAGTTCAACAACATTCATTGCGTTATTTACTTTGTTGAGCAGACGAATTTTTCGAACATATGAAGCAATGGATTAGCAATATTCTTCGAAATGATTCAGATTGAGATTGATAGTGTGGAATTCATAAGCAAAATGCTTCCTTAGCGTCTTACTTAGTTTTTGTAATCGTAGCTATTAATGTAGACCATAAGGACACGTAAACAATGACCACGACGACATGACGTATTTTTCGCAAATAAACATCATCTTATCTTAGTTATCTTATCAACCTTTCCTATCCATGACTTTCTTAATCTTTAGACCAAACTGCTGTTAAAGAAAATATTAAGAGGGATCAGTGCTAACTCCTTCTCTGCATGAAAATCACAGCTCTAATGATCAAATCCTTGCTTTTGCTTGCATTTCATACAAAAAAAATCCTTTATTATTTATTGAACCATGAAATCCCTTAAGCTTAGTCTACCGCTACATAATAACCGTAATTAAACAATTTGATACTGTATGTTCGGATCGGAGAGTCTCTCTATGTAGCCTGTGGATCGGACAATATCGAATAACGCCGCCAAACGCAATTGACATTGGTGTGCACTAATTCTCTATTGCGAGCTACTAGTCTACTATAAACTATCAAACCGATGGAAAATTTGACAAATCGATTATGTATCGACTCGACTAAATCCTTCATTCGATACTATTCACAATTGCGAGCGACAAATAGCAGCAGCTGCAATAAACTGTACAACTTTTACGACATAATACCTTCTTCTCTGGGCATCATCATCTTTCTGCATCAAGCTACCCGAAACTGTAAAATTTTCCCAATCAACTTTATAATACACAACTAAAAATACACAACTAGATTGCCAATTCCTTATTAACTTATTCAAAGTTTAAAGTTACGTTCATTTAAGTTAGGTATCATTATTTTTCGTTGAAACAGTTGATTTATAATAATGATACGAATGATTTTCTATCCACTCAAACTACTACGTATATAATTAATCGATAACTTAACTTACTTAGTCGATTAACTCGCATTAGTCGATTTCACCATCACTATTCTCGAATGGCTCGTTTTAACAGTAATTATGTCATGGAACTGTTGATCGTGGTAGCCGTAAATTATTTCAGATCATAAACTCTCATGGTGGACTTCATTCAATTAGTGAACCGATGTGTGAATGGTTTCAATGATGATAGTGCATGTTTTCGGGAGAGTGAATGACATTTGTGGGCTCTCGGGCAGGACAAGATATTTCTGTTGTTGGAAAGGGGTAGCAACGCATTGGAAGAAGTCACCCTAGAATGAACATTTTTGACTCCTAATAATATATGTTGTTATGACGTGCAGTAAATAAATCGGTGTGTGCTTATGATCACAAGATAAAAGTGAAAACTTAAAAGACTGGAGCCCAGTATACGTTTCGTTCACTGTTCAGAAAGAGTGCAAAGTGCGCCTAAAGAAATGTTCACTTCAAAAAGTCGCTAGTTTAGTAATTGCTGTGATAAAAATAATTATGGATTCAAATAAAGCAATAAAATAGATCGAGACAGATATTACAGACACAAGCCTCCTATCTGTGAGAGGTGGTGGGCCGTAATCCACCATGCTGGCCCAGTGCGGGTTGGTGGATGTCACATATCGTCGAATTTTTTGGTTCTAAGATATGCCGGTTTCGTCACGATATTTTCCTTCACCGTTTTGAGAGCAGTGGTGATGAAATAATTTACACAAAGTAAAGTGCCTGCGTGGGTTTGAACTCACGACCTACAACTCGTAAGTTGCGGCTACCACTACCACTGGGCCACCACTGCTCTACCATACAGACACCTATGTAAATGCTGCGATAGCCAAGCTGAAAAAAAATGCAAATAATCAAATCACAAGACTTGAGTTTTACGTCTTATTGATTAGTCTTTTAAAAATCTTGATTCATCAAGGCATTGCTAATTCTTTAGAAAAGTAAACAACATACTTTGGTTTCCTAGAAGAGCGTTTCCATCATATTTATAACGGACGTCATGAAAATCTGTCGGTCATCAATCTGTGTCAAAAATTGCTCTGTTTTTCCAAATACAGAGCCGTAATGTCCACATTACGGTTGCATGTGGCGGCTATCGCTCTTCCGAGCCACCGTAGCTACGCGGCGCGGCGGCGGTCCAAATACAGTGTTTTTAACCGACTTCAACAAAGGGGTTCTGTGTATTCGACCCGTATGTATGTTTGTATGTCCGCGATTTTCTAAAAAACTAATGAACCAATTTTGATAATTCTTTCACTAATGTGCTCTACATACTTTCAGAAAGGTTTTAGTATATAATACATGAATGTAGTTATTCTTATGTACGATGTTATTATAAGCATAAATGTACTGCATCTCCGGCATTTCTATGCGAATTTTGATGATTCTTCTAGTCATAGTCTTCAATTCTTCAATGCACTAATGTTATTTGAATTTGTGTGGAGTACTCGTACAACTAAAAAGTGAAAAATAAAACCTTTTTTACAAAAAAAAAACCACCAACTTCAAAAAAAAACTACAAAGTGATAAATAACTTTAATTTCGGAAGTCGGTGTCAAAAAACGAAAATGCGGAACCAACGACACCGACATCCGAAATTAAAGTTATTTATCACTTTGTAGTTTTTTTTTTTGAAGTCGGTTGTTTTTTTTGTAAAAAAGTAAAACACTGATGAAAACAGCCGTTATAATATGTCGTAACCGCTTTCCTTGAAAACTATAGCTTTACTCCCTACAACCGAACTAGCAGATAACTAGGTACCTACGTAAAAAAATCACATAAATTTCACGTGAGCCAAGAGTCTTCAAGGATAGCCTTACGCAATTCGTATTACCTTTATCCAGTAAGATAACGGTTGATATAAGGAAAGAAGCCGTTTCACCTTAAGGGAAGCGTCTATCAAGGTAGACCGCGAAAATAAAATTTTCTTACGTTTTTTGCAATTTGCAGCTCAGTGTGAGGTTGTATGTTGAACAAAATGTGATTCGCGACATAACAAGAATGTATTTACAGAATTATAATCATTAACATCATCAATACAGCCCTCTAAGTTCAGGGAGAGAGCCTCACGCCTCAGCCGCCGCGGGAGACGCTACGGGCGTCGGGAGCCGCGTGACGACTCCCGGCCACCGAAGGCGCGGGCCTGCGGACGGAGAGTAATAATTGGTAGCTCTCCGTCCGATCAGCATAGCTATTCACAACCATTCGATACGCTTCCGTACCGTATCGAACATCAGTCAATCCTATCGTAGAAGTCCTCTAAACGCTGTTCACGAGTCCAAAACCTCAAAATTTTGTTAGTCTGGATCAAATAGACGACCGCTATTCTTTCGACAGCTGTTTACTGTCGGGGGCAAGGCAAATTAGGTTATAAAAATGTGTCATTTTCGATACGATAGCCTGTCGGATAGTTGTGAATAGCTGTACAGGTCCAGGCCCGTGCCGGACGGCGCGTATGTGTTCCACGCGCGCCTCAAAGAGATGTCAGCATTAAGGAAGGGGCCCGCCAGGGCCAAAGCCTGCTGGGGTAGCGGGATCGTCCGAAAGGGTTACCGCTGCCCCGGAACATAAAGGGCTAAGGAAGGAACACGGGTGGGTTTTAGTCAGTAAGAGTCTGACACTCCCTTCCGCTTCCAGAGCGGGAGGAGACATTAGATGATTTCCCATCCAAAAAAAAAAAAAAAAGCCCTCTAAGTTCATAATACTATATCCTATTGAATGACTATTTCTTAGTGTCCGACCGAAGGTGCAATTCTGGCCGAAGCCGAAGCCGAAGCCGATTAATCGGTATTCACCAAAACCTTCGGCCGAAGCCGAAGCCGAAGCCGAAGGTGTCATTGACCTTGAGAAATACGATAGTTACTTTGATCTCAGAATATACTAGATACATATTGTGAGAGCTTTAGAGATTTAGCCCAATAACGAGCCGAGTGACCAACATATACATGTCGTTTGATCCGGTGCGGCGGCGCGGCGAAACTCTGCTGCTCTGCACACTCTCCGTCTCGCTCTAGCATCGTTCAGTAAATTTCAAATTTTGACAACTAGCAAACCTTCGGCTTCGGCCAAACCTTCGGCAAATTTTTGGCCGAAGCCGAAGATTTGGCCGAAGGTGCTTTTTTGGCCGAAGGTGGCCGAAGCCGAAGCCGAAGCCGAAGCTTCGGTCGGACACTACTATTTCTATAAAATATCAATAGGATTATATGAACTTGACCTGACACTGACCTGCAAATTGCATAAAAACCGTAAGAAAATTTGAATTTCACTTGCTACCCTTACTTCCCCCTTAAGGAATAACAATGTTACGAAAATTCAGTACACCCTTAAGATCTGTTCAAGCGGAAAAAAGACAGTTTTGTTTGCTTTTTGTACGTGAGGATTTGAATGGTGAATCGATGTCTGTCTAGGGAGTAGTTTAATGTATTTGTGTAATTGGATTTTTGTGTAAAGGTTTAAATATTTCTAGTGATGGAGGATTTAATAGGCCATTTAAGTATTTGCATTTATTTAGTTTGTAGTTTATGACTATCCCTTTTTATTTAAGAAGGCTTTTTAATGTAAACGCCAAGCAATTTCAATAAGCTGTTGTTATTTCGGTTGGACAAAGAAAGAAAGAAAAAAACGAACTTTATTTGGACAAAGATCGTGAAATAAATATCAAAATAAAATTATGTTATAACTAAGTACAATTATAGTTTGTGCCCCACGGCTGCGCCAAAAAGCTAACGTGTTATTTATTTGACAGCGATTTACTGATCGGAGGCTTTATCATGTTAAAATTTTTATTTTAAAATTCGATGAATGATGATGTTTTTTTTTTTTGTTTGATTTTATTCGATTTAATTTGATTTCGTTTGTTTACATTTAAGTAAGTAATTTACCTAATTGATATTGATTTCATTTAATTTTAATTCACTTGTTTCATTTGCTCTTGTTTGGTTTTTATCTGATTTTATTTGATCTATTTATTACGAGCTGCTGCCCGCGACTTCGTCCGCGTGGAATCCTATCCTAACTAAAAGTAAGTTTGTTTTTACATTTTCACGCCTAAACCACTGAACCTATCATCCTGAAATTTTGCATATACGTTGTCAGTTGTACAGAAACATTTCATTTCATTCATACCTACCTATGTTCGAAACATTGCTTTGCTCAACAAGGTACCTACATAACGCAATGTATGTTGTTGAACTGTCCCAAACACACAAAAAAAACATACCGTCGAATTGAGAACCTCCTCCTTTTTTGAAGTCGGTTAAAAATGAAAGCCATTGCTACTGATAGTGTGTTACGCAATTACCCCACGGAATAGTAGAAAGTAGACATAACATGCAGAAGACATGTTATACTTTGGTGTAAACACGAGTACCTATGTAGTCTTATAATGCTTTAACGAATAAAATAAAAGACTGAGAATCCAATTGGACTCTGATTCAACATTTCACTTTTAACTTCATTCTCATCAATACAAAAGTTCAACACAATTTATTAAGCCGTTCCGGGCACAGTAACTGTTTATCTTCATGATTTGTTGCCAATCCTTTCTCGATTAAAGTCAGCAGTCGAGTTTTAATCGATTGAGCAATTATTTCGAGTTGGAGCTGGATTTTATTCGATTATTTGTTCAACCGATTATTGTTTTTCCAATGCAGATTTTAATGTGGAATAATAAAGTGACTTTAAATTTGTAGTAGGTTATAAGTAGCTATTTCGTATTGTTTTGATTTGAACGGCATAAAATTATTATTATGATTTATTACGTTTATCTATTGTTTAAGGGACAGACAACACCTAATAAGTACTTACAACATATTTTAAAAACAAAACTATGTGATGTCCCACTGGACATATATTTTTTAAATTACAGGTAAGTTTGTATAAAAGGCAATGATATTATAAGTAAATAACACACTTTGATTTTTCTAGACTCTAGATTGTCCTATGGAGCAGGACCAGCATGTTTCCATGAAAAAGGGTCTCGACTTTGATCTTGACAGACGGACAACGAAGTGATCTTATAAGGGTTCCGTTTATCCTTTTGAGGTACGGAACCCTAAAAATGATACTTTTGTTAAAAAAAAGGTTTCTAATCAGCCTTGAAGGGGAACGACAAATTTAAAAAAAAAAAAGTTTAGAACTATTTTTACTCATACTTTTTTATTATTTTCCGCAGATATAGGTAGGTACTTATTATAAACCTCGGCCTGGGCGTCCTTATAGTTACCACTTTTCTTGATTTTCGACGAATAGTGTAATAATCAATCCCAAGATCGTTATTATGAGGGATTAGAGAACTCTTACAAGAAACGGGAACTTTAATTTCTTAAACAACCATCAGACGAAGCCAGCGCATATAAAGCAGCTGCAGCAGAGTCCGGCCACCCTCACACTTTCAATCACAATTTAAACCATTTTGATGGATATCGTTAATCCATTGCTTCATATATTCGAAAATTGTGCCTGCTCAACAACGTAAATAACGCAATAAATGTTGTTGAACTATCAAACACATACTTACATAACGGTCAAAATCATAAGTCGGGTAAAAATAAAGCCCTTGCTAGGTGTACACACGGCTACACATCAAGCTATACATTTCCAGTTTTAGCTGACCTCGCGTTGAATCGGTTTTTCTTACAATCAGAAGTCGGCTTACACTGGTTATGTACCTATAGCTTGATGTGTAGCCGTGTGTACTGTTAGTGTGTTACGCAATTACCCCGCTGATGTGGTAGTGTTTTCCCCCGCAATTATTTTAGAAGATCCGAAAATACAATTTATTTTTCAAATGGCGTACGATGAAATTCTGATTTCTATGTTTCCCCAAGTAGTAGGAGGAGATTTTTAGTCGGTACCTACCTAAGGTCTTTTCAAATTGTTGTTATTTCAAGTTTAAGAAAATCAACTTTATTGTAGTTGTAATTAAGTTGATTTCAGAATGACTAACTATTTAAAATGTTATAAAAATGTTTGAAGTTGTAGCCTTGTAGCGTAAACTGAACTTTATTGTGTGGGCACGGGCAGCTCATTATATTTGTTTTCACTTCAGTAGCTCAAACATGTAGGTTTTGCTGCCTGAAATCAGTGAGCAAAATACGATTTTGCTCACTGAGTGAGACAAAGTAACTTTTTAATTTTTGTTTTCAGAAAGCCGCGAAAATCTTATTCAGCCTTGGGTTAATCATACAATTCGAAACATTCACACTCTATCTCTTTCCCGCCATTAGAAAGAGACAGAGACAAAGACCAGCCCTTTCGAAGTTCCGATTTTGAATTCGACCTCAAAGACAAACACGTTCGGGATTTCGTACTAACTAAATTTTGCAAAAAGATAATTTGTAATTTATTGAATTTTTAACTTATTGTTGTATTTAAACGAAAATAAGTATTTACTGCAAATAAAACTGATATTTAACCTGTAAATATTTATTGCTAAGTAGTTTCAATAATGTTACGTAATATATTTTGAATAATAAAATATCATGGGTGCTATTTCCGAACACGCCTTAATTTATTTATTTATTTATAATTAATTACAACGGCTTGCGCCAATGACAGTAATTAACAGGTAAAACGAAAAACTAAACATAAAACAAAACATATTACTTACATAATTAACATAATTCAAAAACAAATAACAAGTCAGAGATCAATTTAAAAGAGAAAATAAAATAAAATCGAATAAAATAATAACAACATACAACTTATATCTAACAAACATAGCTTTCACAGAACATGAGACACTTTGACATGATCACCCTGAGTGTGTCATTAAAGATGTCACATTCCGGGACTGCCTCCATTAAGGAGTTTATAGTACCGTGCATGCGACACAACGGGGATTGCGCGCGCGACACAGTGCGGCAATGGGATGTGGCGAACAGTCGGTGTCGTCGAGTAGGCCTGTGACGCAGGTAGTTGTCAGGTACATAAAGTGTACACAAAGTATTGTGTAGCTCTGGGGAATCTACCATGCTCCTTAAGATTTTTATGGCTATTAGAATCTGATCTCTGGCTCTACGCACTGAAAGGGAATTATATCCTAACATTCCCAGCAGGTAATGAGTAGGATACATAAATGGATAATATCCATAAATCTTTTTATATAAAAAACGCAGGAAGGCTTTCTGGACCTTTTCAATTAATAATTCATATGTGGATTCATGGGGATTCCAGACGGCTGCAGCAAATTCTAACTTACTTCTAATAAGACAGTTAAATAATAATTTAATGACAATAGGGTTATTGAAATCACGGGCATTGCGTAAGACAAAACCTAGGCGTCTGTAAGATTCTGAAGCTAGGGCAGACATGTGTGCATGGAAAGTCAATCCGCAGTCAAATGTCACGCCAAGATCTCTAATGGTTGACACGCGCTTTATTTCAACACCTGCTAAGGTATAGGTGGCATGTGTAGGTTGTAACTTGCGGCTAAAGGTCATGACGTAACATTTACCGGGATTAAACATCATTTTGTTGTCTATACTCCACTTATGGATTCGGTATTTATATAAAAGAGCGGGAATAAAATTTCGTGGCTGGCGTAAAGAGTTGAATAAGTTAAAAAATATTAAAATATGAGTGAAACTAGCGACGAGACCAATATTTTAACACCGGAAGAGTTAAAACAATAAGTTATGAATGCAGAATTAAGTTTCCTACCTGAGAAGTCTCGCGAGAAATATCTGAAAGCATACCATGTCTTCAATGAATGGAGACTTACAAAGGGCGCAAGCAGTTTTTCGGAGACGGTGTTGCTATCTTATTTTTTAGATTTATCACAGACGAGGCGATCATCTACAATGTGGAGTATTTACTCAATGTTGAAAGCTATTTTGAAAACAAAACTCTTATCTTTTCTAAAAAGAATGTCAGTTGGGCATAAGGCTAAAAAGTCCAAAATTTTCACGGCCCATAACATAGAAAAATTTCTAAATGATAATTATTTTCATTCACAATAAATAGTTATTTCAATCTAAATCTATCTTCTTCTTCTTCTTAATCTATCTGTTTATTATTTTATCTCCTAAAGTGTTCTCGCTGCTGAAGTGAAAAGTTATGTGTGTTACACGAGAGCAAAGTTTTTTGCATCTCGTGCCTTTGAATCCCTCGCCACACTCAGGATTCAACTTTAGAATCACTCGCTACGCTCGTGATTCAATCTTTGAATCCTTCGCTTGCTCAGGATTCAAAATCAGCACTCACAGCAAAAAACGACTTTGCTCTCTTGTTGCACAAATAACTATTATATGTTTGGAAAATAAATCGCGAAAGGTGATTACACACATAATCTAAACCTCGCTTTATATTATTAGGAACGAGTGTAAACACATAGGTACAGACACCAGCACATCAACCTACTACAATCTGTCAGATTTCTGTAATAGATTTTCAACTTTATCGCTAAAGTATAAGGTTCAATGTTGATTGGGAAAATTTGACAGTTAGGTGTAGGTAGGTTGATGTGCTGGCGTCTGTACCTACATAAACTCACGCCTTCTTTCCAAGGGAAGGAAGGTCTTGCCGCGTTGTAGGAGTTTACAGGCAGAACCTACAGAACGCCTCCTGCTACGATCCTTACATACTCCTTTTGCCCCGTTTAAGTTCATACATGAATGAAAACGGGCGCACATGACCTTTTAAAGAACGTCACCAATAAGGTAACTATACATATTATGTCTTCCTAGGGCGTCCTCTGCCGGCGTTTCCACTCACATCTGCCTTATAAATAACTTTTGATAATTTATAATCGCCCTTCATTCATCCTCTCAAAATGACCAAACCATCTAAGCCTAATCTTTTTAATTTCTGTCACTACGTCTTCTTTTAAAGCGCACCATTCCTCTCCCTATTGTCTGTGCTATTGTTCATACCTAGTCACACTACACATGCTTCGCAAGGAAAGTATTTCCACAGCATTTATTCTACTTTCATACTCCTTGTGCCATACCCAATATTCACTTCCATACCTACTTAAGCATAGGCCATTGTGAGCAGCCAGTCGACCCTTTTTGGACATCAAGTGGTTGATCATAATCGCATGTATAGCACCATTCACTTTATTCCCCGCACTAAAGTTAGCAGGGGTATGTGTGTAGTAAGTAACTAAAACTATTAAAAAAAAAACTATTTAAATAGGTACAGCTTACCCTTAATTATTGACCAATTAAACCAATGAATAATACGCACACTTTAACATCTCAACAAACAGTTTTATCAACGACATTGACACAATTAAACGTGTTTACCTACTTTATTTTAACGGAATCATGAGATTACTTTGCTGCTGTGCATTTTCTATCTCTTTATTTTTCGTAATTTCGTGCTACGATTTATATGAAGGAGATCACTTTCGTGCACGCATGACTTATAGGCAAGTGAAAAAGCATGGCCTGCTGTTTTTCAAGCGAAAAGAAACAGTGGATCTTGAATATCCTGTAGGAACGTTGATCAAAGGTATTGCAATTATTGACCTTGATCCAGAGAAACGAGGGACTGTGAATATACTAGCTGGAGGGCTGAATTGTAATTACGTCTATATTATGTTGGAAAGTGAAAGAAGTGCTGGACTCAGATACACTATCGAAATTTATCAATAAGTGACCCATTCTAATAATCCAGAAGGCCAGAATTATGAAACCCACCACATAGGTTTGATGTTGAACGAACAAATTGATTGATGACAGAATATCTACAAGCTGTTTTGTGTAATTTATAGTGCATACTTACGCAATATCACTATCGTTCTTGTTATCTGAAATAACCCAGTGTCGCAGTTATTTATCAGTGTTTATTTCGTCTAGTTACACTAACATTTGTTTAGATTTTAACCAAACAGTGAGTTGTGATAATATTATTGATAATGACAATCTTTTGCTGAAATTGAACTCTGCGTCGGAAAAAACATTTCCATTACAATGAATATGAACGTATCCTAAACCAAAAACTAATTACATTTCTCTCGAACGCAGTTTTCTACTAGCAATCTGATTGGTCTATATTTACGTAAGTAGACGTCAACCAATCACATCTGACCAGCCATTTTCCTGCACCTGTCAAACCCAAATGTCAAACAATTCTGAAACAAATCTCAAGAATTTCGCGATTATTGTAACAAAAGTGTAAGAAATATTAGTCAAATTCCGTTTTAAAATGTCGGAAAATGGGCACGATGCGTAAGAAAACTCAAGTGTCATTCGTGATAAGAGATGAGGAGGAACGGCGGCATAAAAATGGTGTTAGTTCATTGCAACTCGATCCAATACAGGGCCGATTGTATTCGGCCGGTCGGGATGGAATTATTCGTGTATGGAGTACTGCGACTGGTGTCCAGGACCGGTACGTGCAGAGTATGGAGCACCACACTGACTGGGTGAACGATATCGTGTTATGTTGCGGCGGTAAAAACTTAATAAGCGCTTCGTCAGATACGACGGTAAAGGTATGGAATGCTCCAAAGGGATTCTGTATGTCTACGTTACGGACTCATAAGGACTATGTACGTACTTTAGCGTACGCTAAAGACAAGGAACAGGTCGCCAGCGCGGGCCTTGATAGAGCAATCTTTCTTTGGGATGTTAACACATTGACTGCTTTGACTGCCAGTAACAATACTGTGACCACATCTAGTCTGGTTGGCAACAAGGAGTCTATATACAGTCTGGCTATGAATCCTCCTGGAACTATCCTAGTAAGTGGTTCTACAGAAAAAGTTCTCCGTGTATGGGATCCAAGAAACTGTTCAAGACTTATGAAGTTAAAAGGACATGCGGATAATGTTAAAGCCTTAGTTATAAGCAGAGATGGAACGCAGTGTGTATCAGGCAGCTCAGACGGCACAATTAAATTGTGGTCTTTATCACAGCAGCGGTGTGTTTCTACTATAAGAGTACATTCTGAAGCAGTATGGGCATTATTAGCTACAGAAACCTTTACGCACATCATTTCGGGCGGAAGAGATAGACTAGTCATTATAACGGAACTACGAAACCCTGATAACTTTATGATAGTATGTGAAGAAACTGCCCCTATACTTAAACTGTGCTTTACAGCAGACAACACTGGAATTTGGGTGTCAACTTCCGAATCAGATGTACGCTGCTGGAAACTGCCTCCTTTAAATTCTTTAGACATGTATAACCAAAACAATTATAATACAAATAATGTGTATCAAACACAGCCTATGCATCACATTCCTGGCGGACCCGCAATAAAGCATTACACAGTATTAAATGATAAAAGACATGTAGTTACAAAAGATACTGCAAACAATGTAGCCCTATATGATGTGTTAAAAGCTTGCAAACTAGAAGATTTAGGAGAAGTAGACTATGAGGAGGAAGTGAAGAAAAGATTCAAGATGGTTTACGTACCAAATTGGTTTAACGTAGATTTGAAGACTGGGATGTTGACCATACATTTGGGGCAGGACGAAACGGACTGTTTGAGTGCATGGGTTAGTGCGAAAGAGGCTGGTTTGACTACAGAGAATGATCAGAAGGTGAACTTCGGTGCGTTACTGTTGCAAGCCCTGTTGGATCATTGGAACCATCCAAATAGGGTGAATGAAGCGGGACAGAGGGTGATTGGGAATAATTACTTTAATGTACCACAACATACACCTCTAATTTTTAGCGAAGTTGGTGGGAGGACACTTTATAGACTGCAGGTTAGTTAAGCTTCATTATGTAGAAAGAAAATACGTTTACTACCGGTAAACATGACATAAAAAGTACACAAACAAAAAAAAATAAGTTGGAGGGAAAACATCGGTCACATCCACACAACACTGTATTATATTATGACCTATGAGAACGTAGCAACAGGTTCATAACTGCATTTGATTCTGTGTTATCAAGTGGTTTACTATACTAGCAAATTACATAACGTAACACCACACTTGTAATCCCCAAACAGTTAGGCAGAGATGTGCCTATAGTACACCCACATTCCGCCAGTTATGTTTTAGTCCCACTTAATAGGGACGAGCTTATTGCCATCAAATAGGCACTACTCTCTCTAACCAAGCTCACCGAGGGGAGGCCTGTGTCCCAGCAGTGGGAACATTATAAGCTGACTATGTTATGTTATGTAAGGCACTAATCCAGACTCTGGGCTGCTACTGAGAAGTTCCTAACGGAAAAACCCAATAACACTTTGTCTGTCCTGGAAATCAAACCCAGGTTAACATGCTCAGCAGTAACGCTTGGGAACACTAGACCTAACACAAATTATGGTGTAAATAATTAACAACATTTTGTAGATATGGTTCATTTTAATTAGACATAATATGAGCATTTGCACCTTCATAGAGCACAAAAAATTAACAATACTTAAAACTAAACTTTATGCACAAGTAAAAAAAGAATACAGTTCTCTACCAGTTAACCTTAGGGTGATGCACAGAGGAAACATGGCAGCTGCAAAATAAGGGATCGATAACACGAAAATAACTATACAATCTTTGTCCATTTTTTATATTATGATAAAAAAAACACTTCTTAAATGTCATTTATTATCTTCTTTGCACTTGTTTTATGATTATTATTGTATCTTCTTCGTGTCGTGGTCCTCATGTAGTTTCTTGCCTAGGGGCTGATGTGATTCGCCTCACGATTTCTCGCCACTTACTCCGATTTCTGGTATTTTTTGTGCACTCTTACAAGGGATCACCCACTATGGATTTAATTTGGTCAGTCCATGTCATGGGTGAGCGTCCGCGTGGTCTAGTGCCCTCCACTCTCGTGGTGTAGCCGCATTTCGGCTATTAGCCGTGACATATATATTTATTTATATAGATAAGTATGTATTACTATTATATGGTTTGTGTATGTATTTATTTATTGTATAATTATGTAAATGGTAGACCACAGACTGCCTGCAGTATTGTCTCTCCTTTCACCTTTGTCTTTAAAAGATCGCTTTTAGTAATAAGACCGCCCATTGTGTCACGCCTTATCTGTAATATTTACCTATGGTGTACCATAACAAAGCATATTCTTTTCTATAACTAATATACTTACATAATGTTCATGTATTTTTTTGTTTGTTTATTAAGTATAATACTATAAACTAATACTGGTTTTCATAAATGTCATCTATTATTTATTTCTTTCTTTCGTTACAATGTGCTGCAATACTAATTTTTAACAGAGTTACAGAACTGTTTGTTTGCTATAATTGAATGCAAAACTATGACGTTATCTATGTCTCAATTTTTATCTATAAACTCTAAAGCGATATAATATTTAATTCCCTATTTCCAGGTTGGCGACGCCGGCGGTGAAACAGAAGGCAACCTCCTTGTAGAGACAGTACCATCCTGGGTGGTCGACGTTGCCATAGAGATGGCGGCTCCTAAGCTAAACAAGCTTCCATTCTATCTGCTGCCACATTCCAGCTGTCAGAGCAAGCAGGATCGACAGAAGAAGGTATTATAATATTATGTTGAATCTGTTACTGCATATGCTGCATATGAGAGCAGTGGTGGCCCACTTGGAAACGGCTGCAACTTACGAGTTGTAGCCTTGTAGGTCGTAGGTTGGAACTCAGTTATGCGCTTTACTTTATGTAAATTATTTCATCACCACTGCTCTCAAACCAGTGTACGAAATTATTGTGAGGAAATGTTAGGACATTTCCTCACAATAATTTAACCAAAAATTCATAGACATGTGACATCTACCAACCCACACTGGGCCCGCGTGGTGGATTACGGCTCTCTCCCTCTCACGGAGAGGAGGCCTGTTTCCCAGCAGTGGGAAAATTATGGGTTGATTTTGCTATACACAGAACTTTCTGGAATTAATTCTGTAAATGATGGTGAAAATCGCATTAATGAATTTAGCAGAACTTCGCGTTTACACAGACATACACAAGCGCCTTTAATGTGTAGATGCAGGTGAATCAAAAATCATACATAACGCTAAAGTGGATGGTTGATTACATGTAAATTATCTAGGTTTGTCTATTCAAGTATAAACAACATCAAATATGGTATGAAAAGAAAGCGTAACTGAAGCACATAATTGAATCCATGATAGACAGAGTTTGAATATGCATTGTGTTTCATTTCGGGCCTTTTATTCTAGCCCAGTGCCTTGTATAAGACCTAAGAGTTAATGCCCATTGGCCATTTGTGAGGCGTACAAGGGAATATGTATTATTAATTTACCATGGATCTTATAAATCATACTTTAACAATCCAATAAACAAAATCCGTAGCGTACAAGACTTACTTACATTATAAACGAGAAAATAACTATCTGTCTTTTACCTTTCACTCCTAAACTACCGAACTAATCATTATCAATTTGACAAATAGGTAACCCGGGTCCTAGAGAATGGACATAGGCTATTTTTCGTCCTGTATATACGTATGAAAAATGATAAAGGACATAATACGCAGACGAAATCGCGGGCAGCAGCTAGTAATAAAAATATATTGTATTATTTATCGCATATCAATATGTTACCCATCCTTAAACAACGATTTTCTGTTCTCAACATTTTTTCCCTTCAAATTTTCAGGATCGTCTAGTAGCAAACGACTTCATCCAATGCCGTAAAGTAGCGGAACACGTGGTGGAAAAGATCGTGGGTGGAGGTGACGTGAACGGAGCGAGCGCTGGCAGCGGACGAGGTAGTGCCGATGAGAACAGCGCGACCGACGCGCCCGAAGAACGGGTCGAGTTGCTGTGCTGCGATCAGGTGAGAATAATAATCAACGTTGTTAAAATCAAAATATTATATTTCACATAAACCTACATGGGCACTTATGAAACGTCAGAAGCTAGGTGCACGGTTCCAATTGGTTGATTCCTATGGAGAAGAACCGGCAAGAAACTCCACTGTTACTCTTTTAAAACTAATTGGACGTAGTTTAGCAGTAAGGACTCAACCCACAATACGTCTTTTTTGACTTATCGAGGTTTTTACTTTAGGTGTGTACAGTGTATTGCTGTAATGATGTTGTATTTTTGTATATTTTGCCCTTACATGATTATATTTCAAAATATTCCAAATACAACATCATTACAGCAATACACTGTACACACCTAAAGTAAAAACCTCGATAAGTCAAAAAAGACGTATTGTGGGTTGAGTCCTTACTGCTAAACTACGTCCAATTGGCTTTTACAATGTTTTAAAATTACAGTAGATATGGGAGGACAGCATAGGCCTGTCAACAAGTACCAGGTACTTGATAAAATAAAAATTGGTCTACAGATCTAAAGCCTGCCTTGTTGGTTGTCTGGAGATCTGAGCATCTGCATAGCTATTCACAATCACTCGATACGCTTCCATACAATAACGAACATTAATCAATGTTATCGTAGGAGTCCTCTAAACGCTGTATACAACTCAAAAACCCGAAAATTTTGTCAGTTTAAATCAAATAGACGACCGCTATTCTTCCGGCAGCTGTTTGCTGTCGGGGGCAAGGCAAATCATAGGGCCAATTCTTGCAATCTCATCTCGGCGACAATCATGTCAAAAATGTGGGGAAATTAGAGGTATTTTTGACAGATTGAGACTGAGATCAGACTGAATGTTCTTAAAATTATGAGAATTGCCCCTCAAGTTATCGAAATGTGTAATTTTCAATACGATAGCCTGTCGGATAGTTGTGAATAGCTATGCTGGACCCATTTCTCATTGTTATTGAGTTTTTTCCTTTGGAAATTTTTCGGTAGCAGTCCAGAGTCTGGATTTGTGCCCGGTTAATAGCAAAGTGTTCTCCAAGCAGTCCACATTCCAGAAGCCGCATAACTGAGACGTAGTATGTTGTCGCGATCCTCAGCATTGACGGAAAGACGAAGAAAATTAGCAATTGGCTCACCCCCTGATACATAGTTCGCTAAGACCGAAAAGATCTTTAGAAACAGTTCGGCTTCTTAGAACGTCGTCTCTGCCACTCATTTCTATATCAGTCTCTTCCTAAAGCTTGATGTGTCGTACTATTTGAGCTAATAAAATTAGAGTTTGCAAAAAGAAAAAGTATGGCAAAAAGTTCAAACATCTTTGACCCAAAATTCAGCTGCGCGAACTCCGCTCAGTGACGCAGTCTCAGATCATCAAATGCACAGGTGACACATGCGGCGCAGGATGGAAGGTGGGCCATTATCTGTGGGGAGGTGCCGCATACGCACTTTCAGATCTGAGCCGTCCGTGAACCTCTATCTGTGGAGATTGTCTTTGCTACGGCCGACTTAGGTTCGAAGTCTATTTAGATATTTCCAAGTAACGCGTGCCCAGGCGGAAGGCTCTCACGCACTCAAGAAATTTTTGTCGGCTCTTTGGCCTCTGGGGCACTGACACGTAATTGTGCATTGGGTGCACCCAATATTTAGTTTTAGTACCTATTGTATATGCCTACTTAATATTATTGAATAATAAATCAATTTAATATTTCAGGTGCTGGACCCCAACATGGACTTGAGAACAGTCCGTCACTTCATATGGAAATCCAACGTGGAGTTTACACTACACTACCGAGTATTAAAACAATGAAACATACCATACCTCTCAGGAACCCAGTTCAGGAAGTATTGCACCTTCCACTGTATGTATAGACTGTGACGTAGTGTGATAAGTGACCGGTTTTTTTTGGTTTTTCAAAGTGGTTTTTAGGAGTGGTGGTTTTTTGTGGCAGGTGTAGATTATATTGAGTAAAAGGGCGTTTCGTGGGTCAATTAATATTACCCTGTAAACCCCTGTAACATGTTATCAACTAAAACTGTCCAATTTGATACATTGGAAGCAATATTTTAAAATGCTTAAAATTTGTTTTAACCATGCAGCTTTCGATTTTGTTAATTGCATATTTTATGTGGCTATGTAAGCAAGATTGTTCAAGATTTTTTTTATAATCTGGACTCACCATAAAAAACCACTATTCCTACAATGAAACATAACTTTCCAATGTCATCATCTGCATAGCCTTTACCCAACTATGTTGGAGTCGGCTTCCAGTCTAACCGGATGCAGCTTAATACCAGTATTTTACATGAAGCGACTGCCTATCTGACCAGAAGCTGTCCAATGTACTGTTGCAAAGGTATACCAATTCAATTTAATTGATAAACAGACCAATTCAGTGATGATCAGTTATTTGACTTTAGTTTCAACTTTTCAAGTAGTTATAGAAGTAGCTACAGTTTTATACATTTAATTGAAATTAAAAATGTGTTATTATTATTATTACAAGTATTTTATGGTATAATTCGTGGCATGTTGACAAGAATAAATCTGCCAAATACAATACTGAATCTAATGTGAAAATATTTGCCGTAATTGAAAAATACTTTTGTATGCAAGAAGCAAGAACATTAGATATCTATAGAATTGTTAGTTTCTGTAAACATTGAAGTACAGCGTGATTCGAACTTTACGGCGGCTCTGACGTGCGCTACTCGCTGCGAAGTACCTCATCCCTCACACCCGCTGATAGGTGAATTTGTTACAGCGCAGCGTCTCGCCTCGTGTTCCGAGCCGCTATAATGTTTAGTTTAGGCTGTAACCATAGTTGTTCGAAAAGTTATAAAAAACGAAAGGATGTTGAAGCATTACCAATATTAACACATATACTTATAATTGTGTAGATATTATATGTAATAATCCTTTCCTCTCACTCACTCTTGGTTTCTTAGGCTGAGATTTATTACATTACTTAACTCGTGCTTTGACTTAGACACGTTCCCATCTCTGTCTTGTACGTTTAGTTTGACAGTTGTGGGACAGTGATAGAAAAATGCTAAGTATAAGTATGTGCTAAGTAATTTTTATAGATCTCGGCCTTAAAGCTTAATCAAGTCTCTGACTTGTCAAAACTGCTGTCAACTTTTGTGTTGTCATAAAAGTAACAGAATTGACAAGACATCTACATGAAATAGGCTTCTAGAAATTGATAAATACAATAGCTAAGAATAATTATGTTCTTAGAATTAGTATTGCCAAATCCTAATTGAGGACGAAAAATGGAGTCTACTGAAGTGAGAATAACGCGTTCTCATTGGTTCAAACCCTACCCAATGAATTATGACCAATGAGAACGCGACATTCATTTGTCAAATTGGGTGGGAAACGCCATTTTTTTTAATTCACGGATCGGTAGTAAGTCGGCTATATACATATAAGCTAAGATAATACTTAAAAACAAGCTTTAAACGTATTAAAGCGACTTGCTAAATAACTCGTTTTAAAGCTTAAATATAATCGAAAACGACTGTTAATTAATTACAATAAAATATAGTAGGAAATACCGTATTAGGGTGTGTTTACATCGACGAATGTGACTCGACTGATCTGATACATTTTTTTTATGGAAAGCGTCTTGTGCGTGCCCTGTCCATAGACAAATAGTGTTTTTTCGGAACCAATTTGGAGGTGTACACACCCTTATAGTTAATGCAAGAATAAAAGGTGTCACACCTACAATTAGAAATAAAATACGCAAACTAATAATACGTGTAAGGGAAGCTAAATATCATACATAATTATTACCACAGATTATAAATGAATAGGTACAGTGTTCGTAAGTCCATAGAATAGAAAACTGTTTGTCTTTTAGATGCTGGTATTACCTATATTTCTAGTACTCTTGCCGAGATTTATTGTAAAAAAATATATTTTGATAATTAATCCCGAATATGATGACCCCTATATAAACGTATATATTAATATATCAGATATTAAATTATTAATAAAAATAAATGCATTAGTTATCAAATATTCAAATTGATTAAGGTGAAAGCGCCAGGGTAGCCTGCGAAATTCAAGTTTTTTTTTGCTTTTTGCAGGACTACCTTAGCGCATCCCCCTTAAGTATAATTATTTAAACGAAAGTATGCATTATCAAAAACACACTCATAAACAAAATAACTGCCATGTCAAAATTATATCAATTATTTGAAAGGTGCTTCAAAACAGCTTGTGTATTCAAATTGTATTATATATTATACCTACGTATTTATAGGTTTTGTACAGACGCCAGCACATCAACCTACCCCAAACTCTCAAATTTTCCCAATCAATTTTGAACCTTATGCTTTAGCAATAAAGTTGAAAATGAATTAAAGAAATTTGACAGATTGTAGTAGGTTGATGTGCCGGCGTCTGTAGGTACACAAACGCCAATTTAGCCAGCCAGTCCGTGAAAAGTTAGGTGAAGTGAGCTGTCACTAGTGTCAATCCCTAGCATCTTGTGGAATGACAGCTCACTTCATCTACGTTTTCACTGTGAGATGTCTACTGAACAGACGGGCAGATCACATTAGAAAATAACAAAATGGCGACAGGTGAAACTTATTTTCACTAATCGCATGGAAAAATTGTGTTTGTGTATAGAGTTATTTATTGGATTCCATACTAATATTATAAATGCGAAAGTAACTATGTCTGTCTGTTACCTTTCTACGCTTTAACGGCTGGCTAGATTTGGATGTTTGACACGCGGATAGACCATGACCTGGGCATGCAAGGACTTACAGCGTTTGTCCACCGCCACCGTCAACGAGAAACGAGATTATTCGAAACGAACGCGACGTCACGTTGATAAACGTGCGGTGGACATGCAGTCACCATAAATGTATGTATTATAACTTCGGCGCCGTCATCTCGCTCTCGTTGACGTCCCGCTGAGGTGGCGGTGGACAAACTGCCTTAGGATATTTTTTATTCCGATAGTACTTCCCGTGGGATAATTTCCGACCTCCACGCGGACGAAGACGCGGGCAAAAGCTAGTATAATATACTCGCAGATTTGTTCATATAATATTGTATATCACACATCTACCTACATATTTAGAAAAATGTATTATTGTAATTTGTATTTGTTACTATTCAAAAAATTATAATTATTATCTGTCCGAATTTTGAAATGATAAGTGACATACTCGTACCTATCTTAATTTAATTTTGATGGAAACCTATTGCCAGTGTTATCATTTTTATCAAAGTAGTGGATACTATCGGTCGATCTTGAAAGTAGCGTGTTCATGACACAGATAATTATTGTTTTGTTGCGAAAAAAGGATGGCGATATTCTTTCTGTATAGGTACTAACTACGTTTAGGGCCGATTTTTCAATAGTCACATAACTTTTTTATCTGAGGAATAAATATTGTGGTTTGACAGCTTTTGTATAGAAAATATGTCAAACATCCATGTTTCTTCTTCAGATAAAAGTTATCTTACTATTGAAAAATCAGCCGTAATGAATTCATAATAGGGCTCGAACTCTCGGCAGAAAAGATCTCGAAAAACAAATCGCTAAGTCGGTATTACTGTGCAACTATCTGTACTAGTTCCACGATCGACCGCTAGAGGCGCTTCAGTTGTCTCAAACTTGTTATCATAAGCAGCTATATCAGTGAAAACCCACGACCATTGTTCAAATGGGTTCTAGCAACTAAAATAATGTTCTTGTCAAATAGTTTTAAGTCACAATATACTTAACTAAAGTTGATGACGCGAAAAATAAGATTGTAGATGCTCTAGAGACGTCTACCATCTATGAATTGTGACATGCTTGTAATTATACTATTTGAAATAAAGTTGTTAATTTAAAATCGTGTTTTTACTTATTTCTTTCTACATAATCGGTTCCAATGTTACTGCCGGAAGCGCTAGGATTAGGCCTCCTTCCCTATCTGTGATAATTAAATTGGGTCAGTGCTGGTTGGGTAAGTACAGACGCCAGCTGAGCACATCAAGCTACCCGAAACTGTAAAATTTTCCCAATCAACTTTGAGCCTTATGCTTTGGCGATAAAATTGAAAATCTATTAAAGAAATTTGACAGATTGTAGTAGCTTGATGTGCTGGCGTCTGTACATAACAGTTCTTTCACTGTGGTTTTACCTTTGACAGCAACGAGATTACAAGCAAAACCAGGGGTAAAAGGACTACAACTTTCAAATAGAATGTGTGCGAACGTTTAATTAAGCGCGGCAACGGGGAGCATACACCCCCGCGCTAGCACGACAGTGGACGAAGCACAGAACACTTACTCCTAGCGGAGGGGATGAAGTAACGTATGTCTATACGCCACGCTTGTAAACGTTTTTAATTGTTTTCTGTTTCACGTTTCGCTTTTACTTTTTAACGTGTGTTATAATAATTGAAATAGACCCAACAAACAACCCTGAAAAAAACTTACCTACAAGTAGGTAAATACCTTAACCTCTGTAGCCACTGACCGCTCTATTAAACAACTTGTATAATAGAGGTCAGTGTCTGTAGCTCTAACAGTAGCAGGCAGCTTGGCATCTGCGGCTTAGAAACGGCATCTCACATCTGTCTGTTCAATAACCAAAGAAGTATATTCAAACAAGTATGTACAGACGCCAGCACATCAACATACCCCTAACTGTCAAATTTTCACAATCAACATTGAACCTTATGCTTTAGCGATAAAGTTGAAAATCTATTACAGAAATCTGACAGTTTGTAAAAGGTTGATGTGGTGGCGTCTGTACAAAGTTTTTATTATTACTGAATTTCTTAACGAAAGAGTGATAATGATAATTATGATCAATCAATTTCTGAACAAACCGTTTACCGTCACGTTAGCTGTCAGTGTCATTTGTCAATTCTAAGATAACCTGCAAACTTATTTTCCTCAATGAAAAACTAAGAATATTTACAGAAAAATGAGTGGAAGACTCATATTACGGTCTTTATACTGTAATTTTACAACAAAAACACCTTTGAAACACAGTTTCCTTACCAAAAATAGGTTATACGTCGGTTTATTTCGAGTTTCCTGCAATGGTTACTGTACCAAACCAAATGCTGTAATTGAGGAGAAGAAACACTGTAATATAGGAACTATTGGTCATGTAGACCATGGTAAGACTACCCTGACTGCTGCCATAACGAAGGTATTGGCTAACGATGGGTTAGCACAGTATGTATCTTATGATGAAATTGATAGAGCGCCGGAGGAAAAAGCTAGAGGTAAGAGGGTTTTATCTGTTAGTTTATGTTAATACTATCGTAATTATGTAAGTGTAGTGTTTGTAAATAAAACAAATTTTATTCAGAAACAATTTTAAGAGTTATTGATATAGAATAGTTGTTAAGCAACTATCAATATAGGCGAAGGTCAATCTTGTATGGGGCAGTAAATAAAATTAACAAATTTGCTCTAAAAAACTATGCTTCTTTATTATTATTTAATTTTATTTTACATACCTACTCTACTTACACCAGAAATAAATTAAATTAGGAAATCTAGTCTAAAAAGAGAAAGAATGTGAAGAAAGTAGGTACCTATATAGTTTAGTATAAGTTGATAACTTTATGGTATTGTTTTTACCCAAACAATCACTCTTAAACTTCAGTGAGTGATTGTTTGGGTAGTTTAATAATCACCATATATCTGATCAAATACTTTTTTTTATCTAAAGGCCAAAGCTTCAGTATGTAAGTATCAAGTTTTATGCAGCAAATCGCCATATTTTTACAAAATAGCCTTATTTCCAACAAATATAATTTCGTGAGCTGTTTTAAATGCTTATCATAATTATAAGATTGTTTTATAATATTATTTGCCACATATTGAATTTTGATCAACATACAACAGTGCTGAAATTTTCAAAGAAGTAAGACATTTTGAACTTTGCAGGCTATGTCGACGGATCCCCTTAAGTTTTGTATGTATTTGCATTTACAGGTATTACAATAAACGCAGCACACATTGGCTACAGCACAAAACTACGTTCATACGCCCACACCGACTGTCCCGGACATGCAGACTTCATAAGGAACATGATATCAGGAGCGTCTCAGATGGATGCGGCTGTTCTCGTAGTTGCCGCTAATGATGGACCGATGCCACAAACAAGAGAGCATCTGCTGTTGGCAAAGCAAGTTGGGATACAGTATATATTGGTGTTTATTAATAAGGCTGATTTAGTTGATAATGAGGTGAGTCCTGCAAATATTAATTAATGAAACACTTGAAGACAGTACATAGGTATTAAAACAAATTGACCAAAGACCTTGGATTCTTCTCTTTTACAAATTGAATACTGCATCCACGATTTAGTTTCCAAACATGTAAATAAAAACGTGTTTTTTTAAACAACACCCCCATATTTTGTTCTGTTTGCACTATAATATTTTAACCTGACTGCGGGGCAGCGAAAGACGGAATCTTGAAAAAAAAATTATGTGCAGTGACCATGTGGGGTATAGAAATAAAGGGCTTAAGACGATTCCAAAAAAAAAAATAACTAAATAAACCCAATAGCATGACTTTTTCAATAGTAAAGTCTAGTCAGTCTGAAATCAACTTAATTTGCCATAAAATAAGTTGATATTTGTTTAAGTGAAAATTACATCAATTGAAAACAAGGATTCAGGTATTTAATACTAGGGTTCTAGTAGAATGTTATATAGAATCATACTACTACTGGCATAGTACCTCTCCTTCTCCTTCCTTTCTCCTACAAATGTTTCATACTTACCGCAAAACGTCCCGACATGTCGTACAAAAGTTCTAAAAGGTACTTAAAACTTGAATACGTCTTCTTTTTTACATCATTCTCACATATTATTATAAATTCAACATTTTAATGATGTAACTAATATTTTTGGTAAAAATATCATTTAAAAGAGTGTCCATGGAGTTTCTTGCCTGTTCTTCTACATAGTTACCTACTCTTTGGAATGGGCAGCTTCATTTTTATTTGACTGACCGACTTCTTGACTATTCAAAAGTGCCTGTAAATGGTTTAATTGAAATAAATGCGTTGAGTTTGAGTTTGAATTATTATGTTTCAGTTACTAGAACTAGTAGAAATCGAGATGAGAGAGCTGTTGTCAGACTTTGGTTACGATGGAAACAAAGTGCCCATGATTTGTGGATCAGCGTTAAAGGCATTGAATGGTGATGAGTCAGAATTCGGTAAGATTACGCGTACAATAGAAACTTGATTATGTAGACTTTTGTTATCCGGATTCACGAATATACGGATGTGACACTCGCGACTTACTGCAGGCAAGTCAGACACTCATGGGTCACTCGCAACTTTCAAGCCTCAAGTGTCACGGTTATCATACACTTGTTCGGGTCGGCACATTCAGTTCGGCAGTATTTTGTTGACAACAAAGCCGATCCGAACAAAAGAAAATTAGGACACATTATGTTATGGTTATACAGTGTACATAATCCAATATTTTGTAACATCCCATAAACCTGTTATGCAAATAAATCAATTTGAATTAAGCACATGTTCTGCTTTTATTCGGCTCGTGCCGAACGGCAAACTCCGTTCGGCATCGACCCTCGCTGTATTTTGTTCGGGTCGGCTCGGCAGAATTCGAGCCAAGTTAAGCGATTTTTTCCGTGTATATCAACACACATTTGCATTTTGACGCCCGGCTGTGCCGAATCATGCCGACCCGAACAAGTGAACAGCACGCCTAAAGACAATCACGACATCTTTAAGTGTGTCTTACGCTCTCGACGTCCTACCTACATGTTGTCGATTTTGCTAACAAAAGGTTACATTTTCTCCTTGATCATACTTATTATGAAAAAAGTTACTTTGTTTATTGATAATCAATAATAATTAATTCCCTTTTCTGCTTACCATATTTTCAAGTTTCAATCTCCTTACATTACAGGCGCGCCATCAATACGCAAACTCCTCTCAACAATGGATGAATACGTACCCCCCATAGTGAGGGACTTAACCTCCCCCTTTCTAATGCCCATAGACAACGCGTTCACAGTCCCAGGAAGAGGGACCGTTGTCGTTGGGACCATAAAAAGAGGTATTATGAAGAAAAATGCTGAAGCTGATTTGTTGGGCTTTGGAAATAACATTAAGACTACTATTTCTGATGTTCAGATATTTAAGAACAGTGTACCTGAGGTTTGTATTTGATGTTTCGATTTAAATAAAAATATTTGTGTCATTTCGGCCGACCTCAAAATTGAAAATGTTATCTGCCTTGTGATGTAGAATTTACACCATTTTACAAAATTGTTTAGGAATAAAACGTCCGAGTTATTTCAGCCACGCCACTGGTAGGTCAAAGTAGAATATGTAAAATTTTGCCCCCCTAGTTCGATTTGGTGGGGCAGATTCCACTGGTCTAAGATCTTGCTGGATTCTGCCTAGATTGTTGGCTTTTTCAGGTCTGATTTTTTTTTTATTGAATCATATCAGCAGATTGTAGAACTACAAATACTGTAGAACAGTTACCTATTACATTATCTATCGTTACTTTCAGGCATTAGCCGGTGACAACGTAGGAGTCCTACTACGCGGCATGAAATTGAAATCAGTTGAAACAGGCATGCTCCTCACAGCCTCAAAGAGTTGTTTCCTGAGCAACCATTACAAAGCTAAGATATACTTCTTAACGAGGAACGAGGGTGGTAGAAGGAAGCCGATATTTTCTAAGTATTCCCAACAAATGTTTAGCGGTACCTGGAATATTGCGGTTAGGATTGATTTGGGTAAGTGCATTGCATTCGATATAATAAACTGGTTTACACTCTCTGGTTGTCACGCAGCCACTAAGCAATTTATGTTTTGTACTAGTAATTACGGGTTCGAATACTGTACGGAACAGATATTTGTTATAGCCTACTGGTTAATGCATCCAGTATACAGAGGCGAAATCCAAGTGTGTACCTACTGACAATGTTTTAACTAAAGTTATCTTTCCTTCGGCATAAAGAAGGGCAATGCTTCTAGTATACTTTTGTGAAGTCACAGTCTCTAATAAGCGACTCACTTGCTCTAAATACCAGAATAATATGGTTATCAACCCTACTCAATCAACTACTAATTCAACTCTAATTCAATTTAGTTTTAGCCTATAGTTTCTCCGAGCTGTTTAGGAGCCTCTCGTTATAATCTTTTCTCGTTATGTTCGTAGTTGTTCTTTCAGATGTTTCCCAAAAAAAAAAAAACTAAGTGTAACTGTAAAACTAAGCAACTGCTAAGATGTAACGTAAAAATGTAATAACCCTTTCTCCAGATCCATCACTTCACATGATGATGCCCGGTGACCACGGAGAAGTGTACCTAACTCTTCTCGAAGACATGGTTATGACTGTAGGTCAGCCTTTCACCGTCAGAGAGAACAATGTAACTGTAGCTACAGGAATAATCACTGATACATTAACTTCAATTAATGTGCCTAAAGGAAAACTAGGAAAGGTTGTCTTGAAGTTGGAAGAATGAATGTTTAGTATGTAGTTTGTAGATATTGTTAATAAATTATTTATAGAAAGGAAACGGTTTTATTTGGAACATAAGTGTTACTGACAGGAACGAATTCTGGTCTAAAAAGCTACATGACGTCGCTTTTACGGACAACAAGCATAAAAGCGCTCAATAGTCGGCTTGAAAATGATTTTGAGTCTTATTTTCATACCTTTAGCACTCACATTTCGTTGATATCGTCACAAGGGGATTTCAGCATACCGCGGGAAGCTGCGGTATGCCACAAAAGGTTTTGGCCGCATCCGATTAAGACGTGTACGTTACCCTAGCAGGAAAGTAGCTCCTAGAGTGATATGAGTGGAACGTATAATTAGTGCGTAATCTGCTGTAAATGTGCGCCAAATAAAAAATTTGTGCGCTTTGTCGTTTTGGAAAAAAACGGAAAAAACGATTCCTGCTAGGGTAACGTTTTTCCAGCAGGAAAATTCTAAACGAATGATCGGAGAGAGAAATATTGTGCATGGGCAGAGAGCTTATATTTGTGCAAAAATGTGCGCTGAAAATATAATTTGTGCGTCTTCAGGTTTTTGAGATATTGAGTTTCCTGCTGGAGTGACGTTTTGCAGAATCGTGTATCTCTAAAACTATTGTATGTGCGCCTGTAGAATAAACATACACGAGTAGCCCTTAATTTGTGCGTATTTGTGACAGAATTAGATTCAAGAAAATATTTATAATTTTCAAGTAATCGCGCTTTTTTGAAAAAGCGAAAACATGTCACAGCGCCTAAACGAGAAAACGTATAAGATCGCTGAAAACTGTGTTCGGTCCTTCTTGATGCTTATAATAACCATAACAAGTTTCAAAAGTGTACGTGCATGCTTTATTGAATAAAATTGCCTAAAGTCAAAACGACGGGGTCGTAACTTTGACGGCAAAATACAAGAAATCGGCTCAACCCAAGGTGTGTAGTTTAAACCAAAAATTAGTGCGTCTAGTCAAGAATATATAGTTAAAATGTTCAGCTTGGAATGTTTCGCATTCAGTAGATATAAGCAAAAAACATAACATGTAAACAACGGCTGGTTATCCGACCAAATTCGAATGACCACAAAAAAGCGACGGATTCATACATATCGATGGTCTTCTTTATTGGTCGTATTAAACCTAAGCTGTTGTCCGTACAGTTGCGTTCAAACATTTGTTTGCAATTATATGACCTAGTTTTGAGGGAGATTCAGCTTTGCAGATTTCGGCGAGTCACGTGTCGATCGTATAGCATAATTATTTACTTTACTAGTAATATAATATTATTAAGTTTAAAAAGCAAGAAATAAAAGTTAATTTAAAAAAACCCCGACTCAAACAAAAACCTCTAAAAACTAAAAAATAATATATTATTGGCCCTTTAAGTTTAATATAAGTTGCAGGAAATATTTTGATCCAAGCGTCCTCACGTCGGGGTCACCTCATCTGTTTGGCGTTTTCATTAGCCGTCGCTAATGAAAACGCCAAACAGATGAGGTTTAAACCCAGCAATAATGAATGCATGCTATTGTAGAAAACATAGCTGCTGTTAACTTCCAATTTTCATTAGCCGTCCCCCGACGTGAGGAAGCTTGGATCAAAATATTTCCTGCAACTTATATTAAACTTAAAGGGCCAATATATATTATTTTTAATGTTAGATTTGAGCTGACGCTCCATCACAATAATATGTTATCTGCTGTATGTATTTTAATGAAAGCTGGAATGAAGAAGATAGCTTATTCCTTGGAATAGCACATAGGCTACTTTTTATAATGTACTTACTTAATCATGTGCGGAGAGGAGAGGGGTCCGTGGCTAAATAATAACAGCCGCACAGGTCGATCGATCAGGTTAAGGGACGCTTGCCGCGGTTGGTCTGTGGATGGGTGACCATCTTTACATACTGAGACCCCTCCGTGCCTCGGAAAGCACGTTAAGCCGTTGGTCCCGGCTGTCATTCGTGGATCTTTGACAGTAGTTACGAGTAGTCAGAGGCCCGAAAGTCTGACAACCAGTCTTACCAAGGGGTATCGTATTACCCAGTAACTGGGTTGTGGAGGTCAGATAGGCAGTCGCTCCATGTAAAATACTGGTATTCGGCTGCATCTGGTTAGACTGGAAGCCGACCCCAACATAGTTGGGAAAAGGCTAGGCAGATGATGACTTAATCATGTGCAAAGTCACGCAAGCTAGTAGAATATAATCTAATAACAAGTTTATTTTTTTACTTCTTTTCTACTTCAGTGTACTCAGGCACAACACGTGTCAACCGGTTCGTGGGTAAAGTTAAGAATGTCATCGATATGTATGAATCTGTCGCTTTTTTGTGGTCATTCGAATTTGGTCGGATAACCAGCCGTTGTTTACATGTTATGTTTTTTGCTTATATCTACTGAATGCGAAACATTCCAAGCTGAACATTTTAACTATATATTCTTGACTAGACGCACTAATTTTTGGTTTAAACTACACACCTTGGGTTGAGCCGATTTCTTGTATTTTGCCGTCAAAGTTACGACCCCGTCGTTTTGACTTTAGGCAATATTATTCAATAAAGCATGCACGTACACTTTTGAAACTTGTTATGGTTATTATAAGCATCAAGAAGGACCGAACACAGTTTTCAGCGATCTTATACGTTTTCTCGTTTAGGCGCTGTGACATGTTTTCGCGTTTTCAAAAAAGCGCGATTACTTGAAAATTATAAATATTTTCTTGAATCTAATTCTGTCACAAATACGCACAAATTAAGGGCTACTCGTGTATGTTTATTCTACAGGCGCACATACAATAGTTTTAGAGATACACGATTCTGCAAAACGTCACTCCAGCAGGAAACTCAATATCTCAAAAACCTGAAGACGCACAAATTATATTTTCAGCGCACATTTTTGCACAAATATAAGCTCTCTGCCCATGCACAATATTTCTCTATCCGATCATTCGTTTAGAATTTTCCTGCTGGAAAAACGTTACCCTAGCAGGAATCGTTTTTTCCGTTTTTTTCCAAAACGACAAAGCGCACAAATTTTTTATTTGGCGCACATTTACAGCAGATTACGCACTAATTATACGTTCCACTCATATCACTCTAGGAGCTACTTTCCTGCTAGGGTAACGTACACGATTAAGACTAGAAGCCAACCACTGACCACAGCATAGTTGGTAAAAAATTCGAAGACGTGACATACCGACCCGCACTGGGCCCGCGTGGTGGATTACGGCCCTCTCCCTCCTACCGAAAGGATGCCTACTGTGTCCCAGCAGTGGAAACATTATAGGCTGATTATGCTATGATAGTTTGAAAGCATTGCTACTGCCGCGATTGTCTCTCCCGTTGAGACGGCTCCAAAGGGGGTGCTATGACATCTTGCGGTCTGCACATTCGATTCACTAGCATTTTTTTTAACGTCTTCGACCTGAAGCAGTTACTTCACATTTGTCTAGTGCTAATTGGCAAACTTCGTTCGGTATCTTACCCTCGTTTATACATATTCGGGTCGGCTCGGCACAATTCGAGCTAAGCATTTGCGTCGATGTTTCTCCAAATAAGCGATATTATTATGTAGCTCTTGTAAGAGATGCAGGTCAAGTCGCCAGAAAGGTTCAAAATAAATAAAACTGCACAAAACATTTTATTCATTATATATTTTTTGTCAGAAGGTAATTAATACAGTGCCAAAACAGTAACAAAACATTAGTACGAAAAAATCAAGAATGCATCTAGCATTAACTACTCAATACCCAGATATAAACAATATCCTATGTCGATAGGAGGACAACATTTAACACTTATATTTTTCACAACATTTGAACAAGACAGTTGGCATATTAAACTATTATTTATTTTTTTAATAATATATAAATTGTGAACTAGATTCATAACACCGATACGCCTAATGGATATTTATTTTCTCTACATTATTATTAGGAGGGTAGTCATGTGCAATTGTTTATCACTATTTTTAAGTGTTTTGCTATTGTATGTCATAAAATGTGTCAAACAATTCATTACTTAAATAAAATTCGATTAATCAGGTCATAAGTGAAGTTCATTTTTTATTGTTTTTCTGTTCATATTGTCAACTATTTACCTATGGTATACATAATTACTTATTCAGAAAAGCAAAAAAAAAAAACATCTACCCTCTTTTCGATCAATTCCTTTGCATGGAATTTTTAATAAAACGAAATAAAATGTTGTTTAGTATTTTGCTTTTTTGAAAAAGTTACAGAAAAGGAAAATTATTTAGCGATGGTACTGTAAACGTTGTCTGCAAGATGGAACCGCTATAATAATGCTTGCTCTCTTTTTAGATCTAAGCTGCCACTGCCATACAGGTTGAAATTATAATCACCGTTATCCTCTTAAGGGGTCATTGTACTCATCATTATGAACAATTTTTACTGTGGGAACAAACCTGAAATCGCGAAAAAAATCAGCTGTTTCCTACATTTTGACGAGTTATGTGAACATACATGTAGGGAACAGCTGATTTTTTTTCACGGTTTCAGGTTTGGTCTCATAGTAAAAGTTGTTCATAATGATGAGTACAATGACCCGTTAAGAGGATAACGGCGATTATAATTTCACCCTGTATAGGTCTATCTCCCTCTGTCATACTACTGAGAACCATCACAAAATAATTGACCTGTGTTATTAAATTTCATTCTTGCGTTTTATTTTTCCTTTTTTCCTTATTAGAAAAAATCATAACATTTTTAACCAACCAATTCATTCGTCATTCGACTCCTGGACTTCTTGTAAGATATGCTTTGGTCAATATTACGAAGACTCACTTTCACATACCCAACATTGTCATACCCCAAATTCTTCAACAAAAACTCTTCCTACCCTCCAACAAAATTAAAACTGCACATAACTACCCACATTATAATACTGCGAAAGAGCAGATCTTGCGACAACCGCCGCGCCAAAAACCTGCCCTAAAATCAGTCTGTCGCTTGATCATCATGCCGCTTTATTCTAACATTTATTTAATCACAAAATTACTGTATGTATACACGTTCTAACATGAAGAAAGACAGAAGACATCTTCAAAATATTTTATTATTTTAAACCATCTATGTAAAATGCTATAGGTACCGTTAGCATGTGATGTGAGCTAATCTTATTATATCCTTGGTCCAATGCGAGCATTACTTGGCATCTTACGTAATACAATAGCTTCTTTACAAACTTTTTTTTCTTGAAAAATTAGTGTTTTACCCGCTTTTCGATAATGCGCGTCTCAACTACTCTAGTAATAAGAAGCGGCCGTTTTTATAAAAATAAAATTATTTCTAAACATACGACTTTTTTTCTTTTTGAGGTAAAATGTCGAATGGTTTTTAGAAGCGAGTACAAAAATGAGCCAATTATAAAATAGTTTTTTTGAGGACTTTTTTATTATAGTATTAAAGGTTGGACATTCAATATACGTATTTAATTTTACGTGGTAACATGATGCTAAAATTTACCATAGGAAAGAAATCGCTGCGAGTTATACTCCATTCATTTATGTTAAAAACTTTTTTTTGTCAACTTTCCTATGATATTTTTTTTTACAAAACTTTTAATACATTGTGCATTTTCTATAAGACAAAGCTAACATTTGGATAAACATACATTTATTTCTCGTATACTTAAAGCTATTTGAGTTACATTCAAAATGTGCTTAACCAACCTTGCCAAAGGAAACAGTTTACATAAAATTATTCTTTTTAAAATTGGACTGTCTCATATGTATGACGGTTTTTATTATTATTTTAAAACTGTTTCCTATGATAACTGTGGTATAATCAGGTGGTTTCAAGGAGACGTGCATTATCAAAGTATACATTTTTAGCACATCACTATACGATTTCCATCGCGATACCGATACCACCGAATTAAGTTTTAATAAGCTCATAAAATTCGATATTCACCACAGACAGTAATATTTTGTATCCATTAATATATATTCATTAAGTATCTTAAAAAACACCTATTATTTTTTTCATTTATACGGACAGATCCAAAGTTATACATGAGATAAGGACTAGCGATCATCATTCTATGTTTTTTTTTTAATATTATTATAATAGTGTTCGCGCCTACAAAGCTTTGCTAAAAACAACAAAAATATAACAAGAAACAATGATAATAAAAACAGAATGCAGTTAATATGGGCATTTTCAACAGTGGCAGTGTTTGAGAAATGCTAAATAAAAAATAGTTGCATTGAATATTTCAAGCGTTCTCTCGTAGTGTCGAATGCGAGAGTGGGTATTTAAAAGCGGAATCTTTTGGTATTACTAATACATTCTTATGGCAAATAATTTGAAAATCGACATTCACTGTAATCGGACTAAATGTAGTGAGATTTGAAACACTGAACAAATAATGACTTACAAAATATCCCATTACATTTGTCTTGTTTAACTGAATAAAACACTGTCACTTACAACTTAAATTATAATAAAATATACTTATTGGTGTCGACAAGCAGTGTTTAGCACCACGTTTACAAACTATACAATTACGTATGCCCTAACAAATCCAAGTGGCGCTTTCAATTCCTCAGAGAAAAAAGGAAAGAGAAAAAAAAAGTCAATTTTTCCCCCGTGCTCAAAAACCTGTTTTTAATACTTGTGTACGCACACCAATTACCTAAAATATGTAAAAAATTAATTCACCAACACTTACCAACTAGAAAAATATTTTAGAAATTCTCACTTACATTTAAGAGGAACTGGCAAAATAAATCCTGTATTTTTTCCTTTTTTAATATTTTTTTCTTTATTAAAACCTTTTTTTTATTCAACTCACAATTGAATACAAAAAAACCAGATTTGGTCCTCAAGTATAAAATTCATGATGCCATTCCTATAAATTGGACAGAACTATTCACTGTATGCGTATTGACGAGTAGCAAAAATATTAGTAGACTATGCACACTAAACAATGGCTCAAAATATCAAATCCACTAAATACCCAATAGAAAAAAAAAAACAATCTGCCTACGCGTTACGCAAAACCTCGTAGAAGCAATGTTAAACTTAAGAATCTAGTAGAGTAAGATTAAAATGGTGGTTGACCGTTCGCGTCGACAGACGACTGGCTCAAACATATCACAATAAACTACCTAATAGGACTAACCACCGTTATTGTCCACACTCATTCAACTATAAAATACTATCATTTGCAACTAATATTAAAAAAAGAACATCCCATTATAGCTTCACATCCAACGGAACTACGAATCCACAGTATCAAAAAGTGATTAAAACTCCTTTAATAAGAATTGTTTAGTTTTATTTAAGAGTATTTTGTGCTCACGGGCGCAAGTGGCGGTTACAAACTATCCGTCACCTAAGAAAGGACCAACACACCGATTATTATGCTAAATAGTTACTATTTCTTCTAAACGAGGATTCTTTATATGGTTATATTTAAAAACATGTAACTATCAGATTCGTACTATAAGCTTTAGGACCGTATCAACCTATATCTATCCTCACCTAAAGGCGTTGGCTCACCGACCGATCACTACACAACTAGCATCATTTAAAATAGATAAAAACCAACTACGTTACACAAATTTGCAGGAATATCTATCTAAACAGTGAGTTATGTATTTCTTACCGATGTTTTTTTTCTTGTTCGGTTATTTTTTTTTATAAATATTCATCCGTAAATTATTATCAAATTTGATAAAGCTCTAAGATTGATCCACATTCACATAAAATTACTCGAAGATCCCGAAAAACACTGAAGCATTATGAACGTCAAAGACTGACCACAACCGAAAAGATTCTAACCCAATAAATAAAATGTATGACTACTCGTCATATTTTAATAAATGCGACATATAGCAAACCGTCGCTTAATGTGACACGGCGTTAAAATTCGAGGAACATTATTGTTAATTAAAACTTAAATATAAAACTCGGGAATTATTTTAAGGGCGTTATTATAGCCACACTTTCGAATTCGATCGACCACATTAGCAATGTCGATAATGACAGCTTTAAAACACGTCGAACGAACATCGATTAGAGCCCAAACTTTTCATATATCATAAATTGGCAATAATAAGGGCATGTTTGACCTCAGATTGATCTATGTTCAATCTATTTCGATCAAAGCTGATTAATACCGTCGATCGATCAATGTGTGGGTGTAACAACACCCTAACGACAGAGTCGAGACCTGACCGCGAAGCTATATAAAGAATTAAATAATAAAGAGAACCGTTATCCAGTCTTGCTAGGTGTGACTACACTTTCCCTAAAAAAATAAAACATATCTAGCTGAATTCTCTAACGTGATGAGACACACGATTTGTACATACAGGATTTTAGGAGCAAAACCTTTCATATGTGAGAGGGAAAATCTTTGAGTACCTTATTAGAAACACTGGGGTAACTGTCGCTTGGGTAAAGCTTGATTTTGGTCAAACATTTATATTGGTTATATTCTTTTTTCGACAATATTAAGAGCTATCTACAGTTTAATTAGCAGTTGTACTGTTAATTTTATGAAAATTGATATAACCGATATAAAAACAACTATTTTTGTTTATTTTTTTCTTAGGTTTTGCAAGCGTGATCGGCAATTACAACAAAATACCCATTTTTATTTTTTGTCACAGGTCTTAAATAAGCATTTAAAAGGTGTTATATCAGTGATCATAAAATGAACAAAGTACAGTGCCATTACATTGGACATTACGAATCAAACAAATCCTTATGTTATAATTGTAATGATCAATGTATAACTAACTAAAATGTAGAAAGGTCTTAAAATGTCAAGTTAAAAACTTATAAATAAAGGGATCGCGGATATGTTTAGGCCATATAAAAATGCAGAAAATGCTAATTTAATAAAAGCGATTATTCCCTATAATTATTTAAAAGGAGTTGAGCAATATTTAAAAACCCGAGCGTCTGTCAATCCAAGTGTTTCTAAATAAATGTAATGTCCTTTGCGTAGCATACTGTCTTTATTTCTTACATACAAATTGTTAAACACATCGTTATGTACACACCTTGCTAAAAAGGCGCAAGCTATTTTATTTAGATATCGTTACGAGAAAATTGTCGGGCCATTCACATCGTCACGATAAAATACGATACGATATTTTTATCGCATTCAATAATTTCTGTCGTACTCATTTCCATGGCTATTATTGCACTGTTCAACGTTAAAAGTATCTGCTCTTAAGCCTTTAAAGCCCAAATGTATCAATATTATGCCTTATACATAGACATTAAAATTACACCATCTCATTGCAAAAAGGTAACTACATAAAGAACATTACACAAGGTGCACTGATGTTAAAAACATCAATATAACGTACGAAAATATCTGCGAACATGTCTATCGACTAAAATCTCAAATTGATCTAACATTGACTAATTAATAAACAAAACAAAAATAATAATTAATAACGCTATTATGATAATTCATGCATTTTAACTACCTACACGTTCTAGCGTTTGTAAGGTTATCTTAGGTTTAATGCGTATTGGCTGGCTCTAGATTTGGGGACTCGATTTTTTAGAGAAAATGGCCTTACAATTTCCTTTTTAAGATGTTAAAACGTGTCTTCAATAAGTAAAAATCAACCTGTTTTCATTCAAATGGAGTTTTAGTCATAGCTTTAAACCTGTTTTAAAGCAAGGCCAATAGTTCCACATACATAAAGCTAAACAGGTTAGCGGCCACGCATAAACTAAACACAACTGGCGAAAAGGTGTTATGTTGTAAGGCCAAACAACTCTAAACACGATCCTCAATCCAGGCTTTATAGTAAAATACTCAAACTTTACGTATAGTTAAAATTATTTGAAGCAACAGTTGAGTATGTTACTATATGGAGCAACCCGCTACATATATTCAGTCAGTCATTTATTTTATCGAGCAATCTAGCACCGTTTTGTATACTCTTTGGCTAGAGACAAATCTGAGCGGAAAAACGCGCTGGTAATTCCGCTCCACCCGTAACGTTAATAAAATGTACTGTACTTTAGGAAAGTGTAATTTCTGGGAAAAAGAACCGCTCGTCTGAGTTTTCGATGATCGGCGGAATTACGCGTGCAGAATTGCGTTGTCATGGTGAGCGGAATCACGCGTGCGAAAATCCGCTCAGATTTGTTCCGAACCTTTTGAGAGAATATAAATAGCGGATGGCATTAGAAGGAGCTGTAGGACGAATTACTGATAAAATTTAGGGATTTTTCTTCTCTTTACAATCATTCTTACTTATCATAAGCGTTCATTATTGGCTTTAAATTAAGTACTGAATAGTTTTGGTATAATTTTTTTTTTCAATTTTTTTCTCGATTAAGGACTAAGTAAGGACATCATTATTTTTTAAATATAATTAGGTTATATCACACAATATTCTTAAAGATATGCTGTTATAAGCGTTGGTCATTGAAATTCAGAAATCATATTTTATATGTTATAATTTTTTTTTATAATAATTAGCGTACAACATTACCTTTAAGGAAGGACTTAAAAAGAAGAGACAATAATTTGTGAAAGAATATGAAAAAGCATGTTTGGAGATTGGTTTTAAAAAATGCAGTTAAGGGAAGCTTATGCTATGAAATATTCCAATATTATATGGACGGAAGGAAACTTTTATTGAGCTAAAAGAAATTGGGCTTCGATAGTGAGCCGGTCGTGGGGGCGTTGTGTTTCACAGCCATTGTATATTTAAAGCTGATATTCAGATATTTCTTTATAATATACGCCTTTTATATTACCATGTTTTAGAAGATTGAACGCCTAGTATTCGTCATGTCAAACTTTCTATTATGGAGTGTTAAGAAAGGTAATTTCTAAGTTAAAATGCATTTTGGATAACATCAAGCCATTGCATTTGTGCAATTCAAAATAATTGCACATGTGTAAATTATTGTGTCACTTTGCGACTTAATTTTTAAGGTTGACTGCGGGCTTATTTACGACACAGTCACATAAAAACTTCGTAAAATCTCCTGTTCCGAATAACCTCCTTCACAGTTAGCGAGATTTAAACGAGCAACCAATTCCATTAATCCAATTTTACTTTAAATTACGTATACAAATCAATATTTGGTTTTATTTCAATCGAATTGAAACAACGCCCCGAACAACGACATATTATTTTAAAAGAAGCTAGATGTGGCACTTTAAAGGCTTCCCATACTTAAGAATAGTCTAGAAGGTATATATGCAACTCATAGCCTTTCTGATCGTCTATATAAATAATGTACTATGTAAATAAATTCATTTATGTCCAATGGAAATTTAAATAAATAAATTGTCGGCTACACTGAACATGCGGGACAAAACTATAAAATACGACTTTTATTCGTAAGGCGATATTGCACTAATTTAAATAAATTTTATTTTTCGCACAAACGAAACGCGAATTTCACTCAGTCAATTTTTAGCAGCAAGACTGGTTTTTCGATCAATTCATTAAGCTGCCGAATATATAATCAAGACATAAATAAATAATTAATTCCTTAAATACCGAAGCCCATTTAATTTAGATATAATTTTATTCATATAATTTTATAGTGCCGCATATTATAGCATAACATTTCAGTGTAGCCAAGACCTAACGAATTCATCTAACAAATAATAAACTTTTTAAACAGCAATGACACTTAGTACCTTCACTTTGCGCACGAAAAAAGAAAAACAGAAAATTTTCTACTTTGCAAGAAAGTGATTTGAGGTAAATAGTTACTATATGGCAACATCGGAAAACAGTGAAGTAAAAATCTTTTTTTCTCAGTAATAAATATAGTTAGCTTTCGATAGGACGTGAAATAATTAACTATCTACTAATTCACTAAAAAACTAAACATTTCTTTTTATAATATTGTGCTAAATATTTTTTTCTTTAAGAAATATCTTTGACTACATTCTATAAACGCTAAGTGCGAATTGATTGTACTAATATCCGTTAAATATATCAATTATTGGAAGCATTTACGCATGGGGTCGGTTGGGTCTCCTAAAAATAGTCGCTTGGCTTGGTTTAAGAAATAATTAACTTCGAGAGCAATTTTAGGCGATAAAACGGTTTAAAACTACATCGTTAGGTCAGTTACTAGAAACCAAAAAATAAACTCACTTTTGTAATTTTTTGTCTATAAAATTCACGAAATAATATTTTATTCATAAATTTCATCTTTCTTTTCAAACCAACCCCACCACTTGACAATCAGCACTACCAGTGCGTTTAAAAAAATAAATAAAGCTTATTGCACACGGAAATGCATCACGAGTAAGGTATAACTAAAAAAAAAACTATGAAAAAAATCAACGGTTTTTCAAACAACTTATTGAATGCTTGTACAACACTGCATAGGGCTTAAAATGCATGCACATTTATATAGAAAGGCACTACAATCAACGAATACTAATAAAAATCTATAGCCATTTCGTAATTGATTAAATAAATCTTTAAAGTAACTACTGGTTCCTGTTATAAGCGAAGATATATTTAGGTGGACAACAAACCTATTAATGATTTCATCATCTCATTTAAATGAGTATATTAAGCACTTCACGCAGAAACCGGCATTACTATAGTTTTAAACAATTAATAATGTGAAAAATAATAATATTTAAATAACTAATATTTGTTCTTACATACTAACAAACTTAAGATGGAAGATTTCATTTTACCCTATCATTTTGGTTACGTCCTGCCTGAGCAGTTTGTGCACTATATGTAAAATTATTGTATTTTTCCTGAAATCCGTTACGAAAACCGGACTTATACGAAATCCGTCACCAAATTTTACGAAATCCATACTGACAACCGGATTTATACGAAATCCTTTTCAAAAACCGGAATTTAAGGAAATCCGTTTTGAGAACCGGATTAATACGTTAACCTTTCTTGATTCTGAGCGTCCATGCAAAAAATGACTACAGAAAAATATTTAACCTAATAATTATTATTTTGAACTGACTATCTCAGCAAGTCAATTCATTTTGGCCGTATAATTTACTAAAGAACACAGGTGCATATATTTTTACTAATAATAACGTTTTTGCACTGTAGCAGTGAATTAGGGTTAAAATGCTACAGTACAAATTAAAATTTATAAAGAATTGACGAAAACTAGCCAACCCGTCTTATGAAGCATTTCAACCTTATATAAGTAGGGTAGAAACACCAATCCTCTACTGTACAAAAAATAAAATGTATACCCATTACATTGTTAAGCAATTATTTAAATACCAAGCTGTAATGGGCACAAATTATATTTTTTTCAAATTGATATCGATGTACCACCCCAAAAATCGATTCAGTACATCCCATCATCCGAATAAGCACTAACTATCAACTATACAAATTCATTCGAATTTAAATTCATTGTTTTTTCTTTTTCTTTTTCTCAATTAAATAAATAAAAAGTGGTTCACTTATACGCTAATAGTTCATAACTTCATTTCATATACTTTTTGTTATTCGTACGAACGTGATATATTAAAATAGTGTCAACTAGTAATAACATAGAAACATCACATTTTCAAAGGGTTTCATCTGAAGTCGGTGTGAGCGAACAACTACGAACATTTCTAACAATTCATTCATAAAAATACTTTGTTCAATGTGTGACTAGAAACTGCTTTAAGTGTATTGTAAAGATTGGAAATATAACGAAAACCTTGGGTTTTGCGTATAAATTCATTGCTTTTGTATTAAGATTTCCAATAAATAAAATATTCGATCACTCGACTTTCCTCACACGCGAGCTACATCTATTCTAATGCATCTAAAACATTTAATTCAAAAAGCGTCCTACCGTTTCCTAACACCAAAATCGACCTCACTTTTCAAATCCATGTTTTGGGTCTTGCACCTTTCGCTCACACCGATTATTTTGGCAAGTATCACCGCAATACGCCCTTTATAATACTTTAAACATTAATCCAGCTAAGCACGATGAATAAATAACGCAATTCTGATACTGGCAATTATTTAACCTACACACTGAGTAATAATTATGTAGTTTTATTATTATTATACTCATATAATAACCGTGGTCTCTATTATACCTGTTTTAGTCTTTGTTTTGAGTACACTTTTTAGAATTGTGTTCGCCTTGCTTCACATAAGCGATATATTTTTAGAAGATTTCCCCTTTCAAATATTACTTTTTTTTTGTTGACTTTGTGTGTGAAATTTTCGCAGTGGGAGTGTAAAAAATTAAATAAAAAGTTTATTTCTAGACAGAGCTAGAAATTACGAAATCTATGAAAGTACAAAAAGCTTGTGTATACATTTTCATAATTATGTCAAAGTTATTAGTTTTATAGCATTTTAGCTTAATCTATCAAAAATATAACGCAGCAGTGTACTAGGCTCACATAAATGCAGTAAGTTCAATCATAAAAAGTGTAACTCTAATCCCTACAATATTTGTGTGTTGATATGATATCATTATGATTGCAACTATCCCTTGCAAATTCACCAAAGTATTGGTAACTAAAGTATGAAATATAGTTCGATTAAAACTGTGTATATGGCATTAGAGAAAATTGGTCTAAAGGTAAGAGTAGGGTACATAATTATTATATAAGCTCATAATTCGATACTGCTGATCCAAAAACTACGCGGAAGGGGTACCAAGCACACTGATAATTATTACATCTAAAACACCAAATATTTTAAAAACTTCATCTATTACTCAACATTCAATATGACTATAGCAGAATTATTTTAAGTTTAACTATCTTTTTGAACTATATTTCATACTTTAAATTACTCTAGGCGCGTAATAATTCATTTTGTGAATATTAATCATGACAAAATGCTTTTGCGTTGCTATTAGGCTACGGAGCATTGCGTTAAAATGGTGATTTAAACCTTATTACAAACGAGATAGAAGACATTTTTGCTTATTGTTTATGTCTGTACGATAGTTGAGTGAAACATTGGAAAACTGAGCGGTATATGAAAATAAACTGAGCATAACATTGCGAAGATATTTGAGCGTAAGTGTTTCTCTTTAGTAGAAAATATTTAAAAAATGTGTTAAAATAGACTCTTTTTACTTAGTCAAACTGTTATTATGAATAAAAATTCAGCGAAGCATGAGTTTATAAGATAGATGCTCAGCTAAGTCATATTTTGCTCAACTATCGCTTTTACGTGCTAAAACCGTCTGTAAGCAACTATTGATGTATTTTATACCAACAATGTGATGCTCAAAATTTGATGTCATACTCAACTTTTTCTTCAAACATTTTAAGCGTAATTTTTATCATGGCAGTATTGAGTTGAGGTCAAATCCTTTTGGAATATGCTTTTATTATCTACTTAAAACCTTGATGTAAGTATATTTGCGATTCCAATTTTACATCGAATCCTATAAAGTAGGTAATTTAAACACATCCACAGTTGTTCACGGTTTTAAGGCGTAAACAGACTTGTTTACATCAATTTATTAAGGTCTCTACCACATCTAGGACGTAAATTCAGCGTGCAATATTGAACCTTATTTGTCATTGTCAAGGAAACATTCAGAAACACTGAATCTGAGGAAGTTTCGCCTTTTTAGCATACTAACGTTCTATCATATCTATTCAGACTGGAAAGTTACCCAATACTAAAGAATAGTATGTGACGAAGGAAATATTTCTTTTCAAACGAATTTTGTGCCTACACTAAAGCCAGATCCAAGACTTCCGGCAATCACACAAATCCCTTCTATAGCGGGAGTTTTCAATCCTAATCAAATCTATCATAAGAGCTTTAGTCCTCACGGACACGAAAATCCTTTATCACCAAATAATAAATCACTTTAATACTTATATTAATCTTTCAATCAATTCATTTTATTATGCTATGCTAATCAATCAATCGATTCATATAACTGTATAAGGATCTAATGGGCGCGTGGCCGAAATCGGAACTAACGCCGCCATCTTGTTTTTTCAATACATTTCATAAAACTATTGCACTAAATGTTTACCAACAGCGCCACCCTATCAAAGTCATTCTTTCGAGCGTCAAGATCCTTGTAGCATAGTAAATTTTACTAAAAGGAGGTGATAAACTCATTGCATTCCTATTTTATACCACAAATATTGGCTGTTAAACTGTTTATTCGAACAAATAAGGTTCAATATATCACAAAAGTGGTCTTAATTAATAGGTCCAGTAGCCAGATAGTGATAGGGGTGTCGGTTATGCATGAACCGTGTGTCGTACCTCTGATTCTTTTGATAGAAGTCGCTACGTTGGTTCACTTTCCTGTAGTTCTGTGTGCGTCGCTGTTGATTCTTATCCGTTTTCTCAGTCTGTTTTTGAGGCTTTGCTGCCTCATTTTTGGTTTCAGGTTTTGAGGGCTGTGCTTGTTCGGCGGGTGGTTTTTCCTGTGGAGAACGGGGAATATAATGTGATATTTATAATTCAAAGCTTTCTTTTGCCTACTAGTTTGATGTACGTGGTAAGATCCATAATGATCTCTTATTCATAATGATTTAACCACCTGGAAGTATAGTAAGTAAGTTGAGTATCAGCCGCACGGCTTGATGGCGCGGTCGGTCTATGGATGGGGTAATATCCATTTCTTATCGAGACCGTCTTCCTGCCTCGGCTGATGCCGAAAGTCTGTCAAGCGATCTCACCAAAGGGTGAGGGTGTGGGTGAAGGGTGTGTTACCCAGCAACAGTCGTATCGGGTCGTCATAAGCCCGAAAATCTGACAACCAGTCTTTCCAAGGGGTATCGTGTTACAGTAGCTGGATTGTGAAGGTCAAAAAGGCAGCTGCTTCATTTAAAATACTGGTATTCATCCGGTTAAACTGGAAGCCGACCCCAACATATGGGGAAAGGCTAGGCAGAAGATGACGAAGTATTACATACCTCAGTGTTATCAGTAGCAGGAGTTGCCACAGCCGTAGCGTTGGCCGCAGTCGCAGTCGCGTTGTCTTGTGTGACCGGAGACTTAGCTGCCGGCGTTACTGGGGAGATTGGCGAGGCTGTGTCCACCTGAAAATTAAGTATAACTTTAGTAAGAATGTGTTAGACGAATTACCAAACTTAAGTGGCAGCGGGCAGGGCACATTGTTCGCAGAACAGATGGCCGATGTGGCCGAAGGTTCTGGAGTGGCGACCGCGTACCGGTAGACGTAGCGTTGGAAGGCCTCCCATAAGTTGAACCGGCGACCTTGACCGTGACCGCTGGATGCCAGAAGCACACAACCGGGACTTAAGTCCAGTTGTAGACGTCATTCGACTGAAATGATGATTATTACATACCCTCAGCACATGTTGTGTCGCGTGCGGCACGTTGTGGGGCGCTAGTGCGACCGTGAGCGTGAGGTCGCACCACATGGCACAGCGCGCGCGACGGGCTGAGATGCTCAGCTGTTTTACTGCCTCTGCTAGTTGTAGGATAGCTGTGAAATAACAAATAAGTAGTATTAAAAACAATTTGTCACAGAAACATGTACATATACAGGCTGTAATTGAATTCATGAGCATCCTTTTAAGGGGTCATTGTAATCATCATTATGAACAACTTTTACTATGGGACCAAACCTGAAATCGCGAAAAAAAAAATCAGCTTTTCCCTACATTTATGTTCGCGTAACTCGTCAAAATGTAGGGAACAGCTGATTTTTTTTTCGCGATTTCAGGTTTGGTCCCATAGTAAAAGTTGTTCATAATGATGATTACAATGACCCCTTAAAAGGATGCTCATGAATTCAATTACACCCTGTATAATAAAAGTCATGTTTTGCTCGAATACCTCCTACTTAGTAGCAGTTTATTGGTTGCAAGGTAAGGATTTTTATTGTGCATTGGATGTTCAATTCTGGGTGTTCAGCTGAAAGTTGAGAATCCATCACAGTGCTTCCGAGCGTGTCACAAAATACACTGTTGGGTTTCAAGTCTCGGCGTTAAGCAGTGCGTTGAAAATCCAGCGCGATAACAAATATCGGGCATGGGTTCGAGCGACACCCCGTATGTGGCTGTGGTGTTCGGCCCGGCGCTGGGACATGAGCGCCGGGCTGAACAGGCGCGCTGGGTCATGAGCGCCGGGTCGAACAGGCGCGCTGGTTTTGTAACCGAACCCCTGTCAGAAACTAGGCTTACGCTTTTTCCAGTTTACTCATACCGTAAGCCGCGTTAACGAACTTCATTCTAAAACCTCATCGAATAAATAACCTCCTCTTTTAATTTAAAGACAGTTAATATGTAAGGTAGTAGTAGTGCGGCACGTACGGTCGGACCGGGCGGCGCGCGCGGCGTGCGGCGCCAGCTCGCGGCGGCGCGCGGCCTGCACGCCGCCCACCGCGCCGCGCCACGACAACATCGCGCTCTCCACCTCGCTGTGCGGCGCGCTGGGGGGTAACACACACATACTGGAATCACTTCATTTACAAGTTGCATATAAATATACAAAGTTTATAAAATGTATATAAAGGAATCGGTATTGCTAGCGCAGCCCAGTTGGCAGACGTCAGACGGCGGATGAAAAACAAGGGCGCGCGTCGTCTGCTTTTCAAGAAGCTGCTAGAATGTTCCATAAGCTTCGACTCGCAAAAGGCCCGCGAATTGTGGCGGAAGGGCTTAAGGTGAATGCGCAGTGGTAGACCGCGAAATTCAAATTTTCTTACGTTTTTTGCAATTCTCAGATCAGTGTCAGGTTGTATCTTAATCAAAATTTGATTCGCGACTATAACAGGTACGTATTTATAGAATTATAATCATTAGAATCATTAATACATCTTTCTAAGTTAAATTTGTACCACTAAGCAGTTTTCCATAAGAAAGTTGACGTGGTACAAATCTAACTTGGAAAGATGTATTAATGATTCTAATTATTATAATTCTGTAAATACGTACCTGTTATAGTCGCGAATCAAATTTTGATCAAAATACAACCTAACACTGACCTGCAAATTGCAAAAAACGTAAGAAAATTTGAATTTCGCGGTCTACCACTGCGCATTCACCTTAAATGCATTCGGGAAATAGGTTTTATTCTATAAATAACAAATATATAGCAGGTATGGAATTATGATTGTGGTAGCCCTTGGTAGGTAACAATAATTTATAATGATATGGTCTATACCAAAAGTATCTGGTGAAAATGTAAACAAAGCCTCTGCAGGTTAAATTCCTACCCAATCACACACTTAAGGGATTTAGATAGACATTCGTCTGTATTTAGAAGGTTTCAACGTTATATCTCAAGACTTTTTCCAAAAAAAATTGTTTGAATAACATTATTAAATTGTAATAAAAAAATTATCGACGAAAATTGATCGAACACTTGCTTATAATAAATAGGCGATTGCAATCACATTAAATTCAATGTATAAGCTCATCTCATGCTGTTTGAGCTAATTTAGATAACTTTTTGTGAAAAAGCGAGGTGAAGACTTCATGTAGTGGCTCAAACTATTTTGCTGTGTGTGAAAACTAAGACTACTAGTTCTGTACAGCACAGCTATTCACAATCGTTCGAGTTGCTTCTTAAGGGGGAAGTGCCAGGGTAGCCCGCGAAATTCAAATTTTCATACGTTTTTCGCAATTTTCAGATCAGTGTCAGGTTGTATTTTGATCAAAAGTTGATTCGCGACTACAACAGGTACGTATTTACAGAATTATAATCATTAGAATCATTAATACATCTTTCTAAGTTAGATTTGTACCACGACAACAAATCTCTTATGGAAAACTGCTTAGTGGTACAAATCTAACTTAGAAAGATGTATTAATGATTCTAATGATTATAATTCTATAAATACGTACCTGTTATTGTCGCGAATCAAATTTTGATCAAGATACAACCTGACACTGGCCTGCAAATTGCAAAAAACGTAAGAAAATTTGAATTTCGCGGTCTACCACTGCGCATTCACCTTAAGGTTCGTTAAGGGGGACCGCTACAAAGTGGTAACTTTTATGGTAGAAAATTTTCTACCATAAAAGTACTTACTTGTTTTTTTTTATAATTATAGGTAGTTAGTTGTTACTTACATTTCGGACAAGTTATTCACATCGTCCTTCCACGAGGCAGGCTCGAAGGTCGCCGGGTCCACTCCGCTGTCCTTCTCACACACATCCTGACCGCGCTTCAGTACTGTGATCTTGGTGTCTTCTGGTTTGTTTGGCTTCTTGTTTTGTGCTACGCAGACGCTTGCGCGCAAGGTCTCCATTTTGCCCATTAGTGTTAGTACCTGTTGAAGATTGAAGATAATTTCGAGGAATTTTAACTGACGTCGGTTAAAAGTTAACCACTTTGAATTAGCATCAGTGTTGCAAATGGGGTAACTGCTCACAAAAAAAAAAAAACAATTTGACAAATAAAAATAACTTGTCAGAAAAAAAACGGTATAAAAAAAAACCGACTGAAACTAAAAAGTTCAAAACAAGCTCAGTTTTCAAGCAGTCTCATACAGCTTGTGACATCTGAGCATAAGCATAATCAGCCTATAATGTTCCCAATGCTGGACACAGGCCTCCTCTGAACTAAAATAACTGCAACAATCTGATTCAGACTGCTTGAAAGGTGAGCTTGTTTTAAACTTTTTAGTTGCAATCGGGTTTTAAAACATAAAAAAAAAAAAACTACCATTTTGTGTCTGAAATCTTCTCCTCAAGCAACGTCAACACTGACGCCACGGTATATAGTATCGACTACGGAACCTTAAACTGAGTTTAAGTCTAGAAATGACTATTATCTTACCTTAGTATGCTCCCGGAGCATATCGACAGTGAGTCGGTCCACCCTGGTGGGACAAGGCGGCAGTCTCGGCACAGGTATCGAGTTAGACGACGACACAGCCCGCCCGGGGTACGCTAACGCTAACCGCGCCTCCGTGCGTTTACGTTCACGTTCTAACTGACGCCATTGTTCGTAGCATGCGTCGAGTCGGGCGTGTAGGATACCGGATGAGGTTGCTGCGCTTCTGTTGACAATATTGCTGAATTACTTATTTGATTTAGTTTATTGTTTCTGAAACGTTGGTCTAAACTTTAGACCTATGGTCAAATCAGTTAAGATTACATTACACTGTGCACACATGACAGCTTACATGAATAATCCCCTACGTAATTAGTTGGTAAATACTGGGCAATACAGCACGCGTAGTATGACCGCCGTAGAAACGGCTTTTGTCGACGGAAGAATAGACAAAATGACAGATTGTAGAAATATTTGTACGCATTCTACGCGTCTAAGCATGGCAAGCATGGAAAAAATTACAAAACGTCGTCATGCTACGCGTGCAGGATGGCAGGACGTCGACGCTCAAACTGTAACCATGATTTCAACACATGATTCTAGATAGCACAGAAATTTCACGTCGGTTATAAAAAAAATCTGCTGTTTCATAGAAAAGTGCCTACGCGTTCAAAAACAGCATTTTTTTTTTAAACCCACATTAATTTTTAACGCGTTTGCGCGTCCATGTCCATGTCCCTGCGACCCTGTATAAAAAGTGCTTGTAAATCCAGATGAACTCTCTTACGAGAAGCTCAATTATTGCTGATGGATATTTGTACCTTGAAGGCAAAAACACAGAACTTAAAATATTTACCTCATATTCCTCATAGCGTAAAATGGTGCCAAAAGAGGTAGATCTAGCATAGGTGATGGCAACACTGGCGGTGGGACCGGTGGACTTGGGCCTAATAGCGCGCCCAGACCTGAAAATGTAGGAAAAATATTGAATACTGGCAACACTTTATCAGAGGGCTATAGATAGTAAGCATAGGACATATTTACTTGCTGAGAAGTTTTTACCCTTTCCTTTTCACAATTTTTAAAAAGAAGTGATATCATACAAATTATTTTTTAACGGTTTCTACACCTTTTATTATACATATTTTTAACTGTTGCTCACCTTTCATCTTAAAAAATAGACTGTCGATTCAATGGTAAAAAATGCACGTTTTTCACCTTGAACTCTTCAACAACTTACGTACTAGCTTCATTAGACCACGCTCTGCCGTTTCATTGAATAACAAAAGTATTTATCAAGGCCATTTATTGAATAAGCAATGATTTTCAGCAAATATTCAATGTAACTTGTTTTATGCATTATTGAATTTTAGAATAGCAAGAGTGAGGATACTTCAGTACACTGCTACAAGGATCTTTTGGCGCTCGAATGACTGACAGGGGGGCGCTATTGGTAAACATTAGCGCAATTGTTTTGTGAAATGTCACTTCAAATGTATTACAAAATCAAAATGGCAGTGTTAGTTCCGATTTTGGCCACGTGCTAAAATAACCTTGTAATCTGCTTTCGTGATTTATTTTCCAAAATGTAAACAAATATGAGTTTATAGAAAATAACTTTAAATCCTACTACATACAGTTCAGTTTACGCTACAACTTTAAACATTTTTATAACTTTTTCAATAGTGCTAGTCACTGTAATCAACTTAATTACCATTAAAATAAAGTTGATATTTGTTTAACTTGAAACTATGTTAATTTTAAACATAAGTTTCAAAAGACTTTAGTGCTATCCGTCTCGCGTACCCAGTAGTCAGTCCCACTACAACCTTACTGACCTGGCTAATATTTTTACTACATTAATATAATAAATAATTTAATAATAAGTAATATAAGATCACGACTGTATTCCCCAAAGGGTTAGGCCGAGATGTACCTATAGCACACTCACATTTCGCCAGATATGTTTAAGTCCCATGTAATAGGGGCGAACCTATTGCCATCAACCGGGCATAATGCAGACTAAGCTGCTACTAAGAAATTCTTGATGAAAACACCCAATAACATGTTGCCCAACCTGAGAATCAGAATCCAAGACCTCATGCTCAGTAGTAGCGCTTGCGACCATTAGAACAACGAGGCTGTCAAGTCAATGTAATAAAAAGTGAACAAAAATAAACTTACCGAGGTTAAAAGGGTTATTCTCATGCAAAAACGACACATCAACATTCAACTGACTCGGCGGTGGTCTATTCCGCATCAACAAACTCATCTGTCGAGCCAACTCTTGGTTCTGTCTCATCATAGCTGCTTGCTGCATATTCTCACGACCGAGATTCTCAAAGTTCGTCCTATCATTCATATTCCCATTCCCTTGGAAATTCTCACGAGGCATCATAGGATTCATGTCACGACGCTGCATCAAATCGTTTTGGTTATACCCGTTCGATCGATTGTAGTTCATGGAGTTAGCAGCAGAAACGGACGTCGATTGATTCGAGAAATCGAAGTTTTGACCCATGGGACTTCTGTCATTCATTTGGGCCATCATATCGTAGAAGTTACCCTCCCCATAGTTCCTGTTAGGCGGCATTTGTTGGAAGTTCCTGTTAACGAACATTTTGTTCCTCTCTTCTTGTCTGAAATCCTCATTCGGAAAATGGCCATTTAAATCCATTGGCATCCTCAAATCTACGTTATTAATTCCGTTTTCTTCACGAGATCTATCGGAAGACATGTTCAACTGATTCAAATATGACAATATTTCAGCCTCCTGATTCTGATCTTTCAAGAAATTCTCGTATTTGTTAGGAAACCTCTGTGTATTATTGAATGGGGTCTCAAAATTCGTATTGAAGTTCATATCAAGGTTTAGACTGTTTGGCCTGCTGAAGTTGTTCACTGGGAACATATTAGCTTCAGGCAACGAATTTCTTTGGTTAGGTTCGAAGAAATTGTAATTGTTGAATTTTTCGTCGTATTTGCTTGTAGGTGGTGTCGTGAACTGCGCGCCGCCGATTTCTTGAGCAGCAAGTCTTAATAAGTTCAGCTGTTCTTGAGTTACTGTATCGGTGTTAGTATCTGGTACCGTATCGATACCAAGTAACGCGTTTACGTCGTTCTCGTAATTGACAAAACCGTTTGTGTTACCAAAACCATTTTGTAAGTTGAAATTGAACCCGTTTTGGTCCGATTGGTTGAAATTGAACAGTTGGTTGTTCTGGTACGAGTTGAAAGGCGGTGGTAAGAAAGAGTTTCCTTCGTTTTTAGGATACTGGCTATTCGCCTGTATGCTGTTTAGAGGCTTTTCCGGTTGTTGTAAAGAGCTGTAACAGAAAAACAAAAGGTTTCATAATATTAACATAGATACAGTAGATTTTATGACAGGTTTGTATTAAACATTTTATTTTTAATATGACTGTGTTGTCTTACTGCAGGGGGCAAATGCTCGGTTAATCAAGACCAAATAATTCATCATATATTTTGCGTTAGCATGAAAAATGGCTCTTTAACAAACTCAAGACATTTATTTCTACAAATAACCTATGCAACAAGTCAAAATGTCATGTCGTGTTTAGGTAACACGACTTGTAATCTTATCGATCAATCAGCTTAAACAAGTATTAAATTTTTACATTACTGCAGCGGCCAGCAAAAGAGGCATTGATGGACAAACGTGTAAATGTGGGCCGAGGCGATGCCGAGGCTCACATACGTAAGTTCATCGTCGTCCAGTTGTGGCCAAGGCTTGTATAGTACTTTTCTTTTCTAGGTGTGTCTAGGTAGGCAGAACTTTTTGTCAAATACAATTACTTTTCAAAATCAATGACGAACAAAAATAATTTTTCCCGAGTTAAAGTATTCATTTGTTTTTTGTCAATAAACAGCTTTCTATTTGCAAGCCAATTCGAAATAAAACCTTTGATAAGTTACCTCCTTGGTTGCCATGTTTCAGAGTAAAAGATCGTTCCATCTTTAAATTACACGACAGATATGAGTTTACTATGTAATTTATTTGGCCGCTAAACCACGACAGATACGGATTTTCAAACAACTTTTGCCGGCCGCTGCTCCCATGTATTTGGCCAGTACAGCAATTTCGATTTATCTCGAAGAAAGTTGTCAAAATAATGCTCAAATTTCCAAGCATGCTTGAGAAAAATTGTTTTATTAACTACATTTGTTGTAAAGACTTTCTTTACAATGTACAGACGCCAGCATATCAAGCTACCCAAAACTGTCAAATTTTCCCAATCAACTTTGAACCTTATGCTTTAGCGATAAAGTTGAAAATCTATTAAAACTTTCACGCCCGTTATAACAAACTTTGAGAGCTATACTTCAGGACCTTAATCGACAGTGGCGCCAACTGGTTAGCACAAAAACGTTAGCTCTCATCGTTTAGCATTTACATACAGGGTACGATCGGCAACAAAAGTTGTCAACTTTCGCTGCCGTTCTGTTTAGTTCGTTCGTCGGAACAGCTCATCAACTTCTTGTTCTTGGACTTTTAACCAAAGATATGGAACGTAAACAATCGTCAGGTCACTAGGCCAAAATAATATATTTAATCAAATATTATAATTTTACGCATAAAAACTACATTAATTTATTATTATTATGTCACATGCATATTCATGTGTTATGCTCGGCGCTAAAGTAAATGATTCTTGATAATAAATTGCGATGCAGCATTTTGTTTTATTTTTATGGCCAAATTGATATTTGATAAAGAAAAGATAACTAGAGGTCGTGGCGCCCTTAAAATGTCGTTCTTAAAAAAGAGTGTTACGTCAATAATTTGGCATTGTGTAAAGCGATTGTCGAGTATTCTTAAAGATATTTTAAAACACGTGATTATTGGCTATTGAAACTTTTATCTCATATTGGCTGACTCGGCAGATATTTATTTTTATGGTTTTTAGTGTATTGTTACCGATAAACAAAACGACCCGCTCCCTCTCACAGAGAGGAGGCCTGTGTCCTATCAGTGGGAAGTGGGAACGTTACAGCTGATAACGTTAATCAAAACGAACGTTATCAACATTGTGTTATTGTTGTTCTAGGGGCTTTCCTTGTTAGTAATTAGGGATTCACCAACACCAGCTTCTTCCGTCAAATCATACGATAAAAACAACACTAATCGTGATATTAATGTGGCATTGATCTCCAGGTTTTTTCTGAAGCTTTGTGTGTGAAGTCCCTGATCTGTAAACTTATTGTCAAATCTAATGATAGCTGGTAACGTATTCTCTATGACAAAATGAACGAAACCGCGCGAAGAGAACGGGAAGTTGGCGTGATTAGCTAAGTAATTGACGTGGTTTCGAAGTAAGAAATCATTAAGTGGTCATAGTGAATTAGGATATGTCCTGCCCTGCCCCTGCCCTGTTATGATTGGTTGACCGATACAGTATTCAGGAGCGTGGGGGAGTTTCCGTATAGCAGTCTAAACACGCTTCAATATTGTTTCTGTTGAAACGTAGTAAGGTAACCGAGATAAAAATATACAAAAATAGTAGCCCACCGGTATCGGGAACAGGGTCCAAGCTACCGGCGGTCAGGGCTCCAGAGAGAGGAACCTCCTAACATAATAACTCCTCATTATAATTATTATTTACCTTAAAAAAATGTTTAAAAAAATCAACTCACCTGCACCCATCTGAAGGTCCGGTCTCATCGAGAATTTTTGTGATGAGATCACGGACGATCGTATTTTCTTCCATAATGCGTTCCGACTGTGAACAAAAAGAAAATAGTTACACATACATAATAATAATATTTATCATAATCATCATCTGCCTAGCTTTTCACATGTTGGGGTTGGCTTCCAGTCTTACCGGATGCAGCTGAATACCAGTATTTTACATGGAACAACTGCCTATCTGACCGCCACAACCCAGTTACTGGGCACCCGTTCGTAAGACAGTATACAGGGCGATTTGTAAATCGACGTATTCCTTCCAGCATTGCTATTCACAACCATTTGATACGCTTCCGTACCGTATTGAACATCAATCAATGATATCGTAGGAGTCCTCTTAACACTGTTCACAAGTCCAAAGCCCGAAAGTTTTATCAGTGCAAGGGCTGATTTTTCCATAGCCAAATAATTTTTATTCGTGGAATAAAATTGACGTCTGACAGTTTTTGTATGAAATACTTAACTGCCAAAATCTCAAAATTATTCCTCGAATAAAGTTATCAGATGATTGAAAAATCAGCCCTAAATCAAATAGCCGCTATTTTTCCGACAGCTGTTTGATGTCGGGAGCAAAGCAAATCTGGTTATCTAAATGTGTCATTTTCGATACGATAGCCTGTAGGATAGTTGTGAATAGCTATGCAGGACGTAAGAGTGTATTTGCACTTGGTTACGTCAAAAGCTTTGTTAACGTATTATACCAAATAAAATAGCAATGATGGCCATTCGATTTAAGAGTTTAAGTCACTGGATATAATAATTAAACTTGTAAAAGTGTTGAAAAAGGAAACCTACTACTATTTCAAGCGCTATCCACAGTCCCGGGTCAGGGCCTTTTGGGCTCAATGTACGTGTCTACGTCAGACTATGCTCTGGAACACTAAGCCCGTACGTCCCTGAGCCCTGAAGGTCCTGACCCGAATTTGTAAAAAGAGCTTCAGCTTTGACCGTCTCATCTCATTACAAATCGAGTCCTCCTAATACAAAATTGACAACTTAGACTTGGGTATAAAATCAGTTTTTGTAATATCTAGAACTTGAATATTGGCAGAATAAAGTTCGTAATTAAAAAATGGCTCGATGATTTTAACATGGGTCTAAAGATAAATCTTGTTTTGTAATAGGTAGATAAAACCGCGTAGATCTATGGTCAAGGTGTGTGTAATCTTACAAAGTTATTTTAGCGTTAATTCTGGCGAACTTTAATTACTAAGTAGGTACTTGATTTTATTCTTGAAGTTTCGAACAACACCCATCTTGTGTTTATAAATAAAAGCCGGGTTTTATGTTTCGAATAAAACCAGGTTCTTATTTTTTTTTAAACTTGGAATACAAAGCGACCCGCGCTTTGTATTCCTATGGAACCAGTTGCTGTTTATAAATATTAGGCATATTAACATTACATTCGAGGCATGTAAGTTTGAAAGTACCTCAATATTAGCATCAGGATCGAAATTTTTCACGTTGACCTACTTATGACAAACTTCGACGTTCCGGTTCATGTTTGAACGTAAGTACCTACTCGTGAGATATGGTCAATATCGAAGTATTGGCTGAACTTATTTCCGTTCATAAGCCTCGAAGGCTTGACATAAAATGAAATTGCTTATTCTGTAAATAGGATATCGGAATCACTTTTATTATAAGTCATTTTTAACCCCCGACGCAAAAACGACGGGGTGTTATAAGTTTGACGTGTCTGTGTGTGTGTGTGTGCTTAGCTATGTTTGATGAAAATCGGTCCAAGATGGCCGCTGCCACAAAATGGCGGATTACATAATTTTTCACAACTCCCTCAATATGGGTATCAAATGAAAGGGCTTGACTAGTAGAATACTATGCACTATGATAAATTTCAAATCCAAGATGGCCGCCACCAGAAAATGGCGATTTACATTTTTTTTTTCACAGCTTCCTCAATATGGGTATCAAATGAAAGGGCTTGACTAGTAGAATACGATACAATATTACAAATTTCAAATCCAAGATGGCCGCCACTACAAAATGGCGAATATCAAATAAAAGGGCTTGACAAGTAGAATAATGTACACTATGTTGAAAGGGAATGAGGAATATTAAGATATTAACTAACGAAATGAAAACTAAAAACTTGAAAATTATTTTTTTAGTCTAATCAATGCCCTAGCTAGATTGATGAGGAAAGTGGAGTGATGACTGGTACCTAGGGCCTAACGAATCATTTAGCTTTTAATACATTATTTACTACATTATCATTACCTTTATTTTTTCAATAAAACTGTTTAAAAAAATATAATTAAGCCAAAGTATTTGGACTAGTATCATTATCCAGGGAGAAAACAGAGGAATACGTTAATATGGAATGGACGCCAACGACCACGAGTACCTAACTAGCTTCACTGTGGTAAAAATACGTACAGGTTCGCAGATTTCGGCGAGTCACGTGTCGCTCGTATAGCATGTTTACTAGTAGAGGAAAGTCACCAAATATGAAATAGTATCCTAATATGGAATTTCTTCATTTCTCTAAGACTATAAGTATGAAACGCAACACTCGACCATCTTCTGTTTCATTCGGTCTACTAACTATCGCACTCACACCATCAAGTCAGTTGCGCGAACGCTTCACGTGTGGCAGGCGTGTTTTGTTTTGTTGTCGTGCAAAAAATTTTAAAGGTTAATTAATAAATGAGTATTACCAGCTGTTATGTTTGTATACATAAGTGTTATACTATTTAGTATATCGGTATTACGTTTATTTCACCATTTTGTGATCTTTTGTCATTTAAATATTGTGACTTGAAAAAATATTTAGAAGAGTTTGAACTAGTATGAAAATCCAAATATGGACAGTGGGCTCTAGACACATTATGATTGTGCTGGTCTCAATACTGAATACTTTATTGCATTCCATAATGTGTACATAGTTGGTATGTTAAAACATTGAATCAATTATGGACCCTGTCGGGCACAGCAAAGTTTGATACTGGTCCAGAGTTTGATACTTGGATCTGTGACTTTTGCAAGTAATTATGTAACTTCTTTCATTTATCACAATATGTTATATTCATTTAATTGATCTCAAAGATATTAATGTCCATTTTTGTTATTGTTATGTTGATTTATGCTTATATTCCATACTAGCTGCTGCCCGCGACGTCGTCTGCGTGAAGGCTCTACAGCACCAAAAATACCTAAGATGCCAGTGTCGCTATAGCATTATAAGTAAACAACTTTTAAAATAGCATTAAAATATAAGTTTTTTTTGCAAGTGAAGCAAGTGAAGAGAGTTATATGGGAATCCTGCTGAGTTCAGTCATAAGATGTGACTGAAGGAAATAGAGAAAATAATGCAGGAATACATTCCAGGACACAAAAAAGTAAAAATACGTACAAAGGTATCATACCTTACAACACTTTCCTATAAACTACGTTGGTAGTTATGCTGCAAGGAGCCAAAATGTAGAGAGAGTCAGGACTGGTGACGCGGGAGCAAGCGACGTACAGTTGCCCGTGTGAGAAGCAAATCGCCCTGAGGTCGACACCCACTGCCCTCAGTGTCTGCCCCTGCGACTTATTGATGGTCATCGCGAAGCAAACACTCACGGGGAACTGTACGCGCTTGAACTGGAACGGGAAGTTATGAGGTATGAGGGGAATGCGTGGTATAAATACTGCCTCGCCGACGCCACAACCCGTAAAAATTTCCGCCTCAATGGTGTGTCTGTGGAGCGAGATGACTTTAAGGCGGGTCCCGTTACAAAACTTCGGAGGAGATAGGTTCCGAAGAAGCATAATCGGGCCGACCTTTAGCTTGATGGTATGCGCTGGAAGTCAACTTGCTGACAGGGAGTTCAGAAATCCCACGGGATAATGTGTGGCGTCATCTTGCTCGACAACAGTGTTTATCGAGGTGTAGACCACTTCATTCCCCTCAATTTCCGAGAGAATGCATTCGTTAATTGCTGCAGCCTGATCATTTTTGGGCGTCAAAATGGCCCGCTCACACACCCAAGAATTCTGCTGGTGCGGTATACGACTGATGTACACACAGCGAATGAGTTCTTCTAAGCTGGATACCACTCTACCGAGAGACTGGAAGCACCACCTGTCCACCTCTCTCTTCTGGTAGAGTGCCTTCGCCAAGACTTAGCAGGACATCGGAGAATTCTTGAGCACGTGCATTGCCGCCGAGTCGAGCTCTCATATTAAAGGTCAAGCGCAGCGTACGAACTCGTGACCACAACGTAGATCGTTTCAACGAAGCATTCACCTCGTCAGCCCTCGATTCCCGCGTCACCACGGGAAGCTTTTGCCGGAAACCGCCACTGAACAGAACTGTGACACCACCCATCAAATGTTCGTTCCTGCGGATGTCCTGCAGGGTTCTGTCCACGGCCTCAACTGCCTTCCTATTGGCCATTGTACACTCATCCCATACGATCAGAGAGCAATCCTTGAGCACGTGTCCCTTATCGCTGTTACGTGACACACCACAAACAGGCGTTTCGGCGCTCTCTAATCTAAATCGATGGGAATTTTAAACATGGCATGTGCTGTCTTGCCACTCGGAAGCAGTGTGGCAGCGATTCCCGACGACGCTACAGCAATAGCAATTTTGCCTGGCCTCCTGACCTCTGCAAGTATGCCAGTGGTAACAAATGTTTTTCCTGTTCCACCAGGAGCATCCGAGAAAAACATTTTACCCTGGTTTTGCCCAACGCTTTCAAGGACAGTGTCATAATTTTTTTTTGCTCTGAAGAGAACAAAGCGACATGGTCATTTCGTATGGTGGTCATTTCGCCCGGATCATAATTTGTCTCAGCGTTAAACTCCCGATTTCCACGGTCTTGATGCGGTGATGATTGGGGAGCTGGTAACCTATATTCGATCAGTGGATTGCCGCCGATAGAAATGACCACATCTTGAAGTGAACTGAGACAGGTGTTCAGCACGCGTTCATCAGTTACTTCGACTTCGTCTCCAGTAGCATGCCTCAAAGCTCGTAGAAAATCTTCAGACAGATGATGGCGATACTTCTCCCACAAAGCTACCGGGTTCGCGACTCCGCAAAACACGAAGATGACGGCAAACAGATGACGCATGCGGCCGAGACTGTCACTGACGCTCGCCTCCGTGAGGGTGTCATCCCAATGTTGGTCACCGTCGAGAAGGTGATGTTTTACATCACAATTAAGTTTATAATTAGGTATACGACATGACAATATATTAATTACCAAGCAATAATCACACAGATAAATACCGAACAAAAGTATTAACAGTCAATGTTTATTTTATACTAACAACATGAAATTGATGAAGAAATGATCATCATCAATGTACATAACTTTTTTGTAATACTTAATACCGCATTTTTTTTTAATTGTCTTCCTCAACTCTGCTCAAGATTTTGAGGGTTTTTTTAGACCTTGAATTTGTCAAAACGAACTATACGATACAACTTTTATGAAGAAAATGTACATTACCATCTATGAATTTTAAGAATAACTAACTACTAACCTCGCCAACATGATCAAATTTAAATTATTAATTGCCAAAAATTGTTAACATGTAACTTGATTTGATTTTTATGAAATCTCATAGATGGCGCTGCTTCTAAATTTTCTTTGTACTACTAACATTCATTAAACTATGTTTCTCTGCCCAAGTTACTGAAATGGCGTAGTTTTTATAGTGTAAAGCTAGATAATAGCATGGCTTACTCAAAAACAACATTTAAATATGCGTCGTTAGATTACACGCTGTCACAGAATGCGTAAGAAAAATAAAGATTCACAGCTCCTCCCCCGTAGGTGATAGCGTGATAATATGTAGCCTATATGTTGACCCGACCTCTTAGTAATATTCATGCAAAATTTGAAGTAAATCCATGCAGTACTTTTTGAGATTATCCCGGACATACATACAGACAGACAAACAGACAAAAATTCTAAAAACTATATTTTTGGCTTCGAAATCGATTGTAGATCACGCCCCAAGTATTCTTTTAAAAAAATATTCAATGTACAGTTTTGACTTTCCTACGATTTTATTATATGTATAGATATGGGTACCTATTCCATATTTGGTTACTCATTTGTGATTTTGTATTTTGTGTTAGATTTTAATTTGATAACTAATATATTTGATTAAAGGCTGTTAATTACTACATATAAATGTATGACTGATTAGTAAAAACATTGAACTGTTTTAATTTATATGAAGTTTTTTTTTTATATCCCAAAAACAAAATGGTATTCCATATTTGGTGACTTTCCTCTAATATAATATTATAACGTTTAAAAAGCAAGAAATAAAAGTTAAATTAAAAATTTAAAAAACCCCCGACTCAAACAAAAACCTCTAAAAACTAAAAAATAATATATATTGGCCCTTTAAGTTTAATATAAGTTGCAGGAAATATTCTGTACTTAAATATCTACCACAATTCGAGTGTGCGCAGTAAGACTTCAAATCTACTGAGTGGATTTTGCCATTAGATAGAATTTTAAAAGTGCATCTCGGTAGGAAATTCCAGCATCCATTTAACAATGCCAATCTGTTTTAAAATTAAATGATGGACGTTTCTTTCTTAATAAACCGTCAAAGATCAGCACCCTAATGCGTATCAATCACAGTCTGAATAATTTTGAAGGATATTGCTAAACCATTGTTTCATATGTTCGAAAAATTAGTCTGCTCAACAACGTAAATAACGCAATGGATGTTCTCAAAATGAAAGTCATTGCTACTGATAGTGTGTTATGCAATTACCTCGCAGATTTGAGCGAACTTTCGTTAAAAGAAGATGATCATTGATTAATTATCAATTCGTCATAATTGTCGGAAAGGACCACACAGATTTGAATTGACCTGTCCAGTCAGTGCACGCATTTGTAATTACTTAATCGTGTGTTTTTAGTTAGATCATATCTACTTAGTGTGTATTGCGAATTTCACAATTATGGACAAAAACATCGAACAAAGAGTTTGTCTTCTGAATAGAATAGTCAATGAACATTCACCATTTTGTAAATACAAAGTCGCAGAAGACATTGTCATTTAACTTTTATAATCCACAAACGCAACAAACAGTTTAGCTTTAAGGTTTATTTTAAAGCGTGTTCAGATGGAGCGATTTACGGGTGAAATTACGATTTATACACGTTTGGCGCTTGTACAGTGGACGCTTCTTTAATTTACTGGAATATGATTTGACATAGATCTATATTAAAATATTGAAACTGATTTGGAAAAAGAAGCCCTATCGTTTGCATACGTAGGTTTCAATTAGCCAGCTCAGCATGTATGACATTCCTTCAAATTTGTCACCTAAATGCGAACCAAGACATTTGCATTCATGAATTCTGGCATTAGGAAAAGCTTTCACAAATGATTTTTAAAGTATTTTCAAATCCTTGATCACTTTATGATTTTGTAAATTAAGTCAACTTTGGAATGACTATTGAAAAAATCATAAAAAATATTAAACTTGAAATGCAAACTAGAACTTCTTCAAAAACACACATTTTTTTACATTTTCGGAAACAAAGTTGCGAAAACAGTTTATGCACATTCAGTAAAGTGAGCTAGGCGTATCTTTACTGCCCTGTCTGAACAAACATATACCTACATAGATGACACACATTGTAACATTATTACAGTGGACAAATGAGCTTTAGTGCTGTCATAAAATTGCAGAATAACCTCTAGTTGTCTTTTATATCCCCTGTTATAAAGTTTGTAAGTAAGTAAGAGACTTTGTTACAAGATCAATCCATTAACTCGTGCCTACCTAGACAATTTTAGAATAGGGTTGGGACTTTGGGAGTTGATGGTAGTCAGTTTTATAAAACACTACCAGAGACTTATAAGTGGTGAAGTGTAGGTGTACTATGCACACGCACTGCCTACCCCTTCAGGGAAAACAGGCGTGGGCGTGAATATGTTCCTAGCATGTTAGTTGGATAGGGCTGTCTTACGCGGAAAGTGTCCTACAATATCTAAAAGTAAATAATTCTTTCGTTCAATTATATTTTTTTTCAAAAAAATCTGAGTGTCTATTTGTAAAATCTATGTTCAAAGATTTTATGAAAACAATGTATAAGAGGATCGTGGGTTTCCACCCACAAAATAGGTACTTAGACGTACAAGGGACAATATATGACCACCATTGCAAAATCAACCACCATTTTGATTTGAAAACCATGTTTTTGTTGTTGAAAAAACTGGATAAAAAGTACTAGATTTTTAACAGTAAAGTGATACTTTTACACCCTTTCGGATTATTTATCTGTGAGACTATAAATAAACCAAAGCTTGCCGTGACAAGATGCAACAAAGTAGATATTTTATTGTCACAATCAAGGTCTGCCAACACTTGAAATTGCCTGTTTAATGCAACCAAAGCAATATTATTACCATCTAAACAGTGCATTGTAGTGTAAAAGGGCAATTTAATTGCTCTGCGCAAATAGGTTTTGATTAGTTGCCTCAACCTTATGGCTTTTCAATTTATTTCTGAATAGCTTAGGTGGTCTATGGAGTTAGTACTAAGAGAAGCCACATTTTTTTTACTGTAATAAATGTACAAATTATAAAATAAAGTCGGTTTTTGTGTGTCTGTGTAACTGCGCTGTTCTTCTAAACTATGCCACGAATTTTGATGCAGTTTTCAACTTCATTTAGAGAGTTTATTCCGGAAGGTTTATGTGTACCTATAAGAGGTACATTGATGTTATGTCAAGTCGTAAAAACCGTGAGAAGCAGGTGCGGGTCGCCAGTGATGAATAAAATAGTCTTACTTTACTTGGCTCATTAATATCCGAGTTTATTGAGAAACTAAGTTTTGTTGAAATTTTCTGCTATAGGTCATCACTGAACCGAGTCATTCTAATTAGTTGTTTTGTTACAGTACATTAAATTAAAGAGTTCCTGCTTGATAAAAAAACAAGAGTCTAAAATGTAAACAAAGTGGCTTGTAAAGTTGTAAACATATTTTAATCTTCACACTTTACCTCTTTTTTACATTGCACAAAAACAAAATTGTTCAGCTTTTAAATGAGTAAGAGCTTATTACATCAGAATATAACTGTTTTACCCGTTTATCGAATCCGAATTGGCAACAAAGTAAACAAACAATTGTTGCATCAGTGAGTATTATAAACAGAAATATTTTTTTTGTTGATTGATTTACTTTATCAGGTTGATAACAAATCTTTAATCTGAGATTAAATATAAATAGTAGGTAATTAACATTCCACAGATTGCAACACAGGTAATAATACCAGGTACTGGTACAAAAATATTGATAGATAAATATTGGCACAGCTGTGCTTGGGGCTCCTTTAAAATGTAATGTTTTTTTTTTTGGAATCTTGCAAATTATAATAGGTTTTTAGGTTTATTGCACTATTTATCTTACACTCTAAATATGCAATGTCATATCCAGAAGAATATGACATATAAATTTGTATATTATGTTGATTATTACCTCAATGATTTTCCTGGCTTTTGTACTAGCACTGTATTTAAAATGTGACCCTATAACTATGTAGACCGGTCTGCAACAAACTGAAGTTCCAGTTTGTCATAATTTCATATTTATATTGTGTAAAAATGACAATGAATCCCTAACTCTTGTACAATGTATAAAATGTATTACAGGAGCCAGAACATACTTGCATCTTGTCTACTTCAAAAACATTACACTGAATGCGTCAGCTATGCTTTAACATGAATAGACAATACAACTTTAGGCAATAACCCTCTTTTTACAAAACAAGCCTAAATTTTGCCCAAGCCAATTCAAACCAATTATTGTATTTCAGACTTTATTCTGACTATGGTAAAGTTCTTAACAGAAAATTACATCTTAGTAGGTACCATACTAATTGTGAGTATAAGCTTATGTCATGTTCATGTATCAAAGCATCTTTAAGGCAGGGACTTTTTATAAAAGTCAAATGTGTCCATGATAATTCTTAAAATCTTTTATTACTAGCATGGGGCAAAGGTGAGAAATTGTGCTAATCAAATCTTACAATTAATTGTTTTTTTTTTTGTTTTTCAACATTGTTCCATACTTGGACTTCTTCTACTTGGGGCATATACACAAGTGGGGGATTCCATTTTCCCAATACATTATACCAAAGAGGTAGACTGATCCATTGAGACTTATGTTATTGGTGATCCGCAATAGGCTTGATTGAGTGCTTGAGGTTCTAATTTGAGTTGCAAATGGAAACTTATGTCTGACTCTAGATGGCTAGTCAATATCTAACTCAATTTAAAAGCAGTGTGAATAATTGACCATTTTTTAGGTAATCAGTTTTGAGTATGCCTATCAGCATTACACTAAACTTAAAATACAAAGTACTTGTTTTTGCAATATAATATGATGACATGACAAAATAGGTCAAAAGATCTTATAAATAATAAACAAAACCAAATTTATGAAGACAGAGGTTGGTGTTAATAAATAAGCGTTGTTATTTAGGAATTGTTCTATCAAGGACATTCTAATTGTTTTCTTATTGGAATCTAACACTATTATTTGGTTTCTATAATTACAGTTGTTACAAGGTCTAATTGTACCTTTGGAGATATTTACTACTTTAGTTGAGTGATTCTGCTATAGACGGGAATTGTAACAGTGTTTGTATTGAAGCTCACTTGACTACACTAATATAGAAAGTGGGTAGGTGTTAGCATATTGTCCATAAAAGCAACACCTCATTCTGAACATCTTTCATAACATTTAAAATGTCGTCATACACATTAAAGTAGTATATTTATAATATGTTACCTTGTTATTTTGTCCTCTAACGTACAAACTACATAATTCTAAAAATATTATGTGCATACCCCGATGTCATTACATACACTTCGTCAAAAAAATATCGGAATTCACACGACACAAAAAATATCACAACAAATGTTCACTAAAACCATATTTCGCACTCATAATAGTCCACATATATAAAATAATGCACTTGTAACAAATATTTCGTGTAATATCACCCGGATTTCAGGTCAGATTGACAGTCCAATACATTTACAACACCCATTGAAAAATGGCACGATACAAAAACACTCACTTACCTGATCTGTTTCATTTTCGACGGTTTTGTACGCATTACCTAGGTGACATAAATCACTGAAGGCCATTTAAATTATAAAATTATTTCTTGCCACGATACATATGAGCTTACTTCGGTGCTAAGCCATTTTTTCCATTGACCTACATGTGTATAAAATTATACGTGCTTACTCGCAACGGTGTTGCTGTCACGAAGCGACAATTTAGTGGGAAAATAACATTTGATTCGTCAAAAACTAAGTTATAAAGACTTTTGTGGTGAAACTTACATGGTAAATCGTCCGTTTTCAGTTAAAAATATTATTTTATCCTTGAGTGAAGATTTTTATTTTGTATATTTCCCGCCCTTTCAAATAATTTTGAAGACTTTATTTTTTTTAAATTCCAATCAGGCTTCATCTATGCTAAAGAATTCACCAATAAATGCACATTTTCTATGGATTTATTAACAACTTAAAATGTGGTTTTTAATTCAGAAGTTTGTCATCGAAGTAGCAAATCTGTGTAAATTTTGTATAATAATTTATTCAAAACATCTCTAGCTAGTGTAGCATTTTGAACTTATGAGTGGCAACATTGTTGAGTTACAAAACCTCATTCATTGCATTCATAACATTTTTGTAATTAATAATCTCAAATAAACTTCTGGTTCATCAGATAATTTCAAATATTTGAAGAGAATAATAACTGCACAATTTGAAAATTGAAAGATCTTAGACTGCGCCATCTAAATCTGCTTTATGTAAGAAAATACCAACATAGCGCAAGAGATACACATACTACTAACTAGATGGCGCTCTTTGAAGGGGCGTGTCTTCCAACGTTTCTTTACTCTCGTCTACAGATGGCGCTACCAGAAAAAAATCTGCTTTTCAATGTTTCGTAAAACTTTGGTCTAGGGCGCGAACGCTCTAGTACTGCATAGAGCGCGGGACCCCGAGTTGGATTCCTAAGTTTGGTCTTATTGAGTTATTAATTATAATTTCTCAATAGTTCCGGAGTCAAGATTTTTAAGAGCGCTATTACAAAATCGAAGTGCTCAGTTTTAGGTAAATTTGACGGCGCGCGGCGGCGGATGCGCACGTGTGCGTCTAGTGAAGTACGCTACGCACACATGCAAACCGCTATGCGTCGGATGCCAGGACCAAACCAACAAGAGCCTTTGCTACTTTTTTTTTTAATAAATTAAGTTCATGAAATATTATTTGTACCGATGAATGTTACCAAGAACGGTTTGAGTTACAACAGGGTCATAAAAATTTACTTCATTTTTTAATTTTTGTTTTATATCACTAAAGTGACAAAATAGCATGCGGCGTGCTTGATGGTGTGTCCGTGTGTAGTTATCGCAGCCTATAGACGCTTGCAATGCCAGAAGCATTACTTGCGCGTTGCCAGCTTCCAACACTTTTTTTGCTACTTATATAAATACTTTTTGTACCTATTTTTTTTACGAAGTTTCTTTAAGTACTCGTATATGTTTTTATTCGGCAGGTAGGTATACATTTTAGTACTTATTTATAGATATAAATGCAATGTGAGTTGTTTCTTCAGTTTGGATAAAAAGAAAGTAAAAAAGACAAATCAAAAGTCATTTATTCAAATTAGGCTGAGAATCATATACTTCTATTTTCCCCATTATTGTGAACTACTTATGTCTGAAATTAATTAATTAAATTAAAGTTGGAGATTACAATAAATAAATAAATCAGAAAAAGAAAAACAAGAACTATATTTACGTATGTTTTTTTTTTCCTATAATACAAGATATAATATTTGCATTGAAATATCACAGGAAAATACTTATAATATACATTACAATCAGAAACTAACTAAAAAAAAAAAAAAATTACTTGAATCAAGAACTGTTAGTCGCGCTTTATTCTTGACGAATTGGCGAGCGAGACCACGTGACGGCAACAGCGAACGAGCGATACGTCCTCCCTCTGGAAGCGCTCGGCGCGGATTGAAGCTAAGACCGCGCGTCCCGAGATTTATATTGATTTATAGTATTGCATACAACAATTGTTTAAAAATATTATTTTACTTTAAAATAGAGTAATTTTTTTTTTCAAGCAAGCTGACAAAGTGACCTTAGTTATTAAATACTTTTTGTTTGAATTTCTATTAAATATTCATAGATAAAAAATATAATTTCGGACGAAAGATTATCATTAACTCCCTGTTTTACGGAATTAATTTTGGTGTATTACTTTATGAAACATAAAAATTGATTTATGCATACGAAAGTAGAAGATACAATTGTACCATGGGCATTTTTTAAAATGAATAAACTATTATATCTTCGATGTAACAAAGCATCGGAAGATGCCCGAAAGTAAAATTTTATGAAACAGCCTTTGCAGAAACAAGGTTTTTACTGATTTATTTAAACAAACTGAAATATTTATTTAATACACTCCCAAAAGAACGAATGAAACTTTCTCGGGCTTGTATTTTTTTTACTATTGTGCCTTTAGTCAAACCATAATCCGACATCAAAACTCGAGTCAAACAAGAAAAATTGTGATAGCACTCTTAAGTACCTACGGTTAGAGACAATGATACCCGCCTCTCTCTTACATGGGAATAAAACATAACTAGTCAATAGGGAAATTTTCAAATAATATTATTTAATTTCTAAGCAAAGAAGCAAAAGAAGTAGGTGTGTAGTAATTACATAATAATACCTATAGGTAAGGATCGTAGCAGGTGGCATTCTGTAGTTCTGGCACTCTACATGAAGTCACTCCTTTTTCCCGTGGGGGTATACCTACATGGGAAAAAGGAGTGACCTTATGTAATCTGCATTCGCGATTTATTTGCCAAAAATGTAAACAAACTTTAAATCCTACACAATAAAGTTCTAACTTCAAACATTTATACAGAGTGGGCAAAAAATCGTGGATCAAACGAACCAGGGCGATAGTTGAGGTTATTTACAGTAAAAAAAAAAAAAAGTATCATCACTACAACAGTGCTTTTACGTTGACAGTGGGTACCATGATTTATCAGTATTGGCACTTTTTTCAATATCTTTTAAGGCTCAAAAAAATTTATTTGTAACTTTAGAACCTTACTGTAAACACTCAAATTGTCATAACTTTTAAGGAGATCAAGTTAGGGCTCTCGCACAAACATATTTTTTACTACAAATAACCCCAACTATCACCCTGTTTCGTTTGATCCACGATTTTTTGCCCACCCTGTATAGTATGTTGGGGTAAGATTGTAGCTGGGGTAAGACCATAGATATATTATGATACTATGGGTAAGACCGTAGGAATCAAATTTCCATGTGCGTTATCTGTCAGTGAATGAATTTAAGAAGTCAAGGGCAAAAATTACGAACAACGAAGTTCCATATTATAAGAGTTCCATACAAACTTTCATTCCGTATTTAACCCCTATAGAGGATGAAAACCCTTTCCAAGTGCTGATTTTCATTACAAAGGAAACACTTTTGAAAAATTTTAAGCATTTAGACTCAGAGCTGTTTATATTGTGCGTTGTTTGTCAGTGAATGAATGTAAGATTTTTATTAAGTAAGTAGGTAGATAGACAAGCCGTGTGCACGATGGGGGTTTCACATCGGCAAAAAGGACGAACTTCCATACAAATTCCATCCCCTATTTAAACCCTTTAACGTCACGAATTTTCAAAAAAAAAAATTGAAATACTGGTAGGTATTCAGCTGCATCCGGTTAGACTAGAAGCCGACCCCAACATAGTTGGGAAAAGGCTAGGCAGATGATGACGTAGTGAACTTTCAGAAATCCTTTCTGAGTGCTTACCTACTTTCGTTACAAAGGAAACACTTGTGTAAAAATTTAAGCTTCTAGAATCTAGACCTTAATTGATTTTTTTAACATTAATTAAAAAATTTAAGATTATTATTAATGAATTTGAGATTTTTATTAAGTAGATTAAATCATTCCCTCTAAAAAATTACACCTACCGACTACGAATTAATCGAATCGGAACAGGTAATCACGTGGGCACGTGAATTACATCCAAACTGTATCGGACTGTGACAAATCCCTTTGTGATCCAGTACGGGGTGCAATTGCATCAGTTCATTTGTGTGTCTATGGACATTTGGGCATTGGGCAACGCTATGTAATGCACTTTGTTGGTGTTAGGCTGGGCACACATTGGTTAATTATTTTGGTGAGTAATTCATTTGTAAGGATGCGTTGTACTTAGATTTTAATTTAGTACAAACTTCACTTAGGTAGGTACTCTAGTATTTATTACTTTGTTTGATAAGATAGGTAGAGGTAGGTAATGTATTCTTGCACGCTAATTTTGGACATCTTCCTCACATAGCTTACATAATATATCTACCTTTGTACTCAAATCTTTGTGTTATATCTCTATGTATTTTACTGTGTGTACATAAATAATAAAATAAATAAATAGCTCAATCAAGGTGGTTTTTTTGCGTTTTGTTTTGGTTGGTATATCTGTTACAGCTAATAGCCGAAGTGCGGCTACACCTAGTTTTAGCCGCTTCGCGAGGCTCCTATTTCTGTGTAAAGGGTTTAAAGAAACTTAACCTCGGGGTGCCATTACGCTCGCTCATGCATCCTACGTCGCATATCGACCGACCGCAACCATGCAACCGATGTCACCCGAAGTACACACGAACCGCATGTGGCCGGCTGCACCTAGTTGTACCCTTCTAAAACTAGGTGTAGCCGCACTTCGGCTATTAGCCGTGACATATCTAAGACAAGAGACAATACTCACCCACCTAGAGATGCTAAGTATCGGGTCATCTCGCATGTGTGAAGCCTGTCATAGGGCAGGCCTCTATAGTCAAGGGTTTGGCAGATGAAAATGAAATGGCGATCGCTGTATGTTTTTATGAGCAGTCTAGAAAAGACGCTGCGCTGCCACCAAAAAAGTTAGGTAGTCCAAAAGGCTATTAACCGTTTTCACCAGAAACATCTGCATGGCTAAAACCCTTTGTAACCTTTCAGGACTGCTATTGACCTACCTAAGGCCGCTGGAAAGTTACACAGTACTTGTGAACGTCTTTATGTGAATAATTATTTTGTATTAATAGAGGGGTGTCCTACCTCGGCTTGTACATAATACCTAGGTAAAAAATCCAAATTGCCATTCAACAGCTAGTTTTACTGAACAGTAGAACTAGTGTAGTGCTTTTTTGGACGTAGGTACTTAAATCTCATACTAGGATCTACCTATAGATATCTCCACCTTTTACTCGCTTAGGGCTGATTTTTCAATCGACAGATAATTTTTATTCGTGGAATAAAATTGACGTCTGACAGTTTTTATATCGAAGAACTGTCAAAAATTCAAAATTATTCCTCCGATAACAATCTCGAGTTGGAAAAATCAGCCCTAAATAAAAATAAAAACAAGTCTATGGAATAAACACACCAATTTTTAAATATCGAATTCGATAAATGCATCAAGACACTGGCAGTCAGACATCTCTATGGGCGAGTAATGCCTGGCCCTGACATCGGCCGCCCGTAGAGGCACCCCACCGCGCTTATTATCCAATTTATCTGTGCTCAAAACGCGATGATTAAAATAAACACTGTTACTGACGTTCCTCTAATAAAAGGTATGCTTTTGTATTGTTCATTGTTCGGCTTGTTGAGTTGGATTTGTTAGGTAGTTTGATTTGATTAGGGGTTGTTTTATTTTCGGTTATTTTTATTAATTTGTTTGCCTGGATACCTAATTAAAGCTTCCTGAATTAAATCGCTATCAGTCTTAACAAACCTAGCTATCGAAAAGGACAAGATACTTAGCTATTTATTCTTATTCAGGCAAAAAGTCAGAGACTAAAAGAAAACACCTAACGTCTAGATATCTGTCTGGAGAGGAGAGGGAGGAGGGTAAAACTTAAAAAAATTGCCACTGGCCACCCTATAGGTACCTATGCTGCCTAAGCGCATAACCATAAAATATGTATGTATACACAACCATTAGGTGGGGTGGGCACAGAACAGTTAAATCTGTTCTGTGGGGGTGGGAACCTATAGGTAAGTACTGGGGAATAGATAGACAACTGATGAGTTATTGACATCCAAAGAAGAAGGAAACAGGGGATCTGTCTGTTACCTTTTCAAGCCCAAACCACTGAACCCGTTGGGATCTGCACCCTAATTACGTAACACACTATCAATCACAATCTAAATCATTTGAAGGTTATTGCTAATCCATTGCTTCGTCAGTTCGAAAAATTTGTCTACTCAACAGCGCAAATAACGCAATAAATGTTGTTAAACTGACAAAAAGAAAGCCATTGCTACTGATAAGTACTTAGTCTACGTAATTACCCCTCTGGGACCTGCATGCTATTCACAACCATCCGACAGGTCACAGGCTATCGTATCGAAAATGACACATTTCGATAGCCTGCTGAGTTGCCTTGCCCCCAACAGCAAACAGCTGCCGGAAGAATAGCGGCCGTCTACTTCATTTAAATTGATTTTTTTTTCTGGTTTTGAACTTGTGAACAGCCTTTAGATGGACTCCTACGTTAAAATTGATTGATATATCAAATTCGATACCGTGGGTAGACGGAAGCGTATCGAGGGTTGTGAATAGCTATGCTGAACAAGGACATCGGCTAATTTTTATCTTGGATATTTGTATTGTACTTGCACGCAGACGAAGTATTCGAAGTAAGGCCGTGGTGGCCCAGTGGTAACGGTCCGACTTACGAATTGTAGGTCGTAGGTTCGAACCCAGGCAGGCGCTTTACTTTGTGTAATCAATTTCATCACCGCTGCTCTCAAAACGTTAAAGGAAAACATCGTGAGGAAACCAGTATGGCCTAAAACCAAAAATTCGAAGACATAAATGACATCTAGGTACAGACGCCAGCACATCAACCTACACCTAACTGTCAAATTTTCCCAATCAACATTGAACCTTATGCTTTAGCGATAAAGTTGAAAATCTATTACAGAAATCTGACAGATTATAGTAGGTTGATGTGCTGGCGTCTGTACATACCAACTCTCACTTGGTCCTCGTGGTAGATTACAGCCCACTCCCTCTCGAAGAGAGGAAGGCTGTGTCCTAGCAGTAGGAACATTATAGGCTGATTATGAGTTATGACTTACTACAAAATACATAAGCTTAGCATTTTAACTGTACCTATTACGTACTTACTCTAAAAAATCCAAGTCCCAATACCCAAAGCCTTTTACATTTAATTCAACAGAGGAAAAAAACAACCAGTTAATATTATCAGAGACATGCCTTTTCAATGGAGTGAAAAACAAAAGAAAATTCGTATAAAGAATTCAATCGAAATCGAATCAAGAATCCGTCTACCGTGCGTTGAAGCGAGACGGATAGATACGATATGCAGTACGCCAGAAAAAGACGTGCATAGCGTTAATCCTATTGGCTTATACCGGGCGACGTTTGCCGCGATTGGTCGCTGTGCCTTATTGAACTGTCACCGAAGACCGCGGTTTAGGGGGCGACCGGTAATTCGGGGGCAAACGTGGGGTGGATGGGGGATAGGGTGGCGGGGGGAAAACTCGCAGTTTGGCGATTGACTTGTGGGTAGTTTTCGGGGTTCCTTTGGCACGGATTTCGAGCGAATTGAATGTTGAAATTTTATTCTGACTGCGATAAGTATGATGTTCGATTGTTTGGTTTCATTCGTATTGGTTTTTGGCAGGGCTTTCTTTACTTGGTCGTTGTTTTTGCGGGAAAAATAAAGACAGACAATACAAGGTGTGTCAAAATTAACCCAACATACTTTAAGAACTAAGTACTTATGCTTTAGGCCATCGAACTGAACTAGGTACATAGTTTCACTATGGGACCAACTTTGAAATCACGAAAAAAAAAATCTGCTGTTTAATACAAAAGATACCTACTTGACCAAAATGTATGAAACAGCTGATTTTTTTTCATGATTTCAGATTTGTTCCCATAGTGAAAGTTGTTCAGTAGGTACTTAAAGCTATTCTGTAAAAATCTCACGGTGAAAACTTAGGTGAAGTGAGCTTAAAGTGAGCTGTCAATAGTGTCAATCCCTAGCATCAGGTGGAGTGACAGCTCACTTTAAGCTCACTTCACGTTTTCACCGTGAGATTTTTACAGAATAGCATTACAGTTCAATGGTCTAAAGCACCAGCTAGTAAAGTTTGTTGGGTTAATTTTGAAACACCTTACCTACGGTTCTTTTGTAACATAATTATTTACTTAAGTAGTGATCTGATTTCTTAGGTACCTACTAAGACCTACGTTACAGTAAAAAGTTCTGACAGAAAGCTTCTGCGTCGGTGATCTGCTAAACCGAAAATGAAGCAAGTAGGTACAGATCATAGATATAATTTCATATTTCTATGGTACATATATTCTTACCCGTAGGAACAATTAATTTTAAGCTTTATAATATAAAACTAGGTCCTGTTAAGTCCTATAGGCACCTACCCAAGAATATTTTAATGATAGCCACGCAATTTACTACTTATTTATTTATAACTCTTCAGTTTAGGTATGGGCTTGAGACAAACATGGTTTAGGTATTTAAGTACCTACCTAGGTATCTACCTCCGCATAACGACATCAAAAAGCACCCAATCTTGACAGTTACCTTTCGCGCCAAATCAGGGCGCGCCCAATGAAAACGCGGGAACTGTTGACTTTTCGTCTATGACGGTTGTTTTCTGCGGGCAAAGGCATCATGCCACGCCCTGCCAAATGTGCGAATTCTTATTGGGTGATATCAAATGTCACTCGGTGTATGTATGTAAAGGTATTGTCTGACTTAAGGGAAAATTGTGTCACTTGGGTATTTATTTAGGTAGATACCCAAGTAGGTATGTAGCTTATAGGGTCTATATACCTAGTCGCTCTTTTGTAGGTGTACCTGCCTAAATAAAAGTTGTTGAATGCATTGTTCTTAAAGAAAAGGTGGTACTTACACTACTTACCTACTTAGATATGAATAACTGTGTGTAGGTACAGTCAACAAAAGAGATAAGTATGCAGGATCGACGGATATACTTAGTTGAAGTTTAGTAAGAAATCAATGGATGCTGTCGACTAAAATTTAATTTGATAAATGAGCTGTTTGTTTTCTATTAATAAAATTAATTTTATTTGAGAACATCCATCGGTTTTTTACTAAACTTCAACTATATCCGACGATCCTGCATAGGTACTTATCTCTTTTGTTGACTGTAGGTACCTATACCATGCCATCCCATGTGTAAGTAGCCCATACAGATTTGGCACAAGGCCTGTCTTATGCCCAAATAGTCTTGGCGATATTATCAAACTGGTTCCTAATGTGAACATTGCTGAACGGGCTTAGAGTTGTAATTACAATTTAGCTATGGCTCTGCTGTAGTTATTAAAGGTACCTACATAATGTATCAGTAGTAAATAGTCTATCTATATGTAGGTAGGTACCTACAATTTCAGCAAGCTTCATCAATGTGTAACGTGTCTAGCAAAATTATGACGAAGAAGTCTCTAATATGCCACTGAAGATGGATCGGCTGGTTAGATTGATCGAATGTGAATCAAAAGGAAGAAAAAATGGGGACAAGACATTTTTCTACTCATTAATATAAACTGCCCAAGTGTGCGATAGGTGTCAAAAAAAGGAAATTATAAACTGTGGTGGATACTATGCAAGAAAATTGCTCAGGCTTAATCGTACCTAAGTTTAGTCACCTGTGCCTAAGTATTCAGCCAGAGAGAGAGATTTTATTTTCTCAGTAAAATAGTGCGACAAAAATACAGACCATAGACGCATAAAAACGAACCCGCACCTAATTGTTTCTATATAAATTCGAACAACCATTGCACGTTGTAATTGGAAAACGGAACGTTCAATCCGAGCTAAAATGTACGACGGCATTATTCTAAACGACAGGGCCGACGCAACAGCGGCGTAATGCCACAAATTAAAGCTTAAAACGGCCGGTTAACAGCTGACCCAAAATCGAAGTGTCCCCCCGTCTGGGGGACAGAGTCAGACGCGAAAAGCAACGGGGCGGAGCCATGCCACGCCTTCAAGCTCACAGGCAATATCGCGTCAAAAGTTCCCCGGCCGTGGCATAACGCGCGCGGCTCTTGCCAGTCCGTGCTTAAAAAAAAATAACGTCAAAAGTGAAACGACACGTGTTTAGCTGTCAAATTTTGGAGGGAATTTTTTGGCTTTTTTTAGTGTGAACGGTTTGAATTTTTATCTGTATTATTTGGGATATTTTTATTGTAGATTATTTTTTATTATTTACGTTGAAAAATGTAATTGCAAAAGGACCTACCTATAGCTGCAGTACCTCACTGCTTTTCTTATGCATTTTAAATCTACAATTCTAAGTACAGTTGCAGAGTAAACACTCAAGAGTAATAAAAAAATTATTTTGTGTTCCACGTGTAGACGTGGAACTCAAATATTTTTTTTAAATTAATAAATGTAGGTATAGTTGTAGGTATCTACAAAGATACCTACTTACATTTATTCATTTTATTTAAACAAAGAGTATCGAAGCTTTGTACCTATAAAGTTACACACAAACTAACGTAAACAAGGTTTCCCATAAGCACTATACCTAATGGTGGTTCCTACTTTGTTTGATGCTATTCGATGTCTCTCGCTTTTCTTCCTTCAATATGTACTTCAGATAAAGTTGAAGATTCAGCAAACATTTTTTAATTGGCGATCTTCGATTCCTCGATATAAGGTTTTAAACCCCTGCTTTCCCTTAAGAAACAATAGTGTGTAGTACCTACTTGTTAACAGGCCTACACTGTCCTTCCATACTTACCTACCTATCTATTAACACTTCAATTTGAAAACATTGTTAAAGCCAATTATTTTTAAGAGAGTAAGTATAGGTACCTAACCGCGGAGTTTCTTTTCGGCTCTTCTCTAATGAAAACGACCAACTGGAACCGTGCATCTAGCTTCTGATGTTTCATAAGTGCCAATGTAGGTTTATGTAAAATAAAATATTTTGATTTTGAACAGGCGTCAATAAAATTTTGCTAACACCCAACTTGAAACAATAACTAAGTAGGTACGAGAGAAATTTAAAGCTTCTTTTAGACATAACTATATATTATCCACTTCTAACTTCTTAATTCAAATTGAACCATAAAAGACTTATAGATAGGTTGTGTCTACCAGGTTTTAAAGACCTACAGGCTGGATAGATATCCAGCCTGTAGGTATTGTCCCACTGCAAGACAATTCGAGGCCCCCTTCCCACACACTTCTGTCCTCTGCTATTGTGGACCAGTTCCTTTGGCACACGCCATAGATTGCAAGTTTCAAATTGAAAAAGGATTTGAACTCCTTGCTCTACGCTTAGCTCAAGCCAATCACGGCATGCGTATTTTCACCCATTGATATTATTATTTTAGTTTAACATAAGTATCAAAATATTCTAACAAATGATCTGACATACGCCACTTTTGCTCGGTTCCTATAAGCAAAATAATCGTTTTGCTTAAGTACCTACCAATGAGAGCATTTTTTATTGCCAAACTTGACAAATAGATTCGTTCGTAAGCAAATTTTACCTGTAATAGCTAGGTCGGTACTTCCATATGGGAGGGTCTACTATGCAAAGCTATGAGGTTTTTGCTTCATTATTGGTGAAGGTACAAGAGTCTTCATTTAACCAATAACTGTGCGTAAATTATTTGAATCGGCCTGTTTATTTGAATCGGTCTGTTTCATTGTTCAATCAGTCAATCAACTCAGCCCATCGCAGTCCACTGCCGGACATACATAGGCCACTCCCAAGCCGCGTCACGACTACCGGCCCTCTACTTTCAGCATCCAGTCTGTCTGAGCAGGTGTTTTTGAAGTGACAGCTTCAAAAACGTAAGAAGAACACAACGAGCTGACAATGAGACATCATTGTCAGCTTCTTTTATTTAAATCTTGAATTATTGTACAAATTGACTTCATTATGTAGGTATTGCATAATGTATCTTCACTTAGTACTCATAAATAGTATATAGTAACATTTGATTTCGCGTTGGTATATAATCAACATCTGAATAAATATTGACTGCAAATAAGTTAGGTACTATTAATTATCTTTGATATTTAAATTTATTTGGTATTTAATAATTTCGAAATTTTCCCATCCCGAATAGTTTATGTAGATTTCATCAATAATTATAATCATTAACTAAGTAGTATTTAGTCAAACCCTACTGCATCCTTATTGCGTAACAATTTCGATCACAATCTGAATGATTTTGAAGGATATTGCTAATCCATTGCTTCCTAAGTTTGAAAAATGGTCTCCTCAACTACGTAAATAACGCAATGAATGTTGTTGAACTGTCAAAGTAAAAGCCATTGGTACTGTTAGTGTATTACGAAATTACCGCGCTGCCTGGTTTGTCTAAAGTTTCTTAAAAAAAAAAAATAGATAAAACGAGTAGCTACCCGACTTTTCAGAAATTTTCCACACGCTATGGGCAAGTGTGGTGGTCAATACTCGTTTCTTCTCTGTACCTATTAGAAGAGGATTTTTCCCCGCATTAGGTATACCTACTAAAAATAAAATTAAGTTAATAATGAATTAATACCTACTCGAATAACCTGCATCCAGTTAGACTGGAAGCCGACCCCAACGAAGTTGGGAAAAAGACTGGGCAGATGATGACCATACCCACTAGAATAACTTCGAGCAAACCGGTATATAGGTATGTCCTTATAAGCAATTGCTACAACATTTATGTAACTACAGCTAAAAAATCTGTGAAAATAAGAAGAAAAGTATGAAACATCTCATCATATAAGACGCGAAATAACAGTCAGTGATATAAAAGTGAATTTTCTGTATAAAATAGACTTTAAAATGGAAGTTGCTCAAACACCTCTGCAGCTTACACAAGATCATTCAGATGGACGGATGACAGGTAAGAATATAAGTATTAATCGTGGCTAAGAGTTAACAGCCGTCGTTCGATCAGGTTAACCTACGCTTGCCATGGTCGGCCCGTGGATGGGTGACCATCGTTACCTACATACCCAGACCCCGCCGGGCCTCGGAAAGCACGTTAAGCCGTTGGTCCCGGCTGTCATTCGTGGACCATTGACAGTCGTTACGGGTCGTCAGAAGCATGGAAGTCTGACAACTATTCTTACCCATACGAATCGTGTTGCCCAGTAACTGGGTTTTGGAGGCTGTCGCTACATGTAGAATACTGGTATTCAGCTGCAACCGGTTAGACTGGAAGGCAGCCTACTTCAATAATAGTTGGGAAAAAGCTAGGTAGTTGATGATTTTAGATAATGAAGGAATCTACTTAGAACTATTTTATGAGATCTCATTTGCGGTCCGTTTGAATGATGCCTGGGGTGTTTGATGCGCCACTTCTTCTTCCCAACCAAACCACTAGGAATTGGTGAAGGGCGGCCGTTTTGAAGACAGTAATTTTGACATTTCAAATAATTTAAATGTGTTGATGCCAAGCCTATTTTGAATAGGTAATGATTTTGATTTTTAATGGTGACAGACGTTTTTCTCCACTGGTAGAAATATTATTTCATTATGGGCTATGGCAAATTTGACAGTTTGAGATAATTGCTATACAAAAGCTGTCAACCCGCAATATTTATCTTATAGGTATATTAAACTATTGAAAAAGGTATATTAAATATTTTTATTGGGGGTAAGTTTCAGGCCCTAAAAAAATATTTCATCGTAAGTATGTGGTAACTAGTGACAACTGTTAGTCACTCGTGGTAGAAGAACATTATAGGTAACTTAGAATTCAAAGAATACAAATTAAATAGAATTAAATATTGATGACTCTTATGAAGTACATACTTAACATCATTACTAATGATTAGCTTTTGCCTGCGACTTCGTCTGCGATCGGGGATAAAAATTAGCCTATGTCCTTCTCCACGCCCTGATCTACTCATGTGCTAAATTTCATCCAAATCCGTTCAGCCGTTTTAACGTGAAAGAGTAGGTAACAAACAAATATACTTAGACAAAAAATAAAAATCTTTTCTCTTTATAATAATACTAGCAGCGCCCCGCGGTTTCACCCGCATAAGTGTCGATCCCGTGGGAATATCGGAATTAAAACTATCCTATGTCCTTTCCCGGGACTCACACTATCTCTATACCAAATTTCATCTAAATCGGTTCAGCTGTTTAAGCGTGAAAAGGTAACAGACAGACATACTTTCGCATTTTTAATATTAGTATGGATTAGTTTAGATAATGAAGCCAAATCAAACAACTAATTTAACACTAATATCAATAGCTTTGCGCATTTATTGCCTTTACCAGAGAAGAAGTAAATTTTTCCAGGCCGTCGGCGTCGGCATTCTGTTTGCCCGCGGATGGATAGGTAATGAGTGTTGGCTAAGTCCTGCTTTAAGATAAAATAGTAGGTAAGGGAGTCGTGTGCTCGACTAGAGCTTCCTATGCTGTCTATGCAAGAAACAAGACGCGCGGCAAAGTAGGTACCTACCTACTACAAAATCTTGAGAGCGTGCATTTGTGGAAAACCTTTTAAATAAGTTTTGAAATATGACATAACATCAAACCAGAAAAGTTCTGCAGAAGTGTAAGTAAGTACATTCACTTCTCGCCAGTTATGTTTAAGTCCCATGTAATAGGGTGCGGCCCTATTGCCATCCACCGGGTAGAAGTCCAGACTAAGTAATATTGTCATAAAAAATCATCGAAATATAAAAACACCAAAGCTCCGTTATATTTATTCACTCCACAGACAACATAACCCAACAGATAATATTTTACCGCCATTTCCAGCGCGGCGGCCATACTTCTAGTTATATTTTTTTCAGCAGGCAAAGGCAACATTAGTATTCAGGCCCATACAGCCAGTAACTCGGGGGTCTATTTGACTGATTTTCAGCCTCTCCATGATTTGCCACTTTACCCGGTCAGATTGCACGCTGAATACAAAATAACCAATATTGCGAAGGGGGATTTGAAATTTCATTTTCGCATAATGGCGTCGCGTTTTGAATATTGGGTATTTTATTAACACTGTGTGTGTATAGGATAATTTTGTGAGCGAGGAATGTAATGGACTTAGCAATTTTGTTTGAGCATTTTAGCGTTGATAGATTAGGTTGAAGTTCGTTACTTTTGGGAAGGTCTAGGTTCTGTAATGTATTTTGGTACGAACAACTACGTAGTTTTACTGGACACAGGTTTCATTTATGTATTAAGTTGCTATTTACAAAACAGACCAATGCCTTCGGTCCTCTTGTCATTTACATGTTGCTCGAGAACGATGCTCTTCTCTGTTCACCTACGATTTTTTTTCCGTTAACCTATTTTGTCCCACTGCTGGGCAAACGTCTCCCCCAAATTTTCCACTTTTCTTTGCGCTGTGCCTTCTCCATTCAATCGGTTAGAAACGAGTCCAAATCGTCACGCCAGTGTTTTTCAGCCTTGCCTCGGTGTGACGAATTTAGCCCATCTGCCTGGACAGATCCTAGGTGTTTTAAATTTCTTCAAAAGGTAAGTATTTTCCTAATTATTATCGATTCCCGTCGGCTTCGTGTACCCCTTTCGATTTTACTAATAAGTCACAATACATAGGTAAGGCTTTCATTGAAATCCGAGCGTACGATTCCTGTACGACAGTGAAAATAACGAGTCGATTGGCAGAATGGTTGACCCATTGGTGTCCTGCGCTACGAGATGTGTGAATGATGATCGATTTGCGCACTGAATAGGTACCTACTTGTAATGTATTGTAGAGATAGATGTGTTAAGAGATCGCAAAAAGCGATAAGGCCGCCCATTGTATATTTTGTAGTGTTTGATGTATTTTTGTGGTGTACAATTAAATATAAATAGATAATGTAGCGGTTATGTGTATGTCAGATATTTTTGTAAACGCATAGGTAAGTATATGGATGGTATACTTTATAATACAAATCGCGTACGTTACCTAGATAAACTGTACCTATACCTGCATCTGAATTACGACAGGTTACTTGTATCTAAAATAGAGCACCGCATAAAAATAGTTGACACCTCTTGTTCAGAATCGTAAAGACATTTTATTAGTATTCATTGACAAGAGCTAAGTACTACAATATTAAAGATTGCGCTAGTATTAACTATATTACAGGAGCCAGTGAAAAAAAATCTCTTAAATTAATTTATTCAGCAGCTTGCTGTGTTTCGTCGATGCGTGGGAGTTCCAGTGCCTTAGGCATCTTCTGGGCACGCACGAACGAGCGATGGAAACATCATAGACCTCATCCATCGCTTTCCATCTGGCGTGATCGAGGTCAAGAGCGGGCCCATTCAGCAATTTAAAAAAAAAAACACTGGCAGCCAACGCACAGCCTAAGCCTCTAGGTATAAGCTAGGTATAGAATTTTGCACAAGAATTTTCTATATATAAGAAGGTGAGCAATGAGGAAGGATTTATGAAAACTCGTATGGAAGTTCGACTTTTTGACGATAGGAAATCCTCATAGATATCCGCTAGTACACTGCTTGTAAAGACAATAATTTTCTAAAGAGATCTCTCTCTTTAGGAAATCATTGTCTGATTTCTCAATCGACAGGTAATTTTTATTCGTGGAATAAAATTGGCGTCTGACAGATTTTGTATGGAAGAACTGTCAAAAATTCAAAATTATTCCTCGGATAAAATTATATGGTGTTGGAAAAATCAGCCCTTAGTGATGTAGTGAGGTTGTATTAGACGATAGCCGACGACAATGCTACATACATAATGTCACATTACCAGTTTACCAGCCTACAGCTCTACCAACATGCAACAGCCAACCATTCCACGTCTAAATCAAGAAAGGCCAGCAACAAAATCCGTTATTCCGCCGGCGCGGGTACTTCTAACCTACCCTACAGGGTGGGGGTGAAATTAATCAGACGGGCTCAAGGGCTGCCGCGTCAAAAGAAAACCAAATAAAACGGCAAGCGACAAAGTTTCTACTGCTAGGAGATAAGGAAGGAATGGAGACGACTTTGATATTAATGCGCCTTCCTTTCTTTTGAAAAAATCATTTACTCGCACAGTCACGAGTATGTAATACATTTAAATACCTCGCACTTACGCAAAATTCAAAAGTGATTTTCTGGTGAAATAACGCTTGCAAATTTCAGAAAAAAACCTATTTCATCATTAAGATATACTCTAATAAACAATAACTTTATTTCCAATTTTACAATAAAGTTAACATAAAGGCGACAGGTTAATAGTATGACACAATTGTTTTTAAATTGCATAAATCACTAGCATAGGTGCAAGGGCTCTCTCTATTAATACATTAATACAAATTATTACGGAGTTACATTCCGTAAGTATGAATTATTAGACTTATGAATCTTACGTAGGTATGTGTTACGTTAATATCCATGACTGCAGAGTTACAGCTGTTGAAAGTGCCTTTTAAAAAGCTTGATTTAATTGATTCGCGGGTATTTTTTTAAATTGATCATCACTCTTAAAGAGTACATAAGACTCTTTTTTCGGCGAAACCGTAAAACTCTTCGCGCATCTTCTAAAATTTCTTCCATTGTATTTGGAAGAAACCAGAGGGGCAATTCTCGTAATTTTAAGAACGTTCACAGTCTGATCTTAGTCTCAATCTGTCAAAAATACCTATAATATCCCTACGATTTTGACATGTTTTAACATTGGATATTGCCGAGATGTGATTGCGGCTAGATTTTGTACGTTGGCTTTCTGAAAACCCGCATTATGGTCGTAGACCTGCATGATTCTAACAAGTACTCGCTTTTTATTCGTTACTAATCTCCACTCAGTATTCTCGATTGAGATGCACACTCCTATGTCAATCTAGTCTAGATGATGGTAACTTTCACTTTATTTCTCTTATGTACTTGATTCGCAGTTTCCAATTTCTAGTTGCTATCGGTCAGGCACTCTAGCTTTTCTCGCACAAATATTGCCACATGAGCAAATGTGACATTATGTCAACATAGTCAAATAAAAAATCCCAACCTCAACAAACCGACTCAACATTTTCCCCTGCCCCCAGTAAGTGGCATTCTAACACAAACAAACATTGATTTATCCTGATACCCCGGATTTAGGCGTCGCTTCCTCTTTCCCGCTGACTTCCAATTTCGGGCCCAGAACTTTTTATATGTCTTATAAAATTTTCTTTTATGGCTCTCCGCTTTCGTGCTGCCGAATGTATTGTGATATAAATTGGGATATTTGTGGAGGTTTCAGTTTTGGTCTGTGGAGTTTTTGGGGCAAGAAATCTTGGGTGTAAGTATTGCTCAAAGATTTTGCCAAGGAATTGGAAATCACTGAATGGTAATGAATGGGCTTACTTAGTGGGATGAAGCCAGTTTACGAAGACAGATGTTTTGGCGCTGAACTGTTGCTTATGATTTTGGTTTTGTATTAGTATCTATACGTTTGAAACATCAGTAGTGATTTTGGATTAAATTAAAACAAATGAAATGACAACAAAGGCACGAGCTTGCTTTATATTCAATACAAAATTTATTTAAAAATCTATGATCAACAGCTTTAAAGCGCTACCTTTTTACAAAGTACATCTAACGAGACTTACATTTAGAGCTGTTGTTCGAATTTAACAGCATTGACCGATTCAAATAAAACCGTGTAATAGCACCGACGGGAATACAACAGTACCTACACTACACGTATAACATCATCATCTAAACATCTACCCTCAAAGCAAAACCCAAATATCCCTATTTCCACATCATACTCTTTCACAGCTCTCTCAACCCAAAAATATCGGTTTAACCCAAATCATAATATCAATATACCGTTTGAACCCCGCCTAATATCTGGTCCCATGTGCGACGATCCTCCGGGGAGCAATCTTGTCCCATATTGATTTTGTATTGCTCACATATTGTGGGGATCGCGCGGTGTGATTCGTAGTCGTCTGTACTTGAATGTAGGTATAGATGCAAAGGATTTTGTATTGTAGGTATTTTGCTTTTAGAACCTGCACGCGTTGCGTGGCCACCGATGAATCGGAAGAAATGAACGACAAATTGCAGATTGTACAAAAATACCAACGGTGCTATGTCAACAATTAGGAAAAGAAATGTAACTTTGTTTAGATTATACTTTCGGGCTATGCGATCCTTTACGAAGAATAGACACACGTAGTGTGACTCATGCTGGTTTAACTGATTTTCTCTGCGGTCGTAGGTATGTGAGCTTGCTATACATGTCATAGTCTGAGCTAGGTACTCGTAATGTAGAGATTATAACCTATTAGGCGCTTAAATTCAGCCTTTACGAATACTTTGAAAAGTATATTGCAGAAATACGAGACAAACATTGATTTATAAAAAGATTTCAATTCAATTTAATTCAAGAACAATTCACATTGTGTTTTAAATCATTAAAATTATAAAACTAACACATTCATAATACATAAATCATAGAAAATAACAAAAGAAAAAAAAATAGAATATTAGAATACAAAACAAGTTGGCGTCAGATTTGGTTGACAAGCCAAGGAAGGGATAAGGATAAAAACGTAGAACCATCTTCTTGGAATAATTATTGAAGTAATATGACAAACAAATAATTATTGAAGTAATTTGACGTGTAAAAGTGCTTGTACAAACCTACTTACAGAAATAAATCATTTATCATTTATCAAACTGTGGTTTTAATTAGTCGTCCCGGTATCGGTACAAAAAGCTTTACACGCGTGAGTTTTACAGTACTTATGTTTACCAATATTATAAAGAGGTAAAATACAGAGGAAGGAGGGGTGGAGGTAATATGGTATTTGTGAGTTTGTATGTAGGGGGAACTTCTGATCCGATTCCGAAAATTCTTTCACTAATGGGAAGCTACATTGTCCAGAGTGTCATAGGATAGGTATGTTAAAACACGCGGACGAAGTCGCAGGCAGAAGTGATGTATGACAAAGTTACAAGTTTGTGTAATTTAATTGCCACAAGCCAGTTTTTTCCCAAAACAAAACACGTTTTTTTTTACATTTTGATCGCAGTCCTGTCACCTCAAAAAAAGAAAAACTTCATCCCAAAATCTGCCAAACTTAATTCCCAAAGTAAAATAAATCACTAAACAAAAAATTAAATAAGTCGTAGAATTGGTGATTAAAAGAGCATAGAGGGCTAACGAGAGGCGGACAAATTGTGTTAGCACCCGCTAGTGGTACAAATGTAGTTAGAGTGTGTGTGTGTGACATCTCCCCAACGAATTATCTAGTTCGACACAGAGTTTTGAGTGGATAGACGTGGCCGGACCAACTTTAGTGTGGTGGAAGATGATGAATAGGGAATGTTTGTTGCGTAGTTGACAGATAACGATTTTGAATAATCAAATACTGGTGAATAAACCGTATCTGGCCTGGATTTTGAGAGAAATTGAAACCGTACAATATTTTTTTACTGAAAGTGATTAATTTACCAAAAGTTAATTGAGATTAGAAAAAGTTACGTTTTGTTATTTTAAAGTGACTTTTGGCTGGCAGAGACGCGATTTACGAAAGGCAATCAATAAACTTTGCTTTCTAATGAGTAGAACATACATTAGGCAATTGTAAGCTAAGATTCATTCATCCAACCAGTCTTACCAAGGGGTATCGTATTACCCAGTAACTGGGTTGTGGAGGTCAGATAGGCAGTCGCTCCATGTAAAATACTGGTATTCAGCTGCATCCGGTTAGACTGGAAGCCGACCCCAACATAGTTGGGAAAAGGCTAGGCAGATGATGAAGCTAAGATTCATTCATCATTCCCAACCTTTTATCAAGAGCTTAATGACCCCTAAATACTATTTCAGTAAGTTAACTTGCAGATCTCCTGAAATAGACAAGAAATATTCAAATTCATCTCGAGATTTTCATAATTTTGCATAAACCACCTACCCACCTCCTCTATACCACCTCTAACTCTATGGAACCTACGTGTCAACTGCCCTGGACACTTAATATAGGTAAATAAATAGACTCTGTGCACTTCAACTGCATTCCACCAATTAATATTGTAACTGCTCAAGTATTGTCATTCAATTTTTGTTGGGTCTGTAGGGGAGCAGTCTGACCTTTTGTAATTTGACAGGGTTTGTATGTTTCCTTTGTTTTTGAATAATGTAGATTTGGAAGTAATGTTGAGTTAAGCATATTGTTGGTGTAATTTAGTAATAAGTAGATGACAACTAAAACTGTCATATTTGGTACAAAAATGTAACCGCGATGTTACTACAGTTTTAGAGTAACATTTTGATTTGGTTTTCGAATGTGGTATTAATGCTATACGAGGTAAAAGGAGTCATTGTGTTCATCATGACGAAAAACTTTCACAATGGGACCAAAACGGAAACCGTGTAAAGGAAATCTGCTATCGAGTTATGCGAACACAAATGTATGGAGCAGCTTATTTTTTCCGTAGCAATTCCGTAAAATTACCCGTTTTAGGTTTTCAGTAATTATTACAAGATAGCTATACTAAACTTAAGACTGTTTAGATGATAATATTATGGTATAAGGCTACAATTGAAATCGAATATACATTTTTTATACAGAAATAAAATCATCTGTGAATTGTGACAAGCAAGTCAAGCAACTATAAAATCTTCCTTTCAAAAGACATCAACGCGATCGATATTAATGTTCTATGTTTTGAACCGTCATCCGATCGATTTATTTTTGGACCATCAACTCTGATACTCAATGATCGTATTTTTGTGATGTGCCCTAACCTAGTACCTACCTATTAATGACCAATTTGACTATAGCGTGGTTGGTCCAGCTAACCCAACGGGGTGTCCGGGTTTCGTAGCTTAGTTACTTCGACCAACTTTAGCGGTGTATATAGAAAACAGACAGTTAAAAGTAGATCAATGTGTAAAACAGGCAATCCGATCATCATTAGAAGATCAAAAAGTTTTTCAAAGTCAAAGTCAAATCATTTATTTCAAATAGGCACACTAAAGGCACTTTTCAACGTCAAAAATTATAATAAAACTAATTGATTCTAGTCGCCCATTCCAAAAGGTAGAGTAGTTTTAGAGGATCCATTTTAAAATTCCAGTTCTTTAAGTACCTAGGTATACTATCACGTCAATATCACATAGATTAGATAGCCTTAAAATCATTACCTCGTTAACAAAACTAGGGTAAGTATCAGGTTCAATATAATCATATTTATTCTCGACGAAGCCAATACACAGAATTCCTTTAAATTCTCACCCTACAATCAATTTGTCTGCTCTCCAATCACTTAATTGATTCGACACATTTGGTCTTAATCTATGCATTATACGTTCAAATCGTCACCCCTACGTCCCTAGATTTAAGGTTTAATTTCCTTTACGTTTAGGTCTGTTAAGGGGTGTAACCCCTCATATGAAAAGTGGAAATCTATTAAAAGGAAAGGGTGTGATTTGCAATGGTTATTTTATTAGCTTTATCGAGATTAAATATTTTGAGGGTAGTGTGATGCTATTAAACTATTGTATGATCATGCTGCTATTCGTGTAGGGTTGGTATGGAGAGATGAATCTATTTCGTCGAGATTCATTGTTACCCTTTTCCATATTGAAAAATTTGTTCTTTATTTAGGTACATTCTTACAACCAGACTTACCAAGGGGTATCGTATTACCCAATAACTGGGTTGTGGAGGTCAGATAGGCAGTCGCTCCATGTAAAATACTGGTATTCAGCTGCATCCGGTTAGACTGGAAGCCGACCCCAACATAGTTGGGAAAAGGCTAGGTTGATGATGATGATTTAGGTACATTCTTGTGTTTTGGCGGTGTTGACTTTCTAAGTAACTTATTCTAATTATTACACTTATCCATCCATACTAATATTATAAATGCGAAAGTCTGTCTGCCTGTTACATCTTCACGCTTAAACCGCTGAACCAATGTAGATGAAATTTGGTATAAAATAATTTGAGTCCCGGGAAAGAGCACAGGATAGTTTTTATTCCGATATTCCTACGGAATCGACACTTATGCGGGTGAAACCGCGGGGCGCTGCTAGTACTTACTATTATAGATTCGGAACTATCTCTGTATGTTACCTTTTCACGCTTAAACCACTGGACGGATTTCGATAACATTTAGCAAGGAGATAAATGGTAACCTGGGGATGGACATAGGATACTTTTGTCCTGGTAGTACGTTCCCGTGGGATAATTTCCAACATCCACGCGGGGGAATCCGCAGGCAGAAGCTAGTAAGTCTATATCCTCAACGTTCGATAAATATACTGTGGCAATTTTTTTTCATAATAGCGTCCTTTTATTATGAACTTTCGTTCACTTTGAATTATATCATTGTTCGAGCATCTGAAAGCTGCCATTAGTTTTCATTTACCTACGTTTGATTAAAACTGTGAATTTTTATACTAACCTAAAATATTTTGAACTCGTGAGTGAGTTCAAAATACTCGTAGACAGCCAAAAGGCCAATAGAATAGAATAGAATACTCTTTATTATGTACACCATATAAATTACAGACATAAATATAGAAATTCGCCAATTCCAATGCCCAATGGCCAATTTCGGTAATTAAATTAAAGACGTTTAAAATAGTGTCAGAATCTTATCTTAGAGTCAATCAATGTCAAAAACTTGATACATTTTGACATTTGAAACTAACATTAGAATGCGAACGTTCTTAATAATACGGCAATTGCCACTCCGAAAATAGTCCCTCCAACAATTTTATCCACTTACTAACAAATTCCTCTCCACCAGGCGAAGGCAACACATCTCCCCTGCGCTGGTCTCCACCATCATCTGCTGCCTTGGTAGCCGCTGCCCTCGCACCACCAGCCCTAAGACCCTGGCTACCAGACCCGCCCACTAAGAAGACCAACCATTTGGGTAAGACAGGTTGGCATCAGTCATCCTTCAATGAGATTATAGATGGTAAAGTTCTAAGGACTGATTAACACGATGCAATTTAAATTGCAAATATTAATTGCTTAAAGTTAAGTAAGTAATGATTAGCGACTGATTAACCATACATTTTTGACGTTTGACTATCACTTAACTATAAGCAACATTTTTTGCTAGTTGCGTGTAATAAGTTGAAAGAATAATAGAAGTTGCACCGTCTAAACAGTTTTTAGAGTTAAACGATACAAGTCATTCATATTGTTACTTTAATTTTATTGTATGTGACAAGAAAGAAATTTGCATCGTGTATAATTGGCGTACTTAATTATGATTCTGATGCATTAAACCTGAAAGATTCTTTTTCATGCACAATGCGCCACTTGAAGGACTTAGTGCGGAAACCAAACCTCCTAGCATAACAGGTTCTTTTTCAAATTAGAAGTTCATCTCGTCGTTCACCACCGTAGAAACGAAAGCTAAAATTACAAATTGTAGTAAATGTTTCTAAGGCGCGATGTCAAAGATAAAGAAAAGAAATTGACATTTTGTCTTCTTAAAGTAAGGATAGAAATGGTCGTGCTACGTGTTCTGTACTCTTTCGGGTTCCTCTCTCTCTTTCTTATAATAGAAGGAAAATTTAGGTATCCTATTAGAATAATCCCAAAGTATAAAAAGTTTAAGGGAACCCTTTGAAATATTACAGACATTCACAGAAAATAGATGGAGGTCAGATAGGCAGTCGCTCCATGTAAAATACTGGTATTCAGCTGCATCCGGTTAGACTGGAAGCCGACCCCAACATAGTTGGGAAAAGGCAAGGCAGATGATTCACAGAAAATAGATATTTACTTTTTGACGAAACAAACCCATTTTAATAGCACCTTTTCTCGTAGGATTGATCTGCGTGGTCTGCGGCGACACCAGCTCTGGTAAACACTATGGTATCCTTGCTTGCAACGGCTGCAGCGGATTCTTCAAGAGATCTGTTAGAAGGAAACTCATATACAGGTCAGTTACTAGTTGCTCACGGGACTAAGATATCTTTAGCTTAGGGAGTCTTCACTTGGAGCGGTGAATGCTTATGCGAATCCCGCACCCCCGGCCATAGGTAGAGGTGGAACACCGCGGTGGTTTTAGCCGGTAAGAGTCCGGCATGCCCCTCTGTCCCCCCCACGACGGAGGAAGTCCATGAGGATTTCCACCGCGCAACAAAAAAAAAGGGAGTCTTCACTTATGTCGGTATCAGCATGCGTAGCCATAGAACAGTTAACTGTTCTGTGTGCGTAGCCTACATGACCACCGTAGTAATTAAAGAAACAAAAGAATAAGTATAATGAGAGATTGTGGAAACATTTCTACGGCGCGATGTCGAAAATGAATAAAATAAATGTCTCTTCGTATATATTTTAATTATGAATTAGAGATAATTTTCAAGTTATAGAACAACAAACTGAATGTCATACTTAACAAAGTTCAAATTCAATTACAACCAAAAACTTATTAGGACCTTTTTGTTACAAATAGTCACACAAAAATCAACTTAGAATACATTTTACCAAACTTTTATACCTTGAATAAGTCTTATTTTGGGAATAAATTTTAAATTTTTGACAGTTACTCCATACTAGACTGTCAGACGTCAATTTTATTCTACGGATAAAATATATCTGACTGGTAAAATCAGCCCTAAAGTAGATAACTCGACGCTTGAAAGGCAAAATTAACTAAGCGACATAGGGCTAACTTTATATAAATTCTTGTAATTATCCTGTATGCGTATTTCTTACTGTTTTGAAAATCTTATTTTATCTTCTGAATCAGAATTTATACGATTTGTTTGTGGTCCCTCTACGCGTGCAGATTTTAGCGCAGGTGGTTGACGTGGTTGATTAGTATGGAATGACAGCGATCGTTCTCACCTTCGCAACTCGTCTATGGGACTGGTGCACTTACTATTGCGTATGTTTTCATCTACAGGGTCTATTTAAATTAGCTAGCGAAACTCTGCAGACGTGTTGGGTATCGATATATAAAAATATTAAATATTTGTGTTATCAGGTTTAGATATCAATATTTCTGTGAAGTATACACAAAAAAAACTGATTTTTCAAGTGAGTACACTAACTGCGGTCGATAACCCCACAAACATGTTATGAAATTAATTTATTTTTTGTTTTATCATATTTAGATATCGATAGGTACCTATCTAGTTTGTGAAGTTTCGCTAGCTAATTTAATTTGACCCTGTATATTTACTGAGCATATTTACTAACTGATTGCGAAAATGATCTGATTATTAAAGTCGGCCTTAGACATATTACTTTATTATGTGAAGTCCAGTATTCTTTCTGTAACAGTAATATTTTAATGTTGGTGTACTATAGATACCTATAGTACCTAGCACCTAGCACCTCTGCCTAATTCTTCGGAAAAAACATGTGCAATATTATGTTACCTTAACAGCATTATACATACAATATCTATTCTTAGACAGACGTATCGCATAGGTAATCTTATCTTCTACGGGCAGACAGAGACTCCTAATTTAATCTTTATTTTAACTACTGCAGTATATATAAAGATAACCATATATCTACAAGTCTGTCCAAAATTAGATCACTCAAATATTACTAGTGTTATTTGAACAATTGTACAAGCTGAACCAATTGCACTGGCTAGAATAACAAGCGAGACTTCCATTTCATCATATATTTTTTTATTTTATATAGAACTGTGTGAACTGGTTTTTGGAATATGTTGATTGCTCAACTGTGTTGTGCATGAGCAATAATTGTTTTATGATGTGTCTCTTTGCTATAATTTGTACCTAGTAGAATTTTTGTATTGACTATTCCGTGAAGTTCTGTTCTACATATTTTCATGGTTTTTCTTATTGACTTTGTATCAGACGTCGACATTTCCTGATGTACACTTAGCTTCAGATAAACGTCGACTATATCCGGGATTTCATAATCTAATTTCTTGAAAAGGCTTAATAATATTACAGAAGAGGTCTTAATATTATTAAGTTCTTATATACATCCAGCATAATTAGTCTAAATAGGAAATCGGACTGATCGACCTAAAGTGACTAACCCGCACTGGGCTAGCTTGGTGTATTACGGCCCACTCCCTCTCACAGAGAGAAGGCCTGTGTCCTAGTAGTGGAAAACAGGGAATGTTATAGACCGATTATGTATTTTACGTATTAATATCAAGTCATGACTCACTTGATATTAATATTCAAGTCCAGACACATTTTGGGAAATCTGCTAGAGAAACCCGACGAACAACCAAGAAGTAAATATTTTTATCTAACTTTTGGTAAGATTTTGATAATATAGGTAAAATTCAAGCAATTTACTATTCCGACATAAAAAACGACAATATTAGTGTGCTATCTGTGAAAATGTAAATTAATTTATTCAAGCCAAAACATTTAAGTAGGTAATTATATTGGATATAAGCATTACTTGTTATTATAGGTTCATTTAAGTAAATATAACGGAGGAGTAGCCTGGAGTCTGGATTTGCGCCCGCTTGCGAGTAACACTCTTTAAACATATTGATGTTAATTATCGCGAAAACTATGATAGAAAAGAGGGAAAATTCATCACACCAGGAAAAACAATACACTGCAAAGGAAAAGAGAAAGTTTCCACAAACCAAGGGGTCACCATCTGTGGCACAGTTCAACCACGGATGTTCACCACCTAAGTCAATAGTAGAACAACCAAAAAGTATAATATATGGTGACACAGTATTACAGATAACAAATGAGTCAGTATGTGTTGACTAACCTGAAACTAGTAATTTGGGACGTTCGAAACAAAATAAACTGAATGTACTTATGACATGACACAGAAAGGTGTAGAAAGATGATGTAATAGAATTTGAAGTAGATTTTATTTTAGAATTGATTGAATTCAAAATAATATGACAATTAAAGAATTCATGGAGAAACAATCGGCTATGGCTAATTAGAAGTAGTGAGAAAGAAATATTACAATATATCAAACGTTTATGAAAGAGAAGATAACGATCAATCGAAACTTAGAATCAATAAACGTGATTTCCACTAACATAGACAAGAAATTACAGCTAGCTTTTGCCCGCGTCGTCTTCCACTTCGTCCGCGTGGAAGTAAACTATACCACAATGAAATATTTTTTGTAATCGGATCAGTAGGGTAATTTGCGTAACACACTAACAGTAGCAATGGCTTTAATTTTGACAGATCAACAACATTAATTGCGTTATTTACGTGGTTTAACAGACAAATTTTTCGGACACAAAGCAATGAATTAGCAATAAATATCCTTCAAAATTATTCAGACAAATTTTTACTTTCAAATTGTTTAGAAGACAAGATTCTAACAAGGCAAAACAAGATTCTAAAATGACAAATCAAACACCACCCATCATGATTTATAGTCGATACAGAAATCAAAACAAACATAACATAATCCGAAAATCTCCACCAAAAATTGCAACAAGATAAACACGCAGCGGCTCATCTGCGATGCCATACCAAAAATGACAATAGAAAGAACGGGGCTGTTTGAGCACTTGAACCCACTTAATCCTTAGCAGAAGAGAATGCTTCTGTAATTTTTGGTACATCTGTGACCCGTATTGGAGTGAGGACAGCGTAAGAGGAGGCGCGATTTGATCATGGAGTTAGAAATAAAGATGACTTAAAAAATATCATCCTCCTTTAAATATTACGTTTGACAAGGGTAAATTCAAAATGCCACCTGACATTTTCATATAATGAGATGTTTGGCTTTTAGTTAAATACGAGCACAATTCCCAGGCTATTCTTTCGAGCAATTATGATGACTATCATGTTAGATCCTATTCTATTAATTTTATTTTTTTTATTTAGCTGTCCCACTGCTGAGCAAAGGCCTCCCCAAATGCTTCGTTTGCCTGACTTTGCCTATCATTGCACGAAATTATGCTTAATCATCGGGCCATGCTCATTCACGTCAGACTAAAATATTTATACAGTTTTTGGCAAGCTCTATAAAAATACTCTTAAATCGCTTCCGCGCGTGCACTTTATCCGCACCTTAACGTCGCCAATCGAGGGGTATTTAAATATGATGTAAATTCATTCTGAGTTTTTATTACCACTGAATTTTGTTTCAATTATGTTGTATTGCTGCTTTGATTTATAAATATTTTTCTTCAAGACAAAATAAATAAAAACGGTTTTGTCAATTGTAATGGTATTATGCGCGTATACGTTAATGCTGATACCTGCTGTCCTATCACAGTTATTTTAACTCTGCCAGCAACGGAATAGCAACCTTATAACAACTGTAATAAAGATCAATGTGACGCAAAATCATAGGTGAAACACATTTGCAAGGACTCGATTACCAGTTCCAATTTTATTCCGTTTTCCAAAACATGTAAATGATATTAATGAATTTCATATAAGTAATTTTTGTTCTTCGCAATATTTTAGCAGACCCTGTACGAATAAATCAGGTTTCTACCGCCACGCCACTGCATATCCACAAAAAATAAGGGCAGATCTCACAGATAACATTAAAAACTGTTTAACATTTGGCCCTCTCCCCTACTTAAGTGGCGATTCAATTAATTCGCTACCCGTCCTAATGTTATTAATATTGTGTGCCACCCTTACGATAGAATGATAGATGGTCAAGTGTGACATGTGTACCGGCTTTATAATTCACAAATTGATTTTCTGCAGTTTCTTTGTATGGATGAACGATTTTTTGTGGGGTTTATGCTCTATTGATTTTTAGGAGAATCTGTGAAGGTAGATAATTATCAGCCAAAGCATGGCGCATGTTATACTACATTACACTATCGAATCTTAAACTGTTTTTCGGCAGCAGTCTGGAGTCTGAATTTGTGACCGATTGATAGCCATTGGCTAGATGGGACTTAAAGCATACCTGGTGGTATGTGGGTGTAATATATATCACTCCCTTACGCTTCGGGAAATACAGGCGTGATGTCATCATCATCCGCAGCCCGACTTCACCCACTACTGGGCATAGGCCTCTCTTCTTGCGCCACGTTCCTGTGTCAGTCTCATCCAAGTTTTGCCCGATTAAGCCTACATAACTCAGCACGGCAGCATTTATTTCATAAATTAACAAACAAAATTCTCACCAAAACATTTTATAAACCACACACAAGTGACAGCACCAAAATGTCTCCAGTCCCCACTATAAAAATATATACCATATTTAAGCCATAAGTACTACATTTTCCCTACAACAGAACATCAAAAAACCTGGCACCTACCGTTCAAACCGCTATTACAATTCAGAAGCTAAAGTGGCGTGAAACAGGGAGCCATCCTCGGCCCGGTCCCTTTTATATAGAATTGCAACAAATGTCAACGTAGCTGTAAGCCTATTACAGATGGGATTATCGGTAATGAAATATCTTTAATCTGTATTAGTTTCTGTGGTAGCAGATTTTTGTGGCGTATAAAGGTTTAGTTGTAATAGATGGCGAAGAAGGAGCGAATTGAAATCTTTTTGGGAACAGCGTCGATGATGATCAAAGATTTTTATTGTGTGTAGGATTTGTAGTAAGTTAGCACCTTCTAACTTTGTCCATCTGTGGGTATTTTAAGTCTATAAGACGACTATTAAAGACAGTAAAATTCACAAGTGGCATGACCACCGCAGAAATGGAAGAATCCAGAGACAAAATGACAGATTTTAGAAATACTTCTACGGCGTGACAATGTGTCAAAAATGAAGAAAAGAATGTCACTTTGTATAGAAAAGGATATTATTATGTGTACTCTTCGGAGAGTAGAGAAAAATAGAAGTGGTCATGCTACGCCTGATAATTAGATTATAATAGGATACGGTCTTAACGAACTCTAGGAAAAGCTAAGATTGTAATATGCTCCCTTTATTATGTATAGTCCTACTTAATATACTGAATATATGCAAAACAGTTACGAAAATACAAAAATAGTAAAAGAACTCACATATTTATTTTACCCGGTTATAGATGCGATGTTAAATGTCTTACTAGTTACTAGCATAGTATGCAGTGTGGTGCAGACAGGCATTCGTTTACTGTGTAGTTTGAGCATTTTCTTATTTCTGTATTAGAAGTAGAATTGATTTATTTATCAATTTAATTGCTTTGACGTTTTACACTGTAGAAAAGTAGTAAATTATTTAAATCTTCATATTTCACATTTGCTTTTGTTCTTATTTGCATTTTATTTTCATATTACTCATATCAGCAGCAGGTATAGATCAAAAGTGAATCAGTTAATATGACTAAGATCATTGTCAAGTCAGAGAAGGTCTGTCTCTATGGGCAGGTTATCTATAGTCTCTATTAATTATTTACTGAGTTTTGAAGAGACGTTTCTCTTTCATTACCGACTTCAAAAAAAGGAGGTTATCAATTCGACTGGTATGTATGTAATATTATTGGAACTGCAATATATTCACATAATTATGACAATCTATTAGGGCTTCCAAAGAAATGTACAACACTTTATAGATGTATGTATGTATGTTTGTCCACGCATTTCTCCGCAACTAATAATCGGATCGTGACCATTATTTTTATTGGCTTACATTTACTTCAACTTAGGGAACAGTGCAAGTTTCATCATAATCGATACAGTAATTTTCAAGATATGGACTAATACGTGTAAGTGTGACGGCCTGGCTTATTGATACGAGCTACGGGTGTAGTGTCAAAGAGAAAACATCTCAAAATCTTGGTCAAATTCTAAAAACTTATAAAAAGCTATTACCTACTTATTACAAACAAATATTCCAGTTTTTACTTAAAACTAAAAATTACGAAATAAAAAAAGTAATTTAAAAAAATTAAATCGACTTAAAAAAAGAAATTAACTCAAAATTATGAAATAACTTTAATTTCGGAAGTCGATGGCAAAAAACTAAAATACAGATCGCAAGACACTGACTTCCGAAATTAAAATTATTTCATAATACATTTTGAGTTAATTTCTTTTTGAATTCGATTTAATTTTTTTTAACTTTTTTTATTTTGAATAATTATATTAAGATTACATCCACCAACTCACACTGGGCCCGCATTGTGGATTATGGCCTACTCGTTCTCACAAAGAGGATGCATATGTGTCGTAACGTAATAGGTTAATTATGCTTATTCTGAGGTTTAGCAATTTTGGTCCTATATGAAGAACTAGCTCTGCAAACTGCTCATTCCATGACATTTTGTTGGCAGATGTCAAGCCGGCACTGGCCGCTGCGTGGTCGACAAGGCTCACAGAAACCAATGTCAAGCATGCAGACTCAAGAAATGCCTCGCGATGGGAATGAACAAAGACGGTGAGTTTATTTTGATTTGTAGAAAGTTGGCAACGTCGCAATTAGTTGTTTAATATTACAAAATGCAATATTTAACCCTTCATTGCATGATTTAATATTTTCTTGTAGAAAAAATCATACACATGTAAGTATAGGCCTAGGATGTGTTAAAAATAATTTTAAAAAATTGTTTTTTTTTTACGTAGATAAGTTCCGTTTCAACTATCAATATTTCTAATAATTGTCAGACGTAAAAATATCAACACCGCCCACTGATTTGTGTGCTTTTTTAACCTGTGAACCGTTTGATGGAAATTTCCATCAAGATGCAATGAAGGGTTAAATAACGCCCAGTAGTGCACTAACATATCAATTTGCATTTAAAAGTAATATTCAGAAATAAATGCAAACAGCGAAATATTTGACAGCTATTTACGACGTTGCCAACTTTCAGAATGAACAATTCGTTATAATGGAGAAATTGTAAAGAATATTCCAAAATATATGTAGAAAATAGAAGCAAGAACAAATAGGTACTTGAAAGCGACGATGGGCTATAATTGCGAAAGCCACTGCCTATGAAATCTTTTCAAATTAGAAATATAAGTACCTACCTACCCTTTATTTGTTTTAGAGAAGTAGACATAATGAATAGAAAAGAAATTAGTTTGTAGCAGTTGCTTTTTATCCCACCCATACTGTAAGAGTTAATTAAGGACAAATTATCAAACCAAATGAAACAAAATGGCATGCTATATTAACTTAGAATGATGTAATAAGATCCACACGCGTAGCATGACCAGTAATGATGACCGTACTAACGAAATGTAATGAAAGACAAAAATGACAGAATTTAAAAGGATTACAATGGAGCAATATCAAAAATGATGAGAAGAAATATCAATTTGTATAAGCAAGAAATTCATGTCTGTTCTTCATAGAGATAGATAGAAGTGGTCATGCTACGCGTACCAAGCTTAAAAGCAAACTACCTCTACTTAATCTAAAAACATATTTCGTCCATATAACCTACAGGAAAATCATCAAGAGAGTAACGTCGTCTAAATAAATATACGCGAATATATACTCCATAGCTATGCCACATGATTAACTTGCAATCGCTAATTTGTCGCTTCTGTAAAGTGATTATACCACACCTTATTGAACATTGCTTCCTTAGAAGATTTGAATAGTGCGAGCGATTTTGCTTCAAGTTCACACTTTTGTGGCTGTTCTCTTTTCTTAGGCCTTGGTTTGATTTCAACTCTTTTGGGAAAAAATATTTAAAAGAATGTCTATGGAGTTATTGCTCGTTCTTTTCCATTATAACCTTATACGCTTTCAAATGGGCAACTAGCATCATCTTTCTGACTGACCGACTCTTTTGACAATTCAAAATTGCCTGCAAATGGTTTAATTGAAATAAGTACTTACTTTGAGGTCGAGTTTAAACCAAAATGGAGGTCATATGGTATTTACTATCACAGATTTTAATATTCTTCCTTTATTCATCAATCGGGCTCAATCAGTCTTACCAAGGGGTATCGTGTTTTCAGCTACATCTGGTTACACTGGAAGCCCGACTCAACTTAGTTGGTAAAAGACTAAGCAGAGAATGATGCTCCTTGAATCGTCTCCAATAAGCGTTTTATAATTACACTACAGAAATAATGGCAATTGTTGACACCGCTGAACTTACTTAACATTGACTTTTTATCATCGCTATGCTGTTTGTTTTAAGTCCCATCTAAATCTTGTTCTTCATCTTTTAAACTTCAAGTTCTAATCAAATATACTCTTCAATATTCCTAAGAACTCCTAAAACAATAATCCAGCAGTAGCTTCCCACAGACCTTGCAAATTAAAACCAATATTTGTCAAAGAAGATTACACTAAGTAAATACCAGTTCCCACGTCCCAACGAGTTCAAACATGTCATAACATTTCATATTGCTATAAAAAGCTAACAGATCTGTTGTACGCGCCCTGTCGCACGCACACAAGTCAATTAGGCGTGAAGATATTCATATAGACAGTCCACCCTCGTGTTGTTCGCATTGTTCGTGGAGATTGAACTTTATTTCTAGCAAGGTCGGGTTGGATTTCGACTGGTTGTCAGTCTTGCGAATTATTTGATGAGGTTATAGGTACCTCTGGTTAATTTTGGGTAAAGTGCTTATGCAATTATTTTTGTGACTATATTATTGATAGGTACTGTAACAGCCTTAGCTACTGTTCAATGAGTAATGGTAGTCATTTAATAACTAGAAGCACCTATATTGACATGATTTGGTTTTCCAACTCATTTGAATGACTTATAGGTTTCGGTAAAAATAAAGTTCTGCATCACGAAAAATATATATAGTCGTGAAACATAGCCTAGCGGTAAGCCACGGTGCGGTTTAATTTCCTGTGACATAGGGACCATAACTTAGAGCAACAAAAAATGTTTAGACGATCATCATCATCAAAATCCACAGCCCAACTTCACCCACTGCCGGGCTTAGGCCTCTCTTTCGTTCTGCCAATCCACACGCCAGCCTCATCCAGGTTTTGCCTGCGAAGGCAACAATGTCGTCTGCCTTGTTTAGACGATGCAAGTCATTAATTGCTTAAATTTTATTGTACGCCACAGGCAAGAAAATTGAATTATAAATATTATTATGTATAAATGGCGCTTAGCCGTCAGAATTGTTACAGTTAAATACTCGTAAAAATCGCCACCCGTTAAATCTAAGTGACTTGTTTTAGTTTAAAAGATACTTCACGAAAGAGTGAAGATTTTACAAGTAAAAAAACAAAAAATTAAACTCTTCTACATGATTTGCACAGAAACCAGAAAAAATAATAACCTTGATGAAACTTAAACACCAAAAGGAAGAAGGGTTGTGCATAATAGAGACAATATTTTAGACCGCGTGGCCGCCACGTGTCGCTGCCGCCCCGTATACAAATTATGGCTTAGCAGTTAAAAGTATAGTTTTTATTCTACTAAACAAGTCGTGCATACGTTTGTTAGTTTAGTTCAGGAGAGTGGATGTGGTGTAAAAATTTAAACGCTCTTTAGTTAGATGGAGTATCTAATGGGTTGGTGAAGGATTTGATATCCGTAAGATGATTTGAAGGGATTAAAAATGTCGGTCCTTCCATGTCATAGGTATTTATCGCATCGTGTTTCTTCTGTTTATGAGAAGTTTTCCAAATGATGTTACCTAATTTGTAACAGTAATCACGTTGGACTAGCAATTACCGTTACCAATTCACGAGTTTCGTTCTAGCTTACTACAACTATACGAAATTCTAGCTCAAGCTTATTTTGCAAATTTCTGCAATGAATGGCTTCATGGGGAAGGCCGAAGAAATAATGGATGGTTTCCTGGCAGTGTCGGATTAACGGATGGTGTGTTAGTCGTGTGTGGCGTGGTGTGTGGTTTGTGTGAAAGATGACAAAAACATCTTTCATACAATCGATCCATCGTTTCTTTCAACTAGAAAGGCGGTGACTTAACACGACATGACGGCTAATAGAGATGTGATACTTGCCGCATCGACCTAAATTGAAATAAGAGCAGGAGAATGCTGATGTTTTCAGCTTAGTTGATGGGGTTAATAGATGTCTACTTGCTGTGCTCATAGTAACAGCATAATAACTAGATATTATTCACCGTATTCAGAAGTACTAAATATCCTCTCCTGAGTATGCATTCTAGAAATACGTTTTTAATATATTTTTAAACACACAGGAAGAAAAAATACTGAATATCAAACCATTTTTCCCCTAAGTGTTAGCCAGAGGTGTAGTACGTCCATATTTCGCCAGTTATATTTAAGTCCCTTGTAATCAATGGAAGAAAGATTTCTCATATATTTAACCTCCTAATTCTTATAGTAAATTAGTTCACACTCACACACCATCACAACCCTCTAGCAATTTCTAATATTGTTATAGTAGCACCAAATCATGAAAACATGCCATAAGACTTATGTCATTGACATAAGTTTTAAATTGCAATGATTGGCGTTCACTTATAACTGCACAATAGAATCTGTCACCAATGAATTTTGTTTGGTGCTATTAGGAAAAGTAATATTTAATGTAATATCTCTTTTGATAAGAGCTTTCATCGTTGTTATATCGTTTTTATCGTATTCTATCGTTTATACTCGGCTAAGAAAGTGACTTGATTTGAGAAATAAAGAGTTGACAATCCAAGTACCTATAATTTCATAAATAATTATAATCTAATTTATTCCGGCCAAGCCGAGAGTTTGAGAATGGTAAAAGAAGCTTCGTGCAGGCTTAGTATCTTTTTCAATATTGAAGCCAAACATTTGTCAGTCTAGGTATTAACCTACCAATGTATTTACATGTAATACCTCTGTAGGCCTGAATGGTTTATCTCTAAAAGCATCGAAAGATCTAAAGCGAGCATAGTTCGTCTGACCTTTTTTATTCAGTTTTCAACGACACCCATAACTTCTTTATTTTAAAAAGAATATTTTAAACTTAGATAATGACCTTGGTTTTTTTAAGCATTTAAATTGTTTATTAATAACTATTTTTAAAATTTTAAGTTATACAGTTTTATGTTATTGTTACTTTTAATGATCGGGACACACTTGTTCTATCATGTCGCGAATTTAAATAAAGTAACCATTCCAACAATGCAAACCCAAATAATACATCTAAAACATTCGCACAATAATAATAACGACCACAAAACTAAAGCACAGAATCAAAACCGTTCACAAATCACGTAATGCCCTAAAGCTGAATCTAATAAGGCGAAACTCAGTACACAGTAACACACCCACATTTTAATGAGTGGGAATCCGCAAACAGATAATTAAGGAAAAACTACAAAGCGATGGCCCCCAGGCGTCCGCGCTCACATTCAAATGAGCACCCTTTGTTATAAAGTGAGATGTTTAACCGCGTGAAATGCAACTAGATTTAATAATAATTTGGACAAGCGATGCAATAGTTAGTGTATGATGCAAATTCATGACTAAACAATAAAAAAACTTTTTTAAGCTGGGAAATAGTCATTAAACAAAAAAATGGATACGTAAAACACTGCAACAGAATTATGTATTATTTAATTAGAATTCATATTTTCTATTTTAGCTTAACACATAAAAACAAATGTGTTAAATCTCTAGTAGGGAGAACTGTATCGCTTATCCGCTGTAAATAACTACCTATGGGTAAAATATGAGCCCTATTCCTATTACTTTTCAAAACAAATCATTTTATTTGATTATCTCTTACAATTTGAGCTGATAATGAGCAACTGATACATTCTATTTTTTCTTTCGTTCCCAGATCTGCATGGAATCTACTCAAGATACAGTTCGTATAAAATACATTAATATTTTTAAATAGCTAGACAGATACATAGGCATTTAGTTACAATTAATCTATTTTCTTTACAAATCAACTTTAAACACTGCTTTCTCAATAAAACTTGAAAATTAAACCAACACTCATTAATTAAATCATGCTGTAGAACACTGAGAGGCTTTTGACAAGGTGAACCTACCACACCATCCGAAAATAATTAGATTGTCGCGTCGACATCTCAAAGCGTAACGAAATTACACTTTCCTTTTCATACCGGGGGTCCCAAAGACCAAAATAATACAAAGCTTAAAGTGGTAAAGGCGTCCCCGTCTGGCGTGCCGCAGGGCACAACGCTGGGCCCCTCGTTACTACCTTTATCTTTTTGACACTTTCTTTCCTCGCACAAATTGGATCACATTTTCATTGTTCGTTGTTCATGCGTTATGGTAATTTTGTAATGGATGTTTCTGGGTTTTATTAAGTTTATATTTAGGAGTTGCGATTGGTTTTGTTTTGCTAATTTTGTTTTGATTTTTTTGTAAGTACTTTTCATTTTTAGGTTGACTGAACTTTGTTTTGAGAACGTTTGGCTGTTTGCTATGGTTTACGGCGCTTAGATCTGTAGAATAGTATATATTTTGATAGTATAGATGTAATTTCACGAATAACACAGGGCACTTACCGACTTTGCACTTACTGTTATTATTTACATTTAATTTGTCCTTGAAAATATCACCAAAGTTTTCTAGCCATACGTTCGACTTATGTATACACCTTTATGTAATAATCCTTTAGCTTTCCTAAAGCCTCTATGGGGTACACGTACACCACACCAACTTTATCTGCAATGAATATGCATATCGCGTTGCTACAGAACATGGAGTCCCAGGAGTTGATCCTAGGTGGCCAGGTCCCAGGGTTGCATTTTTGTCACAGAGTTTTATTTATTTTTAAATAAGTTTAGACTAATAACGTACTTGCCATTTAAAAGTAGCATGCTTCACCTACGTTTCCAGACGTCTCCATTATAGAATGTCTCATTAGCAGCTCGGAGATTTAAATTAATGCTCGTTTATTGGCATTAGACCGCGGTCTATTGCAGGGACTTTAGCTAACAGGGGAAATATCTAGCTGTCTTTTAATAATATAAAAAAATAAAGGTGTTATGTTAAGTTTAGGAATACTTGACATAATATTCTTGAAGAAAAGGCTGAAGAGTGAGAAAATTGGTAACATCTATTTATCTATCTATAAATATTATAAATTGAAGTCGCTTTTCGTGTCTGTCTGTGTGACTGCGATGTTCTTTTAAACTACGCAACGGATTTTGATGTGGTTTTCACCATCATTTAGAGAATGTATTCCGGAAGGTTTGTGTATTTAGTAAATTAATATATTTAACTTATACAGCACAGAAAGGTCGTTGTTTTGGTATGTTACCGCATCAGTGGATTGCATCTGCTGGAATAATGGGCATTATCGCTAGTTATGAACAAAAGGCTAAAGTAAATGTGAAAAAAAAAATACAAAAGGAAGCATAATATCTTCGACATTCTGACTTAAAGAAAGCAGAAGAGAGTAGAAGCCAGAGAATTAAAGATTCATTTGTAAAATTAAATGCTAATGGCAGTGCTTTTGCGCTTTAATCCCCGACTGTACCTACTCCGTACGATTGTAAGCTCGGTATTACGGCGTGAAGTCGCCGTCAAAAGTGTTTTGGCGCTTCGTTGTTTTAGGAAATTAATTATTATTCGAATTTGAGCAAGTAACTCAGCAAATAAGTAACTTTTAGTAGTAGAAGTAGTATTTCTACTATTATATCTGTAAATTTTATGGTGAACATAATAAAGAATATTCTATCTGCTATCTATCTAGTGTTTTTTAGAATGCATATCACTTTTGTTTATGGAATAATTTTGCCAGAAAACAGCACCTAATTGCGTAAAACATTATCAATCACAATCTGAAGGATATTGCTAGTCCGTTGCTTCATTGAATATATAATAAAAAATTGTCAAAATGAAAGCCATTGCTACTGATAGTATTATGTTACGCAATTCCCCGCTGGTTGTCTTCTGTTGAATCGAGTAAAAAATTCCCTAGGACCCGGTAATAGGTCGACCCACCGGGACCACGGGTAACGAGTGATTCCTTCTATATTTGGTGGTCCTTTTAGTTTTTCTATCTTATTGTAATCCTAATTTTTTTAACTGCTCATTACTTTCCATTAACATTATAGGTCAAAAAAGGACTGTTCAATCACAGTTACGACATTTATGCACACTGCAAATTTTTGGATAGAAAAATATCGAATGAAGATAATTATTTATCATCATTATCATTAGCCTACAGCAGTCCCTTGCTGGACATAGGCCTCTCCTATTACACGTCATTCAGCTCGATTTTCGACAACTCTCATCCAGCTGCTACCAGCCATCCTGCGAAGATCATCGCTCCAGCTAGCCTGAGCCTACGTTTGCCGATTCGCGGTCTCCACTCAAGAACACGTCTGCCCCAACGGTCATCGGTTCTACAGCTAATATGGCCGGCCCATAGCCACTTCAGCTTGCTTAGTCTGTGAGCTATGTCGACAACTTTGGTTCTCTGCCGGATCTTTTCATTGCGGATTCGATCCCTCAAAGAGACTCCAAGCATAATAATCAAACAAACTTAAGCTGGACATTTAGGCCTCCCCCATAATGACTTCTATGTCCAGCAGTGGCCGTCTTTCGGTTGAAATGATGATGATGTACAACTTATGATATATTCCACCAATAAAACATTGCTGCACACACCAGTCCACAGAATCCGTCGTACCCTAACACTTAACTGTTTATACCGAGAGTTAAATCTGCAGTAACAGACACTGATTAATGCGATTTTAATCCGCCCATAAAACCATAAATCCAACCCTGTATTAATATTCAACCGAACTCAGAAGGTCACAAGTCCTTTTGAGTATGCAAACGAATTTCAACTTTAGCTGGTAAAGGGTAGAGTCTTGAATGTAATGGGTGGGAAAAAACGAATGTTTGGCTTGAATTTCTAACTTTTAAAGCGGGAGTCCAAATTCAAAAGGCCCGGCTGTGGCCTGAAGAACAGCGATTATTTAAAAGCGAGACTGTTAGCTAGAGGTATAGTTAGAACGATGTAATTAATTTGGTTATTTGTTCATCATCTGCCTGCCTTACCTCAAATATGTTGGGTTCAGCTTCCAGTCTAACCGCATGTAGCTGAATACCAGTTTTTTGCATGCAAGTGACTGACTATCTGAACGCCACAACATACTTACTGGGTAACACGATACCACGATAGTTTTTGTTTAGCATCTGGAAAGCATGGGACACAGCAAATCCCGAAGACCTAGTTATATTATAGTACGAAATCTTTCAAATTTACTATATTTATGATAACTTAGGTATCATTCAGTGGAGTAATGTCGTTCTATTATTTGAATCGTGACCGGAGCAGTTTTTATTTCAATAGAAAAAAATATATGCTAATTCTTTAAAAACGTTACGTACTTACCTAACTCTGTAAACTTTTTTTCTGATGCTACAACGTTTTCTTTTAGAAAAAGTTTACGCATGGCCTGAAAAATTCTTATTCCAAGCAACATTGTTTACAAACTTCCTCTACATTTTATGCCAATGCCTTTGTGGCATTTCATGATGCACACTCTGTTCTAGGACGATTCCAAAAGCGAATCATTTTTTCAAGTTTAAAGCCACCACGTCCTTCACATTATCGCTATATTTCAGGCCACAGTCTTACGAGTCCATGTTCCATTGGCTACATAAAAAATATTCAAACGAAATTGATCCTACTCTTCATAAAAATACAGTTCAAATCCCCTCGCCATTAAATTGAAATCAATAACCATTAAGTCGCCAATTTGACAGAAGTCGTTTATAAGTGAAACGGTTATATATGACTTCGTGCGAGTGGGAGGGAGAAAGAGATATTTTTATTAGTTCGTTTCACTTTAGGGTTGGAGCGCGCACCTGATCCTTATGATTTTATTTTTAAATTATGATTGTTCTGTGCAAATGTGTAGTGGATTATTGCTGTATTTGTTTTTATAGCATATTTGAATATGAATAATGTCTTAGGGTTCCTTGTGTAGTAAAGAGACTCATGTCTAAAGCGAGATGTTGGATTTTCATCGCTCGGCTTAGCGCAATAAGTTGAAAATTCAATAGCGCGTTTTTATTTAGGTATGCATTCAAGTGTTGTCTAGTGTTAGTGAAAACGCCAGACTACAAATTCTCTTTCCTTAGGTATCTCGAAATGCAAGTTCCAACTTTTCCAACGTTTCTAAGAATAGCACATCCTAAGAACAAGCATTATTCACGGCCATATATATTTAATATAATATATATTAAAACTGCTTCAGCTCCTCTATTTTTCTTTAAAGGGATTTCCATGGATTAAGGGACTTTCACAATTCCACTTTTTGGAAATTACCTACCTCTACATCGACTAAGTAGGGAGATATTTATTTGAATTCTGAAAGCCCTTGTAGCAGGGAATATCACACGGTTTCACTTCAAAGACCCTCAATCATAATATTTATCTACTAGCATATTCCAATGTCTCGTAATATCAAGTCGAACCGTTTGAAAGCTCGCAAGATTGAGTCCTAAATAACGGATGCATTCTCAAGACTATGCTGGCCTTATAACTATCCATACTAGGTATATTATAAATACGAAAGTAGCTCTGTCTGTATGTTTATTACCTTAACACGCCTTAATGTATCATCCTGGTCATCCGAAGTAAATGGCTTTCCTTCACAATGCATGGGAACTGATAAATTCATACCATACGTGGCTATGAGTAAAGATTTCCAGCCAGATTCATAAAACAATTGCCGCAAAGTACCCAATCTGCATCGAACCAACAAAATGAGTTCTGCTCAATGATCTCATTCGCGAAAGCTTCACAAAGCTCCATACAAAATCGAAAATAAATCAAAAATCACAAACATCTATTCATCTCTTTCACTCTTATGTAAAACTATGATATTTCTGTCTCGTTTACTCTTGACACCGGAAGTGAGATCTCAAAGATGGCTGCGGCCGGATGTGGGAGGGGCGATTTGATTTATAGTGTAGTGTGTAGTGGGGGTGTAGTGTGCGTTAGTGGGTGTGTGTGTGTGAGCATTAATTCGTGTTCAAGTTTCAGTCTGTCTGGTAGTTGCGTAGCTTTAGTTATATGTGCAAGCTTTCTATGCAGTTGGATAGGTAGGATTCTACGGGATATTTAATTTTCATCCTTTGTCGGTAACATGAAGATTTAGAAAATGATACCTAAATATTTTAAAGATGTTCTTATTATGCCTGGTTCCTATTACTCAGGTACTGATTATTCATCATCTGCCTGCCTTTTCCCAACTATGTCGAGGTCGGCTACCAGTCTAACCGGATGCAGCTGAATGCCAGAATTTTACATGGATCGACTGCTCATCTGACCTCCACAACCCAGTTACTTCGTAACAAGATGACCCATGGTTAGGCTGGTTCTCAGAGTTTCGGACTGTGACTAGGTACTCGTTAAGACTGTCAAAGATCTACGAAAACATCAAACACGAATTTGCGATTGGTAACTTCAACTTATATAGAACAAGCCTTCACTAAACCCTTTTCTCACTACACATAGGTAACCGGTAAATCAAATCTCGCAAAACCCAAGCAAACCCTCACTCTCCCGCTAGTCTATATGTCTACATGTAGTATGTAGTAAGTAAAGCTACGGGGGCAATAAAATCAAACGAGGCCACTCTCGTAGCAGAACACGGTACGTGGCAATTTTATTGGAGTCTAGATATTTTTATGTATTTGATTGAGGTTGGTTGTGGGGCTCGTGGCTAAGTAATAACAAGAGGTGTCCTGTTACCCAGTAACTGGGGTATGGAGTTCAGATAGGCAGTTGATCCATGTAAATACTGGTATTCAGCTGCATCCGGTTAGACAGGATCGACCCAAATATAGTTATAAAAAGGCTAGGCTGATGTTGATGATTGAATGAGGTTGGTTGTGACTTTGATCTACTAATAGTACTTATGATTAATTAGTTATATCAATCAATTTTGGATGTGGACCGGATACATTACGAAAGGGTTAGAATTTGAATTTGCATGATGTGCACTTAATGAACAATCACTTTAGAGGAATCAGTTTTGATATAGTTATCTAATGCTAATGTTATAATGTTTCCATGGCAATGGAAGGTCAGTTCTACATGTAGACACAATGTTTATAAGTTATACATATTTGGCTTTCAATAATTACTACTTTTGATTTGGAGTACGAGTACCTTCAAGTTGTAGTTGGTATCTTGAACTAGCGGGGTAATTGCGTAACACGTAACACACTAACAGTAGCAGTTCAATGGCTTTAATTTTGACAGTTCAACAACATTAATTGCGTTATTTACGTTGTTGAGTTGAGCAGACAAATTTTTCGAACTATGCAGCAATGGATTAGCAATATCCTTCGAAATTATTCAGATTGTGATTGAAAGAATGTTACGCATTTTGGGTACAGATCGTGTATCTTGAGCCAGCTCACCAGTCTATGACCTTATTACTGTTCAAATCTATCAATCATAACAATACCCACGTAGCCCAACACAGAACTCCGGGCAAAAGCTACTTCTGATCAAAAACTATTAACAAACTTGTGACAAAATTATTGCTTTCGATGATAATTGTCGCAACCAATAATTCAGTTACGCAAGTTACTGTGTTCTTACTCACGGCACTAACGTGGAACGGGCTAGAACAGGGTTGTCAAAACTACGAAGAATATGTTGTACCAGAGAAGCTGTGCAGTACAATTAAGTGTTGATTGAATAAATATATATTTCAACGTAATTATTGTGTTAAAAGAGCAGTGGTGGCCCAGTGGTAATGGCAGCGACTTACGAGTTGTAGGTCGTAGGTTCGAACCCAGACAGGCGACTATGCTTGTGTAAATTATTTCATCACCACTGCTCTCAAAACGGCGAAGGAAAACATCGTGAGGAAACCAGACCAACCCGCACTGAGCCCGCGTGGTGGATTACGGCCCACTCCCTCTCACAGAGAGGAGGCCTTTGTGCCAGTATAGGCTGATTATATAATAATTCCATATATAATTGTTGTGTTAATCTTTAAAGAGCTGAAGAGATACTGCCACATGTTCTTCACATCTGGCAGATGAAACTATAATAATAATTACGTTTGCGAATTAGATTTCCAACATTTAAATAAAAACGTGTTTAAATTTTTTTATGACTTTTCTTTTTTAGTTCTTGTCATTCTGAAATATATGTACTTAATTTGCACAAACATAAATTTAATATAAACGAAATAACGTCAATTGGAAACAAAAATTTTAATAAACTAGACTTGCGACGTCTACTTCGAGTTCCCATTCTCATTGGAACAACACTTTGAGACAAGGGCTGGTAGGAAGATTGAACTTTTCTAACGCAAAAATCACTCTATATTTTTTAAACACAATAAATAAATTAACTCATCGTTCCACCCATAGATATAGATACACATAGATACCGCAAGAGATACCGCAACTACTTTGCGTGCCAAAAATCGCACCAGCTTACGTACAAAAATCGTAAGCCGCCACTTTCGCGCTCAGTCCTGTGTACTGCTGGCTGGGTGAGCGCTGGCGCTAGGCCCCGGGGGTGGGGCGAGACGGGTGACGAACGCGGCGGCGTCTTTGAATCGATTTTATTTTCCCATCACTAAATAGTGCTTGTGACGTCATAGTAAGTAGTCAAAAAGTGGCATGCTTGGTTTCTATATAGATCGTGATACTTGCGGTAACTAGGTCTATCTATATCTGTGGTTCCATCATTGCAACTATACAGGGTTGCAGGTTCAGCGATGCGCAACCTATTACCATGGATTCAGTACATTATTCTGAACCCTCCTGCGTTTAAATGTTTTCAACCAAATTCAGCTGTACCATACATTTTGACCGCGTAGGTATTGCACTTTCCTATGAAACAGCTGATTTTTTTCCCATGGTAACAGGTTGCGGCGTCGACGTGCCAGCTTGTATTTTCCTGCACTTAAACCTACCACATGTCTAGTTTGACAACCCTACCCTAGAGGGGCGAGTGTCGCGAAAGACTTTTATTTTTCAGACCGTACCTACGTGTGTGTCTCTACTCTAGCTTCGACAGATCCCGCTATCAATCATAACTTGTATATAGGTTTGATGGAGTAGGGAAATAATAGGTATACAATATACATTAATAGTGGCAGCTGACTACTATAAACACAGGATTACTGATAGAATTATGTAGTACTAGCTGCGCTCTGCGGTTTCACCCGCATTAGTTTCGATCCCGTAGGAATATCGGGTTAAAAATTAGCCTATATGTTAATCCAGGGTGTCAGCTACCTCCATACAAAATTTTATCAAAATTGGTCCAGCGGTTTGTGCGTGAAGAAGTAACAAACATACAAACACAGTCACAAACTTTCGCCTTTATAATATGAAGTGTGATTAAAATGTATAGTTTTGAATTTGACCAATAATTAAATCATTATAAATGTTGATGTCTAATCAAAAGTACCATCAGTTCGTTCAGAGTTATTTTACCTCTGACAGTAGCAACCGAATAGCAGCCTTATACTAGCAACAATAAAGATCATTGTGATTTTGACAGACTTGGCAATAGCAGCAACCCAATAGCAATCTTATTGCTACGACAATAACGATCACTGTGATTTGGACAGTGATGCAAAATCAGTGGTAAAATAACTATGAACGGACTGTACACTCATATTGTATAATCAGGGGCCATACTTTACCGTGTTAAAGCCATCGTTATTTCGTTTCGAAAAAGGAATACTATACGACGAGTACTCCAGTAAAGCTCCATCTCTCTCACATCTGGAACAATGATGGCTTTAAGAGTTGAAAGTAGATATACTTTAGCGATATAATTTATACTAATATTTCAATTTAATGCGCTAACTTTATGCTTTCACATTTTGCCCATTACGCCTACGGCGTAGGCGCGTGGCTACGAGCGTAGCTACGAGCGTAGTAAGCTTTTTTTACATGCAGCTTCAGCGCGTATCGTATACTTGCAAACATTTCATGTTAACATAAATAATTGCACTCCAAATATTGAGGACAAATAAGTGATGTTTACATATTTGAGATCTTTACCTCCAAATATCTCGGCAACGTCATTACGTTAAAGTGTGCAGAAATATGATGCGGAGATGGTATTCTAAAGAACACTAGGGTATCTATTGTTAGTTTAAGTGTCTGTTACCAAAACCATGTGGAGATAACGAATACGATAATAAATGAAAACACTGCAAATACTAGTGCACTGGAGTATTTTAAATCCATCAAATACCTGCATTCAAACATTGCAATAAAAAAAAAATATTTTTAAGCAACCTAAGGGATAGGCTTATGGGTTTTGCCAATCAGACGACTAGCTATGCTTAGTGACTAATTGGATTATACCTAATGTATTTGCTTGAATTCTTGTTTGTGGGTCAGGAATGTCATAAGTTAGATATAAGTACGAAGTTTAATAGATTTCCTCTATTGACGTCCCCACCCTGTATATTCCAACGAGTTCGTACGCCGCGACAAAAAAAAATCAATGCTATAAGGATTTACCCCCTTTTATAATTTAACTAGCTTCTGTCCGCGACTTCGTCCGCGTGAAATTTCTTGTTCCTCCGACCCATCCCGCCGCAACGCGTCGCCAGACCGCGTTATTACCTCGTTTTCGCTTAGCGTTCTTTCTGACTTTTTTTCTTATTTGCTCGGCTCCTAAGGGTCCCAGCGTAATATTAAATAGCGTAAAGCCTTCCTTAAGAATTAGGCTATCTTATGCAAAAAATAATTTTTCAAATCCGACTGGAAATTCCAGAGATAGCGCGTTCAAACAAACAAACAAACTACTTAGTAGTATAGATTTTACCTATTCTACATTATACTAAAGCCACTCTCCTTCCATAGCTGTACAAAACGAGCGCCAGCCCAGAAACACCGCTACCATCCGCCCTGAAGCTTTGAGGGACATGGATCAAGAACGAGCTCTGAGGGAAGCGGCAGTCGCCGTCGGAGTATTTGGGTGAGCTATCCTTGAACCTTCATTTTTAATAAACCAATATGCATTTAGAATAATGGACGTTGGTGTATCAGTAGAGTTCACTCCTGAGTCACCACCCTGATCGTCGACGGATGACGAATCCTAAAAAAAAAAAAAAAAGTTTAGTATGGTTGGTATGGTTTTGGTGTGCTCTGAGTTCGAATCTGCGGTCCATTTTTGTGTAGGATGCACGGTTTCGGAGATGTGCAGATCGATTTACTCGTATCTAATTGATATCCGGTGGGTCTGTACCGTCATTAGCGTCCCATTGTCTCTTATCTATTGTTCCTCCAACTCCACAACCACTCGGCGTTCATATCTATTACTCATTGTGCACCCCGCTTATCACTGCTTTTATATTAAACTTCGTTACGATCTACCTCGCTTTTCTGAATCATCAATAAAACACATTCCTTCATTTTACTACCATTTTTATTTCCAAAATGTTGTTGCTTATACTCGTATAACAACTGGCTTGTGTAAAAATAATTATTGATGAACATTTAAATTGTAGCCTTATCTACTTATAAAATAGGAGCGAAACATCTCATCCACTAAAATATCGTTGTACAGTGTGTTCCCTGTAAATATGCTCGTAAAACTATGCATTGAACGTCCCTGAAACTTAAATAGCAAATACATTAAGCAATATTCACCACAAACTGAATCCTATCAACATTCCAGTCCCATCTCTTACAATTCCTTTTCAAAAACTGGAGATGATATCGCTCAGGTGTACGTCCATATGAATCAAAATATTGACCGATGTTATTCGTATCGATATGTACAGCTACCCAGTGTGAACCTGGTTTATCATCCGCATCCATGCGATACGGAGTTATCTTTTGGGGCAACTCAACAGAAAAAGAAACTGCATTTAAGGCACAAAAAAGATGCATACGGTCTATTTTTAAATTGAAAAGCACGGATAGCTGCGTGCCATATTTTAAACAATATAAATTATTAACCCTACCAAGTTTGTACATTTTAGAAATGGCAGCGTTCGTAAAATTAAACCCGGATCGCTTCGCACGAATGGCTGACGTATTTCCACGGAATAGGCGTGACAATAGTAGCCTATGTATCCCCAGTACTAGAACAACTCTGATGCGCAAGGGTGTCTGCTGCATGGCACCGGTGATATATAATAAAATACCAAGTTGTTGGAAGGACTATAATTTTACATTATTCAAAAAAAGACTTAGGAACTTTTTAGTAGACAAAGTTTATTATAGGGTTGAAGATTTTTTATTGGAAAAAGATATTGCTTGACTATTTTATATATTGTATTTAAAAAACTATTAGAAATTGTTACATTAATTTTATTATTGACTGATGAATTAGAATTATTTTATGTATTGAGGGAATTTAATAGTTGAATTGTATTATGTAATGGAATAGTAAAGAATGTTAATTGTAATCTCTAGACTTTTGCATGCCTTGTAATTGGCAAAATATGGCTGTTTCTGTATTGATATTATGTACCACCATGACTTGTACCTGTATTTGCAAAATAAAATATCTCTATCTCCAAATTGCATATTATATACGTTGGTACATGGGTATACATAGGCAGTCTATTAGCAGCATAAACATTATTTTCTAGACTGGGATGAATCTTTTTCATATGTTTTTGTAATTCTAGTGTATCCATGATTTTACTGTTATTAGCAGATTATTACAGTACCAATCTATTCAATGGTTGTCATAGGAATGTTCAATTATAGTGATTTGTAAATATTAAATCGCATTCTTTGTGGGAGTCACAAAACAGGTTGATGATTCATAGAGTTAATTACTATCAGTTTCGTTTTATGAATATTTAATTATAGTGATTTGTAAATATTAAATCGCATTCTTTGTGGGAGTCACAAAACAGGTTGATGATTCATAGAGTTAATTACTATCAGTTTCAAAGCAGGTTGATGCCTGTTGCGAAGGAACAAGTTTGTTGACTCATAGAGTTACAATTAGTTTCGTTGTACTTAGGAATTTGCTTTAGATAAGAATGGTGCTATATAAGATCGAACAGTTGCAGTCATGCAGTCAGTCTATGGTCGTTTGACCACAGTGGATTGTATACGTCTACCAATACTACGTTTGTGTTACTTCAACGCATCAATGACCATGGAGGTAAGTGTTTATTCTATTGACAAACTTACTTTTATTTCTGTTGTTGTTTCCTTATGACCCCAAGCTAATGTTTCAATGTTATTATCTAAAATATACCTCTTTGTGTCATTATACGATAAACCAATCTTATTTAATTTTTGTGTTAAAATTGTGTGTTTAATTGATTTAAATCTAAGCATACTGTAATATTGCACTTTTTTATTAAAAAGAGAAGTCTTATAACAATTCATTGTCATCTTTTTAGTGATACATTTATTTACCCCTTTTGCCTTGGCTATAGTCTTGTTCTCTAAGTTAAAAGCGTACATTTTAGATCGTAAACCTACAAATTCTTTCATGATTTTACCATTATTTTCATCTTTGAAAAAACCTAATTTCTTTTTATTCAATTTTGGATATTCAAAAATGTTATTTGAATCATAATCTGAGGTATCGAAGTACGAGGAAAGGTCAGGTTTTATATCAGTGTAAAAATCATCTGTAAATATGTGATATAGGTACTAAACTAACCGTATCTGTATACAATAATTTGATTTTACTAAACTTTTGCATCATATATTTATAATGAAAATCATACATTAAGGTTTTTGATATATAGATATATCTATATCTATATATCAAAAACCTTAATATATAAAATATATTAAGGTTTTTGATATATAAAATAAAAAAAATATATAAATACAAAACCCTAAATAAATTGGTTTGTTATATACTAACTTAGTCTTTCGCAACTGAACCGCAACTAGGTCTTCCGAAAATATAGAAAAACTATGAAAGTGTGGTTTAGCAATTAGATCTTCAGCACCTAAAGCTTTACCCTGATTCTCCCAGTGTGTAACTAATTTTACGTTAACCCTTTTTTCAATATTCTCCATAGTCTTACCGAAGACTGAATTATTCATTAATTTATAAAAATCTTTTTGGAAATCTGATTTTGCTAACGTTCTTAATTTTGTGTTTAGATCTATGTACATTTTTAACCAGGGAGACTGTTTAAATTTCAAAACTCTATGAATTTTAATTAATTTAATCCCCATTTCTATGCACTGCTTTAAATTTCTATAATGAATTACATATTTATCTTTATTATTTAAATTTGGGATTAATTTACTCTCATTAGTATTGCCTACACAAATGTTTTCTGGACACAAAGGAAAGTCTGAATGTAAATCATGAAGTTCATCTGGATATTCCAAATCAACTTCTAAAATGAAACCGAAGTCCGATGTCTCAGACACATTAAAATCTGTATTCGGATTTATCCATTCAAATCCGCCAGTAGGAAGATATTGAGACATAGCACAACCATATAAATTGTTGGCATCAAAATATGTGATATATGAATTTGGTTTCTCAGCATCATAATCCTCCATGTATTTGTTATTATTATTTGAAATTGGACATCAGTTGGTCTACCAACACTGAACTGCTACTTATTCTGCTTATTCTTTGGTATAAAGATGGAGAACTTCAGTGAAGTGTGCACCAGTGCTTTCTTTTCCACATCCATGGAAGAGAATATGGAACTATTCAACAGCGAATTAAATCAGGAAATGTCTAAAGTTTGTGAAGAAATGGAGAAGCGTGAACTGTTCGATTCATTATATGATGATGAGCTGTATAATCACTGTGTGATGGTTGAAACACAGTTTAAGTAAGTAAAATAAACATACATTTCGATCATGATTTACACATTGTTTTATATAGTTTTTTAATAAATTTTAACATTTTTACAGTCTACCACTACAACTTGGAGGAGGAATGAAGCGAAAGAGCAGCGAAGAACCCAAGATCGTCAAAAAACCAAGAACGGAAGAAGAAGCGTCTACCTCTGCAGGGACCAGTGTCGGTAACGATGATCAAGTGGAATGTCTAACGTGTCATATACCTATTTATCAAGAAAAGGTATTTAGCTAATCATTTTAAAAGTAATGTTCACAAAAATAATCTTTTAAATTCACATAATTCTTTATCAAACGTTAGTGTTATTGAATCTGCTTTTGGAAACAGAATTTTAACTTATAAAATCAAGAGTAGAGTAGATCGTTCATCATTAGTAAATTTTGAAACTCCTGAACTGTTTTTAAATTCTATTAAAGATGATATTTTATTTTTAATACGAGAGTGTATTCATCAACACATCATTTTTAAAGTAAACTTCATACTGCATGCTGATTTTGTTCAACAAACTAAAGATATTCATGATACATTTGATTTTCAAACATTTAACTATATTATTTGTCAAGGAGATGACTTAAATATTTTTCTTTCATCTTTGAATAATACAATTACTAGTAAAATTAGTGCATTTGAAAGAAAAGATAGTGGATGGAGTCTAAAAAACATAAAATCTATAGAAATGAATGTTAATAAATTCAACCCCCTGCGTGGTACTTCATACATAGACCTTCCCCGTGACATAAAATTGAAAAAGGCTGTTTTAAATGTAAAAAACAAAGATTATTTTTGTTTTAAATGGGCGTTACTCTCAGCGTTATATCCCGTAAATAAAAACGCGGATCGGGTGTCATCGTACGCTAAACATGCAAATAAACTTAAATTTGATGGTATTTCCTTTCCAGTTAAAATTTCAGACATAGCAAAAGTAGAGAAATTAAATGATATTAGTATTAATGTTTTCGGGTTAGAATATAATAAAGAAAAACGATGTAATACTATAGTAGGTCCATTATTTTTAACAAAGTGTCGTAAAACTAGACATATCAATTTATTATTTTTTTCCAAGGATACGAAAAATCATTTTTGTTACATAAAAAATTTATCTAGATTAGTTAGTAATCAAATTTCAAAACATGGTCACGTTATGTATATTTGCGAAGCGTGTCTACTTCATTTTCCATCTCAGGAAAGGTTAAATAACCATGAACAATACGATTGTGCCTACATTTGTACAGAATTACCAAACAGTGAAACTTTAAAAAAGAATTGGTTTGGTCAACTTACTTCAAGTGATAAAATTAAATTTGACAGTTTTGAAAAAAAGTTAAAGATACCATTCGTAGTTTATGCTGATTTTGAAGCATTTTTAAAACCAATAGAATCATGTTCTAACGATCCATCCAAACCTTTCACACATAATATTCAGAAACATGAAGTGTATAGTTTTGGTTATTATATAAAATGTTCATATGATGATAAATTATCAAAATATGTGCGGACCCAACTGTGCACAAGTGTTTATGGAAAGTTTATCTAACAATTTGAAAGAAATAATTCGAAAAAATAGATTTCAAATATGTCCAGTTACGCTAACAAATGAAGACAAAAACAAAATTTCAAACGCAACCATTTGTCATATTTGTGAAACAGAATTAGCAGAACCCTTTTATGATTTTGATTGGTACACAGGTAGTTTTAGAGGTGTTGCTCATGAATCATGTAGCTCGAAGTTCAGAACACCACGTCATATTCCAATATTTTTACACAACCTTAGTCACTATGATGCTCATTTTATTGTTCATGCATTAAACTTTTGTGATGGTGAAGTCGAAGTTATTCCTCAAAATAAAGAAAAATATATATCCTTTTCCAAAAAAATAAAAATAAATAATAATGAAGTTATATTGAGATTCGTAGATTCATTTAAGTTTTTATCATGTAAATTAGAACAATTAGCCAATAATCTCAGTAATGATCAATTTCAAGAATTACGTAGAAATTTCCCTAATGATGAAGATTTCATTCGTTTAAAACGAAAAGGGGTTTATCCATATGAATTAATGACTAGTTATGATAGTTTAAACCTAACGTCACTCCCCGAACAAAAACATTTTTATAGCTCGCTCACAGATTCCCATATTTCAAATGACGATTACAATCATGCTAAAGATGTTTGGGAACACTTTGGTTGTTGTAGTATGTTAGATTACTCAAACTTGTATTTAAAAACAGACGTTTTACTTATATCCGACGTATTGAAAACTTTAGAAAGCTATGCATTGATACTTATGATTTAGATCCTGCTCATTATTACACAGCTCCTGGTTTAAGTTGGGATGCAATGCTAAAATATACAAAAATAGAATTAGAACTTTTAACAGATTATGAGAAAATTGCATTTATTAGGTCAGGTATCAGGGGTGGTGTATCTCAATGTAGTAATCGTTACGCTAGAGCTAATAACAAATACATGGAGGATTATGATGCTGAGAAACCAAATTCATATATCACATAATTTTATGAAATTTGTTACAAAATTTGACTTCCCACATCCACTTGGCCCCGCCACAATAGCAGTAAACGGATGGATAAAGTGGAACATTACACACGTCTAAAGTTCAGAGGGATGAAATAAGAAATGAAAATGTTGTTTAAAAAAATAATATATATATCATGTTAAAATTATATTATAAAACAGAATGATTTGAATACTATTTCTAACACAATAATTAGTACATCAGAATTTTACAATCAACTCAAATGTATACACACAAATAGAAACCACAATTATCTTACATTATTTACAATCAAACAATAATTAAATTTTACAATCAATACAAATTTTATTTACACACAGACATAAAAGTAAAAAATATTAACATTTAACGCAATTTATAATGACCCCAAGCTAATGTTTCAATGTTATTATCTAAAATATACCTCTTTGTGTCATTATACGATAAACCAATCTTATTTAATTTTTGTGTGAAAATTGTGTGTTTAATTGATTTAAATCTAAGCATACTGTAATATTGCACTTTTTTATTAAAAAGAGAAGTCTTATAACAATTCATTGTCATCTTTTTAGTGATACATTTATTTACCCCTTTTGCCTTGGCTATAGTCTTGTTCTCTAAGTTAAAAGCGTACATTTTAGATCGTAAACCTACAAATTCTTTCATGATTTTACCATTATTTTCATCTTTGAAAAAACCTAATTTCTTTTTATTCAATTTTGGATATTCAAAAATGTTATTTGAATCATAATCTGAGGTATCGAAGTACGAGGAAAGGTCAGGTTTTATATCAGTGTAAAAATCATCTGTAAATATGTGATATACTAAACTATCCGTATCTGTATACAATAATTTGATTTTACTAAACTTTTGAATCATATATTTATAATGAAAATCATACATTAAGGTTTTTGATATATCTAAAATACAAAACCCTAAATAAATTGGTTTGTTATATACTAACTTAGTCTTTCGCAACTGAACCGCAACTAGGTCTTCCGAAAATATAGAAAGACTATGAAAGTGTGGTTTAGCAATTAGATCTTCAGCACCTAAAGCTTTACCCTGATTCTCCCAGTGTGTAACTAATTTTACGTTAACCCTTTTTTCAATATTCTCCATAGTCTTACCGAAGACTGAATTATTCATTAATTTATAAAAATCTTTTTCGAAATCTGATTTTGCTAACGTTCTTAATTTTGTGTTTAGATCTATGTACATTTTTAACCAGGGAGACTGTTTAAATTTCAAAACTATATGAATTTTAATTAATTTAATCCCCATTTCTATGCACTGCTTTAAATTTCTATAATGAATTACATATTTATCTTTATTATTTAAATTTGGGATTAATTTACTCTCATTAGTATTGCCTACACAAATGTTTTCTGGACACAAAGGAAAGTCTGAATGTAAATCATGAAGTTCATCTGGATATTCCAAATCAACTTCTAAAATGAAACCGAAGTCCGATGTCTCAGACACATTAAAATCTGTATCCGGATTTATCCATTCAAATCCGCCAGTAGGAAAATATTGAGACATAACATATTGAGACATAAATTGTTGGCATCAAAATATGTGATATATGAATTTGGTTTCTCAGCATCATAATCCTCCATGTATTTGTTATTAGCTCTAGCGTAACGATTACTACATTGAGATACACCACCCCTGATACCTGACCTAATAAATGCAATTTTCTCATAATCTGTTAAAAGTTCTAATTCTATTTTTGTATATTTTAGCATTGCATCCCAACTTAAACCAGGAGCTGTGTAATAATGAGCAGGATCTAAATCATAAGTATCAATGCATAGCTTTCTAAAGTTTTCAATACGTCGGATAAAAGTAAAACGTCTGTTTTTAAATACAAGTTTGAGTAATCTAACATACTACAACAACCAAAGTGTTCCCAAACATCTTTAGAATGGTTGTAATCGTCATTTGAAATATGGGAATCTGTGAGCGAGCTATAAAAATATTTTTGTTCGGGGAGTGACGTTAGGTTTAAACTATCATAACTAGTCATTAATTCATATGGATAAACCCCTTTTCGTTTTAAACGAATGAAATCTTTATCATTAGGGAAATTTCTACGTAATTCTTGAAATTGATCATTACTGAGATTATTGGCTAATTGTTCTAATTTACATGATAAAAACTTAAATGAATCTACGAATCTCAATATAACTTCATTATTATTTATTTTTATTTTTTTGGAAAAGGATATATATTTTTCTTTATTTTGAGGAATAACTTCGACTTCACCATCACAAAAGTTTAATGCATGAACAATAAAATGAGCATTATAGTGACTAAGGTTGTGTAAAAATATTGGAATATGACGTGGTGTTCTGAACTTCGAGCTACATGATTCATGAGCAACACCTCTAAAACTACCTGTGTACCAATCAAAATCATAAAAGGGTTCTGCTAATTCTGTTTCACAAATATGACAAATGGTTGCGTTTGAAATTTTGTTTTTGTCTTCATTTGTTAGCGTAACTGGACATATTTGAAATCTATTTTTTCGAATTATTTCTTTCAAATTGTTCGATAAACTTTCCATAAACACTTGTGCACAGTTGGGTCCGCAATATGTTACATATTTTGATAATTTATCATCATATGAACATTTTATATAATAACCAAAACTATACACTTCATGTTTCTGAATATTATGTGTGAAAGGTTTGGATGGATCGTTAGAACATGATTCTATTGGTTTTAAAAATGCTTCAAAATCAGCATAAACTACGAATGGTATCTTTAACTTTTTTTCAAAACTGTGAAATTTAATTTTATCACTTGAAGTAGGTTGACCAAACCAATTCTTTTTTAAAGTTTCACTGTTTGGTAATTCTGTACAAATGTAGGCACAATCGTATTGTTCATGGTTATTTAACCTTTCCTGAGATGGAAAATGAAGTAGACACGCTTCGCAAATATACATAAAGTGACCATGTTTTGAAATTTGATTACTAACTAATCGCGATAAATTTTTTATGTAACAAAAATGATTTTTCGTATCCTTGGAAAAAAATAATAAATTGATATGTCTAGTTTTACGACACTTTGTTAAAAATAATGGACCTACTATAGTATTACATCGTTTTTCTTTATTATATTCTAACCCGAAAACATTAATACTAATATCATTTAATTTCTCTACTTTTGCTATGTCTGAAATTTTAACTGGAAAGGAAATACCATCAAATTTAAGTTTATTTGCATGTTTAGAAATGTTAAAATTTATTAAAAAACTATATAAAACAATGTGTAAATCATGATCGAAATGTATGTTTATTTTACTTACTTAAACTGTGTTTCAACCATCACACAGTGATTATACAGCTCATCATCATATAATGAATCGAACAGTTCACGCTTCTCCATTTCTTCACAAACTTTAGACATTTCCTGATTTAATTCGCTGTTGAATAGTTCCATATTCTCTTCCATGGATGTGGAAAAGAAAGCACTGGTGCACACTTCACTGAAGTTTCCCATCTTTATACCAAAGAATAAGCAGAATAAGTAGCAGTTCAGTGTTGGTAGACCAACTGATGTCCAATTTCAAATAATACCCAATATTTATAGTCACACACGACAGAAGTACTTTAAGTAAACAGAATCACATTCACTAATGATCATTGTTAAAAAAGTATTTTTTTAACTTTTTCACTTTCTGCTATTGTCTTTGTAATATTGTATACGAGGGCGTTTGTGTTGTCGTAGATGCTATCGTTATTATTCTTTACATAATATTTAATTCTCGTGGTAGCATGTTTCCAATGATCAGTAGTTGGAATCTTGCATAGCTTTTTCATATCGTACATTTCAATTTTTATGAGATGCGTCGCTTGGTCTCCGTCGTCAGAATTAGTAGAAATGTATGATACACCATCTCTAGCGGCTCGTGCGACGGTTGACGATAACAGCTTTTTGCTCTTTTTCATTTTTGATTCTACTTCAAAAAATTGATCAATCGACTGCGATTTCCTTTTTCCATCATCGCATGTGTTCTTAATGACGATGTCGTCACTCTCTTCTTCGTGCTGAGGGGAGAGTGGCGAGTAGTAATACTGTTTATAGGTATTTTCATCGAAATTGAATGATTTCTGCAACAACAGAGTTATCACGTTAATATCAATTTGTTTACACTTAATCACATACACACGTAAGGAAACAACAACAGAAATAAAAGTAAGTTTGTCAATAGAATAAACACTTACCTCCATGGTCATTGATGCGTTGAAGTAACACAAACGTAGTATTGGTAGACGTATACAATCCACTGTGTTCAAACGACCATAGACTGACTGCATGACTGCAACTGTTCGATCTTATATAGCACCATTCTTATCTAAAGCAAATTCCTAAGTACAACGAAACTGATTGTAACTCTATGAGTCAACAAACTTGTTCCTTCGCAACAGGCATCAACCTGCTTTGTGACTCTCACAAAAGAATGCGATTAAATATTCACAAAACGAAACTGATAGTAATTAACTCTATGAATCATCAACCTGTTTTGTGACTCCCACAAAGAATGCGATTTAATATTTACAAATCACTATAGTTTTAGTTAAGTTAGGATTTAATTTTGTTATTTTTAGTATTAGATATAAGTACATAGATATTATATTTGTATAGACTATAATTGAACATTCCTATGACAACGATTGAATAGATTGGTACTGTAATAATCTGCTAATAACAGTAAAATCATGGATACACTAGAATTACAAAAACATATGAAAAAGATTCATCCCAGTCTAGAAAATAATGTTTATGCTGCTAATAGACTGCCTATGTATACCCATGTACCAACGCATATAATATGCAATTTGGATGCGGATGATAAACCAGGGTTCACACTGGGTAGCTGTACATATCGATACGAATAACATCGGTCAATATTTTGATTCATATGGACGTACACCTGAGCGATATCATCTCCAGTTTTTGAAAAGGAATTGTAAGAGATGGGACTGGAATGTTGATAGGATTCAGAATGATTGGACTTCAGTTTGTGGTGAATATTGCTTAATGTATTTGCTATTTAAGTTTCAGGGACGTTCAATGCATAGTTTTACGAGCATATTTACAGGGAACACACTGTACAACGATATTTTAGTGATGAGATGTTTCGCTCCTATTTTATAAGTAGATAAGGCTACAATTTAAATGTTCATCAATAATTATTTTTACACAAGCCAGTTGTTATACGAGTATAAGCAACAACATTTTGGAAATAAAAATGGTAGTAAAATGAAGGAATGTGTTTTATTGATGATTCAGAAAAGCGAGGTAGATCGTAACGAAGTTTAATATAAAAGCAGTGATAAGCGGGGTGCACAATGAGTAATAGATATGGACTCCGAGTGGTTGTGGAGTTGGAGGAACAATAGATCAGACCCACCGGATATCAATTAGATACGAGTAAATCGATCTGCACATCTCCGAAACCGTGCATCCTACACAAAAATGGACCGCAGATTCGAACTCAGAGCACATCAAAACCATAGCAACCATACCAAACTTTTTTTTTTTTTTTTAATTTTTTTTTTAGGATTCGTCATCCGTCGACGACCGATGAGGGTGGTGACTCAGGAGTGAGCCAGAACCGGCGTATCCTATCTACTTGTATCTGTCTATCATCTGCAATTGGATGTATCTATGCTTAACAGACTACGACTCCGTTTGACCGTACACTAGGAAAGTTGGCACAAACATAAATACACTTTTACATGGAGAAGGTTTATATAGGGTCTGTTCCGACTTCCACGTGGGCACGCAGTAGCTGCAAGCAACAGCTGGGGGGCAATTCTCGTAATTTTAAGAACGTTCACAGTCTGATCTCAGTCTCAATCTGTCAAAAATACCTCTAAAATCCATACATTTTTGACAACTTTTTACATTAATTGTCGCTGACATGAGATTACGACTAGATTTTGAACGTTTTTAATTACGGGAATTTGTTTTCTGGTCATATCATACCTAAATTCGTTTTTCGTGTCAGTCTGTGTGACCGAGATGTTACTTTGGCCAAGAAACAAAAGACGTAGGTATCAAGATCATGACACAAGATTCTTTATTTGTGGGCACATGACTATAGTGACACTATATTACATACAAAGGATGCAGGTAGTGGTTTTCATTCGTTCATACTAGAGCCATAGCTATATCTGTGTGGTATCTGTGGTATATTTTTTCTCTATCTCGTATCACAGGTACTACAAAACCATACAACCAAAAGTACATCTCCACAAAAGCACAACACAGCTTTTAATGAAAAATTCTTCTATCTAATAGAAAACAAAACCACATCGTGGCCATTCGTGGCTCAACGCGCACAGTTTCCAAGAGACGAGTCAAAGACTTCACTGTTTTTGAAAAGTAACGTTCGTTTGTTTTCCTTTTGAATTCAGTAGCTCGCACTTTGCCCGACCAAAGGAACTGTGCCACTTTCAAGTCGAACATTATTTTAAAAGACTAAAGCCATTGAATCGAAAAGAAGAAGATGCTTTGCGAAGACAGGAGTGCTTCGGTCTTAATATTCATATATTCTATGTTAATACCTACAGTTTGCGTTTTAGCATGAGAAATTGGCTATGCCAATAGAACCTCTATTGGCATTGCCCACTTCACACACCTACGGATATTGAATTTTTTTATTTAAAAATAGAACAGATCGTCTGAATCGACATCTATCGTGATCCTTAATCATCATCATCATCATTTCAGCCGAAATATGTTTACTGCTGCACATAGGCCTCCCCCAAAGTCCTCCTCAATGTGATCCTCAATATTTTTTACTTATGAAAAACGATACCTATGGAAAATCATGTTGTGTTGCTGTTATTGCGCCATTTATGTTTTTCCATGTTTATCATCATCTGCCTAGCCTTTTCCCAACTATGTTGGGGTCGGCTTCCAGTCTAACCGGATGCAGCTGAATACCAGTATTTTACATGGAGCGACTGCCGATCTGACCTCCACAACCCAGTTACTGGGTAATACGATACCCCTTGGTAAGACTGGTTGTCAGACTTTCGGGCTTCTGACTACCCGTAACGACTGTCAAAGATCCACGAATGACAGTCGGGACCAACAGCTTAACGTGCTTTCCGAGGCACGGAGGGGTCTCAGTATGTAAAGATGGTCACCCATCCACAGACCAACCGCGGCAAGCGTAGCTTAACCTGATCGATCGACCTGTGCGGCTGTTATTATTTAGCCACGGACCCCTCTTAAAGTGTATATACAACTAAATATTCTGTGAATATTTCATGTTTTTCCATGTTTATCTTGGGGCAAATAGATGTTTTCCAAAGTTGGGAGATCCCGCTCGATCTAGCAGTGGACGTCTTTCGGCTGAAAGATGATGATGTTGGTATGTTGGGGAGATCCCAGAGGATCATATGACAGACTTATACCTTATACAGGAGATGCACTCGACTCATTTCACAACTTTTTTGTTTTTTACTTTCATCATCATCATTGGTTGTATCATCCTAGCCTTGCCTAGCATCAGCCTAGCCTTTTCTCAACTATATTGGGTTTAGCTTCCAGTCTAACCAGATTCAGCTGAATAACATCTAACGTGGAGCGACTGCCTATCGGACCACCATAACTCAGTCATTGGGTAACACTGCGGGTTCCTACCTATGAAGAGATAGGGAAAGAAAAATTACAAATAAATAAATGTTATCTTATCTTACCGCTATTGCTATGCAAAAACACAAATGTCATAACCATGACATCTTCCACTAAATATAATTTTCTCAAAAAAATACACGACTCAAACTTAATTTCGCCAGTTACTTACCTAAACACTTTCTCCATGTAAATACATATTTTGAAACTCTCACCTTCGTTCGTCCCCACGCCATAAAAACCCCATGAATATAACATAACTATGAGAGAGATATTATGTGTACCATTCACTTGTTTGGCAAACATGGTAAAGCACTATCCTGATTGGCTATTTGAATGTCAGATTCTGTTTTTATTGGCTGCATAGTAAAGGCACAGATAATATAATAGTAAAGGTACAGTTTTGTTATTGTAATGGGATTCGTTTTTTGATGGTGTTTTGAATATAGATTTATGGTTACTGTATTACTTTGTCTTGTCATCTTGTGGATAGAGGGCTGTTTTTTGTAGAACTTAGGTAATATTTTGGTAGTGTTTGTTAAACGTGACGGAAAGTGCTTACTGGAGAAAATTAACAGGTTCTAGCTGTCACTTTGTAAGACAATAATTATTATCAAAGTCATTGTTCATTGTCATAAAAGTGATAGCTAGATTGCCGAAGCGAATACTTACTTATTTTGGGAAATCTGTATGTGTTTGTAGGTAGTATAATTGTACTTAGGTTGAAGGAGAATCGTTAAAAAATACATACCTATCTACAGACGAATTCAGAACCCTTTTTCGGTTGAAAAACAGAGAGACATACATACCTAACATGACATACATTATTTTAAAATACATTATTTCCTAATAGGTAGGTATTTGGTTTCTAGAAATTTACACACAGATTCAGTATGTTACATGGGGCTTGTGGCTAAGAAATCACAACCGCACGGGTCGATCGATGAAATTAAGGTGCGCTTACCACGGTTGGTCTATGGATGGGTGACCATCTTTACATACCGAGACCCCTCCGTGCCTCGGAAAGCACGTTAAGCTGTTGGTCCCGGCTGTCATTCGTGGATCTTTAACTGTTGTTACGGGGTCGTCAGAAGCTCGAAAGTCTGACAACCGGTCTTACCAAGGGGTATCGTATTACCCGGTAACTGAGTTGTGGAGGTCAGATATCTAGGCAGTCGCTCCATTTAAAATACTGGTATTCAGCTGCATCCGGTTAGACGGGAAGCCAATCCCAACATAGTTGGGAAAAGGCTAGGCAGATGATGATTCAATATATTATGTACCTATTAGGTACAGTCAACAAAAGAGATAAGTAGGTATACAGGTTCGTCTGATATATTTGAAGTTTAGTAATAAACTGATGTGTTCTCGAATAAAATTTAATTTTATTAAGAAGTAGAAAACAAACAGCTCATTTATCAAATTAATTTTCAGTCAACAACATCCATTGGTTTCTTACTAAACTTCAACTACTCGTATATCCGACGATCGTGCATACTTATCTCTTTTGTTGACTGTACGTACAAAATCAAATAAAAATCCTGCACTACCAAACAACAAGACACAAATTCAACACCAATCAGCCAACCTGAAACGGTAAACAAAATGGCGGCGGCCCATTCAACCTACGAACACGAACATCAAGCGGTGTCCACTGACCAGTGAGGTTGAACCTTTGATCATAGATGAGGCTTGATCGACACGGCTCGGCGGCTTGACGTCACCGATATTTATAGGTTAGGTTCTTGATCCTGCATAACACGCCGTAAAAACAGAAGAAACGAAATACATAATGACAGATTGTAGAAAGATTTCTACGACGCGATGTCAAAAAGAGATCTATTCTTTGTAGAGATAGAAGAGGTCATGCTATACATGCTGTACCTCAATCTAAAGGTTTTGATGTTAATTAAAATCTATGACGACAGGTTTTGAGAAGAACAGATTTGTGCTAAAAGTTTGCAGAATATTCTTCTTCTTTTCGTGTCGATGGTACTCTTCCTAGTTGTTTTTTTTTTCGATATATATTGAGCCCAGTAGGTGGCACGTTAATTAAGTTAGTTAATTAATAAGTGGCATTTTTAGGTCATCCAAGGTGCAGGTGAACGGGCACTTAGGACACTCCAACAAGTATAAAGCTACCGATTACTGGTTTTTTTTTGATACTATGGGTGTATGACGTATGTGTAAAAAACTTGCCTGAAATATATATATATTTTTTTAATTTAATTTAATTTTTAATCATTTTTAATTGAAATAAATGCTTTGAGTTTTAAGTTTTTTTTGAGTGGGGAATGGTCTGATCAGAAGCACCTCACTCTTTTGCAGAATAATATTGCTATTTATTAAAATCGATAGGTAATCAGTCACTCCATGTAAGATACTAGCATTCTGCTGCATCTGGTTAGACTGGAAGCTGACCTCAATATAGTTGAGAAAAGGATAGGTTGAGGCTAGGCAAGGCTAGGATGATTCAACCAATGATTATGATGAACCTAAGGAACAATAAAGTTGTGAAATGAGTCGGATCTGTTTCTTCTCCTGTTAGGTACCTAAGTACTCGTATGAGTGCTATCATAATGCATAATTTTGTAAGTACCAATATTTTGATTTAAAAGAGTGTCCATGGAGTTTTTTGCCCGTTCTTCTCCATAGGAACCTGCTACGCTTTGGAATGAGCAATTAGCTTCATCTTTCTGACTGACCGACCCTTGCCAATTTAAAAGTGCCTGAATTGGGTTATTTGAAATACTTAAATGATTTGATTTGAGTTTGAAAATGATCCTCTAGGATCTCCCCAAAATGCCAGCATCATAATCATTTCAGCCGAAAGACGTCCAATGATGGACGGTAGGCGATAGGCCTGTCCTAAACGTCGCTACATCGAGCGGGATCTCCCGACGTTGGGAAACATCTATTTGCCCCAAGATAAACATGGAAAAACATAATGGCGCAATAACAATAACACAACATGATTTTCCATTATTCGGCATGACCTTAGAAATTCAAAATAAACAGCACTAGCACTTAATTTTTCACACCATTGGGTAGCAATTCGAAATAACAACACAGCATATTGCCACATCTATAAGTACCTATACAGTGTTAAAAAATTTACCTTACAAACTTTAAGAGGTGCTTTAGACCATCGAACTGAACAACTTTCACTATGGGACCAACTCTGAAATCACGAAAAAAAAATCAGCTGTTTCATACAAAGTTCCATACCTACTTGACCAAAATGTATGAAACAGCTGATTTTTTTTTCGTGATTTCAAAGTTGGTCCCGTAGTGAAAGTTGTTCAGTTCGATGGTCTAAAGCACTTCTTACAGTTTGTAAGGTTAATTTTTTAACACCTTATATACTAATAAAAGAGTTTGTTCGTTTGAACGCGCTAATCTCTGAAACTGCCGGTCGGATTTGAAAAATAAATTTTGCTTTTGATAGCCCAATTCTTGAGGCTATAGGCTACTTAACATCATGCTAAGACACTAAGGTACCGAGCAAAAAAAAAAGTTAGGAAGAACACAGTAATAACGTGGGCAGGCGATGCGATGCGACGGGGTGGGTCGGGGGAACAAGAAATTCCAGGCAGAAACTAGTATTTTTATAAAATAGAATATCTACCTAGTTGTAGTACAGACGCCAGCACATCAACCTACTAAAATCTGTCAAATTTCTTTAATAGATTTTCAACTTTATCGCTGAAGCATAAGGTTCAAAGTTGATTGGGAAAATGTGACAGATTGGGGTAGCTTGATGTGCTGGCGTCTGTACTATTAATAATACCAATGTCACAGATAATAATAGACTTGACGTCAATCTGTCACTCTAGTTATTAATAGATGCTCCAATAATATAAACGTAGGTAGACCAGGGAGTACGCAAAGACGTAAATTCTGAAAATAGACTTCCATTGTTATAGGTTATACTTACCGTAGGCGTTGTCAAAGGTTAGGACCACGATTCGTGGTTTTTTAGGATTGAAGGACCAATCTATAGGCCGACCGCTTAACTGAGACGTTGCCTGATGTAGCTGCGCGGTGCGGGAGGGGTGATAGTTGTTACAAGTTGACGAATCACTGAGCTTTCGCATCACGTCACCACACCCCTCCCGCACCGCGCTGCTACCACACGCAACGTCTCAGTTAAGCGGTCGGCCTATAGTTAAGACTAATCCTTCAATTCTAAAGCCTACTACCATGCAAGTCAAAGTCAAAGCATTTATTTCAAATAGGCACATAAAAGGCACTTTTGAATGTCAAAATTTACAATGAAATAGAATTTATTCTAGTTGCCCCCTTCCAAAAAGTAGTTTCGTTTGGAGAAGAATGGGCAAGCAACTCCACCGTTACTGTTTTACAATGTTTCACAATATTTTGTAATTATAATCTATACATATAATAAAATCGTAGGAAAGTCAAAACTGTACATTGAATATTTTTTAAAAAGAATACTTGGGGCGTGATCTACAATCGATTTCGAAGCCGAAAATATAGTTTTTAGAATTTTTGTCTGTTTGTCTGTTTGTCTGATTGTCTGATTGTCTGTATGTATGTCCGGGCTAATCTCAAAAAGTGCTGCATGGATTTACATCAAATTTTTTATGAATAATACTAAGAGGTCGGGTCAACATATAGGCTACATATTATCACGCTATCACCTACGGGGGAGGAGCTGTGAATCTTTATTTTTCTTACACATTCTGTGACAGCGTGTAATCTAACGACGCATATTTAAATGTTGTTTTTGAGTAAGCCATGCTATTATCTAGCTTTACACTATAAAAACTACGCCATTTAAGTAACTTGGGCAGAGAAACATAGTTTAATTAATGTTAGTAGTACAAAGAAAATTTAGAAGCAGCGCCATCTATGAGATTTCATAAAAATCAAATCAAGTTACATGTTAACAATTTTTGGAAATTAATAATTTAAATTTGATCATGTTGGCGAGGTTAGTAGTTAGTTATTCTTAAAATTCATAGATGGTAAAGTGCATTTTCTTCATAAAAGTTGTATCGTATAGTTCGTTTTGACAAATTCAAGGTCCAACAAAACCCTCAAAATCTTGAGCAGAGTTGAGGAAGACAATAAAAAAAAAATGCGGTGTTAAGTATTACAAAAAAGTTATGTTCATTGATGATGATCATTTCTTCATCAATTTCATGTTGTTAGTACAAAATAAACATTGACTGTTAATACTTTTGTTCGGTATTTATCTGTGTGATTATTGCTTGGTAATTAATATATTTTCATGTCGTATACCTAATTATAAACTTAAATGTGATGTAAAACGTCACCTTCTCGACGGTGACCAAAATTGGGATGACACCCTCGCGGAGGCGAGCGTCAGTGACAGTCCCAGCCGCATGCGTCATCTGTTCGCCGTCATCTTGGTGTTTTGCGGAGTCGCGAACCCGGTAGCTTTGTGGGAGAAGTATCGCCATCATCTGTCTGAAGATTTTCTACGAGCTTTGAGGCGTGCTACTGGAGACGAAGTCGAAGTAACTGATGAACGCGTGCTGAACACCTGTCTCAGTTCACTTCAAGATGTGGTCATTTCTATCGGCGGCAATCCACTGATCGAATATGGGTTACCAGCTCCCCAATCATCACCGCATCAAGACCGTGGAAATCGGGAGTATAACGCAGAGACAAATTACGATCCGGGCGAAATGAACACCATACGAAATGACCATTTCGCTTTGTTCTTTTCAGAGCAAAAACAAATTTATGACACCGTCCTTGAAAGCATTGGGCAAAACCAGGGTAAAATGTTTTTCTTGGATGCTCCTGGTGGAACAGGAAAAACATTTGTTACCACTGGCATACTTGCAGAGGTCAGTAGGTAAGGCAAAATTGCTATTGCTGTAGCGTCGTCGGGAATCGCTGCCACATTGCTTCCGAGTGGCAAGACAGCACATGCCATGTTTAAAATTCCCATCGATTTAGAGAGCGCCGAAACGCCTGTTTGTGGTGTGTCACGTAACAGCGACAAGGGACACGTGCTCAAGGATTGCTCTCTGATCGTATGGGATGAGTGTACGATGGCCAATAGGAAGGCAGTTGAGGCCGTGGACAGAATCCTGCAGGACATGTGCAGGAACGAACATTTGATGGGTGGTGTCACAGTTCTGTTCAGTGGCGATTTCCGGCAAAGGCTTCCCGTGGTGACGCGGGAATCGAGGGCTGACGAGGTGAATGCGTCGTTGAAACGATCTACGTTGTGGTCACGAGTTCGTACGCTGCGTTTGACCATTAATATGAGAGCTCGACTCGGCGGCAATGCACGTGCTCAAGAATTCTTCGATGTCCTTCTAAGTCTTGGCGAAGGCACTCTACCAGAAGAGGGAGGTGGACAGGTGGTGCTTCCAGAGTCTCTCGGTAGAGTGGTATCCAGCTTAGAAGAACTCATTCGCTGTGTGTACATCACTCGTTTACCGCACCAGCAGAATTCTTGGATGTGTGAGCGGGCCATTTTGACGCCCAAAAATGATCAGGCTGCAGCAATTAACGAATGCATTCTCTCGGAAATTGAGGGGAATGAAGTGGTCTACACCTCGATAAACACTGTTATCGAGCAAGATGACGCCACACATTATCCCGTGGGATTTCTGAACTCCCTGTCAGCAAGTTGACTTCCAGCGCATACCATCAAGCTAAAGGTCGGCCCGATTATGCTTCTTCGGAACCTATCTCCTCCGAAGTTTTGTAACGGGACCCGCATTAAAGTCATCTCGCTCCACAGACACACCATTGAGGCGGAAATTCTTACGGGTTGTGGCGTCGGCGAGGCAGTATTTATACCACGCATTCCCCTCATACCTCATAACTTCCCGTTCCAGTTCAAGCGCGTACAGTTCCCCGTGAGTGTTTGCTTCGCGATGACCATCAATAAGTCGCAGGGGCAGACACTGAGGGCAGCGGATGTCGACCTCAGGACGATTTGCTTCTCACACGGGCAATTGAACGTCGCTTGCTCCCGCGTCACCAGTCCTGACTCTCTTTACATTTTGGCTCCTGGCAGCATAACTACCAACGTAGTTTATAGGAAAGTGTTGTAAGGTACGAGTATGATACCTTTGCACGTATTTTTACTCTTTTGTGTCCTGGAATGTATTCCTGCATTATTTTCTCTATTTCCTTAAGTCACATCTTATGACTGAACTCAGCAGGATTCCCATATAACTCTCTTCACTTGCTTCACTTGCAAAAAAAACTTATATTTTAATGCTATTTTAAAAGTTGTTTACTTATAATGCTATAGCGACACTGGCATCTTAGGTATTTTTGGTGCTGTAGAGCCTTCACGCAGACGACGTCGCGGGCAGCAGCTAGTATTTTATAATTATGTTTAGGTAGATGATGCATCTCGAATAAAATTACTATACCACAATAGGTACGGTCACCAAAAGCGGTAAGTAACCAGGGTCGTCGGATATAAGTACGAGTAGTTGAAGTTTAGTAAGAAAGCGATGGATTTTTTCGAATAAAATTAATTGAATGATAGGAAAACAAACAGTTCATTTATCAAACTAAATTTAATTTGAAACATCCATCGTTTTCTTACTAAACTTCAACTATACACCACGACCCTGGTTACTGATCTCTTTTGGTGACTGTACATGGATGGATGTATGACGGGACACACACATTCACTGCCTTTTAAAAATTGCAAATGGATGTAAGAAGGACAATGTTGTTACAAATAACCATAAAAACGTATCTTGGATACGTCATCATGTCCCTAGCCTTTTCCCAACTATGTTGGTGTTGGCTTCCAGTCTAACCGGATGCAGCTGAATACTAGTATTTCATCCAGAACCTAGTTACACTAGGGTAACATGATAGCCTTTGGGTGTCAGACTGACGATAAATGACAGCCGAGACCGTCGTAATACGGAGGGGTCCCAGTATGTAATTAATGGTTACACATCTACGAAAAGAAGGGTATCGTATAATTACCCAGTAACTGGGTTGTGGAGGTCAGATAGGCAGTCGCTCCATGTAAAATACTGGTATTCAGCTGCATCCAGTTAGACTGCAAGCCGACCCCAACATATTTGGGAAAAGGCTAATGATGATGATCTAAGTATGAAAAGACTTCAACTTCAAAGCGTAGCGTACCCTTCGATCCTCGATCGTACGGCTGTTGTTATTTAACCCCGAGCCCGAGCCCCTCTATATTGTTTCTCTATCTACTTACTTTATAAAAATCTTAAATTCACTGACATATAATTCACAGCCAAACAGCTGGGTCTAGAAGCATACAATTTTGCACAAGCATTCCATGAATAACGAAAGTGAGCACTAAGGAAAGATGGAGGATGAATGTTGTATAAAAGTTCCTCACTTTTCCCGACGAGAAATCCCATCGCTTGTCTCTGTTCATAGGTATATTGTCTAACATTAAATAATTGTCCACAGCCCACCGGTCTCGCTGGCCATGGCACTATCGCCAGCGCGCTACCCATTGCTGTCCCCACACTACGCACCGCTCCCTCCCCCGCAACCGACGCAGCAAGCTCAACCAGACTCCTCACATGACCACAATGAGGAGGGACACGTGCATACTGACAGCGATGGTAAGAGAAAAGCTTTGGTTTGTTGTGAATCTGTTTGATCCAAGGATCACTATCATCTGCCTAGCCATTTCTCAACTATATTATCGGGGTTGGCTTACAGTCTAACCGGATACACGATACCTCTGGTTACCAAAATGTTGGACTTTTGACCGACAAAAATTTCGATAGATTTTGTTAAGAAATAAAATGACTGCGGATATTACAATTCCTCCTTATTTTTTGGAAAGGCAGAAAGCATTGGGTGTTATTGCTAAAACCCTTCTATGTAGGTACTGGCCTAGTACCTACATAGAAGGGTTTTAGTATATATATATAGTATATATATATGCCAGTACTACTGGCATCATACATTGGTTCAAGGTTATCTGTGTTAGTTAGTACCTTAATAGTTAAAACCTGTCATGTTTCAAGTGCATTTTTGTGAGAAGCCAGACCTTTGCGAGACCAATGCTAACGCTGTCGACGTGGCTAAATTCTGGTAGAAACTTAAATATAATTTTGAACTCATCGATACGATGGAAGGCCAGTCAATTAAAACGTCGTAGGTGGCAAAAAATTGCACTGTACTGATTGTTTAGGATGTTGTTAGGATAGATACCAATGAAAGACCTCTGCTAACTGCGTGGTGCTCGTAAAACCTTTTCTTTTCTTCATCCTTTTAGAAATCATAAGTCAAAAACTGAAAGAAGTACGAAAATGTTGAGGTTTTCGATGTTGAGATCATTCGAAGAATGTATTGCATTTCTGAATTCTGACAATTTTAATTTCATTTGTTAATTGCCATCGCTAAATTGTATTCATTTCTATTAGTACTTGTATACTTAAATCTATACATATAATAAAATCGTAGGAAAGTCAAAACTGTACATTGAATATTTTTTTAAAAGAATACTTGGGGCGTGATCTACAATCGATTTCGAAGCCGAAAATATAGTTTTTAGAATTTTTGTCTGTTTGTCTGATTGTCTGTATGTATGTCTGGGCTAATCTCAAAAAGTGCTGCATGGATTTACATCAAATTTTGCATGAATATTACTAAGAGGTCGGGTCAACATATAGGCTACATATTATCACGCTATCACCTACGGGGGAGGAGCTGTGAATCTTTATTTTTCTTACGCATTCTGTGACAGCGTGTAATCTAACGACGCATATTTAAATGTTGTTTTTGAGTAAGCCATGCTATTATCTAGCTTTACACTATAAAAACTACGCCATTTAAGTAACTTGGGCAGAGCAACATAGTTTAATTAATGTTAGTAGTACAAAGAAAATTTAGAAGCAGCGCCATCTATGAGATTTCATAAAAATCAAATCAAGTTACATGTTAACAATTTTTGGAAATTAATAATTTAAATTTGATCATGTTAGCGAGGTTAGTAGTTAGTTATTCTTAAAATTCATAGATGGTAATGTGCATTTTCTTCATAAAAGATGTATCGTATAGTTCGTTTTGACAAATTCAAGGTCCAACAAAACCCTCAAAATCTTGAGCAGAGTTGAGGAAGACAATAAAAAAAAATGCGGTGTTAAGTATTACAAAAAAGTTATGTTCATTGATGATGATCATTTCTTCATCAATTTCATGTTGTTAGTACAAAATAAACATTGACTGTTAATACTTTTGTTCGGTATTTATCTGTGTGATTATTGCTTGGTAATTAATATATTTTCATGTCGTATACCTAAACTTAAATGTGATGTAAAACGTCACCTTCTCGACGGTGACCGAAATTGGGATGACACCCTCGCGGAGGCGAGCGTCAGTGACAGTCCCAGCCGCATGCGTCATCTGTTCGCCGTCATCTTGGTGTTTTGCGGAGTCGCGAACCCGGTAGCTTTGTGGGAGAAGTATCGCCATCATCTGTCTGAAGATTTTCTACGAGCTTTGAGGCGTGCTACTGGAGACGAAGTCGAAGTAACTGATGAACGCGTGCTGAACACCTGTCTCAGTTCACTTCAAGATGTGGTCATTTCTGTCGGCGGCAATCCACTGATCGAATATGGGTTACCAGCTCCCCAATCATCACCGCATCAAGACCGTGGAAATCGGGAGTATAACGCAGAGACAAATTACGATCCGGGCGAAATGAACACCATACGAAATTACCATTTCGCTTTGTTCTTTTCAGAGCAAAAACAAATTTATGACACCGTCCTTGAAAGCATTGGGCAAAACCAGGGTAAAATGTTTTTCTTGGATGCTCCTGGTGGAACAGGAAAAACATTTGTTACCACTGGCATACTTGCAGAGGTCAGTAGGTAAGGCAAAATTGCTATTGCTGTAGCGTCGTCGGGAATCGCTGCCACACTGCTTCCGAGTGGCAAGACAGCACATGCCATGTTTAAAATTCCCATCCATTTAGAGAGCGCCGAAACGCCTGTTTGTGGTGTGTCACGTAACAGTGACAAGGGACACGTGCTCAAGGATTGCTCTCTGATCGTATGGGATGAGTGTACGATGGCCAATAGGAAGGCAGTTGAGGCCGTGGACAGAATCCTGCAGGACATGTGCAGGAACGAACATTTGATGGGTGGTGTCACAGTTCTGTTCAGTGGCGATTTCCGGCAAAAGCTTCCCGTGGTGACACGGGAATCGAGGGCTGACGAGGTGAATGCTTCGTTGAAACGATCTACGTTGTGGTCACGAGTTCGTACGCTGCGCTTGACCATTAATATGAGAGCTCGACTCGGCGGCAATGCACGTGCTCAAGAATTCTCCGATGTCCTTCTAAGTCTTGGCGAAGGCACTCTACCAGAAGAGAGAGGTGGACAGGTGGTGCTTCCAGAGTCTCTCGGTAGAGTGGTACCCAGCTTAGAAGAACTCATTCGCTGTGTGTACATCAGTCGTATACCGCACCAGCAGAATTCTTGGGTGTGTGAGCGGGCCATTTTGACGCCCAAAAATGATCAGGCTGCAGCAATTAACGAATGCATTCTCTCGGAAATTGAGGGGAATGAAGTGGTCTACACCTCGATAAACACTGTTATCGAGCAAGATGACGCCACACATTATCCCGTGGGATTTCTGAACTCTCTGTCAGCAAGTTGACTTCCAGCGCATACCATCAAGCTAAAGGTCGGCCCGATTATGCTTCTTCGGAACCTATCTCCTCCGAAGTTTTGTAACGGGACCCGCCTTAAAGTCATCTCGCTCCACAGACACACCATTGAGGCGGAAATTCTTACGGGTTGTGGCGTCGGCGAGGCAGTATTTATACCACGCATTCCCCTCATACCTCATAACTTCCCGTTCCAGTTCAAGCGCGTACAGTTCCCCGTGAGTGTTTGCTTCGCGATGACCATCAATAAGTCGCAGGGGCAGACACTGAGGGCAGCGGGTGTCGACCTCAGGACGATTTGCTTCTCACACGGGCAATTGTACGTCGCTTGCTCCCGCGTCACCAGCCCTGACTCTCTTTACATTTTGGCTCCTGGCAGCATAACTACCAACGTAGTTTATAGGAAAGTGTTGTAAGGTATGATACCTTTGCACGTATTTTTACTCTTTTGTGTCCTGGAATGTATTCCTGAATTATTTTCTCTATTTCCTTCAGTCACATCTTATGACTGAACTCAGCAGGATTCCCATATAACTCTCTTCACTTGCTTCACTTGCAAAAAAAACTTATTTTTTAATGCTATTTTAAAAGTTGTTTACTTATAATGCTATAGCGACACTGCCAATCTTGGGTATTTTTGGTGCTGTAGAGCCTTCACGCAGACGACGTCGCGGGCAGCAGCTAGTAAATACTAAATCAATACTTTAATGGCGTTACAGATGACAGTATTGATGTAACTAACGAAGAGGACTCCACTTCATACTCGCCCCCAGCTGCCGTGAACTACCAACAGAACTGCGCTTCTTACAGGTAAGAACATCAGAAAAACAATTCTTCTAGAATTCGTAGCCCGCGTAGACATTCGTAGCCGTAGCTCGAATTCGTAGCAATAAAGCCGTCGCTCCACAGCAGCCCACGGCTAAGCTACACACGTGTACATAACTTCCCTTCCTTTCCCCTCCGTCGCCGGGTAGGCGAGTTGTATAAGGCGACGATCCTGGTACCAAACTTGTGCCGGAAATATGGCAATAGGCTCATCACTCATACACATAATATGGGACTTAATGACAAAGGCGAAGTGTGGGTACTGATAGTGTGTTACACAATTACCTCGCAGCACCCAAATTGCGTAACACACTTTCAATCAAAATCTGAATCATTTTGTAGCATTAATTGCTAATCCATTGCTTCATATGTTCGAAAAATGTGTCCCCTCAACAACGTAAATAACGCAATGAATGTTGTTGAACTGTCAAAATTAAAGCCATTGCTACTGTTAGTGTGTTACGCAATTACCCCGCTGTAAGCGGAGAACACCTCTGCTAACCCTTTCGGGGGATCGTAGGCATGAGTAACTTAAACTTTTAACTTGTATGTGTAACTTAATTCATTTCTCATTTATTTTTCTAGGCCATTGGGTGTAGAAAGCGCAGCGGAATCCGCCGCGCGACTGCTGTTCATGGCTGTCAAATGGGCGAAGAACCTGCCCTCCTTTGCTAGCCTCGCTTTTAGAGACCAGGTACTTAATAAATTATCATAATTATTATCCTAATAGTAAGTATTCAGCAAGGCCCTCTTTTAAGTTTATGTCTGTAATAAAACCGTACATTACGTAATAGTTACATGCATATTGTTAACCATTTCACTAAAGTTGTATACTTCTACATATACATAGGTACGCGCAGATAAAGGCGTTGCTTCACAACAGCCCTCTGCTAAGCTATGCACGTGTAGTTCGCTTCGCTTTGTATGAAAATGTAGGCGTGATGCGGCGCACGCCACGCTACGTGCAGATGCGTGGCTGGCAAACAAATGAACTGCGCAGCTAACGTGGCAAACCTCTCCGTGTGCATCCAACGTAGCAGTTGACAGTCGACTTGCACTTTTACAATTCCTTAGTACATCCGAAAAAAAAAACTAAATTTGTTTTGAAACAATTTCCAGGTAATTCTCCTAGAAGAAGCATGGTCGGAACTGTTCCTACTCAACGCTATACAATGGTGCTTGCCACTGGACGCCGCTTGCGCTGCGCTATTTGGCAGCGATCAGATTGATCAAGGTAAACTCTGCAGTTCCACTTAGCTTAAGCATAATCAGCTTATAGCGTTTGATCGCCCGTGGGCTTTCTCTCTGTGAGAGGAAGTTCAACTTATTGTCATTCAATTATTATTTAAAAACCTATTTTTGCCATTTCCTTTCAATGTATTAGTTATTTTTTTATTAAAGCTCAAAATTCACAAGAAAAAAAAATTTAAAATACAAAATTAGAAAATATCTTGTCAACTTAACTATGCCTAAAATTCTCACCAATTGATCAACAATAAATCAACTCTGCAGTTTTAAATAAACTCTGCAGTCGCACTTATGTTTTTGAATTTTGTACACAGAAAGAATTCTTCTCCGTCTACATTGCATCACTATAAATGGTTTTGCAGAGAACGGCGTAGATTCAGCGACTCTGCGTCGTCTGCGTGAAGTGCTTGCAAGATACAGGACTGTTCTCGTGGATCCTGCTGAGTTTGCTTGCATGAAAGCTATCGTGCTGTTTAAATCTGGTAAGTTTTAATTCAAAATCGAACTTGGGTTCACTTGAGTAAAGTATGGTCTGTTCCAAAGCTATCTGATGAAGTGTAAACAACCATGTTAAGATTAAATTCTTACGCAATCATTCTCTCAAGGTAATTGTAGTTATATTTTCGAAGCGTGGCTCGCTTTAATATCATATTATATGAACGTGTCATTTATTGGGATAATTTACCACGTTTTTTTTTTATCAAAGCTCAAAATATAATTATATACAAATCTATTTCTTTTTCATTTATTATGTACTTACATAGTATTATTACAATTATTTAAGACTTGGTTTAAAATGGGACATTTTCATTTTTAAATACTGTTACGTGGGTAACTACTAAATTTATAATTAATAAATAAGTAGGGTAGACTAGCGACTTATTTAGTTTGACATTAACGACTGCTGCGTCAGTCCAATATAATTATGAGCTTGTACGTATCGGTTGCGTTATTTTATCTCTACCACATACATTTTCTAACAACAATATCCCTTACAGAAACACGAGGCTTAAAAGACCCACTCCAAATTGAAAACCTTCAAGACCAAGCTCAAGTGATGTTAATGACTCACGCTCGAACTGCCCATGGAACCGCCCCTGCAAGGTTTGGCAGACTCCTTCTATTACTACCACTATTACGTCTAGTCACCCCCCAACAGCTAGAGCGTGAATTTTTCGCGAAGACTATCGGACAGACGCCGATGGAGAAAGTCTTAGCTGATATGTACAAGAATTGAAGAACTCTCCAGTTTAACTTATGGAATTGGTCAGGATTTAAAAAGAGTTTGCAAGGTCACCATAAACATTTAATGTATTTTGGTTTGAGTTTGTAACCTGGATTTGTTTTACATGAAGATACAAGTTCTATAGTTCAAGCTGACTGTGCCATGATTGTATCAGCATTAATTCGAACTTTTTTGTCATTTCAATGTAATTCTAATACTGTGTAAATAAGATTTCTTGAGATTAATATTAATGGCTTTGCAATGCAGTGTAAATATTAACAATGTTACTTTTAATATACCTAAGTACGTTAGCAATGACAGAGATGGAGAGAAATAAGTTTCAAGATGTCTAAAAATAAGTAAATATTGTGCAGATTCTGTGTCGCTTTTAGCTTTTATTTAAGACTATGTACTTACTAACATTCCATAATTATACTTAATTAAGAAACATTTTATTTCTACATTCCTATACTATTTATTAAGTCGGTTCTAAACTGTAAATATAAGTTAAGTATCTTGTCTGCAAATCTGCTTACCTAGGTATCAAATCTGCAATTGAAAATAAACTGCAATTTTACTTATAAAGATAAAACTCCAGAGAATTACGGTTAATGTTAGAATTCCTTCAAGAAAAGATTTTTACAATTTTGAAGTAGTAGATAGTTATTATTATTTAATATTATTACTGGTCCATACTGTCCCACTGCTATGCAAAGGCCTCCCTCCATAAAACCTTAGATACTACAATCCATTGCAACTTGACAAAACTTGAGTTTGGACTTTTGTACGTTAGTCAAAGGTCAACTCTCCTATAAATTATTGTGTTTAACATTAATTATTAGTCTATAAAAATGTAAATAATAGTCGTATTGTAATTTTATATAAACGAATAGCAAAGGCCTCGGTTTAAAAGAATCGTGAGATAAATAAGTAAGTACATTTAAATAATTGTTATAGCTTTTATGTAAATTTTGAATATAATCATTATAAAATAAACTAAGTAAGTATATTGATGGTAGACGAGTATAATTTAACTATTACTGTAGATCAGAGACGGTTCAGCACCCTAATTACGTAACACACTATCAATTACAATTTGAATCATTTTGAAGGATACTGCTAATCTGTTGCTTTTTATGTTCGAAAAACTTCTGTCCTCAACAACCTAAATAACGCAATAAACGTTGATGATGATGAACTGTCAAAATTAAATCCATTGCTACTGGTGTGTTACGCAATTACTTGCTTGTTACTTGTTATATGAAACAATATAATTATATGTTTTCCAAATAGATTGCCAACTTAAATTGCCCGTAGGTACCTATAGATATTCAAATTCAAAGACATCAATTAAATCTCTTTGTTCAAATCATAACTGTTATATTTTGACAGTTGTAAAAAATGGCTATAACAAAGGAAATTGTCGTAGTGTGTCAATTTGATAATTAATTTCCCTGACTAAATTATGGGTGACGTGATCGAAATATTGCATTGACCTTGCAACATAAAAAACTACATGTCATTGGTTGATTGACGAATAAAATATTTTTTAAATACGGAACATTTCCAGTGCACAACAATGGCTAATTAAAGCATCACCATGGACAACATAAACGAAATATCACCAATCTACGTCGTCACATGAACAAAAGCTGTGGTGATAATGACGCGATAGATCAATTAATATTGTGCAACCAATATAAAATTAATGACTAATGAAAGCAACAATGACGTAATCCCATACGTAAACAATGTATTACTTATTATAGGTATTTAAAATCAGGCCATTATAAGTACTTACTATATATTATGGAATGTTAAAAGTTGTTTTTCCTAATAATTTTTGGTTTCGTCATCATCACGTCGTCATTAATTGACGAAGTCAGTGGTGATCACCTTTTGATGTCATCATATTAGGCTTAGTCTGAGTAGTGAGTCCATTATAATATTTATAATGAGTAGAACGCACATTAATAAAAAATAATAAATAAATAATAATGTGTTACCTGCACCCTAATTGCGTGCACGCTATCAATCACAATCTGAATAATTTTGAAGGATATTGCTAATCCATTGCTTCATATCGATACGAAATCGAATCTGATATCTGATCATGTATTCCTGAACAAAATAAAAACAAAGATCTAACGAAATCACGTATCTGTTAAAAGATTTAAGTACCTATTATTAAAACAATATTAACACGATAATAATAGTAGTAATACCAATATAAAGATCTTAATCAGAACTACACCGTACTCAATTTTGTATCACTAGAATTTATATAGCGCAAACTACCCTCAATCATAGGTAAACCTCAACTGCAAATAGCTTGCCCTGTAAAATATGCTTCGAAACAGTTAGTACTTACATCATTAGCGACAATATGTTCGAAAAATGTGTCTGCTGAACAACGTAAATAACGCAATGAATGTTGTTGAACTGTCAAAATGAAAGCCATTCCTATTGTTAGTGTGTTACGCAATTACCCCGCTCCTATGTTTATTTAACTGATCATAACAAAATTATCATTTAGCCATCAGCCTTTAAAAATCACATTATAGCGCAAAAAGAACATTAATTTACCTAAATACGTTTTCTGAAATATATCTAATACCTAATGGTTTTGCAAAATACATAGGATTATATTGTAAATAAAAACGCTTGTAGATACTTACTGTAATATTTGTTAGTGGTGTCATATTATTATAAAAACTGCCAAATTGTAACCTGTGTAGCCAAAAATGTAATTAGTAATTATAAATAGGTAACAATAAATGTGATGTCCAAAATAATCAACTCGGTTTTATTTGCACTTCGTCTTAGCTCGTTTTTAAAGAGAACATTAGTTGATTTCCGAAAAAGAGTAAGGCCCTTTGTTTGCACGTTTGTTTGTTTACACAGCACGGTGTCATTATGGTATAGCGAATAGCTGGATCCACAACAGGCGATCCAGTGCGCTCCGATCGCGCGCGGCTCCTCCACATCGACCGCGCATTGTTTTTGCAGCGCCCGTTCGGAGCGCACTGGATCGTCTGGTGTGGATCCAGCTAAAGCCGGGTACTCACTAGCGAGCCGTAACTGTAACCGTTGCATGTACTGTTACCAAGAAAACATAGTGTGTACGTGGTTCGCAAACCTGCCACCACACTAGAACCTTGTTACTGTATCAAGCATGTTACAGTTACAGCTCGCTAGTGAGTACCCGGCTTAATGAACCGCGCCGTAGAAAAATGTTTCCGTCAACAAGCTTCCTTAGACATCCATACAATACTGACGACCGTGCCTACACACGGTGAAAACCGCATTTTTTCACGTACTTATACGAAAATGTAGGCGGGATCGTCCATTGCGACCCACGGCTACGATACGCAATAAGAGCTATTACCTACGCACTGTCGACTGGTCGCCGGCGACTCGGTCCCTAGGCGACCAAAACATAGGCATCATCCGGCGACCAAGTGCGTAAACACCTATTTAAACTATAGTAAGTCACAGTCGCCGTCGACCGAGTTGCCGGCGACCAGTCGACAGTGCGTAATAGCTGTAACGCAAGGATGCGTGGCTGGCAAACAATGAACTGCGCTACTAAGTAACTTCACATCCTACGTAGCTGTCGACTTAAATCTACTCATAGATATCGAAAAAAGCAACTAAAAGACAACTATTCGGACCATCATCCACTCTGCAGTTTCACTTAATATTTGCAGACTCAAATATTTGAACTCTGCAGTCCTACTTACATTGCTGCTAATAAAAGTAAGTAGGTACTTTTCTTTTAAACATTTTTGAAAAGTTGCTTAGTCGGTTGCCTGAACAGGGAATCGAACAGAAACAAGTTCAAAAAACTAAAATCTGTATTTTTATGGTAGCCACGGCTACACATCAAGCTATGCATAACCAGTATAAGCTGACTTCTGATTGTACAAAAAACCTATTATAATGCGAGGTCAACTAAAACTGGAAATATATAGCTTGATGTGTAGCCATGTGTACCATTCGAAAGTGTCAACCTTAAGAGCGGTTTCGCACTACGTCCGATCCGAATCCGAGAAATCAATCCGAATTGGAATGTCCAAAATTATAAAGATCGAATATTTTCAACAAACAAGCGCCTCCTATGAGTAAAACTTGAAACCATTAAAGTTACAAGTGTTGCAACTGTACGCAAGGATCAACCAACACTATCAACGCAAAAAACTTCTATATTCTACCACCAGATGACGCCACGCGCTGTTAAGCAAACCGCTTGTTGTTCAATGCTCATGGAAATCAAATAAATAATAATTTAAGATAGTACACACGCCACAATATGCTTTTAACAGGATAAGGATTAATTTGCCCGACAACAAATTCTGGTAACGCCAATACGCCATGCCATAGTATAGCAAATATAGGTATAATAATTTGTAATACAAATAAAATTATCGATCTTGTTGACTGACCGCGACCATTAAAAATACAATAACAAAAGAAAATGAATCATATTACTGAGCAATAAAGTTTATTCTTCTTGCGTAGGTAATCGTGTTGGCCAAGCGGTGGGTTTTCCCGGTTCGCCATCTTTGAGGTATGTCCACGTTTAATGACCTAGGGTTGTCAAACTACTTGTTTTAGATGACGTAATTGTTTGTTGAATAATATTGTATGACTGTACTGTTTTTCTAGAATATCCTTCTTTGTTATGGATTTCTAAGCCTGTGGCAACCGCTTAGGCTTTTATTAAATTATGACTAAGTATTTGCCCTTTGTACTTAAGTGGGTAGGTACCTACATACATTCATGTTTGTTAACGTACATACGTGACAATCTTTACTCACTCCATATGGAACAAACTGACAAACCCGCAAGTACCTAATGCAGATTTGTATAGTGGTTGTGTACCAACCGTCAAATATTTTTGTCCACGATTGAATATTTTGTTACCCTACAACCGACAGCAAAGACAGGGTAAGAGCGGTTTCGCACTAGGTACATCCGATCCGAATCTGAATTAAAGATCCAACTTCAATCCGAATTGGGAATGTTCTAAATTCTGACTGATAGAGTTCGGATCTAGTGCGAAACCCCTCATACAAATAGGACTATGGTCACTTCGGACCGGCATTTCTCGGATGCAGATCGGACGTAGTGCGGAACCGCCCTTAATGTTATTCACGGCAAGGAATTATAATCAGGATGAATCAGCAGGGTAATGCGTAACACAGTAACAGTAGGAAATTAGGAATGACTTTCATTTTGACAGTTCTACAACGTTGGGCAGACAGTTTTTTCAAAAATATTATGAACATGGATTAGCACTGTCCTTCAAAATGATTCACATTGCGATTGATAGTGTATTACGCAATTAAGGTACAGGAAGATTCAGATTTTCAAAGCACTCCTAGCCAATTTGCGACAGCATAATAGCCTACAGCCTGTAACACTGCCGCTGCCAGCACAGGCCTTGGCTCTCAGTTAGAGTGAGCTGGCCGTAATTTACCAGGAGGGCCCAGTGCAGGTTAGGTATTTGCGTTAGCAATACATTCCCTTAGGTTTTGGTTATTAAAATTTAATTAAAACCTACTTAGTCGCGAAGTGGAACAATCACGTCTACTTAATCATTATAATTGGCAGCACATGGGTGTCATTTCAAATTGTTGGATTGATTTATTTGCATTGACTGATTAATCGGGGTACACACAGCTACACATCAATCTATACATTTCCAGTTTTAGCTGACCTCGCATTGTACAGCTTTTTTGTACAATCAGAAGTCAGCTTATACTGGTTATGTATAGCTTGACGTGTCGCCGAGTGTAGGTACCTACCGGGACTCGCGTGTAAGTAGCATTATATTTCAAATTGATGAAGACAAGTCTTCAGCCAAGAGCCAAGAGGCTATATAGGTACCTATTCTCTTAATGACGCTACCGTGACTCTGAACCTGATCAATCAGATCAGCATTGCTGTTCACAACAACTCGATACGCTTCCGTATCGTATCGAACAACAATCAATATTAACGTAGGAGTCCTCAGTCTAAACGCTGTTCACAAGTCCAATCAGGTTATTTAAATGTGTCATTTTGGATACGATAATCTGTCGTATGGTTGTGAATAGCTATGCAGCTCTTGATTTTTACCCTTGGGTAATAAATAATAATACTTCTGTAGGTACTACTGATTTATGTAATCCCTAAGAAACCGAACCGTTCAGGTTCCTAGTGTTACCATTGATAAGAGTGACAGATAAGGCTTTCGTACTGTCTGTGACGACTGGCCAAAATAGGAGCATGAATGGCTTTTTTAAGGTTTCAATTAAAAATCATAATTTCTTAACAAGTTTTCATCGAATCTCGCCAATTATGTATTTGCCGCGAACGACGACGTCCTAATTTTCCTATCGTTTCACAGTTAACTAGAAATTATAATAATTTTATCGCTATGTACCGTTATCGTAAACTAAATTCGATTCACGTTAACTGTGAAGAAATAATCAATGACTTGCATGTCAGGATCTCGCACAAATTGAAACCCTATGTATTGAGAGTCGGTTTTGGTTTTCCCGAGTTTGGATTGACGAATGACCTTCAGAGTTCTGTAAGGAGCTAAGAGGTACCTACTTAGATTATGTCATGTCATGTACGTGCCCATTGTGTACCTACATACCTATTAGGTACGTTTTTGTTAGTCATACTCTCAGTATTTGGGAGTGGTTGTTGTCAGACCAATATTTTTTAAAGCTAATATACTTACCTAGGTACCAACAAATTCTTTGTCTATGTAGCGAGGTAGGTAGGTATAGAATTTGGGATAAGTTAAAAAGTAAAACAGTGTTTTGACACTTAGTTCTACCTCCTTAAATTATTATTGATTTGATTCGGCGGATCAGACCGGCTCAGCTACGGCTACGAGTCAACTCTCATCCCACCCCACTCGGTTCGGCGATCCTCCCTCTCTCTCAGTAACCGCGGAGCTCATATAGAAAAATAGTTGCCATGTTTCACATCTGCTAGGCATCCTACGACGGCTCAATTTTCTATGTAGGTAATCTACCAACATAATATCTACATTACTAGTTTCACTTGCTGCTGGTTTCGCAAAAACTGTTTTTTTGGACCTTTGACAGTAGGTAAGTACCTAAGTACCTAAGTAGGTACCTATTTTTTTTTCGCACATTTTAATGCAATGGATTTTTGACACAGTCATCATTTCAGCCGAAAGACGTCCACTGCTGGACATAGGACTCCCTCAAGCACTTCCACTTAGACCGTTCTGTGCTCTCGGATTCCTGCGGCCTTCACAAGGTCGTCGGTCTACCTTATGGGAGGCCTTCCAACGCTATGTCTTCCGGTACGTGATCGCCACTCCAGAACCTTTCGGCCCCATCGGCCATCTGCTCTGCGAGCAATGTGCCCTGCCCACTGCCACTTAAGTTTGGCAATTCTTCGGGCTATGTCGGTTACTAGTTCTCCTGCGGATGGCTTCATTTCTGATTTGATCACGCAGGGAAACTCCAAGCATAGCCCTCTCCATTGCCCTTTGGGTTATTTTGACACAGTATTTCTAATGAATTTCTATTCCTAATAAAAATCCCGATGAAACCCGTCACTAACATTTAAGTTCCGGGGCTAGTTAGGTAAGTATCAATCAATCATAGAACTCGATTTTGGTCCGAAAATTTAAAACCCTTCCAGTGCAATGCGCTCTTGAGTATTAATGTTCTGTGGCAAGTGGCAACGCGTACCTACGGCCTACCTAATCGAACGAATAAGTAAGTAAATATATATTTTATGAACCGTCATCTTCATCTTGTGCCAGAAATTACCTATAAAGTACCTAATTAAATTAAAAAGACATCAGGCACAAGAATAGAATAGAATACTCTTTATTATGTACACCATATAAATTAAAAGTAGGTACCTAGTAGTTTATTAACAAGTTTGGAAATTGTACCTAAATAGGGGCCATAATCAATCAACTCAGCCTATCGCAGTCCATTACTGGGCTTAGGCCTCTCCCTGGCTGCGCCATAACAACACCCTGGCCTCCGCCAGAGTACCTACCTACTTACTATTTAATTCAAACCTAATATGTTGCATGCCGTAAGGTAAAATGTATCGGGACCAATGATTTCAAGTAATATATAAGTCAATGATCGGGACACTTTATTCCATCTTATGTATACCTACATTATCAGCAAATAAATGATTTCTTTCTTTCTTTCCGCAGTCTGTCCCAGCCACTTTTTAATGGCCGTCGGTCCATCTAGTTGGGGGGCGCCTAAATAAGCGGGAAAATAGGTACTTAGAGATAAAAAATTTAAAAAACTAATGAACGCCCCTCCACTGCTTGTTGCATACATATTTCAAATGTTTGTACTCGTATCTAAGTATATAAATTTTAGTGGAGGGGCGTGCATTTTTAGAATGGTTTATCTCTACCTACCAACTTGTCTATTTCAACTAAACCGAAAATACTTATTATTAAACAATTTAAGTAATTATTTTATTGTACCTATTGTTTTGCTAGGACAACCCTAGCATCAAGGGGTTTTCCTGATAATCTTGTACGATTAAACAAAAAATTATTTATAGAAACCAGTTTACGACACAGTAACTCATGAATTAACTATAGGTTACTTACCTACAATATGCATCCAGCAGTTTGACATCAAAAGAGGCTAGGTACTTATAAACAACGTAAGTAAACGGAGAATCATATAGGTACCTACTTATGCAGAATTTTACATTTTCGATAACGATAGGTACCTAGGTACCGGTTATAAGTCGTTTAATTGTCTGGTAGGGTAAATTGAGGACCATTGAAATAATTTTACTTACATAAACCGTGTGAAGTATCGAGTTCCTAAATCTGTTTCTCTATCAACTCTTGCGCCATCCCATCTTTCTGGCTCGGCGTGCTGTGTTTGCGCTGCTGCTACGGCTGCGGAAAACACCAAGCGGCGAAAGTACCTTATCGGTAATTATATTTTCGAGCCATTTGGGGTCCCTCGGGTCCTGGGGTCCGAGTACTCATGCTCCACGAAAGCAAATGTTGGTTGAAACGTCTCGTGACACCAAGGGCTGGCTTTTACGTTGGCCAGACGCTAAGCACCATACAACGTGGCAATGTCGCCAGTGTCTTGGGTATATTACCAGTCGACAGCGATGTGGAGGCGAGTTTGTTACTTAATAGTTTTAGTTAGGTTATTATATTTTAATTTTAATAGTTTGTTAGTGAATCTACTACTTACATGAAGTTTATCCAGTGTAGGTACTTATATATTTTTATCCTTTCTAATGAATTAATTACTCTCGAGTCGTGCACCTACAATCACCTAAGTACCTGATCAAAAAAGACAGTGGTTCTATTGACCCAACGACCATACAGCCGTATGGTCGTTGTATTGACCTCACCAAAGGAGGGTTGAAACCAATGATATATAAACTAGTTGAATTGAAACAGTATGTGGGGATAATTTGGAAACGCTGAAAATATTTTAGGAACTAGGTAGGTAGGTACTTACTAAAGTTTTTAACCAAGTAGTCTTACAATTTTTTTTACCATTAATATTTCGGAAATTAAAATTGCATAAATATCTTCTGCTACAGAGAGAATTCAAAACATCTTTGGTCTTCATCAAAGATAGAACAACAAAAAAAAACAGATTTGTACTAAAAAAGTTTTTAATCAAAGTTTTCATTTCTTAAATTAAATATTGTTTCAGATCTATCACAATCACAATATTTTGTGAAGTCTTAAGAGTTTTAGACTGCCTTCATGGAGATCATTGTCACTTAAAAATAATAAGATCAGAACAAGAAAAGTTGAAATCTTTTTGCTCAAAGATTTCTTTCTGTTACTGATAGTCCCGTAAATTAAATCTGCTGGGTTGATAACACACATTTTAAGGCTATTGTAAGCATTCTACAGCAGCCAATTTTTTTTAATTTAATGCAACAGTTTGGTTGACAATGAAGGCCAGCGTATTGCAGACTGAATGAAGTAGACCAAAAGACTGGCTGTTTATAGTGCAGTACAATATCCAAATTAAATGTGTATTTTTTTGAAAGGATTTTTGTACTAGCAATTTTTATAAATAATAAGTTTTCTGTTATTATTTCCCATAAAGTTGAAAACAACATTTGGTTAAATTTATGCAATTAAACTTGTTCAAAACCAGTTTTATCAAGACAAGAATCCTTTCAAAATTGATGTATCATTTTTAAAATTAGTAAGACTATATACAAAGGACATTTATATGATTATAAGCTATCTATAACACAGAATCGGTAGGTAACTTACAGCTACTTCTTTCAAAACAGTTCTAACCACAAATAATAACAAGAAAAATAAATATTTACAAAAATTACAACCACAATGGAAAGGAGGTTTACCAATGTTTTACAAATCGGAACACCCCAAGGTTTTTAATAAGGACACAAGTCGTAAAATCCCACATGAGGGCAGTCCAATGCTTTTAGTTATAAAAACAAATTAATTCTTCCAATAAATTGTTGTCTGTCTACTAGTCATTGAGGAAAACGACACATTTTTCCCTAAAATGTTTCATTACATGCCGTTTTGAAATGACAAAACAACTTATTTACATCGTCAATTAGAGAGCATTCTGTTATACAATGAACAACCTTATTACAATACACATTGAGTACTTTTTTCAACAGCAAAATCGTCTGGACTTAAGGTTATTATGAACAAATAATTTTACATTTTATACTTGGATTTTAGATGCAATTAAGTGTAACTAAATGATTTCAAATTTCTAATGTAACATTAAACTGCAATTAGGAGGATAATAATAATTCCAACTTTAAGCCAGAATAGAATTATTTATATATCTTAGTCAGTAAGTATAGGTATTACTGCATATGGTCATAATGTTGAAGAAAAATTATAATCTTTATATTCATAAGGTCACGGTAATTTGACTTCTGACATTCAAGATTTCAAGAACATGATTGTAATTCTTCCTATCAGTGTTTAATTATGTACACAATAATGTTGATAATTTATATTTTGCAGTCATTTGTTGAATACAGTATGCGAGTTTCCTTAATGAGCAATGGAATTAACCATGACATTTCACAATAATTAATTTCTTGTTCTGGTTATTAAAAATTTAAGTTTATTTTTTAATGAGCAACCATTGAGTTTGTGCGTTAAAATGCAAATTTGTACATTCTTCTTTATTTTATGTTCAATATAAGGATGGTGTTTTGTAAAAACCTCCAAAAACAATTGAATTTGTGACCTTTTCGATAATTAAGTATGTGAACGGTCTGTTCGCTTGGAACTGAACAACTCCTATTCTATTGCTAAACTCTGCAGCGGTCACTCCGGCCGCTTCTGTGCCATCTTCAGTAACTTCAATATCTGCTTTATGTACTACCTTCGATACATACATTGGTGTTCTTGCCATAAGTGGTAACTGAGCCTTTGATGGTTCAAACAGATCTTGAATACCCATACGCTCCCTCAATACATTTGTGAGATCAAGATCCGATTTAATTTTGAACCGAGGAATGAAGCAGTCTACTTCATCATCTGAATATTCTTCTTTGGATACTCTTAATTCTTCAAAGAACGTATCTAGGTTTAATTTCTGGAAGTTTGCAAACATGTCTTCCACAGATACTCCTGGGTCTGGTAGCATGATGATCATTGAGAGCCTGTTTTCGTTACCGTATGACAGTTCAATTGCTCTTGCTTGTAGTTCACGAATATTGGAGAATGGATAAGTGAATCTGTTGTACATCATGTTGACTTCTCCAATCTTTTGTCCCTTTGAGTCATAGAAAGGCGCTTTCACAGTTGATGATGTGTTGAACGGTACTGCCCACTGCCCTTTGAAGTACAGGGCACTAGTCAATACCATCTGAGTGTTCTGGAAGTAGCTAGGCTCAACTAGTCTAGGAATTTTCCCATGCGTAAAGTTTGACACATGTGCATTAAGAAGATTTGCTGATGTCTCACTGTCTTTGAAGTCTAAAGATATCATTTCTGTCTGGTAGTAATCTTTAGAGATGTCCTGAAAATCTTGGTTCGGGAGACGTTCTTTGTTAACGAAGATAGCGTTGATTTTCGCTAGTTGGACCGTATTAGTGTTGACTTGTAGCCAATTAGTGATATTTCTGAAACCGCTTCGAGTGGCATCTCGGTTTCGGATTGATAGTCGGAGCGCGTTATTTATCTCATTTCTCGTGTTGCCCGATGCACCTTCGGCGATAATAGCTAACACGCTCCACACTGTGATGGGGGACATGATAAAATTCTGTCCATCTTGCAATGATTTCGATGTATGGTACAGCACTTCTATTGAAAAGTTGCCTATCTTCTCCGACAGTCCATTGTGGAGTTCCGTTGCGTTTTGTTCAGGTTCCTGCACTGGTATTTTAACATTTTGACCGTAACACAACGCCACACAAAACACAAATTGCACTATTTTATGCATAATATTGTTTAGGTACACACTTTGGTGTTTGTTATTATGACGAATGAACAAAAATAACTGTTTCGCTTGAATTTAATGAACACACTTATCACGCGCTTGGCATTTTTGTTAATATTATAATGCCTATAGCCGCGCACTGCCTACGCTACTTATTCGAAACAAGGAAAACTACTGACTGACCAGTAAATTACGTTACTGCGTTTTATATATAGCGGCCTTCTAGAGCCGGTTTATTTATCATACAAATACATCGAATGTTTACAATACTACGTGGACTGAAAAGCGACACACACAGCTCGTAAAAGTTTTGTTCCTTTTGGGATTGGGATTCGTTTGTTTTGATTAGGTAATTACAGTTTTTTTAAATTGTCTATTGTCAATGTCATTGACAATCATTGTCATTTTGTTTGACGTTGGTTTTATTTATATGAAGGTGGGCAGGGTTGCAAGCATTATTATTTAAAATTAACCCAACAGTGGGTTACTTTTGTCCTAGTAGGGAAAATCCAAGTTACAACAACCATCAACGTATGCAACAAACAAATACAGGCAAATACTTACAATCATCATCTTTCTGTCCTTGTCCCATGTTTTGGGGTCAGGGCAACACGTTTTCCTCTTCCATTCTCCCGTTTCATTCCTAACACAATCTATCCATCTTTTCTTTGGTCTCCCTCTCCCTCTTCAGCCAACAACATTAAAATTAGTCACTCTTTTAGTCACATGCGTTTCATCCCTCCCTCCTCATCATTTTTAATATTTCAAGCCAAACGATTTAATATTTTTTTAAATTGTTTCTTTTGTGTATTTGTTGGAGGTTTTCAAATGCTATGATTTACCATTTAACGTAATACAATATTTCGGTAACGTTATTGAATCTAATATAAATTAAAGTTTCAGTAATGGCAGCCAAGAAAAATTACACCTACATAAATACATTTTGGTCATTGGCTTTTGTTGTAGGTACCGGTTTTCGGCATTACCGGCTAGAGCTACCACGACGGGAGTCATTCTTGCACTTCCAGTATTGATAGGGTACGCCTTCGTAACCAGTAGAGTTTAAGACACACACATCTCACTATCACTATCGCAATAGGTTACCCTGCAATGTTAGGTATAAATAAATTAATGTAAGCCGGAAATAAAAAATCTATCCATATTCTCATTTCTTTGCGATACCATACCGATATCCATATATTTCGTAGACTAAATGTGGTCTGGTTGATATAGTGGCCTTAGGGTCAGCGCAGATGCTCAGGATGCTCAAGCAGCTATCATTGAATAACTGATATTATTATACCTAGCTAATTTAATTCCAGATGGAGTTCAAAATACCGTGCAAGCTCAGACCAATTGTTGGTCTGAGCGTGCAAGAGATTATTTCTTACGGCACATGCGTTCGCGTAAATTGTAATAAGTGCCCCTCAAAGAGTAAAGTAACCCCTACGGATAAAGTCAACCGTACATCAGTGCTTCGACATGGCTTCATGGCTTCGACAGTCGACAAAAGGGCGCTGTCAATGTCAAATTGTTAGTCTTGGGGTGCGGTTGACTGTACCAAAAAAACACATAACACTGGTCAACCGTGGTTATGCCACACGACACGAACTCTGATGGGTACTTAATCGTGTTTTGACTACCTATCCTCATTACGAAAACGCACTTATTTTGTTTCCATCACCCTCTGTTTTCTTGTGATGAGGTCAAGTTCATTTTCGGTATTGTAGCGATAAGCGCATATGTACCTACGGCTATAAAAAGCGTGCTATATATTTGTTTTCGTTATTAATTTAAATTGTTTTGGATTTAACTAACTTCTGTGCTTCTGCGAATATGGACTGCACTTGGGATATAGGTACTAAGTTTTGCTGCTTTTTGTGCGAATGGGATAGTAGGGACAGAAAAAACCATTACAAGAAAAAAGTATGGCTTGTGCGTAACTCTCTAGTTCCTGGACAGAAGAAATATGAAGCATTCACCACTTGTAAAGCCTGCTGATGTGTTTCTTCCGCCACTCCACGTATCAAATTAGGCCTTATGAAAAAAAAAAATAATAAGGCGATGGATCGCAATGGAAATGGATTTTTGTATTTAAAAGAGAAATTTTCCAAAATAAGCGATGCTAAAATCAAAGAGGGTATTTTAGTAGGACCTTAAATCAGGGAATTAATAAGATTCGAAATTCGAAGAAAAATTTAACGTTTTAGAAAAATCAGCTTGGCAGTGTTTCAAGAACGTGGTTGCAAATTTTTTGGATAACCCTAAGAGTGAGTACCTTATATTGACATTTATGAAGCTTTGGGTTGCAGTATGTCGCTTAAAATTCATTTTCTAGACTCAAATCTGGATTTATTCCCAGAGAATTTAGGGGCCGTAAGTGATGAGCATGGAGAAAGGTTCCATCAGGACATTTCAAAGATGGAGAAGCGTTACAAGGGTAGATGAAGTCCAAGGATGTTGGTTGACTACTGCTGGACGATCAAAAGGGACCAACCGGAAGCCAAATATTCCAGAAAATCGTAGACCTTTTCTTTACAAACCACATTATTTACGTATTTCTGGTGGACTATTTAATATTTTCCTTGAAATTAATTTTCCTTCATCAAATAAAATTGATACCTACGTGACTAAAAAAAAAAAACTGCGTATTTTTATTCACACACCTAATACATAGTAGAAACACTAAAACAGTTCATGTGGCACAACGAAAATTAAATTCTGTTAACCAGTGTAATCATAATTATGGTGCGCTGTCGTTGATTTGGTATAATAAAAGGAGTTTTTGTCACCGATTCTCACATAAGTATTTATTTAGTGGATTTCGCAACAGAGGTTACACAATTTCACGTTAGGTAGTATACTTAAAAGAATCGAAACAATATTGGTGTGCGCTTCCAATTATAGAAGACCTCATCGATCGTTTGCTTATAGGTAGGTAAGTACGCATGGCGTGGCGACATATCAAGCTATACATTTCCAGTATAAGCTGACCTCGCATTGGATCGGCTTGACGTACACACGGCTACACATCAAGCTATACATTACCAGTTTTCGCTGACCTCGCATTGTATAGGTTATTCGTACAATCAGAAGTCAGCTTATACTGGTTATGTATAGCTTGATGTGTAGCCGTGTGTACAATAAGAGATCAGTTTGTACTGAAAATGTATAGCTTGTTATGTCGTCGTGTGCTAAGTTTAACAAGTATCTACAAATTAATTTAAAATCCAAATACAAAGGGTTATGAATGCAAAATAGAAAAGGTAAAAAAAAAGAACAGTAACCATAAAATATAGACAAAAAATATGATTTTGATACTTTGATTTTTTTGCAAAGAGTGACAGAGATAACGCTTTCTAAAGATTCTGATCGGTTTATCAACAGCTGGGGCTGGGGGCCTAACTAACAGTGGCGAAGGGTGAATTTATGACAGAGGTAGGCCGGAGCAAAAAAAGAATTCCAAAAGAAAATTTCAATGATGAATTGACTATAGAGTGGTTATGTTCTGAATTTTCGAAGGGAAGCCGGTGGGAATCGAGTTGTATGGTACCTGCGCCACTGCTAACTAACTATATTGTTTTATCTATATCTATGTTGTAATTTATCTATAATATGTATGTATTTAGAAATATATAAGTATGTTTATCAGTTGTCTAGTACCCATAACACAAGCTCTGCTTAGCTTGGGACTAGATGGCGTTGTGTGATAGTTGTGGAATATTATATATTATTATTATTATATATATTATATACCATAATCCCAAAATAACCCGACCCGCCGAAAGACCCGAATCAAATTACGTAGAGTTAGCAAGCTTTAAGAATATGCCTCTTTTTACGTCACTTTTGCACGACTAATTATCCTTCTAGCTTATCGTTTCCTTCACCTCCCCGCGTGCGTCACAATGACGTGTGATCTAAATTAAGTGTTCAGAACTACATAGTTTACCTTAATTGGATACACGATATTATTTAATATTTTCTTATGTAAGTAGGTTATTAAATTAATTGACAGTTTTTCTAATGGATTCAATTCGTCACAGGGAAAATCGGATAGCTATAACGAATTTTACCTACACTAGCGTCTACAAAAAACCTAGGTATGACGATACCGTTTGTATTGTAAAAATAAAATGAATCCTTACAGATTTTGATTTCGGAACATAAACGCCCATATCTTTTGATTGCGTTGACTTAGAAGTTTGATTTTTTCACTGCTTGAAGGGATTGCAGCCCTGAGTACTTATTTGACATTAATTTAAACTTACGCGTTCCTGAGAAAAAGGTCTTGACTGTCGGACAACGAAGTGATCTTTTAAGGGTTCCGTTTTACTTTTTACGGTACGGAACCCTAAAAAAACAGAGGCAGTCTGTTTAATCTGGTCCCATAATAATACTTAGTTGTTCATAATGATAAGTGCAATGAATTAATTACGGGACACCCTGTATAATCATGACTGAGCACAGAACTGAAATAGTCGATTTTACCTATAGGTAAGGCTAACTTGAAAGAATTGAAGGAAATACCTACTTATGTTAAATTTTATCGATTAGGTTTTCCCAAAGAAAGTAGTAATTCCACTTCTTGGAAAATTGAGTTTTGCAAGTGTTTTTCCAACACGTAACTAGGTACTTACTTACTTAATATTTCTACCAGAATTGTAGGAAAATCCACACGGTTAGGAAGTAGTTTTGGCTAGCTGTGCCCGCGACTTCGTTCGCGTGTATGACGGAAAAGGTTTTAATTTTTTTTGCGCGGAACCCTAATACTTTTTTAAAATAAAAGTAGCCTAAGTTACTCTTTATTACATCAGCTATCTGCCAGTGAAAGTCCCGTCAAAATCGGTCCATCCTTTTCAGAGATTAGCCGGAACAAACAGACAGACAGACAGACAAAAATTGTAAAAAAAAATATTTTGGTATATGTACCGTGTATACATCCATATGCATTTAGTAAAAAGCGGTTATTTTAATATTACAGAAAGACACTACAATTTTATTTATTTGCATAGATAACTAAATCATTCTGTACACACGGCGACATAATATATCAAGCTATGTATTTCCAGTTTTAGCTGACCTCGCATTTTATAGGTTTTTCGTACAATGAGAAGTCAGCTTAGCTTATTTATACCTACAGGCATGCCCAGTATAAGCTGAGTAACTGACTTAAAGCTTGAATATGTCGTCGGGCGTACCTACATGCCCACTGCTGACTGAGTACCTACTGACTTTTGTTGGGAAACACATTTATTTATATATAGGGTGACTGGTAATTAGTGACCGATACTTAAACACGTGATTGTACTCATGATAACAAACAATTTTTACTATGGGACCAAAACTGAAATCGCGATATTTTATCGTACACCACAACAATACATACCTACATAATCAGCCTATAGTGTTCCCACTGCTGGGACACAGGCCTCCTCTCAGTGAGAGGGAGTGGGCCGTAATCCACCATGCGGGTCCAGTGCGGGTTGGCAGATGTCACATGTCTTCGAATTTTTGGTTCTAGGACATGCCGGTTTCCTCACGATGTTTTCCTTCACCGGTTTAAGAGCAGTGGTGATGAAATAATTTACACAAAGTAAAGCGCCTGTCTGGATTCGAACCTACGACCTACAACTCGTATGTCGCGGCTGTTACCACTTGGCCACCACCGCTTCCTGGCCACCACTGCTTCCCAAAAAAATACATAACAAAAAAAAATTATCGAACACTAAAAATATACAATGGGCGGCCTAATCTTTCAGCGATCTCTTCCAGGCAACCTTGGAATTGACAGTGATTTGCCTGGACATAAAAGAAGGGAACAACTGAGTTGTCAAAACAAACTTGGGGAAGAGTCGTTCAGTCGATCCTTGAAACCGTCCTAGAACAACCAACCACCACAACCTCCGTCTTTATGGGACATTTACTTAGTATTTTCTCATTTTCCTGCCAGTCTAGCCAGACGCAGCTGAATACCAGTAGTTTACATGGAGCAGTCAATGTTAAAAAAAAACATACATATACATATACTGACTTCTATTGTGTAGGCTATTCGTACAATGAGAAGTCGGCTTATACTGGAATTGTATAACTTGATAATTATGTCGTCGTGTGTACTTATCTAGCAAAACACCAGGCATAAAATTACAGGGCGACAACAGGCTGCGAAGACCATCCTCATCTCGTTCGATCCGATGGTATAGTATGCAACTATTCTACGTACAATTTTATTGTATAGTCGAGCTCGTAATTCCTTTACAACTGTTGATTTCCCAGTATACCGGCTGACTTTTTTACCGTCTGGACAAAAACAGGGTATAGGTAAAAGGTGAACGGAGTGCCTATGGCACCGAAATTTCTTTTTTTTTTCACAAAAAATAAAATTAAAAAAGTCACTAGGTACGAATTCATTGATAATTTCCGCGCGTAGAGCCATTAAATGATTATTTTTTACAAAAATAATACATGATACTATGTATTACTTTAGTTTTATTTATTAAAACGATAAGAAAATTTCTTTGCCGTAATTTACGGCATAGAAATTTTCTTACCGTTTTACCGTAATTCCGTAAACTTCTACTGTGGTCACCTTTCAGAAAAGATCCTGGTTCAGCCATAAACCTTGCCGTTTTGTGACGTCCAAGTGACATTAAATGACCTTAGGGTGATAATGCAAAAAATTACGAGGTCGACAATAGGTACCTACCTACCTAAGTATGTAGGCTATGATTTTATTAAGTACCTATATTATATCACACATCATTAAATATATGGTATCTTGGGGAATAACATCGAACTTTAAGTCTATAACTAATTCTATGAAAACATGTAAGTAATAGGTACTTTTCTCAGATTTCGTGACGTAGATAGACAATCCTTATCTGATTAATTGGAATTAGCGAGCGAGACGTCGAGCGGTGTGCGAGAGAGAGCGCGCAAGGTTTAGTTCGTCTTATCGCGACAATATAGCCATTTTGGCAATCAGTCGTTGCTTTGCTACTGCTATGATTTTCGAAAAGTACAATCCGTCTTATCATAAAACGAATCCTAAATTTAGACCTAGCCTAAACCTTCGAGCCAGTTACTGTATTTTGAACTTTAATCCGACATTTTAGAAATGGGTCGATGGTTTAAACCTGGGTCTAAAGTTAATCCTTTTTTTGTAATAAAGCCGAATGCGTTCAACTTCATAATAGAATCGACCATGGTGAAGTTTTTAATGTAAAAATTAGTTAAGGCTAGTTTGCTGCTCAGTTGGTAAAATAATATCGTCCGCATAGAAAAAATAAGGGTCTACATATCTTATATAAAAAAAAGAATCTATATATCTCTATAAATTAAAGAAAGTCGCTGTTCGTGACTTTTATTTTCGTCGTTCGTGTGTACCTATTGTTCGTTAGTTCTTGCAACATAGCTCTTCACAACCATTTCATACGCTTCCGTGCCGAATCGAACATACGCGTTGACTGCCGGACAACAGACACAAGAAAATCTATTGTTGGCGAACACCGTGTGACCGCGGTGGCAGTCAATGACTTAATAAAATCTTCTTTCCGTGTCACTAACCAAATAAGCCACATCTTTATTAACAAGTCAGCATTCAGAACTAAGCTCATAGGTCGTATGTAAAGTAGGTACGAAACCTAACCCCTGAAAGCCTCAGCACTTCTAATTATAGTTGGAAATCCTAATAAAATTACTTAAGCGCGTTCAAGCTCTTGCTCGTTGCTTTTTTTTATATAGTTTTAGTTCAGAAAGTGGGCACGTAGATTGCGCCATCAGCGGTATTCTTTAGGTCATCCGAGGTGCAGGTGAATGGGGACTTAGGAGACTCCAGTAAGTGCGGCATGGTCTGATCAGAAGCACCGCACTCGCACTGGGTGTTGGATGGGTCAGAAAGCCCCCACTTCGACAAATTGTATCTGCAGTGGCCTACCTACTTGGGTAGGTAGCAAGTATAATGCCTGCCACGAAAGATGAGACTTGACACACCAAGTGGTTTGACATGCGCAGTACACGATTTTAGGTCTCTTTAGCGGTATGAGGTCTGAGCGCGGGACGGAACCGGGCGTCATAGGGGCGGCGGAAAGAGCGCGGGAGGGGGGGGGGGGTCAAGCCTCATCTTTCGTGGCGCTAACTATACACAATCGACTGGTCAGTGCCAGGTTCTTTTCTATGCCCTGTGTACAAATACGGAGCTGTCAAGACGCAAGATGTTGTTCTTTGCATACGTGCATGCCGTCAATTTAATTAAAATACCTATAATGTATGCAGAAATCCGCAAATTACAATATCAGTTCTTAGTAAATAATAGTGCAACCATGCTTGAAATATAATTATTACCTACGAATTGGAACCGTGCACCTAGCTTCTGACGTTTCATAAGTGCCCATGTTGTTGGTTTATGTGAAATAAAATATTTTGATTTTGATTTTGAATACAAAGAGTAGACTACAAACAACGGATCATTATCGTGCAATTTCTAGAATTCTGCTTAATTTTTCTTCGAATCTTAATTCAGATAGGTATACATTGAACAATTCATTAAAATAATATATTAGGTACAGACGCCAGCACATCAACCTACACCTAACTGTCAAATTTTCCCAATCAACATTGAACCTTATACTTTAGCGATAAAGTTGAAAATCTATTACAGAAATCTGACAGATTGTAGTAGGTTGATGTGCTGGCGTCTGTACAATATAGCTCGTGTGACCTAAACCCGCAGTTAGTCACGCTTTTCTGTGTAAAAATGAACTACTCACAGAAAAGCATGACTTAGTGCGGGTTTAGGTCACACGGTGCTTTAAATAAAATAACCTCCATGATTCTTAATTGTGAGGCATGATCCTTTAGGCCCCCTCCAAAGTTGACCAACGACATAACCCTCCGTTCTCCCCAAACGAAGGACATCGCCGAGGATTTTCATACAACAAAAAATTATTACCGTGTCATTAGAAGTCAAAAACTTACGGCTGGAGCCGAGTATACGCAACATAGCGCTGCGTATACCCGACTTAGCGTCACCGACCCGAGCGTGACGTATCAGTTTCTTTCACTGTTCAGAAAGAGCGCAAAGTGCGCCTAAAGAAGTTTTCACTTCAAAAAGTGTTACTTACTGGTAAAAGAAAGAAAGAAAATGAATTTATTTGACCCACACAATATTCACGCAAATACAAAACAAATAACAAAAATAAACTTTAAGTAGTAGGTAGGTGTGTCCCTTACGGCTGCGTCAGCATAAATGCACAACTAGTGCATCAACGCTGGTTTTCAACTGTAATGCTATTCTGTAAATATCTCACCGTGAAAACTTAGGTGAAGTGAGCTGTCAATAGTGTCAATCCCTAGCATCAGATGGAATGACAGCTCACTTTACCTAAGTTATCACGGTGATCTTTTTACAGAATAGCACCGCAGGACCCTATTTTGACCAGTTAGGCGAACATAAACGACTAAACACCAGATTTTTTTTCGCAATTTCAGGTTTGGTCCCACAGTACAAGTTGTTTGTTATCATGAGTACAATCACGTGTTTAAGTATCGGTCACTAATTACCAGTCACCCTATATGTTTCTTTCTACTATGTTCAGTAGTAGACGTCTTTCGGTTGAGGTGATGATTAGATTTGAGCACGACAAACGAATACCGGTTTGGTAATAGTAATAACCGGATTGCTAAATCATAATAATAACGGTTTGATTACTGCTCAATTTGGTCGAGATAAATAACTTCGAGGGACTTAATAAAAACTTGATTCGTTTTGATAAAAAAATACCTAGTAACATGACCGAGGTATTTTTTTAAATGAGTTGTTACGATTTGGGTTTTTCTTGTCACATATCCAGTATAACAGGTTTTTTTAATCAAGAAAAAAAAAACACAATGATATTGTGTAATGTGTTGCTCGAGATATCGTTAAAAAACTTGAGATCGAGAAATCATTAAAAATAACCGGCTTCGTTCTGTCTGTTTACCTGCGTTACTCATCACACTAAGGGCTCCCGCGTACTAGGCAGCCTGGTTGCGGCAGTCAGGCTGCGTAGTGCGCGCGCGCCCTAGTATTATAAAGGCGAACGTTTGTGTGTTTGTTACTTCTTCACGCACAAACGGCTCGGCCAATTTTGATTAAGTTTGGTATGGAGCAATTTGTAGCTGACAACCCAACGAATTATCACATAGCATACTTTTTATCCCGATATTCCCACGGGATCGAAACTTAAGCGGGTGAAACCGCGGGGCACTGCTAGTAAAACATAAACAACATCGTGTCTCTATTCCACAAAAAAAAAAGGTTAGGCAGAGGTGCACCGATAGTTCACCCACATTTCGCCAGAAAGGTGCCATGTAACAGGGGGCGAGCCCATTGTCATTAACCTGGCACAAATCCAGACTCCAGGGTGCTATACATACGTCATTTGTGAATGTCATGTGTGCGAGTAAACCGCGGTGACACGCTTGGTTTGTATGGAAAATGTTGACAATACCGCCTCTAACAGTGGTCGCCGAGGTGTCTCCGACCTTTGTGACTAAGATAGGGCGTCAATAAAACAAAGAAATATTTCCTTACTCTTTTAATCATCCAAACTCTTCAACATCATTGATCCTAGATTTTCCTTCTACATATTCTCTGTGGCCTTCAACTAGTATTCTTCCAACAGCTTTGACTAGCCTCACTTTGAATCTGGATACTCTTTCATTATCATCATAGTCTAGGGTTTTCACATCCCTCTCGATATAGTATTCAAAAGTCTTCCATAGCATTTCTCTTGCTTTTAATATGCTGTCAGCTTGGCTGGAACAAAACAAAAGAAGATGTAATAAAATCATCATACATCAACATGCGCATCGGGCCGCAACGCATCGCATTTCAATACAAAAGCAGTACGGCCCCCTTGAAGTATTCGATGATTCATAAAAAATGTAAGAAAGTAATGTAGGAGGAATTTTGCAATGCGGTGGGGTTAATTTGAAATTATATACAGACGCCAGCACATCAAAATAACCGAAACTGTAAAATTTTCCCAATCAACTTTGAACCTTATGCGTCAGCGATAAAGTCAAAAATCTATTAAAGAAATTTGACAGATTGTAGTACCTTGATGTGCTGGTGTCTGTACTTAGAAATACGTTTATTTACTCGCAGTGAGAGGGAGTGGGCGTAATCTACAACGCGGGTTCAGTGCGGGTTGGTGGATGTCACACGCCTTGGTATTCGTTTGCTTCGGTTCTAGGACATGCAGGTTTCCTCACGATGTTTTCCTTCACTGTTATGAGAACAACGATGAAGAAAAGAAATACATAAAGTAATGTGCCTGCCTGCGCTAGTATGATTTTTAAGTTCAGGTGTTTTTCTTTCGATAAAAAAATTGTATCTTGCACTAATGTTAGGAAGATATTTTTTTATACAAGAAAGGATATTTCTTGATAGTCCTATCGCAAAAAAAAGTCATAAAAAGAGCTTGTCAAAAAAAAGCTATAAGTACAAAGATGTCCGCGAAGAATTTCCATAAAAAATAAAAAAAATATTCAATCTTCTAAACTATCAAAAATCGCGATACATGCATGGGGTATTTTCGGATACCCCAGGGTATGAGGAATCTAAATGTTTTTTATTGACGTCGCTATTTGGACCATTCTGTATATTGTGAAGAGTAGGTATCCACTAAGAATCGGTTTTTCTAAATTCCACCCCTAAAAGGCTTAATGGGGGAAGGGTGAAATTACACGCGCCGTCAGTAGGGAGGGACTGGTCACCTCTTAGCTGCCGTGGCAGCTAAGAGGTGAAATAAGCCGTGGCTTATTTTAATTTCTGAATTGTTTTTATATTTTTTATTATAGACGTTTTTCACTACGGCTTATTTAAGTGTATTTTTACACGCGGTTATAATAATCTTATTGGTTCGGTATAAACCAAGATAAAAAATTGCAACATTTAAATGATGGCAAAGTGAGTTGAATAAGTATTGAGATAATTATATCGTTCTCAAATGTATAATTTCAACATGAATGATGTAACCAATATTTTGTAATAATTTTATGATTTTAAAAGAATGTCCGTGAAGTTTCTTGCTCGTTCTTTTCCATAGGTATCTACCACGCTCTGGAATGGGCAACTAGCTGCATCTTTCCGATTGACCGACCCTTTTGACAATTCAAAAGTGCTTGTTATTGGTTTATTTGAAATACATGCTTTGTGTTTGAGTCAAAATAAAAGATTTTAAGGTGAAGTTAAACCGCTTTTGATCATCTTTTCTTCATAAGTTGCTTGTCAAAACAGGTCGTAATTAATTAGGGATATCGACTGGTATTTTCCAGTAGGTAGTTGGTTTTCTCAGGTCAGCTGTTAGTCATCAACTTTTCGATACCTACCGAATCGAATTGATTACAGCTCAATGTATTGTGCATTTCAATGTGTATTTTACCATGCAATGACGTGTATTTTACAATACAATGACTTTTATTTTTTACAGTATGACGTAACGTTGATTTGGCATCATTATAGTTACATCCACCAATCCGCACTGGGCCTGGGCTAGCAGAGCGGGACTGGGCGAAGAATTACGGCCCACTCCCTCTCAGCGATAGGTCTGTGTCCCAGTTGTGGGAACATTATAGGCTGATTATGTTAGTTGCAGCTCAACGATTTCTTCTAACAAGATGATAACGACAGAAATCAATCGTACGTGCTTTTAAGCAAGTATTCATTTCTGAACCCAATGTTTTTGCCATATTTGAAAGGTACAGACGCCAGCACATCCACCTACACCTAACTGTCAAATTTTCCCAATCAACATTGAACCTTATGCTTTAGCGATAAAGTTGAAAATCTATTACAGAAATCTGACAGATTGTAGTAGGTTGATGTGCTGGCGTCTGTACCTAAAAGGAAATGAGGGAAAATAAAATCTGCGGGATATCCAACATGCGAGTTCAAAATTTTTAGGTACCGACGTCCATACGTAGGTACATAAAAGCTATACATACAGGGAATTATAATATAAGTATGTAGAGTTATGACGGTAAATAATATAAGTAACCAATTAATTACGTAACTTATTAAGTTTCATGGTATAGGCATGCGATGCGGAGGGATGAGGAAAATGTCGTGAGAAAAGTTTTGAGTATGAATGTGGATGGCTATAAGAGTAGGGGAAGACCAAAGAAATGATGGATGGACTGTGTGGAAGATGATATGGTTAGAAAGGGGGTGAATACTGAGATGACAAGTAATAGAAAAGTAATACAATGATGCTGATCAGCTCTTCTGTACGCGGTGTGACCGGGACTTCAAGACCAAATTTGGTTTACAAGTCATCTAAGAGCTCACGAAAGGGTCGCTGTCGCTGGATACGGTGAAAAGATATAATTATTAGATACTCATCATCATTTCAGCCGAAAGACGTTCACTGCTGGACATAGGTGAAGAGGACTATAAGTACTTAATAAATAGAAATAAAAAAGTATAATAGAAAAGTATGAAAGAAATCATGCTTTGCCGACCCCAAATGTATTGGGAGAAAGAATGGCAAGAGAATTATTGAACATTAATTAGTTTTTAGGTTGGTACTGCATGTGGTTTGGACATATAAAAATAAATGGTACGTTATATGTTGTTTACATCTTCGGCAAATTTAGTGCGGCCGGACCTTAAGTGTTTTTTGTGATTATACAGGGTTATTGGAAAAACACAAACAACTTCTTAAGAGGTCATTGTACTCATCATTATGAACAACTTTTACTATGGGACCAAACCTTAAACCGTGAAAAAAAATTAGCTGTTCCCTACATTAATTTATGTTCGTATAACTCGTCAAAATGTAGGGAACAGTTGATTTCCTTCTTCTCATAAAAAGAAACAACGAGCATTGACCACGCGTGCTAACAGCGTGTTGCAGTAAGTCTATGTTGTTTAATCACGAGTTTTATCAAAAATACATATCAATTCCAGTTGATACCATTCTTACCAAGGGGTCGTATTAACTAGTTACTGGGTTGTGTAGGTCAGATAGGCAGTCGCTCAATGTAAAATACAGTTATTCAGCGGCATTCGGTTAGACTGGAAGGCGACCCCAACATAGTTGGCAAAAAGCTAGGCATATGCTGAATTACAGTTGACAACAGGAACAATTTCAACCGTTCAAAGGCTCAAAATAACCACAAACTGTGAAACGTCTATCTATGTATAACCAATATGAGGAAAACATCGGGGATATACGAATACCTTGTATTGTACGGGTCACAACCACAAAATAGATAGGTAGGTACAGAAGGTCGGCTCTGTACAACAAGCAAAATCGCTCGCACGCAAAGACATGCTTCGAGAGCGAGCGCAATCGAGACTGGCATTCGACCGAGATAACCGCACCGTAATTGCGCAACACACTATCAATCATAATCAGAATCATTTCGAAGGATATTGCTATTCTATTGCTTCCTATGTTCGAAAAAATTGTCTGCTCAACAACGTAAAGAACGCAATGAATGTTGTTGAACTGTCAAAATAAAAATATAATTTAAAAGAGTGTCCATGGAGTTTCTTGCCCGTTCTTCTCCATAGGTACCTACGCTTTGGAATGGGCAACTAGCTTCATTTTATTTTTGACTGACCGTCTTCTTGACAATTCAAAAGTGCCTGTAAATGGTTTAATTGAAATAAATGCTTTGAGTTTGAGTTTGAATAAAAGCCATTCCTACTGGTAATTACCCCACCGTTATATCTCGGTCAAATACCTACAAGGATGCAAGGATCTCGGTAACTGCACTAACGCCGCCACGTTGTATGTTCAATGCAATTTCTGTGACAATTTCACAAATGTTTATCAACAACCCTATTGTAGCACTATCGTCAGTCTATCGACTTAGATCGCCGTACAAAGAAAAAAAGAAGATCTATTCCATATCAAAATCCCTGTTTCCAAATTTGATATTATTTCCACTCAAACAAATATCAATAAAAATGATTGAACTTGTAGCGTTGTAGTTTTATAACCTTATTTTTCTAAGAATACATTTATTGACATATTTGGAAACTAAATAACGAACGCAGTTTATGTGTGCGCGCCTGTTATTTGCCCTTTTCATAACCGACTTCAAAAAAGGAGGTTCTGTATTCGACCCGTATGTAAGTATAGTATGACCGCGATTTTCTCAAAAACAGTTGAAGCAATTTTGATAATTCTTTCATTAATATGATCTACATACTTTCAGGAAGGTTTTATTATAAAATACATTAGGTAATTATTCTTATGTACGTAGTTATATGCATAAATGTACTGCATCTCCGGCATTTCTATGCGAATTTTGATGATTCTTCCAGTCGGTGTCTTCAATTCTTCAATGCACTAGTGTTAATTGAATTTGTGTGAGGTAGGTACAACTAAAATGTGAAAAACAAAAACCTTTTTACAAAAAAAAAAACAACTGACTTAAAAAAAAAAAACACTACAAAGTGAAAAATAACTTTAATTTCGGAAGTCGGTAGTGTCATTGGTTCCGCATTTTCGTTTTTTGACACCGGACTTCCGAAATTAAAGTTATTTATCACATTGTAGTGTTTTTTTTTAAGTCGTTTGTTTTTTTTTTTTGTAAGTACCCATGCAGCCGACCTTCTGTTTGTAGTATTCTGTGTCACAATTTCGATTTAAACCGAATTCAGACGAGCATACGTGCGATAAGTCACATAACACGTGTAAATTACATTAAAATTGCGTAGCTATTGGGTAAATATTTAGTTTTGGTTCCGGGGAGATCCGTGTGTGTACTTGGGAACTTTCGGTTTGCAAATCATATAAGTACATAAGGGTATTTTGGAATAAGGAAAAATGTATGGGGATTTGACGACTACATAGTCCCAAAATTGGGACTCGAAAATCTGCTAAGCAATGCCAAAAGTAGTATCTATTGCCTATTGCAATCAAACCCGCCCGCGTGGATGTCGACAATTATCCCACGGGAAAGTGCTACCGGGGCAAAAAGTGTCACTTCCCAGGATGCCATGTATCTCCTAGCCAAATTTTATCGAAATCCGTTCAGTGATTTAGGCAAGAAAAGGTAACATACAGACAGAGTTACTTTCGAATTAATAATAGATAATCCTTTTACAGGCACGTTAATTGTCAGGGAGTCGGTCAATCAGAAAGATGAAGCCCATTCAATATACTAGGTTCCTAAACTGAGTTGAGCAACACATGCGTGCACTGACTGGATATGGCCACTCCAGACTGTGTGGTTCTTTCCTCAAAATACAATTTCAGACACTAATGTATATGATTATTATTAGTATGTGTAAGATCCTACACGGTAAAACACATGCTTCTGAACTGCATGACGAACTGTCGCATCTTTTTGCTCCGATAAATTATAGCCGTAAGGCTGCGTTCAGACAACACGCGCCCGCTAAGCGCACGCCACGCGCGTCAGCACCCACGTCTAAACACTCTAAACTAGCTTTGAAATTTGCGCGTGCTGAGCGCGGGGCTAAGGCGGGCACACGAGCGAGTTTAGACGTGGGTGCTGACGCGCGTGGCGTGCGCTTAGCGGGCGCGTGTTGTCTGAACGCAGCCTAACAGTTTCAGAGCCTGGGAATCGAACCGTCGTCGCTCGGCTCAGTCTCCTGACCCTCGCAGACCCTCTGTACTGAACGCTCTCTTGGACGTTAAGCCTGACTGTGATGTGTTTGTGGACGAATGGAAGAACATCTTGTCAGTATATTTGGAGTATTGTCTTTAACTAATCTAATTGGCCTTGGCCATAATAAATAAATGATCCGCACATGATCTGACAAAGATAATGTCTGGATTTCTGGACTTTCGCTTTTCTTTGTAAAAATGGACTACTTAAGTAACAGAAAAGCGTGACTTAAGTGCGGGTTTAGATCACACAGTGCTATAAATATTATTGACGTAAAGAGTTACCTACTTAAATAATTAAACATCATTTAACATTAAACTACCTAATTAAAAACCAGTTTCAGCTAATTATCGAGTATTGGGAAAATTCTTGACGTCACCAAATAGTTTTTCTAAATAAAAATCATTGAGTGACGCGTAGTCATTGGGAATTTGTGAAAATACCATTTGGTATCGGGAGATTTTAATTTATTTTTTTTTCCTTTAGGTTTTTTTCTGCTGATTATGACGGAATTGGAGTGCTAAGAAAATTGGAGACGTGTGACGCTGATTGGGACTTTAGAAGGGCCTTAGTAGTCAAAGTCCTTTTTTTAATATTCTTGGGCGATGACACATTGCGCCATAAAAATTTGGCATGAAAATGTTGTTCTTGAAGAAAACATAATTGTTTTTTTTTTAAACAAGCCAATTGCGTGTCCGATCACGTATGGCTAAGGGTTCCGTAGTCGGGATGCCTAACCTAACCTAACGTAGATCTACGCGAGACACAATGGCTTTTTAATTGTGTCTGTAATTACGACATTCAACCGGTTAATGATTTTATCGCCAGCAAAATTACAGTGACGCCATACTTTTATGAGTTGAATATGTTAATCGAATTGTGAGAATCGAACTCCTAACACTTAGCACCGCAATGAATCGCTCAGCCACTGCACTGATTATCATCATCTGCCTAGCGTTTTTCCAACTATACTACTTATTCCATATACCGAAATAAAGTCCTCCAGACTTCGGCCATGGCGACCAATCTTAGCGGAGACCAGACGGGCAATCCTCGTAATTTTAAAAACGTTTTCAGTTCTCAGAGCCTGATCTGTCTTAATCAGTCAAAAATACCTCTACTTTCCCCATATTTTTGACAAGTTTTTGAAATAGATTCTCGCTGAGATGAGATTTCGACTAGATTTTGAACGTTTTTCATTACGGGAATTGGCCTTCTGTCTTCGGCGCAGGAGATATTATAGTGCACAAGTGTGTGTGCAGACACAGGTGCACTCTCTCTTCCCTCACTGTTATAGTGCGACGGGACGGCAATCCAACACGGCCGGAGAGTTATTCCATATGTGGAATATGGTGATAAATGTAATTATAATAGCAGTTACCTGGTAGGTACGTTGATTTGTAAGCGATGCTTCGGTAAGGTGAGTATTGTACTGTCGCCATCTTCCTCCTGGAACAAATCATATATGATGAATATAATAGGGATGACTAATATTAAAAATATTCAAACAATATACAGGGAATGTCATTTCTAAGAAAGGCTAGGCTGATGATGACTATGACATCATCTGTCTAGCCTTTTCCCAACTATGTTGTGGTCAGCTTCCAGTCTAACCGGATGCAACTGAATACCAGTACTTTACATAGAGCGACTGCCTATCAGACCTCCAAAACCCAGTTACTGGGTAACATGATACTCCGTGATATGGCACAGTAAAGAGTATCTTATTTTGTTTAAATAATATGTAAGGGTGCTCACATAAAGAAGCGGGTTTTTGGACCCGACTCCCAGTACAGATTTCTGCAGGTTGATCTTTGGAAGGAAAATGGTTACATTTTACCTGTTTCTTTGTGTGAACGCATAAGTTAACCACTGTCAAAGATCTATGAATGACAGCCGAGACCAAAGGCTTAACGTGCGTTCCGAGGCATAGAGGGGTCTTGGTATATAATGGATGGTCACCCATCCACGAACCAACCTCGGCAAGCGTTGCTTAACCACGAAGATCGATCTGAGCGGCTGTTATTACTTAGCTACAAAACAATTTAATACATATTATTCTAAAAGAGTGATCTAAATATCCCGTCAAACTGTAAATCCGAACGGTTTGCTGACCGCAAGGCTTGTAAATGCATGTTGTGATTGAGTTAAACAAAACACAACAAACCTCAGAAAACTACGTAACTTTTAAAACCACAAAGCGACCTACACTCTATTAAAATCCTTGTTTCCAATTAATTTAAATTCCACTCAAACAAATATCAACTTTACAACAGTGAAGATTAAGTTGATTTTAGAACGACTAGTACAATTGAATAAGTTATAAAATGTTTGAAGTTCTAAAGCAAACTGAACTTTATGAGTAGGTATTAACGATATTTTCCCAAAAACACATTTGTTTATTTTTTTGGAAACTTAATTGCGAACGCAGGATACCTATAAATGTATGTTTGCCTGTCTGCTGTCTCTAAGGAAAGCGGACAAAGAGGGAAAATCCCATACTTGATATAACTTTTAAAATAATTTCATCATTATTGCTTATGCTGTGATGGTTAAAAGCGTTTTGTGTTTCAAGTAGGTACAGACGGTTGCGTTAATGTGGTAGATTACATTAATTATTAAACCTTAGAGCAGCGGAAAATCAATTTACGTTTGCAAAAAGAACAGATAATACAATTGTGGTTTCTATTTTGTGACGTCAGGTCGAAGTAGTGCTGTCTCTGTCTAGCGTAGACTTTAGAACACTCAACTTTGCCATTTTTTTGAGATATTTAAACAGTTTTCTTGTCAGTTACAGTCGCCTCGTTGGTCTAGTGGTTGCAAGCAATACTGCTGAGCATGAGGTTTTGGGTTCGATTTTCGGGTCGGGAAGTGTCATTAGGTTTTTTCATCTGGAATTCCTCAGCCATAATAATCATCCTATATTGTTCCCACTGCTGGGACACAGGCTATAACCTACCACGCGGGCCCAAAGCGGGTTAGTAGAACTAATATGTGACAACTTTGTCACATATCTTCGAATGTTTGGTTCTAGGACATGCCAGTTTCCTCACGATGTTTTCCTTCATCGTTTTGAGAGCAGTAGTGATGAAATAATTTACACAAAGTAAAGCGCCTGTCTGGGTTCAAACCTACGACCTACAACTCACAAGTCGCGGCCGTTACCGCTGGGCCACCACTGCTCTTTTTCCGCTAAGATTCCACAGTAGCAGCCCGGAATCCGGATTTGTGCCCGGTTGATAGCTCGCCTCATTTTACTGACTGATGGACTTAAACATACTGGCGAAATGTGGGCTCATACAGACGAGCGACACGCGTCAACGACAGAGACAACTGCAACCGTCAACGCAACGCGCCGCACGTGTATTTGAGCACAATGAGCACCGTACTCAAATTCACTCGTGCGGAATTCCTGAGGGTGACACTTGATATGTTGTCCACTGTGTAACTTGTGCTTTTACCCAGACCCGTTACTTGGGGCTGGACAATTAGCAATCCATGACTACTTTTGTTAGCTTGGGTCTTACCTGTAAAAACAAATTGTATGTGTGCTAATGAATAAAATAAAAAAAATATACGAGCGGCACGTTGTCGACGGCGGGCATTGACGGGTGTTGTCTCTGTCGGTTTTCTATGGCTCAAGCTATTATCAAATTCTTTACTATAGCTTATCTTTTTTCTAGGTGTAGCCTGTTAAACACCTTATTTTGGCATTGAATTATCATTACCTTGGTAACATCTCCTATAGAGAACAGCAGTGGCGTGTGCGGCGGCACCTCACAAGTCTTGTACACAACCAGCGCGCGCCGCTCTGTGGAGTGCTGCCCGCCGAAGTAACACAACAACGATGGCTTTTTGTAACGTTTCAGTATGTCCTTGTTGACACTTTCCGTGCCGATGTGGGCTCGGTCACCAGTGCTGTGGAGAAAATGTTTGAATTTAGAATCTATGATAGCAGCCCTCTCACAAAGAGGAGGCCCGTGTCCCAGCAGTGGAAACATTATAGGCTGATTATGTTATGTTATGATAGCAGCAAGTTTTGGGAACATAAACTCAAAGTCGTACAACAGATGTTCAAATTCCACTGCAACCAAAATTTATTAAGGTCCTTGCAATCAAAAAACAATCAAGACTACATAACGGTAAAGTAGATAGTTGATTAAGTGAAAACACATGTAAATTATCTAAGATTGGTTTAAATATAGTACTTGTTATTTTTAAAATTGTGCAATTTAAGGTATCAGTCAATTTAGCCCGCGAAATTGTCATCGTCATCTACGCATTCTTTACATCAAACTAAGTAACAACGAGCAAAAATTATTGCTCGGGAATGACTTTTATTTTTGGTGTGTAAAATCACCGAAACATTGAACGTATGGGTGGTTGCAACGGTACAGGGGTCGTGGCGGTATTTGAAGGATTAGTTATAACATTTGTTTCAATATTTTAATAACCAGCAGATAAAAGGAATGGTCCATAACACAACAATGCCTGGTGATTCTCGGCTTCTTTAAGTTTCTTTTAACACCCAGCCAGGTATTTGCGTAACACACAAACAGTAGCAATAGCTTTCATTTTGAGCGTTCAACAACATTCGTTGCGTATGTATGGAACAACTAATATTTTTTTTTATAACCTACCATAAAATTTCTACGCTAGGTGGTCTAGAATCATGCTGAATTCATAGTTACAGTTTGCGTTTTTATTTTGTTTTTGAAGTGAAACTTCTTTACGCACGCTCGACTTGGGGAGTAAGCTGGCGAACGCGTGACGTAAGCGTTACGTAAAGTGTGATCGGGCGAGGCGAACGGGAGTTGAGTGGGGGATATAAGCAAGAGACAGCAGTGCGCGCGCACATTTTCTTTCTCTCTTCCTCTCATAGCCAAATACGCAATACTGAAGTTTCACTTCAGTCTTGTGGTCATAAGCACACTCGTTTTTTTTTTCTGTTCAACCTTACCTGGTCACAACATCAACAACGGTCTTCAGCTTCCCCTTAGTCTTGACTATCTTCCGAGTGGTGAGTAAGGCATCAGCGCCAGACATCAATACTCCACACGTCAGTTCGTCAATGTCGGAAAATCGGCTCAGCTCTTCAGCCTCAGTTGTGCGCGCTATCATGCTGGACTTGAGTACCTGTTCCAAGTGGAGGTATGCGAGAGCTGGTGGAAGAGTTGGCAAAGATTAGTTGTTTTTTTTCTAATAATAACAGTAAATAATACACTTTAGTGACACAACTGTACTAAAATACACTTGTGCTTATGGCCATTGCCATGCACGAAGTGCCATTTGCGCGAAAATATACTTGTGCAAAAAGACGCCGTAAAAGACACTCGTGCGGAAAGAATTACGCGCGAAAAGACGCAAATATTTCAGTTTAATCATAATCGGTAAGGTATCAGCGCCAGACATCAATACTCCACATGTCAGCTCGTCAATGTCATCGTGCTGGATTTGAGGAGCTGTTCCAAGTGGAGATCCGCCAGACCGTATTTCGGCCATGGCGGCCAATCTCAACGGTGAATCGCCTTCGGCGCGGGAGATGTATGCGCAGCTCTTGCCTCACTCTCATTGTCCGAGTAAGTGGAGGTAAGAGAGAGCTGTTGCGGGAAGCTATAGAGAGGAAGAGTAAAATACTCTTTTGTAGGGACACCTCGCACTTGAGCAATAAATTAATTGGCCATCCATTACAGATTTAAGCACGTTATGCCGTCGGTCCCGGCTGTCATTCGTAGATCTTTGACAGTCGTTACGGGTCGTCAGAAGCCCGAAAGTCCACCAAGCCACCAAGTAAACCAGTTGAATCAAGGGGTATCATTTTACCCAGTAACTGGGTGGTGGACAGATAGGTCATCGCTCCCTGTAAAATATTGGTATTCAGCTGCATCTAGTTACACTGTAAGCTGACCCCAATATAGTTGGGAAGGCTAGGCAGATGCCTAGGTACCTACATCTAATCAATCCAAGTCGGTCCCCTCTCAGGCCATGTTTTTCGCAGTATCTATCGGAAGCAGTCCGGCCGCCTTCCTGTGACAATCTGTCGAACTCAGCCTGTATCCAGTACAGCGCGGCGTAGTCCGATGTGGGACTGTACTTGCGTTTTATTTCACGGATTTCTGTAAACAAACAATTATTTAAACAAGAGAAAAAAATCGATGATTTGATTTGGAAATGTTTTTATTTTTCACGTTTTAGCAAAAGCCTCGACACAATGGGTGCCTGAAGATGGACGACGCCACCGAGGCCAGCCCTGAAAGAGATAGTGAGATGACCTGGACGCGTACCGCGAGGGCTGGTTCGAGGTGGCGCGGGAAAAGAGTTCCTGGAGGGATTTGGGAGAAGCCTTTGCTCAGCAAAGGGACAGTACAGACTAACAAAAAAATAGTGGTTTGTTGTACCCTACACAAAGTGTACTACTACTTGCTATGTGAATGTTATAACATCAGCGATATAGATGACGTGGAATAAAAACTATATTATTATTGAAGCTTACGCATAGAATACTACATACCCTACCGTCTGTGAGTGTATCACGGGTTGATTCATGTCAAAAACGTCGTATCTGTGAGGGAGTCACGGGTTGATACCGCGGCCTATGATGTAAATAATTACCGATATTTTATTCTGTACTGTATCTACGCTGCTCTAAGTTGGACAAAGTATACGGGAAAGAACAAGGATGGCATACCATCACTTGTCACGCCTCTCAAACGACCGAACAACGGTTACTAGACGTTTCTAAACTCGCCTGCGCCGATATCGCGCTCTACCACCCTGAAGTCCGCCACACACAGGGCGATTCGCGCAATATGGCCGCCACGGATGTGGCGATTCGCGAAAAATGGACGCCACAGACGACAGGATACCTACTAGATTTTAAAAAGTGTCATAAATCATTTTTATAGTGCCTTACTGATGTGTGTAATAGTAGTAACATGTTTCTTTTGACCATTTATACAGAAAAAGAAGTTACTTTGTCGACTTATGCAGAAAGTTGCAAGAATTTAAAGAATGTGTTGATGCAAAAGCGAGCGAAGCGAGCTTGATTATAATTTAAGCCTCAGATACGTTCGGTTTGCTTTTAATCTAAAACTCATAAAGGTATGGAAAAAGTTTTTTGTCGACTTGTACAGGGAAAAGCTAAAGTTCATTTTACAGTACCTAAGAAACACCGAACGTTTGTATTTTGGAATCTAGCCTTACCTTTTTTAATAACAAGGAAACCAAATTTTATAAACATACAGTTATTTATGGAGCCGCCGCGCCCTGCGATCAGAGGCTCCAGGCGCCATGTGCTAGCTAGTCACGTACCATCTCGTCGGTCGGCGGCGTTCACAAACAGCTCAGTGTTAGACGTACAATGCGCCGCCATGTTGGTGACCGCGACTATGTTCCCGAGCACCGCCGACTGCAGCACGCTGCGACCGATGCGCGGGTGGAGCGTCAGCGATGAGAGGAGGCTGCCGAGACGGGTTAACTGTTCCTGGGGTGTTAGGGCGCCTGTGGAACGAAAATACGTACTAAGTAATTGTTCAAACATTGCATAACATCATGCTTGTTTTCACCGTAAAGGTAAGGCAGATATGTATGTAAATGTTGAAATACCCAGGATTTTGTAATTATGTTGATTTAAAAGAGTGTCCTTGGAGTTTCTTGCCCGTTCTTCTCCATAAAGATCTACGTTTTGGAATGGACAACTAGCTTCAACTTTCAGACTAACTGACCGACTATTTAATTTTGACAATAAAATTCAACAGTGCCTGTAAATTGTTTAATTGAAATAAATGCTTTGAGTTTGAGTTATTCATGATAGGGTTTGATTTTTTTTTTTCTATAGAAGCTGGCATAGTCAGCCATCGCCATTTTGATGTTTCTGCTAAATCGCGGTGCAAGATGTAACTGATGTGTATGGGTTGAGGACACTTGAAACCCATATCATCTTTCAGTTACATTGGGCGCCGCATCATAAAAACTCAAAATGGCGGCCGGGTGACTATGCCACAAAGGTTCTAAGCAGTGTTATCTACCCATATCTTTCAGGAACATTGGACGACGCAAGATCATCATCATCATTCTCTTGCACTAATCCCAATCTATTTGAGGTCGGCGCAACATGTATATATTTTCTTCCATTCTTTTCTATTAGTCACCTCGGTAGTCACGAACGTGGATGACGCAACATAAAAACTCAAAATGGCGGCCGGGTTCTAAATCCCTTTGATAAAACCGTTAACCATTCATCAACATCCTGTCCTGTCCGTTTTTTTGCTTTACAATAGAGTACAATGCACTATTAATCATAGTACTTTCACGTTTTTTATTTGTATTTTATGTTTCACGAACTGTATCCAAATAAACGTTATACTTTCTTTTTTTTTATTGTGTTTATTAGCATCGGTAGACTTACCTAACTCTATAAGGTCGTTGACAGCAAAATTGATAGACTTTTCACTCGGCGGTTCAGGCAGTTGAGATAGGAAGCTCGCTATTTTCTCATCAGGAGCGTACGACTTGCATTCTAATACTGTTTGAACGAGGGGTATCCTGAAAAATAACGTCAATGATTTATTATTTACAAAAATACACTTTATTATGAAAAACATAACACCACGCCGTGTTCTTCGATGGAGTAGGCAGTGTTGGAATCCCAATACTAAATGTTACTAAATAATACGAAAATCACTAGCGCGCGCTCTGCGTAGCAATTTTTTATTTGAATGTTCGCTCACCTAACGTGCTCTACTTGATTGATTGTGATTGGTGAGCATATATCTCCTTATTTAGAAAAACTGGCTGTTTCTTTTACTACGCGTGCATCCATTAAAACACAACCCCACAGACAGAGGGTACATTATAAGTAAATGCAATCCGGCAGGGTAATTGCGTAACACACTATCAGTTGCAATGGGTTTCATTTTGACAGTTTAACAACATTCATTGCGTTATTTGCGTTGTTGAGCAGACACATTTTTCGAACTTATGGAGCAATGGATTAGAAATATGCTTCAAAATGATTCAAATTAAGAGTAATAGTGTGTTACGCAATTAGGGTGCCGGATTCCTAAATCAAGCCACCGCCGTTTAAATGATTAAGTTTTTATACAGTTTTGAAGCCGTCATTATGTTGTCATCATTAATAATAATAATATTTATTATTCTCCCCTCACAAAGGTTCACATAGTTATAAACAGAGATAAGAATTATAGCGTTATGACAAAAATGTATAAAATGTGATCGTTTGTGAGAGACTGGCGTCCATACTAAGATACCCTGTGTGACGGATCACCAGGCTCTCACCCCGAATTAAACCCAATTAATATTAAAATTACAACGGTCAAAGTTATAACTAAACAAATTATGAAGGGAAAATAAAAATCATTATAAGATCAAAAAGTTTTTAGATGATGAATAAAATATTCCCAACTAGCTTTTGACCGCTTCTTCGTCTGCAATCCAGGATGATAAGTAGCCTGTATCCTTCTCCAGGTCATGGTCTACCCATGTGCCAAATTTCATCCAAATCTGTTCAGTCGTTTTGGCGTGAAAGCGTAACAAACGAACAATCTTATTTTCGCATTTATAATATTAGTTAGGATTCAAATACTGGGTACAGTCTATTCACAGTTATTTTACCTCTGATTTTGCATCACTGTCAAAAGCACAAATGATCTTTATAATCGTTGCAATAAGGTTGCTGTTGCGTTGCTGCCATTAACAAAGGATTGTAGTGGGTTTATTTTGCAATTAAATACTTAGTTAGTTTTGAGTAGCGTCGTGAACTACTCGTCGTGTACGTCGTGAGCTTTAAAGTTGGTTGGAGTTACTAGGCTAGGGCACATCTCAAAAAGACCAAATGATGCGATGGGTATTTTTAGAAAATCCTCATCTGCCTAGCCTTTTCTCAACTATTTTTGGGGTCGGCTTCCAGTATAACTGAATACTAGTAATTTACGCGGCGCGACTACCTATTTGACCTCCACAAACCAGTTACTGGATAACAGTATACCTCTTGGTAAGACTGGTTGTCAGGCTTTCGGGCTTCTGACGACCCGTAACGACAGTGAACGATTCACGAATAACAGCTTCGCGTTCTTTCCGAGGCACGGAGGGGTCTAGGGTCACGAGGAGGGGTATGTAAAGATGGTCCACGGACTAGACGGTATATTTAAAAAAAATCAAAATTGGATTTTTTGAGGATCGATTATAAACATTGAAAATGGCATGTATATCAAAGGCTACATGCATTTTTCAATGTTTTATATTTACCTCAATATTTCCGGCGTTGTATGCGGGACGAATTCAGCTTCCTTCTCTCTCGTATACATTCTATAGCAGTGGCCTGAAAACGATTAACAAAAATACGAATAGCATTTTTTCAATGAGTTTTTTTAATCTGTTTGTGAAAGACAAAACATATTTTTTATGTTTTATTATTAGATAACTTGAAAATTCAAGTTATCTAATAATAAAACATAAAATTCTATTCTATTCTACTGAAATCAGTAGAATAGAATAGAATAGAATATTCTTTATTATGTACACCATGCACTCTCATGTGCAGATCATTGCATTTTTGCACCTTCTATTCATATCGTTTAAAATAAATTTTAATTTATTTCAATTTTATTTTTTGATGCCCTATGAGCTCTTGTCTTTTTTTTCCCTTTTTTTATACACTTGTATATAATATATATATATTTTAGATTGTAAAATACTTCTTGTAATTAATATTTCAAAAATAAATAAATTCCGATAGTCCCAAAAAAAAAATAATTTTTGTTTTGAATTAAAATAAATTTTAATTTATTTCAATTTTATTTTGAATTTCTCTAGTTTTAAGATAATGTAATACTAACAAAAAATTGACATTTAAATAGTCTGAACTAAACGATTTATTAAATTTTATATAAAAATATTTATAAGTATACCTGGCTGTACTCGGCCCGCTCGGCCCGTTCTCTGATTAGCACTTGCTTGTGATACCCAGACTGTTTCTAAACTTGCTGTGCCTGTAATTATGAGAACATAACAACGTTTTTTTAAACATAAGTCTGAAATCACCAGTTCGCCTTTAGCAAGTGTGGTGATCAGTGCTCATGACTTTTCTGTATGAGAAGAGGCACTCACACTATGATAGTAACAACTATCACACTGGTAGACAAATATCACTATTTTATACACACCAGTGCAGTCTTTGATTCGGTATTCTTTAGGTGCTTCACTATCTAAGAAGTAGATAACATCAGGTGTAGTAATCGATGTTGCTGCTAAATTTGTTGCTAGTACTATTTTGTTAGTCGAAACCTTCATTATGATAGGAACAACTATCGCGTTGGTAGACAAATATCACTATCGTATACATACTCGTACCAGTGCCATCTTTGATTCGGTTCTCCTTGTGTGTTCCACTAACTACCACGTAGATAACATAGGGTACGTAGACGCTGTAGCTAATCCTTTATTTTTAGTCGAAAAGTATCACTATGATATAACTATCACGCTGGTAGACAAATATCACTAGCGATAACATAGGGTACTAGATAACACAGGGTATAGTAATAGATGTTTTTGCTACGTCTATGTTGTAGCTAATCCTTTATTTTTATTCGATAACTATCACTACGATATAACTATCACGCTGGTAGACAAATATCACTATCGTATACATACCAGTGCCATCTTTGATTCGGTTCTCCTTATGTGCTCCACTATCTATGACGTAGATAACATCGGGTATAGTTATAGATGTTTCTGCTACATTTGTTGCTAGTACTATTTTGCGAATTCCACGGGATGGGGTCGAGAACATTTTGACTTGGTCTGATGTTGATAATCTGAAAAAAAGTTAAAAATAAATTAGAAGGTAGATCTTTTATTTAAATTATGTATTTCAGTTGTATGCAAAAATCTAGATGAGTTTCTATCTATTTATCGATAGATGCTTTACTACTAATGGGATAGTCTGTTATGTGCGTAAAAATCAATTGTTTCCATACGCCCACGTACTGGAGTACAAATTAATCAGGTATCTCTGTCAATAAATTTTCATTAAGTATATGATTGTTTGAACCAAATAACAACGTTCAATCAAATCAATTGCCATTAGATTTTAACTACACAACCTAAAAAGCATTAGCTACTGATGGCTCCATCAATTCTGGACATGGGCTTCTCAGTCTCACAGCAGTCACAGCACTGAGTCCGGTTTTCCTCAGGGTAAGACTGAGTTAAATTGATTAAGGTGCCTCCAGATTTGCCCGATTCTTGGTCATCGATACGAGTGATTAAACAAAATTGAGTAAATGTAAACAACATACGACCAATATCATATTTTTTGTCGATCGCCTCTGTGGATCATTTTTGTAGCTAGTACTGCTCGATTTTGTCGATCGTTAACAGGCGACAGTAACAATAGTCAAAAATCGAGCAAATCTGTTAGGCTCCTTAACTTTCTCATCACTTACCTAGAATGTACAGGCAATATCATATGCATAGCGGATTCCCCATAGTGTTCATCTAGTAGTTGCTTTGTCAATTTGATGTCAGACCAACCCGGGAGGAAAACTAGTATGGCGCCTTCCTTTTCGGTTTTGTCAATAGCTTTTATTACCTCGACTACCTGAAACATATTTGTACAAGTTAAAAGATACAAAATTAACTAAACACTATAGTTATTACCCGACTACGGCGGAGCAAAAAGGAGGGTTATGATTTTGACCGGTATGTATGTATGTATGTGCCTCTGTACATTTTTGTGCTTAAAGTATTAAATAAATAATCTATACATATAATAAAATCGTAGGAAAGTCAAAACTGTACATTGAATATTTTTTAAAAAGAATACTTGGGGCGTGATCTACAATCGATTTCGAAGCCGAAAATATTGTCTGTTTGTCTGATTGTCTGTATGTATGTCCGGGCTAATCTCAAAGAGTGCTGCATGGATTTACATCAAATTTTGCATGAATATTACTAAGAGGTCGGGTCAACATATAGGCTACATATTATCACGCTATCACCTGCGGGGGAGGAGCTGTGAATCTTTATTTTTCTTACGCATTCTGTGACAGCGTGTAATCTAACGACGCATATTTAAATGTTGTTTTTGAGTAAGCCATGCTATTATCTAGCTTTACACTATAAAAACTACGCCATTTAAGTAACTTGGGCAGAGAAACATAGTTTAATTAATGTTAGTAGTACAAAGAAAATTTAGAAGCAGCGCCATCTATGAGATTTCATAAAAATCAAATCAAGTTACATGTTAACAATTTTTGGAAATTAATAATTTAAATTTGATCATGTTGGCGAGGTTAGTAGTTAGTTATTCTTAAAATTCATAGATGGTAATGTGCATTTTCTTCATAAAAGTTGTATCGTATAGTTCGTTTTGACAAATTCAAGGTCCAACAAAACCCTCAAAATCTTGAGCAGAGTTGAGGAAGACAATAAAAAAAAAATGCGGTGTTAAGTATTACAAAAAAGTTATGTTCATTGATGATGATCATTTCTTCATCAATTTCATGTTGTTAGTACAAAATAAACATTGACTGTTAATACTTTTGTTCGGTATTTATCTGTGTGATTATTGCTTGGTAATTAATATATTTTCATGTCGTATACCTAATTATAAACTTAAATGTGATGTAAAACGTCACCTTCTCGTTACCAGCTCCCCAATCATCACCGCATCAAGACCGTGGAAATCGGGAGTATAACGCAGAGACAAATTACGATCCGGGCGAAATTAACACCATACTACTTTTCAGAGCAAAAACAAATTTATGACACCGTCCTTGAAAGCATTGGGCAAAACCAGGGTAAAATATTTTTCTTGGATGCTCCTGGTGGAACAGGAAAAACATTTGTTACCACTGGCATACTTGCAGAGGTCAGTAGGTAAGGCAAAATTGCTATTGCTGTAGCGTCGTCGGGAATCGCTGCCACACTGCTTCCGAGTGGCAAGACAGCACATGCCATGTTTAAAATTCCCATCGATTTAGAGAGCGCCGAAACGCCTGTTTATGGTGTGTCACGTAACAGCGACAAGGGACACGTGCTCAAGGATTGCTCTCTGATCGTATGGGATGAGTGTACGATGGCCAATAGGAAGGCAGTTGAGGCCGTGGACAGAATCCTGCAGGACATGTGCAGGAACGAACATTTGATGGGTGGTGTCACAGTTCTGTTCAGTGGCGATTTCCGGCAAAAGCTTCCCGTGGTGACGCGGGAATCGAGGGCTGACGAGGTGAATGCGTCGTTGAAACGATCTACGTTGTGGTCACGAGTTCGTACGCTGCGTTTGACCATTAATATGAGAGCTCGACTCGGCGGCAATGCACGTGCTCAAGAATTCTTCGATGTCCTTCTAAGTCTTGGCGAAGGCACTGTACCAGAAGAGGGAGGTGGACAGGTGGTGCTTCCAGAGTCTCTCGGTAGAGTGGTATCCAGCTTAGAAGAACTCATTCGCTGTGTGTACATCAGTCGTATACCGCACCAGCAGAATTCTTGGGTGTGTGAGCGGGCCATTTTGACGCCCAAAAATGATCAGGCTGCAGCAATTAACGAATGCATTCTCTCGGAAATTGAGGGGAATGAAGTGGTCTACACCTCGATAAACACTGTTATCGAGCAAGATGACGCCACACATTATCCCGTGGGATTTCTGAACTCCCTGTCAGCAAGTTGACTTCCAGCGCATACCATCAAGCTAAAGGTCGGCCCGATTATGCTTCTTCCGAACCTATCTCCTCCGAAGTTTTGTAACGGGACCCGCCTTAAAGTCATCTCGCTCCACAGACACACCATTGAGGCGGAAATTCTTACGGGTTGTGGCGTCGGCGAGGCAGTATTTATACCACGCATTCCCCTCATACCTCATAACTTCCCGTTCCAGTTCAAGCGCGTACAGTTCCCCGTGAGTGTTTGCTTCGCGATGACCATCAATAAGTCGCAGGGGCAGACACTGAGGGCAGCGGGTGTCGACCTCAGGACGATTTGCTTCTCACACGGGCAATTGTACGTCGCTTGCTCCCGCGTCACCAGTCCTGACTCTCTTTACATTTTGGCTCCTGGCAGCATAACTACCAACGTAGTTTATAGGAAAGTGTTGTAAGGTATGATACCTTTGCACGTATTTTTACTCTTTTGTGTCCTGGAATGTATTCCTGTATTATTTTCTCTATTTCCTTAAGTCACATCTTATGACTGAACTCAGCAGGATTCCCATATAACTCTCTTCACTTGCTTCACTTGCAAAAAAAACTTATATTTTAATGCTATTTTAAAAGTTGTTTTACTTATAATGCTATAGCGACACTGGCATCTTAGGTATTTTTGGTGCTGTAGAGCCTTCACGCAGACGACGTCGCGGGCAGCAGCTAGTAATTAATAAATATGTTCATCTGTGCCCTCATAACTTCTAAGCTACTTGTCATAATTGAACAAATGAGGTATCGTTGGAAGTGTCTTGATCGTCCGCTGGTTATAGGCTACGTGATGTCACAATACATTGAATATCGCGCCCTCTAGCGGACATAAAGTCATGACCAACAATTTTTTTTTATAATTCCGTGTTGGGTGTCAAATGAAAGGGCTTAATTAAAATATAAATATTACCGAAATAAGCCCCAAAATAATTAAATAAAGAATAAGTTTAAAAACTAAAACCATGCCACTGTACTAACATACAAAGCTATGGTAGCATGCGACCACGGGAAGGTACTTTCTTGTTTCATCCTTTTCAGTAGTCAGGTTTTAGTTATTAAAATTATTTTTTGTTTAATTCTTAAATACATGAGAAACATTAGGAAACACTAGGAAAAACGAACTAAACATCAGCATCTGCCTAGCCTTATAAATTTTGTAAAATCCGTGTGAAGCAGGGGCGGGTTGCTAGTTTCGGAAAAAAATAACAGGTTGGTCTTGAATGCAAAATAGACCTTATCGTTTTATAACGTGCAAATGACATTCAACTTTAAGGTGGTAAAGCAAATACGAGGTAGACTACATAAGTTCAATTTCTTCACAATGTTTACCTCTTGACATTTGATTTGAGGTCGTCCGTCTATTTTGTTACAGGCTTCTGCAGTGTAAGACATGTTCAGTCTGAATTTCTTCTGAATATCTTCTAAGTATGAAATCTCTACTGGAAACGTTCTGCCGGGCACTTCTATGACTGGACATGGATCGAAATACCTGTAGAGGAAAGAAATAACACTGATCATCCAGATTTATCACTTGTTAACATAGTAGAAAGCTAACTAATGGTACAAACATATAATATGTATATGCAAATTGATAGTGCTACAATAAAGCTAATCTGCGTTCGCGATTTATTCGCCAAAAACGTAAACAAATATGAATTAATGGAAAAAAAACTTTAATTCCAACACAATAAAGTTCAGTTTACGCTACTACAAGTTCAAACATTTTTATAACTTTTTCAATAGTGCTAGTCATTCTGAAATCAACTTAATTATCATTGAAATAAAGTTGATATTTGTTTAACTTGAAATAGGGTGGACCGTATAGCACTACGCAACTTTCACTATACGTACGCACGGACTTTATTGCGCACTGGATTTTCAACACTTCGTGTTGAGCCGAGCATTGACCATCCAACAGAGCGCATCCCACCGCGTCAAAAACACACTCTTGGATTTTCAACTCTCGGTGCTATGCAGTGTGTTGAAAATCCAGTGCGCAAAAAAAATCGCCGCGGGCAAAACGCGCCCGTGCTAACCTGGGCTACGAATGTGCACTTACCATCTCATTACAAAAGAGTTCTAACTTTAGTCCAAACAAAACTTACGAGCCAGTTTTTATATTTTGAATCGATTCCCAGTTGTCAATTTAATACTAAGAACTTTGCTGTATAACAGCATAATCAGTCTATAATATTCCCAGTACTGGAACACAGGCCTCCTCTCTGTGAGAGAGGGAGTGGGCCGTATTCCAACAATCTGTGCGGATTGGTGGATGTCACATGACTTCGAATTTTTGATTCTAAGTCACGATGTTTTCCTTCTCCGTTTAGTTAGTAACAAGCTTACCTTGTAAAAACTCCAGTATCCAAAGTAGCGCTCATAACAACTACTTTGAGTTCAGGATTAATATCTAGCGCCCTCTTTAGTAATAATAACGTGACGTCAGTATTGACATCGCGTTCATGAGCTTCATCTATGATAACGTGGGTACAACCTTCCAGACCTGAAATTATTTTCAACTCTATGTGTACGGAAAGAAAGTTGATTTTAGAATGGCTATTAATGGAACCTATAAAGCCATTTTGGTTGCATTTAAAAAAAAGAAGAAGAGGTAATTATGGTTGGATTTTTAACTTTATTGATATGCAGACTAGGTTGATTTTAGAATGATAAAAACGGTTGAAAAGGCCAGTTGAGTAGCTGCTATGGAAACTGATGTGTATGTTTTTAAAATTTAGATTTATAATAGGGTATCTGACTACTATCAAAAATAGACATGAATTCATACTAATTTTAAGGATGTTACAAAGAAAAGACCATTATTTTGTGAATAAATAAATAAAATGGATAGAAAATGGAGAATTTACGTTGTTGACGTTATTTCACGCAAAACTATCATTTATCTATCTATATGGTATTTATGTCTTGTGACGACAGATGGTAGCATTGCTCTATCTGTAATGTAAAAAAAAATGTTATTATGTCACTAAATGGATGCTCCGTTTAGCGACATATTTAAACATTTTTTTTTACTGTGGCTTATTTTATTTCTATACTTCGAAAAGATAGCATTCATTATATTAGTGTTCAATGTTCAAGTTTTAGGAAAGTAAATGGTAATAATTTGACGTTCGAATAATTAAATGCCTTAAAAAATCCAGTCTCATAACCTATTCTACAGTTTGTTTTTCTTAACATACCTGGATTGGTCTGCAACCTTCTCAATAAGACTCCTGACGTACAGTAAAGTATAGATCCTCCGGGCGGCTTCGGCGGTTTAGAGTGCAACCTTACTTGATAGCCAATTGATTCTCCTACCTGGGAAACAAAGTAAAAAATTCATTCATTTGTTTATCCATTTCCTAACTGTGTCAACACTCAACTGGCTTCCAGTCTAACTGGATACAGCTGAATACCAGTATTTTACATGGATCAGCTACCTATCTGACCTCCACAACCCATAGTCAGGTCTTGATATGTAATGAATGGTCACTAATCCAGGAACCGACTTTGGCAACGTAGCTTTAACAAAGCTTCACTCCTGCATAGCTATTCCCAACCAAACACCAGTCAATATTTTCGATCCTCTAAACGCTGTTCACAAATTGCAAACCCCTAAATGTTGAGTTTAAATCAAATAAAAGACCGTTATAGTTCCAACAGATATATGCTGTCCGGGCCAAGGCAGGTAATTGGTTACCAGGTAATTGAAAATGTCATTTTCGAGACGACAGCGTGTCGAATGATTGTTAATAGCAATTCTGAACTGGCGATCCGTCTGCAGAACTTGTAAAAGGGGCTCATTGGTACTTACCTCTTCTCCCAACTCACTGGCAACTCTTTCAGCTAACCCCATAGCGGCCACTCGTCTAGGTTCCGACACTATAGCCAAGGTCTTAGCGCCACAGTGACGTAGTATAGCGGCCGGCGCGCGAGTTGATTTACCGCAACCAGCCGCGCCAACTATGACTGTCACTCGGTTCTCTTTGATGGTAGATATTATTTGGTCTCTGGAATGAAGAGTAAACAGAAAATTTTATATTGATTTTAGAAAAAAATCGGTATATAAAACTTTAACTTTGACTTAACTTTAACACGTTTTTGACGTTCGAAAAGTGCTGATTCTCAGCCTAGTTTGAATAAATGACTTTTGATTTTGAACATAACTGGCGAAATGTAAGTGTACTCTAGGTACATACTCTGCCTAACCGTATTGTTTAATTTTATGCATGCTATGTATCTGAGGGCAATTCTCGTAATTTTAAGAACGTTCACAGTCTGATCTCAGTCTCAATCTGTCAAAAATACCTTTAATTTCCCTACATTATTGACAAGTTTTTGACATTGATTGTCGCTGAGATGAGATTGCGACTAGATTTAAAATGTTTTTAATTACGGGAATTAGCCTTCTGTTATGCTAGTTCTCACTTCCAAAAGTTCCAGAAACAAGTTACTTAGTAGTGTTTTTAAGGTACACCTCAGAGACTAGCTCAAACAATCGAAACGGTAGTGACGAGAACCTCAGTGTGATTTCCGTTTACTGAATTTCAGTCTTATCGTAACTAAACTATAGTTTATTTTCAATTGCCACCTAATGCTTTGTGCTGATACTAACTGAGTCAAAACTGTCGCAAAGAAATGTATACGGTGAAATGGGGTTAGTTTGATACTACGGGTTTACTTTGATAACAACTTTCGACTTATGAAAAACTTAACTTAACTTAAATTTTATTAGATTTAAATATATAGATTTGAACAAAAAAAAAACAGTTATTTGTATTTATCAAAGAATCCCACCCAGAAACCATGATCTTAAAACAACTGCAGCACAAACATTTGTGGACCGATATTAATTTGTTTTTTGGGGTTACTATCAAAATACGTACCAAAAACTAGTGCGATCAAAGTATCCCCGATGCAGTATGAAGTTGATCACGATGATTATAATTTTTTTTCTCATAAAGGAGTGTCCAAAAATATTACTTTAATGTAAACATATACAACCCATAAAACCGATGTTACATTTATTTTTGTAAATTTTTCAGCCTTCTTAGTACAGAAATATTCAACCTCGAATTTTAAAATTGATCAAAATTGATCAATGTAACCCCATTTTACGGTACCTATTATGCTAAGCTATGATGAAGATCAAACTTCGAAATTGGCATAAAGGAAATTGTGTGAGGAAAGAATGAAAGGGAAGGCATGAAAGGAATGATATTATACATATGAGGCAGTAGCATCCACCTAAACTCCATGAAAACTTCATGACCTAAATACATGGTGGCAGGGTAATCGACGTGCAAACTGTAACCATGGATTCAGCACATGATTCATATCATATACCAGCCTAGCGCAGATTTTTTTCGTAGTTGATCGAAAAAAAAACCGCCGTTTCATAGAAAAGTGTGAGTAAACCTATGCGGTGAAAATGTATGGAACAGCTATATTTATTTTTAATAACCGACGAAAAATTTCTCATGTACTTAATTTTTGGTTACCTACAGTTTGCGCGACAGTGTCCCTACCATCCTTTATTTTAGTGTTTTAATAACATTAGAAAATTAATACAGGCAGTCCAATATAACTGCCCCACATAACGAAAGTGCAAGTATTTAAAAAGCAAAAGTGAAACCCACTTTCGACAGCCAAAAATCTCTCGAACACTTTTACTACTCCCAAACGTCACACTGACTGACTGACGTATGCCGCGAAAGTTTGGCGCAGCAAACGAAACCGAGAGTGATCGCGAAAGTGTGTGATGCGGTCTACGTCTTCGAAAGCGTATGACGCGTTCTACGTCTTGCGTCCGAATGACGTAGTAACAGCTGACAATCGAGAGTGAAACTTTCGATTTCATTTTGCTTTCGATTTCGTTTGCGTGACGCAAATGACGTCAGAATCTTTGTTGCATTAAAATTGAAGGTGTGACGTTGTAACTACGTAGTGTATTTGTGTGTTCTACTTTGTGAGTCGAGAATGAGGTTTTTTTTATCATTTTAATGGGTATTGGTTGGTGGAGGAAAAATAGTAAATAATTCAGTAGATGGGTATAGGTATGCATATATTATGAAAGTCACCTTTTACAGTAGGTATCAAAAGGAATGCACTCGGGACAGTCTGGGCTATTTAAGCAAGTTGGTCAAGATCCTTAGTAGACCGTAGCGATGGAACGAGAAGAAAGGAAAAAGGAAGAAACTTCAGTTAAAATACTTTACTTATACAAAAAATTTTCTTTTAAAACAAAAAAGTCCTTCACAAAAGTTACAACGTAAGCCCTTTTCCTAAATACCTTCCAAAACTTACTAGAAAACAAATGAGACACTAATAATGTCCAAATTGCTCTAAAAAAATCTGCCCTGCACTTACGAAGATCTGGATTACAATGCACCGTCTCACTTTCGGTCCTCAATTCGCGAAAATGCATTCGTTATAAGTTCGAAAGTGGCATAGAAACTCTTTGGTCGGTCCAGTTACTGTTAAAAGAAGGTCGCGATGTCTTCCTAATCTCGTATTGAGGTCATAACGCCGTTCACTTCGGCTTTCAATAGCCTTGGAGACGCTGAGAAGGGGAAAGTTAGTAGTCACTTTCCTGCGGGGCGGGGGTTTCATGCGCGATAAAATTTTGTCGTTGGATCTGGCGCTGGAACGAGCCGTAGCATATAGCCATGTCTCGATTTCGACAAGACACTGACTGATGACAAAATTTTGTCGCGCTGCGAATGTTAGCTTGGCTGATTTGTTTTTACTTTTGAGTTTGGGTAGACTAAAGAGCAGTGGCGAAGGTACCATACAACTCGATTCCCACCGGCTTCCCTTCGAAAATTCAGAACATAACCACTCTATAGTCAATTCATCATTGAAATTTTCTTTTGGCATTTTTTTTTTGCTCCGGCCTACCTCTGTCATAAATTCACCCTTCGCCACTGCTAAAGAGTAGTTTTATGTTTTTACTTTCTTGGATCGATATAAGAAAAGAGGTAGATAAAAGAAAAAAACGGATGGCCTGTGTGAAAGATGGTGGCTATAGGCAGGTAATGGACACTGACATAACGACTGATCTATGAGAGAAAAAGATAGACAACACTGATCCTAATTATAAAAGGGCAAAGCCAGGAGGGCCTAATAAATATTTTAATGATTTGGCAGTTTGACACAATATCATCATCATCTGCCAAGCCTTTTCCCAACTATGTTGGGGTCGGCTTCCAGTCTAACCGGATGCAGCTGAATACCAGTATTTTACATGGAGCGACTGCCTATCTGACCTCCACAACCCAGTTACTGGGTAATACGATACCCCTTGGTAAGACTGGCTGTCAGACTTTCGGGCTTCTGACTACCCGTAACGACTATCAAAGATCCACGAATGACAGCCGGGACCAACGGCTTAACGTGCTTTCCGAGGCACGACGGGGTCTCAGTATGTAAAGATGGTCACCCATCCACAGACCAACCGCGGCAAGCGTAGCTTAAACTGATTGATCGACCTGTGCGGCTGTTATTATTTAGCCACGGACCCTTCACTGTGAGAGGGAGTGGGTTGTAACCACCACGCGGGCCCAGTGCGTGTTGCATTTATTTTTTACAATTATTAGTTTTTACTAATACTTACACCGATTTTATAGCTTAGGAAATCGGGACAACAGTTATTAGTTAGATGAAACTGATGAATTATCCGCCAAAGATCATAATTATCCATATCAGATTTCTTTTTTTGCCTTAATGAGTCTATCAGTGAGATAAAAACATTTCCAATTCTGGGTCGAATCTATTAAGGCCGGAGAAAAAACTCCAAAAACAACAGTGAATCGGAAACAACGAAAATACTTCATTTCTTTAAGTAAACCAGAATAATACACAGAACTGTAAAGATTTTAAAGTAGGTATTTAGTGTGTTAACTGTTTCATACGGAGTTTCAGAACATAGTTCGTCTTTAACAGATTTGACCTAGATATTTTGGAGCTACAAATATTAATATCATCTATATCGTCAAAAGTAAAGCAACAAAAAAAAAATTTTGTTATCGATTCCAATTTATGAGAAAAATCAGAAGGCCAATAACTCGTACTTAATTAAAAAACGTCAATGTTAAAAACTTGTCGAAAATGTAGGGAAATTGATTTATATTTTTGACAGATTGAGACAGATCGGACTGTGAATGTTCTGAAAATTACGAGAATTGCCCCTCAGATATGAAATCTGCGTCATCATCATGATGCATTTTTTATTCAAATATCTCCAGCAAATATGTCTAACAATTTTGCAAACGACATACTTCCCTCTTCAACCGACCTATTTCCAACTCTAACCTAAATAAAACTAATCTGTACCAAAACTCATCTGGAAAGGTCACGTAACAAGATGTCAAGGTCATTTCCCGGGTTTCGAGGGCACGGTATGAGGTCGCGGCAGCGAATCGAGGTCTCAAGGTCATGTATTGTAGGTTACGGGACAACGAGGTTACTTCGACAGGGAAGTGGTACAAGGTTTTTGAAATCGGGACGCTTTGGCGGTACTAAGATGTGTCGATGTGCGGGTGAGTGTGACGTCATGATAGAGTAAGTAGTATTGGATAAGGACACAGATAATATAATACTCTAGATAAGGATATAAATGTATTTTTTTGAAGTAGGAAGTATACCTACTTGTTGGATATTTGGGTTTTTCTGGCTTATCTACATAATTATGTAGGAATGTGGTTTTTCTTGTTAGTTAGTGTTTCTTGGTCCTACTAGTAGAACTACGCGGTCGAACCACGGGCAATAAACGTTTTTTTAGTAGGACAAGCAGTATTAACAGGGTTTTTGTTTTTACCGACTTCACAAAAAGGAGGAGGTACTATGTTCGGCTGTTTGTATGTTTTTTTTTTGTATGTTTGTTCATCGAATACTCCGCCAATTGTCGACAGATTTTCAAAATTCTTTTTTTGTTCGAAAGTAGATAGTTCTGAGGTGGTCCCATTGTCACCAAGTTAGGATCTGATGATGGGATCTTAGAGAAATCGAGGGCAACCCTCAAATTTTATAGGCTTACTTATGGTTTTTCGCATATTTTATGAAGTATCTTGTGTATTTGCGCATGGTTGTCACCATCTCAGGTAGCTGGGCTGATGATGGAAGGTACAACTCCTTAACAGTAAGAAGTTACTCGAACAGGCAAGGACTGTTTTAGTAAATTGTTTTGATGTTTGATTGGGCATTTGCCACATTTGGTCTCATGATCATCAAGTCATGACCTGATGCTGCAGTCAGGATAGTCTGCGGAGTACCTAACTCCTCGACAACTAACAGCAGATATATCGTGTTTAGGCTCATTGGAAAGGGCTCGATGTGTGGATAAACGTAATGTTAATGAGGAACACCGAAGTACATAGAGACCTGATGCTGAAGCCAGGAGCATCAGAAAAAGTACAAACCTTGAAATTACAGCACCGTAGTCGTGTTTGGGCTCATTTTAAACAGGACTAAATTTTAAGTTCAATGCAATGTTGACATAAGTTTGGCCTGATGCTGCAGCCAGGATTATCAGCATCTAGTCTAATTAATGAATAAGGTATGCTTCAGAGGTGGTCCCATATAAATTTTATGAATTTTGCTTGGGTAGTTTTGGAATTAGCGTCAACAATACGTTTGTTTTCCACTTAGTTTATATTGATGATGTTTATCTTCCTGTCACTAGCAAGTAGTGTTATATGAATTTGTATGGGGTAGGTACAGACGCCAGCACATCAACCTACACCTAACTGTCAAATTTTCCCAATCAACATTGAACCTTATGCTTTAGCGATAAAGTTGAAAATATATTACAGAAATCTGACAGATTGTAGTAGGTTGATGTGCTGGCGTCTGTACAACTAAAAAGCGAAAAATAAAAACTTTTTTACAAAAAAAAACAACCGACTTCCAAAAGAAAAACACTACAAAGTGAAAAATAACTTTAATTTCGGAAGTCGGTGTCAAAAAAACGAAAATGTGGAACCAACGACACCGACTTCCGAAATTAAAGTTATTTTTCACTTTGTAGTGTTTTTCTTTTGGAAGTCGGTTGTTTTTTTTTGTAAAAAAGTTTTTAAAAATAAATGTTTAATAGTACAGCCTCCGCATTGTTGGTACCAGAGACACAGGCTTGTTGAGTTCGGGGTCAATGTCAAAACATAGTAATCTTTTTGGCAATATATTGTTATTATTATTATTTGTAAATAGAATGGTTATGTTTTATTACTTATCTGGCTTTTTTAGAAGGGTACCTAATGCATAGAATTACTGATAAGAACTCAATTTATGACTTATGCGAAGATCATAGTTTATTAAAATAGCATGTTTTATAGTGATTGTTTTAATTTTGTAGACCAAGTTAACTTACAAATTTCATTATTTCTTGTCGCGGAGTATGTAATTATCATTTTGAATATGATTAATACTTCTAAGAAGGCACGAAATAACGTGGTTTAATTTAAAGCGAATTGAGGTCGTTAAATTCCATTTTGTATTGACAGTTTTGGACAAAAATTGAGGACAATGTATGGGGGAAAAGTTATAGGAAAATGGTTCTTAGAAATAAAATGAACACAGATTACAAAGAAAAATAATTTCAGCTTAGTCTATAAAGGAAAAACCACTAAAAACATTACAATTAAATTCAGTACAATACCAAAAATAAATGGATAATCCTATATTTTGTTTTAGTAGATCACAGCGCCATCTATGAGCAATTAAATGAAATAAGACGTACCCCTTACAATATTACGAAGATGCGGCGATAGATGTCGCTATTATGAGTAACCGTCATAGTTTGCGACTTCATCCACGAAGATTTTGTTCTGAGTGGATTGGTTCTGAGTCCCAAGTCCTAAAGATTTAAATCGAAAAATCTACTTTGTCAAAAGATGGTCACAAAGATGGACACCTCTGATACATACAATATCGCAAGCGAAGGGCTGTACTTGATTATAATGGAAACGCCATTATTATGTTAGCTGAGCTCACCCTTCTCAGAATGACACTTTTTCGTGCATCTTAGCACGGTGAGGGCAAATCTAACGATTTAAATCAGTGCTGACTCCAGCGGTGCTATTCTGTAAAAAATATCACCGTGATAACTTAGGTGAAGTGAGCTGTCATTCCACCTGGTGCTAGCGATTGACACTATTGACAGCTCACTTTAATCTCACTTCACCTAAGTTTTCACGGTGAGTGAGCTGTCATTCCACCTGGTGCTAGCGATTGACACTATTGACAGCTCACTTCACCTAAGTTTTCACGGTGAGTGAGCTGTCATTCCACCTGGTGCTAGCGATTGACACTATTGACAGCTCACTTTAATCTCACTTCACCTAAGTTTTCACGGTGAGATTTTTACAGAATAGCAGTACAGGCTCTACTATTTTGGTGGGTATATCTGCTGTAATCTATACTAATAATAAAGCTGAAGAGTTTTTTTGTTTGTTTGAACGCGCTAATCTCTCTAACTACCAGTCGGATTTGAAGCGATTTTTTTGCATTTGATAGCTCAATTCTTGAGGAAGGCTATAGGCTACTTAACAACGCTAGGACCCTTAGAAGCCGAGCAAAAACAAAAATAGTCAGAAAAACGCTGAGCGAAAACGAAGTTATAGCGCGGGCAGGCGATGGACGATGCGATGCGACGGGGTGGGTCGGGGTCCTAAATTTTAGGCGGACGAAGTTGCGGGCAGAAGCTAGTACTAAATATAAATAAAATACTTACCTATATTCATCAATAGGTAGCGGTGTTAAATCTTCATCGTATTGTTGAAACCTCTGCTTCAAAACACGGCTTCTTTTCTCCAGTGAGCTCGCTGATGGCGTCGATACTTTCCAACCATATACCGGATGGACTTGGTGCTTCAATTCTGTATAGCAAAGGATTTAAGCATTAAAAATACTTCAGTTGCTATTGAGAATGATTCGAGTATTGTTTGTATTAAGGTTGGTTTAAATCAAACGAGCGAATGTGAAAGATGATATTATGGCTAGAAAGAGGGTGACTACCGAGATGACGACTAATAGAGAAGTGTGGAAGAAAAAGACATGTTGCGCCGACCACAAATATGTTGGGATTAGGGCAGGAGAATGATTTTACAAGATAATATGCATGTTACCCCTTGGCAAGACTGGTTGTCAGACTTTCGGAACAGACTACCCGTAACGACGGTCAAAGATCTACGTCAGCCGGGAGAAATGGCTCAACGTGCTTTGCGAGGCACGAAGGTACCTACAAAATGGATGTTCACCCATCCACGGACTGGACTCGGCAAGCGTAGCTTCAGCAATATTAATCTATCGACCCGTGCGGCTGTTATTACTTAGCTAAAAGCTTCTTTCAGTCATATTACTATTAAAACTAGTACCTATTAAGATTTATACTTGCCTGAAGTTTCGCCCAGACTAGTTAACTCATCATCATCTTCAGAAAAATCATCTGTAACAAGAATGGTTTAAAGTTTTTATGAAATACACACATACAAATTTTTTTTTTCAAAGAATTTTCTGGATCTCTGTTGATCCTTGTTTCCAATTGATGTTATTTCCACTTAATGCTATATAGTGTAATTCAAAATGACTAGTACTATTGAAAAGGTCATAAAATTACTTGAAGTTGTAACTTTATGACTAGGTATTAAAATTGTTCCTCCAAAAAAACATTTTTGTTTACATGGTTGGAAAGTAAATCGCGAACGTAGTATAATGTAATTTAGATTGCTTACCTTCATCAATAGTAGAATCTTTGGTCAAAACGGCAGGTGTCTGTAATATTTTATGTCGAGCTTCTTTGAATGTGGCTTCATAGATGTCCTCTGAAACAAATGGAATGAATTACTTAGTTTCCTAGTCTCATTATTATTCTTTTTATGGCATATTTATTTATTTAATACTTTAAGCACACAAGTGTACAGAGGGAGACTTAATGCCATAGGCATTTTCTACCAGCCAACCTTTGGGTGATGCAGAGACAAACAGTAGTAGTAGAATGATAGGAGAATAAGCACTAAGCAGCCGTTTTTATAATATCACTAGCGACCCGCCCCTGCTTTAGTAACAACTTGTCGTGCTTTCCGAGGCACAGAAGGGTCAGGGTATGAAATGGATGATTACCCATCCACAGACCGACCTCTGCAAGCGTAGTTCAGCTTGGATCCATCTAGTCGTGCGGATGTTATAAGTCATTAAGTAGTATTGTCAGACTGCCTTCTGAATACCCGTAACAACTGTCATAGATTTCAACAGCTAGCAACTAAGATAACATAAAGACAAACCTACTTATCCCATTTTCATAATCACTCCAAATCTTCTGAACGCGTTCCACAGACTTTTCGCTAATAGAGGCATGTATACTTTCATTTAATGTTTTCTTTATATCCTGTAGGACAGTTTTTTCATATACAGGGTGTCCTTTGCTGTCTATTTTGTTATTTATAAAGAGCCAATGAATAGCTTGAGTCGCTGCTTTTTCTGCGGCCGTTCGTTTTGATATTGCTGTGCTGTGGATAATAGAAACTAAATGTTAAAAGTGAATGCAGGTATTTATACAATTTTATAAATACCAAATATGAAAAATATTGAACTATCTCATTGGTTTAGTGGTTGAATGTTGAGCGTGAGGCCTTGGTTTCGATTCCCGTGTCAGCCAAAGTATTTTTGGGGTTTTCCACCAGGAATTTTACATTTAGGGGGTCTGGATTTGTGCACGGTTTATGGCAATGGACAACAACAAGAACAACACAATGACAAGGGACTTAAAATAACTGGCAAAATATGGGTATACTATACACCTGTTCTTTTCTGACGTTTCATAAGTGCTCATGTAGGTGTATGTCAAATAAAATATTTTGATTTTAACCCCTTCGGGGAAATACAAGTCTGATATTATGTTTTTAATTTACTTAAAAAAAAAACACACATTTACCTTTCAAACTTGGCTTTCTCTGGCCAAACAAATGCATAAGTACAAGTCCAGTCATTGTTCTGTGTGGTCTTCTTTCTTCCCTTAGGAGCGACGCTGTTTTGTTTGTAGTGTATCTCGAATATCTTGCTTGGTGTCTTACTAGTCAGCTCGTTCAAAGTTACTCTTGGTAGAGGGAAGAGGTCTGTTATTTTCTTTTGTACTGGAAAACAGAATTTTTAAATTAGAACAAAAAAAAAATGTCTACTAAAACTATATTCTGGAAAGAAATAAAGAACATACAATGTATATTCAGCACAGCCTCAGGCATGCAACATTGCAAATAAAATCACAAAAGTATTTTAGTGTAACAATAATGTATAATAACTACAACTAAGCAATATTAATACTTTTCCAAATCAACTCCGCGACCTTTAGAAAAGAAGTGAAATGCTATTCAAAATGCTTACACATGTGTTATAATGCTGCTGTTTACAGCATCTATTTCTCTCGTATTTAAAACACGAAAAGTACTTATATGAGAGTCGCTAATACTATGGTATAACTACTAGACAGCAAGAAAAGTGATAAATTAGATTTCAACTGCAATGTACCGAGGGTTTTTGCTACAATGTAGTCGATATAGTATAAATTCGATTTCGTAATCGCATTTCTACTTTTGACAAACTATTTTCAGTACAATTGCTGCACTAAAGTTGAACATATCTCATTGACACAATAGTCTTAAATCAAAATAGATTTTGATGTCTTATGACGTGCAACTAACATTCAACTACAGGGTGGTAAAGTAAGGTTGACTAATAGTTGTTATGGAATCCCACTTAAGCTATTGTTTCCTAGAAGAAAAAAAAACTGTTAGTATTTGACATTAAGGTGTCAATAAACACTGTTTTTGAACAGTCGTTATTTTGTGACCGTGTGAGATTTCTTTGCGAACCCAAGCTTTAGGGTGCTATGTCATGTCATACCTACACTAAACGTGGTTTTAATAAAAACTTACCTTTTTCATGCTGAACAGTCAAATTACCAAGATCACCATCTAATAAGCCTTTTGAACACCATTTTCTATGTAATGGTAATAGATTTGTGATATTGCATCTCTTTTGAATGCATCCATGATTGAATAAATACTTGTTGTGCACATAGGCTGCTAATCCTGGAAGAAAAATAAAGAATATTTTGTTAAGTACCTATTTAGGTAAGTTCTGAGCTGCATGATTACTGACAAATGTTTGCACTGACTGAACAGGTCCACTCAATCTGTGTGGTTCTTTCCTCAAAGGACCATTTCAGACACCAATCTACATGGTCTTCATGGTCATGGTCATGGTCTTGGTCATGGTCATGGTCTTGGTCATGGTCTGATCAAGGTTATGTCTGGACTTTAAAAGAGACTGACCTCTGAATTTGTTCCGGCCTTTCTTCTCAGAGTAGTCAGTCTATAAGTGTTTGTACAAACCTACTTACAGAAATAATAATAAAAAAAATTCATTAAGACTAATTTTATCAGGGCTCATACTTGCTATGATATTCAGATATACTTACTTCAGAAATATATCGTTACATTTCAAGTAATATAATTATCAGAGTTTGTAAAGAACCTAAGTAAATCATTTCTTCAGTGGGATAAATTCAGTTCATTCAAAACTATAATAGTTTGGGAACCACTGTACCTCCACACCCGGCGCATTTTGATACTAGGTATTTTTTTTTGGATAGAATAGACCATTTTTAGTGTAATTTGAAAACCGCAAATTCTGAAAAACCATAGGGGCCGAGAAAAAAATTCCCAAAGTTTTTTTTTTTTTCGAAAACCTGCGATTTTTATAGTAGCTATTTTTTTTTTGATAGAATAGACCCTTTTTAGTGTAAATTTGAAAACCGCAAATTTTGAAAAACCATAGGGGCTGAGAAAAAAATACCCAAAGTTTTATTTTTTCGGTGTAACCTAACCTTAAAAAACATAAAAGTTGCTTAAAAGGCGTAGTAGGAGCCCCGCTTCGCGGGGCTCTAGGGTCTAAAAAAAAATAACCACGAAGGGGATGGCGGGGTCTGTTCGCTCGCTTCGCTCGCTCACTAGACCCCGCCATCCCCTTCTAACCTAACCTGTCCGAGTCGGGGTGCCCCAAGTCCTGAGCTCGCTTCGCTCGCTCTTGCATCCTAAGTTGTCATTATTAATGTGTTATTTTGTATATTATGTTGGTTTAGTGTGTAGTGGGTGTGGAGGTTTTCAAAAAAAAAAAAACGGAATTTTTTTCTCGGCCCCTATGGTTTTTCAGAATTTGCGGTTTTCAAATTACACTAAAAAGGGTCTATTCTATCCAAAAAAAAATACCTACTATCAAAATGCGTCGGGTGTGGAGGTACAGTGGAGCCATAGTTTGTAGCAGTCAAGTATTATTTTTTATACAGTAAAAATCTCAATTTAATGCCTTTTATTAGGCCGTTTCAGGAATGGCCCAGGTAGACCACCAAAAATATAGAAAGTATGGGTATTATCGTCAAAAAAAAGAGGCTATATGTTTTACTTAGTCTATGGCAGTATCTGCAAAGACTAGGAGGCGCTTTCCTCTCTAAGGCTGCGTCACAGCAAGTTGGTCTTCCACATTGATCCATCAGAAAATTTGTTTATATTTCATCACTTACCGCTATACTTGGTGCTTGATGAAGATATATTTGAAGCAGCACTATTTACTAATATTCTTCTCCATACGTTTGTTCTCCCAAGGAACTTCTTACACAAAAACATTTTGAAAAAGAAATGTAAACATAGGATACTTTGAGGTTATGTTTTGAACTTTATTTTAGTAATAAGTTTGCACATGATAGTCGAAGTAAGTTAGCTATACATAATATATACACTCGAAAATGTTTTGCGGTAAATTCCCGACCACAGTTACCCATTTACCCAGCAAAATTTTTAAGGTTACTGAACTGAAACGTCAATGTCAGTTGTCACTGTCACTCAGTGTTGCTAGATTTGATTTTTCTAAATCCGTGGATCCGTAATGTCCGTAGAAATACGTAGATTGCCTCTAGAAAATCTGACTGGCTTAAAACTCGTAGTTAGTTGATAAAAAAATTGTAATAAATATATATTATCTAGGTGGCCAAGACAAAGAAAAAATCAATACAATTTTCATCTGTTCTAACGCATTTCGCACCTTAGATGCATGCAATTTGATGGCGTTAGGATCGAGTCACAGAATAAAATCTCAATTTCGTTTACTTTGCACGGTTTGGTCAGGTGTAAGATGGCTCGGCACATTGTCAGGTAACTTTTGTTACAGTAGTGTTACGCTGTTGCAAATCGTTTTACTCAAAAACTGATTAAAAATATAAATTAGCTATTCATGTCCGTATGTCCTTATGTGAGTTCAAAAATCCGTAGAGCTACGTACAGACGCCAGCACATCAACCTACTACAATCTGTCAGATTTCTATAATAGATTTTCAACTTTATCGCTAAAGCATAAGGTTCAATGTTGATTGGGAAAATTTGACAGTTAGGGGTAGGTTGATGTGCTGGCGTCTGTACATACAAATGCGCAGGTCTGGTAACGCTGCTAACAGTCAACAGACAAGCAAGTGTCAAATCTAAATGCCCTTTTACGCGAACGCATGGAATTAGCGTGTACCATACTGTCATCATATTACTGTAGTAGATCTTTGATAGCGGTTACTGTACAAGTATAGTTATTAAGTCACGGCTGTAAGGAATCTACACAGTTATTACCTACTGCTGCTCCTACTGCTCAGCTTGAGGACCTGGTTTCTTATTATTCAATAGCAGTTCAGAGTCTGGATTTGTGCCTGGATGATGGCAATAGGATCGTCTTCTATTACATGAGCCTTAAACATAACTGGTGAAATGTGGGTTAACTAAAAGTACTCCTATCGGTACAAACTCTGCTCAGTCCTTCGGGGAATTCAGGCAAGATGTTTTGTTATATTGTGTGTGTTAGTTAAGCAGTGAGAGGTCAAAACACTATAGATAATAATTATGATAATGTAGCTGACCTATATCTGACTTATAATAATAATTTTCGGGAAGTTAGGGTCTAGTGCAATCCAGTCTTAAGATGGCTGAATACTGCCATAGCTAACAGAACGTCCTGGCTAGGGGCCAAGTCTGCTATTTTTAATGATACTTACATACTTATGTCATTATGACAACCCAAAAAGTACTGTGTGACATGGTTGTCACACAGTACTTTTTGGGTTGTCAGTCTGGTGACTGCCCTATATAAAAAAGTACTCTGTGAACCAGACCAAGTGCACACCATTACCATTGTGCTAAAAGTTCGTAATTTCCTAAATGTTAGTCGCGCGCGAAGTCCAGTTAGAGGTCAAAAGAAATATTAAATAATAGGAGATTACAACGTGTTGTGTACCTACGAGACTGCCAATTATAGCGTTACAAGGTTATTTTGGCCTGTCGCGAAATCAGAACTAGCGCCGCCACCAACTTATTTTTTTAATACTTTTCAAGTGACGTTTCACAAAGTACTTGCACAAATAAATCCAATAGCGTCCTCCTGTCAACATCATTCGAGCGCCAAAATATCCGTGTACGCGCGCTTTTCTGGTGATAACCAAGTGTACAAACGCTGTGAATCTGAGCGTGAAGACGAGTAGCGTCAGCACATAATACACACAAACACTTCAGACTTCGCCATTCGTCTGGAACGGTACCGAGAGCTTAACTGCGCTTACACAAACATTCACAGCGTGTTTGTGACTTTGTACACTTGATAAACACAAGTAAAGAGCGCGTCGCTTCATGAGATAAAAATACTATAGCGGTGTACGATCAATTTTTCGTATGGAGTGACAGTGGCATGTCATTGGAAAATCATAATGATGCCTTTTACCAAAACTGTCAAAATCTACAAGGTAAGTATCAGACTTGAGTTTAGTCGGGCAAAGTAAGTAATACCTACTTATTCTCATTTTTTATTTGCCGAGTCTGGATTATGCCGCGGATACCTACCGGTAAAAGGGAGTTACCTACTATTACTGGCGAATAATGGGTACTTACCTAATTCCTTTGACCGCCAGAGCGTAAACGCATCGCCGGGCCTTCCACGCCAAGCCACAAATTCAGTGCAAATACCTACAAAAAAATAGGGATTCCAACATCTTATCGATAACCAATTAATCATTGCTTTTCGACCCGTATTTTTTAAATTAAATATTACTCATAACATCATTCTTTTATTTATTTTGACCCTATTTCGAATTATACTATCATTAAACAGCAGTTGCAAAGTTTTATACAACGTAAAACTAGACTTTAGAAACACAAATGAATAAATCATACAATAATAAGGTGCATCACTAATCTCGTTCGTGACGTCGTCCGCTGTCGGAAAGAGCCGTCTCTGGCGTGGCTAGCACACCTTTTGACAACTGCCTCGCATGCGACTAGGGATGGGATATTGCGGCAAATAATAAATAACAATCAAGGAGTATTTAAAACAATTTAATCATCATCATCATCTTATAATTATTATTCAGATTCTTCGAAACTTGGTAAACTTATGTCATCCAAGTCCTTTTGCTGTCGCACTTTTCTAATAACGTTCAGTATGTTTACAAAAGTTACTGAACGTTTTTCTTCTGGCACTCGATCCAGTTCAAAAGCGACCAGTCTTGCGAACGCCGCATTTCGTGGGTCGCTGGGTCTCGCTTGGTTAGAATCCAACGGAGGTAAATTGGAGACGTCACACCTTAGTTCATTTGCGTAGTAGTCATTTGACTGCCAGCCATTTTTATTTTACACTCGCACAATAATAATGTCGTTACAAATATTACCACCGATCATCATAATAATAAATGTAGGAAATCACTAGCGGTCTCCCGTAGCGCTAAAAACGTCACCGCTTGCCGTCTATTCCCGACTGTGGTGTACAGGTTACTATTTATGCGTTTTTGCGTAGGGATGCGCGAGAATGGATAGTAAACTATCGATCTATGGATATCAATTATGATTTTTTTCCACAATTTTATAATTAATATTATGCATTAGGAATATTCAGATACGAATAGTTGTCATTAAAAAATAATTGTCGAAGTAATAGTAAGCTACTTTGAATAAAATATTTCAGATGCCTTACTTGCCCATCACTAGCTATCGTGTCTTGCCGTCCGTGGCGTGAGGAAGAACACATTTTTACGGATTTCGATTACCAATTTTTGATGATTGTTTTTCTAGTGAAATGTAAATAATGAATATATCTTTGTGCCATTTTACAATATTTCATTAATGTAGTTTCAAATAATAGGAAAAAGAAACACAGAAAATGTAATTTAATATATTTATTTTGTACTTAAAAAATGTCGGGACGGCTGTAGACGTCGGTGGCGTGTTTGTCACGTTTTCGTTTGTCGGCTATAGCCGTCCGTGGCGGTCAAAGGGTTAAGGCGACTACATGACCTAAAGCGCGGTCACTGTCGGACTGCATAGAAAAGAAAGAGAAGCGCGATGACACAACGGTGGTCATTTATTGCAAATATGAAGCAATTATCTATTTACAAAAACTATTTAATAATAAATAATCCATCATTGAATGCAGTTTGGCATTAGACATTTAATGGTATATTTTTAATTGTAATTAAAATTGTTAATGAAGGGATAAACTGCTTTTAAAGAAAATTAAGAGGTGTATTTGAACATTATTTTGATGCATTAATGTATATTTATTTATGATTTCAGTTCCATCACTGTATTAAAGTAAGACTTGAAAATATCATAATTTTTTCTTTGGTCAAAAGTATTTACGGTTTAAGAGATACACTGCTTTAAAAAACCAACTTTTTGACCGTTTTCGGAAACCTCCGCCTTAATTACGTTTTACCCACTCTTTGGGAAATACCTATAGCTATTGCCATGTTTTTCTTTATTATTGACTAGCTTCCTCCTGAGTGGCTTCACCCGCGTGGTATGTCAATAAAAAATGTTCAAAGTATCCCCATAAAAAATTGGAAAATCGGTCCAGCCGAACAAACAGACAGACAGTAAAAAAAAAAAAATGAGTGTGCTTATGACCACACAACTGAAGTCAAACTTCAGTATTGCGTATTTGGCTATGAGAGGAAGAGAGAAAGAAAATGTGCGCGCGCACTGCTGTCTCTTGCTTATATCCCCCACTTAACTCCCGTTCATCTCGCCCGATCACACTTTTCGTAACGCGTACGTCACGCGTTCGCCAGCTTACTCCCCAAGTCAAGCGTGCGTAAAGAAGTCGCCGACTGCAAGCAGCATCAGCAGGTGCCGTGCCGCTGTGACACTACTGCATAGCTATTCATAACCATACGACAGGCTATCGTATCGAAAATGACACGTTTTGATAACCTGATTTGACTTGCCCCGACAGCAAACAGCTGTCGGAAGAATAGCAGGCGTCTTGATAAAATTTGCGGGTTTTGGACTTGTGAACAGCGCTTAGAGGACTTCTACGAAAACATTGATTGATGTTCGATACGGTACGGAAGCGTATCGAGTGGTTGTGAATAGCTATGCAGGTTTCTATGTATTTTCATGAAATACCTTCCGTAGCTAGCGACATGTCGCATAGCGTCGTCCGCCACGATTTTCATAGATATACCTAGGTACGTAGAAACCCGTAGTGTCGCGGCGATATGCCGTCTGCTGCTGTCGTCTGCAGTCGGCTACGGACTTGTACCTTTATTTTACCCACCGCCCACTTTGAGAATATTTTTTTTTCTAGACCCCCCAATCTTTTTACTTACCTACCATCTGTCACGTATTATAGTCGTAACACATAGACAGGATACATAATTTTCTGTGGGTCTTCTACAACCCCGCTGAAAGTCTCAGACGCCCACGAGGGGGCGTTATCGCCCACGTTGAGCACCTACCTATGCTTTAGAATATAGGAAGAAGTTAAGCCTATAAAAACAGCTAATTATTATATCTTTGTTCTTTTGAAGGTTGTTTATTATTATGCTATTAGGTATAAATAGAATTTATGTATAAGACTCGAGTGATCTAATCAGGTAGGTAAGTAACTGTAGATAAGTATATAATGTAAATAACTTAGAAACGTATGTTGTTATTTGGTTTCGAACTTGTGTTATGAACAGAATATTTAGACGAAGACTTGCTAGGTAGTCAGTTCAAAGCCTTGTTTAAAAGAGATGTTATTTCCATTTAAACGAATATCAACTTTATGGTAGTATAAATTAAATTGATTTCAGAATGAGGACTACTATTGAAATAGTCATAAAAATGTTTTGAAATTGTAGTGCAAACTGAGCTTTATAGTGGGAATTAAAGTTGATTTTCCAAAAACACATTTTTGTATACATGTTTAGAAACGAAAATGCGAACGCAGTATAGGTAGGTATTAATATTTCGTGGCAAATGACTTATAATTATACTAAATTGATAAGCTATTATTTTCTAATTATTCACTGACGCACAATGCTGTCTGCAGGTATCTATTTTCATATGTTTTGTATTTCCGAACAATTTGTAATAGGAGGAAGGAAAAATCACTTAAAACAATTGACAATTAATAACACTTATACTTTTTAAACGACTCACATAGAAATGTTAAGGCACAATGATATATATTAACTACGTTTTTAAGTACTTTGCTCTTTTGTTTTAGACTTTAGGTTAGACTCTAACCCATAGAAATGTAAAACATATTATATCTATGCTCTAACCCATACTAAACAATCAATGCACATCAAAGTCAAATTAATATTCACCACTATGTAAACCTTTACACAATAATAAATGCTCTTCTATTTTTTAAAGTTAGAACTCATTTCTTATAAATAACACTACTTATATTACGGCCAGTATTCTAGAACGATGTTCAAGCACGAATATCGATTTGAATAATCGTGTTTTTAATCGACATTAACGATCAAGCATCGTTGCAGACTACGTGCAAAAAGTCTTGAGTTACTTTTTTTTAATAAACTGTAGGTTTAGAATAAATGCCACTGAATATCACAGTCGTGGTTGTTTTCTCCATAATAAAGTAGATAAATGGCCGATTTGCATGGAAATATGGTGCTGATATTCTGTCAGAGAAAGTAGCTGTCGTAACAGCGGATGCCACAGTTCCTGTTTCCGTTACTTCAATATCAGCTTTATGCACTATAGCAGATACAAAAATATTATCCTTTGAAACTCGCTGGAAACTTGCCCGGTCTGGTTGGAAAATGTCGTAGACACCCATGTCATTCAACGGCTTGTTTAACACAAGATTCGTGCTTATACGGAACCTCGGCAATTTCACGTCCACATCTTCCATTCCGAATGCGTCGACGTCATCCTGCAATCTCTTGAAGATATCCTTCAAACTGACTTGAGCGAAGTTTTTGTACATTTCAGCGATTCTCACTGAAGGATATGGCAGGATGACTATCATGGAGTATTTGCCATTTGTTCCATAAGGCAGTTCGACAACAAATGACTTCAAGGCCTGCATATTTGAGAAGGCAAACTGTCCTTTTTGGAACATCATATTCACATTACCCGCCACTTTCTTATCTTCATCGTAGAACGGTTCCAACACTGTGTCAGTTTTGTTGAAAGGTGATGCCCACAATCCTTTGAATGAAATCACGTTTGTTAAAATCATTCGCGATTCACGGAAATCGTCGGAACGCAATACATTGGAGACACGTCCGCCTGATTTTTCGATGTATGTGTTAGCAATGCGGGCCGAGTTGGGGTCGTCGAAATCGAGAACCTTCAGTGAGGCTCCAAAATCGTTTTGCAAAGATGATCTGAAGTCTGGGTACACTGTGAAATCGTTGTCCAAAAACACGAAATTTTTGCTCGCTAGGCTGACACCATTGTCCCCTTGTGCTAGTACAGCATTTGTTAGGTCCCTGTATCCTCTAACTAAGGTATTCTGTTTCTGCGGCAGGATGAATGTCCTCGCCAGTTCGTTGTAGCTGTTGCCCGTCGCTCCAAGGGCAATACCGGTCATCAAAGTCCATATTCCGAACGGTGATATCACTACATGTCCACCAGTTTCCGCTTGTGTATAATACAATAGCTCTATACTAAAGTTTCGGGGTCGTTCATTGAAATCGACCTGACAATAACACACTCCGATAAATAATAACACTAACGCGACGGATTTCATTGTGATCTCGACAGAGTCTCGCAATACACTGCGACAATTATAATGCGAAACGGGAATGTGACTAATTTATAGACATTTATATAGTAAGCATGCCCAAATGAAATCCAACTGTATCAGTGATGTTCTAAAGTCCAATTTCCTTGTTGATGATACGCGTTATACTAACGAGTTGAGTAGTTACGTGAAGAAGCTTGAAACCGGTATTCTTGTCCATTTTGTAAAATGTTTTGTATAGCAGATATGTATATACCAAGTTAACTTGTAGTCCTTACATATGAGCCGAAACATAAAAACTGCTTCGTTGGTCGTTAATTGAATTAATTTAAGAATAAAATATTGAGAAGTGTAGATAAATAAATAACTCGTTTTTCTGTATGTGCGAGGTCATTTACTGGTTTTTTCTAAAGCCGATTTTATACGACACTGGTCTAGGCACCATCTGTTGGGTATGCTAGAGCCTCTCTATTGCTGTATTTCTTATTCTTTTTTTTTCTAATTTGGGCACAGCAATACTAAGGTCAACACAATAGCTGGTGTCTATTTGTATCTGTTTTAGAAGATTTTTGTCGCTAGTTCTCCGACTTCTGTTGAGACTCCAATACATCTGAAAAAAAAACTAGGTTTAATGTTTTGGAGATTTAGGAATGATATCAAAATGTGCATGGGATTATTCTTTATTAAGCGTATCAGCTTGGTCCTGGTTTTTCCCAGTTGGTTGGTTGCAGGTTCAACCCTCTCTTAAATGGTGTTAGCTGGCCATTGGCCTGTATTTCATTTGCCTGGTTAAGCGAGTGTTTCCACAATATTATGACTTGGATGGTTTCAAAAATTTAGCTGTTTACATAATTATACCAAAATGGCACCCTTATAAAGACTAAAAGGCTTAATTAACTGTCGTTAGCGATAATAAGAGTCCGCGTATCACTGGTCAGTTTCCTTCATCGATAATGAGTGTTACAGCTTGTTGTTGTTTTGGGCAAAGCACCAAAGTAACCCACAGAATAAGCAAGATGTGGCAATGGGCAGGCCATATTAGTATGCGAGTCCGACTCGCACTTGGCCGGTTTTTTCCTTTTTTCTTTCTTTCATGAATAACACATATTTAGTTGCTCAAGTCAGAAACAGTTTTCGCTTGTGCGGTTACCCCAAACAAAAGGAGGTTCTTAGTCATGGCAAGTGGGCATTCTAAACAAAGGAATGTCAACTCCTATACAATTTTGAGGTGTTTGAACTTTATAGTAAGTAATTTGTTACTTTGTAACGTCGTCAAGTCGTTGTCAGTTTGTTTTTCTTCACAATCATATTATTGGACCATATTGTTCTGTTGCAAAAGCGCCAAGCATGTAGGTAGTTAGGATACCTACGTTGAAAGCCTTTTTTTTTTTTTTGGATGGGATATCATCTAATGACTCCTCCCGCTCTGGGTGGAGCGGAAGGGAGTGTCAGACTCTTACTGACTGAAACCCACCCGTGTTCCTTCCTTAGCCCTTTATGTTCCGGGGCAGCGGTAACCCTTTCGGACGATCCCGCTACCCCGGCAGGCTTCGGCCCTGGCGGGCCCCTTCCTTTATGCTAACATCTCTTTAAGGCGCGCGTGGAACACATACGCGCCGTCCGGCCCGGGCCGATCTCCTGATTGGCACGGGCCTCCCATTACTCTCCGTCCGCAGGCCCGCGCCTACGGTGGCCGGGAGTCGTCACGCGGCTCCCGACGCCCGGAGCGTCTCCCGCGGCGGCTGGGACGTGAGGTCCTCTCCCTCAGCCATCCCGCCACCTCCTTCGCTAGCATGACTGCTTCGCAGAAGGAGGTGACTGCCTCCCACTCCCTCTCGCCCCGGACCATGGCTTGAACCAGGGCCGAACGCGAGAGGTCGCCGCCGCTGCCGATCGCCTCTACGAGGACACGGCGGTGCTCCGCCCAAGCGGGGCAGACCTCCACCGTATGCTCCACCGTATCCTCTGGGCTTTTCATGGGCCCCGGCAAAATTAGACGTAACTGTTTTTGACAGATTGAGACCGAGGTCAGACTGTGAACTTTCTTAAAATTACGGAATGGCCCTTAAAATGAGTGGAAATATTGTTTTAATTAAAAATGTGACTGTTTTTATTAGAATACAAGTTATGAAAATTAACCAATCAATTAAGTATTAGAAGATTGAGTTATCGTTAGACCAAATTAGTCACCGGACGCGCTGTGATTGATATACAACCGTAAACAAGAACCTTGCAATGCAACAGAAGATTTTGGATTAATCCCATAACGTTTGCGAAACAGTGGGGTAATTGCGTAACACATGAAATAACATTTGATCTATTGTTTATCATACAATCTTAGTATAAAGTGTCACACGCAGTGTTTGTGCCGTGTTTTTGGTCGTGATAATCTATAATAATCGATATTACGAAAAATCGATCTACCGGCTGTCAACGTTTGGATTGCGGATTTGAATTCATCGAACCCGGGGAGTATTTTGTTTTATGATAATCATTATTGTAGTTGTATTTACACACTATACATCATCTGTAAACACTGCTCAGAGTTATGAGCAACGTCCAGTACACACAGGCACCGTTTATGTCTCCTTTTGCTTGACAAATTGTGGAAGCAGAATCGACGACGAAAACACTTGCTTCAGACATAAACTTACACTACAAACTTTACTACACATATTTATCCCTAATATATACTTACTATTGTTTGATGGAATAAATTCTAATTGCTATACTTAATTATTAAACTACCTATTATTTGAAACCCAAACATTGTTTAAATGATGACAGTTTGTTAAGTACTTCTAATCTCATGTCCCTAGCATTCTTAGTAGAATCTAGAATGCCCAATAATAGTTATTATCCTAAATAATAATAAAAGTCTTTATGTAAACATTAAAAATTGTGATAAGCCCTAGAATAAATTAAATAGCTTCTTATCTTCTTGTACCTTCATATTTTATTTTTTTTCTTTAATCTTTTCTAAAACTTTATCTTTTGTTTTTCTTATTCCCTGCTAACTGTCTTCCCACCTTCTCAAGTTCTCAACTCTTAGATTCCTCATACACTCAGTTGTTTCTTGTCATATTTCAGGTGCTATTTGGGGAATTTTTTGAAAATGATGACCCGCGGAGCCACAGTTCGTGATATGAATGAAAAACTGAGTGTAGCACTGAAGAAGCTGGAGGCATCACAGAAGGAATGCAACCAGCTGCTGCAGGAAAGAGAGGACAGCGAGGTTGAAGTCAAGAGGATTAATGACAAAAATACTCAACTAAAAAGACAGCTTGTAGAACTTCACACCCAGCACATGGACATACTTGACCAGCATCACCATCTCCGTCAACTAGTGTCAGACTTTCAAACTTGTAGTGACACTCATGACCAGGCACTGAAACGCATATCAGGCCTTGAAGCAGAATTATGTGTGGCACACAACACCATTTCCACCATCAACTCTCTGAAAGCCAGCGAACAGGTTGCCAACACCAATAACCTTTTCAATGAGCTGGTTGGTAGTGTATCTGGACTGGAGTATGAGAAGCCCACCATTACCATAGACCTGACTGGGAACGATACCTTAACTAGATGTCCAACTCCAACTAGTCATAATAAAATTAAGAAATATATTAAAATTAGTAAAAACATTAAAAGGTACAAGAAACTCTTGAAGACACAAAGTGTTCACAAGTTTAACATTAATCTTAGGAAACAATGTATTAACTTACAAAGCCAACTAAATGTATGTAATAATAACTTGGAAAATAGCAGACAAATGTATTATGTTGACATACAAAACCTTCAAAAGGAATTACTGAGTAGGGAAAATACACTTAAGGAAATATCCTGTAAGTATGAGTCTAGTCAACAAATGCTAAGCGAGCGCTTGCAGGAGGCCTGTGAGTTAGTGGACCTAGTCAAGTACAATGCAGAGAGGTACGAGTCACTAACAAATAATATCACTTGTAGTTGTGCTCCCACTCACACCACCACCTCACCACCCCATTCACCTCACATGTCACAGCATGTTGTACCTGCTACTTCACCCATTTCAGCTCATACTACAGAAACAATATATCCCACTCAAAGTAATGTTTTGGTATTTTCTGATAGATTAGGATCAGGTTTTGGATCATTATTAAATAACCGCTCTAAACATGCTATAGCTAACTGTTGTTATCATAACTTGCATTTTAATGAGCTTGTTCATAAAATAAAACATACACAAATGAATGAGCAGACTACTGTAGTTCTTTTAATTGGAAACAGTTTGAGCGTAACAAAAAGGGACATAGTTAACGGTATTGACACCCTACTTAAATTAAAACTAGGTAAATTAATATTATGTGCATTGCCATATTCTGATAATTTGTATGATGTAGAAAATGATTACATTTATAGTTTAAACAACTTAATGCATATTTTGACATGTCGTCATAGTGACCGTTTATTGTATTTTGATACAAACTATTTTATTAGGGATTTTGTATTAGCTCAGGAACATATGTTTCTTCCCAAGAAAAGTAAACATGTATTGGCTACTTTGTTAGCTTACAATATACACGCAGTTATTGATAATTTAACTGAGACTAGGTTAAGTGACGAAACAGTATTATCTAGTACTTCTATTAATACTGTCATTAATTCTTTAAACTTTTAGAGTCGACAAAAGAGAAGCGTAATAATATTTTACTGTATCACCAAAATATAAATCGCATCTCTGGCAAAATCTTAGACGTGGAAATGTTAATAGATAAATATCATATGGATATCTTATGTTTTTGTGAAACATGGTTAAAACCAGATAGAATGCTGTTTAGTGTAAATAATTTTTCAGTTGCCAGTGCGTACAACAGGTCCTCAATAGGGGGTGGTACTTTAATATTATGTAATAGTTCTTTTAGATATAAAGAAAGAAAGGATATCACTGCTTGCTCTGTTGATCGCTTATGTGAGGTAGCATGTGCAGAGGTTGAAGGCCATACTTTCTTATGTGTTTATAGACCACCAGCCTCTAACTTGTCATCATTCTTGATTGTAATGGAAGAAATCCTGAGTAAACTTTTTAAAGATAGTAAATTCGTTTTTGTTTGTGGTGATCTAAATATTGATCTTTTAGTTAATTCACCAGAAAAATGTAAGCTAATCTCATTGTTTAAGTCATTTAATTTAAAATGTATATTTAATGAAGCGACTAGAATAACAGCAACTTCAGCTTCATGCATCGACAATGTATTTACTAATTGTAAAATAAAAGACTCATCCTTAATTAGTGGCGTCAGGTCTGACCATACTGGTCAACTTGTATCATTTGACTTAGGTAAAAAATTAAACACGGAAAAATCCATTCATTTGAGACCTTTAACTAAAAATAAATTGAAAATGTTTAATAATAATGTTCATAGCAATCTTTCAACAGCTAGTTTTGATTCACAAGACCCCAACATAAACTATGGTACATTATTTTCTACAGTATGCCAAGAATTCAATAAAGCATGTCCTGTAAAAAAAGTTACTATAAATACTAAACCAAAATTTAGTGAATGGGCCACTGCTGGCATTAGAAAAAGCAGAGATACTTTATATAATCTGTACCACGAGAAATCACTAACTTCTGATCAAGCCCTTCATAATTATGTAAGAAACTATTCTAAAATATTCAAAAGAGTCTGCGCTGTGGCTAAATCTAAATTAATAAGTAACAAAATTAGTATGTCTAATAATAAAATAAAAACTGTGTGGCAAGTAATTAACAAAGAAACTGGAAACACAAAACAGCGAGATCAGAATGAGTTGTCCCTAAAAATTGATAATGAAACCATTTCAGATAAGTTGAAAGTTGCTGAGACACTAGAACATTTCTTTACCAACATACCAATAGAGGTTACGAAATCTCTCCCCTCATCACCTATGTTAGCTGAAGCTCTTCTTAAAGAAAACTTTAATAAGGATATTCCAAGCTTTGAATTCAAGCCCATTTCTGTTGCCACAATTAAAAAAGCGTTTAAAAGTCTTAACATAAAAAACACTGAAGACTTATGGGGGATTTCTGTTAAGGTTCTCGGAGATATTATTGACACAATTGCCCCTGCCCTAACAGGCATATTTAATCAATGTTTAGACAGCGGTACGTTTCCTGACCTAATGAAACATAGTAAAGTAGTACCAATTTTCAAATCGGGTAGTAAGTTTGATCCCTCCAATTATAGACCTATATCTGTGCTACCAGCATTGAGCAAAATCTATGAAAAAATCATGCTGGACCAGATGTTGTCACATTTTAACTCAAATGGGATTTTACATAGTCGCCAGTTTGGTTTCACGAAAGGTAGGTCGACGACGGACGCGGGAGCAAAACTCATCAGTCACATTTTGGAATCCTGGGAGAAGTCCCAGGATGCAATTGGCATTTTCTGTGACCTCTCAAAAGCGTTTGACTGCGTTGACCATAATACACTGCTCTGTAAATTATACCATTACGGAATTCGTGGACAAGCTGCTGATCTTGTTCTTTCCTACCTATCAAAACGGCAGCAAAAAGTAAACGTTAACGGGGCGACGTCATCGGGGTCTCTAGTTAAGATGGGCGTGCCTCAAGGCTCAATTCTTGGCCCTTTCTTATTTCTAGTATATATTAATGACCTTCCTTACATGATGGCTAACTTATCGGATATCATTTTATTCGCTGATGACACTTCCCTTATTTTTAAAATAGATAGAAAAGATACGGATGTCTTACATGTCAACGATAGTCTGGCTGTTCTTTCGAAATGGTTTGCAGCTAATAATCTTTTACTTAATGCGAACAAAACTAAATGTCTTAAGTTCTCATTACCAAATGTACCTCAAGTGGATCTGAATTTAAAACTTGATGGCAAAAAACTAGATGCTATTACGGAAACTGTATTTCTGGGAATTACTTTAGATTCAAAATTACAATGGGGCGCACACATTAGAGCTCTTTCAGGTAGATTAAGTTCAGCTGCATATGCAGTAAGAAAAATAAGGCAGTTGACAGATATAGCCACAGCTAGGTTAGTATACTTTGCATATTTCCACAGTATTATGTCTTATGGTGTTCTGCTGTGGGGATCGGCAGCTGACGTAGATTCAATTTTCATTTTACAAAAGAGGGCAATCCGCGCAATATATAAAATGGGTCCTCGCGAGTCTCTTTAAAGAAATTGATATACTAACTCTGCCTTCTCTTTACATTTTAGAAAGTATTTTGTATGTTCGCAAAAACTTAGGACTTTTCAAAATAAGAAGCGATTTCCATAATATAAATACACGCAGTAAAAATGAAATTGTGATACCTAAATTTAGACTAACTAAAACTAGCAAGTCATTTCTTGTAAACAGCATCCGTTTTTATAACAAGTTGCCAAAGTCGGTTACAGAACTTAGCGATGGAAAGTTCAAAACCCTCATCAAACGAGTCCTTATCAAAAAAGCATATTATAAGATTAAAGACTACGTTGAAGACAAGGTAGTTTGGCAATAATTCCTTCTGCACATGTGGCTTCCCTGGCACCTCTTTGACGGCATAAGTTCTACGTAAATGTCTATTAACTGCTCTCAAATTACGATGTTTATTTTTTATTTGTACATACTTCTATGACATAATCTTTTTATTATTTGACACTATATACAGACAATTTTAATTTTTCACCTCTTTCTTAGTTGAAATGGCAATCATATCTCTTGGTTTTAGTAGATTTTTATATTTTGTTTATCCTTTTGATACATCCTTATTTTGTAAATGTGAGGACTTTGTAAGCCTTGTAGACTAGATCTGTAGACCATTTTTTATTTTTATCAAGTACCTGGTACTTGTTGACAGGCCTACGCTGTCCTCCCATACCTACTGTAACTCGAAAACATTGTAAAAGCCAATTATTTTTAAAAGAGTAACCATGGAGTTTCTTGCCGGTTCTTCTCCATAGGAAACGACCAATTGGAACCGTGCACCTAGCTTCTGACGTTTCATAAGTGCCCATGTTGGTTTATGTGAAATAAAAATATTTTGATTTTGATTTTGATTTTGATCGCAATTCCTTTCATTTTGACGTTATTAATAACGTTTTTTTTATTGCTGAATGGACACGCCCTTGACCTCGATCACGCCTGATGGAAAGCTATGGATGAGGTCTATGATGGAACGAGCGTGCCCAGAAGATGCCTAAGGAACTCCCACGCATCGACGAAGCACAGCAGGCTGCTTGACGCCGGACTCCGGTGTCGTAAATCAGGCGGGCGTTAGCCCTACCACCGCTAGGGAAGAATTGGCCAGTCAAATAAGGTGTTGGGTGAGACAGTCCAGGACGCGCCGAGCGCTCGGTTCAGTTGAGTAACTGGCGGAACACACTGCGCTACACGAGGAGGCTTCTTCATGCATCCCAAATGCGTTGTTGAACAGACAATTTTTTCGAACATAATAATGTTGCAATGGATTAGCAATATTCTTCAAAATCATTCAGATCGTGGTTGAAATTGTGTTCCGGTTTTGTTCAGTAGTTCCCAATGGTCGTAAAGCAAAATCATTAGTGCTAAACCGAACTGTAACACTTGTTTTCGTCAAGTCTTTCTAAAAGCCTTAAAATAAGTGTGTAAGCTCCCTTGATACTTATCCGGTCTTTAACTGTCGGGTTTTCCTAGATAATCTAGTTGAGTCATCGACCTGACTACTGGATAGGTAAAAATGATGCTATATCTGGATAATAATGAAAACGAGCAAGGTTTTTTTTACGGTAATTCCGAAGCCAGTGACAATTTTTTTAGACATATTACCTTAAACTAATTAAGGATGTATAGCGGGTTTAATAATTCAGCCTCATCTGAACCATTTGTTTGCTGTGGGTATTTTTATCTTGTCAGTGTAGTTATAACTTAGTTTTATTTTTATATGTTACTATGCACACATAATTTTTTTTATCATTTATTTTTGTATCTCTCCGTGACATCACAGCGGTTCCGATTAAAACGACACTTATTTTTAAGTGTCGCATTATGGTGAGATAGGGGTCTTATTTGACCTCGTACAGGCATTTCTGTGTTTATTTTCATTTTACTTATGTTTTTTTTTTAATGTTTCTATGAGTGTGTTTAGTTTCATTTGTGATATTCCTGTGCCCAGTCCCAATAAATACTTTTTTTATCTTTACAATACTTGTTGGAGGTCTAGGGTATTGATTGGGATTTCTTGGAGTCTCTTGCCGGCTCTTCTCCATAGCAAGACCTCCGACCAATTAGAACCGCGCACCTAGCTTTTGACGTTCCATAAGTGCCCATGTAATGTAGTATAGGAGATAAAAAAAAAATGCAAAATGGGCCAGCTCCTGACCTCGATCTCGCCTGGTGGAAGGCGATGGATGAGGCCCATGATGGAAAGAGCAAGCCCAGAAGATGCCTATTCACTCTTTGTTTGAAGGCTGACGGGTTATAAAATATTTCTATTTTGATTTTTTAATGATTCCCAGGATTGATTCATAAACACGATTTGCGTCAAGATTTATCATAGATCTTTTTAACCACGTTTTCTTCCGAATTGACATCCCATTTTAAACAAATATTAATGCTTTGAATTTAGTTGATAAATCGGAAAATACTTTAAAAGCGGAGTTTTGGGAAAACTTTGTAAGAATCCTAAAATATTTGAGAATATTTCTATTTTCTCTTACACCACAAAACACTTAGGTAAAATGTTTAGCACTAAACACATTTAAAACAACATTCTTTGTATGTCGTCTTCAAACGATTGACAAAAAAGAACAAAATTTTAAATGCGTTTAGCAAGCGGACCTAAGTTGTGTCGCCATTACGTGTTCGGTTTATTATTTTACTGAAGGTGGACACACAATAGATAATATATTATCCTAGAGATGACTCTGGCGGAAACAGACTTCTCTGAAACTCTAAAAATTAAGGACAGAGAGAGAGACAGAGACCCCGAAGTGGTATCACAAAATGCCGTATTTACCAATTACATATTCACGACTAACAAAAACCCATTGTAAATGGCATACAGAGTTAATCTGGTAGGTATTGGCATTTTTAACAGTCTCTAATGGTTATAGCTACATACATGGATAATACCGACGGATTTAAATATTACAATGTGTATTGTATGCAAATCAGGAGTACCTACAATAGATTAGCTTATGGAGTATGCATTTGGGTTTTCATACTGTTCTTGTTAATATCAGGATAGATGTTTGTTGTGGAAAATCAATATCATCTCATCATCATAATTATGACTAAAAAGTGGTAGATATAAATGTGGATAATATAAGTAGATGGAAAGTGAGAGGAAGGCCAAAGAAAAGGTGGGTGGATTGTGTGAGGGACGATATGAAAAAAAGGAGTGAATGATAGAGTGACAGCTGACAGGTGAGAATTAATGAAATAAACTTGTTGCGCCGACCCCAAATGAGTAACATAGGACAAGAGCAGGAAGATGATGATCTGTTAAGTTTTGCTCATTTGTGTTTTAGTTTATACCAGCCGAAACAAAATGATTTTAATGAACTGAATATTATCAAGAGATGGCAGTCACTGCCATCAAAATAAAATACTGCCAAGACAAACGACCAACAGTCCACTTTAGCCCTGGATCAAAAGAGCTGTAAGTCAATGGGAGACGCCTTTGCTCAGCAGTAGGATGATACAGGCTAACAGTAACAATGACTGCGTTCTGTCTGGCTTATGTACATATCTCAGTTCATAAGTTTGTTCATCAAATGTAAATGAGACAACCCTATTGATAGTTCACATCCTACATCGCTCATCCCTGCTCGAAACACGATTAGCTTTCAATACTTATACCTATCCTATACCTATAGAGATGAAGATATCTTCATCATCATTTCAGCCGAAAGATGTCCACTGCTGGCCTCCCTCGAGTTACGCCACTTCGACTGAATATATAAACAGATGTGTCTCAACATAACTGTAATTTGACATCCTTTTACCAAATAAAAATGGAGCAGTGGTGGCCCCGTGGTAACAGGCACTTTCTTTTGTGTAATTTATTTCATCACTACTGCTCTCAAAACAGTGATGGAAAACATCGTGAAGAAACCGGATTTATATGTCCTAACCAACATTTGAAGACATGTGACATCTACCAATCCGTACCGGCTGGTGGTTACGTGAGGAAACCTGTGCTGTAGCAGTATAATATTATATAAGGTCCCATTAAAATAAATGGACAAACTTTTAGAAATCATTCAGACCACCAAAATAAGGACGATGTAAAAAAAAACGCAAGAAAAACGCATTAGATACTTACAAGAAAAATAATCAGTTGACGAAAATACACTAATGTGCCGGCAATTTAGGTCAAAATAAAATCACTTTAATCAGTGTTTTTGTTTTCTTAGATATTTTTAGTTAGACGTACTAGGCGCGGTTTAGTCCTTATTGAACCCCCACAATCTCTACCCCCGGCCATGTTGAACCCCTAAATGGTGTCCACGTTCATCCCCAGGGGAAGAACGTGGATTTCAATACGTTGGTTAAAATTTGTCCATCTATTTTCATGGGACCCTGTATAGGCTGATTATGCTATGCTGTGTTTATGTTATGTTTAGGTCATCAACCTGGGAATTCCAATGTCCTCAAGTGAAACGAGTTACCGGAGTAAAAATATATAAATATTCAAATGTAACTAAGCACAATAGAAAGATTCCTACATAATCCGGAAAAATCTAGGCAGCTGACGAACATACTATCAAAAGATGCAGACTCATTTCCTGATACTACGTTTTCTTATAAGTATCCATCTTCATTGGAAAACGCATTAAAATGCAAAATACTTAGAATGCAAGTCGATTATTTTATGATCTCATAAATAACGTGGATGATCATTGACCACAACTTGTATCATCATTGATAATTCGGTTATTGAAATACCTTTAGGTGTAGGGATGCGGAAACTTTGAAGAACTGGGGTATTTTGTATTAATGTATTTTCCTATGCAAGGCAGATGTGAGTGTACACGCCGGGAGACGCCCTAGGAGGACAGCCTGAACTGGAAAATACACATTGTATCCGAATGGCGTTCTGTAGTTTCTGCCTACCCCAATGGGAAGAAAGCGTGAGTTTATGTACGTGTATGAGTATATATATTTTCCTATTATATCTTCTAGATGGTTTGGGGTTTGGGCAACGTTGATCAGTCAGTCAGTGTGTGCGTGAGTCAGGATTTTTCTTTTTTGTATGTATTGGTGATAATAGGAAGCTTGTGGCTAAGTAATAACAGCCGATCGATCGACCCGTGCGGGTCGATCGATCAGGTTAAGCTACGCCTGCCGCGGTTGGTCCGTGAATAGGTGACCATCTTTACATACCAAGACCCATCCGTGCCTCAGAAAGCACTTTAAGCCGTTGGTCCCGGCTGTCATTCGTGGATCTTTGACAGTCGTTAGGGGTCGTCAAAAGCCCGAAAGTCTGACAACCAGTCTTAGCAAGGGGTTTCGTATTACCCAGTAACTGGGTTGTGGAGGTCAGATAGGCAGTCGCGCCATGTAATATACTGGTACTCAGCTGCGTCCGGTTAAGACTGGAGGCCGTTCCCAACGTAGTTGGGAAAAGGTTAGATAGATGAGGCAGATGATGGTGATAATAGTAGGTCATATCTAATTATATTAAGCCGCATCTAGTCAGTCTGAAAGTTATCTCCAAGACATTGCGTAACACAATCTCAATCTGAATCATTTTGAAGGATTGCTAATCCATTGCTTTATATAGGGTGACTGGTAATTAGTGACCGATACTTAAACACGTGATTGTACTCATGATAACAAACAACTTTTATTGTGGGACCAAACCTGAAATTGCGAAAAAAAATCTGCTGTTCAGTACATTTTGACCAGTTAGGCGAACACAAACGACTAAACAGCAGATTTTTTTTCGTGTTTAGGTATCGGTCACTAATTACCAGTCACCCTATATATTCGAAACATTTGTTTGCTCAACAGTGTAAGTAACGCAGTGAATGTTCTTGAACTGTCAAAATGAAAGCCATTGCTACGGTACTGATAGTGTGTTACACCATTGCCCCACAGTTCTGCACAACTCTAGCAAATAGCAATAATATTCACTTATTGCATTGGGTTTGCCCATAATGTTTTAAGTCGTGATCTTGCTCGACAAACACGTCATGTGGTGAATACCTACAAGAACTCATAATGAACTGCAAACCCTAATATAGTGCGTTTATAGAATGCTAATCTTAGCTGCGGTTTTTACGCTTATTAGCTTGGGAGTACTAAGTACTGAAAAGCACAAACAAAATCAAAATAGATGAATAATACTGAAGTGGTGTGTGGTTTAGTTTCCTGCAAAAGATTGACGCTTAAAGGCCTATTCAAACCTAAGCGGTATTCGCTACCGTCTGCGGTAGAGAAAACCGAGTGGGTATGCGGTAATATTACTGTTCACACCAAAGCGGATTTCGCAATCCTTGTGGGTACCTATAATACCAAGTTCGAGTTTCGCTCAGGAATTACCTAAAGAAGTTTTTGTTTAGTTATTGTTTCGCCCAACAAGTGAAACAATACCTATGCGGTTCTATGGCACCAACTATTCCGCTCTAGCCGCGGAACTTGATACTAAATACCCTGAGCGAAACCCGCGCGGTTTGTACCTCAACCCACAGCGGCAGCGAATACTGCTTAGGTTTGAATAGACACACAATGCACAATGCAACATACAGCAGCAGTATGACGCAGCAATGTCACGCAGCATTGCTGCCGTGCTCAGAATGTAATCTCATATAAACCTATGGGAGAGAATATATGGGGACCAGTAGTGGTGCGGCAGCACTGCTGCGTGCTGCCGAGATCGGAATCATGCCTTTTTATGCATCATCCATCCTTACGTAGGATATGCAATGGATTTAAACCTAAAAGCAAGTCATGCTAAAGAGATACGCTGTAACGTACGTCGTGACTAAATGATGACCAATTTGTTTTATGGTCACGGCGCGGCAATATAGTTTTTTGTTTTAATCAGTGAGTCAGGCTGAGGCAACATTATTTTATGACGTTTGAACTTCGGTCTGTGTAGTAAAGTCTAAATAATTTTTAATCTATAATAATAAATATTATATTGATCATTGGGCACCATTGTATGAAAACTATAACCACGCTGCGCGCTATAGAGAAATAAAATAGGGTGGAACAGACAAATTAATGAAAAATTAAAGTGTATTTTTCCAAGTGTGTTGTCTGTATATTTTTTTTAACAACAACAACAACAATTAATTTCTTAGGCTCTAGACAGACGGACTGCAATCCAACCGCAAATTGCAGTTCGGATGCAGTTTGAATGCAGTTGACACGACTGCAATAGAACTCAACTCATTCAAACTGCATCCGAACTGCAATTTGCGGTTGGATTGCAGTTGAAATGCGGTCCGTCTGTCACGCATTATTATTAACTAAACCGCTGGTCCTAGAGACATGAAAATTGGATGGTGTGTTCTTTGTGAAGAGTAGGTATCCACTAAGAAAGGGTTTTTCGAAATTCCACCCCTTTTTTTTTTTTTTTTTTTGGATGGGAAATCATCTAATGACTCCTCCCGCTCTGGGTGGAGCGGAAGGGAGTGTCAGACTCTTACTGACTAAAACCCACCCGTGTTCCTTCCTTAGCCCTTTGTGTTCCGGGGCAGCGGTAACCCTTTCGGACGATCCCGCTACCCCGGCAGGCTTCGGCCCTGGCGGGCCCCTTCCTTAATGCTGACATCTCTTTGAGGCGCGCGTGGAACACATACGTAATTCCACCCCTAAGAGGGTGAATGGGGGCAGAGTGAAATTTCACGCAGACGAAGTTGCGGGCAGAAGCTAGTATTTAAATATATTCATCTCTTTTCAAATAATAATTAGGCGCCATGAACAAAACTCGTAAAATACGGGCTTGTTCTAAAAAACGTACCTAGGTATTGCTGATTCTTAAAAAAAATAACACAACAAAACCGCCATTTAAATCAAATCAAGTGCAAAAAATGAATTTTTCCGACTCCGAAATACGCCCTTGACCTTCAAGCAAAGCATTATGCATATATCTCAAGGGCAAACGTGATTGTGTCAGATGATTCTAAGTACGATATTTATTTATTTATAAATAAACTATTGTTAAAGTTGCGAGTGGGTGTTTGTTTGTTTGTTACTTTTTGACAGGAAACTTACCGAATGCATTTTTAGCGCTTCTAGATGAGATTTCTAGCTAAATAATTACAATTGCACGGGTCGATCGAAGGTAAGGCTACGTTTCTTGCGGTTGGTTCTTGGATGGGTGACCATCCATTACAAATCGAGACCCCTCCATGCCTCGGAAAGCACGTTATTGCATTAGTCCCGGCTGTCATTCGTTCTGTAATTTTGACAGTCGTTACGGTCAGTAGAAGCCCGAAAGCCTGGCCTCATACCAAGGGCTATCGTGTTGTGTTACCCAATAACTGGCTTGTAGAGGTCAAATAGGAAGTCGCTCCATGTAAAATACTGGTATACAGCTGCATCCGGTTAGACTGGAAGCTAACCCCAACATTGTTGGGAACAGGCTACGCAGATTAAGATGAGATTTGTGATTATAGAATGACGCTTGTTAAAATGGAAACAGTTGTTTGTGGTTGAAGCTAATTTGTGTATGGATAGCATACAAAATTGCGAAAGCGTGTCTGTCCGTTCCACTTTTGCAACTAAACCACAGATTGGCACCCGTAAAACATATTTTGTTTTTGAATGCTGTGGTTCGACTGCTTAACCAAAGAAATGTTGCTACTCGTATAATCTTAGTTTTGAAAATATTTTGCTAGTTGCTAGTATCAAGAAGGGAATAATGCAGATCTAATGTAGTAGGTGTTGATGCATCAGAATGTTGCATGCATCAGAATGACTTATTAACTGAAATAAGAAAAGCCACTTAAGTTGTTGATCTACGGAAAGAAACGGTCATAATGTTTTACCTGCAGTTTCTTTAAGTAATACGGGGTTACCTAAGTTAATACGGGGATAATTCACCCGCACAGATCGGTACCGACTTGTCTTACCCGGGAACCCGAGTCTTTATGTAATATAAGGACTCTTATGCATACAAAATATGAGGAGCAAAGCCACGGTCGAAACAAGTCGTCAGAACACAAGATTCAAACACAATGCGTTCTTTTTTCCTCCCACACTTATGTTGATCATTTACATTATTACAAAATTATTACCATTGAGTAGTAATGAATACAGCAGTTGTTAAACCGTTGAGATATTAATTGGTCGTTGATACCTTATACATATCTTGAAGGCCAAAATTGGAACTAACGTTGCCATCTTTTTTTGTCAATACAATTTCTGTGACAATTTCACAAATGTTTACCAACAACGCCCCTGTCAATGTCATCCAGGCGCTAAAAGATCCTTGTAGCATTTTTTCTTGAAGTTACGGATTGACGTGGAATGTCAGTAAATTATTATTATTTCGTTTATTTATTAATTTTTCCTAATCTTATACATTTTAAAATATTTCTTAAAATAGAAATAATAAGTATAAAAACATTTTAAAATATAAAAAATAGTGGTCCGCCGATGTCGGGAGTAGGGTCCAAGCTATAGGAGGTTAGGGTTCCAGAAATAGGAACCTCCTCACAATGCGAGCCGTATCGAGGAGTAGGTACTGCCTTCTAAATCAGGCCTTTGATCCAACCGCCTAACGACAGCCTCGAGAGATCTTGACCAAGGCTTTTGGCCATCAGGCCATTGGCCGATATGAAAATCGGCACAATGACAGCCGAGCTCTCATTTCACATGTCAACAACCTCGTGTGCTAAGTCAAGATATTTTGTTTTTAGATCTTTGTTAAATAATTAATGATTGGTTTGAATGAAATTGAATTACTCGTATTTATCAATGAAACTTAGATACATGATATCTTCGAAACTATGCATTTTTGGACCACATATTCTATTACTATTATTTTTACAAGAATATAACCCTTATCCTTACATACTGTTGCTTTGTTTACGTTCATAAATCTGGTCATACATGCCGGTTGCGAGTACCTACTACGCACCTGACCTTCCTGAAGAACAATAAGGTCACTTTATGTCCTTCTAGGGCGTCCCTTCCCAGCGTCACCAGCCGAACTCGAATTCAAAAAAGGGCTCAACGGCTACCTCACAAAAAAAAAAGAATAAAACAAAAAATAATTAAGCCAGATATTTACATACCCTCCGACTGCAAAAAACCCACACTTCAATTTGATTTATTTTGCGATAATACGCATGAAGACCGTTTCCATTAATGTTTTTAACGCTGCGTTTATAATTTTCTAGTTACAAGATTGATAATCATTGTGTTTACAAATATTAATTTAGCGATTATCAGAAATTGAGTATGGTTTTCGCTAACGGTTGGTAAAATGCCGACGGCGATTGAGGAAGGATTACCTCCACCTTTAGTCACCTGTAACATTGAACAGATTGGTGATGTGCTGTCGAGTAGACCAAGTTGGAGTACGTACCAGTCCTCCTGGACGAATTTCGGTCATGGCGGCCACTCCAAGCGACTAGCCATCAACGCAGCAGATGTCATAGTGCACAAGTGTCAGCGCAAATACAGGTGCAGTCCCTCTTACGTCACTAGGCCGATGGGACGGCAATCCGACACGACCGGAGAGGAGATCAGGCACGGAGTTCCTGGGACATCATTCCGACAACTTCCAAACACCGGGGTACTGCTGAGAATTTCCTAATGTGGGTTTTGGTTTTTTTTTTTTAATGTGCGTCTTGTTTGTGCGGATTTAAAAAAAAAAATCTTTGTTCCTAATGGAAAACCCAATTACAGTTTGCTCGACCTAGGAGTCGAACCCAGGACTCCACGCTCAGCAATCGCGCTTGTAACTAAGAGACCACAAGGTAAGTTGAAGTAAAAAATACCACCGAGTCCTTTTATGCTTCATGCCAGAACAGTACACAGCAATGCACCTGGGTTTCCGTGGCAGAAAGGTATATCCAGAAGAATTCTTTTCAATCCTAGCTCCTTAAGTAGAATTTTTAAATTCTGTTTCATGTTTTACTACTATACCAGAGTAACAACGAAGTGAAAAAACTGTTAGAGTTATTTTTGACAGATTCACTGAAAATGATTGTGAACATCCTAAATATACGGGAATTTCTCCTCTGGTGTGAAAAGATGGTTAGTCTCTAACGGTGATTAATTTTTTCAAAATAAACTATAGTATGAGTCAGATAACGTTTTAAATTGTAGAATAGATTTTGATCAATTCATTCTGTGACTTGTTACATTCTAAGCTACCTATAGGATTTCCTTAGACGGGTTTCGGTATTTAATTATTACCAGTTTTAATACATATATATTTGAATAGTGTCTTTGGGAGATTGGACTGCGAACTTTTAATTTTATATTTTTGTCCACATTTAGATGAGGGTAAGGTTCCGGAGTGGCGACCGCGTGCCGGAAGACGTGGCGTTAGAAGGCCTCCCACAAGGTGGACCGATGACTTGGTGAAGGCCGCAGAAATTCGCTGGATGCGAGAAGCACAGACTTTCAGAGCTTAGGGCAGGCCTATGTTCAGCAGATGGAGGCCAGCAGGCAACGGGTGCGGGGGCACCCTTACCTGTATTGCACAGGCTTCTACCAGTGTCGGACGGGAATGGCCAGGTGTCCCCGGCCATTCCCGTAGCCCCCCAACATGGGGGGCATGCGGGGCCCGCCAGCTAGGCGGGCATGCGCCGGGAGGGTTGTGGAAGTAAAGGCTGAGCCGGTTTCCCATGGCCCTCCCATCACGGCGATGTGGGTACACCGCTGAGTTTTAGTGGGTATACTGTCGGTGCCATTCCGACAGGAGTCCCACATACCCTGTCTCGACCCCCGCGAGCGAGGATGCGTAATGCATTTCTCAGCGAAAAAAAAAAAAAAAAAAAGGCCTATGTTCAGCACTTCCAGCAGTGGACGTCTTTCGACTAAAATGATGATAATGGTGATGATGAAGATCCTGAGAGTGAGAAATGATTACTGGCTGCACGTGCGACCCAATTATTAATCAAAAGCCACTTAAAATTATATTTTAACTCCTAAGTTAAACAGACTATTTTGCATCTGCTAGAGTGTCCTAATTGTCCGTTTTCCTGTACCCTTGACGATCTGAACAACGTCTCTGATACCACAATTAATGTGGCCACCTACTGAGCCCAAACAGAACCGCTGATACGAAAAGAAGAAGACCAGCTTGAACCTCGAATTTTTTGCCATCGAAGCAGCCATTTTGGAATTTTTGCTAGACACGTGCGATAAGGTTAAGGATTTTTGTCATCCTGCTAAATATATTTGATATTGGATTTATGCACAATGATTTTTGATTTCTGTCACGTTTGACCTTCAAAATACTTATAAACAAGTTTCAGAAACCGGATTTGATTATTCTCACTTTTTGCTTATTTTATTTAGGACATGGAATAAGTAGTATGAAGTGAATATTTTGGATGATTTTGCGTTTAATTTCCGTACAAAATTATTTGTACTTCGAGTTTAAGTTCGTCATGGTTTAGCCAGGTTCAGCGATGTCTGGCTGTACCTAATAATTTATTGGTTTCAATGTCAATATCTTTATTTAAACCTTTTTTTTATCTGCTACTATGCTTTTATCAATTCAGTTATATCATCATCTGCCTAGCCTTTCTCTAACTAATTTGGGGTCGGCCTCCAGTCTAACCAGGTGCAGCTGAATACCATTATTTTACATGAAACGACTGCCTATCTGACCTCCACAATCCATTTACTGCGTAATACGATACCCCATGGTAAGACTGGTTATCAGACTTTCGGGCTCGACATTTTAGTCATATTTTCCAGTAAGTATTAATTTTGTGATTAATTTCTTAAATATTGCTTAGCTACATATTTTTCCTGAATGTATTTCTCTCGGATCACATCTTGTGTGTCTAGATTATAAATTATCTAACGAAAAATTAAGAGAAAGTGATATCCTCTGTACGTTTCTCTGTAAGTTTGGTAGACGAGCGTAAATACAACATGAAAAATCTTGAAACTTAATTGATTTTACAAAACTACACAACATTAAACATAACATCACGCCTGTAATCTCCAAGGGCCAGGCAGAGCTATTCTGTAAAAATCTCATTGTGGAAACTTGGGCGAAGTGAGCTGTAATTCCACCTAATGATGGAACCTAATGCTAGGGATTGACACTATTGACAGCTCAGTTGAGATTGATAAGGAATAGATCGGTTGTACTTACACGTACAACTATACGTACTACACTTCGCCAGGTATGTTGTAAGTCCCACGTAATGGGGGGTGAGCGTTTTGCAATCAACAAGGCACAAATCCAGACTCCAGGCTGCTGCTGAGAAATTCCTGATGAAAAAACCCAATAATAATAATAATAAATATGTATGCCTAAATCTCCGAACTAACTAGACGAAAACAAACATTACTTAGAAGAGCGTTTCCGTCATATTTATAACGGACGTCATGAAAATCTGTCATTTTCACCAGTATTTAGCAGTCAAATAACGCTCTGATGATGATGAACCATGATAATATAATTAAAAACGATTCAAAAGCAAGACATTTCAGTTTAGGTTCCTAAACTGCATCGCTTGAACTGCTCTATGGACGTCATCGTACCAAACAAGTATGAACGAAACCAAAACTTGCGACTCAGTTTGGGACAATCGCTATCAGCAGATGGCACGGCCTAAACTGAATCGTTAAACTGACGTCATGGTACGAATTAGAAGAACAGTTCAGTTTAGGTCCTAAAATATATTGTGGTAGGCCTGCTGTATTTGAACATTACGACTGCATGTTGCGGTCACCGCTCTTTTAGGAAACGGTAGCTTTAGCCCATCTACGTGACTTCTTATCAAAGTCACAGTAGCTAATCCTCAGTAGGAAAAATCGCAAGAAAACCCAAACATAATGTAAACAACAACTAAATTGCGTAGACATGACAAATTACTGATGTTACAATCAGACATGCTTGTCCTCACGTTGCTAACGAAGGCACGTGATAACTGCAGATACTATAAAAGTTATAAAGACGCAGCTGATGCATCAGTATTTTTATCGCAACAATCCTAAGGTGAAAAGATCCTAAGAGCCAGTCTACACGGCGCGTTGCGTCAGCGTTGCGTCGACGCAGCGCTGCCGTTGCGTTGTTTTACATACAAATAACCATAGTATACACACGGTGCGCTGCGTCGTCGCAACGCACACACGACGGACACTGCAGCCCCCGAGCGAAGCGGGAGGTGTGTAATTACCTGCGACGCCGGAGCGAGCGTCACCGCTCAGTTGCATTGATAAAGAGGAGACACGCGGAAGTCTTTTTCGATTTATTGTTGCTTTTTATTTATTTATTGTGCTCACCGCAACTGCGTCAACGGAACGTTACGATTGCGTCCTAGCAATGCAACGCTGCGTTGACGCAGCGCCCGTGTGGCCGGCAATGCGTTAACATTCATGCGTTGCGACGACCGACGCAACGCGCCGTGTGGACTGGCACTAAGCCGGAGAAACTCAGCGCAGGGCACGCCACGATAGTGTCGATATGACTCAAGCACCTCACTTATAGTCAAATAAACTTTTTAAATACTCTGTCAATCTGATTCGATGTAAGCTCCACTTTATTCCGAACCCCGTTATTCACATCTCACGTTATTGAGCACATAGGGGCTGGTTAAAACGCAGCGTTGTCACTTCGGGTTTTACCGTCAAGGCTGGGCTTACTGAATGATGTGCTATGTATGCTATTTGTCATTTGCAATTTTCCTATTAGTAATTCATTGTTTTCATTTTGGTCTGCGGGTTGTGTTGTTTCTGCGGGGTAATTGCGTAACATACGAGCATCATTTAGTAGTAATGGCTTTTATTTTGACAGTTCAACAACATTCATTGCGTTATTTACGTTGTGGAGCTAAAACATTTTTCGGACTTATGGAGCAATGGATTAGCAATATCCGTCAAAATTATTCAGATTGAGATTGATAGCGTGTTACGCAACTAGGGTTTTGGTTTGGATATTAAGACTTATTTTTATTTATTTAAACTTATAGGGGGATAATTGGGATAATATGCTGACTGGCCTTTTGTGTGATTTCTCCTTTGCATAGCTACTCGTATGTAGCATTGCCAATATTAAATATTAGATAGTGGAAAATGTACTCCCCTACCTATACCTGTTTTACGTAGGTACTTAAAGTCTGAATTTGTACCCGATTGTGGACATTAGACTCACCCCCTGTAACATGGGACTTAAACACGACTTGCAAAATCAAGGTGTGTACCTACTAATAGATACACCCCTGTCGAACCCTTCGTGAATTACAGGGTTATGTTTATAAGCGTTTAGGTACTTTAAGTATATAAGTAGGTAAGCTTTGGTGGATTAATCGGGGCTGGGTGTAGGGTAGTAGTTTCTTTTACAAAGGCAGTACAAAATATACATACACATAAATAAAATTGAAGTGTGTTCGTAATATAAAAAAAAACTTATTTACAAAAAAAAAACAACAAAAAAAAACACTACAAAGTGAAAAATAACTTTGATTTCGGAATTCGGTGTCAAAAAACGAAAATGCGGAACCAGCGACACCGACTTCCGAAATTAAAGTTTCACTTTGTAGTGTTTTTTTTTTGAAGTCGGTTGTTTTTTTTTGTAAAAAAGTTTTTATTTTTCACTGTTTAGCTGTACATACCCCACCCCACATTGAAGAATTGAAGACACCGACTCGAAGAATCATCAAAACTCGCATAGAAATGCCCGAGAAGAAGTACATTTATGCATATAACTTCGTACTTAAGAATAATTACCTCATGTATTATATACTAAAACCCTCTTGAAAGTATGTAGATCACATTCATGAAATAATTATCAAAATTGGTTCATAAGTTTTTGAGAAAATCGTGGACATACAATCATCATACATACATACATACGGGTCTAATACAGAACCTCCTTTTTTGAAGTCTTTTAATAACAGCTTTTCGTCTCTGATTATGTTATTAAAATAATAATACCTACTAACAATAAAACAATTTCTAAGCATTTTGTGTATCTGTCTGTTTGTTCCGGTTATTGTCCTAAACGGCTGGACCGATGTTGATGAAATTTGGCATGGGGATATTTTGAAACCTGGGGAAGGACGTAGGCTTTTTATCAACATTCCACGCGGGCGAAACCGCGGACGGAAGCTAGTTCCAAATAAACGCTGAACCACTACTGGCAGTTTTCTCCTTCGCTTAGCTTTCAGTGTAACCTTTCGTTGTGAAAGTTGCATCAAGGTGCAATGTACCAGATTGACCGACCCAAATAAACAAAACGTGAGAAACACGTGATTTTTTAATGGCCCTATCAATGTTTATCTTTTAAAAGGTTTTTTTAAATACCCAAAACTGTGCGGGTGGCGTTGCTTGTGGAAATGATTCCAAATTTTTTGTCGTTCTGTTCTGATTCATTCTGAATTTAACTAAGGTTTGTATTGCTGTAAAAAGACCTGTTGAAGATCACGGGTATCCGCTGGATGTGAAAAGCACCGAACCGGTTGATGGTGATGTGACGGTTCTTGGAAGAAGTCTATGTCCAGCAGTCTTTCGGCTGAAATGATGATGAAGATGTTAAAACTATCAAGCCAGAGGTTAATAGACAGCGTAGGTCTAACCGGATGCAGCTGAAAACCAGTACATGAAGCCTATCTGAACTTCACAGCCCCGTTACTGGGTAACCCCTTGTTAATACTGGTTGTCAGACTTTTAAGCTTCTAACTACCCGTAACGACTGTCAAAAACAGTCAGATCTACGAATGCCAGCAGGAACCAACGGACGTGTTCACCCATCTCGGACCGACATCGGCAAACAGCCTAAACTTCGATCGACCCGGCGGCTATTATTAAGCCACGAGCCCCATACATACAATATCTTTATAATAAAGAACCTGTTTGTTAATAGAAGCTGTACTAGGTCATCATCATCATTTCAACCGAAATACGTTCACTGCTGGACATAGGCCTGCACCTGGCACTAGGCACTGCACCGCCACGTGTCGTCCGGTTCTGTGCTTCCCACATCCAGCGGATTCCTACGGCCTTCACAAGCTGAAGAATGTAGAATAATATATTATATCTACACCCATGCTATAAATCCTCTATAAAAGTTTCTGACAGTTAGCTTATTGCCAACATTAAAACAACCAGTGTCATAGTAACCATAATATCACCGAAACGAGTGTTATAATGTTGTAGGTACTAAATTTCATTATGCAACTCCTTTGCTTTTCTATCCCTTCCTTACTCATCAAACAGCCACATTCTCACTACTGAATTCGTGGTATCTTTATGAATTAAAAACAAGTGCGAGTCGGACTCGCACACGAAGGGTTCCGTACCACCGTACAATATTTATTTTAACACTACATATTATATAAAAAATCACGTTTGTTGTATGGGAGCCCCCCTTAAATATTTATTTTATTTTAATTTTATTATTAAAACAAAAATACAACTGAGTATTTTGTGAATATTTCAAGTGCCTACCTGTTCCCATTATTGATATCGAGCAAAAAAGGGAAAAAAATAGCGTTTGTTGTATGGGAGCCCCCCATAAATATTTATTTTATTTTGTTTTTAGTATTTGTTGTTATAGTGGCAACAGAAATACATAATTTGTGAAAATTTCAACTGTCTAGCTATCGCGGTTCTTGAGATACAGCCTGGTGACAGACAGACGGACGGACAGATAGCGAAGTCTTAGTAATAGGGTCCCGTTTTTACCCTTCGGGTACGGAACCCTAAAAAGAACATTGTCATGCACGCACGTTTCACTACCATAAAGCCGTAATAAAAAAAAAAACTTGTAGGTTATTAGAATTCACGTCGTATCCCGCCATTTTTGTTCGATATTAGTATTGCAATTTGTTACTTTGTTGTTTACTAAAATGAGTGATACTACAAGCTTTGATACCCAGCAATTAAACTTTTCCTGAATTTACATAGAGTTCTTACAACACTGTACAACACCCTATAGTTTCAGAACCTTTTATAGAGGATTCATATCATGGGTGTAGATAAAGTTTTGTATGCAACTGTACATAGGTATTAAAACACTCATGTGATAGATACTATTGTCAAACTCGTGTTTTAATACCCCTTATTATACAACAATTGTACAAATAACTAATATTCTACATAAAATGTTATATTTGTAATAACCACTAAAAAAGCATAACAATAGATATTAATAGCTAATGTTCAAAAGGCTAATAATATTTTAATTTTGATTGTTATTTCCTTATTGATTACGTTGGGAAAACCCGTGGCTCACCGGCATTTGTTTACTAAGCCGTCCAAACTAACTTGTATAATTATGTAAGTATTATGTAACCTTTAATGACCTACTCAAAATACCCAAAATAAAAAAGTCTACATAACTTGTGAAGTCGTGACGCAATCATCGAACTCATTCGTTTTGGAAATTCAAGTTTTTGTCTCTCGTGTCGCACGAACTACATAAGTCAGACTACTAGGTATTATTGCGTACACTATTATTACTAGAACTAGCTATTATTATTTATTACTAGCGACCCACCCCTGCTTCGTACGGGTTTTAGTGGCTTAACAAAACATCGTTTATTTTTTGTGCGTAAGTTTAATATTACTTAATGTATTATTATAAGTATGTTTTTTTTACTAGTCTACGCTGTCCCACTCCTGGGCTAAGGCCTACCCTTCGCTGAGAGCCGCACGCCTCAGCCGCCGCGGGAGACGCTACGGGCGTCGGGAGCCGCGTGACGACTCCCGGCCACCGTAGGCGCGGGCCTGCGGACGGAGAGTAATGGGTAGCTCTCCGTCCGATCAGGACCAGGCCCGTGCCGGACGGCGCGTATGTGTTCCACGCGCGCCTCAAAGAGATGTCAGCATAAAGGAAGGGGCCCGCCAGGGCCGAAGCCTGCCGGGGTAGCGGGATCGTCCGAAAGGGTTACCGTTGCCCCGGAACAGAAAGGGCTAAGGAAGGAACACGGGTGGGTTTTAGTCAGTAAGAGTCTGACACTCCCTTCCGCTCCACCCAGAGCGAGAGGAGTCATTAGATGATTTCCCATCCAACAAAAAAAAAAAAAAAAAGGCCTCCCGTCGCTCCTTTCATCTTCCGTGAGCCCGCGTGTTCTCCTTCCAGTTTTGACGGAGCCTATCCAGCTAGTTCCGCTATCTCCTTCTTTTTTTTTATCGTGTGGAAATCCTCATGAATGTCCACCACCCTGGAGTGGGTGGAGGGGTCTGTCGTCCCGCTATCGCCTTCGTGATCTGCCGCGACCCCGCTTCACTGTCTCAGGGCACCAATTCTCTGCAATTTGGGCCCACGTTTATCCAGCATGCGGCAGACATGTCCTGCTCAGTCCTATTTAAGTTTGGCAGCCTTTTGAGCCACGCAATGTATTATTATATCTCCACATAATATAACATTCCGTAAAAAAGAAAGTAATAGTGTAAACGATAGTGAAATCTGCATCAAAATCCATTGCGTAGTTTAGAAGAGCAACTCGGTCCCACACAGACACGAAAAGCGACTTTTGATTGATAATATGTTTACCTAGATGTAGATAAATATAATATAATAGGTAGGTATATAATGTTTCCACAGCAAGCCTCCTCTTAGTGAGAGGAGTTCCTCACGCCATGTTAAAAATATAATAATACTAGCAGCGCTTCGCGGTTTCGCAGATAAAAAGTATCCTATGTGTTAATCCTGGTTATAAACCATCTGTGTGCCAAATTTCATCCAAATCCGTTCAGTGGTTTTTGCGTGAAAGAGTAACAAACATCCATCCATCCATCCTCACAAACTTTTGCGTTTATAAAATTACTAGCTGCGCCCCGCGGTTTCACCCGCATAAGTCTCGATCCCGTGGGAATATCGGGATAAAAAGTATCCTATGTCCTTTCCCGGGACTCAAGCTATCTCTATACCAAATTTCATCTAAATCGGTTTAGCGGTTTAGGCGTGAAAAGGTAACATACAGACAGACAGACAGAGTAACTTTCGAATTTATAATATTAGTATGGATAGTATGGATTATTACTAAGAAGTATGGATTATTATTAAGTAGGACGTCGCGAAAAAGTATCTCTTTTTAGAGATTTACGATTTTCATCGTAGAACCAGAACAACGCCATCTACATTGTGCGTATGTATACAATTTTTGGACATGGTTTTCCTCAATTTTCTGAGCTGCAGCAGCGTAGGCAGCATCTTAGTTACGTTAATGGTTTGTTAAGTGCTAAACAGATGGCGTTGAAATGAAAATGGTTATAGCTGTGACTTTCTTTAGAATATTGATTGAGATGTTTGTAGCTGGTATTATTTAAATGTCATACAATAATAATTATTATAAGTAATTAATTATCACGAATGCATTTAAAAGTAAGAACTCAACTGACTACATTCAACTAACTGTCTTCGACCGACTCTCATTTTTATTCAAAAGAGATCTAGATAATTTACAAATGCTTTGACTTCATAGACTGTCAATTAAGAAACTTTTAATCTAGGTAGCGCTATGTAGAAGACTCATCACCAACAATAATAAAAACATATTAGGTACTCGAGTTGACTAGCTCTTTCAGCCTCCAATTAAAACGCCAAGTTAGTTGAAAAGTTGAGTTTCATAGTGTCCAATTTAATCATTTGCAAGGACAAATCATTATTTCCAACCATTTTGGGGTCGGTTTCCAGTCTAAACGGATGCAGCTGGATATCGTATTATTCTTGAAGCGACTGCTTATCTGACCTTCACAACCCAGTTACTGGGTAACCTAAAACCCTTTAGTAAGACCGGTTTTCAGACTGTCAGGCTTCTGAGTACCCGTAACGACTGTCGTATAGACCTACGAATGACAGCCAGGATCGAGGTACGTACGTAGGTGTCTTGGTATAAAATGGAAGATCACCTATCCACAAACCAACTCCGGAAAGCATTATCTTGACCGATCGACCAGCACAGCTGTTACTGAGCATCAAGCTGCGAGCCCAATATTGCAAATAGTGCCTATACTAATAAATTAGCAAGGTGACACCAATACCCATCAATTTGATAAATTAATAACCCAGTATAACGTCAAGTCACTCACAAGAAGAAGACCTACTTAAGCATCCCACGCAAGTCTTACGAAACTTTTACATGTGTTATCTTTTTCGTCCACATAGTGTATGTAAGGAACATATTTCTCAAACGCCTACAGGGTAAGTACAAGCATTTATCGTGATTTAACAAATTGGAGCCGTTCCCTTTTCAATGGCCTTAGTTGTAAGGTAACTGGTGGGTAGCTGTTTGGGAGCTAGAGTTGCAAAAAAATACGCGATCTTTTTTAAAATGTAATTTTGTAGAACCTACAATCATGATCTGACCACGATAATGTCAGAATTTTTAAGAGACTGTGACCTCTGAATTTATTTCTTCTTAGAGTAGTCGCACAGGAAACTTCTAAGGGCAGTTACGCACTACGTCCGATCCGAATCCGAGAAATAGTCCATCGTCCTATTTGTTCGGATCTATTGCGCAACCCTTCATACAAATATGACAATGGTCACTTCGAACCGGCATTTCTCGGATTCGGATCGGATGTAGTGCGAAACCGCTCTTACTCATCTAGTTTTTAAATATTATTTGAAAGTGTTTTTTTTTAAACTTGTTTACTAAATAAATACCTGGCACTTATCATTTTGTTAAACTTTTAAGCCCCCCGTTAGCCCCTTTTATCGAATGAACTGGATATTTTGAAGAATCAAAGCGATTCTGATTAAAATCATTTTGAAGTACATTATACGAAAATGAAATCGAAATAATTATGTAGATTGTAGATTGTACTAAAATCTTTTCGGATCGATGCCCGTTCCTTCATAAAAATAATAATATTGTTAATTGTTGCATAAAATAAACATTATGTTTTTTTACTTAAGTACTTACATAATACCATCTTTAACATCATAATACGGCTTTTATATGGTGTACATAATAAAGAGTATTCTATTCTATTCTATTCTTTTTTACGTACAAAATACCTAACGAAATTTATTCATATTCATTTAACATTTAATAAATAACAAAATTAGTATGTCTAATAATAAAATAAAAACTGTGTGGCAAGTAATTAACAAAGAAACTGGAAACACAAAACAGCGAGATCAGAATGAGTTGTCCCTAAAAATTGATAATGAAACCATTTCAGATAAGTTGAAAGTTGCTGAGACACTAGAACATTTCTTTACCAACATACCAATAGAGGTTACGAAATCTCTCCCCTCATCACCTATGTTAGCTGAAGCTCTTCTTAAAGAAAACTTTAATAAGGATATTCCAAGCTTTGAATTCAAGCCCATTTCTGTTGCCACAATTAAAAAAGCGTTTAAAAGTCTTAACATAAAAAACACTGAAGACTTATGGGGGATTTCTGTTAAGGTTCTCGGAGATATTATTGACACAATTGCCCCTGCCCTAACAGGCATATTTAATCAATGTTTAGACAGCGGTACGTTTCCTGACCTAATGAAACATAGTAAAGTAGTACCAATTTTCAAATCGGGTAGTAAGTTTGATCCCTCCAATTATAGACCTATATCTGTGCTACCAGCATTGAGCAAAATCTATGAAAAAATCATGCTGGACCAGATGTTGTCACATTTTAACTCAAATGGGATTTTACATAGTCGCCAGTTTGGTTTCACGAAAGGTAGGTCGACGACGGACGCGGGAGCAAAACTCATCAGTCACATTTTGGAATCCTGGGAGAAGTCCCAGGATGCAATTGGCATTTTCTGTGACCTCTCAAAAGCGTTTGACTGCGTTGACCATAATACACTGCTCTGTAAATTATACCATTACGGAATTCGTGGACAAGCTGCTGATCTTGTTCTTTCCTACCTATCAAAACGGCAGCAAAAAGTAAACGTTAACGGGGCGACGTCATCGGGGTCTCTAGTTAAGATGGGCGTGCCTCAAGGCTCAATTCTTGGCCCTTTCTTATTTCTAGTATATATTAATGACCTTCCTTACATGATGGCTAACTTATCGGATATCATTTTATTCGCTGATGACACTTTCCTTATTTTTAAAATAGATAGAAAAGATACGGATGTCTTACATGTCAACGATAGTCTGGCTGTTCTTTCGAAATGGTTTGCAGCTAATAATCTTTTACTTAATGCGAACAAAACTAAATGTCTTAAGTTCTCATTACCAAATGTACCTCAAGTGGATCTGAATTTAAAACTTGATGGCAAAAAACTAGATGCTATTACGGAAACTGTATTTCTGGGAATTACTTTAGATTCAAAATTACAATGGGGCGCACACATTAGAGCTCTTTCAGGTAGATTAAGTTCAGCTGCATTATGCAGTAAGAAAAATAAGGCAGTTGACAGATATAGCCACAGCTAGGTTAGTATACTTTGCATATTTCCACAGTATTATGTCTTATGGTGTTCTGCTGTGGGGATCGGCAGCTGACGTAGATTCAATTTTCATTTTACAAAAGAGGGCAATCCGCGCAATATATAAAATGGGTCCTCGCGAGTCTCTTAGAAACAAATTTAAAGAAATTGATATACTAACTCTGCCTTCTCTTTACATTTTAGAAAGTATTTTGTATGTTCGCAAAAACTTAGGACTTTTCAAAATAAGAAGCGATTTCCATAATATAAATACACGCAGTAAAAATGAAATTGTGATACCTAAATTTAGACTAACTAAAACTAGCAAGTCATTTCTTGTAAACAGCATCCGTTTTTATAACAAGTTGCCAAAGTCGGTTACAGAACTTAGCGATGGAAAGTTCAAAACCCTCATCAAACGAGTCCTTATCAAAAAAGCATATTATAAGATTAAAGACTACGTTGAAGACAAGGTAGTTTGGCAATAATTCCTTCTGCACATGTGGCTTCCCTGGCACCTCTTTGACGGCATAAGTTCTACGTAAATGTCTATTAACTGCTCTCAAATTACGATGTTTATTTTTTATTTGTACATACTTCTATGACATAATCTTTTTATTATTTGACATTATATACAGACAATTTTAATTTTTCACCTCTTTCTTAGTTGAAATGGCAATCATATCTCTTGGTTTTAGTAGATTTTTATATTTTGTTTATCCTTTTGATACATCCTTATTTTGTAAATGTGAGGACTTTGTAAGCCTTGTAGACTAGATCTGTAGACCATTTTTTATTTTTATCAAGTACCTGGTACTTGTTGACAGGCCTACGCTGTCCTCCCATACCTACTGTAACTCGAAAACATTGTAAAAGCCAATTATTTTTAAAAGAGTAACCATGGAGTTTCTTGCCGGTTCTTCTCCATAGGAAACGACCAATTGGAACCGTGCACCTAGCTTCTGACGTTTCATAAGTGCCCATGTTGGTTTATGTGAAATAAAAATATTTTGATTTTGATTTTGATTCTTTTTGGACGCAAGCTCCTCAACCATAACGGCTAACAATTGCAAGATAATGCCCTCGTAAAATCCCATGTCTTTTGTTTAAAAGATATACGTTTGTATAGATAGCTTTGTTTTGCATGTACTTGCTAAAAACTGGGTTCAATTGGAGAGAACTTATTAAGGCATTGATAAAATTGGAGGCTTGATTTATTAGTGGTATCCGTTTTATTGTTCTGTTATTAAATTAGTACAGACTGTTAGATTTGGACCGATACTTTACCTTGATAAGGTACAAACAACGTAAAGCAACGTTGAAGAAGCAGAATCTTGTATGAATAACAATTGTTTAAGGTAGGTAGGTAACGTGGGACGCCCTCAGGCTTGGTGGAGCGACAATCTTCGCAGGATGGCTGGTAGCAGCTGGATGAGAGTTGCCGAAAATCGAGTTGAATGGCGTGCAATAGGAGAGGCCTATATCCAGCAGTGGACTGCTATAGGCTGATGATGATGATGATGAAGGTAGGAGAAGAAACTGTTATCCAGGGGATAGCCTTGTGAAACCTTCTGCTTTTAAGTTTTAAAAAATGTTCTCAATTAGATAAGTGAAATCTTTGTAATTTCTTTTTTATTGGAAGCATAATTGTGTCCCACTGCTGGGAAAACGCCTCCCCTTTATCCTTCCGAACCTCCCTGTCTTGTGCGATCTCTGGCCATGTTGGCCCTGCAAACGTTATCAGATCGTCACACCACCTTGGTCGTGGTCTACTTCGACGGCGAAGCCAGGCGTCCAGTGAGTGACAATCTATGCCCATCTCTCCGGGTGCATTCGTGAGACGCGCCCGGCCCATTCCCAATATCTTTAACCATGAAAACCTTCCGCTACTGACTGCTGACGGATGACTGCCATAACCATTACGGAGGCCAATATTATTACATGTGTGAAGTGAGGCTTCATCATCTCCAGTAGAACCCATCGGCCATCCTGTTATGTGACAGATATGCAGTAACTCTGCAGCTTTGACTGCCGCTTATTTTAATATGCAAAGAAATTGAGCCAAGCTTGGCGAAACATAAACTTTCCCCAATTATGGATTTTCTGCATCGTGTACGCGTTAAGACAAAACACATGCACACACACTGAAACCCGGAACAACTCTGTAAGTAAGCCATACAAATATTTGATCACACGTTTTGTACAAGATACTGCGAGTCAGCTGCATTTTGTTAAACTGCATAAGTAGCTACAAGGTAAGAAAAGTTGCTTAGATTTTGCAGAGAAGACTTAGATTAGATCCACTTTGTGCTATTAGGTCATCACCTCTGACCTACACACGGTGAAGAAAAACATTTTGAAGAAACCCGGGATGTCTAAAACATTCTAAGACATACGCCATACCTACACCAAACCGCACTAATAGAAAACGGCCTGCCCCCTCTTACAGAGAGCCCACAATCGCAGCAGTGGGAACGTTAAAGGCAGAGTATTTATGTCTCTGCTGCTAATTTTGTCTCGTAATGGTTTTAAGAGTAGAGGAAGACAAAAGAAGCGAGGATTACATTGTGTGAAAGATAATATTTTATTTTACTTCTGCGGAAAACTTACAGGTAGGTAACATTAGTCAAGGAAATACGAGTTAGTGTGGTGGCTACAAAGTGGGTGACTACTAAGATGACGGTTGGTAGGTATGGAAGAAGGAGATATGTTACGCCGACCACAAATCAATTGAAACAAGGCCGGCCACCCTAATTGCGGAACACACTATCAATCGGAATCTGAATAATTTTGAAGCAAATTGCTAATCCATTGCTTCATAAGTTCGAAAAATATGTCTGCTCAACACGTAAATAACGCAATGAATGTTGTTGAACTGTCAAAATGAAACCGATTCCGATTGATAAATGTGTTACGCAATTGCCCCGCGGGAGTATCATGAAGACGATGATGAATGGAAATCATTAGCATTAGCATTGCCATTCAACGTGACAATGCTGCCAGTCTTTTGGACACATTTCGGGATGACGACGATGCGGTGACAGCGACTAAAAAACAAATGGATTTATTGTATTTATTTGTATGATCTACCATATATTTAGTTAGTTATTCATTTAATTTAGTACCTAGTGTAAATAGGATTTATTCCGGTCTGATCCCCTGACCCGCCCCCCCCTCCACCCCCTCGATCCCCTGCTAGTTCATCTTCAGTTTTAAACTTTGTCTTATCGTTAGTTGCGTTATACATACCTACATTGTTTAATTATAATCATTTTAAAGTTTATGAAATAATTGAAATACGTTAAATCTTACATTGATCAGCTGGTTTTACCCACTGCAAGCCATTGAAATAACATGAATAGGTATAATTGTTTATTAACATTGAAAGTCGATTAAGTCCGCCTTTTGTTTAATACTAATGTATAAATCATTGGGACGTTACCTGCATGATTAATAGGCAAGCTACTGTATAGTAAATACTAAGATGTAATTACATGCATACATAAATTGTTTAGTGTATCTAATTGTGCGGAATCCATTTGTTTTTTTTTTTTTTTTTTTTTTTTTTTTTTTTTTTTTTTGAGTAGTATATTTTCTTTTATTCAAATTTTTATATCTATAATTTAAGATAACATATAAACTATAATAATATGTACATTTATATAAAAAAATAAGTAAAATAATCATAGGGCATCAAAGAATTCGTCCGCATCGCTGTCAACAGGAACAGTGCCCAAAAGGCTGGCAGCATTGCCACGTTGTATGGCAATGCTAATTCTTTGGCCAAGAAATAGGCCAGCCCTCTGGTCACGTGAAGAGTCGACTAACCGCTTGGCGATATCTCGAAAAACCAAGTGGGCACTCGGACCCCATGGCCCTAGTGTTTCAACCCCAAACGGCTCGAACATATAACTCCCAATTAGGTTGCAATATTTTCGCCGTTTGAGGTTTTCTGCACCTGCAGCAGCCGCCCCAGCACAGCCCACCGTGCTAGGAAGATGGGATGGCGCAAGGGTGTCGACACATGTTGCATCCCACACCAAAGGTCTGCCTAACTTCCAGGGCATTATGGTCATTCCGTCTGGTCTCTTTCCATCGTCGCGTGCCAGGCCGTTGGGTTCTAAAACAGCTGGCACCCCGGCGGTGACAAGAGCACGACGGATGATGTCATTAATGCTGGCGTGCCGTGCTATCCGGCCTGCGCTCCTACTGCAGGATAGGCCATGGTGCCCGAGGCAGTCGACAGCTTCACCGCACTGACAGCGATGCGGAGCCCCGCAAGGAGCGCCCAAACGCAGACAAGTAGCGAGCCGAAAGGTGGTGTCACCCAGCATAGTGCCTATGTTGGGTGACGGGAGTGCTTGAAGCCAGAGCCCCGACTCCCACTCACCCACAGCCAACAGGCGGGCACGCTCAGCAGAATTGGTGGACGTATTGATAAGATTATTCCGTACCAACCTGCAGAGCGGCTCATCCCACTGTCTCTGGGAAGATGGGTTTATAGGGCGATCTGTATCCGGGCAAGCCGCTTTCCAGGCGTTCTCCGCGTCGGTCAAGCACGGCACTTCACAGTCAACCAGGCAGGGAGCTAAAATTTTCCCGGTCAACTTTTCAGTGCTGTGGACAGAAGACAGGAACGCCGGTATGCTAATACTGGTAATTTTGCGGACGCCGAGGCCACCAAAACGGATGGGTAGTGTGGCTTGAAGCCACGCTCGGTCGTCCAAGGCCACATTTAGAATGGATGTTAGTGTGCTGCGAATAATTTGGTCAATTTTGTCCAAGAGGTGTGGCTGCTTCCATAAAGGTGAAGAGCGTAGAAAATACATAAAATTTGGGCCAAAACAACAGTATCTAATCAGGGTGAATGCCGAATGTAAATTAATTTTAGAGAGTCTGTCCGAAATCTCATTGAATTTTTTTATTTTTTCGTCGATGAATGGAGAAAAACTGTCTTCTAAAATTGGGGAACCTAGGAGGTGCAGTGAACTTTTGTCTAAAATTTTGATTTGTGGGGCTATTGCATTAAATTTATCTAGAGTCAATTGTCTGTCGGTAATGTCAGAAAGGTAAAGTTCACATTTTGAGGGGTTAAGGTCCAAGCCAATAGATTGAAATTCCTGTTTGAGGAGTTCGAGATCTTTCAAAACAGTGTCTACATCACCTCCTAGCGTTCCATCGTCCAAATACCACACGTTAAATTTTGAATTTAGTTTACGTATAATTGGATGAATAGCCAAACTGAAAATGACTGGCCCGAGAGGGTCACCTTGCTGGCATCCAACTGCAGATTCCAAAACATTGTCCTTATATAATAATTTGTTTTTTATATTATTATTTTTGTTATTTCATGGACCTTGCCGGCTCGAAGGCTTAAATACCAGCATCTTAAATGGGCACACTTTCGAAGTCTTAGCCGATGTCGTCTAGCTAAATAGGCGTGACAATAGTAGGTACATTATGTCATTAACTAACGTGTCAAACTACTTTGGTGCGCAAAAGTGTTTACTGTATGGCTCCAGTTATTTAGGTACAATAAATTACCAAGTGGTTGGAATCGAAAGATTTAACAACAAAGTAGACTTCGTAAATTTTTTATGGATAAAACGTACCTACTACAGTGTGACTGAGTTTTTATCAGAGAAAAGAATTGGCTACATTGCTCTGGATTGATGGATCCAGCTTTTGGTTAAATTTAAGTGAATGTTAATATAAATGTTTGCATGCCGAATGGTGAAATATGGCTGAGCTTTAACGTATCTTGACGCCTATGTATAACCTATATTTGCATAATAAATGTCTATCCTATTCATATCAAGACTCCGCGGACCACAATGACCAAACGGAAATACTGATTGGTCCTTTCTTATTCGCACTGATATTATTGTTTAGAAAACGTTACCATAAACGTCTCTGCTGATGATCACAGTTCTATCAATGATCAATTTAGGGAACATCATTTACCTAGCCTTTTTCCAACTATGTTGGGGTCGAGTTCCAGTCTAACCAGGTGTTGCTGAATACCAGTATTTTACATGGAGCGACTACCTATCCGTCCTCCACAACCGAGTTACTGGGTAACACGATATACACACGGCATGGCGGTATAAGTCTGACTGAATCTGAATGACAAATTTCCGGGATTCTGACTACCTGTAAAGTCTGTCAATGATCCACGAACGACAGCCGGAACCAACAGTTTAATGTGCTTTCCGCGCCACAAAGGGTCACGATCAAGGGGTAGTCTTATTTCTTTTTTTTGTCTTATTTGTGTCTTTTTTTCCATTATTTAAGTCATAAAAGCAGTCATTGTTTGAAGAGCAGCAGGTGTGTTATAATCACAGACAAATAAGATATTTCAGCTTAGGCTATGTTAGCGCTGATTTCCATAGGCGCTGGTGATCCTTCACCTACCTATCAGATAGGCTGTTGTCGGCGTTTGCCATGTAATAAAAGAAAATTGGTGGATGCAGTACCTAATACCTATAAGAAGATGCAGAGACGTTTTATAAAATATCGCCTCATACCTAAATTATGCTTGACGTGATGACGCACACCACAACTATGTCTTAATAAACCGTCAATTACCACATCAAAGTCTTACCACGAAACAACAAATCTATCGGAAACCACTTGTATTTTATATACAGGAAGCGTTGTACATAATACGAACGTGATAAATGCTATAATCAACGATGACTCATCATCATACTGTTACAATGATGATAATTATATTACGTCAATTAAATATAGGTACCTACTTATTGCAAACGTGTGTATGAACAAAATTGTTATATCGAATACGGTGACTTATGCGAATTTTGAAGGACGGAGCAGAAGTCGGTTTTTATGGTTTAATCACGTGTATGTTTTTCTTACCTGTGTACTTGGAGGACATTTATGTCGGGTGGCAACAAGTCGACGATGTCTGATGATGAATCACTTAATGATGATTAGTGGTTACCACTGTCTATGCAGCCGCCCGCGCCGTGACATAGCTTGCACAGTAAGCAAGCTGAAGTGGCAGTGAGCTGGCCGTGTCTGTCGCAGTACAGATGGCCGGTGGAGCTGACGAGTCCTAGAGTGGAGACCGGGTATCGGCAGGCGTAGTGCGGGACGCCCCCCGGCTAGATGGACCGACGACCTCAAAAAGGTGGCTGGGTCGGACTGAATGAGGACGACTGAGGACAGGGGGTTGTGGCTCAGTCTGGGAGAGGCCTATAAATTATTTTATTTCTGTAAGTAGGTTTGAAAAAACACTTTATCACGTCAATTAGAGATAAATAATTACTGAGTTGACCGCCTATGGACAGTTGAAATACGAGAGGCATACATTGCTATCACAGGGACTAAGCTGAAATGCAGAAACGCATGTTATACTCGCAACAGAAATAGTTTTGGTGCTATTTCAAGGTAGTTTCCCGGACCAACCTTTTACAATGAGTTCAACACCGTTCTTAGCAAACGGTTGTCAGTCCGGTTGTCAGACGGTTGATTGCCTCGTTGATGGTCTAGCGGCGCAAGCGCAAGCGCTACTGTTGAGCATAAGGTCCTGGGTTCGATTCCCAAGTCGGGAAACGTGTTATTGGGTTTTTTATCAGTAATTGTGCCTGGAGTCTGGTTTAATTGTGCCTGATGATGACAATAGGCTCGCCCCCTATAACATGGGACTTAAACATAACTGGCGCAATGCGGGTGTACTGTAGGCCCGATAGATAGAGGTAGATTACAGGCGTTATGGCTACCTTCATCATAAGATGGTTATCAGTCCTTCGAGCTGCACGAAGCTACAGCACAAGATACCTATATAAAGTGAGAAAAGGCTACTTCGCTCTAGCCTTCCTAATTTTATTTTATTACAAAATATTTTTTTGCAGTCCCTTTTTTAGCATTAAAGAGATGTTGCGCAGAGTAGGTACTGTAGGCTTCTTATCGCCAGTTTAAACGTGGTCGTCAGTGCCGTATCAAGGATCACTGTCAAAGGTCATATCGCAAACATTCTTGCGCTTATATAACGTCTAAAATCCGGCATTCAAGGTACGCTGAAATTCGTTAAAAACTTAAAAAAACGCGGATTTGTTTTTATGTAATGATGTCATAATATAAATGGCGTGCCAAGTAAAAAACGAGACAATCACAAATATTTGTGTGGTTAAAGTATTTCATAAAATTTTATGTCAGATTTTTGTTCAAGCTTTCCGGACGTCGTCGGGTTTATGTCGATAGGTATACTGTTAAGGGTAGCGGGATTGTCCGAAAGGGTTATACCGCTGCCCCGGAACATAAAGGGCTAAGGAAGGAACACGGGTGGGTTTTAGTCAGTCAGAGTCTGACACTCCCTTCCGCTCCACCCAGAGTGGGAGGAGTCATTTGATGATTTCCCATCCACAAAAAAAAAAAGGTATTCTGTTACCGTGTTTTTACTCGAGACAAGTTTAACTTTCATTTCAATGGTATCCATTCTGTGAGGTGTGAGACAGATGTAAGATAAATCAACAATGTTGTCATCGTTTCAACTCGGCCTGTCGCAGTCCACTGCTGGTTTTAAGTCTCTTCCAAGCTACCCTACCTAACACTCTGTCCTTCACCTTCCGCATCCAGTCTGCCCCTCTACCTCTCTTAAGGTCGTCGGTCTATTTGGCTAGGGGGCGTCCCATACTACGGTTGCCGATACGCGGTGCACTCCAGGACTCGTCTGCTCCACCGGCCATATGATACGTCCTTCGACAAACATGACCAGCCCACTGCCACTTACTTACGAACAAAACAAGAAGTAACCTCATTACCTTCACAGTCGCAGTATGTCTACAAAAGCAGTGTTCTTGATCTTTTCCCGAACAGTTTTTTTTTTTATAAACTTGTCAGTGAAGTACATGCGACATTTAGTTGAATGCTAACCACTTGACAAAGCTATCGTCGTGGTAAACTACATCCAGTTAAATTGGATTAACTTTTTAGTACAGTCAGCCTCAAAAACGTTTCATCGACCAGAATTCTTAATCTTAAATCTTTACTTAATATTATATAAAGAGGTCAAATTGTTAGTTTGTATGTAGGGGGTAATCTTCGGAACTACTCTGATGCGTTTCCAAAAAATATTTTAATAATGGGAAGCTACGGTATTGCTGAGTGTCATAGGATATATTTTATGTTAAAATAAGAAATTTCAAGCGGATGAAGTCGCGGGTAGAAGCTAGTATTGTATAAATGTGAAGCTGCAATTAATTACTCAATGTGTATTGAGTATAATTTTTGAATAAACATATTATTATATCCTTTATTTCATTATTTACATATAAATTACATTTTTAAATATTAGCATATAAAATATAGAAAAACATTTAAAAATATAAAAAATAGTAGCCCACCGGCCCACCGGTATCGGGAACAGGGTCCAAGCTACCGGCGGTCAGGGCTCCAGAGAGAGGAACCTCTATTATTATTATGATATTATTATTATATTATAGTACCTACTTAATTGGAGCTACACGTTTATACAATACTGTGATGTTTACATTCAATCATAATTATGTTTTGTGGCTACATATTGATACAAAATTATGGAACATGGATTGTAGTCAATTCAATGAATTCTTGTCGATGTAGATATAGTTACCTACATCTTTTTGAGGCTAACTTACTGGTAATTCTACTTTGAAAAGACAAAGACGTTTATTCGTCGGATATGGTAGGTACAATGTTAGTTGGAATATATGGATAAGTTGCAACACATTCGCCGCTAATAGCGGCATACGAATATTTACAATGTGAACCTAATGTACACTTGGGTATAAAACCTAACTTATATACTACTTATACTCTAATAAACAATACAAAATGGACATTTTATACTCTAATATACAATATAAAATAAAAACACAATATTAACAACATTTATATTATACAACTAAATAAATCTACCAACTTCAAATTACAGAAGATCTCAAAGACACAAATAATAATAATCCATGAAGTTATTAGACCGACTGACTGATTAGTTAACTACTTAAGGACCAAAAAAACTCAGTTTTTTGGTCCTTCGGTAGAAGCGAGTTGTTTTTATAAAGATGCAGTTTTGCGATTTGCTCACAATAAGGTCGTCATGATAAAACTATGCAATCGTTTCTCGTTTACCTTTGAACACTTGTAAATACTCACGATTTAGTCTGACATCTGTCTATCGTTTAAGTCATGAAGGTGATGCAGTAATGAGACAGGACTGTAAATGGGTTTGCTACATAATAGTTTTGCCATTGAATCTTCGAATGTAAAATTCAGTCGATTTGATAGATTATTAAAAGTAAGATAGTTATATTTATGTTTTCATAACTTAAAAAGCTAACAGTCTTAGGGCTGATTTTACCTAAGTCATACCTACATTTTTTATACGCGGAATAAAATTTACGTCTGACAGTTCCAGTCTAGAAAATTTTTCAAAAATTCAAAATTTATTCTCAGGATAAGACTTATTCTAGGTATAAAGGTTTAGTGAAATTCGCCCTTAAAATAATAATATGTACAAGTGTCTAAAAAGGAGGGGAAATAATCAAAGGGCATAAAAAAATCGCTGAAATAATCGTTGACAACAGGAAAAGTACCCAAAAGGCTGACAGCATTGTCACGTTATATGGCAATGCTGACTATTTGGCCAAAAAAAGGCCAGCCCTCTGGTCACGTGAAGAGTTGATCAATCGCTAGGCGATGTCTCGAAAAACTAAGTGAGCACTCGGACCCCATGGTCCTAGTGTTTAAACCCGAACATACGTATAAATTTCAAAAAGATTGGATTATTTAAACGTATGTGGTCTGTCATTATTTATTTATAGCTTGTGGTGTCTTTTTGTATTGCAAATGCCTGCTAGAGCTAATATCGACCAATCCTGTATTGATGTCAAGCTCGTCGCCATCTTTATCAGGGTTTCTGGTCGAACAAAATGAGTCATCGACAAGAGAAGAAGGACGTTGGACGTTGTCTGGTAGCCACGTAGTGTTCCTGGGAATCAACTCAGCCTATAACAGTTCACTGCGGAACATAGGCCTCTCCCAGGCTGCGTCACAACACTTTGTTCTCTGCCTTCCGCATCCAGTCTGTCCCAGCCACCTTATAAAGTCGTCGTGTATTTGAGGATTATATCAAATATAGCTGAATAAGCAGGATTTCATGACATAATTTAATTACTAATTATGCTTCTCGGACCTTTTTCCTGTGGGGTAATGCTCATGGATACACTCTGGGGAGAACGGAGGGTTATATCGCACTCCTACTGACTAATGACGAATTTCACTCATATTATATTGTAGTCTTTTACTAATGAAACTGAACACGATCAGGTTCAAGACTCAAGAGCTGTCAGTGTCATCATAGTTACGGAATATTGACACTGACAGCTCTCGAAGGCGGTTTAGATGAGTTGATTGTGATCAATTTCATTAGTGAACAATTGGTGAAATTCGCCCTAGGTCAGCTTCTTCTATCTCATGGTCTCAGAACACAGAAAGGCCATCTAGTTACGCAAGAATGAACTCACGAACTCTTGATCTTTAATAAAATTATGAATTTAATTATTCAGCATACATCTTGCATAATTATCGGATCACAATAAACAGTCATTTATTTTTTTGAAATAACGATATCAGTACCTATATCTTCAATTTTGAAACGTAGGAATTAATTTAAAATGTTAGGCCATAAATAAATTATTCTAGGACGAATCAATTAAAATAATCGAAATTGAAGCACTCGAATATAAATCATCTCTTTAATTAAATACATAGCCTTATCGGGCACAATGTTTTTCTGATTTTGAGGTCTTCGCGTTCGCTAAAAGAGTAAATTAATTATAAAGGAAGGCTTGAAGTCTAAGCATTGACTTATATATTACTAGCGTAATTGAGTCTAAGTAATTTGTGTGTACATACCTGCCTAGAGGAAAAAGTAACAGCTCCGCGGGGCATACAGGCGTCCTGTTTTATTAGTAATTTATGTATAGATTAATATAACATATCATGTAAGTTTCTATGGAAGTTTAGGCAGAGGTGAGAGAAGTTTTAGTGTGCCTAGAAGGTACACATACATTTCGCCAGTTATGTTTGAGTAACATGTAATAGGTGGCGAACCTATTGCCATCAACCGGGTACAAATCCAGACTCCGGTCTGCTAGTAAGAATTTTTTGTAGGAACTACCCAATAACACTTTGCCAGACCTGGGATTCGAACCCAATACCTCATGATCAGCAGCTTTGTTAAATTATCATCATCATTTTAACCAAAAGACGTCCGCTGCTGGACATAATCCTCTCCCAAGCATCGCCACTTCGACCGGTTCTGCGTTTCTGGCATGCAGCGGATTCCTGCGGCCTGCTCCAGGTCATCGGTCCACCTTGTAGGCCTTCCAACGCTGCAATGATGTTACGTTAAATAATAAATAATTATTTCCATATATCTTCTTCTTTCTACTGTAGGAATCTGCTGGATGCGAGAAGCACAGAATCGGTCGAAGTGGGATGCTTGGGGAGCCCTATATATGTCCAGCAGTGGACATCTTTCGGCTATTTCAGCTTTATGATGATGATAATTATAATCTTAATTGTTAGCAAGATATCTATTTATAGTTTTTATGACTATTGAGATAAAGTCTAAAGTCTACTAATGACTTTTTAACTGCCCTTGCAGAGGTCATAATATTATGCAACTCGCATTGTTGTTTTATTCAATGTCGTGAAGAAAAAAATCTCTGTATAAAAGTGTTAAAAGGATGTTGTAATTATTTGCAAATGTCGTTTCGTGGATATTTTTGAGGTCGATTGTAAAACTATTTGCTATACTTACAAACTTCATCACACATACATATTATGACGAGATAAATGGTTCTACCAGACTGTCGGTAATTATTCAATTTTAGGTTTTTTTTTTTAAATTCCGTGTCGCATTTTTTCTGAATTTCAGTCACATTTGATTGTAAAGTCCATGAAATTATTTGGTCGACAAATTGACTACCAACTTAGGTAAATTGTCCTTATATTAAAATCACAACTTCTTTGACACTTGCATGAATGGGTACAACACGGCAAATTGACGTAGAGTGGCGGAGGTTTCTTGAAAACGGTCAAAAAGTTGGTTACCTTTACCCGACTGTAGTCTTGTCTGAGATCTTGGTTTAAAAACGGTTGGAGCACATAATATATCTATTTATATAAAAGAAATTCGGTTTAGTTACACCATTTATAACTCAAGAACCATTGGACCGATTTTTATGATCTTTGGTTTGTTAGATTTGTTTCCGTAGCAGAATAACTATTAAAACATGGGGAAAATTCACAAAGAAAAAAATATTTTCTCATACATTTTGTATGGATCGGATTTTTGATTCTGAGGCGGTACAAAGTTCGCCGGGTCAACTAGTTTAAAATAATCACTAGCAGAAAAAGGTAATCATAATTACCTACAATTTTCCAAAGTCCGTCTCTAATAATCCAAAAAACTATGGAACCAGTAAAAACACAAGTTATAAATAATAAAACATTTAATAACTTAATTACATACAATTATAATTAACTAAAATTATTCACAGTAATTATGCCTAACGTAAGAACTGTGCAACATGGCAATTTAATTTATGGTGTTATAACTGTTATAAGTCATGGCTATAATTTACATACCAAACTAGTATTAATCAAACGATCTTTATTTTCATTAGGTATGCGACTCATCTTTTCATCAACATCAGTAGCATTGAAATTATAATTATGTTTCAAAGTGACTTTGACGTTAGCAAGTTCTTTATGAATTGATTTTGCGAAATTATTGAACCATTATTATAATAATTACGAAACTGTTATGAAACGCGTCAAAGATTGCAATTATTTAGATTTCAATTAGTATGACAATTAGGAAATAATATTTTTTCATCACAGTAGGTACTGGACAATTGACGTCCAAATGATTTTACAATGTTTTTTTTTTTAATTTATATCGGTTACAATAATAAGGAAAACATTTTGTTTATTTTATTATATTGTTTGAAAATACATTTGTTGCGTAATGTATGTAACGATAAAGCAATTATGTGTTTTAAACAATAAGGAAATAGATGCTCCATAAAAATAAACCTCTCTTCTCGAAAGACCAATAAGATTGTAGTTTTGAGACTTCACAGCCGGTTAGAAATCTAATATTTGTTGGTATTTGTTTGTTTATTTGACGCAGACTTTTGGTAACTACAATAATAACGAGCTGGACTATTATTATATTGTCTAGCAAATAATTTGATTCTGACTATGAATAAATGGTTCACAGGGGTAAAGAATCGACCACGCCGGCCGCGTGGTGGATTACAGCTCACACGCTCTCGCAGACAGAAGGCCTGTATTCCAGCATTGGGAAGCGTGGGTTCATTATAGGCTGATAATGCTATGCTAATGTGTGGATACATAAAACATCGACAGTTGACAAAACAATGACGTTTTTAGGTATTAGTCTGTTGTCTGTCTTGGCGCTGTTTTTCATGAAGGTCACTCTTCTCTCATTGTTTATATTTTACATACAATTCACTGCATTGTTTTACAAATTCCGCGTTTCCGAATTTTATGCTGAATATTTTAAAATTATTGTCTTTATTTTTTTTCTTCACTAGGTACTACGGAAATGTCCATGTTTTTAACACCATACTCTTTTAACTGTAAATACGTATCACAATTTTTATAATCACTAAGAAATTACACTACAGACGGCTCCCCATACACTCCAGCAAACAGAATCACGTTGCAACTTCTCTGCGTGATTAAAAATATAAACTCCTTGTTGGCTTCAAACCTTTGACCTAGTATCCTATCTTCTAAGCCAACGACTGTTGCAGCTGCTGCTACAGTACCTTCTTCTGTAACTTCAATATCTACATTCTGGATTGATGAAGTCACATATAAAGGATTATCAGCAATACCAGGCAGCTTCGCCTTTGTCCTGTCAAATATCGAGTGTATACCTGAATACATTAGCGGTGGGATCAAATCCAATCTTGATGATAGTCTGAATCTAGGTATGTAAGTATCAATCGCTGGTGAAGTGCCTTGTATTCTAAACTCTGTCATCCAATTCTGTGACTTAGTTGCTAGGTTTTTGAGTACAGTCTTGACTGATATGCCATCGTATGGTAGAAGGATCATCATTGAGAAATCCTCGTTTTTCCCGTACGTCATTTCCAGAACTTGTGCACTGATTTCGTCGGAGTCTCCTACGAAGTGAGGAGCTTTGTGGTACATCATGTTCACTTGTCCAATGGTCTTCCCTTGCGAATTGTAGAAGGCTTCTACCTTCGTTTGTGTTGGGTCGAAAGGATGCGTCCAGTTAGCTTTGAAGAACAAGGCATCGATCAACACCATGCGTAAGTTTTCCAAATCTTGCGGCTTCACTGCGTTCAGAATTCTTCCATCAGTAGCGTAGCAGATAAACAAGTTAATATCATGAGCTAATTCAGTCGTGTTCTGAGTTTCAGATGAATATATCGACATATCGTACCGTAAAGCAGACTCACAGAATTCATCGTGTACTTTTGTCGCACATTCTGTAAACATAGCCGACTGTCCTTTCACTATGACATCCTGGTACTGCGACTTCAAGACATCATTGGCAGCTGAATGCAAACACTGGGTTTTCCTCAAATCCTTGGGTAATCTCAACGCACTCACTAATTCAGAAAACGTTTCTCCTGAAGATCCTTCAGCTAGTAACGAGAATATACTCCAGACAGAGAGTGGAGACAAAGCAATGTTCTTTGTTCCAAAATTCTCTTGAAACGCGTAAGTATTTTCTAGTAATTGTAAGGTGAATTCATTGACGGGTGTGAAATCTATTGGAGACGCGGACCGCGCGGCTGCGGCGCCTATGAAGGCTAAGAGCGTCCACGTTACGATCATCGTTCCGCGATCTTTAGCGAACACTGATCGTTCTCCGTTCTCACGTGCGGACTGCACAATGAATATAATTTAACTGGTTAGGTAACGTTTGTTTGTACCTTTATGTATAGTATAACATGAGACGTTCAGTAGAGGGATGGTTTAGCCGGAGACTAGCGTCACATGCGTTGTTATGTGGTAAATTGCTGGAGGGACCTTGAAAAGATTTATGGTCAATGAACGTCGAAAAATGGTGAAGGATTTCGCTTATTGGTCCTTAGTTACTCCTATTACGTGTGAATTATTTATAATTTTTGGTGCGGAAACTAATCTATTTTTTAATGTGAATTTAAATGTTTTCCTCGTATTTACGTCCCATAAAGCTGTTTACTACAATACATTTACTAGGTCATTTAAATTACGCAAATTACAGGGCAGTAATTTTCCTTTCGATATACATATTACGTGTTCTCTCGACAGGGTCTCTCAGAGAAATAGTCAACAGGCTTTCTTCCTTTTGGCCGATGCAGCCAAAAGGATCTGGAGTAGCGACTGCGTATTGGAAGACGTAGGAATTGATGATTTATTTCATTGGAAGGCCTCCCACAAGATGGACCTATGACCTGGTGATAGCCTATGTCTAGATATGACAAGCACAGACCATATAATATTGGTAGAACAAATAATTTTTATCAGAATGAAATAGGTCAATATTTGCTTATTAATTTTGATTGCATTATTAAGATTTGATATCGAATGAATTGAAGCTGCAGGACAAATATTTGCGAATCCTTCAGGCTTATTTTTAAATCTAGATGAGTGTGTTAATGATTTGTTTAGGCAGAGAATCCTCATACGTGGTAATATGAATGTAAGGACTGACAATTATATCTTGATCTGTGATTAAATATCAATTTACGGACTTTGTTTCATTGAAAATACCTATTTGACCGCCTAGTTTGTCGAATCTAGACGTCACTCTTCATCTTTTTCTCAATACGTGAATCAACTGTGTCTAGTAAAAAGTAAAATCGCACTAACCTAAAAAAGGTTTTTTGTTATATCTATATATATTTTTTCGTGGTGGAGACCACGCTTTTTTATTAAGGTACCATAATGTTATTAAAAATATAAAAAAAAAATATTATTATAAAAACGTCTATGTAAAGATTACCCATATTTGCAAAGAATGATTTGATTTAGATTTCGCAAGTGAGTATACTGAGCTTGAGGGTTCGATTCTCAGGGTATGTTAAGTGTTCTTAGGTTTTTTCAGCAGGAATTTTTCATTAGCAGCCTGGAGTCTGTATTTGTGCCCGTTTATTGCAATAGGTGAGCTCCTTATTACATGGGATTTAAACGTGTCTGATGGTATGTTGGCGCAGATAACTACTTTATCTGCCTACCAGCAGTGCCAAGTTATTTTGGTCAGTAGAATGTTTGTTTATTTTCAAATAGCGTGCAAATAATTATAAGTGATTTGAGTGACAAACTAGGTCAAATAAGTATGTTGACTTTTTTTTTGCTAAACGTACTAGGTAGTGTGTGATGACTTGATAAGGCTGGTATGTCCTCGCATTTCATTGATAATTATGATGGTAAATATTCCGTCAGATTTATTGGTTTAACGATTCCAAATGCGTCTCTAAGGCTGGATTTAGTGCTCGACCGAGACGGTCAGCGCTGAAATCGGTCGCGTACAGATTTACAAATGGACTCGCGCTCGCTGAACATTTCTATGGTGCTACACTATACTCGTCCATTTATCGTCAGCGTCTTGGTACGCGTGTCTGACGGTACGCGATCGACGTCTCAGCGTAAGAGGAATTCCAGGCCTTACTTAGGACCAAATGCTTCCACAAATAGCAGGATGGAAGATGACATATTCTATCATATCATAAGAAATACGAGGTGTTGAATGAATAGGCTTTGCTATTTTAATTAATTATAACAAATGTTTTATAAAATGACTTACGAAATATTGTTAATTTTCACATCAACTTAAATGTATTTTAATTTTTGTATTTGTGTTTATCTACGTATTGTACTAAACTGCGGAACCTAGCAACACGAAACGAATTAATACTACGCAGTCAAACAAGGTTCAGAGCTGTAGTGGTCATAGGTTCGAACCCAGACAGGCGCTTCACTTTGTGTAAGTAATTTCATCACCACTGCTCTCAAAAGGGTGAAGGAAAACATCGTGAGAAAACCAGCATGTCATAGAACCAAAAATTCAAAGACATGTGACATCTACCAACCCGCACTGGGCTCGCGTGGTAGATTACAGCCCATTAGTTCTCGAAGAGGAAGCCTGTATCCCAGCAGTGGGAACATCATAGGCTGATTATGCTGAATCAAACAAACAAAAATTACTTTATTACACTTAATAGCGTCAAAGCGGATCCTATTAGTAACGATTGTTTAATTTAAGTTTTTGTTCCAAAATTACTAACGATTAAAATATTCAACAAAGTATCGATGATCGGTGTTTGTGAAACAAATTATATACTTAAATCATATAGGTGAATCGTGCGCCTATAATTTCGCGCTAATCGGTAGAAAAAATTGTGGCGTGTCTGTGGCTCCGTTGTGGTGTGTTCCGTATGTTGTTACTTATATGTAAAACTTAATAGACAAGTAAATGGTGGCAGAGCAGTGGTGGCTCAGTGGTAACGGACACGACTTACGTGTTGTAGGTCGTAATTTTCCCAATCAACTTTGAACCTTATGCTTTAGCGATAAAGTTGAAAATCTATTAAAGAAATTTGACAGATTGTGGTAGCTTGATATGCTGGCGTCTGTACAACGTTTATTAGTAAGGAAGTTAAGGTAAAAAAATCGAATTTAGAAAAAAGTAAAGTAACCACAACCCTAGACACAATCTTGCATACTTACTTAATAATACAGGTAATTGCAGGCTTTACTTAGACTGACCGGTTATTTGGTTTTCTTGTTCTACGGTCCCCAAATAATTACGGAACTGAGTAGAACGTTTTTGCAAAAAGATGCCAATTTAGTGAATCAGCACTATATGCGTTCGGTCACACTTTTAAACATGTGTGTTTTTTTATATATAAATAACAGAAAAAAAGTTATACGTAGGTAGGTATATCGTTTAGTGTGCAAAAACTCATCTTTGTAGTTAAGCTTAATAATAAACAGAAATAAAGCAGAGAAACTTATTACAACATCTAGCAAAAAAAGGGCTCGGACACCAGTTACAATATGTGATGGGTTCCAATTACAAGGGCATCCACAGTATATTGCAAAATTTGTTTTCTGAATGTGGTCTTTTTAGTCGATAAGGACCAATAAAAAAATTTGTTTAGCTAAGAAAATAATTTTAATTCGACTTTTCATGCTGACGAAAGAAGCAAGCATAAAATAAAATATCATCATCATTTTGCCGTTTTTCCAACTATGTTGGGGTCGGCTTCCAGTGTAACCGAATGCAGCTGAGTAGGTACCAGTATACATGGAGCGACTGCCTATCTGACCTCCACAACCAAGTTACTGGATAATACGAAACCTCTGGATAAGACTGTTTATCAGACTTTCGGGCTTCTGACGAACCGTAACGACTGTCAAAGATCCACGAATGACAGCCGGGACCAACGACTTAACGTGCTCTCCGAGGCACAGAGGGAACTTGGTATGTAAAGAGGGTCACCCAACAAACCAACCATAGCAAGCGTAGCTTGATCTGATCTGATCTATCGACCCGTGCGGCTGTTATTACTTAGCCACAAGCCCCATAAAATAAAATGTATACTTTAGGCTCAAAAATCATTAATAATATTGAACAAAAATCTACATCCGAAATCAAAAATAGCTTTATCTTCTACTTAGCCTTTTCCGAACTCCGTTGGGGTCGGCTTCTAGTCTAACAGGATGCAACTCAATACCAGTATCATCTAACTGTATGTATGCATACTCGTAGTAAGGAAATTAGATTATAGTGGTATTGAGCTGCATCCGGTTAGACTGGAAGCCGACCCCAACGGAGTTCGGAAAAGGCTAAGTAGATGATGATGGTATTAAGGAAGTTCCGTTTACCGAAATACGGTAGTCCATGACATACAAGCTTTGTATTTGATGACATTATCCTTCCCTTTCTACGCGAAACCTTGATCGAACCACACGCATTCACTGTGTACGATGCAACTATACCTACTACTATTTTAACATTTACTTCAAGTATAAAAATCAAGTCGCTTGCATAAAAATAACAATATTGTATTATTCATCATTTTCATGTCGTGATGACCGTTCCGTTTCTTATCTGATCCTCATCTTACGGCCCAAGTTGAGAGTTCAAACCCTGTGACTTTTTCAAAATTATACGTACCTTTCTAATTTGGTTAATTTTCTTAGACACCACTGACTCACGGTGAAGGGAAACATCGTGAGGAAGCTTATACGCCGATTATGATAGAAAGGGCTGGTTTTTTAAATATTCCAGATATTTTAAATAAATGTGACATCCTGTTTGCATCAATAGTAATAATTTTTATTAAGACTAAAAGAAAAACCAATCTTAGTTTTTTTCATCATGCAAAAAAACCTGATCGAAAACCTTTATCTAAGCAATCAAAAAATCATCTGCTGTGTATTATAACATTTGCAACATCAATGTCGAGTTCAACGTAATCAATCAATCATGTAATTTATTTATACAAATGATTTTGAGATTATTTACGTATTGAATTCGGCTGTTTGTCAACATCTCTCTTTCAGGGCATGTGATGAAAACCTTTAAGCCATAAGTAATTGCCAAATGTAACCATTTAATACCTTCTAATCTTCATCATCATCACCCTGAGCCCATTCCGGTCCACTGCTGAACATCATTATCATAATCATCTACAGCTCGACTATACTGCAGCTTGACATAGGCCTTTCCAATCGCACGCCATTTAACTCAGTCCTCGGTTAGTCGCTTCCAGCTGTTGAGGCTACTTCGACGGAACGGCAGCAAAGTGTGGATGTCGAGCTGAGTCGCTAACTATGCTCTACCTCCTATCCTGCCCTCTGTCCTCCAAAACATGTAGACAAAGTGACCTCTGCGCTGTCACCGATAACGCCGTAGAAGTGGCGAAGTTTTGGGCCAACAGAATAACTGTCGTGACATAGACACGAAGATGAAGAAGATCCAGCTATTTCCAGCTACCTTGCGAAGATTGTCGCTCCACCTGGTAGGTATATACTTGTAACAGATTTTCTGCTTCGTCTTTGTGACTGGTTTCTACACCTGATGTATTTTATTATATTTAGCATCAATACGTTAAATAGTTTTTTGTCGTCAGAGGAGACGTCTTAAACTGGGAGACCTTCAAAATAACAATCGAATATCAAGACATGTAACTTGATCGCCCGACCAAGCAATGACTGCTTTAAAGGTATCCAAGATGGTGCTGAAAATCTAACTTATTTCCAAAACCTCGCATCAAAAATGCATCATTGACCATCTTCTGAACATTGTCAGTTTTCGTGGCAAATTGTCATATTATAATTTTTCCAGTCAATGCCGCAAGCAAGGTCCCTTCCTGCACTCATCATTTTCCTCTCATCATTTTCCTGTCCGATAAGTTAAATTATTCCAAACATGTCGTTAAGTGGAAGCTGACTGAGTGATGCATGACTACTCAAAATGTTATAATTTAACAAACATTGTTTCGGCTGTCTGTCGGTTGGTATCTACTTGAAGTCAAAATTGAAAAATGTGTTTTTGTATTTAAGGAATACCTGTGCGAAAAATGTCGCGAGGAAAGTTTTGAGTATGAATGTAGATGGCTATAGAGTAGAGGAAGACCAAAGTATCGATGAATGGACTGTGTGAAAGATCATATGGCTATAGAAAGGGGTGACTATGGAGATGGCGACTAGTGTAGCAGTATGGAAGAAAAAGTTAAATTGGGATAAAGGCAAGAGAGAATGATGAATAGTCAACTTCCTAAAGAATATTGGATCTTCTTTTTCTTCCTTTCGGCATGAACAAATGTCATGTTTGCCCACATAAGTAACAATAGATATTATATTATTATCTTGTTGTATAAAGTCTCTCTGTTCATACACGAAATCTCTTATGCGGTCATTGTATTCATCATTACGAACAACTTTTACTATGGGACCAAACATGAAATCGCCAAAAAAAAATTCAGCTGTTCCCTACATTCATTATGTTTGCGTAACTCGTCAAAATGTTGATTTATGTAAGTAATTGGTTTCTTAAGCCGTGTAAATAAAATAAATAAATAACAGCAGATTTTTTTTGCGTTTTCACGTTTTGTCCTATAGTAAAAGTTGTTCATAATGATGAGAACAATGACCCCTTCAGATATTTCGTATATAACCTTATGTTGTAAAATCTTGTTCAACAATATCTTCAACCTTCAAGTTAATAATTTGTAAACATCTATGTTTTCCATCTACTTTGTACCTATACTTCTATTCTGGTTTGACCTATTTTTGGCTATTTCTATTCTACCATCAATCAACCAACCTTAATACTGCAATAGATTTTGGTTTAAAAGAATCATCTTTAAAGATTTTTGTAGTGATTTATTCACTTACACGAGAATATAGTTCATGTAGTAGAATGTAGATAACAATTTGCCGTTATAAGTCCCAGAAATAAAGATTTCTAAATTCGGAGACATGTGACATCTACCAACCTGCACTGGGCTCGCGTGGTGGATTATGGGCTAGGGCCCACTCCCTCCCATAGAGAGGAGGCCTGTGTTCCAGCAGTGGGAACATTGTAGGCTGATTATCCTATTCTTAAGTCCCAGAAATGTCTTATAGTGACAAACTAAATACCGCCGGGATTTAAATAAAGCAGTTAATAGGTAACAACTTGTTAACTATTTTATTTAATTGCAAAGGTATTTAGATTTACTTAATTAAAATAGACATTAATTTAAATAATTGTAAACATTTATGTTCCGTCATTATCATTGACAATGGTTTCCGTCCGTAAGGTTCAATGTGACTAAAGTACTTACTTGTAATTGTAATTACTGTGAGATCATCATTGAAGGGTACGGGGGTACCTAATGATTTAAAGTTATTTTTCCTTTAAGTGTCATTATCACACTATAATAATATACCGTGTTTTTGTGCGAGAATCGATGACATTGTTGACATATATATTATTATAAGCAATGGGACCATAATGGGACAGTCACGAGCTAATCGATAATATTATTTATTTTTCGCTTCAATCAGAAATTGATATTTCTTTATTGTACCTTGGAAGGAAGAACATCTGGACACAACATACATTATAACGGTAAACGACAGTCTTATCAGAGATAAAACAATCCCCCATTTTATCAGACTACACCAAAGCCAAAAAAGGGTTGTTTTAGTGTTTATTCTGGGGCCAAGTCTGTTATTCTCAATTATTGGTCCTTATGACAACCATATAATGTTACCATTTTGCTAAAAGTTCGTAATCTCCTTATCAAACTGGTAAGTTGTGTTAGTGGTCAAAAGTAATATCAAAATAAAAGAGTTTCACAATAATTTGTTCTTCTTTACTTATTAAAAAATAACAAATTATTGTTATTCTCTTTTATTTCAATCATTCGTTTGCCAACCGGGGTGATTACCTATAATATTGTTCCCTAGGTACTCGTGACGAGATCAATGACAATGTTTTTTTGTTTACCATTTTTGCAAGAAATAACAAGAATCCAGAGCTGCAGTATACGGTATTTCCTAAGTATTTGACAAATAAAATGACGCAGTATGAAAAGCCCAACTTTCTGAAATCAGGGTCGCCGGTTCCCACATCCGTTTCTGAAGGTTCAAAATGTATCACAACAAATTTTGTTATCCTATTAGGGATTTCTGTAGGTCATGGAGGTGTAAACTCGGTGGCATGATCTAAGAATAGACTGCATGGGATTCCCTTACATCGATTAGGTACTAATAGGCAATGGTTTTGATTTCAACAGTGGTAGACCGCGAAATTTAAATTTTCTTACGTTTTTATGCAATTTGCAGGTCAGTGTCAGGTTGTATCTTGATCAAAATTTTATTCGGGGCTATAACAGGTACGTATTTACAGAATTATAATCATTAGAACCATTAATACATCTTTCTAAGTTAGATTTGTACCATAACCACTTTTCCATAAGAGGTTTGTTCTTATGATATAATTCTAACTTAGAAATATATATTAATGACGACTCACATTATGGTCAGTATGGAAAATATTCTGATTTAAAAGAGTGTCCATAAGGTTTCTTGCCCATGCTTCTACTACGCTTTGGAACAGGCAACTAGCATCATCTTCCTAACGTCACCCCTTGGACAATTCAAAAATGCCTGTAATCGGTTTCAATTGAAATTAATTCTTTGATGTTGTGTTTGGTCCAGTAACCTTCTTTAAGTTTATCTTATTCTGGTCTGGCTATCCTGCTATTTCGCGAGACTACTTCTTGGGGTAGCAAGTAGGTACTAAAAATTAGTAGATATGATTTGAGTTTATTTGTATTATAATATAGGTAGATATATCATCATCATCATTTTTCAGCCTAACGAGATCCACTGTTAGACATAGGCATCCTTCAAGCGCCGTTTATTTGTATTGTTTTTAGTTCATTAGAGGGGCTCGTGAGTAAGTAATAACAGCCGCACGGATCGGCCAGGTTAAGCTACGCTAGCTGCGGTTGGTCCGTGGATTGGGTGCCATCTTTACATGTTAAAACCCCTCACTGTCTCGGAAAGCAAGTTAAGCCATCGGCCCCGGCTGTCATTTCTGGATCTTTAACAGTTGTGTTAGTAGCCCGACAGTCTGACAACCAGTCTTAACAAGGGGTGTCGTATTACCCAGTAAATGGGTTGTGGAGATCAGATAGGCAGTTGCTTCATGTAAAATGCTGGTATTCAGCTGCATCCGGTTAGACTGGAAACTGACCCCAACATAGTTGGGAAAAGACTAGGCCGATGAAGATGTAATTATGTTTTTATTCTTTTGTATTAAGCTGATATATCTAACTGATACATGTTTATTTTGATGACTTGTAAGAACTTCTTACCAATAAACTATATAATATATGACTATTGGCATGTCACAATATATCTATTGGCGCCTATGTCGCGACGGTACCTAAGTATCTACCTAACCACAGCACGTAAGTCACACTGCAGTAATATTTATGTTCGAGAGAAAATGACGTCAATGTCTTTCAAAATGTTTGGAAAGGTGTGTCTTAAGACGATATCCCGACCAAAACCGCGTTTCTCTTCGTTATTCAGATGCTATTGACTCAATTATTATGAGAAATAACCACATCTGAAAGCACGTTATTAATGTTCGATATCATATCATCACATTGCACGTTATTATTTGTTTTTATATGTTACTAATACATTTAAAATCTCCTTTTAAAAAAGTGACTAAAATTATTGGTTGCATTCATCTTTTGCTAAAGTTGACGTTTTATTAACGTGAGGATTTCACCAATGGATAGATAATTTAAAAATCGAAATAATCCACGTTTTAATTTATTTAAAAAGATCGCTGTTCTTTTTTTATTAAAATAATTCCAAAAATTGTGCGTGTTCTATGATAAAGGGCAAGGTGGGAACAAATGCGCAAGGTTATTTGGTCGGGGTACCGCCTTAAAAGTAAATATAGTGAGGTTAGCGGTAGTGTGATATTTTTTTTTCTATAGTTAAGTGCAATGTATTTTATTGTTCTTGAAGGTCGGCTTTAAGATTCTTAAAAGTAATGTTGACAATGAAAACTAGTAGGTATGTTATGGAACATAAGTTGATACTTCTTGCTTGCTAGCGATCAAGCAGTTAACAACTTGCTTCGATGTTAGAATATAATCTATAATATATGGTAATGTCATAAAGGTACACTTATTCTATTTATTTTTTCTTGATTGTTCAGTTTTATTGCCTCGTTAGCCTAAAGGTCGCAAGCGCTACTGCCCGGAATGAGGTCCTAGGTTCGATTCCCGGGTCGGGCAAAGTGCTATTGAGTTTTTCCATCTGGAATTTGTCAGTAGGAGCCTGAAGTCTGGATTTGTGCCCAGTTGATGGCAATAGGCTCGCCCCTATTACATGGGACTTTAACATAACTGGCGAAATGTAGGTGTAGATATTATAGGTGCACCTCTGCCTAACCCTTCGGGGATTGCAGGCGTGATTTTATGTTAAGGGGACTACATGACCTAAAGCACGGTCACTCTCGGACTGCATAGAAAAGAAAGAGAAGCGCGATGACAGAACGCTGGCTATTGCAAAATATGAAGCAATAATCTATTTACAGAAAAATCTATTGTTTGGACTAAAAAATTAAAACACTAGTGCTTTAGTATGTTGCTTGTAGAATAATTTGACAAAAAATCAGAATGATTGTATGTAAGTAGGTATATTAGTATGGTTTTTATTGTAAAAAAAAGTTTTTAGAGGTATCTTCATGATTTTTTCTATCGTATCAAATTAGTTGTATTATGTTTTCAACGCATTATCTAACTAGCATAATATATCCTGAAGAATATCATATATTTTTCTGATTTTGTTTACTGTAGTCGATCATATACTTTGAGACATTATAAAACTTGCGTTTAGCTCCTGTAGTCCTTTACTTTTTTCGGTAAGATTAATAGAGAAGCTCAGAAGACCACAAGATTAAAAAAACTAGAATAGGAGCCAATAGGAGCCTGCAATAACCACCGCGGATTAATTGCGTAACACATTATCAGTAGCAATGGGTTTCATTTTGACAGTTCAACAAGACTCATTGCGTTATTTACGTTGTTGAGCAGACACTTTTTCGAACATATGAAGCAATGGATTAGCAATATCCTTCAAAATGATACAGATTGAGACAGATAGTGTGTGACGCAAGTAGGGTGCTGGTTAGTTTCACATCAAATTTTAAGTATTGTGTGGGTTGTAAGTTCAATGACATATTCTACCATTTTGGTTGCGATTGCATATTCAATCTATTAATTTATCTTTCTTTAATATAAATTACCAAAATAAAATCAGTCAGCTCCTGTTATAGTGTTAATTAATAGATGTGAGTTAAAGTGTGGGTGATACAATAGCGCCTTTTATGTTACAGATTATAGATTTGGTCTGTAGGTGTTATAGATAGCATTGTTACACTAATCACCGTTCACGATTTGTTTGCCAAACATGCAAACAAATATGAATATTTGGAAAAAAAAACTTTAATTCCTACACAATAAAGTTCAGTTTACGCTACAACTACAAACATTTTTATGACTTTTTAAATAGTGCTAGTCACTCTGAAATCATCTTAATTCCTACTAAAATGAAGTGATTATTTGTTTAACTTGAAACAACGACAATTGGAAACACACATTTGAATAGACCATACATACAGGTGGATGGATATCGATGCGCGACCTGTTACTACATGATTCTGAACCACCTTTTGTTGAAAATTTTCGCCAGTTCTTTAAAAAAAATCTGCTGTTTCATACACTTTGACCGCGTACGTATTGCATTTTTCTATGAAATAATAGATTTTTTTTTTGATAACTGACGAAAAATTTCTATGCTAGAATCTTTTGCTGAATTCATGGTTACAGTTTGGCCACCCTGTATATAAACCCACGTACGCACGGACGTAAAAATATCGCGCACTGGATTTCAAACTCTAGGCGCTAAGCAGTGTGTTGAAAATCCAATGCGCGAAAAAAAATCGCAGCGGGAAAAACGCGCTCGTATGTACAGACGCCAGCACATCAAGCTACCCGAAACTGTAAAATTTTCCCTATCAAAAGTTGATAATAGTAGTTGGTAGTTGTTGTTGGTAGTTGATAGTTAAATTTCAATAAATTTGACAGGTTGTATATAGTAACTTGATGTGCTGGCGTCTGTACCTGGGCTAAGTTTGCGTCTTTGAATTGATTTATTTTATTGTACAGACGCTAGCACATCAACCTACTACAATCTGTCAGATTTCTGTAATAGATTTTCAACTTTATCGCTAAAGCATAAGGTTCAATGTTGATTGGGAAAATTTGACAGTTAGGTGTAGGTTGATGTGCTGGCATCTGTACCTATGACCATTAGCAGTTGTGATGATGTAAAATTATGTAATAAAAGCCTATTTAAGTCATAAAGATCTTTTTTATAATGTAGGTAGGTTGACGTGGGATGAGTTACCTATCGTAAGATTTTTGTGTCAATTATATAATGTAGAATATTCCTTATTAAACCTACACTTTTAAATCTTTTGCTTCTTTTGCAGAATCAGCTCCTACTGCAGGGACACAGGTCTCCTCTTTGTGAGAGAGCGAGCCCCTAATCCACCTCGCGAGCCAAGTGAGTGTTGGTGGATGGCACAATGTCTTCGGATTACCATATTTTTTAATAAGGTTTCGTTTATTTGTAACTATTACCCGCATCGAAGGACCAGAAACCTCACATGTCGCACACAGAAAAACATTGTTAGCTGTTATTTTTAATCCTTGACACATATTTAATTATTATTCATAACGGATAGTAAAATGACTCACCTATTGAAATATTCCTAGATTTGCACATATTAGCAATATTATTTATTAATTTAAATATCGGTGTTAGACAATAGAATAAGGCTGGTTATAAAAGGAGCAACTAAATGTTATACTTATAGTCCGGCTGACGAGAGAACACGTTCTTACCACCTGACAGTTTTATACAAACGAATACGTGTTTTGCGAATTTGATCTTTATTAGTTACTAGAATTTTCGCATTTACAGCTGGTGTCAGGAACGTATTCTCTGCCTGACTGCAATTAGAATGTTTTTGGAATGAAGTTCCTTATCGCACGCTCCACAGAACAGATATCTGTTCAGTGGCACGCTCTGCACACAAGTGTGCAGAGCGTGCCACTGCTCTGCTCTGTCTAGCACTCATTTGCCAAGGCAAATGAGTGCTAGACCGAAAAAAGTGTAACATTTTGACCGTAACAAAGCGCAAACGGTCAAAGCGCAAGGAACTTCGTACCAACCGAGCGGCGGTGCGGCGGTGCCCTAATTGCGTAAAACAGTATTAATGACAATCTGAATCATTTTGAAGGATATTTATTGCTAATACATTGCTTCATATGTTCGAAAAATGTGTCTGCCCAACAACGTAAATAACGATATGAATGTTGTTGAACTGTCACAATGAAATCCATCGCTACTGTTAGTGTGTTACACAATTATGCCGCGGGGGTCTCTCCTCTCGACTTTTTTGACTTTTAAACATGGTTAATAGGAATGGTCGACCTCGTAATAGTTTTATTACCCTACGGTTGAATATCACTTGCACGTCATAAACTGACAAGGTCTATTTGTCTAAGTGACAGTTAGATAGTTTCAACCTTAGTGAAGTTTCAATTTACTAGGAATGAGTCTGTGGAATGAGTTCTCAGAAGTGGTAGAGCAATATCACGATATCAGCTATACAATAAAGAGTGGATGTTGGAAAGGATGGTATATGGTAAAAACCATTAAGTAAATTAATCTTGTATCTTCACGAGTTATAAGAATATGCAACATGAGTTATCTCAGAGATATTATGGAATCAGGCGTTACTTTACGGAAATCCATGACATTAAGACGTTATGTGTAATATCTAGTTTTAATTCCGTGTAATATAAACCCAGGCTTGGATGCTGGAAGCAATCTCACCTTCCCACGCTCATACAAATGCAGATGTAAGAAAGCAAGCAAAGCATCCAAGCCTGGGTTTATATTACACGGAATTAAAACTAGATATTACACATAACATCTTAATGAGTTATCTCTATTTCTCGATTCCTAAAAGTTTGTTAACCAAACTAGCATTTGAATATTCACACTCAACCTATTGAAATATTAATCCTACTCCTGATACAAGAATAATATGGCTTCGAGGCACGAAATTCTACTTATGTTTGAAGTCATCTCGATGTGTAAATATTAAGCACTCAAGCAGGCATCTATTCAACACTTGACCGTGCCAATATTGCTTAATAAAGACCCATCAATCAGTGTTGATCATTTAGCAATGAGCCTCTTTGGCATAGAGCACAAAATCGCTACAACGGCATCGACTGGAGACGGCACTGCTAATAACGTGGCGCCGAAAGTGAGATGAGCGCAACTCCTGGAGGTCTACTTACTACCTTAGCATCAAATCCGTAGTTTCGGCCGAAGTTACGGGTGTTTCTAATTTCGTATCACCTACTGACATAGTATTAATTTGGAGCCCGAATTGAGAATGAATGATAACACGATTTGACAGTTATCCTTACTCCCGATGTTTTAATGCCCGTCTGAAAAATATAATCAATCGGGTGCAGGTTTCACTCCGAAATTTCGAACTACTTTTGGACGGGCCTTAGACGGGTCTTAGACGGTCTTATGCCCGTTTTCACCATCGTTCCCTCAAACACTCCTTAACTAAGAGTCTCTTAACATAAGAGACTCCTTAAATCAGCCCCTTACCCATATGTTTTAGGACCATAAGTGTCCCTTAGGTGATGGTGAAAATGAAACTAACACTTAAAATGTCTTAAGGTCTCCCTAAATTTAAGGAACGACGGTGAAAACGGGCATTAGTCACTTAGGCCTCACGGACGCCATTCAAAGCGATCAGTTTCTATACGTCACTTGTGTCAGTGTGAGTCAACGTTGACACGCTTGTTTTGTATGGAAAGTGTTGACAGTGCGGCCACCGAGGCATCTACGTGCTCTGTGCCCTTTAGTATATCATTCACAAACTTATTTGCTAACACTTAACCTTTACCTACCTTTGTTACCAAGGCGACAGAACAGCTCAGCAATTTATATCTGTCGCACCTCTAAAGCCGTATCGTATTCATGGGAAACAAAAGTTGCGCAACATGTTTTGGTGTTGCTAAAAATGTTGTAGACTTTTTTTTTTCAAAAAAATATTGCTGCAAGAATAATGCGAAACGTTTTGCAGTCATAATCAATCATCAGACGAACTATAATGTTCCCACTGTTGAACAAAAACTCGGGTCTATCTGCGACGGGAAGTGAGCCGTATTCCACCACATGAGTCCAGTGCGGGTCAGAGGAAGAAACAAGCACAATAAAATGTCTTCCAATTGTTTGGGATCTTGACATGCCGGTTTCTTCACAACGATTTCCTTCGCCGTTTTGAGAGTTGTAGGAGCGATGAAATTTATTGCATTTAAGTAAAGTGCATGTCTGCCTGGGTTCGAACCAATACGACCTGCCACTTGTCAAGTCAAAACTTTAACAATTGGGTCACCATTGCTCTTGAAACCAAAACCTTAACCCGTTCCTTTGTTTCCAAAGCGACAGTCAGTACTCATATTTTGTCAACAGTAGCTCCGTTTGCAACCAGCCTAAAGAATCACCATGCGCACGCAAGTCCTAAATTCCTTACAATCAAGAATTACGTTACCTACTGACAGGAAAATAATATCTTTCCAATATAATTAGCATAAATATCTGTTTTATACGGGCGGAGTTTTAAAATGCAACGATTTGCATAGTTATCTTAATTTTTAGACGTTTTTTTAATTATTATGTCAGAATTGAACGTTGCATTCTTTGGTGGTTTGGTAATGCGTAAAAATGTTAGTGATTCACTATAGATTTGATTTGCAGATGCAACCGGTTGTCTAGTAGGTACTACCTATAACTAACTACCTAAAAGTCAATTTTGACGTCATGATTAGCAACAGGTTAAGATATTTTGGATGATGATGATGATAGCATAATCAGCCTAAAATGTTCTCACTGCTAGGACACAGGCCTCCTCTCTGTGAGAGGGAGAGGGCCGTAATCCACCACGCGGGCCCAGTGCGGGTTGCTAGATGTCACATGTCTACGAATTTTTGTTTTTGTTCTAGGACATGCTGGTTTTCTCACAATGTTTTCCTTCACCGTTTTAAGAACAGTGGTAATTATATTATTTACACAAATTAAGGGTCGGTTCACATCTGACGGAAGATGCGTCGCGTATTATCGGTCGCGTAACGCCAGAACAGACAATTATGTGAGAAAACATTCAACCTTTCACACTTAACCGATGATGCGTTAGTGCATCGATCGAATAAATAGAGGCAATCGAAGTTACGCTCGACGCATCTTCCGTCAGATGTGAACCGACCCTAAAGCACCTGTCGGGGTTCGAACCTACAACTCGTAAGTTGCGGCCATTACCACTGGGCCACCACTGCTCTCTGATGGTGATCTTCTGTAGGTAATACTTAATTTTGGAAATTCGCCTGCCCAACAACGTAAATAACGCAATGAATGTTGTTGAACTGTCAAAATGAAAGGCATTGACATTGTTAGTGTATTACGCCATTACCCCGCAGAGAACTTCGCGGAGACGCGAAGTTATCCGGAATATACAAGCTTCCACAAATTATTGAAATGGACCGTTAGATACAAATAAACGTTTATAGAAATAAGGATTTCTCGATTTTGATTAAGAATCATCATCACCATGTGCCTAGCCTTTTCCCAACTATGTTGGGGTCGGCTTCCACTCTCACCGGGTGCAGCTGAATACCAATATTTTTCATGAAGCAACTGCCCTGACCTCCCCAACCCAGTTACCCTTGATAAGACTGATTTTCATTAAGAATATTCAGTCTTATTTAGCGCCATTTAATAACATGGGTGGCTAGTGGCTACACGTTTAGAAGATTATTATCACCGTCATGGCGCACTTGCCTGCTTTGAATAAAGGAGCGCTCTCTATGTATTTCACCAGGTATTGCAATGGAAGTTGAAAGGCTGTTGTTGAAGTAGTGCCATCAGTGCTGCATAGATGGCGCTAATGTTAATTTATGAAAGGTTATAAAACTAAATTACTATGATTATGAACCACTGTTTGATAGTTTTTTTTAGTAAAAGTGAGCCATCTTTTCTCTGCCTAGGCCCCTGGGGTGTCGTAAAATGAATTACAGCTAAGTATGTTTATTTAAACTTCTCGCACAGAATAAGGTAGGAAAGGCGGACTTATACCTTTAACCTTAGGCATTTTTTACCAGTCAACCAAGGGTGGTGTAGAAATAAGATGGCAGGTGCTCTGTTTGAGGCCAGATAATAACATTAAAACAATATTAAAAATATATCATCATCTGCCTAGCCCTTTCCCAACTAAATTGGGGTCGGCTTCCAGTCTAACCGGATGCAGCTGAATATCAGTATTTTCACATGGAGCGACTGCCTATCTGACCTCCACAATCAAGTTACTGGGCAATACGATAGGTACCCCTTGATAAGACTGGTTGTCAGACTTTCAGGCTTCTGACTACCCGTAACGACTATCAAAGATCCACGATTGACAGCCGGGACCAAGAGCTTAACGTGCTTTCCGAGGCACGGTGGGGTCTCGGTATGTAAAGATGGTCACCCACCCACATGACAGACCAACCACGGCAAGCGTAGCTTAACCTGATCGATCGACATAATTATTTGGCTGTAAAAAACTAAATACTAAACTTTAACAAACAGAACAAGAAACAACACAAAACCAACTTTTGTTGACTTATTTGTTTTATAGCTTTAAGTTATACGGTATACCTACCTAATACAAAATCAGGCTCAAACATGTGAGGCCTCGCATCAAATTATGCGCGGGCACACACGTTTCTTGTTATCAATGCTTCATACAATAACAGTGCCGGTTAATTAAACCTACTACATGGTTACGACAGCTAGTTACGTGTGGCGATATACGGGGCGATGTTTGAGGGGTCTTGTCGGCAAGCTTTCATGAAGTTATTACCTACTAGCAGCGCCCCGCGGTTTCACCGCATAAGTGTCGATCCCGTAGGAACATTGGGATAAAAAGTATCCTATGTGTTAATCCTGGTTATAAACTATCTGCGTGCCAAATTTTATCCACATCCGTTTAGCCGTTTGTGCGTCAAGAAGTAACAAACATACAAACACACTCACAAACTTTCGCCTTTATAATAGTAAGTGTGATGTCTAGTATCGGCACGAACTTTATAATTTACTATATTTATTTATTGGTAATTAAAACAGTACAACACCGGTACAATTAGGTACATTAATTAACATAGAAACATAAAAAAGCATAATGTAGACAGTTATGTTGTATACAAGATGTAACATAATTAACGCAAGTCCTGAAAGTACTTTGTTCACAATTGACTATTGAACCGAGCGTAGCATAACCTGATCGATCGACCTGTGCGGCTGTTATTATTTAGCAACGACCATATGGTCGTTGTAATTTAGCCACGGGTCCCTCAAATTCCTAATTTTAGCATCACTGTAGCATAATTTCCTTTTTTTAATTATTCAAAAGGTCAAAAGGTGGTAGATATCCAGAAATAAGTAAACCGAAACTAGCACTTATTGAAGATGAAGACGTGTCCAGCAAAGTGCAGTGTAGTGTGCAGTGCAGTGTGCTGGACAAAGGGAAAAGGGGAGCGTTTTCCCTTCCAAATCTCTTTGCCTGCGATCTCTGGCCATGTTGGCCCAGTAGTGCTATTCTGTACAAAAAACTCACCGTGATGACTAAGGTGAAGTGAGTGTGAAGTGAGCAGTCAACACTACCAATATCTAGCATCGGGTGAAATGACAGCTCGAACTCGAACTTCAAGCTCACTTCACCTAAGTTTTCACGGTGAGATTTTTACAGAATAGATCGGCAGGAAACAAATATTTAGAACTATATAAATACCTTGGTACTTTCTCTTTATTTATCTTAAACTGAATGCAAAAGCATTATGACAAATGACTTTATGCATGTCAGGTGCTGAACCCCTTGAATGTAACATCTACTTACCACATCAGTGCAGAGTAAAATATTTTACTTTGAGCTTGAGTATGTGAACTTGTTTAAAAAATGGTGCTCTACTTAGTTTTTTATTTTCCACATTTAAATTCCACTCTCTTCAGTTGCCTCATACAAAAACTTATAATCAGTACGAATACAGCCCCGTATATTCCTCAACATAACAGTACTTATATATAGTTTACATGTATCGACCGCCCGTAGACCGCATATAGTCGTTAATTAAACCATAACAACGTTGCAAGCACTTATATTATAGACGCTGCGTCAATGTTGCGCTAATAAGACAATTTCCTTGCATTAATGTCTCACAAGAGTCCGCTCCTTTATTATGTACTAGCTAGTCTCCTGGTTACAAGCCTCCTGGTTGTCAACGTGGGATCATGGGTTCGATTCCCAGGTCGGGCTAAGTGTTTTTGGTTTTCCATCAGGATCTTGTTAGTAACAGCCCGGAGTTTGGAAGTTGGAGGTGTGACACCCCCGTGACTTTGAAAGAACGTCAAGGCGGTGTTCCTGCGCCTGATCTCGCTCTGGTGGTGTTGGATTGCCTTCCCATCGGACTATGAGAGTGAGGGAAGAGAGTGCACCTGTGTCTGCGCACACACATTGTGCACTATAAATTATCTGCCGCGCTGAAGTCTCTTTTGAGATTGGTCTGGAGGACTATATTATACTTTTTTGAAAATATACATAACATAGCATCACGCAGGTAATCCATGAAGGGTTAGGCAGAGCCTGACGCAGAGGTGTACTTATAATACACCCACATTTCGCCAGTTATGTTGAAGTCTCATTTAATATGGGCCGAGCCTACTGCTATCAACCGGGCACAAATCTAGACTCAGGGCTGCTACTAAGCCCAATAACACTGCCCGTTCCGGGAATCGAAACCTGCGGGGTACCTGATGAATTTTTCAAATTTATGAAGCAACTAGCTGCAACCCGCGGTTTCACCCGCATAAGTTTCGATCCCGTGGGAATATCGGGATAAAAAGTATCCTATGTCCTTTCCCGGGACTCAAACTATCTCTATACCAAATTTCATCTAAATCGGTTCCGCGGGTTAAGCGTGAAGAGGTAACATACAGACAGACAGACAGACACTCTTTCGCATTTATAATATTATATATAGTAAAGTAATATAGTATATAGTAAATATAGTAATAATAATATATATAGTATCATCATCATCATCGTCATCTGCCTAGCCTTTTCCCAACTATGTTAAGGTCGGCTTAGTATATAGTATATTATAGTATATAGTATGGATGGATAAAGGATTTCCTTCAAACCCCTTGGATTGTGATTTAAAGTGTTACGCAAATACACACCGAAAATTAATTAATTAAAGTCTGTCTACGTATAGCCTCCTCCAACAGCGTGTGTCAATAAATCGACCCAATTAACCTGTCATGTTACTTAATGGCAACACTGCCAGTGACACGATCTAATAGAGTTCCATCAGCAATGACAGTGTCTCATTTAGTAGCAAAACTATGAAGCAGCAGGTAGGTAATTAGATTACTAATAACGGCTGCGACTTAGAGGTGTATGTAGGTCGTAGGTTCGAACCCAGACTGATGCTTTACTTTATGTAAATTATTTCATCACCACTGCTCTCACAACGCTACCAACCGGCACTGGGACCGCGTGGTGGATTACGGCCCACTTCCTATCACAGAGAGAAGGCCTGTGTCCTAGCAGTGGGAACATTATGGGCTGATTATGCTTATTAATTAAAGGCGTCATCAAACATAGTAACAAGTAGACATAAGGTCGAAAGTCTGACTGGTCTGACTTAAGAATTCTGGTGTCTATTGTCCAGTTTAAATTACGTTCTAAATTATTGGGATTGGGATTGGTTTCTATACTTAGTCGTTCAAGTGTGGATCAAGGCGGCCGCCGCTGGCCATTCCAACCAGCGTACCTCCCTCCAGAATTAGATTAGGTAGATGTCCTAGTCAACAACACATCACATCTGCACAATATCTAGAATGTCCGGAGGATTTCTGTTCTAATTTGTGTGACGTGTGCATTCAAAGAGCACATACATGCGCACCAGTTTCCTCAGCCTCCATGTAGGTATTACCGAGTACTTTCCCTGTGGAGGTCAGTGTGGCATTATCTTTATATTCATTTCGTTTTAGAAAGATATTTGATGATCACAGATGATCGTTGACATGATCAGACTGGAATAAATCGATTTATCAAATCTCACTACAACTCAGTATTTTCCTGCATCGTTAATTCCTTCGATCAATATCCCCTTCATTGGAAACAATGTCGTGCGACGATCGCACAACATTGCTAACCATGAATACGGAACATTAGCATGTTGCCAGCAACATAAATTCCGCGATGTAAAAACCTGTTGCTACAACAATATTGCGTCACTTGGTTTCCCAATGAATACACGGCTTGAGTCAGTTGTGTTTTAAAGACTTTGAACCTACTTCTTAGTGTGTTAGAAGCTGGTTCATCAATTGCTCGATCATTCAGAATTTCATGGACGTCTCATCATAACACTGCGCCTGTTCTGTTCTGTGGTTATACCCGAAGGGTCAGGCAGAGGCGTATCTATATTACCACCACAGATCGCTAATTATGTTTAAGTCCCATATAATAGGAGGCGAGCCTATTGCCGTCAACCGGGCACAAATCCGGACTCCTACAGGCTGCTACTGAAAAATTCCTTATAGAAAAACCCAATAAGACATTGCCCGACCTTCCAATGAACCCAGAACCTCATGTCTTTTTTTTTTTTGGATGTGAGGTCATCTAATGACTCCTCCCGCTCTGGGTGGAGTGGAAGGGAGTGTCAGACTCTTACTGACTAAAACCCACCCGTGTTCCTTCCTTAGCCCTTTATGTTCCGGGGCAGCGGTAACCCTTTCGGACGATCCCGCTACCCCGGAGGACCTCATGTCTCAACTTTTGTAAAGGAATAATCTTATAAAATCTATCTTAACAACTTCAAAGCTACCAAGTCTGTTCTGCAAAATAGATGCGATGTTACGTAAACGTTTCTGTCTCGTACGATTAATTATACCGACGCTATAATAACTCGCGGCTCATTAAAACTGAAACGCAAACCCCGTAACACTGACACTTTAAAATTGTGAGCAATTATTTATTTTATGAGTGATGGTTTGTTATGAAAATGTTGTAATAGTCTATTTTATTGGAATTTATGTAAAATGTTTCAACTTGGCAAACACGACAGCTGAGAAAGGGGTTCTAGGGTTGATCCTCAAGTTGGGTAAAAGGGTGGGGTGGGGTGGGGTGGGGTTTTTCGATGAGGAAATTCTTAGTAGCAGCCCCTGGTATAGATTTGCACCCAGTTAATGGCAATAGGCTAACACAATATTTCATGGGTCATAAACACAAGGGACAATGTGTAGGTGTTCTAATACTTACACCTTTGCCAACCCCTTCAGAGCATACATAATCAGCCTATAATGCTTCCACCTGGGACACAGGCCTCCTCTCAGTAAGAGGGAGTGAGCCGTAATCCACCAAGCGGGCCCAGTGCGGGTTGGTAGAAGTCACATGTCTTCGAATTTTAGGTTCTAGGACATGCCGGTTTTCTCACGATGTTTTCCTTCACCGTTGTGAGAGCATTGGTTATAAAATAATTTACATAATGTAACGTGCCTGACTGGGTTCGAACCTACGACCTACCACTCGCAAGTCGCGGCCGTTACCATTACGCTGCCTCTGCATCGGAGAATAAGCCGAGATATTAATATGTAGTTAGACTACGAAATTGCCCTTTGATATATAACTATTTACTATCCCATTTTGACTTGTATCACGCTTTATGTCGTAACCGTCATTATCTAAGACAAAAGCTGGTCCTAATGATATACAATAATAATTAAAATAATAATAGGGTTGTCTTTTACGCTATAATGTAACGTGGCGGCTGTCTGTAAATTAATCTATATACCTATATAAAATTCAGAGTCCTGACTGACTTATATATCAACGCACAGCCTAAACCGCTGGTCCTAGAAACATGAAATTTGGAGGGTGTGTTCTTTGTGAAGAGTAGGTATCCACTAAGAAAGGGTTTTTCGAAATTCCACCTCTAAGAGGGTGAATGGGGAGGATGAAATTTCACGCGGACGAAGTCGCGGGCAGAAGCTAGTTTTTGTGTAGAATTTGTAACATAAATTCCTTTCGTATCTGGAATGAAACAAGTATCGATATTAAACTTAAGATAAACTTGATAAATCGTTAGAAAATGTTAACAAAAACCTTTTACTGTTACGTTTCTAGAAGTCTGCTATCGAGTTGTATGAAAGCTCGCTGTCGATAAACACGAAACAGCAACAAAAACAGTTACGCACGGCACCAAGGCATATCGTGTACCCAGTATATTGGTTGTGGAGGTCAGATAGGTAGTCGCTCCATAAAATACTGGCAAAATACTGGTATTCAGCTGTATCCGGTTAGACTGGAAGCTGACCCTAACATAGTTGGGAAAAGACTAAGCAGATTGATTAACCTTTCCTACCGCCGCCGGCGATTAACGAGAATCGGGTAGAGCTTGCAATTAAAAACGAGTTGGCGAGCAGCGAGTTTGCTACGCGGTGACGAGCGATTAATCGCAGGTATGTGAATAAATCAAGTGTGAGTCTCTCAGCGAGTGTTCTGTTCTGCAAGCGGGCGTCGCTGAGCGAACACTTTCTTTGATAGCTCGTCGACGAGTGTGTGGACAGACAGCGATCAACTAGGTACTAATTATGTATCTCTTTTACTTATACGGGACATAAAATCTTTTGTACGTTTCTCGAGCGAGAATATCGTTGATAACTTATAGTCGCTTCCTCGTTGGCGGTGGGACAGGTGTCTTTGGCCCATCGACCTCGAGGATGCAGAAAAGTAACGTGTTAAAAACTCAAATCATCAGTAGCCAAAATATAAAAGCCACGAAGTAAATCTGTATAATAATGTTTATTTACTTTGAAGGGGCGTGTGGCTAAGTAATATCAGCCGCATGGGTCGATCGATCAGGTTAAGCTACACTTGCCGCGGTTGGTCCGTTAATGGGTGACCATCTTTACATACCAAGACCCCTCCGTGCCTCGGAAAGCACGTTAAGCCGTTGGTCCCGGCTGTCATTCGTGGATCTTTGACAGTCGTTACGGGTAGTCAGAAGCCCGAAAGTCTGACAACCAGTCTTACCAAGGGGTATCGTATTACCCAGTAACTGGGTTGTGGAGGTCAGATAGGCAGTCGCTGCATGCCGGGAGGGTTGTGGATGTAAAGGCTGAGCCGGTTTCCCATGGCCCTCCCATCACGGCGATGTGGGTACACCGCTGAGTTTTAGTGGGTATACTGTCGGTGCCATTCCGACAGGAGTCCCATATACCCTGTCTCGTCCCCCGCGAGCAGGGATGCGTAATGCATTTCTCAGCGAAAAAAAAAAAAAAAAAAGGCAGTCGCTGCATGTAAAATACAGGTATTCAGCTGCATCCGGTTAGACTGGAAGCCGACCCCAACATAGTTGGGAAAGGCTAGGCAGATGATGAATGTATATTTACTTTATGGTCGCAGCACTAGTCATTAGTCACAGCGAAGTTAGTATTTCAATGGCGGTCTGTACACGACACAACAAATCACAATCTAGTTAATAACGCACTAGTAAGTCACGTCGTATACCGTCCAAAGATCGATCAAGAAATATGAAAAACTCGCACACAGAACAAACGTCAACAAATTAATAATAATAGGTAAATTTACGTGAAGTTCAAAGGCTTTTCTTTACAAAATATAATGGGTAATTCCGTTGTCGTAGTAAGTTTAATTCGTAGCACACCTGAAAGGTTCGCACGGGTGATCAAGAACAGTCCTACTATTGGTGTGCGTGTGTGTGTTTGAGTTGACTATGAAATGTAAGTGAGTTGTGGATGAGATGTGAGTAAGTTGATGAGAAAATGGTAAGAGAATTTTATTCATTTGTTTTTAGGTTGGAGTCGTGGCATGGGTAAGAAAAAGAAACAATTTATTATTGGTTAGTGAGTTGATGTGAGTTTGATAAATAATCGATAGAGAGGCTTTTGTTTAATGTAAGAGAATAAAAGCTTGCTTTAATAGCGTCCCAGCCAGGTTCCTACAGCCAGCTGGTGCCTGGAGGTCAGCGATATAAGTTGGTGAGCACAGTCCAAAGTTTCAAAAGAGATTTTAAATGAAAAATGGCTAATTAATACGTTTTTATAACAATTTATATTATATATTTTAAGAGTAGAGAATACTTTAAAGACTGGTGTTATGAAATTTTCAAAATAATAATTAGGTTCTACAATATTCAATAATCAAAATTCCGAAATGATCATCGATTCATGTTGCTGACTGTACCAGCTCCGAAAGAAGTATAGCTGAAAGATTTTGTTCAAAAATACTGTCGAAATAATAAAAAAAAAAACAAAAAAAAAATTGTAAATCGTTGTGTATTGTAATATTGTATTGTTGTGTAATAAATAATATTGTCGAATCAGTTTAAGCAGATCAGAAAAGTAAGCATACCTAAATAATTCTGATTTGTTTTCTAAATCGACGAGATGGGCACAATTCATTTACATAACATAAACATTACGGCCTGTATTTCTCGAAGGGATAGGCAGAGAGAGGTGTACCTTCAGTACACCCACTTTTCGCCAGTTATGTTTAAGTCCCATATAATAGAGGGCGAGCCTATTGCCATCCACCGGGCACAAATCCAGACTCCGGGCTGCTTCTGAAAAATTTCTTGAAGGAAATTCCTTCAATCGAACCCAGGACTTCATGCAGCAGTACCACTTGCGATCACTAGATTAACGAGTCAGTCATTCGTTTATTTATAAAAGACACGTTTCCCTTAGTAACCAATGGTAGAGGAGCTCGCGGGATGTTAAAGCGAGTTGCTCCCTATAAAATGATAAGCGCAATTCTGAAAACAGAACGGTGAATCTTCTAATGCCTCCTACTTTGTTAATGTCTGAAAGTATTAAAGGAATTATAATAATTTGTGTATCTCGTCACGTGATATTGATATTGTTTTGGGTTCTTTTGCTTTCACTGTCTCTACCATAAATACCTACTTTTATTGTTTGTATTTCGGCTGTTTAATTTACTAACAGCTTTTAGAGTGAACATGAATTATGTGTACTATAAAAAGCACTCTATGTACCTAAGTATTTAGGGGCAGAGCTAAAAGAAAAACAAGCCAGAAAGAACGCTACGCGAAAACAATGTATGTACTTAAAATTCTTTCCTTGTTACCTATTATGAAAATTTCCAGCACCTAATTTATGTCTTTAAAAACTCCATAGAAAGACACAAGGTCAACGAAATATGTTTATCGCCACAATTTTCAACTCTGTTCAGACTGCCGTCATAGCGTGGGAAAGCAAACATCTGTATCTTTTTACCTTTTTTTATCTTTTGGCCCTTTTGCTTCATAATAGACGAAGCCAAACAAAATGTTTATGATAAATATTTCTTTAACATATTTTGCCTGAGTTCTTGTACGTAGGATTGAAGTTAGATATTTTGTAAATCAGTTATCGGTTACTGACTGACGGTGAAAAAAAACATCATCGTGAGAAAACCGGCATGTCATGGAAGCAAAAATTCGAAGACATGTGACATCTACCAACCCGCACTGGGCCCGCGCGGTGGATTACAGCCAGCACGCACGCAGCACGTGGGAGACCAGTGTCCCAGCAGCAGTGGGAAGATGTTACGAGTAGGCTGATAATGTGTGATTATGTAAATGACTGATCAAGGTAGTAAATGAAATGAGTAGTCAGCTGGTGAACCTCGCTTTAGCTCAAAATACAAAACAAAACGCACAAAATATCTGGCTTCACTGGTAAAATTCGCGCTAGGATCACCGTATCAACCGAAAAACATCTAAGTATGACATATTTTTGGCTAAGACATGTTTTTGCCAAGCGTACTTACCTCACTGAATAACGCAGTGACGGTTACTCCAATCGGCTAGATTCAAGACGCTCAGGTTTAGTTTAGATAAAAGAGGTAGAACCGATCGTTGTGCTTGTGTAGAATTATAGAAATATTCTTTAGTATGATAAAAGGTGAATATAGGATTACTTCAAGAGCAACTGCAGGTAATTAGCCCTAGTGTTTTTTAAAAAAATTAAAAGAAGATCAAATTCAAAATATTTTATTTTACTTAAACCTACATGGGCACGTATGAAACGTCAGAAGCTAGGTGCACGGTTCCAATTGGTTGTTTCCTATGGAGAAGGGCCGGCAAGAAACTAGGTTACACGCTCATTCTGGCGTCAGTCTGGTCCATCATTCTGGATTGACTTGAATGGCGCCAGAATGGTGGATGATTTTCACGGTTCAAAATTATTTAATTTTCATCAGTCTGGTGTCAATCCGTGGGTTACACGGTCATTCTCCGATCATTCTGACCAAAATGATGGACCATACTGACGCCAGAATGAGCGTGTAACCTTGCTCTAACTCTTTTAAAATAATTTGCTTTTACAATGTTTTCAAATTACAGCAGGTAGGTACGGGAGGACAGCGTAGGCCTGTCAACAAGTAGCAGGTACTTCTCTAATAATTTCTCAAAAAATCTGTTTGTCGTCTTCATCGTTTGATCGTCGTCAATTTGCCGTCTATAGCCAGTTCATACATCTGTCAGAGATTGACAGTTGCGGACGATTTTTCAAGTTGGTAGTCAATTGTTTTACAATTTCCTTGACTTTACATTGACAAACTTCATAGCTATGACCGATTAGTATGCCCTATTTCCCCAGTTGTTAACCAGACCAGCTTACAAGTTACAGCGCCCAGCCATCCAAGGGAAATCGTGTGAAGATACTTACGCGTTCGAAGTGAAACGAAGCATGGAGGTCCAGGATACGATTTGTGTTCACTACATTGGTTCCGTAGATCAATATGTACCTACCGGTGTTAGGTGTACAGTCGACGGTGAATTTTGTTAAAGATTGCAAGAATTATGTCTTTGGTAGATAAATAGACTTCTATCAAAAACAGTGTTTATTATACCAATTACTCTTTATGTGTACACCATAAAATTGATTGATTGATATTTTGATTGTTATCTTGTTCATGTAGATACTAATTGTAATATTTAAAAAAATATATAAATAAGTGATTAATAAAAATATGTAATTATATAAAATAGGGAACATAATATATTATATTATAAATTAATATAAAAATCACATTAAAGTTTCTCTAATTATAGCTGAATGAGGTCACTTTTACTGTTATTTTGGCCTCTCATAGAGTTTAAAGATAGAATACAAAGATCATGAGTATTTTATAAGAATCACGAAGTCCTTATTTCCTATGGAGGTGAGAACTCATTGATTATTTTTATAATCAAATAAATTAAATTAATGGCTAAATTAATAGCCTAAGTGTAAAATATTGTAGCTAAAAAGGCGAAATCATAGTCTAAAATTTGCTACAAATAATATTTTAGAGTTCAACTTTTAAATTACTTTACTGTTACTTTGTGATTGGTTATTTTAGAGCTTAGTAGAATAACCCTTTTTAAAGACAATAAATAATTCAACAAAAGTGTCGATAACTTTTTCAATATTCTGATAAAAGAAATTATAAGTATGTATTTAATAACACTATTGTAAAGTGACAATAATAATATTAAGTAGTGTAGTCATCTTCTAACAATGTAATTTTTAAATGTACAAACACAATATTAGTAATAAAGTAAGCTGAAAACACTTGAAGCAAAAAAAAAAAATACGTGTGGCACTCGGGGACTGCCGCGGTAAAGCTATTGCATAGCAACGCACACAAACACCGTGCCGAAGTCTGCCGAACTGATACGACGTTAGACGATGCTTAGGTTTATTTTCGTTACGGAATTTCTTCATTCGGTCGCCGCGCTCAAAGCCCAAGATAAAAGCTATGCAATAGCTTAAAAAATATAGTCATCATTTACTTCTGATGTTGACTGTACGAACCAAACAAGCTTGAAAGATGGTATTGTATGGATTTCGGATCAAAGTTAATCGCCGAGAACGGATGGAGTAGAGCTGATATGAATTTCGTTTTAATTTTCAGATAGGCTATTTTCATCGTGGCGCCTAAGAAAAGATTTCTCTTTTCGGATGTTACAGAAGTTGAAAGTAATTTTCTTTTTATGACGCGAATTTCGCTTATTCCGCATTCGGGTTTATTACAGTGGTTTTTTTTATCGTTCATGATTGGTTCGTATTTTTTTCATCTATTTAATGAAAATCTTATTCATTCATCAACGCATAGCGTAAGCCGGTGGTCTAGAAGCATGAAATTTTGCACAAGAGTGCCATGCATAACGAAGGTGAGCACAAAAGGCTTTATGGTTGAATAGGGGATGAATATTTGAGAGGAAGTTCCTTGTGCAGGGATTGAAAAATCATCATCACCCTCCTGCCCTTGTCCGATGTTACTTGGGATCAGCGCAACACCTTTTGTTCTTCCATTCTCCCCTCTCAGCCATCACTTTATCAAAGGAATACAGAACAACAATTTTGTATCCCCACAAAACCGTGTCACCACGATGCGTTTACGGGTCGATTGATGAGAGAATTGAAAAAACGGAGATTGATGAGGTTGGCCGGAGAAGGCGAACCACAAGGAACAGTGGAAAGTTATGGGGGAGACCTTTGCCCAGAAGTTGATAAAAAGTAAGTTTCGGAGAGCAGTGGTAGCTCAGTAGTAACGGCCGCGTCGAGTTGCAGGTTGGAACCCAGACATGCGCTAACTTTATTTCATCACCACTACTCTCAAAACGGTGAAGCAAAACATCGTGAGGAAACCGGCATGTCCTAGAACCAAAAAATCGATGTCATGTGACATCTATACTAACCTATACTGGGCCCGCGTGGTGGATTACAGCTCACTCCCTCTCACCGAGAGGTCTGTGTCCCCGCAGTGGGAACGTTATAGGCTGATTATCCTATGCTAAAAAAAAGTTTCTTAAGAGTAAAATATTTTTAAACAATGACAGCTAGATAAGATACAACAGTTAACCCGTTAGGTACCCGGTACTGTTAAGAATTCAGCGCAGGAAAAGCGTTTAAAAATACAACCTAAGCACTAAAGCACAAAGGTGGCCGCAGATGCGATACAGTGAATTTTATTCGCTACATTAGTCTTGTTACAATATATCAGAGGTGCATACAACTTGGGTGTTACTAGAGGTGAGCATTATTAGGCCGAAACCGGAAAATTATTTGGAGGACGATTTTTTAATACACACTTACCTACTGCATAGTGAAGTATTGCTCAAAATCAAAAGTCATTTATTTAAGTTAGGCTGAAAATGAGCACATTTCGAATTCGAAGACATGTGACATTTACCAAACCGCATTGGGCCCGCGTTGTGGATTACAGCTTACAGCCTCTCAAAAAGAGAGGAAGTTTGTATCCCAGCAGTGGGAACATATTATAGGCTAATTATGCTTTTATGCAGCACTTTTCGAACGTCAAAATAACATAAGACAGTCCCCCATAACGTCCGCCCTTCGCCACTTCCTAGTGCTTTCGCTTGATTTCTTTTTATTTTAGGTAGGTATGATTAACTATATTATATTTACAACACTGTAATTGCATGCTTGCTTCAACATTCAGTTAGCTTTTAATAAAAAGCAAACACAAGTGCACAATGAGTTCATCTCATTCACCATCACCTGCATTTTGAAGGTTATGAAACTACTTGGAATTGGTTATAAAAATATTTGTGTAGTAACTACCAAATAACAGGCAGTTGTTTTGAGTCTTGAAACAGACAGCATACCTAATTCATTTTTGGAGTAATTCGGCCTCGGCTATAATTCGTCTGAGATCCGTTGTGAATGCCAAGATTGAGGTACATCTCTAGTTACCGCCTTTTGTCCGCAAACTCATCCAACCGGTACCATCGACTAGGTAATGTGTTTCAATTTATAATAAAATAGTTTATATTTGAAGATTTTAACTGCTTTTGAGCGCACTTCATATTTTATTTGGTGCAAGTTGTGCCCGCATCCGATTTATCTTTTGTTTTTTTTGGTATTGGTACTTTTCAGGTTTAGACTAATGCCGTCTTAAAGCAGAACGAGTTCTAACTTTAGTTCAAGCCCAAACCTTCGAGACAGTTATTGTATTGAAAACTTTATTCCAAGCAAAATAAAAACATCTTAAAATTTTAAATTATGGGTTCCAATAATTCCCCCATACCATTCCTTATGTGCATTTTCATCCTTCGGTCACATGTATGGGGAGAGCCATCCCTAATTTTTTTTCGTAAAATAATTACATTATGCCTTTGTTAAGCGGTACACAGAATACATGTTCTGTCCAATTTTCATCGATATAGTGCAAATAGTTTGCCAGTAAAATGGCTGTGTATACAGCTCGATTCAAACTTTATGGCGATTATGAAGTGCGCTACTCGTTGCGCAGTACCTCACCCCTCACCCCCGCTAACACATGAATTTTGCTAATGCGCAGCGACTTGCCTCATGTTCCGAACGGTTATAAAGTTTGAATCCGGCTGTAACATCCAGAGAGACGGGCAGACGGATGGACATTAATTACGAAAAAAGAATTCCGTTTTTTCCATTTGACTCCGGAACCCTAAAAATGGCTTGATGGTTAAAACCTGCGTCTAAAGATAAATCGTGTTTTGTATATAAGACGGAGGACGGAGGTTTAAGCACAGAATAACTAATAGGTAGTAATAACGTAGTTTAAGTAAGTTTGAACTCGAAAACACAAAAGAAGAAAAGCATTCAGAGTAAATGAAAAAAAAAAACATTTAATTTTCGCACAACAGCACAAAATTTAATTATAAGTTTCAAGCGAGAAATTATAAAAAAATTTACCTACTTGCACCAATAAAAGCCAAGTCTTTTAAAATAAATTCTCATATTTCTGAAGTATACTTCGCTAAGTTTAAATTAAAATACTGGGCAAAGTTTTTGAAATGAAAGAAACTTGCGTTTTAAAAATACTCTTCTTGCTAATTGTAAGAGATTTCTGATGGTTGTAATTAACTCATAGAGCGATGTTTGCGATAAACTAGTTTAGTATTTCGTCATCGTGTCACAAAGTCTTGCATTCTCGCTTTTCAATCCTTGAAAGTACTAGTTTTATGTTTTATTTTGGAATGGAATTTTTTCTTGCGTCATTGGCTGCAATTAGTGTATTCACTTAAATTATCAGTTTAAAAAAAATCGGTTTATGTGTGTGTTAACTCCACAGACGTAATGGGTATTGATATCTCAACTAATTTAATCTGATTCTATATAGGTACGCTATTTAAAGGTTTTTTTTTTAATTTTCTTCTGTCTGTTTGTTCCGGCTAATCTCAGAAACGGCTGGACCGATTTTGACGGGACTTTCACATGCAGATAGCTAATGTTATGGAGTAACACTATAGACTTTTTGTCCCGGTAGCATGTTCCCGTGGGATTTCCGACATCCACGCGGCCGAAGCCGCGGGCAGAAGTTATTAACAAATATGTGTACAGACGCCAGCACATTAAGCAGCTACTACAATCTGTCAAATTTCTTTATTAGATTTTCAAATTTATCGCTAAAGCATAAGGTTTAAAGTTGATTGGGAAAATTTTTCAGTTTATGGCAAACGTAAGCCCAGGTCAGCATGGGCGATGTTTTCCTGCTGCTGTTTTTATCGCGCACTGGATTTTCAACGCACTGCTTACCGCAGAGAGTTCAAAATCCAACAGTGTGGTCTTTTGACGCACTGGGATGCGCTCTGTTGGATTTTCAATGCTTGGCTGAACACCGAGAGTTGAAAATCCCCGTCATTCCCAGTAGTTCAGTGTGCGAAAAAATCCCGCCGCGATATTTTTACGTCCGTGCGAACGTAGGCTAACTGTAGTCAGGGTATAATTTATTATATGAACAAAAGAAACTAAAAATAACAAAACAAAACTATTGTTTGTTTTACTTACTCTTCATTAATCTAAGGCCCAGACCTATATCAGTTACTTAGCTCGTGCTTTGTCTTGGACATGTTCCCGTTTCTAACTTGCACTTGTAGTTTGACAGTTGTGCGACAGTGACAGAAATAACGCTTAGCCGAAGTACTAGTGAAGTAGCATTTGTAGATCTTGGCCTATAGTCCGCGCGGAACTAGTTGGCCGCTGAGGTGGGGACAGGGGTGAGGCGGCGGTTCGCAACACGAGTAATGCGCCCCGCCCCTCCGTCCCACCGCTCACATACCTAAGGCGCGACCAACTAGTTCCGCACGGACTATAATAAAGAGTATTCCATGATATTCTAAGACACCACTGACTAACAGTGAATGACAACATTAAACCCTGGTCTGAGTTCGAAATCATGGCTGAATAATAAGTACGTACGGTAATCATATCAATGCTGGTACACTTGTTATACTTTTTAGTATTTTGAATGACAGAATTTTCGAGTGCGCGTATCACTGGTCAGTTTCCCTCAGTCGTCAGTTTATTTAATTCGCCAGTTTCGTTGATTAGCCAGTTTCACTGATTCGTACTTAGCAGGAAAAAGTGGTAAGTACATGAAGATCTGGATTTCGAATCTACACTCGCAAAATTCCTAATATTTACTACCCTAACTTCAGTTCGACTGGCTACAAGACCGTTGAAGAAAATTATAAATGCTAGTGTGAGTTTGTTTGTATGTTTGTTGCGCTTTCACGTTAAAACGGCTGAACGGGTTAAGATGAAATTTGACACACGAGTAGAACATGACCTGGGTTTGGACATAAGATACTTTTATCTCGGTAGTACGTTCTCGTGGGATAATTTCCGACCTCAAAAAATAAAGTTCAGTTACTGTCAGTAGGTACAAATCATTTCAACCCTGTACTCGTTTATGTATTGACTTTGCATTTAAATATCCATTAAACTTGCTTTATAATAACAATCGTTAAACAAATGATGTGTTATGTATGTGAGTAAATAACAAACATAAATAGTGTTCCCGTTTGGAAGCTGTATAGTGTACATTGTAACCGTTGCTCTTAATATTTCGTCATGTAAAATACGCGGCGAATTTGTTGCTGGTACAGATAAGCGCGCCTCTTCCTGTGTGTGCCATCGCTGCCGGCGGGAGTGCAGAGGAGCCTGAGGAAACAGAGACTATGATTTAAAATAAATATAGTGAGAAGTAGTTGTAAGAAAAGTAAAAGCTGCAGTTAGTAAGTTTCTGGAGATTGTTGATCATGTATTGTAGTGCACAGTAGTGTAAAATTTCAGAGACTGCACGAGAAAGACATGCATTTTCTGCGTGACTAGGAATGACAGTGTGAATTCGTTGGTTGTATTTCGAAAAGGTCGTTGATGATGAATTTGTTTCTGTTACAGATAAGCGCGCTTCTTCCTGTATGTGCCATCGCTGCGCTGCGCAGCGGGAGTACAGAGTAGTTTCATGGTACAGAGAATACATATTTTTAACATTGATTTGATTGATTAAAATGTCGTGAGTATTTTTTTTAATGAGTATTATTGAACAATGATCGTACGTAGCAAAAATAAGCAAGTGGTGCTTAGTTAGAGCCTTGTAAAGTCATCTCTGCAGTCGCAATGCTAGAAAAGCTAAGCACAAGGGTAAGTATTGGATTGAAACCAACCGATCTTTAGTCCTTCGACGAAGGCATTCGGTATTAATTTACTGGCAAACATACGATATATATACGTAGGATGAGTGTTTTTATATATATATTATGTACGAGTAAATCTATGAGGAATGGAACGCAACGCATGATAGAGAGAAGGAACGACAGTGAGAATGAGAGAGGTGAGGAATGGCGGATTAGTACTGGGAGGGAACGTAAGGGAACGTTTGTCATGCTTTGGAGAGTAAAGACGCTAAGATTTAATATATTAAAATTAAGAGGATTTCCATTGTATCGATGTCAGTAAAGATAAAAATAAACTACCTGTAAATGTTTTGAAAAGCATTTTACTTGCCTCACAATCCCACATTCTAAATAAAGATAATTATAGATTTTTGCATGGTTACAGGTAACTTACATTGACATTTAAGTCTTCCAGTAGGAATGGTTTTTCATTTTGACAATTCAAAAATATCCATAGTGTTACTTATGTTGCTGAGCAGAAAAAATATTCGGACATATGAAGCAATGGATTAGCAATATAATTCAAAATGATTCAGATTGTGATCAATAGTGTGTTACGCAGTTAGGGTGCTGTTCATTTTATTAGGCTATGCTACGATTCATTGACAGGCCTGTTGGTCTAGTGGTTAGTGACCCTGACTGCTATGCCGGAGGTCGTGGGTTCGATTCCCACCCAGGACAAATGTTTGTGTGATGAGCACGATCATTTGTTCTGTGTCTGGTTGTAATTTATCTATAATATGTATGTATTTAGAAATATATAAGTATGTTTATCAGTTGTCTAGTACCCATAACACAAGCTCTGCTTAGCTTGGGACTAGATGGCGTTGTGTGATAGTTGTGGAATATTATGAATAAATAGATGCCAATGATTTTATTTTAATAATATTTTAGCATGAACTTCGCAATCTCTGTCCGCGCCTACTCTACGCACGTATACATTGTACGACTGTGTATCCAGCGTGAATTATATGTCGCATAAAACGCTCCGCGCTGATTATAACGCTATTCGCTTTAAGAACATGTTGTGACATGACACTTTTGCTTTACTTTTGCAGGCATAAGCCTGAGATAATGATGTCAACTTTGATCCACAGAATATGCGGAAGTAAGTCTCTTTATCCATGTTGGTATCTGAAAAACAACATAAGCAAAGTATGAAAGGTTTCTTATTTTTTTTGAAAAAACCAAGCACGCTCTATGATAGAGTATTTAAAAAAATAAAATTTTGCCATAAGTACAAAAATACAATAATTTCTATGTACTCAATACTCGTAGCAAATTATTCTTAATAGAAAATCAATGATATAAAATCAAATTCAAGTAAATCCAGACACATACAAAACTTATACAAGCAGTTTTTAAAACAAACCAACCTTTTTCAAAAGCGGCTAAACTCATGAATGCCAACGCAACTTTTAGTGTTGCTAGGTTAAAAATTCAAAATTCCAAACCTCCATACAAAGTTGTCGCATTTTTTCACAGAGCAACACCGCTTAGGGAGTAAGCGAGGCGTATGCTTGCTTATTAGAGCATTCATCCACACTCTAGCGTAGTCTCACAGCCTTTCGTTGTCCCCTTTAAAACTCATTTAAATATGATTTTAAACGAAGATTCTTTTGCAAAGTATTCAATTTGATTTTGTTTTTTTGGAGTTGTAAGTACAAGGTCTTTGTGAAAGGGTTGGACTGGAAGTTTTACGCTTAGAATATCGATTTCCGGAACTATGTTGTTTTACTGTGTTTTAGTGTTTTTGGTGTCGGTGAAATTACTTGTATTTTTTTGCGCGGTCACTTTACACCAGGATACTTTGAAGGGTGAAACCATATAAAGAGAAACTTTCCACAGAGATTAATCTCAGTATACCAAATCTGATCCGTGGTAGCTCTGGACAGAGAGAAGTGGAAAGAGAGTATAAGGGAGGCTTTTGCCCAGCAGTGGGACATTAATGGCTAATCAAACATAAAAAAAAAAAAAAATTAAAAACCAAATCGTTGTGAGATTGATTTATGCTAATTTGTTTATAGGGTAGTAGTTTTAGTGACCTAAATCATCACTCATCATTCTCCTGTCCTTATCCCAATTTATTCGGGGTCAGCGCAACATGTTTTTTCTTCCAAACTTCTATATTAGTTGTCATCTCGATAGTCACCCCCTTTCTTCCCATATCATCATTCACACAGACTATCCATCGTTTCTAACAAAGACTCTTAAGCATTTACGTTTCCTACAAAAACCACACAAAATGAACTTGCCAATCCAAATAACTGAAGCAATGATTACGAAACATAAAATCAAAATCCACGGTCGTTTCACAACGAAACAATCAGAGTCACAATTAGTGTGCCCAATCATTCGACCCGAAAACGTCAATCTTGTGAGAATTACACGCCATCAGCAGACGGCTCGTTACTAGTTACATTATAGGACCCGGGGGGATACTAACTATTTGTGTAGACCTATGTAGTTAAACCAAGAGTAAAGTCGACCGACCACTGCTACGTAGGATGTGCACGGAGAGGTTTGCCACGTTAGTTGTGCAGTTCATTTGTTTTCTAACCACGGATTCATAGCTAACGTGGCCGTGGGTTGAGATGATCCCGCTTACATTCTCATACAAAGCGAAGCTACCCGTGCGTAGCTTAGCCGTGGGCTGCTGTAGAGCAGCGCATTGAAGCCAGCTTCCCATTAGTATTGAGCGAGGAAGATGAGGTTTGCAAAGGTAATCAAAACCTTTTATAGAACTGATTATGATGTAAGGCAGTAGGTAGTTTTGGCGCCCAACTGGGCCAATAAGATACGACATAAAATAAATATGTTGGGCGCCAAAAATACATTTGTTAAGTAAAAGTATACAAGTAAAAGCGTTAAATCAAAAGTAAGATTACATATATCTTTAATATTTTTACAACTATTGTGGATAAAAACCCAACCAGAACTAAGATTGTCTACCACAAATCCATCTTAGGGTTGTGAGATCTAGTCGAGTTACAATACAGTTGTAACAACAAGACCTCAGGGGAATGACCACTTGTGGTAGCTTGGTTCAGACTTCAATAATAATATCTTGCGAAACAAAGCTTAGCGGTAACGAGATAGATACAACTATTGAAGTTGGAACACTTTACACGACATTTAAGTGCCAATCATGATGTTTGGCAGAAATGTAGTTCGATACTAAAAAGTCCCAGTTGGGCGCCAAGAAAAAAACATTGTTTATGACAATTTAATTTAATACAGAGTTAGTCAAAAGTATTGAAGCTGTACTTTACAATCATTTTATAATTATATGAACACTATCAAACTGTGTCTGTCAAACAGGGACAACAGTTTTCCCGGGGCCTAATAATTAGGTCTATAATGTCCGATGAGCCAAAAAAAAAACGACTGGTAGGTATATTGGTAATTCTGGTTTGAGACATAGGAACTAGTGCATAAGACTGCATTGATTACTGGTTGTCAAAGTGAATTAATAACTTTATTAAAAAAAAAATAACAACAGAGTTCCAAAAAAAAAACAGTACAAAGTGTAAATATAACTTTAATTTCGGAAGTCGGTGTCTTTGGTTTTGTATTTTCGTTTATTGCCACTGACTCAATCGAAGCCGGTTGTTTTTTGTAATAAACTTTTGTTTAGTTTTTTTTTTGTTGTGGTACCTACCCCACACAAATTCGTATACCTTTTGCAAATCGGTTTATAAATGACGGAGTTCTGGGACAAAAAACATAAAAAAAATACAACCGAATTTGAGAACTCTCCACTTTTTTTTGAAGTCGGTTAAAAATAACCTCGACGAGCGACGATACTTAAGTAGGTTATGTACATCGGCCGCACCCTGGGTATGCAGTCCTGCGACCAACCATGCTGCAGTGTTTCACTGTATTCATAGTCATGCTTTATTCGCCATTGTATAATCAAGCTTACAAGAACAAACACTGAAACTTCAGTAGTTTCTAAGAATTAGTACAGCGCGGCGGGCAGAATTTCAACATGTGTGAAAAACTAGCTCGTATTGACACGAGCCATGAAGAACCGAGTATCTATTACCATCACAATAGATCCGCCATTAAAACCGATAAAGAAATCAAATAACTTTTCCCAAAACAGGCTAAAGTTAAATACGCCATCTGCCCGTCACGTGGCGTCACGACGCCGAAACACAAACACTTTAAAAATACTATCGTTGTATCGCAAACTAGGAAATTGAATATCGAGTCCCGCAGTCACGTTCGAGATATTTAGGGCGACCATGAGTTTGAATTAAGTAAGACGTTTGATGATCTTTGCATTTATAAGTTAAGGCAGTGTTAAGAATAAAATATTTTTTACGTAAAAACATGGTTTATAGAGATATATTTTATGTAATATATTTTATTTGCTTTAAAACATAGTACATTAATGTCTTATTAATAGGGCTATTGGGTCCCACTAAACGCACGACGACTAATACTTATTGGAATGCATTTTTAAAGACACCAAAAAAGTCTTTATTTGCTATGTAAGTAGGTAAGTCTGAGAGGAAGTGAAAAACAGCAGCATTATTTTCAGTAATCAATCACCTTTGAAAAAAGTTCATTGCACCTCCTAGGTTCCCCAATTTTAGAAGACAGTTTTTCACCATTCGTCGACGAAAAAATTAAACACTTTAACGATATTTCGGATAGACTTTCTAAAATTAATTTACATTCGGCTTTCACCCTTATCAGATATTGTTGTTTCGGTCCAAATTTTATGTATTTTCTCCGCTCTTCCTCTTTATGGAAGCAGCCACACCTTTTGGACAAAATCGATCACATTATTCGCAGTACTCTTACATCCATTTTAAATGTGGCTTTGGACGACCGCGCGTGGCTGCAAGCCACACTACCCATTCGTTTTGGCGGGCTCGGCGTCCGCAAAATTTCTAGTGTAAGCCTACCGGCGTTCATATCCTCGGTCCACAGCACAGAAAAGTTAACCACACGAATCTTGATTCCTGCTCAGGTTGACTCTGAAGTGCCGTGTTTGACTGATGCGGTGAACGCCTGGAAGATGGCTTGCCCGGACACGGTACAGCCCGAAAACCCGTCTTCCCAGAGACAGTGGGATGAGCCGCTTTGCAGGTTGGTACGGAATAAACTTATTAATACGTCCACCAATACTGCTGAGCGTGCCCGCCTGCTGGCTGTGGGTGAATGGGAGTCGGGCCTTTGGCTTCAGGCGCTACCGTCACCTAACATAGGCACTATGCTGGGTGACACCACATTCCGGCTCGCTACATGTTTGCGTCTGGGCGCTCCTTGCGGAGCTCCACATCGCTGTCAATGTGGTGAAGCAGTCGACTGCCTCGGACACCATGGCCTATCCTGCAGCAAGAGCGCTGGTCGGATGGCACGGCACGCCAGCATTAACGACATCATCCGTCGGGCTCTTGTCACCGCCGGGGTGCCAGCTGTTTTAGAACCCAATGGCTTGGCACGTGACGATGGGAAGAGGCCAGATGGAATGACAATAATGCCTTGGAAGTTAGGTAGGCCTTTGGTGTGGGATGCAACTTGTGTCGACACCCTCGCGCCATCCCATCTTCCTAGCACGGCGGGCTGTGCTGGGGCGGCTGCTGCAGGAGCAGAAAACCTCAAACGGCGCAAATATAACAACCTTTTTGGGAGTTATATGTTTGAGCCGTTTGGGGTTGAAACTCTAGGGCCTTGGGGCCCGAGTGCTCATCGAATGTTTCGAGACATCGCCAAGCGGTTGGTTGACTCTACACGTGACCAGAGGGCTGGCCTATTTTTAGCCCAAAGAATAAGCATTGCCATCCAACGTGGTAATGCTGCCAGCCTTTTGGGCACTTATCCCATTGACAGCGATGCGGACGAATTTTTTGATGCCCTATGAGCTCTTGTCTTTTTTTTTTTTTTTCTTTTTCCCTTTTTTTTAATACACTTGTATATAATATATAAATATATATTTTAGATTGTAAAATACTTCCTATAGACCATTATATTAATAAATTGCTTAAGCATAAATTTAAAGAGCTATTGAAATACACAGTTTATCACCTTTTAATGAAACGAAATTAATTTCTTTTACCAGTTTGATAGCAAGAAATTCGGCTTTCGGATTTCGGATTCGGAAATATTAAAAAGAAATGAAACAGTAAATCTGTCAATAGATATTTTTTTTATTCCAATATCTGTTTATATAATTTTCTCGAAACGAAATGGAATATTCATATAATTTCTTCCAATATTTTGGTCTCCTCCACACATGTCTGCTTGAAAAGTTAATAAATTTTGTATTGGTACCTACCCGAAAAATCCTTCGTGTTATTCGAACATTTTGTGGTGTCGAGGCTTTCCTGTAGGTATAGATAATTAATTTTTTTTCTTTTACTACCTGTGCAAATCTATCTCTAAGATCCTCAAATAAATCTTGAGGCTTAATTACGTATAATGTAATTAGGAAGCAAATGACTTACATTTAATGATAACGTCACATTAATTACTTAAGTAGTGTTCCCAGGTAAACATGCGAGATAATATAATAATATGTATACCGATCAGAGACTGGATTATAGTACAATATCACGCCTTTTTCCCCCAAGAGGATAGGAAGAGAAGTCCCCAAATAGTTCAATCACTCACATTTTTACATAACTCCAGGGTGCTACTGAGAAATTTCTGATGAAAATACACTTTGCTTTGCCCGACCTGACAATGAACCCTCATGTGCAGCAGAAGCATTTGCGACGACTTGCGAGAACATCGAGGCAGACTTTGGGCACCGATCAGTATACCAGAAACAACCAGCTCCTGTGCTGTGACACGTGGAACATTTGACTTGACTATGTTCAAACAGGAATATCCCAAATTAAAACCACTCATACAAACCCTACAAATACTGAAAATTGGTTGTTTTGCGCAACGAGTCGATGTAACCGCTTGTGTGTTTTTAAAGTAAAGATATTGGGACTTACGCCACACTTTGAGATTCGATCATGTGCCCGTGCCTCTGAATATAGAACAACTTAATGAGCTTTTGTCAGTGCTGCCTTTTAATCAACGTCTTTTGAACTGTTTTTCTTAAGAAAGATGCAACTTGACATATTTATTTTGAAGAAAACGAGGAAAGACTAGAACATATACCATCCATCGTCGTCGCTCAAACGTAATCTTTGAAATCAAGTGAAGTGTCAAGATTTTCACGATTTTAATAAAATTAGGCTTAGAGGTAACTTAGAAAAAGAAAACTAAAGAGCCACGGGAAAACCTAGTTCGTCCCAACTAGTATTTCCCAACCATGTTGGGGTTGGCTATGTCGGCTTCCAGTCTTACTGGATGCAACTGAATACCAGTATTTACATGGAGCAACTGCCTAGCTGACCTCCACAACCCAGTAACAGGGTAAAACGATGGAACAGCTAGAGTCCTCTATACAAATAAATAAAACTGAAGTGTCTGTTTGTAATATCAGAATAACAGCTTTTTACTAAATACATAAGATGGTATACGCTACTTATAACAAAAAAGGTTTGTTTAACATTTTTGTCTGTCTGTTTGTTCCGGCTAATCTCCGAAACGGCTCACTCACATCCACGCGAACGAAGTCGCGGGCACAGCTAGTCATCATCATCTGCCTAGCCTTTTCCCAACTATGTTGGGGTCGGCTTCCAGTCTAACCGGATGCAGCTGAATACCGTATTTTACATGGAGCGACTGCCTATCTAACCTCCACAACCCAGTTATTGGGTAATACGATACCCCTTGGTAAGACTGATTGTCAGACTTTCGGGCTTCTGACTACCCGTAACGACTGTCAAAGATCCACGAATGACAGCTGGGACCAACGGCTTAACGTGCTTTCCGAGGCACGGAGGGGTCTCGGTAGTACCTATATAATAAAAATATATTGTGATATGATTCGTCTTTTCTCATAACTTAAGGATACCTCATTCTGTGGTATAATATTAGCCATCCGCGTGGTGGTAAAGAGGCTGACTGTAGGACACAGACCTACATTTAGGTATAACCATGGAAACCATTTTAGAGCTTTTGGAGCTTACCTACTTTGTTTCCGCCTCTCTTAACACTCCTAATAACAGTTCAGTATAAAACATTGCATGTTGAAAGTGTATTAAATTCTTCGCAAATTGGGTATTAAAAAGATTAGGTGATGCGCCCGTGTTCCTGAATATAAACCAAGTTAATGAGTTGCCGCGTCCTTGGCTGTGCTTTCAACAACATTCTGGATGCTCTTGTGTTTTTTTTTTATTTTTGTTCAAAGTGTATATCCCAGAGTTTAAATTATTATATAGGGTGACTGGTAATTAGTGACCGATACTTAAACACGTGATTGTACTCATGATAACAAACAACTTTTACTATGGGACCAAACCTGAAATCGCGAAAAAAAAATCAGCTGTACATTTATGTTCGTATAACTCGTCAAAATGTAGGGAGCAGCTGATTGTTTCTTCGCGATTTCAGGTTTGGTCCCATAGTAAAAGTTGTTTGTTATCATGAGTATAATCACGTGTTTAGGTATCGGTCACTAATTACCAGTGACCCTATATACTAAAAACCACAGAAGCCTTTGATGGCTTATATATGGCTTATATAAGCCATTTTATTTAATTTCGATTGAGTGAATTTTAGTAGGATACGTAGGTATGCGTACCTATTGGAAAATGCAGGGATAAAGCCTTTTTTTTGGGAAGGAAAATTATTGGTATCAATGGTAGCTCACAGCGTATTAAGAGTATTAGGAGGTATGTCCAAGTTTCTTTACAATGTTATCGTTTACCGTTTTCATTTTTATAACGAAGAAGAGGTCCTTAGCCTTTGAGCTATCACTGTGGTAATATACAGTTAGTAAAATTTTATAATATTATTGTTTATTAAATTGACTCACAACGGTGGCGTGTGTGTTGGATCATTTAGCTCCCTTCAAAATGGTGGAGCTGAATGGTGCTGATCTATGCGTCATGTTCGTGAACGGGCGCCGTCAGTTGGGGCTGGTCATCACTCAGCTGCCTCGGCTTATTTTGAATTATTTTATTTTTGAATTGTTGTTTTGTTACTATTTTCTGTACTCTGGACGCTTTTAACGCGTAGTAGGTAAGTTTCTTTTTTTTACATCGTTGTCACATAATTATAAATTCAAAATAAATTATGTAACTAATATTTTTGTAAAACTATAATTTAAAAGAGTGTCCATGGAGTTTCTTGCCCGTTCTTCTCCATAGGTACCTACGCTTTGGAATGGGCAACTAGCTTCATATTTTCTGACTGACCGACTTCTTGACAATTCAAAAGTGCCTGTAAATGGTTTAATTGAAATAAATGCTTTGAGTTTGAGTTTGAAAAACGTCATTTTTCACTTCATAGCCACTTCGAATAACTTTCAAGAATGCCAATTAAAGTTAAATTAATTTTCCTGACTTGACTCACTCACAACATTGTTGTAGGTCGTGGGTTCGAACCCAGTCAGGCTCGTTACTTTGTGTAATTTATTTCATCACCACTGCTCTCAAAATGGTGAAGGAGAACAGTGAGGAAATCGGTATGTCCTAGAAAAAAGTTCGAAGACATGTGCCATCTACCAACCCGCATTGGGCCCACTCTCTCTCAAAAAGAGAGGGGACCTGTGTGTCCAAGCAGTGGACAGGGGGTAAATTATGTGTTATGTTACTTACTCACGTCTTCAATATTTTGTATTCAAACTTCTAATTAAGAATAATACGTAATAATAAATAATAGGAAGATATAATAGTAATAAGTAGTGCACTTCTGCACCGCCTCAAGAACGAAAAACAAAACCTTCCTTGTTTTCATCTTCAGTTGTTAACACCGCGTTGCCAGCCAGTCAGTTACGGAACCATTTTATATGACTACATTAATCTGCCACAGTCTACCTAGCAACTATGTATATTCATCAAGTAGAACAAGACAGCATTGTACTACTGACCCGTTTTCAGGTAATCTGTGCCATACAGTGAAGCCAACGGACGGATCTCCCTCGAGAAATTATATGCGACCTACTCGACGTGTGTAATGTACTACATATATCTACTTATAGGTACACAGAGTGAGGTTTGAGGAGGAGCTGCTTTGGTGAAAATTGAATCTATGAGAAGTAGAGGAAAGTGGTCTAAGGTCGTAAGGCTTTGTACTAAAATCGGTGAAGGAACACATCGTGATAAAACTGGCATTTCAAACCCGCATTGGATCCGCAAGGTGAATTAGGTCAGCGTGAGTCCCAGCAGTGGGATTATTATAAGTAGGATGATTATGTATCTTTATGAAATAGTCGTATCCTTGGATTTCCCACATAACATTCCTTTACACGGTTTGACCCTCATCTGTGTAAGCATAATCAGCCTATTCGTATATCTAATGTTCCCATTGCTGGGACGCAGGCCTCCTCTCAGTGAGAGGGAGTGCCCAGTCCGGGTTGGAGGATGTCACATGTCTTCGAATTTTTGGTTCTAGGACATTCGGTTCGGTTCGGTTTCCTTACGATGTTTTCCTTCACCGTTTTGAGAGCAGTCTGTTATCAAACTGGAATTTTTTTTTTCAAGTCTCCGATTGGATTCCTTGTAAGCTTGAAGTTTAATTAATATGCTCTCAAAAATCAACCTCATATTTTCTAGGTGCATTTTTATCGAAATTTAAGTTTCGGCCCTTCACAAAATTCATCCTGTATATTTGTGTGAGTATAGTTGTAAGGAGTTAGTCTGATTCGTTTTTAGTTTTTACGAGGTCTGTGGGGAGTAGCAAAAGTTCTTCGTGGGTAGGCATGAAATTGAAGTCAAATGTGAAGAAAATAGACATTAGACGGAATTTGATAAAAATGAACACGAAAGCCTTAAAAGTAGGTATTTTAAGAGCCACCTACATAATTATTAAGAGTAGTAAAAATTGGATGGAGTTTTGGTTGGGAAAAGTTGGAACTATGTACATGGATTACAGTCGAACGATGACATTCACGAAGGTATTATATCATTTAGATCAATCTAGTGTAGTGCATGTTAGCCGGATTCTGTTCACCGATCGACCTTCTGGTCGATCCATCCTGGCCCTCTTGGCCCAAGTGGCAATCGCTTTCAAAGCGTATCGTGTTTCTACAATAACTTTTAACAGGTTTGACATAAGGTTTGCGGCAGCTTATGTCAATCCCATCCATTTTTGACATTTCCGTCATTGTTATCGTCGATAGAATGCCACTTTGTCTAGGTCCTCGGCCAACCGAAGTACATAGTTGACAATTTGACATTCTCCCTACGTATTCCAGATGAATTCTTCAAGTTTATGAAAACACAAAAAGAATTATTGCTCCATTGTTCCAATTTTTCTCTTATTATAAATCTGCCTATAACCAAAGAGCACAATACATAATAAATTAGATTTATAGCACAACCCCGCACCCGAAATTGTAAATAAACTCGGGGTCGCCCGTTTGATTCCCGTGTGGTGCGCGTGATCTGAATATTATTGACGATTATTGTGACGCTGCGTGACGTAATATGAGGCGTATGTGACATGGAAATAAATTGTAGAAGATGATTTCTTTGTTATTGTTTTGGTTGACAGGTTTCGACAACAAAAATCGAGGAAGTAGGTACGAATTGTGGAGGTTTAAAAGTGATCCTTAAAAATAGCCATCAAGTAGATAGGTTAATATAAAAAAAAGTTATGATAAATAACGTAATAATTTGATACAATAAAATAATATAATCAATATAGGATTAACTTGGAAAGTAAATTCAAACTAACCAATCCAATTCCAATGGGTAATTTTTTTCTTTAGTATTTTTAGTACTTATAAGAAACTGTGTTACAATTTTAGTGTTAATAAAGTATATTTATTTTGTTGAGCTCCTCAAGTTCTGAGTTGTGCTACAGGATTACTGGCAAATGTTTGCACAGACTGGCCTGGTCCACACAATTGTTTGTGATACTTTACTCAAAAGACCATTTCAGACATCAATCTTCACATGATCTGACCAAGATTTTGTCTGGAGTTTAAAAGAGACTGTGACCTCTGATTTGTATCGGATTTTCTTCTCAGAGTAGTCAGATAGGAATCACAAACCTCATTTAGCTTATTTTTTTTTATATTAGGTATATGACGTCTAAAAGTGATTCCGATATCCTATTTACAGAATGAAAAATTTCATTTCATTCTCCACCAAACTTAGGTTGAAACACTACCGTGTCTCTAGATTTATTTATATTAAATTGAGAATGCTCATTTACGTAGCGGAAAGACTATTCATATTCATTATCCTTTTATCACACCCACTTCAGGAGACAGCAGGGTAATTGCGTAACACACTATCAGTAGCAATGGGTTTCATTTTGACAGTTCAACAACATGCATTGCGTTATTTACGTTGTTGAGCAGACACAATTTTCGTACATAAGGAGCAATGGATTAGCAATATACTTCAAAATGATTCAAACTGAGAGTAATAGTGTGTTACACAATTAGGGTGCTGGTTAGGTTATATTTAGTCCATCGCACGAATTTACTCGCACGAAACAGGCGAATCGACACTTCATTTTATTTTATAGGCGACTCGCACGAAGTGATAAGAGTAACATATTATTTTAAAACGTACTTTTTCCAAACTTGCTTAATACTTCATTGCATACAATTCGAAATGTGTCAATTTCCTAACACATATTTCTGGAGTTGTCCATTCGCCTTCAATTAAATTTACTTCATGCGAGATGCCTATAGAAAAATTAAAATTATTTAAAAGTGTCGATTCGCCTATATCGGACGAGTAAATTCGTGCGAATCGACTAAAAAGTCGACAGGTGGCCTCCATCTTCATACAACTTCTTAATGGTATATAAACAAATAATATAACTAAACACAGAGCAAGTTTAATTCGCAGTGTTTGAGGCTAAATCGTTTAACTTCTGAATTATGAATCAAGTTCGGTAATGTGCTTGAACACAGCGGTACATGCGGGCTATTGTTTAAACTTTCGTGTCTACAACAGGGATGGCAAACCTTTTAAGATAAGGGCGGAATTATACAATATGTAACAAAAACCCTGTCCGATCCTTAAGAGTATTATTCGGCATCGTACTGCGAACACATATACGTAACCATTTAATGGATTTGAAATTATTATTTTTCCCCAGTGAAAATAATTAAAATAAAATAAAAAATAAAAACTGATCAAAGGCAACACTGATCGCTCGACAAAGTTCACCTACAGTTTTGTGTCAAAGAAGCCGCCTGAGCCAGACGGTTTGTATGATCCTTTGTCATGAACCTGCTTTGTCGCGTGCCGCCAAACAAACTTATACGTCATACCTTGACCTTATGGCTACGCGTATATCAGCTGATATTGTTTTGTAGGCATAGTGATTCGGATTTCAGACCTAATTCTGTTTATCAAGAAACAATTAATTGAAATAAATGTAGCCCTAATGTGTGGCAATGTACATACCGACTGCAGGTATCAGTTCATTAAAACATTCACTTGTTGTTGTTGCACACTTCGGCGATTGTGCTCCACATGTCCACCTCCAACACTAATACACATTAGACACCTTTTCACTAAATTTGCAGGGCTCTTGTGATGTGACTTGTGTCCGATTTGCGTGGGGTCCGCGGCAAACATATCCAGCACTTGTTCCTCGATTTCAACGTTGCGCTCTCGTGGTCTTCCAGCATCAGCGGCCTGTGACTCGTGCTCATGAACACTGCCTGTGGTGTACACACGGTTATGCAGGCGTTGGAACACACGCTCTGACGGCGACAGTACTGTCACAAGCGCACCTCGTACGTTCTACGCGCAGCTGCATAATTACAGTCGGTCTTTCCTAAGTACATCAACACATTAAAAAATCCTGATTGGAATACATTATTCGCGAAACTTTAGCGGCACGTGATACGTACGGACGTCCGATCGAAAGCTATCTCCACGAAAGACTGGCAAGACTTGGTAACAAAATTAACAAATAGCGCGCCGGTAGGTAACCAGTCGGCGACATCAAAGAGTCGGCGACTAGTTTAAATAGTGCCTACAACGCGGTAGTGTATGGCGGTGTTCTTTGAAATAAAAATAGGTAAAAATAAAAAGATTTTGCCGACGGGTGGAGTGTTGTCAACTTATGAAAATTTGCCATATTCAGTGTTAAATTTCGCATGGATTATAAAAATAAAAAATCAATAACTTTTGGTTTTTATGAGTTACATTTTTATAACAATTTTTTATAGTACCTATGTTGAATCAGGAATACGCCTTTATTGGATCGGACAGGGTTTTTGTTACATATTGTATAGCTTTAAATTATTTTTGGTCTTGACGTGCTAGCGAAATCTGAAGAACGAATATAGAACCAGACCAAGAGAAGAAAAACGTGCTCTGTTTTTCTTGATATTATTGATATTTTAGTATGGAAAGACCAACATAAAATGCGTTAACTCTGTTCACACAAAAATAAATTGTAGAATTAAATAAAGGTTTTAGAAAGGTTTAATAAAACAAACAATTCTTGTTGTGCTCAAAACTTTCTTCAATGCGATAGGTTCGCCATCCCTGGTTACGCAACCTACACAGTTGTTTTTGATGTATGTTGGAGTGCTTTCTTTGTTGTATTAGGTTAGAAAGAGTTTGTCTTGAAAAGTTCAGCTAACAACTGCTTGCATATACTACTCATTTAAAGGATAGGTATGGGTGGGTCAGTAGAGTCAGTTGTAGGTCGTAAATCTAAACCCAGGCGGGCAGCCGGGCACTTTCATCATCATTTCAGCCGAAAGACGTCCACTGCTGAACATAGGCCTCTCCCAAGCACCTCCACTTCGACCAGTTCTGTGCTTCTCGCAACCAACTGGTTCCTGCGGCCTTCACAAGGTCGTCGGTCTACCTTGTGGGAGGCCTTCCAACGCTACGTCTTCCGGGACTGTACTTTGTGTAAGTTATTTCATCACCACTACTCTCAAAACGGTGAAGGAAAACGTTGTGAGTAAACCGGGATGTCTTAGAGCCAAAAATTCGAAGACATGACATCCACCAACCCGCACTAGTCCCGCGTGGTGGATTACTTCCCACTGCCTCTCACAGAGAGGAGGCCTGTGTCCCAGCAATGAGAACATTATAGACTGATCATGATGTGGGTGGCCTATTTTTTTTCTATAGTTCTTAATGGTATTGTGGTCGCAAGCACCGCTATTGAGCGTAAGACTCTGAGTTCGATGACTGTTCGGGAACAACATTATTTATATGGGTTTATTGCAGAAAAGGTTTAGTTAATGGTAATAAGCTGGCTACTATTACATGTGACTTTAATATTAGTGGAAAAATGTGTGTGTGCACAGATAATTGATACCCGGTGGCGCGTGGGTCGTTGTCCCGAAAGTTACCACTTCATAAATTTCATGTTATTTACTTATACCATCTTTTACAATTAGGTAAATTATTTTATTTCTTATTTTGATTGTTGTTTTTTATTTATATCTAATCGTACGCTGCACTGGTTGACATCATCACGTCAACGCCGGCTGTCGCTGAAAACCAGCACTGGGGCTCTGTCTCGTATAGGGTCTTAGCATTATGCTGAGCGATGGCCGTTTTGCGTGGATGTGACGCAATTTTTTCCCCCAAATTGTTTTTTTTTTCTTTTTAAATGCGTCTTGTTTACCGTAAATAAACGTATTTTTTTTCTTCTTCTTTTCTTCCATATATAAACCTACACGTTTACCAATCCCTTTGGGGAATACAGACATCACGTTATTCTCCGAGCAAGAAAGTCTTCCCGTCACAAACTAAATTACGCGCTACTCAAAGTTATGTACAGACGCCAGCACACCAACCTACCCGAAACTGTCACATTTCCCCAATCAATTTTGAACCTTATGCTTTAGCAATAAAGTTGAAAATTTATTAAAGAAATTTGACAGATTGTAGTAGGTTGATGTGCTGGCGTCTGTACGCCTTGATACGCCAAGGTAGCCCGCGAATGTCAAATTTTCTTACGTTTTACACAGTTTTTAATCAGAGTGGCAGTGACATTGACGCGCAAAGTGTAACAACGAATTCAGCACATGATTCTAGACCACCCAGCGTAGAAATTTGCAATATGTCAGGTTATATGCAGATCACAATATGATTCGTGACTGTAACAAATATGTATCTGTAGCGGTATCTACAACGCCACATGCGAACAACGCGTCATACTGACGTCACGCAAAATCCTGCATCTCGCAAGCAGAGTTTACCGCGCAACTAGCATAGATACAACGGCCCGACATGAATCATTGGGCAGTTGCCCGCCAGACACAACACCCGTCTGGTCGGAGGATCCTCCCTTTTCTATAGAGTATGAGTGAACTTTACACCCTGTTCCTCATACCTCTATATATCCACAAAATTATAACCATAAGAATCATCAATACAACTGTCGAAGTTAGAATTGGCCTCAAATGTTACGATATCATAAAATTGTCATTCAATAGGGTAATTTGAACTTAGAGAGTTGGATCGATGATTTCAATTATTATAATTCTGTAAATATACACTTGTTACCGTCGCGAATCATATTTTGATCAACATATAATTTAATACTCACCTGCAAAGAGCAAAAAACGTAGGAACACGCGCTTTCGCCTTAATAGGTCACGAGCATAAATCCATACTATCCATATCCATACTAATATTATAAATGTGAAAGTGTCTCTGTCTGTATGTTACCTCTTCACGCTTAAATCACTGAACCTATTTAGATGAAACTTGGTATTGAGATTGTTTGAGTCCCGGGAAAGGACATAGGATAGATTGTATCCTGATATTCCCACGGAATCGAGACTTAGGTATGCGGGTAAAACTGCGGGGGGCGCAGCTAGTATACCTTAACCGGTCAAGTCCCGACCTTGACCGGTTAAGCTACCATGTGCACATGTGCACATTTTTTGTAAGCAGGTCATAAACATGTCGCGCAGCGGGGAGTCGCCCGGGCCTGTGACAGGTTGTGTCAAAATTATGACGTCGGGACTTATTCAAAAGCTGTTTTCTCGTAAAATAACTATTGCAACTTTGACAAAAGACATGTTTTCTAGAAGTATGGTTCAAACGACCGCCTTGTTGGTCTAGTCGCAAGTGCTTGTGCTGAGCATGACGTCCTGGGTTCGATTCCCGGGTCAGGCAAAGTGCTATTGTGTTATCTATAGTAGAATTTTTCAGTAGCAGCCTGGAGCTCTGGATTTGTGCCCGGTTGATGGCAATATGCTCGTCCTCTATTACATGAAACTTAAACATAAGTGGCGCGAGATGTGGGTGTACTATAGGTGCACCTCTGCCTAATCCTTCGCGGAATACAGGCGTGATGTTATGCGTGTATGTATCGTTCAAAAATACTAACGGTCTTATTCATAAAAAAAGCTTATAGAAGGTTTAAACCATTCATTAGTTAAAATGCACGATAAGCCTTTAAAACGTTCGATAAAATTTTGTATTCATAAACGCTTCATAAACCTTCGATAACTAAAATGTACTATAACGTCATTATAAATCTAAATGTTGCCATTATAATGATGTCATCCAACAAATTGGCCAACATATTGAATCGTCAAACGAGAATATCTGTCTAATAACCGAATAATTGTGACCATAGACATTATTACGTATGGAAAACTAATATATTGTCTACAGTTTCGACAGTTTTGACGCGGTAACGTCATGGAAACAATATGTCATTGAATAATTGTACTTGTAAAACTAAAAAACTTTTGAATATTTTTTTTTGTATTTAAAATAAATGGAATTAAGACCGGAGACTAGTTGCAATAAAGAGCAAAGAATTGAATATTGGTTGGAGGAGGATAAGGTGTGTACTGTTACAGCTAAAATGTATTCAAAGTAAGTTATGTTTTGTAAACATTCTCAATTTTATACTTATGCTTGCTTTTGCTTCTATTCCTTAGATTTTTTAGAAAGAATTTGGTCAGGGAGAGATTTTCATAATAGAAAATAAAAACACTGACACAAACATCAACGCTAAACAGGGGCGGCCTGCATGATTTACGAATTAGGTGCCTATCCAATTTACAATGTTACGAAGAACTTCGTTTGCCTGTACAAAACAATAATGACTCGTTATATTAGTTATTTTTATACCGCTGCTGATTTAATTATTTTAGTATAATATAAATAAGATAATGAAGAGAAAGAATTATAACATTAGTTTTCTATTTCAGGACAGTAGGACTAGTAAGGATGGCAAATTGCAGAAACTGAAACGGCCTACAGAAGAGAGCACAGATGGTAAATGAAAAGCAAACATTGTAAAAATGTTGTTCTGCTTGCACAAGTTTTAGAAGCCAAATTAGAGTTTAGAGTATTGTTCAACCGTGAACAGGCAAGAGTTACACGCGCCAGCAACAGCATCACAGCGTCAGCATCAAGAGCGACATACATTCGTTCCTCATACCGGCACACCATCAGCGCTAAGAAGTGACCTACTGAGATCTTCACTTCATCGGCTTGATACACACACAACACACAAATGTAAATAGGTATCAGTGTGTATTGACCACTAAAATTGTATATAATTAAGTTAATTACTGTAATAAATTAGTCATCAAGCTGGAGTCGAGTTTGATTCATCTTCCATAATTCCTCTCACTATGGCCAAGACACCTTTAGCCATCATCAGTTCTATGAGTCTGTGGGACCGGCATCGGCAGTGAGAAAACTATTTCCTGTGTACATTGCACTACGTACACAAACCCCTATTCCTACCCAAATTCCATCTGTTCCTGTAGGTCTCCTGGTAACAGACTTCCCACATGTAAAACCAACGTAACTCACATTTGGTGTGGTTTGTACTAAGCTGTAAGTCCCGGTGTGTACAAGTATTATAAAAATAAATTAAACTGATATTTGTATACAAGCTTTTTATTAACGAACTACTCGCTAAATGTCTCCTCTTTTTCTTCTTCGTGTCGCGGGCACGACTTTACTTTAGATCTTGTTGGCCCAAAACATTGCCACTTCCACGTCATCATCGGTGGCAATGCAGAAGTCACTTAGACTGCATGTTTTGGGTGGGACACATAGGGCAGGATAGGAGGTGGAGCATGTTTTGCGACATAGCTTCTCAACCACACCCTACTGGAGCATCTCCCTGCAGGGTTTAAACTTCCGTGGTCCACACGGAAGTCCCTGAACCATCTCCGGACACAAGTGGGAAGATGTAACTCCAACCTGGTAAAGTGGGGCTACCTCGGTGGAATGTTTCTTTAAAAGTTTGTAAAATAGCATTTGCATTTCCCCTTGCAACTTCTTGGGGTGACTTTGTATGATATTAATTGATATTGCTACCCCTAACTGCATCCATGCAACAACCAACCCATGGTCAATCCATGGTCAACTGCAATATTGTAAAGTACTGCTCTAGCCACTATGGATGTTTTCACATTTCCTAGTTTGCAGGTAAAAGGCATTGAAAGCATTGTTTCCATACTCCAAAATAGCAGCAAACCCACAGTATTTCTTGTTGCTGTACTTAATATGTGCTTTGTTATATTTTTCCTCGCTTATATTTTGCATCGTAGGTATATAATAATAAACTAAATTGGTTAAACAGAAGTGCAAAATAAATTAAATACAACTGCGGCTCCTCGAAGTACGATTGTTTACGAAACTAACTTTTCATTTTCACAATATTACATTTTGTACGTCAAATGTCATTTTTTTATTAATCATCTGATGCAGAGTCGGCCATTTTTTCATTATAACACTGTTATAGTAGGGTTCTGGGTTTCATAACTTTATAGTAGGTTTATAGAACGTTTTAGTGCTAAAATGCGTTTATGAATAGCAATTTTTGACAACGAGACTTTAGCAAGCCTTTAGATGTTCCATAACTTATTATGAATAAGACCGTAAGTATGTTCGTAACACCAATAGCAATACTTTAGGAGAATATCGCTCTTGAAGCTTGCGTAAGTGTAGCGTTAATGCTCGCGAGTCGCGACTGTACTTAAAAACACGAATGAAAAATGGATTCCACAAAATCCCGTCTAGAACAAACAGAATCATTATAACATTGATTAATACTGAGTCTGAGGGGTCGTTAAATTAATGATATTCAAAAAGTCTGTCCGTTCTTCCCCAAGTTGGTAATTTATTGAGAAACACTGGAAACTTAATAATATCCTGGAATAAGCTTGTTCTCTCTTGTTGGGATACAATTTGTAGCTTCTTATTACTATGTGAAGTGGGTGTAAGGGATGTAGCTAAGCCGAAATTGGTATTTGTTTTTTTGAAATTCCAGGCTTGTTTCTCTCTCGTCTCGTCGTCTCTCTTGTGAGGAGTTAATTTTATTTAAGTTGCTTAGGTTATAATAATGCAGCCGTTTTCCTGGATCCTTCGGAGTCTCAGAGCTGAGTCATGAGCTTGTCCATGTATCCATCCGTACGATCGTACTTGTGCAGTCGTGCATTCCTGTGCTTCGAGGTTCACAATTTTGATTCTAAAGAAGCCATCTTCTTCTCCTTTACTATATACATTTGCGCACGTTTCAATGTTCTCGTCAATCTTGATATTCTTTTAGAAAGTAAAAATATTAACTCGAACTTAAACGAGAACGAAACTCTGAACATTATCATCCGAAAATATTCGTGCAGAAAATCTAAGTATAGAATCGAAGCACGAAAAATCGAAATAAGCCGAAATTCGGAGTTTTCGGCATTAGCATTGAATCTATCACATCTCTAGTACGTAGATATCTTAAAAGCTTTTCGGAATGAGGGTGAATTCGGTTAATAGAAATAAAGGTATTGTTCCACATTGCAACCTCTGTTGGCCGATGGGACCGAAAGGTTCTGGAGTGGCGAACGCGTACCGGAAGACGTAGCGTTGGAAGGCCTCCAACAAGGTGAACCGACGACCTTGTGTAGGCCGCAGGAACCCGTTGGATGCGAGAAGCACAGAACCGGTCGAAGTGGAGGTGCTTGGGGGAGGCCTATGTCCAGCAGTGGAAGTCTTTCGTCTGAAATGATGATGATGAACCATGCTTTATGATTCCAGTATTTGAGATGGGTCTTTGAAATAGGAAAGAACAGGGCGACATTTATTAATATATATTTTTAATCTTTTGTATAGGTTTTCCTACATCGGTAAATACATCAACACTGAAAACAAAACGCTCTATTTTTTGGGCATTCGTATAATTTTAATTATTGCTGCTTTTAATATGTATTTTCTTTATTTATCTCGCTCTTTTTAAGCAATGCCTCAAATTTTATCATAGACCAACTTATGCTCAAAACATTACATAGAAACAAACATATTTCATTTACGAAACTATAAACGGACTGGGTGAACAGTTGGCAAGTTCTAACTTAACCGCGAAACTCCAACACTTGACAATAACTTAATACTAATAAGTTTGAGATGTTACGTCGGTGTAACCTCGCACTATGTGTATAACAAATGCGAAGCGATACGATGCTATATAAAAAAATCGTGACAATGAAGAGTAAAATGATGCTGAACTCTAGTGATTTATTATGTAGGTACCTAATTTTGGATGCGTTTAATTTTTTATGTATTTTGAATGCGAAAAATCACACAAACATGCACATTGTTTATTCCGGAACAACTATTTGTAGTCCGTATAATCATTTCGTTCCTCGTAGGAATCGCTCAAAATTGGATTGGTGTCCAGATGCCTGTCCTTATTGAGGAGTCATGTTCCTACGAATTTCAACTATTAGCGTTGTTCCCGCCGCACATGCTCACACTCGCTCGTTCACAATGTTATTCGTCGATGCAAACCAAACAAGATAGACGCTGTAGATTTTTAACTGACACTCGCGCCACTGCCACTTGAAAAACTTGTCTCTCTATAACTACGTTGTAGGTTTCAAACGCTGCCACTCGTACGCGGCTCGTGATGACCAATGCAAGTGCGAGCATGTGCGGCGGGCGTTAGAACGAATATGACATAAATGATAAATGATTTTATTTCTGTAAGTAGGCTTCACAAACCCTTTTACACGTCAATCATATTTTAAAAACTAGATGAGGCCGGCGTTTCCTATCTGACTACTCTGAGAAGAAAGGCCGAAACAAACTCAGAGGTCACAGTCTCTTTTAAAGTCCAGACATAATCTTGGTCAGGTTATATGAAGACCATGTAGATCGAAGTCCGAGATGGTCTTTTGAAGAAAGAACCACACAGATTGAGTGGACCTGTCCAGTCAGTGCACGCATTTGTCAGAATTCGTGCAGCTCAACTCAAAACTTAAGGAGCTCAACGATTTATTTATTTAAACTTTTCGCACAAAAAGGTACAAAGGCGGACTTAATGCCTTAGGCATTCTCTACCAGTCAACCAAGGGTGGTGAAGAGATTAGATGGTAGGTGCTTTGGTTGAGAGGAACAAGGAAAAAAAAAACTATTAAAACTAGGTACACAAATACATAAATAGGTTATATACACATACATACTATTCACTATAATATATACTTATAATATATATATTTATACATATATACAAATTCAAGGGAGAGAGATGTTGAGATGACTCTACGCTACCTGTTTTGAAAATAACTCTGCAATTTCTGCTTAAATGCATACCGACTGGTGGCCGTCCTAATATCAAGAGGAAGCGCATTCCAAAGAAGAATGGACTGAATATGAAAGGAGGAGTGAACAAAGTCAGAAGTATGAGAAGGACAGAGTAGGAGAAGATTGTTAGAAGAACGCAGATTCTTAGCGTGAGAAGAACATAGATATTGGAAGTGAGACACGAGATAAGAAGGAGGAGTGGGAGAGTTGCAAACTTCTTCTTTGGCGAATGGACATCCATTTGAGCTCAGACCTATAGCTCGACACATGGTCATATTTCCTAAGGTTGAATATGAACCGGATACCATTGTTGAGCAATCTGTCGAGCTTATCCAGCAAAACCGCATTCAAGTCAAAGTAGCACAAGTCACCATAGTCGATTATAGGGAAAATCAAAGTCTGCACAAGCATGGTTTTCGTCTTAGCGGGCAAAAAGTTTCTCAGACGATACAGGGACCGCAGAGTACCGTTGACCCTTTGACTAACACTAGAGACCTGGCGTTGCCAGCTAAGTGTACAGTCAAGATGCAAACCGAGATCTTTTACAGTAGGGGTAATGGGTATGACGGTACCATTGAAAATAAGAGGAGGAAGAGAGCTAAGCGTCACCCTACCCATCATGCGAGAACTTCCTATTACAATGGCCTGACACTTAGAGGGGTTTACTGACACCCCGAAACTATCAGACCACTTTTTGATAGCATCTTAGTCTCGGTTTATATCTGCTATAGCGTCCGACAAACCTTCCACCCGCTCAGCTGTATACAATTGAAGATCATCAGCATATAGATGATACGAACATCGAAGACAGTGAGTTATACAATTAATGAAGATGGAGAATAGCAATGGAGAAAGAATACCGAATACCGACCGAATAACGATTCGACGAACAATACCAAAGAAAGGACATTTGGGTAGGCCACATAAATTACTCAAACTGCCAGACCATGACAAAAACTAAACAGAACAAAGAAAATAAAAAAATAAGTAAAAAATAAAATTACCCACATTGTCTTCACACTCACAATAATTAAAAGAATATAATACTTTACAAAGTAAGCAAATGTCATTGTCAAACTCAAACTCAAACTCAACTCAAACTCAAAGCATTTATTTCAATTAAACCATTTACAGGCACTTTTGAATTGTCAAGAAGTCGGTCAGTCAGAAAATATGAAGCTAGTTGCCCATTCCAAAGCGTAGGTACCTATGGAGAAGAACGGGCAAGAAACTCCATGGACACTCTTTTAAATTATAGTTTTACAAAAATATTAGTTACATCATTTATTTTGAATTTATAATTATGTGAGAACGATGTAAAAAAAGAAACTTACTACGCGTTAAAAGCGTCCAGAGTAGGTACAGCAAATAGTAACAAAACAACAATTCAAAATAAAATAATTCAAAATAAGCCGAGGCAGCTGAGTGATGACCAGCCCCAACTGACGGCGCCCGTTCACGAACATGACGCATAGATCAGCACCATTCAGCTCAACCATTTTGAAGGGAGCTAAATGATCCAACACACACGCCACCGTCAGCGAGACATTTGTGTGAGCATGACATACTATCAGCCGCCAGGGCTCATTCAAGTCAATGAAAGACATATTACCCGGTAAATGGTAGCACTATAGTACATAGAACTCACATCTGTGCTATGCAATTATACAATACAAAGAAAATTGAGTTTATACAATGCAAAGATAGTCTTACAATCTTCAGCAGCTCCAACAGTATTTTCATGTGTTAATCAATTAGTTGTGGTTGTGGAGCAGGACCAGCAATGAGCCAGGCATTTTTATCCGCGATGTAATCCCCTAACTTATAATATGCCTGCCTGCATAGTGTGCGTTTTATACAAGACTTGAATTTTGTCTCATTCAGTTGAAGAATGTGGGGAGGTATTTTATTATAACATTTTAAACAGTACCCCATAAAAGATGAGTCTACTTTAGCCAGTCTGAAACCTGGTTGAACTAATAGGTCCCTATTTCTAGTACTATAATTATGTCTTTCACCTCTTTTGTTAAAAAGATGTAAATTTTTCCTTACATACATGATGTTTTCGTAGATATATTGACAAGGCACCGTCATGATGTTAATTTCCTTAAACAGTTCCCTTAGAGAATCACGCCTGCGGAGATTATATATGGCTCTGATGGCTCTTTTCTGCAGAATAAAAATAGAATCGATGTCTGCAGCCCGTCCCCAAAGTAAAATACCGTAAGACATGATACTATGAAAGTAACTAAAATAGACTAGTCTCGCGGTATCTATATCAGTAAATTGACGGATTTTTCTAACAGCATAAGCTGCTGAACTTAGCCGTCCTGCAAGAGATGTTAAATGAGGACCCCATTGTAGCCGTGAGTCGAGCGTGATCCCTAGGAAAACAGTTTTATCGACGAATTCTAGTTTCTCTTGATTCAATATAATCTCATAATCACTACCTTTGACATTGACATTGACATTGTTTATATAAAATTCATTAATGTCAATGTGTATACAAAAAAAAAATGTTCAAAATACAAAATTGGAAGCAGTTCAATCCCAAGCTTTTTTGTCCTCAATGTAATCTTTAAAGTATAAAAGGCTTTCTGGCACAACTTACGTTTAATGAATGATTTGACATATTTTGCACAGCATCTCCGGAGTATATTTTCGCATTGTTATCGCATTCTAAGCTCCACCAGGACACTAGGTAGCAACGAGATATGTATCTCGTAGAAGTTTCGTGTTGACAATGTTGTACCTACAACTAATTTCTATTTTAAAGTGACGACGAAGCAAGAGGTATTCTGTTAACGGTAGTTGGAAGCTTGAGTTCTATGTACTGTAGAGCTACCATTTACCGGGTAATATGTCTTTCATTGACTTGAATGTGCCCTGGCAGCTGATAGTATGTCATGCTCACACAAATGTCTCGCTGACGGTGGCGTGTGTGTTGGATCATTTAGCTCCCTTCAAAATGGTTGAGCTGAATGGTGCTGATCTATGCGTCATGTTCGTGAACGGGCGCCGTCAGTTGGGGCTGGTCATCACTCGGCTGCCTCGGCTTATTTTTATTTTCAATTATTTTATTTTTGGATTGTTGTTTTTTTTTTATTATTTAATATTTGCTGTACTCTGGACGCTTTTAACGCATAGGTCTTTTTTTACATCGTTCTCACATATTATTATAAATTCAACATTAATGATGTAACTAATATTTTTGTAAAAATATAATTTAAAAGAGTGTCCATGGAGTTTCTTGCCCGTTCTTCTCCATAGGTACCTACGCTTTGGAATGGGCAACTAGCTTCATTTTATTTTTGACTGACCGACTTCTTGACAATTCAAAAGTGCCTGTAAATGGTTTAATTGAAATAAATGCTTTGAGTTTGAGTTTGAGTTTGAAGAATCAACGTGGTATGTTTTCTAATAATAAATGTATATAAGTTAGTAGGAATTATTGGTCTGAAGTCTGGATATGTGCTCGGTTGATGGATTTAGGCTTGTCCCCTATTACATCGGACTTCTAACTACCATACTCAGGACAATCAAGAGAACCGATATAGCCCTCAGAATTACCAAACTTAAATGGGTACCATTTAAGTTGCTCGCAAAACCACACTGCTCGTAAAACAGACGGCCGATTCCGAATTTTGTCGTAATATTATATCAGCATCAATCAATGTCTACAACTTGTTAAAAATTTAGGTATTTTTGAAGTATTATTGACAGATTGAGAAAGATTAAAATGTGAACGTTTTTAAAGATACGGGAATTGCCCCTCAGATGGTCGATGGGGCCGAAAAGATTTGGAGTGGCGGCCGCGGACTAGAAGGTGCAGCGCGAGTAGATCTCCACAAGGTGGCCCTAAAACCTTATGAAGGTCGTGGGAATCAGCTGGATTCGAGAATCACAGGATCGGTCGTTGCGGCGATATTTGCCAGAGGTCTGTCTACCTCCAGAAATGGACGTCTTTCGAATGAACGATGCAAACGATTCAATGATGATGTCGAATTATCAATAAAAATATGACTACTCACAATGATTAATTACCTAATTCTTAAGCCTAATTCCGACGGGCTCGTGGCTAAATAATAACAGCAGCACGGGTCGATCGAAGGTTAAGCTATGCTTGCCGCGGTTGGTTCGTGGATGGGTGACCATCCCTTGCATATCGAGACCCCTCCTTGCGTCGGAAAACACGTTAAGCCGTTGGTCCCGGCTGTCATTCGTAGATCTATGAAAGTCATTACGGGTAGTCGGAAACCCAAAAGTCTGACAACCAGTCTTATCAAGGGGTATCGATTTACCCAGTAACTGGGTCTTGGAGGTCAGATAAGCAGAAGCTCTATGTAAAATACTAGTGTTCAGCTGCATCCGGTTAGACTGGAAGCTGACCTGAACATGGTTCGGAAAAGGCTAGGCAGATTGATATTGATTACTTACCTAATTCTTAACCAAGACACTCTTCAGTATCCATCTTTACAAAATCCAGTGTAGATTATCCTTTTAGAAACCTGGTGTAATTATGTCTTCTTTACAAAAAAACTCGATATTATCTGAAAGGGTTGCAGCAAAGGGTGGTGTGAGGGGGATAGACGTCATTAGTGATACCAATACAGCTCTCCAATTAACCTGTCTGTCATCAATAGGAAGGATTTTAGGGTTCTGTAGTGTCTGTAACAGATTTTTGTAGTACAGACGCCAGCACATCAAGCTACTACAATCTGACAAATTTCTTTAATAGATTTTCAACTTTATCCCTAAAGCATAAGGTTCAAAGTTGATTGGGAAAATTTGACAGTTTCGGGTAGCTTGATATGCTGGCGGACGTCTGTACCTACTTAACAGGAATGTCAGAGTTAAAGTAAAGTTCAATCAATGCGAATTTTCCATCAAATTGTTTGTGCAAACAATTATTACTTAAATTTGTTTTTTTTTTCAGTTACAGACTATAATTTATTATTAAAATTGATTTATTTTAGTTTATTTTCGTAAGCTTTGATTTTCTTTAAGTGTTTACACAGTCAGTTTTAAATAACTTGATTAGAGCTTCATCTTTGTTATTGACCGACTCCTTTTCAAAATTATAAATGGTTTAATTGAAATGAATGCTTTGAGTTACGAGTTTTAAATCTTTAATAATCCTGGAAAATTGGATATAATTTTGCTGTGTCAAAATGTTTTGACAAGTATGACAGACGTTTTTATCTCAAAAATAAATTCAAAATTAAATTTTAGCGGATACGGAACCTAACTTTGCGTAGCCCTTCACGCACTTGACAGATTTTTCCATCAAAGTCTGTTCAAAGCTTGTGTCTGCTTACTTGTCTGATGTTTTGACATTATGACTTATGATTAATTTTGAAATAATTGAAGTGACAATTAAGAAAATAATGAAAGAGATGAAGATTAATCTTGAAGTAATTGGAGTGTTGATTAAGTAAGGCAAAGTTTTTTATCAAATTATGGAATCAATTAACTCACTATAACTCTCTAATTAACTTATTATTATTATGGAATTAATTAATTCACTTAACGACTAAAGGCACGATAAAGGACCATTACAATAGAAAAATCAATTGTGTTGTATCTCATTAGCGGTGATTAATCGGTATAAATGCGAACGTAATTATGTCTGTCTGTCTATCTGCTACCTTTTCACGTTTTAACAGCTGAACGGATTTTGATGTTTTCCACACAGATAGACCTGGATTAGGGCAGAGCATGCCTTTTTATTCCGGTAGTTCCCTTGGGATTATTTGCAACCTCTTCCCTGGCGAAGCCGCGGGCAAAACGTAGGAGGCACTATACAGGGTAGCATGGACATCGACGCGCAACCTGTTACCATGGATTCAGTACATGATTCTGAACCCTGCTGCCATGCTGCGATACCATTTTTAGTCGGTTATCTATACTAATATTATAAAGAGGTAAAATTTGTTTGTAAGTTTGTATGTAGGGGGTAATCTCCGGAACTACCAGTCGGATTTCAAAAATTCTTTTTGCGTTTGATAGCCCAATTTTTTAGGAAGGCTATAGGCACCCTTAGGAGCCGAGCAAAAAGAAAAAAAGTCAGAACGAAAGCGAAAACGAAGTAGTAGTGCGGTCATGCGATGCGATGCGACGGGTGGGTTGGGGGAAACAGAAATTTCACGCGGACGAAGTCGCGGGTTGAAGCTAGTTAAAAATAAATCGGATTTCCATACATTTTGACCGCGTACGTATTGCAATGTTCTATGAAACAGCTGTTTTTTTTTATAACCCATAAAAAAATTTAACGCTACGTCTAGGACCACGTGCTGAATCTATGGTTACAGTTTGCGTGTTGATGTCTGCCATCATGTGTTTTTTTTTAATGACGTTTACATTAACCCCTTACATACGTAAGGTACGTGTTATATCAGATGAATAGTTACACACCGATTTCTCTCTTTCAGCCGTCAGTAATTTGACTTTCGAAAGAAGACAAAGCGTTGTGTAACTATAAAAGACGCTATACCTACATCGTTTATTAGTACGGGGGTAAGAGTATAACAACTCTCCTTGTTCTAAAACTCAGTGAACCGTTTCTTCATATTGAAATCACTTTATTGAATACTGGCCTCAAATAGTTTACCAGGAACCTATGTAGAGGCTGACGATTACAAAAGCGGGTTTAATTACGAGCCGCCCGCGTTTGACGTGTTCACACTTTCAACACACTGAATTTACACTAGCCGACGCCCCGACGGTTCACCTCAATAGAGTCACGGAACGGAAGGTAACACAAATTCATTCATGTATAAATTGGTTTTAGCGGGCAGCTAGTGTAATTCTGGTGACCATATTTTGCATGAAAGATAGAAAATAGTACCTAAGCTTAAACAAGTATCTTTTGATACTTTTGAACACAATATACATACAACACACAATATACATAATAAATTCGTTTTGATAAAGTCACAAGTAAATACAAATCATATATTCGACAAATTGATTCTAAAAGCGTGCAGGTGGTACAGTGTAAGTGCCCCGACTTACGAATTAAAAACGGTGGTAGGTTTCAACTCAGGCAGGAAATGTCCTTCATTTGATTGATTTCACCACCAATGCCATAACAACTGCAAAGGAGAAATCCTAGAAAACCCATTGAAAATTCGTTCGCCCACCCACACTTGGCTGCTAGAGAGCAAGTCTATATCTGTATGTATAGTGGTATCATTCGATTAAAACTGCTGCATTCAGTCGTAGGGGTATGCTTTTTTTTTTTTTTTTGGATGGGGAATCATCTAATGATTCCTCCCGCTCTGGGAAAACCCACCCGTGTTCCTTCCTTAGCCCTTTATGTTCCGGGGCAGCGGTAACCCTTTCGGACGATCCCGCTACCCCGGCAGGCTTCGGCCCTGGCGGGCCCCTTCCTTTATGCTGACATCTCTTTGAGGCGCGCGTGGAACACATACGCGCCGTCCGGCACGGGCCTGGTCCTGATCGGGCGGAGAGCTAGTCGTAGGTGTATGCTAAGGAACCATCCGTAATAACCGCAATTAGTAGTGGTGCTGTCGCCACGAACATCTGCAAAAATGTTTTTAATTAATGCAAAGATTAGTAGGTCAAAAGAAGGTCATTCGAACCCAGTCAGGCACTCTACTTTGTGTAATTTACTGTATTATAAACTGAAAACGGTAAAGGAAAATATCTTGAGTAAACAAAGCAAGTCCTAGAACCATAAATTTGAAGGTATTTGTGACATCCAAGACCCGCGCTCTTGATTACGGTCTGCTCCCTCTCAAAGAGTGGAGGTCTGATGCCCAGAATGGGACCGTTATAGGCTGATTATCAAGGCACTTCATTGTAATAAAAACAAATTGTGCATGTAAAGTCAGGGAAGATAATTACTAGCAAATTGTCTACCAATTTAAATTGTCCGTGTATTCGTAACACAATTACTGTCATTCTTTGCCAGTTTTATGAAATGAAATGAACATTTAATTTCTCGGACTATACAATGTTTCGGGACTCAGACGAAAGAACATTGTAGGTAACACGATTTCCATACAAAGTATAGACACGTTGTCACTTGCATAGGGATCTTCCTGACCTATTTCCCAGCATTAATTGTCATCTACAGGCCGGATGTATCGCGCTGTGGCCAGAAATAATTATGTGTGGAATTCAACCAGACACAATACGTAGGCACTAAGTGTAGGGGCGGATGGATGCGGCAGTTTGGTTATATAGGGTGAATGGTTATTAGTGACCGATTGCACTCATTATAACAAACGCCTTTCCCAAAGAAACGATTTTTTTTATTAATTTACCAAGCGCATGGCCCCAAGGAGTAAACTGGTAGAAATCGCCACGTAACGAAAAAGAGTTATAAGTACCCCTTCATGCGACTTGCTTGCTTGCGAGAGACAGTTTAGATAGTGAGGTGTCAAAACGAAAATCCAAGATGGCGGCTGCAAAAATTTAAAATTTTCGTCTTTGGTGTCGTTTGCGAGCGTCGCGTAAGGAACTTCGTTCTTGGCCGAGGTCCCCCGACCGCATACGATTTTTATGTTCTTGACGTTACAAGTTATTTATGAAACTGTACGTTGATTTATTTAAGAGTTTTCTTAAACTATAGACTTAACACACTCGTCATCACAATCCCTTTCACTTTGACATTCAAGTCGTGCATGCGACTTTTTTAAACATAATTATGAAGTTAGAAGAAGCGTTTGCGATTGTGTGAGAAGTTTATGTTTAGCGAAACTTTTATCTGACCTCCACAACCCTCCGAAATGGCTTATTAGTCGATTCGCACGAATTTACTAGCCCGAAACAGGCGAATCGTTCCTTTTATTTCTTAACCTCATTGCATAAAATTCAAAATGTGCCAATTCGTGCGAGTTGCCTATTGAAAAAATTATATTATTTAAAAGTGACGATTCGCCCGGTTCGGGGAAGTAATGAATGCGAATCAACTAATAAGCCCCCAAAATTAGTATTCAAATCCGCCCCTAAGGCGACCCACTGACCGGTCCTCAAAGTTTTAACTTTATTTCATGAGAAAAACGCTTTTGAATTTTCCGTAACTGTAAGGTTTTCTATGCTTGTGACTGTACCTATAAACCGCTGTATTTTACAAAAAATCTAGACCAAGACCAAGCTTCTAATCCTAGGTATTTGTAATGAACACAATTTAGATTCCCGTGAACTGAATACACAGTTCTCGACCAGAATAAGCAAATAGAATTTGAAATGGTAAGACTACGTAGATCGAATATAATAAGAAATATAGGGTTAGTTTCGAAGTAATCTGGTGTAGATACCTCATTAGTATATGAAGCTATGCGTTATCACTTATTTCTGAGATAGCTGGTTAACCTGTAATTGGTGACTATGTAAACGAGGGTATTGTTATCTATGTTATGGACCAAGTGATTATAAGGACATTATAAAAAATGCCCGGGCAGTTTGATAAATAAAATAAAATCTTTCCATTCATAGACACTCTGCTGACCTATGATAATAAAAACTTAAATTGATTCGACTGGGTCGGTCGATAGGCAAAAAAAAATCTGCTGTTCCCTACATTTATGTTCGTATAACTCGTCAAAATGTTGGGAACAGCTGATTTTCTTTCGCGATTTCAGGTTTGGTGCCATAGTAAAGTTGTTTGTTATCATGAGTACAATCACGTGTTTAAGTATCGGTCACTAATTACCAGTCACGCTATATAATACGTCGAAAATTTTAATATTATATTTGGGCTGCTCAAATGGATTGACGGACGTGGGCAGTAATCTTTGTTACAAGTCTGACATTTATGACTCATTACACACTAATAACAAGAATCACTAATTCGTTTTCTGGGTTTACTTAGCACCACAAAGTCATAATTTCACAATGTTCACCACTTTCAATTTGTTTAATCTTCCGATTTTACGTCTGAGCGTAGCGACACATCCTACAACGAAAATTACGCGACGTATTTTAGGCCTATGTAACCTAAAAAGCATTGTATTCGTACTCCAGAGCGCCGTCACGTGATTTTTGCTGTGTTTGTCGCTACGCTAAGGCAGATCACACACTACAATGCGCCACGCGACAGGGCGCAGATATAACGCGCCCCCGAGCGTGATTTTTTAAAAACAAATTCAATAAAAACACGCTTCCTCTCAAGGAATTTGTGTCTAATAAGACGTAGAATCCGAAGATTGAGCAGATGCCATGTGTACCGCTACACTAAATTACCCTAATTATACTTTTAGGATCAGACCACTCGATTGGGTTTATGTCTGCCTAAATCAACACGATTTTTCACTTTCCTCTCACCAACTCATCTCAAATTCCAACGCTGTACATAATGCCGCTCCTACACGTCATGGCTCCGTGTAACGAAAATGTCTGCATGTGACATCACAAATTGTCCCCTATTCAGTTTCGAGATTACAAGCGAGGACGCATGCCGAACTAATTTTCAGCAAAATTTTCATCCGCGCGATGCCTGTTGTGTAAAATTATTTGATTGGAGATGATTTTGAGGTTAGAGAAAGTGGTTTCTCGTATCGATAATATATGAGGTACCTTTCTAATTTTGCAGCCTGAAGCAGTAGGAAATGAAGAATGCAATCTAGAGATTTCTTTATTTTTTTCCCCTTGAAGGAAGTAGCTGTACAATAACAGCTAATTTCGTAGGGAACAGATTACTTATCCTGTAAGATTGGCACCCAGTATCTAGGAATCATCACTCGAGAGAGGGTAATAAAGCTGCATTGAGAAAATTGCTGAGAAGAAAATAAATGAAGAAAATAAAGAAACTCACTGTTTGCTTTTGCTGACACACTTTCAATCACAATCTGAAGTATTTTTAAGGAAATACCTAATCCATTGCTTTATCATGTTTGAAAAATTCGTCTGCTTAACAACGTAAATAACGCAATGAATATTTCTCAACTGTTAAAGTGCATTGCATTGGCATTTACGAGTGTGTTACGAAATTACCCCGCAGATTTTTAGCACGCTCACCGATAAAAAAATCGTTCTATTAAATTAAAAAGTCACAATGGCACCTGCTAACTTTTGAATCCGCAGGTGATTTGGTCATGCTTTTGTAAATTAGTTTTTCTGAATAATACATACAAGAATAAGAATAAAATTTTGCCAAGTTTACATTCAAGTGAATTGAATTCCTAGACATCACACTAGGATTCCCTGTATTGTGAGATCCGTGCAGGCTCCTTCGTCCAAATATAAAACATTTTAAAACCCAATTTATAACCATTGCCAAAACATTCCTATATTTTCGCACTGAAAGTCGATAACATGGTAACTTCTCGCCACGAACTGTTTTCAAGTAGCCGACTATAAAACTCAATACGTCAAACTGCATGTCCCGGTATTAGATAAGGGACTGGCCGCTATTTGCTGTGACTGTGACGTTCAGCGGCCATTTTGAAGTTTAGTTTTGTATTTCGAATAGAATAGATATCAGTAAGGGTTGAAATTCTACTTTGATAGATTTTCAATGACTGGCCATCATTAGTTAGATGTAATGCTTTCTTAGTAGGTATTGACAATGGTGCCGATTCCCTTTTTCACATACTAAACTAAATTTAAGTTCGGTTCATCTTTTTTTTTCTATTTCATTATGAAAAGGACAGAAAATAAATTTTAATTTAGTCCTGTCAAATTAATCAGGGTCTGACAACTCCATACAAGTTTAGACGTGATTAAAAACTTGCCTACTAAAATTACGTCAATTCACGTCAGGCGCTGATTAATTTGACAGGACTAAACTAAAATGTATCTTCTGTCCTTTTCTTAATGAAATAGAAAGAAAAAGATGCACTGAACTTAAATTTAGTTTAGTTTGTGAATAACAGAATCGGCACCAATATCGAAGTAGAGCTTATAACAAAGGCCCGATTAATTTAATTAAGGTATTAATATGATAAGACGTGGAAATTTCAATTTTCAACGTTAGGCCATAGGTTAGGTTGCAAATAGCCTAACTTAATTGATTTATATAGCGCTAAAATACATATATAAATAGGTATCGGGGTATAGGTAGAGGGGCTTGTGGCCAAGTAATAACAGCCGCACGGATCGATTGATCAGGTTAAGCTACGCTTGCCGCGGTTGGTCCGTGAATGGGTGACCATCTTTAAATACCAAGCGCAAGACCCCTCCGTGTCTCGGAAGGCACGTTAAGCCATTGGTTCCGGCTGTCATTCGTGGATCTTTGACAGTCTTTACAGTTCGACAGAAGCCCGAAAGTCTGACAACCAGTCTTACCAGGGGTATCGTATTACCCAGTAACTGGGTTGTGGAGGTCAGATAGGCAGTCGCTCCATGGAAAATACTGGTATTCAGCTGCCTCCGGTATGACTGTAAGCTGATCCCAAAATGGCTGGGAAAAGGCTAAGTAGATGATAGATACATAGAGGTATCCAACAATACACCGCGCACCGGGTCCCGCCAAAACGAAATTACAACGTGAATTAATAATCTTTTGCAAATATCCCTGTACTAACAACACTAAATACCGATTAGAAGAACTAGGTAGTATCTACAAAATATCAAAAACCTAGAAACTAAAATAACAATTTATTCTCACTAACACACATTTTCAAAAAACTTCGCCATCGCAGCGGCCATTTTCCCGCGGCAACCATTTTGTAGTCTGTTATAAAACACAATAATACGTCATACCGGCCCGTCGGACGCCAGATAAGAGACGAACACTATTTTCCTGTGACATTTCACTGAATAACTTGAGCTAAACCGGCTAGTGGTTGTTTGTTTGACGATTATGGATAGTTTAGTTGAAATATAGGTTATTCTTTTCTGTGAACGAATATTTATTATTATTTGTGAGGTATAAACGGAATGAAATGATAAATACATGGGACTTCAACATAACTGGCGGAAGGGTATACAGACCTACCATATGTGGGTACACCTCTGCCTTCCTCTTTGAGGGTTACAGACGTGATGCTACGATATTAAGCAAGATAATTGCATAACATAACATCACGTCTGGTTTCCTTGAAGGGTTGGGCGGAGGTATATCTAAGTATAGGTCAACCCACATTTCGCCAGTTATGTTTGTGTTCCATGTAAAAAACGTTTACAATAGCTTTTTTAATCTAATTAATCATTTAAAAGGCTTTGAAAGACAACGATCTCTGATAGAAAACGATAAGATTGTCAGAAGTGTATGAATAAGACAATGCAATGAGAATAATATAATAATAATAATACATAAACATTTATTTCTCTTCCACAAAGGCGCCTTAAAAATATGAAGACACTACATCTGATAAATCCTTTGTGGGAGACTGGTATCTGCACTAGGAGAAGCCTGTCATAAAGATTACCAGCTCCCCCCCCCCCCAAAACCTTGGTTGAGTATTAAATCTTAAGATAAACAGATTATTTTAACCTTGGGTAGGAGAAGAGAGTAAACCAAAATAAAGGGGATAAAAAAATTTTACTTAGATGTAAGAAATATTGATCGCGACTCCTGAAACAAACGCCTGATTATTGACGAATTTTAGTGTCTTTGTTATCTTTAGGTTCTCGCTAGTTGTTAGTTCAGTGTCACTTAACGCCGATGAATTGAGAAAAGGTTCATCATTATACCTTCTAGTATTGCACCTGAAAATGAAAACTAACTTTACCCTTTCAAACCTAAAAATACCCTCACCCGTTATCTCATAACATTCAAATAGACTCCACAAATATAATTCGTGCCGTATCAAAACGAATCGTTCACCAACTGGGACGGGAATCGTTCATTCGTTCGTTCGATCCGACAAGACAAGCAGACGTCTAATCTACATAATGCCGACGTTGGAGATGAATGGTGGACAGCGTGCTGAGCGGAGCGGAGAGGAACATTCTTAAGTTCAGCCCAAGAAACTGTTATATTATGTAAGATTAGCTTTTGGCGATCCGAAATTATCCTACGGGAACCTTAGTAGGTTCCCGTAAAAGTATTCTAATCTGATCCAGATGTGCCATATTTCAGCCGTTAAAAGGCGTGAAAAGGTAACAGACATATAGACCTTTGCATTTATAATATGGAATATATTGTGGAATGGGCCAGCTCTTGATCTCGATCTCGCCTGGTGGAAAGCGATGGATGAGGTCTATGATTGAACGAGCAAGCCCTGAAGATGCCTATGAATAATATTATACTAGCATGAATGATTAACCTAATTGAAAGTTGGTTTAGAATCATTCAATCAGCATTCTTATTGTTATTGATGCTTGTTTGTTTTTATCCTACTTCAATGGTAATTTATGTTCGGGATAACGTTACAATAATCGTTTCAAGTTATTAGCAACGAGATGAATTCATCATCAGAGTTGAAATGTTCACAGGTAACCAGTGTCATGGTAATGGCATTTACTGCGATGAAAATGAGGATTATGATAAGAGCAAGGGTAGATACTTAAGTATGTAAATAAGAAGCGAACATTGAGAGGACAGTTGATAGTTTAAGATAATTTATTTTTTAAATGTCGCAGCATCATGCTGAGATAGGAGCCTTTTGGCCTCGTATAGGATTTTCTGTTGAATTTTTCCCTTTGTCACTTTTTTTTATATAAGTTGGTTTTTTATTTTTTCCTGTGTTTAGTTTTTCTTTCTATAGTGATAGATACGTGCAGATCTATATTAAGAGGATACCTGCTGATAGACAAGTTTACATAATTTTAATCAAATTATTTGAGTCTCGAAATAAATAGGATTTCTAAAATTATTCACTTACTTTCTCACCGCTATCGTTATACACCACCCTCTTCCTAATATCCCGTATTCACAATTCCGTCTTCACACCTTTCAAATCCCTTAATACTATAACCCGCTTTCTCCCATCAATATATCCACATCCAAATCCACACAGACATCCCTAATCCTCATAATGGATGAAGATTCGAACATCTTCAGTTAAATTGTAAAAGATTTTTGTTCAATTATCAATTGATTTGATTTGTTGACAGCGCGGCTTTGGCTGTGCCAATTTATTTGCAATCATTCGTTGCTTCATCTTTTTGAGAAATTGGTGTTTTATCCAATTGTGTATTGATTATTGGGGGAGAATTGTAGTGGGTATTGACGTTTTGTTTAGACGAGAAATTGGAGGAAGCTGCTGGTTTGTTGCGGTCAGTGGTCTCTGTTGCTTAGGTATCTAAATCCTACTTAATATTATAAGCGCAAAAGTTTGCGAGGGTGGATGGATGGATGTTTGTTACTCTCGTGAGAAGCAAGGTAAATAATAAATTAACCTTTTGATTGGTATCGTTATAGCTGAGCATTATCGCCATCAAATTGAAATTATACTCCATCTTTATATAAAAGATGGAGCATAAAATCATTTTTGCTTGAATTGCTTGTAAATTGACCCATAATAGTTTGGTCGAAGCTATCTCTAGTTTACAACTTGCAGAAGCGTTTGAAATAGGAAGCGCATTCAAATAGATTTTATTATTTATTATGAAGTTTACGTTATTATGTACGTGGTGGTTCTTATGACACATCGAGTTTATGAAACGTACTAGCACACACTAATGTTCAAAAAATTGTCTGCTCAACAACGTAAATAACGCAATGAATGTTGTTGAACTGTCAAAATGAAAGCCATTTCTACTGATAGTGTGTTACGCAATTACCCCGTAGATTGATGAAACGTAAATGAAATGTAACACACGTTGAAACAAAGTCCCCTTGTTGTTGTGTTGAATTTCATGTTACGTTTCACTAATCTGTTCCCGGGATTAGAGAGAGACTTAGGTTTGTCAAAGTTTTTTTAGAGATGGCGCTCTTCTGCAAAGCTGAACTGTTTCTAAAACACCAAGTGCCTATAAACAGCTACGTAGGTACTCCACTGGATGTGCTAATCTTAATAAGTCATTGTTGAATGCAAAGCATTTATCTCAAATAGGCAAATAAAAAGCACTTTAGAACGTCATTTACAAGAAAAAAAAAATGATTATAATAAGTAAACGACCAAACCAATAGAAAAATTACACAAAGGAGCAAAAGCTGTACGGAATTCCTTAATATTCTCAACCCAGCGTGTAAATTTAATAAGAATTTAAAATCCGATGTTGAAGCAACCATTTTGGTATTCAGAATGTTGCGATCGCAGAAGTAGGACACGAATATCGATGAGCTTGAGTTTTTGTCGTAATATTTCAGCTGCTATATAAGAACTCCTTGATTTGAACCTGTGTTCGGTGCGATCGCCTTTTGTTTACTTTATTTCTGTTAAATTACCTACTTTGGGTTTTGGACATTGAGTAAACAACATTAATTGATTTACAGAATATTTTTAATGTACGAAAATAGTGTTGTATTTGACCTATGTATGTTCATCGATAAGCAGTGTTGGTCAGTGGAAACGGCGAGTTGTAGGTTGTCTCCCTCCCACGGAATATTAAGGGCTGTGTCCCAGCAGTGGGAACATTATAGGCTTGGTTATAATTATCACAATACATAAATCCCATGAAAGTCTCTTTCCTTTGTTTATATTGTCGTTATAATAGAAATAAGATATAATGTATGTAGTATATAATCAACTATTTATACACTAGGATTAGATTATATAACCAACTATACAATACAAAACAAAAGAATATAATAACTATTTATATTTCCGTCTAAGTGGCGTAACTAAAAATAGTTTTTTATAAGCAAAGCTAGTGTAGCGTATAAATAGTGAATGAATAATAAATAATAACAATGCGGTGCATTCGGTGTTTTACATGTCACACATGAACAAAGTGTTTTATCAATTATCAGACCCTAAGAAAGTGCTACGAAACTGTGTAAAAATCCAAATTGACACTGTACGACTGTAGCGGTATCTAAAACGCCACATGCGAACAACGCGTCATACAGACGTCACGCAAAATCCTGCATCTCGCAAGCAGAGTTTACCGCGCAACTAGCATAGATACGAGTACAACGGCCCGACATGAATCATCGGGCAGAGTTGTCCGCCAGACACAACACCTGTCTGGTCGGAGGATCCTCCCTTTTCTAAGGATGAGTGAACTTTACTCCCTGTTCCTCATACCTCTATAACACTATTCTTAGTTATAACATAATCTATCTCGTAAAATATTAAGTTAGAGTTAATTTGCTTATTATTCTATTAGGCTAGATTGTTATCAATATTTAAAAGTTTAGTTCTTAAGAATGCAGAAAAAATTAACTTAAATATACAGTTTTAAAGGCAGAGGTGTTCCGAAGTACACGCATATTTCACCAAATAGTGTTTATTTACGTACCTATTGTATTATCTGAGAGCTCACAAGCGCGACTGTTGAGCGTATCACCTGGATTTTAAACCTAGTTGGGTATTGTTATTTGGTTTTCCTTTAGGGAATTCTCAGTCTTAGCCAGGAGTCTAGCTTGGTTCCTAGTAAATTGCATTAGGCACGCCCGCTTCGTATAACATACCTTTCGAAACATCAGTGCAGTATACCTGCGGAAGTGCGGTAATTGCATAACACACTTACGATGAAAATGCCTTTCATTTTGACAGTTCAATTCATTGCGTTGTTTACGTTGTTGAGCAGATTAATTTTTCAAACCTATGAAGCAATGGATTAGCAATGTCCTTCAAGGTTTTTTGGATTGTGATTGAAAGTGTGTTGCGGGATTAGGGTGCTGCATACCAGGAATACAGACTTAATTTACTAAATTGCAGGTACCTACATTCTACGAAATTGAACGTCAAACAGTCCGTAAGCCGCCTGTGGCAGACTGACAACTGATTGCAGTACGCTTCGAATTTCAATTCTAGTGAATGAATATGAAATCTAAATTTGTGTTAACTGATTTTCATGTTGATGATGTTGCTCTAGTTATTTATATACTAGCGACCTGACCCTGTTTCGCATGGGTGCAAAGTACTGGTGTGGTGACATGTCAAAACATCGGGATTTTTTATCTATATCTAAGCTATACAGGGTGGAAGACATCGACGCGCAAACTGTTACCATGGACTCAGTACATGATTCTGAAACCCATTGAAATTTTTCGTGGCTTCATCATCATTTCAGCCGAATGACGTCCACTGCTGGGCATAGGCCTCCCCCAAGCACCTCCACTTTGACCGGTTCTGTGCTTCTTGCATCCAAATTTAGTGACTTATTAAGACACAATAATTGCTGTCCCCACCCGACCTCCCCCCGCCCCCCTGGATCCCCTGCTAGTTCTTCTCTTATTTTAATCTCAGTCTTATCCACTTTATCTAGAATACTCTTTTTGACAGGTCAAGAAAAAATAAACGTTTCATGTTTTACAAAATTAAATAACGATTTTTTTTTTAATGTCCCATGTGTGCACGTTTCTAAGAAACAGCTGTTATTTGTTTTGATAACCGATGAAAAATTTCAACGCAGAAACTAAACTGAATTCATGGTTACAGTTTGCGCGTCGACATTCCTGCAACCCTGTATATGTGTTACACACATAGCATAATCAGCCTATAATGTTCCCACTGCTGGGACACAGGCCTCCTCTCTGTGAGAGGGGGTGGGCCGTAATCCACCACGCGGGCCGAGTGCGGGTTGGTACATGTCACATGTCTTCGAATTTTTGGTACTAGGACATGCCGGTTTCCTCACGATGTTTTCCTTCACCGTTTTGAGAGTGGTGGTGATGAAATAATATACACAAAGTAAAACACCTGTCTGGGTTCGAACCTACGACCCACAACTCGTAAATCACGGCCGATACCACTGGGCCACCACTGCTCTTCGTATCACATAATCCTTCCGAAATAAATTCTCTAAATGATGATGAAAGCCGCATCAAAATCCGTTGTGGTGTTTAGAAGAACAAAGAAGTCATTTCGCAGGTAGAACCTGGATGAGACTGGCAAAGAAGCCTGGGGATTGGCATATAGAGGTATGAGGAACAGGGTGTAAAGTTCACTCATACCTATAGAAAAGGGAGGATCCTCCGACCAGACGGGTGTTGTATTTGGCGGGCAACTGCCCGATGATTCATGTCGGGCCGTTGTATCTATGCTAGTTGCACGGCTAATTCTGCTTGCGAGATGCAGGATCATGCGTGGATGATGATGATGAAGCGGTCACACAGACTGACACGAAACGACCAGTTTTATATTATTTCTATATGTGGTGGGTACTTCGTTAACAGTTTAGTTATGCTTTCGGTTAATTACTAGTGCGAAAGCTGTTTATTTGTGGTTTCATGTATTTTGGTGAATTTAATTTTGGTTGCCATTTTTGGAATAACGGTGATGTTATTTGTTCTCATTGTGCATCGTTTTTGACAAAAACATCTTTAGGTATTATGAAACGAAAAAATGTTTATTCTCTAAATAGGTTATCGAAGACACATTTACAAGTCATATTAAGAAAAAAAAAATGGTTTCCTATCGGACTACCCCTGAGAAGAAATGGCGAAACACACTCGAAGGTCAAAGTCTCTTTTAAAGTCTAGACATAATCTTGGTCAGACAGATCATGTGAGTACCATGTGGATTTGCGTCTAAAATGAAATAAAATAGAATTATGAAATAAAGGTATGTTCATTTCAAGTCATTGATAAAAATATACACTAGGAACAATAATTAAATTGTAATGCAACCATATCTTCGACAATTGAAACATTTATCTTATAGAAAAACAGTACCTAGGTATGTTTGTTGCAGCATAATGACTGAATTACTATTTTTACTGTCATTTAATAAATATAAGGTTACACATTAAGGTCCGGCCGCGCTAAATTTGCCAAAGATGTAAACAACAATGGCCGCTCGAAATTGAATTGAAAAGACAACAAACATTACTTAAAATAAATGTTTTATTCAATTTCGAGCGGCCATTGTTGTTTACATCTTCGGACCTTAGGTAGATTGCACCCGAACGAAGCAAGGGCGAATCACTAGTAGAATATTAACCACCTTGAAGATACAGAGACTCATAAAGAGAGAGAGAGAGATTGTTCATAGTATCTACCTAATTACAATCATCCACGAAGTTCAATATTCTTTTCAGAATAGGAGAGCTCGTGGCTAAATAATAACAGCCGCACAGGCCGATTGTAGGTTAAGTTACGCTTGTCGCGGTTGGTTCGTGGATGGGTGACCATCCATTACATATTTACTTATATGTATGTGTAGTCAGAAGTCCGAAAGACTGACAGCCAGTCTTACCACGGGGTGTCGTGTTACCCAGTAACTGGATTGTGGCGGTCAGGTAGGCATTCGCTTCATGTCAAACATAGTTGGGAAAAGGCTCCTTCTTCAATCGATCCCTCATTACTGTGGATTGTGGTTACTGGACCCCTTTAAGCGGATAATCTGCCTCCATCGAAAATGCTAGACAGATTGAATATGTTTGTCAGACTTCCATGAGAGCTATTCGTGGATGACTGATTCGTCAACTCGTCCTACATGCCTACGGTCCAAAATAAAATTTGTTTTGATTTTCTTCAAGTCGCCCCAAATGGGCCGTAGGCATGTAGGACGAGTTGACGAACCACTCGAGTGGATTCTAACTATATAAATAACTCGTCCGGAATATATCATACATGTAACAAGACTTATCTATGGGAGGGTATATTTATATTAGTAATATTATAGAAAACAGTCCATGGATAAGCTTGTTATAGTCGAGTTAAGTTGTGTCATTTTAAATCGTTTAAAAGTTACTGTGAGTTAAAATTATTTTGACATTGAAGTGAATTGCCAGTTTCACAAGTTGCCGACATGAGTCGCACATCACAAAACCATCGCTTTGTGTCGTAAGTCTCATGACACATCAGAAGCAACAATGTGCGTATATCCGTCAAGGTTATTTATTATTTATTTATTTATCCATTTATTTCAGGCATCAAGGCCCATATAAAACACATACAATACAATATTAATATAACTTAACAATACTATAAATACATACAACATTATAATTACACTAAAAAAAAACTAACTAAACACGAAGTGTCTGCGTCGTGTTTCGCTGACTGGTGTCATGTAGCCGGCCACGAAACCGGCGGTAGGTACACAACCCCCTTCGGCCAGAACTCTTCCTTGAGGAACTTCTCTTTCTTTTCTCTTCTTCTTCTCGGTTATGCGACAGCTAACAGAATGCGAACATAAACAGCAATAAAGTGAAAGCATTCCGTTATTACTTGTAAGTGAACACGTAACGCGAGTAGGGTGACCAAAGTTTTTGAAATTCGTGGTGATAGGTACAGTAATTTTTAATACCGGTCGGTTGGTTTATCAATTAGTAAAATATATACACTGGATAAACTTCTTATACTAAATTAAGTAACAAACTATTAAAATAGAAATATAATAAACTAACCCGACTAAAACAAATCTTTATAATTTCTTTAACCATAAAATCGAGTGAAATAATAAAAAAAGATATTGTAAGCAAACGGTTTTTATTTTGACCCATTGTGATAAAATTCACACTCATTTTTAGAAGTGCGCATTTTGAGAATTGCACATTTTGAGAAATGCACATTTTGCGAAGTGCACATTTTGCGAAGTGCACATTTTGCGCCAAGTGCACATTCTGCGAAGTGCACATTTTGCGTCAAGTGCACATTCTGCGAAGTGCACATTCTGCGTCAAACCCAACTAAAATATGGCGTGGAAAAATTCCTCCGCATCGCTGTCAACTGGTAATGTATCCAAGAGACTGGCAGCATTGACACGTCGTAGGGCAACGCTTAGCCTTTGGCCAAGGTAAAAGCCAGCCCTCGGGTCACGCGAAGTATCAACCAGCCATTTAGAGATTTCGGTGAACAAACCTCATGGTTTGTGCTCATGCACTCGGGCCCCACTTTCCGAGGGTTGGCTAGTTTTAACTTACATATGGTTTTTTTCTACTTATTTTACTTTACTCAATTCATTAAACAATATATTTAAGTATTTGGTAAAATGCATTATTCAATTAATACTCAGATTATAATTAAGAACGAGATAATGAATATTTTATGATAATATTGTAACTAATTTTATAAAATTATTGGGAAATAAATAAAGGCTTAAATAAATAAATAAATAATGGTTTTTTTTATTGGCAAGCGCAGCAGATATTAGTTACTTTGACGTTTAGGATAATACATGGGCCATCTTTTGTGATAAGATTTTTCCTACAAAACAACACGATTGAATCAAATATTTGAATTGAATTTACTAACTTCAGTCGTCAGCCTCACGTAGGCAAATTGGTTTTAAAATTTGTTTGTGCATCTTATTGGCTATTCTACTTTACATAAACGGTACGAATTGTAGGTATAGTCAACCGCACATCAGTGAAAACAATTTGACAGTGACAGCGCCTGAATGTCGTTGCAGTAAGGGATGGTTTTGAAGTGCAAGTGTCACCACTGACTGTACGTAGCGTGTGTAACACACACAGCATCACTGATAGTTCAGAATAATGAGGAGTTTTCTATTTATAAATGTCACTTTGCGAAAAATTTGCGCGCACATTTGTGATCATTTTATACTACGGCCTTCATAAAGTACCTAAATATCCTTCTAAACAAGTTCACAAGGTGTCCCTACCTTTGAAGGCAGTGCACTTCGCCACATGAAGCGAATGACCCAGAAACTGCACTCTCGATATAAACCACGTATGTGTTGGGAATATATCTTACTTTTAAACTAATGTTGACTGGACCGCCTCGGAATGATATCAATTTTGTATGTGTTCGAGAATTTTATTTTTGAGAAGAATTTTTGATAGCGTTTGGGTTTATTTCGATACTTTTGGTGTTTGAACTGGTTTTTGAAGAAGTATGAAATGCGATTGGAATGAATCATATAATAAAGTGAGTAATTTTTTTCAGATGTAATTCAAATACTAGAAAGTGGTGAAGACTTATCATTTTTAATCAGTTACTTAAAACGGTAAAGGAAAAACATCGTGAGGAACCCGGCATGTCCTAGAACCAATATTTCTAAGACGTGTGACATCTACCAACCCGCACTGGGTCCGCGTGGTGGATTACGGCCCGCTCCCTCTCACAGGGAGGAGGCCTGTGTGCAGTAGGAACATTATAGACTGATTATGTTATGTTTTTTCATGATTTCAAATTAATTTTTTATTATTATTATTATCAGCCATTTCTGTCCCACTGCGGGCAAAGGCCTTCCTTCCCTCCTTCCACTTGTCTCTATCCTGTGCTGTTATACGCCAATCCTTTTGGTAAGAGTCGAGTTCGTCCCGCCATCTCATTCTGGGCCTGCCGCGTTGCCGTTTGCTGCTGTTTGGGACCCATTCTGTGGTTGCTTTAGCCCATAGCTCCTCCGGCATGCGACAGATGTGACCAGCCCACCCAGCCCAGTTCCATTTTAGCTTGGCAGCCGTGTGACCTACATCGGCAATTTGAGTTTTTGAACGCAGTATCGAGTTCCTTATACGATCAGTAAGTTTAACTCAAATTAATCAAATTCCTAAATCTCAATTTGCATAAACTATTTATATTTAGGTACATATTCTTACCATGATTCGTGATTCTTCTCTCACTCATCCGACCTAGAAATGTAATTTTGTTACGAAGCAACCCCACCGAAAAAGTTAATATTTTTTTAAATGAATAGTATTTACATCCGAAAATTGTAAACCAATCAGTGTTCTAAATATTCATTATCAAAAGATTAAAAGTTATGTAAACAGATAACCAATAAACACATCATCTTTTTATTGATAACAGTATTAGATAAGATAATATAGCAATGTTGTTTAGTATCATTTTGGTAGTTAGTAGTGATAGACACAAAATGGGTAAAAAGATCAAAAAGAATGAGTTGGAAAAAATAGTCTCGGACAAGGTAGATGTCAAAAAAAAGGAAGTCAAAGAAAGTAGTAATTTGAATGTAAGTGCGATTCATTATAAATTAGCTCATGATTCATGATTAAGGAACATAACATTATGTGTAAGCATTTATTTCAAAATTTGTGTAGAACTTGATTCTATATGAATTTCTTGAATGTGGTTATCAATGATTATGATAATGTGTCAGCGACTTTCAATAATAAAACTGCTAATGATTTTTTTGTAACTTTTATAAAGCTTTGGCTAAGCTGGTTCATAAGAATCTGGAAAAATACCTTTCAGTGAGTCTTGTATACCAAATCCTAAGACTTTTTAAAAATACATGAAATTTCATCATCAAATTCCTATCAAATCGACAAGACAGACCTATCAAGTAACATATCTACCTATTGCACTTTCCTTGTCAATTTCAAGACTAACTATTTAAACTTTATAGGTATGCTTGATTTTCAGCTGCATCCGGTTAGACTGGAAGCCGACCCCAACATAGTTGGGAAAAAGGCTAGGCTGATGATGATGATGATGCTTGATTTACTCCATGCGTTTTAATTTCCTGTGGTAAACCATAAGTTGAAGCAACAGTAAAAGTTGCACCCTGTACATAGTGTTTAGACGATGCGAGTCATTTCGAGCCTTTTCAGGAAGAACATCGTAAGCGCCAAAAATCCCAAAAAACTGTTTTAATATCAATCGCCAGATCAACTGATTTTGCATCACCTTCTCCTGTAAAATATGCAAAATGGCGGTTACGATCTTCTTCCTGAAAAGGCTCGATTTGTTGCTCCAATAATATTGTATGCCACAGGAAAGTCCATGCGTTATCCACCATCACTTCAATAATAAAAAAAATATAGCTTTCTCGTATTTATTTTTCAGCTAACATCACTTATTTCAATTCTAGCATTAACAGGCATATCCATAATTGCTTATAATGTGTACCAAGATATCAAGACTATACCAGAAATGCCTGAACTAGATTTGAACAAATGGTGGGGATCGAATACTACGGAACTTCAAGATACATCTATTAGACCGTATAGGATTGTGTTTGCAGAATCCGTAAGTATCGCTTAACTCTTCGTATGCCGGAACGTAGATCCACGTGAGACACAATTGCTTTTTAATTATTTCGATAATTACGGCATTCAACCGGTTAATAATATTTTAACATGGTTCAAAATGCATAATTAATGTTCATGGAAAAGCAGTAGTGCCTTCCTGCCCTTATTCCAATTTTTTTAAGGTCGGCGCAGCAGGACTTTTTATGTCTTTAACTCCGCGAGCGTAAGGGTGGGTGTGGCCCACATAGACCAAGATAAATCGATCGATATTTAAGTGATTAATTGTTATAATAGGCTGTGCGTCTGAGTAGCTGCACGAAGGGTGGTAAGGAAGCGCTGATTGTCACGGCTCAGTCGACCACCACCTGGTGAAGGGTTTAGATGAGGTCAAAGGTGTCGAGTGAGTTACACCCATCTTACGTTCCGTATAACAAACGAAGTAGTATTTTTTTGTTACTTTTATAATAAAAACGTCAAATAATAATCAAACACAAACTTATATTCTGCAACTAAAACACATATAAACCACTTACAGAGTGAAAATCGCGTCTTTATCGAGATATCGGATATTTTAATATTTACCTATTACAAATATCAGATTTTTACGAACCCTGGTTCAATATATTATTTTTATGATACCTTTAATTTTGCTTCAATATATACTAATTATTTAATAAAAAAAAAGATAGAATATACATTACACTATTAAATTCCCATGACCCCCTATCAGGGTTTGTTACACCCAACTTACGCTCTGTTCTGTGTTACATATTTTAACCTTCCGCACGCATCATCTCAGAGTTCAATTTGTTCCTAGCCATACCTTCTCTCACTACAAAGGAAGCCCTGTGCAAAATTTCACATTCCTAGTCCCAATAGTATCGGCTATGCGTTGATATGTCAGTCAGTCATTCAGTCAGTCGATTTCTTCTTTTATATTTATAGATTATTGTTTCACAAATAAGTACATTTTTTTGTTGACTGTACCTTTAAAGTACTTGTAATTTGGGATGAAACACAACTTTAATAGTGATATGGGACAAACTTAAGATTTTTTTAGAATGTGGGACGAAACTTCGGGACGAACGAAGAATAAATCATAAATTCACTGAGAAAAACACTTTGACATAAAGACGGACAGACATCAAAGTTTTATAAAAGATATTTTGTTCCGTTTTGTTTTGACGTTTTATGGATGGAAAACAAAATAATACTGACACAGCCAGCAGTACCTCGGAATAATATAAATTCAAAGTATATTATAATAGCCTGCATACTTTCCTAGTTCCTGGAATAGCTTTCATCGTCCTACTTCTGCTGCCTTTGTATTACAAATATTTTAATTACTTACGCCTGGTGTTCCTCGAAAGAGTTGTATTAATAGTACACTGAAAAACAGTATTTTATTAAATCCCATGTAATGAGATGTGGAGAGAGCATATTTCCAGGCACGAATACAGTCTCCGAGCTTTTATTGAGAAATTCCGTATTAATCAAAAAATCAAAATGTTATCATATATCTATGTAATAAGGAGCTAACAGCGAACATATATTGCCGTTTACAATAAAAAAAGAATAATAAATCATATCCATCAGGAATGAGAAACCCAATACCACTTTGCCCTACCTGGAGATCAAATCCTAGAATCCACAAAATCAAAATATTTCATTTCATATAAGCCGACATGGGCACTTATGAAACGTCAGAAGCTAGGTGCACGGTTCCAATTGGTCGTTTCCTATGGAGAAGAACCGGCGAGAAACTCCACGGTTACTCTTTTAAAAATAATTTACTTTTACAATGTTTTCAAATTACAGTAGATATGGGAGGACAGCGTACCTACACACGCTCAGCAGTCGCACTTGCTAACACTATACCAACAAGGCAATCAAAATAATCTCATCAACAGTATATAAATGTTCTTTCTTTTCTTTGCTCATGAATACACGGTTAAAGCGACAACGTGACGAAAACTTTTATTAAGGATTTAGTAAACGATTCTAGACCCCACCAGCGTCGAAATGTTTCGACGGTTATAGGGAAAAAGTGGTAAAGAACAGAAAAGAAAGAATAGAGTTTATTTGAACACAGTTCATGAAACAGAAAATATAAATAACAAAATAAAATGTGCAAGTAATTCTTTAACAAAAAACTTTTTTACAAAAAAAACAACCGACTTCCAAAAGAAAAACACTACAAAGTGAAAAATAACTTTATTTTCGGAAGTCGGTGTCGTTGGTTCCACATTTTCGTTTTTTTGACACCGACTTCCGAAATGAAAGTTATTTTTCACTTTGTAGTGTTTTTCTTTTGGAAGTCGGTTGTTTTTTTTGTAAAAAAGTTTTTATTTTTCGCTTTTTAGTTGTACCTACCCCATACAAATTCATATAACACTACTTGCTAGTGACAGGAAGATAAACATCATCAATATAAACTAAGTGGAAAACAAACGTATTGTTGACGCTAATTCCAAAACTACCCAAGCAAAGTTCATAAAATTTATATGGGACCACCTCTGCAGCATACCTTATTCATTAATTAGACTAGATGCTGATAATCCTGGCTGCAGCATCAGGCCAAACTTATGTCAACATTGCATTGAACTTAAAATTTAGTCCTGTTTAAAATGAGCCCAAACACGACTACGGTGCTGTAATTTCAAGGTTTGTACTTTTTCTGATGCTCCTGGCTTCAGCATCAGGTCTATAGAGACCTGATGCTGAAGCCAGGAGCATCAGAAAAAGTAACAAAAGTAACAAAAAGTAACGTAATGTTAATGAGGAACACCGAAGTACATAGGTACTTCGGTGTTCCTCATTAACATTACGTTTATCCACACATCGAGCCCGTTTCAATGAGCCTAAACACGATATATCTGCTGTTAGTTGTCGAGGAGTTAGGTACTCTGCAGACTATCCTGACTGCAGCATCAGGTCATGACTTGATGATCATGAGACCAAATGTGGCAAATGCCCAATCAAATATCAAAACAATTTACTAAAACAGTCCTTGCCTGTTCGAGTAACTTCTTACTGTTAAGGAGTTGTACCTTCCATCATCAGCGCAGCTACCTGAGATGGTGACAACCATACGCAAATACACAAGATACTTCATAAAATATGCGAAAAACCATAAGTAAGCCTATAAAATTTGAGGGTTGCCCTCGATTTCTCTAAGATCCCATCATCAGATCCTAACTTGGTGACAATGGGACCACCTCAGAACTATCTACTTTCGAACAAAAAAAGAATTTTGAAAATCTGTCGACAATTGCCGGAGTAATCGATGAACAAACATACAAAAAAAAAAAAAAAAAAAAAAATCATACAAACAGCCGAACATAGTACCTCCTCCTTTTTGTGAAGTCGGTAAAAAATAGTGTGTGTCTCACGGATGCGCCAAAAATATTCATTTCAGCATTAATGCCAGACAGATGCTGTCTGACGCTGTTTTTTTAATTAACTAGGGATAAGTGACAGGGAGTAAAATTGCTGGATATCGCATCGATATCGCATTTTGTATGAAACAACAGACTTTTTAAAATAACTATTAAGTATAAGAATAAAATCCATGGTACAAGTTTGTGTCACGCTGTCCCTTCAATCGTATCCATTTATATGATTTTCTGACAGACCATAATAATTCATCCCAATTATCTTCTAGATGAACTCTGAAATTCGATGGCTCTTCGAGATGTATAGACGGGCTCCCGGCAAGAAGAAAAGTTTTGAAGACACAGCCTGGACATACGGAATACATTCAGATGCCTTCTCCAAGATCTTCAACTATTGGATCTTTAAATACAGTTTTCCAGAAAGAGAGCGATTCTTCAATCAGTTTGAACAATATAGGACTAATATTCAAGGATTGGATATTCATTATATTCATGTAAAACCGAAAGTGGGTGTAAATGTGATGGTAAGTCTTAATCGAATATTTAGAAATCAGTCGGTCTAAAACATCTCACCGTTAAAGATGAAGTGAGCGTGATGTGATCTGTCATTCCACCTGATGCTAGAGATTGATACGGTTAACAGCTCACTTCGTCCATATTTCCACGGTGACATTTTTCAGAATAGATCCACGACAGTTTTTGTAAAACTTAAAACTTGTGCAGCGGTGACCGCGTACTGGAAGGTGCAGTTTAGTAATGCCCCCCACAAGGTAGACTGATGAAGTGGTGATGATTGTGGGAATCCGCTGGATGTGTGCAGTCCAGACTTCGTGAGAAGTAGCCCAAGTGAGAAGTATCCCTAATCAGAAGTAGCCAAAATGAGAAGTGGCCATAATGAGAAGTAGTCCATTAGCGAGTCAGTTGCCAAAATGAGAATTAGCCCTAATGCGCCTAAACCCATTGCTTGGAGGTTGCCTATTCCCAGTAGTGAAACTCGTTCAACGGTCCATCTTCAAATAAAGGTTTCCATATTTACACGTTGAATTACGGCGACCCTAAAAATAGCAGGAACCTATCAAGGCATTTATAAAATTGGAAAGAATTAGGGTGGGGACAGATGAGCGTAGATATAATTACGTTGCATTCAGTTTCATGTAATATATACTTCAATTTATGCACATTTGATGTAATACTATGAAGAATCAATTTCCTCGAGAAATGGGCGATGCAAAATACGCTGCATTTTTATTCGTAAAAAAATGTTTAACATAACAATTATTTCATAATAACGAAGGAACAAGAAAACTTATTTTTTAACCATAGAGATATATAAAAATATTAAACATTTTAAAAGTGTGACTATGGAGTTTCTTGACCAATTTTTCCCCGCTCCGATGTCGCGAAATCTCCTAAAGATCGGTAACAATAGAAAAAGTAATTGTGTCCCATTTGTAACAGTTAAGCTCTTAAGAAACTTTTGGAAGGGGTAGGTAATTAGAATCATTTCTATTTTCTTGTAAATTTTGACATTTGAAAGTGCCATGTCAGATTTAATGGCCATACTCAAAGTCAAATAATTTTATTTCATAAATGGTTTGACTTTTTTTTTTCAATTGGAAAAAGTTTATTGATAAATTGTAACTAACTATTTACACTAGATACTAAATTAAATGACTAACTAACTTATTATACAAACAGTTTATACTTTAACAATCATTATAAAAGCAATAAGAAAAATATCATCACGTTTTCTATGTATTTACCTTCAGAAGCTTCAAATTCAATTTCAAATCTAGGATTACATTTTGATCCGGTTACTCGTTCAGAATTTTTAAAGATATTTTCCAGTTTCCACATTCCTTCGTTCAATGAGAGCTAGTAGATAGCTAACGATTTTAGTCGGTTCAATCACGCGCTCTATACGGGATCCAGTTGGATTGGAACCAGGTAAAACTGATTACATGTGTCGTTTAGTTACTGAAAAATATTGCGATTTTCAGATTGCCAACGGGATATACCTACCTTTTTCAATAAACGTAAAAAAATGGTGGTTGTAAAAGGGAAATGTGACTTGTGTATTAAAAGCATTGTTTTTTGACTTGGGGACTCAGAGCCAGTTTCTGAACAGAGAATTCGAAATTGAGAACTTGTCAAACTTTGCTTTAGCTCTACTGGTGATTCCTTTTGCGTCGTTTGCATGTATGTATGCACTTGCACACATATGCGAGGCGCTAACACGTCTCTTTTTGATGGGAAACATTAGAGGTTCGATTAAATACATTCTTTAAAAAACGTTCAAAACATAGTGGCAATCTCATCTCAGGGTAGGTAGCTAGAGGAATTTTAGAAAAATTGAGATAGATTGGAATTCGAACGCTCTTAAAAACACGGGAATTGGTCTGGTCGTTAATAAGACACATCGACTTTTCGAGTTTGAAGAGGGGTTCGTGACTAAATAATAACAGCCATATGGGTCAATCGAAAGTTAATCTACGCTTTGCGCGGTCGATTCGTGGATGGCTGACCATCCATTACATATCGAGACCACAAAGCACGTTAAGCCGGTCGGCCCGGCTGTCATTCGTACATGTTTGACTATCGGTACGGGTAGTCAGAAGGCCATTCAGCTGCATCCGGTTAGACTGGAAGCCGAACCCAACATAGTTGGCCAACATAGTTTCGAAAAGGCTATGCAGATTTGAGATCGTCATCTCTGTCACTCATCTGACTGTATCTGTCTATACCTCGACGCGTCATATTATTAACCCTCGATTCCTGTACTTTGATTACTACAGTATGTATAGTCTAGTAAATTGAAACTTCACTAAAGCTACGCTTTCCTATAATAGCGCTTACGGCTGTCATGAAAATTATGGCAGCGGCACAGTATAATATTTATACTGTGGCAGCGGGGTTTGACATTACGAAACGCACCGACTTACCGACTTTCATTAATAACGTTACAATGACGTCATTCGCCGGTAAATTGCAGACTCTATGCGGCAGCCACTGCTCTTCTGGGAAACCGTTGCTTAGGGTTGAAACTATCTAACCGTCACAAATAAATAGACAGACTTTTTATGACGTGTATGACATTCAATCTATGTGTTATAGATATTACGAGGTCGACCATATACAGTTCGTTCACAGTTATTTACCCCTGATTTAGCATCACTGTCCAAATCACAGTGATCTTTATTCTCATTCTAATAAGGTTGCTGTTCGGTTACTGCCACTGACAAGTCTGTCAAAATCATTTTGTTCTTTATTCTCATTATAATTAGGTTGCTGCTGTTAGAGGTAAAATAACTGTAAACGGACTATACTTACCATAATCATTTTCATGTTTGTAGTTTGACTGAATAAACAAGGAGGTTTTTAATTTATTACTGTTTTTTTCACAGGTTCTACCTCTAATACTTCTTCATGGCTGGCCAGGGTCTGTCAGAGAGTTTTATGAAGCTATTCCCCTATTGACTACAGAAAGACCAGGATACAACTTTGTGTTCGAGGTTATTGTACCGAGCTTGCCTGGATTTGGGTTTTCTGACGTACGTATAAGTGTATTTTGACAATTTTACTGTAAAATAAGATTCTACAGTTACTGCACATCTGCCGTGCAATTCTGTAAAAATCTCACCGTGAAAATTTGGTGAAATGAGCTTGAAGTGAGTTGTCAATAGTGTCAATCGGTAGGTCAGCTCACTTCACCAAAGCTTTCACGGGAATTTTTTTACAGAATCTCCAGCTGTGGTGTAACATCTTGAAAGTGTCTTTATTACATCGCAGTTTTATTTTAGTAATTCAAACCTTACTACTTATAGGGTGGACAGTACCTTATAGTAAGTGAGCGAGTTAATTAGTATCGAAGCATGAGACGAAACGCTAAAGTTTTATTATTGTAACGTAATGTATTTTCGTTTTATAAGATAAAATGTTCTATGAAAAGTAAAGTTATTGTTTAGGTAGAATAAGACCTTGGCGCCGTAGTCTGAATTGTGAAAGTTTGAATGAGTTCGAAATAATATCAGTGTTTTGTTTCGATGTTTCTGTGACCTTGAACTCCAATCCCTTTCTGTTATTTTTTTCCTTTTATTTTTACCACATCCTTTCAAGTTTTCCAAGTTTATTATAGTAACTATGTTAAAATAAATAGTCTAACGTTTTTGGGTCAAAGATCTTACAAGAACCTTTATTTTCAGGCACCCGTGCGTCCAGGATTGTCTCCGCATCAAATAGCAATAATAATGAGGAATTTAATGCAAAAGCTTGGCCACAAGCACTATTACGTCCAAGGTGGCAACTTGGGCCACATCATTGGCTCTCATATGGCCACTATATTCCCCGACGAAGTGGTTGGCTTCCATACCAACTTCCCTGTCAATTTGTCCAAGTATTCACAATTGACTTGGCTGCTGGGGTGTGTTTGGCCAACTTTTGTGGCCAACGGTTACGAAGATCGGATGTATCCGTTGGTTGATAAGATTAAGTTTTATTTGGAGGAGTTTGGATTTATGCATTTGCAGGGGACGAAACCGGATTCTATTGGTAAGTATTTTTGTAATAGATATTTCTAGGAAAAGAATTTGTTTTGCTGCGCATGTGCATAATAAGAGTGCCATAAAAGGCAACTTCTGGCTCGTTTGACCACCTCCAGAAGTTCCGGTTAACTAGTCTGGCAGATTATTATCTGGCGGACAGTGCTTATCCAGCGAAAAACAGGCTCTCGCATTAATTTAAACTACGTAGTTTCATCCAATGAAATGGCTTAAAACCAGTTTTAAATAATGCTTGAGTCTTGAAGGAGGTTCTGTAGGCCTTGGAATACCTACTTCTGTGTACTTTTTCAAGCGTTAAGTTGTCAAAGTGGCTCACTCGGACCAAGGAAGCATAAATTATTCTGTTATGTATTTTTGTGGTGTACAATAAAGTATGTACAGGGCGGCAGTGACATCGACGTGCAAACTGTGACCATGAATTCAGCATAAGATTCTAAATCTAGGAATAGCCTAAAATTTTCTACGCTAGGTGCGTAGAAATATATCGACGATTATCAAAATAAATCGGCTATTTCATTGAAAAGTGCACTACTACGCGGTCAAAATGTATCAATCAATCTGCTTAGCTTTTTCCCAACTGTGGGTCGGCTTCCAGTCTAACCGGATGCAGCTGAATACCCGTGTTTTACATGGAGCGACTGCCTGCCTATCTGACCTCCATAACCCAGTTACTGGCGGTCAATATTTTTTTTAATGGCCTTCGTAAAATGACAACGCAGGGTGGTTTAGAATCATGTACTGGACCCATGGTATTTTAAGAACGTTTGCACTGATCTCAATCTTAATCTGTCAAAAATACATCGAATTGATTGTCGCTGAGATGAGATTGCGACTAGATTTTGAACGTTTTTAATTACGGGAATAGGTCTTCTGGTTGATCGTCGATGTCCCAGTCAGCCTGTATAAATAAGTAAAGCATAATACGAGTATGGATGCAATATTTCACGCCTAATTTAATATGTCTTCAAAGCTGAGCCACAGCTATACATACTAAAGTAGCCAGGACAAAGAGTACTAACTTTGAGGGTAGAAAATGAAAAGAATGAAGAGGCAAAAAATGCTAAATGAAACAGAATTAAATTGTCTATTGTTCCCAGTTTCCTAAGTAGGTGCTATAAATTCATCGGTCGTGGGTTTTGGGGCTATTGTACTAGTATTAGAATCTGTTATTTATAGTAGGGTAGATTATTGCTTTATCGTGCTATTTGAATATTGTAGTGAATAGGTTCAACCTTATTTTGCCCACCGCCTATTTTGAGAATATATTTTTTGTTGAGCACAGTTTTATTAGGTTTGTCTATCTGGAATTTCTTAGTAACAGTCCGGAGTCTGGATTTGTGCCCTGTTGAGGGTAACAGGCTCGCCCCCTATTACATGGGACTTAAATATAACTGGCGAAATGTGAGTGTATTGCCTCTGCCCAACCCTTCGGGGGACAAGGGCGTGATGTTATGTTTTGTGTGTTTAAAAAACAACCTCCCTCAGTTTGCACTTCATAATTTGATTCTTTCATTATTTCTGCTCCTAATTTTCGATCCATTTGATTCCAGGAATCGCTCTCGAAGATTCTCCAGTAGGCCTCGCAAGTTACATTCTGGATAGATTCATGATCTTCACAGACCCTGCCAACAAACTGGACCCAACAGGTGGTCTAGATAAATACTACTCATACGACAAACTCCTTGACAACATAATGCTGTACTGGATAAGTGGGAGTATTACTAGTTCTATGAGGATTTATAAGGAGTCTTTTGTGGACGGGGATATGGAGAAGACTTTTGCTTTGTAAGTACCTCCAAATTGAAATTATTTTATTTCTCAAGAAACCTACACTGCTGGATCTTTTGGCGCTCGAATGACGTTGACAGCGTGGCGCTGTTGGTAAAAAAATTGTGTAATTGTTTTGTGAAATGTATTGAGAAAACAAGATGGCGGCTTTAGTTCCAATTTGAGCCACCCGACAAAATATCCTTACAGCTACACTTGGACACTAAAACGTCAGAAGCTAGGTGCACGGTTACAATTGATCGATTCCTATGAAGAGAGCGACTCGCCTCATGTTCCGATAAAGTTTGAATCGGGCTTTACTGACTGCTATATGCAAACGTTCTGATAAAATGTAGATTTATATTTAAAGAACTAAGGAACACAATATCGTTCGTGCCGATAAGACAAAGGAAGAAGATTAATTTATTATGATCAGCTAAAACTGTAGATTATACGCAGTAGCGCCTGCTCCCTAGCCTGAATCCATACACGACAGTGATGTGGGTTATGACATGACAGCTGTCGTGTCATATTGTTACACAAGATCAAACTAGTGTCTTTCGTTACTCTGAAATTAGTTCTGAATGATGACGTTTAAAGTTTCCTTTGTAATACTAGTCATTAGTACCGTTTCTGAAGGCTTCAACAAGGTTGAAGGGAATTTCAAAGGTTAGGACGTTGGACTATCGAGCGAGATGTTTTGAGTAATAATTTATTTATTTAAGACTTACTGGCTTCTGCCTGTGGCGTTTCTTTTGTTATCCCGTGGCACTCGGCAATAGTGTTAGCTTTCTATCAGTGAAAGAGTTTTTGTAATCAGATCAGTACCTCCAGAGATTACCTCTAACAAATAAACAACCAGTTTTACATACTTAAGTATATAAATATTATTACAAGACAAATACGATTTAGATCATACAAGTTCTTTAAAAATATAACCAATATCAGGTATTGTAATCTATTGATAAATGCTATTCGATAGCTTTAAAGTTTAAAAGTTTAAAATGGTAATTTTAGTTTAGCAAACAGTCACTGTGGGTACACGTCATATTGTGATTGTTTTCTTATTTTATGAACAGCTGTAGTGACTGGGTAAAAATCTGCTTTTTAAAGACCCTCGAATCTAAAACACACATCCCATTTTTCATTCCAGAATACCGACATCAGTGCCAACGTGGGGTCTCCGTTTCAAGCACGATTTAGCTCACAGTCCTGACTTCATTCTCCGTTGGAAGTACCCTAACTTACTGGGCACCTCAAATTATGACGTTGGCGGCCATTTTGCAGCTTTCGAAAGGCCAAAAGAATTTAGTACAACAGTTTTTAAAGCGGTGAAGGCGTTTTTGGCATTCCGGAAATAAATTAATGCTTGTAGAAATGCTTTTTTCTTTGACCCCGTTTCTAAGGATTTAGTAAAGTTTTGGATGGCCGGGAAAACAGGTTATGCTTAAGGATTTTAATTTAATGACGCTTTAACAACTATTTTAGAATAAAAATAATAGTAAGTTTGTCTTTAAAGAATTAAAAGACAGCAAGGTGAGGCTGTGGCCGAGGGATAGGATTCTGCACTGCGGTATGGAGATTCGATTCCTACACGAACCACATTTTTATTGGTACTTAAATTTATAGAGGTATATGAAACATGGTGTAAAGTTCATTCATACTCCATAAAAAAGGAGGAACTTCTGATTAGACCGGTGTTGTGTCTGGTGAGCTACTGCTTGACGATTGATGGTGGGACGTTGTAAATATGCTAATTGCGCAGCAAACTCTGCTTGCGCGATGCAGAACTTTGCGTGACGTCAATGTGATGCGTAGTTCGCATGTGGCGATGTAGATGGCGCTAGAAGTATAAGTTAGTATCAGTGTTCTAAATCTTTGTGTCGTTGAATTTGTGTCCGCATTACCTATATTTAGAAAAATACAGTTGTGGGGAAACGTTTGAAAACCGAATCTCAACCATTATGTTATAATGTGTTGTGCAGGCGTTTTAAACTTCAGAATAAAATCCATTTAAAACCAATTCACAACGCAAATAAAATGAATAGTGGCAAAGCCACAGGAGTCATAATAATTTTTTTATATTTTACAAAACTCAAGAGAAAATGCAGGAATTAACAACAAAAAAGGAACAAATGAAAACTGCACTTCTGACAAGAATTGACGAAGTAGAAATAAATTTCATTCCTCGCTAGAAAACGAACCAGCCAGCCAATAAGACAATCGAAATTTAAAATTCGCGCGCTCGCTACACCATGTTTTCTAAAAGGAGCACAGAGTAAAAAGTTTTCTGAAAAAAAAATACAGGCACAGGCGAAGTTGCGGACGGACGCGCGGACGGCGCGGGACGCGAATAATTCGATTTAGCGACGCTGACTCGATTGAAAACGATTACAGCGAGCATCGAGTTGAAGTTGTTTATTATTTTGTTTTGCGTTGTACCGAATTCGATGATTGAAGTGTAATGAGGTTATATACCGAGACGCGTTTTTGTTTGTGTTTTGATGTAAAGCTCTTGATCCTGTTGTAGACAGTTTAGTTTGTGTTTGGAAATTGACGTTTTATGAAAGTTGATTTTCTAATGAACTAATAATGACATAAACTAACATTACGCTGGCATTATCCATAGGGGTAGACAGGGATGTATAGTACACCCATATTTTGCCAGTTTAATTATAGGTGCCATCAATTAGGACTTTTCAGACTCTTGATCGTATTCAGAATTTCTCAATGAATAAACCCAATAAAGTTCCTCGATTCGGGGACTAGACCTAGACTCAGGACTTCGAACGCAATCTCAAAACAAGGCACCTTTTATGTACGTATAATGATCATGTATTATGTGAATGGTTGTGTGAAAAACATATGGTTAGAAAAGGAGTGAACGCTAAAATGACTGATAGAGATGAATGGAAAAAGAAGACATGTTGCGCCGACCCCAAATAAATTAGAATAAGGAAAAGAGTATATTAGGATTGTGGCGGTATGTACATCGCCACATGCAAACTACGCATCACACTGACGTCACGCAAAATCCTGCATCGCGCAAGTAGACTATATAATACTTGATCTGCAAAAACCGCCCTTACTACTTCGAAATAAAGTCACTGTTAATGCCAAATGGTTAATACGTACAGTAGGCCGCACGTCTGTGTTAACAAAACCAGCATAAGCTGGCCTCTTATTCTATTGAAACTCCGCGGGAAAATTGCGTTACACACTTACAGTGGCAATGTCTTTTATTGTGACAGTTCAACAACATTCATTGCGTTAGTTACGTTGTTGAGCAGAAGAATTTTTCAAACATATGAAGCAATGGATTAGCAATTTCCTTAAAAATCTTTCGGATTGTGATTGAAAGTATGTTTCGCAATTAGGGTGGCGTGCTACGCTAGGCCAGTTCAATGGTAAATTGTTACATGTACATGCAGTTACCAGTACTACCTAATGAAAAAGTTAGAACCGCACAAACTCGTCCACTAGATTCCACCGCTCTGACTTCGCTGCGGTTGTCGACGGATAATTTATTTTTTCACGAAACTTCTGGGTTTCTTAGAATATATTTTGAAGTTGGTACTTTGTTTCTTGTTCTTACGTTGTCCTGAATGAGAGTGTCCTGTGAGTTTTTTAGTAGTCATTCTTTCGTAGTAGAATATAAAAGTATTATGGTGAAATAAAATAATTGAAGATCAGAATTTTCATTGCATTATGTCCTTTGAAATTGTCAAGAAAAAAATAGCCACCTTTTATTGAAACTAGTGAAAGGTGGGCTTTTTTTTATTGATACCTACTATGTCAATCGTTTATGATTGTGAATTTAGACGCCATATTTTTTTTTGTGTAGGTATGTCTAAATTCACTTTATCAACGCTGTATGCAAGAAAAATAGAAGATATAGGTAACGTGTCATCATCAGCATACAGTTGCAGCATTTCCAAGTCGAAACTCGAATGTTATTTACCAATGCTTGCAACAATAAAAGTCACTACTGCACTCCACACCTAAACCTACAAACATCAATCTCGAATCATCACAAACAATGATTACACCGTGGACTATGCAGAAACACATTTACAATTCAAAAGTAGCCTCCCCCCCGCGCCCCTCTGCGGATGCAAAACAATACATGCAGGGTTAGCACAAAGGGAATTAATGTGTGTGTACTGTGAATAGTGCGGAGTTTTGATGTTATAATGGCCGTTACGTCGTAATTAATATTGTTGATTTTAGAAGTGTCAAAAGTGTTATATATTTATCACTTATCACCAAAACTTCTAAAATTTTGGTGATAAGTAGCAAGTGATTCGCAGATTTTGAATAGTGAAAAGTGGGATGGCAGGTTTTTGACAGTTCTAAAATGGCGCTTTCACGGAGATCTTAGAAGAATACCTACCAGTGAAGATGTTATTTTTTCTCGGTTTAGAAATATAAGATGGTTGTTACAATGATAGTATATTAATATCAAAACAATACGTGCAGGGTTGGCAGGTTACATGCTCTGTGGGGTTGGCACAAAAGGAAATCATGTGTGTGTACCTACTGTGAATAGTGCGGAGTTTTGAGGTTATAATTTGGCCGTCCTTTTGATTTTTTTTTTCAAAATGGCTGCCCCTCTTATAACCTATATACACATCGATAGCTGACATCAACGCAAACAGAAAATATTCTAAGACCAAACCCCGTGAAGTGTCATGTAACCGAGATATGAACGTTCAAAGTTGGTCACGTGGTATCCATATTTTTTGACCTTTGTCTAATTGCATAGATGTTTGAAATAATCACTCTGAAAGTAAATTCGTGCGAATCGACTAATAAGCCGTGCCGGGTTGATGGCAAAAGGCTCGTCTTTTATTACATGGGGCTAATACATAACTGGCGAAATGTATGTACTATAGGTACACCTCTGCTTAGGCCGAGCCTCAACAGAAATACAGGCATGATGTTATGTTATGTATAAGATTACAATATAAATAAGTAAAGTCTTAAATTAATATTAGTCAGTTATACAGGATGAAATTAAATAGGTGCGACAAATTAAAACACCTAATTCAACGTGTTATAAAGTAAAAGAGCATGTTATTAAGGAAAGGGATGCACATACGTGCGCGTAGGCAAATGATGTGCGCGTCATCGCGCGCCCGTTTTTTCGTAATAACGATCAAAATTAGGCAAATACCGCTAGATCAACGCGTTGCCAACTTGGTTCATATTGTGAACTCTGCGATGAATACGAGTTTTCGGGCTCGCGCTAAAATCGATTAATTAATTTTTTTACTTGTTGTAAAAATTTTGAAAAAAAAAAATTGCAAGATGATAATTCGTGTCTACTTCAAGACAATAACTTAGTTTGCACTATCTAAGACGATAGTTACATGATTTTTTTCAAGAATTTAGATTTTGGATATGACAATTTATAATGATTATGTAGCAAGCAGTTAATGCACCTCCTACTTATCTCTTTTTTGTCGCATGTTTTCAATTTCATCCTGTATTTATCTTTTTTCTTTAACATTTTATACAATAACATATTATTTATCTTTTTAATAACAACTAAGTAAATACTTCCCAAGTCCTACTCAAGACCTTTTTCAGATCATTACGACGTTACAACGACAGCCATCTTAGAACATTTTTCGTCCTTTTATAATTTGAGCTTTCTATTAAAATTCTAAATCGCGCCAGCCCTTAGCATGCCTCATTTGTTTAACAAATACTCCGGGACAAGACTTGCTACAGTTCTTGTTGAAATAACAAGAAGGTTTCGCCGATTGATCGATGTAGATTTTTTTTTTGCTTGAATTTTTTAGTGTTTCCTAAGATTCGATCCCGGCGCTTGTCAGGTCACGAAATAGCATTTTTCTTCCATTCTCTCTCTATTAAGAAGAAATTAGCTTTGGCATGATATATTTTTACAAGCATTGTTGAGATGTTTAAAATATCAGCTCATGATCGTCATCATCTACCTAACCCGGTGCAGTTGAATACCAATATCATGGAGCGATTGCTTATCTTATATTATTATTATTATATATTATATTATATATTATTATCTGACCTCCACAACTCATTTACATAAAAAATCATATACTGTGTTTCTTGTTTAAAAATGCGTGAACTATAGTAAACTATAATGATGCAAACGAACAGACTTATTACAAGAATCTTAATTGTTCCTTTATTATTTTGTTTCTATAATCACCGCATAATTAAAAATTCTCTGGTCCAGTAATACATGACACTGATCAGCACCCTAATTGCGTAACATACTATCAATCAGAATCTGGATCATTTTGAAAGATATTGCTAATCCATTATGTTCGAAATATTTGTCTGCTCAACACCGTAAATAACACAATGAATGTTGTTGAACCGTCAAAATGAAAGCCATTGCTACTGATAATGTGTTACGTAAATACCCCGCTGAGGCTGGATTTGTTGCCGGTTGATGGCAATAAGCTCGCTCCCTATTACATGAGACTTAAACATAACTGGCAAAACGTTGGTGTACTATACACCTCTGCTTAACCCTTCGAGGAAAACGGGCGTGATGTTTGATGGAATATGGGCATGAAAGAAAAGTACTGTGTAAGATTCAGTTGCATATTTATTGCACAACAACCGGAGGCACTCCCCGTAAGCTTAGTAGAGAGAAAAAGGACTATGACAGATGCCAGACAGCTGTCATAATTACATCAACACATTTACGAAGTCAGTGCATTGGATTGCGTTTACAGAGAACATCATCAATTACCAACAATGTCATGTTATGTTCCTATCCAAAAGTATCTATAAAAATCTAAAATCTTTCAAGTAACCAGCTCTAAAGTAAAAGATGATGAATAAAAAGCCACAATTTAAAATTCAAATTTATCTTCTTCGACACTTTCTGGAAGAAAGAGGAAAGAAAGTACACAGCAATCAATGGAATATAATTCAAGGTACAGACGCCAGCACATCAAGCTACCCCAATCTGTCAAATTTTCCCAATAAACTTTGAACCTTATACTTCAGCGATAAAGTTGAAAATCTATTAAAGAAATTTGACAGATTGTAGTAACTTGATGTGATGGCGTCTGTACATAAAACTCGGGGTTCGGTTACAGAAACGCTGGGAGCTACATAAACTTAAAACAAACCTAGTCTGTATAAAAATGGTACTGTAATCCGTCTGCGCGGAGTTCTGTAGCGGTTATAATTTTACTTGGATTCTGTTGTGATGGATATGAAGTGGATTGAGGGCAGCGGTAATTAAATCTCCGTGACAAAACTTTTTTTTCTTTCACTAGTGTCCCGTTTATGCAATGTGGATTTTTTGGAATCTTCCGTCTTTGATTTGATTGAATGTTTTTTAGAGTTCCATACTTCAAAAGAAAAAACGAAACCGTCTGTCAAGATCATTTTTCTCAGGAACGTGTGGTGGAGTTATCAAGTGAAATTAATATCAAATACTTAGGGCTACAATCCCTTGAAGCAGTGAAAAAATCAAACTTCCAAGTCAACGCAATCAAAAGATACGGGCGTTTATGTTCCATTTATTTTCACTCGCAAGGGAATGAATACCGATAGGGTACTTCCCGTTGACTAGAATCATGTTTGGCAAGATGCAATGTCATGTAGCACAAGTAAAGGAAAATATCCGAAAACCGTAAATTTGTAGTTACATACCTACGTACAGAACCCTCGGTGTGCGAGTCCGACTCGCACTTGACCGCTTTTTTCTTTCATCATCAGCCTAAAGCAGTCGACTGCTGGACATAGGCCTCTCCAATTGCACGTCATTCAGCTCGATTCCCACTCTCAATCAGCTACTACCAGCCACCCAGCAAAGATCGTCGCTCCACCTAGTCTGAGGGCGTCCTACCGCCGCGCGTCGTGCTACCGCTACGTGCCACATGTCGCCTGCGTTTTTACTTTACATGTTATTATTTTCCCAGCAATTCCGAGTACGTTTATAAAAATGGACACTATGGACAACAATATAGTTACGTATGATGATCTCTAAATAAGTAGGTACCTTTGAAAGATCATTCAAAATTATTACGCTAGCGCAGATGGATCATGCAAAAATCCACCACGTTAAGAAGTATAATGTGTATTTTCAATCCAACTAAACAGCTGCATATCCAGTCCCTTTCTACTCAGCATAAAACTTCACAAACTGTCTCGCCTTATCCTGTTCTGTCATGTTCCGTGGCAAGTCTTCCTTCTCCCGAGCCCGCGTTGAAAAATGAATAAGAATTAATTCGGGAAAATTAAAATTCTTTAACAGTCCCCCACTTTTTGGGGGATTGGGGGATTATGCTTCGCCTTAATAGGAGCGCGGATTCTATTTATATACAAGTTGGGTGATTGGGGGCTTTTGTTGTTCACCCTCTGTTGTGGTGAGCATTTTGGGTGCTTCAAGTGGTTCAAGAATTTGAGAATTAAGAATAAATGTGTAATTATGAGGTGAGAGAGAGCTGAATAGAATATTCTGTGGGTCATAAAAGATGATGTTACTAGTTGTTGTTAAAATATTGCCAAGTGCATTTTAGAATTGTCTTTTGTGTTTTGTTTAAAGGCTGCCGCAGACAGGCGTGATCCGACAGCGCGACGTGATTCTAGTAGAACAAATTCGATGTAAAGACATAGAAATAATTGATCTATCAGAATCGCGCCGCACCTTCGAGTCGCTCCTGTCTGCAACCTTTATGCAAGAACTTGTTCTGTTTATTGTGGCTGATTAGTGACCGTAGGCGCGCCCAAAATTGCAATTCACATGGCGAAATTTAGGTGTTCTATCTAAGCACCTCTTCATACTATCACATGTTACAATACTGAGTTGAGCTATATTGTTACTGACACATTTTTGCACCGACTAGATTTGAGTGGACCAGTCCACTCAAATTTGTGTGGTACTTTTCTCACAAGACTATTTCAGACATCAATCTACATGTTCTTCACATGATCAGAGTAAGATAATGTCTGGACTTTAAAAAAACCTCTGAGTTTGTTTCGGCCTTTCTTCTCAGATTAGATAGGAAACGACGAACTCATCTAGCTTCTTTTTTTTTATAAAATGACATGTAAAAGAGATTCCAATATCCTATTTTCAGAATAAATAATTTCATTTCACTTAAGATGAGCCCCAAATTAGATTTTGAAAATTTTTAAGTACCCTTAGATTTTCGCAAGACTCGCTCGTGTATTTACACGTTGAGCAATTTAATCCGCTAGTTCAGGTAAACATCAAATTGAACGGTTTTAGTATACTAGATATTAGTGTAGGTGTAGTTAAAACAACACTTAAGTGCGCTCGAGGCTGCCTCATGAATAATCCGTATAATTCGCATCGCTTAATGACGAACCGTCGCGTCGTAATTCACCGAGATAAAGTCGAGCTGTACTTACGGTAGGGATGATGTGTTAGGTGCTACTAGTTTTCTATTTTAACATAACATAACTTCACGGCTTGTTCCCCCGAAGGATTGCGCAGAAGGGTACCTATAGTACTACTTTGTGTAATTTATTTCTTCACCACATAACACTTTGTCCGACCTGGGAATCAAACCCAAGACCGCTCGTCAGTAGCGCTTGCGACCACTAGATCAGCGAGACAGTTTTATCAGACAGGTTGTACCCGTGGCAGTCAGATTTCACTTTGACAAAAAAGTTGTTTCAGCACAGTTGGAAAGTTGTTTAAGCCACAGAACATTTGCTGGTCTAGCTATCGCAATTATACTAATTATACTCTCTAATTTATGTTTCTCAGCCAAATAATTATTTACTACTACTGTTGTTATGCTGGAAAATAAAAAAAACAATGCTGTTCAACCTGTTTTTCGAACTACCTTGACCAAGTAAGATTTGGTGCATTATTATTTTCTTTTCGGAATTCAAAAACCCGACGAGCTGCCGCTGTAATTGCTCTTTTCAAAACAATATAATATCCTTTTACAGGGTTATTGTTAAAAACCTGTGTGTTCGAGTTCATTGCGAGACTTCATGGTAGTAATGTTCATGAGTATGCCTGTTACCTAGATGCATTGGGCAACTAACTTCGAACAAACTCATCAGCAAAACGCCAAGAAAACTCCAAAACTTTCCCTACAATTTAAATTCAAGCATCAAACTCTCCTACCTGAACGAGAACTCATCTCCAGCCATGACACCGTCACATTACATATTCGATGTCGTTCAATATTAATGCCAATGCTTCAATATGTAAATTGATTGATAAACGGATATTACAAGTGTACACACTGTAAGCAGAACTGACTTACGATGCCGGGATCAGTTTTAAATTATTCAGGACAAAATGCTGTGTGTGTTTCGGTATTGATATCGTGGAAATACAACGGTGATGCTGCAACGCATACATTGTTAAGTCATACATAAGTGTTTTTATTTATGCGTTGAACACATTTATTATGCATACAACTAAGGTTATTCTTCTTCTTTCGTGAGAGTAGGTGGCAGGAGCTGTATGATCCATATCGTAGCATAAAGATTAAAAGAACTCTTGTGCAAAAAATCATACTCCAAGACCAAGCGGATTCGACTGTGCGTTGTTTATCAGGGAATGAACGAATTTCAGATTATTATGCTAGTTTGCAAGAGACACGTGTGAAAGTGCAATGTGACAAAAATATAAAATAATTTATTATTCAACAGTCTCTTTATTCATTACTCTACGTCACAGGTTTAATCGGAATCGCAGCGAAAATATTTGCACGTGCGAATTTTATTATTCGATTCGACTCGTAAAGATTATCTCTGTTGACATCGGAACACATGAATAACAATATACAGCTGTAATGCCCTGTAAAATGTTGCCTGTGTACTTTCTGTCAACAAAGTCATAAATAGGTAGATATAGGTCCACCAGACCATGGCTTACTGGCTGGAGAGTCCAAAGTGCCCGTAAACACCCGCGCTTTAGAGGACACAAATATCGCCACTCACTGATGCCGCAATTATCGTGGTTACCTACTTGGCCCAAATCATTTAACAAGACGTACCATCGATACGAAAGAAAAATAAGTAAATACGTAACTTGTTCGATAACAATAAATAGTTTCATTATCTTTATGGTAAAATACTAGCCTATGTCAGCCACCACTTTCTTTTTGGGTTCAAGAGTGTAGAAGCTAGAGAAGTTGCAAGCAAGTTGATGACAGGGAAATGGAAGAAAAACCCAAGGAAATGAAAAAATACCTACGCGGTCAAAATGTACTGAACAGCAATTTTTTTTTTAATAACTGACTAGAATTTTGCACTTTTCGCTATGGTTCAGAATCGTGTACTGGAGGCCTACCACAAGCTCTTAACGCGATCTATTTTAGGACTTAAACGGAACTGTTCTTCTAATTCGTACCATGTCGTCATTTTTACGATTCAGTTTAGGCCGTGCCATTCTGCTGACAGCGATTGTCCCGAACTGAGACGCAAGTTTTGGTTTCATTCATACTAGTATGGTACCATGACGTCCATAGAGCAGCTCAAGCGATGCAGTTTAGGAACCTAGGAATTAGATCATGGTAGGGCACCTGACTCCATGGTAACAAGTTGTCTGTCGACGACCCTGTCACCCTGTATTGTTATGGTACAAAATACCATGAACAACTAAAGTCAACAATATTGTGGTGACTATGTAACAGACGTAAGGAACATTTGTACCTCTGTTATTTTCAAAACGGCAATCCTTTTACTAATTGATGCATATTCCACGAGTAACTACAGAGAATTTCACTGACGTAGACAAAGTATTAAATAGTACCCAAACCACATAAGCCAAAAAGCATGAAAATTAACAGTTAAACCTTAAACAATTCTCACAAATCTAATGTTGACACCCAAGTGAGTTCCACTAATCAAGGACGGTTCACACTCCTGAGGTGAACTAATTAGCATCGGGTTTAGACACGTATTGCATATATTTAGTTGAAACTAGTCGAAAGTTTTGAGTTTAAATGAATCGATCGTGCTTTTCGTGTCTACAGACAGTCACGGATGTTGTCAAGTAGGAAATTGGTGCCTTATTCCCGTGAGAATGGTTAAGGCAATCATAGGGTGACGTCACAATGGAGGCAGTTAGAGGTGGCTACGGCCCAAGGTATAATACATTTTTTGCGCAATCTTTTCCCAGCTATATTCAGATCAGCTTCCAGTTATAACCAGTTGCAGCTGAAATATCAGTATTTTAAATAATAATCACAGTACATGTTTATTTTTCGACCCTAAACTTCGATAAATCCGCTGGGCCTAGTGTGTTAATCTACAAATTGGATTTTAAAGCACTGCTTTAAAGCAGCTTTCGGATAAGCTACATACGTGTGCTTAGCTTTGCTTTGTATAAAAATGTTAGCGGGATCATCCACTGCGACCCACGGCCACGCCACGCTTGGCTGGAAAACAAAAGAACCGCGCAGTTAACCTCTCCCTGCACATCCTACGTAGGACGGTCGACTGTATCAAGTGTTTGGCGGCATCTACAACGCCACATGCAAACTACGACTACGCATGACACTGACATTACGCAAAATCCTGCATCGCGCAAGCGAAGTTTACCGCGCAACTAGCATTATTGATATACAATATCCCGACATAAATCGTTGGGCAGTTACCCGAAATCAAGTGGTCAGCTCCGCAATCAATCTTACTGACGTACGTTATCTTTTCAGCACGGTAAGTATATACAATTCTCATATAGTTTGTTAGTCCGAAGAAGGAGAAATGTTTGTTAAATTCGTTTAATCTATTTCCATGCGAAATAGGCATAAAACGCACGAAATATTTACCCAAAATCTCAGGGTATTAAGGCATTATCTTGAAAACCTTCCCATCGTTAAATTCTATCTTCTATCAACATATACGCTGAAAAGCTCCAGACATTCATACGTAGTATTGAGAATGGATGCAGACATCTGGATCGGAAACCTTTTATCTGGATTGAATAGCCGACTCTTTATTTGATAACTCTTTTTACTGTCCCCGTTCCAATCCTAGTTGATACCTATACTTAGATTGATTTGTTTGCGTTTTTGTTATTTTCGTACTCTAGGTACTAAGATTTATAAAACGGAAGTTTGTACCGATGTTTGTTAGTAATAATCGGCTGAAAGGATTTGGATGTAAGTGGAACGCAGATATACTATGTCCTGGATTAACACAGAGGATATCCATAGAGATAAATATATATATATAGATAGATTCGTAGAGGTTAATCCATTCAAGATGTTACCCTGGGATATTCGTAAAACCATAACCATCAGAAGGTCATGCAGTGTTTTTAAGGGAATGTTATAAGCTGATTATGGTTTTATAATTGTGAAGTTACTAATGCAATGTTTTAGCTCTGTTTTTTTACGCAAAAACTAAATAAAACCTACATTGGGTAAGTTTGATTTACTTATTTAAAGACAAACCTTGAAATAACACCTCACTATAATAAACTATCTTGATATCGCATTAAAAATATAGTAATTGTTTTCTCAAGACTGTGATCTCTCCAATGAAAAAATGATATAAGTTTTTCACTGAAAATATCTCAACTCAAAAATAAGTAAGTACCAGATATTTCAACAAATTAGACAGCTGATTATTTTTCAGAAACAGAGTTTTCTAAAAACAATAAAGAACATAATCCTTTGCAACTACCCTTCAATATAATTAGTACTTCTAAGTTTTCAAGCCAATTGATTAGCTCCACCATATCTCAAGGAACTAACAAGGAACAGTGTTCCACAAAAGTTTTGCTGCTAACTACTCCACTTGGTGAACTGTAATATCGACACTTGTGTTCGGGAGGGTAGTGCTGCATCCAGATAAGTTTTCAAGCTGATCCGGGATAGGATTTTGGAGTTTATCTGAACTTGCTAACTTAATACAATAGTACAGACGCCAGCACATCAAGCGACTACAATCCGCAAATTTCTTTAATAGATTTTCAACTTTATCGCTAAAGCATAAGGTTCAAAGTTGATTGGGAAAATTTGACAGTTTCGGGTGGCTTGATGTGCTGGCGTCTGTATGTAAGGAGCATTTGTGCCTCTATTATTTTCAAAACGGCCATCCTTTTATTAAATGATAATTAATAGTCCACGAGTAGACAGAACAGACAGACGGAACATTTCACTGATGTAGACAAAGTATTAAATAGTATAATCAGTCTATAAAATTCCCATTGCTGGGACACAGGCCTCCTCTTTGTGAGAGTGAGCAGGCCATAATCCACCATGCTGGCACAGTGCGGGTGGGTTATGTCACATGTCTTTGAATTTTTGGTTTTAGGACACGCTGGTTTCTTCATCGTTCGAGAGCAGTGGTGATGAAATAAATTACACAAAGTATTGTGCCTGGCTTGGTTCGAAGCACAGACGAAAGTTTGTTACTATTAGGCCACCACTGCTGATTAAATAAAATAAAAATAAAAAACCTACTTTCCAAACAAAAGAACCCCCAACACGCCACACATGCACTAAGCTTATTAAATAATGACGAAAAAAAAAAACAAAAAAGGCTCATAGAATAATAACGAACGGTAAAAGGGTACATAAAGAGATAGGTATAAAACTTCTCCTTGTATATTTGTAGCGTACAACACTTGAATCTCTAATAAACCGTCTAATTAACGAGGTGCATTCATACTGCCGGGATAGAGTGGCTGTGGTGCAGAGAAAAGACGGGATAAATCTTGCGAAATCTCTAGGCAAAAAATTGAAGTAATCCCGTCTGACCTAATTAGTTGGTATTTTGCATGTTAAATGGCAATCGGCACGTTTGTTTGTTTTTGGCACGGAACAGATAAATTATCTGTTCCGTGGTTTTTGGTTACATTTGACTTTTATTATAACAGAACTAGTGAATTCTCGGTGAATGGAATAGGCGTGAAAGTTTTAAAATGCGCAACACTTTTATGGAATTGGGCAGGTCACATCAGCCGCATGCACGAAGACCGCAGGGCAAAAGTCTCCACACTAAAGGTGCCTCAAGATGAACGGTGCCACCGAGGCCGGCCCAGAAAGAGGTGGCGAGATGACCTGGACGCGTACCGCGGGGGCTGGCTCGAGGTGGCACGGTAAAATAGTTCTTGGAAAGATTTGGGGGAGGCCTTTGCCCAGCAATATTGACCTATACTGTCCCAAACAGTATAATTATGCTAACAAAGAAAAAAAAACACTTTTATAGCTATTTAATCACAAAGGGTGTTCGTCTATAATAATTGGCAACAAGTTAACACTACAAACACATGTAAACTTACAAAATCTGGCCACCTCCTAACTGTTTCTAGTGAACCATTGCGATTAAAAATGGTCACAATAGAGAAACTTGTTACCTTCAATGTTTACATTAAAACATTAGCAGATGTTCCAGAATCAATTTCTAAAACATGCCAGATTTATTTTCCTCAATTAAAAACAGTTTGTTCTTCTTCCACGCAACTTGTTATATTTTCCAACCTGACTTATAACAAACTTGTAACGAGTTTTGCATAGACATGCATTCTAACTTTTATTACTCTTAGGCAAACTCTTGTTCTGAAGTTCCTGCAAAGTTATTAGTATATGAAAGAGATGAAATTCTATGTTTTCTTTATTTTCTGACAAGAAAATTGAAACTCATCACTATCCCATTTATTTGGAGTAAACGCAGCGTATCTTCTATCTATCTCTATTAGCAGTCATCTCTGTAGGCAATGTTGGCACCCTCTTTATAGCTATATATTTTTTTACAATCAATCAATCCGCAATTGATTGATTCATCGTTGTTTTATTTCATGCAGTTTAACAATCGTTATTTCGATTTGCCCACATTCATACTCTAAAATTTCTTCAGGACAAGATTCTCAACCTTATGCATCACATGTCCATTCTATGACAACCGATTTCTTTCATACAAAAAGAAAATAAGAACTGTCCAAATTTATTCAGAATTCATTGTCACCCTACGAACCAACCCGAGTGTGCAATTAGCGTGTACTTGTTGACAGATTATGAACGTGCTCAGTCTCTTTCACTCATACGTCCGTCCATACGTTAGAGGGAGACAGACGTATTGTTAAAGGAAGCGTCATTGCATGTCTATACATTTCCCAACTCGTGCTGTATGAAAGTAGAGGAGTTTTCTTTTGACAAGCTTTCAACAATAAACTGCGTTTTTTGTGACAGTGCAAAAAAGTTTTGTTATAAAATAAACTTTGAAAGACTTACTACTGAATTATACTTTCATAGTCCTCTAAATTACGGTTACAATAAAAGACGATTTTTGTCTTTGCAGCATGAAAGTATGTTAAAGACATTTCTTAAATTACCCTGCTTAAAAGTAACCTTAAAATAATCTATATAAATAAGAAAGAAAAATGCGTTTATTGGCATTACAGCAAAATAAATACACCTTAATACTATAAAAACAGAAAACAAATTATAATGCCAAAAGGCCACCTGACGATGATTTTCAGCTGCAACCCACGAGTGGCATACACTGGAGTAACAAACACATAGGGAAGTGTGTGTCCATTATAATAAATTAAGAGAGTTAATTAAATGTGATAATAAAGCTTATACAAAATCAAATTTAAAAAAATGCTGTTCGTTGGTAAGCGCATCATATATGAACGACAGGACTGATTTGGTAAATTTTCTTTTGTTTATAAATGTTCGTTATAGCCCGAATAAGGTTTTTAGGGAATGAAAAAATGGAATAGTTGTCTGAATAAAAAAATCGGAATAAACTGAAAATGTTTTTTTTTTATGTGATTTTTGCGCCACTACTGTATCGTCCACTACTACATATTTGTGTACAGACGCCAGCACATCAAGCTACTACAATCTGTCAAATTTCTTTAATAGATTTTCAATTTTATTGCTAAAGCATAAGGTTCAAAGTTGATCGGGAAAATTTGACAGTTTCGGGTAGCTTGATGTGCTGGCGTCTGTACAATGTGTAGCGTCTATAATCACTTTCATTTGTCAACTTTTTTCCACTTTCTTCCTATTACTGTTTATATCTATGTACTAATAATAAAGCTGAAGAGTTTGTTTGTTTGAACGCGCTAATCTCTAGAACTAGCGGTAGGATTAGAAAAATCTATTCTTCAAAACTATAATTTGATAGCTCAATCCACGAGAAAGGCTACACGCTAGGGCCCTTAGAAGTGGAGCAAAAAGAGCAAAAATTCAGAAAGAACGCTAAGCTACCACCACCACCACCAAAGTACACATTGTGGAATGCAAATAAAGTATTGAGTAAGCGAAAACGATGTAATAGCGTGGGCAGACGATGCGATGCGACGGGGTAGGTCGGGGCAACAAGAAATTTCACGCGGTCCAGTCAACGGGCAGAAGCTAGTTCTTTAAAAAAATTGTCTCTCATACCCTCAGAATCCCAATCAGGTGCATCGGTACACAAATTATTAATTAATACAGTTGTTTCCAAGTTCACTTTCGTTCGTATAGCTAGTTGAAAGTCGCTTCTATTCAATAGTTCTCCCTAGAGGGGATTTTGTTCAAGACCCTTCAGTTATGAAGAATATAGTTCGATGTTTTGATTTTGATGCGGTATTTTAGTCATCTGTTGGAGACATGAAATGGCTAATAAAAGTCTGTATGGTAAAAGGTATTTCTCATTCAGAAAAAGAATGAACATTAATCAATAGGCTCCATGTTCAATATACCCTAAAGTACAAGCAACAAATACATGTACCTAGATCTCAATATAAGAACAGTAAAGCGAGAAGTAGGTCAGTATATGATAAGGTATCAGAAAAGACTTTCACAACACACAATTGAGCTTGCTAGCACTGAATGGAGTAGGAGGACAATAGCACATGAGGCTAAAGAGGTGTGACATACTCAGCCTCAGCGACAGATTCGCATAGAGAGATGAGAGCTACGCCACACCAATGGAAGCTCTCACATAATAATAAATAAACCAAACAGACTGGAAGTTGCTCGACAATGGTTTATTGTTCTAGGACAGATTGCCATGGTGCAGAAAAGAAAAAAAAACAATAGGCTTCCTCACTACGTATGACCATTTTAGAAATAACTTCGTCTTATGTGACTTACCTAACTTAAAAATAATTAATTATAAAATACTCGTACAATCCTCACTAGCAGTTTAATTCCAGGTTTAAATTTTACAATCTGAAAATCACACTGCCCTAGCCTTGACTTCACAACTCATGATAATATTTATGTACCTAAATGTTAACTGCAGAACACCGATGGCCACATGGAGTATTTTTTTGGAAAAACCTGAGGGCCTAGACAATGTGACATTCTGTCAGCAATAACGATGATGGAAATGTCAAAAATGGCTTAAGCCAATCTAAAACTCATACTTGTATACCTAATACTTATATTAAAAGTCGTTTTAGAAATACGAAATGCTTAGGCAGCGATTGCCACTTGTCTAGGCCCTCCCGATAAGATTGCCAAAAAACAGAAGACAAAAAAGGCAGTCGACAATGATGATGACAAACCTTTTTTTTAGAGTAACGACAATTTATAAATTAACATAAAACGTCTTTTAAATTTCCCGAACGGTTAGGCAGAGTGTACACTCACCTTTCGCCATGAATCCAAACTCAGAGCTGCTCTGAGAAATTCCTGAAGGGAAACCCGACACACTTTACCCGACCAGGGGATCCAAGTAAAGAATCCAGCAGTCATGCTTGCGATCACTAGACCAACGAGGTAGTCAGTGTATAGTATTATTAGTCCAATACTAAACTGCCACATCCACCCTTCCCAAATTATAATCTACAAAGTCTTACAAACTCAAATCTCGTACTAGCAACAAATCGAATAAGCGGCAGACGCCTCACCCGAATACAGAGAGACGCTCCAATGCGAATTCAATTCCGATTTAAAGTGAACTATCCAGTATCTAGCTTTTACTGTTTAGGTTCGTGGTTAATAAGGAGCATGTTTAGTTTTATGCATAATTATGAGTTTGAGTGAAATGGACGAAACTCCAAAGAAACGATGGATGGATTGTGTGAATGATAATATAGTTAGAAAGGGGGTGACTACCGAGATGACGACTAATATAGAAGTATGGAAGAAAAAGACATTTGCGCCGACCCCAAATAAATTGCGATAAGGGGAGGAGAATGATGAGTTGGAATGGATTGGGTGGGTTGAGTGTTGTTTCTACGATTCTCAGTTTTATTTTCTTAGATTAAATTAATATGCGCGTTTCTAATTTCTAACGTGACAATATTTTCGTGGACATCCCGTCCATAAAATGTATGGAAATACGTGCAGCGTGCACGTTATCGTGGACGGAAATTTAAAAGTGTCTTCATAATGTTTCCATACATTTTACGTGTCACGTGGACGTCACAATGGAAGTCGGACATTTTTCCTTTCATTGGGCATTATTGTTTCCCGGCTTTTAATTTATAACTTTAAAAGTCTGAAAGGAGAGCCCCATTTGGTTATTTTGGATTTTGGCGGTTTATATGTGAGATGGCATATAAAAACTACTTGAAAATTCTTCACTTCTTTTAAAGATTAGAACACAAAGATTAGAATACAATTTTATTATATAAACGATCGATTGATGCAGTCGGAGTATTGTCAAAGCGATTCTTTGAGATGGTCCAAAACATTGTTCATTTCTCTAAAATTGTTAATACTTGTCTTTTAGTCTACTCTACATAGATAGTTACCGATAGTGTGCACTCAAAACTGCCGCGACTTACGAGTTGTAGGTTTGAACACAGACATGCACTTTACTTTGTGTAAATTAATTCATCACCACTTCTCTCGGAATACGGCATGTCCTTGAACGAAACAAAATCGAAGACATGTGACATCTACCAAGCCACACAGAAGTCTACGTGGTGAATTACGGCCCACTCCCTCTCACAGAGAGGAGGCCTGTATCCCAGCAGTGGGAACATTTTAGGCTGAATATGCTAGGTAGCTTTTCGTTGTTGATGCAACAAGCAAAAGCAACCAGTTTTAAATACAATATAAACTAAAAACTATTTTAAAATAAACAAGTAAACAGTGAATCGCACAAGTAAACAATGAATCGCACAAAAGTTACCAAAGCAGGTTAACGTGTCCGATTTAGTTTCACAACTGTTTAAAGTTGCGGGGAGGAGTTTAAGCGGGCGTTTCATTTTGTTGCCAGTAAATTATCTAGTCACTAGTGTAGGTAATCAATAACAGGGAGTGTTATGTGAAGAGAATTGAGGAGCGTTTTTACAAAACGATACATCAGAAAATAATATTTTTTTCAATAATGTAATTTATTTATTTATAAGGGTTTAGATAGGGTATATTAAATTAAATTACCGATTAATTGAAAAAAATATTATTTTACGATGTATCGTTTCATAAAAACGCTCCTCAATTGTTTAGCAACAGGAAGAGAGTGATTAGTGTCTTCACATGACTGCTATTTGTCGGATGTTTCAGAAACTTTTATAGACGATTTATAGCATGGGTGTAGAGATTATTTTTATTTACCTATTTTCGAGTTAATGATAGCAAGCAGTAAAATCCACCTCTTAAACTTTATTACCCTTTTCCACCCCGGTAGGAGTCGATTTTTTAAAATAAAACATATACTTTTTTATTTTTGTTTTAAGTATTAGTAGGTACCGAGCTTCGAGTTAATCCGACAGCGGGTTATTTTTTTTCTTACGTATTAACTTTGTCACCCCTAAATCCTCTGTGAAGGTTTTTTTTTAAACTGAAAGTGACAATGTTTATTATTTAATGAGGCAAATATTGCCAAGTTTCAAGTTTATTAACCAAAAGAATAAAAAATTTCATATTAACTGTATCCCGTGTCTTCACCCCCACAGGGGTAGATTAAAAAAAATCGATTGGGATGTTTCCATAATTTGACTCAACGATTATTTATACCATTTTTTGAGTTAATCAAGCCAGGAAGTAAAATGCTCCCCTTAAAAAATTAATAACCCCTTTTTCCCCGTCAGAAGTCGATTTTCGGAAGCCCCAAAACTCCCAAGTCAACTTAGTTACTTTTAACAGAAAATAATAAAATGACTACCCGTTATTTTTTCAACTGATCATAATACCGTTTAGTTAAAAGGCTAGGCAGTTAACTGAATGACTAATTAAGCCAGTTGGCGGCAACGTAAATATCTAATGACCTGCAATCAAATTATTCCTACGTTCGTGACACCAGCACATCAAATCTCCGTCGGCGCTGACTCAAGCCGTCCTATTACAAAACGAGTTCTAACCCAAACCAGACCCAAACCTGCGTGCTGGTTATTGTATTTCGGACCTTATTCCGCCTGAGGTTTAAAGTTCTTAATACAAAAATGACAACTTAGACTCAGTTCTGTTTTGTTTGTTTTGTTTTGATCTGTTTTTTTTTTACTGTGTTTAGTTTAGTTTGTGATCTTCCTATACGAGTCGCAATAAATACTTTTTCTTTCTTTCTTTCAGTTTTAACGTCAGTTTTTGTAATTAGAACTTCGGAATAAACTTCGGCATTCAAACTAGGCTCGATGCTCGTAAACCTGGGTTTCAAGAAAATCGTTGTTTTGTTCGAAAAAATTCGGTTTCACATTTTGACGTTTAGCAAATTTGTGTCAAAACACACACCATGGAATTTTAAGTCATGGCTTTTCACATAGCACAACAAACTCTTTTAATGGCATTATGATGTGTCCCATAGGCCCGTCAACTTCTCTCCCTTGCGTGTCGTGCTTGCTTATAATGGTCTTAACTCTAATGGACATCTGACATTCTATGTACTCAAGTTTTCAACAAGCAAATTAGATAAAACAGGTTCTCTACTCGGATCCCCTCTAGTTGAATCTTTTCTACTTGGATCCATGATCACTAAAATCACATGTATACAGGGGCCACCAAAAGTTAGTGGACATTTCCACTTCAGCTGTGCTGCTACATTATAATTTAAAATTAAAAAAAATAATCAGAGGGGCAATTCTCGTAATTTTAAGAACGTTCACAGCCTGATCTTAGTATCAATCTGTCAAAAATACCGCTAATTTCCCTACATTTTGACAAGTTTTTGACATTTGTTTGTCGCCGAGATGAGACTGCGACTAGATTTTGAACGTTTTAAACTACGAGAATTGGGCTTCAGGTACTCCTAAGGGATTACTTGATATTTTTTCATGATAAGTTAAGTTCAATTAGTCAATAAAAACGTTGTAGCAGTTCCAAACCAAACATTTCCTATATCTTTTGACAAAACTGTTTCGTAGAACAGGTCATAATATTTTGTGAAGCCCGAGGTTTTTAAGTGCTTCCTTGATACCAGGCTTTTAGAAAAAGTATTAAAAAATACTATATCTCCTTCACAAAAATCTTAATCGTATAGAAATATCTCAAAGGAAAAAAAAAACTGTAGACTACACAGAAATACATTTCTTTCATCTCCCAAACTTTAGCTTTCAATGGCAGCATTTGTATGGTGACGGCGTCATCTACCATCCCTTTTTCTCCTGCGTATCTTTTATATTACGGTCTCTCCTCACGTTTCGTTTGTTCCACGTGACTTTTGGCTTAAATCTACTGATTCACAACTAGTTTTTCTAAAGGTACTTTGGAAAGGTTGTGTTGATTTTAGCATTTTTCTTTTCGAGAAGTAAATTGTTAACAGTTAGTGAAAATATATTCGTGCGTAAAGTTTTCTGCATTTTCGTAGGAAAAACTTTTGCTATTTAATAATTTACATAGACTTGTAACAACGGTCTACTTGATGGAAAGTAGGTAAAGGCCGTTAGGTTTTTGGCGCAATTCAAGGGCATATCAGTGTGTTTTCAAACTCAATCATATACAGGGTCAAATTAAATTAGCTAGCGAAACTCTGCAGACGTGATGGGTAGCGATATCTAAAAACGATAAAATAAAATATAATAATATTTGATTTTTTTTGGGGTTCACGACCGCTGGTTGTATTTTTACATAAAGTATGACTTGAGAAAATCTGTTTTCTTTTGTCTTATCGTATTTAGGTATCGATACCCATCACGGTTGAAGCATAAACACGATAAAATTGATTTTTTTAATTTATATTTCAAGTGTCAACACTAACTGCGGTCAATGACCCCACAAAGAACATATTTTTTATTTTATCATATTTATATATTGATAACCATCACATCTGCGGAGTTTTGGTAGCTAATTTAATTTGACCTTGGATTTTTTTATTCTGCAAATGTTACTGGGGAGCAGGAACCATAATTACACCTATAAAATCCAATCTACTTGAGTTATTCTAGGTACCTAAATCTTAATTAAGTAAAGCCGAATTAAGGCACGGCATAAATGTCGACATCACTTGCACAGCTTGCGGTACCGAAAGTTGGTGCAACATAAGTTTGGGATGAGCTCAACTTTATAAGTGTCAATTTAAACAAAGCTTAAGTTAAGCCAATGTACAAAATCTGTTTAAATCTGGCCGTCTGTTCCACATTCTCCAGATAGGCATTACCTATTATCCAACAAATCCTATCCTACTAATTTTATAAACGCAAAAGTTAGTGAGGATGGATGGATGTTTCTTACTCTTTTAAGCAAAAACTAATCAAACGGATTGTGATGAAATTTTACAGTAAATACAGCTTATACATCAGAATAACACATAGGGTACTTTTTATTCTGATATTCCCACGAGATCGACACGTATGCGGATGAAACCGCGGGGCACTGCTAGTAAATTACACAATGAAAAACAATATGTCAAATTTATCATCCAGCAGCCCGGAGTCTGGATTTGCGATAGCATAATAAGCCTATAATGTTCCCACTGCTGGGACACAGCCTGGCCCAGCCTCCTCTCTGTGAAAGGGAATGGGCCATAATCCACCAAGCAGGCCCAGTGCGGGTTGCTGGATGTCACATGTCTGCATGGTTCCAGGACATGCCAGCCGGCATCCTCACGATGTTTTCCTTCAACGTTTTGAGAGCAATGGTGATCAAATTAAATACACAAAGTGCCTGCCTTTTTTTTTTTTTTTATCGTGTGGAAATCCTCATGGATGTCCACCACCCTGGGGTGGGTCTGTCAGACTCTTACTGACTAAAACCACACGTTGTCCTGCTGTTACCTTTAGCCGGGGTGCTGGAGTGCTTGCGCATTTCGTCACGCTCCCCCGGCCAGGTGTTGGCCCGCATGAATCCATGCGGACCCCGTCACCCTCAGCGGCTGCAAACGGCCACTATTCCTCTAGAGAGAGGCGCCTGCCTGGGTTCGGCCGATGCCACTGGGCCATCACTGCTCGAGCGATAGGCTCGTCCCTATTACATAGGACTTATAACTGGCGAAATGTGGGTACGGTCCTCTACCTAACCCTGGGAAAGTAGGCGTAAATATTATTACACTATTATAACCAGGATTAACACATTCCCACGGGATCGAAACTTATGCGGGTGAAACCGCGGGGCGCTGCTAGTCGATAATATAGATGAAATATATACGGAGGTGCTGAAACAGGCTCCAAATATTAAAAACAAAAAATTTAAGGTCTTGATTTCGAAATGTAATCACTCCAAATCGTTTCTGACTACCATCTGTTCTACCTACCCCGTCAAAGCGAGTGATCCAATATAAGGTAACCGCAGCAACAACAAAAGCCATTGTCTCATCTCTGATACCTCTTAATGCATCAACATTGATAGTGCATACGACTGTATATGATGCAGTATTTTTGTTTCAAATAAATGAACCAGTACGATTAGTATAGCCTTTAGGATGATAGAAGGGGTCTAAAGTAAATAAAACGGAACGTCTTTACACTACGAAGTATTTAAGCAGACTAAAGAATACGCTACAAGTTACTACTACTTATCTTAATTTTTCATTTGTTTATAATATGCTTAACTTACACATAACTACATTTAAGTGTGGCTGTCACGGCCTTCCTGCCCAGGCTCCGTTCTCCAAGCCTGACTCTTACACGCGTCATCCGGTTATTACAGTACCTGTAATAAGAAATCTACATCTACACTTCTACATCTACACTTCTACATCTACACTTTTTTTTTTTTTTTTTTGTGGATGGGAAATCATCTAATGACTCCTCCCGCTCTGGGTGGAGCGGAAGGGAGTATCAGACTCTTACTGACTAAAACCCACCCGTGTTCCTTCCTTAGCCCTTTATGTTCCGGGGCAGCGGTAACCCTTTCGGACGATCCCGCTACCCCGGCAGGCTTCGGCCCTGCCGGGCCCCTTCCTTTTTGCTGACATCTCTTTGAGGCGCGCGTGGAACACATACGCGCCGTCCGGCACGGGCCTGGTCCTGATCGGACGGAGAGCTACCCATTACTCTCCGTCCGCAGACTACATCTACACTAATCTATACATATAATAAAATCGTAGGAAAGTCAAAACTGTACATTGAATATTTTTTAAAAAGAATACTTGGGGCGTGATCTACAATCGATTTCGAAGCCGAAAATATAGTTTTTAGAATTTTTGTCTGTTTGTCTGTTTGTCTGATTGTCTGTATGTATGTCCGGGCTAATCTCAAAAAGTGCTGCATGGATTTACATCAAATTTTTTATGAATAATACTAAGAGGTCGGGTCAACATATAGGCTACAGATTATCACGCTATCACCTACGGGGGAGGAGCTGTGAATCTTTATTTTTCTTACACATTCTGTGACAGCGTGTAATCTAACGACGCATATTTAAATGTTGTTTTTGAGTAAGCCATGCTATTATCTAGCTTTACACTATAAAAACTACGCCATTTAAGTAACTTGGGCAGAGAAACATAGTTTAATTAATGTTAGTAGTACAAAGAAAATTTAGAAGCAGCGCCATCTATGAGATTTCATAAAAATCAAATCAAGTTACATGTTAACAATTTTTGGAAATTAATAATTTAAATTTGATCATGTTGGCGAGGTTAGTAGTTAGTTATTCTTAAAATTCATAGATGGTAAAGTGCATTTTCTTCATAAAAGTTGTATCGTATAGTTCGTTTTGACAAATTCAAGGTCCAACAAAACCCTCAAAATCTTGAGCAGAGTTGAGGAAGACAATAAAAAAAAAATGCGGTGTTAAGTATTACAAAAAAGTTATGTTCATTGATGATGATCATTTCTTCATCAATTTCATGTTGTTAGTACAAAATAAACATTGACTGTTAATACTTTTGTTCGGTATTTATCTGTGTGATTATTGCTTGGTAATTAATATATTTTCATGTCGTATACCTAATTATAAACTTAAATGTGATGTAAAACGTCACCTTCTCGACGGTGACCAAAATTGGGATGACACCCTCGCGGAGGCGAGCGTCAGTGACAGTCCCAGCCGCATGCGTCATCTGTTCGCCGTCATCTTGGTGTTTTGCGGAGTCGCGAACCCGGTAGCTTTGTGGGAGAAGTATCGCCATCATCTGTCTGAAGATTTTCTACGAGCTTTGAGGCGTGCTACTGGAGACGAAGTCGAAGTAACTGATGAACGCGTGCTGAACACCTGTCTCAGTTCACTTCAAGATGTGGTCATTTCTATCGGCGGCAATCCACTGATCGAATATGGGTTACCAGCTCCCCAATCATCACCGCATCAAGACCGTGGAAATCGGGAGTATAACGCAGAGACAAATTACGATCCGGGCGAAATGAACACCATACGAAATGACCATTTCGCTTTGTTCTTTTCAGAGAAAAAACAAATTTATGACACCGTCCTTGAAGGCATTGGGCAAAACCAGGGTAAAATGCTTTTCTTGGATGCTCCTGGTGGAACAGGAAAAACATTTGTTACCACTGGCATACTTGCAGAGGTCAGTAGGTAAGGCAAAATTGCTATTGCTGTAGCGTCGTCGGGAATCGCTGCCACACTGCTTCCGAGTGGCAAGACAGCACATGCCATGTTTAAAATTCCCATCGATTTAGAGAGCGCCGAAACGCCTGTTTGTGGTGTGTCACGTAACAGCGACAAGGGACACGTGCTCAAGGATTGCTCTCTGATCGTATGGGATGAGTGTACGATGGCCAATAGGAAGGCAGTTGAGGCCGTGGACAGAATCCTGCAGGACATGTGCAGGAACGAACATTTGATGGGTGGTGTCACAGTTCTGTTCAGTGGCGATTTCCGGCAAAAGCTTCCCGTGGTGACGCGGGAATCGAGGGCTGACGAGGTGAATGCGTCGTTGAAACGATCTACGTTGTGGTCACGAGTTCGTACGCTGCGTTTGACCATTAATATGAGAGCTCGACTCGGCGGCAATGCACGTGCTCAAGAATTCTTCGATGTCCTTCTAAGTCTTGGCGAAGGCACTCTACCAGAAGAGGGAGGTGGACAGGTGGTGCTTCCAGAGTCTCTCGGTAGAGTGGTATCCAGCTTAGAAGAACTCATTCGCTGTGTGTACATCACTCGTTTACCGCACCAGCAGAATTCTTGGATGTGTGAGCGGGCCATTTTGACGCCCAAAAATGATCAGGCTGCAGCAATTAACGAATGCATTCTCTCGGAAATTGAGGGGAATGAAGTGGTCTACACCTCGATAAACACTGTTATCGAGCAAGATGACGCCACACATTATCCCGTGGGATTTCTGAACTCCCTGTCAGCAAGTTGACTTCCAGCGCATACCATCAAGCTAAAGGTCGGCCCGATTATGCTTCTTCGGAACCTATCTCCTCCGAAGTTTTGTAACGGGACCCGCCTTAAAGTCATCTCGCTCCACAGACACACCATTGAGGCGGAAATTCTTACGGGTTGTGGCGTCGGCGAGGCAGTATTTATACCACGCATTCCCCTCATACCTCATAACTTCCCGTTCCAGTTCAAGCGCGTACAGTTCCCCGTGAGTGTTTGCTTCGCGATGACCATCAATAAGTCGCAGGGGCAGACACTGAGGGCAGCGGATGTCGACCTCAGGACGATTTGCTTCTCACACGGGCAATTGAACGTCGCTTGCTCCCGCGTCACCAGTCCTGACTCTCTTTACATTTTGGCTCCTGGCAGCATAACTACCAACGTAGTTTATAGGAAAGTGTTGTAAGGTACGAGTATGATACCTTTGCACATATTTTTACTCTTTTGTGTCCTGGAATGTATTCCTGCATTATTTTCTCTATTTCCTTAAGTCACATCTTATGACTGAACTCAGCAGGATTCCCATATAACTCTCTTCACTTGCTTCACTTGCAAAAAAAACTTATATTTTAATGCTATTTTAAAAGTTGTTTACTTATAATGCTATAGCGACACTGGCATCTTAGGTATTTTTGGTGCTGTAGAGCCTTCACGCAGACGACGTCGCGGGCAGCAGCTAGTCTACACTAATATTATAAAGAGGAAAGATTTGTATTTTTTTATGTAACGAATAAACTCAAAAACTACTGGACCGATTTCAAAAATTCTTTTGCCGTTAGAAAGCTACATTATCACTGAGTAACATAGGCTGTATTTATTTCTAAAAAAAATTAGAGATCCTTAGAAATCCCTACTAAAACCAACCCAAGGTGTAAAAAATTAGGCATAAAATGTCTTTCATCGCATGCGCTGCGGAAAGTATTGATGATAGAACAAAAAAATGTTCTACAATATTATAGAACATATCAATATCTACAAAAAACTCCGCGAGACCATATGTCCAACTATTGTAGTTATGTCACTATAACTACTTTTTTACATTTTAAAAGTTGATAGAAATGCCGATCAAAATCAGACCATGTTATCCATACCTTTGTATTAATTCTTATCCAAAAAAATTATTTCGTATTCAAGACTGTATCTATACCTGTTGATTACTTTTTGAATTATTGAAATCGGACATTCCATTCAAAAGATATTACGAAATTAAAAATGTCAATATAAACAAAAAATACCCGCCGACGCGACGCGCCAGTGTGGCTCCTCGCAGCGCAGCGAGCAACGCGGCGAAAGAGAAGATAGGATGATCGTGTAGAGTAGGGGTAGGGTAGGAGTAGGCTCGGGGTAGGGCAGGAGTAGGATAGGAGTAGGGTAAGAGTAGGGTAGGGGTAGGGTAGGAGTAGGGTAGGGGAACGGTAGGAGTAGGGTAGGGGTAGGGTAGGAGTAGGGTAGGGTAGGAGTAGGGAAGGTGTAGGGGAGGAGTAGAGTAGGGGTACGGTAGGAGTAGGGAAGGGTTAGGGTAGGAGTAGGCTAGGGGTACGGTAGGAGTAGGTTAGAAGTAGGGTAGGAGTAGGGTAGTAGTAAGAGGTGGGGAAGGGGTAGGAGTAAGGTAGGAGAAGGGCAGGGGTAGGATTGGTAGGAGTAGGGTAGGGGTAGGAGTAGGAGACCACGCGAACGAAGTCGCGCCGGGCAGCTAGTATTTTAATAAAGCAATACATTTACTTTCTCCGTTCCCATTGCTGCTGGGACACCGGTCTCCTTTGTGATATATGTAGGGCCGTAAATCCACCACGCGATCCCTGTTAGTGTTAGTAGTTGTCAAATTTCCTACACCATGTAAATTTTTAGATTTTCGGTTCAAGGACATACCTTAGCCGTTTTGAGAGCAGTGTTAAATTAAATAAATATTGAAAATTAATTTAAAAGAATTTGGCAATTTTCCTGTCTTTAATGACGAAAATCACACAAAGAGATTCGAAAATGAAGCATACGCAGCACAATAATTAGCTGTCGAAAATGACGGGTAGGATATAATTTCGGTGATGAAGGTGCCGACAGTTGATGCGGCAAATGGTCTGATATTCAAGCCAGTAACTAAGTATTCTCTCAAATCAAGAACTATTTATCTCTAATTGCCATTGCCACAAATAAGGAACCTTACCCTGCTGCAGCAAATATTGGCATTCTATTAACTACCACGATGCTTGGTAGATAGCAGTCATCACGGATCGAAGTCTTACCAATACTGGGCTTTTGTGCAGAATTTCAGAATCAACTATTTTTCTTCCTTTGATTTCTTTCTAGGCTATCTGATACTAGCAAGAAGGAAAATTCGGAGCTGCTCCAAGCTTGCGGTACTCCTTATTTTTCTAAAGTCGGTTTTACCGTCACATAAAGGGAGATAGAATGGTAGTTTAATTCGTATAAATATAAAAGGTAAACTTTCATAAACAAATGACGATCTTAAAATTAATCTTCATTATGGAAAGCTTACAACGCGCAACAACATAAAATTATAAATGAGAAACAAAAATGAAAAACTATTCACTTTCGTTTCGCGAACAAACAATAAAGCTTACCGCTAAGGGGGTTGAATGAATGAGTGAACGAGCGAACGAACGCAGTAAGAGCTATATTGTGTAAGGGATGAAACTTGTGCCCTGCAAACAAATAACTATTGTTTTTCAACCCCCTTGTACAGCTAATAGCAGAGTGCTAAGGAAAATAGTTTGAAAATGACCGCGTTTAAAAAATGGTTTTATGTTCTAGGATTAAAAAGAAATGCACCGTTTGAGGATTACTCTTTTGTTTCTGTGGTTCAAAAGTTAGTGATGAATGAAGAAAGTGTTAAGTGTTTTGTTAATAAGAACTAGCTTATATAATAATTTTGTACATCATCATCTGATGATGTTGATGTACAAAATTATTATATAAGCTAGCCAAGCTTTTCCCAAGCATGTTGGGTCCGGCTTTCAGTCTAAACGCATGCAGCTGAGTAGCAGTGTTTTACATGGAGCGACTGCCTATCTGACCTCCACAACCCAGTTACTGCGGGTAGTACTATACCCTTTGGTTAAGACTGGTTATCAGAATTACGGGCTTCGTGACGTAATGACTGTCAAATATCCATGAATGACAGCCGGGGCCAACGGCTTAACGTGCTTTCCGAGGCACGGAGGGGTCTTGGTATGTAAAGATGGTCACCCATCCACGGACCAACCGCGGCAAGCGTAGCATAACCTGATCGATCGACCCGTGCGGCTATTATTACTTAGCCACAAGCCTCTAATGATAAACAAACAAAAAAAATGCATATTATAATTTTGTACATCGGTGAATATAAATATGGTGCCATCTAAACATTTATTGATTGATAAAGGAATAGCACCGATGAATAAAAAGAGTCCCTATTTAAAAAAAAAATACAAAAAAAACGGCGAAATTAAATTAAAACTAAGCTCAAGCTGAAAAAAAGCCATAAATGCTACAATTAAACAGAATTAGATGACACCTGCCTAGTCACAGAATAAGAATTTTAAAAGTTAAACATTTTTATCTTTACTGATGGGCCTTTTAGACCTATTCAACCATATTTAGACGATTATCATTCCAAAAAGAACGAACCACTTTTCCAAATAGTTGGAGTAACAATAACAGCCAACAGAAACGCTTATAATAATTTATAAACTAACAGAGTTATACCAAAACATCTACAAGCGCCTGAAACATTTGAAAACATTCTATTCCGACTCAAACAACACGATATTCCTCTCAAACGCAAAGACTGAGTTAGACTACGGGAAGCCACACCATCTTGTCTTCAAAACCATTCAAAAAGACACCCTAACACTTTCAAAACAGAGTTCCAATTCCCATACAGAAGTGTTATGCCATCATAACAGAGGAAAGCACACTATCTTGTCCCCCAACTCGTTGAAATTTCAACCCTACGTCTTCAAAAAGAGGGACGTAATTCCTTTTAGTGTAGTCGCACCATCATAATGTAGAAACCACAGTATCTTGTCTCCCAATCCATTCAAAACTGAACTCTAGAACTTTTTAAACAGGGTAGAACTTTTCTTACAGTATTGTCATGTCATCATAAATGGTTACACTCGGCCTGTGAATGCGTCCAGTCCGTCCTACTTAGTGCAAATCGCACGCAATTTAGGTAAAAAGGATCTGCGCTTTTGTCTTTGGGCTCTCCCTTTAAATTGTTGGTTTATGGCGCCTTGGTAGGAATGTACTCTAATTCGTATTTATCTTTGAGGAGGTTTTAGTTGTGTTTTGTTCAAGAACACGCATCGCTATTATTCTATGGAGTTGGTAAGAATTAATACCTACTTATAAAACGAAACTTTTTTTAAATCCTTAATAATTATATAAGATTAATTTTCAAATAAACCATTTTCTGAGTAATGTTCTACTTCTCGCACACAGTTTTCAATAATGCTTTATGTATTCAGTTCGCATTTTTGAACTTGTAAATCATGTTATGATTTAATAAGAAAAGCCTCTTTTGAAAGGTACCTACTTTTAAAGTTTTGGAATGTCTCCTAAGGACATTGTCTCCTAAACTCAAAGTCAAAGCATTTATTTTCAAATAAACCAATTACAGGCACTTTTGAATTGTCAAGGGGTCGTTCAGTCAGAAAGATGAAGCTAGTTGCCCATTTCAAAGCGTAGTATGTCTAGGTACCTTCGGAGAAAAAACTCCACGGACACTCTTTAAAAATAAAATATTGTCATTTTTCACATTCTATTGTTTTTTTTTACTAAAGATTCAAATATTTACATAATTTAAAAAGCTAACAGTCTTAAAATATTATTACAAAATATTGGTGATATCCTACATTTTCAAATTATACATGTGAGAACGATGTACAAAGAGGAGAACGTTAAAAGCGTCCGTAATAAAATAAAAAATATTAAAACAAAAATAAGGAATTCCGCAATTAAAATAAGCCAAGGCAGCTAAAAGATGACCAGTCCATACTGACGGCGCGGCGCGGCGGCGGCGCCCGTTCACAAACATGACGTATGGATCAGCACCAATCAGCTCAACCGTTTCAAAGGGAACTATGATCCAACACACGCCACCACCAGCGAGGTATTTGAGTGAGCGTGACATACTCTCAGGCACATTCAAGTCAATGAAAGATGTTCCCAGTAAATGGTACTTTTAGTACCATAGTGTACCATACCGTATGTATGTAGTAGGTACACATGACAGTGCTCACACATATCCTAATTTTACTGCCCCCGATTTACACTCTGGACTAGATATTCATTCATTCCAACGTGGAACTCAGTGATAAAGCTTTAATACAAGTTACTTTGTTACAGTAAATGAAAATACTCTCGCACATCAAATAAACTCGTACTAACAAAAACTAGCCGGTGAAAATTTTCCAATAATATCAATGTTGGTGGACATCGAGCAACTTTAGACAGTTGAAAACGTGCAGATAAGTCGGGTGACAGGCTTCATAGCTAGGCCTTATCTTTCTATTCTGTGGCACCACTGGCACCTACCTACTGTAATACTTAGTTCGGAATAGCCCATTGAATACTCAGTCATTATTCGAACGGCCCGAATGTCTATGTTAATAATGATCGTTTCAGGTTGCAGAAAAAATAGCCTCCAAGCATGAAGATAATGATGTATGCTGGTTGGGCTTTTGGGCCCTATCCGAATACCAGCGGTGCGGTATTTATTTTTTAAACATTGCAGAATTATGCTGAGATACGAGCCGTTTTGGCCTCATACATGTCTTTTTTAATGGTTGTTTTTAATGTAACTTTGTTAGTTTTAAATGCTCCTTTTTAATATTTGTATTTCCTGTCTGTCTCAAATAAAATATTTTTCTTTCTTTCTTTTACAGTGTCGTTATGCATGGAGTATAGTTTTGGGATACATCGTAAAGTATCTTGAACATTCCTGTCTTCCAATCATACTTCCCCATCTATCCACCATTTGAGCTTATAACGTCAATTGTGTCATAGCGACTGATTTTGAACCTTAGATTGTCCTACCGCAGAAAAGAAAGAAAAGAAGATTTAACCACGGTGTTTTATCTCGCGTGTTGGCGGGAATCTATATCTCTCCCTCATTCTCTCTCTGTTCCCAGCTTTAGTCTCATAAATGGTAGCAGGGTTGCTATCCTTGAGTTCCCTCTCGAATTCACCATATTTGAGCTTGAAAAGATTCAAATTCTATGAGGTCTTTCATGACCACGTCCATTGCCTAATATTTAGTATTTTGCCTGTGTATAGGATTAACCAGGCAGTGAACAAGGAATGGAAGATGAAGTGTCGGTCATCCGGCGGCGAGATGATGGGCGAACGATAAGTGTTGCCATCGCGGTTAGAACCTGGATGAGGCTGGCACAGGAGCGTGGAGTTTGGCACTAGAAAACAGAGGCCTATGCTCAGCAGAGGGTAAAGTCGGGTTGACGATGATGATGATACGATTAAACCTATGTTATTGTTTCGTTTTATTATGTTAGTGATCATATTTACAGAAAATTATTCATTATCACACAGCCCAATTATTACAAAAACATTAAATTCTGTTTTATTCAAATACATAATATTTGAACACGGAACAATTGAAATTGTTGCACCAGAACCTACAAAATGGCGAACCATTAATTTTCAATTTGCACTTCAGTGGAACACGGATGTATTATTATCGGAAATGACACAATCCGAAATTTTGCAGCTCTCGTTTGTTGGGGTTGTAAATTGTTATATTGGACTTTCTACGTTAATTGGTTAAGGATTGCTTTGCCTGGATTTAAAGTTTTAGTAAAAAAATTCTGAAAAGCAAAGAACTTCGCCAGGAACTTTTCTTCATAGAAACTTGTATAGATCCATATTTCAACCGACGTATAGTTCATAACATTATAGTCATGATTACTAATTTTTCATTCTTATTTTGGTCAACTAATCACTGATACTGACTTCAGTTTGTACAGCCAATTTTGTAATCGAAAATGTACAAATTTTCAGAAACCAGTATGCTTTTTTGTACTCTACATATTATAGATTAGAGTCACTTTTCGCGACCATCTATGTGACCGCGTTGTTGTTGATGCGGTTACCACCATCATTTAAATAATTTGTTCCGGAAGGTTTATGTATATTATATTTTAATATTAAACTTACACATAATAAAGAAACCACGACGTTTTGTCGATTCGTAAAAACCGTACGGAGCAGGGGCGGGTCGTGAGTGAGATATTATATTATAACAATATCCGAAGAATTATATAATATTTCAACTTACACCACAATAAGCGAGCAAAATACTGTTTCTATTCTAAAATATAAGTTAGCACCAAGGCGCCGTAACCAAGCAATTTATATTTTGTACGTCAAGCTAATTGTTATGCTCCCCATGATTCAGTTTTCTCTCTAACTTGCCGCAACCAAGGTAAACTTAGAGCTAAACTACAAGCTACTAGGTGTACCAGTGATAAACGACTTGTATGAGCTGAATTTTTATTTACTGTCTTAAAGACAGACGAATTTGGACCTTAAGGTGTTGGTGTAAAGTTTGATGATGATGGAGAAGGGTTAACAGAAAATAATGAAAGAGGTGAAGATTTTTGAGAGTTAGAGGTGTTTTGTTTTTGAAGAAGCTAAAATGAAATGAGAAAGCGGACTTTCTATAATTAAGAGTTTGTTTTTTTTTAATATTAAAACATATTTGAAAATAAAACAAATGACGATGTAGATATGATATTACCTACAATAAAAAATGCGTGCGGAAACATTTTTGAATAATAATAATTCTAGTCCTACTACCTATTTAAAAACACTGTAATTTGATCATTTATAACAGAAAATTAATTTTAAAATTGAAATTATACAAAAGTATAGTTGTGTGAATTTTCCTTTTATTTAAATTAGGTATCAGTTTAATGTTCTTGGGTGGTAAACGGAAAATAATGATTTCATATGCGATTCAGCGTCTTCAATCGACTGGACCCAAGCATGGCGGTTCAGTTTTGTTCACTGTTCTGTTCACAAAGAACTCAAAGTGCGCCTAAAGAAATTTCACTTAAAAAAAAAAGTCACTTCCAGTAATCACCATCTCCGTACACAATCGAAATAACTGTAATCGTCATAATTTGCGCCGCGAATCGGAATTTCGGGTAAATAGGCGAGTGCACAACATCCAGTAATTCGACGGTAAATCGCGACAATTTATCGCGACGAGTATTAGCTCGATATTGAAATTGGTGATTTATTCCATCATCGTGTTCTGTGGTGCGCTGAGTCCTAATTGTGGTTTTTGGATCGTCATCTATGTAATAAATTGTATTGTACGCGGTAGAGATGATGACAAATTATGTTATTTTAAACTCTAAAAAATATTGTAAGCAAACAGTATTATAAAAAGTATAAAAGCCATTGACTTATAAAAAATTGCCAAGTTATAAACTTTTTAAAATAACAGCACTATTACGGAAGTGACGCCACGATTGTGAAACTTCATACTAGCGCCATACATTGTCCGCACGCGAATAATCCCTTCCAAAATTAAAGCGTATAGCTTCTCCATATTTCCATAGATTTTACAGACTTTTTCGATTATATTCGATGATATTATAGGTATCATTTTGCTATGCCTTCTTTAAATTAACATAATTTGTTCAAACATTTATATATTATAATAAATAGTAGTCATCATCTCTATTGTAGGAGTAGGTATCTACTCGATTTTGAAGAGTGCCTTCTAACCAGTGGGCTTACGTGTGGACTTATTTAGTCCTGGAAAACATCGGAGACTGGCATATTGTCCTAAAAACAACAACAATTTCGAAGACATGTGACATCATCCACCAAACTGCGGGGTAATTGCGTAACACACTAACAGTAGTAATGGCTTTCATTTTGACAGTTCTACAACACTCATTGCGTTATTTACGTTATTGTGCAGACAAATTTTTCAAACATACGAAGCAATGGATTGGCAATATCTTTCAAAGTGTTTCAGATGACGTTTGATAGTGTGTTACGCAATTAGGGTGCTGCACTAAGCTCACACGTATTTTTTTAGATTACGATTCAATCAGAGAGAAGGCCTTTTTTTATGGATGGGAAATCATCCAATGACTCCTCCCGCTCTGGGTTTAGCGGAAGGGAGTGTCAGACTCTTACTGACTAAAACCCACCCGTGTTCCTTCCTTAGCCCTTTATGTTCCGGGCAGCGGTAACCCTTTCGGACAATCCCGCTGCCCTGGCAGGCTTCGGCCCTAACGGGCCCCTTCCCTTATGCTGACATCTCTTTGAGGCGCGCGTGGAACACATACGCGCCGTCCGGCACGGGCCTGGTCCTGATCGAACGGTGAGCTACCCATTACTCTCCGTCCGCAGGCCCGCAGAGAGAAGGCCTGACTCCCAGTTCTTACTGGCGATCAGACACACTATACAATTTTTTATTACTAAGTTACTCTCTCATGCACAATGCCCACAGTAAATGGCTATTTTTGATTAAAACAATCATCACCAACATCATCAAAATTCAATCGAAAGACGTCCACTGCTGGACATAGGCCTCCCCCAAGCACTGCCACAGGTCCTGAGTTTGTCGCATCTAGCGGATTCTTGCAGCCTTCAAAGGCCATCGGTTATAACAATACTATAAGATTTCCAGTATATTATTTCTGTTTATTATATATTGGTAGTGTATATAAGTTTATTATGAACACACAATAATTATCAAAATTAATTCAACAGCACCGCTTATGTAAACGTTATTGTAATTATCTATTATTATTGTCACAATGAACATCCATACAACAAGGTGCTGGTGCTGCTAAATAATTCGTTCTACTCGTACCTATATTAAATTGCACTATTTCCAGTAATCCCGGATTTTCCAATTACTCCCTGGTTTGTATTGTTAATGTGTTAATTATTCTCGCATCTATTATTAACAGCAGTAAAATTCAAAGTATCTCTACGCAATGTTATAAATGCCTTTGGTAAGCCAGTCCCAAGTAGTTGTTAAGATTACAGTACTTTTAACACACGAAGCGACGCGTGATTTACTTATGATAACCAAGTGTTCAAACACGCTGTGAATAAAATAAAGACTACATAACACACACACCCCACACACTTCCGATGTTGCCCGTGTCTTGCACGGTACCGAGAGCGCCAACACACATTCACAGCGTGTTTGTACAGACGCCAGCACATCAAGCTACCCGAAACTGTCGAATTTTTCCAATCAACTTTGAACCTTATGCTTTAGCGATAAAGTTGAAAATCTATTAAAGAAATTTGACAGATTCTGTACAATTGGTAACCACAAGCAAAAGTTAAGCACGCGTTGTTTCGTAAGACAAAAATACTATATTTGTTTATTGACCTATGTAAGAGCACGCCACCTGTCACCCTCTGCAGCCGTCATCCTACGCAGTTCCTACAAAAGCTAGGATTCCTAGAAAGCGCCACATACAACCGCAGTGACGGCTGTATGTGGAAAACACACACATCAAACATTCGCGAATAAATTCCGGACGCTATGTGAGCGGCCAATGTTCTTCTAGGAAGCCATCATCATCATCATTTCAGCCGAAAGACGTCCACTGCCACGTCTTCCGGTAAGAGGTCGCCACTCCAGAACCTTTCAGCTCCATCGGCCATCTGTTCTGCGAGCAATGTGCCATGCCCACTGCCACTTAAGTTTGGCAATTCTTCGGGCTATGTCGGACGAAGCCGTACCGTAGCTTAAAAGGCTCGCGATGCAAAAAGAAAAGAAAGAAAATACATTTATTTAGCACAGACTGAAAGACACACATACATCAATACACCAGATACATACATACATCATCTGCCTAGCCTTTTCCCAACTAGTTGGGGTCGGCTTCCAGTCTAACCGGATGCAGCTGAATACCAGTATTTTACATGGAGCGACTGCCTATCTGACCTCCACAACCCAGTTACTGGGTAATACGATACCCCTTGGTAAGACTGGTTGTCAGACTTTCGGGCTTCTGACTACCCGTAACGACTGTCAAAGATCCACGAATGACAGCCGGGACCAACGGCTTAACGTGCTTTCCGAGGCACGGAGGGGTCTCAGTATGTAAAGATGGTCACCCATCCACAGACCAACCGCGGCAAGCGTAGCTTAACCTGATCGATCGACCTGTGCGGCTGTTATTATTTAGCCACGGACCCCTTTCCCACCACCCTTTCCTTTTCGGACCAGATACATACATACGTAAGATAAAAACAAAAAAATAAAGGTCAAATAAAAAGTGTAAAGTCCAATGTAAAAAAATAAGCAGGAAAGTGTGCCTCACGGCTGAGCTAAAAAGGTCCAGTTCAGCAAAAATGCCAGACAACTAGTGCCTGACGCTAGTTTTTAATTGGACCTGGTGTGTGAGGTGACGGATGTAAATCAGTTTGAACACGGCGCAGTTCCGTGCTTGTTCTGCTCAGGTGAAGGGCTGAAGGCCTCCACAATTCTACCACTCGCCAATTTGGCCAGAATAATGCTGCAATTTAGAAGTGACGTTGGAGATTATCCCGCCCTTTTCGCGGCTTTCCTAGCATCCATCAGAAGATTTTTTTTTTCGTTTATCGTTAAGTTGCAGAAGCAGAGTAAGGCAAGCATGTGTTCCGGTACCCGACGATAAACCTCCCGACCGCGAACGAAAATTAGATGCAGCTGATAATATTTTACATGAAGTTTAAAGTGATAAAACAATTTTAATTAAGTACTTTTAATAAAATTACGGATTACCAAAATATGACGTTTATCCGAAAGTAGAGCTTTTACATACGTCACGTTAAACCAAAAGACTGGCATTAAATTAATATTACCTCAAAATACGGTCTGGTTCGTAAAACGCATGAACGCATCCCGGTGCAAAATTAGGTCGAATTGGGGACAAACTAGAACGTTTTAATAATAACACTGTATTATAAATCTGCCTGGGGCTGGTCATCACTCGGCTGCCTCGGCTTATTTTTATTTTTAATTATTTTATTTTTGGATTGTTGTTTTTTTTTATTATTTAATATTTGCTGTACTCTGGACGCTTTTAACGCATACGTCTTTTTTTACATCGTTCTCACATATTATTATAAATTCAACATTAATGATGTAACTAATATTTTTGTAAAAATATAATTTAAAAGAGTGTCCATGGAGTTTCTTGCCCGTTCTTCTCCATAGGTACCTACGCTTTGGAATGGGCAACTAGCTTCATTTTATTTTTGACTGACCGACTTCTTGACAATTCAAAAGTGCCTGTAAATGGTTTAATTGAAATAAATGCTTTGAGTTTGAGTTTGAGTTTGCCTTATTATTAACTGACTGCACTACAATTTTTTTTGGTATCGGTCTTGATTCGTATCCCACTGCTGGGCAAAGGCCCTTCCTTTCTCCTGGACTAGAAATAAAAGAATGTCTGATAACCAATCTTGTCACCCAGTAACTGGGTTGTGGAGGTCAGACAGGCAGTCCCTCCATGTAAAATACATCGACAAGACTGGAAGCCGACACCAACATGGTTGGGAAAGTCAAGTCAAGTCAAGACAAAGCATTTATTTCAAATAGGGACTTAAAAGGCACTTTTGAACGTCAAAAATTACAATAAATTAGAATTGATTCTAGTCGCCCCTTCCAAAAGGTAGTTTTCGTATGGAGAAGAATGGGCAAGAATCTCCACCGTTAGTTACTCTTTTAAAATGTTTTACAATATTTTGCATAGGTACATTAATTATACAATAATAATATGTGAAGACAATGCACCTAAAATAAAATTACTATACCACAAGCACAAGTATTAACAAGTAATAAGTCAGGGTGTGAGTTAAAGTAATTACAGAATATAAACCAAAGTCAATTTTGGGGCATCAAAAGTCTCCACGAGAGATAATTTGCATAGAAAATGCTTTTGTATATAATTATTAATTCGTACTTCTCCGAATAAAGCCTTATTCAGTTTTTCTGATAATTATTATTATATCCTTTATTCGTCTATATACATATAATTTATATTTTTAAATATTAGAATATAAAAAAAAAAAAAATATTATTATCGATATTATTTTATGATAAGTAGGTACTACGGTTTAATTTACATCGAGATATATTTATAAACATAATTTATAAACGAACAGTGTTAAAATAATAATATGTACATGTAAAAAAAGGTTGTATAATACGTTCTGACGACGAGAACACTTCTAGAGAAAGTGTCCATGCGCGAACAATTTTATTTATCGGAGCGGAGTGGAATCGTTTCACAATGAGTGTTCACGCTATGGATCCCGTTCTCATGAATGGACTTAAAATATTGACAAGAAATTATGGATTGCAATAGCTTAAAGTTTTTGCAAAAGTGTTTCCGCAGTAACGTTTCTATAGAATGACCGGTTAACTGAGACGTTGCCTGAGGTAGCTGCGCGGTGCGGGAGGGGTGATATTTGTCACAAGTTGACGAATCACTGAGCATGACGTCACCACATCACTCCCACACCGCGCTGCTACCTTAGGCAACGTCTCAGTTTAGCAGTCTACCTAAAGTCGTCATCATCATCTGCCTAGCCTTTTTCTATCAGCTGTACGTAAAAATAACGCGGCGAGATTATGGCGCACTGGATTTTCAACTCTCGGTGTTGAGCCGAGCATTGAGAATTCATCAGAGCGCGTTCCAGCTCGTCAAAAAAACACATTGTTGGATTTTCAACTCTGGGCGCTAATCATTGCGTTGAAAACCTACATCGCGCATCGCGAAAAAGATCACCGCGGGTAAAACGCGCCTGTTCGTACCTGGTCTCATGGATGGTCTTCCATTGTAACCAGAACAAAAACCAATATTCAATACTTACCAATAATTTACACTGATAGACAGCTTGTCTAACCACCACAACCCAGTTACTGGCTAACACTGATTTATTCCGGTCTGATCCCCTGAGCCCCCCTCCACCCCCCCTTCGATCCCCTGCTAGTTCGTCTTCTGTTTTACACTTTGTCTTATCCACTTTATGCTAGGTTACTCTTTTTGACAGGTAAGTACAGTCAAGCTTGGTGAGACCGAGATTCCGCACAGTGTAAAATTAAATATTGTGGTAAAGTTCAAGAAAATGAGATCAAGAAGTTGACCCGAGCGCAACGTCAACGTCTGTGCATTTCATGATGATTGATATGACAAATACAAATAACTAGTAATCACATAGTAAGTAACTTAACATGCAGCTATTATTGCACACGTAAAAAAAGTTTTTTTAAAACTGTTTCTGCATACACTTACTGTACAGTTAGTTAACCGCACATAAGTGGTAACAATTTAACATTGACAGCGTCCTTATGTCGTAGCAATAAGGTCGATTTTCGTAATGCCAGTGTTACCAACCAACTAAGTGCAAAGTAAGCACACTGACACAATTTTCCAAATTATTTTATAAAGGATTTCGCAAGTTGGTTATTTATTTTGACTTTTAAGTTGGCAGGATAAAGTTGGTTATTTGATTAACATCCAATACCGTTCTTTCGATTTATGTTGTGCTTGTGTTCCAAATACAAAATAAACCGTTAACATGTCATATCGATCTTCATAAAAATGAACAGTGTGTAAAGGAAAAAACGAAATAAACAAAATTAAAAAAAAATACGTCAAAACGTTTTGTATGATTCATATCTCAGTCAATGCCTTGACTTTTATGCACTTGTGTGTTCAATTTAATATGTTGGATTATTATTTCGGTTCAGTAGGTTTACAAAAATCTTAAATAGATCGTCGATATATTCTATTTCTGTAAATAGATTTTAACAAACACTTTTACACATCATCAATATAATTATTTTACGTAGGTTACATTATGTCGGTGGATGTGATGTATTTGGAATCGAGTTAATTGTTGGTTTCAAAACACTAGATGTCGAATGCTTACTAAAAATTCTTGTTAGATCTTAATTTAATTTGTGTTGATACATTTTGCCATTGTATAAAATCGTATTACTTAATTTCTTTAGACTTACTATTTTGTATAAAGTTTTACACAGCACAGGTACGCCTCGAGCGGGGTCGAGGCGCTATCTTGACAGATTGCGCGCATGCGCGTTGCTCGTTGGCAGAGCGGGAGAATTTGACGTTGTTTCAGAATTTTGGTCTATCCTATTGCGGTCTCAAGTAAGGCGGCCAACTTTCCGAAAACTGAATGCGGGACTTAAGCTTTCGTGAATGGGGGGGGGGGGGGGGGGGGTTAGGGATTAGTAGATGTAATTACCAAAAAGTTTTTGGTTTTTGTCACGGCGTGCACTAATTTCGGCGTGTCTAATTTTCAAAATCAAAACAATTCCATTACTCGTGCGCCCCTTTCCCGCTCTTACGCCTCATGAGTTCAGTAGAGAGAAAGAGAACGAGATTAGCGCGTGCGCGATACGCTTGTCGCTATTATAGGTAATCTGTGTTCCTACGCTGTTGACCGTGCGCGCGTGTGGGTGTTGTGTAGAAGTGTGGTAGAAAAATAGGGATGCGGGACATGCGGGACGCATACAACGTTTTACGGGACTATTTTACTAATAATTTCAAAGCGGGATTTCGTCTAGCATTACGGGACGGTCCCGCAAAATGCGGGACGGTTGGCCGCCTTAGTCTCAAGCCATATGCAGTACGTCGCAGAAACTATCAGACGCCATCTCTTTCTGTAGATGTGACCATACCGTGAAATCCTTTTTCTTTAACATTCCTGACAGTCATAATGTGCCAAAGTTAAATTGGCAAAATGTGGGTGTGCCTACTTTATTAGGAACACCTCTGCCTAACCTTTCGGAGAAAACAGGCGTGAAGGTATATGCGCACATAACAGACAATCTAAGAGACGATGCGTTTTATAATATGCAAGGAAGGAGGTTTTAAACAGAGGTAAAAGGATCCCCAAAAAGAACCGCCTCACTTGTTATAAAGTACTAGCACTTTGCCTGCGACTTCGTCCGCGTGTACTTCGTACTTTCCTCTAAAAATTTCGAAAATTTATGTTTACAATCTTTATCATTTAATTTAGATAAATAAGTGTTTGGGCCAATTATAACCCTTTATTCATAAACGTTACTTAAAGTTAAGTAGTGATTAACGACTGTTTAACCATACATTTTTGACGTTTAAACGTTCTTAAATGTTTGAATAAACCCCTTTATGTTTAGGTATAGATCAAAGCAATATGCTTTTTCAAATAAACTGTATCGTCCCTTTCCAACACGACAGGGCTTATCAAAAAAAGCGTTTGGTACGTTTCCATAACTTGACTCAAAGATTAATTGTACCGATTTTCCAGTTAATCAAGACACGCAGTAAAATACTCCCCTGTAAAATTGACTGCCGCTCTTCACCCCATTAGATCTAAGCTATCAAGGTGTGGGAGGCTGTTAACACGCACACTGTGCGTCGCATTTTCGCAAACCCACTGTGCAGTTGACGCAAGGAACGAGGACTGACATGCGACAGTCTCTTCGGGTGCTTGGTGCATTGAGAGCGCGTGCGTGCGTATTGCATCACAAGCGTCATAAATGCTGTACTAATTTGTTTGTAGTCTTCTCAGCTACAACATTGATTTTTTCTTTGTTTTACTGCACGTGTTTGAAATTGCACTTTGAGAAGGATACCTTCGTCATAACTATCAATAAGTATTTATTTTATTCCGTGAGACAGGTTTTTTTTTGCAAAAACAGTACTTACTCATTAAGAAATTAAAAGTATTATTTAAGGATTTTTAAGAGTTGTAATTATGAACTTTTCACCTTTTGTCAAACAGGTAAGTGCTGTAAAGTTTTTATGGGACTGGGGGTAATATAAAAAATCGCACAGTGTAGGGTTCCGTTGTAGCCCGTTATCACAATATAGTACGATTCTGTTGTTCTTTATTCTGATTATAAGTAATCGTAAAGATATTAGGAGTTAATGGTTATAATAACAAAAATCGACTTTACATTTGAATTATCATTTCTAAGACGTGCGGGGAGGTCGATCAGAAGTGTGATGGTCTTAATTCACAAAATTGTAATTCGAAAATTAAACAAAGTTCGTTTGTGACTTCTATAGGTACTCGAATCAAAACGGCATCTAGCGGCAGTATTGTGAAACTTATGATAATTTATTATGTTTTTTTTAGTTTTTTATATTTCATATTTTGTTTTTCAATGCTAGTCTTTAACCGTTATAAACAAGCAACTACTTCATCTTAGTCACTTTAAAGGATTACTGCTAAGGATTTTGTATTTGGTACAAAATTACCCAACACCCAAGTTCAACGACTATTACTGCTAAACTAATAAAATGACTTAAATGACTGCATATCTCACCTGACTCTGACTTCAGTACCTGCCTTTGTAGCGATTCCATTAATACCTACACTGCTAGTATTTTTTTAAGGACATTATTTTTTTATATTATCTTGTGGTGTGCTAGGTGCCATAAACATAAATTTGCGTGTTACGGATGACATGCATGTCTTGGACTAAAATTCTTAAGGAACCCCATATCTTTTTATTATTATTATTTAGTTAGACACAGTAGCAGGTAATTAGCTGATGCGTGTGTATCTATAGCTTTGAGAAATTTAATCTGTCCGGTCGATTCTTGAAGCAGTTTAGTCTGGGAGCCGACGGAACATTTTCATGAGCCTATTCCAAAAATTTCTACCTACATCCTACATGAGATAGTTTGAAGATACAAAACAAATTCTCGTTAACTGATCATTGTTCTTAATGTCAACAGTTGCCTACACATCACCGAAGTAATTATCGCAGAGCACTTGATTAAGTACATGATAATTATTTACCAGCAAATGTACTATGCAAATGTTATGGTTAGGTATAGTCAAGCTTACATTAGTGGTAGCACAGAATAATTAATAGTACTTAGGTGGTAGCTATTTGATGCGCCTGTATGGTCGTAGCAGTAAGGGCCATTTTGGTAGTCCAAGTGATGTAAGGTTGACTGTACCGACTACTAATATTAGATGAGTAGGTATAACTTAACACAAGTGTTTGGGATGACGATGTTAATGCATTATACAATATGTAACAAAAACCCTGTCCGATCCTTAAGAGTATTATTCGGCATCGTACTGCGAACACATATACGTAACCATTTAATGGATTTGAAATTATTATTTTTCCCCAGTGAAAATAATTAAAATAAAATAAAAAATAAAAACTGATCAAAGGCAACACTGATCGCTCGACAAAGTTCACCTACAGTTTTGTGTCAAAGAAGCCGCCTGAGCCAGACGGTTTGTATGATCCTTTGTCATGAACCTGCTTTGTCGCGTGCCGCCAAACAAACTTATACGTCATACCTTGACCTTATGGCTACGCGTATATCAGCTGATATTGTTTTGTAGGCATAGTGATTCGGATTTCAGACCTAATTCTGTTTATCAAGAAACAATTAATTGAAATAAATGTAGCCCTAATGTGTGGCAATGTACATACCGACTGCAGGTATCAGTTCATTAAAACATTCACTTGTTGTTGTTGCACACTTCGGCGATTGTGCTCCACATGTCCACCTCCAACACTAATACACATTAGACACCTTTTCACTAAATTTGCAGGGCTCTTGTGATGTGACTTGTGTCCGATTTGCGTGGGGTCCGCGGCAAACATATCCAGCACTTGTTCCTCGATTTCAACGTTGCGCTCTCGTGGTCTTCCAGCATCAGCGGCCTGTGACTCGTGCTCATGAACACTGCCTGTGGTGTACACACGGTTATGCAGGCGTTGGAACACACGCTCTGACGGCGACAGTACTGTCACAAGCGCACCTCGTACGTTCTACGCGCAGCTGCATAATTACAGTCGGTCTTTCCTAAGTACATCAACACATTAAAAAATCCTGATTGGAATACATTATTCGCGAAACTTTAGCGGCACGTGATACGTACGGACGTCCGATCGAAAGCTATCTCCACGAAAGACTGGCAAGACTTGGTAACAAAATTAACAAATAGCGCGCCGGTAGGTAACCAGTCGGCGACATCAAAGAGTCGGCGACTAGTTTAAATAGTGCCTACAACGCGGTAGTGTATGGCGGTGTTCTTTGAAATAAAAATAGGTAAAAATAAAAAGATTTTGCCGACGGGTGGAGTGTTGTCAACTTATGAAAATTTGCCATATTCAGTGTTAAATTTCGCATGGATTATAAAAATAAAAAATCAATAACTTTTGGTTTTTATGAGTTACATTTTTATAACAATTTTTTATAGTACCTATGTTGAATCAGGAATACGCCTTTATTGGATCGGACAGGGTTTTTGTTACATATTGTATATATTCCCAAAATATTATATTTATATTATAATATTTTATAGTTTACTAGCTATAAAATATTTTATTATTATATTTTATAGTTATTTTTTTTTACTTTTCTGCCCGCGACTTTGTCCACGTGAATTTTCTTGTTCCCCGACCTACCCTTAACGCTAACACCCCTAACGGTCCTACTGCTGGGACACAGGCCTCCTCTCTATAAAAGGAGCGACCCGTAATCGGTGGATTACGGGTCGCTCCTTTTTACAGAGCTCCTTTTTAAATTGTGACATCCACCAACGCACATTGGGCCAGTGTCACCACACTGGCCCAATGTGCGTTGGTGGATGTCACAATTGTCATATGTCTTCGAATTTTTGCTTCTAGTTTTCTTTTCCTTCAGCGTTTTGAATAAATTACATGAAGTAAAGTGCCAGTCAGGGTAAGAAGGACCATGACCTTTTGACCTACTATTGCAATAATCAAATAACTTTTTAATTGTTCAAGATGTTCGTGGCGGCAGCACCACAACTGGCTGCGGTTTCTATGGGTGCTTCTTTAGGATATCCCTGCGTTTTAATGCAGCAGTTCCAATCAAATGACACCGCTATACATACAGACTTGGATACACTCACTTGGATCGGTAAGTAAGTTTAAAACAGAAGACGAACTAGCAGGAGATCGAGGAGGGGGGGGTGGAGGGGGAGCTCAGGGGATCAGACCGGAATAAATCGTAATGATGTACTACAACTATCTTTTGTTTTGAATAACTCAACTTGACTGGTTTAACGGTATCCCTTAGGCCTGTCGTCCACGACACTACACAAAAGTGACGTGTAGAAACTTAAATCACCAATGAGTACGAGTAATGTCATAGCAACAGTATTTCGGTGGTGGTCCGTACCTATATGATGCGACTTACTAATGCGTTATCAATCTTTTCAACGCCAATGCACACAGGACACAGGTTATAAGCTTGGCGCTAGGCCTCGCCTAGCGCCAAGCTTATAACTGTATATCGAAATATACAGTAAAAAGTAGTGATAAGCCTACGTTAATTTTTATTTATAAACTAGCCGATCCGGCGAACTTCGAACCGCCTCAGAATCAATGAATTTTAAAATGTATGAGAAAATGAATTATCTTCGTTTTTTTTCGTGAACTTCTCCCATGTTTTAACCGGTTGAATGCCGTAATTGCCGAAACAATTAAAAAGCCATTGTGTCTCACGTGGATCTACGTTCCGGCATACGAAGCGGTTCCGGTATCCGGGGCGGAGACAAATCCAACAAATCAAAGATCATAAAAATCGGTCCAGCCGATCTTGAGTTATAAATTTTGTAACTAACCCGACTTTGTTTTATTTATTAGATTAACGACTATAAATAAAAACTGATGCAATATTTCCACCTGTTATATTTAACATTTTCTGCTCCAAAATTGAGTTGCAAGAGTCCACCCGAACAAACATGGTTACATACATACATTGCAAGTTATATAAAAGCTTGTAATAAAGAAACAAAAGCATAACTCAATTAGAGCTATAAGAAATGTGATAAATCTCCATTTGTTTCATGACGTTGACTTCATTTCAAGTCCTTGGCGCTCAGAGCACGTTATATTCAGTTCTAATTAGGGATACTCTGGTAAATTTTTCTTAAACTTTTGTCTGTTCCTTGTTTTTAATTATAATTCTGTGCAATCTCAATTCATAAAATATAGCATAGACGTAAATTCGCTAAATGGTTCCAATATTGGTGTAACGGGCTCTAATGACCACGTTTGTTGGTCCTGCTATCCGGTTTCTGCACATGTGTTAATGTGTCTTGTTGAACTTACCTCAGAATCATCTTCTTCTACGTCAGTGTCCTCCACTTCAACATATTCCGAGTCCGATTCCACCTTGTAATTTTTTTAATAACTCATCCGAGTCCAATTCTTCATTCATTTTACACTGATTATTTATTAGTAAAACAGAATAGAAAAAAAATATTTTCACGTGTGAAATCAAACAATGATAACTTACTTTATATAAAGTCCTTGGCGTTCTGGGGACATTAAAAATCTTAGGTGTTTTTGTTTTTGCCGATTTTAAGACAAATAAGGCCTTTTTTAAAAACAGGGCGTTAGACAGTGTTATATTAAATAATAACAGGAAACAAAGCCTTTAGATAAACTAAATTTATTTTCATAAATAGTAAAAATGAAGAGCTTCTAATGAAGTCGTGGCGCTGAGGGCACGAAACTCTGGAGCTTCTATACATATGTCCGTGGCGTTGTTGAAGTTAATAATGCTGGCTAAACTCAGCAACCAACATCTATATAGATACGAGTATCTGCACTAAAATCGAGAAAGAAAGAATAGCATTTATTCAGCGACAGTTCATGAAACAGGAAATACAAACAAAAAACTTCCAAAGTGACATGCATTAAAAAACATTGCGTGTTATTTGCAATTTAATAAGGTTTTCTTTTCTTTACAGCATCAATGCATGGTGTCGCCGGCATAGGAGCAACTCTAATGCCGACCCTAATGCAATTAAAAGGAAGAAAATACGCCTTCATTGGAAGCAGCCTCCTTCTCCTAATCGGATGGATCTTAGCATTTGCTGCAAAGGATGTACTGACAGTCCTTTTATCAGCAATATTCCACGGATTATCCAGCAATTGCATAACGATAATTAACCTCGTCACAGTCAGTGAAATGTTAGCTCCACAGTATCGATCAGCATCAATGGTACTGCTTATAATAAATCAAACCTTAGGGCAAGTACTAGTCACTACTTTAGGTACTGTTTTAAATTGGCAAACTGTTGCTATGGTCATGTGTGGCCCTGTACTCATAGCCCTATTGATGGTTATTGTATGGCCTGAATCACCGTCTTGGTTGGCTTATAAAGGAAAATTCGAAGCCAGTGAAAAGGCTTTTATATGGTTAAGAGGGACAGATGATGATGGAGCAACTAAAGAACTAAAGGCGTTGATAGCAGCCCAGAAGGAGTCAAGGAGAATTATTTCTAAGAAGACAAAGATTCAAGAAACGTGGCAGAAGATGAAAAGGAGAGATCTTTATTTGCCAAGCTTATACATGTTGTTAATACTAGTGAATTTCTATATCAGTGGAGCTTTGCCTTTGTATATTTATAGCAAAGATATTTTAGAGACAGCCATTGGAGATCCTACAATCGCTGTTATAGGTTATGTTGTCAGCGTTTTTACTTTACTAATTGGGTCTTTAATATCATTAGTTCTTTTAAGATATTTTAAAACTAAAACTGTCTTGTCCACTTCTTTAGGATGCATTGTTTCTTTGTTAAGTTGTTCTTTAGTTTCGTACATGCAAAGTATTGGATTTGTTGCGAAAGATTCCATTCTGTTTCTTTACTTTTACTTAGGATTTATGGTATTTTGTAATTCTGGTTTCAATCCTATTAGTTACGCATTAGCTATTGATTTAATGCCTGTAAAGAACAGAGGGATTGGTGGTGCATTATTCAATATTTTAACCTGCTTACTCTACGTTGTAACAGTTAAATCATTGCTATACATAATCTTATGTATTGGTATTTCATGGACGTTCTTTTTATTAGGTGTTTCTTGCTTGATTTGTACGATATTAATTTGGATATATGTGCCAGAAACTAAGAACAGGACTTTACAAGAAATAGAGGATTATTATAATTATGGTAGTTTTGTTAGGATTAGAGATTTGGAAGATGCTGAAGTTAATATGTCTATTGTTAAGAGTATAGAATGAATGAATATGAAATGTCTACATAATATTATACAGTGTGGCGATTTAGTCACCTGCATCCGTCAAGGGCAACCACCTTGACGGACTTCCAATTCGCAAAAAAAAATCGCCACCCTTTATTAACTCAGGTAAGTATGTTGACTATAAATTAAATTGATAATAAAACTGTTTTCCATTTCATATCGACAAGGTGGTTTCGGATAATATAAACTTGTTCTACAAGTTGGCTGTTTTTTTGGCGTAATTTTAATGATTACCTACTACTGAGTGCAATTTTGATAGTAGTGTCATGAGTAGTAATGAGTACCAAACTACTGTTTAATTTGCGAGTATTGAAAAAAAGTCGGTGATTCAAAACTAGACTGGGCCCTCCTGCGGCTCTAAGTACCAATTTTCAGCAATATATATACAGGGTCTTAGGGTGCATGAATTCACTACATGATTCTTAACTCCCTAGCGTAAAAAATTACCGTCGGTTATCAAAAAAAAAAAAAAAAACTGCTGCTCATCGTAAAGTGCAATACCTAAGCAGTCAAAATGTATAAAACAGCAAACATTAAAAAAAAAATCAACGAACAAATTCAACCCAGGAGTGTTCAGAATCATCTGCGATTTCGCCAGTTTCTCCAGTTCTGGAGCCATAGCGATTGATATACGCACTTCGACCAGTCTGCTCCGACTTTCGGTATCTCGGCTCACTTGTGCAAAGCTATGGCGAAGTAAATAGGATGGTTAAGCACAGAATTAACAATGGATGGATGAAATAGCGGCAGGTCACAAGAACAATCTGCGAAGACATTATAAGACCATGGTTAGACCTGCTGTCTTGTATGGATCATGAATTCAATGTTCAGCCATAAAATTAATGAAAGAAAGGCAATTGCACGCAGCTGAGATGAGAATGCTAAAAGGGATGTGTGGTGTTACACGAATGGATAGAATAATAAATTAGTACCTACATAAAAGGAAGTCTATGAAAGTGGCACCGGTAAAATAACTAACTGAAAAGTAGTGTGGAAATTGGTTGTCATGATATGGGCATGTGATGAGGAGGAATGAGTAAATCGGTCGTGAGGAAAGCTTTGAGTATGAATGTCGATGGCTATAAAAGTAGGGGAAGAAACGAGAGATGGACTGTGTGAATGATGATATGGTTGGAAAGGGAGTGACTAACGAAATGACGATGAATAGAGAAGTATGGAAGGAAAATATACGTTGCGCCGACCCCAAATAAATTCGGATAAGGACATGAGTATGATGATGAGGGTTCAGAATCATGTACTAAATCCATGGTATCAGGTTCCGGATCGATACTCCTGCCACCCTGTATGCATACTATACGTTTGTAAATCCTCAAACGGACATGAAAAATCAATAGAAAATATATCTAAGACGAATAAAGTTACGATAATATCAACAAATTCAAAACATGAAGGAAAAGTCCTCTTTTGTGGTTCCCAATATTATTAGAACCTTTGATATTTCGACGTAGAATTTTGAAAGCGTTATCTAGGCTACGTTCATCTTTGATCGTAGTTTGGTATTATTTCGAAGGAGAAGGTATTAATTAATATTGCTAACACGACACAGGCATTAGACATTATATTAATTAGTATGGATTCGAATTCATTTGGCTCGTTTGACAAGTTAATATGGTATTGTGTCCGAAACTGTATTACACTATAATAATATAAAATAAAAATGAAATACGATACTACGATATACGATACGATAATAAGAGAACGGCTGGTCAGATTTGGTTAGAGAAATAGTTCGGCAGCTGTGACTAACCATGCGCGAGCCGAAGACCAAATGGGTTAGATGAGGTTAGAACTGTGATCAACCGGGATTTCTTAGTTAAAAAATGATGCCCATTTTGGTACCCACCTCCAATAGCCATGTGTTAAATATATAAATATAACTGCAATACACACATTACTAGTTGTGAGAAAAGTTTTTTTGCGATTTGTGAATTTTCTAGTACCTACTCTAACCTCGGTCTCCGATCGGACAAGAAATCAAGACAAAGGCCCTTGGAATTCTTGTTCTTAATGTTAATACCTTTCTAATGATATATCATTTATTCCTAATGAAGCAGGTACCAGCTTCCATACATTGCGTGGTATCATCTTTTCCTACTGACAATTTTTTTTACTGCCCACACGTAACTGCCCGTTCAGTCTGCTTAATTGTTTATTTACTTACCCGTTTAAATATTTGTTATGACTCATTTTTATTTAATTTACTGCTCAGTTTTTACTGTTGAACTCTTTACGCCTTATAGCCTAGTTTGATTTAAACGAACTGTGAGGTTCTGCCTTCCATATGTGGTGGATCAACAGTCGTCATAAGTCAGGAGCGTTAGTGCTGTGTCAAGCATAGTGGAAGGCCTTCTCCGTTTCCTATTCCATATGCATTAGGCATGCATTTTATCATTTTTAATTTACCAAAACTATAATAAACCTATTGCCGCTTTAAATCATTGGCCAAAAGAAATATCAAAACAATCCTTTGTTGCTATTAGATGCCACATCTGCCTGCTTTCCACATCTTCGTCTAAAAAGGATCCGACGGCCGATTGGCGAGATAATCTAAAAGCGTTTGCTTAATACCTTCTGATAACATTTGAGAAATCGGAATTATTCTAAGATTTGCTCAACTCCTTTAGCATTATCGATATGTACCTATGTCTGTTTCTTGAGTAGGTCTTTACATAATGATTATGTCGTATTTATTTGGAAGCTTACAATGTTACCTTAAATAAATGTTATTTATTTAGTTTCAGGATTATTCAGCATAAATCCCTTATATGATTATGATTTAAAATCCCGCTGTTGGGACACAGGCCTCCTCTCGGTGAAAGGGAACCTATGACCTACAAGTCGTAAGCTCTTAACAGGATTACATAACTAATTAGAATTTCTATATCATATTACTGACAGTCAGTTTTTTTGTAATTTCAAAGTAAAAGTGAAAGCATTTATTTCAATGTACCTGAAATATGGACGGCGTAGATTTATATGTAGCAGAACGGGAAATAAACAATACAGGCACTCTTTAAACCAGGTTATTTCAAAATCAAAGGTAGCATAGGCAAGCCCTGACACCTCACTTCTATCATGAAATGTGACTTAAAAAATATAACGGTACAAAAATTCCCAAAGCCGACAGTCACTTGTTCTTCCCGTTATTATGATCATTTATTTGTGTTCGATCATACCTAAGAATCTTCTGGTTATGGAGATATTGAAGGTCAGCCACGATCTCTGTACTGTTGCATGCACCTATAAGCACAATGTTTTGCGTGCGTTATATTGCGCAATATCGTAAACAGCGAATTTTCACTGGAATAATAAAAGTCTGTATTGGCTTACTGCTTAACTGAGATGTTGCCCGAGGTAGCTGCGCGGTGCGGGACTGCTAGTTTTAACAAGTTGACGAATCACTGAGCTCTCGCATCACGTCACCACACCCCTCCCGGACCGCATCAGTTAAGCGGTCGGCCTATAGCGGTATCTACAAAAACGCCACATGCGAACTACGCGTCATACTGACGTCGCACAAAATCCTGCATCTCGCAAGCAGAGTTCACCGCGCAACTAGCATATATATAACGGCCCGACATAAATCGTCGTGCAGTTGCCCGCCAGACACGACATCCTCTGGTCGAAAGATCCTCCCTTTTTATGCTGGATGAGTGGACTTTACACCCTGTTCCTCATATCTCTATAAGTCGTCTCCCAGCAATTATTTTTGCATAACTTACTTAGTTTGATGTACTTACAGAATGCGTACCTATATGACAGATTCGTGAAGCGTCTATTACACCCTGTATTTCGTTTTCTCATATCACATCTGACATTGGCAGAATTGTTGACAGCGGCACCATTGCCATAGAGAAAAATAGAATACAACAACCTGTATTAAGAAGGGCACTGATAATCTGTTTATCCTTTTCCCAACTATATTAGGGACGGCTCCTAGTCTAACCGGATGCAGGTGAATACCAGTATTTTACATGAAGCGACTGCCTATCTGACCTCCACAACCCAGTTCCTGGTGAACACGATACTCCTTGGTAAGACTGCTTGTAAGAATTTCTGGCTTCTGGCTTCTTCTGCAGCCGGGTACCGACGGCGTAACATCTTTCCGAGGCCCGGAGAGGTCTTTACAATTATGTAAAGATGGTCACCCATCCACAGATCAACCTCAGCAAGCGTAGCTTAGCCTTCGATCGGCTCGTGTGGCTGTTGTTATTTAGCAACAGGTCCCTCTGCTGTACGTACTACACTGAACTACTTATAGGTATTTATTTCTGGAACAAAGCCTTCGCAACAGCTCGTGAATTTGAACAAAAGAATCTTAATCGCTCCGGCCCGGCGCGTGCCGCACCGTCTCTGAATATCATATTCTCAATACAATAGAAAATCAATTCTGTCTCATTAGCCGGCCTTAACTATATAGTTATTAAGCAAAAGAAGAGTAACGCAAAATTGCATAAATATAATTTACCACAACCGCACATAAAGAGGAATCATTAAGGCTTGAAATTCCGCCTCATTGCTACATTGGCTGTGAATGTGGCTTCCGATATTGAAATAAGATTAATTTTCAATTAATTCTCGAATTTCAAAAGTGGTATTCCAACAGCTCTATATAATTTAACCCGTCTTCAGTAAACGTTGAATGTTCAAAAACATCAAACCTACAATTAGCACAGTGTTTTCTTTATCTTGTACCCAAACGAATTATAATAATTCTCATTGTACGAAAAGCCTATACAATGCGAGGTCAGCTAAAACTGGAAATGATATGCTTGATATGTTTTCGTGTGAACAGTCACAAGCATAAATACATTGCACTTGCGCAAGGGCTGTTGCCCGTGTTAGAAAATGAAGTATAGTCTATCTATAAAAGTCGATATGTATACATATATTACCTAAAAATAAAGCTTTGAATATCAGAATGGTTACTAGTTATTTAATATGTGTAAAAGCAACTATGAATATGGTATGTAGGGAAAGGATTTTATGAAATAAAGCACAGAAAGACAAGCTAGGCATTTATTTCAATTTAGGTTTGTCAGTTATTAATCAGAAATCTAGTTGTCCGTTCCAAATCTAGGTCATCATGGAGAAGAAGGACAAGAAACTCCATGGAAACAGTATTAAAGTATTCCATCAACAAATTTCTTATATTGCCATAAATTATCATTATTTTAAAAACAATTATACCTCTTGGACAATGGTCCAAGAGAACTCAGAATAATAGAAACATAATAACAATAGCTAGGAATATTCCATTATACACTTTAAAACATTGGCATTATTGGTCATATTATTACATTTACAAAACCCATAGTAATCAGTAAATAATCAAGATAATAATATCAATTAACTTACATGACATTTGGTCGATCTGTTATGGGCCAAGTGATTAATGCGGGCAGTATTCATAATGCCCGGGCAGTATGAATAATGCCCAGCCATATCGGGCCAAGTGATTAATTACAATCTAAACTCACCTATTTATCACATTGCCCGGGCATTATGAATATGGCTACATGATGATCGGGCAATGTGATTAATAGGTAAATTTTTACGTGGTGCGCTGCGGTGCGGGGCCGGAAACAAACAATTTTTTATGCTTATTTGATTTTATTAAGTTTCAAGCACTTAGTGAAAAGAAAGAAAACTACTGGGCTCCACACCCACTACACACTAAACCAACATAATATACAAAATAACACATTAGTAATGACAACTTAGGATGCAAGAGCGAGCGAAGCGAGCTCGGGACTTGGGGCACCCCGACTCGGACAGTTTAGGTTAGAAGGGGATGGCGGGGTCTAGTGAGCGAGCGAAGCGAGCGAACAGACCCCGCCATCCCCTTCGTGGTTATTTTTTTTTTAGACCCTAGAGCCCCGCGAAGCGGGGCTCCTACTACGCCTTTTAAGCAACTTTTATGTTTTTTGAGGTTAGGTTACACAGAAATAGGGGCCCCGCAAACGAAAAAAAAAACTTTGGGAATTTTTTTCTCGGCCCCTATGGTTTTTCAGAATTTGCGGTTTTCAAATTACACTAAAAATGGTCTATTCTATCCAAATACTTCCAAACTGCATTGAAACTACTATAGACTATAGTTTCTAAATGTAGCCTACTAAATACTAAAATATAAAACATGTTTTTTATTACTCTACCCGATAATTGATTTCATTACTTGTAATGCTCGGTCTATCTAACTAAGTATTCATTTGAAAGTATTAAACATGCTTTACATCACTCTGCCCAATAGGCACTGGGCATTATTCATAATGCCCGGGCAATGTGATAAATTGATTGGTTATAATCATATTGCCCGCTCTTATTGGGCATTATTCATATTGCCCGGGCATTATGAATACTGCACGATTAATCACTTGGCCCATAACAGATCTATTCCACATAGTAGTCACTGATAAAATTATTATCGCAATAAATGGAAATTGTGAAGTTCTTTCTCGAATAAAAATCTTTTCAAATTTCTCATTAGCATGGATTGTATTTAATTAAAAGATTAAATACGAAATCGCGCCATGATTTCTTTACTTACCTACTTGACAAAATCTTGAACTAAAGTAATTATTGATATTCTTCCATTATTTGTTAAAAAATGTTTCTTTTACCAAAGACTTGATCACAGAATAAATACTTGATGACCAAATCAGGGCAATTTAATACCTAATAATTTACTTGCACTTCTTACTTACCTCATCATCTGCCTAGCCTTTTCCCAACTATATTGGGGTCGGCTTCCAGTCTAACCGGATGCAGCTGAATACCAGTATTTTACATGGAGCGACTGCCTATCTGACCTCCACAACCCAGTTACTGGGTAATACGATACCCCTTGGTAAGACTGGTTGTCAGACTTTCGGGCTTCTGACTACCCATAACGACTGTCAAAGATCCACGAATGACAGCCGGGACCAACGGCTTAACGTGCTTTCCGAGGCACGGAGGGGTCTCAGTATGTAAAGATGGTCACCCATCCACAGACCAACCGCGGCAAGCGTAGCTTAACCTGATCGATCGACCTGTGCGGCTGTTATTATTTAGCCACGGACCCCCCTCACTTCTTACTTACCTACATGATAAAAATGACCAATATAAAAATATTTTTGCTACATTGCGAATGAGGAAATGTAAAGCATTCGTAGAAGCCGTGATAATATCCATTTAACGTACAAGCTACGTATGTTTGTACTCTTTCCATCTTTTTTTTTTGTTTGCAGGTTGTTATTCTGGTATTTACTGATTACTGAACTTAGGATCTGTTTAACATACGTATTTTTTAGTAACAAATAAGGCTTTTTGTTTTCTATTAAAGGCTTGTAGTTGTTACCTGTTTTCACACAAAGACAGGTCGTGCGTCGTGCTTACTCACTGTAGTCAAACTCAAACTCAAAGCATTTATTTTAAATGAACCAATTACAGGCACTTTTGAATTCTCAAGAGGTCGGTCAGTCAGAAAGATGAAGAAGCTAGTTGCCCATTCCAAAGCGTAGTAGGTACCTATGGAGAAGAACGGGCAAGTATCTCATGCACATCAGTAGTGAGGTAGCTGTCACTAATGTCAATTGTCAGTTCACCATGACTGGAGGGAAACCGCTGAAAGTGAAGCGTGCCTGCACGAGAGGATCGGTGTGGTGATGAGCCAGAGTATAGTGATATAATTAGCTCAAATACGGGTTCAGCAGGATTCTACACTCTTTCGAAATCTGTCTGATATCAGAGCCGATAAAAAAAAATACATACTTAAACAAAATATTTTGCATTAGCAATAATTCGTACAGTGTGTCAAGACATTACACAGACAATCCATAATGGGAACTTTATACAGTTCAACTAAAAATACAGGATAATTGATTACCCGAAACCTCCTAGTTTTTTAACAGACGTTGTTCAGGGTATAAACCATATTATACCCACAATTTTTTTGCACTACCTCTGCAAATAATTCAGGGTGGTTTTTCAATAATTCTGTTGTGCAAAGTACATACTGTTTCAAACCGAATCGAACATCAAAGTCGTAGGATTTCTGGGAATCCGCGACCCAATCCCGAGTAGACACTTATTTTTTATCTCGCCAACGAAACAAACTTTGATTTGTAATTCATGAATTTTATTAACAAGATCATGGCAAAGTTAAATTGAGTTTTCTCGTAGCTTATTACTTGATGTCCGGTACGGAATCTTTTGCATTTGTGCCGCTTCCATAAGTCTGGGTCCGACTGTTTTTTTAGCTGCAGAATGGAAGGAAAAAGATGTGCTTGTGCAAGGATTTATTCTGTAACTAATTAAGAGTTTAACTTTGGTATTCTTAATTAAAATATGGTCTACTGTTGATATTAGGAAAAAGATTGGTGTTTTGAACGTAAACGAGGCGAAAGGAGTACAGTACAGTGTTAGTCAGGAAAAATGAGCGCTCGGTTTAAGAACGGGGATCGCTTTACGCATTGTATTCCTATGGTAAAAAAGTCCCCACTCTTTCATCGAGCGCTCAAGATTCGTGCCTGTCACTGTATGTAAGGATCGTAGCAGGTAGCGTTCTGTAGTTTCTGCCTACCCCGGTGGAAAGAAGGCGTATGTTTATGTATGTGTGTGTATTCTTGGTGTTTTCGATATTGTAGTGGCAGATGTGGTTACCAAAGTCTGTATAAGTTTTGGCAAAGGTGGCTGGACAGGTTATATAGGAAATTGCAATTACAATTTCATCACCACTGCTCTCAATACGGTGAAGGCAAACATCGTGAGGAAACCGATATCTCCTAGGACCAAAAATTCGAAGAATGTAACATCTACCAACCAGCACTGGCGCCGCGTGGTGGATTATAGCCCACTCCCTCTCACGGAGAGAGGAGGCCTGTGACCCAGCAGTGGGAACATTATAGGCTGATTGTGAATTACAAAAATATTATAGTGTTCAAAATCGTTGGTTAAATTATCGTACGTGCAGTTGCTAAGCAAAGGGTCCCCGGTTTGATCTCCAGGTCGGGCAAGGTGTTAGTGGGTGTTTCCATCAAGAATTTCTCAGTAGCAACTGGACCTTGGAACAATGCCAGCACCCTAATTGCGAAACACACTCATCATCTGCCTAGCCTTTTCCCAACTATCTTAGGGTCGGCTTCTAGTCTAAGCGGATGCAGCTGAATACCAGTATTTTACATGGAGCGACTGCCTATCTGACCTCCACAACCCAGTTACTGGGTAATACGATACCCCTTGGTAAGACTGGTTGTCAGATTTTGGGCTTCTGTCGACCCGTAACGACTGTCAAAGTTCCACGAATGACAGCCGGGACCAACGGCTTAACGTGCTTTCCGAGGCACGGAGGGGTCTCGGTATGTAAAGATGGTCACCCATCCACAGACCAACCGCGGCAAGCGTAGCTTAACCTGATCAATCGACCTGTGCGGCTGTTATTATTTAGCCACGGATCCCCCATTGCTACCAAAAGTATCACTCAGATTTTTGGAATTCATCTGCGCTTAACATTTCCATTACAATTTTCGGAAAATTTCCCCCACAATTTTCGCCATCAAAACATTGCAATATCCCGTTTATAAATTGAAGACATGTATTCAATAACGTGTATCATGTAAATTAACCAGTCGTAAACAAATCAAACTAAAATCTGTCATCACGATCTGCTAAAATTGGAAATGTAATAATGTTACGTCTACACTCGGGAGTTAAGGAGATTGCAGATGAGTATGAAGAGGCATTATTAAAGTGTAGAGATAGGAAGTAGTAATCTAACATCGACGATTAAAACAGCGTGTATCTGCAAGATGTGATCATATTTAAGGGTGTGGGATCATCAAACTGAACAACTTCCTTCATGGGACCAACATCGTATTTCACTCTTAAAGGGTACAACCTAATTTACGCAACCATATGGCCGAACACTGTCTTATAAAATAAATGCATCCTAGTTTAAGAGACAGGGTTTATATTTTTGTTTATATAGATTTGTGTAGCCTTTTAACTTTTGTGCAAACAATCATGTATCATTTATTATTAATATCGTAATTGCGAAAAAAATCAGCTCTCCCATACTTTTTTACTTTTTACTAGGTATTGAAGTTTTGTGTGGGACAGCTAAAAATTGCCTTCGCTTTCATTAGGGGTCTTAATTTTTTAGTCGATTGATGACCCTAACAGCGATGGCAGAAGCGTGCTTCAAAGTGCAAGTTGAACGCAACCGTATTCATGCAAATATCTATGATGCCAGTCTTGAAACTCAGAATCTTTTAAGTTTTACTGATATTTAACCTACTGCGGGGGAATTGCGTAACACATTATCAATCGGAATCAGTTTCATTTTGACAGTTCAACAACATTCATTGCGTTATTTACGTGTTGAGCACACAAATTTTTCGAACTTATGAAGCAATGGATTAGCAATTTGCTTCAAAATGATTCAGATTCCGATTGATAGTGTGTTACGCAATTAGGGTGCTGGTCTTCTTCAAGAAGAAAATGATAAAGAGTGGCTGGCAGTCTTTGTACTGGTTAGACTAAAACCAGAATCAAATAAGTGGATTAAATGTTAGAATGATGACGAAATATAGGTGTAAAGTAATGGTACATAATTTAGTGACAATACAACATGCTGCCAGTCTTCTGGGCATGTTTCCAGATGACAGCGATGCGGACAAGTATTTCGACGCCTAAGTGTCCTTTTGTTTTTGTATTTATTTGTATACCAATACAAGTAATGGACAGTCCATACAACGATTTATAAAACCTAGATGTCATTCAAACTAACAAGCAAATCACAAAAATATTTATTTATTTTACTTAGGGCTGATTTTTCCAACGCCAGATAATTTATCTGATTCAATTTTGAATTTTTGACAATTCTTCCATACAAAAACTGTCAGACGTCAATTTTATTCCACGACTAAAAATTATGTGTAAACCTTAAACCTGTAAACCCCTTTATATCACCGACATGGTGTGTTCCAGACTCTAATAATTCGAGAGCGAGTTAAATCTCATCTCGACGCAAATCAAATATTAAGCTAAGACGGATCTCAACGTACACACATACAAACAGACATACAGATAGTTGGTTGAAATACTACGTGTAGTTTGTAAATAAGTAGGTATCGAATGTTGATGGTGATTTTAGTAAGGATTTTGGGTAGGAGCAAACACAGGCATTAAATAGTCAGTAGAGAGAACACACATAATTATACGAGTAGCATAACAAACGACCACGGATATCGAGTAGGAAATATTTTGATCCAAGCGTCCTCGCGTCGGGGGACGGCTAATGAACATTGGAAGTTAACAGCAGCTATCTTTTTTACAATTGCTTACATTTATTTATATCTGGGTATAATGATTATTTCCTTTATTTCATTATTTACATATAAATTATATTTTTAAATATTAGAATATAAAAAAAATATATAAAAACCATATAAAAAATAGTAGCCCACCGGTATCGGGAACAGGGTCCAAGCTACCGGTGGTCAGGGCCCCAGAGAGAGGAACCTCCTGACAATGCGAGCCGTGTCCAGAAGTACTGCTTTCTGAATCAAGCCCTATATTATTATTATTATAAGCCTCGTCTTATTAGTCGTCCGCCGACGCGAGAACGCTTGGATCAAAATATTTCCTACAACTTAGCTAAAGGGCCAATTTATATATATATTTTTTTATTTTTAGAGGTTTTTGTTTGAATCAGGTTTTCTAAATTTTTAATTTAACTTTTATTTCTTGCTTTTTAAACTTTATAACATTTTATTACTAGTAAAAATACAACGATCGACACGTGACTCGCCGAAATCTGCACAGCTGTACGTATTTTTACCACAGTAAAGCTAGTTACTCGTGGTCGTTGGCGTTCTTTCCATACTGACGTATTCCTCTGTTTTCTCCCTGGTTAATGATACTAGTCCAAATATTTTGGCTTATTTATTTATATATTTTTCTATAATGAATATCATTACGCAAAAAACTAAAACATAGGCACATACTCGTAATAGTGGAAGATATAAAACTGTTTATATATTCAACTAGCTTTTTTTTTAACTCCTCTTTCTAACTCTCATCATCATATGAGTCCACACTCGATCGGTTTTTCAAGAGTTCCGTTATCTAGCGTCCGTACTACTGCCAGCACTGTCTACACGTGTATCGATCAGAAAGATCACAACAATCCGAATGGCAAAGTTTACAAGCAAAAGAAACTCGCTATATATCTCAAGCGAGCACCAGAGACATGTCAGCGAAACGTTGCGCCCTCAACTTTGATTTGTAATTCATGAAATCATTATGAACTTCCCGCCAAACTTAAATCGACTTCCCTTGTAGTTTCACGCAAACTTCTATTTGCGGTTCGACAACTATTCGCACACTCGAATTTGAGTTCTACGTCTTCGCCTATAAAGTCTACCTTATATAATTGACGCTTAATTAACTGCAGCGTTAATTTTGTTTGTAATCTGACATCTACCAAGTTTGGGCCCAATGACAATTTGTTAAACGTCCTCTAAGTTATTTTTTTGTCTGTTTTTAAGTGAGAAGATTTATTGGCCACAACGTGGAAAGAGAATTCTTTTTTCTTTTGAGAGGTACTTAAAAGTCTATCAGGGTTTTTTTGGAAAAGTTTTTGTACAAAAGTGTTTTGTTATCTCTATTTTAAGTGATATTGTTACAATCTAAATACTATCTCGCTCTAACACATTGTGGAATGTGTCCCTATGGAAGCTGTATTCAGAAAATGCTCTGTCATAGCTTCTTTCATTAATCTTCTTGGGGTGATATGGATATACCTATCAACATTGTTTGGCGGAATCCAAGGTCATGATACTTACACTGTGGCAGTTATGTTCATAATTAATTAATAATGTCAAGTTGTTCTTAGACGAAATTCTAGTCACATTAATCCTTTTTTGACTGAGATAGATATTATAACTTGCGAAGTAGTGACCAAGAGAGGAGTTTATATAGTTTTCATGGATATAGAATGTCGTTGAGCTAGATAGATAACACATTTATTTTGTGCGAAACATGAAAATTCAGTAAGTAATGATAGTCATGATAATTCAGTAATGTAATTTAGCAGCTTGATAAAAACGTAACATAAATTTATACAATAAAAGAACACTAGTCTAAATTCTAAGTAAGAAGAAAAACAAACTGGAGAAGTTCTCTTATAAATATTATTCGATGAGAAACAGCACATAATAAATACATGAGGCATATATTAGAAGATAAACTAGCAACCCGTCAATATTATACCGAATCGTTATTGTAGCTCTATCCACGCCACGTTATCTGACGTATAGCCCGGAGCCCGGAGCGCGTCAGTTCATACATATGCATCTTGTGGTAATGCCGCAAGGAGATCCGCTTCGTAAGACGAAAAGTCTTCAGCGTTTCAATGATCCAGATAATATACTTCAGACCCTTAATCGGTTAGAGGTTTCGGGTTCGGACTCAGGTTAATTCTTTTGTTTGTTTGAGAACTCTTTGTGGGTTAGGGATATAGTATTATTTCTTCTTTTGTTTTTATTTCTGTAATGTTCTGAATTTCAAATTCTGGAATTGTCATTTGAAAACCTCATTAATTGTTTCTTTGAGTCTGACTTTGTTATTTCAAAACCATGTGGATGGCTATTAGAATTGGGAAAGTAAATGGATTGGACGAAAGAAGAAAATTATGTCTAGAAAGAGAACGACCACTGTGATAGTGGCTAATATAGGTGGAATGAAATAAGGAGACATACTGCGCTGGCCTCAAATAAAACAATAAGAGGGTAGGAGGATGATGATTAGACATAATCAGCCTATAATGTTCCCACTGCTGGGACACAAGCCTCCTCTCGGTGAGAGGGAGTGGCCTGCAACTCGAAAGTCGTGGTCGTTACCACTGTGATTAGACGTATAATTAAGTTAATTTGTATGTTATCGTACTGTTATCTATTTTACTACGAGTAAATGCGTATTGAAATGAAAAGAAAGTTAATTTAAAATGAAGCATACTTTTCTATCTCATTATTTACTTCATGGTGTCTAATTGAATGAATATCATTATCTTCTGTAGAAGGTATTTTACGAAAAATCACTTCAGTATCTATTAAAATCTCGCACTCAACGATACCTACATATAGCTTCTAACTCCTGCTTCAAGTTTGCCCGCATGAAACTTGCATTTCTAACTCCACTGATAGAATTATCACTGCTTTGATAACTAAGTTACTTGTGCTGTTCGTGTTTAGTTATATTCTCAATAAGTAAAGGCGTTACTGAGATTTTAAAACCTTGTTAGGACTGGAAAATTTTAGAAGATCTGAGCTACCTATTTGGTCTTGAAAATCTACCTTAGTAGTAACTATACTACACATTTTTGACAAAATCTTAAGTGTCATGTGAATTGTCAAGCGATTTTGAACCGTATGCATTGCAACTAATACTACCTTTGGCTTGCCTAGCAAATAATTATATTCCGGAGCCCTTTGGGTGAAGGATGAAAAGCAATAACTTCTTCGTGGAAAATTTTTGCCATTTGAAAATTCGTGCTGATTCTCATCTTACATAATTGTATTGTAACAATACGGCATGAAATTGAAAACTTACGCCAAATCTAAATAAGAGGTACAGTAACTGATTATAAATCGTCATTTCCCAAACCCAAATTCTTGAAAGAAATCGTGTAATTATCGTCTTAGATAGTGCAAACTAAGTTATTGCCTTCAAGTAGACACGAATTATCGTCGTTCCGGTATTTTTTATAAATTAGGAATTTAAAAAAACATAAGAAAATGAAAGTATCCATTTAAGCGCGCGCCCGTTATGCAATCCATTCATCGCATAGTTCACAACATGAAGCATGTTGGCAACGCGTTGAACTAGCGGTATTTACCTAATTTTGTCCGTTCCTACGCAAAAAGGGCGCGCTACGATGTTGCCAAATCGCTCGCCTACGCGCACGTACGTATGTGCATCATGCTCTAAATTTACTTTTTAACACGTTGAATTAGATATTTTAATTTGACGCACCTATTAAATTTCATCCTGTATAATGTGCTATGATTTGATTTTGTTTATATTATTGTTTGCTCCAATCTTTTTTTCCAACTTCATTAATTCTAATGATAACAAAACTTAGGTACTGAAATACGAGTACCTATTGAAAGTTCTAGTTATAAAATTCTGACAACTTTGGTTCTCTGTAACTTGAAGGGAGCTGATTTGACAGCTGGTATCTTGTTTATTCATAATGTTTAGAGAACTTTCGTAGATAGATTAAGATGTATATAAAATAAAAATGGGTAAATAATCAGCCTATAATGTTCCCACCGCTTGGACACCGTAATCCACCACGCGGGCCCAGTGCGGGTTGGTGGATGACACATACCTTCGATTTTTGAAGTGAAACTTCATTACGCACGCTTGACTTTGGCGAACGCGTGACGTAAGCGTTACGAAAAGTGTGATCGGGCGAGGCGAACGGGAGTTGAGTGGGGGATATAAGCAAGAGACAGCAGTGCGCGCGCACATTTTCTTTCTCTCTTCCTCTCATAGCCAAATACGTTCCGTATATCTATGAAGAAGTTTCACTTCAGTCGTGTGGTCATAAGCACACACTCGTTTTTTTGGTTCCTGAACATGCCGGTTTCCTTACAGATGCATGATATAATAATGGATTTAATTAATAAACAAAATCAGGTAGGCCCACAGAGTATCTCGAATCAACAACTCAATTTTCGCGGAACAGACCATTTCCTATTTCGAGAACTGTCGAAAACAATTAGCACCATACCACCAGGGGTATGACCAGTGGTATGGTTGGTCCACAATGAGTTTTTTCGTCAATTTCAATTTGCATATTCTGATATTGACTGTATCAACATAGAATATACTGAATCCTCTGAATATGAATTCATTGACCTCAGTTTTCAGGTGGACACGCTTTTGAATTCAGAAATTTTATTATTTGTATTAAAATGTGCAGTAATTAACGCGATCGGGAATAAATTTTGTGTCCAAAATTCGTAACTCAATGAGCGATGGCGCGCGCGAAAATGTGGTCACGTGGTGTAAGGGTCCGAACACTATGAAGGGAGCGGAGCGGAATGAAGTATTCTGGAACACTATTAAAATATTTGTAGTATTTCAAACGTTTTAGAGGTACATTTGTCTTGGTCATGCTAGTTTGGCTCTAGGATAAACTAGCTGGAAGTGACTGGCTCATTGCATGGAATAGCTAAGTGGATAGACTCGTAGAAGAAGTACATTGGAAATCAATATCAGCACAAACACTTTCTTCCATTGTATTAGCACGAACTGGGTCATACAGGAATCGGTTTTGTCTGACAGATTGGTCGGACAGTAATGTTAACGAGGAGGCTAAATGGGGCCTAAGTATTTGACTTCTACTTAACACTTACAAAAAGGCGCAAATGTTCAAACCACATTATTAAACAGTCTTATTCAAAACGTAACTTCTACGATATTTATGCACACACAATTACATAACAGTTACCATCGCATTTGAATTGATAAAATTTACTAAAACACAAACATTCGAATCTCGTAAAAAAAAATAAGGGAAACTTTTCCAAAAGTAATCTTTGGTTTCGTATCTGACTTTTTATAGAGAGCCGCAATACTAAATAGCGTTTTAAAGACCTCTTTGATCGAAGCTTTGATCTCGATAAGTAACAAAAAATATAGCCCCAATTTCGCTAAACCACCCTCAACCCTCAACACAGAGGACCTACCCTAACTTTTCAAACTCCGAACATCATTTGTAGCGCCCAACCGCACAGCCAGTAGCTCTCAAACGACGGAAGGGGGAGGTCGCGTCCTTCCCTCATCTTGGCGGGAAAATTGTGACACTTTCTTTTTTCGGACGCCCGAAAAAATTATTTTATTTCCGGAGTGATTTTTTTTTCTGTATCGGACGTTTTGTGTTTTGACCTCATTGTTGGTGATGCCAGGCGGAGTATGAAATCTTTTTGGTAAGTATTGAAGGGGTAATTTAAGTTTGTTGAGTAGCAATTTAAGTTTCTTGACGACTTCCTGGTTTGTTGTCAACTTTGGTTTGTGGGGTATTAATTACTTGATAACAATCTGTATTGAATTTAAAAGGAGGATTGATTTTCAGGTGGTTTCATCCCTTAGATAATAATTAAACTTGGGAGATAATTTTTGGGAACTGTCAACAATTATGGCCAGTTTAATCTAGCTAAGTGTTAAGATTGGATTTATAACTTACTTAATTAGAATTTAATAAAATAATTGAATTTTGAGATTCTTTAAAAATGTGGAGCTGAGTTTGTACAAAATTATCTGTTAGAAAATTAAGTTAATTGGCGTATGGAGTAGGCAAATAACTTAAACTTCTGTCTCAAGAGTTGATAACTTATCGATAATATAGTTGTAGGTATAGTTGGTAGTTTGGTATAAACTTCATACTCATGTTCAAAGCTAACGTAAACATATTGTATAAAGCTGCTAATATATTGACCTGTATAAACAAATAATGGAGATTGATGATTGGTGGGCAAACATATATACCATCAAAATGCTTATCATCATTCTCCTGCCCTTTCGGCGCGTCATGTCTTTTTCTTCCATACTTCTCTAATAGTCGTCATCTTAATAGTCACTCCTTTCTAGCCATATCATCTTTCACACAGTCCATTCATCGTTTCTTTGGATTTCTCCTAATTGTAAGCCATTCAACCTTGATTCTTGGCAAATCTCATCCAGCTGCTACCAGCCGCTAAGATCATGTCTACACCTATCCTGAGGGTATTCTACCTTACGTTTGCTGATTCACGTTCTCCACTCAAGAACATGTCTATCCCAACGGTCATCGGTTCTGCGGTTAATACGGCCGGCCCATTGCCACTTCAGCTTGTTTATTCTGTGAGCTATGTCGACAACTTTGGTTACTTTGAATAATGAACATAAAAATTGAACAAACGTAGTTAAAGACCCATCACATACAAAGAAACCTCGTGAAAATTTGATACCAAAGTAACACTAGACCGTCAACTTAATTTTTTTTTTTTAAAAGGTCCCTGTAAAAATGGTTGTCATAAAAAATTACAAGGAAATTAACTGTTATTGGGGTGTTTCATCGCTTTGTCAGTAGAAGCCCAGTGTCAGGATTTGTGCCCAGTTGACGGAAATAGATTCGCCCCCTATACATGGTATTTAAACATAACATTAGTACTATTCCGTAAAAATCTCACCGTGAAAACTTAGGTGAAGTAAGTTAAAAATAATAATAATAAGAGTTAAAAATAATTCCGGGAAACGCTCAATGCAAAAATACAATATTTTTAGATTCAAGTTCATTAGTTCTCAGTAAATTCGCAGAAATCTGTATAAAAATATATATAAAAAATACAAAATACTGTTACAGAATTGATGAAAAGTTATGAAATCAGGAAATAAGATTCCAGTTTAATATTTTGGTTTTTGTAATAATGTTTGGAAAGGAATTTGGATAAAACAATAATGATTTGCGTTTTGTAACTGCAATTTTTTTCTGTCACATAAATAGTGATTATTTATTTACCTGTTAAATGATTATAACTGTCGTAATCAAATATAATATTTGACTTAGGGGTGCTACCATTGGTACACATATTATGTTCGCGTCGGCACATTCGATTCGGCAGTATATTTTGAACAACAAAGCCAAACGAATGAAATTACGAGTATTACACGTAGGTATTCGGCTTTCATTCGGCTCGTGCCGATCGGCAAACTACGTTCGGCATCTACCTTCGCTACGTCATGTTCGGGTCGGCTCATCCTAACTAATATTATAAATGCGAAAGTAACTCTGTCTGTCTGTCTTTCTGTCTGTCTGTCTGTCTTTGCTTCACGCCTAAACTACTGAACCGATTTGTGTGAAATTTGGTACAGACATAGTTTGGAACTTGAGAAAGGACATGATAGGATAGTTTTTATTACAAAAAATAAAATAAAAAATAAAATTTATTCCGGACATACAGCGCCATCTATTGGTCAAGAGTCGGCATCAATTCAGTACTGAAAATTCATCGGAAAAATATAAATAAATAGTAAAAAGGTATGAAAATATAATATAATACAACTTTTAGTACAAAGAAAATGCTCTAACGGAGTATAGATAATTCTATTAGTACTATATGTCGAGTTGGTGATCGCGCAATGGTGTCGATCGTTACACCGAGTTCGGTTCATGTTATTGTTTTAATTCATCGGAAAAAAGTAAATAAATAGTAAAAAGGTATGAAAAAAATAATATCAATATAATAAAACTTTTAGTACAAAGAAAATGCCCGAACGGAGTATAGATAAATAATCCGAGTTGTCACTATGCTCAATAGGTGGCGTTGGGATCGAAATAGATCGCGCTATGGTTTCGTTACACGCATTTGGTTGGGTTCCACATTTCATATTTGAAGAGATCCCGCGAGATCGGGAACTATGTGGGTAAAACCAAAAATCTGCCGGAAGTCACTATTCCACGCGAACGAAGTCGCGGGCAAAAGCTAGTAATATATAAAAATCAATTTATTTTAGGCGACGCAGGCCCATAGATATACCTTAACCTAAACATACATATTTTAATTATAAAAACAAACTATTGTGCACGAAGTGATGACTATGTCAGCGTCGTGAGCGCTGCGTGGTGTCGCGTAACCTTCCACGAAAACGTCGGCACGATATACCTTTCAGCTAAAACTCTGCCTTCATGAAGGTTTCTAGGTCTGAGTTGGAACCACACCACAAACGATTTGAAGTTTATGTTGTGGCGCGATTCTAGCTTCTCTCTCTACTCTCAAGGTCCACTTGGTCTTGATTCTGATGTAGAGATGTAGATTCTGATTGAGAATGATATAAGACAGTGAACGTTCTTAAAATTACGAGAATTGCCCCTCTGATTGCGCTTAGATTTATTGGTGAAATTGGCCCTTACAATGGCAGTGTCTGTAATTTTGACAGTTCAATAACATTAATTGATTTATTTACGTTGTTGAGCAGATGAATTTTCCAAACAATCAACGCAATGGGCTACCTATTTCTTTCAAAATCCTTCGGATTGATATTAAAAGTGTGATACGCAATTAGGGTGCTGGTCAGATTGATTTCACCAGCAAAGTAAAAAGAAGAGATAGGCAATTTAATTGCACATTACTTCCTTATTCCTCTTTGAATTCAAAAACAAGCAACGCAATGTGTTAAAATACTTTCCTGAAGTAAATATTTTAACAAACATGCTAAAAATTTCCAAGAAAAATTGCGTTTATTTTACAAATTGCGCTTTCACATTTTTATATGAAATAAATTTCCATGCACAGATTTTAACAAGCACCTGAAAGTTGGCTTTATTTCTATAGTAATTCATTATTTTCAAGTAAAAGCTTACTTTCCCGGAATATCAGTGCAACTACGGGTAAACAGGTGTTCATAGAATTATGTTTTGCTTATCAGTTGAAAGGACAAATGACAACAACGTTATTGTAACTATATTTTATTATATTTGGGAAACTTATAGAAAATGTATACAGTGTTCTTAAACAATACGTAATTGAAGGCCATTTACCCATTTTTAAGTTTCCACTAACTCAGAGAGATATCAAAAGGCCAATTCTCGTAATTTAAAATGTTTAAAATCTAGTCGCAGTCTCATCTGGAAAACAAAAATAAAATCCAAAACTTGTCAAAAACGTTGGGAAAATAGAGGTATTTTTTGAGATTGAGTCTGAGATCAGACTGTGAATGTTCTTAAAATTACGAGAATTGCCTTCCTGATTAACTACGGGTAAATAGATGTTCATAGGGTTACATTAAGCTCCTAATAGATGGAGTTGAAAAGACAATTGAAAACAACATTATTGTAACCAAGCTTATCTATATTTTAACTAATATCAGACTTAATAAAAGGTACATCGACAGCCTCATCCTTATCAACATCCTTAAAATAACCATAATTATAGTACTCCTCAATTTCTTGCAACGTCCTGTTCCTTGTTTCTGGCACATACTTCCAAATGAATAAAATCGACAACGTTGCATAGACCGCGTAAAGTAAAAATACACCCCACATGTTCATATACACGCTCAGATAAGGGTACGCTTTCAACGACGAAGAATGGAGCACACACGTATAAATGACATACAAGCAGCCGCCTACGCCTCTGTGTTTCACCGGCATTATCTCGCTTGATATAGAAAAGCCTATACAGCTCGAACCCAAACTTAAGAATGCCATGAAACCTACTAAACAATACACTCCCAAGTCCTTTGGCACGGTCCCTACACTTTGTAAATACGTCATAATAGTAGTGGCTGTCATAAAAATAGCTGACCCGGACATGCTGAATAACATGACGTTTTTGCTGCTACAGTACCGGACCAAGACTGTTGCTATATTGTAACCGGTGAAGAGTAAAACGTCCATGGCTAGCTTTGCATGTTGGTTGAATTTGCCAGATATTTTGAACATCATATCGGTTGAGTAAATTATGACAGGCATGCCTCCGCCCCAATATAAAACATTAATTAAAACAAAAGTATGCAACGTTGGCAAATAGAAGTCTTTACTAGTTATCGTGTTCCTTAAATCTTGCAACGTTGTCACTGATTTCATCTTCATCCTCTCTTTCTGTGAATTGACAATCGCTTTCAATTCTTTCTTCGATTCGTCATCAGTTCCTCTCAGTCTAACAAAATTCTGTTCACATTCATTAAATTTCCCTTTACAAGCCAACCACGAAGGTGACTCAGGCCAAGCAAAGCCTAAAGGTAGTGCTATAAAAACTGGACAGCACATGATTAATCCGACCGTCTTCCAATGCAGATACCGGCCTATAATTCCTACCGAAGATATGCCTAAAGCTTGGACTGTCCCATACATGAGTAAGCACGTATTTCGATACTTCGGTCGTACCATTTCAGTGACGCTTAGAAAACTGACTGTTATGAGACTGTTAGTGCCGAGACCATGGAAGCACTCTCCAATAATTAACGTCGTAATGTTCTGTGCTAAGTACGTTAACATCCAACCAATGATTAGGAAGATACAGCTTAGAATGAAGGCAAATTTCCTGCCTCTGCACTGCATGATGAAAGGTAGAAGGATGCTTGGTATACCAGCTATGCCGTGAACGGAACCTGGAAACGACGGAAATTGTATAAAGTTTTGTTAATCGCCAGTTACTAAGCTCGTGTGTATGCAACACACGAGCGGCACGAGTCAACGGCAGAGGCAACTGCAGCCGTCGACGACAGCCACGACGATCGCTAGTAATGTGTCGGCGGCTGCCGTCGACAATGTGCTGCTCGTGTATTTTTTTTTTTATAAATGGTATCTCGCAGTTCAACCTATGAGGTTGTCGTCTGCTTAATCGGGCTTGCCTGAGGATGCCTCAATAAATTAAGGCTTCCAGCCAAGGCTTAAAAAACTTTAAAACCAAACGACTACACGCTAAGGCACCCCCGAGGGGTACGGACCTCGGCTTAGGGACTTAGGGCGTCGCTGGGAGAGGGCAGCAAGGGACAGGCTGGATCGGAATTATTTAGGGACGAATTTAAAACTACAGGCTCAACGATGCGGGCTGGCTCGAGCTTGGGTCGGGACTGACATGGTATGGGGCGTCGCGATGGGCCTCGACGGCAAGGACGGCTATCGGCGTTTGTACTTTCTGAGAGTACTTGTGGCCTTACTACTCTCCTGTAGGAGGGTCGTGGCGTCGTCGGGGATGGTAATGGTATGCCTCGGTCGGCGAATCCTACTTATGCAAGAGGGAGTGTATCGGGCGGCTGCCGCTCGTGTATTTGAATACGGTGCTTAAATGCACGAGCGACATGCGTCAATAGCAGAGGTGACTGCAGCAGTCGACACTCTGGAGGTCAGATAGACAGTAGCTCCATGTGAAATACTGGTATTCATCTGCATACGGTAAGACTGGTAGCCAACTCCAAAATAGTGGGAAGAGACAACGCAGATGATGAGTTTAGTTAAAAGGCTAACCCATTTTCAGTGCCCCCGACCAGACTTAACTGCCCCTTGAGAAATATTTGTTCCAGCTTAAAAGTTAAGACTTAAATTTGTATTAGTTTAGCCATTTCATTTTAATAATCAAACTGCAACGCAAAAATCCATCATCAACATCCTACATAACATAACATAATCAGCCTATAATGTTCCCACTGCTGGGACACAGGCCTCCTCTCGGTGAGAGGGAATCAACTGCCTAGCCTTTTCCAAAATATTTTGGTGTGGGCTTCCAGTCTAACCGAATGCAGATGAATACCAGTATTTTACATGAAGCGACTGCCTATCTGACCTCCACAACCCAGTTACTGGGTAACACGATACCCGTTGGTATGAAAGACTGGTAACTTACCGATCCATGATCCTTTATGCAAGTCTATTTGTATGATGGTATCATTTGACTGGAGCTGTTCTAGCAACACGCTGGGGTATGCTATCACTCCACCAGCTGATAATGCTGCTAAGTGTGTTGAACCAGCCACCAGAAACTGGAAACAGTAATAAAAAAGTTAGACTATCGGTAAAAAAATGTGTGTCTATCTTTTTTTCGAAACTTCTGTATTTTTTTAATAATAATATTTTTATTTATTTTTGTAAAATGTTTTTACAAGCACTTTTACAAGTAAAAAATGTTTTAAAACCAGATGAGGTCGGTGGCGAGTGGTTTCCTATCCGACTACTCTAAGTCTAGACATTACCTTGGTCAGATCTTATTTTGCGTGCTTAGAGCGAACATTAGGCAGTCTTAAAGAATGATGACGTCATTCTTTAAGGTTGTCTAAAGTTCGCTTGTAACAGATCCCTGTTTTTGATCAATAGCCTCGATAGGTTGACGGTTGCGGTGACCTAGATAATTTAAACACCCGCATAAGCATGATTAAGTCTTTGATACTGATCAGAAACTTGATTAAGTTTACTTTGAATAATAATATGTACAAAGTATATAAAAGGAGAGGAAATAATCAAAGGGCATCAAAAAATTCGTCCGCATCGCTGTCAATAGGAAAAGTGCCCAAAAGGCTGGCAACATTGCCACGTTGTATGGCAATATCTACTGGTTCTTTGGCCAAAAAATAGGCTAGCCTCGTCACGAGAATTAATAAAACCAACTAATTGACTTTTGAGCAAATTCACTACAATAGCCATGAAAATATAATTTTGTTAGCTATGGTAATATATGTAAGTTGATCAAAAAAGTAAAAACAAAACATAGGTTGACTTTAGATTTGAAAATATTTGAAATTGAAAAGGCTCTCAGTATAGCGACATAGAAAGTAACGCTCTGCTTAGGAAATACAATTACAAAGAGCGGTGATATAATAAAAAGAAATGGTCCTGGTAAAGTACAGTAATCTTGATTGGAATAGAATTGTTGCTAATCTAAGTGGACGAATTCCTTATTCAAGATACAATCTATTACGACGGCTATAAGAAACAGTTGCCCTATTTAGAGAGTCATAGATAGGAGAGAACTTTTTGTCTAGTTTTCAAATTAGAATAAAAGAATAGTAAAATCCTTTTTGACTAATCTTTTTATTGAAATCTTTCATTCCAATGTAATTTAATTAAAGTAACATTTATAGAAAAAAAATAAAAGAATATTTGGAAAGGGAAATAGACCAGCACCCAAATTGCGTAACGGACTATCAATCTCAATCTGAATAATTTTGAAAGATTTTGCTAATCCATTGCTTCTTAAATATTCGAAACATTTGTCTGCCCAACAACGCAATGAATGTTGTTGAACTGTCAAAATGAAAACCATTGCTGCTGATAGTATGTTACGCAATTACCCCGCAGACGGCCAACTCCCGAAATTAAAAACGTTCAAAATCTAGTCGCAATCTCTTCGATAGGGTATTTTTGACACAGATTGAGACTGATATCAGACTGTGAACCTTCTTAATACAGAAATAATGAAGCGTTTTTAAACAAAAAAGAAAGTAAGGCATGGTTGCTAAGAAACACTTCCTAAATTGAGATAGATTAAGTGAAGATGCCTTAACAGACATACAATAGAACCACAATAAAATTCGCCATTTTGAAAATCGAATGACTCCACATTATTCATAAAACATTATGGAAAACTACAAATCCAATTAATTGGTTTATCCAGTGTAAATATGTTTATCTTATTAATTACCTCTATTTTGAAAACGATTCATACTAAATTTAAGCTGTACAAGGTACCAAAATACCTCTCAGCTTGTCGGTTTCATAACTCTTCCTTATAATATCTTATTAATGTTAGTTAAAATAACTGATTAGCACTCACTTGTCTCGCTAGCGGTGACAGAATCATAATGACTGTCTAATTCTTCAACTATAGAAAAGATATCGTTTTCATTATCCTTCGCGTTGTAGAGCTCACAATCCTCTGCTCCTATGCTGTGTACATAGTCATTGTGGTAAATACCTGTAGGTAAATACTTATCATATTATTGTTTTCATAATAGAGAGGGGTTCGGGTCGTCCCGGACTTGCCCTAATTTTGAATCAAAAGGCGTCCGGGTGTACCCTTTGTTGTTTGGAACAAGGACGTTCCTCGATCTATTGATGATTAATTAAAACCTTTAACTTGATATTGTTATGTTCTTTGGTTTGTATTTAAGTTGTATAAATTAAGTAAGTTCGATCTTTGTGTCTCGGAAAGTTTGAGGCCTCTTTTATTTTTAATTAACATTATTTTGCTGAGTCACTGGAAATGGGTTCGAAATTAAGTTTAGTTGACCAATATTATTAATTACCTACTGCCCTTTTTATTAATAAACGAAGAGTAAAGTTACACTAGTATAACTTCAGTTTAACCATACGTTTTTCGTGGTTTGAGTTTGGAATAACTTTTCTTGGGGTTTATTAGTAAGGGTGTATGTGTTTTTGGCTATTTGTTTTTAAAATCGAAATAATTTTATAAGGCGTTCCTTTCATCTTGAATGTATTACAATTAATATCAAATTTTATTCCCGGGTTATTAATTGCTTAAATTGCAACTCTACTAACTATTAGAACAATTGTTATTAATTTTATAAATAATATCAAACCAATATTGACACAGTTGTTGAAAACGTTTATAATTATGTTTAATTTCGTCTTGTTACTTGAACTGATGAAGAGCAGCGGTGACTCAGTGGCAACAGCCCCAACTAAGAGAGGAGGCCTGTGTCCCAGCAGTGGGAACATTATAGGCTGATTAAATTCCTTGAAAAAATAATGAAAAAAAAAACTAGTTCAACTTACGAAACACTCAATCTAACACAGTTTTTATTTTTAAGATCACCACTATTACAAGTTAACCTAGGGAGTTACGTCAATCGTTAAGAATCACTGACAAATGATCGCGTCAAAGAATACACCTTTTTATATAAACGTATAAAAACAAGAAACACAACCCGTATCATTCAGGCTAGAACTAAAATACCACAATATGTACGCATTGTCTTAAAAAAAGACAAATGAATGTATCATTTTTAACAAATTACTTAATGAAAACCGGCAGGTTGGAAAACAATTTGTATCGCGTCCAATATCCACACTGCGGTTACCGAACTGTTACCAAGCTTATATAATTTTCGAATCTGGTTTTGGTCTTACTATACTTTTTATACACTGACTGATGTACAGAAAAGCATTCAAGCCCCGGTCAATATCAATATTGTAAGGATATGTCATGCGTAAGAAGTGATAATGTTATGATCTCGACCGGTTTTTATTATCTTTAAATATAAAATAATATTATCCTTTTCGCGGTGGTCATGATACCCAGTAGAATACCCAGTGGGGCAAAAGGAACAATATATTTTCAGTTTTTTTTTTTCATCGACGCGCAGTGTGTTTCTCTAGAACTGATTTGTTGAAATTTTTCATCGGTGCATGTAAAAAAAAAAGAAAACATACAATCATCCGAACATAGTACCTCCACCTTTTTGTGCAGTCGGTAAAAATAAATTTGCTGTTCTGTTCCAAACATTCTGACCGCGTAGGTATTGCACTTTTATAGGAAACAGGTGTTTTTTTTAATAACCGACGAACATTCTGTTTTTTTTTTGTAAACTTTAGACTTGATGGGTATCAATATCTAAACACGCTAAAACAGATTTCCCAAGTCATACTTTAAGTAACAATACTAACAGCGCTCGTTGACCTCCCAAAAACATATCAAATCTTTTTATTTTATCGTGTTTAGATATCGATACCCGTCGCGTCTGCGGAATTCAGCTAGCCAATTTAAAATACCCTGTATATAGCCATACCATTTTTAGTATATTTTCAAATTCAAATGGGCCCCGCCTGCTTCCAACTTTTATTTAATTTAAAATGGGCTTGTTTTTAGCTTTTCAGTTTTTTTAAGTAATGTTTTATACCGCAGTCTGGTTTTTTAATATTTAAATAACTTTTTTTTATTTCCGGCTTTTTAGTTTACAAATGTGAAAGATTTCGCAGGCGATTTAGTTCTTGTACGTGTTTTTTACGATTTGTCACTTCGAATTACTTTTAATCATATAAGTTGTATACTTTTTTTTTGTAATCACCGTTTACCCCACTTGACATAGTTTGTTGACTTTCATTTTTTTCATTTTCACAATATGGCGTCCAGTAGTCGCCATATTAAATTTTCACTAACGTCATGTCTTCACTGACACTCGCCGGACTAAGAGGAATCGATTGATGTGTGAATCATAAAAATCGGCCCAGGCGTTTGGTCTGTATAGTGCTTCAAAGGAACATAATACATACATAGGCTGATAAACACATTACCACTCCTTTGCATCGCGCAGTCGAGTAAAAAGTGCCCCTATGATACTTTTTACTCTAGTAATTGGTTGAACATGTAACATCATAGTTATACGGGTTAAGTTGAACATTGTTAGTATTTGACGTAAGAGTTTACGTCAAACACTAACCTGACTAAAAGTAGATACTATTTCACGAAGGCATTCCGATATGCATAAAAGGTATACTTATAACTGTCTGCACGCGACTTCGTCTGCGTGAAATTTCTTGTTCCCCCGACCCACCGCGTCGCATCGCATTGCTTGCCCGCGATGCTACTTCGTTTTAGCTCAATCGTTCTTTATGACTTTTTACTTTTAGCTCGACTCCTAAGGGACCTCCTAACATGATGTTAAATAACCTCAAGTATTGGGCTATTAAATGCAATTAAATTATTTTCGACATCCGACGTGTAGTTCTAGAGATTAGCGCATTCAAACAAAGAAACTCCTATGTTTTATTATATTTCTAGCTTCTTCCCGCGACTTCGTCTGCGTGAAATTTCTTATTCTTTCACCCACCCCGTCGCATCGCATCGCCTGCTCGCGCTATTACTTCATTTTCGCGGCGTTTTTCTGACTTTTTTGTTTTTGCTCGGCTCCTAAGGGTCTTAGCGTGATGTTAAGTATTGCCTTCCTCAAGAATAGGGCTATCAAATGCAAAACGAACTTTTCAAAGCCGACGGGTCGTTCCAGAGGTTAGCGCGTTCAAACAAAGAAAAATCAAAGAAAATCTTCAGCTTTATTATTGGTTTATATATATATAAACCAATAATAAAGCTGAAGATTATAATTAAAGATATATATTTAGATAGAATACATATAGATAGATATAGATATTATTGATCACTCTAAAGAAAACATTCCTTGCTCCATACGTGACGTCATCCTACATTGTCATATTTCTTGTCATAATAATTAAGCGACACTAATGATCCTACAAAGGCAGCTTTGTGAGGTGGTAAACAAGCCTGAGAAAAAAAATTAAATGATTGTGTATAAACAATTGTATTAAAATATGAAAAAAAAAATGTGAGAACAAGTTGTTAACCTAAAATATACATTTCAATAGAAACTTATGTTTTATAATAAATCTTCGTTTCTTTAAAGGATTCCGTAAAGTTTTTTGTTAGACCTCAAGAAACATGTTCTATAAATGTTATGTATTTTTTTTTGTTCTTTGTTGGATTATTTTTTTCCTATACGATCATCTTAGTCGACGTTGTCCTTCCTTTCCAAAAAAACATTTTACAAAAAAAACACTGACAAACTGACTTCCGAAAAAACACAACAATGTGAAAAATAACTTTAATTTCGGTTATATATTTTGTTATAAAAAGAAAATATTTCAGTTTTTGTATGTGTGTTTGTTACGTTTTCACGCAAAAACGGCTGAACGGATTTGGATGAAATTTAGCACATGGAAAAGGCTATTTTTTTTTCATCCTGGATCGCAGGCGAAGTCGCGGGAAATAGCTAGTATTAAATAATCGTAATTGTCGTCCGCGACGTTCATTGTAATTATGTAAAGGATAACAGTAACACTGATGAAGTCTAGCAAGGACGAAAACAATAGACAACAATTTAGAATTAAAGTAGAACATAGCATTATTATTTTATGCAAAGTAAGATCTAATTAGCTTATGATTAAACCTAGAAGGTTAAATCCTATGCTAATTAGATAATTATTTTGTTCTAGATTTAATTGTGAAAATAATTAGACAGATTTTCTTTCCTACTTTGATTACCTAGAGATTAATTCAATTTACATAATTATTTGTTTTGTAATATTATAAAGGCGAAAGTTTGTGAGTGTGTTTGTATGTTTGTAACTTCTTCACGCACAAACGGTTGGACCAATTTTGATAACATTTGGTATGGAGGTATCTGACACCCTGGATTAACACATAGAATAATTTTTATTCCTATATTCCCACGGGATCGAGACTTTTACGGGTGAAACCGCGGGGCGCAGCTAGTAAATTATAACAGTTATACTAATAACTCTCTGTCGTAGGTAATTACCCCACACAAATTCGTATACCACACTACTTGCTGTGTAAACGACACTGACACACAAAGTTGATTAAGGCGACTACATGACCTAAAGCGCGGTCACTGTCGGACTGCATAGAAAAGAAAGAGAAGCGCGATGACACAACGTTGGTAATTTATTGCAAATATGAAGCAATTATCTATTTACAAAAACTATTTAATAATAAATAATCCATCATTGAATGCAGTTTTGCATTAGGCATTTAATAATATATTTTTAATTGTAATTAAAATTGTTAATGAAGGGATAAACTGCTTTTAAAGAAAATTAAGAGGTGTATTTGAACATTATTTTGATGCATTAATGTACACTCAGCGGCACGGAATCTTGGCCAAGCGCTTATCTCGCGATAGCAAAAGTTTTAAGTGTTTCTGATGAATGTTTGTTGTGCAGGTATGTCAAAAAATGTTTACTTTTAGTTCAAGAGGGTAATCCATTATGTTTAAGTGCACCACGACGAAACTTTCAATTTACAGTTGAATCGGATCACTTGAGCGACTAAGTTCACGTTTTAAATTTGTGTATTGTGAAAAGTTTACTGTTCGGTTTTTGAATTATTGTGATTTTATGCTTTTAATTCAATAAGTAAAGTTGCTTTAAAAGCAATAAAAATGCCTCTAACACCAGCACAGGTTTCACAAGCCGTTGCGTTAATTAACCAAGGGCTGACACAGCGTGAAGTTGCTACTGCTCTTAACGTACCACGGTCATCAATGCAGTATGCCCTTAAAAGATACCAGGAGACAGGACAGTACACCCGCAGGCCAGGCAGTGGAGGCGTAAGGTGCACATCGGCCCAAGACGACCGCTTTATTGTCTTGGAGATTTTGAGAAACCGCTACCTGACCGCTGTTGAGATACGCCAGCGGCTTCAAATTGTTAGAGGCGTTAATGTTAGTGAGCGTACGGTGAGAAGACGAATGGAGGAAGTCAATTTAAAAGCTTGTAGACCAGCACGAGGTCCAGAACTTCTCAGACAGCACCGAGTAGCTCGACTTCACTTCGCACGAGAACACATTAACTGGACCCACGAGCAATGGGCTAGAGTACTGTTCACAGACCAGTGTCGAATAGCTTTACGTTCTCCAGATGGTCGAGAACGAGTGTGGCGAAGAAGAGGAGAGCGGTTTTTACCCATTACTACCACTCAAACAGTGAGTTTCCATGGAGGCTCAATAATGGTATGGGGAGGTATAAGTTCTGATGCACGTACAGAGTTGGTTATCATCGATAATCGGCTAACAGCTGTTCGATACATCGAGGAAGTTCTTCAGGAACACGTAATGCCATATTCGGGGTTCATTGGACACGACCAATTCCTCCTAATGCACGATAATGCACGCCCACACGTTGCACATTGTGTTGAAGAATATCTGGAAGAGGTTGGCATACAAAAATTGCAATGGCCAGCTCGTAGCCCAGACTTAAACCCAATTAAGCATATCTGGGACATGCTCAAAAGAAAGATAAAGTCCAGCTCCAACCCGCCGGAAACTCTAAACCAGCTCCGAACTGCAGCGCTGGCCGCTTGGCGCAGTATACTGCAAGTTGATGTCCGAAACATCATCCAAAGTATGCCAGATCGAATGCAGGCAGTTATCAGGGCTAGAGGAGGAAACACCCGATATTAAAACGTATAGACAATAACGAAAAAGACCTTATTTTTTATTTTTTAGTGTTTTTAAATTTATAGTGAAAAATTCCTAATTTCAGTGAAAGTGCGTGATTTTAAAAACTGATTTATTGGTGAGGTAATCTTTTAATTTCTAAGTTCTTAAAGCATAAGAGACACGTATTAAAGCCACTTACCCTTAATTTATTGTCATAAATGCAAATGCAAATTTTTTTATGCAAATAATCAGCAAAATCACGAGTGGCCAAGTTTCCATGCCGGTGAGGTATATTTATTTATGATTTCAGTTCCATCACTGTATTAAAGTAAGACTTGAAAATATCATAATTTTTTCTTTGGTCAAAAGTATTTACGGTTTAAGAGATACACTGCTTTAAAAAACCAACTTTTTGACCGTTTTCGGGAACCTCCGCCTTAAACACGAATTTAATTATTGAAGTTTCTTCAAAAACTACACATGCAAACTTAATACAATTCATATGGGAGCGTGGGCTTCCTCTTAATGATTTGGAAATTTTCCTCTAATAAAAGAAATTTCAGAATGTGTCTACAAATTTTACAATTTTATTTACGAAAATATCGATGAACATATATATATCGTCTTCATATATAATTATATTTATAATGAATGTATACAAAATATTGTAAAACATTTTTGAAAAGAGTAACAATGGAGTTTCTTGCCCATTCTTCTCCATACGAAACTACTAATTTAATTTTTATCTAATTTTGGAAGGGGCGACTAGAATCAATTCTATTTTTTGTACACTTCGACTTTCAAAAGTGCCTTTTATGTGCCTATTTGAAATTAATGATTAGACTTTGATTTTAACTTTTAAAAATACATACAGACGAACATAGAGTCTCCTCATTTCGTGAAGTGTGTTAAAAAAATGATGTGCAGTGTTAGTGAGTCGGAGAATTCGAGTACCCTAAGCAGTCAGCATCTCTACCACGAATCACAGAGTCGCTTCGGCGGCTGCTAGATTGCGGCATTGTCAACACTTTCCATAGGTGCAGACAAGACATCAAGCTACTACATTCTGTAAAATTTTTCAACTTTATCGCTACAGCATAACGTTCAAGATTGATTGCAAAAATTTGACAGTTTCGGGTAGTTTGATGTGCTGGCGTCTGTACAACCAAGCGTGTCACGTGTAACATATAGAAACTGCGGCATTGAGAGCGATCCGTGACAAACGTGATTTGTGCGATGAACACTTTTTTAGCGCCACGAATTTTATTAGTACTGCCGTCTGCTGATGCTGCGCGCACGGTGATTACTGTGCTCTGTGCCCGCTACCAACATTGATGAGTCTCAAAAAATAATCACGGCATGAGCTTGTGAGATTCATGTATGTATACGTGTACTTGTTCTTGTAGCTATAATAATATCGTTTATTGCGGATCACACATAAGAGAACATCGTTTTAAAATCACCGCACAGAACCACTCATATTAAAATTCAACACTACCTTGCCAGTACTAGAAAATATGATCTACGTAGGTTTGTAAATAACTAATTATAGAAACAGATTTTATCAGTACCTATCCATCTTTGTGGTATGAAGTTTCTTTGTTTTGTTTAAAATTAAAAATACGACAGTATTTTTTTTTTCTGAAAATCTGAATTGAATAGCGTCATGACGTCATAGATGTTTAGATTTTTATTTAGTCTCATTTTTTTTTCTACCGAAAACTTTATACCGCTAACTTTTTAGGGTATAGAATTCTGATCAAGTCTCTAATCAGTAAACCATAATCATTATCATCCTGTTGTCTTATCCCAATTTATTTTGGGTGAGCGAAGCGTGACTTCTTCTTCTATACTTCTCTATAAGTCGTCATCTCAGTATTAAGCCCCTTTTTAGCCATTTCGTCATTCACACAATGCAACCATCGTTTTGTCTTTCTCTACTCCTAAAATCATCCACATTCATACTCGAAACTTTCCTCACGTTATAATTTATCTGATCAGTATAATCAGTTATTAATACTGCAGTGTTACCTCTGCGGTTAAAACCCCGCCACTTAGGTTAAAACCTCTTTTTCCAAATGATGTCTGGTCATTAATGTTTTTCAAACGGAATTAATTATCGGAATTTATTATTATTGATGGAAAACCTTGTACAGACGCCAGCACATCAAGCTACTACAATCTGTCAAATTTCTTTAATAGATTTTCAACTTTATCGCTAAAGCATAAGGTTCAAAGTTGATTGGGAAAATTTGACAGTTTCGGGTAGCTTGATATGCTGGCGTGTGTACCTTGTAATCTATTTCCTAATTACTGCATATACCTGCATGATATAATAAGCATGCACTAATCGCCGCCAGCGTGCGATGTCTGAAGTCTTGATGTTGAGCTACGCATCATAAGTTGACTACACTGACTTCTTCAAATCTGGTACGTAATTCTTATAATTTCCAGCCTTCTTCTCCCTCGGCGAACTTTTCCCCTTTGTCTCTGGTGTAACACTTTATTTTGTAAAAAAAAAGTGTTAAAAAAAAAATAAAGTCAAATAAAATAAAGTGTTAAGTCATAAAGGGCGCATTCTTTTTTTTTTTCACGGATACTGGATCATCTAACAGGCTTGCGAGTCCAAGGTGTTGCATTTGTTAGATCATTCATTTTTATATAATTAGAATATTGTTTGTTGGATAATGCCATTAATTGTCACATTTACGAAGCTTTGAACCAACGTACAAGTACCTAATTTGACTAGATATTGTGTTTAAAAAAAAACAACATTCTTAACTTTGAGTATAAGTTATTAAGTAATAGGTAATTATTTTTTACTTGTAGTATAATTATCTTAGACTAGCTGTGCCCCGCGGTTTCACCCGCGTTAATTTGTGGAAGAAACCTAATAAAATATATTCCATTACTTTAATTCCCTTACTAATAAACGTTGTATAGCGTCTGTATAGTTACACAACGCTTTGTCTTCTTCTTTCGAAAGTCAAATTACTGACGACTGAAAGAGAGAAATCGGTGTGTAACTATTCATCGGACATAATACGTTTATTAGTAACGGGGTAATAGTATTACTTAAGATTATTACTTATACTCTCATGACCGGCCGCCTTGCGGAGTTATTTTAAAACTATGATATCTCCTATGATATTCATTGAAATCAAATGATATCAGGTCAATTTTGTTCAAAATTAATTACTTGTGATGAATAACGTATTTATTTGGATAAGGATTAATATCATGTTTCTAAAAACACCTTCGCATATAATATCAGTACAGATAATAATGTATAAAAGTCAGCGTGTAATAAGTTATTCACCAACATACAACATTATTTTAATGATAGCAATTCCTATAATAATTTTATATTGATTCATCGGCCTGTGGCTGCATATTGATGCTCCTTGGTGATCGGAGAACGTATCATTTATTAAATCTGACGGGTCATCTGTAAAACAAATGAATATTAATTAATTATCATAATGGTCGACCGATAGCTTGTCAACACTTGGTTAAATGGGGAAGGTAATTTATTTTTAATTGATAAGCAGTTTTTTGTTGGGGGCTTGTGGCTAAATAATAACAGGCGCACGGGTCCATCAAAGGTTAAGCTACGCTTGTCGAGGTCGGTCCATGGATGGGTGATGGGTTTTTGCACTGTTTTCCTTCACTGTTGTGGTAGCAGTGGTGATAAAGGTGATAAAAATTGATAAAGGCATTAAGTCCGCCTTTGTACAGTTTTTACTTGTGCATAAAGTTTTAATAAATAAATTAATAAAGGGAAATAATTTACACAAAGTAAAGCGCCAGTCTAGGTTCGAGCCTACGACCTACAACTCCTAAGTCGCGGCTGTTACTACTACACCACCACTGCTCCCACTGTGTGTCTATCCGGAAATTGTTGGTCAGGCCCATAATGGGCCTTACGAGAATTGGACACACAACCCGAAGCAAAGGCTGTAGAGGCTTATCAATACTTCATCCATTTATTAATTGGTAAAACTAGTATAATAACAGACGTAAGGTGAAAACACATGGAAGTAACACTGCACACATCTCCACAGACTTTACTGCGTAAAGTAAGCGTTTCGCTAATGATGAACCTTATAATTATGCATAACTAATGTTCATAATCAGCTTTCACCGCAAAAGGCGGCCCTTACACCTAACAATACTAACCTTATCTAAGTACAAAACTAACATTACTAACAATTAAATAACAAAGAACACAACACAAAACAGAATTTAAGAACTACATGTAATGGATAAAATAAAACGAATAAATAAGTAATGTTCTTATTCGTATGCGACGTTAAAAGTAAAGTCAAAGTGCGGTCTATGAATGTTGCCCTAAAAGAAATCGCAAAAGATTAAGGAAATAATGGTGTAGGCTTATAAAGTTAATGAATAAAATCAGTTCTAAGAAAAGGCTTCGCCAGAATAAACTATCATCATAAAAACTTTGTCGACTGTATTAAATAAATCGTTGTTTTCCGCATTGCAAGGTACAATTGCCGTAGGTAAAGTAGCGGGCACACGTGACATTTCAACTTTATCGCCAAGGTTTAAAATGCATTGGCAAACCCCTTCACTCATGGGCAAAGATTCTAGGTGCATTTACATTTTTTTGTACCGTTACTAAACCACTCAAAACAAAATAGGGCCCACCCTAAGTTCATTTAGAATTTTGTCTAAAAATAAATAATTGTAAGCATTTGTGAAGTGAAGCACTAAACTTTGTTCTTCACATGTTTATGGGTCCATAAAAATGTTTCGAACGTCAATTTTTGCGTCGAATTCAAGTGGGTAGACAGAAAATGTGAAGTGCTTGAAAAAACACTTGTTGTACAGACGCCAGCACATCAACCTACTACAATCTGTCAGATTTCTGTAATAGATTTTCAACTTTATCGCTAAAGCATAAGGTTCAATGTTGATTGGGACAATTTGACAGTTAGGTGTAGGTTGATGTGCTGGCGTCTGTACGAATTCTTTCACTTGTGTTCTCAGTCCGATTCCAAGCGTTGACGTTACGTCACATTCCGTCACAGCTTATTTTTTATTTCAGTGTTAATCGTGGTTACTATGCCTGGTTTATGTCGTCAGAGACAGTCATGGAAAGCGCACTAGCTGTTGCTATGCTTCAGGAGAGAGGCTCTCAGTGATCTGTTGCAATACGTCTCGGCGTATCGCGACGAGTAATCCGAAACGTGTGGAAATGCTTTCGGGAGACCGAGAGTATAGCTAGGAGTCTAGGAGGCCTGGATCAAGAACAATTAGAGCCGCAACATCCAAGGAAGACCTGTGCATCAGGTTAACTGCGCGAAGAGAGCATACCGTAACCGCCCGGGCCGTACATAACCGGCTGCGATAATCTACTGGTACAAGAGTTCGTGATAAAACCATTCATAGTCGTCTCCACAAAGATGGTCAACGTTCACGAGTGTAATAGATTATCCTAATTATAGGTATTGTTATTGTTATCATTTTACTGTTAAAACTTGATAAAATAATAATGTTTTGCATAACCTAAATATTAAGGAATAATGTAGCAAAACATAGAAAATGTTCCAAACGGATATCCACCTTTTATTGCGTTGATATTTTGGATGACGGTAGATAGAAACGTCAAAGTTGTTCTGTTCACGACTATAAAAGGAGGAGCTCCCAGTGGCGGGGATCATTCTTGTTCGAGACATCGACCAGAACGGAGCTCCGGTCTACAGTCAATTGATTAGTACTAGTGACGTTATTATGTGGAATAGATCGACCAGATGTCATGTAAGTTAAATTTTATTTTTATTATTATCTTGATTATTGATAACTATGGTTTCTGTAAATGTAATAATGCGGCCAATAATGCAAATATTTTAAAGTGTATAATGGGATATTCCTAGCTATTGTTATTATGTTGCTATTATTCTGAGTTCTCTTGGACCATTGTCCAAGAGGTATAATTAATTCATTTTTAAAATAATGATAATATTATATGGCAATGTTGATAAAATACTTTAATACTGTTTCCATGGAGTTTCTTGTCCTTTTTCTCCATGATGACCTAGATTTGGAACGGACAAATAGTTTTCTTATTAATTACTGACAAGCCTAAATTGAAATAAATGTCTAGCTTGTCTTTCTGTGATTTATTTCATAAAATCCTTTCCCTACATACCATATGCATAGTTACTTTTACACATATTAAACTTTATTTATTTTTGATCTGCTGGACAATGATCTGCTAAGTTCACTCACATGCATACATACGGTCCGAGCCACACAAAGATCATTTTCTGAGACCAATATCACAGTTTTGCCATTGCCAGCTATGAGTCTCTATTTCAACCCCCATCGAGCATTTATGAGATCAATTGAAAAGAAGCCTTAAGAAAACTATACACAACCATGTTTACAATCAACAGGAGCTCGCAAACGTGCTAAAACACTGTTGGGAACGAATTCCGGAACAAAACGTTACCCATTTTATTGAAAGTGTACCAAAAAGGCTTAGAGGGTGCATACAGTGCAGAGGAGGCTTCACTCGCTGCTAACCATAACAATTATTATCAAACGGTTGCAGGAAATGGGCGATAGAATAAGTTTATTTTTCAAGCTAATTTCCCTTACAACTAAGTGATTTTTTGTATAAATCGATACAAATAAACAAATTTTACCATTGATTATGTTTAAACAATTTTTATATCTTTTCTGCAAACATATCTATTCATAAAAATCACTTAATCATTCATATTTGTAAATAACAGCCTAAAAACTGGGTATTTTCTTTTGAGCAGTTTAATATTAATGTTGCTGATAAGAGCTAATCGCGTTCTAATAATTAAAGTAAGGAAAAATATGTGGGTAGCGGGATCGTCCGAAAGGGTTACCGCTGCCCCGGAACATAAAGGGCTAAGGAAGGAACACGGGTGGGTTTTAGTCAGTAAGAGTCTGACACTCCCTTCCGCTCCACCCAGAGCGGGAGGAGTCATTAGATGATTTCCCATCCACAAAAAAAAAAAAAAAAAAGGAAAAATATGTGCGATATTTGTATAAAAGAAATAAAATTAATCAGAATCTGTTGATAAATATCATGTCAACAGCTGAAGTAATTGGTTGTTATTTATTTTTGTCAACCAATTAAAACAGGCAACATGAGATTTTAAAGCACATTATGATGGTTTCAGATTTTATTTACATAATAACTAATGAATAGCAATAAAGCCATATCTAACCAAAGTGTAACTACTACAAGTCTCCATGGAATACATCCTACAATATGAAAATCTCTAGAGATTACAACGGCGTCACTTGTTTTGACAGACGGGATGTAAGATTCTAAGATGTCGTACATATAATATTGGACTTGATTTTGATCTGAGTGATTTATTGAAGCTGATAAGAGTCGTGGTGGTCGTTTGGGACTTGTTTGTTATATAGAGGGTAATGCAAAGAATGAAAGTACCTACCTACAGCTGCTTTAGGAACTAATAAGTTAGGTACGGTAATTTCGAACACCCGCACCCCAAGTACGTAATTTTCTATAGCAATCCGAAGAATTTTCAAGGAGATTCATAATTTATTAGATACCTACTTCATTTATAGGTATTTTAAAAAAACGACTGCTCGACTGCCGTAAATAACGAAACTAAATAAACAGTCCGTTCAAAGTTATTTTACCTCTGACAGCAGCAACCGAATAGCAACCTTATTGCAACGAAAATAAAGATTATTGTGATTTTGACAGACTTGACAATGGCAGCAACTCAATACCAACCTTATTGCAACGACAATAAAGATCACTGTGAATATGACAGTGATGTAAGATCAGAGGTAAAATTACTGTGAACTGGCTGTAGGTGAATTGTCAAAATGAAAGATGGTGTTACCCAATTTTACCCCACAGGTCTATAATATATTTTGTAAATCGTTTATGTACACACAGTTAGCAGCAAAATATTAAGTTAATCGACACGATTTTGTCTTTTATTTATGACTGAAATAATTGAAGGTTCAGAATGACAATTAAAGTAAATAAATAATTATTTAAATAAGTAAATCTGTCAAGACAATTACTAATAAATACATGCGAGATTGTGTAGAGTAACTACACAATCTCGCAAAAAAACTCGCAGGCAAAAAGTACAAATAAAAAGATCAATAGAACGTAAGCACCTACTCTTAAAATACAAAAGGTTACAAAACTTTTCACTGGATTTGTGGACCGACTTCTTTTTGCCCCAAAACGGAAGTCAATTTCCCTTATGAATATGTAAAAAGAGGGGCCTATGGACTAGGGCCCTTTAGGATGTAATTATAGAATTCGGACCCTGGACTTCGACCCTTCCGGCGGGGTCTATAAAAGTGCTGAATAAAATACGAAGGGGCAAATAGATTTTTTTTTGGATTTTTTTCTGTTGGTTACATTTTTAGTGTGCGGGTTGTGTTGTAAAGTCGTGGTATTCGTGGTTTGGGTATTTTGAATAATTATTACAAGAGAAACAAATACTGGTATTCAGCTGCATCCGGTTAGACTGGAAGCCGACCCCAACATAGTTGGGAAAAGGCTAGGCAGATGATGATGATTACAAGAGAAACAAACGAAGAAAGAATGGGTGGATGGACTGTGTGAATGATGATATGGTTAGAAAGGGGGTGACTACCGAGATGACGACTAATAGAGAATTATGGAAGATTTGACATGTTGCGTCGACCGCAAATAAATTGGGATAAAGGCAGGAGAATTAATGAATTTAAAGAGAAAGAATATAATACGGAAATATACAAGTTAAACGTAGATATAGTCGACCTCGAGATTGCTTTATCACTTTTGTCAACTTCAACTTCACTATCTCAAGTTGAAATCATGGAATTTATATGTACTTACTATCTACACATATATCGCTCATTTGAAGAAACATCGACGTAATCTATTTGTTCCCAAAAATGAGTTAAATATGACAAAGCACTTAGAAAGACAAATAGACCTTGTCGTTTTAAGACGTACAATAAGATAGTTATTTTTTATTATACGACTATGCACATGTATAGTACATGAATCATCACTGAATAAGCTAAATTCGTACATATGTGTTTTATAAGGAGCTGGCTCTTTTCTTTGACAGTTTTGAATGTTATCCATTTTTGCTTTGTCCCTGTTATTTATCGAAAGGTCTTTGTAAAATCTAAAATGGTTCCTACTTAATGGAAGTACTTATAAAATGGACCCCTACTTCAAATCTACTTTCGATTCCGTTTGATATACCTAAGATCCTTTAGTGTTTTACTCATTAACATTCCCTTAAGAAAAATTTTGAATTTCTGTAAAAGAATATGATCATTCTGATGCTAGGAATTGACACTATTGACAGCTCACTTTACATAATTAAGTATTCCCGGTGAGATTTTTACAGAATAGGTTGGCAGTTGTTTGTATCATTATTAACAGTGCCGCCGCTGAGAGAATGCGTTCTATACACCTGTCAGTTTCATACAAAGGAATACGTGTTTTACGAATTTGATCTTTATTAGTTACTAGCAATACCACGCAGTTTCACCCACATAAGTGTCGATCCCGTAAGAATATCGGGATAAAAAGTATCCTATATGATATTCTGATGTATAAGCTATATTATTGTAAAGTTTCATCAAGATCCGTTCAGTAATTTTTGCGTGGCGAAGTAACAAACATACAAACACACTCACAAACTTTCGCCTTTATAATATGTATTACCATTAGTGTGACTATAGAATTGTCGCACTGACAGGTATCAGGCACGCATTGTTTCGACAGCCGGACTGTAAATCTTCGATTCACTGTACCACGTCAAAAACGTCAAAACATGGTCGCATTTATATTTCGTTTTGACACTACTGGCACAACAACTTATTGACTTGACTTGGTTGTCATGCTAACGCTGTTATTATTGTGTGAGCCGATTCCAAGTAATTTAGCCATTTCTACACCCACGGGCAAACTTATATAGCTTCTATCCCTATCTTTACCGACAATTAAAATACCAAATCAGTAGCTACTGAAATAACCTTTACCTCGAATAATTCCCGAAAGAGCGATATAAATTTATGCCAGACAGTAAACAGATATCTTTACTAAATTGAAGGCGAATTCATTTGTAATAGTAAACTTTTGTATAGGTAATAACATAAAAGGTAAATATTAATTTAATGATTAAGTTTGAGTAGGACTTATTTTATATTAAGATAAAGTAATTAATAATCCGAACCTGTAGGCATAGAGTAAGGCCCTTCCTACACAAACGTTTTTCTTGCCGTGAAAAACTGTTTATTCCGGCGTGTGTAGGCACGGTCGTCAGTGTTGTATGGATTACTATGGAAGCTTGTTGACTGACGGACACGCTTTTTCTACGGCGCGGTTTACAACAATACGCCGTACCGTAAAGAAACCGTGCCGTGTATAACGGGCCTAAACGTAACGTAAATTCGAATGAATTTAAAATACCTACTCGTTTCTTCCATTATCCCCCTTACTAATAAACGTATTATATCAGATGAATAGTTACACACTGATTTCTCTCTTTCAGTCGTCAGTAATTTGACTTTCGAAAAAGAAGACAAAGCGTTGTGTAACTATACAGACGCTATACAACTTTTATTAGTAAGGGAGTATATGTATTTGGTTTTAAGACTATTCGTATCTATGGGTGATTATTCTTCTTTTCAAGTGGATGGTAAATTGTTAAATGACTTGAGCCTAGTATGTAGGTAAGGGTAACAATCAATTATTAATATTCGCTACATGTTTGCGTCTGGGCGCTCCTTGCGGAGCTCCACATCGCTGTCAATGTGGTGAAGCAGTCGACTGCCTCGGACACCATGGCCTATCCTGCAGCAAGAGCGCTGGTCGGATGGCACGGCACGCCAGCATTAACGACATCATCCGTCGGGCTCTTGTCACCGCCGGGGTGCCAGCTGTTTTAGAACCCAATGGCTTGGCACGTGACGATGGGAAGAGGCCAGATGGAATGACAATAATGCCTTGGAAGTTAGGTAGGCCTTTGGTGTGGGATGCAACTTGTGTCGACACCCTCGCGCCATCCCATCTTCCTAGCACGGCGGGCTGTGCTGGGGCGGCTGCTGCAGGAGCAGAAAACCTCAAACGGCGCAAATATAACAACCTTTTTGGGAGTTATATGTTTGAGCCGTTTGGGGTTGAAACTCTAGGGCCTTGGGGCCCGAGTGCTCATCGAATGTTTCGAGACATCGCCAAGCGGTTGGTTGACTCTACACGTGACCAGAGGGCTGGCCTATTTTTAGCCCAAAGAATAAGCATTGCCATCCAACGTGGTAATGCTGCCAGCCTTTTGGGCACTTATCCCATTGACAGCGATGCGGACGAATTTTTTGATGCCCTATGAGCTCTTGTCTTTTTTTTTTTTTTTTCTTTTTCCCTTTTTTTTAATACACTTGTATATAATATATATATTTTAGATTGTAAAATACTTCCTATAGATCATTATATTAATAAATTGACTCAAATAACTAACAAAAAAAAAAAAAAAAAAAAAAAAAAAAAAAAAATTATTAATATTGAAGTGTTTTCAGAAAATCTATAGGTATTATAAGCTATAGTAATGCTTAGGAGAGGGGCTTGTGGCTAAGTAATATCAGCCGCACGGGTCGATCGATCAGGTTAAGCTACGCTTGCCGCGGTTGGTCCGTGGATGGGTGACCATCTTTACATACCAAGACCCCTCCGTGCCTCGGAAAGCACGTTAAGCCGTTGGTCCCGGCTGTCATTCGTGGATCTTTGACAGTCGTTACGGGTAGTCAGAAGGCCTAAAATCTGACAACCAGTCTTACCATGGGGTATCGTATTACCCAGTAACTGGGTTGTGGAGGTCAGATAGGCAGTCGCTCCATGTAAAAGAAGCCGACCCTAACATAGTTGGGAAAAGGCTAGGCATATGATGAGTAATGCTTAGGATACTAAATAAGAGCCAAAATGCTAAAGGGTAGTTACTTCAGAAATCGCTCGTGTTTTCTTTGAGCGTTCGTGCTAGGGCCTCTACTAAAGAATAATCAGCCTATAATTTTCCCAGTTCTGGGACACAGTGACACAGGCCTCTTCTCTGTGCGAGTGATATCAGGAAATTTTAAATAAGTAAGTACTTTTTTTCTGGGGTCTCTTAGCCGTTATCAGTTGTTTGGCGTCAACGCCAACTTCAAAAAGAAATTTGCAAAACTGCAGTGAGAAGTGAGCGTTTCAATCACGTTAACTCAACATCCATAGCAACCATTTTGACGCGAGGTGCGGCAAGTCGCTCTACGTGCCGTTTGTAGGAGGCTATACGAGGCTAAAGCCTAATGGTTTGTCTAATCGCGTCAACCTGATGCAATTGTGGTTAAAGTCACTTATAATACCAAGGAGATTGTTGTTTTCATATTAGAACAATAGGGACTACGTTGAAAAGATTCATGTTTCTTTACTTTTACCAGAATCAATACCGTTAAGGTAGGTATCATAAAAACTGTTTGCTCTATGGCAGAAATAGTTACGTTACGGTGGTAGTCTTACCCTGAACGATCTCAATATTATTCATTAATAATATTCGTAGTATCCCTGAATATCGTAATAAAAACAGTCCCATTAGCCGGCCATGCCTTGGCTTCCACGTCCTATTTATAACGGTTACAGTAACCCAACCATAATGTGCTCCCCAAAATATTCGCATCAATGAAATTTAAACAGAATTAAGGCTATAAATCATGTGCCATATTTAGTACGCAGCCAATAATTTCCCTAGGGTTGGCTTCCAATACCAGTCTAGTGTGATCCTTTGTGTTACTGGCTTTATCTATATACGAACGTAAGTTCGCCAATGGGAAAGCAGAGATCTAGATTATCGTCATTACACGGGCTTCGGTTTTCCCGGAACGTTTCAAACGTTTCGGAAATATGTAAGCCAAAAGTTTAGATATACTATTACGGAACTATTACTTCTTGTTTCTAAGGTACTTTATTTTGTGTATTTGATTTCATTACCACTGCTCTCAAAACGGTGAAGGAAAACATCTTGAAGAACTCGGTATGTCCTAGAACCAAACAATTCGAAGACATGTCATATTACATCCTACCTCTCACAGAGAGGAGGCCTGTATCCCAGCTGTGAGAACCTGATAGCTCCGTGATGAAAACGTTATAGTATCGTTATCTATTGCTAGCTTAAATATAGATGTAACTGTGAACCAACTAGTTTTACATAGAGGGGTCGCGTTAAAAGAACCTGTACGAGAGTCGATACTTACCTATAAGTAGGTATAGGTATATAAGTACGTATCCTTGAGGGGCAATTCCTGTAATTGAAAACGTTCAAATTCAAAAACTAGTTGCAATCTCATCTCGGCAACAAGCAATGTCAAAAACTATACGTAAATCAGAAATATTTTTGACAGATAGAGACTGAGATTAAAATGCGAGCGTAGTTAAAATACGGGAATCGCCCCTTTGGAAGTTAGCCCTGTTTCATACATAGTTGACCGGCTAATATTTTTAAAACGGCATGATTTAACTCCTCCCTTCTCGTGTTATTTAATGGTGTTCCTAGGTACTTCCAAGACCCTATGATATTACTGATTTAGGGTTGATTAAGCATTAGGCCCAATGATCTGTGGACCACAATAACCACTACGCCAACCAGAAGGCGTCGCGACAGACCCCGTAGAAGATGGCGGGACGAGCTGGTGAAAACAAACGACCAGTGGTCCACTTAAGCCCTGGATCGAAAGAGATGAAAGTCACGGAGAGAGGCCTTTGCTCAGCAGTGGGATAATGCAGGCTAACAGTATTCAGTAAGCCTCAGGGATGGTCCGAAATCACAAACGCGCAATAAACAATGCTTTTCTGTGTGTGAAACTATGTTTTGCCGTATGACAAAACATAGTTCACCGGGGCCAGGGTTAGCTCTGATAATATTATGTAGGTATAAGAAATGTTAACATACAGCTGCTTTATTTCTAGATTTTATTACAATACAAGTCCATAAAAATATTGCTGTGACAAATAAAACAGGAGACAATATCTCGATCTCGACGTTTTCAGAATAATACCTATAACGAGTAGGTAATATTTATGACGGTTAATTATTTTGTTGGATTGTCAGCTGTCGAGATTTCAGAATACGTCCAACTTTTTAGCGTTCTGAATTTAACATTGTTGTGCACGTACCTACGTTTGTGTAACAATGAACCCTTGTCATTTCGTCATGTCAGTCTGTCTGTCACAGGAATGTTGTGTGGACGAAGTGACGGACGCCAACTCGTGTGCTTTGCTTATTTGTGTCAGGGTCGGGCTGTGTGCATACCGGAGTCAAAAGTTTGTTTACATAGACTATCGATCTAAGTATGTATAATTATTATAAATTAACGATGCCTCACGTACAATCTGTTTTATTTTTGCAAAACCTTACAGCGTACCTTTTTCTACTTATATGATTCATCTTTGTACTTATATTGAAATAAAGTCACGTTAAATTCCGTTTTTCGTCCCCTAACATCATTAAAATGATGAAGCACCAATCCTTACCTAAAAGACAAAGCAAAAACATTTCTAAGAGAAACACGTTGCTATGATTTTTTTTGTCAGGCGCCGGACGTCTTGTTACGATGACAAGATACAAATAATAAGGACTGTGACAGACTATTATTTTGCAGAACGTCAGTTGTCATAATTTTTGACGTGGGTGAAGTCGGTTGTTATAAGAATAAGTCCGTAGCGAAGCTTTCTTGTTTTATGAATAGAGAACGAATATTGCGTTTTCGGAGTGAATTTGTATGAGTCCCCAGAGTGAAGTATACACTAGTTCTCTGCATTATTCTCGTATCAATCTTTCAGTGGAGTCTTGTATTCATTTAGCTGTTGTAAGAGACTTTTCTATGGAGGAATTTGTTTATCTTAGAATATAAATATGTCATTTTTAAGGTGAATGATGACAGAATTGTTTTTATTTTGGATCTAGTGTGGCTTATTGCATACCTACGCATACCTACTTGACTAGCTTCTTACATAATTATAGTTATTTGCTGCGTTCAGTGTTTACAGTTTCCTTATTAAATACTTCATTATTAGTTACCGCATACCGGTAGTAGGTACCTAACTAATTCCGGGAACAGAGATAGTTGGGTGGAAATCATTGGCATATGTATTCTCGGCTTAACTATTGATCTGCCAATCAATAATTGCTCGATAGCGGCTCAAATGCCAATCACACTGATAGTAAAGTCAGGTAAATTGATTGTTAAACAAAATTAAATTGTATGTATATTCAAATCACATCTGTCATTCTTTACAGTAATTGTATGAAATGGCTTTATTTTCGGCCAATTGAGTGGCAATTTTGTAAACAATTAATTTCCCTAATTACACATTGTTTGTTAAACTAGATTTTTCAGTCGGAGTCTTGTACTTTTTTGCACATTAATTTACAATAATGGTAGTCCCATTCTTTTTAAATAATGTGCAAAAAAAGCCTTCAGGCCTTCTTCTTGAGTCTAAAACAGAATTTCCCTACTATCTCCCCTCCCAGAACGATCGATGATCTCAATAAAATTAATCCCCCTGCAATTAGGATAGCAATAATTAATGCTTTAAGCTAGTAAATCTAATTCTCGTCTCACATAATTAGATACAGTGTCCGCACAGCGTGAATTAACTTCGTTATAGTCCTTTTGAATAGGTACAATGATGGCGTCTTGTAGGATATTATGTTATAATAAGGGCAGAAGGTTAGTTTTTTCCCTAGAGGCAGTTGCGCTATTTCAGGACTTTGGACGTTTTGCATGTCTTGCTGGTCTATGGGGCTACAAGTACGACTGCTGAAAGAGGTTATCTTGGGTTCGATCCTAGAATGGGCAAAGCGTAAGCCCAGGCAGCACGGGCGATTTTTATAACGCGACGTTTTTTTTTAATCCTTTATATAAAAGAACCAGGTTCTTGATAATTAATTACAATCTAGTCTATAAGACTAATAAGCAATTTTAATCTAACTTAATTTTTTACGTGATAATTATTTTAAAATTTAGAATAGTGTTGATTGTACTTTTTTTGATTGATTGGAATTTTCATGACGCACTTGATTTTCAACTCTAGGCAGTAAGCCGAGCGTTGAAAATCCAATAAAGTACATCTCAGCGCGTTAAAAATGCTATTGGGTTTTAAATTCTCGACGCTAAGAAAAGCGCGAAAAAAAAACCACTATAAAATAAACGGTCCTCGAACGGTCTTATTGAGATGTTCCGTCAGAAACACTGCAGTAGCAGCTTGTGTTTAGATTTATGCTCGGGTAGTGTTAAGAGGCCCTAATAAGTACATGTGGACCAACGATGTTTGATCCACATTTGGACACGTTTTGCTTTCTCTTCTTATGCCTCTCTTTACTCTCCGCTGTCTATCAGTTTGGGGAATACAAGCATAACATACCAATTCCATTTTGACATAATCTCTTCTCAACCTTCAAGAGATAAGACCACCAATTTAGCCTTTACCGTACCATAAACACGCACATCTCGGCACTAAAACCTCCACCATCTAATGATATAAAAAACGGGCGCCTCCACCAACCTATAACTACAGTATGTCTTTAAAAAAGTGGCATAAATTTATTCATGAGTCGCTGATCGCGTTTCGGATAGGTCCCTTGTGGTTTTATTACCGTGTTTACTGCGGTTACGCGCCGACAACGCTGCTGTGCGCACTAAAATGGTGGCTCGAAGTGTAGTTGTAGATTTTGTGTAGTACTTGAACGTTTGTGGACGTTTTTGGTTGATTTAAGTGTTGGTGTGAGTGTGTGAGTTGAAGTCTTTATGGTAGGCGATAGTGATTTTGGCGATTCTTTTTTCTAATTTTGGTTGATTGAAAGTTCAAGTTATGACTGTTTATTACTTTGTGCCTTTTTTGTTTTTTTGTTTGCTTTTACGTAACTGAATCCATAATGGTTATTTAAATTTAATTATGTTTCAACCTCTACCTAAATCTAAAGTTTTGATGACGTGCCGCTGAAACTGTGCTAATAAATCTTAGCCAGTTCTCGAGGTTACAGTTTTTAGGGATACTACTTATTTCTCTTTGCAGTACAAAATCAGCAGCTACTAACAACAATAGTTGGAACACAGAATTACACAAACTGTTCACAATACATAGATCTAGGGGAATCCAAAGACAACACTCTACTAAGAAATAATTCGATACGAAACCCTAAAAAATCTGGATACAAAATGTAATTCTAAAAACGATTTCAAAATAAATTCAATGTGAAAATAAACGAGGTATATCCCAACAGCCTGTTTAACTTTAACCCAATGATAATGTCATATACGCCGCACAATCGTACCACAAATAAATTGCTCGATTTTATGTTTTTTCAAGCAATAAAATCGATAAAAGGTTTGCCATCAATGTACCAATGTTATGACCCGAAATATCATTTGTATACGAATTGCCTTTTCAAAAGTTTGCAAATGTGTACCGTAATGTATGTTAAATAATGTATGAAGTTGACAACGAAACGTGAAAGCCTATACTGACTAATGTTGCGCAAATATTTTTGAATGATGCGTGATTATGTGAACGCATCGCGGATTAAATATCGTTGTTTGCCTTTCAAAATGTTCATTGTACACAGGCAGTCTATACTGCATATACAATGAAATACAAATACTAGTTAATATACTGCAGAGATTCATATTGCTAACGATTTACTATGAAATCTTAACGTTTCCTAAATAAGTCGATAACAGTAAATTTTGACGAGTGAGGACCACCACCGAATTGGTTATTAATTAAGCTATAAAAATAGATATAGATATTATCACATCGAGAATCAGTCTCAAAATGATACACCCAAAGGTAGTATTTTTTAGGTTTTTTGCTTGCAAAAAACCCATATTCATAGACTACCAAAGTGAAACTAAATAAAAGCTTGTAAAATACCTTTGACTCAAAGAGAAACGTATTGACAGAGGCATCACCGAAAAGAATATTCCTCGTCAAAAAAGCTAAAGCATTCAGTTGCAAAGAAATCATACCATACATATATTCAATTCAAACACTAAAATGAAACGAGCAACAGAACACAGGAGAATTCCCCAAAAACACCCGAACATTTTTTTTCATAAAGCAGTTTTGAAATAATCTAGGGAACTGCCTTGAACCAGTCAGGTGCAAACAAAACATACTGTACGTTCAAAAAAATCTCTTCGTCCATAGCATTTTGATTGAAAACTCCACAAAGTTCGGAGTTCCGATTCAAATTGATTCCTGAATAAAAAAGTCGTTGTTATTTTGTGTTGAGACGCAACAAAGCCGTGCAAACTCATTGAAGCTGAATTGTTGGTTGAAGCTATAGTACTGTTATCAAAACGATATTGATGGAATGATTACGTTTTTGCTTCGATAAAAGGGACAATGGGGGTTTAATGAAAAATCTTCTAATAGATGTTGATACTCTTTCTCGGCTTCATCAATGTTATAAATATTTTGTCTTTGCGTTCTTTTGCCACTTTTTCTCGATTATTTGAATTATCTGCCATCATCACCATGACTGTGATGATGATGCATCTAATTTCGGCCACAGCATTTGCATTATATGGCTTCTAGTAACATTGGATGTAGAGAACTTCCATGAACTCTAGCTAATGCATGAACTCTGGAAATATAGTTAGCGTAATTTACATTGGCTAGAGCACCATTGACGATGCTATAACTTATTGTTGTAATTAGTTTAGCTTTGAGGTCGTCACGTTTTGCACCTATTTCAGAACTCCTTTTTTTAATTATTAATTTGACGTCATAATGTAATCTGTTATTGTCATTAACTAGCAGGATATCCAGAGGTTGCAGGGGGGTTCAGGGGATCAGACCGGAATAACTCATTATTTTAATAATGCTGTCTCACTCTTTTGTCTATTATTGAAATCGTTATATTCGCCTAACCACATCATGAAATGGTCATGTTTCTGATTTGTTGACAATGACATTTGAATAGTATTGTAACGTTCACACATACTGAAAATCGTATCTATAGTGTTTGGAGTATCGTATCTATAGTGCGTGATATGTGAGCGAACTCTTCTCAGTATGGACACTTTCGCGCGACCTATGCACCGTAAGCGTAATTTAAAATTTGTCTTCTGTGCTTACTTTTAATTCATCATCATTTTACTTTTACCTATCTTCATCTTTAACATCTAAAACAACCAAAGATGCAAGATGAATTTGTTCTACATTATCATCACCACACAGAGTTACATCCTCAACTAATTTCACCACATAATTACCGACATCGTAAACAAAATACTTTTAAAAATGTAAGTTAATTGTTGGCAACCTATTAGGAGCAGCTCTTTGATCAGTGAACGGAACGGATATTCGATGCTATATTTAGCTTCCCTTTTGAACAGGGATATTTAATTAATAATTTTTAATGTCGCCTTTTAGGGAAAATTCAAAGTATTGGAGTTAAAAGGATACCTCTATGTAGGTATATTTTTTATTTAACTAAAGATTGAAGAAGGAGCTATATATTTATGAAATAATGTCTGCGCCACATAGTTTCACTCGCATAAGTCTCGATCTCTTTAGTATATCGGTATATAAAGTATCTTATATCCTAATCCGGGTCATGGTCTACCCATGTGCCAAATTTCATCCAAATTCGTTCAGCAGTTTTAGCGTGAAAGCGCTACAAACAAACATCAAATCTTGTCTCATTATAATATTTCATTAGATAGGCTTTGTGAGATGATTCGTTTATACAGTCAAATGCACTGAATGAATTTGAACTAATTGTGGGTCGTTGAGGTTAAAAGAGCCTCCACCAGTGATGGTTCTGGAGTAAGTCCTTGGAAGGCTATGCTGTCAGCCCCGCTATGAACCATGCTGGCTAATGATTTTCGCATGACATTTTATAAAAGACGCTGCTTAAGTATTCTACCTTTATGAAAACTTAGAAAAGTAGATAGCAGAAATACGAGACAAACATTGATTTATAAAAAGTGTAGAAAAAAGCCACGGTAGGAATGAGATTTGACTGACAAGCCAAGTGACAAGGATAAAAATGTAAAAACGTAGACCATCTTCTAGGAATAACTATTAAAGTAATATAACACACTGTGGTTTTATTTACTCACTTGTAAAGCTTGTGCCGTTATAAGAAGAAGAATTGAATTAGTCTCAATCCAGTATGTTTCTTGAGGTTTCTGACATCATGTTTGCCAAATACGTTGATGGTCTCAAAAAGGATTGATTTGAAAGGGACATCAAAATTCTATTTTGAAATTTCTAATACTAAATAAACTAACAAAGAATTAAAATATGATACCCTACCCTAGCTAAAACTATTAACAAATTAAGATAGAAGAATTAGAAGTTTATCGAGTCAGTAATAATAATATGATTTACTAGCGTCCGTAGCCTGGCTGCGTTTCGGTGACCTCTTTGGAGAAACCGAAGGTTTTGTTTGTGCAATTATGGACGAAGTTATGATGACGAACAATTACCGGAGATTTATTGTGAAAGACGGTCAGTTGACATCTGTCGGGCATGCCACCGGCCGGGAGAATCAATCAGGCATATTATCTCCGGGTGTTCTCGTCTAGCTAATGGAGAATACTTGCATGGACACAACCTTGTAGCCAGGATATTCCATCAGCAACTTGCTCTGAAATACAGCCTTGTGGAATCGGAGGTGCCGTATTACAGGTATGTGCCCGACCCAGTTCTCGAAAACGGAAATATCTCATTGTACTGGGATGGATCCAAACAAATAATCATTATGTAAATTACGTCTATATTTTCTAAAAAGGCAGGCAGAGGTGTGTAGTAGGTACCTAATTTTCATCAGTTATGTTTATGTACCAATTAATACATAGGCACACAATGTGGCTCCTACTGAGACATAGCGAATGGAAAAACCGAGTTGCACTATGAACAATTGAACCGCGAACATGCTCAGCAATCGCGGTTTCGACTACTAGAATAACGAGGCAGTTATGATATGCATAATAATGGCATAATCAGCTTATAATATTTCCACTGCCTCCCCTCTGTGAGAGGGAGTAGTAGGCCATAATCCATGCGGGCCCAGTGCGGATTGGCGGATGTCGGATTCGAAGACATGTTCGACCTACAACTCGTATGTCGCGGCCGTTACCACTGGGCTACCACTGCTGTCAAATCTTACGTTATGATTATTATGAAATTTAGTATAATACATATAAAAATATATATTCTAATATTCAATTAAAGTTTACGTTATAAGTGTTAAACAATTAAATATCCTTAATACTATCCAAAATGTTACTTATTCCTGTCCGGGAAACAGTGTAGCCATGTAAGTAATTTTGAACAGCCCGAAATCCTGAAAAAGCCACGTTGCAGTGTGGAGGATTGTACAAAATAAAATATACTTTTCAATCCTTGGTACAACGCTATTGCAGAAGCTCTTTTAACATATGCACCACGTATATATGTATATATTTTAAGCTAAGTGTGCTTCACTGTTTTAGCCAGTTTCGGGGAAAATAAATCGTTTGTTTTTAAAGGATTTTTATTCCGCTTCACACCCATTTTATCTATTAAACTTGCAGTAGAATCTCGTGATAGATATTTTACCACTTCCTGGGTCAAGTGAATTCTTTATACGTAGCGAGGTCTCGGTGTTTTTGAGGCGAAACAAATGTTTATGTTGAACACTGTTTATTGACACACTCTCAAACTGTTCTTAGTGATAAAATGTTGATGGAATGTTTGAATACACCCGGCTAACGCGGTAGACAAAAGTGCACTGAATATAATATCTAAGTAGGTACTTAATATAAAATAATAAGTAAGCAATAAAATTGGGTCTGCGCGTCGCGCCGATATTGCTTGTTCAGTAAAAACACCGAACAATGATCTCATATATATATGTCAGAAAGATGATGTTTTCAATAAATGCAATTAATTTAGACTGTTTAGGGGGCAGGTACCTATGAACACTGATCGCCCAGTGGAAATAGCCGCGACTTACGAGTTGTAGGCTCAAACTCAGGCAGGCACTTACGAGTACATCATCATCATTTCAGCCCGGAATGACTCACTGCAGGGTATTGGCCTCCCCTTTCTTTTCCATACTTCCCAGTTCAGTCCGTCCCTTATCCAGGCACTGTACTTTGCGTAAATTATTTCACCACAACTGCTCTCAAAACGGTGCAGGAAAACATCGTGAGGAAATCGGGATGTCCTAGAGCCAAAAATTGGAAGATTATTGACACCCGCAAAGCACCCGCGGCCGCGTGGTGGATTACGGCTCGCTCCCCTCACATAGAGGCGGCCTGTGTACCAGCAGTGATTACATTGTAGACTAATTATTATTATGCAGGGAGCTGGTAGCAGGTGTACCTATATCTTAATTAATATAATTATTCCTTCATACCCACTTAACTAAAGTCACATATTTACATTATCATAGACTTGTATCATTGTATAATAAGTATGTAAATAAAATAATTCTAAAACATTTTTCTTTTGTTTCAGGTCCCTTCTAAAGATGTACCTGGTATGGATTTATTTCGCTGCTGCAGTATTAATTCATTCTTGTAAGTAATTAGCTTTAATCTCTATTGTTTATATTAACTTAGTATTGAATTGTTTTCTCGTGTGTCCCTTATTTCTGTTTCATTAGTTTTCAGGATGTTCAATGTTTGCGAAAGGTATATTATTTATTTACTTATTTATTTCATTGAGTACTCTAAAATCGGTAAGTATATAAATTCGATGAATTTATTAAAATAATGACATATAGTTATTTAACATGACACATACAACTTTATCACTCAACAAAAAAACAAGCCCTTCATTTTCAATAAAATAACAACATAGCTTTACGATAAACTCTTTTACAAACAGTCACGTTCACCGTCACTTTAAAACAATTGTCGCTGCACCCGACATACTTGTACGTCACTAAACTGCACACAAACAGAATTCCCGAACACCAAAACAAAGCCGGCAATTGTTTTATTTTTTCTACACACAACCCCGCGAAATAATCACGGACTCACGGACACGCTCAGTTACTTCCATTCATTCGTTCACTCATTCACTCGGTTTTTCATTCACTCTTTGAGTTCAGTTCGCATAAAAATGCTGTAATGAGAACGAAATTTTTGCAACATACCACGGGGGTTAAGAATTTGTGCTATGTTTGGGATTTGGGTGACCCTAAAAGGGTAGGGTTGTTACGTACATATTTTATAGGGTTTTGGTATTTTGATACACAAGTACCTGTGATTTATAATGTGATAAATATTGTTCGAAGAACTAATTTGTACAAAATTTTATACATAAACCGATATGATATTGAAAATTCAGGCATTTGCAGTCGAACATGGAAAAATATTTCCACAAATATTTGATTTCGATGTAGGTTATTATGAGTAAAGTTATAGGTAGTAGGTATACAAGATTATCACCACATAAAATTGTTTAAATATCAGAAACGACGCCTGCCTTGGCAACAAAACTCTTCTTTGCCCCTAATTAAAATATTTATTTATAAGTATTTAATTTACATAATTTAAAAGCAAAAACTCTTAAAATAATAACATGTGCATAAATACATAATCAGCCTATAATGTTCCCACTGCTGGGACACAGGCCTCCTGTCAGTGAGAGGGAGTGGGCCGTAATCCACCACGCGGGCACAGTGCAGGTTGGCAGATGTAACATGTCTTCGAGTTTTTGGTTCTAGGACATGCCGGTTTCCAGAATATGTACAAGTATACAAAAAAGAGGGGATGTAAATTGAGTAGATTAGATAGACAAAGAATTGATTGAATAGATAAGATTAAGAGTCGTCTAATAATTTTTTTATGCTTACTTTAAAATGTTGGTCAATTATTTAAGTACCTACCCTTAGTAGTTAACATAAATATGTTTAAGTAATTATTATAATGGTACTAATTACTTAAACAAATAACTTCATTGAGACTACGCAGACTTCCCACTAAATAACAAAAAGTTTTTCTTGTTTATTACGTAGCCATCCCTAATTTCAGAAGCAAATTCAGAAATAAATTGTAACTAGTAAAGAAATTCCGGTCCTTATACTGATCGTCTGGGATGGACATTCAATTAAGAGAAAAAGCTTTTATTTTGGTAAAGTATCGTATTTTAAGAATTAGTTCTTAATATAAAATATCTAGACATTTTATATTTTTATTTGGTCCTTTGATAAAAAACTAGGACCAATTTTCTTGTTTTATGGAAAAAAAATCAATAAGTTGGTGGAAATTCTTGCTCAAATACATTTGGTGTGGTTTAATGGGTGGGTGTCTACTAATTAATTACGTCCTTAGGCTAAATAATAAATTAATTTATTTCGGGTACACATTGCCAAACGTAAATCATAAAATAAATCAGATAAAATCAAATGAAATGAAATCAATATAAATTAAATCAAACGGAAACAAAATAAATCAAATTAAATTAAGAATGACTAAATGTACACTCGACGACATATCAAGCAATATATTTCCCGTTTTAGCTGACCTCGTATAGTATTATAGGCATTTTGTACAATGAGAGGTCAGATTATGCTGGAAATGTATAGCTTGATATGTCGTCGTGCGTACAAGAGAAGCCTACTAAAATGTCGCACTCACTGACATATCAGATATACATTAAAACCGAGTACATCCCGAGGACAGCCAAACACATCCGAAGCGGTGTCGTTACGGTAACAGTGGCGCGAATTTAGTGGCTTTTTCCCATCTCAAAAAATGCCCAACGCGCCTAAAGAAGTTTTCACTTCAAAAACATTTTATTATATAAATTATATTACTAGAGGAACAAAGCATAAGAGCAAGCCAATTTGGCAATTCTTCGAATAAGTTTAACAAGTGAAAAACAAGACACAATCAAAACAATCAGTACCTATATTGTAACAATAAACTCTTTTATGGAATTAGCTCAACCTTATTCTGAATACGCAACCAATTGATTTGGTTATGAAGTGATACGTACAAGATAATTGAGTCTCAATTTGAAGGGATACAAACAATTTATTCAAAATGTGGCTGTGAAAAAAGCGGATACAGTAACTTCTTAAAATGATTTATTGGAGCAGAAATAAATAACTGATTAATTATTAATATTTTCCATTAATTATTGGAAATATTAGCATGTAAAGTCTTTAAAATAGTTTTTTTTTCTTGGATTGAAAGATCTTTCTGACAATAATTCAACATCAAGTTAAGATAATTTATTTATAAAAACATGAGTATCTATACATATAATAAAATCGTAGGAAAGTCAAAACTGTACATTGAATATTTTTTAAAAAGAATACTTGGGGCGTGATCTACAATCGATTTCGAAGCCGAAAATATAGTTTTTAGAATTTTTGTCTGTTTGTCTGATTGTCTGTATGTATGTCCGGGCTAATCTCAAAAAGTGCTGCATGGATTTACATCAAATTTTGCATGAATATTACTAAGAGGTCGGGTCAACATATAGGCTACATATTATCACGCTATCACCTACGGGGGAGGAGCTGTGAATCTTTATTTTTCTTACGCATTCTGTGACAGCGTGTAATCTAACGACGCATATTTAAATGTTGTTTTTGAGTAAGCCATGCTATTATCTAGCCTTACACTATAAAAACTACGCCATTTAAGTAACTTGGGCAGAGAAACATAGTTTAATTAATGTTAGTAGTACAAAGAAAATTTAGAAGCAGCGCCATCTATGAGATTTCATAAAAATCAAATCAAGTTACATGTTAACAATTTTTGGAAATTAATAATTTAAATTTGATCATGTTGGCGAGGTTAGTAGTTAGTTATTCTTAAAATTCATAGATGGTAATGTACATTTTCTTCATAAAAGTTGTATCGTATAGTTCGTTTTGACAAATTCAAGGTCCAACAAAACCCTCAAAATCTTGAGCAGAGTTGAGGAAGACAATAAAAAAAAAATGCGGTGTTAAGTATTACAAAAAAGTTATGTTCATTGATGATGATCATTTCTTCATCAATTTCATGTTGTTAGTACAAAATAAACATTGACTGTTAATACTTTTGTTCGGTATTTATCTGTGTGATTATTGCTTGGTAATTAATATATTTTCATGTCGTATAGGTACCTAATTATAAACTTAAATGTGATGTAAAACGTCACCTTCTCGACGGTGACCAAAATTGGGATGACACCCTCGCGGAGGCGAGCGTCAGTGACAATCCCAGCCGCATGCGTCATCTGTTCGCCGTCATCTTGGTGTTTTGCGGAGTCGCGAACCCGGTAGCTTTGTGGGAGAAGTATCGCCATCATCTGTCTGAAGATTTTCTACGAGCTTTGAGGCGTGCTACTGGAGACGAAGTCGAAGTAACTGATGAACGCGTGCTGAACAACTTTCTCAGTTCACTTCAAGATGTGGTCATTTCTATCGGCGGCAATCCACTGATCGAATATGGGTTACCAGCTCCCCAATCATCACCGCATCAAGACCGTGGAAATCGGGAGTATAACGCAGAGACAAATTACGATCCGGGCGAAATGAACACCATACGAAATGACCATTTCGCTTTGTTCTTTTCAGAGCAAAAACAAATTTATGACACCGTCCTTGAAAGCATTGGGCAAAACCAGGGTAAAATGTTTTTCTTGGATGCTCCTGGTGGAACAGGAAAAACATTTGTTACCACTGGCATACTTGCAGAGGTCAGTAGGTAAGGCAAAATTGCTATTGCTGTAGCGTCGTCGGGAATCGCTGCCACACTGCTTCCGAGTGGCAAGACAGCACATGCCATGTTTAAAATTCCCATCGATTTAGAGAGCGCCGAAACGCCTGTTTGTGGTGTGTCACGTAACAGCGACAAGGGACACGTGCTCAAGGATTGCTACCTGATCGTATGGGATGAGTGTACGATGGCCAATAGGAAGGCAGTTGAGGCCGTGGACAGAATCCTGCAGGACATGTGCAGGATCGAACATTTGATGGGTGGTGTCACAGTTCTGTTCAGTGGCGATTTCCGGCAAAAGCTTCCCGTGGTGACGCGGGAATCGAGGGCTGACGAGGTGAATGCGTCGTTGAAACGATCTACGTTGTGGTCACGAGTTCGTACGCTGCGTTTGACCATTAATATGAGAGCTCGACTCGGCGGCAATGCACGTGCTCAAGAATTCTTCGATGTCCTTCTAAGTCTTGGCGAAGGCACTCTACCAGAAGAGGGAGGTGGACAGGTGGTGCTTCCAGAGTCTCTCGGTAGAGTGGTACCCAGCTTAGAAGAACTCATTCGCTGTGTGTACATCAGTCGTATACCGCACCAGCAGAATTCTTGGGTGTGTGAGCGGGCCATTTTGACGCCCAAAAATGATCAGGCTGCAGCAATTAACGAATGCATTCTCTCGGAAATTGAGGGGAATGAAGTGGTCTACACCTCGATAAACACTGTTATCGAGCAAGATGACGCCACACATTATCCCGTGGGATTTCTGAACTCCCTGTCAGCAAGTTGACTTCCAGCGCATACCATCAAGCTAAAGGTCGGCCCGATTATGCTTCTTCGGAACCTATCTCCTCCGAAGTTTTGTAACGGGACCCGCCTTAAAGTCATCTCGCTCCACAGACACACCATTGAGGCGGAAATTCTTACGGGTTGTGGCGTCGGCGAGGCAGTATTTATACCACGCATTCTCCTCATACCTCATAACTTCCCGTTCCAGTTCAAGCGCGTACAGTTCCCCGTGAGTGTTTGCTTCGCGATGACCATCAATAAGTCGCAGGGGCAGACACTGAGGGCAGCGGGTGTCGACCTCAGGACGATTTGCTTCTCACACGGGCAATTGTACGTCGCTTGCTCCCGCGTCACCAGTCCTGACTCTCTTTACATTTTGGCTCCTGGCAGCATAACTACCAACGTAGTTTATAGGAAAGTGTTGTAAGGTATGATACCTTTGCACGTATTTTTACTCTTTTGTGTCCTGGAATGTATTCCTGCATTATTTTCTCTATATCCTTAAGTCACATCTTATGACTGAACTCAGCAGGATTCCCATATAACTCTCTTCGCTTGCTTCACTTGCAAAAAAAACGTATATTTTAATGCTATTTTAAAAGTTGTTTACTTATAATGCTATAGCGACACTGGCATCTTAGGTATTTTTGATGCTGTAGAGCCTTCACGCAGACGACGTCGCGGGCAGCAGCTAGTACAGTATAAATTAGGTTTTTAATTATGACCTATGTACTTGTACAGGTTTTACTATAGATATAGGTTTTGGCGTACATCGTAAAAGTTGTAAAGGTAAATTAACTATACAGGGTGGCAGGGACATCGATGCGCAACATGGTACCATGAATTCAGTACATGATTCTGAACCCCACTGCGTTAAAAATTGACGTCGATTTTTTTTTATGATTTCCCTGTCACTTTGTATATGAGTAGTAACAGAATTATACAGGGTCCCATTAAAATAGATGGACAGATTTTAACACAGCGCTCAGTACGTCTAACCAAAGATATCCAAGCAAAAAAAAAACACTGATTAAAGTATTAAAGTGATTTTATTTTGACCGAAAATAATAAATTGCCGGCACATTAGTGTATTTTCGTTAGCTAATTATTTTTCTTGTAAGTATCTAATGCGTTTTTCTTACATATTTTTTTTACCATCGTCCGTATTTTGGTGGTCTGAATGATTTCTAAAAGTTTATCCATCTATTTTAATGGGACCGTATACAACTAAATCTATATTCCAAACGAATTGAAACATTAAAAAGACTAGGGACTTAACTGAATTAGATAACAAAGTAAGAAGAAAAACTATCTACTAAACGAATTAACGCTAACGACCCGCGTCTTACAAGTTGTAGGTCGTAGGTTCGAACCTGTCAGGTGCTTTACTTTGAATAAATTATTTGATCACCACTGCTGTCAAAACGGTAAAGGAAAACATCGTGAGGAAACCGGCATGTTTTAGAACCAAAAACTCGAAAACATGTGACATCTACGAGTACCAACCCGCACTGGGCCTGCGTGGCGGATTATGGCCCACTTCCTCTCAGTGAGAGTTGGCCTGTGTCCCAGAAGTTGGAACATTATAGACTGATTCACAACAGACTACCTACCTTTACCAGATAATATAATCAACATATTCGTGATAAGTTTCGATACCTTTCCTAACACATATTTGAATAATATTAAATACAATATTTTGTGACTTGCAGCAGAAAACTCCGTGGTCGAAGTATTTTTCTGTAATAGAAATATTGGGAATTTATATTCTGTGATTTCCATAGCCGCTTCCTCTATGTCCACAATCTTAAAGGAATTGAAATGTCAATTCTCGAACAAATTACTTTGGAATTTAAAATAAGAATTGAACTCTTACATTGATTGCAAGACTCATTAATTCCATTCGTTTCTTTCATTCAGTCATTCGTTCTATCGAAGTTAATTCAGTTCAGCTAATATTGTCTGTGCAGTCGTTTTTAATTAAGTAATATCGTTTTTTGTTTTAATTGTTTCTTTTTTCATAAAGTCTGTATTGGAAAAATTCTTGCTTCAATTTTATTGGAATCAAATGTGAAATTACTCTACTGGATAATGAAAACTTGCCAATTGTTACAGAGAGAAATGAGTTCTGATTTGGATAAGAATTTCATTTGAAATTCTCATAGAAATAATTTATTGGTTTTGCTATTTGGTTCTTAGAATCAATATTGACTAACAGAGGTATCGTGGTACGAGAACATTGAGGTTTGAGCCAGATTCGGTACACGGGCTTCAGTCAAACCACATTATGTATATATAGTGGTAGATGAATGTATGTATGTATATATGTATACACCGAGTACTCATGTTTTGTAACCGCTCATATAACAACCAATATAAGGCATTTAGTTTGAGAGGAGCATATGTAGCAACGTTTAGAAATGCGTTTTGATCGTTAACCTCTACAATCATAAATAATTTAAGCGTCTCTTAACTTTAATCAACGTTTTTAAATAATGCAGTATATCGTGAAGTACAAATTGTTAGATACAAATGAAAGGTTTTTTTTCCCAGTTTTCACTGCTTTTTCAACAAATATGTTAAGTATAACTTTTACAATATTACAAGTGATTTTAAAACCGATTCAGTAGAAATATCATCAATTGGAAACAACGATTTGAATAGACTATAACATCCTTCTAGCTTAAGCTGTCATCTGTCTATCTCTTGAATCCTTTTGATAGAACAGCTCCTAGGTATACCGAAATCTTATCTTCCTGCCATTATAAAATCAACGAGAATACTAAAAATACTCCTTTAACAGGGTAGGTATATCCTTATCCTGGCCAAAGGCGAAATACAGAAACTATAACCCCACTACACAACTCACAAAACTTACGTTATTAAGGCACTGGAATTAAAGGCCGTGTCTCGCCCGAAGCGTGTTCCCGATTTGTAACATGATACTCTTCATAATGTACATTATATTCTGAACTAGCTTTTGCCCGCGGCGTTAGCTACAGCTACAGAGCAGTGTTAGTCCAGTGGTAACAGCCCCGACTTACATGTTGTAGGTTGTGGGTTCGAGCCCAGGCAGGAGCTTTACTTTGTGTGATTTAATCATCACACATGTAACATCCATCAACCCGCGCTGTTTGGTGTATTATGGTCCACTCCCACTCACAGAGTTGTACGAGGCCTGTGATGTCCTAACCCAAGTCATGTGCCAAATTTCATTGAAAAGGTAACAACAGACATACATAGTTATGTATACACAATTAAACATCCATGAATATACAGGCTGGTTGCGATGTCAATGTCAAGGAGAATAGGGTTGAAGGTAAGAAGAGATTTGGATTGATCACAAGTCAGCTCTGGTTTTCTAATGTAAGATAACAAAATTGCGATTTTAGTGCCTACCATTTATTATGAAAACACTTACTGTCAAACTTGGTTTTCCACTGAATTTTTCATTCTAAACGTGACAAATAAAAACGAAAAATATTTTTAAATAATATTATAAAACATAATAAAAACTAGCTTCTGACCGCGGTTTCGTCCGCGTGTAATTTCACCCTCCCCGATACACCCTCTTAGGGATGGAATTTCGGAAAACCCTTTCTTAGTGGATATCTACCCTTCACAAAGAACACACCCTCTAAATGTAAGGTCTCTACGATCAGCGGTTTAGGCTGTGCATTGATATATCAGTCAGTCAGGACTTTAAATCCTAACTAATATTATAAATGCGAAAGTAACTCTGTCTGTCTGTCTTTCTGTCTGTCTGTCTGTCTGTCTGTCTTTGCTTCACGCCTAAACTACTGAACCGATTTGTGTGAAATTTGGTACAGACATAGTTTGGAACTTGAGAAAGGACATAGGATAGTTTTTATTACAAAAAATAAAATAAAAAATAAAATTTATTCCGGACATATAGCGCCATCTATTGGTCAAGAGTCGGCATCAATTCAGTACTGAAAATTCATCGGAAAAATGTAAATAAATAGTAAAAAGGTATGAAAATATAATAATTATAATACAACTTTTAGTACAAAGAAAATGCTCTAACGGAGTATAGATAATTCTATTAGTACTATAATGTCGAGTTGGTGATCGCGCAATGGTGTCGATCGTTACACGAGTTCGGTTCATGTTATTGTTTTAATTCATCGGAAAAAAGTAAATAAATAGTAAAAAGGTATGAAAAAAATAATATCAATATAATAAAACTTTTAGTACAAAGAAAATGCCCGAACGGAGTAGGTATAGATAAATAATCCGAGTTGTCACTATGCTCGATAGATGGCGTTGGGATCGAAATAGATCGCGCTATGGTTTCGTTACACGCATTTGGTTGGGTTCCACATTTCATTTTTGAAGAGATCCCGCGAGATCGGGAACTATGTGGGTAAAACCATAAATCTGCCGGAAGTCACTATTCCACGCGAACGAAGTCGCGGGCAAAAGCTAGTTTTATATAAATAGATAACATTAACACCTACCTAACACAAAAAAAAAAACAATGTTATTATGAAATATCTACCTAACGCTATCTTATTCGAAGAGGTACTTGTATTAATGAAAAATATATATTCCTTTACTCCCCCAATTTAATAAAAACACACAGTATATTACAATAGTACTTTATTATAATGTCATGTTATTGTTTTTCCCTGGAAATATGAGATCTGATGTCTTATTGAAATTGAGAGGCGAGTTATTTGGAAATTATGCACGAGTATATCTGGATCAAGCAAAGAAAGTAAGAGAAATAAAGCTGTAACGACCAGTATTTACATTTTTCTTCGGGACTAGGATCGGGATTTCTATATTCAGAATGTTTTGTTTGAAACAACAGACTGTAGTTAGATTTTAGTCTGACTTAAAAAGTTCTTATAACATAACAGCACGCTTGTTTCCTTAGAAGGCTTTTTTTCTGGATGGGAAATCATCTAATGACTCCTCCCGTTCTGGGTGGAGCGGAAGGGAGTGTCAGACTCTTACTGACTAAAACCCACCCGTGTTCCTTCCTTAGCCCTTTATGTTCCGGGGCAGCGGTAACCCATTCGGACGATCCCGCTACCCTTCTTAGAAGGCTTAGGCACCAAATTATGGACCAAATTGCTGCTACCACTTCAGCATCCATTCTTTTCAACGTCTGTGATCGGACTGGCCGACTGATCGAAACCCATCCGCGCGGAGCACTCTACGCCCTCCGCGGCGGTGAGCGATGAAAACCGCCTTAGACTAAGGACTCGAGTTTCTTATAACACTATCTGCCCATCCCTTTGCTGAAACAAAACATGATATTATGTTATGTTATTTTTGAGTTTTAATTAAGAGATAAAACAAAAAAAGCAAACAAACTAGCAAATACTCCTTTTTTATTGTTTGTATTTCTTGCGTGTCCCAAATAAAATATTTTTCTTTCTTTCAAATGTTTTCGATAGTGTCCGACAACTTTTTACTATGTCCATTAACTGATTTTTTGAAGCTAAGTTTGTTAATAATGTGTGAAACGTTATCGTTTGATCTGTGAAGCGAACCCACATAAAATGAACAGAGTAAAATGATGTTAGGTACTTCATAATTATAGTTACTCGTGCTTAAAAGTTTTCATCATAATAACACAACAAAAGTTTGTGGTCCTTTGTGGCGGGATACTTGTTTTATTAGAAGTTACTGTAGTCTAAATTAATTATAAAACGCTCCGGAGAAGAGAGTAGGCATTTACGTATAATAAGAACATGTTACATGCAGCCAAATACAAAATAGTACCTAGTTTTTCTCTTTAAAATATCAGTTTGAAGATTTATAAATATCATTTTTTTTTTAAAACCAATTACTGATCTATTTATTTTTAATGTGATATTTTAGATTAAAGATATTATAATCATTCTCTTGCCTTTATTCCAATTTATTTACGGATCGCAGCGTATCTTCTTCATCCATACTTCTTTATTAATCGTCATCTCTGCAGGTTATCACCCTGTTTCTATCCATATCATTTATTTTAAAATCACATGCATCATATTACAAGAAATTATCATTAAAAAGACATTGTATATTGCATTTTATTGAATTACATTATTTTAAAAAGACTATATTGATACTACTGAATTATTATAAATTAGTTTACTTAATTGGCAAAAGCCTCCCATAAATGTATATTTGTACGCCAAATGGCAAAACATTGAGAAACTATAATATAACAATTGTAAAATCTTGCATACTGTTGTAATATAATATGTGTATAAATAAAGACTATTGATTAAAAACCTTCACATAATTATCTAAAAAAAAAACTCAGTGAGTAAGCGTAGTTGTAATCAATAAGTGTTTATCTGATTAACAAAACACACAACGTCATCAACAAATATCATCATCATCTGCTTAGCCTTTTCCCAACTATGTTGGGGTCGGCTTCCAGTCTAATCGGATGCAGCTGAATACCCGTATTTTAAATAGAGCGACTGCCTATCTGACCTCCACAACCCAGTTACAAAAAAGCTTCCAGTCTAACCGGATGCAGCAGAATACCAGTATTTTAAATGGAGCGACTGCCTATCTGACCTCCACAACCCAGTTACAAAAACAAAACTACAAATACTCACACCCATCATTCTTTTTCCACAACTCAAACCGACGCTTTCAAAATCCACCCAAACTTTTCGCATCCTATCAAAGTACTAAACGCAATCAATGCTCTCATCAAACTTGAATTTGACAAATTCAATATAAAACCGCGTCAAAGAGTAACAAGTTACGAACTAAGTTAGTGCGACAAATGCCAGTTGATCAATATGTATGTTCGTGTTGTGGTTCAGACTGTAAATCGACTTCGACAACTTTGTTGTGTAAGAGGATACTTGAAGCAAGGAAAGTTTTAACTTGTTTTAATTATTTTGATTTGTCTGGGATGACTAAGTGATTAATATCAGTGGTAGTTGGCGTTCACTGGTGAAGTTTTGGGCCAACCAAATTTCATTAACTGTCGTACTATCGACACGAAGAAGTTCACTAGTACCTACCTCTCCTAAAATCCGAGTATCCTTAAAGTTTGAAGATTACTGACAAATTAAAGGCATACCTACCTAATTACATTTTCCAATTGTGTCTTGAGGTTCGTCAACTTCTCAACAATTCTTAAGATCCATAGTAGATTGATCCCACAAGGTCAACCGATGACCTTATATAGGTGAAACCGAAATACGTTGGATGCGTGACGCACAGAACCGGTCGAAGTGGCGGTGCAGTGGGGGAGGCCTACGTACAGCAATGAACGTCTTTCAGCTGAAATGATAAATGGCAAATGCCTTTTTTCACTAACACTACATTTACTTCACTACAGGCAATACATATCATAATCAGCCTATAATGCTCCCATTGCTGGGACACAGGCCTCTTCTCTGTGAGAGGGGGTGGGCTGTGATCAACCACGCGGGCCCAGTGCGGGTTGGTAGATGTCACATGTCTTGGATTTTTTGGTTCTATGACATGGCAGTTTCCTCACGATGTTTTCCTTCACCGTTTTGAGACCACCACTGCGGTGACGAAATTATTTACACAAAGTAAAGCGCCTGTCTAGGTACGAACCCACGACCTACAACTCTTAAGTCGGGGCCGTTACCACTGGGCTACCACTGCTCTATCTACAGGCAATACTGCAATGTAAAGCCTGTTGAGAATAGAACTGTTGGATTTTCAACTCTGGCTATTGATCTAGTTGTGCGCTTTTATTTAGGCGTTACAGTTAGCTGTCACCTAGTGTAAGTAAAAAGGAAATGTATATTTATTATTACGAGTTTTCTCCAGACACTGTTCAATTTCCAGATCTCTTATTCTTTTTTAGTTTACACAGACAAAATCCCTCTCTTCGATCTATACTCTAGAAGTCTATTTATATACGCTATAACTAATTACTAATAATAAAGTAAAGAGTTTGGTTTTTTGTTTGAACGCGCTAATCTCTAGAACTACCAGTCCGATTTGAAAATTTCATTCTGCATTTGATAGCCCAATTCTCGAGGAAGGCTGTGCAATTGACATTACGCTGCGACCCTTAGGTGCCGAGCAAATAGAAAAAAAAGTCAGAAAGAGCGTTATGCGTAAACGAAGTAACAATGCGGGCGGGCGATGCGATGTGACGCGGTGGGTCGTGGGCTGAGAGAGCTTTATAAAAACGTGGCTGTTATTTTAGTATATTGTGTATCTTACGACGTCCACGCGAAAGAAGTTGTGGGAAGAAGCCTAGCCATTCTAAAATTTAACAATTCATAAAACATATACAATAAGTACGTATATATATCTTCTCTACTCCCAAAGACAATAAAAAATCTTCGTATTTGACAAATTCAATACAAAACCACATCAAAGAGTAACAAGCTACAGAACTTTCTCGAACAGGCTAATGAAGTGTTCGGTAACTAGGTAATTACCGCGGTTGGCCAAGATGGCGCAGAATATGTTAGTACAAGGAACTGACTGCGTTCGCACCACAAACGGATTGAGACAGTTTCTTGAGGGAAGGATTTTGATGGTTTATCCACGATTTGGATAAGACGCTTAATAAAAGAGGAAGTAAAATTGGTCCTTTTGTACTTTGACTACAGCGGGATAATTGCGTAACACACCAGTAGCAATGGCTTTCATTTTGACAGTTCAACAGTTTTTCGAACATTATGAAGCAATGGATTAGCAATTTCCTTCAAAACGATGAAATGAAATGATTCAGAGATTGTAAATGTGTTACGCAAATAGAGTGCTGATCATTTTATTACGGTTTAGTACTGTAATATTTATTCCGATGATTTCTTATAATGTAATAACTTTTCAGAGAATAGAGAATAGAAAGTTTTTATTTAATTTATTATAATGCAGTTCACAAACATGAAAAAATCTAATAAAATGATTGCGCCTCTTTTTACATATAAAAATAGGCGCAATAATTTTATTAGATTTTCTTTTCACAGTTAATGTCCCACGTCTAGGCCAAGGCCTCCCTACTCTCTTTCCACATCTCTCTGTCCAGAGCTGCCAAAGACCAATCTTTATGAAAGAAGTCCAGCTCATCCCAAGATTATATTAATAATTATATTATTAGATTGTTCAATAATATTTTCTGGAGCGCAAAATAGGAATTATTAGTGGTTCGATTAAATACATGCCATATGAAACTTACAAATAACATCTCGATGTCTTAATCTATGGGCAGGTCGCTAGTTTAGTAAATTTTGACAATACTGCATACGAGAAGTCGACACATGATATTATAAGGTCACGTACAGGACTGATGAACCTCTATTCAAGACCATAATAATAAATGACTTCCCAAACTAAATGAAGCACAGAAAATCAAATTCACGATCGAATACTAATACGGGTATCATGATGATTGCTTAACTCTCCACACGTCGATGTTACGTGTATAGAACTGCAATTTGTTGGAACCACGCGGCAAGCGACGGCTGGGTAACAAAGGGCCTAACGAATCTGGCGCCGTCTATGACGCGCTTCACAAATTGTACGTGGTTTAGGATTTATCTGTGATTTTGATCGCGTGTTTTATGTTTCTTCTTGGCTTGTAATGAATGGGCAATTATTGTATTGATGATAAAGGCAAATGTTATACGGGGTAGCAGGGACATCGACGCACAATCTGTTACCGTGGATTCAGAACATAATTCTAGACCCTACTGCGTTGAAATTTTTCAACGATTATTTAAAAAAGAAAATGGTGTTCCATACATTTTGACCGCCTAGGTATTGATTGCACTTTTGTAGGAAACAGCAGCACAGCACACAGCCACCATGTATAATTGTTTTTTCCTAATATAATAATATAAGTGCGATACGTCGTGCTATTTTGTTTCCCAAGAAAATTTTCAAGAATGAAATAACGACAAGTTTTGTCTGGAGTCAAGTGATTTTAAATAATTTACTTTAAGTACAGACGCTAGCGCATCAAGCTACTACAATCTGTCAAATTTCTTTAATAGATTTTCAACTTTATCGCTAAAGCATAAGGTTCAAAGTTGATTGGGATAATTTGACAGTTTCGGTTAGCTTGATGTGCTGGCGTCTGTACATCAGATTGATTGTCTCGAAATAAAATATCTGTCTGAATAAATAAAATCAATCAGCATGAAAAATTATTGATGAAATAATAATTATAATAAATAAAATAAAAGAATACATAAACACAATTTGAAAAAATCACATGTCCTTTAAACAAAAACAATTGTATCATAATTAAACGAGAAGAAAGAAAGTATTAAACACATTATTCTGACATCAAATCTTAAATCGTTTTGTACGTACCACAAATCACTAAATAAATCGTTCTATTTCAGTCAAACGTTAGAAATTGACGGAGACATAATTATGTTTTAAATTAGTTTAGCGCTAAATATATTTAGTCGTATGTGATGCAAGCCGGCCTTGAGCCATGATTAAATAAAATGATTCATGGTGAATGCGCAGCTGAGCCCGCGAAATTCGGTGGTTTAGTTGGCACAAATTTCCAATGATACATAACATACGATGTAACACAGAGCTGCAATGTGCAAAAAACTTAAGAAAATTTGAATTTGGCAGGCTCGCTGCGCATTCGTCTTAAATATGTAGGTAGGTATTTATTTTCCAGCAATAAAGTAAGTACGTAAGTTTCAAATACCCTCAATAATTCAGGCGGGTAGCGCCGAGGGGCATAGCTCGTGTTATTTTTTAATTAAGGTCAGTTTGAAGTCTGCCTGCCGTAAAAGCTTTGTATCAATCATGATTAGTCAATTTGAAAGTATTTTTAATAACAAACTGCTTTGTTCTTCATTATATTAAGTTCTGAGTGTTCTGACACGTTAATATTGTTTGAAGAAGTTTAAAATTAACAAATTATACTGAATTTTGTAATTTATTTTCATATTGAAATATACTGCTAAACAAAGCGGGCTTACATTAGATACCTATTTTTTCAGCCGACTTTCTCCCACTGTTTTGCAATGGCCTCCCTTAAATTTTTCCAGGTATCCTTTTCCTGAGCCACACTCCATTCCTCTTTGGCAAACCCTGAGGTGGCACTTTTGCGACTCGGTGAGCGATCAGGACTGAGCACTTGGACTGCGCTTGTACTATCGAAATTTGTCCTTAATATCATTATTACGAGAGCTCAAACATCAACTATGTATTCTTGGTCTACTATTAATCACCTATACATATTATACATATGTTGTATGTTGCGTGAGGAATCTGCTATCCCTCTTTTTCGTTCGTAATTAGTTTGCCTGCTTCAACAAAAACGATAGAGAAACTATTGAACTATAGGTAATAGGATTATAATTACAATGTGTTACCCCAAGTAAACACACAACATGCGATCTAAATAATAAATACTGCTTTGTGGATTTCCGTTCGTTTCCCTGAAGCCTGAAATACATGGAACAATAAGAGCTAACGATGTCGAAACTGTATTCGTGTTGTATATGCTGGCGATTACAAGTCCATTTAGAACTTTAGCTAGATATTCTAGATGTAGAATTCTACCTTTAGAATCCTGTATTGAAGGACCAATTTTTTTTCTATTAGATTATTTATGCTATTCTTCTTCATCTTCTTTGGTGTATCGATGATACCCTTTTGCGTTATTTTAACCAAATTCAAAACAGGAGGAGGTTATGCATTCGGCGAGTTTTTTTCCTTGTATGTACACCGATTTCTCCGTGATTACTGGTCCTATTTACGTGATTCCTTTGCGTTTAGTAGAGGAAGTCCACGTGGTGGTTCCGTATTAATTTGATTGAATTACTGGAGCATTTTTTTCTATTAAGTATTTGGATCTTCAGCGTAAGTAAAACTTACGTTAGTGTAGTTGCATAATATAGAAATAATGTATATGTAAAGTATGCATAGTGCATGTGAAAGAATGTAAGTGTGTGTGTGTGATGTGAATGGGATGATTGTTCAATATGAATGAAGAAAGAAGTAGCTTGTCTATATGGGAATAATAATAATTTAAATAGATTACGTCATAGTGGTGGCTATACGATCAAAAAGTTCATGTTTAATAACCGCTCGAATATTCTGCTTTGAGAGACTCAATCCATAGTATAGTTCGAAATGCCTTTAATAGTTAATAACGTACTCACAGCAAAACCGCTCAATCCCTTCAATCGAACGGTAACCAAGTTTGTAGTTTGTGCAATTTCCGATACTATGTCTAACAGCCATTTTCCTTGAAATCAGCTGTTACGTAACAAGAGTACAAGGAGTACAGTAACGATGCAGGACTTCTATGTAGGTACCTTTTGTACGTGTTGGTGATTACCTGCTCCATACATGAGTTTATTGAAGTAGGAATTCGAATTTCGTCTTGAAGGACCAAATATATTTGCTTTGCTAAGGTACGCCTTTTTAAGTGGTTCTGATATAAATGTGAATGATGCTAATAAAATGTTCTTTAAAGCAATACAAAAGTAAGAATATACATACAAACATAAACTGACGCCTTCTTCCCGTGGGGTTAGGCAAAAGCTACAGAACGCCACCTACTACGATACTTACATACGCCTTTTGTCTTGTTTACGTTCATACATCTGGTCACACACGCACGCCAGCTGTGACCACTACGCAACTTGACCTTTCTGAAGAACGTCCCCCTCCCGGCGTTTCTACTCACATCTGCCTTGTAAACACCTTTTGTTAGTCGTCTTTCATTTGTCCTCTCAACATGACTAAACCATCTAAGCATATTCTTTTCAAATTTTGTCACTACATCTTCTTTTAAACCGCACCGTTGCCTTATCATATTATTATCATTCCTCGGCCTGTCGCTAGAATAAACAATACCTGTTAAGAAGCCTTTCAAAAGATAAAAAGCTAAAGCTATCTATTAAAAAGCAATGAATAAAAGATTAATAGGTCCTGATTACTTACACCAACTGGGAAGCTTTCTTTTTCATTATAAAGTACCTAATTGTTGTAAAAGAAAATGTCGAGAAACGTTTTATTGACATTAAAATCTTCGTTCTAAAATTCAAGCAACCTATTTTTTCTTGCAATAAAAAGCTTCATAATAAAACCAGGTGAACCAATATAAGAAAACTATATCCGACATCGTGTCGTAATATCCCGTAGCTGCGGTAACTCAATATCGTGGTGCACAATATAAGACTAATGAACAGAGCCGTAACTAGCCGTATTCAGAACTGTGTTATGTGTGGAATATAGAGCGTGATGTGTTTTAGTTTGGTTGTAGTTTGGCTCCAGTTTTGTGACGTAATTTGAGTGTGAAAGACTGTATTACGTTTATAAATTGAGTTGAAAACTGTGATTTTTGCGCTGGCTTTTCTTTTCTTTAAATAATGACTTTTGGTTTCCAGATTTAATATAGTAGTGTATAGTTAATACATTAACTAGCTGTATTCTGTTATGTTTGGAATATAGAGCGTGATGTTTAAGTTGGGTTGTAGTTTAGCTTAAATTTTTTGTCAAATCTCAAATTGTTTATTGCAATCCATAATGTACAATTACAGGTGGTAAATAAAAAATAATAGAAACAATTATGGACCCTGTCGGGCACAGCAAATTTTTAAACAAGTAGAGAGAGGAAGAGCGCTTTATTAATTTTCCTTGTTATACTCGTAAAGTTAGAATTATTTTCTATCGTATCTATTTCTGTCGTAAATTGTGTGTGAAAAACTGGTGTATTACGTTTATGTTTTATTTGAAAACTGTGATTTTTATTCATATCTCTGACATGAGTAGAATATTGAGCATGATGAATTTTAGTTAGAGTCGTAAATGGAGTGTAGGTATTAAGTTTATAAATGTTTGAATTTGACTTAAAAACTGTGATTTTTGCGTTAGTGATAAAAAATTGTTGCTTCTTTTCTTTAACCTTCGTTCCTTCCTTAATGGTAATTTTACCTCCTGGTTTCAATACTCACATTTATTCAGAAGTGTGTTCTGAGTAGAATATGGAGCGAGATGTTTTTTTTATAATTAAGCTTCGTTCATAAGAGTAATAGCATAATAGAACGCTTGATAAGTATGTCGTCATAAGCTAGTGTAAAAAACCAACTGTTTTTTAGTAAATAAAAAAAAACACAAAAAAAAATGTTTTTTTTTTACCTCTTTTATTTACTAAAAACAATCTGCTTAAAAATGTTTTTTAATCAAAATTCCAAAAGGTTTTTATTTTATAATTAATCTGTAGCGGCATCTACACTGCCACATGCGAACTACGCATTATTCTAACGTCGTGCAAATTCTTGCATCTCGCAAGCAGACTTTACTGCGCAACTAGCATTCTCGTATATACAACGACCCTATGCAACGACCCGAGATCACGGACGACCCGAGATCAATCGTTGAGCAGTTGCCCACCAAACTCGACACCCGTCTGGTGAGTGGACTTTACACCCTGTTCCCTATACCTCTATAAATCCATTAAGGAAAAAATATAGACTTAACAAGCACAGACCTAAATAATTTAATCGAATCTCAAAAACACCACAACAAACAAAGTAGGAACCTAGAATATTATTTTTTAATTCCCAAAGCAGTCCAGGCAAAAAATTTAGTTCTCAAGCAAACGAAGTTTTAAGTAGAAAACCCTTTTTAACCACTTTGAATTCCAGCCTGAATACAAAATAACTAAGGAGGCTGTATACATCTTCGTTTGTTTGATAAATAAAAACTTTTTTAAACGAAAGCATCTGGGGGTTGAGGAATGCGGGCCTCAGTTGCGTAACATTATCATAACACGACAAGGCTGAATAAGATGTGGCCTTTGCATATTTTGTGGCTCAGAGGTTTAAGTTTTTGTTTTTATTTCATTTTGGAATGTTTTGAAATGGTTTACTTTATTTCTTTCAAGATTTTTTATTGTTGATTTGTTTGGGTGTGTACATAGTAAGTTTTAGTTGGTAGATTAGTGTTTTTAATTTCCTATGACTTTTCATGGGATGCATTGTGGCTATAAGTGCCGTATCTTTACATAATTAACCGACTTCAAAAAGGAGGAGGTTCTCAATTCGACTCTATTTTTTTTGTATGTATGTTACGCGATATCTCCGGCGATTTCAAAAATATTTTTTTTAATAGATAGGTTATGTATGCCTCCCATATAATTTTTATTAACTTTGCTTGGGTAGTTTTTGAGTTAGCTTCAATAATACGTGTTTTTGCCACTTAGTTTATATTGATGATGTTATGTCACTGATATTTACATATTAGCAAGTAGTGTTATACGAATTTTTGTGGGGTAAGTGCAACTTATAAGCGACAAATAAAAACATTTTTACAAAAAAAAAAAAAAAAAGACACTACAAAGTGAAAAATAACTTTAATTTTGGAAGTCAGTGGCAAACAACGAAAATGCAAACCCAACGACACCGACTTCCGAAATTAAAGTTACTTTTCACTTTTTTTGTAATAAATATTTTTTTCTGATCACAATACTCACTTGCTTCCAAACATAAACAATTCCGATCATACCGATGTACTAACTATACATTATATCGAAATTTCCGACATAATTTGTGTGCACAGCTGCTCTTAATCATGCGCTATCACAATATATTACCGCTCGAGCCACAATAATGACGACCCAACGAAAACTATTCAATTACAGTTTGTAACATCACTGTATTATAGTTGTGCAATATTGCCGATACTAATACATTGTGTTGTTCGATGGAATTGTAGTAATTCTGTCGATGCAGATTTGATTTGGGTACAAATATTCGGGTTAATTAGTTTGTGTGTTAGGTTTCAGATTTAGGTACAGTCAACAAAAGAGATAAGTATGCAGGATCGTCAGATATAGTTGAAGTTTAGTTAGAAACCGATGGATGTTCTCGAATAAAATTTTATTTTATTAATAGAAAACAAAAAGCTCATTTATCAAATTAAATTTCAGTCGACAAGATCCATCTGTTTCTTACTAAACTTCAACTATATCCGACGATCTTGCATACTTATCTCTGTTGTTGACTGTATATGATATTGCATGTTTACGTAGGTATATAGGGTAGCATCGAGGCGCATGGATTCAGTATATCATACTGAACCCCTATGCATTGAAATTTTGCGCCAGTTATTAAAAATAAAATTTGCTCTTGGATAAATGTTGACCACGTAAGTATTGCACTTTAGTATGAAACAGCCGTTTCTTTTTTATTACCGACGAAAAATTCTACGTAAGTCTAGAATCACATGCTAAATTCATGTCCCTGCCACCCTGCAATTGTTTGAAAGATGATTTATGTCAAGGAAGGGGGTGACTACCGAGATGACGACTAATAAAGAAGTATGGAATATGTAGACATGTTTTCACGAAATGTTGAATAAATAAATGTTGCGCCGAACCCAAATAAATAGGGATAAGATCAAGATAATTAAAATCAAAACTGACGGAGCAACCGTCAGTTTTGATTTTGGTCCTTGTAACCAGATAATTTGACAAAGTTGCTATATTAATACATTTCTAACTTCTCAAATATTTATAATTTTTATAGCTCTCTGGTATATCTTTGGAGGCAAATTTATTGGAATTGCCATTAAGACATTTATACAGCGGTGTGGCAATAGTCGTGGTATACATGTTTCGCACTTCTGCGGTTCACACCGCGAATTATGAATCAAAGTATGAAAAGATGCGGTAGCTACATGAGCGAAGATAGACAATCTTAGCTTCGTTTTGCTTCGTTTCCAGTGTGGCCTGCGATTTAATTTCGGAAAACATTTGTGTTTATTTCTTGAAATCATTTCTTACCGAAATCGAACATAGGCCAAAAAGCGTTTAGTAAGGTCGATTAGGTAAGGACCTAATCGACTTTTTATAACCCCAACCACATTAAAAGAAGTACAAAACAATCTTCCCTAACGACTACAGTAAAAATCCATGTTATAACAAGTTTAAAAACTAAACAACAGCTTAAAGTATGATAATGAAAAGCAGTTTACAAAGTACTTGAGGCGCTAGCGACGTCTGGGTGTCGGGTGTTGCCAGATCTCATAAATATTTATCAGGCGACAACACTTGCATATCAAATTGCACGGAAAATGCTTAGCAGGTTCGTGGAAAATTTTAAGTTTTTTCGTGGTTTGAAATAAAGGATGTTTTTGGCTTGTTTAATTTTGGTAACATTTGGGAATTTTATAAAATAAATTGTGCATTAAGAAATACTTAAGTACGACCGGCGCACATTATCATTGGTTGCTGGCTTTTTACTAAAGTATGAACTCTGTCTCGGGACTATAGGGTCCGGACCTTTGTTAGGCATATGACCCGAAGCCAGTTCGCAGAGGCCTGTTAGATTATAAGTAAAGGAAATGAAACAACAGCCGGCGATTATCCATGTATCTACTGTGCAAGTGCATCCAAGAACAACCCCCGGTTAGTGTAGGACTTATGAAAACAGAAAACAAATTGACTAAGATGGTGGCAAAGAGGGACTACACATAAACGTACTTAGCATAGTACCATTTCCAGGGTCAGACGGTGCTATTGAGGTGTCGATGAGAAAATTAAGTCCACGTTTCGTCCAGTACCTATTATTTTACCTGCGTGTAAAGTTTTAATGGTGATGGCCGCAGCTCAATCCGCTGGATGCGAGAACGAGAACGAGAACTTGTCAAAGTGGCGGTGCTTGGGGAGGCCTACGTCCAGCAGTGGAAGTCTTTCAGCTGAAATGATGATAAAGTTTTAATAAATAAATAAAATTTCCAATAAGCTGGCACAGACATTTTACATAACTGGAGGCATTTTACTTTCACCTCTGTCGACCGTTTTGTGGATTAAAGGCGTGTTATTTTATATTAAATACCAGCTTCTGCTTGCGCCTTCCGCTCGCAGGGAAGTTAACTATACCATATAACACATACCCTGCGGCATTCGGCAATAGTATAACTTTCAATCCTTGAAAGATTTTTGTAATCGGATCAGTAGGCACATCTAGAGATTACAAACAAACAAACAATTTTACTTATGAATAAGCAAAAGCCTAACGAAATCAGATACGCTGGACAGACTCCAAAAACTCTGCCCTAGCATTCTTTGTTTCCATACTCTTTAGTACCTACCTACCCATCTCGAATCTTCCGCAAAGCCAACAACTTCTAATTTTACCCCCTTCCTTCCTTGTACAATCACTCTCTCTTATCTCCCCAACCATTTATTCCGTACAACAGTCGATAGAGCCTTCCCTTATTTCTTTCACTTAGAACTCGAAACATTGTTTTGGCGGTATAAAAAAAACATGAACACGATACATGGTAAAGTGACCATGAATTGCTAGCTACAAAGCGATTTGCCGGGAGCTATTTACGTCATTACGCGATAAGAGAGGGCTCATACATTTTGCAATGCCTACCAAGACGGGTGGCCATTCGTGCGCTGTTTGTAGGGCATTCTAGGAACTATTTTCTGCTTAGTGTAGTGTAAATAGTTAGTGCTGGCTGGAAGTGGTTTTCAATGTGTTCAATGGTTATAGGTTCTCGCTAATGTTTATTGAATACAGACTCGTTGTAGGTATAGTTGGGTAGTCGTGATAGTGTATTTCTCGAAGTTTCTTCGAAGCCTTTTCAATACTATTCTCTATCTATGCTAATAATGCCTTTTATTTATCCTTAAAGTGAAGTAATGATTAGCGACTGTTTAGCCATAAATTTTTGACGTTAAAATGTCTCTTAACTTTAAGCAACGTTTATGAATAAACCCCAATACGGATGGATGATAATTTGTTTGTTTTTTTTTGTATGTTGGTTTGAACGCGCTAATCTCTAGAATTACCTATCGGATTTGATAAATTTTACTTCACTTGATAGCCTAATTCTTGAGGAAGACTATAGGCTTCTTAACATTACGCTAGAACAATTAGAAGCCGAGTAAAAACAAAAAAGTCAGAAAGGACACTGAGCGAAAACGAAGTAGGTATAGCACGAGCAGGCGATGCGATACGACGGGGTGGGTCGGAGGAACAACAAACATGCGTAGAAAGTCACGGACAAAAGCTAGTTCTTAATATTTATTTACATTTCACAATGTGAACTTAAGTGTTATGTTATACAGAGACAAGATCATTGTGGACCCCGTCAGTTACAGCAACGTAAGAGATAGGAAGAGGGCTTTTCCTATAAAGCAAGCTGTTTGACATGAACGTTCTCACTGAATAGCAAACGGTGACGTGATCTACGCTCTACGGTGAATCAGAATATCTAATGCCTTATTTGCTCTCGTTGTATTGGTGCGAGAATATAGACAAGGAATGGGAATTTTGCGCTATCTTCTTCTTGTCATCATCATCTGCCTAGCCTTTTCCCAACTATGTTGGGGTCGGCTTCCAGTCTAACCGGATGCAGCTGAATACCAGTATTTTACATGGAGCGACTGCCTATCTGACCTCCACAACCCAGTTACTGGGTAATACGATACCCCTTGGTAAGACTGGTTGTCAGACTTTCGGGCTTCTGACTACCCGTAACGACTGTCAAAGATCCACGAATGACAGCCGGGACCAACGGCTTAACGTGCTTTCCGAGGCACGGAGGGGTCTCAGTATGTAAAGATGGTCACCCATCCACAGACCAACCGCGGCAAGCGTAGCTTAACCTGATCGATCGACCTGTGCGGCTGTTATTATTTAGCCACGGACCTCTCCTTCTTCTTGTATGAAGAAAATATGAGCCAACTTTGCCCAATTCTGGCGAATTTAACACATGCACGCTAATCACCACTCATGGATGCTATCAATGCGTCCCTTCAACTTCATCTCTTGATTTGTGGTTTTTGTGGAGGAGTATTAATGCAATAGAAATAATTAGTAGTCTCTTTACTCCTTTTCTACTATGTATTAATGAGGGGCTGCGGCTAAGTAATAACAGCAGCACGGGTCGATCGATCAGGTTAAGCTACGCTTGCAGCAGTTGGTCCGTGGATGGGTGACCATCTTTACATACCGAGACCCTCCGTGCCTCGGAAAACATGATAAGTTGTTGATCCCGGCTGTCATTCGTGGATATTTGACAGTCGTCTGGTTCTCAGGGGCCCGAAAGTCTGCCAAACAGTCTTACCAAAGGCTATCGTGTTAACCAGTAACTAGGTTGTGAAGGTCAGATCAGAAGTCACTTCACGTAAAATACTGGTGTTCAGCTGCATCCTGTAAGAAGGAACCCGACCCCAAAAAATGTTGGGAAAAGGCTCGGGAGATGATGATCCGTAATTAGTCTTAGGTTGTAATGTTTAATGTTACATTCAAGTCGCACGAGACCCAGTATGTACTGTGACCCTGTTAATATTGATAGTAGTGTGAATCAATTACTGTGGTCGGTGACTGTGCCCATGCCCTAGATACTGGGGTATTGGTGCATTTAATGTGTCGTTGTTGTAGAAACTGAGCTTCGATACGTAAGATGGCCTTATAGTCTCAATTTTTTTGCAGATTACCTACATTAAACTCGATCTCTTTTAGCATAGTTTATTTTACTAAAATAATGATAAGTTAATGACTAACAGTTTTGTACCTACTTCTAACTTCAAACATACCGTTCTGATACTCGTTCCAAGGAACGTTTATTATGTAATCTGCGTTCGCGATTTATTTGCCAAAAATGTAAACAAATATTGAATAATGGAAAAATAACTTTAATTCCTACACAATAAAGTTCAGTTTACGCTACAACATCAAACATTTTTATAACTTTTCCAATAGTGCTAGTCACTCTGAACTCAACTTAATTTTCATTGAAATAAAGATGATTTTTGTTTAACTTCAAATAGGGTGGGGGTGTGCATTACTGCGCACTTTTACTGCTTTTATTATATGCAACCAGTGTTTCTCATTCTAAGTAAATACCTAATTGTATTCTGTTTTTGCAGCGAGCAGCCAGTGGCCCAGTGGTATCGGCCGCGACTTATAAGTACCTTATAGGTTCGAACCCAGACAGGCACTTTACTTTGTGTAAACTATTTCATCACCACTACTCTCAAAACGGTGAAGAAAAACATCGTGAGGAAATCGGCATGTCCTAGAACCAAAAACTCGAAGACATGTGACTCTACTAACACACACTGGGCCAGCGTGGTGGATTACGGCCTACTCCCGCTCACAGAGAGGAGGCCTATGTCCCAGCAGTGGGAACATTATAGGCTGATTATGATGATTATGATTCTGTTTTTGAGAAATAAATATGTTAAACCATTATTGTTGGATACGGGTAGGTACATACTAGTTCGTAGAAGGAGGCTGGGGGTATGAAATGTATGTTTCCCGTTTGTTAGCCGATTTCCTCACGATGTTTTCCTTCAAATTTTAGAGAGAAGTGATGGTGATATTAATTACATAAAAGTAAAGTGCCTGCCTGGGTTCAAACTCACTACTTGCAACTCGTAGGTCGGGGCCGATACCGCTGGGCCACCACTGTTCTCTTACTTTTCCATAATCTGCTAAAAATGCAACCATTCCTGAAAATATTTCCCATAAACATGGTCACTGCACGCTACCCATTGGCCGTCACTCACCCTTTATCAGGCGAAGCTCACAGACCCGAACATTCATTCCCTTTTTGTTCCAAGACTTTAGGATTTCCGCGAAACTCCGAGAATCGACGGAAAAGATATAAAAGTTTCTGTTATATATCTATTTTCTAGTCGTTAAGGGGATGTGCTCGGCTCCTCTATTCACACTATGTGAGCGTGCAGAAAAAAATGTTTAAAGCGACACGATACACGTGCGTAATACGAGACTCATTGAGGCGCGGCGTGAGTATCGCGTGTAACCATGATACTAAAGCCTGTGTTACAAAACCTATCCCAAGCATTGCTTAAAAATAGTTTCAACCAATTAAATTGCTTTAAACTAGTTGTAAGTACATAACCATCTATTCAATAAATAAAATTGGAGTGTCTGTTTGAAATATTAAAATAACCGCTTTTTACTAAATGCATATGGATGTGTACACGGTACATACTCGTATACCAAAATAACATTTTTAACAAGTTTTGTCTGTCTGTCTGTTTGTTCCGGCTAATCTCTGAAACGGCTGGACCGAATTTGACGGGACTATTACTGGCAGATACCTGATGTACTAAGCAGTAACTTAGGCTACTTTTATTTTAGAAAAAGAATTAGGGTTCCACGCAAAAAAATTAAAACGTTTTCCGTCATGCACGCGAACGAAGTCGCGGGTACAGCTAGTCCTATAATCAAGTTCCCACGGTTGGGACACAGGCCTCTGTGAGAGGTAATGGGCCGTAATCCACCACGCGAGCCCAGTATTGGTTGGTAGAAGTCACATGTCTCCGAATTTTTGGATCTAGGATATGCCGGTTTCCTCACGATATTTTTCTTCACCGTTTTTGAGAGCAATGGTGATGAAATAAATTACCCAAAATAAAGCGCCTGCCTGGGTTTGAAGTCACGACCTAACCTCGTATGTTGGGGCCGTTACCACTTGGCACTGCTCTCCACCAGTTGCAAGTAATGCTTCAGTTTAAGTGAAGTTCTGTGACACAGTCTGAAGGCTACGCGATTTAAATTTAACAGGGTTTCTAGTGGAACCAAAATGCTCCAAACGTACCTACAAGACTACCGTCATAAATGCTTTAAATGCGCATAATTAAATATGAATATTAATAACGGAATATAGATATGACAACAAACCTGACCTGACCTAAATGTTCGATGTTTTACAGTAGCCATATTAATAATGCACTGCAAAAACTTTTGGTATATTAAGACCGCAGTGGTTCCGGTAGAGGTCAATATTCCAAAAAATGCATGTTGTGTTTTCAAATATGGAATGCTGTCATGCCATTTGCCGATACTTACACTATAATTAGGTATAAATAGATCCTGGATAACTAATTACTTCATTCTTCAATGTAACTCGAAAGTGAACACAACTCCTGTTGCACGTGCACCCTTATCAGTGACTCATTACGTGACCCGTCATTAGTGGCTGTTTTCTCAGAATTTTGTTATTCAAGTGATATTGTTTACAATGGAATTTCAAGAATCAGGTATGTTGTGTTGCTTTCTATATTTATTATGCTATTTTATTTAATAATATTGAAATAACCAGGGGTCTACGCAACCAAAAAATTTCATTTAAAAATTCTTTTGGTTATTTTTTACCTAGACTTTTAACTATGTTCTGAATAAAATTGAACGATATTTTTTTTTTTAATTAGGAAGTCAAATGTGTCCAAAATAACGGCCATAAGTCATTGTCTGCAGAAATTTGCAGATTGACTAGTTACAAGCTTGCTACGCCTTCGTAGACGAAAGCTACGAAAATATTGAAATAATTAATTTTCTTATTTTTTTTTTTCCAGATGCTCAGTACATCGGAACCTTCTCCAGGGGTTTTATATTTGAACTGTGGCTATCCACAAGTGGTTCAGATACAGAAAGACGCTGTCAAGTGATACAACAGTTAATGGGCATGATGTCGGATGCAGAAAACGTGGATGTCAGCAATTTGGAGAAAGTTGTGAAATATATTTGCGACCGACTTCTCGTTTTATGGAAATCTTGTTCTCGGATGAAAAGCACAGTCCTCAATAAACACTCTAAGTGGCTAAGTGTGAAAGAAAGTGTCAATCTACCGAAAGCATCAAGTTTTAAAGAAAACACTTCTCATGATATTTCCGACCAACCATCATCATCAGGGATCGCAGCTGCTGTTGGGCGACCAAAAAAAGATTGTCACAACAGCGAAAAAAAACGGTCACAACGAAGAAGGCTTGCAATGCTATCTCAGTTGGATGAGTCAGCAGTCAGCAATCTAATGGAAACATCAGACCCCGGTACAAATGAAATAATCCCACTCGATGCTGTGCTATCTCTGATAACGGAAGCTAAACTTACGAAGCATCAATACCTTTTAATCCGCAACTTTATAAATTCTCGGCGCAATCCAATTCTACCTTCCTACAACAAAATTTTAGAAGCAAAACAAAAATGCTATCCTGAAGATGTCAGAGTTACCGAAACCACGGCGGAGGTGGAGTTGCAAAGCTTGTTGAATCATACTGCGGCTCGTATAATCGAATCGCAAAGAGAAGTTTTGTCTGCCATTCCTCAAGAGTCAATGGGTGATGTATTTTTAATAGGGAAGTGGGGCTTTGATGGCAGCACTGGCCATAGTGAATACAAACAAAACTTTGCTAGCTCCGACGACGTGACTGACGATGGAAGCTTATTCGTGACTTCGTATGTGCCGCTTCAATTGGTTTCGACGGACACGTCTTCAGAAGAGACCATACTATGGAAGAACCCTCGCCCATCATCTACAAGATATTGCAGACCAGTTCGCTTTCAGTTTATTAAGGAGACCAAGGATTCAACTATCAATGAACTGAATTATTTTCAAGAAAAAATTGACAAGCTTGTTCCTACAAAATTATCCTATGGGGATAATAAAGAAATTAATGTGAATCACATTCTACAGTTGACCATGGTTGATGGAAAGATATGCAGCGCAATCAGTAGCGCTTCCAGTGCAAAGTGCTACATATGCGGAGCCTTGCCAAAAGACATGAATGATATCGATTCATGCATCAAAAGGGATATTGATAAGAATAGACTGGAATTTGGTCTATCGCCGCTACATTCATGGATTCGATTTTTTGAATATTTTATACATTTATCATATAAATTACAAACACAAAGATGGCAAGCTAGATCAGAGGAAGATAAAGAGCTTGTAAAAGTAACGAAGAAAAGGATCCAGGACGAGTTTCGGCAGAAATTAGGGTTAATTGTGGACAAACCACGGAGCGGAGGTAGTGGTACATCGAACGATGGAAATACTGCACGAAAATTTTTCAAGAATCCGGATATATCTGCTGAGATCACCGGTATTCAACAGTGCCTTATCGAAAGGTGTGGAACCATTTTAGAGTGCATGTCATCAGGCTACAAAATAAATACCGCAAAGTTTGAAGAATATGCCTTAGACACGGCCAGGCGACTCGTAGCAGAATACCCATGGTATAACCTACCTTCATCCGTGCACAAAGTGCTCATTCACGGAGCCGTAGTAATTGATAACGCATTGGTTTCTATTGGTGAACTATCCGAAGAAGCCGCAGAGTCAACTAATAAAAATATTAAATCCTTTAGGCTCAAACACACAAGAAAAATTTCTCGAGTCACCACAAACACAGACCTTATGAACAGACTTTTGCTGAACTCAGATCCATTAATCACTTCCTGCAGGAAATTGCCCAGAAAAAAGAAGTCGCTACTGTCCAGTAGCGTTTTAAGTTTATTGGATACGTCTAATTAGCATAGAATATAAGATTTAATTTAATTTGTTTTAATTTATTTTTTTCTTCTCTGTTTTTGATTTTATTAATACATTCTTCATGATATATACCCACAATTATTTATTATTATTTATTTATATATACTTTATTGTACACCAGAAAAAACATTACAATAAAACGATGGTTCACATAAAACAAACACACAATTGTGTTTCTATTTCAATATTCTATAATTATATATACTTTAAAAACATTTCCAATTGGCAAAATATATTTTTTACGCAATTAAGTAAATATGACCGCCTTACAAAGGCGCGCGGACCACCGTGGACCGCTTTGAAATGTCTTAAAAAAGTTGGTAAAAAATGTTAATGTCATGTTACTTGAGTGTTTTATTTGGAAGAGAATCGTAAAGTTCATTATGTTCTTTTATAATAAGACTAGCTTCTGCCCGCGACTTCGTTTGCATGAAATTTGTTGTTCCTCCGACCCACCCTATCGCATTGCATTGCATCGCCTGCCCGTGCTATTAGTTCGTTTTCACTGAACGTTCTTTCTGACTTTTTTGTTTTTGCTCGGTTCCTAAGGGTCCTAGCGTGATGTTAAATAGCGTTCCTCAATAATTTGGCTATAAAACGCAAAATAATTCTAATCCGACAAATATTTCCAGAGAGTGAAGTGTTTGTTTGTTTATTTGAACGCGCTAACGTTCAAGATACAGGCTTGTCTGGTTTGGGGCCAATGCAAAATTTCTGTAATCTTTTGAGTAATAAAGTTTTTATTATATTATTCCGTTTATTTATCTATATACATATTTTAGTTACATTTTTAAATATATCTTAAAATATAAAAAATAAGTATAAAAAACATTTAAAAATATAAAAAAATAGTAGTCCGCCGGTGTCGGGAACATGGTCCAAGCTACCGGTGGTTAGGGCTCCAGAGACAGGAACCTCCTCACAATGCGAGCCGTATCGAGGAGTACTGCCTTCTGAATCAGGCTTTTGATCCAACCGCCTAACGAAAGCCTCGATAGATATTATTATTATTATTAAATAAACAAACAAACTCTTCAGCTTTATATCTTTTGTGAGTCAATAAGTATTTTACGTGATTTTATCAGTACATTTTGAAACAAGAGCTATTAATTTTGTTTAGCCGATTACTTAATTAACACAGTATTTCGGAGCTTGGCACTACGGAACAAACATTTCAGATATCCTACAAATTGTTTATCCCAGTTTGCAGCAACAGTTTTTATTGATACAAACGCGAACAATCTGCTATGTGAAACTTTTTGTTCGCAAAACACGCGTTGTATGCATGTTTAAAAACAGTGTAGGTATGCCGAAACATTTAGGGTCATTACAGATTAGGCGTATTTTAAGCATTGCAAACTCGTTCTTGCACGCTCGTAATAAATTCTAAAGGTATACGCAAACACGCACTTTTTCATGCATTGTTTGCACTCGTACCTACGAAATTAATTTGAAACCATAATGCAAGTAATGGTCAATTCCTATAATTTAGGGACCGTTGTTAGTTAAAATTAAGACTCTTGTATCTTCACTAATTAAAGTAAAGCAAAGACCTCATAGTATTGCATAGTAGACCCTCCCATATGGAAGTAGCTATCACAGGTAAAATTACCTTATGGATCTATTTATATGGGTACACTACATAAATACGAAAAACTTTATTCCGTCAGTCACAAATACGAATTTTAAAATACCGATTTTCATAATTCCGAATAACAACTCCGATTTATCATTCATCCTATTTTTATAATTTATTTTCCAAAATTTCAATATCCCTAACGTTTATAATTACTATTATCAAAATACCGAGTTTCAATAGATCGAATAACAAAAAGTCCGACTTAATGATAATTCGAAACATCAAAAATACGAATTCCGATTATTAGAGTACCGATTAATTAGAATTCCGAAATGAAAACGCCTTGTAAAACTGAATAGCAAGACAAATTACGAGTAGAATACGGAATTTCGACGCACATATCGATAAATGCTACAAAATTTCGATGCACGTTACTGCGAAAAACCGTATCTGCGAAGCCACTACACTTCGATGCACGTTACTGCGATAAATCTTCACTGCGATACTACTTGACTTCGATGCACGTTACCGCGAAAGATTTTTACTGCGATACTACTTGACTTCGATGCATGGTAAAGGTAATTGTATTGTCATTCGCTCGCTTTTGCATCCTATGTCGACGGAGCCCCGCCATGCGGGCCCCTATTTCTGTGTAAAGGGTTTAAAGTAACCTAACCTCGGTTTGCCCTTTGCTCACTCTTGCATCCTACGTCGCCTATTGCGTTCGAGTGCGGTAAAGTGCATCGAAGTCAAGTAGTATCGCACTACTAATTAAATCAGAATCCTAATTTTAGCAGCTTATTTGGAGTATTGAGAATCGGAATGTCTGTCTGTGTATCATTTTGACAATAAAAAAATGCTTGGTAATCAAAACGATTCGTTTTTTGAGCTAAGTTAGTTCCAGTAGCCCCAGACACGAGAACTAAAAAGGAATTAATCGTCGAAGCTGAGGACCCCAAACACACTTTCCATAGCAATGTCTTTCATTCATCGATATATATATAACTCTATGCTTTCATTTTTATAGTTCAACATCATTCATTGCGTTATTTACGTAGTTAAGCAGACTTAAATTTCAAACATATGAAGCAATAGGTTAGCAATTTCCTTTAAAAAAATTCTCATTGCATTGAAAGTGCGTTACGTAATACAAGTGCAGGTTAAACTCACACTCGTAACCCAATTCCTGAACCAGCTCATACTTTTACATCAACTATTAATACTACCCATACCTAACAGAAAAGAGCTTACAAGAAAAATGCAGCTCTCAACGATCGAGCTTTTAAAATATGCACGGGCAATAAGCGAGGGATCCAATATGAATGGAATGAACACTGGACTAGTGCACCATACAGTATTGTATAAATATTTTATAGAAGTTCAACAAGTGGGTCAGAAGGTGGGCGGTTATTGATGCTGGGTCGATTGGTTTTTGTTTAATACTCAAAATCATTGACCTATTAGTATTCATCAGGTAATATCCCTATGCATTAACATGATGCTGTTAAATATTAAAACAAGAAAAGGTAGGTAATGTACATAATAAAAAAAAGGTCGGTACCACGACTAGAATGTTTATTTGTATTTTTTTATTGTCTATGTTCCAACAACGTCACGTAGGGTGCGTGGTTTCATTTAATGTGATATCTTCATCGCCACTTTGTACAGTTAAATACAGCAAGTAGGTACCGATAATTGCCAAAGATTTTTCTTTATAGACCCCGGTATTTTACCTCAAGAAGATCTCCTTGTCTACCAAGCATATGACTAGACTTGCCTTTATTATAATAATATAGACAGTTCTTTTAAGAAAACTTAATGTGAGTCGTTCGCGACCTTATGAAAATGGCCGTAACTCTGGTCACAGATGTTATATACATATAATGAAATTGTAGAAAAGTGGTGTTTGTACAATGGAAATATATAAAAAAAAGTAGCAGGTGTTGTTATTATATCGATGCCGAACCCGAAAGTGTAATTAATTTTTTTTGTCTGTTTGTCGGTTTGTCTGTTTGTCTGTGTGTTTGTGCACGCTAATATCAGAAACGGCTTATTCGATTTAGATGCGGTTTTCACTAATATATTTTAGTAAGCTTCACTTAACATTTAGTGTTTATTTCATGTCAATCGGTTCATAAATAAAAGTTATGTCAATTTAAAGAATCACGGCGAACATTTGTTAAGATAATACAGAGAAGCATTACTGTAAAGTAAATTTTTAGCTACCCAAACGACGGTATGTGTAATTTAAAATATGCTGCCCGAAAAGTCACTATTCCACGCGGACGAAGTCGTGGGCACAGCTAGTATGAAATAAATTTGGTTCACACGTAATTCATTGCAAAAAATATTGTTGGCAAGACCCTCTAGAGAAAACTATCAAACACGATCTCTGCGATCACTCTAACGCACAATCATAGGGGAATAAGGCCAACCTACCTACCTACTCCACATACATCTTATTATTATTATCAGCCATTTCTGTCCCACTGCAGGGCAAAGGCCTCCCTTCCCTCCTTCCACTTGTCTCTATCCAGTGCTGTTATGCGCCAATCCTTTTGGTAAGAGTCGAGTTCGTCCCGCCATCTCATTCTGGGCCTGCCGCGTTGCCGTTGCCACATACATCTACGTACTAAAATTTCCATAATATCAGCCAGAAAATTAAAATTTAAGCCAATCTTGTCCATAAAAGCTCGGATAGTTCTCTTGAGACCGCAAATTATCTAACTTACACGAGTAAAATCATAAATGTATGTACATTTAAAATTCTAGCGTAGTTCCACCCGCGATAAGGAAAGGGTAGGTAAATTTTTTCCTCGTACTTGTAATCGTTTTCAACTAAACTTCTGAATGAATTGCTGTTTTTCTATATATTTTATTATGGTGGAGTTTTCAGCAATGATTGCTCGTATTTGGAAATTTTCGTTTGGTTTTCGGCAATGAGTTACTGTTTCTCGGCAATAAGTAACTGTTTTTCCGCAATAATTACTACATTCGGCAAGGATTTACTGGTTTTTGCCAATGACTTACTGTTTTCGGCAATGATTGAGTGTTTTTCGGCAACGATCGTGTGTTTTCGGAAATGATCGTGTATTTTTCACCAAAGATGATGGATCCCGGCTGGGATCGTCCGAATGCTGGCAATGATTTCAAATTTAATAATGTACATTGCCCTGAAATTTGACGCCATGTCTGTCTCGTGACGTTTACAGACTTGTGCCCAATAGCGACAAAGCTCTGAACACAATCACAAATAATTAAATTTCCTTTGAACAGCAACACAAAATGCTTTACCTAAAACAAAGAACCATTATCCTCTAGCTCTCTTACTAAAGCACTAATGAATTCTGAAAATATATCTCTAAATGACCGCCTCTTTTGTGTACCCATAAATTCTGTACAAAATAGTGCCACAAAATAGATAGGTACAGAAAGTCGGCTCCATACAACGATGCAAAGGCATGCATACATAGACACGCGTCTCTGCGGGGTAATTGCGTAACATACTAACAGTAGCAATGACTTTCATTTTGACAGTTCAACAACATTCATTGCGTTATTTGCGTTATCGAGCAGACAAAATTAGCAATATCCTTTAAAATTATTCAGAATGTGATCGATAGTGTGTTATTGCGTAACACATTATCAATCGGAATCGGTTTCATTTTGACAGTTCAACAACATACATTGCGATATTTAAGTGTTGAGCAGACAAATTTTTCGAGCTTATCAATTTTTCGAGCAATGGATTAGCAATTTGCTTCAAAATGATTCAGATTCCGATTGATAGTGCGTTACGCAATTAGGGTGCTGGTCTGTTCCAAAAGTATCTGATGAAAATGTAAACATACATGTGTTTACCGATTTATAAAAATATATCATTTTATAACACACATTTTCGACGATGATTTTAAATTACAATTCCATCAAGTTATTCAAAAAATAATTTCAGTGTCGGAAAAAGTGGTAAGATATAATAATGAAACCTTCTAAATTCAGAGGAATGTGTTACAAATTCCCTGAGTCAGTTCGCCAGTTTATGTAATTCGCTGAATGGTCAGTATTGCGGATTACCTAGACTGTTGCGTCTACTCGACAGTTTCTAGTGTTTGCCAGTTTCCTTGATTTGTCAGTTTTGTTTTTGTCAGACAAAGTACAATCGGTAGAAAACTGCACAAAAGTCTGCATATCCATTATGACATAAAATCACGCCTGTTTTCTCAAAAGGTTAAGCAGAGATGAACTTAGAGTACACCCATATTTCACGAGTTGTTTAGTGAGTGATTGCATAAAAATTTAACATGCACTGGATTTGTTTACATTTTCATCAAATACTTTTGAAATACACTATACGTGCAGCGAGTGCAACTGCACTCGCGACTGGCATTTGTTTAAAATTGCCGTCCGTACGCGTCTATGTATGCGTGCGCCTGTTTTCGCTCGTTGCACGGAACTGACCTTCTACTATCTATTTTGTGATAGTGCTTTGTAGATATTGTTTTGTTTTGTATTGGCACGCATTCGTTGCTTGTTTTTCTTGCATTTGAAGCGAGTTCGAATTTATTGATTAGTACCTACATGCTAATTTAATTTTGCGTTTGTTTTGTTTTATTGAGGGTGACACTGGTTTTTCTTTTGGCCCTTGGTAGATAAACTACATTTAGCATTGGCTTTCGGTGATTTTGCGACTTCCTCAATAATGCATCGCGCTTTAGTGAGTATGTGAGTTTGGTTGTAAAATTGCTTCGATGCTGCATTGTGTTTAGACGAAGCACAATGTTTCAACGTTTTCTCAGTATTGCATTTTGTCGATTTATTCCGGACTGTCAGTTGCTGTATCGAGTTTTCGAAAAGCGTCATATTGCGTCTGTTACGGCTCTTTTGATTTTAAGCAATTGATTTTCGACTTATGCCTTGCAAGAGAGGTTTCTCAAGTTTTTACGATACTGTGTGCTTTAAAAGAGCCTCCAAATTGATGATACTTAATTACGTCCGTCCTCCTCTAAGTAATTAGCCTAACTATGAACCTCGAATTACTAATCGGTAAAACCCAAGGGATTTTGTTCATCGCGCTGATACCTAAAAATGTGCCTGTTTTATGGTAAATTAGCAGTTTTCGAACTTGAAAGACCTTGAAATGTTAAGACAACATTAGTAAAGTTGAAAGACATAATAGAAGGAATGTCGAACTGTGGGAGAACTTTTCTAGATAACACATTTAAAAAAATAAACTCTACAGATATAAAACCCTTCAAAAACAGTTATAAATAACCGTCACAATCATTCAACTTTCAAACCTGTCTGCGTTTCAAACTTTCCTGACGAATTCCAAACATTGCCTGAAGCTGAACTCATTTGCCAGACTGACAGACCGAAATTATAGCCAGACGCAGTCATAAATAAAAAATAAACCGATATTATGCAATATAATAGCAATTCACGAAAAACAATTGCCGACGGGCCTCGCATTGTTGAATAATTAACGCTCGGTTCCTGCTGAGCGTCGTAGTAATTAAAATTTTGGAAACTGCCTGCCACAGAATAAATTAGTACAGAAAGTTGTCTTCATACAACGAGCAAAAACAAGCGCACGCATACAAAGACACGTGAGTACGAATCTAAAGGCGAAAATGATTACAATCACCAAAACAACTCCCTAATTTCAAATTACCTATTTGAATGACTATTTTATGAAATGACACTTGAGACCAATTCTAACTAAAGAATTAGTTATATTGATGGATCCAGTGATTATAATTCTGTAAATACATATTTAATACGATCGCCAATCATATTATGATCAACATACAGCCTGACACTGATCTGCAAATTGTAAAAACGTAAGAGAAAATGAATTGCGCGGGCTACCTTAGTGCATCCTTAAACGAATGACATCCGCGAGTGTACTTACACTCGCTGTACGTGAAGCGTGTCTATGTGTGCGCGCGTTTTTGCTCGATGTATGGAACTGACCTTCTGTACCTAATTTTTTCGCTGGCTCTGTGGTGCATAATTAAGTATTGTTGCTATGTGAAAGTGTGTTGATCGTTGTGCCAAAAATTGGTTACTATGTTAATTTTTTGCGACATAATTTTGTGCAAGCCAATTATTTATTGGTTGTAGATAAATCAAGTTTGTGAAAACGTTAAAGCTTGTAATCCTGTGTTTATAATAGGGATTTACAATATTTTTGGCAAGGTTGTTGTTATAATTTTATTAGCACTTACTTAGTTAAACAGTACTCACATTACGGTAATCACTGTACGCAGTTTGTTGTGCTGCTTCTTTTTCACAGATTAACCATTAGTATGTTTGGAGGCTGGGTTTTGTAACTTTTGTCGTTGAACTGTTGCTTATTCTCAGACTTATTAGTTTTCTCTTGTTATTGGATTTGGTAAGAAGACTTCCTTACAAAAATGCTCCTAAGTAGGTACTGTGAAGCTCTCTACGTGCTGTCAGGGTATTGGGAGGAATCAACTAAACCACGGTTTATCACGAATGTTCAATAATTTCATCATCTGCCTAGCCTTTTCCCAACTATGTTGGGGTCGGCTTCCAGTCTAACCGGATGCAGCTGAATACCAGTATTTTACATGGAGCGACTGCCTATCTGACCTCCACAACCCAGTTACTGGGTAATACGATACCAAATCAAAATCAAATCAAATCATTTATTTCAATTAAACCATGTACAGGCACTTTTGAATTGTCAAAATTAAATAGTCAGTCAGTTAGTCAGAAAGTTGAAGCTAGTTGCCCATTCCAAAACGTAGATCTCTATGGAGAAGAACGGGCAAGAAACTCCATGGACACTCTTTTAAATCAAGATATTACAAAATCCTGTGTACATTATTCTTGATGCTTCTATATGTGAGAACAATGTAAAAAAAAAAAACACAAGTGAAGAAACAATTCAAAATATAAGATTAAAAATAAGCCTTGGCAGTTAAGAGATGACCAGTCTCAACCGACGGCGCCCGTTCACGAACATGACGCGTGGATCAGCACCGTCCAGCTCAACCATTTTGTAGGGAACCGAACGATCCAACACACGCGCCACCATCAGTGAGACATTTAAGTGAGCATGACACATTCTCAACTGCCATGCTCTTTCAAGTCAACATCAAAAAATCATAATAAACGGATCCATGGTTCTTACATTTACAAAATTGAAAAAAAAATGCATCTAAATTATACAAAACTATAGATTGCAATTTATTTAAAAGACGATTAAAATTGTTTACTACCAAACAGCAAAAGGTGTTTAGTATTGATGTATTAAACAAATTAAACTTGATTGAATAAAAAATAAAAATTAACATTGAGATCGTAATGTCAGAAACACAAAAAAAAAGAGAAAAAGGGAAGCACCTCTTCCAAAAATTGAAAATTTTAACTAGTGAGCCTAGGTGCCTGTGGAGCAGGACCAGCATTTAGCCATGCATTTTTATCTACAATATAATCATCCAACTTATAATATGCTTGTCTACATAGTGTGCGTTTAATGCATGTTTTAAATTTCTTCTCATTTAGTTGAAGAATATCGAGTGGTATTTTATTATAACATTTTACACAGTAACCCATAAAAGAAGTTTTTACTTTAGACAATCTGAAACGCGGTTGATCTAATTTGTTCCTATTTCTAGTGTTAAAATTATGCCTGTCACTTATCTTATTAAAAAGATGTAGATTTTTTCGAACGTACATAATGTTTTCATATACAGGGTGATTGGAAGCTGGGTGCAAAGCTTTAAGGCGAAGATAGTACAGACAATTTAGAACCATTTAAGCCATGGTTGTCTTCAACGAAGTCTTACCAATTTTTTTTACCTACTTTTTATGTTTTTTATGTCTAACTAGCTGCTGCCCGCGACGTCGTCTGCGTGAAGGCTCTACAGCACCAAAAATACCTAAGATGCCAGTGTCGCTATAGCATTATAAGTAAACAACTTTTAAAATAGCATTAAAATATAAGTTTTTTTTGCAAGCGAAGCAAGTGAAGAGAGTTATATTGGAATCCTGCTGAGTTCAGTCATAAGATGTGACTGAAGGAAATAGAGAAAATAATGCAGGAATACATTCCAGGACACAAAAGAGTAAAAATACGTACAAAGGTATCATACCTTACAACATTTCCCTATAACGTACTTTGGTAGTTATGCTGCCAGGAGCCAAAATGTAAAGAGAGTCAGGACTGGTGACGCGGTAGCAAGCGACGTACAGTTGCCCGTGTGAGAAGCAACTCGTCCTGAGGTCGACACCCGCTGCCCTCAGTGTCTGCCCCTGCGACTTACTGATTTTTATCGCGAAGCAAACACTCACGGGGAACTGTACGCGCTTGAACTGGAACGGGAAGTTATGAGGTATGAGGGGAATGCGTGGTATAAATACTGCCTCGCCAACGCCACAACTCGTAAGAATTTCCGCCTCAATTTGTGTCTCTGTGGAGCGAGATGACTTTAAGGCGGGTCCCGTTACACAACTTCGGAGGAGATAGGTTCCGAAGAAGCATAATCGGGACACCGACCTTCAGCTTGATGGTATGCGCTGGAAGTCCACTTGCTGACAGGGAGTTCAGAAATTCCACGGGATAATGTGTGGCGTCATCTTGCTCGACAACAGTGTTTATCGAGGTGTAGTCTACTTCATTCCCCTCAATTTCCGAGAGAATGCATTCGTTAATTGCTGCAGCCTGATCGTTTTTAAGCGTCAAAATGGCCCGCTCACACACCCAAGAATTTTGCTGGTGCGGTATACGACTGATGTCCCCGTACACACAGCGAATGAGTTCTTCTATGCTGGATACCACTCTAGCGAGAGACTCTGGAAGCACCACCTGTCCACCTCTCTCTTCTGGTAGAGTGGCTTTGCCAAGACTTAGAAGGACATCGGAGAATTCTTGAGCACGTGCATTGCCGCCGAGCCGAGCTCTCATATTAAACGGTTGAATGTCGTAATTACAGACACAATTAAAAAGCCATTGTGTCTCGCGTAGATCTACGTTCCGGCATACGATGGGTTAATGGTCAAGCGCAGCGTACGAACTCGTGACCACAACGAAGATCATTTCAACGAAGCATTCACCTCGTCAGCCCTCGATCCCCGCGTCACCACGGAAAGCGTTTGCCGGAAATCGCCACTGAACAGAACTGTGGAACAGAATCGATGGGAATTTTAAAGTCCCGATTTCCACGGTCTTGATGCGGTGATGATTGGGGAGCTGGTAACCCATATTCGATCAGTGGATTGCCGCCGATAGAAATGACCACATCTTGAAGTGAACTGAGACAGGTGTTCAGCACGCGTTCATCAGTTACTTCGACTTCGTCTCCAGTAGCACGCCTCAAAGCTCGTAGAAAATCTTCAGACAGATGATGGCGATACTTCTCCCACAAAGCTACCGGTTTCGCGACTCCACAAAACACCAAGATGACGGCATGCGGCTGGGACTGTCACTGACGCTCGCCTCCGCGAGGGTTTCATCCCAATTTTGGTCACTGTCGAGAAGGTCACGTGTTACCCAGGCTGCGCGGTAAGTGGGATACTCCACGCCATCAAATGTCCTCCGAAAGGCGAAAGACGTTGGGCCTCGGACAGTGTGAAGTAACAACCGCAGAAAATAGCATTCGCCATTATTCGGATGCACGGTATAAACCCTACCCAATGCGGTGTCCTTGAAAATTCCTAGAAAACTTTCCACAGCACCTCCTCGTCGACGTCGGTTAAATAAACCCCTTTGCTTGTCGTACGTGTAATATGAAGGCACCTCGTCATACGTAAGGGATTTGTTTTACATCACATTTAAGTTTATAATTAGGTATACGACATGAAAATATATTAATTACCAAGCAATAATCACACAGATAAATACCGAACAAAAGTATTAATGTAGTCAATGTTTATTTTGTACTAACAACATGAAATTGATGAAGAAATGATCATCATCAATGAACATAACTTTTTTGTAATACTTAACACCGCATTTTTTTAAATTGTCTTCCTCAACTCTGCTCAAGATTTTGAGGGTTTTGTTGGAACTTGAATTTTTCAAAACGAACTATACGATACAACTTTTATGAAGAAAATGCACATTACCATCTATGAATTTTAAGAATAACTAACTACTAACCTCGCCAACATGATCAAATTTAAATTATTAATTTCCAAAAAGTGTTAACATGTAACTTGATTTGATTTTTATGAAATCTCATAGATGGCGCTGCTTCAAATTTTTCTTTATACTACTAACATTCATTAAACTATGTTTCTCTGCCCAAGTTACTTAAATGGCGTAGTTTTTATAGTGTAAAGCTAGATAATAGCATGGCTTACTCAAAAACAACATTTAAATATGCATCGTTAGATTACACGCTGTCACAGAATGCGTAAGAAAAATAAAGATTCACAGCTCCTCCCCCGTAGGTGATAGCGTGATAATATGTAGCGTATATGTTGACCCGACCTCTTAGTAATACTCATGCAAAATTTGATGTAAATCCATGCAGCACTTTTTGAGATTAGCCCGGACATACATACAGACAATCAGACAAACAGACAAAAATTCTAAAAATTATATTTTCGGCTTCGAAATCGATTGTAGATCACGCCCCAAGTATTCTTTTAAAAAAATATTCAATGTACAGTTTTGACTTTCCTACGATTTTATTATATGTATAGATGACACAGAGGCCTAAAACATGTTTTGCTAGATTGTTTACACCTTACTTTAATTAAATAAATTATAAATTAGTTCAGTTATCATTCAATTTGTCCATAAATAAGCAGTTTACTTAAAATTTTGGAAAAAAACAAAAATTCGGTAAAAAAAATTGGTAAGACTTCGTCTAAGACAACAGTGGCTAAAATGGTTCTAAATTGTCTGTACTATCTTCACTTTAAAGCTTTGCACTCATCTTCCAATCACCCTGTATATATTGACAAGGAACCGTCATGATGTTAATTTTTTTGAACAGTTCCCTTAGAGATTCGCGTCTGCTGAGCTTGTAGATGGCTCTGACAGCCCTCTTTTGCAGAATGAAGATAGTATCAATATCTGCAGCCCGTCCCCACAACAAAATACCGTAAGACATGATGCTATGAAAGTAACTAAACCCCTTGGTAAGACTGGTTGTCAGACTTTCAGGCTTCTTACTACCCGTAACGACTGTCAAAGATCCACGAATGACAGCCGGGACCAACGGCTTAGCGTGCTTTCCGAGGCACGGAGGGGTCTCAGTATGTAAAGATGTTCACCCATCCACAGACCAACCGCGGCAAGCGTAGCTTAACCTGATCGCTCGACCTGTGCGGCTGTTATTATTTAGCCACAAATGTTCAATAATTATTCCTAGAAATCATTCTACGTATTTTACATCTTCTTCCTTTGGCTTGTCAGCCAAATCTGACGCCTAATCTTAAAGTTAGTTAATGTGTGTCTCGTATTTCATGCCAATACCTTTTAACTGACTCGCGGAGGTTGCATGTAAGCACCAAATAGGCGATAGACTCTACAGTACAGTCGACCGCACTTTAGTAACACACACTAACACTTTGACCTTGAGCTGGCCTAGCGCAGTATAGAGTTTCACTAGAATACAAGGTCAGCTTATATTAGTTTTGTTACCTGATGTGCGGCCTACCGTACTAAGGTCCCTTTTCAGTAGAGGTCACAGTGACAACCGGTGACAACACTCAGCGCCATGGATTTATTATATTAGTTAGGTAATATAATTAGTCCATGCTCAGCGCTTTCTCGCGGCGACGCTTCCAGACTCAGACTTTGTGCCAAAGAGAATGTAAACACTTGCGTTATGTCTATGCTTCCAGCAAACAATCCACTATCACCATTTCTATATTTAAGCTGCAGTAAAGCAGTACCTACTGTCTGGAGGTTGTGACTACCTACCGTTAAAAGTAATACCCGTAAGAGTTTCCAAAGTACGCATTTGAAATCTTGGGGTGTCCATAGGACGCGGCAGGCTGTGATAACTATGTACTTTCCATTACACGGGTAGTTATGAGAAGTTGCCAGATTGTTAACACAAAAAATAAATTAGCACAAGCTTTGCCAAAACCGACAGAAAACACACATAAAATACAGTCTTCCTAAATCTTGTACTCAACAAAAAACAGGCATTAAAGCACTCACACACAAACATTCACAACGCAGCGTTTTCCATACAAAAACACGTTTCCTTTCTATTCGTTGCGGGTATCATTACGCTATCTGTTACATCGGAAGCGGGCATACGGCTTCCCGTCATTACAACATGTCGTTTGTGCGAACCCTTCTCTATATTATGTAGAGGCGTTTCGCACTGGATGATTGCGGCACGGTTTTTAAACCAGCCGCTGGTTAGAAATTACTTTTTACAAGTTCAAGGTAGATGTTTTGATGTACAGACGCCAGCACATCAAGCTATCCGAACCTGAGATTGTAGTAGCTTGATGCTGGCGTCTGTACGTATTTTTCGTCAGCTTTATTTCGATACATAGTAGAGTTTTGGAAGGTTCCCCTTAGTACATTTTTTTTTGTGAAATTGAATCATTCAATTCGTGAAATTCTTGTGTAAACGCTGGCCGTAAAATAACTTTTGACAGCCGTTCCGTATCGCCTGTCAAGTCTAAACGCTCTCTTACCCAACAAAATACGGGTCCTGTCTTTGGCGCACGTCATAATTGCGCGAAATTTCGTTCTATAGGGAGGGTAGCTAGAGTTAGTGCCGACGTTAAATGAAACGGTTTGGGTGCTTATTACAATGTGATGTTACAAATAATTGCGCGCGGAAAATGAGAATTTTGGCCAGATTTTAATGGGACTGAGATGGTATTGTTTAAGTTTATAAATTACTGTGACAATGAAAGTCGTTTTGGCTTACATTTTTAGTGCTAAGTCGCGACTTCATTTGGATACAATGTTCAACAAACCGTAAAAATAACTGAACATCTACCCTCAAGAAAGATAAACTTTTACATTTATTTTTCTCTCACAAATAGTTTAGAAGGTTAATCTATCGTGACAAGAAGATTGACAATTCGATTTATTTATTTATTGAAATCTCTCTTAAAACTATTATCACAGGTTTGTGCACCTAATGCGAGATTGCGGTATTTATTGAAAATTATAAAGTTAGTTCCAAAATTATTGCAATGAGTAAATTGTAAAACAAAGATCCTCTTACAACACTTTCGCACATTTTATATGAATCACCGCCTCATCACACGACGTGCGGGCCGCAACGCTCTTTTTTTCCATTGAAATGCGATACGCTGTGGCTAATATGTGCCTTCAAGAGGCAATAACGTCTTATTTAATGAGAGTAATATTTTTCACCAATCAACCTGCCTAGCCTTTCCCCAACTATGTTGGGTTCGGCTTCCAGTCTAACTGGATGCAGACGGATACCAGTATTTAACATTGAACGACAGCATTTAAGCACCACAATACAAGTCACCCGGGTAACACGATACCCTTTGATAAGACTTTTGGGCTTTTAACTAACGCTAATAACTGTTAAAGATCTATGCGATGCTTTCTGAGGCATAGAAGGGTCTCGATATGTAATGGTCACCCATCCACGAATCCACCGCGGCAAGCGTAGCTTAACCTTATATTGACCCGTGCGGCTGTTACTATTGAGCCACGAGCCCCTAAGTATTGTTTAACGCGAGCATCCTGCTCCTGCCGTAGCTTTTAAGACAGAATGGATAAGAATGTACAGACGCCAGCACATCAAGCTACCTGAAACTGTCAAATTTTCCCAATCAACTTTGAACCTTATGCTTTAGCGCTAAAGTTGAAAATCTATTAAAGAATTTTGACAGATTGTAGTAACTTGATGTGCTGGCGTCTGTACCTACAATTAGAATAGAATAGAATAGAATAGAATACTCTTTATTATGTACACCATATAAATTACAGACATAAATATACAATTATACAATTACTAGCTTCTGTTCGCAAATTTGTTGTCCCCTCCCCCGGCCCATCCCGTCGCATCGCATCGCCTGCTTGCGCTAGTAATCACCAATATCATTAAATTCCCATTTCGACCAACGCAGACAGTCTATATCTAGCAAATTGACTATTACCGACCGATATAACAGATAGATGGCTATTAATTTGTTATCTTACGCTAGCACTAGTCATAGAAATTATGGTCACGTTTGATTTCGTGTCTAATTGTCTAATCTTGTTGTTTCCAGAGCAATCAGACAGGTAATTTATTCGATGTGTTATATGTAGTGTGAATATATATTTATTATCCATACAGTTGTACAGGTAATTGCCTGTCAGTCAACTTGTAAGTGGTTCATACTCATCATCATCTGCCTAGCCTTTTCCCAACTATGTTGAGGTCGGCTTCCAGTCTAACCGGATGCAGCTGAATACCAGTATTTTACATGGAGCGACTGCCTATCTGACCTCCACAACCCAGTTACTGGGTAATACGATACCCCTTGGTAAGACTGGTTGTCAGACTTTCGGGCTTCTGACTACCCGTAACGACTGTCAAAGATCCACGAATGACAGCCGGGACCACGGCTTAACGTGCTTTCCGAGGCACGGAGGGGTCTCAGTATGTAAAGATGGTCACACCGCGGCAAGCGTAGCTTAACCTGATCGATCGACCTGTACGGCTGTTATTATTTAGCCACGGACCCCTCCTGCCTGCCTGCCTAGTTCATACTCAAAGCGTTTATTTCAATTATTTCATGACGGCCCAAATGCACGTTTAGTCGGGTTAAATTAATAAATGTAGATTGTGTAAACTCGGAGTTAAGGGATTAACATTTTAACTCTTATTACGCGTTGCGCCATTAAAAAGTAACATCGTTAGTTAACTGACGTTAGTGTTTTTTTTTGAGTTGGGAACAATGCAGTTGAATCGACGAAACATAAAATCGAATTGCAATGTCTGTGCCCTGATATGTAATCCGAAAATGAATGAACGAACAATAAACGGAAATTTTATCCCCATTTCTTTTACACTACTTTAATTTTTTTATAATTTGTGTTTTTTTTATATGGGTTCATGAATATATTGCCTGCTGATATAGTACCGAACTTTCACTCACTACAAGGTCGAAAAATACAATATAAGTTATCAGTTTCATAATGTCAATTTATTTTGACATTACTTACACTAACTGAGAGTTTACCGACTTAACTGTCCCACATCGGTGGGTCAAATATTTAAAAGTTAACCCTAGGTTTACCTCTAACTCTCGGTGGCGCAAGATTAATTATTTCATTAACCCTAAGTTAGCTGTTAACTCCGAGTTATTTAGGATAACCAAATGAACGCTAAAGTGGGCCTAACAGGTATTTTTGAACCGTCAAGGAGCCGGTCAGTCAGACTGATCTAGCTAGTGGGAACTCCTAGGAAGAAGGAAGGACCTTCATAATAATAACACTAGTTTACATGACTTTTGTTCATGAAATGGAATACATACGGTTACATTACTTTGGGTATCTACATCTCGGAAAAAATATTTAAAAAAATCCAGCACGTCAGGTTTTTGAAATATTTATTAAGAAGATTTTTACAAAAAACACATCTAAATAAACGATAGACAGTTAAAAATGGGTAATTTTTGCTCTTTTTTTATAAATATTTTCATCTGTATCTCTCACAACAGACCAACAATAGTCCCCTAGCATATTTTCGTCCCAAAAACCTTGATAATTTTGCTCAAATAATTTTAAATCTTGGTGAAATCGCTCACCGTGTTCATCACTCACACTACCAAGATTTTCTGGAAAAAAATCTAAGTGGGAATGCAAAAAATGAATTTTTAGTGACATATTTACACCCATACGCTCATAATTATGCAATAAATCTTCAACGATCTCTTTGTAATTATCACTTTTTTTATTGCCTAAAAAATTTTTAACGACACTTTTGAAAGAGTTCCAGGCTGCTTTTTCTACATCGGTTAAAAGGCTCTCGAATTTTGTATCGGCCAATATTCTCCTGATTTGAGGACCCACAAATATTCCTTCCTTTAATTTAGCCGCAGAAAGATTCGTAAATACAGAGCAGAGATATTGAAATGCAGGCTTGGACTTATCCAAAGCTTTGGTAAAATTTTTCATCAAGCCCAACTTAATGTGAAGCGGAGGTAATATTATTTTTTTTGGGTCAACTAAACATGTATTTTTTACGTTCATCTTGCCTGGAACATATTCATTTCGTACAGGCCAAATTTTTCTTTTATAGTGATCCTGTTTTGCTCTGGAGTCCCATACAACTGAACTGAACAATTTTCCCACAAACATAACAAAATCGATCTGGATGTAGTTTACACACTCTAGATGACATTTTTATATAAAAATGAGACTTTTGATTCACACAGTTGTTTACAAAACAGAACGATAAACGCATTTAAACAATTGCGGGTGGATAAAAAAAAAGTCATCGATATCTCCGAATTGTGACGTGCTACGAAAAATAAAAAAATATTTTTTTAGTAACCGTCCATAGCCTACTTAAATAATATAGGTTTCATTTCATGAACAAAAAAAAATTATTTTTTTGTAAACTAGTGTAATTATACTCTTTTAAAGGACTCAGATTTTTTTTATTCTAGAACATGCCGTCTTCCCCTCGCCGTTTTGAGAGCAGAAGTGATGAAATTATTTACACAAAGTAAAACGCCTGCCTGGGTTTGAACCCACGACCTTACAGCTCGTAATTCGGGACCGTTACCACTGGGCCACCGCTGCTTTATACCTCATTTGTCTCACTGCAAAAGCATGTTTTCATTCAGAGTAGTTTTCATTCAATGAAGCAACAAGCATTGATCACCACACTTGCCTGCGGCAAGTAAGCTTGGTAGCAAGGTTGACTGCCCAGGGTAAAGCGGATGTACGAAGCTGCTTCTGAGTTGTGTCTTCAAGTGATGAAAACAACCCGGTCTCGATGTTTTCCTTCCAAGTGAATTAGAGGTGTCCAGAACTTGGAAACTACAAATGAAATAATGAAGTTATCCCGTTGTTTCGCCATTCCCTTGTTCAATAATGACACTTGCTAGAAATCTGCACTAAACTTTTAATCCTTTTTCTTTTACCCGTTATGCAAATAAACGATCGTTATTTCAGACTCAAAAGACTTTCTTTTTCGCCTAGACTCGAAGATAAAACACGAAAATGCAGCAAAAATGTATCAACTTTGCAAAGCTGTAATGATGGCTACGATTTCGGTGGCGTAAAACGAACAAACTTACACTTGCAACTATATTCAACCTTAACTCAAAGTGATAGAGTTGAAATTGCTATAACACAGCTTTCGAAATAAATTGATCTTGTAATAAATTCCAGTTGTAAATTGAACTTTATCTTACGAAAGATAAGGTTGAAAGTTAAGTGACGGAGAGTGGATGGGGTTACTAAGGCCATATTTTGAAGTATAACAAAATGATGGCAACATTAACGGTGGACCTTTATTGTAGGGAGGTTTCGTTGGAAACAGCTTGTTAACTCTGTCACTATTAGGCTGAATAGGGATACCTTTGCCAACCCCAGATGATGGTGTTTGATGAAGGTTTGAAAAGCTATTGTAGTGATGTTTACGTCAATTTTTTTTTTGTGAATAAATACAATGATATCAAAATAAATTGAGTGACGAATTATACTTTTAAGAGAAGACAGAGAGAGAGAGAAAGAAGAATGGAAGGAATAAAAATTAGCATACACAGGCTGTTTTTGAAGGTCGAGAAAATAATTCCCGGTGACAATACAATTCATTTTAGTTTGGAAGACTGAGATATCTATATTCGCACTAAGAAAAAATTATTGAAAAGTTTCCCTAAAAATTGGGCGTTCCTTGTGACTTTCTGTAAAATATCAAAATACCGATATAGATACTTAGTAAGCCTGTACTATCCCACTGCTGGGCAAAGACCTCTCGCCATGGTTTCCAGTGCTTGCGATCCAGTGCTGATGTGGACTAATAGTCGTTTTTTTTGTTCAGCTCGACCCGCCATCTTCTACGGAGTCTGCCGCGACGCTGCGGCATGCGGCAGACGTGGCCAGCCCAGTCTCAATTCAACATTACGGCTTTTTGGACAACGTCATTAAACTGTATTTTGGAGCGCAGTCTGGTGTTGCGAACATGGCCTGTTAATTTGACGCCTAGAATATCGCGCTCCATCGCAAGTTGGCAAACCTTTTTGAATGTTTTGACAAGTATTCAAAAGTTGAGCACATTCAAGACCTAGTCTGCGATCTGTAGGTCAAAATGGGAAGAATGCATATTATGAACATAAGTATGATAAAGGGAGGTTTCTTTAAATCAGCTCTTCAATGGACCAGTAACTCCCCCAGGAATTTTCGGTTCGTCTTAAGATTCCTTGTCTTGTCTGGACTAGAAGCAGACTAACTGGCCCAAGTAGATGTGTTCATAGGACATAGGTATTACAATTCCTCACCATTCACTCCGATCCTATGCTTAGTGGTGTTTAATATGCTGAGATACTTAGCTATAATTTGACTGTTAGATTTTGATATCGAAATAATATCCAAAAACATGTTTTACAGACTGGAGCCACATCAAGCTACCCAAAACTGTCATTTTTTTCCAATCAACTTTGAACCTTATACTTAAGCGATAAAGTTGAAAATCTATTAAAGAAAGACAGATTGTAGTAGCTTGATGTGCTGGCGTCTGTACCGGGTTTCTTTGCAAGCCAGACTCAGAAACACACCGAGTAAATCAACGACCTTAAGTGGCAACGTTCAATCGATCTTGTTGGGAACACATCTTAAGTCAATGTTAGGAGAACCATTAACACCACTCAAGTGTTGCAGTGTGTACTCGCGTTACACATCCGAGTATTATATGTACAGTGTAGTGATAGAAAAATAATTAAATGCCGGTAATAATATCCTACATAGAGGAGACTGGACGATTGAGTTCCGTTGTCCCCATTGTATGGGGACAACGGGAATGGACCGACGAAGGTGGTCCATGGACCAATAGCGATATGGTTATGATATCTATGTAAGCCCACCATAGACAACAGTGGCGAAGGTACCATACAACTCGATTCTCACCAGCTTCCCTTCGAAAATTCACAACATTTTTCACCTTTCTCTACCCAAATTCAAATTTAGTATAAGAAATATTTTGGCATCGAAATTTAAATGAAAGAAGAAAGAAAGAAGAAAGAAAATACGTTTATTTGCGGTGAACATGACGCAAAAATACATATGACACAAAAGTAAAAAAATAAAATAAAAAGAAGACAAGGGTAACATGCGTCACATCCACGCAAAACGGCTATCGCTCAGCATTATGCTGCGACCCTATGCAAGACAGAGCCCCAGCGCTGGTTTTCAGCGACAGCCGGCGCTGACGTGATGACGTCGTCCGATGCAGCCCACAATTATTACACACTAGGCTTTATATTATACTAAACATTATACTAAACAGAAAACAGAAAACAGACACAGATACAGTACATGCTATGAGAATATCATCCTCAATAATCATTTTACACTTTATGTAGTGGCAACATTTCGAAGCGTCCTTTTAATTTGACGTAGGTGCACCCATCACGCACTGGAATTTATGATGTAAGAAATTACAAAATGGCCAACAAAATTATGTAATGTGATATGTTAGTATTATGCAATAGTTATATGTTACTGTTGTGAGTGTTTTATGCGTTTATGAGTGAATGTGCAAGATGAGATGGACCCAATACAAAGAGAAAACGAAACCTTGGAAACTGGAGGGTGACCCGCCATGCCAAAAACAAGACCAACAAGAGCTTTAGGGCTCCAAAAGCATAATAGTGTTATATGTAAATGTAAATGTAAATAAGAATAATAGTGTTATATGTTATATAATATTAAATTGTAATTTCTGTAAACTTTGCAGGTGTGAACTTCTGGTAGTTGTTACACTTAGTTATATATACTGTACTTGTCATAGTAATCTGTGGAAACTGTTTCTGGATTGTGTTAAACTAATTTTTATACTTATGTTTGTTATTGCATCTGTTTGTTTCCCAAATAAAATAAAATAAAATAAAACATAATCACTCTATAGTCAATTCGTCATTGAAATTTTCTTTTGACATTCTTTTTTTGCTCCGGCCTACTTCTGTCATAAATTCACCCTTCGCCACTGATAGTCAGACAGACAGACAGACAGTCTCCTAAAAACGTTTTTCTGTAGCTACAGCTGCTAAGTTACATGCCCTTGAAAATCCTGTAAATTCTAAAAGTATATTTTTCTTAAAATTGTAGCGTCAGATTTTGAGGCCCCTTTGCACAGGGGTATAGATTAAGTATCCCTACCCAAATATCTAAACCGTGTCGCTATTGGTCCATACACCACTTCAATATTTCATATAAATCCGCTTGGTATCCTTTAACATCGTCACACAGATATAAGCATATCAGGGAGTACCTGCGTAACTTTTCTCTGTTAAGCGTGGGCTTTCTCAGATTATTATGAATAACCAAAAACATGGTGTTTGTTATCATTGTTAAAGTCAGTATAATTTGTTCAACACCTAGCAACCTACTGCCAAAGCTTTTAATATAACTTAGCCCTAGTTTTTTCGGTCGTATTGGCACGAGCCCATGTGTAGGAAAAAGGCAAGCCAATCAGCAAAGTATCGAGGCTGACTGCATAGAGTATGTACTAAATTATCACCTCTCTCGGAGACACTTTCAATACACCATACAGTAGGCCTAGCGCGAACGCACGAAGTAAAAGCAACGTTATTTTTAAATTGGAAATAATCATAAGCATAATCAGCCTATAATGTTCCCACTGCTGGGACACAGACCTCTCTTCGAGAGGGGGTGGGCTGTAATCTATCACGCGGGCCTAGTGTGGGTTGATAGATGTCGGTTTCTTCACATTTTCCTTCACAATTTTGAGAGCAGTGGTTATGAAATTATTTACATAAAGGAAAGCGCCTGCCTGGTTTCGAACCTACGACCTACAACGTTACTACTGGGCCACCACTAATCCAAATACTCTGTGCTGGAAATACTCGCTTTGCTCATAATATGTATTTAGCTTGAAGACTTTATTCATATCTATAAGTGATATTTATTGAGTTTGTCGTATAAATTAAAACCAACATGCCATAGGATTGGGATATTTTCAATTAAAAAATTGTTCGAATTTATGTTACGTTTACTGCGGGCGTTCGTACTAGGGCCTATAAAAAAAAACAAAAGAAGGAAACAATTGACAGTTAGCTCTCTGCTGTCACCCGCAGACAAAAGGCGCTCAAAACAATCAAACGTCACATATATCGGTCGACAGTTGTCGCTAATTACAAGCTTCCTGTATATGACAGCGTACGCGTTACGCGTGTGACTGAAATTCAATTACCAAACAGTAATTACCGTCATAAGGCCTTGTTTCAGCTATGTATAGAATCGTATTGGATTTTAAACGGGTGTACTGAAAGTTAAGCCTGAAAAGACTAGCTGTGGCCCGTGGTTTCACTCGCGTCCTTGAGAATCTACTAAATGTACAGTTGAACAAGCTATTTGGCATACATATTTATATTACAAATATATTGTGTGCTTTACTTAACCTGGGTCAAATAAACTTATTTTCTTTCTTTCTTACAGGCAAAAATATTCACCTTAATTTACTGCCAATATTTATTTTTATTGTGTTCGTAATGTTTTAACTCTGTGACTTATTTATATTATATTATACTTTATTTATACACCACAAAAATACATAACAAAAAAAAAAGATCGAGCACTACAAAATATACAATAGATCTCTTCCAGGCAACCTTGGAATGGAGAGAGAGAGTGATGTAAAAGAATTAACTACTCAGCACAGTTGCAAGTTAGCTGCCACCAAACGGCTTGTTCGAACTTCGACTGTAAGATCACTATACGACGGACTTTGTCACATTAAACTAGTTACTTGTGAATTGATTTAATACGTCATATTTTCGACTTCACCGTTGGTATCGTGTAATATTACAAGGTTCTAAATATGATTAAGGTTTGTTTTTCTACTTGAGTGCCAAATATCATTTAAATCCGTTCAGTATGATGGAGTACAAACATACCTACAAATTTACACATTTGATCATTTTAGAAGGAGAATTTTGTGTGTCGATTAAATTAACGTTATGTAAACGATAATTGGGTTTTAATGGAATGTTGTTAACAATGTGTGTCAGCTGAGTCGAGAACAATTGTGTTGTGTACTTACTATGTCATTAAGGCAGTAAAATTCATTAAGGGCAGACTTAACCAACGACGGATATCTTTTATCACATAACATAACATCACGCCTGCGTTCTCGAAGGGTTATGCAGAGGTGTACTTGTTGCACACCAACATTTTGCCAGTTATATCTAAATTCGATGTAATAGGCGGCGACCTTATCCTTTTATCCTAAGAATAAAATTGAATTTTGTCAGTTGTCTTTATAAAATAGATAGATAGATAAACCATTTATTTGGCGCACACAAAAGACACTAAAACACACAAAAGTACAATATTAGATGATAACCAATTACCTACATGAATATAATATAAAACAAGGTGCCGATATAAAAACAAAAGGAAAATCATACATATAGAAGTAAAACCGTCCAAGCACGAGTCAGACTCGCAAATGAAGGGTTCCGTACCACAAGGCAAAAAACGCCGAAAAAAACACATTTCTTGTATGGAGACCCCCTTAGTTTATAACTGCATTTTATTTATATTATTTCTTGTTATTGCAGCAATAGAAATACACACTCTGTGAACATTTCAACTGTCTACCTATAATGGTTCATGAAATACAGCCCGCTGATAGACAGACGGACGAACGGACGGATGGACAGTGCAGGGTTAGTAATTGGCAATGTTTAGGTTACGGAACCCTAAACATTTCAAAACTATTTTGTAAAAATGTCACCTTGAAAATGTAGTTGAAATGAGCCGCCGTTCCACCTAATGCTAGGGATTGACTATTGACAGCTCACCTAAAACTCACCTCACCTAAGTATTCACGGTGAGATTTTTACAGAATAGATCAGTGACTGTCACTTCATTTACACATCACCAGCCTAGCCTTTTCCAAACTATGTTGGGGTTCAAAATCAAAATATTTTTATTTCACATAAACCAACATGGGCACTTATGAAACGTCAGAAGCTAGGTGCACGGTTCCAATTGGTCGTTTCCTATGGAGAAGAACCGGCAAGAAACTCCATGGTTACTCTTTTAAAAATAATTGGCTTTTACAATGTTTTCAAGTTACAGTAGTCGGTTGTCGTCCAGTCTAACCAGATGCAGCTGAATAACAGTATTTTTCATGGAGCGACTGCTTATCTGACCTCCACAACCCAGTTACTGGGTAACACGATACACTTAGGTAAAACTGTAAGGTTTACAGACTTCCGGGTTATTCCTTGCATGTTTATAGAAACACTTTATCCATTTAGAAAAATTTATGCGAAAATGGGTTTAGCATCTAGTTTTCTTAGCTAAGATATGCTATTGCTAACAAGGTGTTTCCTACGCTTTTCAGTAAGATTAGATAGTGAATTTTTAATGTAAAAGCAAAGAGCACTATCTAACAAGAACTAAAACAGTTATTTTGTGAGAATCTTGTAGCATTTTCTGGGTAAATTTTTCTAGGGAAAATGTGGAATGTTTTTGTTTCATGACGAGGTAACTGGTAAATAAAGTAAACATTTCATAATTATGTTGAAAAAAAATTGGAGAGAACCTTTTAACTGATTTCAAAATATAATTTAAGGATTGTATTTTGATTTATGAAACATCCAAAATTGCTTATTGGATACCAAAACAATAGACACTACTTTAAATGAATAACAACATACGTAATTTCAAAAAAAATTATATTGGTGTATGTATTGTATCATCCATACTTAATATTATAAATACGAAAGTGTCTGTCTATCTGTCTGTTACCTCTTCTCGCTTAAACCGCTGAACCGATTTAGATGAAATTTGGTATAGAGATAGTTTGAGTCCCGGGAAAGGACATAGGATAGTTTTTATCCCGATATTCCCACGGGATCGACACTTATGCGGGTGAAACCGCGGGGCGCTGCTAGTTTATTATAAAAATCAAAGTCATGGATACGAAAAAAGCTTTATTTAATAACACAGTTCTCTTTTGAATCTTTCACCAAAAGAAAAGACTGAACAACGCACGGAAATCCACAATCCTTTTGCACATTTTCAGTGTTAAAATGTAAGGTGCAGCTGAAAATGTAAGGCCTGCTGGCATTTGTGTGTATGTCATTTGGATTATTAGTTTCTTTATGTGGAACGTGGAGCTTGCTATGTGAGAAAGGTTATGCGCATATAGTAGATATATACATTTTGTTACTGCAGCATTTTGGTGTGACCGTCTGTCAAAGGACTAAAAAGTTTATTCACAGACAATATAATTTTTAGAATAAAGAATTACCTGTTTTATACTATGGAAAGGTTTTTAGATACAGACAAATGGCTCATTATAAAATAACATCAATGATAAAAGTAACTTTAAAACTCAAATTGCAGAGTAGAAACCCGAAATAGCAAGTTCTTGGTACAAACACATAAATACAAGGTTTCTTAAACGTCGCAATAAATCCGAAAGTGCAAACCAAACTTTATCGCGTAGCATCCAGCTACGGCGTAGCACTACTGCTGTCTGTAGCTATGACTACACCGCTACGAGATCCGTAGCAAAATATTTTGATGAACAACTTCGCTAAGTTTTTTTTTTTATGCGATGTAAATTAAGTGTACAAAGAAAACGTCTTTGAGCAGTTTTCTTGAATATTTTATCTCATTGTTTCTTAAGAAGTAAGTTTATTGTTGTGATTGATTGGATTTTTTATAGCTTTCAATGTTAATGGCGAAGTTTTGTTAAAGTATTTTGTATTTGTTACGGTTGATTTAATAAAATCATTAGTGTATTCAATATAGTTAATTCATAGGCATTGGTTGTTGTTTTTTCGGATAAGGATATTTAGATAACTAAGATGCGTTTTTGATGAAGATAAATTAGGTGTAAAGCGGAGTTAAGCATGCTCTTTAGTAAGTAAATATCTCTTGCGAAAATTATAAATGATTTTTTTACTGTAAGTTGGCTTGTACAAATACTTTTACACGTCAATCATATTTTAAAACGTGAGGTCGTCGTTTCCTACTTGACTACTCTGAGAAGAAAGGCCGAAACAAACTCGGAGGTCACAGTCTCTTTTTAAAGTCCAGACATAATCTTGGTTAGATCATGTGAAGACCAGGTAGATTGGTGTCTGAAATGGTATTTTGAGGAAAGAACCACACAGATTGTGTCCAGTCAGTGCACGCATTTGTCAGTAATAATGCAGGTCAACTGAGAACATAAGGAGCTCAACGATTGGACGAAAAATATAGCATCGGTACTGTGTAGGTAATGTTATGTATAGTTGACTTTCGACTTTGTACTTTGCTTTATCACGCTAAGGAGTATTTTTGGGTGAACACCAATGAGCCAGTTAGTTTTCAGAATTTAACCCTTAGTGAAGTTTATTTTTTTGGGATTTCTGTCAATAATTGTTGACTGTTTGGTTGTATAAACCGATACCAATTTCGGAGTAAAAATTATCTTACCACGGGCAGAACGGCGGGTAAAACTAGTGAATTCACTAGTTTTACCAGTAGTAAGATTAATTGTTTAATGTAATAGCCATGTTTGGTTGTGTAATTTAAAATCAACGTTACAATAATAAATTAACAATGCAAAGTGCACTCGCTTCAGTAATAAGCTTAATTAATATTTATCACTTTATGCTTACGTAAGTTTTACTCACTTTACATGCTATTTTAGTTCAGTTTATTACTATATATCATTTCGACAATGATGATGAAATAAATAAAGTTGAAGTGTCTGTTTTTAATGTCAATTAAAGTGACCTTGTCTCTTTCACACACATCTTCCATCTTATTCTCCCAACTCCAGTAAAACCAGGGACTTGAAACGTTACTCAAAATAACGTTACGCGTAATTCCGGTACCGGCAATTTGTACCATTCCACCAGGATCGTAACAAAATTAATTCCTTGGCATAACGATACTGACAAATGGAATGAAATCTTAAACTGTTCACTAACAATATTATCAATATATCGTTATTAGTATAACGGTATAATAACGGTATTCATTTCGATACTCAACATTGCCAGCTTAATGACTTATAAGATGACGAAAAAGTATGACGAATAACGTTACAAATGAATCTGTAACGTTATTACAAGCTTAATGTTACTGATACCTATAACGTTACTTATCGAGGTATTCCACTCAGAGCACTGATTTGAACCGCACTTGGACGAACAGCACCTGAGCACTTTCACTAACCGCACTGAAACAAAATTTCGTAACGTGCGGTTCAGTGGAACAATTTATTAATTTTAATAAAATTAATTATCATTACAAATTTTGGAACGTTATACGATAACATTAATGGTAACGGAACGAAATTCATTTCGTTTTCAAGTCCCTGAGTAAAACAATACCTCCTTATCATAATTAAACAACCACAACTAAGCAACGTTATCACGGAAACCCATTAACTTAATACAACGAATAAATGATCCAACGCCCTCCTCCCCTCCCCCCTTTTAAAGAGATAGCAATAGGGTAATAGTCTCTTTTTATTGCCAAAACCACTTTGCAAAGGAATTCGAGGCATTAAGGAACATAACGGTTTTCTTCTATTAAGTGTAATGAGTTCTTTTTTCTTACGAAATGCTGTAAATTAAAGTTAAGACGCAATTCTTTTAAAGTTTGTTTTGTTTTGATTTTGTCAAGAGAAACATAACATGACATGACATTACGCCTGAGCCCCCGAAGGGTTAGGTAGAGGTGTACATAGATAACACGCACATTTCGCCAGTTATCTTTAAGTTCCATGTAATGGGGGCGAACCTATCCATCAACCGGGTACAAAATCCAGATTCCGGGCTGCTACTGAAAAAATCTTATAAAAAATCTATTAACACTGTTCTCGACATCGGAATCGAACCCTGGACCATGCTTCCGACCAACGAGGCAGTGCTATGAAAAAGTACTTAACTAATTTTCAGTACAAAAATACGCTTGGTTGTTATCCTCAAACTTTGGTCTAGTAATCGTCAATGAACGGTTTTTCTTCATCTTTACTAATTTAGATCTTATAATACAGTTAGTTATTTCCCAAGAAATCCTAATGAATTTGAATATTATTTACTATTTATTAAAAATTGCTATTGGCTCAAAAATTGTTGTACTATTTTTGAGCCAATAGCAATTTGCCACATTTGTGTCAATTTTCTTAATATTCTGTGTTGAAGTGTTTTGATATTACTGGGTCCAATTTTAACATTGAAATTAGCGTTCCTTTGAACATCAAACAGAAAATAACTTATTTGCATATTTTTGTGCTCCAAATTATTCGTTTAAATTCACAGTTAAACCGTCGAAGAATTAAATCAAGACAGTCGTACCTACGTTGGGGAATTAAAACAAGATACATAGACAAACAAACAAACTAACTTTAACAGATTTTGTTCGTAAGGACTCAGCGAACATAAAGCGTTCTAATTGCTTTAAGCCGTATACGGATACAAACTTCTGAGTCCCAGATTCGATTTCTAGGTCAGGCTAAAGTTTAATTGAAATGTTTCAGGATCGGAATTGTGCTCGATAAATGGGGACGCCTCTAGTACAAGACCTAACACCGGCGCCGCTAAACGACATGTTCGTTCACGTACGTTTAGTAGGAAATTTTGGAGTGTTATGTTCAAAATACAATCGTATTACTCACTTATCAGACACGCGCCACTCGCTCACTTACTTACACATCATCATCTGCCTAGCCTTTTCCCAACTATGTTGGGGTCGGCTTCCAGTCTAACCGGATGCAGCTGAATACCAGTATTTTACATGGAGCGACTGCCTATCTGACCTCCACAACCCAGTTACTGGATAATACGATACCCCTTGGTAAGACTGGTTGTCAGTTTCGGGCTTCTGACGACCCGTAGGTAACGACTGTCAAAGATTCACGAATGACAGCCGGGACCAACGGCTTAACGTGCTTTCCGAGGCACGGAGGAGTCTCTTTATGAAAAGATGGTCACCCATCCACAGACCAACCGCGGTAAGCGTAACTTAACCTAATCGATCGGCCCGTGCGGCTGTATGTGTATTATAAGCCACGGGCCCCTCCACTTACTTACTTACTTAAACTTACTTACACATGGGGTGTTATAACAGAGTCATCTCGAGTGACAATACTAATGAATTTCAGACACAAGCACACATCACCATCTGCCTAGTCTTTTTCTAACAAATAGTCGTATTAATAGCCGTATTTCGGCCATGGCGGCCTATCTCAAGTAGCCTTCGGCACGGAAGATATTATAGTCCACAAGCGTATTCGCAGACACTGATGCACTTTCTCTTAATTCCCTCACTGTCATAGTCCGATGGTACAGCACGCAATCCGAACGGAGGGAGATCAGGCGCAGGACCAACGGTTTAATAAGCTTCCCGAGGCACGGGGTATTACCACCAACTTCCAAACTCCGAGCTGCTACTAAGTAATTCCTAATGGAAACTAAAAACACTTTACCCGATTTGGGAATCAAACCCAGGACCCCGCATTCAGCAGTCGTGCTTGCGACCACGAGACCAACAACGGGGCAGTCAAGACAGTTTTTCCAACTACGTTGTGGTTCGCGTCTAGTCTAAATTGATGCAGCTGAATACCAGTACTTTACGTGGAGCGAATGCCTGTATGATCTCCACAACCCAGTAACTGGGTATTGTCAGACACACTCGTGGCTAAATAACAGAACGAGGATTCAGTACTTTTAATATTAAGATTAAGTCGCAGAGGTCAAATGAACGAAAATGAATCATGATGCTTTCTCATCATTAAGGTCTTAGTTTCTTCGTGATATTTTCTGTATACTAAACTAACTCATGTAGTATTTCATCATTTCCGAAAACGCGGAAGTCATCCTTCTGTGCCAATGCAACATTTTCCTATTTTCTTTCCAGTAAAAAATACACGGTCATGTAATTAAATAGATGGATGTATACCCATTACACAGATATTTTATGCCTTTTACGGGCACAGATTCTCACAAATGTTAAGCTTGTTTATTAAATTATGCACTTGTCCACAACCACATTTGTGATGAGAAAATAAATAAATATACCAGTCGGTCTATGAGTCTTTGGTCAACTGGACCCACACGAACTGAACCCGCGGGTCCAGTTGACTAAATCAAATTTTGAATAGGTCGACTGGAGCCACTGCCAAATTTCATCTACGGTAGATTCTTTACCAGATTCCAGCCCCTGTCTTTGTGTCTTTTTGTTTCGACTGTATCCATGGGTAGCTTTAAACAAAAGATGTTTATTTAAATTGGAATGTGAGTCTTTGGTCAACTGGACCCACACGAACTGAACCCGCGGGTCCAGTTGACTAAATCAAATTTTGAATAGGTCGACTCTGTAAAAAATTCCACTTGATGCTCATTTCACTTAAGTTTTCACGGTGAGATTTTTACAGAATATAATCATCATTGTTACGATTTGTTTCGCAAAAAGGATGGTGCTATACGTCCTGTATAGCTCAATCTTTTTCTTGCACTGTAACAGTTCTTCTTGATGGCTAAATAAAACACGTCATTATACAGCCGCGGACCCCGCCACTTCGTGGTTAAGAAACGGATATTAACCTTTAGACCTCGACAAGTTGGCAAATAAGGTAACCAGCTACATGAAAATCTTAGATGATGTATCTTTTCCGGGCAACTACTACAGAAGAGTTCCTTAATAATTGTATTTCACACATATAGATGAAAAGCAATTAGCAGCTCCTAGCATAAATTTCATTATCGCAAAAGGCTTCACACAAGAGCTTCAACAAAGACTAGATACAGAATAGAGAATTATTATAAACGTATTAAGTTTAAATTTCCATTTCGACTGCATGCCCGTCGCTCTGGGAGCTTTTGTGTGAGGCCGTCTGTTACACCCAAGTGTGGATATTTAATATTTGGCGGTTACATTGCATGTGTATATGCAATTGCATTGCATGTGGAAGGTATTATAAATGTTAAAAAATCATACACGTAACCTTACGTACGACCGAATATCATGAATTTTACTAACAAAGCTACAGCCAACTGACCTCTCCAACCACGGGAGTCGTCAACCAATATTGTCATCGACATCGTCTTTAGGGATTCTGGCTATCCATAGCAAGTTCCATAATATTACTTGTGTCACAAGGGTCCATCGACGAAAGGAGTTAGACGTACATAACGTAAAGGTGTCGATTGCAAAGAATGGTCACATGATATAGATCTGAGGTAAATGCAGCTTGACACAACATACCTAAATTAGTAGATCTGCGCGACATTCACTAAAGACGGACAACACATATACACGAATATGCTCCGCCTTATTTGCGTTCATACCTTTATAAACCAAACTGTGGAAGTAAGATGGAGCGTGTAACCGGACCACACGCGTTGACGACAGCCGCTGACGCGTCGACGGCGGCCGCTATGCGTCGACGCTTGTCGTTGGCTGCAGTTGCATCTTCCGTTGACGCGTGCCGCTCGTGTGTGTGAACACTTAATCAATCGATTCAAAAAATAATACAGAGGGACAACTTTTGCTATGTAACTCATATCCGATTCGTGAAAAAATAAAGTCATATTTCTATACAACAGTAAAGAGATTATTTCGCCCTTGACGAATGCAGGTGACTAAATCGCCATCTTGTATAACTCAAATAATGTTTAGGTATTCATTGATAAGAAGGCCAAATTCCGTAATTAAAAACGTTCAAACTCCAGTCGCAATCTCATCTTAGCGACAATCAATGTCAAAAGTGTAGAGAAAATAGCGGTATTTTTGACAGATTAAGACTGTGAACGTTCTTAAAATTACTAGAATTGCTCCTCTGATTACTACTTCTTGTATTGTCTTGAAAAAATATTGTTACATCACGGTCTAACAGTCGGGCTACCTCGCCCGTGAGCGCAGTATATCGTGAGATCTGACCGACGCGTCGTGGTAATGGGAAACATGGACAAGGCTTATCTTCACGCCCTGCCTCTTAGATGTGCGGGTAGTCAGAAGTATAGGGGCTTGGGAATGAGTGATTGTTAGCAAAGATTAGAATTTGTGATGGTTGAAGTTTTGGCTTTTGTTTTGGTTGTAAAACTTTGAATTACCCGTCTGTCAGTGAATAGGGGTAATTATGGATTTTTTTCATTCACATTTGAGTAGGTTATTAGTAGGACTTTAGATTAATTAAATAATTTGCTTCTGCCCACGAATTCCGTCCGTGTGAAAGTTGACTATAACATAAAACATAATTATTATCCTATGGTACTTGGCAGTAGCTTACTATCAGTGAAATAATTTTGGTAATCGTAACAGTACTTCTAGAGATTACCTCTTAGAAACAAAGAATCACTTTCACCTATTTATAATATACTAGCTGCGCCCCGCGGTTTCACCCGCGTAAATGTCGATCCCGTGAGAATATCGGGATAAAAAGTATCCTATGTGTTATTCTGATGTATAAGCTATATTACTGTGAAGTTTCATCGAAATCCGTTCAGTAGTTTTTGCGTCAAAGAGTAACAAACATCCAAACAAACTTTCGCATTTATAATATTAGTAGGAAGTTCACGGCGACTGTCTAACTATTGTGTCTGCTATATTGCTATATTGTGTATTGTGTATGCTCAATCTTGGTACGTATGTTAATTTTAATTTTTTTTCCTTCTATTTTTATAGGTTTACTAATGTTTTACCAAAACTCCATTGACAAATTTTTAGTTTACAACCAACATTTCGTATACTATTTATTTCACAAACAACTCATTCCGCAAATATTTTATTTTATAAACACTCGCTTTACAAACATTTATTTGGCAAATGCTTCTCTTTACAAATGTTTCGGATGATATTTAATCATTTATACATTTTTCATTTAATATTTAGATTCTTTTGAAAAAATCACGTTTATACAAACTATCATCTTATAATACACTAGCGACTGCATTAAAATCCGTTGTGTAGTTTAAAAGATCTAAGCTTACAGACAGAGGGAGCTACTTTGTCTTATACTATGTAAAGATTTTTTTTTATTTTTTTTAGATTTTTTATACTATGTAAAGATTTTCTAAACCAGACATAAAGTGATCATGACGGTATTTTCCATTTGGGTCAAATAATTTACAGGCAAGTATTTTTTTCTATAATAATCTAGTCGTTTCTGGCACTCGCCGGCCGCTGCCGCGGCACCGCTCGCTTCGCTCGCTCGGCTCGTGCGTAGGGGGTCACAGTTTTAACCTAACCTAACCAAACCATTTTTTTTAAATAATTAACCTAATCTAACTAGTTCGGTTCCGAGTAGCCCACTAAAAATAGCCTCTTTTTTTCTATTAGTGCAAGTCGATGAAAGAATTAGTTTCATTTTTAGGAAATTGCGTAATATTAAGTCAATATGTAAAACGTTTTTATCCCAAACGTTTTTTTATAAGATATAATGAAAAAAAAAATTAATTGTTTGTCAAATAACACGTTATTAGACAAAAGTTTATCGGGTAATTATTTTGTATAGTGAATTATTTGGCAAACATGTTGTTGTATAATGATGAAATGACAAATCATGTTTTTGCCAATCGTTGCTTGTCAAGTAAAAATTTGTAAATAAATTTTTGGTAAACTGACAGGACACCATTTTTATAATTTGTGTGTTCATAATTTACTTTCTCTATTTTTATCGTATTTACACCTAGTTATATGTGCATGCTGTGGTCTCCTGTAACTGAAGGAGCACACGTAAAAGAACCTTTTTTATTATTGTAAATTTCTATTGTGTATGTGTATCCTTTGTTGGAGATCCTCAATAAATAAATAAATAAATAAATAAATATGAAGTAACTACCTAGAGTTGTTAAACCTAAGTATACACTGCCCTCCAAAAGTTATTTGACACTTTTCCACTTCAGCTGTATCGCCACATTATAGTTTAAAATTCCGATTTCGAATATTTTATCTGTACACTATAACGTTTTTATAGACTAACTAGCTGCGCCCCGCGGTTTCACCCGCATAAGTTTCGATTCCGTGAGAATATCATGATAAAAAGTAGCCTATATGTTAATCCAGTGTGTCAGCTACCTCCATACAAAATTTTATCAAAATTGGTCCCGCCGTTTGACCGTGAAGAAATAATAAACTTAAACAAACACACACTCACAAACTTTCTTTTAAAGTACTTAAGCAATGAATATACGTTACTTGAATTATTTGAGAATCGTAGTTGACAAGCTGTATAGCGCCGTAGCAGCTGTAACTCTTACAATGACAAATACTTTTTAGCAAATTCTAAGCTGCTTTTCTTCTGGCGACGAAACCTTGTAAAGCCTCGTAGTATCGTGCAGGCTTCGTCTGATGCTTGTTTAAGAAATTTCATCTTCTTGTAAGTGTTCTCTAATCCCTCATACAACGATCTTGAGATTGATTTTGCATTAGCGCACTATTCGTCAAGATCGTTGTATGAGACAACGGTTTTGGGATTGATTGACAGGTGCACTCTCTCTTCCCTCGCTCTCATAGTCCGATGGGATGGGATGGGATGGGATAAGATGGGATGGGACGGCGATCCGACACGATCGGAGAGATATCAGGCGCAAGACCAACGGCTTAACGTGCTTTCCGAAGCAAGAGGTATCACATCACCATTATTACCACTGCGCCACCACTGCTCTCATTCATCATTATGATTCTAAAGAAACAACATGAAACGAAAAAAAAGAAAAGAGAGTTCAATACTAAAACCACACTTTGACAAAAAACATTAACTAAAACGGTAAAAACAAGACATCTATGTCGATTTTTTTATAAATAATATGAAAAGTAACGGTATCGTATAGCCGCCATGTTAGATCTAATGAACATAAATGCACATACATAGCGTGTTAATATCATAACCCAGGAGGGTTATTGGTTTATTTTGCCGTCATCAGATAATTAGGACAAGCTACGACGTAGCTTGGCTCTGCTACGCCAACTACGTAGTCGTAGCAGTCCACTGGACCGCTACGACGGTGCAGCTACGCGCGTAGCTGCATTAATCAACACATCGGAATCACGTCAAGAGTGAGATGAACGTGTTAATTCGCTCCAATAATTAATTATTATAATTTAAGTGATATTTGACTAGATTAATTAAGATGAGAACTTGTATAATCAATCTTGTTAATATCATGGTGGATGGATCGGGTATAACTCACGTTTCACACAATACATTCAGTTCTTGTCGGCAATTTCAAACTAGTCACGGTTTGCTAACACGGTAGGTTAGAGGAGTCGAAAACTGATGGTAACTGTTTTACTCAATCTCGTTTGGTCGGAGTACGAGCTTAGTTACTGCGACCAACTTTGAGAAAAGGCCAGATAGTTAAAAAGAGGCACAATTATTTTAAAAAGTCTCTCATTAGAAGCGCAAAAGTTTTTAGAGGTTCATTAGTTAAAAAATTGTCCATCATTCGAAGGTCAATAAATTTTTAGAGGTTCATTAAAAAAGTGTCCTCCATTATATTAATTGCATTCCACAGTGTCAGCTTAGATGGTAGGTTTAGAAAGATATGATCATTGTGGACCCTGTCAGACTAGGATTCCGTACCTTTTTTTTTTTTTTTTTTGTTGCGCGGTGGAAATCCTCATGGACTTCCTCCATCGTGGGGGGGACAGAGGGGCATGCCGGACTCTTACCGGCTAAAACCACCGCGGTGTTCCACCTGTACCTATGGCCGGGGGTGCGGGATTCGCATAAGCATTCAGTACCTAAAGGTTGCTTATGGGATCTCGTTACTAAGCCTACGTCAGATATCTGAAGGTCAATTCTCGTAATTTAAAACGTTCAAAATCTAGTCGCAGTCTCATCTCGGTGACAAACAAATGTCAAAAATGTAGGGAAATTAGAGGTATTTTTGACAGACTGTGAACGTTCTTAAAATTACGATAATTGCCCCTCTGTTCTCTGTCGGTCTGTCAAAACTTCATGTGACTGTGAATTTTAACCGTATAAAGTAGTCTGTTGAAATTTTAAACAGAAAACGTGTCACTTTGACTTTAAGGCCAATTCTCGTACTGAAAAAATGTTCAACATCAAGTCGCAATCTAATCTCAGCAACATGTAATGTCAAAACTTGTCACAAATGCAAGGAAATTTGTTTTTTTTTTTATGGATTACGCAGATAAAAATAATGTAAACTTGACCACTATTTGAAGTAAGTAAATTTTAACTTGAGAGCAGTGATGGCCCAGTGGTATCGGCCTCGACTTACGAGTCCGAGGTCGTGAGTTCGAAACCAGGCAGGCAGTGAGAAAACCGGCATGTCTTAGAACCAAAAAATCGAAGACATGTGGCATCCACCAGCCCGCACTGGGCCCGCGTGGTGGATTATGGTCCACCGCCTCTCAGCGAGAGGATGCCTGTGTCCCAGCAATGGGAACTTTATACGCTGATTGTGATGAAATTTTAACTATTTAATTTTTTACTAAAGCTAGGGTTTGCAGGCCGTCGAATGACGTCACTGAAACGTTTTTTTTATGTTAAAAAAATTGTTGTGATTCCCTAGGCAGCGTTTTTTGCAACCGTAAAGTCACACCCAAATGTCACACCCATTATCAGGACAGCAGTATCACTACGGCCGTTATGTGACGTCCTCCGCTCTTATAGGAAATCCTATTCCTAATTTATTTAAATCAATGTTATATCTAACAAACTAACCAAAACCCTGAAAATGTATTTGTACGCCGGACACGGCAGAATATTATGAACTTTTAAAAGTACGTAACAACTCTGTAACAATATTCTGACAAATAAATGGACTATTACTATCGTAGCTTAAATATTCACCCAGGACGTCCGTTTACTGAAATCTTGTAAACCAATGTCCCTACTAGATCACCATTTTCTACCAGTCTTCCTAGCCCCTCCTCCCCCAAACAGATAAACACCCTACCATCTCTTTCCGCACTGTTGACCACTAACAATAGTGTACCTAATCCAAATGCCACATTTGCTGACCGTACTCGCTCTTTGTCAAACGTGCAATTTTGTTGCTAACCGTACTTGGTTCTGTGTTATGAATTGTTGTAGGGAATGTAGCGATTGCTTCAATTGTTTTTGTTTATTTACTAGTTAGCAGTTTTGTTTTGTTATAAGGTAAGCAGGTTGCCCTGCACTAGGAAATATCCTATGGAGGAACACTAGACCTAACCGACGAAAAATTTCTCTGGGGAAATTCCTTCAGTTTGCGTGTCGATGTCCTTTACATCATGTAGGTATACTTTCATGCATAAAACATCTTGACCTAGAACAACAGTTTCTAGGCCATATAAATACTTGTTACGTGCGGGATTCGAACCAAAGCTGAATAACTCTGAGCAGTTAGACCTATTAAAACTGCTGAGTGGCCAAAATGTTTGCAATTTGTACTGATTTGTGCCTTTTCTCGACTTTGTTGGGGTCGGCCTCCAGTCTTACCGGATGCAGCTGAATACCGGTATTTTACAAGGAGCGTCTGCCTATCTGACCTTCACGACCAATTTACTTTATATTACTTTATAGTAACAGAATAAACGCAAGTCCTAAATATAGTTTGTTCATAATTGCATTTCCATTTTAAATTATTAATATTAAGGTCAACAAAAACTTAATAATAATTTTTAGCTTAGACAGGACTATTGTCGCCAATAGGCCTTATATACGAGTAGCTCCTGCCTGGTGATAGATCGATTAGCGCGCTGCACAATGATTGTGGATGTTACCATTCCACATGACGAGAACCTCGTGGAAGCTGAGAACGAGAAACAAATGAAATATCTTGGCTTAGCACACGAGGTTGCTGACATGTGGAATGTGAGTCGGCTGTCATTATGCTGATAGTCATATCAGCCCATGGCCTGATGGCCAAAAGCCTCGATCAATATCTCTCGAGGCTCTCGTTCGGCGGTTGAATCAAGGGATTCAGAAGGCAGTACTCCTTGATACGGCTCGCATTGTGAGGAGGTTCCTGTCTCTGGAGCCCTAACCACCGGTAGCTTGGACCCTGCTCCCGATACCGGTGGACTACTATTTTTAAATATTTTTCTTATGTTTTTATAAAAATATTTAATATGTAAGAATTAAATCAATAAACGAAATAGCTTAAAAAAATAAGTTTTGGTCATTGTATTATGCTTTAAACTCAATACTCCGAATGGGGTGTATGAGGTCTTGCGTTAATTATTTTACATATTGTGTGTGCTAATCTGAGGGGCTTGTGGCTAAGTAATAACAGCCGCACGGGTCGATCGATCAGGTTAAGCTACGCTTGCCGCGGTTGGTCAGTGGATGGTTGACCATCTTTACATACCAAGACCACTCCGTGTCTCGGAAAGCACGTTGAGCCGTTGGTCCCGGCTGTCATTCGTGGATCTTTGACAGTCGTTACGGGTAGTCAGAAGCCCGAAAGTCTGACAACCAGTCTTACCAAGGGGTATCGTATTACCCAATAACTGGGTTCGCTCCATGTAAAATACTAGTATTCAGCTGCATCCGGTTAGAATGGTAGCCGACCCCAACACAGTTGGGAAAAGGCTGGGCAGATGATGATTGTGTGTGCTGATCGAGACAAAAAAGTGCATATCGCTCAGTCAGCGTACCAATTGTGTCTGTATACACTGCGATATCCAGAAGCAAACACAGCTATACACAATTTCTAACTTTATCCGATACCCGATAAAACATCTCACCCAATCACGCGAACGGATATACCTCCATTCTCAACAATCCAACAGTTTCCAGAAAGCCAAGTAATAAAATGTAACAAATTGAAGTAAGCTGATATCCCTCAACCCTTTGTTAGTGTGGAACCCGACACGTTATGCTCTAATGGGGTACTCTTTTACATCGGTTTCTGTTACAGTGATAAGAAATATGTGTTTGGGTGTGGAAAAACGAGTAGCTTCATTCATGGACGTGATAAAAACATGTGAAAATGATTTTCTGAAACACGAGTTTTATGATTCCGTCCCCTTTTTTCATACATGTAGGTAAATATTTTTTTGTAATTGTTATAAGACAGTTAGCATATAAATTATGTGCATAGATTTTACTGTATATAAATATGTTAAGTAAACCTTCCTGAATCTAAATCAGTTGTTTTGATAAAAGAGAATTTATGAGAGAAATAGTATGTTCGTGTTCGTGTATAAACGACCTCGTTTTGCCACCTCATGGTTGAATTTCTCATTTTATGACGTGCAAGTAATAATGTTAATCTGTCTATGTGACTGTTATGTAGTTTTAACCTAACCTAAATATATTTTAAATATTCTGGGAATCGGTGTCAAACGTGGTAAAACAATTACGAGTTCGACTATACTACAATGTATGCCAACCAAAAATTGTACCCACAGACAAACTTGAGCTATTGTCTTGCTTTTGGCATGTCCAGCAGTGTACGTTTTTTTAGCTAAGAAGACGATGATGATGAAGCTATGGAATATTTAAATTTATGTCTGGTTACTGTTATTTACTTAGTTGATGTAAATTTTAGCACAATTCCCTTAGAGTGTAGTAAACGTACTTAATGAATACAAGACCAACTATGTAAGTTTGCATGCAAGTATGGAGATAGATGAAATTGCAACTGTAGGCAACGTAGATACAAATTCACATTGTTATTCATTGTTTGCGAATTTAATTTGTGTACGCGAGTTTGCACGGGATCCATTTAAGAATATTTATAAGTTGGCAGATTCGTCTCAGAATTAAGTTGTTGTAGGGTTTCTTGTTTATGTCTCATATTTTTTTTTTCCTATATTTTGTTGTATGTATATATATATCTATAATTATATTCTTATATCTTAGTTATAAATATTTTCTTATATTATAGTTTTTTTTTCTGTTATTGCACCTACTGTGTATTGTCTCTGCATCACCCTAAGGTAAACTGGTAGAAAATGCCCAAGGCATTAAGTCCGCCTTTGTACATTTTTTACTTGTGCATAAAGTTTTAATAAATAAATAAATATTCGAAACTGCTTGCATCTTCATTTAGTAGAATAGAATAACGTTTATTGTCTCCAGTATTACAGCTAGTAGTAGTATACTTTTTCATTGACGATCCCTGATAAGTAATAGCCAAATTAGTGAAAATGTATGAATTTTATATTATAGTATCTTCATCTTGGTCGCGTACTTCATTACTGAAGGTCGTGTTTCTGAAAGGCCTTCAAGGCTTTATGTACGATGTTCTTCCACGTTGTTCGGTTCTCGGCTTTTGTCAGGCTAGGCTTAGAGAGTCTAGTGAGGGCGGTTACTTGGTATGACCGTCGGTTAGGTGACCGGCTGCGAGGTCTAGTACCATCTATCTTTGCCCATCAACACCATTTCTGCGAGATTATCTGGTTCCCGACGGGCAAAGTAACCGAGAATCCTTTGGTAACAGATCGTGTATAGTCTATCTCTTATGCACAGTTGTTCGAGGATAGATTTGTTCCTTCTTTTGGCGTTCTCAAGTACATAGTTTAGAGCTAAGTACTTAAAATTTATCTCATTATCACTTTGATTGAATACAGTGCATTATACAAAACTAACAGCTGCTGCAGTTGACTTAGTTGTCAGTTTTGAATTTAGAATGTTAACTTACCAAACTGCCTCTAAACTGACATTTTACTCCAGTACTAACCTGTCAGTTTTGAATTTTGAATTTTACCTTAGCGTAATCCACAGACTAAGAAGTACCCTTGCGTAATCAGCCTATAATGTTCAGGGGACACAGACCTCCTCTCGGTAAGACGGAGTGGGCCGTAATCCACCACGCGGGCCCAGTGCGGTTTGGTAGATGTCACATAAATTTCAAATTTTTGGTTCTAGGACACGTCGGTTTCCTCACAGTGTTTTCTTTCACCGTTTTGAGAGCAGTGGTGACGAAATAATTTACAAAAAGTAAAGCGCCTGTCAGGGTTGGAACCTACGACGTACAACTCGTAAGTCGCGGCCTTTTACACTGGGCCAATTTTACCTTGCACGATCGAAATAAAGTACTAGGTAAATACATAAACTGTCTCTAGGGTAAGATCTCGTTTTGTAATACTCAGGCCCTTTGTACACACACGTTTTTCTTGCCGCGAAAAGCTACGGTTTATTCGCCGTGTGTAGGCACTGTTCATAAGTCTTGTATGGATCACTATGGAAACTTGTTGACGGACACGTTTTTTCTACGGCGTGTTTTATACTCCGTACCGTAAAGAAACCGTGCCGTGTTCAAAGGGCCTAAGGCTACATCTAGGTTTTAAAACATTTGCCACAAAATGTCTGCTCGATTCAAATTCCCAAAAAGAATTTTATCCCTTCAAGATATAGCCAAATTTATTTCATTCTTTCAGTAAGTAACTTTATTTAGTACCGAACTTCACTTGTCCCGAGGAACGGCACGAAACTTTAATTAAAAGTTTCATATTTCATTTTAACTAGCTACTGCTGTGACTTTTGTACAGTCAGCCTCTAAAAGACTTAAAACCTTAAATAGACTTCGTACCCAAATAGGCCGTGGCAAGGTCAGCCTCCACAACTGGGGGTTCATGGACTTTCAGACATCCGGTGTGTATGCGGCGTCTCTCCACAGACAATGTCTCACCTTCCAACTTGCACTACATGCCCTGTCACTTGCACACGCGAGGACCTGTGGCTAAGTTAGCGAACAGTTTTGCCATTGCTGAATTTTAGGCAAAGCAAATCCCTCCAAAAGAAAAAGAAGAAGCCTCAAAAAAAGTATAGTACGGTCAACCAAAGAGATAAGTATGCAGGATCGTCGGATATAGTTGAAGTTTAGTAAGAAACCGATGGATGTTCTCGAATAAAATTTAATTTTATTAATAGAAAACAAACAACTCAATTATCAAATTAAATTTCAGTCGAAAACATCCATCGGTTTCTTACTAAACTTCAACTATACCCGACGATCCTGCATACTTATCTCTTTTGTTGACTGTACCAGCTTATTATTGTGCCAATGCGGGGCAAAAGCCTCTTCTCCTACAGATAAGGTACGAGCATTGATCACCACGGTTGCTCAAGAGGGTTGGGGATTCCAGACTTGTATTGATTACAAGTCTAGGTTTTCCTCACGATGTTAGTCCTTTACTCATGTCAGTAATGTCCACGATAAACTCAGAAGATGTCTAAATCGTCAAGAATTGAGATGATTAAAAAAAAGTGTTCCATAATACTGTAACCATGTGTAGCTGTAAAAGTGGAAGATCAAACTGAATGAGTCAAAATCAATTCACACTGACTTCACTTACCACCCAATCTATATTTTATAACGTAGCTATGTCGAGTTCCTGTCTTTTTTTGACGTGAGATTACCAACGCATTATTATATAAATAAATTTAATTTAATTATATAAATGCCTAATTTTATTTACATTGGCATAACTGATGACGCCAAGCTGCGTTGGAAATCTCACGTCAAAAAAGACAAGAACTCGACATAGTTACGTTATAAAAGTATGTATTGGTTACTTTGAAGGAAATCCTGCTTATCAATACATATTAAAATTATAATTATTATAGAAGCATATTCTTATTCCAATTTGGACGTATGGCATCCAACTTTGAAAATGTACTAAACGAAGTAACGTTAAAATAATCCAACGATTCCAAAATAAAGTACTCAGGGATGCTGCAAATGCTCCATGGTACATTAGAAATGACAAACTCCACCGTGACCTTAAAATGGAACTCGTCACCACCATGATCCAAAAATTTACTGAAGCCCACACAGACTTTACCGAGATGTGAATGTCGAGGGAATTCAGCTGCTAGACAATTCGGATATAGTGCGTAGGCTAAAGAGAACTAAACCGTTTGAGTTACTTTATAATTAATAGTGAATTAATAATAGTTACAATGTTGTCCATTGCACACATGAACATAGTGTTTTTATTCATTATCAGACCCTAAGAAATTGCTACAGAATTGTGTAAAGTGCAAATTGACACTATTCTTAGTAAATAATGTATCACGTAAAATAATAAGTTAGAGTTAAGATGCTTTTTAGTCTATTACATTAAATTATAATAATTGATTAAAAACTTCAGTTTTTAATATTAAAAAAGGAAAAAATATGTTTAGCTACAATTTCGAACCCAATGTGTTTCAATTTTGAGACTACACTGATACAATAACATGGAACGAAGCTTGTGGTCAATTAAATTAATTCTTGTCGATATGTACATCTTTTTGAGGCTGACTGTACGCATCTTTTCAATTCTCTTAATTAAATAGTTTGACAATTTGGTAGAAGTTCCTTTAGTGAAACTAGTTTCCTTTTATTTTTCTTAACGGAGCGAATGTTCGATTCATTTTCTATAAGGACTTTTGAAAGTTCGACGACTTTCTGTTCACGATGCTTGAAACTACTTTTTTTTTTTTTTTTTGTTTAGCCTATACTGTCCCACTGCTGGGCAAAGGCCTCCCCCAAGTCCTTCCAGGAACTCCTTTCCCGCGCCACCTCAAACCAGCCCTCGCGGTACGCGTCCAGGTCATCTCGCCACCGCTTTCTGGGCCGACCTCGGCGGCGCCGTCCATCTTCAGGCACCCATTGTGTAGAAATTTTTGCCCAGCGGTCATCCTGCATGCGGCTGATGTGACCTGCCCAGTCCCACTTGAGCCTGGCAGCTTTCTTGCCTACGTCTGTTATACCCGTTTTGGAGCGCAGCATGGTGTTCCGAATTTTGTCCTGTCTTTTTACACCCAGGATGCTGCGCTCCATCGCTCTTTGGCAAACGCCAAGGCGGAACTTTTGCGACTCGGTGAGCGACCAGGTCTGAGCACCATAGGTTAGGATGGGCAGGATACACATGTCGATAAGTTTGCGCTTCAGGGAGATCGGCAGATCACCCTTCATTAGCGTCTTCATGGACCAGTAGCTTTTCCAGGCATTTTCAATTCGGCGATCGATTTCCCTTTCCTGCCTGTTTTCGAAAGAAACTAACTGGCCCAGGTAGATATACTCATCGACATAATGTATTTCCTGCCCATCTACCTCGACCCTACGCTTGGTGCTGTTAGTCATAAGTTGGGTTTTAGACCGATTCATCGCAAGTCCCACCTTGAAGCTAGCCGTGCTCAGTTCTTGGAGCATGATCTGAAGTTCTTGAGCTGTGGGGGCAAAAAGGACTATGTCGTCGGCAAAACGGAGGTTTGTCAGCCTCTTCTTGCCGACGTCAATGCCCTTGGTCTTCCATGGGGCTGCCAGTGACTTAAATATCTCCTCAAGTGTGCTTGTAAATAATTTGGGAGAGAGTGGGTCACCCTGCTTAACACCTTTTTGTATTTTGAATGAAGGTCCAGCAGTATTGAGTTTAATGTTTGCGGAGCTATTGGTGTAAATGTTTTTTAAGAGATCGATGTATAGCTTTTCGAGTTCCTGGTGTTCTAGGGATGTGAAGATTTCTGAGTGCTTAATGAAACTACTTATGAAGAAATAATGAGAAAGTTTATACAATTAATAATACTATCGAGGTGTTTTTTGTACACTGAGTTTCATAATAATTTACTGATAGAAAGCCTCGGTGGTCTAGTGGTCGCGAGCGCTATTGCTGAATATGGGGTTCTAGGGTAAATCCCCAAGTCGCGCAGAGTTTTTGTATTTTTAGGAATTTCTTAGTAGCAACCCGCGAGGTAATTGCGTAACTCATTAACATTAGCAATGGCTTTAATTTTGACACTTCAACAACATTCAATATGGCGTCACTTACGTTGCTGCGCAGACAAATTTTTCGAAAATTATGAAGCAATGGATTAGCTATATCGTTCAAAATTAAACAAATTGTTATTGAAAGTGTGTTACTCAACTAGGGTGAAGTTCACAGTTGAGGGAACAGGTTGATTACCTCCTATTTCAGCTGAAAAAATTGGGTGAAATATATTTCTGAACAGTAGGTACACTTGAGTACTGTAGAGGCTATGTAGCCTTACCTTTATTATTAGTACAGGCCGGTCATAATTGACGGCATCTAATGTTCGAACATTCAAGCAAGCGTCAAGTATTTTTATTATGTGTTTTTCTTTGGTTGAGTCATTGCTAGCTTTAACATGATATTGTAAAGTCTACTCGTAATATATCTGATGAAGTCATATTGAAGATTGATTTACTTAATAAAAGTGCTCCCAGCTGGAGCACTACAGTACACACAGTTTTTAGTTCAGTTTTATTTTAGAGATGTGTAGGGAATATACAGGGAAAAGGTGTCTTGTTTTGCTGTATCCACGATTCCCAAAAAAGCCCTTTTTTCATCAACACATCTACACAAAAACAACATACCCTACCAGGTGTAACTTTGTGTACAACATTTTTACATCCTCCTCTTTATATAAAGCCATGATGAAGGTTCTGGGAGAAAATACGTTCGTTCTACCGACTTTATGACTTATTACGTTATCGTGAATTTTTAATTTTCCTGTTAGAGAATATTGTGCTTTGTGCAAAAAGGGTCGGTTCAACATGTTTGTTTTAAAAGATGTTGTTGTTGATCGAATATACCGGGAGGGCCAGGAAAGGTCCAAAGAAGAAAAATTGAAGCTTCCTGAAACACTGGCGGTGTTTTAGGAAGCTTCAATTTTTTTTAAGCCCTTGGAGAGATGCTTCTAAAATTTTGCTTTGGGCCTCGTTTCACGGGTCACCCTATATACTATAGTGAAAAGTCGACATCGTAATTGCCTTTATTTATTTATTTCAAGCGACGCAGGCCCATACATAAATACCGTAATCTAAATAATACATATTTTTATTATAAAACAGTACTTCACTAGCTAACTCTTGTGCAGTTCTGTGGTACTTGTCCACGGAAGCGACGGAACACCACGTCCTGCGGCCAGACATCTTCTTCCATGAAGACGGGCAGATAGCAATATTCCGCACGCGCACCATCACGAACGCCTTAAAGTAGATGTTGCGGTGCAACTCCAGTAACTGCACCCTCGGTGTGTGCCTCAACTTTTGGCGCATGTACTCTACGATGTCCTCCGCCTTAGTGGTGTAGTGTAGGCGGGAGATGTACACCGGTGCGTTCGGCTTTGCGGCACGCAAGCTGACTTCGGGCTCCGTAGGAGCTTTGCCGCAGCGGTTCTTGTTCGTTCGCAATCGGCGCTTCAGTATCAATTTGCTGGGAATTGTTGTACTGGTATTCAGCTGCGTCCGGTTAAACTGGAAGCCAACCCCAACTTAGTTGGGAAAAGGCTAGGCAGATGAGGAGTTGAAGTATTAGCTACTTTGGTCAAGTCTGTTGCAACAAAATAAAAACATGAATTAATAATTGTATTTACTTTCTACAATTCCGCAACCGTTCACCTAAGATCGATTCGCCATTGGATTGTTCGTCGACAGGATGATTCATTTATTTTTCTGTATAGGTGTACATATAGGGTATCAGGGATATCGACACAATACATGATTCTGGACCCCACTGGGTTGAAATCTTTCGTCGGTTCATCATCTGCCTAGCCTTTCCCAACTGTGTTGGGGTCGGCTTCCAGTCTAACCGTATGCAGCTGAGTACCAGTATTTTACATGGAGCGACTGCCTATCTGACCTCCACAAGCCTGTTACTGGGTAAAACGAAACCCCTTGGTAAGACTGGTTGTCAGACTTTCAGGCTTCTGACGACCCGTAACGACTGTCAAAGATCCACGAATGACAGCCGAGACCAACGGCTTAACCTGCTTTCCAAGGCACGCAGGGGTCTTGGTCGGCAATTAAATAAAATATGCTGTTTCCTACAAAACTGTAATGCCCACGCGGTCAAAATGTATGGAACGGCAATTCTTTTTAATATTCGAAAAATCTATAAAAAAATTAGGAAAAAGGACTGTAAACGTTCTAAATCTCAGTACTCAACCTTTAAGAAATTCCTTAATATATAATAATAGACTTTACAATTAATTAAAATAACCCGGAAGAGCAACAGCATTATCTAGTTGTGTAGGTACAATAGAACTCGATCAATCAACGGATAAACCTGTCAAATATGGTGATTAAGGCAATATCGCTTCAGCATTGTTTGTTGAGGTCTACCAAGCCTTATTAAGCCCAGCGGCCATTATTATGATTAATTTGCTAATATTTTTCAGTTAATTAACAATACTTTGGTGTAAGTATGACACACTAGCTTTTTCCTGCGGCTTCGCCTGGGTTGGCTTCGGAAATTATGCCACAGGAACGTACTACGGGGATAAAAAGTAGTAAGTGTTCATCCAGGTTATAAACTGGTCATTAGAACAACTCGCAGTCGCATCCCGCATCGTGTGCGGGATTTGCCTCAGTTTGAACAGTCCTTTATCAAGTCTATTTGCAAGCGGGACTGCTGGAGCGTTCCTGGGATTGATCCCAAAGTTTGAAAAAGTGTTATATGGCGTTTTTTCATCAAGAAATATACAGTAACAGCCCGAAAACCTATCACACTAATTTATAGGCGAAAGTGTGTGAGGGTGTGTTTATATGTTTGTTACTTCTTCACGCTCAAACGGCTGGACCAATTTTGATGAAATTTTGTATTGAGGTAGCTGACACTCTGGATTAACATATAGGCTACTTTTTATCCCGATATTCCCATGGGATCGACATTTACGCGGGTGAAACCGCGGGGCGCAGCTAGTTGATTATAATTCTGTAAAGCCATAGTTTTTACGGTCGCGAATCATAATATTTTAATCAAGATACAACCTGACACTGACCGGAAAATTTAATAGAAAACGTAAGTAAATTTTAATTTCGCAGACCACTTTACCGCATCTCCCTTAAGGGGCGGTATTTAATCGAACCACAAATAATTCCCAAGTCGCTTTCCTAAAAATCTCAATATACATTCTAATTTAATTTTTTTTTGTGAATCTCAAATAATTGCTATTTAAGATTTCATTTTAATTTTGGTATCCTAAAAATGAATACGGAATTATGGCTTCCAGCTCGCCCATTAATACGTGAGACTTGAAACGTAATTGGCTAAATGTGGGTGAAATAGACATTTCTGCCGTTCCCTTGGGCAAATAATATGTACAGGCGTGATGCTAAATTTTTAAACATTTTGGGCTGAAAATAAATTTGTAGTAAATGCCACGAGCAGGTACGGCTAATAGAAGACGAAAAAAATCTAATTACGGTGAAAAAAATGTAATATCCAAGTAAAAATGAAATTTCGTCGCGTTATACTAAGAATAGCCGAGATAATTGAAATGTAACAAGAAAACAAACGTCAGTTATTCCTGCCTACATATCTAAGTATATGAAGAAGTGGATGAGGTATAATGAATACTCGGAATTTCTTTGAATTAAAGATACGATCTGTATTGAAAGTATCTGGATAAGAACAAAGTCAGGAGTCACGATCAAAGGAATAAAATAATAATAAAAAATATATTATAATTGGTAATAGGCTGGTCAAGGTCATTTTCGTCGAAATGGTCGACGACGGTGACAAACGTATCGTGGAACCCCTGGCCAGATGGCGAGACGACATGACACAAAGATAAATGTTCCTAATGAGGAAATTCTCTGCTCTGTGACTGATTTACATTGGAAGTTTATTTAAGAGAAAGAAATCATTCCACCAAAACCCTTATAGCTTTTAACCCTCTATTCATTATTAGACATAGTATAGACCATACTTACGCGAATTACGTGGGCTAAATAATAACAGCCACACGAGTTGATCGTAGGTCGGAGCATCTATTACATATCGAGACCCTTCCGATCAAGCTAAGCCGTTGGTCCCTGGCTGTCATTCGATCTTTGACTGTCGTGACGGGTAGTCAGAAGCCCAACAGTCTGACAACCAGTCTTACCGAGGGGTGTCCGATTACCCAGTACCTGGGTTGTGGAGGTAATGTAAAAGTAAAAAAATAAATAATTATATTAAAAGTTACTGAAATTGATTCAGTAGTCAATTAAGTATGAAAAAACTACTTTCAGGACTTGCGTTTATTCTGTTACACCTTGTATATGAAGTAAATGGGTCGTGAAAGTCAGATAGGGGGTCACTCCATTTATGTGTGTGTATGATTGGTTTTCAGCTGCATCCGGTTAGACTGGAAGCTGAACCCAACATAATTGGGTAAGGTTAGGCAGATTGATTGATTGAATTACGTGAATTCTGAGAAAATTTTACAACTGGCTACCTGTTATGGGAAATAAAATTCAGCCCGATGACATACGGCTTCGTGATAGGATTCCGTTGGCCCGCGTTGGGCACGAAACTCAAAAAAGAACTAGAAAAGGTAGATTTGGGAATCGTGAAAAAGTATGTCTATGATAGCATCCGGTATTGACTTCTAAGTATTTTATTGAACCTCTTTATCTTTTGATGAACCTCTTTATCTTTTGATTAGGACTTATCCAAGAAACACAATACCTTATCCGAAACAACATTCCAGGACCCCCACCGGCTAAGATTGCGGCCAAATCCAGGCCGGCTATATTGCTCACAATCTGGTTTTATCCAGTTAATTCCAGTTAATACCAGTTCATGCCGGTTCACTGGTAGCTCATAATTACACGGACGAGCTAAGCTATGCAATGTCAGTTTGTTCTATCCTTTGGCTTAATCCTGGCCTTAATTCGGTTTTAGTTCTAATCGAGATTTTCTTATTGAAGTTTTGTTAGTAGATTTCTTTAATTAAAGTGGGGTTCATTATTCGTGCTTAAGTATTATTTTTATATTGGTTAAGTAGTTTAGTTTTTATTACTTTAGGAATGTTGTGGTGTGTTGTGTGTTGTCTCACTTTTTGCGTACTGTCATTAACGTTAAGTTGAAGAATTATTTCAAATCTTTTTCTTCTTAGCGTGTCGATAGCAATCTAAATGAACTCGGCCCAGAATTCGGCTACTTATTTGGCGCCATCACCAGCGTCCATCAGTTCCTGTAACGTGCAGCTGATAGAACACGCAGGATACGATATTAAGTGTCCCATCGTTTGTGGAACAGCATCACATTTACACTCCAAGGCGGCGTCGTCTGTGAATCTCCACCTGAACAGGTTTTCTTTGCTTCGACCGACCTGGGTCTGGAGTCTGTTTAAAGAAAATCTAAAATCTACAAAACCGTAGGTAGTTTGAATTTTGACTTGCTATCATCCTTATCATTATTATCCTTGTTGTGGGTGATTTTACCCCTAAAGAAAGATAACATTTGAAATGAGAAAATTAATGGTTTACAAATATTTATGAGTTGTACGGTAATGCGGGTCAAAATATTCAATTTTCTCACCATTTTTTAAACTCCCAATTTGTCTATCAGAAAAATCAATACCTTTAAGCTATTGTCACTCACCAAGCATCTTCAATTTGCAAAGAAATCATGAAATATTCATGGTTCCTCTCATTTTCACCGCTTCGTGTATAAAAATACATTTTTTTAGCATTTTCGATAAACAAATGCAAATTCCTTCGACAACACTAATTTTGTTATACCGGAAATTAATATATTTTTTTATTAAAATGGAGATTTTTTTTAAAGTCACGGCTTTTGCTTATTACCGGTTTTAGCCAAGATTTCGAGCAGTTTCTAATCTTACTTTAACTTAGCTCTCTTCTCTATTATTGGTAAATCCGCTGGATTTGAGAGGTCTAAGATCGGTTGTGCCGAAACTTGGATGAGGTCTAGGTTAGCCGTCTCGGCTTAGGTAGTGGACGTATTTTGTCTGAAATTATGATAAGTATCGCCATGATTCTTTATTTATTTATTAAACCGTTTATGTACACACCTATAAACCGACAAGAAGAAAGGAACAGAAAATAGGTTTTTCTGTTCCCTGCTGCGATAGGTGAGTACATGCACATCAACCTACTACAATTTGTCAAATTTCTTTAATAGATTTTCAACTTTATCGCTAAAGCATAAGGTTCAAAGTTGTTTGGGAAAATTTTACAGTTTGGGGTAGCTTGATGTGCTGCCGTCTGTACACACACGTAAACAGACAAGATGAAAGGAATAGAAAAATACGTACAAAAGTGATTATTTCTAAAGAAATCTCTTCCAGCATACCTGCGACAGGTGAGTACATAAAAAGAGATGTAGACAACATGTAAACGAAAAGCAATTCTCTTATTTAAATAATAGGCATGCAAATAAGAATATAGTTACATACATACTTCTAAAATAAATATCATTAAAATATATATAAATATAATGTTATTTAATTAATCAATATATTATGCAACCTTTTCTCAATTAGGTTTGTATTGGATTCCAGTGAAAAATATTAAATTCAGTCGCATCTGGTTCATGCGACTGTATTTAATGTGTTGTCAGAGGTCAGAACCTCTTCAATATTTCACCCATACTGTCAATTTAATAGTAATACTCGAATGTAGGTTAAAACATAACGTTCCATTTTTTAAATTGCCCGGGTAATATCGAGAGTGGCTTGTAATGTGACAGGTGAAACGGCCCCATATTGACTTGCTTCACGTGAGCCGTTATTTTTCAATGACGTTTACACTGGATGGCGTATTTTTGGCCTCAAGTGTACGGGGCGTTTGTAAATTGAAACTGACGTGTAGGATCGGATCAGGTGTTGCATAATGAAATGGGTTTTATCAGATTGACAGTTGGGATTGTTAGATTTTTTGGATATATTGGTAGAGTTCTAAAATGTAATAATGATATTTTGTGTATCATTGAATCTCTGAATGACTATTACATTTTTCAAATCATGTTGTTTGGATTGGATGGATAACCAGCCTGACATTGAACCTCAGCCGTTCCTTTAGTAAGCCATCCTATGAGATGCTTTGCGAGTCGCAATAAATACTTTTTCTTTCTTTCTTTCTTTTCTTTCTTATGTTCAACAATAGTAATTAGCGGGAGATATAAAAAAACAGGACACAGACTTAATATTGTATATCACCATAGAAAATAGTAATAGATAAATAGTATAGCGCGTTAAAAACTGCGTCATTACAGTTTCGAGTCGTTTAATACATCCACTTTTGCTTCTTTACGAATGCATAATGCATAATTAGCCTATAATTTTCCCACTGCTGGGACACAGGCCTCCTCTCTGTGAGAGCGATTGGGCCGTAATCTACCACCTGGGCTCAGTACGAGTTGGTAGATGTCACATCAAATTTTTGGGTCTAGGGCATGCCGGTTTTCTCACGATGTTTGCCCTTACCGTTTTGAGAGCAGTTGTGATGAAATTCAATACACAAAGTAACGTGCTTGCCTGGGTTCGAACTCACGACCTACTACTCATAAGTCGGGGTTGATACCACTGGGCCACTACTGCTGTTCGTTACGAATAAATTAATTTATGCCAATGAAATCCGAATCAGATACAAAACACCTGTTCCAATCGCAATTGTAATTAGCGATGTAGTACTGACTACTTTATTACGGAATACATAAGCTCTATTTAATGTGTGTGATCACAAGTAGATTACAGAGCGCACCTGTATTTGAGAAGGGTTTGATAGAAGAGGTGAAGGTGTCCTGAGTCCTGCGTCACTTACATCTCTCGTAATAAGGGTAGATCCTATTGTTATTTAGTGAAGCCAATTGTGAACTTTAGAGCTGCAATCGAAATGTTAGAAGAAAATATAGATAGATAAACCTTTTATTTGGCGCACACAAAAAACAGCACAACACACGAAAGTACAATTATATATGATAACCAATTACCTACATGAACATGCTATAAAAACAAGGTGCCGATATAAAAAGAAAAACACACGCTAGCTCAATTGTGGCTAATGAGACACAATTGAATTTCTATGGTTATAAATCAAATATTGATTTTTCAACAGTTGATCAAACGGGAATACTCCACCTGATCGAAGTAAAAGTGACACTATGAGAAATACTTAAAATCAAATTAATAACGAAAATACACAGTGCAGTGTGCGTCTCAAGGTTGCACCAAATGGGAGTCCAGCTCAGCATGTGTCATGAAAATCAAGATTTTGTGTAAATTAAGGGATTTAAAGCGAAATAACCTTTGTAGCAGATATTTTAAGCGATATTCATATTATTATTATGTTCTTGGAAACCTTGATTGGGCAGTTTTGTAAGAATAAGCACTTATTTATTTGTAAATATTTCTTACTCGGAACTTTGTTGTTGTTTTTAGTATTAATCAGTAATTAATACATAAAATTAATGATTTTAAAGAAATATGATTAAATAAGATTGGTCCTTGGTAGCTCTGGACAGAGAGAGGTGGAAAGAGAGTATGGAAGCTTTTGCCCAGCAGTGGGAGATTAACAGCAAAAAAAAACTTACGGGTAGAAAAGGCAGTTCAGAAAGTAAACCAGAACTAGAGAAAGATTATTATTCACTTAATATTCTTTCAGGTAGACCAATAAAGAATGCTCTGACCCTGTTTACATAAAAAAATGAGCATTCGCAAAATGCTGATGATGATGATGCATTTTCACCATTCTGCCTGTATAGAAATTTCTTTTTGATCGACCAAGCTTGTCAGTTTCTGCTCTACAATCAACATCTACAATAGGTGGGTTTAGACCAAACGAGCGAATGCTCATTCTTTTTGTGTTAACAGGGTCTGAGCATTCTTTCATTGGTCTACTCACAGAAAATCGCAAAAATATTAAGCAGATAATGCTCTTTCTCTTGTTCTGGTTTTATGTTCATATGGGTTTTAGGGAAATATGATACGCCCTTTTCTAGCCGTATCATATTTCCCTAAAACTCATTAATTTTATCTATAAGTTACAATTAATAAGTAGTAAAATATAATACAACCTTAACATTAAACCTAACCTACAATGCTCAGACCTGGTTGCTCACCGAGTCGCAAAAGTTCCGCCTTGGAGTTTGCCAAAGAGCGATGGAACACAGCATCCTGGGTGTTAAAAGACAGGACAGAATTCAGAACACCACGCTGTGTTCCAAAACGGGCATACTGGATGTAGGAAAGAAGGCTGCCAGGCTCAAATAGGATTGGACGGGTCACATCAGCCGTATGTACTATGACCGCTGGGCAAAAATCTCCACACAATGGGTGCCTGAAGAAGGACGGCGCCGCCAAGGCTGGCCCAGAATGAGATGTCGAGATGACCTGGACGCGTACCGCGAGGGCTGGTTCGAGGTGGCGCTGGAAAAGAGTTCCTGGAAGGATTTGGGGGAGACCTTTGGCCAGCAGTGGGACAGTATAGGCTAAAACATTAACACTATAACAACACAAACTCGCCACCAGAGAATACTCTACCTTTATCTTGAACAAGAAATCAAAACGTCAACCCAAACATTAAATTCTTACCCTGTGTAGTACAATTAGCGGTCGGTGTACAAGTTACGGGCAAGACACACAGGCCATAAGGCTAATGGAGCAGAAACGCCCATTACGTGGTACAACATTTGGGATAGAGGAATGACGTACACTGAGCGAAATACGCGTAGCAGTGAACGTTTTGTTTTTTAAATTAAAATCATCATCTGTCTAGCCTTTTCCCAAATATGTTGAAGTCGGCTTCCAGTCTAACCGGATGCAGTTGCATACCACTATTGTATAGCGAACCGCCTCCCTACTAAGCAGAGTACGGGGCAGCACTAACAGCATCCTTCGAGTAATTGGTGAGAAGTATGACTCGACAGTCATGAGGGCTTTCGTTCGGATTCTGGTCAGATAGCGCGGCAATCTACCCTAACCCGAGCGAGAGTTTTTCATGACTACCTTTTCATTTTTATTTTTTTTGTACCTACCTTTTTTAATATGTCTGTACTAACATAGTTTTTAGAAAATTTTTGTAACTAACAATTTTATGGACTTTGTCTGAATAAAGAAATAAATTATTATTATAATATGCAGCGACTGTGTGTCTGACCTCAACAACTCCATATTACTTAGGTACCTTTTGCTAAGACTGCTTGGTGGCCTACATTTCGGGTTTCTGACTAACCTTAATAACTGCCAAAGATCGACGAATGAGAGCCGGGACCAACGGCTTATCTTGCTTTCCGAGGCACGACGGGGTCTCGATATGAAATGAATGGTCAACCATCTAAGGACCAACCGCGACAAGCGTAGCTTAACGTTGATCGATCGATCTGTGCGGCCACCTAGCCACGAATCCCGCAAGATTCAATATTTTGCATGAATGCTTTATGATTACCACCAATTCTTGTCAGTTTTATTCAGTAAGAGCTAGGGCCGTAGCTTTTAGTAGCATTTTAGATACAAGAAGATGATAAAAGAGATAAAGTACACAAAGCTGATCCTAGAAGGCTTTTAAGTGTTACACAACACAGCCTTGTATTTTATCGATGCCTCTAGATTGCCTTTTGTTTTAAGCTATCTACTTAAATTTTAGTCACGTAATGGCTCCTTAAAAACATTAAAGTTGTCTCAACCACTTTAAGTTGTTTTTAAAACTTCTTTCCAACAATAGATTAGTGGTCTTAGAGTTTATAATAAATAAAAGCAGACTTTTTTACTAGGTATAAAAAGGAACGCTTAAAAAGTTCCAAAAAATATTTAATTTATGCAGCAGCCAGTCCTTAATACCATCAGTATTATTTTTCATAATATTAAATTTTGCGTTTCTCATTTATCTTGGTTTTTTTGCAAGTCACATCTAGGTTTGATGTAGCTAATCCATGTTGTAAAAAAAAAGGGGTTGTGCCTCAACATCAAGCGAGCCGATATCTGCTTTAAGTGCGAGCCACCTGCCTGCCTGTCTGACGTAAAGAATATCTCTCAGCCATAAGGGATATGTTATCCAACGCAAAATACCTCGTGGATAAAGGAAATCGTCCTATACAAACCTATCTATATTTTAGCCCCAAAAACAACTGAAACCGCGTCACAAATTCAGTGGGTCCACAACAGATTACAGGCTTAACTCTGCAGGTAATCAGTAGACAAAGTTTTGCGCAATATTTGGGACGGAAGCGACAGACAATCAGGTTGTTAAGGATTCTATTTGCGAGTCACTCTACTGTCTGGTTTGGGTACTTGATTGGTACCTACAGTAGTTCTATTTTGTGTTAAATCTGTTTTCACTGTGACGATCATTAGTATTAGCAATGTTTAGTTGACTTTCATTTAAGTGACTTTTGAAAAAAGTCTTAATTTATCATGTTGTAAGGTTCCGTAGCTTAAAAGGTAATAAGATCACTCTCGAGTCCGTCTGTCTGTCACTGGCGTTTTAATCGAAAACTAGATGTGTATATGTTCTTTTGTCACATACTTATTTTATATTCAAAGTTTAATTTATTATGTTTTAATAAATATATATATCGAAAAGTGACCTCTGACCTGCAGTAGCTTGATAATTATAGGCTGCTATTTAAACTTGATAAAGTAAATGGTAAAAGACGTACAGACGCCAGCACATCAACTTACCAACCTACTACAATCTGTCAAATTTCTTTAATAAATTTTCAACTTTATTGCTGAAGCATAAGGTTCAAAATTGATTGGGGAAATTTGACAGTTTCGGGTAGGTTGAAGTGTGGCGTCTGTACAACCGATCTGTCAAAATTTTAAGACTATGAATATCTATAATACTATTATTATTATTTAGAGATGTTTTATTCTTGGCCTAGCCGGATAGCTGATGGCACGGGCCTAAGCCAAGGGTTCATCAGTGGGGTTAAGTTTTTTTTCTTTTTTTCTGTTAGCCTGTACTGTCCCACTGCTGGGCAAAGGCGTCCCCCATGTTCTTCCACATTTCCTTGTGTTGTGCCTTCTCCGTCCAGTCGGTTAGGAACGAGTCCAAATCGTCACGCCAGCGCTTCTTGGGCCTGCCTCGGTGACGACGTCCGTCTTCAGGCACCCACTGTGTGACGACTTTGGCCCATCTGTCTGGATGCATCCTATAAGTGTGACCCGCCCAGTCCCACTTCAGCCTCGCAGACTTGTCGCCAACATCGGCGATACCTGTCTTGGAGCGTATTGTGGTGTTGCGAATTTGGTCGGTGAGTTTAATCTTTAGGATACTACGCTCCATCGCTCTTTGGCAGACCTTGAGTTTGGACTTCTGAGCCTCTGTCAAAGACCAAGTCTGGGTGCCATAGGTTAGGATAGGCAAGATACACATGTCGACGAGCTTACGCTTTAGTGAAACAGGAAGTTCGCCCTTCATTAGCGCCTTCATGGACCAGTAGCTCTTCCACGCATTTTCGACTGTTGGAGTAATATTAGATACTGTGTGGTTATCCGCAGTAGGCTGTATGTTAGCCGAAACTACATTTGAGTGGGAGTAATAGTGCAAGTTATCGGACTCACATTGGAGGAATTTTCTTCCTAGCCTACATGTATTGAGAATCATTGCCTTCTGCAGCAAGTGGTAGGTGTTAGATGGCAGGTTGAGAGAACTAAGGGACTGATGAAGCTGATTGGGTATTACTCCTGTTGTAGATAGCACTATGGGGACTATTGTGACTTTTTGAAGATGCCAGAGTCGGGTTCTTTAGTCTTTTATTCTATTTTTTTTTTTAGTTCGGTGTATTTGGATAGTTTTTCGGCTATTGTAGTCTGTAAGTTATGTGTATTTGGCACGGCGATGTCTATTAGGAACCCAGTTTAATTTACTTTGTTAATTATTATTACTATTGTAATACTATTATTATTATTTATATCAATTAATTAGCTCAACGTGCTATCCCAAGCTATCTAGGAAGCCATTCCATAAATAATTAATATCTTAAGTAGTCCATTACTAATTTGCATTGCATTACCAATCCACTCCAATTACCATTATCACTGCATACATATTTAAATACTAACTCGGACAATGTACAGACGCCAGCACATCAAGCTACTACAATCTGTCACATTTCTTTAATAGATTTTCAACTTTATCGCTAAAGTATAAGGTTCAAAGTAGATTGGGAAAATTTGACAGTTTCGGGTAGCTTGATGTGCTGGCGTCTGACCACTTAGTGGAAAAAATTAATGAATATTATTCAAACGAAACAGATTAATAAATTTATTAATGAAAACTTGTTAGTTGTATTTTTTGTATTAAGTTATTGGAGAGTAGAAAATGCTTGAAATAGTAAAAGTATGTTCATTTTGTTAGGTGGCTATAGAGCTTTTTATGAAACATCTCGTCTGGGGTAGTACTGCCACCGTACCTTTAATACCTCAATATTTCTGTGGCAAAGCAGCTTTGCTCTGTTTCAGTATTAAGGGAGTTTGTTCCGGTGTAATCAAAGACTCATGAAAAATTTCAACTTTGTCTCTAACTGGGGTAATGCCTCTGGTATTGACGATATCTATAGACAACACTGTCCAGTTTTCATAAGGGGATCCGCATGTATGTACAGACGCCAGCACATCAACCTACTACAATCTGTCAGATTTCTGTAATAGATTTTCAACTTTATCGCTAAAGCATAAGGTTCAATGTTGATTGGGAAAATTTGACAGTTAGGTGTAGGTTGATGTGCTGGCGTCTGTACCTACCAATTCTTCGTCATAAACCAACGTCGCAAAATAGCTGTCAAATATATCGATGTGTTGAAACATTTTTCGATTTATTTCCTGAATGAAAATATTAAACATCGCTGTGTAGTGCACTTGAATATTGATCTTGTAAAATATCCTAACTTTTGGAATGCATGCTTTGAAAAAATTCCGAAATGAGCAACTTGTTTTTGTAGCCAACTGTACGTCAGTCCTACAGCAACATTTGCTTCTAACGATGTTCCTTACATTAGTAATATTATTGTTGCTGCAGTACCTCTGTTTTATATAGTTAATTAACTATTTGTTTATGTATGTTATGTTTGTTTTGGTACGCGAGGGCAGGGGTGGTGAACCTTTGTTGGAATGCAAGTTATACAGCTGAAGTTTGGATCTAGGTTTATTTTATAACTTAGTAGGCTATTAAGCATTACTGTAATAATGGCTACTGCGAGTCAGCAAATTATTTTTTAATATTATTTTATCTCAGTAGATTAGTTTAATAAAATAAATAATAGTTAGTCAATCAACTTAAGCTATCGTAGTCCACTGCTGGACATAGGCCTAACAGCCTTAATAGCATATGGTCTTAATAGTTAGTGACACCCATGTATGCATAGTTAGAAGTACCGGTGGTATACTGAGCACTGTCTATCCAACAAGCACAAAATATATCGGTAATTTAATATGTTTATTTTGCGATCTACTTGGAGTGGAACTTTTTACTACAGTTTTTCTTTCCCGTAAGCCAGATTGAAGTCTTTGACCAAGCAAGAAACCGAAATGTATTTGTCGACCTCGATAGTGATCAATGTGCGTTAAATCCTGGAAAATACCTCAGCTGTTAGATGATAGTTCGATAATAATGTTATGTTTTTAAACCTCATCATTAAAAATACATTTAACAGGTACCACAGGTTGGCCATCTCTGCACTAGTACCTACGCAAGTAACCTTGTTTTGGTAACAGGAGATTGTCTTCTGGAAATTGGATTATATTTTTCCTGTTAGTGGCCGTTTTCTTTTATATTAAAGCTGACCTACTAACGTCCTAATTTAATTAAGCGTTAAGCACAATGTACTACTTATTAGATTCTGTTCTAATGTTTAATTATGGGCTTGAAGTTCAAGATTAAATAGAATAGAATATTCATTTATTAAATAGAATAGAATATTCATTTATTTGCTCAGAATGTAAGTATTTACAATAAGGTGGTTACAATAATATTAAAGAATCCTTGTACATTCTACCATTATGCCAAAATTATGGCTAACTATAAGATAAAAGATAAGTCAACTAAACCTGCAGTGGTTATGTTTGCTTAAAAGGACTTTCCAGATGTTATCCTATTTTTTTTTTAATATACAAATCTATTAAATTATGTATAGACTTTTAAACGAAAGCTTGACCTTTGACTTTGGGTTTGTCTTGAGAGGTAGGTAAATATTATTAGCTTCGCGTATATATACAGGCAGGGGCATCGACGTGCAAACTGTAACCATGAATTCAGCACATGATTCTAGATCTCTTCGTTTGCTATTAAACATTTTGGGATGCATGAAGAAGCCTCCTCGTGTAGCGCAGTTTATTCCGCCAGTTACTCAACTGAACCGAGCGCTCGGTGCCTCCTGGACAGTCACACCCAACACCTTATTTGACTGGTCAATTCTTCCCTTGCGGTGGTGGGGCTAACGTCCGCCTGGTTTGCGACCACCCTCCCTCCGGAGTCCGGCGTCAAGCAGCCTGCTGTGTTTCGTCGATGCGTGGGAGTTCCAGTGCCTTAGGCATCTTTTGGACACGCTCGTTCCATCATAGATCTCATCCATCGCTTTCCATAAGGCGTGATCAAGGTCAAGAGCGAGCCCATTCAGCAATAAAAAAATAAAAAAAGACTGCTGTTACGTACAAAAGTGCAATACATACCTGAACCCACCTACTTAAATTAATATGGAACAGCATTTTTTTTTTTACACATGGCTTATGTACTGAATACAATATGGTATTAACAGGTTACGCGCCAATGATCCTGTCACGCTGTCAGCCTGTGTAATTAACACGTCACAGTGTGCATGCAGTTCTATCAATGAATAGCACTCAATCACAATTTAGATGTACGTGAAAGCGTTTTAAAGATGATTTTTATTAAATGCGATCATGATTTGAGCCTGTGACAGTATTTTTGGAAAGAAAAACAGCTTATTTTTTACAAGCTTTTATCTAACTTGCCTTGTTAGCTAGTATACAGGGTTATTGGAAAAACACCAAAAACCTCTTAAGAGGTCATTGTACTCATCATTATGAACAACTTTTACTATGGGACCAAACCTGAAATCGCGAAAAAAAAATCTGCTTTTCCCTACATTTTGACGTATTATACGAACATAAATGTAGGGAACAGCTGATTTTATTTTTGCGATTTCAGGTTTGGTCCCATAGTAAAAGTTGTTCATAATGATGAGTACAATGACCACTTAAGAGGTTTTTGGTATTTTTCCAATAACCCTGTATATTGGTTCAATCTTGCAAGCTAAATTAAAACCACTTCCGAAGTTGAATTAAAAAATATATATGTATAGGGTTCAAATATACAGCCTGTGTTTGTCCTTTAAAAAGTTCCACCTCGTACTTACGCATCATAGCCTATACAAGTCAAAAACCAATTACATTGTTTTTCGAAAAAAAAAAGCGCTGTACACAGACAAAGTCGCGTAACTGTTACTATTGTGTTTCATATACTTCACTCACATAATTACTCAGTTCAGTAATCAGCTGGAAAAAGCCTTCATCCCGCTAACTAGCTGCCGAAGTATAAAACTGTAAGTAGGCACTGAGTATAGGGAATAAGTGATGTGTGGTTCCGTAGATTTATTTGTTCAATTTTTATATTTATCATAAAGATAGGTATTTGAGTTTGTATCTGTTTCATTTGTGTTTTTGTAGGGTAATACTTGCAAAAGATTTGTACCTACCTAGGTAATTAAAAAACCTCTAAGCGTACTTAAAAGGATGTAAAAAACAATAAGAATAATTTATTGGTCCATTCTTACAAAATACATTTCAAAAATAATAATAATAATTATTGTACGCTTACTGTAATTAGAATATAAAACATAGTTATTTGATCAGTGGTACAAAAAATAGGCAGCGCCTGTGCATGGGGGCCTGACTTGCGTTATCTTAATTTTAATTCGAGACAAATGTTTGCGTTAATTTAAATGAAATTTTGAATAAAGTTGTTAATTATAAACAGTTTTAGTTTCATACTTTAACCATGTACATTTTTTTTTTTTATAAATTGATCACATTTAATATTTATCGTACACGTCACAAAAATACATAACAAAAAATAGATCGAACATTACTAAATATACAATGGGCGGCTTTATAGCTTTTTGTGATCTCTTCCAGGCAATCATGGAATGGACTGTGATTTTCCTGGACATAAAAAACATTTAACTGGACCAAGGCTCTTTTTTCCGAAAATCGCGAAGATAATATTATAGAGGTTCAGAATTTATTTGAGGAAATGACACCACTACATTTAGATTTTTACTATGTTTCAGTTTGAAGGATGTTTTATGACTGCCTGTACAGTTACCGACATGTGAAATGTTTTATAGTGTTTTTTTTTTAATTTTGACTGTGTTTATCTTCCTGTACGAGTCGCAATAAATACTTTTTCTTTCTTTCTTTTCTTTCTTTCTATACGGTAGGTAATTATAAGTATCCTACTATCCCGCTTCCTATTAATCACATCACACTAATATTATAAAGGCGAAAGTTTGTGAGTGTGTATGTATGTTTGTTACTTCTTCACGCACCAATTTTTATAAAATTTGGTATGAAGGTCGTCAGCTACGTCCATACCAAATTTCATAACACATAGGATATTTTTTATCGCGATATTCCCACGGGATCGAAACTTATGCGGCTGAAACCGCAGGGCGCTGCTAGTCATATTTTACACGTTACAGGTATTCAAGGACAGTGCCCAACTTCCCTTAGACGGACTAGCCGCCCGTGTTTTACAAGAAAAAAAAAAACAAAAACAGGAAAAAACAAAAAACCTCTTCCAACTTAAATAAAGAATGTCTCTAAAAGGTTTTTAATATAGACCCTTTTGAAAACAATTCTTTATAAATAGTATCTCGATAACTTTGAGTACGTTGTAGTATATTTAATGGCTATATCTACGGCAAGCAACTTATTGCTTACCTAGCTTAGGCTTACCTTTAGTGGATGTCGAATATTTGATGTCGATTCTTCGAAATACTGTCGACAGCATAATGGTGGAAAATGGTTAACTTTGTGGGGAATGTAGATGTTAGGTTTCTAGTGAGCTTTTATAGGCACTTTGTGCATGTATAAATGAAGTACTCCAGAGCGAGTTTTGGCCATGGCGTATGACAGTCCCCAGGACCCCACATTCAGCAGTCGCGCTTGCGACCACGAGACCAACGGGGCAGTCATTTCATGTATAAGATAGGTAGAACTGAATTTTTGACTTCGGTTTTACATCATAATCTGAATATAATGTTGGTATTGTGGCATATTCGAATTAATATTCCAAATACGCAACGTAACATTGTTGGAAAGTGAACTAAAATATTCTTAATTTGATAAATGAATAGACATTTTTTTGCGTTCCGTACCCGAAGGGTAAAAACGGAACCCTATTACTAAGACTCCACTGTCCGTCTGTCTGTCTGTCACCAGGCTGTATCTCATGAACCGTGATAGCTAGACAGTTGAAATTTTCACAGATGATGTATTTCTGTTTCCGCTATAACAACAAATACTAAAAACAGAATAAAATAAATATTTAAGGAGGCTCCCATACAACAAACGTGTTTTTTTTTTAAATATAATTATGTAGTGTTAAATATTGTGCGGTGGTACGGAACCCTTCGTGTGCGAGTCCAAATTACACTTGGCCGGTTTTTTGAATTGGCATTGTTGCTGTACGACTTAGCAATTCAATTTTATTTTGTGCCGACACAACTTTTTTATCATGTTCGGACAATACATTCTAGCTCACTTTATGTTGGCAATTTTTAATCAGATTTCTCCAGTACCACAGTCAAACAGCGGGGTTATTAACACGTTACACTAACAGTAGGAATGGCTTTCATTTTGACAGTTCAATAACATTAATTGCGTTATTTACGTTGTTTAGCAGATAAAGTATAACTTAAAGCAATAACCTTGAAAAATATTCAGATTGTGAATGATGGTGTGTTACACAATTAGGTTACAGTTTAACCCAAAACGGACAAACTAAGTTTCACATTACATTTAGGGATACGCAACAAAGGTTCAACTTGCTACGGAACCCTCTTCACGCTGCTACCGCAAAAAGGAACATTACCGGTACAAGGATGTTTCACCGAGCGTGCTAATAAGTACGCGTCATTACTCTGATGGCAAAGAGAATATACTTGGTGTATCGTTCGATTTTAATGATCGACGAGTTCGAGAGGAAAGGACTGGTTCCAGAAATCAAAATAGGACCGTTTTAACATAACACACAATCATAACATTTTGTTACCTATCTGTTTACTCTGTAACAATCTCACCATGAAAAATTACGTGTAGTGAGCTTGAAGTGAACTGCCGGTCTATTCTGCAAAAAACTCACTGTAAAAGCTTAGGTGAAGTGAGCTTGAAATAAACTCCGGTCTATTCTGCAAAAAAACTCACTGTAAAAACTTAGGTGAAGTGAGCTTGAAATAAACTCCGGTCTATTCTGCAAAAAAACTCACTGTAAAAACTTAGGTGAAGTGAGCTTAAAATGAACTCCGGTCTATTCTGCAAAAACCTCACTGTAAAAACTTAGGTGAAGTGAGCTTGAAGTGAACTGCCGGTCTATTCTGCAAAAAACTCACTGTAAAAACTTAGGTGAAGTGAGCTTGAAGTGAACTCCGGTCTATTCTGCAAAAAACTCACTGTGAAAACTTAGGTGAAGTGAGCTTGAAATGAACTCCGGTCTATTCTGCAAAAACTCACTGTAAAAACTTAGGTGAAGTGAACTTGAAGTGAACTGCCGGTCTATTCTGCAAAAAACTCACTGTAAAAACTTAGGTGAAGTGAGCTTGAAATGAACTCCGGTCTATTCTGCAAAAAACTCACTGTGAAAACTTAGGTGAAGTGACCTGTCATTCCACCTCATACTAGGGATTGAAACTATTCACTTCTTACTTCACCTAAGGTTTCACGGTAAGATTGTTACACAATAGATCGCCTGTCATTCCTAGGCTCCTGATACGAGACACAATTGACAGCTGCTGTATTGATAAAATTAAGAGCTCACTTCATCTAAGTTTTCACGGTAAGTTTTTTACAGAATAGACCGGCTGTATATAACAGTTTTTGGAAAATACTATACATATTATTCGTAAACATAGCTTACTTTAAAAGTATACAAAGGCTGCTAATGAGGTTTGAAAACTAGGCAGACTGAAACCAGTATTAACAGGTATTAAGGCATAATCAAAACAGTAAAATCAAATCACTTTTAACTGAGACCCAATTGATTTTCTATTGTAATTTACCACCAGTGGTACGCGCCGAGCCGGAGCGGTTAAAAGTAAGTGTATAATACAATATATTAGTGTTCGTCGACTGTACAAGTGTACATACCACAAAATAATTAAACTTATAAGTGTAGCATACATAATTTAAATGCTCTTTTCCAGTCCTTACCTTCTGAAAAGGAAGTTTCACAATTTTATCACTTACTATCCAAAAGGTTTTATGTCCACGGAACCCTAAAAAACTGCAAACTATCTACCACAAAAACTTCGTAGATACGCTACATCGAGCGTGCTAATAAGCACGGATCATTAGCTTAATGGCAAGACATGTACAGTTTGAAGCTTTTTTCCTTCACTTTGAAAACCGAGTGGGCGACTTCTTTTCCGTCCTGAGAAGGACGAGAGCTTCATTTCGAACACGATTGTTGAATTGTAAAAATAATATTGTAACCACTGTATTCTGTGCAATTTTCGTGACTAGAACCGAATTGTTTAATCTCAGCAATGACTATGATGTAATCAAGTGATATGCTTAATTATTTATGATATGATATGATATGACATGTAGTCACTATGGGTGAAATGTATAATGTGTTTGTACAATGCCTGAAATAAAATGATTTATTATTTTATTATTATTATTATTATTATTATTTACACATTCGTTCATTTAGTCGTTCATTCAGCCGTTCATTCGTCTTGAGTGGAAAGTTGCATGACGCGTAAAGGGCTCGAAATTGATACGAGTTCGTGAAAGTATTGCTAAAAATATGAATATGTATTATCTTTACGTAAAATTTCAAGAATTTAAAATTAAACAAGTCCTACGAAAACAGGAGAACTAGACGAGAAAGAAAATAGGAATATTGGTACCTGATTATGTTTCTCAGGGTACTACTAGGTGTTATTTTTTTAATACGACGTGTAAGAGTGATTCCGATATCCTATTTACAGAATAAACCATAACATTAAATTTTTCCTCATACTATACCATGGTCATATAATATATTTCTGCCGCCAAACTGTGTTGCTGCATTCCAGTATGAAGCGATGGGCGCTGATGGGAAATTACAAGCACACAAGACATTATTTTCTTATTTCTTTTTAAATCTATCTGATTTGCGTATTTTTAAGAACGGAAGCATTCTATTCTGTCAGAATCTGTCAAAAATACCTCTAATTCCTCTAATTCCTAATTTCCCTAAATTTTTGACATTGCGAGGTGAGATTACGACTTTTAATACATGAATTGGCCTTCCGTAGGTTATAGAAATATTTTGTTTACTGATCGATGTCATAGACACCAATTGTTTAGGAATACTGAGTGAGGAACCTCCACATCATACGTTTGATGTGTCCAAGACTTCCGGCTTCTTCACCAAGCTCACGATCCAGTTGTTCCCTTTGCACTAAGACTTCTAGTTTCTCAAGAAAATAGTCGAAGCAGTTTGTCATTATCGTCATCCTACAGCAGTGCTGGACAAAGGCCTTTCCAAACGATTTCCTGCAACTCATATCCAGCTGTTACCAGCAACCTTGAGAAGATCGTCCTGCCACCTAACCTTGAAACGTCTGAATTTACGGTGGCTGATTCGTGGTTTTCACTTAAGAATACTTCTACCCTAACACCCCACGTCTATTTGAGATAATCGGCACAGAATACGTTCAATTAATACTTTCATACTCGACTTTTATTCCTCCGACATTTTTTAACAATTTAAATCATTACTTTCGAAGTAAATCGTGACTATACCCGTCCTGAATTTCTATTACAAAGAAGTAAAATGTACCTATTAATAGGGCAATTTGTAAGCAAAATGAGATTTCGGACATTTATTTCTTTCAATCTGATTATGTGAACATTCGAACTAAAGGCACCTTTTTATTCATCGACCTAACTGTACTTCGACCGAGATCGATCGCACACCTTTGTATTCAGGTTTAAAGGGCTCTGAAATAATTAAAGTATTATTATTGTTTGAGTCTGAAATGCATCTGTAATTTAGAGGCAAAACGGACAAACCTGTTTATTTTGGTAGGAAACCAGTCAACCAAATGCAACCACTTTTACAATGTTTGTAAGTATGTGAGCACCATTATTATTATCTCCATCACATAATTAGTTTATCTGTCATTGCTTCATTTTTAATTCTTTCTTTAATTGTGGTATAGTAATTTTATTCTAGGTGCATCGTCTTCACATATAAATTATATAATAAAATTAATGTATTCAAAATATTATAAACATTTAAAAAAATAACGGTGGGGTGGGTATCTTGCCCGTTATTTTCCTTACGAAACTACCTTTTGGAAGGGGCGACTAGAATCAAATCTATTTTTTTTGTAAATTTTGACATTCTAATGAGCCTTTTTATGGGGTGTGTAATATATGGCATAATAACAAATTACTATTTGTACGTACGAACGTACGATCGTTATTTCAAGTAATATTATACTTAATATTACTTGAAATAACGTTCATAATTATGATATAATTTTCATATAAAAACGTATAACCTAATTTCGTGTGATCGAATGTTATATTTCATATAACCTTCTTTTGCTCTAATAACGTTTAGTATAACGTTCATTACATATAATTTACAATTTGTACAATGCTCTTTTTCTATAACATTTAGTTGACCTAATTTTCATATTTACAAATTTTCAGCCAAAATTCTGTAATGAATAGTAAGTAAATATCAGGAAACATCATACTGTTATAACCTCATCTAACCCAAATGATTCACCAACAATAGAGGAGATCTTTAATGGTCACTTTTCTAACGTAACCTAACGAAAATGGCAGGCGTTTAAAATCTAATCAGTTTTTGCAAAAATATACAGAACAAAGTAGACGTTTCTAAATTATATTAAACGTTACGTTTGAATATGAATATAATGAATATTAATTCAAATGTGCATTATAGTAAATGTCCATTATACCATATAAAATTAGATAAATTTAAATTATATAAATAATATTCATTATATAATTTCATCGTTATATTAAAGAAAAGTATATGAAATGAATCATTAGAACTTTTGTTATCATAATATTATCAAACGCTATACAACCCTTTTTATGTGCCTATCTATACATATAATAAAATCGTAGGAAAGTCAAAACTGTACATTGAATATTTTTTAAAAAGAATACTTGGGGCGTGATCTACAATCGATTTCGAAGCCGAAAATATAGTTTTTAGAATTTTTGTCTGTTTGTCTGATTGTCTGTATGTATGTCCGGGCTAATCTCAAAAAGTGCTGCATGGATTTACATCAAATTTTGCATGAATATTACTAAGAGGTCGGGTCAACATATAGGCTACATATTATCACGCTATCACCTACGGGGGAGGAGCTGTGAATCTTTATTTTTCTTACGCATTCTGTGACAGCGTGTAATCTAACGACGCATATTTAAATGTTGTTTTTGAGTAAGCCATGCTATTATCTAGCCTTACACTATAAAAACTACGCCATTTAAGTAACTTGGGCAGAGAAACATAGTTTAATTAATGTTAGTAGTACAAAGAAAATTTAGAAGCAGCGCCATCTATGAGATTTCATAAAAATCAAATCAAGTTGCATGTTAACAATTTTTGGAAATTAATAATTTAAATTTGATCATGTTGGCGAGGTTAGTAGTTAGTTATTCTTAAAATTCATAGATGGTAATGTGCATTTTCTTCATAAAAGTTGTATCGTATAGTTCGTTTTGACAAATTCAAGGTCCAACAAAACCCTCAAAATCTTGAGCAGAGTTGAGGAAGACAATAAAAAAAAAATGCGGTGTTAAGTATTACAAAAAAGTTGTTCATTGATGATGATCATTTCTTCATCAATTTCATGTTGTTAGTACAAAATAAACATTGACTGTTAATACTTTTGTTCGGTATTTATCTGTGTGATTATTGCTTGGTAATTAATATATTTTCATGTCGTATACCTAATTATAAACTTAAATGTGATGTAAAACGTCACCTTCTCGACGGTGACCAAAATTGGGATGACACCCTCGCGGAGGCGAGCGTCAGTGACAGTCCCAGCCGCATGCGTCATCTGTTCGCCGTCATCTTGGTGTTTTGCGGAGTCGCGAACCCGGTAGCTTTGTGGGAGAAGTATCGCCATCATCTGTCTGAAGATTTTCTACGAGCTTTGAGGCGTGCTACTGGAGACGAAGTCGAAGAAACTGATGAACGCGTGCTGAACACCTGTCTCAGTTCACTTCAAGATGTGGTCATTTCTATCGGCGGCAATCCACTGATCGAATATGGGTTACCAGCTCCCCAATCATCACCGCATCAAGACCGTGGAAATCGGGAGTATAACGCAGAGACAAATTACGATCCGGGCGAAATGAACACCATACGAAATGACCATTTCGCTTTGTTCTTTTCAGAGCAAAAACAAATTTATGACACCGTCCTTGAAAGCATTGGGCAAAACCAGGGTAAAATGTTTTTCTTGGATGCTCCTGGTGGAACAGGAAAAACATTTGTTACCACTGGCATACTTGCAGAGGTCAGTAGGTAAGGCAAAATTGCTATTGCTGTAGCGTCGTCGGGAATCGCTGCCACACTGCTTCCGAGTGGCAAGACAGCACATGCCATGTTTAAAATTCCCATTGATTTAGAGAGCGCCGAAACGCCTGTTTGTGGTGTGTCACGTAACAGCGACAAGGGACACGTGCTCAAGGATTGCTCTCTGATCGTATGGGATGAGTGTACGATGGCCAATAGGAAGGCAGTTGAGGCCGTGGACAGAATCCTGCAGGACATGTGCAGGAACGAACATTTGATGGGTGGTGTCACAGTTCTGTTCAGTGGCGATTTCCGGCAAAAGCTTCCCGTGGTGACGCGGGAATCGAGGGCTGACGAGGTGAATGCGTCGTTGAAACGATCTACGTTGTGGTCACGAGTTCTTACGCTGCGTTTGACCATTAATATGAGAGCTCGACTCGGCGGCAATGCACGTGCTCAAGAATTCTTCGATGTCCTTCTAAGTCTTGGCGAAGGCACTCTACCAGAAGAGGGAGGTGGACAGGTGGTGCTTCCAGAGTCTCTCGGTAGAGTGGTACCCAGCTTAGAAGAACTCATTCGCTGTGTGTACATCAGTCGTATACCGCACCAGCAGAATTCTTGGGTGTGTGAGCGGGCCATTTTGACGCCCAAAAATGATCAGGCTGCAGCAATTAACGAATGCATTCTCTCGGAAATTGAGGGGAATGAAGTGGTCTAAACCTCGATAAACACTGTTATCGAGCAAGATGACGCCACACATTATCCCGTGGGATTTCTGAACTCCCTGTCAGCAAGTTGACTTCCAGCGCATACCATCAAGCTAAAGGTCGGCCCGATTATGCTTCTTCGGAACCTATCTCCTTCGAAGTTTTGTAACGGGACCCGCCTTAAAGTCATCTCGCTCCACAGACACACCATTAAGGCGGAAATTCTTACGGGTTGTGGCGTCGCCGAGGCAGTATTTATACCACGCATTCCCCTCATGCCTCATAACTTCCCGTTCCAGTTCAAGCGCGTACAGTTCCCCGTGAGTGTTTGCTTCGCGATGACCATCAATAAGTCGCAGGGGCAGACACTGAGGGCAGCGGGTGTCGACCTCAGGACGATTTGCTTCTCACACGGGCAATTGTACGTCGCTTGCTCCCGCGTCACCAGTCCTGACTCTCTTTACATTTTGGCTCCTGGCAGCATAACTACCAACGTAGTTTATAGGAAAGTGTTGTAAGGTATGATACCTTTGCACGTATTTTTACTCTTTTGTGTCCTGGAATGTATTCCTACATTATTTTCTCTATTTCCTTAAGTCACATCTTATGACTGAACTCAGCAGGATTCCCATATAACTCTCTTCACTTGCTTCACTAGCAAAAAAAACTTATATTTTAATGCTATTTTAAAAGTTGTTTACTTATAATGCTATAGCGACACTGGCATCTTAGGTATTTTTGGTGCTGTAGAGCCTTCACGCAGACGACGTCGCGGGCAGCAGCTAGTTTGAAATAAATGCTTTGACCTTGACAACTTAGGAATACCAGTTCTTAAAGATAGGTACGCTTTATTTTTTCCAGACTTGGAATCATGCTCAATATAAATAGTAGGTAACTTGGTTGTCAACCGTGTCATATTTCAGTTTTCAGGCAGGCAGGCGGTATGATTTTGTTTACATTACTGCGGCAATGTCATTCGGAAGATTTATGTATCTTACAACCTATGTTTGTATGTCATGTACCGCACTACTGCGCAAAAACCAGTCTTATCAAGGGGTATCGTGTTACCCAGTAACTGGGTTATGGAGGACAGATAGGCAGTCGCTTCATGTAAAATATTGGTATGCAGCTGCATCTAGTTAGACTGGAAGCCGACCCCAAAACATTTGGGAAAGGCTAGGCAGATGATGTATACAACAGTGAAACTTCGAGGTAAACTGTAAAAAACTAGGCAGAAAATGAAAATGCGGAACCAACGACACCGACTTTCGAAATTAAAGTTATTTTTCACTTAGTAGTGTTTTTTTTAGAAGTCGGTTGTTTTTTTTTGTTGTAAAAAGGTTTATTTTATTATTTCAACAGACTTATGACAACTAGTAAAACTGCTGTACTGTTTAATGTGATAACCTAATCGCCACTGTATATATAAATAGAATACGCTTTATTGTCATTATCGTTTATCAAAATGATTGAAGTGAAAACTTATTTAGGCGCGTTGGGCATTTTTTGAGATGGGAAAGTAACATTGAACTCGCGACACTGTTACCGACACCGCGTTACATTCGGATGTGTTCGGCTGTCCTCGGGATGTACTCGGTTTTAATGTATTTCCGATATGTCAGTGAGTGATGGCAAAGTATTCTGTTTGTGTTTTGTTTATATGACGATTCAAAAACCGTGTGTATTTTTTGAGTCGTCATATAAACAAAACTGTGTAATTGTTCAAGTTTTTACTTTTATCGGCACTCCCAGAGTGCGACTTTTTTATTTGCCTGGGAGATCGCAGTTTGTTGTTATCAACAGACTGTTGTCCATACTGTTAAAATAATACGATACCCTTTTACGACAGCTAAGCGATACAAATCTTTATTTCTTTTCACGTATTTAATTCCACCAATCACAACGCACTTAAGCCTAAAATGTCGACACGGTTACATAACACAAAATACATCAAAATAACGCTCCAATAAAAACGACACAAGCGTTTTAAAACTCTAAAAATATAACGAAAATAACAGCTTAACATAACAAATTTATGTCATTTCTAGGACAATAAATTGCAATTTGCGGCCTCACAGCCATTTAATGAGGCCTCATTCAGGGTAGAGATGAAATTTCACACTGAAAATTTCAATTTTGTGCTATCCAGTTAACAGTTAACAAGTTGTATTCAGAACCGTATGAAAAGAGTGCCTTTGCCCTATTTTCGGAGCACTGACTTCAATTATCATTAGTGTTTTGGTCTGCCGTTTGTTTGGCTAGTCGTTAATTATTATAATTATTACTTTGTTTATGAAGGATTCTTAACGGACGACAAATACACGATTAAATTAATGGCGATTCAAAATGACCAAAAAGCAAAGGGTGTTTTTTCTCATCTTTTCATTATTAGTGTTTATAACGGGAAAACCGATCCGATATAAGGATGTACTTACGTGTATTTGTTTGAGTTTCGGCCATGTTTTAATATTATATTTATATAGACTGGTAGTTTGACTTTAAATTCATTGACAATATACTTCTATAATTTATTTATGAAGATTTGTGATATTGGCACATAACTATTTATGAGTCTGTAAATCTGCCACTAATAATCTGTCATTCTGTATATAAGTCCATTGAAGCAAAACCGGGGCCGCAGCTAGCTAAATAAAATCAGCACCTCCTATGTAACCATGTTACTTCACCTTTTCATAAACAGAATTTAAACGACTAGAAGTAAGAATATTCCCGCATTTTTCTTCATTCTCTCCACAAGCTTTGTAATTATAATTTATCACTATTAAGTAAAGGTATCAAAACATTTAACTGAGACTCATAACTAGCAATCATTTTTCTCTTATATTTTTTCCTAATTTATCTATAAAATGATCTTTATAATATCTACTGCCATCTCTTTTTAACCGACTTCAAAATGGAGGAGGTTCTCAATTCGACTGTATGTTGTTTTTTTTTTTTGTATGTCTGTTACGCGATATCTCCGGCAATTGTAAATCGATTTCAAAAATGTTTTTTTTTTTAATGGATAGGGTGGGTATGCCTCATGAGTAGTCCCGTATAAATTTTATTTACTTTGCTTGCGTAGTTTTTGAGTTAGCTTCAATAATACGTTTTTTTGCCACTTAGTTTATATTGATGATGTTATAAATTACTTCCTGTCACTGATATTTACATAGCAAGTAGTGTTATACGAATTTGTGTGGGGTAAGTACAACCTAAAAGTGAAAAATAAAAACTTTATTACAAAGAAAAAACGACTTCCAAAAAAGACACTATAAAGTGAAAAATAACTTTAATTTCCGAAGTCGTTGGCAAACATCGAATTAGAAACGAACGTTATTTTTCACTTTGTAGTGTCTTTTTTGGAAGACGGTTGTTTTTTTTTTTTGTTTTTTCATTAACATGTAAATAACAAGGACAACGAGTGTTTCTAAGGAGTTTGTTTATTGGGTTACGCAATTATTTTCCATAAATTGGTAACAGTTGGTGTTCTGATATGCTTTTTAGCCTGAAATGTCAACCATGTTAGTGACAAGCCTTTTATGACTTGCAGAGAAAACGAACCGAACACGAAACGCAAAACAAAACTAAATATATTAAAATAGCGACTCTGACGAAAATGTATCAGATGATTTTCTTTACTGCATAATATGAATGACACGTCATTTACTTACTGGTTATCTAGTCTGTTAAAAATATTCGAGAAGAGGTTTTTTTAAAGAAACACTTAATATTATTTTCCCAATAATCTCTAAAGCCTGGGGTTATGCTCCAGACTTCACTCAAAATCGCTGCGACCACCAGACCAATAACTTATAATCTCAAGTGTAACGTAATTAAAGTTTATTATGCGTAAAACAAATTAAACCTTTACGACTGAGCGTAAAATAAACGACGGCCTTATATTCAAATTGTTTTGAATTCTAATTCGGATCGTTAATTGCGACACATAAAGCTACCTTGCTGTTTTATTTGTCTTCTTAAAAGGACACCGTGAAACTTGATCACAAATAAGGTAGGTACAGAAGGTCGACTCCATACATCGAACGAAAATGCACGCACATAAAGACACGGTTCACGTACAGCGAGTGCAAGCGCACTCGCGACTGGCATTATTTTGTTTGAAATCGTCATGAAAATCTGTCATTTACACCAGTATTTGATATTAAGTCAAACCCCGTTGCCTAAAGATTTAAATCGATAGATTTGCCCTCAGCGTACTTAGTCACGCGAAAAAGTGTTTATACTATGAAGAGTGCGCTGACACATTATTATTTCATTTCCATGATTTCCATGACAATCAAGTCAAGTCATTGTGTGTCAAAACGAAACGCGATTATCTTTTGACGCGGTATCTAACGATTTATATTTTTGCAGCTGTCATCATTTTCATGACAGCTCACTGCGGTCTGTATGTGCGGTAACTGCTTTTCTAGGGAACCGCAGCTTTAGTACGTGTACGTGCGACCGTTTTCGCTCGTTTTGTATGGAGCCGACTTTCTATACCTATCTATTCTGCGTCTTGGATCTATCTTTATGAGCTTGACACAAGAAAATATGTACCTACTCTGCGTAATGATGTAAATGGATTTCGTAAGTAATTAAAATCTATCAATTTAATTTAAAGCAGCTTCGGCTGGAATGGTAGAACCGTAGGGAATATAAACCTTGCTATTTTAGTTTGATCATCATCTGCCGAGCCTTTTCCCAACTATGTTAAGGTCGGCTTCCAGTCTAACCGGATGCAGCTCAATACCAGTATTCTACAAGGAGTGACTACCTATCTGACCTCCACAACCCAGTTACTGGGTAATACGATACCCCTTGGTAAGACTGGTTGTCAGACTTTCAGGCTTCTGACGACCCGTAACGACTGTCAAAGATCCACGAATGACAGCCGGGACCAACAACTTAACGAGCTTGCCGAAGCACGGAGGGGTCTTGGTATGAAGATGATCACCCATCCGCGGTTAGCTATTTCAATTTCGTATTAACGTGAATTTGCTCATCATCATTTCCGCCCGGATTCACCCACTGCTGGCTATAGGTCCCCCTTTTTTCTGTCATACATCCCTGTTCTGTGCGTCTCTCATCCAGGTTTTTCCTGCGACTTTGATGATATTAGCAAATATTCAAATTTATTTTGTTTTGTTTCAGGTACCGCTATTACTCTTATTGTGCATAAAAAGGATGATCACACCCACATACTTCGGCAGTACCAACGGTAAATATTTAATATTGATTTACTTTTGTTAAATTTCATAACGGTCGCTCAATGTAAAATATTGGTATTCTGACTTATCCGGTTAGACTGGAGGCCGACCTTGATCTATTTAATATGTAGTTGAAAAAAGGTTAGGCTGATCAGATGATAAGATATTAGTGCCCGATTTCACTAACACTAGCGACATCTGAACGGATGCCAACAAAAGCGGCGTGTTGGATTTTCAACGCTCGGATCAGCGCAGAAAGTTGAAAATTCATCAGCGTGCTTTTATTTAGGTGTCGTCTAGTGTTAGTAAAAACGGACATTAATGTCATAAGTCATCAACAGGAATCAGGCCCATAGGAAACTCCTTATCTCGATTATAATAATTAAGGGTCAGATATTATGGCCATACACCCTACTGTAAATCTAAAGTCTAAAAGATAACAGCAGCCTTTACCAACAAATTTAGAATATTATCTATTCCAATTACCAAAAGCTTAATACCAGTATTTTACTTGAAGCGACTGCCTATCTGACATGACTGCCTATCTGACATGAACATTACTGGGTAACGCAACACCTTTCAGTAAAACTGGTTGTCAGACTTTCGGACTATCTGTAACGACTGTCAAAGATCTGCGAATGACAGCCACGACCAACGGTGTAACGTGCTTCTTCAGCCAAAAATTAAGTACTTTGTCGAGAATTTTGACTTCCCTTTTTAGTCAAAAACCCAGTTCCCCGAAAAGAGCTCGAAATGAGCTCAACCAGTTAAAAACTGTAGCTTCATAAGTATAAAAACTTTTCCACCGGAGACAGTTCGGATATTCACTTTGCAGTATATCGGTTGAGCGGTACAGTTAAATAAAAAAGTGCTTATCAGCTATGTTGGAGATGGTACCCGTTTTATTGGCTTTAAAGTTTTATGTTCGCGACTGTACCTCTGTAAAGTTGGGGACGCTACGAGTGCAGACAATTTGTGCCGGATTTTATTCGAGGTTTACGGGGAATTATGCGGGGAGGTATGTGGGATTAAGGAACGGTATACCGGTAGGTGGCCCGGTATCGGCCTCGACTTAAGATTGTGTTCGAACCCAGGCGGGCACTTTACCTTGTGTATTTCATTTTATCACCATTTCTCGCTTGTCTTAGAACCAAAAATTCGAAGTCATGTGACATCCAACAACCCGCACTAGGCCCGCGTGGTAGATTACTGTCCACTCCCTCTCACAGGGAGGAGGCCTGTGTCCCAGCAGTGAGAACATTATAGGTTGATTATGTTATGACGCTAGGAATAGTATGCGGAAGTAGCTATATAAATTTTATTTACAAAGCGAGGCTAGAATTCTCGCAAAAATAGACAATTAATCGTGTCTCATTTGACGAAACTTTAAACAAAATTTTTACTAACGTGTACGTTAGTATTGATATAGGATAAAAAAACAACAATTATTATATGACTAGTTTCTTCCCGCGACTTCGCCTGTGTGTAATTTCTTGTTCCCTCGACCCATCCCGACGCATCACATCGCCTGCCCACGCTACCTATTTCGTTTTCGCTTAACGTTCTTTCAGACTCTTTGTCTTTTTGCTCGGCTTCCGAGAGTCCTAGCGTGATGTTAAATAGCCTACGGCCTTCCTCAAGAAGTTTTCAAATCAGACTGGTAGTTTAGAGATTAGCGCGTTCAAACAAACCAACAAACTCTTTTTTTCGACAATTATTATATGCATTATGATAAAGTTGTAAACTGATATCCGTGTTAGGCTAGACACGTCATCTAACCTAACTCAAGTAATCAAGCTTAAGGGGGAAGTGCCAGGGTAGCCCACGAAATTCAAATTTACTTACGTTTTTCGCAATTTTCAGATCAGTGTCAGGTTGTATTTTGATCAAAAGTTGATTCGCGACTATAACAGGTACGTATTTACAGAGTTATAATCATTAGAATCATTAATACATCTTTCTAAGTTAGATTTGTACCACGACAACAAATCTCTTATAGAAAACTGCTTAGTGGTACAAATCTAACTTAGAAAGATGTATTAATGATTCTAATGATTATAATTCTATAAATACGTACCTGTTATTGTCGCGAATCAAATTTTGATCAAGATACAACCTGACACTGGCCTGCAAATTGCAAAAAACGTAAGAAAATTTGAATTTCGCGGTCTACCACTGCGCATTCACCTTAAGTACGTCGACGTAAGTCTGGGTTCTCTTACAAAATATCGCGATGTTAAAGCTTAGGTCAATCTGAGGTGACACTCGCGCGGGATGCGGGATGCGGGATGAAATTCACTCGCACTGAATGTCAACCAACATGGATGAAGGTGTTCAAACTGGCGCAAATAAACGCGTGACTTCCTAGTTATTAAAACTTGCGGGTGCGCATGCGAACATATTCACTGACACCTTTGTACGACGTCGTATAAGTTAGTTCTGAAAACGTTTACTCAACATATTCACTGACACCTTTGTACGACGTCGTATAAGTTAGTTCTGAAAACGTTTACTCAACATATTCACTGACACCTTTGTACGACGTCGTAATAAGTTAGTCCTGAAAACGTTTACTCAACATATTCACTGACATCTTTGTACGACGTCGTATAAGTTAGTCCTGAAAACGTTTACTCAACTTTATATTAAGACATTACAGTCACGCGACTGAACCGTCGTAAGATAAACGTCTATATATCATAATAGTTAGCTACATACCACTATATAACTGTTACAAAGCATGAGTCTTATAAGACTGGAATTATACGACGTTTTTGCTAGTTGGGCAGTTGCGTCGCGCGGGATTCAATTCAATTTGAACAGCTCCTTATACTGCCACAACACCCCGCCATTTTTGAACGCTTCAAATACCTACAATTCGCTGACCGTATGACATCTATCTTTAAAGAATTCCACATCACTATTTCTTCGTGGAACGACTCCCCAAAGAGTAAAATTCTGTAAAGTTTTCTGCCTCAAGGCTTGAGTTGGAATGGACAGGCGTTTCTGACATATTTTCTATTCCCCTACGTATGTAAGCATTTACAATCATACGAGTCAATAGATGTCCACTATTCAAAACCGCTTCGCTTACAAAAATAACAAATCAACATGCAGTTCGCCGGACTGTTAGCTCTTAACTTTAGTAAATAATATAACTGTTCTCTGGCTTCCACAAGCTACCCCATCATCTGCCTAGTCTTTCCCCAACTATGTTGGGGTCGACTTCCAGTCTAACCAGATGCAGCTGAATACCAGTATTTTACATGGAGCGACTGCATATCTGACCTACACAACCAGTTACTGGGTAATACGATACCCGTTGGTAAGACTGGTTGTCAGATTTTCGGACTTCTGACGACCCGTAATGACTTTCAAAGATGTGAGGGCCAGGGTACAAAGACAATACACAATCACACTCACATTAATCTGTGTAAAGTCAAAAAAAATGTTAATGTATGTAGGTATCGGATCAGAAGGTTCACATTATAAATAAGGATTCTGTTTGTAGATTCTTATTAATCAATGCATCAAATTATTCATGTTAAATCGACTAACAATAGTCCAATTCCCTCACTACACCCACAACACAATTATTTAACGCGGGAACTGACAAAGTAACAACACTAAAGCGTTGAAATGTTAAATTGGGAGTGAGGTATTAAATTCCACTAACTTTCCCACCGTGTCTGTTTATGGCGGATACGAACGAGAATATAATGTTATGTAGTAAATAGGATACATATATACGAGGATTTTCGTGTCGATGGTTGTGTTAAATTTTATCTGGCCAGTATGTTACATCATGTGATAGTGAGTGAGTTCACTTCAAACCTCATTCAAGTGTTTGAGCAGAATTCGAATGCAAGCAAACTCATTTGTTTTGGATTTAAATTGCGATACTGTTCGAATTTTGAAGCGATGTCAAGTGATTGCACTACAGTATATTGTCACATAGCGATTGTGTTCATAAGAATAGTTACAAGGTAATAGAGTTGACTTCATAATTACTTTACCACGGTTGAATCTCACTTGCACGTTATAAATCATTAAGGTATTTTTTTTGCTTTGAGACCAATGTAACAATTGAACCTTGTTTATGGTAACGTGTTGACATTGAGCTGGCCTAGCGTAGTACGGAGTTTCAAATAGAATACGAGGCCAACTTTTACTGGTTTTGTTACCTGACGAGCGGACTACAGTACCTACGTCTGGGCTATCCTGGGCAGTCAGTATCGTTACCAATATTGCGGATTGGCTAACATTCCATTCCACTACATTTTAGCTGTTCTCATACAATTCCTGACGATACGAGAGAAAAATATTTTTACTGAACCCAGAACTGAAAAGTTAAAAAAATGTTCGTTTACTGCTACTAAATAACACCGTAATGAGAAATGACTAGTTAATTAGCCCAGTGTTTACATGCAATTTTAGCCGGGAAATTAATTTATTAGCTCATGCAAATTATTATGTTGTAGCCGTTGGTTAGAGATGTATTTTCAGTAAAATTTAATTAACTTGCTACCGTTACTAAAATTGTGGACGTCAAATGTCACAAAAATTATAGTGTACCCAAAGTTATAGATGTAGGCGATCTCAAAATGGTTGGGAAAAGGCTAGGCAGATGATGATGCTAATAAATGCTCGTTTCTACTCTCTGTGAGAAGAGGCCTTTGTCAGACAGTGGGAAAATTACATAAGCTCAATTGTTTTACCATAGTATATCTTTTTTTTAGCGGAGGACAGGGTGTTGTGGCGCCTGCCGGGGAAAGGCCTATGTTTAGCACTTAGCAGTGGTTGCGATGCATTGATTTTATCTTTTTTCATGAAACTGTTAAAATCCTTTAGAGAAAAAATATTATTAAAATCACTATCTACTGCTCGTGAATCATCCGAAAACATAAACAGATTTGTATCAGAGCGGCAACGAGTTTATCTCCTTTAAAAATATGCGAAAAAAATATTTTGTCCATTTGCTTTTCACCGATTAAACGGAACTGTGCGAATGTTGCATGCATTCATATAATAAATGTATATGTAAATCTGGGTTTATCTATTTGGCCGGTAGCTCATAGATAGAGTTGGACCGAAAATGTTTTTTTTTTACCGAAAACAATATGCGGCCTGATTTGAAATTTCTGCCGAAAACTAAAACTTCTTTGGTAAAAATAAAAAAAATGCAGTGTCAATCTTTTCATAATTATAGTTAGCCATTTAAACTTAAATCACACGGAACGTGAAACTTTTGTCAAACGGCATTCATGAGACCCATGGGATTTCCCATCGACAAAAATGACGAACTTCCATATAAACGTTACCCCTTATTTTAACCCCTTTAGGAACAGAATTTTCAAAAATACTTGCTAAGTGCTCACTTTCACTATGTATAGAAGAAGAAGAGATCCGGTGCACAGCCGAAAACATCTTTTAGGCAGTGCATTGTCTTTCAGTGAATGAGTTTATGATTTTTATTTAGTAGATAGTTATTATTTTTTAGTACTTAAATCAAATAATCTGATGTTAGGTACATGCGAGAAAAAGCATTTTTATCTGCATTTTAACAGTCATTGTATTTGTTTTGTAACTATGGACTTCTTCACCCACTGCTGAGGTTAGGCCTCTCTTTGCTTGTGCCAATACCCACGCTCCAGTGCCAGCCTCATCCAGATTCTATCCGCGATGGTAACAATGTTGGATGCCACTCGGTCACCGACTCACCGCCTTAGTCCACCTGTCATCACTGTGCCATGCCAGAGATCCTTCCCAACTCTATTTGAGTTCTATTACTCGTGTTCCAATGTCGAAAACGTTCGTACGTCTTCGTATCTCGACTGCTACCGACCTGTAGGTGCTTAATTTTTTTCGGTCGAAAACGAAAATGGTTAAAAATGGATATTTAAGCCGAATACCGAAATCGAAATTTGGTCGAACTCTAATCATAAGTAAACTAGTGAACTAACTCGATTTCACGCAAATTCATATATATAAAACATACAAAATAAACTAATGTATGAAGTAAAACAAAAACAAAATGCTCTTTACTAGAAATATTAATTCACTGGATAATACTGAGTGACAGATGTTAAAGCCGACTCGCACCACAAACATTTAACGCTAAACATATTTAAAATACCATTCAATCAGTCCTCTTAAAAAAATATAGCTATAGAAACAGAAGGATGTTTTAAACTTGTTTAGCGTTAAACGCATTTGTGGTGCAAGTGAGCCTAAGTGACACTTTGCAAAATAATATTGCCATTCGATTTCACCGGCATAAGTCCAGATCCCATGGAAATATCGGAATAAAAAAGTATCTTATATCCTAATCCTGGCTATGGTCTACCTATTTGCCAAATTCCATCCAAATCCGTTCAGCTGTATTAGCGTGAAATAAACATACAAAATATCAAACCTTTTCTCTTTAAAATATTAGTATAGATAAATTATTTAAAACTATTGATGTGTTTAAAAAATAAACTCAAGCTGTATATTATTTTCCAAGATGGTAGCTCAGTGCATCCTTATCCTTAACTGACCACTATTCAAAGCTTATCCTAATACCTAATACATAACCATCTACCATCAGCATAATTAGTCATCAATTGTAATTCATATCTAATTAACTAACCATTGTTCCAGTGATGCGACACCGTGGTCCCGGGCTCGCGGGATTAGCACCGACACCCCGGAATACCCCGGGAATTACGGTGAGTAATGGACGGAGTTATTAATGCGGCCCCCGGGATAGAGATATCCCGGAGTGGCGATTAGTAAGAAGTGTTGTAGGGTTATTTTTATTGTGTTGAAGTTATTAAAAGCTTTGCAATATTAATTAAAGCAGTCTATAGTGGTTTCACCGTAGGGCAAAAACCTATACTTAAACAGATGGGGAATGAATCCTACGCTACCTCACTGCGATTCGACTTCAACATTTTACGTGACAATAAATGAACTATTACATATTCAAATCTATGTTTCCAATTTATGTTATTTCCACCTAAACAAATATCAACTTTAACTTAGACAAATTTAAGTGAATTTCTGAATAATTTTTTTAAATGATTAGAACTTTTTGTGTGAGAGTGAAAGTATTTTTTCCAAAAACACATTTTACAAGTTTTGAAACTAAGTTGCGAATGCATTATATTTTGTATCTTAAAGCCATCAAATCTCAAGTCAACCTACGTAATTGATCCCTCAAACAAACTCCAACAACTTTCATGGGATTTGACATCTGAGGAGCAATCCCTCTATTTTTTGTTTGCATTCTATTCTCAATCTGTCAAAAATACTTCGAATTTATCGTCAGTTTTGACATGTTTTTGACATTGATTGTCACTGAGATAGGAAGAAAATAAGTTTATTTGACCCAGGTTAAGTAAGGCACACAATATGCACACAAAAACAAAAAAAAAAAACTTAAAATAGTATTGTGTGATGAGATTGCGACTAGATTTTGAACGATTTTAATGACGGGAATGGATCTTCTGATTTTCTCATAACATGCTTGGATTTAGCTTCCAGATATCGAAGTACCCGCCTCTAGGGGTTAGTTAAAAACCCGTAAAATAAAATCTGTTATCTCATGACTATGAACTTAAGATACTTCGCGAACCATAAGGTGGATTTATAGCATCTTAAATTTTTTACGAGAATTTTATGTTAGTTATATCAATATAAGTGAGAAACACCTTATTTTAATAACTGTTCTAGCAGTTTTATCAAGCTTTTTTGAATCGGCGTTGAGTTAGACAAGAGGCCAGGCTAGGCCAGAGCGCCTAGATAAGTGGCAATCACTTTCAAAGCGTAGGTATAGTCTACAATAACTTCCAGCAGGATTAACATAAGCTTTTCAGTAGTCCAAATGAAGTGCTAAGCTTAAGTGGCAGTAGGCAGGGCACATTGCTCGCAGAACGGATGGTCGATGAGGCCGAAAGGTTCTGGAGTGGCGACCGCGTACCTGAAGACGTAGCGTTGGAAGGCCTCCCACAAGATGAACCGATCACCTGGTGAAAGCCACAGGAATCCGCTGGATGCAAGAAGCACAAAACCGGTCAAAGTGGCTATGTTTGGGGGAGGCCTATGTAGACATAGGCCGGCGACGTCCACGGCTAGAGCAGTGGACGTCGACGGCTGATGATGATGATTTCAGTCCCAAACATTTTTGACCTTTCCATCAACGTTATCACTAATATAATGTCACTGTGTTTAGGTTATCATTTCTGTGTTCTAAAGCTAGACCCTAGGAGAGCTATTTCAAAAGTTACTTTTTTTAAACTTATACTATACATTTTTTGAGCTTTCCAAGCCATGCAGAGCCTCTTATTATTTTCATGTCCACTTCTAAATCTCATTGATGGTCTGTTATATTTCTTGGGCTGAAAGTTTTTTCACTTAGTTTGTCGATTTTAAGAACTATACCGACTCGACACCATTACGATTGGTCACCAAAATGTTAGATACTAAATACAAGAAGTCCCGACTCAACACCAATAAAAACATTCGTCATCTCTTGAATATTATACTGCTAGCAAGGACTTATTTGTGGCCAGGATTTCGATTCTTTGCCCACCGCTTGTCGCCATTACTTTATGTCATTTTGTGATTTTCCGTGACGCCCCAAGATCACTACTCCCTTTAGCATTTTCAATTGGTTTTTGGTTTACCTGGGCTAGTCTTAATTCATCCATAATACTGTTTCTAATCTTCATATTTCTCTGTATTTTCAAAGCTATAACGCCACATACGAACTACGCAATACATCTGACGTCACAGAATTCCTACATCGCGGATGCAGAGTTATCTGCAAGAGTCAAACAGCCCGATAACAACCATTGGATAATAGAGACATAACACTCGTCTAGCCAGAGATTCCTCCCTTTTCAATGGAGGATGAAGAACTTTCCAACCTGCTCCTTATACGTTTAACTAAGTCTCCCTCGATTGAACTAGTAAGGAAAATGCTATGAAAACATTACATGGTAATGTTGAAACCTCTTGCAGCTCCATTGACCCAAATAGACCAACGTATTCAAACTGTAATTTGTACGTACATTGCTATCGGATGTTCGGGAACAGTTTGCTGGCCCGTATTTCGTGCTATCGAATATTAGTCCGTAATTACACTTGGGTGCAAAAAATATGGCACAGACATAATTTGTGATGATTACGATATTATTAACATTGGAAGTCTATGGGGGAAGGATTAAAGAGTTTGGACATTAATACATTGCAAAGATTGTTAATCACTAGTTATACCTTCTAAGTTGACTGCCCCGTTGGTCTCGTGGTTGCAACCGCGACTGCTGAGTGCGGGGTCCTGGGTTCGATTTCCAGGTCGGGCAAAAGGTTTTTCCATTGGGAATTTCTTAGTAACAGCCCGGAGTTAGCAAGTTGGCGGTGTGATACCCCCGTGCCTCGAAAAGCGTGTTAAACTGTTGGCCCTGCGCCTGATCTCTCTCCGTTTGGGTCGGATTTTCATCCCATCGGACTAAGAGAGTGAGGAAAGAGAGAGTATGGCCGAAATATGGTTTGGAGGGGACTATTATTACTTATACATTCAGTCCCGTCTTAAAAGTTGTTAATTTTCATGAGTACTTAAAATATGTGCCTCGTTTAACCTAGCCCACTGTTTATGGAAAACTAACATATATTTCATGTTTTATGTAACGACGAGTATTGGTCTAAAATTATTTCATAATTAGAATGTTTTGATTCTAACTGACACGGAAAATAATTATTGATGTACTATTTTATCAAACAACATTTTTACTTGTAGAATTGATGTCTGTCTATTTTATTTTATGTCTATGTTCCCTGTTAATTTGTCATTTCAATGTCAATCCATACTAATATTATAAATGCGAAATTGTGTCCGTCTGTCTGTTACCTCTTCACGCTTAAACCACTGAACCGATTTAGATGAAATTTTGTCTAAAGAGATAGTTTGAGTTCCGGGAATGGACATAAGATACTTTTTATCCCGATATTCCCACGGGATCGAGACTTATGCGCGTGAAATCGCGGGGTGCAGCTAGTGCTGAATATACAAGATGGCGGCGTTAGTACCGATTTTTGATCCTTATACAAAAGTACAGTTGTATGGTGAAATAATTTCAGAACCTTGGTACAATCGATGGGCACATTCCGAACAGTATCTACAGGAATTAGTAGACTTTGCAGAGCAAGTTACGTTTGGCTAACAGAAGTTCGAGAGCATCCGCTTGCTGGTTCGTGCTATCGAACATTATAGTGTACTTGCTTGCATGAAAACTGTACGCTCTTCTGTTTTACTCTGAAAACTTTTTTTCCCGTTTTCTTGTTCCATTACCTGCTATGGTTCAATTTCTTTATATGATGGCTTTTTTTTTCATTCTTTGGAATGAGACGTTCCCAGACTACTTATCAAATTGGTTTGGTGGTAAGTGTGTTTGACTGTAAGATTCCTATGATCGGAAAGATACTTAAGAAAATATTTGTTTTATTTGTATGCTCGGATCCCAGTACTTTGTATTTTACGATGTGAAAATAAGCTGTAGGTTTAAAAAAAGTCATCTTTTTACTTAAATCCGTTTATTTAATATATGCATATTATGTACTTAAACTGCGTATTTCAATGACGTTCCCAGTTGTAATACATAAATTCAACTAAATATATCTAGTAGTTTAGTCACTTTAGGTAGTCAAATATTAGAAAACCCAAAGTCGGCCATCGCTACTATTTAGTTTGTTTGAAAAATCCCCTTTTTCAATTTTATATTTATTAATTCCATATTGGCTCAGGATCGAGTTGAGTGGAAAAAGGAAAGAGAGGCCTTTTCCCAGCTGTGGGACAATACAGCCTGATTATTATATAGTAGATTTCGAAGGTAGGATTTATTTTATAGTTTCTAAATACTCCTACGCATCTATTGTCAGTGTTTTCATTTATTGTCGTATCGTCATCTCCACGTTGTCTACATATGAAGCAAAAATTAATAATCACATTCACAGTACTATCACAAGTAGTATTCGGTACTGGCCAGACAAAGTTTCTTTACGGTTCGTTCGCCAGTGTTTCGTGCTACCAAATATTCAGTCAGTACACTTGCTTGCATTATAATTGGGAACGAAGTCATTTAATGTGATTTTATTTTTACTTAAAGAATATTTCGTTTTGGAAATTTATGATGATGATTTTCTTTTATTTGAAATTTAGAACATGAACTTTTAGCCTGATCAAAACAACGAAATAAATAATTAACACGAACCAATTCATTATAGTAACATAGAGAGGTTCTATGAAATCAAATTACTAACATCCCATGTGTGTCCTATTTTCTACAAAAACAAGCGCCAAAAACAATTTCAGTTAGTAAACCATACAAAAACATTTAACACATCTCAGTTTATTAAAACAAAATAATGTTTGTATTACGCAAAGCAGTGCAGTATATAAATAACTTCGTAATAAATTACGGAAGATAGAAATTTCAACATTCAACAGTTGTAAATCATTTCTTAATGGCTACTCGGAGACAATAAATATTAAAATAATATATTGTAGTTACGCAATAAATTGAGAGAACTCTCTTTAGTTTTGTGTTTATTTAGCGCATTGCGTGGTTAGTTTTATGTAATGGTTTTTTGGTAGAGGAAAAGGGTCGTTCGGGTAAGTACTAATGACAAAGCTACTTTTGATATCAAGAAGTATTAGTGTGTTCTGGTTTGAAGGATTTGGATAGAGATGAAAATAATAATATTTTCCTAAAACATTCGTGTCCTTGGCATTTCCATAATTATTATCGAACTTTTAAAAATATCTAATGATTTGTACAATGGAGTCGCACTTTATGCAAACACTGTTTACAAAAGTATGGAGTAACTAGTTTTATTTTTTTTGTTTGCATAAAGTGCGACATCAGTACGAAAGTCACTAGTTGTTTTTATAGGTCTGTCCACCATGTGTCCTTCTTGATTTCATCGAGATTTAATTTATATCTAACAAAATCCCCGTTGTACCGTTTGCACCATTGACCTGCACCATCAATGGTGCAGAAGAGACAATTAGTTTCGTTTGCACCATTAATCATCAGAAAAAAATTCAAAACTCAAATTCACCCAATAAATCTGTCCGCAAGTGCACGAAACTTATCCAGCTCGTCTCGGCTAAAACTGTGGAGTAGATTGTCCGGAAACACTTCGCTGAGCGAGCTCGCGATTTCCTACACTTCTCCTTTTTTACTTAATTAATTGATCCACCCGGGTATTGTCTGGTCTAATTGATGCATAGTTCCTCTCTCTGTGAACGATCTGATTGGATTTTTGCTATTAGGCCATTTGGAATGTCTGTAGTGTTGGTTTTTTGACTTGTTAAATGGGGCTGATTGATATTGGGTTAAAAGAGACTGATGAACTTGGATAGACTACAGCCAAAATGTTGATGTTATTCAATTTAGAATCGAAATTTCTTATTAAATTCAGAATCGGGAAATTCCGATGACTGTTGAATTAGAGTAAGTTTCTTGATTAACATAACAGACTGAGTCTATAATGTTCCCACTGCTGGGACGCAGGCCTCCTCTCTTTTTAGAGCGGGAGTGGGCCGTAGTCCACCATGCGAACCCAGCGCAGGTTGCTAGATGTCACATGTCTTCGAAAGATGTTTTCCTTCAGAGTTTTGAGAGCAGTAATGATGACTGGATTTGAACCCACGACCTACAACTCGTAAGTCGGGGCCGTTACCACTGGGCCACCACTGCTATCGAGTGGGCCACCACTGCTCTAGCTTCTTGATTGTGTTCAACAACATTTAGGTTTTCTCAATCTTAATGTGCGCTTACTCATATTTTAATATCAGGTTCCTTGCAACAAAGTTACGGTTTGGGTAATAGCAGTCAGTAATAGTTTATTATAGTGAAGGGTGTTAAAGGCAAATCCTCGGCTGCATTAGCAGCGGCACCTGTACCTACCATTCCAACCAGAATATACAGTGTTCAGTTTATCACATTAATTGAAACCGCTTATTATACATTACGTATTTTAAAGATATACAGTAAAAATACAATTAACATTTTAGCCGTGGGACCTTTTTTTTTCGTTTGAGTATTTAACAACGTTAAACTTAATTGATGATTATTTAGTAACAACACCATAAAGTTTATGTTGAATTATTGTTATCGTTGCCTTGCGCGTGTCTCGTGCCTTCGTGCCAATTTTTACGCCATTTAATTTGAATGAAAAATTCAGTTTTCTATTATATATAATTTTTATTTTAACAGACTAATAACAACCTGTTATAACCGCTGTGCTGTTTACTTTGATAACCTAATTGAATGTAGTATTACTCTCTTGTATGTATTTAATTTTGTTTTTTTTTTCTATTAGTTTTTTTGTTTTATTGTTTGCTTTTATTTTCTCCAATATTTGTACGCCTTCACGGCAAAACATAGCGCCCATATTATTAACCTAAGACCTTTATGTAAATACCTATGTTTCACAAATAAATATTCTGATTCTGATTCTGAAAGTGGCTAGACCAACTCTTTCACAAAATACTGTAATGCTATTCTGTAAAAATCTCACGGTGAAAACTTAGGTGAAGTGAGCTTAAAGTGAGCTGTCAATAGTGTCAATCCTTTGCATCAGGTGGAATGACAGCTCACTTCACCTAAGTTATCACGGTGATCTTTTTACAGAATAGCACCGCAGTAGCTGTTACCAGACGATACTAAACGGCTACATAATTCCAATTTTCACATAAAACTGTACCGCTCAGTCCATTAGATTGTCAGGTACAGCTAGTTGCTAACTCGCTGCGAACGAGGACAATGCATGGGAAAGTTTTGAACGCTACTGTCTGTTGCTGACGGCAGGAGTTATAGCCCAGGGTTGGGAGTGGACCTGCGGTAGTCCGTACTGTGAATGTTGAGGTACATTGGCCTGGTTCGAAGACAGAGTATATACATAAATTGAGAAGCCAATCTGCCTAGCCATTACACAACTATGATGGGGTTGGCTTCTAGTCTAACCGGATGCAGCTGAATGCCAGTTATATTTATTTATTTATTTAATACTTTAGGCACAAAAATGTACACAGGCAGACTTAATGCCATAGGCATTTTCTACCAGTCAATCTTTGGGTGATGCAGAGACAAACAGTTATATTTTACATGGAGCGACTGCCTATCTGACCTCCACAACCCAGTAACTGAGTAAAGCCGGGACCAACGGCTTAACGTGCTTTCCGAGGCACGGAGGCGTCTCGATGTGTAATGGATGGTCACCCGTCCACGGACCGACCGCGGCAAGCGTAGCTTAACCTTCAATCATCCCGTGCGGCTGTAATTATTTAGCCACGATTCCCTCAATAATAAAGCTATATATTACTTTTAAAATGGTATTCAGCTGCATCCGGTTAGACTGGAAGCCGACCCCAACATATTTGGGAAAAGGCAGATGATGATGATGATATTAGTTTTAAAATGTGTATTGTACTCACGAACTCAGGAAAGCTAATTTTAGCTGAGGCTGTCTCAATATTACCTACTCTCTGTTTACTAGTATTCCATGATACATACAACACCTGTCTAACCCTTGTGTAATTTCGATTTTATTTAAGAAAATCCTATATTTACCTAATTATTATTCTAATAAATAAACTAGGAAAAAAATGACTAGGGGAAAACCATAAAAAAAACTGAACTGAACAACTCACAAAGTCTGGAGCCTGCGATTCACAAAACAATTTCGCGGAAAAATAAAATCCGGAAATAATCCTTTAAAAAACCCTTTTTCAGTATAAACACAACACAAAAAAAATCTGTTCAAAAAACTCGTAAAACGAATCTGAAAATATTTAATCCCCACTTATTAAGGAGCTGAACAATTCGTTTCGAACTTCAACGAAACGCAAAGGCAAAACTTTTTTTTACCAATTTTTGTTTTACTGACTCCAAACTACTTATTGCTATGTACATAAAGTCTAAATTGGCGTAGTTATTAACAAAGTTTAGTATGGATTAGTGGTCCGGAAGCGGGAAACTTTACCGGGAGGAAATAGTGTTGCGGATGGTCGAATCGAAAATTCGATTTAGTCGAATCATTTATATTTTGGCAGTGATATATTTTGTCATGTTTATGGTCCGTAAATTCATGCTACATTATTATGCTGTCCTATATTTTTGCTAGCGGAAATCAATGTTGTAGTAATAATAATAGGCTTGTGTCCATTTTATAATGAATGGATAATATTTGTATTTGTTTGTTTCCATTGCGTTTTGGACCACTTGCTGGGTATAAACAAGCACGTACTTTCATAAAGCAATCTTTTATTATCTACGGTGATTCAAATCTTTCTTGTAGTCACTTCAGCGTACTAGAAAGAGCAAAATGTCAACTAAAGTTTACTCTTATCAAATAAAAATTCGACTAACTCGAATAATTTCGCACATCACTAGTAGCAACCACAGGCAACGGAAAGTTTGTAGTGCATCGGGAGTTAGTTCACTAGTGGGTACTTTTAAACTAAACCGTTTGGAAATTGCAGGATCCCAGTTTTTAGTTGAACTTTTTTTTCATTTATTTTTTACTGTAAAGTCGGTTACGGCTGCCGGTTTATGATGTGGAGTTTGGAACTACAAGATGTGCTGGCTGGTAGGAAAATACTTTGTGGCGTTATGTTTTCCAATGGTTTGATTTCTAGTATAAGTAGAAAATAATTGATTTTATTGATTAATTAATGGTCTTAATATTGAGTTTATTAGCTTCTCAATTTTATATTATCACTGTCACTTTTAGTGTTGTAGCCAATCAGGGGTTGAAAGTGCGAAAAAAAATAGAAGCGAGATTGACGGTCAATTTCGCAGGATCTCTGCTGATCATTCGATTAAGTTTTGTTAAAATAATTTGAATAACAGTGCCGATAAAAGTACTCTTCAGGGCTTTTATAATAATAAAACTGCTTGTCCGTTATAATCTTCTTTCGTTTTTAATCTTTGCTGTGCAGTGGGAAAATAGCAGGCCAAAATATAACTACCTACTATAAAATGCTATAATAATACAAAACTTTAAGCTTCGAAAAAAAGCTCCACCCCATGATTAATTTATTCGATAAGATTCCAAAAACATCGGATCATGCTCTAGCTCACACCATTTTTCTACAAGTTGAATAATTTAAAACTTCTTGTCAAAAGAGGAACTGTTATCTATTCCAGACTTTCTTTTTACTTTACTCTTGGGGGCAGTAAAAGTTTTAAAGTTTTGAAGTCGATCGGCTTCCATGAATATCCATATGGATCCCCTGGAGGGTCGTGAAAGTGATTTCAGGTGTGTCTGGGGGAGGAGAAGATATTCATAGGTCCTACGTTTAGGTATTATTTTGAATGGTATTGCTATTTGATTTGTGTTGTTCTTATTTGGTTTATAACTGATTTTATTTGATTGTATACGTTTTCTATTAGTGTGTGTGTGGCAATGGGTGTTATTTACCTGAAATAAATTAATTTATATATTTTATTGTAATGATTTTTAATTTTCATTAATTTTGTGATGCTATTTATGAAATGAGAGCAGTGGTGGCCCAGTGGTAACGGCCGCGACTTACGAGTTGTAGGTCGTAGATTCGAACCCAGACAGGCGCTTTACATTGTGTAAATTATTTCATCACCACTGCTCTCAAAACGGTGAAGGAAAACATTGTGAGGAAACCGGCATGTCCTAGAACCAAAAATTCGAAGACATGTGACATCTACCAACCCGCACTGGGCCCGCGTGGTGGATTACAGTCCACTCCCTCTCACTGAGAGGAGGCCTGTGTCCCAGCAGTGGGATCGTTATAGGCTGATTCATCATCATCTGCCTAGCCTTTTCCCAACTATGTTGGGGTCGGCTTCCAGTCTAACCGGATGCAGCTGAATACCAGTATTTTATATGGAGCGACTGCCTATCTGACCTCCACAACCCAGTTACTGGGTAATACGATACCCCTTGGTAAGACTGGTTGTCAGACTTCCGGGCTTCTGACTACCCGTAACGACTGTCAAAGATCCACGAATGACAGCCGGAAAGCACGATATAGGCTGATTATGATTAATAAAATAGTGAATGAATGAATGGGAAAAATGTATTACATAATCCGAACTTTTTTTACTGTATCCATTTTTGTTAACATAATTATAAAGGATTGGTTATTGCAAAAACGTTGAATGTTTTTCTAATCTGTGGGGTAGGTAGTTGCGTAACACACCATTGTGTTATTAACGTTGTTGAGCAGACACATTTTTCGAACATTATGAAGCAATGGATTAGCAATATCCTTCAAAAAGATTCAGATTGCAATTGAAAGTGTGTTACGCAATTAGGCTACTGCGGTGCTATTCTGTAAAAAGATCACCGCGATAACTTGGGTGAAGTAGATAGATAGATAAACCATTTATTTGGCGCATACAAAAAGACAGCACAACACACAAAAGTAGGTACAATATTAGATGATATCCAATTACCCACATGTACCTACCTAATGTAAAAGAAGTGAGCTACAAGTGAGCTGTCATTCCACCTGATACTAGGGATTAATACTATTGACAGCTCACTTTAAGCTCACTTCACCTAAGTTTTCACCGTGAGAGTTTTACAGAATAGCATAACAGGTCTGTGATTGTGATTGATAAAAGGTTACGCAATTAGGGTCGATGCCCACTGAAAGAGTAGCGGCGCGCAGTGGCCGTCAGCGCAAGTGACTTTCCTCTTTTGACTAGTCGCTAGAAGGCTCGTGCAGCCTCGCGGCGCCGCGCTGCCCCTCCTTTGCCTTCAAATGACTATGGATAATGGCCGCTGCCGGCCGCTGCTCTTTCAGTGAGGATTGACCCTTAGGGTTCTGTACCCGGAAGAAGATAGGTTTTTGTGTGTTATTATTGAAATAAAATAACGTAGCGCTTTTTATTTACAGGTATCTCCAAACATGAAAACGTCGATAAGAATATCCACATATCAAAGTAAGTACACATATAATAAACATACAACAAACATACCATAGACATAATAAACTAGTGCAGCGGCCGCCGCCCGCAGAGTGGTCACTTGCTTGCTGACACCAGAAAGATTTGAACGGTTGTTTTTTTTTTTTATCGTTTTTCGACTCAACCAAAGCACTTGCCATCTAATCTCTTCACCACCCTTTGTTGACTGATAGAGAATGCCTAAGGCATTAAGACCGCTTTTGTACCTTTTTGTGCGCGAAAAGTTTAAATAAATAAATAACGTGTGACCGCTGCTGTTGTACAGTGAATTTTTGTCCTACTCGAATACTACCCCTACCGTGGTGAACAAAATCAAAATATTTTATTTCACATAAACCTACATGGGCACTTATGAAACGTCAGAAGCTAGGTGCACGGTTCCAATTGGTCGTTTCCTATGGAGAAGAACCGGCAAGAAACTCCACGGTTACTCTTTTAAAAAATAATTGGCTTTTACAATGTTTTCAAATTACAGTAGGTATGGGAGGACAGCGTAGGCCTGTCAAAAACTAGCAGGTACTTGATAAAATAAATGATGGTCTCCAGATCTAAAGTCTACAAGGCCTACAAAGTCCTCACATTTACAAAAACGTCACAATAAGTATTAATTACGAGTCCAGAGACTGATCTAAGCAATAAATACACAGGCAGTATGACTAAAGTAGGTACTTAAACGGGTGATTTATTATTATTAATTGAAGAAATCTATCTCCAAAAATCAATAGTTCAAAGCATAACGTTGATATAGAACAAGACTTTATTCACTAAAAAAAGTAAATCGAATCGGGGAATTGAAAATGCTCATTAATAAAGGAAGTTGAATAAAAAATAAAAACATAGGGTTTTATATTTTGTACCTTTCACCAAATAAAACAACAACGAAACAAAAACGACTGTATCCCTGTACATGTTCTTTGCTTTTCTTTCAGTAATTACACAAACTGAGTAGTAACTTTTAGTTCTACGTACAAAGTACACTCATCAAAATTGTGCATCCCGCAACTTAAACACATCAGTAGGAGTTAGGAAACTGTTCGCAGTTGTTTTTACTGAAGGCTTATTTATACGGGCCACTTTTGAGCTACAGTTTGGCAACTAAAAGTGGTTCAGTTTAGAAGCAACACTTTTAAACTACTTTGTAGAGATTAAAATCTGGACGAGCATGAAAATAATGTTTAAATACGATAGTACGCACTACAAATTGTGACATTTGTTTTGTGTGTCGTTGTATGGTTGGGTTGACTGATATATGTATAAGTATGAAATAAAATAATATTGGTTTTTAAACCGGCCTATAGGTAATATTGACCGCTGTACCTAATTCATTATTATAAGTGAAACCTGTGTACGTATTGCAAGATTATGCTTACAAAATAAACTATACTTGGTAAACGAATTCGCTTAACTTTGCGATTTTAACAATCACAAAGGTTTTGTAACGAAAAACAAAGCTTGTCCCTTGTCTTTACGTTACAACTAAAATCAAAAAGATGTTGTTATTACATAAAAAAATCTATAAGCATCTTCAGTGACACTATTTCTACAATTTCTTGACCACTCTTTAGTGGCACCATTGTGGCTATATTGTTGTCCAAAAGTGGCTCGTCTGCAACTGCTAAACATATTAGTTCTGCAACTGCTCCATTGAAGTCGGCATTACTATGCATTGGCACGACCAACCCATATCAATGCTTGTGATATTGAAGTGCATACTGTATTATATTAGAAGGAAATATCTATTGGAATTATTTTGTTCGCTTTGTGGTGGATATTTTATTTTTGTTGTATATGGGGCAAAGGAAATTATAGTTTAAACTTTCCTTTGTTATTAGAGAACAGTATCAGATCCTATATAGAAGTAAGCTTGGTCAACTAGTATGTATTGTATAGATTATATATCTCGAAATGTACTTTGTTTTCGACTTCCTGGCTAGGTCAATCTATGGTAATAAGATTTATGGTGCATTCCCATGCTAAGCTAAGGGCTAGTGGTTTTTTTTATTAAGCTGAATAAGCTCCATTCTTCCGAAGCCATTATTTGTGTGCCTGATAACATGAGTCATCAAAAGTCAATCATTCTTTAATCTCATTCCCGAGAGAGAGAGTAGAGTAGAGTTACTATATTTTTAGAGTTTTCATGTAGTGTATTATGATAGTATTGGTCAGTTTATTGATTGAAAGAAGACTTGCGCCGAACCCAAAAAAATTGGGTTAAGGACAGGGGAATGATGATGGTCACTTCGTTGATATAGACTGCCATTATGACTCTATTTTGGCGTGAATCATTATTTATGTATAGTCGTATTTTAATGACAGATTTTACGACTAGGAGGGACGATGTAAGTAATTCAATTTTTCTGAATAACTTTTGACCTACAATCGTTCGACCAATAAGAGATATAGCAATTCTCCACATTTTATTCTTGCCGGATTTAGAGCTGATTCCACCGACGATACGTAATCGAGTGTCAGTTAAACTTGGTGAACGCTTGACAGTCGATTTATTCGTGTCCCGTGTGTTTACTGCGAAAAATACCTGGTTGATTAATCCGAAATGACGAGTGGAATTAATTATTAATCATCTTGTATGGTCTTCGATTAACAGATGTTTTTTTCAGATTATAAACTGAATAATAAGGTCGTTTTTTTTTTCTAAATTATAAAAATATATGATAAAACACTTTTGGTTGCCCGTCCTTAACTGACCTTATTCTTAGGTACAAACATAAAGTTATTACATAAAACACGATCTCACATTTCATTTGGAAGACACTTAGAGAGGAGAGGACCTTATCTATGTATATAACCCCATTTTAGCACCAACAAAGTCTGTTAAAAATGATCTTCTACCTAAGTATAAAGTCACCACTCCACTGCGACTGACCGCGGGGTCATGCCACATACGAAACAAATGCTAGCAAACAAATGAACCATGGCAAACCTCTCCGTACACGTCCAACGTATAGTAGCAGTGGACCGTCAACTTAAAACTGCGTTAAAACTCTTATCTACAAACTACTTTTACCCCCAAAATCTCGCACCTTTTACCCAAAAACCCTAATTTACCGAAAATCTACAGCAAACAAAATAAACCTTTGCAAAGTATAATTACTAACGGGCGCAGTTTAACAGCAGTTAAGTTAACTATGCATAAATTAAACTTAGATTAATGAAATTACCGTACATGGTGCGGCCGTGCTGCTGCATAATTTGCTCTCAATTTGAATTTATAGTCAGGAGTTCGTAACATATTGTTTTGTTTGGTGTTCTAGGAACCACTTGATTACATAGCCTAGTTTTGCTGTAGTTTAGGCACAACTGTTTGCTTTTAAACATAATATTTTAATAAATCTACATACTGAAGTGGTAGTGGCTCTGTAGTAACGGCACCGACCGTCATATAGTGGATCGTGGGCTCAAACTCAGGTAAGCGCTTTACTTTGTGTTCACCACTCACCACTGTTCTCAAAACGGTGGTGGAAAGCATCGTAGGGACACCGGCATGTCCATGACCCAAAGATTCGAAGACTTGTGGCATCAGTTAACCCGCGCTGGGCCCGCGTGGTGGATTATGACCCACTCCCTCTCACTGAGAGGAGGCCTGTGTCCCAGTAGTGAGACTTTTATAGGCTTACTACCGGCTTGCCCCAGTTTCGCAGGGTGCAATTTCTTTTTTCGAATTTCCTAAATTTTCTTTCATACAAACCTTGTACTGTCAATACCGAACACGACAAAAAAAGAATTATCCAATTTGGTGCAGTCATTCGGAAGTTATGCGCTTATAGACATTTCGGCGACTTTATTTTGTACTATGTAAGGATAAGGATAATGCTATATACTCGTATTTATACAAAACACGTCCAAGTTTCACATAAATTCCAATTCTTTTTGCGTATCAGGGGACCGAATACTTCTGAGGTTATTATTTTTTATTTAATCCACAAGAAGGGACAAAGTGAATCAAAGCGTAACAGTTGACAGGGCAGAATGAAAGAAGAAATCGTGTTGCAATTAGCATAACTTACTTTATTTTACAGACCAACCAAACAAAGGAAGACAGATCGAAAACAGCATCGTATTGACGGATTTGAAAGTTATCGTAAGTATTTAAATCGTTGAAGATGTCCTTTTACAAACAAAAACATTTATACAAGGTGTAAATAGACACATCAAAAAGCCGTCATCTACATATTCTGTAAAAAAATTACTGTGAAACGACTTTTATTTTTGGTGTGAAAAGTCCCTGTTTATGGTAGCGCTCAATGTAACGCACGCAATTGTGCTTATGGGTAATGCAACGGTGCAAGGGTCATAGGAGTATTTAAAGTAAGATTAATAACATTAAAAACTTATTTCGCAATAAACGTCAAACAAAGTTCGAACTTTGACCATTATTTCCGAAACCAGAAGGTTCCCAAAAATGGTCCAGTCATAAAATTATCACAATGACGCAGAGAACAAGTGACCTTCGGCTTCGTTAAAAGTCTTTTTACACCAGCGGCGTTATTGCGTAACACACTATCAGTAGCAATGGCTTTCATTTTAACAATTCAACAACTTTCATTGCGTTAATTACGTTATTGTAGACAATTTTTTCGAACACAATTATATGAATCAATGGATTAGCAATATCCTTCAAAATAATTTACATTGCGATTGATAGTGTGTTACGCAATTAGGGTGCTGCTATTATTATATTATTGGATTTTTCAATTCATTCAGTTATATTAATTAAAATATGGTCATAATTAAAAGATTATAATTTTAACAAAAAAAAAACTAAGAACATAAAAGTAGAATTTCCTAACTTAAAGTTGAGTTAATTTTATTCACCAAAACATCTAATAGCTTTACACTAAAATTCACAGCCAAAATTCCCCGTTTCTGGTCTGCCATCCGAACTAAAACTCTTGAAGGCAAATTTCAACGAAATTCAGCTTTATTTCGACTTCTATGAAAACAATAGAAATTTAAACAGGGACAACGGAACTTAATTAATTTTGTTACGTATTTCAGAAGTCCAGTTTATAAGACATAAAAGGGATCTAGGATCCGGCAATATTATTATCACTCAACATTTTAGTGAGAAAATTATCACTCCTGGTGAAGAGGTAAGCTAATAAAAGTAATTATAAAACTTGAAAGGGTACCGCACCGCACCGTATGATTGTGAACACCGTTAGTTTATAATCTATCTCGCAAGTTTGTTAACTGTAAATAAATTGTAAACTGTACAATACTGCTTACAATAAAATTATCACATATTCATTTTCGATAGTTTATAATCTATCCATGTCAAACCGACAAATTGTAAACGAACCTGCATTTACCGACAGAGGTCACAGTCTGTCCGATTTTAGCACCCGTAAAATTGTAACCCGTCCCTGATTTGTCGGTCTTGGCGGTAGTTGAATTAGTCGCAATAACTCCTCGACCAAATGGGTCAGGTTACACTAGGTGGTTAGAACTGTGACTAATTGTGCGCGAGCCAAGCGAGCGTAGCGAGCAGTGCCGCGGGCGCGGCCGGTGAGAGCTACTTCCATGTTGGTCGTAGTTATTTGGCTATTTAGTATTCACGCAAGGTGCTATACGTCGCATGCAAGTTTGATACCAGTTCACAATTTGTCGGTTTGCCATGGACAGATTATAAACTATCCAAAAATAATACGTTAAATTGTAAATGGTTTGTTGCAGTTAAAATTTTTTGATAGTTTATAATGTTGCGAGATGGATTATAAACTAACGGTGTTCACAATTATACGGTGACATAATATAGTACTTACGTGACTACAGTTAAGTAAGCGGACGACTATCACTCATACCTGTGTGACAAGCCTTACCAACGGATGCTGTACTTAAGCTACAGAAGAATAGAATACATGTCAAAGAATAAACCACTTCTTGTCTAATATCAGTCCAAGATGGCAACTAGATATTTAGTCCTCCTCTCTGTCTCTGCTAATAACAATAAATTGTGGTCTGCAATCCAGCCGGCAATTGGCGATATAATGGATTTACAAACCCTATGTCTGATACCAAAACATCCTAGTGTTCTCGTACTAGCATTTATTAGAACAGCTATTTGTGAGAAGGTATTCTTACTAGAATTTTAAAAGATATTTCAATAACTTGGTATTTAAAAGAAAATATACTTTAGATTTTTGGCCACACATTCTATTTCGAGCTTGGGTTTTGACCATAGATATGATAACCCTCCAGCAGTTCTAATTATTTTGAAAATTTTCAGGTTAGTCTGCAATGTACGGCGACTGCGGACAGACCTCCAAGGTTTATTTGGGAGAGAGATGGTGTTGTTATATCATCTAACACCGATCAAAGGTAAGACTAAAACTGAGAGGAGATTAGGAAGAAATTCATCCATTGATTTGGTGACAAAGAACGTTTACAAGTTTTTTGCGCACGTAATAAAATCGTTTATTACTTCCAAAGTCTGTTAAACTTCTACTATGGAAGTTAAAGCGCTCTCTTACATTCGATTACTATACAAAGGGCCAAGGGTGCGTGACAAACCAAAGTAAAGACATAAAATAAAGATAAAAACAAATTAGGTATTTTACCTAAACAAAAACTGATTTTGGTGAAAATATGTTTTGTGAATGTACCTATTTACAAGATGTTGAACCCTCATATCTAATCTGGGAGAAATATGTATGAATGTATGTTAAAGTGTTTCCTGGGTTCAACTCTTAAGTCGGGCAATGGCATATGGGGTTTCCTACGGCGAAATTCTCAGAAGCTGAAACACGGGGTGTATGTTAGTACCTACACCCATATTTTACTTATTAAAAAATTATATATTTAGCTAAATAGGCATGACGTTATAATATACAGATTATTTGTATCTCATGTGCTTATTCAAGGTTCCCTTTTTCCCAGTTAGTTTTACATTTTAGCAATGTGACAGAACCACTCTTACTCTAACCACACTATTGTCTGTCCATCCATTTTTCGATTGATCCACGTCTTATAAACGTCAACCAATAAAACCAGTCTATTTCTAACACTAGACATAGCCTTTCATCAGGTCTGCTACATTGTAGGCGTTTCAATAGGTCACACTAACAGATAAACTCAGGAATACACAGACACACACACACACTGGTACCTTCTATGTCGTTCAAATAATTTGAAACGGATAGTTCGAATGGTGACGTCAAAACTATTGTTTTTTGAAGTCATGTGTTGAAATAGATTCAATTCGAATTCTATTTAGAATTTTACTAGCAATTGAATTGTATTAAGTGTCGCATAGTGTTTTTACTAACACTATGCGTCACTTAAGGTGGTACCCCGACCAAATAACCTTGAGCATTCGTTCCCTCCTTGCCGCACCCATAGAAGTCACACAATTTTTGGAATTATTTTAATAAAAAAATAATAGCGGTCTTTTAAAATAAATTAAAACGTGGATTATTTAAATTTTTAAATTATCTATCCATTGGTGAAATCCTCAAATTAATAGAACGTCAACTTTAGCAAAAGATAAATGCAATCAATAATTTTAGTATTTTTTTTAAAAGGAGAGTAAGTAACATATAATAACGTGCAATGTGATGATAGGATATCGAACATTAATAATGTGCTTTCAGATGTATTTTATTCAGGTGGATTTTATCCGTGTAGGCAGCGCGTGCGCCGCGCCGCTCAACGGGTTACATACAAGCCAAGGCGATCTAATGCCCGCTTGACCACCTGCCGCGCCAATGCGCAGCATCGTGTGTGAATCGCCTTATGTAGCACATAAAAACTACAGACAAGTTAGTAGGGGAGCCCAACAGAGGATTTTGGGGTTTACTCAAACGCGGCAGATTAACATAATATATGGGGGATACCTTGCACCCTGTTGTGGAGAGGGGCTTGTGGCTAAGTAATATCAGCCGCATGGGTCGATCGATCAGGTTAAGCTACGCTTGCCGCGGTTGGTCCGTGGATGGGTGACCATCTTTACATACCAAGACCCCTCCGTGCCTCGGAAAGCACGTTAAGCCGTTGGTCCCGGCTGTCATTCGTGGATCTTTGACAGTCGTTACGGGTCGTCAGAAGCCCGAAAATCTGACAACCAGTCTTACCATGGGGTATCGTATTACCCAGTAACTGGGTTGTGGAGGTCAGATAGGCAGTCGCTCCATGTAAAATACTGGTATTCAGCTGCATCCGGTTAGACTGGAAGCCGACCCCAACGTAGTTGGGAAAAGGCTAGGCAGATGATGATGACCTTGCACCCTGTTGAGTACCTCTACCAAATCTTAGCTCTTAGAATAGCGCCGCCGCGCGTGTAGGGTAGCCAATCAGAATAGTAAAAAAAAATCGATAGCTGAAAATACTCGAGCGCCTCAGATTAAGGTATGGTGGATTAATTACATGCTGAAAAGTGTGCATTTCAATAATCTGACGATTGTAACATGATGTTCGGGAGTGGGTGGGTCACAAACTTGCAAAAAAAAACGTCACCTCGACATTCTCGAGCGACCAGGACATCAAGCTGAACCGTCTATATAAAAATCTGACGCGCTCGAGTATTTCGAAATAGCATTTTCTTTTTGCATTTTTGAAAAATCGTCACTAGCCTGCGTCACATCCGAATCGTTAGTCTTTTGAATGGGAGCTTCGTTCGGAATCACTTAACATCCCCTCTGAATATGTGACGCGCTCGAGTATTTTTTTTTCTCCCATTTTAGCCCATCCGTACGGCCGCCCCCACCATCCAAACCGGCAGATCAATATAATACCTCCGTCATCAGAGACACGTGGGGCATATACACTAACAATATTGACGCGCTCGAGTATTTCCATGTGAATGTTTTTTTTACATTTTTGAAAGCCTGTAGTCACTCTCTCCAACAGTGAAAGGTACACATGATATAACCTTTTTTTCTTTCTAATCCATCTAATCTCCAAAATCCAATAGGTCCCCACGACGCTCGAGTAGAGTGGGCTCCCCTATTAAGTGTCATAAATGTACATTTTAAAGCTTACGAGTAGCCTGCTCAGAAACAAATAGTGAATCAGCTTACGTTTGACATTAACTAAGTAGACGTTCATAAACTTGGCGTAAGTCTAAACTAATATTATAAAGAGATTAGATTTTAGTTTTTGTATGTTTGTAACTCTTTTACGCTAAAACGGCTGACCGGATTTGGATGAAATTTCGCACATGGGTAGACCATGGCCTAAATTAGGACAAAGTATACTTTTTATGTCGATACTCTCACGAGATCGCACCTAGTGAAAATGCCAAAAATCATATTTTAATAACAAGTTTATAGTTAAAATATGTTCAGGATGTTAAATTCAATTAAAAGTTGGTAAGTATTTTTTTAATGTTATATTTAAAACACCTGTTATAAAAATATGATTTTTGGCGTTTTCAACCTAAGACTTCAGACTTTCGCTGTAATAGTAAAAAATGCTCAAGATCTTATTTCCCATAAGAAAATAGTCCTCTAAGAATTTAACCACTCCACACCACTTCCACTTTAAATTAGTAGAATTCTCTACGATCTTGAAGAACTGGGTCGTTTGGGTGCTAATTAGCTTTACCTTTACGCATTTTTCAGATACACTCTGGGTCAAATGATGTCACCATCAGGATTAGGTGTCGTCTCCCAGCTCAATATATCGAGGTCTAGAGTTGAAGATGGTGGCTTATATACATGCTTAGCTTTTGAAGGAGAATCCAGCACTGGACATTCGGCTAGAATTGATGTTTTTGGTGAGATAACAAAAGCAAAAATGTAATTTTGTGAATTAAAAACAAGATAATAATATATAAATGTATCTCAGATAGTTTGTGGTACTAAAAATTTAAAATAACAATATAAATAGGTAAAATTATTTGTTTGATTACCAATTAAAAAAAAATAAAAAACAATGTTTCACTGATAACACTCCATGTAAAATACTGGTATTTAGCTGCATCCGGTTAGGCTGCAAGCCGACCTCAACATAGTTGGGAAAAGGCTAGGCAGATAGATGATGATGATGTTTCACTGATAGAAAGCTAAAATATTGAAGCTAAGCTAATATATTGTAAAGTGCTATAGGATTTACCAGAAATTTCACGTGGACAAAGTCGCAAGCAGAAGCTATTGCAAGATAAAGCCACTTCCTATTTTTGATGTTCTTTTATAAATTCTCTCCTTTAATAAGAAATACGATTTGGGAACGTAAGAGAACATGTTTATTATTTAGGTCACTGTTACAGTATTTAATGTGTTTTCTTTTTCAGGGCCTCCCTACATCAGAACACTACCACCAATAAAAGTTCAGAGCGGAGACTCATTGAAACTGAGGTGTCCTTACTATGGATACCCAATCAGGTACACTTTGTGTTGTCAGTCTATCCAGTACTTCACATTGCAGGCTAGCTAGAATGACAGGACAATGGCCTGCCAATCCGTAATCGATGACCGGATTGTCGTTTGTTTTGACCTGTCTATCTACCATTACCGTTTTGTTTGATGAATAGTTTTATCCTGTTTCATAAATTATTTGGCTCATACATACATTAAAATATGTGAAATTTTAACAACCAGTTTCAACCTCGTCCTAAGTGCGAATATTGAGCATGGTCTTATAAGGTTCCATTTCCATGTCCGGCAAAGTATTACTGTATTTTTTCAATAGTAATTTCTTGGTAGCAGTCAGGAGGATTTGTGTCCGGTTAACGGGAATGGAATCGTTCCTTCGTTCATGGGACTTATTTATCGCTGTGAAATGGGTCTACTATATACCTATGCCTACATCTTCAGATAGTAACTGTGGTTATGAATATAATGTTTATATTCCGCATTGTGCACGTACCTACACTGTCAAAGTAGGTTATATTAGCCATATCAGAGCACATGCTCGTAAGTTTCAACCTATAATCGTTAGAAACAGGAATGGTCACCGTAGCCGAAATTGGCATGATTGTTTATAGTAAAGCCTTTTTCCATTTCAGCAAACTTGAATGGGAACACAAAGGAAAAAAGATCATCAGTACTACACTTCCCCAGCGCTCAAGATATAAACGAACATACTCCACAACTTCAAACAACAGTAAGAACACGAGAAGAAAACGTAAGAAACGACAGCTCTTTGAATCGGGAGCTGATGGTGTACTGAATATTGCAAGAATTGTCAAAGAGGAGAATGGAGATACTTATACGTGTATACTTTTTAGTCCTTCGGGAGAAATGGCTAGAAGGTAAGAATGAACTAGTGGAAACAAACACGCAAACTTACATACATTACACACATACAATTCCAAACCATTCCACTCTTAATCACCTCTCTAATCACTACTCTTGATATCAAATCCCGAGCCCTAAGATACAGACTAGGGCGTTATTCTGTTAGACTCACTTACCTACATCTTTCTTTCAGAAACATATTGTTGTAAAGATAAATTATTCTGCACAGCTTCATTGTTTTACTGGAATAGGGATGACGACTAACTTTTTTTTCTTCGTCTATCAGGTAGATTATTAAAATGTATTGGGCACGTGTTTTTTCTTTTTTCACATAATCAAAACATTGCAGAGATATATTGATTTGAAATGTCGCATGACGTCACTTGTTGGTACAATTTTTACCTACAAGTGACGTCACGAGCCCCCACTCCCAAACTTTGACACGCTTTATCTTTGTAATTTTTTGGTTGATTGACACAAGAAAAAATATGTGTCCATTATTTTTTGATAATCTAACTGACGGACTAAGTAGAATTTCGTTTACTTTACCCCGTCGTCATCCTTATTATATACAGGCTATAGCCCTCTTACTTCTTTGACATAGAAAAGTTTTTATGATCAAGAGTATCATTGTGTCGATTTTTTTAAAAAATTAATGTTTAAACTTCACTAAGAAACTTGAAATGTTTTTCCAGGTCATTTGAAATCCAAGTTGTGGAAGCACCAGAATTAGATGAACTCCGTGTTGGTACTGGATTGAAAGAAGGCCAAATAGTTCAAATTACTTGCAATATTGTTGGTGGTGACCCGCCTATTTACTTCTCTTGGCTAAAAGATGGGAAAAAACTTCCTGCTAGTCTGAAGGTAAGAAAACTTATTTTGATCCCTGATATTTCTTTTTTGACAGTATAAATACGTATCAACCTATTGATACTGTCAACAAAGAATTAGAAAAATATATTCCAAATCTTTTTAATGTAATGGAGTCTTCCAGTCTACAAGAATCATTAGACAGTATCTATATGTTTTAATACTAACAATAGAGGAATTTCAGGATAGTAAGTTATGAAAATGTATACCGCAAGTACATCATAGCACCTAGTAAGTCTCCTTGATTAACACCATGTTATATTTTCAGATTACAGAAAGAAGTTCAGAATTATTCAGCGTTTTGATTATAAAGCGTGTATCTTTAGAACATTGTGGAAAATACACGTGCATAGCAACCAACCATGTTGGTAAAGTTAACCAAACAGCAGACCTTTATATTAATGGTATGTAGTCAAAACCTTGGTTAAAATCTTAATGTGAACACAGAAGCATTATTCAAAACTTGATTCATAAAAAAATGGTATTCACTGAATGAAAAAATTTGATTAATGATTATAATCTAAGTTTCACATCAGCTTTATAAATCAAACTGGTGACCCGCCCTGGCTTTACACGAGCGCAAATAAATACAAATAAACCTTCTCAAGTAATTCTCTGAACTTTGATGTGGAGCGGATCACATTTGGCCAAAGTTTTAGAAGTAAGCAATAACATGGAATTTACAGATGGATTTTTAAAAATAATTCGTTTTCAGTTGCACCAAAATGGATGGAAGAACCAACAAACACGTCGTTACTATTGGGACAACGAGGCGTGGTGTATTGCAACGCAAACGGTTACCCGACGCCACAGATACACTGGATGAAAAGGGACGGTAGGTGAAATATTTACGCACGATCAATTCGATACACTAGGAAAACGGTTGGTTCTCCTCCATAAGTATTGGTAAATTGAAACTGTGCTACTAGGATACAATATTTGAGTTGGCGTCAAACAATATTCCTAAACTTCGCATATTGATATTTTTAACTCTTGTTTCAAATATTATTTTAAAACTAACAAATCACACTTACTCGTAGGTATGATGTTTATGGTGTACATAATAATGAGCATGCTATCTATCTATGATATTTTGTACTTTTGAATGGGATGTACCATATTTTTTAATGGAGGTTTGTTGTCATTCTATCATCGGTATCATCAGGACTAACTCACAGATGTCAATTAAAAATAATCAATCGTTAACATTAATGTACACATACCAACCAAGTTGAAATGATCATCTAAACTAATATTAGAAAAGAAAAAAGATTAGATTTTTTGTACGTTTGTTTATTACGCTTGCACACTTAAACTGCTAAACGAATTTAGATTAAATTTGACACATGTTACCTAGATTAGGTCATTGGATGCTTTTTATTCCGCTATTCTTACGGGATCGAGACTTATGCGGGTGAAACCGCGGGGTGCAGCTAGTTTGTAATATTTTTCAACTCTCTGCATTCCAATGTGTATAATATTTGTCAGTACAAGTTAATGATTGATTCTACAAGTAGTGACTGAATACCAAGGTTAAATAAGTATTTTACTATATTCATACTCAATAGACGAGTCATCGGAACTTACTCTTACCTACCCGATACCAAAATTAACTTTAATTTATTTACTCAAATTTCCAGCTACCCTAGGGATTTGGCGTCCAGTTCTAGACTTAGCAGGTGGTGGAGTCATGAGCTACCCCAACGGTACCCTTATCATTGAGGTGGTATCACTCTCCGATGAAGGCATGTATGCGTGCAACGTTGAAAACGGAGTGGGGGATGCACTGAATAAGAATCTATGGATCAGTGTTAATAGTAAGTATTACAAATTATTTGTGGAGATAGTGTTGGATATAAGAGTAAGCCCAGGTTTGCATAGGCGTGTTCCTCCCCGTTCCTTTCCCCCGTTCCTGCCGAGAGTTTAAAATCGAACAGTGTGTTTTTTTGACGCGCTTGCATGCGCTCTGTTGGATTCTCAATGCTCAGCTCAACACCGAGAGTTAGAAATCCAGTGTGCGATAAAATCCCGCAGCGATATTTTTACGTCCGTACGAACGTGACGAGCGATAGTCTGTTTGAACGAGCTAAATCTCTGCAACCAGCAGTCGAATTTGAAAAGTACTTTTTGCATTTGATAGCCCAATTATTGAGGAAGTATATAAGACTATTTAACATCATACTACCGTCCTTAGCAGTCGAGCAAAAAGAAAAAAAGTGAGAAAGAACGCTAAGTGAAAACGAATTAATAGCGCGGGCAGGCGATGCGATGCGATGGGGTGGGTCGGGGAACAAGTTTCACAGCTCACAGAAGCTTGTTAAATTGTAAACAAGCGTAAAACCAAATTTGTCTAAACATACAAGTTTAGAGGGCTGACAAAACTGTGCGTGCTTACATAAATTTGGTCAATCAATCAAATTGATCGATTGTACAATTAAGTGTATGTGGGGGTTGAAACATGAGTCTTGTTTACTCTACTCCGCTTTCATAAGTTATTATGTACGATATAAATGAGCCTGCTTATTATCTCTTTGTTTTGAAATTAATACGTTTATTTTGATCCGATTCTAAGAAAAATATCGGTTTTAAGGAACATTCTTGTTATAAGTCAGTACTCTCAAACAAAACCTACATATTTTTTATTATGTAAGTGCGCTGATATTAAACGGAAAAAATAGCAGAGCTGAGGGCCTACGCAAATGACATTCTATCAGAAATAACGATGATAGAAAAGTCAAAAATGACGTATGGAACTGACTAAGCTACCGAAAAGCTGAATAATTATTTCAATGCCGTTGAAAGTCGTTGTAGAAATACGAAATGCTTTGGAAGCCATTGCTACTTGTCTCGACCTAGGCCCTCAGGTAGGTACAGTCAACAAAAGAGATAAGTATGCAGGATCATCGGATATAGTTGAAGTTTAGTAAGAAACCGATGCATGTTGTCGACTAAAATTTAATTTGATAAATGAGCTGTTTGTCTTCTTTTAATAAAATTAAATTTTATTCGAGAACGTCCATCGGTTTCTTAATAAACTTCAACTCAATCCTGCATACCTATCTCTTTTGTTGACTGTACTTGAATGAGTGGTGCTTAGGCGAAAATTTACAGGGTGGCAGAGACACCGACGCGCAAACTGTAACCATGAATTCAGCACATCATTCTAAAACCCTAGAGTAGAAATGTTTTCGTCGGTTAACAAAATTCAAATCTGCCTTTTCATAGAAAAGTGCAATACCTACGCGGTCAAAATGTCTGGAACTGCCGATTTGTTTTTAATAACCGACGCAAAATTTCAACGCAGGTGGCGTGGCGTTCAGCATCATGTACTGAATCTATGGTAACAGTTTGCGCGTCGATGTCCTCTGCCACTTTGTATAATTATATAGATTGACAAACATTGCTAAGAGACAATTCCTACTTTAATTCCAATCCATACTAATATTATAAATGCGAAAGTGTGTCTGTCTATCTATCTGTTACCTCTGCATGCTTAAACCGCTGAACCAATTTAGATGAAATTTGGTATAACGATAGTTTGAGTCCCGGGAAAGGACATAGGATAGTTTTTATCCCGCTATTCCCACGGCATCGAAATTTATGCGGGTGAAACCGCGGGTTGCTGCTAGTAATATACGTATAATGGCGACACAAATTCTTCAAATTCATTTAAATTATTTAATTTTTTTTTTTATTTAGGAAATGATGTTCACGATTAATAAACTATCAAATTATTTCTAGAGCCGGTGCACTTCGAGTCGGTCGGTGCTAACTTGACAACTAAGATAGGTCTTCCGGTGACCCTGACTTGCAGACCGCTGGGCGACAACCCTATCAGAGTCAAGTGGTCTCTAAATGGGAAGCCTGTTGATTTTACTTCGTCAAGGTAATTTGGATTTTATAATAATATAAATAAGGCATAATTTATAGATATTTCGTGGAATATTTTGAAGCTATAAACCATTATAGTTACACAATATTTCAGTTCAATAACATTCACAGAGAGCATTCTGCTGTATGATTTAATAGTAGCGCCATCTTACACTTACCATTAGAACTAAACAAGGTTAATTCAGAAACCAAGGAAAATTATTCAACCCTCTGACCCAAAGTGGAACGAATTCGTAACCGTAGTAATACAGCTATTCCAAAGATGGCACTGTATAAAGAAAGATATACTTTTCTTTAATGACGCTGTTACTTGAGTACTGTATTTTAATTTCAAAATGAGCAGTGGGTTGTTATTGAAGTCATATTTCATCAGTAATTTCAAACGTTCTATAAAAAATGTTAATAATTTGATAGAAGTTTAGCCTATGTCTATACCTATACCTACTTACTTACATTTTGTACCTAATTACTAGAAATCGCTGGCAATCGTTCACCTAAGGGTCGGGACACATTGATCGACGGCCTTACGCACTTTTCCGATTGAAAAGGAGCACACATGCTCTTGTTGTACTTTTTGTATGGACAAACCGTCGAACGCCGTCAATCGCCGCCGGAGCGCGTTCGTCGCCGTCGATGCTAAAGGATGCGTACGTCGTTCCATACTTTGCTCTCTTCTTGTATGGACAAACCGTCGAACGCCGTCGATCAATGTGTCCTGACCTTTATGAGAGGATTTGAGTTACCAAAATGACACAAAACGCGACTCAGCTTGATTCAAAATTGTTTCGAAGACTGCAAATCTTTTTTTTCACAATTTCAGGGTCACAGTATCGGAGACAATGACGCACAACGGTCTGAACAGTTTGATCAACATAAACTATGTGGAGAGCAGAGATGGTGGTACTTACGAGTGCCGTGCGAGTAACCCGTATGGGGTTGCTGCTTATAATGTGCATCTGGATATACTTGGTGAGTTTAAAATTTTCCCAATATGTTCATTTGCTTATAATAAACTATTCGAGATTCTCATAGTATGACATGACTGTGATGCGAAAGAATAAGAAACATTTCGTTGTAAAAGTTTTGAGTAAGAACGTGGTCGACTATAACAGTAGGGGAAGATCAAAGAAACAATGAATTGATTGTGTAAAAGATAAAATAGCGAGAAAGGGAATAATGTTAGAGAAGTATGGAAAACGAAGATATGCTCCAACAAACCAAAACAAATTGGAAAAAGACAGGACTTTGTCGCATTTGAAAAGTTATTTCGTTTCGAACTCATATAGTTTAAAAAAGAAACCTGACATCTAAAAGTGTTACTTATATTCAATTTACGGTATAAACATAATTTATCATCGCTTAATCTGAGGTAACATTTTTTCCTTACAGAACCACCAACACCTCCTCTAGACCTGCAAGTAGACTCAGTAACCAGTAACTCGGTGAAGCTATCCTGGCGAGACACCATCAGCACCCACGTGCAGTACTACACGATGCAGTACACAACCAATGACTTCATGATGTGGGACAGCGCTAAGAGCATCAATATTACTAGGTAAAGAGTTTATTTTACTTTCATCTTTATCTTGACTACTCTCATCCAGCTAACTACGCAGATCGCCGCTCCACCTAGCTTGTGAACGTTCTACTCTACGTTTACGTCATGATGATCAACATCATGATCAGCCTATATACATAACCTGCCGTCAATTGGGGCTGGTCATCACTCGGCTGCCTCGGCTTATTTTTATTCTTAATTATTTTATTTTTGGATTGTTGTTTTTTTATTATTTACTATTTGCTGTACTCTGGACGCTTTTAACGCATACGTCTTTTTTTACATCGTTCTCACATATTATTATAAATTCAACATTAATGATGTAACTATTATTTTTGTAAAAATATAATTTAAAAGAGTGTCCATGGAGTTTCTTGCCCGTTCTTCTCCATAGGTACCTACGCTTTGGAATGGGCAACTAGCTTCATTTTATTTTTGACTGACCGACTTCTTGACAATTCAAAAGTGCCTGTAAATGGTTTAATTGAAATAAATGCTTTGAGTTTGAGTTTGAGTATAACAGTCTACTGTTGACATAGGCCTTTCTAATCAGCCAGCCCTCCTGCGTAGGTCGTCGCTCCACCTAGCTTAATCGCTTGATCCCCGCTAATGAGACACAATTGATTTTCTATTGTAATGGGCCGCCAAAGGCTCGCGCCGGGACGGAGCGATTAAGGGTGTCCTACTTTACGATTGCCGATACATATGCTTTCTACTAGACTACGAATTCACCAACGATCATAGTAATAATATTGAGCTGTGAACCAGTTTTTACTTCTCCGTTATTGTCATATTTAGTAATAAAATCATCACGAACATAGTATTGTTTCTTCAAACAATTCTTTTACAAATATCAAATAAAGCTAGAAAAAAAAAATGTTTCTCAATCATAACAACAATCTTTTTATCCCTTTCAGACAAGAGAACGATGTTCGTCAAAATATAGACCTAAGAGATTTACAACCAGCGATGGACTACCGAGTGAGGGTAGCGTCAGGCAACCAGGTGGATCTGAGTCCATACACACAACCAGTACATTTTAGTACGCAGCAGGAAGGTAATAAGGCTGATTAATGCCAAAAAACTTCATTATATATCCGAGATTTGAAAACTCACTCACACATCATCAACTCACTACAATAGTGGAGTAATTTCTTGAGAGAGAATTTTGTGCTTGACCAAGTAAAGTGGATTCTTAGGTTTTAGTGCCCTACGAATACCTTAACTTGTATGAGACAGGATCTATGTTGGTGTCACGTAAATTAGTACATTAAAATATACACATCATTATGTAACTTCGCGCTACGTTCTTCGTTATTGACTCATGGTCAGTATAAATGTTCCTTACTATGAGGACAATGTAAAGCAGTCATTGAATATTAATCGATCACGAGAAGTAAAAACATTGCGTTGGAACCAATTGAAAATTGTCAAATTTACCAATATATTTACATTTTCAGCACCATCATCAACACCACTTGGAGTTCAAGTCCAACAGACAGACAACCCTGGAGAGCTAGTCGTGTCATGGCTCCCGCCACCCAGAGAGAGCCACAATGGACAGCTGCAAGGATACCATGTGAAGGCTGTGCCCAGGATTAGTGGAGATCCAGGTAAAAGAATATTCAATCTTTTTGCATCACAGAGGCTGACGCAGATTTAGGCGGGCCGCTTCATAATGCAAATCCTCCTTAGTACATCACTTTCGTACATTTTTATGGACATCGTACGGGTGTAATTTTCATGTAGAAACCGGTCTCCACATTTAGGATTTTGAATAAATTTTTTGTTTTTTTTACTTTACGGTAATCTTGAGTTTTAAAGAGTAGCGAGGATTGGCCGATCCCCTTAATCCCACACCACAATAAACTTCTTATCTGCTAGGAACAATAAATCTGAGATCATCTATGATCTACCTACCCAGAGAAATAGTTGCAATTTCCTCTTAGACCGTTCCTTGGTTCCATTAAATATGATAATAATGATTAATTCTATTTTACAGTTCCCAATGATACCCAAACCAAGATGGTAAAAGTGATGTCACGAAAAGGTAAACAAGAAACGACTCTGAGTGGACTGCTCAAAAATATGAGGTGAGGACAACAGTCTATTACTTACCTATCTTGGCTCACTATTTGTACAAAAAACTTTAGAAAGTTAAACAATTGACAACAACACTATAATCGCCAAGCTATAAGGCTATAAGGCTTTTCAGACTCGCTGAAAAGCCTGAGGACACCCGAGTAACGTTAATTTGAATAGTTTTTCGCGGACTCCTTTCATTGACTGTTTCTTCTCGCAAGACATTCTCTTGTAAGTTCTGTGGCCGCTTATGAATGTATGTGTATTGTTTTAGGTACGCTGTGTCTGTGAGCGCTTTCAATTCAGCTGGTAATGGTCCATTCTCATTGCCTGTCTACCAAACAACGAGAGAAGGAGGTAAGATGTCGTAAAAGGTATTAAACATTCTACTTCATAGATGTTCCTTAATATACCTATAGAAAGAATTAATATCAGATCTAGTTTTTCAAAGAGAGAAAAACAGAAATCCAGTTTATATAATACGTAAAACTTTTCATACCTAACTCAATGCCAATAATTTCTGGGCTATAGACACAAAAATCTTTCTCTAGTTATCCGGGAGGAAAAAAAATTGTTAAAACACGATCATTGGAATTTCTTTGACTTTGTTTTCAGCACCTGAACTACCACCATCAGGAGTAGAATGTAGAGGAGTATCATCATCATCTCTGAGGATAGCGTGGCAGCCCATCACTTCACATGGGACATCACTTCTGGGATATTCCGTTTATTATAGTACTGAAGGTACGTTCAGTTTTGAAAAATGTTTTAAGGCCCACCAAACAACTGAGTCGCAAACATTTAGATAATACGCGGCATTTCAGAAGAGGAAATAAAATTGGGTTTCAAATACTAATAAAAAATTACGAGGCACTTTACAATTTGCGAACATCGGTACGTCGCCGTTTGTATGAACCACACAATACATATACGAACAACGCAGTTTTCTTTCATTTCGATGTTAGAATTTATTTATTTATTTATTTTATTATTTATGTACACACAGTAAAATACATAGAGATATAACATAATTAAGATATGAGTACAAAGGTACTGCTTATTTCTTAAGAAATTTCTTCCAGCAGACCTGCCTTTATGTGATGGTTTCCATTTATTATGACAGGCGCTTTACAATTTGTAAATTATTTCATCACCACTGTTCTCAAAACGGTGAAGTAAAACATCGTGAGAAACTGGCGTCCTAGAACCAAAAATTCGAGGATATGTGACATCTACCAACCCGCACTGGGCCTGCGTAGTGGATTACGACCCACTCCCTCTCACTAATACAGAGAGGAGGCCTGTGTCCCGGCAGTGCGAACATTACAGGCTGATTATACATATAAGTAGGAGAATGAGAAAGTAATTTGATTTATGCCAACCAGCTGACAACTTTCTGTAAAAGAAGACGAAATGGGTGCTACTAAAAACTTAGAACTAGGTAGAGGTACTACTCTTTTTCTTTTATATATTTCAGATGGACCCTGGCACAACATAAGCTCCCCGCACACAGAGCTGTATCTCCAAGCTCTTCTGAAGTACACCAACTATACAGTGAAGGTGACTGGCTTCTCGAACTATGGGCTGGGACCTTTCTCTTACCCCATCGTTTGTACTACGTTACAGGATGGTAAGTTACCATGCTTTCATATATTGCTCTATGTTTAAAATTTTACGTTGGTTCTCGAATTAATGAGAAACTCTCGGAAGTTCGAAACAAAAATTTAAATTTCAAAAAAATATTGGTAATGGAAATGAAGTGCAATAAGAAGTCGAATTTATGAAGTATTGAGTACGTCGTTGATTGGCCTGCATGAGCCTTCATCATCATAAGCAGCCTTGTTCCACCCGGTGCTGAGTATAACAGACCAGCACCCTAATTTCGTAATAAATCGGAATCTGAATCATTTTGAAGCAAATTGCTAATCCATTGCTTCATAAGTTCGAAAAATGTGTCTGCTCAACACGTAAATAACGCAATGAATGTTGTTGAATTGTCAAAATGAAACCGATTCCGATTGATAATGTGTTACGCAATTGCCCCGCTAGGAAGTATGCTTCCCTAGTCTGTGCGAGGCTGAGAGCCTGCATACTTCTACTATTTTGCTAAATCAGCAATTTTACAAAAACAGAAGCTTTAATATAGAACGATACATTTTTCTTTCTAAGTCTAAAGTATTGATACTGTCGTGTCTTCCTTCCATACTAAAATACCTAACCTTGATTTTCTACCTCAACTTGATTTCAGTGCCCGGTCCACCTTCAGCTATAAAAGTGCTAGTATCATCACCAACCTCTCTACTCGTCAGTTGGAAGAGACCAGAACAAGCAAATGGAGACATTTCACATTACACTGTTTATGTCAAGCCGGTTTCAAGGTAAGCTTGTCTCGTACTTAGCCAATTCATTAATGAGTCCGCTACATGTGTTCAGCACTTTTTTTAAGTATGACGCACCCTGTGTTCATCTTTCGTAAGCGCTCGTGGAAGCTCTTTAAATGCACCCACTGTTATTGTCATTACTGACTTTAAGTCGACCATCCACTGCGATGTAGGATGTCCAAGGAGAGGTTTGCCACGTTAGCTGCACGGTTTATTTGTCTGCCAGCCACGCATTCGTGCGCAGTGTGGCCGTGGGTCGCAATGGATACCTACGGTTTCATACAAAGCGTAGCTGAATGCACGTGCGTAGGTTAGCAGTCCTGCATCGTCGTAGGTCAAAATCTCGTATACCTACAGCACTAATAAATTCTAAGCCTTAATAAATTCAAATCATTCATTAAACATAAGTTGTGCCAGAAAGCCTTTTATACTGTTAAAGATTACATTGAGGATAAAAAAGCTTGGGATTGATCTGCTTCCAATTTTGTATTTTGAACATATTTTTTTTTTATATACACATTGACATTAATGTATTTTATATAAACAATGACATCTGCTTACTTTGTAAGGTATTATATTATTTTAATTATTGTGAGTGTGAAGACAATGTGGGTCATTTTATTTTTACTTTTTTTTTATTTTGATTATTTTCTTTGTTCTGTTTAGTTTTGTCATGGTCTGGCAGTTTGAGTAATTTATGTGGCCTACCCAAATGTCCTTTTTTTGGTATTGTTCGTCGAATCGTTGAGCTCCTTAAGTTTTGAGTTGAGCTGCACGAATTCTGACAAATGCGTGCACTGACTGGACAGGTCCACTCAATCTGTGTGGTTCTTTCTTCAAAAGACCATCTCGGACTTCGATCTACATGGTATTCATATAACCTGACCAAGATTATGTCTGGACTTTAAAAGAGACTGTGACCTCTGAGTTTGTTTCGGCCTTTCTTCTCAGAGTAGTCAGATAGGAAACGCCGACCTCATCTAGTTTTTAAAATATGATTGACGTATAAAAGTGTTTGTGCAAACCTACTTGCAGAAATAAAATCATTTATCATTTATTTATCACATATACACTTTCAAGTGTAGTGTAACCTGATGTAATCAAATTATTCTTTTAATTAATTTCAGCACAAATTCACCACAGAGCTACAGAGTAGAAGCAACTCTAGAGACGCCCCACCGTCATCTCACGTTTCCAGTATCAGGCCTGTCAACTGGTAGGCAGTATGAAGTGTTTGTGAGAGCTCATACAGCAGTCGGGGAGGGTACTCCGAGTAACAGAGTTCATATTGATCTGTCTGCTAAAGGTACGACATCAAATATATTTTTTATCACATCTATTCAAAAAGAGCTAGTGTATTCTTCGTAAACAGGGACTAAAATAGCTCTTTAGTCCCTAGGGACTAAACGTGATTTGAATTTGGAATGTGGATAATATTGTTAGTAAAACTTCCAATCACCAAAGAGATCAATCACGAACATTGTATGAACAAGGTACACTCTCGCCTTCAAAATAATTGTTTACTCCCTTGGCAAACAATGTACTATTGTATTCTTGCAAAAACTATTATTATTGCAAATTTGCAACGTTGTAGAAACTGGAGCTAAATGCAAACCGCCCGGAATTTAAAGACAGCGTTGCAATGGCAATTTATTTCAAATATTGCAATAATGTGCAGTGTATAAACTCTGTACAACCAAAACTCGTCATTTCATTCAATGTATTGTTACTTTACACTAAAGTTAAAATCAGAATTTTAGTAATTATCATACTCGTAATATAGAACTTAAAACCCAATATAAAGTTCTAGTTCTCTTTATTAAAGTGTTTATTACAAATAGGTACTCAAAAATCAACTTATACAAAATAAAGAATAAAAGTGGCAATGGAAAGTGAATTGTCCGAGATTATGAATTGAAGTAAAAGTGTTTTATTGAAGTGTTTCATTGTGTTTGTACGATAATTTGTCATCTTATTTTGTCAATCCCCAGTGGTAGCGGGCGTGGCGTCGCTGGGCGGCGCGCTGGCGGCGGGGGAGGGCAGCGCGGCGCTGCTGGCGTGCCACTGTGTGGGCGCGCCGCCCCCGCGCACCGTGTGGTACCACAACCAGAACATCATCACACACCACCCCAGGTTCACGAGGAACCATGACGATAGCTTGTTGATTAATAGTGAGTCTTTTGTTTACAGTATGTTATTTTGTTGGCTAGGAATCTACTAAGGCGCTGACTCCACGAGCGAGAGAATCGCGGCGATATTATCGTCGTGCCACGTATTTCTATACACTCTCTATGGAACCGTCTCCACACGGCGATATTATCGCCGCGATGCGACGAGTGGCAATGAGCGCGCGAAACGTCATTACATCGTCGCTAGCCCGCCGCGACTAGCAGCGCGCCCGCCGCGCGCTCGCGACGAGCGCGCGGCGGGCGCGCTGGCAAACGCAGCGTCATTTCAGCGTTGCCTCTCTGGAAACGCGGCGATACCGTTACGAGTCGTCGCGGAAACGCTGCGATTCCGTTACGACTCGCGACGATACGCGGCGGAATTATCGCTCGTTCGTGGAGATTATCCGACGATATAAGGGCGGACTCGTCGCGATTCTCTCGCTCGTGGAGCCAGCGCCTTAGAGTTCTATAAACGATAGTGATGATGATGTGATATGATAGTGATACTTATTGACTAGGGCAACCTAGACAATAAGTGTTATTGCTTTGTAAATAAATACATAATAAAATTTAAGCAACAATTGAGTGACATCGCTGTAACAACACGTACAATTGTTGCACGATACGAGAAATGTATAATGTATAGGTGTATACAGCACGTACAATAAAATTGCAATCAATTCTGGATTTTCTATCATTCAAGAGCGAATGAAACAAGTTAAAATAAAATCTTGAGAAGACGTTCGATAAAATGTAGTGGATCTTTGACAGACGTTACGGATCGTCAGCCTGAAAGTCTGAAAGCTTGCTAGGCTGATGATGACGTACCTAGCTTTATCTGACAGTAATAGAAGATTCTAAATACCATGCACTTTCCTCTCGACTGCCATAGTTCTTTTGATTGGTCGTAAATCTTGCATGTCGAAATAACAAAAATATTTTTCTACATTTTCCAGATATAGACCAAGCCCTAAGCGGCAACTACACCTGCTTAGCTAAGAACCTGTACGGTTCAGACTCAGTGTCTTACGAGGTGTCAGTGCTGCCTACACCAGAGCCTCCGAGCGTGAGGATAACTTCACATAAGAACGCCATACACCTGCAGTGGGAGTTACCCAGAAAGATTGGTGGGAAGACACAGAAAATTAGTAAGCCTTTTTTGTATAATTGTCGCAATTATCTTTATTCCATTATATTCGAAAGAGTCATTGGTATGTGGAATGGCTTTTAATCCATGGATTTGCAATGTGTAGCGAATTCACATTGCATTTTGTTACGGATCTTACCTAACATAATCACAAAATTCTTAGAGAGGCCAGACTTTGTCAAAGATATTGCAACAGAAGGACTTAATGTGCTTCCTATGCAAGCCATTCATTTAACCCTCATTCATGTCTTAGAATTCCTATCAGGTGAACTTATATAAAACCGTTTCGCTACTTGTATAGTTGACGACTACCACTATTTACCACTTTTGGCTAAAACTTCCAAGTAAATTAAATCCTGATTCTGCAACGTAGTATTTCAATACAGTTGAAACTATCTAACTACCACATTGGTCTTGAAAGCAAAGATACAGTGGCAGTAGTGGCAGGGACATCGCCGCGTAACCTGTTACCATGGATTCAGTACAGGTGATTTAAAAGTAATCTACTAATTCCAGGTTATAATCTAACATGGAAAGAAACGAACGGTTCCTGGCAAGACGCATGGTCTAGCAAGGGAACATCTCTACAAGGAACCCAGGAGTACACTCTTCAAGGTCTAAAGTGTGGCACCAAGTACTCTCTGAGGATGACGGCAACTAACAGCGTGGGGTCCTCGCAGCCGGCTTATGTAGATGCTACCACTTTGGGAGGAGGTGAGTTTATGATTTTGCAAAATCTTTAACGGGTATCAGCGGAAAGATGTTCTCTGGCTGGAAATTATCCTTTCGCAAGCATCGCCAAAATAACCGCTTTCCGCATCGAGCGGGTTCCAGCAATCTTCACCAGATTAACTATTCATAATAATACAATATGCTATCATGCGAATCGAACATCATTCAATGTTATCGACGAAGTCCTCACGTTGTTCACAAATCTGAAACCCGACATTTTTGTCAGTTTGAATGAAATAGATGACCACTATTCTCCCGACAGCTTCAGTAAGATAATAAAAAAAATGCGTTATTTTCGACAAGACAGCAGACGGTTGAGTAGTTATGAATAGCAATCCAGTCGTCACTTACTCCAATTTAGCAGTGTGAATCGATTGGTTTAGGGCAGATAATGATCAAAGTATCGATGAAAGATAAATTTGGAACCAGTAATTCCCTATTTTTTAAGCCTGCTAATGACTTTAGAGTAGTTTTTAACAAGCAGAATTAGAAGACACTTTTTAAAAGAAAGTCTTAGACAATCAGCTTCATTGACTGAGGTAGAGTGACGGTTATTACGCCGCAGATTTCAGTACAGCCACAATGTGCCAACCAACAAGAAAAATAGTTTACTCAAAGCATTCTCATTACAGAGCAGTGGTGGCCCAGTGGTAACTGCCGCGACTTACGACTTGTAGGTCGTAGGTTCGAACCCTGACAGGAGCTTGATTTTGCGTAAATTATTTCATCACCAACCACTGTTCTCAAAACGGTGAAGAAAAACATCGTGAGGAAACAGGCATGTCCTAGGACAAAAAATTCGAAGACATGTGACATCTACCAACCCGCACTGTTCCCGCGTGGTGGATGACGGCCCTCTCCCTCTCACCGATAGGAGGCCTGTGTCCCAGTGGGAACATTATAGGCTGATTATGCATTCATATTTCAGTTCCCATACCACCAACCAGCACCGAATGGTTCTGGAGCAACGCTACACACATTTACATACAGCTGAGCGGCTGGGACGACAATGGGTGTGAGATCACCAGGTTTGATGTGGATTACAAGGAATATGGAGGCAAGGCGTGGAAGAAGGCTGAAAATAGACTGGTGAGTTAAAAAAAATCGTAACTAAATTTAATACTTTTGTACCGTGTGATTGCTTACTTACAGATACCACTGCATCAGCAATGTGAAGACTGTTGGTTGTAGTGGCATGATATTAAATGCCTATAGTTTTTTTTATCTCACGAAGTGGCGCGCGCTTTACTTGTGGTTAACAAATGTACAGACGCCAGCACATCAAGCTACCCGAAACTGTAAAATTTTCCCAATCAACTTTGAACCTTATGCTTTAGCGATAAAATTGAAAATCTATTAAAGAAATTTGACAGATTGTAGTAGCTTGATGCAGCAGACAGATGGGCCAAAGTCGTCACACAGTGGGTGCCTGAAGACGGGCGTCGTCACCGAGGCAGGCCTAAGTAACGCTGGCGTGACGATTTAGACTCATTCCTAACCGACTGGACGGAGAAGGTACAGCACAAGGAAATGTGGAAGAAAATAGGGGAGGAGGCCTTTGCCCAGCAGTGAGACAGTACAGGCTAAAGGAAAAAAAAAAGTAGCTTGATGTGCTGGCGTCTGTACAAATACGCTATGAACTCTTGTATAAGCGCAGGAGCTCTCGGTACCATCCGACAATGGCGAAGCCGGATGTATGTGTATGTGCATGTGTGTGTGTGTGTTATATGCTCACGCTACTTGTCTTCACGTACACATTCACAGCGTGTTTGTAAACTTGGTTAACACAAGTAAAGCGCGCGTTACTTCGTAAGATAAAAATACTGTACCAAGTAGCTTTCGCGAGTTCAAATATAACACGTAATACACGATTAGGATACAAAAAAAATCTTGAGGTAGGGGCACCAAAATAAGTTGTTTTGATGATATAAGATTGTACTGTGGTCACCAGCGACTTCATCCACAAGAGCCGTTGTACTGTTTTCAACTAAGAAAACTGATCGTTAATTGGTTACCATCTCACAAGCTTCCAGAATTGTAATAACTTTGCTCATGCCAATTCTTAAAATCCATAACATTAAACTCTTGTCAATTACTTACTATTGCTTTTACTTCCAGCCCCAACTCGACCAAGCCTGGAGCCACTACGTGCCCACATCGATCCTCGCTCAACCAAACTCCTTCGTGTTAGCAGAACTGTCACCAGCTCAATGGTATCATGTCAGAGTGATTGCAGAGAACGCAGCCGGGATCTCTACGTCATTATATAGTTATGCTACTACTACTGTGCAAGGAGGTAAACTGAAGAAACTTATATTCTTAACTGACTATTATTTCTTTAAATCTTTCTTGTGCATAATAGTAGATTGTACAACGAGTGCATAAAAGAAGCCATTTTACCCCGAGACGTTTAATCCACCCGAGCCGCAGCACAACATAAAGATGAACTTTTAGAGCATTAGAAGTAAAAAAGTTATTTAAAATCCTGCAACGTCTTCGATACGTACAGTCAAACACGCCTTTATATCAAAAATCGAATTAAAAAAAAAACATGTATTTAAATTAGACTATGAATCGGCATTGCTTCCGTACTAGCTTCGTAGATGTTACATATCTATTTTTTGTAGATAGTAAGTAATTTGTGTTTCCAATGTTTCAGAATCAGTGGGACCACCATCAGAATTCTTTGATTTGAACATGCTCGTCATAATCTGTAGTTCAATACTTTTGATGATCTGTTCCCTGACTTGCGTCTACATACTCGTCAGGAGGCATAAGTAAGTATTGCAATATCTTATATTATGTAGAGCAACTATGGAATCATCGAATAAAACACAGTAGGTATGTCCCAACATTTTTATTGTAATTGCCACACGTATTATACGTTCATAGTTAAGATACACTATTTAGCACATGATATAACTAATTAAAACTAGTAGGTAGGGACAAAATAAGCTAATCTAGTCCGTGTCCCGTGACAGTTGGCAAGCAAGAGATGGTCCCTACAGAAGGAACGCTATGGTTAGCGGTAGCGCCCCGGATCGTAGATTCGTGTTACCACCTAACAGGGGTGCGCTCCTGACTAACTTATAAATACTTAACTAAAACAATACAGGCGACGCCACATATTCTACGGTGCGTTCACAAATTCACAATACGTGACGCCACAAAACAAAAGAGTGGATTAGATTAAAACTGATGTATCAAATATTGACATTATTAAATTAAAAAATCACAACTAACCTAGACGCATCTTGCACAAACCAAAGTGCAATGCATATAATGAAGTCACTAAAACTTTATCTAAGTACTTTTATTTCCAGCCACCAACACATGACTGAGTACAGAAACTCATTAACAGCTGAATGCAAGTCAGAGCGCAGTAACGTGACAGTGAACACGCCACAAAGTGTCCCCACTGATATGAACAACCGAGTGTATAGTACACCAGTACATCTTACTGCTGAGAATAAACATGGTGAGAATTGTATTAATATTATTAGTTTCTAAGGGTGACAACATCCATACTATCCATACTTAATATTATAAATGCGAAAGTGTCTGTCTGTTACCTCTTCACACTTAAACCGCTGAACCGATTTAGATGAAATTTGGTATAGAGATGGTTTGAGTCCCGATAAAGGACATAGGTAAGTTTTTATCCCGATATTTCCACGGGATCGAATCTTATGCGAGTGAAACCGCGGGGTTATAATAATGCAAAAAAAACAACACTACGTCTATAACTTCTTATGCATTAAAGTCTGTTTTCGTGTCTGTCTGTGAGTCCGCGTTGATATTCATAAAACATATACACATTCATTAAACTGCTCAACGGATTTCGATGCGGTTTTCACCATCATTTAGAGTAATTATTCCAGAAGGGTTATTCCAAGGAAAGTTTGATCTCAGAAGTATGCGGCAACTATAACAGTTACCATTTACATTAATATTAAACTTACATTTTATACCAAAAAGTCGATATTTTGTCATGTCGTAAAAACCGGGCGAAGCAGGGTAGCTAGTAAATAGATATATAAATAGATGTAAAGACATGGCGAGATGACCTGGACGCGTACAACGAGGGCTGGTTCGAGGTGGCGCGGGAAAAGAGTTCCTGGAAGGATTTGGGGGAGGCCTTGAGGCCTTTGCCCAGCAGTGGAACACTATAGGCTAACAAAAAAAAAAAAAAAAAAAAAAACATATTAGTGGAATCATTATTCTAAATATTTCTTTCTTCCACAGAATTATACGAGATAAGTCCATACGCACAGTTTGCAATAGGCTTCCGAACCTTCGGCCATGTCGACAATCAAGAAGTGCCAAACAGGGTACACCTACCGGGTAACAGCAAATCGAGATACGACAGCGGTGAGTATGACAATTTATAATAATAATAAGGAGGCTCTCGTTGGGCAGCTGGATCAAGGGCTTGATTCAGAAAGCGGTACTTCTGGACACGGCCCGCATTGTCCGGAGGTTCCTCTCTCTGGAGCCCTGACCGCCGGTAGCTTGGACCCTGTTCCCGATACCGGTGGGCTACTATTTTTTATATTTTTAAATGTTTTTCTATATTTTATATGCTAATATTTAAAAATATAATTTATATGTAAATAATGGAATAAAGGACATAATAATAATTTATTTCTTTATTCAGACAAAGTCCATAATTGTTAGTTACAAAAATTTTCTAAAAACTATGTTAGTACAGACATATTAAAAAAGGTAGGTACAAAAAAAATAAAAATGAAAAGGTAGTCATGAAAAACTCTCGCTCGGGTTAGGGTAGATTGCCGCGCTATCTGACCAGAATCCGAACGAAAGCCCTCATGACTGTCGAGTCATACTTCTCACCAATTACTCGAAGGATGCTGTTAGTGCTGCCCCGTACTCTGCTTAGTATTTATGTGAAGTTAAAAGCGTCTGTGGCAGCTAGAACCCGGGCCAGTGGCAACAGCATTCTAAAAACAGTGACTGAGAATGTATTTTCCCCTTTTATGAGGCATTTTGTGGAGAAGATGACCGGTTCAGAAAGGTCTCGTCTTCTTTACGAGATGACTCATACCCAAATTGTTATTTTAATTTATGTATATACTAACACTAGGTATAAGGTACTTTACTAACACTACGGATCTCTGTTATCCGATTATTTTGAAATAAATAAAAATAAAACCAAAATAGAATTACGTGCTACGTTACCTGTGAATTCTTGGTCGTCTAGAAACAATTCTGGAAATCAACTACCTTCGTAGGACTATGACAACGACTTAAAATGGTGTTTATAATAATGCTTTGCTTTATTATGATAATGCCTAAAACTGAATTTGGTGTTTTCCAGAAACAAGTTTTCAAATGCGGTCGGAATCTGAAGAAAGTGACTGCGTATCACGAACAACAACACTAAAGAGTGTGCCAAGAAGTAAGTAGAGCAAATATCAAGATTATGTTAGTAACAAAGTATTGCAAAAGAATTTTGCGAAGGTCTTTGCCCAGCATTAGACAGTGTTTATAACATTAGCATGCATGTCGCCGACACGCGTCGACGCTTGCAGATGCCTCTGTTGTCGCTCGTGTGTCGGCCTGGAGCCTGGAGTCGGGATTCGTATCTCGATAGGTACTGGTAATTGACCCACGGAACTCTTATCGTAATTAAGGAGTGTCGAACAAAAACTCAAATTTGTTTTTTTTATTTCGTTTCGTACTCAATTCCTATCGGGTTCAATGACGGGTATAAATAAATTACATTATTGAAAAAAATATTATTTTACGATGTATCCTTTTGTAAAAACGCTCCTCAATTTCGACCCCATATACATTCAGCTGCTTTTAGATAACAGCGGATTATTGGGGATTTAATCTACTAAACACAGTTTTACCTTTCTTTTACAGAACCATGCCGCGTGCCACATCATAGGTAGCTGACATAGTCATAACTGGGATAGTTAACAATTTTAAAATGGTTGTGTTCATATCAACTGGTTGATTCAATTTATACTAAGATTGTATTAGTTTCATTCATTTATCATTGTAATAATGGAGTTTATACTAGTCTATTAATTATTATTATAGGCAAGTTAGGTAGCAGTTTGCAATTAAATATTTTATATTATTTTTTTTTATCTGCTGTATACTTTCCAAGTTTTTCTATTATCTGAGAATGTCAGTTACCAACTGCATTTTACAACATAATTGTTCTATTTTTTTTTTTTTTTATAAATATGTAAATATTTGCAAAATGCTCTTATGTTCTCAATAAATGTAATTGTTTTGTAAGGTTAGTCAAGTTTCGATCTCAATAGCATAATTTTAACGAAACAATTAAGTTGTTTTAACTAACCAACTTAGAAAATAATCTTCTGTTCGTAATAAGTAAGTTTTTATAAATAAAATAATATTAATAATGAATTGTATAAATTAGGAATGTTTTTATTGTAAACCTTATATCGTATAGTTTTCATGAAAATGAAAATCAAGAAAAAGCATAAAATCAAATTGATTACTTAACGAATCTTCAAAGCAAAACAAAAAACAAATTTGAACTACGGCAAAAAACGTCTCTCTCAAATTCATGGAAATTTAATTCATTTTGCATGGGAAGAGCCAAATCAAGTGTTGCCAAATCATTATTTAATTTTTCTTTATTTTTATCACGTTTCACCCTACACATAAAATTGTATTTAAAATCTTTGAGCAGTAAACTATGTTTAACATAAGTAGCTATTCTAATGAAATCCAGTTTCATAGTCTTCAGACATGTTATTTTTTATAATTATGTATACAAAGTGTTTTTTTTTATATCCCGTAACTCTAGGGGGTCATTGTACTCATCATTATGAACAACTTTTACTATGGGACCAAACGTGTTTTTTTGATATCCCATAACTCTAGGGCCTAGAGTTATGGGATATAAAAATAACACGTTGTATAAAGACGTTTATGCCCGTTTTTACTAACTCTGGGCGGCACCTAAATTAATGTCTTATTAAAAACGCTCACAGATTTTCAACTTTCAGCGCATTTTATTAAGGCATCAATTTTGGTGTCGCCTAGCGTTAGTGAAAATGTGGAATCAAGTTTACTTTGCAAAACGAGTATTTTCCATTTGACATACAATTTTTTTACATATCTCGAAATTGTGAAACTTTTTTATTGTTTTTAAAATACCTACCTATAGTAAGACGTCCTAACACTGCCATTTTTTTTATTTTCTTTTGATTTATTTTAGCACAAAATGTCTGAAGTCAGAGAAACAGGAATAACGTAGTGAAAAACTAAAGTAAATTGAAAATTAATTATCTTCAAAAAGACTGATTGTTTAACGTTTATTTTTTAATATGTAAATCCTCGATTTACTATAGAAATAAAATTTCGAAAATATTAAATGTTAGAATACTACATAATTGTTTTATTATTCACCCACTTATCAAAATACAAAAAAACTGCATACCTACATAAAAAAGAAAATATTATAATAGTGATGCTCTTTTGCCGTGTTGAAAATGAAATAGTGAATAACACACTAGTAGTTAACCGTAGGTAGGTACTACATAATCAACATAGGTGCCAAAACTAGGACAAAGTAATTTCCATAAATTAGTTTTCAAGTATGAGCGAAATCGACATACCTACTTAATTTTTTTTCCATATATCTGACTCCCATGATATTTACCGAAAACACTGCCACTGTAGCGCACTTTGAGACAAAGTTTAAGATAGCAAGATCTCTGTCCATTTGAGTATGTTCCTATTTAAAATCTATATAAGTCAAAGTCAAATCATGTATTTGAATTGGGCACATACAGGCATTTTTGAATGCACTAAGTAGGTATGTAAGGGTGCGTCCACATCTGGCGAATGCGCCGCTAATGTGCAGCTCGCGAGCCGTTTGCGAGCTGCGCGCGTGCAGTCACGGCAATGGCTTGGTGCGCCTCTTTAGCGCAACTCATGCAAGGCTCGTATAAGGCGTGCGCGCGGCGCGCGATCTGCGCGCACTTAATTCTCGCACTTACAGTTCCGTTTACTGGCGCAGTTCGCGCGCTGATCGCGTACGGCACTTAGGTCGCGCGCGAACTGCGCGCGGGCGGTGCACGAACAAAAATGCACGCGCGCAGCTCGCGGGCAGCTCGCAAACGGCTCGCGAGCTGCACATTCGCGGCACATTCGCCAGATGTGGACGCACCCTAACGGAAACACCGCGGGTTATCTAGGTTTTAAAATATTATTGACGTGTAAAATCAAAACCAAAAGTCATTTATTCATTTATTAGGCTGAGAATCAGCACTTTTCGAACGTCAAAAGTGTTTGTGTAAACCTACGTATAGAAATAAATGAATTTATCATTGTTCTGTGACGTCATGTTAATAATACTTGAACAAATTAAAACTGCTAAACAAACCCAAAGACCACTGAGCCCTAAGTTATCTCTCACAATACAAAATAACTAAAACAAAAAACGATCATCCTATTTTGAACAAAGAAAATGAACCCAATGAAGCATAAGCTACCCAAAAGAAAGTGAAGTTATTGGAAGTAATACTGAAACAGCAAACTAAAGTCTATTAAACTAACAAAACTTTAGATACTTTCAACGTAAAACTTTTCGCATAAAATCGGTTCAAACAACGATTTACTTTGAGTGTGCAGTGAACCGAAAAATTGGTGCGAAACTCTCTTAGAAAGTATATAGAAGTTTAGGTGTTACGTAGGAGTCTGAAGTTGACTAGCTATCAATACAAACCATCATAGCAACAACTGTTTAATTTATACAAACTTTAGATTTTGGAGATCATCAAAGATCAAATCCTTTCTTTTATTTTGTAATTATCGCTCATCTCTTGTTCTGTCATTCGCTGGTACAACATTTTTCTTTTGAATCTTTATTTTTAAACCCCGTCGGAAAATGATCTGGCATCGTAGCTTCCAAACGGCTGAACCGATTTACATTTGTTTTTATTTTGTTTGTCTTGCATACTTTTTGTGTGCTCATTTTTCAAATTACCATTATTTCAGCATCATACATAATGTAGTAGTCCTTTTCCATGTAATCCTAAATAATAATTAAGTAGGTCTTTCATTTAAATACAATTTGAGCCGTTTTAATCCAGTAGCTTTCTATGAACTATTTTAAATTGCTTATATTTTTACAAAAATATTAGTTACATCATTAATGTTCCTAACACATAACCTATTTTACAATTTAACACTAAAATATATATAGATATTATAATTATACAAGTGTATAATAAAAAGAAAGGAAAAAACTATGAACTCAGATAATAAGTAGTATAGATACCAATTATTTCATTTATTTCAATAAATACATATAAATTATAATTTTAAAGATTAGAATATAAAAAATATATAAACATTTAAAAATATAAAAAATAGTAGCCTACTGGTATCGGGAACAGGGTTCAAGCTGTAGATACCAATAATTATTATGATTAAGTAATATACGTATATAATCAATAAAGTAATAAACGAGGGTGAAGTTCGTTATTTTTTTGTTTACAGAGGTTCTGCTGAAATCTGAATTATTGATAATTATACTAGCATCTGAAAGTCATTACAATAGCTGACGCTTTCAAATCCCAAAGAAAAAACCCACATATTATCACTGTTCCATTCCAATTCAGTTCCAAACTGATACACACTCCTTGTGGAATGTACAAAAAGAATCTTTCCACTGTTGTAAATTAGGTCATCGATTTAAACAGGCCGGGACTATCCAATTTTATGGTTCGTGTGTTCCGACCTCGTGGGACTAAGAGACTTAAGTTCAGTTCGTAAATGTTAAGTGTTCTTGGTTGTTATCATGGGTGTTTTGGTATGTATATTGGTTTAGGATGGATGTAATCCATCGTAATGAGAAGAGAAGAGAATATGTCGAAAGTAAAGTCAATGCAACCAAGGGCTTAACCATAATTATCAACTACTTTCTACTAAGGCAGCAAACTAGACAGCAGAAAGTTGGACGCTAGGTTGATGAGGACCTAAGGCCCTAGACGAAGCGGCATTTGATAGATACGATGATAGAAAAAAAAAAATGTATGGAACTGACATAAGCTATCGAAGAACTTATGTCAGTCCTGTTGATTATCGTTCTAGAAATACGAAACGCCTTTAAAGCCACATTTTCCAAATTGTCAAGACCCTGTGGTGAAAGGAAAATGGCACAAAAGAAATCCATGATTTCATGCCTTGCTCCAGCATGCAACGCCGTACGCTTGATAATATTTGTGAATCATCAGGTCCATTATCATGTTCGTACTTGAACATTGACGGGTTTGACCTGTGGATGTTCACTAACATGACGATGAGCCTCTTTATGATGTTCATGACTGGAACTTTCGTAATCACTACGCGTATCAAGATGATTAGAAGGATAAACTATTACCATCCCACTGATGTACTCTCACGAATAAAGTCACCTTACAGAAGGAATTTCTATAACATATTAACAAAAACAAACCAACAGAGTAGAAGAAAATTATAGCCACAAAGCCAAGCACAAACTCCTTATAAATATTTACCGCTACTCAATATAATTCCCTTCTAAATTATTGTACAAACAAACTGATTGTTCTGGAAATAACTACCAAACGCTTTCGCTGGACCGCGACAACTTGCGAACTTCGATAATATAAAGTTAGTGCTTGAAATTGTTCGCGCCCGTACCTTTGGTTTCCATAACTCGAAATTATTGGGTGACATTTTACGATTATCTACATGTCTGATGTTTGTAATTGATTAAAAACCCAAAATTCTGGAATGAAATCCATATTGTCTTCATTTTACGAGTGACGATACTTACAAGTTGATACATCTCACGCACCTTGGCACATATCTACCAACCCTGATCTTCATTCAATGTCATCTATGTATATTGGCATGCACATACCTATCTCATGTGTAATTTATCAAACAATCATGCTTTTTCAAACTAGATCACAGCAAGAAGTTTAACGTCAGAATTAGCAGTAGTCCTTTTCCGTACAACTCGACTCTTTCATAAGACAAACTTCTTTTAGAATACTTACTTAGGAAAACGATGATTAGTGTTTCCCCGTTCTTTTTTCAATATTTTATTTTATATATATATACATCCCCATTTTCTACCATCTTATTCTACACATTACACATCCTTTTCACCATCTCTATCATTATCACTACACATTGTATGCTTTCAAACTTCAACCTCATTATATTTTACTACCATTCTCTTTTTACAAACTCGAACTAAATTCGATCCTGCCAACTCCCTTTGCCAAAACAGTCTCAGTCCTCACCGTGGTACACCGCAACAATCCAGCACAGTTTGTCGGCCAAACAAATAATTAATCTACTGTGGCTAGAGTTTAATTACTTGTTTGAGTTTGTCTTGTTCGACGTGAACTCACACTAGTATAACAGGAAGATTTATGTTTTAGTTGGTGCTTGTAAATGCTGTGGTGAATTGGTCATTAGGGGTTGGTTTTCGAGTGTTTGATTTTAATACTGTATTGTAGCCGTCATCATTCAAAATAGGTAACTGATAAAAAATCAAATGAGAATAATTATATTTTTCAGATACCTGTCTAATGATCCAATGTAGTGGTGTGTTTAAACAAAATCCGCCTTGTTGTGTTAACATTTGGGATGATGTTGCTAAATGTTGTTGTTCCTATACAGGACTAATATAATTATGTAGTTAGGTTCCAGCTCTCGAGTTACCAAAGAGATTTCGCCATTTCCCAATATAAACTTTGGCTTAATTTCATAGTTACAGAATTTGAAGTTATAATTAAATATGCAAGTGAAACTGAACGAAATTCAACACTGATTCAAGATGGCTTCAATTCATTTTCCTAACCTAAATCAATTTGAGTTTGATATAAAACACAAAATATTAATGTTTAGAATAATTAAATTATGGGTAAGTGATTTACAATGATGTATGTAGGTGCCAGAACTGCTTCCCCAAATTCGACATCCATTCATAGTAATTGTGGCAATAATGCGCCAAGATTTGTTTATGTAGATGTGTAGGTACTTGAAAACAGCGACACAATAGACGATTGTTATCAGAAATAGAAAACATACTTCTTATCCTATTATCGCGATATTATGGCGATAGTAATTAAAATTGTTTTTTTCCATGATTTAGAATTTTAGTTTCTGGTCACTTGCATTGATTTTAATTTTGCGGCAAAATAAAGTTGTACCTAATGCAGCATTGTGGTGAAACTTGAGGACAAGAAAGTAGACTGCATAAACATGACTGCAATTGGCTGAGTTAACCAAATGCCACACAGCCACACACAATGACTTCTTTTTTATTAGCTTCACTTGTCATAAACAATGTAAGAAAAACTTAGAAGTTAATTTTAACCTACTTTTAATTGTCGTATCGAAATGAAACATTGTATGAATATGTAGTTCGGATGACAAAACTATAATTTGGTATCTTGGAGCTGATCTGATGATGGAGCCTGGAGGTGGATAGTGGAACTCTTCAGTGGCTATTAGTAAACCCCTCGAGTTTGGGCTCATGTAATTTGTTTTGAAAAGTCCAATAGATTGCACTTGGTGTCGAGGGCCTGATGATGGAGTCAGGAGGTGGATAGTGGAACTCTTACTTACTATTAAACCCCTCGAGTTTGGGGTGATATGATTCCTTTTGACGAATACATGGTGTCGAGTGTCTGATGATGGAGCCAGGAGATGGATAGTGGAACTCTTTAGGGGTTATTAGTAAACCCCTCGAGTTTGGGGTCATATGATACGTATTGACGAGTTCAATATGTTGCATTTGGTTTCAAGGATCTGATAATGAAGCCCTTCTACCATTATCCATAATGGTAAAGAGAACCATTATCCATAATGGTACAGCTCTTTAAGGTCTACTTCGAGGCAAATTCGAGGGGTTGACCCCTCGATTTTTTTTTTTAATTTATATGTATATATTGATATTTTATTAAAAACTTTGATGAATAAATAGCTTCTCAAGCAACCTTACTGGTATTTTACTTTAAATTAGAAAAAAAAATATTAAAACTAAGTATTTATCCTTAACTTATTGGTAGTTAGAATCAAAAAAACAATATGCCAAAACTACCTTTTGATAGATGCCAAGCAAAAACATATTTAATACATCCAATCCTACACTTTACCAGGAACTTGGAAAGTAATTCATGAAAGTTACCCTCGGTGTTAAAGTTAGCACCAATGTTTACTCATCAATAGTTTACTCATTTGCAAGGACATGATTAAGGGCTCCGAAGAGTTATCAAAACTCAAGTAGGGTGGGAGCGAGATGAAGAATGTAAGGAGGCGTTTTACGTTGACGGTTTTGGAAAAAAACGTCACCTAGAACCATTTTTAAACAACCTCGTTGGTCTTGTGTTCGCAAGCGCTACCTAATGCTGAACATGAGATCCTGGGTTCGATTCCTAGGTCGGGCATATAAGTGTTATTTGGTTTTTCATCAGGAATTTCTTAGTAGCAGCCTGAAGCATAGAATAAATAGTCCTGAAGTCTGGATTTGTGTCGGAGTGATGGTTATACTTACTTTTACCATAAACTCGTCACTTGAGCATAATTTATTATACTCATTACCACAGTTTTCTATCCACTTTTATCCGTCCCTTTTTGTCCATAACTTTCGCTATGAAACTCATTATGCGACTCGGGGAAAAAAGATCAAAATGTTTGTTTTGCGAATCTGATACCAGTTTCATAGCGAAAGTTGTTCAGTATAAGAAGAATATTATTATTCAATAGCATCACCCCCTTGACGGATGCATGTGACTAAATGTCTACCCTGTATTGGTGGATGGGTCTGACAAAGTCAAAAAAGTCAAAGTCATTAAATTTCATTGATCAAAGTCACAATAGACAAGGATTTTGACTAGTGGTGTAGTTTGACCTGATGCACATTTTTTTGTCGTGAATTTTGGATTATCTGCTCTCATACGTAGCACGGCTCGCGCCCGTCACGGTCTACATTCTTTTCCAAAAGTATCTGATGAAACTACATAATACCTACTTAACTACTTTACAACTAAATACTTATTTGATCAAGCAGTGGGGTTAGGGAACACCTTCCTACGGTTAACTAATGACAACAAACTGTGATCGCCAATCTCCACTACCAAGGGTTATGATACGAGTAATCCTCATCATTATGCTAAGGACAAATTAATAATAGGTACATTACTTTAAAAGACTACGTCGTGTCAAACCCCTTTACAAGGACATCAGAAGGCCAATTCCGTCATTAAAAACGTTCAAAATCTAGTCACGATCTTATCTCAGCGACAAGCAATTACAAAAACTTGTCAAAAATGTAGGGAAATTTGAGGTATTTTTGACAGATTGAGACTGCGATCAGAGGGGCAATTCTCGTCATTTAAGAACGTTCACAGTCTGATCTCAGTCTCAATCTGTCAAAAATACCTCGAATTTCCCTACATTTTTGACATTGATTGTCGCTGAGATGAGATTGCTACTAGATTTTGAACGTTTTTAATTACGAGAATTGTTAATCAGATTGAGAACGTTCTTAAAATTACTAGAATTGCCCCTCAGGACTTTGTGACTAGTTGACTACGCCTTTACAAGCCGCTAGCGTCGGTACTGATCCAACTTAGATTAGTTTTTCGTTGCGTCTTCCGCGGTAATTACAGTCGCGACATCCGAACTATTTGTATTATATGGGAGCCTGGTACTTTTGATGTGGTAGCAGAGTTTAATATTACTTCTCCGCTATGCCTGCTAAAAAGTACCTACTTGTGAAAGGGACGACAGTATACGTACAATACCATGTCCTCTACAACTAAATACTTATTTGATCAAGCAGTGGGGTTAGGGAACACCTTCCTACGGTTAACTAATGACAACAAACTGTGATCGCCAATCTCCACTACCAAGGGTTATGATACGAGTAATCCTCATCATTATGCTAAGGACAAATTAATAATAGGTACATTACTTTAAAAGACTACGTCGTGTCAAACCCCTTTACAAGGACATCAGAAGGCCAATTCCGTCATTAAAAACGTTCAAAATCTATTCACGATCTTATCTCAGCGACAAGCAATTACAAAAACTTGTCAAAAATGTAGGGAAATTTGAGGTATTTTTGACAGATTGAGACTGCGATCAGAGGGGCAATTCTCGTCATTTAAGAACGTTCACAGTCTGATCTCAGTCTCAATCTGTCAAAAATACCTCGAATTTCCCTACATTTTTGACATTGATTGTCGCTGAGATGAGATTGCTACTAGATTTTGAACGTTTTTAATTACGAGAATTGTTAATCAGATTGAGAACGTTCTTAAAATTACTAGAATTGCCCCTCAGGACTTTGTGACTGGTTGACTACGCCTTTACAAGCCGCTAGCGTCGGTACTGATCCAACTTAGATTAGTTTTTCGTTGCGTCTTCCGCGGTAATTACAGTCGCGACATCCGAACTATTTGTATTATATGGGAGCCTGGTACTTTTGATGTGGTAGCAGAGTTTAATATTACTTCTCCGCTATGCCTGCTAAAAAGTACCTACTTATGAAAGGGACGACAGTATACGTACAATACCATGTCCTGGTATTTTTGGTGTAGAGGCAACGACAGATATAGCTAGCGCCTAACTTTTTTTATTTCTCGAACGGATTGGCAGAGGTTTGTTTGTCTTTGTTTTTAGAGAAACTCATCTGTGGGACTCCCGGAATGAACCGATACTCTACAGTAACGTTATTGTGCAATTGTTAATAATGATAGATACGAGTGTAGGTACTCACTAATTAGCACAGCCTCATTACGCCAGTCATACCCGTATTATAGCTAATGTAATAAGGGGCGTACTTATTCCATTCCATCAATCCAGTTCTAAACTACTGAACCACTGAAGTAGTGAGTTATGATAATAATTACTACTCTGGTAGTCTGGTGCCAGAGTACCCTACCTATTACCACGTCTGCCAAGCCCTCCGAAGAATACAAGCGTGATGTAAGTAATATTATGTTCACATTCTATCAATGACAGACTCAGGTTCAGTAAAAACGTTACCAAAACATAAACTATTAGCTCGTTGACACAACAACCATTACAACAATGTTTCTGACATACTGTTTCACATTATCATTATTAAGGCGTCCTCTCACGAACCTACATGTCATAATGTTTTATGCAACACTCCCGTATTCCCAGAAGGACGGAGTGTACCGTTTCACACAGTTAATGTAGCAAAGGTTATTAAATTTTATGTCTTAGAAAATCTCTTATTAATTCGTTATTATGCAGAGGTACGAAGATCCTGCCTAGTTCTTAAATGATTTTAGAGTAAATATTTTAGACAAAATATATCCTTGTGTAGATTTTTTTAAACATGGAAAAACACGGTGATACCTACACTACTTGCATAAACTATTGTACCTACGTACCTAGGATGCTTGCATTAAAACTGTGATACATTTTTGCATGGATTCTATTTTCGTGTTTGCAAAAATAACTAGGTAGGTAAGGAAAATAAAAATACTCTCATTGAACCAACATTATTATCGTAATTTTCTTTAAATCAGTAGTAAACGGGGATAAAAACATAATAAACGAAATTATTATTTATGTTCTTCTTAAAATTCTTTTAAGTTTATTACATGCCTTCAGCTTTTCTGAAAAGAAAAAGCAAAATTTCTTCACGATGCACACATATATAATTAAAATTGCGCCCCGTTGAGTAATAAACTGTAAGGATGAGTAATTAAATTAATTTGCATGAAGAAATAATGAACAAGGTAATTTTGCACGTCATTTTACCTTCCTAAATTATTTCTCGTCCGTTTTATTTGAGAGGGCAAAGTCTGGAGGTTTATGTAGTGTTTACTGCAGACATTTTATTTACTACCTGTAAAACTTATTGTAAAGGAGATTCCCTGAGGAAGTTGTTCATAATAGTGTTGAAAATATTTTATCTTTCAAGTGTATTGGTACCGGGGCTGACTGGTACAATTGCTTGCCAAACGTACCACCTACATAGCACTTTTATTGCACTGTTTTTATCGACAAACAAAATTTTACTGCGTTTTCTTGAAAGATAAGTGCGAGTGAAATTACAGACACATTAATTACACTGTTTTTGTTAATATTTTGGCAAAATATCGGCAATCATAGCTTTGAAAGATTCCTTATGTGACGACATTCACAAATTAACTAACTATCGCCTGATAGTTACTAGCATATAACGTCAGCAGTCAGTAATATAGCAGTCAAGTGCAATCACACGTTATCTAACATGGCTACTCTCATCGCCAAGCACAGTTAAGTACCTATTAGGCCATTCAGCCGGTTTACTACTAACAGAAAACGAAAAGTCAGTGTTCCCACCTAGATGTTGCCTCGTGGACCGCGACCCTAACAGTAGTGAATCTCATATATGCACATCACATGCAGATCTTTTGTGCGGATACACAATGGCCGTCAGGAGCAAACTTTTTAGCTTGTTTTATATGAAAACAAAACGCCATTGTTCGTTGCTTTATTTTTAAAATATTTTTTTTTTTGTTTAAATTGTACTCCCGTTGTTTTGTTTGTAGTTTAGTTTTGTGACGTATAAAATTTGACGTGAGTTTTCATTTAGTAATCTAAATGAAAATTTACGTGCATGAGCATTAGGTATCAAGTTATAAAAAGTACAATTTTTTAATTGGCGCGGACCAGATTTCCCATTAGACGAAAATCTCGGTACCTACACGCCGGCGCCGGCGGCCGTCGCCGCGGCACACGGCTGTGTGAACAGTCAGTGTGAAGAAAAGTTGAAGATTCGTAAAAAATACCTGGTCTGCCACATCCCATCCACTACCTTGCGCTCCTGTGGGCTCGGCGTCGCGTCCGGTCTTTCTGAATCCTGCTAAGCTTCACTACACATTTTTTTCACAGGTGTTGGTTAATGTTATTTTTCGTATCATGAGGGGATTGTAGCACAAAATCACAGAAAGACCATTTCTTGTTAGAAAAAGTTTATAGTGCGCAGAGCGCGTTGTTTATACACGTTGAGACGACTAGTTCAAGTGAAAAGACACACGGAGAGCGGCGCCACTATGCTCATCATTAGACCAATCGGAACACTCGGCGAATAGGCGATGATCAGACTGGCAACTCATTTAAATCAACACCTTTTCCATTACTCATAAAAATTACTAGTTGTGGGGGAAAGGCTATACCAAAATCCCTAATATTGAATGCGGTAGGTAATACCTACCTATAAGAAAACGGTACGTAACAGGAGGGATCAACTATTAATATCATGTATGTCTTTGCTTACACGGGACCTACAATCTTTTCTACGTTTCTTAAACGAGAAAATCTTTAACAGCTAGTCGCTTTCTCGATGGCGAGACAGATGTTAGGTATAATTTTATAAAATCTGATGACAGCTCATTTCATTTGTTTTTATTTTGGTCAACCAGCTATCAAAATGTTCAATATTTTACCACTCACGTACAAAAATATTTCCCATGTGGCACGCTTCTGTCAACATTTAATATTGCCTACGGTTTTCATTAACCACTGAACCCTAAAAGAACAAAATAACAAGAACATTACCAATATGACGCAATATAAAGTTGGTTAATAACGCTATTTGTGGTCGAAATGAACACGTTGCGAGATTGCGTTAGCGAATTAAATTTAATATGTGGTGAAACAGTATGATTCGCGAATTCACTGCTGTTATTTAAAATGTGGGTGATATTACATTTTTTTGGGGTCTGTGGTTTTAATAATTTTGTTATCATTGATTTGGGGTTGAATGCAGATTTTAAATAGTCATGGGTAATGTTAAAGCTTAATTCTTCTGATCTTTGTTACCTAGATGCTGAGTACATCAGATACTGAATACATCAGACAACGAAATACCTAATACTGAGTGTAGAAACAAAGCAATTGCCACGGACCGGACATGTTCAAAACAGCGCAAACCTACAGCTTCGGGGTTCAGAGATTTGCCTTTACAATGTTTTTTTTAATGGTCATACTGATATCCTTCAGTAACTAACCAAAACTGATTTTCATTTTTTAGTGTTTGCAAACTCGTGACAATTTTGATGCTATCAGTTATAAATGATTGATTCACATAGAACTATTGCAATGTCTTCTAATCAAGCAGGTCGTTGGTACATCCCAATCATAATTGAGAAATGGGCGGTCGTTCGAAAATAATATCAATGTTCCTTCTATTTATACGGAAAATAAAAAGGTTTTCCTACAGTACAATACCACCACATTATATATCCCTTCAAGTTTTTAAACTGAAATCAGGCACAAGCTCAGCACTATTTCAAGTATTGCTAAGAAGACTCTTTAAGTGAATGAAACTGCCACAACACCCCCCACAAATTGTACAAAAATCAACCCTATGTCTTAAAAAATAAAGATTACTGTGACTGCTATGATAATTTTGCCGCTTATCTTAAAACACTTCTGAATGCAAATAAGCCGCAATCTAGATGCTTTCAAGAAAAAGTCGCAGATTTTTGTGTCAAAGATAGTTTTCAGTTTAAAGTAGACGAAGGAAGAGTTTTAAGTAGTCACTAAATTTGCTTACATATTGCTTCCCTAATCTTCTCTATGCAAGCTTTTCCCTACAATGCATTCGACGAAAACATTCTGTGTGTGTATTTGTATGTGTATTGTAAGTTAAAGAAAAGTTTAAAAAGTAGTAGAGCTCGTTGTAAAAGAGTCTGTCCGGGGTAGTACAGACGCCAGCTGCACATCAAGCTACCCGAAACTGTCAAATTTTCCCAATCAAATTCGAACCTTATGCTTTAGCGATAAAGTTGAAAATCTTTTAAAGAAATTTGAAAGATTGTAGTAGGTTGATGTGCTGGCGTCTGTACTAACTGTACATAATTCTGTCGCCTAATAGCATTACTGTGCAATGGGTGGTGTTTGATAAAGTAATACAGGCGTAGGTACGAGGGTTTTCAACTTGGTTTCTAGTAAAAATTGTAGAATAATGAATTGCCAAATAACTTTGCTTTCTGTTAGTGTGAAGGATATTTAGGTTATTGTTAATTTCTAACTTAGTTCCTTACTGGTAACATATTGGCGTCTGATTTTGTGCTCGATTGAAAATGATGTAAGTATCAAGTATCACACGTAAAACGGTGGAAAATTTGCATCAACTCAATAGCTTTTAGAAGTAGGAAATTGAAGAAATACTATTTCTGTACTAGGTTCCTCTTATCAAAATATACCATTTTGACATTTCCTTTCTTCCTCAAAATAACCCAACAAAACTAATTCAATACCCGAACCGCCCTCACAAAATTAGTAATAATATAAAAAGAGAATACCACTAAGCGCTTTTACCCTAAAAACATAAACAAATTCGATGTGATGTAAGGAAACAAACTGCCATTCTGGGGGCTATTCCGCACACCTGTTCAATGTAGACTGAAACAATTCGACGGAATTTTAAGCCAAATGGAAGGGATATCCGAAGCCACGGCTGAAATACTGATAGGTAATACTAATAGGTAATTTGGGATTTGTTATGTAGGTTTGTAGTTTCGAGGAATTACTCGGGCTTTGAACATAAATAACTCAAACGGATTATTATAAAAGGTTTCGTCCCATCTTTCGCTTTGCCTTTTCCTAAATAAGCTGGAGTCGATTAAACCTAGTCTCATTAGGCCTGAATATCAAAACTACTGCCAAGGGTAGGCCCTTGGGTAGCTCACCGTTCGATCAGGACCGGGCCCATGCCGGATGGCGCGTATGTGTTCCATGCGCGCCTCAAAGAGATGTCAGCATAAGGGAAGGGGCCCGTTTCGGCCGAAGCCTGCCTGGATAGCGGGATTGTCCGAAAGGGTTACCGCTGCCCAGAACATAAAGGGCTAAGGAAGGAACACGGGTGGATTTTAGTCAGTAAGAGTCTGACAGTCCCTTCCGCTCCACCCAGAGCGGGAGGAGTCATTAGATGATTTCCCATCCATAAAAAAAAAAAAACCGTAGGCCCTTGGCAGTAGTTTTAATCGCTTTCAAAGCATGTCTTATTTCTGCAACGACTATCAACAGTATTGACATAAGCTTTTTCGATAGCTTATACCAATCGAATACATTTTTGACTTTCCCATCATCGTTATCGCTGATAGAATGTCACTTTGTCTAGGCCCTCTGGCATTCGCAACCCAATTAGGGTTCAATTCCAATTTTTTTTTGGTTTGATTCTACAACGGGTTGACTAACTCTCCTAGGCTCGGAAGAGTACTTTTGCGTAAATAAAGGTCAATAGTCCAAGGGTAGGCAAAAGCTAGGCTTGATCACGACTCAGCAAACAATTCTTTGATCACAGTATATTGCTATTGACACATTAAAGGATGCTATGATGAAACTAACTAATGAAATAATCGAGAGACAATTAAGTAAAACTGTTAATAATAAAAATATACCAGCCTGTAGTTACTAGGGTAGGTATCTAATCTTTTAGAATCATAGAAAATAAGTACTAGTGTAAAAGTTGTAAGGTTATTATTCTTTTTGCATAGTAAAGATTATGGTTATGAATATGATCTGCAAAGGCCTCTTCTTGTACAGAGATGGCACGAACATTAATTACCACACTTGCTTATGGTGGATTAGCGTTTTCAGACTTATATTGATTATAAAAACTAGTTTATTTTTACTTTTTACACAATTTATGTCAAGCTATGAAAACTCAAAATACTAATTTCTTATTGAAGTCGGTACTCCTCTAAAAGAATTGCATTTTCATGCATACTGTGTTTTTAAGATTATGGCGCCAGTAGCATTGCAAGCTACTAAAAGAATATGAGTGTGCTGCAGTGGGTACTTACCGTTTAAAAGTAAATAAAAAGGAGTATAAACTAGTAAAGTTTTAGTGTTTTGTATAATTTTAGTTCCTTAAAACTTTTATTTTCTTATTTCGCCAGGTAACATATCCATGGGTAGTCAAATTATGGTACCAGCCATTTTGCAACATCCTATTAAACATCCGATTTTTTTACAATCGCAATACGTATGACTGTCCCTTCAATCAATCAACCCACTCAGCCTATCGCAGTCCACTGCTGGACATAGGCCTCTCCCAGACAACGCCACAACACCCTGTCCTCCGCCTTCCGCATTCAGTCTACCCCAGTCACCTTCTTTAGGTCGTCCGTCCATCTGGGGGTCGTCCTACACTACGCTTCCCGATACGCGGTCTCCACTCCAAGACTCGTCTGCTCCACCGGCCATCGGTCCTTTGACAGACATGGCCAGCCCACTGCCACTTCAGTTTGTTTACTCTGCAAGCTACATATGTTGGTAGCTCCGGGTCTTTTCCCGATAATTTCATTCCTGATTTTATCCTTCAAAGAGACTCCATAGCGCGCTGAGCGACCTTGAATATGACTGTCCCGTATCCTTGATTATTTACCTCTATATATTTAACTGTCTGACCTATAGTGTGCAACAGCGACTTACGTGAGTTTTTATTTATAGTTAGGTATTTAACGTAATTATAAATTTCTGAGAGCGGAACCATGGACACAGCAAATCACTAAACATATTTAGCTTCCATGTTTATCAAAGTTTATTCCTTAACAGAGTATTAAACTAAATGCTTTTCAAACACAAAAAAATTGCAAAAACTCAAATGATTACATCCAAAAATGAAAACCCTTCTGCACAAAGCAGAAACCATCTCGATGAGCCTTCAAATACCAGAGATATGAAGTAACGTACGTACAAACAACAGAAAGACAAATAGAGCCTCCATTTTTTAAGTAGGTGAACACCACCAAGCGCCCCTAAGTCGCTTCTTGCCTCCCTACATCTGGAACTTGACACTAATGTCTCTAAGAATAGCAGATTATTTCTTACATCCTCTTTCACCATGTAAAGCTGCTTGCTGCTAGTTAATTTGTTACTTTAATTAGGTACTAACGACGTAAGCGAGTTTCAAAACAAGGAAAATGAGGGCTTTTGTATTGTTTAGGGATGGTGCTTAAGATAAGCAGTATTCCTTAGTTGAGGGCCAGAACTGATAAAAGTAACAAGGGACGACTAGTGCGATTCATAAAGCCTCATTTACATGATGAAAGTTTATTGAATGTGCAAGAAACTGAAGCAACTTGCATCGTCTGAATATTGCGAAGACGATGCAATTTTTATAGTTGTTTCAACTTATGATCTAGGCTGAGAAAAGGAGTTAATAAGGGAGCTAGGGGATAGAAAAAGTTGAACATCAAGAGCAGTAGTTGTATTTTTTGGTGTAAAATAAAGTATACATAATATAAATAAATAAAGATTCTCCAGTGATATCTCGACATCTGATTCTCTGCCTAACACATCTATTCTGCAGGCGCCTCGTAAATGTCATAAGCACAGTCAAATAACTGTGCACCTTAAGGTAAATTTTTACTTGCACCATATATATATTATTCTTCCAACCACTTTATCGCCAACATTTAGGAAGAAAATTAGAGTTTCAAAAGGTAACATGCGCCCGCCCTGAGAGAAAGGAATTGCATCATAAATTCATCCAGCTGGAGGGTATCTCACGTTACGCTTGCCGATACGCTGTTAGCACTCTAGGACTCATCTGTAGTGGCCGGCCTACTGCCAGTTCAGCTATCTTTATATCTATCTGAAACTCCGTTTCTTTTCCGGATAATTCCATTTAATTTCCTTGTATAATTAATTACCCATATAACAAAGGCTTTGTAGATAGTTCCACTTAGTCCAAATCCTAAGAAGCTCTAGATTACAGCGTAACAATCCCAGCACAGTCAGAATAAGTAATCCTGTTATCTCTATACCTACTATGTTTCATTTGGTATTTCCTTTGGCTCTAATGCCCGCACAATTCGTGTCTTTCGCGTAATTAACTGCGAATTTTCTTTAAGTAATTGTTAGTGAGATGAGGATGGTTTATTTGAAGTTTTGGTATTGTGAGGATGGCAGGCAGATGTATGAAGCTACTTTGGATATTGCAAGACTACTGTTAGTAGGATTTGCCTAAAGAGTGTTGTTTTTGCCATAATTTATTCTCGTAGTAAAACTGAATGGATGTTATAAAACATAAAAGCATATGCAATAATCTGACGCTGGAAATGGATAACTTAATGAAAATGTGCGTGTATGTATGTAAGTAAAATCTTCTATTTTCGTAAAAATTACGACAAGTTTTGTTCTGTTTCACCAGCTCTTGATAATTTTAGGTTAACTTAGTTTCCAGATCATAAAGTAGCAAAGCATGTGTCATATATCTGTGCAAATCGGTTATCGCTGACACACTTCTAATGTTACAGGTGCTTAGTTTTTCTACGTAAAGAATGACCAAATAGTTTGCCGAGAATGCGAAACCCAACCCGTCCTTATTAATATAAAATCCACGAGTTAAAACTTTAACTAATAAAATGTAAAATAAATATGGACTCACTTTGTTCAAATCCATGGCTACGTTTTATAGTTATATACATATTAATATCGAAACTTTAAAACTTTAACATCCAATATTTGTCAAAATCCAACATCTAAGCATACATAATTATTATTATGTATATTTTACGTATGTATGACGACCTGACTAACCCTCAATATCCGTTGAGAGTTTGATTCCCAAATCGAGCAGTGTTATTGGGATTTCCCATAAGATTTGTTCCGTAATCTGAATTTTATGCTCAGCTGATTGCACTAGGCTCTGCTCCTGTTACATAGGAAACTAGAACATAACTTGCGAAATAAATGTGGGTGTTCGAAATACCTCTACTTACCTTCGGGGATTTCAGGCGTGATGTTTACATAATAACGAAGAGCTTTTAAACTTCTTCATCAAAATATATTTGTCAAAATCCAATTTCTGTACATAAATAGATAATTATATGAATCTGTTCAAAGTCAGAACTCAAACTGTGCCGGGATCGCAGGTAGAATAAATTAATGCAGAGGCACCATGAACGTTGTTGTATGTTGGAGTAGGTAACTTAGAACTGATATCACAGTTTAATTTCGTGTTGGGGCAACATTTTGTGAAGGTTGAAGGGTAGAAGTTTGTTTTCGTTTGACTGGAAGAACAGTGAGGGAAATATTTTTTTGTATTGAAGTAGTCTTACTGTAAAGGTTGATCATAGAAAAAAATAAAGAGTGAAGTTAATTTTGTTTTTTTATTTTTTATTTGGAATTAGTTCTGAGGGGCTTGTGGCTAAGTAATATCAGCCGCACGGGTCGATCGATCAGGTTAAGCTACGCTTGCCGCGGTTGGTCCGTGGATGGGTGACCATCTTTACATACCAAGACCCCTCCGTGCCTCGGAAAGCACGTTAAGCCGTTAGTCTCGGCTGTCATTCGTGGATCTTTGACAGTCGTTACGGGTCGTCAGAAGCCCGAAAATCTGACAACCAATCTTACCAAGGGGTATCGTATTACCCAGTAACTGGGTTGTAGAGGTCAGATAGGCAGTCGTTTCATGTAAAATACTGGTATTCAGCTGCATCCGGTTAGACTGGAAGCCGACGACATCATAGTTGGGAAAAGACTAGGCAGATGATTTGGCATTAGTTCAGGTTTACTTACAGAGTTGTTAAGTTTATTAAGAAGTGGATGAAACGGGATCAATTAATCAACATGGCTACCTAAATGCACCAAAAATAACATCCTAGTTCTTAATTGTCTCATAGCAGAGGCCTACTTAGAGAAGAAATGAGGGTTGACTGAGCCTTTTCAGACCACAAAGCCTTAAACAATTTCTACATAATAATTACCACTGCCATAAGCATTCCACTATCATTCTGCATTAGTTATCGCCAGGTTTCAAACTCCCAGTCTCTTTCTCCCAACCCCCTTTTTTTTTGGATGGGAAATCATCTAATGACTCCTCCCGCTCTGGGTGGAGCCGAAGGGAGTGTCAGACTCTTACTGACTAAAACCCACCCGTGTTCCTTCCTTAGCCCTTTATGTTCCGGGGCAGCGGTAACCCTTTCGGACGATCCCGCTACCCTTCTCCCAACCCCTAATTCCTAAACTTCCTAGTCACATATGTTTATTCTACCAAACTACACGCACCATCACCAAGACAAAATTACCTCCTTTTATTTTCTGACATCCATAACATTCCATCCCAGCGTCCATATTTTATCTTAATCTGCATGTCGTTACGAGCCGTGTCTCAACTCATCCATAATTCACATAATGAGGACAAGCAGAATACTGTAGAGACGAAATAAGTTATTCACCGAGCTAGTTATTTAGATGTAGGTGGTCATCATGGCCGTCATGTAGGGAGTGAGGTAATGAAAAATAGGTTTAGAGAAAAGTAAACGGGTTGTAATTTGAGATGGCAATTTTTGGAATTGTGAAAAGGAAAGAAAGACAGACGATGAGAAGGAAGAACAAAGTTTAAATTTAAGAAGAGCTACAAGAAAGTATTAAGCAGTAGTTGAACTAGCGGAGAAAAATCATTCTTATTTTGAAAAGGTCGAAACTTTGCGAATTGGAAGTTGATTTGGAATCAGATTAAAAATTTAAAGTAAAGATGGAGAGCAAAACATAATAAGGATAAATAGCAATAATGTCACTTAGAAAAATGCTCTTATTTGATATTAACGACTTAAAAGATTTTCTATTTACTTTAGTTTCTTGTTTGGTAATCTTCGTCTTAATCAAAGGATTGGAATAAAGTCTGATCCTCTGAAGACCACTTAAACCTTATTTTACATGTTCAAGAATTATTTAAAGTTATGTTTATTTAATTTCCTTTCCAACTGATAGAATATTTTAAATATTAAAATCGTGTTACCAAACTGTGGGTGTAGAAGGATATCTCTCAACCCAACAAATAAACTTCAAGGTTCTTGATGGCACAACAGATATTATCGTTTCGAATTTCTCATATAATATCAGATCCTGCAAAGGCCCTGACGGAATCAGGGGTGCTAAAGAGCCCAATTTCTGCATTAAAAAAAATTTTGCATTTTAAATTTTCATTTTGTAATAATGTTCAAAATGACGTCATGAATTTATAAATAAGTTAAGACCGCTCACACGATTCCTCTATTCCTTTCGAAACAGGAGACAAATCAAAGGCGTTTGTATTGCGGCGTTCTGCATACATTATTAAGCAGAGCCCTGTTAAACCAACGAATTCGTATAACACCACCAACTAAGCCTTGCTATTCGGAAATTGGTTTCAGAGTATTTGCAACCTTATCTAAACTGAATAAGATTTACACTAGATCAAACTTTTCTTTCATAAATGCAAATGTGACTATGTAGACTTCAATTTCGTTCACAATTATTTTGCTGTTAGTAAAGTATTTAATTCGTTCTTATTACAAAGGTATAAGGTTGAAGTTAGTTTGCCAGTTAAATCTTTTAATGGCATTAAGGAGAGAACCACCAAGAGAATTCATCAAGTTTGCTTAAAATGTTGATATTTCAAATTACAAGTCGTTAATGGAGCGAATGTTTATATTGTAAGGATTGTTGGCATTAGGCGCCTTATTAAAACAAAGTATAAACGCTGTTTCATCCGCTTGATTCAATTTCTAATCAACTTGTTTGTGATTGAACTAGGATCTTGTTTAAGGGGATACTTTATTTTATTTTGATGTTTCTCTCAAAAGTTTTGCAGAAACCAACATCAACAGTTGAACGGGAGTGTGGGGTTTTAGTGAGGCAAAAATCCCACACCCCTGCTTTTATCTCCAAAAACCGGGCGCTTTTTGAAGGTTTCCTCCCGAAAACAACAAAAAAAAGGTATTTTCCTGATTAGGTTTCCTTGAAAAAGTTACCTTGGTGATTGTAGTAAACAGATTGAACTTCTGCTGTTAAACATGACATTCTTTTGGTTGTTTTAAAGAATAGAAAACTCGAATATGAAACTTGTCTGTAATTAAATGGATCAAGATCTCACAAGAAAAAAAATACGTGTAGCACTCGAGGACTGCCGCGGTAAAGCTGTTGCATAGCATTTTTATCAACTTATGCAATTATAATATTTATGCAATTTTTTTTTCTTTGATATTAATTCAAGTTACACTTTTTTAGCGTGGTGACCGATAAGAAAACAAAACACGCATACGTCTAGTCGCACGCACACAAACACCGTGCCGAAGTCTGCCGAACTGATACGACGTTAGACGATGCACGGCTTTCAACGCTGCACCGCTGTGCCGGTCGGAGTGGGGGGTGTTAGGTTTATTTTCGTTACGGAATTTCTTCATTCGGTCGCCGCGCTCAAAGCCCAAGATAAAAGCTATGCAATAGCTTAAAAGTTAGAAAGTATTAAGGATTAAAAGTAAAAAATATTGAAAATATAACGAGTTCATTCCTCTGCCTAGCCTTTTTAGGGTTCCGTACCCAAAGGGTAAAAACGGGACCCTATTACTAAGACTTCGCTGTCTGTCCGTCCGCGTCCGTTTGTCTGTCACCAGACTGTATCTCAAGAACCGCGATACCTAGACAGTTGATATTTCACAAATTATGTATTTCTATTGCCGCTATAACGCGATTTTTTTGCCCTTTTTTGCTCGATATCAATAATTGCAACAGATAGGCACTTAAAATTTTCACAGATTATTTAGTTGTATATTAACTTTAAAAATAAATAATTAAATTAAAATAAAATAAATATTTAAGGGGGACTCCCATACAACAGAAGTGATTTTTTGCCGTTTTATTCCTTGTGGTACGGAACCCTTCGTTTGCGAGTCCGGCTCGCACTTGGCCGGTTTTTCAAGTTACACTTTGTGACGGTCGACTTTTAGTCACTGTCTATTAGAGAGAAGCTGAATGCCAGTGTAGGGACACAATGTAAGCACGAAAGGTGGCGAAAGGCAGAACGCTTGATAAGCAAAAAAAAAAAAATGCAAGCGAGACGTATGAACGGCGGGCGAGTTACTGCGCACTGGTCTGCACAGAAGGTTGCCTCTTTGGGTTTTCTAATTATTAAACGTGGAAATTATTTACATAACAAGAGACTTCGATTAAATAACCCGTAACCTCCCACGACCAGACGAGGCAGTAGTGATTAGGGGTTTATACACCGCAATACTAAACTCGCTCTCTCTATACTTAAAAGAAGACTTCTAAAATGTATTTGTTAAAACCTGTTGATTATGAAATAAATAAACTTAAATTTTTAATACCCTAAACCAGTATTTTTTATGCACCTTCACTTATCTGTGGTCCTAGATAAAGTGATATTCTATCAGCATAAACGATGACGGAAAAGGCAAAAACGTTTGGGACTGATATAATGCTTTTGGAAGTCGTTGTATAGATACGAAACGCTTTGAAAGCGATTGCCACTTGTCTACAAACTGTTGTGAAATATTGTTCTCGAAAACCTACCAAAGATTCGTATTTTATTCGTAGCAGCTAAATAAATAAATAATTTGTATACACAGACCAAACATTACAAAGTAACAACTTTTACGTGTTTACTAACCCGGCTTCCCTGACTTCCAAACTAGAAGCCTCTTAGGATTCTGCGAGCTTAGTACATTATAGAGTACTTATCATAAATTCTGGGGTTTAAGTGGGGCTGCAAGCATGCACTTGTGGGCAAAAACTATCCTGTTAGTACGTCGTAGCTTGCTACATATAGCGTGTTCTTTAGTCTGATTAGTAGTTATTGTTGTTGAGGGTCTACGCACGCAGTTTGCTACAGTAGCAGCATTGCTATGCCGTAGCGGTATCGCGACGAGAGCTACGAACTTTAGAATTTCAGTTTACTGTTGGTGGTTCATCTTTCCACCATTTTCTTATAATCTGAGGGGTAATTCTCGTAATCTTAAAATATTTTTGACAAGTTTTTGACATTGATTGTCGCTGAGATGAGTTTGCGACTAGATTTTAAACGTTTTTAATTACGAGTGTTGAGGGGTAAAATAATAGTTCTCAACTTCTTGTTAATTTATATTAAATAAATGAGACGGCACTTTTACATTATTGGTAATTGGTAATGGTGGACACTCGCGATGACGACGTCGTCAATGTCGAATAAATTAAAATAAGTTGAGAATTATTATTTGAACCCTCAACAACGAGAATTAGCCTTCTAGTGTTATTACCCTTTTTAGATCACCTTTGTAGAAAGATAAGTTTCAGGGATAATTTATTATTTTAAATTTTATTATAGCTTTAAAACGAGGTAACTTTTATTGTTGCTTCAACTTAGGGTAAGCCATGAATTAAGTTGCACTTTGTATAACAGGCTTTACTTTGCAACTTTGATTACTAAACTTGCTCACTGCGTGTTGGTGATTTCAAACCGAATGGTTTCCAACATAAAATGACATGTCCTCATGCTAAAAATGAACTAGCATTGGTCATCACATCACCCTTTAGATCGTGTTCCAATATGTTGATGCAAAGAAATAAAAAAGCTAGATACCTACCACAATCTGAGGCCGTACTACTACAAAGTGCTAAAGCTATGATGATTCCATTGAGGAAAAGTGACAGTGCTATGCATCCTGCATAACTCCATCTCTCTTTCACACTGGAATCATGATGGGTTTTGCACTTCATAGTACGAACCCTGTCCAACCAGTCCTAATCACCCCGTGAGAGAACAGTAACCAATCACGAACCACTAACAAAGTATACACCGTATTCATTACTCCCCAATGCAAATACTTACTCGAATACCGAAGCTAATGGACAGTTTCAATTCTATTGCGCCCTTTGATAGGAGAAGCAATAAAATTGCCTTTCAAACGTCAAACGACATGGTAATGTATAAGGAGTACTGCTTTTATATTCGGAGCACGATGCCGATATTTCACGGGTAGATCTGTTTGGATTCAGATAAAAATGATGCGATTTGTGGAAAGGGATTCAGATTTTTTGGTGTTAAGATTATTAGGATAATATAAGGTTTTTGTGAAAAGGTATGTTTATGATTTTTCGCCAAGCAGCTGTATACCTACTGTTTGATTTTTAGTGTTCCGGATGTTATTTTTATTTTTTTTTAATTTTATAAATAACAATAAAAGCAATGCAATATCCTACCAACACTATTATCTAATAACAAGCACATTTTGGATTGGCTGCCGGTGATATAATAGCCACATTATACTTTTGACTTTGCTTCAGACTTGCCAATCAAACGAAACATAGGTAGTAATTACAGCTGTAGATAAGCGACAATATTATATTCTATGGTTTTTGAACGCCAAACAAAAGCAAATAATTTGAGAGAATAATTCTAAAGGCTAAAATTAAGAACACATTAAGAAAACGCTTGCTTAAGTTCTTACAAACTTATTTATTTTTATAATTCCATCCAAGCACACATTCCCACATTATTATTCCAAAACTAACGAAAATTTTGAACATTCAACTAAAACTAAGCACATTTAGTTTTAATACAAAAGCAGTTTCCTCAAAAATAACCATTTCAAGCACCTGAGCAGATTGCGGCGCACTTTACCAAAAACGTTCAGTTCCAATTCAGCTTAGTACTGAACTAAACCCTATTTCTGTAGCACTAAGATTCTTAATGCCGTAAATTGAAATTCCACGCACTATCGTGCCTAAATTTTGAGGGAACATGATATTAATTTGGTTCAACATAAAGGTGGATATTGCGTGGGAATTTTCGGTTTTTGGTATTATAATGTTGGGGGTTATTGAAAATTATGATTTTTTAAAGGAAAAAGTGAAATTGTTAAAAAGTTTTATTACGAAGTACGCATACGAAATTGAATTATTTATGAGTTGTAATGGATATTTTGCCCATTATATTTAGCCCGAAAATCTGACAACCAGTCTTATCAAGGGGTATCGTATTACCCAGTAACTGGGTTGTGGAGGTCAGATAGGCAGTCGCTCCATGTAAAATACTGGTATTCAGCTGCATCCGGTTAGACTGGAAGCCGACCCCAACATATTTGGGAAAAGGCTAGGCAGATTTTGATGGCCTCGTTGGTCCAGTGCTTAGAAATGCGACTGCTGAGTTGAGGCGCCTTCTTCGATCCTCGGGTTGCATGAAATGTCATTGTGTTTTTACATTAGAGTAGCAGCTCGGGGTGGTGGAGTTACACCCATTTGATGGCAATATGATCGTGTATTACGAGATCTACAGTTAGTACTTGTAACTAGCAATAAAAAGATATCCTATTCTATAATACTGTTTTTTTTTAATTTATTTTGTCATGGCCGCGCCATTGAAACGGACACTACCTGTGTACCTGCTTATGTATTACTTGGATAATCAACATTTTTCCATTTCTTTCTATTTTCAATTTCTATGTAAAATGGTGGTAATGGTCGTAAGTACCTAACTGAACATAGGTACACTTAAGTAGGTACTTGATCTACATACGATTGAAGTATGTTGAACTGAAATGACTTCTCAGTCTCAAGTTGAAACGTCTTCAAACGGAGTTGATGAACTTCTAACAACTTCGATAGTCTTAGTATCTCGCATTCACCTCACGAATTAATGAGAGTCATGGCAATTAGAACCTTGTGAAAATGTAGATAGAAATCACACAGATAGGTAAAGTAAATTGTCTACCGTCTTAAATTGTTCGTCCATTCTTTGATAGCTGTATGAAATGATGGTGCGCCAAATGGACGTAGAATTAACGTAGATTGGGTGTGAATGCATTTGTCACTCAATTATACCTCTAGAGAAAAAAAACTACCAAATAAACACTAAAAGAACAAGATTGCACATTGCTTCAGTGGGAAACGTTGCCAGTTAATCGGTGTACATTTAGAATTCATTGAAGCCAGCTCGGTTCCTCCGCGGGGAGCGATGTAATCAGTCCGCTGATTACATATTGTAGTTATCTAACGAAGTTTGTGTGTATGTGTGTGTGTGTTCAAGTAGAGTGAGATGTATGGGATGGTTGATTGAAGAGACCTTTAGTGAGTAATTCGTGGAAAATTCTAAATTCTATTTTTGTTGAAGAAAGTCGTTCTATTCAGATAATATCGTAGTAGAAAGAGACTGTCACACATACTTATAACTCCATTTATTATAACATTAGAAAAAAGAGGCTCGCAGAAGCAGGATTACGAAACCTTTTATTTTCAAGTTAAAGTTCAAACAATTTTAATAAATAATGTATGTGCTTTTTTGTAAGTAACAATGTATGGCATACAATAAAGCATATTCTATTTATCTACTCGTCACGATGCTTGTAGATAGGTTAAATAAGTACAATTAAGTGTGACTGCTGTTATTTAAATTGATTATATTAAACTCCACATCAATCTTGACTGTAATAATGTTTGTTGTACTTTTATTACAAAGTGTGCCCCTAAAAGAGCCTTTTTTAACTTCTGTCTAATGTAAATGGAGTATAGTTTTGTGACAGAGATGACGTTCTATATAGCTGATATATTTTAAAACCTGATGTGCCGTAGAATCATGGCAAACCCAAAGGGCTAGGGAGTAGTATAATAACTGTCCCTTACATCATCTGCCTAGCCTTTTCCTAACTATGTTGGGGTCGGCTTCCAGTCTAACCGGATGCAGCTGAATACCAGTATTTTACATGGAGCGACTGCCTATCTGACCTCCACAACCCAGTTACTGGGTAATACGATACCCCTTGGTAAGACTGGTTGTCAGACTTTCGGGCTTCTGACTACCTGTAACGACTGTCAAAGATCCACGAATGACAGCCGGGACCAACGGCTTAACGTGCTTTCCGAGGCACGGAGGGGTCTAAGTATGTAATGATGGTCACCCATCCACAGACCAACCGCGGCAAGCGTAGCTTAACCTGATCGATCGACCTGTGCGGCTGTTATTATTTTGCCACTAACTAACTAATAACTGTCCCTTACGTTACTTCATAATCCACAATAGATATATCCCTAACACGTGATTGATATTTCAATAGTCTAGTAAAATAGTGTCTGTCTGCATTAGTATGCATTTGAATGAACGTTAGTTAGAACTCGTCCATGAATTTACTACGGATTTACACAACATGGGAGACGGTACTGGAATTGAGGAAAAAAGTCGTCCCAAAATATTTTTATACCAGCTGCCGCCACTGGTTTCACTTGCCTCTTGGGAAACTTCTTCATGAACCCTAATAAGAATTATTCTATATTTTAACTACGACCATAATCTATATGTTTGCTAAATATTATATAGTTTTAAAGTAATTTAGTAACAAACATTCTTACAAACGTACACATTCATTTTAGTAGAGATTTTTTTTTTGCTTATTACGACATGAAACAATGAATACAACACTGAGTGGGATATTTATTATTTATATTTATTTATATGTAGTATGTAGGTATATATTATATTCATAGTTTTAATAAGTTTATGCGTATCTTTACATTTAAAATATTTATTCCTCAATGTTCAGGATTGCACCTACCACTGTTTGTCTCTGCATCACCCAAAGGTTGACTGGTAGAAAATGCCTATGGCATTAAGTCCGCCTCTGTACATTTGTGCTTAAAGTATTAAATAAATAAATAAATACATATTTTAAAATGCAATAATGTTACATTATGTCAGCTTTCATCCGGACATTTATGGAGTATGTTATAAATATTTATATGTTCATACATTACCGCTCATTGGCCTAATGGTAGCGTTGGAAGAGAAGGTGCTAAATTTTTATTTAGAAAGAGATCTGAAGGCGAATAAAATTCTCGTAATTTAAAATGTTCAAAATCTAGTCACAGTCTCATCTCGGCGACAAAAAAAATTCAAAAAATTGTCAAAATGTAGTGAAATTAGAGATATTTTTGACAGATCAGAGACTGAGATCAGACTGTGAACGTTCTTAAAATTACGAGAATTGCCCCTCTGGTGTAGGTCCTCATGGGCCATTTTGGTAGAAATGAAGACGATAATTATGTGACAGGGCGAGACTACAAGATTTAATATAAAAGCTAATGACAACTATAATCACCCCAAAAGCAGAGCTCCACAAAGCACTGCAGCCATATTAGAACCACCATTCAGAAGCATTGCACGAACAACACTTATATTCCAAACTAAATGACCCACAAGTGCTTCTATTCTCCTAATTACTAAGATTACAAAATGGCCGAAGCTAGCAGTTTTCCCTACTATTCACTATCACATTAAATTCTAGCAACCCTCAACGTTTCGCGTTTGGCCGCAAGCCAAATAGCATTGGTTTTTAAATTTTTAACTCATCCGAGGTGAAACTCGGTGAATTGATGGCAACATTAATATTTCATTCGTGTGTTCGTTGGGAGGTGTGTTACCAATTTTTCTGCCTCCCAATTTTTGGGGAGAATTCAATTTGTTCCATTTGAATTTTAGAGCAAGTTCAAATATTTTGGTTTTGATGAAATTGCTGCGTGAAAGATTCGATAGCCTACAAAATGTCTAACAATCTAGTTTATATTTTAGGTTAAAATATAAAATGGTTGACCTTTTCCTATCAGAGCGTAAGTATCACATATTTTTATTAAATCACAACATAATCCATAGTTATAAAGTGTTAAAATAATGAGAAAATAATTAATATGCGATAAGAACCAAACTTTTTAATTCATGCCATTTTTATTTGCAACTCTTCGTGCGGTCCAAAATTATGGCTTACTTTTTTTTCTTTTTAAAAAAAAATACAAGTTATTTTACTCTGTGAAAAAACCTTTTCTTTTACTTTTAGTAAGGAAGCTTATATTTTCAGTTATATGTCACCTATAAAATATCGATGCTAAGTTGCCAAGTTTCAAGAAAAACTTTTAAGAAAATACTTCTTGTTTTCGGACGAAGCAGTTGGCTTTCTCAAGATACCCTCGATTTCACTTTATGTACTTACTTGTTTTTACGGCTATTATAGAAAGGTCTGGGATTCTTTATCGTACCTACTGAACTACAAAAATCTGCCTATCCCTTTGGGAAAAACAGGCGTGATGTTATGTTTATTTAAACCATATAGTATAGGATCACAATTTGTCAATACAACTAATTACAAAGAAAAAACCCGGAAAATATTCACGAAACGAGTTTACAATCTAATAACACAATGTTGAGCTTAAACTTCGCCTTAATAAGATAAACTTTACAAAGCCTTGCAAAAATATTTGGATGCAAAAATATTCCGAGTAAAGAAATTAACAAAAAAATCGCGCTCAGTAGTTTGTAGGCGACCGAATCTAGTACTCACTGCAATATAAAAAAAGGCTTTTGTGCACCGAAAAAGTGGGTCATCCTATTCCTCTATTACACTGCTGTGCATGGAAATTCGGTTCGGGATTAACATATTTCTGAATGAGATTAGTTTCCCAATTGTTTGCGCTTGCTTGTGAGGTAATAAAAGATTAAATTCAAGCTTGTTGGTTATTTGCAGAAAAACAGAATTTATGATTTAGTTGGGAGATTTTTCTTGTCGATTCTTCTTCTCCTCACATGTGTTGGCATGCATATGTGTCGTGGTTTGAACTGATTTGTCTGTTAGTAATAGAGCGGCGTTATGTGGAGAAATGTCGTTTGATATTTAGATAGTACTACTTTATTCTATTTTAATCTTTATCTATATTTTTTTAAGTACGCGAGCATATTACTCGTATATACCTTTCTTTTCTTAGTGCTTCCTTATTTTGCCCTGCTAGAGGTACTAAAAATCTTGATATCTCTTCAAAACATAAAATCGATTCCATTCCTCTAAAAATTCAAAGTATCAGGACATAATAAACGCGAGGCAACTATTTCTGTCCCACACTGTATGTCAAGCTTGTTGACCATCCGTTTGGTGTTGCGCAGTTTCCAATTAGTGGCGTGGCTTTATGTCCTGCGCGATTGATTGTCACCTTAATACTACTTTCGTGAATGGTATGCGCCTGTTGTGTTCCGGGTGCATGTAGGCGACAGAATGGAGTGACTGGGAAATTGCGTGCGCAATCGAATGGGTGGAAAGTTTAAAAGTAAGCTTCATGGAAAGTGAAATTTTGTGAAAAATGCAAATTATTATGAGTTTCAGTACTATCAGCATCTTTATCCAACTTTATATCATGTTTTTTTCATTTAAGAATAAAAAAATTGTAGCAATTATTTCTCCTTGATGCTACCGGTATTTTAAGTAGATACCTACAATTTACTTTTCGTATCTAATTAGGAAATAATTTAGTACAAACATGTAGGATTTGTTTAATGTCTCAAAAATATTGCTGAACGTAGTTTTTAAACTACCACTTTGATTAGCAGTGCACTATTTCTAACACTATTTCTATTCATTTGGGTTTATAATCTTAGTAAATAATTACGACTTTTAATGCCCGGTTTCCATCTACTATATTTTTTATGGAGCACAACAAAGGCCTCCACAAGTACCAACTACCTGCTTGCTAATCTTTTAACCAGAGAATGTATTAGGCGCGCTACAAACTTGTTCAAATCGGCATGATACGGCACAACCGGGCGGCAAAATCGAAACTATAAACCTAGATGAAAAGCCGCTCGGCACAGCTCGAATTATGCATAGTCAACCCGAGCGAGGGTATATGCCAAACGGAGTTTGCCGTTCGGCACGAGCCGAATGAATGCTGAATATGTGTAGTTATTTCTTCTGGACGGCCATATTGTTAAAAAAAATACCGCCGAATCTAATGTGCCGACCCTAAAAGTGTGTAGCACCCCCCTTACAATTTTTGGACACAGGTTTAAACCGAATATGACAACGTTCTTGTTACTATGTTAAGCCGTAACCCAAGACGGCCTGCTACTTGCATTGTGATTACAACAATGCATAGATGATGACGTGTTGGCACGTGAGGATACCATCGTTATCTACATACATTACACTGGGTTTATGGAGCAAGATGGAGAAGGGAAATTATAATTAGAATGTAGGTTGGTTGATTTAGGTTTGATTATCTTGGACGTGGACTATAGAAGCATGAAATAGGCTGAAATATACTGGTATTTTGACAAAGAATAAAATAAACGCAGGTATTTTCTATCACTGTATATTGGCGACCGCTCCTAAACTTGGTAATTTCACTTTAAAAACACATGGATGAAAGAAACGTTATTCTCTACCATGATGATTAAGTAAACAGACCAAATTAGAATTTGAGAGAAAATGTTCAATATAGGTACCCCACGAGAGGGGCCCGTGGCTAAATAATAACAGCCGCACAGGTCGATCGATCAGGTTAAGCTACGCTTGCCGCGGTTGGTCTGTGGATGGGTGACCATCTTTACATACCGAGACCCCTCCGTGCCTCGGAAAGCACGTTAAGCCGTTGGTCCCGGCTGTCATTCGTGGATCTTTGACAGTCGTTACGGGTCGTCAGAAGCCCGAAAATCTGACAACCAGTCTTACCAAGGGGTATCGTATTACCCAGTAACTGGGTTGTGGAGGTCCGATAGGCAGTCGCTCCATGTAAAATACAGGTATTCAGCTGCATCCGGTTAGACTGGAAGCCGACCCCAACATAGTTGGGAAAAGGCTAGGCAGATAATATAAATAGGTACCCCACGTACCTACTTATTTTCCAAAGACCTTACAACATTACGTTCCCACTGCTTTTAAATTATTGCTTAAAAAAACGTAATCTAAAATTTACCCAACACGATAATTGTGAGCTTGTTTCATAGTAAAAACAAATCAGCGGAGAGCTACAGCTAAGCTCAAGCTGCTGGCAGGAATTCATTCCGCTGTGAACGCTTGACCGCGCCGGCTAGATAACATGTTGTTACAGTGGGAGCTGCGTTTAGAATGGGCGAGTTGCGAGGAGAGTGGAGGTAAACATGGAACACAACGTAATTATTCATCGTACGTACATTAGTTATTAGGGATCTATCGAAGGCAAGTAAGTGACTTGTGTTGTTTAGCTGCTGGCTAAAAGAAAACCCTTTTGGCCAGCAGCTACACAAAACCCCCTGATAACTTAAACGACACATAACTTTTAGACTTTTCTAATGCAAACTTCCCTAAAGTAAAAATTACGGGAATCATTGGTGCAAGTGGACTAACTAACCTTTGTCTATGTCCCGCTAAAACATAATTTTATAAACTTTGAATAACTTATTAGTTTAATTTGAACAATGGTATTCAAATAACAAGAAGACGTTTAGAAAAATGATACCTTATCCAACCCCTAATTCTTAACAAATTACCTATCTTTTTACCTCGATCTACAGACGCTCTTCAAAATCACATTTCACAAAATATGCTTCTACATACAAAACCTTTCGTAATTCATAATTCAAGTACACTATCTCGTTCAAACGCGCACGGGGCGCAAGCCATATCATTGGGAATATCGGTCGGCCCGCATGGCAGCGCCGTGCGATACCAACCCCAATTCTGTTACCGAAATTACTACGAAATGGTACATACGCTTCTATTTTATTGGACTTGCTAAGTGACGCTATATTTTTTATCTTTTGCTGGTGCTATTTTTAGCGTATTTTTGGAACAAAACCTCGGTGTAAAGCGAGTCTTGTCCTGTAGGGAGATGCTGGGTTTCCAAACAACGAGGTTTTCCGAAATATAATTATTACTTTTTGTTGTACTGTTATCGTTATCATCATAAAAGCATACATCATAAGCTTTCCATCCCCTAAAGTGCTTTCTAGCAGAGGTTCGCCACTCAGCCTTGCATAATATTCCCTTTGTCTCACAAGGAAATTGTCTAGCGAGATCTAATTAGGTAATGTCTTTTATTTTTTGTGCAAATGATTATAATTTTCTTCCTTGCTTTTCGTACGTCGTATTTTTAATGCTTTCTAAAAGGAGTTCCTTTAGTGATTTTGTTTTGATAATGTGGAGACATGTTAAAAATGGTGTACTATACATTTATACACCATATTCCATAGACACAAATAGATTAGGATAATACCATAATAAGCTTATAATATTCCCACTGCTGAGTCACAAACATTGCCTATGTGAGGGAGTGGGCCATGGGCTGTAAACCAACACGCGGGCCCAATGCGGGTTGGTAGATATATGCGAATTTTTGGGGTCGCCTCACAAAGTTTTCACCATTTTGCGTTATCCACATACTTAGATTGTTTTGTGTAAATTACCCCAGTCTATCGGCCATTGCTGCTTTCTTCAGTCATAAAACATATAAAATCTTTTCAGAGGCACGTTTTTAACCACACACATAAATACAAACATTTCAATCCTTCTCCACGTACCCATATAACACATACATATTAGGGCGAGCCGTAATAGCGGCTCAGACGCGGCAGAACGCAGCTGCCCGCAATTTGCATGTATATAGGATTGCATTATGTATCGGCAGTAAGTGGCGTGTAATTTTAACAGAATTGGACGTACGGGTTTCTTGAAAATCTAGTTTATTGGTTGAGAATTTGTACGTAAAATTAAACTACAGTGAATAATAACACAATCAAGGGAAGGAAAAAACAGAAGAGGATAATAATACTCCAACGGTAAAAGTAATTGGCAGCTCTTGGATGCGGTTTAGATGTTCTGATCGCGATGAGTTTCGCCGGTGAGATTTGCCCTAAATGATAAAGAATATTAGTGAAGGTCATAAGTATTTATCTATACTAATAAAAAAGCTGAAGAGCTTGATTGTTTGTTTGTTTTGAATCTAGAACTACCAGTCGGATTTGCATTTGATAGCTGAATTCTTGAGGAAGGATATAGGCTACTTAACATCACATTAGGACCAATAGGAACAGAGAAAAAAAAAAAACTGAAAAATCGCTAAGCGAAAACGAAGTTACATATTGAAGGTGATACCGCGATGAACACCACGTTTGGCAGCCATTGGTGATCACGATGAAATGTTTATCGTATAACTGTTATAGATACATTAATAGTTATGAATAAAAGGTAAGTTATGTTTTCATCACGACATGTCAACGATTTTCATTTTTGGTTCTTAGAAAACCAAAATATAGACAGAATCATAGTTGAAGAAATATCAAATAACTGTTTTGACCTCGATTTTGGACGGTAAATTAAAATAAAGAGTCACAGGGCTTCGAATTCCATTGCCTAACTGAATTAGATATTTTGATCTTTCCGAAGAACAGAAGTGTACCTATTTGCACCCTACCCCAAACAGGATTAGCAATGAAAACCAATCCCGAAACAAGACCAACGTTTTAAAATCTCAACAAAAACAGATCGAGATAGCATACAAAATACATATTTATAGATAGAACATGCACACGAATGAGACAACACTCTAAAGCGCGATACAAATTGCCTCAAATGCACATCAACAAAATATGGAACTCAAAACTAAACAACATCACGAAACAGCTTTTCATATCTCCGCGTACGAATTTAAAGCGCATCCTTTGAAAAACATGGAGTCGGAAAAAGCATAAAAAAGCCTCAACACATTAATTCCCGCACGAATCGCCGCTCCTGACAGCCAGCGGCAAACAATATGAGCGGTGCATGCCGCGTGTGTATATCAGTTTAGTTTAGGTGAAAGAACGTTTGGATTGGGTGGGTTACTTGCTTGGTGTGGAATTATCCTAGAATATTTTGCACTGACTTCTATTCGGAAATAACTGTGCAATTTTGCAATTTTTCTTTATTATCAATTCTGTTTTTTTACCTAAAGGTTATAAACTCATCAGTATTTGTACATTATTTTAATTTTTGTTCAACCCCATTCGGCAATTAAACGGTTGAATGCCGTAATTACAGAAACGATTTAAAAGCCATTTATCTCGCGCAGATCCACGTTCGGTTTCATAGGAAGGGTTAAACATGGTGGCAGAGTCGGTGAGAAGGTAAACAAAACTAATTTAGACCATTCAAGTCCACTATCTCATACAAACGCACTAGTCACAGCAGTTACATCGAATTTAGGGCTACACGCTACTCGCCATCCATCCGAGATGCTGATACGATTGTCCTATCACAATCTATGAGCGATGTGACTATACCTACGAGTAGGTATGTCTGCTTTAATGTAAGCTAGATCGGGAATTGAAAAGAATTTGCGATGGACTGGTTGGGAAAGTAGGTCATGTCGGTCTTTTGAGGTGAAAGTGGTCTGATTCGTATTTGTTTATTGATTTTATCAATCTGTTTACGAGTAGTTTCGTGAGTACTTAGTATTATTTTTTTAAGACAACAAGGAAACAAAATGTAATCTTTACGGATAAAGAAATTACCATTATTTTAAGAATATGCCATTATGTTTGTTTTTCAGCCAGTAGTAGGTATAATAAAAATTAAGTGTTAGTCGATTTCAATAAGTTCGATTTATTCCGGTCTGATTCTCAACACAATGGATTTTTTTGTAGTGTTACGAAGTTATTTTAAAAGTAAACAAATGACTTTGTTCACGATTTAATTTTTTTGTCTGATCAATGCCCTAGATTGATGAGGAAAGTGGTGTGATGATTGGGACCTAAGACCTACCGAATTATTTTTTTAGCTTTTAGTACATTATCTAAATCATTATTTTCATTAAAACCGTTTAACTTAAAAATATTTTTTTACTTATTTTTTAAGACTATAACAATACTTAAACTTACACCTAGAACTAGATGCTTAAGAAATTATTACTGAAAGCTAATATAATATCTCCTAGCTTCCACCAAGTTTGTTTTGCAGTTCTAAAACATGGTATCTTTTAGCAAATATTTGTGTTATCCACTTTGGTAGCAGTAAATTAAATTTGTCTTCAACACTTTTATATTTTAACCCTTTGTAATGAAGGTGGAGGTCGTTTGTCGCATAACTTAATTCCGAATTAAGTAATGCGACACTTATTAGGGGGCTTAAAATATATTTTAGCGAAATAACAAAAGCCGTTGATTTTTAAAGTTTTTAATTTCAAGAATAACTCTGAAATATCTAGGTTAACGTGCAAAATAAACAACAAACACACAACACAACATTTTTTTGTAATGATTTTAGTAGTCATTTGAACTACTCTTAAAGATCGATACAGCTAAATCCAGACAGTAATAATCGTGTATGACTAATCAGGTGCCGATCATTAGGTAAGTTACCATAATCATCACGCTCGACTGAAGGATCGGTAAATACAATTTATTGTTATTACGACACAACACTGTTACTGTAACCGTCCTCTTGATCCAGTAACTAACTTGGCTTCCACGACGTCACTCTACCATTAGATTTGTTATGTACTTAGTCACAATTAAAGTGAAGTTCGGCACACAGCTGCAACAATAACAAGCATTCAGTGAGTGTGTTGGCGAGATCCCAAAGTGTGGTCACCGGAACAAACGTTCACACTGAGGGACCTTTTTAAAAGAAATTATAATAGAATATAATAAAATGTAGTAGAAAATTATTTAGTACTCCTGTGCGGTCAACCTCTCACAATTTCGCTAACTGGCTTACCTAACTATATAATAGTTTTACCACTACATGAGCTAATCTTGTTTTTATAAATCGTGGCAATACGACAGAAGCTGTAGACTGCAATAAACTGTGGCTTTAGCAGTGTATGAGTTTTTTTTTTTTTATTACATTAATTACCGCGGACTTGGTGGTCCGCGCCCTTTTTTATAGTCTTTAATTGTTTACATTTCTTTCTTTTCCTAGGGAACAGTTTCATACTCCCGCATCGGACACATCCATATTAATCTATGCAGTGCATGAGAATTTAATGTTTTGGTGTTTGAAAGTATAGTCTTACTCTCAAGCAGAACATTACTGGCTGTTGAGTAAACGATAACAAAGAAAAGAAAGAAAATACGTTTATTACGGTAAACATGATGCTGAGAAAGAACACAAACCCAAAAAAGAACAAGTTAGGGGAAAATTTGCGTCACATCCACGCAAAACAGCCTTCGCTCACACAACACAACACTGAAAGATCAAAGAAAGGGCACTGAATTGGAATAGTAATAAGGAAACTATAGAAAGAAAATATGAGAGAAAAGATAAATTATATAATGAAGTCGGGAGAAAAGAAGAAAGAAAATGTTTATTTTGACTTATTCATAGTTATATGTACAGTCAACTAAAGAAATAAGTATGTAGGATCGACGGATATAGTTGAAGTTTAGTAAGAAACCGATGGAGGTTGTCGACTGAAATTTAATTTGATAAATGAGCTATTTGTTTTCTATTAATAAAATAACATTTTATTCGAGAACATCCATCGGTTTCTTACTAAACTTCAACTATATCCGACGATCCTGCATACTTATCTCTTTTGTTGACTGTACATCTCACACCTTCTCATATTTTTGTCGTAACGAACACTTAACTCTTTGATCATTAAAAAAAAATCAGTATCTCAATACGAACGGTCACAAAGACAAGTGTAATTGAAATTGCAAATGCCAAATGTTAAGTTTGTGGTTTTTGAAGACGTCGACATTATCATTAACGTAGAAGAGTAAAATAAAAAAGAAATGTTTTGAAGTTTTAAAACTTAAAAGCATGATGTCTGAAAAATAAATGAAAATGGAAAAATATCTTGATAGTTGAAACAATATAATAGTAGTTAAAGTTCAGTTTATATTCAGTTTGATGTCGTGATAAGGCCACCATTGTACAACTATCTTTCCAAGTGTTTTGTGCCGAAATTGGCAATAAGGAAACCTCAAGAAACAGTTTCTGATAATCTCAGAATTGATTTCCTATTCAACTATTTGACGTAAAGATTTGCAATGTTGCGCAAGGCTCGAGTATGATTTATCACAACGCGGAGAAGTGAAGTTCAATAATTATTATCAAAGGTCAAAACAGAAATCAAATACGATGTGATAATGATGTCAGTGATAATAACTAGCCTATTACGTTCCTACTACCCTAGACCTGTGTCCCCAGGGAAACAGGCCTCATCTCTGTGACAGGGAGTGGGCCATAATAAGCCACGCGGGCCCAGTGCGGGTTGGTGGATGTCACATGTCTTGGAATTTATGGCATTCCATGGATGAGTTTTCCTTTTTGACAGCAGTGGAATAAATATGTAAAATAGTGGATGAAATAAATAACAAAAAGTGCCTGTCTGTGTTTGAACCCAGAACCTTACTGATTTTAGTGATTAAGTTAAAAAGGTCATCGTCTTCCGTCGACACAGACAGGTAGATTTCTAAAGTAACAACGAATAAGTCATTAAAACCGTAACCTGAGTCTTGTCGTAAACTTAGTAGCTTAAGTTATTAAGACGAACTAGCAGGCGATCGAGAAGGGGGTGGGGGGTGGAGGGGGGGGCTCAGGGGATCAGACCGGAATAAATCACTAAACTGCAGTGATCATTAGGTACTTGTAATTTAGTTATAGTTCAACCTCGTTCATAAGTGGTTTAGTTACCTTAAGTTTGTAGAGTTTGAAGTAGATCTAGTTATAGTAATAATAATTTTTATTATGTTAAAATTATTCATCATCATCTGCCTAGCCTTTTCCCAACTATGTTGGGGTCGGCTTCTAGTCTAACCGGATGCAGCTGAATACCAGTATTTGTGTATGTGTGTGTGTGTTTGTGTGTATGTTTTATGTTAAAATTATTATTCCCTTTATTTCATTATTTACATATAAATTATATTTTTATTCCCTTTATTTGTTATTAAATTATTGTTGTTAAATTATTCCTTTATTTCATTATTTACATATAAATTATTATTATTATTATGTTGCCGTGCCCTAACCGGGTTTTATGTTGGAACTTACTTATATTGTAACAACTAAATGTACACATGAATGCAATAAAGAATTTGAATTTGAATTTAGTTTTGATCGATTTTGGTTTAGATATTATAGTGCTCTAACTAATGTTCGATGGGTAATTATAGGAATTGCATTTAAGAGGTGAATCTTGCAGGTGACCAACTAAAGTAGGCGGTAAACCTTGCCTTTTACAATACAATAGGTACAGATATCCCAGAAACAGTATGCGCTTCGGGAATCATAGTCCGTCTTCGGAAACACGAACTCGCGATAAGGAGATCTAATATGATGTTACTAAAGTGGAATTACCTGCCTATTTTGTATTACCATGATAACAAAATTAAAGATTATCAACTCTTATGCAAGTTGGTTCCTTTCTAATTAGCAAGGAGAATGTTCGTGTATGCCTGTAATTTTAATTGTTATGCGTGTATTTATTTATTTAAAATAGGCAGGCCAACAGCATATTGTATCAATTGGCGGAAGAATTAGAAAAAAATATGGCAGAACATCCCAGGGCCGTTAACGAAAGTTCAAATAGTACGATGACGTTAATTTCCCTTTCCATGGTAGTTTCATTAGTACGTGCTACGAATCAGAGCATAACCAATTGACACTGCTACGACAGCGTAGCGGGCGTAGCCGTGACGTCACAGCTACTGCTACGGCGTAGACAGCGTGGCATAATTCATATTCTATGCTTCTTGGTTACTAACAGGCTGTTCTATTGTTATATAAATCATGCCTGTGTTCCCCAAGTATATAAGAAAATCAGTTTTTTTTTTGTTTTATCGTATTCAGATATTAATATCTACTCATCGCCAGCATAATACAAAAAAACCTTATTTTCTAAACTCATACTTTTAGCAATTGCGGTCGTTGACCCCAAAATAAATTGTCAGTTATTTTTGTTTTTTTCATTTTATCATGTTTAGATATCGATGTTCATCACGTCTGCGGAGTTTCGCTAGCTAATTTAATTGGTACCTGTATAGAACACCCTATATTCAAGTTCCATGTAATAGGGGGTGAGCCTATTGCCATCACCCGCACTAATTCAAGCTCCGGGCTGCAACTGAGATTTTTTTTTAAGAAAACTTACAGCACTTTGCGCTACTTGGAAATGAGATATTAGACAGCACATTAATGTTCACCATTCCGACGACACAGATATTCAGTACAGGTAAATTATCCCGCTAAGTTGTAACACAAAATTGATTTATAACGATTCCAGAAGTGTCGATTGGCACTCGATTACAAATCGTATTAATCGTCTTATCGGAATCGAATCGATTACTTCTGGCGAGTGAAACGCAAATTGGATAAGTTTGGACAAGAAGTGTCTGTGATTTGATGCTTGGCACCATTTTGGTGTTTACTTTAGTTAATGTGATTGAAAAGTTTATTTAAAGCAATTTTTTGTTATTTTTGTTTTCTTGCACTTCGGCTTCTTAGAGACGAGAAATGGATTTTGGTACTTATTGTCATGCAAGTTCTTGCCGATAAACGATGACAGTTGGCAGCACTCAAAATGAAAACACCACTACCCTACCCCACCCCCTCACTACCCTTAGACATTCATTAACTGATTGAAGTAGAGATAATTTTCTAGACAACGACTTATGTGAAGTACCGGGTTTCTTATTTAATTTAAATTAATTCTAAAAGATAACCTCTTTCAGAGAGAGACATATTGGTCATTATACCCATAAAAACATTACTATTCGTGTTCCAAAGAAACTGACGAAAAGTGTTCATGTGTTTCACTCATCATTTATTATTATATTTCACATTGAATCTTCAAATCGACATACCAATAGCATATTGAAGGAAATTGGTACCTCAGGTCATAGAATATAGTGCAGTACAATATATTTCCGAATGAATCTAGCAGCTAGCTCCAGGAAGTGGATCATTATGGAGCTCAGTGATTCACTGGCGACCTGTAGCTTGAGATTATGTTGCTAGTGGCATACTGTTGAGTTATTAGAGTTTGAATATTTGATCTATTACTTTAATGCCTATGATAGCGATTTTTGTTTTAAAATGAGATTTATAACAAACTCAATTATAAGTGAGCCAGATTGTATATCATTTAAATTTTAAAATACGGTGTCAATGTTTGAGCTTTTGTTCCGATGTATGTATAAAAACGACGACATATTTTTGTTGAGTATAGTTAATGACGTTTTTATGACTTGTTCGTCAACTCGCGAGTGTCAAACTCGTTGGTTGTGTTGAACAAGTTGCGATATTGAAAATTTTGGAATACCCTGAATTGATTAACTTTTAATAACTGGCGAAATGTGGGTGTACAGTTGTACACTAGAGGTGTACTTTGTCTAATCCTTAGGGGAAGGAAGGCATGTTCTTAGCCAGTCACTTATTTTAATTAGGCGTTTTAAAAAACAATAGGCAAGTGAGTAGGTGGTTTTAAAATCAAAAACGTATTTTATAAAATAATCTTCCAAGTATTATGTAGTTGTAAAAAGTATAAACACTGCATAAACACCGTCAAAATCACTCGGAACATTTCTTCTAAAAGCATAATCCAATATTTACTTTCCAAAACGAAGAAATTACATACCTTTTGTAGCTAATCGTACAGGGACCGTCACTAAATCGTTTATGTACAACATATTTTTCCTTTTACCCCGAATCAAAACAAATTTACACAACAAACCAATAACCTTCTTACGAACGAACAAACAACAATTAGGACACGTCCTTGTGAGGCTTTGGAAGCTGTGCGAAAGCGTATAAAGTGTGGAATTTTTCGTCGGCGTTTTGTAGAATTTTCTGCAAAATGGCTGATTTATTTTACAAAGGGTAGTATTTAAACGCAAATCAAAAAATATTTATTTATTTATTTAATACTTTAAGCACAAATGTACAGAGGCGGACTTAATGCCATAGGCATTTTCTACCAGTCAACCTTTGGGTGATGCAGAGACAAACAGTGGTAGGTGCAATCCTGAACATTGAGGAATAAATATTTTAAATATAAAGATACGCATAAACTTATTAAAACTATGAATATAATATATACCTACATACTACATATATAAGCATAAATAAATAAACATAAATACACAAATATACTTACTAAAATAAAAAGAAATAAGACAAACAATGAGAAAATATTACCGTTGTGATGATACTGCCAGCTTCTTGCGAATGTGCGAAAAATATCCTTTTTCTATGCAATAAGATTCCGAATTCCCATCAAAATTACTGATTGCACAGCAAAATATTCAACTCAAAATATCACTAAACACACTACAATTTATTTTCGCAGCGTACAGCGATTTTTCCTAAAGCAAAAGCTTTTTCATCAATGCACAGCTAATAATCTTAATGCACATTATACATGTTAACTCTTTTTCTTTTAAATATAGCTTCTATTTTTATATTATTTACAGCAGTTTTTCTAAATAAAACAGCATTTTATTAGTCACAGTCGTCTTATTATTTATTAATTACCACATAATGAAATCAGCAAAAAAAATATAAAATTAGATACAAAATTGTAATTTATTGAATTATTAAAGCGGTTCTTGCTTTCGCGGGGCGTCCACGCTTCCTTTTTTGCCCCATAGGTACATTTTTAGCTTCTGCAGGTGGCGCCACGTACTTGAGTCGGATCGCAAGTCCGATGATATGCTATGCTTAATAATTAACCTATTGTAACTAGTTCGGTTCCATATAGCCTACTAAAAATAATCTCTTTTTTTCTATTAGCGCAAGTCGTTTCTGGCGCCCATATTTTGTGTAAAAGTAATTTTTTTCTAAATAATCCTGTCGTTTCTGGCACTCGCCGGCCGCTGCCGCGGCACCGCTCGCTACGCTCGCTCGGCTCGTGCGTAGGGGTCACAGTTTTAACCTAACCTAACCTAACAACTTTTTTTAAAAATAATTAACCTAATCTAACTATTTTTTCAGTTAATTTGTTTTGCTTTTAGAAATAATGCAATGTAAAAGGATTTTTTTGTTATAATAATCATTAAATTTACCGAGCATGGCTTCTTGAAAATTAAGACAAATATGATGAACAGGTTTTGTTGTACTTACTGGTTAATATGCGACTGGGATAGTTATTTTGCTATGAAATATGGAAAATTTGCTGTGCAGTCAGTATTTATGCTATGTATGTAGTATTTTTGTACAAAAATAAATTTAACTGTATTGCATTATGAGGAAAAAAGTAATGTCATATTGATGTATAATTTCGAATTATCTGCAGTTTGAGTTTGGTTAAACATTTAGTTTATTTGTAGTGAAGTAAGTTATTTGATGTAAAAAAGAATATAAACGATGAGTATGTATTGATAGGCGATTATTTATTTGATATGCAATTTATAATATCCCTTTTACAAATGGTAAATTATCCATTTAAAACAAACTAAACAAACTAAACTTAAATAAACTTTTTGTCTTTCTTTCTTTCTTTCATTTCTGTGTCAAATAAACAATTTTCTTTTCTTTGAAGTAGCTTTTTTTAAATATTTTTATAATTTAATTGTAATTAATGAGATTTAAAGGTAAATAAAGGTGCTCTTCCAAAATCGACCGCAAACGCAAACCGCTGGGTTTACTATAGACACGAGTACACCTCTGCCTAACCCATTCGAGGAAACAGGCGTGATGTTATGTGTTATGTTAAATTACAGGTATCATCAAAATCGTCTTATTCAGAATTCCATTACCATAAAACGGACCTAAATCTCTTTTTTGTTATTGTTTCCCATCGCACCGCTTCGCACAAAACCACGGGACACAAGGCTAAAAGGAAATCGCGCGTTAAACAGAGGTTTTGGAGTGGCACCGGGAACTTGCACAAGAACACCCGGGTTATTACCTATATAATATGGCATTATATTTCTTTCCATTGGGCGGACAATACGGATCATAAAGTTTTATCGTGGGGGGTTGATTGCACTGTTCGACAGTTCGGTTTAAGGATTAGTAAGAATGTTGTGCGCTGGTTATGTTGTTGCTATTTTGTGTGTAAGGATAACTGTTTGGCTTTATGTTGCAAATATATTATTCAACTATACAGGGTTATTGTATAAACACCAACAACCTCTTAAGAGGTCATTATGAACAACTTTTACTATGCGACCAAACCTGAAATCGCGAAAAAAAAATCAGCTGTTCCCTACATTTTGACGAGTTATACGAACATAAATGTAGGGAACAGCTGATTTTTTTTCATACTTTCACTATTCCTGTCTGCATATACACCATCGTCAATTAATCTCAAACTCTCCGTCAAACTGAAGTCCAGTGCAACCGACCCCTGTACCCCAGTTCGTTCCCTGGTCTCGGATTATCGCGGGAAGCACTTAACATTTTATTTTTCGTCTCTCTGACGTCGTAAAACTTGTACGTGACTCCTATGTTCAGAAAAGAGTGAAAAGTGTATATGTTTAGATGAATAACGTATTTATATGTGAGTGCTATTCATTTAAATAGATTTTTAGTTTGATGTACAGTCAGTTATAGCGATTAGCTGACCCACCTTTGCATAAATGGTTGAGATTTTTTAGAATACGAATCGATAAAATTTTATAATTCTTTTATATTTTATTTACTTTGCTCAAATAAATAAAATACAGAAGAATTATAAAATTTTATCTGTTCGTTTTCTAAAAAATCTCAACCATTTATGCAAAGGTGGGTCAGCTAATTGCTATAACTGACTGTACTATTATTTAATTGAACTAGATTACCCCTCTTTCCCAGACAGCTTAGGTACTGCTGCACTTAAGTATTTCAACTAGCAAACGGCCATTATCATTTTTAAGTTTTATTGATAAGTATATCGCACTGTGTAAATCAGAGAGGAGCAAAATTAATGACTAGGAAAATAGACGTGAAACAGCTTCATACGTTTTCAAAATAAGCACCTAATCCTAACCTTAAATTTCTGGTCTTTCGATAAGAAATAATACCAAATGCAGGTCCTCCAAGCAACTAAGCTTATTACTTACATATAGGTACATTACTAGATAAAATCACATATTGGAAGCATAAAGTTTAATACTATACCGAAAAGAAATCATGACAATACAAACAATAGGCATGATGACAGTAATCAAGAATCACAAAAATAAGGTGCTTATACAGGGTGTCCCGTAAATAATGGATCAAACGTAACGGGTAGGTAGCTTACCTCATTTCCAACAACTAATTTGAACAGTAAAAAAAAAACCCATAAGGTAACCAAGATAATTTTTTTTTTCGATTTTTACTATTTTCTGTACCAGCATTCAGTGTTTTTAATGCTGTTGCTGCAAATGGTATCATATTTAGGTGTGATTTTTGTCATACATTTCTGAATAGTTTACTAGTGTTATAAGATACCATTTTTTTAAATAACATTTTATTTGCCTTAGAAAAAAAATCTTGAATTGAAAAGTTTTGTTTTTACGATGAAAAGACCAGAATTGGAAAAATTCTCCTGTAAAAAAAATGTATGACATCAAAGTGTACCATTATTTTAAAAACTTGTAAAATTACTAAGGTTTGCAAATTGGTATAAAACTTACGTCTAGTCCTTGCGGTTACAAAGATATTGCTACTCGTATGAATGTGATGAAGAAGACAGAACAGAAATTAAAATGGTACAATCTAACTTTTCTTTCTCGTAATGGCTTATGCTTGTAATCTAAGCATGTGGTTAAGCGTGTAGCGTAATTCCGAGCCGATGACGTCATCTGTTCGGCATTTGGGACCGCTACCTGCGGAGTTGCACCTCACTCAGTGTGAAAGGGATAGATAGCGCCGCTTTTGTATTTTTGGTAATGTTGGTTGATTTTATTTGTTTAGTTGACACGAATCTCTCTTCGAGTTGATACGTACGTCAGACTACTTTCGCTCCCGCTGTGCCTAACTGTTGTGTTCCTTAAAATTAAACTTGTGCGGTGTATTTGGACTTTGCTTTGCCTAACGATTTGGAACTGTTTGTGTTTTGGACGAATGACTTGGCAATCCTACGGACTTCGAAAACAATCGTTTGTGTGTGGTTGTACGTGTGTGCAGTAGTACGATGCCTCGTTACGAGTACACGCCACGGGAGTATGCCGAAATGCATTTTATCTACGGAGAAGCAAGAGGTAATGCCAGGGCGGCCGCAAGATTGTATCGTGAAAGATACCCGAACCGGGATCGACATCCCGACTATCGCGTATTCATTAGAGTGCATAACGCGCTTCTTGAGGGAAGAATTCTTGGCACCGGAGTTGGGGGTGCCAGTGAAGGGCGATCGTCACAAGTCAATGACGAAATTATTATTCGAGAAATCGAGGAAGATTCGTCGGTCTCAATTCGCGTCATAGCGCAACGCACAGGTATTCCAAGATCGACGGTACATCGAGTTCTAAAAAGGCACCGGTTGCACCCATATCACGTGCAACGTGTTCAAACGCTGACGTCACGTGATTACCCGCAAAGAGTAGCATTTTGCCAAAGGATGCTTAGAATGATACGGGCGGACCCACAGTTTTTTAATAAAATTTTATGGAGTGACGAGTCTTCATGCCGGCGAGATGGATATCTCAATTTGCATAATTTGCACAGTTGGCAGCTGGTAAACCCACATTTGATGCGAGAGGACAGGAGCCAACATCAATTTAAAATAAATTTATGGGCAGGAATAATAAATGGGCAAATAATAGGGCCCTTTGAACTACCAGCAACTCTAAACGCCGAATACTATCTGCATTTTTTAAGGAATGAGTTGCCAACGTTATTAGAAAATATTCCAGAAGACGTGCGGCAAGCAATGTGGTTACAAAATGATGGATGCCCCGCTCACTATGCGACGGCAGTAAGGGCGCAACTCAATGAAACTTACCCTGACAGATGGATCGGCCGATTAGGACCAATTTTGTGGCCTCCGCGATCTCCGGATTTAAATCCCTTAGATTTTTTTTATTGGGGATGTTTAAAAGACAAAGTGTACAAACAACGAATAACGTCGGAAGAAGAATTACGTCAGCGCATCCAATCTGCTGTATCAGAAATAAACAACAGCCATTTTGTCCGTCGGATAAGAGCTTCCTTTATTAGGAGGTGCAGACTTTGCATTCTCGTAGGGGGACGTCAGTTTGAACATTTACTGTAAAAACAAAATAAACGATTTATTTGTATTTTTTTTTTAATTTAACCTCCTAAGTTTTTTCATACGCTGAGATACCTAAACATTTTTAAGAAAATAGTTGAATTGTGCACACTTTTTCAATTTTATTTTATTTCGTAATTTTGCACCTCTGTCAGATTCATAGCAATATCTTTGTAACGACAAAGACTAGGCGTAAGTTTTATACCAATCTGCAAACCTTAGTAATTGTACAAGTTTTTAAAATAATGGTACACTTCGGTGTCATACAATTTTTTTACAGGAGAATTTTTCCAATTCTGGTCTTTTCATCGTAAAAACAAAACTTTTCAATTCAAGATTTTTTTTCTAAGGCAAATAAAATGTTATTTAAAAAAATGGTATCTTATAACACTAGTAAACTATTCAGAAATGTATGACAAAAATCACACCTAAATATGATACCATTTGCAGCAACAGCATTAAAAACACTGAATGCTGGTACAGAAAATAGTAAAAATCGAAAAAAAAAATTATCTTGGTTACCTTATGGGTTTTTTTTTTACTGTTCAAATTAGTTGTTGGAAATGAGGTAAGCTACCTACCCGTTACGTTTGATCCATTATTTACGGGACACCCTGTATACTTAAATAGAATTAATATATTTTGAAAAAAATATTTATTTTTATTTATAATACGAGATTGTTAACTTATTTAATAAAATAAAACTACAAAATACTGAAGTCCGCCATGTTCAGATAAACACCAATCAGAATGAATTACGTCACGCCCTTATAAATACTGTCACTGTCACATTAATTTCGTACAAACTGCGACGATCTTAGCATAATAATTGTTTTTACCTGCGTTTATTTCGTGATTCCGATCTATCTGTTGCCTAATTTTGTGTTCTTAAGTCATCACAAGAACAAATTAAGTCATGAAACAAGGATTTACCAAAGCAAACAGCTCTAATTTGCCTAGAGTTGATTTGTTAATGCTGGGGGAGTTCCTGGCATCAAACAAAGACTTCTGTTCAGCAGAATTTAGAAATGTAAAAACTACAATGTGAGTATATTATTAATAATCTAAATATAAAACGAATTATTTAAAAATTAAAATCAATTTATAAAATCTCCGCTTGATGTGTTTAATATTAGAGGTTATGTTATGTATGTTTCTATTAAATAACATATGCTTACATATCGATCTCTTTGTTTTAGATCCTCCAGGCCATCTTATGGGGATGACGCTGTAAGTTAGGTACAGTTAAAACGCGATGGAAATCTGTGCGTAGTTAAAGCGAAAATCTGTCCAGAACACAAGGTCCACGCAAAGTTGTATGGAGTGACGTTAATAGTCGATGAAGTGAATGAGTCAGTTCTATCAGTAGAGTGCCATGACTGTGTTGCATCACAAGGAGGCTGCAAACATGCCATAGCATTTCTTGTGTGGGTCCATCGCAGGAGTGAAGAACCATCTGTTACATCCACCGAATGCTACTGGTTAAAGTCTAAGCTATCCAAGGTTGGAACTACAATAAAATTTATCACTATAAAAGATTTATCCAATGGTAAGCCTAGCTTGCCATCTAATACAGGATTAGTTGAAAAATTTATTCAAGAAGGAAAGAAGAGGAAACTTCACAACTGTGAATTATTAAAATATGAAACTGATTATGTCAGTGATATGACAGACAAATTCTCGATGCACAAATTGGTATTGAAAATCAAGGAAAAGTCCTGTGACACTTTTTTGCAAAAACTGATATTGACTGATGCAGATGTTAAAAAAGTTGAGGAGGACACAAGAAACCAGCATCAAAGTTGTCTGTGGCACGAATTGAGATATGGTAGAGTGACAGCCTCAAGAGCATATGAATTTAGTCGGTGCAAAACTAGTGACGGAACATTGATTGCGTTAATAATGGGAGGAAAAATCCCAGATACACAGGCAATGAAACGCGGTAGAGTGTTGGAGGATGAAGTTAGGGAAACCGTCAGTACCAAACTGGGAAAAAGGATTAAAAAATGTGGCCTACTGCTATGTAAAAATTACCCCATGATAGCAGGATCACCAGATGGGATCTGTGAAGACAATATAGTGGAAATTAAATGTCCAATAAGTGCAAAGACATATAAAAATTATGTCCAAAATGGGAAACCAACAAAGAAATATTATGGGCAGATGCAGATACAAAATGTATTTGTCAGGTATTCACAAAGGCTATTTCTGTGTTGCTGATTGCAACTACAGTATAAATAAAAATGTAGAAATAATAAGTGTGAAATTTAATGATAAATATGTTTCAGACATTATTAAAATTTTAGTGTCTTCATGGAAAGATAATGTGTACCCATTATTGTACCAAAGTATTATTTAATTATAGGTAAATAAAACAAACAAAGTGAATTTGTAGTTTTATTTTTTTTAATCAAATTAAATCATAATATGTAGGTACATAAAGACATACATCATACAATATTGGCATGCAACAAATTAAACAACTTATTTAATTAAAGAATCCTGTATATTAATTAAACCACAGGCAATAGTAATGACATCATCAAGTACTCTTAGTAAATTATTATTGACACATGCATGTGGCTTTAACATATTGAATTCTCTCAACCGACGAATCACTCTCTCTATATGTATTCTTAAAGAAGCAATTTGTTTTGTTTCCCTTGCCTCATTCTTTGACAGCTTAGCCCCAGTTGTAACACTTGGAGGTCGCACTAATTTCACTCCATGTTTTAGTAAATAAGATTCAACATGATTGAATCCTCTGTCAGCCATCACGCACATGCCTGGTTGCAAATATTTAATAAAATCACACGATTCTACCAAACATGTGTCTGTAGTTCGTCCTCCATATCCAGGTGATACGTAATTTACTAACCCATTTGGTGTACAGGAAACAAGATATTTCACAGTGTTCGCTTTTTTATACTCTGACCAAGACAGAGATTGATTTAAGGCTTTCGAAGGCTTTTGAATTTCAATTTCTAAACAATCAATAATGCAAGTTACATTATTATATTTATGTCTAAACGCCATTGGTAAATTTCGTTTTATATTATCTTTATTTAAGTTTACAATGAAAGGACGCATGACACTAGCCAACAAAGGAATATTTTTTGAAAATATCTTACTGGCGTATGTTGAATTTATGGAAAAATCATCACCGAGCTGTGTGAATGGGTTGTTTAATCTAATTTTTTTAAGCACATAAGTAGATGAATATCAGGAATATTTGTGTATTCTTTAATTAAATCTATTAAGTAATAACAGTCTTTGGGGACACCAATGTAAAAACGTGGATTTCTACTAATTTTAAGTAAAGTATATTCTAGAATATATGATGTCTCTTTCTTTTTATCATCTTGTATCAACTCACTGCAATCTGAAGTTGATTTCGTTTGAAGAGATATTGTTGCTGGTGATGATCCTCTGTGTGTTATAGATAGTGTATAAGATATATCACTATCAGATTGGTCTTCTGTTGCAAATATATTTCTGTTTGGTGCAGTTGGCTTGATGTTGGTAGTGCATCTTGTAATCCTTATTGGTGATGTAGAAATAGATTGGAGATCAGGTTTCAATGGGGATGTCATCTGACTTACAAATTGAATTCCTGTTTGAACAGCTTTACTTCTGAACTTGTGTGTTATGTATACTTGGATTAATTTATCTGCAGTCTTATGTTCTTCTTGTGTTATATTTTCTATGTCTTCATGCACAACTGAAAAGTAACCACATTAAATAAATAATAATTAAAGTTAAGTATGGAAATAAAAAAAGACCTATGAAGTAAATGCTTATTCAAGAAGTATTGAGATTGCACTAATTTCTCCAACAAATATGTAATGACAAAGTAGGTACTTGTGTGGAATAGTCCCTAGCTATATTGTTTTTAATCAGTACTAGGTATTTAATTTTATTAAAACAGAGTAATAAACTGAGTTGATTTCCACTTAATGTAAACAAATGTGTACCTGGACTTCCAGATGATCTCTCTCCAAGTTCCAAGTGGTTTGTAATGATACTTTTCTCTTCTGAATCTTTTATAATTTCTTCTATTAATGTCTGTCTTTGTTTTTTTACAATAAATGGTCGTTCTGTATCAGATGTTCGTTTCCTTCTATCTGGGTGGCATTCAAATTTTGTGGGCATACACCCTGGTTTCATGCGAACTTGCGATACGGAACCCATTACGTGATATTCCATATAATTCTCCATACTATTAGGCAACTGGAAATTAGATAAAGTACTCATTGACAAAAAACTAGTGAATATTTCAAAAGATACCATATAACCTCAAAAAGGATTGAACTTGTTATTAACTTTTAGTTAATTAAATCAAGTCACAACCATTTAAAAATATACGAAAGAAAGTAAAAACTTACGTCAAAATGATCTTCACAGAAATAAATACATGTATTTAGTTTTATGGCTTTTGGATCTCGCCGAGCAAGTTTAAGCCACTTATATCTCGTTGTTTTGTTATTTGGCACGTAAACAAACAATTTGTTAGGGTTTTTTAATGTCGTATTAACGCACTGAGGGACCGCACAAGACTTATACACTTTCGAATTCATATTTAAATAAAATATATTAGATAATTTGTTGCTTTTACTCCTAGTGTTTACAGTGTTTACAAAGGCGTGACGTAACAAGCAGACGCCATGACACCAGTGATCGTTTTGACGCTAATTTATGAACTTATATTTAAAATTGCATTTTTTTTCTAAAAACCTTTATTTATTGCAGAAATAATATATTTTTTTGAAATAGTAGATACTGAAGAATATTATAGAACAGTTTCTCAAAATCAGTCATCATGCCTATTCTAATATCGTACGACACAATGTATATAGTTCTATAGCAATATTCGAACTGATTTAACTTTAGTGAACAATGCACGTGGTTTTGGTATCTACTGATTTACCACGGGTTGTAGTAAGTTCTGCTTGAATTTAGTTTTTGTCTTGATTTGTATTAGCCATTTACATTTACATTAGCCGGACAATAATGGGTTTTTATTGAAGATTAGAAAAAAATAAAGTAAACAAAGCAAAAGGAGTATGTAGGATCGTAGCAGGTGGCGTTCTGTAGTTTCTACCTTCCTCCCTAAGATGAAGGTGAGTTTATATATTTATGTATGTAAAACAAATACTACAACCTAATTTTCTGACCCTGGTTTTGAACACTCTTCCTTGGTCAGCAGTCACAGTCACAATGCTACCACAAAACCAACGAAGAAGTCTTGCTTTTACTCTGAAGGTTTCCCACTAAAGTCAGCCTTATGTAGTGCTGGCTGGCTATAATTTAGCGCGGGTTCCATTCGAACAGTCAAGCAAGTCTAGAACGGGGTGTCAAATATTTTATTAGATTTTTTTTTGTTTAGGAAAAAACAGTGCTAGTTTAGTCGCGAATATATTTTAAAGACGTTCAGTTTATTTAAACTTAAAGAAATCCTATCGTTGTTTGAATGCTTTGAAGAGCTCACCTAGCCCTTCACAGTACAGTCTGTAAAGCAATGCAGCATAACAAACTAATATTAAAATCGGTAGCAAATTAGATCCGTCTTAAATCATAGAAATAGGACACAAGCGTGCAATTCTTATCGTCGTGTGTTACCACTTCCCACTTAGACCAAAAGTAAGAAAAGTAATTGAAAACTCCGTGTTGTAAACCGGGAAGCGGGAGGCATTCTAAATTCTATCTTGAACACTTACTGCGTCAGTTAGTATGTGGAAATTAGCCATCTTCGCTGAATTACACTTACGACTTAATGTTCCGGGACATTTGTGTATTAATATAGCCATAGAGTAGAACTCCATCTAAGTAGCATAACCTAATTGGTATTGAGGTAGCCATTATAGATTGATAGTTTACTCGTAAACTCGTAATTAATTCATTTCTAATCTTTCCGTGCGTGGGTCTAAAAACTTGGCAAAAATATTGGCGAGGATAAAAATATATTTTATCATTTGCTTTGGCAATCAAAATAAATAAGAGTCTTCATGACTGGTGTAGGTATTCTAAGTAGTCAGTTTCCTAATCTCTAATCCTAACAATATATTCATGGCCTCACTTGGGAACACGGCAAGATGACGAAGATGAAATGAATACCATTGGGCATTACATTTTACCTCCAAATCCCTAGTTTTTTCTTAAAACATGATCATTTACATATTCATCATAAGCATAAGCATAATCAGCCCATAATGTTCCCACTGCTGGGACACAGGCCTTTTCACGGTGAGAGAGAGTGGGCTGTAATCTACCACGCGGGCCTAGTGCGGGTTGGTAGATGTCACATGTCTTCGATACTTATTTATCATTTCAACAAAATCATACTATTTAGTTCTAGAGAAGTCGAGGATATTTCCCAAAGACAAATAAGAACACAGGCTAGTCCAATACATGCTCTAAGTATGAAACTCATTTTGCCAAGTAAACAGAGTCGGCGCAATTTTCGTACACATGCAGTCTGAGCTCAAGACCATTTATTTGTTAAGGATGGGGGTCCGTGGGTAAATGTATCGCTCCACCCACATATTTAATGGGGTGGGCAGTATACTAAGTAGTGTCAAGGGGTTCTTGAAGTAATTAAATGGAGCTTGCGGGTTGCCTGAGGGCGAGTGTTTGAAGCGGGTCGGTCTTTAATTGTAGGATATGTATGATGTATTTTTGTGATATGTTTTGTGCGGGTTAGGTTAGAATATGGTCGATCTGTGTGAAAACCCAGTTTGAGATAGGTTAAAAAAGTACCATAACGATGACGCTGTGGCACTTTTTTAAACCAAACTAACTTTTACCCGATTGTACCACCGAGCAGCGTTGCTATGTTGCAGTTGTGTCTCCGGGATAGCAAATGATCACATACGGCATTGATGATTGCCGTCTAATTACACAAAAACCCACTGTTCACAAGAACCTCCTAAAGATCCATATAAATTGTCCACCACACTACAAACCAGTATACTCTATACGCGTGCAGTTGTACCGCAAAAGAAAAGTATTCGCAATATATTTATACGCCACCACAGTCGCGACCGCAGTGGATGCAATATACGCAAATGAGTTAGTAGAACAGTGGCCTGCGGGCTATAGTCTGTACTATTTATTAGTTTTGTAGTGTAGTACCATTCTGTAAAAGACAAAGTTTGATTGCAATAGAATCTTTCTCAAGCGAATAGGGTTGGGGCAAGCAAACACTACTGTTGACCGCTGTACTGTTCATCGCTAACTATCTTGAACAATTATAAAGTCTCAAGTGACCATAAAGAGGTAGCCGAATAACTTGTTGTTAAACTTCAAAAGTAAAATCATCGCGGATCCAAAGACATTTTATTATCTATGAAGATATATTTTCATATCAAACTAACGTAACTTCTAAATTAGACGAAATAACCTCTAGCTTGAAAATCAGTATCCTTTCATGCCTGAAATTATCAGTATTCAGTACCTATAATCTATTGACGGAAGTACACACATCAAAAGTGTCTAGGGATCAACATATATTTTTGCAATAACTTTTCTCCTGATTGATATTAATTAAAATTTTCTTTAAGGATTCATCAAATAAAGTGTTTTCGTTTGTCACAGTAACGATAAACCAAGTCACCTTTGCATTAATAAAGAAATTTGCCATTTTCCTAATAAAGGGATTTTTGACATTTGAACCACTAACACAAAAGTTCGAAAAAAAGACTGAAATAACAGTTTTCTTTAAAATTTTATTGGGTAACTTAAACAATTAATAATCCGTGTTTCTACCGCGAACACTAACAACACAAGAACATCGGTTTGGCATACTCAAAATGAGTTCATCCAAATCACGCTGTGGAATGGCAGCCCATGTTCGTTGCAACAACAAAAAAAGGTCTTCTTGCGACTGGATACCCTCCATATTTGGCAGAGCTCTTCTCTGTAGCATATCCCATGCATGCTCAATCGGGTTCAAGTCTGGCGACTGAGCAGGCCAGGGCAGGACATTGATGTTAGCTGCGGCGAGAGTCTGTCTTACAACTCTTGCGGTGTGCGGTCGTACATTATCATGCATTAACTGAAATAAGGGACCGATTTGCACTTGTAGAGGAACGATGACGTCTGATAGAATCGTCTCAGCATAAATTTGAGCGTTGAGGTTGCCTCTGATCCAAATCAACTCAGTTCTTCCGCCGATCCAAATACCCGCCCATACCATGATGGTTCCACCACTATAAGGATGGACTTCCTGGCAGGATTTTAATCGCTGTTGGCGTCCAGGGGTTCTCCAGTGTCATATACGTCTTGTATCCGGTCTCATACCAAAACGAGACTCATCAGAAAAGCACACGAAACGCCATTGTTCTTCTGCCCAATTTCTGTGTTCAAGAGCCCATTGATATCGAATCCTACGATTGTGCATTGCTATAGGTGGTACCCGTAGCGGTCTTCGGGAATGAAGGTTCACTTCATGCAAGCGGTTTCTGACTGTTTGGTCGCTAATTAAGTTCCCTGAAGAGTGATGAAGCCTCACGGCTAACATCATGGCGGTTATTGTTGGAGCTCTTCGAGTTAAGATTTGAATGTATCGGTCTTGTCTCCGTGTGGTGCAGCGATACCGTCCTCCATGGCGCTCAGCCACGGTACCAGTGCTTCGGTAACGTGTCCAAAGTCGACTGATAACACTCTGACTTGTATTCAGAGCTAAAGCCACAGTACGTTGCCGGGAACCAGCTTCTATCATTCCCAAGGCTCTGAGCATTTCTTCCCTGCTTAAATGACGTCGCCGCTCCATAATAACGTTGGTTTTAATCAGTAGTAGGGAAACAGTAGCACTAATAATGTCTTCAATGCGTTGTATGTTTTTATAGGGAAAATATTGACAGCTGATTTTCATCTTTTACTCGAATTTGATTCACAGTTCCTGATTCAAATTATGAAATGCACCAAAAAGGATCCATATAAATTTATAAAATCATAAATTTATTACAAAGCCACATCTCAATCTCAAGAAATCCGAATAAAAATGCTTGATCCCTAGACACTTTTGATGTGTGTAGGTACTACCTGCTGAGAGTTTATTTATTGACGTGAACATTGGTACTAAAATGATCGCAGGAATTATAATCATTTTTCTTGTTAGAAGACGAATGCAGTAATTATGTTGTTATTAGCACATACAAGTATACTACTTAGGCGTAAAGGATGAACCTTTTCACTTAACAATATTCACGGATAAGATTTAGACCTTATGGTTTCTTGACAGCACAGCCAAGAACGACAGATCAAAATCAATCCCAAACTCCATTAAACCAGTATAATCCATAACTTCCCTGAAATATTTGAAACACTCCTTCAGTAGTTTCAGCGAGTTATGCCCTGAAGGCGGAGTTCGTCCCAGCGCACGTCAGAGTCATCGTGTCAGAGGTGAAAAGGCAATCGTCGTAAAATTAGAGCCTCTTAGGACTGTCGGAAACTGAGTTACTGTGTGTTATAGATCTAGTAATGGAAACTAGCAACTGGTATTAAATTGTTGGTCTGATAAAGAAATGAATGTGCAGTTGTCTATTGAAGCGTTTATTGCTGGAAAGTCTGCAGTATGATGTTTTTTGTGTTGTTTATTGCAATAATAGATTTAAGTAAGTACATACATATTTACAACATAGGGTCCTAAATATGACAGTCATGGTATTGCAAAACCACACACACATAATGACGATTTTTGCGGCTATATAAAAATAATTATTTTTGGCAATCAAAGAAGAATTATACAAAGCAAAAAGAATGTGTAAGGATTGTAGCAGGTGACCTTAGTTAGTTCCTACCTACCCCCATGGGAATAAAGCATGAGTATACTACACGTGTAAGAAGAATAATTCAATAAGAATTCCCAATGTTACATGGAGTCATTTTTCAAGTTCCACTTATTTATTTAAGGGAAAAAGAAAGCAGGAAAAAGGGCAGAAGGAAACCCATAATGATCTAAATTACGAACACTCAATAAACATCCTCGGTAATCACTGCTCATTATTTCTCTATGAGACGAGACATGTAGCCTGTCAGTGTTTCGTCTCATTATTAAAAAAAAGGTGAGTTATTAGTTGAAAAGAAAATTTATTCTATGTTCCTCAAATTACACAGGACTCAGATGAACACCATTGTCACAAAAAAACAGCACTCTAAATCGCCCATCCTACATGGCTTTCTAGGGTTCAAGCTAAACAAAAGATCCAAACTAATATTATAAATGCGAAAGTAACTCTGTCTGTCTGTCTTTCTGTCTGTCTGTCTGTCTTTGCTTCACGCCTAAACTACTGAACCGATTTGTGTGAAATTTGGTACAGACATAGTTTGGAACTTGAGAAAGGACATAGGATAGTTTTTATTACAAAAAATAAAATAAAAAATAAAATTTATTCCGGACATACAGCGCCATCTATTGGTCAAGAGTCGGCATACAGTCAGTACTGAAAATTCATCGGAAAAAATTAAATAAATAGTAAAAAGGTATGAAAAAAATAATATCAATATAATAAAACTTTTAGTACAAAGAAAATGCCCGAACGGAGTATAGATAAATAATCCGAGTTGTCACTATGCTCGATAGATGGCGTTGGGATCGAAATAGATCGCGCTATGGTTTCGTTACACGCATTTGGTTGGGTATCGGCCGAGCGCTTCGGTACTGTCGTGGTTGTCGTGGCTGTCGCCGTTGTATTGCTCAATATGTTGATTTTTGAAGAGTTCCCTAGAATATCTTCCACATTTCATTTTTGAAGAGATCCCGCGAGATCGGGAAGAACTATGTGGGTAAAACCAAAAATCTGCCGGAAGTCACTATTCCACGCGAACGAAGTCGCGGTCAAAAGCTAGTTACCTAATAAACCTGAAATCCTCCCCACCCTATGCCAGGAAACAGGGGTGAAAATATATCAATCCAATCCATTTATACCACTGAAATATTCCAAGCATTCACCCCCGCTGAGCTGGCCCACTGTCGGCGTATTATTCCGTTGGGACAAAGCTACAAAATTGTATGAAAACACGCTTTTAAAAAGCCTTTTGGTTCGTGAAAGTATCAATAAAATCACTTCAAACATATTTGGAAAATATGGAATCGTAAATGAAGTTGAATTATTACTGATTACTTTGGATTCTGCAAAAGAGTGGAGTTAAGAGGAAGTATACTTTTTAAATCCATTTTCATTTTATTTTGTTTTCAGTTTGTTTTTGTACAGTTTTGTATTTCTTTATAGTCTTGTATTTTGTATCGGAAGGAGTTTTGGGAAAAAAGGTTATATAACTCTGTCGAATTAAAAAAAGATTTTATCATTTTTTCAAGACATCCACTGCTGGACACAAGCGTCCGCAATCTTCGCCACAACGACAGCCGCTCTATTTTTAAAAAATCTCGCTTTATAAACTTAGGAGAAGTTAGCTATCAATAATGTCAATCCGTAGCATCAGATGGAATGATAGCCCACTTCATCTAAGTTTTTACGGTAAGATTTTTACAGAATAGACCGTCTGGTCCTGTGCTTTCCACACCCAATAGATTTCCACGACCTTCACCCGGTCATTGGTGTACCTTGTAGAGGACCTTCTAATAGTATGTAGCAATATCGGTAAGTAAGTGTTACTCGTTCCATCATAGACCTCATCCATCGCTTTCTCTCAGGCGTGATATAGATCAAGAGCAGGCCCATTCAACAATAAACATTAGATGTATTTATTTGTTATTTATTTATATATACTTTATTGTACACCACAAAAATACATAAAAAATAGAATTATCGATCACTAAAAATATACAATTGGGCGGCCTTATAGCTTTCTGCGATCTCTTCTATTAATGTATGTGTGGCAATGTGTGTTATTTACCTGAAATAAATGAAATTAATTAATATATTTAAAAAAAACTCAGACTCCTCTCTTACACCACTTTTTGAAAACTGCTTTCGCTAGACCTGGCATATTGATATATAAAATTTTATACATCAATGACCTGCCATATTGGATGAAGTGAAAAATAGGAGTTTTGCAAAGAAAAAATTTAACTTCTTTACAAAAACATGCAAAGTTCTGAACGTGCAGAGAACTAAAATGCAAATTATAGCCACGTAACAAAAATCAGGTCACATCGGCAAAATTGCAAAAGTCGTTAAAATGCACATAAAATGCATTTCATTCTGCGCATTTACATATATTTTTTCCAGAGTTTAAAACTTGGACGAAATTTTAAGCAGAGAGATTTTTGGTTTTGTATCTACACATATTCTGTGATACGAAATGTAAAGTACTCACATACTCGTAAGTAGAACTTCTTTGGCAACGTTCAAATATCTGACATTATCACATTATTACAAACAATACTTCGAACAAACTTCTGAACGCTCACAGTACATTTAACGTGAAAAACACAATACTGCCAACATTAAAATTACAAGTGTTTTCTTCATCCCATTCGTACACAAATTACTGTATGCCCATGTGAAGATATCGTTATACCGCCAAATTTCATTCCCAAATACTTTTTAAAGCTATAAAATTTTACATCAGTTCCAAAACAACCCTTACCAGCTTGAAATAAGTCCGAGTTCAAATCAAGCTTGAGTTGGCAAACGGTAAACGTTATCTTGGCATAGCTTGAAAGGGATGTTTCGGTTCAGAATTCTGTAGTTTCAGTACGCTTTTGGACGCTGCACTGTTCGGACGCGTGTCGTTTGTTGCGGGCCTCGCGAAATAAAGTTCGGAATTTAAAAAGTTTTGTTTGTGATGTCGGACATATTGGATTTTTCGTTGGCGTTGATTCGTTGCTCTTTTTTATTTTGAAAATGTGGATGATATGATTCAGCCTATTGTGGATTTTGCAGGTAAGGCTTTAAAAAGAGAATTTTGGGCTTTGCATGATAATCGCATGTTCACGCAACAGGCTTAGTACTACATTTTTTATACCTTCATGGACCTTTTTGTTGTAATTCTGAATGTCTTGGTATTTGAAAATGGAATTAACATTTTGTCTTTAATTTTCACTCGTTATCGTAACGTAGAAGTTGTTGTTCAGTAAAACATAATCTAATTCTGAATTTAAATCCCAAAAAACAAAAGACGAACGGTATTTTATAATATTAGCTCTTTGAGATCAAGCAGTTTCCTTATTATCTGAATAATTTATTAATTTCGTAACAATAATTTATTGTATTGTGTTCGAACAAATGTTTGAAGTTATATCAAACATTTTCACTCTACTAGGTATGTTCAATGAAGTGTGATTTTTTATCACTAGAAAGTTACCATAAGACTTTCATACAAAAGTTCGAGGCCCTGCTGGGCGTCAATTTTCCCGAAGGATGCTTGACGAATATTATAATTCTTATCAATGATTTCATACGGTCCGCTTAAACACTGACAGATTAAATTGAGGGTTTGAAGGAAATAAACATTAAGCCAGAAAAATCGAATAATCTTCCCTTAAAGTGTCTGCTTTGAATAACCCTTCAAACTGCTAAATGGCAACAAAATTGCCCTCTAGCAGTTTTCACTGTCCCAATACTTATTAATTACCATACATTATCAACCTAGTCCATTTCGCAAATCGTAGCCTAATTTGACCACCTGACGTTAGAGAACGCATTCTGAAAGTTGACAGCATCGCAAATAGCTATCAAATGTTTCGCTGTTTTGATTAATTTTTCAATATTACTAAATGAAATGATGAAATATAATGTAGTGCACTCAAATATTGATTCAGAATTGTAATAATATAATATCGTTCGTATCATTGAATACTGAACTTGAAATATAAAAGAAAAATATTTGGTAGCTTTCTAACTTTCTTTCTTTTTCGGGGTGACTACCGAGATGACGTTTAATAGAGAAGTATGGAAGAAAAATACATGTTGCGCCGACCCCAAATAAATTGGGATTGTGATGATTTGGTAACTTTCTAATTGCTTTTTTTACACCTAAAACTAAAATAAGCAGTCGATGATGATCCACTCTTGCCCAGAAACAACCTCATCATTTGTAACTTGAAAACTTGTATTAAATAAATAAAATCGTTTATTTCGACCAACATAGGCGCAACAATTACGAAATTTTAAAAATAAAATCGCATACAATATTAAAAAGAGCATAAACATACTACATACTTAGATAGCCCAGTATGTGAACCATACAGCAATGGTTCAGGTACTGGCAATCAAACCTCCTGCGCGAATGCCCTCAGGATTCCGCTGGTGCTAGCCCGAACCCTGCGCACCAGGGTTGTGTATCGTTTTCACATAGTAGAATAAAAACAGTCTACTTGCGACTCGGCGAACATACCTGATGCGCTACAGAATCGGGGCAGCCCCATCAGCACTGAATGTATTATTATATTGAACACGCAAGGCTTTGTACTGTCTGCTCGTGTATGAGACCTACAGGCTGCTCGTGTAGAAAGATCTGAACAATGTTGTTTTCACTTCAGTGGTACAACGAGCAAACCTGCGGGCCATCATATTCGCCCTTACAGACAACGCCCTGCGTTCTCGTTCTATGTCTGCATCATCTTTCAGATCAGAGGACATCATATTGTGTCCAAGATTATTTAAAATATTCCACCCTCTTCAGTGGTGTTCCACATAATTTTATGCCAGGTATTGTTGTCGGACATTTTCCTCTGGCCTGAAAGACCATGCATTCACTTTTTCTGACATTATAATTCAAGCCATGGCTGTGAGCGAAGTTTTCACACATGCTCAACAGTTTTGAAAGGCCATATACAGAAGCACTCAGCAGTACCATGTCGTCCGCGTAACTGATATTATCTCAACATACATCATCAATATGGCAGCCGACACGGGTGCTGCTGAGCTCCTCTATCAGCGCGTTGACGTACAAGTTCGAAAGTTTGGGCAAAGTTAGCCCCCCTGCCTCACCCCACATTCCAACCTGTACGGCTCGGAATATGCACTCGTCCATCGCACGACATTAACTTGGTTATGATACCAAAATAGAACCTCTATCTTCTATTGGGAAACACACTATTATTACCGTTACCCAGCCAATCATTTCTCGTAGTATTTCCCTAGATAAGTAGGGGTCCTTTCAAACTAGATGTCGAATTTCATCCTTTATATAGGGAGATATTGCCTTCCGAACGCCACAAACCAATTAATTGGGATACCCTACACTAAAGTTGACCTATTTCTGCTAGTTTTATTTCATTTAACGACTGTTAATTTTTTACGTATTTGGGTGTCATCGCCACCTGTATCAAATAAAATCTTTCACTTTTAACCCTCGGGATATAATGTCAGTGTAAATACCTTAAACGCAACAAAGCACTATAGAATAGAGTATAATATATTTATTTGCATTGAGTTTAGAAATAATGTCATGTTTATCGCCTAGGGCTAGGGCATCCACAGTGTAAAAAGTACGAAGTGTCAAAGAAACTTTTCAAGGTTGAAAAAAAACTTCACTTGTTAACATTAGAAGTGTCTGAATATATTTTGAGATTGAAAGTAAAATATCCTTCTTTGTTTCACAATCTTTGGGGATTCCTGTCAGAAGTTTGAGCTTATGTAAACGGAGGCGTGGTTGCAGAAGTTTTTAATCGGTTATAATATCTAGGAAAACATTGTAGCAGTTTATTCATAATTGTTTCGAGCAACATTACAGAAACATGACCATTAATTACAAAGTTGTCTTGATGACCAGTTTTTTTTAAATCTCATGACGTGTGTTGCAGGGTTCCAAAGGCAATAGCTATAGCGATATCAGACGCTACGCGAGAAGAGTGGTACGCACGACACTTACAACATTACATAGGAATGAACGTTCATCGGCTTCTTTCATTTCATTTTTCTATCATTCGATGAATGATGCCGAGTGCCGAAATCCAAAATTCAGAGTAATTCATCAACTTGTCCTACATGCCTACGGCCCATTTAGGACGGCTTGCAGAAAATCAAGGATCGGTTCACTAATGTCTCAATTTTCTGTCATTGCGACCAAAAGAATACCGCTAGAAAAAAAGTCGTCCAATGATACAATATTTTAATTAGGTCAGTCCTTACCTAGTCAATGGGAACCAACTCTAATTTGTACAACTTACGGAACAAGCTCTTCTCATTATAGCTTCGATAGGCTGGGTTGATTTACATAGGTAGGTACTGACCCATATTTTCACACAAATGAAACCACGCGCAGTCATCACCCACAAATAAGGCAAATTCCACATTCAACCCCATCGTAAAACCAGAATTAGCACCAATGATAATAAAATTTAATTCAAATTAAAATATGTAGCATTGAAGCCATAAAAATTTATGGGGGTTTAAAACCGCTGTAACTTTGATGGGGGCTAGTGAAATGGGGGTATTATTTAGTTGTATTGTACCCCAAGCGTTTATTTGGGATAACAGTTAAATATCAAGTATGTGCATTAATAATACGCTTCATAAAATAAGATATTCCCCAGACGTCTGTGGCAAATTCAAGTTTTTACTAAGGCCGCGTTCACACGAACGGTATAGTCAGCGGCCCCCGATTGTGAACAAGCTATTAGATAGACTAAGATCTTAATTGCGTATTGTCGGATGGAAAAGCAGTAAACTGCGTGCGCAGTTTACTGCTCACAGTCGACGGCTGACATGACGTTTGGTGTGTACACAGCCTTTTTTTTTTTTTTTTTTTTTGTTGCGCGGTGGAAATCCTCATGGACTTCCTCCGTCGTGGGGGGGACAGAGGGGCATGCCGGACTCTTACCGGCTAAAACCACCGCGGTGTTCCACCTCTACCTATGGCCGGGGGTGCGGGATTCGCATAAGCATTCACCCAGCCTAAAATTTTTACTTGGTTTATTTTCTTATTAGATCTCCTTTCTGATAAAAATATCAATTCGACAGTCTAAACCCCGATTTCCTAAAACCGTATCAATTCTTTGAACTGTAAATAGCTGTTCACCACATCCAACATGGGCTTAATGTTGAATGTTGTGATTGATCTCAGACAGAAATACGTAACAACAGCCAGTAATATCACGTCTCTAGGAAATCTTCTTTTGTTTAGTACTACAAACACTCACTAAACCGAAACTATCAAAAACAGCTTTAGAAACCTGATACACAAAAAATACACTTTAAGCTCTGGTCTCATTGAGGCGAAACCGGCGTGGGATTCGGGACGTGACTGTATGTATCTATTGTTTTAGTGATTTGGCTTTCACGTGAATATTCGCGCCAGTTTGATCACCTCCATACAAGTTTGTTGACACAGTCAGAGCGAACGTATTTCGTCCCGCGTCGCACGTGGGATTCGCTTAAGTTTGGCCACAGCTTAACCTAAAAGAAATACTAAAAAAACCTATCTAGTACAATCGCCCACATTCACTACCTGTTCACGTTCCAATAATGATTGAATTCACATCGCATTATATTGAGCGATTTAACCGCAATTGTCTAACAGAAACATGTAGGTATACAGCAAGTGATGGACGATTATCTCGCGATTGTATCGATATAGCGTTGTAGTAAACACATATAAAGTCTTTTCAAATCCTTGTTTCCAATTGATGTTATTTCCACTAAGTCGAATATCAACTTTAGGCTAATGTAAATTAAGCAGATTTTAGAATGAATACTATTGGAAAGGTCAGAAGAATGTTTGGAGTTGCGGCGCAAACTAAACTTTATGTGTGGGTATTAAAAAGTTGTTTGACCTGAAACACATATTTGATTACATGGACTCCTAAAAGGCCAAAAATAGAAAATACCTTCTAAGACCAAACAGATTTCAATAATCATTAATTCATTGGATGCGATCAATACAAAACAGAAAATTGTAAAAATCTGTAAAGGAAGTCAATCATTACTGAAGTAATGCTATCATGGTGTGTATAGTAATGCGATGATGTAATTTTGTATTACCCTTTCCTCCTTCCGCTTCTAAAATAAAACCTTATTTTAAATTCGACTATTCACCCATATAGGTCGTAGAATTACATCCGAAACAATACTTCATTGGCACCGACGTGAATGGCGCGATATGTCCGCTTTAACACATTACACGATTTAAAGCGTTTTATCTTGAATGCGGAGGATTTCTGCACACTTTTCCTTAAGCACTTTGAAGCGCTGAAAAATATTATGATTGTGGTATTTACATAGAGATGTTGCTAAGTGCTTGGAAGATAGTTTTGAAATGATAATGTAGAACATTTAGGATGTAGTTATGTTAAGAGTAATGTCTTTAGAACTAGAAGGTTTTAGGGATGCGTTTTAAAAATATCAGGTTCCAGGATCCAAAACTAAGATAGTAGATTGTTTGCCAAGGGAGCAAACAACAATTTTGAAGGCGAGAGTGTTTCTTTAGCGTGTCGATGGCAATCTAAATGGACTCGGCCCAGAATTTGGCTAAGTGTTTGGCGCCATCACTAGCGTCCATCAGTTAATTTTCCTACTGATAACAACACATGCGATGAAGGAAAACATCATTAGGTACCCCAAACTTAATAACGTACAGATATAGTCAAAGGGTAGGCAAAAGAGCTGCAGTACACCTACGTTTCACGAGTTTAGTTATAGTCATGTGTAATACGGGTGAGGCATGAGGATGTTGTCCTTAATCGAGAACAAATCCAGACTCAGGGCTGCTAGTGAGTGTTTCAGTTGGCAAAATACCTCACCGAAGCATACCTACTTTAGTCGACCTGATGATCGCAACCTGCTCCCCCCTTGCGTTACATACTTTCAATCACAATCCGACGGATTTTAAAGGAAATTGCTTACCTATCCATTGCTTCATATGTTTGAAAAATTCGCCTGCTTGACATCGTAAATCACGCAATGATTGTTGTTGAATTGACAAAATTAAAGGTATTACCATGGCCATGACATTGCCTTTGGCATTTTAAGTATGATATGCAATTACTCTAATTATAAGTCGCATTCGCAACCACTATAACAACAATTCAGTATTTATTATTTTTTGCAGGATCAATAAAATCATCGAAATTTTAATTGCAAATTGATACCGTCACCATGTTGCTCAATAACCTGTCAACTCATTCCTGTCGATAAACGGAACAAAGCTGTCACTGTAGCCTGATTATCATAATTTTGTAGCTTAACAACATTATTTTATACTGTCAATCCGTTCTTCCGTGATAAAAGGAAAATAAGATGTTTTCTTATCGGAACATTTTTGGAATGTCTCAACTGAGAAGAGGGTAAGAGGACGGACAGACTGGCGTATAAATAAAATAAAAACTACATTTTCAAAAATAGTTTTAGCAGCGGCCAGTATCATAGCATCAGTCTGTAGTGCTATTCTGTAAAGTTTACTTCAAACCTCACGCAAGTGACTGCCCACAATTCGAAATCGAACTCTTTTGTTTTCAAAGTATCATCGCGGATTTTTTAATCATTTCGACACAACCGTTCGATTTTTGAATTTCATGGCGACAGTGTTTTTTTTAATATCTCGTTTGTCAGTTGTTTCTAGTATTGATTTCACATGACGGTATCTTCTCTCATTAATTTAGGGATCTCTATGTGGCATTATATACGTAGAGAAAAACAACGTCACACTAACATTATGCAAAATACTGTCTCATTATTAAGTATAAAATCCCATGAGCACCACCCAAAATCTGAAACCGCGCATGCAATTTCGACCCAAATTTCACGCGGCATGCTCCTAAGTTGATAAGAGAACGATCGAGACTCATTTGCATAGATGAAGTCCTTAATTAGCAGAATAAGGGGCTCAAGACGACATCCAACGTCGGTTTCAGATTAAAGCCTGTTAAATCTACAATTCAAATCCCGCAGTGGAATTCAAATGAAGAGACTTTAGAATAACTTCGCGTTGGTATAAGTAGTAAGTAGAAGTGAGGAATGTTCAGCGTACTGCTGTGAAGCAAGTTGTCCGCGAGGAACTAATTTCATGTGGTGTGGACTTGGTCTTATAAAAGGCTTCTGTCTTATTACAAAACAAGTTCTAACTTTGGTCCAAGTTGAACCCTGTCATCCAGTGTTTGAATTTGAACCTTACGACTGTAATAAAGTTCTAAATACAAAATTGACAACTTAGACTCGGATTTCAAATCTGTTTTTTTTTTGTATTTAGAACTTTAACATATTATGGCCGATTCCTATAATTTACGGGCCGTTATTGGTTAAAATTAAGACTCTTGTATATTTACCAATAATGAAGCAAAGACCTCATAGCTTTGCACAGTAGACCCCCCCATATGGAAGTAGATATCACAAGTAAAATTAACATACGAATCTATTTATATGCCCAGTTTGGCAATAATAAATGCTATCATAATGGCAAACAAAACTATTCGTTTCTGTTTATAGGCACCGAGCATTAGTCGAAATAAAGTTAAAAGTTCAAGAATTGCTCAAAGGTTTAAAACATTTGAAAATAAAAAAACCTCGTTTTTTGTTATTAAGAGCGTTTGAGCTTGAATCAAACACTTTCAATTCAAATTCTAGCCACATTCATAGACTTTGCTCGCTAAAAATGTCAATAGCTATTAACCAACTATTAACAGGAATGAGGAAAATGTCGTAAGGAAAGTTCTGAGTATGAATGTCGATGGCTATAAGAGTAGAGAAAGACCAAAGAAACGATGGATGGACTGTGTGACTGTGAATGATGACATGGTTAGAAAGGGGGTGACTGTCGAGATGGCGGTTAATAGAGAAGTATGGAAGAAAAAGACATGTTGCGCCGACCTCAAATAACTTGGAATAAAGGCAGGAGAATGATGATGATGAAGACCACCTACCTACTAGATTTTGACTGCTTTACACACCACTAGTTATAAACTTGAAAATGCCCTCGGCTCAAATTCTTTGAGCAGTCGATCCCGTGTCACAATCCTTTTTTTATTTTTATTTTTTTTTTGGATGGGAAATCTTCTAATGACTCCTCCCGCTCTGGGTGGAGCGGAAGGGAGTGTCAGACTCTTACTGACTAAAACCCACCCGTGTTCCTTCCTTAGCCCTTTATGTTCCGGGGCAGCGGTAACCCTTTCGGACGATCCCGCTACCCCGGGTGTCACAAGCCTTATTTTCGCTTGATATCAATTGAACTCGCCTCTTAGTTTCCATTTAAAAGACAAAGGCTTCTTTCTATGCAAAAAAGAACAAGCGTGGTGATTTACCGCGCTATTGTTTACAGCGTGTTCACTAAGCTCTCAATTTAAATTTATTCACCGTAATTTCATCTATAGATAGGTGAAATTCTTAAAACTATAAATAAATTGCTTTTCTGGTCTGTGTGTAATCACACACACAGACCAGTTCTTCAAAACATGTCAACAAGATTTGATGTGGTTTTCATTACCATTTAGATCATTTATTCTGGAAGGTTTACGTGTATGTATAATACATTAAAATTTAACTTAGATATATCACAGAAAGATCGATAATTTGACATGTCGCAGGCATCGCTGCATTGCACCCTCGCGAAAGTGGGGCGGGTAGAGGGCACTGTCTTAATTTTTTTGAAAATGATTATATGTCACACTGATACCAGATTTTAAGCCAAATACTTTATGCAAAGGGCCATCTCACCTGCATGCTTTTATCAAATCAAAAGTAGGTCGTATCATCACCAAGCCTTCACAAAATCGCTTAGAAGAATCCGCTACAAAGCAACATGATCCCTAAATTTGCCTAAAACCTCATTCGCTAAGGGAACCATCTACCTAGATGAAGCTCTTAATTAGCACGATAACGGCTACCGTTCGGGACATCCAGCATCGGTTTTAGATTAAGGCCTGTAAAATCTCCAATTCAAATGCCGCCATGGAATTCAAATGAACGGAGGCCATACTAAGTGTCGCATGATTTTGTGCACGAGAATTTCAGGCCAAATCGTTTTGTTTTATAGAAAGATTGTATTTAAGTTTACTTGAAACTTTGCATTTAAAAAACAGTTTAGAAAAGGCGATTATTGACCTATCCAGGTCAAAAGATATTTCTCATTTATTATTGTGATTCTCTTACGTTGTTTCGCTTATAAGAATGTCCATAAGGTCTCGAATTATCTTTAAAAATACGGTTAACCGGTCGTCCATGGACAAAGAGTAAAGAAAAGGGACTATTATAATCTATCTAATAAGACTTATTATAAGAGAACCTATTATTTTCTTATAAAAGTAAAGGCATACATTAAAAGCAATTTACAGCAATCTAATACTTGAACTACGAAAACCGCCCTTATCACTACAAAATAAAGCCGCTATCTACATTATTTTGTTACTAGAGTCAAGCGGTTAACTGTTCATATTTAAAAATTGGAAAAATTACACTTTGTAGAATGCCATTGATTGCCTGAAGAGTGAAAGAAGTAAGCGTGGAAACTAATAACGTGATACAAAAAGCCCTCCATCCGGAATTTGGAGGTCAAACTCTACGGAAAACACGCACTTTTAATATTGCTACTCAGAGTCTAGGGCTAACTCCATGGGTCCAGGGTTTGCCGGAGGCCGTTCAACGCATACTGGATAGTCAGCCCCTTAACCACCCAGTTAACTGGCAAATAAGAAGTATAATAGAAGGCACATGAATTGAGACATTTTCAGCTTTGTTTTTGGAATGTCAATGTATTCAGACAGCTCTTGTACAGACCTATTGCAGACTTATGTGCATAAGTGCTGGTGCTGCTTGCCATCATCGTGGGCAGTATGTTTTTTCCCATCTTATAACATAAACAAATAAAGCGGGGTTTTTTGCAAGTTGAACTATCCAGTTAATATAAAATCCTAGATTTTTCCGTATCCCTTTGACAAAACAGTTCTAAAATAAGAGAGATAAAACTCGATTGCTAAATACCTCGTAATCCGTGTTTATGTCGTCATTCTGAATCAAATCACGTTTCCTTTAAGATCCTTCATATAAGTGTTTATGGAAATTATCATTATTTAAAAATCACAAAGAAGCTATTACATAACATTTTGTTTATTTATTTCTTTAATTAAAACGGTTTAAAACCAATTACAGATATTATAGACACAGTTTGTATACCACGGGTATATACACATAATCGAATATAAAGTCATCAAGTAAAAAGTTAACAATACTTTTATACATCCCTCTCACAGTAGGTACCTACTTCTGACATGCCGACAAAATCTTCGTCCATTCGTATGCAAACAGATCATTTGTTGGATTAGAGTCCAAGAGATCATTAAGTGCGGTCAGAGTACGTGGTACTAGGGACATAGCACGCACAGACAGACACATGCTAATGGGTGCGTTAAAGGAGCCTCCAGTAGCGACGAAATATGTGACATCCCAAACTTCCTGACCGACCAATTTTTGTACCACAACATCGATCAACCTTTGTCATTGTATCACGTAGCACTGCTATAACCTTGTTTAGAATATCAAAACAACATAAATATAACTTTATATGCGTACTTATAGTCCAATTTATTCCGAAGTTCGAATCAGTAGTACCATTTTTAGTTCTTACCGTCTTCAAAAAGAAGGTGATTCTCATTTCGTATTTTCATTGTGATTTTTTTTTTGTATGATCAACACAACTACTTACCTAGTAAAGTAAGACCCAGTTGACATTTTTTTTCCATACAAAACGACTGTCTTGCATTTAACTATTGGAGCAGGTTCCATGCATAATTCAAGGTGTGGTGGGATCTTATTGAGGAAAGAATTTTGCAAATTTTTCTGATTAAGAGCAATTTAGCCCCTCAATTATCGTAATGTTAGCAATAAAACCATTCCTACACGAGATCCAATCGTGAACAGTTAGTACGCCACAAATTTAACCAGAGTAACGTTGGAGGTTGAATTTCAAGCGAGCCCCGCGACTCGGTTCATCGTCTTGCTTCGAAATTTATTTCTGGTTTTTGCATCAACTTCTCGTTTGTAATAGGTTAGGAGATGGCTTTGTCTGTGGGTTCTATTTTTAGGTGGGAAAGTAGGTTATGTTTACAAGTTTAATTAAGGTACAAGTAAATAACACCTGCATCCCGATTGCGTAACACACACATTCACAATCTGAACGATTTTGAAGAAAATTTCTAGTCCATTGCTTCATAATGTTTGAAAAATTCGTCTGCTCAAAAGGAAAGGGATTGCCAACGTAAATGTCTTACTTTGTACTTTAGTACTATTTTCGGTTTAGTGAGATGTTTTGAATTAAGACAATAACAATAAACAGTGATCTTTACTAAGCAAACTCACTATCATGAAAATTATTTCTAGCTTTAAGTGCCGTTTCTTGAAAAAGTCTAATTCGAAAGTTTAAAATATAAATACTAATGGGTTTGTGAAAAAATCGAAATCAACCGAAAAATATTATTTTTACTTTTCCAAAAACCCTTAAAAACATCATGTAGATCCTTTATTTAACCATCATCCCTATCTCCCAGATAAAACATTAGGTATACAATACAATCCCACAGCGGCGATTAGACCAATAAAAACCCGATTTAAATGTTCTTCTAAGACTTAAAATTAACGTTCCGCCGATAATTTTACTTTAGGGACCCTCTTGGCAGCTTTATTACCTTTTGTGAACAAAGCTTGTTGATTTTATCGTACTCCTTAACTTGAACAAGAGATTTAAAGATACCTACTGGTAGAAATTTCGATACAGCTGGCGATTTTGCGGAAATTATCAGATTTCAAAGTTGTGAAGTTCAGTATTAAGAGTTAAAGCCATGATCTGTTGCGAGAAGGAGATGGAGTTATGCTCGATATTTGACTTGATAAATCTACGAAGTAAGTAGAGAAATATTGCAATAACAGTTAGTGAGTTAATCTTAAAACAAGTGAATTCGTTTTCAGTGTGCGGTCACTCGAGTGTTGTTTTATTGTTGAACTAAGTACACAAAATAGTTTTCTTGATAACACGAGACCTCAGATTTATTAAACATTCCAAAGAAAATCATTAATTTCCGTAATACGAGAAACACAGAAAAGTTCCAAATATAGGACATTAGAAAGACATTACAGTCAATTGTTCGGTTTTTTTTATACAAACACTTTTGGCAATAAACAATACTTCGGCAGTCGATAAAAGAACTTCCCATTTTTACTTTTTCTTTATCACCTGGAGCAGTCGTTTAGAAAGCTACGTACAGACGCGTGTAATATATAATGTATGTATTGTGTTGTGTAACACGTAATAGTGTGCGGCTGTCGTATGCTATCCACACTAATCTCGTGAAAAACAAAACACCGCAAAAGAAAAGTGTTCGCGAGCGTCGAATCGAGCATTACATTGTAATGCCACCAACACGCAGAATTCAAGTTACATTACACGATACATTATGCCGGATACGAGGCTTTACATTACACGCGATTGCTCCCGGCGCGCGGCGGTGAAAACTCACCTTAACCCAACTTTTATTTTGGAAATATGCTGAGAACAAACTGGCCGTTTGTATTTTTCTTATGAATTTTTCTATTGTTTCGAATAAATGTCTGTGGTTTGACAAGGTTGTGAAATGAACTTCCGTGTCTTTTGTTTGAGTGTTTTGAAGATTATTGCGAACTTGTTTATTCAGAGTGCTTTCCGTTTTAGGAAATATTTTATTTAATACATTGTCGGATTCGTATTTTATATAGCTGTTGTGGTTTTGTTTGGCTGGCATCATCGTTATAATCATTCTGCTGCCCTTTTGCAGGTTTATTTGAGTTTGGCGCAGTAGTTACGCGTAGTAGTTACTAGGAGTTTATTTTACCTAACCCCACCACATTCTTGTATCTCTATCTGCCGTCTTCATACTGTACACTGTTCGTTTCTTATTTCATTGCTAATAATAATTTTGAGTTTCAAAGTAAGTACTTTTAGACCTTTTTGTTTTCTTATAGAGTTTTTCCGACAACATCCAAACCTGGAAAACGATCTATTGGTTAGATTAGGTTAGATACTTATTCTTTTTAGTGCATGGTAACACGTAGCACAGAACAAAATGGCTCAAACACGGCGCCAACTCTCCACATTCAATATTTGTTATGAAAACAAAATGCTTCTGTTATACGCACCAACTACCGATGAAGTTAGACATGGTTATAAAAACAACTAAATTACATTATTTAATAATTCTGTGAAATTAATCTCCATTTTACTCGTGCATTTTGTAAGCTAATTCTTCGAATTTTCGGCTCTCAAACCGGTTCATTTCTGTTTCTAGAAATCAGATCATACAAATTAAAATTCGACATGTCCTAGATTACTACTTAGTGAGAAATGGCGATTTATAAAAGCGAGTGACTCGAAAAGCGGATTTAAATTACGGATGAGTCTTACATAAGGCTATATGCTTACATAAGGTGGGATTCAACATAAAATTATCTATCTTTCTGTCGAGGTGATAATGGTATATTTCGTTCATAGCCTCAGATATATGCTGTTAAAGTTAAGACTATCGACAGAGCTTCAACTTCACTTCAGACAAAACTGTCATGTCAAAAATTAACTTTGAAGTGGTTTAGGTTTTTTGATTATGGCAAAATAATGGTCTCTTTGTAGGTGAATTTTTTGACAAAGTATATTTATTAAAATGTGAAAATAGCAAATTATGAGAAAGAGAAAATTGATCAAAGGACTATTATCTAGAAAACTGTTAATTTAATATTGTTTCCTTTTTTGTACCAATCTAGCAGTGGCGAAGGTACCATACAACTCGATTCCCACCGGCTTCCCTTCGAAAATTCTGAACATAACCACTCTATAGTCAATTCATCATTGAAATTTTCTTTTGGCATTTTTTTTTTGCTACGGCCTGCCTTGGTCATAAATTCACCCTTCGCCACTAAATCCAGTAAGTAATATTGTGTTACTGTACTAATACTTCAAAGGAAAGAAGGTATTGCTGGTAATGATCAAATGAAAAGGAATATTGTTAGCGAAAAACAAAGCTTATTTTATGCCATTTTATAATATGTTTCTAAGTGTCATTGTGTTTTTCCATCAGGAATTTCTTAGTAGCAACCCTAGATTTGTGCCCAGTTGATGGCTATCGGCTCGCCCCTTATCACCTACACATAAGACTTGGACATAACTTACTGCCGACATGTGGGTGTCCTGTGTACACCTCTTCTTAGGGGTCTTGAGGGGTCTCAGTGAAAATAGGCGTGATGTGTCGTTAAAATGTTTTTATTCACTAGTAAGTAAGTCGCACATAAACTAATTTCTCTCAATTCCAATGATCTCCTGTAATAACCACTCATTTATTCACCGAATTCTATCCAATTTGTCATCCAATTCGGATTAATTTCGTAAACTGTTCCTCTAAGTTATTCCATAATCGAATTTTCGACCTTTCGTAGAAGTTACTGGCATTTAAAAGTTTCAGCAATTTATTTGTGCTAGATTGCTGCTTCAAATGATTTGAGTGTTTTGTAGAAAGGTCAAAGACATGCTTATGTTCTGTAATGAACAATATTGTTGCTGTAGGTACTCAGAATTCAAAAAGTTTTGAAGGAAAACTTTTAAAATGTTTCAGTTAATTTCTTAGAACCGACAACTCAGTTTAGGCTGAAGGTTAAATTTAGTTTTAACTGAAAGCAAGTACACTAGTAAAACAAAACAGTATAATTATACAAACAATAAATATTTCTCCAAAAAAAAATAACAAAGACTATAATAATTCCATGATGAGTGTATAGTTTTGTAGAAATATATAATACTTAACAAAGACAGTTGGTTCTTTTGTACCTATCATACAAAAAATACAAAATGAAAAGGATAACGAGAAATATTTAGCTAAAAATCCGTAAATCCGTTATTAAAGTCGAACGTTAAGTCAGATAAATATTCGTGTTCGTAATGACACGACCCTTCAAGGTCTTCTGGTGTTCTCTTATTTTACAACCGAACCCTAAAAAGGTCAAAAGGCTCAGGGTAAATAAGTTTCTTATTACTTAAGAATTTACTTAAGGGGATATCGATCAGCTTTATTTAGGTCGTTCCACGTGTGATGTTTATTTCAGAATAGCAGGCGACGACTTAGTTCGCATACAAATTTGACCCTCGGTGAGTTTCGAAAACTTTTTAGTGCACTACACCTATGTCAAAAACATCAAACATGTCAACATGTGGCAGAAGTTATGTTTGAAAGACATTTTCTTTCAGAGCTCTAGGCTGTGCGTTTTCTGACAGGAAAGAGTTTTATATGAATATAATGCAGTGCAGTGCAGTTATGTTTGCAAACTGAATAATTCCTGTTTTGGCCAAGGATATTCTTTTCTGATTAGCCTTGTAAGAACGTAAAACTGTCAAATAAAATAACAGAGCAGGTAATAAGGTTAAGTAAGACTATCTGGCTGAATATCTTTATAGATGTCGCACCAAGGTTATGTTAGCCTAGTCTTACTCTTAGACCTTTGTAGGGGTGTCATTATAATGTAAATGAATAGAAAATGTTATTTAATTTATAGGGCAGCACTACGCCCTTCACTTGTTTAGAATTTGACTCGGTTTAGGTAGAAATACATTTTGCTATTCTATTGTTTTTCAACAAAACTTACACTTGGGTGACTGAGAAAGAAGTGCTTACTCGACATTCTTTTTACTCGCCGTATGCGACGCTTCCTCATGTGTACACCAAAGTATTAAACATATTGTAGATATCTATTATTTTCTCTATACACCTAAACCAAAACTTGTAGAAAACAGTCACAAATGTCAAAAATATGAGCAAAATGGTTAATAAGACATGTCTGAAACAATGTTAATACATGTTTCATACATTACATTGTATAGATAATATGACCGTATTTTACAAATTTTGTTGAAAACTAGTATCACAACTTATGGTTCTGAAAGTGGGGATACGATTACGTGTCGGCCATTTTCTTGTGAAAAAATAATGCCGGGAAATTACGTATCGTCTATTAAAGGCCTAAACCTTGTAATCTCCTTGCAGACTGGCTAATACATACGTTTATCCTGGCATGAGTGCCTATACAGTAAGATACATGGGTCTTCCTCACTTTTGACTCAACATTCAAATTCATATTTCATTTGTCATCAGATCACGCCCCAAAATCAGAACTTTGTTCGTCATTATGATTACAAGTTGGAAACTTTGAAAATCTGCTTTGAATGTATAAAAATGTTACAGGAAGCAATAAAATTTGCCTTACTCGGTAATTTGTGAGGAAATTAAATTTTCGTTGGAATTTATTTTGCATGCTGATTTTACAAAAAAAAACTGTTTTAGGGTGCGTAAGTTAAAGACGTTGCTTCACGTTAAAAGAAAATAGGTATAAATGTATAACGCAGATAATAAAACTTTTATAAAATTATAATTTTCTTTATCCATGAAGCAGTTACTAAGCGAGTAATTAAACATTAAACAAGCAATGTCATTGCAGGGAAAAGGTTTCTTTTCATAAAGAGAAAGAACGAGCATTGATCACCAAGTTTTTGCACAGTTTAATATAGGTATATAATCTCTTTTCGTTCAAAATATTAAGTCCAGGTTTCTTTGCAATGTTTTCTTCATTACATTAATTGTTAATCCGGTTTCCAGAATATTTCATCTAACACTTTGTGACACTACTAGGGCGAGCCCTATGTGTAACATTCAAATTAGTTAAAGATTGGCTAAGTTGATAACTTTAAAATATATAAAGTTATAATCAGTATAGTACTGTAAATGTGGTGCTGTTTCACAAACAATGGGACACTTAATAACGAGCCCTGTGTGTCCTGTCTGCTGCACGTTACAGGAACTGATGGACGATAGTGATGGCGCCAAACAAGTAGCCGAATTCTGAGCCGAGTACATTTAGATTGCTATCGACACGCTAAGAAGAAGAAGAAGTACCCAAAGCTTACAAATCAAACAAAACAACTTTATAATGACCGTAAACAACACGAACAAACTCTCCCAAAACACACATAAAAACTCATGCATGAAACAACTTATAATCATAGGACAACTTTGCAGCTTATGTCTCGCGCTTTGCATCTCCACGCTAGCTTAAATAGTTAGTCAACTGACGGCAGAAGGTGAGCTGAACCAGGCTAATGAGTTTGTGGAACTTTTAGATGCATCTGTTAGTCTTTTATAGCATTAATCTTCTGTGAAATGATGCTGCAGCTTTCACACTGGGAGAGGTGTTAGAGCTGAGAGGAGTCCAGTGATGAATCCTTTAAGACCAGCATTCAGGATGACGAATTGTTTTGTGTTTTACTATTGGAGAAATCTGCTCAATATTATTCACTAGTTTATCTTCTACATAGAATAAACATAACATACAACAGCACGCCTTTGTTTCCTGAAGGTACTCGTAGATGTCTCCTTTTATACAATATTATTCGTCAGTTATAAGTCCTATGTATTAAGACAGGGGCTTGTCGCTAAGTAATAACAGCCGCACGGGTCGATTGATCAGGTTAAGCTACGCTTGCTGCGGTTGGTCCGTGGATGGGTGACCATTTTTACATACCAAGACCCCTCCGTGTCTCGGAAAGCACGTTAAGCCGTTGGTCCCGGCTGTCATTCGTGGATCTTTGACAGTCGTTATGGGACGTCAGAAGCCCGAAAGTCTAACAACCAGTCTTACCAAGGGGTATCGTATTACCCAGTAACTGGGTTATGGAGGTCAGATAGGCAGTCGCTCCATGTAAAATACTGGTATTCAGCTGCATCCAGTTAGACTGGAAGCCGATCCTAAGTTAGTTGGGAAAAGGCTAGGCAGATGATGAAGTCCTATGTATTAAAAGCGTGTCTACTGACATAAGCATAACAGCATAGTTATCCTATAACGTCCCCACTGTTGGGACACAGGCTTCATCTCTGTGGGAGAGAGTGGGCCGTAAACAAACACGCGAGCATAGTGCGGGTTGGGATGTCACATGTCTTCGAATCTTTGGTTCTAGGTCATGCAGGTTTCCTCATGATGTTGTCATTAACCGGGTACGGGTTTAAATTTCGCGCTCTTGGAGCTTACTATGATTTTGACCAAGACTCGGCAAAGGACAAGACGTTCAGCTCAGCTGAATTCTTCTGTTAGCCTCCCTCTCAAAGTTAACAAACTTTTATACTAGAACAAACTTGAGACCACCGCCATTGACAGCAATCGGTCCCGGAGTAACGTGTTCGTTGAACATAACCTGGGTTTTGCCCAAGTTCATCCGGAGACCAATTTTGTCATTTTTTAATCATCCAATTTTACAAAAAAAAATGGAATTGTTATAGTTCTGACAAGCTTTATGGGTGAAGAAAAGCGCCCAGTTGAAGCATCTGTGATTTTGACAAGGTCCTTTGTGGGGTGTTTGGCAAGCGTAATCTGGAAGGAGTGAACTAAAGCCATTGAATTTTATTGGTTTTCTCTGTCACCCATCGTATTAGCCAGACCGTACTGTTAGGGACGTGTTAGTATAGACGCGTTTATCCGTTCTCTATTTTATTAGCGGATAGTTCGGTCAGTCAGAAAATATGAAGCTAGTTGCCCATTCCAAAGCGTAGTAGGTACAGCCAACAAAAGAGATAAGTATGCAGTAAAAGATTCATTTGTATCAAACATTCAAGAACTACCAACAAATCTTCCTAGTACTTTCATTTTACCTCTCCTCTTACGATAAAGTTTCAAGTTGACTAATTAAGCTAGTAACACCGTTGCTTGCGTCATCAGGAAACTTAAAGTGGGGTAGTTAAGGGTGTGTCTAGATAAATAGTATGTTTGGGAAACAACTTTAAAACACAATTATTTGCTGCCAAATAATTTTTTTTTGATAAAAATAATACATGTGGGGTCGGAGGACCCCCGGTAGGAACGAAGTTACAGATGAAAATCGAAAATGGTGGCAGCGAAAATTTCGAAGCGACGAAAAAGAATTAAAAATTTTCGCAGCCGCCATCTTAGATTTTCTCTCACTATCGGCTTCAGCACCCACGAAAACCATGAAAAAGACACCCATTACGAAAAATTTGAAATTCTTTGCAGCCGTTATCTTGGATTTTCATTTTGACCTCACTATCGGTTGCAGCACTCTCCAAAACCATGAAAACTATATTTCCCTCTCTTTCTCTCTGTCTTTTTCTATTATATACAACAAAAAGTCGCATGGGCATAACGTTTTTTCGTTACATAACAATATCACCCAAAACACGCTGACTATATTTAATTTAATTCAGTTTATGGTAATTCACATTTATGGTTTTATGAAAAGAACATTAAAGAATTCCACAACACAAAAATATCATCGCGGTGATAGAGGGAAAAATGTCTGAGGTTTGGTTCATTTTCAGATTAATAACGGATGTATGTCATATGCAGAATCCTAAGGGAAGTGTGTGCGTTTTAATTTTCTTGAGTAGTGTAATATTACGGAGTCATTGGATTCCTATGTCATCAATGCTCAAGGGTGATGAAGACTTTTTGCGTAATGTTTTCCTGTTGTGAACATGAAGTTTATCTTTGTCATTATCATCATCCTCTTGTTCTTATACCAATTTATTTTGGAGGTCAGCACAGTACCTTTTTTTTCTTTTAATGTAAATCTCTGTCAGCCGTTTTATTAGTATTGACCATCTTTCGACCCATGTCATATTACACGTTCTTAGTCAATTGTTTTGACTTAATTTTTACTATCTTATATGCCACAATATAGGCGCAATATTAGTAGGATCTCTGAACGAATCTTAAATCTAAAGAATAATAACTTTGCTGAAAAGATGAAGACAGCACTTAACTTATCATTGTTATCTTAAAAGAAGTCGTAGTCTGCACTTTTGATACACACCACCCGATAATCTGATGTACTTTAACTTCACTACAATAATGATGGCTACATTAATTCTTTGATTGTAGGAGACTTCAAATCTCACGCTATTTTTAACATATTCAAATCCAACGAACCATCTACCACAACCAAAATCCTGCGTCCTAGATTAACCTAAAACGAACGAGCTCCCGTTTTCGAATCGTGTGCCGCCATCTATCGCTAATCGCTAGCCGTTGACAACGTTATTGATGAGCGAGCAATTAATCATGATCACTTGTCCAAAGGGGTTCGGTTTCACTTAGTGCCGGTTTGCTTTTTGCGATTTATTTTAAGGAAGCCTTTTCATAATGTTATACGAAGCTGGTTTTGAGATTCTAAAATTATAGAATTTGATTTCTACTTAGATATAGTTTCTATTTGATAGTGACCGATTTCTTACTTACTTATCTGTTCTCTAATTTAATCCTCAGACAGTGCGCAATTCAGAAACAGAACAGCGGAGTAATTCGTAACACGTTAACAATAGCACTGGCTTTCATTTTGACAGTTCAAAAACAAGAATTGAGTTATTTACAAGCAAATTTTTCCTAAAATAAAAAAGCAATGCAATAATGCAATCCTTCAAACAATCTGAAGTTCATCTAGTCGCATTCTCATCTCAGCTACAATCAATGTCAAAAATATAGGGAAATTAGAGGTTTTTTGACAGATTGAAACTGAGATGAGACTGTAAACGTTCTTAAAATTACGCGAATTGCCCCTCTAGCAGAAAACATCGAGCCGTTTTTTAATTTCAACTTTATTTCTATTATGTTAAGGGTCTAATCACAAACACTGATTTTATACCCGAGTCTAAGTTGTCAATTTTGTGTTAAGGCATTGACTGCCACCACGGTTACCGGTGACCGCGAACAATTTTCTATTGTATCTGTTGTCTGGCAGTCAACGTTTGAATTCGGTACATTTTACAACGTTGTTCGAGTGTAGCACTATCATAGTTTTCATAGAGTGACAGTAAATAGACAGTGGCTCAGACTTTTTACATTCGTAATCTCGAATGATGCACAACACTATGAGTCTCGTCTCAAATACAGAATGGCAATGAAAGATTGAATTTGAAGCTGTGCTCAAAACTATTCTTCGATCAAGATGTATGCTTAAGCAATCTCGTATACAATAGTTCCAGAATGAATGTTCTGGAAACTTCAACCACCAATATGTTACCTATTTCAGTGGTTGTTTTGATGACCGTGAGCGAAAAGGCAGCCAATTATAGCTTTCATGTTTTCATGAAAAAAAGGAAACATAAAAAGCTACAATTGATTGTTTTGTAATTATTGATACTTAAAAATTAAGATAAAATCTGATTGAAAACCAAATTAATATACCGAAAAAACCGAAATCAATAAAACTGGTACTTACTTTAAAATAAATTCTCATTTGTAACAATGGTACCTAATCTACAAAAGACGCAGTCTAGATGAAGCAATAAAAATAATTATAATAAAATACATTATACAAAAATATTGGCTACATAATTATCTCATGTAAATATACGCCGCTCATCAAATTTGCGCGCCATATAAAGAACAAAATTCATAGCCAACATGAAAGTATAATTTAAGTACGACATCGTAATATCAACCCAACTTGACCCGCCTTATACGTATCGTCTAGTTTTATGATATCTCATAGTTTTATGTTTGGGAGCTGGTTTAAAGAAAAGGCGGCTTCGGGATTGTTAGTTAGTTTCAAATGTTTATTGCGTGTTGTTTTTGATTAATAATAATCATAACTAAATAATCATGATGGCGCGATATAAATTAAAAAATCCGTTAACAAGATCTCAATTGAATTAATATTATAAATAATGACAAACCGTAGCGGTAAAAAACCAACATTGATTTTTCTGTACTTTGTAAATATCGTTTTCCCAGCCAACGAACCAGGTAAGAATAACAAAACTGAAATAAGATCGGCACCAAAAACATGAACTTACAACACCCCTCATAAAATTTCCAAAAACTATTCATATTTTTGAAACTCACAATTTAGTTATTCAACTTTGTAATAGCTATTAAGATGGAACCCTAAAAACTTATAATAAATTGTCACCACTAAAATGCTAAACCACACTATCCATCATAAGTTGGTCTATGAAACGCGTTATATGAAACAGTGAATGTTAAGACAGAGATAGAATGGAGGGGTCACGGCGACTGGTCACATCTGCTCTAGAAACTTATATCTTGACGTAATGTTTTATTGACGCAACAGCGGGGGCAGACATAAAGTAAGGAATTGGGTTGCTTGCTACGAGCGTCAAGTACCAAAGTTAGGACCATATACGACGCAATCTTTGTGACAAATAGTTCAATAAAAAGATTTTGTAGCACAAAATCTGATTGCTGAAATTGTGTGCATCACATAACAATTATTATGTTTCATGATAAGTTCCAATAGTGTATCTAAAATGTTACTATAATTATTATATGATTAAGAAACTTGTTTTAATATATTATGACGTATTAATTAATGCCTATCACTCAATGGTAAGGATACGGTAATACGTCTGATTACTAATAAGACTCAGTAAATGTCGGTAGAATTTATTAAGTACTGATAATAATATGATGAAGGTTTATTTGTAAAGTATCAAATTAACAAAAGTGAAATATTTAATCACAAATATGGTATTTTTGATTAAATATTTCACTTTTGTAAAAAGATTCTCAATATTTTTATTTTATTTTATCTAATAAAAGTTGAATCCAAATATGAAATATCTAACATTATTGAATAATAAATAGGTACCTAGTGAGACATACTTACGTTATACGTTTAATTAAATACGTGAAATTTTGCTATATAACAATATTATTATGATGACAAAGACGAGTAATAACGAAAACTAAACTTGTAAAAACATTTAATTACAGAGTAATTCACACTTTTATCAAAAACTTTCTCGAGATAACATATTTTTCCCTTCATCCCATAATTACCCGAACTGGCTCAAATATATTTTCCTTTGTGCCAGAGAACTTCGCATAATCCTCTTCATGTCGTGAACTCTAAGGCAAGAAAATATTCCAAGATATTTTTCTATCAGAGTAAAAAGTCCTGTTTCCCATTAACTCGAGTTACATCAAGTGTTGAACCAACTTACCGTGATGTCTTGCGAAAGTGACCCTTAAGTGCGTGTTAAGTATTACTTTAGAAGCTTAGTACGTGCTCACACTTTTTCATGACCAGGATTTTTACTGTTCCATTTATTTACTTTGATATCAACGCTATATTGGAAAAGTTAAGCTTTACAGATTTTCATATGAATGTTACAAAGAAGGTTTTACGTTTCAAATTTTCGGGCTTCGAAGACAATGGAATTTGCAAGGTACCGTCTTGTAATCTTCGAGTTTTGAGAGTCATTTCAAAGAATTTGGGGGAAACTTGATGATGGTTCATTGTACGATAGAATGGTCTTACCATTCTTTATAATCTCCTATAGCAGATCTTGGAAAGGTAAAAAAAGAATCTTCACGTAAGGTATTTGCATATTATACGGATTAAGCTCACCTGAGTGACTTTGCGGACAAGAAAGTAACTTGAGAAGCAGACAATGAGAAAAATAATAAAAATATAAGTTGCAGGGACAAAGTTATAACGCAGTCACTGTTTCGGTGTTTTTAAATGAATTTTAGTTAAATCGTTCACTGATTGTTGTAACTGTATAATTAACAATAATTTTTGACCTAGTTGCAAGAGTTAAGTACTTTGTTAAATCTCTTACTATACTACGTTCAGACTTTGAACTCTTCCAAGAATCGTCACAAAATCCAATCCATACCTAATCCTTACTATAATATAATGCTTAACTTTATTTGTATGCAGTAACTTTGTTTGTTTGTCTGTCTATTCTGATACCTTTTCACGTCTAAACCACTGAACCGATCGTCATGAAATTACAGCCTATATTCGTCCTGCATAGCTATTCACAACCACTCGATACGTTCCGTACCGTATCGAACACCAATAAATGTTATCGTAGGAGACCTCTAAACGCTATTCTCAAGTCCAAAACCCGAAAATTTTGTCAGTTTAAGTAAAATAAAATATGATTGTCGTATGATTGTGAATAGTTATGCTGGCCCGGTTAGACTGGAAGCCGACCTCAACATTGTTGGGAAAAAGGCTAGGCAGATGATGATGATGATTCGTCCTGGCCCCTTTTCGTCCTATATGCACTGCCGACATCCAACATCCTGTAAGCTTCACCAGGTCATTAATCTACCTTGTAAAACCAAACCACCCCTGTTCTACTTGTCTCTGACACTTTTAAGCTCCATCAAGCATCTTTCTACGAAAGAGTCTATTCTTTGTCTCGTGTTCTTGTTTACTGCTCATAGTGGTCCTACATTTAAGTACCGCCGCACCTGGAGGTTATTTAAATGCTGATATAAACGCTGCGTCATTAAACTATTCTCATCTCCGTTTCGTTTCCAACTAACTGTATATTAACATGTTACCACTTACCAGCAATTTTACATTTAACGTTGCCTGTATTGTATTAACTTCATATTGTTTGTGTGATGATCTGAATTCAGTAATGGTTTAGGATTAGTCATAATATTTGATTGTCAGTTATCTCTAAATAGGCCTTTTGAATGTAGGGTGAAAGGTTAAAGCTATTATGATTAGTTGCCTTGGTGATCGTGGAATTATTATTATTTATACGATTGCGGTTCTTATTTTGTACTTTTTGATAGTAGGTACAATCAATTTTGTCTCGTTTTCTATCCATCCAAAAGTTGCCTGATAGTATCGCTGTTAGCACTAAAATCAAAAGCCAAAACGTATCTTTTATTACTCACATTCCTTTGTTTTTGGTAGCTAGTCAATCTAACTACCCACCTATCTCTTATTTATTACAAGATTTGCTTGCTGCATTTTGATTCGCAAATAAATTATCAGACAGATATTTGGAACGAGTTGATAGAGCCATTAAGCATGATAGATTTGTTTCCCTACCCATGATTCAAGAAAATAACTTAGTGTAGAAAGTTCTTATTACTACAATAGAGCATGTTATGTCCTTAACTCCTTACAATGATCTCATAAACTATACCCACTCTCATGGGAAAATTAATACCTGTTGCGTGGCTGCCTTGTGAGGTATGAGACAGAGTAGGTATCTATCTATATCTATACATATAATAAAATCGTAGGAAAGTCAAAACTGTACATTGAATATTTTTTAAAAAGAATACTTGGGGCGTGATCTACAATCGATTTCGAAGCCGAAAATATAGTTTTTAGAATTTTTGTCTGTTTGTCTGATTGTCTGTATGTATGTCCGGGCTAATCTCAAAAAGTACTGCATGGATTTACATCAAATTTTGCATGAATATTACTAAGAGGTCGGGTCAACATATAGGCTACATATTATCACGCTATCACCTACGGGGGAGGAGCTGTGAATCTTTATTTTTCTTACGCATTCTGTGACAGCGTGTAATCTGACGACGCATATTTAAATGTTGTTTTTGAGTAAGCCATGCTATTATCTAGCTTTACACTATAAAAACTACGCCATTTAAGTAACTTGGGCAGAGAAACATAGTTTAATTAATGTTAGTAGTACAAAGAAAATTTAGAAGCAGCGCCATCTATGAGATTTCATAAAAATCAAATCAAGTTACATGTTAACAATTTTTGGAAATTAATAATTTAAATTTGATCATGTTGGCGAGGTTAGTAGTTAGTTATTCTTAAAATTCATAGATGGTAATGTGCATTTTCTTCATAAAAGTTGTATCGTATAGTTCGTTTTGACAAATTCAAGGTCCAACAAAACCCTCAAAATCTTGAGCAGAGTTGAGGAAGACAATAAAAAAAAATGCGGTGTTAAGTATTACAAAAAAGTTATGTTCATTGATGATGATCATTTCTTCATCAATTTCATGTTGTTAGTACAAAATAAACATTGACTGTTAATACTTTTGTTCGGTATTTATCTGTGTGATTATTGCTTGGTAATTAATATATTTTCATGTCGTATACCTAATTATAAACTTAAATGTGATGTAAAACGTCACCTTCTCGACGGTGACCAAAATTGGGATGACACCCTCGCGGAGGCGAGCGTCAGTGACAGTCCCAGCCGCATGCGTCATCTGTTCGCCGTCATCTTGGTGTTTTGCGGAGTCGCGAACCCGGTAGCTTTGTGGGAGAAGTATCGCCATCATCTGTCTGAAGATTTTCTACGAGCTTTGAGGCGTGCTACTGGAGACGAAGTCGAAGTAACTGATGAACGCGTGCTGAACACCTGTCTCAGTTCACTTCAAGATGTGGTCATTTCTATCGGCGGCAATCCACTGATCGAATATGGGTTACCAGCTCCCCAATCATCACCGCATCAAGACCGTGGAAATCGGGAGTATAACGCAGAGACAAATTACGATCCGGGCGAAATGAACACCATACGAAATGACCATTTCGCTTTGTTCTTTTCAGAGCAAAAACAAATTTATGACACCGTCCTTGAAAGCATTGGGCAAAACCAGGGTAAAATGTTTTTCTTGGATGCTCCTGGTGGAACAGGAAAAACATTTGTTACCACTGGCATACTTGCAGAGGTCAGTAGGTAAGGCAAAATTGCTATTGCTGTAGCGTCGTCGGGAATCGCTGCCACACTGCTTCCGAGTGGCAATACAGCACATGCCATGTTTAAAATTCCCATCGATTTAGAGAGCGCCGAAACGCCTGTTTGTGGTGTGTCACGTAACAGCGACAAGGGACACGTGCTCAAGGATTGCTCTCTGATCGTATGGGATGAGTGTACGATGGCCAATAGGAAGGTAGTTGAGGCCGTGGACAGAATCCTGCAGGACATGTGCAGGAACGAACATTTGATGGGTGGTGTCACAGTTCTGTTCCGTGGCGATTTCCGGCAAAAGCTTCCCGTGGTGACGCGGGAATCGAGGGCTGACGAGGTGAATGCGTCGTTGAAACGATCTACGTTGTGGTCACGAGTTCGTACGCTGCGTTTTACCATTAATATGAGAGCTCGACTCGGCGGCAATGCACGTGCTCAAGAATTCTTCGATGTCCTTCTAAGTCTTGGCGAAGGCACTCTACCAGAAGAGGGAGGTGGACAGGTGGTGCTTCCAGAGTCTCTCGGTAGAGTGGTATCCAGCTTAGAAGAACTCATTCGCTGTGTGTACATCAGTCGTATACCGCACCAGCAGAATTCTTGGGTGTGTGAGCGGGCCATTTTGACGCCCAAAAATGATCAGGCTGCAGCAATTAACGAATGCATTCTCTCGGAAATTGAGGGGAATGAAGTGGTCTACACCTCGATAAACACTGTTATCGAGCAAGATGACGCCACACATTATCCCGTGGGATTTCTGAACTCCCTGTCAGCAAGTTGACTTCCAGCGCATACCATCAAGCTAAAGGTCGGCCCGATTATGCTTCTTCGGAACCTATCTCCTCCGAAGTTTTGTAACGGGACCCGCCTTAAAGTCATCTCGCTCCACAGACACACCATTGAGGCGGAAATTCTTACGGGTTGTGGCGTCGGCGAGGCAGTATTTATACCACGCATTCCCCTCATACCTCATAACTTCCCGTTCCAGTTCAAGCGCGTACAGTTCCCCGTGAGTGTTTGCTTCGCGATGACCATCAATAAGTCGCAGGGGCAGACACTGAGGGCAGCGGGTGTCGACCTCAGGACGATTTGCTTCTCACACGGGCAATTGTACGTCGCTTGCTCCCGCGTCACCAGTCCTGACTCTCTTTACATTTTGGCTCCTGGCAGCATAACTACCAACGTAGTTTATAGGAAAGTGTTGTAAGGTATGATACCTTGGTGGAGCATACGGTGGAGGTCTGCCCCGCTTGGGCGGAGCACCGCCGTGTCCTCGTAGAGGCGATCGGCAACGGCGGCGACCTCTCGCGTCCGGCCCTGGTTCAAGCCATGGTCCGGGGCGAGAGGGAGTGGGAGGCGGTCACCTCCTTCTGTGAAGCAGTCATGCTAGCGAAGGAGGTGGCGGGACGGCTCAGGGAGAGAGCCGCACGCCTCAGCCGCCGCGGGAGACGCTACGGGCGTCGGGAGCCGCGTGACGACTCCCGGCCACCGTAGGCGCGGGCCTGCGGACGGAGAGTAATGGGTAGCTCTCCGTCCGATCAGGACCAGGCCCGTGCCGGACGGCGCGTATGTGTTCCACGCGCGCCTCAAAGAGATGTCAGCATAAAGGAAGGGGCCCGCCAGGGCCGAAGCCTGCCGGGGTAGCGGGATCGTCCGAAAGGGTTACCGCTGCCCCGGAACATAAAGGGCTAAGGAAGGAACACGGGTGGGTTTTAGTCAGTATCTACAAAAAAAAAAAAAAAAAGTATGATACCTTTGCACGTATTTTTATTCTTTTGTGTCCTGGAATGTATTCCTGCATTATTTTCTCTATTTCCTTAAGTCACATCTTATGACTGAACTCAGCAGGATTCCCATATAACTCTCTTCACTTGCTTCACTTGCAAAAAAAACTTATATTTTAATGCTATTTTAAAAGTTGTTTACTTATAATGCTATAGCGACACTGGCATCTTAGGTATTTTTGGTGCTGTAGAGCCTTCACGCAGACGACGTCGCGGGCAGCAGCTAGTACGCAATACGTTTATTGCCAGTTGTTACCTTTAAACTTTTCAGAAGATAACTGAGATAATTATTTCCGAAGATGATGTTTGCTGCGGACGAGTACTTCGACGCCTAAGTGTCCTTTGGTTTTTTTTTTTTATTATTTATTTATTTGTATAGTAAGTTAGTTAGTCTTTTGTTTTAGTATCTAGTGTATATAGTTACATTGTAATTATAGTTAATAAACTTAGAAATGTTTGCTTTGTTTTTGTTTCAGAATCATCCACCATGGTTTGGAAGGTGTTAATTTTCTTCGCAGTATCAGCTCTAAATATTGGTAAGTCACATTCAAGTTTAATCATTTATGAATACCGGTGTACAGTCAAACAAGCTGTTAGGTATACTTACGGGCAGTTAACTAGCTAGCAAACAACTATTGCTTTTTAACGATGTTATGAGTATGCTTAGTAGTCAATTCTTTTACCATCATTTCGCTGAAAAATTTATTATACACACAATAAAAATAAAAATTAGACGTGTAATAGAAATATGAATATTTTTGCCTGTATACCAAATAACTTATTCGGCTGTACATAAAAGCTGCATAGACCTGATGATAGCGCAGTGTCTATGCTGTCTCTGTCCGGTTGCAGATTTGAACCTGATTAGCCCGTAATCATTCCGAGACTCTTGGCTGTAAACGCATCCTTATAGGTACCTAAAATATTGCTTAATTATGAACCAACATTTGAAAACTGACTAAATGGACCTCCTTAGATACATCTATATTTACTTATAATATAAATGTGAAAGTTGAGGGGGGGGGGGTTGTTGAGGTGTCCGTGGCTAAATAATAACAGCCGCACAGGTCGATCGATCAGGTTAAGCTACGCTTGCCTCGGTTGGTCTGTGGATGGGTGACCATCTTTACATACTGAGACCCCTCCGTGCCTCGGAAAGCACGTTAAGCCGTTGGTCCCGGCTGTCATTCGTGGATCTTTGACAGTCGTTATGGGACGTCAGAAGCCCGAAAGTCTGACAACCAGTCTTACAAAGGGGTATCGTATTACCCAGTAACTGGGTTGTGGAGGTCAGATAGGCAGTCGCTCCATGTAAAATACTGGTATTCAGCTGCATCCGGTTAGACTGGAAGCCGACCCCAACATAGTTGGGAAAAGGCTAGGCAGATGATGATGATAAATGTGAAAGTTACTATTACACTGCTTAAAGACTGAACCGATTTGTATGAACTTTGGCACACGGATAGACCATGACCTGGGTTAGTTTTTAGGACTTTTTATCCCAGTGGTACGTTCCTGTGGGATAATTTTCGACCCCACGTAGGCGAAACCGCGGGCAAATAATAATAATAACTCTATTTCAGAGTGCATCCATATTTCAAAGCTAGTCGTTCAAGATTTAAATTGGATCTAATTTTTCATTATTCGTTCCAATCACTTTGCCCATAAAGAAAACAAGGAAAATTATCTTTAAAAACCAATCTGCAACGTCAGGTAATTTTTTACCCGTAGAACTATGAGCAGAAACATAATACCTATATTTATTCATAAAATAATTTCCATAACAGCCCAGTTCTGGAATGACAGCGTTTCAATTTTGCAGCCAGTGCAAAGTTTTAATTATGCCGCGAAATTAATTCGAGATCAAGTTTGGCGCTCCCATTTTGTGTTTGGTGCATTTCATAAAGCTTCATTTTAAATGATTTTTCGTGCATGACGTCATGTGCAAATTCAAGTATTAATCAATTTTTAATTATTGGATTTTCCAAAAAGCGTGTCTAGGTATACTTTTGCTATTTACCTGCCTCATAAAGTAGGTTGTTTAGCCAAAGCAACGATTTTTACAATAAATAATTGGTCCTTAGAGACTAATTCTTTTTGGTCTTATTTCGAAATATTTATTTGGTAGCGTAGCCTAAAACGAATCTTAAAGCGCTGAATTTGTATTGTTCCTTGTGGTTCACAGAATAAAATATTGGCATAAACATTGTAAAACTAATAATACCAAGAAGAGTAATAATTACCTTTAGTAATATAATTATTTGTGCTTATAGGTTATTTTTTTAATCCGAGGCCAAGCATGTTGGCTGTTTAGCATTATCAGAACAATATTAATTGTTGCAATATATTAGGCATATTCGTCATAACTAGTGGAGAATTATGATGATAATGACAAAAATAAATATAAAATTTTTCTCCAACAATCATAATATTATGTCCTCTAATGTCTCAAAAAGCGTTAACTTACAAAAAACCACAGAAGTTGCATTTATAAAGACTAACACCACCACGCGTATCCGACAAACTTTCTCACAATCATAACGAACTCAATTAGACGAAGTAAGAAAGAAAAACAGTTTTCACTTCCCTCAGCAAGCGAGAGACGAAAAGGAAAATATGTCGGCTTTGGCTTAAGAATACAAAGGCTTAAACGCTTGTCATCTAGTGCAAATTGTTACAGTTAACCGGGAGGCTTTTCTGCTTTCTGAGTGATGAGTTACGAGACGCAGTTACAAAACATTGTTATGAAATCTAAGCTTATTTTGCGGAAGCGTTTAGTTGAATTGTAATTCTAAAACTCTCTTATGTGTATTTAGATAGTATGTAGCTAAACTGATTGTCTGTGTGTTTGCGTATTAATTTTGAAATGCTTGATGTATTTTGATTTGATTTTTGACCATCGTTTAAAGAATTAAAGCCATTCTGTAGGGCGTTTACTGCCTGTGTGTCTTCCTTATGGCGGTATTTAATTCTTCACTATACACAGCGTCTTAACTTTCACAATACCTATGGCCAAAACCAATAACTATAATAATATCACTATAATAAAATGATTATGAGCTTCCAGTCCGCTCCGATGCAATTGTATCAAAACTAATTAATTTAAATTGCATTGAAATTGAGAAGGTATTGATGATAGTATGAATGCCCATTACAGAATTCAATTTCAAATTATAGGTAAAGTGCGGCCGACGAGAGAATGCGTTCTTGACACCTGTCAGTTTCATACAAACGAATAAGTGTTTTGCAAATTTGGTCTTTATTATCTACTAGAATTGACATGAAAAAATTCCTCGCAACACTTTTGATTAATATCGGAATTCATCACACTGGTACACCTACTGACCTTTAATAATATCAGCGGGGTAATTGCGTAACACACTATCAGAAGTAATTCATCGCATTATTTACGTTGTTGAGCAGACATATTTTTCGAACATATGAAGTATAGAAGTATGAGGAACAGGGTGTAAAGTTCACTCATACTCTATAGAAAAGGGAGGATCCTCCGACCAGACGGGTGTTGTGTCTGGCGGGCAACTGCCTAATGATTCATGTCAGGCCGTTGTATCTATGCTAGTTGCGCGGTAAACTCTGCTTGCGAGATGCAGGATTTGCGTGACGTCAGTATGACGCGTTGTTCGCATGTGGCGTTGTAGATACCGCTACAGAAGCAATGGATTAGCAATGTCCTTCTAAATTATTCAGATTGTGATTGATCGTGTGTTACACAATTAGTGTGCTGGTTAGATACATGAGATAAGGGCAGGAAGATGGCGGAGATGAAATCCTCTTTCTATATTCTTCTTCTTTTATCGCATCAGTATCTACCTATATGAATAAAACTTATAAGTTATACCGTGGTAAAATGCTCGTAATAGCCAGTCAGCAAGATGGTAGCGGGACTGACTGCGAAACCTGTTCCTATTCGTGTCAGTAAAAGGCATGTATTTATTTCGTTCTTCTTTAAAAAACGCAATACTAATGAAAGTATTATAAACGCACCTGTGGGATGCAAATTTTCTACGTATCCGATAGACCAGTTTTTATTAAAACTGTATATAAACATTTTTGTATTTACAGAATTTGGATAGCTTTTATTTTGCAGAAATCAGTGACTATGATTTTAATGTACATATTTTAGTAGTGTTTATTTATTTATAAATTCAGTTATTTTGGGGTGTTATCACTGCAGCAATAAAGGGAACTTTTTCCATGCTATTATTTCATGCACAAGTTTCTGCAACTTTTTTGCCAAATGTTTCAAGGCCCTTTCATGTATAGCTGAAGCCGCTATAAATCGATTTTATCAACTTTCAGCGAACTACAGAAACATTATTTTTCAAAACAACATTCTTCAACTCAAATTGAATTTTTGGTTTTTTTGGGGACGTCGAGACAACAATTGTGGCTGATTTGTTGCGAGCAAGACAAATTGTTGACAAAGTAATAGAAAACGTCTACTTCTAACTCATTATCTACCTCTTACTCGTGGGAGACGAAAAATAAATGGAAAACATAATATTCTGATGGAACTCATAGTTCATAGTCAAAATATTACTACTCATATTTTAATGTCAAAGTAAAATGTCTATAATAATTAACAAGAATATTCATTCCAAAGAGAATCTCTGATACTTACTAATTGACCGCTTTTTCACCGCTAACGAGACACAATTGATTTTATATTGTAATGGGCCTATATCGTATCACTCCGGGATCGAGTGGTTAATTAAAATCAACCATTTCCATCTTAATCAAAAGTCGCTATTTTGAATCAAAAGTTCACCACCGACGAAAACTGATATCTTAAAGAATATAAATTAGGCGTGAAGATCAAACAAAAATAAAATAAATAAGTAACTCAAAAACGAAATTACAAACACAAATCGTCGACCAATTATCACAACATAATTTGCCAATAAAACAAAATTGTAACCAGAAGAAACGTCAAAAGAGAAGAAAAAAAAAATCATTAAATTTTAAACAAAACAAAAAAAAACTAAACAAAAAACTGCTTTGTTTACAACGATACTCATAAACGCATCGGTCTGTAGAAATTTTAATGAGTCCACCACTACATTTTGCTGTATTTTTTCCGTACGGTACAATATTATTATCATTGCAATGGTGAAGTGGAGAATATTGCAATATTTTGGTTCAATCCTTTGATGTGCGCGTTTGTGAGATGCGCAGGATTAATGAATCCTTTGAAGTTCTTTGGTTTGTGTGAATTGAGTTTTATTTATGTTGTTGTTTAATTTTGCTGACAATAATTATTATATTACCTTTTTCAATTCGACAGCTTTTTATTCTCCATGTTGCTTTGAAACAACGATCTCTTATTCCTTTTATAAATACCGATCAAAATTCTGACATGAGAAGAAGAAGAAGAAATATATGCCAACCTATATCAGTAAAATCCAAATTTGCCCGAAATTTCTTTTCTTTTCTTGGCCCTTTTCTATACAATAGACTAAATGATTTACTCTCTGTTCATAACCTAAACAAAATAGCTTTTAAAAGGAAAATAACTGAATGGCTTATTACATTGGATTATGCACAAATTGAAGATCTTTTCAAAACTATTTCTTGACACAAAATTCCCTTTGCAACGCATATACAAGCATCCCAAACCACACACACACTCACTCCACATCACACACATTCACTCCACATCTCACACACTCACCCCACACACTTTCATATTCATTCACATCATTCACATACATCCTCTCTTGCATGTATTCTTAATAAATTACCTCATTTCACGATTTCTATAAATCAAGTTAAATGACAAGTATTGCAGTATTATAATGTGGGAGATTTTTATTTCAATATGATATTTGAACGCGATGGTCTCCAGTGCAGCAAAAATAATGTACAGCTTTGATTAGGGGGCCTGGTGACCTGACATACAGGTTTTGTAAAAAACTTAGTTTAGGCACCAGTCTTCCACAAATTAATTATGAAATTGTGTCTGAAGACTATTTATTACTATCTCTGTAATTTGTGGTAAGAAAATAAATAAATTATTATTAAAAAAAAAATTATTATTTTTGCATTCTTTTATCAATACGTGAAGTGAGAATAGACGGTGAAAGTTAAGAGCAATCAAACTGAATTATATGTGCTGGTCTATGCAAGTCTTAGTTCAATCCAATTAAATAATACATACACCCAGACAAGCGCTTTACTTTGCGTAAGTAAATTATTTCATCACCACTACTCTCAAAACGGTGAAGGAAAACATCGTGAGGAAACCGATGTCCTAGAACAAAAAAATCGAAGATATCGAACAGAATGCGCACTGGGCCCGCGTGGTGGATTACGGCCCACTCCCTCTCACCGAGAGAAGGCCTGTGTCCCAGCAGTGGGAACATTATAGGCTGATTATGTAAGAGCTATTCATAAGTAAACTCATTAGTACTTGAACCATCGCATTATGCCACTTACGGTATCACAAAAGACTAGCAATTTATTTCCAGTCCTCACCAAATGCGTCTCCCGTTTTCCTTTCCCCAATCTCATTTATGTATCACAAACACATAATATAATGTATAATTATATACGTATCATCACATGGCAACTCTTTGTACTTAAACAATCCTTTTGAGGTTCGAAAATTGGTCTTTGATAAGTTTCGATTTTGTTATTATTATCAAGTAGGAGAGAATTTCTCTTACAATGTTGTTATTATGGAATTATGTGAAGCATCCCATGTTTTTGCTTTTAAATTGTACCTATATGAATATTTTTTTGTGTTCCTACAAATTATTTTTAACTTTTGGTTATAAGACCGTTACTAAAATTGTGCATATTTGATTAAAGTAAGTATAAAAGTTTAATGCACACAAAGGAGAATGTTATCAGGAGAAAAGGCAAAGTAATGTCTACCGTGAAGTATAGCATAATCTCAAATCTGTGATATGTAATTGTTAATAGGACGCCTATTATGCGTTTGAGCAATGTAGGGACCTATATTATCTAACGAATGACAGAAAAAAATATCGTTTTTATTTTTGACTAGGTAGTCTATTCTGTAATAATAATAATAATAATTTTATTATATGTATAGATATAGTTGTGAAACATCTAATGCGGCGGGTCAGACCGGTTGTTGGCGTGATGATGCGCTTTACAAAATTAATTTTGGTATTAAATTAAATGTATTTTTTAAATAAAGGACATATTTTTCTTAAAAAAAAAACTTTTTTGGACTAAGCCATATTTATTTCCTTTGATAGACCATCCCTTCAAACATATTTTGTACTAGCTGTGCCCGCGACTTCGTCCGCGTGGACTTTTCGGGCAGCATATTTTGAATTACATATACCGTCGTTTGGGTAGCTAAAAATTTACTTTACAGTAATGCTTCTCTGTATTACCTTAACAAATGTTCGCCGTGATTCTTTAAATTGACATAACTTTTTTATTTATAAACCGATTGACATAAAATAAACACTAAATGTTAAGTGAAGCTTACTAGAATATATTAGTGTAAACCGCATCTAAATCGAATAAGCCGTTTCTGATATTAGCGTGCACAAACACACAGACAAACAGACAAACCGACAAACAGACAAAAAAAAATTTTATTACAATTTCGGGTTCGGCATCGATATAATAACAACCCCTGCTACTTTTTTTTATATATTTCCATTGTACAGACACCACTTTTCTACAATTTTATTATATGTATATATAGATATAGATAGATTGTACAGACACCACTTTTCTACAATTTTATTATAATATGTATAGATATAGTTGTGAAACATCTAATGCGGCGGGTCAGACCGGCTGTTGGCGTGATGATGCGCTTTACGATATTAATTTTGGTATTAAATTAAATGTATTTTTTAAATAAAGGACATATTTTTCTTAAAAAAAAAATGTTTTGGACTAAGCCATATTTATTTCCTTTGATAGACCATCCCTTCAAGCATATTTTCTATGCAAAATAGTTTCGATGTTTCACATCTGTCAGGCGTCCCGCGTCGGCTTAATTTTTTTTTCAGTAGTCTTTGATTATGTTTAAGTTGATGAAACAATATATAAATATCAATTGGGGGTAAAAACTGACATAGAAGGGTCCTTTGAATGAGACAATTAATAAATAATCTAACATTAATTAGAAGTAGGTACATCCTTTATTATGGCCCCCTTTTTAGCAACACCTAGATACTCGTACTTTTTCTTAAAACTGACAAGTTTTTAAGAACCATACTTTTAAAACAACTGACTAGCTAAAATAGTAACGACGGCATGAGTTTTTCTGTCCATTTAACTTGTCAAGCAGTAGATTGCAATAGGATGAGTTGATCGATCGATTAAACTTATATACCTACTTATCCAATTAGCCTAATTTGACGCATAAATTCCAATCATCAAAATACTATATGTACCTATACTATGTATATGTAATGAGTATGAACTATGTAGATTGTCCTCTATCTGATTGACGCTCAAGCACATTCCATTCATTGCCTATATTGTCTACTTACTATCTCCTACCTAGACGAATCGTAACTATGTCGATTTGCCGACGCACGGATTAATCAAGGAGTTTTTAAGAGAAAAACAATATTAAAAGATGTTCCATATGGTGCAAGGAATTATTATGACTAGAATCAATTCTAGGTTATTGTAAATGTTTGAAAAGTGCCTTTTCTCTTATGTGCGTATTTGAAATAAATGCTTTGACTTATTTTTCTTTGCTACATTAAAATTTATTTATTTGTCCAAACACTTTAATTTTCATGACTTTTACCCTGCATGGGTCAGTTTAAATTAGCTAGCAAAACTCCACAGGCATCTTAGGACGATCAAACAAACAAAAACAACCTAAAGTGCTTTTCTATAAAAATCTCACCATAAAACTTAGATGAAGTGAGACCACGACTATGCTAGGGATTGACACTATTGACAGCTCACTTCCCGTCACTTCGCCTAAGTTTTCTAAGATATTTACAGAATAGAACGGCTGGTCTCTTATTTTCAAGTAACTATAGTTACGAAAAATTTTTTTGTGATATTTTCATTAAATATCGAAGCCATCACGTCTGTAAGGTTTGGATAATTCATTTAATTTGATACTGTAATCAAACTCACAGGACGCCAGTTGAGTGCAAAGCAGGACTATGACAAAAAAACTGCAACTATGAATTTTAATGAACACCTCTAGGAATCATAATCGATAGAAAACACCACTGTTTCAATAACGGTCAGTAATTTATAGCTACCCGTTACTCACCAAGTAAGACATCACACACAGATGGTTCTAAAAACGAGTTATTATATTTTCCTTGTATGATAAAATGCTCGTCATGTTTCACGTCAATTCCTTCATACGTTTCTTACGGCGAGTGACGCTGATGTATGCACACGATATATTTCAGTAACAACCTGCCTTAATCGAATACAAATTGGGTATTCGATTAAAGACGTAATGCGTAAATAAAAGTATTGGGACATTATTTCAAAAAATAGCCTTCATGTGATGGTGTGTGATGATGATATATCAACCCTATTTTAAGCAGTCAATCATACTACTACAAAACATACTCTCTGGTCTAACCAATTTTATTTCGGTGTGTTGTATATTCGTGTGGCAACTTTTTTAATCCAGGATCAACTTTATCATCACGTCGGTGGCTAGGAAGTTGTCCTATTTAGTTTAGAAGATATTTTTTTTCTGATATAGGTAATAGACCGTAAATAGTTAAAGTTCAGAATTTGTTTTTCAAAAACAACCCCATAATAGTCGAATAATAAAAATCTATTCAGGCAAAGTCGTCAACAAAATCTAGTTAAGTAATAGTTAATACTCAAACGATCATGCATTCAACCGAACCAAGCAGCTCTCACGGCCAATTAGACGTGTTGAAAGTGCCATTATTAATTATTTAGTCTTTGGTAGCATACATGCTATAACAATCCCGACCGTGTTATGGATTGATGTATATACCTTGAACTGATAAGCTGTAGGCTAGTAATGTTATGTTATATGTGTAATACGTATCCTGGGATCGGAATTTAGTTTCTAAATATGTTTTTTGAAAAATACTTTAAAACTTACAAATAACGTTCAGAATACGCTACAATAAAAAAAATGCCTGTTCATTTTTACTACTTTGTCATTTTGAAATAAACTTAATTTGGTTAACCTAATTTAATTTGATCTAGTTAGTAATATAATATAGTGGTCCAGAATTGAAAAGATTTCAAGTTATAGGCTGTGACTCCAACTCTTAGCAAATACAAGCATATTTTTTTTTACATCTTTGACTAGCTCAACCTCTAGCTCCGTTCACGTTTACTAATCATATCAGATGAACATCTAACCAAATAATGAATTAAAAGAATGAGTGAGGTTTGGTGATTGCCGTGTTATGTACGCACTCAGAGAGACAAACTGTGACTGAAACGTGAAATTGAAAAGGAGATAGTCCTTAGGTAATCATCAAGTATTTGTCCCGTATGTGCCTGTAATTGACTAGCAGTCGTAGGCATAAACTTCCGTAACAACAATGCTGCTTGGCGACAAAAATAAATATCCCGGAAAAAACATTTTCACGAAAAACGAAAACCACATCTGAAGGCGACGGAAATGGACTGTATGTATTAATGGCTGGTGGAATGAAATAAAAGTAAAGCCGTGTTAAAAGGATTTTAGTGAATAAAAATGAATATTAAAACATAACATTCGAAACACAAACCTTTGACAATACAAGAAAAAAAAGCAATGACAAAAGAAAAAATATCATTAAAATAAAAACTATAAAAATCTTCTAAAAAGTTCAACAAAATCAAGGAGTTTGCAACAACATCTTTTACACAAATAAAAAACAAATAATCCGCAAATTAATCCGCCTCAACGATAAGCTGCCGAAAAACATTGCACCCGGAAAAACACATTGACAGACTCATACGTAATTCATTAAAACATTCATATCCATTCCGTTTTATGTAAGATAACATACGGAAACCATTTGGACTATAAAGCGCTGTTTTTTTTGTGCAGAAACTTGTTTTTATTACACATCGTAAAATAATCTCCCTTAGCCAGTGATAAAAGCGCAGTGGTAGGTAAGTAAACAAAGATTGGAAGACCTAGAGGCGATGTTGTTTTGTTTTCGTGCGGGTGCCGCTTTTTTTTTTTTTTTTTTGGATGGGAAGTCATCTAATGACTCCTCCCGCTCTGGGTGGAGCGGAAGGGAGTGTCAGACTCTGTGGGTGCCGCTTCATCATCATCTGTCTAACCTGTTCTTAACTATGTTAAAGTAGGGTTCCTGTCTAACCGGATGCAGCTGAATACCAGTATTTTACATGGATCGACTACCTAACTGACTTCTACAGCCTAGTGTGTACTGCTTGAGATAGTGTCAAATTATGTGTATCATGTGAAACGAATGATGTAATTCGTTGAGCTCTAGTATGATAATGAACCGTTAGTTTTTCTTCTTTTTGTAACAGTGCCTCTTCAACTAGCGAAGGTTGGTAGACAGGTTCGTATGTTTGCTTTGTTTTAGCTGGTTTGCTGGGTAAATCTGTTGAGACTGTCACCTTAGGCCGCAGTTCAGTTTTCTCAAGAACGTTTACCCGCGAGATTGTTTTATCGATGAACGGTTGGTCGAAAGAACTATTATGAAGGTTTGACCGAAAAGTGGATTTGCTTGCCAAGAGACCTCGGAATTTTTAGGATAAAATAGTTACCACAAGTAGCTGGTTACTGGACGGTATGTCTATTGCACCGTGTATGATAATTATGGTCATTTAAATAATAAAGAAAATGCTCTCATTACTTCACTTCAATCTCAATATTTAAGAATGCTTAGACTAATTAGGTATAAATAACCATCTTGTCACCTACAAACACGATCTTCGTACCACCATAGTTTACACGCCACACCGAGGCACGTCTCACATAGGGACAACACAGCGCAACCACTACTCTATGCCCGAATGACGTCAGTTCGTGCATTTTAATGAACACAGAGCATCGTTCGTATGCAAACAAACTGAATACGTTGCCCTACTCTTTTGTATACTAGAGAACTTTTTACTCTGTGTTTTTTTTCGGTGGTGAGTACAAATTTGTGCAGGGGCGATTCTCACCCTTATTAACATGTCAGTGCGAAGTAATGAGGGTTCTTATAGTGTACTAGTTTTATTTCAATGGTAGGAGGAAGCCTTAACATGTCCTAGTTTGCTTTCGTCTCGGTGTCATAATTATGTAAGTAAGGTTGTTTTTTCTATTCAAGTGTTGTGATTTTCTTACATATTCTAAAGGTGTGCTGACAACTAAGAGGCTGTTAAGGTTCACAAGAAATGTACCTATTCTCGTTAATTACAATCTTATCAAGTGTTTTTATATATACGATTACAGAAGACGGCTACCAAAAACGCTCGACCTTTACGTCCTTCTTGACTTTCTCTGAACATATTCTCAGAAACACATCTCTCGTCATGTTATATTTTTATCTCTTCAAGTTACAATTCTGCGTACTTTAGAAAAATATGTATGACTGAAGGGAGGGCGCCCACGAGCAACTTTTGTCTCCGCAACTAATTTGTCCCTCACATTGAGTCTACGGGTTTGTATGAAAGTGCGCACATGTAGCGACGCGACAGCTGGGCGACATTTTTGTCCGAGAGTTTGGACGCAACTGTCGGCCGTCTATTGGTTGCAATGCAAGTGCGCGCAAGGCAACAAATAAGTTGCCGGCTAACCAGTTGCCACTCAAACGAAAATTTAACAAAAAAAGTACCGTTGCTGTCACTCCCATGTGCGCATCGTCCAAATCTCGGCGAGGAGACAGCGACCGAGACAAACAAGTTAATGGGCAACTAAGTTGCTCATGGGCGCCTTCCTTATTCTTAAAGACCGACTGAATTTCGTTTCCTGTTTTCGACAATTTTCGATAGAAATATACATTTTCCAAAATCTAGAACCTAAGCTAACATCTGTAAAAAAAGAAGCCATAATAATATGCCAAACAGTCTTCTGCTGGCAATGCTGCCAGCCTTTTGGGCACGTTTCCTATTGACAGCGATGCGGACGAATTTTTTGATGCCCTTTGATTATTTCCCCTCCCTTTTTATATACTTGTACATATTATTATTTTAAGACCGCTTTATAAATATTGTAAATATTTTGATTTGTAAATAAAAGAAATTTGTCTTCTGCTTCATATTTTTGGGATTTACTCGTTAAAGTATGTAAATCAAACGTACTTTAGAGACACCTCACGAAAATAGTTAAAAATTTTCACTAAACAAAAATTACTTAAATTAAAATGTATTCTTAGCAAAGAGCCCTTTTATTCGGATTATAACAACTTCGCTTGTTACGTCTTGTCTGTTTTGAGGTAATGAAATACTCGTATTCGCCACATTGTATGAGATTTAAGAAAATATAGATTTTGGGAGTGTAGAAGAAAAAAGACTAGTTACTTATGAGAGGTTTTACTTTATTATAAGTTTCGTGAGACGATAATAGTGTTTTTGAAAGTTTACAGCTTTTCTCGTGTATTTATTTCGGGGTTTTCAAAATAGTTTCAAACTGGAATGAAGCTTTTAGAGATGAGATCATTGTATAACTCGTTAAATCAGTAACAACCCTTGGAAAATGTTGCATGGATTTTGTATAACTAGGCATCAACACACTGATTACGTTTGGCGACTAAGGGTTGATTTTACCAATGTCAGATATATTTTATCAGTGGAATAAAAATTTATGTCTGTCAGTCTAAGGGCTGATTTTACCAAAGTCAGATAATTTTTATCCGTGGAATACATTGACATCTGACAGTTCTAGTATGAAAAAAATTTCAAAAATTCTAAATGTTTTCTCAGAATAAGACATAGTCTATGTTTAAAAGTTTGTTGGAATGCGACTTTAGTAAAGAACAATAACTGTCGAAAATGCATTTATTCACACGATATGACTATAGGTACTACGTATCAAAATTTGGTCGAATTCATCCTAAAAAAAAAACAAAAAAAAAAAGACAAAAATCTAAGTATTTACTTTCTGGAATATTTTACAACAATTTTTATAAGAACTGACTAGAGTTGTATAACAAAACTATTTACAAAATTAGCATCATATTCCATGATAGCATCAAACTTCAAACTTCGCCCAACAGAGACTGGTCTTATGTTTCAAGTTACCCTGGCTACGGCTACATAATGTGCAGAGTAACAATGATCGCCAGTTTTCTAAAGCAACTATATAAAAACACACAGCATAAAAATCCTTCTATAAAATTCTCAACTTAGCCAGTACGAATAATACCTGTGTACTCTCTTTTTTAAGCTATTGCATAGCTTTTATCTTGGGCTTTGAGCGCGGCGACCGAATGAAGAAATTCCGTAACGAAAATAAACCTAAGCATCGTCACAGATAATATAATACTCTAGCGTCTAACGTCGTATCAGTTCGGCAGACTTCGGCACGGTGTTTGTGTGCGTTGCTATGCAATAGCTTTACCGCGGCAGTCCCCGAGTGCCACACGTATTTTTTTTTGTTCAGCCAGGCTCAGCATGCTAGACTAACGTAAATCCCACTATCTATATATAAAAGTATTCGGTTTGTTTGCAGATGCGTTGCTTCTCTCCAACACACATGACTTGGCCAATGTTGACGCAGCGGGTACGAAACATCGTCTCAGCACGTAAGTTTGGTTTTGGACTTTATTTTTACAGCATAAAGTACAATTTAGAGGAGTAAAGTGTAGAGTCATTCACACATTCCCATTTTCTTTGCAACAAACTCTCAGTTGACTTTCAACTTTATCCATCAAAGTTACAGGTTCTAGTTCGTATGGGTGACAATTTTGTACCCTGTTTGCTTCTGCAGGGTCATCAAAACACAAAAATGAATTGTACGTCCTTTATTTTAAAGTCCTTTTTTATGTGACGTATAAAGGAGTAATTTTAATATTATAATGGGAATGTGAAGTGAAATAAAAAGTAATGGGATATCATGTGAATGGTTTTGAATGAATATTAAAATGCATTCGGTATTTTTTCCGAACTGCGGTAAATTATTTCGTCACTGAGGGAATTTAATTATAAGATTGGGAATTAATGCACAATGCATTTTAAGTATGCGATGTCGGTTAAATTGGGAATCGATTGAGGAACACCGATACCTACAGCTACTACAAAAAAGTCAACACCCAAAATATAAACCAAGAATAAAGAATAATAACAGTTTTGCATTATTCTTTAAAAAACAAAAAAACTTAGCTTTTCTTTTAACCCTAAAACTTCGCACAAAGGAAACCTTTTTGTCAGCAGAACTTTTAGAAGATTTGTAACACTTGGAACAAAAGGGGAATTATTCTCTTGAAGTTAACTAAGTCTGATAAAATCGTATTTTGGCAACCTTGGTAATTTAAATATTTGTTGCTCCCGTGGCTCTGCTCGTATGGAGTTTTGCTGAAACATGAAATCTGTAAAGTAAAATATAAAACATATAAAAATTATAACCACACAGACAGACCTACTAAGGAGCTTGTGAGTTGTGGAAGTCAGATAGATAAACACTCCATGTAAAATACTGATATTCAGCTGCAACCAGATAGAATGTAAGCCGACCAACATGGTTTGGAGAAGGCTAAGCAGATAATGATGAAACGGACAGATAGACATACAGAGAGTCGTAACGTTTATAAAATCTAAGTTAAAACATCACTTTTTGCGACGTATCAAATGTCCGTTTTTCCAATAAAGATTCAATTTAGTAGAGAAAGGAAGTAACAATAGCAGTTCGACACTCGTCTCTGTAAAGATTCAAGCTGGATGCACAACTAGCGAGCGTGAAAAATGCATTTCGTTAAAAAATCAAGCTGGCTGCTCACAGCTCATGAAACTTTTTATGTGAACAAAACATTAATGTTTGTACTTCTGTTGTATTGAGACGTCAATAATTAATATTATTTCATATTTATTTTTCACATTTACTGTATGATCCGTTCATTGTTCTTTAGTATCCTTCTCACGAGTTTCTAAGAAAATTAATTTAACTCCTTTAAAAAAACTTTGTTAAGCTCGGAAGGCGAAGGGAACTTCATATCGTCAGAAAACAATTAGCCAGTAGTCGTTGAGTTCGATAGTAATATAAAGCTGACTCCTAAGATGACTGGCTATATTTGCTCGAGAAGACTTGTAATGCATTTTAATAACATGAAAAAGCTTTGATTCCACACAAAATCCGCAACCAAAAGAATCATTAATTCATTTCCAATAATACCCTGATACTATCAGCAAAATAAAATAAAACGGAAACAAATCCTTATCGCTCGAACGCTAAAACTTTTCTATACAACGTTACCAGCCTGTAAGCCGATTGGAAAAAGTCGCAATCTCCAGTTTGCCTGGTAATAGTATTTACCTAGGTTCTAGATCAAATGTTGTGATTCCTTCCGTTTGTTAAGACCTTGGATTTATTGACAAGAGCTGATACAGTTTTAGAAAGATTGGGTATTTACTTCTATTAGTACAGAACCACGCCGGTATCCTCCGATAGGTAGAGGAACCATGCATACATTATCGCCTTGTGCGATAAGACCTTGTATATCAGTTTACAATACGTTTGTCTTTATGTGGGGTAAATAAAATGTTAAATAAATAAACTATAGGTAGCACGCGCATTTCGCCACTTATATTAAACTTCCTCAGGATGGAGAATTTTGCAAATCAGCTTATAAATAAAGGAGTTATGAGGTAACAAACATTAAAAAAAATCGAATTGAGAACCTCCTCTTTTTTTTAAGTCGGTTAAAAAAATCAATAAACACAAACTCAAAGCATTTATTTCAAATAAACCAATTACAGGCACTTTTAAATTGTCAAGGGGTCGGTCAGTCAGAAAGATAGTTGATATAATGATGAATAACTTTGAGTCTTACTGTATTACAGATCTGCTTAGCTCTTCGAGGAATACAGGTGTCATTAAATTTGTGCGATGTTATGAAAAAACATTTTTAATTTAAGTAATTCAGTAAAAACTGTGCTAACAAAACAGTACATTTAGGTATTTAAATGCGTCGATCATTTTCTAACAAAGAATTTTCTGTTTTCAGATTAAAAAGCCAAAGATTAGATCGCAATGGTAAGTCTTTATTAAAATTATAAAGGATTTCGTAGATAGCTTTATTATTTATGTATGCTCTAACAGAAAATAAAATCCGACTGCTAGGTAAGTGTATCCATCCTCCATCTTCCATCAGCTCTGCCTAACCGTTCGGGGAAACAGGCGTGATGTTATGCTATGTGGTGTTCAATCGGGTATTTGGAAAACCTAATTTTAGTGCAGTCGATGTTTCCTAGTCTTAAAACAACGATTTGGCACGAACAAAAAAACGGTTTCTTGAGAATTCCAATTTTAATATTGACAAAAACTAATCAACTACGGAAAAAATCCGAAACTGAGCCAGATATGTAAGAGGACTTTGGCCCAAACACTGTGTCTGAGTTACAAGTAAGTAATTCCGTACAAAAGCAAAAGAAAATACTTTGTATTCATAAAATAACCACTTCGTCAAAAGTTTTGAAGATCTCTTTCACGTGAAGTATATAAAAGAGTTTGTAAGTTTTCTAGAAGAACTTTACTTGAAGTTTGATAACTGGAACAAAACAACCAATTAGTTTTGTAGATGTGAAAGTTTTTATTAATATTATTTCATAAGTGGAAAGACTTTCATGGGACGACACAATATTGTTTACAGTAATGGTGTTACGATACTTAAATTCTTTTCTATAGCAACTTGGGCGGTCAGCCTTACTGTCACATTACTAGTTAATACTTTTGCATGACCTACTTTTATAAATAATCCGTGGTGATTCGAAAAAGAGAAATTGGTTTCGGTTTAGAAAGAGTAAATTGAAGTTTTAACAACTAAATAACATATTTGTCACCGAGGCAACATTTTCATACAAAATTCACCATTCACTTTCATGTATGAAAAAGACACGACGAGTCGACGAAATTCGTGTTTTATCTACAGTGAAAACCAATTTTGACAGCAGTACGAACTCAGTCCATAAAAATTCATTCTGACAAAAATTCTTGAGTGAAGTTTTGTCAGGGGAGAATGCAATTTTAGTCGCAATCTAGGATAGAAAAAAATAAGTTCTTGGTTCTGTAGGTACATAACTTGATCTAGGTCGAAAATGTAAAGATAGTAATATCATATTCTGTAATAAAGTTTTATCGCTCCAATAAAGGCTCCAATAACCTTGTGTTAAATGCTAGTCTTAGGAGAATGTACTTACATATCCTCATATTAGTATAACCCTTGAGAATAGAAAGCTGAATTAACAAATATCAATAATAAATATTTGTAAAATAATAATAGAGGCGCATGTTGTATTACTAGCCAGTAACTGCCCATAGCTGCAGGATTAAAACTTTTTTTCATACGGAGAAAGAGTAATGATTGATAAAAGCGGTTGCTCACTGGCGTGTTACAAGATACAGGCTATTGTCCGCATTCCTATATCTTAGGCCCATGTTACATAGAAATGCCTAATAGGTACTACATACCGGTCAGCTTTCAGATAGTGTAGATCCTACTGTCTATTAGAATTATTGCTCGATTATGCCCGATTCAACAACTCGCTAAATGTGTTTAAACATATTTAAAACATCATTCTGTCTCTGTCATCTTCAAACTATTGTCATAATCGGAACGATGTTTTAAATACGTTTAGAGTTAAACCTATTTATTGTTTTGGGTGTAAGGTCAAAGTCTATCAATATTTTCACTAATTTATCCCCCTCCAGAATCAACCCCTACATTCATTTTGAAAAGTGACATTGGAACGTGTTATATTTTGAACGTGCAAGTGTGTACATCTTTATGAAGCGGCTTCGTTTAACTCAGGGCTATAAAACAATTATAATTTTCTCTAGATTTCAAGATACCTAGATAGAAAACAAACCTAACCTAAAAAGATGAGATGATCTACTTAATGTAGATCAAAATAAAACTTCAACAATTCCGTCGTTGATGTACCTTCAAATTCGTATTTGCATTTTCTCCGTGTCAAGTCTAAAGTCAGTTTGAACTGCATAAATCTGGTTAAATCCAGCGGTAGCCGGATTTTGGCGGTCTTTACCGAATCAACGTACGAATGACGAACTTAATGGCAATTTGAAAGCCGCTTGTGATTTATTGAATTACTCATTGGAGCAGACTTAGAATCCTTGTCTTAAAAATAATTATTCAATAACTTTTACTAATTGAAAAGCATAATAATTATATCAAATAAATTGGTATTCTAACCCGAACAAAAAAGAAAAATAAACGCAAGAAGTTCCAAAAGCATTGAGGCGGGAGCTCATCCTTGTGACATTAAACCTAAGTCGCCTTAGCGACATCCCCAAAAAAAGAGGTGACATTTTTCTGCAGAGAATCAAAAGAGTTTAATACCTTTCCTAGAAATCCACAAAAAGCGAACCTTACGAATAAAGTCCAAAGAATAAAAAAAACTCCCTTTTTTATTTCGTTCTAATTAAGAGAGTTTCTGCAAAAAAATATGAGACTTCATAAAAGTCAAAGCTATCGGAAAACAGAACTGGTTTATCAAAAACAAAAAAAAAATATAACATGAAACAGGGTATTCATAAAATGCACTCGAGCGTAAAAAAGCGTTCGCAGAATATTCAACGTAGCATAACAATCGATACATTTATGTATATACGAAATTACAAACACGGCTAAATCTGGAATTTATGTAGAACTGCATTTATCAGGATTAAATTGCTCTGGACCGGATTTCGGCGCTCGCTGCCGGCAAACGGCCAATCAGAGAACGTTAATCTCGGTTAGTTAGGATAAGCCTTGTGTTGCTGTGGGAAGTACTTATCATTGAATCAAACAATGGTAATTGCTGGATTACAACTAATTTAAATTCCATTTTAATTACCTTTTTCCGTAATTTAGGTTAAATGTGTACTTGAAGTGGTACAAAATAAAAGTATTTTCCGGCTGAGGAGTAATTAAAAAACGAATTATGTATTTTATTACGGTACGCTTTAAACGGGATGCCTGATTTTCCAGTAAGGCCTAAAAGACAACAAGGACAACAAGGAGTAAAAGAAAACAGAAAGTAGCTAAATGTTCATGAAAAACTTATAATTCTTTTTAATTTAATCATTAAGAACATTTCGGCTGTTAAATTTTTATTATATCCTCGATTTGAGTTTAGGAGTGCTGACAACACTTCAGCATAACTTTTGAAAAACTCAACTCTCCTTCTAGAGTAGTCGGGTAAATCATGGCGTCCAAAATTACCAAACACATTTTTAAGTCCGTCACAAAACCACAGGCTTACATAGAACATCTAGAATAAATTGTTCAGTAAACGTCACTGTAGCTGTGTTCTAAATTTATGCGTGGGCACAATTACAACGCAAACGAAATTAGACAGCGGACTGTCGTAGTGTCGTATTGTCGTGCTGGCGTACTGGGGTGCTGGCGTAGTGTGAGTCGGCGCACACAAAACATTTTAATGTGCGTTTAATAAATGACTTGAAACTGTAATTCCGGTGGCGGCAATGCCTCAACGATACGTTATTTGTTGAAATCGTTTCAGCAGTTTAGGCTTTATAAACTATCTGAAGTACAAACAGTCTGTAAGGTTATAAATAATTCCTTCTAGCACAGATAATATAATACTCTACTTCTAGCTTGGCCGTAGTAGGACAAAAAAATGCGAAGCATATACATAACACGCTACTTGTACCAGCCAAGAATTGACTTACTAGTCTCCACAAAAACACAAGTTTTCAAAGATAGACAGAATTTATATACTCTTTATTGAGGTACTCTTGTCGAAATTATACATAGAGTGCCACAATGGGCAGTAGTATCCTAAAAGCGATTAGAAATAGTCTAAGCTAGAAAATGTTTGCACTAACGCTAAACATAACACCAAAAGCATTCGCCCATTTTGCACTACCAACTATCGTAAATTCTTGGTCCAGCGATTGTCAGCGCCATTCATGCAGTCGCCAAACCCATCGTGTGTGCGACGAACCTAACGGTTTCCGCAGGACTAAGTTTGATAATGCATATTTCTCGCAAGGCAAACGAAATGAGACATGTCGCAGTGTACCCGAATGAGACATGAACCACTGTAGCTGATGACGGTTAGTTTCAAAGTGAAATATGTATTTGGTGTTTGCTACGTAAGTACGTACATTTTTTTATAATTCGGTGCTTATTATGTGACGGTTTGATTGGAATACAATTTAATTCAGGTGTTGATTTGCAAAGTGTAATGAGACCAAAAATGAAGTCATCAGTCGCAGTGCTTTAGTCGTTGCCATTTTTTCGGACCTATTACGTCCAGCAGTGGATATCTTTTGGCTGAACTTGCAACCTATACCTACCGCTTATTTTTTTCTCTCATATAATTATTTATCATTTCAGAATAGCTCACCTGTATCTTCATCATCAGCCCACAGCAGTTCACTACTGGACCTCGGCCTCTCTTATCGCACGCCATTCATGCCGCTGTAAAAATAATGGCCAGCCTCGCTTTCATGGCGTTCCTTATTTCTACAATTTCAACAGGATCAACATAAGCCTTTCGGTAGCTTATGGCAATCCAAAACATTTTTGACTTTTCTATCATCGTTATCGCTGATAGAATGTCAGTATCGCCACTTATTGAGATTTATTCCGGTAGGCATTTGTTAAACTCCAAGGACCCGCGACTTTAATCCACTCACCAAGACCTCAAAATCCTTACTATCCAAATTGGGAATTTGCCACCTGACTTACAGGGTGTATCTCTCCAAATTGTTTATTGTAATGGTCTGTGGAACACCCTTATTCAACTATCGACATTGGTGGTATGTTATGCAATGTTTGCATGCCACACACAAGGCGTGCTCCTAGAAATTGTAAGAAGCTAGCTAGCTATAAATTACTGTGAAGTTACGCATAGTCTGTTCAATATTGAGGTATCGAGATACCGACCGTAATCGCGAGCATCTTCAGCATGTAATTTCCCTAATTGGCCTACAAATACCTGTATCAAATCAGTCAACTTATATTTGGGCCTACTGGACATTGGCCTTTCCTAAACCGCACTGCAACACCCAGTTCTCCGCTTTCCGCATTTATTCTGATAATTTTGTTTTCAGTCGGCGCTTTTTTTAGAGTTTCACCTACTTTTATCATGTCACTGCCAGGCTTTCCGTTACCACGACCACTGCATTTCATTCGACCAAAATAAACATTGGGCAGCTAACAAAAATCCTGTCTTTATTATAATAGACAAACGAAAATGACCCCACGTTTTTTTAATACCTTAATCGAAACCAGTTTTTTTCCACAACCCAGATAGGCAGCGACAGGGCAACACATCGCTTTTATATCCGTTTGCTCATGATCTGTTTGCTTCGACTTAACTATTTTTGAACATCCAGTACGATGTATTGTTGTCGCCATTACAATATTGTACTCGGTGTAATGGCTCGTGTGTAACAGGTACGCGTGTCGATCTCCGCATCACTTACTAGTCTTGAGTGATTGTGTGTTTCTTTGTTAATTCTTTTAGGATTTCGATGTACAATGCTTTCTAATTTAATTCTGATTTACACGGTGCAACAAATTACTAAAAACGTCTAAACACCGTTTAGACGTAGCAAGCAACGTAGTTAATAAATTGTTTATCAAATTGACACATGCCAATATGCCATGGATTATCGTATTATGCTAGCCATCACATACAACTGTCAAAGAATAACGGTTGTGATTTGAATATACAGACAATTCAAATTGGTAGTTAATTTCAGTCGTTATACAATTAATCTGCCTGTAACGTAAGTAGATTTGATAAACCAATATAATAACACTATTGTTTAAATAAAAGGTTCGTTAGTGCATCGCTGACGCAGCTCCGATCCCATGGAGCATTACATAACGTGACGGCTTGTGTGCTGACGAGTTATATTAACATAATATACGAAGTTAAATGGGATGCGAAACGTGACTGTGTCAATTTATTAAAGCGGGAGCTACGAGTATGTCTAACAGTATTATTTTGAGTGATTTTATTCTCAATGCAAATATTGATTAAGTGCGATGGACCGAATTTCAGTGGCAACAAAACCAGAAATTAGCCTCTTTTATTCTATTAAAACTTCGTACTACGCTAGGCCAAAGTGACTGACGTTCACTGACGTTCGGCCTACTGTACCAAGCATGGAAAAAGAAAAAGCTATCGAGAAAAATTATCTGTTTTAGGTCGTTTTTGAAAGCACGGATGTTTGGACGGAAATTAAGACCGATTGTTGCGGAAAGTATATCAAGAACTACTTACGTTCGTAGTAAAGCATGCATCAATCACTGTTTCTTATAGATATCGAATCTCGCAAAGAAATTCAGAAACTCTGCCAAAATAATAAGAACATGAAGATTTGACATTTAAATAAATACCTAACCACATGTATGAACGTTGAAAAAGAAGTAAAAGAAAGGTATGTAAGCATCGTAGAACTTGAGCCCTACTTGATACAACTGACAGTGTGACACATTCGTCAAAAAACGACAAAATTTATTTATTTATTTTATTTATTTATTTATTTACATCTTTTCAAGACATCAGCTGTTTAATAAAGCATAAATTCTATGAAGGAAACTTGTACAATTGTGTAATTGTCGCCGGTTGCTTGTCGGCCTCAGGCATTCTATATTTTCTACCTACACCCATGGCAATAAGGCGTGAATTTATATAATTATTTCCTTAAATTAATTATGTAAAAAAATTAAACGTTTTTGAACCAATCCCTATATTATTCCACTCCAAATACTCCTGAGTCAATTCAAAATACAATACCATACGAAACTACAGCAAAAGCTATGCATTTGGCATAGCATTTGTACGATGCAAGGCTATTACGTAGAACTGAGGGATTATTCTAAATCTGGCTTGCAAGGCACTAAGCCTTGAATTTATCGTTGGGAGCGCGAGCGCCGCGAAACCTTTCGTACGTGTTTCGGTTATTGTATAGTCCTTTTTTTTAAGAACTGTTCATAGTTCAACAGTTTATTGTTTTTACACATACAGCTTAATAAAAAATAATGGCAAGCGAGGTTATTATTGTGGTAGTGGACTTAAACTGGGTTTTGCAACCGTTATCAAGCTATAGCGGCTTTTAAGCCTGATAACGTATCAATCATTTAGTTTTTTCGCATTGAATGATGATAATCTATGTTCTAGTAATTTGGATACCATTGATTTGTGGTTGTGAGGGACTTTTTTAAGGTCCAAAATAGCTTACACTCAGTCAGCAAGCATGGCGAACAATTCTCAATCCTTTTCTGTTTGGGAAGAAGCTTTGCCCTACGGTGGAACAATGTATAGCGTTATATTGCTTTAATTAGAATTCGCATTGGATATAAAACATAAAACACACTAGAAACAAGAACAATACGGCGTTCAACACTGAAACTACTTTCTCACAAACATAAGATAAGTATTTGCGAGAGCAAGCCTTACTTATCCTAGAATATTATGACGACACATGAACATGAATAAATATTCTAAGAGGGACACACGCCACTGATTAAGAAAATAACAGAAGATCTGCTATACGTAATACGTTAAAATTTGGAATGCGTTTCCATACTGTATATAAAATCATGGCGCGTCTGCCTCACAGTGAACTTAGCAGAACTTATCTTTTGTTCTACAAGACAATGTGTTATCACGAGCTGTTTACACCAAGTTTGTTATTATCAAAACTTGCTAACTTGACATTCTTAGCGCTGTTTTGTTTGTCCCGTCCTATTGTGAAGGCGGTGTGAATGTTAAGACGTGTACTGTAGAGGCACGTGCGACAAGTAGGTATAGAAAGGTACTTAGAATATACTTGACTAGCGACCCGACCCTACTTCGCACGGGTTTGACGACATGACAAAACATGGAGATTTGTTTTTATATTCAAGTTATAATATCAATTTATCCGGATATGTATAATTAATACATTACACATAAACCTTCCGGAATAAGTTCTCAAAATGATGGTAGAAACCGCATCAAAATCCATTGTGCAGTTTAGAAGAACTAGGCGGTCACACAGGGAAACACGAAAGCGACTTTGTTTCATATTACGTACAATTTATAGATTGTACCTACCCCAAAACTTCGATAGTATGATAAACCCATACAGAAAATTAAAGTCTTGAAATGAAAGGACTCTCATCAAACAACAAAAATTAAACATCTTATAATTGTTTTGCATTCGAGAAAAAAGTATTACCTACCTTGATAACACATTGAACAACGACCATTGGTCGTTGACATTGAAGGACACTGATCGAGACACAAAAAAAGTTTTGTTATCACATCGAGGGGCGCGCAGTGTTATGTTGCCTTTCCACCAGAGATGAGCGAGGATGCGTAGCGAGGGATGTGTGTAAAACTAACCAATACCAACGCTAAGTTAGTTCAACCTATAAAAATGAAGCGATGTTATTGGCTGGTTTCACATACATCCCTCGCTACGTATCCTCGCTCATCTCTGGTAGAAAGGCAGCCTTAACAACGTGTTACTACGTAGTACAACGTGTAACAAAATAAACACAACACTTCGACTCAAATAACCCAATTTAATTTTAAACATGAAACAACATCGGTATCTAATTATTTAAATTCTGGTGAACGAAACTTTATTTTTTATGAAACAATTCTTTTTTGCACGTTATAATTATGTACAAGCTCCAGAGGTAAAATACGTATTTTTGTTTGAACTTAAGTTTTAATTATTCAAGAAACGATGTATGTTGTTGTCTTTAATCCGTAGTATACTTAATAACTATTTGTTATTGCTCTAACAGGGTTATGGTTGAATGTCACTTGCACGTCATAAAACGTCTATTTGTCTATGTGACAGTTAGATAATTTCAACAATTAGATATTTTTAATTTAGTGGGAATTAAAGTTGAAACTGATAATATTAATTGACAAGTCTGACATGTCTAATTACAAAATAGGTACCTACTTCAAATAGAAATTCTCCTCAATTACTTTCAAAAGAATACAACATTCTCATACAATAATATAAATCACACCTTCCACGATATAGTTCCAACAAATAGCACTGTATCATGAACACAAGTTTGATATCACAATTATTCTGCTGCACTAACATTCATTAGTAGATTGGTGGATCACATATAAATATTTAGCAATGTTCTAATACATTAGCGGTAGACGTTCTCCTGCATTATGTATCAGTAGGTGTGTGAGAAGCGGCCTGCTACCGTTCGCAATTGTTTTAGTGGGCTTTGAAGTAAAAGGAGACTTTTATTAAATTAGTAACCCATAATTGTGTCTACCATCAGAAAGGCCGTTGGCTAGTTTACCATTCAATAATATTATCTACCCATCTTTTTTTCTTGAAGTTTATTAACAAGTGGAAATCCAAATTTATACAAAAAAAAATCTCTCCAATTCATTAAAACATATTTTGACAGCCGGCCTGTCAGAATAGCATCATATACCCTCGTCAAAGGGAGCAAACATAGGTACTCGTATGTTGGTCGAGACGTGATCCCGGCTTAGCTATTAGGCGCCGGTTCACGGCCTCGAGTGATGCGACTTGCGTTAGAGCGAGGCCCCATTAGTGCGTTGCGCCGCGTTGCATCGTCGCAGCGTCGGTCGTCGCTGCGTCGTTTTCATATTTTTTTATGACATGCCCCATTAGGGCGAAGCCCCACTAGTGCGTTGCGCTGCGTTGCGTCGCGTCGTCGCAACGGAACAACGCATTGTATGCTTCACCTGCGTTGCGTTGACGCTGCGCCAACGCAACGCAAGAGGGTATGCACGCCGTCGCAGCTGCGTCTAGCTTCCTCCTCTAGCAGTGGATCACTGTCCGTCGTCGCAGCGGAGCTCCGACAACGCAGCGCATACCCTCCCTCCCGCTTCGTCTCTTGTCCGTCGATCCGTTGAAACGTCGCGCGCGACGACGCATCGGTCTAATGGGGCATGTCATAAAAAAGGTATGGAAAACGACGCAGCGACGACGCTGCGACGACGCAACGCAGCGCAACGCAGCGCAACGCACTAGTGGGGCTTCGCCCTTAGACCGTTGCGTCGTCGCGCGCGACGTTTCAACGGTTCGACGGACAAGAGACGAAGCGGCAGGGAGGGTGATGCGCTGCGTTGTCGGAGCTCCGCTGCGACGACGGACAGTGTTGAAAGTGAGGCTGAACTCTGACGCAGCTGCGACGGCGTGCATACCCTCTTGCGTTGCGCTGGCGCAGTGTCAACGCAACAAAGGTGTGGCATACAATGCGTTGTTCCGTTGCGACGACGCGACGCAACTAATGCGACGCTCTTAAGCGACACGCGCGCGCGTCACTTGTTTCAGTCCGTCGTTCCGAGGGTCGCGTCGCGGTGACTCGTGGCACAAAACACAGCTCTAAACGACTACTTTCATTTGTTTTTCCGCAGTCGCTGTCGCTCGACACGTGTCGCTTGAGCGTGTCGCTCGTGGCCACGGGGTAGCACGAAGATATTGGACGGGACCAGTAGCTAGATTGTTGTAGCTATTTATATATGTATTTCCGTATTTCTTAAACATGAAGTGATATTAAAATTTTTCTTTAAGAATTTTGATTATAGGGCTTTCATTTTACTGAACACTACCACAGATCCCCAACATTATTTACATCAAAAGCAAAAATCATTTCCATGCAAATATCTTTTATAGGAGAGAACTTAGCATTTCATTACACGCCTGTCATAGTCACATTGAGCGTTTTTCAATTTCCGCCCTATTTCCTGTTAGTTGTTCCAGTTAATGGAGGCTTATATTGTTAGTGAAATAAGTCTTTTGTTATAAATCATTGTACCTATGTTTATTTTATTTGGATTTATTCTTTAAAGATTTGACAGTTCAGCTAATTTTTTGGACAGCAAATCTGCTGTCAATTTTGTATTATGTTTATTTTTTGTGATACCAATTATGTGATTGGAAGGTCTAAATATATAGATAGAAGAGTAGATAAGACTATTCCTAGCTACAAAAAAATAGGGTCAATTATAGGGACATATGACTTTTTATTTTCGATTTATTAATTCTTATCATACACGACTTAGTTTATATTCTCAGAATTATAATTCGTATTATTACCAGAAAAATATATTACGTATTCTCAAAATATTCATTAATAAAGGTTCAAAACTCGCAAAATGGTCACAGAAAAAGCTACCCTTTTTTCTACCGTATCAAAACATCTTTACCGGAGGTACCTCTTTACTTTAGTGCACTCCTCTCAGGGCTGTCCCCTAATCAGTAAAGTCTCCTAGTAATAGCGTATAGGGTTGGCACAAAGGCAAGTTAAATTGAGATCTCTAAGAAAAACGGGAGCCCTTGTGTGTGTAGGGCCCTCGTCATGTAACGAGCACGTTACACTTTGGGACCAATTTTAGAGAACAGTGTTTGTGCTTTTTCGATTCATATTAAGGGATAGAATAAAAATAGGAAAAAATGTGTCGTTAACGAGTCACCATAGAATATAAAGAAATTGTGATAAAAACAATCAAGGTCAAAATCTAGACGATAGAAAGCAACAGCAAAAAAATTACTGAAATCACGTTCATCAATCCTGCGTATTGATTATGAGCAATTTCTCTCGAGATCATTGGTTGTCGGGGTCGGTTTGTAGGCTCTTCTAAAGTAGTGAACTAACTACTCCTCTTTTGAATAATAACATCACAAAGACAGAAATATTGGTTACAGCATTTTTAAATTTCGTATAAATACTCAAGTCTTAGTGATGAATTACCAAAGTTTTATATTTCTTTTTTATTTCTTTACAAAAAAACCGGAAACGGATAGTAGCGAAACTTCCGAAGATGACATTGAAAACGGCAACATCTAACACAACACAGCAGAGCAACGACATACAAAAGAACAGAGAAAGCAGTAGAACCCCGCCAAAAGGCTCAACGATGAAGCTCCGCCTGAACCAACCTGGCGGCAAGGTCGTTAAAAGATGCCCATCCATAGATATAATTACCCATCTCTCCACTAGTCCAATGCTTGCTCTAGGATGCATATCCGCTAGGCTCTTAAATCCTTACATATCCTTCGGGCACGTCTACCCTACCATTACCGCGACCCCCGGTCTATTCCTTGATATGCAATGGTAGCTGTAGCACCAAGAACATGAGGCTACAGGAGCTAGTGCGAATCTTGGGGTTCCTTCGATTAATCGAGTCTGGTTTAACCACGCTGGGATCGGTGCAATTCATTCATTCATTCATTGTTTACCTATATGTAAATAATACGAGGATTTAAAACATAATCATAGTATTAGTAAGAGTTGCAGTGTAAATAATATCAACAATCAGTTCCTATTGATGATTCTTGTTTGAATTCCGTCACTGATGTTTTGTTCTGTATTTCTTTGTTACAATTTAAACTTCTTAATTAATCAATTTAATTGTGTTTTTAATTAATGTTTTTATTTGATTAATTTGATTGGATTATTATTGGTTTTATCCTTTATTTCATTATTTACATATAAATTATATTTTTAAATATTAGCATATGAAATATAGAAAAACATTTAAAAATATAAAAAATAGTAGCCCACCGGTATCGGGAACAGGGTCCAAGCTACCGGCGGTCAGGGCTCCAGAGAGAGGAACCTCCGGACAATGCGGGCCGTGTCCAGAAGTACCGCTTTCTGAATCAAGCCCTTGATCCAGCTGCCCAACGAGAGCCTCCTTAGGTGTTGGTCGAGACTCTTGGCTATTATTGGTTTTATTATTATTAACTTATTTGATAGGTAATTGCTTATACCATGTAAGTGCTGTGCACATCTTTAAGTGATAAGTTCACTGTAGTACTTTATAAAAGAAGACTAAACTCTCTGTTAATGTTTATGTGAATTAGTCGTTGGAGTGCCATAATAAAGAAATAAATAATGAACCACGAAATACCAAAAAAGCTACCTTCCCTATTATTCATACACACCCTAATGGCCCACGAGCACACAGGCACAATAGACCATGCAAAATTGAACCACATCCTTTTAAACTGTACCTTTCCCTCTAACGTTGCAAAATAAATAAACGACCCACTTTCTATGCACGCCATTGTACCAGCCTGTTAAAGTACAGTTGATAAGTGACAATTTGCGAGAAGTGGCGAATGGGAGGCCGTTTGGAACAAAGAGAGGTAGTGACTATGCCTTCAGTAATATTACTTTTTATTTTAGAAATAAAGCGGTTTAATGATGTTGTAGTGTTAAGTTGTTTGGTAGACGTTATTGTTTCTGTGAAATAAACTTTCTGTCTTGATGCTTCTGGATCAAGACAGAAAACTTCAATGTTTGCGATAAAAGATTAAGCAAGTTTAATTTTCCCACAATTCTAAGAAACTAGTCTGGAATAGCACTTTGTAATGTTGTTAGTATTAAGACTTAGGTTAGCTGCTCTCGACTTTTAAAACTATAAGTCTAACAAAGAGCTCTGAAATATAATTGAAAATGATATGCTTTCGCCGACACTAAAGATTTTCTGGAAAATATTCCATTAATACTACACTAATAATTGACCAGCGGGTTGATTAACGCAATTAGTTGTAGGTAGTAAAATTTCAAGAAAAGCACTCCCTTTCCGTAATAAACATTAGTAAAGTAATTTCCAAAACATAAACACTGAAACTTCAGCAATAAACGTGAACGAAACAATAAAAAGTATACAAGTCTTTACGATCATTCTTACCCCTTCTAGTAACTCAAAATCTTTGGCACACTTCAAAAGTGACTTCTACTGAAAAGCCTTCAAAGTCTCGCGACATTAATTTTATTAATTAAACATTTTTCTAATTTATTTCCATCTTTTTCGTTGAAAACCGTCGGTAGTCGGCTTACAAAGGAGCCTGTATAAGTTTTGGGCGCGGTTTCTTAAGAAATCTTTTAATTTTGAAGAAGTTTTGCCATTTGCGGATCATAAAATAAAGGGCTAAAAGGTTGGATTGGAAACATGGAATCTATTCAAATGTAATGGATGGTCTGTCTGTGATTTTTTACCGTTTTCAAAATGATGATTGATGTTTACGAAAATTGTAAGTATACAATCCAAAATGCCATTTGTAGTCCGCGCGGAACTAGTTGGCCGCGCCTTAGGTATGTGAGCGGTGAGAAAATAATTATGGAAACAATATACGAATATATTTTTAATTAAAATGCCAGCAGTCATCTCATATATCCCGATTCTGAAAAATTAAAAAAAGTATAAAAATAACGAATATCGAATCCTCCGACAGACGGCCGACGGGTGTCCTGTCTGCTGGGTGTATATAATATGCTAGTTGCGCGGAAAATTCTGCTAGCGTTGCAGGATTTTGCGTGACGTCAGTATGATGCGCAGTTCGCATTCGGCGCTGTAGATGCCGCCACAATACCAAGTAACTGAATAAGTATAGCGCTTATTCCAAGAAATCTAACTAAGGGTAAGTAATGATTAACGTCTGCTTTACTACACATTTGTGACATTTAAACATCTCTTAACTTCAAGCAACGCTTATAAACGCTCTAGTGTTTAATAACTGTAATATCTTACAAATGAAACTGGCAGATAAACAAGGGTTTTTACCGATATCTAGATATTTTGAAAAAAAAAAACAAATTGTATGTTACGAGCTTGTGTCAGTTTCGTATTTTTAAGTTACTGCTGTTGAAGTGCGCGATTAATTGTTTAATAAGTAACGTATTATTAAGTATGACATTTTAATGGCACTTAATTACTTTCTTTTTTTTTTTTTTTAAGAGACCACTAACTTACGAAAGAAAAACATCGAATAGGGCTTGATTTGCGCAAACGTGGTTTAAAATATTCGTCTACCTGACTTTGCCCTAGGTATAGTCTACCTTGTAATTGCTTTTCTAGTAATTTTGACAAACTTGTCCCAGTAAATTGAATCATTACTAATGTTGAAACTACGTAACCGTCACAATCATAGACAAAATAGATCTTGCCGTTTTATGATGTGCAAGTAAGAACCTTAGGGTGATAAAATAATCATAAGATCGACTATACAACATATCAGTTACAAGCAGATATTATTAGGTATCAAATTACAACATAACCTACGTATGTCGTCAGACATGTTGAATTTAGCGTGACGTCAGCTAATCAGTATAATGTTCGGATTAATTTACAAAACGTAATGTCACCTCATTTGCCTAAATCGGTTGCCGCATTTAAGCTGACCTACATTGAGGCTATCTTTGCCGCTTTTTGGCTTCACAGCTATGGGGTATGAATGTAAATTAGTATTAATTAGTATGACGGCTATTGTCTAAAAAAGGTAGGTAGAGGTGTATTTAAGATGCGGTGAACATCATAGGAACGTTGCCCCAACTGATCATGTTTAAAATATTTCCATACTTACATAATTATCAAGAACTATTTCATTTACCTGTTTTTTCATTGAAGCTTTCCAACAAAAGATGCACACAAAAAATCACAGATTAAAAACAAGATGTTTCGTGTAAACACATTCGTTCAGTTTCATTATGTCTGAGACTCTAACTTGTGCAAAGACAAAATAATGAAGCAATAAGACGTTAGCGTGCAAAAAAAAAACTTCTAGAAAGCTACCTAACTTCACCTAACAGCTACACAATGCAATCATTGAAACAGAAGTATAACAATTAAATTAAAAACACTCAGCTAATTATTTCCAACCACACAAACAAACTCACATTCTTAACACCAATTCCCAAGGTCTCTCCACGTAACATGGTTCCACTACAACAATGCAGGGAGAGCACTTTGCTTGATTGTAACTCTGACCTTACATCTATGAAGCTGGAAGTGCTATAGTTTTTATATGTATGTACCACACTTCATTACCTTTCGGATTGTATTATATTTTTACTTTTTAGAAAATTGTTGTAGTTCTTGGTATAATATTTAAATTGTAAATAAGTTTTATTTTTATTTTATTTATTTAGGTAACCAACAGCGATACATAAAAATATTTTACAAAACATGCGTGTTACAGTTATTATGGCCAATTATAGGTTTCCCTGTATAACTGGGATATATGTATAATACATGCGAACGGACTAATGCCAGATATTTCCAGTTAAAGAACAAAATAATATGCAATACAATAATCCTTTTAAGATTAAGATTGCATTTTTGAAAAATTTAAAACAAAACAGGTTGGATAAAAAGTTACTAGTTATAGATTTATAAAATAACCGTACTGTCGCACTGTGAGGAAGATTTTAATAAATAAATATTGTTAGCTGGCATTCTAGGCTCTGGATTTGTAGTCTTGGGCAACAAGTCGTGTGTTGGGAATTGAGTAGGCATTCTTAACATCATGATGAACAGCAATGTATATCGTGCTATCATGAACTGCAATGTATAATAATATTGTTGTATCATGAACTGCAATTTATAATATTCTTGTATCATGCTCCGAACTTGTCCATCGTATTACTTAACTACACAACCCCTATTTATGTCATCAACATTTAGCCTGCTTAAACCAATTTCGTCATAACTGTTATCCTGTCAACTCTTAGAACATAAAAATAACATGGGCACTTCAAACATCGTATTTGTATGCACTTTTCCACTAAATATATTATGTCTGGGAACAATAAAAAACTTCTAATACTTAACGCTGTTTAAAAGGACCGTTACAACCACAATGGCCTTTGATGTGCTGAAATAACACGACCAAGTTTAAGTTAACGGTTTTACAAAGCGAGTATTTTTTTCTACTTAACAGTTCAAGCCATTACAAAAACACGCAGCAGCCTCAAACAGCAAAAAAAATATCTCATCTCACTTTGACTGGCACACTGGCACCAAAAAAGCCAAAGGAAAAGCTAAGAAAATCCGCGGATCCTACAGCGCTTCTAGCGCTAATCTCTCGAGCCAAGATCCGAGTTTACGACGGCTGGTTCTCAGTTCTGAGTACTCACTGAAATATTCAAGACGCTAAGTAGTACCTGAAATTTTATACCGCCACACCAATTTTTCTTTGGTAATATTAGGTGGGCCCATCATTTTTCGTCTGAAGAAAAGGTGTTGCTTAAAATCTTGCGTTTTTGTGAATTTCTTTCCGTGTTAATCTGTAAAAAGGTTGTGAAATATGGTGATGGAATTATTTTTGATGGTTTCGTGTGCTTGGTAAAAGAAAATGCCATCTTTGCACCTGTGGGGATTCTGAAAGTATATTAAAGTCATTGTGACAAGAATTTCAGTATTCTTGACATTTTTTTTTTTTTTTTGATGGGAAATCATCTAATGACTCCTCCCGCTCTGGGTGGAGCGGAAGGGAGTGTCAGACTCTTACTGACTAAAACCCACCCGTGTTCCTTCCTTAGCCCTTTATGTTCCGGGGCAGCGGTAACCCTTTCGGACGATCCCGCTACCCCGGCAGACTTCGGCCCTGGCGGGCCCCTTCCTTAATGCTGACATCTATTTGAGGCGCGCGTGGAACACATACGCGCCGTCCGGCACGGGCCTGGTCCTGATCGGACGGAGAGCTACCCATTACTCTCCGTCCGCAGGCCCGCGCCTACGGTGGCCGGGAGTCGTCACGCGGCTCCCGACACCCGTAGCGTCTCCCGCGGCGGCTGAGGCGTGAGGCTCTCTAAGTATTCTTGACATAAGACAATGTTCAGACGCGACTACCCAGCTGTCTTTCTGTTTGCTAATAGGAACATAAGTACCAATCGGTCGCCAAAAACGGTGATTATGATTATCACCTATGTTCATAACAGTGGTTATTGATGAAGCTCTCGTCAATTTGTGGTTTAACAAAAATGCTGAAATATTTCACAGCGCCCAAAAATATCAGCTTGAATAAAATTCTAATCAATCTTTTTTGTCAGAGTCTCTTGTTCAATAAAAGTGACAGCAACAGAGTTCTTTTATCAGAACTGAATTGGCAGTTCTGAAAAAAGAACTCTGTTAAGCTAGACAGAATTAAGCAGCTATAAAATCTTATAATTTGCTATCCTAATATATTTTTTTCTATCTGAAAATTAAGCATGCATGACATACGCATAGAAAAGGAAAGAAGGCTTTGTAAGTTTTAAGAAGGCTCTCTTTTTAATATGTAGTCATTTTGCAACATAATAAAAAAATCTTGGAAAAACTCATCCAAAAAGCGTTTTCCAAGTCCCGTTCTTTACGTATCTCTGAAGATATGTTATGTACCGATAAATTACGTTTATTGGACGTTACCCAAATGCGAAAAACGACTGTAGGGAAATTAAGATGTTATCTCGTAATGTTTCGAACCAGTTGCATCATTATACATATTTTTGTAGGGAGGCTATAGAATGATGGGAAAATTGCTAAACTGAAGAAAAGTGTTCATGAAAAAATTGGTGATTGGATTTTTTTGTTTATTATTTGAGCTAAAGGGGAACGCCTTTGTAATGTACTTAACATCAAAAGAAACACATTTATCATTAATATTGCATCCACGAGTGGCGATAGGTAGGTACTAAATTTTACATCCGGCAGGACGGCCATCTTAACAAAAACATTTCAATATGAATTGACAGCAACCCTTCGTCGTTCCCTCGCTTGATAGCACCGCGTCAAGATCCTGCCTATCCATCTAAAGGAAGCGGGAGGATTTCTCATTGAATTAAATTTACGCCAACCTTACACTCCTGATGGTATAATTTGAAAGTTTATATTCAAGGTGATGTTGTTCTTTGTAGGGCTGCCAAAAGGCTGGTTTTAGTCTGGGGAAGAAACCTGAATAAGTCAAGGTGTATGGTTTTGAGCTCCCACCAAGACAAATGACTAGCGTGAAAAGTCGAAAGCGCATATACTCGTAAAACTCCGCGTGTTGCGTGTGCCCAGAGGCGTCAAACACTGCATAGGCAACGCCGTTTGCCATTTTGTCACCAAAAAAATAAGTTGCCAGCAGTTCGAAACGACAAAATTGACAGCACACGTTGCACCGTCAGTAACAGTGAAAGCTAATTGCCCTCCACACCCTCATGATTGCCTGTTTCCCTGTTGAAAGTACTGGCCACTTTCGCCACAAAAATAAAATAAAAAACATTCACCAACCCTGCACACGCTACTGTATATTTGGGTAACAAACAACAGAGCTGTCTTCTCATATTTAGCCAGCAATATTTCTCCTACCCTTTGTGTACGGAACGAAATCTCGAAACAAAATCTCCGTTAGATGTAGTGAAACGTCTTCTTGTGAATTACACGGTGTTTTAATCTTTATTCGCCACGAAATAAAGATCATTATTGTTTGGGTTTATTTTTATAAAAAGCGTAAATAATACTGGACTTTATGTAGAAGAGATAAATGTGGTTTTGCATGTAATGTGTTTACGGAAAATTGCAGTAGCTACTTGGAAGGTATAGCAAATCTGTCTAGAATTTGTCAGTGTTAATACTCTTTGCTTTACTTCCTTTGAGATCGGTTTAAGTTTTATAAAAGTAAAGTATGGAACAAAACTAAAACGAAACGTCTATGTAGTGATTTCCCAAAATGAGAGTATGCAATGAAATTCTGTAAAATTATACATTTGACGAAAGAAAACTTCGTAAACATTACTTTTCAGCTTGTTTTGACATTGATAATAATTATGTTTAATAAATAGGTACATTATATTTCCAAAATTTTGACATTCCAGTATAGTGATGGTTCTAAATACCTTCAGCAAAGAGACACGGTTAAACACTAACAAAATAACAGAGAAACAGAAAAGTATCCTATTACAAAAGCTACAGTATATATACAATTCTTCATATTTTCTTACACGCTTGCTGGAAATTGGTGAACAGTTAGACAAAACACACGATGATTACCAAGAGTTAAAGAGAAATAGAATTATTTATTGTCTTAACAAGTATATTTTTTGGGCTCGTAGCTAAGTAATAACAGCCGCACGGTTCAATCGATCAGGTTAAGCTACGCTTGCCGCAGTTAGTCCGTGGATGGGTGACTATCTTTACATACCAAGACTCCTCCGTGCCTCGGAAAGCACGTTGAGCCGTTGGTCCCGGCTGTAATTTGTAGATCTTTGACTGGCGTACGGGTCGTCAGAAGCCCGAAAGGCTGACATCCAGTCTTACCAAGGGGTATCGTATTACCCAATAAGTGGGTGGTGGAGGTAAGATAGGCAGTCGCTGCATATAATACTGGTATACAGCTGCATCTGGTTAGACTGGAAGCCGACTCCAAGATATTTGGGAAAATACTAGGCAGATGATGATGATCACAGGTATTTTTTTGTGAAAAACCGAACCATTACAAGATATACTTTATTTTCATATTCGTATTCCACAGAATACATTACGGTATGGTTATTAACTAAACAAATAAATCCAACACTCTCGCACACATAGAGACAATAAGACCTCTTTATATTAAACTTGCTGTTTTGTATGTACCTATGTCTGTTGAAAATGCCACGTCTCAACATCATCTATCTAAACTTTAACCGGGAATGTTACAGAAACAACATGATAAATAGGTATCAGCCATCGGTATCAGCAAAATCAATCTCCGAAACCCGGGGCCGTATCAATCCAATCCCAAATTAAACTCTGGAAAGAAAAAACAAATTAAAGAAGACACGCAAATAAAATGTATCCTTCCAAAACCCATCACGGAATCTAAATATTTATCAAATCCATACTTTACGATATTATACACAATACACAAATAATGTTGTGTATTTATATCGAATCATGACGTTTGAGTAGACAAATAAGTAACATTACGCGCGCCAGTGGAGCCGAAAATTGCCGTGCATACAACGTCCCCAGAGCGGTTTCATTTGCAAAATAATCTTTTTGGTGGCTGTAATTGCATACAGTAGACCCACAGAATAAGAAAGTAGACCTATGTTTGGTTTTGTGTCGGTTTACATCTAACACAGAAATGTTTTGATAAAGAAGGGTTTTTGGGTAATATTTCTAGTAACTTCATTTGACCAAAAAAAAGGTTCAATCTACGATAAAAATAAAAGCCTGATCATTTACATATTTACCTAAACATTTTCTGGCTAAGGCATAAGACATATTTTTGTGTTTTTATCATCCCAATAATAATGTATTAGGGTGTGTCTAGGAGGAATAATGTACTCAGATGTACAGATCTCAGATTCAAAGATTACAAAAAAAGAACGAACTCCGTGATAATGGGATATCAACAAACGGATCAACGGATTGAGTTTATCACAATTAATTGAACGAAATTACGTGAAATGGCGCCGTAAAATGAAAGCAGCACAGAAGAGATAGGGAGTGAGGTACGCCAAATATATTTCTTACTTGAAGGTGTAACACCTGTCTCGTGGGTCTTTTAAATCTGTGGTCTTAGGTTTGCTCCCCAAGTTGAGAAAAGTTTTGTCAGGTTTTCCTTTTAGTTACCCAGTTAGACTACATACTTTATTTGTACAAACTTTATATTTCTTTGGATTCATACATCGCCTTTCACCAAATAACTATCAATCCACCTAGGAGTAAATGAGGGGAGATTTCCTTTTAAAACCACCTTCATGTTTTTGCTTAGCCCGTAAAACAATTAAGCCTAACCCTCAGTTGCTAACGAACCTTAACAAAATACTGTTGCAACGAAAGCTGAAACGATAATTTACATCAATGATACAGCAATAGCAACCACCAAGTAGATAAGTATCAAAGCACAACTCTCCACAATTAAATAGCTGAATGAACAATAAACAGGTGCCAAAGGTTTTATTCTGTGGTATCTAAATCGTGCAGCTTAATATCCAATAGTTGAAGTAAATCAAACTAATATTATAAAGGTGAAAGTATGTGAGTGGGTTTGTAAGTTTGTTACTTCTTCACGCAGAAACTACTGAACGGATTTGGATGAAATTTGGCACAATTTGGATAGTTTATAACCAGGATTAACACATATGATACTTTTTATCCCGATATTCCCACGGGATCGGAACTTATACGGGTGAAACCGAGAGGCGCTGCTAGTCGGCTCATATGATGATGATGATGATGAAATTTTGAACTTTCTTCCTATTGAACTTATTTTGTCCAGTCCAAAAATGGGCAGTTAGGGATAGTGAATTATAATTCATTGAATTTATCGACTTCAGTGGTCTGATATTGTCTTTTTGTATCTCTCTTGATTTAAGTCTATAACAAAAAGTTATCTATCTATCGACTCATGTGTTAGTTTCTAATCAGTTTGCAGTTACAAGTGAACCTTTTGTTTCAACATTATCTTGTGGCAGTAACATCAACCAATGATTTATGAAGCATCTTTTTTTCTAGCTAACGCTGCTTGTCAATCAGTATTGTTAACGAATTAAGTAAAGAAAAAATTGATGGATGGTGATGAAACTAAATATTTGTTATTGGAGCCTTGATGGCCTTGTTGTAATAATTATGGTTTGAAATTGATTATGTTTTACATTTCTGTTTACCTACTTGCACGTTTTTAGATTTCTTAACTAGCCTCAGGCTTGGAAAACCTTTGTTAATTAGGTCATTTATAGGCAAGCTCGCGAGTTTGCCAGTCAGATTTAAGACCGTTTTCAAGCAATGACACTTAAAAAGTACTACTTTAATCTAGTTTACTTCGTTTACACGTGCCTAGACTTAGCCTCGAGTGTAGTGGCTGAGGCGGCCCCTTTTTTTTTTTCTTTTTTTTTTATTGCGCGGTGGAAATCCTCATGGACTTCCTCCGTCGTGGGGGGGACAGAGGGGCATGCCGGACTCTTACCGGATAAAACCACCGCGGTGTTCCACCTCTACCTATAGCCGGGGGTGCTGGATTCGCATAAGCATTCACCGCTCCCCCGACAGGCCTCGACCCGCTGTTCCTCAGCGGGTCCCACCTCCCCGTGCGCCCATTCCTATAATGGCCGCACCTACTCTCGAGTGGCGCGCGTGGAACACTGCAACGCCAACTCGGGCCTGTCTGGTCGGACGACGGACGGGCTGAGGCGGCCCCTGCACCAACAATAACTATACGCAACGTTTTTATTGCGCAATCTGCGCAATTTAACCCATTCACTCAAACGAACAATCATTTTCGCACAATAACATTGACGGGCCATAAGCTTCACTGTTTTGACGTGAATAACTGCAATAGAGTATTGTAAAATATGACGTAGTACCTACTGACCCATACAGACTATTCAATGAAAATATTGCGTAATAAAATTTAACCTTTTGTACAATCATTGTGCAGACTTCAATACTTACTGCAAACTGTTAAAAACATTGCGCAAATCCATATTACGCAATAATATTAATTGATGATTAATAATTATATTAATTATGATTTGTATCACGCAGCTTTGTATCTACGAACGAAACCAACATATTTTAGGTCACAAAATCCAACTCTAACAGGCCATTGATGATGATAACAAAGCAAATGTTTCCTTTTTATCCAGTTTAAAAGCAAAACTGATCCCAGTTGCTTCAATAAACAGCTCAACCGCAAAAGCCGATCAAACAACATCACTATTCGACACTAAATCTGCCAATCACTCACAACTCCACCTACATGAATACATGCAAGAGCTACATAAGCACAGCCACAGTTACAGCTAGTGCGCTGCATATTTTATTTATAAGTCCATCCATCTGCTCAAACGGAATACTAAATGTAGGTAATGAAACTGACAAAGTGATATTAGGAAGCCACTCCGGATTTCACGTGTTTGAATTTGAACATTATAATGTAAATGTGTGCTTCAGGAAGGTTTCAATGGAATAGGTTAATTTGTTAGTATTGGAATTACTAGATTTGGTAATTATGTAGACTGGTTAAACTGAAGTGATTTTTTTAACAGATATTTTTTTTAAGTTTTACGATACGGGCTTGTCCATCCTAACACAACATCTAAACACTTCCTGACATCAAAATAGGAATTGTTATCGTTATTGAAGGTTACTATTTTGATAGCCATAAACAATTAATATTTCCATTAAAAATGCGTGTCAATACTGTTAATCATTATTTGTGAGAACTGCCTGATACTTTTCAGAAACTATGTAAAAAAGAGTGTCCATGGAGTTTCTTACCCTTTCTTCATAGGAACCTACTTGCTATGAATGGGCAACTACCTTCATCTCTGCTTTATCGACTCCTTGACAATTCGAAAGAGCGGTTTAATTTATTTGAGTTAGAGTTTATGATAAATGTTGGTATGAAAGTAAGTTCGGTTCAATATTAACCGTAAACTACGCTCGCAGTTCAAGTTTAACTAGCAAAACCTCTTAGATTATGTAACTTTGAGTTTGCACTTGCGGTATCCTGTTCCTGTTGCTTATGGCCTTTTGCATGATTCAGAGGATTTATTGAAGCCATGGGTTACCATGCACATGCACTCAATAATAATGTAATCATGACAAAAAGTCAATATTTGACAAAAAGTTAAAATTTTGAACCATGTGCGGTGCAATGGTTAGGTACTAGTGGTACTACCCTGAACTTAAACTTCCTGCAAGTGATAGTGGTACGGGCCCTGTATTACCAGTTAATAATGTTATCAGTTAATCATTTGTTTCAACAACATCATTTGCGCGGCCTACACGAGGCTAGTTTTTCAAGCTACTCGTAGAATATCAGGTGAGTAATATCCAGGCCTAGCATCCTGACTTGCCACATGCAAAAATGAGATATAGTTCTGAATACACAGTTACGAAGATCAATAATTTGCTAGCTTACAACCACTATTTTGCTAAACTAGCTTCGACCGAAAAATTATGACTGTGTGTATCCAGTATCCTGGCCATTAGACACACTACAGTCATAATCTCTTCTAAATCTGTCCACATATTCATAGATTACTTCATCACCATTTACCTTCACAATAAAGAAAGCCTACCCCCACCATTCCCCTCCATAAAACACATTGTACTCCCAAAAACACAAGCAAAACTCCATTCTAAGCACAAATAAAACAACTTTTTATATTCAGAAAACAATTTAACTTTTAAAGTACTGTTCCCGAACTTGCCTGTCAAAATAGGTGTTTCATATAATGAGGCTCGGACCACGGTACGTGTATTAAAACTTTTCTTGTTATACCTGCATTGTGTAAACAGTTTGGTGTGGGTGGAAGTTTGAGGACCTGGACGTTGAGAGGTCAACGGCATGAGTATGTATTGTGTGAGCACCAAGGTTCCATATAAATTTAATTTTGGTGTACGTGATTGAGCTGCATTCACTGAAAAATATTCATGAAGATTTAATAGTGGTATGAGAAACAAGGAGGAAAGTTCCTCATCCTCCTTTGGAAAGGCAGAAGCCTCCGACTAGACGGGTGTTGTGTCTGGTGGGCTACTGCCTGTCGGATATGGTCGGGCTTGTGTATATGATTTAATCGTGTGGATAACTCTGCTCACGTGTTGTAGGATGTTTGCATAATGTCATGTGTTCGTAGTTCGTATTTAGCGTTATAATTATGTAGATGACGCCAGTGTCGTTCTACCAAGTGACGTTTCAAGGTCATATAAGATGGTGACTTAAACCTGAGTCTTCTGGTGACAGGTGTGTATTTACATTTTTGATCGTTTCACTTTAGCTTGGCAATGCTACACCTGGAAATTAAGCAGATATTCACATTTTTTTCTTCTTTATGATCGAAGAATTTTTCATTTTAAGTCACAGTAGCGCTAAAGCTCTAAATTAAAGAAATCTTATATTTATCATCAACGAAACATTTCTTAGCGCACTCTCTTCATTTCAATTTTCAACTCCTTTCATGCAAAAAATGCTTTTACGTTTATACCTATCACAAATAAAATTTAGGTCACGAAAAGTTAAAGTTATTTTTGTTAAAACATTTTATACAGTGACCGAAAACGTCAGAGCAATTATTCTTCCGCACATCTTGCTCCGAAGTTCCGAACCACAGAATTATAGTAGAAACAGTAGGTCGGCTCCATACAACGAGCGTAAACAGGCGCACGTACACATCGATCACACGTCAATCTCAGTTCAAGTCAGCCTAATGATGCTCCTACAACTGGGACACAGGCCTCATTTCTGTGGACCATAATCCACCACGCGGGCTCAGTGCGGGTTGTCAGATGTCTCCGAACTTTTTTTTCTAGTAAGTACTACATGTAAGTCAGGGCCGTTACCAATTGGCCACCACTGCGCCTCATCTCATTTTATCTCAGCCGAATGCTAGTCACGAGTGCGCTTGCACTTGCTATACCTGAAACGTGTCTATGTGTGCGTGCGTTTTTGCTCGTTGTATGGAGCCGACCTTCTGTAGGTACTACTCTGTGCGTGAACGCATTTGGTAGGAAAAACACGGCAGAGATAATGTGGAAAGAATTTTCAACAACCTATAGGTTTTCACTTGACTGCACTGATGGAGATGGTTTTAAACACAGGTTTTAAAAGTATCCCTGAATGTGTAGGTAGATTTAAATAATAATGTGTGGTAGCAAAGCTGGGGTTACTAGCAGGTAATAAAATGATCCAGTTTTGTTCTTTTAGTTGACCTAAAAGTGATTTGTGTTATGTTAAGAGTAGTATGTTAATGCTTTTATACTGCGGTCAGCAAAATTAGTCTACTGAGTTTGTTGGTTATACATATCGACGCTTGAAAGGCAAAATTGAATAAGCGACATAGGACTAACTTTACAGGCGAACAATTTAAAGTTTAACTTTTCAGAATAAAAAAATAATATTTCCAAAATAGTACCTAACCCACTCCCTCTCACAGAGAGGAGGCCTGTGTCCCAGCAGTGGGAACATTATAGGCTGATTATGTTATGTTATGTTAGTACCTAATAATTACGCCTGTGTGGGGTGATTACAAGAGTTTAAATGTATTTTTTTTTCTGAAACTGTTATCCGTTCTCTTGTAAAGTTAGCCATATGTCGCTTAGTCAATTTTGCCTTTCAAGCGTCGATATAATGCGACGGTAGTTTTGAAACGTATAATTTCTGTGTGGTTTATAGTGTAGGGGTCGGTAAGACTATGGCTTTCTCTATTGAATATTATAAGTTCTGTCGGTGTATTCTGTGAAAATCTCACCAAGAAAACGTAAGTGAAGTGGGCTTGAAGTGGGCCGTGGGCTTCCACCTGAATGCAGGTATCACTAGGTATTGACACTATTGTTACTATTGGCAGCTCATTTCACCTAAGTTTTCACGGTGAGATTTTTACAGAATAGACCGACTGAAACTCTAGTAAATAGAATACTTTAATTTTCAAGTTAACAGTCCGTCTTGAGCAATCGTGGCGATCAATGCTCGTGCCTTCTACGTATGAGAAGAGGCTTTGCCCTGCAGCGGGCCAATAATAGCTAGGCTGGTATTATTATAATCGTGCTCTACCTTCGACCTCGTCATTGCTAACCATCATGTAAGTCAGTGATCAAACACGAGTCTATAGACCACATTAAATAAAAAACTGTGCTTTATAAACAGAAACCTTTTTGCTGCCTATGGTCCAGCTTTGGTTTGAGTCTATAAAAATGCACCTGAACGCTGAGTATAGTGCTCAAAAAACATGTCAACTCGTCTACATCAACAAACTTGCAACCAAAAGGCGAAAATGTTTTGTCAAACCGGCCACAATTTTGGTTTGGTAAACGCAGCCCGCTTTTCCTTTTAAATTTATCAACAGCTTGTTATGTTGCAACAATACGGTGCTCCCAATTATTTTTGAGTACATTCCACGATTTCGCTTGCTTGAGTTTTAAGCTGCGTCTGTCACTTTTTGTTAGCTTTTGCTGGATTTTGGGAACAAAGTTACGTATTATGGTTTCCCGTTTCATTTTTAAATAGTATATTTTTGAATATCTGACTGCGGTGAAGTTAAATATCGATGTATTTTTTTTGTAGACCTTCTGTCTGCACGCGGAGTCACTGTTACAACAAACATTTGTAATGCGTAATAACACAATATCGCTTTGACTACCATAATTATCTAGCCAAATTCTGAGTTCATAAGGACAGGGTGTCTTTTTAACCGACTTCAAAAAAGGAGGTTCTGTATTCGACCCGTATGTATGTATGTATGTTTGTTTGTCCGCGATTTTCTCAAAAACGAATGATCCGATTTTGATAATTCTTTCACTAATATGATCTACATACTTTCAGGAAGGTTTTAGTATATAATACATTATATAATTATTCTTATGTACGATGTTATATGCATAAATGTACTGCATCTCCGGCATTTCTATGCGAATTTTGATGATTCTTCTAGTCGGTGTCTTCAATTCCTCAATGCACTAGTGTTATTTGAATTTGTGTAGAGTAGGTACTAAAAAAGTGAAAAATAAAAACTTTTTTACAAAAAAAAAAAACAACCGACTTCAAAAAAAACTACAAAGTGATAAATAACTTTAATTTCGGAAGTCGGTGTCAAAAAACGAAAATGCGGAACCAACGACACCGACTTCCGAAATTAAAGTTATTTATCACTTTGTAGTTTTTTTGAAGTCGGTTGTTTTTTTTGTAAAAAAGTTTTTTTCATGATAAGAAAAAACAATCATTGTAGCAATGTGCATTTACTTTATCATTGATAATTTTGTAAGCTGGATCGTTCAGGTTATTTCCTCTTTATCATTCCTAATTTTTCTTTAGCCTGTAACGTTTCAATGATTCCAAAGGTCCTTAAAAATCATACCTAACTAATTTTCCTCTTTCTGACTTCAACAATAGCAGACTTCAACTTCAATATATCGATGCTCACGTTACGAAGCGAAGCGGTGGTCAGAAAGTGATATCCAATTTACAAGCCTGTTGGTTCGTGTTGAACGGACAGACGGACAAAGCAGATATGGAGTCGGTGATGTGGAAAATAACGTAGGAGGGACAGTAATAACTATTTCATATTGTTGCCATTAGACTGTTTTGTTTTGAAGGATTCTTTTGGGAAAGGGAATCAGAAAGCTTATAGTGGATAAGACAAAGTTTAAAACAGAAGACGAACTACCAGCGGATCGAGGAGGAGGGGTGGAGGGGGGGCTCAGGGGATCAGACCGGAATAACTCGAGATTTTGATCTGACTTTGAATAGAATTAGATTCTTATTTATATTTATTTATTTATACTTTATTGTACACCACAAAAATACACAACAAAAAGAATTATCGATAACTAAAAATATACAATGGGCGGCCTTATCGCTTTCTGCGATTCTTATGTATTACAAGCATATTTATTTTCATCCAATTATACAGAAACTAAATTCAAAATTTAACGTGTGGTATTTAGACGATGGAACGCTAGGAGGTGATGTAGACATTATTTTGAAAGATCTACAACTCCTCAAACAGGAATTTCATCTATTGGCTTGGACCTTAACCACCCAAAATATGAACTTTACCTTTCTGACAATACCGACAGACAATTGACTCTAGATAAATTTAATGCGATAGCGGGCGCAAATCAAAATTTTAGACAAAAGTTCACTGCACCTCCTATGTTCCCCAATTTTAGAAGACAGTTTTTCTCCTTTCATCGACGAAAAAATTAAAAATTTCATCGAGATTTCGGACAGACTCCAAAATTTCTGCTAGGAATAAGATGTTATACCGGTAGAATATCCCAGATCTGTGCCTAGGTTTACTGACGTACAACTTACGTCATATCGCTTCAGTGGGTTGTTTCCGGAGCACGCGTTACCACAGTTGTGTTGTTCAGAAACGTGGCTCCTGCGGTTACGATGGCGTGCGGTTTACGGGAAATGAACATATTTGCCCCTCTCTGTAGGTGTCTTATTAAGTGTGTGAAGGGTTATTTTATTGTTGCATATTGACCCCCGGAGTTAGCAATTGTGTCGCAACTGAATAAAAATTTTAATAATTATATAACTTAAGATCACTCATATACCTACATATTACCCAAATGCATAATCCATCTTCAGTACACCAGCTATTGTTTGAGCAGCTAGTACTGAAAATATCCTCATGAAGATCCATTAACAAATAAAAAACGAATCCTTATAGATATTTGTGAGCGGTTGACCAAAAAGGGACCTGGAGGGATTGGAAACCGTTATTTTTTTATTTTTTATTTTTTAATCTGTGGTCTTTTAGCTTTGTTTTGGTCTAACCAGAATATTTTTAGGTGCCGTAGTGTTTTTTTTATGATTTTTTTTGTGAGCCGAGGCAGTTTTGGAAAAATTAGTTTTTGTGATGTCGGACGCACATAAAGACAAGAAACTGACACTAAATAAGTCACCAATAACGTAGTAACCGCAAACACGTGTTGACACTCACTAACGAAGTCGCATACTGACATAAAACATGCCGCAACTTGTTTCTACACGAAATTTCAAACGCGATTTACTCGAAATCAATTATTTTCCCTTGAGGTCCCTTTTTGGTCAACCACTCACATTTATAAAAAACTCTTTTCCTTTTTAAAACACAATACAACATTTTAATTTTAGAACCATAAAACAAAATGATTGAAACATTTTAATATCTACCTATTTACCATTAAAGCTCGTCGCGTAGAAAAATCACGTAAATATAAAATGTTTGATAAATATGGAAAATAACGGCCGTGGAGTTCCCGCTTCATTGAACTAGAAGCCCTCAATTTATATCTAACCGGGAAATGCATGACCCAGAATTTAATTTAATCAAACCTATTGGATCCCGCTTTTTACAAATAAAAATGACAACCGATATATTTTTGTCATTTAGGTCGAGAAGAAAATTACAAAAGTATTTTCAGTACTTAACAGATTTTTAAACTACTGAATGCATAACCCAGAATTTAATAAAAACCTTATAGATTCCGCTATTTGCAAAAAAATAATGACTAGATATATGTATATATATTTTTTTTTTGTTATTTAAATCGAGTAGGCTATACTTACAGGATTTGCATTTCGTTGTCGAAGAGTTTGAAGTAGCGTTTGGGTATCAGGTTTTAAAATGTGAATGCGTAATCCAGAATTTAATAAAATGCTGTTGGGTTTTGCGAAGAATTTTTTTTAACAAAAATACTCTCGATATTGTTTTTTTTATTATTTAGGTCGGGCATAGAATTTTGTTGTCAACGAGTTGAAGTAGCTTTTGAAGTATAAAATTTTGAAAATGAATGTTGAAATAGCTTTAAAAATACACTAAAGTGGCATCGGAAACAAAGTTCTGTAAAAGAATCGATAATCAACCAAACAATTTCATTGTCATATCAAAATTCATAAACCAAACACAGTAAATATTTAGTATTGCCTAGAAATAATCATTTCCAAGCACTGTAGCTACAACTCTTCTTGAATATAGGTACAAATTCTACAAGCCATAGAAATAAATGCTTAAATTATTCATCTGCTTTTCATAAAATACTAATATTCTGACTTACTACTCTATACTAAAGGCTGGTGTTGCACTTACCGCTTGCATAGCCGAAGATGCACTGAATTATGAATTATTCAAGCCACCAGCTCTGTGGCGCCCTCACGCGGCGATCGGTGGCAGTCTATCGTATACGAAATGGGTGCTTATTTCGAAATCATGTGATGGTATTTTGTGGCAGCAACGTTATATTTAAACAGAATGTTATTTTTTTATACTTTTGCAGTTTAATAGTTGGGCAAACTTGTCAGTACCCGAAGTACCTACCAATAGATTACCGCAGCCGGTTTTTTAAGGCCCGAGCGGTTACGGTACGCTCTCTTCGCGCAGTTAACCTGATGTACTGGTCTTCCTGGGAAGTTGTGGCTCTAAATTCTTCCTGATCCAGGCCTTCTAGCTAAACTCTCTGTCTCCTGAAAACGTTCCCACACGTTTCGGATAGCTCGTCGCGACACACCGAGACGTATTACTATAGATATCTGAGCAGCTCTTGCTCCGCTTTCCATGTCCATATGAAGACGAAAACCGAGTATAATGACCACAAATAACACCGAAATAAAAAAAAGCTGTGACAGAACGTGTGGGGTTACGTCAACACCTCGACGCTTTCAATCGGACTTAGAACACATGTGAAAGAATTCGTACAACAAATGTTTTCCAAGCACTTCACATTTTCTGCCTACCCACTTGAATTCGACGCTAAAATTGACGCTCGAAACATTTATAAGGACCAATAAACCAGTCAAGAATAAAGTCAATTTTAGTGCTTTACTTCATAAATGCTTCTCTAATTATGTATTTATAAGCAAAATTCTAAATTAACTTAGGGTGGGCCCTATTTTCTTTTGAGTAATTTACCTTTTGTGTTTACATTTTAATTAAACCTAAGACAGAACTGAATGTTAATTTGAGAGGCGTAACTACAGGTTTGTTTTAATTAAAAAAACTTTAGGATGCTGTTAAGCTTTCAATGTAAAACTTTTTCTGATGTAGAGACTTATTTTAGAAGCTGATGAAATGACACTATATTAATTTTATTTGGTTTGTTAAACGTTATCACTCCATCGAATCAAAAGTGGCAATTATCTTTGGCATTTGGACCACACATGGGATAACAGAAACGTCACCTATCCACAGTCTGACCTCACCAAGTACAGCTCAACCTCTCAGTTCAAGGACCGTTCCCCGTTTCTACAGTAATCATAAGTTCATCCCCACTCCCACAACATATCAATGTGGTTTCATATCGCAGTTTAATTTCATCATGTGTAGCCTGCAAACACAATATCGTCGTATTTATGCGTTGAACTGTACGAGCGTGTGCAATCGGTTGCGAAGTTATGAGCTTTGACATTTAGCTCTGGCCACTGAGAAATATCTAGCAGAAATATCACATAAAATAAAAAAAAAAAATATAAAATTAAATTAAAAAGTATGATAATTATGCATCATAACAACCGGCGCGGCGTAGCGTCGTAGCGTGTAGTGTCGAAGCGTATTGCATCGTAGCACCTAACGGCCATTCGCAAATAGTCTGACAAAAGTGATTATCGCTTTCTCTTGACATCTACATTGCAAAGGCACTCCATACAAAGGTATATTCCCAACCTTAAGAGACGAAGTCGAAATATCTCATGTCCCTTACTTTCACCTTTCAAATGCTACCTTCCTTTCTAAAGCTATTTGTACGTAACCAACCTTTTTGCACCCACCTGTTCAGTGCCGCAACAGTCCCTATGTCAAACGTAGCTAGAAAAGCACGTTCTGTTTTGATCCTAATATTATATTCCTGACATATTCGTGTATCTACATGATGGGATGTAAGGAATCAATGGATAAGAAAGGAATTCATCAATTCGGATCCGGATGTCTTTTTATTTATTTGTGATCTGGTTAATTATTCAAATAAAAAAAGGTACTTAAATGCTATGTATCTTTTGTGCAATATGACGCTCCCAGAAGCAGTCTAAAGTCTGGGTTAGTACCTCGCTTCATAGCAATAAGCTAGCTTTTACCGAAAACTTTGACACTTCCAGCTGCGTCCGAAGTACTGGCTATAAACAACAACGCAGGCCGTCTAAAAGGTTTAGGTTAATCCAAAACGATGTGATCAAAGCACATCAAGGGATGAACAATGGTATCCCCTTAACCAACCAAAACAGAGTGAATTACACAACTCAGAGAGGCGTCGGAGTGTACGCCATGAATCATTACCGTTATACGTAAAACAAAACAAACGACCATCTACCGACTAACAACAAAAGGCGTTCCAATAAATAGCGGCTTTTGTTACACCGACGTGAGCGAGTGAAGAACGAAGAAAAAACAAAAGACTGTTGTGAATAAATAATTCGGGTTTTGTATGTGTGTGTCATGAGTGTTTCTTGGCAACTCAACCCAACATTTCTTTTTTTTTTAACCGTCGAATGTAGCTGCTTAATTGTTATTATGAAAGAAAGAAAAAAAATTGTTTATTGCAATATAAAAATACTCTCTAATACAAAGTAGCGAAAAACCTAGTATTTATTGATTGGATTGTTTGGAAAGTACGGTGAGTACTGTTTAGCCGGTAAAATTATGAGCTACGTGTTTGTAACTTCACTTTTCAACAATATAATGAAACTCCTGAAAAGGTTGTGTAGGCTTCTAAACGGCATTGATAAGCGACAATAACCATTTCCTTTCAGACAGACCATCGTTAGGCTTTTCTGCTACCCCCATAGCAAAAAATTCAATTCGCCGAATTTCGCGGCAAAAAGTGCCACGTTTTTAGAAAAAAGTGTAAACAAAAAACTATATTACTTAGGTAATCAAAAGTATTTCGCCCGCCGTGTGACAAGCATCCACTCACAGTTGGTGACGCGAAGTAAAGCCCACTCCACACGGCCGGTGTCACCACCAGATTATTTATTGCCATTATTTATCTCCGGGAGCCGACTCAAATGTCTGAATTGAGTACGACCGTGTGTAGCCCGCCTAACTCTCGTATAGTTTGTATGTAAGTACAACGGTTTTCAATTTTTTCATTTGTATGGTTTTTGTTGTATTTGTGTGGGGAGTGTAAAATGTCGCGCGTGTATTTTGTATGAGTGTCGACTTTTTTTCTTAACCGTACTTAAAGAGAGAGCAGTGGTGGCCAAGTGGTAACGGCCGCGACTTATGAGTTGTAGGTCGTAGGTTCGAATCCAGACAGGCGCTTTACTTTGTGTAAATTATTTCATCACCACTGCTCTCAAAACGTTGAAGGAAAACATCGTGAGGAAACCGACATGTCCTAGAACCATAAATTCGAAGACATGTGACATCCACCAACCCGCACTCCCTCTCACAGAGAGGAGGCCTGTGTCCCAGCAGTGGGAACGTTATAGGCTGATTATGTTACGTTATGATGAAACTTCGCTACCAGCAGCAGAAAATATACAACGCATTATAACCTGACAAATACCTACTCATTTAAGTCTATTAGCTTGCAGCACGAATTTATCTTTTTCAGTTCGTGTCGATACGATTGAAGAAGACGGCGACATATCATGACATTGGTATAGACTTGACTATCTTTTGTGTTGTTTTGCATACTCAACCATTGATCTAGCATTAAACTTATAAAGTAGGTATATTTAAATGTCTTTACTCATAGTTATTAGCAATTGAAATCTTACAGTATTTTTTCAACCAGAAATATTGAACTTACCTCCAGTACACCTTTCACGTCAAAAACGTCCTCAAAATAAGCAAGTTCTCTACTCAAAATCATTTTATCCTCACCAATTAAAAGCCCATTAGTTTTCATTCCGACTGCCCACACCAACATCAAAGGCGTTCGAAATTTTTAAGATCTTTTGCCAAAAAATATATTATATATTCTTTCTTTTTTTATATGGGTATTATTATAAAATCACGCCTAAATAATTACGCCCAATATTTATCTAAGGAGTTGGCTGGGTTTAATTAAATAGACCCACATTTCGCCGCTTATGTAAACACGATTGTAATATTTATCCACATCACTCTTTCCTGTTGATGTCGGTTGCCTTTTACAACGAATGCCATTTTGAAATTCCATCTTTCCTATATTACGGATAGGTGTCCTACTTCAAACTGATTTGATACTCGCCAATTGCTGTCGCCAACGTTCGCTTCCGCGATTGATTAGTCGACGACACATTTGATTCCAATTAATGTTCGGGGAACTATATTTTAGATACAGCTACACCGTATTTATTAGTGAGAAGAGGGTAAGTGAGTTTTGGTTATTTTTGAGCCTTCGATATTAAAAGAAATACGGACCCTTTATAAAATCACTTTTTGTCCATCTGTCTCAGAGGTTTTTTTCGAGACAGCTAAGTATGCAACGTAGAAATTTAAATTTTGGCATAAAGTTAGTCAAAGACCAAAACAAATATTTATATACTTATTTTTATAAAATTAACAATGATGTGATAATTTCATTTCGCATAACTATGTACAATGGTTTGGTGTAAAAACCTTAGATACCTACTACACAACAATTTACCAATAAATTATTTTCTACGTAAAAAGATGATAGTTTTATGTAGTTGTGGTAAAAGCTTTAATTAATCTAGGCTAGTCAAAAGGAGCTTCTTAATACTCCTTTTTGCAGCAACAAACTAAAAATTCTCTTCTAATTTTCTCTCTCAACCTTTGGTTCATCACTAAAAACATTTTTACGTACCTAGAGCTTAGAAAATTATTTTCGTATAAAATAAGTACCTTCTAAAAATCTGCACCAATTTTCCTGTCCTGCAGTGTACACCCCACTTACTAGAGCAACAGCTTCTAATCAACGTTTTACGGCCATCCTGTACATCAGTGCCATATTGATGACGTAACCGTTGCCTAGCAACGCCTAAACTAGACTCCAATAATTTATGTAAATTAGGTAGTTCGTGACGTCACTAAATGGCTCTTAACGCCCCATAACCTTTGGGTTTTTACTTTAGTGGGAATATAATTGGTGTTTTTATCCTGACGGAAATTTTTGGGAAATCTATTTGTTTAAAATTTAAAATAGAATATCAGACGGTTCTTTTACAGCGAACTAAAATCTGATTTTATATAAAGGAAGAACCTAAGAAACATTTCTTGATGATTTAAGTCTCCTTTCATTTTTTCTTTCTTTCAGGACTTGATAGAAGAAAAAGGCGAGCAGATATGCGGTTGGTTATCACTCAGCACTTCACGGAAAGAACAGTCACACCAGGGGGCGATGTGAGTATTAGGGAATTTTAATTTCTAATATTTATGGTAAGAATTGTCTAAGCTACATATCAAAAAAGACTGACTCCTGTAACACAGGTTCCACCTAGCACAGGAGTCAGGGCTTCAAATTAAAATGTAAAACCTTTTCTTATGTCAATAAAACTTTATTTATTATTATTATTATTATATCAAAAAAGACACGGCACAGAACCATGAACGAACGCGTGACGTAGGTAAACGTTAATTAAATTCGAACGATTTTTTAATCAAACTTACAACTATCCTGCTATATTTCGGATTTTTATTTTCCAACAAGCACATTGAGAAATGAATGAGTCATAGAACTAACTAAATATTAGGTGCGAAACGAGTATTTTCAATTTCAAAATCGTTCGAATTTACGCTACGTCTTACTCCGCGCGTTCGTCCTAAGCCCACTGATTGCTTGGCACCTATTCTTGTATTATAATAATCGAGGAGAATGGTGCTGATAGCCGAAATACAGGCTATGCCTAGTTCGGCTACAGACGCTAATCTCTTTACCTTAATTGAAATTGTTGCCACATTGGCATTGTAAAGTAGTACTAAGTTTTTGGAAATATACATATTATATTATATATTGTTCCGAAAGTGGTTATTTACATCCAATATGGCTGCCAAAGAAAGAGCGAACCCATATTTAGTTCAATTCTAATGCTGGATAAAGGCCACAGTTTTTCCTTCCTCAGTATTTTACACTATTTCGGTCCATGTCTGCGTTTTCCAGATCAGCATGCAGTGTGCAGCGAGCGGTGACAGACCTCCACAGTTCGTGTGGGAAAGAGACGGCATTATTGTGTCTAGTAATACTGATCCGAGGTAATTTTTGACCATGATTTTCAAGGAAAAGAACGTCAACCATCATGAGTTTTGCAATATTGACGATAAAAACATACAAGGGTGACTTACGCTAGTTGATTTCGCAAACGCACGTCATCATGTCGACCATGATGGAATAGATTTTTTAATTAGGTAATTTTATTATAGAATAATCCAAGATTTTTAATTAAGTATCTTGCCCAGGTGTCTCGCTTGTATATGTCCCAGGATACCTGAAAAAAAGCGTTTTTTTTTTTAGCAAATACCTTAATAAATTTTGCCAGACGGATATGCGCTAATCGGTTAATAGCTCCATTCAAGCTATGTTTAGTCCAACCAGAATAAACATATTATAAATTGACTAAGATTTGCCAAGTAGTAATCAAGTTTCCATTCGTCCTAGACCGACCGAGTTTTTTGCAATACCTTATCCTGATAATACTTCGCATTAAGAAGCAATTACAGACATCTTTCTTAGTCTGCAGTCCTTTGCAAAGATCCTAGTTTTTCGAAAAAAATGTTTTATCCAATTATCCTGCAATTTATATTATTTTAAGAATAACAATTAATTAGTCTTTTACCATAATTATCGCCTCCATCGAATTAACCCGCATATTTATATACCAAGATACCGTTCGTGTCCAGATACGCCCTAGGCCAGCTGATGACATCAGACAACTCAGTGGCGTCACAGCTGAACATCACTCGAGTGAGGGTCGAAGACGGAGGTCTATATTCCTGCACAGCCAGGGAAGGTGAGCATGTGGCCTCACATGAGAACAGGCTGGATGTTTATGGTAAGTGTATCATAATGCAACTTAGTTGATATCCATCCTGGTAAGTGGAACACAGTGCGTCTCTTAAACCTTTATTATATGAACAGACAAAATGTGGAACTCCCAACAGGGTCTCTCAAGCAGTAGATCTGTTTAGTAATATTTGGATAACGTTGTCAGTAGTGTATTTGTTACCTCTATTATTAAGTTCTAACCTATGTTCACTTATGATTACACTGCTGTTTGTTGTCCCTAAATAAATAAATAAATATAAAGATAAATTGTCAGAAATTACGCATTTTTAGTGTACCGTAAGTCACATGTTAGCGCACCATAAGAGTCAATAGGCAGCTTCTGATCATTCAGACGAGTGGCGACTGAGATCAAGATCAAAAGTGGACTCATTCGATAGTGATTTCAAAATATTAATTTGGCTAAAATTAGATTGCGAATCACGATTGGTTGCGTTTAAACTGACTTCATACGAAGTTACTACATACCTGTGACAAATACTTTCTATTGTTTCTATTTTCAGGGCCACCATACATCAGATCTCTTCCACCAGTTAAAGTGCAAAGTGGGGAATCAGTTAACTTAAGGTGTCCGTTTTATGGATATCCAATAAGGTACCTTTGTATTTATGCTTATGATTAGTGAAGTGCCTATAAAATAATACTCTTCGCAACGCCATATAACTTGATTGAATAAGTACTATTCCAGGATTTCAAAGGCTTTTAGACCTCGTTTGTTGGAAATTAATACTCCAATATTTTCCCAGTATTGAAGCGTAGTCTTCAAAGCTAAGAATAAAGTACTCTTATCATTTTATCCGTTTATTGGTAAAATTGTCATAATAATTTCCAGGTAACACATATTTGTTTTCCCAGATGTTTTTTTTTTAATAATCATCTTGTTAACAAGAATATCTGTCCCTAATAACTTCCTATAATAAATTCTCTTCACGTTTCAGCAAAATCGACTGGGAATTCAAAGGCAAGTTACTAACATCGAACGCGATCTTCCAATCCCGCTACAAGAGATCCCACCAAAGTCGTAAAACTAGACGGAACGCTCCAAGCGTCAACGTAAATGGAATTCTTTCCATACCAGAAATATCTAAAGAGTCCAATGGTGCAGTATACACATGCATAGTGACCAGTCCTTCAGGAGAAATGGCTAGAAGAGCCTTCGAGATTCAGGTTATAGAAGCTCCAGTTTTAGATGATCTGTTGTTGGGCACTAATCTTCAGGAAGGTCAGATTGTGAATATTTATTGTAATGTGAGGACTGGGGATCTGCCAATACATTTTGAGTGGTTGAAGGATGGGAAGAGGATTCCTAGTGGTTTGAAGGTGAGAGTACTTTTGGATAGTTGTGTATTTTCTTAGATCAAAACTAAGTAAGTTGTTTTCCAAATAATAATATTCTTGTGAAGACAGCTTTTTCTGCTAAGCGATTCCCGGGAATTCAACATAGACCTAATTATTAGACAATGCTAGATACGACGCATTACATCAAACGAACCTAATACAAATTCAAGTATTGTATCCTAGAAAATCACGAGTATCTACTATGTAACGGAATAGATAAAAAATCCCTTTACTGTTTAATATTTACTATGTTGCAGGTAGTGGAAAGAAACTCGGAACTCTTCAGTGCTCTAGTGATCAAGAAAGTGTCATTAGAACATTGTGGTACTTACACGTGCGTCGCGTCAAACCACGTGGCCAAAGTCAATCGATCTACTGAGCTGTATATCAAAGGTAACTTCTTTAATCTACTTCTAATATTGGCAAACCAGATTCTACTTTAGGAACGTAAACAAAGTACAATTAAATTCAAATAGGTTTGCAATACATTTCATTTATCTGGTCATACACCTTATGTTAGTCGTCTTTCATTCATCGACTCAGTATTCCATTACAGTCGCGCCAAAATGGCTGGAGGAACCAAACAACTCGTCACTGCTCCTCGGCAGAAGAGGTACAGTCTCGTGCAGTGCAAGTGGCTACCCGCAGCCGCAAGTGCATTGGATGAAGAAAGATGGTAAGGCGTTGCTATTAACAAAAGGTGATCGTGTGCTGTTTTTTTTCTCTCAGTGTGTATCACAAAGTGTAGATATTATTGTGCGCCCTATTCTGTCATTATTATCTTATTCAGTATTGTGTGTATTATGTCTGTACTGCTGTGTATCGATTTTCGCTATCACCCAGCTACCATGATTATGAGACGCACAAAGCATATTTGCAAGACGTTAATTACCTAAATCTTTTCCTCGTTACCTACCTCCCGTCTTAAGTCACGCTATACTCCTTTCACCGTTATTTTACGTTTAATTTTACACCACAGTAATCTTTACTCTCGTTGCTAACAGGTTTCTGGCAGAGGTAAAAAAACTGTGAATGGACGACTGTAACGACCTTTTTTTGTTTTTGAATGTGACACCGACACATGGTTTTCGCGTTACGACGAGGTCCAACTTACAATATTGCTTAAGTGTTGAAATAAAAACTTTTTTACAAAAAAAACAACCGACTTCAAAAAAAACTACAAAGTGATAAATAACTTTAATTTCGGAAGTCGGTGTCGTTGGTTCCGCATTTTCGTTTTTTGACACCGACTTCCGAAATTAAAGTTATTTATCACTTTGTAGTTTTTTTTGAAGTCGGTTGTTTTTTTTGTAAAAAAGTTTTTATTTTTCACTTTTTAGTTGTACCTACTCCACAAAAATTCAAATAACACTAGTGCATTGAGGAATTGAAGACACTGACTAGAAGAATCATCAAAATTCGCATAGAAATGCCGGAGATGCAGTACATTTATGCATATAACATCGTACATAAGAATAATTATATAATGTATTATATACTAAAACCTTCCTGAAAGTATGTAGATCACACTAGTGAAAGAATTATCAAAATCGGTTCATTAGTTTTTGAGAAAATCGCGGACAAACAAACATACATACATACATACATACATACGGGTCGAATACAGAACCTCCTTTTTTGTTTGAAGTCGGTTAATGAAGTCGGTTAAAAATAATTATGATCAGAAGCTACTTTTACGTGATATAAGTTTCGTAAATCTGTTCCAGCTCTGCTTCCAGCATTCTGACGTTTCATGAGTGCACATCTAGGTTTATGTGAAATAAAATATTTTGATTTTATTTTTGAGCTCTCCTCGGCACATGGCAACCAGTCCTAGAGCTGGCTGGCGGTGGGATCCTGAGTCTACCAAACGGTACCCTCATCATTGAAGAAGTATCTCTCACAGATGAGGGATTGTACTCCTGCAATGTAGAAAATGGCGTGGGACAACCGGTGAGCAAGACTGTGTGGATGAGTGTTAATAGTGAGTATTTTTCAAATAACAAAGTGTGCTGCTTTAAAAAACTTAAAGAATATCATCTTAAGCTCAAGGTCAAAGTGTTACCACTGACGTACGGCCGATAGGCCACCTCAAGGTCAAAGTGTTACCACTGACGTACGGCCAATTGTGCAAGATCTAGAAGCAAGCTTGAGTCGATACTCCTAGGTATTAGTATTTTTTATTCAATGCTGCTGCAAGAAATTGAGTTCTAAAACATTTTTATTTTGGGAACCCTCATTATTCTTCTGTCCTTATTCCAATTTATTTGGAATCGGCGCAATTACATGTATTTTTCTTCCATATTTCTCTATTAGTCGTCACTCCTTTATAGCCACATCATCTTTGTCACGGTCTATCCATCATTTCTTTGGGCTTCCAATATCTACTCTTATAGCCATTCACATTCGTACTATAAACTTTTGTAAACCCTATTAAACAATAATGTCCTGCAGCTCTAATATCTTTTAATTTCAGAGCCTGTTCACTTCGAAGCCTCTTCAACTAACGTGACGTCAAGACTCGGTCATCCAGTCACCCTAGAATGTCGACCACTAGGAGATGAACCTATCAGAGTCACTTGGACACATGATGGAAATGCGTTGGATTTTATAAGCCAAAGGTTTGTTAATTTTTTATAATAGTAAAGCGAGTTGTAAGCGTAGTGTGGGACGCCCCCCAGCTAGATGGACGGAAGACCTAAAGAAAGTGGCTGGGGTAGATTGGATGCGAAAGGCGGAGGACTGGGTGTTGTGGCGCCGTCTGGGAGAGCCCTATGCCCAGCAGTGGTCTGCGATAGGCTGAGTTAATTGATTGATTGAACGCGAGTTGTAAAAGTGTTCTTGTTGAGAAAAGATGGCACCAGCATGGTACATTGTTTTTAAAAGCCTCTTCTAGCCTCGGTCTGTCGACACTCGCGTAAGCTGTTTGCATTGGTTTACCAAAATGGCAAGCACCAATCATACAATAATAACATCTATATAGATGTTCTGACTATTATTGCTATTTCTGATTCCAGAACCAAGATATCAGAATCGAAGACAGCGCTCGGCGTGCTGAGCAGCATCAGCCTGCAGTACTCAGAGACAGGTGACGCGGGACTGTATCAGTGCAGAGCTACCAACCCTTATGGAACTGCTAGCTTTAGTGTGCATCTTACTATACTAGGTGGGCATTTTTCTATTGTTTTGGTTGTTACTCCCAAAGTCTCATATTATTATTCAACAAATCGAAGGCAATATCCTTATAATTAACTTTTCAATAAGGCTATCAACATTATGTACTTATTTTTAGACTGTATTGAGTCCCACGGCTTAACTTATGGTAGTTACTGACTTTATTTGTTAAAATGTCTCGGTTCTTCTAGATTTTGGACCTTTATTTCCATATTATAAGCCTCAGCCGTAAGCGACACTGATGGCGTTATTCCGGACCTAGCATTTTGCTTACTTTCCTTAGATCAAGACCTTAGCTAAAGCCATTTCATACAACTCTCCAAAAAATTACAATAATTACGATTTCAATATACGACCAATTTAAGTTGGTAGTCTATTTGCTAAACATTTCATTTCTTAGTAACCATTTAAAGATAAAAAATCACCGACTCGTCTATCGTTGCAATTTATAATATGTGAGTGGTTGACCAAAAAGGGACCTGGAGGGATTGGAAACCGTTATTTTTTTTTTTTTTTTTTATTCTGTGGTCTTTTAGCTTTGTTTTGGTCTAACCAGAATATTTTTAGGTGCCGTAGTGTTTTTTTATGATTTTTTTTGTGAGCCGAGGCAGTTTTGGAAAAATTAGTTTTTGTGATGTCAGACGCACATAAAGACAAGAAACTGACACTAAATAAGTCGCCAATAACGTAGTAACCGCAAACACGTGTTGACACTCACTAACGAAGTCGCATACTGACATAAAACATGCCGCAACTTGTTTCTACACGAAATTTCAAACGCGATTTACTCGAAATCAATTATTTTCCCTTGAGGTCCCTTTTTGGTCAACCACTCACATATTACTTATGTGTGCGAGTGCTACGTAACGGTAGGCGAGCGGGCGGCGCCGCCCCTCCCCGCACCGGGTAGTTACTTATAATAATAATCAGTGTAACAGTAACAGTAGGTCCACCCCGATAAGAGTCAGGTGGTTTTCTTCTCGAAACCGCGTCGACTCGCTTGCCATACATAGCGATCGGACTAGGGAGGGCCCTAGTGCGAACACTACGTATAGCAAGCCGATCCCTTGGGGCCAGCAAGCTCAATACTTAGGTGTTATCCTCGACCACCATCTTGCTTGCAGTGAGCACATAAAGACGGCTCGTTGTAATCAAGCAACTTGTTGCCATTAATTACAACGTCTTACTCTTCCCCAGAGCCCCCCAGCCCGCCCTCAGACGTGCGCGTGGAGACAGTCCGCTCGCGCACCTCCACAGTATCGTGGCGCGACACGCTCCGCGCACACGCACGACACTACACGCTGCAGTACGAGCACGTGCACTACAGTGACGCAGCCTGGGAACATGCTACTACCATCAATGTTACCAGGTACGTTGTAGCTGAAATTCAAGAGAATATTATCTTTTACTAGTCTTCAGTAAAAAAAAACAACCAAAATTCTGCTATGAGAATGATGAAACCGTAAGCGGTTTTCTTTTATTAGATAGGCTCACGTTTGACCATTACTCGTACTTATATCCCCCGATGGTATGCAATGATGCTGTTGATGATGGTGTATACTTACTTGCCTTGCAATTACTTATTCACTCGTGACTAGAAAACTGACTAGACCTTGTAGCTTTTTTAAAAGACAGACTACATACACTCACGCAAGGTATCTACCTACTCCTTCTATGGGTCGCAAAAAACCATGATCAATATGATCTCAGTCATAGTCAGAATGATCAAAGGGTTTGTGAAAAAAGAGCAATGCTGCAAGTAATTTCAGATTTCCTGTAAACTTCAACAAACTGAAAGTTTGTACAAGGTTGTAAACAAAGTTAATGACTGCACGATGTTTCGTTTCTCTAATTTTAGAAAAGAGCAGGAGCTCCGTCAGACTGTCGAGCTACAGAACCTCCGACCAGCCACGTCGTACGCCGTGCGCGTCGCTACGGGCAACCAAGTCGGTGTGTCACTGTATACAGCGCCCGTGCACTTTACTACTCATGAAGAAGGTATTGATAGCTTTTGCAGTAGCGGATAAATCTGAAGGATAACTTTTAAAGTCATATTGATAGTCCTACTTATTTCTTCTTGATTTACAAATCCATCGTAGACTCAGACAAAAATCCCGAATAGCCTGTACATATGTCATATTATAACCTTTGGAATCATTCCTAGCACCATCATCAGCTCCAGTGAACGTGCGCGTAGAGCAGACAGAGAATCCCGGCGAGCTGCACGTGTCGTGGTCGGCGCCGCTGCAGGAGACACACAACGGAGTCATCGTGGGATACCATGTGAAGGCTGTGGCGCAGGCTGTGGGAGCAGGTGGGTTGGGTTTAAAAGTAGAAACGAGGAGCCATAATCCGATGTAGATGTCTGATTAAATTCTAGATTGCAAGAAAATTTTGCTAAGTAATGCTGAAAATATAACGAATAATAACGACTGCCATTTTATCCGTGTGTTATATCTAGCTATATCTATACTAATATTATAAAGAGGTAAAATTTGTTTGTAAGTTTGTATGTAGGGGGTAATCTCTGGAACTACCAGTCGGATTTCAAAAATTCTTTTTGCGTTTGATAGCCCAATTTTTGAGGAAGGCTTTAGGCTATTTAACATCACGCTAGCACCCTTAGGAGCCGAGCAAAATGAAAAAAGTCAGAACGAAAGCGAAAACGAAGTAGTAGTGCGGTCAGGCGATGCGATGCGACGGGTGGGTTGGGGGAAACAGAAATTTCACGCGGACGAAGTCGCGGGCTGAAGCTATATAATATAAAAGTGAAGTATCCTTGGTTTAGGGGGCACCGGAGACGGAAGAAATGATACACGTAGCAACGTATTGGGCTGGCACAAGTATATTCAAAGCACGCCGGTATGGAGAGTGTTAGGCTCGGGGCATAGATTATAGACTCCGCCACAGATTATGCTCCACCCTCCATAACTTATTTACCACATACATTACACCTCCCTTCTTATTCTTAGGATATTACTAGTTGCATAATATTACTACACTTAAGTATAAGCCAGAACATACAAATTTATACATAATAGACAAATCCGCTACTCATACATTAATCTATTTCAAATCGCACGACCGGTTTGCGTATTCGTTTGGAGCGCGTCACTGGTGGCGCCGCTGTAGGTTCAGCATCAAAGTTAGGTGGGTCAATGGTCGGAGGTATCGGAGGCACAATCTTAATTTTTGGATCGCTACTACCTTTGCCTATCATAACATCCTCTTCTGCACCACCTGGCTGGTCTTTAATCCAATGTCTCGACTCCGATGCCTCTTCCAATCCCTCGGCTTGTAACGGCACAACATCCTCACTTCGGTTGCCTGGTTCTTTTTTATCCTCATTTCCTTGACAAGGAACGTCTGACAGCCGAGAACGGCGCCTGATTTGATCAATGTGTCTTTTGAGAAATCGACCATCACCGCTATCCACTACATACCTACGGGTACCTTCTACCTCTCTCACAGTTCCTTTCACCCACTTGTCTGACGCACCGTACTGTCTCGCCCAAACCGTATCACCTTCGCACAGAGTTCGCGATTTAAGTCCCTCGCTGTCTGCCTGGCGACCCTGTATCTCCCGCACCCTATTTTCTAATGTCCGTTGCCCCCGTAACAAGTCGAGCCGAGAACGAAGTGATCGCCTCTGTAGCATTGATGCTGGGGTCTCGCCTGTAGTGCTGTGCACTGAATTGCGGTAAGCTAACAGGAATGCTTGTAAAGCAGTGTCCACATCCACCCTGTCCCTATGCGCCTTTTTAATGGCCCGCTTACAAAGTTTAACCGCGTTTTCTGCTGCACCATTTGATGCCGGGTGGTAGGCAGGTGAGAAGTTTTGGCGTATCCCATTATTTTTAAGAAGTGAACTTAACTCAGCACTTGCAAACGGAGGTCCTTGATCTGATACTAACTCCTCGGGTAAACCGAATCTAGCAAATGTAGCTCTTAATACTTTAATTACGCTTAAAGCATTTGTGTGTTTCATTTCAAAGAGTTCTATCCATTTTGAACTAGAATCCACTAGCACCAGAAATTTTGAACCCTGATATGGCCCTAGGAAATCTATATGCAATCTAGTCCACGGCTGCGCGGTATAGGGCCTTGGCTGGGGGGGCGCCCGCGGTGGTGCGTCGGCCTCCGCGGCACATGTCTCGCACTGCTTACACATTGCTTCTATATCCGCATCTACATTGGGCCACCAGACATAACTTCGGGCTAGCCCTTTCATCTTCACGATACCAATATGCCCACTGTGTAGCTGTTTTAAAACAAGATTTCTTAACTTCGAGGGTATTACCATTCTATATCCCCACATAAGGCACCCGTATTCAGAATATAATTCGCGACGTCTATGGAAATATGGTTGTATTGCCGCCATAGCTGGACACTCATTTGGCCAGCCAGACTGTACGTATGACATTATTCTGCCTAACTCAATATCTTTTTGTGTAGCCTCCTTAACATCAGTATGTGTGATGGGTAAAAATTCTTCTACGAAATGTACATACGTACTGTCTTTCCTATCTGAATGTAAGTTTGTCTTATCAGGTAGACGTGACAATGCGTCGGCGCAATTTTTTTTTGATGTAACAAATTCTATGCTATAATTATAGGCGGACAACAGTACTGCCCATCTCTGTAAACGAGATGCAGCCATAATTGGTATTCCTACTTTATTCCCTAAAATATAAGTCAATGGCTTATGGTCGGTTTTCAGCACAAACTTTCGACCGTACAAATACTGGTGATACTTCCTGACTCCGAAAACTATCGCCAGCGCTTCTCGATCAATCTGAGAATATGATCGCTCAGCTACACTAAGTGACCGCGAGGCGTAAGCTATCGGCCGCTCGCCGCTTGGCGTGATATGGGACAGTACGGCACCGACCCCCACGCTGCTGGCGTCGGTAGTAAGCACGAGTGGCAACTCGACTGAGTAGTGTGTTAGTACCCCACTACTAGCTAACAACGCTTTAATTTTACCAAACGCATGCTTACATTCATCACTCCAATCATACTTTACTCCTGATCTCAATAGATTGTACATTGGGGCTAAAATTGTACTGACATTCTTTATAAACTTAGCATAATACATAACCATGCCTATAAACGCCCTCAGCTCCGATACGTTCGACGGCGCCGGCGTGTTTGTAATTGCCTTGACCTTATCAGGACAAGTATGTACACCATCTTTACTGATAACATGTCCCAAATAAACAACAGATTTAGCAAAGAATGAACATTTGTCCCTCCTCACGCGCAAACCATACTGTTCTAATCGGTCAAAAACTTTGCATAAATTAGTCATGTGCTCGGACACTGTTCGCCCCGTTATGATGACGTCGTCCAGAAATACGCCTACCTGCGGTAAATCTACAAACATCTGTTCCAATCGTCTCTGGAATATGGCCGGGCTAGACGCCAGTCCATACACTAATCTATTATACCGGAACAATCCTTTGTGCGTGTTTATAACCGTGTACATTCGTGAATCATTTAGCTCAAATTGAGCATACGCTTGGGAAAGGTCTATCTTACTGTAATGTTCCCCGCAGTTTAACCGAACTAGTAGGTCTTCAACCCTAGGTAGTGGATAGCGGTCGACTTCTATTACCTTATTTAATGTGAGCTTATAATCGGCGCAAATCCTTATGCTACCGTCCTTCTTTACGACGGGCACTATGGGCGTCGCCCAATCGGAACGCTCGACCGGAGTGAGAATGCCGTCCCGCACCAGCTGGTTCAACGTGCGCTCCACCGGCTCGCGCAGCGCATACGCAAGCGGGCGCGCGCGCATGAACACAGGTCGTGTGCCTGGTCGCAAGTGAATGCCAACTTTACCCCCAGTGAATCGCCCCAAGCCGTCCGCGAACACTTTAGAGTATCTGGAACTAAAATTGTTTATATCAAATTCCGCTCCATTACTAATGTTATTGTTATTTACATATGTACCATAATCTAATACAGGCAGTTGTATTGTTAATGCTGCCATCCATTGTCTCCCAAGCAACATTGTTTTACCATTTTTTATCACATACAAGTCTAACTGCATACATTTGCCTTTATATTTGACCAGCGGTTTAATAACCCCCAGTGGTTTGGTGGTTTCTCCAGTGTAATATCTCAAAACAATATTGCTTTTTACAATTGCTAAGTTTCTAAATAGCTCATTATATGTGTGTTCATTTATACATGAGATAGCACTACCTGTATCGCACTCAAACTTTACTATTTTCCCTTGAACCTCTAATGATACAAAAATAGGTTTACACTGTGTTACTGTCAATTCATTAAGTTCTATGATTATTACCTCGTCACTATCTTCGCTGTTCACTACGTCCTCCTCGAAATCGGCCTCGACGGTATGATGCTGCGTGAGTCGCGGACACATACGCTGCAAATGGCCCGGCTTGTTGCACACCCGGCATACATAGCGCCCGAACTTGCAAGCGGCCACCTCATGCGGCCCGCCACACGCTCGACACTCTCGTTGTCGCTCCCGCTCCCCTGACCCGGACGCAGGCGCCGCCGACGCCGCGGTTGCCGCTGTCGTCCGGCCTGCCTGCGGCCTCCTGCGTTTCATGTGCTCGCCTACCAGTAAGCGGCCAGCCGCGCGACCACTTCCCGATCCGCCGGCGCCGCTCCGCTGCGTACTCGTCATCAGCTGACAATCCACCGGCCCTTTCGGCTCACTTGTTGCACTAACAAACCCTTCCACTACCGCTGCTGCATCCTTCTCTGCCGCCTCCATGCTTACGGCCAGATTGTAAGCCTTCATGAAATCTAACTTAGCTTCCGCAAACAGTCTTTGTCTAATGGTCTCGCTTTTAATCCCGCAAACCAACTGGTCCCTTAAACTTTCTTCGAAAGATGCTCCGAACTCACAAGTTTTTGACATTTTCTTTAAAACCGCTACATAATCCGATATGTTTTCACTGGTAAGTTGTTTGCGATTACGAAATTTATAACGTTCAGCCAACTCACTCGGTTTCGGCTGTAGGTGTTTTTCCATAATAATGGTAATCTGTTCAAACGTTTTTGTCTTCGGTTTCGCCGGAGTACATAAATTCACCAACAACTCGTAACTAGCTGCACCCATAACGGTAATTAACGTCGGCACTTGTAACTCACTCGATATTTTATTTACTATAAAGTACTGCTCAAGACGTTCGACGTATAACCTCCAATCATCCTTATGTATGTCGAACTCTGTAATCCTACCGAGTGACATTTTTTCTTTTTACAGTTTTGTTTATCCTCGTCGCCACTGAAGTATCCTTGGTTTAGGGGGCACCGGAGACGGAAGAAATGATACACGTAGCAACGTATTGGGCTGGCACAAGTATATTCAAAGCACGCCGGTATGGAGAGTGTTAGGCTCGGGGCATAGATTATAGACTCCGCCACAGATTATGCTCCACCCTCCATAACTTATTTACCACATACATTACAAAAAGAACAGAAAATATTTGTAGGTAAGACTCAGACAGTCCAAGCTGCTAAAGATATAAACTTGAATTTTGGACAATAGTTATACAATTGTTAAAATACTATATTAAATCATGAGTAGGTAATCGTTAAACCCAGTCAAACCGCAAAACCTATAAAGCGTTAACTTGGTCCTACTTCTAGTGTAATTAGCTAGTTTAATTTCCACTGGAGAATCACAAAAATATAAAATTTTTACCCAAAATTTGAGACATCAATATCGACAATTAATTTTCACATAACTCAAGTTTCCCCAAATTAACTTTGGTCCCGATATTTCAAGAGTGCTTGAAACTCATATGACTTCGTCATTTAGTTTCAGATAAAGCTGATACGCGGACTATAAAAGTTTCGCAGCTGTCAGGCAAGCAGGAAACTTTGTTGAGCGGCCTTATGAAGAACACCAGGTAGGTACAATGGTGAATTAATAGAACCTGTAAATTCTTGAGTATTTACCTAGGTTTTTTTGCATATTTTCAAGCTACCATTAGATTCAGTGACGAGCAGCTTAGTAAAATTTTTGTTTACTTCTACTTTTTCTAGGTACGCGGTGTCGGTATCCGCCTTTACCAACGCTGGTTCGGGTCCATTCTCACTGCCAGTATTTCAAGATACAAGAGAAGGAGGTAAGAATGTTGGCAAAACTCGTAACATTTTAATCTTTTGGATGAATGCTAAAAGGCAGTTGCATTACTTCACTTAAAAATGGTTATTTTTCTGTCTAGGCCAATTTTGACCGTTAACATAGAAACAAACAACAAAATCACTAAAACTATATTTTTTCAAAACTTTTTCAAACTGGAGTTTAGACATGCACGTTAATATATTTTCTTCTTCATATTTCGAGAGATTCATCAGGAAAGAGTGTATTTTTAACCACTAGCCTTCACAGCTTCATAAAGTTGTATCTTATTAATCCATAACTATCTCCAGCTCCAGAGCAAGCCCCATCATCAGTAGAATGTACAGCAGTGTCCTCTACATCTCTTCGTATCGGTTGGCAGCCCATCGTTCTACCTGGACAGGGCAGCTCGCTTGTAGGATACACTGTGCTGTTTGCTACTGATGGTAAGAGAAATTTTAACATTTGATAAAAATAACGGTCTTATTGGTCTAATGAATATTGATAAACGATCTCAACTACACTGCACTTAACTTAAATAACCAGATAGAAACACAAAACACTAGCAATGATGACCCGTAGAAACAAAAAAATTAAAAATGGAAGAAGAAAGTACTCCACGGCCGCCACACCCTCATGACCTAGAGCAGTCCCACATAAACAAATTAGCATCAAATAAGTGGTTGGAAATAGGAAAGCTGTTCCCTGAAACAGAAAGCTTTATCATAGCTATACAAGATCTAATCATCAACACCAAAAACTGCAGGAAATTTATCATTAAAGACTTTACCATCACAAATGATAAATGCCGCAGATGTCACATTCAATCAGAAACCATACACATGATTGCAAACATCATTCACCAAAAAATCGTACTTAAACACAGTCTCATTCAAAACTAGCACTCCTTACGACAAGTACACACCACAAACTATACTAGAAAATGATACGCACAAAATGTACTACGATCGCGCCATACTTACCTAAAGGACTATCCACTACAATAGACCAGACATAACCCTACGGGATAAAATAAGAAAAATAAGTTACCTCATCTAAATTGCATTTCCCAATACTCTTATGTACTTACTCATAACCTACAAAAAACCATATGTGAAAAAATAAGGTAAATAATTACGCGGAATTTAAAGAAGTCACAAGAATCTGGAGACAAGAAAAAGTGTACGTTATTCCTATAGTTTTCTCCACGGCTGGCGTTACCCCCAAACATGTCCATAGCCTGAAACGAATTTATTTAGAAGAATCTGTTTATATCAACCTAGAGAAAGCTGCCGAAAGCTGCTGAAAGTGTTTAAGAAAACACCTGCAGAATAGTTAGGAAATTCATGCAGTTAGAGGAAGAAAACACACCCTCATCTTAAATACACACCACACGCTGCATTTAGGTACTTGGCTTTAGCCCGTAAATGTAGTACACTGTACACTCCCAAAATAATTATATTCTATTCTATCTTTTAGAAGCAGCCTGGCAGAACCAGACATCGTTACACTCAGAGCTTTACTTACAAGGTCTACTGAAGTACACCAACTACACAGTGAAGGTCGCTGGATTCTCCAACTTTGGAGCTGGTCCATATTCCTACCCGATTGTGTGTGCTACGTTGCAAGATGGTGAGTAAGAATTTTCATTAAAAAAAAGACTACTTCTTGTCGAGAAGTACTTCCCTAAAAAGTAGATGTGATAGTTTGGTACCCCTACCAAGCTGCGTCATCTACTTTTCATTGAAAGCAGGTTTAAATTTTACCTTGAAGAAGATAACAATTCACAACCGGATAAGCACAGACATCATAAAGTCAGAGTAGGTGGATTAGAAGGTCGACGAAATAGAATTTAAGGTGAGATTGCTTATTTGACAAACCGTTACGAGTGAGAGAAAGGTAGTTCGATAAGGATCCTCGAATGCAGTGAAAAATTAAATTTCACGTGACAAAATGAGTACTTATTCGTCTTTATTTCTAATCACAGCCTTTATTAGTTTGTGTACTGTAGGACCCACAAGCGAACAAGATAAATAGGCAGTAAATCCATTTCCCTAAAATATTTTTATCATGTCATGTAGGTATATCCTAATTTCCACTATTTTCATCCCCAGTGCCCGGTCCACCAGCAGACATCAAGGTCCTGGTATTATCATCATCATCACTCCTCGTCAGTTGGAAAAAACCTCTCCATCCTAACGGAGAACTGCTGTATTACACTGTCTATGTGAAACCTACGTCCAGGTCAGTTTGCACTGCTCTCTAAATTCTGATCATATTCATTCTTCTAATTTAATGAATGACAGTTCAATTTCCATTGCGAAAGTTCGCCGTCTTACTTTCGATTGAACAGTAAGGTCCCTTTGTTAAGGGCATGTTTAACCTCCCATTTTGTAAGTTGTGTCTCAGTATAACTGATTAAGACACGACACGGCACGGTTTCTTTACGGTACGGCGTGTTAACCATGCCGTAGAAAAAGCTATCATCACAATCTATGAATAGTCTTTGTGTGACCTTACATGACACGTTTCTATGAGATACGGCGATGTCGCCGCCCCGCCGTGCCACGTCACACAATAGTCAGATTTCTGACTCACAGTCAACCTACGGTCAGACACAAATAAAAACAATATTCTAAAAAAAAATCATAGGCAAAATCGTCGTGATAGGTAACATATTGATTGTAGCAGCTCCCGTAGAAACACACAACAAACATGATTCTGAAGATAAGTATAAACGCTCAAAAGTCTTCTAACTTACCCAGAATCTTCGCTAAACATTTAGTTCAATATCTTCAGCTTCTTCTTCAACTTTACCGCAGCAACGGCCCGCCGCAGACTTTCCGCATAGACTCGCTCGGTCGCTCCGCGGCTGAGGTGAAGGAGCTGGTCTCCGGCAGGACGTATGAGGCCTGGCTCACTGCCAGCACGCCGGCTGGAGAGGGAGCTGCCACCAGGAGAGTGTCGCACACGCCCACACAAAGAGGTAACTACATTACTTTTATTTATGTAGGTACTTTGAAAGGCCGTGTCTAGTCTAAAACATAAATTTCCGAAAAAACCAAAAGTGAAAGAAACGAATTTGCAATGTTCCTCACTCAATAAGGGATTCAGTGGGTTTAGTATGACCGCGCGAAATAAACGTTGATCTAAAAAGTTCAAGTTAAATTAGTCAGGCCTGACACTACTCCTTTCAAGTTTAGACGTGAATAAAAACTTGCCTACTAAAATTACGTCAATTTACGTCAGGCGCTGATTAATTTGACAGGACTAAACTAAAATTTCTTTTATATCCTTTTGTTGATGAAATAAAAAGAAAAAGATGCACTAAACTTAAATTTAGTTTATTTTGTGAACAAGGGAATCGGCACCATTATGTCACATATTACAATAACCTTTCTCCTTTCAGTTGTTGCCGGCGTAGCCTCTCTAGGAGGCACAGTATCAGTAGGAGTGGGCAGTTCCCTCCTCCTAGTGTGTCAGTGTGTGGGAGTGCCGCCACCTCGCACCGTGTGGTATCACAAACATAACATCATCACCCACCACCCTAGGTTCACGAGGAACCATGATGACAGTCTGCTGATTAACAGTAAGTACTGACACTATTTTATTTAAAAAACGGAGGTTATCACGGCGACGCGTATACATACAGGTCGAAATTGAAAACATGCAACAAATCGAAATGGGAGATTTTACTCATCATTATGAACAACTTTTACTATGGGACCAAACCTGAAATCATGAAAAAAAATCAGCTGTTTCCTACATTTATGTTCGCATAACTCGTCAAAATGTAGGGAACAGCAAATTTTTTTTTCTTATTAAGTATTTATTTTTTTTGGTTTATTATTTTTTGCTTTTCAGTTTTTTCGGAGGTTTAATTTTTTTGTTAAAAAGTTTTTTATAAACAACAGTCAACTTATGATATTGTAGATGGCCTAGAGGGACATAGCAGTACGAAATTGGAAATTGATAGAAGCTATGAATACACAGATGAAGGCTATTTATCTATCCAAATAATTAAGCTGAACAGTTTGTTTGTTTGAACATGCTAATTTCTAGAACTACCACTCTAATTTGGATAATTCTTATCGCATTTGATAGCCCAATTCTTGAGGAAGGCTATTAGGCAATGTAACATCACGCTAGGACCATTAGGAGCCGAGCAAACAGAAAGAAAGTCAGAAATAACACTAAGCAATGCAACGGGGTGGGTCAGGGGAAAACGAAATTTCAGGCAGACGAAGTCGTGGGCAGAAGCAGATTAATAAACTGGAACTTTTCAATTGAATGATTAAATTTATGCTATCAGTTTATCATTGACTGAGGCATCCGTGGAAACCACTAAAATAATGACTAGGTACAAAGTTAATGTTGTGTCCTTCCCTCAACTATTCGCTCTTTATGCCAGTACCACCAATTCCTATCAAGCATTCAGTCATTTCTAAATTGCTAATTTTAAACCTCATTGTTCACAGATATAGACCAATCCCTAAGCGGTAACTACACGTGCTTAGCCAAGAACCTGTACGGCTCTGACCAGGTAGAATACACAATCATAGTCCTACCACTGCCTGAAGCACCGATACTTCGAGCGACGCCGTACAAAGACTCGATACTGGTGGAGTGGGAGCAGCCTTATTATACTGTCAGCAATAGAAGTGCAAGTCAGAAGATTAGTAAGTTTAATTTTGCTTTTGAAAGTTAAAAATGGAAATCTGAATTTTTCAGGAAATGTCCGTACAACCAATCTACATAAGAATACAGTCTAAACAATATCTTTGAAGCAATGATTTCCAGTTGTGTACAAAGCAAGCATTTATTACAACTAATCTTTTGGATGACTGCTGTCTAATTAAATAAATGTCTTTAAAATACATTAAATAATACTTTAACTTGAGTCAACTTCATGTTTACACTAAACATGAAACCCTTGTAAACACTAAATTTAATTTGTAACTGATGATGCAAAAAAAAAAATACGTGTGGCACTCGGGGACTGCCGCGGTAAAGCTATTGCATAGCATTTTTATCAACTTATGCAATTATAATATTTATGCAATATTTTTTTTTCTTTGATATTAATTCAAGTTACACTTTTTTAGCGTGGTGACCGATTAGAAAACAAAACACGCATACGTCTAGTCGCACGCACATAAACACCGTGCCGAAGTCTGCCGAACTGATACGACGTTAGACGATGCACGGCTTTCAACGCTGCACCGCTGTGCCGGTCGGAGTGGGGGGTGTTAGGTTTATTTTCGTTACGGAATTTCTTCATTCGGTCGCCGCGCTCAAAGCCCAAGATAAAAGCTATGCAATAGCTTCAAAAAAAAACTGAGTCCCAAATCTTCTGATTGTTGTAGCTGTATGAGTAACTAAGGACCAAAGAACAACAGCAAAATCTGAATAATTAGGTCTCCAAAATCTTTATTACTATTGTGTATTAATAAAGCTACTCTGCAGGTATATCATACCCTAACATTGAAAGGTTTAAATTCTACGTTACTTTAGTACTAATCAGTCAACTCTACAGGTTACAGCCTAACCTGGAAAGAAGCCAACAGTCCCTGGAGAGAAGCATGGCCAGCCAACAAGTTGCCCAACTTATCGGGTGTTCAGAAACATGTCTTGACCGGTCTGAAGTGTGGCACCAAGTACTCTTTGAGGATCACTGCCACTAACAAAGTTGGGACCTCACAGCCTGCTTATTTGGATGTCAGCACTTTGGGTGGGGGTAAGTAGCTCTTATGGTAAGGATGTGTAAGCCCAAAAAAAAAAGGCTGGTGTCAGCTCTGTTTAGATGTTTACTGAACAGGATACCTACCATAATATCAACAATCCATAAAAAACCGCTCGAATCTAATAGGGGAAAGTTCGCTGTCGTATATGAATCTTCAATTTGGAGAACACAGTTTAGGTTTAGTTGTAAAAAAAAAAAAAAAAACCCTTATTAAATCCTTTTGACATACTAGAAGTGATGAAAATTATCTGTTAAATACTACAACTTGAAAGCCTTGGGCGTGCCTGTCACACTAAAGTGTCTCTTTACAAATGCTTTAACAAAACATGCCTCACCCAATCGACATTAATTTTCAACCCTCTCAGTACCAATCCCACCGAGCACAAACGAGTGGGTGTGGAGCAACGCGTCCCACATGTACGTACAACTAGCCGGCTGGGACCACGCCGGGTGTGCGCTTACAGTGCTGGACGTGGAGTATAAGCAGCTTGGTGCCAGGACGTGGATCAGAGCTCGTAATGATATGGTAAGAATTGGTGTTTTTGCATTTATCAAATGATAAATGGTAAGTACAGTAGAATAATTTTGACTTTCTAGTAAATGTAAGTAATTGTCGAGTGAACACTTAGCACCAAAGTAAAAGTTCAAGTGGTAAAAGAAAACTGGCTATCCAATGCCCACACTTACTATATATTTCTAAAAGTGAGAACGCAATAATCATAATAATAATTGTTGGTCCTTTGTGTCGCACAGCCGTACTCAGACCTCTCACCCTGGAGCCTCCCATCCCTGTACCAGACGAAGATCCCGACGTACGCGATACCAGAGCTCTCCCCCGGCACGTGGTACCAGCTGCGAGTGACAGCTACTAATGAGGCTGGTAGTGTCACTACCACCTACAGCTATGCTACTAAGAATGAGGATGGCAGTGAGTGTCGTAACGAGTTACTACCGATACTGTATAATCACGAGCAACCCACGCGGCCACTATTTTTAACCAAACATGACGTTGATCATTTTGCCAAATCAAACATAAAAGAAAAAGTTTTAGCACTAGTACATCACTAAGAAATAAGAAAAAAATTTATATTGGGTATCACTTAATAAATCGATATTTTTCTAGGTGAAGTAGGCCCGCCCACTGAGCTCTTTGACCTGAACGTGCTAGTAATAATCTGCAGCTCAATACTACTCACGATCTGCCTGCTTAGCTGTATCTACATACTTGTGAAGAGACAGAGGTATGTCCTGACCATTTTTTGACGTACCTACTTAGACTTAATAACATTGGTAAATTAATGATTTCATTTCATAATTCTTGATACGTGGCATGGCATAATGCTGTTTGACCTCTTTAATCTTTAAACTAAAAATGTTCCTGTTGTATTATCGATGGCAAAGTGTCAATACCTAATAACCGAAATTTTTCGAGAAATTCACTTTTTCATCGTTTTGAATTTAAAGGCGTTACTCCCATGTTTTAGTTAAATCTCCTAAGTGTATTTTTAGTTGCAACAGCATTAAATTAAAATGTGGAAATACCTCCCAAGTAAACCGACGCAACGTGTCTATTTTTGAACGGTTTTTTCAGTTTGCGTAAATTTTTGACTTGTCAGTTAGGTGTTATTGGCACTTTTCCGTCGATATGTACCTATTTTTGACATAGCAAATAACCGTTTTTTAATTATCTTGCGTCAGCTAACAGTGTCTCCTTTGCTTACTTGGTTAGTTATGAGGAACACATTTTGATGTTAGTTTACGCTACAACTAGAATATGCGACTTCCTCCGCGTGGAAGAAACATATCCTATGGCACTCGACAATAGTGTAGCTTTATTTCAGTCAATGAATTTTTGCAATTGGATAAGTACTTCCAGAGATTACCTCTTATATATCAATTTAGATGACTGAATTCAGAATTGGTTACAATAACCTCTTCCTCCTATAACCCCACGTCATGTATGTCTCCAGAGCCGGCCACCTAACAGACTACCGCGATTCAATAACCGTGGACAACAAATCGGAGAGCGGCAACCTGACGGCACACACCCACACACAGCACACATTAGACAATGTTAAAGAGAATGCCACGAACAGGATATACAGCGCTCCTATACATATGAGGAATAACAGTAAACATGGTAAGTGGCTTATCTAGACTACATGATCGTCTCACATATAGGTCTCTACTATTGCACGCCATTCGACTCGATTTTCGGTAACTCTCATCCAGCTGCTACCAGACCGTACCCGTATTCTTTACTCTCTTTACTTGGATTGGGCATACAGTCGACCGCACGTCGGTGGTAACACTTTGGCATGAGCTGGCCTGGCGTAGCACGGAGGTTCCACACAACAAGAGGCTAGCCTATACTGGTTGTGTTACCACTGATGCGCAGTCTACCGTACTCCCCAAGGATAATTTATTCGTAGATGACTTTCTGCCATTGTTTGCGACTGAAAACACTTAACATACACCCATTGGGCTCGGAATCGGGAAGTTTGGCAGAAAGGAAAGGAGGCACCCAGCTGTGGGTGATCCCAGGCTGAAATGATGACGATGACCATATGGAACATCATTATGAACTGTAATTTAAACTTAGGTACGGATTTAGGCGGAACTTTGGGCAACCCTCTTGGCCGATTAAGTTGAAACTTAGTACCAGAGCTGACCTAATTCTGTTGCCCGTTTAATACAGTATATTTTGAGGCCTTGTTTTCCCACGCCTTGAGTCGTCTCTCGTCCATGAATCTCGTCCAAATAATAACAATTCCTGTAACTTATCAGTTTAAGTATTAAGTCATTTTTGGCATGTTTGTGGTTAAAGCACGTGCTTGCATGAGATTTTTTGACAGAAGCACGTGCTATGGCCATAAAAATTCTGACTGAAAACTGAACTTTAGATCATTACTAATTACCAAACATAGTGCACACTACAAGCGAGCTTATGCATGTAATAAAACTCATTATATACTTTCAGAACTGTACGAGATAAGTCCATACGCGCAATTCGCAGTGGGCTTCAGAACTTTCGGTCATGTGGAGAACCAGGACATGCCTAGTCGACACGCAAAACATAGATATGACACAGGTTAACCATTACAACAACAACAACTAGGTTCATAGTTCTTAGTTTTAGGTAGGTTAAAACTTGACCTACGAAAACCGCCCTTACTGCTACGAAATAAAGGCGCTCTCAAAGACACACTGTTACTATGGATTAGACAATTTCTTATCTTTGGATGACTCGTTTCCAGCTATTTCTACTTGGTTGTGACTACATAAAAAAATAAGTAATTAGAAATGACAATCAAATTGTAAAATTACATACCACCTGAGTCTGCTAGTGAGTTTTTATCCCAAATAAATTAGGATCAGCAGTAGTGCTATTCTGTAAAAATCTCACCGTGATAACTTAGGTGAAGTGAGCTTAAAGTGAGCTGTCATTAGTGTCAATCCCTAGTATTAGATGGAATGACAGCTCACTTCACCAAACTTCTCACGGTGAGATTCTAACAGAATCGACCGGCTGGTCAGGAGAATGATGAATCGAACTCTAAAATTATCTGACACCACGCAGACAAGGAGGCCTATACTCAGCAGTGTGTGGAACAAGGCCAATGATGACGACGACGACGCAGTAAGGAGACTCACGTGCTTACTGTAGAAAGGAATGTGTCACAAAAGTACGAGAGTGTGACAGTAATGGTGACTCATTATCTTGTAACAATTTTCTCATGTTTCAAAGAATCGTTTGCTTAAACATTTTTTTTTTAATGTAGTTCTCCTCAAAACTGATACTTTTCCAAAAATCTAAAAAGATTGTCTAAAGATCAAATCATGAAATTATATATTTTCTTCTTTCAGAAACGAGTTTCCAATTGTGTTCAGAGTCTGAAGATAGTGACAGCATATCAAAATCTACACTAAAAGGTGTTCCAAGAAGTAAGGATCATTCTTAAAGCTCTTGAAACTCCTCCAAATTACGATGAAAATGATTTTCAGGGCCGCTTGCATCAGAAATCACTGAATGCGTTTAGCACAAAATATATTTAAAATATATTTCTATCTCTGTCATCTTCAAACGATTTCCTGTAGCAGAACGATGTTTTAAATTCGTTTAGCGACAATCGTATTTTAGGCGTATGAGGGTCTAGGTCCTAGGTAAATAAGACTCAACAAATATGGTTTTAAGTATTTTCAACTATAATTTGACGACTCATAACGACGCTGGGATATTACGCAAAATTTTCACAGAAAATAGTTACGAATTAATGTAAAAAATAATGATAATAAATAAATTATTATTTTTATTAAAATCTGGTTTGATGGCCAGGTTAGTGTTGTTGGGTTTTCCTATCTGTAATTTCTCATTAGCAACCCGGGGTCAACCCCCTATATGGGACTAACGTAACTGACGACATGTGGTTGTACTAATAGGTACACCTCTGCCTAACCCTTCGGGAAATACACGCGTGATGTTATGTGATGTTGTTAATTAAATTAATATCTCCATTATTATTCTCTTTCCAGAAGTCTGCAGAACCCCTCACCATAGATAACTATACAAGGAGGAACTTTCGTTTTAAAACGAATTTATTCTTGAGGACCAGTTTCTGTAACATCAAAAATATTACCAGTTTCTGTAACATCAAAAATATTAAAGTCAACATGAAACTAAACAAACTTGACGCTGCCGAAGTGAATTGAAAACACCTGTTTATACCTGGCTACCGGTAATAGGCACCAGAACAAGACACTAATAAAGCAGCAGTAGAATGCTCATTGATGCTTGTAAACCTACTTTTATTTGCTCTATAGTTTCTGGCATTATCCTTTGTGAAGACTAAATTGTAACTTAGAAAATTAAGCTAAACTTTAAGACTGATTTGTGCCTAAACCTATCATACGATGTCGTTGATTTTATTATTAAAGTTTCATAGTACCTATTATGTTTAAAATTAATATAGTTAATTAAAGTGTATAAAAGTTTTGTTTTGTATAAGTTCTTTTAATAATCAGTGAGGTTAGTTGCCAAATGTATAAGAATTTGATCTCAATAAAAGTGATTAATTAAGTAATAGGCTAGGTATGCTGGAATAGATTTCTTTAGAAATAGGCAGCACCTTTGTACGTTTTCCTGTTCTGTTTCTTCTTGTCTGTTTATATGTGTGTACATAAATGTTTAAATAAATGATTAATAATAATCATATTGTTTTTTGCTAAGCCTATTTATTTATTTTTATAGTGAGGGGTCCGTGGCTAAATGATAACAGCCGCGCAGGTCGATCGATCAGGTTAAGCTACGCTTGCCGCGGTTGGTCTGTGGATGGGTGACCATCTTTACATACTGAGACCCCTCCGTGCCTCAGAAAGCACGTTAAGCCGTTGGTCCCGGCTGTCATTCGTGGATCTTTGACAGTCGTTACGGGTAGTCAGAAGCCCGAAAGTCTGACAACCAGTCTTACCAAGGGGTATCGTATTACCTAGTAACTGGGTTGTGGAGGTCAGATAGGCAGTCGCTCCATGTAAAAATACTGGTATTCAGCTGCATCCGGTTAGACTGGAAGCCGACCCCAACAAAGTTGGGAAAAGGCTAGGCAGATGATGATTTATTTTTATAGTATATGAACCATTTAAAGAAATAAACTTATGAAATTCACGCCATTTTAAATTAATACCACCTGCTCGTATACTCTACCTCAGCCGAATGTCAACAATAAAGTCGTCTTTTGTATGTTGTGTCTGTGTGGTACTATAGCAGTATACATGGTTGATTTTTGAGACTAGGCAGTTTGGGCAGTTAGCTGAACCATTGTAGGTCAATATGTTGAGCCTCGACCAACCGGAGTTATTTTTTAAAATAAAAAATCGCAAAAACCGATTTCCATACTTAAGATGGAACTAGTCGCGAGCTCGAACTCTTGGTGGGCATGGCCAAAAAGCAGGCTGTCTCACCTGGCATCGTGTCCGATAGAGATAGTATCAGTGATGAGCAGTTAGACGCTAGTTTACACGCACAACGTCTAGTTCGCACGCATACAAACACCGTTCCGACCTAAAAAAATACGAAAAGTCCTTCGGAAAATCGAGTTTAATGGAAAAACTACTGCATAACTCAATGAAAAAAATTATTATTAAAGCTTATTGAACACTTCGATAATTGAGCTTTGTCGGTAACGACTTTTTTTTGAAGATTTTACACTTCTTTTATTACTTACTAGCTGTGCCCGCGACTTCGTCCGCGTGGAATAGTGACTTTTCGGGCAGCATATTTTGAATTACATATAAAGTCGTTGGGGTAGCTAAAAATTTACTTTACAGTAATGCTTCTCTGTATACGATATTTGACGTATGGCCATCGGGGATGAAAGCATACAGGCTCCTAGGATTGCTAACCCGTGACAGAGCCACATACAACTGACCGTGCGAGAAACAGCTGATACTAAGATCTACACCCACAACTTTCAGCGTCTGACCTTGGGCTTTATTAATTGTCATCGCAAAACATAGGCTGACTGGAAACTGGACTCGTTTAAAACTAAATGGAAAATTGTTTGGAATGAGAGGAATCCGAGGAATGAAAACACTTTCACCTTTTCCACACCCTGTTAAAATCTCTGCTTCTATCAGATTTCGTTGTAAATTGGTCACTTTTAACCTGGTGCCATTGCAAAGTTTTGGAGGGCTTAAATTTCTAAGAAGCATTATTGGTACGCCTACTTTTAATTTTATTTTATGTGCTGGTAGTCCAGGAGCATTGAGGGATTCTAAAAATTCTAATGGGTAGCTTGTAGATTCTCCTTCTTCCATGACTCTGTTAATGGAGATATACTCAACATAATCCCCCGGAACATAGCTTAAAATTTCAGCGTTTATTGTTGCTGCTTGGTCGTTTCTTGGCGTCAAAATAGCTCTTTCGCAAAGCCAGGAATTTTCGCAAGTTGGTATTTGCGTTGCGTTTCCATACACAGATGAAATGAGGTCTCGCATTGATGAAACTATGTTGCATAGGTTTTCATTAAGAACAACTTTTCCTTGTTCCTGCGGATACACACCGTTACCAATCTCAAGTAGCAAATCAGAAAATTCTTGAGCATTTTCGTTGCCTCCAATTTGTGCACGCATATTTAATGTCAAATGCAAAGGGATAATGTAATGCCACAGTCGAGAACTCTTTAGGCAGGCTTTAACTTCATCAGCCCTTGTTCCGCGTGGTATTACAGGGAGAGTCTGACGAAAATCGCCACAAAAAAGCAAAGTAATGCCACCCATGGTTTGATCATTTTGCTTCACATCACGCAACGATCTGTCTACTGCCTCTACTGCTTTTCGATTGGCCATTGTGGACTCATCCCATATAATAAGGCTACAATCACGAAGAACCTTAGCTTTATCGCTGTTTCTTGAAATATTACAAACAGGGTTTTCTGTGCGGTCTAAATTGATCGGAATTTTGAACATTGTATGAGCAGTTTTCCCACCTGGCAACAATGTGGTTGCTATGCCTGATGAAGCGACAGCAAGCGCGATTTTACCTTGGCTTCGTACCTTCGCCAAAATAACTTTCGTAAGAAATGTTTTACCCGTTCCACCGGGTGCATCTACAAATAGCATTTCTCCCAAAGTACTATCAACGCTGCGGCACACCCGATCAAATATCAAACGCTGTTCATCAGTTAGCCTGGAGATATCAGTTTGTAAAATTTCGGCCAGGTCGATTGGATCATAATTGGTTTCCATCGCGTAATCTCTATTACGTTCACGTTCACCGTCAAATGATGCCTCCGGCATGCCATATTGAGAAATAGGATTACCTCCAATAGATGTAACTATATCTTGAATAGCTAACAAACAACGATTCAATTGACTTTCACGTAATCTCTCCTCAATTGGGTTGTTATCATTAAGTTGTACGTGCCTAAAAAAATCCTCAGCCAATTTGTTCTGATACTTATACCACAACTGTGCAGCGTCAGAAAGTGCACAAAACACCAGCATGACTGCAAACAAATGTCGCAACCGATGAGGACTTTCGCTAATACTTGCTTCTGACAAAGCATCATCCCAATGTTGATCCCCATCCAGCAAGTGACGTGCCCGGCAAGCGGCTTGGTATGTAGGGTGTACGATATTGTCAACCTTTCGGAGATCGGCAAAAGAAGTAGGCCCTCGGACAACGTGCAGCAGTAGGCGTAGGTAAAAGCATTCGGAGTTATTTGGATGAACCGTATAAACCCTACCAATGATATGATCTTTAAAAATACCTGGTTCACCTACTACAGTTGTTCCACGTCTTCTTCGGTTAAAAATACCCTGTTGTTTATTATAGGTATAATACGATGGAACTTCGTTGTATAAGAGTGTCTTAGCAAATGCGTCTGTTTCGCAAAGATTAAAGAAAGCGAGCAGAGTGGTTTGTCTTGGGTTGTCCAAACGCTCCGTTACATTATCAGGGTTGAAGTAGACGTGTAAACCAAACGTACTAACCTAAATAAAAATTAAGATAAGTAAATACCAAAAAATCAAGGAAAGAACCGCCTAACCTATATATTTACTTACAATATTTATTTACAAAATTTTAAGGAAAATTAAGAAAAAGAACCTAGCCTACAAACCCTAAAATATAAATAAATGAAATATGCAAACAGTCAGTATTCAAGTGAATCGTAATAATCGAATGCAACTATTCGCCTACACTCTCCAGGATACGTACGTTCGCTACGAATTACTGAATCCTTATGGCAGCGGCGCGGCTCTCAGCGCGCTTTATATAGCCACGGACGCGCAGGCGCGAAGCGTGTACGTACTCTGATAGAATACCTTAACAATTAATATTCGCCGTGATTCTTTAAATTGACATAACTTTTTTATTTATGAACCGATTGACATGAAATAAACACTAACTGTTAAGTCAAGCTTACTATAATATATTAGTGAAAACCGCATCTAAATCAAATAAGCCGTTTCTGATATTAGCGTGCACAAACACACAGACAAACAGATAAACCGACAAACAGACAAACAGACAAAAAAAAAAGTAATTACAACTTCGGGTTCGGCATCGATATAATAACAACCCCTGCTACTTTTTTTTTATATATTTCCATTGTACAGACACCACTTTTCTACAATTTTATTATATGTATAGATTTACATTTAGTTAAAATTAGAAAGAAAAACGAATCTTTGTTGGCTCATAACTTTTTAATGGTTTTTTATTTTACTATTCTGTTTCCGCACAGACACAATTAATAATAAGAAAAAATGACATCATCTTTAACTTTGGATGTACAATGTCAAACAGTGGAGTAATACCCTCCCGAAATTTGTATGGAAAAAATTATCGACTAGTGGCACCTTAAATACATTTCGTAGGAAATGAGACTATTACCTACATTTATTACGAATATCTATATTTTTTATTTATTATATTATATATAGAAAGAGAGAGAAAGTCGCGGGCATAACGCTATTTCGTTACGTGACAATTAATTCTGCCAGTGCTGCCGCAGTCTGCAAGCCGCGTTAAATAACTTTGTCCCTACAAGAACTCTGTTTACATTAGGTATGCAATTTGAGTTAGAGTGTCGTCGAATTTAAAACAAAAGTCAAATCATTTATATTTAAACGACTTAGGCACTAATAAGGCACTGACCTCTAAATTAGTCCAAAATAACTAAAACAAAAAGGATCATCCTATTTTCAAAAAAGAAAATGAACCCAGTGAAGCATAAACTACCCAAAAGAGAGTGAATTAAGTTATTCGAAATAATAATGAAGCAGCAAACTAAAGTTTATTAAACTAGCAAGATGTTAGAAACGTTCCACGTAAAAGTTTTCGTATAAAATCGGTTCAAACAACGATTTACTTTGAGTGTGCAGTGAACCGAATAATTGGTGCGGAACTCTCTATGAAAGGATAGACTATAGAAGTTTTTGTATTACGTATAAGTTTGAATTTGACTGAGTAGCAACAAACGATTACAGTACCTAACCGATTTATTATTATAGAACATTTACATAGATTTTGAGCATCAAAATCTGGTCAAAATCAAAACCATTCTTCCATTTACATTGTTTAAGTAATTCAAAAGTTGTAACTGTTGCGAGTCACTGGCTCAATCTTTTTAACCGACTTCAAAAAAAGGAGGAGGTTATCAATTCGTCGCGTTGCTTCCTATATTTTTTTAATGTAGGTATGTACACCGCTTAGGTACCTACTCCGTCAATTGTGGACCGATTTTGAAAATTATTTTTTCGTTTGAAAGGTCTTGAGGTGGTCCCATTGTCATCAAGTTGGAATCTGATGAGAGGATCCGATGGAAATCGAGGGAAACACATGGAAATTCAATTCCAAACTTGATTGATACTCACTCCATATGGAGTATACAAAAAACCGAATCTTTCCACAGTTGAAAATTAGGTCATCGATTTAAACAGCCCGGGGCATCCAATTTTACGGTTCGTGTGTTCCGGCCTCGCGGGACTAAAAGACTTAAGTTCGGTTCACACGTCATTTTTCAATGAAACTTTCTTCTTAGTTGTTATCATGGCTGTTTTGGGATGATAACATGTAATAATCTATACATATAATAAAATCGTAGGAAAGTCAAAACTGTACATTGAATATTTTTTTAAAAGAATACTTGGGGCGTGATCTACAATCGATTTCGAAGCCGAAAATATAGTTTTTAGAATTTTTGTCTGTTTGTCTGATTGTCTGTATGTATGTCCGGGCTAATCTCAAAAAGTGCTGCATGGATTTACATCAAATTTTGCATGAATATTACTAAGAGGTCGGGTCAACATATAGGCTACATATCATCATGGTATCACCTACGGGGGAGGAGCTGTGAATCTTTATTTTCCTTACGCATTCTGTGACAGCGTGTAATCTAACGACGAATATTTAAATGTTGTTTTTGAGTAAGCCATGCTATTATCTAGCTTTACACTATAAAAACTACGCCATTTAAGTAACTTGGGCAGAGAAACATAGTTTAATTAATGTTAGTAGTACAAAGAAAATTTAGAAGCAGCGCCATCTATGAGATTTCATAAAAATCAAATCAAGTTACATGTTAACAATTTTTGGAAATTAATAATTTAAATTTGATAAAGTTCGCGAGATTAGTAGTTAGTTATTCTTAAAATTCATAGATGGTAATGTGCATTTTCTTCATAAAAGTTGTATCGTATAGTTCGGTTTGACAAATTCAAGGTCCAACAAAACCCTCAAAAACTTGAGCAGAGTTGAGGAAGACAATAAAAAAAATGCGGTGTTAAGTATTACAAAAAAGTTATGTTCATTGATGATGATCATTTCTTCATCAATTTCATGTTGTTAGTACAAAGTAAACATTGACTGTTAATACTTTTGTTCGGTATTTATCTGTGTGATTATTGCTTGGTAATTAATATATTTTCATGTCGTATACCTAATTATAAACTTAAATGTGATGTAAAACGTCACCTTCTCGACGGTGACCAAAATTGGGATGACACCCTCGCGGAGGCGAGCGTCAGTGACAGTCCCAGCCGCATGCGTCATCTGTTTGCCGTCATCTTGGTGTTTTGCGGAGTCGCGAACCCGGTAGCTTTGTGGGAGAAGTATCGCCATCATCTGTCTGAAGATTTTCTACGAGCTTTGAGGCGTGCTACTGGAGACGAAGTCGAAGTAACTAATGAACGCGTGCTGAACACCCGTCTCAGTTCACTTCAAGATGTGGTCATTTCTATCGGCGGCAATCCACTGATCGAATACGGGTTACCAGCTCCCCAATCATCACCGCATCAAGACCGTGGAAATCGGGAGTATAACGCTGAGACAAATTATGATCCGGGCGAAATGACCACCATACGAAATGACCATGTCGCTTTGTTCTCTTCAGAGCAAAAACAAATTTATGACACCGTCCTTGAAAGCGTTGGCCAAAACCAGGGTAAAATGTTTTTCTTGGATGCTCCTGGTGGAACAGGAAAAACATTTGTTACCACTGGCATACTTGCAGAGGTCAGTAGGCAAGGCAAAATTGCTATTGCTGTAGCTTCGTCGGGAATCGCTGCCACACTGCTTCCGAGTGGCAAGACAGCACATGCCATGTTTAAAATTCCCATCGATTTAGAGAGCGCCGAAACGCCTGTTTGTGGTGTGTCACGTAACAGCGATAAGGGACACGTGCTCAAGGATTGCTCTCTGATCGTATGGGATGAGTGTACGATGGCCAATAGGAAGGCAGTTGAGGCCGTGGACAGAATCCTGCAGGACATGTGCAGGAACGAACATTTGATGGGTGGTGTCACAGTTCTGTTCAGTGGCGATTTCCGGCAAAAGCTTCCCGTGATGACACGGGAATCGAGGGCTGACGAGGTGAATGCTTCGTTGAAACGATCTACGTTGTGGTCACGAGTTCGTACGCTGCGCTTGACCATTAATATGAGAGCTCGACTCGGCGGCAATGCACGTGCTCAAGAATTCTCCGATGTCCTTCTAAGTCTTGGCGAAGGCACTCTACCAGAAGAGAGAGGTGGACAGGTGGTGCTTCCAGAGTCTCTCGGTAGAGTGGTATCCAGCTTAGAACTCATTCGCTGTGTGTACATCAGTCGTATACCGCACCAGCAGAATTCTTGGGTGTGTGAGCGGGCCATTTTGACGCCCAAAAATGATCAGGCTGCAGCAATTAACGAATGCATTCTCTCGGAAATTGAGGGGAATGAAGTGGTCTACACCTCGATAAACACTGTTATCGAGCAAGATGACGCCACACATTATCAAATCAAATCAAATCAAAATATTTTTATTTCACATAAACCAACATGGGCACTTATGAAACGTCAGAAGCTAGGTGCACGGTTCCAATTGGTCGTTTCCTATGGAGAAGAACCGGCAAGAAACTCCATGGTTACTCTTTTAAAAATAATTGGCTTTTACAATGTTTTCGAGTTACAGTAGGTATGGGAGGACAGCGTAGGCCTGTCAACAAGTACCAGGTACTTGATAAAATAAAAAATGGTCTACAGATCTAGTCTACAAGGCCTACAAAGTCCTCACATTTACAAAATAAGGATGTATCAAAAGGATAAACAAAATATAAAATATAAAAATCTACTAAAACCAAGAGATATGATTGCCATTTCAACTAAGAAAGAGGTGAAAAATTAAAATTGTCTGTATATAATGTCAAATAATAAAAAGATTATGTCATAGAAGTATGTACAAATAAAAAAATAAACATCGTAATTTGAGAGCAGTATCCCGTGGGATTTCTGAACTCTCTGTCAGCAAGTTGACTTCCAGCGCATACCATCAAGCTAAAGGTCGGCCCGATTATGCTTCTTCGGAACCTATCTCCTCCGAAGTTTTGTAACGGGACCCGCCTTAAAGTCATCTCGCTCCACAGACACACCATTGAGGCGGAAATTCTTACGGGTTGTGGCGTCGGCGAGGCAGTATTTATACCACGCATTCCCCTCATACCTCATAACTTCCCGTTCCAGTTCAAGCGCGTACAGTTCCCCGTGAGTGTTTGCTTCGCGATGACCATCAATAAGTCGCAGGGGAAGACACTGAGGGCAGCGGGTGTCGACCTCAGGACGATTTGCTTCTCACACGCAATTGTACGTCGCTTGCTCCCGCGTCACCAGTCCTGACTCTCTTTACATTTTGGCTCCTGGCAGCATAACTACCAACGTAGTTTATAGGAAAGTGTTGTAAGGTATGATACCTTTGCACGTATTTTTACTCTTTTGTGTCCTGGAATGTATTCCTGAATTATTTTCTCTATTTCCTTCAGTCACATCTTATGACTGAACTCAGCAGGATTCCCATATAACTCTCTTCACTTGCTTCACTTGCAAAAAAAACTTATTTTTTAATGCTATTTTAAAAGTTGTTTACTTATAATGCTATAGCGACACTGCCAATCTTGGGTATTTTTGGTGCTGTAGAGCCTTCACGCAGACGACGTCGCGGGCAGCAGCTAGTGTTAGTCTAAGATGGCTGAAAACCATCGTAATGAGACGAGAAGAGAATCTGTCGAAAGTAAAGCCAATGCAAACAAGAGTTTAGGTACTTAATCATAATTATCAACTACTTTCTACCAAGCCAACAAACTAGACAGCAGAAAGTTGGACGCGAGGGCGTTGAGGACCTAACATAAAGGGCTAAGGAAGGAACACGGGTGGGTTTTAGTCAGTAAGAGTCTGACACTCCCTTCCGCTCCACCCAGAGCGGGAGGAGTCATTAGATGATTTCCCATCCACAAAAAAAAAAAAAAAGGCCCTAGATAAAGTGACATTCTATCAGCGATAACGATGATAGAAAAGACAAAAATGTATGGAACTGATAAGCTACCGAAGACAAGTAGGTATGTCAATCCTGTTGCATGTCGTTGTAGAAATACCAAACGCTTCAAAAGCGATTGCCACATTGCCACCCTGTGGTAAAGGTAAACGGGCATAGTAGAAATCCATTATTTCAGTCCTTGGTCCAGTATTCGACGCTTCACGGATGATAATATTTGTGATGAACAATGACCGGTTTGACCTGTGGATGTTCACTGACATCACAATGAGCCTCTTTATGATTTCCATGACTGGAACTTTTGTAATTACCACGTGTAGGATAAACTATAAACATCCCACTGATGTACTCTCACGAATAAAATCACCTTACAGATGGAATTTCTATAGCATAGGCACGATAGGCACCTACTTAACAAAAAGAAAATAACAAAGTAGAACAAAATGGTAGCCTGTTACGGAGCCAAGCAAAAACTTTCCTTATAAATAATATTTATCAGTACTCAACAATATAATTCCACAAAATGTTTCTGCAAACAAACTGATTGTTGTGCAGATAACTACCAAACACTTTCGCTGGACCGCGACAACTTGCGAACTTCGATAATATAAAGTTGGTGCTTGTTGTTCGAGCCCGTACCTTTGGTTTCCATAACTCGAAATTATTGGGTGAGATTTTACGAATACCTGCTTTCGATATATTGTAATTGAATAAAATTGATGTAAAAACCTTTTTTAAAAAAAAGCTTTTATAGAACTCAAAAGTATAAAATAAAACTTACATACGTAAACATAGAACTTAAATATTTTCTTAAAAGCTTGAGGCTAATAAATTAAAGTGACGGACAAGGATCTTTTAGTGAAGGGCGTTCACGCCTCAAGCTTCTCATTAAAATTTGACTGTGTGAAAGAAAGAAAAAAAGTGCGAAATGTACTTTTACAGACAAATCCAACGAACCCAAACACACCTTTACACAATACTTGTTGTGAAGCCAACCGAGTTGCACTATCCAAGTCATGCCATTCGAACGGGCTATCATAATTGAATGCATATACAAAATTTCGTATATGCATTCAATTCAGGTCAAGGGACCTGTACTGAGAAGATCTCTCGTATAGAGCCAATCCTGAGACAGCAGACAGGTCATTGTATATGAATGCGTAGATAAAAGTTAGTGACTGTGCTGTATAAGAGCACTTTTAAACTTTAACCTCATTATATTTAGTAAAAAAAAATGGAGAATAGCAGTAACCATTCTCCATTTACAAGCTCGATCGAAACTCGAACCTACCAACTCCCGGCGCAACTCGGACCTCCAAAACAGTCACAGCCCTCACCGTGGTACACCGCCACAATCCAACACAGTTTGTCGGCCAAACAAATAATTAATCTACTGTGGCTAGAGTTTAATTACTTGTTTGAGTAATTAAACAACGTTCGACGTGAAACTCAAACTAGTACAGGAAGAGTTACGTTTCAGTTGGTGGTTGTAAATGCGGTAGTGAATTGGTCATTCGGCGTTGGTGTTCGAGTTTTTGAATTTGATTCTGTCTTCTAGGCCGTTTTGTTTGTATCTGCTCGATTATCATCAGAAAAATTTTCATCAGTCAGAATATGTAACTGTAGAGGATGGAGATATGAATCATTATGGATGTTTTTTTAGAAATCTGTCCTAAGGTCCAATGTACATGTTATGTTTACTTAATTTAAATAATCCGCTCTGTAGCGTTATCATTTGGGATGATATTGCTGAATGTTGTCTCTTCACAGGATTGATATTATTTATTTAGTTAATACTTCAAGCACATAATATATATATTAAATACAGAGCTTGAATTAAATGCCATAGGCATTTTCTACTTGGCAACGAGTCAGTTATATGAGTCTGCAGTTAGGTTCAGCCCTCGTCTCATTGAAGGGATTGCGTAAGCACCAAACATAATCCTTTAACTTGTTACCAATCATTTAATTCTTATAGAAATGTAAGTTTTACCTAATTAAATGTGCAAGTGAACTGAACGAAATTCAACACTGATTCAAGATGGCTTAGACATTTGGCAATTCATTTCCCTAACCTAAATCATTTTGAGTTTGATATAAAACACAAAACTTTCATGTACAGAATAATCAAATTATGGGTAAGTGATTGTGTTACAGCTTACATCTATGTAGGTACATAATTATGTACGTACGAACTGCTTCTCCAAATTCAAGAGCCTTTCTTGGTAATTATGGCAATAATGCGCCAAGATTTGTCTACGTGGTACTCGCAGCAGATCAATACACAACAGACGTCTTTTTTGTTGTTGAATATTATGGAAAACATGCTCTATTGTGGAGAAATAATTAGTGATATGTTTTGTGTTAGTCCAATAATTGGTGTAGATTCTAGGGTGCTTCTGGAATATCCTGGTCGAAGGGTGCTTGCATTAATTTACAATTATGTGGAGTTCTGGCATTGAAATGGTGAAAGAAAACATCTTCAGGAAACTGGCTTAACCAGCATGTCCTAAAATAAAATAAAATACGTGTGGCACTCGGGGACTGCCGCGGTAAAGCTACTGCATAGCAACGCACACAAACACCGTGCCGAAGTCTGCCGAACTGATACGACGTTAGACGATGCTTAGGTTTATTTTCGTTACGGAATTTCTTCATTCGGTCGCCGCGCTCAAAGCCCAAGATAAAAGCTATACAATAGCTTAAAATAAATCGAAGACGAGCGATTATGGCCCCTTCCCTGTCACAAAGGGGAGGCCTATGTCCCATCAATGGGAATGTTGCAAGTAGATAGCAATACAACACAGTAACATAATGATTTTCACGTCGAAGATACGCCAATCAGTGCTAACCTGGTAATGATAGCTGTAATGCTCAGCTCAGCGTAGGGTCCTGGGATGATATGATTCGAACGGGAAAAATCATAGGGTTTTTCTAATTGAATACTCTCAATAGTAACCCAAAGCTTAGAATTGGGCCCGGTTAGCTGCAATAAGTTCAATTGCCCACCGCTACCTCTTCAAAAACGTGATTGATGTTATGTCATGTGACAGCTGAAATAATTTTTAAAGAGAAAACATTACTTAGCTAAGGAAATCAATTTCACCAGGTTCAAATTGTTCATGCGAAAACAAATGCAGTTCCTGGTCCCTATTCAGATCAAGAATGCGGTCGTCTGCGAGGATCAGACGACTGGGCAGGTGCCGGTGTAGAAGACCCAGCTGTTTGAAGATCAGGAGGAAAAATGAGAATGTAAGTCACTCACTAGATCCTGAGGGAGAATATGGCCGTCACGGTCGAACGTGATGGTGTGACGATCTGGTTTGTTTGCGGGCCGACATTGCCAAAGATCGCACAAAACATAGAGATTGGGAAGGTGAAAGGGTAGGCCTTTGCCTAACAATGGGACAAAAATTCTCAAAAACTGGCAAAGTAAAAAAAAATAATTCGTATTATTGTTTTACTATTCAATCGATGTGTCCTCGTTTGTCTGTTTGTTAATTACAAGTTCAGCAGTTTGTAAGAGCGCAAGGTTCTGGGTGCAATCCCCCAGTCTTGGTTAAGGTAATTGTATTTTTGTTTTAGACCCGGTTAGTGGTAACAGTCTCGGTTACTCCCTCGATGAATACTTACAAACGTTATGTACCTAATGTTTTATATCGCCATTATTAGTTAAAAAGTTTTTTTTTCAATCTGTATCGTGATATTGTCCCACTGCTGGGCAAAGGTTCTTCCTACAGCTTTCTGCTCTTCCCTGTACGTTTCTCGTCATCACGCCAGAACCCAGCCCTTTAAACTATCTTCTTCTTACAGAAATGTCCATGTGCGACTCACAGATGTAGTTGCTCAGAAACATCGTCAACTAAGGGCGAGTCTCCGCGCATCAAGAATCTTTGTCGCTTTACTATCGACGCTTACTTCACTTAAATACTTGCACTTATTACTTATGTCTATTTATTTAGAACTGCTCGTGCCTTCTCTGGATGAGAAGAGCTACTACTGCAGGCAGTCGGATGATAATTAGCTGTTACTATTACTAAGCAACTAGCTGTTGCTAACGGTTTCACCTGCATCTCCTCCATATAGGTTATCAAAAGTATCATAAATGTGCTTATCTGGATCTGTTTTCTTTCATCCTACATTTTCCTTACAGTTACGGAATTAACTAGATATTTTAATAACAAGTATATATGTCACGGCTAATAACTGAAGTGCGGCTACACCTAGGTTTAGCCGGCCGAAGTTTTATCATCAAAATTTGATCATAAAGTTTAAGTAGTTAATTAGTAATTAAATAGTGACAAATATTAAATATTTGTCACTGTTTAATTTATGCACATACATACGTACATAGCCACATAAATACATGAATCACAGCTCAAACTGTGTTATGATCTCGAGCTGAAACTGCCTCGTAGATCAAGCGGGCACAGGATAACTGCTGGGCGAATCCCAGGTCGGGAAAAGTGTTATTAGGTTTTTCTACTACGAATTTGTTGCTGGTTGCTGCCTGAAGTCAGGATTCGTGTCTGGTTGATAGCAATATTCTTGCCCTGTGTTACATGGCCCACATTTCACTGGAGCAAAGCCTCCATCACACGCCTTTCTAGGGTGATTCACGTAAGTGAACATAAAAACGAAGCTTTCAAACTTCAACATCAAATATTGGTCAAATCCTATTACTGTACATACATAGCCACATATTTATATAAATCTGTTCAAAGTCAGAACTCAAGCTGTGTCGGGATCGCAGGTAGAATAAATTAATGCAGAGACACCATGAACGTTGTATGTTGGAGTAGGCAACTTAGAACTGATATAACAGTTTAATTTCGTGTTAGGGCAACATTTTGTGAACGGGGAAGGTGGAAACCTACAACATTAAAATGTTTTAGATTGTAGGAAGAACAGTGATAGAGATATTACTTTGTTATAAAGTAAAGTTTTTCATGACCAATAAAAAATGCGAAGACTGTCGTTCATTTTACGATATTGTTTTTTTGGTTTGAGATTCAGTTTTAGGAACAGAATTCTAAAATCTATATTTTAAAACAGGATAAATAGGAACAATGCACAGAAGCACACGACTATGAGATCCAGAACCATTTCTGTATAGTAATTCCACTGTCGTATCCTGGACTTATCTATATATATAAAAGGAGAACTGACTGACTGACATATCAACGCACAGCCCAAACCGCTGGGTCTAGAGATTCCAAATTTGGCACGTACGTTCCTTATGAGGTCTAGGGGTGCACTAAGCAAGGATTTTTCAAAATTCATGGAAATTTCACGCGGACGAAGTCGCGGGAAGAAGCTAGTAATTAATATAAGTTTGAAATCGCGAATTTGCCTTGAGCATGCGTGGTGAATAATGCTCGTGCCTTCTCTGTATGAAAAGAGGCCATTGCCCTGCAGTGGGGCAATGATTTTTCTGGTATTATAAGCATTTCACTTTCATTCTGCACTAGTTACCGTAGTTAGTTGAAACTAACAGCCTTTTAATCCAAATCCGCCTGCAATACATTCACGCTTTACACATGTCCTATCCAAATTACACTACCATCTAACACAACATTACCTCCTCTAATTTTCCGACATCCATTATATCCCGTCCCAGCCTCCATATTGTGCGCTTAATCTGCATGTCGTTACGAGCCGTGTCTCAACTCATCCATAATTCACATAATGAGGACAAGCTGTAGAGACGAAATAAGTTATTCACCGAGCTAGTTATTTAGATGTAGGTGGTCAAGATATGGAGTTAGAGAAAAAAATGGGTTATGGGGAAATTAGATGACGTCTTGGAATGGAAAATGGTAGAAAATGTAGATAGATAAGAAAGAAGAAGGGAAGTCAGATTTAAGAAAGGAAGTTTGAAGAAGTAGATTGACTCTAAATTCTCATGTCTAAAGTCAATAGGTAACCTCAAGGCAAGCGTGCACCAGTTGTTGCATCATTTGTCAAAATGGCCAAGCGTCAAAAAAAAACCGTCAGAAAAAGGAGAATGACGAATAATCTCGCTCACTACAACAATATTGTTTTTTTTTTTTTTTTGCAGAATAATTTTTAGAGACGAAATAAATAATTCACCGATCAAGTTGTTTCGATGTCTTGGTCATGATGGCCGTAATGTAGGGACTGGGATAAAAACAATGGGTTTTCGAGGATATTACAAGGGTTATAATTTGTAATGGATTTTTTACTGGAATGTTCAAAATTAAGGAAAGGTACTGATGATGACAAAGGGATGATTAATGTAGTAATGAAATAAATAAATTAGGATTTTAAACTTGTTGAGCACAGAAAAATATTAGTGATTTTCAAAATGAAGAATGTCGAAACTTTGTGAACAAAAACATTAAGATAGATAGGTACATAGAGATGAAATAAAATGCAACATTGTCACTTGGATTTTTTTTCCTATTTAATGTCAAAACTCTTAAAAAAGTTCTCTTAAGGGAGTCTGTTTAACCTTTAGTTACTTATTTGAAAATCTCCGTCTTAATCAAAGGATTGGAATAAAGTCTGATCCTCTGAGCATAAGTCAAACACTATTTCACTACTTTCAGAATAATTAAAACAGTCTTGTTTAATTTATTTCCTTTCCAGCTGATAGAATATTTAAAGCCTTAAAAACATCATTACCAAACTGGGTGTAGAAGGATTTCTCTCCACCTAACAAACAAACTTCAAAGTTCAGTGCCACAAAAACTCTTTCGAATTTCTCATATAATTTCAGACTCCGCAAAATAAACATCCCTAACCGAATCAGGGGTGCTAAATGTGCTAATGTTCAATTTCTGCTTTAAAATTAATGAAGCATTTTAAATCTTCGTTTTCTTAAAATCTTTACAATCTCTGGCTTCTGATAGATTCTCTGGTTTCTGAAGCTAATTTTATTTCAAAATGATGTCATCAGAAATTTTAAATCAGAATTAAGTTGAGACCGCTCACACGGTTCCTCTATTCTTTTCGGAACAGGAGTCAAATCAAAGGCGTTTGTATTGCGGCGGTGCTGCATTCATTATTAAGCAGAGCTCTGATAAACCGACAAATTCGTATAACACCACCAACTAAGTTTTACTGTTCGGAAATTCGCTGTAGAGGTTTTGCAACGTTATTTAATCTAAACTGAATAAGATTTACACTAGATCAAACTTTTCTTTGATAGATGCAAAGTAAGTATGTAGATTTCAATTTCGATCACAATTATTTTTCTGTTAGTAAACTATTTAATTCGTTCTTATTACAATGGCATAAGCTTGCCAATTAAACATTCTAACGGCGTTAAGGAGAAGCGAGCAAGAAGAAAATTTATCAAGTTTGCTTATAATGTTGATATTTCAAATTACAAGTCGTTAATGGAGCGAATGTTTGTATTGTAAGGATTGTTGGCATTAGGAGCCTTATTAAAACAAAGTTTTAACGCTGTTTCTTCCGCTTGATTCAATTTCTAACCAACTTGTTTGTGATTTCCAATTTAGCTTGTTTTGAGAGGATACTTTATTGTTTTAATGTTTGTCTCAAAAGTTTTGCAGAAACCAACAACATCAACGTTTGACTGAACGATTTGGTATAATAGCTAGATATTTTCCTGATTGGCTTTACTAGAAAAGTTACCCGTGAGTAATAAACAGTTCTTCACTATTTCACATTCCTGCTGTTGTTCTAAAGAATATAAAACTCTATTATGAAATGTTCATCTTCTGTTATCAAATTGATCCTCACAAGTGTTGCTCCAATTTAAAAAGTATTAAGTATCAAAAGTAAAACATATTGAACATTTAACAAGTTCAATCCGTTACCTAGCCATTTTTCAACTAAAACTATGTTGTGGTCGGCTTTTAGTCACTATCTATCAAGGAGTAGCTGAATGCCAGTTTTTTTTATGTATCATCGCGGACGATTGTAAGACTATCTTTGCATTGTATAAACTCAATTTTCTTTGTATTGTATAATTGCATAGCACAGATGTGAGTTCTATGTACTATAGTGCTACCATTTACCGGGTAATATGTCTTTCATTGACTTGAATGAGCCCTGGCGGCTGATAGTATGTCATGCTCACACAAATGTCTCGCTGACGGTGGCGTGTGTGTTGGATCATTTAGCTCCCTTCAAAATGGTTGAGCTGAATGGTGCTGCTCTATGCGTCATGTTCGTGAACGGGCGCCGTCAGTTGGGGCTGGTCATCACTCAGCTGCCTCGGCTTATTTTGAATTATTTTATTTTGAATTGTTGTTTTGTTACTATTTGCTGTACTCTGGACGCTTTTAACGCGTAGTAAGTTTCTTTTTTTACATCGTTCTCACATAATTATAAATTCAAAATAAATGATGTAACTAATATTTTTGTAAAACTATAATTTAAAAGAGTGTCCATGGAGTTTCTTGCCCGTTCTTCTCCATAGGTACCTACGCTTTGGAATGGGCAACTAGCTTCATATTTTCTGACTGACCGACTTCTTGACAATTCAAAAGTGCCTGTAAATGGTTTAATTGAAATAAATGCTTTGAGTTTGAGTTTTGAGTTTGAGTTTGACACTGGCGGTGGACCACTTTTCAACCTTATTACCAAGACCTTCACTTACCCGTGGGTTTAGACAAAGTGGCAGTTATATCAACGATAACGATGATGAAAAAGTAATTAATGTATGGGACTGACCTATGTTACCGAAAAGCTTTTGGAAGTCGTTGTAGAAATACGAACGCTTTGAAACCCATTGCCACTTGTATGGCAACTCTGATGAAATAGTGGTCTCGAAAGCCTACCAAAGATTCGTATATTTTTCGTAGTAGCCAAATAAATAAAAAACTTGCTTAGATAGACCAAACATTACAAAGTAACAACCTCGACGTTTTAGCTAACCCGGCTTACCTGACTTCCAAACTAGGAGCCTCTTAGAATTCTGCGAACTTAGTACGTTTTAGTGTACTTGCCATAAATTCTGGGGCTTGAGTGGGTGCAAGCATGCACTTGTGGGCAGAGACTATCCTGTTAGTACGTCATAGCTTGCTAGTTATGGTCGTTGGGGGTCTACGCAGTTTGCTACGCCCCGTAGCAGTATTGCTATTCCGTAGCGTTATCCCTACGAGAGCTACGAACTTTAGAATTTCAGGTTACGGCTTGTCTTTCATCTTTCCGCCATTTTCTTTTAATTTAGTGTTATTACCCTTTTTAGATTACGTTTGTAGGATGATAGGTTTCAGGGATAACTTATTATTATGAATTTATATATCTCGGGACCATGGGGTCCCGGTCCTTTGGAAGGCGTACGAGGGGCCGAAGCCAACTCGCAGAGGCCCCTTACACAGTGGTTCCGGTAGAGGTCAATATTCCAAAAAATGCATGTTGTGTTTTCAAATATGGAATGCTGTCATGCCATTTGCCGATACTTACACTATAATTAGGTATAAATAGATCCTGGATAACTAATTACTTCATTCTTCAATGTAACTCGAAAGTGAACACAACTCCTGTTGCACGTGCACCCTTATCAGTGACTCATTACGTGACCCGTCATTAGTGGCTGTTTTCTCAGAATTTTGTTATTCAAGTGATATTGTTTACAATGGAATTTCAAGAATCAGGTATGTTGTGTTGCTTTCTATATTTATTATGCTATTTTATTTAATAATATTGAAATAACCAGGGGTCTACGCAACCAAAAAATTTCATTTAAAAATTCTTTTGGTTATTTTTTACCTAGACTTTTAACTATGTTCTGAATAAAATTGAACGATATTTTTTTTTTAATTAGGAAGTCAAATGTGTCCAAAATAACGGCCATAAGTCATTGTCTGCAGAAATTTGCAGATTGACTAGTTACAAGCTTGCTACGCCTCCGTAGACGAAAGCTACGAAAATATTGAAATAATTAATTTTCTTATTTTTTTTTTTCCAGATGCTCAGTACATCGGAACCTTCTCCAGGGGTTTTATATTTGAACTGTGGCTATCCACAAGTGGTTCAGATACAGAAAGACGCTGTCAAGTGATACAACAGTTAATGGGCATGATGTCGGATGCAGAAAACGTGGATGTCAGCAATTTGGAGAAAGTTGTGAAATATATTTGCGACCGACTTCTCGTTTTATGGAAATCTTGTTCTCGGATGAAAAGCACAGTCCTCAATAAACACTCTAAGTGGCTAAGTGTGAAAGAAAGTGTCAATCTACCGAAAGCATCAAGTTTTAAAGAAAACACTTCTCATGATATTTCCGACCAACCATCATCATCAGGGATCGCAGCTGCTGTTGGGCGACCAAAAAAAGATTTCGCGACTTGCAGTAAGCGGTCACAACGAAGAAGGCTTGCAATGCTATCTCAGTTGGATGAGTCAGCAGTCAGCAATCTAATGGAAACATCAGACCCCGGTACAAATGAAATAATCCCACTCGATGCTGTGCTATCTCTGATAACGGAAGCTAAACTTACGAAGCATCAATACCTTTTAATCCGCAACTTTATAAATTCTCGGCGCAATCCAATTCTACCTTCCTACAACAAAATTTTAGAAGCAAAACAAAAATGCTATCCTGAAGATGTCAGAGTTACCGAAACCACGGCGGAGGTGGAGTTGCAAAGCTTGTTGAATCATACTGCGGCTCGTATAATCGAATCGCAAAGAGAAGTTTTGTCTGCCATTCCTCAAGAGTCAATGGGTGATGTATTTTTAATAGGGAAGTGGGGCTTTGATGGCAGCACTGGCCATAGTGAATACAAACAAAACTTTGCTAGCTCCGACGACGTGACTGACGATGGAAGCTTATTCGTGACTTCGTATGTGCCGCTTCAATTGGTTTCGACGGACACGTCTTCAGAAGAGACCATACTATGGAAGAACCCTCGCCCATCATCTACAAGATATTGCAGACCAGTTCGCTTTCAGTTTATTAAGGAGACCAAGGATTCAACTATCAATGAACTGAATTATTTTCAAGAAAAAATTTACAAGCTTGTTCCTACAAAATTATCCTATGGGGATAATAAAGAAATTAATGTGAATCACATTCTACAGTTGACCATGGTTGATGGAAAGATATGCAGCGCAATCAGTAGCGCTTCCAGTGCAAAGTGCTACATATGCGGAGCCTTGCCAAAAGACATGAATGATATCGATTCATGCATCAAAAGGGATATTGATAAGAATAGACTGGAATTTGGTCTATCGCCGCTACATTCATGGATTCGATTTTTTGAATATTTTATACATTTATCATATAAATTACAAACACAAAGATGGCAAGCTAGATCAGAGGAAGATAAAGAGCTTGTAAAAGTAACGAAGAAAAGGATCCAGGACGAGTTTCGGCAGAAATTAGGGTTAATTGTGGACAAACCACGGAGCGGAGGTAGTGGTACATCGAACGATGGAAATACTGCACGAAAATTTTTCAAGAATCCGGATATATCTGCTGAGATCACCGGTATTCAACAGTGCCTTATCGAAAGGTGTGGAACCATTTTAGAGTGCATGTCATCAGGCTACAAAATAAATACCGCAAAGTTTGAAGAATATGCCTTAGACACGGCCAGGCGACTCGTAGCAGAATACCCATGGTATAACCTACCTTCATCCGTGCACAAAGTGCTCATTCACGGAGCCGTAGTAATTGATAACGCATTGGTTTCTATTGGTGAACTATCCGAAGAAGCCGCAGAGTCAACTAATAAAAATATTAAATCCTTTAGGCTCAAACACACAAGAAAAATTTCTCGAGTCACCACAAACACAGACCTTATGAACAGACTTTTGCTGAACTCAGATCCATTAATCACTTCCTGCAGGAAATTGCCCAGAAAAAAGAAGTCGCTACTGTCCAGTAGCGTTTTAAGTTTATTGGATACGTCTAATTAGCATAGAATATAAGATTTAATTTAATTTGTTTTAATTTATTTTTTTCTTCTCTGTTTTTGATTTTATTAATACATTCTTCATGATATATACCCACAATTGTGTTTCTATTTTAATATTCTATAATTATATATACTTTAAAAACATTTCCAATTGGTAAAATATATTTTTTACGCAATTAAGTAAATATGACCGCCTTACAAAGGCGCGCGGACCACCGTGCCTTAGGAAATTTTAATGAAATGCGGCACCATCCGACGATTATCCGTATATGCACTATGCAAGTGCACCCAAGGATAACCCCCGGTTGGTGTAGGACTATTGTAGGATATGGAAAAATAAAAAGTTTGACTATGGGTTTGGGTGGCTAGAAGTGGACTGGTTACCAAGAACTATGGAAGAACTATGACCCCTGCCTGACCTATGTTTTATATATACACGGATAAAATGGCAGGGGGTGACTTGCACACTTATTATTATTATTTATTAAGACACACTAGAAACCAATTAACGGATGCGTATGTTTGAAATAACTTGGAGATATTGTCTAGTCGGTTCTTGAAGACGTCACGACACTTTCCGGGATTCTATTCCGTTCCTTATTACTTGCCTTTGCAAGAAGTTTTTTTTTTTTTAGTTTTTACCACTGATGGGTAAATGCGCATTATCTTTTATTTTAAACTTGCATTACAAAGATATCCATAATTAAATAAGTCAATGAGAATGGGCTTTTTGTAACAAACCGATGTGGCCAACCGACCGAGCCGATATTTTCGCTGATGGACAAGTGAGTGCATGTGGAAATGAAAGTACTGGCGAAACAGAAAAAAGTGTGTAAATGATGTGAAACATCTGTCTGCCGCTTCATGATATACATAATAGGTATGTGTTACACGTGTGTGCCTGAACATCATGTTCTATTTCTTAACACCTCTTTATAGCAATTCGAATGAGTAGAAACCTCATTTCTCTGGCAATTACTGCGGAGTTACGAACAGAACTGGAGCGTTGTAAAGTAACGGTAAAGTGAATATTGAGATGGACTTATTTAAACTGAGGACGCGGTACTTAGGGTACATACGGCTGTGACAGTTATCAAACTTGCGAAAGAATAATGCAACTTTCAATACTCGTAGAGTGACAATATATAAAATTCAAAGTCCTGACTGACTAATATATCAACGCACAGCCTAAATCGCTGGTCCTAGAGCCATGAACTTTGGAGGGTGTGTTCTTTGTGAAGGATAGGTATCCACTAAGAAAGGGTTATTTGAAATTCCACCCCTAAGAGGGTGAATGGGGGAGGGTGAAATTTCACGCAGACGAAGTCGCGGGCAGAAGCTAGTTTTACGTAATATGTGGATACATCACGGGGGTACATGCTTTCTGCGGAAGTCGTTATTTCTGCTGATGGGAAATCCCATCAGCAGAAATAACGACTTCCATAAAAACTACCATCCCAAATATTTAATCCCTTTAGGGGATGAATTTATTTCCTTTCTGCAACACTCCATGCTTCTAGAGCCAGCAGTTTGGGATGTGCTTTGTCTGTCAGTGAATTAATGAATGTATGAATTTTATTAATTAGATACGAGTCGCCATGATTCGGCAAGGCCGGGTAGCTAAATGTACATTTTGCCGATCGGCTGTACCAAATCATTCCAACCCAATAAGTGTGTAGCACTCCTTATTCTCAAACTTTTCCAGCAGTATGTCACAAACAATTCAATGAAACTAGGGCGTTTTTGTCCGCGCTCAGCTTCGTGTTTAGCGTGGTTTTTTTTCGGTACGAGCTACTACTACCCTCTGTTTTTACCGAACTTTCCATTTTCAAATCCGCGAGGATATCGACCCGCTTTTTATTGCTGCTAAAGATTATATAATGTGTAAATGTACTGTTTTAAGAGTATTGGTTCGTTGGGGGATGGTCATTAAAGAGAACGCTCCAGATTTTTATTTTGGGATTGAATTTTTGTTCACAAAATGCTTCTCATAAAAGATGCTTTTGTTCTGCAATCATTGAATGTATTAGGTGCTGTTTTTAACAAAATTGCGTAATTCTCGTAACTTTAATAGATTATCCTAATTATATGTATTGTTATTGTTATCATTTTACTGTTAAAACTTGATAAAATAGTAATGTTTTGCATAAATATTAAGGAATAAAGTAGCAAAACATAGAAAATATTCCAAACGGATATCCACCTTTTATGTCGTTGATATTTTGGATGACGTGACGGTAGATAGAAACGTCAAAGTTGTTCTGTTCACGGCTATAAAAGGGGGAGCTCCCAGTGGCGGGGATCATTCTTGTTCGAGACATCGACCAGAACGGAGCTCCGGCCTACAGTGAGTTGTTTAGTACTAGTGATGTTATTATGTGGAATAGATCGACCAGATGCCATGTAAGTTAATTGATATTATTATTACTGATGACTATGGTTTCTGTAAATGTAATAATAATTATGGCCAATAATGCCAATGTTGTAAAGTGTATAATGGAATATTCTTAGCTATTGTTATTATGTTGCTATTATTCTGAGTTCTCTTGCTTGCTTGCTTGAGCTTGCTCACTGCGTGTTGATGACTAAACTTGCTCACTGCGTGTTGGCTATTTCAAACCTAATGGTTTCCAACATGAAAAGAAGAAACATAAAATGTATTATCTCATCCTTTTAGATTTTAGATCGTGTTCCAATATATTGAAACAGCATAATCAGCCTGTAACGTTCCCACTGCTGGGACACAGGGCTCCTCTCTGCGAGAGGGAGTGGGCCATAATACACTACGCGGGCCTAGGGCGGGTTGGTGTATGTCACATGTCTTGGAATTTTTGTTTGGTTCTAAGACATGTTAATGTGTGTTTCCTCACGATGTTTTCCTTTACCGTTTTGAAAACAATGGTGATGAAATTAAATACAGAAAGTAAAGCGCCCGCCTGGGTTCAAACTCACGACTCGCATGTTGGGGCCGTTACCACTGGTCCACCACTGCTCTCAATTTCTCAATATTGATACAAAGAAATAAAAAAAACTAAATACCTACCACAATCTGTCCAACCAGTAGGGGCTCGTGGCTAAATAATAACAGCCGCACAGGTCGATCGATCAGGTTAAGCTACGCTTACCGCGGTTGGTCTGTGGATGGGTGACCATCTTTACATACCGAGACCCCTCCGTGCCTCGGAAAGCACGTTAAGCCGTTGGTCCCGACTGTCATTCGTGGATCTTTGACAGTCGTTACGGGTAGTCAGAAGCCCGAAAGTCTGACAACCAGTCTTACCAAGGGGTATCGTATTACCCAGTAACTGGGTTGTGGAGGTCAGATAGGCAGTCGCTCCATGTAAAATACTGGTATTCAGCTGCATCCGGTAAGACTGGAAGCCGACCCCAACATAGTTGGGAAAAGGCTAGGCAGATGATGAATCTGTCCAACCAGTCCTAATTACCCCGGGAATGAACAGTAACCAATCACGAGCACAAAAAAACTATACACCGTATTCATTACTCCTCAATGCAAATACGCACTCGAATAGATACCAAAGCTAATGGACAGTTTAAATTTCCATTGCGCCCTTTGCTACGAAAAGCAATAAAATTGGCTTTCAAACGTCAAACGATATGGTAATGTATAAGGAGCACTGCTTTTATATTCGGAGCACGATGCCGATATTTTACGGGTAGATCTGTTCGGATTCAGATAAAAGGGGTGCGTTGTGTGGAAATGGATTTTGCTTTTTGAATTCTTTGATTGTTTGGTATCAGGAGTACCTAGTAGAATAGCTTGTATCGTCTTGTGAATAGATTTTTTAGGGAAAATACAACCACCGTATCTGTTTTTTCGCTAAGCAGCTGTACCGTTTGGTTTTTAGTGTTCGGATATTATCTTTTTTTAAATTTAGGTACCTTAGCAAAAACTTTATTAACTATCTATCCTTACGCATTATATATAAAGTAAAACAAGTAACCTAACAACAAGCTATATTAATAAAGTTCGGGATTGACTGCCGGTGACATTATAGTCACATTTTACTTTTGACTGTGCCTCAGGCTTGCCACTCAAACGAAACATTGCATAGGTATTAAATATTATTATATTGTATGCCTTTTGAATGCCACAAAAATGCAAATAAGTTGAGAAAATATTTCTTAAGGCTGACATTAGCATTCGTTAATTTTTTTTTATATTAACATTCGGAAAACACATTATTTAGGAAAATATTGTATCGGTACTTATCATTATGATAACGCTTGCTTTAAGTTCTTACAAACCCATTTATTGGTATAATTCCAAGAACACGTTTTCCAAATATTACAAAACAAGCAACGAAAACTTTGAGCATTCAACTAAAACTAACATTTAATTTTAATACAAAAGCTGTTTCCTCAAAAATAACCATTTCATGCACCTGAGCACACTTGCGGGCACACTTTACCAAAAACGTTCAGTTCCAATCGAGCTTAGTACTATTCTAATCCTTATTTCTATAGCACTAAGCACCTAAATGGCATAAATCGAAATTCACACATTTTCGAACATATTTTTTAAGGAACTATGATTTTTATTTGTTTAAAAATAAAGGTGAAAATTGTATGTGGATTTTCCGTTTTTGGTATTGAAATGTTGGGGGTTATTGAAAATTATGATTTCATGACATGTTTTTTGGGGAAAGGTGAAATTGTTTAAAAGTTATATTACGGGTTAGGCATACGAAATTGAATGTTTTATGAGTTGTAATGGATGTTTTGCTCAAGATATTTTGATGGCCTCGTTAGATGGACTTCGATCCTCGGGTTGGACAAAATGTTACATAAGACTAGCAGCCCGGAGTCTGGAGTTCAACTCAATTTTTAAAAAGTATTTTGATCGTAAGTTGTATGTCACGGGTTAGTTCAGAGGCAGGAATTTAAATCAATTTAGGAGACGTTATGTCTTGTGTAATTTCGTTTGACCGAATTGGCCGCAGTGTCAGCAACCCGTATAGTTATAATCATAGAAATGTAAAAAATAGGAGAAGTGGCAAGGAGGCGTGTCTGTGTCCACGCGCCATGGGCAAATTGGGCCTGTATGCGGCAAATGGCCGTCTCCGCGAACTAGTGCGCTTTCGACCGTGATCGTGATAAAATATAAAAATGCCGAGTTGTTCAGTGGTTTTCTGTAAAAACCGAAGTCAAAATAAAAACTTCGTATCTCATGGAATCACTTACCATATGTAAGTAAAAGTATTTTACTGTATTTGTCTTTAAAATCATGAAAAACAACAAATGGTAAAATATTTCTTGCTTTTACTACGTTATTTTTGTTTTCAAATATCGCAGCGGCTGTACGCAAATACATTGCTCCTTAACTACTACCCAAGTATGTCGCTAAGTGACTGGACAAGCAATGTAAAAATTACAAAACGATACTTTATTTTTGCGCAGCGTCGCATAGTCGCTGTGTCTTGCGGCGAGAGAGTGATATGATTGTGAAGTTCCACTAACGTAGGCTATCGACAACAATGTCGATTGCCCAACGAATATATTGCTATTATGGTTAATTTTTCAATTTTTCCACCGTTTTAACCCGGTTAGAAGACCCGTAAAGATGATGTTTAAATCCGGTTGGAAGACCCTTGAAAATATGTAAAATAATGTTTATTTTTTTTATTTACTTTAATATTTTTTTTTTGCTACATTTTATTGATTTATATTATAATATTTTCTGGACGACATATCGTTTTTTATTTATTTTATTTTCAGGGCCTAACATTTTTTTAGTACAATCTTAAATTGAGGAATCGATAACTTTCCGACTTAGTCAATCACTAGCGTATATGTAAAATAAATGGCTTTTGCACAGCACAACGATAGCGACAGATGTTTTTGTGTGAGTAAGTTGTACGATGAATGGTAAATGCACGCTGTGTTTGATGAGTTAAGGTTTATAATTGATTGTATAGTACGTTCTGATTTATGAATTGCAAGTGTGTGCGCGACTTTGTATCTATTGCTTTTACTGAACTACATGTGTAGTAATGGCGCGGTGGTGGGGCCAACCTAGCGACATCGGGTTCTGATACATTTTTAACTACCGGGCATATCTCCTTCTTTCATATATCTATGGTTATAATATATAATTGATTTGAGATGAATGTTTCCTTTTCGATCTTAAACCATTTTTCTAGATGAATTAATTAAAGCTTGTTATGTAAAAGTTGTGTTTTATATTTGTCGGTAATCTTAGCATTTTTCATTTTTGTATGTGTGTCGCTACTGGTTTGTAAACAAACGTATCACATATTACTCGTGGCGGCAAACTCAATGAGAAGGTTAATAAAACTACCATTCAAATCGACTATCCCATCAAAACGTACCATACTTATACAGTAGTCACATCCTATCACAATCTATGAGCGATTTGACTATACCTAGGTCTGTCTGCTTTAATGTAAGCTAGATCGGGAATTGAAAAGAATTTGCGATAGACTGGTTGGGAAAGTAGGTCGTGTTGGTCTTTTGAGGCGAAAATTGTCTGATACGTACCTACTTATTTGTTTACTGATTTTATGAATCTGTATTCGAGTAGTTTCATGGGTATACTATGTATTATTTTTTGAAGACAAAAGGAAAACAAAATGTTATGCATTATCTTTACAGATTAAGAAATTACTATTACAAAATACTATTACTTTAAGAATATGCCATTAGATAAACTTGCGTCTCCATCCAGTCTCATGATAAAAATCAATTTGTTCAGTTCCATAAGTTTTCATCACAATGCATATTTATGTTGTTTTACATAGTTGTTTTACAAGTAAAAAAATGACTATGGCAGTTATTTTTTAACGGGTCTTTCAAGGAAGTAATGACCTGTCAAAAGAAAACAGTTAAGACTAAAAACTTATTTCCTCCCGCAAACATGAGGATGGCTATTTTTAAGATATTCAATTACTACGTACACCTAGATGCTTAAGAAATTATTACCGACAGCTATTATAAAATCTCCTAGCTTCCACCAATTTGAATTGCGGTTCAAAAACACGGTTTCTTCCGACAAATATTTGTAATATCCACTTTGGGAGCTGCAAATTAAACTTGTCTTCAACCCTTGTTTATTTTAATCTTTTATAATTAAGGCGGAGGTGTAGAATTCCGAATTAAGTAATGTGACACTTATTAGGGGATTTAAAAATTATATTTTAGCGAAAGAACTAAAGCCGTTTGATGATTTTTAAAGCTTTGAGTTTCAAGGATTACTCTGAAATATCTGGGTTAACGTGCAAATTTTACAAGAATAGGTACAGAAGCCAGCACATCAACCTACCTAATTTATTTAATCAAATTTCAACTTTATTGCTAAAGCATAAGGTTCAAAATTGATTGGGAAAATTTGACAGTTTCGGGTAGCTTGATGTGCTGGCGTCTGTACCTATCAATTTTTTTTAACATTTTTTATAATGATTTTAGCAGTAATTTGAACTACTCTTATAGATCGAAACAGCTAAATACAGACAAAAATAATCGTACATTAAACCCATCGATGACTAATTAGGTGCCGGTCATTAGGTAAATTACGCTAAAGTATCGGTAGTTAATTTATACTGTTACGCGTTCTCTTGATACAGTAACTAAAGTAATAGTACCTAGTAATTATTTGCGACTGTCTTGGGCTGGTAACCTCGCTACCATCTTGCCGATTGACTCATATATTACCACGACATGAGCTATTATTTTATAGATCGTGCCGATACGAGAGATGAAGCAAGAAAGTGTGGAATTAGCAGTGTATGTATGTGTGTTTTATTGTCAAGTACAACTTTACTGACTGTTAATTAAGCGATAACATTGAAAAATGAAAAGAAGGGACAACATAAGTAGGTATGGCAATATGGAAAAGATCAGAAGAATATGAGAAAGGAAATCTGTGAGAAAAGAGAAAATAAATAATGGAGTGGGGAGAAAAGAAGAAAGGAAATGTTTTTTTAAACTTTTGTTTTGTTTTGTTTGCCTGTAATGGTTTCGGGCTAAGGTCACTTCTCATACAGAGAAGGATTGAGCTTGATCACCACGCTGGCTCAGTGCGGGTTGGTGATTTCAGACCGAAGTCCAGGGTTTCCTCACGATGTTTCCCTTCACCGTCAGTCAGTGATATCTAAGAATAATTAAGCAGCTTAGAAAGTACGTATATCTTTGAAAAAACACATTGGTACTTGCTGGGTTTGAACTCGCAACTTGGGGCGTAAGATGCGGATCAGATAAGGAACGGGCCTCCACGACATCACATCTTTTAACTTATTCGTAGTTAAACATTTACGACGTTCTATATTTTAGTCGTAGCGAACTTTGAATTCTGATAATAAAACCTAAAAATATATCAGTAGGTATCGCAATATGAGCAGTCAGAAAGACAAGTGTTATTGAAATTGCAAATGCCGAATGTTAAGTTTGTGGTTTTTGAAGACATCGACATTATCATTAACGTAGAAGAGTACTTAATAAAATATTAAATATTTTGAAGTTTTAAAACTTGATGGGTATAGGTCCGAAAAATAAACATAAAAATATCTTGATAGTTAAAACACTATAATAGTAGCTACACGGTTCCTTTTTCTTTTAAAGTTCAGTTTATATTCGGTTTGATGTATCTAAGTACAATTCTCTCTCTAGAAAAACGCGATAAGGCCACCATTGTACAACTTTCTTTTTGGTGTTCGATAATAAAACCCCAAGAAACACATTCGGATAAGCTCAGGGTTGGTTTCCTATTCAACTATTTGACGTAAAGATTTGGAATGTTGTGCAAGGCTTAAGTATGATTTATTACTTACAATGCGGAGAAGTGAACTTTAGTATATGAAATGTCAAAAGAAAAAATCAAATAATGATTTCAGTAACAATATCCAGCCTCTTACGTTCTTACTTCTGGGACACAAGCTCGGTTAGAGGGAGCTGGCCATCCCATAATCCAACACTAGCCCGTTGCTGGTTGGTGGATGTCACTTATCTTCGACGTTTTCCTTCACCGTTTTGAGAGCAGTGGTAATGAAATAAATTACACAAAGTGCCTGTATGGGTTCAAACTTCGAACCCACAACCCTATTTTAGTGATTGAAAAGGTCATCCAGTAAGGATACAAACTAAAGGTTCTTGAGGATCGAGGTTTAAAAACCTTTCTTTTCATTCAAGCCGTTCAAAAATTAATTGCTCCGTACTGTTACATGATTAAAATCTGTTCATAATGGCTGTTGGTATATTTATAAAATGGACAATCTTTTGTAGCATCAAGGTGGATGTGGGCTGACCATCTTTAATGTGCCACACATGCAGTATACATTTAAAAGTATGTATCTCCATTTGTGGCGGTTATTTTCACAATTTCATAATTTACGGCCGGAAAAGTACAGAAATTTCACATCACAACAAACCTTTCGTACAACTTCTTCGATTAAGAAACTAGACAATTCCTTTGTACCTTTCAGATCTTAATGAACTCCCGTCGACATAGACAGACAGACAGATTTGTAAAGTAACAACGATTAAGTAATTCTTAACGCAAACTTAGTAGTTTACGTTACTAAACTGCGATCGCACGATCATTTAGGAAGTTGTAATTTAGTTATAGTTTAAATAGTTCAACCTCGTTCATAAGTGGTTTAGTTACCTTAAGTTTGTAGAGCTTGAAGTAGATCTAGTTGTAGTTTGATCGAATTTGGTTAAGATATTATAGTGCTCTAGCGAACGTTAGATGGTTAGATATTATAGGAATTGCATTTAAGGGGCGAGTCTTACAGGTGGCCAACTAAAGCAAGCGGAACAGACATTCCAGGAACAGTATGCGTTTCGGGGATCATCGCAGCTATCTTTGGAAATACGAACTCGCGATAATGAGATCTAATTACTGCCTATTTTGTATTACCAAGTTAACAAAAACATTATCAAATCAATGCAACTCCAAAAATTGTACTTTGTTGGTTCCTTCCTAAAGTTGGATTTAAGTACAGCATTTAGCAAGGATAAAGTTAAAGTCTTGTGTGCCTGTAATTATAATTGTTATACATAATATAATTATTAATTTGTTTATTTAACATAGGTAGGCCAACAGAATATATACATCGTTGTACAAATTGGCGGCTGAACCGGATAAAACGGTGGTAGTACATCCCAGGACACTGTCTTTAATGAAAATTTAAAATAGTACGATAACATTAACTTTCTGTTTCCATAGAAGTTTTAAATACGATTTATTAGTACGTACTACGAACCAGAGGGGCAATTCTCGTAATTTTAAGAACGTTCAGTCTGATCTCAGTCTCAATCTGTCAAAAATGCCTCTAATTTCCCTACATTTTTGACATTGATTGTCACCGAGATGAGATTGCGACTACATTTAATTTTGTAACTTTTTCAATTACGGGAATTGGCCTTCAGAGCATAACCATTTGACACCGCTACGACAGCGTAGCAGGCGTAGCCGTGACGTCACAGCTACTGCTACGGCGTAGACGGCGTGGCATAATTCATATTCTATGCTTCTTGGTTACTAACAGGCTGTTCTATTATTATATAACATCACGCCTGTATTTCCCGAAGGGGTAAGTATATTAGAAAAGGTTTTTTGTTTTATAATGTTTAGATATTGAAACCCAACACGTATAGATATGTAAATAAAAGAACTTATTTTCTAAACTCATACTTCAAGTAACTACAATATCTGCGGTTGTTGATCGCGAAATAAATCGTCGGTACCTAATAATTTTTTCGTTTTATCATGTTTAGTACGATTTAGATATCGATGTCCATCACGTCTGCGGAGTTTCGCTAGCTAATTTAATTGGACTCTATATAGAACACCAATAGTTCGCCAGTTATGTTTTTTTTTTTTTGTTAGCCTATAGTGTCCCATTGCTGGGCAAAGGCCTCCCCCAAATCCTTCTAGGAACTCGTTTGCCGCGCCACTTCGAACCAGTTATGTTTAAGGTCCATATAATTAGGGGCGAGCCTATTGCCATCACACGCACGAATTCCATCTCCGGGATGCAACTGAGAATTTCCAGAAAGAAAAACCCACAGCACTTTGCCCCTACCTGGAAATTAAATCCTGGACGTCATAACTTGCACCACACCTGCACGACACAGCTATTCACTTCAGGTAAATTACCCGCTAAGTTGTAACACAAAATCGATTGATAACGATTCCCAGAAGTGTCGATTTGCACTCGATTTCAAATCGTATTAATCGTCTTATCGGAATCGAATCGATTACTTCTGGCGAGTGAAACGCAAATTGGAAAAGTTTGGACAAGAAGTGTCTGTGATTTGATGCTTGGCACCATTTTGGTGTTTACTTTAGTTAATGTGATTGGAAAGTTTACTTAAAGCAAGTTTTTATTATTTTCGTTATCTTGCACTTCAGCTTCTTAGAGACGAGAAATGGATTTTGGTACTTACTGTCATGTACCTAACCAGCGAAATGTGGGTGTAAGCTGTAGCTACACCTCTGCTTAACCTTTTGAGGAAACAAGGCGTGATGTTATGTTCTGTGATTAACTAACTCCAACCAGTCATTTATTTCAATTAGGCGTTTTAAAAATCAATAGGCAAGTCAGTAGGCGGTTTTAAAATCAAAAGCGTACTTAATAAAAAAATCTTCCAAGATTTATGTAGTCATATAAAGTATAACACACTACACAGTTTACTCAATACACTTACTTACCAAAACAAACGAATTATATACCTTTTGTCCCTAATAGCGCCGCGACCTTCACAAAATTGTTTATGTACAGACTCCAGCACATCAAGCTACTACAATCTGTCAAATTTCTTTAATAGATTTTCAACTTTATCGCTAAAGCATAAGGGTTTAATGTTGATTGGGAAAATTTAACAGTTTCGGGTAGCTTTATGTGCTGGCGTCTGTACAACATATTTTTCCTTTTACCCCGAATCAAAAACAAAATTAAGTACAACACAACACAACAAATCACAATGCCCTTATTTTCGAACGAACAATAAACAATTAGGACACGTCCTATGTGTGGGTTTGGAAGCTGTGCGAAAGCGAATAAAGTAAGGCGTTTTTTAAGATTCTGCAAAATGGCTGATTTATCTTACAAATGGTAAATTATCTATTTCTGTGTCAAATAAACAATTTTTGTTTTCTTTATAGTAGCTTCGTTTAAAATATTTTTGTAAATGAATTGGAATTGATGAGATGTAAAGGTAAATAAAGGGTGCTCTTTCGAAATCGACCGCAACCGCAAACCACTGGGTGTGCCTACTATAAGCAGCCCCCTGCCTAACAACTGGGTGTGCCTAAGCTCCCTTCCTGGACCTGTTGGACAAAACAGACGTGATGTTATGTGTTACGTAAAATAACAGGTAAGTATTATCGAAATCTTCTTATTCAGAATGCCATTATCTATTAAACGGATCAAAATCTCTTTTTTTGTTTTTGTTTCGCATCGCATCGCTTCGTACACGAGACAAGGTTAGAAGGAAATCGTAAAAAACAGAGGTTTTGAAGTAGCACTGGAAACTTGCACAAATACTTCCAGGTTATTATATAATAAGGCTTAGTTTTCCTTCCATTGGGCGGACAATACGGGTCATAAAGTTTTATCCTGAAAGGCTGATTGCACTGTTCGTTAGTAACGTCATGTTAAGGTTTAGTTAGAATATTGTGGTTACTGGTTAATACATTTTTGTACCCGAGTTAAAACTTGGTCGAAATTATAAGGAGAGGAGATTTCTCGTCTTCGTAGGTACTTACACATATTCTGTGAAACGAAATGTAAAGTACATAAGAACAACTTCTTTGGCAACATTCAAATCTCTGACATTATCACAATATTCGAACAAACTTCTGAACGCTCTCAGTACATTCAAAGTGTAAAACACAACACTGCCAACATTAAAATTACATGTGTTTTCTTCCAGACTCCTATTCGTACACAAACTACTGTATGTGTTCAGAATGATATCGTTGTACCGCCAAAATTTATTCATAAATACTATTACAGCTGAAACGTTAGCATCAGTTCCAAAACTACTCTTACCTGCTTGAAATAAGAACGCAATCAAATGAAAATTGAATTGATTGACAGCAAACGCTATCTTGGGATACGAGATACTTGGAGCTTGACAGGTATGTTTCGGTTCAGACTTCAGTAGTTTCAGTATGCTCTTGGACGCTGCGCTGTTCGGACGCGTGTCGTTTTTTGGCGGTCCCCGCGATATACAGTTCGGAATTTAAAAAGTTTTACTCGCGATGTCGGTCATATTGGATTTTTCGTGAAACTATCGTGTTGACGTTGACTAGTTACTCTTTTTTGTTTTGGAAATGTGGAAAATGTGATTCAGCCTATTGGGGATTTTGCAGGTAAGGCTTTTTTGTAAGAGGATTTTGGGATTTGCTTGATAATTCGATGTTCACGTAACAATGATACATTTTAATTAGGACTTATTACTATTTGTTACCTTGACCGTGTTTTTTTTAATCCCGATATTTAAAAATGGAACGAATGAACGTTGTGTCTTTAATAATCTTTACATAACCACAGGAATTTAGTATCGTTTCGGGAAACAAATTCTAATTCTGAATTGAAATCACTAAGAACATAAGACTAACGGTATTTTATAATTATCTCTTGGAGATCAAACAGTTCATATTAACTAATTGTTTATTAATTTCGCATTTTTACTCTACTAGGTTTAATGAAATGGGATTTTGTATCAGTAGAAAATTACCACCCAACGTTACGTTGATAAAAAAATACAAGACCAAGACGACCCACTGACAGGCCCTTCTGGACGCCAATTTTTCCGAAGGACGCGTGACGATAATTTTATTATTATCAATTTTATTAGAATTGTGCATTATCAACTTAGTTTTTTTTCTGAAATCCTAGTCTATTTTGTCACTTGTATTATCATATCATTTATTACCAGCACACGTTAAGAGGGTGCATTCTGAAAGTTGGCAACGTCTGTGGCAACGTCGCAAAATATCTGTCAAATATTTCGCTGTATTGATTAATTTTTCATTAAGTAGGTTATTAAAATATTATATTATTGGCGACTGATACCGCTACTAAATACGAGACAAGTCATTTTCTTTATTACCGGGTATGATAGTGGAAAACGGAGTGGCATATTTTTTGAACAGCTTATAATAGGACTGCAGACTCAACAATTTGAAAAAAACCGGACGATTCACTGTCGATACAATTGATACATGGAGACCTGCTTTTATAGATAGGTATAAAATAAATACTGGGTCTTGTTGGTCACACTTTTTTCTACGTACAGGACTGAAATAGGAATAAGTAGCTAATGTTCCTAACAGGAGAACCCCTACATTTGAATGAGAATGTTTATAAACTTTTATACAAGCGTGAATAGGAAATTATCGAGACCCTCCCTCGGGAAAACCCTTTTGATAGTCTTTCATTTTATTCTATTGTGAAAATTATGTGTTTTCCAGATTTTATTGAAACTCTACTGTCATATAAAAACATATAAAATATGATTATTCACAATTCAATATAATTACAGTTTCATTTACATTAAAAAGTAACAATTTAATACGACGTATTAAATTGTTACGTTTAAGTCAACCATAAAATCCCTAAAGAGTATCAAATCCTGAACGAGATACTGAGCAAACATCTTAAATATACAACTGTTTTGATTATAAATGATTTAAGTTACGCTATACAGAAAGCGGCAAAAGATAGCCGGGAGGCGATTGTAATGATGTAGATTAAGGTGATATTATGTTAAAAAAAATTTGGTTTTTCTATTTCGTGTTACATGTTAAGTATATGGAATAGCGATTTAACATTTTGGTATGTTTTTTGACTCTTTAGTCTAGTATCGTGTAAAAGGAATACACAATTCAATTAATTTTTCTCGATACAAAAAAAAATGCAACGTTGTATCTATTTTTTTGCTTTTGTTGTGATGTCGAACATCACGGCGTAACGTTTAAAACATAGAGAATTATCATATCAAAGTTTACTCAAAGTCGTTTTAAATTGAATTCATTTATTTCGTTAAAAAAGGATTAAATTCGTTTTGACACATACGTCGTTTTATGCCGAGCGGCACGCACACTATTAATAGCCATTCATCACTCTTCTTTTGCGTTTCAAAAGTAATTGCATCCCTTTCGCTCGCTTAGTAGGTTTTCGAGGATTTTAGATTTTCGATGTAGCCCCTCAACGTACTTACCGTTCACACATCTACGGCTAAGTTTGTTCTGTCGATAACTTTATCGACAGAACAAACTTAGCCGTTACTTCTAGTTATCATCAGTTGCCGCGTCCAGCAACGAATGCAATTAAAATTACACGTTTCCCGTTTAAAAGAAAAAAGTAGGTACTTCAATGATCGGCTCAAGCAATTGGCGGCTTCCAATTGCAGTCTCTAGTTTAAAGAGGCTTTATTAATAAAACACACAGAACAGAATTGAGCATTCTAATTTGTCAGCATACACACAAAGTCTACATGTCGGGCCGCTTGTACTAATCCGCTTACTATGTAGCAGAGGCCTATAAAGTAAATAATAAAATGCAAACACACCACATAAGATGATTTTTGGTTATGTTAATCCGTCATCTAACCCTGCCCCTTTGATAGGATAACTTGATTGATTTGACCGATTATAAATTCCACGGATCATTTTTGTAACATATTATATACAACGCAGTGCCGTAAATAAATGGCTAACATAACACCGCGCCTGTGTTCAGGGAATTTATTGCTTTAGTATCTATTGCTTAAGTATCGTAATGGAATACGCAATTTCACTTTGCCCGACATGGAAATCAATCTCATTCACTAATTCTCAGCATACATCTAAATAGGCAAAGTTGGATCAGTAGCTAGTGGAAATCATCGTTAGGTTCGGTCCCAGATGATTCAACCTAATTAAGATTTCGAGACCAGCACCCTAATTGCTTAACACATTATCAATCACAATCTAAATAATTTAGAAGGATATTGTTACTCCATTGCTTCATATGTTCGAAAAATGTGTCTGCTCAACAACGTAAATAACGCAATGAATGTGGTTGAACTGTCAAAATGAAAGCCATTGCTCCAGATAGTGTGTTACGCAATTATCCCGCTGAAATAAAATAAAATATATAACTTTATGGGGGTTTAAAACCGCTGTAACTTTGATGGGGGTTAGTAAAATGGGGGTATTCTTTAGTGTTATTGTACCCCAAGCGTTTATTAGGGGTAAGAGTTAAATATCAAGTACCTATATAATAAGATAATCCACAGACGTCAGTCGCAAATTTAGGTTTTTACTAAAGCTGACTAATACCGTATTAAATCTTAATAGCGTATTTTCGGACGAAAAAAAAGTAAGCTGCACACACTCACAGTCGACGGCTGACATGACGTGTTATGTGTGTACACGACCTAAAGTTTTTACTTGGATTAGTTTCGTATTGAGTTCCTTTTCTGATAAAAATATCATTTCGACAATCTAAACCCCGATTTCCTAAAACCGTATCAATTTTTTTTACTATATTTTTCTGTTCACAACATCCAACATGGGCTTAATGTTGGATGTTGTGATTGATCTTAGACAGAAATAAGAACAGTCAGTAATATCACGTCTCTAGGAAATCTTCTTTTGTTTATTACTACAAACACTCACTAAACCAAAACTATCAAAACCAGCTTTAGGAATCTGATACACTCAGCTCTGGTCTCATTGAGGCGAATCCCGCGCGGGATTCGGAACGTAACTGTACGCGTCTATTGTTTTAATGATTTGGCATTCACGCGATTATTCGCACCAGTTTTATCACCCCCATACTACTTTTTTGACGCAGTCGGCGTGAGTGTATTTCGTCCCGCATCTCACGCGGGTTTCGCTTCAGTTTGGCCAGAGCTTAACCTAAAAAGAATACTAAGAAAACCCATCTAATACAGTCGCCCACATTCACAATCTGTTCACGTTCCAATAGTGATTGCATTCACATCGCATTACATTGAGCGTTTAAACCGCACGTCCCAAAGAGAAACACGTATACATAACAGTAAGTGATAGATGATTATCGCGATATCGTATCGAGATAGCGTTGTAGTAAACACATGTAAAGTCTATTCAAATCCTTGTTTCCAATTGATCATTGATGTAATTTCCTCTTCAACGAATATCAACTTTACGATAGTGTAAATTGAGTAGATTCCAGAATGAGTAGTACACACTACGACATATCAAGCTATACATCTCCAGTTTTAGGCGACCTCGCATTATACAATATGTAACAAAAACCCTGTCCGATCCAATAAAGGCGTATTCCTGATTCAACATAGGTACTATAAAAAATTGTTATAAAAATGTAACTCATAAAAACCAAAAGTTATTGATTTTTTACTTTTATAATCCATGCGAAATTTAACACTGAATATGGCAAATTTTCATAAGTTGACAACACTCCACCCGTCGGCAAAATCTTTTTATTTTTACCTATTTTTATTTCAAAGAACACCGCCATACACTACCGCGTTGTAGGCTGTCGCCGCGGAGTCGCCGACTCTTTGATGTCGCCGACTGGTTACCTACCGGCGCGCTATTTGTTACCAACTTGCCAGTCTTTCGTGGAGATAGCTTTCGATCGGACGTCCGTACGTATCACGTGCCGCTAAAGTTTCGAGAATAATGTCGTATTCCAATCAGGATTTTTTTAATGTGTTGATGTACTTAGGCAAGACCGTAGAACGTATGAGGTGCGCTTGTGACAGTACTGTCGCCGTCAGAGCGTGTGTTCCAACCCCTGCATAACCGTGTGTACACCACAGGCAGTGTTCATGAGCACGAGTCACAGGCCGCTGATGCTGGAAGACCACGAGAGCGCAACGTTGAAATCGAGGAACAAGTGTTGGATATGTTTGCCGCGGACCCCACGCAAATCGGACACAAGTCACAAATCACAAGTGCCCTGCAAATTTAGTGAAAAGGTGTCTAATGTGTATTAGTGTTGGAGGTGGACATGTGGAGCACAATCGCCGAAGTGTGCAACAACAACAAGTGAATGTTTTAATGAACTGATACCTGCAGTCGGTATGTACATTGCCACACATCACATTAAAAAAAAGCCCTTATTAGGGCTACATTTATTTCAATTAATTGTTTCTTGATAAACAGAATTAGGTCTGAAATCCGGATCACTATGCCTACAAAACAATATCAGCTGATACTTTTACGCGTAGCCATAAGGTCAAGGTATGACGTATCGTCGGTTTCTTTCGATAAGTTTGTTTGGCGGCACGCGACAAAGCAGGTTCATGACAAAGGATCATACAAACCGTCTCGCTCAGGCGGCTTCTTTGACACAAAACTGTAGGTGAACTTTGTCGAGCGATCAGTGTTGCCTTTGATCAGTTTTTATTTTTTATTTTATTTTAATTATTTTCACTGGGGAAAAATAATAATTTCAAATCCATTAAATGGTTACGTATATGTGTTCGCAGTACGATGCCGAATAATACTCTTAAGGATCGGACAGGGTTTTTGTTACATATTGTATATGCTTTTCGTAGAATGATTCATCAGCTTATACTGGAAATATTTAGCTCGATATTTATTTATTTATTTATTTATTTATAATAAGCACACCAACAGCACAGTCACTTACAATTCAAATTAAATATCAACCAAAAATTAGCATTTCAGTAACCATGCAAATAACAGGTATGCATGACATCCAACTCAAAAATATTAGAGACAAAGGAGAACAATAAATAGTGTGTCTAGTAGATCTTCCAGAACACTACAAAAACAAACCAATTTAAGCTACATAGACGTGCACTCTTCACACTGTCTAAATAGGGAACGTCTGTATGAAGCAAAACTCATGGAAAAAATATCAATAGGAAAATCTGTCAAGTTGGACCTTTCATTATATTGCCTTGCCATACGTGTTAGAGGGCTATTAAATGTGGTGTTTAAGGTGGATGTAGGCAATTCAAAAATACGATGATGACGCTTACTACGTTGGCTAAACCTGAAGTTAAAATAGTTTACCAATTGTGCATCGATGATACCGTTTATAATTTTATGGAGTATTAGTAAGTCAGAATGGCTTCGTCTTTCTTTTAAGCTAATCATTTTAAAGTGCCTCAACCTGTCATTGTAATCAGGTATAGCTTTACGAATCCCATTCTTCATACATAAATACCTAACAAAACGGGCCTGAACAGATTCAACACTATCAGAATAAGTTGAATAATAGGGAGACCAAATAGTGGAACAATATTCCAAGGAGCTCCTTACTAGTGCATTGTAAAGTAAAATAATCCTACTAATATTATAAATGCGAAAGTTTGTTTGGATGTTTGTTATTCCTTCACGCAAAAACTACTGAACGGATTTCGATGAAACTTCACAGTAATATAGCTTATACATCAGAATAACACATAGGCTACAATTTATAAAGATTTTGTGTGATTTGGCCATAATATAATGATAAGTATCAAGTAAGTCGGAAAAATTCCTGCCCTCTGAGAGCTATCTTGGCGTGCGCTGCCTAAACCGTTAGAGTTACACGAAGATAATGTATCGTGGAACTGTTTGTCTTAAACAGTTCTAAATAAAAGTCCGCGACAGCATATATCTATTTTTTATGTGGAAGCCATTATATCCAAAATAGTGAGCCATAAATACATTTAAATTGGATACATTTTTTACAATGCACATTTTAGAGTACTTAGTTAATTCTTATCAAAATTAATACATTAATCGTTTTTGTTATTTAATGTCGATAAACTTTGTCTTTTACACTAAGCAATTTGGACGAATACTTTAAAAGTTATCACGATAAGATTGACCTGAGTGGAGCGCTATTAATGCGCGCAGAGCGGGGTTGGAGGGCGGTCCAGACTCCAGGCAATGACGCGCCATCGCATCGCCGTGTTCATTTTGCGTATTTTTTACAGCTTATTCGATTCGAAGCGATTTATTACTAACTTACAGTAGGCATAATTATTTAAATTTTTAGGTAGTACATTTTAAGTAGAAATATAGATTCGTTTTTAATTTAATTATTACAGTCATGAATTAAAATTGTTTTCTTTGTTGGTTTAGGCTGGTTTTATAGTCACGCCGCTGGGCAGCGCGCGCGTTAGGATATGTATTGGGGTAATAGTTGCGTGCGTTTCAAAGTCGCGCGCTTGAGCAGCGCCATTCAGTAATACAGTACACCATGGTTCAAGCGCGCGCTGCCCAGCGGCGCGTCTAGCGGCGTGACTATAAAACCAGCCTTAATTATAGGATTGTATTTTTAGTTACTTAGGTCACAGGTTAGGTATAGGTTGTATTTGTAAAAGTATTAAGTACCTAAATAGATTCGTGATTGTTTTAATTACTTAGATTATTACAATTGTTTTTTTTGTTGTGTTGTAAGTAGTAAGAAGATATATTCGTTTTCCTCTTAATTAGCTATTGGAATTGTTTTAGTTAGTTTGAAAATTACTACCGATTTTGTGATTTACAATAATGACTCGAAAGCGTAAGTCTAATATTTCACAAAGCGCTAATAAAGCTCGAGCTATGAAAATAGCTAGACTTACCGAGACGTCTCAACAAACTGAGCTGCGAAGGTTTGAGCAGGTGGTGAGTGAGCAGGCACACAGAGCTACTAAGACACCAGACCAGTACCAAGATCGGCTTCAACAACACTTTGAGCATCTAGCATCTCAACGAGCTGCTGAAACTCCAGAACAGTCTCAACCTCGATGTCAACGGCATGCTGAGTATCTGGTGTCTTAACGGGCAGCAGAAACACCGGAACAGTCCCAAGATCGGCATCAATAGCATGCTGAGTATCTGGTGTCTCAACAAGATGCTGAAACACCAGAACAGTCCCAAGATCGGCATCAATAACATGCTGAGTATCTGGTGTCTCAATGGGCTGCAGAAACACCGGAACAGTCCCAAGATCGGCATCAACAGCATGCTGAGTATCTGATGTCTCAACGGGCTGCAGAGACACCAGAACAGTCCCAAAATCGACAGCAACAGCATGCTGAGTATCTGGTGTCTCAACCAGCTGCTGAAACACCAGAACAGTCCCAAGATCGGCACCAACAGCATGCTGAGTATCTGGTGTCTCAACGGGCTGCAGAAACACCAGAACATTCCCAAGATCAGCCTCAACAGCATGCTGAGTATCTGGTGTCTCAACGGGCTACAGAAACACCAGAATAGTCCCAAGATCGGCATCATCGGCATGCTGAGTATCTGGTGTCTCAATAAGCTGCTGAAACACCAGAACAGTCCCAAGATCGGCATCATCAGCATGCTGAGTATTTGGTGTCTCAATGGCTGCAGAAACACCGGAACAGTCCCAAGATCGGCATCAACAGCATGCTGAGTATCTGATGTCTCAACGGGCTGCAGAGACACCAGAACAGTCCCAAGATCGACAGCAACAGCATGCTGAGTATCTGGTGTCTCAACCAGCTGCTGAAACACCAGAACAGTCCCAAGATCGGCATCAACAGCATGCTGAGTATCTGGTGTCTCAACGGGCTGCAGAAACACCAGAACATTCCCAAGATCGGCCTCAACAGCATGCTGAGTATCTGGTGTATCAACGGGCTACAGAAACACCAGAATAGTCCCAAGATCGGCATCATCAGCATGCTGAGTATCTGGTGTCTCAATAAGCTGCTGAAACACCAGAACAGTCCCAAGATGGGCATCATCAGCATGCTGAGTATCTGGTGTCTCAACGGGCTGCAGAAACACCAGTACAGTCCTAAGCTCGACGTCAGCAGCAGGCGACTTACATGGCGTCCCAAAGAGCCACAGAAACCTTTACTACGACTGAATCTCGCAGACGCGCTGTTGTTACACGAGTATAATGTATCGTGGGACTGTTCGTCTTAAACAGTTCTAAATAAATGTACCTACGCGACATAATATATCTACCTTTTATGTGGAAGCCCAAAATAGTGAGCTATATCGAAAGTACCTCTTTCTGTATGTTACCTTTTCGCACCTAAACCACTGAGCGGCTTTCGGTAAAATTTGGCAAGGAGATAGGTAGCATTCTAGGGAAGGCTACTTCATCGGTACTGTCCCTTGGGATAATTTCCGACATCCACGCGGGCGAAGCCGCGGGCAGAAGCTAGTGCTACTATAATTACGAAAAGGTTTCGACGTACGGATTATAAAGCCAAGCATTCTTTTAGCCTTAGCCACTATATCATATATATGTATATCACTATATCAGTATATGTCATCGTGCGTACAAAAAAACCTAAAGTTGCAGCGCAAACTGAACTGTATGTATGTTTAAAGTTGTTTAATCGCGAACGCAGTTTACAATAAATATTGTAATGTAGAACAGTTTGGGAAATCAGAGATTTCGTAAAGCTTTGGCTTTGAATTTCGGGGATTTGATGAAACTGATTCTTGATTTCCATTTTGGTGGAGGTGTGTGTAGGGAGATTATAATGACATCATAGGGACCGTGTCACATGTCCACACAACGGGCCTAAAAGACCAAAAATAGAAAATAACTTCTAGTACGTGTATGGACCAAATAGATTTCAATCATAATTTCATTGGATGCGATCAACCCAATATAGAAAATTGTTAAAATCTGTAAAGGAAACCATTAACCAGTAACGACTGTCTCTCAGGTAACGCGATGATGTAATTTTGTATATCTCCTTCCTCCTTGTACTTGAACCCAAAATCTAAAACCACTTAAGTTGATAAGGGAACGATCGAGAGACATTTGCATAGATGAAGTCCTTAATTAGCAGAATAAGGGACTCAAGACGACATCCAACGTCGGTTTCAGATTAAAGCCTGGAAAATCTACAATTCAAATCCCGCAGTGGAATTCAAATGAAGAGACTTTAGAATAACTTCGCGTTGGTAGGTATAAGTAGTAGGTAGAAGTGAGGAATGTTCAGCGTACTGCTGTGAAGCAAGTTGTCCGCGAGGAACTAATTTCATGTAGTGTGGACTTGGACTTTCTAAAAGGCTTCCGTCTTATTACAAAACGTTCTAACTTTGGTTCAGCTCAAATTCTTTGAGCAATGGATCCTGTGACATGAACCTAATTTTCGTTAGATTTAAATTAAACTTTCCATTCAAAAGACAAAGGAAGGGTCCTTGTATAATGTGTGTTTAAAATTTAGTTTGTTCTCCTCCAGTGCTTTTCTTTACCGTAATTTATCTATAATAATTATTATTATTAGTACTTCTGGACACGGCTCGCATTGTCAGGAGGTTCCTCTCTCTGGAGCCCTGACCGCCGGTAGCTTGGACCCTGTTCCCGATACCGGTGGGCTGCTATTTTTATATTTTTAAATGTTTTTATATATTTTTTTTATATTCTAATATTAGACGAATAAAGGATAATTATTATTTATAATATAATTTATCGTAATTTATACAAAGTCGCTTTTCGTGTTTGTGTGAAATGTGTGCTTAGTTCTTCAAAACTTAATAAATAGGTATCTATGTTTTGATGCGGTTTTCACGATCATTTAGAACATTTAATCCGGATTTATGTGTATAATACATTCATATTTAACTTGATAAAGCGCTGAAATCTCGATGTTTTGGCAACATTTTATTACATCAGTAAATGTCATACTTGTGAAGTAGGGGCGGGTCGCTAGATGTTTACTGTCTGAAATTGGAAATCAAAAAAGGAACAATGACACCAGATTTTAAACCATCAATGTGATGCTCAAAAGTGGATACAATCACAACGACCTGTATGTTTTCACCAAACCAACCCAAGAGTAGGTCGAATCATCGTCTCAAGCCATCACAAAATCCCTCGACAAAATCCGATACGAAATAAATAAACACCATCATCCAAACCTGCCTAAAACCTCATTCGATAAGGGAACCATCTACCTAGATGAACCTCTTAATTAGCTCGGTAACTGCTACCGCTTGCGACATCCAGCGTCGGTTTTAGATTAAGGCCTGTAAAATCTCCAATTCAAATGTGCCATGGAATTATAATGAACGTAGCCCTTACTAAGTGTCGCACGATTGCGGGGATGAGAATTTCGGTTCAGATTGTTTTATTTTATGTAAACTTTGCTTTTAAAACTTAGTTTAGCAAAGACGGTTATATTGACCTATTCTAGGTCAAAAGATATATTTTCTCATTTATTATTGTACTAGCTTTTGCCCGCGACTTCGTTCGCGTGGAATAGTGACTTCCGGCAGATTTTTAACGAAACCATAGCGCGATCTATTTCGATCCCAACGCCATCTATCAAGCATAGTGACAACTCGGATTATTTATCTATACTCCGTTCGGGCATTTTCTTTGTACTAAAAGTTTTATTATATTGATATTATTTTTTTCATACCTTTTTACTATTTATTTACTTTTTTCCGATGAATTAAAACAATAACATGAACCGAACTCGTGTAACGATCGACACCATTGCGCGATCACCAACTCGACATATAGTACCTACTAATAGAATTATCTATACTCCGTTAGAGCATTTTCTTTGTACTAAAAGTTTTATTATATTATATTTTCATACCTTTTTACTATTTATTTACATTTTTCCGATGAATTTTCAGTACTGAATTGATGCCGACTCTTGACCAATAGATGGCGCTGTATGTCCGGAATAAATTTTATTTTTTATTTTGTAATAAAAACTATCCTATGTCCTTTTTCAAGTTCCAAACTATGTCTGTACCAAATTTCAAACAAATCGGTTCAGTAGTTTAGGCGTGAAGCAAAGACAGACAGACAGACAAACAGAAAGACAGACAGACAGAGTTACTTTCGCATTTATAATATTAGTTTGGATTAAGATTTCTTACGTTACGTTTCGCTTTCAAAGAAGGGCAATAAGGCCTCGAATTATCTTTGAAAGTACGGATAATAACCAGTTGTCTGCAGACAAAGAGTAAAGTAAAGGGTTTCGTACCTATATTCTATCTATCTAATACTTGACTTACGAAAACCGCCCTTACCACTATAAAATAAAGGCCCTGTCAACATTATTTTGTTACCAGAGTCATGCGATTGACTGTTCGTATGTGACGTATTTAAACATTGGAAATATCACATTTGTAGAAGGCCATTTATTGCCTGAAGAGTGAAAGAAGTACCTAATCGTGGAAACTAATAACGTGATACGAAAATTAATTTTTTGATTTTGTTTTTTTGATATTTAGTATCAAAAAAACAAAATCAAAAAATAAATTTTAGCGATACTCCCAGAATTTGGAGGTCAAACTACCCAAAATCAATTTCTTTCATATCTGTAATAATATCAAGGTCACTTAATACTCCCGGATCGAAACGGATTTCATAAAAGCTTAGAAACGGAACAATTTGGAACTGATATGGGAGTATTGGCTCAAGACTCAAGATTAACATATTCCGGCGTTCTGTTGGCACTTTGCCAAAGTCTACATGGCTTAGCTTAATCTCAGGTGTCCAGACTATTTGGGAACCTAACTACTATGGTGATGGCTTTACCGCTGTTTTATTAATTAGATTTTGTTGGTGCAAGCATGAATATTATTTTATATTATAAACATAATAGACATAACAAGACACTTTAATGCACTGTCATTAAAGTTATGCCTCTACGAGTGGCGATATTTAATAGTAACTCCGGCGCACCCTGGACTGTCAGTCCCATAGAGAAATAAACTAAGTATGTCATTCCATACGTAGTTCCTCTGTAATCAAAGGAGAGTAAGATAACATATATAGGCATTGGCAATGTTCACCAAGCTGAAACCTTATGTTTTTTTCAAAAGCAATGCTTGTTCACCACTTTGGAGTATTTTAGCAAGTGAAATAATTATTTTATCTTCTATCCTTCGCCTCTATCAGTATTAAACTTTAAAAGACTGGTTCAATTGAGAACAAAACCTACTATTCCGTTGCTCTTTGAAAAAACAGCTCAAAAAAGGGAAATAAAACGTGATTGTTAAATAGGAACCTCGTAATCCTTTTTTATGTCGTCATTCTGACTCGAATCACGTTTCCTATAAGATCCTTTAACGACAATTCGTAAAAGCGTTTATTAAAAAGGTCATTGATTTAAAAATCAAAATGAAGCTTTTATATTACACGACATAAACATGCTTATGGGTGCGTTAAAAGAGCCTCCAGGAGCGACGACATTTGTGACAGCCCAACCTTCCTGACTAACCAATTTTTGTACCACAACATCGATCAACCTATGTCAGTCTAACAAGTGGCACTGCTTTTACATAAATCTTGTATATCAAAACAACAGAAATATAACTTTATACACGTACTAATAGCGTAATTTACATAACAGTAACCCATTTTTAGTTTTTACCGTCTTCAAAAAGAAGTTTATTCTCAATTCGTCTCATAATATATATATTTTTAATAGATGATTAATAGATTAATAAAAGTACTTAGGTACCTCCTAAGGTAAGACCCAGTGGACATTTTTTTTCTGTACAAAACGACTGTCCTGCATTTGACTATTGGGGCAGGTTCCATACATAACTTGAGGCTTGCTTATATCAGAGAATAAATAAATGAGTAATAAATAATATATAAAAACTAATACTATAGTTAAAAACAGATATAAAGGACATATAATAAATATTTAATAATAAGGAAAACCATAAAAGCGCTTTTCCTCTCTCCTACTTATTTAAAATTTTGCTGTGCCCGACAGGGTCCATAATCTATTGTTTTATACTTGCTACCTGTATGTGTACATTATGAATGCAATAAAAATTGAATTGAGGTGTGGTGGGATCTTAACGAGGAAAGAATTTTGTATAGTTTTTTACATTACTCTGATCAAAAGCAATTTAGCTCCTCAATTATAATGATTATAAAAAAAAAAAAAAAAATATTTCGAGCAACCATAACATTATACACGAGATCCAATCGTGAACAGTTAGTAGCGCCACAAATTCAACCACAGTAACTTTGCAGGTTGAATTTTAAGCGAGCCCCCTCGAATCGTTTCACCGTCTTGCTCCGTAATTTATTTCTGGTTTTTGCATCTACTTCTCGTTTGCAATAGGTTAGGAGATCTTTGTTTGTGGGTTCTGCTTTTAGGTGGGAAAGTAGGTTATGTTTACAAAGACAAGTTTAATTAAGGTTCAAGTAAATAACACTTGCACCCCAATTGCGTAACACACACGCACAATCTGAACGATGTTGAAGGAAATTGCTGGTCCATTGCTTCACGTTATCACGTAAAAATGTAGGTTAGAATAACATTGCATATTAGTCTTATAGGCTAGATTGTAATTTATTATTTAGGAACCTGGTTATTTTTAATAAAGTAAAAAAAAATGCTTCATCTGTTGCTCAAAAAACGACAATAACGGAAATAGTGTTGGTGAACTGTTGAAATTAAAGGCATTGCAAGTGAGTTAGTCAATTATGTATGTCTTTGACTAACTTTGGTTATATTCCGGTTGAGTTAGATGTTTTGCAAATACCTGTAAAATAAAAAAATAAACCTTTTAAAGCGATGTCTTTTCTTTGTAAGTTAATCACTAAACTACCCAACTTGAAATAATTTATAGGGCCGTTTTTAGACGAAGATAAGTTTGAAATAAAAATACCTAGTTAATTTGTGAAAAAATCGGAATCAGCTTCTTCTTTTTAAAAAATCTGATATCTCAAAAGAAAACCCAAAAAAAATCTGATCTTTATAATTAACCACATACCTATCTCCCAGATAAAACATCCTACAATACAACCCCACAACGGCGATTAGACCGATAAAACTTGATTTAAATGTTCTACTAAGATTTAAATTTAACGTTCTACCGATAATTTTATTATACCCTCTTGGCAGCTTTATTACTTTTGTGAACAAAGCCTTTTGAGCTTAACGTACTCCTTAAGGTGAATACGCGGTTGTAGACCGCGAAATTCAATTTTTCTTACGTTTTTTGCAGTTTGCAGGTCAGTGTCAGGTTGTATCTTGATCAAAATATGATTCGCGACTATAATAGATAATGTATTTACAGAATTATAGTCATTAAAATTATTAAAATATCTCTTTATGTTAGATTTATACCATAAGCACATTTCCATAAGAGATTTGTTCTTATGGTACAAATCTAACTTAGAAAGATGTATTAATTATTCTAATGATTATAATTCTATAAATACGTACCTGTTATTGTCGCGAATCAAATTTTGATCAAGATACAACCTGACACTGGCCTGCAAATTGCAAAAAACGTAAGAAAATTCGAATTTCGCGGTCTACCACTGCGCATTCACCTTAAATGTGGGTGTAGTAAGTACTATGTACACCTCTGCCTAACCTCTATTGTGTGTTTGTTTTCATTAGTAGTGCATCATTCTAAGTCGCAAATAAATTCATTTCTCTGGTTCCCAATGATCTTCTTTAAAAACCACCCTTTAATTCACCGAATCCCATCCAATTTTTCCTCCGATTTAGACCCATTCCCTTACTCGAAAGTTATCCACAAGCGAATAGTCGACATTTCCTTGGAGTTAAAAGTTCATGTAATTTATTTATGTTAGACCTGCTTATGATTCGAATGTATAAAAAGTTACAGGAAGCAAGAAAATTCGCCTTACTCAGTAATTTGTGGGGGATGAAATAAATGTTTCGTAAGAATTTATTTTGTGTGCTGATTTTACAAAGTTCTTTTTGGGGCACGGAAGTTAAAGAAGTTGCTTCGCGTTTAAAGAAAATAGGTGTTCATGCCACACACTTCTATCCGTGATCACAGTACCTATCTTGATAGCAGCAGACAGACAAACACTCCTAAATAACCCAAACTCCTAACTATTAGTCCCTTTTACTATAAAAAACCACAGCAAGAGACGAGTTTATTTAATCATAAACAAACTTTAAAGGTTTTCAAGAAATCTTAAGCATTAACTGCCACAGCCCGTTATTTAAATTAAGCTGCTATAGGTATATACAGTCGCAATAACAATGGATTTGCAACTTATGCAATGAATATCTACTTGTATACGGTAGGTTTTTTGAAACCACAATCTAAGCCACGTTAAATGATTATATTATTATATTAGGCATTATATTTCTCATTATTTTAACAAGGTTTTCGAAACGACAATCAATTAAATAGTTACACCCATTTATTTTGTTACACGCACCAAATATTCTGAAAATTTAATTTTAGCCTGTAATAATGTTTATCACCTCATGTCATAGAACCTTTGTAGCGGCGGCGTAGACTTCGTAGATGACTGCTGCGAGCCGCAACGCGCCTACGAATAAGTTATTTTGATTAACATTTTGAACCTTGCTTTGTTGCTTTGACTTTGACAAAGAGTTTTTAATAAATATAGTACGTGTATTGTATATTGTATTATGGTTTGTTTTGTCTTTGAAATATTCATAAAATAATTTACTTCACAAGGTAATAAAAATACCAGACTAGCAATGTCACTGCAGGACAAAGTTGCTTCTCATACAGAGAAAGAACGAGCATTCACGGAATAAATAAGCGAAAACGGTGATGGAAAAGTGAAAAATGTATTGCATTGCCATAAGCTACCGAATAGCTGTGTCAATCCTGTTGGAAGTCTTGTAGAAATACAAAACGCTTTAAAATCGATTACCAGTTGTCTAGACCCGAAGGTCGATTTGGAAATTTCGACTCAACAAGCGAATGAACACTCTACCCCTACTACTCGATTATTATATTTTTTTTACATCAACAGGGATAGAGCATTCTGTCGTTGGTCTATCTATACCAAAATGTGAAGAGTATCAAGAATAGAATAAGACAACTAAATAGAGAATAAGACCAAACAAAACCACTTTATAAATGACTGTAAATAAAATGACCAAACACAACCAAAATTCCTTAAAAAGGCACATAATAAACTCATACATGAAATAACTTATATTCACAGGACAACTTTGCAACTTATGTCTCGCTAATTTCACGCTAGCTTAATTAGTTACTCAACTGACGTCAGAAGATGAGCAGAACCAGGCTAATGAGTTTGTGGAACTTTTAGATGCATCTGTGAGTCTTTTATGGAAGTTACAGCTGAGTGGTGTCCACTGATGAAACCTTTAAAAGCATCATTCAGTGCATAAACACCCTACGTCAATGATTGTCCTTTTCACTCCAACGTCATTTCTGTCAATTTTTGTCTTTTTCTTACAACTGTCAAAGAATGACAGTTGTGATTTGAATATACGTACATTTTCCCTGACTATTTGATATAAATTTGTCAAAAGTGATTTTAAAAGCTAGAGAACTTAAAGACTCACATTTACCAAACATTCAAGAACTACCAACAACTTATATATTCCTAGTACTTTGATGTTACCTCTCCTCTTACGATAGTTACAAGTTGACTAATTAAGCAAGTAACACCGTTGTTTGCGTCATCAGGAAAATGAAACTGGGGCATTTAGGGTGTGAATACACTCACACAACCGATGCCTTCATCAACGTCGATTGCTTAGTGTAAGGTCAAAATCATCAATGAATGTGAAACCGATTTTCGTACGATCGATAAAAAAATCACCGATTTTTTTTAATCAATCGGTTAGCACCGTCGGATTGCTCATGATATTTGTTCGATCCACATGAAAAGGGTTTAAAATGAAATCGTTCAATGCCATTGATCGATAAGTCAAAAATCGATGTTTGATAACTTGATCGATGCCACATTAAAGACCAACACTAAACAGACTTTAATCGACGTTTATCAATTAAGTATACCAATGAATGTCGATCGTGTATTCATACCCTTATAGTTCAATAAAATTCCGAGATTCTTAAGATTTTCTAGAAATAAGAGATACAAAGTACTGAGACTAATTAGTTTTTATTATCAGACATTCTTAATAAAGAGTCTGTTCGGGGAAACATAATATATCTGCTGCTGCATAAATAAATTTGCATGGATACATAAAATGTGACATTTGAACTTTCTCAGTATTTTCTATCTTAATTCTGCTATGAGACCCAGATATGACTCATGTTTGACAATTATTTTAGAGCTAGCATGACGCAAATAATTAAAACCTATTTTGTGTCACTGGTGTACTGCAAGTTAAATAACATGTGTTCATTTAGCACATACCTACGAGATCTATAACGATATTCCTGTCAGTCAATAATCTATCTGTGACCAAATGGCATAATTAAATAATGCTCAGTAACATCTCGTTACAAGGCCTACGTTGTATGGCATAATATATCAAAATCAGTTTGAATTTGTGTACAGGGTCAAATTAAATTAGCTAGCGAAACTCCGCAGACATGATGGGTATCGATAACTGGCAAGATGATGGAAAGGTCCTTGTGATTCTGCACCGAACAGTTGCATTTGTAAAATTGACGTAAACTCAAAATGTATATACTACTTTCTAATTCACCATAAAAAAAACGTTAATAAGATTGATTAGACAACTCTAGGCAAACAGAGACTCTACCATGAGTTTGCATAGGCAAAACTCGCTAGCGTCTCCGTAAATAATATGTATGAAATATTGTACAGCGCCCCTAGCGGTCACAGAAAGAATTAAAATCCGTACCATGAGCACTATAGTTTTCGATAGGTAAGAAACCTAACGTATTCTATTCGATAGTCACTAACGTTTTTCAGCTGTCGCCATACAAAACGGCACCATGAGTCACAAATTTGACAGACGCTATCGAAAAATACGCTTACGATAGTAGTTACGTAACTCACTAGCATTTTGACGTGTGAAACATATGTTTACATTAAAATTATATACGTTTTTGAGTATTTTGAGTGAAAATTATGTCTGGAACAGCTTATTTAGCATGGAATATGTTAACGGCCACTGAATTTGAAGACCAACGACATAAACAACGTGAATTTCAAGCCAAAATTACAGGAAAATGAAACTTCTAGCTTACCAATGGGCAGGACATTACGCAGCTAGCTAGGAGGCTTTCTGTGATGAATATTAACTTAAATTTAAATAAAAGACATTTTACTTAAACAACCTTTTCATTTATTGTATTAATATATGGGGAACATACAGCATTTATAACAAAATAAGGAACACAAACATTGACATAAAAACACGTACTTCTACACAATTATTTTATAACATTGCTCCACATTAGGATTTCCTCTGTACCGTGGGTGCATTTACAAACACAAATCGCACATACTTAAACACCCAGACCCGGAAGAACTAGGTATTATGTGGAAGAACGGATCACACAAATTTTTTCTTCATGCGGGAAATGAACCCGCGAATTTTAACGCAGAAGCGACAAGATTGGTGCAGTTTCGGGAAATTGTGCCACACTGGTCCTCATTGTATTATTATCTTGTGCTAAACTTATTTCACTGAATTTTATAAACGCACGTAAATAAAATAAATTACAAATTGAAAACGACACTCGATGACACAAACGCAAGTTTCTATGGCAACAGTGACATATAAGGAATAAAAATGTAACAACCACTAAATACCTTAAGTAGTTCACTAACCGCCAACTTTTCTATTTAGTCGGATTATTGAGTGTCACAACATTTTTAGCATAGGCGATACTGGCGATAGCATTACAATTTGAGCATTATATGCCGTTATCTCTTCTTATTACTGAGAAAAAAAGAAACAAAACTACGGAGTGAAGTTAGGTAGACGACAGTATCTATCGAGTTTACCTTAGCGACTGCGTAAGACTCCGTAAAACTCATGGTGCAAGCATTGTCAAAATCTATTCGATCCACGTTAATACGCTAGCGAGTTTAACGCTAGCGAGCAAGTTTTCGATAACAACTCATGGTAGAGCTACAGTCTCGTTGTCAACCTTACTGACTGAGTATTATTTTGACTACATAAGGGCCTTTTTTGACAAGGCAGAAAATAAAACAAAATCGACCGACTATATGGGAAAAGAAATCCCCTCAAAATAAACGCAAATTCTCAGTTCACCCGGTTGTTAAAGCCCCACAAACTATTCCTAGTAAGTTCGTTAATTAGAAAAGTTAAATCAACAGCTTCAGTTTCAGTTGCATGCGGCTTCCTGTAAATGTTCCTGACATACAGTCTCCGAGGGCTAGTGGAGTGAGGCTTTGATAGTCGGCTAACTTTATGCTTATAACTAGCCTTTCTTGAGTTTAGATTGGCTGTTAGGTGAGCTACACGGTTTCCGGGTCGGCATGATTCGGCACAGCCGGGCAGCAAAATCGAATATGTATTTTGCTGTGCCAATTTATGCCGATCTGAAAAAGTGTGTAGCACCCCTGAGTCTACATTAGTGTGGCTGAATCAGTGATCCCATCAGGATATTGCCACTCTTATTATAACAACACTAAGTCATGTTTTGTAAGCTGTCCTTAAAGTACATGTCTAACCTATGAAGCTAATCTTTGCAGCATCCGCAGAAGCTTTTTATTTAAGGCTACAGATAGACTTTTTGATCTGATGAAGAAGCTGACTATTTTGTCAAACAATCCTTCGTGAGAAGGTACAGAAGAAATATAGGGATAAAAAGTATGCTATGTCGTAACATAGGATACTTTTTGCTCTTTTTTGTTCCCATGGAATAATTTCCGACATTCATGCGACCGAAGCCGCAGGCATTAGCTGTAAAATATAAATAAACAAATCCGGACCCATATTTTGAAAGCCCAGAAAACAAAATAAATCAAAAATAATCCCAAAACTCGCAAACTAGGTATTAGTTGCACTTGTGGCAGCCTGTAGGATATCACACGGAGCTCCCTAATTAAGGAAGTTTGATCCAAATATCGGGCGTGTGCCCTAACTTGTTACTATGCAAACGAATGCCATTTAGCTAAAGTATTAGTTTGGTTTAGGATTTATTATAAAGTTTTGGATTAGCGACGAGTTATATCGTGGTATTTGTAGTCTGTGTTTGTAAGTAAGGCAGCTCACCTGCTAACTCTTGCTATAAATTCTCGTTATGTTTTAAACGAGAAGAGCCATTGCTACTGTAAAGATAAGTCTTTGTTTTGACAGCGAGGCTAGCCGCCCAGAGTTATATTATTACAAGTGGAGATTTTATTAATGCACCCCAAGTTTTGATGCAAATAGATACTTACCTAGCACGTGTCGCATGACCACTTCCATCTCTTTTCTATGAATAATAGACGTATTATTTCTTTTTATACGAAGTGAAATTTTTTTCTTAATTTTTATCATCGCGACGTAGAAGCCTTTTTACAATCTGCCATTTTATCTTCTGTTACTATGTGGTCATGCTATGCGAGTTGAATCTGTATGTAGGTATTTAATAGATAAATATTTTAACAATTGCTTATATACACACATATAAATTGTCCGGTATGATCAGGAATACTTACTGATTTAATTCAAATTTATAGAATAAGTTTCAATATTTATGTCTGTAATTTATATGGTGTACATAATAAAGAGTATTCTATTCTAAGACTGGTAACCAACAATACAGTCGATCTCGTCATTGTATTCTCACTACATTAAAACATCACTATAGGGGAAACTATCTAACTGCTTCATAGACAAGTAGACTCCGCCGTTTTATGACGTGCAAGTGACATTCAACCTTCGGCTATATAGCAATTACGAGGTCGACTACTAAAACTATCTTCAAAACCGCTAATATTATATTTTATTTAAAACTTTCTTACAATATCCTATTAAATTCAACCATACATTTACGGTTTTATGAAAAGATCATTATAGAAATCCACAACAAATAAAGTCATCGCGGTAAAACGGAGAAATGTCCGTGGTTTGGTTCATAACGGATGTTGATACATAATTATGCAGCGTCCTATGGGAACTGTGTGCATATTAATTTTCCTGAGTAGTGTGTTATGTTTCGGAGTCATTGGATTTCTATGTCATTTATACTCAAGGGTGATGAAGACTTTTTGAATAACGTTATCTTGTTGTGAAGATGAAGTTTCCATCTTTTTTATCTTTGCTAGCCCTTAGACAATATCATCATCCTCTAGTTCTCATGCCAATGCCATGCCGGTGGACATCTCTATCAGCCGTCATCTTAGTACTGACCAAAGTCAAAGTCAAATCATTTATTTCAAATAGGTACACTAAAGGCACTTTTGAACGTCAAACCGATCATCTTTCGAACCATGTCATATTACACGTACTTGGTCATGAATAAAATTATTTGTGCTACAATCCAATGTCTTCCAATTTCACATGATGATGAAAGCATCAATTATTCAGTTAGTATGTTATTATGAAGACTAAAACTATTAGATGGTCCCTCAATTCCTATCACTATTTTTAACACAAATGTATAAACTCCTTCCTAGATAACCTAGAAAAAAGCTCCCGTATAATACGGGAGCTTTTTTCTAGGTTCTCTAGGAAGGAGTTGGTGTGGCGTCATCTATCGCTAATCGCTAGCTGTTGACAACGTTATTGATGAGCGAGCAATTAATCATGATCACTTGTCCAAAAGAGTTCAGTTTCACTTAGCGCCTGTTTGCTTTTTGCGATTTTGTTTTTGATGAAGCCTTTTTTAGGTATAGGGGACCCTGGTTTTGGGTGCTGTGACTTCATTTAAGAATAATAATCATGCATAAATCGACTCAAATACAAAACGATAGTGACAGTTTTCCAAAATCTTCTCTAGTGTCCTTCAGCACTAACAAAATAAGAGTAGCTCATGCCGTGGTAAAGATTGCCTACAAGGTTAGCTGTTCGCTGTGGTATATGGGTCCTATGATTCTGCCTAGGTCTTATAAACATTATGGAATACCAAATATTATTAGTAAATAGTTATGCGTTGAGCTTAGTGCCAAAAAGATATCCTATTCTATTGAATTTTAATTTTAAGATTAAAAGAAAAGGCTCATGTCTTATTCCAAGTACCTAAAAATAAATTAATTAAAAACAGGACTCAATTATGTTGGAAATAGAATTGCTGCTATCTATCTGTATATTAAATTGATAATAATGAGGATTTCATCAATAGACTGCCCGATTAAAAATTTGATGAAGAAATGGACATAACAGAATACCTATTTTATATAGTTGTTAACAGTAGAAAAACAACCAAAAACGTCTAGATGAAGCAATAAAAAGAATCATAATATTTTATATACAAAAATATGGGTTACATATCTTATGTTAATATAACCCGCTCCTCAAACTTGCGCGCTATGTAAGGAGAAAAATTCATAGCCAACATGAAAGTATAATAAGTATGACATCGTAAAATCAACCCAACTTGACCCGCCTTATATCGTCTAGTTTTATGTTTTATCATATCTTATAGTTGTATGTTTGGGAGCTGGTTTAAAGGAAAGGCGGCATCGGGATATTACTTAGTTTCAAATGTTTCTTGGTATCTATTTGTTTTCGCGTTATATGGAATGTTATTAAGCATCTTCCTTCTAATTACATTGTCAATGCCACTTCCGTTGGTAAAAAGATTCGTTAACCAATCACGCTGTATTTGGAGATTTTTTTTTTTTGTTATTACCAATAAGTATCGCGTATTGTACCCAGTAGCTGGGTTAGATAGGAAGTTGATTCATGTAAATTCAGCTGCATTCGATTAGACTGGAAAACGATCCCAATAATAATATTTACCTACATTTTCTTTATGTTTTTTTTTCTTGATTTCTTAGACGTTGGTTGCCATCATAAATAATTTCACCCATTTAATTTTATCTTATTACATAAATAGTTCAATACAGTACAAGTAGTACAATATTTCGGTATTTTTTTATATCAAGCGGCCACCTCACATTCAATTTCGGAAAGAATTACTTCGGACATCCAGCGCTGTTATTGTAAACAGCGCACCGGATAAAACGATGCAACTCAACCCTGTTATAACGAAACTGAATATTGTAACAATGTACTTAGCTGCTGCTGTGTAGCAGCTTGAAATATCAAAATACTCTGTTCATCTCACATCGTTTATATTAGTTTTCTTTTGTTATTTAGACCAACCCTGTCTAGTTTTGAAATAAGTGCACTGAATAATAATATAAGCAATAATAAACCAAATTACTTGTTTGGTTATTTAAATTATTAAGTTTATTGCGTGTTGTTTTTTTATTTATTTATTACTAACACATTTGGGATCATTCACACTTTAACTGTGGTAAAGCACTGAAAATACAATTGAACTGAATAATGAATGACGTATTCAAATAATCATAAATGCGCGATATAAATTAAAAAGTCCGTTAAAAAGATCTTAATTGGATTAATGATATTATAAATAATGAGAAACACTGTAGTGGTAAAAAAACCGGTTAAGTACGAGTCGGAGTCGCACACGAAGAGTTCCGTACCACCGTAAAATATTTAACACTACATATATAAAAAAACACGTTTGTTGTATAGGAGCCCTCCTTAATTTATTATTTATTTAATTATTTATTTTTAAAGTGAATATACTACAAGCGTCTACCTGTTGCCGTTATTAATATCGAGCAAATAACGGCAAAAAATAACGTTTTTTTTTTATGGGAGCCCCTCTTAAATATTTATTTTATTCTGTTTTTAGTATTTGTTGTTATAGCGGCAACAGAAATGCATCATCTGTGAAAATTTCAACTGTCTAGCTATCACGGTTCATGAGATGCAGCCTGGTGACAGCCTGGTGACAGACAGACAGACCATTTTTACGCTTTGGGTACGGAACCCTAAAAACAATATTGAATTCTCTGAACTTTGTAAATATTCTTCCTACACGCTTTCCCATAAAACAACGAACCAACAAAAGAATAACAATAAAACTTTGAAATAACACCGGCCACCAAACATGAACCAACACCCTTCATAAAATTTCCAAAAGTTTATTCATATTTTTGAAACTCAAAAGTTATTCAATGTTGTTTTAAGTAGATATTCAGATGAAACCATAAAAACCTATACAGGCGGGCTACCACTAAAATGCTGTTCCATCCATCCATTATAAAATGGTCTATCAAACGCGTTAGATGAAACAGTAAATGTTAAGACAGAGATGGAATGCAGGAGTCACGGCGACTGGTCACATCTGCTCTTAAAACTTATAATTCTAGACGTAATGTTTTATTTGACGCAACAGCGGGGAGAGGCATAAAATAAAGAATTGGGTTGCTTGCTACGAGCGTCAAAGTACCAAAGTTCCATGTGTGACGCAATCCTTGTGAAAAATTGTAAAGTAATAAGATCTTGTAGTTCAAATCTGATAGCTGAAATTGTGTGTTATTGTGCATCATGCAACAATAATAATTGTTGCGTGATGCAATAAATTTTTTTTCTTTGTGAATCTTCCCCATGTTTTAATAGTTATTCTGCTCAACAAACCAAACACCGTAAAAATCAGTCCCGGGGTTCTTGAATTATAAATGGTGTAACTAACCCGACTTTCTTTTATATAAATAGATTCTGTATGTTTTTTTTTTATTTTATCTAATAAAAGTTGGATCCAACTATGAAATATCTAACATTATGGAACAATATATAGTTATACATACTAGGTTATACGTTTAATTAAATACGTGAAATTTTGCTACAAAATAAACTTGTAGAAACGTTTAATGACAGAGTAATTCACACTTAAAAAAAAAATCGGGATTATATGTTTTTCCCTTCATCCCATAATTACCAGAACCGGCTCAAATATATTTTCCTTTACGCTAAAGAACTTCGCAGAACTCTCTTCACTTTGTAAATTCTAAGCCAAGAAAATAATTATTGCAAGATTTTTTTTCATCAGAGTAAAAAGTCGTGTTGCCATTAACTCTAGTTGCATCAAGTGTTGAACCAACTTACCGTGATGTCTTACGAAAGCGACCCTTAAGTGCGTGTTAAGTATTACTTTAGAAGCTTAAGACGTGCTCAAACTTTTCAAGAATAAGATTTTTTACTGTTACATTTGTTTACTTTGATATGCAACAAAAAGTTATAAAAAAAAATTGATATGTAAGCCAGTAGCGGGAATGACTAGCCAGTGTGCGGATACTTGGCGTCACCTAAATGAATACCTAAAGTAAAGTACGCTGTTGGGTTTTCAACCTTCAGCGCTTAGCCGAGCGTTTAAAATTCAATAGCACGATTTTATTTAAGCATCTGTTTAGGTGTCTCAAGAGTTAATGAAAACTGGCAATAGGATAGGTACCAAACAGATATTAATATACATATATTATTTTATTTTATTTGGGAAACAAACAGATGCAATAACAAACATAAGTATAAAATTAGTTCAACACAATCCAGAAACAGTTTCCACAGATTACTATAGAATTAAATTATATGTAACTAAGTGTAACAACAACCAGAACATAACATAACGTCACATAACTATTCCCATGTATATACAAAACTCCAATACAATATAATTATTATGTTCAGGTAATGTTAAATGGAAAATGGATTTGAAACCTATATCAAGTTAATACAATACAGGTATTGTATTAACTTGATATGGTTTGTGCGATGGACTGAATTTGGTAGTGGTTTTAATAGGTTGACTGTCATATTTGATCATAATTTGTCTTAATTCCTCACATTACTATTCTTCCCCCTCACATTGGAAACTAGTCAATCTAACTAAGACCTAATTACAAGATTGATGGCTAGCTGTATTGATTCGCAGATAAATATTCAGACAGTTATTTGGAGCAAGTGGATCTGAGACAATTGGTCATATTAGATTTGTTTCCCTAGCCATGATTCAGAAAATAACTTAGTGTAGAAAGTTATTTTTACTACAATGGGGGATGGAATTTCCTTATACCTACAGTTTCATAAGAAAATATATTTTCGTTTTCCTCAAACAAATGTACCTATCTATTATTTTTTCCTACCTGTTGCGTGGGAGTCTTGTGAAGTATCAAACGGCGTAGATGTACACCATTAGTTTATTGTTAGTTGAAGTATATATATATATATTCATGCGGACTTAACGATCTCTAGAGAATATAATTGTTACCTACTGAAGCGAAAAAAAGATAACACACTTCGATATAGAACTATCTGAATACAAAATGTATCAAAATATATAAAAATGTAGAAAAAAAAAACAATAAAAAACACTTGAGGAAACTTTTCACATTGAATTAAGAACGTAACGTAACGTTAGGTTTTTGTACCAAAAATTATAAATTATTTAATTATGCAACGCGAAGAGTTTGAATTATGATTGCAGTCAGAACCTTCACTACGTCCACGAGGATGAAATTAGATCGCATAAAAAACAAAGGTATCGAACCCGCTGTATTTAACGTTATGTTTGTATCGTTATTGAAAAAGTACTTAAACAAAACCAACTACTAGTAGTAAAAAATAAATAGGTGTTAGGGACTACGTTTTTGTTTACGGCGTCCTTGTAGAAGATCATTTCAGGTTTATTTGGTGCTGGAAAGTCCGGATCAGGCTGCTTCCTCCAGCAAATCGGTCAGGTGTAAAATAGCAGGAGCCTGGGAAGGGTGGAGCCGAATGGATCGGCTTTCAAAAAGTTTGGGCCTTAACTTGGGGCAAAAATTAACCCTAAGAACCCGAGCAGCAAGCAGAATCTCATATACCCAAACAAATTCGTAGAATTATGCATAACAGAGAAAATACGAATAAATGTTTAATCTTCCATCGGAAGTCTCAACTCGCTGACTAAAGTCAGCGAGTCGATAAATCGAGGAGCCTTTAGCACAGAACGGATGGGATTAAAATTATGAAACATGACGAAAGACTATGAATAACCAAAAGGACAGAAAATACATACCCCGATTCACCAAAAAAACTAGAATCACTTCATATTATGATAGCTATTCGATTTAAAAGCTCGTATCACATAGAATATCAATAATTTAGAAGTAAGTTTTCAAGATAAAAATAATCTGGCCATCGTCTGAAACAAAATTTCGACAAGTGAAAGTTTGAAAGAAAAAATCTCATCTGCCGTATAAACAATTCATAATTTAAAAATTACGAAAATAAAATTTCTGGTTAGGTCACATCATCATCTGCCTAGCCTTTTCCCAACTATGCCGCTACACACACACTACGCACTTTGCACTATGCTGCCTTTGCTGTGCTTTTACTTTATTTTTTTTATAACTATTTTCTTTTTTCTACTGTCAAGTATAGGATTAAATTATAACTTTAGGTATGAATGGTAAAAAACATCGTTTATTCAAAATCAAATAAACTTCTGAACTTGAAATGAATCCCTTTAAACTCTCTCTCTTTCTCTCTGGAAGATAACTGTATTTTCAAACATAACGTTTGTTTTGTTTTTGTTTCAGAATCATCGACCATGATTGGGAAGGTGTTAATTTTCATCGCATTAGTATCAGCCCTGAATATTGGTAAGTCACATTTAAGTTTAATAATTTATGAATATCTGTGTACAGTCGGACAAGCCCCGTTGTACCGTATGCACCATTGACCTGCACCATCAATGGTGCAGAGGAGACTAATTAGTTTCGTTTGCACCATTAATATTAATACAACTACTTCACCATACGAACAAGCTATTAGATATTCAGGCAGCTAACTAGCTAGCAAACAGCTATTACCTTTTAACGATGTTGTAAGTGTGCTGAATAGTCAACACGTTTTCATCGTTTCACTGAATAATTTGTTACGCACACAATAAAAACAAAATTGGCAGTGTAGTAGAAAGATGAATATTTTTGTGTTAATACCAAATACTTAACTTATTCGACTCTAAAACATAAAAGCCGCATACACTTTACTGTATATTACTTGTTCATCCCGTTGTAGTTTACCCCCCATACGGGTGAAGTACATCGGAATGAACAGATGACAGACATAGGGATAGCGCAGTGTGCTATGGGTTGCAGATTTGATCCTGATTTGCTCGTAATTATTCCGAGACCCTTCCTTTGTTGATGTAAACGCACTCTTAATATGTGCCTTAAATATTGCTTAATATTATGAACTGACATTTCAAAACTGACAAAATGTTCAACCACACATGTTTCCATACTTACTAATATTTTTAATGAGAAAGTAGGTAACTCTGTCTACTTTCTGTTACTTTTTCACACCTTAACGGACTGGGGACACACAAATAGCTCATGACCTATTAGGATTTAAGGCTTTTTATCTCGTTAGTAGGTTCCCGTGGGATAATTTCCGACCAAACGTGTGCGAAACCGCAAACAAGCTAGTCGTACATGAATTCTTTCCAATCAGTTTGCCCGTAAAGAAAACAAGGAAAAATATTTTTTAAAAGCAATTTGCCACGTCAGGTAATTTTTTACCCGTAGAACAATGGGCAGAAACATAATACCTATATTTACTCACAAAATAATTTCCATAACAGCCCAGTTCTGGAATGACAGCGTTTCAGTTTTGCAGCCAGTGCAAAGTTTTAATTATGCCGCGAAATTAATTCGGGATCAAGTTTGGCGCTCCCATTTGTGTTTGTTGTGATTCATAAACCTTTGTTTGAAATGATTTTTCGTGCATGACGAAAAAAACATTTAATCCAATTGTGAAAAATTAAACCAATTCTACAATTGGTTTAATTCATTCTTAAATTGCATTTTCCGAAAAGTGGATTTTTTGCTTTATCACCTGCTTCGTAAGGTTGTTTTGCAAAAGCAATGGTTTGTAGAATTGGTCCTTAGAGTAGAGACCAATTCTTTTTGGCCTTATTTCAAAAGATTTACGCGGCGTAGCCTTAAATTAATCTTTAAGCACTGTATTTATAATGTTCTTTGTGGTTCACAGAAAAAAAAAATTACATAAAACATTGTGAAACTTGGGGATAATACCAAAAGGAGTAGTAGTAACTTGTAGTAACATCCTCATTTGTGATGATACCAATAGGTCATTGTTTTAATCCGTCGGTCAAGCATGGTGGTTGTATAGCATTATCAGAGCAATATTCATTGTTGTATTATATTAGCATGTTCGTTTTAAATAGAGGAAAATTATGATGATAATGACCAAAGTTTTAGCATTTTTCTCCAACAATCATATTTCCTCTAAAAACGATAACTTACAAAAAAGCATAGTTAAGCTGCATTTAAAAACACTAAATCTATCACACGTAACCGACAAAATTTCTCACAATCATAACGAACTCAATTAGACGAAGTAAGAAACACAAACAGTTTTCACTTCCCTTAGCAAGCGAGAGACAAAAAGGAAAATATGGCGGCTTTGGCTTAAGAATACAAAGACTTAACCGCGTGTCATCTCGTGCATATTGTAACAGTTTACCGGGAGGGCTTTTATGCTTTCTGAGTGATGAGTTACGAGACGCTGTTACAAAAGATTGTTATGGATTCTAAGCTTAATTTGTGGAAGCGTTTAGTTGAGTTGTAATTCTTAAACTTTCTTATATATACATTTAGATAATAAGTAACTAAGTTTTTAGTACTTGCGTATTGATTCTAAAATGTAATTTGATGTGATTTTTGTCCATCGTTTGTAGTTTTATTGTTGTATAGAATGTTTTTGGTATAGGAAACATACCTACTGCCTTCTACACGTCAGCCACGTGTACAAAATCTTTGTCATCTTTGGTCTAACTAAGCAGATTGTTCCACAAATATAGCATAGAAGGTAAGCCTACAAGGTAGTTTTGAACTTATTTTAATTGCTTATGTTTTCCGTTTAGAGGAGAGAAAGAAAGATGTGACTTCCTAATAGCGGTATTTTATTCTTCACTTTATGACAGCATCTTAACTTCTGTGCTCTTAACTCAACTCACCAGTTACCTTTCACTATAGCTATGCGAAAAACCAATTGCTATAAAAGCAATTACTATAAAATGATTAAGAGCTTCCAATCCGTTCCGATGCAAGTGCATAAAAACTAATTAATTTAAATTGCATTGAAATTGAGAAGGTATCAAATTGATGATTGTATGAATGTCCGATGATTATAGGTAGGTAGTGGTTGTAATTGCTATGGAAAGTATCCTCGCAACATTTTGATTAATATCGGAATTCATCACACTGGTACCTACTGACTTTAGTAATATCTGGTGACATGGGACAAGGGCAGGAATATGACGAAGATGACATCCTCTTTCTACATTCTTTTTCTTTTATCGCATCGGTATCTACACCTATATTAATAAAACTTATGAGTTATGCCTTGGTAAAATACTCGTAATAGCCAGTCAGCAAGATGGTAGCGGGGCTGACTGCGAAGCCTGTCCCTACTCGTGTCTTTAAGAGGCATGGATTTGTTTCGTTCTCCTAAAAAAACGAAATACCAATGAAATTATTTTAAATGCACCTATGGGATGCAAATTTTCTATATACGTATCCGATAGGCCAGTTTTTGCGTGAATATATAGAATTAAAACTGTTTATAAACATCGCTGTATGTACATAATTCGGATAGCTTTTATTTTGCAAAAATCAGTGACTATGGTTTTAATGTTCTCTTTATGCACATATTTTAGTATCGTTTATTCCTATTAATTCAGATACTTTGGGCAATAAAGGTAATTTTTTCCATGCTATCATTTCGTGCATTGCAAAACTAAACAATTTTTTTCTGTTTTATGAGTTTTTGCAACTTTTTTGCCCATTGTTTCAAGGCCCTTTCATGTATAGCGGGAGCCGCTATAAAATGATTTTATAAATTTTCAGCGAACTGCAGAAACATTATTTTTCAAAACAACATTCTTCATCTCAAATTGAATTTTTGGATTTCAATTTGGGGATGTCGAGACAACAATTGTAGCTGATTTGTTGCGAGCAAGACAAATTGTTGACAAAGTAATAGAAAATGTCTACCTCTAACTCATTATCTACCTCTTACTCGTGGGAGACGAAAAATAAATGGAAAACATAACATTCTGATGGACCTCATTCATAATCAAAATAATATCTAGTACTCATATTTTAATGTCAAAGTAAAATTTCTATAATAATGTACAGGAATATTAATTCTAAAGAGAATCTTCTAATTAATTAAAATCATCCATTTCCATCTTAGTCAAAAGTCGCTATTTTGGATCAAAAGGTCACCACCGACGAAAACTAATATTTTTACGAATATAAATTAGTCGTGAAGATCAAACAAAAATAAAATAAACAAGTAACACAAAAACAAATTTACAACCACAAATCAACGACCAATTATCATAACATAATTTGCCAACAAAACAAAATTGTAACCAGCATAATAATGACGGATAGAAACGTCAAAAGGAGAAGAAAAAAAATCATTACTTTTTTTTACAAAAAAAGAAACTGCTTTGTTTACAACGATACTCATAAACGCATCGGTCTGTAGAAATTTTAATGAGTCCACCACTAGATTTTGCTGTATTTTTTATCTGTACAATATTATGATTGCAATGGTGAGTGGGGAATATTGCACAATATTTTGGTTCATCCCTTTGATGTGCGCGTTTATGCGACGCGCGGGATTAATGAATCCCTTGAAGCTCTTTGGGTTGTGTGAATTGAGTTTCATATATTATGTTGTGTTTTAATTAATGATGTTATTTTACTGATAGATTTGACTAAAATAATAGTACCTTTTGCAATATTTTATCAACACGTGAAGTGAGAATATAGTGTGAAAGTTAGGAGCAATCAAACTGAGTAACGTGCAAGTTGTACGGACCCTAGTTGTATCAATGTATTTTGTAAACAGAATTATGTATTGTACCTACTAACTTTTCATTGTGTGGTGGAGAAAATAAACGTTTTTTATTATTATTATTTCCTTTATTTCATTATTTACATATAAATTATATTTTTAAATATTAGCATATAAAATATAGAAAAACATTTAAAAATATAAAAAATAGTAGCCCACCGGTATCGGGAACAGGGTCCAAGCTACCGGCGGTCAGGGCTCCAGAGAGAGGAACCTCCGAACATTATTATTATTATTATCTTTTGTATGACTGTGCTAGTTTTAGTTCAATCCATTTGAATAATACGTATTTCCATCTACCTTTTTGTTTCATCAAGTTTATCAACAACATAATTTTTATAATCAGTGCGAAATACTTCAGGCAATACATTCTAACTTGAACTATCGCATAATGCCACTTACTACAATACAAAACACCGGCAATCTATTTCCAGTCAACACCAAATGCCTCTCCCCTTTACCTCACCCCAATCTCATTAATTATGTATCTTATACTCCCAACATAATGACATAATTACATACGTATCAACACATAGAAACTCTTTGTACTTAAACATAACGTGGAAATGATCTTTCCACAAATCCTTTTGAAGTTCCAAAATTAGTCCTTGATAAGTTTCGAGTTTGTTATATTATCAAGTAGGAAGAATTTCTGTTATAATGTTATCATTATTATGGAATTATGTGGAGCATCCCACGTTGTTGTTTTAAGTTATATTTCAAAGATTTATTTTCATGGCTTTTAACGGGAGTTTGGGTTTAAAAGGGTTACTATAATATTTATTTGTCCAAACAAAACACTTGAATATAATTAATATCATAGGGCGAAAGTTTAGCACAAAGCAGAACTATGACCAAAAACTGCGACTACGAATTCTAATAAAGACGTTACGAGCACGTTGAACCGATGGTCCCGGCTGTCATTCATGGATCCTTGACAGTTGTTATGGGTGACTACCCGTTACCCCCTTGTTATGACTTGTTGTCAACCATTCGGGCATCCGACTAGAAGCCCGAATGGTTGACAAGAAGTCATAACAACGGGTATCGTATTATCCAGTAACCTCAACATAGATGGGAAAAGGCTGGATGATTGACACCGCTGTTTCAATAACGGTCACTTATTTATAGAAACCCGTTACTCACCAAGTAAGACATCACACACAGGTGGTTCTAAAATCGCGTTATTATATATTCCCTCTGTGACAAAATGCTCGTCATCGATCACGTCAATTCCTTCATACGTTTCTTACGGCGAGTGACGCTGATGTATGAACACGATATATTTCTGTAACAACCTGTGCACCAGCCTTAATCGAATACAAATAGTGGAAATTGTTTCCCGAATTTCCAATTGTGTGTGTGATTAAAGACGTAATGCTTATTCCAGTCTTATTTATATGTCGATTTAAAATAAAGGTATTGGAATCGTTTTACACAAAAAATCTTTCACACGTGATGATGGGTGCACACATCGGTGTTTCAAGCAGTCAAATACAGTACAAACCTTGCTCTGTATAATTTCGGTGTGTTGTATTTTCATGATATATTAACCTTTTCAATCTAAGATCAACTTTATGATCACGCCTGTATCAGACAGGTGGCTAGGCAGATGTCCTAAATAGTTTAGAAGATATTAATAATTAAATTAATTTAATATTATTAATTAAAAATAAAAATAACATTATTAATTAAATTAAACCGCGACTTCGCCCGCGTAAAATTTTACCCTCCAAATCATCCTCTTAGAGGTGGAATTTTGAAAAACCTACTCTTCATAAAGAACACACCCTCCAAATTTCATGTCTCTAGGACCGGCAGTTTAGCTGTGCGTTGATATATCAGTCGGTCAGGACTTTGAATGTTATATATTTATATAGATTTTATTTCTGATATAGTAGACCGTAACCAGTTTCGTTCAGAATGTGTTTTTCAAAAACTGCCCCATAATAGTCGAATAATAAAAATCTATTGGCAAAGTCAGTCATCAACGAAACCTAGTCAGGTAATACATAAGGCTAGTAAAGTATTGGGATTTTTTTCAGGTAAGTACCAATCCTGCGTTCGCCATATAGTTTCCAAACAAATATATTTTCGGAAAAATAACTTTAAAACTCACAAATAAAGTTCAGAAAACAATCGCTACAATAAAAAAGTCTGTTAATTTTTATTACCAACACATTCTGAAATAAACTTAATTTGGTTAAATTAACTTAATTTGATCTAGTTAGTAATATAATATAGCGGTCCAGAATTGAAAAGACTTCAAGTTATAGGCTGTGACTTCAACTCTTAGCAAATACTAGCATATTTTTTTATTACATATTTGACTAGCTCAACCTCTAGCTCCTTCCACGTTTACTGATCATAATATATTAACATCTAACCAAAGAATTAATTAAATGAATGAGCGTGTTAATCGGTTTGGTGATGGTCGAAATTCACTAGTAAGTGAATTTCGATCACATACGGGGCAAAAAAAACCATAAAATTGCCATAAAATTGCATAGCGACAATATTGCTTGACGACAAAAATAAATATTCTGGAAAAATAATTAGGAAAAAATACAAAAGCACATCTTTTTATTAAAAATAATCTGCAAAAACCGCTTAAAGAAAAAACCGAGAACATTTCCAATGAGTTTCGCCTTCAAGCTGCCGAAAAAACATTGCACCCGGAAAAACACATTGACAGACTCATACGTAATTCATTAAAACATTCACATCCATTCCGTTTTATGTAAGATAACATACGGAAACCATTTGGACTAAAAAGTGCTGTTTTTTTGCGCAGCAACTTGTTTTTATTACACATCGTAAAAGAATCTCTCTTAGCCAGTGATAAAAGCGCAGCAGGAAAAGATTGGAAGACCCCGAGTCGATGTTCTTTTGTTTTCCAATGGGTGCCGCGTCATCATTATCTGCTTAGCGTTTTCCTAACTATGTTGGGGTCCGCTTCCAGTGTAACCAAATGCTGGTATTCAACTGAATACCAGTATTTAACATGGAACGATTGCCTATAATTATGACCTCCACAATCCAGTGTTTGTTGCTTGAGCATTGAGAATTTTATGTGCATGTGATTGGGCAGAACTATGTACTGTGGAACTATAGCTGTCGGCTGATGATGGTAACGATGAATGTGAAATTATGTGCTTCATGTGAAACGAATACTGAAACCAGTTGAAGGTTTTGCTACTTCTTTTATTCCCTATGGTGTCAACAAAGGAAGTTTGCAGAAAACTACTCTCATAAAGCAATACATATACCTACAGTCTTGGGATAAGTGCCCTGTGAGTTATACTTCGAATAGAAAATATTTGCATACCATCAAAGTCCAAATGGAGGTTGAATGTGTTGTTAAGGTTCTACTTTATTCACAAGAACCAAAGATTCAAAGAAAGTTTTTGTCACCTACAAACTCGATATTCCTACTACCACAATTTACACGCCTCACTGAGGCACGTTCCACATAGGTACAATACACTGCAACCACTACTCTATGCCCCGTATGAGGTCACTGCATGCATTTTAATGAACACAGAGCATCGTCCGTATGCAAACAGACTGAATACGTTGCTCTACTGTTTTGAATAGTGGGGAAAGTTTTTTACTCTATATGTTTTTTTTTTTCAGTAGCCAGTACGAATTTGTACAGGTGAGATTTAGACCCTTATTAACGTGTCAGTGCGACCTGATGAAGGTTCTTATAGTGTACTAGTTTTATATGAATGTTGTTGCTTTTATCTCAGTGTCGTAATAATTATGTAAGTCTGTAAGTTTTTTTTTTTCAGCTAACCTGTAAAGAAAGTATAAACCCTATGCCAAAGAGTCTTCTAATACTTACACATTTTAGGGAATTCACAAGTGATAGTATGTTAAGTATCAAATAATGACATTCTTTTATCCTCAAAACTAAACCAGATGAACTTAGAGACACCTCACAAAAGTAGCTTCAAAACTGTCACCAAACAACATAGCTAAGAGCCTCTTAATTCGGATTATAAATATAACAACTTCGCTTGTTACGTCTTGTCAGTTTTAAGGTAATGAAATTCTCGTACTACGACTTTCAAATGAGATTTCAGAAAATATAGATTTACTTTAGACTTTGTGGGAATTTAAAAGAAAAACGTTTAAAGACTTTAGCTACTTAAAAAATGTTTTTTTTTTTTAAGTTTTGTGAAACCTAATGATGTTTATACAAGTTTCTAGCTTTTCTCACGAACTCACTTCGGGTACTGCAAACTGGTTTCAAACTCGAATGACGCTCTTAGACATGAGATCATTGTCAAATCAGGAACAAACCAAAAAACATTAGAAAATACTCCATGGATGTTGTAAAACTAGGCCTCAATGCGCTGATTGGCGACTAAGGGCTGATTTTACCTCAGATAGATGTCTTTTTTCGGTGGAATAAAATTGACTTCTGACAGTTTTAGTATGGAACAAAATTAAATGTTAAAAATTCATTTATTCGCATGATAGGTACTTATACCAGGTATAAAAACTTGGTCGAATTCACCCTAAGAAGACAAAAATCTAAGTATTAACCCTCTGAAATTTTTTACAACAATTTATAAAAGGATTGACTAGAGTTTTTTTAACAAAACTAATTATAAAATTAGCGTCATGTTCTATGATAGCATTAAACTTCAAACTTCGCGCATAATGTACACAGTAACAACGATCGTCAGTTTTCCAAAGCAACAATATAAAAACACATAGCATAAAAAAGCTCCTCTATAAAATTTTCAACTTTTCCAGTATAACAGCCAGGAAACACAAAAAAAAAACAGAGTGCACACATCCCTCTGTTTTTTTTTGGTTCAGCCAGGCTCAGCATGCTAGACTAACGTAAATCCCACTATATGTAATAGCATTTTTTTTGTTTGCAGATGCGTTGCTTGTCTCCAACACTCACGACTTGGCCAATGTTGACGCAGCGGGTTCGAAATATCGTCTCAACGCGTAAGTTTGATTTTGGACCTTATTATTAGTGCATAAGGTACAATTTAGAGGAGTAAAGTGTAGGAGTCATTCACACACTCCCATTTTCTTTGAAACAAACCCTCAGACTCTCAGTTGACTTTCAACTTTATCCATCAAAGTTAAAGGTTTTATTCCGTTTTAGTGACAATGTTGTACCGTGTTTGTTTCTGCATGGTCATAGAAATGCAAAATTGAAATTTATTACCATTATTTCAAAGTCCTTTTTTGTATGACGCTTAATGGAGTAGTTTAATATTAAAATTTGAATGTGAAGTGAAACAAAAAGTATTGGGGTTTCATGTGAGCGGTTTTGTGTGAATTTTAAAACGCATCTAGTATTTTTTCCGGCGGGTGGTGAATTATTTCGTCACTGAGGGGGATTAATTACAGGATTGGGATTGAGAATTAATGCTTAATGCATTATAAGTTTGCGATGCCGATTTCGGTTAAATTGGGAATCGATCGAGTCACTACACTAAGGTGATAGGTACTTGTTCAATGATAAAGTAGTGGAGTAATTCGGTGGAGATTGTCAAAAAGTAGATGATATCAGAACCAAACTGCTAGCTTGATATTACGAATAAAAAGTTCACATAACATAACATCACGCCTGTATTTCTAGAAGGGTTAGGCAGAGATGCACCTATGGGACACCCACATTTCGCCAGCTATGTTTCAGGCCCATATAATAGAGGGCGAATCTGCTGCCGTCAACCGAGCACAACTCTAGGCTGCTGGCTGTTCCTGAGACATTCCTAATAGCATACCTAATACCACTTTTCCCGACCTGGGCATCGAACCCAGGACCTTATGCTCAGCCCTAACATTGTTGAGCTAAGGTCCACTTTATCTTCAAACTGCACTGTGGATGGTTAATCTGTCATCTCGCGTCTTGCCATTACTTTTGTGGTCTGCTCTGATGTCGCTTTTCTGAGTGAAAAATCCAAAAAAATCAATAGCTACATTACACATACACAATATATAAAGCAAGTCAACGTGAAGAAATCCTCGGAACAGTGAGGTCGCTCCGTGAAGCCTGCGAAGCTCCCAGGAAGCTTCTGTGCTTTTGGGCGAAGCTAGGCTGGCTCTGCTAGCCAGAATCCCTACGCACAACGGACCAAATGGGAGTCTAAGTGCGGAAAAGGGAGCCCCATCATCATCATCATCATCATATATAAAGCAAGATTAAAGATAGATAAAGCTTTTATTTTAACCCTAAAGCTGCATAAAAGTAAACCTTTGTTTCCTTCTTTTGTTATCAGAACTTTTTGACGATTTCTAACACTTGAAATATAAAGGGGAATTATTCTCTTGAAATAAACTTAGTTGATTGCCAGATAAGATCATAAATTTTACCACCTTGTTAATTTAAATATTTGCTGTGCCCATGTATAATTTATGTACTAAACCTAAGCAGAAAACATAATATCTGTAAAGTAAGAATTAAAACGTACTATGCGCGCCAACTAAGAATAGTACTGTCAAGACGCCATTTTGTTCTGCAATACTCTCGAACTTCATTAACAATTAACAAAGCGTAAGGTGTGCAAAAAAATAACTAAAGAAAAATTATAAATTCAGTTTAATTTTTGTTCACTTTTTTGGTATTTCTAATCAATTTTACGCCAAATTAATTATACATGAGTAGGATTTGGGATAGGAGCAAAATGGCGACATATTAGGGTGACCAGTAGCATTTCGTGAAGTTAATTAGGTATAGGTGAATTATTTTTTAATTAATACTGTTTCCATATATTATTAATTTATCCAAAATTATCTATTTATGGAATTCAAGAATAACATTTTATAAAAATTAATTTAAATAATAATAAAATCATCATCATTTCTTTATGTATTTTACTGTGTGTACATAAATAATAAAATAAATAAATACCTAAATAAAATCTATGAATAAAAAAATATAACTTTTTTTTTTATTTATTTTTTTGCTGTCAGTACTAATTTGACAGTTATCGTGTGAAGTTGGCAGCAAGCGCGATCCTATTCTTAGTTGGCTCGCATAGTATACAACTTATAAGCACACAGACCGACATACGAAGGAGCTCGTGGGTTGTGGAAGTCAGAAAGGTGGCAACTCCATGTAAAATACTGATATTCAGCTGCATGACTGCATCAGGTTAGACTGGAAGCCGACCCCAATATAGTTGAAGGAAAAGGATAAGCAAATGATGATGAAACAGACAGATAATCAGACAAAGAGTCGTAACATTTATAAAATCTAATTTAAAATATCATTTTTTGCAACGTATTAAATGTCCGCTTTGCTAATAAAGATTCGATTTTTAAAGCAATAAAGTAGACAAAGAAAGTAACAATATCAGTTCGACACTCGTCTGAGTGAAGATTCAAGCTGGACGCACAACTAGCGAGCGTACGGTGCAGCGGTGTGGGGTAACGTACAGTTGTGGAAGAAAGCAGTAGAAGAAATGTATTTTGTAAAAACAAAACCAGCTGTGTCCGCGGCTCCACTTCTTTGCGAGATTAACCAAACCTCACAAACAAAACATTAATGTCTGTGAGTAAGTTTGGATGTATTGAAGCGTCAATAATGTTATTTTTACATTTACAATATGTACGATCCCGTTCATTGATCTTTAATTTACTTCTCACGAGTATTTAAGAAAAGAAAACAACGCTATTAAAAAAGTGTAGTTTACCGAGACGGAAGACAAAAGGAACTTCATATCGTGACCAAACTGATGATTTTGATAGTAAAGCTGGTTGCCTAAAATGCGACTATTGTCACACCAAAAAACCTGTAATGCATTTGAATAACATAATTCCACACAAAATCCGCAACTAAAAGAAATAAATTTCCATTAATATCCTGAACACTATCCAGCAACACATTTAAAGCGGGCAATGGACCATAAAACAGAGCACAGAATAAAGTCCTTTCCGCTCGAACGCTAACACTGTTCTACACAACCGTACCAGCCTGTAAGCCGATTGGAAAAAGTTGCGAACTCGACTTTGCCTGGTAATAGGATTTACCTAGGTTCTATTTATTTTTTTATTTATTTTTTATTTATTTACTTTAGGATCTCCAACAAAAGATATACACTAAACATTACATAGTTAATGGACGACAAAGTATTTGGTAGGTGTACTCTTTCAATTATAGGAGACCACAGCATGCACAATAAAATTGACAACTAAGCTAACAAATTAAATACCTAATACATAATAAAAGAAAACATTTTGACAGGGAACATGAAAATAATAAATTCTGTTAAATATTAAAACATAGAATAATAAAATATCTAACATTAAGATAAATGAAGAAAAGAAGAAAAAAAAAAAAAAAAACATTCACAATAAATTTTCAAGAGATTTCTTATATTTAACAAGAGATTGGCTAATGTCTAACTCTGTAGTTTTAGCCAGCATATTGTATTGCCTACAAAGTCTTGGTACAGCGGCGTAATGACCCAGGTTTGTTTTGGAGCCTGTGATGTTGAATAAATTATAAGTATTAGACCTGGGAATCCGAGTTGGAATTTTAATTCCTAGTGAGCCCAAGAGTTCACTGCAGTCTATCGATCCATTCAATATCTTGTGAATGATAAAGAAGCCCAGTTTTGTCCTACGACTAGCTAGTGTTTCCATATTATAGTGTCTCAATCTTTCAGTGTAGCTGGTTAGTTGTTTAGCCAAGTGATCTCCATAGCATAGATGGTAAAGGAACCTCTTTTGCACACTCTCTAATCGCTTGGTGTAAACCTCATAATGCGGATTCCATACCACTGAACCATATTCCAAGATTGGACGGACTAGAGTGTTATACAGTTTTATTTTAGTAGATGCTCTTTTAAATTCTTTGCTATTTCGCAAAACAAATCCCAGTACCTTAAAAGATCTTGATACAACATTCAGAATGTGCACATCGAACTTCAGCGCTTGGTCAAGTTGAACACCAAGGTCGCGAACATTGCTCAATTTTTTTACTTCTACTCCCTCGATGTAGTATTTATTCTCTAAGGCTTTTTTATTACGGGTGAACTGGATGTAATGACATTTACTAATATTTAAAAGCATTTTGTTTTCTTTGCACCAGTTTGCAAGTCTGTTGATGTCGTCCTGAAGCATATTAGAGTCCAAGCTACACTGAATCGGCTTCATTATCTTTAAGTCGTCAGCAAATAAATAGAAACGGGAGTGTTTGAAGCATTCGGTTATGTCGTTGATAAAAACGTTAAAAAGAATCGGACCCAAATGCGATCCTTGCGGAATTCCGGAGGTTGCCAGATAGCTGTCAGAGAAATAACCGTTAACTACCACTTTTGAATCTCTATTTTCCAGGTAAGATTTAAACCACCCTATCAAAGTTCCGCCTACGCCCAATTGATGCAATTTATTGATAAGAAGGCAGTGATCTACTTTATCAAATGCCTTGCTAAAATCTGTATATATGGCATCTACTGGAATACGGTTGTCAAGACATTTAGATAAAGCCGATGTAAAACATAATAGGTTAGTATTGGTCGACCTGGATTTAACGAAACCATGCTGATATTCAGTAATGTGATGTTTAAGGTACCACATCAGATGTTTGCTAACAAGTTTTTCAAATAGTTTCCCAAATGTTACTAGTATTGAGATTGGCCTATAATTAGCCACTAAATGCTTTTCCCCAGATTTAAATATGGGTATTACTAGAGCTTCTTTCCAGGTATCTGGAAAGATACTATCGCGCAAAGATCTATTGAAGATGGTTTGTAGTGGTAATACTAAGGCCTTTGCACAGCGTTTTATAAATAAAGGAGGAATACCATCACAACCCGCGCCTTTAGTTTCGTCTAATCCATTTAATTCACGGTATATTTCGGTACTATCGAATTGTAGATTACACAGTGCCGCAGACGTAAGAGAATAATCAGTGTTCGTGAGACTTGGATTATCTGTAGGGGCACTAAATGTACTTGCGAAACTTTCTCCAAACATATTACAGATATCCCTTCCGCCTGATGCAATTTTATTGTTGTGAGACATTTGTGCCGGATATGTACTGCTACCTTTTCTTTTATTTTTAACAAAGGACCAAAATGTCTTAGGGTTTTTAGTAATGCTGTCTTCCATATTTGAAATATATTTCTTATAGCATGTTGATCTCAGAACATTGCATTCATCCCGTAGTCTTTCGAAAAACTCCCGGTCCAATGGATTTTTATACTTTTTCAAGCGAATGTGGTATTTGTACTTCTCTCTAAGAAGTCGTATGAGATCACGTGAGTACCAAGGTGGATATTTGTTACTTGTCGTATTTTTCATAGGGATACATTCTGTAATAGTTTGTTTTAATAAGTTATAGAAAACGTCCACCATATCGTTAACAGTAGTACAGTTTTCGAACTCACTTTCCCACTCAATTGCTAACAAGTGACGCAGAACATTCTCATAATCTGCTCGAAGAAAGTTCGGTTTTTGTACTTTTTGAGCTTCCAAAAAACGTTCCGCCTGCACTGGCAGATTAAACTCTAGCGGGGGGTGTAAAGGGTCCTCTTTTGATAAACTGTAGGTACAACGAGCTAAGTCCGTTATGGAAGTATTACAGAGTATTAAATCTAATATTTTCGACTTATTATTTAGGATACTATTGTATTGACTAAGACCATTTATGTTCAATAATTCAGATAGTATCGCATTGATATCCGTGTTTCTGGGTTCAGGGTACAAGTATATATGGTCACTATTTGTGAGCCACGTGATATTAGCGAGATTAAAGTCTCCCAAAATCAACATTTCTTCATTTTTATTGAATACATTCTGTACATTTTTGGTAAACAACTCTAGTGTGTCACAATGAATTGGTGGCGGTAGGTATACTCCGCAGATGTATAGTTTATTATTATTTTTTGGGCTAATATCAACGCTTATCCACAAATCTTCTATTTCGCTTTCTAAGTGGGATAATCGACATGATTTCAGAGTTTTTGAGATGGCAATTAAAACACCTCCTCCGTCTTTACGAGTTTTATATCTACTTGATTCACGATCGCGCCTGTAAACTATGTATCTATCGTCAAACAACTCAGAATCATAGACACCACTGTTTAACCAAGTCTCTGTTAGCACTATAATGTCGTAATTATGAGTAGAAATGTTATGGTAAAAGTCCATCGTTTTGGTTTTTAAGCCTCGTACATTTTGATAGTATACATGTACTGGATAGTTGAATGTGACTAGATAAAAACAATAGGAACTTGCCACGTAATACATACTTAATAAAACTATACTAATGATTTTAACATATCTAAGCTTTTGATTGCAATTCGTTGCGAAGACTCGTCTTTTTTCATGAAGACCTTGCCGTCACGTACCCAGACAAATTTGAAACCAAGTTCTTTTCCGCGGTTCCGAGCCGCGGCATGAATTGATTTATTTTCGCTAGATAGGTGTTCCGTGACGTAAATTGGTTGAGATTTCTCCGCTGCGATACCCAGGTGACTAGTGTTTAGTTTATCTTGGTTGTTGTTTCTGTTATATTTCATTGAGGCGGCAAGGAAGCTGTCTCGCAGACGTCTTCCTTGCCGCCTCAATGAAATATAACAAATATTCTAGAACAAATATTGTGATTCCTTACTGTTTGTTAAGACTTTGGACTTGTTGACGGGAACTTATACAGTTTGAGAAAGATTGGGTCTTTACTTCTAGTGTACCACGCCTGTATAGATACAGGATTATTGGAAAAACACTAACAACCTCTTAAGAGGTCATTATACTCATCATTGTAAACAACTTTTACTATGGGACCACACCTGAAATCGCGAAAAAAAATCAGCTGTTCCCTACATTTATGTTCGTATAACTCGTCAAAATGTAGGGAACAGCTGATTTTTTTTTCGCTATTTTAGGTTTGGTCCCATAGTAAAAGTAACAACTTTTACTATGAACACATAATGATGAGTACAATGACCTCTTAAGAGGTTGTCAGTGTTTTTCCAATAATCCTGTATAAAATTATAAATAGAGGTACTTTGTATACATATTGTCGTCTTGTGCTATAAGACCGCATATGTAGATTAGTTTTAAATATGGTAACCGTACTCGTACTGAGAATTTTCTTAGAAAAACCCAATAAAACTTTGACCCGTAATATTTCATGGCTTTGATAACCTTATCGAACCCAGGCTTGATGTATCGTTTCACGATTCATTAATGTAAGTAGAGCAAAACAGTACATTTAGGTCTATAAAAAGCGTTGATTATTTTCTAACTAAGAATTTTCTGTTTTCAGATTAGAAAGCCGAAGATTAGGGCATAATGGTAAGTCTTTATGAACATTTTATTATTATAATGTAAGTATTTCGTAGCTTTAATATATCATACCTATGTTCTAACAATAGATAAAACCATCCATCCTTCAGCTATGACAGGTATTTTAACAATATTATTAAAATCAGTTCTTCGGGAAGCCTACTTTAGGCTGAGATCTACAAACGTTACTTAGCAAGTGCTTGTTCCCGTCTCTATCCTGCAGTAGTAGTTTGACAGTTGGGCGCCAGTGATAGGATTAACGCTTAGCGAACGTACGTGCTATAAGTAATGTTTATAGATATCGGTCTCGGTGCAATCGTTTAGACTAGACAAAACATGGACAAAAATAAAAAATAAATCGCAGTTGATCTTGACATTTCCAACTTACCAAATTCGAAATACCTTCTACGGAGAAAAAAATAAGATTCTCTGTTATTTGTTTAAAAAAAAAGAAAAACTGACTTTGGACCTAACATTGTCTGAGTCGCGAGCAAATACCTAATTCCGTAAAATAGCAAAAGTAGAAAAAAAACATATATTCATAACAAAAAACCCTTTAAGATGTTATGTGTAATATCTACTAATATAATATATCCATAATATGTCCATAATATTTCTTAAAAAACCCTTTGTCAAAAGTTTTGTAGATCTCTTTCACATGAAGTATAAAAAACAGAATTGTGGAAAATATCCTTGTATTACTATGAATCATTGTTTTCTAGAAGAACTTTACTTGAAATTTGATAGCTGGAACAAAATAACCAATTAATTTTGTGGATACGAAAGTTTTTTATTAATGCTTTCCTCTAGTGGAAAAACTTTCACGGGACGACACAATATTGTTTACAAGAATGGTGTTACGATACTTGAAAGTTTGTCCTCTTGAGCAGTCAGCCTCGCTGCCACCTTGCTGACTGGCTACGGTTAATACTTTTACATGAGCTATTTTTATAATATTATTATAATTCGTACTGAAAATAATAATTGTTTGTAGTTGGCCTGATATTGAGAGTTTCTAGGGCTGGACGTACAATTAATAAGTATCGTTACCTACATAAGGAGACCTTTTCAATATTGTTAAAAACTCATAATAGCTAACATGAAAAGCTAAATTTTGTTAAAATTTTGACGTCGCTAAAACTTCGATTTAAGAAGTAGTTCTTAGAGTAAATCGAAGTTTTAACGACGAAAATCAAAATTTTAACAATATTTAGCTTGTCAATAACATAACCCAAAATGCGTCTCATCATATTTTTCACCCAGGTAACATCTTATAGCAAGTTCACCTTAGAATTTTATTCACGAAAAAAGACACTACACACTTTTTATCTACAATGAAAACCAATTTTGACAGCAGTACGTATTCAGTCCATAAAAATTCCCGTCTCTCCTGAACTACAAAACTTCAGCATTCTAGGATAGAAATAAATAAGTTCTTGGTACTGTTAGTACATAATTTGATCTAGGTCGAAACTGTAAAGAGAATAATATCATATTCTGTAATAAAGGTTTTTTCTCCTGAACTACAAAACTTTAGCAATCTAGGATAGAAATAAATTAGTTCTTGGTAATGTTAGTACAGAATTTGGTCTAAGTCGAAACTGTAAATAGAGTAATATCATATTCTGTAATAAAGTTTTTATCGTTACGTCGGCATCAATAACCTTTGTTATGTGCTGGGCTTATGAGTATGTACAATGTACAGTATGTACATAGCTCCATTTTTTTATACCCTTACCCTATTGATATGCTAACAAAATTAATTTTATTAAACAAGAGAAAATTATTTTATAAAATTAGAAATCATAATAACAGAATTTTAATTACCCTATTATTGTTACAGGTAGAATAACATAGAATATAATAATAATTTAATATTACGTAATATGTAGGTACTAACAGTTATTTCTTAGACCAACTTATTGAGACAGACTAATCAAAACCATTATTATTGTTATGGTCTTAATATTCAAGAATCAATGGTACATCGAGACATTTTATGTTATTATGCTTTGGAATGGGCAACTAGCTTCATTTTATTTTTGACTGACCGACTTCTTGACAATTCAAAAGTGCCTGTAAATGGTTTAATTGAAATAAATGCTTTGAGTTTGAGTTTGAGTTAAGATTTTATCTAGCACTGGTGTACTACATAGATAAAAACAAACCTAACCAAAATATCTAAAAAAGATGATCATTAAGGAGATCAACATGAAACTTCAACAATTCCGCCGTTGATCTACCTTTAAATCCGCATTTTTATTTCCTCCGACTCAAGTTTCAAGCCAGTTTGAACTGCATAAATCTGGTTAGATTTAGCGAGAGCCGGATTTCGGCGGTCGTTACCGAATCGAATGACGAACTTTACTTGAAAGGAGTTGATTTCAATTGTTTCTTTGGGAGGAAAATTAAAAGTTTATGTTAAAAGGAAATTATTTACTGACACTAAAATTGTAAAAAAAAATAAGAAGTTACTTATTAATGTAACCATTTATGCACACATATTGAAGAAAGGAACAGAAAAACACGTACAAAGCTGATGCTTATTTCTAAAGAAATCTTTTCCAGTATATATGTATTATGTAGTAGTACTGTGTGTAGTTCCAGTTAGTTACATAGCCGCTTGTAATTAATTGAGTCACTCTTTGAAACAGAGTTAGAAAAAAAGAAAAACTTCAAAAGCATTGGCGGGAGAGCCCATTTTTGTATCTACAAAAATGAAATGACACATTTTCTGCAGAGACTCAAAAGAGTTTCATACGTTTCCTAGAAAACTACAAAATAGCGAACCAACTAACTTACTAATAAAGACCAAAGCATAAAAAACTCACCTCTTATTTATTTCGTTATAATCACGAGTTTCTGGCAAGACTTAATAAAAATCAAAGCTATCGGAAAACTGCTTTAACAAAAATATAACGTGAAACAGGGTTTTCATAAAATGCACTCGAGCGTAAAAAACGTTCGCGAAATATTCAACGTAGCATAACAATCGATACATATACGAAATTACAAACACGGCTAAGTCTCGAATTTATGTAGAACTGCATAATCTGGATAAAACCACTCTGGGCCGGATTTCGGCGCTGGCTACCGGCTAACGGCCAATCAGAGCACGCTAATCCCAATTAGTATAAGCCTTATGTTATTGTCGGAAACACTTATCATTTAATCAAACAATGTAATTGCGTGATTACAGTTAATTTAGATTCACTTTAATTACTTTTTACGTAATTAATGTTAAGTGTGTACTTGATGTGGTACGAAATAAAAGTATTTTCCGGCTGAGGAGTAATTAAATAATTATTCTATTACGCTTTAGGCAGGATGCCTCATTTTTCAGTAACAGTTTTAAGAGTAAAAGAAAATTTAAAGTAGCTAAATGTTCATGCAAAACTCGTAATTCTTTTTAATGAATAATTAAGAACATTTCAACTGTTATTAAGATCCTCGATCCGATCTCGCTTTAGAAGTACTCATAACACTTCAGTATAACTTTTGAAATACTCAATTCTCTTTTTGGCGTAGGCGTCCAAAATTCCCAAACACATTTTACGCCCGTCGCTCTAAACCACAGGCTTACATGGAACATCTAGCATAAATAAGTACCACCAATTTGTTCAGTAAACGTCACTGTGTTCTAAATTTATGCGTGGGCACAATTACTACGCAAACGAAATTAGACAGCGGACTGTCGTAGTGGCGTGTTGTCGTAGTATGGGTCGGCGCACACAAAACACTTTAATGTGCGTTTAATAAATCACTAAATTTATGAGTAATTCCCGGTGACGGTAATGGCTCAACGACACCTCATTTGTGGAAATCAGCAGTTTAGGCTTTATAAACTATATGAAGTACAAACACCGTCTGTAAGACTATAAACACTTCCTTCTAGCTTTTGCCGACCTAAAAATTTACGTCCTGTTAATAAAAAACCGGTTTTCAGAAGTGGTCGTGGAAGCCAGAAAAGCAATTACGCAAAAGATAAAACTAGAGTTTTCTACGTGTCCATAACCGCTTAATGAAACCATTCTTGCAGTCGTCAAACCCATCATGTGTGCGACGAACCTAACGGTTTCCACAGAGGTGTAATATTGCATATTTCTCGCAAGGCAAACGAAATGAGAATGTCGCAGTGTATGTCGAACTAGCTGCTGCCCGCGACGTCGTCTGCGTGAAGGCTCTACAGCACCAAAAATACCTAAGATGCCAGTGTCGCTATAGCATTATAAGTAAACAACTTTTAAAATAGCATTAAAATATAAGTTTTTTTGCAAGTGAAGCAAGTGAAGAGAGTTATATGGGAATCCTGCTGAGTTCAGTCATAAGATGTGACTTAAGGAAATAGAGAAAATAATGCAGGAATACATTCCAGGACACAAAAGAGTAAAAATACGTGCAAAGGTATCATACCTTACAACACTTTCCTATAAACTACGTTGGTAGTTATGCTGCCAGGAGCCAAAATGTAAAGAGAGTCAGGACTGGTGACGCGGGAGCAAGCGACGTACAATTGCCCGTGTGAGAAGCAAATCGTCCTGAGGTCGACACCCGCTGCCCTCAGTGTCTGCCCCTGCGACTTATTGATGGTCATCGCGAAGCAAACACTCACGGGGAACTGTACGCGCTTGAACTGGAACGGGAAGTTATGAGGTATGAGGGGAATGCGTGGTATAAATACTGCCTCGCCGACGCCACAACCCGTAAGAATTTCCGCCTCAATGGTGTGTCTGTGGAGCGAGATGATTTTAAGGCGGGTCCCGTTACAAAACTTCGAAGGAGATAGGTTCCGAAGAAGCATAATCGGGCCGACCTTTAGCTTGATGGTATGCGCTGGAAGTCAACTTGCTGACAGGGAGTTCAGAAATCCCACGGGATAATGTGTGGCGTCATCTTGCTCGATAACAGTGTTTATCGAGGTGTAGACCACTTCATTCCCCTCATTTTCCGAGAGAATGCATTCGTTAATTGCTGCAGCCGGATCATTTTTGGGCGTCAAAATGGCCCGCTCACACACCCAAGAATTCTGCTGGTGCGGTAAACGACTGATGTACACACAGCGAATGAGTTCTTCTAAGCTGGATACCACTCTACCGAGAGACTCTGGAAGCACCACCTGTCCACCTCCCTCTTCTGGTAGAGTGCCTTCGCCAAGACTTAGAAGGACATCGAAGAATTCTTGAGCACGTGCATTGCCGCCGAGTCGAGCTCTCATATTAATGGTCAAACGCAGCGTACGAACTCGTGACCATAACGTAGATCGTTTCAACGACGCATTCACCTCGTCAGCCCTCGATTCCCGCGTCACCACGGGAAGCTTTTGCCGGAAATCGCCACTGAACAGAACTGTGACACCACCCATCAAATGTTCGTTCCTGCACATGTCGTGCAGGATTCTGTCCACGGCCTCAACTGCCTTCCTATTGGCCATCGTATACTCATCCCATACGATCAGAGAGCAATCCTTGAGCACGTGTCCCTTGTCGCTGTTACGTGACACACCACAAACAGGCGTTTCGGCGCTCTCTAAACCGATGGGAATTTTAAACATGGCATGTGCTGTCTTGCCACTCGGAAGCAGTGTGGCAGCGATTCCCGACGACGCTACAGCAATAGCAATTTTGCCTTACCTACTGACCTCTGCAAGTATGCCAGTGGTAACAAATGTTTTTCCTGTTCCACCAGGAGCATCCAAGAAAAACATTTTACCCTGGTTTTGCCCAATGCTTTCAAGGACGGTGTCATAAATTTGTTTTTGCTCTGAAAAGAACAAAGCGAAATGGTCATTTCGTATGGTGTTCATTTCGCCCGGATCGTAATTTGTCTCTGCGTTATACTCCCGATTTCCACGGTCTTGATGCGGTGATGATTGGGGAGCTGGTAACCCATATTCGATCAGTGGATTGCCGCCGATAGAAATGACCACATCTTGAAGTGAACTGAGACAGGTGTTCAGCATGCGTTCATCAGTTACTTCGACTTCGTCTCTAGTAGCACGCCTCAAAGCTCGTAGAAAATCTTCAGACAGATGATGGCGATACTTCTCCCACAAAGCTACCGGGTTCGCGACTCCGCAAAACACCAAGATGACGGCGAACAGATGACGCATGCGGCTGGGACTGTCACTGACGCTCGCCTCCGCGAGGGTGTCATCCCAATTTTGGTCACCGTCGAGAAGGTGACGTTTTACATCACATTTAAGTTTATAATTAGGTATACGACATGAATTATATATAAAAATAATAATAATGAATTAATTAATTTAATATATATTACCAAGCAATAATCACACAGATAAATACCGAACAAAAGTATTAACAGTCAATGTTTATTTTGTAGTAACAACATGAAATTGATGAAGAAATGATCATCATCAATGAACATAACTTTTTTGTAAAACTTAACACCGCATTTTTTTTTATTGTCTTTCTCAACTCTGCTCAAGATTTTGAGGGTTTTGTTGGACCTTGAATTTGTCAAAACGAACTATACGATACAACTTTTATGAAGAAAATGCACATTACCATCTATGAATTTTAAGAATAACTAACTACTAACCTCGCCAACATGATCAAATTTAAATTATTAATTTCCAAAAATTGTTAACATGTAACTTGATTTGATTTTTATGAAATCTCATAGATGGCGCTGCTTCTAAATTTTCTTTGTACTACTAACCTTAATTCAACTATGTTTCTCTGCCCAAGTTACTTAAATGGCGTAGTTTTTTTAGTGTAAAGCTAGATAATAGCATGGCTTACTCAAAAACAACATTTAAATATGCGTCGTTAGATTACACGCTGTCACAGAATGCGTAAGAAAAATATAGATTCACAGCTCCTCCCCCGTAGGTGATAGCGTGATAATATGTAGCCTATATGTTGACCCGACCTCTTAGTAATATTCATGCAAAATTTGATGTAAATCCATGCAGCACTTTTTGAGATTAGCCCGGACATACATACAGACAATCAGACAAACAGACAAAAATTCTAAAAACTATATTTTCGGCTTCGAAATCGATTGTAGATCACGCCCCAAGTATTCTTTTTAAAAAATATTCAATGTACAGTTTTGACTTTCCTACGATTTTATTATATGTATAGATGAGACATGAACCACTGTAGCTGATGACGTATAGTTCTATAAGCGAGATATGTATTTTAGTGTAGTTTCTGCTGCCGTTTGCTTCGTGCATTCAAAATGGTTATAGTTCTGTGGTTTCTGAGTGACGATTTGAATGAAATACATTAGGTAAAGGGTTAACCACAGCCTAGTCATTTGCAAAGTATGTTGGAAAAAAAAAATAGAAAATAGTTGGATTGGTTGTTTAACTGGGTCAACCATTTTTGGGGAAGTCTTATGTGTGCACTGTGTGCAGCAGTCGGTCAGTATTGTATTGCAACCTATATACCTAGCATGTATTCTTTTTCACTCAATTAATACATTTACATTTAAGAATAAATAGCTCATAATCATCATCAGCCCGAGGCCTCTCCAATCGAGTGCTATTCATGCCATTGTAAAAATTTTGGCCAGCCAGAAAGCGGAATAATTGCCCAAAAGCGGACAATCGCTTTCAAAGCGTGAATTCTACACTTTCAACAGGATTAACATAATCTTTTCGGTAGCTTATGTCAATCCCATAAATTTTTGACTTTTTCATTATCGTTATCGCCGATAGAATATCAGTATCACCACTTATTGAGGCTTGAAATGCACCTCAAGCGATCGGTGAACCCCAAAGATCCGCGTCTTCAATCGTTCGGGCCGCCAAGACCTCGAAATCCTAACTATTCAAATTGGCAATTTGCCACCTGGCTTACAGGATGTATCTCTCCAAATTGTTCATTGTAATGGTTGGGGAACACCCTTATTCAACTGTCGACATTGGTGATATGTTATGCAATGTTTGCATGCCTTGCACAGGGTATGTTCCTAAAAATTGTTGGAAACTAGCTAGCTAAAAATTACTGTGATGTTACGCATAGAGATTGGACTAGTCATGTTCAATATAATAGTTAGCTTATGGCTAGCCTTTTCCCAACAATTTTGGGGTCAGCTTTCAGTCTAACTAGATGCAGCTTAATATTTTACATGGAGCGACTGCCTATCTTAAGAAACTATCTAGGTGAAGTCGTCGCCCGTTTTTGCGACGCGCCGTGTATCGGTCCATAATCGGTGTGCTTTCGCTTAAAACTACTTTCGGCACACCCAATGCCATGAATTATTATAACCATCAAACTCAAACTCAAAGCATTTATTTCAATTAAACCAATTACAGGCACTTTTGAATTGTCAAGGGGTCGGTCAGTCAGAAAGATGAAGCTAGTTGCCCATTCCAAAGCGTAGGTACCTATGGAGAAGAACGGGCAAGAAACTCCATGGACACTCTTTTAAATCAAAATAATATGTTTAATATTGTACTCGGTTTAATGGCTCGTGTGTACGTGGCTCGACACGTACGCGTGTCGATCTCCGGTTCACTTACTATGAGATTGATGATACTATCTCGCTGACTCGGTAGCTATTCCATTGAAATGTGTAGTGTTGAGTGATTATGTGTTTCTTTGTAAATGTTTTGGGGATGTATAGCCTACAATGTGTCCTGTATTGTAATCTGACATGATTTTGATCGTATTACGTTTATTTATAATTATTATTAACTAGCTTCCACTTCATCCGTGTGGAAGTCACATTAAAAATATCCTGTGACACTCGGCAATAATGTAGCTCTCTATGATTTTTGAAATCGGATCAGTACCTTCAGCGATTACTTTTTTCAAATAAACTATTTTACTTTAGATATATAATATCAGGTGATTGGTGTTCAAAATAAAACCACTACTTTACGGGTTGATGTATATCATGGCTGCAAAGCCAATAATGAAAGTACATTTCACCTTTTATAGTCTTCGACATAGCTTAAACATTAATAAATTGACACAGTCACGTTTCTCATCCCATTTAACTCCGTATATTATGTTAATATAACTCGTCAGCACACAAGCCGCCACGTTATGTAATGCTCCATGGGATCGGAGTGCGTCAGCGATGCACTGACGAACCTTAATTTATACAATAGTGTTACTTAGTGGTTTATCAAATCTACTTAAGAGGTTGCATTTTGATAGTTGGCAACGCCGCATATAGCTGTCAAATATTTCACTGTTTTGACTAATAATTATTCAACATCGTTTTAGTATAATAAATTGATTATAAATTGCAATAATTAATATCGTAACAACCAGTCTTATTTTTTTAGTTTTTCTATTCAAAAATGTCTGGATTTGTGCTCAGTAATAGGATCGACCTGTATATAACTGGCAAAGATCAAGCTATGCTTTCAAGTTACGGTGATGATTTATAATTATGTGTTAAAAGTAATTATACGCTTAACGTTGTCGGTTCGTTATTACAAGACGAGATCCCTCCGTGCCTTGGAAAGCACGTTTAGCGGTTCCCAAAAGTCTGACAACCAGTCTTACCAAGGGGTACCGTGTTAACCAGTTACTGTGTAGTGGAGGACAGTCTGTTACTCCATGTAAAATACTGGTATTCAGTTACATCCCGTAAGGTGAATCCTACAATATCGCTCGCGAAATTCAAAATGTCTTACGTTTTTGCAAGGAAAATTGAATTTTGCGGGCCCTTACATAAGGTTCTCGACTTCACGATTCAGAAGCTGATTGTTAGTAACGCGGACAAAAAAAAATTACGAGAAAAATATACTGCTTTAAGTGGTTTTTGAAAGCACAGATGTTTGGACGGAAATTAAAACTGATTGTTGTGGAAAATAAATCGAGAATTTCGAATTATAGCATCAATCAATGTTTCGTATACATGTAGATATCGAATCTCTGAAAGAAATGCTATATAGTAAACTTTTGCTTGCTAGGTACTCTGCTTTTTTATTTAAATAAATATAAACAGATTTATGAACAGGGACGAAGTAAAAGAAGTAGGTAGGTATTTAAGAATCGTAGCACCGGCCTTATTTAGTAGAACAGTTAATGACATAATATTTGTCAAAAGAAATACATAATTGGCACATTTTCCCGACAAACTAGTAAAAAGAAACATGTAAAAATATCAGATTGTCAAATTGTCTACACCAAAACTTCGATTATATGAATAATAAAAATTACTCGTAATTAATAATTATAATAATCGATCATAATAATATTCTCATAATTATTTATTATTCTTTAAAGATCTCATAATTATTTTGCATTCGAGAACAAAGTATTACATTAAGGATACTTATTAAAAATGTGTACCGACCACGAGAAACAAAATAAACAACTCAAACAACGCAATTTAATTTAAAAATAAAACAACATCATTTTAATTCTGATGAACGAAACCTTATTTATTTATGAAACAATTCTTTTTTGCATGTTGTAATAATGTACAAGCTGCAGAGGTAAAATACGTATTTTTATTAAATTTTAAACCTATCTTTTATTTATGCGAGAAACGGTGTATGTAGTTGTCTGTAATCAGTGGTATAGTCGACCTCGTAATTGCTTTATCACCCTAAGGTTGAATTTCACTTGCACGATATAAAATGACAGATAGATAGTTTTCATTCAGTGGGAATTAATGTCAAAAGTGAAAAAGCAATTACGAGGTCGACTTTACAAATTACAAATAGGTACTTCAAATATAAATTATCCTCAATTACTTTCAAAAGCACTCAATACAAAGAAACAACCCCGCACACCACATTGTCGTACATAATATAAATCACACCTTCCACGAAATAATTCCAACAAATAGCACTGAATACATCATGAACACAAGTTTGATATCACAATTATTCTGCTGCACTAACATTCATTAGTAGATTGGTGGATCACATATAAATATTTAGCAATGTTCTAATACATTAGGCGGTAGACGTTCTCCTGCATTATGTATCAGTAGGTGTGTGGGAAGCGGCCTGCTACCGTTCGCAATTGTTTTAGTGGGGTTTGAAGTATAAAGAAACAGTATATAAAACTTTAGGCTGATTCCATTCCGAATTTTCTTGGTGACCAAATAAAAATTCATAATTGTTTGATGGCTTCAAACTTTGTGTGTTTTGTGTAAGTTTCATTTTATTTATTCGCGCGACTGTACTTTATTATTATAAACATGCTCTTTCTTTTTTAAGATATTCTGTCCCACTACTGGGCAAAGATCCCCCTATACCTTGATGATGATGATGATGATGATGATGGGGCTCCCTTTTCCGCACTTAGACTCCCATTTGGTCCGTTGTGCGTAGGGATTCTGGCTAAGAAAGCCAGCCTAGCTCCGCCCAAAAGCACAGAAGCTTCCTGGGAGCTTAGCAGGCTTCACGGAGCGACCTCACTGTTCCGAGGATTTCTTTACGTTGAGAAGTCACGGCCTCGCATTCCAGGATGACGTGGGCGGCTGATTCCTCGGCGTCAAGGCAGCCCCTGCAGAGGGAGCTGTCCGTGGCGCCTATGTTAAAAAGATGTTTGTTGAGGTGGTTATGGCCCGTAATTGTACCTATTATTATTCTGAGGTTATTTCTACTTAAGCTAAGAAGTTTTTTGGTTAGTCGCGGGTGTACCATTGGTAAAGCCAATTTCGACTGTCTACAGTCTGTTACCCGTGACCATCTGTTGTTATGGAGTTCAGTCGATCTTTGGCGAATCCACGCACGAATTTGTGAGAAAGGCAGAGGGAGAAGTGGGTACGGCCCTAGCACCTCCAAATCAGAGCCTCTCTTCGCAAGTTCATCTGCAGCATCATTGCCCAAGGATCCACTGTGCCCCCTATACCTTTCCATTTATCTTTATCTGCTGCCTTTTCCGACCAATCAGTCAAGAACGAGTCTAGGTCATCGCGTCAGAGTTTCTTAGGCCTGTCTGGATGACGGCGTCCATCTTTAGAGATCATTAGAGAACACAAATAATCAGCAAATATTAATTGCCCTACCCCCGACGAGATGATTTCATCAATAGGTATTTATTATGTCAACTTTCTATAAAATACATATGGAGTGTTGCTTAGGGTGCCACCAGACCGCTATCGGGCGACGTCAATCGACGATAATTATTGTGATATTTTGTGATGCACCTTTATGGAGCACTTTCTTCAAATTAACGGAATAAACAAACAATGTTGTCTGAGACAACGAAAAAATTAAGGAAGTGAAGTGTGTTGTATGTTTGTAACATACACCATACTTCACTCGCCGATATTTACATATAGTGAATAACATATACGTTTATTTCCCAGTAAATAAAACAAGCAGATTGTGATTGAAAGAGGATTTACAAGGATCCCTTGTGTACCATAGATACAGATACATAGAACATATAGGAGCGTCTTAATATTCCGAAGTAGTTCTTTGTTTGATCTCTCTTTGTGTTGGACAGGAATTCAGGATGGGTTTAGTAATTAGTGGACCTTTTTATTTTAGTGATTGTTTAAATTATGCGTTTTAAAAATAGTTCTTATGTGACTTTTTATGTTTTTTTTTTTTTTCTATAAAAAATAAAATATCGTACAATTCCTGAAAGTGTTTTGTTCTGGATGACTACAGGAATTTGTGTACTTCACGGATGAGTGCTAACGCGTGCCCGTATTCCCGCCGTAAGCGGCAGAGGAGGACACCGTGGAGTTTTAGTGGGTTAGAGTCCCACATAACTGCACTATCTCCCCGTGATAGTGCAGAATGCATGAGCATTTCTCCACGTTAAAAAAAAAAAAAAAAAAAAAAGGAATTTGTGTACGCGTTAATATGTTCTAGTATATTTTTGAATTATTTAATTCGTTTAAGACTTTAATTTGACTGAAATCAAAGTTACTGCATGACAGCAAGCTTACCCGTATAAACATTCTAATCTAAATAGTCTAATCATTGCATGATTGTGATCAGACAAAATGCCACGCTTTCCCAACCCCGACGGAAGTATATCATGAAGAGAAGCAGTATCATATAGCAAATGTGTTTTGTTAATAAAACATTATCTCGGTACGATGTCACGCTGAGATAATCAGGTACATAATATGATTTCATCTCATTCTCGGCCATCATATTAATAACTGCAATCTATGAACTAAAAATGTAATACCAGTATTTTATTAAAATCATTCTCCATTTTACTCAAGAATAAAATTAAGAATTTTCTTTCAAATAGTCTTTCGTATAACACCTGCTTGCATCTTCAAACTTTCATAAAACATTTTCTTAAATAAATATAGCGTCTACGAACCGCGTACGTAAGTGCTACGCCGCTACGACGTCTACGAAGGTCTACGAAACTCAACGAATTTTACCACCCAAAATAGTGTTATAGCATTTTATGTTTTAACATTTTATTGAGTCATAAAATGCTATAGCACTAAAATTCGTAAAGTTAATTGGATGTCTAAATGAGTGATCGCTGTTTGTAAAAGAGTGTGTGAAATGGATTTTATCAATCAGTTACATATTTTCTGAGTTTAATGTAACTACCTACCCAAAGGGCTTTGGAAATCGGGGTTTGAACGATTAAAATAAGCGGTCTAAAAGCGACTTTCGTGTGAATACGCAATTACGCGATCATAATAAGCCTATAATGTTCCCACTGCTGGGACGCAGGCCTCCTCTCGGTGTGGGCCGTAATCCACCACGTGGGCCCAGTGCGGGTTGGCAGATGTCACATATCTACGATTTTTTGGTTCTAGGACATGCCGATTTCCTCACGATGTTTTTTGGATGTTTTCACCGTTTAAGAGCAGTGGTGATGAAATAATTTACACAAAGTAAAGCGCCTGTCTGGGTTCAAACCTACGACCTACAACTCGTAAGTCGCGGCCGTTACCACTTGGCCACTACTACTCTCGCGATCGGTTACATACATTAAGACGCATAATCGTGACTTGATAGATCGCACGAGTACATTGTTTTCATATAAACGAGCGCGCTTAAATCAATTATAAATAAATAAACTTTGGGTTTTTTTAAAGTTATTCATGGAAATAATGTACTTGAATGTACTTAGTAATAATTAGAGCGGTTTGACCGCTCTAGTTATTTCTCCATTGTCTGCAAGTAAAATATATCAATAACTTTCTAAGTAACTAAAAACATTATTTTTCATCGTCATAAAACACCGTTTCACCCAGCCAAGTACCTACAAAAAATAACAAAACAAATATGTCAACGCAACGTTCAATCGCGAAAAAATCAAAAGAAAAATAAAACATAACCCACAATCGACAGAAATATAGTAAACGAACTAAATTCCTAGCAACCAACCAATCGAAGTATCGTAGGTACCTACACGAAAAAAATCTTCCCGGAGCAAACTTCCCGGAGGCATTAATCAGGCGTACTTAGTCCGACTCCCGGGATAGCAATAAAACATATCGGCGAACAGTATTGACAATATAATCCGTGTAATTCCGCAGCCGTCCGATATATCAGTTTAGTTTGACAGCCGGCTTACCGCGCGTCAGTTCGGAATGTAGGTACTTATGACATATTGTGGCGCTGTAACTTGAATTGTGACATAAATGGTTATGGGTTATTATTGGTCTTATTAGTGGTATTATCTTTTTAGAGGGGTCCGTGGCTAAATAATAACAGCCGCACAGGTCGATCGATCAGGTTAAGCTATGCTTGCTGCGGTTGGTCTGTGGATGGGTGACCATCTTTACATACTGAGACCCCTCCGTGCCTCGGAGAGCACGTTAAGCCGTTGCTCCCGGCTGTCATTCCTGGATCTTTGACAGTCGTTAAGGGTAGTCAGAAGCCCGAAAGTCTGACAACCAGTCTTACTAAGGAGTATCGTATTACCCAGTAACTGGGTTGTGGAGGTCAGATAGGCAGTCGCTCCATGTAAAATACTGGTATTCAGCTGCATCCGGTTAGACTGGAAGTCGACCCCAACATAGTTGGGAAAAGGCTAGGCAGATGATGAGTGGTATTATCTTTAAAGTATTATAAAATATTTTTTGTAAAACCGACTGCCTATCTGACCTCCACAACCCAGTAACTGGGTAACACAATACCCCTTGGTAAGACTGGTTGTCAGACTTTCGGGCATCTAACTAACTGTAACGACTGTCAAAGATCTACGAATGACAGCCGGGACTAACGTAATTTCCGAGGTACGGACGGGTCTTGATATGTTATGAATACCCATCCACGGACCAACCTTGGAAAGCGTAGCTTTACCTCGACCCCTGCGGCTGTTAATATTTAATTAGACTTAGTAATCAATTGACATAAATGCAATGATGATATAATTATTTATCGCTAAAAAGTGTTTAGTGAATTAAAATAAAGGACTTCTACAGTCAAAATACGCGTAAACTGTTATAATTAAATTATATGAATTGTTCCAGGTACAACATTGACACACTATGAAGATTCAGTGAGATTTGCGACGCAACATTTAGAAAAGTAAGTTTTTTAAGCCTTCACGTTCTCTTTTATTTCTCAGTTCACCTACTTACTCGTTTCTTATTTCATTAGTTTAGAATCACGAGACTATTAAAAAAGTAGTTTTACTTATAACTAATAAATATATCTACTTATCTTGATCCAAGAACCAAGGTAACTTGCTGAAAGTGGGCAGCATCTTGCTCGCAGAACAGAATGATGGCTGATGAGGCCGAAAGTTTCTGGTGTGGTGACCGCCCCTGATTTTCAGCTCCTGGGCTGTGCTCGTGCTATTCATTTGAAACTAGCTAAATAATATTATGACAATCGAATTATTAGTCAAAAGTAAAAGACATACCCATTGATAAACTTACTTTCACATAAAATAAAGTCGTCGTTAAAACTTATCGCTCACTCCATTCTTCCTCAAACATAGTTGCATTCTACTCTCCAGAATATATCACTTTCTATAAATACACAGTGCCTCACAGATTCGTCTTTCCACTTGCGACAGAATTGTCAATATGCATTTACGGAATGGAGGGACCTAAGTGCTAAAGTCACTAGGTGACAGACGAGAACTAGACTATATTGTATATTATATTTGAAATGTCTGTTTGAGGTGAGAAGTCGAAACTTGAGCCACAAGATACAAGCGATGCTTAGTTTGTGGCTCACCGAATCCGTCTCATTGTATTTTTCTTTTGATGAATAAACTTATTATTATTATTCTCAAATTGCTTTTATAGTAAAATCAATAACTGGGATGAATGCTGTAACATTGAATATTTATGTTTGTGCCAAAATGATAACCTCTACAGTATAGTGATATAACTTTTTAAAGATATCATATTTAAAATGTCGGTTTTCAAATGCCAACAATGGGTTCAAATCCTTTCATTTAAGTGATTTTCATGGGTTTGCCAATACAACCAGAAACCTGGACCGAACTGTTTGAAAGTGAAGTAGGAAAGCTAAGTGATCAAAGGATCTATAAAAATCCTTTAATTTTAATATCTGGACGTAATAAAGGCACTGCTCCACAGCAGCCCACGGCCACTCAACGCAAGAATACGTGGCGAGCAAACAAATGAACCGTGTAGCTAACGTAGCAAACCTCTCCGTGTACATCCTACGTAGCAGTGGACGGTCGAATTTATACAGGCTGATCAAATTACTCCCTATCTACACCTATTCAAAACATTTCCCCAAACAACTTATTAGCAATAAACTATACAGTATACACTGAAACCCTAATTAACACCCAATACGTGTTATCTAGATTAACTAACTAAATGTTTCCGACAGCTATTGAAACTGTTTTGAAACCCTTTCACTATAGGCGAAGGGCTGCTTAATTAATGAAGGGACAGTTTGGATAGTAATCGCATTCCATTTACGGGTAGCTGGGTCAACAAGGGATTAACATGGACATGAGCATTTATGATCACATATTATTATTAACCTGTTGTGTTCCACTGCAGGGCAAATGTTTCCTTTCCCTCCTTTCACTAATGATGAATTTCACAAATGAAACTGAACGTGATCAGCACTTCTAAACCGCGTTTTAGAGCTGTCAGTGTCTTGATAGCTCTTGAACGCAGTTTTAATGTGCTGATAGTGTCCCAGTCTCATAGGTGAATTTTGCCCTTAATCGTCATCATCCATGATTGCGTAAATAAAAATACCAGTAAAAATCTTGTTTAAATCGCCAAGTTGCTGTAGTACCTAGTACTGTTATTAGGTTTATTTTTAGGAATTCTTTGCTTGTTTAATGAAATCACCAATCCCGTGACCCAAGGGCTGCCTTTTACCTTGGCCAGACGATAAATATTGCCATACAGCGTGACAATGCCGCCAGTTTCTTGGGTACATTACCAGTCGACAGCGTTGCGGAGGAATATTTCGACGCCATATTTTAGTTTGATAGTTTTAGTTAGGTTAGAATATTTTATTTAGGTAATAGTATATTTATAGGCTGACCGCTTAAATGAGACGTTGCCTGAGGTAGCAGCGCGGTGCGGGAGGGGTGTGGTGACGTAATGCGAGAGCTCAGTAACTCGTCAACTTGTGACAACTATCACCCCTCCCGCACCGCGCAGCTACCTCAGGCAACGTCTCAGTTAAATGGTCGACCTATAGTATTACGAGTTTGTCCATTTAACAAATAAAGATTTTATGTTAAATGGCAAAGAAATCTACTTATTATGAAATTGTTGTAGTAACATTCACAAACTATGAAACTTGCAAGGGCGACTGTATCGGGCTAGTAATTATCCTTTGATTGATTCGGCAGGAAGACAAGTTTCGTTTTCTCTTCCATTATCAATAAGGACAATATTTGGTTCCTATTTTTATTTGCATATTTGTAACCAAAATTAATTTCAATATGTCCGTCGTTTAACTAGTCACACTGATGCACTGTATATGTAGTCGGGTATTATTAATTGTATAAGGCACCTATGGTCGGGAGAAGTGCCCATCGGGTCCATACCCAGTAACCACTTCTTACAACACGTACAGGCTGAAGGTTTTTTGCTGTGTCAGTGAGAATGTTAAGCTAAATACACGTAGGAATGCGTTTTGTGTAGTATCTGGTTGCTCTCTATAAATACTGTATACTTTTCTAAAGACTTATGATTGGAATGGTGTATTATAACTAGTGCATGCTTGCTTAGAAATAGGAACCTAATCATTCGTTACTAGACTCAGCTTTTGGAAAATTGATTCCGTCAAGGAGTTTTCATAAAACAATAAGTTTTATCTTACCTTGTAAAAGAAAATTAAAATAAAATCTCTTTTTTTTCTTTACAGATTCGAGTCGCGAGACCTAAAGGACATAGCTCTAGGTAAGTGCATAGAATAATAAAAACATAAGAGCTGCGACACACGCTTAAATATGACATAGTTTTAGAAAAATTTAACCTTTGCAGAGCGTCGCGTCGTCTCTGTCATGCCAGTCGTGTGTTCTAGTCTCTTTCTAAAGCTCGATGTGACATGTAAACGTGTGAGAAACGTTTTTAAACACCTACTTTCCTTTGTGCGTGTGCTGTTGCGGCCAAATAATCTTCTACCGCTACCCACTAAGGTGGAACTAAATATCGGTTGATGGGAGTCGACCGGGTCGATATTGATCGCCTCAAAACATAATCGATGATCGATTGGTAAACGTAATCCGGTTGCTATGGACCACACTGGATCGATCTGAACGGTCGGTGTCATCGCTTGACTGCAATAATAATAAAAAAATACATGAATCGCAATCTATGACATAATCCTGACTATGTAAAAGTACGTTGAACGACTTAGGACATTTCTTACGCCTCGACACCGAAGGCAGTTACAATGCGTTCGAAGCGAATTTCGCTTCTATACATAAATATTCCTAGTCTATGGTGAGTGGTAGACAATTAATTCTTTAAAATATATACACTATGAGCTTAGGTAGCTTCCTTTTAGACTATAACGAACACGGATATAGCATAGAATAAGAGTTATTCCGATCTGATAACCCTGACCCCCCTCCACCCCCCCTACCCCCCCTACCCTGGTAGTTCTTCTTCCGTTTTAAAAAGCGAAAAGCGTTTTGCAACTGTTTTCTCAATGTCGCTCTTCTTTGCGAATGCTACTTACGTTGAATTTTCTAGGAAGCACGATACTTACTTAGGAATAATATATCAATGTAAGACTCTCACCCGGTATCTGAATTGAGAATTTGAAATTTAGTACTTGTTAAACTCTCCTTAGCATTACTCAAGATTCTCGTGATTCTTACGTTTTTTGCAAATAAGTTTTGCATTTCACGGGCTACATTCATAACCATCATCTTCCATAGCCCGACTTAATCCACTGCTTAGCAGAAGGCTTTGTTTTCATATGCCAATCCCCACGCTCCTGTGCCAGCCTCATCCAAGTTCTACCCGCGATGGTAACAATGTCGTCCGCCCATCTCGCTACCGGACGGTCAAGCCTTTCTCCACCTGTCATCACTGCGCCTTGCCAAATGTCCTGTCCAACTCCATTTGAGTTCCATAACTCATCTTCCAATATCGAAAACATTCGTACGTCTGCGGATCTCGACGTTTGGGCTGCATTGCACCTTAACCGGCTGTGTGTCATGTATTTTTTTTTGAGATCGCTTGACTTTACGGGATCAATCAGAGTTTTGCTTCCCTGATAAAAATACGCTCGAATAAAATGAGACTAGCATTGCCCTTCATAACATGCTCATTCCACTTAGCGTTTAATTGTCTAAATGGCTGACAGTTACTGAATTCAGATAAGTTTAATCGCATTTAGCAAGTTAGGGTGATTGTGCACTACAAGGAATTTTACTGTCCGGCAGTCCGATTTTATTTTTTTATTATGGCATGCCAACATGGGACCGTAAAAAATCTGACTGCCGGACAGTAAAATTCCGTGTAGTGCACAAACGCCCTTAGCCACCTAAAACTTGTCTAATTAAAAAGTAGAAAGGCACTTTACCTTATCTGCTAACGGATTCAATAACTGATTCAGTATAATAGCTACAGAAGTTTTCTAAAATCCTCTCTCTTCTTAAAAAGCTACATTCAGAAAACTGAAATAAGCTCTCAATAAAATGCATTTTGATCAAGCTTAATAGGGATATTAAGCTTGTAAAAATAGAACGAGGAAATCAGTCATCTACAACTCTTTTTAATTAAATTACGTTCCAATTACAAACCCTAATCGTTTTCTCAAAACCGACCAACCCTCTTCTCATAAACTGAATTAAATCTCAAGATCGCTGTAACCCAAAACCCTGTTGTTCTTCAATTCCGAACTAACTCTTTACATACATCTTGACGCTCCGAAGGCGATAGCAAAAAGTAATTGTTTCCGAGATAAAGCAAACATCTTACAATATTCTAGACTCAAGGAGTTTCAGAAACACTTCGGACGGTACCGTCCGCTTAGTTTTGCTAAATGCACTTTTGGTTCCGAAGTTTCTTTTCGTGTTGTGTTCGGGCTTTGTCAATTTTTGTTTGAGTTTGGAGGAAGATGTTTCTGTTTGCGATGGTTTTGTAAGACAAATTTTTTCGCGGATAACTTTTGTAGGTGAAATACTAGATTCAGACTAGAATCAATTTTGTTTTATTATAATTTTTTACCTTCAAAAGTGCCTTTAGTGTGCCTATTTGAAATAAATGATTTGACTTTGACTTCAAAGTTTGAAGTCAAAGTCAAATCATTTAGTCAGTAAAATAACACTACTATCGATCCTACAAAAAAACTCTTAACTTGTTACGAACACGTTTTGTTACGAAAACAACAACAGCAAACGCAATAATTCCCCGAAATAAGGGAATTTGATCCCCCAACTTTTCTCATAGTATCCAATCAAATGAAAATTTGAGAAGGGCCCCAAAAAGTTTTCGGGACCCATTGTCACCTTTTATACTTCTATCTTGATAGCGGCATGCCATCCGAAGGCAAGATCAAAGGAGTTTAAGGATAAATTCTCCAAATACTTGCTCTAGAAATGCCTTTGACGTAAATCAGAAACACCTGTAAAAAAATCCTTTTAGAACGTTATGGGTCGAAAAAATCTTGGGAATATTGGAACGTTAATGTTACGTTAGTGTTTGTACATACAACCTGGAATTTTAAACATTTTTCGTCAGTAAAACAGTACCTAAGCAATTTGAAGGAAATTAATCCTTAAATAGAATAGTATAGAATATTCTTTATTATGTACACCATAAATATTACTGGTATGAGTGTAGAAATTCATTAATTCATTTTCGATTAATTTAATTTATGTATTTTTTTTTTTCGTAGTTTATTTTTTGAGTTTCGTGATTTGTGTATCTAAAAATTATATTTCGCGTTTGGTGTCTATATTTTTCTAAACCACGATAAGTTTGGGTTTAAAAATACAATGCATACAATAGTTTTCATACCAGAAGAAAATATCAACGCTTATTTATTGGTTTAATGTATTTTCTTTTGTATTTGAAAAGGTTTATTTATGTAGGTGAACTAAAGTTTGCTATCTACGCAGTCTGAATCTATACAAGATTAAAATCCTTGTGAATGTTCCCTCTTTTTTTCTTCTTTGAAGAGTAGCCTTGTCAGCACTAAAGTATGTAATAAAACAAATTATTTTGGTACCCACCGATACACAATAACATTTTTGCTGGACAAAAAATGCTGACCAAAAAACAAAATGTCAGCAGATTATAAACATTATTAAAATATTCCTAGCTCAACAAAAATTTTAGCCAAAGACAGAATATGCCATATTTACATAACATATGGAAGTATATTCTGGATACATACTCTGTCTAAGCACTATTAGTTATTCTGTGACTCAACTTAATAGTACCTACGGTCGATGTAAACGAAGTATTGGCCAACTGCCATTTGATATTTAATTACAAGCCCAGTGTAATCTACAGTTTAGTTCACAATCCCAAATAACATTTAAGACCCAAAAACAGAAATGGAAACTGCTTAATATCTATTTTACGTAACACGTCCCCATAAATTGGTAAGAAAAAAAAAGTCTAACTTTTGGGGTCCTACCCTAAACTCGTAACGTGTTACTTGAGGTCTATATGCAGTATAGTGTTCACCTATTGTTCTACCTGAGGAACGAAACCCAGTACGCTAGCAATAGCTGTGCTACGTGAATCGACAACAGCGACGCATTTTGCGCAGTCAAAGGCAATTTAAAATAATACTTAAACAAGAAGTTCTTCGCAAGTACGCCTACCGTCTGACTGGGGTCCTCGGTTATTTTCCAGTATCAGGAAAATTTAAATTTTGCTCTCATATTTGAAGTTTCTCAATAGCACCCAAATGTCCAGATTTGAGTTATTCCGGTCTGATTCCCTGAACCCCACCCCACCCCCCACCCGGATTCTCCACCTAGTCGTTCTTCTGTTTTAATCTCTTTGTACTCTGTAGATACAATGATGTAGATAATAGGCTCGATAGGCTTGTGCTTTGGCTAAGCGTTATTCCTGTCAACTGTAAACTACAAATTAATGTAAGATACATCACAGCAAGTATTAACTACGTTTAAAGATCTCGGCCTTAGTCAGTAGGTAAGGTAACCCACAGGCTAGCGTAAGTCCGATGACTTAAAACTGGAAAAATGGGGGTGTACTATTTATAATGTCTATACTTATTAGCGTGTCGTGTGTTATATACTTACTATAGTTGTTTATACACCTCTGCCTACTCCTTCAGAGAATTAGTCGTAAGTGTAATCGTTCTGCACACTCTAGACAGTTAGCCGCGCTACCAGTCTGCTGACTGTTTATGATGTACCACGGCATGAGCTAAATTCCTAACCTCACACTCACATTGCTAATACATATTTGAAAGCAAACATGAGCATTTTTCGCATAGATAATGCCAACTCGAATTAAGCAGCATAATTATTATATAAAAAAAAATGTTATTCAGACAAATAGGTAGAAAAGGAACACCTTTGCTCTGTACTATTAAACTGTGACAGACTTTAAACGAAGTATAATTTTTTTTTTTTTTTTGACACGCTACTTTTAACATTAGCGGTAGCCAATCGAACGCAAACAATCCCCAACACGCCATGCAACATTGATGCAGTCGCCAAATCGCTGATTCTAATTCAAAATATTTTATTGCACATAAACCTATGGGCACTTATGAAACGTCAGAAGTAAGGTGCACGGTTGCAATTGGTCCAATGGAGATGAGCCGGCAGTACACGGTTACTCTTTTTTTAACGATAATAAAAGTATAGTTATTTCCCTTAAGAACATAGATAGGTATCTAGTAGACCATAAACATAATTAATTTCCTTCTTCAACTCTGCTTCTATATTTGCAATTACTCCAACCAATTAATTTATCGAAAACTCGAAACCCATGTTCACCACACCACACAAGTTTCTCAACATATTGTACGTATGTAACGTTAATTAACAGACACTGAGTGGTGTTGGGTACTCTTAATTAGTAAAGTTTTGGGCAGCGGTCACCTAATCTCCTGAAGGGTCAGACAACGAGTAGGTAGGTAGGTACTTGTGTTGTAAGCATTCATAAGTAAGGTCTTTGCTGGATCCGAGTTTGAGCGGGTTTGAGGTTTACAGTTTAAGACTTTTTTTAGCAAAAGGTTTTTCCTATAAAGTAGATTGTGATGTTTTTACAAGCAAGGAAAGATTTACTCATCTTTCCTTGCTTGGTTTGGACACCTAATTTCAATTTTGTTCACTCGCACAATCATCTAACAAACAGTTGAATCTTAATGTGATCGAATTTTCACCGATTAACCATGCTTAAACAAACATAACGTTTAACTTAACTGACTTAAATTAAACTCAAGTTATAATATTGATAATGGTTTATTGTCCACATATTGAAAAGGTATTTTCCAATGTAGGTTCGACAAGAAGATTTTAATCAAGGTAAAAGTATTTTTTTAAATATGCAAATGCTTGGAATAAAATGAATACCTATCATTTTATTCCATGCATATTAAAAAAAACGAGTGTGCTTATGACCACACGACTGAAGTGAAACTTCAGTATTGCGTATTTGGCTCTGAGAGGAAGAGAGAAAGAAAATATGCGCGCGCACTGCTGTCTCTTGCTTATATCCCCCACTCAACTCCCGTTCGCCTCGCCCGATCACACTTTTCGTAACGCTTACGTCACGCGTTCGCCAGCTTACTCCCCAAGTCAAGCGTGCGTAAAGAAGTTTGACTTCAAAATAAAAACTTTTGATTAGAACAACATTTCTCTCCAAACAAATACTCCACACACTGCACTATCAATTTTTAAATAAAAAACAACAGTACCAGGAAAATTAAATCGTGGTTTCACTGCGCTGTTACTGCACAGTGACACAAGACGTTCACCGCTATTACGGTTTCACAACAAATTCACCAACCTCCGGATAGTGGAAGACGTCATTAAAATTGTTAACAAAAGGTATTTGTTATTTTTTTCAATGTTGGGTACATGAATTTATTAAGATTTGTATCTTGTAATAATGCATTGCATATCCTGTAATTTATATGTTTTGTATGGTTGCCAAACTTAAGTGTTATGATATGGCACTGAAACGTGGTTGCTCATAATGGGCCCTATTAGAAGCCTAAAAGTCACCCAAAGGGCAATGGAGAGGGCTCTCGAGATTCTTAGGATTTGGACTAAGCGGAACTATCTCCGGGGTAGCGGGATCGCCGGGGTAGCGGGATCGTCCGAAAGGGTTACCGCTGCCCCGGAACATAAAGGGCTAAGGAAGGAACACGGGTGGGTTTTAGTCAGTAAGAGTCTGACACTCCCTTCCGCTCCACCCAGAGCGGGAGGAGTCATTAGATGATTTCCCATCCAAAAAAAAAAAAAAACAAAGGGCAATGGAGAGGGCTATGCTAGGAGTTTCCCTGCGTTATCGAATCAGAAATGAGGAGATCCGCAAGAGAACGACATAGCCCGAAGAATTGCCAAAGTTAAGTGACAGTGGGCAGAGCACATTGCTCGGAGAACAGATGGCCGATGGGGCCGAAAGCCTCCCACAAGGTGAACCAACGACCATGTGAAGGCCGCAGGAACCCGTTGGATGCGAGAAACACAGAACCGGTCGAAGTGGAGGTGCTTGGGGAAGGCATATGTCCAGCAGTGGGAGACTTTCAGCTGAAATGATGATGGCTGCCAAAAATGAATAATAATTGACTATGGAAAAGTCATCGTCATCACGATACAAGAAAATTCTTAATGGGACGCATCCTTAAAACACATGAATATTATGACCTACAAAGCATTACCATAATAAAATATCTCCCTTCATAATCTCCATTAATATCTTCTCACAAATGAACATAATATCCCAGTCACTTGGAAACCTTAAGTGGCTTACTTAGAATAATTCTAATCTTACAGGATTTAAGCATGTAAGTACTGTTGATACTAAAGTTCTGGTTTCTGAACAATTCTGTTGAAAATCAAATACATAGTCTCAAGGGGTTGGACCGTTAATCCGTAAAGGTTGTATTAGGGTAGGACTTTACTGGATATTATAATACCAGTAATGGATGAGTTAACTTACAAAAAGGGAGTTAAAGTTTCTTAGGGCTCTAGCAGACAAAATACTTTCAACATCGACAAGTTTGCAACTGCATCGTTCAGTTGTTTTACATAACGGAGTTGTTTTGTAAAACAACTAACGGTTTTGTAAATCAGCGGTTTCTACAATCCATCTGCGACATATACACCACATATTTCTTCTTCTTCTTCGGTTAGGTGGCGACTGTAGCCAGAAGCACAATTTCGAAAATTCCACGTTAGTTTAAAGATAAGATGCGACTCAAAACAAAACAACACAACTATCATTTGACAGGTCTTTTTGACAGCTCTCACGGTGATAGCATGGTCAGCGTTATCGCAAGATGGTGCATATCATGACGTCACCTATGACGATTCACGAGACATAGTTATCGCGCTCATGCTAATTCGGAACTGGTATAAGCCCGCTCAAATCGATTACAGGTGACTACTTCAATGTAGCCCGCCAACCTCAAAATTTATTTTGTTTTTGCAATGAAATTTTGAATTATACGGTTTCGCAAATTAATGTAACGTAACAAGAGTTCACACAACGAATGTTTGCTAAAGAAATTCGTGAAGCAATTGCACTCGGTTAGTACCGTAAAATGGGGTTACATTGATAAGTTTTGATCAATTTTAAAATTCGAGGTTAAATATTTCTGTACTAAGAAGGCTGAAAAATTAACAAAAATAAATGTAACATCGGTTTTTTGTGTTGTATATGTTTACATTGAAGTAATATTTTTGGACACTCCTTTTTGAGAAATAAAAAATAATAATCATCGTGATTAGCTTCATACTGACATCGGGGATACTTTGATCGCACTAGTTTTTGGTACGTAATTTGATAGTAACCCCTTACCTACCCAAGAAGAAAACTAAATAATATCGGTCCACAATTTTTTGTGCTGCAGTTGTTTTAAGATGATGGGGTTTCTTTAATAAATACAATTATAACTGATTTTTTTGTTCAAATCTATATATTTATATCTAATAAAATTTAAGTTAAGTTAAGTTTTTCTTAAGTCGAAAGTTGTTATCAAAGTAAACCCGTAGTATCAAACTAACCCCATTTTACCGGTACCGTTCTTAATCTAAAACTCGATAACAGTTTCCCAGCCAATGGTTTGCTTAGAGACAACACAGTCAAAAAGGTATTTAAAACAAATGGAATACATTACAGGTTCCTAAAACACACAACTAACTGTCATGTTAAACACAGTAGGCACAGAGTTTATTGACAAAACTTTTTAAATATGAACACTGAACAATGCTTTGGAACGAAAACGCGATGAAACAGGCGTCCTCCGCTGTGAATACAATGTGCTGTGAAAAATTCTGGAATGAATAGGACTTTTCAGTGTGTTCGATTTTCGAATATGAAATGGCTGAATAACGTCCTCTGTATGACTTTAGAAAGTTAGAAATATACGTACACTAGCGACGCGCCCTGGCTTCGCACGCGTCCTATCTACTGATGTGGCGATAATGTCAAAACATCGAGGTTTCTGTGCTATATCTAAGTTGAGTATCGACGTATTATACAAGTAGGTTTATGTTTATATATTATTTCGAAATAAATTTTCTAAATGATTGTGAAAACTGCATTAGAATCTATTGTGTAGTTTAGAAGAACTAAGCGGACAATCAGACACGAAAAGCGACCTTATTATCACTGATTGTGTCCCCGAAAGGTTGGGCAGAGTTGTACCTATAGTACACCCACATTTCGCCAATTACTTTTAAGTTCAATGTAATGGGGGCGAGCCTATTGCCCTATAACACTTTGCCCGAGCTGGGAATCGAACACGCAGTCCTGCGCATGCTCAGCAGTTACTCGACAAACGAGGCAGTTAATTAGCTAATAAACAAATAATTATTATAGTGTTGGTTCATGCAACGCAATAGTTCAAAAGCTAGCAAGCTATTTTTATAATTTGAAATGCTTTACTTTACACCGGCATTCTCAGAATAATATTAAACAGTTTAAACAAAATTCTCGGGAGCTAGTTGGTAAATATGTATTAATAGTCAAATGCATGTTGTGAATATTTGTGTTAACAGTCATTATTATTTCTCGGTAGCTATAATAAGCCTGGGACTAAACTGACTCCTCTTATACCTTGTTTGTCTATCGTGACTGCGGAGCGTCTGTCCTGGGTTGATCCCAAAGTAAATACAGCGATTTTTGATCAGGATCATCGGTCTGCACTGCTCAGATCCAGACTCCAGAATACTATAGTTTTTTATTGTTTGAATTCTGTATGCGTCACATTTAACACAAATAAACGGAATTTCTTTATAAGGGAAAAACTAATAACACTTGGCCTGACCTTGAAATTGAACTGAGGATCTGATGATGCAGGTATAATATTAACAGAATATTCTAAGAAAACTAAACATCAACAACATAAGAGCAGTGGTGGCCAAGTGGTAACGGCCGTGACTTACGAGGTGTAGGTCGTAGGTTCGATTCGAACCCAGACAGGCGCTTTACTTTGTGTAAATTGTTTCATCACCACTACTCTCAAAATGGTGAAGGTAAACATCGTGAGGAAACCGGCATGTCCTAGAACCAAAAACACATGTGACATCTGCCAACCCGCACTGGGTCCGCGTGGTGGATTACGGTCCACTCCCTCTCACCGAGAGGAGGCCTGTGTACCAGCAGTGGGAACATTATAGGCTGATTATGTTATGTAAACATCAACAATAAATGACCACCCAAAGAATAACATTGAAGAACCACGTGCAGCCTTCAAATACCAAATCCTTCATTACGCCAATTAAAAAGTAATCAAAATAAATTATATTCCGTAATCAACGTCAACTAATAAATCTGTAGCGAGTCAGTTATACAACTAAAGTACTAAAGTACTCTGGCGATTTAATAATTGCTGAAGTTTAGTGTCTAAGCTAGAGTTAGGGCGTTTACTGGCATAGTTTACACAAGTTTATGTTAAGTAAGGATTGAAGGGTTTAAGTAAATAGGAGTTGCGTAATGCGCGTGACTAAGTTTGATATTAGGAACGCGTGACGTACCTAAACGTAACATTAGATCAAACGATTTTTGGATTTTGAATGAAGAAATTATTAGAGGGAAAGTTTTGATTGTTTCGTGATTTAATTTTTTCATAGATTTACTAAGGGGTCCATGGCTAAATAATAACAGCCGCACAGGTCGATCAATCAGGTTAAGCTACGCTTGCCGCGGTATGTCTGTGGATGGGTGACCATCTTTACATACTGAGACCCCTCCGTGCCTCGGAAAGCACGTTAAGCCGTTGGTCCCGGCTGTCATTCGTGGATCTTTGACAGTCGTGACGGGTAGTCAGAAGCCCGAAAGTCTGACAACCAGTCTTACCAAGGGGTATCGTATTACCCAGTAACTGGGTTGTCGAGGTCAGATAGGCAGTCGCTCCATGTAAAATACAGGTATTCAGCTGCATCCGGTAAGACTGGAAGCCGACCCCAACATAGTTGGGAAAAGGCTAGGCAGATGATGAGTTACTAAGAAAGCAAGAATACAAACTGCTTCTATAAACTACAGACTATCCTCAACTTTGAACTAAAAAAAATTGCCACATCCTCTATTAACATCGCAGTTTTTATACCCACATAGAAATCACAAAAACCCATTCCAATTTCAATAGAATCTGAGTCCGACTCGCATGCTCATTATAAACGACAATACATAGACATTTTTTGTTCACTAATGATCGTACGTCATTCTCTTTGTTCCTAGCTTTACCTTAACGAGGACCACGTTTTAGACTTTTATCATTAAAGAATATCTTATGTGTTGAATCAGCGAGTCTTTTGAAGTTCGTTGTTTGGAAGAGTAGATTAAAGGTGGTTCGTTGTTGTTAATGCGGGTTTTATTTCTAGCGTATGCGATTTTACATAGATGGGATCGTTACATGGCAGTCGGTCCATGTAAAATACTGGTATTCAGTTGCATCTGGTTAGACTAGAAGCCGATGCCAACGTAGTTGGGAAAAGGCTAGGCAGATGATATTGGCCATGTTGTAGTTTCTTTTTAATTTAATGCGATTTTGATTTAATTTGATTTTGATTTAATTGTATTTTACTTAATTGATTTGATTTAAATTTAATTTTAAGTTCATTTTGATTTTAATTTTAATATTGATATTAATTTTGATTTTAAGTTTAATTATGATTTTTATTTTAACACTAACCTAGTCTGTTAGTTCTAATACCTACTAACTAATACAATATGGATGATTTCCGAATTAAATGATTGAATTGAATTAACATAGAGAATCGTGACGAGATCACAAACCTAGTTTTTAATTTTTTTTTTAGATTAAGTAAAATTCGCACTAATTTCTAATTTTCAAACCGATAAATCGTAAAGTATTACGATTCTCAAAAACATCCCAAAATACATTCAAAAGCTAAGTGCCATACATCGTAGCAATGCTGCCAGCCTTTTGGGCACGATTCCTGTTGACAGCGATGCGGACGAATTTTTTGATGCCCTTTGATTATTTCCCCTCCCTTTTTATATACGTGTACATATTATTATTTTAAGACAGCTTTTAATTTAATTATTTATTATTAAATTAAAAATACAACTGAGTAAAAAAAAATAAAAGCTATGTTGCGAATTTCCAAAACTTGATCAGCTCGTAGGAAATTACACGTACAGTAGGTACATTTTAGGATCACTTTCAAATTACATGCGGTCAAATAGAAAATCGAATCAAACCCACATTACAGAACACCACCACAGACTCCTAACATTATTTACATCAAAAGCAAAAATCATATTTCCATGCAAATATATTTTATAGGAGAGAACTTAGCATTTCATTACACGGCTGTCATAGTCACTTTGAGCGTTTTTCAATTTCCGCCCTATTTCCTTTTAGTTGTTCCAGTTAATGGAAGCTTATAAATAGTTAGTGAAATAAGCCTTTTGTTGTAATCATTATAACTTGTACCTGTTTGTTTTTATTTGGATTTAATATTTAAAGTTTTTGAAAGCGCCTAAATATGCGCTAATTACGAACGCGCCCGGAGCAAGAGGGGCGCGCGGGGGCGACGCGGCCGCCGCCGGCGCCAGACCGCCATCGCCAGAGGCCCAGACTCTCGGGGTATTAATGTTCTGTGGGCCCAGAGCGTGGCCACCCACCATGCGGCCAAAATCAGCGTTTGCGCACACACGTAACGATCTTTAATGTCGCGATCGCGAGTGTCCGCCATTACAAATATGTAAAGTGCCGTCTCATTTATAATAAAATATAAAATAACCACAAGAAGTTGAGACACTATTATTTCACCCCTTTTGAAAACTGTTGACAGTTTTCAAAAACCAAACCCATTTTTTTGGCAGCAAGTCTGCTGTAATTTTTTGTGACAGGTACCGATTATATGATTGGAAGTTCTAAATATACAGATATGACTATTTAGCAGTAAGAGTTTGAGGTACAAAAAACTTACGAAAGAAAAAGTAATTGAAAAAAATTCAATCGACTTCAAAAGAAATTAACTCAAAATTATGAAATAATATGTCGGTACAGAAATCATAACTAGGTAGATACGAAACAAATTAGGCGCTATCAATTTTATTTGAAGTCGATGCCAGGTGCCAGCACTTAAGAAATGTACCGACTGCTGGGTCCGACCTCAATTTTCTTTTTGTATAAGTTGAAGTAAATGTAAGCCAATAAGAACCTCCTTTTTTTAAAGTCGGTTAATAAAAGGTCACAATACGACCAATAGTTTCGGAGAAATGCGTCGACAAACATACATACACCTATAAAATGTTGTATATTTGGTTGGAAGTTCTAATAGATTATCATATGTGATATCATATACAACTTATTTAACGTTTTCATAATTATAATTCGTGTTGATAAGAGTGAAATTAAGTACTCACGTGTTCTCGGTTACTCATTAATAAAGGTTCAAAACTAAAAATAGCCACGGAAAAAGCTACCCTCTTGTCTACCGTATCTAAACATCTGTATCCGAGGTACCTCTTTATTTTAGTGCACTCTTCTCAGGGCTGTCCCGTAATCAGTAAATTCTCCTAATAATAGCGTATAGGGTTGTACAAAGACAAGTTAAATTGAGATCTCTAAGAAAATAACGAACGAAAAACGGGAGCCCTTCTGTGCAGGGCTCTCGTGATGTAACGAGCCCATTACACTTTGTGCCAAAAGGGGACAGTGTGTTTTTTTCTTCTACAATTAATATTAAAGGATACAATAAAAATAATGTGTCGACTCATGTTAGAAATAATAATTGAACACAAATAAATTAATAAGTCAGGTAATTATTATCTGTCTTGAAGATAATCAAGGAATCTAGAGGGTAGAAAGTAATAGCATACAAAATGGCTGCAAACACGATCGAGCATCCTGTGTAGGGATCATGAGCATATTCCCTTGAGATCGTTGATTGTCGCTGTCGGTTTGAAATCTCTTGTAGAGCAGTGAAGATTACTAACTACTAGTGTTATGGATAATACTTTCAACCACAAAGAGAGAAAGATAACATCTGAAATTATCGCAAAGTGTAAGTCATAATTTAGGTACCAAGTTTTATAATTGTTTTACGTCTGAAAACTTATTTCGTGGAATTTAAAGGACAAAAAATCTGTCTTTCCTATTACTCATACACACCTTAATGGCCCCACGAGCACACAAGCACAATAGAGCATGCAAAATTGATCCACATCCTTTACAAACTATATTATTATACCTGTAGCTTTTCCTCTAACGTCGCAAAACAAATAAACGAACACTTTCTATGGACGCCATTGTAGCAGCTTGTTAAGTTACAGTTGTAAAGTGACAATTTGCGAGAAGTGGCGAATGGGAGCCCGTTTGGGACAAACAGAGGTAGTAACTATGCCTTAAGTAATATTACTTTTTATTTTAGAAGTAAAGCGGAGCAATGACTTTGTTGTGTTAAGTTGTTTGGTAGACGTTATTGTTTCGTTTGATGGCAGTCTGTGAATTTTTTTTTATTTTTTTATAAAAAATGAATTTTCTGTCTTGGTGTTTCTGGTTCGAGCAATTCAATGTTTGCGATAGAAGATCAAGGAGCAATTCTGAGAAACCAATTTTGAATATCACTGAGTAGTAATGCTGTGTGTACTAAATTGGTCTTTTGATAATATCGCCGCGATTCTCTCGCTCGTGGAGACGGCCCCTAAATCAATCGCATCGTGTACGAATCACCATTGAAATAAGTACTGCAGTTCGGCCGCTGAGAGAATGCATTCTTGACACTTGTGAGTTTCATACAAATGAATACGTGTTTTGCGAATTTAATCTTTATTAGTTACTAGAATAGTCGCACCGGCAGATGTCAGGAACGTATTCTCTTGACAGCCGGGCTGTGATGAAATTCTGGCAACTCATTGGTGGTTTGAGTTAGTAATATTATTTTACTTTTGAGTAGCGTCATGGACGATGGGCCTCACAGTCAGGCCCGTTACCAACCTTGCTGACTGGATAATTTTTACCTCACCACTAGTTGTTCTTATTTAGCTATAGCCAGCAGAGGTTCATTAAAAAATCATGGATGTGTAATTAAGGGTACGTATCAAAATCCCGAATTTTAAAAGACCGAATTTTAAAATACCGATGGACGAAATCCCGAAAATTGAAACGCCGAATGGTTGTTTGGTCGAAAGTTTAAAATCCCGAAAGTTCATTTGCCCGAAAGTTTAAAATCTCGAAGTTTAAAAACCCGAAGTTCAAAATCCCGAAATTGTCACCGTTTCCGAGAAAAACTATTTTTTGTAAACCTAACCTCAAAACACTTAAAAGTTGCCTAATTTTTTTTTAATAATTAATCTTCTCTAACTAGTTCGGTTCCAGGTAGCCTACTAAAAATAATCTCTTTTTTTCTATTAGCGCAAGTCGTTTCTGGCGCCCATATTTTGTGTAAAAGTAATTTTTTTCTATATAATCCTGTCGTTTCTGGCACTCGCCGGCCGCTGCCGCGGCACCGCTCGCTTCGCTCGCTCGGCTCGTGCGTAGGGGTCACAGTTTTAACCTAACCTAACCTAACAATTTTTTTTTAAATAATTAACCTAATCTTTCGTCTATTCGGGATTTCGTCCATTCGGGATTTCGTCCTTTCGAGCATTTGAACATCGGTATTTTGTGTTTCGATATAACGACTATCGGCATTTAAAACTTTCGGTATTTTGAATTTCGGTGTTTTGGACGTCGGTATTTCAATCATAGGTATTAATTATGAACTTTCGGGATTTTGATACGTACCCGTAATTAAAGGTACATGAGACAACCAGCGCGCGTAGCATGACCACCGTAGAAACGAAAGAGAATATGACGGATTGTAGAACTATTTCTATGGTGCGATGATAAAAATGAAGAAAATAAATGTCACTTTGTATTGAAAGGTTGTCTATTCTCCGTAGAGTAGAGACATAAATGTTCACAGTACGAATGCTGCGTTGCCTCTATTATTGTAGATGCCCATAGACGGTGGCAATGTGTTTCTTTTTTTTAGTGTAAAATTATTGTTAGATTCCCAAAATTCTAGCAGCTCTCATTGTCTGCCGTTGGAGCTCATTATTATGATTGACGTCTATTCATATTATGACAATTGGGTCTAACAGTAAAACATGTTATCTATTTACGCCTCACAAGATATCAGCAGCAAATCGATATGTAGATAATATCGATTTGCGAGTTTATTGATTTAGCTACAGCGCCTTCAAAGACATTACACATATATGTCGCCAATTATACAACTTGAACAACATAATGAACACAATACAAGCTGCTGGTTCAATTCAAGCGGGCTTCCTTTACGTATACGATATTAAATTTTACCTCAAACGGTTTCTGACTATCACACCGTAGCGAAATCAATCAGATCAGCTAGAGTCAATTCTACAAGTTGAAATTGAAAACATGCGACAGGTTTCAGTCAGTCAGGTTTGGTCCCATAGTAAAAGTCGTTCATAATGATGAGTACAATCTCCCATTTCGATTATTTGTCGCATGTTTTCAATTTCACCCTGTATATTATTTATTGTAATTTTTTACGTTCATAACGCTTTTTATGTGCCTATTTGAAATACATGCTTTGACTTTTAATGTCGTGTGTCATGCGTTGTTGTGCTTTGTACGTATACACACGGCGACATATCAAGCTATACATTTCCTGTTTTAGCTGACCTCGCATTGTATAGGTTTTTCGTACAATGAGAAGTGAACTTATACAGGAAATGTATAGCTTAATATGCCGTCATTTGTTCGAACGTTCATGCCCTCACTCTTATTGCAAAATACACTAGCAATCCTTAAAAGATTTTATTAAAATCATCTGTGTCTGCGAGACAGAATTGTCGAAATTCTAGAAAACTTACAACACCTTTCTATTTATTTAGCGTATTAATAGATACAGCAACATGCACGGTTTGCAAACAGTTCGGTGTAACAGTCAGACCCATACAAAGCAATCTGTTTATCTCAAACTGTTAAAATTTCTCCATAGCCTTTGACAAGGGTCTTTAAATGTTATCGACGCGACAAGGCGTTACATTTATATTATACGACACCATAATTATGTTGGAACTTGGTACTCAGTAAGGCTGTTATTACTTGTATTTGTTTTTCTGTGCTGTTATTGAAGTTGATGACTGCAAACGATTGAACATAATAAAGTAAGATTTGTGAGTATCTAAGTTTTGTCTGACGGAGCGCATTGGAGTGGACGAAAACGCATTTGAAAAAAGTAGTTGACGATTTATTTATTTAAAATATTTACATACTTATTACTTATTCGTAGGCATTACAATACCCGCCCGTCAATATAGCATAGAAATAGAGTTTTTGAAAAAGTTTGAGTTAGAGCGCCGTCTCTTTCATATATCTACCTGTGTGACATTCAGTGTGTAGATCAAACTGTCATTGACTTAAAACTATTTAATTAAAAACAGGATTATCGCTTGGTTGCATGAGTTATTATGATATGTGCCTCTTCTCCATCTTTTCGTGACGTACTTTGTTTTTATATTGTTTGAGCTCAATTAAATAAGTGGCCACGTTGATTGCGTCATCAGTGATGATGATAATTTGTGCCTGGAACTAATAGTTCATTGTGAAGGCCTCATTCGAAGAATTACTACTACCATATAATTATAACTATGTCCCCAAGCAGCGTTGCTGTTTGCCGTTTTAAGTATGAGTTCCGATGTAAAATAATTACATGCACAATGATATATTCATCTCTATGGTTGTCAATGCATAGCTTACCCCCATGGTCTTGATTAGGTGCATCAGCTTGTTTGACTCTGCAAGCCTTAAATAAAAACATGATAACACAAAAACATAAACTTCAATTTATAATATAAAAACGACATCAAAAAACTCCGCCATGACACTGTCTCTGAAAAAGCCAATATTGTTGGATCGGAACTCCAAAAATGTCGGCCAAAAATCACTTTTAATTACGAATCGCAACTGTCAAACGTCAGGAGCGAGCCAAAGCCACGGAAGTTGGCGGGAAATTTCAATATTCACATTTATGTCAACGTAAGAGGTTCACTGGATGAGGTCGGATATATACTTTTGAATTTAATTAGGGAACGTCTTGTTTCATGTTATTTGGTTTTTGTACTGCCAGCAGTTGTTCGTTTTTTTGTCGATATAAGTAACTAGCTTCTTCCCGCGACTTCGTCCGCGTGAAATTTCACCCCCCCCCATTCACCCCCTTAGGGGATGAATTTTGAAAAATCCTTTCTTAGTGCACCCCTAGACCTCATAAGGAACGTACGTGCCAAATTTGGAATCTCTAGACTTAGCGGTTTGGGCTGTGCGTTGATATGTCAGTCAGTCAGTTCTCCTTTTATATATATAGATTACTTTTATGTCCATTTAATTAAATGTGTATGGCCAGTATTTAGCCAATAACTCTTCACAGGGAAAAGACAAGTATTCAAGCATGGATTCTATTAGTATGACAGATGCTACTCCTTAGTAATTATGAATAATAAATATATAAATAATGAGGAGCACAAAAATACAGTGTTGCTATTAGGTTATCACATTCACTGAAACCACGTATTCTACATTACCTACGTATTTTAAACATACACAATTAAAATAATTAATAACAATTAATGTACTAGCCGTGGGACCTTTTTTTTCGTTTGAGTATAACAACAATAAAATTAATTTGTGATTATTTGGTAACTTTGGTATTTGTGTTGAATTGTTGATACCATGGCCCCGCGCGTGTCTAGTAACTTACTTTTAACGGTGCCAACCGCCAAAATACCGGAGTCCCGAACAACACAATCTGATCATTAATTGTTATATTAGGTAGTTATTATGGAGAATCTTCACTTGTTTATACTTTATTTTAGAAGTTATACGTTTCATTATGATCTCATTTTTATTTCAATTAATATTGTTTAAGTATGTCTTAGTTTTAAGTAAAGTGTGCAACATTGCAATATTGTTTGCTTTGTTTGTCTTGTAATTTTATTTTCCTTTTTGTTATAAATCTTAAGTTTAATAAGTATTTTGCTATAATTTCTAAAATTCTAGAGCCTTAAGTTTTATTATTATTATGTGTTATCACGTATTTCTATGATTGCTGGTTAACCTGTAATTGGCGACTGTGTAAGAGCGAGGCCACACGATGTGTTAACGTTGCGGTGCGGCACCGCACCGCTATTAATTCGAGCTAGAGGGTGCCACACAGGCGGTGCGGCACCGCAGTAGAACCACGGTAGAACGCTGTTTATCGTGGTGCGCGCCGCAGCGCATCACCTCTCCCCGCCTCGTCTCGCAGGTCACAAGCGCGGCGCGCCTACGCGCGACGGTGCGACGCCGCACGGCGGCCCAACGCATCGTGTGGCCTCACTCTTAGTCCGAGGCTATTATTAGTTATAATACCTACTTAAGTTATATTATATACAGAAGCTGTTGGTAGGTATACTATAATACATAAATAAATAAATAAGGGTGGTTTACGTATGTCGTGCCAATTTCTAAGCTATTTTTTTTTTGTTTGAAAAATACAGTTTTCTATATTTAGTAAAAAAAAAATGTTTTATTATTTGAACAGACTGATAACAACTTGAAATAACCACCTTGCTGTACTGTTTAATGTGATAACCTAATCGCTATTCTGTATAATTGAAAATGATATACTTTCGACAAAGACACAAATAAAACAACACAACAACACAAAGATATAGTCGTAGGTAGTAAAATTTGAAGAAAAGCTTTCCTTTTCCGTGATAAACATTCATGAAGTAACTTCCCAAGCATAAATACTCAAACTTCAGAAATAAATACAAAATAAACAATCAAAATCTTTATGATCATTCTTACCCCGTCTAGTAACTGAAAATCTTTAACGCGCTTCAAAAGTGACTTCTACTGAAAAGCCTTCAAAGCCTCGCGACATTAATTTTATGAATTAAACATTTTTCTAATTTATTTCCATCTTTTACGTTGAAAACCGTCGGTAGTCGGCTTACAAAGGGGCCTGTATAAGTTTTGGGCGCGGTTTCTTAAGAAATTTTCCTTAAATTTTGAAGAAGTTTTGCCATTTGCGGGTCATAAAATTAAGAGCTAAAAGGTAGGATTGGTAACTTTAAATCTATTCAAGCGTTATGGATGGTCTGTCGGTGATTTTAACCGTTATCAAAATGTTGATTGATGTTTGAGGAAATTGTAATTCCACTCCCGAATCCCACTTTGGTGAGATGGGGGGGGGGGGACTTAATTAATTATTATTAGGCTTGTCGGAAGAACCAGTAGGTAAACCTCTAGTGCCAGTTTTGCATTTAAAAATATTGTTTTCGGTACGTAATTATAGGTGAATAATTAAATAATACACGCATAGTATTAGTAAGGAATGTTATTAATAGTCACTGTTTCAATATTCTTTTATAAAAAAGTAAACAAAATAAACACAGAAGGAAATTAATAAAGAAATATACGAATATATTTTTAAATAAAATGCCAGCAAGCAGTCATATTATATTAGGTATGTCCCGATTCCGAAAAATGGCAAACAATATAAAAATAACGAATATCCCGTACAAGGGCGAAATCACAGCTATGTTCTCGATGGCAGCAATTTCTACTGAGATCATATTTTAATGATATCGGTATAATTACTGTTGTCTGTCATGCATGACCTATTGGCAACAGACAGTAATTACTATAATTTGATTCGGTGCGGTGTTATATTACAAATTGCAACGATAGACGAGTCGGTGATTTTTAGCGGATTGATTCAAGCTTTGTCTTCGTAACATTCAATGATGTCAAGCAACTTACATTAGAAACATCTCTTTGCGGATATTTTAACATTTAACGTTAGCCAAGAAGTTGCAAACTTCTTCTGTTGACAGCCCGAACTATATTATGGGAGTAGTTTATGCCTTGGTTTTCTTGCCATCAGCATCGTTGTAGACGGGTAAACTCCCCAAGATGTGCCAAACACATACAGGCAATATCCTGCGATTCGGGAAGAAATTCATTCGCGCTGATTGTGTTAACTAACGTGTATGGAGGTATTCAAATTGATGCGAATACTTCCGACGTGTCGTGAACACCATATTTCTAAATAGGTAGTCTTTGGCGAATACTCCTAGTGAGTAATAAACGGTCTGTAATCACCACTTCTGCATACTACCTGTTAACATGAGAAAGAAACATTTGTCTTTCAGTAAAACAAAACACCAAGCTAATATTAGTAACACAACAGCTAAGTTATTACATCTCGCCCTCACCTCGTATAATGTTACGCACGAGAAACAAGAGACAAACAGTAACTGGCGATATAACGTAATGTGTGAAGATTGGTAACAACGCCATCTAGTGAGCGTTACAGGTGTACGGCGATATTCTCCGGTGTCGCGGTGTGTCATATATTTATCACTCACGCGGATGTTGGTAGGATGGCTATGATTTGTGTAAGATAAGATTTTTTTTAAAGGATAAAATTACTGCAGACTTTCTGATTCAAATCAATTGACAGTTATTTGTAACAAATGAAAGCCGATTGGGAAATAAGTTTAATTAAAATTCGATTTGATATGAAACTTGGAGATAACGAGGGTAAGCTCCGAATTTGTAATAAAATAAACTAAATTTTCTAAGCCTTAAACTTCATTCGCCATCAGAGTGACATAGTGGAAGACCTGAAATACTTACATTTTTACTACCGAAACACACAAACCAGTGAAAAGCTGCGTATATTTATAAATCTATAAAATGTCTGTATCATCTAAAAACTCCAGCGCAGCGGTATGAATCTTTTACACCAAAACCCAGATGTATTTTCTATTTTGATTCACCGACGAACGATTGAATGATGGATTTTTATACAATTCGGAATTTGAAGGAAAATTTCCAGATAACGGACACTACACAAAAACGTATACACTACAGCCATGCACAAAAAGCACTTTGTCGTATTGCAAGTTTGACATCTTCGATATGCCACTGAAAGCATCATGTAGAGGATGCCAGACCCCTGCCGATTATGACTGTGATACTAAGTAACTGAATAGATATAGCCCTTATTCCCAGCAATCTACGGGTTTATTTTATAAACGTTGCTAATTAACATCTACTTCACCATACATTTTGTGACGTTTAAATTAAACGTCTCTTAATTTTAAGCAACGCTTGTAAATAAACCCTCTCGTGTTTTAAAAGTACTGCAATATCTTACAAATGAAACTCGCAAATATAAAAGGTATTTTAACGATCTCTAGATATTTTTGAAAGAAACAAATTGCATGACAGAGTGGCTCTGTCGCTTGAGTGTCGATTTTGTTTGAAGTTACTGTTGTTAAAGCACCTGATTCTTTGTTTTATAACTAACTGGTACTAGTAACTATGACATTTGTATTGGCATTAAATTACTTTCTTGAATAATCTAAGTTACCACTATTTTACTAAAAAAATCGTAAAGGGCATGACTTGCGCAAACTTAGTTTGATTAACTATCTAACTATCACATAGACAAATAGATCTTGCGGTTTTATGACGTGCAAGTGAGATCTAACCTGAGGGTGATAAATTAATTACGAGGTCGACTATACAAGATGACAGTTACACGTATATAGTCCGCCATATTTAATTTAGCGTGACGTCATCTACTTAGTATAATATCCGCTCCGAATTCGCGAAATCTAAAGATCGTTAAAGCTGGAGTGATTATAAAACGTAATGTCACCTCATTTGCCTAAATCATATTTGGAGCATTTAAGCTGTGGGTGACCTACATTGAGGCTAACTTTGCCGCCTTTTAGCTTCACAGCGTAGCGCAGGTAAAAATGTAAATTAGTATTAATTAGTTAGTGTTACGGGAAATATTTAAAAAAGGATAGATAGTAGTTAGTGTATGCAAGACGTACGGTGGACATAATAGGTATATAGATATATTTTTGTATATCAAAAAAATTAAGTAATAGGGAACCAGTTTACGAACTGTCTTTTTCTGATATATTTTTTCATCTGCCTTCTTTTTTCAGATTGTAACCTTATTTGCTTATCACTTAAAAGCTCGCTTTCGTTGTGAATATAAATATTACCACTGTTTGTAAAACAAAAAAAAAACAATTAATCGTTCAAAATATTCTTCTGGTCTACTAAACTTTCCCAGCAGCAACAGCGTCACGATGCAAATGCAAGAATTATTTTCAACATCAAAAACTACCTCACATTCTTAACCCAACTTACAATTAATAACACAAGTTCCCAAGTTCTTCCAACATAACATGGTCCCACTACAACAACGCAGGGAGAGCACTTTGCTTGATTGTAACTCTGACCTTACCTCTGTGAAGCTGGAAGTGCTAGTTTTTGTAATACACACTTGTATTACCTTTGGGATTGTTACTGACTTACAATATTTATTTATTTTCTCACCACAATCTATACATATAATAAAATCGTAGGAAAGTCAAAACTGTACATTGAATATTTTTTAAAAAGAATACTTGGGGCGTGATCTACAATCGATTTCGATGCCGAAAATATAGTTTTTAGAATTTTTGTCTGTTTGTCTGATTGTCTGTATGTATGTCCGGGCTAATCTCAAAAAGTGCTGCATGGATTTACATCAAATTTTGCATGAATATTACTAAGAGGTCGGGTCAACATATAGGCTACATATTATCACGCTATCACCTACGGGGGAGGAGCTGTGAATCTTTATTTTTCTTACGCATTCTGTGACAGCGTGTAATCTAACGACGCATATTTAAATGTTGTTTTTGAGTAAGCCATGCTATTATCTAGCTTTACACTATAAAAACTACGCCATTTAAGTAACTTGGGCAGAGAAACATAGTTTAATTAATGTTAGTAGTACAAAGAAAATTTAGAAGCAGCGCCATCTATGAGATTTCATAAAAATCAAATCAAGTTACATGTTAACAATTTTTGGAAATTAATAATTTAAATTTGATCATGTTGGCGAGGTTAGTAGTTAGTTATTCTTAAAATTCATAGATGGTAATGTACATTTTCTTCATAAAAGTTGTATCGTATAGTTCGTTTTGACAAATTCAAGGTCCAACAAAACCCTCAAAATCTTGAGCAGAGTTGAGGAAGACAATAAAAAAAAATGCGGTGTTAAGTATTACAAAAAAGTTATGTTCATTGATGATGATCATTTCTTCATCAATTTCATGTTGTTAGTACAAAATAAACATTGACTGTTAATACTTTTGTTCGGTATTTATCTGTGTGATTATTGCTTGGTAATTAATATATTTTCATGTCGTATAGGTACCTAATTATAAACTTAAATGTGATGTAAAACGTCACCTTCTCGACGGTGACCAAAATTGGGATGACACCCTCGCGGAGGCGAGCGTCAGTGACAATCCCAGCCGCATGCGTCATCTGTTCGCCGTCATCTTGGTGTTTTGCGGAGTCGCGAACCCGGTAGCTTTGTGGGAGAAGTATCGCCATCATCTGTCTGAAGATTTTCTACGAGCTTTGAGGCGTGCTACTGGAGACGAAGTCGAAGTAACTGATGAACGCCTGCTGAACACCTGTCTCAGTTCACTTCAAGATGTGGTCATTTCTATCGGCGGCAATCCACTGATCGAATATGGGTTACCAGCTCCCCAATCATCACCGCATCAAGACCGTGGAAATCGGGAGTATAACGCAGAGACAAATTACGATCCGGGCGAAATGAACACCATACGAAATGACCATTTCGCTTTGTTCTTTTCAGAGCAAAAACAAATTTATGACACCGTCCTTGAAAGCATTGGGCAAAACCAGGGTAAAATGTTTTTCTTGGATGCTCCTGGTGGAACAGGAAAAACATTTGTTACCACTGGCATACTTGCAGAGGTCAGTAGGTAAGGCAAAATTGCTATTGCTGTAGCGTCGTCGGGAATCGCTGCCACACTGCTTCCGAGTGGCAAGACAGCACATGCCATGTTTAAAATTCCCATCGATTTAGAGAGCGCCGAAACGCCTGTTTGTGGTGTGTCACGTAACAGCGACAAGGGACACGTGCTCAAGGATTGCTATCTGATCGTATGGGATGAGTGTACGATGGCCAATAGGAAGGCAGTTGAGGCCGTGGACAGAATCCTGCAGGACAAGTGCAGGATCGAACATTTGATGGGTGGTGTCACAGTTCTGTTCAGTGGCGATTTCCGGCAAAAGCTTCCCGTGGTGACGCGGGAATCGAGGGCTGACGAGGTGAATGCGTCGTTGAAACGATCTACGTTGTGGTCACGAGTTCGTACGCTGCGTTTGACCATTAATATGAGAGCTCGACTCGGCGGCAATGCACGTGCTCAAGAATTCTTCGATGTCCTTCTAAGTCTTGGCGAAGGCACTCTACCAGAAGAGGGAGGTGGACAGGTGGTGCTTCCAGAGTCTCTCGGTAGAGTGGTACCCAGCTTAGAAGAACTCATTCGCTGTGTGTACATCAGTCGTATACCGCACCAGCAGAATTCTTGGGTGTGTGAGCGGGCCATTTTGACGCCCAAAAATGATCAGTCTGCAGCAATTAACGAATGCATTCTCTCGGAAATTGAGGGGAATGAAGTGGTCTACACCTCGATAAACACTGTTATCGAGCAAGATGACGCCACACATTATCCCGTGGGATTTCTAAACTCCCTGTCAGCAAGTTGACTTCCAGCGCATACCATCAAGCTAAAGGTCGGCCCGATTATGCTTCTTCGGAACCTATCTTCTCCGAAGTTTTGTAACGGGACCCGCCTTAAAGTCATCTCGCTCCACAGACACACCATTGAGGCGGAAATTCTTACGGGTTGTGGCGTCGGCGAGGCAGTATTTATACCACGCATTCCCCTCATACCTCATAACTTCCCGTTCCAGTTCAAGCGCGTACAGTTCCCCGTGAGTGTTTGCTTCGCGATGACCATCAATAAGTCGCAGGGGCAGACACTGAGGGCAGCGGGTGTCGACCTCAGGACGATTTGCTTCTCACACGGGCAATTGTACGTCGCTTGCTCCCGCGTCACCAGTCCTGACTCTCTTTACATTTTGGCTCCTGGCAGCATAACTACCAACGTAGTTTATAGGAAAGTGTTGTAAGGTATGATACCTTTGCACGTATTTTTACTCTTTTGTGTCCTGGAATGTATTCCTGCATTATTTTCTCTATATCCTTAAGTCACATCTTATGACTGAACTCAGCAGGATTCCCATATAACTCTCTTCACTTGCTTCACTTGCAAAAAAAACTTATATTTTAATGCTATTTTAAAAGTTGTTTACTTATAATGCTATAGCGACACTGGCATCTTAGGTATTTTTGGTGCTGTAGAGCCTTTACGCAGACGACGTCGCGGGCAGCAGCTAGTATCCTTATAAAATAAAAACAAAAAAAAAAAAAACTAACTGGACTAGCTGGATTATAATTTTAGCTGGCCTACTGGGCTCTAGATCGGTAGTCTTGCATTCTACTGATAAATTGCAACGTGCAATATTGATGTCCACTGCATCGTATAAATACAACAAAATATATAATATGTTGGGGGTATGCATTCTTAATAAATACAAGCTTTTGCCCGCGTGGAGCTCAAAAATGATCCCACGAGTTCGTATTTCCGAAATAAAACGTTTTTTTGTCTTAGCCCAGGTTATAGTCTATATACATCGAAACCCGTTCGGCCGTGAAAAGATTAGAAGACAGACAGACAGGAGTTACTTTCGCATTTATATGGATCAACTGCATTGGATTTACTTGAATGTGAATGTATCCACTGCTGGACAAAGAACTTATCCACAATGCGTATTATATCCCACAATACAAATCAGATTTATGACATTCACTTTAAGCCTTCTTCATCCAATTTCGTCGTTACTGTTCTTGCTGGTGTGATGATCATATGCAAACCTTTTACAAATTCTTATTGCTTGATTCAACTCTTGGAACATATCGCTCATTTGGAGAAACATCGACGTAAATGTATGTTTTCCCAAAAATGAGTTAAATATGCCAAAGCACTTAGAAAGCGTATTTACGTTAAGAAAGCATAGACGTAAAAAAAGTACCAGTTACGTCGATGTGTCTCCAAATGAAAGATTTGTTATGGATGGTTCAATAGTCGTATTTGTATGTACAGCAAGCCGCACGTCAGTAACACTTTGACCTTGAGGTGGCCTAGCGTAGGGAGTTTTAATAGCTACTTTTTCATTAAAACAATTTCTGGGAAATAATCAATACCTATTGGTGGACTTCAAATAATACTGTTTAATCCACCCGTTTCAGCCGCAAAGAATGTGCTGAAATAAAATGACCTAATAAATTCGTTAAAAGAAAGGTTTTCAAGCTAAGAAAATCCGCGGATCCTACAGCGCTTCTAGCGCTTTTCTCTCTATCTAAGATCCGAGTTTACGACAGCTAGGCTGTTTCTCAGCTCTGAGTACTCACTGAAATATTCAAGACGTTAAGTAGTCCCTGAAATTTTATACCGCCACCCCAATTTTTCTTTGGTAATATTAGGTGGGCATGGGCCCACCTAATATTACCAAAGAAAAATTGGGGTTTTACAAAAACGCTAAGCAACACCTTTTTTCTAGACGAAAAATGCCATAATTTTTCGTCGGAAAAAAGGTGTTGCTGGAATCTTAGCATTTTTGTAAATTATTCTCCGTGTTAAAAAGGTTGTGTTGTTAAAAAGGTTGTGAAATATGGTGATGAAATTACTATGGATTGTTTCGTGGGTTTGGTTAAAGAATAAGACACATTTGCACCTGTGGATTTCGGAAAAATAGTAGGTAAAGTAAGTGATTGTGTCAAGAATATGAGTATTATGTAAAGAACGTACCCGTTCTTGGGAAAAGATACAATCAGACACAACTATCAAGTGACAAGTTATCGCAACTGTGCGGGTTAAATTCAAGATAAAGTAACGCTTGCCGAGGTCGGTGAGGAGATCCACCTACATACCGAGATCCCTTCGTGTCATGGCGTTGGTTCCGTCTGTCATTTGTAGATCTTTGACAGTCATTGCGGACTGTCAGAAATTCAGACAGCTCGCAATGACGGTCTTTATCAAGGTTCTGGAGGTCAGATAAGCAGTCGCTCCCTGTAAAATACTAGTATTCCATTGCACCCGGTCAGACTGGAATCGAACCCCAACATAGTTGTGTTATGGCTTGGCAGATGATGATGATCAAGAACATAATTATTTAATTTAAAATTTTTATGATAAGAATAGTGATTATCATTATCGACTATATAAGTACTTACATAACAGTGGCCACCTAATGATAAAGCTCTCTTCAATTTTCGGTTGGACAAAGTAATTAAATATTACACAGCGGCCAAAAGTATCAGCTTGAATAAAATTGTAATCAATCTCGTTTGTAATTAGCAGTTCTCAAAAATGAATGAATTGAGCGACCGAAATCTTATATTTTTTTCAGACTATTCTTGATATAGCAAAGCTTAACTGAAGGCAACATAATACGAAATTCTTGGAAAAAACTCCATACTAAGAAGTGTTTTCCAAGTCCCGATCTTTATCACTTGTCTCTGAAGATATGTTATTTATCAATAAATTAAGTTTATTGGACGTTACCCAAATGCGAAAACACGTCTGCAGGGAAATTAAGATCTTATCGCGTAATGTTTCGAACTAGTTGCATCACGCTCAATGGTCCATTTGAGGGACTAAGTGCGGAAACCAAACCCATAACATAGAACATACTCGTAGAACTAGTTGCATCATTATACATATTTTTGATATAGGAGAAATAAAATAATGGGAAAATTGCTAATCTAAAGAAAATAATTCGCGAAAAAAATTGTGATCGGATCTTTTTGCTTATTAACGGGAGTTTGGGGCTTCTTTCAAACTGAAACCGCAGTTTCCTCGCGCCCGATAGCCTTTTTAAATCGGTCGACTGGGATTTAGTCTCGTGACGAGGAAATTCTTTCGAAAATCACTTTGTTGTCTGGAATACCTAAGGCCTTTTGGAATTTATACGATGCGGTTTAACAGTATATAGACGATGCAACTCATTTGTTTCTTCAAATTGTATCTTATACTGGTAGGAAATTTGCATCGTGTAACTAGGGCTTCGGTATATCTTCTGCCGCATAAAATTAAATCAAAAGGAACACTTGTCACAATAAATTTGCCTCGATGATACTTAAAGGCACGTCCGTCTCACCCTCAGCAGTTACCACCTTGCTGACTAGTTAATTTATGACGGCACCGCTGTTCCCTATTCTTAAATACTTCGTAATCACGGCATGAGCTATTCTTACATTCATTGTGATAGTTAGTTCCGATAGAAGTGAAAAACTTACAGTCCGACCGTTGAGAAAATGCGTTCCTGACACCTGTCAGTGATACAATTCTAGTAGCTAATAAAGATTAAATTCGCAAATCTCTGATACGTGTCAAGAACGCATTCGCTCGTCGGCTGCACTGTACTTCACTGAAGAAGCTTAGATACGTGCCAGTCCCGACTAATGTAATATTTCATCGGCCTTAAGACGTCACCACAATTATAGCAAATGCAATTGCAACACTTCCGAGTTCTACGCCGTATTCTTTCCAAAATGGCGGCCATCGTGCCTAAACGCGTTTCAATATGAATTGACAGTAGCCTTTCCTCGTTTCCTCGCTTGATAGCACCTCGTCAAGATCCCTGCCTACCCGATTACCCATCTGAAGGAAACGGGATGATTTCTCACTGAATTAAATTTACGTCAACCTTACAATCTTGATGGTATATTTAAAAGTTTATATTCAAGGTAATGTTTGTAGGGCTGTCAAAGCATTGTGTTTTGTTGTTGGATTTTTCTTGTAAGAAATGTTGGTTATGTAAAGACGGTTTTTCTTGGCTCTCGTTAAGACAAGTGTTTCGTGATGTCAGTCTGTGGACACCTTCGTACTTATACGGTTAGTCAGAATCACAATAAGCAAGCGAAGTGTGAACATGATCCTTCATATAAAGACTCCACAAACATACACGATGTGTGTAATCTGGTCCCACATTAATTAAATAGTCAGGAGCAATGCTCAGACACTTTCAGAGAATGACAACACATAATGAGTAATAGATTTGAGACGTGAAATAAAAAGTAATAGTGTGCTGAAAAAATCACTGTAATTTGAACAACACTGTTAAATTACAGACGCATGAGAATTATTAACTTTTTCTGTAAAATCAAAATCGCATCGAGGGCTCAGCGTATTGCAAGTGCAAGAGGCGGAAAACACTCCATAGGCAACGCCGTCGGCCATTTTGTCACAAAAAAAAATCCCCAACAATGTGAAACGACAAAATTGACATCACACGTTACACCGTCAGTAACAGTGAACACTATAGCCCTCCGCACCCCCATAATTGCCTGGTTCCCTGTTTGAAAATACTGGCCACTTTCCTCACAAAAATAAAATAACAAACGTTCACCAACCCTGCACACGCTACCGTATATTTGTGTAACAAACAACAGAGCTGTCTTCTCATATTTAGCCAGCAATATTTCTCCTACCCTTTGTGTAGGTACGGAACGAAATCTCGAAACAAATTCCTCGTCAGATGTAGTGAAACGTCTTCTTGTGAATTACACGGTAATTTAATATTTGTTTGCTACGAAATAAAGATTATTTTTGTTTGGAGTTGTTTTATTTAAAAAGTGTAAATGAAATTGGACTTTATTGTGGTTTTGCATGTAATGTGTTTACGGCAAATTGCAGTGGCTACTTGAAAGTTATAGCAAATCTGTCTAGAATTTGTCAGTTTTAATACTCTTTTCTATATTTCTTTTGAGATCTGTTTAAGTTTTGTATAAGCAAAGTATGGAAAGAAATTAAAACGAAACTTCTATGTACTGATTTCCTAAAACGGGGTTATGAAAAGAAAAAACGTTAAATATTGTGTTCACAAAAGAAAGACATACTTTTCAGTAAGTTATGACATTTCTAATAACCTACGTACCTACTTAATATTTCCAAAATAGAAAAAATCCAGTATAGTGAAGGTTCTAAATAGCTTTAGCAAAGAGACGCTGTTACACACTGGCAAAGTATCGGGAAAACAGAAGAGTGTCCAATTTAAAGTTTATTAAACCCTAACAAACACTGCAAAATTCGATAATCCGATTCTATTCTTATTTTCTATATGATTGGAGAAAATTGCCAAACAACTAGACAAAACACATGATTACAAGAGTTTTACTGAAATAAATCACCTAGTTATTGTTTTAACTGGTATTTTATACAAAACCAAACCATTAAAAGATGTACAAACATGCTAAAGAACTCTATTATTCGTTTTTCATGGAATACATTACGGCCAGTATACATATAAACAAGTTTAGGTACTTGCTATAATAATATCTATACATATAATAAAATCGTAGGAAAGTCAAAACTGTACATTGAATATTTTTTTAAAAGAATACTTGGGGCGTGATCTACAATCGATTTCGAAGCCGAAAATATAGTTTTTAGAATTTTTGTCTGTTTGTCTGATTGTCTGTATGTATGTCCGGGCTAATCTCAAAAAGTGCTGCATGGATTTACATCAAATTTTGCATGAATATTACTAAGAGGTCGGGTCAACATATAGGCTACATATTATCACGCTATCACCTACGGGGGAGGAGCTGTGAATCTTTATTTTTCTTACGCATTCTGTGACAGCGTGTAATCTAACGACGCATATTTAAATGTTGTTTTTGAGTAAGCCATGCTATTATCTAGCTTTACACTATAAAAACTACGCCATTTAAGTAACTTGGGCAGAGAAACATAGTTTAATTAATGTTAGTAGTACAAAGAAAATTTAGAATCAGCGCCATCTATGAGATTTCATAAAAATCAAATCAAGTTACATGTTAACAATTTTTGGAAATTAATAATTTAAATTTGATCATGTTGGCGAGGTTAGTAGTTAGTTATTCTTAAAATTCATAGATGGTAATGTACATTTTCTTCATAAAAGTTGTATCGTATAGTTCGTTTTGACAAATTCAAGGTCCAACAAAACCCTCAAAATCTTGAGCAGAGTTGAGGAAGACAATAAAAAAAAAATGCGGTGTTAAGTATTACAAAAAAGTTATGTTCATTGATGATGATCATTTCTTCATCAATTTCATGTTGTTAGTACAAAATAAACATTGACTGTTAATACTTTTGTTCGGTATTTATCTGTGTGATTATTGCTTGGTAATTATTATATTTTCATGTCGTATAGGTACCTAATTATAAACTTAAATGTGATGTAAAACGTCACCTTCTCGACGGTGACCAAAATTGGGATGACACCCTCGCGGAGGCGAGCGTCAGTGACAATCCCAGCCGCATGCGTCATCTGTTCGCCGTCATCTTGGTGTTTTGCGGAGTCGCGAACCCGGTAGCTTTGTGGGAGAAGTATCGCCATCATCTGTCTGAAGATTTTCTACGAGCTTTGAGGCGTGCTACTGGAGACGAAGTCGAAGTAACTGATGAACGCGTGCTGAACACCTGTCTCAGTTCACTTCAAGATGTGGTCATTTCTATCGGCGGCAATCCACTGATCGAATATGGGTTACCAGCTCCCCAATCATCACCGCATCAAGACCGTGGAAATCGGGAGTATAACGCAGAGACAAATTACGATCCGGGCGAAATGAACACCATACGAAATGACCATTTCGCTTTGTTCTTTTCAAAGCAAAAACAAATTTATGACACCGTCCTTGAAAGCATTGGGCAAAACCAGGGTAAAATGTTTTTCTTGGATGCTCCTGGTGGAACAGGAAAAACATTTGTTACCACTGGCATACTTGCAGAGGTCAGCAGGTAAGGCAAAATTGCTATTGCTGTAGCGTCGTCGGGAATCGCTGCCACACTGCTTCCGAGTGGCAAGACAGCACATGCCATGTTTAAAATTCCCATCGATTTAGAGAGCGCCGAAACGCCTGTTTGTGGTGTGTCACGTAACAGCGACAAGGGACACGTGCTCAAGGATTGCTCTCTGATCGTATTGGATGAGTGTATGATGGCCAATAGGAAGGCAGTTGAGGCCGTGGACAGAATCCTGCAGGACATGTGCAGGAACGAACATTTGATGGGTGGTGTCACAGTTCTGTTCAGTGGCGATTTCCGGCAAAAGCTTCCCGTGGTGACGCGGGAATCGAGGGCTGACGAGGTGAATGCGTCGTTGAAACGATCTACGTTGTGGTCACGAGTTCGTACGCTGCGTTTGACCATTAATATGAGAACTCGATTCGGCGGCAATGCACGTGCTCAAGAATTCTTCGATGTCCTTCTAAGTCTTGGCGAAGGCACTCTACTAGAAGAGGGAGGTGGACAGGTGGTGCTTCCAGAGTCTCTCGGTAGAGTGGTATCCAGCTTAGAAGAACTCATTCGCTGTGTGTACATCAGTCGTATACCGCACCAGCAGAATTCTTGGGTGTGTGAGCGGGCCATTTTGACGCCCAAAAATGATCAGGCTGCAGCAATTAACGAATGCATTCTCTCGAAAATTGAGGGGAATGAAGTGGTCTACACCTCGATAAACACTGTTATCGAGCAAGATGACGCCACACATTATCCCGTGAGATTTCTGAACTCCTTGTCAGCAAGTTGACTTCCAGCGCATACCATCAAGCTAAAGGTCGGCCCGATTATGCTTCTTCGGAACCTATCTCCTCCGAAGTTTTGTAACGGGACCCGCCTTAAAGTCATCTCGCTCCACAGACACACCATTGAGGCGGAAATTCTTACGGGTTGTGGCGTCGGCGAGGCAGTATTTATACCACGCATTCCCCTCATACCTCATAACTTCCCGTTCCAGTTCAAGCGCGTACAGTTCCCCGTGAGTGTTTGCTTCGCGATGACCATCAATAAGTCGCAGGGGCAGACACTGAGGGCAGCGGGTGTCGACCTCAGGACGATTTGCTTCTCACACGGGCAATTGTACGTCGCTTGCTCCCGCGTCACCAGTCCTGACTCTCTTTACATTTTGGCTCCTGGCAGCATAACTACCAACGTAGTTTATAGGAAAGTGTTGTAAGGTATGATACCTTTGCACGTATTTTTACTCTTTTGTGTCCTGGAATGTATTCCTGCATTATTTTCTCTATATCCTTAAGTCACATCTTATGACTGAACTCAGCAGGATTCCCATATAACTCTCTTCACTTGCTTCACTTGCAAAAAAAACTTATATTTTAATGCTATTTTAAAAGTTGTTTACTTATAATGCTATAGCGACACTTGGCATCTTAGGTATTTTTGGTGCTGTAGAGCCTTCACGCAGACGACGTCGCGGGCAGCAGCTAGTTATTAATATATTCTATGATTTTATAAGGATTTTAATATTAAATATTAATAAATAATAATTATTTTAATTTCCACTTCTTCATGTCAAGGTACACCACCAAACACCCCAAAGCTCTTTCAATAAATATAAAATATGATCAAAAAACAAGATTAGCAAACTCAATCTCCGAAACCCGTATCAATCTAATCCCAAATTAAACTCTGCAAATAAAAAACAAATAAAAGAAGACACAAAAATAATAAGGATCCTTCCAAAATCCATCACGGAATCTAAATATTTATCAAACCATACTTTACGGTATCATACACAAATAATGTTGTATATTTATAGCGAATCATGACGTTCGAGTAGATATATAAATAAAATTACGCGCGCCAGTGGAGCCGAAAATTGCTGTGCACACAACGTCGCCAGCGGTTTCATTTGCAAAATAATCTTTTTAGTGGCTGTACTTGTACACTGTAGACAGTAGTGTTTGGTTGGGTGTCTGTTTATATCTAAGAACACAGAAAATATTTTCATAAAGAAGGGTTTTGGTTTTCATGTGAAGTTTGGGGTCTGTTATCTGTTGTGTGTTTCGGGTAGAACTTTATATTACCAAAAAAAAAAGGTTCAATCTACAATCAAAAGCCTGATTATTTAAATATGTATTTACATAAACATTTTCTGGCTGAGGCATATTTTTGTCATTTTACGAGTATCATCCCAATAATTTATTAGGAGTCCACCAGGTAGAAAAACCTACTCAGATGTACTGATCTCAGGTTTAAAGGCGACAGCAAAAAAAAAAAAGAATTTCCGTTATAATGGGATATCATCAAATGGATCAACGGATTGAGTTCATGGGGACTGGCCTAGGGGATTTTAGTGGAACGAGCGCAATTAATTGAGCGAAATTACGTGAAACGCTGCGTTGCGCCGCGTGGACGCCGTAAAATGAAAGTAGCATAGAAAAGATAGGAAGTGTGGTACGCCATTATGTATTTCTTACTTAAAAGTGTAACACCTGCCTCGTTGGTAATTTAAAACTGTAGTTTTAGTTTTGTTCTCGAAGTCAGGTAAAGGTTTATCGAGGTTTCCCTTTAGTCTCCCAGTACCAGCCTGGATGTTTGCCCAGCTAGACTTTATACTTTTACAAACTTTATATTTCTTTGGATTCACACATCGCCTTTCACCAAATAACTATCAATCCACCTAGGGGTAAATGAGGGGAGATTTCCTTTTAAAACCACCTTCACGTTTATGCTTAGCCCGTAAAACAATTAAGCCTAACTCTCAGTTGCTAACGAACCTTAACAAAGTACTGCTGAAACGAAAGCTGAAACGATAATTTACATCGATGGTACAGCAATAGCAACCACAACACAGATGAGTGCCAAAGCACCACTCTCCACAATTGAATGTGAAAAGCTTGGCAAAGATGAGTTTAACGAAAATCTATAGACAGATAACCAGTATCTATATAGTATATTTATGAATCAAAATGATGACCAATTAATTGATCTTACCCTATTTTGTATTATATCATGCATGACAGTTTAGTTACTTATTTAAAGAACAAATGATGGACATCTGATAAACATGTTAAAATTGGTAATTTTGTTTAAACACAGTGGTTTGGTTCATTATTGTGACACTGTAGCACTTTAAACTATTTTAAATATTGCTGTGCCCTAGCAGGGTTCATGTATGAAACCTATATACTTGAAAGAACTTGTAAACTACATGAATGCAAAACTTGGTCGAAACGCTCGGGTCATGGGGCCCGAGCGCGCGTCTCCTTTTTAAGGAAATTTCTCGCCGGCTGGTCGTTACTTCACGTGACCAGAGGGCTGGGTCGTTCTTTGGTCAAAGAATTAGCATTGCCATTCAACGTGGCAATGCTGCCAGTCTTCTGGGCACGTTTCCGGATGACAGCGATGCGGATGAGTACTTCGACGCCTAAGTGTCCTTTGGTTTTTTTTTAATTTTTTATTTATTTGTATAGTAGGTTAGTTAGTCTTTTATTTTAGTATCTAGTGTATAGTATATAGTTATATTGTAATTATGTGTGTACAGGAATTAATACTTGAAATATTAAACAAAACTACATGAATGCAATAAATGATGATTATGATTATATATCTAACAAACGTTTATTTCTGCAATCACCAAATTGAGGTTATGTCCATCAGTAGAAGTCAATTCATATACATTGTGGTGTGAATACCTGTGTAGACCTTATTTTGACCCACAATAGACATCGTATATTTACTACATACAAATACGGGATTATAATTAATTAAATTATCAACTTCAGCGGTCTGATTATATATATGTCTTTTTTATTTTTCTGCCTGCAAAATTATATCTGTATATCCACTACCGCTTTGCCAAGCCACAAACCAAGCCAAGTTGCAAGTGAACCTTTTGTTTCGACGTTATCTTCTGGCAATATCAACAAGCATAACCGTAGGTATAAACTACGCTCGCAGTTCAAGTTTGACTAGCACAACCTCTTAGATTATGTAACTTTGAGTTTGTACTTGCGGAATCCTGTTCCCGTTGCTTATGGCCTTTTGATAGAGTCAGAGGATTTATTGAAGCCATGGGTTACCATGCACTCAATAATAATGTAATTATGACAAAAGTCAATATTTGACAAAAACTTAAGATTTGAACCATGTGCGGTGCAACAGTTACTACCCTGAACTTAAATTGCCCTGCAAGTGATAGTGGTACGGGCCCTATATTACCATACTAGCTGCGCCCCGCGGATTCACCCACATAAGTTTCAATCTCGTAGGAATATCGGGATAAAAAGTAGCTTATATGTTAATCCAGGGTGTCAGCTACCTTCATACAATATTTTATCAAAATTGGTCCAGCCGTTTGAGCGTGAAGAAGTAACAAACATATAAACACACACACACTCACAAACTTTCGCCTTTATAATATTAGAGTCATTTGTTTCAACTACATTATTTGCGCGGGCTACACGGCCGCAAACAGCCACCATTCCTCTAGAGAGAGACGCGCGCGGAACACGGCGCGCCTCTGTCTCGGGCCTTTCACTGTTTAGGCAACAATCTCTCCAAGTCTGTTACCTGCAGGCCTCACCCTAAAGCAGCCGGAGATCGTTCCGAGTCCTCCGGGAGTAATATCCAGGCCTAGTATCAGGATACTAGGCCTGGATATTACTCCAGAACTAACAAAACTATCAGAACACTCAGAGAACTTCAGAACTATCTCATTTTTGGATGTGCCAAGTCAGGACTTGTCACATGCAAAACTGAGATAGTTCTGAATACACAGTTACAAAGAGTGAATAACTTTCTAGTTTACAACCACTATTTTGCTAAACTAGTCTCAATCGACTGTGTGTCCAGCATTCTGTCATTGAACACACTACAGTCATAATCTCTTCAAAAACCTTAATTATATTCACAAATTACTTCGCCATCATCAACCTTCACAACAAAGAAAACCTGCCTCTACCTCCCTTCTCCCTTCATAAAACACAAAACATATTGTATTCCCAAAAAAACACGAGTAAAATTCCATTCTAAACAAAATTATACAACTTTTTATATTCAGAAAACACTTTAACTTCTTAAGGAGGGGGACTGTTCCCGAACTTGCCTGTCAAAATAGGTGAGTCATATAATGAGGCTCGGACCACGGTACGTGTATTAAAACTTTTCTTGTTATACCTGCATTGTGTAAACAGTTTGATGTGGGTGGAAGTTCGAGAACCTGGACGTTGAAAGGTCAACGGCATGAGTTTGTATTGTGTGAGCACCAAGGTTCCATGTAGATTTGATTTTTGTGTAATTGATTGATTGAGTGAAGAGTAGAAGTTATGAGGATATGGGTGGAAAATTCCTCATCCTTCTTTGAAACGGGAGGATCCGCCGACCAGACCGTTGAGTCTAGTGGGTGAATGTCCGACGGTTTTTGTCGGTTTTCTGTACATGTTTTAATCGCGTGGATAACTCTGCTTGCGTGATGTATGATTTTTGCGTAACGTCATGTGTAATGTGTAGTTCGTATGTAGCGTTATAGATGGTGCCAGGATATTTTTACCAAGTGACTTTTAAAGGTCATATCAAGGTGGTGGTTTAAATCCGAGTGTTCTGGTAATATGCGATGCATTTACAGTTTGGTGCGAGATTTGCACTTCAGCTTAAGGCAATGGGTTGATTGCTACACCTGTAAGTTAAACAGATATTCAGTTTTTTTTCTACGTTGTGATCGAGGACATTTTCATTGTAAGCCACAGTAATACTAAACAGTGCTAAACCTCTTGTAAGAATAAAAAAAAACATTATATTCCCTTTAAAATCTTATAATTATCTTCAAACGTAATTATTTCTTAGCGCACTCTCTCCATTTCAATTTTCAACTCTCTTCATGCAAAAAATGACTTTACGTATCTCAAATAAAATGGAGGTCGCGAAAAGTTAAATTTATTTTTGTTAAAACATTTTGTTCGGAGACTGAAAACATTGGAGAGATTGTTTCGCATGACTTACCTTAGACCACAGAAGACATAGACAGAAGGTTGGCTCCATACAACGAGCAAAAAGGCACGCACACATAGACACGTACGTACAGCGATCTCGCATTATCAGCCTATAATATTTCCCACTGAACACAGCTAGGACACAGGCCTCCTCTCTGTGACAGGGAGTAGGCTACAAGCCAGCACGCGGTACCAGCGCGGGTTTCATCAACCAACGTTACAATCATATCTTCTAATTTTTGGTTCTAAAACATGTCCGTTTCCTCACATTGTTGTCCTTCGCCGTTTTGAGAGCAGTGGTTATGACATAAATTACAAAGTAAAGTGCCTGCCGTGATTTCCCATCCAAAAAAAAAAGTGCCTGCCTGGGTTCAAACTTATGACTTGCAACTTGTAAGTCGGGGCCGTTACCAATAGGCCCCACACTGCTCCTCTTCTTATTTTATCATAGCAAAATGCCAATTTCGAGTGCACTTGCACTCGCGGAACGTGCAGCATGTCTATGCGTGCATTCGTTTTCGCTCGTTAAATGGAGCTGACCTTCTGGGTACTATTCTGTACCTGAACGAATTTGGTAGGAAAAACACGGCAGAGATAATGTGGAAATAATTTTCAACAACACCTACAGGTTTTCACCTGACTGCACTGATGGAGATGGTTTACAAAGGATCTCTGAATGTGTAGGTAGATTTTAATAATGTGTGGCAGCCAAGCTCGGGTTGCTAGCAGGTAATAAAATGGTCCAGTTTTGTTCTTTTAGTTGACCTAAAAAGTGATTTGTGTTAGATGTTAGGAGTAGTAATTTAATGCTTCTGCGGTCAGCAAAATTAGTCGACTGTGTTTGTTAATTATGAAATACGACGGTAGTTTTGAAACTCATAACTTCTGTGTGGTTTATAGTGTAGGGTTTGGGTATTATTGTTAGCTCATTTCACCTAAGTTTTCAGGGCGGGATTTTTACAGGTGAATTGATTACTTTAGTTTTCAAGTAAAACCTTTGTTCTAGACAAGTGCGCACTATCGTGGACCTTAACATTACTTACTATCATATGAGATAGTAGACCAACACGAGTCTATTACACCATAGAACCAAAAAATCGAAGACACCTGACATCTACCAACCCGCACTGTGCGCGCGTAGGGGATCCCAGAGAGGAGGACTGTATTCCTGTAGTGGGAACATTATTAGCTGATTATGCTAAATAAATAACTTTGCTTTAAGTATAAAAGCCTTTTTGCAAACCATGATCCAGCTTTGGTGGGTCTACAAAAAATGCACCTGAATACCAAAGCTTAGATTAATGCCTTTAAGCCATGTCAACTCGTCTACATCAACAAACTTTCAACCAACAGCCTAAAATGTTTGGTCAACCCATAATTTGGTAAACACAGCCCGCTTTTTCATTTAAAATTAGCATCTAACTCCGTACAGGCATCAGATCCGCTTGCATAACTCAACAACTTGTTATGCTGCAAAAATACGCAGTTCTCAATTATTTTGAACTACATTCCACGATTTCGCTTGCTTGAGTTTAAAGCTGCGCCCAACACTTTTTATTTAGCTTTTACTGGATTTTGAGAACAAAGTTACGTATTATGCTTTCCCGTTGGTTTTAAATAGTATATTTTTGAATATATTCCTTGCTTTTGGGGTTATGAAAATGATCTCTTAAATCCTACTTTAATCATTTCCCACTTCTATAAAAATAACATACTTCAACTTCAATATATCGATGCTCACGTTACGAAGCGAAGCGGTGGTCAGAAAGTGATATCCAATTTACAAGCCTGTTGGTTCGTGTTGAACGGACAGACGGACAAAGCAGATATGGAGTCGGTGATGTGGAAAATAACGTAGGAGGGACAGTAATAACTATTTCATATTGTTGCCTTTTGAGTTTTGTTTTGAAGGACTTTTGAGAAAGGGTGTTATATTGACGTGACTTTGAATGGAATTCAAACATACATTCATGTTGATCTTTTTATGTCTGATAGCATATTGCCGATGACTGATGCCTACCGGTGTCCAAGTGAGGATACTGAAGTAAGTCCAGCGTATGTTTGGCAGTTAGCCCAGTTCCCAATTTTGCTGATGGAATATATTCTACCGTGTCATGAGCTACTGTTGTATATTGTATACTATTCTAAGAAACGAAAGAATCGTTGTCGTGCAGCTAAACAAGGTAATCCAACACAAACAACAACATTTGTTTCGATGTTATCATGTTCCTGAAAGTTTATTCTCAAATCCTTGTTCCCATTTTTGTATACAGTTTCAATGGTGTATTTTGTCAACACAAATTAACTCCAAATCTGCATAATCCTCCTCTCACATCTGTTTCCGTCGTATATTCCGCGCCAGTGGCTCGCCAGCACGCACTTGTTACTCTGTCCACTTCGCTGTTGATTCATGCTTTTAGAGATTCGCTTTAGCCGTCTGTATAAAAAGAGGGTTGTTATTTATGTATTTGAGTAAAAGTTTTGATAGAATTGTTTTGAAATTTATGACAGTTAATATGCGTGGTCAGACGATTAAAACCTGTCCACCCTAGAGAAAGAATTCAAGCAGTTTGCCAAACCTTCACTGAGCGTAGAGCTTCTCAACCGGATTAGTCACGGTAGTTATAGCATACACTATACCTACCTGACCGCATCAATGCTAACCGTCCGTCAGACAAGATAGTAGTCAACTTCTGAAATCTACGTATTACTTATCATTCGTAGATCATTCGTAGATCTGCGACAGTCATTACTGGTAGTCAGAAGCCCGAAAGTCAACCGGTCTTACTAAGAGGAACTTATCGTGTTACTCTTTCTGGATTGAAGGTCAGATAGGCAGTCGCTCCATGTAAAATACTGGTGTTCAGCTGTATCCGCTTAGAATGGAAGGCGCTCCCACTATTTCTGGTAAAAACTAGGCAGATAACGATAAGTTAATTAATAATTGGGCAAAGAATAAGATGTAATACCGGTAGAATGACCCAGATCTGTGCCTAGCTTTACTGACGTCATATCGCTTCAGTGGCTTGTTTCCGGAGCACGCGTTACCACAGTAATTGTGTTGTTCAGAAACGTGGTTCCTGCGGTTAAGATGGCGTGTGGTTTACGGGAAATGAACGTCGTTGCCCCTCTTGAAGATGGGAAAGGGTTTTATGTATTTACCATTGGTGTCTTTAAAAGTAACTGAAGGAATAACTTATTGATGCGTGTTTACCCTCCAGGTTTAGCAATTGTGTCGACAATTTACGGCAGACGCTGATTAATTTGACAGGACTAAACTATGTAAAATTTATCTTCTGTCCTTTTCTTAATGAAATAGAAAGAAAAAGATGCACTGAACTTAAATTTAGTTTAGTTTGTGAACAACAGAATCGGCACCATTATCTTACGAAATATAAGATACAACGTAATAAAAAGAAGAGTTAAAAGTACTTACTTTTACCTTTTCTTCGTTTTTGCATAAAACTTTGCTTTAATCGCACGAAAAGCATTTTTTTTTGTTTAATATTTAAGATACGCTCGTCAACAAATACCTGATAAAAAAAACCTTTGTAATTTAAACAGTTTTGGATATTTTGGCACCATCTATATAAGTTAAACTATGATTGTTCTTCTGGTCAATACATGGCATGGTATTTAAAAAAGAATAGAATAGAAGATATCGCTGTTAGTTGCTTTAGCCCCGTAGTTGCAATGGCCTCCATTGACTTACCGATTTTGCAATACGAGCGATATTTTTTTTTGTCATTGAAGTCGTGTAGAATGCATTTTACCTATACTATTTCGTTTGATAGTGGGCTTAAAGTAGTATTTTCAGTGTAAGATTTTTAAACAAGCAAATTCATAACCCAGAATTTAATAAAAAAAATTGGCTGTGACAGACGGACATATAGACACACGTGTGATCCTATAAGGGTTTCGATTTTTCATTAGGACGTACGGAACCCTAAAAACTATGGGATTACAAAGTTTGCAAAATAAAAAATGACTAGCGAAACTTTTTTGTGATTTAGGCCGCGTATACTAAACAGGGTTTCGCATTTCTATGTCAACGAGTTTGAAGTAACGTTTAGGGTATCAGATTTTAAAATGACAGCGCATAATCCAGAATTTAATAAAAACATATTGAATTTTGCAACGAATTTTTGTTAGCAAAAATATTTTTGATATTTTTTTGTCTCATAGGTCATGTATAGAATTTCGTCAACGAGTTATAAACGGCTTTTGAAGTATCACATGTCGAAAATGAATAACTAACTTTAAAACTACGCTAAAATGGCATTGAAAACAAAGTATTATAAAGAATCAATAATCAACCGAAATTTACGAAAACCTTTGTTCATTTAAAAAGTGCAGAAGTATATCATTAATCATATTATCATTAAAATTAAATAAAATGTCTTCCATTGAAAATATTTACGAAGCAATTCGGACAAACTCGTTAATATTCGGGTAACGTTCGCTGTTCACATACAATACAATGTATGCAAAGATTTTATGTTTCGAGTGCATGACCGAATATGTGTGAATTGACTTTTAATACTTCATGGAGAACAATCCCTCTACTTCATGAAAGCTACTCACTTGTTCGGGTCGGCACGACTCAGCATAGCCGGGTGGTAAATAGTAGATTGTTATACGAGGTTCGAAAGGAATCTATTCCCATACGAGGTATTTAGACGCCCGAGCGCAGCGAGGGCGGCTATAGTCCGAGTAGGAATTGATTCCTTTCACCCGTGTTAAACACTCTACTTTTCATTTCGAATATAAGGAAAGTAAAAAATAGTGGTTTTTCTAAAATATTTACTGATAATAATAACATGAATAGTAGGTACCTATGTAAAATTAATTGAGATGTTAGAACAATTTGTGTACTATTTTAAATATGGAACACGCGGTGTGTCACCGCCGCGGGCCGTCCCGCTTGATAGGTTTTTCTTTTTATTCTCACTGGCTGTTTATACACTCACAAGACTGCAGCATTTTTCTATTTTTCTTAATGTATGTAAAACATTTCGTAGCTGACTACAGTTCTATTTTTAAAATTCATTCCCACCCTAAAGAGGGAAGTAATTACTATGAGTCTTTCCCGCCCTGTGGTGGGAAGCAGCGTCTTCCACCCGCTATTCGGATCAAACAAACACTACTTTCCGAGTATGAGAAATGAAAATATATATTCGAGTTTGCCGCCCGGCTGTTTGACAATTAGGAAATTCTTTGCAACTGCCTAGTCCTAGTCTTTCTGTGGCAAAACACTTGCCCTTAACGCATGGGACTTATGACTGGAGAAATGTGTATATTTCATACTGCCTACCCCTTTGAGGAATACAAGGCACAAGCTTGATGTTATGTCAAGTTTTAATCTTACCTATCACTTCATTGACTTGAAAATGATAAGGACAGATTATATTTCCAAAGCGTTTAAAGACAACAGTTATCTTTCTGAGGCCCAATTCACTCGTGTGTCAAATATGTCCCTGACATCACCTGACATAGTTCATTTATTGAAATAAGCATTTTTCTACCAAAGAAATTATTTAAAATATAAAACACGGGCATCCTGTTATACCAGACTTTTGGGAATTTATTAGCCAATTTATCTTGAGCTCTCTAAAAACAGAGATTGAATTTTATGAGAGGTCTTCACAGATTGGACTTTTACAGTTCAACTTTTCGATATTTTGACAATTCACTGGTTTGAAATAATGAATATTGAGTTCCCTGATACAAACTAAAAAAAATAACCTCTGTGTTTACATTTTTTAATAATACCTAAGAGAGAATAAATAATAATTACTTAAAAGCCGTAACTACTGTTTTTTTTTTCAAATTAATTAAACGTTAGGATACTGTTATACTCGTCTGTATAGTTACACAACGCTTTGTCTTCTTCTTTTAAAAGTCAAATTACTGACGACTGAAAGAGAGAAATTGGTGTTTATTAGTAAGTGGGACAATGTAAATCTTATTTGATCTCTCTCTTTTTTAATCAAATGACATTAACTACCTTATAAAAAAATAGTTCAGAGGGCCTTGGGTCTAGCACGATCGTGAAGAGTAAATGTAACGTGAATTCTAACGATTGTAAAAGTGAAAATACTAGTTTCGCAATAAATATTAACTGATAATAGTGCGCGTCGCAAAAAAAAAAAAAAATGCTATAAGATAGTATTTTCGATTAAAAATCGTTCTAAATTACGTTCCGTTTACTCCGCGTTTTCGTGCTAGGCTCACAGTTTGAAAGCGCAACCTCTCAGCTCAAAGACAGGCCACCATAATAGTCCTCAGTAAAGAGTTTTACTCTCCCCATATCAATATGATTTCATATCGCAGTATAATTTCATTCTGTGTTCCCTGCAAACACAATATCCCCGTATTTATGCGACGAGCTGTACGAGCGTGTGCAATCGGTTGCGAAGTTATGAGCTTTGACATTTAACTCTGGCCACTGAGAAAGATCTATCAGAAATATCTGATAAAATAAAATAAAAAACATTGAAAAGTATGATAAAATATGCATCATGACAAGCGGCGTAGCGTCGTACCGTCGCTCGTAGCGTTGTAGCGCGTAGTGTCGTAGCGTGTAGCATCGTAGCACGTAGCGACCATTTTGAATTTAAAGTGAAGTCATAAGATTATTTTGACTTATGTAACTTTAAATTCAAAATGGCCTTCCACAACAAACAGACTACTGACTAACTAAGGCAAAACTATTATAATAAAAAGAATATGTATGTAGGAGCGGGTCGTTAGTGTAAAATAAGTAGTGAGCCCTGCCCTGGAATCACTATTTTGCAAATAGGCTGACAAAAGTGGTTATCCCTATCTCTAGACATCTACATTACCAACGCAATCGAACATCCATATATTACCAACCATTAGAGACGACGTTGTTTCAACTTTCAAATACTGCCTTCCCATCTTAATCTGTTTGTACAGAACTAACCTTTTTGCATCCACCTTTTTAGTGCCCCAACAGTTCCTATGACAAACGTAGTATGAAAAACACGTTCTGTTTTGATCCTAATATTACATTTCTGACATATTCGTGTATCTACATATTCTACATGATGGGATGTAAGGAACTAATGTTTAAAAGAGACTGTGACCTCTGAGTTTGTTTCGGCCTTTCTTCTCAGAGTAGTCAGATAGGAAACGCAGACCTCATCTAGCTTAAAAAAAATATGATTGACGTGTAAAAGTGTTTGTAGAAACTTACTTACAGAAAATAAATAATTTATCATTTACAAGAAAGGAACATTAGATATTCATCAATCCGGATCACGGATGCTTTTTATTTATTTACTACTGCTGTGCCCGCGACTTCGTCCGCATGGAATAGTGACTTTTCGGGCAGCACATTTTAAATTACACATACCGTCGTTTGGGTAGCTAAAAATTTACTTTACAGTAATGTTTCTCTGTATTACCTTAACAAATGTTCGCCGTGATTCTTTAAATTGACATAACATTTTTATTTATGAACCGATTGACATGAAATAAACACTAAATGTTAAGTGAAGCTTACTACAATATATTAGTGAAAACCGCATCTAAATCGAATAAGCCGTTTCTGATATTAGCGTGCACAAACACACAGACAAACAGACAAACAGAAAAAAAAAATTATTACACTTTCGGGTTCGGCATCGATATAATAACAACCCCTGCTACTTTTTTTTATATATTTCCATTGTACAGACACCACTTTTCTACAATTTTATTATATGTATAGATGGATGATCTGAAAAAATTGAAAAATGGTACTTAACTGAACCCTCCTGCGTTATTCGTCGTTTATTTAAAAAAATATTAGCTACCATCCTGTATAGCATCTTGTCACCCTGTATTGCATCCCTGAATAAAACATGTTAACATACACACCATATGCTCAAATACTGTCTTTCATATTGCAAAGTTGGTATTTATTTGTGTATTTGAAGCTATGTCTGCCCTTAGACATAGTCTAAAAACAAACAATCAAATGTCTTGTTGAAGCAACAAAAAGATGATCAACTACTGAGTACACGGAAACTGTGTTGATCACGCCTCTAGGTGGGATTTTGCTAGAAATACTTTTCTGTGGTTGCAAGGGTTTGATCTCCAAGTCTGACCTTGTCACGTCCATAAATGCATTTTCAGAAGCAGCCTAAAGTATGGGTTAGTGCCTTGCTTCATAGACATAAGCTAGCTTTTACCGAAAACTTTGACTTTTCAGCTGCATCCGAAGTACTGGCTGTAAAAAGTAACGCAGGCCTTCTAAAAGGTTTAGATTAATCCAAAACAATGTGATCAAAGCACATCAAGGGATGAACAATGGTATCCCCTTAACCAACCAAAACAGAATGAATTACACAACTCAGAGAGGCGTCGGAGTGTACGCCATGAATCATTACCGTTATACGTAAAACAAAACAAACGACCATCTACCGACCAACAACAAAAGGCGTTCCAATAAATAGAGGCTTCTGTTACACCGACGTGAGCAAGCGAAGTAGGATAGGAAGAAAAAACAAGACAGTTGTGAATACATAATTCGGGTTGAATGTTTCTTGGCAGCTCAACCCCACGTTTTATGGTTAGGATTTATTTTTTAACCAGCGAAGGTAGCCACTAAATTTTAAGCATAATTCTTGTGTTATTTTGAAAGAAAGAAAGAAAAATTGTTTACTCGAACATAAAATGCAGATTAACACAAAGTAGCTTTGTCGCTACTTTCGTTGGTTTAAAAAAATATCATGAAAATAAAATGCGTTCAGATTTTTTTTTTTACATAGACCATCGTTACACTTTTTTGCTACCCCCATAGCAAAAAAATCAATTCGCTGAATTTCACGACAAAAAGTGCCACGTTTTTAGAAAAAAGTGTGAACCAGAAACTATATTACTTAATCAAACATATTTCGCCCGCTGTGTGACAAGCATCCACTCACAGTCGATGACGCGAAGTAAAGCCCACTCCACACGGCCGGTGTCACCACCAGATTATTTATTGCCATTATTTATCTCCGGGAGCCGACTCAAATGTCTGAATTGAGTACGACCGTGTGTAGCCCGCCTAACTCTCGTATAGTTTGTATGAACAACGAGGTTTGTTCAGAAAAGTTTTTGTGTTTTACTGTTACTATGGTTGAAAAAAAATGTCGCACATGTATTTTGTTTGAGTATGGACTGTTAATATTTTGCAACCATTTCTAGACGGTGTTTACTTGTGGTATTTAATCTTAGAATGAATAAAAGAATATTGCATTCTATTCCATTCTTGACATGTTTTTCACATCATAACCATTATTTAACTACATATTTACGATACCTACTTATAACACATACTTTGCAAAGATTCTTTCTCCTTCTTCTCACATGCTATGTTATTTCTAACCTATATGAGAAAAAAATATACCTAGTTTTTTAGGTACTTAAAATGAACCGATGTTCAGCAAGATTGGTCATGTGACTGACTCCTCAAGACGCTTGACATACACACATCAAAAGTGTCTAGGGATCAACATATATTTTTGCAATAACTTTTCTCCTGATTGATATTAATTAAAATTTTCTTTAAGGATTCATCAAATAAAGTGTTTTCGTTTGTCACAGTAACGATAAACCAAGTCACCTTTGCATTAATAAAGAAATTTGCCATTTTCCTAATAAAGGGATTTTTGACATTTGAACCACTAACACAAAAGTTCGAAAAAAAGACTGAAATAACAGTTTTCTTTAAAATTTTATTGGGTAACTTAAACAATTAATAATCCGTGTTTCTACCGCGAACACTAACAACACAAGAACATCGGTTTGGCATACTCAAAATGAGTTCATCCAAATCACGCTGTGGAATGGCAGCCCATGTTCGTTGCAACAACAAAAAAAGGTCTTCTTGCGACTGGATACCCTCCATATTCGGCAGAGCTCTTCTCTGTAGCATATCCCATGCATGCTCAATCGGGTTCAAGTCTGGCGACTGAGCAGGCCAGGGCAGGACATTGATGTTAGCTGCGGCGAGAGTCTGTCTTACAACTCTTGCGGTGTGCGGTCGTGCATTATCATGCATTAACTGAAATAAGGGACCGATTTGCACTTGTAGAGGAACGATGACGTCTGATACAATCGTCTCAGCATAAATTTGAGCGTTGAGGTTGCCTCTGATCCAAATCAACTCAGTTCTTCCGCCGATCCAAATACCCGCCCATACCATGATGGTTCCACCACTATTAGGATGGACTTCCTGGCAGGATTTTAATCGCTGTTGGCGTCCAGGGGTTCTCCAGTGTCGTATACGTCTTGTATCCGGTCTCATACCAAAACGAGACTCATCAGAAAAGCACACGAAACGCCATTGTTCTTCTGCCCAATTTCTGTGTTCAAGAGCCCATTGATATCGAATCCTACGATTGTGCATTGCTATAGGTGGTACCCGTAGCGGTCTTCGGGAATGAAGGTTCACTTCATGCAAGCGGTTTCTGACTGTTTGGTCGCTAATTAAGTTCCCTGAAGAGTGATGAAGCCTCACGGCTAACATCATGGCGGTTATTGTTGGAGCTCTTCGAGTTAAGATTTGAATGTATCGGTCTTGTCTCCGTGTGGTGCAGCGATACCGTCCTCCATGGCGCTCAGCCACGGTACCAGTGCTTCGGTAACGTGTCCAAAGTCGACTGATAACACTCTGACTTGTATTCAGAGCTAAAGCCACAGTACGTTGCCGGGAACCAGCTTCTATCATTCCCACGGCTCTGAGCATTTCTTCCCTGCTTAAATGACGTCGCCGCTCCATAATAACGTTGGTTTTAATCAGTAGTAGGGAAACAGTAGCACTAATAATGTCTTCAATGCGTTGTATGTTTTTATAGGGAAAATATTGACAGCTGATTTTCATCTTTTACTCGAATTTGATTCACAGTTCCTGATTCAAATTATGAAATGCACCAAAAAGGATCCATATAAATTTATAAAATCATAAATTTATTACAAAGCCACATCTCAATCTCAAGAAATCCGCATAAAAATGCTTGATCCCTAGACACTTTTGATGTGTGTATATTCTATCTAGCATCATTACTCGTAGAGGCTCTTTTCATAAGAATCTTAAGACTGGCAGGCTTACAATTTTCGAATAACCACCAAATAATTTGTTCAACATAGGAACCTTGACCAACGTTGTCAAAATACGGGTGTATTTCCCACCTGCATATTCGGTAGACATATTAGCATTTAGCACGCGTGACGTCACACCGTTACCGGTAGGCAATCGTGTACGATAATTGATGTTTGCGGTCCAGCGGCTAAACGGACGGCGCAGACTCAAATGTAGCTGGATGTGTCGGAAATGTTGTGCTCTGTCGGGAACTGTCCGGGGAAGTGTTGGGTGTTTGATGTGGATTTAACTGTTAATGTTTTGAAGGTAGGCACAAGCCGAAAAAATTTTGTGCTGAAATTGAGTTCGTGTCGTCGATACGAAAATATTGCATGTTAGTATCAGGGTAACTGTTGCAAACAAACAGTGGTACGAGTATACTCACAATGAATTAATTAAAGTAAGACCACTGACGTGCCTTCGACTGTACTACTGTTTACGCTTGCCTGCTTTTAAAGCATTTCAAAACAATTTTTTAAATGCCGTTGAGCTTTAGACCGTGCTTCCTGCTTCGTAATTTACATGACAACACAAGTCGTTACGGGTAGTCAGAAGCCCGAAAGTCTGACAACCAGTCTTACCAAGGGGTATCGTATTACCCAGTAACTGGGTTGTGGAGGTCAGATAGGCAGTCGCTCTATGTAAAATACTGGTATTCAGCTGCACCCGGTTAGACTGGAAGCCGACCCCAACATTGTTGGGAAAAGGCTAGGCAGATGATGATACAAATCCAAGTCTATGGACAACGAGCAACGAAGATTACAGATGCGTACAAAGCACATTATTATTGATTGATGAAACTTAGCTTATATCACCATAATTGCAGATTTGGAGGAAAAGTGCAGATTTCGCAGAAGAATAAAATATACAACGCATTAATATGACCAATACCTACTTATGGAAGTATATTGCTTGCAGCACCAACTTAGCTCTTTCCGTTCGTGCCGATACGAAAGAGAGAGACGACGTCATATCGACGATGAAATGACAAGAACTCCTAACTGACATTTTTTTCAATTTTACTTTTTTTACGTAGATACTTTAAATAATCGTTTGTAAAGTCTATCTACGTAAAAAAAGTAAAATTGAAAAAAATGTCAGTTAGGAGTTCTTGTCATTTCATCGTCGATATCACAAAGTTGACTATCTTTTGTTTTGTTTTGCATACTCAACCATGTCAACCATGTAGCATCTAAATATATAAAACTCAAAGGTGACTGACTGACATAGTGATCTATCAACGCACAGCCCAAACCACTGGAGGGATCGGGCTGAAATTTGGCATGCAGGTAGATGTTATGACGTAAGCATCCGCTAAGAAAGGATTTTGATAAATTTTACCCCCAAGGGGATAAAATAGGGGATGAAAGTTTATATGAAACTTTGTCAATTTTAAACCGATCGGGCTGAGACTTTGCATGCATATAACTACTACGACGTAGGCATCCCTTAAGAAAGGATTTTGATAAATTCTACCCCCAAGGGGATAAAATAGGGGATGAAAGTTTGTATGAAACTTTGTCAATTTTAAACCGATCGGGCTGAGACTTTGCATGCATATAGCTACTATGACGTAGGCATCCCCGAAGAAAGGATTTTGATAAATTCTACCCCCAAGGGGATAAAATAGGGGATGAAAGTTTGTATGAAAATTTGTCAATTTTAAACCGATCGGGCTGAGACTTTGCATGCATATAGCTACTATGACGTAGGCATCCCCGAAGAAAGGATTTTGATAAATTCTACCCCCAAGGGGATAAAATAGGGGATGAAAGTTTGTATGAAAATTTGTCAATTTTAAACCGATCGGGCTGAGACTTTGCATGCATATAGCTACTATGACGTAGGCATCCCCTAAGAAAGGATTTTGATAAATTCTACCCGCAAGGGGATAAAATAGGGGATGAAAGTTTGTATGAAACTTTGTCAATTTTAAACCGATCGGGCTGCGAGACTTTGCATTCATATAGCTACTATGACGTAGGCATCCCCTAAGAAAGGATTTTGATACATTCCACCCCTAAGGGGGTAAAATAGGGGATGAAATCCACCCCTAAGGGGACAAAATAGGGTATGAAAGTTTGTATAAATCTTCATAGATTTTCGACTGATTGAACTGAAATTAAAGATTGGAGCTACTATGATGAAGACGTCCGCTTAAATAGGATTTTGATAAATTCAACCCCCATGGGGATAAAATAAGGGATGATGGAGGATGTAAATGTATTAGTTTGAACTATCAGTACCTAATGGAACGAATAAATTAAGAGTAAAGCCGCAAAAAATATACCTAATTAATAATAATACTTAACGCGAGCGAAGCCGCGGGCATAAGCTAGTTAAAGTATATGTAAGTAGGTATATTTACATAAATGTCTTTGCTCGTAGTTGTTAGCTATTGAAATCTTACAGTATTGTCACAGCTAGAAATATTGAACTTACCTCCAGTACACCTTTCACTTTCGTCAAAAAGTCCTCAAAATAAGCAACTTCTCTACTCAAAATAATGATATCCTCACCAATTATAAGACCATCAGTTTCCACTCCGAGTAGCCACATCAAAGCATGGTAATGATCAAAGGCTCGTAGCAACACGCACAATACAGGCTGTCTGTCATTAAATTTTTTTGTGTTTTTATTTTATTTGTATCTGTTTTTTATGTTCTTTAGCCAAATAAATATAAGATTGTCTTTCTTTCTTTTAAATATTATCATAGAATCACGCCTAAATAATTAGGCCCAATATTTCTCAAAGTTGTTTTAGCAGGGGTGAATAAACATCATTGTAATATTATTGCCCACTCTTTGCTGTAGATTTCGGCTGCCTTTTGCAACGAATCATTCCCTTTCTAATCTCATCAGAAATTCCATATTTCCTATATCACGGATAGGTGTGTTCCAAGTCCAACAGACTGTCTAGATAGTTGCCTATCGCTGTCGGCAACGTTCGCTTCCACTTATGATTAGTCGAAGACACATTTGATGCCAAGTAATATTCGGAGAACTATATTTAGATACAGTTTGGGATCTAATTAGTTGGGCGCCGTATTTGTTAGTGAGAAGAGAGTTAAGTGAGTATTGGTTAATTTTAAAGAAAACATGGAACCTTTTCAAAAACACTTTTTGTTCAGCTGTCACAGGAGTTTTTCTCGAGATCTATGCAAATGTAGGTATTTGAATTTTGATATATAAAGTTAGTCAAAGCCCAAAAAAAAAAAATTTACGTATTTTTATGAAATCTAAAAATGATTGTGTGTAATTTTATTTTCCATAACTAAGTAAAATGTTTCACTATGAAAACCTTACTACAACATTTTTTTTTAAATTACCATTATGTTCTTTTCTAAATACAAAGAGGATAGTTTCATGAGGGTGTAGTAAAAGTCAGTTTAATTAATCTAGGCAAGTCAAAACTTCTTAATATGCCTTTGAATTAAAATTCCGATCTAATTTTCTTTCTTAATCTTCGGTTTATCACCATGAAAACATGTTTACGTATACTTAGCTCAGAAAAATACTTTGACATAAAATATATACCTCCTAAAAATCTGTACCAATTTTCCTGTCCTACAGTGTACACCCCACTAACTAGAACAAGAGCTTCTAATCACCGTTTTACGGCCATCCTGTATATTGATGACGTAACCGTTACCTAGCAACGCCTAACCTAGACACCAATTTATGTAAATTAGGTAGTTTCTGACGTCACTAAATGGCTATTAACGCCCATACCCTTTGGGGTTTCCAATTTAGTGGAAACATAATTGGTATTTTCACCGTGATGGGAATTTTGGAGAAATTTCTTTATACAACGTGAAATAGAATAACAGCCGGCTTTTTTTACAGCGAATCAAAATCTGTTTTATACAAATAAAGAAACGCTAATTTCTTGATGATTTAATTCTCGTGTCATTTTCTCTCTCTTTCAGGACTTAACAGGAGAAAAAGGCTAGCAGACATGCGGGTAGTTATCACACAACACTTCACGGAAAGAACGGTGACGCCGGGGGGCGATGTGAGTATACTCAACTTTAATACGGTAATTTGACAAAACGAAAATGTTTTAAACCGGCCAAGTGCGTGTTGGACAACGCATAGTGAAGGGTTCTGTAGTTACGATGATTATGTGCATGCACAGTATTGATTTTACCGACCGGAAAAATAAGTTTGGATTTCTTAGTATTTCTCGGAAAAACTATGAAACTCAAAGTTATTACTGCGGTTGTAACCGAAAACATCCCATATTTCACAAACTATTGACTGAAATAAAAAAATCACTAAAGAAACATCATCGTTTTTTAATAGGATTCAACAATAGCCTACACCCTTATGTGTATTGCATTTTTCATCTCTTGTATACAGGTTACATTATTTGGGCAGTGTCACCCCTAATTACCTTTTTCGTAATTTCACTACACCGTTGAGTGCTGCTCAGAATAGGAGACTTAGCATTATATCGATGAATATTGGAAGGAACCGAGTAAAATGGCTGTTTAACTTCGGACGGACGGACTGATGGACGGGTGAACGAAAGGACGGCCACGACGAAATTATAAGGGTTGCGTTTTGCCATTTGGCAACCGAAACCCAAAAGAATATTAAATGAACGCATTATTTTGAAAGTGGTTAATTAACATCCAATATGGCTGCCAAAGAACGAGCAAAATCATGTTTAGTTCAATTCCAGTTACGGTGGCCTCCTCTTTTTTTCCTTCCATCGTATTTTACTCTATTTCGGTACATGGGTACACACGCCTCCGTTTAGTCGACGCAAAACAAAGTTGATTCGAATTTTACATTGTTTTCAGATCAGCATGCAATGTGCAGCGAGCAGTGACAGACCTCCACAGTTCGTATGGGAAAGAGACGGCATTATTGTGTCGAGTAATACCGATCCAAGGTAATTTTCAACATGATTTTCAAGGAAAAACAAAAATTTACTTAACCGTCATGTAGGTAATAAACTTACAAAAATGGATAGCACTTATAGATGAGGCTATTAGCTCATTATTACGGAAAGCATAGATCACCTTAGTTCCCTAATATTAAATACGCCAAGCAGGCTATATCACTTTAAATCTGACCGCAAAGTGTTGGCTAAAAAGAAAAATGTAGCCGTTGCTGTGATTGTTGCATGATTGTCTTTCGCCATATATACTCGTAGCTTCTGCGATTTGCAAGGTCTCAATTCCTATATAGAGATGTACCTGTAAGCACCCCAAAAACGGCCACTATCCGTAACAATACATTTAGAAAAGTTTTATTTAACACAAGTAAAACATAGTACATTACTGTTCCTTACAGGAGTTTTCCTGAGCCTTTCACGGCTAGGAACTTCTCTTAACCAACACCAACCTAGACACAATTTATTTTCAGATATGCCCTAGGACAACTTATGACATCAGATAACTCAGTGGCCTCCCAGCTGAACATAACTCGAGTGAGGGTCGAAGACGGAGGCCTGTACTCCTGCACAGCCAGGGAAGGTGAGCATGTGGCCTCACATGAGAACAGGCTGGATGTTTATGGTAAGTGTAATTATAATGCAACTTAGTTGATATCCATACTGATATGTGGCACTCAGAGCTTCTCTTAAACCTTCATTATTTGAACAGTCAAAATGTGGAACTCTCAGCTCTCTCTACTCTCCAATATAAAGATACGTTCACATGGGCAATATTATTTATATTGTATTATTAAGTATTTATTTATTTACCAAAACAACATAACATAACACCTTGTTTTTCCGAAAGGTTAGGCAGAGGTGTATCTATAGATAGTACACCCACATTTCGCCAGTTATGTTTAACTCCCATGTAATAGGGGGCGAGTCTATTGCCACCGACCGGGCAAAAAGACTCCGGGCTACTGCTGAGAAATTCCAGATAGAAAAACCCAATAGCACTTTGGCCGACCTTGGTATCGAACCTAGGACTTCATGCCCAGCAGTACCGTTTGCGACCATTAGACCAACGAGTACCAAAAGTATAACTTCTATTATTTGCATTTTCAGGACCACCATACATCAGGTCTCTTCCACCAGTGAAAGTGCAAAGTGGGGAGTCAGTTAACTTGAGGTGTCCGTTTTATGGATATCCGATAAGGTAACTTTGTAGGTATTTATGCTTATAAGTAGTGCCTACAAAATAATACTCTTCGCAATGTCATATAACTAGATTGAATACTATTTCAGGATTTCAAAGCCGTGTATATATATATTTTTTTAGTACGGGAAAACAAACATCGTTTGTCAAATGAACACTCCAGTATTTTCTCAATACTGAAGCGTAGTCTTCAAATCTAAGGTTTAAAATATTCTTAAAATTTTATCAGTTTTTTGGTAAAATTGTCCTGATAATTTTTAGGGACCACATCTCTACTTCTTCTGATGTTTTTTTTTTTAATAAACCATCTTGTTAAGTGTCAAGAGCATAATTTATCTGCCCCTAAAATTCTCTTTGAATTTCAGCAAAATCGACTGGGAATTCAAAGGCAAGTTACTAACATCGAACGCGGTCTTCCAATCCCGCTACAAGAGATCCCACCAAAGACGTAAAACTAGACGAAATGCTCCAAGCGTCAACGTAAATGGAATTCTTTCCATACCAGAAATATCTAAAGAGTCCAATGGTGCAGTATACACATGCATAGTAACCAGTCCTTCAGGAGAAATGGCTAGAAGAGCCTTCGAGATTCAGGTCATAGAAGCTCCAGTATTAGATGATCTGTTGTTAGGAATGAACCTTCAAGAAGGTCAGATTGTGAACATTTATTGTAATGTGAGGACTGGGGATCTGCCGATACATTTTGAGTGGTTGAAGGATGGGAACAGAATTCCTAGTGGTTTGAAGGTGAGAGAACTTACTTTTGGACAGACATATCTTAACTGAAGTAGTTGTATATTTTCTTAGATCGAAACTAAGTAAGTTATTTCTTCCAAATATTCTTGTGAAGACTGCTTGTTCAGATAGCAATTCCCCGGAAATCAACTAACAATGAACTAGCATTACCACGCACATTGAAATATGGCATATAATTTTATACTCTTTGAGAGTTTTACGTCAACGAACCCCATACAAATTCAAGTACTACTTAACAGAATGGATAAGAATTCCATTTAATGTTTACTATCTTACAGGTAGTCGAAAGAAACTCGGAACTCTTCAGTGCGCTAGTGATCAAGAAAGTGTCATTAGAACATTGTGGTACTTACACGTGCGTCGCGTCAAACCACGTGGCCAAAGTCAATCGATCTACTGAGCTGTATATCAAAGGTAACTTCTTTAATCTACTTCCGATGATGACAAACCAGATTCAAAATTAAGAAAGGAAACAAATGTACAATAAAAATCGAATAGGTTTGCAATATACCAAAACAGGCAGGGTTATCAACATCAAAGTTAAAAGTTACTATGGAGCAGTATTTGTTTCAGCATCAGACCAAACTAGTACACAGCAATGCTGTCTAGTAGAAATGGGTATGCTTGCAGTAGATTCCAAAAAACTTGTTCAAAAATTCCTATTAATATAATCTTCTCAAAACCACATCTATCAAGGTATCTTATACCTATAGGGATGTTATAGGGGTAGGCAGAATCTACAGGACGCCACCTGCTACGGTCATTTCATTCTTCTTTTGCCTTGTTTACGTTCATACATCTGGTCATACACGTCCGCTGGTTGCGCGTACAACAACCTGACTTTTCTGAAGAACATCACCACTAAGGTCACTATATTATGTCCTTCTAGGCCGTCCACCCGGCCGTCCCGGCGTTTCCTCTCACAACTGCCTTGTAAATACCTTTTGTTAGTCGCCTTTCATTCATCCACTCAGTATTCCATTACAGTCGCGCCAAAATGGCTGGAAGAACCAAACAACTCGTCACTGCTCCTCGGCAGAAGAGGTACAGTGTCGTGCAGTGCAAGCGGCTACCCGCAGCCGCAAGTGCATTGGATGAAGAAAGATGGTAAGACGTTGCTATTTCACACAATGTGATCGTGTGCTGTTATGATATATTATTGTGTCTTCATCGATTTTCGATAGCCTAGCTACCATGTTTATGAAACGCACCAAGCATATTTGAAAAAAGGTTAATTAAATTTTTTCTCCTTACCTACGTACCTATAGTCTTGGTGTAAGTCACGCTACAGTGCTTACACCCTTATGATATGTCGGATTTTACATCACAACGATCTTTATTCTCGTATCTTTCGGCAGAAATAAAATAACTTATGAATGGACAGTAATTTTTTTTAATGCTATTTGCCTTACGACGACCTTCAACTGACAATAAGCAATGACTTAGTTAGTTTTTCGTTATTACTCAAGTGTAGAAATAATATAATTACAACCAAAGCGCCTTTTACATAAGTTTCCTAAATCGGTTCCAGCTCTCCTCGGCACTTGGCAACCAGTCCTAGAGCTGGCCGGCGGTGGGATCCTGAGCCTACCAAACGGGACCCTCATCATTGAAGAAGTATCTCTCACAGATGAGGGATTGTACTCCTGCAATGTAGAAAATGGAGTGGGACAACCGGTGAGCAAGACTGTGTGGATGAGTGTTAATAGTGAGTATTTTTCAAATAACGAAATGTGGTGCTTTTAAAAACCTAGAGAATAACATAATTATTACTGCCAGAGTTACCTGCGCACTCATACTAAGGAACCTTAGACAACCAACATTATAATGACTTTTTCTCGAAACGATTAGGCATACCACACATCGACACATACTTAAAATTCTGGCATTAAAACATACCTCCCTCTACGGCAGGCCCCACTTCAGTGGTAACAAAATAAAAATGAGCTAGCCTCGAATTCTATTATAGCTGCGTTGGTACTACGCTAACCCAGCTGAAGGTCAAAGCAATACCACTGACGTACGGCCAACTATATAATACGCCATTTAGAAGCAAGCCAGTGTCTATAATCCTAGTTCTTCGTGGTTTTTATTCTGTGCTGTTGCAAGCAATCGAGTTGTGAAACATTGGTATTTTGTGAATCCTCATCATACTCCTGCCCTTATTCCAATTTATTTGTGGTCGGCGCAATATGTATTTTTCTTCTATAATACTATTTATTAGTCGTTGTCTCGGTAGTCGCCTCTTTTCTAGCCATATCATCTTTCACACATTCCATCCATCGTTTCTTTGGGCTTCCCCTACCTACTCTTATAGCCATCCACATTCATACTCAAAACTTTTGTGAACCCTATTAAATAATAATGTACTGTAGTTCTAATATCATTTTCTTTTAATTTCAGAGCCTGTTCACTTCGAAGCCTCTTCAACTAATGTGACGTCAAGACTCGGTCATCCAGTCACGCTAGAATGTCGACCACTAGGAGATGAACCTATCAGAGTCACTTGGATACATGATGGAAATGCGTTGGATTTTATAAGCCAAAGGTTTGTTTATTTTAAGATAGTAGTAAAGCAAGTTGTTAAAGCGTTCTTGTGAGGAGGTAAACCTTACAATATTACATATAAATTTGTAATAGGTAAATAGACAACAATAACAACACAATAGACAACTTTTTATCCATCGTATGATGAAAGTCACAGGTGCTGCAGGTATCTTAGGTAGGCGGTGATACATAAGTTCCTTCAGGACCAGTATTCCAATTCAAAACCTCAGAAAAGACGACATCAGTATGGTATATTGTTTTTATAAGCCTCTTCCAGCCTCGATTTGTCAACAAATCACGTGAGCTGTTTGGATTTGTTGACCAAAATGACAACCAGCAATCATACAAAAATAGTCTGTTCTGTGTTATTGGTATTTCTGATTTCAGAGCCAAGATATCAGAATCGAAGACAGTGCTCGGCGTGCTGAGCAGCATCAGCCTGCAGTACTCGGAGACAGGTGACGCGGGACTGTATCAGTGCAGAGCTACCAACCCTTATGGAACTGCTAGCTTTAGTGTGCATCTCACTATACTAGGTGAGCGTTTTTCTGTTATTTTGGTTGTTACTCCCAAAGTATCATATTATTATTATTCAACAAATAGAAGGCCAGATCAAAATTTCTTTTTTTTTACTTTTTAATAAGGCTATCAACATCATGTACTTATTCATAATCTACATAATTATAGTGAATACCACAGTTTGAGTTACCACTATACTCAAACTGTGGGATACTGACTTTTGTTTTCAAACATTTTAATAACAAAACTGTTCTTGGAGATTTTAGACTTGTATTTCCATTCTAGACCTGGAATTTAAGACATTTTTGCTTAGTCTCCTTAGACTTATTCATATTTTCGTTGAAGTGTTCATCATCATCTTCCTGCCTTGTCCCGTGTTACTTGAGGTCGGCGCAACACGTTTTCTTTTTCCATTTTCCCCTGTGAACCGTCACGCTATCGTTCACATCTCTTTTGTATCATTCATTAATTTCAACGTCTGTCATTGTCCCCAGAGCCGCCCAGGCCGCCCTCAGACGTGCGCGTGGAGACAGTCCGCTCGCGCACCTCCACAGTATCGTGGCGCGACACGCTCCGCGCACACGCACGACACTACACGCTGCAGTACGAGCACGTGCACTACAGTGACGCAGCCTGGGAACATGCTACTACCATCAATGTTACCAGGTACGGGATTTATAAAATATTCAGTGTCATTTCTACTACATCTCAGCATCCGGGTGCATCTACATCATGGATTCCTTAGTTTAGGATCTTCAATACTATTTTCTTAACTTACTTTGTGTCAATTCCTTTCACCAACTTTGCTTTATTGAACTTCCTTTCACCAGCTTAATAATTCTATTTTGACCTGTTCTTATTGAACCAGTCTGTGATCTTTTATATTTCGTCAATCCACGTGAACATCTTCCCTCTTCTTTCTGTTGTTCAACCTCGTTCTTATTTTGGACGTACCTATTATGTTTTTGAGTTTTGAGCCAACATTATATATTTCTCTAATTTTAGAAAAGAGCAGGAGCTCCGTCAGACTGTCGAGCTACAGAACCTCCGACCAGCCACGTCGTACGCCGTGCGCGTCGCTACGGGCAACCAAGTCGGTGTGTCACTGTATACAGCGCCCGTGCACTTTACTACTCATGAAGAAGGTATTGCTAGCTTTTACAGTAGCGAATAAATCTCAAGGATAACTTTTAAAGTCATATTGATAGTCCTACCTATTTCTTCTTGATTTACAAATCCATCGTAGACTCAAACAAAAATCCCGAATAGCCTATACATATGTCATATTATAAACCTTTGGGTTCATTCCTAGCACCATCATCAGCTCCAGTGAACGTGCGCGTAGAGCAGACAGAGAATCCCGGCGAGCTGCACGTGTCGTGGTCGGCGCCGCTGCAGGAGACACACAACGGAGTCATCGTGGGATACCATGTGAAGGCTGTGGCGCAGGCTGTGGGAGCAGGTGGGTTTGTAGAATAAATTAAAGATGGATGAACAAGATGATTGTGTCAGTTTTTGTCAGTGTATGTTCAATTGCATTCTAGATGATGTAAGACGATTGCGGTCTGTTCGTTACTAATGCTAAATTAAAAACGAAAAAATCCGAAACAAATAAAAGTCAGCGAATAGATAGCTCGAATATCATAGCAAGTTTCCTATTTCTGATGTATGTTAGCTTTGTTATTTTTTATCTGAATAACATAAGTCTATTTACGTGAAGTTGAACCATTAATATCAACTGAAAATTTCGCATAACTCAAACGCTTCTAAATAAACTGTTCAATAGATTCTACCAGTACTCCATGGCTTGAAACTTACCGTTCAGATTCATAGAAGCTTATTTGACTCTGTCATTCAGTTTCAGATGACGCCGATACGCGAACGATCAAAGTGTCGCAACTGTCGGGCAAGCAAGAAACTTTGCTGAGCGGCTTGATGAAGAACACCAGGTATTTTATAGAGTCTTCATCTAGCCTGGCTTTGTAATGAGAAGTTCTATTTGTATCTAACTTGAACTAATATTTCTAGGTATGCAGTATCGATATCAGCCTTCACTAATGCCGGTTCTGGTCCATTCTCTCTGCCAGTGTTCCAAGATACAAGAGAAGGAGGCAAGCATTTATCTAAAATACATTGAAATCATATTTCCCATGAATGCACATTGGCTGTTGTAGTACTTCGCTTCTCCTCCCCCCTCCGAATTAACATCTCGTTCATCTCGATAAATCTTCGCTGACACCACCATCATTTTAGCTTATTTTCTCCATAACGTTATATCTAATCAAACCATATCTGTCTTCAGCTCCAGAGCAAGCCCCATCATCAGTAGAATGTACAGCAGTGTCCTCTACATCTCTTCGTATCGGTTGGCAGCCCATCGCTCTACCTGGACAGGGCAGCTCGCTTGTAGGATACACTGTGCTGTTTGCTACTGATGGTAAGTGATATTCTTAGACCAGCTTGGATCACAAATCACTTCGCATAACACAATGCGTTTAGCGCTCTGCCACTGCACTACATCCCGTCACTGTTATCTTCAATCAATTTCCATAAATATTTCAGAAGAGGCCTGGCAGAACCAGACATCGTTACACTCGGAGCTCTACCTACAAGGTCTACTGAAGTACACCAACTACTCAGTGAAGGTCGCTGGGTTCTCCAACTTCGGAGCTGGACCTTATTCCTATCCTATTGTGTGTTCTACGTTGCAAGATGGTGAGTACCTACGTATTTCAATTGGAATAATTTACCTACTTAATTAGTGCTTCCAATACCTACCTTTTATTCAGTTGTAAGAAAGTTTCATCTAATTCTGTCACAAATACGCACTTGAATAAAGAGCTACTCGTGTAGTTTTATTCTACAGGCGCACACACAGTGGTTTTAGAGATACACGATTCTGCAAAACGTTACTCTAGCACGAAATGCAATATCTCGAAAACCTGAAGACGCAGAAATTCTATATTCGACGCACATTTTTGCACAAATATAAGCTCTCTGCCCATGCACAATATTTTCTCTCTCCGATCATTCGCTTAGAATTTTCCTGCTGGAAAAACGTTACTCTAGCAGGAATCGCGTTTTACGTTTTTTTCCAAAACGAAAAAATGCAAATTTTGTTTATGTGGCGTACGAGTACATTAACCTCAGATTATGCACTAATTATAAGTTTCACTCATATCACACTAAGAGTCACTTTCCTGCTGGGGTAAGATACACAGGAGATGGAGTTTAAGGGCGATAAATTGAACCATGAATGTGGTGGCCCATATCTTAAAATAACAATCGTGATACGTGAGGGAATGGTTAAACAAATTAACTTGAATGCAGTTCAAAACTCAGTATCGTGTGACAACATAACTACTACAATACTACCACTTACAATTATTACCTTAACTAGCTTTTGCCCGCGACTTCGTCCGCGTATATGTCGGTTATCGCGGACGCAGACGAAGTCGAAGTCGAATAAAAAGTAGCCTATGTCCTTTGTTGGGGTTCACACTTACCCTGTACCAAATTTCACACAAATCGGTTCAGTAGTTTAGGCGTGAAGAAAAGACAGACAGACAGACAGAGTTACTTTCGCATTTATAATATTAGTTAGATTTCCAAACACTTCCTTAGTACCCCCAAATGTCGTGTGAAACTCATCTTATCGTAGTAGCTCAACTGTCACTAATGAGACACAATTACTTTTCTATTGTTACCGATCTTTAGGAGATTTCGCGACATCTTCAAATTTTTACCACTTTACATTTACCCTGTATCCTAATTTTCACTACGATCTTCCGAAGTGCCCGGTCCACCAGCAGACATCAAAGTCCTAGTACTATCATCATCATCACTCCTCGTCAGTTGGAAGAAACCTCTCCATCCTAACGGAGAACTGCTGTACTACACTGTCTATGTGAAGCCCACGTCCAGGTCAGTTTTAATTGCTTTTAGAGTAATAACTATTCTGTCTAGATGCAGTGATGGCCCAACTGGCCCAGAGGTAAAGGCCGCGACTTACGAGTTGTAAGTCGTGGGTTGGAACCCAGACAGTCTCATTACTTTGTGTAAATAATTTCACCACCATTGCTCTCAAAACTGTGAAGGAAAACATCGTGAGGAAACCGGCATGTCCTAAAATCAAAAATTCGTAGACATGTGACATCTACCAACCCGCACTGGGCCCGCATTTTGGATTATAGCCCACTCTCTCTCGAAGAGGGGGACCTGTGTCCCAGCAGCGGGTACAATATAGTTTATAATAGTAGTCTATGCATTATAGGCTGATTATGCTGTCTAGATGATCAAATGACAGCTTTTACGTTCCATTTTATGCATGGTCGGTTATAATCCTTTAGATTTAAAAGCTCTGGGCACACTGAGGCGAATTCCGCGCGTCTAGCACAGGACGCGACTGCGCGCGTCGATTGTTTTAATGATTAGGAAGTCACGTGACTATTCGCGCCAGTTTGAACACCTCCACACAAGTTAGTTGGCGCGAGCGAATTTCGTCCAGCACCCCGCGCGGGATTTGCTTCAGTTTGGCCAGAGCTTAAATCACTATATATAAGTAATAATGAACTTTTGGTGACACTAATGGCAAGGGGCTATTAATGATCTGTGATCACTTTTTTTATATGCCCCATTTATCTACTGGATTTCTTTAAAGACACCGTGAAATAGGTCTTAAAAAGAATCTTCCACCGTTTACAATTTAGAGATAAATGCAGTAACAAATGAAATAATCCAACCAATTTGCTTTTAAAAATCAAAATCAATTTTGTCTTAGCCCATACTCCATAGGCTAGGCTAGACTTGGCCCATAGGGTTAGGGTTTGAAACACTTCAAAGTTCAATTCAATTCAAAATAGTTCTATTTCACATAAACCTACATGGGCACTTATGAAACGTCTTCTCATAGACCCAGAATCTTCACTAAGCCCTATGTTCCTCCATCAATATCTCGAACTACATCTAGTTCCTATAGCCACCATTTCACTTTACCGCAGCAATGGTCCGCCGCAGACATTCCGCATAGACTCGCTCGGTCGCTCCGCGGCTGAGGTGAAGGAGCTGGTCTCCGGCAGGACGTATGAGGCCTGGCTCACTGCCAGCACGCCGGCTGGAGAGGGAGCTGCCACCAGGAGGGTCTCGCACACGCCCACACAAAGAGGTAACTACAATCTACTTGAAAGGCCGTGTCTAGTTTAAAACATAAATTAAATAACACTACTCCTTACAAGTTTAGACGTGATTAAAAACTTGCCTACTAAAATTACGTCAGGCGCTAATTAATTTGACGGAACTAAACTAAAATTTCTTTTATGTCCTTTTCTTTATGAAATAGAAAGAAAAAGATGCACTAAACTTAAATTTAGTTTATTTTGTGAACAAGGGAATCGGCACCATTATGTCACATATTACAATAACCTTTCTCCTTTCAGTTGTTGCCGGCGTAGCCTCTCTAGGAGGCACAGTATCAGTAGGAGTGGGCAGTTCCCTCCTCCTAGTGTGTCAGTGTGTGGGAGTGCCGCCACCTCGCACCGTGTGGTATCACAAACATAACATCATCACCCACCACCCTAGGTTCACGAGGAACCATGATGACAGTCTGCTGATTAACAGTAAGTACTGACACCTATTTTTAAACAATAGAAAGCTTATGATATCGTAGTTGGTCTGGTGGAAAATGGCAGTATGCAATTGGAAATAGATAGAATCCTTGAATATACAGGGTTATGGGAAAAAACCAACAACCTCTTAAGAGGTCATTGTACAGACGCCAGCACATTACGCTACCCGAAACTGTCAAATTTTCCCAATCAACTTTGAACCTTATGCTTTAGCGATAATGTTGAAAATCTATTAAAGAAATTTGACAGATTGTAGTAGCTTGATCTGCTAGCGTCTGTACCTATCATTATGAACAATTTTTACTATGAGACCAAACCTGAAATCGCGAAAAAAATCAGCTGTTCCCTGTGTTTATGTCTATAACTCGGCAAAATGTAGGGAACAGCTGATTTTTTTTCGCGATTTCAGGTTTGGTCCCATATTAAAAGTTGTTCATAATGATGAGGTCTAAATAATAATATATATAAAGAAAAAGTAAATGTTCTGTTTGTCCCTCAACTATTCGCTCTTTATGCCAGTATCACCATTTTCAATCAAGTGTTCAGTCATTTCTAAGTTGTTAATTAAAAACCTTGCAAAAAGTAAACGTTAACGGGGCGACGTCATCGGGGTCTCTAGTTAAGATGGGCGTGCCTCAAGGCTCAATTCTTGGCCCTTTCTTATTTCTAGTATATATTAATGACCTTCCTTACATGATGGCTAACTTATCGGATATCATTTTATTCGCTGATGACACTTCCCTTATTTTTAAAATAGATAGAAAAGATACGGATGTCTTACATGTCAACGATAGTCTGGCTGTTCTTTCGAAATGGTTTGCAGCTAATAATCTTTTACTTAATGCGAACAAAACTAAATGTCTTAAGTTCTCATTACCAAATGTACCTCAAGTGGATCTGAATTTAAAACTTGATGGCAAAAAACTAGATGCTATTACGGAAACTGTATTTCTGGGAATTACTTTAGATTCAAAATTACAATGGGGCGCACACATTAGAGCTCTTTCAGGTAGATTAAGTTCAGCTGCATATGCAGTAAGAAAAATAAGGCAGTTGACAGATATAGCCACAGCTAGGTTAGTATACTTTGCATATTTCCACAGTATTATGTCTTATGGTGTTCTGCTGTGGGGATCGGCAGCTGACGTAGATTCAATTTTCATTTTACAAAAGAGGGCAATCCGCGCAATATATAAAATGGGTCCTCGCGAGTCTCTTAGAAACAAATTTAAAGAAATTGATATACTAACTCTGCCTTCTCTTTACATTTTAGAAAGTATTTTGTATGTTCGCAAAAACTTAGAACTTTTCAAAATAAGAAGCGATTTCCATAATATAAATACACGCAGTAAAAATGAAATTGTGATACCTAAATTTAGACTAACTAAAACTAGCAAGTCATTTCTTGTAAACAGCATCCGTTTTTATAACAAGTTGCCAAAGTCGGTTACAGAACTTAGCGATGGAAAGTTCAAAACCCTCATCAAACGAGTCCTTATCAAAAAAGCATATTATAAGATTAAAGACTACGTTGAAGACAAGGTAGTTTGGCAATAATTCCTTCTGCACATGTGGCTTCCCTGGCACCTCTTTGACGGCATAAGTTCTACGTAAATGTCTATTAACTGCTCTCAAATTACGATGTTTATTTTTTATTTGTACATACTTCTATGACATAATCTTTTTATTATTTGACATTATATACAGACAATTTTAATTTTTCACCTCTTTCTTAGTTGAAATGGCAATCATATCTCTTGGTTTTAGTAGATTTTTATATTTTGTTTATCCTTTTGATACATCCTTATTTTGTAAATGTGAGGACTTTGTAAGCCTTGTAGACTAGATCTGTAGACCATTTTTTATTTTTATCAAGTACCTGGTACTTGTTGACAGGCCTACGCTGTCCTCCCATACCTACTGTAACTCGAAAACATTGTAAAAGCCAATTATTTTTAAAAGAGTAACCATGGAGTTTCTTGCCGGTTCTTCTCCATAGGAAACGACCAATTGGAACCGTGCACCTAGCTTCTGACGTTTCATAAGTGCCCATGTTGGTTTATGTGAAATAAAAATATTTTGATTTGATTTGATTTGATTTGACTTGTTATTTACAGATATAGACCAGTCTCTAAGCGGTAACTACACGTGCTTAGCCAAGAACCTGTACGGCTCTGACCAGGTAGAATATACAGTCATTGTACTACCACTGCCTGAGGCGCCGATACTTCGAGCGACGCCGTACAAAGACTCGATACTGGTGGAGTGGGAGCAGCCTTATTATACTGTCAGCAATAGAAGTGCTAGTCAGAAGATTAGTAAGTTGATTTTTATTTTTGGAAATTAATTTAAAAGACTATTTGGATATTCAATTATACACCCCTGCAACCAACTTGTAGAAGATTAACAGTCTACACAATAATCTTCAAAGTAGTGCATTTCTGTTGTGCTTAATAAAAAGTAGTATCATCCCGGGACTCCCCTTGGAAACTGAGGATGACAAAAAGGCCGTGTTAATGTATAAAAATAAGGCTGAATTTGTATCAAAGGACCAAATGTACAACAACAGAATATTTACAGCCGAGACAGACTGACAGGCAGACATAGGTTTAGTAATAGAGTTCTATTAGCATTCTTCGAGTATGATACCCTAACATTGAAAGGTTTGAATTCTACGTTACTTTAGTACTAATCAGTCAACTCTACAGGTTACAGCCTAACCTGGAAAGAAGCCAACAGTCCCTGGAGAGAAGCATGGCCAGCCAACAAGTTGCCCAACTTATCGGGCGTTCAGAAACATGTCTTGACCGGTCTGAAGTGTGGCACCAAGTACTCTTTGAGGATCACTGCCACTAACAAAGTTGGGACCTCACAGCCTGCTTATTTGGATGTCAGTACTTTGGGTGGACGTAAGTAGCTTTTATTGTAAGGATGTGTAAGCCCAAACAAAAGGCTGCTGTCAGCTCCGTTTAGCTGTTTATTGAACAGGATATCTATCATAATATCAACAATCCATAAAAAAGACGCCATAAAATCTTTTTGACATACGAGAAGTGATGAAAATTGGGCGTGCCTGCCTCACTAGGTGTCTCTTCACAAAAGTTTTTAACCAAACATACCTCACCCAACTAATAATTATCCCCGTTCTACCAACCCAATCAGTACCAATCCCACCGAGCACCAACGAGTGGGTGTGGAGCAACGCGTCCCACATGTACGTACAACTAGCCGGCTGGGACCACGCCGGGTGTGCGCTTACAGTGCTGGACGTGGAGTATAAGCAGCTTGGTGCCAGGGCGTGGATCAGAGCTCATAATGATATGGTAAGAATTGATATTTTTGCGTTTATCGTTTTGATAATAATCCCCGAATTCACAAACCAAACTTTGAAAGTTTAACATGTTACTGAAAGTGTTTCTATTGCAACACATACACTGTCACAGAAACAGTAACTGAAGGCTGTTCGTCCTGAAAGTTGGTGCACTGTACAGCGATATTTCATATTTCCAAATATTATTGATAACAAATAAATAAAAATAAACATAACAACACACTATGTAGGTACATTAAACCAATGTTGACTTTCTAGTTAATGTAATTTTCGAGTGGCCACTTAGCAACAAAGTAAAATTTCAAGTGTTAGGTAAGAGAACATTGGCTATCCAACTATATATTTCTAAAAGTGAGAACGCAATAATCATAATAATTATAGTTGGTCCTTTGTGTCCCACAGCCGTACTCAGACCTCTCACCCTGGAGCCTCCCATCCCTGTACCAGACGAAGACCCCGACGTACGCGATACCAGAGCTCTCCCCCGGCACGTGGTACCAGCTGCGAGTGACAGCTACTAATGAGGCTGGTAGTGTCACTACCACCTACAGCTATGCTACTAAGAATGAGGATGGCAGTGAGTACTTGGCAGATATGCTTTTCTTTAATATGGTATTAAGTGCACTGGAAGATTCCACCTCCAGAGTTCTAACAAGTTGAGTAGTATTTGTTAAAGGGTTTGTCCAGTTACCCAGAAATAAATACGGCGACTGCACTTTCGTACGACCGCCACGCTAATTAATTGTGACCGTAATAACTAATTACGGCTATTACTAATAAGCATTGGTATCCTAGTTTCAACTATATGTATTAGTTTATTTCAGTTCAGATTCACTGTTGTATCTTGAATGATTGTTTCAGACTATTGCATTACAACTCTCTGTTTTAGATGATGGAAAGCTACTAATTTTAAGCATACAGACAAGCATACTTTCTTTATTTCTTTTTCCAGGTGAAGTAGGCCCGCCCTCTGAGCTCTTCGACCTGCACGTGCTAGTAATAATCTGCAGCTCCATACTACTCACTATCTGCCTGCTTAGCTGTATATACATAATTGTGAAGAGACAGAGGTATGTCCTGACCATTTTTAGGGTTCTGTACCTCAAAAGGAAAAACGGAACCCTTGTAAGGTCACTCCGTTGTCCGTCTGTCAAGACCCTTTTTCTCAGGAACGCGTGGAGTTATCAATTTTTTATATTAATTTGAAGCAGTGGAATAATCAAACATCTAAGTCAACACAATCAAAAGATACGGGCGTTTATGTTCCGTTTATGCCGCATATTTTGACACTCTCAAGAGAATCAAAGGTACTTCCTGTTGACTTACAATCATGAAATTTGACAAGAAGCAATGTCATGTAGCACAAGTAAAGAAAAAAATCCTAAAACCGTAAATTTATAGTTACATTACAAAAAAAAACGAGAAAATAAATATTCCAGACACGATTCCCGTGATAAACTATTTACTTACCTACATATTTGTACGGAACCCTCGGTGCGCGAGTCCGACTCGCACTTCACCGGTTTTTTTTAAGTATTAATAGGACTAGTAATTCAATGACTTAACACTAAGCATGGCATAATGCTAAGCTTGTTGACCTCTTTAAACTAAATATGTTCCTAATGCTTAATTTTGTCGTATCAAAGGACCGTTTTTTAATTATCTTATCAGCCAAAAAGTGTCTCCTATGTTTACTCGCTTAGTCATGAAGAAGACAATTTTGATGTTAGCAAGTTTACCTTTAACTTAGAAGATACCATAGCCTTATTTGTGACTAGCTTCTGTCCACAAATTCGTGCGACTGGAAGAAACATATACTATGACACTCGGCAATAGTGTAGCTTTCTATCAGTTAAGTATATTTTTCAATCGGATCTTTATATTTAGAGATTATCTCTTATTTAATAGTTTAGATTACTGAATTTAGCATTGTTTACAATAACCTCTTCCTCCTATAACTCCACGTCATGTATGTTTCTAGAACCGGTCACCTAACAGACTACCGCGATTCAATAACCGTGGACAACAAATCGGAGAGCGGCAACCTGACGGCACACACCTCGCACACCAACTTAGCCAACGTTAAAGATAACTCCATGAACGCGCAGAACAGGATATACAGCGCACCTATACATATGAGGAATAACAGTAAACATGGTAAGTGGCTTATCTAATCTCCATCCTCGTCCTCGTTTATCCGTATTCAAATGTTACAGGAAGAGATTGGACGAGACAAATTAATATAAATAGTAATAAGTACCTATGTTCATAGTAGGGAAGTAGGTGACTTATAATTTATAAAATCTTTTTGACGATGTTCCTGCCTCCCGCGGATCGAAAATAATGCATGAGTTTATGTATATGAATTTATGTCAATAAATAAATAAATATGTGTCATAAAACTCATTATTTACTTTTAGAACTGTACGAGATAAGTCCATACGCACAATTCGCAGTGGGCTTCAGGACATTCGGTCATGTGGAGAACCAGGATATGCCTAGTCGACACGCAAAACATAGATATGCCACAGGTAACGCATTACACCTAGATTCATAGTCCTGAGTAGGTATGTACCTACCTAAAACCTACGAAAACCGCCCTTACTGCTCCGAAATAAAGGCGCTGTCAAAGGCACACTGTTACTATGGATTAGACAATTTCTTATCGTTGGAGGACGGTTGTTTCTATCCATTCCTAGTAGGTCGTGACGACATCAAAAAATTAGAAATGACAATGGATCTGTAAAATGACATATTACTAGTGAGTCTGTTAATGAGTTTTTAACATGTTGCGCCGACCCCAAATACATTGGTGTAAGGTCAGAAGAATAATTAATCGAACTCTAAAATCTGATGATTATATTGATTGATGATCTGTCATCACGACGCAGTGGAGCAGGTTTACACAGCAATGCGTGGAACAAGGTGCCGATGTTGAAGATGTGATGCAGTAGGAAAGCTCAAGTACCTACTCTAGAAAGGAATGTGTCACAAAAGTACGAGAGTGTGACAGTAATGGCGACTCTTATCTTGTAACAATTTTCTCATGTTTCAAAGAATTGTTTGCTTAAAGAAACATTTTTATTTAATGTACAGACTCCAGATTCCAGAAATTGACAGACCATATTCGCAACACCACACTGCGTTCCAAAACACAAATTACTGACGTTGCTCAAAAAGCCGCTAAACTGAAATGGGACTGGGCTGGCCACGTCTGCCGTATGCCCAATAAGCTGTGGGTCAAAATAACCACCACGTGGAGCCCTGACACAGGTAGAAGGCGTCGCGGCAGACCCCGTAGAAGATGGCGGGACGAGCTGGACAAAACAAACGACCAGTGGTCCACTTTAGCCCTGGATCGAAAGAACTGGAAGTCATGGGGAGACGCCTTTGCCCAGCAGTGGGATGATGCAGGCTAACAGTAATAGTAACAGTAACAGTAACAGTACAGACTCCAAGCACATCAAGCCACTTTGTAGTAGCTTGTTAAAAATCTATTACGTAAAGAAATTTGACAGATTGTGCTGTCATTCATTCATTTCATTAATAGATTTTCAACATTATCGCTAAAGCAATAGGCTCAAGGTTGATTGGGAAAATTTTACAGTTTCGGGTGGCTTGATGTGCTGGCGTCTGTACATCTCATCGAGAAACTGATACTTTCCCAAAATCTAAAAAGATTAAGTATCTAAAGGCCAAGCCATAACTTTATTTCCTTCTTGCAGAAACGAGTTTCCAAATGTGTTCAGAGTCTGAAGACAGTGACAGCATATCAAAATCTACGCTAAAAGGTGTTCCAAGAAGTAAGGATCATTCTTAAAGCTCTTGAAACTCCTCCAAATTACGATGCAACGAAAATTATTTACAGTCCCGCTTGCATCACAAATCACTGAATGCGTTTAGAGAGCAAAACATATTTAAATAAAATATTATTCTGTCTCTGTCATCTTCAAACGATTGACAGAAACAGAACGATGTTTTAAATTCGTTTAGCGCTAAACGTATTTTTGGTGTACAGGCGTTATGTTATGTAATTTTGTTAATTAAATTAATAGCTCCTTTATTATTCTCTTTCCAGAAGTCTGCAGAACCCCTCACCATAGATAACTATACAAGGAGGAACTTTCGTTTTAAAAACAAATTTCTTCTTGAAGGTCCAGTTTCCGTAACATCAAAAACATTAAAGTCAACTTCAAACTAAACAAACTTCATATTGCCGAAGTGAATCGAACACACCTGTTTATACCTGGCAGTTGCCAGTTACCGGTTGGAACAAGGCACTAGCAGCTGTAGAATGCTACATTCGGCATGCTTGTAAACCAACTTTTATTTGCTCTAGGTATAAAGGTTCTGGCATTGTCCTTTGCGAAGACTGTACATTGTAACCTAGAAAATTAAGGTAAACTTTAAGACTGATTTGTGCCTAAACCTATCGTACGATGTTGTTGATTTTTTGTTTTTTAACGTTTCTCAGTATATGTTAAAAAATAATATAGGATATGTGTTTAAACGTTTAGTTTTGTACTTGTCGGAGTCATTCGTTTGACTATTCGGAACGCCAGCGCTGCCCCGCGGCGCTTGACAGTGTCTATCCTGAGTTCGTAAGAGTGGAGGAGAGCGAGCAGTGAGGTGGAGCGGCTCTCTTGATCTTCGGAGATCGTACAGACAACATGTGCTTAGAACTGTCTCGCGTTCCGTATCGTCGTGTAGTTAGTGTTATAATCTGATTTGAACTGCAAACGGCTATACTATTGTGCAATAACCAACACTACCTGTAGTACGTCCACAGTAATTAAAATATGGCAGTTCATAACGAGACACACTGACACAGCTACCTTCTCCGTCATACTTATAAGTTTTTTTTTTAAATAATCAGTGAGGTTAGTTGCCAAATGTATAAGAATTTGATCTCAATAAAAGTGATTAATTAACTAATAGGCTAGGTATGCTGGAATAGATTTCTTTAGAAATAGGCAGCATCTTTGTACGTTTTTTTGTTCCTTCTTCTATGAATGTAGGTATGTGTGTACATATGGTTTAAATAAATAAATAAATAATAATGTCATATTGTATTTTATTAACTCGATTTGTTTATTGTGATACGTATATGTACAATGTACAGACGCCAGCACATCAACCTACTACAATCTGTCAGATTTCTGTAATAGATTTTCAACTTTATCGCTAAAGCATAAGGTTCAATGTTGATTGGGAAAATTTGACAGTTAGGTGTAGGTTGATGTGCTGGCGTCTGTACATGTTACCTAATTAAAATTGAAAAGCTTTGAAATTACGGCATTTAAAAAAATACTGATAGCCTTCACCTCAGCCGAATGTCAACAATAAAGTCACCTTAGTTGCAGAGGGATAATCACCTTTTGTTATAATAAACTGAGTTTATCTCTGTGACGGACTATGGCAGTAGGTATACAGGGTGGAATTTTGAATCGGGGCAGAACCGTTATACAAGCTCCACAGTTAATAAATTTTTACTCTAATAAATATTTTATTGACAGTCAGAATGGATCTGACTGTCAACAAAATATTTATTAGAGTAAAATTGTAGGTTGGAGTTTCAATTCCTACGAAATGTATGGAAAACGTTTTAACTTTAGGACAAAGTGTATCATATCATGAACCCTGGGTTTTACAGCGTGTCCATTTGAATGTCGTCCAATTTAAAATCAAAGTCAAGTCATATAATTCAATCAGGCACATAAACATGCACACCGACCTCCTTAAGCTCTTAAAATAGTATTGACGTGTTTGTGTTTATAGGTATGCATATGGCATTAAGTCCGCCTTCCGTTTATCCACCCCAAAAAATCCACCCTGAGGTGGATACGCGGTAACTCATGTCCGAGAATCCACCCCAAGCTTATAAATTCCGTTTATCTAACTAGGCCTAGGTTGGATTCTTGGACATGCGTTTCCGCATATCCACATTAGGGTGGATTTTAAACAGAATAGCTCCGCCTTTGTACATTTGTGTGCATAAAGTATTACTTACCTAAATAAATAATACTTAAACAAATTAAAACTGCTAAACGAACCCAAAGACCACTGACCCTTAAGTTTTATACAAAATAAATAAATATATAAGTAAGTACAAATAAAATCATCCTATTTTCATCAAAGAAAATGAACCCAATGAAGTATAAACTACCCTACCCTACTACACAAGGTGAATTAAGTTATTGGAAATAATACTGAACCAGCAAACTAAAGTCTATTAAACTAACAAAACGTTAGAAACATTCAACGTAAAAGTTTTTGTACAGACGCCAGCACACCAACCTACACCTAACTGTCAAAATTTCCCAATCAACATTGAACCTTATGCTTTAGCGATAAAGTTGAAAATCTATTACAGAAATCTGACAGATTGTAGTAGGTTGATGTGCTGGCGTCTGTACCTATAAAATCGGCTCAAACAACAATTTACTTTGAGTGAAGGTTGTCTACAAAAGTTGACCTTATTTAGTGCAGGCTGGCAGTAAAATAGCTCTGGTTGCATTCGAACAATCAAGCGAGTTTAAAATGAGCTGTCAAATTTTTGTATCAGGTTTTTGTTGGGAAAAAACCAGAAATAGTAAAAGACGTTCGCTTGAAATAAACGCAGTAAATATAACGTTGTGTGATTTTAAAACAATATTACACGCAACACATTAACTACAGTAGCTATAATTATGGTTTACATTATAATCAACCTCTGCAACTGGAAATAAACGAACGTAGGTAAGGTTCGTTCATTTTTTTATTACTGTGGTTCTGCTGAAATCTGAAGTTTAGATAATATTGTATAATAAAGTAGTTAAAATTACTCAACCCTGACGCTTTCAAATCACAAAGAGACAACACACGCATTATCACTGTCCCATTCAAATTCAATTCCAAACTTGATTGATACACCCTCAGTAATACACACGAATGTGAAGTATATAAGAAAAAAAACCGTATCTTTCCTCTGTTGTAAATTAGGTCATCGATTTAAACAGGCCGGACTATCCAATTTTACGGTTCGTGTGTTCCGAACTCGCGGGACTAAGTGACTTAAGTTCGGTTCGTACGTGTGTCAGTGAAACTTTCTTCTTGGACGTTATCATGGGTATTTTCGGATGATATTATGTTGGTTTAGGATGGATGAAAACCATCGAATTGAGAAGAGAAGTGAATCTGTCGAAAGTAAAGTCAATGCAAACAAGGGTTTAATCATAATTACCTACTACTTTCTACCAAGGCAACAAACTAGAGTAATAGACAGCAAAGAGTTGACGCGAGGGCGTTGAGGACCTGAGGCCCTAGACAAAGTGACATTCTATCAGCGATAACGATGATATAAAAGGTCTAAAGGGTTTCCGCCTCGGAATTTCGGCCTCTGGTGGCCTACCATGATCCAATTAAAAACGATTAAAAAACAAGACATTTCAGTTTAGGTTCCTAAACTGCATCGCTTGAGCTGCTCTATGGACGTCATGGTACCAAACAAGTATGAATGAAACCAAAACTTGCGACTCAATTTGGGACAATCGCTGTCAGCAGAATGGCACGGCCTAAACTGAATCGTTAAACTGACGTCATGGTAGAAATTAGAAGAACAGTTCAGTTTAGGTCCTAAAATGGATCGCGTTAAGAGCTTGTGGTAGGCCTCCTGGTCCCAAAAATCTACTCTGAGGGAAAACTAAACTTAAGGAATGGTTGCTGGGCCGGACTTATGACGAAACTCCACACTCTCTGGTAACATATATACAACTAAACACATTACAACCCACATTAACTTCCTCAACTATTTTTGTATGTTTTTCTATGGAGTTAGCTTCTTTTTACTTACATTTTTGTTAATAGCTAATTATGAATTATAAAATTAAAGGACGATGCCAGGATTTTTATGAACTCAGGTCCCACCCTCCAATAGCTGCGTGTAAAACATCGTTCGATAGGTATGTTTGAGCTGAACAAAAGTTACCTACCACCAAGCACCTAGTTCCAAATCTTTGAGTTATACATTATTAAACATGTCAGTTTAACAATAGCCAAAAATAATGCTTTTCCCTAATACAATGCACTTTTTGAATCAATACTACTTTATCTACCTATGTCGATGCCGCGGTTGGTCCGTGGATGGGTGACCATCTTTACATATCAAAACCCCTCCGTGCTTCCGGCCCTGGCTGTCATTCGTGGATCTTGACAGTCGTTACGGGTCGTCAGAAGCCCGAAAGTCTGCATGACAACTAGACTTACCAAGGCGTTTTACCCGATAAAGTGCCCATGGCATATTAAAATAAATAAAAACAAAATAACAAAGTAAAAGAAAATGTTAACCTGTTACGGAGCCAAGCACAAACTCTCCTTATAAATATTTACCGATACCCAACAATATAATTCCCAACAAAATTATTGTACAAACAAACTGATTGTTGTGCAGATAACTACCACTTTCCCTGGACCGCAACAACTTGCGAACTTCGATAATATAAAATTGGTGCTTGAAATTGTTCGAGCCCGTACCTTTGGTTTCCATAACTCGAAATTATTGGGTGAGATTTTACGATTACATGCTTTCGATATTTGTAATTGATCAAAATTGATGTAAAAACCTTTTTGAGGTTTTAATGAACTCAAAAGTACCTACAGGTAAAATGAAACTTACGTAAACGTAGAACTTTAATATTTTCTTAAAAGCTTGAGGCTTATGTTAAAGTGATGGACAAGGATCTTTAAGTGAAGGACGTTCACGCCTCGTAAGTTTTATTTTATATTTTGATTTTTTGGCATTAGAATTTGTTTAAATATCTATTCTATCTATCACGTTCACTTGAAATGTACTTGCACAGACAAACCCAAACACGCCTTTACACAAGTCTTGTTGTGAAGCCAACCGAGTTGCACTATCCAAGTCATGCCATTCGAACGGGCTATCATAATTGAATGCATATACAAAATGTCGTGCCTGTGGCGTTGACCTGCACTGAGGAGATCTCTCTTATGGAGCCAATCCTGGGACAGCAGACCGGTCACGGTATATGAATGCGTAGATAAAATTTGGTGACTGTGCCATTGTATACGAGTACTTCCAAACTTCAACCCCATTATATTTTACTACCATATTCCATTTCCAAAGCTCGAACGAAACTCGAAACTCCAAAACAGTCTCAGTCCTCACCGTGGTACACCGCAACAATCCAGCACAGTTTGTCGGCCAAACAAATAATTAATCTACTGTGGCTAGAGTTTAATTACTTGTTTGAGTTTGTCTTGTTCGACGTGAACTCACACTAGTACAGGAAGAGTTACGTTTTAGTTGGTGGTTGTAAATGCGGTAGTGAATTGGTCACTAGGCGTTGATGTTCGAGTTTTTTATTTTGATTCTGTATTCTAGGTCATTCTGTTTGTATCTGCTCGATTATCATCAGAAAAATTGTCATCAGTGAGAATAGATAACTAAAGGAAAGGTAAAGGCTTGATACACATATTGAGATGAGAATATTTATGTGTGTTTTTTTTAATCTGTCTTAAGGTCCGATGTAGATGTTATGTTTAATAAAAAAAATCCGCTCTGTAGTGTTATCATTTGGGTTGTATTGCTGAATGTTGTCGTTTCACAGGATTGATATGACTCTGTAGTTAGGTTCAGCCCTCGTCTCATTGAAGGGATTGCGTAAGCTCCTAACATAAGCCTTTAACTTGTCAGCATTAATTTCATTCTTAAAGGATTGTACTCGTAAGTTTTAATTAAATGTGCAAGTGAAACTGAACGAATTTCAACACTGATTCAAGATGGCTTAGACATTTGGCAGTTTATTTCCCTAACCTAAATCAAATTGAGTTTGAGATAAAACACAAAACTTTCATGTACAGAATAATCAAATTATGGGTAAGTGATTGTGTTACAGCTTACATCTATGTAGGTACATGATTATGTACGTACGAACTGCTTCTCCAAATTCAACAGCATTTCTTGGTAATTATGGCAATAATGCGCCAAGATTTGTCTACGTGGTACTCGCCGCAGATCAATACAAAACAGACGTTTTTTTTGTTGTTGAATATTATGTAAAACATGCTCTATTGTGGAGAAATAATTAGTGATATGTTTTGTGTTAGTCCAATAATTGGTGTAGATTCTAGGGTGCTTCTGGAATATCCTGGTCGAAGGGTGCTTGCATTAATTTACAATTGGAGTTCTGGGATTGAAATGGTGAAAGAAAACATCAAAGACATAGGGTTTTTCTAGCTAAAGTTTAGAATTGGGCCCGGTTAGCTACAATAAGTTCAATTGCCCACCCCTAACTCTTCAAAAACGTGATTGATGTTATGTGATATTGTGACAGCTGAAATCATTTTTAGGGCTGATTTTTCAATAATCTGATAACTTTGTTTGAGGAATAATTTTGAAGTTTTGACAGTTATTTCATAAAAAAACTGTCAAACGTCAATTTTATTCCTCGAATAAAAGTTATGTGGTGATGGAAAAATCAGCTCTTAATTAAAGAGATAACATTACTCCGGTAAGCAAATCAATTTCACCAGGTTCAAATTGTTCATGCGAAAACAAATGCCGTTCCTGGTCCCTATTCAGATCAAGAATGCGGTCGTCTGCGAGGATCAGACGACTGGGCAGGTGCCGGTGTAGAAGACCCAGCTGTTTGAAGATCAGGAGAAAAAATGAGAATGTAAGTCACTCACTAGATCCTGAGGGAGAATATCGCCGTCACGGTCGACCGTGATGGTGTGACGATCTGGTATTGTTTGCGGGGCCGACATTGCCAAAGATCGCACAGAACAGAGAGATTAGGAAGGAGAAAGGGTTTGCCTAGCAATGGGACAAAAATTCTCAAAAATTGGCAAAGTAAAAAAAAATTAGATTTATTGTTTTACTATTCAAACGCTGTGTCCTCGTTTGTCTGTTTGTTAATTACAAGCTCAGCAGTTTGTAAGAGGGCAAGGTTCTGGGCTCAATCCTCCAGTCTTGGTTAAGGTAATTGTGTTTTTGTTTTAGACCCGGTTAAGACTCGATCTCTGTTACTGGGGACTACCAACATGACTGGCACGATGTGGGCGTACTGTACATACCTACCCCCTCCCACTCCTTACAAACATGCATCTAATGTTCGATATCGCCATAATTAGTTGAAAAGATTTTGAAGTGAAAACTTTTTTAGGCGCCTTGGGCATTTTTTGAGATGGGAAAAAACCATTGTATTCGCGCCACTGTTACCGTAACCGACACCGCTTCGGATGTGTTCGTCTGTCCTCGAAATATACTCGGTTTTAATGTATATCCGATATGTCAGTGAGTGATGGCAAAGTATTCTGTTTGTGTTTTGTTTTCACTTCTGTCGACACTCCCGGGGGCCCCCCTGTTTTTTTTTTCAGTCTGTGTCGTGATATTGTCCCACTGCTGGGCAAAGCTTTTCTCTACAGGTTTCTGCTCTTCCCTGTACGTTTCTCGTCATCACGCCAGAACCCAGCACTTTAAACTGTCTTCTTCTTACAGAAATGTCCATGTGCGACTCACAGATGTAATTGCTCAGAAACATCGTCAACTAAGAGCGAGTCTCCACGCATCAAGAATCTTTGTCGCTTTACTATTGACGCTTACTTCACTTAAATACTCGCACTCACTAAGTTATCATTAAGTCCATTTATTTAGAACTGCTCGTGCCTTCTCTGAATGAGAAGAGCTACTACTGCAGGTAGTCGGATGATAATTTGCTGTTATTATTACTAAGCAACTAGCTGTTGCTAACAGTTTCACCTGCATCTCCTCCATATAGGTTATCAAAAGTATCATAAATGTGCTAATCTGGATGTGTACTGTTTGCTGTCATTGTACAGTTTCCTTGATGTTACGGAATTAACTGGATATTTTAATTACAAGTATAAAAGCCCAATCGTTTTAATTGATTTGTTACAGGATGTTTTATTAAAAACCGTAATTAAATATTTCTGAAGCATGTCTTATTCTTTAAAATGTCATGAATAGTATTTCTCCTAAACTTTGGTATTTAGAACCAAAAACAATACCGGTCTATGCCAAAAATACTTTCGATTTGATAGATGCCAAGCAAGAAGATATTCTATGAATAAAAATAAACAAATTTTGATACATCCAATCCCACGCTTCACCAAGAATTTAGAAAGTAATTTATAAGAGTTACCCTCGGTGTTAAAGTTAGCGCCAATGTTTACTCATCAATAGTTTACTCATTTGCAAGGACATCATTAAGGGCTCCGAAGAGTTTTCAAAACACACGTAAGGTGGGAGCGAGATGCCGAATATAAGGGGATTTTACGTTGAAAGTTTTCAAAAAAAGGGTTACCTAGACATTGTGCTCTATTGGTGGGTAGTTGGGTACTGACCCAAGCTGTCACCCCTCGCAGTAGGTATGTCGAGCAGTTTACTGGATAGCTGGAAGTGTGAGTCTAATATTACTTATTATATTCAACACCATTATTACCTACGCACATTCATCGAACCTACATTAGTGGATGGAGTGTAGTTGGTTCTTACATAGTCATCTAATTCCTTGGATTAAAAGCCACACATTGGACCAAAATATTTGACGAGTGGCATGTTATGACTTGGACGTGTCACAGATTCCGCACGGTGTGTGGTCTGTTCCAAAAGTATTTGATATAAATTTACACAAATGGACCAGAAGACGTGCCTGTGGATGTCAATGTGTAGGGCCAGATACAAATTGAGTGCTTTGATATAATTATTTTATTACTTTAACACAATTGAGGTTAATTTTTTAATCTATTTGAATACCCCGTGAAAATACGTGTGGCACTCGGGGACTGCCGCGGTAAAGCTATTGCATAGCATTTTTATCAACTTATGCAATTATAATATTTATGCAATATTTTTTTAATAATTTTATATTTATATACATTAATATTCATTTAATCGTAACACTTTATACACAAATTTTACGCGTACAGATATTCACTGTTGTACATAGATGATAGACACCTATACACTTATATACTTTCTCACAAACAGCTGCTTACGTATTCGTCCGATTTCGGAGCAGCTCGTCTCGATCCGTGCGAGCTTCGTACAGTCTACACGCATACGTCTAGTCGCACGCACACAAACACCGTGCCGAAGTCTGCCGAACTGATACGACGTTAGACGATGCACGGCTTTCAACGCTGCACCGCTGTGCCGGTCGGAGTGGGAGGTGTTAGGTTTATTTTCGTTACGGAATTTCTTCATTCGGTCGCCGCGCTCAAAGCCCAAGATAAAAGCTATGCAATAGCTTAAAAATGTAATAATATTATTCAAACAATAATTGTTGGGAAAAGTGGTGCAATATAAAGATGACACCTTCTACATATAGTTGAATCTGTTATTAATTCCCTGTAGTGAGTGATAGCCTATGAATTTTACCCGAACAGGGTTTGTTTATACTTTAGGAACAGACCATTATATTCATGCTGGATCTTGCAGTCAGCTTCCGATAGTTTTACTAATGATAACGAACTTTGCTCATCAATCGCTCATCTCAACTACCAAAGGTAATTGACTGTAATTGACTAGCTTATACTCACTAAGCTAAAGACAAACTGTTTACATTATTTCAAAAGGCCACATCGTGTGAAAACCTTTTAAAAGGACATCAGAACAATGTGACCGGTTGACTACGCCTTTACAAGCCGTTAGCGTCGGTACTGATCCAACTTAGATTAGTTGTTCGCTGCGTCTTCCGCGGTAATTACCGACGCGACGTCCGAACTAGATAGCGTTAATATTACTTCTTGTATTATATGGGAGCCTGGTACTATTGATGTGGTGGCTTACGGTGGTATTACTTCTTGAACTGGTAGAAAAGTACCTACTTATGGAAGAGTCGACAGAACCAGCCAGCGTTATATTACATCTAGTATTATATGGGAGCCTCTTGGTTAATTTGGTTGATGCACACTCATGCATATATTACAATTATGGTAGCTTGGTTGCTATGCGTTGTAGGTATTACCGCTAATAAGTAGCATTAATACGACCGTAAAATTCCTGAAAGTACCTACCTAAAAGGCACAGATTTCATTAGATAATTCCCATATTTTGTTCGCTCGTCGCAATTATACCAAAAGTACCAGATTACCATAATAATATTAACAAGAAATTATGCCTAATAGAAGTCATTCATAGTTTGTTTGGGCCTGCTTACCCTCTATTACATAGGACTAATAACATAATTACATAACTGTCAAATGTCAATACAGATAGGTACTTTACGCCTCTCCATCCTAATCTGGGAACACAAGCGATATGTTATGTAAAATTAAACTCTATCAATGACACAAGACCCCGCAAACAAGTCATCACTACATGTCACTAGACACAATACATAACATTACAAAAGCATTTCTAACAGACTGTTTCATATTATCATTATTAAGGCGTCCTCTCACGAACCTACATTACGTTTTGTGCAACACGTCCGTATTCCCAGAAGAACGGAGAGTATAGTTTTACACAGTTCATGTAGCTTAGGTTAATAAATTGTACGTTTTATAAATTGTAATTTTTGTTATTACACAGGGGCATGTAGTAGCTATCTTAGCTCTCAAAGAATTTTCACTTTTTGTAGAGAAGACATTTTACAACAAAAAGATTTTTTTTTTTGTGAAAACATATTGATTTCCGCAATGGAGAAGTTTTATTTTAAGAGGCTGTTTTGACAAGTTAGTAATGCAACACATTTTGTACCTACGTACGATGCTTGCATTACAAATGCAAATTAGAGTTTGCAAACATAACTAACTAAGGAAAATAAAACACTAATTAAAACGACATTTTTATAATTGTTTTCTCTTAATTAGTAGCGAGCATGTTTCATTTTAAAAAACATAATAAAAAGCTTAACTAACTACCTTTGAAGTTTATTACATTGTTTCTGCTTTTCTGAAAAGAAAAAGCAATATTTTTCTACGATGCACACTGCATAGAAATTTGACGGGGTATTCAAAAAGTCTTATGACTTATATGTATAATAAAACTTGCGCCCCGTAAAGCAACAAACTGTAAGGATGAGTAAATAAATTAATTTGCAAGAAGATACAGGTCATTTTACCTCCCAAAATTATTGTTGGTCTGTTTTATTTGAGAGGGCAAAGTCGGGAACTTTTTGTTGTGTTTATAGCTACGCTTTATACAGTACAACTGTTAAAGAGTTTCCCTGAGGAAATTTTTCTCATATACCGCCAAATATAAAATTATTTATCTTTCAAGTATATATACGGTACTGACAATCGCATTGCTTTTTCCAGACGTACTGTTAACCTTTTAATGCAGTATATTTTTATCGACAAATAACGTTCGCGATTATAAAATAGCGTTCTGTTTTGAAGAGTGTTTGTATGTTCCAGTGAAATTACAGACACATATTGACCGTTCAACTCTATTTAGATTGGCAATTTTAACGATGGAAGAGTGAAGAGAGCTGCGATAACCATAACCTAACTTACATAAGATAAGGTGGGTTGCCGGCTTGTTTTATTATCATCATTATAATAATAAGCCTAAAGTTCAATCTACTGACTAGTTATAAGACTCGCTATTTAATTTCATCTTCGGTTCCTATAATCCTTCAGTCATCAGCCGTTATCAGTCGTTACCATATTATTCAGCCTGTACAAATTCAAATTCAAATTCTTTATTGCTTACTATGTGTACATAAATAAAGTTCTTAACAAAAGATACCAGTTCTTAGAACATAGTGGCCCTGTCAGGGCATTGCAATTTCAACATGCATGTATGCTTATAATTGTAAAACATGCATTAAATTGATTTACATTCATTGATTAAAAAGAAAAAAGTTATAAATATTAAATTTTAGATAGGACATCGTTTTAATTACATTATATAATTTTATCATTTACATCATATTAATTATAAATTATTAAAGTCATACCCAAATAAAAATACACATGACACAACTAACAATAAAAAAAAAATACGTGTGGCACTCGGGGACTGCCGCGGTAAAGCTATTGCATAGCATATTTATCAACTTATGCAATTATAATATTTATGCAATATTTTTTTTTCTTTGATATTAATTCAAGTTACCACTTTTTTAGCGTGGTGACCGATAAGAAAACAAAACACGCATACGTCTAGTCGCACGCACATAAACACCGTGCCGAAGTCTGCCGAACTGATACGACGTTAGACGATGCACGGCTTTCAACGCTGCACCGCTGTGCCGGTCGGAGTGGGGGGTGTTAGGTTTATTTTCGTTACGGAATTTCTTCATTCGGTCGCCGCGCTCAAAGCCCAAGATAAAAGCTATGCAATAGCTTAAAAAAAACTTATGCATACCAACATGTTGCCTCGTGGACCGCGACCCTAACAGTAGTGAATCTCATATGCACATCACATGCAGAACTTTTGTGCGGACACACAATGGCCGTCAGGAGCAAACTTTTTAGCTTGTTTTATATGAAAACAAAACGCCATTGTTCGTTGCTTTATTTTTAAATATTTTTTTTGTGTTTAAATTGTACTCCCTTGTTTTGTTCGTCATTTAGTTTTGTGACGTATACATTTTGACGTGAGTTTTCATTCAGATTATAATAGCAGTTTATTTCTGTCCCACTGCAGGGCAAAGACCTTTTCTCATACAGACAGGGCACGAGCATTGATCACCACGCTTGCTCAAGACTGGTTGACGATTTTAGACTTAGGTATATTAAACATAAAGTTCAGATTTTCTCAAGATGGGTTCTGTCACCTATGTTAGTAAAGAAGACAAGACAAACACAGAAAGTGCATATGAATTGAAATTGTCACATTGGTACATGTCCAGATTTGAACCCACTTTTCAAATGTATGCATAGTCTATACTTTTTCATAATTGGCTTTAAAACCCACGTATACCTATATTATTTTATCAAACACCATCTCTTGCAAATGTAAACACAGATTTATGCTATTTTGCTTTTAGCTTGTAAGTCACGTCTATTCTACACTACCGTTTGAAATCACGTGCATATGAGACTGGAAATGTAATGATGAGTTATTAATGAACACGCTTTAACGATATTTGGCGAGTTTTAGTTGCTCAGAACTAAAGTTTATTACATCTGGCATACAATAATATTGAAGCAACAAATGACTTGCATCATCTAAATACTGTTTCGATGGTGCAACTTTTATTGTAGCTTCAACTGATGGTGTGTCACAGGCAATTAAATGACCCGAGCGCAGAATACACCTGTACTGTAACATGCATAGAAATATAAAAAAACTGGCCAAGTGTGAGTCGGACTCGCACACGAAGGATTCCGTACCAACGTACAATATTTAACACTACATAATATATAAAAAAAAACACGTTTGTTGTATGGGAGCCCCCCTTAAATATTTATTTTATTTTAATTTAATTATTTATTATTAAAGTAAAAATACAACTGAGTATTTTGTGAACATTTCAAGTGCCTACCTGTTGCCATTATAGATATCGAGCAAAAAAAGGCAAAAAAATCGCGTTTGTTGTATGGGAGCCCTCTTAAATATTTATTTTATCTTGTTTTTAGTATTTGTTGTTATAGCGGCAATAGGAATACATAATTTTTACAAACAGACAGACGGACGGACAGACAGTAATAGGGTTCCGTTTTTAGCCTTTGTGTACGGAACCCTAAAACAGCTAACTTGCATAGTTTTGTGTAGTTACTGGCTGCCCGATTTTAGGAATATTATTTTATTAAATCTCATGACGGCTTATTTGACTTGTTTTTATTTTGGTCAACCAAAATTTTTGGTAGTTATTTCAACACTGTGTTTTGCTGTCTATCATCATCTCCCTAGCCTTTTCCCAACTATGTTGAGGTCGGCTTCCAGTCTAACCGGATTCAGCTGAATACCAGTATTTTACATGGAGCGACTGCCTATCTGACCTCCACAACCCAGTTACTGGGTAATACGATACCCCTTGGTAAGACTGGTTGTCAGACTTTCGGGCTACTGACGAGCCGTAACGACTGTCAAAGACCCACGAATGACAGCCGGGACCAACGGCTTAACGTGCTTTCCGAGGCACGGAGGGATCTTGGTATGTGAAGATGGTCACCCATCCATGGAACAACATGTTTTGCCGTCTATATACTTACACAAAAATATCCCTAGAGAAAATCTTCTGTCAATATTTAATATCGCCTACGGTTTTCATTAAGTACGAAACCCTAAAAGAACAAAGTAACAAGCACATTACCAATATGACGTAATATAAAGTTGGTTAACAACGCTATTTGTGGTTGAAATGAACACTTTGTGAGATTGCGTTAGCGAATTTTTAATATGTGGTGAAATACAGAATGATTCGCTGAATTTACTGCTGTTATCTAAAATGTAGGTTGTATTACTTTTTTTGGGGTTTCGTGGTAATAATATTAAATTAGGTAGGTATAATATTATGTCGTGGGTTAGGTCCAAATTAAGATGGGTTATGTTTTAGCTTAACAAGATGATATACATTTACTTACTGGGTAAATTCATACAAAAAAAAACATACCTATACTGTATAGAAATATTCGTAAAACTTTGGCTCCTGTGATACGGCTAGTTTAGTTTCTAAGCGATGTCTTGTATTATTTCATTTTAGTTACCTACTACGTGTACTACGGATTACGGAATATCTGTATCCTATTCTAACAGATTGTCACTTGTAGACTTCTGCGAATCTATGACAACTGTTGTAATATTGAATCATTTATTTAGACATGATAACAATGTTAATGTTCAGTTATCGTTTAGCATCCTCGCTCAATCAAGTAGCCCATTATCCGGAAATTAATTACAACAAAAATAAGACAGTAATTTGAAGAGGAATATTAGACTTTTCATCCATCTGGAGCGATAAAGTTTCCCCACAATGTATTTCCCTTCAACATTTTAAACTAAAATCAGGAACAAGCTCAGAACTATTTCAAGCATTCTAAGAAGGCTCAAAGTGGAGGAAACTACCACACCACGCCACACAAATTGTAGAAAAATCAACCATAAGTCTCATAAAATAAAGATTACTGTGAGTGCTATGAAAACTTTGCCACTTACCTTAAAACACTTATGAAAGCGAATAAGCCGCAATCTAGATGCATTCAAGAAAAACTTGCGCAGATGTTTGTGTCAAAGATAGTTTTCAGTTTAAAGTAGACGAAGGAAGAGTTTTAAGTAGTCACTAACTTTGCTTACAAATAGTTTTCCTAATCCTCTCTATGCAAGCGCTTTCCCTACACTGCTTTCGACGAAAAGATGCTGTGCGTGCACTTGCGTGTGGATTGTAAGTTTAGGAAAAGTTTTAGAAGTAATAGAACTCGTTGTATAAGAGTTTGTTCAGGATAGATACTAGCTGTACATGATTTTGTCGCAAAATAGCATATCTGTGTTTACATTTGCAAGAGATGGTGTTTGATAAAATAATACAGGCATACGTGGGTTTTCAGCTTAGCGTCTGGTAAACACTGAAATATAATAGCCAAACAACGTTGCTTGGTTTTGATTTGAAAGATCAAGGCTATTATTTCAACTTATTTAATAGCTGGTCAAAAAATACATAAAATTTAAATATCACACGCAAATTGGAATCAAAAGGGGAAATTTTATCAACTCTCAAAACTATTTTAGTACTCGTTTCCTTCCCTTCAAATAGAAAAATTTCATTTTCCTTTCACCCCAATATAACCCTAAGACAAATAATATAATTTCCAAAACATCCGCACAAAATTAGTACTTAATCATATAAAAAGGGAAGTAGGTACCACTTACCGTTCGTACTCTAAAAACATAAGCACATTTGATGGGATGTAAGGAAACAGACTGTCGTTATGGCGGCTATTCCGCACACCTGTTCCACGTAGACTGAAACAAGTCGACAGAATTTAAGCAGAATGGAAGGGATATCGGAAGCCACGGCTGAAATACTGATAGGCAATTGACCCCGATGTGAATATGTATTAGGTAGTCCGGGATTTGTTGTTAGTCATAAGTCATCATCATCTGCCTAGCCTTTTCCCAACTATGTTGGGGTCAGCTTCCAGTCTAACCGGATGCAGCTGAATACCAGTATTTTACATGGAGCGACTGCCTATCTGACCTCCACAACCCAGTTACTGGGTAATACGATACCCCTTGGTAAGACTGGTTGTCAGACTTTCGGACTTCTGACTACCCGTAACGACTGTCAAAGATCCACGAATGACAGCCGAGACCAACGGCATAACGTGCTTTCCGAGGCACGGAGGGGTCTCAGTATGTAAAGATGGTCACCCATCCACAGACCAACCGCGGCAAGCGTGTTGTTAGTCATAAGTATGTTTGTTTATTTCGAGGAATTACCTAGAATTTGAACAAAAGTAACTCAAATGGAATATTTCAAAAGGATGTGTCCCATCTTTCGCTTTGCCTTTTTATAAATAAACTGGAGTCGGCAAAATCTATTCTCATTAGAGCTGAATGATAAAAATACTGCCAAGGGCCTAGACAAATGACAGTCGCTTTCGCTTATTTCTACAACGACTTTTAACAGTATTGTTGTTGCAGTGTTGTTATTGTATTGTTTTGTTTGTTTGTGTTGTATTGTTTTGTATTGATTGTTTTTTGTTTGTTTTGTTTTTTGTTGTTTTGTTTTTGCTTTTCGGTAGCTTATGTCAATCCAATACATTTTTGACTTTCCCATCATCGTAATCGCTGATAGAATGTCACTTTATCCAGCCTCTCTGGACCATGCAACCCAATTCGGGTTCATTTCCAATATCATTTTATGGTTTGATCCTTAAAATTCAGGGTTAACTAACTCTCCTAGGCTCAGAAGGGTATTTTTGTGTAAATAATGGTCAACGGTCCAAGGGTAAGCTAGCTTTAATCACGACTATCAGTAAACAATTTTTTTTTATCACAGTAAATTGCTACTAACTAATGAGGTCGTGAGATAATTCAATGAAACTGATTACAAAAAATATGAATAATACCAACCTGTAACTGTCCCACTGGCAGGGCAAAGGCCTCTTCTCGTACAGAGAATGTACCACACTTGCTCAAGGCGGATTGGTGATTTCATACTTATTTTATAATTGATATTGTAAAAAGAAAAAACTATTTTATTATTATTTTTTATACAATTTAGGTCATCGTAACAAAACTCCAAACACGAATTTCTTTTAGAAGTCGGTTTTCATCTAAGAGAGTTGCATGTTCATGCAAACTGTTTTATTTTATAGTAAATTATCTGGTATATGGAATCCTTAACGGTGGACCACTATTTACGACACACCCTGTATGACATAACAACAAAAAAAATACAAATAATGCTTCGACTGTTAAAGTACGCTAAGAACTAAGCGACTTAGACTAGAGGCGCTCGGTGGTGCAAGCGCCTCTTGGCTAAGTCGCTTCTTGCCTCCCTACATCGGAACTTGACACTAATGTCTCAAGGACTAGCAGATTTTTTCTTCAACATGTAAAGCTGCTTGTTGCTAGTTAATTTGTTACTTTAATTAGGTACTAATGACGTAAGCGAGTTTCAAAACAAGGGAAATGACGGCTTTTGTATTGTTTAGGGATGGTGCTTAAGATAAGCGGTATTCCCTCGTTGAGCACCAGAACTGGTTAAAGAAACAAGTGACGACTAGTGTGACAAGAGAAGTGTGAAAAGAAGAATTTGAACATTCTCCAGTTGCGAACTCGTAATACCAGTTTAAAGTGATATATCGACATCTGGTCTTCACACCCTTTCTGCCTCAAGCGCTTTGTCGAGGTCATGGTACGGTCAAAGAAAAAAATATGTTAAGCACCTGAAGGTTCGTTTTTACTTGTACCATATTATTTTTCCGACTAACATTGCCAACATATTGGATAGAAATAACAGTTCGAAAATGTGACATGCGCCCGCTCTGTAGAAAAGGAACTTGGTTGAGAATTGCTTAACATTTTCGCTCCTTGACAGTACATCTAGCTTTGGAGTATCTCACGCTACGCTTGCGCATGCGCTGTCTATACTCTAGAAATCGTCTGCAGTCCTGGCCAGCCCATTGTAACCTCAGCTCGCTTACTCTTACAAGTTTTATCAGTAACTCTGTTTCTTTTCCGGATGATTCCATTTTATTTCCTTGTAAAAATAATTAATTACCTATGTAATAAAGGCTTTGTAGATAGTTCCGCTTAGTCCAAATCCTAAGAATCTCGAGATTTGAGTGTAACAATCCCAGCACAACAGAATAAGTAATCTTGTTATCTCTATACCTACTATGTTTCATTTGGAATTCCGTTTGGCTCTTATGCCCGCACAATTCGTGTTTCTGCGAATTTTTTCTTAGTAATTGTTAGTGAGATGGGATGGTTTCTTTGAAGTTTTGGTATTGTGAGGATAAAAGGCAGAATTATGAAAATACTCATTCAATTAGCGTAAAATTAGTTTTATTTTGCCTCACAATAAATTCTCGTAGTAAATATGGATGGAAGATTATGCAAAAGAAATGGAATAACTAAAATCATTTTTTTTTTTATCTTCTGTTTTCCTAAATACTATAGAGTTAAGCATATTTGTAGCCTGTATCTCTAGCTCCTAACAAGTTCTGTGTTTTACTTGACAAATTATAAAATGTGCCTTAACAAAATATATGGGAAATACGATTGTGTGAAATACATAAAAAATTATATAGACCGAACTTGACCGTCTTCTCAATAATTGCATTCGATTCGTTTTCAATCTGCGTAAATATGATCATGTCTCTGCGCATCGGTCGCTTCTAAAGTGGTTGCCCATACGCCAGCGTAGAGAGCTAAGGGCGCTGACCACCTTGTTCTCATTTCTTGATTCTCCGTCTTCCCCTGGTTATCTAGCACCCCACTTTCAGTACATTTGCGCCAGCCACAATAGAAATCTACGATCATCACACAATCGTCTTCTCCAATGTCCCACTCACCGCACAGACTTCATTCACTCTTCCTTCTTCGTTCAGTCTATCTCTCTGTGGAATGCGCTCCCCCAGGAAATCAGGATGGCAACCAACCGATTATCATTTAAAGTAATTAAGGTTCGTGAACACATTCGCAAGAAGCTGGCAGGATCATCACAACGGTAATATTTTCTCATTGTTTTTCTTATTTCTTTTTAGTTAGTTAGGAAGTATATTCATGTATTTATGTATATTTATTTGTGCTTATATTTATATGTAATTAGGTTTATATTATATTCATAGTTTTAATAGGTTTATGTGTATCTTTATATTTAAAATATTTATTCCTCAATTTTCATGTTTGCACCTACCACTGTTTGTCTCTGCATCACCCAAAGGTTGACTGGTAGAAAATGCCTATGGCATTAAGTCCGCCTCTGTACATTTTTGTGCTTGAAGTATTAAATAAATAAATAAATAAATATAGAAAGGGTTCGCTGCTATACAAAACTATGATGTCAATGCCTCGTTCTACAAAAAAGTGTTTGTACAAACCTACTTATGGAAATAAATCATTTATTTATCATTAAACATCAAACTTTTACGTAAAATATTTGTCAAAATCCATTTTTTGTAGATACATATCCACATAAATGCATTCATTACAGCTCAAACTGTATTATGATCGCAGACTGTAAGTGCCTCGTAGTTCAAGTGGTCGCAAGCGTGACTGCTGAACATGAGGTCCTGGGTTAGATTCCCAGTTCGGGAAAGATTTTTTAGGATTTCATTCCAAAATTTCTCAGTAACAGGTCGGAGCTCGGATTTGTGCCCGGTTGCTGATATTAACATGCTTGCCCTATGTAGTATTGAACTCTAAAACCCCACCCCTTCTTGGGTTACAGACGTGAAGATATGTTGACATATTAACGAAGCTTTCAAACTTCATCATTAAATATTTGCCATAATCCAATCTCTGTACAGTGTACATACGTAGCCACATAATTATATAAATCCGTTCAAAGTCAGAACTCAAACTGTGCCGGCATCGCAGGTAGAATAAATTAATGCAGAGACAACGTGAACATTGTTGTATGTTGGAGTAGGTAACTTAGAACTGATATGACAGTTTAGTTTCGTGTTGGGCAACATTTTGTGAAGGTGGAAGGTTGAAGTTTGTTTTGGATGACTGGAAGGACTGTGATGGAGATATTATTTTGTTTGGAAGTAAAGTTTTTCTGTAAAGGTTGATCAATAAAAAAGATGCGTCTACTGTCGCCCATTTCATGATATTGTTTGATTTGGGGTTCAGTTTTAAGAACAAAATTCTTGAAATCTATATAAATGAAAACAATGCACACGACCATGAGGCCCAGAACTGTTTCTGCATATGATTTCCACTTTCGTATGCTGGATTTATCTATCTATACATATAATAAAATCGTAGGAAAGTCAAAACTGTACATTGAATATTTTTTAAAAAGAATACTTGGGGCGTGATCTACAATCGATTTCGAAGCCGAAAATATAGTTTTTAGAATTTTTGTCTGTTTGTCTGATTGTCTGTATGTATGTCCGGGCTAATCTCAAAAAGTGCTGCATGGATTTACATCAAATTTTGCATGAATATTACTAAGAGGTCGGGTCAACATATAGGCTACATATTATCACGCTATCACCTACGGGGGAGGAGCTGTGAATCTTTATTTTTCTTACGCATTCTGTGACAGCGTGTAATCTAACGACGCATATTTAAATGTTGTTTTTGAGTAAGCCATGCTATTATCTAGCCTTACACTATAAAAACTACGCCATTTAAGTAACTTGGGCAGAGAAACATAGTTTAATTAATGTTAGTAGTACAAAGAAAATTTAGAAGCAGCGCCATCTATGAGATTTCATAAAAATCAAATCAAGTTACATGTTAACAATTTTTGGAAATTAATAATTTAAATTTGATCATGTTGGCGAGGTTAGTAGTTAGTTATTCTTAAAATTCATAGATGGTAATGTGCATTTTCTTCATAAAAGTTGTATCGTATAGTTCGTTTTGACAAATTCAAGGTCCAACAAAACCCTCAAAATCTTGAGCAGAGTTGAGGAAGACAATAAAAAAAAAATGCGGTGTTAAGTATTACAAAAAAGTTGTTCATTGATGATGATCATTTCTTCATCAATTTCATGTTGTTAGTACAAAATAAACATTGACTGTTAATACTTTTGTTCGGTATTTATCTGTGTGATTATTGCTTGGTAATTAATATATTTTCATGTCGTATACCTAATTATAAACTTAAATGTGATGTAAAACGTCACCTTCTCGACGGTGACCAAAATTGGGATGACACCCTCGCGGAGGCGAGCGTCAGTGACAGTCCCAGCCGCATGCGTCATCTGTTCGCCGTCATCTTGGTGTTTTGCGGAGTCGCGAACCCGGTAGCTTTGTGGGAGAAGTATCGCCATCATCTGTCTGAAGATTTTCTACGAGCTTTGAGGCGTGCTACTGGAGACGAAGTCGAAGTAACTGATGAACGCGTGCTGAACACCTGTCTCAGTTCACTTCAAGATGTGGTCATTTCTATCGGCGGCAATCCACTGATCGAATATGGGTTACCAGCTCCCCAATCATCACCGCATCAAGACTGTGGAAATCGGGAGTATAACGCAGAGACAAATTACGATCCGGGCGAAATGAACACCATACGAAATGACCATTTCGCTTTGTTCTTTTCAGAGCAAAAACAAATTTATGACACCGTCCTTGAAAGCATTGGGCAAAACCAGGGTAAAATGTTTTTCTTGGATGCTCCTGGTGGAACAGGAAAAACATTTGTTACCACTGGCATACTTGCAGAGGTCAGTAGGTAAGGCAAAATTGCTATTGCTGTAGCGTCGTCGGGAATCGCTGCCACACTGCTTCCGAGTGGCAAGACAGCACATGCCATGTTTAAAATTCCCATCGATTTAGAGAGCGCCGAAACGCCTGTTTGTGGTGTGTCACGTAACAGCGACAAGGGACACGTGCTCAAGGATTGCTCTCTGATCGTATGGGATGAGTGTACGATGGCCAATAGGAAGGCAGTTGAGGCCGTGGACAGAATCCTGCAGGACATGTGCAGGAACGAACATTTGATGGGTGGTGTCACAGTTCTGTTCAGTGGCGATTTCCGGCAAAAGCTTCCCGTGGTGACGCGGGAATCGAGGGCTGACGAGGTGAATGCGTCGTTGAAACGATCTACGTTGTGGTCACGAGTTCTTACGCTGCGTTTGACCATTAATATGAGAGCTCGACTCGGCGGCAATGCACGTACTCAAGAATTCTTCGATGTCCTTCTAAGTCTTGGCGAAGGCACTCTACCAGAAGAGGGAGGTGGACAGGTGGTGCTTCCAGAGTCTCTCGGTAGAGTGGTATCCAGCTTAGAAGAACTCATTCGCTGTGTGTACATCAGTCGTATACCGCACCAGCAGAATTCTTGGGTGTGTGAGCGGGCCATTTTGACGCCCAAAAATGATCAGGCTGCAGCAATTAACGAATGCATTCTCTCGGAAATTGAGGGGAATGAAGTGGTCTAAACCTCGATAAACACTGTTATCGAGCAAGATGACGCCACACATTATCCCGTGGGATTTCTGAACTCCCTGTCAGCAAGTTGACTTCCAGCGCATACCATCAAGCTAAAGGTCGGCCCGATTATGCTTCTTCGGAACCTATCTCCTTCGAAGTTTTGTAACGGGACCCGCCTTAAAGTCATCTCGCTCTACAGACACACCATTGAGGCGGAAATTCTTACGGGTTGTGGCGTCGGCGAGGCAGTATTTATACCACGCATTCCCCTCATACCTCATAACTTCCCGTTCCAGTTCAAGCGCGTACAGTTCCCCGTGAGTGTTTGCTTCGCGATGACCATCAATAAGTCGCAGGGGCAGACACTGAGGGCAGCGGGTGTCGACCTCAGGACGATTTGCTTCTCACACGGGCAATTGTACGTCGCTTGCTCCCGCGTCACCAGTCCTGACTCTCTTTACATTTTGGCTCCTGGCAGCATAACTACCAACGTAGTTTATAGGAAAGTGTTGTAAGGTATGATACCTTTGCACGTATTTTTACTCTTTTGTGTCCTGGAATGTATTCCTGCATTATTTCCTCTGTTTCCTTAAGTCACATCTTATGACTGAACTCAGCAGGATTCCCATATAACTCTCTTCACTTGCTTCACTAGCAAAAAAAACTTATATTTTAATGCTATTTTAAAAGTTGTTTACTTATAATGCTATAGCGACACTGGCATCTTAGGTATTTTTGGTGCTGTAGAGCCTTCACGCAGACGACGTCGCGGGCAGCAGCTAGTAATTAATATAAATGTGAAATCGCCAATCTGTCTCGAGCATGCATTCTGCATCGATGACGGAAATAATTCACGTTCAATCTTGTCAGGATTCTAACACGCAGCCTTTTTATCTAAGCCCGTCTTCAATACCTCCATGCTTTCCACGTTCTTTTCAAATTACGCACCATCTAACACAAAAATATCCTCCTCGTCGTTTCCGACATCCATTACATCCCATCCCAGCTTCCATATTGTATCTTAATCTGCATGTCGTTACGAGCCGTGTCTCAACTCATCCATAATTCACATAATGAGGACAAGCAGAATACTGTAGAGACGCAATAAGTTATTCAGCGAGCTAGTTATTTACATGTAGGTGGTCATTATGGCCGTCATGTTGGGAGTGAGAGAAAGAAGAATGGGGCTTAAAGAAAATTAAAAGATTTTAATTTAAGATGGCAATTTTTGGAGTGGTAAAAAGGAAAGAAAGATAGACGATGAGAAAGAAGAACGAAGTTTAGATTTAAGAAGAGCTGAAAGAACGTATGAAGCAGTTGATGAACTGGTGGTGAAAAATCATTCGATTTTGAATTAAACAAAAAATTGGAGGTCTGTAAACATGGAATAAACATCAATATTGTCACATAGGAAAATGCTCCTATTTGATCTTAACGAAAATATCTCTTTAAAATTAATGAAGAGCTTTAAATCTTCTTTTTGTTTCGTTAAAATGTTAAGGATCGTCTTCAAGGTCGACGTCATCACAAATTTGAATAAAGAATTACGTTAAGACCGCTCAGACGGTTCTCTATTCCTTTCGAAACAGGAGGAGACAAATCAAAGGCGTTTGTATTGCGGCAGTACTGCATACATTATTAAGCAGAGCCCTGATAAACCGACAAATTCGTATAACACCACCAACTACGCTTTGCTGTTCGAAAGTTCGCTGTAGAGGATTTGCAACCTTATCTTAACTGAATAAAATTCACACTAGATCAAACTTTTCTTTGATAGATGCAAAGTGAGTAAGTATGTGTAGATTTCAATTTCGTTCACAAATATTTTGCTGTTAGTTTTAATCCGTTCTTATTGCAAAGGTATAAGGTTGGAGTTAGCTTCCCAGTTAAATCATCTAATGGCAGGAGAAGCTTAATGAGAAGTTTAATGAAGCGAATGTTTGTATTGTAACGATTGTTGGCATTAGGCGCCTTATTATAACAAAGTTTAACGCTCGCGCTGTTTCTTCCGCTTGATTCACTTTCAAACCAACGTATTTGGGAATTACAATTATAATAGACTAAGATCTTGTTTCGAGGATACTTTATTTAGTTTTGATGGTTCTCTGAAAAGTTTCGCAAACACCAACATCAACAGTTAGTGGATCGATTTGGAATAATAGCTGGACGTTTTTCTGATTTTCTTATCAGATAAAAGTTAGTCAGTTAGTAGCAAACATATTGTTTATCATTAACTTCTGCTGTTAAGCATGGCATCCTTTTAATAATTATTGTTTATCATTAACTTCTGCTGTTAAGCATGGCATCCTTTTAATAATTATTGTTTATCATTAACTTCTGCTGTTAAGCATGGCATCCTTTTAATAATTTTAAGTAGATAGAACTACACTTCACACGGCGAATGAAACGATGGATGGATTGTGTGAGAGATGATAGAATGATAGAGATGGAAGGACACAAGATATGCTGCACTGATCCCAAATAAATTGGGATACGGCAGGAGAACGATAATGATGGATATCATTATTAAAAAAATATGAAAGAGTTCATTGTCCGGCCTCGCAATGATTTCTATAAATTGATAAGTAGGTATTTAAAATATAAAATACAGTTACGTGTCTCCATTAAGTAATAGTATGATCAAAACAGTCAAATAATTATGTTCCCAAACATTTTACTTATATCCACCAAAAATTACAAATGTTAGAACCTCAGCGTTTTTGCTTATGCCGCCAGCTTCCAAACAGTGAGCCTCTTAGAATTCTGCGGCCTTAGTACGTTATAGTGTACTTACCATAAATTTTGGGGTTTGAGTGGGTGCAAGCATGCACTTGTGGGCAGAAACTATCGTGTTAGTACGTCATAGCTTGTTAGTTATTGTTGCTTAGGGTCTACGCGGTTTGCTACGCCGTAGCAGAATTGCTACGAGAGCTATGAACTTTAGAATTTTAGGCTACGGCTGATAGTTGATGTTTAAACCATTTACTATTAGTACGATTACCACTTTTTTTAGGTGAAGGGTCCAAATAAAAAGATACCTATTAGCTTTCCTTTTCCCTCATCGCAGAAATTACAAGTCTTTCTTTTTTTGCACATATTTTTAAAACTTTCGGTCTTTGCAAATGCCAGGCTCATTATCTTTTGATTTAAACTCGTATTACAAAGATACTTCAAACTAGTTTATAATATTCTCTTTGGTCGTCGTTTAATTACAGAGTTGTAGGTCAAAGATTTTCAAGCTTCCTCATAGAATGGGACAAAAAAAAATATTAAACTCAAATAAAATCTTAGCAGGTAGAAACTTTTTTCTTTACAATATTCGTTTGGATTGGTTTTGGCCTTCAAGCGCGTTGGTAAATCTGATGGAATGTAGTTACTAATAACGTTAACGTTAAATAATGGGATGCTAAAAAACTATAGTCCAGAAAAGCAAGAAGATATAGTCGTATGTAGTACACCCCACATTTTGCGAAGCGAGCATTTTGACTCAAATCCATTCTGTTGTTTTTGTGTATAAAAAATAAGCACTTCCCCACTCTTGCGAAAATAATTTCGTAACACTTTCTTAACACCGCATAAAGCATATGGGAACTGGAGTGGATTAGAAACCTCCTTCCCCCGATAATTACTGCGGAGTTAGGAACAGAACTGGAGCGTTGTAAAGTAATGGCTTCAAAGGGAATACTGAGATGGACTTATTTAAACTGAGGACGCGGTACTGAGGATACATACTGCTGTGGGAAATGATACGAGTAAACAAGTGATGAACAATGCAACTTTCAAAACTGGGAGAAATTTATTAGTAGGTCTTCACGTGTGTTTCATTCATTAGAAAAGTTACTGTTACTGTTAGCCTGCATCATCCCACTGCTGGGCAAAGGCCTCTCCCCATGACTTCCAGTTCCTTCGATCCAGGGCTAAAGTGGACCACTGGTCGTTTGTTTTGTCTAGCTCGTCCCGCCATCTTCTACGGGGTCTGCCGCGACGCCTAAAATTAGAAATAATAATATTAATATAATAATAATATTAGAAAAGTAGCTTAAATTAAAGAAAATACTTTTATTTAAGGATTTCGAAGTAGAATTACAGCCTATTGACACTAAGATCGTTCGACTTCGACGTTTCTCAAGCTGGCTCGAACGGCCTATGTAGAGGCTATGTGGTATGTTCTTCGAGATCGGAATAACTTACACATCAATAGAAAATCGTCAGAAAGATACTTTACAGGTTGAAAGATAAAAATAACGGCTTCACTTACATTTATGAGGAATTTAAAAAACAGCTCTTAACACAACTTTTACCCAAGTTAATTTAAAACTAACGTAATGTTACTATCTTCACTACAACCAACAAAAGAAGCTGCTTGGCACCTATTCTTTAAAAAAAAAAATTGTTGGTGAAATCCCCGACCCATAGCGTTGAACTCAATCACTAGCTTCTATTCAGGTAGTTTCAAACCTAGCAGTATTTTAGATGACATCCATAGTTTGTTTTCAGACTTTTCCAGCAGTATGTCACAAACAGTTCAATGAAACTAGGGCGTTTTTGTCCGCACTCAGTTTCGTCACAAAATACAGAGAGTACAAAAGTCAATCTACATACAAAGTGCACTCGAGCAACGCACACATAGACACCGTTCACGGACACGATATTTCAGAACGGTTGAAAACAGTGCGAGAGCGAGTGCCATCCGCTTGAGACACGCGTCTGTGAAGTGCAAAAATCGAGCAACAAAAAAAAAGTTAAGCTGTTCAGTGGACGGTTGTTTAAATTCAACATTAAACGGTGAATTGTCGTTTTTTAAGCTACCAGTTGTTTCAGAGAGGTAAGTAGGTATTTGCTTGTATTTTGATGGTTCGTTTTAACGTAACACAGAATAGTTAGGTTGGTAGGTAAGTGCCCTGGCCCCCGGCCTCGCGCCGTACTAGCGAACATGACTGTGGCCTTGTAATATTTTTACAATTTATATTAGGTATTTATTGTAGTACCTATAAGCTAAAAAATACGCTCATCATCCTCATTAGAAATGCTCGGCGAGCCGGCCGCCCGCGTAGCCGCCGCGCCGATCATAACTACTTATTAAGAGTTCATATTCTTTGTGATCATGGCAAGAATATATTGTAAGGTTTCTAGGCTTGATTTATATAATAGTTTCCTACTTTGAATCAGTATAAACGAAGTACCTAACTTTTTTGGAAGGTAAATTCACACCACCAAATATTACGTAAGTTGAAAAGATGTTGTTTTTTTTAAAGTGAAGTACATACATATGATTGACTTCTGTACTCTCTCTATTTTGTGGTTTCGTTTCGTGTTCTTTCTCGGTACGAGCTCTCGACTACCCTGTTTTTACCGTACCTTCCGTTTTTAAATCTGCAAGGGTATCGACTCACCTTTTATTGCTACCAAAGTTACACGTAATGTTGTAATGTGTAAATGTACTGTTTTAAGAGTATTGGCTTGTTGGGGTATGGTAGTTAAAGAGTACACGCGAATTTTTTCTTTGGGATTGAATTTTTGTTTACAAAAGATCTTCACAAAAGAGGCTTTTGTCCTGCAATAATTGCCCTAATTAGGTACCGTTTGTTATTGCGCAATTCTCGTAACTTGATTGAATGATAAAATAAAATGTTTAGCAGTGAGCGGATTCTGCTTTCTTTCATGGGCCAATGTTAAACATACAATCATACACTGGAAAAGCCAACACACAACTCAAAATAGCATGTCCTCATACTGAAAAAGAACTAGCACTGATAATCACATCACCCAATCGTGTTCCAATATGTTGATGCAAAGAAATAAAAAAGCTAGATACCTACCACAATCTGAGGCCGTACTACTACAAAGTGCTAAAGCTATGATGATTCCATTGAGGAAAAGGGACAGTGCTATGCATCCTGCATAACTCCATCTCTCTTTCACACTGGAATCATGATGGGTTTTGCACTTCATAGTACGAACCCTGTCCAACCAGTCCTAATCACCCCGTGAGAGAACAGTAACCAATCACGAACCACTAACAAAGTATACACCGTATTCATTACTCCCCAATGCAAATACTTACTCGAATACCGAAGTTAATGGACAGTTTAAAGTCCATTGCGCCCTACGATACGAAAAGCAATAAAATAGGCTTTCAAACGCCAAACGACATGGTAATGTATAAGGAGCACCGCTTTTATATTCGGAGCACGATGCCGATATTTCACGGGTAGATCTGTTCGGATTCAGATAAAAGGGGTCGGATGTGTGGAAATGGATTCTGCTTTTTTTTTTGTTTGTGAATAGTTTTGCAAAGGAAAATACAACCACTGTATCTGTTTTTCGCCAAGCAGCTGTACTGATTGATTTTCAGTGTTCAGAATATTATTTATTTTTTATTTTCACAATGCATATGCCAAATAACATTAACTTAATTGACTGTCTAACCATACGCATTAAATACAAAATAAAAACAATAAAATATCCTCCTAACACTAAACTTAACAACAAGTGAATAATAAATAAGGATTAGGATTGGTTACTGATGATATTATACTTTTGACTTTGCCTCAGGCTATGGTCCACTCAAGCAAATCATAGATACTAATAAACTATTGAATGCCACACAATCAAATAAGTTGAGAAAATATTTCTTAAGGCTCACATTAACTATTAACATTCGGAAAACACATTATTTAGGAAAATATTGTGTACTAGCTGCTGCCCGCGACGTCGTCTGCGTGAAGGCTCTACAGCACCAAAAATACCCAAGATTGGCAGTGTCGCTATAGCATTATAAGTAAACAACTTTTAAAATAGCATTAAAAAATAAGTTTCTTTTGCAAGCGAAGCAAGTGAAGAGAGGTATATGGGAATCCTTCTGAGTTCAGTCATAAGATGTGACTGAAGGAAATAGAGAAAATAATTCAGGAATACATTCCAGGACACAAAAGAGTAAAAATACGTGCAAAGGTATCATACCTTACAACACTTTCCTATAAACTGCGTTGGTAGTTATGCTGCCAGGAGCCAAAATGTAAAGAGAGTCAGGACTGGTGACGCGGGAGCAAGCGACGTACAATTGCGTGTGAGAAGCAAATCGTCCTGAGGTCGACACCCGCTGCCCTCAGTGTCTTCCCCTGCGACTTATTGATGGTCATCGCGAAGCAAACACTCACGGCGAACTGTACGCGCTTGAACTGGAACGGGAAGTTATGAGGTATGAGGGGAATGCGTGGTATAAATACTGCCTCGCCGACGCCACAACCCGTAAGAATTTCCGCCTCAATGGTGTGTCTGTGAAGCGAGATGACTTTAAGGCGGGTCCCGTTACAAAACTTCGGAGGAGATAGGTTCCGAAGAAGCATAATCGGGCCGACCTTTAGCTTGATGGTATGCGCTGGAAGTCAACTTGCTGACAGAGAGTTCAGAAATCCCACGGGATAATGTGTGGCGTCATCTTGCTCGATAACAGTGTTTATCGAGGTGTAGACCACTTCATTCCCCTCATTTTCCGAGAGAATGCATTCGTTAATTGTTGCAGCCTGATCATTTTTGGGCGTCAAAATGGCCCGCTCACACACCCAAGAATTCTGCTGGTGCGGTATACGACTGATGTACACACAGCGAATGAGTTCTTCTAAGCTGGATACCACTCTACCGAGAGACTCTGGAAGCACCACCTGTCCACCTCTCTCTTCTGGTAGAGTGCCTTCGCCAAGACTTAGAAGGACATCGGAGAATTCTTGAGCACGTGCATTGCCGCCGAGTCGAGCTCTCATATTAATGGTCAAGCGCAGCGTACGAACTCGTGACCACAACGTAGATCGTTTCAACGAAGCATTCACCTCGTCAGCCCTCGATTCCCGTGTCACCACGGGAAGCTTTTGCCGGAAATCGCCACTGAACAGAACTGTGACACCACCCATCAAATGTTCGTTCCTGCACATGTCCTGCAGGATTCTGTCCACGGCTTCAACTGCCTTCCTATTGGCCATCGTACACTCATCCCATACGATCAGAGAGCAATCCTTGAGCACGTGTCCCTTGTCGCTGTTACGTGACACACCACAAACAGGCGTTTCGGCGCTCTCTAAATCGATGGGAATTTTAAACATGGCATGTGCTGTCTTGCCACTCGGATGCAGTGTGGCAGCGATTCCCGACGAAGCTACAGCAATAGCAATTTTGCCTTGCCTACTGACCTCTGCAAGTATGCCAGTGGTAACAAATGTTTTTCCTGTTCCACCAGGAGCATCCAAGAAAAACATTTTACCCTGGTTTTGGCCAACGCTTTCAAGGACGGTGTCATAAATTTGTTTTTGCTCTGAAGAGAACAAAGCGACATGGTCATTTCGTATGGTGGTCATTTCGCCCGGATCATAATTTGTCTCAGCGTTATACTCCCGATTTCCACGGTCTTGATGCGGTGATGATTGGGGAGCTGGTAACCCGTATTCGATCAGTGGATTGCCGCCGATAGAAATGACCACATCTTGAAGTGAACTGAGACGGGTGTTCAGCACGCGTTCATTAGTTACTTCGACTTCGTCTCCAGTAGCACGCCTCAAAGCTCGTAGAAAATCTTCAGACAGATGATGGCGATACTTCTCCCACAAAGCTACCGGGTTCGCGACTCCGCAAAACACCAAGATGACGGCAAACAGATGACGCATGCGGCTGGGACTCTCACTGACGCTCGCCTCCGCGAGGGTGTCATCCCAATTTTGGTCACCGTCGAGAAGGTGACGTTTTACATCACATTTAAGTTTATAATTAGGTATACGACATGAAAATATATTAATTACCAAGCAATAATCACACAGATAAATACCGAACAAAAGTATTAACAGTCAATGTTTATTTTGTACTAACAACATGAAATTGATGAAGAAATGATCATCATCAATGAACATAACTTTTTTGTAATACTTAACACCGCATTTTTTTTTTATTGTCTTCCTCAACTCTGCTCAAGATTTTGAGGGTTTTGTTGGACCTTGAATTTGTCAAAACGAACTATACGATACAACTTTTATAAAGAAAATGCACATTACCATCTATGAATTTTAAGAATAACTAACTACTAACCTCGCGAACATGATCAAATTTAAATTATTAATTTCCAAAAATTGTTAACATGTAACTTGATTTGATTTTTATGAAATCTCATAGATGGCGCTGCTTCTAAATTTTCTTTGTACTACTAACATTCATTAAACTATGTTTCTATGCCCAAGTTAGTTAAATGGCGTAGTTTTTATAGTGTAAAGCTAGATAATAGCATGGCTTACTCAAAAACAACATTTAAATATGCGTCGTTAGATTACACGCTGTCACAGAATGCGTAAGGAAAATAAAGATTCACAGCTCCTCCCCCGTAGGTGATAGCATGATGATATGTAGCCTATATGTTGACCCGACCTCTTAGTAATATTCATGCAAAATTTGATGTAAATCCATGCAGCACTTTTTGAGATTAGCCCGGACATACATACAGACAATCAGACAAACAGACAAAAATTCTAAAAACTATATTTTCGGCTTCGAAATCGATTGTAGATCACGCCCCAAGTATTCTTTTAAAAAAATATTCAATGTACAGTTTTGACTTTCCTACGATTTTATTATATGTATAGATTTATTTATTTATTTTATTATTTATGTAGACACAGTAAAATACATAGAGATATAAGATAATTAAGAGAGTGTATGTATTTATCATTAAGAAAATGTTTTTGTAAGTTCTTACAATCCTATTTATTGTTTTAATTACATCCAAGCACACGTTTTCCACATAATTATTACAAAACTACCAACGAGAACTTTGAACATTCAACTAAAACTAAGTACATTTAATTTTAATACAAAAGCTGCTTCCTTAAAAATAACCATTTCAAGCACCTGAGCAGATTGCGGGCTTACACTTTACCTAAAACGTTCAGTTCAAATCGAGCTTAATACTAAACTAAGCCCAATTTCTATAGCACTAAGGACCTTAATGCCATTAATTGAAATTCCACGCACTGTCGTACTAACTTTTTGAGGAATTGAGATTAAAAAAGAATTGCCTGTGGATTTTCGTTTTTTGGTATTGAAATGTTGTGAGTTGTTGAACATTATGTTTTGATGCCATTAGGTTTTCAGGGTATGTTGAAATTGTTAAAAAGTTTTATTACGAGGTTTTCATACGAAATTTAATGTTTTATAAGTTGTAATGGATGTTTTTTTGCCCATGATATTTTAATAACCTCGTTGGTCCAGTGCTTGCAATTGCTGAGTTGTGGTCCCGACTTCGATCTTCGGGTTGGACAAAATGTAATTGGGTTTTTAGATTAGAGCCTGGAGTCTAGAGTTATACCCGGTTGATAGCAATAGGAGCGTGTATTAACTACATTAGACTTGTTTGTAGCATTCAAGAGATATCCTATTCTACAGTACAGACGCCAGCACATCAAGCTACCCGAAACTGTCATATTTTCCCAATCAACCTTGAACCTTATACTTTAGCGATAAAGTTGAAAATCTATTAAAGAAATTTGACAGATTGTAGTAGATTGATGTGCTGGCGTCTGTACCTGCGGCTTCACGTCCGTGGTAACAATACCAGTACCTATAAGCTGGCCTCTTTATTCTATTGAAACTCTGTACTACGGCAGGCCAGCTCAAATGTGTTACCTTTGATGTGCAGTCGACTGTACAGACATCGGAAGGCATGCGCTACGAATGGTTTGCCACACATGTGTCAGGCTCAACGAATGGTCGCATCACCAATCGTATTCCATAAAATTAAATGATCCTCGTCCACAGCCTGGGACATGCGTAGCAACTTAATCCCTTTATTATAAAGCCGCGTACAAACCACGAATTCTTCAAGAAACATTCGTGGTCTGTACGCGGATTTATAATAAGGGGATTGAGTACTAAAGAAAAGCACATTGTCTATCAGTGGCGAAGGGTGAATTTATGACAGAAGTAAGCCGGAGCAAAAAAAAAATGCCAAAAGAAAATTTTTCAATGATGAATTGACTACATATAGAGTCGTTATGTTCTGAATTTTCGAAGGGAAGCCGGTGAGAATCGAGTTGTATGGTACCTTCGCCACTGTTGTCTATAGACTTACATTTTATTGCTTGTTTATTCAAATAACAACTGCCATTCTATGCCAGCTGTATGAAATGTCGGCACGCCAAGTGGATGTAGACTTGACGTAGATTGGGTGTGAATTGCTAAGCAATTGCTGCAATTACATACGAGTATATGTCGAGAAAAAACAACCAAATAAATGTTACAAAAACAACAGTAAAGCAGCACATTTCTTCAGTGATGAATGTTGCCAGTTAATCGGTGTACAGCATTTAGAATTCATTGAAGCCAGCTCGGTTCCTCCGCGGGGAGCGATGTAATCAGTGCGCTGATTATATACGAGTAGTTTTCTAACGTGGTGTGTGTTGAACTAGAGCGAGATGTATGAGATGGTTGATTGAAGTGACTTTTAGTGAGTAATGTGTGGAAGATTCTAAGCGACGATTTGCTAACGAAAGGCGTTCTATTGAGTTAACATGAAACATTGGGTTTTAAAAAGAGTACATAGTCAAACTCACGGTCACACTGTTGCACTGTGATAGAGACTACGCTTTTGAAAGCCGATGTGCCATAGCATCACGCCAATATTTCCCGAGGGGCGGGGTATTGGTATATGTCACGACACGTGATTGATGTACCTTTTAAATTTTATATTTATTCATACATAATTTTAATACAGTACCATGTTTTTTTTGTACCTTTAAACTCTAAATGGTATCCTATTTCAATAGTCTAGGGACCATAGAGACAGCAGTATTATGTACGTCGATAGTGCGTCAACAGTTTCAAATATTCATCATATTTCCGATAAGCATAATATCATAGCAATACATCAACACGCTTGGTTGGTGAATTGACGAACACAATGAGAAGTAAACTCTATTGCCTTTCCATCCGAGTTCACTTGGTATGAAGCTCCTATGAAACAAGAGATAAGATTGTCTGTCTCAACAGTACTATCGGAGAAAAAAAAACCCACTTCGTGTTTCTATAATTCGATGGATTATTTCTTATATTTACAAACAGAACATTACTCTTCAGTGACGGCCGTATGATTTACGAGTACTTCAATGCCAAGAGTATTTTCTTTGTTAAGAATAATAATTTCACCATATTACTTAGATAGGTTTCTAAAATGTGTCCTTTCGATTACTGGATCAACGCAATGTCTGCCTACTTTTATACGCCGTACACAAATCTGTAGATCTACGTTTTACAGAAACGTGTTTCTCGCTAGCGAACCAGTACAAATGCATGGACATTTTTCAAGATACCGGTTTAGTTTTAATTACGCTCGCAGGATTAAGCTATCGGCGAGTATTTATTTATAAATAGTTCATGCAACGTTGGCTGCTTGAGTTTTGTACACAAATACTAATTAGCTACCTTATTACTATTGCAACTAGCTTCAACTTTCTGACTAACTGACTGACTATTTAATTTTGACAATTCAAAAGTGCCTGTACATGGTTTAATTGAAATAAATGATTTGATTTGATTTGATTTGCAATTTCGAACATCTGACGAAGATTATTGGAACTATTCTGATGTAAGCGACTAACTACCTCCTACGGTAAATCCTAATCCCCTTACTAATAAACGTATTATATCAGATGAATAGTTACACACCGATATCTCTCTTTCAGTCGACAGTAATTTGACTTTCGAAAGAAGAAGACAAAGCGTTGTGTAACTGTACAGATACTATACAACATTTATATAATTAGTAAGAGGGTAACCGGTTACAATTTACACAACCATAATACAGTGTCAGTCTGCATTCCAATCCGACCATGAATTTACTATCAACGTACAAATAAAACGGGTTTTTACACGAGAGACGGTACTGGAATTGAGGAAAAAAGTCGTCGTTAATATGTTTATATATCAGCTGCAGCCACTGGTTTCACTTGCCCCGGAGGTAAACTTCTCGTAAGGAAACTTCATCATGAACCTTTCAAAAATTATTCTATATTTTAATTACGACCGTAATCTATTAGTTGGCTTAGTTTTACTCAAATACGTTCAGTAGTTTTTGAATAATTCTGTAACAAACATCCTTACAAACGTTCACATTTATTTTTGGTGGAAGATTTTTTTTCCTGTTACAAGTCGAAACGAAATTTTCGCATATGAATTTAACAGGTATAATACTGAGTGGGGTATTTTAAAATGCAATGATGTTACGTTATGTCAGCTCCCATCCGGACATTTTTGGAGTATGTTATAAATATTAATATTTTCATACATTACTGCTCCTTCGGCAATTGGTAGCGTTACAAGGGTGTTGTGAAAGGTCACTTGGACCCTGGGTTGGTAATATGTTTGGGTTTTGCAAACGACTTCAAATAAAATGGAGTTTTTCGTTTAGGATATTTATGTTTTTACAGTACCTTTTTAAGCGATTTTAAGAAGGAGGTGCTCAGTTTTGATTCGAAATAAGAGGTATATCATACACAAGTTTTATATTCCCCTAATTACAAAGATAATAAAATGGCCGAAGCTAGCAGTTTTCCCTACTAATCACTATCACATTAAATTCTTGCAGTCAACAACGTTTCGCGTTTGGCCGCAAGCCAAATAACATTGGTCTTTAAATTTTTAAATCATCCGAGGTGAAAGTCGGTGAATTGATGGCAACATTTTTATCATTTTTTCTGTAATTTGTGGTATGTAACTGTTTTTTGTCCCTAAATAAATAAATAAAAAAAAAAAAACATTAATATTTCATTCGTGTGTCCGTTGGGAAGTGTGTTGCCATTTTTTCTGCCTCCCGATTTTCGGGGAAAATTCAATTTGGTCCATTTGAATTTTGGATCCAGTTCAAATATTTTGGATTCGCTGACATTGCTGTGTGGCGATATTGGATAGTCTACAAAATGATTGCATTCTTGTTTATATTTTAAATAAAAAATACGAAACTTATAAGACCTTAAAAAATACGAGATCTTTTCCGGTCAGCGGAATACGAGTACCTACCTATATAACATTTTTATTTTTTCAAAAGACTAAATTATACATGATTACAGAGTGTAGTGTTTAGAATGTTAAGATACAAATTATATTGATAAATGTAGTAAATTTTATTCGACAACTCTACGTGAGTTCAATAATTAGGACCATAAACTTATATCACTAAAAATTAATGATTAAAAGAAAATCAAGTAAAAATATCACTTTGGACAACAACTACTATTTTAATTTTAGTAAGTCAGCTAATATTTTCAACCGTCACCTATAAAATATCGAAGCAAGTTATATAAGATGGACTCACGTAGATTTAAGATAGAATAGTAGTTTTAGTTTTAGTGTATAAAGGATGTGTCCGATGCGGGAGAATGAAACTGTTCCCTATAAAGAAAAAAAAATATCGTAAACAAAATAAAGATAATAAAAAAGGGCGTGGACCACCAAGTCCGTGGTAATTAACGTAATAAAAAAAAAATCGAAGCAAGTTGCTTAGTTTCAATAAAAACTTTCAAGAAAAGCTTCTGTTCGTTGAACGCAGTAGTTTGCTTTCCCAAGAAACTCTCAATTTCACTTGTTTTTACGGCTAATTTATTTTCAACTCGCTTTTGGCTTTTCTACAGAAACAGTTTTGATTTAGAGGTTCGATTCTTTTGAAACTAAGGAATTAAATCGATTGTAGAAATGTTGACTCGAATTCCGTAAGTTTGCAAAATATCCTGAAAGTAGCAATTAATTCTGAAAGTTATTCAACTTGAGAGGGTGTTTTCTTCTAGTTATTAATTCTTTAACGTAACTGAGATGAGTATTCTTTATCAACGACTGGGATAAATAAATCTGCCTATCCTTTTGGGGAAAACAGGAGTAATGTTATGTTTATTTAAACCACAATTTGTCAACACAACTAATTACAAAGAAAATTCCCAGAAAATATTCACGAAACATGTTTACAATCTAATAACAAATGTTGAGGTCAATCTTCGCATTAATAAGATAAACTTTACAAAGCCTTGCAGAAATATTTTGACGCAAAAATATTCCGAGTAAAGAAATTAACAAAAAAAAAAACGCGCTCAGTAGTTTGTAGGCGACCGAATCTAGTATTCAGTGCAATATAAAAGAGTCTTTTGTGCACCGAAAAAGTGGGTCATCCTATTCCTCTTTTACACTGCCGTGCATGGAAATACGGATCGGTATTAAAATATTTTTGTATGAAGTAAGTTTCCCATTTGTATGCGCATGCTTGTGTGGTAATAAAAGATTGAATTCTAGTACGTTATTGGTTATTTGCAATAAAATAGGATTTATGAATTTGTTCGGATATTCTCTTGTAGGTTCTTCTTCTCTCTTGTTGGCATAGGGTATAAAAGTATATTAATATTTTCATTATATTAGCTATTCACATCGCGGTGAAAAGATTTATTACTAAGCTAGGTTGGCAGCTAAGGCTGCAAGGTCTTGGCTCCTGATATCATATTTTTTACTCTAGTAATACAAACGTTTTACCTGAAATAAAACGTAAATTAAATTACTTACCTAAATTTGAAGCCTAATAATACATGAGAGAGAGGCCATCGTTCTGTCCCTTTTTCGCATCCGTTCTCCCTCCTTATCGCGTACTATCGCCTTCTCTGTCTCTCCTCCCACCACCACTGGCAGTTGCAAACGTCGGTTTGCTTTTGGATTTGCCTCATTGAAGTCGTTGTAGAACCAGGCAGAATTTAAGTTATTAGGCTTCAAATTTAGGTAAGTAATTTAATTTACGTTTTATTTCAGGTAAAACGTTTGTATTAAATAACTTGACCGTAAATTTGAAGCCTAATAATACATGAGAGACGTGTTTGTTATCGCCTGGTGGTGGTGGAGACGTCAATGTGACTATTAGATTGAAGATTTAGATCATACAATAATGAAAAGGAAAGGTCCTTAAGACAAAATATTGATAATAATTATGCTATTAACGCACAGGCGGGTAAAAATAATATACATGTATTTTGTTACAGATGTGCTAAAAATAAAAATGAGGTTTACAAAATAAAATAGTTTTATTTCCAGAATAAAAAACAAAAAGTATCCTTTCTAAACATAAGTAACAAACAACGGAAACCAAGCGACTCGCTCAAATAATTACATGTGTGCATAAAGTTACACAAGTAGATCATAAAAACATATTATTATTTAATCACACTGCAATAAATAAATTAGAAACAGAGTTTTGAGCCTCTGTTTTCTTTACTTCTTTACAGTAAAAACGCCTAAATGTATTTTCTGATCTCCAATTGCCCCTGGAGAGAATTTCATCAACTGAGCAGTTTTCAAACCAACTTTTTGAAGCAACAGCAGACCTAAAACTTCCAGCTGGGGCTTCAATTCCAGCATCCTTTAATACTTTCTTAACCCAGTTAGCTATAACACAACGTGAAGCAGGTCGAGCTTTACCATATGCAGTAACAAATAAATTATTACATTTAGCTTCACTTCTCCTGTTCTCTCCAACTGAAATCAACTTTAAAATCCAATGTACTGGATCTAAGCATTTATTGTCTTTATTAATCATTAACTTCCAACCTGATTGACGATAAGTTGCGGAATCAGTCTTTGAGCCGAACATTGGCCAAAAGATAACATAATCATTAGTAATTTCGCAATTATTAGAATTGATGCTCAAGAGGGTCAGGTCATGGACCCTACGACCAGAACATAGTAATAAGAGGCATGCTGTGTGTTTCGATACCTCATAAACTTTATCTATATCAGGATTCTGTTGACATAGTAAAGATACAACTTGGTTAACATCCCAAACTGGGGTCTTTGAGAGTTTTGGAGTTATAGCTAGTGCTATAGACTTTAATATTCGCTTGACCAAAGGATGCCCACTTAGCCGTTCTGATGACTCTGGACAACATAAAGTGGAAACTGCGGCTTTATGGACAAGAATAGTGTTGTAAGAGAGCCCATCATTTTGGTAAAGATCAGATAAAAATCTAGCAAGCGCCGAACCGGTTGGCTCGCTTACAGAAATATGATTAAGCTTAGCCCATTTTATCCAACGAGCCCAGGCTGGCTTATATGTTCTTATAGTAGACGATCGCCAGCTTTTCATGAGAAGATGCTTTTGTTGGGTTGTCCAGTCACTCAGTTTTTCGTTCCACCCCCACATCTCCAAACCTCCAACGTCATTTCGTTGGCCTTGTGAGGGGGTTTGTTGGTCGAGGTGTCTACTAGCACTTTGCATAGATTCCTGATCGTCCAAGGTCGGTCTATTGCCCGATTCTTCAGGTCCGGTCTCCAAAAGACCTGGTCCCATTTCGGGGCAACTATCAGAAATATTCCTCGACATTTGTTCAGATGGATCAGCACTTTGGGTATCAGGAATGGTGGCGGAAAGATCCATGCCAATGGGTAGTCCCAGATCTGGCTGAAAGCATCTTGAAGCTCGGCTTGCTGATCCCGATGATCCAGAGTGCAGTACCTGGGGACTACATGGGCTCGCTGAGACGCGAACAAGTCTATCACCGGGGTTCCCCATTGGGTAAATATTAGGCGTGTTGCTTGAGGGAGTAAGTGCCACTCTGGTAGTCTCTGCAGTCGAGATAGTCTGTCCGCTTCGACGTTGTATACGCCTGGAATGTGGTAAATGGAGAAGTGAATCTGGTAAGAATCTACGAGCTGTAAAATCTGGTAGGTCAGGTCTATAAGCGCTCGTGATTTTGTACCGCCTTCGTTTCTCAGATACGATACCGCGGTCTTGTTGTCGCACTGAACGTGTAGGCTGGCTTTGTACAGGCTCTGACCACAATGTTGAATCGTTTTTAGGATCGCAAGCATCTCCTTTTGGTTGCAATGAAGAAGTTTTTCTTCTGCTTTCCAAGTGCCGGACACATAGGTGTTGTTTATGTAAGCACCCCAGGCGTTGTCTGATGCATCGGTGACAATGTAGTGTGTTGGATGTGAGACATGGATAGGAGACGAAGTCTCGAGATAATTTTGCCACCATTGTAAGTTCCTCTGAGCTGCCTCGGGCAGTGAATTCTTTGCAGTAGGTTTCTGGTGTAACATGCTGATGCATAGCTTTTGAAGTTGACGAAAATTTATCCTTCCCCGAGGTACAACAAAGCTTGCAAAGTTCATCATTCCTATGATGCTTTGTAATTCCTTTAGGCATGCTTTTTGCTTGTTGATTAAGTAAGTGATCATGGTTTTCATTTTCAGGCACTTTTTTGTTGGAAGTGATTTTATGTTCTTCCACGGATCCCATAATATACCCAGATATTCTATCGCTTGCTTTGGTTGCAGGATAGACTTTTCGTAGTTTATTATCCATCCTAAATATTGTAGGATGTCCACTGTAGTTTTGACGTGGTTCACCAGTGTATCGTAATTTTGATTGACTAGCAGGTAGTCGTCTAGATAAATTACGACACGTATACCGCGGTCTCGAAGAGTCTGGGCAATCCAATTGCTCAAGGAGGCAAATGTTTTCGGTGCTGAACTGAGTCCGAAGGGAAGGCAGTTCATTTGAAGCAATTGGCCTTGGTAAACAAGCCGTAAGAATCTCCTGTGAGCCTCTGTAACTGGCAGATGGAAATATGCTTGGGATAGGTCTATTTTCACCATCCAATCGTTTGGTTGAAGGAAGTCTGGGATTCTGAAAATATTGATCAGCCGAAAAGTGGCAGCGTCGACGTATCGGTTCAGGGCTTTGAGATTGAAAATCGGTCTGAAATTCCCGTCTTCTTTGGGCACCAGAAACATTGGCGAAATGAAACTTTGAGTTAGTGGCATGACTGTAAGCACCTCTTCTGATATCATTTTGTGAATAATATGGTCCATTTCTGGAGAATGAGGCGTCGACTGGACTGAATTTTGTAGATTGGGTATATGAAGTGGAGGCTTTCGTACAAACGGAATTCGGTAGCCGGATATTATTTTTAATATATAATCGGGTGCGCCCATTTTCTTCCAGCGGTCGTGATACAACCGCAGCTGACCGGCGCGAAAGGAACTCGTTGAGTCAGAATCTGCGTGAATTGCCTCTCCTATCCCGGTGGGATGAGGGAGAGTTTTTGCGTCTGGTATTTGAATCATCATTGGATCTGCGGTAATTTGATTGCTTACCACCCCGGCCCCGAAAGGGCTTGCCGCTGTTATAGAAAGGTGTATTATTTGCTCTTGAAGAGGTATGCCCCATATGTTTATAGGTTACCTTTCTCTGACTCGGAAGTGATAACTTTCGCTGAGTCGTGGATGTGCTTGGATCGGTCTGCGGTGCAGAAGCGCGATCCTTGTCACGAGGCCAGAAAACTTTATTCACGCCTCCAGCTTTTTCTAACGTAGAAGTAAGTTGCTCAGCTCCGAAAAGATTATGACAAGATGGCGGAATTTTTCTCATTATGCTCTTGTGTAGGGGATCCTTGACACCAGCCAAAATAGTTTCCCTTCGCTGCTGAATACATTCAGCGCGGTGTCCACAAATCATTTGCAAAGTATCGCTAGAAATTCTAGCATACTCACCATTTACAAAAATATCCGTTATTTTTTCACTAATCGTGTCAGGATTCAGATTATCTGTTTGCCTAGTCCAGCTTAAAAATGAGCGAAGCTCCGTTTGTAGCTGTTCTTTTTGCCTAATAAGTGCGAAAGATAACGACCCAAAAGCTTTTTCCATATTAATTAGAGAGCGCGAGGCGTCGTAACGTTTCAACTCATCATTCGCATCGAGTTCCGTGAAACCGGGAGTATGTCTATAATTTTTTTGTACTTCGGAATACCTCACATTTGTCCAATCGGGATCGTCTAAACGTTGAATCTTTTTTAATATTTCTAAATATGCACTGGGTGTCTTTAAGATATCGGGGTCTTTTATTTTCGTTCCTATTGACAATGAAATTTCTGGTCCTAATTCAGAATTATCCGGTTCATTTATAGATACATCATCGCAATATAGCTGGCGGCTCACATTATCATCTAAATAATCTTCATCGTGTTCATATAATGACCCGCGATCAAGTTCACTAGTATGATACACAAAATTTTTCTTAAGATCGGCTACCTGTTCTATTAACTTTTCTAATTTACGGTCTCTTTGACTGCGTTTGTTTCTTTTACGTGAACGACGAGAACGTTTATGGTTTGGTGAACTATCAGAGCTACTAGAACTTGAGCTAGAATTTGATGATGTTGTTGAGCTACTTAATTTACGAACATGGTGTTTTCTTTTTCGAGATTGCACGTTAATATCTTTACTTTTATCTTGAGTGCTCATATCTTGGTTCGGTAAGGTATTTTGATCACTCATTATTATAATTCGTACGCTGAAATACAATTAAAATCTTTATGCAAAAAAAAAAAAAAAAAAAAAAAAAAAAGATAAAAAGGAGGGTACCTACATAAATAATAATTCGATATTACTTAAAAACGAACGGTAACACCGTTAATAATTAAGAGTTACACAGAAAATAGAAGTACAGGTTTTGTACAAGGTATTCGGTTCTTAAAATGATCTTGATAATGCATAGATTCAAAACATTATACTTAAAATTGTTTTTCTTTACCTTAGTAACGAAAACTGTATCATTAAAATATTAACTCTTGCAAATTTCACTTAAGCACTTTATATGATAGGTAAATGTTTTTTACCTTACTTTATCCGGTGTTGTCAGGACAGGAACAACGACGTCAATGCGGCAAATCCAAAAGCAAACCGACGTTTGCAACTGCCAGTGGTGGTGGGAGGAGAGACAGAGAAGGCGATAGTACGCGATAAGGAGGGAGAACGGATGCGAAAAAGGGACAGAACGATGGCCTCTCTCTCATGTATTATTAGGCTTCAAATTTACGGTCAAGTTATTTAATCGTACATTTTGTGCTCGTGACAAGTTACTTTCACCAACCGCAATGAGGAGGTGCGTTGCGTATTACGTTTTGTGTACTTGAGTTTAATCGAACGTTCATTAAAAATATCTTTTTTTATAGGTAATGAATAAAAACTCGATTACTGCTTAGACCTTTATTTGAAATTATTGTCTCGAAGGTCTAGGAACGTACTAGAATATAATAAATGCGAGGTGACTATTCCTGTCCCACACTGTATGTCAAGCGTGTTGACCATCCGTTTGGTGTTGCACAGTTTCCAATTAGTGGCGCGGCTTTGTGTCCTGCGCGATTGTCTCCTTACTACTACATTCGTGAATCGTATGAGTTTGTTGTGTTCCGGGTACATGTAGGCGTTTGAATGGAGTGGGTGGACAATTGCGTAGGCAATCGAATGGGTGAAAAGGTTAAAGGAATAAATTTTCACGGAAAGTGACATTTTGAGAAAAATGCTGATAAATATTCGTGTTAACTGCTATTTTTTACGAACTTTGGTATATTTTTTTCTGGAGCATTAAATAAAACCCTCAACAAATACCACCTTGCTGACCGACTAATCTTCTTACCACGAAATGTATTAGGGGTCTAAATCATTTGTCCGGCTTGGCAATATTTGGTACAGCCGGGCGGCAAATTGACGGCGAATTGTGTTGAGCCAACTCGAACTTGATTCAACGCGGGTAGATGCCAAACGAAGTTTGTCGTTCGGCACGAGCCGCCGAATGAAAGCTGAATATTTGTAGTCCTAATTGCTTATGGTCGGCTATATTGTTAAAAAAATATACCGCTGAATCTAATGTGCCGACCTTACAAGCATGTAGCACGCCTTAAAATTTTGGACACTGGTAAGATATACCAAATATAATGACATAACTAGTAATTTATGTTAAGCCGTAACCCAAGACGGCCTGCTACTTGCATTGTGATTACAATGCATAGATGATGACGTGTTGCCACCACAGAGGATACCATCGTAATCTACATACATTACACTGGGTTTATGGAGCAAGATGGAGAAGGAAAATTATAATTAGAATGTGGGATAGATTTAGGGGTTATTATCGTGGAAGTAAGCTTTATAGTATACATTACTGCAGCGGCCAGCAAAAGAGGCATTGATGGACGAACGTGTAAAGTAAGTCCATCAATGCCTAGTTGTGGCCAAGGCTTGTATAGTACTTTTCTCAAATAATGCGCGGAAATTAAAACAAGTAGTACCTAAGCAGAACTTTTATGTCAAATACAATTACTTTTCAAAATCAATGACGAACAACAATAATTTTTCCCGCGTTAAAGTGTTATTTTTTTTTTCAATAAACAGCTTTCTATTTGTAAGCCAGTTTGAAATTTAAATAAAACCTTTGATAAGTTACCTCCTTGGTTGCCATGTTTCGGAGTAAAAGATCGTTCCATTTTTAAATTACACGACAGATATGAGTTTACTATGTAATTTATTTGGCCGCAAAACACGACAGATATGGATTTTCATACAACTTTTGCCGGCCGCTGCTCGCATGTATTCGTCCAGCACCTACAGCAATTTCGATTTATCTCGAAGAAGGTTGTCAAAATAATGCTCTTTCCAAGCATGTTTGAGAAAAGATAATTATTACAATATAGGCTGCTATTTTGATGAGGAAAACAATAGGCATTCTCTTTTAAATTAATAATAAAACAGCTAGGACAAAATAAGCCAAATTAACGCACCGGAAAAGGAAATATTGCTCAAGTTTTCAAACTTTGGCAATGTTACTTGCAAATACATCTGAAGGATGACACGATCTCCTAAGCTTCCCTAAAAGACTAAACATAATATTTATTTAAAGGCAACGCAGCAGGCCTCGGAAGAGATGGCAGGACGATCTTGACTCTTTTCTTAACGATTGGCAACAAACAAATATATAAAGACAAGTGGAAGGAAGAAAATAGTCATTAAAAGCAAAAAAATATAAATTTATTAGAAGTCCGCTTATCACTAGCACTTTACAAAGATTTTCCTTTATAACACGTAATATCAACAACTTATATTTTCTCAAAAACATAATCTACAACTTACCAAGACGTTCATAAGCTGTGAGCTTGTTTCATCGCAAAAATTCAGCGGAGAGCTACAGCTAAGCTCAAGCTGCTGGCGGGAATACATTCTGCTGTGAACGCTTGACCGCGCCGGCTAGATAACATGTTGTTACAGCGGATGCTGCGTTTAGAATGGGTGAGTTGCGAGGAGAGTTGAAGGAAACATACTTACATGCCATATTACTATACTACATATACCTACATACGCAATAGTACCTCATTCTTTTAGACGAGTGAGTGGCTTGTTATGAGCTACTGGCTAATGGGGAGGTTTGCGAGAGGTCTAGCTACTAGCCTCTGTAAACCGAATGTAGGATTAACAAAACAAGAAGATTTTTTGTATTACAAACAGCGGTCGTTTGTGTCTTTCTAATGTATGTTGTGTCCTGAATTCATTCAGTTTCATTACCTTCGTTTCGGGCTGTACCACAGTCGGGTGAAAATAAATGTTTTGAGGTTACACCACACTTTCACTGCCTAGTGCCTATCCTGCCTTTATGACCAAAATCATTATTTAAATCTACTCGAATTCTTCGCACACTGGCAGTGTCATACGATAAGCATCCCAAGTTTTTAGGTATCGTAGCAAAAGACGTATCACAACCTAGCATCAATAGTCCTCTCACAGCGTAATATTTCGTCATTCAAGTGCACTATCTCGTTCGAACGCGCGCCGGGCGTAAGCCATATCATTGGGAATATCGGTCGGCCCGCATGGCAGCGCCGTGCGATACCAACCCCAATTCTGTTACTGAAATTACTACGAATTGGTACATACGCTTCTATTTTATTGGACTTGCAATGACGCTAAATTTTAGCTTTTGCGGCTTCTATTTTTAGCGCGTGGTGGTGGCACGTGTTTAGTTTTAGTTATGTGCTTTGCTGGGGATATTACACGATCATATATCTAGGATCATATCTCGTATTCCTATATGAAACAATAAGAAATAAATATTAGAGTGAAGCTCACAAAATATGATTGTCTTCATTACATTGTCACTATGGCTCATAGATATCTATGATCATAGTCATAGATTATGCATTTCAGCTCATTAATTAGGTTTTTTTGCGTGTAAATTGCGAATTAATCTATCTTATCAAGGGAACTTTTTATCAAAGATTTTGTTTCCCAATAATAAGTTTTGGTTTATGAAAATTATGTCATCTTATTGTTCTATATTTTTGCGTTAGGTGTACCATTATATCTTTTCTTTCAATTATAAAACACAAAGCATACATTGTAAGCTTTTCCTCCCCTATTATAGCCTTTCATACTAGTTAAAGTGCTTTCTCAAACTAGCAGAGGTTCGACACTCAGCCTTGCATAATATCCCCTTTGTCTCACAAGGAGATTGTCTAGCGAGATCTAATTAATGTCTTTTATTATTTGTGCAAATGATTATAATAATTTTCTTCTTTGTTTTTTCGTACGTCGTATTTTTAATGCTTTCTAAAAGGACCGTCCTTCAGTGAAAGTGTTTTGATATTGTGGAGACAGATTGTAAATGTTTTACTATACTAACAGTTATACGCCATATTCCATAGATATAGATAGATTAGCATAATAAGCTTTTCCCAGTGCTAAGTCACAAACATTGCCTATGTGAGAGGGAGTGGGCTGTAAACCAACCAGTGCGGGTTGTTTGTAGTCTTCGAATTTTTGGTTTTAGGACATATCGGTCGCCTCACAAAGTGTTCCTTCACCGTTTTGCTTTTTCTAAACACTTAGATTATTTTGTGTAAATTACAGCAATCGTTTGGTCATTGCTGCTTTCTTCAGTCATAAGACAAATACTTAGATATTTTCGAAGTCACGTTTTTAAATCTCACAAATAAATAAATACATTTCAATCCTTCTCCACGTACCCATATAACACGTACATATTAGGGCGAGCCGTAATAGCGACTCAGACGCGGCAGAACGCAGCTGCCCGCAATTTGCATGTATATAGGATTGCATTATGTATCGGCAGTAAGTGGCGTGTAATTTTAACTGAATGGGACGTACGGTCTCCTTGAAAATGTAGTTTAATGGTTGAGAATTTGTGCGTAAAATTACACTATATTTAATTTTAACATCATCAAGGGAAGGCAAAAAACACTTGAACAGTAAATAATAGGTACACTCGAGCAGTGAAAATAAATGGCAGCTCCTGAACGCGGTTCAGATGTTCTTATCGCGTTCAGTTTCATTGGTGACATTCGCCCTAAATGATAAAGAATATTAGTGAAGGTCATAACTGTTGGTTAATCAAGAACGTCATAGGTGCATAATTATAAACTGCGATTTTAATTATTTTCAAGTTTCTTACGAGAAGATCAGCCTTGCATATCGACCGAGCTTTCTCTTAAAGTCTTGATGATCATAGACACTTCTGTTCCCGCCTTGCGGCGCTGCTGTGCTTTTTTATCGTGTAGACATTCACGATGTGAATTTCATTTGTGATTTTTCTATCTTTTGACAATAAATATGTACCCACCAGCGGGTAACCGTACAGAACCGCAACATGGTGACACTTCAATGGATAAAAGGACACAGTGGATCACTGGGAAACGACGCAGCTGACGAACTGGCCAGAAGGGCATCCAGTATGTCAGTTTGTGGACCGGAACCTATCGTGCCCATCCCCTTTAATCAACTACGCAGGTGGCTACAGGAGCACACCCACACACAAGCAGAAAGATGGTGGTCGTCGTCACCAGGCTGCAGGCAATCCAAGGAAGCCATGCCATTTTTGAATGGCAAGCTTACCAGTCGGTTATTACGACTGGACAGGAAAGGTCTGCGCCTGGTGACGGGGACCATCACGGGACACTGCTCGCTGAACAAACACTTCCACACTATAGGCATAACGGACAGTCCTCTATGCAGGGCTTGCATGGAGGCTGAGGAAACCGTTGCGCATGTGCTCTTTGAGTGCACAGGCGTTACCCAAATTCGATCAGAGACCCTCGGGACACCCAAATCATACACAGACGTTCTTAATAAACCAGGAGACTTAGTCAGCTTCTGGAGGGAGGTGGGCTGGTTGGAATAACCAAATAACCAACAACGGCCGCCATGGCCCACGCACAATGGTCCATTTGAGGGACTAAGTGCGGAAACCAAACCAATAACATAGAACATAGAACATATGTACCCACCACACTTTTTTTACAAACTAGGTACACGTTGGTTATGCTGATCAGCTTTTAGTGACAATTTATCTCACTTGATCAAAAGCGATGATGCTGTCGACATTTGTAGACGCTTACATAATTATTTAATATCCAAAGTTGTGACTCTTTTACAGCTATATTTGCAAATGCCTAGGGACAAATGTACAAAACATGATATTCAGTATTCACACATTATGGTGATACCACTAAAATGTTCAATGTTGAACGAGGGCCAACTTGACCGCAACAACGAAGTATTTAGGATATTAACGCGGTTAACACCACGTTTGGCAGCCATTGGTGATCACGATAAAATGTTTATCGTATAACTGTTATAGATACATTAATAGTTATAAATAAAACGTAAGTTATGTTTTTGTCACGGCACGTCAACGATTTTTATTTTTGCTCCTTAGGAAACCAAAAGACAGACATGATCATAGTTGTAGAAATATCAAATTGCTAATCATAATTATTTTGACCTTGATTTTGCGTGGTCAATTAAAATAAAGAATCATAGGGCATTCCAATTCCATTGCCTAATCGTACTAGATATTTTGGGAGTCGTTCTAAAAATAAGACATGTATTCGCACGCTATCCCAAACAGCATTAGCAATAAAAACCAATCCCGAAACTAGAGCAACGATTCAAAAGCCCAACATGAACAGAACGAGATAGCACACGAAATATATATATACATAGAATATGCACTCGAATGAGACAGAAACACTCTAAAGCATGACAAAAATTACCCCAAATGCACATCAACATATTGAACTCAAGCTAAACAACATCACGAAACAGCTTTTATCTCCACATACGAATTTAAAGCGGATCCTTTGGAAAGCACGGAGTAGCAAAAAGCGTAAAAAATCCTGAACACATTAATGCCCGTACGACTCGCCGCTCGTGACAGCCAGCGACAAACAATATGAGCGGTGCATGCCGCGTATGAATTTCAGTTTACGTGAGAGAAGCGTTTGCATTGGGTGGATGAGGTACTTGCTTGGTGTGAAATTAGCTAAAAATATCTGTAGTTTATAGCAAAATATTGTATTAAAATGTAATAACATTTTAATGTCGTTTTGTTCGATTTCTCATAATATGGAACAAAGCCCATTCATTGACACAGTAAAATTTCGCGAAAAAAAATAGGCAAAAATAATAGAAAACTTTCCTGTGTAATTAAAAACTCTGTGTTAGCCAATGTGCTGATTAGGCTAGTAGGGATGTTAAAAAATGTAGCTTAATCATGATAAAATTTTAAATTAACTAATAAGGTATTTTTGAAAATATAACGTTGTTTTCATTGTTATTTGTACGCCGTTAATTTCATAATAGTGGAAAAGAAAAAAAATACTCCCGAAAATATAAACTGATCAGCAAGCTTCCAATCAAAATTGATTCCCATATATTCACCTAAGCTGCGATCCAGCCAGTGGGATTACTAAAGAATATAGAATTAGTCAGCGCAGTCAGGGATGTCTATTACGAAAACAGATCGACCCGAGTTGAGGTGTACCAGAGGATTGAGGACCGTTCATTGTGGCTTGTGGCTCGGTAGACGTTCACATATTCATTTGGTTGTGCGTTTATATGAAGCAAATCACACTGCTAAATTTTTTTTATATTATGTTTGATTTTCATTAGTATCAAAGCGAAATTTATTTGTCACGGGTTAATTCAGAGGCAGGAATTTAAATCACTTTAGGAGACATTAGGCCTTGTGTAATTTCGGTGGACTAAATTGACCGCACTGTTAACGTTAATTATACCAGTCAAGTCAACTATCCCATTCAAACACACTAGATACAGAAGTTACATCGAATTTAGGGCTACACGGTTCTCGCCATCCATCAGAGATGTTGCTACGATTGCCCTAGTCAAATCTATGAGTGATGTGACTATACCTAGGTAAGTCTGTCTTAATTTATAAGCTAGATCGGGAATTGAAAAGAATTTGCGATGGACTGGTTGAGGTCGTGCTGGTCTTTTGAGGCGAGAATTGTCTGTTTCGGTTGGTTGGAGTCTGATTTGTTTATTGATTTTATCAGTCCTCGTGTGTACCTTATTATTTAGTACAAAGAATAAAATGCCAATGTTATGCATAATCTGTAATTTATTTATTATTTAATAAAAAATAAAAATAAAAAAAATATTTTGATTACTATAAAAAATAAAATAAGGCCCATAATAAAAACCGACTTCTAGTCCAGTTCGATAATTCTTCGTCACGGTGCACTTTTTTGTAGTTTTACGAAGTTATTGTTAAAGTAAACAAATGATTAGCAGTATTCTTAATTCATGTAATTCAGCTTTCAAAAGTAAACAGCTAAGACTAAAAGGTTATTTTCTCCCGCAAACATGGGGACGGCTATTTTTACGCCTGTCGATTCTAAAAATACTTAATTACTACGTACTCCTGATAAGATGCTTAAGAAATTATTACCGAAAGCTATTATAAAATCTTCTAGCTTCCACCAAGTTTGTTTTGCGGTTCAAAAACACGGTTCCCTTTGGAAAATATTTGAGATATCCACTTTGGAAGCTGCAAATTAAATTTGTCTTCAAGCCTTTTGACCCTTTGTAGTTAAGATGGAGGTGTAGAATTCCGAATTTAGTAATGCGACACTTATTAGGGGGTTTCAGATATATTTAAGGGAAAGAACAAAAGTCATTGATTTTTTAAGTTTTGACTTTCAAAGACTACTCTCCAATATCTGGTTTAACGTGCAAATTATGCAAGTATATCCATTTTTAACCGACTTCAAAAAAGGAGGTTCTGTATTCGACCCGTATGTATGTATGTATGTATGTATGTATGTATGTATGTATGTATGTATATTTGTTTGTCCGCGATTTTCTCAAAAACTAATGAACCGATTTTGATAATTCTTTCACTAATATGATCTACATACTTTCAGAAAGGTTTTAGTATATAATACATTATATAATTATTCTTATGTACGATGTTATATGCATAAATGTACTGCATCTCCGGCATTTCTATGCGAATTTTGATGATTCTTCTAGTCGGTGTCTTCAGTTCCTCAATGCACTAGTGTTATTTGAATTTGTGTGGAGTAGGTACAACTAAAAAGTGAAAAATAAAAACTTTTTTACAAAAAAAACAACCGACTTCAAAAAAAACTACAAAGTGATAAATAACTTTAATTTCGGAAGTCGGTGTCAAACAAAAAACGAAAATGCGGAACCAACGACACCGACTTCCGAAATTAAAGTTATTTATCACTTTGTAGTTTTTTTTTTGTAAACATTTTTTTATAATGATTTTAGCAGAAATATGAACTATAACTATAAGATCGATACAGCTAAATGTAGACAAAAATAATCGTATATTAAACCTATCGATGATGACTAATTAGATGCCGGTCATTAGGTACATTACAGCAATCATCACGCTTGACTAAAGGATCGGCCATTACTCATCTGCCTAGCCTTTTCCCAACTATGTTGGGGTCGGCTTCCAGTCTAACCGGATGCAGCTGAATACCAGTATTTTACATGGAGCGACTGCCTATCTGACCTCCACAACCCAGTTACTGGGTAATACGATACCCCTTGGTAAGACTGGATGTCAGACTTTCGGGCTTCTGACTACCCGTAACGACTGTCAAAGATCCACGAATGACAGCCGGGACCAACGGCTTAACGTGCTTTCCGAGGCACGGAGGGGTCTCAGTATGTAAAGATGGTCACCCATCCACAGACCTACCGCGGCAAGCGTAGCTTAACCTGATCGATCGACCTGTGCGGCTGTTATTATTTAGCCACGGACCCCTCGGCCATTACTATTAATTGTTATTAGCACACGAGCTGTTACTGTACGTGTCTTTTTGACACAGGAACTTCTTGGCTTTCACGGCGTGTAATAGTAGAGAGGGGTGCCTTACTTTTTGCTGGAAAAAATATGGTCATAGTTCAAAATCCTGGAAGATTTATTTAATTACGAAGTGCGTAGACCATCTGAAGGTAAAAGGAAACGTAAAGACTTTAGAATGGAATATAGTTTATTGTTGCTGGAGGTAGTTAACAAAAAATGTATGTGTGCAACATTCAAGAACTATTCTAAGCAGTTATTTAGCGGCTTAAAGAATTAAGATTGGGGAGAGTACCTACCATAGAAATGTAAAAAACAGGAGAAGTGGCAAGGGGGCGTGTCTGTGTCCACGCGCCATGGGCAAATTGTGCCTGTACTCGGCAAATGGCCGTCTCCGCGAACTAGTGCGCTTTCGACCGTGATCGTGATAAAATATAAAAATGCCGAGTTGTTCAGTGGTTTCCTGTAAAAACCGAAGTCAAAATAAAAACTTCGTATCTCATGGAATCACTTACCATAATATATAAGTAAAAGTATTTTACTGTATTTGTCTTTAAAATCATGAAAAACAACAAATGGTAAAATATTTCTTGCTTTTACTGTTATTTTTGTTTTCAAATATCGCAGCGGCTGTACTATTTTTGCAGCAAATACATTGCTCCTTAACCACTAACCGCTAAGTATGTCGTCAAGTGACTGGACAACCAATGTAAACATTACAAAACGATACTTTATTTTCGCCGAGCGTCGCATAGTTCGGCCGCTGTGTCTTGCGGCGAGCTAGTGATGTAGTTGGTAATGTCCACTAACGTAGGCTATCGACAACAATGTCGATTGCCCAACGAATATTGCTATTATAGTTAATTTTTCAATTTGTCAACCGTTTTAACCCTGTTCATAGAAGACCTGACAAGATGACGTTTAAATCCGGTTGGTAGACCCTTGAGAAGATGTAAAATAATATTAACTTTTTTATTTACTTCAATTATTTTTTTTAGCTACATTTTATTGATTTATAATATAATATGCTCTGGACATATCGTTTTTTATTTATTTTATTTTCATGACCGTACATTATTTTTAGTACAATAATTAATGGAAGAATCGATAACTTTCCGATTTAGTCAATCACTAGCGTATATGTAAAATAAATGGCTTTTGCACAGCACAACGATAGCGATAGATGTTTTTGTGTGAGTAAGTTGTACGGTGCATGGTAAATGCACGTTGTGTTTGAGGAGTTAAGGTTTATAATTGATTGTGTAGTACGTTCTGATTTATGAATTGCAAGTGTGTGCGCGACTTTGTACCTATTGCTTTTGCTGAACTACATGTGTAGTTGTGGCGCGGTGGTGGGGCCAACCTAGCGACATCGGTTTCTGATACATTTTCAACTAACGGGCATATCTCCTTCTTTCATATATTATGGTACCTACAATAGAGATTCCTACAATGACGAGTTGTCTCAGCACTTTAGCTTTGTATGGATAGGTACAGACGCCAGCACATCAACCTACCCGAAACTGTCACATTTCTCCAATCAATTTTGAACCTTATGCCTTAGCAATAAAGTTGAAAATTTATTAAAGAATTTTGACAGATTGTAGTAGGTTGATGTGCTGGCGTCTGTACTTTGAAGTCCGGACTTCGCTGCTGTTCCCTAACAGCACGAATAGAACGATGTCACATGCAGAGAAATTGTTGTTCACCGTATGCATGAACTCCGCAACACGAATCGCTATTTTTTTATGTATTTAGCCACAATTAAAGTGAAGTTCGGCACACAGCTGCAACAATAACAAGCATTCAGTGAGTGTGTTGGCGAGATCCCAAAGTGTGGTCACCGGAATAAACGTTCACACTGAGGGACCTTTTTAAAATACATATTATAGCAGAAGATAGTAGAAAATATTTAGTAGTCCTAGTTAGTCCTCACTACCATTTCGCTAACTAGCTTACCTAACTATAGTTTTACCACGATATGATCTCAAACTAGTTCGAGCTTTTTTCTAGTAAAAATAAGTATTCTTCATCCATATTATATTTTGACAAACACTGGACATGACAACACGCAGAATGCAGCCGCGCTCGACTGCGGACAGGCAGATCGCGCGCGTTCCCGCACCCGCGCCGCTCCCCGCCCCGCACTGCCAATCTAGCCAAGCACTTAATGTTGAGGTGTTTCTAAGTGTAGTCTAATTCTCAAGTAGAATCATACTGGCTGACGAGTAAACGACAACAAAGAAAAGAAAGAAAATACGTTTATTTGCGATAAACATGACGCAGAGAAAGAACACTAACACAAAAAAGAACAGTTCGGGAAAAATATGCGTCACATCCACGCAAAACGGTCATCGCTCACACAAAACACAGTACCGAAAGTTCAAAGAAAGGAGACTAAATTAGAAAAGTAATAAGGAAATGATAGAAAGAAAATCTAAGAGAAAAGAGAAATCAAAATAATGGAGAAAAGAATAAAGAAAAAAATGTTTTTTAACTTATTCGTAGTTATACATTTCACACCTTCTCATACAATCATATTTTAGTCGTAAAGAACTTTTAACTATTTGATCATAAAAAAAATACCAGTATCTCAATACGAACGGTCACAAAGACAAGTGTAATTGAAATTGCAAATGCCAAATGTTAAGTTTGTGGTTTTTGAAGACGTCGACATTATCATTAACGTAGAAAAGTAATATAAAAAGTTAAATGTTTTGAAGTTTTAAAACTTAAATGCTTGATGTCTGAAAAAGACATGAAAATGGAAACATATTTTGATAGTTATTAAAACAATATAATAGTAGCTACACGGTTCCTTTCTCTTTTAAATGTCAATTTATATTCGGCTTGATGTATCTAAGTACAGACGCCAGCACATCAAGCTACTACAATCTGTCAAATTTATGTAATAGATTTTCAACTTTATTGCTAAAGCATAAGGTTCAAATTTGATTGGATAAATTTGACAGTTTCGGGTAGCTTGATGTGCTGGCGTCTGTACAATTCTCTCTCAAGAAATCGCGATAATGTTTTGTTTTTTTTCTTTGTACAACTTTCGTTTTAGTGTTTTGTAATAAGAAAACCCCAAACAACATTTACGAATAATTTCAGAGTAGATTTCCTATTCAACTTTTTGACGTAAATATTTGGAATGTCGCGCAAAGTGTGTGTATGATTTACTACGATGTGGAGAAGTGAAGTTCAATAATTATCAAAGGTCAAAAGAGCAATCAAATACTGATGTCAGTGATAATATCCAGCCTAATAAGTTCTTACTACTGGGACACAGGCCTCATTTCTGTGAGAGGGAATGGGCCACCCCATAATCCAACACGCGGGCCCGTTGCTGGTTGGTGGATGTCACTTATCTTCGAAGATTTTCCTTCACCGTTTTGAGAGCAGTGGTAATGAAATAAATTACACAAAGTGTGTGTCTGGGTTCAACCTTTGAACCCACAACCTTACTGATTTTATTAAAATGTTCATCGTGTAGGGTTACAAAGTAAAGGTTCCTGACGCTCGAGGTTTAAAAACCTTCCTTTTCATTCAAGTCGTTCAAAAATTAAGCTCAGTACATTATTAAAATCTGTTCGTAATGGCTTTAGGTATATTTATAAGATTGACAATCTTCTGTAGCATCAAGGTGGATGTGGGCTGACCGTCTAAAATGCGTCACACGTATATTTAAGTATCGTCATTCGTGGAGGTTATTTAACCTTTTTGACCGCTTACGTTAATCCGACAAATATTTTTGCGTCCATTTCGCCCGGGTCGTATATTTACGACCAAATACCACAGCTCGTTTAATCTGCTTTTTTATTTAATTACGCTGTATTCTATCCGGTATTTATTTTTCGTTTTTTTTTCGGTCGCTGGTGGCACTACATCGTGCTTTCGTCATTAGATTATTCGTTATTGCAAACTTTCGGCGCAGCATTATTCGGCGTCGCATATTTCGAAGTCACGTAGCGGACTCATCAAGTCGGGCGGTTAAAAGGTTAAACAATTTCATAAATTTCTGCTACCTCATAAAATTACAAAAAAAAAACATTCTTAAAACTACTCTACCTAAGATACCAGACAATTCAAAACAGATAGCATGCAGATCTTAATGAACTCCCGTCGACACAGACAGAGACGATTTTTTAAAGTAACAACGAATAAATCTTTAAGACCGTAACCAGAGAGTACTAAACTGCAGTGATCATTTATTTATTTATTGTCTTGACGGGTTAACTCTTTGGAGAAAAGAGGCGTGATGGTGTCATCGATAATTATCGTCTTATTCAGAATGCTATTCACTATTATACGGTTCTGAAACTATTTGTTGATGTTGTTTTGCATCGCATCAGCTCGACTATACCAGAGGACACAGGGCTAGAAGGAAATCGAACGTTAAACAGAGGTTATGGAACGGCACCGGGAACTTGCACAAAAGCGCTCGGGTTAATATATAATATGGCATTATTTTTCCTTTCATTGGGCGGACAATGCGGATCATAACGTTTTATAGTGAGAGGCTGATTGCACTGTTCGTTAGTAAAGTTTTGTTAAGGGTTAGTTAGAATAATGTGCGCTGGTTATCTTTTTGATAATTATTTTATTATTTTGTAAGATTAGCCGTTTGCTTTTAAATAACATACATATATGTCTGAAGTACGTCAGTCATTCGTTTGATAGTTAAGGACGCCAGCACCAGGTGGCGCTTGACAGTCTAGTCGAAGAGAGCTACAGCTCTCTTGAATATTGGACATCATACGGACAACATATGCTCAGAAGCTGTCTCGAGTTTCGTATCTAGTTGTGCCGTGTACCTACAGTGTGTGATTCACTAGTGTGATTAATTTGTTCGTAAGATTATAATTTGATTTGAACTGCAAACGGTTTTTCTATTGCGCAATAACCAACACTACCCATAGTACGCCCACAGTAATTAAAATATGGCTGATAGTAACGAGACAGACGTTAAGTCACATTTATCTCCACAATCATTCATGGCAAAGAGGTGAGCCAGTTAGCAGTTTCAACTAACTTAAGTGGCGGCGAAATCATCGCTATCCGTTTTATTATGTACTTCTGAGTATTGTCTATGCAATGCTGATCGAGTTTAACCAATAATAAGAAAAAAATATTTTGACAAGCGTTAGCTGTCAATTAAACTTAAACTCTCTGTAAAACTGAAGTCCGGTGCAACCGACCTCTGTACCCCAGTTCGTTCCCTTCCTCGGATTATCGTGGGAAGCACTTAACATTTTATTTTTCGTCTCTCTCTTACGTCGTAAAACTTGTACGTGACTCCAGCTTATATTCAGAAAAAAGTGTTTATGTAAATTTTTTTGATGAATAACGTATTTTTATGTGAAAAATTTGCATTTACCTTTTTCAATGAATTGACCTTCAATGTTGAGGTAATGGAAAGTGAGTATTATGTTTAATTGAAATAAATGAAAACCTCATCAGGGGCCATTGTACTCATCATTATGAATAATTTAATTATGTCCCAAAATACAAGCGATAGCTTTGTTTGGGAAACAGTATCACCAACTCCTGCGATTAATGTACCTTTTATTGACAATAATAATATTGTGAATGATTATTCTTTACTGCACCAATAAATAACTTTTTTTTTTTTTTATTTATAGTATGGGATCAAACCAGAAATCGCTAATAAGATCAGCTGTTTCCTACATTTTGTCGATTTATATGCTAACATGGAGCAGAAGCTCATTTTTTTTTCGGTATCGCTATAGGTATAACTGACCTAAGATATTTAAACTAACAAGTTCCCATATCATAATAATGATTTATTAAAAGGTGCATCTTGTGTACGTTAAGCAGAGAGAAATATAACGAGACTAGGTAAATGGACGTGAAACAGCTTCACACGTTTTCTAAATAAACTTTTAACCCCTTGCTAATAAACGTTGTGTAGCGTCTGTATAGTTACACAACGCTTTGTCTTCTTCTTTTGAAATGCAAATTACTGACGACTGAAAGATAGAAATCGGTGTGTAACTATTCATCTGATATAATACGTTTATTAGTAAGGGGGACAATCGTTACCGCAAAATTCTAGTCTATAGATCCGAAATAACATCAAATTCAGGTCCTGCAAGCAACCAAGCTTATTACATGCATACATCTATACATATAATAAAATCGTAGGAAAGTCAAAACTGTACATCTATACATATAATAAAATCGTAGGAAAGTCAAAACTGTACATTGAATATTTTTTAAAAAGAATACTTGGGGCGTGATCTACAATCGATTTCGAAGCCGAAAATATAGTTTTTAGAATTTTTGTCTGTTTGTCTGATTGTCTGTATGTATGTCCGGGCTAATCTCAAAAAGTGCTGCATGGATTTACATCAAATTTTGCATGAATATTACTAAGAGGTCGGGTCAACATATAGGCTACATATTATCACGCTATCACCTACGGGGGAGGAGCTGTGAATCTTTATTTTTCTTACGCATTCTGTGACAGCGTGTAATCTAACGACGCATATTTAAATGTTGTTTTTGAGTAAGCCATGCTATTATCTAGCTTTACACTATAAAAACTACGCCATTTAAGTAACTTGGGCAGAGAAACATAGTTTAATTAATGTTAGTAGTACAAAGAAAATTTAGAAGCAGCGCCATCTATGAGATTTCATAAAAATCAAATCAAGTTACATGTTAACAATTTTTGGAAATTAATAATTTAAATTTGATCATGTTGGCGAGGTTAGTAGTTAGTTATTCTTAAAATTCATAGATGGTAATGTACATTTTCTTCATAAAAGTTGTATCGTATAGTTCGTTTTGACAAATTCAAGGTCCAACAAAACCCTCAAAATCTTGAGCAGAGTTGAGGAAGACAATAAAAAAAAAATGCGGTGTTAAGTATTACAAAAAAGTTATGTTCATTGATGATGATCATTTCTTCATCAATTTCATGTTGTTAGTACAAAATAAACATTGACTGTTAATACTTTTGTTCGGTATTTATCTGTGTGATTATTGCTTGGTAATTATTATATTTTCATGTCGTATAGGTACCTAATTATAAACTTAAATGTGATGTAAAACGTCACCTTCTCGACGGTGACCAAAATTGGGATGACACCCTCGCGGAGGCGAGCGTCAGTGACAATCCCAGCCCCATGCGTCATCTGTTCGCCGTCATCTTGGTGTTTTGCGGAGTCGCGAACCCGGTAGCTTTGTGGGAGAAGTATCGCCATCATCTGTCTGAAGATTTTCTACGAGCTTTGAGGCGTGCTACTGGAGACGAAGTCGAAGTAACTGATGAACGCGTGCTGAACACCTGTCTCAGTTCACTTCAAGATGTGGTCATTTCTATCGGCGGCAATCCACTGATCGAATATGGGTTACCAGCTCCCCAATCATCACCGCATCAAGACCGTGGAAATCGGGAGTATAACGCAGAGACAAATTACGATCCGGGCGAAATGAACACCATACGAAATGACCATTTCGCTTTGTTCTTTTCAGAGCAAAAACAAATTTATGACACCGTCCTTGAAAGCATTGGGCAAAACCAGGGTAAAATGTTTTTCTTGGATGCTCCTGGTGGAACAGGAAAAACATTTGTTACCACTGGCATACTTGCAGAGGTCAGCAGGTAAGGCAAAATTGCTATTGCTGTAGCGTCGTCGGGAATCGCTGCCACACTGCTTCCGAGTGGCAAGACAGCACATGCCATGTTTAAAATTCCCATCGATTTAGAGAGCGCCGAAACGCCTGTTTGTGGTGTGTCACGTAACAGCGACAAGGGACACGTGCTCAAGGATTGCTCTCTGATCGTATGGGATGAGTGTACGATGGCCAATAGGAAGGCAGTTGAGGCCGTGGACAGAATCCTGCAGGACATGTGCAGGAACGAACATTTGATGGGTGGTGTCACAGTTCTGTTCAGTGGCGATTTCCGGCAAAAGCTTCCCGTGGTGACGCGGGAATCGAGGGCTGACGAGGTGAATGCGTCGTTGAAACGATCTACGTTGTGGTCACGAGTTCGTACGCTGCGTTTGACCATTAATATGAGAACTCGATTCGGCGGCAATGCACGTGCTCAAGAATTCTTCGATGTCCTTCTAAGTCTTGGCGAAGGCACTCTACTAGAAGAGGGAGGTGGACAGGTGGTGCTTCCAGAGTCTCTCGGTAGAGTGGTATCCAGCTTAGAAGAACTCATTCGCTGTGTGTACATCAGTCGTATACCGCACCAGCAGAATTCTTGGGTGTGTGAGCGGGCCATTTTGACGCCCAAAAATGATCAGGCTGCAGCAATTAACGAATGCATTCTCTCGGAAATTGAGGGGAATGAAGTGGTCTACACCTCGATAAACACTGTTATCGAGCAAGATGACGCCACACATTATCCCGTGGGATTTCTGAACTCCCTGTCAGCAAGTTGACTTCCAGCGCATACCATCAAGCTAAAGGTCGGCCCGATTATGCTTCTTCGGAACCTATCTCCTCCGAAGTTTTGTAACGGGACCCGCCTTAAAGTCATCTCGCTCCACAGACACACCATTGAGGCGGAAATTCTTACGGGTTGTGGCGTCGGCGAGGCAGTATTTATACCACGCATTCCCCTCATACCTCATAACTTCCCGTTCCAGTTCAAGCGCGTACAGTTCCCCGTGAGTGTTTGCTTCGCGATGACCATCAATAAGTCGCAGGGGCAGACACTGAGGGCAGCGGGTGTCGACCTCAGGACGATTTGCTTCTCACACGGGCAATTGTACGTCGCTTGCTCCCGCGTCACCAGTCCTGACTCTCTTTACATTTTGGCTCCTGGCAGCATAACTACCAACGTAGTTTATAGGAAAGTGTTGTAAGGTATGATACCTTTGCACGTATTTTTACTCTTTTGTGTCCTGGAATGTATTCCTGCATTATTTTCTCTATATCCTTAAGTCACATCTTATGACTGAACTCAGCAGGATTCCCATATAACTCTCTTCACTTGCTTCACTTGCAAAAAAAACTTATATTTTAAAAGTTGTTTACTTATAATGCTATAGCGACACTGGCATCTTAGGTATTTTTGGTGCTGTAGAGCCTTCACGCAGACGACGTCGCGGGCAGCAGCTAGTTACTAGATAAAATCGCATATTGAAAGCATAAAGTTTAATATTATACCGAAAAGCAATCATGACAATATAAGCACACAATTCTAATATCGTACGACACAATTTATGTAGTTCGTTAGCAGTGTTCGAACAACTTTAGTGAACAATGCACGTGTTTTTAGTATCTACTGAGTTACGGTCTACTAAGTTCTGCTTGAATTTAGTTTTTATTTTGATTTGCATTTAAATATTATTATGTACACTATTAGTCAATAGATAGACATATTTTAATTTAATATTACTATGTGTTACTATATAGGGTAGATTTTTGAGACGGGAGTAGTAAGGACAGGTACCATAACGTTTGTAGCTACAAGAAAACATTCACAGATTTTGAAAAATTTTACAGTCACCAAGGAAATGCGCTTTTTCACAAAAAAAATTTTGATGGCTATTGATGTTTCTTATAAGGTTTAAAAAACTCTATCAGACCAAATAAGGTTTGAGTACTAGAAAATATAGAGTATAGAAAGCGCTAAAAACTTTCCCTTAACCTACCTACCTACGCTTCGATGAAAATGAGAATCCATATTATGTTTTCTGATGGATAGACTAACTGCTATAACGAAACTTGTCGAAAATAAACACATAAAAATTACATAAAACGCCAAAAGCCGAAAATTTCGAGATTTATTTAATTAATATTCATTCATAAACTTCAATATTAAACTTTTTCGATTATTTTCGCTTACTACTAACAAAAAGTATTACTAAAACGGTGTCAGTAAAGTCATCGCTCGGTCGCCAGCAATTTGTGAACGAATCTAAGCTGACGTGAAACAATGCAATCGATGCTGAAGCGGGAAGGAATCCGGAGTGGTTCCAACTCGCACAACTCGTTAGTCGAAACTTTGTAACGGTTTTTATCCAGTTTCAGTACCTGGATAGTTAAGCAAAAATTCATATACAGCGTCAAAATTCCAGCAATAGTGGATGATTGGTCAAGTATTCCATTCTCTATCTCCAAATATTTTTCAGTGTCGTTTCACCCCTTGAAATTCAAACCGATAGCAAACTCACTTGTCATTGCTATCAAATTAAGTGCGGTTACTTGAGTGAGTTCCAAATGAACTTAATAGAACAATACTAAATGGACATACAATATGTAATTCACTAGGTATATCGTATTTCACGATACACCGCGCAAAAACCCTAGTAGAAATGATGTGTATTGAAGCTAGGTCGGTTTTCAATGCCTCCGGCAATAAATATCGAACTAGGAACGTACCAAGTAATTCCCAGCTAGATAGCTATTCGATTGTACAAATACCTTTAGAAGGATTTGTCAAATGTTTGATCAAATAGTTGCTCGTGGAATCTTTGGAGGTTGTTTGGCAAATGTTTGATCCAAGTTCTTCACTTTGATGCGAGTTGAACGAATGTGCTATGAAGCGGTGCACGATGCATGGAAAGTATGTTCGGAGAGTCATGACGACTGTTTTTGTCAAAGGGATAGGCAGATTCATATGAAGTTTGATTGAGTTGTCATAAATGTTTTTTCGATTGCCAACTCTAATGATATGAGGATATAGTTCATGCCGTGTTGAAAAGTGTAACCAGTCAACAAAATTGTCGACTTGACTGCCCCCGGTAGGTACGCGAAACATTATTGTACTTTATTCGCCAGTGATGATATTGGGTCCTGTGTGATTGATCATTTAACCTAAATAACTTATTATTAGCAACAAAAGACTTTGACAACACAAAGACACCAGTCTTTTGAGTCTTTGATTGATTGGTGGGCGGCAATTTACTTGGAATTTATTCCGTACTACTGATCCGGATAGCTACTGAGAAGTTCCTATTAGAAAAAAAAAAAAAACTAATAAAATGTTAGATTTAGTCCTAACGAAGTTGAAGACATATCCTAAAGACTACTCTAAGTATGAAACTCATTTTGCCAAGTAAACAGAGTCGGCGCAATTTTCGTATATGTAGTCTGAGCTCAAGACCATTTATTTGTTAAGGATGGGTGGGTCCGTGGATGCCTCATCTCCTAGTTTAAGCGGGTGGGCAGTTTACAAATGAGTGTCAAGGGATTCTTGAAGTAATTAAATAATTGTGTTTGCGGGTTGCCTGAGGGAGAGTAATTGAAGAGGATTGGTCTTACATTGTAGGGTATGTTTTGTGCATTTTTGTGTGAGAGTATGTTTTGTGCGGTTTAGGTATGGTCGGTCTGTGTGAAAACCTAGTTTCACAGGTTAAAAAGTACCATAAATATGAAATTGTGGCACTTTTTTAAGCTTTTTTACCACCAAGCAGTGTTGCTGCATTCCAGTTTTGTCTCCGGTATGGCAAATGTTCGCAAACGGCGTTGATAATTGCCATCTAATTACACCATACAATTAGTTCCCAATAATTATCCACCACACGGCAAACTAAACCAATATACTCCACACGCCTGCAGTTGTACCCCAAAAGAAAAGTATTCGCAATATACACGCGACCTACATGCAGTGGATGCAATATACGCAAATGAGTTAGTAGAACAGTGGCCTGCGGGCTATAGTCTGTACTATTTATTAGTTTTGTACTGTAGTACTATTCTACAAAAGGCAAAATTTTGATTGGAATGGAATCTCCAGTGAAAATATTTCTTATAGGCAAGCGTACATCATCGTATCGCTAACCATCTGAGGGGCAATTCCCGTTTTTTAGGAACGTTCGCATTCTAATCTGTCAAAGATACATTTAATTTACATACATTTTTTACAAGTTTTTGACATTGATTGGCCTGGTGATGACTTGGTCAAATAAAAATAAGTATGTTTCAAGCGACCAAAAACAAATAGGAACTGATTTCACTTGTTTTTAAGTTCAAATGTAAAATTTTAATCATCGCGAATCCAAAGTCCTTATATTTTTTTATAAAGTTGGACAAAAAAACGTACCTTTCAAATCCAAATAGCATGTATATTCTGAGTTATGAACGAAAAAAAAAAATTATATACCATGAAAATAATATTTATTCAAAGATCGTCGCGTTATAACAGTTTGCTGAGAGTTGTTTATGAAAATGAACATTGTTTACTCTAATACAAACAAAATTACAAATAATAAAGTTAGATAAGTACGCGTATACTACTGCCCATCCTTTTCATTTAACAATACTCACGATAAGAGAACCTTATTATTTTCCGACAATACAGCCGAGGATTACAGTTCAAAAACAATCCCAAAGTCCACTAAATCAGACCAATCCATTACATCCCTAAAATATTTCAAACATTCCTTCAGTAGTTTCAGCGAGTTATGCCCTGAAGACAAAGTTCGTCCCAGCGGACGTCACAAGTCGAACGGGAAACGTCCTCAAATCAGAACCTCGAATTGTAGGTGACTAAGGAGAGATATGATTGAAATTGTTTGTTGAAATAATTGATATACTTACTTACATGAATATTTACAACATACGGCCTTAAAGTACCTATGATGGTCAATGGTATTGCAAAACCATATCTAATAATGATAATTTTTGCGACTATAAAAATAATTGTATTTGGCAATAAAAAAAGAATTAAAAAAAGCAAAAGGAGTGTGTGTGTAAGGATTGTTGCAGGTGACATTCGTTAGTTTCTGCCTACCCGCATGAGAATAAGTCATGAGTATACTACACGTGTAAGAATAATAATTCAATAAGAATTCCCAATATTACAAGGAGTAATTTTTCAAGTTCCAGTTATTTATTTAAGGGAAAAGAAAAGCAGGAAAAAGGACAGAAGGAAACCCATAATGATCTTTATTACGAACACTCAATAAACAACCTCGGTAATCGCTGCTCATTCCTTCTCTATGAGACGAGACATGTAGCCAGTCAGTCCCTTTTCTTTAGAAAAGGCGAGTTATTTTTAATTACTGAAAAGAAAATTCAAACTATGTTCTTCAAATTATACTTTTTACTTATACACTTTTTGAACACCATTTTCACCTCCGGTGTGTGCAAAAAAACAGTGTTAGACATCGCCTTTCCTCAGATTTAGTATATATATACTAAATATTATATGCTTATCCTACATCGCTTCCTAGTGTTCAAGCTAAAAAAAAGGCTACCTAACATACCTGAAATCCTGCCCACTTTGTGTTAGGAAACAGGGATGGAAAATATCAATGCAATCCATTTATTCCACTGAAATATTCCAAGCATTCGCCCCCCCCCCCCCCCCCCCCCCCCACTGCGCTGGCCCACATTCAGCGCGATATTCCGTAGGGACAAAAAGGAAAGTTTTATGAGAAGAAACTTTTAAAATAAGCCTTTTGAATCATATCAATAATAATATCATAATCAGCCTATAATGTTCCCACTGCTGGGACACAGGCCTCCTCTCTGTGAGAGGGAGTGGGCTGTAATCCACCACGCGAGCCCAGTGCGGGTTGGTAGATGGTCAATAATAACGCTTCAGTCATAGAAAATGTGGTATCGTAAATGAAGTTGAATTAATACTGATGAATACGTTTGGATTCTGTGAAAGTGGATTTAAGAGCAAGCATACTTTTTAAAACCCTTTTCAATTATTTTATCTTGTTTTCAATTTGTTGCGTGCACAGCTTCGTATTGGCAGGAGTTTGGGAAAAAGGTAAATAATTCTTCAAAAAAAAAAAAATGGTCATTCAGCCGAGAATGCTGGACACCAGCCTCCCTCAAGCATCGCCACAACGACAGCTGCTCTATTCTGTAAAAACCTCACCGTCCAAACTTACGGATCTCCACGACCTTCATCTGGTATGCCTGGTCTACTGTTTCCCTAACCTGGTCTTCCTTTTAGTGGACCTTCTAATGGTATGTAGTAACATCGGTAAATGTTACTCTTACACCACTTTTTGAAAATACATTTCGCTAAACCTGCCATATTGGATAAATTAAAAAAAGAGTTTTGCAAAGAAAAATTTAACCACTATATAAAAATATGCAAAGTTCTGAACGTGCAGAGAACTAAAATGCAAAGTATGTCCACGTGACCCAAACTTCTTTTGATGTTTAAAAATCAGGTCACTTCGGCAAATGGTAAAATTCGTTAAAATGCACATAAAATGCATTTCATTCTGAGCATTTACATATTATACTTTTGTACCCGACTTAAAACTTGGACGAAGTTTTAAGCAGATTTTTCTCGTTTTCGTATGTATATAGGTACATCACAGAACATATATAATGTACCCTAAAGATATACATACACATTCTGTAAAACCAAATGTAAAGTTGGTATTTACACAAGTAATGTGTGTACGAGTATGTACTTTGGCAACGTTCAGATCTCTGACGTTATCACAATAATACACAGAATGTTTCGAACAAACTTTTGAACGCTCATTTAACACAATACTGCCAACATTAAAATTCCATGCGTTTTCTTCCAGACTCCCATTCGTACACAAATTACTGTATAGGACATACAGTAATTTGTGAAGATATCGTTATATCGCCAAAATTCATTCCTAAATACTTTTACAGCTGAAAAAGTTAACATCAGTTCTAAATCAACCCTTACCCGCTTGAAATAAGAACCCAATCACATCAAAATTGAGTTGATCAACAGTAAACGTTATCTTGGGGTAGCTTGACAGGGATGTTTCGGTTCAGACTTCAGTAGTTTTAGTACGCTGTTGGACGCTGCACTGTTCGGACGCGTGTCGTTTTAGCGGTCCCCGCGAAATAAAGTTCGGAATTTAAAAAGTTTTGTTTGCGGTGTTGGACATATTGGATTTTTCGTGAATCTGTCGTGTTGACGTTGACGTTGATTAGTAGCTGCTCTCTTTTTTTTTTGGAAAAGTGGAAAATGTGATTCAGCCTATTGTGGAATTTGCAGGTAAGGGTATGTGAGGATTTTGGGATTTGCTTGATAATCGCATGTTCACGTAACAATGTTAAATTTTCATTAAGACTTAGTATCAAATTTTTCATGGAGCGTTTTATTGTAATTCTGAATTTCTGGTATTTGAAAATGGAATGAACGTTTTATCTTTATCATAAACACAGAGGTTGTATATTATTCTGCAAAACAAATTTTAATTTAGAATTTTAATCACAAAGAACAAAAGACGAACGATATTTGTTTTTCATTTCTTTGCTTCTCATACTGCCCCTAAGCGTATACTCCAACTCCAACAAATCCGCCCCTAAGACGACCCAATGACCGGTATCGTACTTTAAAATTATATCAAACATCTTCACTCTATTAGGTATGTTCAATGAAGTAACATCAAGCCTGGAAAGTCTTCCCTTAACCTGTCCGCTAATAATTACCTAAAACTTAGCCTTTGTGCTCACTAGTTCCTTTAGCAGTTCCTTTAGTACCATATATTATCAACCTAGTCTTATTCGCAAAGCCTAGCCTATTTTTCACGATAGGATTGCATTTTGACCACCTGACGATACAGAGTGCATTCTAAGACTTGGCAATATATTTCGCTGTTTTCATTAATGTTTTAATATTTCATTATTTCATATTTATTAAGAATTGCAACAAATAATATCGTAATACTGAATTTTAACTTGAAATTAAAAAAAGTTATGTTTTTTAACACTTAAATAAAACTAAAATATACGGTGACAATGATCCACTCTTGGCTAGAAACAACCTACTTGTAACCTCAGACCAGCTTGTAACTTAAAAATTCCTCGGCTACTATCACCAAACACACTGTTATTTCCGTTACCATGGTAACCAATAATTTCTCGTAATATTTCCCTAGTTATGAAGGCGTCCTTTCAAACTAGATGTGGTAGAATTTCATCCTTTGTATAGAGAGATATTGCCTCCCGAACGCCACAAACCAATTAATTGGGATACCCAGTAGGTACCTACACAATAGTTGACCTAGTTCTGATAGTTTTATTTCAGTGTATGACTGTTCGTCTTTGTCATATTATTGGGTGGCAAACAAGTTGGCGGCCCACCTGGCAAATGGTCACCGCCCCCTCTTTACTTTGTTCTATTTACATCGTTACCTCGTTAACGTGGGGTCCGTGGCTAAATAATAACAGCCGCACAGGTCGATCGATCAGGTTAAGCTACGCTTGCCGCGGTTGGTCTGTGGATGGGTGACCATCTTTACATACTGAGACCCCTCCGTGCCTCGTAAAGCACGTTAAGCCGTCGTTGGTCCCGGCTGTCATTCGTGGATCTTTGACAGTCGTTACGGGTAGTCAGAAGCCCGAAAGTCTGACAACCAGTCTTACCAAGGGGTATCGTATTACCCAGTAACTGGGTTGTGGAGGGCAGATAGGCAGTCGCTCCATGTAAAATACTGGTATTCAGCTGCATCCGGTTAGACTGGAAGCCGACCCCAACATAGTTGGGAAAAGGCTAGGCAGATGATGATGACCTCGTTAACTTTTGACCCTAGGGATAAAACGTCAGTGTAAATGCCTTAAATGCAACAAAACATTGAATTTATAAAAATGTCATGTTGTATAGCATCCACAGCGTAATAAGTATTTAGTGGCAAGGAAACTTGTTAAGTTATTAGAAATGTGTGAATAACTTTTGGGATTTAAAGTAAAATATCCTTCTTGGTTTCACAACCTCATGGGGCTTCCTGTCAAAATTTTGAGTTTTTGTAAACAAAGGTTTAGTTTCAGAAGTATTAAAGCTGTTAAAATACCTATAAAGGAAACGTTTTAGCAGTTCAACTTTTATTCACAATTGTTTCGAGCCTATTTCTGTAACTAAGCTGCATCGATGGGATCCAATTTGATCAGTTTGACTGCCAGTAACATTACAGAAATATGATCTTTACAAAGTTCTCTTGATGACCAGTTTATTTTTGGAAATGTTATGACGTGTGTTGCTGGTTTCCAAAGGCAATAGCTAAACCAATATCAGATGCTGTGCTCGAGTGAAGGTTCATATTTGTTTCATTCCACGTTCGCACGACACTGATAACATTACATAGAAAAAAACGTCCATCTGCTCCTTTCATTTCTTTTGTCGGTCATTCAATAGGCAAGTAAAAGATGCAGTTTAGATCTGTAATGAATCCATTTTTCACTTTTGATTTATTTTGTGTTCAGACGTGAAAGATGCTGCCGAATGAAAGGCAAAAATGAACCTAAAATGAAGCGTCTCATATCGGCTTTTCCTACCACTTACCCTTCAATGCACTGCACATGTTTCTTGCAAACGACAACACATGGACATAAAAAAACAACAGATGTATCCTTGTCATATTTAAACCATAAAACCAAGACTAAAAAAAAATGAGCTGTCAAGGAAGATATAGTATTACCTATATAACAACTTCCCCTCAAGAAAGCATCACTTGCAGGCGGCCACGGTGGGTGGTCATGCGCAACGGGTCGCTTACAGCGATGGCATGTACCGAGATGACAGGTGACAACTTGGCAGTACCTATTACTTTGTACTAGAGAAGATGCTTGCGGTCGAGTCAATGTTGCCAAGCCAAAAATTTTGCCAGGCCTGTAAAAAGTTCCCGAGGCCTCGGATCGACCCAGGAACACGCGACGCATACATAACGTAAATCAAAATATTTTTGAAATGAAAATACAAGTTTCGCACGTAATATTTACTTTGTTTTAACTCTTCATTTATAATGAGTTACATAATTATGCTTGTCCCAAAAAAAAACAATAATGCTATAGGATATTTACATTTTCGATACAATACTCGTTCGAATTTACGTTAGGTACGTTTATGTCGCGCGTTCGTGCTATGTGATTTTGTCATAGAATAGTAACTTTAGAGATTATGTCAACTTATGCTATTTCGAGCAAATTATATAAAATCAGGGAAATTAAATGTGAAGCAAATTAACTGCCAACTTCATTTGTCCGTATATGAAAATCATAATTACTGTCATTCTTTGACAGTTGTATAAGAAGGCTATAATGACACGACAAATTGGCGTAGGGTGTCAATTTGCGTAACGAACAATTCCTTTGACTGTATTACCAAGCAGCAAAGTGGTACCGGGAACGGGATTGACCGCCATAGGTGCGCGCCGGACCTGTAGTCAAAATAATGTAATTTGTAGGCTATTTAAATGCACCATGCACAGATTTTAAATACCGCCCTCGTCCATTTTTTTGACGTAATACCTATTTACGAAACTGAAATATCATTTATTATTAAAAAGAATACAAAAGATTTTTCTCCTATAACGTGGGTACTTTTATAAACAAACATCTGACACGCTCAAAAACAAACCAATCTGTAGGTAGGTTAATTATTGCTATTCTCTAAATAACATTTTCACTTCTCATGCTCTAAAAGTTCGTCTTTATGTTGTGCATAGGCGATATAAAGTCGCTCTTTTATGTTCTAGTGCATAAAGTATTATTTTTTCTAAGACTAAGATAATTAGGCCCAACAACCACACGCACAATAAAACGCCGCAGATTAAAGTCGTTATTTTATTTCATTTGCTTTAATTTAATATCACTTCCGTGTTTTCTATCGTTAATTTAATAAAACCAGATAAAATAGTTGTCATTTATTACTTAAAAATGCAAAAAAAACGTTTTTATGACTTGGCAGTATGAAGTACCCAAGTCGAAAGACACATGTAGAAAATAAAAAAAAAAACTTTCGTGGCGGGAATCAGCTATTCTCTTCTTCAATTTTGCAACATTCTATATGCCTGTTTCATTTTCTCACAATCGAAGTGAAAAGCAGAGTCTATAACTCGGGCATAAACGAGCCAATTTACCCCTCGACTTATCCACCCGAGCCGGGGTAAAATGGCTTCTTTTATGCACTAGTTGTACAATCTACTATTTCAAATTTGAACGGTTTCGAGACAATTTACTTGAAAAAAACAATGAGTTCGTTGTCGAATCATGTGCGCTCACTTGACATACCAACGATATTGTAATTCTGGTAACATCATTTTGAAATTCGAACGATTTCGAGAAGATTTTTAATTTAAAAACAATTGGGGTCGTTTTCGAATCGTGTGCGGTAATATAAGTGAGGTTCTTATTAAATTTTACAGAATTGCTAGATAAATATTTTTGATCTGTGCTCAAATAAAAACCACGACCTGTAGCGGTGAAGCCAATAACTCGGCCGCTTTGTTATCCGTACCATTAATTACTTCCTACCTTCGGGCTGCCACTGAGAATTATCTACCAGGAAAGTTTTATTGGTTGAATAAAACTGTTCTGCTCTCGAAATTCAAATCAGGTCAAATCATCCTGGACCGAACCTAACGATGAGTTTCTACTTACTCCTGATACAAATTTTCCTATTTATGCTGAGAATGAGGTTCGGAGTTCAATTTCCAGGTCAGGCAAATTGAAATTGTGTTTTCCATTACACATTTTTTAGTAGTAGTCCGTATAGTATCTCTAAGTAGTCTGTGGTGCGTAGGCTGGATATGTGGCCAGTTAATGTCCATATATGTATTATGCGTAAGCATCCCTTCACAGAATATTGCGTGGTGTTTAAATTATTACATGAATGCTCAGTGGAATTTATAATCGGTCAAGTCAATCAAGCTATCCTATCAAAGGGACAGTTTTAGATGCAACCCACCCGGCAACTGATGGCAACTTAAAGTTACGGCTAAGATTGTTCCGTCAAAGAAACCTAAGTTTATCTACATCATTACAATCGCCTCCCGGGTATCACTTTCCGCTTTCTGTAGGTATAGCTTATGTTAAATCATTTCGAAACAAATGTGTGTATTTATGATGTTTACTCAGTATCTCGTTCAGGATTTGATTCTCTTTAGGGGATTTAGAGGTTGACTTAAGACAGACAATAATCTTGGAAAATTTGAAATTACTACATAAAACTAATTACTTTAATATAGCATTACAATGATTACTATCCCAAATAATTATCGAAGTATTGTTAAAATAAAAACAAAGACATAACGGTATTTGCTTAGAAACGGATCATGTTAAAAACTGTTCTATTTTCAAAAATAAAAGTTTTGTCGTTAATCTATTGATCTTGGGTGGAAGACTAAACTACATATATAGTGTTGATGCATTGACTGAGGAAAGCGAAATATTGTGTGTCGTACGAACGCAAGTTTTTCTTATACATTTAGATTTTCTAATAGTACTTTGCAGAAACTATTAGAAAATAAAATTTTTCTCGTGGTGACAACAAATTGCAACCTTTTAAAAATATTAAAATAAAGTCAACTAATCAAAGTAATGTCCACGGTTGATTAGTATTAGTTTTTATTGAGAATAGGTTTACAATGTAATCTATAACACATACATATATTTTTCGCAATAGAATAAAATGAGAGACTATCAAAAGGGTTTTCCCGAGGGTAGACCCCGATAATTTCCCATTCACGCTTGTATAAAACTTTATAAACGGTCCCTTTCGAATGTAGGGGTTCTCTAATTAGCTTTGCTACGGATGTTCTTTCCTTGTTCTGCAAAGAAAGTATCAAAGTTTTATGCACAAGTAAAATAAAATACTGTACAAAGGCGGACTTGATGCTTGAGGCATTTTCTATGAGTCAACAATAAAACTACAACGTTAAAAATATATTTATATTTTTTTTACTGAGTTTTGTGATGATATCTAGTCGAGGTAATTGTTATTAGGTTATTCTCTCAGGAATTTATGAGTAGCAGCCCAGATTCTGGATTTGTGCCCGGTTGATGGCAATAGGCTCGCCGCCATTTACATGGGACTTATACATAGCTGGCAAAATGTGGGTGTACTATAAAATACAGTTTACACCTCTGCCTAACCTTTCAGGGATTACAGGCGTTATGTTATATGACAGTAGGTTTCAATATATCTAGAAAACATATTTTTTCTCAGTGGAATGAAATGAAAGAGTATCAAAAGGGTTTTCCCGAGGGTGGTTATCGATAATTTTCTATTGAATTCACGTCTGTCTAAGGAGCCGTCTCCACGAGCGAGAGAATCGCGGCGATATTATCGTCATGCCACGTATTTATACATATACTAGCTGCTGCCCGCGACGTCGTCTGCGTGAAGGCTCTACAGCACCAAAAATACCTAAGATGCCAGTGTCGCTATAGCATTATAAGTAAACAACTTTTAAAATAGCATTAAAATATAAGTTTTTTTTGCAAGTGAAGCAAGTGAAGAGAGTTATATGGGAATCCTGCTGAGTTCAGTCATAAGATGTGACTTAAGGATATAGAGAAAATAATGCAGGAATACATTCCAGGACACAAAAGAGTAAAAATACGTGCAAAGGTATCATACCTTACAACACTTTCCTATAAACTACGTTGGTAGTTATGCTGCCAGGAGCCAAAATGTAAAGAGAGTCAGGACTGGTGACGCGGGAGCAAGCGACGTACAATTGCCCGTGTGAGAAGCAAATCGTCCTGAGGTCGACACCCGCTGCCCTCAGTGTCTGCCCCTGCGACTTATTGATGGTCATTTATCGTCATGCCACGTATTTATACATATATACCGTGTCCCCACATGGCGATATCATCGCAGCGAAAATTTGATGGCACTGCGAGACTATCGCCGATTCTCTCGGTGGAGACCTTTATAAACGGTCTCTTTCAAATGTAGGGACCTTGGCTACTTATTCCTATTTCAGTTCTGTACGTTGAAAAAAATGTGACCTACAAGACCCAGTATTTATTTTATACCTATCTATAAAAGCAGGTCTCCATGTATCAATCAATAGTAACGACAGTAAGTCGTTGTATTTTCCAAATTGTTGCCTAGTCTGTTATGTAGTTCTATTATAATCTGTTCAGCTGTTTACATAATATGCCACTCAGAAAAAGAAAATGGTGGATATAGAAAATGATTTTCCTCAATTTTCTGTCATCGCGACCAAAAAAATACCGCTAGAAAAACAGTCGTCCAATGATACAATATTTTAATTAGGTATCTTCCTACTCAATGAGAGCCACGTCTAATTTGTAAACTTCAGGAAAAACCTCTTCTCATTATAGCTTCGATAAGCTGGGTTGATTTAGGTACCGACTCATATTTTCAAGCAAATGAAACCGCACAAAGTCATCATCGACAAATAATGCAAATTCTACATTCAACCCCATCGTAAAACCAGAATTAGCGCCAATGATAATAAAATTTAATACAAATTAAAATATGTAGCCATAAAATTTTATGTTGGTTTAAAACCGCTGTAACTTTGATGGGGTCTAGTAATAAAATAGGGGTGTTATTTAGTTTTATTGTACCCCAAGCGTTTATTACGGGTAAGAGTTAAATATCAAGTACCTACGTACATAAATCATAAGGTTAATTTACCGAAATAAGATATTTCCCAGAGATCAGTCGCAAAGTTAAGTTTTTAATACTACTAAGTGCTATATAACGTTACGGAGTTTTTGAATGACAAATTTTTAATTTAGATAATAATATGTATTTACGTGTTGTGGGTCGTAGGTTTGAACCCAGTCAGGCGCTTTAGTTTGTGTAAATTATATAATTCATATCACCGTTCATAAACGGGTCATAAACGGTGATGGAAAACATCGTGAGGAAACCGGCATGTCCTAGAACCAAAAATTCAAAGACATGTGACATCTACCAACCCGCACTGGGCCCGCGTGGTTGATTACGGCCCACCCCCTCTCATAGAGAGGAGGCCTGTGGCCCAGCAGTGGGAACATTATAGGCTGAGTATGACGATGAATATGTATTTAGTTGAATTGATTGAATTTTGACTATAATTTAAATCTTTCCTAATTTATAATTCCAAGAAAATATTATAAACTATTTTGTACGCCGAATATGGCAAAACATGTGGACCCAGTAATATTAAACTCGTTTCCATCCATATATGCATATCTATGTATCATGTTACACATATTTATACAAATAAATGCATCTCTATCTTTAATATTTCGGTTTGCTGGATGTGTCCTTTCTATATAGTCAAAGCCTACCTACTTACCTAAGTCGTTACTAAATCCCCTTCTTGGTTATAAAAATCGATTAGACAGTCTAAGCCTCCATTTCTTAAATCGTATAAATTCTGTGAACTATAAATCTGCTGTCCTAACCCTATGTTGGATGCCGCGATTGATCTTAGATAGAAATAACTACAGCCAGTAATATCACGTAATCTAAGAAATCTTATTTTGTTTAGTACTAAAAACACTCACTAAACCGAAACTATCAAAAACAGCTTTAGAAACCTGATACACAATCAAATACATTCTTAAGCTTTGGTCTCATTGAGGCGAATCCCGCGTCTACTGTTTTAATGATTAGGCATTCACGTGATTGTTCGCGCCAGTTTGAACACCTCCATACAAGTTAGTCGGCGCGATTGAATTTCGTCCCACCTCCCACGCGTGATTTGTTTCAGTTTAGCCAGAGCTTAACCCAAATATAATACTAATAAAACCTATCAAATACAAACACCCACATTCACTACGTTCCAATAGTGATTGAATTCACATCGCATTACATTGCGCGTTTAAACCGCATGCGCCGAACAGAAACACGTATACAGCAAGTGATGGATGATTATCGCACGGTCGTATGGAGATAGCGCTGTAGTAAACATATGTATAAAGTATAATATTCGAATGCTTGTTTCAAATTGATGTTCTTTCCACTTAGTCGAATATCAACTTTAGTCTAGTGTATATTAAGTAGATTTTAGAGTGAATAGTACTATTTAAAAGGTCATAAGAATGTTTGAAGTTGCAGCACAAACCGAACTTTATGTGTGTGCATTAAAGTTGTTTTTCCAAAAACATACTTGTTTACATGTTTGGAAACTAAATCGCAAACGCAGTTTACAATTAATTTTGTAATGTAGAACAGTTCAAGAAATCGGAGATTTCGTAAAGGTTTGGCTTTGCATTTCGGGACAATTACACAATTTATTTAATTAAATTAAATTATTAAATTTATTAGACTATTTTATATTGACCTTTTGATGAAAGTGATTCTTGATTTCCATTTTGATGGAGGTGTGTAGGTAGAGTATAATTATGACATATTAGATACCGTGTTATATGTTCACAAAGGCCAAACATTGAAAATTACTTCTAGTACCTACCTGTATATGGACCAAACAAATTTCAATAATAATTTCATTGCATGCGATCAACCCAAAACGGAAAATTGTAAAAATCTATAAAGGAAGCTAGCTAGCCAGCAGTGGTTGTCTCTTAGCTTATGCGTTAATGTCTATGTATTAAACCCTTACTCCACTTCTAAATAAAACCTTATTTTAAATTCGACTATCCACCCATATAGGTCGTAGAGTTACATCCGAAACACTACTTCATTGGCACCGACGTGAATGGCGCGATATGCCTGCTTTATCACATTACACGATTTAAAGCCTTTTATCTTAAACTAGCTGCTGCCCGCGACGTCGTCTGCGTGAAGGCTCTACAGCACCAAAAATACCTAAGATGCCAGTGTCGCTATAGCATTATAAGTAAACAACTTTTAAAATAGCATTAAAATATAAGTTTTTTTTGCAAGTGAAGCAAGTGAAGAGAGTTATATGGGAATCCTGCTGAGTTCAGTCATAAGATGTGACTTAAGGAAATAGAGAAAATAATGCAGGAATACATTCCAGGACACAAAAGAGTAAAAATACGTGCAAAGGTATCATACCTTACAACACTTTCCTATAAACTACGTTGGTAGTTATGCTGCCAGGAGCCAAAATGTAAAGAGAGTCAGGACTGGTGACGCGGGAGCAAGCGACGTACAATTGCCCGTGTGAGAAGCAAATCGTCCTGAGGTCGACACCCGCTGCCCTCAGTGTCTGCCCCTGCGACTTATTGATGGTCATCGCGAAGCAAACTCACGGGGAACTGTACGCGCTTGAACTGGAACGGGAAGTTATGAGGTATGAGGGGAATGCGTGGTATAAATACTGCCTCGCCGATGCCACAACCCGTAAGAATTTCCGCCTCAATGGTGTGTCTGTGGAGCGAGATGACTTTAAGGCGGGTCCCGTTACAAAACTTCGGAGGAGATAGGTTCCGAAGAAGCATAATCGGGCCGACCTTAAGCTTGATGGTATGCGCTGGAAGTCAACTTGCTGACAGGGAGTTCAGAAATCCCACGGGATAATGTGTGGCGTCATCTTGCTCGATAACAGTGTTTATCGAGGTGTAGACCACTTCATTCCCCTCAATTTCCGAGAGAATGCATTCGTTAATTGCTGCAGCCTGATCATTTTTGGGCGTCAAAATGGCCCGCTCACACACCCAAGAATTCTGCTGGTGCGGTATACGACTGATGTACACACAGCGAATGAGTTCTTCTAAGCTGGATACCACTCTACCGAGAGACTCTGGAAGCACCACCTGTCCACCTCCCTCTTCTGGTAGAGTGCCTTCGCCAAGACTTAGAAGGACATCGGAGAATTCTTGAGCACGTGCATTGCCGCCGAGTCGAGCTCTCATATTAATGGTCAAACGCAGCCATAACGTAGATCGTTTCAACGACGCATTCACCTCGTCAGCCCTCGATTCCCGCGTCACCACGGGAAGCTTTTGCCGGAAATCGCCACTGAACAGAACTGTGACACCACCCATCAAATGTTCGTTCCTGCACATGTCGTGCAGGATTCTGTCCACGGCCTCAACTGCCTTCCTATTGGCCATCGTACACTCATCCCATACGATCAGAGAGCAATCCTTGAGCACGTGTCCCTTGTCGCTGTTACGTGACACACCACAAACAGGCGTTTCGGCGCTCTCTAAATCGATGGGAATTTTAAACATGGCATGTGCTGTCTTGCCACTCGGAAGCAATGTGGCAGCGATTCCCAACGACGCTACAGCAATAGCAATTTTGCCTTACCTACTGACCTCTGCAAGTATGCCAGTGGTAACAAATGTTTTTCCTGTTCCACCAGCAGCATCCAAGAAAAACATTTTACCCTGGTTTTGCCCAATGCTTTCAAGGACGGTGTCATAAATTTGTTTTTGCTCTGAAAAGAACAAAGCGAAATGGTCATTTCGTATGGTGGTCATTTCGCCCGGATCGTAATTTGTCTCTGCGTTATACTCCCGATTTCCACGGTCTTGATGCGGTGATGATTGGGGAGCTGGTAACCCATATTCGATCAGTGGATTGCCGCCGATAGAAATGACCACATCTTGAAGTGAACTGAGACAGGTGTTCAGCACGCGTTCATCAGTTACTTCGACTTCGTCTCCAGTAGCACGCCTCAAAGCTCGTAGAAAATCTTCAGACAGATGATGGCGATACTTCTCCCACAAAGCTACCGGGTTCGCGACTCCGCAAAACACCAAGATGACGGCGAACAGATGACGCATGCGGCTGGGACTGTCACTGACGCTCGCCTCCGCGAGGGTGTCATCCCAATTTTGGTCACCGTCGAGAAGGTGACGTTTTACATCACATTTAAGTTTATAATTAGGTATACGACATGAAAATATATTAATTACCAAGCAATAATCACACAGATAAATACCGAACAAAAGTATTAACAGTCAATGTTTATTTTGTACTAACAACATGAAATTGATGAAGAAATGATCATCATCAATGAACATAACTTTTTTGTAATACTTAACACCGCATTTTTTTTTTATTGTCTTCCTCAACTCTGCTCAAGATTTTGAGGGTTTTGTTGGACCTTGAATTTGTCAAAACGAACTATACGATACAACTTTTATGAAGAAAATGCACATTACCATCTATGAATTTTAAGAATAACTAACTACTAACCTCGCCAACATGATCAAATTTAAATTATTAATTTCCAAAAATTGTTAACATGTAACTTGATTTGATTTTTATGAAATCTCATAGATGGCGCTGCTTCTAAATTTTCTTTGTACTACTAACATTAATTAAACTATGTTTCTCTGCTCAAGTTACTTAAATGGCGTAGTTTTTATAGTGTAAAGCTAGATAATAGCATGGCTTACTCAAAAACAACATTTAAATATGCGTCGTTAGATTACACGCTGTCACAGAATGCGTAAGAAAAATAAAGATTCACAGCTCCTCCCCCGTAGGTGATAGCGTGATAATATGTAGCCTATATGTTGACCCGACCTCTTAGTAATATTCATGCAAAATTTGATGTAAATCCATGCAGCACTTTTTGAGATTAGCCCGGACATACATACAGACAATCAGACAAACAGAAAAAAATTCTAAAAACTATATTTTCGGCTTCGAAATCGATTGTAGATCACGCCCCAAGTATTCTTTTTAAAAAATATTCAATGTACAGTTTTGACTTTCCTACGATTTTATTATATGTATAGATGTGGAGGATTTCTGCACAGTTTTCCTTAATGTTCACTTTGAACATCAAGCAAATAACCGCACACTATTCGAAATCGAATTCTTTTGTTTTTAAATTATCATCGCGGAGATTTATTCCGGTCTGTGATACACATTTCGACACAACTGTTCGAATTTTGAATTTCATGGTGACAGCATTTTTTTTTTCATAATATTAAACAAGAGTATTGTCAGTTGTTTCGCATGACGGTATCTCTTCACATCTTCTATCTTCTAATTTAGATATGTATATAAAAGGCAACCGTTACTGACTGACTGATCTATCAACGCACAGCTCAAACCACTGAACGGATTGCGCTGAAATTTGGCACACATTATACCTATTATGATGGAGGCTTGCGCTAAGAAAGGATTTTCCAAAACTCACCCGCTACAGGGGTGAAAAGGGGGATTTTGTTTGTATGAAAAATCTTATTCGTTTGGTTAATAAACTTGAAACTTGTCACGGATACTTATCTAAGTAAATTATGAAGTTTGACATTCTTTGTTTTTCTAAACTATCCCCAAAAGGGGGATTAGGGGGTGTTGAAATTTGTATGGAAGTATTTTAAGGCGCGGTCTGATTAATCCGAAACTCAGTATTTATACTTAAGACCAAAAATAAATAATAATGTGCATCAGGGTCTTTGTAAAATCTACCCCTAACGGGGTGAAATGGGATAGTTAATTTTAGAGGGGAGGATTTTACTGCGTGGCTTGATTAACTCGAAAATTAGTATTTAAAAAATCTTCGAGTCAAGTAATGAAGACATCCCAAACGATTTTTCAAAACTCCACCCCTGTTGGGGTGAAAAGCAGGGAAATGAAAAATCTGATAGTAGTAATTAATACATAGAAACGTACAACGTCACACTAAAATTATTCAAAAAACTGTCTTATTATAAAGCTTAAAATGTCATGAGTAATTACGCCAAAACACATTGCTTCCTGACCCAAAATCTAAAACCGCACACGCAAATTTGACCTCAATTCCATTCTCTGTGCTCCTAAGTTGATAAGGGAACGATCGAGACACATTTGCATAGATGAAGTCCTTAATTAGCTGAATAAGGGGCTCAGGACGACATTCAACGTCGGTTTCAGATTAAAGCCTGTAAAATCTACAATTCAAATCCCGCAGTGGAATTCAAATGAAGAGACTTGAGAATAACTTCGCGTTGGTAGGTATAAGTAGTAGGTAGAAGTGAGGAATGTTCAGCGTACTGTTGTGAAGCAAGTTGTCCGCGAGGAACTAATTTCATGTAGTGTGGACTTGGACTTGCTAAAAGCCTTCCGTCTTATTACAAAACGAGTTCTAACTTTGGTCCAAGCTCAGACCTTTCAGCCAGTGTTTGAATTTTGAACCTTACGACTGTCATAAAGTTCTAAATACAAAAATGGCAACTAAGTTTCGAACCTGTTTTTTGTATTTAGAACTTGTAACTTATGGCCGATTCCTATAATTTACGGACCGTTATTGGTTAAAATTAGGACTCTTGTATCTTTACCAATAATGAAGCAAAGACCTTACAGCTCTGCATAGTAGACCCTCCCATATCAAAGAAGCTATCACAGGTAAAATTAACTTGCGAATCTATGTAGGTATATGCCCAGTTTGGCAAGCAAAACTATTCGTTTTTGTTTATAAGAATCGTGCATCATTGCTCAAAGGCTTAAACAATATCCAAATAAAAAACTTGTTTTTTGTTAATAAGATCTTTTGAGTTTGAATCAAATACGTTCAAATCAAATTCTAGCCATATTCATAGAATCGATTATCAATAAGTTTTTAATCAACTACTAGATTTTAACTGCTTTACACACCACTAGCGAAAATCACGAAGATGCTCTCAGCTCAAATTCTTTGAGCAATCGATCCAGCCGAGCATAGCTTTCATTATATATAAATGAAACTTACCTCCACTTTTAAAAGATAAAGGCTCCTTCCTATGCTAAGAAACATAAGCATGGTGGTTAACCACGCGTGTTTACAATTTTAAGTCTAAGGTTATTACATAAATATATAAAACAAAGTCGCTTTCGTATCTGTCTATGTGTGCTTAGTTCTTCTAAACTCCATTGCATTTTGATAAAATTTTCATTAATTTTCAATTAAATTCAATCATTAAGAATTGTTTGATGCCCAATGAGCTCCTCCCTTTTTCTTTAATTTTTTATTATATACTTGTATATAATATATATATGTTTTAATGTTAGCTTGTAAATTGTAATTAAGGCTTTTGTTATTAGTGTTGTCTTTGTAAATAAATGAAAAGTAATAGAAACTTGAAAAAAAAAATGTCATTATGATATTTTATTTCGAAAGATGTATGTGTATAATACATTAATATTTATCTTTGAAATAGCACAGAAATCTTGATGGTTTGATCACATGTCGTTACATCAGTAAAATCTTGCACCTACGCGAAACAGAGGCTGGTCGCTAGTACTCTCTATAATTACATGTGAAAATGCAAAATTGGACCATGTCACCTGCATGCCTTTACCAAACCCACGAGTGACTCGTATCACCAAAGAGCCTTCTGGAAATCCCTTGGCGAAATTCGCTACAGAGTAATCAAACACCATTACCCAAACCTGCCCAAAACCTCATTGGATGAGGGAACCATCTACCTAGATGAATCTCTTAATTAGCACGACAACGGCTACCGTTCGGGACATCCAGCGTCGGTTTTAGATTAAGGCCTGTAAAATCTCCAATTCAAATGCTGCCATGGAATGCAAATGAATGGAGCCCTTACTAAGTGTCGCATAATTTTGGGGACGAGAATGCCGGTTCAGGTCGTTTTGTTTTACAGGAAGATTGGATATAGGTTACTTGAAACTTTGCTAGGAAATTGTAAAGCCTCGAACTTACTTTGTAGTTTAGAAAAAGCTGGTATTATCCACTACCTAGCGTAGTGTAGAACGACCAGCTAGATGGACCGACGACCTGAAGAAAGTGGCTGGGACGGACTGGATGCGGAAGGCGAAGGACAGGGTGTTGTGGCGCAGTCTGGGAGAGGCCTATGTCCAGCAGTGGACTGCAATAGGTTGCACCGACTAGCATTAGACTGCAAAAGGTTTTATTTATAATATTATTTAGTCTGGTTTCTCTCACGTTATTTCATATTCACCGTAAGTCGCAAATTATCAAGGTGCGGTTAACCCCTCCGCAATTGACAAAGAGTAAAGTAAAGAGTTAAATATATACCGTCTAATACTTGAACTACGAAAAACACACTATAAAATAAAGGCGCTCGGTTTCCACCGCGAGCGGAGCGGACCCATTAATGACTTCTTTTACTTCGCAAGAGAAAACTGCTTACATGTGTTTCCACCAACAAAGAGTCGAGCGGAAATGACTCAGCGGGCAAAAAGAGTAAAAATGAGCTCGCTCATGTCCAGAGAGAATCGGACGACTAAACTCTTTCTTGGTGGAAACGCAAACTATATTTCATGAAAACGAAGTCCGCTCCGCTTAGCCATTTCCGGCTCATTACTCTTTCGCGGTGGAAACCGGGCTTTATTTTGTTACTAGAGTCGTGCGGTTAACTGTTCATATTTAGAAATTGGAAAGATCACATTTGTAGAAGGCCATTTATTGCCTGAACAGTGAAAGAAGTAAGCGCGGAAACTAATAACGTGGTACAAAAAGCCAAATTTGGAGGTGTAACTCTATGCAAAATCAATTTCTAATATCTCTGCAATAACGTCAAGGTCACTTAACACTCACGGACTGAATAGAATTTCATAAAAGCTTTGAAACTGCACAATTTGGAACTGATATGGGAGTATTGGCCCAAGATTAGCATATTCCGGCGTTCTGTTGGCACTTTGCCAAGGTCCGCACGACTGAGTACATTCTTAGGTGTCCAGGCTAGTGGCCTAACTACCATGGCGACGGCGGCTTTGCCGCTCTATTGTATTGGCTAGATTTTGTGGGTGCAAGCATGAGTATTCCCGACATAGGAAGTATCTTTGAAAAAGTCAACCTCATCACACAGGGCCCATTAAAATAGCCTCGACAAGTAGCAATACTGAAATATATCCTAGTTAGTTAGCCCCGGCTATCACCTTATTAACATACTTTTTACCCGCGTAATCAACAGTGGTTCAGCTTTGTCTCAAAAATGGCAATGCGACTGCAGGGACTCTAGAATTGCAGATGTCCACGTATCCCAAGTTAAGCCTCTTACTTGTTTGCCACAATAACACAAAATAAAACTGTTTGGAGTTGAACTATCCTCTTGAAAGTCAAACTGTCCAGTAATCATTGAGTCTTTGAAAGCAGAATCATGTTCGTATGAAAGGAACCTAGAATGTTCTCAAATTTTTCCGTTCCCTTTCTCAAAACAGGTCGAAAATAAGGGAAATAAAACCTGATTGTTGAATAGGAACCTCGTAATCCTTTTTTATGTCGTCATTCTGACTCGAATCACGTCTCTTATAAGATCCTTTAACGACGATTCGTAAAAGCGTTTATTGTAAAGAGAATTGATTTAAAAATCACAAAGAAGCTAAAACATTACGTGACATAATATATGTAAACATGTTTATGGGTACGTTGTAAAAGCCTCCAGGAGCGACGAATTTTGTGACAGCCCAACCTTCCTGACTGAACAATTTTTGTACCATAACATCGATTAACCTTTGTCAGTCTATCATGTGATACAGCATAAGCATAATCAGCCTATAATGTTCCCACCGCTGTGATACAGGCCTCCTCTCTGTGAGAGGGAGCGGGCCGTAATCCACCACGCGGGCCCAGTGCGGGTTGTTAGATGTCACATGTCTTCGAATTTTTAGTTCTGGGACATGCCGGTTTCCTCACGATGTTTGCCTTCACCGTGATACTGCACTATCCGTATATATCAAAATAATAGAAATATAACCTTGTATGAGTGTAATTTATACTGAAGTTCGAATCAGTAGTCCCATTTCTGTTTTTAACTGTTTTAAAAAAAAGGTGATTCTCATTTCGTTTCTTTATTGCGATTTTTTTTGAATGTTCAAAACAACTCCTTAATATGAAATACCCAGTGGACATTTTTTTCTGTACATAACGACTGTCTTGCAAGTAACTATTGAGGAAGGTTCCATACATAACTCCAGGTGTGGTGGGGTCTGGAGTGGTGAAGGCTTATGCGAATCCCGCACCCCCGGCCATAGGTAGAGGTGGAACACCGCGGTGGTTTTAGCCGGTAAGAGTCCGGCATGCCCCTCTGTCCCCCCCACGATGGAGGAAGTCCATGAGGACTTCCAACATGCAAAAAAAAAAAAAAAAAGTGTGGTGGGGTCTCACCGAGGAAAGAATTAGGTATGCAAAGTATTACACTGATCAAAAGCAATTTAGCCTCTAAATTATCGTAATGTTAGCAATAAAACCATTCCTACACGAAATTCAATCGCGAACAGTTAGTAGCGCCACAAATTTAACCAGAGTAACGTTGGAGGTTGAATTTCAAGCGAGCCCCTCGAATCAGTTCACCGTCTTGCTCCGAAATTTATTTCTGGTTTTTGCATCAACTTCTCGTTTGTAATAGGTTAGGAGATGGCTTTGTTTGTGGGTTGTATTTTTAGGTGGTAAATTAGGTTATGTTTGCAAAGACAAGTTTATTTAAGGTTTAAGTAAATAACACCTGCACCCCAATTGGGCACTTTCAATCATAATCTGAACGGCTTTGATGAAAACTGCTAATCCATTGTTTCATAATGTTTGGAAAATTTGTCTCCTCAACAATGTAAATAACGCAATTAATGTTGTAGAACTGTCAAAAGGAAAGGGATCGCCCATGTAAATGTATTAGTATTTCAGTCTGATTCGAAAGTATATAATTACTAATGGATTTATGAAAATATCAAAATCATCCGAAAATTTTATTTTTGTTTTACCAACAATAAGTGACCTTCAAAAAACCCTTAAAAAATATTATTTGAAGATCCTTTATTAAATCAAATACCTATCTCCCAGATAAAACATACAATAAAACATAGAATACCATGCCACAGCGACGATTAGACCAATGAAAACCCGATTTAAATGTTCTTCCAAGATTTGAACTTAACGTTCCGCCGATAATTTTATTATAGGTTACCTCCTCTTGGCAGCTTTATTACTTTTGTAAACAAAGCCTTTGATTTTATCGTTCTCCTTAATTTGAACAAGGGATTTTAAGATATACGGTACTGAAATTCCGATACAGAAGGCGATTTTGCTGTAATTATCAGATTTCAAAGTTAAGGGAAGTGGGGAGGAGGTAATTGGAAAAGTGACCCTTCTCGATTAAGGCCAGTATTAAGAGTTAAAGCCATCATTGTTCTGCTGCGAGGACATGGAGATAATATGTTCGATCTCTCGACTTGATAAATCTACAAAGTAAGTAGAGAAATAATGTCCATAACTCAGAACAAAAAAGTTTATGAGTTACTCTTAAAACAAGTGAATTCGTTTTCAAAATTTGCGGTCACTCGAGTGTTGTCTGTTTGTTTGTTGAACTATACAAAATTACTTTCTTGTTCTTATTTAACGAACGCTTGACACAAGACCCTAGATTTATGACTCCTAAAACATTCTAAAGAAAATAATTAAATTCCGTAATAAGAGAAACACAGAAGAGTTCCAAATATAGGACGTTAGAAAGACATTTATTACAGTCAATTGTTCGGTTTGTTTTATACGAACACTTTTGGGAATAAACAATACTTCGGCAGTCAATAAACGAACTTCCCTTTTTTCTTTTTCTTCTCCTTGAGGGGAGTATTCACCTGGAGCAGTCGTGTAGAAAGCTGCGTACAGACGCGTGTAATGTATAATGTATGTATTGTGTTGTGTAACACGTAATAGTGTGCGGCTGTCGTATGCTATCCACACTAATCTCGTGAAAACCAAAACAACGCAAAGAAAAGTGTTCGCGAGCGTCGAAACGAGCGTTACATGTAATGAATGCCATCAACACACAGAATTAACGTAACATTACACGATACATTATGCCGGGTACGAGGCTTTACATTACACGCGATTGCTCCCTGCGCGCGGCGGTGAGAACTCACCTTAACCCACCTTTTATTTTTGTTTTGGAAATATGCTGAGAACAAACTGGCCGTTCGTTTTTTCTTATGAATTTTTCTTTTGTTTCGAATAATGTCTGTGCTTTGACTTAAAGGTTGTGAAATGAAGTTCCGTGTCTTTTGTTTGAGTGTTTTGAAAATGATTGCGAACTTGTTTTTGAGTGCTTTCCGTTTTAGGAGGAAATATTTTCTTTAATACATTGTCGGATTTGTTTTTTATATATGTACTTAGCTGTTGTGGTTTTGTTTGGCTGGTATCATCGTTATAATCATTCTGCTGTCCTTTTGCAGGTTTATTTGAGTTTAACGCAGTAGTTACGCGTAGTAGTTACTAGGAGTTTATTTTACCTACCCACACCACATTCTTGTATCTCTATCTGCCGTCTTCATACTGTACACTGTTCGTCTCTTATTTCATTGCTAATGATAATTTTGAGTTGCAAAGTAGAGCTTTTAGACGTTTTTGTTTTCCTACAATATGAGTTTCTCCGACAACATCAACATCCAAACCTGGAAATGATCTATAAGTTAGACTAGGTTAGATATTATTGTTACTGCATGTTAACCAAATCAGCTACACGTAGCACAGAAAAAAATAGCTCCACCACGGCGCCAACTCGCCAAATTCAATATTTATTATGAAAACAAAATGTTCTGTTGTACCCATCAACTGTCGATGAACAGTTACAGACAGTTCCAAAAACAAGCAAATAACACTATTCAACTATTCTGTGAAATGGATCTCCATTTTACTCGTGCATTTTGTAAGCTAATTCTTCGAATTTTGGGCTTTGCAAACCGGTTCATTTCTGATTCTAGGAATCAATTCATATAAATTGAAATTCAACATGTCCTGGATTACTAGTTAGTGAGAAATGGCGTTGTGCGTTTAACCTGAATAGCACGTGAAAGGAGTTTCAGTAATTATTGAGACTAATCCTGTTACATGCGGCGAAAGGGTACTAACACTTTTATCAAACGCTAGCGACCCGCGTCAAAAGATCAAATTTCTTAGATTTAATATGAATGTATGAACACATGCTCCAAAAATGATGGCGATAACCACATCAAAGTCCGTTGCCTAGTTTAGAAGAACAACGTGGTGACACAGAGTGACTCGAAAAGCAAATTTACAGTATAGACAGATGAGTTAAGCATAGGGTGGGATTTCTGTCTAGGTGATAAAGCTATATGTCGTTCAAAGCCACAGATACATGCTGTTAAAGTTAAGACTATCGACAGAGCTTCAACTTCACTTCAGACAAAACTGTCATGTCAAAATTAACTTTGAAGTGGTTTCGGTTTTTTGATGACGGAAAAATAATGGTCTGTATGGAGGTGAATTGTTTACATAATCTGCCTATAATGTTCCCACTGCTGGGACACAGGCCTCCTCTTTGTGAGAGGGAGTGGACCGTAATACACCATGCGGGCCCAGTGCGGGTTGATAGATGTCACATGTCTTCGAATTTTTGGTTCTAGGACATGCCGGTTTCCTCACGATGTTTTCCTTCACCGTTTTGAGAGCAGTGGTGATGAAATAATTTACACAAAGTAAAGCGCCTGTCTGGGTTTCGAACCTACGACCTATATCTCGTAAGTCGCGGTCGTTACCACTGGACCACCACTGCTCTCGTTACCACTGGGCCACCACTGCTCTCGGTGAATTGTTTGCCAAAGTATATTTACTGCAATGTGAAAATAGAAAATGATGAGAAATATAGAAAATTGATAAAAGGACGATTATCTAGAAAACTGTGATTTACTATGTTCTTTCCGTTTTGCACCAATCCAGTAAGTGATATTGTGTTACTGTACTAATGCTTCAAGGGAGAGAAGGTATTGCTGGTAATGATCAAACGAAAAGGAATATTGTTATCGAAAAACCAAACTTATTTTATGCCATTTTAGATTTATAAGTGTCATTGTGTTTTTCCATCAGGAATTTCTCAGTAGCAACCCCAGATTTTGTGCCCGGTTGATGGCTATCGGCTCGCCCCTTATCTATACATCGATACCAATCTAGAATATTATTATTAATTAAATAATATTATTAATTTTTTTAGCAGGCAGCACTTCTTTATACTAAGAAAACAAGTGAAGCTATTATAATTTTGAATGGGGGTTTTCCCCGATTGTAGAAAATGGTTTATGTTTTTACATAATAATTATATATTTTTATCTATTTGTATTTTTGATTTTACATTATGTTTTTTTTTTTACATTTTGAAAATGTTGACATTGCCCGGTTAATAGATTAATTAAGCATAATCAGCCTATAATGTTCCCACTGCTGGGACACAAGCCTCCTCTCTAAAGAGGTAAAGTTTGTGAGGTTGGCGGGGGTAATCTTCGGAACTCCTGAACCGATTCCGAAAATTCCTTCACTAACGGGAAGCTAGAGTATTGCCGAGTGTCATAGGATATATTGTATAATAAAAAAGACATTTCACGCGGACGAAGTCGCGGGCAGAAGCTAGTCACCTATATAGGACTTTAACATAACTGCCGATATGTGGGTGTCCTCGGGGAAAACAGACGTGATGTAATGTTAAAATGTTTTTATTCATTAGTAAGTTAGTCGCACATAAGTTAGTTCCTCTAGTTTTCAATGATCTCCTTTAAAAATCACCCATTAATTCATCGAATTCCATCCAATTTATCATCCAATTCAGATTTATTTCGTAAAAAGTTCCTCAAAAGTTATTCCATAATCTCCTTAATCTAATGTTCGACATTTCCTAGAAGTTACTGGCATTTAATATTTTCAGTAATTTATTTATGATTTGTTCTGTACTCAAAATATTGTTGCTGTAGGTACTCAGAATTCAAGAATTTTGAAGGAAAACTTTTAAAATGTTTCAGTTAATTTCTTAGCAATAGTTTGTACCGACAACTCAGTTTACGCTGAAAGAAGTTACACTAGTAAAACAGTATATACAAAAAATACATATTTCTCCAAAAAAAAAAACAAAGACTGACTTTAATAATTCCATGATGGCTTTATAGTTTTGTAGAAATATATATACTTAACAAAGTCAGTTGGTTATTTTGATTTCTTATTGTACCTATAATAAAAAAAATACAAAATGAAAAGGGTAACGAGAAAAGATAAATAATTAGCTAACGAATACGTTATAATTATCAAACGTTTTAAGTCAGAGAAATATTCGTGCGCATAATGACACGATATATCTCTTATTTTACAACTGAACCCTAAAAAGGTCAAAAGGCTCAGGTGTTCTTAAAGAAGTTTCTTATTACTTAAGAGTTTACTTAGAAGCGTGCGGGCATCGATCAGCTTTATTTAGGTCGTTCCACGTTTGATGTGTATCTCAGAATAGCAGGCGACGTCTTAGTTCGTATACAAATTCGACCCTCAGTGAGTTTCGAAATTTTTTTTGTGCACTACACCTATGTCAAAAACATCAAACATGTCAACATGTGGCAGAAGTTATGTTTGAAAGAAATTTTCTTTCAGAGCTCTAGGCTGTGCGTTTTCTTAAAGGGATGAATTTTATATGAATAGAATGCAGTTTTACAGAATTAGGACGATTGTGCTATAGCAAACTGAATAATTCCTGTTTTAGCCAAGGATATTATATTCTGATTAGCCTTGTAAGAACATAAAACTGTCAAAAAAAAATAACAGAGCAGGTAATAAGGTTAAGTAAGACTATCTGGCTGAATATCTTTATAGATGTCGCACTAACTTTATGTTAGCCTAGTCTTATTCTTAGACCGTTGCGTTGTAGGGGTGTCCTAAAATAGTATATGAATAGAAAACGTTATTTAATTTATAGGGTTGCACTACGCCCTTCACTTGTTTAGAATTTGACGTGGTTTTGGAAGAAATACATTTCGCTATTCTATTGTTTTCCAAAAAAACCATTTGGGTGACTGAGAAACAAATGCTTACTTGACATTCTTTTTACTCGCCACCAAACGTACGCTCGTACACCAAAGTATTAAACATGTTGTAGATATTTATACAGGGTTATTGGAAAAACATCAACAACCCCTTAAGAGGTCATTGTACTCATCATTATGAACAACTTTTACTATGGGACCAAACCTGAAATCGCGAAAAAAAATCTGCTGTTCCCTACATTTTGACGAGTTATACGAATACGATTTTAGGTTTGGTCCCATAGTAAAAGTTGTTCATAATGATGAGTGCAATGACCTCTTAAGAGGTTGTTAATGTTTTTCCAATAACCCTGTATATCTATCGTTTACACCTAAAATAAAACTTGTAAAATAATTTAACAAAACATGTCTGAAATAATGTTAATACATGTTTGATATATTACAATGTATGGATATTATTATGACCAGTATTTTAGTTTGATGAAAACTTGTATTACAACTTATATTTATGTGGTTGTAAACGTAGGGGTACAATTACGTGTCGTCCATTTTTATGTGCAAAAAGAATGCCGTGTAGTTGCCTATTGTCTGTCGAAGATCTAAATCGTGTAATCTCCTTGCAGACAGATATTTTGCTAATATTTAGGTACAAATCCCGCTATGAGCTATTCCGTCTTCCTTACTTTTGACTCAACATTCAAATTCGTACTTCTTTTGTCATCAGATCACGCCCCAGTGATCAGAAGTTTGTCATTATGATTACAAGTCGGAACCTTTGAAAATCTGCTTTGAATGTATGAGAATGTTACAGGAAGCAAAAAAATAACCTTACTCGGTAATTTGTGGGAGAAAAGAAATATTTTGTTGGTATTTATTTTGCATACTGATTTTACGAAGTTATTTTTGGGGTGCGGAAGTTAAAGAAGTTGCTTCACGTTAAAAACAAATAGCTGTGCCTACATGTATTAACACAGGTCATATTTTTTTTTAAATTACCATTTTCTTTATTCATGATGCAGTTACTCCTTGATATTATTGAGCTTCGATTTGATACTTTTTATATCTTGTCATCATCTTATATGTTATCTACATATTATATTAATTATTACATTTAACCCCTGACTAATAAACGTTGTATAGCGTCTGTATAGTTACACAACGCTTTGTCTTATTCTTTCGAAAGTCAAATTACTGACGACTGAAAGAGAGAAATCGGTGTGTAACTATTCATCTGATATAATACGTTTATTAGTAAGGGGGTTAGTTTATTTCTGGTGTGTAAAAGCTCACGTCAAATGAAAAGTAAACGTTTGAAATTATCCATAATATCTGGATGTATCATTTCATTAATCGCCACACTTATCGGTTGTACCACCGTGATCACAGTACCTATCATAATTATTAGCAGACTTACAAACTTTTAGTCTCTTTTAACGACAAAATACCACCACAAGAGACGAATGACGTAAAAACTTAAGCACTAACGTCCGAAGCCCGTTTATAACTTAAGCTATAAAAACAGTCGCATTAAACAGTGGGTTTGCAACTTATGCAATTAATACCTACTTGTATACTTTAGATTCTACTGAGGCTTGCCACGACTGCCGCCGGCGAAAAATATAACTTGAACGTGGTTTGAACGCTGTAGGATCTAGCCTGCAGCGTTTAAACCAACTGTAAAAAAGCAACTCGAGATTTTATTTATTTATTTTACCATTTATGTACACACATATATAAACAGAAAAGATAAAAACAAAACAGAAAAATAGGTACAAAGGTGAATCTCTTCCAGCATACCAGCGATAGGACAAGAAATAGAGAGATGTAGACAGCGTGTTAAAGAGTAAAGGAGAAAAAAAAAACATAAAATCTAAAAACAATTCACTTAATAAAACTAAACAAATAATATGAGAATATACTTACATAGATACAAATAAACATACATACTTCTAAATTAAATATAACGTAATCAAAATAATAAATACATACACAACTAGTTTAGTAGCAGGAGCAGCGTTTAGGTAGACCTAGAGCAAATAGGTAGAACGTATCCTATGGCTCGATAATTTTTTTCACTCATGTAACCCTAACCTCGTAGCCACAGTTTTGTGGTACGAAACCCTTAATCGTTTTTTTCGGAAATGTAGGCTTGAGAATATTACCTACAGTAAAATATTATAGAGGTAAATAAATATGTGTCACAATAAAAGGAATAAATATGTGTCACAATAAGCAACCTAAAATAAATTCCACATCGGCTTTGGCTTATAAGGAACATGTCAAGTGATTTTTTTCTCAGTAAACTATAACAAAAAAGCGAATATAATATATAAAATAAATCTTCGCTGAAATCTACATCTAAGTCTAGTCACGTTAAATGATTAATAGGTATTAAATCCCTCACTAGTTTAACAAGGTTTTCGAAACGGCGATCAATCAAGTAGAAAAACCTATTTATTTTGCTACACGCACCAAATAGAACTCATGTCGTAGGCCCCTCGTAGCGGTAAATACTTCGTAGATGACTACTACGAACTGCTACGCGGCTACGAATATGTTATTACAAGATTTTTTTGATTAACATTTTGAATCTTGCTGTGTGTTACAAAGAGTTTTTAATAAAACTTGCATGCTTCGGACTATTCATGAAATAATTTACTTTACAAGGTAATAAAAATGCCAGACTAGCAATCTCACCGAAAAAGGGTTCTTCTCATATAGAGAAAGAACTAGCATTCATCACCACGTTTATGCACTTTATATTATCTTCTTTCAGAATATAAAGGCGAAAACGATAGAATAGAGTATAATATATTTATTTGCTTTAAAACATTTTACATTAAGGTCTTATAAATAAAGTGACGATCTTACATGTTTCGCCATGGACTGGCATGCAAATATTTAAACATACTAAATGTGACTTTAACGCATTAATTTGTTAAAATTAAAACATTTTTAATAACATTGGTTATTAGGGTTTCGTATCTATTTGAACACATAAGAATAATAGGTATATGAAGTAATATAATTAAAACTCAGCATCATATCTTATATTTTATGGCCTATTTTTTTATCAAAAAAATCTTTTATTACACTATAAAAAAAATTATCAATAAGTGGAAAGATGGAAAAGTGAATAATGTGCAATGCATTGACATGAGCTACCGAATAGCTTTGTCATCCTGTTGGAAGTCTTGTAGAAATACGAAACGCTTTGAAAGCGATTGTCACTTGTCTAGACCCTAAGGTCGGTTTAGAACTTTGAGCCATCAAGCGAATGAGCACTCTACCCCCTACTGGTATATTAATTCTTTTTTTTTTGCGGTATCAGTGATTGAGCTTTCTTTCCTTGGTCTATCCGTACTAAAATGTGAAGAATACTCTTGCTCCTGTTCTAGTTACCTATATGTTAGTTTGGTTCAAACTCATCTTTTGGGCAAAGGGCATTGATCACCATGCTCGTTCATTCCATTATTCGCAGCGCGTTAACTATCAGTTCCAGGTTTCTTCGTAGTGTTTTCTCTTACATTAATTAGTAAATAGTCGTTCAAAATTAACTTTACACATTTAAAACTTGAAAAGCCCGGTATTAGCGCACCTTCGGGCGAGACCAATCTGTAGCAGTGGAATACGATTGACTGTGTTAGTAGAAAATGTCATAAATCAAGAACCACAGCTTTTTTTTTATGGAATGGAAATCCCGCTCTGGGTGGAGCGGAAGGGAGTGTCAGACTCTTACTGACTAAAACCCACCCGTGTTCCTTCCTTAGCCTTTTTAAACATCAGTTTATGTCTATAAACTAATGTTTCTGGTTAGAGCATAGATATAAGAAAGAAGTTTTTTACATTTATATGGGTTGAAGGTACAACGTGACGGTTACAAGATGTGAAACACTTGCCGATTTAGTCGTTTGACATTTAGTTTTTTCTATCAAACTAGAACTTTTACCTCTTTTGGTAAAGTGTTTTTCGGTTAAAGTATACGTTGATAGAAAGATTGTGTAAATTTAAAAGGTTGTGTTTAAAGGATGTGAGGATTTTAAAAGAGGTCGGTACCTAGTGCTAATTTTGGAACCAATGCTGTAATGTGCTGCATGGCAGTTTATGACAAACTGCCGATTGTCATCCTATATGTTTTTATTGAAAAGACAAATACTTAGTCACTCTGAGATCTAAATAATGGCATAATTACATGAGGCCCAGTATGGTCTCCTAAGCAACACTCTTACCCACTTACTATGAAATAACAAAATCAGTTAGATTTCAAACAGAAGAATATACCACCACTTTTTAATCAGATTAGAAATAATGCCTATGTAAAGGCCTATTCAAACCTAAGTGGTATTTGCTGCTGCTGTGGGTAGAGGTACGAGTACATACCGCGCGGTTTTCACTCAGGTATTTAGTATCAAGTTCCGCGGCTAGAGTGGAATAGTTGGCGCCATAGTACCGCATAGGTCTGGTATTGTTTACCTTCTTCTACAAAAACCTCTTTACCTTCCTGAGCGAAACTCAAACTCGGTATTCTACTCACAATGATAGCGAAATCCGCTTTGGTGTGAACAGTAATATTACCGTAAACCCACTCGGTATTCTATACCCACAGCGGTAGCGAATACCGCTTAGGTATGAATAGGCCTTTATACTCTTCTGTTGTGAAGTACCACCAATTTTGTTCCCACTGACCCATTTAGGTTTCTGAATTATACATTCTAAACCTTCACATTTCAAATAACAATGTTACAACAAGTTTAGACGTAACAGTTTAAAAGGTAAAATATAAATATTTTCTCAAGACTGGGGTTTAACGACGTGCTACACACAGTTCGGGTCGGCATGATTCGGCACAGCCGGGCGGTAAAATCGCGGATTTGGATGAAATTTGGCACACGGATAGACCAGGACTGGGATTAGGACATAGAATACTTTCTATTGCGGTAGTGCATTCCCGTGGGATAATTTCTTACCTCCACGCTGGCGAAGCTGCGGACAAAAGCTAGAAAAATATAAATAAACACTGCCTTATTTTGTAAGCCCAGAAAATAAATCAAAATATTCTCAAAACTCGCAAAAGCAGTAACACCCTACAAACTATTAGTCGCAGATGTGTCGGCCGGCGGGATATCACACGGAGCTCCCTAATTAAGGAAGTTTGATCCAAATTACGGGCGTGTGCCGTAACTTGTTACTATGCAAACGAATGTCATTTAGCTAAAGTATTAGTTTGGTTTAGGATTTATTATGAGGTTTTGGATTTGCGACGAGTTATATTGTGGTATTTGTTCGTAATTAAAGCAGCTCATCTGATAACTCTTGCTATAAATTCTTGTTGCATTTTAAACGATAAGAGCCATTGCTACCTGTAAAGATAAGTCTTTTTAAGTTTTGACAGCGAGGCTAGCCGCCCAGAGTTATATTATTACAAGTGGAGATTTTATTAATGTACCCCTAGATTTTTTTGCAAATAGATTCTTACCCAGCACGCGTCGCGTGACAATCTATACATATCTATACGAGTATATTATATAATAATAATATGAAATAAGAGCCTAGATAATATTCGCGTCTAGATTCTAGATACATTTCGGGTGCCAGACAACATCAAAGTTGTCTCCAAGGTCTCGAAACTTCTAGATATTTTCTGTATATTAAACTATAGACACACACAATGATACTATTCCAGTATAAGCAGACCTCTCATAATACGGAAAGCCCAAACAATGCGAGGTCAGATTAAACTGGAAATGTATATTGTATAGGCAGTTTGATGTGTCATAGTACATCATATGTACAGACGCCAGCACATCAAGCTACCCCAAACTGTCAAATTTTCTCAATCAACTTTGAACCTTATACTTTAGCGATAATGTTGAAAATCTATTAAATAAATTTGACAGATTGTAGTAGCTTGGTGTGCTGGCGTCTGTACATGAACTTTCAGATAATGTAATACTAGGTAGATCTAGGAACTTGTGACTACCTTAACAAGTAAGTGTGGAATATTCATTTTTGGTATAGGCATAGTTTTGAATTATTCAATTGGGGTTGTATTGAATACTGCTTAGTACATATTCATTATTATCTTTACGGTAACTTATTACCATTGTAAGCAACGTCGTGAACGTCTAATACCTTGTAAGTATCGTTAGAACATCTTCAGCGTTGTTAAAATTAATAAGATCATTGTTTTTTATTGTTGTTGTAATAAAAGATTTAATTTCATTGTCATAATCATTATTATGAGCGTTATCATCATTCACTTATTTTATGGTTGGTTTACTGCCTCTGGATAAGTTTCCGGTTATTTTATTTCTCTCTGCAGGCACCGCTAATATTTTAAACATACATTTAAGTTGACTTTACAGTTCACTGAACCGATTTTCCAAAAACGATTTTCACCACAAAACACACTGAAAATATTCCACTAAATTAACCACACATTAATGGTTTTATGAAAACAACGTTAAAAAATCTACGACAGAAAAAAGTTATCGCGGTAAAAGAGAGAAAAAAGTTTGGTTCATTTTCAGATTAATAACGGATGTTGATACATATGCAGAATCCTATGGGAACTGTGTGCAAATTAATTTTCCTGAGTAGTCTGTGATGTTTTGCAGTCAGTGGATTTCTATGTAATTTATACTCAAGAGTAATGAAGACTTCTTGCGTAATATTTTCCTGTTGTGAAGATAAAGTTTCCATCTTTTCTATCTTTGCTAGTCCTTAGTCGTTATCATTATCCTCTTGCTCTATTGGCAATTTATTTAGGAGGTCAGAGTACCTCTTTTTCTTTCAAAGTAAATCTCCATCAGCCGTCATCTTAGTATTAAACATCTTTCGACCCATGTCATATTACACGTTCTTAGTCGATTGTTTTGACTTCATTTTTACAGTCCAGCCGTCGAGGGAACGATCCTGACACCTGTCAGTGCAACAATTTTAGTAGCTAATAAAGATCCAATTGTATTCAAAACACGTATTCGTTTGTATGAAACTGACAGGTATCAAGAACGCATTATCTCGTCTGCCGCACTGTAGCAACTTTTGTTTTTTAACGTCACAATAAAAAAATAAAAAATATTAAGGTACGTATAGCTTTTGTACATGAGGGACTTACAAAGTATGCATTATTTATTATATGGTATAGGTACTATAGGAGATGTAGCTAAGATGGGAGCTTTTATTAAATCGAACTCCTATAATATGATTTCATCTATTATAATTGGAGACTTTAAAACTAGCACTTTCTATCTGACACGTCAAACCTAATCTAATATTTTACACACGCTTGAACGTTCGAATGGAACACGCCCTCAATTAGAACCAGCCTGTCCCAAAAAGAGGTGAGGCTTCATAAATAGCCTATACAGTACAACGAATTGTTGGGTGAATCGCTGCTCACCTAGCTAAATTACTGAGTAATCTGTATTTAAGAGAGACAGTTTCTACTCCCTATTTGAGTATACAATAATCGTGTAAGCTGGAACTTATAAAACAAAACACAAAAGCAAAAATATTAAAATTAAATAAAACAAATTAAAACGAGGAGTGTTGGTGTGGTGAGTAGAGTGAGTGCGTGTGGGTGTGATTGTGTGAAAGCATATTATGTATAGCTAAAATGACAGTGGGAGTGTGTACACTGTGCAAACTAAAACATAAAGAACAACTTTGGTAAAATCAACAAAACCTTATTTTTATGAATAAAATTACTCGTGCTACAACCCAATGTCTTCCAATTTTATATGATAATGATGGTACCATCAATTCTTTAGTTTCTATATACGTGATTATGAAAACAAAATCATAAGTCCCTCACTTTCTATCACCATTTTTAACACATTGAAATCCAACGAACCAACTAACACACTTCACCAAAATCCTCCGTCCTTGAAACATAGAAACAAGCGGGTACTGGTGTGGCGCCATCTATCGCTAATCGCTAGCCGTTGACAACGTTATTGATGAGCGAGCAATTAATCATGATCACTTGTCCAAAGGGGTTCAGTTTCACTTAGCGCCTGTTAGCTTTTTGCGATTTATTTTGTGGAAGCCTTTTTTGAGTGTTATGTGAAGCTGGTTTTGGATTTTAGATTATTCTAAAACGATAGAATTTGGATTCTACTAAGATATAGATGATAGTGACCGATTTCTTATTTACTTGTCTATTCTCTAATTTTATCCTAAGGCAGTGTGCACTTCAGAAACGGAACAGTTCTGTCTTGAGACATTACCGGCCTTATTACAACACAAGATTTTATCATTACAACCTGGTAAAAATTATAGTCACACAAAAACATGGGCTACATATCTCATGTTAATATAGCCCGCTCATCAAACTTGCGAGACATATAAAGTGCAAAATTCATGTCCAACATGAAAGTATGACGTCGTAAAATCAACCCAACTTGACCCGCTTTATATCTTCTAGTTTTATATGTTTTATGATATCTCACAGTTTTATGTTTGGGAGCTGGTTTAAAGGAAATGCGCATTTGGGATTGTTACTTAGTTTCAAATGTTTCTTAGAATTTGTTATTGCGTTACAAGGAATGTTATTGAGAGATATAAGCATCTGCCTTCTAATTGCGTTGCCAATACCACTTCAGTTGGTAAAAAGATTCGTTAACCAACCACACTTGTAGTTGGAGCTTCTTTTCAAGCCCTGTTATTACAAAAGGGTATCGTGTATCGTCCTTAAGGTCATATACACAGTTTATTCACGTCAACTCAGATGCATCCGATAAGACTGGAAAACGATCCCAACATAGTTACATACATACATATATTTACATGCACTGAATAATATATGAGCAATAATAATAAACCAAATTACTTGTTTGGTTATTTAAATTATTAAGTTTATTGCGTGTTGTTTTTTGATTAATATTATTAACACATTTAGGATCATTCACACTTTAACTGTGGTAATGCACCGAAAATATAATTGAACTGAATAATGAATGACGTATTCAAATAATCATAACGGCACTATATATAAACTAAAACATCCGTTAAAAAGAACTCAATTGAATTAATATTATTAATAATGAGACGCATCGTAGTGGTAAAAAACCAACATTAATTGCTCTGAACTTTGTAAATTTTCTACATGCTTTCCCGTAAAACAACGAACCAACAAAAAAATAAAAATAAAACTTTGAAATAGGACCGGTCCCAAACATGAACGACACCCCTAATAAAATTTCCAAAAACTATTCATATTTTTGCTACTCACAAAAGTTATTCAACTTTGTTATAGATACTCGGATGAAACCCTAAAAACTTAGACAGGCGGGCCACCACTAAAAAGCTACACCTCACCATCCATCATAAGTTGGTCTATGAAACGCGTTATATGAAACAGTGAATGTTAAGTCAGAGATGGAATGGAGGGGTCACGGCGACTGGTCACATCTGCTCTAGAAACTTATATCTTGACGTAATGTTTTATTTGACGCAACACGGGGGCAGACATAAAGTAAGGAATTGGGTTGCTTGCTACGAGCGTCAAAGTACCAAAGTTAGGACCATGTATGACGCAATCTTTGTGAAAAATAGCACAAAATCTGATAGCTGAAATTGTGTGCAAATAAAAAAAAATTACATACATCATGCAACAATACGAGTATGTTTTATGAAAATTTCCAATATCATCATCTGCCTAGCCTTTTCCCAACTATGTTGGGGTCGGCTTCGAGTCTAACCGGATGCAGCTGAATGAATACCAGTATTTTACATGGAGCGACTGCCTATCTGACCTCCACAACCCAGTTACTGGGTAATACGATACCCCTTGGCAAGACTGGTTGTCAGACTTTCGGGCTTCTGAGTCTGACTACCCGTAACGACTGTCAAAGATCCACGAAGGACAGCCGGGACCAACGGCTTAACGTGCTTTCCGAGGCACGGAGGGGTCTCAGTATGTAAAGATGGTCACCCATCCACAGACCAACCGCGGCAAGAGTAGCTTAACCTGATCGATCGACCTGTGCGGCTGTTATTATTTAGCCACGGACCCCTCAAACATTTCCAATAGTGTATCAAAATGTTACTATAGTCATTAGTAGGTGGATTATGAAACTTGTAATAAATATTATGTATTATGAAGTATCATTAAATTCTCGTATTGTTTATGCCTCAATGTTGTCACTCAATGTAATAGGGTTCGGTAATGCATCAGTCTGATTACTAAACACGACTCAGTAAATTCTGGTAAAATTTATGACTATGATAATTAATATGTTGAAGGCTTATTAGTAGAGTATCAAATTCACAAAAGTAAAATATTTAAGCACAAATATGGTATTTGTGATTCATATTACACTTTTATGAATAAATTTTCAATATTTTATTTTATGGTACCTATTAAAAGTTGGGTCCAAATATGAAATATGTATCTAACATTATTAAAAAAATTGTTACAACAACACATACATAATACCTAAGTTATTCGTTTAATTAAATACGTGATCTTTTGCTACATAATATGTAATGTTATTATGTTGACAAAGACGAGTAATAACGAAAAATAAACTTGTAGAAACATCTAATGACAGAGTTATTCACACTTTTATCAAAAACTTTTTCGAGATTACATGTTTTCTCCTTCATTCTATAATTACCAGAACTGGCTCAAATATATTTTTATTTATGCCAAAGAACTTCGCAGAATCCTCTTCATATCTTAAATTCTTAGCCAAGAAAATATTCCAAGATTTTTTTCATCAGAGTAAAAAGTCCTGTTGCCAACTCATACGCATCAAGTTACATCAAGTGTTGAACCAACTTACCATGATGTCTTGCGAAAGCGGCCCTTAAGTGCGTGTTAAGTATTACTTTAGAAGCTTAAGACGTGCTCAAACTTTTTCAAGACCGGGTTTTACTGTTACATTTGCTTACTTTGATATCCAACGCTATATTGGAATTGGGTTGAGCTTTATGGATTTTCATATGAATGTAACTGAGATGGTTTTACGTTTCAAGAATTTTCGAACTTTGGAGACAATGGAATTTGCAAGGTATCGTCTTGTAATCTTTGAATTTTGAGAGTCATTCAGACACTTAAATACTTGCTCATTGTCCATCGTACAATAGAGCCTTCTGTAACATATAATGGAGAGGTTTTAGCAGAATCGTCATGTTAAAATACTTTCATATTTCACTTGGTATTTTATTTTTTCGTTGAAAAGCGACAGTCAGAATATGAGATAAAAAACATAATTATTTTAGTAACTCTCAGCCTCAGAAGTTTTATAGCTGATAACGTTTTGACGTGACTAAATAAATTTTCGTTAAATCAATCAATAATTGTTGTAACAATTATTTTCAACAACTAGGTATTCAATTGCAAAACTATATTGAACTTTTCAATTAATTTTAACTCGTTTTTAAAGCCACTTTCTCCTCTCTTATCCTAGCACGATAAGATTGTAAAAGTTATAAAACTTTCTGCACAGCATTTGTATTTCGGAGAACCAACAAGAACATCGATACTTATTTTAAATGCAAAAACAATAGGAAACGTTTATGTGCGCTATGTACAAAATAATTTCTATCCATCTGGGAAGGAAGAACACAGAATACTGTTACTTACCACTTTTAATATTATAAGCGCGTTATAAATTGGAACATAATTTTAAATTCTTTCATGTATTTGGTATTTTGGTCTTAACAGACTTGTGGTAATCCGGATGATTTATAATATGTATAACCGCTAGTGGATGTATTTCGTGACTGTTTTTGGGATTCTGTGACCCACTTACTAATCGCTATCATTTAATTTTTCTCTCAAAAAGTTTTGAGACAATACACCAACGTAGACCAATAACTTCGTGGAGTTTACAAAGTTCTACTGAATGTCGATTCTGAAGAATTATGTAAGCTCCACCAGGTTATTGGTCTACCTTGTAGGTTCCCAAACCACCCCACTTTTGAGTTTATAGTCTATCATTCATCATCTGTAACTCTTTAGGAGGCATCAGCCACCTTGGAAAAGCCAATTTTTGAAGTGAAAACTTCTTTAGCGGCGTTGTACACTTTTTTTGTAATGTACTCGGTTTTAATGTATATCCGATGTGTCAGTGAATGATGGCAAAGTATACTTGTTGTGTTTTGTTTTCACTTCTGTCGGCACTCCCGGAGTGCCACTGTTTTTGTCAGATTATTCTACAAGCAACATACTAAAACTATAGTGTTTTAGATTTTTTTCTCGTGTCAGCACGAACTGTATGAGAATATTTCATGCCGTAGTAAAAATCTAAGCCAGCAATGTGGTAGCGGGGCTGTCTGGCCAATGTGCGGATACTTGGCGTCAGCTAAATAAATACCTAAAGAAAAGCACGCTGTTGGATGTTCATCTCTTGGCGCTTAGCCGAGCATTTAAAATCGAATACATATAACGATTTTATTTAAGCACTAGCTGCTGCCCGCGACGTCGTCGGCGTGAAGTCTATACAGCACCAAAAATACCTAAGATGCCAGTGTCGCTATATATAGCATTATTAAGTAAACAACTTTTAAAATAGCATTAAAATATAAGTTTTTTTTGCAAGCGAAGCAAGTGAAGAGAGTTATATGGGAATCCTGCTGAGTTCAGTCATAAGATGTGACTGAAGGAAATAGAGAAAATAATGCAGGAATACATTCCAGGACACAAAAGAGTAAAAATACGTACAAAGGTATCATACCTTACAACACTTCCATATAAACTACGTTGGTAGTTATGCTGCTAGGAGCCAAAATGTAAAGAGAGTCAGGACTGGTGAGGCGGGAGCAAGCGACGTACAGTTGCCCGTGTGAGAAGCAACTCGTCCTGAGGTCGACACCCGCTGCCCTCAGTGTCGGCCCCTGCGACTTATTGATGGTCATCGCGAGGCAAACACTCACGGGGAACTGTACGCGCTTGAACTGGAACGGGAAGTTATGAGGTATGAGGGGAATGCGTGGTATAAATACTGCCTCGCCGACGCCACAACCCGTAAGAATTTCCGCCTCAATGGTGTGTCTGTGGAGCGAGATGACTTTAAGGCGGGTCCCGTTACACAACTTCGGAGGAAATAGGTTCCGAAGAAGCATAATCGGGACACCGACCTTCAGCTTGATGGTATGCGCTGGAAGTCCACTTGCTGACAGGGAGTTCAGAAATTCCACGGGATAAATGTGTGGTGGCGTCATCTTGATCGACAACAGTGTTTATCGAGTTGTAGTCTACTTCATTTCCCTCAATTTCTGAGAGAATGCATTCGTTAATTGCTGCAGCCTGATCATTTTTGGCCGTCAAAATGGCCCGCTCACACACCCGAGACTTCTGCTGGTGCGGTATACGACTGATGTCTCTGTACACACAGCGAATGAGTTCTTCTAAGCTGGATACCACTCTACCGAGAGACTCCGGAAGCACCACCTGTCCACCTCTCTCTTCTGGTAGAGTGCCTTCGCCAAGACTTAGAAGGACATCGGAGAGTTCTTAAGCACGTGCATTGCCGCCGAGCCGAGCTCTCATATTAATGGTCAAGCGCAGCGTACGAACTCGTGACCACAACGAAGATCATTTCAACGAAGCATTCACCTCGTCAGCCCTCGATCCTCGTGTCACCACGGGAAGCGTTTGCCGGAAATCGCCACTGAACAGAACTGTGACACCACCCATCAAATGTTCGTTCCTGCGGATGTCCTGCAGGGTTCTGTTCACGGCCTCAACTGCCTTCCTATTGGCCATCGTACACTCATCCCATACGATCAGAGAGCAATCCTTGAGCACGTGTCCCTTATCGCTGTTACGTGACACACCACAAACAGGCGTTTCGGCGCTCTCTAAATCGATGGGAATTTTAAACATGGCATGTGCAGTCTTGCCACCCGGAAGCAGTGTGGCAGCGATTCCCGACGACGCTACAGCAATAGCAATTTTGCCTTGCCTCCTGACCTCTGCAAGTATGCCTGTGGTAACAAATGTTTTTCCTGTTCCACCAGTAGCATCCAAGAAAAACATTTTACCCTGGTTTTGCCCAACGCTTTCAAGGACGGTGTCATAAATTTGTTTTTGCTCTGAAGAGAACAAAGCGACATGGTCATTTCGTATGGTGGTAATTTCGCCCGGATCGTAATTTGTCTCAGCGTTATACTCCCGATTTCCACGGTCTTAATGCGGTGATGGTTGGGGAGCTGGTAACTCATATTCGATCAGTGGATTGCCGCCGATAGAAATGACCACATCTTGAAGTGAACTGAGAAAGGTGTTCAGCACGCGTTCATCAGTTACTTCGACTTCGTCTCCAGTCGTCCTCAAAGCTCGTAGAAAATCTTCAGATAGATGATGGCGATATTTCTCCCACAAAGCTACCGGGTTCGCGACTCCTCAAAACACCAAGATGACGGCAAACAGATGGCGCATGCGGCTGGGACTGTCACTGACGCTCGCCTCCGCGAGGGTGTCATCCCAATTTTGGTCACCGTCGAGAAGGTGACGTGCTATGCAGGCTGCGCGGTAAGTGGGATACTCCACGCCATCAAATGTCCTCAGAAAGGCGAAAGACGTTGGGCCTCGGACAGTGTGAAGTAACAACCGCAGAAAATAGCATTCGCTATTATTCGGATGCACGGTATAAACCCTACCCAATGCGGTGTCCTTGAAAATTCCCGGAAAACCTTCCACAGCACCTCCTCGTCGACGTCGGTTAAATAAACCCCTTTGCTTGTCGTACGTGTAATATGAAGGCACCTCGTCATACGTAAGGGATTTGTATTACATCACATTTAAGTTTATAATTAGGTATACGACATGAAAATATATTAATTACCAAGCAATAATCACACAGATAAATACCGAACAAAAGTATTAACAGTCAATGTTTATTTTGTACTAACAACATGAAATTGATGAAGAAATGATCATCATCAATGAACATGACTTTTTTGTAATACGTTTTTTTTTTTAATTGTCTTCGTCAACTCTGCTCAAGATTTTGAGGGTTTTGTTGGAACTTGAATTATTCAAAACGAACTATACGATACAACCTTTATGAAGAAAATGCACACTACCATCTATGAATTTTAAGAATAACTAACTACTTACCTCGCCAACATGATCAAATTTAAATTATTAATTTCCAAAAAGTGTTAACATGTAACTTGATTTGATTTTTATGAAATCTCATAGATGGCGCTGCTTTAAAATTTTCTTTATACTACTAACATTAATTAAACTATGTTTCTCTGCCCAAGTTACTTAAATGGCGTAGTTTTTATAGTGTAAAGCTAGATAATAGCATGGCTTACTCAAAAACAACATTTAAATATGCATCGTTAGATTACACGCTGTCACAGAATGCGTAAGAAAAATATAGATTCACAGCTCCTCCCCCGTAGGTGATAGCGTGATAATATGTAGCCTATATGTTGACCCGACCTCTTAGTAATATTCATGCAAAATTTGAAGTAAATCCATGCAGTACTTTTTGAGATTAGCCCGGACATACATACAGACAAACAGACAAACAGACAAAAATTCTAAAAACTATATTTTTGGCTTCGATATCGATTGTAGATCACGCCCCAAGTATTCTTTTTAAAAAATATTCAATGTACAGTTTTGACTTTCCTACGATTTTATTATATGTATAGATTTGTTTAGGTGTCGCCTAGTGTTAATGGAAACTGGCAATAGGATACCAACAGATATTAATATATTATAGCATCACATAACTATTCCTATCTCTATACAGACCTCCAACACAATATAATGTTCAGGTTTCAAATCCTCATTGTTTCGTTTCTAACTGACAACCTGAATATTAACATGTTACTAGCCACTTTCCATTTAACGTTGCCTGCATTGTATTAACTTGATATAGCTTGTGCGATGGACCGAATTCAGTAATGGCTTAGGACGAGGTTAACAGTCATAATTGATTGTAATTTGTCTATAAATTGACCTTATGAATAATAAGGTCATGGATTATTATGGATATCATTATTCAAAAGGCCTATTTATAATGGCTATAACCGTGGGGTTTAGTTGCCATAGTTCTTGTGAAATTTTCTGTATTTATGTGATTGCGTTTGTTATTTTCATGATAGGTGCAAACTTTTTCAATAGTAGGTACAATAGATTTTATTACGTTTTCTATCGATCCTAAAGTTCTCTGATAGCACTGAAATCAAAAGCTAAAACTGTATCCTTAACTCCTCAGCTTTGTGTTTTGGAAACTAGTCAATCTAACTACCTACTACTAACTACTATTTATTGATAACAAGATTTGCTAGCCACATTGATTTGCAGATAAATATTCAGACAGTTATTTAGAGCGAATGCGTCTGAGACAATTGGACATGTTGGATTTGTATCCCTACCCATGATTCAGAAAATAACTTAGTGTAGAAATTTATTTTTACTTCAATAGGGCATGGTAATTCCTTAAAATGATCCCCACCTACATGAGAAAAGGAGATGTTTCAAAATGGGCCAGGTCTATGTACAGTAACTCATAAAAAAGAGAAAAATCCGTAGAATTCGGGAAAAATACAGATAATTCAATTAAATGTATACTGTTCTGGTAGTGAATTTATATTTATCAATTATATTTATCGACTTTCAACATGGCGTCTCACCGATTTAGTTACTCTGTGCTTAAAAACAATGACACTAAACCATAGATCGACCATTGATCATAGAAACAGAACTGTCAGCTGTCACAACAGTGTCACTTCTTCAGAAATAAACGTGTCAAACGTCATTAATCAATCAAAATGACAGCTTACCGCCATGACGGGTTTTTGTTGTGTGTTGCAATTTCAAGTGTAGTTTCTTGTGTTTACCAGCAAACCAAGCCATTTCAAAATAATTGGACAGTTGAGAACTATTTTAAATGAATTTCCCTATTTTTAAGTATAGTGTACAAGGACCTGGCCCAGGCTCCATACATTTAGAAACATCTCCTTTATTTTCGTTTTCGTCAAACAATAGTAGATTGTTGCATCGAGCGCAAAGTGAATTATTAATGCACGAGTGCATTAATTACTCACTTTAGCGAGGTGCGTAATCTACTTTTCTTTCAACTACCAATCTACCTACCGTGGTAAAATATACCTACTCAAAATAAAGACTGGCCGGCTACACCTAGTTGTACCCGGCTAAACCTAGGTGTAGCTGCACTTCGGTTATTAGCCGTGACACATACATTTTATATTCAACTTAATGGGTAACATTAGACCTCTGTGGTAAATTTATATCTAAATAAAAAACACTGCATTAATGAAAAACTGTGCAACCATGAGATTTCATATAACATTTCTGCACTGTTTTGGTTCTAAGCAAAAAAAAAATACGTCCTTTGTGATCGGTTTTGTAGTGATTAATGAAAACATTACTACGTAGTTGAAAGAAAATAACTTTTTCCTACCTGTTGCGTATGTGTCTTGTGAGGTAAACAACGAAAGTATACACAATACCTTTATTGCTAGCTGCGGTAGGTATATTTTCATGCAGAATTAATGATCTCTAAATAGCTACAACGAATATAATAGTTACCTGCGTACGTCTTCTAATATCAAGGAGAACAGAACATCAAAGTTCTATACTCATCATCAGCCCACAGCAGTCCACTGCTGGACATAGGCCTCTCTAATTGCACGCCGCGTCATTCAACTCGGTTCTTGGCAACTTTTAGGCCCGAATTGTATATGTCATCATCTGCCTAGCCTTTTCCCAACTATGTTGGGGTCGGCTTCTAGTCTAACCAGATGCAGCTGAATACCAGTATTTTACATGGAGCGACTGCCTATCTGACCTCCACAACCCAGTTACTGGGTAATACGATACCCCTTGGTAAGACTAGGTAGTTGTCAGACCTTCGGGCTTCTGACGACCCGTAACGACTGTCAAAGATCCACGAATGACAGCCGGGACCAACGGCTTAACGTGCTTTCCGAGGCACGGAGGGGTCTCGGTATGTAAAGATGGTCACCCATCCACAGACCAACCGCGGCAAGCGTAGCTTAACCTGATCGATCGTCTTACTTTTTAAACGGATCCCTATAAACTGTTCTGGAGATAACCGAAATATTTTCGAACGTAACGATTGTTTTGGTTTTTGTTTCAGAGTCATCCACCATGGTTGGGAAGGTGTTAATTTTCTTCGCGTCAGTAGTCCTGAATATCGGTAAGTCACTTTTTTTTATTAGCCTTTAGTATCCCACTGCTGGGCAAACGTCTCTCTACTTTCTCTGCCCAGAGCTGCCAAGAACTGCTAAGTCACATACAAGTTTAAAAAAATTAATAGCTATAATAACAATAATAAACCGAAAACCTCGCCGCCGTATCTCTACGTTGACGTCGTGGAGGGGCTTGCGCGTTCCGAACTCTAGGCCTATGCCGGAAGAGTTTACTTTACAGGAACAGGTCTAAGGTGAGGACCCAGACCTAGAGAGATACAGAAACCCGCAGGGCAGCATGTGGCGAGCTGTTGGGCAGTAGCGACCCCACGGACCCTATCTCCCGGGAGAAGTCTTGTCACCTCTGGCTTGCCTTTATTGGCCGGCTGGAGTGAACAATGATGAGGAACTGAGCTCCCACCTCATTCTTGCCTTTATTGGCCAGCTTGAGTGGAGATTCGCAAGAGCAAACGTGCTCGGAGGAAGGAAGTATTCCAGTAAGATGCTGGTAGAGACCTTGACCTTACTTCCGGGATTGTCCTGATAGTCGTGGAATACCTCTTCACTCCTCATAAGCACCTCAGGACATGTTGCCCACTTGTTGCTACGACACTATGTGCGACATTTCTCAACTGACAAAATGTTGGACTTTTCAACCACATCCTTATTATGTTAAACGAGAAAGTAACTCTGTCTGTCTGTTTGTCTGTTACTTTTTCACACCTTAACGAACTGGGTTGATTTGGCACACAGATAGCCAATGACCTGGTTAGAACTTAAGACTTTTTATCCCGGTAGTACGTTCCCGTAGGAAAATTTCCGACCTCCACTTGGGCGGAACTGCGGGCAAAGCTAGTGGTCCATAAATTAAATTAAATCTAATTTTTCACTATTCCTTCCAACCAGTTTGCACACAAAGAAAATAAGGAAACTTATTATAAAAAAGCAATCTGCAACGTCAGGTAATTTTTTACCCGTAGAACAATGAGCAGAAAACATAATAGGTACTTATATTTATTCACAAAATAATTACCATAACAGCCCAGTTCTGGAATGGCAGCGTTTCAATATTGCAGCCAGTGCAAAGTTTTAATTATGCCGCGAAATTAATTCGAGATCAAGTTTGGCACTCCCATTTGTGTTTGGTGCCTTTCATAAAGCTTCGTTTTAAATGATTTTTCGTATATGACGTCATGTGCAAATACCTACACGTACAATTGCTTTCATTTATTTTTAAATTCATTTCCAAGAAGTGGCTATAAATAGGTACTTTTGCTTTTTCAACTCCTTCTTAAAGTAGGTTGTTTAGCAAAAGCAATGGTTTGTACAATAATTGGTCCTTAGAGTCCTTAGAGACATCTTATTGGCCTTATTTTGAAATATTTATTTAGCGTAGTTTAAAACCAATCTTTAAGCGCTGAATTTTTATTTTTTACAGAACAGAATATTGTAAAACTAGGGGATAATACCAAAAGGAGTAGTAGTAACTTGTAGTAACATCCTCATTTGTGATGATACCAATAGGTCATTGTTGTAATCCGTCAATCAAGCATGGTGGTTGTATAGCAGTGGCGAAGGTACCATACAACTCGATTCCCACCGGCTTCCCTTCAGAACATAACCACTCTATAGTCAATTCATCATTGAAATTTTATTTTGGTATATTTTTTTGCTCCTGCCTACCTCTGTCATAAATTCACCCTTCACCACTGTTGTATAGCATTATCAGAACAGTAATAATTGTTGCAATAATATTAGGTATATATGTTCATCATAAATAGTGGAGAATTATAATGATAATGACAAAATTAAATTTAGCATCTTTCTCCAACAATCACATTTCCTCTAATGCCTCAAAAACGAGAACTTACAAAAAACCACAAAAGCTGCATTTAAGAACACTAACACCACCTCGCGTAACCGACAAACTTTCTCACAATCATAACGAACTCAATTAAACGAAGTAAGAAAGAAAAACAGTTTCCACTTCCCTTAGCAAGCGAGAGACAAAAAGGAAAATATGTCGGCTTTGGCTTAAGAATACAAAGGCTTAACCGCTTGTCATCTTCGACAGGCCTGATGGTCTAGTGGTTAGTGACCCTGAATGCTATGCCGGAGGTCGTGGGTTCGATTCCCACCCAGGACAAATGTTTGTGTGATGAGCTCGATCATTTGTTCTGTGTCTGGTTGTAATTTATCTATAATATGTATGTATTTAGAAATATATAAGTATGTTTATCAGTTGTCTAGTACCCATAACACAAGCTCTGCTTAGCTTGGGACTAGATGGCGTTGTGTGATAGTTGTGGAATATTATTGTGGAATATTATTATTATCTAGTGTAAATTGTAACAGTTAACCGGGAGGCTTTATGCTTTCTGAGTGATGAGGTACGAAACTCAGTTACAGAGGATTGTTATGGAATCAAAGCTTAATTTGTGGAAGCATTTAAAGTTAATTCAGCTAAGACTTATATTTAATCTCGAAAGTGCGTAATACAAATTGTTTTCTATCGGTGTATTCTGTTGTTGTAAACTAAACTAATTGTTGTTTGATGAGGTATTTACTTTAATTTAGAAAACTTATTTTATTTAAAAAAAAATGTTAGCAAGAAAAATTGAACCAATTGAAAGAGCGTAGGTTTAAATGCACTATTCCATTAAAGAATCAAAAGAACATTAAACTATCAAAAGTTATTTTATCAAATCATATTGGATCAAGTAGGCAGGCAACTGGGACCGCTGTCAAACTGAAACCGTGATCCCAGAGCCGTTTTTCATTAATTTTAGTCAAGCGACTATATAGTTTCCGTTTACCTGTTCAAAAAGAAAATATATTATTATAAAAAATAAATTATAAAAAATATATATATATACCTATATAATTATTATTTATTTAGCACAAACTAAAAGGCATATGATACATCAGATAAAAATAAAGATCAAATACTTCTGGACACGGCCCGCATTGTCCGGAGGTTCCTCTCTCTGGAGCCCTGACCGCCGGTAGCTTGGACCCTGTTCCCGATACCGGTGGGCTACTATTTTTTATATTTTTAAATGTTTTTCTATATTTTATATGCTAATATTTAAAAATATAATGTATATGTAAATAATAAAATAAAGGAAGATCAAATAAAAAGTGCAAAGTCAACCAAGCACAAACCACTACGGTACACTATTTAGAAGCATAAACCACTACCGTACACTATTTAGAAGCATAAACCACTACCGTACACTATTTAGAAGCATAAACCACTACGGTACACTATTTAGAAGCATAAACCACTACGGTACACTATTTAGAAGCATAAACCACTACCGTACACTATTTAGAAGCATAAACCACTACCGTACACTATTTAGAAGCATAAACCACTACGGTACACTATTTAGAAGCATAAACCACTACCGTACACTATTTAGGAGCACAAACCAGAACCGTTTGGGAAAGTAAATCAGAAGCAATACCATCACCACAATTGGCAAATGGTTTTAAGATCCCCTACGTTTTATGCTGTTAACTCAATTTTCTAGTTACGTGTCACATTATCCAAGGAAAAAAACGAATAACATAACTACACGCTTGTACAACCCGTAGGGTTAGACAGAGGTGAGCCTATTTTTACAACCACATTTCGCCAGTTTTGTTTAAGGCGCATATAATAGAGGGCTCGCCTATTGCCATCAACTGGGCACACGTTCAGACTAGAAGGAAGAAAGAAAGAAAGACAATACGTACGTACGTAATACGTTTATTTGCGGCAAACATGTTCGCAAAACGGCCATCGCTCAGCACACGACTACGAGCTGCTACTGAAAAATTCTGATTAAAAAACCCAATAACATTTAGCCCGACCTAGGAATCGAACCTCATGCTTAGCAGTAGCGCTACCAATAGACTAACGAGGCCAAACCAATAACTATACTAATATTACTATAAAATGATTATGAGCTTCCAATTCGCTGCGATGCAATTGTATCAAAAGTGATTAACTTTAATTGCATTGAAATTGAGAAGGTATTGATGATAGTATGAATGCCCATTTCAGAATTCAATTTCGAATTATAGGTGGTTGTTATTGACGTGGAAGATATCCTCGCAACACTTTGATTAATATCGAAATTCATCACACTGGTACCTACTGACTTTAGTAATATCTGGTGACATGGGACAAGGGCAGGAATATGACGAAGATGACATCCTCTTTCTACATTCTTTTTCTTTTATCACATCTGCATCTACACCTATATTAATAAAACTTATGAGTTATGTAGTATGTGTGTTATGAGGGGCCCATAGCTAAGTAACAACAGCCGCACGGGTCGATCGATCAGGTTAAACTACGCTTGCCGCGGTTGGTCTGTGGACGGGTGACCATCTTTACATACCAAGACCCCTCCGTGCCTCGGAAAGCATGTTAATCCGTTGGTCCCGGCTGTCATTCGTGGATCTTTGACAGTCGTTACGAGTTGTCAGAAGCCCGAAAATCTGACAACCAGTCTTACCAAGGGGTATCGTATTACCCAGTAACTGGGCTGTGGAGGTCAGATGGGCAGTCGTTCCATGTAAAATACTGGTATTCAGCTGCATCCGGTTAGACTGGAAGCAGACCCCAACATAGTTGGGAAAAGGCTAGGCAGAAATATGATGATGAGTTATGCCGTATGGGGCTGACTGCGAAGCCTGCGGGATAATTGCGTAACACACTAACAGTAACAATGGCTTTCATTTTGACAGTTCAACAACATTTGTTGCGTTATTTATATGTTGTTGAGCAGACTTTTTCGAACATATGAAGGAATGGATTAGCAAATTCCTTCAAAAAATGATTCAGATTGTAATTGAAAGTGTGTTAGATTGCTGTTCGTATACTTCTGTCAGTAAAAGTCATGGCTTTATTTCATTCTTGTTTATAAAACGAAATAAACGGACCAATGAAAATATTGTTAATGCAACTGGGGGCAAATACCGGGATGCAAATTTTCTACGTATCGGATAAGCTGGTTTTTACGTGAATGTGTAAAATACAAACTGTTTATAAACATTGTTCTTTATGTACTTCATTTGGACAGCTTTTATTTTGGAGAAATCGTTGAATATGGTTTTAATGTAAACTCTTTACCTTTGCACATATTTTAGTAACGTTTATTCCTGTAAATTCAGTTATTTTAGGGGATAATATTACTACAGCAATAAGGGAAATAATTCCATATTACTATATCCAAGCATTACAAAACTAAACAATATATTTTTGTTTTATGAGTTTTGCAACCATTTCGCCTATTGTGTCACGCCACTTTATACAATAATAATAATTTGAAAGTGACTCGAGCCAAATAATTTGAAAGTGGCTATATAGCTGGATCCAGCTATATAGCCACATTCAAATTATTTCTTCAACTTTCAGCGAACTACACAAAGATTATTTATCAAAACAACATTCTTCAAAACAAATTGAATTTGATTCAATTTGGGGTCGTCCTGACCACAATTGTAGCTTTGCTGAGATTTGTTGCGAGCAAGACAAATTGTTGACAAAGTAATAGAAAATGTGTACAAAAAACGTTGTAGATTACGTTTTTACTAACTCGTGGAGAAGAAAAATAATTGGGAAACACAAACATACTGATAGATCTCATAGTTCATATTCAAACTGGTAGGTACTCATAATTTGAAAGAAAAACTAGGTACTAGAATTATTCTAGTACCTAGTTTTTCTTTCAAATTATGAGTACCTATAGAATTATTATTCGTGTTAACTAACAGGAATAATAATTCTATAGAGAATCTTGTAAGTACTAAACTAACTAGTAAAATAGTCCATTTTTAGTTAAAAGACAGAATTTTGTATCAAAAAGCCAAAAGCCACCACCGAAAGAGCGTATTATTTCTTTACGAATTATTTAAATTCTTAAATATAAATCAGAGGTAAAATCAACAAAACATAAAATAAGTAACAATCTAAAATTAAAGTAGCCGACATAATGACGGACAGAAACGTCAAAATGAGAACAAAAAAGAATCATTACATTTTTTTTGTAAAAAACAAACCCGGTTTTGTTTACAACGATACTCATAAACGCATCGGTCTGCAGAAATTTTAACGAGTCCACAACTACATTTTGCTGTATTTTTTTTTTCGTACAATATTATTATACCATTGCAATGGTGAAGTGGTGCAATATGTTGGTTCAGACCTTTGATGTGCGCGTTTGTGAGATGAGCGGGATTAATGAAACCCTTGAAGTTCTTTGGGTTTTGCCGATTGAGTTTTATTTATTTTGTGTTGTGTTAATTTAATGGTGTTGTTCCTGTTGACAGCGATGCGGACGAATTCTTTGATGCCCTATGATTGTTTTGCTTATTTTTTCATATAAATGTACAGACGCCAGCACATCAACCTACTACAATCTGTCAGATTTCTGTAATAGATTTTCAACTTTATCGCTAAAGCATAAGGTTCAATGTTGATTGGGAAAATTTGACAGTTAGGTGTAGGTTGATGTGCTGGCGTCTGTACATATTATTATAGTTTATATGTTAGCTTATATTATGTAAATATTTACAGAAATTATTAAATATAAAGCCATTTGTACATCACTAGAATGTTAATAATTATAACGTAATCAAAATAATAAATACATACTCGTACACGACTATGGTATTGATTCTATTGTGCAAAGTTTTGACTAAAATAATATTAGGTACTACCTACGGGCTGTAAGTTTAGAACAATCAAACTAGATTAGGTGACAAACTTCAACGGGAGTTTGAAAGGACTTAACTCGTTAAGAAGCGCTAGTTCAATCTAGTTGAATAGAACTTAAATCCTTCTTCTCTCTTCTTATGTTACCGATGAATACAAAACTGTTATCTTTTATTTTGGGAACAGCAGAATTACTGATTCCGTTCCGCTGATTTATGGATGATTTTTCAATAGTCAGATAACTTTTATTTGAAAAATAAATTACAGTTTGACATAATTATTTCCTACACTAAAGTTGTCAAACCGTCATATTTATTCCACCTATTAAATATATTAATGCTTTATCTAAAAAAATCCTTTAGCACATTAGTAAATTGTTTCCTTTTAACCTTGTAAAAGATATTTATAAATAAACACAGCTGGTTAACTTGAACCAACATCATCATAATGCCACTTACAACAATACAAAAAATCCGGCAATCTATTTCCAGTCAACACCAAATACCTCTCCCCTTTACCTCACCCCAATCTCATTAATTATGTATCTCATACACATAACATAACGTATAATTATATATGTATCAACACATAGGAACTCTTTGTACTTAAACATAATGACGAAATATTATTTCCGCAAATCCTTTTGAGGTTCCAAAATTGGTCCTTGGATAAGTTTCGACTTTGTTATATTATTAAGTAGGAGAGAATTTTGTTATAATGATATTATTATTATGGAATTGTGTGGAGCATCCCACGTTGTTGCTTTTAACTTGAACATAATATGTTAAAGTTTATTCAGACGGCCTTTGAAGGGTATAGTCAAAATTGACATGTTTTCAAGAATCATATTTTAAAACAACTGACGCATGACATGGGTTTTTCTATCCATTTAACTTGTCCAGTAGTATATTACAATAGGCTGAGTTCATTGATCGATCTAAAGATGAAGTAAGTACAGTCAGCCTCAATGTTTGTACAACATTTATAACAGTTTGGGTATTGAATTGTAGCCACAGATTGATTTTTAGACAGTCAAATGAATTCTGGTCGATGTATGTATACATATTTTTGAGACTGATTGTATGTACACACGGCTACACATCAAGTTACACATTTCCAGTTTTAGCTGACCTCGGATTGTATAGGTTTTTCGTAGAATCAAAAGTCAGCTTATAGTGGTTATGTATAGCTTGATGTGTAGCCGTGCGTACATCATAGCTTCTAATCCAATTAGCCTAATTTGACGCATTAATTCCAATAATCGTAGTACGTAATCAGTATGTACTATGTAGGTTATGCTCAATCTGATTGACGCTCAAACATATTCCATTGATTGTCTATGTCTACTTGCTATCTCTAAGACTGATCCTATTTCGATTTACCAACTTACACACGGCTGGATCAAGGAGTTTTTTTTAAGTCAAAACAATTTAAAAAAATGCTCCATGTGGTGACAGGAATTATCTATCATTAAATTGTTCTTTCCTACATCAAACTTTATTTATTTTATTTTATTTATTTTTCCAAACAAAACACTTGAATTTTTTTGTTTGTTTTATCGTCATGAGATATCGATACCTATCACGTTTATGGAGTTTTGCTAGATAATTTAATTCGATACTGTATTCAATCCACAGGACGATAGTTGAGTACAAAGCAGGAATTCTTTGACAAAAAACTGCGACTATGAATTTTAATGAAGCTTCTTATCACAATCGACAGAAATAGCCACTATTTCAATAACGGTCAGTAATTTATAGGAACCCGTTTCTCACAAAGTGAGACATCACACACAGGTGGTTCTAAAAACGCGTTATTATATTTTCCCTCTATGATAAAATGCTCGTCATTTTTCACGTCAATTCCTTCATACGTTTCTTACGGCGAGTGACACTGATGTATGAACACGATATATTTCAGTAACACCCTGTGCACCAGCCTTAATCGAATACAAATACTAGAAATTGGTTCCGAAATTACCAATTGGGTGTGTGATTAAAGACGTAATCCTTATTCCAGTCTTATTTATATTCGTTTTAAATTACGGTATAATGTAAAGGGCATTATTTTATAAGAACTGTTGCTAAAAGCTTTCAAAAGTGGCGAGGTTTCTAGTAACAGTCACACTAATATTATAAAGGTGAAAGTTTGTGCGTGTATGTTTAATGTTTGTTACTTCTTCACGCTCAAACGGCAGTACCAATTTTGATAAAATTTTGTATGGAGGTAGCTTACACCCTGGATTAACATAATTATAGTCCAATTAGACACGTTGATTTTCGCATTACTTATTATTTAGTCTAATTGACACCATACATGCTACTGACTATCCCGACCGTGTTATGCATTGATGTAAATACCTTGAGCTGATAAGCTGTAGGCTAGTAATGTAGTAGGTTCTGTTTTTGGTGTTAAGGTAAGTACCTATAGTTTGTGGAGTATGATTATAAGCTTAAACTACTCAAAAGTACGCACTTTCAATTGATTTATACTAAGCTTTACATGTTTCCCGATTCTGACCCCTTTTCCATTATAATAAAGCTCTGATTTCATCAGCAGTTAGTAGGTAAGCTTGGTGTTCAATGCTTGTGCCATAACAATGAGAAGCATTGTTGGCCCCATTGTGGAACAGTTACAGTCTGACATTCATTGCCAGAATCTTAACGTCTGCTCTAGAGTATGACGCATATAACTTTTACTATGTATCTGAAATCCACTGGCACTCATACTTAATGAACTGGATATCCACAACGCTGCTTGGAAAATAAACATTATGGTAGCAAATACTTCCCGAAAATAATTAATTCATAAGATCTGCATCTACTACTAAAATCAAATGCAGATCTTTCATCTGTATACCACAAATAAAAACAATATTATTCACGAAAAGAAACTTAGAGAAAAACAGAAAGCATTTCCAATGAGCTTCGCCTTCAAACTGCTGAAAAAACATTGCACACGAAATAACACATTGGCACACTCATACGTAATTCATTAAAACATTCATTCCGTTTTATGTAAGATAGCATACGGAAACCATTTGAACTAAAAAGTGCTGTTTTTTTTTTTGTGCAGCAACTTGTTTTTATTACACATCGTAAAAGAATCTCTCTTAGCCAGTGATAAAAGCGCAGTGGTAGGTAAGTAAGCAAAGATTGGAAGACCTAGAGGCGATGTTCTTTTGTTTTAGAGTGGGTGCCGCTTTATCATCATCTGTCTTAGCTTTTCCCAAGATATTGGGGTCGGCTTTGAGTTAACAGATGCAGCTAAGTACCAGTATTTTATATGGCGTGACTGCTTATCTGATCTAAACAACCCAGTGCGTGCTGCTAGCGCGAGAGTGAAATTATTTTCATCATTCGAAATGGATGGTAAAACTCATTGAGCTTATAGTCTTATAATGAACTGTTTGTTTTCCTATTTTTGTAATATTACCTCTCGAACTAGCGAAGGCTGGTAGACCGCTTTGTACGTTATCTCTTTTGCTGGGTAAATCTGTTGGGGGCGTTACGTTAACCCAAATTTCACTTGTCCGAAGAAAATTTACCCGAATGTTCGTTTGACCGATGTACGATAGGTAGAAAGAGTAATTATTAAGGTTGGAACGAACAGTGGACTGGCTTTCCATGATCCCTTGGAACCTTTTAGGATAAAATAGTCACAACACGTGATAGGTTACTGATGTTTTGTCTTTTGCGCCGTATGATAATTATTTGTCATCTAAATACTAAAGAAAATGCTCCCATTTCGTCATTTAAATCCCAATAATAAAGAATAGTTAGAACTATTACGAAACAACCAGCGTACTGGAAGACGTAGCGTTGGAAGACCTCTCATAAGATGGACCGAAGACCTTGTGAAGGCTTCAGGAATCCGCTGGATGAGGGAAGCACATAACTGGTCGAAGTGGCGGTGCTTGGGGGAGGCCTATGTTCAGCAGTGGACGTCTTTCGGCTGAAATGATGGTGAACCAGCTTGATAATTACAAACACGATCTTCCTGCCTCCATAATTTACACGCCTCACCGAGGCACGTCCCACATAGGCACAATACACCGCAACCACTAGTCGGACCCAAATGACGTCACTTCATGCATTTTAATGAACACAGAGCATCGTCCGTATGCAAACAGACTGAATACGTTGCTCTACTGTTTTCTGTATTAAGGAACTTTTTACTGTGTTTTATTTTCGGTGTTGAGTACGAATTTGTATAGAGGAGATTTACACCCTTATTAACATGTCAGTGCGACGTAATGAGGGTTCTTATAGTGTACTAGTTTTATTTGAATGCTATGAAGAAGCCTTGTTCTAGTTTGCTTTCGTCTCAGTGTCGTAATAATCATGTATGTTGATTTTTTTCTATTCAGAGATTTTCTTATTTATTCTAAAAATATACTGACAGGTAAGAGGCTTAACTTTGCAAGAAATATTTTACTTAATAAACTCTATTTTCATTCATTATAATGTATATTTATAGTAACAAGTGTTTTTGTACGTACGATTATAAAAGACAGACAACAATGATCTACCTTCGCGTCTTACTTGACTTTTTCTGAACAAGTACTTAGAAACACTTCTTTCGTCGCTTCAAGTTACAGTTCTGCGTACTTTAGAAATATATTTATGTCTGTTTTACTTGGAGACCGACTGAATTTCGTTTTCTGTTTTCGACAATTTCCTAACCTAGCCTCTGTAAAAAAAAACAATATTCGAACAGTCTTCTGCTTCGTATATTTGATAATGCACACTTGATAGTATTATAGAGGTATGAGGAACGGGGTGTAAAGTTCACTCATACTCTATAGAAAAGGGAGGTGTCTGGCGGGCAACTGCCCAATGATTCATGTCGGGCCGTTGTATCTATGCTAGTTGCGCGGTAAACTCTGCTTGCGAGATGCAGGATTTGCGTGACGTCAGTATGACGCGTTGTGCACATGTGGCGTTATAGATACCGCTACAGTATGTTAAGTATCAAATAATTACACACTCTTATACACAAAACCAAATCAAACAACTTAGAGACACCTCACGATAGTAGCTTCAAAGCTTCCACCAATCAATAATGACTTGAGTTACTTAGCAAGGAGCCTTTTAATTCGGATTATAACAACTTCGCTTGTTACGTCTTTTCGGTTTTGAGGTAATTAAATACTCGTACTATCTTCAAATGAGATTTCAGAAAATTTAATTTTCTTGCTTTTTGGGAGTTTAGAAGACAAAAGTTTGGAGACTTTAGCTACTTAGAAAAGGTTTTGTCCTTATTAATATAAGTTTCGTGAGACCATAATTATGTTTATAAAAGTTTACAGTTCTTCTTATGTACCTATTTATTTCGGGTTTTTGAAACTAATTTCAAACTCGAATGAAGTTCAGATATGAGACCATTAATTTATCAAAACAGTAACAAACTTAAATAAATCTAGGAATATGTTTAATGAATGTTGTAGAACTAGACCTCAATTCGCTGATTTTACCAGAGTCAGAAATCTTTTATCCGTGGAATAAAACTGGCGTCTGACAGTCTTAGTATGGAGAAAATGTCGAAAAATAATTTATTAGCAGAATGAGACTTATACCTTTACTATTGGTCGAATTCACCCTAAACAGAAAAAAAACTAAGTATTTACCTTCTGGAATCTTTTATAGCAATTTATAAAAGGCTAGAGTTGTTTAACAAGACTAATTATAAAATTAGCGTCATATTCTATGATAGCATCAAACTTAAAACTTCGACCAACAGGGACTAGTTTCAAGTTACCTTGGCGCCATAATGTACTTTACACAGCAGTAACAACGATCGTCGGTTTTCCAAAGCAACAATATAAAAACACACCAAGAAAAAATCCTCTATACAATTTTCAACTTTTCCAGTATAAAAACGAGGAGATATTACCTGTGTTCACTCTGTTTATTTTTGTTCAGCCAAGCTCAGCATGCTGTACTAACGTAAATCCCACTATCTATATGTAATAGTATTTTGTTTGTTTGCAGATGCATTGCTTGTCTCCAACACACATGACTTGGCCAATGTTGACGCAACGGGCACGAAATATCGTCTCAGCACGTAAGTTTGATTATGGACTTTATTTTTAGAGCATAAGGAACAATTTACAGGAGAAAAGTGCAGGAGTCAGCAGAGAAAATGGGAAGCCAAGATTCCCATTTTCTTTGCAACAAACTCTCAGTCGAATTTCAACTTTATCCATATAAGTTAAAGATACTATTTCGCGTATGTGACAATATTGTACCCTGTTTGTTTCTGCAGGGTCAACAAAATGCAAAATTGAAAGTTACGTTCATTATTTAAAACTGCTTTTTTGCGTGACGGAAAGGAGAAGCTATAATAATAAGAATGAAAAGTGAAAAAAAAGTAATATGGTTTCATATGAACGGTTTTGTGTGAATTTGAAATCGCATCCCGTATTTTTTCCAGATAGAAGTGAATTATTTCGTCTCTGAAGGAATTTAATTATAGGATGGGGAATAAACACTGCATTTTATGTTTGCGGTGTCTGTTATATTAGGAATCGATGCAGGGACACGGATCGTCTACTGCACTAAGGTGGTAGGTACTTGTTAAATGATAAAGTGGTGGAGTAAATCAGTTCTCCTTCTAAATGGACTGATGAAAATAGTCGGCAATTTTTTTTTATATGGTTGTCAAAAAGTAAATGAACATACTGCCATCAGCCGGGCACAAATCCACGCTCTGAGCTGTTCCGGAGCAATTTCTAATGGCAAACCCAGTAACACATTGCCCGACCTGGGGATCGAACCTAGAATCTTACGCTCAGCTCTAACATAGTTAAGCTAAGGTCCTCTTTATATTCAAACCTCACTGTTGTCTATAGTGTTGCCCAGTTGATGATTAATCTATCATCTCACGTCTCGCCATTACTGTTGTGGTCTGCCCTGATATCGCTTTTCTGGGTGAAAAATCCACTGAAACATAAAAATCAATAAGATCATTAAACATACACAAAATATAAACAAAGATTAAAGGAAAATAACATTTCCATTGTGCTTTAAAAGACAAAAAACATAGCTTTTTTTTTATTCTGAAACTGCACAAAGAAAGCCCTTTTGTAAGCAGAACTTTTTGAAGATTTCTAACACTTGATATACAAAGGGGAATGATTCTTTTGATGTAAACTAAGTTGTTTGTCAGATAAAATCATTTTTAGCCACCTTGGTCATTTAAATATTCGTGCCTCGGAAAGCACGTTAAGCCGTTGGTCCCGGCTGTCATTCGTCGATCTTTGACAGTCGTTACGGGTAGTCAGAAGCCCGAAAGTCTGACAACCAGTCTTACCAAGGGGTATCGTATTACCCAGTAACTGGGTTGTGGAGGTCAGATAGGCAGTCGCTCCATGTAAATTACTGGTATTCAGCTGCATCCGGTTAGACTGGAAGCCGATCCCAACATTGTTGGGAAAAGGCTAGGCAGATGATGATGGTCATTTAAATATTTGCTGTACCCGCGGTTCTGTTCGTGTAGACTTATATTATGTACTAAAACCTAATTAGAAACATGATATCTGTAAGGTATGAAATAAAAATTAGGAAATTTATAACCACACAGACAGACATACCGAGGAGCTTGTGGGTTGTGGAAGTCAGATAGGTAACCACTCCATGTAAAATACTGATATTCACCTGCAACCAGTTAAATTCAACAAAGCCGACCAACATCCTTCTTAGTTATTTTTAATCATGATCTGGCAGTTTGAATAATTTACGCGGCCTACCCAAATGTCCTTTCTTTGGTATTGTTCGTCGAATTGTTGAGCTCCTCAAGTTCTGAGTTGAGTTGCACGATTTTTGACAAATGCGTGCACTGACTGGACAAGTCCGCTCAATCTGTGTGGTTCTTTCCTCAAAAGACCATTTCAGACGCCAATCTATATGGTCTTCACAATGATCTGATCAAGATTTTGTCTGGACTTTAAAAGAGATTGTGACCTCTGAGTTTGTGTCGGCCTTTCTTCTCAGAATAGTCAGATAGGAAACACCGACCTCGTCTAGCTTAAAAAAAATATGATTGACGTGTAAAAGTATTTGTACAAACCTATTTACAGAAAATAAATCATTTAACATGGTTGGGAAAAGACAAGCAGATGATGATGAAAACAGACAGATAGTCGTAACAATTATAAAATCTATGTTAAAATATCACTTTTTGTGTCTTGTTAAACGTCCGCTTAGCTAATAAATATTCGTTTTTAAAAGTAGTAAAGTAGGCGGAGAAAGTAACAATAGGAGTTCGATACTCATCTGTGTAAAGATTTAAGGACGTACAACTAGCGAGCGGACGGTGTGAAAAAAACAAAAAAAACATGCGGGCTGCTCACAGCTCCATTCTTGTGAAAAAAAGATGTCTGTAAGTAAGGATATCGTCAATAATGTTATTTTCACATTTACAGTATGATCCCGTTCATTAATCTTTAATTTCCTTCTCACGAGTTTCTAAGAAAAGAAAAACAGCGTCATTAATAAGTATCTTGTAACGATACGGAAGACAAAGGGAACCTCGTGTCACGAAAAAACGATTAGTCAGTGGACGAGTTTGATAGTAATGCTGAGCTGCCTAAGAAGCGGCAATCGTCGCTTGAGTAGACCTTTAATGCATTTCAGTAACGTAAAATAAACACATTTCCATTAATACCCTGAACACTATCCAGCAAAACATTTAAAGTGTGTAATGGACTATAAAACAGAGCACGGAATAAAATCCTTTTCGCTCGAACGCTAAAACTTTTCTACACAACGGTACCAGCCTGTAAGCCGATTGGAAAAAGTTTCAAACTCGCCTGTGCTTGGTAATAGGATTTACCTAGGTTCTAGATCAAATATTGTGATTCCTTACTATTTGTTAAAACTTTGGACTTATTGACAGGAACTAATACAGTTTTAGAAAGATTGGGTATTTACTTCTATTAGTAAGTACAGAACCAAGGGGCCCGTGGCTAAATAATAATAAGGTTAAGCTACGCTTGCCGCGGTTGATCTGTGGATGGGTGACCATCTTTACATACCGAACCCCTTCGTGCCTTGGAAAGCACGTTAAACCGTTGGTCCCGGCTGTCATTCGTGGATCTATGACAGTCGTTACGGGTAGTCAGAAGCCCGAAAGTCTGACAACCAGTATTACTAAGGGGGGGGGGGGGGGGGTATTACCCAGTAACTGGGTTGTGGAGGTCAGATAGGCAGTCGCTCCATGTAAAGTACTGGTATTCAGCTGAATCCGGTTAGACTGGAAGCCCACCCCAACATAGTTGAGAAAAGGCTAGGCAGATGATGAGTAGGTACAGAACCACGTCTGTATGCTCCGATAGCCGATAGGTAGAGGTACTATGCGTACATTATCGCCTTGTGCGATAAGACCGCCCTTTGTATATCAGTTTACAATACGTTTGTCTATATGTGGAGTAAATAAAGTGTTAAATAAATAAATTATAGAGTAGCACCACATTTCGCCAATTATATTATAACTCCTGGAACAGGATGGAAACCTGCTGCCATTAACGGGAGAAACTCAGACTCCGGGCTGCTACTGAGAATTACCTCATGAAAAACTCAATAACTTTGAGTCTTACTATTTTATTTAAAGATCTGCTTATTTCTTCAGGGAATACAATTGTTATTAAAGTTCGCACTTTAATAACTATTGTATTCCCTGAAGAAACATATAACAACGTTTTTTACTGAGACATATAAAATAAATCATAACATCGCTGTTATGATTTATTTTATATGTCTCAGTAAAAAATTTGGGAGCAATACGGTACTTTCAGCTATTTATAAAGTGTTGATCTTTTTTTTTTTTTTTCATACCCAATTTTTCGATGCTATCCTATATTCGTTTGTGTATATTCATTTTTTTTTGTATTAATTCATTAGGTATTAATTGTTATTTGCTTACTTATTAATTTAATTTACAGAAATAAATGTATTTTCTAACAAAGAATTTTCTGTTTTCAGATTAAAGCCTCAAAGATTAGAGAATAACGGTAAGTCTCTATTAAACTAACAATGGATTTTGTTCAAAGCTTTATTATCTTCTAATGCTCTATCAATAAATTGAATCCCAACATTCGTTTACCACGAGAAGTATTAATAGCAATGTCGTCCAAGATATGGTCTTTGGGAAGCCTAGTTTTATTGCAGTCACTGTTTCTGGGCTTAGACAGAACAAAAATTGGCCAGGGACAAAAACCCGCTATTTAGTTTTTTGATTTCTACATTTCGAACAACTAATCAAATTCGAAATTAAAAAACTGAGCGAAAAATAAAGGGAATTTATAGAATTTGTCTCAAAAAAAAGAAAACTTAGGACCTAGCACTATGAGTCACGGGTAAGTAATTCCATACAAGACAAAAGAAAAAACTTTGAAGTATTCATAAAAAAAACCCCTTTGTCAAAAGTTTGAAGATCTCTTTCTGAAGTAAGTATATAAAAGAGGATTGTGGAAAATATCTTTGTAATACTACAAAGCATTGCTTTCTAGAAGAACTTTACTTGAAGTTTGATAGCTGGAAAAAATTACCAATTAATTTTGTGGATACGAAAGTTTTTATTAATGTTTTCCTGTAGTGAAAAATCGTAACACCATTACTGCAAACGTCCGCGTCTGTCGTCACACGACACAATATTGTTTACACATGCTGTTACGGTTCTTGAATGTTCGTCTGTCGCATCTTAGACAGCCTCACAGTGAGGCTGTCTAAGAGGTGGTAGTGAGGCCCTCACTACCACCTCGCTGACCAGCTAATACTTTTACATAGGTAAGCTACTTTTAGAAATAATTCGTGATGATTCGAAAAAGAGGAATTGTTTTCGGTTTGACTGATATTGGGTATTTTTGTTACAATTATGTTACGTGCGTAGTCTCGCCACATAAGATCTATTCAATAATATTACTACATTTTTAAAATAGCTCTACTTCCAAGTGTAAATCGAAGTTTAAACAACATCAAAATCATAACCCACAATGGTGCACATCGCATTTTTCACCTAGGAAAAATTTCGTTCAAAATTCACCATAGGCTTTTAATCACGTAAAAAGACACGACATATATCCTTTATCTATAGTGAAAACCAAATTTGACAGCAGTAGGAATTTATTACATGAAATTTTATTCTCCCTTGAACTGCTAAACTTTAGCAATCTAGGATAGAAATAAATAAGTTCTTGGTACTGTTAATACAGACGCCAGGACATCAAGTTACTACAATCTGCCAAATTTCTTTAATAGATTTTCAACTTTATCGCTAAAGTATAAGGTTCAAAGTTGATTGGGAAAACTTGACAGTTTCGGGTAACTTGATGTGCTGGCGTCTGTACCTACAGAATTTGGTCTAGGTCGAAACTGTAAATAGAGTAATATTCTGTAATGTAGTTACAACGTGGCGTCGCATCGGCTCCGGTAACCTTTGTTAAGTGTTGGTCTTATGAGCATGTATACGCATAGCCACATATTGTTATACCCTTGAGTACCTATACAAAGCCAAATTAACTAAACGGAAAAATAAATATTTGAAAAACAAAATAGAATCGCATGTTGTATTACTAGCCAATAACTGACCAAAGCTGCAGGATTAAAACCTCATTTCATGCGGAGAAAGAATAATTATTGATCAACACGGTTACTCATTGGTGTGTTGGCGGTTACAGGCTATTGTCCGCATTTCTATATCTCTATGTAGGCACATGTTACATAGAAATCAAATGTCTAATAGGTACTACATACCGGTCAGCTTTCAGACAGAGTAGCTACAATCTACACTGAATTAAAATTATTCATGTCTATAAGTCTTAGGCCCGACTGCATCACAACTCGCTAAATGCGTTTAAAGATAAACGTATTTAAAACATAATTCTGTCATCTGCATACTGCTGTCAGAATCGGAACGATGTTTTAAATACGTTTAGCGTTAAACGCATTTAGTAATTTGGGTGCAAGCGGGCTATAGTCTATTAATCTTTTTACTAATTGACCCCACTGCAGAATCAACCCAATATTCATTTTGAAAATTGACATTGGAACGTGCAAGTGTGTATAAATTCTGAAACGGCTTCGTATAACTCTCAGGTCTATAAAAACAAGTATAATTTTCTCTAACTTTAAATATACCTAGATAAAAAACAAACCTAACCAAAACACCTAAAAAGATGAGCATTAAGAAGATCAACATAAAACTTCAACAGTTCCGCCGTTGATCTACCTTTAAATCCGTATTTGCATTTTCCCCGTCTCAAGTCTGAAGCCAGTTTGAACTGCATAAATCTGGTTAGATCCAGCGGGAGCCGAATTTTGCCGGTCATTACAGAATCAACGTACGAATGACGAACTTTATGGCAACTTGAAAGCAGTTGATTTTCAATTGTTTGTGGTTTTATGGAACGTAAAACAAATGCAAGCGGTTTAGTGTTTTGTTCATTGGGAAGGAAAATTTAAAGATTTTATAGGAAGCAGTTAAAGGAAATGATTTACCAAAACTGGAACTGTAAAAGATTTTAAAGAAGTTAGTTATATGTCCGCTTGTAATTCATTGAATTACTCTTTGGAGCAGAGTTGAATCCTTGTCTTAAAAATAAATATTCAATTAATTTTACTATAGAAAAGCTAAATTAGTACGTATTCTACCTCGAAGAAAAAAGAAAAATAAATACTAGACGTTTCAAGCATTGAGGCGGGGCTCATCCTTGTGACACAAAACCTAAGTCGCCTTAACGACATCCACAAAAAAAAGGTGACACTATCTCTGCAGAAAATCATCAGAGTTAAATATTTTTCTAGAAATCGACAAAAAACCAAACCTAATAGTAATAACTTATGAATAAAGTCCAACGAATAAAAAGAAACTCATGGTTTTATATTTCGTTGTAATTATGATATTTTCTGCAAAAAATATGAGACTTCATAAAAGTTAAAGCTATCGGAAAACTGCCTTAACAAAAACACAAAGATATAATGTCAAACATACATAAAATGCAGTTTAGCGTAAAAAAAAAAGTTTGCGAAATATTCAACGTAGCATAACAATCGCTACATTTATATATTCGAAAATTCTGCGCTCGCTACCGGCAAACGGCCAATCAGAGAACACTAATCTCAGTTAGTTAGGATAAGCGGATAAGCCTTATGTTATTATCGGAAACACTTATCATTTAATCAAACAATGGCAATTGCGTGATTACAGTTAATTTAAAATCATTTTAATTACTTTTTCCGTAATTAAGGTTTACTGTGTACTTGAAATGGTACGAAATAAAAGTATTTCCCGGTTTAGGGGTAATTAAATAATTCATGATTTATTTTATTACGCTTTAGGCAGGAATTATGACTTAATGCCTTATTTTCCACAGCTTTAAGAATAAAAGAAAACTTAATGCACGTAAATGTTAATGAAAAGCTCATAATTCTTTTAAATTAATCATTAAGAACATTTCGGCAGTTAACTTTTTATTAAGAACCTCGATTTACATTTTAGGAGGGCTCATAAGTCATATCACTTGAGTGTAACATTTGAAAACATAACTCTTCTTCTGGCAGAGTGACGGACGTTTTTACCCGACTACGCCAGAAGTTCTGGCGTAGTCGGGTAAAAACGTCCGTCACTCTAAACCACAGGCTTACATGGAACATCTAGCATAAATAAATACCACCAATTTGTTCAGTAAACGTCACTGTGTTCCAAATTTATGCGTGGGCACAATTACTACGCAAACGAAATTAGACAGCGGACTGTCGTAGTGCCGTATTGGCGTACTGGCGTAGTTATGGGTAAGCGCACACAAAACATTGCGTTTAATATAGTATGCGTAGTACGTGTAGTCGTGTACTGTGCGTTTAATTTTAATTCCGGTGACAGCAATGGCAACTCTTCAATTGTTGAAATAGTTTCAGCAGTGTAGACTTTATAAACTATCTGAAGTAGAAACACAGCCTGTAAACACTTTTAGCTTTGCCGTAGTGGGACATAATATATGCATACACATAACACTGTATGTACCAGCCAAGAACATGACGTACTGGTCTCAACAAAAAAGAACACGTTTTCAAAGATAGATAGAATAGTAATAGGTACCTATTGTATAAATACATAGGGCCACACAAAGGGCGGTTTATAGCTAAAAGCGATCAAAAGTGGTATAAGCTAAAAAATAATACTCAAATGATTAAACTGAAATTTTCTACGTGTGTATAAACGCTAAACACCAAACGCATTCCCCCATTTTGCACTACCAAGACCAACTATCGTAAATTCTTGGTCCAGCGATCGTCAGCGCCATTCATGCGGTCGCCAAACCCATCGTGTGTGCGACGAACTTAATGGTTTCCACAGACGTGAGATATTGCATATTTCTCTCAAGGCAAACGCAATGAGACATGTCGCAATGTACCCGAATGGGACATGAACCACTGTAGCAGGTTTACTGTCAAAAGTGAAATATGTATATGGTGTTTGCTACGGGGGTAATTTTTTTATAATTCGGTGCTTTTTGTGAGACGGTTTTATTGGAATACAATTTAATTCAGGTCTTGATTGAGAGGATTCACACATTCAGCACAAGTTTCGCCATTAACATAGTATAATGAGACCAAAAATAAGGCCATTAGTCGCAGTGCATTAGTCGTTTAATTGGGGATCTCCTAAGTCCATCAGTATTTCGGTTGAATTTGCAACCTTTACCTAGCGCTTATTTTTTGCCTCACATCAGTACCTACTAATAATTTCAGAATAACTATAATTAACGAATCATCTCCATCATCAGCCCACAGCAGTCCACTGCTGGACCTAGGCCTCTTCAATCGCATCGTTGTAAAAATATTGGCCAGCCAGAAAGCGGACTGATTGCCAAAACGGTCAAGACAATCGCTTTTAAAGCGTTTCTTATTTCTACAATGTCAAGAGGATTAACATAAGCCGTTCGGTAGCTTAATGTCAATCCAATACATTTTTGACTTTTCTGTCATCGTTATCTCTGATAGAATGTCAGTATCGCCACTTATTGTGGCTTTAAATCCACCTCAAGCGTTTGTTAAGGCGCTACCTCGCAAAACCAAAACCCTCGAAAACCTACTAAGCGAGCGAAAGTGATGCTATTACTTTTGAAACGCAAAAGAATAGTGATGGCTATAGTATGCGTGCGCTCGGAATAAAAGGACGTATGTGCCAAAACGAATTTACTCCTTTTTTAACAAAATAAATGAATTAGGTAAATTTAAAACTACTTTGAGTAAACTTTGATATGATAATTCTATATGTTTTAAAGTAAATTCCATTGAATAACTCTTAAGCGTTACGCCGCACAGTGGGCCCATACTGAAAATTAGTGGACTTAGGCAACAAAGTTCCAATATCGATGCGATTTTTTTTTATATGACGTGTTATGATATTCCTGACAACTTTTATTCTTATAACATTTCTTCTAAAGTTGATAGTTTGTCTTGAAAAAAATTAATTAGATTATTTTGTATGGAGCGAATCACGTTTAATTTTTTTTCTTCAATTGTACTAATATGTTGGGTGTGTGGCGTGAGTATATGATAGCTAGGGTCATTCTCTATCCACGAAAAAAAAAACAGCGCCGGCCATCTGCGGCAGCGCGAGTAATCATTCGGTAAAAAAAAAATGTTATGTAAGATTTTTTTTTGCCATTTAAAATAAATTCAAAGTAAATTTTTTGTGTCATTAGGCTAATTCACCTTCTCTTTATTAAATATATAGTTTTAACAGCGCATAGGTACTTATAACTAATTATTCTGGTAGAAATTTAGTAATTATTGCTATGTTATCGGTAGCACCTGCATTGTGATTGATGACTCATTTGTTATTGCGCTCGGCTAAGCGCATAACTAATGAGTTATCGAAAAATGCTCGTCTCTGATTGGCTGAATAATTTTCACTCACTGATAACAGTGTCCACTACTTGAGTAATTAACACTGTCTATAAATATAAAGACATTCATTAAGTCCATCTAGTTTCGCTCTTGTCGCTTATTTGTGAACACAGTGAAATACTTTTATTTTTATATTTACATTAGAACTATGGCTGGATTTTGTACCAACCTAGATTTTTTTGTGAAATTAAGAAGTGGCGGTGATCTGAAAAATCATATGTTTCTATATGAAAGTATCATTTCTGTCTTGACTACCGAAGTTTCTGAAGAAGACAAGAACCGAATCAAGGAGTTCTGTCGACTTTTTTGTGTAAATCTAAATAAAAAGTGGATAGAGTCAAGTAGAAACCAAAAAACTTTTATGAATCGTGTAAGTAATCGCAAGTGGTTGGAAAAAAACATCAACTGGCCTGTTTGTGACAGTGTTGACCTGAGAAGTGAGATGGGCTTTTCGGACGCAGTCTTATCTGAACCTGTGGATATAGATTCCCATGTTCCTACTCTTGCAGTATGTACTGCGGAAGCGGGAACATCTACAGAAAAGGAGCACAGAAAACCATTCGAAGAGTTAAGTAAGAAGCAAAAAAAAAGACGTTCTACTTCCATAGTAGAAGAAAATTCCGAAGAAGAGTTGCAGACCTGGTACATAACAAAATTGAAAGACAACGGCAAAACGAATCTGGCAAAAGTGATCGAATACCTTTCCAGTAATCCAGATGCCCTATCCGAAGTAGACGAGCGACTATTCAAAAAGCAGAGCTTAAGTACTGTCTCTGAAGATAACTGTTTAGCTCTTTATACATCACTTGCGCTCTCGAAATGGAAGTACTTAGCTCTTCGACAATTTCTGAAAGAAGAAAACTGTGCTGCCTTTCCATCTTATCCAAAGCTTGTAAATGCCAAGAAAAGATGTTACCCACCACAAGAGAGTATGGAGATTACCGAAAAAGGAGCTCAAATTAAATTGCAAGCGCTATTGGACCACACTGTGGAAAGGATTTTACTAGGTATTAGTAATTCTGTTGATAGGTCTCAAAATAAAGAACTCAAGTTGACCTGGAAATGGGGACTTGATGGTTCTTCGTCGCAGAGCAATTATAAACAGAAAACGTCTACAGAGTTCGATGATTCATCAGTAGTCATGATAAGCATCGTCCCTCTTCGGCTAGTGTCTACTAGCCCATCTTCTGGGAATGAAAATATAGTTTGGGAGAACCCCACACCTTGCTCAACTCTGTACTGTCGACCGGTGAAGTTCACTTTCACTTCGGAGACAGCTGATTTTATAATGTCTGAAGAGTCTGAGATGAAAAAACAAATTGATGAACGAATATCTACACAGTGTGGAAATATTATTGTATCACATGAATTGCATATGACCATGATTGATGGAAAAGTGGCCAATATTATTGCTGAAGTACCATCATATGCAACGTGTCCTATTTGCTTGGCAAAACCGAGCGAGATGAATAATTTAGACGCTTTGACTTCCAAACCACTTCGTGAAGAAATTTACAAACAAGGAATTTCTTCACTGCATATGAAGATTCGGTGTATGGAATGTCTTCTCCATATATCTTATAATCTGGATTTTCAACGATGGACTGCTCGAGGCGAACATAAGGCTTTGAAACAAGCTAAAAAAAATACCACGCAACAAGAGTTTCGTGAGCAAACTGGAATGCTGATTGATATAGTCAAACAGGTATGTATTTAATTTTGGCTCTTTTTATGTTGTTTGTGTATTATATCTCTATGTATTGTATATTACAGTATTGTTTTCCCATTTTAGGGTTTTGGAACTACAAATGACGGGAATACTGCGAGGCGCTTTTTCCAAGATTACAAAAGATCATCCAGAATAACGGGAATTGACGAAAATCTGATTTTCAGATTTTCCGTTATTCTACAAGCCATATCATCAGGCAAAAACATTGACTGTGAAAAATTTAGAAGATACTGCAGAGAAACAGCTGATGTGTACGTGCAACACTATTCGTGGTACTACATGCCAGTTAGTGTACATAAACTTCTAATGCACGGTGCAGACATCTGTAACCACTTTGGTGTTTTGCCAATCGGTAAGTAAAAAATAAATATAGTTTGATGTATTATTTGACTCAATTGCGTTTTGAAATTAAAATGTATGTACTTATTCGTTTTAGGTATCTTATCTGAAGAAGCTTCGGAAGCCCGTAATAAGGACTTCAGAAACGTCAGGGAGTGGCACACTCGGAAAACGGGGAGAATAGCAACAAACGAAGACATCCTCCATGGACTTCTAATAAGCTCTGATCCCCACATATCCTACATAAGGCCTAAAATATTGAAACAGGGTCATAATGAGTTGTTGCCTGAAGCAATTCAGTTGTTACAGACTACTGAGCCTCCCTGTGACAGTGAGATTATGGAGGAAGAAGAATGCCTCATAGCAGAGTCCGAAAATTTGCCGGACCCACTAGCACTTCTGGAACAAGAAATAATGTGATCCGGCTCTAGATTATCCTCACAAAAGCCCATCAGGGCTAGGTATATGACAAACAGCCCTTTTCAGGGCTACAATTACTTCACAGTTTCATACGCTTGATTATGTAGATAATTATCAACGACTTGCCCGTACAAATTTAAATTATTTCACCTATCATTAACAAAATTAGTATAACCTGAAACTTATTACGATATTTATTCAACAATAGATAACGTGCAGTTAAAAAAATAACACAGCCAATCAGAGACAAGCATTTTTCGACGACTCATTAGTTATACGCTTAGACGAGCGCAATAACAAATGAGTCATCAATCACAATGCAGGTGCTACCGATAACATAGCAATAATTACTAAATTTCTACCAGAATAATTAGTTATAAGTACCTATGCGCTGTTAAAACTATATATTTAATAAAGAAAAGGTGAATTAGCCTAATGACACAAAAAATTTACTTTGAATTTATTTTAAATGGCAAAAAAAAATCTTACAAAACATTTTTTTTTACCGAATGATTACTCGCGCTGCCGCAGATGGCCGGCGCTGTTTTTTTTTTCGTGGATAGAGAATGACCCTAGCTATCATATACTCACGCCACACACCCAACATATTAGTACAATTGAAGAAAAAAAATTAAACGTGATTCGCTCCATACAAAATAATCTAATTAATTTTTTTCAAGACAAACTATCAACTTTAGAAGAAATGTTATAAGAATAAAAGTTGTCAGGAATATCATAACACGTCATATAAAAAAAAATCGCATCGATATTGGAACTTTGTTGCCTAAGTCCACTAATTTTCAGTATGGGCCCACTGTGCGCCGTGATGTCGAAAAAAGTAAATAAATAGATATAACTTTGCATTTTTTTGTATCAAGAAAAATTAATTGAATCGTGTATTCCTTTTATATGATACTAGACCAAAGAGTCAAAAAACATATACTAAAATATTAAATCCCTATTCCACATACTTAACAAGTTACACGAAATAGAAAAACCACATTTTTTTCAACATATCACCTTAAACCCCAAAGACCCGCGTCTTTAATCTTTCGGGCCGCCAAGACCTCGGAATCCCAACTATCCAAATTGGCAATTTGCCACCTGGCTTACAGGGTATATCTCTCCAAATTGTTGATTATAATGGTCGGGGAACACCCTTATTCAACTGTCGACGTTGGTGGTATGTTATGCAATGATGTCATGCGTTACACAAGGTATGTTCCTAGAAATTGTTGGAAGCCAGCTAGCTAGAAATGACTGTGAAGTTACGCATAGACTAGCATGTTCAATATCATAGTAAGCCTATGGCTATCCTTTTTCCAACTATGTTGGGCTCGGCTTCCAGTCTAACTGGATGCAGCTAAATACCAGTATTTTACATCGAGCGACTGCCTTCTTAAGAAACTCTCTAGGTGACGTCACGTCGCCAGTTTTTGCGATGCGCCGTCTCAACGTCTTTACGTGTGTCGGCCTATAATTTATTTATTTAATACTTCAAGCACATAAATGTACAGAGGCGGACTTATAATCTGTATGCTTTCGCTTAAAACTATATATTTTCGACACACCGAGCATGTATTGTTGTCGCCATTACAATATTGTACTCGGTGTAATGGCTCGTGTGTAACAGGTACGCGTGTCGATCTCCGCATCACTTGAGATTGATGTTATTGTCTCACTCGGTAGCTATTCTATTGAAAGATAATATTATATTATAGTGTTGAGTGATTGCGTGTTTCTTTGTAAATGCTTTGTAGGGGTGTCCTGTAGTTTACAAATTTTTAAATAATAAATTAATTTACAAATTTTTACTTGACAAGCAACGATTGGATAATTTTTTTTAAACTTTTTTTATTAACGTAATACTTGACAAACAATTCATTTTTTTATTAATTTTAACTCTTAAAACAACGTTTGGAATAAAAACGTTTTACATATTGACTTATTATTTCGCAATGTCCTAAAAATGAAACTTATTAAATAGACAATTAGTCAGTCATTTAATTTAGTACCTACCTAGTGTAAATAGTTAGTTGTGTTAAATATTGTAAGAGTTAACAACGCAAAGCATAAATAACGTTTAACAAAGTGCATTGCTTAACTTACTTAATTTATTTGAGAAATTTTTCCAAGTGTTGTCGGTCCAAGAGCGAGCGAAGCGAGCTCGGGACTTGTGGCATCCCGACTGGGACAGGTTAGCTTCGAAGGGGATGACAGGGGCTCAAGTGAGCGAGAACAGCGAGCGAACGAGCCCCCCTCATCCCCTTGGTGTTAGGTTCCTTTAATCCCTGTAGACAGAAATAGGGACTACATTTCCACCCGTTATAGTCTATTACATAACTCTTATATGGATAAATTGACACAGTCACTTTTCCCATTCCATTAACTCCGTATATTACATTATATAATTCACCAGCACACAAGCCAAATTGGCACATTTTCACGACAGGTCTGTTTAATAAAGTAGAAAATTGATCAAAGAAGTATGTAAAATTATGAGATTGTCGCATTGCTGGCTGTCGGTTTTATTAAACAGTCCTCTGGCATAAAGCAATAAAGCCGTGAATTTATCTATGTTCCTACATAATAACGTAAAAAACACCAAACCATTGTTCGATACCAACATTCTATACTTATTCGTTTTTAAAACCATTCTCCATCTTTATTATGTTCACCCGAAATATTCCTGAATTAATTCAAAATACAATACGAAATGAGAATGCTCCGAAAAATATGCATTTAGCATAGCATTTGTACGATGGAGGCTATCAGATAAAACTGAGGGATTATTTTAAATCTGGCTTGCAAGGCACTAAGCCTTGAATTTATCGTTGGAAGCGTGAGCGCCGCACAACCATTCTAACGTGTTTTGGTTATTTTAGAACTGTTTTTGTTGTTTTTCATTTTTTGAAGAGGTTTTTAGTATCGTTTATTCATAAAAATGGTGCAGATTTTTGTAACACAAACTTAAAAATTATTATAGAGGACACAGTTGCTCATTTGCCTGAACTAGGTAGAACCTGTGTTTCAGGCTAGAAATGTGCTAAGAATTTTAAAATATAAAAATTAAAACTGTTAAGACTAATTTAAAACTAATATTATCTTAAAATACTAACATGTTTTATTTACAGACAACGAGTAAATCCTCTCTCACTATATGATATGCTAAGTAAAAATTGCAGAATAATCTTTTTACAGTCGTAATTATTTAATTTATAGATACTTAATTTCCTATTTAATTTATTGTATAGAAATGGGCCTAAAAATGTAAAGAATCTGTTTACAAAGACATATTTAGAGGATGCATTTGACTCACATACAATATCATTCCGTCTCTTATTAGTACTTTGAATGTTATAGGAGAGCATGGTGTGCTGTTTTAATACCAAGTGCGTTATGAAAAGCTGGCGAACAGTCAGCACGTTACAGGATTTGTATAGCAGCTCTGTAGGATAGAGAAAGGGATAGAAGTTTGCAACTTTTAAAATTGCTCTCTGTGCTCTTTCAAGAGGCAGCAAGTAAGTTTTTGGTACTCCACCCCATGAAGTAATACAGTACTGTATTACCGATTGACCTAGGGCCAAGTAAACTTGTGAAACTAGTTTTCTATTTGCAATTGCTCGCAATTTTTTAAAAACAAAAATTAATTTGCGCACTCTTGTAACCAAACTGTCAATATGTGGTCTAAATGAGAGCGACTCGTCTATTTAGTGATTATTATTTGTGACAATTCGGAAAAAAAACGGTGACGATCTGTTTCATTAGAGATTAACAATTTATTGTTTTTCTATACGGTTTAAAAACATGTATTGGGTAGCACGGCTATGTGATATTATTGTCGTAGAGGTCGTATACCGGGTTTTGCAACCGGCGGTATCAGGCAATAGCGGCTGTAAAACTTGTTAACGTAATTATTATTTAGCTTAATTTTGATTTGAATGATGATAATCTATGTTTTAGTAGTTAAGGTACCATTGATTTGCAGGCTTTTTATGGTCTGAAATTGCTTACACGCAGTAAGCAAGCATGTCGAACAGTCCAAGCTTTGCCCTACATTGGAATAATCTGTAGGGTTATATTGCTTGAATAAGAATAAAGCATTGCATAGAACAAAACACACAATAAACAAGGAAAATACTGTCTACAACACTGACAATATTTGCTTACAAACACATCGTAAACGAGAATAAGCCTTACTTTTCCTAGAACATTATGACGACACATAACTTAATAATTAATCTAAGAGGGACGGCGCCACTGAGTTGAAAGAAAACAGAAGATCCACTATGTTAAAATTTTGACTACGATTAGTGTTAGTGCTATTCTGTAAAGTACACTTCAAACATCACGCAAGTGGCCGCGATTTATTCCGGTCTGATCCTCTGAGCCCCCCTCCACGCCCCCTCCTCGATCCCCCGCTAGTTCGTCTTCTGTTTTAAACTTTGTCTTATCTACTTTATGCTAGGTTACTCTTCCGCATAGAATTCGAAAGCAAGCTTTGTTTTAAAAGTTAATCATCGCAAATTCACACCTCGAACCACGGATATCTATGCCTCGAACCCATTCGATTTTAAGTGAAGTTTTGGCAACAGGCAATAACACAACAGTCATAGGCGATGTTACACAAATCTTGAACTATTCGTCAACTTCTCGCCATTATTCCATTTAATTTGGAGTTGGTGCAGCATGTCATCTTCCATTTATCTCCAGCAGCCGTCTTTTTAGGCTATTAAAAAAAAACCCTATACCTATATCTATTCTTTTGTCTATTTTACTAAATGGATCTTCTGAATTCTAATTGTGTCATATTCAGTGCGGAAGTTCATATGGCATACAAGCGGACGTCATAAACTTGTTTTCTACCGTTTTTTGTTGACGGATGAGCGGAAAAATCTGCTCTTATGTTATTTAGGGATGTGGACAAAAATCGTATGGTAAGTATTTTAAAATCGTGTGGCTTTTACCATCTTTTTACTGCATTCACTGCAAAATAAGGGTGCGACTATCCCTAATCTTGCCACTCGAAATAGTATGAAGCTTTTTTATTCAGCAAGACTTTTATTTAGAAAAACTTTTAGTACGGGTAGAACTTGTGAATGTTAAAATGAACAGACATCAGCCAGAACTTATATGATAACTACCTATGGTACAAGTAGGTGGACAGGCGATGGCACTTTTATGACGTCTGGGGCCTATGGTTAATACGACTTATTTGTCAAGATTTACACATTTTAACGTTCTGTTTAATAAAGAAACTTTGAAAAAAAAAAAACAATCAAGTGCGAGGGATCCGTACAAATTTGTAGGTATCTAAATAGTTTACCACGGGCAAATTTTTTTTTTTAATGTAATGTAACTACAAAAATACGGTTTTCGGATTTTTTCCTTTACTTGTGCTACATGACATTGCTTCTTGCCAAATTTCATGATTCTATGTCAACGCGAAGTACCCTATAGGTTTTTATTCCCTTGCGAGTGTCAAAATATGCGGCATAAACGGAACATAAACGCCCGTATCTTTTGATTGCGTTGACTTAGAAGTTTGATTTTTTCATTGCTTCAAGGGATTGCAGCCCTGAGTATTTGATATGAATTTCAATTTGATAACTCCACGCTTTCCTGAGAAAAAAGGTCTTGACAGATAGACGGACAACGAAGTGATCTTATAGGGTTCCCTTTTCCCTTTTGAGGTACGGAACCCTAAAAAGTAGGGTCATCGCCTGTTACCTGTCGCCTGTCGGTTTGAATAAATAGGCCCGTCCGTGTACGTCTACTTATCTATTTTGTTTGTAGCCTTTTACAACACTACAAATTAGGAACAGTTTGTCAGTGTTCTTTGCTTGGAACAAAGTGGAACAAACTGCGCGACACATAAACGCTACTGCTAAATTGTCTTAATCCGGTGTTTTCCCGAGTTATTACCCTTAAAACCGGGTTATGTCGTACTACATATTATCATGGCCGTGGGTATTAGTGCAACGTATAGGATGTAAGAAATAAAAACATTTTACTATCAACTGTCAGCATGTTACTATATTGTAACCCCCTTAAGTACTAATAAACGTTGTATAGCGTCTTTATAGCTACACAACGCTTTGTCTTCTTCTTTCGAAAGTCAAATTACTGACGACTGAAAGAGAGAAATCGGTGTGTAACTATTCATCTGATATAATACGTTTATTAGTAAGGGGTATGACTTTAACTAAGGCTTTGAGTTACATAATTATCATCATTTTCTTGTGCATATCCCAATTTATTGACGTTGGCGCAGCAAGTCTTCTTCTTACAAACTTCTCTATCAGCCGTCATCTCAATAATCACCCCCTTTCTAGCCATATAATCTTCCACACCTCACCTCAGTCCATCCATCGGTTTTTGGTCTTCCCCAACTCATAATAAATTCATAATCTAGCTTCATTTTATTTTTGACTGACCGACTTCTTGACAATTCAAAAGTGCCTGTAAATGGTTTAATTGAAATAAATGCTTTGAGTTTGAGTTTGAATCATATCTTTCCTTTCGGCATTTTCCTCATTTTATCCGTGTTAACGATACATAATCTGTGGTCGAACGAGGCCACTAAAGTTGGTAACACTGCCCGGAACTGCCAACTTTACGTCGTGTGCGCCCGCGCCGTGAGTCGGCGTGCGCTAGAGATGTTATATTAGGGTCATTTTTAGGTAATCCTATTATTGAATATATTAGGATACCATACCTATTACTGGATATTAGTCAAATATTAGTGAACCGATTCATTATAGCTACTCAATCTAATATGCATATCTGCGTAATATCGGTAATAGTCTCCATAATAATTAATATGAAATAACGAGATTCTGCACGTTTATTATTCACGTATGACTATGAAAGAAGTGAAACGGTGATAAAATTTTAACAGGCTTAGGACTGTTATTGTTTTTTTTTCTTACATAATATTATTATAAGCCTACATTTTTATATATTTTTTTCGTTTTTTTTTACAAATATTATAAACTATTATCCGTATTAGCTTTAACTAGACAAGACAGAAACAAGTGACCAAATGTAAAAAAACTGTTTTCATTGCTTGCTTACTTGGTAACCAACACATGCAGCTTTCATACGAAGCCCGACGTGTATAACTATGTCTTTACAATACACACTTTATGCAAGCACAACGAAAAGCAAGCAGCCAGGTTCTATTCATACAATACAATATTCATCTCGCTCACTCCGGCCTCGGGTCGGTTTAGGCGAGTCTAGTTATCTCGCTCACTCGTCGGGCGCCGAGACAACCGTGAGTAAGTGAGATGACCGCGGTTGGCAAAATAATAATAGCATATTAGCGAGCGAGCGGATCTAGGCGAGTCGCCGCGAGGCGCGATCGGAAATAATCGGAATCGGCGCTATTATCAATCGCCGCGATCAGTCGCCTCGCTATTACGCGACCCTATTATTTGACTAATACCTGGTAACCTATTATTCTATATTCGCATATCCTAATATGAATATACGTGGCTTGTATTATGATACCTGTACCTATTACGAATATATTAGTCACACCTCTAGCGTGCGCCGCCATTACTTCTTACTGCGACAACCCGGCACCGTCAACACCTTAGTGATTAATATTCAAACTGTAATTACTGTAATACTTATACTTCTTCATTCATTATACAAATTTCCATACATCGCATTTTTAACCTTTTCGCCGCCAACGTACACAAAACGCAATGCCTCGCCGAGCGCCAAGCTATAAATGTATAACTAAATATATAGTAAACAGTAGTGATGGGGATATCGTCATATCGATGAATAAGATTTGTACGCGTAAAGTTAAGATTTAAAGTTGATTTTACGAATATAAATAAAAACTGATTAAATATTTCCAGATTTGTTTTGTTTCACAGTATCCTTAATAAGAAAAAACAGTATAAATTATGAGTATCAAAGAAACTAATACATAACTCAATTAGAACTATAAGGAATGGGGTACATCTCTATTTGTTTCATGATCTCATTCTTTAACTTCATATCAAGTTATTGGCACTGAGGGCACGTTGAATTCGATTCTGATCAGGGATGGGGTCTATGGTCTTTCTTTCTTCTATTTTTATTTATTCCTGTGTTTTTTTAATAACTTCAGTTAACGTTTTTTACCGTAGGTATCTAAGTGGCAGAATTTTTAATTGTTTTTAAAGTGTTTTTTGAAATGGAAAGTAACTATATATTTAAATTCTATCACGCTTGTAGCCGTGTACTTATCAAAGCATTGTTTTTTAAGTGTTGTTTCTGTTCTTTTCTTAACTCATGTATTGTATTTACCATAATAGTGTATGGAGTACAAAAACAGTACCTAAATCTACTGTAATTACAGTGCATCTGGAGATACTGGGCTCACCGAACATTTTACATACTTATTGAATTCCTACTCTTTGATGAATAAACATTATTATTATCATCCAGTTAGACATACCTCAGAATTATCTTCTGGTTCAATGTTCTCCACAAAATACTCCGAGTCCGATTCCACACCTTGCAAAATTTTAAGAAGTTCGTCCGAATCAAGTTCGTGCGCGCGAATCCGATTTTGTGCTGCACTATGCCAAAGTGACCTTGACAGCCGCACGCCTATGACGTCACTGACCAACTTCTATAGTAGTTCGTGGCACTCGGTGGCGCACAGGGGCATAGGCGACCAATTGTTTTGTAGAGATGGGAAAATAACTATCGACAAGAATTGGTAACAACTTTATAATTACGTATCGGCATCTACCTGAAGGTCGAAATTCATCTACTATCCTTTGTAATGAAGTAGATAACTAAGTTCATATTTTATTGACCTCAAATTGTTTTCGATATTCGTAACTTTCTGTATTTATAAATATTTCAATGGTGAAATCAACCTTTCACGGCACATCACTGGCCAACTTGATATGAAGTGATTGGCGTTCTGAGGAAAGTAACAAAATTCGGATTTTCTGTTTTTGCCGATTTTAGGACAAACTAGGGCTTATTTTGTGTAGAAAAATAAAAAACAGGGTAGTAGACAGTGCTATCTTAAATAATAAAGTGGAACAAAGCTTTTAATCACAGTAAATTTATTTTAATAACATAGTTAAAATTAACAACTTCTATAGAAGTTGTGGCGCTGGTGGCACGAAAATCCCGAACTTCTATAGAAGTGGTTGGGCGGTGAAAAGGTTAATGTGCCTCCTACCTGCACAATCCGCCTCACTAGCCCATTATCATACCGAAGTCCTTATATTTTTTTTCAATTCAATTAAATTAATCTTTATTGCATCCATAATTTACACATACGGGTGGTAAGTAGAAATCAATAGAAACAATTATGTACCCTGTCGGGCACAGTAAAATTTGAAATAAGTAAGAGAGGGGTGAGCTCTTTAAATATTTATTTATATTTCCTTTCTAGCTTTTTTTAACAATAGTATTTCGGTCACCGGTACCACTTTCACACTTCCTCTTGTAGAAATATTGCAATTTCCTCTAATACCTAGCTTCTCGAGAACAACTGGTGATCATCATCATCTGCCTAGCCTTTTCCCAACTAAGTTAGGGTCGGCTTCCAGTCTAACCGGTTTCAGCTGAATACCAGTATTTTACATGGAGCGACTGCCTATCTGACCTCCACAACCCAGCTACTGGGTTGCGGAGGTCAGACTTTCGGGCTTCTGACGTCCCGTAACGAGAACACCTGGTGATAAACTAGACAATTTTCGTAGTCAGCTTGCGAAGTGAAACAAAGTATCATTGATCATCACAAATTGAATAAAATCTAGAACATTTTTTTTTGTATATTTGTCTTTTGTTTATGTAACACATTCAGACACAACGTAAATTGTTATTGAATAAATGAAATGAAATGAAAATTTATTTTAAGTAATGTTTGTTTTCGTCTAAATCTCCGAGCTAACTAGACGAAGATAAACATTACTTAAAATAAATGTTCTTGTACATCGATTTATTCAATTTCGAGCGGCCATTGTTGTTTACATCTTTGGTAAATTTTGCGCGGTCGGACCTTACATGTATGTATATGCCTGCATATGGAAAGGGAATTAGGCAAATACAATCGGATTTAGTCGCCAAATCTGTTCACTGCAGCTGTGCACCTGGCAATGTAGCTAGGTAGTTACAAATAGGTATGTTGGCTTACCGTTTGTGGCTGTATACTGTATACAGTATATTTCTATGGTATACAGGATGGTTCGGTAGGCAAAGGGTTTAGCTCAAATCTTCGTGAAAACAGTTCGTTTGACATTACATCATACCTCCAGTCTTCGAAGGTTTAGGCAAAAGTATGTTTCACTTTGGTATAACATTACAGTTCTAGTGAAAAACTATCTGTCGATTGATCAAGGTAAGCGAGGTGGTCCGTGGATGGGTGACCATGGGTAACGACTGTCAATCGTAGATTTTTTTGAGTCGTAGGTCGTTGTCTTACTAAGGGGTATTGTGTTACCCCGGAACTGGGTTGTGGATGTCAGATAGGCAGTCGCTTCATGTTAAATATTGGTATCCAGCTGCATTTGGTTAGACTGGAAGCCGACCGTATCTAACATACACTTAAAGTTCGCCAGTTATGTTTAAGTCCCATGTAATAGGGGGCGAGACAATCATGCACAAATCCAGTTTATAAAGACAGACTGCTACTGGGAAATTCCTAATGGAAAAACCCAATTAGGACGGTATTTTGTTTACCAGTGTGATACATTTAGAGCCAGCACGCACTAGCGACTTTTTGTTGACCGATAGTTCAGGAAATCAGTATATTAAAGTACACGCATTTGGCGCTTAAAAATCGGCTGATCAAACGCGTGCACTTCAATATAGCTCCATACTAATTCCCTGAACGATCAAACTATCGGTCAACAAAAAGTCGCTAGTGCGCGCTGGCTCTTAGTAATAAAATATCATTCTCAGTACGTTTCATTTAAATAAACAATTGGCGGAGTGTATATTTTCAGCCAAATTAATTGATTCCAGAAAGTTGTTCATTTTTCAGAATGTTTATTGTTTTCTATTCATACATTCAATTTGTTTTTCGCAAAAGTAATTATTGGTTTTCATTTTATTAATATTTTTCGATTTATGCCGGTCTGATCCCCTGAGCCCCCCCGACAAATTGATATAATTCTGAAATGAACAACTAAAATGAGATCTCTGCCATTCATTTATAGTGGTATGAGGAACAGAGTGTAAAGTTCAATCATCCTGCATAGAAAAGGGTGGATCCTCTGACCGTGTTGTCTGGCGGGTAACTACCAGGTGATTCATGTTGGACCGTTGTATTATATGCTAGTTGCGTGGTAAACTTTGCTTGTGAGATGCAGGATTTTGCGTGACGTCAGCATAACGCGTAGTTCGCATGTGGCGTTGTCGATACCGCTACATCACTCCCCTCCGGAGACCGGAGGTTGATAGTGGGCTGAGTCTTGTATCTTGCGATGATTGCCAGGTCAGCTGAGGTTCCAGTAAGTCGGAACCGGTTGCCGCATAGTTCACGGTGAGTCGGAACTATCTGCGAAGATGCCCCAGTGAGTCGGGGTGGCGTTGCGTTATGCTCCAGTGCGTCGGATGTGGTACAGTCGGTTTAATGATTTCCTGGCAAACAGATTCGCAAACACAGGAAGTGTTGAATAAAACATTAAAGCTACTTTTCCATCAAACTCATTCTCCAACTGCTTACAGTATTATTCATAATATCATGGCGCGTCTTCCTCACAGTGAACTTTACCCGAACTTATCTTTTGTTCTACAAGACAATATGTTATCACGAGCTGTTTACACCAAGTTTTTTACTATCAAAACTTGCTAACTGACATTCTTCGTGTTTTGTTTGTCTCATTCTATTGTGATGGCGGTGTGAATGTTAAGACGTGTGCTGTACAGGCAGGTGCGACATAAGTAGGTATAGACAGGCACTTAGAATGTACTTGACCAACGACCCGACCCTACTTCGCATGGGTTTGACGACATGACAAAAAGGGAGATTTTTTAAATTATTAAGTTAAATGTGGATTCATTCCACACACAATTAATACATTACACATAAACCTTCTGAAATAATTTCTCTTAATGATGGTGAAAACCGCATCAAAATCCATTGTGCACTTTAGAAGAACTAAGTGGTCACACAGAGAAACACGACAAGCAACTTTGTTTTATATAAACAATGTGTAGATTGTACCGACACCAAAACCTCGATTATATGTATAAACGAATAAATAAAATTAAAGTTTTTTTTTTAAACACAATTAGCGGACGCTGGCCGCACAGCTGCTGGACTAAAGTGGAGCAGGGCTGGCCATCTGTCGCATGTCGGAGCAGCAATATGTAAAAGCCACTATTCAGTGGATCCCCAATGGCAGGAAACGACGGCGCGCCAGGCCCAGAAAGAAATGGCGGGATGAACTGGACTCCATCGTAAAGGATTGGCCCACAATCGCCGGGAATAGTGGAAAGAGGGAAGGGAGGCCTTTGACCTGCAGTGGGACAACACAGGCTTATAATAAAAAATAATACAGTTTTTTTTCATGAATTACATAAAAATCAAAAATTAACATCTCATCATTATTTTTCATTCGAGAACATAGTATTACAATATTACTACTTATTAAAAATATGTACCGACAACGAAAAACAAAATAAACACAGACTTCTAATCAAACAACCCAATTTAATTTTAACATTATTAATTCAAACATTTATTTATATAGGAAATAATTATTTCTGTATTGTATGCTGTAATTATGTACAGTGAGGGCATTCATTTTAGTGATGTTATATAATTGTCATTGTTTGTGTGGTGTGTTATAGCCATTTAAAACAACAGATAATTAAGAAAGTTGCTAAGCAAATAATTTACTTGACTTTACGAACTGCCAAGGGTCAACGTATTTCGGTCGGTACTCAAGTCTTATTTATTTCATAAAATCAGTGGTACCTACTCATCATCTACTTAGCCTTTTCCCAACAATGTTGGGGTCGGCTTCCAGTCTAACCGGATGCAGCTGGGTACCAGTATTTTACATGGAGCGACTGCCTATCTGAACTCCACAACCCAGTTACTGGGTAATACGAAACCCCTTGGTAAGACTGGTTGTCAGACTTTCGGGCTTCTGACGACCCGTAACGACTGTCAAAGACCCACGAATGACAGCCGGGGCCAACGGCTTAACGTGCTTTCCGAGGCACGGAGGGGTCTTGGTATGTAAAGATGGTCACCCATCCACGGACCAAAGTCAGTGGTACTAATTAACAAATAAATTCAAATATAAAAACAAAGAAACAACACCACCCACCACATTCTCATACATAATTTAAATCACACCTTCCACGAAATAATTCCAACAAATAGCACTGAATACATCATGAACACAAGTTTGATATCACAATTATTCTGCTGCACTAACATTCATTAGTAGATTGGTAGATCTCATATAAATATTTAGCAATGTTCTAATACATTAGGCGGTAGACGTTCTCCTGCATTATGTATCAGTAGGTGTGTGGGAAGCGGCCTGCTACCGTTCGCAATTGTTTTAGTGGGGTTTGAAGGCAGAGGAGACTGGTTTAATGCTTAGAGCACGATACTAGACTTACTGCCGAATAATCAAACGCAGTTCAGTTCTGTATCATGTTGTCTCTACCACTTTAATGTGTACAGAAGCGACAGCAATAATTTTGAGAGTATTTTAAAGATTATTTAAATAATTTTTTTTGTACCAGTCCATGTCTAAATACTGATATTTAAAATTAAATATAACTAGATAAATGGGTTTTTTCATTAGTATAAGACCGACAGTCAGACATAATGGTAGTTTATTGAAATCGTTTGATGTTGTCAAAAATGATGATTTAGTAAACAGTTGTGCCAAGGGCGGTCACCAATAACCTTGTGGTATTATCATTAGATTTGACTTTATCCACAGTGAACCTAGTGAACGTGTTTTATGATGCGTTTCTATTCCAGTTTCGTGTCTTCTGTAGTCGATTTAACTTAACTTTCCTTAACCCCTCAAGGGTCAAGTGTACACCAAGCGTACATAAGGGAAAGTGCTCGAAACGTCAACTGTACACCAAGTGTACAAAACAGTGTCATTGTTCTATTGTCATTGATAAAACAATGACTTTCTTGCACCCATTCACCTACTCCGACGCGTCGGGTGTTTCGACAGGTAGGCGGGCAAACGTCTGAGAGGTTAACACACACAAAAGAAAAAAAATAACAAATGTAAACGTCAACCTCTTCTAACTTACACCACACTTCACTCACTGACGTTTACATATGGTGAATAACATACGTTTATTTCCCAGTAAATAAAACAAGCAGCCTGATTGTGATTGAGAGAGGATTTACAAGGATCCCTTGTGTAACATAGTTACAGATACATACATATAGGAGCGTCTTAATATTCCGAAGTAGTTCTTTGTTTGATAGGAATTCAGGATGGGTTTAGTAAGTGGACCTATTTATTTTATTTTGATTTAGCGATTGTTTGTGTTTGAAAATAGAATGGAATGTGAAACGACAGTTGGAATAAAAAGAGTTATATATGTGACATTTTTTTTTTGTATTCTGTACAAAGAAATATCGTACGATTCCTGAAAGTGATTTGTTCTGGATTGACTACTGACATTAGCGCGTTAATATTTTCTAGATTATTGTCGAATTATTTAACTCTTTTAAGTGAATTTAATTTAACTTATAGAGGTATGAGGAACAGGGTGTGAAGTTCACTCAACCTTCATAGAAAAGAGAGGATCCTCCGACCAGACAGGTGTTGTGTCTGGCGGGCAACTGCCCGATGATTCATGTCGGGCCGTTGTATCTATGCTATTTGCGCGGTAAACTCTGCTTGCGAGATGCAGGATTTCGTGACGTCAGTATGACGCGTTGTTCGCATGTGGCGTTGTAGATTCCGCTACTAACTGAAATCAAAGTTACAGTTGCATAACAGTAAGTTTACCCGTATAAACATTGTAGTGTAAATAATGATCAAAGAAAATGTCACGCTTTCCCAACACCGATTGAGGAATATCATGAAGAGAACCAGACTGAAACAGTATCATAAAGCAAACGTGTTTTGTTAATAAAATATTATCTTGGGACGGTATCACGTTGAGATAATCATCTACATAATATAATTTTATCACAATGTTTGCCATCATTTTAATAACTGCAAGCTGTAAACAAAAAATTTAATGCTAGTATTTTTATTAAAACATTTTTCTACTTTACTCAAGAATAAAATTAATAATCTTCTTTAATTCTTTATACAACACCCACTCATCTGCTAACATTAATAAAATATTTTCTTAAATAAGTATAGCGTCTACGAACCATCTACGTAAGTGCTACGCTGCTACGATGCCTACGAAGATCTACGAAAGTCTACGAGTTTTACCTTCTAAAATAGTGATAGATAAACTGGAAGAGAGCCCAGAAAGCGATAAGGCCGCCCGTTGTATGTTTTGTAGTGATAATTGTATTTTTTTTATGTATTTTCTGGTGTACAATAAAGTATATATATATATATATATATATTTTTTTTTTATCTGATACATTTAAATACAAAATTAATTTGATGTCAAAATTATTGATCGCTGTTTGTAAAAGAGTGTGAGGAACAGATTCTATCAATCATTTGCGGGGCTAGACTTAGAGTTAGGTGTTTTCTGAGTTAGAATAATGTAACCACCATCCCCGAAGGCTTTCAAAATGGGCTTTGAATGATTTGGATAAGAGGTCACACTTCTGTCTTATTTAAGTATAAAAAAACATTACTTATATAACTAAATATATTAATGTCAAATGGCTATTATGAGGACTGCGAATCGACTTTGCCAACACCGATGATGAGACGGTTTAGTTTTGTCTCTGGTATTGCAGAAGAACCACTTTATCATCAGATAGGCCGCTGGCTAGTTTACCGTTCAATAATTATATTCCCGATATTTTGACAGCCGTCCTGTCAGAATAGCATCATAAACCCTCGTCAGGGTGAGCAGACATAGTAATGTCGGTCGAGACGTGATCCCGGCTTAGCTATTAGGCCCCCCGTTCACGACCTCGAGTGATGCGATTTGCGTCAAGCGACAAGTGCGCGCTTCACTTGTTTCTGTCCGTCGCTCCGCAAGTCGTGTCGCCATGACTCGTGGTATGCTCCAAATCACTAAGTACAGACGCCAGCACATCAAGCTACCCGAAACTGTCAAATTTTCCCAATCAACTTTGAACCTTATGCTGTATAGCGATAAAGTTGAAAACCTATTAAGGATATTTGACGGATTGTAGTAGCTTGATGTGCTGGCGTCTGTACTTTTATTTGTTTTCTCCGCAGTCGCTCTCGCACGACGCGTATCGCTTGAGCGTGTCGCTCTTGGCCTCGGGGTAATACTAAGATATTGGGCGGGACCAATAATTCGGTTGTTATACCTAGCTAGTTATACACATGTATTTGTTTTCAACAAATTTTTAATGTTTTTAGCGTTTTTCTAGAAATTTTTTGATTAGATTTTGAATTACTTTTTTTCGACAAGTAAAAGAACAATAGTTCCTCTCAAATCACACGTGTTTTTGATTATTTTTTTGTCTTTCAATACTATTTACCAACCCAACTCAAACAAACACAACACATAAACTTACTAAATAAAAATAAATGTCAACATAACGTTCACCAACAAATCAACAGAAAAACAAAACATGACCCACAATCGACAGAAACATAGAAAACTAACTCAATTCCGAGCAACCAACCAATCGTAGTACCTAACGTACTCACACGAAAAAGAATTTCCCGGAGCAAACTTCCCGGAGGCATTAATCAGGCGTACTTAGTCCGACTCCCGGGATAGCAATAAAACATATCGGCGAACAGTATTGACAATATAATCCATGTAATTCCGCAGCCGTCCGATATATCAGTTTAGTTTGACAGCCGGCTTACCGCGCGTCAGTTCGAAATGTAGGTATTGTGACGTGTCGCTTTAACGTGAATTGTGACGAAAATAATTATAACTTATTCTAATTATATTACTTTTAGGTTGACAGGCCACCTGAGGGGCAATTCTAGTAATTTTAAGAACGTTCACAGTCTGATCTCAGTCGCAATCTTCCAAAAATACCTCTAATTACCCTACATTTTTGACAAGTTTGTGACATTGATTGTCGCTGATATGAGATTGCGACTACATTTTGAACAAGAACTTAATTACGAGAATTGGCATTCTGATGTTTTAGTACCTAGTTATCTCTTCGGAATATAGACTACTTTTACGTACAAAACGTAATTTAAAAAAAAAAACTTGTATTCCTAGAAACCTAAGTGACTTTTTGAGCAGCAGCCATTTAGCCTACCACATTTGACTACGCTGCATAGGCTGAATTAAGGCAGTATTATGTAATTTCGGGCTGTTAATAAATACCTACGTTATAATGATTAATTCAGCACGACATTAAAAGGTCACATCCTACATATCTCTTCCCAACGAAATTGGGGTCAACTTCCATTATATGCAGTCCGACTGAATATTTTACACAGAACGACTGCGATCTAACCTTCATTGCCCAATTACTAACCCACCTCATAAGGGTCAGAAGAGGATAAGTAGTGGGGTAAGGGGGGTAGCGGGTAAGGGGATCAGTAGCGGTTTTTTGTAGATCACGCACTCAAATGAACTAATAACAGCCGCGAAATAATAACAGCCGCACTGGTCGATCGATCAGGTTAAGCTACGCTTGCCGCGGTTGGTCTGTGGATGGGTGACCATCTTTACATACTGAGACCCCTCCGTGCCTCGAAAAGCACGTTAAGCCGTTGGTCCCGGCTGTCATTCGTGGATCTTTGACAGTCGTTACGGGTAGTCAGAAGCCCGAAAGTCTGACAACCAGTCTTACCAAGGGGTGTCGTATTACCCAGTAACTGGGTTGTGGAGGTCAGATCGGCAGTCGCTCCATGTAAAATACTGGTATTCAGCTGCGTCCGGTTAGACTGGAAGCCGACCCCAACATAGTTGGGAAAAGGCTAGGCAGATGATGACGCACTCAAATGAACGCACTCAAACTGAAAATGGAACTCGTTTGTTTTTAACGTAAATCATCGTGGATTCAAAACAAGACACCGTTCGAATTTCAAAATGAAGATCTAGTAAATAAAATCATGCCATATCACCTATGGAAATGCTTCAGAGCGCGCATTCAAAATCGGGGGCTGCCGGGAGGTTTCGGCCACATGCACTCAGTTTTACGCTCGTAATTAGCGTTAGACCAGTTAGGCGTATCTTGCTTGTTGCGTCCAGTGTAAATGCATACATAACACTGGACGCAACAAGATATTATGCCAATTCAATTCAATTCTCAATTCTTGCCTATCATGATACGCACATAAAACAGCTATAATAAAAATAAATAAATATAATAAATAAATATGTACGCAAAATACGCGCATTGATGTGGAGTTGCGGACACCAGCCCGTATTACCTATTTACAGCTATAATAGATATTCGTATGACAATCGGGGCCCGCGGCTGTGTTTGAAGCTCAACATTATCTCTTTACCTATTGAATAGTTTATCAAAAGGGCACAGTCGCAAATGCGTCTTCATTAATAATTGTGGTGAAAACGTTTGTAGATACATTATAGCTACACTGAAAGCGGATTTGCTTTGATGCTTCTAACTCAATCCCTCCAGTTTTGAATATTAGGTGTAAATAGATTCTGGCATAGTAACTCTTTTGCTCGTTACGAAACTCTAACAACCAGTCTTACCAAGGTTGTGGAGGTCAGATATGCAGTCTCTCCATGTAAAATACTGATATTCAGTAGCATCTGGTTAGACTGGAAACTGACCCCAAAATTGTTGTGACAAGGCTCCTTTGCGTTAGTAAATGCATGGAATCATCAAGGCTGTAGCTAATAGAAGAGGATAATTTTAACGTAATAGGTACTCGAAAGTATTTATTATTGTACCTCTTATTCGCGGAAAGATGATCAAAGATTAATATGGCTTAAAAAATCTCAACGTTACAATAAGCCGTATCCGCTCACTAGGTAGGTACGGTGAATTATCCATAATTGCAGATAATCCCGATTTCAAATAAATGCAATGAAAATTATTTTAAAACAAAAAGCTACACTTACTAATGGATATAAATATTAATAATCGAATGATGGAGGATGGAATAATTGCTTTCAATCAGAATAAAAAGAAGATTTTTTATTTCTTGTAAATAATGAAAATAATTGATCCCGAAAATTGTTTTTAATAAAAACCAGCCAAGAGCGTGTTGATCTCGCGCTGTCTATGTGTCCGTCACAGAGCTGTTGATAAATGATAACCGATGTTTATTTTATGAAAAATTGGTTTTAGCAAAGCTTTTTACGAGTCAAAATATTTTTTTAAAACTAGATGAGCGGTATTATAACCGGCGATATGTGGGTATACTATAGGCACACCTCCTTCGGGCAAAACAGGCGTGGTGATGTTCAGATAAATAGAATAATATTCTTTTTATGTACAGACGCGAGCACATCAAGCTACTACAATCTGTCAAAATTTCTTTAATAGATTTTCAACTTTATCGCTAAAGCATTAGGTTCAAAGTTGATTGGGAAAATTTTACAGTTTCGGGTAGTTTGATGTGCTGGCGTCTGTACACCAAACAAAGAAAAGTTCAGTTCTATAAAAATCGACCTACCAAAATTCAAAAACATCTTAAAAGGTTACATTAAGCGTTATTTTTAAAGTTCCACGGGAACATTGGTGCTCATTACTTACCTTTGAAGTATTATTTAAGATTGTTTGTGTACATAAATACAAAATAAACATAATTTGCTGAAACAATTTTCTATAAAGAATGTTGGGAATTCGTTTGATGTTGGTGGCGATAAAAAAAAATTGTCAAGTGTAAACCAATTATTGGGTTTTCTCTCCTGTTCTTAGATTAAATTACAGTAAATGTTGTTTTGCCAATAAATACAAACTAACTTCTACATTTTTATGAAGCTCAACTCACTGAAACTCCTCCAAATTATTCAAGACAAGGCAGATTGCATATTAAGTTTGCCTGCCTTAATAATCAATTTGCCTAGCCTTTATCCAACTATGTTGGGGTCGGCTTTTACAAAGAGTGACTGCCTATCTGACCTCCACAACCCAGTAACTGGGTAACACGATACCCCTTGGTAAGATTTAATTATTTAGCGCTAAAAATATTTAGTAAGAAATGTCTTCTATAGTCGAATTAAGTATAAACATGTTATAATGAAAATAAAATGAATTGTTCCAGATACAGCATCGGCACACTATGAAGATGCAGAGAGATTTGCGACGCATCATTTAGAAAAGTAAGTTTTTTAAACTCCACGTTCTCTTTTTATTACTCAGTTCATCCAAATTACTTGTTTCTTATTACTTTAGTTTACAATCCCGAGACTATTACTGTATTTTTTGGCTTCATTTGATAAAGATGTCTCGTAAAAAGTATCTACAATGTCTATCTTGATTGAAGAACAAAGGTAGCCGGCATAACTCGAAAAATTACTGAACTTAAGTGGTGTGGGCAGAGCATTGACCGCAGAACAGAATGATGGCCGATGAGGGCAATAGTTTCTGTGGCGAAGGCCCCTTATTAATTGTCAGCCCCTGGGCTGCTAGCGTGTTGCTCATTTGAAACTAGCCAAATAATATTATAACAATCGAATGAATGGTCCTAAGCAAAAACATACCTACTGACAAACTTAAATTTACATAAAATCGTCTCATCTTAAAACTTATCATTCACTCACACTCCATTCTTTCCTCAAATACAGTTGCATTCTTTCCATAATATATCACTTTCTATCAATACCTTACAGATTCAAATCCCAATTTGTGACAGAATTGTCAATAGGTATGCATTTACGGAGTACCTACCTGAGGCGTCCTATAAAAAAAAAAAAAAGTTTACAAAAACACTTATCTGAACACTATGCAACGTTACAACTAAGGGATAGAGTTATTTCGATGAACTCTGGCACCCAAAGTAAGATTTAACTTGTGTTTAGGGTGCTAGCGTTCTCGCCGATAATTGAACATAGTATAGGAGTAGTTGTAGGACGAGCACAGTATATTATTATTATGATAACTACTTACTAGTAAATGCCTAGGCCAATAAAATTGTGTGCGCTAAAGTCGCTAGGTGACAGACGAGATGTAGGATTGGGTTTAGGGATTTGGGATGTCTGTTTGAGTTGAGAAGTAGAATATTTACGTCTCTTTATCTTCTCGGGTTGCTCTTATTGTAAGGTCAATGTATTTATCATCATTATAATACTTAGAAATTCCACTTTTCGGGCAACTAAGCTTCTTGTAATGACATGATTGTCCCCTTGATAATAATAATTCAAAATGACCTACCTAACTGGGATGAATATAAATGTAACCGCTACAGTCTATTGATATAACTTTTTAAAAGATTTTTTTTAAATGTCGGTTCTCACTGGCCTCTTGACCTCTGAGTTTGTTTCAAGAGTAGCCAGATAGGAAACGCTGACCTCACCTAGCATTTTTTTTTTAATATCACGTGTAAAAGTGATTCCGATATCCATTTTACAGAAATAACAATTTCATTTCATTCCTCAAATGCCAATAATGGGTTCATCAATCATCATCAATCTTCTCATTTACGTGATTTACATGGATTTGCATAAAAAGATCAACCGGATACATGGCCCTAGCTGTTTGAAATTGCCAAAGTGAAGTAGGAAAACTTAGTATTCAAAGCTCGTTCTTTCGACCTATAAACAAACCTTTGCTCTTTAAAGCTGGAGGTAGTAAATGCGCTGCTCCACAGCAGCTCACGGCTAAGCTACGCTTATTCAAAACATCATCCCAATCAGCCTATAAACACTAAACTATTCCCTATACACTAAAACCCTAATCAACACCTAATACGTGATATCATAATTAACAAACTAAATGTCCCCAACGGCTATTGAAACTGTTCTGAAAGACACCCTTTCAATAAGGACGAAAGGGTAATAGATTGATGAAGGGACAGTTTGGAAAGTGATCGCTTTCCTTATACAGGTTGACTGAGTAAACAAAGACCATACATTATGAATGATGATAATTTATGTGCTCTCATGCCATATTACATTATATTTGGAACATTTTTAAATCGTATATTAGAAATTGTTCTAATTTTCACAAGCACAAAACAAATAAAATTTATAAAACGGTATGATACCTATGTCGGGCGGTTATTTGTTTTTTTTTTCATTACAAATAATTGTTTCATTAAGATTGGTAAAGTGTTAGTACACTTGCTTGGGCGTCTGCACTGGACTAGAATTTGTGATGAGGCAGGGTACTGGTGGTACTGGCATGGTCGGTCTCTTCATACTTCCAACTAGGCTTAGGATAGTGTCCACAGTTTTGTCAGTTATATAGGGTGACTGGTAATTAGTGACCGATACTTAAACACGTGATTGTACTCATGATAACAAACAACTTTTACTATGGGACCAAACCTGAAATCGCGAAAAAAAAATCAGCTGTTTCCTACATTTATGTTCTTATAACTCGTCAAAATGTACTGAACAGCAGATTTTTTTTTCGCGATATCAGGTTTGGTCCCATAGTAAAAGTTGTTTGTTATCATGAGTACAATCACGTGTTTAGGTATCGGTAATTACCAGTCACCTTATATAGGTCCTATTATTTGGAACGAGAATAGAATGATTACTTACTGAAGACCATCAATGTGTCCCTCGTTTATGCCGGCCATACTGATGTAGTCGGGGTATAATTAATTGTATAAGGCACCTATTCTCAGCAGAAGTGAATATTGGGTATGCGAGAAAGGTTTTTGCTGTGTCAGTAAATGTCATTTCAAAAGTGTGGAGGAATGCGTTTTAAGTAGTAGCTGGTTGCTCTCTATACAAAGTGTAAAAAAATTAACCTTACAAACTTTAAGAGGTGCTTTAGACCATCGAACTGAACAACTTTTACTATGGGACCAACTCTGAAATCACGAAAAAAAAATCAGCTGTTTAATACCTACTTGACCAAAATGTATGAAACAGCTGATTTTGTTTTTCGTGATTTCAATGTTGGTCCTATAGTGAAAGTTGTTCAGTTCGATGGTCTAAAGCACCTCTTAAAGTTTGTAAGGTTAAATTTTTAACACCTTATATAGGGTGACTGGTAATTTGTGACCGATACTTAAACACGTGATTGTACTCATGATAACAAACAACTTTTACTATAGGACCAAACCTGAAATCGCGAAAAAAAATCTGCTGTTCAGTACATTTTGACCAGTTAGGCGAACATAAACGACTAAACAGCAGATTTTTTTTCGCAATTTCAGGTTTGGTCCCATAGTAAAAGTTGTTTGTTATCATGAGTACAATCACGTGTTTAAGTATCGATCACTAATTACCAGTCACCCTATATATGCGACCTTTTCTTATTTGGATACAAACAGCGGGCGACAGTGCATATCTACTTGCTTAGAAACAGGAAGCTATTCATTCGTTACTCGAAGACTCAGCTTTAGGAAAATAGATGCCGTCAAGGAGTTTTCTACGCACAATTAAATTCTATCCGAAACGTTTTGTGTGTTATGTATGGAAAGGAATATCCACCACTCATAACTCATAATTATTCCGGATTAAAATGACTCATTGGTCAAGCATGATGATTATGAAATATGGTTATGGATTTTCTAAACCGATTAACCCTTCGCCAAAACCCGATAACACTATACTGATTCCTAAAACGATTACAGGGATCGATTTAAAACGAATATTCGATGGAATCGAGCGCTATCCAACACGGAAGGACATGTTTACTGTCCCGATATGTTTACGTTTCGCTTCAGCTCGAGCCAAGTTATAAGATCGGTACAAGTGCTGTTTACACCGTAGTGTAACATAGATTTATGTAGTTGTAGCGGCATCTACAACGCCACATGCGACCAACGCGTCATAATGACGTCACACAAAATCCTGCATCTCGCAAGTAGAGTTTACCGCGCAACTGGCATATATGTATACAACGGCCCGACATGAATCATCGGGCAGTTGCCCGCCAGACACAACACCCGTCTGGTCGGAGGATCCTCCCTTTTCTATGGAGGATGAGTGAACTTTACACCCTGTTCCTCATACCTCTACATAGTTCTATGCAGTGGGGTATATTAACTTCCATGACTGACAAACCTTGATGTCTGCTTCATCTTTATACGTTTTAAGATATTCTCGTAAGTAACATAAAAAATACAATCACGCCTGTATTTCCCGAAGGACAGAGGTGTACCTATGTACAGTACACCCACAACTCGCCAGTTATTTGGTTGTCACAGGGGGCGAGCCTATTGCCATCAACCGGGCACAAATCCAAACTCCTAATGTTACATTCTGTCTGCTACTGTGAAATTCCAGACGGAAAACCCAATAATAGCGCAGTAGCGCTTGCGTACACTAGTCCGACGAGCCAGTCAACACACATTTATTAGATATCAGTGTTGATCTATTTGATGGAGAAGGTACGTGTGTCTCGTTATGATCAGCCATATTTTAATTACTGTGGGTGTACTATTATAGTACACCCACAGTTATTAAAAATAGGTAGTTTTGATTATTGCGCAATAGAAAAACGGTTTGCAGTTCAAATCAGATTATAATTTTACGAAGATAGATACACAGTTCAACGATACGGAAAGCGAGACAGTTACTGAGCACATGTTGTCCGTACGATGTCCAATGGTCAAGCGCGCCGCTCCACCTCGCTGCTTGCTCTCTTCGACCCCCCACGGACTTAGGCTAGACTCTGTCCAGCGCCACCAGATGGGGCTGGCGTCCCGATCAGTGAAACGAATGACGTATTTCCGGCATATACTTAATAATAGTTGTGATAGCATTAAATAACATAAGGTGAATGTCACCAATGTTCTTGAAATCCTAAAATAGTTATTTTTGCAATTTCAAAATAGCTATAAACAATGGGTAGAAATGCATATGATTTGTTACGGTATTCGATAGTCACGCAGCATTATTTTTTTACGGACTTTTCAAGTCAAGATAACTTAAAACAGTTATGTTACGGTGTAACACGAGTCAGTGAGGATGATACTTTTAAAGAAGGCACATAAATTGTGTTCAGAGCGAATGTAAAAGACAGTGTTTGTTTCCAATGTTAAGATCTATATTTTACATTACTTTTCAGTGTTTGTATCGTATCTCAGCATCTGTAAATATCGAGTGTTTACTGTGGATAAAGTTTATTATGTTTGTGAAATTTAAGATGAAAAGTTTATGCTCTTCTAGATTTTAATATTTTGTTATCTGTAATTTTTTTAGACAAATAAACAGTTGGATCGTATTTACCAATTAGAAACGGAAAATCCAGGGGTTCGATTTTAGTACCTTTCGCTAGCCAACCCGTACATTTACTGCTGAAAAATTGTCACAGAAAATTGTATTTTCAGCTCGAAGAAGAGAGATTATTGCCTTTGCTGCCGTTTCTGAGAACCCAAGCAAAAATAAAGACTCTCTATATTTTTCTCATCAACATCATTGTGAAAATTGGGCGTGATGTAATGCTATACATACCTACATACTTTCTCTTCCCCTAAAATTAAAATCTCTCAAAATTTTTACAATTCCATGAAACTCTTAGTTCACAAACGATATTAATACAATTTCAGTTGGATGCGGTTTTGAAACCGTCACATAAACACGTACACGTTACACCTATGCACGTCGCTAACGAAATTTGGGACAGTTTTAATCAATTAAATTGACGAATTTTCCGAGTGTCTGGCGAATTCAGGTCCTTCATGAAATAGTTATGCCTTTTTAATTCAACCAAAGGTTGTCTTTAAAAGATCGCTCTTAGCGATAAGACCGCCCATTGTGTCACCCATTGTAAAGTTTCTATATAATAATAATAATAATATTCCACAACTATCACACAACGCCATCTAGTCCCAAGCTAAGCAGAGCTTGTGTTATGGGTACTAGACAACTGATAAACATACTTATATATTTCTAAATACATACATATTATAGATAAATTACAACCAGACACAGAACAAATGATCGTGCTCATCACACAAACATTTGTCCTGGGTGGGAATCGAACCCACGACCACCGGCATAGCAGTCAGGGTCACTAACCACTAGACCATCAGGCCTGTCCTGCCCTGGCCTGGCCTGTGTATTTATGTCTGTAATTTATATGGTGTACATAATAAAGAGTATACTATTCTATTCTATTATGAGGAACATTAGTCGTGTGAATGGGCTTGTAAAAGTAGTACTCACTTACAGAAACAATTTTTTCCATAGAATCCGCCACACACATTATTAATCTTCAAACCAAGAGAAAGCTTCTAGCCTAATTTATCGGACGCTGCAGACTAAACCTCGAAGCTCACTGCTCATAATCTAGATTTATTAGGCTACCTGCACAAATAGCGTTTCACTGAGTAAATGTTATTTTGCGGAGCGCATTCACACTACATGAAACTCTACTTAGCTGTTACAGAAGAAAAATATTTGCGCTTATGGAAGAGAAGGGGGCGAATTAAGTTTTGTTTTTGGTGTTAGTATTTGTATAGTGGTTTTGTCCGGCTTCAAAAAAGGTAATGGCTTATTATTTTTTTGCCGCTTTACATAATATTTGATTTTGAATGTTCTTTTTTCCAAATACCTAATTACTTTATATCATCCACCAATACGCACTGGGCCCGCGTGGTGGATGTTACTCACTCCTGAGAGGCCTGTATCCCAGAAGTGGTAATATGGCTGGCGAGTATGCTGATTATGCTATATTCCTTTGTTCTTAGCCTGTCTGCCGTCATACTGACGGACCTCTACATACAGTTTATGAATCAGTAACCCAACAGTTCCTAAAAAAAGCCACTGAAGGACACGCGACATTGGCGTTCACTGCGATGATTAAAATATGGCAAAAGTTATTTTTTGCATGACGAGACTTTTGTAGACTTTTTTGGGTGAAAAATTTACGAAAGGTTTTGAGGACCAAAAGTAAACTTTGTTAAAAAAAATATTCATTTAACAGTTTATAAACTCACGTAATATAAACAGACAAGAAGAAAGGATCAGAAAAATACGTACAAAGGTGATGCGTATAATATGTAAAGATATCTCTTCTGGCATAGCTGCGACAGGAGATTAAATAGAAAGAGATTAAAAAAAACACAAGAGATAGGAAATAAATTACCTAAATTAAAACCAAAAAAGCTATTCTCTTATTTATACAAAACGTGCCAACAATATACATACTTGCATACATACATACCTCTAAATAAAATAAATATCCCTAAAATAAAATAACAAATAAATCTAATTATATCAAAGTAATATATCTCCGTCTGACCGTATTGTGATTTTAGAACTCAAAAACTTCTTATCAAATATTCATGATTTTGTTTTTAATTCATTTATATTCTTTTAGTAGATTTTAGTTTTATATTTTTAATCTACACAAAAGGACCCGATGCCACATTTAGCTTTCAATGAAAAGACCGGTCAAAATTGAACTTTCAAGACCTATTTGACCGGCAAACAGGTCCAATTGGTCTTTAACGTTTGCAGGACAATAAGTCTTTATCTTACCCTCTTGTAAAAGAAAATAAAACCTCTTTTGTTCTTTACAGATTCGAGTCGAGAGACCTACAGGACATAGCTCTAGGTAAGTGCATAGATAAGAAAAAAAAAAAAAATAGAAGTGACATTCATGTAAAGTACTCAGGCTTGAATAAGACATTGTTTTAGAAAAGCTGAACCTTTGTAAATGAAATGAATAAATTTATTTGCAAGAGTTGTAGTATATTACAGATGGTCGGGTTTTTTAAACAGTTTCTAAAACAATTCGCTAAAACTAGTATGCAAAATTATTGATTATTGTAGAGCGTCGTCTCTGTCATGCCAGTCATGTGTCTCTTTCTAAATCTTAATGTGTCACATAAAGGGAACTGTTTGCATATTGCTTTCCGCTGTGCGTGTGCTGTTGCTACCCAAATAATCACCTACCGCTCCCCACTAAGGTGGAACTAAATATCGGTTGATGAAGATTGATCAGTCGATATTGATCGCCTCAAAACACAATCGATGATCGAGTGGTGAGCGTAATCCGGCTGCTATAGACCACACTGGATCGATATGTACGATCGGTGTCAATTGATGACCACAATTATTGTTACAGTAGCATCATTACATGAATCGCAATCGACGCCATAATCCTGAATATTTAGAACGTTACATACGCCCATACACCAGAGGCATTTGCAATGTGTTCGAAGCGAGTTTCAAGAATTTGAATTTGCTTTCTATAAATAATAATAATATATTCTTAGTCTATGGTAAGTGGTAGACAATTTATTCTTTAAAATATTCATATGTACACAGTGAGCTTAGGTAGCTTCCTTTTATACTATAATGTATACAGATATAACTCACAACAAGAAAGCGAAAACCATTTTGCAACTGTTTTCTGGGATCGGGATCGCCTGACTTGTTTCGGGCTCAACCAGGGCTTTGTTTTCTTGATAAAAAGACCCTTGAATAAAAACAAGACTAGCATTGCCCTTCATAAATGGCTTATTCCACTTAGCTTTAAGTCGTTTAAATGGCTCACAGTAACTAAATTCAGATAAGTGTTATCACATTTAGCAAGTTAGGCTCCTAAAACTAATTAATTAAAAAGAAGGCCGCGATACGTCCGTCTATTTCGCACTATAACTTTTATGCTAACGGATTTAGTATAATGTATACAGAAGCTTTCTAAAAAATACCCTTTCTTTCTAAAAAGATAAATTCAGAAGACTGGAATAAGTTGTCTGTAAAATGCACTTTGATCAAGGTTATTAATCTTGTAAAAATTAGTCGTCCACAAATTATTTTATTTTTAATTAAATTATGTAACATAAATTATGTAAAACTTCATTTTCTCAAAACCAACGAACCCTCTTCTCACAAACTGAATTAAGTCTCAAGATCTCTGTAACCCAAAACCCTGTTGTTCTTCAATTCCGAACTAACTCTTCACAGACATCTTGACGATCCGAAGACGATAGCAAAAAGTAATTGTTTCCGATATAAAGCAAACATCTTACAATGTTCTAGACTCAAGGAGTTTCGGTATACTTCGAACGGTACCGTCCGTTGAGTTCAGCTAAATGCACTTTAGGTTCCGAAGTTTCGTTTCGTGTTGTGTTCGGGCTTTATCGGTTTTTGTTTGGGTTTGAAGGAAGATGTTTCTGTTCGTGATGGTTTTGTAAAACATATTTTTCACACATATCTTTTGTAGGTGAAATTCAAAGTTTGAAGTATTTACGGATTTCTTATGTCTTTTACGTTTTATCTAGATTCCCGCAGGGTGATTATGTTAGACAGTTATGTTCGAATTTTCATGCCATTTCGATTGGAAGGTATCGGATTCGCGACAGATTTCCCTCTCGTTGACCACCCGAAGGCGAGCGCAATCTCTTGGCATAACGCTCTAACCAAGTATAATTTGTGTTACGTAACTAGCCCGTCGATTAGTTCCAAATTCAACCAGAACACTTCTTGTCTTGTGAAGCTTAACATAATAAAACAGAATGTATCGCATGGATGATACACGTATTGAAATAAATCTACTTTCGATTCTAAAGATTACGATTACGCTTTCGTTAGTTTTCTTTCTGAACATAAATTCTAATGTAAAGACGCCAGCACATCAAGCTACTACAATCTGTCAAAATTTAATAGATTTTCAACTTTATCGCTAAAGCATAAGGTTCAAAGTTGATTGGGAAAATTTGACAGTTTCGGGTAGCTTGATGTGCTGGCGTCTGTACCTAGCTATGTTAAGTCTAGTTAAACTTACTCATCGTCGTTTACCTAGCCTTTTCCCAACTAAGTTTTCATGGTCGGCTTCCGATCTAACAGGATGTAGCTGAATATCAGTATTTTCCTTGGAGCGACTGGGTATCTGACTTGCACAACCCAGTTGCTGAGTAACACTAGGTCTATTCAAACCTTAGAGCCTAAACTAATTACAATTTGGCTACTTGTTTGGCGCCATCACTAGCGTCTATCAGTTCCTGTAACGTGCAGCTGACAGGACACGCAGGACACGATATTAAGTGCCATTATTTGTGGAACAGCACCACATTTACACTCCAACGCGGAGTCGTCTATAAATCTCCACCTGAATAGGAACTCAATAGCAACGAATCGACTCATGTTTTTTTGCATAAAGATAGTTTATTTAGGTATAGACTACTCTTTTTAGTGTAAAAATCTCCATGCGGGTAAAACCACGGGGTGCCAGCTAGTCTGATTATTATTAAAGGTGTTGATGCTAGAAAGACAAAGTTTCATATAACCAAGACAGTGTAGGTAATGAAGAGCATTATTACTTTTTATAACTACTCGTTAGTAGTTAAAGTGACACTGAAGCAACTTATGTAGTTACGTGCTGGAGAATATCAAGCTCGATATGACCATTAAGGGATGTTGGCAAACGATTACGGACCTTGAATTAATAACACTTCACCTAATCTTCTTTTATAATTCAATGAGAATTTTCAGCTATCAGATTTTTAGAAATTGGGGAAACAGAAAACCGATGTTCTTTTTTTCGGGTCTAAATTTAAATTAAGATTTTCTTCCACGACTGGTTGTACAAAAAGGTGTCAAATAAGATCAATAATATTGGACGAAAAAGAAGTTTTCCCAAACACTTTATTCTGCCGAAATCCACGACTGATTTGAGAAAAGTCAAGGATGGCGATGATACAACCACACGTACCTACTTCCAACTGATATCAAATTGAATTTTACTGTCTTTCTCAGTAAAACAATATTACCATCGATCCTACAAAAAAACTCTTAACTTGGTACGATGTTTTGTCGCAACAACAGCGAACGAAATTCGTCGAAAAAAGGGAATTCGATCCCTCAACTTTTCTCACAGTATCCAAGCAAATGAAAATTTGTGACGGGCCCCAAAAAGTTTTCGGAACCCATTGTCACCTTTGATACCTCTATCTTGATAGCGGAATGCCATCCAAAGGCAAGATCAAAGGAGTTTAAGGACAAATTCTCCAAATACTTGTTCCCGAAATGCCCTTGGCGTAAATCAGAAACACCGGTAAAAATTGTCCTTTTATAGGACGTTATGACTCGAAAAAATCTTTGGAATGTTAGAACGTTAATGTTTGTAGATACAACATGGAATTTAAAGAATTTTTCGTGTGTGAAACATTACCTAAGTAATTTGGCGGAAACGAATATTTAAATAGTTTCATGAGTTTTGGGTCTGAAGATTATATTTCGCGTTCGGTGTCTACATTTTTCTAAACCACGTTAACTTTGGGTTCACACTCACTCAACAGAAGCTCTGCTGACTGGTTTATGTTATACCACGGCATGAGCTAAACTTTTCACTCACATAGCTAACATTTCAAAGTAAGAAAGTTACCAACTTCCTTTTTCCTCATTTCATCGCCTCGCATATCAACACTCACTCAACTAGGACAACAAACAAAAGGATCGTCCAAAGTATACGTTTTGTTATTCGTGCCACTTCCAAGTCAATTTGGTAGTTCAAACTTAGCTTATTTCCTATGGGAAATTCTCGTAGACGCGTAGATACAGGTAAATTGATTCTGTAGTAAGACGAGACGGGCTCTATGTATTGATGTTGATTTTCTTCTTTTTTTTTGTATTTGGAAGAAGGTTCATCGCTTAAGGCGATAGTGAGTCTTTAATAGTTTGGTGGTGTTTGAGCTTGTATTTTTTTACGGTACTTATCTATAAATTGCGATAAAAAAACTAAGATTTCTTAAACAGGGATGTTGGTAACGGACATTTTGCCTCGCTACCAACCTTACTGACTAGCTAAACTTCTACTGCAACATGAGCATTTTTCGCACGGATAATGCCAACTCGAATTAAGAAGCATATTATTAACAAATTAGTTTTCAGACAAATATTTAGAAAAGGAAGGCCTTTTCCCTGGCTTCTTTTAGCGTGGCGATAACCAACCGACGCAAACAGTCCCCAACACGCCATGCAACATTGATGCAGTCGCCAAATCACCGATTCTTATACAATTTCAAAATATTTTGACCTACATGGACACTCATGAAAAGTCAGAAGCTAGGTACACGGTTCCGATTGGTGGTTTCCTATGGAGAAGAGCCGGCAGTAAACTCTACGGTTATTCTTTTTTACCTATACTAAAAGTATCGTTATTTCCCTTAAGAACATAGATAGGTATCTAGTAAACCATAAACAGAATTAATTTCCTTCCTCTCTGCTCCTTTATTTGTCATTACTGCGACCTCTAGGCAATTAATTAATCGAAAACTCTAAACCCATGTACATACATTTACATTAACAGACACTGAGTTGGGTTGGGTATACTCTTAATTAGTAAAGTTTTGGGCAGCGGTCACCTAATCTCGCGAAGGGTCAGACAACGAGTAGGTAGGTGTGTGTAACCATTCATAAGTAAGGTCTTTGCTGGACCCGAGTTGGAGCGGGTTTAAGGTATTCAGTTTAAGGCTTTTTTTAGCTGAAAGTTTTTCCTTTATTCTTAGTCTATAAAGTAGATTGTGATGTTTTTACAAGTGAGGAAAGATTTACTCATCTTTCCTTGCTTGGTGTTGACACCTGATTTAAATTTTTTCATTGGACAATCGTCTAACATACAGTTAAAATTTAATGTGATCGAATTTTCCCCCATTAACCACGCTTAAACTAACATAACGTTTAACTTGACTGACTTAAAGTTTTAAGTCAAGATAAAACGTTGATTTGATGGTTTATCCTCACATTGAAAAGGTAAAAACCACTAAATAAACTAAACTAAAGGTAAAAATAACAAAAAGGTAATAAAAACTAAATGTAGGTAAGAGAAGAATTTTGTGTGTGTCTTCTAGTAATCTTTGAAACATTATTTTACAAATTTCCTAAGTAGACTCGGAATTGCATATATTTCCTAGGAATTGTGTACAATTCCTAAATATCCATAATCAACGTCGACCAATAAATCTGTAGCGAGTCGGCTGTACAATTTAAAGCACTCTGGCGACTTAATAATTGCTTAAGTTTACGTGTCTAAGCTATGGTTGGGGCGTTTATTGGCACAGTTTGAGTTTTCACGAGTTGAAGGGCTCAAGCAAATAGGAGTTGCGTAATGCGTGTGACTAAGTTCGATATCAAGGTCGGAAAATGTACCTAGATGTAGACTGTGCTATTCTGTAAAGTTCACTTTGAACCTCACTCAAGTGATAGCACACAATTCGAATGCGAACTCATTTGCTCTTTTTAACCGACTTCAAAAAAAGGAGGAGGTTATCAATTCGGTTGTATTATTAATCATGACGGATTCACAACAAGCCTCTGTTTGAATTTTAAATCATCGCCGATTCACATGTCAACTCAGTTTGAATTTAGAAATGATGTTTAGTTAGAGAATCACATACAGCTTGTTTGAAGCATGCCGTGGTCACAACATTGTCCAGTCAGAAAGTGGTAGCGGGCTCTCCTGCAGGCAGCGCCACAAGAATCTTTCGGCGCTTGAATGACATTGACCAGGGGGCGTTACTGGTAAAAATTTGTGAAATTATATATTGTATTGATTAAAAAAAACAAGATGGCGGCGTAAGTTCCGATTTTTGTAGCAAAAATCGAAACTACAGTTGTACCCAGAGTAACCTTACACAAAAATTACCAAAAAAATCGTCATAATACGGTGCGTATTATAAAAATATGCTTTAAGTTTAGGTATGGCTGCTAGAAACTTTTTACAAACAAAAAACAGCGTATATTACTTACGTAAAAAGCGGGAATGTGTAAAACATCAATCATCACAAAAACGAGTACATACCTACTACATTATACAGAACAGCTGTACTAAAAGCTTCAATCAATATAATAATATACTAGTACAGTCATCGTTGAAGTGTCGCCTGCGGCACTTTTTGTGTCGCAATTGTGGCAGCGTAGTGTCGCGTGGAAACTAAATAATTGGAGACACGAATGTTTCCAACAGTCTCGGTTGGCTGTCAAATAGTGATTTTATGGGAGGGTCGAATCAGTTAAGTTACGATTGCTTTACGTTCGAACTAGAATTATAATGATTGTATTTCATTACACATTGATGCACTAAGGTAGCCCGCGAAATTCTGTTACGTTGGAAATTTGCAGCTCAGTATCAGGTTTTATAGTAATAAAAAAGTTAGACGCACCCGTAACAAATATGTATTTACAAAATTAGAACCATCAATACCACTATCTAAGTTAGAATGGGCTTCAAATGTCATGATTTCATAAATAGTCATTCAATGGGCAAAAAACGTATGAAAATTATTTTCGGGGCTACCTTACCGCTTTCTCTTTAACTTTTTTGGCAAAAGCAACTTTCCTAAAAATAAATGATTTTGAATAAAGAATTTATTGCCATACCTGTTACCGGGCAAAGTTTTTATTTTTTCATGATTTTTACGGGATTAACTTCCACCACTAAGTACCTATAAACTACAGACAACCCTGTTCACCTTTGAACTAAAAAATAGCCACATCCTCTATTAAAATCACAATTTCTATACCAACATAGAAATCACAAAACCCATTCCAATTTCAATAAAAGTCCGACTCGCATGCTCATTATAAACGACAATACATAGACATTTTTTGTTCACTAATGATCGTACGTCATTCTCTTTGTTCCTAGCCTTACCTTAACGAGGACCGCGTTTTAGACTTTTATCATTAAAGGATATCTTATGTGTTGAATCAGCGAGTCTTTTGAAGGTCCTTGATTGGAAAGATTAAAGGGAAGGCAGATTAGAGGTGGTTCGATGTTGTTAATGCGGGTTTGGTTTGATAATGTGAGTTTTTAAATCGATATAGGTATAGGTATTAAACTTGCTTGGCTTGGTATATAGCAGTCGCTCTATGTAAAATACTGGTATTCAGCTGCTTTTGGTTAGATAGATAGATAAACCATTCATTTGGCGCATACAAAAAGACAGCACAACACACAAAAGTACAGTATTAGATGATATCCAATTACCCATATGAACCTAATATAAAAGAAGGTGCCGATATAAAAATAAAAAGAAAAAAAAAAACATACATAGGTATTGAAATAAAAGCGACACTATGATGAAAACTATGGTTAGACTGGTAGCCGACTCCAACATAGTTGGAAAAAGGCTAAGCAGAGGATGATTATGGGGTGCCTACATGTCATTAAGTACTACTCTCCCCTAACAACAGGTAAAAAGGACGAGATTACAATAAAAATTTGAAATTAGTGCGATATTTACTTACGCACCTTATATTTCATAATCCCATTTGTATTGGAAACTTATCTTTAGAATACATCTAAAATTAAGAAGCTCTTATGTTCCCTGTATCATCCTAAGGTTGAATATCACACGCACGTATTAAAACGAAAAGGTCTATTTGTCTATGTAACATTTTGATAGTTATAACCTTAGTAAAGTTTCAAATTTCTTTGAGGTGTTGTCAAAAGTGGTAAAGTAATAACGATGCCGCGTATACATTTCAGCATAAATGGATTTAATAACAATAAAGTTCGCTTTTTTTTTTAATATCTTGCGATCGTATTGACAATCGAATCGAATTTTCCATTTTACAGAACACCACCACAGATCCCCAACATTATTTACATCAAAAGCAAAAAATCATATTTCCATGCAAATATATTTTATAGTAGAGAACTTACAGGGCTGTCACAGTCACATTGAGCGTTTTTTAATTTCCGCCCTATTTCCTTTTAGTTGTTCCAGTTAACGGAAGCTTATATAGTTAGTGAAATAAGCCTTTTCTTGTAATCATTGTGCCTATGTTTATTTTATTTGGATTTATTCCTTAAAGTTTTGAAAGTTCAGTCAACGGGAAGTAATTTTAATAATTTTATTAAATTCCCGTTGTCCCCGTACGCTGTCCCCGTTAACGGGGACAACGGGAAGTAATTTTAATTATTTTATTAAATTCCTGTTGTCCCCGTTAACGGGGACACGGATCACGGGGACACCGGGAATACAAGAATTTTCTGGGCAGCAAATCTGCTGTCAATTTTGTATTTTAATTAATTTTGAGATACCGATTATATGATCGGAAGGTCTAAATATATAGATAGAAGAATAGATAGGACTATTCCTAGCAGTTTGGCAGTATGAATTTGAGGTACAAAAAAATAGGGTCGAGTAATAGGGACACTGCAGAATTGTACCTATGTCTTGCAGACCCCGGTCAGCCGCGGGGCTGTTGCTAAAAGCTTTTCTTTTACCATGACTCTTTATTTTCGAATTGTTCATTGTTATCATAGACGACTTAGTTTATATTCTCAGAATTATAATTCGTATTGTTACGAGAGAAATAAAGTACGTATTCTGAGATACTCATTAATAAAGGTTCAAAACTCGCAAAATAGTCACGGAAAAAGCTACCCTTTTTTCTACCGTATCAAAACATCTTTACCGGAGGTACCTCTTTACTTTAGTGCACTCCTCTCAGGGCTGTCCCCTAATCAGTAAAGTCTCCTAGTAATAGCGTATAGGGTTGGCACAAAGGCAAGTTAAATTGAGATCTCTAAGAAAAACGGGAGCCCTTGTGTGTGAGGGCTCTCGTCATGTAACGAGCACGTTACACTTTGGGACCAGTTTTCGAGAACAATGTGTTTTTTCCTTTTTCTTTTCATATTAAGGGATAGAATAAAAATAGGAAAAAGTAATGTGTCGTTAACGTAAACCACCGTAAATCACCTTAAACTATAATATGGGTAAAGAAAAAATATCAAAATAAAATAATAAGTCATGTCCTTGTAATCTGTTTTTTGAGATAATCAAGGAATAATCTAGAAGATAGAAAGCAATAGTAAAAAATTAATGCAATCACGTTCATCATTCCTGTGTAGGGATTAAGAGCGAATTCTCTCGAGATCGTTGATTGTCGCGGTCGGTTTGTAGGCTCTTGTAGAGTAGTGAAGATTATACTAACTACTCCTCTTTTGGATAATAACGTCACGAAGAAAGAAAGATCGGTTACAGCATTTTGAAATTTCGTATAGACTCAAAATGTTTGTGATGAATTATCAAAGTTTTATATTTCTTTAAATTTTTTTTTCCGTATCTACCTACGTATAACTTACGAGGATTTAAAACACAATCATACTATTAGTAAGAATGGTAGCGTAAATAATAACAACTATCAGTTCCTACATAATTGATGATTCTTGTTTGAATTTCCTCACTCATATTTTGTTCTATATTTCTATGTTACAATTTAAACTTTTAAATTAATGTAATTATTTTATTTTTTTAATTTGATTGGATTATTATTATTAATTTATTTGATTTTATAATTACTAATGTATTTGATTTTATTATTATTACTTTGATAATTGATTATATTATTGTTATTTTTGTCACTTTAATGACCTATTAAATCAATTAGGCAAACCATGTACTTACATGGTTTGGATGTGCACAGCAAGTGCTGCTTTAAGTGATAAGTTCACTGTACAGTAGTACTTTATAAAAGAAGACTAAACTCTCTCGTGAAATAGTCGTTGGAGCCCCATAATAAATAAATAACCACGGAAAACCAAAAAATCTACCTTCCCTATTATTCATACACACCCTAATGGCCCCACGAGCATACAAGCACAATAGAGCATGCAAAATTGATCCACATCCTTTACAAACTGTATACGTCTAGCTTTTCTTCTAAAGCGTAACGTCGCAAAACAAATAAACTACCACTTTCTATGCACGCCATTGTACCAGCTTGTTAAGTTACAGTTGTAAAGTGACAATTTGCGAGAAGTGGCGAATGGGAGGCCGTTTGGGATAAACAGAGGTAGTAACTATGCCTTAAGTCATATTACTTTTTATTTTAGAAGTAAAGCGGTTTAATGATGTTGTTGTGTTGAGTTGCTTGGTAGACGTTATTGTTTCGTTTGATGGTAGTCTGTGAAATAAACTTTCTGTCTTGATGCTTCTAGTTCGGGCATTTCATGTTTCAGATGGAGGATCAAAGATGTTTAAGTGTGCTACAATTCTGAGAAACCAGTTTGAAGAGCACTGTGTAGTACTTGATGCTTCCTGTGATAATTAAAGTATTGATGATAACGTTACTTAAAAATAAATCAATCATCAACTTTTGCCGCTCATCAATCATTGCTTTTGGGCACTATTCCCACTACGTAAGCGATAAGCGTTTGTGTACTACTATGTCACGGGTTTGATACTAGCTTAGAACAAATCATTAATTTTGTTTGACTTACTGATTCTTGTTGCAAGAGGGTGTTTAATTATGTCTATAAAGTTTAAAGAAACCTTCAAAGCGGGCATAAATTATCCTAGTAAACAGCTTAAACCTAGTACTATTAAACCTCTTCAACTTCAAAACGTTCCTTTCCACAACACTCCGCGCCATTAAAATGTAGGGAATATGTTTAACTTTGCTATTAAAAGTTTTGCTTGACTCAAATATAGGTTAGTGGTTCAGTAGTTAAAGTTAATCGTACTCGAGTTTATTATAAAGCAGACTGTACGAGTGACGTCATTACTGTACGTCTGGTGCAACTAACAGTTAGCCAAGCTACCAACCTTGCTGACTGGCAAATCTATTAACCACACCATGAGCTTCTGCACCATGCTTAGCGCGTTTGCACACGGCATACTTTTTGTAGGTCCTATAATCCTATTATCGGTCAGATTATTTCGCCCTATGTTATTTAGACCGACTTTTTGTAGGACGTGGGCGTTGCACTATTGCCATCAGTATGTTATATTTTTCTCCTACAAAAATCGGTCACGGATTATCGAATGTGGGCAGGCAGCCTTAAACTGGTACAGGAAAACAACATGGCTGTAATAACAGGCACGTGAGACAACGCAACGCAAGAAACAAAAGACAAAATGACAGATTGTAGAAAGATTACTACGGCCATGGACTTATTATATTACGTTGTAGGTAATATAATAAGTCCATGACTACGGCACCATGTCAAATATAAAGAAAAGAAATGTCACTTTGTAAAAAAAGGTTGTCTATTCAAAATCAAAAGTCATTTATTCATAGTAAGCTGAGAATCAGCACTTTGTGAACATCAAAATGACATGAGACAGTCCCTCAAAACGCCTGCGCTTCACCACTTCCTGGTGCTTTAGCTGAGAAGTAGGAGTGACGCAACAAACTCCACAGAATTCTATAATATTCTTCGCAGAGTAGAGATGCTTTTCTTCTGATAAAGCGTGAAATTATTGTCAGGTTTCCAAAATTCTGGCAGCTCTCAACGTCTGCCATAGGAACTCATATTCGTATTGTGACTTTTACTGTTCAGCTACAGCGCCATCAAATTTTAATTATTTACTCTTGCAACATAATTAACACAATAAAAGCTGCTGGTTCAATCGAGGCGGCCCTACCTTTACAAATACACGATGTTAAATTTTACCTCAAACGGATTCTGACTATCACACTGTAATGTAACGTTATGCGTGTTATGTGTTATTTTTAGACCTTTTTTGTAAGAATCTATCGAAGTTTCGTAAGATGTTCAAAGAACCTCCTCCTTTTTATAGGTTCATCCATTCTCTCACCCTTGTTATAAAATACACTAGCAATCCTTTTTTTTTTTTTTGGATGGGAAATCATCTAATGACTCCTCCCGCTCTGGGTGGAGCGGAAGGGAGTATCAGACTCTTACTGACTAAAACCCACCCGTGTTCCTTCCTTAGTCCTTTATGTTCCGGGGCAGCGGTAACCCTTTCGGACGATCCCGCTACCCCGGCAGGCTTCGGCCCTGGCGGGCCCCTTCCTTTATGCTGACATCTCTTTGAGGCGCGCGTGGAACACATACGCGCCGTCCGGCACGGGCCTGGTCCTGATTGGACGGAGAGCTACCCATTACTCTCCGTCCGCAGGCCCGCGCCTACGGTGGCCGGGAGTCGTCACGCGGCTCCCGACGCCCGTAGCGTCTCCCGCGGCGGCTACACTAGCAATCCTTAATAGAGCTTAATAAAATAATGTGTACCGCGAGACAGAATTGTCAAAACTCTAGAATACCCAAGAAAACACTTTTATTTTCATAAAACGATAATGAAATAAGAGCTGCATACTGCTTAAAACCACAGAGATAAACTCTAGCATATCAACACAGCAACATGCATCTAGGTTGATGTATAACAAGGTCGGTAAAACAGAAACTATCGTTCTAAATAATTAACAGATTTTTAACTAAAACAGTACGGTGTAACAGTCAGATCCATTCAAAGCAATTTGTTTATCTCAACCTGTTAACATTTCTCCATGGTCTTTAAATTTTATCGACGCGACAAGGAGTTACATTTATCTACAATAAATGTTGGAACTTAGGGCTCAGTAAGGTTGTTATTATTTGGAGATGATGGCTGCAAACGATTGAATATAATAAAGTAAGATTTGAGTCTGACGAATGCGCATTTGGAAAAAGAAGTTGACAATTTATAGGTAATACCCGCCCGTTAATATGGCATATCGAGTTTTAGAAAAAGTTTGAGTTTATAGAGCGCCGTCTCTTTCATATACTTACCTTTGTGACAGTCTCACTAACGCCCGGATACAGTATCGAGATTAAACTGTCAGTGACTTAAAATATTTATATTACAAGCGTGATGTTCGCTTGTTTGGATGAGTTATTATTATTTGTGTACTTTTGTTTTGATATTGTTTGAGCCAAATAGGTGGCCAAGTTGATTGCGGCATCAGTGATGAATTGATGATGATGATGATTTGTGCCTAGAACTAGTTCACTACCTACATCATTTGCCGCCAAGCAGCGTTGCTGTTACTGTCGTAATAAGCTTGTTTGACTACTTTTATGTAGAAATAATCTGGAACCCCACTGATTAATGCCTATCATAAAAAAATTAAAACATAAAAATCCCAACTTCAATATAAAATGTTACCTACGACATCAAAAATGTCAGCCATGACAGTGTCTCCGAAAAAGCCAATATTGTTGGATCGGAACTCCAAAAATGTCGGCCAAAAATCACTTTTAATTACGAACCGCAACTGTCAAACGTCAGGAGCGAGCCCAGCCCGCGGAAGTTGGCGGGAAATTTCAATATATACTGTTACGTTGGCATAAAAGTGATTTTATGTCAACGTAAGAGTTTCACTGGATGAGGGTGGTGATATACTTTTGAATTTAATTATGGAATGTGTTGCTTCGTGTTACTTAGTATTTGTACTGCCAGGAGTTGTTCCTTTTTGTCGATTTATAATTACCTACTTTTATATCCTTTTTACCAGGTAAAAGACAAGTTTCAAGCAAGGATTTTATTAATATGATAGACGCTACTCTTAAGTAATTATAAAGAGTAGAAAGGTTTTAATAAATTACAAATAACAACATTAGGGATCAAATGTACCTGATATTTTAAGTTTCTAATTTATTTTTTGACTTCTTAGCATTAAATATTTTTAAGACTAGATAGGTACGTCTAAAATAACAAGGAGCTCTAAAATATAACGAAAAATGATAATTATCCTTTCGCCAAAAATAAAACTAAAGACTGTCTGGAAATTATTCTATTAACACTACACTAATAAATCCCACGGATTGATAAACTCAAGGAATCGTAGGAAGTTAAATTTCAAGAAAAACACTCACTTTTTTTCATGAAGTAACTTCCCAAACGTGAACACTCAAACTTCAACAATAAATGCAAAAGAAAAAATAAAAAAACATAATTTAATTTTTAACCCTTCGAGTAACTCTAAATCTGTGTTGCACTTTAAAAGTGACTTCTACTGAAAGCCCTTTAAAGTGACGCGACATTAATTTTATGAATAAATAAAACATGTTTCTAATTTATTTCTATATTTGTCGTTGAAAACTGTCGGTAGTCGGCTTACAAGGGGACCTGTGTAAGTTTTGGGCGCGATTTCTTAAGACGAACTTTGAAGAAGTTCTGCCATGGGTTATAAAATGAAGGGCTTAGAGGTTCGATTGGAAACTTTGAATTTATTTAAGTGTAATGAATGGTCTGTCTGTGTTTTTTACGCGGTATTAAAATGTTGATTGATGTTTGCGGCAATTGTAATTATAGGGTAGTATCCCTCGTACTTATCTGTCTACTGACCGCGTCATATGCCGCAACGGATTTTGATGCGGTTTTTACCATCATTTTGAGAATGTATTCCGGAAGGTTTATGTGTATAACATATCTAAATTACATAGATATAAACAAAAAGAAATCTCAATGTTTCGTCAAGTTGTAAAAACCGTGCCAAGCAGGGCGGCCCGGCGCGGCGCGGCGGTCGCTAGTGAAAAATAAAATAAACAAAAAGACACAGAAAAAATAATAAGGAAACACTACACGAATATATTTTTTAATTAAAATGCCAGTAGCCATCTCAAATTATGTCCCGATTCCGAAAAATGCCAAAACGTATGAAAATAACGAATATCCTGTACAAAGGCGAAATCCAGCAATTTCTACTGAGATCATTTATTTTAATGATATCGGTAGGTAATTGGCAACAGACAGTAATTACTATAATTTGATTCGGTGCGGTGTTTTATTAAAAAGATGAGACGGTTATTTTTAGCCGATTGATTCAAACTTTTTCATCGTAACATTCATCGATGTCAAGAAACTTATGACATTTGAAGCATCTTTGCTGATATTTTAATATTTGACGTCAGCCAAAAAGCCCAGAAGCAGCCATCTTCTTCTCTTGATGGCACCAACTATACGTTACAGGTGCACAGCGATACTGGCCGGGGTGTCGCGGTGTGCCATACATCTATCACTCACGCCGATGTTGCTAGGGTGGCAACAATTTGAGATGGATAAGATTTTTTTAAAGTATAATTGTAGTATTTCTGATTCGAATCGATGTGATTCGATTCGAACAAATGAATGCCGATTGGGAAAACATTTTAATCAAAATACGAATTGATTCGAAACTTGAATATAACGATAGGCAATAATATCAATGTTCCACCGTCCACGCACCAAACATAATTCCCAATTTTATTGAAATCCCACATAACCAGCTAGATATTCACTCAATATTAATTAGTAGTATACCTATACTTTTAGATTAGTGAACTATCTTAAATTTCAAATAAAAGCAAACAACATTTTGATTTCTATCCCGGTTCCCTCGACACATTTTATAACTTATAATAAATTAGCCTCACACGCACATTTTACCCCCCGCCATATTTAATATACAAATGACTGACGATTGAAACCCTTAATCGAGTATTTTACTAACTTCTTAAAGATGTGTATGCCATAAGTACGGATAAAATGAAAAGTTCCGATGTAAGTATGCCACAAAACGTATGCACTCTACAGCGACGCACAAAAAGCACTTTGTCAGATTGCATGTTTGACATCTTCGATATGCCACTGAGAGCATCCTGTAGTGTACAATGTATCGCACACGATGGATTTTAAAAGATGCCAGACACCTGCCCTGTTATGTGATAGCAAGTAACTGAATAGATATGATATGATATTTATGATATCATATCACTAGATTACTTGAGATATATATTATTGATATTTTTCTGCTGACCTTATATCTGAGAATGCTGGAAGTTCTAGTTTTTATAATACTCACTTTATTACCTTTGGGATTGTGACTAACTGGCCGGATTATATTGTTAACTGGCCTCCTAGGCTCTGGATTTATAGTCTTGCATTCTACTTGGGAATTTGACTAATGCAAGCAAGTCTGACAACCAGTCTTACCAAAGGATATCGTATTACCCAGTAACTGGGTTGTGGGGGTCAGATAGGCAGTCACTCCATGTAAAATACTGGTATTCAGCTGCATCCGGTTAGACTGGAAGCCGACCCCAACATAGTTGGTAAAAGGCTAGGCAGATGATGATGATCACTAGATTACTTGAAATAAGCGCATAGAGCTTTAAAACTACTGCAATAACTATCTATTTATCACTAGAGACTCTGTAATCATTTTAATTTTAATGATTTTAATTCTGTAAATACATACTTGTTACAGTCGCGAATCATATTTTGATCAACATAAAATCTGACATTGACCTGCAAATTGCAAAAAAACAAGATTGGTTTTTTAATTTGTCCTCTTCAGTTTCAGACTATTTGACAGATACCCATTTTGAATTTAGCGTGACGTCATCTACTTAATATAATGTCCAGAGTAATTACAAAGCGTAAAGTGATTTGCCTAGTTGAAGAATTTAAGCTGTGGGTGACCTACATTTAGGCTAACTTTGTCGCTTTTTGGCTTCACAGTGATAGGCTAAGAATATAAATTAGTATTAGTTAGTATCACGGGTGTTGATAAAGAAGGGTAGGTAGAGGTGAATGCAAGATGTGGTGAACTTCATAGGAATGTTGCGCCGATTGATAATTTTTAAAATATTGCCATAATCATCAAGAACTATTTAATTTACCTGTTTATTTATTGCGGCTTTCTAACAAAAGTTGCACACAAAAAATCACACATTAAAAACAAAGATGTTTCGTGTAAACGCATTGGTTCATTTTCATTATGCTTGAGACTATTAGTTACTTGTGCAAAGACAAAATAATGAAGTAATAACACGTTAGCATGCAAAATTAGCCACTTCTAGGAAACTGCTTCAAGTGCAACACAATGCACGCATGGAAACAGAAGTATAACAATTACGAAAACACTCAGCTAATTATTTCAAGAGCACAAACAAACTCACATTCTAAACATCACTTAAAATTAATAATAATAATATTCCACAACTATCACACAACGCCATCTAGTCCCAAGCTAAGCAGAGCTTGTGTTATGGGTACTAGACAACTGATAAACATACTTATATATTTCTAAATACATACATATTATAGATAAATTACAACCAGACACAGAACAAATGATCGTGCTCATCACACAAACATTTGTCCTGGGTGGGAATCGAACCCACGACCTCCGGCATAGCAGTCAGGGTCACTAACCACTAGACCATCAGGCCTGTCAAAATCTGAAACCTGAAAAATTAATCAAACAACAGTTCCCAAGTTCTACGAACACAATATGGTCACACTACAACAACGCAAGGGGAGCACTTTGCTTGATTGGAACTCTGCTGACCTTACATCTGAGAATGCTGGAAGTTCTAGTTTTTATAATACTCACTTTATTACCTTTGGGATTGTGACTAACTGGCTGGATTATATTGTTAACTGGCCTCCTAGGCTCTGGATTTATAGTCTTGCATTCTACTTGGGAATTTGACTAATGCAATTTTTATGTTTCTTGCATCATAAATTTATGATAATATATTGGGAGTACCTATGGGAGAGGGCTCCTTGGCTAAATAATAACAGCCGCACAGGTCGATCGATCAGGTTAAGCTACGCTTGCCGCGGTTGGTCTGTGGATGGGTGACCATCTTTACATACTGAGACCCCTCCGTGCCTCGGAAAGCACGTTAAGCCGTTGGTCCCGGCTGTCATTCGTGGATCTTTGACAGTCGTTACTGGTAGTCAGAAACCCGCAAGGCTGACAACCAGTCTTACCAAGGGGTATCGTATTACCCAGTAACTGGGTTGTGGAGATCAGATAGGCAGTCGCTCCATGTAAAATACTGGTATTCAGCTGCATCCGGTTAGACTGGAAGCCGACCCCAACATAGTTGGGAAAAGGCTAGGCAGATGATGATTGGGAGTACCTATGTTTCCTTCATATATTGACTAGCTTTTGCACGCGGCTTCGCCCGACTCGCGCTACATGGAGGTCGGAAATCAACCTATAAGAACGTAGGTACTGCCGGGATAAAAAGCACTGTGCTCTAACCCTGCACTCTAATTGCGTAACACACTATCAATCGGAATAAGAATCATTTTGAAGCAAATTGCTAATCCATTGCTTCATAAGTTTGAAAAACTTGTCTGCTCAACACGTAAATAACGCAATGAATGTTGTTGAACTGTCAAAATGAAACCGATTCCGGATGATAATGTGTTACGCAATTGCCCCGCAGGTCATAGTCTAACTGTGTGCCAAGTTTCATTGAATCCGTTAAGGTGTGAAAAGGTGCCAAGCCAGACAGAGTTACTTTCGCAGTTATGATAATACAGTTTGGATAAACTGCAATGGATACTGTAATTTTAAGTGTGTCCACTGCTAGAGAAAGAACGGGTTGTTTCCGTTTCGACAGATTTTCGTTTCGTCAGATTTTCGTTTCGCCAGCTTTTTGTTTCGACAGAACAAGTACTTACCTAATGTACACATTATGGACTATAATACATTATAGCTAGTAGCTCCCTGCATTCTTGTGTGTGTGGCGTAACATACGTGTTACGTCACAGTACAATCCGTATTTATATCTTTCACATCTAACCTGTTCAAACCAATTTCGCCACTAATTACTGTTTAGTAGGCGTGATCCTTGTAAGCGGACCTTTTACAAATCCTTCTGGACTCAATTCTTGGCACAAATCATGGGTGTGTCAAGAGACTTATTTTTACGTACTTTTTCATTAAAAACATTATGTCTGGGAACTAAGCAATACTTAATGGTATTCCACTTCAAATCACGTTATAACCGCAAAGGCCTCTGATGAGGACATACCTATCAGACCTCATAAGTTCAAGCTAACGGTTTAAAAAAACTAATTATTTTTCCCTCTCAACAGTTCAAGCGATTACGAAAACACGAAGCAGCTTTAAACAGTAAAAAAATACCTCATCTCACTTTGACTCGCACAAAAAAAGCCAAAAGAAAAAGCTAAGAAAATCCGCGGTTCCTACATCGCTTCTAGCGATTTTCCCTCGATCCAAGATCCGAGTTTACGACAGCTGTTTCTCAGTTCTGAGTACTCACTGAAATATTCAAGACGCTAAGTAGTGCCTGAAGTTTTAAACCGCCACACCAATTTTTCTTTGCTAATATTAGGTGGGCCCATATTTTTTGCATATAGAAAAGGTGTTGCTTAAAACCTTGAATTTTATTTTTTCTACGTGTTAATCTGTGAAAAGGTTGTGAAATATGAATAGTTTCATGTGCTTGGTAAAATAATATACGACATTTGCACCTCTGTGGGTTTTTGAAAATTATATTAAAGAGATTAACAATCAATAGTCAAGAATATAAGTATTAAGGAATGAATATATGGTATGTTCTTGAGATAAGACAATATGTTCAGACGCGACTACCCGCTGTGTCTTTCCGTTTGCTAACAGGAACATAGGTACCAATATGTCTGCCAAGTATGGTCATTATCACTATCGCCTACGTTCTTACATAACAGTAATTATTGATAAAGCTCACGTCAATTTTTGGTTGAACAAACATTGGTTGATGGAGAAATATTACACAGCGGCCAAAAATATCAGCTTGAATAAAATTCTTATCAATTTCTTTTGTAATTGGCAGTTCTGAAAAAAGAACTCTATTAAGCTGGATTAAGCAGCTACAAAATCTTATAATTTGCTATCCTAATATATTTTTTTTCTATCTGAAAACTTAAGCATACATGACAAACACATAGGAAAGACATCAGTTTTAAGAAGGCTCTCTTTTTTTTAACATTTGGTCATTTTTATGACAATTTGTCCAGAGATAACAAAGTTTCACAAACGAAGGCAACATAATAAACACTTTGAAGGCAATATGTATAATAAGAACTTCTTGGAAAAACTCATGCAAAAAGTGTTTTCCAAGTCCCGTCCTTTATTACTTATCTCTGAAGATAATGTACCGATAAATTACGTTTATTGGACGTTACCCAAATGTGAAAACACGACTGTAGGGAAATTAAGATGTTATCTCGTAATGTTTCGATCTAGCTGCATTATTATACATATTTTTGTAGGGAGGCTATAGAATGATGGGATAATAGCTAAATTGAAGAAAAGTGTTCATGAATAACTTACTGATCGGATTTTTTTGAGCTAAAGGGGAAACTCCTTTGCAAAGCACTTAAAATCAATAGAAACACGTTTATCATTAATATTGCCTCCACGAGTGGCGATAGGTAGGTACTAAATACTACGTCCGACAGGGCAGCCACTTTGCCCAAAAGCATTTCAAAATGAATTGACAGCAACCCTTCCTCATTTCCTCGCTTAATAGCACCGCGTCAAGATCTCTGCCTACCCCTCTTTAGGACGCGGCATGATTTCTCATTGAATTAAATTTACGCCAACCCTACACTCGTGATGGTATAATTTGAAAGTTTTATATTCAAGGTAATGCTGTTCCTTGTAGGGCTGCCAAAATGCTGGTTTTAGTCTGGAAAAGAAACCTGGATAAGTCAAGGTGTATGGTTTTGAGCTCCCACCAAGACTTAGCTATTAAATTTAAGTTATTGCGACCTATGCACTTCGTTTACCTACTTACGCTTGACAATGCAAGAGTTTGCATGTAATATTAACATGGTCCTTCAAATAATACTCCCAAAACCAGGTTAGATGTGAATTTGTGATCAGAATATCCTGTCTACTTCTAAATAATGAAATTATATATAATTAATAATGATTTTATATATAATATGTATGTATTTAGAAATATATAAGTATGTTTATCAGTTGTCTAGTACCCATAACACAAGCTCTGCTTAGCTTGGGACTAGATGGCGTTGTGTGATAGTTGTGGAATATTATTATTTCCTTTATTTCATTATTTACATATAAATTATATTTTTAAATATTAGAATATAAAAAAGAATATATAAAAACATTTAAAGATATAAAAAAAAAATAGTAAATTATTATTATTTAAATCGTTATCTATAAGCAATTTTTATATGGCAACGGCTCCCAGATACCGTCGAGTCACCACTGCACTGAAATCACTGTAATTTGAACAGTAGTTGAAATATACAATCACATGAGAATTTTCAACTTTTGCATGCAAAGTCGAAAGCGCATGTAAAACTCCGCGTGTTGTTTGTATTCAGAGGCGTCAAACACCAAAACAATACGTTTCCAACTGTTCGAAACTACGAAATTTGACAGCACATTTTGCACCGATAGCAACAGTGAAAGCAAATTGCCTTCCACACCCTCATAATTGCCTGTTTCCCTGTTGAAAGTACTGGCCACTTTCCTCACAAAAATAAAATAAAAAACGTTCACCAACCCTGCACACGCTACCGTATATTTGGGTAACAAACAACAGAGCTGTCTTCTCATATTTAGCCAGCAATATTTCTCCTACCCTTTGTGTACGGAACGAAATCTCGAAACAAAATCCCCGTCAGATGTAGTGAAACGTCTTCTTGTGAATTACACGGTAATTTAATCTTTATTTGCCACGAAATAAAGATAATTTTTGTTCGGGGTTGTTTTGTTAAAAAAGTGTAAATGAAATTGGACTTTATGTAGAGGAGATAAGTGTGGTTTTGCATGTAATGTGTTTACGGAAAATTTAAGTGGCTACTTGGAAGGTATAGCAAATCTGTCTAGAATTTGTCAGTGTTAATACTCTTTGCTTTACTTCCTTTGAGATCGGTTTAAGTTTTATAAAAGTAAAGTATGGAACAAAACTAAAACGAAACGTCTATGTAGTGATTTTCTAAAATGAGGGCACCTATGCAATGAAAAACTGTAAAATTATACGTTCGGCGAAATAAAACGTCGCAACATTACGGATTAGCTTGTTTTGACATTGATAATTATGTTTAATAACCTACGTAGGTACCTAGGTACTTAATATTTCCAAAATTGAAACATTCCTATTTAGTGATGGTTCTAAATAGCTTCAGCAAAGTGACACTGTTAAACACTGACAAAATAACAGAGGAACAGAAAAGTGTCCTATTACAAGAGAATTAGACCCTAACAAAAACTACAGAATATACAATTCTTCTTATTTTCTTATACGATTCTTGGAAATTGGTGAAGAGTTAGACAAAATACACGATGATTACCAAGAGTTAAAGAGAAATAGAATTATTTATTGTCTTTACAAGTTTATTTTCTGTTCTTGTGGCTAAGTAATAACAGCCGCACGGTTCAATCGATCAGGTTAAGCTACGCTTGCCGCGGTTAGTCCGTGGATAAGTGACTATCTTTGCATACCAAAAACCCTCCGTGGCTGGGAAAGCACGTTGAACCGTTGATCCCGGCTGTCATTCGTAGATCTTTGATTGGCGTACGGGTCGAAAGGCTGACATCCAGTCTTACCAAGGAGTATCGTATTACCCAATAAGTGGTTGTGGAGGTAAGATAGGCAGTCGCTCCATGTAATACTGATATGCAACTGCATCTGGTTAGATTCGAAGCCGACCCAAAGATATTTATTGGGAAAAGGCTAGGCAGATGATGATGATCACAGGTATGTTTGTGAAAACCAAACCATTACAAGATATACTTTATATTCATATTCGTACTCCACAGAATACATTAAGGTAGGGTTATTACCTAAACAAATAAATCCAATACCCTCGCATAAGAGACAGCAAGACCTCTTCTGATAAAGATGATGTATTGCCTTTAATTAAACTTGCTGTTTTGTATGTATGTCTACTTAATTGAAAATTCCGTGTCATCATCAATCTACTCTTTAACCGGGAATGCTACAGAAAAAACATGACACATAATTGTAGGTAGGTATCAGCCATCGGTATCAGCAAACTCAATCTCCGAAACCCGTATCAATTCAATCCCAAATTAAACTCCGCCAAAAAAAACAAATTAAAGAAGACACACAAATAAAAAGTATCCTTCCAAAATCCATCACGGAATCTAAATATTTATCAAACCCATACTTTACGGTATCATACACAAATAATGTTCCTTATTTATCTCGTATCGAATCCTGTCATTTGAGTAGATATATAAATAATAAATAACATTACGCGCGCCAGTGGAGCTGAAAATTGCTGTGTATACAACGTTCCCAGCGGTTTCATTTGCAAAATAATCTTATTGCTGGCTGTACGTGGTATATATCAACAGTATGCCTATGTATGGTTTGGTGTTGGTTTATATCTAAGAATATACAAAACGTTTTGATAAAAAAGGGTTTTTGGGTCTTCATGTTAAGTTTGGGGTCTGTTATCTGTTGTGTTTTCGGGTGACTTTATATTACCAAAAAAAAAACGTTCAATCTACGATAAAAAAGCCTGATTATTTACATAAACATTTTCAGGCTAAGGCATGAGGCATATTTTTGTCATTTTATCATCCCAATAATTCTAAGGATCTGTCCACAAGAAAAAATCTACAGAGATCTCAGATTCAAAGGTCACAGAAAAAGAACGTAGTAACTTAAAAAAAAAAATGCGACAAATTATAATTGGAACCGAATTGTAAACGAAATTGGATGCAAAGAACGAACTCCTTGATAATGGGATATCAATAAACGGATTGAATTCATCACACTTAACTGAACGAAACGTGAAATGGCGCCGTAAAATAAAAGTAGCGTATAAAAAATACGGAGAGACTTAGGTACTTAAAGATCTAACACCTGCCTCGTTGGACTTATCCGCTTGTGTATCTCGGTTTGATCCCCATATCGGGCAAAATGTTGTCGTGTTTAGCCTTTAGTCTCTCAATACTAACCTGTATTTGCGCCCAGTTTGACTATGCAGTTTACTTGTTTAAACTTTATACTTCTATGGTTTCATAAAGGATGTGGTTGGTTAACGGAAAAAAATCGTCAGATACGAATAAAAGTTGCTTTTAAAACCACATTCACGTTTTTTCTTAGTCCGTAAAACAGTAAAAATTTATTTATTAATCACAATTTGTACAAGAATAGAATAGACGGTGACAAGCAAACTAGGCATTGAAGCACTAATGAAGCCCTACTCTCAGTTGCTAACGAACCTTAACATAGTACTGCTGCAACGAAAGCTGAAGCGATCATTTAAATCGATGACACAGCAATAGCAACCACTAAGTAGATAAGTATCCAACTACAACTCTCCACAATGAAATACGAGAAACTGGGAAAACACCCGGTTAAAGAAACGATGAATGAACAAATAAGCAGGTACCAAATGTTTTATTCTGTGGTATCTATATCGTTCAGCCTAATACTAGAGTTCAAGTCAATCGGCTCATAAGATGATGATGATGAAATTGTGAAATTTCTTCCTATTGAACTTATTTTGTCCAACAATAGGCAGTGTAGATAGGGATAATGAATTATAATTCATTCAATTATCGTCTTCAGTGGTCTGATATTGTTGAGAGAGATACAAAATTCTCTCTTGATTTAAGTCTATAACAAAAAGTTATCTACATATCTATCGACTCATGTGTTAGTTTCTAGTCAGTTTGTTACAAGTAAACCTTTTGTTTTAACGTTATCTTGTGGTAGTAACATCAGCCGATGATTTATGAAGCATCTTTGTTTCTTGCTAACGCTGCTTGTCAATCAGTATTGTTAACGAATTACACGAATTAGGAAAGTAAAGGAAAAATGGATGGATGGTGATAAAACTAAATATTTGTTATTGGAGCCTTGTTCGGTCGTTGTCTTTCTTACTATTTTGTTTACGCGTATTTAGCAAATGGATAAGTATTTATCATCCATACTTGCTACTCAACTTGTTTCACCCACGTTCATACATGGTGGTCAGAGTGATATAAATGTAATATGAGCGTCGGATGCAAGTATGAATGATTCTGGTGACTTGACAATTAACATTCTAGCTATTTTTGGAAGGATAGCTTGAATGTTATTATGATAATTATAGTGTTGAGATTGTTTATGTTTTACATTTCTGTTTACTTGCACGTTTCTAGATTTTTTAACTAGCTTCGGGCTTGGAAAACCTTTGTTAATGAGGGCGCTTATAAGCAAGCTCACGAATCTACCAGTCAGATTTAAGACCGTTTTCAAAGCAAGCAATGAAACTTAAAAAGTACTACTTAATTCTAGTTTACTTCATTTAAACGTGCCTAGACTTAGCCTCGAGTGTAGTGGCTAAGGCGGCCTTTTTTTTTTTTTTTTGTGGATGGGAAATCATCTAATGACTCCTCCCGCTCTGGGTGGAGCGGAAGGGAGTGTCAGACTCTTACTGACTAAAACCCACCCGTGTTCCTTCCTTAGCCCTTTATGTTCCGGGGCAACGGTAACCCTTTCGGACGATCCCGCTTGCACCTACAATAAGTTTGCGCAACATTTTTATTGCGCAATTTAGCCCTTTCACTCAAACGAACAATTATTTTCTCTCCATAACATTGACGGGCCATAAGCTTAAATATTTTGATGTGAATAACTGCAATAGAGTATTATAAAATATGGCGTAATAATAACCCATACTGATCCTACACTATTCAATGAAGATATTGTGCAATAAAATTGAAGCTGTTTTACAATCATTGTACCGCACATTTGCTAATGCAAATGGTTACAAGTTCTGTTGGACGGCCAATGGTAAAGTCCTACTGCGCAAAGAAGAGGGCCAGAAATCCATCACCATACAATCCAAGCACTGCTTAGAAAAACTTAGTGTTCAAAAGTGACTATTCAATAGAAACGATTATTTAGTCATAAGTAAGCATTCACTTTCGTATTCCTTTAATCAGTATTTTATCGTTATAATTACTTTTCCTTTAAATAAGTTAGCTGTTATTATTACTCCAGTACTTAAAATTTACACACACTCCCATACACTCTTTACCCTCATAAACATCCCCTATACAAATTACACTGCAACAATAAATACACTTCACATTTACATAATCACACGAGTTCCCTTTCAATATACAGTTTTTGCAATAACAGGCAAAAAACCTTCCTGGTTCTTTGGACTCCAGTTGCATACTCATTCCAATACTAAGCAATCAGATCATGTTTTTGGATCTTATGTTGTTTTCAAATGGCTTTAATAAATAATATAAACTCAGAACTAGACTCAATAGACGTGGGCACTTCACTGACTTGTAACCCGGAAGACTGTCTTAGGTTTGTTAAGAATTCCGATAACACTACGAAAATCTTACACTTAAATATACGAAGTATTAACAAAAACTTTGAACAGTTACGGGTACTATTGCACCAAACAAGTATTAGCTTCGATATCATTGTTTTGACCGAATGCTGGCTAAGCAAGGCCATTAATTTACCTATATTAAAGGGATTCCAATCATATCGTACAGACATAAACTCGAACCAGAACGATGGAATTGTTATATACGCGAAACTGAGTCTGCAAGTCTCAGTGTGGGAGCCTACGTTTACGGGTGGAAACTGCCTTGTTTGCCAACGGGATGACAATAAAATTGCTGTTGTGGCAGTCTATCGTTCACCATCGTTCAGTTCTAGGGAAAGTTTTGATATGTTTCTAGATAGTTTAAATAATATTTACACGAAACTTTCTACATGGCAGAACATTGCTCTTATTGGTGACTTGAATATTGATATTAGCATGAGCAGTAGAAATGATCGAAGTCTAGATTACCTCATACTTAATTCATCGCATGGCCTGCTACCATCCCACCTTCTACCTACTAGGCTTGAAAATTGTCTTGACCATGCGTTCATAAAATCTAGCTTGCCTACCACCACACTAATTCTTGAATCACACATCACAGACCATAAACCTCTTGTCCTTACCATCTCCAGCACAAGTCCCACTCGTAAAACTTGTCAATATTCTACTTCCATAAATTATGAGTCAATTAAGCTAGACCTAGAAAACCTCGATTTTGCGGCAATTTATAAATTGGACGACCCTAACACAATGATGGATACTTTTATAACTATGTTAACACCGGTCATTGCTAAACACACCAAGTATGTCAAGATTCCAAGGAAAAAAAGGACCATCAAACCCTGGATAACCCCAGGCCTATTGAGGTGTATCCGAAATCGAGACGAAATGCATATTCGATCAAGTACAGAACCAGATAATTTGATTCTTAAAAAGACTTATACACGCTACCGCAACTTTTGCAATGACCTGCTTCGAAAACTAAAAATTGCCCACGAAAGGAGTGAATTTGAGAAAACAAAAAATAACCCCAAAGCCCTTTGGAACACTATTAAAACTGTTACAAATACAGCTAAAATAAAAACCAGCCCTGTGGAACTACTGAAAATTTGTGACAGTCCTAAAGCATCCATAAATGAAGTTGGTAAATTCTTCAGTAACGTAGGGAAAACCTTAGCGGATAAAATTCAATCACAGAGCCAGTGCCCCGCTGATATGAGCAGTCACGTTCGTAGTAACGATGAAAACAACCCACTATCTCTCGCTAACTCCCTCGTGTTGCTTGATACAGACGAATCTGAGGTGGAGTCTCTTGTTTCGCAGCTACGTAATGACTGTGCACTGGGTTGGGATGGTATTTCACCCTTAGTGCTAAAAATGGGCCGTCAGACACTAATAAAACCATTGACGTACATCTTTAATAGCTGTCTCCGCGAAGGTGTTTTTCCGGACGCACTTAAAAAAGCAATTGTGCACCCAATCCATAAGGGTGGGAGCAGAAGCTGTGTCAACAACTATAGACCCATTTCGGTTTTGACTGCTCTTTCCAAGGTTTTGGAAAGGATTCTTAGTAACCGGCTTAAGAACTTCTTGGAAAGATACAAGATCATAGCAGATAATCAGTATGGTTTCCGTTCTGGTGTCTCGACTGAAGATGCAGTACTTAAATTGACGCAGTTGGTTGCTGGGAATCTCGACAGGAAAACCAAATGTCTAGGAATATTCCTAGATCTTTCGAAGGCATTCGACACAGTTTCTGTTCCCATACTTATTGCCAAATTGGAGCGACTCGGTGTTAGAGGTATAGCACTGCAAATATTCAAAGATTACCTGAACAACCGCACTCAAAGAACCAAAATTGATAATCACTTCAGTGATGATGATACCTTATCCTACGGAGTGCCCCAAGGTAGCATTTTAGGACCCATTTTATTTCAAATATATGTAAATGACTTATGCAGAATGTCCCTCCCCAACTCGACGATCTTTGTATATGCCGATGATACCGTGGTTGTAGTTGACGGGTCAACTTGGGATTGTGTTAAAAGTAACGCGGAATTGGCACTACGTGAAATAATAAACTGGCTCAACCTAAACCTGCTTACTCTAAACTGCAGCAAGACTTCATATATTCCTTTCACCATCCGTCAGAACACTGCACCGGACCACACCCTTTCAATAATAGCGCACACTTGCTTAGAACAGTCAACTTCATGCCAATGTCCAACACTCACGCGTACCGATCACGTCAAATACCTGGGTGTTCAAATTGATGCCGGGTTACGCTGGAATAAACACATTGATGCCCTAACCTCGAGAACGCTGAGACTGATACACATCTTTAAGTCACTGAGAGCTTCCGCAAATCCTGATACTCTAAAAATGGTGTTCTATGCTCTGTGTCAGTCAGTTCTTGGGTATTGCATCAGTGTATGGGGCGGTGCGGCTAAAACTACTCTTCTTAGAGCGGAGAGAGCTCAGAGAGCAATATTGAAAGTGATGCTGCGAAAACCTTATCGTTATCCAACAACTCAACTCTACTCAGATTGTAAGGTACTAACAGTACGACAGCTCTTCGTGTTGCAATCCACTCTTAGAAGACACTCCAGTGTCCCACCGTCTGATCCCACCAAACGAACCAACATTCCCCCAGTTACACGACACAAAACTGCTTTTGCCAAAAACCAATACTTCACCTTAAGTTCACTGATCTACAAGAAAATTCATAAAGAATTAAATATACTGGATTGCAATAAGTTTGAATTGAAAGCTAAGCTGATGGAATGGCTACTTCAACAGGACTATACACAAACTGAATCTCTGCTAAAATGTTTTGCCTAATATTGCCTTATTTTTGCTTTTACTCCCTCACACATAACACCTCACACTCACTACCTACTCCCATACAAAAACTCACCACACATAGATACATAAATCATACAGACATACACACATTCACCCACTCACATACATAAGTTATAAATTGTTATTACATTATTTCTCCTTAAATATAATATGTTTCTGTTAAAAGTAATAAGATTGTTAAGTTGTTAAAGTTGTTAACACGTACCTACTATAAGTTGGCACAGTCCGCAGTTGTTTGATCAATATTTTCAAGTAACCTCACAGCTGAACACTGTCTCTTGAGATACAGGTTATCCTAGTTTGAGAGGCAGGGCTCACAATATCTGTATACAAACTACTGCAGCGTTAATTAGCTTCATGTTAAACAGTGTATACTAATGTATATTTCTTGTGGCAATAAACTATTATTATTATTATTATTGTGCAGACTTCAATACTTATTGCAAACGGTTAAAACATTGCGCAATTCCAGAAGGTCAATTCTCGTAATTTAAAACGTTCAAAATCTAGTCGCAGTCTCATCTCGGCGACAAACAAATGTCAAAAATTTGTCAAAAATATAGGGAAATTATAGGTATTTTTGACAGGTTGAGACTGAGATCAGACTGTGAACGTTCTTAAAATTACGAGAATTGCCCCTCTGATATTGCGCAATAATATTGTAGTTTTTGGGGCCGACTTAGACAATTACGATTTGCCTTACATTACGCAGCTTTGTAACTACGAACGAACCCAACATTTTATAAGTCACAAAATCCAACTCTCCATTGATGATGATAACAAAGCAAATCTTTCCTTTTTATCCAGTTTAAAAGCAAATCTAATCCCGGTTGCTTCATTAAACAGCCTAACCACCAAACCCGATCAAACATCATCTCTATTCGATCCTAAATCTGCCAATCACTCCCAACTCCACCTACATGAATACATGCAAGAGCTACATAAGCACAGCCACAGTTACAGCTAGTGCGCTGCATATTTTATAAGTCCATCCATCAGCTCAAACGGAATACTAAATGTAGGTAATGAAACTGATAAAGTGATATTTGAAAGCCATCCTAACGGATTTCACGTGTTTGAATTTGAAAATTTTAATGTGAATTTGTGCTTCAGGAAGGTTTTAATGGAATAGGTTATTTTGTTAGTATTGTAATTACTAGAGCAGGTTGTTAATGTAGGCTGATTAGCTGAAGTGAAAAAATTTTTTTGAGAAAGTTTTTTTTTAATTTATGATGATTTTTTTCTTGTTCATTCTTAACACAACATCTACATAAAATATGTATTGTTGTCGTTACCAAAGGGGGTATTTTGATCGCCATTAATTACCAGAGCCAGTTAATATTTCTATTAAAAAGGCATGATAATATTCTTAACTGTACCTTTAAAAAACTATGTATAATTTTAACATGAGCGATGTAATCAATATTTTAATTTAAAAGAGTGCCCATGGAGTTTTTTTGCCCCTTTTTCTTCATAGGAACCTACTACGCTATGAATGGGCAACCAGCTTCATCTCTCTGCCTGACCGACTCCTTGAAAATTCATCAAATTCATTCGAGTTTGAGTTTGTGATAAGCGTTGGTATGAAAGTAAACTGCAGTACTTCCGTGTGTTCTCTTCCATGGTTCGGTTCAATATTAACCGTATATACTACGTTCGAAGTTCAAGTTTGACTAGCAAATCGACTTGATTATGTATGTTTGAGTTTGTACTTGCGTTATCCTGTTCCTGTTGCTTATGGCCTTTTCGATTATTCCAAGAATTGATTAAATCCAGAGTGTTCCCATGGGAACCACTCTGGATTTAATCTAAACTTAACTTCGCGAATCTAGCGAAGCGAATTGAGATTTGCGAATTTAGCGAATCGTCAAGCGATTTTAATCCATGCGGTGGCCACTGTTACTGCCCTGAACTTAAACTTCCGTACAAGTGAAAATAGTACGAGGTTTGTAAATTGTAATACCAAACAGAAGTCATCTAATTCAACTACATCAGGGATACATGGGGATAGTGTTTTTACACTAGGATAGCAAGAGAGTAATATCCAGGCCTAGTATCCTGGCTTAGCACATACAAAAGACGAGGATACTTGTGAATACACGACGCCAGAGTTAGTGCATTATTAGCACTATCTTGCTATCCTATGCAATAATTTTTCCTTTCTCAATATCCTAATTAACAGTAATCTCGTCAAAATTCTTAACTCCACTTATTCTAAAATTACCTTCACCATTATTTACTTCTACAACCAATAAAAACCTACCTACACCATTCCCCTCCATAAAACACAAAACACATTGTACTCCCAAAAAACACGAGTTAAACTCCATTCTAAGCCAAATAAAACAACTTTTTATAATCAGAAAACACTTGAACTTCTAAAGTACTGTTCCCGAACTTGCCTGTCAAAATAGGAGTTTCATAATATAACGAGGTTTGGACCACGGTACGTGTATTAAAACTTTCCTTGTTATACCTGCATTGTGTAAACAGTTCGGTGTGGGTGGAAGTTTGAGAACCTGGACGTTGAGAGGTCAACGGCATGAGTATGTATTGTGTGAGCACCAAGGTTCCATGTTTTGACTTTTGTCCAAGTAGTTAAGCCAAATTCACTGAAAACTATGAATTTATGAATGTGTTATTGAGGCATGAGGAACAGGGGGAAAAGTTCCTCATTCTCCATTGAATAGGGAGGATCCTCCGACGGACTCCGACCAGACGGGTGTTGCGTCTAGTGGGCTACTGCCCGACGATTGTTGTCGGTTTTCTGTATATGTTTTAATCGCGTTGATAATTCTGCTTGCGTGATGCAGGATTTTTGTGTAACGTCATTTGTAATGCGTAGTTCGTATGTAGCGTTATAGATGCCGCCAGGGTCTTTCTACCAAGTGACTTTTCAAGGCCATATAAGGTGGTGGCTTAACTCTGAGTTTTCTTGTTACATTCAATGCATTTACAGGCTAATGCTTTAATTGCTACACCTGTCAATTAAGCAGATATTCAGTTTTTTCTACGTTATGATCGAAGAAATGTTCATTGTGAGCCACAGTAATACTAAACAGTGCTAAACCTTTTGTGTATAAATTAAAAAAAAAAACATTGTATTCCCCTTAAAATCTTATACATATTTATCTTCAAACGAAATTATTTCTTAGCGCACTCTCTCCATTTCAATTTTCAACTCTCCTCATGCAAAAAATGCCTTTACGTTTATATCTCAAATAAAATGTAGGTCACGAAAAGTTAAATTTATTTTTGATAAACCATTTTGTTCAGAGACTGAAAACGTCGGAGAGATTCTTCCGCACGTCTTACCTTAGACCACAGAAGACACAGGTACAGAAGGTTGGCCCCATACAACATCATCATCATCTGCCTAGCCTTTTCCCAACTATGTTGGAGTCGGCTTCCAGTCTAACCGGATACAGCTGAATACCAGTATTTTACATGGAGCGACTGCCTATCAGACCTCCACAACCCAGTTACTGGGGAATACGATAAACCTATAAACCTTGGTAAGACTGGTTATCAAACTTTCGGGCTTCTGACTATCCGTAACGACTATCAAAGATCCACGAATGACAGCTGGGACCAATTCCGAGGCACGGAGGGGTCTCCATACAAGGAGCGAAAAGGCACGCACACTTAGACGCAGTTAGTACAGCGATCTCAGTTTAGCATTATAATATTTCCACTGCTGGGACACAGGCCTCCTCTCTGTGAGAGGGAGTGGGCTATAATCCACCACGCGGTACCATCGCTGGTTGATGAACGTTACAATCATGTCTTCTAATTTTTAGTTCTAGTACACGCCGGTTTCCTCACAATGGTTTTGAAATAAATTACACAAAGTAAAGTGCCTGGGTTCAATCTTAAATCTTGCAACTTGTAAGTCGGGGCCGTTACGAATGCCAGTCACGAGTGCGCTTGCACTCGCGGAACGTAAAGCGTGTCAATGTATGCGTGTGTGTTCGCTCGTTGTATGGAGCCGACCTTCTGTAGATACTATACTATGCCAGAACGCATTTGGTAGGAAAAACACGGTAGAGATAATGTGAAAACAATTTTCAACAACATCAACAGGTTTTTACCTGACTGCACTGATGGAGATGGTTTTAAAAGTATCCCTGAATGTGTAGGTAGATTTAAATAATAATGAGTGGTAGCAAAACTGGGGTTACTAACAGGTAATAAAATAGTCCAGTTTTGTTCATTTAGTTGACATAAAAAGTGATTAATGTTATATGTTGAGAGCAGTCGTTTAATGCTTCTATACTGCGGTCAGCAAAATTTGTCTACTGAGTTTTTTGATTATATAATGCGACGGTAGTTTTGAAACTTATAATTTCTGTGTGGTTTATAGTGTATAGGTTGGTAAGACTGTGGCCTTCTCTATTGAGTACTATGAATCCTGTCGATGTATTCTGTAAAAAATTCACCAAGAAAACATAGGTGAACTGGGCTGTCATTCCATCTGAATGCAGGTATCACTAGGAATTGACACTATTGACCGACTGAAACTCTAGTAAATAGAATACTTCAATTTTCAACTTAACAGATGGTCTTGAGCAAGCGTGGTGATCAATGCTCGTGCCTTCTATGTATGAGAAGAGGTTTTGCCCTGCAGCGGGACAATAATAGGCTGGTAATTATAAGCGTCCATGGTCCTCGACCTCGTCATCATCGCTAACCGTCATGTGAAATAGTGATCGAACACGAGCCTATAGACCAAATTAAATAAAAACCGTGCTTTATAAACAGAAACCTTTTCGCTAACCACGTTCCAGCTTTGGTTTGAGTCTATAAAAACGCACCTGAAAGCTGAGTATAATACTCAAAAAACATGTCAACTCGTCTACATCAACAAACTTGCAACCAAAAGCCGAAAATGTTCGGTCAAACCGGCCACATGTTTGGTTTGGTAAACTAATTTACCTTTTAAAATTATCATCTAAACCCGTACAGGCATCAGATCCGCTTGCATAACTCCGAACAACTTGTTATGTTGCAAAAATACGGTGCTCCCAATTATTTTGTACTCCATTCCACGATTCCGCTTGCTTGACTTTAAAATTACGTCCATCACATTTTAGTTAGTTTTTGCTGGATTTTGGAAACAAAGTTAGGTACGTATTATGCTTTCTAGTTTTCAACAGTATATTTTTGAGTGTGAGCTTTGCTTTGGTGCTTTTAAACTGACTACGGTGAATTAAAATTTAGGTCAACGTGTTTTTGTTTATTTTTTGTAGACTTTAGGGGGTTCTCATCCATACTAATACCATAAAAGCGAAATCAGCTCTGTCGGTCCGTGGGATATTTTCCGACCACGACGCTGGTGATACCGCGGATAAAAGCTAGTTCACAATATTTTGATCTGGCTACTCGCAGAGTGACTGTTATCACATACCTTTGTAATTCTTTAAAGTACTATCACGTTGACTAATATCATTATCTAGCCAAATTCTGCGGTCATAAGAATATACTTATAGGATATTTTTTTAAGCAGTGCGCACATTTTCACATTCACAGGCTGTTCTACCCATGAATATGAACAACTTTCACTATGTGTAGAATGCTGTAATCACGAAAAAAATCAGCTGTTTCATACAAAAGTTCAATACCTACTCGACCAAAATGTATAAAACAGCAGATTCATGAGTAGAACATCCTGTGAAAATGTTCGTAATGCGTGAAAAATTATCCTGTAGTCAAGGTCTTTTCATAAACAGCCATTTGCATTTACTTCATCATTGATTTATTTTGTAAGCTTTATCGTCGAGCCCTTTCTCTCTTTATCATTACTCTTATTTTCCCATTCTTTAACTTTTCAATTATTCCGTCGCGACATCTACAATGTCACATGCGAACTAACCATCACAAACTTGACGTTTCACGTTACACAAATCCTGCATCATGAAAGCAAAGTGGATAACTTTGCTTTCGTGATGCAGGATTTGCACGATTAGCAAATATGTTGTAACACATTATGATTGTTAAATATGTATACAGAAACCCGACACAACATTCGTCCGGTTGGAGAATTCTCCCTGTTCTATGAAGGTTGAAGTGCTTTCCTCCCTGCTCCTCAAAATTACTTAAAAAATTATATATATTATCCACTTCCAATATAAATAATAATAATAATATCTGAGGGGTCCGTGGCTAAATAATAACAGCCGCACAGGTCGATCGATCAGGTTAAGCTACGCTTGCCGCGGTTGGTCTGTGGATGGGTGACCATCTTTACATACTGAGACCCCTCCGTGCCTCGGAAAGCACGTTAAGCCGTTGGTCCCGGCTGTCATTCGTGGATCTTTGACAGTCGTTACGGGTAGTCAGAAGCCCGAAAGTCTGACAACCAGTCTTACCAAGGGGTATCGTATTGCCCAGTAACTGGGTTGTGGAGGTCAGATAGGCAGTCGCTCCATATAAAATACTGGTATTCAGCTGCATCCGGTTAGACTGGAAGCCGACCCCAACATAGTTGGGAAAAGGCTAGGCAGATGATGATGATCCACTTCCAATATCTTCCTCTTTCTCAACACTAACAGACTTCGGCTTCAATATATCGATGCTAAAGTTACGAAGCGAAGCGGTGGTCAGAAAATGATATCTAATTTACAAGCCTGTTGGTTCGTGTTGAACAGACTGACGGACAAAGCAGATATGGAGTCGGTGATGTGGAAAATAACATAGGAGGGACAGTAATAACTATTTCATATTGTTGCCTCTTGAGGGTTTTGTTTTGAAAGATTCTTGGAAAGGATGTTATTTTTATGTGATTTGGAACTGAATTAGATTATCACAGATGAAAATAATGTTGCATACGTTTAATATTCCATTTATTCGCTCTATGTAAAATACTGGCAGGTACTTAGTTAAACCTGTGATTTCCCGTAAAACACACGCCATCTTAACCACAGGAACCACGTTCTTGAACAAAAACAATATGGTAACGCGTGCTCCGGAAACAAGCCGCTGAAGCGATATGACGCAAGTTGTGACGTCAGAGCTTAGTACAGATGCAGCTGGGTCATTCCACTGATTTTAATTATTGTAATACCGAAGGGATTCACTGTTGAATTCAAAATATTATAGAAGAAAAAAAAAAACCTGACTGCAATTAAAAAGCTCAAAACCAACTCACTTTTCAAGTAGTTTGATGTAGTCGGTGGCATCAAAATCTGAGATTGAACTAAAATAACATCGAGTTCAGCAGAATTTTTGAACAACAAAGCTGACTCGAAGCAATTCTCAATAATTATATTCTATTATGCCGCCCGGCTGTGCAGTTCAATATCGATCCTAAAACGTTTGTAACACGCCTAAGTTTTGATGCAATTTAGCGATGATTTAGAATTATCTAGAAATAGAGGCCATCTCGAACTTAAAGGGGTTTATTTTATAACTTTGCTTAAAGCAAAGTAAGGATTAGAGCCATTTAAACGTCAAAAATGTATGGTTAAACATTTTTGACGTTCAAACATCTCATAACTTTAAGCAATGGTCATAAACAAAGGAAACAATGTTCATAATTTGATTCGATCACACATAACGCAACATCACCCTTATATTATCCGAATGGGCAAAAGTGTAGGTATTAATACTAGTTTACCCATATTTCCGCCGCTATCGTTTAGGCTGCTTCTAAAAATCACCTACTGAAAACTCTAATAAAACAAATATTTTGTATAAAAACTGTTTTATAACACAAAACAACATTTTAATTTTAGAGATATAAAACGAACTGATGAAAACATTTTAATTTATATCCTATTTTCTATTAAGGCTCGTAGCGTTGAAAAATCACATAAATAAAAATGTTTCATAAATATGGAATAAAAAACAGCCGATACGCTCCGTGGAGTTCCCGCTTCATTGAACTAGAAGCCCTCAGTTCATATCCGCCGACACTAACCGGGAAATCCATAACCCAGAATTTAATAAAAACCTATTGGATTCTGCTTTTTGCAACAAAAAAAAGACCTGTGATATTTTTTTTTTGTTAATTTATGTGGGGTCGCCTAATAGGTACAGTGTTTCCAGCTTCTTTGTTAACGAGTTTGTAGTAGCGCTAAGGGTGTCATATTTCAAAATGAGGGTGCTTATTCCAGAATTTAACAAAAAGCAATTGGATTTTGCTAGGATTTTTTTGTAACAAAAATACTCGCGTTATTTTTACCAAACAATTTTCAATTTGTGCCATTCCACAGCTCTAAATAATAAATATTAAACAAATCAAAATTCATAAACCAAACACAGTAACTATAGTATTTCCTCGAAAGAATCATTTCCAAGAACTACAGCTACAACTCTTCTTGAATATACAAATTCTACAAGCCATATAAATAAATGTTTAAAATATTCATCAGCTTATCATAAAATACTAATATTCTGACTTACTACTCTATGCTAAAGGCCGGTGTTGCACTTACAGCTTGCATAAAGCCGAAGATGCACTGAATTATGAATTATTCAAGCCACCGGCTCTGTGGCGCCCTCACGCGGCGACTGGTGGCATGTCTCACGATTTCGTCCTTTCAAGTCTATTGTACGTAACTATATGAAATGGGTGCTTATTTCGAAATTATGAGATGGTATTTTGTGGGAGTAAAGTTATTTTTATTTATACAGAACTGTATTTGCTTTTTAATGTTTGCTGTTCAATAGTTGACTGTTATAATTTTATCAGTTTGTACCTAAATGTAATATTTCGGATAGGGTTTTCTTATTGTTAACGTCATTTCATTTCGCAAAATGTGGCGAAGTGACACATCGCGCGTAGTTTGTGAACCACGTTATGCAGAACAGAATAAATGTATATTTAATTACTTTATTTTCTCAAATTGATTTAACTATTCCGGGGTACAAAATGTCTTCACTACTGTAATCTACATACAAAATACTGTCTCCCATTGCAGCCGTGGCAGATATTTTTTATAGCACCTTATATGTCCCTGATATAGATAATTTATTGAAATAAGCATTTTTCTACCAAAGAAATTATTTATATTACAAAACACGGGCATCCTGTTATACCAGACTTTTGTTATTTTTCTAGCTGATTGATCTTGAGCCCTCTAACAACAGAGATTGAATTTTATGAAAGGCCTTCATAGATTGGACTTTTACAGTTCACATTTTTAATATTTTGACAATTCACTGGTTTGAAATAATGAATGTTGAGTTTCCTCATACAAACTAAAAAAAATATATAATAAAAAATACCTAAGAGAGCATAAATAATTATTTGAAAGCCGTAATTACTGGTTTGTTTTAATTAAGTAATTAAACTTTAGGATACTGTTTTTTATTAGTGAGGCTGTGAACGGAATGACATTAAGTATTACGTTATGAAAAAAATGTTCAGGGGGCTTTGGGCCTAGCGCGAACGCGAAGAGAAAACGTTACGTGAATTCTAACGATTGTAAAAGTGAAAATACTAGTTTCGCAAATAATATTAAATAATAATTGTGCGCGTCGCAAAAAAAATAACGAAAATGCTATAAGATAGTAGTATTTTCGATTAAGAAATCGTTCTAAATTACGTTACATTTACTCCGCGTCTTCGTGCTAGGCCCACAGTTCGAAAGCGCAACCTCTCAGCTCAAAGACACTTATTCTACTACAGTAGTCTTCAGTAAAGAGTTTGACCCTCCCCATATCAATAATTATGATTTCATATCGCAGTATAATTTCATCCTGTGTACCATGCAAACACAATATCCCCGTATGCGTCGAACTGTACGAGCGTGTGCAATCAGTTGCGAAGTTATGACCTTTGACATTTAACTCTGGCCACTGAGAAAGGTCTATCAGAAATATCTGATAAAACATTGACTTAAAAAAAAGTATGATAATATATTATGCATCATGACGTATGCGTAGCGACGTAGCGTCGTAGCGTCGTAGCACGTAGTGTCGTAGCGTGTAGCAGCGTAGCACATAGCGACCATTTTGAAATTAAAGTTGTCATAAGATAAGATATTATGACCATCATTATTTATGACCATTTTGAATTTAAAGCTACATATAACTTTAAATTCAAAATGGCCTTCCACAACAAACATAGACTAGATAAAACTATTACAAATAAATAGTCGCCTTTCGTGTTCGCCTGTTCGTCTGCTGTGTTCTTCTACACTACACAACACAATAGATTTTGATGCGGTTCTCACCATCATTTAGAGAATATAAGCTATGTATGTAGGAGCGGGTTATTAGTGTAAAATAAGTAGTGAGCCTTGCCCTGCAATAACTACTTTTGCAAATAGGCTGACAAAAGTGGTTATCGCTATCTCTAGACATCTACATTTATTTATTTACTTTAGGATCTCCAACAAAAGATATACACTAAACATTATATAGTTAATGGACATTGCCCATTGGACCATAAAGACGACGGTGAAATATCTCATGTGCCTTACTTTCACCTTTCAAATACTGTCTTCCATTCTTAAGCTGTTTGTACAAAACTAACCTTTTTGCATTCACCTTTTTAATGCCCCAACAGTTCCTATGTCAAACGTAGTATGAAAAGCACGTTTTGTTTTGATCCTAATATTACATTTCTGACATATTCGTGTATCTACATGATGGAATGGAAGGAACTAATGTATAAAGAAAGGAACATTGGATATTCATCAATCCGGATCACGGATGCTTTTTATTTATTTATGGATGATCTGAAAAAGTGGAAAATGTACTTAACTGGGTTCAGTTAAGTACCATCCTGCGTTAAATTTTTCGGCGGTTATTAAATGAAATAATAGCTACCAACCTGTATAGCATCAGTGCATCAAACATGTTTACCTACACACCGTTACCCGTGCCACGTATTGCAAAGTTGGTATTTACTTATGTATTATTTTGAAGCTACGAGTATTTCTGACCTTAGCAACATAGTGAGTCTAAAAGCAAACAATTAAATGTATTGCCAAGCAACAAAATGATGATGTTCAACTATTGAGTACACGGAAACTGTTGATCACGCATCTAGGCGGGATTTTGAGGTTCTTCTGTGGTTGCAAGGGTTTGATCTCCAGGTCGGACCTTGTCACGTCCATAAATGCAATTTCAGAAGCAATAAGCTAGCTTTTACCGAAAACGCTTCAGCTGCATCCAAAGTACTGGCTAAAAGTAACACAGGCTGTGTAAAAGGTTTGGATTAATCCAAAACGATGGGATCAAAGCACATCAAGGGATGAACAATGCTATCCCCTTAACCAACCAAAACAGAATGAATTACACAACTCAGAGAGGCGTCGGAGCTTACGCCATGAATCATTACCGTTATACGTAAAACAAAACAAACGACCATCTACCGACTAACAACAAAAGGCGTTCCAATAAATAGCGGCCTCTGTTACACCGACGTGAGTGAGTGAAATAGGAAGAAAAAATAAAAAACTGTTGTGAATAAATAATTCCGGTTTTGTGTCATGAATGATTCTTGGTAACTCATCCCAATATTGTATGATTAAAAATAAATTTTAACCAGCAAAGGTAGCTGCTTAATTTTAAGCATAATTCTTGTGTATTTTTAAAGAAAGTAAGAAAAATTGTCTATTCGAACATAAAATACACACATATATAAAGTAGCGTTAGAATGGGAATAGATTGTTTAGAAGGTACGACAAGTACGATTTGACCGGTAAAATTACGAACTTACGTATTTGTAATTTCACTTTTCAACAATTAATGAAACTTCCGAAAAGGTGAAAAGGTGGTGTAGGCTTCCAAACGCCATTGATAAGCGACAATTCAAATCTCTTCAAAGTGAGAGTGAACAGGCTTCTTCTGGATAAGCTCGCTCCATCGTCGACTTTGTCTCTGTCACCTTTGACCTAGACTAGAGTCAAGAGCAAGTCCATTACAAATAAAAAAAATAAAATAAAAAAAACCAAGTTCTTTCAGACAGACCACCGTTAGGCTTTTTTGCTACACCTATAGCAAAAAAAAAATTCGCCGAATTTCTCGGTTAAAAGTGACACGCTTCTAGAAAAAAAAATGTAATATTTATTCAAAAGTATTTCGCCCGCTGTGTGACAAGCATCCACTCACAGTTGGTGACGCGAAGTAAAGCCCACTCCACACGGCCGGTGTCACCACCAGATTATTTATTGCCATTATTTATCTCCGGGAGCCGACTCAAATGTCTGAATTGAGTACGACCGTGTGAAGCCCGCCTAACTCTCGTATAGTTTGTATGTAAGTACAACGGTTTTCAATTTTTTTTTTATTTGTATGGTTTTTGTTGTATTTGTGTGGGAGTGTAAAATGTCACGCGTGTATTTTGTATGAGTGAAGACTATTTTCCTTAACCGTATTTAAACAGTGATTTAATAATAATATTTTATGATAACGGATTATAGGTAGCTTGCTAAAGAAGTATTTACCTTATTTAACCATTGGGGAAAGTCCTTAAACTACGTAATTATTTATTTACAATTTTGTTTCCTATTAATTCGCATTTTAATAATGTTATTCAAATGATAATTGTCGGCAAAAGTGTTAAGATATAAAGTTGAGCATTCTAAATACGGATGAATGTGTTACTTATTCCCTTTAGTGAGAGATAGCAAGTTAAGTTAAGAATTTAACCTGAACAGGGTTTGTTTACACATTCATCAGATACTTTTGGAACAGTCTATAAGTCCACCTGGACATGAGTTACCTTGGGTTACCTGGAAGTCTTTAAACAGACTCCGGACCCAGGTTGGCCGAAGCAAGGAAAACCTGTTCAGGTGGAGATTTATAGACGACTCCGCCTTGGAGTGTAAATGTGGTGCAGTTCCACAAACGATGAGACACTTAATATCGTGCCCTGCGTCTCCTGTCAGCTGCACGTTACAGGAATTGATGGACGCTAGTGATGGCGCCAAACAAGTAGCCGAATTCTGGGCCGAGTACATTTAGATTGCTATCGACACGCTAAGAAGAAGAAGAAGAGTGATCACCTTCAAGACTCTTTTAATAGCTATGAATCTTCAGATTATTAGCTAACAATTCATGAAAAACCATCCTAGACCGTATTACTATTAGTAACTAGAACGATTCCTTTTCTATAGATATATGTTCTCCAACCAACGTTTTCAAAATACGGGAGAGCTTAATATTCATTGCAACACGGACGCTATTTCCCACCTGCATATTCGGTAGACATATTAGCACTTAGCAAGAGCGAAGTCACGCCGTTACCAGTAGGCAATCGTTTACGATAATTGAAGTTTGCGGTCCAGCGGCTAAACGGACGGCGTAGACTCAAATGTGGCTGGATGTGTCGGAAATATCGTGCTCTGTCGGAAATTGTTGGGCGAAATGTTGGGTGTTTGATGTGGATTTAACTGGTACCACAGAACAGATATCTGTGGTAGGTACCTAGTTGTACATGCCGACAAAAAGTTTATGCTGAAATTGAGTTCATCATGACTTTTGCAATATTGACGATAAAAACTTACAAGGGTGACTACGCTAGTTGATTTTGCAAACGCACGTCATCATTTCAACCAACAAAATCATGATGGAAATGTTTTTAACCGACGAAAAAACGGAGGAGGTTCTCAAGTCGGCGCGTATATTTTTATTTTTTATTTTATGTATGATCACGCATAACTTTTTACAAAGTAGTCCGATTTTGATAATTATTTTTTTATTGAAAAGGGTATATCCCGAAATTAGTCCCACATAAATTTGGAAAAAAACATTCCAACCCTAAGGGTAGAAAAACAGGGGATGGTCAACAAATAATAGTTAAAGTAGGATTATATAACAGTTAATAGCTAAAGTAGGGTAGGTAGCTATTTTAAAAGTAATCAAAAATTAAGCATGTAGGTATTAGTAAATTATAGCCTCATAAAATTATAAAATAAAAACTTTTTAACAAAAAAATTAAACCGCCGAAAAAAACTGAAAAGCAAAAAATTATAAACCTTTTATATTTAACCTTAATAACTAAGTTCTTAAACTAATGTAAGTATACCTAAGTAATTTTGAGTCGGCGCCAAACGATCAATGAACAAAGACCACTAAATTACCTTAAATTTAAAGAAATAACCAAAAATTAACAATGCAACGTGAAATCTCCAGCGATAAACATTAGTAACATTCCAAAAAATGCGCTCTCCGCACGACCACTCGCAACGATATTAATTTACTTGTTTGGTACAGACTTGACTATGTTTTGTGTTGTTTTGCATACTCAACAATTGCTCTAGCATTAAACTCGTTATGTTATTAGCTACTGAAATCTTACAGTATTTCTCAGTTAAAAATATTGAGATTGCTTCCATTACACCTTTCACGTCAAAAACGTCCTCAAAATAAGCAATTTCTCTACCTACTGAAAATTATTTTATCCTCACCTGTTAAAAGCCCATCAGTTTCCACTCCGAGTGGCCACATCAAAGGCTCGGAGCGTCCGAAATAGCAATACACATAATATAGGCAGGCGTCAGACAGCATCTGTAAAATCGCAGCCGTAAGGCACCCAATATTGCTGTTAAAAAAAACAACGAATCCCTTCCAAATCTCATCAGAAATACCATTTTGAAATTCCATCTTTCCTATATCACGGTTAGGTGTGTTCCACCAAACTAATTTGATACTTGCTTGTCTGTCGCTGTCAGCAACGTTCGCTTCCGCGATTGATTAGTCGAAGACACATTTGATGCCAATTAATGTTCGGAGGACTATGTTTAGATTTTAACGAGAACAGCTTAGGTGCAAATTAGTTGGGCGCCGTATTTATTAGTGAGAAGAGGGTAAAATGAGTTTTATTTATTTTTAAGGCTCCGATATTAAAAGAAATACGGAACCTTTATAAAATCACTTTTTGTCCATCTGTCTCAGAGTTTTTTTTCGAGACAGCAATGCAATGTAGGAATTTAAATTTTGGCATAAAGTTACTCAAAGACCAAATCAAATATTATTTAACTTATTTTTATAAAATTTAACAATGATGTGATGTGTGTAATTTAATTTTTCATAACTATGTAAGTACAATGGTTTGGTGTCAAAACCTTAGATACTACGCAACAATTTTTACCAATAAATTATTTTCTAAATAAAAAGAGTATAGTTTTAGGTGGCTGTAGTAAAAGCTTTAATAAAATCTAGGCTATTAAAACTAGGCTTCTTAACATTCCTTTTTGCAGCAACAAAATTAAAATTCCCTTCTAATTTTCTCTCTCAATCTTTGGTTCATCACAATGAAAACATTTTTACGTATAGCTTAGAAAATTACTTTCATATAAAATAAGTACCTCCTAAAAATTTGTACCAATTTTCCTGTCCTGCAGTGTACACCCCACTTACTCGAGCAAGAGCTTCTAATCAACGTTTTACGGCCATCCTGTATATCAGTGCCATATTGATGACGTAACCGTTATATAGCAACGCCTAAACTAGACACCAATTTATGTAAATTAGGTAGTTCGTGACGTCACTAAATGGCTATTAAACTACCCTTGGGGGTTTCCTATTTAGTGGGAACATAATTGATGTTTTTACCCTGATGGGAATTTTGGGGAAATATATTTGTTTAAAATCTAAAATATAATATCAGACGGTTCTTTTACAGTAAACTAAAATCTGATTTTATACAAAGAAAGAACCTAAGAACGATTTCTTGGTGCTTTAAGTATCATATCATTTTCTTTCTTTCAGGACTTGATAGAAGAAAAAGGCGAGCAGATATGCGGTTGGTTATCACACAGCACTTCACGGAAAGAACAGTCACACCGGGGGGCGATGTGAGTATTCGAGAATTTTAATTTCTAATCTTCATGGTGAGCATTCTCTAAGCTAAAAAAAGAAACGACTCAGAACCATGAACGAATGCGTGACGTAAAGGTTACTTAAATTCGAACGTTTTTTTTTTAAATAAAACCTACAACTATCCTGTTATATTTTAGAACTAACTAAATATTAGGTTCGAAACGAGTAGGTGTTTTAAATTTCAAAATTGTTCGTTATTTTTTTAATCTGTTTTATTTAAGGGATTTTTGTACGCTTATGCGACGATGTCAATCCCATCGTGCATTTACAAATAACAACTTACTAACTAAACAAATCTTAACTTAATCTAATTTATTACCTAATAAAAAAGTATACAATATTTTTGCTGCTTTAGAAGTAGGCATGGCTAAAATACCATGGAACATTCCAACATCGATTTTCAACATCTTTAAAGTGTTGAGAAATGCGTTTCTTTTGTTAGTACGTATATCTGACACATTCCACCAACAAATGCTGTGCATCCTATACTGCACCACACACCTCACAGTTAGGATTGTCCGATTTCCGCATGAGAAAAGCAATGTTGTTTAGTGGATTTTGTCACCTCAAACGATGCGCAGCTACAATTTGCCAGCGACTCAGTTTCGACCCGAATAAAAATCGTTTGAATTTACGTTACGTTTACTCCGCGCGTTCGTCCTAAGCCCACTGATTGTTTGGAAAGTGTTTATTTACATCCAATATCCAAAGAAAGAGCAAAACCATATTTAGTTCAATTCTAATACTAGATAATGGCCACCGTTTTTTCCTTCCTCGGTATTTTACACTATTTCGGTCCATGTCTACGTTTTCCAGATCAGCATGCAGTGTGCAGCGAGCGGTGACAGACCGCCACAGTTCGTGTGGGAAAGAGACGGCATTATTGTGTCGAGTAATACTGATCCGAGGTAATTTTTGACCATGATTTTCAAGGAAAAGAACGTTAACCATCATGACTTTTGCAATATTGACGATAAAAACTTACAAGGGTGACTTACGCTAGTTGATCTCGCAAACGCACGTCATCATGTCGACCAAGAAAACGAAAACCATGACTGAATTGTTTTTGTAGTTAATTATACAATAATCCAAGTTTTTTAAATAAGTATCTTGCCCAAGAGTCTCACTTGTATATGTCGCAAGGTACTTGAAAAAAACGTTTTTGTTTTTGTAGTGAAGGTCTTAGTATTTTTTGCCTGATGGGTGCGCTAATCGGTCAATAGCTCCATTCGAGCCATGTTTTGAGCAACCAGAATAAAGATTATAAATTGACTAAGATTTGCCAAGTAGTTATCAAGTTTCCAATGGCCCTAGGCAGAGACTAGGTTTTTTGCAATACCTACGTAATCCTGATATTACCTCGGAATGCTCGGATTAAGAAGCAATTACGAAAATCTTTCTTAGTTTGCAGTCCAAACATTCTAGATTTTCGAAAAAAACGTTTTGAAAATTACCCAGTGACATACATTATTTTAAGAATAACAATTCATTAGTCTTTTACCATAATTATCGCCTCCATCGAATTAACCCGCATATTTATATACCAAGATACCGTTCGTGTCCAGATACGCCCTAGGCCAGCTGATGACATCAGACAACTCAGTGGCGTCACAGCTGAACATCACTCGAGTGAGGGTCGAAGACGGAGGTCTATATTCCTGCACAGCCAGGGAAGGTGAGCACGTGGCCTCACATGAGAACAGGCTGGATGTTTATGGTAAGTGTATCTTAATGCAACTTAGTTGATATCCATCCTGATAAGTGGAACTCAGTGCTTCTCTTAAACTTTTATTATTTGAACAGCCAAATTGTGGAACTCCAAACAGTGTCTCAATATATATAAACGCTCATGAAGGCAACTGAATTGCGTAATACTTGGCAATTTGGTTAACTTTGACGTCTCGGCAGGGCCAAACAATTTACAAGATTATTTAGAAATTGCGCAATTTTAGTGCAACATAAGAGTCACATGTTAGCGCACCATAAGAGTAAATAGGCAGCTTCTGATCATTCAGACGAGTGGCGACTGAGATCAAGATCAATAGCGGACTCATTCGATAGTGATTTCAAAATATTCATTTGGCCAAAATTAGATTGCGAATCACGATTGGTTGCGTTTAAACCGACGTCATACGAAGTTAACTACATTTCTGTGATAAATACTTTCTATTATTTCTATTTTCAGGACCACCATACATCAGATCTCTTCCACCAGTGAAAGTGCAAAGTGGGGAATCAGTTAACTTGAGGTGTCCGTTTTATGGATATCCAATAAGGTAACTTTGTATTTATGCTTATGACTAGTGAAGTGCCTGCAAAATAATACTCTTTGCAGCAGCAGCAAACTTGATTGAATACTATTGCAGGATTTCAAAATGTTTGGACTTCGTCTGTTGAAAATTAACTCTCCAGTATTTTGCCAATATTGAAGCGTAGTCTTCAAAGTTAATTGGTTTTATGTGTCTTGATAATTTTCAGGGATGACATATTTATTTCTTCAGATGTATTTTTTTTAATAAACCGTCTTGCGAAGTATCGGGAGTATAAATTCATCTGTCCCTAAAAAGTTTCTATTAAATTTTTTCTTCACATTTCAGCAAAATTGACTGGGAATTCAAAGGCAAGTTACTAACATCGAACGCGATCTTCCAATCCCGCTACAAGAGATCCCACCAAAGACGTAAAACTAGACGAAACGCTCCAAGCGTCAACGTAAATGGAATTCTTTCCATACCAGAAGTATCTAAAGAGTCCAATGGTGCAGTATACACATGCATAGTAACCAGTCCTTCAGGAGAAATGGCTAGAAGAGCCTTCGAGATTCAGGTCATAGAAGCTCCAGTATTAGATGATCTGTTGTTGGGAACTAATGTTCAGGAAGGTCAGATTGTGAATATTTATTGTAATGTGAAGACAGGAGATTTGCCGATACATTTTGAGTGGTTGAAGGATGGGAAAAGGATACCTAGTGGTTTGAAGGTCAGAGTTTTAGCAATACCTAGATGTATGTTTTTGAAATTACTTTTGGATAGTTGTGTATTTTCTTAGATCGAAACTAAGTAAGTCGTTTTTTTCCAAATAATCGTATGAAGACAGTTTTTTCAACTAAGCAATTCCCGGGAATACAACTTAGACCTACTTATTGTGCAATACCGGTTACGACTCACGGTGGGCTGGAAATCGGCTTTCATAGACTTAGGGATTTCAATTTGCAAGTGCTTGTTTTTATGCCGGATATCGCTTCTATTAGTCATTACTATGTACAAAAATGACACCCGAGTTAATTCTGTCCAAAAACGAAGGAAATATAATTTTTTTACGAAAAATTTGTATGAAGCTAGTATGAAAAATCGAATTCTCTCCTAAACGGCATGTTTAACCGTAATATCCTTGGAGGTGGTCATAGTGCTAATTATTTATGATTTTTTGGTTGCCGATTTGACGAAAAATTTCATGCCGTTTTTTTTTAAAAATTGTCAAAATATTTTTATTTGTTTTTACATATGAAACGATTCCTTTTAGTGTTTATGTTGAAGAACACGGACTTTTAACTACACGTAACATAAAATAGCATCACTCCTATATTTCCGAAGGAGTTGGCAGAGGTTTATAGTACACCCACACGTAGACAACTATGTTTGAACTAGATATTTATCAACACATCATGAGTTTTAAAACTTTTCATACAACCAAATTACCAATTTACCAATTCATACAATAAAACCAAATTACCAATTCATACAAAAAAATAAGAGTTTGATAATCTTTTTTTATTTAAATTAATAAAAATGTGTCAAAAAACAGCAATTTTTTTATTTAATTTTTCTTGTTTTGTGTGTTCTTAATATTTGGGTTAATAACATATCGAACTTTTTAACTTGGACACTAAAAGGGAAAAAAAAAAGAATAAAAAAAAAAAAAATAAAAAAAAAAAAAAAAAAAAAATATTTTGACGATTTTTTTTAAAAAAAAGCGGCATTAAATTTTTCGTCAAATCGGCAACCAAAAAATCATAAATAATTAGCACTATGACCACCTCCAAGGATATTACGATTAAACGTGCCGGTTTAGGAGATAATTCGATTTTTCATACTAGCTTCATACAAATTTTTCGTAAAAAAATTATATTTCCTTCGTTTTTGGGCAGAATTAACTCGGGTGTTATTTTTGTACATAGTAATGACTAATACACACATCAAAAGTGTCTAGGGATCAACATATATTTTTGCAATAACTTTTCTCCTGATTGATATTAATTAAAATTTTCTTTAAGGATTCATCAAATAAAGTGTTTTCGTTTGTCACAGTAACGATAAACCAAGTCACCTTTGCATTAATAAAGAAATTTGCCATTTTCCTAATAAAGGGATTTTTGACATTTGAACCACTAACACAAAAGTTCGAAAAAAAGACTGAAATAACAGTTTTCTTTAAAATTTTATTGGGTAACTTAAACAATTAATAATCCGTGTTTCTACCGCGAACACTAACAACACAAGAACATCGGTTTGGCATACTCAAAATGAGTTCATCCAAATCACGCTGTGGAATGGCAGCCCATGTTCGTTGCAACAACAAAAAAAGGTCTTCTTGCGACTGGATACCCTCCATATTCGGCAGAGCTCTTCTCTGTAGCATATCCCATGCATGCTCAATCGGGTTCAAGTCTGGCGACTGAGCAGGCCAGGGCAGGACATTGATGTTAGCTGCGGCGAGAGTCTGTCTTACAACTCTTGCGGTGTGCGGTCGTGCATTATCATGCATTAACTGAAATAAGGGACCTATTTGCACTTGTAGAGGAACGATGACGTCTGATACAATCGTCTCAGCATAAATTTGAGCGTTGAGGTTGCCTCTGTACCAAATCAACTCAGTTCTTCCGCCGATCCAAATACCCGCCCATACCATGATGGTTCCACCACTATGAGGATGGACTTCCTGGCAGGATTTTAATCGCTGTTGGCGTCCAGGGGTTCTCCAGTGTCGTATACGTCTTGTATCCGGTCTCATACCAAAACGAGACTCATCAGAAAAGCACACGAAACGCCATTGTTCTTCTGCCCAATTTCTGTGTTCAAGAGCCCATTGATATCGAATCCTACGATTGTGCATTGCTATAGGTGGTACCCGTAGCGGTCTTCGGGAATGAAGGTTCACTTCATGCAAGCGGTTTCTGACTGTTTGGTCGCTAATTAAGTTCCCTGAAGAGTGATGAAGCCTCACGGCTAACATCATGGCGGTTATTGTTGGAGCTCTTCGAGTTAAGATTTGAATGTATCGGTCTTGTCTCCGTGTGGTGCAGCGATACCGTCCTCCATGGCGCTCAGCCACGGTACCAGTGCTTCCAAAGTCGACTGATAACACTCTGACTTGTATTCAGAGCTAAAGCCACAGTACGTTGCCGGGAACCAGCTTCTATCATTCCCACGGCTCTGAGCATTTCTTCCCTGCTTAAATGACGTCGCCGCTCCATAATAACGTTGGTTTTAATCAGTAGTAGGGAAACAGTAGCACTAATAATGTCTTCAATGCGTTGTATGTTTTTATAGGGAAAATATTGACAGCTGATTTTCATCTTTTACTCGAATTTGATTCACAGTTCCTGATTCAAATTATGAAATGCACCAAAAAGGATCCATATAAATTTATAAAATCATAAATTTATTACAAAGCCACATCTCAATCTCAAGAAATCCGCATAAAAATGCTTGATCCCTAGACACTTTTGATGTGTGTAGAAGCGATATCCGGCAAAAAATCAGGCACTTGCAAATTGAAATCCCTAAGTCTATGAAAGCCGATTTCCAGCCCACCGTGCGACTCACGTATAGAAATATGACATAGAATTTTTTACTACTTGAGAGTCGAACCCCATACAAATTCAAGTACTACTTAACTGATGATAGATGATATTTTGCGTTTACTATTTAATGTTTACTATGTTGCAGGTAGTGGAAAGAAACTCGGAACTCTTCAGTGCGCTAGTGATCAAGAAAGTGTCATTAGAACATTGTGGTACTTACACGTGCGTCGCGTCAAACCACGTGGCCAAAGTCAATAGATCTACTGAGCTGTATATCAAAGGTAACTTCTTTAATCTACTTCCAATATTGACTAACCAGATTGAACTTTAAGAACTTAAACCCAACCCACATGGCTTATCTACCACCATCAACACCAAAGTACAACGTTATGTTGGTCCATTAATTGTTTCAGCATTAGACCAAACTAGTACGAGTACACAGCAATGCTGTGTAGTAGAAATGGGTATGCTTGCAGTAGATTCCAACGAACTCTGATTCAAAAATTCCTATTAATATAATCTTCTCAAAATCTATCTCTTAACTTCTTAAGGTAGCCTTATTTCTTTACACATACATACATACATACATAATTATACTGACGCCTTCTTCCCATCGGGGTAGGTAGAAACTACAGAACGCCACCTGCTAGGATCCGTACACTCTTCATACACCTCATACACGCACTCCGGTTGCAAGTACTACGCACCTGACCTTTCTGAAGAACATTACCAATAAGGTCTATTATTTTCTTCTAGAAGGTCCCGGCGTTTTACTCATATGTGCGTTACATAAATACTTTTTGTAAGTCGCCTTTCACTCATCCACTCAGTGTTCCATTACAGTCGCGCCAAAATGGCTGGAAGAACCAAACAACTCGTCACTGCTCCTCGGCAGAAGAGGTACAGTGTCGTGCAGTGCAAGCGGCTACCCGCAGCCGCAAGTGCATTGGATGAAAAAAGATGGTAAGGCGTTGCTATTAACAAAATGTGATCGTGTGCTGTTTTTTCTCTCAGTGTGTATCACAAAGTGTAAATATTATAGTGTGCCTTTATCCTGTCCAGGTATTTCCTTATTCGATATTGTATTTTGTCTGTACTGCTGTAAGATTTCCATCGATGTTAACTATAGCCTAGCTACCATGTTTGAGAGACCATGTTTTACAAAGCATATTTGCAAGACGTTAATTAAATGTTTTCCGCCTTACTTACCTACCTAGTCTTGGTTTAAGTCACGCTACAGTACTTTCACCGGTATTTAACCTCTGATTAAGCATCACATTGATATTTATTCTCGTTGCTAATAGGTTTTTCTTTTTTAGTCAAGTGTTGAAATAAACATAATTATGATCAGAAGCGAATTTTATAAGACATAAGTTTCTTAAATCTATTCCAGCTCTCCTCGGCACATGGCAACCAGTCCTAGAGCTGGCCGGCGGTGGGATCCTGAGCCTGCCAAACGGGACCCTCATCATTGAAGAAGTATCTCTCACAGATGAGGGGTTATACTCCTGCAATGTAGAAAATGGAGTGGGACAACCGGTGAGCAAGACTGTGTGGATGAGTGTTAATAGTGAGTATTTTTCAAATAATAAAATGTGGTGCTTTGAAAAAACCGACCTTTCTGAGCGGCGCAACATGTCTTTTTTTCCATACTTCTCTATTAGTCGTTATCTCGGTAGTCACCCTCTTTCTAGCCATATCATCTTTCACACAGTCCATCCAGCGTTTCTTTGGGCTTTCCTATTCTTATAGCCATCCAAATTGATACTCAAAACTTTTGTGAACCCTATTAAACAATAATGTTCTGCAGCTCTAATATAATTTTCTTTTTATATCAGAGCCTGTTCACTTCGAATCCTCTTCAACTAACGTGACGTCGAGACTCGGTCATCCAGTCACGCTAGAATGTCGACCACTAGGAGATGAACCTATCAGAGTCACTTGGACACATGATGGAAATGCGTTGGATTTTATAAGCCAAAGGTTTGCTTATTTCAAGATAGTAGTAGTAAAGAAGTTGTAAATGTGTTCTTGTGAGGAGGTAAACCATATCGTATTGGAGGAATATCCAGGTCCAGGCTTAAACATGTATGTCGTACTTTAAATAATTATGTAACATGAAATTTGATCTTTGTATCCAATTATTGACATCGTATGATGAAGGTCCTAGGTGCTGCAGGCATCTCAGGTGGGCGTTGTTGTGGCGGTGGTCCACAATTTCCTTCAGGACCAGTATTCCAGTTCAAAACTTGAGAAATAAAAAGATGACACCAGCATGGTACCTACATTGTTTTTAGAGCCTCATCCAACCTCGTTCTGTCAACACTCACGTGAGCTGTTTGCATTGGTTTACCAAGATGGCGACCACCAATCATACAAAAATAACATCCTAGATAGATGTTCTGACCATTATTACTATTTCTGATTTCAGAACCAAGATATCAGAATCAAAGACAGTGCTCGGCGTGCTGAGCAGCATCAGCCTGCAGTACTCAGAGACAGGTGACGCGGGACTGTATAAGTGCAGAGCTACCAACCCTTATGGAACTGCTAGCTTTAGTGTGCATCTCACTATACTAGGTGAGCATTTATCTATTATTTTTGTTGTTACTCCCAAAGTATCATGTTATTGTTCAACAAATAGAAGGGAAGATCAAAATTTCTTATGGTTAACTTTTCATCAAGGCTACCAACATCATGTACTTATTCCTAGTCTACATTGCGTCCCACAGCTTGACATATGGTGGATACTGACTTTTGTTTTTAAAATATCTCTGTTCTTGGAGATTTAAGACCTGGATTTTCATATTATCAACATCAGCCCCGAGCGATACTGATGGCGTTATCCTGGACCGGGAATTTAATGACAGTACATTTTGCTTAGTCTCCTTAGACCAAGTCATGTTTTCGTTGGAGAGTTTAGGACATAAAATATTATTATGATCTTTGAAAGTAGCTTATTGACTACGTCGAAAAAGCTTGGCTACCATAGAAATTGTGAAATCAATATGCAGTGTTATTTTATACCCATTTTATACCTAACAAAAAAACACAGTTGTGATTTGAATATACGGGCAATTTAAGATGGTAGACAATTTGCTAAAGATTTAATTTTATTTTCTTGTTTCTTTCTGTCACAATGTATTTTATTTTTACCCATTTCCAGAGCCCCCCAGCCCGCCCTCCGACGTGCTTGTGGAGACAGTCCGCTCGCGCACCTCCACAGTATCGTGGCGCGACACGCTCCGCGCACACGCACGACACTACACGCTGCAGTACGAGCACGTGCACTACAGTGACGCAGCCTGGGAACATGCTACTACCATCAATGTTACCAGGTACGTTGTAGCTGAAATTCAAAACAATATTCCCTTTTACTAAAGACTACTTAGGTCTTCAGTAAAAAAAAAAAAACTAAAAAACCAACCAAAACTCTGCTATGAGAATAATAAAACCGTCATTTATTTTATTGGATATGCTCAAGTTTGACCATTACTCGTATATCCCCTGATGGTAAGCAATGATGCTGTTGACGATGGTGCATACTTGTATTGCAATAACTTATTCACTCGTGACTAGAAAATTCTCTAGACCTTATAGCTTTTGGAAAAGACAGACTACACTCACGCAAGGAATCCACCTACCTTGTCGGAGTCGAAAGATCATGATCAGTATGACCCGTCATGGTCAGAATGATCAATGGGTTTGTGAAAAAAGAGTACCTAATGCCGAAAGTAATTTAAGATTTCCTGTAAACTTCAGTAGATTGAAAGCTTAAAATATAATCAAAGGGGGTATAATCAAAATTAATGTCTGCACAATGTTTGGTTTCTCTAATTTTAGAAAAGAGCAGGAGCTCCGTCAGACTGTCGAGCTACAGAACCTCCGACCAGCCACGTCGTACGCCGTGCGCGTCGCTACGGGCAACCAAGTCGGTGTGTCACTGTATACAGCGCCCGTGCACTTTACTACTCATGAAGAAGGTATTGTTAGCTTTTACAATACCGGATAAATCTCAAGGATAATTTTAAAAATCATATTGATAGTCTCACTGTTAGGCAAAAGCTTCCCCAAAATCTTTCTTTCTTCATAGACTCAACAAAAATTCCGAATAGCCTTTACATATTATAACCTTTGGAATCATTCCTAGCACCATCATCAGCTCCAGTGAACGTGCGCGTAGAGCAGACAGAGACTCCCGGCGAGCTGCACGTGTCGTGGTCGGCGCCGCTGCAGGAGACACACAACGGAGTCATCGTGGGATACCATGTGAAGGCTGTGGCGCAGGCTGTGGGAGCAGGTGGGTTGGGTTTAAAAGTAGAAACGAGGAGCCATCATGTAGATGTCTGATTAAATTCTAGATTGCAAGAAAATTTTGCTCCGTACGTAAGTAATGCTGAAAAGATAACCAATAATAACGCCTGCCATTTTACACGTGTATTGTATCTATATTTTTATGTAGGTATATAAAAGAACAGAAAATATTTGTAAGACTCTGCTATAGATAGAAACTTTAATTTTGGACAGTAGTTATGGTTATAAACAAGCTTGGCGCACATTTTTGAAAAAAGACAGGTGATTCCCAACAAATTGTTAAAATATGCACTATGTTAAATCATTAGTAGGTAGGTTATCGTTTAAACCCAGTCAAACCGTAATACCTATAAAGCGTTAATTCTAGTTTCTTAATTTTTATTCAAGAATCGCAAAAATCTCAAATATTGACCCAAAGTCTTAGACATCAATAACGACTATTAATTTTCACATAACTGAAGTTTCCCTTAATGAACTTCGGTCCCAAGATTCCAAGAGTACTTGAAAGTTATTTGACTTCGTCATTCAGTTTCAGATAAAGCTGATACGCGGACTATAAAAGTTTCGCAGCTGTCAGGCAAGCAGGAAACTTTGTTGAGCGGCCTTATGAAGAACACCAGGTACAATGATGAATTAATAGAAAGTAGTTTTATTGCATACCATTAGATTCAGTGACGAACAGCGTAGCAAAATTTATGTTTTTGACTTAAACTACTTTTTCTAGATATGCGGTGTCAGTGTCCGCCTTCACCAACGCTGGTTCGGGTCCATTCTCACTGCCAGTATTTCAAGATACAAGAGAAGGAGGTAAGAATGTTGGCAAAACTCGTATCATTTTAATCTTTTGGATGAATGCTAAAAGGCAGTTGCATTACTTCACTTAAATTATTTTTATTATTTATTATAGTTATTTTTCTGTCTAGACCAATTTTGACCGTTAATATAGAAACAGACAACAAAATCACTAAATTGATATTTTGACGAAGCTTTTTCAAACTGGAGTTTAGACATGCACGTTAATATATTTTCTACTTCATATTTCGAGACATTCATCAGAAAGAGTGTATTTTTAACCACTAGTCTTCAAAGCTTCATAAAGTTGTAGCTTATTAATCCATAACTATCTCCAGCTCCAGAGCAAGCCCCATCATCAGTAGAATGTACAGCAGTGTCCTCTACATCTCTTCGTATCGGTTGGCAGCCCATCGCTCTACCTGGACAGGGCAGCTCGCTTGTAGGATACACTGTGCTGTTTGCTACTGATGGTAAGTGATATTCTTCGGCCAGCTTGCACCACAAATCACTTCGCGTAACACAATGAGTTTAGCGCTCTGCCACTGCACTGTATCCCGTCACTGTTATCTTCAAACGATTAGCTCGTTCAAACGAACTCTTCAGGTTTATTATTAGCATAGGTTTTTACTGGCAAATCAATTTCCATAAATATTTCAGAAGAGGCCTGGCAGAACCAGACATCGTTACACTCGGAGCTCTACCTACAAGGTCTACTGAAGTACACCAACTACTCAGTGAAGGTCGCTGGGTTCTCCAACTTCGGAGCTGGTCCTTATTCCTATCCTATTGTGTGTGCTACGTTGCAAGATGGTGAGTAAGCTTTTTTATTTGAAAATATATTAACACATCATATACCTAGTTATCGAGTAGGTAGCCTAGAAGGTCGACAAAATAGAATACGTATGATGAGAATGCTTAATTGAGAAACCGTTATGAGTGAATGAGAGAGAGATGGTTCGATAGGCCGCCTTGAATGCAGTGAAAAACTTAATTTCACGCGACAAAAGTTAGTACTTACGAGTATTAGTCTTTGTTTCTTATCACAGCCTTTTCTACGTTTGTGTACTGTAGGACCCATAATCGCGGACAAGATAAATACTAAATCCGTTTTCTTAAGATATTTTTATCATGCCATGTTTACCCTGTATCCTCCACTTTTTACTTTCCCAGTGCCCGGTCCACCAGCAGACATCAAAGTCCTAGTACTATCATCATCATCACTCCTCGTCAGTTGGAAGAAACCTCTCCATCCTAACGGAGAACTGCTGTACTACACTGTATATGTGAAGCCCACGTCCAGGTCAGTTTTCATTTATTTCTAAATTATAATCATTCTTTTGATTCACTAAAGGACAGTTCAAATCCTATTGCGAAAGTTACAAGTTGTTTGTTATAGTGTCCAATATTCTTATACTATTCGGGAACATATTACGAAAAAATCATAAATGGGTTCTATTCCCGATTCTAATTCAGAGAAAAAAATTATAGCTAAGGGTTTCAATATAACGTTGTATAAGCGCTTTGTATCTAAATATATATGTACTACAGTCAGTTTTTTGACTCACAGTTATTCCACGGTCTTAAATAATTGGCAAAATCGCAAGGAATACGTAGTCCAGTCTAAAGCAATATTGATTGTAGCAACTCCCATAGAAACACACAACAAACTTGACTCTGAAGATAGGTATAGACGCTGAAAAGTGTTCTAACTTACTCAGAATCTTCGCTAAACATTTAGTTCAATATCTTCAGCTTCTTCTTCAACTTTACCGCAGCAACGGCCCGCCGCAGACATTCCGCATAGACTCGCTCGGTCGCTCCGCGGCTGAGGTGAAGGAGCTGGTCTCCGGCAGGACGTATGAGGCCTGGCTCACTGCCAGCACGCCGGCTGGAGAGGGAGCTGCCACCAGGAGGGTCTCACACACGCCCACACAAAGAGGTCTTACAATCTTACAATCTTTACTTTTAATTATGTAGGTACTTTGAAAGGGCGTGCTTAGTTGAAAACCGATAGTGGTCTTTTTAAGCACAAGCGGGAGAAACGAATTTGCAATGTTTTTAACGTAACTAAATAAAGACTTCTGCCGGTCTATTCTGTAAAAATCTTACCGTGAAAACTTAGGTGAGGTAAGCTTGAAGTGAGCAGTTATCCGACCTGATGCTAGGGATTGACATGGCGCTTAATAAATTGAACAGATTAACAGTAAACAGTAACACAGGTCATTGATGATGTATATGTTCATTAATTCTAATGCAAGTCTTTACAATACTATGTCACATACCACATAACCTTTCTCGTTCCAGTTGTGGCCGGCGTAGCCTCTCTAGGAGGCACAGTATCAGTAGGAGTGGGCAGTTCCCTCCTCCTAGTGTGTCAGTGTGTGGGAGTGCCGCCACCTCGCACCGTGTGGTATCACAAACATAACATCATCACCCACCACCCTAGGTTCACGAGGAACCATGATGACAGTCTGCTGATTAACAGTAAGTACTGACAACTATGTTTAAACTAAAGTAATTGTACGAGGACCTTTTGACGCATGAGCAAAATCTGATTAAATCTGCCATCTTGGTTTTTCAATACATTTTCACAAATGGTAACCGAAAACGCCACCCTGTGAATATAATTTCAAAAGTTCCTTGACGGAGTTCAAAACCCAATGATATCGCGTTAAGTCTAGAAAGAGATTCTAAAGACTTCGCGGAAGGAACTAATGACTCAATAAGGTCTAGAAACAGATCATGTTGAAATAGACAAACAGAAAAAAAAGGCCTTTCAGTAGAATTCTATTGGCGATAAAAATGCCTGTTGAGTAAAGTCGTGTCCACTCTGTCCGTATTTAGTTTAATTGTGTTTTTAGGTAATAAATTCCAAAAATAAATCCGTCATAAAAACTAGGATAGCATAATAGTGAGGAGGTATACTACATGGGCCGCGATGCAGTGCAAGCTTTGGCAAAGGACCCATGCATGTGAGTAACACTCACATTCACAGGAAACATTGTCAACAGCGCACACCTATCCGTTCAAAAACCAATGCGGCGCACATGCCCGCACTGGACGCGTACGTAACTTGTGTAAACAGCGGTGAGACAAAAACACAATTTTAAATTCGCTACTCCAACGAACGCAAGAGATAGCACTAAACAAGGCAGTTCCCACATCATTGCACGTGCACACGCTTCTATCAGTACCGGAGGTCTTCAACAACGAGACGGAACGGAAATTTGTACGGGTTCGTCGATAGCGAACAATATAGGTTAACCCTTCCCTAGATCATCACCGATTCTGTTATACTCTTCTGTTGCCTTGGTACCAGACCATCGATATGCACATCAATCACACACCACCAGCGTGGCGTCTCTGCTACCCACAACATCTAACGTAGTGCCAGAAATCTTAAAAGGTGTGGACTTTAAGATTTCTGGCACTACGTTAGATGTTGTTTACGATACAAATGAGTACTTAGACTTTCCGTGCGCATCAACGCCTGATGTTTCTACATCCGCAACAAATAATACGGAGCGTAATAAAAAGAGGAAATTTTAAGGCGAACACAGAGACTCCGCTAGCTTGTTACAAGGGCCAAACAGTTAATTAGTTAAGACCTATCGATTTATATAGGTTTCAAAAGCGGCCGCCATTTAGAAAAAAAAACAAAATGGCGGACAGGTAGGTATGCCACGGACCTTCAAAGCCCTTTATTATTATGTTGGTTAAAAACCTACCATCTTCGCAATATAAGCTAAACACTCACATGATTGCCATGTAGATTTGCATATTTATTTATTTATTTAAACTTTTCGCACAAAAAAGGTACAAAGGCGGACTTAATGCCTTAGGCATTCTCTACCAGTCATTCAAGGGAATATATTGAGTTCTTAAAACAAGTAAAAAAATAACGATTTATTTGACCCCTTTTACCAATCACTTATTAAAAACCTTGCTATTTACAGATATAGACCAGTCCTTAAGCGGTAACTACACGTGCTTAGCCAAGAACCTGTACGGCTCTGACCAGGTAGAATACACAGTCATTGTACTACCACTGCCTGAGGCGCCGATACTTCGAGCGACGCCGTACAAAGACTCGATACTGGTGGAGTGGGAGCAGCCTTATTATACTGTCAGCAATAGAAGTGCAAGTCAGAAGATTAGTAAGTTTAATTTTGCTTTTGGTAATTAAATTAAAAGACTATTTGGATACTCAAGGATACAGCCCTGCAATCAACCTGTAGAAGAATACGGTCTACACAACAATGTTCAAAGTAGTGCGTTTCTGACGTGCTTAATAAAAAGTTGTATCCTCCCGGGGCACCCCTCTTGAAAACTGAGGATGACGTAAAAACATTGTTAGTATAAAAATAAGTCAGAATTTGTATCAAAGGACCAAATGTACAATAACATAATATTTGGACTGGTTAACTACTACGATTGCATAGATACATCCTGAAGACACACATGCGGACAGTCAGGCCGACATAGATTAAGTAATAGGGTTCAATTAGCACTTTGACTTTAAAATTGAAAGTTCGAATTCTACATGATTAATTTGTACTAATCAGTCAACTCTGCAGGTTACAGCCTAACCTGGAAAGAAGCCAACAGTCCGTGGAGAGAAGCATGGCCAGCCAACAAGTTGCCCAACTTATCGGGTGTCCAGAAACATGTCTTGACCGGTCTGAAGTGTGGCACCAAGTACTCTTTGAGGATCACTGCCACTAACAAAGTTGGGACCTCACAGCCTGCTTATTTGGATGTCAGCACTTTGGGTGGAGGTAAGCAACTCTCACTGTATGGACTTTTAGTTAAAAACTGTTTAGTTTCAGCTGCTTAAAAATCCAGAATACAGTTAAAACCAATCACCAGTGTTAAAAAGACATCATAACACATTTTTTAATCAAGTACTATTTTAGAAATTATTTTACTTACTCTTGAATTGATGATTAATCACGCCAACTTAAAATTCTCTGGCCTGTTTCACTCGGTGTCACCCACAATTTATTGCATAAGGACGCTCTCTCATTCTTGCGCCCAATCTTTTTTTATTACCAATAATAATTATATCAATCTTCGATGTGTGAGAGAGATGAGCCATACAGGACAAACCGCACCATCTCCTTTAAAAAAAAAGGCGCCTTCGACATGACGTCATAGTACGCCCTCTTATCAAACCTTACTATTCCTTTATTTTCGTACTTTCCAGCACCAATCCCACCGAGCACAAACGAGTGGGTGTGGAGCAACGCGTCCCACATGTACGTACAACTAGCCGGCTGGGACCACGCCGGGTGTGCGCTTACAGTGCTGGACGTGGAGTATAAGCAGCTTGGTGCCAGGACGTGGATCAGAGCTCGTAATAATATGGTAAGCTGGATTTGTAACAAATGTAAAATATTTATATTTAAGTATGTAACAAATCACCCGGGTCAGATTTACCCGATAATTTACTGGTCCTAAGTCGGATCGTAGGACCGGAAAACTATTAATATAGTTTGAAGAAGTTTAAATGAGACTATTTACTCCCACAATCAGTCTTTAGTCTATACATTATTATATTATTCTATTACTAAGAGGTTTTCCTTGAGTACTCACATACTGTTAGCATAGATCGTCTCGCACGCAACTCCTCTAAGTTTTATACAGGGTGGCAGGGTCATCGATGCGCAACCTGTTACCATGGATTCAGTACATGATTCAAAACCCCCTGCGTAGAAATTTTTCACCGATAATTTAAAAAAAAATCGCTCTTACATAAATTTTTACCCTAAGCGGTCAAAATGTATGTAACACCAATTTTTTTTATATTACACTTTTTTTATAAAACAGCATATGTATTTTTGGATATCCGACGAATGTTTCTACTCTAGGGGGTCTACAATCATGCTGGATTCACAGTTGTGCGTCGATTTCTCTGCCACCTGCACAGACAATTGAAATATTTAGGTAAAAAGTTGAGCACGCAAAGGAATTGATTATCTTTACTTAAATAAGAGCAAGTCTCAAAACTTTACTATCAAATAATTGTTGGTCCTTTGTGTCGCACAGCCGTACTCAGACCTCTCACCCTGGAGCCTCCCATCCCTGTACCAGACGAAGATCCCGACGTACGCGATACCAGAGCTCTCCCCCGGCACGTGGTACCAGCTGCGAGTGACAGCTACTAATGAGGCTGGTAGTGTCACTACCACCTACAGCTATGCTACTAAGAATGAGGATGGCAGTGAGTTTATAAATATTTTCCTCTTATTTTTTTGTACTTTATTAGGTACTAGCTGTTGCCCGCGTCTTTGTCTGCGATCCAGGATGAAAAGTCAGCCGTATTAGCGTGAAAGCGTAACAAACAAACAATCACACAAAAAAATCTAATATTTTCTCTTTATAATATTAGTTTAGACCAACTTCTGCCCGCGACTTTGTCCGCATCGAATACGATAATACTTTTTCTATGGAACTCGACGATAGTGTCTCTATCAATAAAGGTTTTTTGTAATCGGATCAGTGCTTTCAAAGATTATCTCTTACAAACTACCAAACAATTTTACCTCTTTATACTTAATATTAGTTTAGATCATGTTATTAAGGAAGGACAAATGATGCAACATATTTACCCAGTGGTACAACTGGATGTGAACTCAACTCAGCCTATCGCAATCCACTGCTGGACATAGTCCTCTCCACAACACCGTCCTCCGCCTTCCGCATCCAGTCTTTACGGGCTGTCAGAAGCCCGAAAGTCTGACAACCAGTCTTACCAAGGGGTACTGTGTTCTTGAGGTCAGATAGGCAGTCGCTCCATGTAAAATACTGGTATCAAGAAGCCAACATATTATGTTGTTAGGAAAAGGCTGAGCAGATGATGTATATGATGTTCTAAAAATTCTTATATGTTCCATCCAGGTGAAGTGGGACCCCCGTCAGAGTTGTTCGACCTGAACATGCTAGTGATTATCTGCAGTTCAATACTACTCACAATCTGTCTTCTGAGCTGTATCTACATACTTGTGAAGAGGCAAAGGTACGTCCACCATTAGTGGTACATATACAGAGGGGCAATGAGGTTCACATTAATAGTACAGCGGTTATTACAAGTTGTAAAAAAGTAGGAAAGTTCCATTTTTCAAACAGAATATTTAAATGGCGTAAAAATTGGCAAGAAATAAGCCATCTTTGATAATAAGGCACTAGACACGCGCGGGGCAATGGTATCAACAATTCAACACATACTTCATGATATTGTTACCAAATAATCACTAGTTGTTAAATACTAAAACAGAAAAAAGGTTCCATGGCTAAAATGTTAATTTTTATGAATTATTTTAACTGTGCTTGTTTAAAATTGGTACGTAATGTAGAATAATAATTATGTGGTTTCAATTAATATGATAACGTAATCGCCACACTATTGATTAAGATTAAAAAGAAGGTTTTAAAAACCTTGTCAACTACTTGACATCTTTGGATAATTTTAAAAGGACAAGGTGGTTATAAATGTCACTGCTGGGTATTTTGTTTCAGCGTATCAAAATACCAGTTCTAAAATCTCTAAGCAGATTTACCTGACGCATTTTTAAAGGCCATAAATTTTCTCTATACTTAGTTAAATACAAGGTGGCATCGACGCGCAAACTCTAACCAAGAATTTAGCACATGATTCTAGACCCATATCGGAGAAATTTTTCGTCGGTTATTAAAAAAAAATAAGTTGTTTTATGCATTTTGACCGCGTACCTAGGTATTGCACTTTGTGCGAAACGGCTGTTTTTTTTTAATAACCGACCGAACATTTCTACGCTAGGTGTCCAGAATCATGTGCTTTACCCTTTAATACTACAATAATTAGAGTTTGGCGAAGATACAAAAAACAGAAATCAACTTTAAAGAAACGATAACCTTATAGGAATAATCTGCCTGTAATGTTCCCACTTTTGACATGTATATTGGACACAGAACTCCTCTTTGTGAAGGGAAATGAAGTTGGAAGGGAAGTTGGCAGTGTCTCACCACGCGGGCCCAGTGCGGCCCAGTGCGGTTGGTAGACTTGTGTGGGACATAAATCCTTCTTCTATATTATTATCTATGATTCCAGAGCCGGCCACCTAACAGACTACCGCGACTCGATAACCGTGGACAACAAATCGGAGAGCGGCAACCTGACGGCACACACCTCGCACACCAACTTAGCCAACGTTAAAGAGAACTCCATGAACGCGCAAAACAGGATATACAGCGCTCCTATACATATGAGGAATAACAGTAAACATGGTAAGTGGCTTATTTAGCCTCTAGGTTCATACTCCTTTTGCCGCATTTCTTACTAGCTTTTTCCCGCGGCTTAGCTCGCATGGAGGCCATGAAATTTATCCCACTGGAATGTACTATCGGGATAAAAAAATATTTTATGAATTATGTCCAAACCCAGATCATGGTCTATCTATGGGCAACCTTTTGGAAGGGGCGAATGGAATCAACTTTAATTTTTTTGTAAATTTTGACGTTCAAAAGTGCCTTTGATGTGCCTATTTGAAATACTTAAATGATTTGACTTTGACTTTGTCTAGACAAGAGTTACTTTCGCGTTTATAATATCAGTTTACTAGATTAGTGAAAATGATTCAAATGAATTAATATGTATGGACTGTTGTATTACTTGGTTTGGGCTTGCTCCCCAAGGATCACTTTTCAATGATGACCTTCTGCCATGTTTTTTGATGCCCTGCGGTTGAAAATCACGCGCATGCAACGAACACCAGTTGCGCACGAAAACGGGATGTTTGGCAAAATGGAAAGGCTTATGAGGAGGTTGATGATGCTATTGTTATTTTTTTTTTTACTACTTATGTTTCAACGTAATCGGCAAGGAGGAAGTTTCCCAAAGATCTGACCAAATCCACACCTAGGACCTGGACAGATCTTTGGGGAACTTCCTCGTTCCATTTTGAGGACAATATTTATTTATTTGGCAGAGAATGTGCGCGCGTGTTGTGGCGTGCGTCTATCTGTAGAGTTCATTCTGTAGCTAGATAAACAAAACGTACGTAATTGATTGAGATCTATGACCTGAATTTGAGGGCTTATTTTCAAAGCTACAAGTGATTTTTATACATATATGCCAACTAAAGTGGTACTTCTTTAAAGATATCAAATTAGAAACGTAAGTACAAACTAAATAATTAACTCTCCATTAATATCAAAAGACACGGGCATTACCAAACATGTGAACAGGAAAATCTTTCTTTTAGTTTAGTGCAAATCGTTAATTATAAAATAAGTTATTGATAATAGTTGTGGTCCAGCACCAACGTCACTGCTTAAAGGTAAATGATTAAATAATTCAAATAAATTCAATTGACGCATAAAATACGGGATAAAGTACAGGTAAAAAAATCGTTTTGTTGCTATGTGTAAAGTCAAGGTAATTAATTGATTAGCCAATTGACTACCAGCTAAAATTGCCCGTATATTCAAAACACAACTATCATTCTATAAGTCGGCAAATTGACGTAGGATGCCAATTTGCCTAACAATTAATTCCCCTGACTGCACTTACCATTGCATTGCAGAATTAGGTTTAGGTGAAATTTCGTGTTTGCGATAAATTGTAGGACCAATATCGAATATAAGTACCTAATTTAAATTGACCCTGGGACTAATCCAGATTAAAGTTAGCCTTATTATTATTAAACGCGAAATAAACTTATGCCAAACTTTATCCTCGAAGATATGGATCGATATGGTTAATCTGAAGGTTATCAATCAATCAACTAAGCCTATCGCAGTCCACGGCTGGACATAGGCCTCTACCAGGCTGCGCCACAACATCCTGTCCTCCGCCTTCCGCATCCATCCGTCCCTCAGCGCCAGCTTCTTGTGGTCGTCGGTCATCTGGCTAGGGGGCGTCGCACACTACCTACGCTTGTCCACGCAGTCTCCACTCCAGGACTCGTCTGCTCCACCGGCCACCGGTCCTTCGATAAACATAGTCAGCCTACTGCCACTTCAACTTGCTTACCCTACAAGCTATATATATAGCAATACCGGTTCTTTTACGGATAATATAATTACTGATTTATCCTTCAAAGCAACTCCAAACATAGACAGCTCGCTCCACAGCGACCTGAGCGACCTTGAATTTGTGGACCAGCTCGACTGTCAGTGTCCACGTTATAAGGTTATACTGATTGTAATTAATATTACTCCGCCTTAATTATTAAGTGGCAATTCGTTGAGTTATTGCATTCGAACTGTCCGCCATTACTTTTTCCTAGATTGTACTCGTATCCCATTGAATAGAGAATTTATGTGTTTCTAAGCGGCCCGAACCATGTTCCGATTTCAAAATGAATATAATATTTTGTTTGTTATTAAAAAGGAGTGTGACAGATAGTCACATCGGTAAAGTAAGATATAAAGGACCCTATAACATGTCTTACCGAATACATATCGAAGAAAATTGTTGGTGAGGATACCCCGAGCATCCTTTTCTATAACATGAGAATGTTTTAGTAAAATACCTAAAAATATAATAATTATTTACTTTCAGAACTGTACGAGATAAGTCCATACGCACAATTCGCAGTGGGCTTCAGGACATTCGGTCATGTGGAGAACCAGGACATGCCTAGTCGACACGCAAAACATAGATATGACACAGGTAACACATTACAACTAAGGAGATTCATGTTCCTTGGGAGTTTTGCCGCACGCAAGATTGATAAAGCTTACTGCTCTGACATAGAGGCGCTGACAAAGGCACACTGTCACAACGGACGAGGCAATTTCATATTTTTGGATGACTGTCGTTTCTAATTATTCCTACTAGGTCGTGACGTCAGAAAATAATAAAAAATTACAATCGGACTGTAATTGGACAGTAAGAAGACTCGCTTACAGTATAAAGAAATGTGTCGCAAAAGAATGAGAGTGTGAAAAATATTTTATTCTATTCTATTCGGATAACTTATACAGCGTTCTTAAACAATATGAAATTGAAAGCCATTTACAAATTTCCACTGATAAACACCAAAAAAAAAACGAAAAAATAGGTCGGTACAAAATATCTATACGTACTAAATAAACATAAATTAGCAAACAAATAGTAGGTACACGATCAACTATACTGATCTTTCAAAGAATCGTTCGTTTGAGCTAACACACCGTAAGTACTTCAAGTACAGACGCCAGCACATCAAGCTACTACAATCTGTCAAATTTCTTTAATAGATTTTCAACTTTATCGCTAAAGCATAGGGTTCGAAATTGATTGGGAATATTTGCCAGTTTCGGGTAGGTTGATGTGCTGCCGTCTGTACTACTCATTCTCTTGAAGATCATTACGGTACCTACTCACAGGTGAACCAAAGCTGTCACTCTGTTGGGTTACTTACTAACTCTGGTCTCACTTTTCATAGGTTTGTCACTAAATAACTGAAAAGTTTTTTGGATTTTCACAGAGTTGTTAATCTCGAACTTTGTAGGTACTCATGGTAATACGAAATAGGTATGTACTATAGGGGATGAGCCCACTGTATTTGCTCAGGACATATAATTTAAAGAGCGTGAAGCTTTAATCAGCATTTATTTTTAATAGAAGTACATTGTGTCAAGATAAAACTAGCACTGCTTCTATATAAGAAAAAACACTAACAGAATATTTGACACACGCTTGAATGCCCGAATGGAACACGCCATCAAATTATAACCAGCCTGTGTCAAGAAGGAGGTCTCAGTCTCTACAGTACTTCCATTGTTGTAAACGCTCTATATTAGATCTTATAACCATGCGTTTGTATTTCCGGAGATAGACGAAGATTAGCGAAGTAATTACTATAGCTGAGAGATCTTTATTTCATGTAGATATCACCCACAAGTCGACAATAAGTATCCAATATATTTCTAAATAGCATTTCATTTTCCTAAAGGGGCTCGACCTTACTGAAGTGATGTTCACAATTTCTTAAAATAATATTTTCTTTTTCAGAAACAAGTTTCCAAGTGTGTTCAGAGTCTGAAGATAGTGACAGCATATCAAAATCTACACTAAAAAGTGTTCCAAGAAGTAAGTTGTATCATTCTTATAAATCTCAAAACTCTAAAGGCCCATTTGCACCACACATCACTATTAGTGATTAGCGCTAAAAATATTTAAAACATCCTTCTATAGCTGTCATCTTCAAGCGATTCACAGAAATAAAACGATGTTCTTAATTCGTTTAGCGCTAAACGCATTTAGTGATGTTTTATGCAAACGGGCCCTAATATGTATCTTTTAAACATTTTTGACGCCTCAAAACGATTCATGGCTATTATTATGCAAAATTTTCTGTGATTGATATGTTGTTTATTAATGTAGTAAAACAAATTGGATCAATATCTGTGAAGCCTTAGTTTTCTGTTCGGAATGAGCTATATGAATGAATGTTATTTAAATCAATTGGTTCATTATTTTTCTCTTTACAGAAGTCTGCAGAACCCCACACCATAGATAACCAGACAAGGAAGAACTTTCGTTTTGAAACAAATTCAACTCGAAGGACCAGTTTCTGTAAAATCAAAAACATTTAAGTATCTACTACAAACTAGATACTGCCAAAGCCGCAAAAACAACTCATGCTTTGCAAAAAAAAACATATCTGTGCAGAGTTTAAGTCTGCATTTACATTTAAAAAGTTCTCAAACTGCACTTCACTTAAGACCTATACCTATATTTAAAATATCGTTCCATTACTGTCAATTGTTAAAAAAAAATACAGAGACGGAATGATGTTATAAATACGTTTAGCGCTAAACGCATTTAGTGATTTGTGGTGGAAGTATATTTTTATCATAGGTATTTATCGTTCATCATACTTTCGTAATTTTTTACGTCACAGATATGTCATCACTTACAAAACAGGATAAATAGCAGTAGCTAGCCATATCGCCAAGCGGTTAGTCGACTCTTCACGTGACCAGAGGGCTGGCCTATTTCTTGGCCAAAGAATTAGCATTGCCATACAACGTGGCAATGCTGCCAGCCTTTTGGGCACTGTTCCTGTTGACAGCGATGCGGACGAATTCTTTGATGCCCTATGATTATTTTACTTATTTTTTCATATAAGAGACAGAATGATGTTTTAAATACATTTAGCGCAAAACGCATTTAGTGATGTGTGGTGCTAGTGGGCTCACGTTTTTATTAAATGACTTTATTTCATTTAAAAAGTTCTAAAACGGCACTATACCGAATGTGAAAACATAATTATTTTTCATTCAAATGGCCACAAGTCTGTGATGACGTCTATAATTCTTAATAAGCATAGCTTGGCAATGAATCACTCATTAGACAGGTACTACACTATGTAATACCGAGCGTTTTATAGGCAAGCCTGATACAATGACGATTCACGATTTCCTCCAATGAAAGTCGAGGGATCTGCAGGTACAATCAGTGACAAAAGTCGACTGACACTTTCGTTTTATAAATCTTAATTACAGAGTTAAATATTTATTAAAAATCACGCGAATATTCTTGCCAGTTTAAACAACTCCAAGTAAGTTGACACAATCGGCGCGAACGAATTTCGTATCGCATCCCGCACGGGATTCGCTTCAGTTTGGCTAGAGATTCCGCATCCGTAATACATTTGGGAAATATAAACCAAAACGTGTTTTAAAGACGTAACAATAAAATGTTTATTAAATTATAGATATCCCTGTTGAGTTTTGTTAAATTTATCAATTGTTTATTTTATAGAATGTAGATGTTAAGAATTTGTTGTTAACTATAGGTATATATTATTATTTATTTGATAAATGCTATTATAAGTATTCCGATATTGTGCTTAGAATTAAATATAGCCAAGAAATACATAATACTTAAATATGCCAAAATCGAAACGAAATAAAACAAAAAAGAATAAAATAATTGAGCCGCGGAATATAAAAATAATATATTAATTCTAAGTTTTACTATTACAGACAAAATTCCCTAGGTGAATTTTTATCCACTTTTGCCAGATGCTAATTTCAATAATATAGCTAAATCGGTGGAAGGACTCTGAACGTGACACAAAAAAAGTCTTATTGTTATAGCGTTTAGTTTTAAAACAACATGTTAATTAGTTTAGTTTAGCTTGAAACAAATACATAGTATAAATAACAAGGAGCCACTTTGCTTGTATAACTTTGACTAATGTACATATTAACTAGATTGTATATTTAAATGTCTCGTGGATTTTGTCTGTAACGCCTTTTATCCAACACCGCCACAAAATGGAAATTAATCTTTGAAAACATATCGCGTTTTGCAGCGGTAAGCGGTGCTGTGCAAATAACTTGTAGCTTGGGTTTTTTGAAAGTGTGGTAGACTTCTGACTCCAAGATATTTAGGTAAATTGACTACTTAACACAAAACATATTAAGAAACCCGAGGGACAATCCTCGTGTGTTATAGATCGTTCGCATTATAATCTCAGTTTAAATCTGTCAAAAATACGACAACTTTAAATTGCGAGTAGATCTTTTTTTAAATACGGGAATTGGTCTTCTGTGCGTGACATCACATTGTGATGAGCTCATAAATAAGCCCATGAGGAGTTCGCAAATAGTTGAGCATACCCGAAATATGGTCAGGATTTTTATTTTAAAAAATGTTATTTATTGTTATCACGTTACTTACTCTCCATGTAAAACACTGATATTCAGCTGCATTCGGTGAACTGGAATCCGACCTCAACATAGTTAGGAATAGGCTAGGTAGATGTGGATGATGGTACCTTTACCTTGGTATTTTTAACGATCACCTCTAGCCATTTTAAAGACAGTCAATTTTCACGCATTTTTGAAAAACTCACGCTGAAATACATTGTAAATAATTGTAATTATAGTCTTATTAACGCTGTATCTATCTAGTCAAGTACTTTACTATATATGAATGTTTGCCTAAGAAGTGACTACACTCGACCGCGGCCAATGACGTACATTAACCGGTAAATGTCTATGATTCCTACTTTTGATAAAATGAAAAATAAGTGTAATTTTATTGGATTTTCCTTACCACATGCACCTACTATTGGAAAATATTTTTTTAAGGTATAACACAGCCGTTCATTAGAATTCCTGCAAACAGGCTGATAACAAAGTTTTATTGGTTTTTTTAAAAAACATGTAAATTGGCCCAGCAATCACGGGGAAAATCGGTGAAATAAATGATAAAAAAACTCGTTGCATAACCTCTTCCATTTTTTGAAGTCTATTATAAAATATGACCGACCGGAGTCTGAATTTGTACTCGGTTGAAGACAATAAGCTCGCCCTTTACATGGGACTTAAACATAACTGTCAAAATGTGTATAGGCACACCACTGCCTTACCCTTCAGGGAAAACAGGCGTGATGTTACGTTATGTTTTGTAGGTAGTGTAGCCAAATAAAAAATAAACTTCACTATTGAAGTTTCTATAATCTACGCTTGCCGCGGTTGGTCTGTGGATGGGTGACCATCTTTACATACCGAGACCCCTCCGTGCCTCGGAAAGCACGTTAAGCCGTTGGTCCCGGCTGTCATTCGCGGATCTTTGACAGTCGTTACGGGTAGTCAGAAACCCGAAAGTCTGACAACCAGTCTTACCAAGGGGTGTCGTGTTACCCAGTAACATGGTTGTGGAGGTCAGATAGGCAGTCGCTCCATGTAAAATACTGGTATTCAGCTGCATCCGGTTAGACTAGAAGCCGACCCCAACATAGTTGGGAAAAGGCTAGGCAGATGATGATGAATCGGCTCGTCGTCGTTGGACTTATTCTAGGTTATTGAAGCTTGATATTAATTTTGCAGTATTAAGAAGATTTATAAAATACTTATTTATCCTATGATGTCATTGTAATTTAGAGTTGTCACAATATTAATACAGGTTTCGAAATATTGCGAAATTGCATAACACATAATCAATCACAATCTGAATCATTTTGAAGGTTATTGCTAATACACTGCTTCATATGTTCAAAAAATTTGTCTGCACAACAATGCAAATACCGCAATGAATGCTGTTGAACTGTCAAAATTAAAGCCATTCCTACTGCTAGTGTATTACGCAATTACCCCGCAGATTTCATTTGATGAATCATTGCAAAGCCGAAAGTCTATATTGACTATTGATTTAAATTTAGATTTAGAATTGATTTTAAGACATGATTTTTTTTCGTTAAAATCGAATATTGTCGAGGCTGTTAGTTAATGATTTTATCAATTTATTTCCGTCGATTTTTCTTGAATCGAAAAGCTGACATTAATGTAAAAAAAATTGTTACTAAGAATCGCATGGTCGCAAATCTTGCCCGGTCGCATTGGTAGTCACTTGTTAAGCGAACCACCTCTATTTTAAGTCAAATTTTATATAAATGTAGCGATGACTGCTTAAAAAATTATCTACAAAAAGACTGATTATAATATTCATTTTTTTAACGAAATGTTTTATCGTTTCTATACAAGTTTGATCTAGACATGAGACGAATAAATGTTAGATAAATAGTACTGTATTTTATTTTTGTCCTCTAATAATTTTCCTTTCTTAAAAACCCTCTAAATTCCTGAGTTTCTTAAAAGTTGTCATGCACTCATAATCTGAGACGTTTCTTTAAAACCTGACCAGATTCAGTCATTCCAATATTATCAAGAATACCTAACATAACGTGACGAAGAGATTTTAGAAAATTAATGATGATTTTACTTTGAGTTGTAGTCAATGAACTTTACTAAAAATAAACCAAGAGCCAGTTTCTCGGACGAAAATTATCGCATAATTAATAAACTGCTGTGATTGGCTATTGATAAATCAGTCAACCAATCGCAGCAGTTTACGGGCGCTTGACAATTTGTCACATTGATTTTGTGATAATTTTCCTTCGAGAAACAGCACCCTAATTGCGTAGCACACTTTCAATCACAAGCCTAATCATTTTATAGGATATTGCCAATGCACTGCTTCTTTTGTTCGAAAAATAATGTTAAGAAGATGTCAAAATGAAAGCCATTGCTACTGTTAGTGTGTTACGTAATTACACCATAGATCATTAAACGCGTTTAGCGCCAAACATTATTGAAACATCTTTCTGTCATCTTCAAACGATTGACAGAAACAGCACGATGTTATAGATTCGTTTAGTGCTAAACGTATTTAGTGATTTGTAGTGCAAACAAGCCGAAGAATACGACTGTTAGCAATTCTTTTATGAGAATAAAAATGTTAAATGAATGTAAGTTCACTTTTTCTTTGAATGTTTTCAGTCCGCAGATCATAAGAGCCATTTTTTTTTAAATCGGAACGGGTTGTCTTCCAGAGGTGAATGGAGAAAAGAAAAACAAAAATTACACATGTTGAAAAAGTTTATTAAAAACAACCTTTTTTTTTAATTTTATCATTTTCTTTTTAATAAATAACTTATTATTACATTACATTATAGGAACATATTTTTTGTTTTTGGCACATTTATAAAACTCACTCAGTGAGATAAAAGTAGGAACATTTTTGAGCTCTATTTACATAATTATTTTTATAGCTCTATGTGACCTAAGCCCGCACTTAAGTCACGCTTTTCTGTGACTTAATGTGACTTAAGTAGTCCATATTTCCAAAGAAAATCGTAACTTAAGTGCTGGTTTAGGTCACACGAGCTATAGAATAGTATATAATATGATACGTGTGACTTGAATAATCTATTAACGGCGTGCAATAATGGACTACTTAAGTCACAAGTATCATAATGTATTATTAAAATTACACTTATATCTATACATTCGGGGTATTAGGTAGACACATGGATAAAGTATACATGATTTTTTGGAACTTTACCCCAAACTGACAAGAATACTATCTGAGTTTTCCTCCTTACATCTAGTCTCATAGTTTTTTTTAAATAACTTAATTATCACTTTTTGTTTTTTTTTACTTAAATCTAGGTACACTTTTTGTCAGACTTTTTGTATTTTTTCTTTTACAAACTACATACATAACATATAATGTTCCCACTGCTGGGACTCAGACCTCCTCTGTGTGAGAGGTGGTGGGCCGTCATCCACCACGCGGGCCCAAAGCGAGTTGGTAGACGTCACATGTCTTCGAATTTTTGGGTCTAGGACATGTCGGTTTCCTCACGATGTTTTCCTTCACCGTTTTATAAACAACATAAGTAAATAATTTAAATGGCATCAAACTCATCGTACTCAGGCTTCTCATAGTTCCCGGAAAGAACATCTTCGATCCATGGCAGATGATCAGCAACATTGGTGTAAATTCCAGGGGAATTTTTCGTCCCACATCGGCTGTTTCCCGCACTGGTAACCCCCCACAACTCGGCCCTACTTTTGACCCACACTAAAGGACCTCCAGAATCGCCCCTGCAGGTGTCAATGCCCTCTTCACCCCCTGCACAGATTGCATTATCAGGTACTTTGAAGTATTTGTACTCAGCCTCACACTCAGATCTCCCCCATAACGGCAGAGGGATGATTTTCTTAGTGCTGCTGTAGTACCCTTTCAAGGGAATTTCACCCCAACCCGTGGCCGCAAAAACGGTGTCACGTTGGAGTTCTCCAAATGGCAGGCAGATTGGCCGGATGAAATCTGGGAAGAAAAAAAATTTTCAACAATCTGCATTTTTAGCATCAGTTGTCAAAATTGCTTTCAAAGGATCGAAGGACCAGTTTCTTCGAAAAGACGGTCTTAAAATGAAAAGAAACTCTTACCAGTATAAGGAGCATCCTTCTCTAGTCTCAAAATAGCAATGTCTTGACTCTTTCCATCGTAGTCAGGATGAACGATGATCTCTTCAATCTCAATCCTGACGATCGGATCGGCGCATACTCCACCGATGCAATCCTCTTTGCTGGCTAGGTCATACTCTCCGAGACGTGCCACTAATCTGTAAAGAAGAAAAGTAATGTTACGAAGATTTCAACGAACTTCTTCTTTTAGGTCTGGGTTAAGAAGATTTATAAGATCAACAGAATGAGAGGAACGAGCAAGAAAGAAAAATTGGAGTGATACACCATACATTTTTCATTCTTGTCGAAGACTGTATAACTCAGATTCATACGTGAAATTATTACGAAAATAAACAGATATGAAAAGCAACAACTACTTTAACTAGGTAGTTAACACAATTTTGAAAAAAAAAACGGTCCAATTATTAATCTCTAAAAGAAACATTGTTATGGTAACACGGAATTCCCAAACCTTAGATAACTTATAAATAAAATACATATTATTGAATAAGAGTCAACCACATGATTCAATAATGTTGTTATATTTATAATTAGGGAATTCCTAGTGATGTAATTTTAATAATATAGTTGCATTGCTGACGTTGGGTGTGAAGACGATTAAAAGAATTATAGGTTATTAACCTTAAGGGACACAAGACACTGACCGCAACTTTCATCATGCTTTCTGCATCATGAATTTAAATTAATGCTCATTAAAAACAATTAAATCTGAATAATGAATAAAATCAGTCTTCATTACAGTTAAGACTTACACATTTTTTGATCACTAGAACTTTAATAACTTATCAAATTAAAAGAAGAATGTAATTAGAACTTAAATAATCAAATTATTTTCCCTATAAAAAATCGAATATTTATATTTTTAGAAGATTGAATACCTACAGAACGAAAATCATTTAGGTACACTGTCCTAATCGAAAACTATTGAGGTAGTACCCGGAAAGTGTAGTGAATTTAGGTGCCGCATAATATCAGCCGATCGCACGATGTATTCTATTTTCAGCTTTCATTATCATCACGCTGTCTCCTAGGATTTTCCCATACCTGTTAGGACCTGATTACAACCAAATAGATAAAAGAGATGGACTCAAAAGACAAGAAAAAATAAAGAAGGACTAATTTGTTTATCAAATTCGGAACTTAGCAACTGAAGAGAAATGTGATGTAAATTAGACCTTAGGTGTCCATTGCATCAGGACACCTAAGTTTACCAGGTAATCATTTACATTTACATTGAAAATTGTTTACATCTAATTTACCAGATAATAATCTGATAAATATGATGTAAACAATTATCTGGTAAATTTGTTGTAAATAACTGGTAGATGTGATGTAAACAATTATCTGGCAAATGTAAATGTAAATAATTACCTGGTAAACTTAGGTGTCCTGATGCAATGGGCAGCCGTGATGAGATGCCTGCCGTCTACGAGGGTAGCAGCGCACCTGATGTCAGTCCTGTGGTCTCCGCGCCAATATTCTATATACACCAACCACGGATTGTGGTGGATAAGGTTGGAACTTGCTTCTACGCCACAGGTAGGGCCTGGTAATAAAATAAAAGGTTACCTACTTAATAAAAAACTGATAAAAATTAGGTAAAACTTGCACGGCCAAATTTTAACTTTCAGTTAGAAAAAAAAAACCGTTTACGAAAAAAAAACTATTCTGAATGTTGGTAAAATATCTGAGAAAATTAATGAGTTTAAATTAAAATTTTGCATGAAAGTAAAAAAATAAAATCTCGCATCAATCGAAGAAAGCAGACAAAATAGGTTTTAATTTAAAAAAACATACCGTTCGTCAGTTTAAAAGCCAAAACGCCTACAGCACATGATAACAGCAATAATAAACGAATCATAGATGAGGTTAAAATCTCCACAGAAATTATTTAATTTTTAATAAATTAAAATACTCATAACGTTAGTTTCAGTCAATTTTACCTCCAATAATGGTCCGCTTCGATCGTTGCGCGCCTTTATATATTCCTGTCGTATTATAGGGAAAATGGCAATTCGATGTCCGATGAATGGCGATGAAGCATGATCGGATTTAAGGACTGGGCCATGCACTATTGGAACTGACCCCTAGTCTGGAAAAAATAAAACGAAAAAAATATATGTTTTGCTCATCAATAGTCAGAAGACGTCTTTAAAATTATTTTTTATATTAATTAATTTATTAAAATCTTTGTCTATAGATTTTATCGTAAAAAATTTTGCTGAGAAAAAAGAAGAATACGTTTCTATGGAATAAATGCCGACCGGCTTATTAGCTGCTTATCCGGGTTATCTATCCTGTGGATGCCTTATAAAATAAGGCCTCCAGCCAGGGCTTTATTTATTGATAAATGAAAATATATACATAAGACTCGGATTTACACAGTTGCCAATTATGCCCGGGCCACACCAACGGGAAACGTCGATAATTATCACGATGACGGGCGTTAATAGTAGGTGTAGCCACAACTTATCGCGATAATTATCGGCGTTTCCCGTTGGTGTGGCCCGGGCATTACAAATTAACCAGCAATCGCACCAATAGGTAACACATAACAATAATAAAAAAACTAAAGGCTCTAGAATTTAGATATTATGGCAATAGTAGATTGTACAACTAGTGCATGAAAGAAGCCACACTCGAGGGGTAAAATGGCTCGTTTTTATGCCCGAGTTATACACTCTGCTTTTCACTTCAATTGCGAGAAAATGAAACAGGCATAAAGTATATAACAGTAATTTCACTGTTCAAAAATGTTGCAAAATTGACGAAGAGAATAGCTAATTCCCGCCACAAAACTTATTAAGTTTTTTTTTAATATTCAACATGATTGTGTCATTCGACTTGGGTACCTACTTCATACTACCAGTCGACAGCGATGCGGATGAATTTTTCGACGCTATATTTTAGTTTCTGTATAGTTTTAGTTAAGTTAGGATTTAATTTTGTTATTTTTAGTATTAGATATAAATAAATATTGGTAAGATAATGTTCTTCATACTGCCAAGTCATAAAAATGTTTCTTTGCGTTTTTAAATAATAAATGACAACTATTTTATCTGCACCCTAATTGCGTAACACACTATTACTCTCAATTTGAATCATTTTGAAGTTTATTGCTAATCCATTGCTCCAAATGTTCGAAAAATGTGTTTGCTCAGCAACGTAAATAACGCAATGAATGTTGTTGAACTGTCAAAATGAAACCCATTGCTACTGATAGTGTGTTACGCAATTGCCCTGCTGGTTTCATTAAATTAACGATAGAAAACACGGAAGTGATATAAATTAAAGCAAATGAAATAAAATAACGACTTTAATCTGCGACGTTCTATTGTGCGTGTGGCTGTTGGGACTGATTACCTTAGTCTTAGAAAAAAAAAATACGTTATGCACTAGAACATAAAAAGCGATTTTATGTCGCCTACGCACAACATAAACACGAACTTTTAGAGCATGAGAAGTGAAAAACTTTTTAAACTTAAGATAAATAACAAAAAGGAAAATAAAATTACAAGACGAACAATATTGCAATTTTGCCCACTTATTTAAGACTAAGACATAATGTTCCGTTACCGTAACGTTTTTTTAATGCTAAAAATCAATTTCTAAACGTATCGATGTTCCATTTTCTCGCAAGATGGCAACACCGGAAGCAGCTTAACTAGCTGTCATTGCACACATGTGGGTACTCGTCTTTTTTGGAGCGAAGGCTGAGGTCGTGTGAGTGAAAGCAAGACGCGCGCGCATCGTCTAAATCGGTCCAAATCCTAAGGGAAATCGAATTATTTATTTTCCCTATTTCGCGTGTGAACAACCCTCTAAATGTGAAACCCTGAAGCTAGCTTATGGACAATCGAAGGTGGAAACTCAACGGTCGCCGGAGCAGTCCAAGGTACGTGAGTGCATTGTAATCGCTGCGGCTTATGTCGAGTTATTGAACATAGTAATTATACGTAAATCGTTATTTTCCCAGTGTAGTAAAGCCATCCCTTTTTTGGCTTGGTGCGTATGCTACACATAAGATATAAAAATCTAGGCTTCATGAAGTTCATGGATGAGTTCTCTTCTGTAGCCATCGGCATCGCTGGGTTGTGAATGTACGACTTCCACTCATTACACATCATACTCATCCACTGAACAGATAACCTCTTTTAACTGTTCTGTGTACTCATCTGTCAACCGTGATAGTTGTTGGGCTATTAGCAGCTTAGCCCTAGTTTCGAAGGTTGGAATTGTGTAAATTTGAAAGATTGTCGCAATCAAATAAAATTATCATTTGACGAATATGGGAAAGTTGATTGAATCACTATACCTACCGTACGTAAATAACATATAATATACGGTAGGTATATTTCATACATTAGGTACTAACCTACACTAAAATGGTAGGTTAGTAACTTATCAAAAAATTCTTTAACGACTTACTAAATAATTAAATCCAGGAAAATACAATAATTGCCATATTTCTTGAATTTGGGGAGACACCACAGGAGACACCTTTCTTTTACCTATCTTCATCATCTAACATAATCGGCCTATCTATATCACCCTTAAATTCCCTATGCAAATTCGCCGATAAAATATTATAAATATCTCCCCGACTTCCAATTACAGGCATGAAAGTTGCCTCTCCGTCAATCAAAATGATTACAGCGTTATATTACGGACAGACTACAGGCCACGAAGCGATCGCAAGGTCGGTGCATGCCAGGCCAATTTCATTATGCAAATTCATATGAAATGTACGCGAAACACGGAGCGTATAGCGATTATAACGTTCCCATTGCTGTGACACCGGCCACCTCCTTTGAGAGGGAGTGGGGCGTAATCCACGACGCGGGCGTAGTACCTACCTACGGCTTGGTGGATGTCACATGCCTTCGATTTTTTTGGTTCTAGGACGTGCGGGTTTGCATAATGTTCCCACTGCTGGGACACAGGCCTCTTTTCTGTGAGTAGAAGTGGGCCATTATTCACTACGCCGATCCAGTGCAGGTTGGTGGATGTTACATGTCTTCGAATTTTTGGTTCTAGTACCTGCCCGTTTTCTCACGATGTAAATAATTATGGAAAAACTTAAACTATGCCCGACAACTAGACCGATCACTAGACGAGACAGTCTAGCCATTTGAGTCACCTATAAAATTAGGACGTCTAGGGACTATCCAGAAACAACGTCATTCAACGTAAAGAAGGGACATTCCATAGAGTAGGTACTTATTGCACTTTCTGAATCACTGATCAAAGGTGAATAATTTGACGTCCAATAAAGTTCGTGAATCGCTTGGAATGAGTGACTTCTAGCAACTCTGAGGGGCCGTCTCCACGAGCGAGAGAATCGCGGCGATATTATCGTCGTGCCATGTATTTCTATACACTCTCTTAGAATGTGTCTCCACACGGTATCATTGCGGTGAAAATTTGATGGCACGACGAGACTATCGCCGCGATTCTCTCGCTTGTGGAGACGGCCCCTAAGTGACGTATTATATCGTAACTGCTACTTTAATTTTTTTTTTTACGTCTTTGCTTTCCGAACGTAAATTCGCTTTCTAAGTGCTTTGTCATACGTAACTCATTTTTGGAAAAAAATACATTTACGTCGATGTTTCTCCACGGGCGTTAGCCCTACCACGGCAAGGGAAGAATTGGTCCTTCAAATAAGGTGTTACGTGTGACTGTCCAGGATGTACCAAGCGATCGGTTCAGTTGAGCAATAGGCGGAACAAACTGCGCTAAACGAGGAAGCTTCTTCATGCATCCCAAATTTTTTTTAATGTATTGCTTGCCCACATATTTTTTACCTGGGTAACATAGGTACCTATTATGTATTGTTTTTACTTAAACACGTCACAATTGGTAGGTTGACGTCTTGTAAGCATTTATTTACCTTCTAAAGACCTCGTGAATGAGTAGGTACCTACTATCCGTTTGAGCATAGGATTATGGGGACAATTAGGCACTGGTAGCACTCTCAGCAGCATAGCATAATTAATCAGCCTGTAACGTACCCACTGCTGGAACACAGGGCTTCTCTCTGTTAGAGGAAGTAGATCATATCCCACCACGCGGGCCCAGTGCGGGTTGGTAGATGTCACATGCCTTTGATTTTTTTGCTCTAGGACATGACGGTTTCCTCACGATGTTTTCCTTCATCGTTTAGAGAGCTGTGGTGATGAAATAAATTACACAAACGAATGCACCTGCTTGAATTCGAATCCTCGTCTATGACGCGTCAGTAAGATCCGTTACCACTGCTCATATTTTATTGTTGCGTTACTTCTTCTGCCTACAGCGTAATAAAATTTCTGAAAATGGTGAGGGGCTTGTGGCTAAGTAATAACAGCCGCATGGGTCGAGTGATCAGGTTAAGCTGCGCTTGCCGCGGTTAGTTCGTGGATGGGTGACCCTCTTTACATACCAAGATCCCTCCGTGCCTCGGAAAGCACGTTAAGCCGTTGGTCCAGGCTGTCATTCATGGATCTTTGACAATCGTTACGGGTCGTCAGATGCCCGAAAGACTGAACACCAGTCTTACCAAGGGGTACCGTATTACTCAGTAACTGGGTTGTGGATGTCAGATAAGCAGTCCCTCCATGTAAAATACTGGTATTCAGCTGCATCCGGTTAGACTGGAAGCCGCCTCCAAAGTGAAAAGGCTAGGCAGATGATGATGAAGGGTCCAAAAGGTGGCCCCGTCTTATGATACTTTTAAGTTTAGCCGAAATTTGAAGCCTCATGTTTTAGCTATTGGGTAACACCGACTGGACGTAAACAAAATCTTTTCCTTTCTTCGTTATAACGATGTTGCCTTTAATAATAAAAAAAACGTTTTAAGAGTCCCTATCAATTTCGCTGTCTAAAAACAGAAAATTCAATTTTTTTCAGCGCAATTTACTCAGTATCCTTAAGTTATCTACTTTTTTTTTAAATACACAGTTATTTATCACCTATTTATCTAGTAAGTCTACAAAATAAAATTTTGATAACTACTTAATGTAAATTAAGAAAAATAAAAATCTAACACACGTTTTTACGTAAACACGAAACACCATGTTTTTCAATTGCTTTTTTAGCTTACTGGTAGCAAATAACAATCTGAAAAAAAACCCAAATATTGGGCACATAGTATATTAGTAAGTCTACAATTTATTTTTTTAAAGTTTAATGAATTAGTACTTGTAAAAAAATGTTGACTACGCTGAAAAACTCCAATAAAATCATGTGCAAAACCGTCGTCTATCTGTAAGAATTTATTGAAAATAACAATAAGTGTTAAATATTTTAAAAGTTGAGGTGTTTATCTACCAAATTCAATTTTTATATTTTAATTTATACTACTTATTTAATTGTAGTAAAATATTTAAATAATGCCTTATAAACCGATGCGCTCGCTCGATGCATTCAGTCGCGCCCGAGGGCTTCTCGACGACGGACCTGTGTCGCCTGTGACGTTCGCCGCTCCCGACGTAACTAGCGAATCGCGCGTGATTTTGTACTAGGCCTGACCAGTTTTGAGACTCTAAGTATATTTATTTTTTTATTTTAATAGTGTGACTTATTAATGTTTTTTATTGTACTATTAGTAATATGGTGAATATATTTTTAGAAAATGGGTCGAAAAAGTGAACTTTATTATCATGGAAAAATCAATGGTAAAAAGAATAAAGTTGCAAAAACACGAAAGACACGTGCAGTTCTTAGGTAAATAATAATTGTTGCAATCACCTTAATTAAGAAAATTGTAATAATTTACTATTATTTATATAGTCTAAAAATATTTTAATTGTATTTTAGAGAATTACATGGGCAGAAATCTAACAAAAATTAAATATATACCTTGTATACGCTGCTTTGTAATTTGCTTTTACTATAGTGAATACTACGGTTAACATATTTTTATTTCAACGATATTTGTATTTAGGGGACCTAAACATAACATGTCATAATCACAATAAAATCCATCCAGTATTACGGAATCTTAGTAAGTAAAAACTATGGAGTGCTAATAATAGCGGTTCCGGACCAAGATTATTTGTTCCCGTTTCATCGTACGCTTCAACGCACACTACGATTATCAGCTATAGTTCGAACGCACACAGACACATTGCGCTCTTATAATACCTAATCTAGTAGCGCGCAGAAATTGATAGGGACTCTTAACTAGCAAAAAACAACGAGCTAGCATATTATACAAGTTATAAAAGAATTTGACTCATCCGGTAGCATCCGATTATTTTCCTTAAAACGCGCTAATATTCTAAAACACAATGTTGTGCAATATTAAAAAGGCTTAGTAGGATTTATAGATTTAGATTTTCTTATCTTTACAAAACCTTGAAAAAACATAAGAATTTGATATGTAGAATTTCTTGTTACGATTTCCGTAGGTATTAACAGAAATATTAAAATTAGAAAAAGAAACGATTTTTTTTTCCAAAAACTATAATTATATATTTTTTTTTTGTGTTTCTTATCCGAATACTCGAGCTCGAGCAAAAAGACTGAAACAAACTCGGAGGTGTCAGTCACTTTTAAAGTCCAGACATAATCTTAGTCAGGCTATATGAGGACCAGGCAGATAAGTTAGGAAAAAAAAAGTTGGGTTGGGAGACCCCCCAACCGAACGAAATTCACACACACTCGTACCTATATATAATAGAAATAGACAGAGAGAAAGTCATAACGCTTTTTCCTTACGTAAAGATTTCTACCAATCAAATCCTACCGCAAGCCGCGTTAAGGTCGTTCCAAAAAATAAAGTTTAAAACATTCAGTGTGTAAAAATTGGAGCACCACAATCCCAAGCCTGCCACGCCAGTATTAGGCGTATCGTTCCAAAATAATCACGATTCGTCAAGATGGATGTATGTGTGAACAAACCGTTACTCTGTCAATATATTCTCACGAGTTACTGTTAGTACCTAATACAAGGTTTTCCCTATCCAAGTGGGTATGGTCGGAAAACGTCACTAAATTGATAACTTCTACGTCATATTATAATTTATATTACGTCCGGCGATCTTACGATACTAATAAAATAAAGGTAAAACGATTATTCGTCGCGTCCGGAAACTCATGAATAATTCGATAACGGTTCGAATTGACAAATAATAATCGTTGTCATGGTAACGTTTTTTTTTTTTTGTAACGGAAAACAATCGGTGTATATCTATATATATAAAAGAAAGTCGTGTTAGTTACACCACTTATAACTCAAGAACGGCAGAACAGATTTGGGTGAAAATTGGTAGGGAGGTAGCTTAGAGCCAGGAGACGGACATAAGATACTAAAAAAAATCAGAAAAAAAAAAAAAAAAAAAAAGAATCAGACTTGGAATAACAAAACGCAAATGACAGGGCTAGGAGTAGGCTCGGGGTAGGGCAGGAGTAGGGTAGGAGTAGGGGTAGAGTAGGAGTAGGGGTAGGGTAGGAGTAGGGTAGGGGTACGGTAGGAGTAGGGTAGGGGTAGGGGTACAGTAGGAGTAGGGAAGGGTTAGGGTAGGAGTAGGGTAGGGGTACGGTAGGAGTAGGGAAGGGGTAGGGTAGGAGTAGGGTAGGGGTACGGTAGGAGTAGGGAAGGGGTAGGGTAGGAGTAGGGTAGGGGTACGGTAGGAGTAGGGTAGGGGTAGGGATACAGTAGGAGTAGGGAAGGGGTAGGGTAGGAGTAGGGTAGGGGTACGGTAGGAGTAGGGTAGGGGTAGGGGTACAGTAGGAGTAGGGAAGGGTTAGGGTAGGAGTAGGGTAGGGGTACGGTAGGAGTAGGTTAGGAGTAGGGTAGGAGTAGGGTAGGAGTAAGGGGTAGGGAAGGGGTAGGAGTAAGGTAGGAGAAGGGCAGGGGTAGGATTGGTAGGAGTAGGGTAGGGGGTATTAGTAGGACACCACGCGAACGAAGTCGCGCCGGGCAGCTAGTTCATAATAAATAGAAATAATGTAACAAATATTACTATCTACTACATTTTCAATGTTCCGGTGATTTTAAAAATCTCACAACATCACAGATTCTGACAGCAGATTATCAATACCAGGATTCTAAACGCAACCGTACACAGTAATTTTTACAAACTTTTATTTAACTTGCAATGTTTGTCTATTACTTTTTTTTAGGCTGAATCTGGCAAGCTGACTTAAAACCACTTTAGCTTATCCTACAGACATGAAATTTTACAGGTTTATTTATTTATTAAAACTGTGTGCACAATCAAAAGAAATACTGTACAAGGCGAACTTAATACCTGAGGCATTTTCAACCAGTGAACCTTATGGTGATGCAGAGACAAAACTTAGCAGGCGCAACATACGGGATAAATAGCTCGAAAATAACTATACAATACAAGAATAAAAATACTACTTAATACATAGATACTTACATACATACATATAAATTAAATAAACTTTGTTTGGAGAAATAAAGATCGGTTGAGGAGAAAATGAATCCAGCAAATCAGCGCTACATGTTGATTCAGATCCGAAGACAATGCTTTTTTGTGATAGAAAAGTCCTGATTCTACACTAAGGACTGGCTCTCGACAAGGAAACCTCCGTAAACAGCTATTTTAACACCAAAAATAGCGGTTATTCCGTTTATCCACCCCAAAAAAATCACCATAAGTGAATACACGGAAACGCATGTCCGAGAATCCACCCTCAGCCTATAAATTCCGTTTATCCAACTAGGCCTAAGGTGGATTATCGGACATGCGTTTCCGCATATCCGCCTTAGGGTGGATTTTTGTGGTGGATAAACGGAATTACGCAATAATAGTCAATAAATTTATTAGTCGCATCAATTATTTTTGTACAATGTTACTTAGTAAGTCCAGGGAAAACAACAGGTTTTTAAGTTGCATCATCCGCAAGAATGGATTATAGAACACGTAGTTAATTGCGTCAGTGTCTGTTTGTGCCCAATTTAATGCGTCTTCTGCTGCTTAGGTATCAGTGCATACCTTCGTAGGTACCTAAAGGTAAACAATAGGGGGTAAAACTGATAAAAGAAATAAATTATTATTATTATTATTAAAACTGCTTATGAACACAACGTTACGCCTGCTTTCACTGAAGAAAGAGTAGAATAGAGAAAGAGTAGAGAAGTGTGCTACAAAGTCATATTTCGCCAGTTATACAGGTTGGCATCCATCGACGCGGAAACTAACCATGTTATTCAGCACATGATTTTAGAGCTTTAAGCGTAGAAATTGATCGCCGGTTATTAAAAAATATAGCTAACCGACGAAAAATTTCCACGTTAGGGGGTCTTATAGAATCATAAAGCTGAATTCATGATTACAGTTTGCGCACCGGTTGAAAATTCCTGTATAACATCATATCAGTATAAAGTTAGTTGTATAAAGTTGTAAGTTTCTTGAGCTCAAAGACCGGATTACACTTCACTCAACCCAGGGATCGAACCTAGGCCCTGACGCACAGCAGTCCCATTTGCGATCTCTAGACAAACAAGGCAGAGTCAATAAATCTTTGATTGAAAACAAAACTGCAGGACAAACTAAGGTGAAGTAAGCTGTCTGTCTATCCACGATGCTAGGAGTTGACTCTATTGACAACTCGCTTTACTTAAGTTTTCACGGCAAGATTTTTACAGAATACATCGGCAGGACTTAGTGGTTAGTTCCTTCACCGTTTTGAGAGCAGTGGTGATGAAATAATTTACACAAAGTAAAGCACCTGTCTGGGTTTGATCCTACGACCTCGTAAGTTGTTGCCGTTAATAATACTTACGGACTGTCATGGTAAAAAATGTTTCCAGTGTAACCGGAAGCAGTCGCTCAAGACTGCCGACTCGAAATGTAATGGATGATCACATTGGTCACCCATCCGCGAACCAACCGCGGCAAACGTTGCTTAACCTTCGATGTACCCGTGTGGCTGTTATTATTTAGCCACGAGACAAACAAGTGTATTAGGTATAGCCATTAACTCAACCAATCAAAAACTGCTTTTTAATGCTGAAAATAAAATGATTTAGAAATAAAAGATATTTTTTTTAACATTCGCATTTTATTGTCTGTGGTCGGACTTTTTTGAACGTGTGAATGATTTATACTTACCTAAACTTTCACTAATTTACATAATGTGTTAAGGCACTTTTTATACAAAATACTATTTTTTTAATTATTTAAAACAATTCCCATCTGACCAGAATATTTTAAATTCCCAATTTACTATTATTAATAAACAATTTATTAAAGGAAATCTAAATCTAGTGGATAAGAATTTTTTTTTCTATATACGTACTTCTTAAATATTATATAAATAATTGGAACAGATTGTAAACATGTTTTCTAAGGCAAGATGGAAAATAGAGATTTAGAAAAAATATTGAAACATTTTATCAAAATTAAAATGTGACACCTCAACTTTGCAAACGATATTCCCAAAATGTCAATAAAATTACATATCATGCAAATTGCAAGTACAGTCAAAAAAAAGAGTTTGGTATGCATCTATAAAATAAATGAAACTACACTGAAACACTTAATAATTAAGTTTTAAATTAAAGTAAGCGATACAAAATAGAAAAAAAAATAAAAAAAAAACTGTAGCACTAAATCCGCCTACACATTTCTTTCTTTTTTACTGCAGATGATTTTAAGATGATTTTATGGAATTTTATTAGTACACAATGTTTAGCAATAAAACCACTAGCTGTCTAGCTTTGAAAAGATTGAACCACATAACATCACGCCTGCATTCCCTGAAGCGGTAGGCAGAGGAATACTACACCCACATTTTGGCAGTTATGTTTAAGTCTTAATAAATAAAATAAAGTTATTTTAAAATGTTTATGTACTAAAGCTATTTGTGAGATAACATTTAAAGGCATTGAACATTAGTAATATTGATTGTCAGACTTTCTGATTAGCGGAATTTTTTTTTTTTTTTTTTGCAAAAACAGTCTTTAGAGAAAGTGCTTCATTATAACCTATTATGTGAAAGTAAAGTGAACCATTATTTACTTTTCAAACAAAAGAAAACTGAAACAACGTTATAAGTAGATACTTATTCATTTCTTAAATGTTTATAATTTGCAAAGCAAAATATGACATTTAAAAAGTAAATGATTTTTGGCATGGAATGTCATTTCATAAAACATAAATGCAAATAATTCATTTAAATTAAAATTAATCTACATTTAAATGTACTATTTAAAATATAATTTAAATAAAAAATATTTACTTTTTAAAATTAAGAGATCATTGGTCAGTTTTAAATCTTAAACTTTAACTTTTTTTTTACATTTTATCACATTGCTGTCTTAGAAGTATTATTTACATGTATACAACAAACCATTTAAACAAAGCCTTTGTCAATTAATTTTCCACTTCAGAATCGAGAACAGTCTGAATCCAATCCATATGGTCAGCTACATTGGTATAGATGCCTGGGGAGTCTTTGGTACCGCAGTGGACATTACCATGGCTAGTCACTCCCCACAATTCGATGGTATCCTTCACCAGGGTTAAAGGACCACCAGAATCGCCTCTGCAAGTGTCAATGCCATCTTCACCACCGGCACAGATGACGTTTTCAGGGATAACGTTGTGCTGATAAGCGGCCTTGCATTCTTCCCTGGACCAGTAGGGCAGACGAATCATTTTCTTCACGTGGGCGTAGTAGCCTTTCTTGGGAATCTCACCCCAACCAGCTGCGTAGAACTCCGTGTCTTTCTTGAGGTCTCCGGTTGGTAAGCAGATCGGGCGGATGAAGTCTATAAATAATAAGAACAGGTTTATTAGTATTGGTATACTTGAAACGCAGTGTGATGATGTAAATCTAATGTAAGTGACCATTCACCTACTTAACGATAATTTTTAACTTGGGTCTTTCCAAAATGCTGCCCATACTACTAGATATAGACCAGTAATTGGTACGTATTGAAATGCACACGTCCAAATACTCAAAAGGGACTTAACGTTACGACTTTCTTAAAAGTGTTTCTGTTGCTACAATCCACTTTAAAATGTTAGAGATAGTGAGACGTAATTAAGACTGAGTTGCGTTTGAGAATCTAGCCGAAAGAAATTATCTTCGAAGTAAAAATACATACCGGTATAAGGAGCATCTTCTTCCAGCGTCAGGATGGCGATATCGTGGTTCTTATCGCCGTAACCAGGGTGCACGATGATGTCAGCAACGTTGATCCTTACGACTGGGTCAGCACACACACCCCGAACGCAGTCCTCCTTAGAATATAAGTCGTATTCGCCAAGACGGGCGACTAAACTGGAAGGAGACAGAAAAAATCATTAGCTTTTTGTAAACGAAGATTTTGAGGGCAAATAATTTGGTACAGTTCGGTACCTAAATGTGGTTAATATTTCTGACTTAAAACTTATAATATCAGGCGATTTTCGAACGTAAAGTCGTGTGTTATACTAATACCGCTTTCGTTCCGTTGTATATGTGCTAGTTTTGCTTACGTAAGTAACTACACGAGACGAGATACTAGGGACCAGTTGGGGCGCCTTGTTGCGGTTAGAACAAGAATATGTGCGTAAAACACTGTATCTTGCTTTTGCTAATTGCCTTTAATGTTCTGCTTGGTGCAACGCATAAGCAAATCCAACTTTTCAAAATGTAACTTTTCAAGTCATACAAATAAAATATCATTATCTGCCTGGCTTCTTTCCAGCTATGTTGAGGTCGGCTTCCAGTCTAACCAAATGCAGCTGAATACCAGTATTTTATATGGAGCAACCGCCTATCTGATCCTCACAACAAGAGTACTTATTAAAACGATACTCATTGACTCCAAGACTCGTTACTGGACTTTCGGAGGCATATAAATAATAGATACTCCTTGGTAAGGCTAGTTGACAGACTTTCAGGGGCATACTAATAAATAACAATTTCAAATGATGCTTACCGACTGAACTTCAGAGTCTTCACGCAATGTGCAGCGGTGATGATATGCTTGCTGTCGATCAAAGTACCGGCGCATCTGATTTCAGTATCCGTGTCGCCACGCCAGTACTCGATGTAGACCAGCCAGGGGTTGTGATGGATCAGGTTGATACTGGCTTCAACACCGCATTTAGCATCAGCTGTAACAAAGGAAAGATGAATAAAAAAATAAATAAAAAACGTGGCTGATATCCGGAAATAACGTTTTGGATTCTGATATTTTTTCTTTGGTTCCGAAAAAATGTTAACTGGGTCCGGTCGTGCCCCGTTTCGTGAAATGAATGTTTTCTATAATGAAAACTGCCGTCAATAAATTCACTAAATGATGGTGAAAACTGTATCGAAATCTAGACATCAAATAGTTTAAAAATACTAGACAAATTCACAGGTTTACGATTTTGTTCTATATACATAAAATTTAATGTACTTATAAGAAAGCTGTTTTCATTCTTCACATGACTATTTTCCGCGTTTACGAATAGGAAAGACGCTATGGATTCGATAGAAAATGTAACAAAGTTGTTTGTAAGTTTTAAATGTCATACCCTTATTATTACCCACAATCGTCGTGTTTACCTAAATTAAATAAACCAATATCATTATTTACTGAGAATAATTAATTAAAAAATGTATTTTACATATTTTTTAGCCACCACCTAATTGGTAAATAAATACATAAGTTTCTAATACATAAATAATCCTGTTAAATTTTGTTTCATTTTTCCAAAATTATAATAATTAAGTACTTCAATAAACTAGTGACAATAATAATAATTAATATTAAATTAAATAACAATAATAACAACTTCTCAGGTTTGAATTTATCAGGGCTTCAATAAATGAATGAGTTTGTTTTGCAGTTAGGTATGAATGAACTAGGGGCAATATTGGAGTAAACAAATCCATTTATTTCCAAATGAACTTGGACAAGTTTACAACTCGTAGTTATTAATTAAACTGTAATTGATTTAATTACATATTTATCCTTCCCGTTAATTTTGTCATTGACGTATGTTACGTAGATTTAGATAAGTTATCTAACATGCTACTGCTAACCCTACAACCATACCGTATTCGATTACCAATTTATTACTTATCAGCGATAGTGTCTTGTCGAAAACGTTTAGTACCTACATCTCTTGTGCCAAGAGGGCTCATGAGGCCTTTGACACTTTCCTCCTCTTACAATTTACTCCAAAACATTAACATTTATAAAGTCTCTTCAAAAACGTACTTAATTTCTCCTACTTAGTCAGTTGTTTTTCTTTTCATAGAACCAATAAATTGTAACAGCTTTGTATTGGGACCAAATTCATGCAGGAAAACGCGTGCCAGATATATTAATTACCAGTGAACCTACGTCACCACAGCAGGAAATATTGAGAAAAATCGATGTGGGAATTTACAATATTATTTTATGGCATTTTGCTATAATTCTGATTTGTTTTGTGGGCAAGAGGCTCTTGGCTATGCAAAATATATGAACGTTGAACAATCTGTATTGCTAAGTCAAAAGTAAGTCAACGTTAAAATCTAAAATTTAAAAAATAAACAATACATTTTAGTTTAGGATAAGAAATGTTTATCAAAAGGAAACTACGAAAGCATGCTATTGTTTCTTGTTACCTAGGGTGTGGTTTCACAGAATTGTTTACAGCCATGATAAATGAAAACACGTCACCATTGGCTGTCATTGGTCCAATAGGCGTTTACGTTGAATTGTATCATGAAATAAAGAGCATTCATTGGTTGTTTTGCTTTAAGGTCTTCTGACAAACTTTGACAATGGAACGAAAAGTTTCATATAGCTTTGGATACAAGTTCCTTATCGCAATATTTAAGGTCACTAACTAATATAACTATTTGTCTCTTTCCCTTTAATCAAAGTGGCATACAGAGCATTGTGTCGCTGTATCTATCGTTTCACCCAGATTTGATAGGTTATTTTTACTGTTGCATCATTGAATTAGTAATTTGAACTCTATTTTTTTTCATCATTAGATATATTGCTTCTTTGTTGATTAATCTTCGGCCGAATGATCAGTTTTTAGTTTGATGTCACCAATTATCTACTCTTAAAAGTAGTTTGCAACTTTTAATCAGATTTCGATAATGCATTAATAATTATGAAAGTAAAAAAAAAACAAATATTGTCATTTTTTCTCATTTTATACCAGTATTTATACCCCCATGAAAAGCATAAATTGACTTTTAAAACTTAAAAACTTTACTTTTTGTTGTATGATTGAATTGTAAATACATAAATACATAGCATGACAAAGTCCTATTTGATGCCTAAGATAGCGACAGACGCAATACTTACGTTTAAATAAATAAACAATAAGATAATTTACTTTAACAGGTGTCATTTAAATTTAAATATTTAAAAATTATTTATCTAGCAATTTTTAAATTACATAAGTATTTATTTTAATTTCTTAACAAATAATAATTACATCGATAACATACCTTTATTCCACCATGATTTGAAATTAATACTCCTCACTCCAGAAATCAGAACACTTAATAGCAAACACATCACAAGAGACGACATTTTTTTTTTATCTTAAAAATTCTTCATTAAAAATGTAGGAACTTAGAATCCTGGACCTTAGAAAGGGCTAAAGGACAAGAGATTGCCGGTTCAACTGCAAGGTGGGATGCCTTGTATAGTTGACCGCACAATCCGAGGTGCGACGAGCGAATGAGCGATGTTCAGTATTTCATTCAAGCTTTAAATAGCGCCCGCGCATATATATATTGTTTTTTCCTTATGTCCACATATACGTGAATTAAAGAATGCGAGTGTAAATTATCCTCACGAATTATTTAATCAATAACAATAATTAACCACGTTAATTTTTATAAGAAATTTAAGAAAAAACTATTATTTTCATGTTAAAGTAAAAAATCAAATTAAAATTCACTAATTAAAAAAGTTAAAATTAAAATCCACTAATTAAAAAACACAAATTAAAGTCCATCGAAGAATTTAAAAACAACTGTCACTTTTAAAAAACTTTTAAAAACTAAAATAAAATCCATGCACTTTCCTAGATACATTCACTATTACTGTTAGAACGTCCAAATATATACTAACGGATGAAGACCTTAACAGGAGTATATAAAACCTCGGAAAGACAATAACAAGATACAATGCGATGCAGACATTGGCTTAGAAATGTAAGGTACTTACGTTAAAAACAACAATAACTAAGTAGGTACCTACCTACTATATTTTCACGTACAGAGTAAATGTGATGTAATAACATCGATATCGATTGCTCGTTGCTCCTATAATATTCAATAAATATTATTTTCCCTCTAAAAATCTGACATTTAATAGCACTAACATCAAACGTCAAAATCCAGAAGATAGGAAATAGAAAATGTTTGAGTATGTGGTTGACAAAATTAAATAACGAATAAATAATAATTATGTAGTTAAAAAGTATAGACATCTACAACGCCAAAAGATTTTCTAAAGCATTTCTGCTGTTACCGTTATTAGAAAAAAAAGCGCAAAAGTTTATTTACGTGCTTACGTACGTACATGTGTTTGCACCTAGCATCTCTATACTTCTAAAACTGGAAAAATCTGTGCTTCTTGGCAGAAATTAATTTTTGGTCACAAAGCAACAAGTCTATGAACATAGTGGATCATGGGACGATTTTCAGACACTTTGGATTTATATTACAAACTTAAAGACTGATTATGAAGGATTTTAATCACCCTATTTTTAAACATAGAAATGTGAACCAAGTAATACAAATTAAATCTCAGTCGGCTTTCACGACTAGTCGGTATATCTCTGTATTTAAAAACATCAATAAGTCCGAAAAGAAGGAGAAAGGAAATTAAAGAAGAGAAGGAGAAAGGTGGAAAGTGAGTAAGAAGGGCCTTTGCCCTACAGTGGGACATTATAATCAGCCTATAATGTTCCCACTACTGGGACACAGGCCTCCTCTCGATGAGATGCATGGGCCGTAATCCCAGTGCGAGTTGGCAGATGTCACACGTCTTCGAATTTTTGGTTCTAGGACATGCCGGTTTCGTCACGATGTTTTCCTTCACCGTTTTGAGAGCAGTGGTGATGAAATAATTTACACAAAGTAAAGCGCCTGTCTGGGTTCGAACCTACGACCTACAACTCGTAAGTCGCGGCCGTTACCACTTGGCCACCACTGTTCTCATTGGGACATCACAGGCCAATAATAATGATAAGTCCGGGTTTTTGGGGTCTCGCAGCTCATCAAAGAGTTCTCGGTGAGCTACAAGAGAACCGTGCCAAGCCCTCGCAGATCAAATAAATACCCGTTAGCTATGATTTAACGACTCGTCAATATTGTTGACTACAATTTTCATTCATACCTACCAGTAAATTACATTTGCATTATGCTTAGATAACTTGCGTAAGACGTAAGAATGATACGATACATGTTAAAAGAATAAATCAGTTTTTTTTTCCATTCTGGAGACGTCATGGCGCGTGGTATCACTGATAAAGTATTTTAAACCTTATTCTAATTCACTTAGAACATTATTTAGATGGTGTCGTGTGTGTGGAGGCTTGAGCATACCTCTATGACGACATAATGAATGACTCGGACCGTTCAAGGTACTGATAGGGATGACTGAACTCTAGGTCTACCTAACTGATTCCTGCAACACACACACATACGAACTTCGAAGATTTTAGTACAGCTGTATTTCATCTATCAGGAATATCTTTCAATCTAGCAGCAATTAAAAGCTCTCTTTGAATAACAGTGACGTCGCGCGTCGGCAGAAAAATTTCTAACGGAGAAATCAGGATAATTATGGAAACTGTATGTAAACCACACAAGACTTACCTATCGACGCAGAATCGGCCTGAGCCGGTCAGAATGAGTTTTATGTCCATGCAGTGCAAGCGAATATAGTCTGTTCCAGAATCACGTGAAAATTTAAATAAATAGATTGGAGAACATACCTGTGGATGCCACTTTTTAGTACCATATATAAACTGAGTGCTTTGATTTAATGATTTGAATACTTAAACCCGAAATTCTAATTTTAAATCTCTTTAAATATGTTCCTCATTTGACATAGCCGACCGCAACATAGCTTTGGGAAAGGGCTAGACAGATAATGATTTGACAAATCAGGTTATTTTATAAAATCATTTTCCGTCGATGTTTATTATTCTATACAAAAGTAAGTAATTATTATTACGAAAGACAAAACATTAAATTAAATTACATGGACATAGAGCTCTTTCTGACCGACTCAAATCGATTCCGCGCCGATAAATGTGGTCACTCCCTCACTCGATTACTTAGACGAATTCTAGAGTCAATGATACATGCATTGAGATGCCAATAACTTGGAAAAACCGGAGTAGGTCGATGTGCTACGTCACACATAATGATCACTTGAATTCTTGACTACAATAATCTTGATACATACGTCAGAGAACTAGTTTTACTACGTAGAATATGTGAGATGGTGTGTCTAGCTATCTCGCTCTTATTAAGTCGTGCCTTAAAATAGCCTCTATCATGATGGCAAATTAAATGTAACACCCGGCGCACCTTGGGACGTCATCCCCGCTTGCAGTCATGCCAATGCAATGCTGCAATGCAGTTCCATTTGATTCTTCCTCTTTTCTGGTATCAGCGCAAACTACATGAGTCGGGTATGAGATGTATTCATATTTAAATATTAGTTGCTGTGGTAAAATGGTAGCCCGTCAGTAAGCGGGTAGCGGGAATGACTGCCCAGGTTACAAAGGATGTTCATTTAAGCGGTTATTCCATTTATTCACCCGACCGACCCGGATACGCGGAAACGCATATCCGAGAATCCACCCTAAGCACGGACTTTATAGGAAAGTACTTTTTTTCGCCACAAAAGGAAAGAATGAAAGGCAGAATGAAAGGCAAATGAGATGAGAATGCGAGGGATCTGTGGTGTTACACGAATGGATAGAATAAAAAATGAGTATATAATACGAGTAAGAGGAATTCTGAAAGTGGCACCGGTAACTGGAAAGTTGTATGGAAATCTGTTGTCATAATATAGGCATGTGATACTGAGGAATGAGAAGAGTTTTGAGTATGAATGTCGATGACTGTAAGAGTAGAGGAAGACCAAAGAAACGATGGACGGACTGTGTGGATATACAGGATGGGCAAAAAATCGTGGATCAAACGAAACAGGGCGATAGTTGGGGTTATTTGTAGTAAAAAATAAGTTTGTGCGAGAGCCCTAACTTGATCTCCTTAAAAGTTATGACAATTTGAGTGTTTACAGTAAGGTTCTAAAGTTACAAATAATTTTTTGTGACCCTTAAAAGATATTAAAAAAAAGTGCCAATACTGATAAATCATGGTGGTACCCACTGCCATAAAAGCACTGTTGTAGTGATGATACTTTTTTTTTTTACTGTAAATAACCTCAACTATCGCCGTTTCGTTTGATCCACGATTTTTTGCCCAACCTGTATAACAGAAAAGTATGGAAGAAAAAGACCTGTTGCGCCGACCTCAAATAAATTGGAATAAGTGCAGGAGAATGATGATGAAACAGAATAACCCTACCGCCACTCAAGGAGACTATTTTACTATGCGGCTTTGACTGAAATCGTCAATACACAGTGAACAATGTTCTTTTCGTCTCTGTACGAGAAGAAGCATTTGGGTTATAGTAGAACAGTTCTACTGACAAATGCGTGCACTGACTGGACAGGTCCACTCAATCTGTGTGGTTCTTTCCTCAAAAGACTATCTCAGACATCGATCTATATGGTCTTCATATAACCTGACCAAGGTTATGTCTGGACTTTAAAAGAGACTGTGACCTCTGAGCTTGTTTTGGCCTTTCTTCTCAGAGTAGTCAGATAGGAAACGCCGACCTCATCTAGTTTTTAAAAATATGATTGACGTTTAAAAGTGTTTGTGCAAACCTATACAGAAATAAAATCATTTATCATTTACTACAGGCACGAGAAAAACTGAATCTTGAAAGGTTTAAGTTTAGAAGTGTAATGTGACGTAGTGACTTTCAACTGCAACTAAATGTTTACTTCTATGACGGTAGGTTTCGTGTGCATACACACGAGTGGCACCCGTCAACGGCAGAGGTAACTGCAGAATTTTACCACTTCATGACGACTAATTTAGTTTAAAGGATCCACAGGGTTAGGTATCCCCGTCTTAACAAAAACATGATGTTTGTAAAAACTTTCTAGTCACCTTGTTGTCTTTATGAGGCCGTGTGCAAACCTGAGTCAAGACTGCCAAGTCAGACAATATGCATGAAAACAATGACGGAGCGCACACCGCAACAAAACAGTCTCGAATCAAAACAAAAACAACAAAACTGGATACTGGTCTTACTAGTTGTTGCCCTCTACTTCGTCTGCGTGTATTGCGTATTCATCATCTAATAATATAACTGCTAATTTAGGTACGTGGGACCTAGGTGCAAGCAGTGGTGGGCCAGTGGTAACCAGGCGCTCGACTTTGCGCAAATTAATTCATCACCGCTGCTCTCAAAACGGTAAAGGAAAACATCGTGAGGAAACCGGCATGTTCTAGAACCAAAAATTCAAAGACATGTGACATCTATACTCCCATTCACACAGGCCTGTGTCCCAGCAGTGGGAACATATAGGCTGAATATGAGAAGGTACATACCAAATCAAAATTAGATATTCGTAACGTAAAAAAAACATAACATCACGCTTGTAATCCCTGAAGGGTTAAGCAGAGGTGTACCTATAGTACACCCACATTTCGCCAGTTATGTTTAAGTCCCATTTAATAGCTTAGGGGGCGAGCCTATTGCCATCAACCAGACACAAATCCAGACTCCGGACTCCAACTGTGAAATTACAGATAAAAAAGCCAATAACACATTGCCCGACTCGGAAATCGAACCAAGGACCTCATGCTCACTTGCTCAGCAGTACCGCTTGCGACCAATAGACCAACGACGAGGCAGTCTAATTCAATATTAATTCTTATAAAGTCGGTTTTAATTCTTGTTAGTTTATTTGCCACACCTAAATAACCTACCTTTACGTAAACAAACTAGAAAACGGTAAAGCGCTATGCAAACAACTCGGGAATCCCATCACGGTTCGACTCGTGCTTACAACCATACGTCATTAATCAAAAACAATTAATTCCCATAATATGTGTAACATAACAATCACGTAATAAAAAGTAGGTATTTAGGTAGTTTTGCTATACGTTCGGTGCGTATAAACAAAAACGAATCGTTTTATAGATTAATAGAGGAAAACCTATAAGAAGTGGTATTAAAACAACAACAAATCCCTCAATATTGTGCCTAAAAACTTACATTTTCAGTTGGAATGTATAGGAGAACATGTTTTTCAAATGTAATGTTAAGTTTGTTCTTGGGATAAATTCATTCTTCGTGAACTAATTTTACCTGTGATAGCTATTTCCATGTGGAAGGGTCTACTATGCAAGGCTATGAGATATTTGCTTCATTATTGATAAAGATACAAGTCTTAATTTTAACCAAGCTCCTCGTCTAACTAGATTTATTTAGAAGTATTTAATAATTTAAAAGGTCTTTTCTCCCATAGCAGATATACTGGAAGCCTTGAAAACATTTCCTCTTGTTCGTTGTTGTACGTGTGTACTTAAAAAATAATAAAAAAATAATAAATAATAATAAATAATAAATAAATAAAGTGGGCTAACCAAAACTTTATTCATACACACCTATTACATACTAGGTAGGTACTGACGCACCTTGTGGTCTTATATGTCCGTATAATTGATTAATTTCTAATTTCCTATACAATTAATTGATGTGGTCAGTATTAATTAGACAATTGGCATTTTCCATAAGCGTATAAGTCTCCTTTCAAGGAAAAATCAACACGCGTCTGTGATCTGTCTTTTTATTCGCCTTTCCTTGGTCACGCGGATCTTTTGGCTCGTGCCTCAAATCGGAACTAACGTTGCTATCTTGTGTTTCAACACTTACCACATGAATCCTTTCCCACATGCACCATGACAGGCGCATGACACCTTTTCGAACTGTCATTTTCATTTTCAAAATGTCGGCAATGACGTAAATAAAGAAAAACAATGAGGTGGGTACTCGTAAAAATTAACCCTTAAGGCGCGTAACATATTTATTCCTTCATAATTCATCATCAGCATTCTCCTGCCCTCAGCCCAATTTATTTGGGGTCGGCGCAACATCTTCGTCTTTTTCTTAAATTAGAATATTAGTGGTCATCTTGGTAGTCACCTCCTTTCTAACAATATCATTTTTCACACAGTCCATCCATCGTTTCTTCCTATTGTATATTTATCCCTTGACTATATATATTACCTATCCAAACCTACCCTAGCTTTAGCCTTGTAGTAACTTATTTATTTCAAAATATTTGTTAATTTTGGTAATGCTCGTCTAGTGGCAATCTCTGATCTTTTAATATGTGATAAAAATACACTTCATGTTTTTTTTTCATTTTTTAAAAAGTGAGTTTTAAATTGTTCAGTTGTAGTCGTTTATTTTTATTTTTTCAAGAAAAAACAGTATATTTTCCACCATTTAGTGTGCCTAAAATAAAGGCCTTGATGAGACGATTCTAAAAATATATTTTGGAAACGCCTCCTCCAACTTTTTATTTTGGCACCCCACATCATGCAACAACTTTTATTCAACTTATTACTTATTGTCTTTTAAAATACGCGATTTTCATTTTATAAAAAACCATAGCCCTTGCTTTGCCGCATTCGAGTAAATAACCTAGCCTATAACCACCGCGCGACTTAGACATCTCGAGTATTCAAACCCATTCTACCGTTAGGATGTTTCGAGGGTATAAAGAATCCCACATTCAAACATACAAAGATACATAGATTCGCGTGAAAAATGCCCTTGCGTTTGCTGCCACGCAGTCGGGTAATAAAAGGTGTGGGTAGTTTTAGTTGTGGCTTGGTGATGTCAAGAAAATAAATATTTAACTGTTGCTTAGGGATGTCCCGGGGTCCTCGAGTAGGTAAATCCATCATTACATAATAATGCATCTACATACAAATAGCCTCGATTAATTATGGCGATAGGTCCTGAGGACTTAGACAAAGTGACATTCTAATAGCGATAACGATGACGGAAAACGATTTTTTTTAATATTTAGAACATGAACGTTTTCGGAAAAAAAGTTCGGAATTAAAAAATGGCTCTATGGTTATGATGGTGGATGGCTTGGTGGTGGTGGTGAGGGCTGGGTCCAAAGATAAATCTTGTTTTGTAATATGACCGTTAAAGTTCCAGAGGAAATGAGTTTTAAATCATGAAACAGAAAAGTACGAGTAATTCAACTATATTTTATAATGGCTGCCTTGACAACATCTGTTGGTAGGAATGTCAAATCAAATCGTACATTGTAAGCTTATGTGGATAATAAGGCGTAATTTTAATTAAATATTTTCCTCTTTGTTATCAAATATGGAGGAAAATATGCAAGCTATATAGTTATTTTATTCGAAATTGTCTCATGATAGGGAAAAATTTAGACGTTATTAAATCATAATAATATGGGATTTCTACAGGGATTTGCAGGTATGTAAAGTTATGTAGGTCAATACATAACTTCAGATAAGTAGCTACATATTATTGGCATGATTTTCATGACATCATTAGCTTATCCACTGCCACTCTCGAAATTTGACCGCTTGGACTATCAATCTGACCACCCGTGCTTTCAGTGTGTCAACTCAGTCTATCAGTTTGACCACTCGCTCGACCTACAAATATGGTGACGCGAGCTGTAGATACTTACATGTAGCTCGCTTGAGCAGTCAATATGACCACACAAATAATTATTTGATATTGATATTTTATTGTAAACCATTTCCATTTACTGCTTTCCCCATTACACAAGACATGCATATTTGCACTTTTTACTTCGTCATGACGTCACGTCAGTAGGGTCAAATACCTAAAACAGTATGTGTTTCCCAAGTTATTCGCGGGTGTATCATCGGCTTAGCTTATGCTCAAGTTAGGCATTACAGGAATCATTGTAAATTAACTTTTATGTCGTTGTTGTAAGGTTTTAAATGTAATGAATGGCTCACGCTAGTGAAATGCAAGTACGACGCGAGGCGGAACGGGGAAAACCAATCATTGTGCAGTCAACTGTTTCAGGAATTTGAAGTAAATATTGAATTATTAGGTGCAGATGTCCTTCTCCTGTCTACACTAGGTCATTGAACCAATGTAGGTCTAAGGATTTTTCTCGTACATAAGGTACAAATAGAGAGAGTAGGTACAATTATCAAAGGTTTGTCAAGGCTACCGCATATAGGTCCGGGCCGCTCCGCACCGCAACACAACGCATCATCATCATTTCAGCCGAAAGACGTCCACTGCTAGACATAGGCCAAGGGGACCAAGTAACTCCACTTCGACCGGTTTTGTGCATCTTGCGGCCTTAAAATAAATAAATAAATAAAATAAACCTTTCGGCCCTATCGGCCATGTCTGTTCTGTTCCCTTTGGCATTATTTCTTGTAATCTGTCCTGAATTTTAGTTTTCTATGAATTTGAATTATTGCGTTGAGGATTTACACTAGTAGTGCTTACATTTGGAACAGACATTAGGCGAGCACGCGCCGCGCGCAATCCCGCTAAACATTAGGTAGCTACTACGTCACCGTGGGTTTGTCCGACGATGATGATGCTGTCAGTGGGTTGCGTCCGCGCGAATCGCGACTCGCGCCTCTTTATTGGTACATAGGTACCTACCTAATCTGCATTCGCGACTTATTTGCCAAAAATGTAAACAAATATGGGTTTATGAAAAAATAACTTTAATTCCTACATAATAAAGTGCCGTTTATGCTGCAACCTCAAACATTTTTACAACTTTTTAAATAGTGCTAGTCATTATGAAATCAACTTAATTACCATTACAATAGGGTTGATATTTGTTTAACTTGAAACATAAATTTGTGGAGAGTTAGTCATTAAAAGGTAAATTTATTTAGATGACCTTGAGGAAACTATGGATTATTTAAGCAGATTTCGAGCCACTTGCGAAGTTCCTTTTTCGTGTGTAGATAAGCTTTGACTTTAGCTTTATTTTTTGCTTTACCGGTGGTATACGTTAGCCCTGGACTGGACGTCAAGAACTGGGAGTCATGAGGAAAGGCCTTTGCTCAGCTATGGGATGATATGGGCTAACAGTAACAGGGTGCTATCCGCTCTTAGTCGACCACCTAATAGTACTCAGCGCTTCTCCTCCACATTTACTATGCCCGTGCCTACTACTATGGCCCTGCGCCATAGTGTGGAACTCCCTGCCAGCGTCAGTGTTCCCTTCCACACACACGCCCTCACACCCTCTCACACACACACCCTCACACACGTTAGCCTTCAAAGCAAGACTGAATAGGTATCTTCTGGGCTCACTCGTTCCATCATAGACAGACCACATCTATCACTTTCCACCAGGCGAGATAGAGGTCAACAACTGGCCCATTCTGAAATAAAAAAATATAAAAACGAGCCTTCTAAAAAGAGGAAAGTCAGTTGCTCTTGCGGCCGCTGCGCGCCGCTGCTCTTTCAGTAGGGATTGACCCTTAATCTAACAATACAAAGAGAGTATAATGTTTTCCTTTTGCTTGGTAGCGATACTGATCCGTCTTCTGGTTAGTCACTTTGGACCAGTATCGCTACCGAGCGCGACAGCGGTATCAACCTGCCTACCTGTGGCCTGTGTCCCAGCAGTGGGAACAGTATATCCCACTGCTGGGACACAGGCCTCCTCTGGGTGAGAGGGACCCGTAACCCTTGGTAACCCAGTGTAGTTGATAAACTTGGAAACCGCCATCGTTAACGGTTAAAAGTGTGGTTGCGGACCATACCATATTACTATAACAGGTACCAATTTACTAGAACTACTATACTTACCTAGAACCGGTGTTTTTTTCTTAGAAGGCAAGGAATTACTGATTCCTGAGTCAATCCCAAGTACCTACCTACATCAGGAAAATTTTAAACAGCGACATAGGTACTCGAGAGGAGTAGGTACGGTTTACAGCATAGTTTACAGCATTAGTATTAGATCAAAACAAAAAGCGTTCTAGTAGCATTTTCCTCATTAAAATATTGCCATACAGGAATGCGAATTAAACACTAGTTGAATTATTTATCCTTGTTATTGTATTTATTAAAACTGGATAGTAACAGTCGTAACCTGTAACTTGGCAACGATCTCTGATAAAATCTTATAATAGGCATGCAGGGTGTCATTGACGCGCAAATTGTAACTATGATCAATCATCAATCATGATTCTAGACTTAGCGTAGAAATTCTTCGTCAGTTATTAAAAAAAACCTAAACTCGATATGCTACCCACTTCGAGTACGCATGCACAATCACCAAATAGGAATGGCTATGTAAGTAATTAAGTATTTTACTAAAAGACTTAGCCTATAGGTAACATCAGTGTTAATTCAAAAAGGGATGGGCATGGCTATTACATTTGAGAAGACCCCTGCCCTTCAAACTAGGAAAATCCTGTATCTTGAAGGACAGTGTACTTTTAAGGAATTGATACGATTTACAAAATATTCATAACTGCGTAATAACTCTGATGCTGACATACATATTTATTAAAGGGGCTTAAAAGCTAATTGTGGGGAGTGTTTGTGTGTGAGGGTGTGTGTGGGGGTGTGTATATGTCTATACGTACGTACTCGTTCCAACATCGTAGGCATACGGGGTATCGTAGGTATAGGGGAATGAGTACGTCATCATTATCGGTAATTAATAAAGTGCATGAATACACGGCACGATTTGGCTTACCGCATTCCACAGTCAGTGAAAATGACACACAGGTTTACTTCCTCAGAATTTAGGATGTTTTGTGTTTCAAATGGTAGTGGGTAAAGTATAAAAAGGACACTAGCGCGCAGAATAATAAGAGTTAAATATTATAAAACGTGTAGTTTTTTCCTAACTTCATGGCATAAAATTCAAAATGTGCCAATTCGTGTGAGTCGCCTACAAAAAAATAATATTAGGTATTTAATAGTGAGGATCGCCCGTTTCGGGCAAGTAAATTCGTGCGAATCTATTAATAAGCCCGACAAAGAGTTGACGGGAAAAAGAAAGAATATACACGTGTATTTTCAGTGCAAGTGCTCTTACTTCACATTAAAACAATAAGGACCAATTTCCCTTTGACTCTAGTGTAAACAATTGTGTAGGTAATAACGTCAAGGATCCTTTAGTCGCACATGCGAGAAAACCAAGCGTTCAATGACGTAGGTTAAATAAAAGTAGTAAAGCCAACTCAAGTGAAGATGTATGATGATGGATGTATCCGACATAGCTTGCAGAGTAAGCAAGATGAAGTGGCAGTGGGCTGGCCATGTTTATCGAATGACCGACGGCCGATGGAGCAAGCGTAGTGTGGGAAGCTTTCAACTGGTTGGACTGACGACCTTAAAAAGGTAGCTGGGACAGACTGGATGCGGACGGCGGAGGACAGGGTGTTGTGGCGCAACCTGGGAGATACCTAAGTCTGCATTAGGTTGAGTTGATACATCGTATCATACATCTTCTTCACTTGATTCGACTTTACGATTTTTACTTACGACGTCATTGAACGTTCTGTTCGAAACTTGCTTAAAAGTACCTCATGAAATCTAAAGTTCTAAAGGTATATTAAAAAACCGGTCAGCAAACCCCCGAAGCATCACGAGACTACACGTCGACACTTACATTTAATTTACTCAAGAAACTACGTCACTACACGGAATTTCATCCAGATGTTGTACAATAAACAACACGCACTGCAATGCCCTTTGACCTTAAAATACACGTGTATTTTCAGTGCAAATGCTCTTACTTCACACTGAAACACTAAGGACGAATTTCCCTTTGACTCTTGTGTAAACTACCGTGTAGGTAATAACGTCAAAGATTCTTTAGTCGCACGTGCGAGAAAACCAAGCATCCAATGACGTAGTTTGTAAAAGTTATAGTTTTAAAAGAAGGCTTTGTCCTTGTGAGAATATTGTGGGCTTTCGGTGTTTAGGTAAACAAAGTTAAATAATGTATAGAATAGAATATTATGGATTGTTCCTTCGATAGGCAATTACAAAAACTGGCCAACATTTAAACATTTAAATACTGTAACCTTGTGGGCAACTACAGCTTTGAGCCGTTTGGGGTCGAAATGCTCGGGTCATGGGGCCCGAGCGCGCGTCTCCTTTTTAAGGAAATTTCTCGCCGGCTGGTCGATACTTCACGTGACCAGAGGGCTGGGTCGTTCTTTGGTCAAAGAATTAGCATTGCCATTCAACGTGGCAATGCTGCCAGTCTTCTGGGCACGTTTCCGGATGACAGCGATGCGGATGAGTACTTCGACGCCTAAGTGTCCTTTGGTTTTTTTATTTTGTATTTATTTGTATAGTAAGTAGGTTAGTTAGTCTTTTATTTTAGTATCTAGTGTATAGTATATAGTTATATTGTAATTATGTGTGTACAGGAATTAATACTTGAAATATTAAAAAAGTGGCTATAAAAAAATATAACCGTTCAAGAATCTTTTGGCGCGCGTGGCCATCTTGTAGGTAGACCGCTAAATTTTCTTACGTTTTTGCAATTTGCAGGTCAGTATCAGGTTGCAGGTATGTTGATCTAAATATTATTCGCGGCCGTAACACGCGGGTTACCTTAGCAGATCCCCCTCAAACAATTTCACAAATGTTTACCAACAGCGCCCCCCAATCAACATCATTAAAGCGCCTTAAGATCCTTGTAGCACTCTATTTCAAAAACTGTGTGAATTAACAAGATCGCATAGATAATTTAAAATAACTGTGCCTCCTGTAATTGAAGGAGGCACGAGACAAAAGCTTTAAATTTTACTTTTAGTTTATATTAGCAGGAATATTTATTTATTTACCGGCCTTCGGAATACTCCGAAGGCTGACATGTCTTCATCAATATATGTTTATCATTTATCATCACATCATTCCTGACGGTAGAGTCAGGGAAATTAATTGTTGTTATTTGTTACTGGAGTTACGGGAGGTTTCGGAGTGTCCTGAAAGAAAAACCGCATAAAACTTTTCCTGGCCCAGGCCAGGAAAAGTATTACGCCCAGGTATCATACCCAAAACATCATGCTCAGCAGTCCTGGAGGCCTACCACAAGCTCTTAACGCGATCCATTTTAGGACCTAAACTGAACTGTTCTTCTAATTCGTACCATGACGTCAGTTTAACGATTCAGTTTAGGCCGTGCCATCTGCTGACAGCGATTGTCCCAAACTGAGTCGCAAGTTTTGGTTTCATTTATACTTGTTTGGTACCATGACGTCCATAGAGCAGCTCAAGCGGCTACTTCCCATTTGGTAAACTTCCCATTTCGTAAACCTCAAACTGTACCTACTAAAAAGTTGCGTTTGGTAAACATTTCGTTACTTCATACATTTAATCCCATTTGGTAAACTTTGTTAGTATTGTTATTTTTGTACGGTACAGTCAGTGTCAAATTAGTATTAAATTAGAGATGTATATATTTTTAAATGCTTCAGTCTTGAGATAGTATCTCGACCATCAAAAAGAATGGCTGATCATGAGGAAGTAAAAAAAACGTATTAAAGTCTGTAAAAATACCACGATGCTACTAAAAATACCACGTGCTTTTCCACAAAAAAAAGCACACACAAAAGAAGCACCGAGCGGGTTCTCAGGTAGGGATTTATTGTCCTTACCATCGTTTTAAACAAAAGGTGTGAATGAGATAGACATAAGTAAGTATACGTAAATTATATCTATTACCGGGTTTAACTTATCAGTTCACTCGTTTTATGCATAGTGCAAGGTCGTTGCAATGTCGGGTGAGGGATCTTCTAGTGGTGCAGTGAATTTAAAAATTATTAATAGTACACGAGGCGGTGAAATTTTATTACGCGCTGGGCATCAATATTATAAACAGAAAAATAATAAGGACTCAAGTTGGTGGCGCTGTGTTAATAGAAAAGATGGATGTTCAGCAAGTGTAACTTTGAATTCAAATCGAAGCCATGTATTAAGAGAAAATGCTCACTGCAGTTCTTGTATTCCGAATTTTGAAAAAAATGAAGTGAAAGTAGCCATCGAAAAATGTAAACAAACTATATGTGAAGATCTGAAGCCGATTCCAGCTACATACAGGAAATGTACTAAAAAGCTGAAAGATAATGGTTATGATATTATTAAAGAATTACCAAATTTTGACAAAGTTAAAAGCAGTTTGTATAGACACAGAAATAGACAACTAGGAATCACAAAATCTCAGCACTCTAACTCTACAGAAATCGTGATTCCTGACCGTTTTAAAGACAATTTATTGTTTGATGAGATTGACGGTGAAAATAGAATGATTGTGTTTGGTTCAAAGAGTGCAATTGCACATTTAAATGACGTCCGTCACTACTTTGCGGACGGAACGTTCAAATGTTGTGCAAAGCCGTTTCTTCAACTATACGTTGTACACGGAGACATAGGAAGTACAGAAACTGGGACAAATATTGTACCATTTTTTTATGCAGTGTTGACAAACAAAGAAGAAACTACATATGAAAGACTGTTTTACAAACTAAAATTTCATTTACCAGAGTGGACAGCCGATATTATTACCTTGGATTTCGAAAAAGCTCCAATAAATGCAATTAAAAAGACATTTCCAAACATAATTGTTAAGGGGTGTTTTGTTCACTTTGGCAGAGCGCTATTAAGAAAGGCAAAATCTCTTGGCTTATTACAACATGAAGAATCTCACTATCACGTCAAACTATGTATGGCTCTGGCACATTTACCAAAAGAAGACATAAACGATGGATGGCTATACGTTATGAGTCAAAGGTAAATTAATTTTGCAGTATTGAAATGTACGCGTTTAGTTCTGGATATTTCTCCTACCGCCATTTTCTACAGCCATTTTTATGCGTTAGAAACTAGGTAATATATGGTTTTTCGTATCATAATCTTCAACGAATTAATTCTGTTACAGTTTTGAAGAAAAAGCTATAACTGAATTCAATGATTACTTTGTGGATCAGTGGTTGGAAAATGAAGATATGATGAATATTTGGTGCTGCTACGCACAAAGACACCGCACTACAAACCTCATGGAATCTTGGAATTGGAGTTTCAATAGTGAAATTGGAAAAAGGCCATCAATTCTTTTATTTTTCGAAACGATATCAGGCAATATTAAACATTATGAAAATCTTCTGAAAAGGTACATATTTTTGTTTCAATGACCTGTATTTTTAGGCGACACATATGATAAAAATTATACATTATTACTTTAATTAATCATAACAATTTTTTACAGCTTTTATAATAATGGAGAAAGTATATCAAAACGAAGAAAAAAATCTATCCAAAATGATATACGAATTAACAATATTCTCGGCGATTACAAAAGTGGAAAAATATCATTGGAAAATTGTTTGAACGAATTATCAAGAATTGCTTGTATCACTTTATAATTTATTTATTGATTTTTAACTTTGTAGTGTAGGTAGTAAATTTTTTATGTTAATATTCCAAATCTGTGATTATATTTTATAGTTGATTTTGTGTGTAATTTTTAATGTTAATGTACCAAATCTGTGATTATTATTTGTTTTTATATTTAAAAGTTGATTTTGCATGTATTTTTTATGTTATTGTACCAAATCTGTGATTATTATTGTTTTTATATTTTATAGTTGATTTAGTATGTATTTTTTTACGTTAACGTACCAAATCAGTGACTGTTTATTTTTATATTTTATAAGTAGTTGATTTCGTATGTATTTTTTTATGTACATTAACATAAAAAGATAGTACCAAATCTGTGATTATTATTGTTTTTATATTTTATAGTTGATTTAGTATGTATTTTTTTACGTTAACGTACCAAATCAGTGACTGTTTATTTTTATATTTTATAAGTAGTTGATTTCGTATGTATTTTTTTATGTACATTAACATAAAAAGATAGTACCAAATCTGTGATTATTGTTTTTTTATATAAGTTGATTTCGCATCTAGATTGACTTATGTTATTAAAAAAATAAAACTTGTCATCGAAATAGTCAAATCGAACTGTGATTTTTCTTAAATTTTTTGAAAGTTATTTGTACACCCCACTTTTTATTTCTGTTTTTAAATATCAATATGTGTAAATGGCATACGTACACATAATCCGACTATTGTACCTGTGATTAAAAATATTTAACAAAATAAATGACAATGTTATCATTAGTTTCGTTTTTCTTTTTTTACTTGACTGTACCCATTTCATCTGAAAGTTTACCAAATGGGATATAACACAAAAAAATATTGAAATGTTTTCGAAATGGGACTAAATGTATGAAATGTATAATGTTTACCAAACGCAACTTTTTAGTAGGTACAGTTTGAGGTTTACGAAATGGGAAGTTTACCAAATGGGAAGTAGCCGCTCAAGCGATGCAGTTTAGGAACCTAAACTGAAATGTCTTGTTTTTGAATCGTTTTTAATTCGATCATGGTAGACCACCTGCTTGCTACTAGGCTAACGGAGCAATTGTGAAACATGAATAACGTCAGTTATAGGTACCAATATTATTACCCAGTAACTGGGTTGTCGTCTTGCGGAGGTCGCATAGGCAGTCGTTCCATTTAAAAAAATACTATTTCTATTCAGCTGCATCCGGTCAGACTGAATAGGAAAGGCTTGGGAAAGGCAAGGCAGATGATGGTAATAACATAATACTTATTATAACAACAACATGGTAACATAATATTAACATCGAGCTCTACTTCGAAGCCGTCTGTCTGGCTACCCGTCTGTCACCAGGCTCTCAAGAAATTCCCATTTTCTTTACCATTTACTAGCAGGTGAATCCCCCTACTGAAGCTTATATAATTGCCATAATTTCTATAATTTCCTTATTTTTGCCTGAATAAATATTTAAATATAGGTCGAACGGACTCTTAAAGACGGGAATTAACCTTATGACTAATTTAGTAACTTGCCAGTCAGTAGTTTAGTTGTTTATTAACTGTGTGTGTGTGGTGATGACGTTTTAATTGACCCGTGGCGGGAATTCTCCGGGGCCTAATCTTGGTGAGAGGGAGTTGGCCGTAATGCAGTACGTGGGCTCAGTGCGGGTTGGTGGATGTCACATGTCTTCGATGTTTTTTGTTCTACGACATGCCGGTTTCCTCACGATGTTTTCCGGCACCGTTTTGAGAGCAGTGGTGATGAAATTAAATACACAAATTAAAGTGCCTGCCTGGGTTCGAACTCACGATCATTCATTGACCTCGTAAGTCGGGGCCACTGGGCCGACACTGCTCTCCTACAAGCGATCGTATAAAATAGAACATTTGGATGGCCTACATCATAGATATCCGATATCCGTGGCCTATATTATTACACGCGTTTACCCCCATATAATACCTACAAGTATGTTGTGATGTCATGTACAAATCATGTTCCATACATGTATTGTTAACCATTTTGTAAACCTTATTTACATTATTCACAAGTTTCGTGTAGAACTAGTCTTTAAAACTTGTTCTAGTCGTTAACGGTAAACGAAATTAGTAGACACAACGTGTAGTATATATCTTTTATACCATGATGTAAACGCGGGGTATTCATCATAGTTTTGTATATACGCTAGTAGTATAGATACTAAATCTATGGTATTAATAATTTTGTTCCAAGTGTGAGTTAGTGCAAATGAGATCAGTGAGGATGTTATAATGTGTGTGTGGGTCCGATGGAATGCTACAGGAAAGAAATCTGTAAAAAAAGTTGTGTTAATTTGTCGAAAGTCATATGAGGAAAATAGAAAATTAGCTCAACAGTAACAACAATAATTTCAAAAAATAGCAACTGACATTTCTCAAAAAATCTGTGTTTTTGCCATTGAGGTAATATGTTACTTCAATGGTTTTTGCATACCTTTGACTTGCTAAGCAAGTCAAATATGCATAAACACCGATTTTTGAGAGATGTCACTTGCTAGGTTTTGAAATGTTATAACAATAATCAAGCAATCAACTCAGCCTATCACAGTCCACTGCTGGACATATGCCTCTCCCATTCTGCGCCACAACAGCCTGTCCTCCGCCTTCCGCATCCAGCCTGTCTCAGCCACTTTCCCATCTAGCTAGGGCGACACACGCTACGCTTGCCGACACGCGGTCTCCACTCCAGGACTGGTCTCCTCCACCGGCCATCGGTCCTTCGATAAACGTGGCCAGCCCAATGCCACTTCTGTTTGTATAACAATAATACCAACCTGTAACTGTCCCACTGCACGGCAAAGACCACTTCTCATACAGAGAAGGCACGAGCATTAATCACCACGCTTGCAGGCACAACTTAGTCAGGTGGGAGTATTTCGATGAGCTACAGTGCGACTGTGGAGCCATATTGCAAACGATACCTCATCCCTTGTCGTGCTCTCTGTGCAATAACTCCTGCATTATGTAAGACCTTTGCGAGGCCAACGATAAAGCTGTCGAAGTGGCCGAGTTCTGGTCGAAGTTTATTTAAAATATATAAATGGAATCATCGAGACGACGGAGATGAAGACCACGCTTGCTCAAGATGGTTTGGCGGTTTCAGACTTCGATTAATACTGAAAATGATGCTGAAAGGAAACAAGGTACTCGTAGGAACTTCTTACTTAACACGTAACATAATCAGACTATAATGTTCCCACTGCTAGGACACAGGCTTCCTTTCTGTGAGAGGGAGTGGGCCATAATCCACCACGCGGGCCCAGTGCGGATTGGTTGATATCACATATCTTCGAACACGATGATTTTTTTATAATAAAAACCAGCTTCTGCTCGCGGCTTCGCCCGTGGATGTCGGAAATTATCCCACGGGAACGTGCTATCAGGACAAAAAGTAGCCTCTGTCCTTCCCCAGGATGCCATCTATGTTTATGCCTTTATCGAAATGCGTTCAGTTGTTTAAGCGTGTAAAGGTAACACTCGGACAGAGTTACTTTCGAAGTTATATTGTTAAGTATGGATAGCTTACCCGCGACTTCGTCCGCGTAGAATTTAATAAAAAAAATTTTGTTCAGTTCGCAGAGTTAACTAATTCTGTATTCCTCGTAAAGAAATACGTACACACGGCTACACATCAAGCTATACATTACCAGTTTTAGCTGACCTCGCATTGTATAGGTTATTTGTACAATCAGAAGTCGGCTTATACTGGTTAGATATGTATAGCTTGATATGTAGCCGTGTGTACACATGCGAAGATTAATCTCATTCTTCTTCTTCTTTGCGAGTCGATGTTTCAAGTTTTTTTTTTATTTATTTTTTGTGTGTTTTCGTTTATTAGTTTTTCTGGTTAAATTTTTTACAAGTAAGTATATAGATTTTTATATTCTATTTTTTTCTAAAATATAACATTATTAGCACTCCTTATAACATCAGCTATCTACCAGTGAAACTCCCGTCAACATCGGTCCAGCTGTTTCGGAGATTACGCGGAGGCAATCAGACAGACACACTGAAAATAATTATATAATTTTTTTTTTTTTTGTTTTAAGCACTGTGTAATACTTTCTATAATAAAAAACTGTTATTTTGTCATTACAAACACACTTTAATTTTATTTATTTATTTTGATGTACAGGTGTCACACACCAGACCTATAGGTATATTTTCAAATAATTACCTTGCTTACTAATGAGAATGTTATCTAGTTCTTATGAATATTGACACATAGGACGTTACTGTCATCCTGCAGAATTAATCGTAGGTTTTCCCTAGGAACCTGAACCTAGCTACCCTGGAATCCATACCTTGAATAAAAGGTTATTAATAGAATATGAATGGGTGATGCACCTCCATTGATAGATAAGAGTGCGGTCAGAGCACCAAACCATTATAATATGGAGTAACCAAATGTAGGTAGGTAGATAAAGCTATGTACAGTCCCAGCCAAAGTACGTTCCGTCACCTTATTTCTTTTATTGCTGAATGGGGCGGGATCATTTCATCATCAGGGGCTCGTGGCTGAATGATATCAGCCGCACGGGTCGATCGAAGGTTAAGCTACACTTGCCGCGGTCGGTTCATGGATGGGTGACCATCCATTACATGTCGAGAGTCGAGACCACTCCGTGCCTTGGAAGGCACGTTAAGCCGTTGGCCCCGGCTGTAATTCTTGGTTCTTTGACAGTCATTACAAGTCGTCAGATGCCCGAAAGTCTGACTACCAGTCTTACCAAGGGGTATCCTGTTACCCATAAACTGGGTTGTGGAGGTCAGATAGGCAGTCGCTGCATGAAAAAAAACTGGTATTCAGCTGCATCCGGTTAGACAGGAAGCCGCCTACAACATAGTTGGGAAAAGGCTAAGCAGATTGATTGATTGATGGGGGCGGCATCATTCTTGAACTCAATCTGGGCTGATTGAAAATGATGGACGATGATGATGAACCTTATTTTTGTCTGCTCATTGCAAAATAGAATCTGATTTACCGACTCAGCCTTATACAGGGTGTAAGGGACGTCGATGCACATGTAGTTAAAATTAATTCATTACATCATTCCAGACACACGTAGCGTAGGTAATGAATGTGTCGTAATGTCAATGCATAATAACATACATATAATGATATTTAGCCATTTGGCTAAATATCGTGATATAAGTAGATAATTCATGTTTCCTTTATTACAGTTAAATTAAATTACAATAATTATTTATTTATTACCTTCCGTTAACAATGACAGCATACCACGTCACTATTAGGGTCAATTCACAAATAAAACATAAACTGAATCGTGACGAAACGGATGACGTGAATGACGACAAAGTGTGATGCATCTAGTTCGTGCCTTTGGGAGTACGTGACTTTAGACAAGTTTTTAATAGGACTTTTACTCTTTGTTAGAAATAAGAGTGAAATGCCACGAGAAAATTCAGATTCAAGTTCCCTTTTAACCGACTTCAAAAAAGGAGGTTCTGTGTTCGACCTGTATGTATGTATGTATTGCCGCGATTTTCTGAAAAACTAATCTTGAAATCAGGTCGTCGGTAATACTGTGGTAATACCTACTTAATGGGTACTTATTTTGCACGATTGATGACAAGCCATGTGACGAAAAGATGACGGGACGGGTGTAGGTATATTACTCATACATTTTCACCGCGTAGGTATTGCACTTTTCTATAAAACAGCTGAATAATTTTTTTGATAACCTACGACAACTTCGCTAGAACTGAATACCTGAAGGCCAATTCTACTAATTAACGTGCAATGTGAAAAACACGAGACTAGACTGCGATGACATTGTGAATAGACCAAAAAATGGTATTCTGCTAATCTTAAAGTTCGGTTTGTTCACATTCCGGTCGCAGTATCATCGCAGTATAGTCTCATAGCGGTCAACTTTGTTCTCGTTTACGAAATTAAACATATTTTCATGTTGGTTCAATGTACGTAGACGATATTGTGATACTTAGTGATACTTTAATTTTTAGCAGCCTTATTTTCTGATTTTTTATATTTATTAATTAGTTTGCTTGATTAAGTGCATACTCATAGTATTTTCATTTCTCATTTGTTATTATATATCTTTGAAAATATAAAATCATTAAAATAAAATAATCGGCTAGAAAGCTAACATGGAACGTATTCGTAAACGCTACGCGCATGCGCGACGCGAATGATTAAAGATGTCAAAAAGAGACGTCATTAGATATATTTTTACTAATATCAAACTATAATTCAGTAAGGTGAACAGTTTTTATTTAAGCCTTACACAAATTATTCAAAATCATTACAAAATAAAAATAACAATATTGGTATAATACACATTTTTAGGGACCGACACCCTCCGAAGCGTCGCCGTCGTCCTCGTCGCTCGTCTCACCGCAAAGGATAAGAAATACCTTTTTATTACAAGCTTATTATACTTACCTAATATTATTAACTTGCTTCTTTTAAATTATATAATCATCATTTCAACCGAAAGACGTCAACTGCTGGACACAGGCCTCCCCCAAGCACTACTTCTTTTAAATACTGAATGTAGGTATATTGCATTATTGTTGATTGGTTGACTATTGATAATAATGCAACTGTTCATTACTGGTTTCAGATGACAAAGAATTTGAAGGGGCCCAACAGCATCTAATAAAAATAGAGCAGTCTTGAATAGCGGTCGACAGAGAGTTGGCACGAGCCATGAACAGGCAAGCCTCTGCTATGGAGGAAATAGGAGGGGCTACAAACTGTTTTGTCGGCCTCTATGATGAGACTCTTCGGCTGCGACGACGTACCGCAAGTGTAAGTATATAAGCGAATAATAATTAATCAGAAAATCATGTCGCAACAGGATTTTTTGTAAAAAAAATTGCTTGTTTTAGAATTCAAGCATCAGCAGCATCTGAATTGCCGAGTCCTATCGATTAATGGCCCAGGTATGTAAATGTAATTTGTGAACGTATTACTAATTAGGTATTAGAATTAGACATTTGTTAGGATTTTTCAGCAAGCATAGGTATTCGTTTTGAATATGCTCTGATGAAAAATCCTCTGGGCTTCCCCTGTCATTTGTTGTTTTGTAAATAAAACGCTGAGTTTAAAATAAAACAAAATCTTTTTAATAATAATATGTACAATATGAAAAACTAAATTGTGTTTTCTTTCAGGGCTTTTTGACGCTGCCGCGCCGTGCTCCACGCAAGCGACGCTCGACGCGCCACGGGCCATTTTTTTATCTGTTTTTATTACCTTTTTAAGTTAATTAAGTACTTAATAAATACTATTAATTATACTCAATCTTATTTATTAAACAATACCTATAAGGCGCTCGAGGGTAAGTAACAGACACACGGGTCCATCAATCAAAGTTAAGCTACGCATGTCACGCGCAGTCGGTCCGTGGATAGGTACCTATCATCTAAAAATGGTACTTAGCTAAAACCAACCGGACCGCCGACCTCAACATAGTTGGTACCTAACCAAAGAAAACATACCCAAACTCACGCCGTTTTCCCATGGGGTAAGCAGAAACTAAAGACAGTCACCCGCTACGATCCTTGCACACACTTTTTGCTTCGGCCACGTTCATACAGTCATACACGCGCACTGGCTGCTAGAATATTATGGCATGTATTTCATCCATCCACAAATAATTCTCTCATTTTGATTTCCTAAAAAAAACTTTTTTACAAAAAAACAACATTTATCACTGTAGTTTTTTTTTAGTCGGTTGTTTTTCTTGTTAAAAAGTTTCTTTTTAGTTGTACACACGCCAGCACATCAAGCTACCCGAAACTGTAAAATTTTAACAATCAACTTTGAACCTTATGCTTTTGCGATAAAGTTGAAAATCTATTAAAGAAATTTGACAGATTGTAGTAGCTTGATGTGCTGGCGTCTGTACCTACTCCACACAAATTCAAATAACACTAGTGCATTGAAGAATTGAAGACACCGACTAGAAGAATCATCAAAATTCGCATAGAAATGCCGGAGATGCAGTACATTTATGCAAACAACATCGTACATAAGAATAATTAAATAATGTAGTATATACTAAAACCTTCCTGAAAGTATGTAGATCACATTAGTGAAAGAATTATCAAAATTGGTTCATTAGGTTTAGAGAAAATCGCGAACATACATACATACATACGGGTCGAATACAGAACCTCCTTTTTTGAAGTTGGTTGAAAATACTAATCGATAAGTCAATATGCTCACTGATCATCTTTTTCGGATGATGTACCCTATCTTATAAGCCAACTTGGATGTAGTGGTTTGTCACCATTCTAACCTAACCCATTTGGTCGGGGTGCCCTAATGCAAAAACTTTAACAGTAAAGACAGTTTTTAAAAAGATTAAAAAATAAAATAAGATCATAAAGTAAAACCACAGCCATCAGTAGATTGCTTAAAAGGGGATGAAGGGACATAAAATACCATAAATTATTCCTTGTTAATTTATTACCATGTCACAATAAAAAATCTCATATTTCTTTTAAACATTTTACTGAAAAATGAAAATAAGTAAATCTTAAATTCTTATTTATCCTTGTTATGAAAACTTGTAATAAACTAAACTAATACATGTACACAAGATGAAAAATTAAGATATCTTGTCATCATTGAACTTAGAAAAGAATTTATAAATTAATAGAAAGAAAACAATAGACGGAGAGAAAGTTTCATGTATTTATTTTTTAAAGAGTTTCTTTTCTTATTACTATTTAAATGTTAATGATGTTCTTCAATATTATACTTGTATACATAGAACAAACTATACTGTACATACTGTGAATACAATATTACAATACAATTAAACTATTATTGTGCCTACACAAAATTTTGACAAAAACTGCTTTTTTTCAAAACTGTCATTGTGTGGGTTTATTCCAATAGGTCTAAATACTTATATTAAGTAGTTTATTAAACAACACAGAATCAAAGACTTCTTAGATGTTGAAAATAGAGTTATATCAACACGGAACCATGTAATTCAAGTCTTTGTAAAAATATAGGATTATGCCATTTTTAATATTATGCAAACAAGAACCAACCCGCCTGGTTCTACATAATTGTTTAAAAAATAATTTAAAAGGAAACATGTGGTATGAAAAATAAACCTTTCAACAATTTTTTAGATTGTCGGGTTACCATGGGACGTGGATCTTGTTAGTTTATTGAACAACAATGTTACATGGGTTGATATCCTTGTCATAGAAATGTTTTGTTCTGTTAAAATTGTCAGATCATTTTGATCTTTACAGGGTCAATAGAAGTTGCATTTTTTAAAGCTTTCTATATCTCATCTTGATTTTGGCATGTGTGTGGATTGGTTGCTGTTTGCATAAGTAGGTCTTACCTACTGACATAAAGTTACACTTAAAACAATAATTATTGTGTAAAACAACATTACTTACGGCTATCAGTGTTATCAAAAATCTTATTGTGGTCTAACATGTTAATATCGAGAACAGAAAATGATTCCTTAGTACTATTTACACTATATACGGATATCTAGGGCAATTAGATTGTATGACACCGTTAGCTCCACAACCACAACACTTCACTGAACTTTTATCGGTTATATCTTTAATATTTTTGCAAGAGTTGCGAGTAGTCCGACTTCACGGCAATAAACACAAAATAACCATTTCCATTCTCCAGACGAGTTTTTGCTATTGTTTACCACAGTCGGCAGGGGCTAAGCACTACGCATAGCGCTCGTCGACGCAGTAGGTATGTCTGCCGGCGCACTCGTCGCGGTCTCGCGGAGGCCGAGATGCGAAAGCGCGCGCGGGCGACGCAGGCCGGGGCAGCGCCAGCGGCCGCGCGCGTCTTTCTATACTTCGGACAGTCCTTTATGTTTAGCGCCTTCTCAACGAACATAGATCTATGTTGTAAACGGACTCATGGGTTAACGTTTCCATATGCGTCGATGAGACGTCGACGTTGTTGGCCGACGTAGTAAAACAGGCTCTGAACCAATTGACGGTTCGATTCCACTTGAACCTTGGCGACCGCCTCCAGAAACGACGTAGCGTCCCTTCCGATAACGGCGCGGACGTCGGGGACGCCGGCGCGCCTCTCATCTCATGGTGTTGTCATCGTTGCCTCTACTTTTACGGTCGAGGCAATATTGTTACCTACACAATAGTCAACTAAACACTAGGAAACACTATTTAGTTACGTTACGATGTGCACGAAAGTTCTCGTAATGAAGAAAACCGTTACTTTGTAAATAGGTACTTTGAGTTCGCGTATCGGTCGCGTTGAAGCGCCAGTTTGTACTTTGTATGGTCACATGAAATAAAGTTTTGCGGCATATCATATTAATACACGGTACTTATAATCGTTCACACAATACAAAACACAGAAAATTCGAGTGGAACACTGAGACAGTGCAAAACTCGTGCCGTTTGCGATCGTGATTTCAGCCGGACTGACGGGCGCGGAGAGGGGTACGGGCGACGGAGCAATCTGCGAAGGGCGCGGGAAGCGGGCGCGTGGATACGATACGCGTGTTTATTCGCCTTACAGAGTACATAATTCGCCTCGCCATTCGCCTCGCGATATGTTCGTGTGCGAATTTCAAAATATTCCGGCCCGCCAAAGGCGGGAAATAAGAATTTTATACGCATAAAACTATACAGAAGCTAAAATTATTTGTCACAGTCCGGTGTACAAATAATCTCATGCTGGCGTCAGTTTTGACGTTTTTATTTTTAGTGGAATACCAATTTTTTTTTTGATGTCATGGCTAAAGTTTAGTAGAATACCGATTTGGTACATTTTTTGTTTTCGGTCTAGTCGCAATCTCATTGCAGTAAACGTCACGTTTGACTTACTTTGTTGGTTTAGTAGAATACCAATTGTGACATTTTGGAACTTTTGAGGCACTGCGACTTGAATGTGAACGGTTTTTAGTTAGCAGAATTGGCCTTCTGGTTTGCGCGTCGATGTCACTGACACCCTGTATAGGGCTGAAACTATCTGATACTACGTAACATTGGTCTTAGATCGTGAAGTTTTATGATGAACAAAGTGATATTCAACTTTAGGATGTACATCATCTGCCTAGCCTTTTCCAAACTATGTTAGGCTCGTCTTCCAGTCTAACCGGATGCAGCTGTATACTAGTATTTTACATGGAGCGACTGCCTATCTGACCTCCACAACCCAGTTACTGGATAATACGATACCCCTTGGTAAGACTGGTTGTCAGACTTTCGGACTTCTGACGACCCGTAACGACTGTCAAAGATCCACGAATGACAGCCGGGACCAACGGCTTAACGTGCTTTCCGAGTCACGGAGGGGTCTTGGTATGTGAAGATGGTCACCCATCCACGGACCAACCGCGGCAAGCGTAGCTTAACCTGATCGACCCACCCATGCGGCTGTTAGTACTTAGCCACAAGCCCCTCAAACTTTAGGTTGAAACATGTATATAAAAAAAGAAGGAAAATAATCATAGAGCATCAAAAAATTCGCCCGCATCGCTGAAAAAAAATATAGGTAATACCTAACGATTACGACAAAACCGAATATAGCGATTTGCGAATAAAGGCAATTGGTTTATTGTGTGTGAATCACTATATTTAATACTTAATTCCCTTAAAATAAATCAATCCTATAGATGTTTATCCGTTTGACTTTTTTTTTGGCAGCGATGGATACCTACGATTTTTTGATGTCCTGTGATTATTTTGCTTCTTTTTTATATACATATTATTTTAAGTCTGTTAGCTTATACATATATTATGTAAATACAAAACGTTAAAAACTTTAGGTCGTTAAAACAATTAGATACGAGGTCGAATATACAGTGTAGTTACCTACATAAATCCAATGTATTCTTTGAGAGCTAGCAAAACGGCTAGGTAGATGATAAGTCAAAGCTGGAAGGAAAATTCCTAGGACCTAAACAATATTAAATTAGTATGAATAATGTGTTACTTGTAGTGTAACTTGGTCGACTTAAACCAGTTTAAATCAATGAAAAATAATTACTTACTTAGGCACTTTAAAAGTTTTTTCAAGTTTCCACTTAGAGGGAATGTTTTGGTGAATCATTTGTGTCTGTTAAAATATTTCTTTAGCTGCGGCGTGTGATAGATGTGGAGATGTTTTAATTAGGTAGCAGTGGCGAAGGTACCATACAACTCGATTCTCACCGGCTTCCCTTCGAAAACTCAGAACATAACCACTCTATAGTCAATTCATAATTGAAATTTTCTTTTGGAATTTCTTTTTGCTCCGGCCTACCTCTGTCATAAATTCACCCTTCGCCACTGTTAGGTAGTATGTGCGGATTAAGTAGATTTATTACAGCATAACTTGGATCTTCCGTGTGTGTCCTTATTGTATTTTAGAGTCGGACCGAATTTAATTTTCGTTTTCGGTTTTCGGCAATTTTGGGTGAGCGGATAAAATTTTGCCCTTCCGGTAAATCATTACTTTGAATTAATTTAATCATTAGAAATCTTTAGTTACAAACTTAAACTTAACAAACTTTCGATCGTACTCTATTAAATTAAGTAGGTAGGTGCATATACCAATAATCTTGCGAAATTTCGCTATGAGAACCAAGGTAACCGACATAGCCCGAAGAATTGCCAACCTTAAGTGGCAGTGGGCAGGGCACAGGGCACATTGCTCGCAAAACAGATGGCCAATGGGGCCGAAAGGTTCTGGAGTGGCGACCGCGTACCGGTAGACGTAGCTTTGGAAGGCCTCTCACAATGGAACGATGACTGTGAAGCATGGAACCGGTCGAAGTGGCGATGCTTGGGGGAGGCCTATGTCCAGCAGTAGGTAGACGTTTTTCGGCTGAAATGATGATGATGATAATCGACTTTAGTTGCTGGCTGTACCTACTCATAGTACACTGGACTGGATCTTACGCTAGGTGTAGACGCATTGGCACTAGATTAACAGGATAAAGTACAAAACAAGTTCTACTAAGTTATTTTTATCTTGATTCGTATCCTCTTGAGTAATTCATTAAGTACTATGACGTACAGACCTGCCGTTATTTACTTGCGTAGATGTTGGTAAATGCGGTTTTAGAAAATGTGCAACATAGCATTAATTTCATGTTGTGCAATGTTACTTATTAATTAAAAAGTATCATAGTTGTTTAGTCATTTGAATTCTAGTTAATGGATGGGGTAAAGTTATTCATAGCTATTATTATCTATTTACCTGCAGGGTAATTGCGTAACACACTATCACTAGCAGTGGGTTTCATTTTGACAGTTCAACAACATTCATTGCGTTATTTACGTGTTGAGCAGACAAATTTTTCGAACTTATGAAGCAATGGATTAGCAATTTGCTTCAAAATGATTCAGATTCCGATTGATAGTGTGTTACGCAATTAGGGTGCTGGTTGCATAAGTAGGTATCACGAAGCCTGTTTCCCCCGTAGGCCATCGCCATGAATCGGGCATAGGTAGGTATCTACTTATATCCAGAATTAAGCATCAATTAGCAGCATATCTAGATGTTTTAGTCGGTTATCAAAAAAAATCTGCTGTTTTATACAACAGTGTAGGTAAAATGTATGGAACAGCTTATTTTATTTTACATCTTGGTAACAATTCGCGCGTCGATTTCCTTTACGCGATCGTTTTATGATTTATTGTACGTACAAATACGACTTGACTGATCGCACGAGGATGTCATATATAGCATGGACAGGAACTATTAATAAGTGGTTCCTTTACCACTTTTGCCAACAATTTCCCGAAAATTAAACTTCACTAAGGTTGAAACGATCTTACTGTCGCATAGACTATTAGACCTCGTCTAATTAGGACGTGCATGTGCTTAATTAAATCTTAGGGCTTATAGTGATTATGGCAATTAAAATTAATTAAAAAGGACTTTCCACATCAGCTTAGCAACCAAACAAATAACTTTATAATAAGTAGGCATTGTTTACTTAACAGATACATAGGAACAAATATTTTGTTAATCAATCTGTGGAGAGGAAAATGATAAATATTTAAATGATATAATTTATCCCACTGGGGTATTTAGTGATGTAATGTGTACCTAACTTATTGTTTTTCTAGCAAAAACATCATTATCTAAATGATTTTATGTGAATAAAATAATCATCAGTCAGTACTTCTTTTCCCCGTTTGCTAGATCAAAGGCCTTTTCTAATAGAGAGAAAATATTTTCTTCATTTAAATCACCCACAGAATATGGGATTGAAATTCTCATAGGCACATGTTTTTACGCAAATATCAATAGTACCTAAGCACAGGCACACAAGCTACATTTTAGAATAACAAAATTACCTACCTAAGGATATAATTTTCATTGCAATTTTATTGAAACTTTACTGTGTTGTGTGAGTATTATTAAGGTTTCAAATCCAAAAGCATGTTTCATATAAATAACAGCTGTTTACATTAACTTGGAGGATTCGTCATACAGAAAGTTTGAGTAAAGCCGGGTCCAGACGTATGTAACGCGTAATGTAATTTATCGTATGTAACACGAATTCTGTGTGTGGACGGCACTACGTGCGTTACATGTAATACTCGTAGTGCTGTCCACACACAGAATTCGCGTTACATTTCACGATACATTACATTACGCGTTACACACGTCTGGACCCGGCTTTAGGCAAAAAATACATTATTATTGAATTAATATTATTTTAACTACTTAATTAACTCAATGAATCAGAGGGACTTTTCTCTCCCCTGTAACGTAGAGATTGTGATGACAAATACAATAATGTAGTCCTTTACCTAATAGGAATATTTTAAATATTCATAATGCATTAGTAAGTAGATTGACTGGTTAACAGCTGGTCAATATTTTGCCCATAGCCTTTTATATAAAGAGGTATTTGCGAGTTTGTATCTAGGTGGTGGTAATCTTTGGAACTACTCATCCGATTCCGAAACTTCTGTCACTCATGGAAAGCTACAGTATTGCAGTGTCATAGGATATTTTGTTTAAATAAGAAATTTCACGTGGATGAAGTCACGGGTAGAAGTAGAAGCCAGTTTATATTAATTTTCTGAACTAATCACCAAAAATTAATTGATTAATTTTAATTGAACAAATTTTCTCCTAGGATAATTGGTTACTGTTTTCGGTAACAAAAGTTCGATGTTTTTGTATCTTATATTATTTAGAGCAGTGGTCGCCCAGTGATATCGGCCCCCACGGACGAGTTGTAGGTCGTGAGTTCAAACCCATGCGGGCGAATTACTTTGTGTACCTACATAATTTCATCACCACTGTTCTCAAAACGGTGAAGGAAACCATCGTGAGGAAACCGGCATGTCCTAGAACGAAAAACTTGAAGACATGTGACATCTACCAACTCGCACTGGGCCCGCGTTCCCACTCCCTCTTGAAGAAAGGATACCTGTGCCCAAAAGTGGGAACATTATAGGCTGATTATGATGAACATGTCTTAAGGATGGGTACTTGAATAAAACACACGTTTGGGGGACATAATATTGTTATAATTTTCACCATTTTATAATCAATTACCTACATACGTATTCTCTTAACTAATAGTTTAGTAAGTCGGAAGTCTCTAGTGGTCTGTTTTAGTGGAAATTACCTTTAAATCAACACAAAATATCAGTAAACTTCGACTTACTGGGTGATTCTGTAAAATATCTTCACTGTAATTGGCTGTTTCTGTAATTTTCTTGGCTCTGATTGGTTGATAAGTTATTAGAAGACGACTGATATTTATATGTTGGTATTATATGTAGTACAGATAGAAATATGTGCATCAAGAACAAAATAAAAGCTTATCTTGAAAACTTGAACAAATTATACATTATGAGGATTGTAATATAAAAACCGTTGATTTAAATACCTGCAATGTTAAAAGGTGTTTTCACGCATGGGATATCGACTATACGAACTTCGTATGCCAGTACAACGGCTAGAAATACCTTATTTACTAGTAATTGCTGGTAAACAAGTCAACAGCTCGTATTTATTAGGTATTTCTGCAGTTTGCTGTTTCATATAAGCTATGTGATTCGTCGGATAAATGTGTTTCCTAGACCTTTGTTTTGACAATCACAAACTCTTTCTGCATACCCTCTTAGAAAATGCATTACTTTTATATATGCAAGCATGTAGGTATGCTCAAGTCGTTACGAACAGTTAGAAGCCCGTAAATCTGGGAATCAATATTACCAAGGGGTATTGTATTACCCAGTAGCTGGGCTGTGGATTTCAGATAGGCAGCCACTCTGGTATTCAGCTGCATCCGATTGGACTGGAAGCCGACCCTAATAAAAAGAAAAAGGCAGATGTACGTACCTTTGCAAATAGACTGCTCTAGAAAAGTATTAGAATGTTACACACTTGTTCGGGTCGCCATTAATCGGCACAGCCGCGTCGAAAACTCAAATATATGTAGTTAATCGCTGCGGGTCGGCTTTGTTGTTCAAGAAATACTGTTGAGTTAAATAATTAAAACACAAACAAATGTGTAGGACGCCTGATTGACGTGACAATTTTCTCCTGTCTAGCAAAATTATGCGCAATATGAAAACATACCTTCTTCCTTTCTTTTTACCATAAAAAGACAAATCATAAGTTTACATAACTAACCACAATTGAAACTATTTCCTTGAAGGTACGTAGTATGTGAGTAGGTATAAGTAATTAAATAATTATAAGAAATCGTTGAAACAATACACCATTGTAAAACAATACAAACTAATACGTAAATACGAATACTCTTTCAAATTGTATGACAACCTAGATGCCGTATCCTTTGAACTTCTTTAATCGTTAAATCGATATCGACTTTAGAATCAATAATAAATCGAATAAACAACAATCGAATGATACAATGCTACAGCTTTTTTAAATGAATATAATTTTAATCATCAAAAATATGTACATTAATGAGCACTAATTACAAATAGTTGCGAAATGCGGTTCACATTATGTACATCTGTTGCAACTGTCATAGTTTTATTTTTAAACGTAATGAAATCTAAGATGGCGGTTTTGGTTCCCATCGGCTACTCAGCCTGTTTTGGTGACAATCATGTCAGGAATGCAAGGGTTACTCATTGATTTCAACAGCAGATAAAGTCTTGTGTAACATGTAGGAATTAAACTACAGTATTTCGGAGAAAAGTAAAAAAAAACTTTTTTTCCCGAAAATCTTCAATTAAAGATTCACACATACATACATTAACTCACGCATTCTTTCCATGGGGTTAGGCAGAATCTACAGAACGCCACCTGCTACGATCCTCACATACTCATTTTGCCTCTTTTACGTTCATACACCTGGTCATGCACGCACGCTGGTAGCGAGTACCACGCACCTGACCTTTCTGAAGAATATCACCATTAAGGTCAATGAAAGATTCAAAACATTATTATAAGAAATATTTTACTCCTTACTCATAAGTATCAGATTGGCCACTTACCCCCATATATCGAAAGCCTCATCAAATATCATCAGTAAAATAGCTGTCCAATCTTAGCTGCTGTCATTGGTTGGCTCAAATTGACATTAACCAATCAAAGATCAAATTCAGTATTGTGTTCAGTTTTCGAGGATTTACCTATGAAGCGACGACAAGTAATTATTTATTACTAGCTGCGCCTCGCGGTTTCACCGGCGTAAATGTCGATCCCGTGGGAATCATCATCTGCCTAGCCTTTTCCCAACTATGTTGGGGTCGGCTTCCAGTCTAACCGGATGCAGCTGAATACCAGTATTTTACATGGAGCGACTGCCTATCAGACCTCCACAACCCAGTTACTGGGTAATACGATACCCCTTGGTAAGACTGGTTGTCAGACTTTCGGGCTTCTGACGACCCGTAACGACTGTCAAAGATCCACGAATGACAGCCGGGACCAACGGCTTAACGTGCTTTCCGAGGCACGGAGGGGTCTCGGTATGTAAAGATGGTCACCCATCCACAGACCAACCGCGGCAAGCGTAGCTTAACCTGATCGATCGACCTGTGCGGCTGTTATTATTTAGCCACGGGCCCCTCGATCCCGTGGGAATATCGGGATAAAAAGTGCCAGCTACCTCCATACAAAATTTTATCAAAATTGGTCCAGCCGTTTGAGCGTGAAGAAGTAACAAACATATAAACACACACAAACTTTCGCCTTTTTAATATTAGTGTGATTGCAAGACTTCCGGGGGTCATTGGCTTGTGAATTAAAGAGTAATATTATTTATGTAATTTCCACTAAAATAAACATAACATACAGGAGGGAGGACGTTAATTCGGTGACATTAAAATGGACGTTCATACAATTAAACTCAGATATGTGAACATCAACCCTACACAGCTATAAACACGCTTACACTATATTACATATAAACTAGCATTCAGTACTGCTCGTTGCAAAGTATAGAAAAGAGATAAAAATCAAACGAGCGAATAGTTTCTAAGATATATATAAAACTATGTTTTTTTTTTTAATGAAATGTTAGCCTCCTGCCGTTATACATTCACGCTCTTGAAATCCGATTTTAAGGTCTATCTGGGCCTTAGAGTCGGACCTATGTCGACTTTAAGGGCTAACTGTAGCGTAGACCTTAAAGTCGCATTTACTGCAAATAGGTAGCACATAAGCAACCCATGTTTCTCGCTGAAACTTACATGTCAATAAGCTATTTTGACCTTTACATGCAGCGTGAAATCATTGTCTACCTAAAAAACTACAATATTGATCTATAAAACGCTATATTTAAATATATATGTATAATATATTATAAACATTGTGACATATATGTATATTAATGTATGCAAAGATATTTATTTCACAGACACTCAATTTTAAGGGTTGGTTTCATTGATGCGATTATGCGGACTTGAGCTCGCTTGTCAGTCAAGTGAGTTGTCAACGATATGTGTTATGAGAGTTCTGTTTTTATCTTAAAACACTAAGGTTTAAACTATGATTAAACTTTATAAAATATAACAGAATAATTATGATATAAGTATTAATAGTAAGTAAATAAAATTGTGCTCAACACAATTGTATCAAAATATTTTGTAAATTATTCAAAAACACACAATAATGTCGCAGTTTTTAGTCGCACAATCGCATTAGTGAAGCCCCTTACTAAGAAGAGACGTTTTCAAGTCAAAAGATATGTTGTTAGTGTATATTTCTCAAAGAATTCTCACATTAGATAATAGTATACTACAAAATGTTAGAAAACACGAACATTGACAGATTTGGAAGCGATCAATTGCGATTGATAATATCAATTTTTTAATTGAATTCTTTTATCAATTAAAATTGACGCTTCAATTCCAATACATTTTACGGACAACAGTAAAGTCTATCAAATCGGTAGATTATTATTATTTATTAAAAAAATATTTCAATAGCAAAAAAAAAATATCATTTCAATACAATGTTAACAATTGATATTATTTTCCTTATAATCTATTAATTTATATTTTGAAAATCTTATACACTATTGTCCTGAACCCTTTCGTTTTAGGGATATTTTTTTAATATGAAAACAATAAATACGAATTTTTGGAATTTTATTCATAAATTATGGACAGTGACAGTTGAAAATATTGGGCAGATTACATAAGAATTTGAAGCCATATTGCTCAGAATAGAATAGAATACTCTTTATTATGTACACCATATAAATTACAGACATAAATATAGAAACTTTACAAAAGGTGACACAAATCAGTACAATTTAAGCATCTTTGAAACCATCACGACACAGAATGTTGCAACAGTATGTTGCGGCAATATCGCTAGGTGTTGCTTACTATGTATATTTTTATACCGTCTACGACAATCTCAGAAACAATAACAAAAAACTCAATCATTCTTAGTCATTCACTTATTAAAAAGTGCAAGAATCATAATAACTTGCATAAAACTGAATCACCATTATTCAGCAAAATCAAAATACACTTTTTCCATAATTTCATATCATGAAGAAGCATTTTATAACCTTACTTTTCCAAAAATTCGTATTTATACCATTTTTCATAGTAAATCTCCATGTCTTATTTTGTATACAATATTTTTTCGATATTTCGAAAACTCGGCAGCGATACTTACTTGCGATGTCCGGTGAAAATTATTGGCCGTTGAACGTTGCAGCATTCTTGAATGTCTCATTCATCCTGTTAACAAAATAAATTTTTATTAATGAAAATAATAGTTATTCTGGCATAATAGCCAAGAGCCTCGACTAACACCTGAGGAGGCTCTCCTTAGGTAGCTGGATCAAGGGCTTGATCCAGAAAGCGTTACTTCTGATTCCTCTCTCAAGAGCCCTGACGACCCCGGTAGCTTGGACCCTGTTCCCTATACAGGAACTGGTGGGGATACTGGTGGGCTAGTATTTTTTTTTATATTTTTTAATGTTTTTATAAATTATTTAAAAATAAAATTATATTTATATAAATGAAATAAACGATACTAAAGGGTCGCATTAAATTTTGCAAACGAGATGAGTATCGTTGACACCGAAAAATCATCATGAATCATTTTTGTTTTATATTATTATGTTTATATCAATACCTATTAAGTCTGCGAAGTTTCGCTAGGTAAATTAATATGACCCTGTATAATGATGAATGATGTTGATGGCAATAGGCTCTTTTACATGAGACTTGAACGTAAATGGCGAAATGTAGGTGTAACTATTCACCGCAGCCTTCTTCTTCGTCTTCTAAGCCTTCGGGGAATACAGGCGTCATGTTATGTTAATAATCAAACTAGTTACCTAAACAATAAGAAAAGTTGCTCTAGACTGGGTGTATCTGTTATGGGCCAAGTGATTAATCGTGCAGTATTCATAATGCCCGGGCAATATGAATAATGCCCAATAAGAGCGGGCAATGTGATTATAACCAATCAATTTATCACATTGCCCGGGCATTATGAATAATGCCCAGTGCCTATTGGGCAGAGTGATGTAAAGCATGTTTAATACTTTCAAATGAATACTTAGTTAGATAGACCGAGAGAGAGACCTCAAAAAACATAAAAGTTGCTTAAAAGGCGTAGTAGGAGCCCCGCTTCGCGGGGATCTAGGGTCTAAAAAAAAAATAACCACGAAGGGGATGGCGGGGTCTGTTCGCTCGCTTCGCTCGCTCACTAGACCCCGCCATCCCCTTCTAACCTAAACTGTCCGAGTCGGGGTGCCCCAAGTCCCGAGCTCGCTTCGCTCGCTCTTGCATCCTAAGTTGTCATTACTAATGTGTTATTTTGTATATTATGTTGGTTTAGTGTGTAGTGGGTGTGGAGCCCAGTAGTTTTCACTAAGTACTTGAAAGACAATAGAGGCAACCTCTAGCTATAATGTACAGACTCGCAAAAATAACCCAATAAAATTTTTAAAATCAGTAAATAGTATCAACCTGGTGCATCAAAATATTCAAGGATTTATGAACAAAGATTTAGAAGTAGAATTATTTATGAATTTTAATAGTATTGATATTCTTTGTATAACAGAACATTGGCTGAAAAGCCACCAGTTCATGTTCAATTTTAATAATCACCAGGTTGGTAGTTCGTTCAGCAGAATAAATGCTATACATGGTGGCTCTTTAATTTTAGTAAGCAACCAGCTCAAATTTAAAGATCGTAACGATATTGTGAGCCTATCTGTTGAGCGTACAGTTGAAATTGCCTGTATAGAATTGGAGCACTATATTGTATTAAGTGTGTACAGACCCCCTTCAGGATTGTATGACTGCTTTGAAAAGGTAATGGATGAAGTGTTACACAGGATTTGTAACTCAAACAACTCCATTATCATTTGCGGTGATTTTAATGTCAATTTATTAGAAAACTCAGGTACTTGTAGTAAAATTTTAAGTCTGTTTCAGTCCTACAATCTTGTAAACCTATTTTTAGAGCCCACAAGAATAACCCCTACTAGTGCCACATGCCTAGATAATATTTATACAGATATTATACCAAGCCACAAAGAAATTATAAATTTACTAGATTCTGATCATTGCGGGCAAAGGATTACTATTCAAATCCAAAACGAAAAATTGACTAAAAAGGATATCACTGTTAACCCTAAAACTGCAAGCCGCTTGGAGGCTTTTAAGGTTAAGCTCATTAGTATATTACCAGTATTGTCTATTCATGCTGATCCTAATCATTTATATGATAACTTTTTTAATCAATATTGTAAACATTTTGATTCCACCTTCATTCCCAAGACTATCTCGGTTAATAGTAATGCATCGTTCAGTGATTGGGCTACCATTGGTATTCATAAAAGTAGAACACGTCTTTATGAATTGTATAATGAAAGGTCTTACGTTAACACTGAAGAATTTAATTTGTATGTTAGAAATTATTCAAAATTATTTAAAAAAGTTTGTTATATGGCCAAGTCACGTTATTTGGGTTCAAAGATTAAAAATAGCAGTAATGTAATTAAAACGACTTGGAATATTATTAATAGTGAAGCGGGAAGGTCTAGTAACCGAAATACTGACTACAGCCTGTCTGTTAATGACATCATAATAAAATCAGACTCACAAGTTGCCGAGGCATTTGAAAATTTCTTTTCAGATATTCCCGTTTCAACAACTAAATTCCTAAACTCATCACCTTCTGTCGCTGAGTCTTTGCTTAAGGAGAATGTTAAAGGTTGCGAGTCAGAATTTCATTTTGAATATATTACCTGTAGAGATATAATTAAAACCTTTCACACTTTAAATGTAAAAAAGACTGCAGATCTGTGGGGTAATTCTGTAGAAGTTGCTAAGTCTATTATTGACATTGTAGCACCTACTCTGGCTCTTATCTTCAATAGTTGCATTGACAGTGGGGAGTTTCCTGACCTTATGAAGTATAGTAAAATAATACCTTTGTTTAAATCAGGTAGTACATCAGACCCCACAAATTATAGACCTATTTCTGTACTACCTACCTTTAGTAAAATTTTTGAGAAATTAATTTTAGACCAAATGCAGAGGTTTTTTAATAAACATAAATTATTACATAGCAAACAGTTCGGCTTTACAAGGGGTCGTTCAACTACTGATGCCGGTGTTGAACTTTTAGGACATATTTATAATGCTTGGGAAGATAAATGCGATGCCTTGGGCATCTTTTGTGATTTGTCCAAGGCATTCGATTGCGTTTTTCACGAAACTTTAATCAGGAAACTCCGCCACTACGGGATCCGGAATAGTGCTCTGGATCTTCTTACTTCATATTTGAGTAAAAGGATTCAAAGCGTTGACGTTAATGGAAAAAGATCACCCGGATCTATAGTAACAATGGGAGTCCCACAGGGCTCAATTCTTGGTCCTTTCTTGTTTCTTATTTATATTAATGACTTGCCGTACCTCATAAAGGATAATCATGATATAGTGTTGTTTGCAGATGACACTTCACTTTTGTTTAAACTTAAACGTCAGCAGTTGGTTACTGACGATGTAAATAGCGCGATCTCGAAAGTAGTCCACTGGTTCAATGTTAATAATTTACTTCTAAACGAGAAAAAAACCAAATGCATTAAGTTTACGCTACCTCACGTCAGGCAGGTGAAAACTAATGTGTTGATAAAGGGCGAAGAATTGAATCCTGAAGACAGCACAGTATTCTTGGGCATAACTTTGGATGCTAAGCTTCAGTGGGGTCCACATATAGACAAATTGTCAAAAAAGCTAAGTTCCGCAGCATACGCTGTTAGAAAAATTCGTAATTTAACTGATATAGAGACTGCCCGTTTAGTGTACTTTAGCTATTTTCATAGTGTAATGTCGTACGGTATTCTATTGTGGGGAAATGCCGCCGATATTCAGACTATCTTTGTTTTGCAGAAGCGAGCTGTTCGTTCAATTTATAAATTAAGTCCGAGACACTCTCTCAGAGACAAATTTAAAGAGATTAATATAATGACTGTGCCTTCTCAGTATATTTATGAAAATCTTTTATATGCCCATAAAAATATAAAATTGTTTAAAAAATACAGTGATATCCATAATATAAATACTAGGAACAAACACAAATTTGTTGTACCTACAACAAGGCTCAAGAAAATAGGTGGCTCATTCAGATGCCAATGTATACGCTTTTACAATAAACTACCAAGCCAAGTTCAAGATCTAAGCCTTAATAAATTCAAATCATTCATTAAACGTAAGTTGTGCCAGAAAGCCTTTTATACTGTTAAAGATTACATTGAGGACAAAAAAGCTTGGGATTGATCTGCTTCCAATTCTGTATTTTGAACATTTTTTTTTTTTTTTTATATACACATTGACATTAATGAATTTTATATAAACAATGACATGTGCTTACTTTGTAAAGTATTACATTCTTTTAATTATTGTGAGTGTGAAGACAATGTGGGTCATTTTATTTTTTACTTATTATTTTATTTTGATTATTTTCTTTCTTCTGTTTAGTTTTGTCATGGTCTGGCAGTTTGAGTAATTTATGTGGCCTACCCAAATGTCCTTTCTTTGGTATTGTTCGTCGAATCGTTGAGCTCCTTAAGTTTTGAGTTGAGCTGCACGAATTCTGACAAATGCGTGCACTGACTGGACAGGTCCACTCAATCTGTGTGGTTCTTTCTTCAAAAGACCATCTCGGACTTCGATCTACATGGTCTTCATATAACCTGACCAAGATTATGTCTGGACTTTAAAAGAGACTGTGACCTCTGAGTTTGTTTCGGCCTTTCTTCTCAGAGTAGTCAGATAGGAAACGCCGACCTCATCTAGTTTTTAAAATATGATTGACGTGTAAAAGTGTTTGGGCAAACCTACTTACAGAAAAAAAAAAAAGAAAAAAAAGAAAAGAAACTTAATAAAATCAAATAAGCATAAAAAATTGTTTGTTTCCGGCCCCGCACCGCAGCGCACCACGTAAAAATTTACCTATTAATCACATTGCCCGATCATCATGTAGCCATATTCATAATGCCCGGGCAATGTGATAAATAGGTGAGTTTAGATTGTAATTAATCACTTGGCCCGATATGGCTGGGCATTATTCATACTGCCCGGGCATTATGAATACTGCCCGCATTAATCACTTGGCCCATAACATATCTACTGGTTAACTAATTGGGTAACTGCCCCGTTGGTGTCGTGGTCGCAAGCGCGACTGCTGCGCGTGGGGTCAATTCCCGGGTCGGGCAGTGTTATTGAGTTTTTCCATCAGGCATTTCTTAGTAACAGTAACCCGTGCCTCGGAAAGCACGTTAAGCCGTTGGTCTTGCGCCTGATCTCTCTCCGGTCATGTCGGATTGCCGTCCCATTGGACTATGAGAATGAGGGAAAGAGGGAGTGCACCTGTGTCTGCGCACACACTTGTGCACTATAATATCTCCCGCGCCGAAGGTTAGTCCCCGTTGAGATTGGCCGCCGTGGCCGAAATACGGTCTGGAGGACTTTATCAATTGGTTCTACTATTAGGCCCCATTCACGACGCTGTCCTGAACGATATTTTACGGTAAAAAGTTGAGATCACACATCATCATCCCACTGCTCAAGCGGTTAAAAACAAATGCAGTATGAGACTGCCGTGTGATCCCGAACTATAAGGCACAGTATTCGCGGTGTGAACGAGATATGAAAGAGAAGGGAGTGAATGATAGCGTGACGGTTGACGGGAGAATGGAAGAAAACGTGTTGCGCCGAACCCAAGTAACATGGGACATGGCCAGGAAGATTATGATAATTCGCCGTGGCCACGTAATTCTGGACGTTGTTATCCTTTCCACGGAATAAATAATGTTGCAATATTAACTTCAATCCGTAGGTAAAATGACTATTAAAGAGAAGTGCGCCGCAATTATTCAACTAATTATTAGCTTTCGATGTAAACCTAACCACAATGTTGTACTATCATTTCTGTAACAAAAGATTGCGTAAGAAAGTAAGACAGTGAAGGTATTATGAAATCAGTATGTTATACTAGGCAACTTTCCAACGCATTCACACTAATATTATAAAAGCGAAAGTTTGTGAGTGCGTTTGTATGTTGTTTGTTACTTCTTCACGCACAAACGGCTGGACCTATTTTGATGAAACTTTACAGTAACACAGCTTATACTTACATCAGAATAACACATAGGATACTTTATCCCGATATTCCCACGGGATCGACACGTATGCGGGTGAAAACGTGGGGCGCTGCTAGTTTAGCTATAATACAGAAAATAATAACAATCGGCTATTGCTAAGGGTCGTGATGGCCCAGTAGTTAAAAGGCCTCGCTTCTCATGCACGAGGTTGTGGGTTTAAATCCAGACAAGTAGGTACCGATGTGAAATTTAAATTCTTTTATGCAAGCGAGCAAGCGTGGTGATCAAATCTCAAAAATCAAATCAAGATCTCGTGCCTTCTGTCTGAGAAGGGGCTTTTGCCCTGCAAGTGGGACAGTAATACGAAGACTATTGATATAGGATATACGATAGATATGGATATAGGCTGATATGTATGTATCGCCCCTTGACATAGCCACCGCCTCCCTCTGAACGCATTATGTGACTTTCTTATCACTTTCATGGACAAGCTGACATCATTATTACTGAGTGACATACTGTATTGTCCAGTTTGAAGAAATATCGTGAAAACTCGCGGAGTTACTAGGAATACTGGGTATTTGAAAAGTAGGTAAACAAACGCATTGCCAATATTCTCGGGAATGGTACAGACGCCAGCACATCAACCTACCCCAAACTGTCAAAATTTCCCAATCAATTTTGAACCTTATGCTTTAGCAATAAATTTGAATATGTACCTATTAAAGAAATTTGACAGATTGTAGTAGGTTGATGTGCCGGCGGCGTCTGTACATCAGTGGGCTACCCACGCTTGTGAAAGACTGGGCTTTCAGGATTAGAGAAGGATAGATTTTCATTGGCTTAACAATGCAAACAATATTTTTTAACTCATTTGCTGCCTGGCTAGTGTATGCGGTGGAGAGCAGTGGTGGCCCAGTGATAACGGCCTCGACTTACGAATGTAGATCGTGGGTTCAAACCTAGGCAGGCGCTTTATTTTGTGTAAATAATTTCATCACCACTGCTCTCAAAATGGTGAAGGAAAACATCGTAAGGTAACCGGCATGTCCTAGAACCAAAAATTCGAAGACATGTGACATCTACCCACCCGCTCTGGGCCTGCGTGGTAGATTATACGCCACTCCCTCTCGAAGAGAGGAGGCCTGCGTCCCAGCAGTGGGAACAGCAATTAATCAAGTGGTAAATCTCAAATCAATATTGTTTTTGTAGCTGTCAAAGCCGCTAACAACAGATTTGAATTGATTGTGTTTATAAAACCAAACACCGTTCTGAAACTTGAAGTTAATTTAACTTGTCAAGCGTTGACATAATGAGACACAAAATGTCCTTTTTGCATGAAGGATGGCTAGTAGGTATAACTTGGTAATTTGGTGGTAGCGATACTGCTGAGCGTGGGGTTCTGGGTTCGATTCCCAGGTCGGGCAAAGTGTTATTGGGTTGTTACATTAGGAAAGTTTTAGTAAGAGCCCGGAGTTTGGTAGTTGACGGTGTGATACCCCCGTGCCTCGTGCCTCTCGGAAAACACGTTAATTCCTGCGCCTGATCTCTCTCCGGTCGTGTCCGATTGTCATCCCATCGGACTATGAGAGTGAGGGAAGAGGGAGTGCACATGTGTCTGCACGCACACTTGTGCACTATAATATCTCCCGCACCGAAGGCTGACTGCCATGGCCGAAATACGGTCTGGAGGACTATTAACTTGGTAGAGATCGAAAATTTTGGGCTTCTGACGACCCGTAATGACTGTCAACAACAAAACGGCGTAAAGAACTCTCACTGGATTTCTTAGAAAATATATTAGGTAATTCATTATAATAATTAACTGTATCACCATGTAAGGACTACGCCGCAAACTGATTAACAGTATCCAGTTGACCACATTATTATACTGTTCGTAGTATTTACTGGTGTAATATTTGAGGAAAGAAGTTTAGGTGTTACGAAATCGGGTTGTCATGTTCTATTTGTATTGTAGAAAGTTTATATTTTAAGTTTGTTCATATTGCTAAAATTTCATGTCCCTCTACTGCTTGTTGCATACACATTTTAAATGTTTATATAGTCATAATACTTGTCTTCGAATGATTGGTTCTCGGACGTGCCTTTTCCTTCACCTTCCTTATTATTAGAAACTCAGGAGTCGATTGTTTTGTGACAATTCTACGTAAAAACAGGAAAACAATTATATTATGTTACGTCTCTGTTACGTATATAACTTTAATAAACGTGTTGAAATCCTATTAGGTCCTCATAGAAGAAAAATATATTTTTTATTAACAAATATCAACTCTAATACTTGAAAACAAAGTTTATAATTATATGCATAGTATGTTGGGAATACAATAATTTTAGAATACATTTGTTATGCAAATGTCGACTGTAACTGCTTGAGAATTAAGTCGATTTTAGATGAGACTTATTTATAGGGAATGTTGTCATTTTGTTTCACGCAAAAATGGTCTATGTGTCAATATAGTAAAGTTCTGAACCGTAACAAATTAAGGTAAGCGTTACTTAACCCGTGCTGCTGTTGTTATTTAGCCACGAGCCCAGAGCTAGGTACAGTCAACAAAAGAGATAAGTAGATCGGTCGGAGATCGGTTTCTTATTAAACTCCAACTACATCCGACGATCTTGCATACTTATCTTTTTTGTTGACTGTACATGCATTAGGTATGACTGAAATGACTTTCATAGGTAAAAGAGTAGGCTTCACAATTGTTTTTGTTATTGAGGAGCCATGAGCAAAACAAGGGTAACCATATGACACAGCATATAAAAACAAAGTGATGCATAGGTAGGGTACACCCATATTAATATATCGAAACTGACCGACACAGAAGCTGACAGCAGTTTCATCGTTTATTAATTGACTTACATATTATCACTGACAAAGTCTCGGTTGATTTGATATCACATATTGTATTAGTATACGGTCGCAGTGTACACTAAACTTTGACAACTTCTAAGAGCCAGCGCGCACTAGCGACTTTTTTAGACCGATAGTTTGATCGTTCAGGGAATTAGGATGGAGTTATATTGAAGTGCACGCGTTTGATCGGCCGATTTTAAGTCGCTAAATGAGTGCACTTCAATATAGCTCCATACTGTTTCCCTGAACGATCAAACTATCGGTCAACAAAAAGTCGCTAGTGCGCGCTGGCTCTAAGTCAACGCCTAACTGTCTAGAGTGCACTTAGCCATAAAAATGCGTTGCACCGACCTTAAGTGGCGTCTAATGTTGTCGGATGTGTTTGATACTTTGGATTAACTTAATTTGAGAGTTTTGTACGAGAGAAGTGAGTTCTGACTTAGGCGACATAAAAAAAGGTTAGCGAAACAAAAATCTGCTGTTCCCTACATTTATGTTCGCATAACTCGTCAAAATGTAGGGAACAGCAGATTTTTTTTCGCGATTTCAGTTTTGGTCCCATAGTGAAAGTTGTTCATAATGATGAGTACAATGACCCCTTAAGAGGATAACGGTGATTAAAATTACACCCAGTATTATAAGACTCCTTAGATATGTTTCAAAGTGTACCAAAAGTCGTCATTCAACGCGTCACAAAGAACATCAAAGGTATTATGATATGTGAACTTAACAATCACAAAAACTCATTAGTCAAGCCTCCATCCAGAACATATTCAGGGTGTCACAAATCTCAAGTGCGGTTGATAATTATACGTCACAGATTGATGCAGGCTATGTTTACTTATGTAGCTGTAACGTCCCTAGGCTAAATTATTTTTAAACATGGGATTATATATTCTTGCATGCGAGTACGCGAATGATTAGGTCATTGGGATTTGACTTACTCATGAACTCGTAGGTAGGTACGATAGCCTTGTAATCGTGGTAAATAAAACTCAACGAGTATTGTTGATGTTTACTTCAACCTTATCAATATTGAAATTCTTAATATTGCCAACTTGTTTACTTCATTCCAAAGCCCATTCGAAAGCGTAGTAGCTTTCTATGGAGAAGAACGGGCACGAAACTCCACGGATACTTTTTTAAATCAAAATAATATGGTTACAAAATATTGGTTACATCACATAATATTACATTCATTCATTGGAGCAGTGCAAGTGGTGGCCCCGTCTTACGAGAAGTTCAAACCCAGGCAGGCGTTTTACTTTATGTAATTTATATTATCACCACTACTAATGAAATGGTGAAGGAAAACATCGTGAGGAAACCTGCATGACCTAGAACCAAAAATTCGAAGATATGTGACATCTACCAATTCGCACTAGGCCCGAGTGGTGGATTACGGACCACTCCCTCTCACAGAGGAGTCCGTGTCCCAGCAGTGGGAACGTTATAGGCTGATTATGCTTACATACATTCATGTTGGCAATGATCGGGAATAGACCACCTTTTCGAACCGTGAAATCTCTTTCACGGTTTCACGGAATTTTACTTGCACCGTGTCTCTCGACACGATGCAAGTAAAATTTAGGTACCTAATCGTGCTTAAACTATTAATTATTCCTCGACTTATTTTGAGGCTACTTCAACGCTGATGACGTTGATGTGGGTGTTTTAATAAAATCTGTACTATGGGGAGACCCAATAAACTGGTCAATAGTCCTTCACAAATGATAAGAAAGGGATGACTGATGTCCTACGTCATAATAATTAAACATAGAAAATTTTCTGTAAAGTTTTAATACGGGAATACCGGGCCGTACGAAAATAGTAATAAGGAAAAAGGGAAGTTGCTGTTTATTTTGTATTGTTGACAGTGACGTTGGTTGATTCGGTTCCTATTTGCATAATGAATGGTTTTACAATGGACGGATAAAAATACTTCGAAAAGAAACTTGGCGTATCTTTACGCCCAAGCGCACGGTGAAACTTTGAAAAAAAAAATTATACGATACGTTCGATCATTCAGGAATTCCAGAATGTATTGTTTTACTAGCTGCTGCCCGCGACGTCGTCTGCGTGAAGGCTCTACAGCATCAAAAATACCTAAGATGCCAGTGTCGCTATAGCATTATAAGTAAACAACTTTTATAATAGCATTAAAATATAAGTTTTTTTTGCAAGTGAAGCAAGTGAAGAGAGTTATATGGGAATCCTGCTGAGTTCAGTCATAAGATGTGACTTAAGGATATAGAGAAAATAATGCAGGAATACATTCCAGGACACAAAAGAGTAAAAATACGTGCAAAGGAATCATACCTTACAACACTTTCCTATAAACTACGTTGGTAGTTATGCTGCCAGGAGCCAAAATGTAAAGAGAGTCAGGACTGGTGACGCGGGAGCAAGCGACGTACAATTGCCCGTGTGAGAAGCAAATCGTCCTGAGGTCGACACCCGCTGCCCTCAGTGTCTGCCCCTGCGACTTATTGATAGTCATCGCGAAGCAAACACTCACGGGGAACTGTACGCGCTTGAACTGGAACGGGAAGTTATGAGGTATGAGGGGAATGCGTGGTATAAATACTGCCTCGCCGACGCCACAACCCGTAAGAATTTCCGCCTCAATCGTGTGTCTGTGGAGCGAGATGACTTTAAGGCGGGTCCCGTTACAAAACTTCGGAGGAGATAGGTTCCGAAGAAGCATAATCGGGCCGACCTTTAGCTTGATGGTATGCGCTGGAAGTCAACTTGCTGACAGGGAGTTCAGAAATCCCACGGGATAATGTGTGGCGTCATCTTGCTCGATAACAGTGTTTATCGAGGTGTAGACCACTTCATTCCCCTCAATTTCCGAGAGAATGCATTCGTTAATTGCTGCAGCCTGATCATTTTTGGGCGTCAAAATGGCCCGCTCACACACCCAAGAATTCTGCTGGTGCGGTATACGACTGATGTACACACAGCGAATGAGTTCTTCTAAGCTGGGTACCACTCTACCGAGAGACTCTGGAAGCACCACCTGTCCACCTCCCTCTTCTGGTAGAGTGCCTTCGCCAAGACTTAGAAGGACATCGAAGAATTCTTGAGCACGTGCATTGCCGCCGAGTCGAGCTCTCATATTAATGGTCAAACGCAGCGTACGAACTCGTGACCACAACGTAGATCGTTTCAACGACGCATTCACCTCGTCAGCCCTCGATTCCCGCGTCACCACGGGATGCTTTTGCCGGAAATCGCCACTGAACCGAACTGTGACACCACCCATCAAATGTTCGTTCCTGCACATGTCCTGCAGGATTCTGTCCACGGCCTCAACTGCCTTCCTATTGGCCATCGTACACTCATCCCATACGATCAGGTAGCAATCCTTGAGCACGTGTCCCTTGTCGCTGTTACGTGACACACCACAAACAGGCGTTTCGGCGCTCTCTAAATCGATGGGAATTTTAAACATGGCATGTGCTGTCTTGCCACTCGGAAGCAGTGTGGCAGCGATTCCCGACGACGCTACAGCAATAGCAATTTTGCCTTACCTACTGACCTCTGCAAGTATGCCAGTGGTAACAAATGTTTTTCCTGTTCCACCAGGAGCATCCAAGAAAAACATTTTACCCTGGTTTTGCCCAATGCTTTCAAGGACGGTGTCATAAATTTGTTTTTGCTCTGAAAAGAACAAAGCGAAATGGTCATTTCGTATGGTGTTCATTTCGCCCGGATCGTAATTTGTCTCTGCGTTATACTCCCGATTTCCACGGTCTTGATGCGGTGATGATTGGGGAGCTGGTAACCCATATTCGATCAGTGGATTGCCGCCGATAGAAATGACCACATCTTGAAGTGAACTGAGAAAGGTGTTCAGCACGCGTTCATCAGTTACTTCGACTTCGTCTCCAGTAGCACGCCTCAAAGCTCGTAGAAAATCTTCAGACAGATGATGGCGATACTTCTCCCACAAAGCTACCGGGTTCGCGACTCCGCAAAACACCAAGATGACGGCGAACAGATGACGCATGCGGCTGGGACTGTCACTGACGCTCGCCTCCGCGAGGGTGTCATCCCAATTTTGGTCACCGTCGAGAAGGTGACGTTTTACATCACATTTAAGTTTATAATTAGGTACCTATACGACATGAAAATATAATAATTACCAAGCAATAATCACACAGATAAATACCGAACAAAAGTATTAACAGTCAATGTTTATTTTGTACTAACAACATGAAATTGATGAAGAAATGATCATCATCAATGAACATAACTTTTTTGTAATACTTAACACCGCATTTTTTTTTTATTGTCTTCCTCAACTCTGCTCAAGATTTTGAGGGTTTTGTTGGACCTTGAATTTGTCAAAACGAACTATACGATACAACTTTTATGAAGAAAATGTATATTACCATCTATGAATTTTAAGAATAACTAACTACTAACCTCGCCAACATGATCAAATTTAAATTATTAATTTCCAAAAATTGTTAACATGTAACTTGATTTGATTTTTATGAAATCTCATAGATGGCGCTGCTTCTAAATTTTCTTTGTACTACTAACATTAATTAAACTATGTTTCTCTGCCCAAGTTACTTAAATGGCGTAGTTTTTATAGTGTAAGGCTAGATAATAGCATGGCTTACTCAAAAACAACATTTAAATATGCGTCGTTAGATTACACGCTGTCACAGAATGCGTAAGAAAAATAAAGATGCACAGCTCCTCCCCCGTAGGTGATAGCGTGATAATATGTAGCCTATATGTTGACCCGACCTCTTAGTAATATTCATGCAAAATTTGATGTAAATCCATGCAGCACTTTTTGAGATTAGCCCGGACATACATACAGACAATCAGACAAACAGACAAAAATTCTAAAAACTATATTTTCGGCTTCGAAATCGATTGTAGATCACGCCCCAAGTATTCTTTTTAAAAAAAATTCAATGTACAGTTTTGACTTTCCTACGATTTTATTATATGTATAGATTAAGTTTGTTCATCGAGTGTCCACGTTTTATGAGAGATAAAGCATAATATTATGGCCAGTACACACGAATCCAGAGCGAAATAATATAATAACAATGTGAATACGAATTTAAATAGGTAGGTACATATTATATCGTAGCTTTTTATGTGGCGCTAAACAGGGTAAAATTAAATTAGCTAGTGAAACTCCGCTGACGTGATGGATATCGATGTCTAAACATGATAAACCGTTTTTATGAGGTCATTGACCGCAATTACTGTAGTCACTTGAAATAGGTAGATATAATGATGATGTATGGTGATGAGTATCGATATTTCAACACGATAAAACATTCTTCAAGTTACAACACTACCAGCGATCGTTGACACCCAAAAAAGCATCAAATATATATTTTTTTTATTTAATTTAGGTACCTATTCTGTTTAGATATCGATGCCCATCACGTCTGCAGAGTTTTGCTAGCTAATATAATTTGACCCTGTATGTAACGTTACATCATTACCAACAGCTAAAAACAATTAAAGAGTAGTTACCTAGCGTATTTTAGGCGCAGATCTATCGTTGCAATGCTTGTTGCGGCGTAATGTTGCGCCGCGTTTGATTTGTTCCATCAGAGACGTGTGGCAGATCCGAGGGTCGGGCTAAAATGAGAAAATTAATAGTTAAAATCTTACTCATTTTAATCACGTTCCAACGAGCGAACAGATTTAGGTGGTTTACACGGTAAAAAGATAAAAGGGGATGATGCTTTTCATGATTTATCCATACTATTATTATAAATGCGAAAGAAACTGTTTGTATGTCTGTTTACTTTTTACGCCTTAACGGCTGAACGGATTTCGACGAAATTTGACACACAGGTAGACCATGATTAACATTTTATCATGGCTGTACGTAGTGTACGTTCCCGTGGGATAATTCCCGACCTCCACGCAGTCCCGCGCAAAAGCTAGTATCTATCGAAATAAAGGACGAACAGCATCATAACCTTGAAGTCACTTCTGTGGTGGTGCCATCTTTGTTTAGCAATTATTTTCAAACGTTTATAGCTTGGCAATGTTTTAATATTGTTTACACTATTTGCAAACAATACTTTTTAGTGTTATAATTTAATAAAATGTCATCATCCCTATAAAACCCCGAAAGGCTTACAATAAAGAAATAATAATATCCTTTATGTTAACATCGTAAAGAAAATGTGAAAAATTGTGAGTAGGTTAAGAAAGTACATAACATACTTACAAATTATAAACGCTTGTCATGTTAATTCAATTTTTTTTTATTACTAGTCATACTACACCTGTTCTGTGGGTAAAACCATAAGATGTGACGTAAACACGCCGCGTTGCTCTATATTTTTATGAGTCAAATTATGGTGAGACGACGACGTGTTAGTGGTAGGTATGTAGTAGATAGACCTACTTTGCGGCCGACGAGGGAATGCGTTCTTGGCACCTTTCAGTTTCACAGACACGTATACGTGTTTGGCGAATTTGATCTAGTTACTAGAATTTTCGCACTGACAGGTATCAGGAACGCATTCTCTTGAAGACCGGGCCTGAATGTAGTTAGGTGACCGTATAAATGTCATCATCTGCCTAGCCTTTTCCCAACTATGTTGGGGTCAACTTCCAGTCTAACCGGATGCAGCTGAATACAGTATTTTACATGGAGCGACTGCCTATCTGACCTCCACAACCCAGTTATTGGGTAATACGATACCCCTTGGTAAGACTGGTTGTCATACTTTCGGGCTTCTGACTACCCGTAACGACTGTCAAAGATCCACGAATGACAGCCGGGACCAACGGCTTAACGTGCTTTCCGAGGCACGGAGGGGTCTCAGTATGTAAAGATGGTCACCCATCCAGAGACCAACCGCGGCAAGCGTAGCTTAACCTGATCGATCGACCTGTGCGGCTGTTATTATTTTTAGCCACGGACCCCTCTTAACCGACCTCGTGACTGTATAAATGTGCGCAGTCATAAGTTACACAGGTAAGATCTTAGCACCGTATACTTAAGCCTCATTTACACGGTACTTACTTCAAGTTTATTGTCCGTGGCGTACCATAAAATTGAAGCAACAATTGACTGACACCATCTAAACAACACGTAAAATTGTTGCACGGACAAGTTAGTTGCCGTTCAAAACTGGTATAGGTGTAAACAGCACGTATAATAAAATTGCACGTACTATAATCGCATTCAATTCTGACATTAAAACTCAAAAAATAATCTTGAGAAGACGTTCAATAAAATTTAATTAAATATTTGGCAGAGCAAATTCAGGCAATACTTGAATCAATTGAATGTACAGGGACGTGCAGCTCTGAGTTTAGACGAGGCAAAACTTGCATGCAATGATTGCCTTGGTGTAAACAGAAGGCGCGTGCAATTATTGAATGGCAAAACTTGCAGTTAATTATTGTATGCCATTTTATGGAAATCGCACGCGTGTAAACACTTGCATGCAATTCTTGAATGGCAATAATTGAACGTGCTTTATGGCATGCGATTATTGCTTTTGAACGATCCAGAAACTTGCACAGTGTAAATGAAGCTTTGGGCCCTAAATTTTTCGTAGGTTATTAAAAAAAATGTTTTAAGTATACATTTTGACCGGGTAGGTATTGCACTTTTCTATGAAACAGTCGATTTTTTGGAAATGTAGATGTGTCGTTGTGTGTACCACCGTAGTAGAAGTGGAATTATGTGAGAAAACGCTCTGTACAATCGATTCGTCTGCCCCAAATAATCAAAAAGACGAATGTTACCTGCGCATGTTGGTTGATCATGTCCCGCACACTCTTAGCGCGCGTGGTCTCGAGCTGGCGACGTTGCTGTTGTATCGTCGCCGATAGCTTGTCTAGGAACGCGGGCTGCACTGGGATTGTACCTGCCGATAAAGTAACATATTAACAAGAGCAAAGAAAAATCTCGTTTTAAAAAAAATAATCATTCGATGCGGCGACACTTGAGGGACGCCTATGTCTAGCAGTGGTCGTCTTTCGGCTGCATGATGATGATGATTTAAGTCAAAATAATATTTTAAAATTCTTAAACGTATAGATTTAGAGGTAGATTGTTTTAGAGGGTTTCACTTACTAACTAATATTTTACAAATTAGATGTTTTTATACATTTTTTTTTGAGGTTATCAAGCCACGCAGTAATTACTCCCCAATTTCGCTTCGTCTCGAGTTGATTTTTGAAAAACCCTTAACGTGATTTTGTTTGTAAAAATAAATTATACGTAATTTCGAGATACCCTCTGTGGCGGCATCTATATCGCCATATGAGAACTACGCATCACAATGAAGAACCGCAAAATCCTGCATCGCGCAAGCAGAGTTTACCGCACAACTATCATGTATACAACGTCCCGACATCAAACGTCTAGTAGTAGCCCACTAGACACCACAACACCCGTGTAGACGGAAGATCCTCCCCTTTCTATAGAGAATGAGTGAACTTTACACACTGTTCCTTATACCTCCTTTCTAATTTTCATCCATATTAGATATGAATAGAATAAACTGTAAAATTTGAGAGTGATCCCACCTTTCCCCTTGGGCGGCGTCCCGTCGGCGGCGGCGCGGCGCGGCGCGCGCGGGGACAGCTGCGGCGCCAGGCGCGCGCTCAGCGCCGCGATGAGCGCGCCTTCTGCACCACGCGCAAGTGCGACCAACATCACAATGAAGGCGTGTATTCATCGGAAACAGTTGCGTATACAATGTACACGCAACTGTTTCGCTAGCTAATACAATTGCTTCCAAACCCTGTCTCACGGGTGGCAAGGACACGATACGATACTTTCAACCAGTTGGGATTGTAAGGGATGTTACACACATATTCGAGTCGGCAGTCGACATTACTTAAGTCATTGACTGCCACCGCAGTCACACGGTGTCTGCCAACAATAGATTTACTGTTGTGTCTGTTATCTGGCAGTCAACGTGCACACGCATAGCATAGCTATTCACAAAGCTACGATACGGTTTGGTACCGTATCGAACGTCAATGATATCGACGAAGTCCTTTAATAACTATTCCCAAATCCGAAACCGTACAATTTTGACAGTTCATATACGGTATGAAGACATCAATTCTTCCGACAGGTATCTGCTGTCGGAAGTGTTATCGAACAATAAATATTGTTTATAAAAAAGCAATCTAAGCATTAAGTGTAGTTTATTTACATAATTTATGTTTGTAAAGTTATAACATTGTTATGACCGCTGCATATCCAAGTACTTTTTTTTTTATTTTGTTTTTTTTTATATAGCCTATTTTGTGTCCCACTGCTGGGCAAAGGCCTCCCCTTTTCCCTTCCAAACCTCCCTGTCTTGTGCGATCTCTGGCCATGTTGGCCCTGCGAAAGATATTAGATCGTCACGCCACCTTCGCCTTGGTCTACCTCGACGGCGATGTCCTGCCTCAGGCGTCCAGTGAGTGACGATCTTTGCCCATCTCTCCGGGTGCATTCGTGAGACGTGTCCGGCCCATTCCCACTTCAGCCTGGCTGTTTTCTCTCCAACATCCGCTACTTGAGTTATGGAGCGCAGCGTGGTGTTTCTAACTCGATCTGTACGCTGTACTTACTTAAGTATATTTATATAATTTTAGGTAGTAACATACGTATCTACGTAACACTTAAACTCGGTCTAGACTTTGTTTTAAATTATTTAAGTAGATGGAGTACGTGATTTTGCGATCTAGTGACCTTCGTCGTGCCGGAAATCAACAGAGGCAGGAGACATTGTCTCTTCTTCGGACCCTAAGGGACGCGGCGGATCCGTTTGCCGATCCGCGCTTCCAGTCTGTGTACCAACAGGCTAACAACTGGCATGGCACATAGCCTTATCAGCGAAATAAATTCCTACTTTGGTAACACGCACTCATCAGCCGCAATCCCAATAGAACTAACTAAGTAAGTACTTCAGTAAAATGACTTCTTAAGTAATACTTGTCATCATCATAACATCACTCTCTCATCATCATTACGAAGAGGTGGTTTTTCTAATTAATTTAATTGTGAAGTGAAAATTTGAAAAACGAATTTTTCACTTTTTCATAATTATGTTTTTGTGACTCAAAACAAAGTTCGGAAAAATAGATAGAAATTATAATTCCAGATTTCCAGGTTTGACAGAAAGATGAAATTTACAAAGCACCTTTAATAGAAATCTGGTAAATTTTATTTATTAATAAAATAATTGTTTACTGGTTTTTATTTGTTATATCTATAGTTGCCCTTTGTTTGGTATCTATAGTTGCCCTTAATGAAACACTCAATTAAAATCATTTATGTACCACTTAAAATATTTCTACCACGAATATCTATTTACTACCATTTTGTAGCGTTCCCCGTATACACACCTATAATCGGTTGGAAAAAACCCTACCACACGGATCTGTGAATATCGTTTTGCCAGTCCTTCGGTTCAGAAATCAGGTTATCGAACAAGTGTCATTGTCGATACGATAGTGAATCGTATATTTGTGAATAGCTATGCAGTAATGCTATTCTGTAAAAATCTCACCGTGAAAACTTAGGTGAAGTGAGCTTAAAGTGAGCTATCAATAGTGTCAATCCCTAGCACCAGGTAGAATGACAGCTCACTTTAAGCTCACTTCATTTAAGTTATCACGGTGAGAATTTTACAGAATACAACGGCAGGTCGGCTTTATTGTTCAACAAATACCGTCGAATCGAATGTTCCGAATCGAAAATGTGTGTAGCACCCCTCACTTAGCCACGAGCTCCTGGTGAAAGGTTTTTATGAAGGCTAAATAAAAAGGGACTCACGTTCGAGATGATGTCTGTCAGCGCTGTGCGACCTGGCTGCGATGTTCTTCCTCATCGCTAAAGGACTGAGTGTGTCGTGCCGGGACATGTTGTTGAAGCCGGCTATTATCTCCGATGGTTGTGCGTAGATCGTGTTCTGCCCGTACTTCTTGTCTTGTTGCATTTTGAAGCCTGTAAGATATTTCATGGATTATTTTATGGTCTCTTCGAAAAGTATTTGAAGAAAATGTAAACAAATGGATAAGAAAACTTACTTGTGGGTACCCTAAATTGAGTGTTTTGAATTGTTTATTTGAAAATTTAAACCCGTAATTCTAATTTTAAATCTCTGTAAAGATGTTTTTCATTTGAAAATGTTCTCCAACAATAATTGTTAGAAAAAGATAAAGTTGAAATCTTCTAAATACAGACTAATTCCTTTTAGTATCTTCTAAATACAGACCAATTCCTTTTAGTGAGTGATTGCGTAAGAATATAATCTGAAAAGGGATAATCTTGGACCGGAAATTACATACAAAAATTAATCACAGGCTCCTACACAGTAATTATGTTGACTGCACGGCTACCAGGTATCTAACTGTGACGCACAAACGAGCCACCGGCATTGCATAACACGCAAATTAATATTGATAATATCGGTGGCAAAAGACTGATCCGTGTTGCCGTCATAGCGTCAACCTATTTGCAACTGTACCATTAGATGAGGCACTGAAACCTTTTAATCATGGATACTTTCCGTCTCGGGAACTGAAAGACGTAAGACGGACCTTACCTTACACATCAATTTTATGACGCAGTATCACGCTGCACTGGGTTGGTATTGAAAATCGTTTGAGTGGTAAATTATTGAATCAAATTATTGCAGAACTATATTGTAGGTCTAGAGTTTGCGTACCCTAGTATTATTGATAACGCTACTCAAAGTGGATCATTTGAATAATGCCAGCTTACACTTAGTTTGGCACCATTATTTGTTCAGTAAGGAATCTTTATTGTTAAGCAGATGGATACACAACGCTATTTTCAGTTCGTGATTTGAATGTATGGGCAATTTATTCTCCATTTGAATTTCAATGGTGTTCCTTTACTAAACATAAAACTCACCAGTTTGTCCGTAATGCGACTCGTTCGACATTCTCGGTCCGAAACTAGAGAACGAATTGTTTTCTCCGTAGATCGGCGTGGAGGGAGACGAACCGTGAGGCGAGCCGCGACCTTCGGCGTATATACCTGCAATGATACAATCAAAATCAGGAATGGGCCTACTCCTACTCTGTCCTTCTCATACTTCTGACTTTGTTCACTCCTCCTTTCATATTCAGTCCATTCTTCTTTGGAATGCGCTTCCTCTTGATATTAGGACGGCCACCAGTCGGTATGCATTTAAGCGGAAATTGCAGAGTTATTTTCAAAACAGGTAGCGTAGAGTCATCTCAACATCTCTCTCCCTTGAATTTGTATATACGAGTATGTATAAATATATATAATATTATTATATATTATAGTGAATAGTATGTATGTGTATATAACCTATTTATGTATTTGTGTACCTAGTTTTAATAGTTTTTTTTTCCTTGTTCCTCTCAACCAAAGCACCTGCTATCTAATCTCTTCACCACCCTTGGTTGACTGGTAGAGAATGCCTAAGGCATTAAGTCCGCCTTTGTACCTTTTTGTGCGAAAAGTTTAAATAAATAAATAAATGGGCCAAACGTGGAAATAAGAAGTTCGGCAGAACTTCGGTTATAATCACCGCGCTTTCCCGAGTGACACGTCGAATCTTGTGGAGGTAATAAGTTCTGTACGACGGAGTGGGATGTAATCGACCACGCGGACCAAGTGCGGGTTGTTAGATGTCACATGTCTTCGAATTTTCGGTTCTAGAACGTGCGCGTTTCCTCACCATGTTTTCCTTCGCTGTTTTGAGAGCAGTGGTGATGAAATTATTTACTCAAAGTAAAGCAAGGCAGGTGCTTTACTTTGAGTAAACTCAGACTTTCACACTTTACTTTGACTTTTTCAGACTTTGAGATCATTTCGAGTGAGCTCAGGCATCAGCTCGAACCCACGATCTACAACTCGTTAAGTGGGTCACAACTGCTCCTCGTGCTTCCATGTTGTGCCTATAATATGAAAGTAATGTCTAAAGAAACAACTCACCAGCATTAATCAAGTCCGAATTTGAGCTATTCATGCTATTCTTCCTCACATACATAGAGTTCTCCACATACGCCATTATTCTATGCCCAGTTTGCCCATATATAGGGTTCAAATTCCCCGTACTGTTCAAACTAGTTGACGACGAGAAGTTACTTTTCGCTTGTTGGAACGTGCTCAGAGACGGTGTTGTTGGGGACTGTGGTTGTTGTTGTGGGTTCGCGTTGTTGGAGTTGTTGGTGGTGGTCAGTTGTTGGAGACTGCGGCGAACGATGCCGGGCGATGCGGGCATGTGTTTTAGTTCCGTTAATTGTTTAACGGTTTCTGCTACGTTGATATGCGCTGAAAGGAATGAGTTGGTTAGTATATCAACTTGTAATCTGCCTTTGATATTATTACAAGTAATAAAACAGACTGATAATTCACTCGATGGAAAGTTTTGTTATTTTAACTCAGTTCCAAGGACTCGTAACGTCTAAATTGAAGTGCGTTAAGGCAGCTTGTGTTTCGCGTTGGTGCGTTTAAGCTTTTACGCAGTGCACGCAGTAAAAAACTTCTTTGTGCAAACTTAGCGCTTCGATATACTGTATACGGTGGATGTGGAGTATGTAATTTAAAAAAATCATGTTTCTTAGTATTTTTTGCAGTAAAGTATTTGACTGAATAATTGAATGTCCTACACACTCCCTTAAAACATTCAATTCGACAACACAACGACCAAATCCAAAAACAACAAAATCTATGCAAGCAATCTTTTTTGGGTTTGCTATGCCGACTGAGCCATTGAATTAATCCAACTATTTTACTGCAACATATACATACATACAACCAACGTAGTTGGTGTATTTCTCTACAAGGTCAAATTAAAATAGCTGGCGAAACTTTACAGACGTGATGATCGTTATTTTATGACGATGAATAAAAAAAAATAAGTTTTCTAAATTCATAATTACACTAGCAGCGGCTGTTGACACCGTAATCAGCTGTTGTTACTTGAAATTATGAGTTAAGAAAACTTTTTTTTTATCTTCATTAGATAACGATACCTCTCACATCTGCGAAGTTTCGCCAGCTTATTTAATTTGACCCTGTATGTACTATGTAAATTAAATAATAATAATAGTGCATAAAGTTCAATACAGTCATAATCACCCGCTGCATCGCCGTCGGGCTGCAGCAGGAAGGCGGGAGGGGGCGGCAAGTTGTCCGCGTCCGTAGAACACATCTGAGAGTTTTGTGTGTTCTGTGGACAAAATAGTTTAAGTATTAGTTATCTGGCAATTAAAAATAACCAAATGGTGTTATGAATTCTGTCATTCAGAAACCAAAACAGGAGGTCTACTCCCTAAGCACGAAATCCGCAGATTCCAAAGCCGAAGTTACGGGCATGTCCTACTCCGTAACATCTACGGATATAAGATTAGTTTGGGGCCCAATCTAAGAATGAACGACAACACGATTTGATAGTTGTAGGGACAACTATCTATATATACTCCCGATATGTTATTGTCCGTCCGAAAAAGTTAATAAATCTGTAGTAGTGTTCACACCTAAATTTCGAACTAATTTCGGACGGGCTCGTATCTTCGTTGCCGGACTTGGAGACTAGGCCCCCAGAAGCAGGGCTCTGAACCGGTTTAAAATGAGCGGTTAATTTCGATTAAATACCGGTAAATATATCGTTCCTTCATTAACCGGTTAAACAAGTGAACTGTTGTTATGTAACCCAAATGATAAAGGTTACCGGTTACATAAGCTCAAACTGTTTTGACACCCAAATTAACCGGTTAATTCCGTAATTCGTAATTTTTTTTCGTCTACTTTGTTAACACTTCCAACAAGTTACGAGAGTGGCGGAGGCCGGGGGGTTCAAACTTGGTTTTAACCGGTTAATTTTCACTATCAAAACCGGTTTCCCGTATAAACCGGTAAAGTGCAACCTTTACCCTAAATCGATTTCGGTTTGGGGTCAATGACCGTAACCAGTTAACAATTTCAACCGGTTTCCGAGCCCTGCCCATAAGTGTGACACATGGTTTCAATCACAACAGTGAACCTGCGTATTTATTGTTAGCAGATTTATCGATCTATGATCGTTTACTGATCTAGTGAAAAACTATTATCATTTTCTTGCTTTTTGTCCAACTTACTTGCACATAAGGCGGTCGTTGCGGCCGTGATATAGAAGAAGACCGTCGCACTGGCGGTGGCGGCTTTCCTAGTGAGCTAGACGAACCGCGACGGGACCACACTGTTGCTGGAAGAAGAGGAATGAGGTTAGGGTGAGTTTGAAGAAAAAGGAAATTTTAAATGTGTAATCCAAACTTGGTTCGGGGATTTTTCGGTATAAAACAATGGCAGATTTGGTCAAAGAACCGTTTCTAATCTAAAATGTTTGTTTGTAATGGATAAACTCAAAAAAATCTTAACCGATTTTAAAAATTATTTCACCTATTTTTTTTTTTGTATCTTGTGGTGCCTTTAGGACTTCCACACGAACGAAGTCGCGGGAAGAAGCTAGTAGAAAATAATACTGTTCGGCAAAACTTTAGATTTGACTCGTATTTGGATTTTATTTAATACGCACAACAATTTTTTTGTTGTTGTAAAATCTGTTACACGTACGGTATTATAATGTCTGTAAGAAGTCATATATAAGGTAATTCAATAGTATATAGTTAACTTTTACGTAATCTGGAACACTTACGTTCTAGACAGACGTCAGACTGGACGGAGTGTAGTACGTGGCCAAAGTAAAATTGATGTGATAATCGTATTAAAAAAGAAATCAGTGAATCATAAAAAATCAAGCAGAAGAAAACAATAATAACATAACTCATGCACATTAATCTTGAGAGTAATATAAACTTACTTCCTTGTATTGTTGCCAGACATTGCCGGTAATTTAACAAATTACCCACAGAATCGTGGTAACCAAACAATTTGTATGATGAATTGATGACATACAATACCTTTTTCATTCGGAAACTTACTTGAACTGGCTGACGATGACGCGATAAACAAGTTTTCTTACATCAAGTTTAAGTTATCATACCTACTTTATATTCCGATATTTTTCTCCGTAGCATTTCGATTCTTCCCATGGTTTTGGCTAAGCAAGTGTAAGTACAGACGCCTGTACATCAAGCTACTACAATCTGTCAAATTTCTTTAATAGATTTTCAACTTTATCGCTAAAGCATAAGGTTCAAAGTTGATTGGAATTTTTTACAGTTTCGGGCAGCTTGATGTGCTGGCGTCTTACAACACCTTAACTTACAACACCAATTTTATCCTCACCTGTCATAGACACAGGTCTTAAGATATTGCTACAAAGTTGTTCTAACATGTTGCAGCAACATTTGTTTTCTTACCTCAGAAGGTTTTCTTTGTAGATTCTAGAAGATGTTTTAGAGACTGGCTTATATCCTTCAATGCTGTTTTAGAAAAGCTGCCACGTGCTTTAAACCACCACCTAATTACTATTTCTTCACCAGTCATTTATTAGAGCCAGGAATTTGAGATATTTTTCAAGTTGTCGAACAAACTGAATGTGATACTTAACAAAGTTCAATTCCCATTGCAACCAAAAACTCGATTAAATAAAAGCTTGTAAAAATCAGGAACTTTTTTTTTACAAATGGTCACTCAAAAATCAACTTAGAACACATTTCACTAAAGTAGATAAGTGATTTAGTGGCGATGGAATTTAAATTACCTGAGATTATGAACACTGCTATAGACACAGGTCACACACCTTTAGCTGTTTGTATTTAATGATATCAATCATCGACTTGTTTTATGGCGTTATTGGCGGAGCTCCAATGACAGCTGTTGCTGCAACATTACAGCGCAACTGTTGCTTAAAATTTTAGAGCAATGCACAAGTCATGTATGCTGACCTTGCAAATTTTTTAAGGTGTTTTAGAACCTGACGTTAAAGTTTTGCTGTGTTATCTTCAACCACCACCCATACATGTCATACATTTGCGTATTTCCTCACCAGTCATAGATAAAGGTCTACGTTTGGGCACTGCTGGTTTCTTCCCGATGGTCGCGAACGCCGGCGTCTCGCTGGCCTCGTCCAACGACCTCACAGCCTCTTCCAGTGAACCGAGCGAGATAGAGAAACTCTCCCGAGCGGCCGCTACCGAAGCTTCGCTGTCACGCCGAAGGGTTACGATCTCGGATTCGACTAGTGGGGTGGCATGCGAAGCGGTATTACAACATAAAAAAACGTGGCACAGAAATATAAAAAGTGCTGTGAATGTTTTGGGAATTTAAAAAAATTGTTGTTTGGGGGATTTTAACAATAAAAAACAACAGCATCAGAAAAAATAATAATCTACTCAAGGCAAAGACAAACGTCTAACAAAAAAAATCACACGGCACACTGATAAATTGTAATTACCTATAAACATTGAAAAACGATGAAAACGTCTAGAGATGGACTGCACTATGACGACAGTGAGAGACTATTTCAATCGATTTCTTTAAAAGCATAGAAAGTGCAGACATAATTTAATCTGGAAGTTTCTTCTTAATTTATAAATTACTAGCTTCTTCCCGCGACTTCGTCCGCGTGAAATTTCACCCTCCCTCCCCCCGTTCACCCTCTTAGGGGGTGAATTTTGAAAAATCCTTTCTTAGTGCACCCCTAGACCTCATAAGGAACGTACGTGCCAAATTTGGGATCTCTAGACCCAGCGGTTTGGGCTGTGCGTTGATATGTCAGTCAGTCAGTTCTCCTTTTATATATATAGACTAGCTTCTTCCCGCGACTTCGTCCGCGTGAAATTTCACCCCCCCATTCACCCCCTTAGGGGATGAATTTTGAAAAATCCTTTCTTAGTGCACCCCTAGACCTCATAAGGAACGTACGTGCCAAATTTGGAATCTCTAGACCCAGCGGTTTGGGCTGTGCGTTGATATGTCAGTCAGTCAGTTCTCCTTTTATATATATAGATATCGAAATGATTATATTGCTTGCATGTGCAACAAAACTTTTTAATTGTAGATCCAAAATAATTACACCTTCTTTGAGCTTACTGCACAACCAGCACTTACCATATTAGAGGAATTAAAAAGTTTATTTTCTGCATTTTGTTTTAAGATTTATAAGCCAAAAGGTACTGATCAAACGTAAAAAAAAAACTAACTCAAACTACTCCCTGTCTTACGACACGTCGCATCGTCCTAATGCAGTCCATTGTTACACAAATCACAACATAATACTACTCTAAACACAGTCCTAGGCTACACACAATAAGGTTGACATTCGCTCACCATCCGCATGTTGGACCTGATGCTGCAGAGCATGGTCTTCGGCTGCGAAGGCACCTTGACTGCCATAACCGCTTGAGGATTCTAGAGACGATTCGCTGGCACTGCTTTCTGAGCAGACCTAGAATTAAAGAGAAATTAAAGTCAATAAAGAGTTTTACAACCATTTAAAATACCCTTGTTGGGTTGACAGTGAAATATGCAATCATTTGTAGATTTCATTCTCATATGGAGCTTTGGTGGCCTAGTGGTAACGGCTCCGATTTAAGAGTTGAACCTTATGGTTCGAATCCCCACAGGCGCTTTATTTTTTTGCAATATAATCATCACTACTATAACGCTTTCAAAACGGAGAATGAAAACATCGTGAGGAAACCGGGATGTCCTAGATCCAGCAATTCGAAGACATGTGACATTTACCCGCACTGAGCCCGTGCAGTGAATGACAGCGTCTCCCAGAGAGGAGGCCTGTGTCCCAGCAGTGGGAACATTATTTGCAAAATTCTCATAATAATGATGAATTGCCTCGGCACAAATGAAGAAAAGACTCATAACAAAATAAATTTAACCAGAATAAGGGTAACAAAATAATTAAATCAAGAGTATGGAGTATGGGCACAAGCACCATCGTTTGATGACTCATGTTGCACCTTGAAAGTCTGTCTTTGAAAGTCCTCTACAGCTGACTCCGTAGTTAGCTGTAGTTTCTTGAAAGTTTTTTTTTTGTTTTGTCGTTATTAGATATCGCGGCGATACCTATGACGTCTGCGGAGTTACGCTAGCTAATTTAATTTAGCCCTGTATAGTCCAACTTACGCACCAGTATTTCGGCTTTCTTTTTTGAGAACCAAACACTTCCCCTACGGAGTGTGGTCCTATTATAATGAATAGTCATCATTGACCACATAGTTGATAAGTTATAAGTACCAAGGGAAAACAATTTGATTCCCAAGTACTGTGTATGTTTGCATATGTTCCCAAGTCGAAAATCAAAAGGCATATATTAGTATACAATTGTCATTGTGACAAAGTTATACAAACAAAACTATGTTTTGTGCGCCACACACTCCGCGTCGTATACGATGGTATTTAATCAAAGTTTCCACGCCTGGAACAATGATATGTACAGTAACGTGTAGTAAATAGTTGGATGAAACGGTTTTGATACTTTGAAGAAACTACTTCGAAGCTTATAAGCAAAATAAATTTTACATTTTAAGCGATCGGGGTGGGGATTTTGAGATTTTCATGTCCTAACAACATAATTATGGTCAAAACTCACATTACATCACGCCTGTTTCCCCGAAGGGTTAGGCAGATATGTATAAACACATACATTTCACCAGTTATATTTAAGTCCCATTTAATAAGGGGCGAGCTTATTGCCAACAACTGGGCGGCATGCATGTCTATGAACATGAAAGTATACGCTGATATGCTTCATTCTATGCTGAGTAAGAACTCGTAGGGAAAAGTAGAAATCGATGTTACCATATAAGGCGAAAAGCAATCACTGCTCAGATGCTCGTTAACCTAAGATTTGCTATTAAAGGCGTATCCTATCACAGCATAGAAATCAGACCTGTTACATAAAAGGCATTACTGGTTACAATCTGATGTAATCAATCTGATGCAAGGCAAGCATGGAAAGGTAGTCCTTAAAAGGTTAAAAATTATTTTAAATTAAGTATTAAGTAAGCTCGGTTTTTTGGCCTCGATAAGAAACAAAATCTTATCCTGTTTACGTTGTGAAATCGGAATTATGCCAAAGAATCCAAAACATCCCACTGCTGCGCAAAGGCCCCATGACTTACAGCTCTTTTGATCCAGTGCTAAAGTGGATCATTGGTCGTTTGTTTTGTTCAGCTCGTTCCGCCATTTTCAACGGGGAACTTGACTTTATTTAAATTTTGGGTGTACTATGCGTACGCACACCTTTGCCTAACCCGTAGGGGATTACAGGCGTGATGTTATGTTATTTAAATTTTATTGTATTAAAAAGCCAGGTTTGGATAAACGACCGAAAAACTGTTGTGTTGTTTCTTGTGTGTAACCTACTCAAACTCAAAGCATTTATTTCAATTAAACCATTTACGGGCACTTTTGAACTGTCAAGAAGTCGGTCAGTCAGAAAATATGAAGCTATTTGCCCATTCCAAAGCGTAGGTACCTATGGAGTAGAACGGGCAAGAAACTCCATGGACACTACCTTCTTCTGATTTGTTTATTTTGTACTTGTTATGCTAAAACGATGTATGTTAAGTCGAAGTATTATTGTAATGTTAGTTTTAAGATAAGTATAGATAGTGCCATCCACGAAGACGCGCCCCACTCTTCTTACTAATCGCTAGTGGTTATCGCAAGTTAATTCCGCTAGTGTTTTAGTTTTTTGATACACAATAATTACCCACTAATAAGTAATTACTATGTATCGGCAAAACTAAAACACGAGCGGAATGTTGCACACTTGTACTGTAACCGATTAGGAAGAAGAGTGGGGCGCGTCTTCGTGGATGGCGCTATCTTTACAATTTTTTTTATTTTTATCTACGCTTACTGGCAGATAACATTGTTCTAAACCTATTTCTGTTTTCTCTATAAGTTAATTGTAATTATTATGAAAAATTAAATATCTTTAACCGTAAAAACAAAAAAACTGATCAATAAAACCATAGTAATTAATTGCAATGTTTTTATGACACGCAATGATCAAGACACCTCAATCCATCCACACGCACTGATTTCATTGAGGGCTAAGCAATATAACGCAGTGTTGCGCATTTCATATCACGTAACAAATCGCTGGTCAGTCGAGTGCTATCGTGCAGTGTAACGTAACGCGTCAAGTCAAGTTAACGATGATGACTACGGCATTCAAAGTCTTGATTAATTTATTGTGAGTATTTTTGAAATCATTATTTTGAGGTGCAGTGTAGAACTTTTGTGTTTGTTAATTGATTAAGTTTTAAAATGTGGACAGCAATAAGAAAAATTAAAACTAAAATGAAAATTATGAAAAACTTGAAATAAAGATCACACATCTTTGAAAAGTTTATCCCCATTAATAAAAAAACGAATGATCCTACAAACTTTCTGAGCTTTGCCACGAGCACCATCCAGCACCCTGATTGCGTAACACATTATCAATCACAATTTGAATCATTTTGATGCATATTGCTAATCCAATGCTTCATAAATGTTCGAAATATTTGTTTTCACAAAAACGTAATTAATAACGCAATGAATGTTGTCAAAATTATATCCATTCCTACTGTTAGTGTGGTATGCAATTACCCTGCAGGTTTTAATCAGGGAAGCAAAAAGTTTAAAAAAATGTCCAACATAGTTAAATAGGTACCTACTGGTATTAGTTCGACGTATGTTGATTATCATTATTCTTTCTTTTCTTACCTGACATTGTGTCAGTTTTCAAACCACATATAGGAAGCGAAGTTGATCTCGGAACTCGGTATCAAAACAATTGATACTTAGTTAATGTTAGCAAGGTACTTAACTAGCTTCCTGTCAGAACTGCATACAGGGTGATTGATAATTCGTCGTATTGTATTCTTCGAGCTGCAGTTTCTAACTACCCCTATGGGCTTATGTTTATGAATGTATGTATGTTAGTATTCCTTGAAAGGGTTATACTAAAGCCAGTTTGCATCAAAGACCCCGATGACGTAGGCTGAAACTGGGTTGTATTTGAGTTATAGCAGTTTTGTATGAGTTTTAACGAAAAACTGATTATTGTGAGACATCTACTCAACCCCATGCGGAAGTGTTACTCATGAACGAATTTATCCTTAACAAAAGTCCACCAAAAAGTATCCACAAGAGGTTCCATCCCGTTACCCATGCAATGTTGAGATGATAATTGTAAAATTACCCCGCCCCGAAGTGATATGCAGAGGTGTACAGTCCACCCATATTTCACACCAGTTATGTTGCTAAGGCTCATGTAATAAATGGAAATAGAAAATATTTTATTGTCCAAGTAATATAGTAAGCAGGTTCACAGGTTAGCAGCAAGTTTAGACGACATGAGTAGCTTAAAATACAACCTACTGCTAGGTTACAATATATTATTTGCTAGTCAGCCCCAAACTAGACAGTCTGTTTCTTGATTGAGGCTCGGGGTACGAATTCCAGAGTGGAGGTGATGATGAGCTTATTTTTATTAACTGTAGACAAAACTAGGTTTAGGTTAGGTAACCGTTTTGAGAGCAGTGTTGGTGATAATTAAATACACAAAGTGCCTGCTTGGGTTCGATCTCACTACCTAACTCGTATGTCAGGGCCGATACAACTGGGCCACCACTGCTCTACGAGGTCCTATTAGCCGTTGGTAAACAAATTATTCATTCCGAAGTAAACTTTTCTTGGGATTAAAATTGTTTGATGAGTTTTTCCTGTTTAACTAAAGTGAGAAGACGAGAAGAATAATGGGAATACGACGTCTTTTTTTGAGGATGTGATTCGAAAATGATGTGATTTATAAACAAATCATTATTGTTGAAAACCATTGATGTTCTCTCACATTCATTTTTATGTACTACAGAAGATGTAGGTAAAGCAAAGGATTTTTGTAGCTTCTTATCTTTTCAGTTTTTATGAAGTGGTTTCTTTTTACTAGACTACATTGTCCCACTCCTGGACAGAGGCCTCCCTCCACTCCTCCTATCTTCCGCGAGCCCGCGCGTCCTTCCAGTTTTGACGGAACCTATCCAGCTCTTCCCGCCATCTCCTACGTGGTCTGCCGCTGTGCTATTTGGGCCCACAGTTTGTCCTGAAGAGGTTAATTAGCTTATTTTTTTGCAGGAAATGGCAACATATTATTATTGTACTATTAAATCTATTGTTATCAAGTAAACACAATTTCTATTTTGTTTGCTAACAACTGTTGTAATTGTGGTGGAGCAACTTTCTTATCTTTCCGCTAAATTGAAGAAATTCAATAACAAAATCCTGTTGATTGGTAGCGAAAATAACTTTAACTGGCTAATTCTTAACAGAGCAACATGCTAATACAGAAATAATTTTCCCTGACTTTACATAGCAGATGTTGGAAGACCCAGATCTTCTTAGTTACTCTCAGGCCACGTTCACACGGCGACCATTCGATTCGATTTTTTCACGTATACGGTTTTACCGTATACGATGCAATCGTTCACACGGCAACCATTCGATTCGATTTTTTCATGTATATGCATGGGCAAGTCGTGTGAACGAGACAACTTGAACATAAGCGCCACTGCGTGTCGTGTTCGATAAAATCGTTTCGAGACGCGGCGTTCCAGTGACAACTTCGCACGGTACCTATACGTTAAAATATATTTCTCGAACACGGGATTTTCCCGTATGAACGCCGTGTGAACAATTTTTAAGTTTTCATATATATATTCTGTTGTCACTACTCTATTCGATAAAATCTCGTATACGGTATACGGGAAAATAATCGCCGTGTGAACGTGGCCTCATTTTCCTCAACCCTTTTTTGTAATGAAAATGTGTTGTCCTTTGCCCAGCATAAACTTCTGGTTTCGATTACCAGGTAGGGCAACGTGATATTGTAATTTCTCAGTAGCAACCCGGAATCTGGATTTGTGCCCGCTTGATGCCAATATAGGCTCGCGCCTATTACATGAGACTTATTTATAAACAGCGGAATGTGGGTGGGGGTAACTACTATAGGTACACGTCTGCCTAAACTATCGGGGATTACAAGCGTCATGTTATATTATGTTTATAACGACTTGAACAATATTTCATTAATTAGAACAATACAATTTTAATATTAGTTTTCCAAAAGTAGCGTGTGCAATAAGCGATTGGATTCGCGTTTCAATTGGTGCGTGTCGATAATTATTTCAATCAAGAATATTTACTTGTAGACCGTACTTCATATGTCATTCATTCAATATGGATGAAGCGTACTTGCTTTTCTTTTTCAATACACGATAAATAATCAGTTCATATTATTCCGTTAGTTGGTTATATGTAACACTTACTTGCTTGATAAAATCTGTCATGAAACTCAAAAGTCTAGGTTTCTTTTAAAATTCAGACAATTTGGATTTCAGTGTGGTACCTACATAGTACATTAGTGATACTAACAACCTCAATATTTATATCCGATATTTATAACGCAAGACATGTCCGATATTATAGAATTCTAAGAGGTGACACATCTTTATGAAGCAGATGCAGCATCCTAAATGTTGCCCTCACATGTCTCGTCAGATAGTTTTGGTGTTCCTTCGATGTCACATATTTGTGCTGCTACTTGTATACGCTTTCCACAAATGATCACATATATTTGCCGTCATATACTTATAATGGATGAATCATAAAATCAGACATTATTACCGAGCTGTCCAAGTAATATCTTTATGGTCTTGTATATGGGGAAGTATACTATTTACTACAAATTTAACCAATTTTTTTTCTCCATTCTTTTCACAGAATAGCAGTAAACATACAACACATTCGGTCATGGTGAGTCAAACAAATTATTTTTATTGTGAATCGATTGATACGCTCCGAATACGTGTTTAATCGGAATTTTAACGAGCGAGCAATATGCGGACTATAAGCACTACTGTGAATCATAAAGTTCTATATCTCTCAGGCGTTTAGAACAGTTTTAAGTAAATCATTTGTTATTGCTGGTTTTAATAAGGTCGAAGGTAGGCTGAAGTGGGAATTGGCCGGGCACGTCTCACGAATGCACCCGTAGAGATGGGCATAGATCGTCACTCACACATGCGTACGTATAGTTAGCGCCACGAAATATGAGACCTGACCCCGCCTCCCGCGCTCTTTCCGCCGCCCCTATAACGTCCGGTCCCGTCCCGCGCTCAGACCTCATACCGCTAAAGAGACCTAAAATCGTATACTGCGCAAGTCAAAGCACGTGGTGTGTCAAGTCTCATCTTTCGCAGCACGCATTGTACCAAGTGTGTGAGTCTCTCAGCGAGTACTCTGCCCGCCAAGCGAGCGTCGCTGTGAAAGTACTCTGATAGCTTTTGTCACTGCGACAAACGGGTACTCGCGGCGGTTTGAACTGTCAGAGATCAACTATTTATTATATGTATATCTTTTGTCACTGCGACAAACGGGTACTCGCGGCGGTTTGAACTGTCAGAGATCAACTATTTATTATATGTATATCTTTTGTCACTGCGACAAACGGGTACTCGCGGCGGTTTGAACTGTCAGAGATCAACTATTTATTATATGTATATCTTTTGTCACTGCGACAAACGGGTACTCGCGGCGGTTTGAACTGTCAGAGATCAACTATTTATTATATGTATATCTTTTGTCACTGCGACAAACGGGTACTCGCGGCGGTTTGAACTGTCAGAGATCAACTATTTATTATATGTATATCTTTTGTCACTGCGACAAACGGGTACTCGCGGCGGTTTGAACTGTCAGAGATCAACTATTTATTATATGTATATCTTTTGTCACTGCGACAAACGGGTACTCGCGGCGGTTTGAACTGTCAGAGATCAACTATTTATTATATGTATATCTTTTGTCACTGCGACAAACGGGTACTCGCGGCGGTTTGAACTGTCAGAGATCAACTATTTATTATATGTATATCTTTTGTCACTGCGACAAACGGGTACTCGCGGCGGTTTGAACTGTCAGAGATCAACTATTTATTATATGTATATCTTTTGCTTACACCAGACCTACAATATTTTGTACGTTTCTCGAGCGAGATTATCGTTGATAGCTAGTCGCTTCCTCGTCGGCGATGGAACAGGTGCCTTCAGGGAAATCTTTAAAACGGATTAAAAATCTGGTATTTTTTTTTTTTTTTATTATTATACTGAAATAATCAAATTGCTGTAACTTTCAAAAATAAAAACTTGTTTAATTTAATCAGAAAATCAATCTTAGTTTATGAAGCGTTCCTTTCTTAGAAATCACGACGTTATCGATTTTTATTATGACTGAAAACTCAATGTACGGAAAACCCCAATTAATATTTACGAAGGCGTATGATGGGAAAACCCAAAGTAGGTATATTTAATATCGCGTTAGTTTAAAATAAAGCAGAATGATGAACGATATGCCTTGTTCATGACTTGGAAAATAGGCTACTTAGTTGACAATAAGAAAAATACCAATTTTGTATTGTAGAGTGGTTGTGAGCTGAAAAAAAAAACACAATAAAAGTTTTTGTAAAAGATTTTAGATTTATTAATATTTTTGAGAAATAAATGCGTAAAAATAAAGCCTTTGGCACGTGACATTGAATGCGAATCAGACCGCGACACGTCACTAATTCCAGACGACAGTTGCAAATGGTAAACAAACTTTATGGGTCAGACATAAAGTTGCATATTACCAGTAGACGTGCAAAAGGAATGGTCTTGAAATGAACAACACTGGTTGGTAGTGCGTCCTTCTCGAACAATGTGGCAGTTCATTAGTGCCGTGCTGACTACCGGTGTATAATTATTTAAGTATCAGTCATGGAGGTTATTTTAAACATTCACTCACTCTGCCTAGCCTTGACCCATTTTATTTGGGGTGGGTTCTTCGTCATTCGTTATTGATGGAGAGTGTATAACTGACATGATATTGTTTGAAAGATTGATTCGAGTAAATCTGTTTGAGATCAGTAACTATAACTGTTCCAAAGATAAATAGGTCATTGTTGCTGCACTGGCTGACATCATTACGTCAACGCCGGCTTCAGCGACAGCCGTCGCTCAGCTTAATGCTAAGACTCTCAGATCTCGCAGTCTTGGCATTAAGCTGAGCAATGCCGTTTTGCGTAGATGTGACGCATGTTTTCTCCCAAATTGTTATTTTGTTTGTACTTTTTGTTATGGGTCATGTTTGCCGCAAATAAACGTATTTTCTTTCTTTGTTGTGTTACATTATAATTTTGTGTAAAAAAAAATGAGTTCGATCCAAAAGCCTGTAAATTCAAAAATTTCAAACAATAACCAAAGCTCATCCTTAATTATCTCATTCCAGTCCTCTAGAAGATATGATCCAAACAGAACTGAAAGCAGCCTACAAATCCGGTGAAATTCACGAAAGTCAGGAAGCACCAATAACGTTGGAGAAAATAAAGATCAAGTTGAGAGAGAGTGAGATCTTCAACTGGGAGGACCCTACCCTCACTGATAGAGAGAAGAAGGAAATGAGCAAGCTGTTCGACGCTGTTGAGATTATGGTAAGGGGAATGTGCGCTTTTACAATAATCCTAACATGACGATATTATCGTGGACGTCCACGTCCGTAAAATACGTGAACGTTATATCGTCATCCGTTTTCCCAAAAGGTTCATTAGAAAACCAGCGTCAGACAGCATCTGTCTGGCATTAATGCTGAAATGAGCCTTTTTTGGCGCAGCTGTGAGGCACACACTATTGTCGCCTGAAACATTTTTATTTTATTAATTTTGTATTTTGTGTTTCACGAACTGTGTCCAAACAAACTCTTTTTCTTTCTTTCTTTCTTATCGTGGACGGAAATTTAAAAGCGTATTCATATAATTCTATAGAATTTACTTCACTGTGTTATCGTGATGCTGTGACGTGGACGTCTGGCGTGCGTGTATGAACGTAAACGAGGCAAAAGGTGTATGTGAGGATCGTAGCAGGTGACGTTCTGTAGTTTCTGCCTACCCCCATGGAAAGAAGACGTGAATTTATGTATGTATGTATGTACAGACGCCAGCACATCAACCTACTATAATCTGTCAAATTTCTTTAATAAATTTTCAACTTTATCGCTAAAGCATAAGGTTCAACGTTGATTGGGAAAATTTGACAGTTTCGGGTAGCTTGATGTGCTGGCGTCTGTACATTGTATACCTCAAGTGAACCGGCAATCGTAGCGTAGTGGACCAATGACCTTAAAAAGGCGGTTGAGTCTATAGAAAAGTGGAGAACTGTATGTGTATATTCAGGAAAGGCTAATGTCCAGAAGTGGCCAGCAATAGGCTGAGTTGAAAACTACACTTGCGTGCAATAAAACTGACCCACCCCATGCTCTTCGATTTGAAACAATATAATTCAAGAAGTTTTACTAACAATAACCTAATATATTGTATGTTAAAACCTTTCTGAAAGTATGTAGATTACATTAGTGAAAGAATTATCAAAACAGATTCATTAGTTTTTGAGAAAATCTCGAACTTATAAATATGGGGTTGAATAAAGAAGCTCCATTTTTTTTGAAGCCCGTTAAAAAAATCAAGTTCAATTTTGATTAAACAAACAGAAATACACAAATTTTTATGTTTGTTAAGTTCATTGACAAAAAAAGTCACACACTTTTTCCGAGCAAAAGTGAGTAATGGGGACATCTGAAGAATCGAGTCGATCTTATCAAGAATATTGCTTTGAACAAAATATAGTGTATGTTCAAATAAACTGTACCTTACCTACCTTCACATAGTATAAAATAATAAATTATATTCATTACGATTTTTGTGATATCGTGTCTCAAATGGAGAGCATGGGGTGGGCCAATTTTTTTGCACGCAAGTGTATATTCAATTGGTGGTTAGGTTTAATGTAACACATCGTTCTGCGCCTTTCACGGCACCAATAGATGGATATCTTTAACGGAAACTACACGGTACATACATTCTTATATTTCTTATCGATGCGAAATAACTTAACGCTAAGCAAAATCTAAAGAAGTTAACCAAACGTTACGCAAATGTTTAGGCAAACATTAGTAGTTACCAGAATTGGAGTTAGGCTGCGTTCAGACAACACGCGCCCGCTAAGCGCACGCCACGCGCGTCAGCACCCACGTCTAAACTCGCTTTGAAATTTGCGCGTGCTGAGCGCGGGCGTGTAGGGCGCGTGTTGTCTGAACGCAGCCTTATAGTGATACTAAAAAAAAACTGTAATTGAGAGTATTTGAGAGTTATTTCGTACAAAACGTCTCATTACAGAGCGAGCTGCCTTTAGATAAAGCTAAAACCGTCTAGTCGTTTTTGTTTTAAAACTTTATTCCGACAAATGTAAAGTTAGCAGTTAGTAGCAGCCCGGAGTCTCAGATTTGTGCCCGGTTGATAGCAATAGGTTCGCCCATAGATATAGATAGACCTAGATAACGCATGTATCACGATCTGTTTGAAAACCAAGCGTACCATTTTTTTACTACCTATTATGACGTCACAAACACTATTTAGTGATGGGAAAATCAAATGGATTCAAAGACGCCGGCCGCGTGCGGCACCCGTCTCGCCCCACCCCCGGGGCCTAGCGCCAGCGCTTACGCTCACCCAGCCAGCAGTACTAAGAACTGAGCGCGAATTTTGCGGCTTACGATTTTTGTACGTAAGCTGGGCACGCGAAGTAGTTGCTCTTGCGTTATCTAGTTGTATCTATATCTGTGGTTCGCCCCCTATTACATGGGACTCAACATAATTAGCGAAATGCTACAATACTATACTAGAATAGGTGCATCTCTGTCTAAAAACAAAAATGATCAACTTTCTATTAGGAACTTTAGTTAACATAACATAAAATCACAGGTCAGGCAGAGGTGTACTTATAGTACACCTACATGTGTCCAGTTATATTTATGTCCCATGTAATACGGGGCGAACCTATTGCCATCAAACGGGCACAAATCTAGACTCCGTGCCACTACTGAGAAAATCTTGATAGAAAACTCCATAAGGGAATCGAACCCAGGACCTCGATCGTGCTCAGCAGTAGCGCTTGCGGCCACTAGACGGACGAGGAAGTCGTTTGTAATAAAGGCTCGATTTGTATGTGAGGAGACGGCAAAATAGTAAACTACCACCTACTAAACTTCAATTCTCTTAGATGAAGTTAAGATAAGGTTTGTCACAAGGGTTGTCCGTAGCTAATAAACTACTAAAGTTGTTTTCCAACAAATGTCATGAGTCATGACACATGAAAAATAATATAAACCATTGAATAATATGTATAATAAAACGTATAATGTAAACATTACAGGTAAGTTCCCGTAACCGTCAGCCGTCTTCGGTTCAGAACATGTTCTCATCCTTACGTCTGGTCGAGAGAGTGGTCAAGAAGCAACTGAAGGAGGGACAGATATCCGAGGTGCTCGCTGGCAAGTTCAGCTGGGATAAATTGTGAGTTCTACAATATATTAGTCCTGTATCGACTGGTTTTTCATCAGTGCTGTGGGAAAAGCTAAAACAAGCCAAAAACCCTAATATCTGGGTCAGTTTCTACGAAAGCGGAGAGGAGAGGTCTTATAAAGAACCAACAGGCTATGTATTGCATTAAAGCTAGGCGGTAAAATGGAAAACAATAAAATCCTATTGGTAGTTCGACACATCGCACCATCGGTGGAACAAAGGCACAAGTAACAAAAAATCTGAAAATGAGTTAAGTATGCCAAGCATAAAAACTCGATATTATTCTACAAAAATCATAAAAGTCTCTAGTGAAAAATTACAAAACGTTCAGTTGGTTGTGCCCTTGTTCCACCGATGATGCGACATGTCTCCGCTAAGGTCTGCCTTTATTGGATTTGCGTCATTTACCAATCCCAAGAGGATTAAGAAAGATGGTATTTTATTCAAGGGAGCGCAGTTGGTGGAATAGCATAATCAGCCTATAATGTTCCCACTGCTGGGACACAGGTCTCCTCTTTTCGAGGAAGGAGTGGGCTGTAATCTACCACGCGGGTTCAGTACGGGTTGGTAGTTACATGTCACATGTCTTCGAATTTTTGGTTCTAGGACATGCCCGTTTCCTCACGATGTTTTCCTTCACCGTTTTTGAGAGCAGTGGTCATGAAATGATTTACACAAAGTAAAGTTACCTGGCTGGGTTCGAACCCACGACCTACAACCCGTAAGCCGAGGCCGTTACCACTGGGCGACCACTGCTTTGTTGGTGGAATGCCTTTTTTTTAACGTGGAGAAATGCTCATGCATTCTGCACTACCACGGGGAGATAGTGCAGTTATGTGGGACTCTAACCCACTAAAACTCCACGGCGTCCTCCTCTGCCGCTTACGCCTGCCTTATATTTTTCTCATGATTGCGTGTCCGAAACCAAATTAACCGGTTGAATGCCGTAATTACAGAAACAATTAAAAAGCCATTGTGTCTCGCGTGGATCTACGTTCCGGATACGAAGGGTTAAACCATTTCAATCGCAAATACATGCCAAATACAGGGGGATCAGTCCCCGTTCTATCTCTATACCCTTGCTCTCCAGTGGAACAAATACAGCTTGATGTTATTATTATTCTTTAAGTACAGGATACTTACGCCCGCGCCTTGCTATTCACTCCACTTCTCGTAGACCGCAACCCTCAATATCCGTGTAGCGTTTACTACAAACCATTTATAATTTCACCGAGTAATTGCTTACGAAACTCTTTGTTCCCAGATCAAACCGACAACGGCGGGACCAACCACTGTTCACATTGGACAAAAATACTAACATGAGAAATTTTAATTTCTACTAATATATCAATATTTAATAAGGGTTAAACTTAAGCTAGCGCTACTAGGTTCTTTTGGTGCGTGGCCAAAATCGGAACTGACGCCGCCATATTGTTTCTGAAGTGAAGACTTTTTTAGGTGCGCTTTGCGCTCTTTCTGATTTGCGACAACATAACGTGACGCTGAATCGGGTATACGCGGCTGCAGTCGGTCGGTGACGCTGGATCGCGTATATTCGGCGCTGAAACGCGTATACTCGGTTCTACTCGTCATCAGCTACGTTTACTGTAAGTTTTCACTTACATCGTGTAGTCATAAGCACACACCCTCTTTTTCTAATAAATAATAATAATTTGCCCGTATTGAGTCACTGCAGGGCAAAAGCTTCCCTTTTATTTTTCGAGCCAATATGGGCCAATAAATACATACTTTTTCTAATGCATTACACAAAACAATTGCACACGTTTACCAACAGCGCCCTTGTCAACGTCATTTGAGTGCCAAAAGATCCATGTAACAGTGTAAGTTATATCGGTCGTCCGGAAGGCGGTCGATACGCCATCTTAGTTGGCAGTTTGTAATTATTTATCAATTAAGTTATTTTTATTTTTTTAATATTAAAATCGAGATTTTATTTCGTTTTTTTTTTTTTTACATTTTTGAAGCCCCATATTTTGTTACAACATTATTTAAACACAGAAATGCTGAAAGGTGAGCCTTCCTAAAGATTTGAAGAAAACACATGTTTTTCTTTTTTTCAAGACTTTGCGTAAGGGAAAATAAAAAAAAATATGGGTGTGGTTAATTTTTACGCCGCTGCTCAAATACCAGTGTAGTATTTTTATATTTGAAAGAAGTTTCGGTCGGAGATTTAGGCACCGAATTGCATCAATTAGAATATGTTAATAGATTATGTTAATGGTAGATTAACGAATTTAACATGTAACTATAGAAATTGACCAAACGACATTTTTAAACAGTCCGAACTGAGCTATATAGGTTAAATACAGGTTGTTTTTGGTGAGGCGTGTGGGTTGAATGAAAAAACTTTGAGTAGCTGAGCAGAATGGTTAAAGAAACCAGGAACCATGATAATTTTTGGGAGAAATAAAAATGCAGTTTTAGTTTTCTTCAAAATCGAGTACAATATATTTCCTTCTACCATTATGCTCCACTGTTTGTAATTTCGGATTTGACCCTAAAGCATAATTTCAAAACTCCCCCGGGTTCGTATAAGTTAATACGAGTATAACTCGGCTCAGACTGAGTTTCAAACTTTCCCGCGATACTAAAATCGTTTGTTATGGTATTAATAGTCAATTCATTAAACAGAAATAAAATCACACTAATATTATAAAGGCGAAAGTTTGTGAGTGTGTGTGTGCTTCTTTACGCTCAAACGGCTGGACCAATTTTGATAAAATTTTGTATGGAGGTAGCGGACACTCTGGATTAACATATAGGCTACTTTTTATCCCGATATTCCCACGGGATCGAAACGTATGCGGGTGAAACCGCGGGGCGCAGCTAGTAATTAATATTATTTAATTATTTCAAGAAGCTAAGTTCTATGGTGATAGGAATGGATCTATCACAGAACAAGTTCCGATGTAGCTGATGCACTCACTAAAGCAACGCCATACCCAAAACTGGCTTAAAGATGGGGTTGATCTATGTTTAAGGGAGGATGCTGGAATAGTAAATATTAAATACTTCTTAAAGTTTATGAACAAATTGAGACTGTCTTTGATAAAACTGTCATGTCACTGTTTTAAGACTTAACGTACAATAAACGTTGTTAAACTTTCTATTTGAGTTTATAATTACTTTTCCATAATAACTTATCATCACGCCTTTGTTCTGGCGTTTACTGGCTGCCGAGAAAAAAAAAATACACCACTTTTGGTCTTCTGATTGAACTTTGTATATGCCAATAATGTTTGTAGTAGAAGGTTTACCAAAGAATTATTGACCGTATATTTCTTTATTCTGTATGTAAAACGGCGGTTTTACGACCCAAATATCTATAAAATTATTCTAGATTGATGCAATGAGGTGACATAAATGATTTTTATTTTTTGATTGATGTATGATATTTTTTTTACATAATAATATAAAGTGGAATTAAAATATGGGGCGGTTTTTATTTAAATACCTTCGGCACCTACAAGCTCGCTTTCAACGTTTCAAAGTCGATCTTCATCAACAGTCGCTTCATCATCATCTGCCGAGCCTTTTCCCAACTATATTGGGGTCGGCTACAAGTCTAACCGGATGCAGCTGAGCAACAGTATTTTATATAAAGCGACTGCGTATCTTACCTCCACAAGCCAGTTACTGGGTAATACGATACCCCTTGATAAGACTGGTTGTGTGACTTTCGGGCTTCTGAAGACTCGTAACGACTGTTAAAGATTCACGAACGACAGCCGGGACCAACGGCGTAACGTGCTTTCAGACGCACGGATGGGTCTTGGTATGTGCAGATGGTAACCCATCTACGGACCAACCTCGGCAAGCATAGCTTAACCTGATCGACTGACCCGTGCGGCTGTTATTACTTAGCCACAAGCCCACCTCAACAGTCACCTCATGTTATGTCAAATGTCGTCGTTATGCCTTTCATGGGCACGACCTTCATAGTAATAAAGTAGGTACGCGACCAAGAAGAAGTCATCGATCGACCCGCGGTCTGGTTATACCTTTTGACAGAACTTGCTGTATAAAGATGGTTACAATAATAAAGACTAACCTTCTCCTGTTGTGGATGTTCAGCGTTATGTTGCTGTTGTTGTTGCTGCTGCGCGCGCGACGCCGCTAGTGTTGCCAGCTCTGACATGTTCACGTACAGCGCTTGAGGCATTTCTGAGGAGAAAGAATAAATATTATTGGTTGGTTAAACTATAAATTAGAATTACATAATGAAGAAGACATGCCGCGCCGAACTCGAATAAATTGCAACTAGGGCACCAGGTGGCTGAATATGTAAACTAGGTACTGTTATATATCAAAGTAATTCATCAGCAGGTCTACTCCTTAAGCATGAAATCCGTAGTTTCTGCCGAAGTTACGGGCGATACCAACTCCGTCTCACCTACGGACATAAGATTAGTTCGGGGCCCGAACTAAGAATGAATGACAACGTGATTTGGCAGTTGTCCTTACTCTCGATGTGTCTTTGCTCGTCCGAAACACTGAGTTAATCGGGAGTAGGGTTCACTCCGTAGTATGGAACTACTGTCGGACGGGCCCGTTTCTCCGATGACGGACGGAGACTAGGGTCCCTGTTTTAATATGTTTAACATGTATACAGTCCCGTTTTCGTCGGTATACAGCCCAGGTGTTGTGCCCTTCAAAATCGCCTGTGCAAAAGTTGTTTAGCTAGAAGTTCTGCAGGATACAACTGAGTTAAACTGCACGATGACTAACACATGCTACCATCGGTCTGGACAGACCTTAACCTTATGGCCGTTTGAATTATTTATAACATAACAAAATATCACGCCTGAAGTTCCCTGAAGGTGAATGAGAGAGAGAGAGAGGTGTTCTTCAGCACCACACCCACATTTCGCCATTTAATAATTCGCAATACTTAATAAGTACTTCTTATAAATTTATTGAAAAGCGTTCATTTTCACTATTATGCTAATCTGTGAACAGCGTTGTGGTCCACAGTTTTATGTTGTAGGTGTCTGTCGTTCCGTTTGAATAAATAAATAAAAAAATAGAAACTATGTTTTATTACCTACATTCTTTGCAAATAAATGATTTCTGATTCTGATTCTGAAAAAGCATTAGCTTCGCATTCTCGGCGGGCATTATTTCCCTTTTCTCACCAATGGGGGAGTGGGAGTCGAAAAATCACCAAAATCACCTCTCGTAATTAATGGACACTCCCTAAGCCCGCACTGGATTTTCAACGCACTGCTTAGCACCGAGGGTTGAAAATCCAGTACGCGATAAAATCCTACCGAGATATTTTTACGTGCGAACGTGGGCTAAGGTTAGTAGTGTATGGTAACAGAGAGACAAATAGTTACCTTTAGTAAGATGCGGCGGTAAAGACGAGGGTTTGCTCGCCTTGAACTCCTGCTGGCAAGTGTTCGCGTTGCCCGACTTGTTGGGTACGGCCGGACGCTCGAGAGATGAACATCTCTGTGAATATAAATACGAGTAAGTTTACATCAGCCACTAAACATAGACGTAAAAGTTCAAAATGAAAATCCAAGATGGCGGCTGCAAAAATTAAAAATTTGATAATTTTCGTAGCCGCCATCTTGAATTTTCATTTTGACCTCACTATTGGTTTTAGCACCCTCGAAAACCATAAAAACTATGTCTCTCTCTATTCTGTGTAAAAATAGTCGCATGGAGGGGGCATTACGCTTTTTCGTTATGTGACGACTTCTCCAAGTTTACTCCTAGCGCAAGCTCCATTAAAGAACTTCGTTCCAATTAAGTTTACTGTCCAAAAATTGCACCATAATACAAGGTGGCAGGGACATCGGCGCGCAAACTGTAAGCATGAAGTCAGCACATAAAAATCAGGTGTTTCATAGGAAAGTGCATTAACTAAGCGGTCAAAATGTATGGAACAGCATTTTTTTTTTTTTTAATAGTCTACGAAACTATCAAAGCTCAGAATCATGTACTGAATCCATGGTAACAGGTTGGACGTCGATATCTCTGCCACCCTGTATACATTAATACACTAGTCCTCACACTAGGATATTCCATAAGTTAATAACAGTAATATGCAAAACAATAACACAAAACGAGATAAAATGAGAAATGATGAACAGAAATCTTAATAAAACGAGAACAAAGTACACTGTGATTTTGACATTGATGCAAAATCAGAGTTAAATAAGCATGAAGGTGTGCACACAACTCACAGTGGGCAGCGGCGGGCGCGCGTATATCTGCGCGTCGCGCGGCGCCGCCACCGCCTGCTCCGACGAGAACGTGTGCGCGCTCAGCGCCGCGCGCGCGTGCCCGCGCTCGTACGCTGCGGGCAGGTGGCGAGTGTTACAAGTGGAATGAAATTCAGTGTGAGAAAGAGATGAAGCTATACATAATGAGAAGCTCCATCTCTTTCTCACACTGAAGTAATATTAAAATAATACTGCAACAATTTCGATTGCGACAAGGCAAGATCTAAGGGGCTTATTTAATCATAGTTAAGTGACGTTTAAACGTCAAAAATGTAGGTTAAACAGTCGCAAATCACTACTTAACTTAAGCAACATTTATGAATAAAGGTGTAAATTGTTAAATTAAAATCTAAGTTTACGATAGGTAATCAACTCAAAGCAATGAATGTTGTAACGTAATGAGACTGGTGATTCTTGGCACTTTCCAACTGCCTTTTACTTCGGAATTTTTCCCTGTCACGATCACCAATCTCAAATTAATGAACGAAAGCAATTATTTGTTACGTTCAGGAATCGACCCCATAACTTCAAGCGTTGAACCGGACTTTCATAAGCCTAACAAATGAAAAAGTCATTATACCCGCAGAAATAGTGTGAGGCCTGCCACTCATGATGGCGGAAGCTGCCCTCTCAAATTGTGCTGTGTCCTTTAGATCTGGCCAGGTTGCCGATGCTGTAATAAAATAAATAATTGGGGTATGGGCAGGAAAATGATGATGATGTAGCTTGGGGGGCCCGATTGCTACACCCCCCCCCCCTCCCAAGTTACAAGGTACACAGCTGATATAGCGGTAGCTACGCCCTCGTATGTCTACAAAAAACTAGTGTTTAGATAGATTCTCACCTGCATTGCTGATGACGTCATGCACGTCGTCGGACTGGTCGTCATCGATATGACTCTTCGCCTGAGTTATACATTCGCTGCTAACGCTCTGATTGTCTGAACCCTGGAATGTTATTGGTAAATTATATTAATATTTTTACTAATTATTTTGTTTGCAATGACCTGATCTGTTGGTTTTAATAAAGTCAAATACTTCATGAAAATTCGATATTTGGACATGTTTTTAGACAACACATTTTTATCGAAATCATTCGATCAATTAAATTAAAAGACTAAGTACAATCATTCAATCAACTCTACAACTACAATCTCATGGAATATAAATCATATAAAATGCAAAATAAAAGAAATTGCTTTAATCTTTAATCTTACCTTTATCACATCAAAACAATATTATCCTCAGAGTTCAAGAATGTGCAAGACGGTCTACTTTGTACAAATCTCACCGTGGAAAGGAGAATGCCATGGGACCGTACCAACTTGCGAGGGAGCGTGTCTCAACCAAATGTAGTTCATAAAATTACTCCTATTTTTTAAATTCGATTACGTTTTTGTTATGAAAAAGATTCCCGGATTTCGGATATCAAAAATAAAAGTATTTTTATTTAATTTTGTGCTTATTTTCTCTTATGTCACTGCCATTGCACTTCATTTCCGAATGTTGCTACTACGTAAAAAATATAGTTACATGCCAACAATTATTTAAATGAAGAAGATAATTTGTAAGCACCTACCGACATGCGACAACGATTTACTATAATATTAGGCATATTTTTAGGTGTTTCAAAAATCTTTAGGTCACGCGTTGCGTCGCGTCGTATTAATTTAAATTATTAGTTTCGAATACATTTGAAGCATTTAAAGAAAAGAGGACCCATTACAAAAAAAAGAAATCGTTTTATTGTGACGTATTGCATATTTTGTTCTGTTGCGCCGTCACGGATGATGTTACTTTCAATATTGGTTTCATCTGAACTATTTAAATATAATTAAAATCCTAACTAACGAAAACGTTCAGGTGCTTTTTCCATAACGTAGTCTTTGTGTGATAATCCTTAGCGATGCCGCCGTCATTCATCATCACCGTTCATTCATCATTTTCTTGAACGTAACCTCAAAATATTAAGTAGGTAAATTGTAAATAAATACGAATTGCGGGAATCCATGTAAAAATAGATAGCAATAATAGAAAGGCATTAAATTCTCCTCCAAATACACTACTAAAATACTACGGTTTGGTTGTGACCGCGGACTTTTCGTTGGTACAGGGCACCCTATATTTGACGGCATTCTCCTTTAGGTGAAACAGAATAAATTGGCTGCTATGGTTACCAAAATACCAACAGATTAAACCGCCAGACCGTTGAGTAAATTCCCAGCCTGAACCTCTTATCCAGGGCCAGCTTGGGGCGTTTTAGGTTATTCATTTTGATTTTTTTTAATAATAACTGAGGTACCATTTAATTTCGTGAACGCAGTACATCTTGGCAACAAATGACAGCGCGGTTACTGTTTGAAAAGACCATTAACGTGAATAAAATATAATTTTTAGATTAGTAGTCCTCAACAAATGCTAGTAAGGACATGGATCTTATCGGTAAAATCTCATGTACCTGAGAAAAAATTATTATTTATTAAAAAAAAAAAAAAGTTATAAGTATTTTTGTAGTTTGTATTTAAGCAGCGTGCCAAAACACACTGATCAGACTGTGTCCCTAGGTATTTACATTGTCAACGTAGAGCGAGCGGCGCAGGAGCGCGTCCTGCGAGCGGAAGCCGGAGTCGGCGCTGCACACGCTGGCCAGGCGCGCCGCGGGCTAGGGGGAGAGGGCTACATAGTGAGGTGGAAGCGAAAGCTGGTATCAAATAAAATGTGGATGAAAAAGCAAAACTCTTCTGATCTTAGAAAAACTGTTTACTACATTTCTAACTTGCATTCTTAACAGTTGGAAAATGTCTGCAGCAATTTAATAAGGTAAGATAAATAATTCGTTGTATAAATAAATTATCTAAATAATAAATAAAGCTACTCTTAAATTTTTGTGATATTAAATTATTAATACATGAAAAAATTATTAATCAGCGCCATCTCTGAGTCAATCGTATAATAAAGGTTTCAAGTATAATTATTATTTAAGTATAATCAAGATTTTTAAATTCCGGATGTATTAAGTGAAGCTAATGATACTGTCGCCAGGCGATAAACATTTTATACGAACATTTTCCAACTGTCAAACTGGAGGAGCAATCTAAAATTTTCTGAGGCAAGTTCTAACTTCTCGTTCACTTCAAAAGTCTTACAACTACTACTAAGTAATAAAAATACTAATAATTACTTCTACAAATACAAATCTATCACTCCACACTACACAGAAATGGTACTCATGTAAACACATAGTATTTTTGTATCACCAAGCGACGCGCGCTTTACTTCTGGTTACCAATTGTGCAAACACGCTGTGAATGTGTGTGTAAGCGTAGGTGCTCTCGGTACCGTCCGAGACAATGGCGAAGTCGGAAATGTGTGTTATGTGCTGACGCTACCCGTCTTCACGCACATCCACAGCGTATTTGTATACTTGGTAACCACAAGAAAGGCGCGCGTCGCGTCGTGAGACAAAAATACAGTACCTGTGACAGACAGTGTTGTGAGTCGCTGTTGGGCGCGGGAATGGTGCCAGAGGATGACGCGTTGGATATCGGAGTGGAGCAGCTCACTGTGGAGCCTGATACACCTGGAAAGAAAGTCATGTTATGAAGTTACGTTTGGGAAGAAAGATAGTACAAATCGATGGCTCACAGAACGCATTTTTAGGGCGGGCACAGACTTGGCAAAGCGCAGTAAAGCGCGGTTTTTCTTGCCAAACAAATATAAACATTGTGTCTTACTAAAATAAAGTCGAAAAAATATAACTTCAACACGGGCAAAATTTTTCAGTTTTGCCCGTGTTGAGGCTATCTCGGAATAAAGGTAGTTTATTGAATTTCAACTTTATTTCAATTTACTCATGGAACATATTGGCTTGCCTGTGAAAATCTCGTTCCATTGCGCCTCACACTATTAGACGCGTAAAGTGCATCAAAGCTAATTTTTTTTTTTTTTTTTGCGTGATATTCTAATGCAGGATCATTCTTCTGGGGACAATACTTTATGTCGCCCACTGCACTTACCATGCTGCTGGTCGGAACTCTGCGAGTTCAGCGAGGATATGGACGTGAGCGAGGACTTGCGGCTCCCGAGGCGGGAGGACGTGGACGGAGAGTGCGGCGCGGACCCGCTCTCTGCCCAGCCGGAGTAACACGACTTTATGTCGCATATCACCTAGAAATGTGATGATGGCGGATAACTTTGAGTTCAAAAGCGTAACATGATCAAAATTCTACTTTTTAATTCTAATATCAAGCAAGGAATGAGCTCTTTATGAACGTAAAAACACCAATTCCTTCATACGTAAGATACCATGATACTGTTAGTTGATACAGCTTAATTTCATAAATTAAAGGTCAGGAATCCTTGTAGGAACCTAATCTGGTTGGCACTAAGCAGATCTACCATCTAATAAAATCTAGGCAATATAAGAACAGTGGATTACGGCCCACTCCCTCTCACTGAGAGGAGGCCAGCAGTGGGAACATTATAGGCTTATTATGTTATGTATGTTATAAGAACAGTGTAATCTAACAATCACCTGTAAGCTGGCAGCAGGTAATGTCCTAGGTTCGGCTGTGTGTCTGATGAGCTGCTCGGTACCTTCCTGTAGGTGACCAACCTCCGCTAGCATTGCCACTTCAGATTCCTGCAAACATTGGTTAATGCATTTTTTTAGCGTCTGTAAAGAAATGTACCACCATCTCTTTTCCGAGTTTAACGGAAAAACGATGAAGAGATTGTTTCTGAAAGACCTATCTCAGTAAGATAAAAAACCGGCCAAGTGCGAGTCGGACTCGCACAAGAAGGGTTCCGTACCACCGTACAATATTTAACACTACATATATTTAAAAAAATCACGTCTGTTGTATGGGAGCCCCCATTTATTTTATTTTAATTTATTTTTAAAGTGAATATACAACTAAATATTCTGTGAATATTTCAAGCGTCCATCTGTTGCCGTTATTAATATCGAGCAAATAACGGCAAAAAATCACGTTTGTTGTATGGAAGCCCCCCTTAAATATTTATTTTATTCTGTTTTTAGTATTTGTTCTTATAGTGGCAACAGAAATACATCATCTGTGAAAATTTCAACTGTCTAGCTATCACGGTTCATGAGATCTATACACCCTGGTGACAGACAGACAGACGGACAGTGGAGTCTTTGTAATAGGGTCCCGTTTTTACCCTTTGGGTACGGAACCCTAAAAAGTACATCAGGAGAACAAAATGGCTATAGCGTTCCTAATGTTGGCAGTACGTGGACAGAAAAATGATAAGTTTCAGGGCAGTGCACATGGAGTCAAACAATGGAGTGTGCTGAGTACGACTGTACAGTGACATACTCACCACTACGGGGTTCAGCAACGACACGAAGTGACAGAAGCGGCTTCGTTCCTCGATGAGCGCGGCCTTCACCGCCTTCTCCTCCATGTCTTCCAACTGCTGCTTGCGTTCTTGTATGTCCTGGAAGAAGAGACTTCTTGTTAAAATATACTTTGAGCGGTTTAATTTACATTGTCTTAGAAGTGCGGTAGGTACAGGGAAAAGGCTAGGCAGATGACGACAACTGTTGAGGTAAGTAAACAACATCTCTCATCATTTAAATATTTAATCGAATAGTTGTTTACCTTTTAATAAGAATTTTGTACATACCTATAAGTGATGTACATAGTATTGAAGACTCGTGATTACCTAGTGTTACTATCATTGTAAAAATGTCGTTGGTATGCCTTGCCTAATAAATAATTGAGAGACTAGAGAGAGAGAGAGTATTATATTATATTCTATTCTAATAATATTAATAATCTCCCACCTGCATGCATACGTCAGCACGTCGCTTAGCATCAGGCGGCGCTCTCCTCGCCTTTCTCGCGTGCCTCTGCGCCTCAGTGACTCGACGCCTGAGTTCTGCTCGAGCACGCTTGCATTCTCGAGCATGCTCGCGGCTTAGCGCGCCGGTTGAGCAGGCGCCGCGGCGCCATTCGTCTGCTCGCTCCGACAGTGGTGTTATTAGCGTGTCCATTAGGGCGCTAGAAAAAAGATATTCAAGACTATTACCCCAGAAGATGATGGGACGAGCTTGACGCCTACAGACAAGTAAGTATTGGTCCAAATTAGCTCAAGACAGAGAGGAGTGGATGGGAGAAAGGGAGGCCTTTGTCCTGCATTGGTACAACATAGGCTAAAAATAATAATAACACATTGAACACAGTTAGTAGGTTTATTTAGATACATTGAAAGATATTGCACCCAACATGTTTTGACTCTGAATGTGTAGTAAAAGTTAGCCTTGTGTATAAAGCTCTTTTGGTTTATTTATTTATAACTAAAAGTTAGGTAAAAATATATTTTTTAGTTACGAACTTGCGAGGCTGTATTGTAGGTTCCTAGTACAACTTAACGAAGATTCCAAAAGGAGACAGCTCCTTTTGAAATCTTTTTTATGTTTTCCCGGTACACGCGGGATCACGGATACATGTGTGGGCGTGATGTTTTGTTGTAAGTACTATCTAGAGAATAAGTAAACTGACTTATTTTGAAAGTGATATTCATAAGTATATGAGTAATTTATTGAAGGAACTTTTAAATCAATCCTCAAATATGACATCCTTCTCTCAACGTTCAGCACGCTAATTGCCTAACAAACTTTCAATCACAATCTGAATAATTTTGTAGGATATTGCTAATCCATTGCTTCATCTGCTCGAAGAATATGTCTGCTCAACAAAGTAAATAACGCAATGAATGTTGTTAGTGTGTTACGCAATTACTCCGTTGTATTTATGTTAAAAAAATATGAGAGGTCTACTTCAGTGCAGTTTCCTGTAACCGCTATTAATAACCCATTTTATCCCTAAACGTAAAGAAATACCTCATACTGTTCTACTGCAGCTTCGAAAACCCATTGTATATAAATAACCTGGAGGACAACGTTTAAGTGCAATCATACAACATACGCGAGGTCAAGCCATACAGCAGATAGAATATCCCAACGGTATGTTCGCAACTGGACAGGAAAAAGCAAAGGTTATTGTTATATCTACAGTTCAAGTGGATCCTTGATGCTTTGTATGCGAAAAAGTTGAGTCATTTTGTATAATTACCGACTTCAAAAAAAAGGAGGTTTTCAATTCGACACGAGTATGTATGTAATATTATTGGAACTGCATTATATTCCCACATGACAATCTATTAGGGCTTCCAAACAAATATACAAAATTATATATTATGTATGTTTGTCCACGCATTTCTCCGCAACTATTAATCGGATCGTGACCATTTTTTTTATTGGCTTACAATTACTTCAACTTAGGGAACAGTGCAAGTTTCATCAAAAACGATTAAGTAATTTTCAAGATATGGTCTAATACGTGTAAGTGTGACGGCCTGGCTTAATGATACGAGCTACGGAATGTAGTGTCAAAGGGAAAACATCTCAAATCCTTGGTCAAATTCTAGTGCAATATTTACAAAAAAACTATTACCTACTTATTACAAACAAATATTCCAGTTATTACTTAAAACAAAAATGAAATCGACTTCAAAAAGAAATTAACTCAAAATTATGAAATAACTTTAATTTCGGAAGTAGGTAATTACACCAGTTAAGAGGTACATACCGCGCGGGTTTCGCTCAAGTATTTAGTATCAAGTTCCGCGGCTAGAGCGGAATAGTTGGTGCCACAGCACCGCATAGGTCTGGTATTGTTTACCTTCTTCTACAAAAACTTCTTTACCTTCCTGAGCGAAACTCGAACTCGGTATTCTACCCACAAAGATAGCGAAATCCGATTAGGTGTGAACAGTAATATTACCGCATACCCACTCGGTTTTCTCTACCGCAGACGGTAGCGAATACCGCTTAGGTTTGAATAGGCCTTTATGTTTAAGTCCCGTATAATAGAGGGCGTGCCTATTGCCACCATCACAAAGACATGAGATAAAGTAGAAAATACCCTCTTCTCTAGTACTTACTTAGTTGAAACCTATTATTAAAGAAAACTCATTCCTTTGTGTTGATAATAATAAAGTGGTAGTACAGGAAAATAGTGAACCGGTAAAACTGCAGGACTTGGTCGCGGTAGGAACCGGTTTTCAAGAAGCTTTATGTTTTCCCTATAAACATAGTTCTTTCGCTTTTTCTTTTCAGAAATTACTAATACTTTTTGAAAAATATATAAAGCACCTAACGGTAAGAACGTATTCACAGAATGACAATAAGTTTGATTTTAGCAAAGCTAAAGCTCAGCGGTGAGGCAAAGATAAGATAAATCTGCGAAATTTTGACGTCATTAAAATTATTATACAATGTTCACACCACAACATACTTAATTACCGTTGTAAAGACATAGGTTATGTGACGCGTCAATGAGTGTCTAGACCTAGATCTAAAGATTTATGACTAGTATGACTGAACGACATACACCGGTTTCTGAATTGACAATTTGAAGTCGAGTTGAGGACTTGTCAAACCCTACTTTGGCATTACTTAGGTAATTCCTTCAATATAGCCCGCGAAATTTTTAAGCCCATGTTTTTACAAATTGCAGCGCAATTTAGGTAAGTACGTTTTATGTCGAAGAAAATTAAATTACCTACCTATGGTAAAAAAATACTTAATTAAAATGCTGACATTTTAAAGCATCCATATAGTTTCGAAAGTGTTATTTGATGAACACGTCATTTATTTTTACAAAATAGTCTCATTTCCAATTTTCCATGAAATATAATTCCCAGAGCTATATTGATGTGTCAAATCATTATACTTTATGTATATATATGTATATAATAACATAGTATTAAAGTTGCAAAACCTATTTACTTAGCATGAAACTAAATACTTTTCTAGAAAAACAACCACAAAGTACTTAACTACAACATTGATCACTATGAATTTCAAGACGTCACGCTATACTTATACATTTCTTTTTTCCTTTCTTCTACCTAGCTGCAGCGAAGGCCGAAAGGAGGTTCTATGGTGTCAGGTATATTTTTTAAATGACGTCATAACGCATACACGTAATGACGTCATTTAACTTGGGATAGCAGTTATACAACTCACCTTATGAAAGTCTTCATCCTGGTCTCGATAGCTCTGTGACGTAGGCAGACGCGCGTCAATGCTGTGCCGATCTCCTTCGTAGCACCTGTAAATAAGGAAATGGGGTTTATTACTGGGGATATAAAAATGTTGCTTCTTCTATCTTGTAAAAATATTAAGAGGACTACATGACCTAAAGCGCGGTCTTTGTCGGGCTGCATAGAAAAGAAAGAGAAGCGCGATGCCACAACGCTGGTAATTTATTGCAAAATATGAAGCAATTATCGATTTACGAAAAATCTAGTGATTGGACAAAAAAACTAAAACACTATAGTTTTAGCATGTTGCTTGTAGAATAATCTGACAAAAATCATAATGATTGTATGTATATTAGTATGAATTTTGTTGTAAAAGAAAAATTTTTAGAGGTATCTTCATGATTTTTTTCTATCGCACCAAATAAGTTGTATTATGTTTTCAACACACTATCATCCTAGCATTTATCCTGAAGAATATCATACTTATATTTTTTGATTTTTTTTACTGTAGTCGATCATATACTTTTATTGTTTCTAAAACTTGCGTTTTTTGCGTTTAGGTCCTGTAAGCCCCTTAACCAGAGAGCAAGGTGGGTAGCGGGGCTGACTGCTAACGCTATTAATGCAACCCACTGCGTCGACCTTCGTTTTGACCAAAGCAAAAACGGTTAAAATGTTCGAGATATGATCTTCTTCCATACCTAAATCTCTATCAGCCATCATCTCAGTATTCACCCCCTTTCAAGCCATATCAGAACCAATAATTCGAAGACATGTGACATCTAGCAACCCGCACTGGGCCTGCGTGGTGGATTACGGCCCACTCCCACTCACGTTAAAGGGCTGATACAGATGTGTGGAAGAAAAAGACATGCTGCGCCGATTCCAAATCAATTAGGATAAGGGCAGGAGAATGATGACGACAAATAGACGCCACGATCGGTCGCCTACATAATTATAATCATAAGCCCCTCAATCAGAGGACACACAATAAGTATGAGCATCTGGTTTTACATAATTATTGCCAAATTACCAAAGTTGTCAGTATATCGGCGACAAAACAATAGTTTCATTGATTCAGAAAATTGAATTATGCACAGTCACATTGCGTTATACTGTTAGTACAAATCACATGTAGTTATTGAGTTATAACGATTATTGAACACCCAATTTGCTCACTAGGCGTTGGTGATTTCAGACTCTGCCATGTTTTCCTTCATCGATTTCGTTAATCACTGGAGTACTCCAGTGATTAAGTCCAACCAAGACATTCGTCTTAATACTTGTAAAGCGAACATTCAAAGAACTCTTTGAAAGAAACTTGCATATACAGAAGGGCCCTAATTCACTATGACCATTCAATGATTCCTTACTTCGAAACCACGTCAATTTCTGAGCTAATCACGCAAACCTCGCATTCGTTCATTGTGTCATAGAGAATACGGCCCCAGCACGGACACACAACCGATGATGCTGCAACATACCGCACACAGGCACCCACATTCTCAAATAGCTTGGTGGAAGAATTGATATAATAATATGGTACTACTTTCATCCCCGTACAATCATCTTCCTGCCCTTAATCATCATCATTCTCCTGCCCTTATCCCAATTTATTTGGGTTGGACGCAACATGTCCTTTTCTTCCATACTTCTCTATGAGTCGTCATCTCTGTAGTCACCCCTTTTCTAGCCATATCATCTTTCACACAGTCCATCCATGTTTCTTTGCTCTGTCTCTTTTCTTATAGCCACCCATCTTCACAATCCAACTCTTTTGACTTCCTCATTTCTTTCTTTCCCGTTGAAATTGTTTGGAAAATAAGCTGTACTATTTACTACTACACCTCATTGAGTTTTATGAAGTTATATCGCAATTAAAACAATATGTCTAATTATCTGAACATGAATATACGATTGCTTTTCTGTTGATATTGTAGGGGCATGGGTCAAGCTGTGTTAACGATCGTTAATCTTTGATTAGTACATTTGTAAAAATTAAAGATTAGTGTTAAACGTTTGAAAATGACAATTTTCCAGAATTTCTGTTTTTGAAAATTATGAATAATTTAAATTTTTTCTTTGATTTTAAAACATGATGCTTCTGTGCTGTATTCGATCAGTATCCAAATTATATTGTTTAGTACAATGGAACAGTCCTTATTGCAAAAAGAATCGGGTCGATTCCTGGTTTAAAAGTTTAATTTTGGCCGTCGAACAAAAATCACCAATTATGATCTTTGTCTTTTCTTAATATACCTACTGTCGTGCAAATAAAGTTAGTAGCTGACTACTACAAAATAAGATATGAGAAGGCTTACGCTGTTATAGCAGAAATAAGTTGCAATCCAGAATTGAAGACTGAAGATAGAGAATACAAGTGCAAGTTCTTGACCCCAGGTTTTCAAGGACAAACACATCAAGAAACTGCATCAGCTATACTCAAAGGTCAACAGGACTGGCTAAGATCACTAATAATTTACGCACCCACCGAGTTGAACCTACGTCATTATTAATACTAAAAGCTTACATAGTACCTAGTTACAGTAAACGAAAACGATCCAAATAATAAAGCTACTAGACCGTAAACACTAATTTAGGAATGGGACATTCCAAGAAACTGTATGAAGTCAGAGCTATACCAGTTCTGCGCACAAGTTCATCATCATTACAGAGTACGCACAAGCAACTAGCTAATGTTGTTACAAAAGCATAGAGGTGAGAATCGCTTGGAGGTTTGAAGTGACTCGATAACCGTACGAGATTGTCAGTCGGTAAAACGTATTGGGCTTTGGTTTGTCCGATCACAGTTCGGCTGACCACGGACCGGCACTGACGGGTTTAAAGTGTTTGTGTATAATGCTGTGATATTGTATTAATAATGAATTTAATATTTTTTGCTGTTTTCGCCGCGTGCGCCTGCTTCGTTAGTGGACGTAAGTTGTTTTTTTTTTTTAAGTTTTTGTTATTAAAAGATTCTAGTTTTACACACACGGTTTTCTTTAAGGAAAACTGAGATAAAAACGTTTTTTTAATGTAAATACGGCATAAATTTGTGTGTGCAAACACAATTCTTGCGAATTTTTAATAAATACTGGTTTTCGAAGGTTTTCTACGTCCTACCTACGCTAAGTTTTAATAAGTGTTTTAGTCTATTAAATTAACATAAGTTGTTTTAAAGAGGTAAGTATTACATAGTTACTGATGTGCATCCTTTACCTTGTCATTAAACTAATGATATTCTAACAGGTTGGTGCCATTAATGAATAATTCAATTAATTAACAATCACCATCACAATTAATATAATTAAATATGTCTTTATACGTTACATTAATAATAAAAAGGTAGATGTTGTTATTGTTACCATGGACTTAATTGTCTATACCTGTTTGAATATACGTATTAAGAAACATTTAACATATCAAAGAGCATATATAGACATATTTCATATGTCAAACCTTTTGAAAACAATAATAATGTTGTTGTTGTTGTTGTAATGTTGTTTAGTTTATTAGATGCATTGAATTCATTAAGTTTTATAAAAACTTTAATAGCTACTAATGACCGATCGCTATAATTTACGGACTGTTATTGGTTAACATTAAGACTTGTATCTTTACCAATAATGAAGCAAAGACTTCATAGCTTTGCATAGTAGACCCTCCCATATGGAAGTAGCTATCACAGGTAAACTTAGCTTAAGAATCTATTTATATACCCAGTTTGGCAATTAAAATGCTACCATTGGTAAGCAAATCGACTAGTTTTTGTTTAACGGAACCGTAATAAGTGTAGGTATTTTTCTTGATTGGCATTTATACGTGAAGTCATTTTGATCATCCTCAACCCTCAAACTCCTGGCTATAATAGGACTATAGGTCCCCAACAATTTAAGAACAAAAAAAAAACTTTTACAAAATCGAAAACCCGGCAACATCCACCATGTCGAGTAATCGATAACACAACATTAAGAAAATCGATTTTATTGAACATGTCTACATCATTTACTATTTGATTGAACATGACAGAAACACTAGGCAAATAAACGGTTATTTTGATGTACAGTCAACAAAAGAGATAAGTATGCAGGATCGTCGGATATATAGTTGAAGTTTAGTAAGAAACCGATGGATGTTCTCGAATAAAATTTAATTTTCAGTCGACAACATCCACCGGTTTCTTACAAAACTTCAACTATATGCGACGATCCTGCATACTTATCTCTTTTGTTGACTGTACTTACTCATTTTATATTTTACTTTTGTGCTTACATTTTTCGAGGTGCATTAAGAGAGCCTCCATGTCATTGTCAACAATGTAAGGACGTCTGGCTTAAACCTGGCCAGTTTGCCTCGCTGTCTGGCTTTTCACGATATGAGTGACCATCGCATTATTTATGGTGCCGAAATCAAAAGATGCCTTCAGATTTCTGTACGAATATTCAAAGTTTTATAGAAAAGGCAAAGTGCGAAAGTAATAGTGTGTATTTATCTAACATAGACAAATTACGTAGTTTTGACCTCAAAATATTAGTCGACGTAAGTAGATACATCTAACAAATAATATTATTCTAATATCTCCTAAAAATAAATATACAAAGTTGTCATTCTCTCGAAAACCAGACGCGGCAGACAGGTAATTTGGAAATTCCGTACATAATATATCTATACTAATATTATAAAGAGGTAAAATTTGTTTGTTTGTAAGTGTGTATATAGGGGGTAATCTCCGGAACTACCAGACGGATTTGAGAAATTCTTATTGCATTTGATAGCCCACTGCTTGAGGAAGGTTATAGGGTTTTTTAACGCTACGACCCTAGGAGCTGAGTAAAATGAAAAAAAAAACAGAAATAACGCCGAGCGGAATCGTAATAGCGCGGGTGGGCTATACGATGCGACGCGGTGGGCCGTGGGTCGGGGGCTGAGGGAGATTTATAAAAATGTGGCTATCTTACGATTTCCACGCGAACGATGTCGCGGGCAGAAGCTAAATAAATATGAATTGCCTTTTGCTTCGTTTTTCAGACAACCTGTCGATATCTCTGAGCAGTTAATCCTAACTAATATTATAAATGCGAAAGTAAGTTTGTTTGTTTGTCTGTTATCTTTTCACGCCAAAACCACTGAACCGATCATCCTGAAATTTTGCATATACCTACGTTGTTAGGGGTGTACAGAAACGGACATAGGGTACCTTTCATCCCGAAAAAAAGTGCTGTTGTCGAGGAAAACAACAATAACGTGAAACCTCGGGGCGCTGCTAGTCTGCAATAAAATCCTATTTAGATGTTGTGGTTACAAATAAACAACAAAACCTAGCCTTCTCGTTTTTTCATTGAACAGAATGATTGAACATTATTCTTTAAACATTTTATATTGAACACATACCTACATGCCGTTTATACCTGTGGTTTATACAGACGACAAAATCCGGAGGCTGCTGTCTTTTCTTAGCGACAAACAAAACTATTTAAGTATTACAATATAACCAATACAAAAATGAAATCGATGTCATAAATGAACAGATCACCTTCCTGCAATCAGGTAATAGTGACCATTTGCCATCAAAAAGTAAAGAATAAAGAAACCGGTCAAATAAATGCATATTATTGTTGCTAGTAAAGTAAACATCTAGAGTGTTTACCTTTAAGCGGTTACAACCCGGTGAAGGTCTTTTGACGATGAGTGAACATACGATAATAACTCAAGAGGAAATCCTTCTTGACGAAGATGCGTCATTATTTGATAAATATAATAAGATAATTATTGACAGTCAAACAATAAAAAGCTACGCACTAAATAGGAACGCTACTGATAAAACTATATTCCCAGCTAATTTCTGGGTCGACATAGGTTATAAGGCCAACGATAAGGTAATTAGATCAGACGGCGCTTACTATATTCCGCGCGGAACTAGTTGACCGCGCCTTAGGTATGTGAAAGGTGGGACGGAGGGGCCGGGGCACATTCCCCACCTCACATCCCCACATCCCCACCTCAGCGGCCAACTAGTTCCGTGTGGACTATAGTTTTTATCTGGGAAAGAAATGGCAATCAGCCCCTTAGTAACAACAGAAAATGAAGACGCGGATTAAAAGAAAGCAATCGAAAATATAACCGGCAAAAGGCTAGAACGATTAAGGCTAAACATAAAAAGGAAATCAATGGGCACACTAGGATTTGCGACGTACAAAGGTTTTAGATATCGGAAAACGAGTTATGGAACTCAAATGGAGTTAGACAGGACACATGGCAAGGCATAGTGATGGCAGGTGGAGTAAGGCAGTGACCGAGTGGCGTCCAAGGACTGGGAGATGAAATATCGGTCGTCCGGCGACGAGATGGGCGGACGACACTGTTGCCATCGCGGATAGAACCTGTATGAGGCTGGTACAGGAGCGTGGAGATTGACACATGAAAGAAAGGTCTATGCTCAGCAGTTGGTAAAGTCGGTCTGAGGGTGATGATGAGGATTTGCAGGGGCCTTTTAACCCATTGAAGGAACATAGATACGAGATGCAAAGTGTTAAATTGTACAGTCAAACTGCAGGACGATTTACTTAAACAACATATCACAAAGCTCTTATAGGTCAATGTAACATACAACCTTGCCAACATTTTATGACAACTCTAATGACACACTAATTAGCTATACCTACGACTTTACAAGAACCAGCAACATTTGCTGTCGAACGATAACCTCAATGACCGCATAATAAAAGGATCTCTTCAGCCTAATGTCCTTATAAAAGCAAACTATCTTGAAAATTTTAAACAAACTGCATAAAATAATTATGTACTATGTAGATAGGCATCTCATGCACGTAAACCCAGCTATCTTTAATGACGAACTAGAGATGGACGCAACTCATAAAGGTAAAGAGAACCACATTGAGCATGTCTGTGGATTGTACAAATTGCTATGAAAATCATGAGAGTTACAACAAACCATTATAAAGGTAAAGTTAATCTAGGAAAACCTGCCTGATATCTTTGCTATAATTAGAAAAGTAGACGCCCCTCTGAGTTACTAGAAAGAGAATTTACCGATAGGGCAAAAGGTACTTGTTAGTAATCTTAGGTTCTTTTGATAAGTTTGTTTTATGTTATTCTAATTCACTGGGGTCTTTAAACTAATGTTATCAGCACTGTATCAGTTGTATACTGGATTTATCCTCATTCATTAATGGCACACTTGTTGTTTTTATTCCTTTTCGTGACTTTTCCTACAGATTCTGATTCATCCAGCATAATCAACCTATAATATTTCACAAGCCTCTGTGAGAGGGAGTTGGCCGTAATCCACCACGTACGCCTAGTGCGGGTTGGTTGACGTCGCATGTCTTCGAATTTCTGGTTCTAGGACATGCCGGTTTTCTCACGATGTTTTCCTTCACCGTTTTGATGTCATAATTTACAATAAAGCGCCTGTCAGGGTTCGAACCTACGACTTGCAACTCGTAAGTCGCGACCGACCAAACCAAACCAACCAATACCAATGGACCACCTCTGCTCTCAATCGAGACATATGAAAAACCAAATCTAGATGTTTGAGATGATGCTCCGAATACCACAATAAAAAAACATCTATTAAATAAACACATAACAATAATATAAGCAGAAGGCACTTATATAAACAGGTTATATGACTTTGATACAAACTAATCGAGGACCGGTCCTAACCACATCAAGTATTAAAATGTAATTTTACGCGCGATTATGATACGAATCTATGCATGTACTAATAATAGTGTGACATTATTAAAATATGTATATCGAAGTTAGAGCATTGTTTAATGTAGGTAACGAATTTAATTTGCGTATCAAACATAATAATCAATTTGCCGCTAGGTCACAGAATAACAGCTAATAGTACGCTAGGCTCGATGATAGTTTTAAACTACACGATCATATTTTATTCAGTTTTTTTTTTGGCAAAATCGACTCGTTTACGGATACTAAAATTGGTATTTATGACTTGTAATAAAGCATAGACTCATAAATAGTGAAGTTACAAAATTATCATCCGTATGATGTGTCCGCTGGATGCGAGGAGCACAGAACTGGGGAAACATATGTCCAGCAGTAGACGTCATTCAGCTGAAATGATGATGATAATGATAAAGTGCTAAAACCAGCTTCATTATATTGCTCGCATTGTACCGGTTTCCGTACAATTAAAGGTTAGCTTCTACGTGAAATTTAAAGGATGATAATATGTGCATTTCCATCTTAGCCACAACTCGTCTTTTGAAATTTGTACGTTACGATCAAAATACAGTTACAAAAGCTACTTACCTCCAATTAAGTGGTCTGTATAAAGTACCATTAGTTACTACATAGATACGTTCTTATTAAAACCATGCGAAATCTTAAACCGTTACGAGCAAAATCGATTTCTGCGTGTAATTTTTACTGTTTCACACTCAGACCATAAAATGAACAAAAGAAGAACACGTCAAGAAAAAAAAAAGAACCTGTTACTCTTTTAAACAGGGTCATTTGCGACTCGTCTTACTTTTAAATGTATGAAGCAGGCTACAATCAGAAGATAATGTGATAGACAATAATGAGAACTCGTATGATAGGTACGCAAATGGAACGCACTAAAGAAGTATTAAGATACAAGAACCAGACTGAAAGCAGTAACTGTTAATGTTATTATTTTCAATTAAATTGATTAAATTTTCTTGATCAAACACTGGAATTAAAAATAAACCTGATGAAACGGCAAACGACAGAAAACATAATTGAAGAAAAATTTCATTTTGTACGTTTACCCTATCCACGAATGACAGCCGGGACCAACTGTAACGTGCTTTCTGAGACGGGGGGGTTTTGATATTATGTAAAGCTGGTTTACCCACCCACGGACCACCGCGGCAAGCGGAGCTTAACCTTATCAATGGACCCGTGCGACTGTTATTACTTAGCCACAAGCCCATCATTTAGTAGACAATAGACATGAGAAAAAAAAATGTGTCCACTAGGAATAATAGGCCAATCCTTAAGATAAACCCTTAACTGCCATTTTTAATGCAACAACATGTCAGAAAAACATGTTTTTCGAAAGTTGTATAATCTAAAATCTTATTTCAAAACTCGTCTTTCAAGTGGATCTTCAAAAAACCCGTTACAAGATGACGTTACCATCATTGCCATTTTGTGGCAAATAGGTCAAATGAAAACGTCGCCATCAGTAATAACGAAAATATGAGTAAAAATATGGTAGTCATTTCAACATTAAATTAGTGATTTAGTCAGAGAAGTTGGAAGATTGTATGTAATTGAAAAATGCATTTAAATGCCGCGTGATAAATAATGAAATCTTGATAAGATCTGTTGTATGGACTAATATTATTAAACAATGAAGTTAAAACCGCTAAAAACAATGATCTAACACTATTTTCTTATACAGGGTTATTGGAAAAACCCCAACAACCTCTTAAGAGTTCGGTCTACTCATCATTATGAACAACTTTTACTATGGGACCAAACCTGAAATCGCGAAAAAAAATCAGCTGTTCCCTACATTTTGACGAGTTATGCGAACATAAATGTAGGGAACAGGAAATTTTTTTTTAGACCGAAAGTTAACATCTAAATACATAGTTAAATAAACCAAACCAAGACCGGTTGTAAATTAACTAAAAATACCGATAGTGATGTGTGCATAGAAAAGAAGAAGCAAAACTCAATAACTGTCTGGGTTACTGAGTTGGAAAAATATAGACCGCGCAAAGAAACAAAAATTACTCCAAAACGACCCTAAAACCTCAATTTCGCAAGCAGTTAGAACCAGTCAATAGTACATAGAAGTAAAACGTAATTTCTTAATTATGGGAAACATTACGTTTGAGAAAATATAAATGGATGGTTGTTTAACAATTCAAAAACCTCTTCTCCTAGAAATGTGACTCGTTCTGAATGAAACACAATGTGTGGTATTCATACATAAGAAACTGTCGCTAAGCTCATCTTTGTTGTAAGAACTTTTGATTGATTTAGTGACTATTGAAATCAAGGAAACGACCGCTGAAATTAAAATGGCCATTGAACTAAGACTCATTTGATTATAACTATACTATACGCTGGTGGTATATATTTTTTACTATACTCAAAAAATGCAGTCCCACAAAACAGTTCATTTTTTACAACAACCTGAAGAGACGACAGAAAAAATCAATCGATCAAAATTTTATCATGTGATCATTTGAGAAACATATATTTGCAAATCGCCACTCGCCCACATGTCCCATCGTTTACTCCTCGCAAACTGACGAGTTAACAAGACGCAAAGCAAAACCAGAACATTACAGTCGTGCAAAACAGTCAAGGCCATACATTGACGCCTTCTTTATCTGCTGAGGTTACAGACAGTTCAAAGATTGCAGGAGGAAATACATTATTTTATTGAACTTATATCTTTATTCGCCTGATGACCTATCAAGATAGACATCTAACCTCGCATTGTATTGGTTTACGTACAATGACAGGTCAGCTTATACTGGAAATGCTAGTCGGGCGTTCAAAATTAACATCGGCAACTAGGTTTTCGTCCATCCATTCTATATTAACCGTGTCTCTAATGTTTCTGAAATCAGCTATTGTTATGGAAGCAGCTACAATTTCAAAGACTGATTTCAAAACATTGTCTTGTGTGATTAAGGTACATTTTCTTTTGGCAGATTACCATTTCTATAATAGCCTGAGGATTCTTGAGAGTGAGGGTGAGTTAAGAAATAATAGTATTTCAATGCACAGAAAGTTTTGGTTTAGCTCTCGACATTCCAAGTTCCGGGTTCTGTTTATATGTATGTGTCTATGTATTAGTATTTATTCTTTTTCGAGTTATCTATCCCTTATGTTGCACCTGTCATATTTTGTCTCTGCATCACCCTAAGGTTGACTGGTAGAAAATGCCTCAAGCATTAATTCCGCCTTTGTACAGTATTTTTTTTTTACTTGTGCATAACGTTTTAATAAATAAATTTAGTTCAAAGCTAAATACCCGCGACCAGGAATTAGTTTTGAAGTTACTTATTATAATTTTCTGTAATGTTTTGTATGAGGTTTAAATAAGTTTTTCCTCTGCCAGAACAAACTCCTTCAACTGAATCCTGGGCTGATGGTAAGGCATCATTTGTTGGATAAGTTGTTATACTGATGCACGTTTTCACTAACACTAGGAATTCGATTAGGTATCGCCCTAAAGTTAGCGAAAACGGGCATAAAACTAACAATTTTTGTAGTGAAAATAATTTTGAATTAATTTTGTTTGATGTAGCGATGCTTTCATGGGATGTTTCATCGCTATAACCATGCATTGTTTGAATGCGTGGATTTTATTAAATACTGAGATTTTATCAATCAGGCGAGGGTTTCTTTTCAGATCAAAATACAATTGATGGTAATTTTCTACTTATTTATTTAGTAACGTATTAAATTCTATGTTCTCTTTTTTGGATATATTCTTACTTGATTCTTTTGATTGTCAGACGAAAATAGCACAGGTGAAATCACGAACGAAGGTAAGTTCAATTTTCTTTTATTTCTGCTTGCTGCTAATTAATCTTTCAGATGAATTGGTCACAGACCCTTCATTGATATACCACACATGAATGGAATAAAAACTTTGACTTATTTTCTACAGATGATGATTTGGGTAAGTTCCACTTAAAACATGCTCCTCAATAACTTTCATCGGAACCAATAGCCCATTGATTTGAATTTAATTAATTGACTTACTTATTATTGTTGTGATATTTCCTTTCGGCAGACCAAAAAGTTGAGCATTATTTAAAAATTTACGGTAAGATCTTAATTTCTAATTTGATAAAATACACACATCAAAAGTGTCTAGGGATCAAGCATTTTTATGCGGATTTCTTGAGATTGAGATGTGGCTTTGTAATAAATTTATGATTTTATAAATTTATATGGATCCTTTTTGGTGCATTTCATAATTTGAATCAGGAACTGTGAATCAAATTCGAGTAAAAGATGAAAATCAGCTGTCAATATTTTCCCTATAAAAACATACAACGCATTGAAGACATTATTAGTGCTACTGTTTCCCTACTACTGATTAAAACCAACGTTATTATGGAGCGGCGACGTCATTTAAGCAGGGAAGAAATGCTCAGAGCCGTGGGAATGATAGAAGCTGGTTCCCGGCAACGTACTGTGGCTTTAGCTCTGAATACAAGTCAGAGTGTTATCAGTCGACTTTGGACACGACGTTACCGAAGCACTGGTACCGTGGCTGAGCGCCATGGAGGACGGTATCGCTGCACCACACGGAGACAAGACCGATACATTCAAATCTTAACTCGAAGAGCTCCAACAATAACCGCCATGATGTTAGCCGTGAGGCTTCATCACTCTTCAGGGAACTTAATTAGCGACCAAACAGTCAGAAACCGCTTGCATGAAGTGAACCTTCATTCCCGAAGACCGCTACGGGTACCACCTATAGCAATGCACAATCGTAGGATTCGATATCAATGGGCTCTTGAACACAGAAATTGGGCAGAAGAACAATGGCGTTTCGTGTGCTTTTCTGATGAGTCTCGTTTTGGTATGAGACCGGATACAAGACGTATACGACACTGGAGAACCCCTGGACGCCAACAGCGATTAAAATCCTGCCAGGAAGTCCATCCTTATAGTGGTGGAACCATCATGGTATGGGCGGGTATTTGGATCGGCGGAAGAACTGAGTTGATTTGGATCAGAGGCAACCTCAACGCTCAAATTTATGCTGAGACGATTGTATCAGACGTCATCGTTCCTCTACAAGTGCAAATCGGTCCCTTATTTCAGTTAATGCATGATAATGCACGACCGCACACCGCAAGAGTTGTAAGACAGACTCTCGCCGCAGCTAACATCAATGTCCTGCCCTGGCCTGCTCAGTCGCCAGACTTGAACCCGATTGAGCATGCATGGGATATGCTACAGAGAAGAGCTCTGCCGAATATGGAGGGTATCCAGTCGCAAGAAGACCTTTTTTTGTTGTTGCAACGAACATGGGCTGCCATTCCACAGCGTGATTTGGATGAACTCATTTTGAGTATGCCAAACCGATGTTTTGTGTTGTTAGTGTTCGCGGTAGAAACACGGATTATTAATTGTTTAAGTTACCCAATAAAATTTTAAAGAAAACTGTTATTTCAGTCTTTTTTTCGAACTTTTGTGTTAGTGGTTCAAATGTCAAAAATCCCTTTATTAGGAAAATGGCAAATTTCTTTATTAATGCAAAGGTGACTTGGTTTATCGTTACTGTGACAAACGAAAACACTTTATTTGATGAATCCTTAAAGAAAATTTTAATTAATATCAATCAGGAGAAAAGTTATTGCAAAAATATATGTTGATCCCTAGACACTTTTGATGTGTGTATATTAAACTCATCTACCAAAGAAAGCTTGTTTATTTATTTATTTTATTATTTATATACACACAGTAAAGTACATAGAGATATAAACATAATTGAGATTGATTGTTTATTGTTTTATAATTTTTATCATGTGCTCATTAATTTGTCAGGGCAAGATACTCTGGGTGATATAACCGGTAAGACAAGCGCAATTAAATGAACTTTTTTAAGAAAAAAAAAAAACGATTTTGAAAAGCTTGATCCGAACTCTTACAATAGCAAACACATACTTTGTCGATGAGGACCATATGAGTAACCATATAACCGTGTAGGAGGAAATGCATTAAGAAGGGCGCACCCTTCTTATTATGAAACTTTTGACCAGATTTGGGACAGTAAAAAATACAAACAAAATAATATCTTTATCACAGATAATATAATACTCTCTTTATATAAATCGCCGTGAAGCGATTTGTTTTTTAATTTACAGTGATATAAGTAAATACTTTTGAAATATTAATTTTTACCGTCTATTTACTTAGTAATGTTTTTCGGCAGAAACCTCAACATCCGCAAACGAAGAAGTGATTCTTGAAGGTGAGTTTCCTTCAATGAATCCGACATTGTCTCATAAATCTCTTTTAACTCTCGAACGACGACTATTTATAAATACAGCGCAAAGAAAGCGACGGTTACGAATGATAATGATTATGATATTGATGACGTTTAATATTATAAAGATATAGCAAGAGATAGCAAAGTAATCTTTGTGATAGATATGTCGCAGCCAATTGATTAAATTAGACGTTTAGTTAACAGTCTGTCCTTTAGAAGCAGTGCTCGCCTCGCTTCGCTCTCTCGGCTCGCACGCGGTTGATCACAGTCCTAACCTAACCCATTTGGTCGGGGTGCCCTGGCTTAGTTATTGCGACCAATTCGGCTCGCGCGTGATTGTTTACAGTTCCAACCTAAACTCATCATCATCTGCCTAGCCTTTTCCCAACTATGTTGGGGTCGGCTTCCAGTCTAACCGGATGCAGCTGAATACCAGTATTTTACATGGAGCGACTGCCTATCTGACCTCCACAACCCAGTTACTGGGTAATACGATACCCCTTGGTAAGACTGGTTGTCAGACTTTCGGGCTTCTGACTACCCGTAACGACTGTCAAAGATCGACGAATGACAGCCGGGATCAACGGCTTAACGTGCTTTCCGAGGCACGGAGGGGTCTTGGTATGTAAAGATGGTCACCCATCCACGGACCAACCGCGGCAAGCGTAGCCTAACCTGATCGATCAACCCGTGCGGCTGATATTACTTAGCCACAAGCTATAATATTGAATATCATTCAGACTAATTAAACCAGTTGGCTGCGACAGATAGACTACAGAGGAAAAGCCATTAAGAATTTCTTCTCCCAATATCCTTCGTTATAGCAAAACAGACTAGGTAGATGATAAATAGATAATATTTCAACGTTTTCTTTGACAGATAAACATTTTAAATATTGGCCACAAGTTGTAATCATTAAGCCCATGGGTAAGTAGTTAGTTATTAGTTTGATGGGATATTTTCAAAACTTTTACGTTTCTCTTCTTTCCCAGGTGTGCCTCCTTTGTTGGTAGCCTTGTGCCAAGATTCACTTTTCGTTTGGAAACTCTTTAAGCACTTCTTTCTTTAAAAAAAAAAAGAGCTTTGAAATCCTTGCAAATTCATCAGTGAACTTTTTGACGCTGTCAATTATGTTCTATTTGAAGGGAGTCTTGGGATCTTCAGAGTATGCGTTTTAATTTTATATCTTGTAAGCTCTATTCCTGTCAGCTGCCAGAATTGTATCTTCGAAAAAGTCTACACTTCAATCAAACTTGGGTCCTGATTCTTCATTAATTAATTATTTTGTACCAGTTGATTAATTTTTGCTAATATTATTTGAATTTATTTGTTGTAACAGAAAATCGGCCTATGCCGTTTAGTTTGGGTAAGTTGTTGTTCGTTACTTAACTTACTTTTTTTTTATTACGAATGTTACGAGAATGTATCTTTTACGATGTAATTACTTAGTTTCACGTATTCTTCTTTTAGACTAAAGATATTTTTTTTCTTTTGGCAGGGAATTTACTTCCTAATGCTAATATGTTCGGTCCACCACATGGTAAGTTTATATAATATATAATATTGGCTTGGATTCATTGATGGCAAGTATTATGTTGCAGACGTTATTAATCGCGCTAGAGAATTCAGTGGATATACCAAAAGAGTAAAAAAGGGTGGTAAAAGACGAAATAAAAAAACTACCGGTAAATATAAAACCGAATGTTTAAAAAATAATATTTAAATCCAAGTTTTGAGCTTAGATCTCAATAGATGCATCACAATTTTAATTTGTATATTTATATTTTGACAGGAAATCCTAATGTGCAAGGATTTACAAGTAAGTTATTTTCACATAGAAATACCTATATAAATTGTATTGAATAAATAATATTGTGTCTTCTTCTAAAATGTTCTAAAGAATTTGCCAAATTACGATTCTGATTGAAGTTTCTTATTGACAGCTAAAAAAGTAATAATTAACAGGCCAACACCAGGCAGTAAGTTTATAGGTTTGTATACATATATCATGGCTATTGGCTTTGTTAAACTAAATTTTATACATCAAAATCCCATTCGCTGATATGACTAATCGATGCGATTTGAAACGAATTACAATAAGCTTTATTTTCGGTCGATCACAACAGAGTTAAGTCTTTAAGACCGGTGGGTGTAGCCGCAAGCCTCTCCCGATAGCTAAGATTACTACCAAGAGTAACTATATCAATTCTTCCGACAGTGCAAACTGTGAAAACTATAAAGCCGATGTTTACGACGTTTTCTACAACAACACATCACTCATTCAGTACACACGGACCTGAGAGTGAGTTTTAAATTTTTAATTAATCATTATGTTATGCGACTGTATCACTGCTGTCCAAAACAGTGACGCTACTGAATTTCTAGAAATTGCTGAATCAGCATTGTTGAGTTTCGGTTTTGTGGATATGGATTCCAGTGATTTTCCAGACACTGTCTTATGAACACACGGGTGACATTTGTCGCCAATCTCAATATCGTCGTTGATAGTCCAATTCCGCGTAACTAACGTAGTTAAATACCGCGTATGTACACTTCCGCTAGTTTTACATGAGGGTCAAAAAACTAAGTTTCTAAAAAACTAATAGGCCGAATTTTGTACGAACTTGAATATATAGGACCGTTTCGTTCTCCTTAATTCAAAATCCGGCCTATTAGTTTTTTAGAAACTTAGTTTTTTGACTCTAAAGTAAAACTAGCGAAAGTGTACATACGCGGTATTTAACTATGTTAGTTACGCGGAATTGGACTATCAACGACGATATAGCCTTTTGAACTGTGACTTTGGGTGACAGACGTTATGCAATATACCTAATAATAAACTATAAATGAATATCCTTGTATAAGGAAAACATGGCTAAATATTAAACGAGATCATTAAATTGAGTAATACGAGAATTTACATAAATTAAAAAAAAACACTGTTAGGAAATTCCACAATTTATTTGATAGACTTTTGACCAAATCGGTTCAGCACTTTGGCCGTGATACTCGTACCAATGAAGCAGAGAGATCTATTTGTTATATACGTATGGTATATGGATATATGATTAAGCAATCATAATGTATTAACAGAAAAAGAGACTACAACACCAACGGTGCTACCTGAACCCGAGGCTAGAGGTGAGTGCATTAATGATTAAAATATATAACTTACAAACAACATTATATCAAATTCTTATAAAGTGAAAAATAACACGAATCTATATACAATGGGACTTAAACATAACTGGCGAAAAGTGGGTGTACTATTAAGTACACTTCTGCCCAACCTTTAGGGGAAAACAGGGGTGATGTTACTTTGTCTATATACAATGTGCCTCGAAGAACTAAGGATCGTGTGACAAACGGATATGTTTAGTATAAATGCGGATGGCTACAAGAAAAGAGGCATCAAAGAAAACATGGATTGATATAATTGCTAGAAAAGAGTGACAGCCGGGACCAACGGCTTATGTGCTTTCGATGTAAAGATGGCCACCCAATCTCAAACCAACCGCCGCGCGCGCCGCAAGCGTAGCTTAACCAGATCGATCGACCCATGAGATGTACAGTACTGAACAAAACCCAAATAAAGGGTGCAGTAGAATAATGACAAGTTCCTTAATGGATAATTCTTATTAATGATTCATTATTTTAATTTGGCAGAACACGAGACTGATGCTGAAATTGCCCGTAAGTTGTTTCAACTAGAGTTCTTAGACCGTCTTCAGTACCGTCATTATTTTACTACAGAACAAAAATGACCTAATCCACTACAAAGCGATAGTTTGAAAACCAGGAGATCTATGTATCTCCATGATAGCTATAAGTATGTTATTTTATGACAATATAAAAAATCAATTTAGAATTATTTCTTATTGGGAAATATATAAGATTTAATATTGATAAATATCCACATTAATGGCAAAAAAAATTTTTGTATCAACAGAAAGCCAGGTTGAAAATACTGGTAAGCTATTTGTTCTAGTGCTATTGCACGTTTTAGTATACGATAGCTTCATTAGCTACTTTTCTATTTACGTCAAGCAACTCAGCGTGCCCTATTGCTGTCCACTTCTGAACATGACATCTCGCTATTACCCTTAATGATATTGAACAAACTTTAGAATCAGAACCGGGACTAGAAACTGAAGCAACCAGTACTACTGGTAAGCTATTAATTGTTCTAGTGTTATTGAATTGGTCAGCAGAAAATATATAGGTGCAAAAGTTCGGCTCCATATACAACGAGCGCAAAGACACGCTCACATAGACACTAGTCTACATACAGAGAGTGCAAGAGCACGCGCAGTCGCAACTGGAATTTGTTTGAGATCGCCGTACATACGCGTCTATGTGTTCGTGTGCCCGCTTTCGTGCCTCATTGTGTATATTTGTGCTATCAGTACCATAGCATCATTCTTTCTCTAATTTTTATTTTTATTAATCTACTCTCCTGTCGCCATAAGCATTAAATGAAACTATACACACGTCAGAATCGCCGTCCAATGAATTAATTGGTTGTAATTTTAGGAATTTTATTGAATTTATGTACCGTACCATCATTCTTTGTCTAATTTATTATTTGCATCAACCTACTTTACTCGCATCATTAATTATTATACTATACACACTTTAGAGTCGCCATACACCGAAGCTAGTACGGGTAAGCTGTCAATTGAATTAATGTTTTTGAATTCATCATTACAGTAGATTCATTCTTTGTCTATTTGTTACTTGTATCGATCGATTGTTACTTGTATCGATTAATATTAATTTGTACTAAACACACTTTAGAATCGCCATACACTGAAGCTAGCACTGGTAAGCTGTCAATTGAACTAATGTGTTTGAATTCATCAGAACAGTAGCTTCACTCTTTGTCTATTTGTTACTCGTATCGATCTACTCACATCTGGCTATTAATATTAATTTATACTACACACACTTTAGAATCGCCGTACACTGAAGCTAGTACTGGAAAGCTGTCAATTGAACTAATGTTTTTGAATTTATCATTACAGTAGCTTCATTCTTTGTCTATTTGTTACTTGTATCGATCGATTGTTACTTGTATCGATTAATATTAATTTATACTATACACACTTTAGAATCGCCATACACTGAAGCTAGCACTGGTAAGCTGTCAATTGAACTAATGTGTTTGAATTCATCAGAACAGTAGCTTCACTCTGTCTATTTGTTACTTGTATCGATCTACTCACCTCTGGCTATTAATATTAATTTATACTACACACACTTTAGAATCGCCGTACACTGAAGCTAGTACTGGTAAGCTGTCAATTGAACTAATGTTTTTGAATTCATCAGTACAGTAGCTTCATTCTTTGTCTATTTGTTACTTGTATCGATTAATATTAATTTATACTATACACACTTTAGAATCGCCGTACACTGAAGCTAGTACTGGTAAGCTGTCAATTGATTAATGTTTTTGAATTTATCAGTATAGCTTCGTTCTTTGTCTATTTGTCATTTGCATCGATCTACTCTCCTCTGGCCATTAATGATACTATACACACTTTAGAATCGCCGTACACTGAAGCTAGTACTGGTAAGCTATACATTGAACTAGTCTTATTGAATTTATCAGTACCTTAGTGTAATTCTACATTCCTTTTTGTATCAATCAAATGCATGAAGTTTACGCGAATCTCGTTAGGCAGATGAAAACTTTAGTGTTGATAAAGGGCGAAGAATTGAAATCTATGAAATAGCAGTGTTTTTGGGCTTAACTTTACATCCTAAGCTTTAGTGGGGCCCACATTATGGTAAGTTGTTAAGAAAGCTAAGCTCCGCAGCATACTAGCTCAGCTGTGGCTATTGAGACACATTAATTTCTATTGTTATAAATCAAATTTTGATTTTTCAAAAGTTGAACAGGTGCTGTTAGAAAAATTCGTAGTTTAACTCACTTTCGTTTAGTGTACTTTAGCTATTTTATAGTGTAATGTCGTACATAATTCTGTTGTGGGAAAATTCCGCCAACATTTAAACTACCTTTGTTTTGCAGAAAAGAGCTGTTCGATCAATTTATTTATTAAGTCAAAATCAGAAAGAAATTTACGGAGATTAATGTAATAACTGCGCTTTCTCAGAATATTTATGAAAATATTTTATACTAGCTGTGCCCGCGACTTCGTTCGCGTGGATGTCGGAAAACAATAATGTGTCGCTTAGGAAAGGATTACACCTTTCCTAAGCGACACATTATTCTTTCGACACACTCCTTCATTGAAAAGGAAGAATCTTCCGATCTTGCCTGGTAACGCTTCCCTTACCTGGGGTTCTCTACCACAGCCCTTTCGACTGCAGTCACTGCGTCTTCATGGTTCATTGGTCACTTTGATTTTTTTTAAATAAATTAAAATAAAAGCGCCTGCTTGAGGCTGATTATCTGACCAAACAGCCATAAATGTCCATTTTATTTTGCGTCTATTTTAGAATACTAACTTGTAAAATAATACTTACCACCATTTTATCTAAAGTATATCTGAGATAAGCAGGTGAAGTTTGAGGTTAGTTTTTCTAAGTGTTGGTTTCTTCTCTGCAGTAAATTTAGAAATACCTACTTAACTTGGTATTGTAGATATCTTCGTCGAGAAATCAAGAAGATAAAAGGAAGAATTCATCAATGGTGTTACTCTTAAATCGTACTGAAGTTTATCTGAAAAGTAGTTTGAAGTCTTTCTTAACTTATTCTGTAAACCTGTGCCCACATTTACTTAACTCTCCCGTGAAGGATGGGTCGATATGGTTTTACCCAAGACAATGGCCAAAAATTTAGTTATTGTCTCGAAGACATAATCTACAATACCTTTTTATGATATGGCAGTGCTACTTGGGTGTGCAACTGCCGTACCTACTCAATAAATCAACTGCCCGTCTGGTGGAGTGTGCTGAAGCGTTATCATGGCAAATTATGGTTAAAACTTGAAAGTAGTCATGATTTAAACCTTATGTAACTAAAAAAATGCCTCTCCGTAAACGATGTTAGAAATGTTGCTTGCCCCTCGAAAGAAGTTCTACATAAGGTTGCCCGTGTGAAAAGCAACCCATTTACTTTGGTTATATTCGACACCAGCCGCTCTCGAAAACCATGAACACCCATGACGAAAAATTTGAAAATGTTTGCAACCGCCATCTTGGATTTTCATTTTGATCTCACTATCGGCTTCAGCACCCTCGGAAACCATGAAAACGACACCCATAACGAAAAATTTGAAAATTTTTGCATCCGCCATCTTGGATTTCAATTTTGACCTTACTATCGACTTCAGCACCCAAGAGAACCATGAAAAAGACACCTATGACAAAAAATTGCAGCCGCCATCTTGGATTTTCATTTTGACCTGACTATCGGCTTCAGCACCCTCGGAAACCCTGATAACTATCTCTCTCTCTCTCTCCCTGTCTCTTTCTATTACCATGAAAAGTGAGGCATAACGCTTTTTCGTCAAACTCCGTAAAAAAACTTCGTTCCAAAACTTCACCGTGATTCAGAATATGACGACATTTCATTGATTATTGATAATGATCACGATCGATTTTCGTAATTTGAACCAAACTACTAAATCAAACCATTACCGAACGAACTTTTACATTTCTATGGAACGAACCAAGAGACCAACCCAACCCAAGTTAACCCAACCAGTTCCAAATGTTTTCAACTAACGAAACAACAAAATTAAACCCTTTATTGTATCGACAATGAAGAGTCCATTTCAAAAAGTTAACTTTACATGAGCCATGGTATAATAATATATTATTATACCATGACATGAGCGAGCGAGGGTAATTCTTCCACGGAAAATCTTGACACCGCGATTCAGAAAGTGACGTTAAAAGAACAACGCCATCTATCGAGCACAAAGTGATACTGTCAAAATATTACGCATTGGAAAACGTTCAAAAAACACTCTGTAAACTTTCAAAAACATTATACTAAAGATAAGTATTTTTTAAAGGAATTTACAGTTATATTAATTTATCACTATTGTTTCATGTTATAAATTAAGTATAATATCATAAGATAGCGCCACCTAGAGCACTACTACTAAACTAATTAACAATGCATTTTGAATACTTTTTTAGCCTAACTTTTGATTGGATCATTGGAAGTTATTATTCTATTCACAATGTATCGAGTTAAGTCTGCGCGCGAAGTGTGCTAAAATAAACACCTTAAAACAACACACTATCTCACAAACCGAATTGAGTTTACAAAAAATAGTGTCATTTTAGGTCAGTAGATGTCGTTACGTGTATCATTGCGTAATGTGAAAAATTAAATTCTTGAAGACTAATTTGATAATATCTTTTGATAGAATGAAGCGATTGCGATGATTCAAAAACTAATAACTGCTCCGAGTTCTACGCCATATTTGAGTTTAAAAATTAACCATATTGGTTTGGTACTTTTTACGTTGGACCTATTCAAGGAAACTGTCACATCCAAACTGATAAACAGACAAACTGACAAACCGACAAACAGACAAAAATTCCAAAAATTGATGAAATGGCATCTGTTGGTTATCCTTTAGCACCCCAACTATTTTTTTTGGAAATATTTTCAATGTACAGAAACGCCTCGGCTACAGATTTATTATATGTATAGATGTTCATTAAAATATAAAATTATCTAAAAATATATCCGTAATATGAATACGAAAAACAAACACAAATTTGTTGTACCTACAACGAGGCTCAAGAAAATAGGAGGCTTGTTTAGATGTCAATGTACACGCTTTTATAATAAACTTCCAAGCCACGATCAAGAACTAAGCCTTAATAAAGGACATGGATATTTTGTGGCCCTGCACGGACAAAGACTTAAGAATGTTAAAAAAAAAACTTATAATACTTGAAATTCTATCATGACTTTCATTTCTCCGCAGAGGTGTGTGGGAAAATATCAATTTAAAAGAGTAATAATTTGTTTGTTTTATTTTGATTAGCATCCGTGAGTTTCAAATGTTGCAATTATTTGAAATAAAATGGTAATTAGTACATGTTCATCGTTCAAAACGACATGTATTTACCTGTATTTTTGATAATAGAGTAAGAAAAATATATAGTTTTATGCGCGTTTAGTGATAACGGAACTAAAAGTAAAAAAGAAACATTTTATTTTATCTCTTTAATTAAAAATCAATAGATTATTTGGTTCTTCAAAGTAATGGAAACACTATCTTCTTCTGTTAAGGCAGTTACAGACGAAGCAATAAAATATGTTTTCAAACTAAATCTTAATCGATATAGTGTTTGAACCAATATTCACATAACATCACGCCTGTAATCCTCGAAGGGTTAGGCAGGTAGAGGTATACTTATAGTACACCGCCATTTCACCAGTTATGTTCAAGTCCTATGAAACAGAGGGCGAGCCTATTGCCATCAACCGGGCAAAAATCCAGACTCCGGGCTGCTAGGTACTGAGAAATTCAATACAACATAACATAAGTAAGTAACAGATCGTTTCTAACAGATATTTAGTGCAGGACATATTACTTATTGTATTATTATAGTAAGGTGATTTAAAATATATTTTGACATATTTTTGTGACGTTTACGATATTATACTTTCTGTTATTATAAACACATACACAGCTATACCTATGACTGCACCTTATGTATACAACACAATATATCCGTTCTATATAGTGACGCGCCTAAATGACTAGATGTATGAACGTGGACACAGCAAAAGAAGTAAGTAGGTAAGGGTCGTAATAGTAGAGGGCGTTTTATAGTTTCTGCCTTCCCGCATGGCAAAAGCAGTGTAGCAGTTTATGTATATTTGTATACATAGGTATTATAGCTAGGTACGTGTGTTAAGGGTTTTATGTCGATTTTCATGACAAAGTCAAGATATTTGTCTTTCATTAATGATTTGACAATTTAAGTCATTCCTGTCACAGATTACTAATACGTATGTGTAGGTTCTTGTGGCTCGCATATTGAATATTTTCTTGTGGTGTTTTACGACGACCTTTGGCTTTGTTTCTGTTACTGCTCTCTCGACCAACCCCGGCTTTCACAGACACAGACAACTGATTTTGCCCTATTTTTGATGGAGAACCAGCGCTGCACTAACTGTGGTATAGCAATGTTTTCGCATAACGAGGCATTTTTGGGATTCGGATGAAATTCAATCTATTATAAGACAGTGGATTACTCCGCGATTGGTGAGTTTTCAGTAACGTCTTCAGCACGTCTTTTAAGGGTGTAGCTATTTGTTTATACTTATGTAGGTTGTCTTTTTAGGTCACTGCGTCTGATAATGTGTGCCATTCTTGCTGGTTACTGGCTAGGCAAACATTATCACAGTCTGATACAAGTGGAATACCAAACCCTAGTGTTGGCCATCGTAATGTGTGTGTAAACTGTGAAAGATCCCTGATACGTGTTCGTTTTCACACACTGACACGTAACTCTGAAAGCAATAGACACATTCATGATGTTATATCTGAATGGATTTGTCCTCAACAAGAAAATATAAATGTTCCACCAGTCCCGAGGTTCTACCGTTCCCTGAAGTTTCACCAGTCCCTGAAGTTCCACGTGTTGAATATTTCGTAAAGTGCTGATTCTCAGCCTAATTTGAATAAGTAAATGACTTTTGATTTGATTTTCTTATACAGAGAAAGAACGAGCATTGATCACCACGATTATTCATATATAACATTCTAACAAACGAAAGAGTTTTCTTTAAAATAATAGTCATCATCATCATTCATCTAAAGAATTCCACTGCTACTCATAGGTACCTAAGCCTCAGATGCTGAACATATATGACCTGGTAGAAGTCGCTGGAATTAATTTTATGCGGTCTATGTGACACACGTAGTTAAATATGATTCAAAGTAAATAATAATAATACCAGCCTATTTTTGTCTCATCTCGTACAAAAGAGACACGAGCATTGCACGTTTGCTCACGACAGGGTTGGCGATGTGAGACTTATTTTAACTAGAAGTCCAGGTTTCCTCACGATGTTTTTTCTTCACCGATGTCAGTAATGTCCAAGATAATCTCAGAAACTACATATGAATTGAAAAAAGTCACACTGGTACTCCCGGAATTGAACCCACAACCTCGTGCATGAGAAGCGAAGCATTAACCACTGGACCAACACGACAATGATGAACATGCCTACTGTATTTAAACGTCAAAATATCGTACCAGAATTTTCACCTAAAATGTCTTATATCTCGTCACCACCGACTTCTGGAGTAATAAAATATAAACAGGACTATTAAATACAAATATTCCTTCATGATATATATTGTTTCATTTATGTCCATGCTGGACCAGACTTGTATGGGAGCGTTATCCATCTCCTTTAAATCATTCAATAAACGGAAGTTGTGCCAGAAAGCCTTTTATACCGTTAAAAGTTATATTGAGGACAAAAAGGCCTATTTTTTATATACACTTTGACATTTGACGATTATTTTATATTATACATTAAAAGTTTGTGAAGTATAATATTATTATTTTAACTATTGAGAATGTGAGGACTATACGGGTATTTTTTTTAATTTCCATCTGTAAAAGTGTTTTTGAACCAATTAGCAGAAATCAATTTCATCCATCATCATTTTTCATTTATCAATAAAATCAAGCCTCTTCTGGTCATTAACCATAATGATATTCTACGATCTTTAGAATCGCCGAACACTGAAGCTATTACTGGTATGCTATTTATTAAACTATTATTAAATTTTATCAGTACTGTAGTTTTATTCTACATATTATATCTAATTTCACTCGCATCGATCAATGTCTCTTCCCTTTTGCCATTATTACTAATTATTCTTTCTCTGCTATTGCTTTACGAACTTTAGAATCGCCAGAAATTAAGGAAACCACTGGTAAGCTATTTTTACTCTTGTTTTTCCACAGTTCTTCAATCAGGGCCTGTATCACAGTATCTTTATTGCACTAACTACCAGATTTGGAAAATTAAACATAATTTACTTAAATTAAAAAACATTTTCAGGTGTCTTGGCCTGCAAACTTGCCTTAAACATTATTATGATATCCACAAGTCTTGAATTTGTTACTCTGATAACTATCAATATTAATGATAAACAAACTTTGTATTGTCAGAAACTCAGCACCATATTACGGGTGAGTTATTTGTAATAACGTTATATCATGTCATGTATCAGCAAGGCAACTTTATTCTGCTGTGTCTTTTGGAACTATTGACCTTAGTTTACTAAATTAAAAATGTAATCTTGTCCAACTAATTTTACTATGATTCTTCTGTTGATACCATATCTTATTCTTAACTCTACTTTGCGCAAAGCTGGGTGCAGGGTATCTACAGAACTAACCAACGAAGATCAAGAAAGTCAAATAGACAAATCCACAGATGTTAATGACTGTACAATATTAATAGCATTTACATTTAAAAAAATCCCATGTGTCTACAAAGGAGATGTTTCATAATGGGCCAGGTCTATGTACAGTAACTCAAAAAAAAGAGAAAAATCCGTAGAATTCGGGAAAAATACAGATAAATCAATTAAATGTATACTGTTGTGGTAGTGAATTGATATTTATCAATTATTTTTATCGACTTTCAACATGGCGTCTCACCGATTTAGTTACTCTGTGCTTAAAAACAATGACAGTAAACCATAGATCGACCATTGATCATAGAAACAGAACTGTCAGCTGTCACAACAGTGTCAATTCTTCAGAAATAAACATGTCAAACGTCATTAATCAATCAAAATGACAGCTTACCGCCATGACGGGTTTTTGTTGTGTGTTGCAATTTCAAGTGTAATTTCTTGCGTTTACCAGCAAACCAAGCCATTTCAAAGTAATTGGACAGTTGAGAACTATTTTAAATGAATTTCCCTATTTTTAAGTATAGTGTACAAGGACCTGGCCCAGGCTCCATACATTTTGAAACATCTCCTTTGCATGTGTAAATAATCGTCGGACCTTTGTCGACGAATTACATTTAGGAGTTGGCCTAGAGACGACTGCACCCAGCATAGTACTTAATTAAAATTGGCATGACGTCAGAATCTGACCTTTATCTTTAAGCTCCATATGTTTTTATTTTATAAAACAAAGTCTCCCCCCTGCGTCTGCCTGATAGTCCGTCTGGACTCGATAAACTCAAGAACTACCGAACGGATTTTCATACGGTTTTTACCAATGGACGGAGTGATTCATCAGGAAGGTGTATAATTCATTAAGGTTTAGTGAAAATTGGATGAAATATGACGCTGATTGTTGAAGATGTCGGAAATATCATGCCGACTATACTTTACTGGCGTGCGCCGGGTACACATCGGATGAAATTTGGCACAAAAATAGTTTATAGCCTGGATTAACACATAGGGTACTTTAAATCCCGGTAGTTCGTTCCGTGGGATATTTTCCAACATCCAAAAAAAGGCAAAAGCTAGTTAATATCTATAAATATTGAGAACTTTCCGCAAAATGAACAAACTTGTAACCTTCAATTGTCGTCTACTGCGTTTACGTTGTTGTTTTAATATGCAGAATACCTGTATCTTGTAAATTATGATATGTATGGATACAAAAAAGGTTTGTTTGACCTCTATGAAGCTCTTTGGATAATTGTGTGACTTTACTGTTTTAATAATTCTCTAATTAATGTTTTTATAAAGGTGCCTTTGCATCTGTCGTTCTTGTCATATCGAAGACTTGTGTCGTTGACGCAGCATTCGCTTCTCATTTTCAGTGTCTATCCCTGTCCATATCTCTAAACAAATTCTCTGGGTCACAATCATTTGAATTTGCTACTACACTCTTCAAAGGCTCTTTAATTTCACCAAGGCAAATATTGAGCCCAACTTTGATCACGTAAACTGCAAAGATTTTTCCACCCAATATTGACTCATTTTCTCATTGATTACAGAAAATTCGTGCGCAACTCCTAGCGGTGGCAGTGGCGAGTGTATATCACTCTTCAACTGTCCAGTGCTGCTAGCCCTGGTTAATAAGAAGGATCGTACGAGCCAGGACGTCGATCTGCTGAAGAGGTCGCAATGCGGGTACCAGGGGACTGCCCCGGCTGTAAGTATCTGCATTATGACTAACCGTTTCAAAAACAGATGCGTGTTATAAATTGTCTTTGATGAGTAATTTGACGGTTTTGTCGTTTCTAAACTTCCTAAGTACGGTAGGCTACACGTCACTGGTAACAAAACCAGCAATTATGCATTGCAATTGAATCTGCATGTATCTTCTGTCTGGCGACAAATAAGTCACTTTTACTAAGCAATTTCAACCAAAGGCATTGGAATTTTACCGACCCAGATTAATCACTAATCACATTTATGACCCAACAAATTAGTTATTCCAGTAATAAAAAAGAAAAATAATGGAAACAATATGGGAAATGAATCTAAACCGCAAGACAGATTTATGTAGAAAAAGTATGAAATGGATGTCACAAACAAAAATATTACTCATCATGACAATAATGTGTGTGTCATCGGTATAAAAAAAAACCGGCCAAGTGCGAGTCGGACTCGCACACGAAGGGTTCCGTACCACCATAGAATATTTAACACTATATATAAAAAAATCACGTTTGTTGTATGGGAGCCCCCTTTTAGTTATTTTCATTTAATTTAATTATTTTTAAAGTGAATATACAACTAAGTACCTATTCTGTAAATATTTCAAGCGTCTACCTGTTGCCGTTATTAATATCGAGCAAAAAACGGCATAAAAATCACGTCTGTTGTATGAGAGCCCCCCCTTAAATATTTATTTTATTTTAATTTTATTATTTATTAAAATACAACTGAGTACTTTGTGAATATTTCAAGTGCCTACCTGTTTCCATTATTGATATCGAGCAAAAAAGGGCAAAAAAATCGCGTTTGTTGTATGGGAGCCCCTCTTAAATATTTATTTTATTTTGTTTTTAGTATTTGTTGCTATAGCGGCAACAGAAATACATAATTTGTGAAAATTTCAACTGTCTAGCTACCGCGGTTCTTGAGATACAGCCTGGTGACAGTCAGACGGACGGACAGACAGCGAAGTCTTAGTAATAGGGTCCCGTTTTTACCCTTAGGGTACGGAACCCTAACAATAGACATAAAGTTGTGGTCCATATGTTTTCTACAGTAAGGAAAAAGTCTGCACTCCTCTATGAATTTGTTATTCACTATCATAATTATGTAGTTAGACATTACCCATATACAAGCAGTAGCCTAACGTCAAAAGGGCCACATAGATTTAGATACTGCCCAAACTTTAATACTAGTTCAAATTAAACTAGCTAGCGCAGCTTCATAGACGTAATGGGTACTGATATCTAAGCCTGATAAAATAAAAACCAAATGTTAAATGATTTTTTCTGGAGTCCACAACTGCATTTCCTAATAAATCAGTTATTAAAAAAAAATGTTTAATCATGTTAAGATATGTCGATATTAGGACGGCCACCAGTCGGTATGCATTTAAGCGGAAATTGCAGAGTTATTTTCAAAACAGGTAGCGTAGAGTCATCTCAACATCTCTCTCCCTTGAATTTGTATATATGTATAAATATATATTATAAGTATATATTATAGTGAATAGTATGTATGTGTATATAACCTATTTATGTATTTGTGTACCTAGTTTTAATAGTTTTTTTTTTTCCTTGTTCCTCTCAACCAAAGCACCTGCCATCTAATCTCTTCACCACCCTTGGTTGACTGGTAGAGAATGCCTAAGGCATTAAGTCCGCCTTTTACCTTTTTGTGCGAAAAGTTTTAATAAATAATAAATAAATATCTTAACATGATAGGTGTCGACCTATCACATAAATATGGAGGGTACTAGCTCATTTTACTTGACCCAGTATATCTACGATTCTTGATTTTGTTAAAACTGATAATGTAAAATCAAATTCTGAACAACATTTAAAACCGTATCCTACTTACTTTCAACATTGATATCAACGGTATTATCCTCTAAGAGGCACCAATCAATTTCCTGGCTGTCTACAAAACGCCACGCCTGTAGAGGGTAAGGCTGAATGAATCGAGCATCATCGATTACACTACCCTCTTTGTTTCCAATTCAGAGATTTCCTCAAATAAAAATAACTTTGAGAAGCTTTCGAGCGATTTTATATTTGTTTGTTTTTCGTCAATATTGGGGCGAGGTTCTGCTGTTTTATCATGTGACTTGATATTAATCATGGGACCGGATTTTGCAGCAAATTAGCACAATTGATCATCAGAGGAGTTTACTAAGAGGCCTAAGACCACGTTTAAAAACTCCAATGTCCCCTAAAATAACAAAAACTCAAGTATATACAGTACAAAACCGTTCTCTATTTGAAGACCGAGACCGATAAAAACATTAACTAGACCGTACTTTGGCTAGACATTATTCGTCTCACTGTCAAATACTAGTATTCATCTGCACTTAGTTAGACTGAAAGCCAACCCCAACATAATTATTTGGGAAAACGCTATGCAGTGTTTTTTTTTTTTATTCTTCTCACTGTCGCACAACTGTCAAACCACAAGTGTAACATAGAGACGGAACATATCTAAGCCAAAGCATGTGATGTTTATCAATATCAGTAGTATGATTAACTTTGTCAAAATTGAAACTATCTCTCTCTGCTTCCAGGTATGCTGTCCTAAACAAACCCAGACTCAGACACAGAAACCACAAGGAAACTGCTACACTCCTGAAGGAAACGTCGGACAATGTATCAGTTTGTACTCGTGCTCGCATCTCGCGAATATGCTCAAACCACCCGTGCCTAGTGAGAACATCGCATATGTACAGAAGTCCAAGTGAGTACCTAACATTTTGTTTATCTGAGAAAATAAAACTACTTAAAATTTTTTGCAGGGAATGACGTCCTGAAAATTGCTTACTATTACGACGAAAGTACCATTAACTCCAACATTCAAACTAAGTAGGCAAAAAAGATGAAAATAATGATAGAGCGATTGTCGCTTAAACTATTGTAATTTTTTAACCAAATTAAGTGAATACTATAATATTATCGTACTAAACTTTCGAAATAGGCTGCGTTTTATGGAATTTATCATTTTGCCGCACCACTTACTAGAAAAAATCTCGTTGACATCAGTTTAAGGAAATGTACTATCAAGATTATCATCATCACATAGAAGGGGAATCCTTCGTACTAGATCTTTATGACGTAATCACAGTTAATAATACACTGCATTGACACCTTGTGTCACGTGCAATAACAATTAGGAAACCTACTGGACCAGTGTAGGAATGTCAAGGACTTTGGCAGCTTCATAATAAAGATAATTTCGAAGACGTCTGTGAATGTTGCATTTTGAAAATTGATAAGCTCAAAAAAGCTACAGCTGTGAGTTTGGTTAGACGGGAGAAAGGAGAGAGAGAGAGAGAGAGAAAGAGAGAACGAAGAGATTATATCAATCACGAACGATTCAGATCATGTGAATAACTTGAATTATATCAAATCTAGGAGTCACTATTTTATTTATTGAAGTTATGTGTTTTACAAGCATCAAGACCAAACATCTACCAGCTGTCCTTCTACTCTTATCTGAATTGACATGTCGGCGAAGCATGTCTTCTTCGTCCATACATTTATATCAGTCGTCATCTAATCTAGATATTCTGTTTCTAGACATTTCATATTTCGTTTCGCACAATACATCTCTCGTTTCATTGGTCTTCCCCTACTCATGTAGCCTCGAGCGTCTACCGCTATAATAATATGATCGACAAATTTGTTCGGTATTACTCAAGTAATTTCGCGCGTAAAACGCTCTAGGATAAGATCTACTATTACTATTCAGACATGGTTTTTATAAGTAAATAATAAAGATATAAATTTATGAACGATTAACATATGTATGTACTTATATCATCAGTAACCTGTTTAGACGAGTTGAATCAGTTGAGGAAAATGGTTCATAATTTATTGTTTGTGTTGTAAGACTTTGTATTAAGTACCATAAATTATTCATTACGCAATTAAATGCTTTAGGTCGAATTCCACCAACCTTTTATACCTACAATAATTCTTATCCTGAGAATATATTTTGAATTTTTGACTGTTTTTCCATACTAGAACTCTCAGACGTCAATTTTATTCCACGGATAAAAGATATCGGAATTTGGTGAAATCAGCCCTTAGAAGGATAAACTACTACTAATTATGGTATGGTTTAAAATAGGTAAAATCATATTGAAATGTCTCGTAGTTTCATTGACAGAGTAGTATATGGTGAACATAATAAAGAGTATTCTATTCTAGTATTTTACAATCCCAACGTACGACTAGTTTGAATAAAGTAAATTTAAAAAAATATATGTATAATTTAATTTGTTTGTTTAGTTTATTAATGTATTTTTATACATCTGCAGAAGAATAAACAACATTTACATAATTAATTTGTAAATGTCTCCAACAATTATAACTTCATCTTCTGCTATAACGACCCTACCATTTCAATGGTAATTGCACCTAAGGTGACATTAAACGCCAGAACATAACAAAATGAAATTGTCATTTCCAGGTGCGAGGGATCAGAACAGTACAGCGTCTGCTGCGGTCCACCTCCAGATCGTAACCATCAGACCATGGTAGTTCCATCAGGAAACTGTGATGCTCAAATGACTGCTTACCCGCCTGATCCTCGCACGGAATGCTGTGGAGTAGACAGCAGAGTCGGAAACAAGATTGTGGGTTAGTATTTATTTATTTCAACCCATTTTGTGAACTGGCCGGCACTAGTAAACAACAGAATTGTGTGGAAAGGAGAGAGGGAGGCCTGTGCCCTGCAGTGGAACAATATAGGTTAGTTACTTTAGATTACATGTTCTGTGTGCCTGAAGAAGGCTCAAGGTGGATCGATGACCTGGTCAAGGTTTCGGGAAGTCGCTAATAGCGAGAAGCAAAATACCGTTTGTAGTGGTGAAACTTGAGGGAGGCCTATGTACAGTAGTGGACGTCTTTCGACTGAAATAATCATGATGACAAGAACTGTTCGACCAGCACCCTAATTGCGTAACACACTATCAATCGGAATCGGAATCATTTTGAAACAAATTGCTGATCCATTGCTTCATAAGTTCGAAAAATTTGTCTGCTCAACACGTAAATAACGCAATGAATGTTATTGAACTGTCAAAATGAAACCGATTCCGATTGATAATGTGTTACGCAATTGCCCCGCCGGTCATGATACATAGTTAAACAACCGCCGGCTTATAAGTCTGGAAGGGTTAAAAACGTTAATTCTTCACAAATAAAGAACATTCTCAAGAGACTTGTGATAATTGAGAGAGGGATTTTCCTAGCATTACCACTTTTCATTATCATCTTAATTTTTTCATTTCATCATAATCAGCGTGTACTATTCCCACTGCTGGGACACCTTCTTTCTTTGAGCGGGGGTTCCACCGGTTGTCTTTTTACGCATTCTTTCCAAATAGCTATTTTAACACCGTGACACTCGTTTTACGAAAGAGTAAACGTTTTCTTAATACCAAGGAAAACTGAAGAAGCTTATTTGAAATAGTTCTTGTTGATCCTCAAAATACGCGTTTCTTCTATACACTGCCTTGCTAAAAGATATAACATGAATTTTCCAGGTGGTAACGCGACAACAGTAGACCAGTACCCATGGCTGGTGATGATCGAGTATGTGCAGGCTGGCGTCACGAAGCTGCTCTGTGGAGGTGTGCTGATCAGTGGCAAATACGTCCTGACTGCAGGACATTGTGTTGCTGGACAGGTGCTGACTATTGGCACACCGTGAGTTTTGACACTTCTTCTCTTTTATTTTACTTCATGAACAAATTTCCAAGGCAAGTGTTGGAATTGGCTGACACCAATTAAGTGAATTGACAAATGAATTGACTTAATTTTTTTTATTACGCTTTGTTTAGCTATATATAAGTCTTCCAAAGAACTTAAATGCATAAATAATTAGGTATGCCAAAAGTATCTAGTCAAAGTGTGTTAAATTCTTACGTAATCACTTACTAAAGGCAAATAGTAACACATTCATCTGTATTAAGTAGGTTTCAACTTTATATATGTCACCACTTTTTTCAACAATTATTGTTTGAATAACATTATTAAATTGTAATTGAAGAAACTTAACGTCAATTGTCAAATGCAAAACATGTTTAAGGTGTTTAATAAAAATGGCGGATTGTTTTGAAATAATCAAATCAATGCACTCCATTTGTAATTGGCAGACCAAATTGGCTTCCACAAGTACGTTTTCTGATTTAAGTATTTATTTACATTTTCATCAGATTATTTTGGAGCCGGCAATAGTTCGTTTCTGAAATTGTGTGTACAGTATGATAGTATGAGCCATAAAACAATAGTTTCTAAAAGATTATTAAATAACGGCTGAGATTAGAGAACTGTTTTGTGACCCTGACATGACCTTATGGTGTATTTTTTTAGTAAGAGAGTACGTCTGGGAGAATACAACATTTCTCACGAAGGCGCAGACTGTGCACCAGTCGAAGCAGGCGGCGAGGACTGCACTGAAGGAGTCACTAGGATCCTCATTGAGAAGGTCATTCCCCATCCGCAGTACAACCCTGTCAGTGCCTTGAAGCGGAACGACATTGCTTTGTTGAGACTAAAGGAGGTAGCTCCGTTTACAGGTTAGTTGAAACTGATTTATTAATCTAGACTGGAAACGTACCGGGGTAGAAACAAAGATAATAAACTTATAGATTAAAGAAGCCAACTTTTTGATCTGATTTTTAGTATCCTTCGGGGCAGTTGTGAGAATCATGCAAACAAAACAGACTTTGTCGTATAATGTGATCTGGGCAAAGAAAATATGATCTGGAGTCTGGAGTACTACTGATAACATAATTTATTTTGCTTGTAAGGACAGTCTTGTCAATAGAATTTATCAGAAGGTTCCAGTCTTACGCGTCTTGTACGTAGACCATAAAATTATTTCTCACAAACATGAAGACTAACTGTGTTTTTTTTTTCAGACTTCATTCGTCCGATCTGCTTGCCAACCAAGGACCTGACTGAGCCGTCAAACATTCCAACCAACTTTTCACTGTACGCAGCCGGTTGGGGCGCTGTGAGCGATAGGAAATCTTACAGCGAAGTGAAACTGCATGTGGAGCTACCATACGTCAGTCCCGATGTAAGTTATCAGAAGGCCAATAAGGAAGCACTAAGTCATTTTAAGTCATCATCATAGTAATACTATCCTGCTCGTATACGAATTTTTTGTGGTCGTCGCAGCACGTCTTTTTCTCCCATTCATCTCTATTGGACGTAATCTCAGTAGTCGCTCCCTCCATATTCAGACAAGTAGAAGGGATCGTGCAGCTATAACATTTTTGGTAGTCCGCAATTTTACTGGCAGAATTCAAAACAACAAATCAAGGTACTGAGGTATTCTTAAATGGGGCTTACTTTGTCGAATCGGCCGGTATTGAGAGTTTATCTATTTTTTGCACCATAGGTCAAAGGAAAAACCTTCCTTATTCGCCATTAATTTGTGTGACGATGCAGTTGATGCATAGCCATATATGTATATAGTATCAAAATGTATAACTATTATTAATACCCTACTCCTTCCCACAGAAATGCCAACCAGTCTACAGTTTCCCTGGCCGCAGTGTCCCACTTTGGAAAGCACAGATGTGCGCCGGTGGTGTCACAGGCAAGGATTCCTGCAAAGGTGACTCTGGTGGTCCTCTTATGTACGAAAACGGAAGAACTTATGAAGTCATCGGCATCGTCAGTTTCGGACCAGTCCCTTGTGGCATGGAAGGAGTTCCTGGAGTCTACAGCAAAGTATACGAGTATCTTGACTGGATTAGGAGCACCATTGTCCCTTAAATTGTTTTAACCTCGACGTTGAGTGATCTAATTTGATTCTTCTTTTGGTACAAATCTGCGACCTGCTCTTTTGAAGACCTTTAAGTTTACGATTGATTAAAAAGAAAATAAAGGCCAAAGTATGGTTTCTAAGCATAATACTTAGTATTAAGTTAATATCTACATATTTGAGTTAGGTCACTATCAACGTTTACGATTGTCATTTTAAAAAGACTTGTCCATGACTCAATTAATTTTATCTTTCGACCAGCAATTTTATAACTGTCTCGTTAAAAAATTTGTTCATTTATATGGGTACTACCCTTAAATATTGTCTACCTTCTAATATATTTTAAACTTGTTTTGCTCAATTTTTTGTAGTCACATTCTAAATTAGCTTCACGTTAACAGTAAAATTAAGATTAACATAGATTTAATGTTGGTAACATTTATTGAAACAAAATCAATGTTATATGCTTGTTGTTGATCGAGTCCGGATTGACGATTGATGGTTAAGTTATTATAACGATACATTAACGGACATTGTATTATTATACGTGGTATTTTTATTTTTTTGGTAAAACTTCACAGACTTGTTGGATATCGGTATCTTAGTCAGTGAAGTTTCGCCAAGTACAGTAACAAGACCATGTTTTTTGTCAGATTTAGGTCAAAATCAATCATTAATGAACAGATTGATAACTATCAATCTCTTTCCTGCATTGTATTACAACACAAGTGATGTAAAGATCTCAAGGCTGCTGACCTGGTCCAGATCTGAATAGTTCGTAAGTCAAAACATCGACTATTGAGATTATGAAAATAAATAATTGTGATGATTTTTCACTATAAAATGTAGTTTTCATTATTATGAACGAATGAAAAAAAGCTATTAATGAACTGATTAATAATATTACTCACATACCTACAACACCACACTAGAACACTAAACAATTCCACCATGTCAAGAATATTAAAACGAAATGCTCACGTAATATTTCTTCAATAGTTTAAAAGATTGAAAGATATAAATAAAAAACTATGAGTTCACTTACCCCTAGCATTGGTGGCTGCGTCTGCGATCTTCTGGAAGGCATCCAGGAACGCGGCAATCGCTACCAGGGCTGACCTGCCAAATGGGAAAACGCATTTGAGATTGATGTCTTTGTTGTAGCTGTACAAGATTTTGAGGAAGGAAATATGAAATGAATCAAAGTTCTGAAACTGTGTTAGCCAGTGGTAGAACCTGCTGTCAGAGAGATTATATTGGCTTATGCTGGTAAATTGCGAACATATATCAGTATAAAATGTTGTAGTACCTAATAGGCAGAACAATAGGTAGATAAAGCGTTGCAATGTAGAATATGGACAGATGACGACTTGAAAACGTCGTTAGGCGGAGAGTAAACTGGACGCCGATATCAGGCTTATTGACTGTAATGCTAATGACCCTAGTTGGGCTAAGTAACTAACTTCTGGAAAAAAAATTAATGGTAGCCCGCATTCATATACTATTTAACCCTAAGTCACCTCTAATGACACCTAACAGCAACGGTTCTAAGAACCGTTCTAGCCATAAACCGCACATCATCAACAGGAAGTTTTTCAGCAGACACAACGTAAAATACATCTCCATCAAAACCATCCTAAATTGATCTCACATTCCCAACTGCAGCCATGACCTCTACGAATGAAATATTTACAACACAAGACACATAACAATAACCTTTTATTATCAGATCACATATAGCCATATCATGGTCAATTTGCGAGTCAACGGCCACTCAATTGTCATTAAATGGCTGACTGTAGTCGAGTTACGATGCATCGTATGAAGTATATGAAGGTTAACTTTTCGTACCTAACATGATATGCATTTGAATAAAAGATTCAATGATTTTAAGTGCAGAAGATCATAATATTATTTACAGCATGGGACAAATGGTAGAGGCTAATTTTGATTGAATGCACTCCACAGGTCATAGATCAAATCAAAAGTCATTTTTCGTAAGTGGCATTTACTAATGCACAAATATGGAGGGACTATTGTAACAGCAGGATCACAAAAAGAAACTTGAAAATTGCCCTCAAGCTGTCCTAACTGAGGCAGTAAAAGCTGTTATTGGACTAGTACATTTAGCTCTTTATGTTGTAAATAAGTAAGTATTGTGGCAATCGAGCCCATATCGTCAAGTTCATGAGCAAGTTCACAATGTACTGTTCTACTTATGACACCAATATCAATGCAGTTCACATGGACTTTTCTTTCATTCTAGTCAGTTGTTACGAGAATAGCGTCATCCCATTCGTAGAGGTCATTAGCGAAAATGATAGTCTATTGCCGAAACTTCACCGGACGTAGGTACTTCAGTATCGACACTTGTGGAGGCGTTTTTACTGTATACTAAGAAACTATTAAGTAATCGGTGTTATTACTTACTTCAATGCTGAATGAAGTTTCGTCGCCTTTGATATAAACTCCTCCCACATTGGTGCGCTGTTCTGTTGGCAAAGAGAAGAGAATATATTAGTTAAATGACAAATATTTAAGTTTGTTTCATGAACATGACATCACCGATGGCGGGAAACTAGACATTCACAGGCATACTAATAAAGTTAATGTGTTTGGCTATCCATCATAAGCACCATATAATATTCCCACTCGCAGACCACACACGGACACAGGCCTTCTCTCGGTTAGAGGGGGCCGTAAACCACCACGCGGGCCCAGTTCGGGTTGGTAGATGTCACACATCTACAATTTTTTTGGTTCTAGGACATGCCGGTTTTCTCACGATGTTTACCTTCGCCGTTTTGAGAGCAGTGGTGATGAATTAATTTACACAAAGTAAAGCGTCTGTCTGGGTTCAAACCTACGACCTACAACTCGTAAGTCGGGGCCGTTTGGCTATTCATATAGTCCAAATTCACCCACTTTCGTTCGTTTGCCTTACAATTGTAGCTAGGTACTTATTGATCTTTATAAACCGTTTGGTATTAATGGTGAACTCATAAAACTCAGAGATAACGATGCAATTTGCAAACATGAAGAAGTCATCAACGAATTCGCACTTAAATTAAACGGCAGTCCAAAGTTACTCAGTACCCGACACATTAATTAGGTATATACTACCAAACGCAATAAAATATCTCCAATATCGAAAGCTTATAAATACCCGAATCGTATCGAATGCGGAGAACTGAAACTATTGAGGATGAGATTATATTATGCTGATTGATGCTTCCATTTTGCGTAATTTGTCAATCAGCGTGTGAAATCCAATAGGTAGGTACATTAGTGCCTGGCGCTAAAATGTGAGCAATCAATCACGGTGTTGCGATGATGAATGTAGATTTTTTGTGGTGTGAAAAGTATCGCTAATTATTCTGGTTATTTTCAAGTTCAATTCATAAGCTTAAATGACAAAAAATGTGTGGATAAGCCGTAGTCAATCATCATTTAACATTAAGCAAGGGTTATGTGTAAGTTGTAATAGGTAGCATTTAAAAGATTGCTTAGCATGAGCAAGGGAACAAACAGGAAATTGTAACTATATGATAATTATAATAAACTGATGGTTAAAGTTCTTGATTTCGATGTTAAAGAAGACACCATGATGAATCTTGTACAATGTAAGTACCTACATTGTGTAAGTAGATAGTACGAATAACAGTAAAACATAGTTTTAATATCCCCAAAACCTATATACATTATACATAACATGTTCCAAACCCTTCATTTGACTATCTAACTTACCACCTGTGTTCCAAAATTCATATTCCTAAACAAATATTCCGCCTTCCCAAATACTTCAAACGTAACTTTACTTTCAACTTTGTTACTTAGATCTTAAAATTCAAATTGCACTATACACACCCAAATAATTCTCAAGGTGTTCGTTGAATGGACGGACGGGAGCAATTTGTCTGTACAGGTGAACGGATAGATGGTAATTGTTCGGCTGTACACAGGAAGGATGGACCGGTTTACTAGCTTTTAACGTTTTGGAAGATAATATTTCATGTACGGCGTGGAGTTGGAAACACAATATCATCATCAAAAGACATTAAGTAAGAAGGGGTTACGCCAGATGAAAGATTTTCAAAGTAGAGACCAAGAGTCCTCTATACAGTCAGACGAAGGAAATGGAAGAACTAGGATAAAAGCAAAAGGACAACGGACAGCCTTGACCGTCATGTAGGCCGGTCGGACAATGCATAACAAGGAAAGTGGAATTCATGGAATTGGCACGAATCCAATGTTGCTTAGAAAAATAAATTGGCTTGAACTGGTAAATTAAACAGTAGTGCAAGAAGTGAATTATGATGATGACATATTAATTTTCTGTCAGTTAAAGATCATAACATCAACAAAATAAACATTACCCATTCCAACATTTCCAACTACAGAACTTCATAATACTAACACTATGAATAAAAAACAAACAGCGTAATAAGAAGTACATTCAAATCAAGTCGAAGCTCTCTTATTGTTAGTCCAAATTCTCTAACCAAAGACAATAATTTGAGAGAGATTGCCATAATAACTGCGTCTGACAGCGGTTAGAGATCACATTAGGATGCCATTCATTTGCTAGCTGTAGCAAGTTCGTTGTCATTATCTCTAATTTGGGAGTTAGGTGTAATAATTTGGCCGTGATTAGTTTGATATAATCCAATCGTTCTATCGCTGTCTCTTTCATTTCCTATAGTTTCGGTCGTTCATTATGTTTTTGTTTCTACTCCAATTAAGTAGCCATCTTCCTGACGTAATGCAGTGCGGACAAAAAGACCAACTACAAAAAAATACCCAATATCCGCCAAATATTCCTGATAGTATGGGCAACTGCCGCGACTTACGAGTTGTAGGTCGTAGGTTCGGACCCAGACAGGCGCTTTACTTTGTTTTAAATTATTTAATCACCACTGCTCCCAAAACGGTGAAACGTTCTAGAACCAAAAATTCGAATACATGTAACATCTACCAACCCGCGCTGGGCCCGTGTCACACGGAACATGTGGTGGATTACAGCCCACTCCTTCTCACCGAGTGGAGGCCTGTGTCCCAGCAGTGGGAACATTATAGGCTGATTATGCTATATGTAATTTGAGGAAGTCTTAAATGAAAGTTTTCTTGGGAATATGCCCTTCTAAATAATGTCAATTTAGAAGCAATATTCTTAATCAAAAGCCAAATCATCACAAAGTTTTCTTTAATTTAAGCCATGACTTTAACGCCCTTATTATTAGAAATAACGTTTCATTGACAACTATCTTCTAAGAATGCCAAATCAGTTTAATCAACGTCCATGAACCGAACTAAAAATTAATTAATGATGATTTTATTGATTTCATTAACCAAAATCCCTAGATGACGTGTCCACTGAAGTATTCATGGGACAATCAGTGTTTGCTAAAAAAAATGTGGAGCAATCTGATTCGCGTATATCTTAAGTAAGGACGTAGAAACAATTCGGTCATAGTTAATAGTAACAAATGACGTCATGAATTTTAATGACTAAAGACTATTAAGAAATGCTAGGCTTAGGCTACACTCTTCTATAATAATATTCTAACAATTTTCGTTATTTATATAAGCTTATTTGGTGTCTACTGTTCCACATATATCATCTTACTTAATCACTTCTTGGTCCTAACGGAAAATTTGGATCAGTGATTTTTCCAGAGCTTACTTTAAAGGTCAATCAAAGGACCAACAATTTGGTCGCTAACATGATATCTGTAACCCAATGTTTACAAGTTATAGTCAGGACAAACGAAAATTTTATCAGCGTGGAGTAATTTAGAAAATCAGAGTCAATACATATTATAAAGTCGATTTTCATGTCTGCCTAAAAACCACGTTGTTCTTCTAAAATACGCAACGGATTCTGGTACGGTTTTCACGACTATTTTGTGAATTAATTCCATAGGGTTTATATTTATAATCATTCAATCTTAAATCTTTAACCTTATATATAATTTAAAAAACTCGATGTTTTGTCAAGTCGGAAAAACTGCTGCAAGTATAGACTTAAAACTCCTTGCCTAATAATTGTTTTCATGAATATAATCTGCAACAAATTCAATGATATTTACACCTAAGTTATACATAGAAGAAGCGTGGGCTGAGACTCAGAACCTAATAGCAACCGCCCACGATTTCTAACTTTTCCGTTTTGAATGTATATTTACACGTGGGCGTCGTGAAAGAGTATCTACAGATATAATAATATATATAGATATAGGTAAGAAAAACGTACACGTGTAGGGTGGAAAACATTATTACAGCTTCTGTAGGTCAGACTAATAATAACTGGAAGATCTATCTAGACCTACTTTTGCCTATTCTCTAGAGACAAAGAGTGATGCGATTACTTACGAGCAAATTTTTCCTTCAGGCATGTGGACCATAAGAAGACAGTTAACCGATTCAGTGCGATGGTAGTTTTTTCAAACTATAGCGCCTGGCGGCGAACAAATTTTTCGTGGCTCCTCTGAGGCGCCAAGCGCCAGGGACTTTCATGGCTCCTCTCGTACGCCACCCGCCATGAAGTGTAACTTATCGCTTTTTCGTCGGATTCCATTATTGTTGTAGTCGCAACCCAACAGCGAACGAGAGCGGTTTTAAAAGTTCGTTTCAAATGTTTACACATGTGACTACATATGTGTATAAACCGAAATGGAAGGTAAGTGACTTATTTAATCAGGTGTCGTAAACCTTTTGGTATATGATTGGCTCGATTGACTGATCCATTATTTTTGTTTATTAAAGAACGGGATATTACTATGCTAGTCGTGTAAAACGCAAATATTCATATTTTATAGTATTTTGTATTAATTATAGCTTTTGAATGAAATGTCTGTTTCGAACAAATCAAATCAATCGGAAAAATAAACTGCAGGTATTTAATTGAACATGAAATTATTTATTTGTTTAGAAAGATTCACTTGGTCTAGCTAGGTAGGTAGTTCCCACTGACACTATAATTTTTTAATATTATTATAGATATAATATTATTAATAATTATATAATACTATTAATAAGAGAGATATAATAATATTCATCTTAGGAACATTAGTCTATTAAAAACGTGAATAGTCGTATTCCTTAATTTTGTGTAAGTAAATAAAAATTTACATAAAAAATAATTCGGTTTCCGTATCATAATGAATGATTTTTATATTGAAAAGGTTTACAACTCCTGAAGTATGCGTTTTCATGTAATATCCCAAAGCTAACACTGGAATCGTAATCTGCGTGACAAATAAGGACACTTTCATTTACGGATAACCACTGAAAAATTGTGTTTTATCCGAGTTTTACAGGTAAACATTTTGGCTCCTCTCGGGCGTCACACGCCATTCACAGAAAATACCCATGGCGCCTCTACGGCGCCATCCGCACGGAATCGGTTAAGAAAGAGTAATTTTTATTCATATATTTGTACTTATGTATATTCATATACATACAAATCACGTACATCGTGTGTACACCTGTATGTAACCCATGTGTCGCAAATAAACGATTTGATTAGATTTGATATTTGACAGATGAAAAACTAGATAATGGATTGACATTTCCGAATTTGACATTTCTAAGAATTTTGCAATCAATCTGCCTTTTCCCTTTGGGGTCGGCTTCCAGTCTAACCGTATGCAGCTCAATAGCAGTAATTTACATGAAGCGACTAAGTGACCTCTGGCTCTCTACTGGGTAACACGATACCCCTTGGTAAGACTGGTTGTCAGACTTTTTGGGCGTCTGACTACGCGTAACGCCGGGACCAACGACTTAACGTGCTTTCCGAGGCACGGAGGGGTCTCAGTATGCAATGGATGGTCACCCAATCACGAACCGACCGGGGCAAGCGTAGCTTAATCTTCGATTGACCCGTGTGGCTGTTATTATTTAGCCACGAGCCCCTCGCTGACATTAATGACAAGACCCAACAATAAAACTACAAAATCTAAGCCCGAAAAACCATGTAACCTAACCTGAACAAGCCAAATATAATAAAACAATTCACTTAGAAACGGTGATTGAATTAGGTAGGTACTGTTTCTACTAACGAATTTCGATATAAGTAACTTTTTGTAAGTATTCAATTTATTTGTTAACCTTTATACGTTTTAATGTAATGGAGCTTTTACATTGGAGATAGTGCCGGCACGAACCGGCGTCAGTCAAAGGCTGTGGATTTGTTGATCCGGTCGCGGATTGCATCTGTAAGCCTTTCAGTTCTACTAAGCTGCCTGTGCTTTGGTCTATATTGTTTCAGGGCATGATTAAAGATTTATAGTAGGATAATTAATATGGTAACAAGTTTGAGGTTTTGAATTTGAAGAGAATTATCGTAATAATATTTTACACGAATAACATTTCTTTCAAATACTTAAATTGATTGATTCTTTCTTTCCTTTAATTAACAGTTTCGAACGTGATGATAACTTCAATAACACCACGTCATTAGTTGTCTGTTTTAATGCTTGTAGCTAACTACCTACAGCAGCATCCATATGATGAACGGCACCACATTATTCAAAATCCACACACAGGCACGAACCGGCGAAGGCAAAGCCAACGGATTTGTCGAAGTAATTCTGCTGGCGGATTGCGTCTGTAGGCCTTTTGTTCTACTAAAATGCTTGTGCTAATTGATAAATGGTAGTGGTCTATACTGCTTTAAAATGTAGCGTAGCTATATAACAGATCTATACTAGGTTTAATACTTACTGTATCAAGTTTTAAGTGTCCGCAGGCGAATAGAGGACTGTTGCTGATCAAAGTAAACATATAATAATTATGCCTGTATAGTACATTACTGTAGCGACCAGCAAAAGAGGCATTGATGGACGAAAGTGTAAATGTGGGCCGAGGCGAAGCCGAGGCACACATACGTATGACCTCTTAAGAGGTTGTTTGTGTTTTCCCAATAACCCTGTATATAAACATCCGAATTGAGAACCTCCTCCTTTTTAGAAGTCGGTTAAAATTATTCATAACTTTTTGAATTATAGCCATACTGTAGAAAGATTTTTTGTTGGAAATGACCTCCTTTATCTCCCTATTTCGTTTGATCCACGACTTTTTGACCACCCTGTAGGTATAATGAAAAGCACCACATTATTCAAAATCGTCAATACACTGAAATATTTTCAGTTAAAATACAGTTACGGTTCACATACGGTATCACGGAACGATAAATAAGCTTACCGAACTGTTTATTTTGCCTTTAACTGGAGGCAAACGAACGGATAATTGTTAAACTACCGTACCGTGTCGATGTGTATGCTCCATTACGAATTCATAAAAAACGCTGTGCAATCATATAATTTTGACATGTAATTTTTCTTGGTAATGCTTAATGAAATGTTTTAGTAGCTAATGAAAGGAAACAATGACCTTTAGGAATGAAGATCTGTCGAAAGTTGAAATATACATTGCGAAATCTATGATCAATTGGATTTGAGTTTGTTTTCTTTTAAATTAAACGCGGTAGTCTAAAGTATCTGGAAATTCAGTAATAAGTAGCAAGGCTTCATTCAAATGGGAAGCATCATCATTGTTTCTGTGTACAGTAACAACAACAAGCTTATTGTCAACCATATATGGTTTACCTTCAACTTTTGAGGGAGACTTTTAAAGCGATCCTTACTTCTTTTTCTACTACCTTTCTATACCATTCTATAATTTTCCCATTTTACAATTTCCAATGCGAATAAAGAAAACAATTTAAAGTATTTTTTTACAGAATAGCATAAGGTGGTTTTGTAGGCTTCTCTTGCAGGCGCACTTGAATCATTAACATATTGCTCTCCACATGTCTCTTTGACACCCGATGGGCAAACATACCGACAGAGAGGCCAGTTAAGTGACTGAAAGCTTGACATCAAGCATGACATATGTCAAACGACTCGTGAGAAATATCAACAAGGTTGTATGTAAAATTATCTGAGTTTTTTTTTTGTTATCTGTTGACCGTAACCCCGGTTTAGGGAGGGTATCAATAGCGGAAGTACGGGAGTCGCTTTGTGCAAAGAACCGACCAGTCCTTTAGATTTAAAAGTGACGCACTATAAGATAAATCATCATCTGCCTAGCCTTTTCCCGACTATGTTGGGGTCGGCTTCCAGTCTAACCGGATGCAGCTGAATACCAGTATTTTACATGGAGCGACTGCCGATCTGACCTCCACAACCCAGTTACTGGGTAATACGATACCCCTTGGTAAGACTGGTTGTCAGACTTTCGGGCTTCTGACTACCCGTAACGACTGTCAAAGATCCACGAATGACAGCCGGGACCAACAGCTTAACGTGCTTTCCGAGGCACGGAGGGGTCTCAGTATGTAAAGATGGTCACCCATCCACAGACCAACCGCGGCAAGCGTAGCTTAACCTGATCGATCGACCTGTGCGGCTGTTATTATTTAGCCACGGACCCCTCTACGCACTATAAGATAAATATTAAATATAAATAAAGTATCAAGATAAATATAATTTGTCAAGCACTAGCCTAGCATTACTTTAGTTAGAGTATACAAAGCTTTAATTTACATTAACTTAGTACAGTCAGTCATGCATGCGCAATACGCAAATTTTAAAGTACGATTAGCATAATCAGCCTATAATGTTCCCACTGCTGGGACACAGAGGCCTGTGTCCGTGTGGCCATAATCCACCATGTGGGCCCAGTGTGGGTTGGTAGATGTCATAAGACTTCGGATTTTTGATTCTAGAACTTGTCGGTTTCCTCACGATGTTTCCCTTCACCGTTTTGAATGCGGCGGTGATAAAATAATTTGCACTAAGTAAAGCGCTCGTCTGGGTTCGAACCGACGACCTACAATTCGTAAGTCACCACATATAGTACGTTTAAATAAACAAATTCATGACTAAGCGAACCATCCACCCAGCAAAATATTATACCAGAATTACATTTCAATTTCAATAAGTATAACTTTCTCGATACCCAAAAATCAATAAATGTAATAAGCTCGAAGGTAAATCTTCAATACTCATTCCACTTTACCCTTATGGCATCGAAATCGCTCATAAAACTGTTTATAATGTTTGTTTGATCCCTAATCGATGTTGACTTAGGATTTGTGACTTAATTAGGCGTGTCCCGATCAACCATGAGGGTGCACGTTTGATTAATCATTCGAAGCATGTGTAAAAAGGTTGAACGTAACTGTGTATAGGGACTATTGCAAAAGGCTTGCTTGTAGCAGAGGTCATCAACCTTTTTGCGAAATGTAGCATAGCTTGAGAAAGAAATTTATAAGCAGCAGTGTTGAAATGATAAAATTTGATTATACCGGTTACTAGTGACAACACTATTTTTGTAGTACTGCACTAGCAACGTCTATTACTTTTTACTCTGTGTGGAATCTCAAACTACGTGTCATAAAATTTTCTTTTACTCTTTTTATCTTTTATTAAAATACATCAGGTTATGGGCCCAGACCACCTGATTCCTTCCAAAATATTAAGAGAAAGAAAACTGATAAAAGAAAAAGTAAAAATCTCCGCTAACACTAGTTCCGTATTAGTATAACACAAGTCAACCCGTGTTTCTGTGCACAATTACTTCATCAGCAAAATGTCTTCTGTTAATACGTTGACACTGATTGAAAAGCTGACCGGAAGAGAAAATTATCCAACGTGGAGATTTGCCGTCCAAACATATCTTGAACACGAGGATTTATGGCATTGTGTCACAGCAGAAAAAGAAGTCGATGTCAAACAAGATACGAAAGCTAAGTCCAAAATTATTTTATTAGTGCATCCTATCAACTATGTACACATTCAAGAGGCCAAAACTGCAAAAGAAGTGTGGACTAACCTATCCAAAGCTTTCGATGACAAAGGATTGACTCGCAAAGTTGGCTTATTAAGAGATCTGATAACCACAAAACTAGAAACATGTCAAAGCATCGAAGACTATGTTAATAAAATTATGTCAACCGCACATAAACTGAGAAATATTGATTTTAATGTAAACGACGAATGGCTGGGTACTTTGCTACTAGCTGGTTTACCCGAGGTCTATCAGCCGATGATTATGGCCCTCGAAAGCTCCGGTGTGGCAATATCAGCTGATTCTGTGAAAACTAAACTCCTTCAAGATGTGAGAAACTCTGATTCTAATGCTTTATACGTTAATAAAAACACAGGAAATCAGTTGCAGTCTGCCAAACAAGCTTCAGACAAAATCAATAAGTCGAAAGGTCCTAGGTGCTTCGCCTGCAATAAATATGGACATGTAAGTAAATATTGTCGAAATAAGAAACAAAAGTCAGATCAAGGTACCAATTACGTTGCTGTATTTTCTGCAACTACAAGCAATGATAACGGGTGGTACATAGACTCTGGAGCATCAATGCATATGACTATGCACAGTGACTGGCTCTATGATAAAAGCTCACCTCCGATTAGTACTATAAAGGTGGCAGATGATAAGAAACTTTTTGTAGAAGCTTGCGGAAAGATAAATTTAAAGGTTGTCAATAGCAATGGCAAGATGAATACAATTCAAGTGCAGAATGTTCTCTATGTTCCTGGGCTGGCCACCAATCTTCTTTCTGTTAGTCAAATAATTAAAAATGGATGTCAAGTGCAGTTTGATCAGAAAGGCTGCAAAATATTAAACAGAAACAATGAACAAGTTGCCGCTGCAAAGATGATAAATAATATGTACAGGCTAAATACTCACAGTATTCCGGCATACATATCCGCATCAAAGGACAATGATTGTTATCTGTGGCATCAGAGGATGGCCCATTTAAATTTTGAAGATTTGAATAAACTAACAGAAACTGCAGGAATTAAGTTAGAAAATAAAGAAAAGGTACTGTGTATTTCATGTTTACAAGGAAAGCAAACAAGAATACCTTTTCCTTCTGAAGGATCTCGAGCACAAGCAAAGCTAGAGCTCATTCACTCAGATGTCTGTGGACCTATGGAGGTGCCATCACTCGGAGGAGCTCGCTATTTCGTTACCTTCATTGATGATTTCACCAGGAAAGTATTTATATACATATTGAATAAGAAATCTGAGGTGTTTGAGAGATTTAAAGAATTTAAAGTTTTGGTGGAAAACCAACTTGATTTGACTATAAAGACTCTGCGTACAGATAATGGAACTGAATATTTAAGTAATGAATTTCAAACTTTTCTTAAGAAGTCCGGGATTTCACATCAAACTTCCGCTCCCTACACTCCCCAACAAAATGGCTTAGCAGAGCGTATGAATAGAACTCTCTTAGATCGAGCAAGATGCATGCTACTGAATGCCAAACTGCAGAAACAGTATTGGGCAGAAGCTGTGTCAACTGCAGCTTACATCACAAATAGGTGCCCAACCCGAGTGTTGCAATTTTCGACACCAGAAGAGAAGTGGAGTGGAAAAAGGCCAGACATTACTAATTTGAAAATCTTTGGCTGTGAAGCCATGGTACATGTTCCAAAAGAAAAAGCCAAAAAGTGGGATTCAAAGACAAATAAGATGATTTTTATTGGCTATAGCGAACAGACAAAAGGATATAGGCTTTTTGATCCAAAGACAAGAAAAGTAATGATTAGCAGAGATGTGTTTTTCATTGAAAGCTCAGTTAAGAGAGACTATGCAATGATGCCATTATCAGAGTCAGTCACAGAAACCAAGCGCAATGAAGATAGTTCTACCAATACTGATACAACATTGAAAAGTGTGTCTGGAGATAGTGAAATAAAATCTGAGAGCAGTGATGACTCTTTTCACTCAGATGAAGGATCCCTTTATGAACCAGACGAAACAATTGATCCAACAGAACTTACACGAAATATAACAACTAGATCAAAACTAAGAGTGGCTAAAATGCAGGCTAACACGTATATGTCTGTAAATGAAGTATCAGAACAAGAGGATGTTCCAGAAACCTTTACTGCAGCAATATCTTCAAACAATGTGAATGCAAAGAAGTGGAAACAGTCAATTGAAGATGAGTTGAGAGCACATGAAGAAAATAAAACTTGGAGTCTAATTGGTAAACCAAAAGGGGTGCGATTAATTGACTGTAAATGGGTCTTCAAAATAAAAGATGATCCATCTGGTCCAGTCTTTAAATCAAGACTCTGTGCCAAAGGATGTGGACAAAAACAAGGCATTAACTACACCGAAGTTTACTCTCCCACAGTGAGATATGATTCAATCAGAGTTTTACTTTCAGAAGCTGTTCAACATAAGTTAGAGATTTTCCAGTTTGATGTCAAAACTGCATTCTTATATGGAGATGTAAAGGAAGAAATATACATGAAGCCACCAGAAGGTTTAGAGGTCCAATCGAATCTGGTATGTAAACTTAATCGTTCACTCTATGGTTTGAAACAAGCGCCAAGGTGCTGGAACCAAAAGTTTGACAGTATACTAAAGAAATTTGGCTTTGTTAATAGTCATGCAGATAGATGTGTTTACATTGGAAATGTAAACAATAATAAAGTTTACTTGCTGCTGTATGTCGATGATGGGCTTCTAATGTCTAGGTCAAAAGATTCACTAAATAAAGTAATATGTGAATTAAAAGAAAATTTTATAATTAAACAGTGTGATCCTAAGATTTATGTAGGATTACAAATATAAAAAAATGGAAGAGTGTATTTTCATTCACCAATCAAAATATATTGAACGGTTATTACATAGATTTAATATGCAAGATGCTAATAGTAATAACATTCCAGTCGACCCTAATACTAATCTGGAGATGGGAACTGAGCCTCCAGACAAGAATATTCCATACAGAGAGGCTGTGGGGTCACTCATGCACCTGGCTGTGGTAAGCAGACCTGACATCATGTATGCAGTCAGTCTGGTAAGCAGATATCTGAATTCTTATAATCTGACTCATTGGAATGTTATTAAGAAAATATTGAGATACTTGAAAGGAACAAAAAACTATGGTTTATGTTACTCACCTTCAAAGAGTGACCTTGAAGCTTATAGTGATGCAGATTATGCAAAAGACACACTAACGCGCAGGTCTTTAACTGGATATGTATTTATAAAAAATGAAGCTGCTGTAAGTTGGTCAACACAACGCCAACATAGTGTAGCATTATCTACTACTGAAGCCGAGTTCATGGCCGCATGTAATGCGACAAAAGAAGCTATATGGTTAAAGAGATTGCTAATGGACATTAACGAATTTAATCAGAACTCTATATGTTTAAACATTGATAATCAAAGCGCTATTTGCTTAATTAAGAATGTAGATTATCACAAGAGATGCAAACATATAGATATAAAATATAACTTTATTAAAGAAAATTATTTAGAGAAACAAATAGATCTCAAATATGTGAACACTAAAGAGCAATACGCTGATATTTTTACTAAGGCTTTACCCAAAGATAAATTTGAATATCTCAGAAGTAAAATTGGGGTTAAGCAATTGAAAACGTAGTAAAGTAATTTCTTTTCTTTGTTTTATTGTTATTGTTATAGGTGAGAGTTGTCAGTTATTATTTTTGTATAAAGTTCAAATTTGGTGAGAGTGTTGAAATGATAAAATTTGATTATACCGGTTACTAGTGACAACACTATTTTTGTAGTACTGCACTAGCAACGTCTATTACTTTTTACTCTGTGTGGAATCTCAAACTACGTGTCATAAAATTTTCTTTTACTCTTTTTATCTTTTATTAAAATACATCAAGCAGTGAATTGCAATTGGCAGATTCTCAATTGCGTAAAACAGCGAAAGACCCCTTCAACTAGATGAACCGAGATAGCGAAGGTATACTGGATACCAAAACTTTGGAGCGAATTTTGAAAAAAGGCGTACACTGAGATGTGTTGAATTGAATTGATTTGACCCAACCGTCGCCATCTGCTCCTAATAACAGGGAAGCGTACCAAAGGACCGAATTATGTCATAAACATAAATTACTCAAAGCAAGCTCACAACACAAAAATACTCCCAAAGCGACAACCGACAAAAACCGCGGAACAAAATTCTATTTTTAATCCAAACAATTAACCCTCTCAAACCGAGGGTGTGTTCGTACCCTTCAATATCCCGTAACCCACTCGCCGCGGCCCGGACCGTCCGCTAGTACTTGAAGCGTATTAATGTCTGTGTCACATGCTACCGGGTTTATATCGTATGGTACGGTGACGATACGATGTCAGGAAGGTTCGACGAAGTACATTTTGCGATGCAAGTAAATAAATTAGTATGCTCCAACAGTCTCGCTGCATTTTGCCAACTTCGTTTCATAACATGAACTATGCGGTGCGTAAACTTGGTAGTAGCAAAAATATCTGTCAAGCCATAATCTATCTGTAACATGCTGTGTGATCAACTGATTACTAAGCAATAGTAATGACAACATCTAAGTATCTAATTGCATCACCGTTAAAACGTTCACTACTAAGCCTAAAAAGATATCAAACTTAGGTAGCCGTAATGTCTGAGTAACAAAACCTTTCGAGACGAGGACGACACGATCTCACATCAAACATTTTTACCACGTCCTACTTTTACAACTAAAGTACAAATGCTAGTGTCACATAAAGTAGTTGTCAAGGACAAAGAAGGAGACATCTAAAAGGGTGGGATCATCCCTTGTGTATCCCGTTTTCGAGAGCCTCGGGTCACAATTGGAAGCTAAAACTCGTTCAGCCGTCATAATATCTGGATGACACGCAACAGTCATTACACTTTACGATACGACAGCGGTACGAGACACGATGTCACTTTCGTTCTTCGAAGGTTTCTGTACATTTTATTCAGGTCAGGAATAAAGCTTGAAAAATTCAAACTACACACATCGTAGTTGTATGTCTCTTTAACTTTTTTTTTAGATTAAGTACATAGAAAACTACGTAATCTAAAAAAAAAATGAAATATGTAATGCTGAGACTTGAGACTGAGTCCACCAGTAGTCAGTGAAATTATAAGTCAGGATATAAAGTTGGCAGGAAAACTTTGAAAAAGCTTAATTTGCAGAACAGGCAGTACAAAGACCTTTCTAAAAATGTTTTTTGATAAGTTTCATCATAAACATAGTTACAAATCTATGGGCATACGAAAAATACAGAAACAAACAAATGAAATACCATATTAAAGAGAAACTGCATACCTATCTACAATGCAAAGCAACAAATGACAATAACGATAATTTGTTTACCTCACCATATGCCTGACCTAGTTGCTATGAAAATTGCGCATCGCATCGCCACCGTACCGTGTAAGTGATGCTATAAAAGTCAACGACCCGACCGTACCTTGTTAGGGAAATCAACGTAGCTAGCGTTGGCTCAAACGGGGCTCCTTAACAAGGCCTTGATGTGAGGGCAAAGCTTTTCGCGAATGGAGAAAGATTTAGAGGTCAGTTTGATTCTAAACTTGTGCTAGCGATATCCTTCTTTTTATCTTGGCGTTTGTCACCCGAGGTTAACGATGGCTCATCTTATGGAAAGTGTTTTCCGTGACCAGCCAGTAATTTCATCGGTAAAAAGTTCCTTTACTACCAGTAAGTACACTTTGGGAAGAATTTGCACAAAATTGCAATTGAACTTGCGGTTGTTCTTGTGCTGATGGAGTAAGATAGGACCATATTTCTGGTACCAACCCTCACTAGTCCAGCGTTGGTAGATCACGGCGCATTTCCTCTCACAGAGAGGAGGCCTGTGTCCCAGTAGTGGGAACATTATAGGCTGATTATGCTTATAGATTGCTGATTGTTTGCTGTGGATTTTGTGAATAATAAATAGGTTTCTGTTATAAGTACTGCCTCTACTCTAATTTCTAAATGTACCATCTTTACAATTAGTATGATAGTACTAGTGCTTGGCATAAAAAAAAAACAATATAGAACTGCATTCATTTAATCAGAGCTGCTCCATATCTTTCGGAGAATATATCTAAAGTTTAAGGGAATGATACCACCATAAGCACCACAGTCGACTGCCTGTATTAATGGTGCAATATAACATTATACTGCCGTCTGCCGTTAAGATATTATCTCTTGTTTATTGCAGCTTACGACACACACGGAAGAACAGGTGGTGACCTATATTGAGCTGGGTATCAGTTTGATCTGGTTCCATAAAATATCGAATCACAATATTGCAAGGACTTTTGAGGGAATTTTGATAAAATCTGCACGCTTTGGTCATCACATTTGAAGCTTAACTTCAACCACTTCAAAAGTATACACGATGGTTACATAGTCATTTTGTAATTTTCCCGCTTTTAGGACTCAGCCTCCGCTCAGCGAGAGGAATTGGTCCGCAGTAATCCACTACGCGGGCACAGTGCTGATTGGTGAAAGTCACATGTCTTCAAATTCGGTTCTATGAGATGCCGGTTTCCTCAAGAGGTTTTCTTTCACTGTTGTCAGAGCAGTGATGTCTGCACAAAGTAAAATGCATGATAGACTGGGTACCAATCTATAAATCTTAAATCAGTGCCGTGTCTTCTAGACCACCACTGCCAAACAATGGCTGCCAGTGAATAATAATTGTATGAACATACGACCTATAGTAGCAGTATATGTTTATAAAAGCGCAAATGAGTAAACTGCCACTTCTCTTAAAATAAACCAAAGTTTACATATTCCGCAACCACAGCTCAAATTCACATCACAGCCGCAAATATGACCCAGTCATAATTTCATAAAATCTAAATATCCTGAAATAAAACCATTTAAACGATACAAGAACCGCGCCAATATAAACTGTTTGGTCGTAACGTAAACTTGAAAGTCTGCAAACGTAAAATTGTGTAACCGCTGTTCTGTAAACAGTAGTTGAGGTGTATGCACAAGATGTTAACGTTAACGTAATTGTGACTATCTAATGGGTTGGTATATTTGAGGTTTGTGTTAGGAAGGTTCGTGGGTAATTGAACTACTAAATAACTATTAGCTAAAGTTACATACTGCCTCTAAGGGAGGTAGATGACCTTTGGAATGTAGATTTGATTTTTTGGCTTGTTCCCCATATCAGGTCACAAACGTGGGTCTATGAGAACCAATAACTACGTTGATGTAGAAGGCGAAACGAACCTAGAAAGCTATTGGTAGAAAGAAGACCAGATTCTCGACACAGGTCTTGAAACCGACAAATCGAAGCAATCTGGTAAACACCTTTGTCTACAAAAAGCCCAAAATCTTTTTAACAGAGCTCAAAAAAGGAGGTTCTGTATTCGATTCGACCCGTATGTATGTTTGTATTTATTCCTAAACTTCTAAGAAACCAGAGGCGTGACGATTAGATATATGTGTACTTTTCGCAGATGTCTTATAAAGTGGGCAAGTCTGAACGCTCATTAAACATAGAATGAGATCAGCTAAGCATACTACACCCATACAAAAGTCTAGCGAATTTGTTTTGGCTACTGAACTGCCATTTTTGAAGGTGTGGTGATTTATAACTTGGCCAAGGTCAATGAACGCGTCTATTTGAGAATCTACAATATCTACATCTTTGAGTCTTTATACGGTTCTTGAACATGAACTGTTCTCAGGGTCATCTGTGCGGGCCTGCGGACTTAGAGTAATGGGTAGCTCACCGTCCGATCTGCACGTCTATTCTGTAAAAAACTCACCATGAAAACTTAGGCGAAGTGAGCTGACATTCCACTTGATGCTAGGGATTGATACTGTTGACAGCTCACTCTAAGCTCACTTCACCTAACTCTTCAGTGTAGCGGTGCCCGCGCGTTTGCATTGACGTAGTGTTGTGTATTTTATTTTTTGATTTTGAACGACTGACGGACGTTTAAAAATGTTGTATCAAAAAGATGTTTTCGTCGCTGTCTAAACAGCTTAACACAACAATCGCTGACTTCGAGACCGAGGCCTTAGTGTTGGCGTATTTAACGCCAAATATGCCAAATCAAACCGCTTGTAGTCTTCACCTTCCCCTTCCCAAAAATCCCTCATTTTTTCAAACAAAAAACCACATTAATGGGTTACCTGCCAGCCCTATAATTAACCATGTAAAACTAAACAGACACGTTATAAAAAGTATTACGCTGACTGAACGATACAAGATTAGGTGCGCGGGCGACTGTTTACTTTAAAACACGCGTACAATTGAACCGACAGAGTTTGTTGAACTACACACATCAAAAGTGTCTAGGGATCAACATATATTTTTGCAATAACTTTTCTCCTGATTGATATTAATTAAAATTTTCTTTAAGGATTCATCAAATAAAGTGTTTTCGTTTGTCACAGTAACGATAAACCAAGTCACCTTTGCATTAATAAAGAAATTTGCCATTTTCCTAATAAAGGGATTTTTGACATTTGAACCACTAACACAAAAGTTCGAAAAAAAGACTGAAATAACAGTTTTCTTTAAAATTTTATTGGGTAACTTAAACAATTAATAATCCGTGTTTCTACCGCGAACACTAACAACACAAGAACATCGGTTTGGCATACTCAAAATGAGTTCATCCAAATCACGCTGTGGAATGGCAGCCCATGTTCGTTGCAACAACAAAAAAAGGTCTTCTTGCGACTGGATACCCTCCATATTCGGCAGAGCTCTTCTCTGTAGCATATCCCATGCATGCTCAATCGGGTTCAAGTCTGGCGACTGAGCAGGCCAGGGCAGGACATTGATGTTAGCTGCGGCGAGAGTCTGTCTTACAACTCTTGCGGTGTGCGGTCGTGCATTATCATGCATTAACTGAAATAAGGGACCGATTTGCACTTGTAGAGGAACGATGACGTCTGATACAATCGTCTCAGCATAAATTTGAGCGTTGAGGTTGCCTCTGATCCAAATCAACTCAGTTCTTCCGCCGATCCAAATACCCGCCCATACCATGATGGTTCCACCACTATAAGGATGGACTTCCTGGCAGGATTTTAATCGCTGTTGGCGTCCAGGGGTTCTCCAGTGTCGTATACGTCTTGTATCCGGTCTCATACCAAAACGAGACTCATCAGAAAAGCACACGAAACGCCATTGTTCTTCTGCCCAATTTCTGTGTTCAAGAGCCCATTGATATCGAATCCTACGATTGTGCATTGCTATAGGTGGTACCCGTAGCGGTCTTCGGGAATGAAGGTTCACTTCATGCAAGCGGTTTCTGACTGTTTGGTCGCTAATTAAGTTCCCTGAAGAGTGATGAAGCCTCACGGCTAACATCATGGCGGTTATTGTTGGAGCTCTTCGAGTTAAGATTTGAATGTATCGGTCTTGTCTCCGTGTGGTGCAGCGATACCGTCCTCCATGGCGCTCAGCCACGGTACCAGTGCTTCGGTAACGTGTCCAAAGTCGACTGATAACACTCTGACTTGTATTCAGAGCTAAAGCCACAGTACGTTGCCGGGAACCAGCTTCTATCATTCCCACGGCTCTGAGCATTTCTTCCCTGCTTAAATGACGTCGCCGCTCCATAATAACGTTGGTTTTAATCAGTAGTAGGGAAACAGTAGCACTAATAATGTCTTCAATGCGTTGTATGTTTTTATAGGGAAAATATTGACAGCTGATTTTCATCTTTTACTCGAATTTGATTCACAGTTCCTGATTCAAATTATGAAATGCACCAAAAAGGATCAAATTTATTACAAAGCCACATCTCAATCTCAAGAAATCCGCATAAAAATGCTTGATCCCTAGACACTTTTGATGTGTGTATATAGCACGTGGTTAGTGTAAGAATAGATAGGGAGATGAGATTTTAATTAGGCTGAAGTCAGATAAAGAAATAATGTGTTAATCTATCAATTTTAAAAATATTTACATAATTTAAAAAGCTAACAGTCTTAAAATAATAATACGTAGAAATATAAAAAGGGAGGGGAAATAATCAAAGAGCATCAAACCACGGGCCACGTTGTATGGCAATGCTGATTTTTTGGCCACAAAATAGGCCAGCCCTCTGGTCACGTGAAGAGTCGACCAACCGCTTGGCGATGTCTCGAAATAGTAAGTGGGCACTCGGGCCCCATGGCCCTAGTATTTCAACCCCAAACGGCTCAAACATATAAGTTCCAATGAGATTGGAGTATTTGCGCCGTTTGAGGTTTTCCGCACCTGCAGCAGCTGCCCCAGCATAGCTCACCGTGCTTGGAAGAAGGAATGGCGCAAGGGTGTCGACACACGTTACATCCCACACCAAAGGCCTACCTACCTTCCAAGGCATTATGGTTATTCCGTCTGGTCTCTTCCCATCGTCGCGTGCCAAGCCATTGGGTTCTAAAACAGCTGGCACCCCGGCGGTGGCAAGAGCACAACGGATGATGTCATTGATGCTGGCATGCCGTGCTATCTGGCCTGCGCTTTTACTGCAGCATAAGTCCGAGGCAGTCGACACCTTCACTGCGTTGGCAGCGATGCGGAGCCACGCAAGGGGCGCCCAGACGCAAACAAGTAGCGAGCCCGAAGGTGGTGTCACCCAGCAAAGTGCCTATGTTGGGTGACGGTAGCGCCTGAAGCCAGAGGCCCGACTCCCCTCACCCACAGGCCACAGCCAGTAGGCGGGCACGCTCAGCAGTATTGGTGGACGTATAAATCAGATTATTCCGTACCAACCTGCAGAGCGGCTCATCCCACTGCCTCTGGGAAGATGGGTTCACGGGCCGATCTGTATCCGGGCAAGCCATTTTCCAGGCGTTCACCGCCTCGGCCAAGCACGGCACTTCAGAGTCAACTAGGGAGGGGGCTAAAATCTTCCCGGCCAACTTTATAATTTAAAATGACAAGTATATAATAAAAATAGCCCTAGTTGCAATATATTGTAGCTTTCTTTGGGAAAGTTACAAATGTTACAATGTATTACATCCGAATATATCGCACGAATCTCAGTGACACGATTTAAAGATTTGAGTACGTACGTCGATCCACAATCGACAAAACTGTAACACATACTTCTTTTAACGAAAGAATCGCACCAAAATATATTTTCCTGCTTGTGTTGCAAAAACTCCTACACTGAAAGCCCAAGGCATAGCACAGCCCTTCAAACAATAAATACATCTAATTTCGGTACCGCATGAGCCCACCTGCCATTCATAAACAAAACCGACAGGTTACACCACATATTTCATTTCAATACCACAACATACATGTCCAAATACGAAATTAGCTCCCCTACCAATTAAAGGAAAGGCGGGAACGAATTTTACTCCCCTAATAGACATGACGTATAAAGCTGCGTTACACTGATGGCGATGGTCACGGCGACTATTTATGCGAGGTTGCATTTTGACTGCCTAGTTGGCCTCGTGACCGCAAGCGCGACTGCTGAGCCTGAGGTCCTGGGTTCAATTCCCAGGTCGGGTAAAGTGTTATGGAAATTTTCCATTTCGAATTTCTTAGTAACAGCCCGGAGTTTGGAAGTTGGCTATGTGATACGCCCGTGATCACGTTAAGCCGTTGGTCCTGCGCCTGATCTCTCTCCGGTCGTGTCGGATTGTCGTCCCATCGGAATATGAGTGTGAGGAAAGAGAGAGTACACCCTTGTCTTCGCACACACTTGTGCACTATAATATCTCCCGCGCCGAAAGCTGGTCTCCGATGAGATTGGTCGCCATAGCCGAAATTCGGTTCTCTCGGTACTTATTCTCTTAGAGACTTGGTTCACATTCAACAACGTCTTTGCTCTTTTCTGGCTAGGTTTTTTAATATTTTGCAGCTACCACCATTTCTGTGTCATGAAACTTTAAAAGGAATTCGTCCTGAACTTTTATGAATTAAAATTGTATTATGACATTAACAGGACATCGACACAAGCGTGACTATATGCAGTAAAATCATATCTGATTTGGGTGCAGCGGTATCCATATAATTGTTAAGGATAGGGCGGTTTTTGGGGCACATATAAATTACGTATTATGTGGGACGTAATTGGAAAGGACATGATATTGTGGGTCGGAGGGAAGGACTGCAATAAGTGATGAAAAATTTCGAGACTTGCTCGGGTTTGATGTAATTTTGCGAGATTTTCGCTATTGTAAAGGAGAACCAATTTCACCGTATACCAGAGTCAACATTTTAATCAAATCCAGATTGAAAACCCCGTATTCAAGAATCGTACAATGTTAGTCCACAGATATAGCTCTACTACAAAGTGTATTACGAATAAGTTCAAACAAAATCGTTACAAAATAGGTATTTCAACTCCACACAAAATCCCTCACATTTCGAAAGCAACACTTTGAAAAAACTTAAATGTGCAATTTTACTGACAAAAAAAAAGACCAGGACTATTTTAAGAACATAATTAGTTCAGACGCGGATCATGGGGACGCAATCAAAGATTCTTAAAATAGACACGAAATTAAGGGAACAGGAAGGAAATTTCAACACAGACTAAATGTTTTTTTTTTTGTATACTACGCTGGAATGGGTGTGATGTGAAAGGAGTCTCTTCGACTATGCAGTTTTAATTTTAAAGCAAATTATGAGACGAGGAACGAAAACTTTTAAAATTTTAATAAGCTTACTCTTACTGTATTCGGTACTTTAATTAATGTGCTGCTAAAATAGTATGCTTTGAACATAGATGAGAGATAGAAACATTTCGTAGAAATCGTGAAATCTTACTCTGGGAGAGATAACCTTTTCACTCTTCTTTCTCACCTTAAGACATCTAAGATGAGAAAAGGAATAAAATCTACTTACTATAAAAAATTACCATGTATCTACCGGTAAATATGCTAAAAGCAAAATCATCGGTTACAGAAGGAATGCAGATAAATTACTGGTTTGTTAAGTCGAAGCAAAGATGCAATCTCAAGATAATCTGATATCCAGTAAAATAGGACAAAACAGTATTCCATCACTTGTGTCTACAAGATAAGAGAAACTGTGCCAATTACATATGTAGTTGTGCTTATAATGAAAGTAGGTAAAACTACACATGCAGCAATGAGTGGACATAATAGTACTCTTGCACTGATTCTTTCAACAATTACACATACAACTGTAATAATGAACAAATAATGGAAAATGTCCTATTGATATAGCAAAACTGGGAGAGAAAATATAAAACAGAAGTACTTAAAGGTAAATTAAAACACGATCAGTCACTATTCCCAGACCTAATTACCTTTAATGATGATATAATTTGAGATGGCAAGCTTATTTTGACGATCCCAGGTTATTTTGAAAACAAAGACATTGTCTTAGAGTTTACTAACAAAGTCTACAAGATAATAGATAGTGACTTTATTGACTGGCAGGTGTAGCTAGAAGTGCAATATCAAATACACAATACTGATCAATGTGAACTAAAAATCACAAATAAACCAAAACAACACAACAAAATTCAATGACAGAAACTAAATGTTCTGAAAGATATAAACAGTCACAAACAAACAGAGCAAACTGCTAGGAAATGGAAAAGTCAGACAATATTAGATTTAGTAGTAGGGGAGCCACTGAAATAGAATTATGGATGCAAATATGGGTGTATGTAGTGAGGAAATATGGAAAACGGATTGCAAATACTTCATGCTTTATTGTATACGTTTAGTGAAGGAAAACTTGTTTATGTTGCCACGAAAGATGTAAACGACTTTTCTCAAGAGAACCAAATCACAGAGCAGACAAATTCAATAACCGGTTTATTTCAAAGTCAAAGTAGTATTGCGAAAGCTACGAAAAACAATAAATTGCCAGCACCGGAACCACTCCATGCTGAACAAACTCTGTAAAATACCATCACAAACATAACTCTCCAAATAACGTACTTCATAATGAAGACGCTAATAATATATTAAATGCATCAAAAATATAATGATAGCGTTACGAAATGAGCTCAGCGATAATATCGAGACGAGATATAACTCGATTTAGAAGAGAAGGGTGCACTAAGAACGCCCTAAATGCGTTTAAGCCGACAATATTCTATAATAGACGAAGAAAATGGCAGGAAATTATTAATATTTTCATCCATTCTACTCGGTACTGTTTTTCTTGTTTGTTATGAAAAGATTTTGGCAATTGTAGAAACGTTTTTAGATTAATCTAGTTCAATCTAACATATCTCTAATAGACTATTTCGTCTAAACGATTCAGTTATCTGATTTCAAAACTACACAACTATAAACCAGAGCTAGCACGAAACTAAATACCTTCAACAATTAACCTACATAATTTAATAGCGGGAGAATACTTTCCAGGTGGTCTACACTATAAACGTTAGCAAAGCTTTAAAAATTACCCAGTCAGCCGCAAACCTTTAAAAATGCTAATAAGCGCTCCTAAAACACATAACGCTTGAGACCCAGCAAACCCTAAGCACTTCACACATCTCTAAAAGCCCTTACACATACAATATTCACACATCACTCTAAAATTTTCTGCCGACGATAGCTTCACGTTAAGGGCGTTACGTTTAATCCCCAACCGCTCTCATTTCATACCGAGAGCCTCTCAACGTAGACGCAACTCCCACTCGTGGCAATTAAAAACAAAAACACGGATAGAATAGGGCTGCAAGATGGAATAGGTATACGGTTTTAGAATAACTGGAATTTTAAAGAGAAAAAAGAGGTGAAAACGAAAGAATATACGTTTACGTGCGCCAAGGAAAAGAGGTCAATAGCAGTGTTCTATTGAGGCACATAAAAGCTCTAAAAGCTCTCTAGCATAATCAGCTTAATGTTCTTATTGCCGGGACACAGGCCTCCTCTCTTCGAGAACGAATGGGCTGTGGTTATCACGCGGGTCCAGTGCAGGTTGGTAGATGTCACATGTCTCCGGTTTTTTGGTTCTAGCTATGATATAATATAAGAATTTTTGGTACTAGGTAAGTACTTTACTTTGTGTATTTAATTTCATCACCACTGCTCTCAATACGGTGAAGGAAAACATCGTGAGGAAACCGGCATTTCCTAGAAGCCTGTGTCCCAACATTGGGAAAATTATAGGCTGACAATTATGCCCCATCTTAAATTCAAAGCGACAACGCTATAAAATTTAGTCCCATAGAACTAGCAGGGGATGCAGGGGATCCAGGGAGTGGAGGGGGTTCAGTTCAGGGGATCATACCGGAATAAATCAAGAATTTGATGACCGTAAAAGGAAGTCGTCATAACCAGATAGACAATAAGCACTCCCCCGATTTAATTTCTCAATTGGATCTTACAGTAGCACCCTGGACAGGAGGGGTTGAGTTATTTTTAGCGTGAAACCGCACAGTTATGCTCACTCTAGTCACCCTCGAGAACAAAGATAATATGTCTGTATCATTTGAGCTATTAGCAACCCTACTTTTGCCAGGTCGGGTTTGACCTATATCGTTTGTAATATTTAAAGGGTCTTAAAAGGCAGACCCAAATGAATGAAAAGGCTTTAAACTGGAGCACTATAGGCTGTTTTATACGCAAAAAGGTGGCACAGAGGATTGATGGAAGTGAAATTAAAATAAAAAAAAATCTGTTAAAGACTGGAATTCAACGCATTCAGCCAAAAAGCATGGTCGGTTTTACAAAGTGAAAAATTAAAAAGGTTTTGGCGAAATACAAACACGAGATTTTTGGCTACTGACAGTTTAATTAACGGAAAACAAAGAGTAGGTACGGGCTATTGGTTTTTGAACTTATATTTTTGTGATGCTAGACACGTGTGTTTATTTTGGAAGGGTAAAATTTATGTGTAAGTACTGTCTCGTTCTTTATCTGTGGAAAAATATGATTATTTCATTATTTTTACAATAATGCGCTATAGAATTAAAATATATAAGTAATATCTAGCTAGAAATATATATTCCAAACTAGATTCCGGCTGCGACTTCATCCGCGTGAAATTTCTTGTTCCCCCGATCCCGTCGCAATGCATAGCATGTCTGCGCTATTACTGCATTTTCTTTCAGACTGTTTTTCTTTTTGCTCAGCTCCTAAGAGTCCTAGCGTGATGTTAAATAGCCTATATCTTTCCTCAAGAATTGGGCTATTAATTGCAAAAAGAACTTGTCAAATCCGACTGGTAGTTCCAGAGATTAGCGCATTCTATCAATCAAACTGTTCAGCTCTATTATCAGTATATTTATTTATTTATTCACGAGACAACTACAACAGGTAACAATCACAGTTTATCGCTAGGCACATTAAAGGTTTCGTCCTAATTATCACCCAAAGCGTAATCGCACAACATGACTAGAAAACAACAATAGTAATGATGACAACTACAGTAACAAGCTTAGTTCACAAAATTAAAGCTACAAGTTCTACGTCGGCAGGGAATGTGTAGGAGACCAACCACGCCAGGTAATATAGGTACAGTGGGGGTCATAAGTGGAGTAGCAAATTCACAAAGCAATAGATTGACACTTTGGTTTTACTTACGACCTTCTTTTAATGAGTCATTTCTCTACTATAGACACACACACTCACATTCATTTGCAACTGATTGTATTTCATAAATTCAACCGGTACGGTATATGGCATGATAGCCTAGCGGTTATCATATCTGGGTAAATGCGTTCTGCGTAGCGATGCGTGAGTTCAAATCTCACGCGCGATGATAGTTTTTTTAATGTTTTAATAACTACTTTGACTACGCTTTTGACTATAAGTCTTGTGCGCTTAATTCGTAAAACTTTATGATTATACCCACAGATATCTAAATAAATAAATTATAAGGTAGACACAGTTAAGTTATACGAGTCATTCACCGCGATTAAATAGAACGTTGTTGGTTGGTTGTTTATTGTGGGATAGCGACGTGTGTCTGTGTTCTATCTATTAGCCGTGTTGTAGTTCCTTTTAAAATACAGAATATTGAAACGAAAGCGAATTATGATTGCGCTGCATAAAAGTGGACTTAATATAACACAAATATCTTATGAAACCGAACTGAATGTGAGTATTATAAATATGTTTTAATTATTTTTTCAAACATTTATTTTATTAAAATAGAATTGCTGATTTTTGTAGTTATTTTTTTGAAACGTATTATAAGGTCTAAATAGATGAAAAAATTATAATTTCGAAGTCCTAGATTTTAAATGATGATTATTATAGTTATATGTAACATTTCTATTTTCATTATAATTTTGTTTCTAAATCGTAGGTAATACTTACTTATTCGTATTTTGCTAGTAGCCTAAGAGTACTTCTTTTTTGTTTTAGAGAAATTACCTTCTGTGAGTCGGAGGGTCACTCAATAAGGAAGAGGGTAGCCTTGCCAGTCGAAAGCGACTGGTTATATACCAACGAGATATATTGCCGAATTATTATTCGACACGTCTTTACGAACCGTTCGCCGTGCAAACGAAAACCAGCTCAAAAACCATAGTTGATTGAAAATCATAAACAAGAACGTTTACATTTTGCGATACAGCGATGGAAAGCAAGGAATTAGAAAATAAAAAAAATATATATTAAATAAAAAATTGTAAATAATAATAATAAAATTATGTTGTAGCATATTCGTAATAAGGATTATTTTGAGGTTTAGTTTCAATCTTCTTTTCGTAATGAAAATGAATACTTAAGCTATAACCACAATAAGTCCTAAACTAGAAATTTATTTATACTTTATAAAATTATAACGAATAAACATTTTGTAATCACTTATAAAAGATTTTTATTCTTAACCCCATATTTCACTAACTATATAATAATAAAAACAATTATTACATTATTATTCCCGTTTATTAATTTATCGAATAATAAAAGAACAGATGAAGATAATTGTTGAAAAGAAAAAAAAAAACTCATATCGAGATTGGAACCTAGAACCTAGTGTTTCTTTATCCTATACGTTACACTATGAGCTACTTGAACTTATTAAAACGCTGTCAATTTTAGCAATCCTATGAACCGCCCAAGGTCATACGTAATTAGAAAGTGATATGTTTTTGTTTCGCTCGACACCAGTGTATAAATTCTGAGGTGTGCGTTCTGTGTTAATACACTTATACACACATATTAGGTACGGTTACGGCTTGTACTGCGCGTTCACAGCAAAACAATCCTTACCGTGCTACTGCACTTATGACCGTAATAGTACATAATTGACATAAAGTAACTTTATTTAAAGAAAACAGTAAGTATTTAATTAAAAAGAAAGAGTACATATTATTAGTACTATAGATGATAATGTAACCTTTCTTGTAACTTTCGATCCTATCATTGTATCCAAAACTAATTGGTTGTAAGCTTTGAAAGAAACCTACGCTTGTGAAGGAACACTAAATTCAACCTAACAAAATTGTTTTATCTAGCATATCTTGTTCATGAGGGAAACTGACAATAAAACGAGAAGCACAAACATGAAACATACAAGAATAGATTAATGACTCTGCAACAACAAAGGCGTGACAATGACAGAGAAAAATGGATGTCTATTGTTTGGGATATACATGAATACCTGAAAATGATACTTCTTCAAGTAAATGCGTCGTTGTCGACGTGAATGATGCTACGAATTTGCCGAGGTTCGTTTAAAATGACCTATTTTATGAGCAGTGGTGGCCCAGTGGAAACGGCCGCGACTGTAGGTTCGAACCCCGGCAGGCAGTTTACTTTGTGTAAATTATTTCATCATCACCACTGCTCTGAAAACGGTGAAGGAAAACATCGTGAGGAAACCGGCATGTCCTAGAAACAAAAATTCGAAGATATGTCACATCCACCAACCCGCACTAGGCCCGCGTGGTGGATTACGGACCATTCTTTCTCACCGAGAGGAGGCCTATGTCCCAGCAGCGGGAGCATTATAGGCTGATTATGATGATGGTGATAGGGATTACTCCCCAAAGGGCTAGGCAGAGGGCACCTATGTATAGTACACCCACATTTCGACAGTTATGTTTAAGTACCATGTCTATTGAAATATTTTATACTATAATTTATTTTAATTTTTGCTAATAATTTCACTGCAGAGAGGACGATTCAAAATGTCATTAATTTTATCCCTGATGGAATTTAATTTAACGCAGACTGTCAACCAATTTTCGGATTATATCATCAGAGTATAAACTTCACATCTATCTGATAAAATCATGACTAGTCTATTCAAATATTGAATTCTCATATTGACTAAAGAACACACACGAAAACACTTTTACCCATTGTTTTACTACTCAAAAAAGTTTGAAAATCTCTAATGATGATCTCCAACCCACTATTAGCCCGCTTTTCACTTTCAAAACTAATTAAGTCTATTATTGCACATAAGACTTTCCACGTGTGCCGAATCGAAATCGTATTAGTGGGCGATGTAAGCCAATATTCGATCGTTACATTGAACACAACTGATCTTTATTCTAGTTTAGTTAAGGTTCAAAATCGGTTGACGGAATCATGTTTACCACTCAATATAAAAGCAATCTTTATTATTATACAGTTAAAGTTCAATATTGTTTGTCTCATTAGAGTAAATGTATCGTAGGCAGAGGTAGTGATGCGAACGTGACTAGAATATCGATACAATAATTCGACATTCCGATATCTTGACACGTATTTCGTGTGTAGAATGCGGGATTTTCTTATTATTGAGATAAATGGGTTTGCAGTGGGTTTAGAAGTCAGTCATCGTTGGTTTTATAAATGGAGAATAGGGTCAACTGTTCTAGCTAGGAATTAGTTTCTTTTTCTATCGCTCAGATTTGTTAGACTTAGGACTTCAGTTTCATTTGATTTATGACTGTTACTAATGTATAGTTTATTTATAATCCGTTGTGAGCCGTTTTGTTCCAAGCAAGACTAGCAGTAAAAGTACAAATTATCATTTTACAAAAAACCTCTATGACCGTGAAACCTAGCTGTACCATGCATACTTATTAAAAAAAACATCGATATATCTTTAACATCGACGTCGCCCACCCCAAAACGTCCTACAAGAGGGGCGTAGGTCGTCCATTGTGAAATTCGGCCCGTACCTCACAGATCAGACGATAGTCCCTTATTAAGAAACTGCTGAACAAACGCTAAATATTTCTCCGGCAGACTGTTCAAAGGCTTCAACATTGAAATTGAATAGTATTGTGCGGACGTTTATACAGAGGTCTTGAATAATAATGGATAAAAATATACAGATAAACATCTCAGGAAATAAAGAATTCAGGAAACCGGTTGAATTGGATTTTTTGTTTTCATGTTATACGTCAATTATGGAAATGAGGATCTTAGGCGAGTTAGTAGCGATACTAAAACTTGAAACAAGATTTAATTTTCTATGAGAGCAAAACCGCATCTTAAAATGCCGAAACAGATGCATTTATTAAATGTTTAAAGAAGACATAGGATAGATCCTACTGAAATGAAGTTAAAACCAAATCATCGTGAGCTGAAACTAAACAAGTCCATACGCAATGAATGGGTTAAAACCAATAAGCCATACTTAACAGAGAAGACAATGATGAAGATTTAGCATTTTACTCGAATTGTACCACATAGTATTAATATATCTGTGGTGTCTGGGAGAAACGTGATAACTCCATATAACTCCATTTTTTAGTTTAGTATTATTATTAAAAAAAAAACATATTTTATTTTGGTCTATTGCTGATAAATGTAACTACCATAGGAGTGGGAGAATCGTAGCGGTGGTTGGCTTTTTCTACTTTACCTAACTGATAAACTTGAACCTTAAAAGTCTTATACTGAAAAATTACGTTTTTGGACTTAACAGGTTTCTCCCAGACACCACAGATATATTCAAGCATGTTGCCCGTACGCCCTTTTCACGACGCTAGAGCACAGAAGCACACCTGACAAGGCGCAGTGATGACAGGTGGAGTAACTGAGTGGCGTCCAAGGACTGGGAGACGAAGTGTCGTCGTCCGGCGGCGAAATGGGCAGACGTCATTGTTACCATTACGGGTAGAACCTGGATGAGGCTGGTACAGGAGTGTGGGGATTGGCACATGAAAAGAGAGGCCTACTCAGCAGAGGATGAAGTCGGTCTGTGGGTGATGATGATGATGTTGAGCACAGAAGCATTCTCTATATTCCTCCTACGTGCTTAACACCCAAACAAAACGATCACTAGCCGTATCAAAGTTATGAAACAAGTTGTTACGCACTGACCCACTTTCATTCACATCTCAAGCAACTGACCTTGAAAGAGACGAGACTTGCCCCAATGATCGTGGTTACTTGACATTTCTATTGTGACACTGAAGCTGGAGCGATAGTCTGGGTTAGATAGTACATTCATTTTGATATTGTGTGTTATCTTAACATGTAGATAGGCGTGATCTTTCAAGGATGAATGATATCATTTCGTAAAAGTTTATTACAAACCATTGGCCTCCGATTAGATTGCCAAAACAAATGGTCATAAGAAAGCATCTCAGTTCTTAAATCAATATGTATTGATTCGACTTGCTTGCCTTATCCAAGAGCTTCAGAGATTTGACATGCCTACTAGCTTTAATCAAAGTAAGCTTTCGTTATAAATAGTCGCAAAAGTTACTCAAGCCAAGAAATGAAAGCACTCTAAACAGAATCGCAGTTTGTTTCTGAGATAAAAGTAGCTTCATTTTTAACCGACTTCAAAAAAGGAGGTTCTGTATTCGACCCGTATGTATGTATGTTTCTTTGTATGTCCGCGATTTTCTCAAAAACTAATTAACCAATATTGATAATTCTTTAAATAATATGATCTACATACGTTCAGGAAGGTTTTAGTATATAATGCATTAGGTAATTATTCTTATGTCCGAAGTTATATGCATAAATGTACTGCATCTCCGGCATTTCTATACAAATTTTGAAGATTCTTCTAGTCGGTGTCTTCAATTCTTCAATGCACTAGTGTTAATTGAATTTGTGTGGGGTAGGTACAATTAAAAAGTGCAAAATAAAAAAAATGTTACAAAAAAACCTACCGACTTCAAAAAAAACATTACAAAGTGACAAATAACTTTAATTTCGGAAGTTGGTGTCAAAAAACGAAAATGCGGAACCAACGACAAAAAATAAAGTTATTTATCACTTTGTAATATTTTTTTTTTGAAGTCGGTTGTTTTTTTTTTATAATCTAGCTGTTGTTATAGATGACATAGCAACAGCTCGTATTAAAAATAAACACAAAGGAGAAACCAAGAAGCCACATCAAAATCAGTCGACGTCGATCATCAATGAGGTCAAGTGTCCAAATTCATTATTTCTATAGGGGGACCTTGTGTTGGATAGTTTTGGCCGAAAGCCAGAAAAAACTGGAGACGGTTACAATGTCATATTTAGAAAGTTTCGTAATTATTAAGAAAGTGAGCTTTTTATGTCGCACTTCAGTTGTTTATTTTTCCGCCCAAGTTGTACAAAGCGAGGGAAACTATCCGATAAACTTGAAGCATTTGCATGTTGAAAGGCTTGCTCCGTTAGTAGTTAAGACTCGGGACGTGAAGAGTTTTCCTAACAACACTAGTAGTCATTTAATTAGCGAATTGCGCAGTTTAACGGAAAACATTAAATACAAAGTCAACAACATTTTTGTTTACTCTCTTGAGTTGTAAAGATAAGTCTTCTTGGCGTTCTTCCTGTTAAAATGTTGATTGAAACACTTATTTTCTGTTTGCACCGCCGTCATCTAAAACTGTCGCCAGAGCTGAGTCCCCAGTGTGTCGTACTTTAAGGATGCTTAACGGCCTCCTGACCACCAATCCTGAATGTGATCTGTTTGCCAATGAATGGAGTAGAATTACGTGTGTATGTCAGATATTTTGTGAGAAGAAGTATGCTAGGGTGTCCTCTATTATATGTTAGTAGTTGAAATATTTTTGTATACCATACCTGTTTAAATCCCTATGTTAATTAATTTAATTGGTGTTACCATTTTAATTAACAATAAACAATAGTAATAATTTTCTTAGTAAGTTATATTCGCACAGACAATACCAATATAATTATGGAGTATATTTTTCTAAATTCATATTTTAATTCGGGAGTTGGGTGTGATCAAATGCCGCAACAAATTCGATTTACTTCTGTTTAAGTATTCGTAACGAATTCTATCTACCATACTGAGCTTCATTCAATAACAAATATCTTTTTTTTTTGGAGTCACTTTCCTTTTTTATTCAGACCGTATATTTTGTATTTCCCAACCTTTCCAGCCTTAGCCCTGTAACCTTATCTTATTTCCATAGTAGCCAAAAACCATAAGGTTTCACCAACAAAACTTTCGACTAGGTACTCGATACGATCTCAAACGGTACTGACTTTAGAACGGGTACTAGTCCTTTGGGCACGATTGAATTAAGTTCCCTCGAATCACGGACTGAATACTTAAAATTTCCATTTCTGGAGCAAAACCGACTTTTGATTTTGTTTGAGTTGAACATATGGTAAGTGGATTCAGGAATGTCTGTGTTTTATGGACCTGGATCCTTTGGGGCGGTTCTTGGGTAGTCTGAACTGTTGCCAACGTAAGCTATATTTAATGCTGTAGTTTGTACGATAGTCACTTTTTCATTTTGATGACCACTATTAAGTTGAGTTTGTGAGTTTTGTAACACCAGTTTCATAAAATATTTTTCATGTTTTAGAAAAGATTTATTCCGGTCTGATCCCCTGAAACCCCCCTCCACCCCCCTCGATCCCCTGCTAGCTAGCAGTTTGAGTCTATTATTCAAATAGCTACAATCTTGATACAAAGTTAATACAGCTGCTTTTCTAATAGGTTAAATCTCTTAGTTGTCTACATCTACATACCATAGTCTGTAGCCTGCGGAATACAGACATCTATATGTGTCTTATCTGTAGGAAAAGTTGAGCCAACTATTTCTTACCAATACGAGCGAAGACCACAAAACTCAAAGAAAGCAAAATATCAAATAACAACTTTTAATGTTTCGCTGCCCTCTTTCTCTTTATTGTTTGTAGGTCGAACCGTAACTCAAGAAGCTTTGATATTGATACAACTGAGCGCTACACTAATAATATATTTTCTAGGAAATAATAATGTCTTCAGAAAATTAAATATGTAGGTATAGCTGAGAACACGGTATCTCTTTGACCTTTATTTAGACTATGACAGGCTTTAAATTGGTTTAGTATAATGTATTCATTTGCAATTACCCAAATAAACTAATGAAACGAAAGAATGTGTCAAAGATGAAATGAAAGGGCTAAACACTGAGATGACGCCTAATAGAAATAGATAACCTGCAACGACCTCAAATACATTGACATCAAGCAGGAGGACGTGTGGAAGAGATTAGACAAAAGATTTTTGCCTTCACAAAATTCGAGGACTTTAAAGAATGCACCTAATGGCACCTAATTTCCTTTAATCCTTTAAGCTACTTTGACATTGAGAAAAATAAATACAGTGAACTAATAGGAGTTTGACAATATATTTTTTGTGTCGCAGAATGTTCAGACCACCTTGAACAAGAGACAGGACTATAGTATACAATCCTAGCATACGGCATACCTGATTGGATACGGTCATCATGACGACATTCACTGGTTCGTTTGTACTTAGAACAAAGAGTAGTTTGAATATGACGTCAGTAAGAGATTTATATATAATAACCATTAGGAATTAATACAGCTACATATTTATTAGAGTCATTGCATATTATTTTGGCTTTAGATATTGTCCGATAATATATTGCTTAAGTTTTCAAGTTAAACTTTCTCGTGTGAAATTTTGTTGAAAGTGCAAGGTTTTAATCATATCGTGCCCAATTAATTCAAAAATGAACACTGATAAAATGCTTATATCTAGACTCATCAATCACATCGTCATCTTCTATTGTCATTAATGAAGTAGGTACAGTGGATAACATTATTTCTGTTACCAACTTCATAGTAGGATACCATGTCCAGTATAATATTCCTACTCCTATATTAATCTCGCAATAAAAGAAGAGAGGGTGTCAACTATCATCACGTACCGTGAGACCAACAAAAGGAAGCTGTTCATTACAACGCTCGTAAGTCAAGGGCCTAGCTGGTACTACTTAGAAGCAATCATCTTTAAACTAGCTCAGAACATGGGGTCTTAAAGTGATACTAATGCTGCGGTACTTTATCTGCCAGTTCTACTACACCTATTGCTGAAGTAGACGTGCCATCAAACTCAAAGCATTTATTTCAATTAAACTATTTACAGGTACTTTTGATTTGTCAGAGTCGGTCATTCAGAAAGATGAAGCTAGTTGCATCGTTATAGTGGCCGCGAAATGACAGCCATTCATACATAGTAGTCAAACATCCAACTTCATTGTCGTTATCGTTGTATGTATAATAGTATCACTTTCTTAGAAAACCCATGCTTCACTATTACCTGACCAGCTTAAAATCAGGTGAGATACAGATCAAACGAAAGCATATACGAATCGAGGCATTGCAAAATCATCAGCTTAGGAAAGCCGGTCAACTCAAACGTAACTCTTTAGTTAGTCCGGTTCTACTCGTGGCGTCCGGGATCTAAAATGAAAAGAGCTTACAGGCATTTGCCGGCCGAATTCAAATCCCCACTGATTTAGAATTTCGGCATCGACTAAAGCCTCCTTGATTTAAGTAAAATCTTTATTGTCTTTGAGATCCTGCAAACATTCTTACATCCAACGTTGTGTGGGTTCACGGTCACAAAAGGCAACATTTTCTTTTAGTATATTTTTTAGAAATTCTAATGACATTCTCAAAAAGTTCAAGACGCTTGTACGATGGCTCTTAGCATTGTTCCCACACAAAAGGCCCAAAAACTTGTATAACAAAGTCAACAGAATGTATGAATATGCATTGGCATGCCACGGGTAACTTAGTACTAGAAAACTATTATTTAGGTAAAGACGACACGACTGCGATACGATGTTGGGAGAAACTAGAAAAAATAATTAGTAGGACGTGTTAATTTTGGCTAAAAGTAGTAATGTATTTATTACTAGCTTCAGCCCGCGACTTCGTCCGCGTGAAATTTCTGTTTCCCCCAACCCACCCGTCGCATCGCATCGCCTGACCGCACTACTGCTTCGTTTTCGCTTTCGTTCTGACTTTTTTTCTTTTTGCTCGGCTCCTAAGGGTGCTAGCGTGATGTTAAATAGCCTATAGCCTTCCTCAAAAATTGGGCTATCAAACGCAAAAAGAATTTTTGAAATCCGACTGGTAGTTCTGAAGATTTACCCCCTACATACAAACTTACAAACTACCTCTTTATAATATTAGTATAGATAGTATAGATTGACTGCTAATCTACCTACAAGAACCTTCAACTAATTTAGTCAGACGATAATCATTTTAAAGCTACCGCAGACAGGCGTGATGCGATTCTGGTAGAGCAATTTCCATGAAGTTTTCATAGAAATTGTTCTACTAGAGCTGCGTCTCTCGAATTTATTTTAATGGGTTTATATATTTCTTTAAAACTTGGCATGGAAGACAGACCTTGACACTAATAAGAAAATTAAATGAATATTTGTTAGCAAAAACAATCGGTAATAAATGTGTCCGACAGAATTTGTTTGACAGTTCAGACACTAACAAACAAACTAAGTAATTAAACTTTTTAGTCTTACAAAATTTTATTGAGAAATTATTTTGCTCTTAAAGCTTTGGAACAAATCTGAGAACTGAGGATAGCTGCATTTGGTGGGACTGATGAAATTAAGAATCCATATGAAGAATGAGAAGATGTCAATCAAGACCACTATCATATTAAGTATCAATCGTATCGTAGGCTCTAAAGACCTCAAATTCCAATAAACACAACCCACCTTCAAAAACTAAGTTGTGAACATCACAGAAATAATTATTGATACAGATGTTCAAAGGAACGTCTACAAAATTGAAGGCTTCGCAGACGTACTCAGGCCAGACTTAGAAGTTGCTAGAACTTTCTTGTTGGATAAGAAAAAACTTTGTTTTATCCTAAGACGAGAACTGGCAGATACGGTTATGAATACTTAATACTTGGAAGTATCGATCGACGATAGGACCTTAAACCATCCAATGTGTCAAGATAACGAGGGTCGTTGTAAAAGTTGTGTACATAAGTAGGGAAATACTCTTTTCTTTTTCCGTTGCTATCTTGAAAATGTAACAGTAGAATGAGGGATCTTATTTCACAAAGTAAATAAATTGAAAGATCATTTCATACATCTGCAAATTCTGCCAATGTCACGTTTGGACAGAAAGCTAAATTTTGGAGGGAAGATTGCGATCGCTTTGTGGAAAATACTGATATTCAGTTACTGTAAGATTTGAAGACGAGCCCAAAATGTTAATAAAAAGTCTAAGATTAGACGAAGTCTCAGATACGTCCTTCTCCCTTACCCCCCGGACCTTTTCTAAAAACGGTAAGGAAACTTCAAAGAAGAACACGTGTATTATTCAAATTACAGTAGGTGTAGAGGTACGCCATATAGTTCACGATACAATTAATACTTTAAAAACTCATGACGTACGCTAAACAGAAAAAGGACCTAGGTACAGACGCCAGCACATCAACCTACTACAATCTGTCAGATTTCTGTAATAGATTTTCAACTTTATCGCTGAAGCATAAGGTTCAATGTTGATTGGGAAAATTTGACAGTTAGGTGTAGGTTGATGTGCTGGCGTCTGTACAATCGAGCTCGTTTACAATCAAGCAAATATTTATTTTATTCGGAACGCGAAGTGGTGTGGACACAAGTGGTATAGTCACGAGCTAGGTTTAATAGTCGCTTTTGAAGAGTATGTTTAGGTACGTGGCTAATGTGATCAGTGATCACACATGTATGAGGAATTAAGAAAGTATGAGAAATACCTATAGGAAATCATTCAGTATTAGTCATTAGACATTAATACAAAGTCGTTAAATGAATAAAATATCTATTAACTACCATCTGGTATTCAGCTGCATCCGGTTAGTTAGACTGAAAGCCTAGAAAAGGCTAGACAGATGATGATCTGTTAACTACTAAGGTAAATAAATACACGTTAAATAAGTGGGTAAATAACGAACAGTTCAGCTAGAGAACGATGGGATAATTCCATAAGATCTCATGAGTTACAGTTCAAATTATTGCCAATATTCTTAATAGATAACTACCCAAAATATGTTCAATCAAAATCAAAATATTTTTATTTCACATAAACCAACATGGGCACTTATGAAACGTCAGAAGCTAGGTGCACGGTTCCAATTGGTCGTTTCCTATGGAGAAGAACCGGCAAGAAACTCCATGGTTACTCTTTTAAAACCTGTTACCTATACTATAGGGAGATATACCTAGAACATTTTCTTAGCAGAGCTCATTATTTCTTGGTTATTTTTTGTTTAGCCTTCACTGTCCAACTGCTGCGCACAGACCTCCCCCAAGTCCTTTTAGGAACTCTATTCCCGCTAAATTCGCCGTTATGACTTTTTTATTTCCCGTTAATTACTTAAGACCGTGCTATTCATAATCCTGCTGACTATATCCCAAATTATAAATTATATTCTTCCATACGTATCTATCCGCTGTCATCTCAGTATTCAGCCGGTTTCTAGCTATCTCACAATTACCTAGTCTTTATCGTTTTGACATTCCTATTTAGCAACGACTGTCGTCTTAACTGAATTCACCAAGATTGCTCCGAACGTGTCTTCTTCGCATAAACGAAGTAATTGAGTCAAAATTGCGGTGTTTCGCTCGTACGCATATAACTGTCTGGTGTGACAGATGGCACTGTCATGCTCAATTATTTGCACATCAAACATGTGTCAGGTTTATTGTCTACATATACACTATTTCCTTGCTCTTTGGTGTTTAGAGTGTAAAGTTGGAACGTTTTGTAGGTGTTACACGATCTTGGATCTAACAAAGTGTTTTCTAACTCTACATTTTTTAAAGGGTTATTTTTATCAGTAAATTCTGCATTTCGTGTACTTACTTTAAGTACAACTTTCGTAGTTATCACCTTATCAGTGTTTAATTTCCCTAAACCGTTTGGCTTACCCAGAATCCACATCTTGGGACTTATAACAAGGCTTCTATTCAAACTGTGTCAAGAATTGTGTTGCTATGGGCGTTATTGGAAACAATTCACAATCTTATTTAAAAATAAAAATTGCTTGTAACTAGGGAAGGAATAAATAGAAAAAAATCAGCCGGGAGCTCCACAACCCCTCAGACTTCATTTTACTCTTTATAATTATTATTACCTTTGTCTCTTACACGAGTTGGTAAAATGTAACCTTGTCCTTTTAATACCAACGCTGTAGGCAATATTTTTCACATATTTCTGTGTCTAACATTTTCGTTATCATGAGAAATGTTCAGGTAACATTTACCTTTACTGCCCTTTTTAGGGTCGACCCTTTCATAAAGTATCGGAAATATGGCTGTTTTCCAAGGTTCCGTTCCAAGAATAACAGGATCGAAAATCGTACTAAATAGTAGTACTTTCGATCGTTCAAGGAAATTCCAGGTATTCACGCTTTGATGTTCGATTCGGAGAATTCTGGGAACCTACAATCCTGAATGCGAATAGTTGGGAGTATGACGTAGTTGATATTAATGATATTGATAAATGATTTTATTTCAGTAAGTAGGTTTGTACGAACACTTTTACATGTTTATCTTATTCATATTTTGTTTCCTATCCGACTACTCTGAGAAGAAAGGCCGAGACAAACTCAAAGGTCACATTCGCTTTTGAAGTCCAGAGACAATCTTGGTCACATCATGTAAGAAATGATCTTGGTCATTTCACGTCTGAAATGGTCTTTTGATGAAAGTAACGCACAGATTGGAGTAGACCTGTGCAGTCAGTGCACGCATTTGTCAGTAATCGTGCAGCTTAACTCAAAATATAAAGAGGTCAACGATTTCACGAACAATACCAAAGCAAGGACATTTGGGCAGGCCGTATAAGGTACTCAAACTGCCAGACCAACATTAAAACTAACATAGCAAGAAGAAAATCTCAACAAAATTCATATAGTACTGAAACTAACCAATCTAACTAAGACCATTATTAAAACTAGCTCAGAAAAAAACAATCACCCATAGTCATCACATTCAAAATTGAAAACGCAATAGAGAATCCAGATAAATGTCAAACATGTGAAAGATAATTCAGGGAACGGATATTGGTAACATGCATCAAAGGCAGCTAGGTAGCTTGTTGAAAGATTTATTTTTTATTCCGGGAAAGTTATTTTGGAAATCCTAACATTTTCATCATCAACATCATTTCAGCCGAAAGACGTCCACTGCATTGCGTCCCCCAAGGATCGCCATTTCGACCGGTTCTGTGCTCCTTGCATCCAGTAGATTCCTGTGGCCTTCTCAAGGTTATCGGTCCACCTTGCGGGAGGTCTTCCAACGCTACGAAACGCTATAAACCCTATACTGAAAAGAAATTATATCAAGATCACAGACAAGAACAAACAGCCTCTGCCCTCTAAATCAAATCAGGTTCTTGTCATTTGTGTATTAGTTGGGAGACTATTGCCATAACATCAATGGATGGCAAAGCAATGGCAACTAAGCCAGGCAGTTCTTCCAACCACATTTATACTATAAAGGTTCCCACTCATATCCAGTACAACAGAAATCCCTTGCACTGGCGTATACATTTCGTAATATTTCGGCAAGCCAGTGCGGCGTAACGAAACGGAACGGACATACGATTGCCTTTGCACACAGTAGCCGTAAGTACTCTGCCACACTACTGACATTTCAGTAATTAGTATTGTATAAGAGAAGGTTCCTGGTTACTAATGAGAGCATGTCATTGTTTCTCGAAATGTCATAATAAGCGCTCGAGTGTAAGTACATGCAAATTTTAGTGTGTAGGTTTTCATTCCTGTTATTGTGTTCGCGTGAGCAGAACTGTGTGGTAACAAGTACGTAAATATGAATCTCACAAGTCACCACATGTGGTTGAGATTTTGACAATATTTTCCTAGAAAACCACATACCTACACATTATGAATGAGACGCTCAAGTTCTTAGAAGTAGTAATAATATAAATGAGTGCTAGATATACAGGGCCATGCATATCGAGGCATCTGATAAGATTGTATTCCATGTCTCCCATCCCATTTGCCAAGCATTACACCGAACGGCGTGAGTGTTAGTGCATTCATCATGCAGGTTAATTAATGAAAACCACTAAGTCCATCTGGTCACGAATTTGAGATTTCCAGGTGCCAACTATACCTACTGCTAAGCAGAATTAATTCAATCAACAAAGAGCCCAACCACTGTGTGTTAGCGCCCTTAGTGAAACTTCCATTAGCACTAACAAACGCATCATCCTGTATGATGAAATTGATATATTCAAGGGAAACCAGCTGGGAAGCGTTGTGTAATTATATTCATAATACATGCGGTCACGGTACTGACTGACAGTTCCTCCGCATTTCTTGTAAGGACGAACGATGTTTGTACATGACAAAGGGAAAGGAGCGATTTTAAATAAATAATAACGCTTCGACCTATTGCGTTAGGCAGACACGCGATGCCTGTTTCGTGGCTGTAGTTACGACACGGATAACTTTGACATCCTGGATCGAAATCAATTTCGTGTATAGGTCACAGAAGTATCTCACGCCATGGAGACGTTTCGTTAATAATAATACTAGTAATAGCGACTTAGTTACGCGTAATGTAGAGCCAATTATGCTGCCCTGAAGCATCCCTCACAACTAAAAATGTTAATTATTTCATTAATTGATTCATTTCGACGTTTTGATACGATTAATTTAAATATTTATCAGTTAAATCATAAAGCAGACCTAAAATTCCTAAATTATGACGAAGAAGAATTAAATCGATACAATAACTGTCTCAAACGCTTATTGCAGGTCTAAAAAAGGAATTTTCAAAGGGGTATAAATAACAATACCTACAAATTATCCATAACATAGCGTTGATTAAAACTTTTTAAACAACTCCCGGATTCAGGTACAAAACTTACCGAAGCCCCGAGAAACCATAATAACGATAAACGATAATAGAGATAACAATATCACCTTTTTATCACAATTTACCTGTAACAAAACATCGAAAACACACATTAATTTTATGCTCATCTGTTAATAAAAAGATAACAAAGTAGCGAGAGTGTTAAATTCTCACACAAACTATATAAAGTGGAAGGGAATCAGGTCAATTTGTTATTCATAGACGATATAGTAGCAACGTGGTTTTATTTATTAGCTGAAGTATGGAAATCTGCTATAGCAGTAAGAGTAACTTCCGTTTATTCAAATTAAAAATATGTTTTTTCACAAAGGTCTACATGGACACTTATGAAACGTCAGAAGTTAGGTGCACGGTTTTAATTTTAAGACTACAAGCAAAACAAATACAGAAGGTTTAATCAATCAGCTCAAAGATACTGGCGACAACTTAAACATAGCGATATAAGATTCTCAGTACACTGCATCTAAATGTTTGTGATCATATTCCTTCTGCTGTTATCTACTTTGTGAACAGAATTTAAAGCCTTCCAAAGCTACTACACAACAGGTCACTATTAATCCGATAGCTTACTATTGTTACAGGAGAAACAATGCGAACTAACCACGCTATCGAAACTGCTCGACAAAGCTGATATCGACAACATTCAAAGGTTGCGAAATAATGCAGTATGTAATTGTATTAATTAAGAACATATCTATAATTACCTAGGTTTTGGATAGTGTGAATTCGAATGAGGGACTAAAATTATAGAACTCTATGAATGCTAGATTCAAAACATTCAAATGGTGTCGTGAATTTATCAATAAAACCACGAGTACGAGTGTAGCATATTCTTCCAAATTCATAAGGTACAAACAAATGGTGAGAATATTCTGGAATATGGAATCTCAATGCCAATGCAAGATTCGACATAATGGTGATACGCACGGAAGTAGGTTTAAAGATTAAGAAGTATTTAAAAGCGTGACAGTTATTTCCATAAGATAAGCACACCACACAATTATAAACTAATCTGCATTAAGTAGCGGTCTCCGTACATGCGGGAAGCAGTAAAATAAAATAAGCGATGGTCGTGAATGTCAAATTGTGTACAATTATATCTACTGTTGTGGGCGAAGTGATAAGTAGACAGCGACGCGCGACGGCGACGGTGTGAATATTTTATGAAAAGTGGGGGAGAGGCCGGAGAGCCTACACTACTTTGACAAAGTGCTATGGAGATTGGCAGTAACTAGACACAATATTATAGAACAAACACTACAAACGATTCACATTATGGACGTGTAGTTTAAAAGCTAGGCCAGTCACCGTAGAGATAAAAAGCGCGTTAGGTCGTAAAAAATTGCACTGTACTGATTTTTTTGGAATTTTGTTAGGATTGCTTCGAAGGACCTGTGCAACGTGGCTGTGTAACAACGTGGTGCTCGAAAAATCTCGAAAGTATCGGACTTCTTTCAGATTTATAAATTCTAAAAGGTGCATCATACGCATACGTCACCCTTTAACTCCCAGCATTTTTAAAGTACCTACTTACTTATACTAAATTTGCTACTATTTGAGCGCAGCCGTAGCTCTGTAGGTCCAATAAAACTTGAGATTCCGCACTTCAAATATTAGAATTTTTTTTTTCTAAAAAGTTAAAAATTCAGCTCAGTTTTAGCCATCTCCGAAAAGGAAAAGAACATAGATACATAACAACATTTATTAGTCATAATTCAAACTGTTGAAATATTGGATTAAAATGACGAAGCTAAATGACATTCAAAAGTAGGGTTAAAAATTATAAGTAAAGGTTAACAGAAACCAGTAGGTAAGATTATTTCTGAATACAGTAAGTGACTTTTGCAGGAGAAGAATGAATGTAATCTGTTAGAGATCGCAGAACTATTCATTCCAGGAGAAATATTCATTCTTATACCTATGGTAATTGCAAATCCCGCTTCCTTCTTTATCTTGGGCGCACTTGCAAAAGGGTCACAGCACCGCTATGCCAGCCTCGGCGGCGCCAAAGTGTCTGTTCGACCGCGTACTACCGTTATTTGTATTACGTCACGGTTGGGTTGTCAACTTTAGTGACCGGTATAAGGGTTTTATTGCAGTACCCGTGAATGAGTAAAACTTGATAAAAATAATATTTAATAAATTACTTAGAACCAGATTAAATTCAGTGCCAGATGGGACGAGAATTTTGAATATTATTAAAATCATAGAACATAAAGATCCAAAGACACACTTTACAGTAGGTATCCAAAATGTCGATACCTTCCAGACTTGATAATCTATTTTTAGCCAGACACGACAGATTATAATATGAGTAATCGTAAGCCAACCCAATGAAATACCGAAAATTGAATGAGGAATATTATTTTTTGCAGCATAAAATACAAAATTTACATTAGTCACAGGTATCCATACATTATCTGTTTCACTGTCACAGCTGCAACCAATAGGTATTCAGTATTGCATGTTAAAGAATTTCTCTAAAGCGTTTCAACATGTTCTTTTAATATTTGTGCATGCAAAATACGTAATTCCCTTAAGAATTTCCAGCACCGAGCACAAAACACAACGAGGAACACAAACCAATAAAGAATACATTTAATTACATCCTCGCGTGCAAAGCCCTTATTGATAAAGCAAACAAATATATCCGATAACTGCCAACGAATATTTAGTACATCCGATAATAATTTATGCGAATCGTATTGGCTATAAAGCAAGTTCACTCGTTAGTCTACCCAATACTTGAGCTACTATGTCTGCGATAAATCTTAGTGCCGAGACCAGATGGTACGATCGACGTTGTAAATCTGTTTATAATCACATAATAGTTTCAAGAGCAAAATATGGAGTTACAATCGCATAATAAATGCCTTGCTAAACTCGGCAAGTTTAGTTTGGCCGTAATATAATCATAACAAGCTCAGGTAAATTCGATATTAGTAAGAACTATATGCGGCATCCTAAAGCAATAACGTACTTGGCTCTTTATAAAGAGGAATAAGGTTAGCACGGGTCTAAGAGAAAAAAACAAGATTTTCTAACAAGATGAAAAATAATAAAGTGCCACAGAGCGGAATGAAACGCTGCTAAAACATAACACTTTAGTGTTCTCACGCCAAACAAAAAAAGCCACTATTACCAAGAACAATATTGCAACAATCGCGCGATCCTCCAACAACCAAACAAGATCGAAACACAAAAAAATAAAGCAACAGATAAGGAACTTGCAATTCCGTTACAAGACAACCGTAGGGTTCCAAATATGGATGCCGAATGTGGACTAGCAATTAAATACATTGGGTCACATGCGGTTATCCCATATGAGGGTTGTAGAATGTCTGCAGACCTGAACGTGGAACTAGGTACTTGAAGCTAGTTTATTGAGGACCAAAGAGGACGATGCAATTAGGTTCTGGATTTATAGAAGTTGAATGTTAGGTGGCATAAGGTTAAGAATTTGTGCAAATTGCGGCCTGTGATGTGAATCGTGAGCCTCGGTGACAAGTAATTTACTTGAAGTTACTGCTACTAAAATGGTAGATTAATAACTTTCGACCATTAAGATGTTAAGGATTGCAGCGAAATCGAAATAAATTGCAAACTTGACGACAAAATTATTAAGTTACCGCTCTCATCAACCTCATTACCATAAAAATACTCCAGAAAATCGAACTGCATCCAAACTAATTTTAGCCAAAACTCTAACAAGACCAGGCAATTATGAACCAACAGAGATGTCATTCAATATTGCCAGAAAGATAGGTATAACTCCTGGTCATTTAGCTGCCACGTCTATTAGCCGAAGCGACTGAAGGTAAGCCTCAAACCTAGCGGAACGTGTCCAGGTTTCAATTTTGCGGCTTAAACAACAAACAGTATAAGGTGAAGGAACTGCATCCAAATTAAGTTTGAATAGACTTTGAAGGGACAGCTCTGGCGGGATTTTGTTCTGTTATTGACACTGCTCGGTAGTATTCATATATATCAACGCAAAATGCTAGGCTTAAAACTGAACAGACTACAACGACGTTTGTAATAAGAAACTAGATGCTGACTATAATGCAGCCAGGAATATGTCGACGGTAGAGAGAATATCAAGAAGCTTTCCGATTTCATTTGAAGACGATGATATAGCAGCGCCACAAAGCGTAATACGGAAGCCCAGAAAAGGACTAAAACAAAATGTTTATGATGAAATTACTTACCAACGAAACATAATTTGGAAAACAAAGGCGCCTTGTTTTTTTCAACACCATTTACAACCCAATTTGGTGTAACACCATCAGATGGGCATACAAAGGGTTACCGCAGCACGGGCACAGACGGGTGACATTTATTATTCAACACACGTCACTTAAATTTGTTTGGCATCCATATTTCTAGGAACGTTGTTATTGTTTTCGTGTGTACCGTACGAAAAATAGCTCGCTGGAGATGATAGATTTTTGGAACAGAAGATCGAATTGTGGGTAGAAGTGTTTTTTATACAAATAATATTTAGAGTACTTACTTAAACCTAATTTCATCAACATACAATAACGTTGATTTAGGTATAATCCTACTTGAATCGGCTATATGCCGTTATTGGTTAAAATTAAGGCTCTTGTATCTTTACCAATATTGAAGCAAATACCTCATAGTTTTGCATACTCGTAGTAGACCTTCCCATATGGAAGTACTTAGCTATCGCAAGTAAAATTAGCTTACTAATATAGATTAGAAAGATAGATTCGTAAGCAAAAACGAATCGTTTTGCTTACCAATAGTAGCATTTTTTATTGCCAAACTGGGCATATGTTATATGCTCAGTTTGGCAAAACGATTCGTTTTTGTTTATAGGAACCGAGCATTATCTGTCTTTATATGCATACGATCAAAGATGATTAAAAAACCTTTGATTTCTGTATCATGTCCAATATATCTGTTAAAACCTCCTTTCAACTAAAATCGGATACAGATTTCTGAATAGCCGCTTGTCCCTCCAAACCGTAGCTGCAGTGTAGCTTGTTTTAACTAAAACTAAAGGCTACTGAGGCTAGTTCCATAGTTAGCCTTGTTCTAGTTAGTTCTAGTTTCTAAGTCCCTGTATAGTATAAGCAAAGTTTAAATTAGAACATCGCTGTTGCTTCTCGAGGTCGAATGGCGTCTCGGCTGCTAAGCTTTGAAGCAGTACTGCCTATTCATTCGTCGTCTGTATATTGGAAGGTACCTGTAGGGTTGGTATCTTTATAGTAATCCTTGAAAGGGTTTCTTTTCATCGGTACGTTAGGATTTCCTTCAGTAAAGTCCTATACAGAATCTTTAGATTCAAAACCTGGTTGGAGGTAAAGGATACCTAACCTGTTTATAGATAAGCCTTACGTGTTCTTTTCTACGTGTGTGTGTGTGTGTGTCGTGTGTTTTTTCTTTTCTTAGTTGTTTCAGTAGTGGTTTCTTCGTATAGTACTACGGAGTCTACGGACTTACGGAGCGTACTACCGACATAGTTGTCACTTTGCCAATTTTATGTCTATAATATATATAGGTAGGTATAGATGTCCATTCATCTTATACAATACTGGAGCGTTATATGATCGGTGCTCCCAAGTCTGAAATATTCGTCAAGTTCGTTTTTGGTCAAAAGTTTTTCTATATATTCATAGAATAACAGTAGATAAGTATTTATATTAGACTCGTCCACTAGTCCAGTTTTCGTTAAATTGTCAAGAGCGTCATAAAAATACTCCAAATTACCTCTAGTACCTAATGGTTTAGTCTCAAGAAACTGTCTGATAAAAATAAACTGCACTTGCACGCTAGCCATATTAAACGCATTGTGTATCATTTGTATCCATACCGGATGCGAGACGTCACCAATAAATGTCCCACACAGAGTTGAGTCCGTGCTCTTAGAACGTACCCTCATTTTTATCTGGAATATAAGAGCTTCACACAAACGGAGCCAGTCTGCCAGCGACACAAGTTATGTGTTCTACTACAATAGTACACCCGACACTTACATTTGACACTTTGCCAAGCCCGTTTAAGTTGTTACTATTGTATCGGCGACGGTCATAATGGCTTCGAAGGGCACGTGGTTATATGTTTCGTAATAAGTGGGTTGATGTTCCTTTATTGTGGCGATTATTGGAATTGTATTATTGGGCCGTATAATTCTCTGAAAAGAATAGTCGGTAGTCTTGTGAAGATGTTTAAAATGAGACTGGAGGATCTTTCTGCCATAGAATATTACTGCGAGCTTCAACCGTTTTGCCAAGAATGACGATTATACCAATATCTGCACTGACTAATAGCAATGTAATCCTGTTCAGAAGTGGCGTTAACGATATGATATGATGATGATCCTGAACATACGGATTCATATACCACAATTATGCTACTTGTGTTTGTTGAGTACCCTCAGTAGTGCACTAAATAAATATAAACTTAACGGGCAAAGCACTTACAATTAGTGCTAAAGCTAGCAGCAACTACGTAAATGAAATCATGTCTGGCACAGGTGCTTTTATTGACATTGTGCCAGCTTACTGCATTCGCAACATTAAGTAATTGTGCAACGGGAATCTTTATTGTGGTCAACTTTCAAATAACTTGTTTGGACGACCATCATCAGAACACAAATAGAGTTAATATGACGTATTTTGCCCAAAGGAAAACAACACAACTGGCGAAATATGGATGTGCTCTGATCGGGGAGTGCACCTGTGTCTGCGCACACACTTGTGCACTATAATATCTCCCGCGCCGAAGGCTAAGTCTCCGTTGAGATTGGCCGCCGTGGCCGAATACGGTCTGGAGGACTTTATTTCTGCTTAACCTATCGGAGAATACTGGCGTGTTGGTATGTTCACACATAAGTGTTACATATGTGTGAACATTTAATGCTTCATCTACCAATTTGACTTTATTTCTAGTGACATTTTGTTCATAAATATTTTAGCAGCGCACGAGTAAATTTTCACCGAAAGCTTCCGAGGTTATTTTAACCTGAATTGGAACAGTTATATTCTTCTACTTAGGTATTATAGTCCAATCAAAGCCCGACTACAGTCACATTTTTAATATGCAATATTTCATCGCCTTCCACTTTCATGTTGGTAATGCTGTCGATTGCTGCCTGGTAATGTTGATGCAGACTGGGTTGATTACATAGTGTTGGACGTACTTAAGCTTTATCATTTAAAGATGCTCTGTTTCCTCCTCAATAAAAAATCCCTTTGATCCCACTTAACATATCAGACTGTCACTAACTAGATTAACTTACGAATCAATAAACGCTACTAATACGCTGTGATGTGAGTGCTACGTGACTTGTTACTTGAAATTCCTATCTCCTCATGTTTTATAGTCTGATCCTGCGTTCGGTTATCATAAGAACAATAATAAACCCCTCCAAACCTACTTAATATATGACAGCTCAACACTAAACTAACAAGTTTAGCCCACGAATCAATTCAGAGCTGACCTTATACGTTGGGTGTTATTAACCTAAATTGAAGCGCCCATTAATGAACGCTTATCTACGAGCTCTCATGAATGACATAATTCATTAGAACACTGAGCTTCTGTAGTGAACTAATGTGTTGATCTGATGGGGAATTAAAGGGGCTTTATTGTGAAGATACGATATTGAAACGTCACTTCGAAATAGCCTCCACGATTGGAGATACCTAAATGTACGTTTGGCGCACTGTGGGCAGTCAGCCCTGCTGCAATTTTGCTTTGCTATCATACAACATAACTGCCCGTAGACCTATCCTTCTGATTGCTGTAAAGCTAAATCTAGCCCTTAGAATTTAGCTACGGCTCGACTGCTAAATCAAGACGTCTCCTGATGAATGCTGCAGGATTACATGAAGATCAGTAATCATACCTCTAAATTCTACATGAAGTCGCCTCCTAGGATTATTTCGAATGATATCTGCTATTGAAAACTTCATACAGTACCCATTCGCCGCGTCTCGGAGCAGCTATTGAAGATACAAAAGCGCATACACTATACTACGCACGAATCGAATGGTACATAGGTACACAGCATTGCATTCAAAAAGTTGAAAAAAAAATCTCTCGATATATATTTTTGGAAACAAAAGCGTCCACAGACCAATGCTCGAGCACAAAGCGCACTCTCTCTCATACATCCATGCTATTGTGTCACCCTACGTCAGGACCATGCAAGGGGACACTCCTACTGCACAGACATATTGTGAAATGGTAGGGTATAGGAAATGATGGGAGCAAATGGCCGTAACTGATTTTTTGGTACATTGGGACCTGACTGGTTTTTTGATCAATTGGAAAGTTGCGCGTGACCGGGTACAAATATTACCCCTCCTGGGGGTCTAATCTCTAAGCACGGAATCCATAGTTACGGACGTTTGATACTCCGTATCACCAATGGACATAAGATTAGTTTGGGGCCCGAACTAAGAATTAATGACAACACGATTTGATAGTTATCCTTACTCCCGATGTGTTTCGTGTCTGAAAAAGTTAATTAGTCGGGAGTAGGGTTCATTCCGAAGCTTCGCATTAATTTCGGACGGGCCCGTATCTTCGTTGATGGACTTAGAGAGTAGTCCCCTGAATACATGACTAGAATAATTTGAAATGTATTAAAACAGCCTCTTCGAGTGCAGAACCTCAAGGCCGTCCAAAGCAACTGATTGCTTAAAAATGTACAACTTCCTAATCATAATTACGATATCAGCAACTATCATATAGAACGTACTGAAGCGACAGAAGAATATACCAAGTCCAGCCATAGACAGAAATCGAGATACATTAGCAAGACTTAAGAACATTTGTTTCCTCATATCTACAAATCGGAAAGGTATGTGCGAAAATATTATGATTGCAATTGTTGTAAAAATGGAAATGGTTTGTTGGAAACTAGTCTATTTGAACATAACTGACGTGTTATGTTAAGACTACGAGTTCCATACTCATGACCAAATGCTACCGATTCAAACATTCCATGTTGTGTGAACGCAGTAGAATTATACAATAGCTATATTACTAGTACTACATGATGCCCTGGTAAACGCTGACGAAATCACAGTCGGTGTAGGCTGATAATTTAATACATGCCACCGATACGATAGAAGAAATAAGTATCATAGTCATCTAAACTGCAAAAGAAGTGCACTAATTAGTGCAGAATCATTAACAACAATATGTACAAATCACTCAAATAATGGCAGATTACTAGGCCATGTAATTTGGCTGCGTGTATAAGCAGGTGATCTACATTCTTTTTTTACTCCCAGATTATTTCAGACACGTTATGGATCCGTGTTAAATCATCAATTTAGCAACATAAACATTGCAGGAGCAAGCGGGCTAGACACAGTCCGGTGAGTCGATACCAAGGAATAGAGAAACACAGAAGGTACACTTTGGTGTTCCTTTTTCGTACCGACACGAACTATAATAATAGCTCATGCCGTGATAACATTGGCCAGTAAGAAAGAAAAGTTGTAGTGGGGCTGACAGATGCGCGATGACAGCGATAGACGAAGCTATTTTAATGCACCCTCAAAAGGTTTTGGCTCAAAGAGGTAGGTATGTAGCCAGTCGATTCTGCAAAAATCTCACCGTGAAAACTTAGGTGAACTGAGCTTGAAGTGCCGTCAAGCTGTCATTCCACCTGATGCTAAGAGGATTGGCACTATTGGCAGCTCCCTTCATCTAAGTTTTCAGAGTGAGACTTTTATAGAATAGGTGGATCGGCTGGTCTGTAATGACAGCTATTATTTAAAGAAGTTCCTTGTCCAGTACTGCCTAGAGTTGCCTTTCTGCACCATCTTGTATTGTGGTTTAGCTCGTGATGCACGCTGTCACGCACCGACCACAATAGTGATGCTACGCTACGATACCGTTACAACATAATTAAAAATAATGTAATTTTATAAATAATTAGTTACAAACAAGAACCATTTGCTTTTACAAACTTATCTGATGAAAACTGCAAACCTGCAAAACCAAGGAGTTTTCAGTTGCATTGCCAACCTTGGTAAAAAAAATGTAATGCGTCTTTCGTCTGAAAATTTTCGTTATTGCACCTACCACAGTTTGTCTCTGCATCACCAGAAGGTTGACTGGTAGAATATGCCTATGGCAGTGTCCGCCTCTGTACAATTGCGTGCTTAAAGTGTTCAATAATTAAATAAATTTTACCTATAACAGCTTTTAGGCGGTAAAGGTTATACTTACTCGAATAGAAATGCCCTTATCACAAGCAGCTTTACTACTATCAAATAATAAATGAGTTGAACTCTATGATCGAACTATAAATTCTTTATGCTATAAGTTTCGAAAGGTAAAAGTAAATTGATTATAACTTTTAAAACACTACTTTCAGATGACTTATGACCATGACATTACACACACTGTACATCGGTAATTCATTGATAGGAAACAGGCAAAGGACGTCGCAATACTATGCTGACCTAATAGCTTTTGGTCTCGTACAGGATGCTGGTTTCTTCTGTTTTATTATTTTTAGTGAAGTCCTAAAATAAAAACTTTTTCTTTCTTTCTTTCAAATCATCGACCGCACCGCATCACTAGCAGGTCGTCGACACGGCGATGGTTTTTGCTTCGTGTACACGCGCTTCCGTCAAGACGCAGCTCGCAGCATCCTACATCTCTATCGACAGTTATGAGATCGTTTCGTCGACTTCCTGCTGTGACCAGATAAAAACAATACCGTTATGGGCATTAATGCAAGCCTGTAGACATCCCGTGCTAGGTTTAATATGAATAATAATGGGAATGTAAGCCTTATAAACCAGTCTTGGCAGATAGGGGAGGCCCTTCATCACGTAAATGATTTGGTTGCCTTTTAACTTGCTTTATAAAGTACGTGTGTCCAGAGGGGTTAGCTTAATATTATGCTGTTTTTGTAGGGAAGTCCTCTTTTATACCCTGGTCTAGGGTAATGTCAGACTTCTATCGACTAAAACCCCATAGTTTCATAAAGCTACCATGAGTCGGCAGCCCTAAAGATACTCATACATACGCGCGCACCCCCGAATGCAGCTTCTTACCCTGCGAGGTAATTTGCGTAACACACAATGGCAATGGCTTTCATTTAGACAGTTCTAAATTCTTCTGATTGTGATTAAAAATTAGTTATACAATTGGGGTGCTGAACTCCCACTACCCAACTACTTACTCCTTTGGGAATTGACTAGTCAAATTGTCGTAATCTGCAGCATAGCTGCGATTTATGCTCTCAGGTTAAATACAGTAGGATTCTGCTACCTATCCTCTTTTTATCATCATAATTACTATTTAATAGGGTTTTCCACATAGACAGGAAGTGATGGGCGGTCCAATGTTTTATCGCTAGTAAAATATTGTTTTAATTGAATTTATAAAAATACGTTTGAGATCATCCTGTCATTTCCTGTTGTAGATATCCTGTTGTAGATATAAAACCGCTATGAAGTGGGCGTATTCATCATGAATCAATACTATTTTCATCATCATTCATAAGTACTAAACAATATTTATGCTGTTGAAATTCATTCTTGTCTGAATACCTAAATTTAAAGTTAAACAACAGCAAAAGAAAAGAGTTCTGAGAAAGAGCATAAAAAAACAACACAACAAAAAAAACGATGATTTTCAGCTGTGTCGAAAACACGGAAAACATAATAACGAAACTATGGTTGTAAAAATCGTTTTCGTGGCCCACGTGGTCGTTGGTTTTAAAACGTTGTTTGGTTTAAAACGGTTTATTTACAACTAATACAGTCGAAATAATCAGGTTGCAACCGATCTACGAAAAATATTGAAAGTAATAATCAAAATCTTTTGTCAGAAGGTAAACAAACTATCGAACCTAAACTTTTAACCAAACATAAATGATTACAACCATTAACTTCAGGTACAAGCTCACATGCTTGACCTACCACTAGAATTATCGGCTTGTATGTATGCATGTGTCAAGCATGACGATCCATAACTGGACTTAAGTAGTTCAACTGAGGAAGGGCAATTACGCTCTGTGGACTGTAGCATGACCTCCGTATACTATGTTATGTCGGGCTGCATAAATATTGGATACTAGCTTCTTCCCGCGACTTCGTCCGCGTGAAATTTCACCCCCCCCATTCACCCCCTTAGGGGATGAATTTTGAAAAATCCTTTCTTAGTGCACCCCTAGACCTCATAAGGAACGTACGTGCCAAATTTGGAATCTCTAGACCCAGCAGTTTGGGCTGTGCGTTGATATGTCAGTCAGTCAGTTCTCCTTTTATATATATAGATGAAATTCAGGATGAGATGTCAAATGGAAGAAAAACATCGGTGACGGTGACAGTTATAAAACTAAGGATATCGATGGTCCGTAATTTACAAGAGCTTTTAAACTATATGTAAAATGTTATAATATTTGCACATGGTTCCGTGAAGACGTCCGTTATGCTCGGTACAGATTGGTGAAACTAACTTATGCAATGCAACATGAAATGTAACACACATTGTAACTGATTCGCATAGTTATTGTGTTACATTTCATGTTACGTTTCACTAATCTGTATCGGGCATAAAAAGCCGGGGTAAGGTCAGATAATGCAAATAAACAAGCATTACCTAATTTGAAGAATACGTGAAGAAGTATTATTGTGGCACTCAAACTCAATTTCCTACCTACTTTGATCAATAATAGCACTATAGATTAAGGATTAGGAACAAAAACACATCGCTCAAGTGGCCGCGATTGCATATAATATGATTATAAACCTTAACACTCAAACATAAAGTTTATTATAGTTTGCAATATATTTACTACTTTGATTGAAAAGTAAACGTATTTTTAAAATAAGAACTAAAATAAGACCACACAATTATATGTGGTCTTATTTTTCCGGCCGTTTTTGATGTCATCATCGGAAATCTAGTACTATTGTTGATCGAAGCCTACCTAGGTATAAAATAATATGTTGGGATCATTTTCACTAAGAATGCATCCGCATATAAATGGAAACAGATTTAAACATCACAAGCACGCTGACATGATATATTGTCTGTCAGGCTTCAGCCTAACGATTCGGTGATCAAAATTAACAAGCTACCTTTCCGTAGGCACAGACAAAAAAAAAACATCCCAAAAAATATTCGTGAAACAGAAACGGCTCATATTTTCCGAAACAAAAAACAAGACCCGAGCAACATGTTTCTGATAGAGGAAAAATATCGGGTTCCAATAAATACAAAAAAACTACGGATGGGCATCGGTAGCAAACTCCAAATTGATATTGGAATCGGTCTCATACTATGAAAGCTTTACAAGAATCTACAATGAAACGCTTCTGAGAATTTCATTGGTACCTTTGCAGAGGGATTATTGAAGATTTTCTTGGAATTTTAAAGGAGCTGTATTTTTCGTGATGGTGAAATGTTTTTATTCATACATCTTCTGTTACGGCATCAAGGAGATCAAGTTTTCGAAACAGAATTTAATAGTAGGTACTTTTCATGTTAAAATCTGAAGGTTTTTCTTCGCTTTTATGAAAGAGATTCATTTTCCGCACTGGTTTCGACCAGGGTGCAAGAACATCAGGTGCATTAGCACAACTTGAAATGTCAAATTACAACATGCCATGTGAAAGGTCACGTCGTCTAACTGAATAATGCAATAAAGTAAGACTGTTATTCATCTGGATATTATTACTGCATTGGCATGCTTCGCTTGCGCTCCCTAAAGGGGAAACTTCTGTAATTCGAGTCTCCGAATTTTATTACTACAGGGATACTCCAAGGAGGTAGTCAAAGTTCGGCGGTTTCGGGTTCCAATTAGATAAGACGCGACAAGACATCTTTATTTTGGTGTCAGTTCAAATTCAAGAGGACTTTGGCTGTTGGCTATAGCGCCTGTAGCGTGAATTTTATGAACCAGAAATCATAAGTATTTGGCTCGACAAGGATTCAAAAGCATTCGTGGTGCGAAGAAAGAAAACTGATTATTAGGCGCGGTACTGTATGTAATTTAAACTAACATAAAATAAAAAACATAGGATTACGAGTGCCTCACGGCCGCGCCAGATAGGTTCATCTCAGAAATAATGCACGACAGATGCTGTCTGATGCTGATTCGCTGAAGCCCTACGACATGAATCTCCTATACCATAAAAGCAGAAATTCCAAAACTTCGCACCTCAATACCTTGTTTTCTTACCAAAAGATCAATTGCCGGCAATCTCGAACCCGATCCCTAATCCGCGTCACACTGATAAACCACCCAATATCTCAAACACATCCAAGGCATGTCACGACAGACTTTCCCCAGCATTCGTGATCCAAAACAACAATGGAACCGAAAGTCACGTAAGCAATCGACTAAATAGATAGGTACAGAAGGCGGGTTCCATACAATGAGCGAAAACGCACGCACACATAGACACGCTTCACGTACAGCGAGTGCAAGCGCACTCGCGACTAATATTAAATTTGTTGGAGATAGCCGCGCCGGCCAGCGCCGCCGCCGTACGTACGCGTCTATGCGTGCGTGCGTCTGCTTTTGCTCGTTGTATGAAGTCGGCCTTCTGTAACTATCTATTTCCATGCAAAGACATCGAACGCTTTATTACATTGCTGACGATTTACGAGCAATACCACGCAGTTTCTATTCCAGAGACCGTGGATCGTGATCTGTTTTAAATTGTCGCTCGATAGGTAAATGGACGTGAACTTATGGAAGTTTATGGTGACAGAGAATTATGGCATTTTCGTCCGAACCTTTGGTGGAGTATTTTATGGATGATAAAATTGTGGGTTTCCGTAATTTCCTGTGAGTCGTTGTGATTCAATTCCGGCAGCGGCTTTTCTTCGCATGCTAATAAATATCGGCACTGACAAAATGTGTCAATAAAATAAAACAAAATGGGAGATAAAATATCAATAATACCAATACTAGCAATATGAAACTTTTTAAAGGGTTTGGGTAAATATGTCAACTGAATTTTCATTTCCGCATAATTATAAAGGATAGTTCGGGCGTGTCAATTTTGGCTACTTTGTTTTACCTTTTAGTAATTAAAATATAGAAGAAGTTTTAAATTAATAGTTTTTATTCGTTAAATTACATATAATTAATGCTCAGATTAATCTAATCATTAAAATGACTGTTAAATTCATAACTATTCCTAGCGGCAAAATTTAGCTTCATGAAAAACCTCATAAAAGATTTAAATTAAAAGAATTCAAAGCATTAGCCTAAAAACCATCTTCCCACAAAATTCAGAAAAACAAACAATGCTTATAATCACGATAGAAACGAAATAATGAGTTCGATGATCCTAATACAATCAGGGTTTAACGTACCCGAAATCACTTGAGATAACGCGAATATTTTCGGATAACCCTTCAAGCGGTTTCCGGGTAAATTGTATCACTTTGTTTTGAACGCAGCTTTAAGTAGAAGTGACACATAAATATGTAAGTTTACGGTTCCTCCCAAATCTTGGCTTTGTTTGCCAAAACAGAAGACAGTAGAACACTACAAAGGTATATTATGGGACATTTCGTGGAATTGTAGCAACAATTTATCCAGATAGCAATAGTATCAACCACTTTATTCCGGATTTCCTTGAAATAACACACCAAATTGATCAAAAGAAATTAATATGACATGCTGGTAATGCCTCAAATGACGAAGATTCAAACCAGGTTTTCGACGGTAAAGCGAAAGACAATATGAATGATCTTCTTAAAACTGAAATGTGCAGTACATAAGCGACTACTTTACATCATAAGCATGTAACGACAGTAGCACAGGTTAATTTTCATCATGACATAGGAAAACTTACAGGAAAGTTCCGTGAAGAAATATCGATTTAAAACCAATGAGTAAACAAGTAAACAACAGGATTGTTTTCATCAAGATTCCTCCTCGTAACCCGACCTACATAAACCTTACAAAATCAATGTTTTTCTTCAATCGGACCGTTTGGATCTGAAAGAAGCATGCGATGCTTTGTTTAGACAGCGTGAATGTTTTCTTAGTTTACGAATCCAAGTTTTACTACAGATATAGCAGAGCTTGTATTTTTTTTATAGATTTTCTATCTTTGGATTACGGTGGCTTTTAAATCATCATCGTTCTCTTGCCCTTAATACCAACATATATGGGGTCGGCGCAACATGCATTTTCCTTTCATACTTCTCCATTAGTCGTGATATTAGTAGTCACCCCCTTTCTAAGCCATGTCATCTTTCACACAATCCGTCCATCGTTTCTTACTTTGGCTGTTTAATCATAATTTTAATTAAAGATCTGTTCGGAAGCAGATCTACATACGCCATTATAACAATGTTATCAAAGAAGAAGCGAACATTTTCACTACGAAGAAATTCCTTATCAAATTTATCGTAGTCATTAATTTTACATTTAACTCATTATAAGCAGCTTTGCTCTTAAAATCATAAGTTATGTTTTACAGACCTTTCTCTTTTTACACGGAATCACAATTTTGACCTTTTTCCGGTACTTATCAATAAAAAAGTTCCCACACCCAAAATTCGGAACACGAAACATCCACATCTTACTTCTACAAATTAATTATTAATTTTACCCTTTTAAGAGCCCATAAAATAGATCTTCCGCAAAAATGGTATATTAGTTGTGAACTCCAATTGAATGGGATTACCTTGACAGAGGCTGATTGATTTCATCCTAAACGTTGTTTTGGGAGCAATTGATAAATTATATTAGGAATAAGGGCTTCCTTTTGGAGAGCTTATTTAATCCACTTTGATCACACGTAGGACAAAACGCGAGACCTAAAGTAAGTTTAGAAAACGACATGGAAAAAATATGTTTTAATATGTACAAGAAAATACAATTTGCTTAGTATCTTCTTTCATTTATAATTTGATGCTATCTGCCTAAACCAACTTATTTCTGCATCGTATTTCGATATTTTCTATAGTTTTGAAGATAACAAATATAACAGTATAGAATCACATAGCATAATAGATAAGATCCCATTCTAAAAATAAGTTCAAAACGGCCATATAGCCATAAATGACACAAAGAATTCTCATCTAGCATAATTTTGATTACACATAATATACGCATGGAGAGTTGAATAATATACTGAGCTACAAGAGCGGCATGCTAATGCAAGCAAAGACAATAGAAAAGCGAAAGGACACAAAAGAATAGAAACTCTTCCATTTAATACTGCTATTTGTATTGAAACACAAAGCTGCAATTTTGTTCGGATAAAACGTGAATCGTTTTTAATGTAGGATTTTACTGGGGCATATCGGCATTATGGTACAGAAAAGGCGTACTTAATGCGAGCGTAAGTTACATTAAAGATGATAAACAGACAAAACGTTATAGCTAAGCAAGATAGGTAAATAATAATGGCAATACGAGAGGGCAATTAAGGTAGGACGCCGCCGCCGTGACGCTAGATGAAGCGACGATTTTCGCAGTGGCTGGTAACGGCTGGATGAAAGTTGCCGAGAATGGCGTGCGATTGGAGAGGGTTATGTCCAGCAGTGGACTCATGTAGGCTGATGATGAGAGAGCACTTAGTAAACAAAGGGCCCAAAGTACTTCCTTGTAGTGAGTACATCCTGGCAACCTACATGAAAACACGCATCATACAGTTGCCTTTTACAATGTTGCAGTTACGCCTATTTTCTAACAAATTCTAAATAATGATAACCAAAAACCTATTACTAAAATGGCTTCTGGCAATTTTTGATCGTCTTAATGGACCATTCAAGTTTCAAGGCCTTCAGCAAGAACGTTCCTAACTTTTAGATTGGTCCATTAATCAATCAAGCAGATCTCGGCCCTAACAGATGCAGTTTACGTTTTACTTTTAAAGAGAACATGGAAAGTTCTCGATGTTTTCTATGAATTCTAAAACAGCCAGTAAAATGGTTGTTGCTTTCGAGGTCATTTCATTACAGTTGCAATATATTTGCATGACTATGACCCATAAAAATATATTAAGCGAACTACGACTGGAAATACATCGTGCTGAAAGCCTTGAGTCTATGTTGGTTTTAAAATTTATTTGAATTGCTGTGGTACATTATTGCTTGCACTAGTCGGATTGTGGAGGTTAAATGGCAGTCGTTCCGTGTAAAATACGAAGCTATCTATCGCAGCCTGCTGAAAGTTGAAAATTCTTTGATGTCAAGTGAGCTCAGTTTCGCAATTAGCAAGAATCTTGTTCTGAAAGAAGGAAAAACAATGTTGATCGCTTTTACTGGGCTACTCCACCGTGACCAGAAGACGCTCGGTATGGCATCAGGTGCAATCCGTAACCTATATGCTATTGACGCGACTCGTGTTTTATAGATTTATCGTGTAATGAATGCTAGAATTAATATTTATATATATTTTAAAGTCCCTCAATCAGATTGACCGTCTTATGACATCCTAAGAAACTCGTAGTCACAATATCTTAAGCTTAATCCAAGCTATCAAATATCATAAGCCCGTTAGTATCGGTCTCGCGGTTTGCGGCCAGACGAGGTCCAATTGACTCCTTCTATTGTTACCGCCACGACTTCCTAACCAACGCATTTGGAACGAGAGTCCGCGAATTGTAGACCGAGAAAGTATATCAAATGTTATTGATCTAGCTGTTGAAAGATATATGAGTGAGTGTTGATATTTCGTATACCTATGTATGTGCATTTTCATAACGGTTTATTATTGCGGTCAAAGCCAGGGTCGATTTTAAATTCTAAATCAGCTGAATAAATCGGGAAAGTGTGTAGTCGGATAACGGGTGTTACGCTTCTGTTCAGAAGATATTTACATTTCTTTCAACTGCATTGATCACACTTTGAATAAACACCGCATAAAAATTGTAACCCTATAAAAATACAGCATGGAAATACAAAATCCCATTTTTAAAAAAGATAAATAAATCCAAACCAGAGCGCCCTATTAGTTCTGCAAATTGAATCCAACCACATTTGAATATCGGCAGCCCCTATACGACGCCCTCAAAATGTCCCCTTGACGCCGTCGTCCAAGACATGAGGTTCATCGCCTTCATATCCTGCACTTTCCCTACTCGCCGATCGAATTACCAATCAAGGAAAGTGGATTCACATCACAAGTGTCTTTTGGTGATATCATGGGAATTTAAGTCTTATATCCTGCGGTTTAAGGCGAAGTGTTGCGTGGAATTTTAAATTTTGAGACGGCGTGATTTGCATCATTTGGGTCCGTATGCACAATCGACTGTTGACGTACATGAGACTATGTTTGAAGTACCTAATCACACGGATCATGGCGGCACGAGTTGCTCGTTCAGATTTGTCGATAAATTCGATGAACGAAGTTGGCATCTAGAACAGATATCACGAATGAACTGGGGCAAAGGAGAGTGAAGAAGATTACATAAAGAAATTGTTAGTTAAAGCAAAATACTGTTTTCCAATTTCCCGTCTTTAGTTTCGAGATGAACACAGGGCAACAGGCAGTTCTTATAAAACAGTGTACCTATAAGGTATTTAGCTATCAATACAGTCAAAAGCTCCCCACAACATTGCAATATTAGTCTCTCCGTTGGCTAACAAACGGTATGTATAGTCCCGGCATAATGTACAAAACTATTTAATATCTTGTGGAAATGGAGCGATATATGGTCATAAAACCACGGAAGTTATAACCGCGAGGAAATTGAGACAGTCCATAGAACATTAAATAAGGCTAGGAACATTGGAAAATGATTGTTTTCAGTTACTTATGTGGCTATTATTTAAGCACGGTACCTAATTGAAATAGCGTTCTTATTTAAAAGGCGTGTATAGCACGCCTTTTAACTCCATTGTTTTCATCACTCAAATCATCATTAATGAATGAATTCCACAATTCAAGAAAAAGAGTTACGAGAGAACTGAATTAATCATTAATAATAATTACAAAACGATAGGGATAAATAGATAGAAACCAAGAGAGAGATAGAAACAGAGTGAAATGGTGCAACTAGGAATAAGCCTGGGTCTGGAATAAATAAAAGCTTCGGTAAAAAAAAAACTAGAACGTGCAAGCAAGACTACAACAGTTAATCCAGTACATTTCATGGAACACGGCTTTAGTAACAAAGTTTTACTGTACCGTAGGATTAACAAAGGAGACTGGAGACTAGAGACTTGTAGAGTATATATCTGGGTCGCATCTAGCAGTATATAAGTTAGATTGTATAGAGATCAAAGTCAGGAGGGGCTTACGAATTACTGTGCCACGTAGTTTCGGAGTGGTATAGTAAACTACACGTCAGTAGTAAGTACGGAAAGGGCTCTTACTGCTACAACATAAAGGCTCTGTCAATGTCAAATTGTTACCACGGACGTGCGGTGTAGTGTACAACTAGTATTAGGTTAAAGACTCCGTGAAATGGACGCTCTGGAATTCTCGGTACCGAAGGATTTGGTTACTACAACGTTGGACAGGCTAGAATGCCAAGAGCGTAGACTGGTTCCCATAATCCTGGAATGTTTGTTTTTTGAATTAAATAACTATTTCGTCATAGTAGACTTCAGATGGTGGCATTCAAGGTCTTCTTTCTCTGGCTTCATCAGTGCACACAGTAAATAAGAAACAAGCAGCTATTAGGTAATATAATTATTCGTTACGCGTGAAGGTCAATCCTGCTAGCAGAAGCAAAGAAGCTATGCAGCGCCAACTTATAGCAAACTAGCGACACGATGCATTGCACGGTGTTACGAGTTGACAAAACATAGAGAGTTATTTATTATAACATGTAAGTTTAATATTAATGTATTACCACATAAACATTTCGGAATAAATTCTATAAATGATGTTGAAAACCACATCAAAATCGGTTGCGTAGTTTAGAAGAACAACGCGGTCTTAACTAATTATATAATAATTATGTAGGTATTAGATTATCCAACATTATTGGTAATTTTATCTTATTTGCTAGTCAAAGAGACATTTTCTAAAACATGCATTCATGACCAGTGACCCTAGTTTCACACAGACAACGTAACAGAACAACTTAGTGTGATTAGAGAATCAGAGATGCGTGGGAAACTGTCATTGACATTGATTTAACTGAGGTTGCACGCGAGGAGATAGATGGATTGATGTAATCTCACTTTAATTGTTTTCGTGAAATAACAATAGTTTTTGTGTGTGGAGGAATTTTGATCGATAGTTTCGACAAAATCCGTAAAAGTCCCGTCATTGTAATAAGTGATAGGTCAGTTGTAATTAAAAAGTCAATAATGAAGCTATAAGGAAAAGAGATCCCGAGCAACACAAGTATCCTTGGAAAATGAACCCAATTCAACACAACGTCGTCATTAGAAGGAAAAACTACTTACTAATTGAATATATATAGATGTAGCAGTACTGGAAAATGCATTACCTGAAACAAGAAGCAAAATAATATTAGAATGAAATCATTCTAATAAATATACAAAGTGTTCTTTGGACACCACACTTAATATCGAGGTTAAGCATAGAATGGAGAGAGGACCACAAAATATACAGTCTGGCTCTAACCAGAAAGGATTGCGCTAAAGAATGATGAAACAGGATAGATGCAAGAAAGCCAAAATCGTTTCCCGAGGAAATCTTTGACGGAAACTCATGGTCGGTTGATGATGATTGTAAGCTTATTGGTAGGTACAGACGCCAGCACATCAAGCTACCCAAAACTCTCAAATTTTCTAAATCAACTTTGAACCTTATGCTTTAGCGATAAAGTTGAAAAGCTATTAAAGAAATTTGACAGATTGTGGTACCTTGATGTGATGGCGTCTGTACAATCAATCTCGTATCGTGTTTACACTTAGATGGACCAAAAGCGAGATATTTATTAAAGTGTAAAGAATCGTGTTATTTTCTGACACCGCGACCGGCAAACAAGGAAAGCTCATAAAAATCTGCAGAGACACATCATATTTCACGTTGAGACGATAAAAACCTTGAGGAAAATATACGAAAGGAAAATATTTTAGCTACGATTTGTTTTCTAAACACCTGTTTAGTTTCGTATTGTGAAACAGTATTTAAACGATTTAAGCTTATTTGTAACGTTTTACAATTTATGGGAGCGGAAATATTCAAAGTTTTGGGGCATTTACAGTTAGTTAACGATTTTAGCAACAGTGTTGTTAAAGGTTTACTTCTGATCGCGATTCTAATTAGAAAGTTCACAGAGGGGCAAAGCTTGAAAACCAAAATGGTGGTTACCCAAGAGGATGTACTTAAATATCCTCAATTACGAACATTGACATCATCAACAGCATTGCAGCCATGCAGGATTGACCCCGAAGACAACGTGCTACCCGATGTTACATCGCGTGACAACGCTGTACATCATTAGAAAATAGCTTAGTCACCATTTACAATTTACATATCAGGTCAAAGTTGTGTGTTGTACACTTGTGTAATAGCTGAAAATTCTATTATCTTTCTCTTGTCGTATAAAATGGAATAAATTACTTATCACATCATTACGTACGCCATTATTTCTCGGTGGTATAAAGTGTGCCTAGAGTGAGGCCACATTTCACAAAGTCTTGTTAGTCCCATCTAATAGGATTTGGGCCAGCATATTGCATAAACAAAACACTACCACTGAGAATGTCCTTATAACATTCTCAATAGAACTTTGCCCTGTCCTGGGGTCGAACTCCACGCTCAACAGACAGTCAAATTAATACGTTATCATCTTAATATAGGTACCTAATATATGTATCATTATTATTTCCTTCCGAATCGATATCGACCTTTCATAATATCCTCCCCTCGCGATAAACGATATTTTTGCTAAAATGACTTGACTTAATTACTTTGAATTTCTCATTCACAAAGTGGTATGGAACAAAGTGGCAATTAGGCGATATTAAATGTACTTTTGGCGTTGATATAATAAGTAGCTACAGGAAGATATAGACAGGTAAGTATAATGGAATAGATTTGAATGAAACTTGGAGGGATGCCCTGATGCTTTTAGAATCACAGCCACAGCACTTTCCTATCTGTTTTCATTATCATTATTATTAAATTATTATAATACATTTCATTACATTCTTGGGCTTGTGAATAAACAAAACTCAACACATCGAAGGAGGAGCAGAATTTGAAATTCTCAACAAACTTAAAATTTAATTACTGTACAAGGCTTTGTCGAACAAATTTAATCAACCTTCGAAATAGAATAATATACTCGTACGTACAAACTATTTAAACTATTGCGTTACATGGATGATATACAACTAGTAACGAGAATTAAATGGAAACGTTACGATCAAAAGGCAAATTAGCTTGTTACATATTGATTAATACCTAAAAGGGTGTTCAATGGCAGCTGTTTATTAATACAGAATTTGGCGAACGCGTTTCATTTGTAATACCTACGAAACAGTGAAGCCCCTAAAAATCCCAGGTTTCCGCAGTATGATGTAATCACAACTACGCTAAGGCCCACGTGATATTCTTAATCCCCTAATCGTTTCATTACTATATAATAAATACTTCTTTGTCATAGGAGTCACAGACAGTCACCTGTGCAGGGCCTGCATGGAGGAAGACGAAACGACAGCGCATGTGCTTCTAAGCTGCCCAGAGATTGCCACATACGGGGCAAAGTACTTCGGAAACCCAGGTACCTTCAGTGAGATTGCCAGTAACAACAAGGCGTTGCTGGCCTTCCTTGAGGAGCTGGAGTGGATCGAGATAATCGATTTTCCCATGTCCGCGCTTTGACGTGGAGTTGAGGACTTAGGCCCGTCTTACCAATAGTGATAGTTTCATACGACAAACAATGCAAAAGATACTATTTATAGCTGAAAAGTAACCGACACACTGTGCTCCATATACTTACACTTCTTGGTAACCATGGCAACAATACAAATATTATAACAAAGTCTAACCCACTCTTACAGTAAGAAGAAACACTGACCAAACGCCATTTTCTTATAATAATTCATACAACTTACGGCAACACCGGAAGTTTTAATGTTTACAAATGTTGGATACTATCCAGAAATAGTAAGACTGTTTTGAACGGCTTTTGAACAGTCTGGGTTTTTTCGAGTAGTTGATTTATTTATGCGTAGATAATTATGTGGTGGAAAGTATAGATGTGTGTGTGAGAGGCTGTTGTTGAGAAATGTGTCAAATGTATTTGTGTTTTCAAGCTCAATATGCTAAAGGTGGATTAAAAGATTTAATGTGTAAGACAGATAGTGATCCACCTGTTTGTTTTCTAAATAAAATAGTAAAAATACGCTAAAAATGATACGGATTTAGTAAACGAAACACACATGATTTTACATCTTGTGGCAAAAATTATGTATTCCATCGTCTATAAAAACCGTCATTATGATCTATGTCGCAAGCTTATTAGGATCTACTTCCATTGTAATCAAATACTGTATTTGATTACAATGGAAGTAGATCCTACTAAGATTGCATTTAAGCTTAAGCATTTGAATGCAGTATAGCATTCAATGTCAGAAATTAGACGCAAAATAATAATCATCATTAGCCTTGTCCCAATTCAGGACGGGCAGTCCTGCAGTGGGACCTTTCTTTCCTCCACTTGTCTGAGTAGATATAAAAGTTAAAGTAATCTATATAAGGGTGGGTATGTTAAGGAAACTACAGCAAAACAGTTGCGAACTCTAAACGGTTAGCAACATGCCACCGCAACCCATTTACCGACTAACTGATGACAGGGTAGGGCGTCTCCACCTCCACGGAAGCGAGGAGGAAACTGTTTCATTCAATATTGTATTAGATGAATTTAGCAGTTATTATTGTTACAGAGTTATATCTTTATACGAGTATAGTCCAATAATTACAGATACGAGTTATGGCATGAATGCAAATAATCATAAATTGAAAGATACTGAAGCAACGAAACAATAAATGAAAACGTAAGCAAATGTATCTTCAAAGGGTAATTTACAACTATTTACACTAGGAAGGTACTTAATTAAATAACTAAAAAACAAAAAAGGACATTTTTTTTTTTTTGGATGGGAAATCATCTAATGTCTTCTCCCGCTCTGAGTGGAGCGGAAGGGAGTGTCAGACTCTTACTGACTAAAACCCACCCGTGTTCCTTCCTTAGCCCTTTATGTTCCGGGGCAGCAGTAACCCTTTCGGACGATCCAGCTACCCAAAAAAACAAAGGCCACTTACACTGGTAATTGACATAGAAGTATTGACAGAGCAAGAATCAGACCCCTACATACCAGTGCATTTGTGTCTCAAAGCGTTCCCTAGAAATTACTTACATTTCTAGGAAATTAGACGAAAGTTGCATTCACGATTTGTAAATCAATAATTAATGTAGTCCATGCTTCCTCCTTTAGCAAAACGGAAGTGAAAATATATAAATAGAGGAACTAAATTATTTAAAGCCCAGTCCCAAAGCGTGGTGACACGAAACCATCTCCCGGCGCAACTAATGTAATAATAAAGCAATTCCGAGCTCGCTGCGAACGCCACCCAATGACAAACATGCACCCAGTTATGGAGCTATATAAACACTAAGATATCTTGACCTACAAACATTCTAGAAATAAACCGTAAACTCATTTTAAATCATTAGCTTGTACAGAACATTTCCAATCAAATTAAAGAAGAGGAATTAGACAGATTTTAAATAGGTAACAAAAATAGACAGAATAATATAATAAAAATTGATTAAGCGAACAATAGCTAAAAGCACATGCTGAATATTGTTGAAACTTTGAATTTAACAGCAGCCCACTGCATTGACAAACTTTAAAATATCATTTAAACACATTCACGTAGACAAAGTCATGGTAATATATTTACTTTGGACTAGAAACTAGTCACATCATCGATAAAGAAGCATGTTTTGCATTTGCTAATGAGCGCACAATCCGTTAGTTTCTTGCGGGCCGGAACGGGGCAACGGGCCGCAAAAACGCTACGATAATGAAGTTTAAATTATCTTCTTAGCTTAATCTTGAGAATTGTGTGGTTGTATACCAGAAATAATACCAGATGCAGCTCCATCTAAATCAAAATAAAATTACTTACAATCATAACAAATTGAAATTTCAATAGCTACTAACCATTCCATTCCGTTCAATCTGGAGTTTTGGAATCATTTGACTTAAGGGACTCCAAAATCACGAAACATTACTTTACTATTAATCAAAACCCTCACCCAAGTTTGGGTCGCCACACTCGCCATCCCGTTTACCCAAACGAAACTGAACATCAATACTTGCCTACACGCATGAAGAGCTTTTAAAGAAACAATTAGCCGAGAACGAGGCGTATTGTCAGGTGGTAGACTTCCGTAAGGGATGCGGACTGACCTACTTTAAGTTCATGCCTCCGTTATATTTTTTTTAGACTGACATGTTTAAAACAAAATACCTACGAGGGGTGATCCAAAAGTAATGATAATCAGATATTTGTAGAGCACATAAAAATATGAAAAAAAAATTTTTTGCTGCCTCATATATCCACTAGTTCAGCATAAAAAAATCATATAAATAGGACACGATTACCGGGAGGTACATTCATTTGAATACGAACAGTCGGAGAGTAAACATCAAAATGGAGAAAAACGAAATCAGAGCTGTCATCAAGTACCTCTGTATGAAAAAAATGTCTACCAAAGACATATACAGCGACCTAGTGGAAACATTGGGGGACTCTGCTCCTCCATATTCCACGGTTGCGCGCTGGGCAAAGGAGTTCAAGCTGGGTAGAACATCCACAGAAGATTTACATCGCGAGGGCCGCCCATCCACGTCCCTCACTGCAGAAAACGTCAAAAAAGTCGAAGATATCGTATTGGCAGATCGAAGAGTGACCATAAGACATGTGGCTGAGGTCACAGGGATCTCATATGGTAGCGTTCAAAGAATCTTTGCGAACGAACTGCATATGAAAAAGGTCTCTGCGCGTTGGGTGCCGAGAATGTTAACCGACGAGCAAAAGAAAAAACGAGTCGACATTTCGAGGGCGAATCTCGAAAAGTTCCAGACGGATCGGGAACTTTTTTTGTCTCGTTTCGTGACCATGGACGAGACCTGGATCCACCATTTTGATCCGGAAACCAAACAGCAATCGATGACTTGGAAACGAGCCTCTTCTCCGACGCCGAAGAAATTCAAAGTGTCAAGTTCGGCAGGAAAGGTTATGGCGTCCGTTTTTTGGGATGCTGAAGGAATTATTATGGTGGAATACCTAGAAAAGGGAGCCACTATTACGGGCTCTTACTACGCAGACCAAATAAGAAGATTGCGGGAAGCCATTAAAGAAAAAAGACGAGGCAAACTCCGAGCTGGAGTGTTGTTTCACCAAGACAACGCACCGGCTCACAAAGCCGCCGTCGCGATGGCTGCCATTCAAGAAACGGGATTTGAATTGCTCGAACACCCACCCTATTCGCCAGACCTGGCTCCCAGCGACTTCTTTCTCTTTCCTCGACTCAAGGAACACATCCGAGGCAAAAAATTTGAGGACGATCGCGAGGTGATGACTGCTGTAGAGGCGTTTTTGGAGGGTCAAGACAAAGAATTTTTTTCAAAAAGAATTATGGGTTTAGAGAAAAGATGGACTAAATGCATTGACTTACTAGGAGACTATGTAGAGAAATAAATTTTTTTTTTTACTTAAAATACCCTTATTTTATATTGATTATCATTACTTTTGGATCACCCCTCGTATGTACGCATGTGCCAGCTGTTCGAAATTTCGTTTCGCCGAAAAAATGGATTGGATTTACGTAACGGATAGCATCAGATAGCCATTTAAACTGTTATTAAACCTATCTAGACGGTGGTTTTGCTTGAATGTTTAACCAAATAGTAAAATGATAACCGTCTGCCTTTTATATCTTTTGAGTTGCATGTCCGGTTCCCGCTTCAGGACTTTTTCTACGGTAATTATTGCTGAAACTATTTTCTCTTAAACGATATAACAAACACTTCTTGTGTTACATATAAGATATACTTACATAAGAGAAAATAGTTTCCGAAAATATTCAATCCTCGGTTAATCCACGTCATAAAAATCATTGTATTCATAACCAAACCATTGTGTGGTTCGCACATTGCCAAAAAGTCACACATTACGCCACTAAGCTGAACGTTTCCTGTCCCCCCTGTCCCCCAATCAGCTGTAAGCGCCCCCATCCCTCGCCGCTCGACCGACATGCAGGGCGCCGACCCGGGCCGTTATTGAACCGGATCGCGGAACACGATAACGTTTCTAATATCCTACGACAAACACATATTAGTACATGAGGAGCTGTTTGACAGAACATCCGGAAAGTACTGTCGTCTTAACTATTTTTCCCGCTAAGCAGCGTTGCTGTGTTCCAGTTGGATATGGGTAACAGCCAAAGGCACATGAGATATTTCAACATCCTTTCTAGGATGGACCACGCGCTTGCGATGCCTCTAGTATTGCACATGTAACTAGGCGACATAAAAAAAATGTTTTTTTTTACCACCCAATAAAAGACAAAGAAAATATAACGAAAAACAGACATTTGAGCTGAAAAACGGATACTGCAGTCAGAAGACATTCTTAACGGAACCAATTCATAATCTCGATTCTCGGCGATACTGTAATTAGGTCAAAAGGGATAGCAATTCTCGTTAATCCCGCAGGAATAGAACGTGTCGACACGAGAGCTGGTTAGCAGTAATCTTATTAACGAGGTAATGACAATGTTGCTAGCCCAGATAAGGTTAGCAGCTTCAATATCAATTAAAATGAACTCTGTAATATAAGAATGTTTTTAACGTCAGAAACATTAAATACAACAATTTTGATTGTGACAAAGTATAAACAGATGTCACAGTACTGGAGCACAATTATGAATAATCCCTGAACAGTACATTTTAAGCTAAACGAACTTAAACCCAACCGTGAAGGTTATGTAACGGGTATCAGAGATTATACGAGGGATATATTTCTTCATCACGAACGAAAAAAAACGGGATATGAATTAGTTATCATGCTGCGCAAGTAGTAAAAAAAGAGCTAAGGGAACTAGGTTAGCGTTACACGCTTGGCACGATTACAAGACTATATTAAATTCTTCATCAACACAGACGAATGCATCCTCTTTAGAATAACAATGTTCTGCTTTAAATATTATTCCAGGATCTACATAATATGGGACTTACATAATATTACCGTCAGTTTTGCTAGAAAATGAAGTTTGCCTTACAGGCCTATTTACATAAATCGACACGAACACTCTTCAGAAATAAAACTTTTATGCGTTCACAGTTCGCATTGCTGGACGAGGCCATTCAGGAAAAAAATTGGTACAAAAAGACCACACACATAATGACATAACGTACATATAATCAGCCTATAATGTTCCCACTTCTGGGACAGAGGCCTCTTCTCTGTGACCGGGAGACCAATTCAGATAAATAAAATGGTACCAAAAGACTAATGCATACCAACCACTTCTTATATCAACAAAATGATTACTAAAAGCAAATAAATAACCGGCCAATTTGTTCAATAAACATCTAACCACAGTCTAATGCTAATGAGCAATCAATCTTAGATCAACTGAATGTTTGCCTTCAGAAAGCCCAAACAGCTCATAATTACCGTTGGTATACTGACCCGCTTAACTGCACTGTTGTTGAAACAAGTCCCCAAATTAGATTAAGCTGTTAAATCGTCAACTGTAGGTACTGATTTAATAATCCCTGATTGTGGGTCAGTTGTTAAGGCCGAGTCGTCAGCAGGGCTCGTTCCGTATTGAAGGACCAAAACTGGTTTGTACTTAACTGAACTTAATTTTTTTTTTCATTATTTTAGTGTGAGTATTAAGCCAGATAACTTACATGTTAAAGCTGAATGAAAGGTCATCATCGACCCATCTGGGTCAATTCCCGTTGTCCCCATGCCTAGCCTTTTCCCAACTATGTTGGGTTTGACTTCCAGTCTAACCGAAAATACCAGGCTTTTACATGGAGCGACTGCTTATCTGACCTCCACAACCCGGTTACTGAGTAACACGATATACGTACCTCTTGGTAAGGCTGGTTGTCTGACTTTCAGGCTTGACTACCCGTAATGGAGGGTCACCCATCCACGGACCGACCTCGGCAGCGTTGCTTAACCTTGAAGATCGACCCGTGCGGCTGTTATTATTTAGCCACGAGCCCCTAGATTTACTCTAAAAGTATTGATAGAAACTTCATGGTATAGCTAAATGAAAGGTGGAGATGTGGCAAATGCATAATGATGATCAACAAATCATAATTATTTCGCTTGTTGACGTAGATCAGATATAAGCCACTCGGGATTCGCAAAGGGGAATTTAATGCATTTTGAGTATGCGGTGGAAAGACTAAGTCAAAGCACTACTAGGCTGATAAAAATGAAATCGTCGTATTACAACAAGAATTTAAATTAATCCTAATCCCAACAACTATTTCAAAGAACTATTTACTAGCGACCTACATGTTTTACCTCGAACGACGACGGGTCTTAGCTTAGATGCAAAACGGACAGTTTTATTGTTTTCTGATACCGTTTGATATCCGTTCCCCGTTTATAATACAGTTACTTTACATTCTCACCCACTCGACTCGCCGCAAATAATGGTAATATTAATTAATCAAGTTATAAAATACGAGCGCTAACTAATAATTAATATTGCAGTTTCGCCAGATTCTGCGGCAGTAACATGTATTGCAATTTTCAGGATACGAAGTTTGAATCGTTATTTGAATTGAAACGTTGTTTTTTGACGTTCAAAAGTGCCTTTTATGTACTTACCTACCTAAAACAAATTAATAATTTATTACGGACAAGACTACTGGAATCTGAAGTGAGCCACAAAAAGGCTTCTGCTCGAAATAAATACAAATATGAATTAAATGTACCTCAATGTAGATTGCAAATATTTAAGAGGAATGTATACGTTAATGCCATTCAGTTATATAATATAATAACAAGTTACCAAACTCATTTAAGGAACTTCCCATCCCCATGTTTAAGAAAAAGCTGACAAGTTGGTTATTGGACAATTGTTTTTATGACATTGGTGAATATATGGAATATATGGTAAAAACTGTTTCGGCTTTTCAGCCTTTGTGGCAAAAGGATGTTGTCGTGCAAAGGGTGTCTTGTGTCGGAGACCATTTTGGTACTTTCGCTGGAGCTTGTCATCGCTCTGCGAACCACTGGTGGCGCTATTCCTGCTCATTGATACAGCATATGTACCGGGGTCAGTGGTAAAGTAGTTCGTCGCCAAACGTTTTAAAAGATGATTTATAAGTAAACCGTTGTTCTCTTCGTTTGCCTGTCTCAATCTAAAAGTGCCATGGCGCTAAATGTCGTATTACAAAACAAACATACTTAGATACAGTTAACATCTCAATGATTACGGTGAATGAATATCACAGACTGGCTAAACCAGTTAGTCTAGTAACGAGACGACGTGTCTACGCAAGGTGTCTAGGGATTTAAATATCGCAACTATGTTGGCGCAATTCGAGGGATAAGCATTGGCTCAGACGGACACACCTACTCGTACATTCTTGTTGATGCTGGTAATTTTCTACTACAAATACGGTTTGTGTCGAACTTGAGGACAATTTTTGTGGAGTTTAAAAGAAGTGCAGGTTTATTTAATCCTGCTGAAGTTTGCTGTTTGTTGAAGTGAAACACCCGTACAAATGTACGAATTTATAGATACGTCGTCATTCGTTGGGACAGACGTGTGATTGGCGGGCGTATCGATCACACATTCGCTTGCCACGGTAAATCTGGTATTTAAAAAAGAATTATCAAAATCGGACTGCTCTGTAAAAAGTTATGCGTGATCATATATAAAAAAAGAACCTTGCCATAATCACCAAGCATAGTACGATCCAGCCTGTCCCTTGCTGCACTCCCCCAGCGACGCCCTAAGCCGAGGTCCGTACCCCACACGTAGTGCCCTTAGGGCTTAGGGTGTAGTCGCTTAGTTTTTATTTTTAAGTTTTATAAATCCTGGCTGGAGGCACTCACAGGCAAACCCCGGTTAAGCTGCCGATAACCTCCTAGGTTGACCTGCGAGATACCATATAAAAAAAAGCACCAAGCATGAGACGGACTGCTGAATGCAGAACGTTTGTGAGTAATAGAGCCCAATATGATGCTGCACGTTAGTGCGACTCAGTTTTCTCGACAAACGACAGGACGACGGTACTTTAGTACGACGAACGATAGCGCAGTTAATATTACAAAAACTGCTCAGACGTTAACAACACATTCTCACACACATCATTCTCCTTAACCCACAAAATCAAAGCAATGCGTCAAAATGTTTTAGATACAAAATTAAACCAAGCAAAGTGCTGGTCGGCACGATCGGTTACGATTTCGCGAATAACATACAAAGTAGGTTAGAAACATTGTAAAACGGATTTCGTTTGATTGGGAGCTGTTTGATGGGTATGCCAATTTTGTTGCCGCGTTGGCAGTAACATCTTTATAGGGTAATCGAAATCCGAATGCCGATGGCCACACACGTGTGACATGTGTCAATTTTGTTAGAAGAAAAGTAAGTAAGCAAAAGCTTTGTAAATATGGACCGTAGACATTCTTAAACTCTTAACGTTTATCCACATCAGAAAGACGGCACCGGACAGTTTATGGAGAGTGTCACCAATTCATCATAATCAAAGAGCGACTGAATTTCACTATAAAAGAATCGAAATGTAAAACAGTTTCCTCTCTTTATAAGCAGATGTTCCCGAGTTACGATTAACACAATTTTAACTAATCCGCAAACCGAGCATTACCTGGATACTGTTTGCCTAACGGTTTTATCGTATAATTATTGTCAACTAGATCAATCGTGATCAATATCGTACAGCAAACTGCACGTTAACAAAAAACTATGAAGACTGTCTTACATAAATATTTTATGATTATAATCATAATATTCCTAGTCTGCGCGGTACGGTTATCACTAGGGATGCATCCGATACTGATAGGCGATATTTTTATGGCCGATTCAACGATACTTTTCAACGCGCTTTAAAAATGTAATGTCCCGTCTATTTCGTAGCAAACGAGGCACGAACTAACTATGCTCGGGGAAACCCCGCGCTTTATTCAGTGTCTTGTTTCGCCCGCCCCGCTTTGGCCTCGCACTCGGGTAACCTGACTTGTGTTTTATTTATTTTACCTTCATTTTTGATTTCAATAAAAGTATCGATATCGGTATCGCCGATATTTTTATAAGAGCATCGGTATCGGTATCGTATCGGCGAAAAGGCGTATCGAGGCATCCCTAGTTATCACTCCCGCCAAGTCGTAGAAGGGAGACGTAATATGAGGGTAATATTCTTCAAGATGATCTTGCCGAGATCGGATTGATAACTAGGTACCTATGTATATACGTTTGTATTTTGCGCTCATAAATTGATCAGATAAACATGATATTTTATGATTATGACAGTGCAATTTTTTGGGGAAATCATCCATAGATTTAACAAAAACGTGTCTAAGACAAAAATACGACAATTGTGGCGATTTCTACCAGTTTACTCCAACCGCAAGCTCCGTAAAAGAACTTCGTTCCAATACGGACTATATTTTAATCAATACAAACATTGTTTGAAACAAAACTAAGTATCAATTTTGTAAGCAAAAGCCTTTCAATGTTTGTTCAATGCTAAGTAGATACCCTATAACCATTCATTCGAGATTCGAAGGTAGTCTATAGAAATGGATTTCCAGGGCCTATCTTAAGTATTGTTACAATGTTTGTCGAATTAAGAATCCACACATTGTGGAATCACAAAAAAATAACAAAGCCCTATTTTGATAGATGGTCCTATGCATAATCAGCCTATAATGCTTCCACTGCTAGGACACAGGGGTCCTCTCGGTAAGAGGGAGTGGGCCGTAATATGCCACGCGAGTCCAGTACGATTGGTGGTTGTCACACGTCTTCAAATTTTTGGTTCTAGGACATGCCGGTTTCCTCACGATGTTTTCCTTCGTCATTTTGAGAGCAGTGGTGATGAATTTACACAAAGTAAAGTGCCAGCTTGCGTTCGAAGTTCGGACCTACGACCTACAATTCGTAAGTCGGGACCGTTATCACTGGCTTACCACTACTCGATGGTCCTATGATGGATGGTAATTCCTGTAATCCACAAGTTAGAGATCTTACTACAGTAGTTGATTGGTAGAACCGACTTTTCAGATCCCCTTGGTAAGACTGGTCGTCAGACTTCCGGGCTTCTGACGACCAGTAACGACTGTCAAAGATCTACGAATGACAACCGGGACCAACGGCTTAACGTGCTTTCCGAAGCACGAGGGGGTCTCGGTATGTAAAGATGGTCACCCACCCACGGACCGACCGCGGCAAGCGTAGCTTAACCTGTTCGATTGACCCGTGCGGCTGTTTAACTTAGCCACAAACTCCTCCGTTTCTCCTGAAATGATGATGGTAGCTATATGATAATATGACCCAGTGGCGAAGCGTTGTAATTTTATTAAAATTCAATATTGGAAATATTTCACATATAAAATTCATAACGCAATAACAATTTTAATATCCATCCGTTCAGGGACTGTGAGCCCGGAAAGATTCAATTTTAATTAACATTAATTAATAATGAAATCTGCTGTACCGCGTAGCGTTAAGGTTTTTACGTGCGGCACAACTATTATTATTAAGTATTCGATAATAATGTAATGCAATTTTTAAATAATTGAATAATAAATGATAATACGGTGCATAGATAGGTACAAGCAAGATTTAGTAATGCTTTATATGAGAAGACCCAAAGAATATTTCACATAACATGCACAGAGATTTGCAACTTTTATTTCTCAATCTCAATAAAAATCTTAACACTGAAAGGATAAAATCCTAACACAGATATTTCAACTCTTCGGTGTTACGGAAATATTTACTAAACACTTCTAAAAAAATCTAAAGCGATCCATACGTTGGGAACATCTCCAAATTTAAGCAAGGACATCCTGGAAACAATTTATGAACGTCCATAGCTTATACATTAGATTATCTTTTGCCTGCAACTATCAGAATGGAATAAACATTGTGAAACCAACTACCAATATAAGTAGGCGTGATTGGATCTTGCCTTGTTCGTACTTCAAATCAACACCCTTCTTACTTTGAAGCTCTTAACAGTGTGGGACCGTAGGACCAAAATATGTATTCTTTCTAAGAATACATATTCAATAACTTTGCTGAAATAAACCTCTTTTGTAGATTCCAAATCGTTCAAGGGGGGTGCGCTAAGGTAGCCCACGAAATAACAAATTGCAGGTCAGTGTCAGGTCGTATGTTGGTCAAAAAATGATTCGCGACCGTAATAAATACTTATGTATTTTTCAGAATTATAATCATTAGAACCAGCTAATACAAAGCAACTATTCTAACTCTCTTGATCATTCTAATAATTATAATTCTTTTAATACATATGTGTTACAACCAAGACAGACGTCATAAATTGTATTTCTCTTTAAAGAGATCAAAATTAGATCAACCGTTTTAACAACATCTTTAACATAATAGTCCTCTGTCATAATTTCATAATCGCGTTTATCATGTGCCATGCTATTTATAAACACCTATACATAGATGTCAAGTGCATGTGTGCGTGCATCTTCACACAAGCGTAGCTAATTACCGCTACGAGACCTAACGGCACCACTGCGTATGACCGATCCTGTCTTCGGACTTTACTTATTGATTTTGATGGAAATGTTTATGAAAGAAAACATCATTTGTGACTTACACTAACTCATTTGGAGACGGGAAATAATATTTTTTTTTTTTAACTAAACCTGCTTATTTATAACCCCTTTAGAAAGCATACACAATCAATGGCTACAAAAAATTCGTTTTTTTTACTGTGAAATTATTGGAGTTGAGAGCCAACCTTCCAGTAAGTAATTGGAGAGGCACCAAAAGATGGAGAATTATCTTGAATTCTGCCATGTCACCTAACTACATATCTCGATCAGATTCTAATTATTATGTGCCGATAAATACTGCTAGAGAATTGCCTTGATTACATTTAGAAAATAAAATGTTAAAATTTTCATTTGTACGAGGCTCGCTGGCAGTAAAACCAGCGACATCCACACAAATCAATAGGCATTCATAACTTGGGTTATTGAATGGGTAAGTCTATTGATTACTGTCCTCATTTCTTTTAATTACATCTTCACTATCACCCGGATCTGACCTTAACACCGTATACCGCGGAACTACAAATAACTATACACCATTGTGTACGGTAACGGTGTGGTCGACATCCCACGGAGGAGCTACTGAACAATAAACGTATTAAAAGCGAGTTAAGACTACCGTGTTTTTTTATTTTAGGTGACCTTCATTTTATGAGACAGAAAAATAAAAAGACCAAGTGTTTCTGTGGTCACAGAATCACTAATAATAACTCTTCTTAAGCCTGCAATGATTACCAATGGATGCTTTTTAAAAGAAATCTAGGAACGGTCGAGCTTAGTTGATCGATATCTTATGGAAAACTAACATTTGAAAGATGTTAGCTTTAAAAGTAGTTAAAATATTTTTTTCTCTTTGATAAAGAAAAGAAAGAAAGAACAAAAAAATAGGCCCAGTTCAGCATAAATACCAGACATCTGGGCAACTGCTAACGCTGGTTTTCAACTGGAACATATGATACGAAATGGTCCTATTTCTCCATGGACTAACCTATAGAAGACCTAAAGGTTGATACAAAGTAAATGTAATTATAAAAATATCCAGACTATACAATAATCAACCTAATTACCATCACTTTGGTTACACTAATCTTTTTTCCATCCAATCTCTAATTAACCGGTTGAATGTCGTAATTACAGACACAATTAAAAAGCCATTGTGTCTCGCATAGATCTACGTTCGGTACGATACGAAGGGTTAACCATTTCTCTTTACAGCAAATCTTCTGACAGTAAGCTGAGCCGCTTGGATTAAGTTTCCACCTACATCATTATTTCAGAAACTTGTTCTACAGTTTTTGCTTTAGCAAATAAGTACCCATCGTGTGTAAACACCACTTGAGCAGGCAGTAATAGGATTGCAAGATTAGCAAAAGTGCATAGTTGTTGAAGTGTCCGGCGCAAGTCGCGTAGTTACGAGTACGATATCTTGTTATAAAAGTTGAACGAACAAATTTTATGCTTGTGACTCTTTTCTTTAGTGCAATAAGAAAGTTAACAGTATCATAAGATATTTATTTAACTGTACACCAGAAAGGCTAAGTAGGCGTTTCGGCCGCTGAGTTTCGTCCGATCCGGTCGAAACAGGAATTTCATTTTTTTTTCATACTTAAATAATATAACCCTTCCTCAGGTTTTTCATTCTGACTACAAAATTTGCTTTAAAAAAAACTATAGTCCGAAACACCACTCAAAAATATTAATAATAATGAAATTCCTGTTTCGACCGGATCGGACGAAACTCAGCGGCCGAAACGCCTACTAAGCCACCAGAAACACCATTCATTCAAATCCAAACTCAAAGCATTTATTCCAATTAAACCATTTACAGGCACTTTTGAATAGTCAGTCTGTCAGTTAGTCAGAAAATTGAAGCTAGTTGCACATTCCAAAAAGTAGATCTCTATAGAGAAGAACGGGCAAGAACCTCTAAGGACATTCTTGTAAATCAAAATCAAAATTACAAAATCCTCGGTACATTATTCTTGTTTCTTCATATGTAAGAATAATGTATATAATAAAATGAAGAAACGATTCAAAAGATAAGATTAAAAATAAGCCCTAACAGTTAAGAGAAGACGAGTCTCAACCGACGCCGCCCGTTCTAAAAAGTATCACTTTTATAATTTCGAAATTATTCACGAGAAGAAACAAAGCGTCATAAACTTTAAAACAGAATCAAACTCTCCTGCAACCCATCACTGTTCAGTATCAGAGGTTCATTCAGGACACACTTCTTCGGATCCTCCGTACATTAATAGATGTATTGTTTGACAGTAGCATTCAGTACATACCTGAAATCAAAAAGAAAGACAACATAAGAAACAAAACCATAGATAATTTAAGTGAAGAAGAAGTCGATTTGACACGATCACAAAAACGGCAAACGAATATTCGTACAAAATACCAGAACGAATACTTGCTGAACTGAAAAACCAATCGTGATAGGTACAATTGGATGATTGCATCGAACTACAAATCTAATTGATTTATAATGGATAAAGAGTTGAACGAAATTCTGCAGTCTAATGCTGTGACGATTTCTCGTTGAAAGAACTGTTTGCTAGGCAATGAAGCCCATTTTTGTTAAAATATTATCAATTGAATTGCGTAATAACAGAAACGTTATTCTAAATACTGCGCGAAATAAATTGTTCCAAAAATAAATAAAACTCATTTATTTGCATTAAAGCATTTAATAGAACAACACGAGGCGTTCATCAAAAAGGAAAGTTACCAAAAGGACCAATAAAACAAAAAATAAAACAATTCAATATCAAAGAGTTTGTACTAAACGCTCGTAAGCTTACAAATACATTTAAAGATAAAATCATTTCAATATCTTCTGAATCAGATACAACTTTTTAATTTAATTCCCAAGTTTCCTAATGAGGATCTCCGAGGTCTGTACCAACATTTACTCTCAATTCGCAAAACATAAAATTAAATCGGAGTCAAGATATCATTGGCCCAAAAAGGGCTCAGATCCATTAATCTAAAGTGACTGACAAACTCATCAAATTCCATTTTGGACGTCAATCCTAGCTTTTGACAGCGTTTTGAATAAATCAAATTCAGGACTCGCTTGAATTAATCATTCTTTATATTGAAGTATTGGCTTTGTAGTTAAATGTTCAAATGTGAAAAGGGTCTTTTGAATCGTATTTAAATATTGGTCCTTTATTGATGAGCAACGCTTTGCAGTATAAACGATAATGAGTAAAATTGAAATTGTATGGATCCTGTGCCCAGAGCAGGTGCATGCACCCCTCAAACGAAAGGTCTCAGACCTACAAATACACCACCAGTATAATTTAATACTAGCACATAATTAGAGGTTAGAGTTTTGGTGATATTTTGGACAATAGAAAGTGATACCTTTGCCCTGCAGTGATATTACATTAATATCAAAAACATAATCAACCGATAATGTTCCCACTGCTGGGACACAGGCCTCCTCTCTGTGAGAGGAAGTGGGCCGTGCGTAATCCACCATTAAGGTCTCAGTGCGGGTTGGTGGATGTCACATATCTTCGTCGTTCTAGGAAATGCCTGTTTCCTCACCACATTTTCCTTCACCGTTGGAATGGTTATATCAAAAGCGTCATATTCAATTGTTAAGGTCTTCGAATTATTACCGTCATTGATATTTTATTTAAATGTCTTCAACGACCTACAAATGTGCGGCCGTCAGTAATAAAATTGCAAGTTTTCGTTCCGTTCACGTGATCAAAATCAAAACCGACATTGCTTCGGCTTAATCTTATCCAATCACAAACTCTTTACGGTAGTAACATTTTACATAATAATGATATAATTCGGAGAGCAGGAACTTAGTTTTAACTTTATTGCTTAATAACATTTTCCTTATTACCGTATGCTGTACTATCTTATTTGTATCAGCAATGCTGTTTTGGGTAAGCTCACAATCAGTCTATAATGTAATACTGCTGGGACTGAGGCCTCCTCTCTTCGAGACGGAGTGGGCTATAATCCACCACGCAGGCTGGGGCCATGCCGAATGGCCACTGCTCTCAACACGGTGAAGAAAACATCGTGAGGGAATCACGGTGTTTTTCTTCACCGTTTGGGAGCAGCGGTGATGAAATTAGTTAAGTTTTGAGTAAGGAATATGTACAATTTTCTGAGATTTTGTCACAACGCAACATAATTATTAAGACGATGAGACGGCAAAATCAAGACAATAAATTAAAAAAAAAAACTCGATAATAAACGGTTTATAGCTAGCAATAAAATATTTTATTGTCTTTATAAAACCACTTAATGCCCATATCCGTAGAACCTATATAAATCCTTAAACTGTTAATGGGTCTCCCACACAAATGGTTTTTTCACATAAATCCTTAAGTAAATGGTTGAAAAAAAATGATCAAGACTTGAACCCTTCAATAGTCCGATAACAGAATGTCTTCATACGTCCTCATCGAGACAGTCTTCCATTCTCCTGAATCGTTCCTCAAACAACCTTTCCATTATACTCTTATCTCATCACAATAATATTATTATGACGCCATTATCTTAAAGTCATGCTGCGTAAATATAATGGCACTTTCTTTGCAACTTACTTGTACACTTTCTAACACTAAAGAGTAAAATTAGCGACAGAGATTGCGAAATTTCCATTTAAATTGTTTTGAGAGCTAGGATTCGGTATTTGCGATGTAGAAATCAGTATGTAGATGAAGATTTGTTTCTATTGCAAGTAGGGGTACGTATCAAAATCCCGAAAGTTCATAATACCTATGATTGAAATACCGACGTCCAAAACACCGAAATTCAAAATACCGAAAGTTTTAAATGCCGATAGTCGTTATATCGAAACACAAAATACCGATGTTCAAATGCTCGAAAGGACGAAATCCCGAATGGACGAAAGATTAGGCTAATTATTTTTTTTTTAATTGTTAGGTTAGGTTAAAACTGTGACCCCTACGCACGAGCCGAGCGAGCGAAGCGAGCGGTGCCGCGGCAGCGGCCGGCGAGTGCCAGAAACGACAGGATTATATAGAAAAAAAAAATACTTTTACACAAAATATGGGCGCCAGAAACGACTTGCGCTAATAGAAAAAAAGAGATTATTTTTAGTAGGCTACCTGGAACCAAACTAGTTAGAATAGGTTAATTATTTAAAAACAATTAGGCAACTTTTAAGTGTTTTGAGGTTAGGTTTACAAAAAATAGTTTTTCTCGGAAACGGTGACAATTTCGGGATTATGAACTTCGGGATTTTAAACTTCGGGATTTTAAACTTTCGGGCAAATGAACTTTCGGGATTTTAAACTTTCGACCAAACAACCATTCGGCGATTCAATTTTCGGGATTTCGTCCATCGGTATTTTAAAATTCGGTCTTTTAAAATTCGGGATTTTGATACGTACCCGCAAGTAGACTAGGTAGACCACGGAAATATGAGCAGTTTATAATCAGCATTGTTGTCGCCTTTTTATGGCGCCGTTCTTCCCCATTTTGCGTAAATTCTGATCTTTTCGGCATGATGTAATATTATATTATGACATCGACACATTTCATGTAGATTATGCATTATGTACCAACACGAAATTCACCGTTTCTTACTATGAAATTGGGATTTGTAATTCTAAGGAAATTGGTCCTTCTATCCGGTGTGTCAAGCTACACGGAAAGCAGTCGACTAAAATTAAATTTTAATTAGTTAAATAGTAGTGTTGGTACCGAATAGATATTTGTAAAACAGCAATAATGTATTTACCAGTTTTATCCAGCCATATTTATTTATTACTACAACATCTCTAACATAATAGACCGTACCAAAACAAAAGCCAACATTATTTAGATTACCAAAAACACTAGCCATAAAACCAACTAATAGACGCTCAGAGATACCCGATTTGAAAGACACCGACGACAAAAACGGTATGGTCTGTTATCAGTCGGGTCACGTAGACCGTACGTGGTTACGGTAATAAAGCGTTACAGTCTAATAATGCACAGAGGACCTGTGTGCAAGACTTTCTTTGAGGACATTTTTATGATTTTACCTGAAGCCGCGTAGTCCTCGTCGGTTTATTTTTAACTACTTTCTGCCCGCGAGTTCATCCGCTTGAAACGTCTTGTTCCATCGACCCACACCGACATGTATAACCGACACCGCTTCGGATGTGTTCGGCTGTCCTCGCGATGTACTCGGTTTTAATGTATATCCGATATATCAGTGAATGCTGGCAAAGTATTCTGTTTGTGTTTTGTTTTCACTTCTGTCGGCACTCCCGGAGTGCCATTGTTTTTTTTTTTTTTAATTCGACTGTTAGTTCCAGAGATTAACGCGTTCAAACAAACAAACAAACTCTTCAGCATCATATTCTTTTATCAGTCAAATCAATTTGAATCCCATCTTTTAGTCAACCCAATAAGGTAACAAAGTTAGAAAACTAAACTTCAGCCTCATACCCACTGGACCGAATAAATCAACATTAACATACGAGAGAGTTCTATGAAAACACGAGTTTTTCGCTCTAAAGCTTTCATAACTGTGTCAAAAGGCGTGATTAATATTAATATTCAATGTAAAGCGGGCGTATTTACTTTGAAGACTAAACTTTTCCCTTTTCGGCCGAGTTTACATGCATGTTTAATTTTTGACCATGACCTGTATGACCTTGATGGGTGAATCTATACTAACAATAAAGCTGAAGAGTTTGTTTGAACGCGTAGTCTCTAGAACTCCTAGTTGGATTTGAAAAATTATTTATGCTTTTGATAGCCCACTTCTTGAAAAAGGTTATAAGTTACATCAACATTACGTCATGCCATGACCCTTAGGAGCCAAACAAAAGTCAAAAAGAACGCTAAGCGAAAACGAAGCAACAGCGCGGGCAGGCGATGCGTTGCGACGGGGTGGGTCGGGGGAAAAGAAATTTCACGCGAAGTCGCGGGCAGAAGCTTGTAATTATTATAACAGAGCAGCCCTAAGTGCACAGGGACTACTGCATTCGTTCCTTCTCGTTTAAGAGTTAATTAATAGATATTTAAGTAAGTACCTACAGTTTTTGAAAATGAGATTTTCTTTGACTACAGACAGGCAGTCCTAGTATCGACTTTTAAATACAGGGTGGTAGGGACATCGATGCACAACCTGTTATCATGGATTCAGTGCATGATTCTGTAGCCCTACGTTAAAAAAATTGCCGGTTATAAAAAAAAAATTGCTGTCCCATATATTTTGACCGTGTAGGTATTGCACTTTTCTATGAAACAGCTGGTTTTTTTTATGATAACCGACGAAAAATTTCTTCGCTAGGGGGCCTAGAATCAAATGCTAAATTCATGGTTACAGTTTGCGCGTCAATGCCCCGCCACACTGTATATTCAATAGTGCATACATTTGTTTAAACGAGAAGCCCGGTCTTCTGTAGTACTTAATATGCGTTTACAAACACCAGTCTGACAAGCGCAAATGCCAAACTTCAGTCAATGATAAATACGACAAAAGGCCTATCAAAAGTTATTCACAGGGGCACTAATATAATAAGTAACCAGTTGTCCACGTTACGATTAACGAAGCCATTATTCATAGACCCAGCAACAATACTTCCGTATAGACTATTTCAAGAATAATATATTGCATTCTTGCAACACCAATATTCACAATAGATTATAATTTATTTAAAATTAATTCAAATCTTCACGCTTTCTGAGCTCAACGTTACGCATTTAATGGCAAAAGATGATTAGAAAAAAATATATACTATAGACGGAAAAACCTGTTCTTGCAAAAAAAATGTGCAAGGATGTATGAAAAGAGTGCAAAAGCGGAGATCAAACGTTTCGTTGGTCCTTTGGTCTTTCAGATGAAGGACCAATTTAATTTTAATTAAACACGAATCAAATAAAGGACCATTTGAATTAAACAAGGCTAATAAGAAATTTAATTGTTTACCTACAGAAGAAACTGTGCCCACAATTACAGGGATCTATGTAAATAGAACCAATTAATTCATTTAGCCAAATCGTTTTAACTTTAACTGGCGTTCGTTATTGCAATTCACCAAAAATATCGATAGAATATTTAGTCGGAAACTTTCAATACAAATCGTCAATCAAAACGATAATAGTCACGTAACCGCATCAATTTCGTGTCACATTAATCGATTACAAAGAATACGGATGACGAGTATCGAAATGTACACTGTTAAATTTTCTGAGAATTTTGATTTATTGATACGCCTATTTGGGCGATGTGAAGATTGGCACAATGGAAAAAAACAAACATGTCAAACTATATTTTTCCGTACATGCCAGATTCAACTACTATCAAAACCAAAAGACTCCGCTAACGAAACCGAAAGTGCAAATGTAACCCTAACCTTGTATTGGAAAAATCAATACACACCCCTGCTTTACACCCTTGCGCCATTAGTATATTCAATAGACGATCATGGCAACGGACCTCTCTCTGTTACACTTTCTGAACGAATATATGATTTAAATTCAACGGGTTCGGGCCGTCTTCCCGTTGGTTTTTGCTCCATTGCGTTGGTTGAGAGTTGTGGTGTTGCATAATTATGACAGTAAATAAATGATATTACGGGTTGGTTGATATGTTTGTTAATAGTTTTTAGTGGTTTTGTATAAGCGTTTACAAATGCACAGGCAACAAAGTTTTCATCGTACTGTGACTACTGTGACTGGGACTAGCTTTTACCAGCGCTCTGCTAATCAGAAGCGCTATCCTAAACATTTCGTTTCAGTCTGGAAAAAGAACCCCCAGACCTTCTTTCTTTCACGATAAAAGTTATACCTTCTTCTTAGGGTGTCGATAACAATCTAAATGTACTCGGCCCAGAATTCGGCTACTAAAGTTATACCTATAAACAATATTTATTAAGAATAAAGATAATAATTAAGCAACTAACTATTTAAAGCCCAGTAAACTCTTCCAGAAAAAGCGCCAGAGAGCAAAAAAAACAGTATCAATAACGTAGATCCGATCATTCGAGTAGAAATCGGATCACTATGAAAGAGTCCTTATCTCGGTACTTACATTCAACAGGTCAGCCAGCTAAATAAGTTCATACACATAAAGACAACCTGTCTTAGAGTCGAAAGGCACCGGTTTTTGAAGCGAGACATCGTGGCAGATAATGGTGATATCGTGGTAGACAATGGTAGTGAGTGGCTCGAGCTCGAAACGACTTTCGGTCAAGGTGTGTTTTATCAGGTTCAGGATCGCATTGATAGTAACTTTGAACTTAGTTGAAGGGCCAGGTTTAGAGTTTGTGAAGTCTGTCTCAAATGGATGTAACTAAAACGTACGAAGTAAGTTAGTAATTGTATTATTAAAGCAAGACCCCAAATTAGATACTAGAATAGGCTGGAGATAGAGCTTTGTAAAAGGCATACAGGGATCTGTTTTACAGTATTTCAAATAATTAACTATCAGGCCGGAGTTTGTATTTTTTTAATACTTGGTTTCGAACATACAAGTGGCAAAATTGGTGTCCTGTCAGTTCACCAAAAATTTTTACTTGACAAGCAAAGATTGGCAAAAACATGATTTCTCATTTCATCATAATACAACAACATGTTTGTCAAATAATTCACTGTAAAAAATAATTATCAAATAAACTTTTGTTTAATAACGTGTTATTTGACAAACAATTCATTTTTTATTCATTTTATTTATCTCATAAAACAACGTTTGGAATAAAAACGTTTTACATATTCATTTATTATTACGCAATTTCCTAAAAATGAAACTCATTCTTTCATCGACTTGCGCTAGTAGAAAATATGAGATTATTTTTAGTAGGCTACCCAGAATCGAACTAGTTAGATTAGGATAATTATTTTTTTAAATGGTTAGGTTAGGTTAAAATTGTGACCCCCTACGGCCCCTACGCACGAGCGGTGCCTTGAAAAGTTGGGTATCGATCGACGATCGAGATCGGACCTTAAACCATCCAATGTGTCAAGATAAGGGTCGTTGAAAAAGTTGTGTACATAGGTAGGAAATGGTTCACTAATGTTTCACCAAAACTCCATTGACTTTTTAGTTTACACATTTATTTCACAAACAACTCATTCCGCAAATGTTTTATTTTATAAACACTCGCTTTACAAACATTTATTTGACGAATGCTTCACTTTACAAATATTTCGGATGATATTTAATCATTTATACATTTTTCATTTAAAATACTTAATTTAGATTCTTTTGGAAAAATTGTTAATACAAAAAAGTGATCATGACGGTATTTTCCATTTGGGGCAAATAATGTACAGGCAAGTACTGAAGTTCTTTAATATAATTTAATAATAGTAATTTTTTCTATATAATCTAGTCGTTTCTGGCACTCGCCGGCCGCTACCGCGGCACCGCTCGTGCGTAGGGGGTCACAGTTTTAATCTAACCTAACCATTTAAAAAAAAAAATTAACCTCATCTAACTAGTTCGGTTCCGGGTAGCCTACCATTAATAATCTCTTTTCTTCCATTAGCGCAAGTCGTGTCTGGCGTATAAATTTGTGTAAAAGTACTTTTTTTTTAATATAATTATAGTCGTTTCTGGCACTCGCTGGCCGCCAACGGCCGCGGCACTGCTCGCTCAAAAGTGTCTTAAAAATATATACCTGTAGTTTTACACAAATAAATATCCATTTAAATTTTATAGCGCCATCTTTTTTTCGCACGGGAATAATGATGATTTTCAACACTTTCCTACACGACCACTGAATCTAATCCAGTTTCGTTTCTTGGGTTCAAAGGTAATTCAACAGGGTCAAACACATAACTGTAGTGCCTTACAGATCCGAGCGTACAGTCGATGTGCTAAATAAGTTCAAGCTTACAAAGACGTAACCTGTTTCGAAGCCTACATGCACCGGTCTCAAACTAGGACGTTGCAGTTGCAGCAGACAATGGAAATAGGTTGCGGACTTAATGCTTGTGCAAAGTGACAGACTTACGCGGATGCTATGGCGGGAGCGTCTATTTGAAGCCTTTATTTAAAACTATGAATCTGTCGGTCTATTCTGTAAAAATCTCAACGTGAAAACTTAAGTGAAGTAAGCCGTCATTTGACATTATGCTAGGGATTGACACTATTGACAGCTCACTTCAAACTCGCATTCAACTAGAGTTTTCACGCGGTGATTTTTGCAGAACAGAATAGAACTTTCTAAAATAGAAACTCATTGCAGAACAGATCGGCTGTTGTATACATGCGTCTAAAGCGAAGTAAACTCCCGAAATGATTAATTTGTCTGCAATCTCGATGGCAATCTTTGACTTGCATACCATTCGATCAATCCAACAACTCAACTAGGCTATCCCACTGTCATAATGTCAAAGCGTACTGACACACGAAATCCTTCATTTTCAAACATAATCTTTAATCTATAGTCTGTCTTCAAAGATAAGATTGATTTTAAACCTGGAAAACTCACAAATGAATCAAAATATCAATCTTAGATGTCAAAAATTTAATCCGGATTTATTGTAAGTAATTTTGCGCGCGATTGTCGCCCGCTACCGTCCTAGACACAGCGCGTTCACTCTGACTAAGGCCTTATGCCTTTGTACAATGTACAGAAAACGATTGAGCATCTGCCTACTTTGAAATGGTGTAATTGGGTTCCTAAGTTGTAGTGTAAATGCAGTTTGGAATGACCTTGTTAGGTATTGTCTGGCGTGGTAGTTAGGAGAGTTATCGTGCGTTTGTTATGTCTAGGGAGTAGGAAACAGGCATCGAGACAATGCGAAGTTGCTTAATTAATAACATTGGTTATTATTTAGTTTATTACGTTACGTTAGAAGTTTCGTATTCAAATGTTGAAGTATGCTTTGAAATTCTTCATTATAACTTTCATAAAAGTCTGCTAAAAATCCGACCCAAAAAACCGCACCTTAATACAATCCTGTCTATAATAGGTACTACCTATATGATATTTAGTTATGTCTTCAGTGATGTGTAAACAAAATGTATCCAGCCAGTGCGCTAGGTGCTTTTTTATCCTTATTAAATTAACTATTTCGAAACATCTATGACATCATATTCAAAGATTTAGGACCGTTTGCCATGTTTCTTGAGAGGGGGCGACGACATAATTGTCAAAGGTGCATATTTATGAAATGTAGGCGTAGTTTAACTCTGAAATAGACATGATTACAATTCTGAGATGCGGTTTATAGCTGAGAAAATCACTATTTCTGGTTGTATAGGGGCGCCTATACAAACAGAAATAGTGACGAAACCAGGAAGGAATGAAAGACTTTGATTAAACTAATCTAAAAAACTTGGTTCGTTAACTTTGTTCAAAAGATAACAAATATTAAGTAGTGCACAACACAAAACCATGTCGAACATAATGCATGCCCATGGTAGGCATGAAATGATGCCTTGGAATGAACAAGATTACATGCTAGACAGGCAACCAACACGTAGAGACGTAGATATAATATATACAAAACTATAAACATCAGTGTAGGAATACGTTCGGAAGCAATTCTATCCTAACAATCTCTAAATCATCAGATAATCTAGCATAGTCTACCCGAACACGGAACGCGAACCACCAGACCAGAAGCCAACAAAAACATGAAACAATCAGCTAATTTAAAATCTAGACTAAATTATACTTCTGGACATAAAACACTCATAAAAACGGTAATAACTGCACAGCAAGGTTCGTCGACCGAAAAGCAGCTAATAGAGGCAATGTAAATTAATTATAGCAAAAACTTTTAGTCCAAATAGCCTTCGACACTATATCTTCGAAATTGACGTAAAATTTGCGATTAGAACTGGTTGCTTCTGGCAAAAAGCGGATGGATAAAACTCGTCTAGTGAACCAATTAACTGAATTACGTGAGTTTTGCAACCAGTTACATGTGGCAAGCCAAGCGTGGTGCGAAAGATATAAAGTAATTATGAGTATCTTCGTTCGATTGAAGAGCATGTGCCGCATGGGCATTGGGAGGAACGGAGCGAACCATAAAACATCTGCTTGACGGAACTGAGTAAGAAATTAAATTCAGAATCGAATTACTCCAGACTCAAGGTAATCAAATAATATTAAAATCGAGCTCTTTCTTGCTGGAATCAAGCGCTGTATTATCAAACATAACATAGTATATCCAATGTTTTGGTTTTGTAAATGTCTCTTTTCGTATCGGACTTATACCCTTAAAACGAAAACTTATGTGAGATAGCTAACTAAAGCCCCTAGACTACCACACCGAATTTTAATTAATTCCTCTTTCTTCATAAGAAGGTAAAAGTATTCTTGAATTTCGATCGCGCGGTCGTTCACCAACACGATCGACCGATCAGGTGAAGGAATCATCGTCCTCTAAATTGTACACAGCGGTAAGGGATGCGCTGGACAGAAACAGGTGGAAGCCGAACCATCCGCTCCAGATGCAACTCCGAAGCTGACCACCACAGACATAGATCTACATAGATAACGCAAATGCATGCACTTCGCGTGTCTGAACCCCGGCCAAGCGTCGAGGTTGGTCGCCGCTAACTTCAGTCCCGCGCGTCCGTTGTTGCAGCCGAACGTCCGCAAAAAACTAAACAAATGCCTCGTTGCGTGATAATTAACTGCAATAGCCCAAAAATTTCGAACACCCAAAGGCAGGAACATATTTCCTATCACAGGTAAGTTATTTTAAAATTATATTATGCGTAAATTCATATTAAAACTATTTTTAAGTATTCCAAGCTGCGTGTCGTTCCAGAATATTCCTAACTATAAATTACCGTTAAGTAAACTTTATTCACATTACATTGCCGCGTTTGCTTTGGACGTTTGATCTGACGTTGTGTGTTAGGAGACGATGAATATCGCACAAGCGATACTGTCGCGCATCGCTTCGACTTCGTGATACAGGCAATTTGTCATTCGTCTGTCAATTGTAGCAACTAGTGCTGTTCGTTCTACAACATATATCAATAATCGATTTTAATCGATATCGGACTGACGAATGATATAAAGAAAGCCAATTTAGTAGATATAACAAGCTCATATGCATGACCTAATTTTACAGGACTGCTATAAAAAGGAGGATATTTTTTTTAGGGTTGATGTATTTAATGTGTTTTTGTCTATCCTTTCAACATTATACGACTATTTTTATATATTTAATGTGTTTATTTTCTATTGCATTTAAAAATATTTTTTTTTAGTTTCCCACATGATCCAATCATAAAAGAAAAATGGATTGCGGCCACGGGACGGAAAGACTGGTTCCCGACTAAACACAGTACTATTATTTGTACTCATCTACTCACGCTTATACAACAAACTATATCTGTGCAACAAACATCCAGCTTGACCAATTTGCTTTATTCATAGGATCCTTTGCCTCAATATGTGAAAAAAGTTGGCTACCTCAAAGATGAAACGCCATGTAGGATGTGGACTGGTAATTCCTCGAAACTCTCCCATTCAAATATATCATTCGTCTGTCTATGTATCATTCGTCTGTCTATATCATTCGTCTGTCTGAAAATCGATGTCATTCATATTAATCGATTTGTAATTTTTAGGTTATCTAAACTACTGTTTCTTATCTTAATCATGCATGTCTATACTAATGCTTTGTGTTTCAAAGAAATATCAACAAATATATTTTAGTAAACTTACTTGAGATTATGCGAAATTATCCAAAATGTAGAATGAAATTGCTCTAAAGCGCGACGCGACTGCTCACTTTTAAACAACTCGGCGTACTGACGATTGCTGTGAGAGCGAGCGGGACAACAGATATAAAATATATGAGTATGAGCGAGACGATCACGGTGGCAGCTTCAGTTGAATCGTAGCGGGGCGAAGGGGCATCGGCGGCATCGATGGCTTTGAATCGGTTTGGATGTCCCGTCACTAAATTGCAGCTGTGACGTCACAGTAGGTATAAAAAAGTCGGCACGCTTGGTTTCAATACAAATCGTAATAATTGCGTTATCTATGTAGATCTATATCTGTGCTGACCACGATCCACAGACATGAGGGACCGACTACAGAGAGAGAAAGAGAGATTCTTGAATTTAACATGTCATGTCAATTATGTTTTTGTGAACCTCCTGTAAGAAAACATTCAACCTTCCATTCTAAAAACCGACCAAAAGCGATCACCGCCAAGTTGGCGTTCTTTTAATGAATTGCTATGATCAAGTCCATGGTAACTCGTGGTTACCTAACTATTACGGTTTAATTGAAACAGCCCGGAGACAGACAAAAGGACAGACAGAAATACGGCGCAGGTTGAGTAGTTGGATATGGATCGCTAAAAAAGCTTCAGCTATCCAATCACTCTTGTATGCATGTGTTGAACTGCCTATTACAATAAACTATCCACGACAAACGACTGATATTTCCGTAGTATATTATTAGGCTGGCACGTCCTGCACCCGGTATTTCCGCTAACTCTTAAGCTATACGGGCGAACGCTTCACCTCGCCCGCGTCGCCATTTAATAAAGATAAAGAAAATAAAAATGTCGTATTTCTAGTGTTATTCCCAGCAAAGAATAAGCCACTCGCTGCCTTGCCGTTGGTGTCGTAAAAGGCGATGAAAGCCTTATGCCAAGATGGTCCTTTGATCCGCTTGAATCAACATCTTGGTTTCTCCGCAGAATTGCATTACAATAGCAGTGACTTCTTCGCTTTGTGCTTACTAGTTAAATAGAAGGATTACTTAGTTAAGTCATACCCAAAAGTAGGACATTCTTCAAAATATTTCTGATATCTTAGTGACAGCGTAAAAACTTATAGACTAAAAAAATGTGTTCATCGTTAAAACCCATTCTCTCAATCTCAACCGAATGTCAGCTCAATATAAAAGCTGAGATCAATAAAAAGAAACCACTCCAGACTGCCATATTTTACAATATAATTTAACTTTAAACAATTTTCAGACATAATAGATTCGAAATCTTCTAGATTTAATCCTACCCCGAGGGGAGTGTCGCAACCGATGTCTGGACGGGCAATACATCGTGTGCCCTTCAGGTCTGCCCTCAGAAAGGTCGAGGTGACACGGGAGCAGTATTGAGCGAAGAAAGTTTGAGGTACGGTATTGAAAATGTTAACTATTTGGAGGTAATTAAAAGCGAAACGTAATTAAAGACATTGATGTGATCATGATATTCAGTGGGCGTACCAGATTGACATGAAAACAGTTGGAAGGTTTTAATAATCGGCGACGATCGACTTCATTGCAAAAGTACCAAGATACTGATGACAAGAACTCTTCTTTTCTCATGGCATGAACTATCTCAGTGTTAATCCCCACATAGAAGCTCACTATGTGAAGCCACCAACCGGCGTAGTATACCAATCCAAGGCAACCCCCTTTAAAGTCGACTGAATTGCCCGAGGACTAGTGTACTCTAAACTAAGTTCAAAATAAAGTCTTTCGACAGCTCCAGGAAGTGCAAGTCTATCAGACATAAATCGAGGTCCCAATTAGCCTGTTTCAACAGTAAACAACTTCAATAGCTAATGTATCGTGCTTACAAGCAACTGTTTTTATAATAAATAGAGCGTGCGATGTATAATTTATTTCTCCGTTAATAATACGTTTGGTACACACATCGAGTATTGTTTAGGTAAAACTTTTAAGGGGAGGGTTTTTGATGATATCACGTTGTAATGAAGCTAGTTCGATGGATCGATAACGACGATAGCCCTGATATAGTTCAAATCGTAGTTTCTGATATAGCCCTCATCTAGTTTTTAAAATATGATTGACGTGTAAAAGTGTTTGTGCAAACCTTCTTACAGAAATGAAATCATTTATCATTTATTTATAGTGACAAAAGAACAAATAAAGCAGTTTTTTACTAACTGTTTCAGGGAAGAGTTCTACGCCACCCGGAACTAGTAGGTAAGTACCAGTGACGTAGGTACCATACAACTCGATTCCCGCCGGCTTCCCTTCGAAAATTCAGAACATAACCACTCTATAGTCAATTCATCATTGAAATTTTCTTTTGTTTTTTTTTTTTTTGCTCCGGCCTACCTCTTTCATAAATTCACCCTTCACCACTCGTAAGTACCTACCCTATTTTGTTTGTCTATGTTTGTTACCTATGACGATGAATGAATGTAAAAATTAACTGTGTTATCTTTTAGCTTAATTTCTTGTAAACGGAAGACAAAAGGAGTTTTCGTTTCAACCATAGAAGTAAAAAAAACAACCGACTTCAAAAAAAAAACTACAAAGTGATAAATAACTTTAATTTCGGAAGTCGGTGTCAAAAAACGAAAATGCGGAACCAACGACACCGACTTCCGAAATTAAAGTTATTTATCACTTTGTAGTTTTTTTTTTGAAGTCGGTTGTTTTTTTTGTAAAAAAGTTTTTATTTTTCACTTTTTTGTTGTACCTACTCCACACAAATTTAAATATCACTAGTGCATTGAGGAATTGAAGACACCGACTAGAAGAATCATCAAAATTCGCATAGAAATGCCGGAGATGCAGTACATTTATGCATATAACATCGTACATAAGAATAATTATATAATGTATTATACACTAAAACCTTCCTGAAAGTATGTAGATCACATTAGTGAAAGAATTATCAAAATCGGTTCATTAGTTTTTGAGAAAATCGCGGACAAACAAACATACATACATACATACATACATACATACATACGGGTCGAATACAGAACCTCCTTTTTTGAAGTCGGTTAATAAAAAATAAAAATAAACTTCTTTCTTATAATATCTATGGTTTCGACGTTAAAAATTTGCAAATAAGATATCTGCGAAACAGGCCAATCAGAAAGCTCCATTATAACGTCATATTCAATTAGACTGTGATTGCGTAAACAACAGTACTACTAAATGATTAAGAACACCGGATAAGATTACGGCAAATTATCTAGAAAGTTCCTTAGACAGATCGTTATTAAACGTCTCTAAAACTTCAAGCTTGAACATAAAATCCCACGCATTCCCTAAATAACAACGTGCCATTTATGTGTTGTTCATACAATCAATATAAGAAAGTTTAATACCTGATACGTATAACATTTGCCTTATGCGAGCGTGGGACGGCTTAAAGCTCAGAAAATCACGAGCTGAAGAAGGTGGGTTTGATAGACTGATTGTGAAGGCAGGGTACGTTTCGGGAGATTCTGTCATGCAGTACTGCTTAGTTCCATGTGGACACGAGCTTCAAAAGAACAGCTCATACCACAGCCTCTTTGGACAAGATGGGCTTAGGGTCAAGCACAGGGTTTTTCATTCTTAGTATTTGCTCGGTTCTTGCCACACATGGGAGTTAAACTTATTTGGTGAAATGTGGGCACACCCTGTCAAATCCCTCGCGGAAAACAGGTGTAGTAAGAACACACACACACAGGTGTAAGGTCTATTAAATACAGATAAAATGTGTATTGTCTCTGCTGCATCACCTTAAGGTAGACTGGTAGAAAATGCCCAAGGCATTAAGTCCGCCTTTGTACAGTTTCTTGTGCATAAAGTTTTAATAAATAAAATAGTGCTTAAAGATATTAAAAATTACATTCGTTCATCAAACTGTTCCTTAAAGAGTCATCTTGCGAAACGTTAAGGACGCTATCACATTTTGAACTCGCTCAAGTTTAGGTATCTGAATCGCAACACAGCAACATTACGCGCACGCACACATTGAAACCATTGTTCGCTCGATTTTTATACGTAACTTTACTAATCTTGGTACTTGAAGATATTTTTTTTTAATTTTGCTGGTATTAATTGAGTAAAGTTAGTTGTAAGTTCGCAATCGAATTTGGTAAGTGTTATTAGTACCTACTTACTATCTGCGTGATAATCATGTTTTTAGTATTGTTGAAGTTCATCAGTCAATAAGTTCATTACTAGGTACCTACCCAAAAACGACCTTAACATTTTAGTATTACAAGGAACATCCACATTTATACCACAGTCTGCTGTTAGTTTGAAAAGATGTACCTAAATACTTTTAAATATTATTTTTGATGTCAATTGTTGGAGTATTACATAATCAAATATTAGCCTGGGAGTTTACCGTAGAGTTTCGTTGTGATATTTAAAAATAATTTGATTATAAAATAATAACATAAATATTTATACAATCTTTATCCGTCATCTACATCCACTAAATAAATAAATTAAAAGTAAAAAAGTTTTTTTCAGGTTTAAGTACTCGTATTTACTTAGTTTGAAAATTAAAAAAATGAAAATCAATCAGATCATGTTATTTACTTGTTTATCTACACAGGTAAATCTCGCAACAAGCTTTTATATCATATAACTTGTGTACTTAATGACGTTATAAGTTAATAGTAAAAGTTTTAAAGGAAAATTTTATTTTATTCTTTTTAGCGCATTTAACTAAAAGCTTGTTTTTAAAAAAAGTTTTTACTTTTAATTTGTTTTTTACTTTTTAGTTATCGCTGGACAGGTTTTTTTGTGGAGTTTAACTCGCATACGTATTCTGAGCAAGACCTTTCATTTGATACCCATGTTGTAGAAAAGCATAAAAAACTTAGTCCGCTATATTTAGAAGTCCGCCATATTGCATTTAGAGTAACGTCACATTGTTTTTTGAGTTATTCTCAGCAAGCCCTTTCATTTGATACCCATATTGTAGAAGTGCATTAAAAATAACTAGTCCGCCATTTTTGGTGTTCCGCCATATTGGATTTAGAATGCCGTCACTTTATTTTTCAAGTCATCCTCAGCAAGTAATTTAATTTGATACCCATATTGTTGCAGTGCATTAAAAATAACTAGTCCACCATCTTTAGATGACCGCCATATTAGATTTATAGTGACGTCACTTTATTTTTCGAGTTATTCTCAGCAATCCCTTTCATTTGATACCCATATTGTAGGAGTGCATTACAAATAACTAGTCCACCATCTTTAGAAGTCCGCCATATTGGATTTAGAGTGACGTCATTTTATTTTTCGAGTTATTCTTAGCAATCCCTTTCATTTGATATCCATATTGTAGGAGTGCCTTAAAAATAAGTAGTCCGCCATCTTGGGCGTTCCGCCATTTTGGATTTAGAATAACGTCACACAGCTAACCATGCATTGTCATCCAAACTAAACGTGCATACAAAATTTCAGCTCAATCGGTTGAAGATATCTGCTTCAAAATTTAGTTGCAAGAGTCCACCCGAACAAACATAGTTAGATACATACATACATACATTGCAAGTTAAATAAAAGCTTGTAAAAATTACAACTAAGTATTTGTTTTTGAAACAAATACCAATAATCGTACTTAATTTTATTTCGGTCCGAAAAAGTATCAACTTCGTCCGACCTCAGTACACAACTCGGAACTCACTTTTTTACGTAATTATTTTTTGCGAGAAAGCGACACAGACGTGCTTCCACGAGCGCCTCTGAGCGCGGAATGACGAACCGCAAGTGTCCGCGGGTAGAAAATGTATGGAGAAATTTGAGAGCGTTTCTTATTTGTCTCATAAATGAAAAAGTTATTTATTTATCTACAAAATATTTAGCTTGTCGTATAGAGGACTATATAAGCAACAATATCTTCTTATTTTTAAGTTAAAATATGCAGTGGATTTAGCTATATAGGTCCTTATTCAAACCCCTTTTTATTAAATTTTTTGCGATTACTGTGATGGTAAAAACGTATTTGTGTGAAAATTTTGTATGGGGCTATTTAATTGTTATGGAGCCATTCTGGAGATGAATATATTATCTTTAATTTGAAACCAAGATATCCTTGCAGTTGCGACTCCAAGTTCATTAAAATGGTACCTGAAAAGCACTGTTATTCGTGGAAAAATGTGATAGCGTCCTTAAGGCGAAATGAATAAAAATAAAACTGTATTGTGCCACACATCTAAATTGTTGTTCCTCACGAAACTAACGAACTGTGAAAACAATAGCCGTTTCGTTACTAAGGATTAATACTTCATTAAGGCAATTACGAGTAAAATATAGCTGACCTTGTGTACTTTATGAATAACATTCGAGAAAGCAATTTAGCCCTTTGTGCATCAACAGAGCCTTCGCGAAATTCGATGTAGGCCTACATGAGGACGTCCGGCAAAAACTGGAAAAATTGTCTTATTTGTACCATACTGAATGGTTTTTCCTTTCACCAGGATATGAGCTATTTTCGTACAGCTCATGCGTTGCGTTACCATGAAGCGTGTGTGATTTCGCTACGTAGACGTTCTCATAGGTAGACAAAGAGACGTGGGTGCGAGTGAAAATTATGTCTCGCTAGCCAAACGTTACAGAGTAAGTATTTTAGCGCATGAAAAGTGCACAAAGTCAAGTTGTCCTACTGATCATCACAAGATAAGCAAGATATCACAAGCAAGTCCATCAAATTGCGTAAACTTCCAACCTACAATGATATCAGATTGTAAAACAGAACGACTACAGAGATTATCAAATTACTAAGTCAATTGCTATCATACCAGATCGAAATTAATACAATTTAGATAAGAACTCGCGTTAATACACGTAAAGTCACAGTCTGTTTATAATGGAAACCACTAATGGCTTCGTTTTTAGGACACAGCCTGTTAGAGAATGCTAGAAGACTGACATTTTTTCTAAGAACCGATTTAATTTAAAATTGTAAAAGTTAGAACTGAGTTTCAAATTTAAAATGAGAAATATTTTCTTTAGAACCCAATGAATGTAACGCTATGAAGGGTCTCAGAAGATCTTGGAAGAAATAGAGATCAGGAGCTTTGGAGAAGTTGCTAGGGAAGGTGTTATTACAAGCCCAAGAGACATTTCAGCTATTTCTTTAGGATGGCAATTGGAAATCGATTTGCGAAGCTACTGGTTTTGATAATGTCCGTTTGCGGCGATGACCACTTACCATCAGGGGGCTAAGTCTACTTCTTTACAAACGTTGCAATAGTCTCGCCATTGTGAAATTTTTACAGATTTTGTATGACAAATCTGTCAAAAAATCACAATGGAAAGATCATTGCAACGTTTGTAAATAGGTAGGTCATTTGCTTTTTTGCCAACCAACACCGCCTTTGTAAAAACCGCGCATGAAGCCCTGTTTACACGCTCATGTTACTTGCATCATGTAACACCAGACGGCTGTGTCAGTGTTTTTAACTACGCAAACAACTGTGCAAGTCCGATAAACCTTTCCTGCTCGATTCCTGCTTACTCCACGTAACTGTAGGTGCATTCTCACGTGCTTATCAAGAATAACTACCAATGCACTATTGTATCATTTACAACTACGAGATATATTTGTCACGACTTATTCACTAGACTCTTGATTCTTTCAAGAATAATCACTAGAAAAGGCTCCGTCAAAAATATATGTCGCAGCCAACTGGTTAAATTAGCCGTTTAGTTAACCGCCTTGCCTTTGATAGTAGTGCTCACCTCGCTTCGCTCTCTTGGCTCGCACGCGGTTCATCACAGTTCTAACCTAACCCATTTGGTCGGGGTGCCCTGGCTTAGTTACTGCGACCCATTCGGCTCGCGCGTAATTGGTTACAATTGAGGCCGTTAGTTGAACGGCCGCCGTTTAGTTAAAAGGCTAGGCGGTTAACTAAACAGCTAATTAAGCAAGTTGGCTGCGACATATAATACATGATGCCTACCATGGCTGTTTTGCCTCGCATTTAAACGATTCGGTCGTTCGTACGTTCCTATTGGTTAAAATCTCACGTTTCGCGAATGTGAGAATCATTACGGTCATCGGAGTTAACGGGCAACAAAGGAAATAAAACTGTTCCCAAAACTCACGATTCAGAAGAAAAACAATTCATCCATGTGTGAATGTGCTGTTAGTCTAAGCATCCTCAAATTACTTGTTAATGTTATGATCTAGTATCGTTTCAAATGCTTACTCTGCATAGGAAATAGTGAACCGTCCCATGGTTTCATTTATATGGGTGCATTAAAATAACCTTTACCGGAAGCGCTATCCACCAACCCGCACTGTATGCCCGGTTGGTGGATTATGGCCCACTCCCTGTCACAGAGAGGTAGCCAGTGTCCTAGCAGTGAAAACATTATAGGCTGATTATGCTTACTGGAGACAATACTTAAATATTATACATCTGGCGTACCTAGGACAGTAAAGATACGGTTTCCTAGAAGAGCTTTTCCGTCATATTTACAACAGACGTCATGTAAATCTGTAATTTTCACTGGAATTTGACATTAAGGTGTCAGAAAACGCTCTCTCTGTATTTGGACATTATGGTCGCATGTGGCGGTCACCGCAATACTAGGAAACATGCTACCACATTGAAGAGTTACTTATTACAATGTCTTGAACCCAGCATTACGAGAGATGAAGAACCAGAAAGATATGGATTCAAAGAAGGGGTTGGGCCCAACATCAGAAGTTTGTGGTAAAGGGAGAGGGAGGCCTTTGCTCTGCAGTTGGATAATACAGATAACATAGAAAGAAACCAATTGTAATTCTCAAATAAGGTAGTCTTTCTAAGCAGTTATAAAACATAGCGAACCAATATTCTTTAACTAAGTACTTAACATTAATTACCTACTTGAAGGCTTTTATAAAAACATATTTTTATTCATATGACGGTCTTAATTCACTGCTTGTCGCCAACACTAATTAGTAACAACTACCTATTTAAAATTCAAGAGGAAGCTGATATCCGGCGCGAACACCTAATGTCGTTGGGTTTATCGGTCTCTTAAAAATAATAGATCGAATGAAGCAGAATTATCAGCACAAAGAAGGCTAGAGCTATACCTACTGCCGTGCAGTCCACACTATAGGCCGACGAGTTATTCCGATAATGTATGGAAGAGCAAATTTCTTTTTGAATCCATGGTAACTGGTCAGGTCATGGTGGTGGTATCTATAGACGGTTGATGTTATTTATAATGTCATTGATGTTAACGCATTTATTTTATTTATTTAACATACTTAAAACGGCCAAGGCCAATTACATTTCAATTAGTTAAAGACAAATACTATAAGCTCATCTCACAGTACTCCAGACATATTGACAAGGATCTTTTTACATTCGTCCGCGAACACCATCATGGTCAGTTGAACCTTCTTACCGGTGTTCTGTTCCTGTTATGCGCTTTCAATGGCTGTTTAGCATAGCTCACCGCCAATTTGATACCAGGTTTTTGGATGCCTGATCTTGTAACGAAAAAACTGTTGGAAAATCTTTACTTAGTTAGTTTTTGTGATTGGTTACCATAATCGGACTATAATGTTCCCGCTGCTGGCACAGGCCTCCTCTCTGTGAGGAGTGGGCCGTAATCCACCACGCGGGCCCAGTGCAGGCTCATGTCTTCGAACATTCGGTTCTTCTAGGACATGCCGGTTTTCATACGATGTTTTCCTTCACCGTTTTGAGAGCAGTGGTGATGAAATAAATTACACAACGTAAAGCGCCTGCTTGGGTTCGAACCCACGACCTATAACTCGTACGCCGATACCACTGGGCCACCACTGCTTTTGTTTTATGTTGAAACAGCAAAATATCATATTAAGTTGACATCACTTTACAATTGTTAGTTTCTTTTGACTGTATTTATTTAGGTATTGCTGTATTTTTTGCCTACGTAACATTTTTTTTTAGTCTAAAAATTAATCTATTGCCCAATATTTAAGTATGTACTCGTCAGTAAAAAGTTGTTTACTTAATCATTTCAACTTGACCTTTCGATAACCTTGGCCGGTGATATAACTATTGCCAATGACTAAATAGGATTGTCTGACTTCATCACAACACTTACTGCATATTTATTTCTAGTCAATAATCATCTTCAGTTTGTTTTGCGAATTTTAATACGGATTGATTAGTTGAGGGCTTCAGGGTATTCTACACCTGCTAGTGTCACATCAAAACGAACGATTAAACGTTTCCACCTTACTGCATTATGTATTTTTTGTATGGAAATCCTCACTCACAGTATTCGGTTTCATACAATTACTATACCGGTAAGTGTTATATATTGTTTATTTTTTTTTTTAAATACTCATTCGATGTCCACCGCGCACAGCATGGATGGAAAGCAGCAGATGAAGTGATTTTTTACTCCGTTGGTGTAATTGCTGTATGGCGTTCCAGTGTGAGGATAAATAAATAATAAATAAATAAATAAATTGTGAAGTCGGCTCCATGTGTGTCCACGATTTTCTCAAAAACTACTTGTTTTCTTCTTACTTTCAAGAAAACTTTCAATGAGATTTTTAAACTAAATTTCCTGCTTTATATTATATGATACTGTGCTGTTTATTAACAAAGAGAACATCATCAACTATTATAATCGTGATGATCTAAGATTTTATTGGTATCATTAAACACGTTTTTCCGATACCTGTCTAGCATTTACTTAACAAATGTTGAGTTTTAATCCTAGATTAAAATGCAGGCCACAATTCAACTGCATTTGATTAGCAAAAAGTCCTTGTAGGTATTGCGTCTTAACTGGTTTATATTTAGTCTCTTCTTCAGTCCATTTGAGTAGGGATAGGGTAGAAAACAAAGCGTTTTGCAGTTTCCCTGATACTTGAGACAAGCCTATCTCTTTGGTCCTCAGGTTCACGAACTTCAAAGCCAAACCTTTTCCCAACTAGGTATTTGGGGTAGGCTTCCAGTCTAAATGCAGCTGAATACCAGTATTTTACATGGAGCGACTGCCTAAGCCTATCTGACCTCCACAACACAGTTACTGGTTCCACAAGCCTTGGTAGCAAATCAACAAGAACCAAAAAAGAAAATGAAAATGACCGTCATGATTGACGAATATTTGAATGTTTATGGTCACATCACGCAGAAAAGACTTCAAATAATGTCATCGTGAAAGGTTACGATGACGAAAGGTACTTAGGAAAAACCGTGAAAACCTAAAGATCGTGAAGGTAGTTCGATTTAACCTATCACGAGATATTTAGTAAAGACATCATACACATCGAATTCCCTACGAAACGGCCTTTCGCAGTCTGTTAGTGCGCTTATAAATTCAAGAAGAACTCATCCGATTTCATCATCATCATCATTCGCAAGCCCAACAGCGGATTTATTCACCTGTGACATCAAAAACTCATAATCTCTACCTAGGTCTTAGCAATTGGTCACAAGAGCGATGTCGGGGGTTAGCAGTTAAGACTAACGGTGAACCATTAAAAAGATTTTGAAAACAAAAAAAAGTTACCAAGGAACCACCTTCGTCGTATTTTAAGCTAATAAAAAATTGCATTAAAGATTACTATTGGCGTTTCTCAGGGCAGCAGTGGTGGCCCAGTGGTATTGGCCCGGACTTATGACTTGTAGGTCGTGAGTTCGAACTCAGGCGGGCAGTTTACTTTGTGTATTTAATTTCATCACCACTGCTCTCAAAATGATATGGGAAAACATGGTAAAGAAACGCCATGTCCTAGAACCAAAAATTCGAAGACATGTGGCATTCACCAACCCGCACTAGGCCCGCGTAGTGGATTAGGTACGGCCCACTCTCTCTCACAGATGGGAGGCCTGTGTCCCAGCAGTGGGAACCTCATAGGCTGATTATGTATTGTCGTTTCCCTAGCTTTTACCTCAGTGACTAGAAACTTCGATTTTCAGTGTTTTCAGTAAAGCAAGCTTACTTTCATGTCGATAGGTACTCGACATTTTCTCTTTGCGGAAATTTTTGTTCAATCATTTCAATGGTGATGGTAAGATACAGAAGACTCTAAAATATGCCTCAACTGACCAATATTGGCAATTAGTTAAATGTAGGCGCGAATTCTTATGATAAAAACTTGCTGCGCCCGGACCGTGGAAGACGGCTCAAACCGTTTCAGAGAGGAGGCCTGTGTCCCAGTAGCAGGAATTTAGAGGCTAGCTGTGCCCGATTCGCTCGCTGTCTAATGTACTAAAATAAACCTATAACCTAACCGGCAATAGGACACCCTATTGCCGGTTGTGCAGCTATGTCGCAAACCAGGTTCCACCTTCTATCGTGCCCTCTTTGTCCCAAAACATGCAGTCAAAGTGACCTTTGCGCTGCCACCGACGACACCGTGGAAGTGGCGAAGTTTTGGGCCAACAAGATCTAAAATACAGTCGAGCTAGCGACACGAAGAACAGGAAGAACCTATCATTTGGATAGGTTCTTTAAAAAGTCTGTGACCTAATAAACACTCGAAAATTAAGCAGTAGAAAACCAGCGTCAGGAGGACGTGAGGACCACAACTGTTTTTTTATTATTAAGTGCGTAATTATTTTTATTAAATACCTATTGTGCACCTAAGCCGGTATAAATAAAATTGTTTTTTTTTTCAAATCACCAGTGTGATGAGGCCCTTCATGTAAAGTCAGACTCAGAAAGTACATCAGCAAGAATTCATTGGACTACAGTTTTGTTCCATAATACTGTATTAATGTTCAGCTAAAATTTCTTAAGTACCCAATCTATAGTACTTACACAAATAAATAAAGTTGAAGTGTCTGTTTGCAATGTCAAAATAACAGTTACTTATTATTAAATGCTTAAGAAAGTATATAGACGGTACCATATCCGTGGACGGTACTGTTATTTTAGAAAAATAATTAGTAAAGAGACACATTATTGTTTTCCGACATTCACGCGAACGAAGTCGCGGGCACAGCAAGCGTGTCATTTGTTTTGTGGCTACACTGTGATACAATATTATGGAACAAAAATTGTAGACAATTAAATAAGACGGGGTCGCGGCAGGCCACGTAGGAGATGGCGATGGCGGGGCGAGCTGGATAGATTCCGTAAAAACTGGAAGCAGGACGCGCGGAGGTCGCGAAAGATGAAAGGAGTGGAGGAAGGCCTTTGGCCATGTGTGGGTCAGGGCAGGCAGAAAAACAAAATCTTGTTGACTTTACCTTTTTGAGGCTGACTGTACAAGCCAGAACAATGTGATTAAATCAATATTTATATTTAGCTATTACTTCAGCTTGTGAATGAGTGACATGCATTCAAAGGAGCTTTATTTGAGTAACTAATGAATGGTAATTTAAAATGTTGACTTTGTGCTGACATTTGTATATTATAATGAAGACATTAGTACTCACTCTCTTAATTAAAAAAAAATACACACACCTGCTTTTGTCCTAGAGAAACTACAGCCCAGTCAGTTATTTTACCCCTGCATCACTGTCAAAATCAAAGTGATCTTTGTTCTCATTACAATAAGCTTGCTTTTGGGTTGCTGAGCTAACAAGTCTGCCAAAATCACAGTGATCTCTATCCTTGTTACAATAAGGTTACTGTTGGGTTGCTGCTGTCAGAGGTCAAATACCTGTGAATAGACTGTACCCAGAAATGCCAGATTTGGCATTTCCTTATCAGTAATACACCAACTTTAGGAACTGCTTAGCCATGCAATAAGGTTACAATGTGAGTTTATGTTTGTATTTTTTGTTTTAAATAGGTACTTACTTATAATCAATAAATTATATTTTTCCTAAACAGATAATGCCTTATTTTATTAAGTACTATGCTATGTCCTTTATCGACATGGTATAAGACGATGACAAAGAAGATGACGATGGTACGGTACTGACTGGTCTTGGAGTGTCAGATGTACATTATAAGTAATGCCAGTCATGGAGGCTGTTTTAAAACAGCCCAAATGTCTGGTCTCAAATGATTTTTAATGCAAACTAGCATTAGTATTACTAGTTAGTAGACAATCGCAAAATATACAATTGGTAATTTGCAAAATTTTCCTAGAGGTACCGCCCAATACAAATTTTATGGCAGCTTGGAACATAAGTGAAAAGAAAGAAAAGAAAAAAGAATGAAAAATTGTTTATCGCAAGGTGAGTCACTACACAGTAACAAACTCACCTCTCAGTAGGGGTGACGGTGACGGGTGAGGTACTGCACAGTTCAGAGCCACCATAAAGTTTGAATCGGGCAGTACATGTATTAATAATGTTAATTGATAAACTAAACATTGCATTATTGGTACTTACATTCTTTAATTTCATGTAAACTAGCAATCGGAAGGAAAATGGTTAAAATTAAGAGAACTGCAATACAAGACAACAATAATTATTTTTGAAGTTGTTTTATTTTTAATGGTGCAGCTGAAATACGTGAATGATGGAACGCAGTGCAGCCACACAACAGCAGAACTAGGTATGTCTGATGGTAGTAGTGCACATCAAATGATGCTGATACCAAATGATATCTAAGAAACGTATTACTATGTTATATTAAATTAATATTATGATTGTGAAGCAGTATGTCTACGCATTATTTGCAAATAAATGATTAATATTTGATTTTATTTAGTAGGTATTTCTCCATGATTAGGGTGTTTTAAAACAACTCTGAGCTATTGTAGTGCATAGCAAAAATGATAAATGATTTTATTTCTATAAGTAGGTTCATACAAACACTTTCACACATCTATATATATAAAAGGAGAACTGACTGAATGACATATCAACGCACAGCCCAAACCGCTGGGTCTAGAGATTCCAAATTTGGCACGTACGTTCCTTATGAGGTCTAGGGGTGCACTAAGAAAGGATTTTTCAAAATTCATCCCCTAAGGGGTGAATGGGGGGGGTGAAATTTCACGCGGACGAAGTCGCGGGAAGAAGCTAGTCAATCATATTTTAAAAACTAGATGAGGTTGGCTTTTCCTATCAGTTCCTTTTTCTATCAGACATCTCTGAGAAGAAACACTGAAACTAAACTCAGTGGTCAGTCTCCTTTAAAGTCCAGACATAATCTTGGTCAGATCATGTGATGACCATGTAGACTGTTGTCTGAAACGGTCTTTTCAGGAAATAACCGTATAGATTAAGTGGACCTGTGTCCTGGAACCATATTGCATAACAAGCAATGAATATAAATTGTAATTGTTTATTGCCTGGTACAGATAAGGTTCTAAATTCGAAAAGTCTTTTGTATCTTAGATAGAAGAAAATTCATACCATTGTTTATTTATCTGTCGCCTATATTTGAGATATTGAGCATGCGCAAATAATATCTAGACAATTTTTTTAAGAACTACCCACAAAAAAACTATCAAAGAAATCGCTCAGAATAACTGGTCGGCAGTATTTATCGGAGCGTCAAACATTGGTTCAGCACCAACAGATTACCGGGACAACTTCCTAGCGAAATGTGGGGCACGCGACCGGTTCTAAGTTTGCGTGTACAAAGAAAATCAGCCAACGTGACCTACCTTCATGTCGGACACGATCTGCTGGTACAGATTCCATAACGGAGAACAATCCTTCTCTGTAGTCCCCTCCATTGTCAAAAACACACACTTTCAACACAAAAAAACACAATCAAATCAAACACGAAATTACACCATCGATCGCGTCCATGTAAGTTTGGACTATCTGTTGCATTTTCGTTTACTAAGGGTCTTTTACACGTTAATATATTCCCTACATCTCACTTCACGTTTTGAGACACAATAAAAATGATAGAAAAGACGATATGTAACAAATCAATATTTATAAACATGAATGCCCTCTTCGTTATTTAGACACGGGGAAAAGGCCGATTTATCACATAAATGCACATAAAATATTATTAATTCTTCGATTTTATTTATTAATAGGCCGTCAGAGCGCACATTCATTCAAGAAAACAAGTATTTTCACTTGTTTTCATACACAAACATCCGATTGTAAAATTTAGAAGACGCGCATACACCTGGCAAAGCGACAGACAAGCACATCGGTCGGAATCGGTTTGTTTGGCTCTTGCTGGAGAACGCTATGATTCGTCAATTTATAATCGTTGAGTTGCCAACCATGAAAACAGGTACGAAAGTATTACTCGCACATTTTATAATGCTAGCAACATTTTCTAGTGTTGTATCAAAAAGTTACTAAATTATTTTAAGTAACAATGCTATTCATGGAATTAGTATATACTATAAATATATTCTACAGATTACAATTCTCTGATATATGTCCCACTGCAGAGCAAAGGCCTCCCTCTTGACAACATCGTTAAACTTTTAAGGTTTTGAATACGAGGAAATACACACACTCATACGAAGTAGCCAAAATATTTGTATGTGTGTACAAAATATTTTGTCTATATTTTTTGTAATGTGTCATGTTTGTGCAGAATAAACCATTTTCCTTAATTTTTTCTTTCTCTCCCTTTTTCACACAATTCAGTCTTTTTCGACGCTTGTCCTGCCATTTTAGCCTTAACTTGCATCGATGTCGTCGAGCGTTTATTGGGACCTACATGGTGGTTATTTCAACCCATTTCTCCTACTATACGAGGGAGGATGGATGGGCGTTTTGTGTGGATGTGACGCATATTTCCCCCAACTTGTTTTTTACGTTTGTATTTAAAATAAATGTTCTTTATTTTATTAAGCATATTTTGGCGCGTGGCCGAAATAGGAAGTAACGCCACCACCTTGTTTTATAGCAATACATTTTACTAAACAATCTCACAAATGTTTACCAAAAACGCATGTCAACGTCATTCGAGCGCCAAAAGATCCTTGTAGCACTATATCACTGACATGGAATGTGTTCACGCTGCCGCCGCGCCGGCGATTAGCTAATATAATTGCATTACTCTGTAGATTGTAATGCTAGGTCAGAATGAATAATACTAATACCTAACTTTAGCCGTTTTAATACATTTATTACGTACGCAAAATACGTGCATTGACGTGGAGTTGCGGACACCAGCCCAAATTACCTATTTTTTGAAAAATATTTTTTACAATCATTTCTGTTCCATAACGTATTTCCTCGTAGTTTAATGTATAATTTGGTAAACTGTTGATTGTCTGTTCATAAGTACCTAAGTTTAATTTGTTGGATATTGGTTCGATTTTTACAAAAGAATTGTTTTGTAAAATGTATTGTTTTGAAAAACCAAGGTGGTGGTGTTAGTTCCTACTTTGACCACGCACCAAAAGATCCTTGCACAGCTATATTAAGGTTAGCGGTAGTAAGTGGAATCTTGAAGTAGATTTAAATTATGAGGTTGTGCTTGCAGCATCTTCGCAAACATATCCACTTCTTCTTAGCGCATCAGTGGCAAAAAGTTCAAACACCTATTTATATTGGGGCTGATTGTGTCAGAGGTTTGATTGGCCTTGAGAAGAGCCAATTAGGGCTTATTGTCACTGTGGTGAAAGCCATTCATGGCTTCGTAAGTTTCTGATTTTATTACAATTTAACAAAAGATCAATTAATTACTGAAAATTGTATAATAATAAGCATTAGCATTTATTCGTAAAACGGATAGTATTTTTTTCATCTTTGGTAAGTGCCTCAGAATAATAACCTGAGGTAAGTGCAATCTGTTAGAAGTATTAGAGGGTAAATGCAGCGTGTCTGAAGCGATATAAATTATTGCTACTTTTGACAGAAGAAAAAAATACATAAACGGTGAGTACAAACTTCAAATAAAATCATTTGGAACTCCTTGAATCATGCTATGCAGGGAATGGGTCTTGCGTTGGCACTTTTTTGTTTTTGTTCGAATTTTGAACAGTTTCTGTCAAAATCCAAATATGGATTCGTATGCGTTCTATCCGATATACTCTTTGTCATATTTGGATTCATATGCATTCCTTTCTTTCTGCTTTCGCTTTCATTTGTTAAAATTATAAACTCGAACACTTGTATACATCACTTTATTGGTACTCAAGACTCAACACAGTAAAACAGTAATTGTAACTCGAGCGAGACCACTTTCATCATCCTTTTTAGCTGAGCGGAGAAAATGCAATCTTTTTTCTATTCCCGCCGTTTTTCATCCGCGGCACAGAGGATTATCTATGGGTTGCCACAATCCAAAAGCATACCAATGTTAAAAAATGACAATGTTGCAACCCACAAATAATATTAGTTAAATAGTCGATTATTGTGTATGCTAACATTCGGCTAATCCTGACGACAAACGCGGCCTCGCGTTTAAAAAAAAATAAACAGAGAAAAATAAGAAAAAGGTACATCAAAATCCTACTGAACAACTCATTTAAAAATAAACAAAGAGACAAAGATGAAAAAGGTACATCAAAATCTTACTATTAATTAAGAACTCAATGACTAACTCTTATAACTAAACATCGACTACAAGCACTCTCACTTGTAGTGACTCACTCTTATAACTAAACATCAACTACAAGCACTCTCACTTGTAGTGACTCACTCTTATAACTAAACATCAACTACAAGCACTCTCACTTGTAGTGACTCACTCTTATAACTAAACATCGACTACAAGCACTCTCACTTGTAGTGACTCACTCTTATAACTAAATATCGACTACAAGCACTCTCACTTGTAGTGACTCACTCTTATAACTAAATATCGACTACAAGCACTCTCACTTGTAGTGACTCACTCTTATTATAACTAAACATCGACTACAAGCACTCTCACTTGTAGTGACTCACTCTTATAACTAAATATCGACTACAAGCACTCTCACTTGTAGTGACTCACTCTTATTATAACTAAACATCGACTACAAGCACTCTCACTTGTAGTGACTCACTCTTATAACTAAATATCGACTACAAGCACTCTCACTTGTAGTGACTCACTCTTATTATAACTAAACATCGACTACAAGCACTCTCACTTGTAGTTACTCACTTTTATCTCTATTTACCATTCAAGGGCATACACACCCGTAAAGACTCACTAATCATCACTATCTTCATTATCGCTACATCTCACTTATATTTTATTTATGTATATTGCAACAAGTCCGTTCGCTTTAATTCAATCTCAAATCAACATTATTTATTAAGAAATAACAAACATTCTTCGAAACTCTTTTGCATTTAATAATCAATAATATTCTCTGTAAATATAGGTCACTAGACATCGCTTTAATAAATACAGATAATTATTTATTATTTACAATTCTCTAAGTTGAAATGAAATGTTGTCCAAGTGGGACTTCATTATCAAATTAATTTTATTTCATGACCAAATCACAATATTGACGTTCACTGTTAATCTGACAATCTCAATTATATTACTACAACAATAGTTATTGCTGACTCTTACTCTGAATCACTCGACATCGCATCATGATTAAAAACAAGCCAAGGGTGTATCCTATCGACGGCATAAACCGACCTATATGGTTTGCAACCTTCTTTTCTAGTAATAGGAGTGTCCTCTATTTCATAACGATCGTTGCCTATTATTTTAGAAATTCTGTACGGTCCTACACATTTTGGTATTAGTTTACGGCTCTGTCCAGGGTCTGTACGAATATCTTTTTCTACACGAACTAAATCTCCTACTTTATACTCGGTTGGTTTTTTATGAGACTTATCAAAACGCTCTTTTTGTAGTCGTTGGCTTATTTGAATTCGCGAGTCTGCATCCGATCTAATTTCATCGCGATCTAACGGGTTATGAGATTCCGCGACAAGTGGATTCATAAAACCATCCGAAACGCCGGTAGTTTGAACTCCAAACAACATTTCTGAAGAAGTTCGACCAGTGGATTTGTTTATCGTGTTGTTCAAAGACCACTGTATCTGGGGTAAACACAAGTCCCACTCATTTTCTTGTTTATTGTGATTAGCAGCCGTTATGGCATCAATAATAGTCCGATTATACCTCTCAACTTGGCCGTTGGCCCTGGGAGAGGCAACCGCATTTAAGATATGTTTAACGCCCCTTTTATTAATAAAATCGGAAAACTCTTTGCTTGTAAAACTAGTGCCGCGATCAGATATCAGACGACGTGGCACTCCGAATAGCGAGAAATATTCCGTAAATACCTGCACAGTAGTACTACTTTTAACATTTTTTACTGGCTTTATATAAATAAATTTAGTGAAGGCATCAATGATCACTAAAATATGACAATTTTTCTTCTTGCTGATAGGAAACGGACCGCAGTGATCAGTATGAAGTGTATCAAACGGTTTATTAATTTTTGGGATTGGATGAAGCTCCCCTTCTTTAGCTCCAGCTGGCAACTTATTGTGGGCACAATTTAAGCACGAATTACAATATTTTTTAATAAAACGTCTCATTTTTTTAAACCAATAAATCTGATTAATCCTACTGTAAGTCTTATCAAAACCGAAATGACCGACATCGTCGTGATTCATACGAACTATTTGCCATCTCACTGATTTTGGAACTACCCACTTTAAATTAGTTACTTCATTTTTATCATTAGTTATTCTGTACAAACGGCCATTTTTAACAGTATAGTTCTTATGAATCTCGACAATATCTTTTGTTTCTGAATCATTCAAAATGTTAATTATCCTTTGTATTTCTGAATCCTGTTCCTGCACTGTGCGCAACCACGCATCGTCATCTATTGTGAAAACATCAACCACCTGTACTACGCCATTGGATTCAGAGTCACTTGGGTTGCGTGACAGTGCATCGACATGACTCATCTTGTTACCATCGCGATGTTCTACAGTAAAATCGTACTCCTGCATTAATATGTACCAACGCGCTACTCTCGGTATCAAATCTTTTTTTGTCATTGTGCTGCGTATAGCGGCACAATCAGTGACAACTTTAAACGATTTACCCAATACATAAACTCTAAACCTATTCAAAGCACAAATTACCGCTAAAGTTTCTAACTCATACGAGTGTAGTTTGCTTTCGTCTGGTGTCGTTTGACGGCTATAATAAGCTATAGGATGGAATACTTTATCTGAATTCGCCCGTTGTAGCAAGATTGCTCCTATACCAATTTTACTAGCGTCAGTGTGAATTTCTAATTCAGCCTCTGGGTCATATAATGCCAAAACAGGTCGAGTAGTTAATTTACTTTTTAATTCATTAAATGCTTTTATTTGAGGTTCGTTAAAACACCAAGAAACATTTTTCTTTGTTAGAATCGTTAGAGGTTTTGCTATCATAGAATAATTTTGAATAAACCGTCGGAAGTAACTTGTAAGGCCAACGAATTGTCGAACCTCGTGAACATTTTTAGGTAAAGGGAAATCTACTACAGCTTGAATTTTGACTGCCCCGGGTCGGATGCCGTCCGAATTAATCTCGTAGCCCAAATAATTTATACGAGTCTGAAAGAAATCGCACTTTTTAAGATTTAATGTTAGATGAGCAGACCTTAATAATTGAAAAACCTTTTCCAGCTTATCTAAACCTTCTTCAATTGAACGTGATGTCAACAATAAATCGTCCATATAAGCCAACGCCAAATTTTGCTTACCCCTAAGCATACAGTTAATAGTCCTTTGGAAAACACTAGGTGCATTGGCAAGTCCAAAGGGCATTCTTTCAAACTCATACAAACCATCCGGTGTTACAAACGCAGTAAATCGCTTACTGGCTTCATTCATTGGCACCTGGTAATATCCTGAAGTGAGATCAAGGCTTATGAAGAACTTGTTGCCCCCTAGTCTGTCTAGTTGGTCTTCGATGCGAGGCAACGGATATTTATCTTTTAACGTTTTTCTATTTAGGGCCCTATAATCGATACATAGCCGTTTATCCCCATTTTTCTTACTCACTAAGATAACAGGACTCGAATAATCCGAACTGCTTTCGCGTATTATACCGTTCAATAATAATTCTTCAATCATTTTATTTAGGTGATCACGCTCACTGTGTGATATTCTATAGGGATTATATACTACTGGTCTATTGTCTGTTAGCGTAATATCCATTTTTGCTAGATTAGTTTTACCTAACTCTCCTAAGTTCATTGCAAAACAATCCCTATACTTCTTTAATAAATCAAATAACTGTACTTTTTGCTGTTCTGATACTTCCGTACTAATTTTTATATCCGATAAAGGTAACTCTTCATAATTTTTAGTTTCCGTTGTTAAACCTATATATTCCTTATTTACTTCTTGGTATTGTTGACCCCGAACTAATAAAGTTCCTTTATAAATTTTTAAATCGTTAGATGATAAATTTGCTATCATTAAATATCCTTTACCTGCTTTAAACTCAAAAACCCCAGACAAAACAGCATATTCATTCTGCGGTAAAATCCGAAGACTGTATTGTACCCACAAGCCACCACTATACGCGTCATTGGTAATAGCATCTATTGGCATCACAGATTTAGGTTTTATCACTTTATCAGTATCTGCGTATACTTTAGTCTTAAACACAACATTATCATCAAAATCTGGTGTATGCATAAATACTAGTTCATCCGTTGTTTTTAAAATAATAACGTTTGGTTTTTCCGTAAAAGACTGCCCTACTAAAATTGCTGTCTGTAAATAATTATCATTTACAACTAGAACTTCCGTTTCAGCTTTAACAGAGCCAATTTCTAAAATTGCTGTAAACTTTCCTAGTGGCTTTACAGCGGAATTTCCGAATCCCTGTAAAATGGGTAAATTTTCGATATCCCAATCATGTACTATTAGCTTTGCATTTGATTCTCTTACAAGAGTACATTTACTACCGAGGTCAACGTATCCTTGTAGGATAACGTTGTTTATTCTGACATCTTTGTAATATTTTGAATTTGCGGATTCACTATTAGTAATGCACAAGATAGTTTTATTTTGTTCTGTATCGGTATTCGTTTTAAGTAAATAGTCATTGTTATTTGCGTTTCTTCTACGACAGTCTTTAGTTTCATGTCCCAATTTAAAACAAAAGTTACATCGTTTAATGGGTTTGTTACACTTTAAACTTATGTGCCCTAGCTCATTGCAATTATAACATCGAATGTTATCATTTGTACTGGTTCTTGTTTGCTCATTAGAAACCTTATTGGAATTCTTAGGTGGCGCATTATTCCGGTTACGGAAGTTGGAAGTAGCTGTATTATTGTCGTGTTGGGACACGGTACGCAAGTAATTAAGGATTTGTTCCGGTTCATTAAACATGCAGGCTCCTGCTGCCATTCGTACAAATTTGTCGTCAATACCGTGTATAAGACAGCCAACTGCTTTATTACCAGTTATCTCACATTTATTTATAAGTGCCATTTTGTCATAATAATAATGTTCTAAAGACTGACCAAATTTACATCTAAGCCTTAACATTGATGTCAACAGATCTCCATAATTTTCGTTGGAAGGAAAAGCCTGTTTTAATTTTTGAACCCACTCATTCCAATCAAATAGTACAGAGGGTAAACCCTGATACCACTTCTTGGCTAAACCACTTAATTTGGGAAGGGCATAGTGACATATTTGACGATCATTCCAAGAGTAAATCTGCGCACATTCACTGACCTTGTTAATCCAATTTTCTATTGTTTGGCTATTATCACTAGGGTCAAATTCGGGTACAACACTAAAAGCAACAGGAAAGTTGTTTTGAGCCCAGAAATTGGATGCTGATAGTGACGCAGAGTTACCAATGGGGTTATTCACATTTAATGGAATATTATTCAATAACTTATTATTATCCAATAAATCAGGGGTAGCGTGATTAGTGACTGCACGTGGTGTTAAGGAAGTCAACGGAGGAGTTTTAGTTAATTCACGATCAGTACGTTTAGAGCGCCTTTGCTTCCCACTTCTCTTACTATATTGTCTATGGCTACTGCTATGCTTTTTAACACGACGTCGCATTTTACTATGCCGCGACCTACGGTGGTTATCATCACTATCACTACTATTTACAGACGAACTATCACTACTTGTCTCACGTCGCCTTCGCTTAGAATTGCCCATTATCACGTTAAACGATTTTAAGTGATTCAAAATAAAGTCTAAATTATTTAAATGCAACAACAACAAAATTAGATAACTAGATAATAATAACTAATATTTATAATGATATAGATAACTAACAAAAGAAAATAATAAAGTCAGCTGAAATTCGTTTGCAACACAAGTTAATCAAATAATAATATAACCAGTTTAACTAGCAACTAGAAATTTTAAACGAACGGTAATATAATACTTAAAATAATAATTCCATCGCAATTATGGACTATTCAAATCTCAAATTGTCTTTTATTACAACTGTAAATAAACCAAAACTGGTATCACTTTCACTATAATAGGTATTCCCAACGATCACTATTAATGTTATTGCTCTAAATGTTTGAACCTTATTCCTTATTTCAAGCACGCTCGTGCATGCTTATGCACATGTTATAACAACAACAAGTTTGTCACAAAATCACAGGGAAACGAAGTTATACCAGACCAGGCGCACTCTGCATTTTAGGTGTGCGCAGGTACGCGGTCGGTACGCGGCGGGCTCGACTAGTCGGGCCAATTCAGGGGGCTGCGCGCCGATCGCGCTCTCCGGAACACACGTTAGTTCAATAATTGATAATAATCACTCACGCGCCGTGTTGCGTCGTCCGCGTCCGTTCGTCGCTTAAGATATTAACTTAAACTGTCCTTGGTCCAGGATACCACAGCGTCAGGCACGTAGATAAACTTTATCCCACTTCTGACTTGTTAAAATTATAAACTCGAACACTTGTATACATCACTTTATTGGTACTCAAGACTCAACACAGTAAAACAGTAATTGTAACTCGAGCGAGACCACTTTCATCATCCTTTTTAGCTGAGCGGAGAAAATGCAATCTTTTTTCTATTCCCGCCGTTTTTCATCCGCGGCACAGAGGATTATCTATGGGTTGCCACAATCCAAAAGCATACCAATGTTAAAAAATGACAATGTTGCAACCCACAAATAATATTAGTTAAATAGTCGATTATTGTGTATGCTAACACATTTCTTTTCAGGAATGGACGTTTCACGGTATTATGGTGCTTCCAAGCATGTAAATTTTATCCCCGGTGATGGGTCCTTGAGTGAAGATGACCTTGATTCAGACTCCGACCCTGAATACGAACCCTTCTCTAGTGGGTACTGCAACAAGCCGAGGCGGCACTCCATCCAGCTTGCCCGATTCGCCGGTACCCACTAAAAAGTCTGGAAAAGCTCCTGAAAGACATTAAGACGTGCCGCTGAATTCTATACCTACGAAATGTTACAATCATTCATTACCCCACGTGGATGAAACGTCGCCAGCTATACCAAAACTGATCAAAATTCCGTTCCTTCACCAAATGCAAAAAATGTGAAGAAAACAGTTTCAAAGATTTCCAAACAGTACAATAAAGATTTCCATACAGTATAAATTATTATACTGTTTGGAAATCTTTGAAACAGTTTGTTCGTTTGTCAATTGCTAAACGCATGCGAAGCCACATATGCATGGACGATAATTTACGACAGTGGTGCCGATTCTCTTGTCACAAATGCCTCTAAACTAGAATAAAAATCACTAAAATTTAGTTTATTCCTGTCAAACGACGATTTCCCATTCTGAAATTGACTAAAGTGACACAACTTAACTATATTTTAGTTTGACAGCACTAAGATATGGCACTGAGTTATTTAATCTATTGAAAATGGCAATTTTGCTATTCTGAATTTAACGTTTTTCACCTAAAATTTTGATTGTTTAACTAGGTAAATCTATTTTTAATCGCGATTAAAAAGGTGTGGAATAAAATTTAGTTGTTGTTGTAGAAAAAAATGAATAGAAAGTCACACCAACGCCTCAAATTCAGGTGCAAAAACAGTACCTACTGTATCTTTTTTTTTCTTCTTTTGCTTATATCTCGAAAATGGTGTGTCCTATCGCAAAAATAATGAAAATTTGAACCCCCTTTATATTGCCCATAAACCTTCAACATGTAGGTAATAATTTTTCATATTTTCCATACAAAAAGTTAAAAATTCCCTAAAAAACACGCCAAGGCTGCCCCCTGCGCGCCTGCGGCTCTAAAAAAATTCACGGGGTAGGGCAAACAAGTACCACGTGTCGACGAGTCGCGATTGTCAAATTCGATTTTAGTTGTGTCAAAATAATTTTTAAATTTAGAGTTTTTCATGCAGAATAGCTGTAAGATTCTCATAGCAAAAAGTAAGGAATTTTAGTGATAATTTAGTTAGTTTAGTTCGGTGTACAGACGCCAGCACATCAACCTACTACAATCTGTCAGATTTCTGTAATAGATTTTCAACTTTATCGCTAAAGCATAAGGTTCAATGTTGATTGGGAAAATTTGACAGTTAGGTGTAGGTTGATGTGCTGGCGTCTGTACAAGAGAATCGGCACCAGTGCATACCAAGCCATAAATGGCTTTGTGCTGTAATTTCCGTAATAACCTGTGATTTTTTTTTTAGATTTAGTCTTCTCATAATGTAACTCAATAAAACAAGTTTACGCAAAAAAAAAAAATTTTGTACCTCCTTCATAATTCATGCAATAAGGGGTTAAGTAAAATTTAAAGTGGTTTCCCTTCAAGGCCCATTGATTTTTTCCTCCCTGTATAACTTTGACTCATCTTTGACTACTCAAAGGTGAGCCACAGTATTCGAGGTTATCTTCATTTTAAAAGTGTTTTCGCAAACCTACCTTATAGAAATAAAATCATTTACACATTAACTAACTAACTATACGTATGTCATCGCACCGTCACTTTTTATCACACGTCGAATAGTAGGTATTTTTGTTTCACGAAGCGACGCACCCTTTACTTGTGGTTACCAAGTGTACAAACACGCTGTGAGGGTGTGTGTAAGCGAAGGAGCTCTTTTCTTCACTCATGTGTCGGTACCGTCTGAGAAAATGGCGAAGTGAAAGTGTGTGTGTGTGTGTTATGTGCTGACGCTATTCGTCTTCACGCAAACATTCAGAGCGTGTATCACAAGTAGTGTCCGTCGCTTCGAGATAAAGATACTCTAGCGCCGCCTTTGCATGGCGCCGCAACCCACGTGTCACGTAATGATGTGTATTGACCCTAAGAGTAGACGTACAACTGCACGATGCTTCATTTGTAAATAACTTTTATGAATTTGATTTACGAATTGATAGATACTTACCTACCTCTCTCATTAACGAACATGGCAAGAGATACTGGTTTACAAATCACAAGACTTCGTCATAAGTAACACACGAATAAATGCAGCTGCACCACAAAGTTGCTGTTGCCAGTCGGTCTCTGAGCTTTGGATCAAGTTGATCTCGCTACAATTCTAACCGGACAGGTTCAATGCACAGTGTCATCATCATCTGCCTAGACTTTCCCAACTATGTTAGGGTCGGCTTCCAGTCTAACCGGATGCAGCTGAATATTTAAATATTTTATTTCTCACAAAAATGTATTTAATTACTGTTGCTATCCGCGCTAGACTTGTGTTTGGACGACATATTGTGCCACAACAAAGGGATCAAGGGGACGATTTTAAAATACAATAGATACTAGAAGATTGAAAATAAAAAACCCGACTGCAACCCGACAAAACCAGATCAGTCTTCAAGCAGTCTAATGCAGTCGGTGGTTTCAAATCTGAGATTGAACTACAGTGAAATAACTGCAAAAAGTGATCTTAAGTATTTTGATTTTTTTAATTGCAGTCGGGTTTTTTATAATTCTATTTTTTTTATTATAAAAATGCAATTCAAAATAGAATAGAAGATAAAACCAGTTGACTTTTATTTCTATAATTTAACAATCATCTAGGAATATACTGAAGACAAAAGGTTACGACTTACCACTTTTGAGCGGAATCCTCCGCTCCGCTCGAGGGAGTGACAGCCTTATAATGTAAGTAATAAAATATATAAATTACGCAACAATAATAGTCTTAATCCAATCAAGGTGTGCGTATATATTGGTGTAAACTGAAGGAATATCCTTTCGACCACATGGAGTCGCTCCGAAGCTCACGATGCCAGCAAGTTCTGATATTCCTTGATTCTCGTACACTAAGGGACCACCGCCATCGCCCTTGCAAGTGTCCATGCCTTCTATACCACCCGCGCAGAGCTGAGCCTGTCCCAGCACGGCGGTGTTGCGACTTAGGCTCCTGTATAATTGTTGGCAGTCCTGTGAAATAATAAAGTTTCTTATTGGTTTTATCGATGTTTTCTCAGTGAGTTTAATCTTCTTCTTCGCATCCACGACTTCCGTCGATGTCGTCGTCGTCGAAAAAACAGTGGCGTTTTAAAATAATAATAACAAAATATGTAAACAAAAATAAACCCATCTGGATTGCATCAAGTTTTTACTAAAGAGATTTAGGTTGTGAACACTCAACCGCAGCTTTGACCTTGAGCTGGCCTAGCGTAGTACGGAGTTTCAATAGAATACGAGGTCAGCTCAAACTGGTTTCCTTACCACAGACGTTCGGTCGACGGTACATTTTTATCTTGCGCTTTCATTTTCGCTTCGTGTTGTGTATTACATTGCCGTCATGCTGCGTTTTGAGTTCACTGACATTTCAACTAATGCGTGGGCAAGGCACAAGATGAAACGTTTGAAAACGAAAAATGAAGGTGGAATGAGAATCTTGAAGGACGGTTACTTACCTCCTGGTTGACGAAGGGCGCTTTAATAATCATCTTCAGTTTCTGGCTGTTATCCAGTTGGTTGTACCAAGTAACAGCATCCAACGGATGGTCAGGAGGATTACTCTCCAGGTTTTTGGTTGGCAGGCAGATAGGACGTATGAAATCTAGAAGAGTAAAAATGTAAAAAGCCTATCTGCTTAGACGTTTGAAAACATCAATCGGCACTTCGCCATCGTTTTCGGTGAAAAGTATCTACGTGTGGCAGACGGACAGACAGATACAGGGGTGATTTCAATTTTGCGTTCCTTCTTACCCAGCTGTGGCGAAGCCCAAAAAGAGGGTACAAAACGGTAAAAAACCGCCCAAGTGCGTATCGGACCACGCAAAAACCTCATAATCTTTTTAATTATGGGACCCAACAATAACCTACATGCTTTTGTGCATTGCTTTTTTTTTCATCTTTTGGTTACCTGCTTGTATGAGGAGTGCCACCCTTAATTATTTATTTGTAATTTCACAACACCATTGTTTAGCGGTGCACAGAATGTCATAATTATAATAAATAGTCTCCAAGTAAAATAGCTGTGTGACATCCAGACGGACGTATAGACGGACATGACGAAACTATAAGGGTTCCGTTTTTGTCACTTGGCGACGAAACCCTTAAAACGGGTTTTCAACCAACTCAGTACAAACCTGTGTACGGAGCTACCTCCTTCAACCTGATCAAGCCAATGTCATTCGACATCGAAGGAGAGGCAGCCGCATACTTCGGATGAGGTATGGTCTTCTCGATCGCGATTCTAGTGGGTCCATCATTGCAATCTTCACCTCCTCCGGCGACTGGCACGCAATCCCTGCCTTCATGACTTGAGTCGAATTCTCCAAGGCGAACTGCAACCCTAGCAAATAAGTTTTAATATCAATCAATATGCCTTTCCAACTGTGTTGAGGTCGGCTTCCATTCTAGTAGTCCACCAGTATTTTACATGGAGCGGCTGCCCGTCGGACTCAGTAACACGGTGTCCCTTGGAAAGAATGACAAAGAAACGATAGATAGAATGTGTGAATGATAATATGGTTCGAAAGGGGGTGACTACCGATATGACGACTAATAGAGAAGTATGGAAGAAAAATACATGTTGCGTCGACCCCATATAAATTGGGATAAGGGCAGGAGAATGAACATTTTAAGTTGTAACTAAATAATTATGCAATTGAATTAAATACTTTTCTGTAGAGTTGCACTTCACGGGATCAGAGAGCTGGCTCGTTCTTTGGCCAAAGAATTAGCATTGTCATTCAACGTAGCAATGCTGCTAGTTCTCGGGCACGTTTCCGGATGACAGTTCTTTTTATGAATGGCATCTTGCAGGTCAACGATTGTCAGCTGCTTAACATGGCTTGCCTGTGGGTGCCTCAATAAATTAAGGCCTCAAGCTAGGGCTTGAGCTAACTTATAAGCTAACCAACTACACGCTGGACAAACCCTGTCGGGTACCTCGGCGTAGGGCGTCGCTGGGGGAGGGCAGTAAGGGACAGGCTGGATCGGATCAATTCTGGTTGGCAGTGATGCGGACGAGTATTACATCGCATAGGCATAGGTAGTTCTACAAGGTTCTTTTGGCACGTGGCCAAAATCGGAACTAACGCTCCCATCTTGTTTTTTTTTAATATTTCACAAAACAATTACACAAAATATATTTGCCAACAGCGCCCTCCTATCAGCCTAGGATCATTCGAGCGACAAAAGTTCCTTGTAGCAGTGTCACAATGTATGCTTGTTTGACGAACGAAACAAAAAGACATGGTATAACTTACGGCGTGGCTATATCCAGTACTGGTCCGGTGATACAATGGCCAGATGTCAGGACATATTTGCCACTGATTAAGGTTCCTGAACACAACGTCTTTGGAGCGTTTGTTTTTTTTCTTTCATAATCTATAAGTGCTGCCCATGGATGCTGATGGATCGCGTTATTACCTGAAAGGTAAGAGGTTTAGGTTGTTAAACGGAGAAATCTATTGAGCGTGTGTTATCGTAGTCACGAGCACTAATATGTCAACACTTGGCAACTTTCAATTGTTATTTCGTGAAATAACTAATGCAACGTTGAAATACGACACTACATAAACCTATGGGTTCGAAAATACTATGTTCATAATAACATACAATTTCATTCAAGTATAAAGGAGAAAATCGCCTTTGAATAAAGCCAAGTGTATATGCTCGTATATATGCTGTATATATATAATACTTATGCTCGTGACTGTACGTCGTCCACGTTCATATCCACAAAATATATAGGCATGGAAATACGTGCACATTATAACATTTTCATCGGCAGACATGTAGCTATTCATAGGTATATTTTAGTTCCCTATATTATCGTTATGCCGCCGCGCCGTGACGTCGACGTGGACGTCCAAGATAATATCGTCACTAAACAAATAATGAAAGCTCATGTCAGGTGTTCTTACCATACGCTTTGGTAAGGACTTAGTTTGGGACATATTATGACCCGTGCATGGCATTTGTTATTTTGCTGCAACACCCTATTAGGAATCAGTTTGTTATTCCAAGTGTGTTACTAAAATTAGGGTGCAACGCACGTCAGTGTAGCACTCACACTGGTGGATCCAACCCTATCAGACATCCCGAAGCCGAAGCGAAGGGGCTTCGGGATGATGTTGGAATGAGATTCTTACAACATCTCCTCCTGCTTCGATGTGGACTAGCCTATTTGTTCCACTTTTAAGACACCACAAAATTTGATCCTCAGTCCTAAGTTAGTAAATCTAAATCATCTAACTAGATGTGCGTAAAGATTCTTTTCGTTCCTTTATTTGGATACTGACCTTTTCCTGCAGATCTACAGCATTTAGAACTAGGCTCGACAGGGAACGCAGTCATCTTGGCTTGGCAACTGCCAGATTCCCCTGCCGCTGGAGGAGGACTGGCATCTGAAAGTGTTCAAAATGTAATTGACTGATTGCTATATTATAATCCTTGAAAAACTGTTTTGTCATTCGCCTAAGAAACTCTAAACAAGAAAGACGACTTTTCAAAGTCACACAAGACGGAACACGAATCTATTTCATAACAATAATTTTAACATTAGGTATGTCAATGCTCCTAAGTCGACCGTGCATTTAGTATTATTTAACGAATATATTATATATCAGTACCTACATGCGAGAATCACGTTTTGAACAACAATTATGACGTAATAGCACAGGTAAGCCTAAATTAAACTTCAATGCAGACAGAAAATATTGCAGGACCAAACCATGTAAAGCGTCCCGTAATTATATGGATTTCATGTGATCACATGAAATCCATATAATTTATTTAATAATGTATAATATATTATTATTATATACTATATTTATAATTTATTTTCCGAGATAGTTGATGAACTATCTCGGAAGCGTGCCACTACGGAGTTTGAATATTATGATTTCTATTTGCATGCGATGTAAGTTTGAATGGAAGTCCGACATTTTTGATTATAGAAAATTGTGTCGGGCGCACGGCTTGAGCATAATAACACAAGAAAATTTGAATTTATCAGGCTACATCTCAGAACCAACACTGAAATCACGAAAAAAAAATCTGCTGTTTCATACATTTTGACGAGTTATGCGAACATAAACGTAGGGAACATGATTTTTTTCGCGACCGATTTCTTTCATTTTTTTTTTATATCGTCAGAAAAGGCGAAAAAGTTATGTGGTATAATTTATTGCATAATTATATGTGGTTTCCATACTGTGTAATAAAGAAATACCAATGTTATTTTAATCTGTACATACGCTTCGCACGGCATGTACAGCTTGGGGTCGCTAATCTATCTCTATCTTCTATAATCTATACTAATAATAAAGAACTACGAGTCTGATTTGAAAGATATTTTTGTATTTGATAATTCAATTCTTGAGGAAGGCTCAAGATTTGAATTATCAAATTCAAAAATATTACTAAGTATAGGCTGCTCAACATTCAGCCGCATCCGGTTAGACTGGAAGCCGACCCTAACTTAGTTGGGAAAAGGCTAGGCAGATGATGAGGCTGCTCAACATTACGCTAGGAGACGAGCAAAAAAAATCAGAAAGAACGCTGAGCGAAAACGAAGTAAGTAATAGCGCGGGCATGCGATGCGATGCGACGGGGTGAGTTGGGGCAACAAGAAATTTCACGCATACGAACTAATTAAATAAAAAACAGAAGCAGTCTTACGTCCACACACAAGTCCAGCGCAGACAGCAACCGTTACGGTAATGAAATACATTTTTGTGCCAAAAGTCGGACCGTAGCCCAAACAACTTGATCCAACGCTCAGAGACCGACTGGCAACAGCAACTTTGTGCTTCAGCTATATTTATTCGTGTTTTATGAGGAAAATCTTGCGAATAACAAACCGGTGACCGTTGCCATGGTCCTTAATTATGGAAGTATAAAATTATGGAGTCTACTTATCCAGTAAATAAATTCATAAATCAATTTCGTAAAAGTTATCGAGTCTTGAATCATCAGTGCAGTTTTACCTACATTTCTTAGGGCCAATACACATTGATATAGCGGATGACATTTGGAGAAAAGGAGAGCGAAAAAAAGAGAGGCGCTGAGGCATTTTTTACCGTCTTATGATGTGTTATATAAGTGAAATAAAAGCCATAAATAAGAATATTTGCAAGTAAAGTATATGATCGCGGTTCATGTACCGCATTAAAATTAAGGTAATCATCCAATGGTCGTGCTGGAGAGGATCACACTCGAATTAATTGATAAATTCCGTATTCCCATTAGTAGGGTGCGTACTTTTTTATTTTCCATAATTTCTGATTTTATTGTTCTAGTATGAACAATTTACTTCTAATGTGTAGTACTTATTGCTAGAACAATTTCTTTATTAGATTTCTATGCCATAAGCCCTGGTTTTTGGCTTACTTTGAATAAATATTGGGTTAAACATCAGAATCAGTAGACGGTAAACCTTGTTTGCCCCCACACGAAAAGCAAGAAATAATAGGATATGGACGAAAACAGAAAAGAGGAATGTCAATGAAAAAACAGTAGATCTAACTGTTAAAACAGTAGGGTTGGTAACACTGCCCATAACGCCCATTTGGTTAGTATATACACACGATTTAGGGCGGGTTGTTTCACGTCCACTTGACTCACGCGTATACGTATAAAGGGTTTAAGGGGCAGGCCTTTTAATGTTGGCAACAGGTCGAAGAGTTGTTGGAGCAATTGCCATTGTCATACGAGCATAGTGGTCTAATCGTTGTAGTGGAAAAACTGTATAACGCGAATTCAACAGAACAGTATGAAGTTAATTTAAACATCATTATAATTGCTTTGAATTGATTACAAGCTAACAATAATTTATATGCAAACATTAGAATTAATTTCAACCAACGTTTATCAAGCGTTAAAACCGGAAAAGTATAAAATACACATATGTAAGAGTACTTTGAAAAGATTTAATTAAAAAATATTTACCTATACCTAGAACTTTTTTTTTTCGCAAAACTTTCTGAGTGTCCCACGTAGTGTAACCAATTTGCAACAATTAAGCACGCCTGAGGCAGGACATCGCCGTCGAGATAGACCAAGGCGAAGGTGGTGTGACTATCTAATATCATTTGCAGGGCCAACATGGCCAGAGACCGTACAAGACGAGGATGTTTGGAAGAAAAAATGGGAAGCTTTGCCCAGCAGTGGGACACAAAACAGGTTAACAAAAAAAGCGACCCATAAAGCCTAGGCTATATGGGGCGCTGAATTGATGCTTAATTGTTGCATAATTAGTCACAAGGCAATTTATTCTTGTATTTTATAGTCATTGCAGACGATGCCGATGACTACCTATTGCGTCAGTGGTATTATAGAACAACAACATTCTGATCCATTCTAAACATTAGATACATATTTACCGCGTCACATAGGTATATACTATTTTACCTACTTTTTGTACAACAAGCAAAACTCAACAATCATTTACTCCTAAAGTATTGGTCGAAGTTATGAGGTCTTGAGCATGCAGTATCACACAGACAGACCTACCTCCCTTTGGAAATAGTAAAACTTTTGTCTGGACAAAAATGATTCACTTTGAAAATTACTAATAAAGAATAGATACCGGTTTGCAAAGTTTTCCTCATAATAGACGCTAAATACATTTTCAATAAACACATAAAGCCGCCAGTCGGTCTCTGACTGTTGGATCGAGCTGATCAGACGACGAGCTGACTCTGACGGGTTCAGTTCAAGATCAAGTGTAACTTATTATATTTCTCACAAAATGTTTTTAATAACGGTTGCTGTTGTTACTATGTGTGTAGGGCTTGTGTATGGACGTAAGACTGCTTTTGTTATTGTTAAACGTTAATTATATAGTTAAGGAAACTGTTTGATACGTGTTATGTTAATATGAGTATGGAAGGAAGTTGTAAACGTGTTAAACCAATTAACATTTAATTGACTACCGTATTGTTCTTATGGTTATAAGTGTGATCACTGAGCTAAGGTCCTGGGCTCGGTTCTCGGGTCGGGCTTAGTGATATTGCGCGAAAACAGCCTGGTTTTGTGTCTGGTGGATGGCTAAATGTGGGTGTACTGATACGCCTCTGCTGAACCTTTCGGGAAAAATATAGACGTGATGTTTAAATGTTATGTTATGATTACAGAGTCTTCATCATGCTTCACACCAGATGGTGTAGGTGGCGAGTGTATAGATATCTCCCAATGCGAACCTATACTGACATTAGCCAAGAAGCCGATGAAAACAGACCGAGATTTGACACTGCTGCTAAAATCAGATTGTGGGGTTGTGGAAGGTCTGCAGAAAGTAAGTAGCTTTTATATCATTATCATTGAGAAGCATGCTCCGGGTATTTTTGTGCCAATTTTGTGTGTTTTTAAAAACTTTCGTTAGGGAAAATGTAGTTTTTTTTACATAGGTAAGTACTTAACTGTTAAGCCTTTTGAACATGAACTTATTTATTTATTTTACCATTTATGTACACACAAATATAAACAGACAAGAAAAAAACAGAATAGAAAAATCTACAAAGGTGATGCTTATTTCATAAGAAATCTCTTCCAGCATACCTGCGATAGGACAATAGATAGAGAGATGTAGACAACGTGTGAAAGAGTAAAGGAAACAAAAAAAAACATAAAATAATAAATTGTTCACTTAATAAAACTAAAGAAATATGAGAATATACTTACATATATATACAAATAAACATACATAAGTACATACATACTTCTAAAATAAATATCACTAGAATGTTAATAGTGATAAAGTAATCAAGATATAATCCATACATGATACAACAGACTATGATGAAGTGGAAAGATAGTGTTCTTCTACTCTTCTTTTAAAATCACTAAGTAGTTTTTTTCTAAAAATTAATTTTCTTCCTTATTTATTTTTCTTCTACAGCAACAGATTTTAAAAAGGACTAAGTAATATATTTTTTTCTAGGCTTGAGATTAACAAAAATATTTCTGGTTTTTGACTGGCGATGTATGTGCGCGTCATTGAGAACGTTTCAAATTCCTACGTTGCATAATTATATAGATCTCGAGAAAAACATATTTGATGATTATGAAGGTCGATAAGTCAAATAAGCAAACACACGAATACAAATTTTAGAGAATCAATTAAATGACCTAAAGCGCGGCGTGGTCACTGTCGGACTGCATAGAAAAGAAAGAGAAGCGCGATGACACAACGCTGGTAATTTATTGCAAAATATGAAGCAATTATTAATTTACAAAAAATCTATTGTTTGAACTACAAAATTTAAACACTAGTGTTTTAGTATGTTGCTTGTAGATTAATCTGACAAAAAATCTGAATGATTGTATGTATATTAGTATGGTTTTTATTGTAAAAAGAAAGTTTTTAGAGGTATCTTCCTGATTTTTTTCTATCGTATCAAAGTAGCTGTATTATGTTTTCAACACACTATCTACCTACTACCTAGCATATATCCTGAAGAATATCATATCATATATATTTCTGATTTTGTTTACTGTAGTCGATCATAAATACTTTAAGGCATTATTAAATATGCGTTTTTTGCGTTTAGGTCCTGCAATCTAGATAATTAATTAATCAGTCATAATCAGAAACTGTCAGTTAATCAATTTAATAAATCATCCTTTTCTTTGCAGGTGTGCTGTACTAAACTTTTAGAATCAGAACCTGTTTACAGTATCAGTGGGTCGTGTGTCACTCCTGATGGCAGGCCGGGTACATGTGTCGGTGTGAACTCGTGTCCACATATCGCGAACATGCTCAGGCCACCCGTGCCCCAAGAGAACATAGATTTTGTTAAAAATTTAAGGTATGTACCGCCAAACGGGGTGAATAGGGATGCAGGGGTGAATTGGGAATCTTTAAAAGGGATTTTAACATTGATATAAAAACACAAACCTAAGCACAAACTCCGTGTCATCTACGGACATAAGATAGGATAAGTTCCGACCTAAGAATGAATAACACCATGATTGGACAGAGTCCGTGTCCCTAGTCCCGTTGCCCGTCCGAAAAAGTTAATCGGCTGTAGGGTTCACTCGGAACTTTCAAAGTACTTTCAGACGGGCCCGTATCTTTGTTGACGGTCTTAGGGAGTAGGTCCGTCCAGTAGGTCGGCCGTAGATGACGGCCCTAAAAAGACCCATTATCAAGCTGAAATCTACACATATGTACAGGATACACCCTGTAAAATTTGTGGATTTCAGAGCCATCACATAGCCGTCACTTACGCAATCTGTACATCAAATTATCTTACATTGAGTAATACATTTATTTTTCAAAAATCACCGTTTACGGTAGCGCGCAATGAAACGCATGCAAAACATTGTGCTTATGGTTGTACACAACAGTACCTACTTACAGGGGTCACATTACAATATTTAAAACCTGTTTTCATAAGAAAACATAAAAAAGATGGAACTTGACCTTCAATATTTCCGGAACCAGAAGGTTACCAGGTATACAGCCGCACTGGTCGATCGATCAGGTTAAGCTACGCTTGCCGCTGTTGGTCTGTGGACGGGTGACCATCATTACATACCAAGAGCCCTCCGTGCGGTCCGTGCCTCGGAAAGCACGCTGAGGCGTTGGTTCCAGCTGTAATTCGTGGATCCTTGACAGTCGTTACGGGTCGTCAGAAGCCCGAAAGTCTGACAACCAGTCTTACCAAGGGGTATCGTATTACTCAGTATCTGGGTTTAGGAGGTCAGATAGGCAGTCGCTCCATGTATAATACTGGTATTCAGCTGCATCCGGTTAGATTGGAACCCGACCCCAATATAGTTGGGAAAAGGCTGATGATGACATATGGTCCCGATAACAGTACCATCAAAGAATTTAATTGTGTTTTATCATGTTAAGATATCGACCCATCACGTCTGCGGAGTTTCGCTAACTAGATATTATTGTCACTTTTAGATGCAACAGTCCGGAACCATATACCGTTTGTTGCGATTCCCATCCAGAGGAAGTGCAGTCTGGCGATTGTCAAACGAAGATGACTGATTTCCCACCAGATCGTAGCTCTGAATGCTGTGGGGATTCGGCCGATGTCGGCAATAAGATACACGGTCAGTGTCATTTTTTGAGTATGAAATACGATCTTTTATGCCCGTCCTCACAAAGGCCCGTTGACGGCCTCGAGCAACGCGACTTGCGGCAGGCGACACGTACGCGCGTCGCCTGTTTTCGTCCACCACGCCGCGCGTCGTCTTGTGGTGACTCGTGGCATGCTCTATACAACTTCTTTCATTTGTTTTCTCCGCAGTCGCTGTCGCTTGAGCGTGTAGCTCGTGGCGACGGGGAAACACTAAGCGGAACATAAATGAATGCCTAAATTTTATTACACCGTTGGAATGTCGTTGAGAATCCAACAGGCATTAATTTATGCGTGTGTCCGATTCGCACTTTTTTCAATAACACCTTGTACATACAACCGTAACTTTGTCTTCCAGGTGGTAACGCGACCGCCATAGATGAGTATCCATGGACGGTGTTAATAGAGTACGCTAGAAAGGAAGATGGAGCAACTGTACTGGCTTGTGGTGGCGCATTAATTAGCGGCAAATATGTTCTAACTGCTGCCCATTGCATTGCCGGACGAATCCTAGAAACAAAAACGCCGTAAGATGAATGAGCATATGTTTTGACAAACAACAATTTTTTTTCAAACTATTCATTGATACAATTCCAGGATGAACTCACTTAGCGTGGTATAGTCAAGTCTTTTATACCGTTGTCAATTTTAAAATTGTTTCCTTTATCAAGTGTTTAGCTAGCTGGACACATATTTCGAAGCTACGGCACCGTACAGACTATTACATAGAAAACTGTATTTCATTATTTGATAACAATGATCAAAATAGCACATTTTGTTCAATGTCGAATTGACATCAACCTCAAACCTTTTGGCATTTTTAATTGGGTCTGACATACGAGTATAAAGAAGATGACTGTGTCATTCGGCGGTATTGGTATTGCGACGCGCAGCCAAAAATAACCCTTAAGGCGACGAACGTATAGTGGCAAGGAAAACCAGTAGATGGTCACATCTACAGGTTTTCCTTGCAATGACAGGTCAAAAAGGCATTCGAACCTATGTAGCATAATAAGGATAATTGCAATCCATTTATTGCATATATATTATTTATTAAATTTATTGATAAACAAGCCGTGTGCCCAATGGGATTTCCATCGGCAAAAATGATGAACTTCAATAGAACTTGAAAAGATTATCTTTAATTTTATTATCAACTAGCTGTGCCCGCGACTTCGTCCGCGTGGAATAGTGACTTTTCGGGCAGCATATTTTGAATTACATATACCGTCGTTTGGGTAGCTAAAAATTTACTTTACAGTAATGCTTCTCTGTATTACCTTAACAAATGTTCGCCGTGATTCTTTAAATTGACATAACTTTTTTATTTATGAACCGATTGACATGAAATAAACACTAAATGTTAAGTGAAGCTTACTAAAATATATTAGTGAAAACCAAATCTAAATCGAATAAACCGTTTCTGATATTAGCGTGCACAAACACACAGACAAACAGACAAACCGACAAACAGACAAAAAAAAATTTAATTACAATTTCGGGTTCGACATCGATATAATAACAACCACTGCTACTTTTTTTTTATATATTTCCATTGTACAGACACCACTTTTCTACAATTTTATTATATGTATAGATAGATAAGATTGTATAAAGCAGATTAAATAAACTTTTGCACTTATTTCCCAGGAAGAAAGTTCGTCTCGGAGAATATGATATTACGAATGAAGGCATGGACTGTGTAAAGGCACCAGGAGGTGGCCAGGACTGCACTGATGGAATAATCAGGATCGCGATCGCGAGGACAATACCCCATCCAAAGTATAATCCTGGAAAATCAAAGAGGCACGACATTGGCCTCATCAGGTTGCAAGAGACAGCTCCGTACACAGGTTTGTAATGAGTCTCTATATCATCTGTCTAGCTTTTTCCCATAGTGTTGGATTGGCTCCCGGTTGCAGCTGAATACCAAGTGGTCTGTTCTGTAAAAATCTCACCAAGAAAACTTAGGTGAAGACAGCTGTCTTCCTCCCTGATGCTAGGCATTGATACTATGACAGTTCACTACAAACTCAGTTCACCTAATTTTTCACAGTAAGAGTTTTACTGAATAGACCGACAATATGGAGTGACTGCCATACCACCACAACCCAGAAACTTAACTAGGTAACATGATACCTGTTTGTCCATCCGTTCTTCAAGCGTTCTCGTGTAATCTATATATATAAAAGGAGAACTGACTGACTGACATATCAACGCACAGCCCAAACCGCTGGGTCTAGAGATTCCAAACTTGGCATGTAGGTTCCTTATGAGGTCTAGGGGTGCACTAAGAAAGGGTTTTTCGAAATTCCACCCCTAAGAGGGTGAATGGGGGAGGGGAAATTTCACGCAGACGAAGTCGCGGGAAGAAGCTAGTGTAGCGTATGGCAGCCGGAATACGGTCAATTGATCGTCGACTGTTTTCCATCTGACGTCAATCAATTTTGTTTTTGCATTCACTAGTTACGATCATCCTCATCAATGAATTGTCAGTCGTTGTTCGGTCGACTATTACGATGTGGAATACCGACTTCCAAATCGTACTTCGCCGTTTTAAACACCTGCTTTATTATTAACTTTTTAGAGTTCATCCGCCCCGTCTGCCTACCAACCAAAGACCTGACGCGGCCAGAGAATACGCCTCCTCACTTCTCGATGTATGCCGTTGGTTGGGGTGAGACTTTAACGAGAACATATAGTCCCATCAAGCAACATGTTAAAGTGCCCTTCGTTATCCTGGAAGTAAGTAATACACCTAGTTTTTTTTTTTCAGAACGAACCAAAAGTCTCTGCTACAAATTCATTTTTAACCGACTTCAAAATAAAGGAAGAGGTTTTTTTATATTATTTATTTATTCATCTACACACAAAACGTGTCTTTGCGCAAGTCAGTTGGATGGGAGTTGGATATCCATCTGACGAGTTTTTTTTTTCATGGATACGGATTTCAGAAGTTATTTGGTCGAATCTCACAAACTACCGACAATGGTGCCGATTCTCTTGTCACAAATGCCTCTTAAACTAGACTAAAAATCACCAATATGTAGTTTATTCCTATCAAACGACGATTTCCCATTCTGAAATTGACTAAAGTGACACAACGTAACTATATTTTTGTTTGACAGCACTAAGATGGCACTTAGTTATTTTAAATATTATGTTTATATATTGTATTTATCTTTTAGATTGATTCCTTTATATTTTGAGAACTTCAGAACCTTTTAGGCCTTGTATACTGTAGAATTGTAGACCATTTCCTATTTTATTAAGTACCTGGGACTTGTTGACAGGCCATATATTGACCTCCCATACCTATTATTAATCTATTAAAAAAGGCAATTTTGCAATTCTGAATTTGACGTTTTTCACCTAAAATTTTGATAGTCTAACTAAATCTGACTATTTTTAATCGCGATTAAAAAGGTGTGGAATAAAATTAGTTGCCATGAACTTTAATTCACACCAACACACCTCGACTTCAGGTGCAAAAACAATACTGTATGTTTTTTTTTCTTTTGCTTATATCTCGAAAATGGTGTGTCCTATCGCAAAAATGATTAAAATTTCAACCCCCTATATAGGAGCCATAAACCCCTAAAACTCAACATGTAGGTAATACGTATTTTTTCATAATTATTTTCCATACAAAAATTGAAAAATCTATATAAAACACATCGAGGCTTCCCAAACCTGCGCGCCTCCGCCTCTAAAAAAATTCACGGGGTAGCCAAAAGTAAGGAAGTTTAGTGATAGTTTAGTTCGGTGTACAAGAGAATCGGCACCAGAGGCTTCTAAAACTATTTTTTTAAATTCATAATCGCTCTTCTTTGTATTTTTTTTATTTCACTGCTAGTCGCAGAAGTAGGTACCAATAGATACTTACAATGATCCCTTCTGTATGAAGTAGGTGATTCAAAATTTCTGACAATAAACTAACACAAAACTTTACCACTTCACAGACATGTCAACTACAATACAACAGAACTGGTCGCTCCACCACGTTATGGAAAAGTCAACTCTGCGCAGGTGGTGTAGAACATAAAGACACTTGCAAGGGCGACTCCGGAGGCCCCTTAGTGTACGAGAAGCAAAATAAATTTGAACTCATTGGCATCGTCAGCTTTGGACCAACACCATGTGGTGGAAAAGGTGTTCCTGGAATTTACAGCAATGTTTACGAATATCTTGATTGGATTAAGAGTGTCATTGTTCCATAATGCATGCGTGCTTATGCTTTATATGTATTATATGACTTTGCTATGTCATCTAGTCTTAGTAGAATAATAAATCTTTATTATTATTTCCTTTATTTGAGTAAATATATATAAATTATATTTTTAAATATTAGAATATAAAAATTATTATTATTTCATTTATTTTTATTAAATTATTCCTTTATTTAATTATTTACATATAAATAATATTTTTATAAATATTAGGATATAAAGAATATAAAAAAAATATAAAAGTATAAGAAACAGTAGCCCACCGGTATCGGGAACAGGGTCCAAGCTACCGGCGGTCAGGGCTCCAGAGAGAGGAACCTCCTAACAATGCAGGCCGTGTCCAGAAGTACCGCTTTCTGAATCAGGCCCTTGATCCAGCTGCCCAACGAGAGCCTCCTTAGGTGTTGGTCGAGGCTCTTATTATTATTAAATTATTATTTGATTTACATATCTCGGGACCATGGGTTCCCGGTCCTTTGGAAGGCGTACGAGGGGCCGAAGCCAACTCGCAGAGGCCCCTTAGGAAATTTTAATGAAAAAAAAAATATTTTTACTATTAAAAAAATAATCAAGAACATTATGTCGAAAGTCAGAATAAAGGTTCACTAATTAAAACAGATTTGAAATTTCTAGGACTTAAAGTAGATAAAAGTCTAAATTGGACTTTTCCAATTATATATTATCAAATAAGTATATTATCTATTCTCTATTCAATCTATTCTCTATTATATTTCTATCAAGCCATGGATTAATAATGTGGGGCAACTCGATCGATATCGACATACTTTTTAAAATTCAATTGCATCCGGGTTATCAACAAGACTTGCTTCCTAGATAGTTGTAAACCTTTATTTCAAAAATGTAAAATTCTTCCAATTCCTTGTATGTACCTACTATGTACAGACGCCAGCACATCAACCTACTACAATGTGTCAAATTTCTTTAATAGATTTTCAACTTTATCGCTTAAAAATAAGGTAAGTTGATTGGGACAGTTTCGGGTAGCGTGATGTGCTGGCGTCTGTACATAAAAGATATCTGCATCTTTACCGAAAAAAAAATGCTCTACTTTAAACAACGTAGTGGGGTCCTCCCTAGACAAAAAAGGGCTATGTTTGGCAACCTACTGTATCAATCACCCTGTCATAAAGATATAGAATATTATAAAAATGTGTTTAATATGTGTGTCTTAGTTTATAATAACTTACCAAATGAAGTGTTGTTTTTTATAGTTTTAAGGAATTTATGGAACATAATTTAAAATTACTATATTTATTATAATGTTAACAATATAAATGTATAAATTCAATAGTGAATAATTACATAGTAATAGTATATAGCAGTAATATGTATAATAAGAATGTAGGTATGTAAACTTAATTAAAATTTGGACGCTTGCTTGCAGGCACAATGTAATGGCACTTAGGTTATAAGATCTTATCTTTACCGAAACAATGTATTTCTAGCAAATATACGTTTGATTTGAGCCCAACCCAATTGTGTTATAAAATTTACAGCCAGCATTTCTTTCTGTGCAACCGAGAAATTCAAATACATTCGGTAGTCGGTGGTAAAAAACTAAAATACAGATCCTAAGACACCGACTTCCGGAATTAAAGTTATTTCATAATTTTGACTGAATTTCCTTTTGAAGTCGATTTAATTTTTTTAAATAACTTTTTGTAGGATAAAATTTAAAAACGAATATCGCGAATTTTAACATTGCAATCGGGTTTTAGGCTCGTTAGAACAGATTTTAAAAAGAATATATCTATATATACATCGTGTCCCAAAATTCAACGATAAGCGGGCACCAGAGGGTGGACCTGATCATGACTACTCGAGAAATATAATGAAAAAAAAACATATCTCAATTTTTTGGGTAATTACAAAGTGGACTGAAAGTAAAAGTCTTTGAAAATTTTAAGGAAAAAATTAATTTCGATTGATTTTTGTGTAAAAACTAACAGGCATTCTGGGATTTTTAAGGGTTGTGGTGGATAGCAGTGCTACTTAGGTTGCTGATACAAGAAAAAATACGAAAATATTTGAAAAATTGTGGTCATGGTAGTTAAAAATATCTTAAGGGGTTTAAATTTTCGAAGGATTTCAATGTATTTTTTATTATTATTTTTTCTCGAGTAGCCATGAGCAGGTCCACCCTCTGTTGCCCGCTTATCGTTGAATTTTGGGACACGTTGTATATAAAATTCAAAGTCCTGACTGACTGATATATCAACGCACAGCCTAAACCGCTGGTCCTAGAGACATTAAATTTGGAGGGTGTTCTTTGTGAAGAGTAGGTATCCACTAAGAAAAGGTTTTTCGAAATTCCACCCCTAAGAGGGTGAATGGGGGAGGATGAAATTTCACGCGGAAGAAGTCGCGGGCAGAAGCTAGTTCATTACAAAATACATTAGCTAAGTTGTCCTGAGATAAAAAAGTGTGAAAAAGAAAAAAATTGTATTCGATCGAGTTTCCTGAACACAGGCGAAGGCGGTCACGAAGTCCAGCAGCCAACGCCGCGCGGGACTCGAAGTGCAGGAATACTCTGCAGCTAGGTTGGAGTATGCAATAACTTTTTCACTGGCTCAACCAGGTTTGGAGAAAACGTTACACCATATATTGTGGTGAGCTTATGATGCGGAGCTCGACATCAAGACTTTAAACATTGCACGCTGGTAGGAATCAGTGCATGGTTGAATAATATCAGCAATTTGGGAACAGATAAGCAGGAATCTTCAATATAATTATATCAGGTATATAGGGAACACGGTCAAACCAGGTCAACAATTATCAAGCAACTAAATATAAAAACTTTTCATGTCTCATACTCGGAAAGTAGTGTTTGTTCGATCCGAAGAGCGGGTGGAAGACGCTGCTCCACCTTAGGGCGGGAAAGACTCATAGTAATTGCTTCCCTCTCTAGGGCGGGAATGCATTTTAAAAATATAACTAAATTGGTTAGGTAGTCAGCTACGAAATTTTTTTACATAATTAAGAAAAATGTTGCGGTCTTGTGAGTGTATAAACAGCCAGTGTGAACTTTTTTTTTTCCAGATTTCGTGCCTCACACGACTATCGAGCACATTGGAAATTAATCTACGGAATTTGAAAAAATATTGTCGCTGAACGACGAGAAAGTCGGGATAAGAAAAAGGTTACAAAATAAAACTGCAACGTTGAATGATAATGTCGTTTTGACTTTTTTCAAAAAGGTTAGGGTACAGGGCAAACCCTTAACCCAATCGTCTTTGTTTTAGGCTCAAATTGTAGCTGATTAAATTATCCAGAGGAATTTTTCTCAAATTTTTGATATAATTCTTCGTTTTCAAAATATCGTGCGTCAAAATCAAAAATTCAGAAAAAAAAAATCGGCGATAACTTTTTTGTTTTTTACTTTCTCGAATAATTCTTTTTGTACATTACAGATCTCATGAATACGCGTCTTTTGAGCCTTTTTTGAATATCTTCACAACTCTCCGAGATATAAGGAGACGCACTTTTTCGTGAAATCGGAGCCTATACTTGAGCGAACGAAAAGACATTACGGCCCGCGGCGGTGACGCGGTGTGTTCCATCAAATTGTTCTAACATCTCAATTAATATTTTAAATAGGTACCTAATATTCATGTTATTATTATCAATACCTACTTAAATATTTTAGAAAAACCACTATTTTTTACTTTCCTTATATTCGAAATGAAAACCAGAGTGTTTAACACGGGTGAAAGTCATCAATTCCTACTCGGACTAATAGCCTAAATACCTCGTATGAGAATAGATTCCTTTCCACCCTCGTATAACAATCTACTATTTCTAATTAAAATAATGACTTATGTCATGTCAAAAAAAACGAACTAGTTTTAAAAGCATTAAGAACAAACAGTCATTATTTGGAAAAAAAAGGTTTTAACCTAAGAGGTGAGGTTTTACCAGCAGAGATAACAATGTGTAACCAAATAAAAAACCTTTTATAATTAATTAAAATAATATATTTGAATTTCTCGATTACATAGTAAAATTGAAAACAAAATTAAATTACTTAACATTTATTCTGACTTTCGACGTGCTCATGCAACAATGACACTCTTAATCCAATCAAGGTATTCGTAAACATTGCTGTAAATTCCAGGGACACCCGGTTGACCACATTCTGTTGGTCCAAAGCTGACGATGCCAATGAGTTCATATTTGTTTTGATTCTCGTACACTAAGGGGCCTCCGGAATCGCCCTTGCATGCGTCTTTACGTCCCATACCACCTGCGCAGAGTTGACTTCTCGATAAAGTGGTTCTAAAACCACTCCTGTAGTAAATTGGTTGGCATTTCTGTGAAATGATAAAGTTTTGTGTTAGTTTTGCGAGTCATTTCAATCACCAACATTATGATAATATTACCTACTCCATAATGAAGAAAAACTAAATGTACCTATTAATTTTATGATACCTCATGTTAGACAAGTACAGACTAGTGTTATGATAAAGGGTGAAACCCGAAGATACCACAGTATTCTTAGGCATAACTTTGGATGCCAAGCTTTAATGCAGCATAAGCCGTTAGAAAAATTCGTGATTTCACCGATTTAGAGACAGTCCGTTTAGTATACTTTAATTATTTTCATAGTTTGATGTCGTACGGTATTCTATTGTGGAGAAATGCCGCCGATATTCGGAATTTTTGTTTTACAAAAAGGGGCAATTCGTTCAATTTATAAATTAAGTAAACGGTAGCCAGAGCCGCATCACCAGTTTGTCGTACTTTAAAAATGCTAAATGCCCCTCTGACTGTCAACCCTGAATGTGATGTGTTTGCGGATGAATAAAATTATGCGTGTACGAAGTATGTCTGGTATTCTGTGAGAGAAAATATGCAAAGAAGTTCCGTCCGTGTAAGTTTTAAATTAAATTTTATACAACATAATTGTTATTGTAATAATAATAGTTTCTATGTTAATTCATGTAATTGGTATTGTACCTACCGTTTTAATTAACTATAAATAAATGACTGTGCCTTCTCAATTTCTTCTCTCTTTTCTTTTCTTATCTTTTGTATGCACATAAACATAGTAATCTGTTTAAAAATACAGTTATATCCATACCTAATATTACTAGGAACAAAAACGACGATCAGATTGATCCTACGACCAGGCTCAAGAAAATAGATGGCTCGTTTGTACACGTTTTTATAATAAACTTCGTAGCCACATTCAAGAACTAAGCCTTAATGAATTCAAATCTTTTGTAATGCGGAAACTATGCCAGAAAGCCTATTAAGTATTACTTACTGTCAAAGACTATATTGAGGACAAAAACGCTGCTCCAATATGTATATTGAATTTTTATTTTATTTTACTATTCCTTTTAAGTATTGTGAATGTGAGGTCTATGTGTGTCATTGCTTCAGTTTTTACCATGGTCTGGCAGTTTGAGTAGTTTATGCGGCCTACCCAAATATCCTTTCTTAGGTATTGTTCGTACTCACAAATGCGTGTACAAAAATGTAAGGAAATACGCAGTACCTTTATTATATTCTATCTTTATGTATTTTCCTCTACTAACCCCCTTACTAATAAACGTATTAGTTAGATGAATAGAGTTACACACCGATTTCTCTCTTTCAGTCGTCAGTAATTAGACTTTCGAAAGAAGAAGACAAAGCATTGTGTAATTATACAGACGCTATACAACGTTTATTAGTAAGGGGGTAGTTATGTGTTTTGTGTGTACATAAGTAGATAAATAAATAAATAACTACCTCCTTTTTTTGAAGTGGATAAAGAAATGTATTTGTAGCAGAGACTTTCGGCTCGTTCTGGAAAAAAACTACTTGTGGTTACTTACTTCATGGCTGACAAAGGGCAATTTAACATGTAGCTTGATGTCGCTCTGTGTACTCGATTCCGTCGCACCCCAGCCAACGGCATACATCGAGAAGGAAGGAGGCGTATTCTCTGGTCGCGTCAGGTCCTTGGTTGGTAGGCAGACGGGGCGGATGAAATCTAGAAAGTTAACAATAAAGTAGGGATTTAAAACGGCGAAGTACGATTTGCGAGCCGATATTACATCAAACAGAAGTCGACTGAACAACGACTAACAATTCATTGATACGGACGATCGTAACTAGAAAATTCAAAAACATTGATCGACGTCAAATGAATATAGTCGACGATCGATTGGCCGTAATCTGGCTATCATACACATCGCATGGGGTCAGCCTGAGTGGATGGACATACGAGATAGTTGTGGAGGTCGGACAGGCAGTTGCTCCATGTAAAATACTGACATTCAGCTGCATTTGGAGGCTGACCCCAATATTTTTAGGAAAAAGCTAGGCAGATGATAACGAGACTCGCTACAAACCTGTGTATGGAGCTGTTTCTTTTAACCTGATCAAGCCAATATCGTTTTTTTTAAGACCATACATCGGATGAGGTATGGTCCTCTCAATCGCGATCCTGATTACTCCATCGGTGCAGTCCTGGCCCCCTCCTGGTACCAATACGCAATCCATGCCTTCGTTCGTAATATTGTATTCTCCGAGGCGAACTGCTTTCCTGGGAAATAAGTTTAAAAGTTAGTTAATTATCTACTTTAATCAATCTTGCAATTCATTCATTGGCAGACAACGCACAGCCTAAACCGCTGGGTTATTGCCATAATGAGCCTATAATAAAAATTCCCATTGCGACACAGACCTCCTCTCTTCGATAGGGAGTGGGCTATAATCTACCACGCGGGTCTCGGCAGTGTGTTTTCACAGCTATTTTTTAATAATACTTAGCTTATTATATTTTTTATTTTGATGCAATTTACACCGATCGAAGACGTTTTCACGTCAAAATAAATAAATTTTCATCTTACGGCGTGACCTGCTCCACGTTTGGTCCGGTGATGCAATGGGCAGCAGTTAGAACATATTTGCCGCTAATTAAAGCGCCACCACAATGCAGTCCTATTGTTGCAAGTTTCTTATGTATGTACTCTATTATCACCGTCCATGGATGATCATCTATTGCGGTCGGGTCACCAACTGGAAGATAAGGTTTGGGCTCTACATGAACTCTCTAAGATTTTATTGAGAAACTTAAATGATAAACGGAAAAATGGTCGAAAAAAAACGGTTGATACATTTTTCTCCACTTTTCACGAAATTCGACAAGATTTCAGGGTTGGTCCCATAGTAAAAGTTGTTCATAATGATAAATTGACAATGACCCCTTTTCATGACTCCTTTTATACTGGGTCAAATTAAATTAGCTAGCGAAGCTCCGCAGACGTGATGGGTATCTAAACTTCATAAAACAAAAAATTCTATAATTTGATTTAAAAAAAATTGGATCTTTGACCGCAAGTATGGTAGTCACCCATGGGGATAACGGGAAGGATATTTTATGACTTCCCGTTGTCCCGTTGTCGTTTTATTTTCTCGCAATCGAAGTGAAAAGCAGAGTGTATAACTCGGGCATAAACGAGCCATTTTACCGAGCCGCAGGCGAGGGTGGATATAAACGTCTCGGGTTAAAATGGCTTCTTTCATGCACTAGTTGTACAATCTTTTAGTTCGCGTTATTTTCTTTTTTTAGGTTACGTTTTTATTTAAAAAGTTAAATTAAAAATTTAAAAACCCCCGACTCAAACAAAAACCTCTAAAAACTAAAAAAATAATATATATTGGCCCTTTAAGTTCAATATAAGTTGCAGGAAATATTTTGATCCAAGCGTCCTCACGTCGCCGTCGGGGTACGGCTAATGAAAATTGGAAGTTAACAGCAGCTATGTTTTCTACAATAGCATGCATTCATTATTGCTGGGTTTAAGCCATCTATTTGGCGTTTTCATTCATCCTTTTTTACCATTTTTTATTAATTTATTTACATTAATTTATTGATTTACACCATTGACATTATTTAAGTACCCTATTAACATTATTTACACTAAGAACATTTTTTGCACTATTTACATTAATTACCCCATTTACATTATTTATATCACTGATGTTATTTAGTTCCTTTAAATATTACGACCTGTTTGTTTTATCCAGGGTGTCCCTGGAAGTATGGATCAAATCGAATAGGGGCATGGGCAAGGTCATTTCCAAACTTTTCGACCCTGAGAATGTTGGTGAATTTTTAACGGTTTAAAAGTTATGACCAATTTTTGTTTTTTTCAATCACTTCGCATATGCTCAAAGAAAAAAATCATTTAAAAAACTATCAGGGCTATCTATAACAATTAAATTGACAGCCCTGATAGTTTTTTTTTTATGATTTTTTGTATTGTGACCAGGACAAATGGTCGAAAAATGGTTTGCAAATTTTGACGGACAACTTAGTACGAACAGTGCAAGTTAAATACAAGCTTGTAATAAAAATGACACTGACCGATTATCTTATTGCCAAAACCGGCAGAATCGCCACAGCAATCAGAGCTAGGATCTGGTGGGAAAGCAGTCATCCTGGTACAATCGCCAGTCTGCACTTCCTCTGGTTGGGGACCGCAACAAACCGGATATTGTTCAGGACTGTTGCATCTAAAAGTGACAATAATGTACAGGGTAATTTAAAGTAGTTAGCGAAAAAGACCCCTCCACAGACACGACGGATCTCAACATGATAAAACACAATACAATTAAGTAGGTATTTGACGATACTCAAAAAAAACTCAAAACACAAAGCATTTATTTCAATTAAACCATTTACAGGCACTTTTGAATTGTCAAGAAGTCGGTCAGTCAGAAAAAATGAAGCTAGTTGCCCATTCCAAAGCGTAGGTACCTATGGAGAAGAACGGGCAAGAAACTCCATGGACACTCTTTTAAATTATGTTTTTACAAAAATATTAGTTACATCATTTATTTTGAATTTATAATCATATCATGTGAGAACGATGTAAAAAAAGAGACTTACGCGTTAAAAGCGTCCAGAGTACAGCAAATAGTAACAAAACAACAATCCAAAATAAAATAATTCAAAATAAGCCGAGGCAGCTAAGTGATGACCAGCCCCAACTGACGGCGCCCGTTCACGAACATGACGCATAGATCAGCACCATTCAGCTCAACCATTTTGAAGGGAGCTAAATGATCCAACACACACGCCACCGTCAGCGAGACATTTGTGTGAGCATGACATACTATCAGCCGCCAGGGCTCATTCAAGTCAATGAAAGACATTACCCGGTAAATGGTAGCACTATAGTACATAGAACTCACATCTGTGCTATGCAGTTATACAATACAAAGAAAATTGAGTTTATACAATGCAAAGATAGTCTTACAATCTTCAGCAGCTCCAACAGTATTTTCAAGTGTTAATCAATTAGTTGTGGTTGTGGAGCAGGACCATCATTGAGCCAGGCATTTTTATCAGCGATGTAGTCCCCTAACTTATAATATGCCTGCCTGCATAGTGTGCGTTTTATACAAGACTTGAATTTTGTCTCATTCAGTTGAAGAATGTGGGGAGGTATTGTATTATAACATTTTATACAGTACCCCATAAAAGATGAGTCTACTTTAGCCAGTCTGAAACCTGGTTGAACTAATAGTTCCCTATTTCTAGTACTATAATTATGTCTTTCACCTCTTTTGCTAAAAAGATGTAAATTTTTCCTACTTTTTTCAGGACCGTATTTAGTTACTTGAAATGTTCGTAAAAAACAGTTTAACATAATCAGCCTATAACGTTCCCACTGCTGGGACACAGCTGATGGAATAATTTACACAAAGTAATGCGCATGTCTGTGTTCGAACCTACGACCTAATACTCGTAAGTCGCGGCCGCCGCGCGCCGCCGCCGTTACCACTGGGCCACCACTGCTCTTCTGTTAAAAAACAGTTTGCATTTGTTTAAACTTCACAGACGTGATGGGTATCAATATCTAAACACGATCGAAACTTCGGCCGAAACTACGATCTTGTGTTAGGGCAGATATACCGTGCCGATACATACCTTGAATTTCTCACAAAATCTATGTTCTCTTGGGTCACGGGTGGAATGAGCATGTTCTCGATATGTGGACACGAGTGCAGACCGACACAAGTACCGGGCCTGCCATCAGGAGTGTTACACAATCCATTGATACTATAAACAGGTTCTGATTCTAAAAGTTTTGGACAGCACACCTGCAAAGAAAAAGATGATTACCTAAAGTATTAAACTTTCAGACTTTAAATAGCCTTTATTCGCAATCTTACAAAAACTAGTTTAACATAATAAATTTAAAGGTCAGAAAACACCAGATTGCTTTGCTCTTTAGCATAGGCCTCCCTAGATCACATTCGTGAGTATTTTTTGTTTCCTTCATCGCCCCCGCAATAGTTTTCAAGTCGTCTTAATCTTTGAAATGGTTTAGTAGGTATCCCAGGGAAGGAAAGAGGAAACTGTCAAAATTAATTATCTTTAAGGAATATTTAATTGATCCTCTAAAAACTGTATTCGTGTTTGCTTCTTTTAATTTATTGACCCTCATAATCACAGACGTTTTTCTCGAGATCTATGCAACGTAGGAATTTGAAATTTGTTTTAATGTTAGGTCTCAATGACGCAAACACATCTGTCAAAAACTAGAAATCATTTTTGTTAGATCTCAAGTAAGTACTTTTTTAATTAAATTTGTCTTTTTTTATCTGTTGCTGCAATATCTCGATACTCAGAAGATAAATATATAAGGAAGAAAATTGATTAGGTAATGTTTAAAAAGGCGTCGTTGCCGTGTTAAAAAGGCTTAACAGTTCAGGAAAAAAAACTACTTAGGTACATTTTCACTATCGAAAGTTTTTAAAAACAGACACAAAGTTGACATAAAAAAAACCCGGGGCATGCTTGTCAATGATGAAGATATCAAAAGCTACTTACTTTCTGCACATCTTCTAGAACCCCACAATCTGATTTTAGCAGCAGCGTCAACTCTCGGTTTGTTTTCATCGGCTTGTTGGCTAATGTAAGTATAGGTTCGCATTGGAAGATATCTATACACTCGCCACTCACACCATCTGGTGTGAAGCATGATGAAGACTCTGTAATCATAACATAACATAACATCACGTCTATGTTTCCCGAAAGATTCGGCAGAGGAGTATTAGTACTTACACCCACATTTAGCCATCAGCCGAGCATAAATCCAGAACAACACTTTGCCCGACCTGAGAACTGAGCCCTGGACCTCAGCTCAGCGATCACACTTACGACTATAAGAACAACAAGGTTCCTAATCAGACTGGACAATCATTTTCGAAATCAGTCTTTTCTTATTTCACCTTTATCTCCCTCAATAAAAATATGTCAATAAGTTTAACGTGTTTACACACAAGCAACTTCAACCTAAAGATACTCATATTAACATAACACGTATCTATACAGTTTCCGTAAATATTTATAAATAATGTAAAAAAAAACAAAAGCAGTCTTACGTCCATACACAAGCCCCACACACATAGTAACAACAGCAACAGTTATTAAAAACATTTTTCAGAAATATAATAGGTAAGTTAAGTACACTTGAACTTGCACTGAACCCGTCAGAGTCAGCTCGTTGTCTGATCAGCTCGATCCAATGGTCAGAGACCGACTGGCATATTTACGACATGCTTACTGAAAATGTATTTGGTAGTGTCTGTTATGAGGAAAATTTTTGCGAACCGGTAATTCTTTACTAATAATTTTCAAAGTGAATCATTTTTGTACAGACAAGGACAATACGCATTTGCCAAAATTAAAAACGAGTTTTTTGAAATAAGATTCTATTTCCAAAAGGACATACCTACCGGTTTGTATCTGTGTGATGCCGTATGCTCTAAGACTACAGTTTTGTTCACAATCCTATTAACTATAAAAATCGGGCGACAAAACTATCTCCTCATCCTTATCAGGAGATACTTTTTGTTCGACGCTCGCAATTCGCTAGTATGATAAGGCCCTTGCCTTAAAGCGAGCGTCCTCAAAGCGGAGCGGGCGCGCAACGAACACGCGGCGCATGCGCAGCGAATTCGTTGCGGATGAGATCGCCGCCAATAGCAGCGTGGACGCCATTGTTACTGAGTGTATTGTAAGTCGTTAACTTGCTACAAACACGCGACGAAAACGTTACGAATTTGCCACGCGTCCGCGACGTCTACGCTGTGGAGCCGCGGCGTGTTCGCGACACATTCGTTGCGAGTATGATAAGGCCCTAAGTCTGCTCGCCTGGTACCATGCATAACAAAATTTAATTTGATCTATGTGATTTTTTCTAATACCAAGCTCTTCTAGCGTTGAGTACTGATCCGAGAAAAAAATCACCTTTAAGAAAACAATAGGGCCATAAACGGACGTAGGTACTCATATTACTTAAAAAGCTCCTATGCAGAGGTGAATGTCATGGTATGTTTCTTGTGGCTATAGCTGATAGGTGGGGCAGGCCCATACTGAGACATTAAAATTCCAAAAGTCACTAGGCTAAGAATTTGAACGTCAAAGTTGTGTTACAGTGATAATAGAAAATATCTCAGAATACGTGTTACTTTACCATCATAATCTGCATAACATGCATAATGAATAACCGACAGTCTAGAGTTGTCTAGTCTACTCAAAGATATCCGAGTCTAGTTTTATTACTGGTTTTAACTCGAGTAGGTACTTTATTTAATATTAGTCAATGACATTTTCAAGAAACAAGATTTAGTTTTTTTTTTAAAACAAAATATATTAAAAATGATTTCTGTGTGAGATGAGACATAAGGACCAACACACACCACGGTGGGACGCGCAACGTGTGATGTCGTTGTGGAAACAACGAACTGTCGTGGAATATTTCAATCACTGTTGTTTTTGTATTGAATTAATCAATATCGATATATTCAGCTATCGCACTATTACCAGCAATACTAACCAATTAAAGAAGTTGATTAGAGCATGCTACGAGTCACCCCGACGTGAAGCACGGAGCGACGCGAGACAGGCGGAAACAGGTGACGCGAGAGCGTGTCGCTTGAAAAACCGCAAGTCGCATCAGTCGAGCCCGTCAGGGTATATTTGTTCTGTGGTCGAGGCCGTGCCGGGCCCAACTACACACGTCATCGAGCCGTAAAGAGGATTGAAGATTTTTAAGCGCAGGCCACACCGCCAGCTAGCGGGCGGGCGGGCTAGGCGGCCGAACATCGTTTCACCTCTTTACATACTTCGGTTCACACCGCGAGCTACCGACTAACCTAACGAGCTAAGCTAACGAAATATGCGACGATTCCAGCGAAGCTACTCGTTCACCTCGTTGGCGCGCCCGCGCTTCGCTAGCTTAGCTCGCCCGCCAGCCCGCTCGCCCGGTTCGTTCGCCGACAATGGACAGATAGAACGCTAAACCTCTCGCTCTCCCATCCGCGCCCCCCGCTTCGCCCGCTTAGCCCGCTCCGCCCGTCGTCTGTCCGTAGTTTTCGGTGTGAACCCTATAGTTTAGCTCGCCAATATTTCGCGTAGTTTGTATAGTTTCCTTCGTTCGCTTCGCCCACCCGCCTAGCCCGCCCGCCCGCTAGCTGGCGGTGTGGCCTGCGCTTTATATGGAACCTATTGTCGCGCCATTTTGTATTTTTTTCAAAATGGCGGCCACGCATTTTTCCCATATAAATCAATCATCAATGCAAACGGAAAATATAAAAGGGATAAACCCCGCAAAGCGTCACATTTTCAAGACATTAACGTTCAAAGTTGATATCACGCACGTCACGTCCATATTTTTTTTTGTTACGCATGTTAACCATCCATCAATATTATGAACAGATCAGATAGATCTCTGCTAGCTACTAGAATTTCCAATTATTTCACCTATTTGGACCGTCAATGTATAACCAAATAAAATACCGTTTATAATTTTTAATAAGTAATATATTTGATTTTCTCGGTTGCACAGTTAAAATTGCAACATTACAGGCGTCTGTACCACGCCTGTAATGTTTTAACACAATTAGGATGGGCTGTTTAAATTACTTAACATTTATTCTGACTTTCGAATTAATGCTCTTCATTAATAATGACACTCTTAATCCAATCAAGGTATTCGTAAACATTGCTGTAAATTGCAGGAACACCTTTTTGACCACATTCTGTTGGTCCAAAGTTGACGATGCCTATGAGTTCATATTTGTATTGATTCTCGTACACTAAGGGGCCTCCGGAGTCGCCCTTGCAAGTGTCTTTATGTTCTACACCACCTGCGCAGAATTGACTTCTCAATAAAATGGTGGAGCGACCAGTTTTGTTGTATTTTGGTTGACATTTCTGTGAAATGATAAAGTTGTGTGTTAGTTTATTGTCAATCATTTCAAACCCACATCACGATATTACCTACTTCATAAAGAAGGAATCATTGTATGTATCTATCGGTACTTCTGCGACTCGAAGTGAGATATAATTAAAAACCTAAAGAGAAGCAACTAAAAATTAAGAAAACATATTTTAGTTTTGGAAGTCACTGCCGGTAGTTTATGAGTTTTTAATAAAAAAAACTCGTCGGATGAATATCCAACACAACCAAAGAAAAAAATCCAATGAAATAAGAAGCAGTACCTTTGTGATATTCTATCCTTATGTATTTTTCTCTATTAAGTGTTTTGTGTGTACAACTGTACATTAATAAATAAATAACCTCGTCCTTTATTTTTATATCGGTTAAAAATGTGTTTAGAGCAGTGACCTTTGGTTCGTCCTGAAAAAAACTAGGTATGGTTACTTACTTCCAAGCTGACAAAGGGCACGATGACATGTTGCTTGACTCGACTATATGATCTCGTTAAAGTTTCACCCCAACCAACGGCATACATCGAGAAGTGAGGAGGCGTATTCTCTGGTCGCGTCAGGTCTTTGGTTGGTAGGCAGACGGGGCGGATGAACTCTAAAAAGTTAACAATAAAGTAGGTGTGTAAAACGGCGATGTATGCTTTGGGAGTCGTTATTCCACATCGAACAATAGTCGACCGAACAACGATTGACAATTCATTGATGAGGATGATCGTAACTAGTAAATTCAAAAGCAAAATTGATAGACGTCAAATGAAAACAGTCTACGATCAATTGACCACACTACACGAGAACGCTTGAGGAACGGATGGACAAATAGGCATCGTGTTACCTAGTTAAGCTTCTGGGTTGTGGAGGTGGTAGTCGCTCCATACTGCCGGTCTATATTCAGTAAAAATCTCACCGTGAAAATTTTGGTGAACTGAGTTTGTAGTGAACTGTCATGTGTCAATGCCTAGCATCAGGGAGGAAGACAGCTCACTTCACCTAAGTTTTCTTGGTGAGATTTTTACAGAATAGGCCGGTTGGTATTCAACTGCAACCGATCCAACACTATTGGGAAAAAGCTAAGCAGATGATGTTGAGACTCGCTACAAACTTGTGTACGGAGCTGTCTCTTGCAACCTGATGAGGCCAATGTCGTATCTCTTTGATTCTTCAGGATTATACATCGGATGAGGTATTGTCCTCGCGATCGCGATCCTGATTACTCCATCAGTGCAGATCTGGCGACGTCCTGGTGCCGCTACACAGTCCATGCCTTCATTCGTAATATCGTATTCTCCGAGGCGAACTCTCTTCCTGGGAAACAAGTGTAAAAGTTTATTAATCTACTTTAAACAATCTTATTGATATATAATTAATGATAACTGATCTGATCATTTCGAGCAGCACTAATATTGGGTGTTCTATAGATGGGGGCAGTATGAATAACATCAGTTACGCGGATGATACGGTGTTGCTGAGCCCGTCGATCGGTGGGTTACGTAAACTTCTGCGCTTATGTGAGTCATATGCGGGGGCCCATAGTCTCAGGTACCATGCCAAGAAGATTGAACTTATGATTTGTAAAGCCGGTACCAAATGCTACTAATCTGTACCTCCATTCACTCTTTGCGGCATTCCTTTAAACAGGGTGAAGCAATTCAAGTATCTGGGCCACTGGGTCTCCGACGACCTGTGTGACAATCTGGACATTGAGAAGGAGCGCGGGGCGCTGTCTGTCCGGTATAATAATTATGTTGGCTCGCAGGCTTGCGCGAGGTACTAGACCAGTAAAGGTGACTTTGTTTAAAGCATATATTGTCAGTCGTTTTACACGTGCAGCCTGTGGACCAACATTACGCCGTGGGCGTACAGCGCACTGCGCGTACAGTAAGTACAACAATGCTTTCAGGATGCTGTTAGGGTTTCCGCGGTGTTGTAGTGCCTCGACTATGTTTGCTGAGGCGCGGACTGATGACTTTTTCGCGATCATAAGGAAACGGAGCGCTTGGCTACTAAGTCGCCTACAAAACAGCTTGAACAGCGGCCTGAAGGTATTGTCCGAACGGTGGGATTTGATTCGAATGTCCGAGTATTATTTAATTTTATGTTGTTAATGTAATATCGGAATGTACTTTGTCTGAAAATAAATGAATCATTATTATTTCAAATTCTATGGAAGTTCGTAATTTTTGCCGATGGCCCATCGGGCCCACGGCTTGTTTATTGATAAATATATTGATTGAAATTGTCCTATTATGCTACATAGGTTGGTAGGAATGCCATTTTGACCTGTCATTACACGGAAAACCTGTAGGTAGTCACAGCCAAAATACGATCGACACCTTAAGGGCTATTTTTGTTTTGTTACGGTGACGAGGACGTACAATACCGCCGAATGACACAGCCATCTTCTTTAAATGTCAGACCTAATTAAAAATACCAAAAGGTTTTAGGTTAACGTCAGCTCGACGTTGATCAAAGTGTGTGCCATTTTGATAATTGTTATCATTTAATGAAATACACTTTTCTATGTAATAGCCTGTACAGTGCCGTAGCTTCGAAATATATAATGTGTCCAGCTGCCTTCACACTTGATAAAGGAAAGAATTTGAAAACTGACAACGGTATAAAAGACCACGCTAGGTGAGTTTATACTGAAATTGTATCAATGTATAGTTTGAAATATAGCCGTTTGTCAAAAAAAAATTTCATTCATCTTACGGCGTTTTTGTTTCCAGGATTCGTCCGGCGATGCAATGGGCAGCAGTTAGAACATATTTGCCGCTAATTAATGCGCCACCACAAGAAAGTGCAGTTCCTCCATCTTTCCTTCTAGAGTACTCTATTAACACCGTCCATGGATGCTCATCTATGGCGGTCGCGTTACCACCTGGAAGATAAGGTTACGGTTGTACAGACGCCTGCACATCAATCTATCCGAAACTGAGAAATTTTCCCAATTAACTTTGAGCCTAATGGCTCAAAGTTAATTGGGAAAATTTCTCAGTTCACACACAGTCAGTGACACATTTTGGTCAAGTAGGTATTGAACTTTTGTATGAAACAGCTGTTTTTTTTTTCGTGATTTCATAGTTGGTCCCATAGTGAAAGTTGTTCAGTTCGATGGTCTAAAGCACCTCTTAAAGTTTGTAAGGTTAATTTTTAACACTTTGTAGGTATATCGCAGTGTAGGTGGCGTTCCACTTAGCACACCATCGCGCCGCGGTCCGTGAAGAGAGAGGCCGCGGCCGTACGATCAGTTACTCAAACGCTAAAATTGCATGGTCGGCGTTAAAAATAATAATGACAGATTTAAGTCGCCTCGGGTCAGTATGACCCAACATCAATGTTAGATCGGGCATATAAGATCGTGTTTACACTGACCGAATATCTTATTGTCGACATCGTACGCGTTGTAATCCCCACAGCATTCAGAGCTACGATCTGGTGGGAAAGCAGTCATCTTCGTTTGACAATCGTCAGTCTGCACTTCCTCTGGTTGGGGACCGCAACAAACGGTATATGGTTCAGGACTGTTGCATCTAAAAGTGACAATAATACACAGGGGTAATTAGAAGTAGTTAGCGAAACTCCACAGACATGATGGGTATCAAAACATGATAAAAATTTTGCGTCGCTTCGTGAGATGAAAAATACTGTATCGAAACCCATCACGTCTGTCGAAATACACATGGCGCCATGGAATGGTGTATCCCAGCAGTGGGAACGTAATAGGCTAATATTATCGATATACACGCCTACAATAACTATGCTAGAGGTTAGGATTGGTAAGCTTAGTTTTTATTGTCTCTTGCAAGTGTTGGTTCTGGTTGGCTTAACTATAACGGGTACAAAAAGACGCTTAACGAAGCCGAGAATCAGTTATTCTTCCCCTTATTGTGGGGTAACCTGAACTGGGGTTCCGGAAATGTTGAAGGTCAAAGTTCCATATTTTTTTTTACGTTTTCTTACGGAAACAGTTTTTTAATGTTTGTCCTGGTGTTACTCACTTTTAGGTCGGGTCCCAAACTAATCTTATGCCCGTAGGTGCCACGGAGTGAGAACCGACCGTAACATCGGCCGAAACTACGGATTTTGTGCTTAAGGAGTAGATCTCCTGTACCGATGTTTGATACATACCTTAATTTTTTCACAAAATCTATGATCTCTTCGGGGACGGGCGGCCTGAGCATGTTCGCGATATGTGGACACGAGTTCACACCGATACATGTACCGGGCCTGCCATCAGGAGTGCTACACGACCGGCTGATACTGATAGAAAGTGCTGATTCTGGACAGCACACCTACAAAGAAAAAGATGATTTATTAAGCCGTCAGTCACACTAATGAGATAGGTACAATATGCTTATCAAGAAATCTCACGTATATTATACAATCTAACACTAATATACAATGTGTATCATGACTCCCTAAAAAACTTTAAAACCCAAATTTTAAGGTCCCAAAGCATGGAACCGAAACAATCTAAAGATTCGTTGTATTAGTATGTAGGTATTTCTTGCAATCTCTGTAACCTATAAATTATGTAATTTAATATTTATGTTTACATAGTTTGTTACCACTTAATTTTTATACATTTCGTTTTTACTTTAGGTTATCACTGTATTCCCTCCCCCTCCCCTCCCCACCTTCCATTCAATTTTTTTTTTTTGTGTTTATGTTCTTTATTGCGTCATGTTTACCGCAAATAAACGTATTTTCTTTCTTTCTATTTGAGAATGTTGGCTCACCTGTTATTGGGAACTGTAAAGCACATAACTGTTACCTACTGTTATTTGATATTTTGTATACAGAAGCTGTTGCTTTTGTACAAAGGAAAGAACTCATTGAGCATCAAAAAATTCGTCCGTATCGCAGTCAGTGGGAAATGGGAAAGGTGCCTAACAGGCTGGCAGCGATGCCTCGTTGGATCGTTTGCAATGTTGATTCTTAGACCTCAAAATAGGCCAGCCCTCTGGTCACGTGAAGATTCAACCAACCGCTTGGCGATGTCCCGGAATACTAGATGTGCACTCAGACCCCCAGGTCTGGATTATCAGGTCAATAAGTTTTGAGAGGATAAGTTAAATATTTCCCTTTATTAAATCAATTTTATAATTTCCTCACAGTCATATCTTTTTTCTCCAAGTGAATTCAGACATTCTTAGGATTAATAAAACTACTCCATGAGGACAACAAAAATCAACATAGTTCATAATGCTACAATTAACTTTGTGTCTGGGTACGGTCTTATAGGTAAATATACCCATTCTCCTTTGCTTTAATGTTTGCCGCGCACACATATATAGCCGCCCGCCCGGTCAAGAACCAGAAATATTTTTTGTAAGATCTCAAGTTTTTTTTAATTCATATTAGTCGTTTTATTAGCTGTTGCTGCGATACCTCCAGCACACGTGCATTTATATTAAAGAAGACAGAAGAAAAATAAATAAGGGAGAAAAGGGATCATGGGACAAAACTCAGTTTGAGTTTAAAAGGCTTGACAGTTCAGTATGCAATAAAACTATTTAGGTACATTTTCACTCATCATCATAATCACACTATCACACTATCCTATCTTACTATTAATTAATATTATAAACGCGAAAGTTTGTGAGGATGGATGGATGAATGGATGTTTGTTACTCTTTTACGCAAAAACTACTGAACGGATTTCGATGAAATTTGGCACATAGATGGTTTATAACCAGGATAACACATAGCATAGGATAATTTCTATCCCGATATTCCGACGGGATCGATACTTATGCGGGTGAAACCGCGGGCGCAGCTAGTCAGTCTATATAGTTCTCACTGCTGGGATACAGGCCTCCTATCTGGGGAGATGGGCCGTAACCAACCAGTAATAATGTAATCTACCTATGCGGGCCCAGTGCGGGTTGGTAGATATCACATGTCTTCGAATTTTTTGGTTCTAGGACCTGCCAGTTTCCTCACGATATTTTCCTTCACAGTTTTGAAAGTAGTGGTGTTGAATTTAAATACACAATGTAAAGGAAAGTGTCTGCCTGAGTTCGAACTCGCCACCTACAACTCGTAAGTCCCGGCCCACAGCACTGGGCACTGCTTTTCATTTTTACTAACGAGAGTTTTTAAAAACACTAAATTGACACAAAACACCCTGGGCATGCTTGTCAATGATGAAGATATCTATATATATAAAAGGAGAACTGACTGACTGACATATCAACGCACAGCCCAAACCGCTGGGTCTAGAGATTCCATACTTGGCATGTAGGTTCCTTATGAGGTCTAGGGGTGCACTAAGAAAGGGTTTTTCGAAAGCCCACCCCTAAGAGGGTGAATGGGGGGGAGGGTGAAATTTCACGCGGACGAAGTCGCGGGCAGAAGCTAGTCAAAACTAAGTACTTACTTGCTGCACACCTTCTAGAACCCCACAACCTGATTGTAGCAGCAGCGTCAACTCTCGGTTTGTTTTCATCGGCTTGTTGGCTAATGTCAGTATAGGTTCGCATTGGAAGATATCTATACACTCGCCACTCACACCATCTGGTGTGAAGCATGATGAAGACTCTGTAATCATAACATAACATAACATCACGTCTATGTTTCCCGAAAGATTCGGCAGAGGCGTATTAGTACACCCACATTTAGCCGTCAGCCGAGCACAAATCCAGGCAGTCATCAAGAACTGAATAACACTTTGCCCGATCTGAGAACTGAACCCAGGACCTCAACTCAACGATCACACGTACGACCATAAGAACAACAAGGTAGTTGGACTGGATAATCATTTTCGAAATCACTAACCTAACCTAAACCTTTAACTCCCTCAATTAAATGTTAATAAGTTTAACGTGTTTACACACAAGCAACTTCAACCTAAAGATACTCATGTTAACATAAGGGGGCATTCATTAATTACGTGAGGCGTTTAGGGGGTACGGGGTCAAGCCGATTCTCACCTAATCTCACGTGGGGGAGAGGGGAGTTCCTGGCAAGTATCACGTAATTTTTTTTCCCGCAAGAAACAGTGTAAAATTGCGAGAAAACTGTTTTTTTTTTAATGAATCTAACGCACCGAAGCATAGATTAACGTATTTACACTGAAAATACGCATTTTGAACAATCTCACGTGAGATTAGAGGGAGGGGGGAAGGGTCGAGCCAAATCTCACGATATCTCACTAAGGGGGGAGGGGAGGACCAAAAATCGCCAAAATTACCTCACGTAATAATAATTAATGGACGCCCCCTGCCACGTATCTAAACAGTTTCCGTAAGTAAATAATTAATTTAAAAAAAAAACAAAAGAAGTCTTACGTCCATACACAAGCCCTACACTCATCGTAACAACAGCAACCATTATTAAAAACATTTTGTGAGAAATATAATAAGTTACACTTGATCTTGCACTGAACCCGTCAGAGTCAGCTCGTCGTCTGATCAGCTCGATTCAACGGTCAGACACCAACTGGCAGCTTTACGACGTGCTTACTGAAAATGTATTTAGCAGTGTCTGGAGGAAAAAAATTGAGAACCGGTACCTATCTATTCTTTGCTAATAATTTTCATGGTGAATATTTTTATCTTGAACTTACTAGCATCGTCAGCGTTGGACCAATTCCATGTGGTCAAAAGGACATTCCTTCAGTTTACACCAATGTATACGAATAACTTGATTGATTGTTGTGTAATTTATTTATTTTATTACTTTCTTTATAAGGCTGACACTCCCTCGAGCAGAGCGAAAGATTCCGAACCGGAACCGGCGCTTTTCGGATTAACAGACATAAGGGACCTTTTAGTGAATATTTTTTATCCATTTCGTCTTGGTGGTGTCAGCTAGATCATTAATCAAAACTTTATGTGTAGTCATCAGTAGTATAGTATAAGTCTCATAATAGACTTACCAGTGAGTCAAATGATTATTAAATTATAGAACTAAAGGTCAACCGGTTTTCATTTGTATTCTATTTTGATTTGCATTATAATATGTAGATTTAAAAAATATAATTAATTAAAAACCCGTCTGCAATTAAAAAGTTCAAAACAAGATCACTTTTGGCAGTTATTTAATTGTGGGCTGCATCGTTACATAGCGGACCGCTCGCTGTAACCAAGTATCAATCAAATCAATTAATTATTTTGCAAATTGACTGCCATCTTAAATTGCTCGCATATTCAAATCAAAACTGTATTTCTTTGACAGTTGTATAAAATGGCTCTCCCGGCAAATTGACGTAAGTACATGGTCTTACCTTATTGTGTTATTTAGTTATTTAATGAGACGTAAACAAATTATTTTGACGGTACCTATACGAGGGAATGCTCTACGTCTAATAAAATCGTATCTAAGTGGACGTCTCCAGTATACAGAAATCTCTAAAATATGCGTCAAATCAAAACGTGAGGTTAAATATTTACCTGGTCCTAGGGAAATTAAATATGGCGTTCCGCAGGGCGGCGTTCTAGGGCCATTATTATTCTTACTGTATATAAATGATCTACCCCGACACATCCCATACCCTTGTGTGTTATTCGCCGATGACAGTACTATCCTAATAGACTGCCTCAACAAAGAGCTTTATGAAGATGAAATAAAAAAATCTCTAAAATTAGAGGAAAGTCACCAAATATGGAATACCATTTTGTTTTTGGGATATAAAAAAAAAACTTCATATAAATTAAAACAGTTTAATGTTTTTACTAATCAGTCATACATTTATATGTAGTAATTAACAGCCTTTAATCAAATATATTAGTTATCAAATTAAAATCTAACACAAAATACAAAATCACAAATGAGTAACCAAATATGGAATAGGTACCCATATATGGAATATAAGCATAAATCAACATAACAATAACAAAAATGGACATTAATATCTTTGAGATCAATTAAATGAATATAACATATTGTGATAAATGAAAGAAGTTACATAATTACTTGCAAAATTCACAGATCCAAGTATCAAACTCTGGACCAGTATCAACCTTTGCTGTGCCCGACAGGGTCCATAATTGATTCAATGTTTTAACATACCAACTATGTACACATTATGGAATGCAATAAAGTATTCAGTATTGAGACCAGCACAATCATAATGTGCCCAGAGCCCACTGTCCATATTTGGATTTTTATACTAGTTCAAACTCTTCTAAATATTTTTTCAAGTCACAATATTTAAATGACAAAAGATCACAAAATGGTGAAATAAACATAATACCGATATACTAAATAGTATAACACTTATGTATACAAACATAACAGCTGGTAATACTCATTTATTAATTAACCTTTAAAATTTTCTGCACGACAACAAAACAAAACACGCCTGCCACACGTGACGCGTTCGCGCAACTGACTCGATGGTGTGAGTGCGGTAGTTAGTAGACCGAATGAAACAGAAGATGGTCGAGTGTTGCGTTTCATACTTATAGTCTTAGAGAAATGAAGAAATTCCATATTAGGATACTATTTCATATTTGGTGACTTTCCTCTAATAATAAACTGGCTCTACAATAATAACAAATTATCATAAACCTCAATAAAACAAACATAATGCATTTCTATCAAAAAATTAAAGGACAAACTATTGATAGCGTTAACGTGGCTAAATTCTTGGGTATATTAATTGACAGTCAATTAACCTGGAAACCGCAGGCTGAAGAAGTTTGCAAAAGATTAAGCACGTCTGCGTATGCTCTCTTCAACCTGTCCAAGAAAGTTAACATTGATACATTAATAATAATAATAATAACCCCATCGCCGTATCTCTACGTTGACGTCGTAGTGGGGCTTGCGCGCTCCGAACTCTGGGCCTGTGCCGGAAAATTTTACTTTCCGGAATGGGTCTAAGGTGAGGAGCCAGACCAAGAGAGATACAGAAACCTGCAGGGCAGCATGTGGCGAGCTGTTGGGCAGTAGCGACCCCACGGACCCTATCTCCCGGGAGAAGTCTTGTTCCTCACCTCTGGCTTGCCTTTATTGGCCGGCTGGAGTGAACAATGACGAGGAACAGAGCTCCCACCTCATTCTTGCCTTTATTGGCCGGCTTGAGTGGAGATTCGCAAGAGCAAACGTGCTCGGAGGAAGGAAGTATTCCAGTAAGATGCTGGTAGGGATCTTGACCGTACTTCCGGGATTGTCCTGATAGCCGTGGAATACCTCTCCACTCCTCATAAGCACCTCAGGACATGTTGCCCCCTTGTCGCTACGTCACTATGTACTAGCGACCGTTTCCGGGAGCCCATTATTGAGTGTGCAAGTCACCCCCTGCCATTTTATTCGTGTATATATAAAACATTGATCAGGCAGGGGTCATAGTTCTTCCATAGTTCTTGGTAACCAGTCCACTTTAGCCACCCAAACCCATAGTCAAACTTTTTATTTTTCCATATCCCGCAATAGTCCTACACGAACCGGGGGTTATCCTTGGGTGCACTTGCATAGTGCATACAGGGATAATCGTCGGTTGGTGCCACATTTCATTAAAATTTCCTAAGGGGCCTCTGCGAGTTGGCTTCGGCCCCTAGTACGCCTTCCAAAGGACCGGGATCCCATGGTCCCGAGATATGTAAAATCATAAAATAATAACAATAATAATCATTTTATTATCAGGCAGCTAAGGCCCATAGATAAAATACACAACATAATCTTATACTATAATAAACTAATACATATTAAAAACCTTAAAGCTATGACTATACACGTAACGTGGTCGGCGTCGTGTTTCGCTGCGTGCTGTCGCGTAACCGTCCTCGGAAACGTCGATATACGACACCTTTCGGCCAAAAGTCCTCTTTCAGGCAGGTCTGTAGATGTTGGGTTGGAACTCGTACCACGAATGACTTAAAGTTGATGTTGTGGCGCGATTCCAACCTTTCGACCCTCAGAGTCCAGTTGGTCTTCACCTTCAAATACTGCACGACTTCCTCAGTTGTTGTTTTAATGGTTGCATATCACGGTTTGGTGGTCTCTGTTCTAAGGTTTGGTGTAGTATTCTGGGGTAATTGTTAAAGCTCAAAAACGGTGCATAAGATCCATTTTCAATCTCAAGGTTACAGATAGTTGCATTCCTTTTTTCAAGAAACATAAAATACTAACTTTTCCTAGTATATACATTCTCGAAGTAGCTATATTCGTTAAAACTAACAAGCATCTATTTCCTGCATTAAATGATACCAGGATGCGAACTACTGCCATGAGATCAAAATATCAGAGTCTGGTAGATATAACACTGCTTTGCTTAAAAAAAACATTATTGGTATGGCACCTATTATATTTAACAAATTGCCAAATTGTATTAAGGATCAGCCCTTAATAAAATTCAAGAAACTCCTGTCGTCGTTGCTGACAGAGAAATGTTATTACTCTGTTACCGATTTTATAAATGATGAATTATTGTAATTACTAATTTATCTCATTTATTATTATTATGTAAATAATTTTAGACTTCGCTGATCCATGATCTCATTTTGAATTTAAGTATGTACCTAGTTTCTAAATTATCTGTAAGTTAACCACTATATTTTTGTATGCCAACCATTGACATACTTTTCTACCTCAATGATGCCAACAGCAAGAAGCTTATAGATAAAAGTGGAGGCAACACTCTGAATACCTATCTGAAGACGACTGTGGTCGGACACTCTCTTTCTAAATACACACATAAGAACGAGACAGTGATATGTGCTTTCTTTGTCATATGTATGTATTTAGAAAGAGAGCGTCAGCCCACAGTCGGTTTCACTTAGGTATTAAGAGTGTTGTCTCCATTTTTACCTACATATAAGCTTCTTGGCCAACAGGCAAAATGTACTGGGAATATATCTGAAACTAACACCATTATTGTAACACCTGCATTCTATAAAAATAAAGAAATTATTATTATAACGCAAAACGCATAGATGTTGCAAGATGGTCACAAACGCTTGTAACACGATTTTTATTAGTAAGTTGTTACTAAAATCGTTGTTTTTTTTAGTGTCCTCTCTTTTACATCACTAGAGCTGTCAATGTGACAGTGACGTACGAGTGACTGACGTCAAGGCATGACGTGAAACTTGAAAAGGGCATCAAGCTGTATCGGCTTTCGTACCTATTCCAAACGTTTTCTATGCAAATAATTTGAATGTGTGAAATTGTGTGATTATTATTTCAGTAGTTATGATTCAAGAAGTGTGAAATGCCGAAATCGAAAGTATTTAACACGGAAGGCATACAAGCCGGCTGCATTTACCGGATAGACCTTATAAACTTTGTGTAAGTAAATTACTTTTCGCGCGCAATCCAAGTATTAGATTTGAAATTGTTTAAAATATTCGTTTTTTTTTGCGTATCTTTAGCTAAGATTACTGTAATATGAGTTGCTTTTTGTGCTATCCATCAATAATTTTTTTTAAAACAATTAAAATAACGTTTTATTTTGTGAGTCATGTCGCGACAAGTTTGTAGCCAGCTATTAATATTGTTGGTTTATCTACTTAGTTCTCTTGCCTTTGCAAGTGAACTAAATAAGTAGTAGTTAGTAGTTTATAATGCTTTTAGTTTTGAATAGTAAGTATTTAGCCTACTTAAATCTACCTATAGGTACTAATCAAGGAATTCAGCTACTGCTGAACAGAAGTCACAAACCCAAATTATTGCTGTTACTTGTTCTTGGAAGTTAATTTGTAATATTGTACTCTTTGTACCTAAGCCTCTAAGAATTTCTTATTCCTACTACAGTGGTGGCCCAGTGGTAACGACCCTGACTTAAGAGTTGTAGGTTGTGGGTTCGAACCCAGGCAGTCGTTTTAAATTTCGTAAATAAATTCATCAGTACTGCTTTCAAAATGGTGAAGGAAAACGATTGAGTGTGAAAGTGGCATTTCCTAAAACCAAAAATTGTGTATTCTACCAACCTGTACTTACACGAGGTGGATTACAGGCCACTCCCTTTGATATCAACATTAGACTTTCCTTATGTATTAAATGGATCTAGTAGACTAACTAGATCCATTTAATACATAAGGAAAAGTATGAAAATAAACAATATGTAGGTAACTAGCATACGTACTAGAACTAATGTACCCAAGTAGGCTGCAGCAAGGATGATCTCCACAAGTGCGGGTTCATGGAAGGCTCAGACCTCCGGTGTGTATGCGGTGTCTCTCCACAGACAATGGCTTACCTCCCATCTTGCACTGCATGCCCTGTCACCTGTACACGTGAGGACCTAATGGCCGCATCAGCGAATGGTATCCACGTTGTAGAATTTTGGCCCAAACAAATTAAAAATACTGTTTATTTTTTCTATTTTTGTCATCAACGCTATGAAGAAGAAGACACATATTTAACACAGAATAATGCTTTTATTAACTTTCACAATCAATCAAGGTGATTTTAAACTCGAACACATGCTTAAAATGATTAACAAGCCTTGATTGGCCACTTTAGGGTAAGTACAGAAACTTAATCCACACATAGGTAATCTCATTCTAATGTCTAACGCCATACATAAATGTTTTTTTAAAACAGTTGTTTAACCCAGTTGTTACTGAAACATTTTTTTCCAGGAAAGCCAGGAAAATGTGGTCTTTTAAAAGGCCCGTCGCAATATAGGGGTTGTATGTATGTTGTACATATGTGTTTTTGGCTCTTTTAAAAGGACCGTTGCAGTATCGTGGTTAATTATTGCTTTGTGTTAGGATAGAGTTTAGGTTACTTACTTTGTTTAATATGTCAGGCAAACAGTTTATTAATGATGACTGTGTCTCATCATCTTCCTGCCCTTAATGCCCTTGTCCTTTGCGACTTGTGGTCAACGCAACACATTTTCTTCTTCCATTCTCCCCTGTCAACCATTAGGCTATCATTCAATCCCTTCTATTTCATATCAATCTTTAACAGAATCCATCCATATTTTCTTTGGCCTTCTACTCCCTCTCCATTCATTCACATTTATATTCATCACTCTTAGTCACAAACGTTTCTAGCACATGTAAATTTTTATCGCGGACTGGATTTTGAACTCTCAGTGTTGAGCCAAGCATTGAGAATCGAACAGAGCCCACCCTGGCGCCTCAAAAATACAAACGGTTGGATTTTCAACCCTCGGGGTTGGGTTGAAACTCAGGTGCGCGAAAAAAATCGCCCGTGCGAACCTCGGGTAGAAATGTGATGATTCGATTTGATTTGTTGATATTTATTATATTTCTTAGCCTTTCTGGTATAACCAATGAAATACCTCTGCCTCTCCCTTTTAGGAATGGGTGTTATGTTACAATGTTGAAGCTAGGGAAGTAAATATGAGTCATACTGATTACTCATTCATTCATAAGGAATTGTTTACTTGAAATTTGACACAATAAAATTAAGAGTTGATATTTTAATCTAATCAAAATATTTTTGTAATCATATTAGTTTAATATCTTGGAGGGGCCCGTGGCTAAATAATAACAGCCGCACAGGTCGATCGATCAGGTTAAGCTACGCTTGCCGCGGTTGGTCTGTGGATGGGTGAACCATCTTTACATACCGAGACCCCTCCGTGCCTCGGAAAGTACGTTAAGCCGTTGGTCCCGGCTGTCATTCGTGGATCTTTGACAGTCGTTACGGGTCGTCAGAAGCCCGAATGTCTGAGAACCAGTCTTACCAAGGGGTATCGTATTTACCCAATAACTGGGTTGTGGAGGTCAGATAGGCGGTCGCTCCATGTAAAATACTGGTATTCAGCTGCATCCGGTTAGACTGGAAGCCGACCCCAACATAGTTGGGAAAAGGCTAGGCAGATGATGATGATGATTAGTTTAATATCTTGATTTTTGTGATCTTATGACACAGCAATATGATCTCTTAATTTGAGCAAAGCTTTGTCCGAAAAGGAGTAATACATAGTGGACTGCCTTGGCAGTCTAATAATAGTGGTTGAACATCGGTTCCTGGGTTCAACCCCCAGATTAGCCAATGTTTAATTGGGGTTTTCCATTAGCTACAGCCCGATTCAAACTATATGGCGGCCCGGAACATGAGGCAAATCGCAGCGCAGTAACAAATTCAACTGTCAGAGGGCATGACGGGTGAGGTACTGCATTGTGAGTAGCGCACTTCAGAGCTGCCATAAAATTTGAATCGGGCTGAAATTTCTGTGTCTGGCTGATGGCAATCCTATGCCTTCTAGGTATATAGGCATGATGTAATGTTTTTTTTTGTTTTGTTTTGTTTGCCTGTAATGTCCCGGGTTTCGGGCTAAGGCCACTTCTCATAGAGAGAAGGATTGATCTTGATCACCACGTTGGCTCAGTGCGGGTTGGTGATTTCAGACCGAAGTCCAGGGTTTCCCCACGGTGTTTCCCTTCACCGTCAGTCAGTTTTTTTTTTTTTTTTTTTTTTTTTTTTTTTTTTTTTTTTTTTTTTTTTTTTTTTTTTTTTTGTTAGCCTATAGTGTCCCACTGCTGGGCAAAGGCCTCCCCCAAATCCTTCCAGGAACTCTTTTCCCGTCAGTTATTTATGTTTATTTATTTATAGCCTTTTTTCATGGTTGTAATTAATATCATGTTGTGTTCGATATTAGAGGGGCAATTCTTGTAATTTTAAGAACATTCACAGTCTAATCTCTGTCTCATTCTGTCAAAAATATCTCTTAATTTCCCTACATTTTTGACAAGTTTTTGAAATTGATTGTCGCTGGGATGAGATTGAGACTAGATTTTGAACGTTTTTAATTACGGGAATTGGCCTTCAGTTCTAGGTCTTCGTGTACCCTTTGGCAAGGGCCCCTTCAACCCCTTCCAATTCTCCCTGTTCCGATGTAATGTTATGTTATGTTATTTGTATTTCAGAACTTACAAAAAGGTGGAACTATACCCTAGTTCATCTTTAAACTTAATAATTGGACCAAATGGCACCGGAAAGTCCACATTTGTATGTGCCATCATTCTTGGATTATGCGGCAAGCCCAGTGTCATTGGACGCGCTAAGAAAGTAAGTATCCATTTTATTTAACCCATTAAGGCTTTCTTGCACCACTATACTCATTAACTCCTTTATTTATAAACGTCACTTAAACATAACTGGCGAAATGTGGATGTTCTTTAGTACACCCATATTTCGCCGGATGCGTAACGAAGCTTGCTGCTTGCCGAAGGTTATAACGTCAAAAATGTATGTTTAAACGCTTGCTATTCATTACTTAAAGCCCTAAATCACATTAATATTATAAAGCCGAAAGTTTGTGTGTGTGTTTATATGTTTGTTACTTCTTCACGCTCAAGCGGCTGGACCAATTTTGATAAAATTTTGTATAGAGGTAGCTGACACCCTGGATTAACATATAGGCTACTTTTTATCCCGATATTCCCACGGGATCGACATTTACGCGGATATAACCGCGGGGCGCAGCTAATGTGTTTATAATTCTGTCTCTGTCATCTTCGGAGCAGTGGTGGCCCAGTGGTAACGGCCGCGACTTACGAGTTGTAGGTCGTAGGTTCGAACCCAGCCAGTCGCTTCATCATCATTTCAGCCGAAAGACGTCCACCGCTGGATATAGGCCTCCCCCAAGCACCTCCACTTTGACCGGTTCAACGGGTTCCTGCGGCCTTCACAAGATCGTCGGTGCAACTTGTGGGAAGTGACAGTCGCTTTACTTTGTGTAAATTATTTCAGCACCACTGCTCTCAAAACGCGCGAAGGAAAACATCGTGAGGAAACCCGCATGTCCTAGAACCAAAAATTCAAAGATATGTGACATCTACCAACCCGCACTGGGTCCGCGTGCCTATCTGATCGCCACAACCCTGACTTCTTATAATAGGGTAAAAATCTTTTCTTTCTAGATATCAGAATATGTCCGGAGTGGCTGTGAGACCTCCAAAATCGAGATAGAGCTGTACCGTAATCCGGGGGACCGAAATGTCATTATCACAAGAGAATTTGACACTAGTGATGCGACAGCATGGCTTATCGATGGAAAGTCGGCCCGGGAGAAGCAAGTGCAAGAGCTTATAGCGTCAATGAATATACAGGTAAGAGTACCCATACAACCCAACAGTAAAAACAGGAAAAACAGTAAGTGTAATGTTGGGACAAAAACTAGACAGCAAGTATGCGCGCGCGTCGACGACCGTGTTCGGTATTGGAGTCTTGAAGTGAGGTGCGGGCGGCGGCCAGCCCGCTGTCGCGGTGTCGTCACGCGCCGCGCCCTTCGCGCGTCCCCTGGCGCGGACTAAGATTCACACCTTGTCTGCGTGAACACGGATGCCGTCATCTACAATATCCTAACTAATATTATAAATGCGAAAGTAACTCTGTCTGTCTGTCTTTTCTTCACGCCTAAACTACTGAACCGATTTGTGTGAAATTTGGTACAGGGTAAGTGTGAACCCCAACAAAGGAGATAGGCTACTTTTTATTCGACTTCGACTTCGTCTGCGTCCGCGATAACCGACATATACGCGGACGAAGTCGCGGGCAAAAGCTAGTTTTATACATAATTTTATAATGTACGACAAATCAAATCAATGGCCACTTCATTGTAACAAATAAGGCTCCATACACACTATGTCGTAACGAATTTTGTCGATCGACGACTGTCATTACTTTATAAGTTTTTCTAGTCTTCTTATTTTCTGCTTTTTATTGGTATTGGATCGTGACAAAAGAAAGAAAGAAAAAAACAAACACTTGACAGAAGTGAAACTTAAATTTTAAAAAAGAATAAGAGAGATTTTGTGTGAGTTATATCTTTCTTCTCACTCATGTAACGAAATGTGCCTAAACGTGACGCGTCCTTGAAACACTCAATTGTAGTCCAATTATCGAATCGCCGCCGCCTAAGAAGTTTCACTTCAAAAACACTGGTCGACTATACAAGAGTGAGGATGGGACTTCGTCGCGCAAACTTCAACCATTAATTTAGCACATGATTATAAACACCCTGGCGTAGAAATTTTTCATCATTTATCAAAAGAAATTAGCTGTTTCATAGAAAAGTGCAATACGGTCAAAATGTATGGGACGGCAATTTTTTTTTAAATAAACGACGAAAAATTTCAACCCAGGGGCGTCCAGAATCATATTATATACTTAATCCATGGTAACAGGTTAGGCGTCTATGTCCCTGCCACCATGTATCTTTCCTTCCTTCCTTCGTGTCCTTTTTCTTTCTTTCTGTATGTCGTCACGACACAGTGTGTACAGTGCCTTAATCTACGCAAACACGTGCAATACATTGCTCAACTCGTATTATCAGCAAGGATGCAAAGCGGATATTATGTAGCTATCAGTCAAATATGACGCATATGCTCATAAAGACTATTACAATAATGCGCGTAGATGCATGCATCTATGCGCATTAGGAAATCATGATTTCCTCGTTGAAATTGATTGGTATAAAAATCAATTTTAGTCTGTGTTATCGTAGACTCGAATACCACTGGACCTTAAATGTATGAGAATATGCGTCATATTTGATTGATATCGTCACAAGATTTGAGCCTAACGTAGAAAGCTTTGCCTGTTATTTTTAAGTCCCATGTAAAAGAAGGCAAGGCTATTGCCATAGGTACACTGGGCATAATCCCTGACTCGGGCTTCCACTGAGGATTTTTCAAAAGAAGAACCGAAAAGCAATTTGCTTGATATGGAAATCGAATCCAGTCGATCTATTCTGTAAAAGCCTCACCGTGAAAGCTTGAACCGCTCACTTCACCTATGTTTATATTGGTGAGACTTTTACAGAATTGATCGGTTGGACTTCAAGTTCTGCTGCCGCGCTTGCGACCTCTAGTCCAATGAGGCATTACCCTAAGTACTGCGTTCACAATAAAAAGGTCCAATTTATGTGATTTGGAAAAAAAAACAACCTTAATACCTACAAATAAATTTCAGTTTCTACTACGACTTCAGTTCGTACTATTTTTATGACATTTTCGATAGTGCAATCAACCATATCTGTGGTAGGTAACAATTTGACTTTAACAACGCCTTTCACAAAAAAAATAGCAGTAAGAGCTGTTCTCGCAGTGCAAGTGTTACCACTGAATGGTTGACTGGCCTAGTCATTCTCAAATCAACTTAATATACATGTGTGTAAAGTTGACATTTGTTTATAAGGAAATAATGTCAATTGGAAACATATTTGCATTGAATAGACTTTACTTATGTTATAATAATATCTGACACATCTAATTTAACCCCTCTAGGTAGACAACCTCTGCCAACTTCTACCACAAGATCGAGTCCAGGACTTCTCAAAAATGGATCCCCAGCAGCTATTGCGAAGTACCCTCGCCGCAGTAGGTGGGCAAGAGAGTGTCTGTCAGCTAGACGAGCTGATCCAATGTCGGTCAGAGCAAAGAGGACTGTCCAGCAAGCTGCAGACTAACGCCCAGGTTATGGAGGAAGCTAAACGGTTGAATGAGAGGTATGTGGCATGCCCATGGTAGCAATTTCAAATTCGATGGCCCTTTAGATTAACAAAAAACAGTTTTTTTTTTTTGAACGAATTTCTGGTTAAGGTAGAAATCGTCACGTAACGAAAAAGCGTTATGGTTATGGGGGCATATCCATGCGACTTTTTATCATATGTAATGAAAGAGACAGAGAGAGATAGTTTTTTTATGATTTTCGAGGGTGCAGAAACCGATAGTGAGGACAAAATCCAAGATGAAGGCTGTAAAAATGTACCTATAAATTTTCGTCATTTTGAAATTTTTGCAGCCGCCATATTGGATTTTCATTTTGAACTTCGTTCCTGTTGGGGCTATTTGCTGTTCTCTGGACGCTGTTAACGTGTACACCTACGTTTTTTTTACATGGTTCTGACATGTTTATAAATTCAATGTTAATGATGTAATATTTTGTAACAATATAATTTAAAAGAATGCCCATAGTTTCTTGGATAGGCACCTACTACGCTTTGGAATGGGCAACTAGTTTCATATTTCTAACCGATCGACTCCTTGACAATTCAAAAGTGCTTTTAAACGGTTTAATTAAAATACATGCTTTGAGTTTGACTATATACAAAATCAAAAGTCATTTATTCAAATTAGGCTGAGAATAGACAGTTTTGGAACGTCAAAATTACATAAGAAAGTACCTTCAGCTGGACCACAGGCTGGATGAAGAAGTGGCACAACAAATGCCCCAGCACCAAAAACATCGACCCATCAAAATCGGCACAGTCAAATAGTACTTAAACACGTCGTAAGCACAATCTGACTCACATTTAAAACGTTAAAATATTATTAGAAGTGAGTCGTAATGTTATAGCAATATGGGTGGCTTTTGTGAACTGCTGGTGGTTGTATCAACTGTAAAATATATTCGTATCAAAGTATAGACACGGCAAGATAATATTTCCGTGGTATAGACGTTATTCGAGTATGAGTGTTATAGTCCGCGCGGAACTAGTTGGCCGCTGAGGTGGGGACAGGGGTGAGGCGGCGGTTCGCAACGCACGTACTGAGTAATGCCCCCCCCTCCGTCCCACCGCGAGCATACCTAAGGCGCGGCCAACTAGTTCCGCGCGGACTATAATACGTGATGTATCTAGTGTTTTGTTAATCTAAAGCCGGCCCCAATTTGTTTTTTTTTGTGTTATATCCCCAGCTTAACCGTACCGTCGCCGTGTCCGCCAATGGAAAATGAGGCTTATTACAAATTAGTAGAATAACTTCTTTGTAGCATGGATTGGCCCCTTTAATCTTCGAGTTCTATGGACTAATACGGTGGAAAAATACATAATCACAATAAAAACGTTAAATTATTTACGTCAACGTCTGTCGCAGCGGCGATCATTAAACGTGGAAGCGAGATGAGACGAGAGTTCCAAGGAATCCCGTACTAATCATTCGCTGTCCTACTCACAAGTCTTATGACCTCGACTTCCACGAATCTTGGCAGCAACTGTAAAATACTATTCATTCAATTTCTTCCAGGCTTAAAGTAGTAATAGACTCAATGAAGCAAAGGAAAGAGATAGAGAAACAAATAGAGATTTGTGAGAAAAAGAAATTGTGGCTTGAGTACCAAGATTTAAGAGAGAAAGTCGTGGAGTATTCAAACGATAAGAAAAAAGCGGTCAATATAGTGAAGAGTCATACAACTAAGGTAGAACCTTTGCAACGAGTGATACAGAACGCTAAAACTACTATCGGCAAGGTGGAACAACAGAAATTGGCTGCTGTAAGTACTTATAACTATTCTAATTGCCTTCATAAGACGGTTTGCACGACACATTGCACCAAGTGTGCAAAAGAATATTTAGTTGTTTTTTTTGTGGAAAGTGATTTTTTATAATATCATTCATTTTTTAAATAACACTGTTATATGAATACGTATAAAATGTAAATTGATTTCGTCGTGCAAAGGTTCTAAGTCACCGCGTCGTGGAAAGTTTTGCATGACGTGACCGCTTCAAACTCGCTGATACTGTGTATTATTAAAATATTAATTCTGTAAAATAAATAATATGAAAATAATTCCATACTAACTTTTGCCACTGGCTTCGCCCACGTGAAATTTGGGAATAATCAAACATCCAAAAATACATACCCTCATATTCTCCTTACAGAACAGAAAAATCTACGCTCTCAAAGATCAAGCGAAAGAGACTATTAACGCGGTTCGCACTCAAGAGTTCAAACTGAAGGAGATCGAGGGTTCTTATCAAGAGAAGTTAGAACGGCATAGGAACAGAGAGAGAGAGTTGCAAGAGGCTAAGGCTAAGCTAGACAAACTAATCATGGATAAAAGCAGATTAGTGGAGAAAGTTGGAGATGGTGAGCTAATATTTATGTTTTGAATTTTGAACTATATTCCAATTACAGTTAAGGAGGATGCGCTAGGTAGCCCGCGAAATTCAAAGGACATTGACCCGCGAAATTCAAAGGACTTTGACCCGCGAAATTTAAAGGACTTTGAACCGCGAAATTCAATGGACTTTGAAGATCCATGGCATACCTACCGGTCCGCCATTTTGATTTTTCTTCAAAATGGCGGCCTCGCATGAAACCTGTGTACATCGATAGCTGACATTAATGCACCAAACTCCATAAAGTGTCAGGTTTTCGAGATATTAACGTTCAAAGTTAATCATGTGACATCCATAATTTCTGAACTTGCGTACATCTTATTGCTTAGATGTTTGAAATAATCGCTTTGAAAGTAATCACACCAATATTATAAAGGCGAAAGTTTGTGAGTGTGTTTGTATGTTTGTTACTTTCACGTAAAAACTGCTGAAAGGATTTGTATGAAATTTGGCACACACATCTATACATATAATAAAATCGTAGGAAAGTCAAAACTGTACATTGAATATTTTTTTAAAAGAATACTTGGGGCGTGATCTACAATCGATTTCGAAGCCGAAAATATAGTTTTTAGAATTTTTGTCTGTTTGTCTGATTGTCTGTATGTATGTCCGGGCTAATCTCAAAAAGTGCTGCATGGATTTACATCAAATTTTGCATGAATATTACTAAGAGGTCGGGTCAACATATAGGCTACATATCATCATGCTATCACCTACGGGGGAGGAGCTGTGAATCTTTATTTTCCTTACGCATTCTGTGACAGCGTGTAATCTAACGACGCATATTTAAATGTTGTTTTTGAGTAAGCCATGCTATTATCTAGCTTTACACTATAAAAACTACGCCATTTAAGTAACTTGGGCATAGAAACATAGTTTAATGAATGTTAGTAGTACAAAGAAAATTTAGAAGCAGCGCCATCTATGAGATTTCATAAAAATCAAATCAAGTTACATGTTAACACTTTTTGGAAATTAATAATTTAAATTTGATCATGTTCGCGAGGTTAGTAGTTAGTTATTCTTAAAATTCATAGATGGTAATGTGCATTTTCTTCATAAAAGTTGTATCGTATAGTTCGTTTTGACAAATTCAAGGTCCAACAAAACCCTCAAAATCTTGAGCAGAGTTGAGGAAGACAATAAAAAAAAATGCGGTGTTAAGTATTACAAAAAAGTTATGTTCATTGATGATGATCATTTCTTCATCAATTTCATGTTGTTAGTACAAAGTAAACATTGACTGTTAATACTTTTGTTCGGTATTTATCTGTGTGATTATTGCTTGGTAATTAATATATTTTCATGTCGTATACCTAATTATAAACTTAAATGTGATGTAAAACGTCACCTTCTCGACGGTGACCAAAATTGGGATGACACCCTCGCGGAGGCGAGCGTCAGTGAGAGTCCCAGCCGCATGCGTCATCTGTTTGCCGTCATCTTGGTGTTTTGCGGAGTCGCGAACTCGGTAGTTTTGTGGGAGAAGTATCGCCATCATCTGTCTGAAGATTTTCTACGAGCTTTGAGGCGTGCTACTGGAGACGAAGTCGAAGTAACTAATGAACGCGTGCTGAACACCCGTCTCAGTTCACTTCAAGATGTGGTCATTTCTATCGGCGGCAATCCACTGATCGAATACGGGTTACCAGCTCCCCAATCATCACCGCATCAAGACCGTGGAAATCGGGAGTACTATAACGCTGAGACAAATTATGATCCGGGCGAAATGACTACCATACGAAATGACCATGTCGCTTTGTTCTCTTCAGAGCAAAAACAAATTTATGGCACCGTCCTTGAAAGCGTTGGCCAAAACCAGGGTAAAATGTTTTTCTTGGATGCTCCTGGTGGAACAGGAAAAACATTTGTTACCACTGGCATACTTGCAGAGGTCAGTAGGCAAGGCAAAATTGCTATTGCTGTAGCTTCGTCGGGAATCGCTGCCACACTGCATCCGAGTGGCAAGACAGCACATGCCATGTTTAAAATTCCCATCGATTTAGAGAGCGCCGAAACGCCTGTTTGTGGTGTGTCACGTAACAGCGATAAGGGACACGTGCTCAAGGATTGCTCTCTGATCGTATGGGATGAGTGTACGATGGCCAATAGGAAGGCAGTTGAGGCCGTGGACAGAATCCTGCAGGACAAGTGCAGGAACGAACATTTGATGGGTGGTGTCACAGTACTGTTCAGTGGCGATTTCCGGCAAAAGCTTCCCGTGGTGACACGGGAATCGAGGGCTGACGAGGTGAATGCTTCGTTGAAACGATCTACGTTGTGGTCACAAGTTCGTACGCTGCGCTTGACCATTAATATGAGAGCTCGACTCGGCGGCAATGCACGTGCTCAAGAATTCTCCGATGTCCTTCTAAGTCTTGGTGAAGGCACTCTACCAGAAGAGAGAGGTGGACAGGTGGTGCTTCCAGAATCTCTCGGTAGAGTGGTATCCAGCTTAGAAGAACTCATTCGCTGTGTGTACATCAGTCGTATACCGCACCAGCAGAATTCTTGGGTGTGTGAGCGGGCCATTTTGACGCCCAAAAATGATCAGGCTGCAGCAATTAACGAATGCATTCTCTCGGAAATTGAGGGGAATGAATGGTCTACACCTCGATAAACACTGTTATCGAGCAAGATGACGCCACACATTATCCCGTGGGATTTCTGAACTCTCTGTCAGCAAGTTGACTTCCAGCGCATACCATCAAGCTTATGGTCGGCCCGATTATGCTTCTTCGGAACCTATCTCCTCCGAAGTTTTGTAACGGGACCCGCCTTAAAGTCATCTCGCTCCACAGACACACCATTGAGGCGGAAATTCTTACGGGTTGTGGCGTCGGCGAGGCAGTATTTATACCACGCATTCCCCTCATACCTCATAACTTCCCGTTCCAGTTCAAGCGCGTACAGTTCCCCGTGAGTGTTTGCTTCGCGATGACCATCAATAAGTCGCAGGGGAAGACACTGAGGGCAGCGGGTGTCGACCTCAGGACGATTTGCTTCTCACACGCAATTGTACGTCGCTTGCTCCCGCGTCACCAGTCCTGACTCTCTTTACATTTTGGCTCCTGGCAGCATAACTACCAACGTAGTTTATAGGAAAGTGTTATAAGGTATGATACCTTTGCACGTATTTTTACTCTTTTGTGTCCTGGAATGTATTCCTGAATTATTTTATCTATTTCCTTCAGTCACATCTTATGACTGAACTCAGCAGGATTCCCATATAACTCTCTTCACTTGCTTCACTTGCAAAAAAAACTTATTTTTTAAAAGTTGTTTACTTATAATGCTATAGCGACACTGCCAATCTTGGGTATTTTTGGTGCTGTAGAGCCTTCACGCAGACGACGTCGCGGGCAGCAGCTAGTAGTTTATAACCAGGATTAGCACATAGGATACTTTTTATCCTGATATTTCCACGGCATCGAGATTTATGCGGGTAAAACCGCGGGCGCTGCTAGTCAATTATATAAAGTCTTCCCGAACGTATTTCGGCCATGGCGGCCAATCTCAAAGGAGACTTAGCCTTCGGCGCGGGAAATATTATAGTGCACAAGTGTGCGCGCAGACACAAGTGCACACTGTCTTCCCTCACTGATCAAAATTAAACTGAAAAAAAATATATCAAAATGGTGCGACAGTGGGTATGCCAGGCTCCATATAAAAATATAAAATCCCCTTTGTAACTTAATACAATCACCCACAGAAAAGAAAGTGAAAATGGACTTAGCGGAAATACACAAGCCCCTATCTAAAACGAATGCAGCCATTGACAATTTGAAGAAACAGAAGCTAGAAGCTCAGTACGATCTGGAGAACAACGTGATGCCTCAGATCAGGCTGTATCAGAACAGGTCAGTTTTACTTAAACCGTACGCCCTGGTTTAACTAAATGATTTTTTTTCGCGCTCTTAATTTTCAACGCTCTGCTTACCGCCGAGGGTTGAAAATCCAACAGTGTGTTTTTTTGACTCGCTGGGATGCGCTGTTTGATTCTCAAAGCTCGGCTCAACACCGAGAGTTGAAAATCCAGTGCGTGATAAAATCCCGCCGCGATATTTTTACGTCCCTGCGAACTTTGACCTTTATTTTCGGACCACAGAGAATCCACAAAAAAAAAATACATTTAACACTAAAAAACATACAGTGGGAGCTATATAGCTTTCTGCGATCTGTTCCAGTCATCTTTGGAATGGTCAGTGATTGCGTGGACGTAAAATGGGGTTGTCATTGATGCAAAATAATAAGTATATACTGGGTGAAATTAAATTAGGTAGCGAAACTCTGCAGACGTGATGGGTATCGATATCTAAACTTGATAAAACAAAAAATAAATTAATTTGATGATTTTAGTGAGGTCAGCGACCCCATTTGAATATCAGGAAAATTGTTATTGGAATTTCTCAGTAACCGATACTGGGCACAAATCCCACCTGAACGGTACCCGGTCGATGGCAATATGCTCGCCTCCTATTACATGGGATTTAAACATAACTAGTGAAGAATGGGAGTACCCTACACCTCTGCCTGACCTTCGGGTATAGAGGCGTGATGTTATGTCGTGTTTATTTCCAGAATACGTCAACTAGAAGACGTAGACAACAAACGTCTAGAAGTGCTGCGCGGTCACAGCGAGGACTGTTACAAAGCAGTGGTATGGCTCCGAGAGAACAGAGACATGTTCCAACACCCTGTACACGAACCTATGATGCTCGAGGTGTGTATCTAAAGTCTGAAAAACTTATGTATCAAATTAATAGTCTTTCAAGTTAATCAACTTTATTTTAATGGTAATTAAGTTGATTTCAGAGTGACTAGTACTATTGAAAATGTTAAAGTTGTAGCGTAAACTGAACTTTATTGTGTAGGATTTAAAGTTATTTTTCCATAAACTCGTATTTGTTTACATTTTTTGCAAATAAATTGCGAATACAGATTATATCTATTGCTAGCTTCTACCGTTCTCTTCTAAACCGTGGCCGACTTGGAAATCTCTAATTAGACTTCGAAAGTTCGAACCCAAGTCGGCCGGAGCAAAGACAATCTCCACAGATGGGGGTTCAGGGAACGGCTCAGATCTCGCGTGCGTCCCACACACTTTTTGACAGTTATTCCATACAAAAACTGTCAGACGTCAATTTTGTTCCACGAATAAAAATTATCGGTCGATTAAAAAATTAGCTCTTATCTAATATTTAGATTTGGGAAGAATTCAAGATTATTACCCAAAAACAAAATATCGATAGTTCTTTATCGATATTTCGTTCGATATATTGTGATAATCTAATCAGTCCTAGGATTTAACCAAAACTGCACAATGCTACCGGGTCACTGGACTTTCAAGGATTTTTGATTGCATTATCAATCACTAGCTTCGGCCCGCGACTTCTTCCGCGTGAAATTTCTTGTTTCCCCGACCCACCCTGTCGCATCGCATCACCTGTCCATGCTGTCAGTTGGTTTTCGCTTAGCGGTCTTTCAGATTTCTTTTTTGTTCAGCTCCTAAGGGTCATAGCATGATGTTAAAATAGCCTATAACTGCTATCAAATACAAAATATTTTACGGGCGCGGGCCGCGCGCCGACACGACACTCAGCTGTTGCTCGCCTATGAAGGCGCACGCCAAAAATAAAAGTCGTTTCCCAGCGATTATTTGTATGCAATGTTACTTAGTTTGATGTTAAGAATGCGTATAGTTGACGGCTATGTGATGGGTCTCTTTACACCCTGTATCTCCCGCGCCGAAGGCAAGTCTCTGTTGAGATTCGCTGCCACGGCCGAAATACGGTCGGGATAAAATAACTGGCGAACTCATTCAAAACAGTTTTTGGAAAGTAATCCCTTCCGTATGTCAATCTGCCTAGCCTTTTCCTAAATGTGTTGGGGTCGGCTTCCAGTCTAATCGGAAGCAATTGAATACCAGTATTTTACATGGACCGATTGCCTATCTGACCTCCAAAACCCAGTTACTGAGTAGCACGATACCCCAGACTTTCGGGCTGTAACGACTGTCGAAGATCTACGACATCTAAGACATCTTAAGAAGCTTTCCAAGGCAGAGGTAATTTAGACCTTATGTAACGTATCTTTAAAACACATTTTTCTTCCACAGATAAGATTCACAGACCCAAAATTCGCGCGCTACCTAGAATCAACAGTGGCTGGTCGTGATTTAGTCGCGTTCACGTTCGAGTCCTCAAAGGATATGAATCTGTTTCTGTCCAAAGTACGCAATGAGCTGGGACTTAGGAGGGTCAACGCGATATGCAGTCAGGGAAACACGCCCCCACGCTCGCAGAATATACAGCAGTTGAGGTATGGGTAATCACTAGGAACAAACAAAAAAAACCGGTCAAGTGCAAGTCGGACTCGCACACGAAAGTTTCCGTACCACGAGGCAAAAAATTCCGGGCGACAAGGACGGGCATCAATCAATCCAATCGACTCAGCCTATCGCAGTCTACTGCTGGACATAGGCCTCTCCCAGGCTGTGCTACATTACCCTGTCTTCTGCATCCATCCGTTCCAGCCACCTTCCTAAGGTGAATGCGCAGTGGTAGACCGCGAAATTCAAATTTTCTTACGTTTTTCGCAATTTGCAGATCAGTGTCAGGTTGTATTTTGATCAAAATTTGATTCGCGACTATAACAGGTACGTATTTACAGAATTAGAATCATTAATACATCTTTCTAAGTTAGATTTGTACCACTAAGCAGTTTTCCATAAGAGATTTGTTGTCGTGGTACAAATCTAACTTAGAAAGATGTATTAATGATTCTAATGATTATAATTCTGTAAATACGTACCTGTTATAGTCGCGAATCAAATTTTGATCAAAATACAACCTGACACTGATCTGCAAATTGCGAAAAACGTAAGAAAATTTGAATTTCGCGGTCTACCACTGCGCATTCACCTTAATGTCGATGGCCCATCGTCGCTGGAGGCGTTCCACACTACGCTTGCCTATACGCGGTCTCCACTCCAGGGCTCGTCTGCTCCATCGGCCATCGGTCCTTCAACAAACATGGCCAGCCCACTGCCACTTCAGCTTGCTTACTCTGGAAGCTATGACGGGAATAATGCCTTCCAAAAACTTTTAAACCGTGTAGCTTCTTTATACTTCCATTGATTTTACAGATTTTTTCGATCATGTCATTTTACTATGTCTTTGAAATAACATTATTTGTTCGAACATTTCTAATATTAGTCATCATACGTGTTAACAACTAGTAGTACCCGCGACTTCGTTCAGCCGTTTCGGTGATTAGTCGGAACAGAGGCAAAAAGTTTAAAAATCTTATTTTAGTTATAAGTACCGTATATAATATACTTTTATATGCATTTAGTTGCTCTTAAAATGGTGAAGGAAAACATCGTGAGGAAACCGGCATGTCCTAGGAACAAAAATCAGAAGACATGTGTCATCTACCAACCCGCACTGGGCCCGCGTGGTGGATTATAGCCCACTCCTTCTCGAAGAGAAGAGGCCTGTGTCCCTGCACTAAGAACCTTAAACGCTGATTATGTATGCATTTAGGAAAAAGCCGTTATTTTGACATTACAAACAGACACTTCAATGTTATTTATTTGTATAGATGTGACATTATTTCAGCTACCTGGGCTTCTACACCTACTTAGTAGACACGATATCTGCGCCAGACGCGATAGTCAACTACTTATGCAAGCAGTACAACATACACAGAATACCGATAGGCAACGATCATACGTTCAAGAATAGCGGAAAAGTTCCCGCGAATATTAACTTCTTTTTTACTGGTAAGTTGAATAACTATCATACCCTACCCCAACATTAAAGTGCCAGCTAGAAATAAAAAAATACTAGATTGTTAGGATGCCAAAATACCGCTTTCGATTTACGACATTTGTGCATTTTTAGTCGACTGACGTCGGTCGACCGACTACCAATATTTCTTTCGTACACTGTATGTAGGAAAAAAAATATTGGATTTATTGTGTCGGTTAGGTTACTAAAATATTTGGAAATCATATCGATTTTGCACAACATCGTGCAAAGTCATTTGGCATGTGTCATGCAAACCTTCCCTGCGCAAATATTAGTTTCAATAAATCAATATTTCCATTGCATTGTTAATTTTCACAGAGAACCACAGATTCGTAGTCCGCGTTTCGGCGTACAGCGGTGAGAAGTCGAGTTCCACTATCGAAGTCAGACCCGCTAAGTTGTGTGCGAACACCGTGGATGTGGAGGAAATCGGCAATTTTAATAAACAGTAAGTTCATATTTACACATATATAAACTCACGACTCTTCCCATAGGGTAGGCAGAAACAAAGTCAAAGCGTTTATTTCAAGTAGGCACATAAAAGGCACTTTTGAACGTCAAAATTTACAATAAAACTAGATGTGAAACCCTTTTAATTTCAGACTATCTATATTTGAACAAACCGCGCAAAGTCACAGAAACAAAATGCAGGACTTTGACAAGAAACTATCGATTTTGGAAAGTAACTTGAACGAGCTGAATATGAAGAGAAAAGCTATTAACGAAGGCGTTGAGAAAGTAAGTTTCTGATTTTGACACTCTTAAGCCCAGTTTTTCTTGCGGCGATTTTTTTTTCGCGCACTGATTTTTAAATACTCTGCTTAGCGCCGAGAGGTGAATATCGCACTATGTTTTTTTGACGCGCTAGGATGCACTCTGTTGGATTATCAATGCTCGTCGAAGGATGTCGGGACGTTGTATATATTCTAGTCGCGCTGTAAACTCTGCTTGCGCGATGCAGGATTTGCGTGACGTCAGTTCGATTAGTGGTTCGCACGTGGCAATGTAGATGCCACCACATGCAGGTAGGAATTAGATTTTTGGCATAATGTTAGGTCTCAAAGACGCGCAAAACGATCGCAAGTCAAGAACCAAACTTTTCTTTTTTTTTTTTGTTAACTTGATTTAATATCAATACCCATTATGCCTGTGGTTTTTTTTTTTGCCAGATTATTTTACCCTGTAGTTCGTAGAGCAGTGGTGGCCCAGTGGTATCGGCCTCGACTTACGAATTGTAGGTCGTGAGTTCGAATTCGGGCAGGCACTTTACTTTGTGTATTTAATTTCATCACCACTGCTCTCAAAACGGTGATTGTAATTAAGTAATTGGCGCAGCCATGAGGCACACAATTTTATTTTATCGTTTTTAAACTCGCCGAATAAACTTCTTTTTTTTTTTCATTCTTTAGGTTCGTACAATATCAGCCCAAATCCGTATTCAGAACAAGAAAGTTCAAGACATAGAAACAGAACCGACTTTCGACATTCAGCAGGAGATGGAACGAGCTAGAAAGAAACAGAAAGATTGTGTGTTGAAGCAATGCAGACTGCACGCCGAGTTGAAAGATTCTTTCAATACGTTGTGTTCTGAGATTATGAATGCTGATGTTTGGAAGGTAAGTGGACACTATATTACACACAGCATTTTTATTGCGTTAGAATTTAGGCCATAGTAAAAAAAAACGGGTTGAACGACATTGGTCAAGTCTGATATTCGTCAAATCGGCAATTCGTCAAATTTTACATTGGTCAAAGCTGTAGTTCGTCAAATCGGCTTTTTGTCCAATTATGAAATATGCCAAATACGCTATTGGTCAAGTAATTTAAGTACAATCAACTAAAAATGAAAGTACCTCATGATATTTTTTTATTTACTCATTTATTCAATTCATATTTATTTTTTACATAGAATTCATATCCAACACATTGTTTTAAACACTTTAATTTAATTTTCCACTCTAATTTTTCTATTGTTTCTTCTATTTTGGCATCTTTTATGATGTTAGATGTTTTCCTCTGCTTCTCACCTTCCCTTTTAACTTTATTTAAATAATATTTCGCTTCTTTTTTTAAAATACTTATGTACAGACGCCAGCACATCAACCTACACCTAACTGTCAAATTTTCCCATTCAACATTGAACCTTATACTTTAGCGATAAAGTTGAAAATCTATTACAGAAATCTGACAGATTGTAGTAGCTTAATGTGCTGGCGTCTGTACTTTAATCCCTAATCCGACTGCGTTGGTGGTACGATGGCGTTCATTTGCACAACACCACATGTCCTGAGAAACCCTTTTTTGCCATTGCTCAGTAAAATATTTTTGAAAATTGTCCGCCCTACTATCATTTTCTGGCATCATCTCAAGTATTGCCAACCATCCTTCAGGAATATACTGGTAGGGCAGTAACGCTAGATTTGCGGTTAGTCTTAACAATTTTCTTGCTCTTGTACTGCCCACGTCTACGCCTATTGATATAAGTTGAAAAAAAGGTCGCGGTACGGTTTTAAAAGTGCCATCTACAAAAATCAAATGCGTATTTAATGCTATTTCTATACTCTCAGCTGTAGCAAAGATGAAGAATTTCGGTAGATCGTCTGCTTCCATAAACCAAAAAATCATTTGAAAGTATGTTTGGAAATTTGACCTTATCTACCGATGTTTGTACGCCAATTGCTTTCTTTCGCATTTTGTATAGACCATCACGCTTTGATTTCAAACTTGGTATGTCCACAAAATGATCTTCCTCAAGCTCACACTCATCGTTTCTTCAAAAATTGTACTTAGGTACTGATTACCATTCCTTCTTTACTCTTTCTCTGCATTTATTCATCTTAACGTCAATCAAATTCTTATCAAAGTTAGGCTTACAGGTATGTCCGCTTTCCCTCAGAATTGACCCAGAATCACTGCTTAAAGTTATGCACTCGCTTCTATTTACGCAACACCAGATTGTAGTACCGTTTTTGTTTGTTGAGTTAATATGGAATTGATATCCTGCACGTACCTAATAGTTTATTTTTGCCTTTTTCAGTGTCTGTATATGTAAATACAGAATCACTGCCTTTACTAGTAGAAGCCATATATATTTCACCAAACCGAAGACACGAAAATAAATTAAATTAATTATAATTAATAATAATTAATTTTTCTCATTTACAAATTATGAAATGTCACATAATTGACAGAAAAACAGATGACGGCATAGTATTCTATTTAGCCTGCATTTTCTGCCTAGATCCTACCTAATCTAACAGATTTAAAGGAGGTAACAATCGAAACAAATTAAACCTCAGAATACTCAATTACTATTTACTACATTTTCATGATGTAAATAGGAACTTACGGCAGGCGGCTTTTCCTTTTGTAAGTTCCTACAAGTAAATTATGTGAATTCAAAACGCATGTTTTCATCGACTGACTGTACATAGACTTGACCAATAGCGTATTTGGCAAATTTCGTAATTGGACAAAAAGACGATTTGACGAACTACAGCTTTGACCAATGTAAAATTTGACGAATTGCCGATTTGACGAATATCAGACTTGACCAATGTCGTTCAACCCAAAAAAACGCTGGAGTAACATGACTATTTTGTTTTCGTAAAATTATCGATAAGAACTGCGATACAATTATCGGTTTATAGTAATAATGAAAAAAAAAATATCGATAAATAGTAATAACTATAAAATTATCGATAAAAGCTATTTATATTTTTCTAGGCTCCTAAGGGTCCCAGCGTGATGTTAAATAGCCTTCCTCAAGAAATGGGGATGGGATGTCGGAAATTATCCCACGGGAACATGCTACTGTGATAATACGTCCATAACATTAGCTATCTGCCAGTGAAAGTCACGTCAAAATCGGTCCAACCGTTTCGGAGATTAGCCGGAACAAACAGACAATTTTTTTTTTTTTTAATTTCCGTATATACTTTCACATGTATTTAGTTAAAAGCTGTTATTTTGACATTAAAAACGGTCACTTCAATTGTATTTATTTGTATAGATGGCAGGCGAGCCACACCGCACTTTTTTGTATATTTTTATACAACGCGTTGCGCTGCGACCCGTTTCGGCTGTTATGTGCCCTTGGCTTTAAACGTGACACTCACTGTTTGTATATTTATTTACAGGCAAAACTAGAGTTCTTCAGAAACGGTATCGTCGATCAGGAAAATGAGTTGAGAGAGTTGAAGAATGAATTGAGAAATGTGCAGGTAATGTATTTATAGGCTCATTGTGACAATAAACGATTTTGTATTTTGTTGTATTTGTATTATACAGTATGTTAAGTAACAGAGGGCGTTCCCGTTAACCCGCAATAGTATAGCATCCATACATGCTAAAAAAATATTACGATTCGAAAATAAAATGTTTTTATTTTTTTTTTATATTAAAATATTCACTAAAAATGTTAAATTGATACGTAAAAGAAACACTGTCCACGCGTACTTGAAGGACGGCAACGTCGCAATTTATTTATGAATGACGGGCCGCGTGTGCGGCGATCTTTCACGTATCAATTTAACATTTTTAGTGAATATTTTAATATAAAAAAAAAATAAAAATATTTTATTTTCGAATGGTAATATTTTTTTAGCATGTATGGATGCTATACTATTGCGGGTTAACGGGAACGCCCTCTGTTAGTTAACATACTGTATATTTTAAAGATCCCAATGTAAAATCAGGGAAATTAATAGGGATGATGACAATTTTTTTATTACTACACAACACCACGCCTGTGATCCTTGAAGGGTTAGGTAGATGTGTAACTGTAGTTAGGACGCCATTCAAGTGTGCTTGTCCTTTTCGGGTAACCACTGAAAATCAGCGCTGTGCTGTGGGTTCCTATAGCAACTACTACTAACAACTTAAATTAAATATTTAAATTACAACTATCGTTCTTCGACAGTTGTATGAAATGTCGGCAAATCGACGTGCGTTGTCAATTGGCTTGACAGTTTCGCTAGCTGTATTTCGACTGTAGAGTGTCTTCTTTTTCTTTCTATCAGCCATTCACTGTTTCTTTGGCCCTACGCTGTCTTTAGTATACAATGCACTCGAAAAATACTTTATTATGACATCATCAAAAATTGCCAATTTTTTTATTTACAGGCAACACTAGAAAACATAGAAAACCAGCTAACCAGAGCCAAGTCAAGCGCCAAAGAGAAACTCATTGAAGCCAAAAGGTCTTGCAACAACAAACTACCTCAGGATCCAGACTTTCCTTATAAGGAAGACTTCGATGTACTGCCTTCAGATATAACCAGGTTGCAGCAACATTACTATGAGTTGCAGACCAGAGTCGATTGTATGGATCAAGGGGATGAGCAGGTAAGATAGTTTAACAATATTTTATGAATACTTATACTTGCATGTATTTAATAACTAGCTTCTGCTCGCGGCTTCGTCGGCACGGATGTCGAAAATTATCCCACGGGAACAAGCTACCGGGAAAGCCTATATGTTACTCCATAACATCAGCTATCTGCCAATGAAGGTCCCGTTAAAATCGGTCTAGCCGTTTCGGAGACTAACCGGAACAAACAGACAGACAGACCAAAAGTATTTTTTACACATTTTGTTATACTTTCATATGCATTTTTTGGAGTGAGCTGTAATCCACCACACGGGCCCAGTGTGGGTTGATAGATGTCACATGTTTTCGAATTCTTTTGTTCTAAGACATTTCCTTAAGATGTTTTTCTTCGCCATTTTAATAATAATAATAAAATCATTTTATTTCGGACAACTACGAGATCCATAAATTTTGAGGGCAGTGATGAAATAATTTACACAAATTAAAGCGCCTGTCTGAGTTCGAACCTACGTCCTTCAACTCGGTAAGTCGCGGCCGTTACCACTGGGCCCCCACTGCACCTCATATATATGATTAAATATGATTGCCTGCATTATGTTAATGACAGCATCCCTTCGACTGTTGAAAAATAAAAATTTGATATATAACAATAGAAATTCAATTGTGTTTCATTAGCTACAGTTGAGCTGATTTCAATTTCCAATTCTTTTACCAGGTAATCAAAGAATATGAAGAACGACAGAAACTAATAAAAAAATTGGAATCTGAAGTGAACAGCTCCAGTAACATGAATAGGACTCTTGAGTATAAAATGAAGGAAATCAGGTAAGCTCTCCAAAAAATGTAGTTTTTGTAAAAATAACTTTAAATGCCTACACATAACGTTTGGTTTCCACTACAGCTTCAATAGTAACAATAGTTTTGAAATCGCCTTATTTTACCGCGATGCAAAACGTGTGATGATCTGGATTTGTGTCGAGTTCAAGACGGCGGCCAAGGCCGATATGTACGTGATAAAAACTGTAAACATGAAGAAATGTTTTATACTGCGTTCGCGACTTAGTTTCCAAACATGTAAACAAATATGTGTTATTGGAAAAACCACTTCAAAACCCACACTTAATGCTCAATTTTGCGATATAACTTAAAACATTTTAAGACTTCTACAATAGTATTAGTCATTCTGAAATCAACACACACGTACACAATAACAGAGTTGAAATTCGTTTAAGATGAAATAACAAAAACACAACAAGAACAAGATTTTGAATATCTTATCCTAGTGAAAATGTAACAAACATATTATTATGCTCTTTTTCTAATTTTGTAAAAAAAACTTATAGGTTATTCGAATTTACGTCGTATCCCGCCATTTTTGCTCGATATTAGTATTGCAAAAATTTATTATTTAAAGTTTGTATCCAAGCTTTGATACTCAGCAATTAAACTTTCCATGAATTTACATAGAGTTCTTACAACACTGTACAACACCCTATGGTTTCAGAACCTTTTATACAGGATTCATATCATGGGTATAGGATAAAGTCTTGTATGCAACTGTAAATAATTAGGTATTAAAACACTCATGTGATACTATTATCACGTGTTTTGATACCCCTTAGTGTACAACAGTTGCATAAATAACTAAGAGAGTCAGCGGGGCAATTGCGTAACACATTATCAATCGGAATCTGTTTCATGTTGACAGTTCAACAACATTCATTGCGTTATTTACGTGTTGAGCAGACAAATTTTTCGAACTTATGAAGCAATGGATTAGCAATTTGCTTCAAAACGATTGAGATTCCGATAGATAGTGTGTTACGCAATTAGGGTGCTGGTCTGCTCTATTACATGGGATTTAAACTTAACTGGTAAAATGCTTCTGCTTGACCCTTCGGGGAATACATGCGTGATGTTATGGTATTTTAAAACAAATGTTTTGTTTTTGACAGCTCAAAATGGCTGCCACCTTTAGAGAAGCTACTTCGTGATATCGATAAAAGTTTTGGCGATATGTTTTCAAAATTAGGCTGTGTCGGCGAAATTAAACTTGATAAGGGTGGAAGCGATGTGAGTATGCGTATTCTAATATTTTCGACTGTCTATGACTTCTAGTCTACTAGCGCTATTTAGCTGCTTAATTCCGAGTGTAGTTTGGATTTGTTCTTAGTGTAGGCGAAAACGTCAGGTTAGCCCACTAAACAGGGTAGCGGGATCGTCCGAAAGGGTTACCGCTGCCCCGGAACATAAAGGGCTAAGGAAGGAACACGGGTGGGTTTTAGTCAGTAAGAGTCTGACACTCCTTTCCGCTCCACCCAGAGCGGGAGGAGTCATTAGATGATTACCCATCCAAAAAAATAAAAAAAAAGTCCACTAAACAGCATTCTTTATTTATTGCCCACGAAAAATTTCAACGCTAGGTTCAGAATCATGCACTGAATCCATGGTAACAGGCTGCATGTCGATGTTCCTGCCACCTTTTATAATTTTATACACTAACACCCAGTTTCTGGATCGAGAATTTGAAGTTGAGAACTTGTCAAACTATATGTTAGCATTTCTTAAGGTTATTCAAAAATCACAATTTATTAGCAAAAATCGTAAGACATTTTGTATTTTGAAGGCATCGCAAAAAATTTCTTCTTCTCTTCTCTTAAGACTTAAATAATGCTAAAATAGAGTTCGATAAGTTTTTAACTTCAAATTCTCAATTCAGAAATCAAGTGTTAGTCGTGTGTTGCACTGAATAAAGGTTTTATCTATCTCATTTCTTTTTACAGGAGGACTACGACAAATACGGCATATCGATCCTGGTGTGTTTCCGTGCGTCGGAGCAGCTGCAACAGCTGACCCGACACGCGCAGTCGGGAGGCGAGCGCGCTCTCTCTACCGCGTTGTACTTGATGGCGCTACAGAGACTCACCACTGTGCCCTTCAGGCAAGTTGTACCGACCTGCTCGCTCCAGCCGCGCGGTCAGCACGTGTGACGTGTGTTCTGTATTGTCATCATAAAATTTACTGTAATACAGTTGATTTAAAATCCTAACTTGAATGACAAGTTATGTGCTGTATCGGAGCGATGCTGTCATAATGAATGATGGATGACCTTTATAAGTCGCAGAGACTTACCACCATATGTTTTTCTACAGATGCGTGGATGAAATAAATCAAGGCATGGACCCTATAAACGAGCGCAAAATGTTCGAGTTATTGGTGAAGGTGACGACAGAGTGTGACAATGCGCAATACTTCTTGTTGACTCCTAAGGTAAGTTGTAATAAAAAATAAAAAAAAATACATTAAAAAAAATACATTTATTTATACATTTTTTTTTATTACATTTATATAACATTTTGCCTAAAAATAAAAATATTGCCATCAACTGGGCACACATCCAGACTCCGGGGTGCTACTGAGAAATTCCAGATGGAAACCCTACATACAAAAATTAAATTTGTGGTTACAAATACGATTATTTTTTATTGTTGCCCTGATAATAGCAATATGCTCGCCCGTATAACATCGTGGGACTAAAAACATTACTGGCAAACTGTCGTCACTTGTCTGACACTTTGTTGTAATTTGTTTTGTCAAAAAAAAAAAAACAGTCTTACTAAGCCCACGTACCCACGGGCGATTTTATATCGCGCACGATTTTCAACGAACTGCTTAGCGCCAAAAATGGAAAATCCAACATTGTACTTTTTTGACGCGCTGGGACGCACTTTGTTGGATTCTAAATGCTCGGCTCAACACCGAGAGTTGAAAATCCAGTGCGCGATAAAAAATCGTCGCGGTAAATAATCGCCCGTAGGGCCGTAGGGACGAGTCCTTCGTCCCGATTCTAAAGTCAGTTTTTTTATTAAAAACTTTACCAATGGTAAGTTCGAAATACAAATACTGGCTTGAAGGTTTACCAATAGTGTATTTATTATTATTTTTATCTCATCGTATGCTGCGCCGGTTGACGTCATAACGTCCGCTGGGGCTCTGTCTCGCATGGGGTCGTAGTATTATGCTGAGCGATGACCGTTTTGAATGGATGTGACGCATATTTTCCCCAAACTTGTTATTTTTTTTGTTTGTTTTTTTTCTCTGCGTCATGTTTACCAAAAATAAACGTATTTTATTTCTATTGTTTACCAAAGCTTGGCTTACAGATACGTTTTTCAAGGCACAAAGTCCGCTCGTTTTGAATATTCGCGATTAGTAACACCTTGTCATCAAAAAAAAGTTTCATTCGTCCACAGCGCGGACGTCGTGGACGAACATGTTATTTTGCTTTTTTTCCAATTATTCTCAATCAGTGATAGTCCTGTCGTTCAGTGTTGACGAACGGAACTTTTTTCCCGTAAGTACTACAAAACCCTCGATTTCATTTATCCCAATTATTGAAACAACTTTTTTTTTCCAGCTACTAACAAATCTGGAATACAACGACAAAATAATGGTTCACACGATAATGAACGGACAGAAAATAATGAAAAATAATGAATGGAACATCAACACGTTTCTGGAGAAGGCACATCACTACAGAATGTCTTGACATTGTTATGACGGTTATGTTTTGTAAAATATTTGTTTTAAAGCTCATTTACACAGTGAGAGTTTCTTTCCCGCGAGAATTATCATGCGACACTCGCCACGCGATTATCGTACTCATGTATTCAAATATAGACTTAATTCTAAATCACTATAAGGTACACATTTCAATGAACCCGCGAAAACAAAATGCTTACTTGACGTGCGTACTTTGTTTTAGCGCTTTCACTGAAATCTGTACCCTTTTCGTACAGGAAATACGTTCTATAATAGTTCAAGTGATATATAGAAACTCTCCTACGATTATATCAACTAATTCGACATAAGATTTCTTGATAACGCGGATGTGTTATTTTTTAAGTCGAGTCGATTTTTAATATGCGAGTATCGTAGATACTGCTTACAAGACTTAACTTTTCATCTCCTTCGATAATCGCCCATTCCAGGCGAGAAACTCTACTTGTAAATGAGGCTTCATTTGTTGTAACTGTAGATGTTTAAGTTACTATGAGGTACGCGAATTCTTCATTGGTCTTCTTCCCTCTCCTTCCGTCTTATCATGAACTATAAAGGGTGGCAGGGACTTCGACGCGCAAACTATAACCATGAAATTCAAGGTAAAAAAATTCGTAGGTTATTAAAGAAAAAAAAATTGCTGTTCAATACATTTTGACCGCGTATTGCACTTTTGTATGTAGAGCAGTGGTGGCCCAGTGGTAACCGCCCTAACTTACGAGTTTTATGTCGTGGGTTCGAACCCAGGCAGGCACTTTACTCTGTATAAATCCCTCAAAACTGTCAAGGAAAAAACATCGTGAGGAAACAGGCATGTCCTAGAACCAAAAATTCGAATATATGTGGCATCTACCAACCCGCACTGAGCCCGCGTGGTGGATTACAGGCCACTCTCAAAACGAGAAGAGGCCTGTATCCCAGCAGTGGCAACATTATAGGCTGATTATGCTTATGTGACAGCAGATTTTATTTTTTGATAACCAACGATAAATTTTAACGCTTATAATTAAAATAGAAAATTTCATACCTTAAACCCTAACCCCTTACTAATAAACGTTGTATAGCGTCTGTATAGTTACACATCGCTTTGTCTTCTTCTTTCGAAAGTCAAATTACTGACGACTGAAAGAGAGAAATCAGTATGTAACTATTCATCTGATATAATACGTTTACTAGTAAGGGGGTAAACGTATTTAGTGATTTGTTGTGCAAGAGGGCCTTATATTACTTTCGAGCTAATTGTCGTACCAATGAAGAAATTGCGTAATTTCGGTGTAATATTATAATTGTGTGTCATTATCGAACCACCTATTTGTCAGTACAAAGTAGATTTTAGTTATTTTCCTATTAAATAGAACACAATATTTAATATGCATCAGTTCTTTTCGAAATAGGCTATTGGCAAATCTGGGACAGCACCATAATTATTTGTAAGCACAAATATAGATACACCTAGATAACGCAAGAGCAGTTGCTCTTGCGTTGGGACTTCGCGTGCCCAGCTTACGTACAAAAATCGTAAGCCGCCACTTTCGCGCTCAGTCCGGAGTCCTGCTGGCTGGGTGAGCGTGAGCGCTGGCGCTAGGCTCGCCGCGTCTTTGAATTGATTTGATTTTCCCATTACTAAATAGTGCTTGTGAAGTCGTAGTAGTAGGTAGTAAAAAAATGGCACGCTTGGTTTTCATACAGATCGTGATACTTACGTTATAGGTCTATCTATATCTGTGTTTGCAAGATAAAGCTACAGTTTCCTGGAAGAGCGGTGGCCGCCAAATTACGGCCGTCATGAACATGATGTCAGGTGGGTTCGACTATCATCATCCACACCCGACGTCACCCACTACTGAGCTAGGCCTCTCTTTTCATGTGCTGATCCCCACGCTCCTGTGCGGGTTTGACTTTACGGTGTTCAAAAAACGCTCCCTAGGAAAACACACCAACTTACTTTCATAAATAACGATTCAGTGACTTCGTTCGCCGGTAAACTGCGGCCACTATGTAGGCGGCCATCTTCTAGAAACCCGCGTAGCTTTAGCCAAGGTGACAGTAGTTGCATCTGCATATGGTTCATAATCGCTTGGCATTTCACTTTTTGTTAAATATTAACCAGCAAATTTAAAAAAAAGTTATGGCGAAAACTCCTGAGCGGATAAACGCGGTTAAATTTTGCTACATACACACTTTTATTTATAAACATTACTTAAAGCGCCGTTTATACGTCAAAAATTGTTAAACAGTCGCTAATCATTACTAGCAATGTTTATAACTAAACCTCAAGTTTAAATGTTACTTAATGTCGAGCTATCGCGAGAATGCGTTCCTGACAAGTCTCAGTGCAACAATTTTCTAGTAAATAATAGAGATCAAATGCGCCAAACACGTATTCGTTTGTATGGAACTAGCAGATGTCAAGAACACATTCTCTCGACGACGGCCAGACTGTAGGACTGTGCCATTGCCCGTATCGTACGGACAATGGCACGTGATGCGTGATCTATAACCAGCGAAATTCCGCTCTGACTTGTGGTTTCCCGGTTTTTGTTGCTTTCAAAACCCAAAATAATATGGTAGGTATGTATAATTTAATTTACAGTGTAAATAATTTAAAAAAACGTCATTGTCAAATGTCCTTCAAAAGTGGCGCCATCTTATGACCCGACACACTTATCAATGCGTGCGGCGAAACTGAGAACTAATATGAAATGTACTGGGTTTGGCAGATTTTTGACGTTTACCCTATGCACCTAGCGCCGCCTAGACACATAGATAAGTTTGTCCGTGTTTTGCTGCAGTCGCGACCAATTCATCCAAATTTGAGGTTACCTCCTAGATTTTAAGGGTTTTAAATTAACAATGAGATCATAATATGAGTGTTAACTTTAGGAACATTATCAATTAAGTTTTAAAATATGCCTTTTACCTAATGATGATTCGACATTCATGAAACATTGGGAGAGTCAAACTTAAGTTTTTTTTTTGTACTTTGTCTTACGTCTCTCCGATGTTTGTTTATTCAATAAGTTGGCAACTCTGTGTTGCGACTGTAAGATTGTTGTAAGTTCAAAATTGTTGAGTTGCGTAATTGCGTTGGATAATATTGCCCAAACAGGCTACTTACGGGCCTGCGCCCACGTGCGGCACGACACGGCAATTCTTCGACATCACTACATGCAAGCGCCCACTGACGGCACAGATTTCCTCGGGCATTATTTATTTATTTGGGATGAATCTATACTAAATAATAAAGCTGAAGTGTTAGAACGCGCTAATCTCTAGAACTACCGGTTGGATTTGAAAAAATCTTTGCATTTGATACCCCAATTCTTGAGGATTAAGTCGCGGGCAGAAGCTAGTATAATTTATAAAATTATAGGAAAAAAAAAATAACATGTCAAGATTGAACATTCATATTACAATTGTTTAGTTTAATAATAATTATTTCACATTCGTTGACTGAAGAAAGAGAGAAGGAACATAGTTACAGACTTAGTTATTTTTGCGGTGGCTACTTCCAAGGACTGGAAGACGAAATGTCGGTCGTCCGGCGGCGAGATGGACTGGCGACATTGTTACCATCGCGGGTAGAACCTGGATAAGGCACATGTAAAGCGAGGCCTATGCATAACAGTGGATGAAGTGAAGTTGATGATGAAATTCTTTTTGTAGGGGTTATCATTGAAATTCAATTTTATTTCACGTTACATTCTTATTCGTCGCATAAAAATCCGTTGCCGTGTCGAACCGCTATTAGGCGCAGGCCCTTAACCTTTTAACCGCTTACGTCGGATTAATCCGACAAATATTTTCGTGTCCATTCCGCCAGGGTCGTATATATACGAAAAAAATAACACAGCTCGTTTAATCTGAATTATTATTACATCATCACAGCTCGTTTCATCGGCGTTTATTTTTCGTTTTTTTTTTTTTTGTTCGGGCGCTGGGGGCACGACAACTCATATAAAGTCGGGCGGTTAAAAGGTTAATGGATGTCATCCAATTGTGTTTTTGTATCTTTGATAATGTTTTCACTATAATTATTGTCTAATTTTAATGTTATATTTTTTTTATCCAGTGATGTTGTCTTCTCTCGTTGTATACATGCAATGTATATTTGTAAAACTGATTATAATAAACGTGATATCAATCTGTGTTGACTATTTGTATGTATACTAGATTTATAGTCTGCTAAGGAAGGGCGCCCACGAGCAACTTTTGTCTACGCAACTAATTTGTCTCTCACACCAAATGTACGGGTTTGTATGAACGTGCGGGCCGCATGTAGTGACGCGACAGTTGGGAGACATTTTTGTCCGCCGGTTTGGAGGCAACTGTCACCCGTCTGTTGGTGCGCGCACGGCGACAAAAAAGTTGCCGGCTGGCCAGTTGCTTGCTCGTTGCCGAAAATTTAACAAAAAAGTAGCGTTACTATCGCTCCCGTGGGCGCATCGTCCAAATCTCGGCGAGGAGACAGTGACAGAGACAAAAAAGGGCGCCCTCCCTAAATAGTTTTAACTGTAGTTATTGTATTTTACAACGGGCTGGTGTCCGCAACTCCACGTCCAAGCGCGTATTTTGCGTAAACTGTAGTTATAGAGGGTGGCAGGTACAGACGCCAACACATCAAGCTACCCGAAACTGTTAAATTTTCGCAATCAACTTTGAACCTTATACTTTAGCGATAAAGTTGAAAATCTATTAAAGAAGTTTGACGGATTGTAGTAGCTTGATGTGCTGGCGTCTGTACATTGACGCGCAACCTGTTACCATAGATTCAGTACATGATTCTAAAAGCACCCCAACGTCGAAATTGCTCGCCAGTAATTAAAAAAAAAAAGCGGCCAAGTACGAGTCGGACACGAAGGGTTCCGTTATCACAAGGCACGTTTCTTGTATGGAGACCCGCTTGAATTTTTAACTTTATTCTATTTTTATTATTTTTTGTTAAAGCGGCATTTAGAAATACATACTTTGTGAAAATGTACGGTTCATAGGATACAGCTCGTTGATAGACAGACAGACGGACAGCGGCGGTTTAGTTATAGGGTCCCGTTGGCACCCTTTGGGTACAGAACCCTAAAAATTTGCTGTTCCGTACATTTTGACCGCGGAACCCGGTTTTACTATGGAACAGAAGTTTTTCTTTTCTTGATAACCTACTGAAAATATTTAGACATGTCCTCAATTCATGATTACGTTTGCGCGTCGATGCCACCCTGTAGATTTTCGATTTTAAGTTTGTATAGGAATCTATCACAACCCAATTGCATTGTTTATTAATATGGCGTATAAGGTCAAAAAACGAATGAGAAATATTTTAAGGGGTATTTATCTATACTAATATTGTAAAGAGAGCAAATTTTGCGAGTTTATATGTGGAGGGTAATCTCCGGAACCACATCTCTTATTAGAAAAATGATTTCATCATTCAAAAGGTCTATTAATCCAGACAGACATAGGATATATAGTATATAAAAAGAAGTACTTAATAGTACTAATGCAATACTAATTTACTGCTTAGTTGTTTTAATATCGATACCCGTCGCGTCTTCGTAGTTTATCTAGCTAATTTAATTTGAACCTGTCTAGATATTCTACCAAAAATTTCGTCGTATTTTTACCTCAATACTCTTTTAGATTTTGGATCAAACCAAAAGAATCAATCAATGCTTATGATTTTTATAATAATTCATTGTTTCAGTGACAAGGGAACAAACATTTTAAACGTCATATTTTTAATATCTGTTAAAGAAACAGAATAATATTTTAAAAACTCATTTTATCCAATCACAATAATATGATTTCAATAATACAGGAATTCAAAATAATAGTCTTTGTAAGATTTATTATGGTTTTAATTCAGTTTCCAAATACATGTTTGTATTAAGTATTAATAATTATCATTGATGTTAATGTAACAATAAATATTTTTTTTATTAATTCGCATTTTTATTTAAATTACCTCGTGTTAATATTGTTAGGCATATAAGGGTCAGGACACATTGATCGACGGCGTTCGGCGGTTTGTCCATACAAAAAGAGAGCAAATTATGGAACGACGTACGCATCCTTTCGCATCGACGCGACGCGACGAACGCGCTCCGGCGGCGGACTGACACGGATGCCTCCGTAAGCGGTTGATCGGCGTAATGCGTACTAGTGTGCTCCTTTTTAATCGGCTAAGTGCAAAAGGCCGTCGATCAGTGTGTTCTGACCCTAATAGAAATACAAAATTAATATAAAAAAAATTACAAATCTATCACAACCTAATTTTGAGAAATAACTAAATAAAATGTTGTTAATGGCTCATTCACACGAGGAAATATTCTCGCCAAGAATTGGTGGAAAGGAGAATAAATAGATGCTTGCATTCCGAAAGGCGCGAATCGCCGACGAGACTCGCATGGACATTGGACATTTTCTTTTCTCAACGTGCGAGAAAATCTCCCTATGTAAACGTGCCTGAACTTCGTACATTGCAAAATTGGCGCTAATATCAAAATTACATAATACAATTTGGGAATGCATAAAGACGTAGTTGCCGACATGGCTTAAAGAATAAGCAAGCTGTGTATTCAGAGGGGCACAATTCTCGTAATTTTAAGAACGTTCACAATCTGATCTCAGTCTCAATCTGTCAAAAAATGTGACTCAGGCTGGCTGGACAAATCTTCAAAATTGCTCGCAATTAACTAGGTCAATAGGGCACTTTATGTGACGGCTAAACACCCTTATTTCAGAATTTGTAACGCTACAGAATCTTAGATAATCGATCGAAAACGTGTCCAGCCAGCTTGAAAAACCACTTTTCGCTGGTCTCTCAATCTCGGTAACGGAAGTGATTTTGACGACTTTTTGCATATCAACGGGCGTTACATAAAATTGTAACAGGCATCGAGCTAAAAGTTTTGTGGTACGTACAGCGGTTTAGTAGAAAAATGCAAAAATCTGTGTCCAGCCAGCTTGAATTTACGTATAAAACTTTTGGCTGGCACTTCCGAATCTCAATAACGGGAGCGTTTTCGAATATGGTTACTTTACTAACATTTAGTAACGCAATGTGTAACAGTAATAACGTTTGATTTATGGCGTCACATGTAAGGGTTTACGAGAAATCAATAAAAACTTAATGTCCAGCCAGCCTGAAATCAAGCTGGCTGGACACATGTATCTCCGCTGCCTGATGATCTACGACCTTCGAAATGTGTTCAAAATTTTGTACCGGGGACGATAATGATAACCTGAATTTGTAACGGAGAAACTTTGCGTAGTTTCAAAGATATTGATCATTTAAATTTTCCCATACAAACTGCCATTAATATTGTGAGGTGACCATAATTTTACATAAATAAAGGATTTCTTTTTAATCGACGAATCGGCCGGTAGCAGCCACGCCTGCTTTGTATTTGATTTTCCCGTGGGAATAAAAGGTTTTCCTGCAGTAAAAAGCGTAAGTATGTGTTAATTCAAAATAATAATTGACTACCAGCGCTGCAAAAGAGAGCCCACTTGTATTTCGCGTTTAGTTCATTATCTTAGGTAACTGAAAATGAGAACTAAACTCTACAGTTGGCATTGTATGTACTTTTCGAAGTGTCATCACTAATCAGAGTAAGACAACTATTAATTAATCTGCGGTAGACAACATAAATAAGAGTTACGATTCCACCAGTTGTCCTAGTAGTACCAACTTTAAGCAATAGATAGAGACACCATCATCAGCTATCATGGAAGTAAGTATTACATTCCGTTCACAGTTATTTTGTCCCCCGACGTTTGTTTAACTACATTTTTTACGCAATTTATTGATTTCAAATTTTGAAATCGATATTGTTTATTTAATTATTATTCTGATAATTAAATAAACAATACCCAGCTGCAACTTCATAACATTCAATCACTACTAACCCATTTCTATGAATTACCAGCAAGAGCGATTTTAGCGCTCATGAGTGCGATTCGGAACGCGGCCATGATGAGACTTGCTTTGTGTGTAATCTGTGTGTGTGACTTGTGTGTAACTGACCGTTATAAACTTTCAGATAAGTACTGTCTTTTTATACAACTGTTGTTTTAAAAAGTAATGTGTCCTTGGTAACTAACGTGAATTACAATGTTTTTTTGCGAAAGTTGTTAGTTTTTACGATTTGTGTCGTCAGTTGGATGTATGCGCCCTGTTTTATTTATTTAAGTATTAGGTACACCGGCAGAACACGTTATTACGAACGTTGATCAAAACCTTATCCTAAAGAGTAAAGACATGTGGTCTATTTGGGGTGACACAATACCTGAAGGCCAATTCTCGTAATTTAAAACGTTCAAAATCTAGTCACAGTCTCATCTCGGCGACAAACAAATGTCAAAAACTTGTCAAAATGAAGGGAAACTAGAGGTATTTTTGACGGATGGACACTGAGATCAGACTGTGAACTACAGTTGTTCGTATTAGTATCACCAATACACGGATTTTCGTCCATTAAGGACGCTATCACATTTTTCCACGAATAACAGTGCTTTTCAGGTACCATTTTAATGAACTTGGAGTCGCAACTGCAAGGATATCTTGGTTTCAAATTAAAGATAATATATTCATCTCCAGAATGGCTCCATAACAATTAAATAGCCCCATACAAAATTTTCACACAAATACGTTTTTACCATCACAGTAATCGCAAAAAATTTAATAAAAAGGGGTTTGAATAAGGACCTATATAGCTAAATCCACTGCATATTTTAATTTAAAAATAAGAAGATATTGTTGCTTATACAGTCCTCTATACGACAAGCTAAATATTTTGTAGATAAATAAATAACTTTTTCATTTATGAGACAAATAAGAAACGCTCTCAAATTTCTCCATACATTTTCTACCCGCGGACACTTGCGGTTCGTCATTCCGCGCTCAGAGGCGCTCGTGGAAGCACGTCTGTGTCGCTTTCTCGCAAAAAATAATTACGTAAAAAAGTGAGTTCCGAGTTGTGTACTGAGGTCGGACGAAGTTGATACTTTTTCGGACCGAAATAAAATTAAGTACGATTATTGGTATTTGTTTCAGAAACAAATACTTAGTTGTAATTTTTACAAGCTTTTATTTAACTTGCAATATATGTATGTATGTATGTAACTATGTTTGTTCGGGTGGACTCTTGCAACTAAATTTTGAAGCAGATATCTTCAACCGATTGAGCTGAAATTTTGTATGCACGTTTAGTTTTGGATGACAATGCATGTTTAGCTGTGTGACGTTATTCTAAATCCAAAATGGCGGAACGCCCAAGATGGCGGACTACTTATTTTTAAGGCACTCCTACAATATGGATATCAAATGAAAGGGATTGCTGAGAATAACTCGAAAAATAAAATGACGTCACTCTAAATCCAATATGGCGGACTTTTATATTATTTTAGACATTAGAAATATTTTTTTAGACATTCGATATTAATAGTCGATTTTGGGGTTTTTCGGGGTGATGATTACGAATATAACATCCATTTTTTATTCAAGGTGGCGGATTTTTGTTGGTGACAAATCGACTTACGGCCAATTTCTTCATAATACCAGTATATCCAGTTGTCATGCTACGTCACAGTTTTACTCTTCAATTCAGTAATTTTTTTAGTGAATTATAATGTTGCTATATTGAAGAATACAATTGTGACGTAGCATGACAACTGAATAGACTGGTATTACGTTTAGTCGGTTAACAAAGTCGCGTGGTTTTTTTGTTTACCTTTATTTAGCTACCTAAACCTATGGAGTATAGTAGTAGTACAATGAAATATTTTCTATGTGAAAAGACAGCTGTGCTGCTGGGGAGTTTGTTGCGCCACTTCTTCCCAGCGAAAGCACTAAGAAATGAAGGGCGGGCGTTTTGGGGGACTGTCTTTTGTAATTTTGACATTCGAAAAGTGCTGATTCTCAGCCTAATTTGAATAAATTACTTTTGATTTACTTTGTTTTAATTTTTAAGTAAATAAAATACTTACTGTTTTCATAAGGGAATGATTATTTTTAAATATCACAAAGAAACTCTACGATAAACTCCCAGGCTAGTATTTGATTATGTAATACTCCAACAATTGACATCAAAAATAATATTTAAAAGTACTTAGGTACATCTTTTCAAACTAACAGCAGACTGTGGTATAAATGTGGATGTTCCTTGTAATACTAAAATGTTAAGGTCGTTTTTGGGTACCTAGTAATGAACGTAACTGATGTTGAACTTTGACTGATGAACTTCAACAATACTAAAAACATGATTATCACGCAGATAGTAAGTACTAATAACACTTACCAAATTCGATTGCGAACTTACAACTAACTTTACTTAAATACCAGCAAAATTAAAAAAAAATATCTTCAAGTACCAAGGTTAGTTAAGTTACGTATAAAAATCGAGCGAACAATGGTTTCAATGTGTGCGTGCGCGTAATGTTGCTGTGTTGCGATTCAGATACCTAAACTTGAGCGAGTTCAAAATGTGATAGCGTCCTTAAAGAAAACACCTTAAAATACACTTAGTCCTACATAAAACCTACAAGATTGGTAACCCTACTGCAGTGTTTATATGAAAACATTTTAATGATCAATATCTTTGAAACTACGCAAAGTTTCTCCGTTACAAATTCAGGTTATCATTATCGTCCCCGGTACAAAATTTTGAACACATTTCGAAGGTCGTAGATCATCAGGCAGCGGAGATACATGTGTCCAGCCAGCTTGATTTCAGGCTGGCTGGACATTAAGTTTTTATTGATTTCTCGTAAACCCTTACATGTGACGCCATAAATCAAACGTTATTACTGTTACACATTGCGTTACTAAATGTTAGTAAAGTAACCATATTCGAAAACGCTCCCGTTATTGAGATTCGGAAGTGCCAGCCAAAAGTTTTATACGTAAATTCAAGCTGGCTGGACACAGATTTTTGCATTTTTCTACTAAACCGCTGTACGTACCACAAAACTTTTAGCTCGATGCCTGTTACAATTTTATGTAACGCCCGTTGATATGCAAAAAGTCGTCAAAATCACTTCCGTTACCGAGATTGAGAGACCAGCGAAAAGTGTTTTTTCAAGCTGGCTGGACACGTTTTCGATCGATTATCTAAGATTCTGTAGCGTTACAAATTCTGAAATAAGGGTGTTTAGCCGTCACATAAAGTGCCCTATTGACCTAGTTAAATGTGAGCAATTTTGAAGATTTGTCCAGCCAGCCTGAGTCACATGTCAAAAACACCTCTAATTTCCCTACATTTTGACAAGTTTTTGACATTTGTCGCCGAGATGAGACTGCGACTAGATATTGAATGTTTTAAATTACGTGAATTGGCTTTCTGTTTTCTCTAACCCTGCAGGCAATGTAAACAAGGCAATGCAATGTGTCACTAAAAAAAAAAGGGTTTTTTGAAGTGAAACTTCTTAGGCGGTGATTCGATAATTGGGTGGTTGGCTGTGTGACCAAGCACTGAGCTGAGCCACCCACTATCTATAGTCCTTTCACATATTATTTTTACCTCTAATTTTGAATCACTGTCCAAATCACAGTGATCTTTATTGTCATTCTAATAAGGTTGCTGCCACTGACAAATCTGTCAAAATCATTTTGATCTCGTTACAATAAGGTTGCTGCTGTCAGACGTAAAATAACTGTAAATGGACTGTAGCTGTATATTTAGTTGGCAGCGCGACCTGGCGACGTCGGCATGGCGTCCCTTAGAGGTATGGCTCTTAGGCACATTTTGTTACATGAGACGAGAGAAAAATACAGGGTGATTGGAAGATGGGTGCAAAGCTTTAAGGCGAAGATAGTACAGACAATTTAGTACCATTTAAGCCATGATTGTCTTAGACGAAGTTTTACCAATTTTTTTTAACCTAATTTTTATGTTTTTTACGTCTAATGACACAGAGGCCTAAAACATGGTTTGCTGGATTGTTTACACATTACTTTAATAAAATAAAATAAAAATTAATTTATTTATAATTCAATTTGGCCATAAATAAGCACTTTAATTAAAATGTTGGGAATTTTCGAAAAAACAAAAATTAGGTAAAAAAAAATTGGTAAGACTTCGTCTAAGAAAACCATGGCTTAAATGGTTCTAAATTATCTGTACTATCTTCGCTTTAAAGCTTTGCACCCATCTTCCAATCACGCTGTATAACTGTCTCTCAAACTAAATCTCTTTTATTCTTTATTAAAAGAAAAATCTTTTATTTCAACGTTCAAAATACAATATGGAGGTAACTAGGCACAGCCTGCATATTGTTCAAGAAGTTTCACGATAGCCGATAGCTGCTGCACGCGCAATTTGTTTTTATTGATCTAGCAATTGTTGAGGTTTACCAAGTCTGATATCTTTTATTTCATCTGATTTCCAAAAGACTAATTTAACTAACCTCGAGGGCCGTGTTGACATTCTCCTCAAATGGCGACCATGAATCGAAACCGACACTCGACATATCACTCACTACTAAAACTCACTATTTAAAATTATAAAAAAGCGCCCTGGACACTAAAAACGGGAGTAGGTATAAAGATAATATTTAAGACTACTATACTACATAATATGTGTTTTAGTGAGTTATTCCATTAGGCCATGTTCGCATGAACGTAAAAATATCGCGACGGGATTTTATCGAGCACTGAATTTTCAGCCCTCTGTGTTGAGCCGAGCGTTGAGAATCCAATAGAGCGCATCACAGCGCGTGAAAAAACAAACTGTTGAATTTTCAACTCTCGGCGCTAAGCAGTGAGTTGAAAATCAAGTGCGCGAAATAAAATCGCCGCGGGAAAATATCGCCCGTGCTAACCTAGGCTTAGTATTTTAAACGTATTATGTTACGTATTTGATATAGAAATAAAATCTTATTAAAAAACATCCGAATTGAGAACCTCCTCCTTTTTTAAAGTCGGTTAAAAATGAATCTCATCAGGCGTTTGCATTATGGCTTACAAAAGTGCCAATTTCGTGATTTCGTGCACATTACAAAAATAACAAAATAGCTGATATGATAAATCTAGCCAATTGTAGCAGTCCTAGCCAATAAAAATCTAAATCAACTATCAATAATCTAACTCTACACCTTTACCGGTCCACTGCTCGTCCAATTTCACATCGCATTCGAGATCTCTTAAAGCCGACTTTATGTCGAAACCGAAATCTTCGGCGAATTTCTCGTAGGCACTGTTGAGGATACTTTCGACGCCTAATTCGTGGAATTTGACGTTCTGGTCGCGGCATCTCGCTACCATGTTGCGTATTGCCCAGCATGCATTTTTCTGTAATGAGAAATAGCTTTTGAATACGTGTGTAGTAGAGAGCAGTGGTGGCCCAGTGGCAGCCCGCCTGAGCCCGCTTGTCAGCAATAGGTTCGCCCCCTATTACGAAGGACTTAAACATAACTGGCGAAATATGAGTGTACTATAGGTACACCTCTGTCTAACCCTTAGAGGATTACAGGCGTCATGTTATGTTGTAATTTAATAGGTACATATTTAGGGTTCCGTATACGTTCAAATGAAAAAACGGAATCCTTATAGGATCGCTCGTGTGTCTGTCTGTCACAGCCAATTTACTCCAAATCTAATGGACCGATAAGTTGAACACTTTTTAGTCTTACCTGGACTGAAGCATCATGAGGATGCACCTTCATGCACTCAATGATAACCTCGGGAGCTCCGCAGTCTAGGAACTGTTGGCCGTGAATCGGCTCGCGGAGCGACAGGGCTGCTATGCATTTTAGGGTCAAGGCCGTCGCTACTGCGTTACTCTGCAATGGGGCAAATCATAATCGATTTTAAAAACAGTGATTTTCAATAAGATTTGTCTATTTTTGCAAATTAAATAACTAAGTATATAAAAAAAATAAAAGAAAAAAATCAAACTCTTAATTTCACGTAACTACGGCTGATTACGGTTATCTATGAGTTACGATAAACTATTTTTTTTTTTTTGTTTTGTCGTGTTTAGATGTCTGCGGAGTTTCGGTAGATAATTTAATTTGATTCTATACAGGGTGGCAGGAACCGCGCAAACTAACCAGCACGATTCAGCACATGATTCTAACCCTCTAGTGTAGAAATGTTTCATAGGTTATAGTCTAGTCTTTTCTATGGTGGATGAGTGAACTCCTGTTCCTCATACCTCTATAATCCTGTTCCTGTTCCTCATACCTCTATAATCCTGTATAATTAAAAAACTTCATAAAACAAATCTGACGCATGTATTCCTGTGGAGTTTGTTGTAACACTACTTCCCAGCTAAAACACTATGAAGCAGTGAACGAAGGGAATTTTCTAGATATTGATCTAAAAAATTCTTCAATCACATTTACAGACCGATAAATTATCAGTCTGTATTATCGGATGGGTTTTGTGGTAAACTCACCGAATGCCTCGATAGAATTGATATAACGATGGGCACAATACCGCTTTTGACCAGATCTCTCTTGACGTCGTCATTCCCTGCCAATGCTGTGATCCTGTAACAACATTATATTTAAAGATTAACAGGAACATGAAATATATTTTAGGTAAGCGACGAAAATTAGTAACGCTGTTAATTTTATATAGGTACAATTTTTTATAAATTGGACCAAAAATTAAATAACAAGTCATGTGGATTCTCACACAAAGCATTTATTTCTATTAATCCAATTACAGGCACTTTTGAATAGATAGTCAAGGAGTCGGTCAGTCAGAAAGATGAAGCAAGATGCCCATTCCAAAGAGTAGTAGGTTCCTATGGAAAAGAACTGGCAACAAACTCCATGAACTCTTTTAAATCAAAATATTGTAACAATATGTATATTTGTTACATTCTTCATATTGAAATTATATTCGAGTATGCGAGAACGATGTAGTAAAACGTGCATTCTAAACTTCTATCATCATGATAATAATATTCAAACGGTCTATAAACATCGCGTCATTAAATCAAACCCTCTTTTGTTTAGTCAGCTAAAATTTAGGCCATCACTATAGTAACTCTACGTCACCATGACAACAGCAAAGTTTACTCAATACCATTCCAATAACAATCATGCTATTCAAGTGAAACCTTTAAGAGAGAAAGACCTTTGAAGACAGGGAGACGCATTTCGAAAATAAATACAGATTTGTGCAAAGGGTCATCAGGATATCTATGAAAAAACTCGGATAAGCAAAAGCAGATAAAATTCCCGTGAAATCAAGTCTCATACTAATTAATAACCACAGAAATTTCAACAACAAAACAGTCGTAAACAGGACTAAAAATGACAACGGTAGAGAAAGGCGACTACCTATCATTTGGGGACATAAACAACGCCTTATCCACCATCAAAACTTGGCACGAACACAACGAAAAAGTTTTAAAAGGAGACATCATCAGGACCACAGACAACAACACAGCTATCACAAAGAACAGCATAATAAAAGTCAACCAAACTTCATGCGAAGACTTCAGCGACAGCACTGACCAGCTAAAACATAGAGTTAGACATATCAACTACTGGAAGGCCGAACTAGAAAGGGCTATAAGAGACATGGATGCAGAAATAAACATTCTAGAATCGCTAAGGCAACAACTGAAAAATGCTCAGGATACTCTAAAAATTCCAGAATATATTACAGAAGAATGCTTAGATTTGAGACGGAATAGAATGCAGTCTGATTTAATATACGATGAACCTCAAGAAGATTTGTTCACAGAGTCAGCATTGATAGAAAATGTTAAGAAGCTTCATAAAGATTTGCTCCGGGATATAGAATACCAGCTGGATATGAATGTGGCCTCGAAGAATTGGTTGGAAAGGGACTGGAGTGATAAGCATTTGGCTTTTAAGTATGAGAGCGAGAACGCTTATTTGGAGACTAAGGCTGTTAATGTTAAGGATTCTGCGGGGGCCACGAGACTTTCCGAAGGTACACGATCTATTATTTGAATTGTTTCTAGACTTTTAACAGAAAGGAGGCCATTTGCCAACCTTGTTCTTCCAGGATACGCAAATTGTGTTCAACAATCTTTTTGTAAATGGACACAGATTAAGCACGAAGTTTTTGCTAAGTTTTTCTCAACCATATTCGACATGAAAAAAGGTTTTAAATACAACGGACTATCTTGAAGGTAATTTTGTAGAATTTGGTTGAGTAGAGGTTGAATTAATTCCGGATTTAGAACATAGTTGACAATCATACACATAAGGAAAGCTAATTATCACCATCATCGACCTCATGGCGTTACACAAATTTATTTGTGCTTGGCGTAGAAAATCTTCTTCCATACATCTCTATTAGCCATCATCTCTCTACTGTTCATAATGTATCGTCTTTCACACAATCCATCCATCATTTCTTTGGTCGCAGTCATTATTTTTATCCTGATCATTTCTTTCCAGGCCAATCGAACGTTCCATCCTGGGAACAATTCACGATCAACGCCCTAAACGAATTCAAGATCGCAATCGACAAATCGAAAGCTTTACGAGCAAAAGTCGACGCCGTCCTTATAAATACATCGAGAGATCTGCGTTCCCAAGACATTAAGGTCAACAAATCATTGAGCGAACGAATTGCGAGAACGGAACAAGTGAAGACCGAGTTGGAAAATCAGCTGAAGTTGACTTTAGAAAAGATAGTGGAGACTGAGAACATTCTAGAAATGTTACACGAAGAAATGTTGAAGGTATCACAGAGAATTCAGGTCGCACAAACCAGATTGAACACAAAGAATTGTAGGCCGAACGTAGAAAATTGTAGGGAAGGCTCTTTAGTAGCGTTAATCGAAGAAGTAAGAGACCTCAATGATAGTATGAGTTTGTTGCAAAAGCGGTCTTTGCAAACAGAGAAATTGAGGGCTGAGTTAATACACGAAAGGAGTTTGATAGAGAATGAGATTATAGTCAAGAAAAAAACCTTGTTTATTGATAATGAACGGTGCTTGTTTTTGAGGTCGCATTATCAGTCTGCTGAAAAGATGTGTGGGTTTTAATGCACGATAGTATAAAGTTAACTAAGGCTGAGGTTTATAGAATGAACCTTGAGTCTACTCAAGCTAATTAGAATAACGTTTCATACGAAAACAAATTGAATCTTATTCATATAACGTTAATGTTCATAAACGTATGAAACGCTTAATCAATCGCTTACAGGACCACACGAATAAGGATTATTTTCATATGAATCGCTACTGTACTTAGCTTGAGTAAAGTCTAGGTCCGCTCTATAGATCTTAGCATTAGTATTAAAAAAGTAAACTGCTGCGATCGTGGAAGATTTTTTATTACATTTTCTGGAGGTTTCCTTGGCCCTTTTTTAAATTCAATGTAAACTTTTTCTATACCTAGACTTTAATAATTGTAGTATAATCTCAAGGTTTCGCTGTGCATGAGGCAAAAGTTTTCAAATTACATGCGAAATCAAGTTTCAAAGTGAACGTGTGTTGTAAGTCGATATTTACTACTATTAACTTAGGTACTTAATTTTTCGCGTATTTAAAAACAATTTACAATAATAATATAACAAATGCATTAAAATATTTGTATCGATAAACGGGCTGACTTTCAATTTTTAGGCAGTCTTTTAGATGGAGAAAGTACTGTCATTATGGGGCGAACTCAGTAATATCGACCTTTCCGTTGTTCCATCGCAGACATCAGCTGTCAGTACTACGCAATATCGAGGTCAAGAAGACCATTACTAAACATAATTGCTACAACCACTCACAACTTACTCAGTCTCAAAGTAGGGTAATCATAGAGCAGAGTAGTCGTCGTGTAGGGTAGTCACTGAATAGAGCTCTTACAGAGTATAGTAGTCATAGAGAAGGGTAGTCTTAATTTAGAGTAGTCATAGAGTACAGAAAGTAGTAGAATTAGAGTTGTTCAGTAACAGTTTGTACTTTATATGAAAAAATAATATAAATAAATCACTCACAACTTATCCGCCTGTTGCACCACGGCGACATTATCATAGTTATCAGCGAGCACAGTGAACAGAGAGTCGACGCCGCAGTCGGCCACCATCTTGCAGAGCTCGTGACGTACCAACAGGCTCGCTATGGTTAGCATCAGCTCTGCTACTAAAGGAGGTTTTGTGTTTTCTGTGGACATAAACAATAGGGATGAAAACGTGAAAACTTTTTGTACAATGGGCAAGTGCTAGTCGGACTCGCCGCTGAGATCCCGCAGTAGAACCATAAATGTTATAGACTACTTCTTTTTATTATTTGCTACGTATTATATAATAAATCAACTAGCTCACTATTACGGTTAAAAAGATACAGCCCTGTGACATTCAGATAGACAGATAGACGGCGCGGCGTGAGGAACCCTAAAAAATCACATAAATTGGCCCAGGCATAATAAATCCGTGCACAGAGAAAAAAAGTCGAAGAAAACGTAACCTCCTCCTTTTTTTAGACTACATGTGGTTACATGTGTTACATTATTTTAAAGGAAAATTAAAGTGTTACGCAACTCGGCGGTATGGCCCAATAATTTAGGCCGAGATCTATAAACGTTACGAAGCACGTACTTTGGCTCTAGAATTTTTCTTCACTGTCGCACAACTGTCAAACTACAAGTGCAAGACAGAGACAGGAACATGTCTAATGGGCGATTCCTATAATGTACGGACCGTTATGGGTTAAAATTAAAACTTGTATCTTTACTAACAATGAAGCGAAGACCTCATAGCTTTGCAAAGTAGACCCTCCTATATGGAAGTAGCTATCACAGGTAAAATTAGCTTACGAATCTATTTATATGCCCAGTTTAGCAATAAAAAATGCTACCATTGGTAAACAAAACGATTCGTTTTTGTTTATAGGAACCGAACATTAATCAATGCACGAGTTAAGTAACAATTATAAATCTCTGCCTTAGGTCGTACGTTTTGCTCTGGATAAGATATTTGTGATAAACAGGAAAAATAATACTTTTGTAATTAATGGTTAAAATTTTATAAATATAGGTGGGTGCATCATTAGTTTTGTACTGGTTTTACGGCAGGGCAGTGTTTTACCGGCAAATTGTTGCTGAAATTTCAGTATAGTTTAAACTTATTGTATAACAATTCAAACTGCTGCAGTCACAATGTGTAATAACGATACTAGCATTGGGTATCCTGTGAGAATTTCTAATGAAGATGACCTGCAATTACGATTCCATATCTTGAAGAGTATAGACATCATTGTACTTGCGCTGACCCTAGCAACTTTAACTTACGGAGTAACGTCATGGTGTATCTTAAAAAAGTTCCGCAACATCAAAAACTTTGTGATTCTCAATATCATTTTAGCAAACTCCTTAGGCTTTGCAGTGCTGATCGGATTTATATCCGTTTACAATAACAAAATTTCGATTTATACGTTAACTATCCTATATATAAGAACCGAATTAATTATTTACTTAAAAACAGTGAGCAACCATTGGTTGTTGGTCTTGTGTCATATGTTCTACGTCGACATTGTAAAAGTTTTTAATGGGCATATCCAAAGAAGATACCTAAAAAGTACCCTCTTTTCTTGGGTTCTTGCTTTACTTACAACACTATTTTTTACCTGTCTATACGAGCATTTAATTCGATACCCAGAAATAGGCTTAAAATTCAAAAAGATTTCAAATCAATTCAATTTTGACTTATTTCAAATCTTCTTCGGGTTAAGTCAAATTTTACCGTTGGTTGTCAACTGTTGTTTTTACATTATAATCATGTGCTCACTTTTTCGTAGTTACACAGCGAGCGCATATACAGCTAGTAACACCTGGCGTCGCTTGTACATCGCCACTTTGATATTTATATTGAGTGACGTCATCATGTTGACTGATTTTTTTATGTCCTTAAAGCACGGTTTCTATTCAAACACAACGTTGATTATTTTAAAATTAGTCATGTATTATTTTAATTTACTAGTGTTAGAGGTTTATTTGGTTTTTGTGAAGAGTAACCGAGAGTTATGGCATGATTTTTATGTTAGTAAATTAAATCAAAGGTTTCTCCCAGCGAAGCGTAGAAAATTCGACAACAATATGGATGGAGGAATGAGGAAAGAGGTTTTTGATGTATAAGTTGAGGAAAAGAAGTTCTACAATACCTACACAATGTATTTTATTATTATAAGCCTGTGTTTTCCCACTGCAGGGCAAAGGTCTCCCTGTCCAGTTTCCACAATTCCCGGCCTACTGACATTGCGGGCTAATCTTTTAAGGAGCCCAGTTCACTGTACTCAATACTAAATGTCTTGCATTATTATTAATAAATCATTTCAGAATAATTTACATTCCATAAAATGTTAGAATATAATACTTATAAGTATGTTGGTAAATTATTAACTATTGTTGTGCTATTTAACATTATATGTTTTTATAAATTGATGGATAAATTAAATCTAAGTTGACATTTTAGAATATAAATAGGTAATCTGAGTCTTGATAGTGTACCCTTTTTGACAATTATTTCATACAAAAACTGTCAAACGTCAATTTTATTCCTCCTGGAATAAAATTGACGTTAAAAATTATCAAAATAATAAAAAATATCTGTCGATTGTAAAATCAGCCCTATGAGGAATACTCTAAAAATTAGAATTGATTGTTTTTGAGATAGAACTATAATTTATGGAAATGTTAGAAATGTGTTGATAAAATAATTTAGTTTCCATGGAGTTTCTTGTCCTTCTCCGTAAAGACCTAATTTTATGAACGGACAAAGATTAATCAATGATACGCTTAATTGAAATAAATACCTGGTCTTGTCTTTCTGTGCTTTCTTCATAAAATCCTATCCCTACTCACCATGTTCATAGGAACTGACATACATTCTAAACAAACATAATTCTGACACTCAAAGCCATCTATCAGGTGTAAAGGCGACACGTCAAAACATAAGGGTTTTCTGTGCTAAATCTAAGTTAAACAACAATGTATTAATATGTATTAATTATATACAGGGTGGCATGGATATCGACACGCAAACTGTAATTATGAATTCAGCACATGATTCTCGTAGAAATTTTTCGTCGGTTTAAAAAAAAAAGTAGCTATTTCATAGAAAAGTGCAATACCTCCGCGGTCGAAATGTATAGAAAAGCATTTTTTTTTTAATAAGCTACGAAAACTTTTCAACACAGGTGTGTTCAGAATTATGTACTGAATCCATGGTTACAGGATGCGCCTGCCACCCTGTATTACAAAGGAACTTTTTTGAATTTTGTATAGGTAACAGACTAACCTTTCAACAGGTTAGTCAAAGGCACCAACATTTGAGCACCCAACTCCTTGGCATGGTCGTGAGCTCGACCGAACTCCACTCGCACATCATCGTCCAGTGTCATCTTTCGTATTACTCGCAGAGTTTCACTGAGCAGCTGAAACAGGTTTAAGTGTTACGGTCTGTTCCAAAAGTATCAGATGAAAGTGTAAACAAACCATGTTCAGGTTAAATTCTTATGCAATCGCTCACTAAAGGGAAATAGTAACAAATTCATCTGTATTTAGAAGGTTTAAATTTTATATATCTTAGACCTTTCCCAACAATTATTATTTGAATTGCATGATCAAAGGGCTTTGAACGTCCGTTGCATACCAAAATACCTACAGTCCGCCATGTTGTTTTTTTTTCAAAATGGTGGACACGCATGTCAGCAATGCAAACAGAAAACATGATAAGACAAAAAGTAGTGTCATGTTTCCGAGACCTTAACGTTCATAGTTGATCACGTGACATCTATATTTTTTGAACTTGCTTTCATCTTGTTGCATAGATGTTTGAAATAATCACTCCGAAGTCCGAATGTTTAAAGTAATCCGTAATAATATTAAGCTAAAAATGTATTACTGTAGTAGGCATTCTGCTGTTATGACTCGTTATAAGCCTGCTAACATTTTTTATTTTTATTTACAGCATAGTATGTTAGGCTAATAACAGAAGAATGTCTACAACAGTAATTAACATTTTAGCTTTGATCAACTTTGAACAAAATGTCTCGGAAACGTGATGCTTTACGGGGTTTGGTCCTATTATGTTTTCTGTTTGCATTGATATCAGCTATCGATTTAAATAGGTTCCCTGCGTGGCAGCAATTTTGAAAAAAAAAAACAAAATGGCGGACAGTGGGTAAGTCAGGCTCCATGTAAAAATCTGCAATCCCTTTTAATTGAAACATCATTGACGAAAATTGATGTTATAAAATTAACCTCAAGTGCTAAACTGCCTACTTTGGGAAATATAGGCATGACATTATGATCTCGTTTTTTAAATAAGATTTTGTACCTACTCACTTTGACATTGCCAGTGACCTTCAGCAAAAGTTTCAGGTTCTCAGCGATATTCTTTTCGAAGACCTTCTGTCGGTTCATCTCATGTTTGATACAGCATGTCGTGGTCCATCTCAGAGTAGCTATCAATATATCTTCGTTTTCTACGTTATCTAGAATACTGAGAAACAGATAAAAATGTATCATCTACTAAAGTATTCGCGCTTTATTTGTGATAACCAAGTGCGACGCACACATTCATAGCGTGTTTGTAATACGCTGTGAATGTGTGCGTGAGGACGAGTAGCGTCAGCACACAACACACACACTTCCGACTTCGACGCGCAACCGGTTACCATGGATTCATTACATGAGTCTAGACCCCCTTTCATTCTAAGTGGGGAGCGTAGAAATTGCGTAACACACTATCGACCTCAATCTGAATCATTTTGAAGGATATTGTTGATCCATTGCTTCATAATTATGTTGGAAAAAGATGTGTCTGCTCAACAACGTATAAATAGCGCAATGAATGTTGTTGAACTGTCAAAATGAAACCCATTGCTACTGATAGTGCGTTACGCAATTACCCCACCGGTCAAAATTGTATGGAAGAGCAATTTTTTTTTTATACATCATCATAATTCTCATGAATTCATGATTTCAGCTTGTACGTCGATGTCCTTACCACCCTATATAATTATGAAAAATTTACTTACTCTTTAATAAAATCCACGCCCTTATTATCCAACAAATCAGGCTGCATCTCCATCAACACTGACATTGTATTCAGTGCACTTATAATGAACTTTGTGTCTTTTTCACCGAGCTCTTGACTCAGCTTACTGTACTTTGAATATAGAAGGTCTAAGAGGACTTTGTATGCACCCTCCTTGCCTGCTCGGACTCTGTGGGCTATGTCCTTCTGGCATTCCGACTGAAAAATGGAATATTTTAACATTACATGGTGAATTGGTAAGTTATTTTGACCACAAGATAAAATTATGACTAAGCCCAAGTTCGCGCGGATGTAAAAATATTGCTGCGGGATTTTCAACTCTCGGTGTTGAGCCGAGTGTTGAGAATCCAACAAAAAGGAACCCAGCGCGTCAAACACACTGTTGGATTTTCAACTCTTAGCGCTCAGCTGTGCGCTGAAAATCCAGTGCGCATAAAAACATCGCCGCGGTAATAATGCGGCCATGCAATCTTGGGCTAAGTGAGCGAACCCAGACAACAACATTTAACCTTAGGGTGATAAAGCCATTACAGAATAGAATAGAATATCTTTATTTCGGACACAAAAATATCCATATAGTGTTAGTAACAAAACAAAAATAACTTATTGCCTAGTGTTAGTGAAATTATGAGTTTGGCTATACAATACTGAATTCAGTATTATTTATTTTCCATTAGGTGGTATTAAATAATATATTACTAGCATTTGGCAGTGGAGGTAGGAAATTATCCCACGGGAATTTACAACTCAGACAAAAAGTATCCTATGTCCCAACCCTCGTCATGGTCTAGTTGTGCGCCAAATTTCAGCTAAATCAGTTCAGCTGTTATGGCGTGAAAAGGTAACAGACAGATAGACTGATAGATCGACAGACATACAGATTGACAGACACACTAACAGATAGACGGGCAAAGAGAGTTACTTTCCCATTTATAATATTAGAATGGGTGTTATAGAAATATGCATATACAAAATGATAACATATTACCTTTAAAACCTCTAATTCCTGGAGAACAGCATCTGCATTATATTTCTCCTGAGCAAAAAGCTCCTTCAGCTTAGTAACAGTGTCCACTACCAAATGATTGTCTCCAGATCCAAGAGAAAGGTCTTTTATAATGTTTGATAGATCTACTCCCTGAAAACCAAATTTTACATTAAGGCATTTTTTTGAAGAAAGTTCATTATTGTATCCTGCCCACTTCTGCTGGATTCAGGCATTATAGGACCAATTGTTGTGTAGAATATTGTTCAGCCAATAAATGATGATGAAAAAATAATAAACCCTTATTCAAATGTAGAAGAATAAAATTGAAAAAACCCAATATATCTATGATGTAGGTATTAGAATATTAGATGCCTGTACTAGAATGATTCTGTATCACAGGTGCTACAAGCTCTAACAAAAACAGTGACATGTTTTTTTCATTAGTTTGATTATTAAATTAGACCGGATTATATCCAACATAAAATGTTTCAAATATACATTTAAAAAATTCAAAAATGTGCATCTGCACATAAATAAAATAAAAGTTAGTTTTAAAATATTTATTTTCAATAATGTAAATCAGAACTACATGTGACATCTGCCACTCTAGTGACTGTGTGGGGCAGATTATGGCCCATTCCCTCTCACAGAGCAAAGCCCTGAGTCCCAGCAGTGAGAATGTTATAGGTTGATTATACTTATGCCATTTTTAGACCATTATAGTTTTAATTTAATTTAGTCAATCATTTAATGCATGCTGTGGCCCCCTGTAATAGAAGGAGTGCACTAGACTAAACTTAATAGGAATCTCTATAAATTGTGATTTTTTGTGTAAACCTTTTGTTGGAGCTCCTCATCAATAAATAAATAAATAAGCAGTAGTAACTCTTTACTATAATTATAGTGAAACAACAGAGTTCCATTAAGAAATCAACCAAGGAGGTTTATAAATAGTTGTCAAGTATTAGGTCATCAGACATACATAATCGTGGTTTAAAGGACTTTGACTAGATCACCTAGAGAATAAATCCTCCAGTCTGAATTCATTATGGTCATGACTAACCATACTTTATAGGCGATGACAAAATACCTATGAATATTACAGCGTTCTATAAATCGACCTTAGTATAATATCTTCATGATAAGACGACCCACTGACCTCGTATATAAAAGCTAAAAACGATTTTTGGGATGCATACCTGTGCCTCAAATTGGGCAATAGCCTCTTTTACAGCTTCTTCCGGAGACATATCAAACTCGTCGATGTTTTCCTTGACGACCTCATCGTAGGTCTCTTGAGTTATTACACGAACCATGTTTATAGTTTACTTGAGGTTTTTAATTCAGAAAATATGCTAATATTGTAGTACTTTGAAATAAATTGTACGTTTTATTCACATGAGGCGGATTTTATACCGAATTATGTTTGGAATGATGACAACTGTGAGTCAAACCAAACTGTCAAAGTCAAAACACTGACACTGACAAGAATCAAAACAAATGAACTGTCAGAAGTCGATACGTTCTGAAACTGCTACTGCTATGGATATGGAGCCAAAAAAAACTAGCCAAGTGCATGTCAGACCACGCACAGTGCAGGGTTTTTTAGAAAGAATATTTACGTATACACAGCTGTAGGTATTGCTTTTAACGACCGCAAAAATATATTTGCTTTTCTCGATTTTTTTTACAAAAATTTTACTTTGATTTCATAAGTTGGTCGACAATAAATTACTTACTTCTTGTTAACTTGTATTTCCTTTGTGTGATTCGTATTACCCATTAATCCTTTGTGTGATTCGTATTACCCAGTAACTGGGTTGTGGAGGTCAGATAGGCAGTCGCTCCACGTAAAATATTTGTATTCAGCTGCATCCGGTTAGACTGGAAGCCGACCCCAACATAGTTGGGAAAAAGCTAGATAGATAAATAATGATGATACACTATCGTAAATATTTTTCACATATGTACACCTACCTAAAAACAACGGTTAAACTAGTAAGACTGACTACCGAAAACAACTTGCTTGATATTCTGCAATGGATCCCTGATCCAAAAAAAAAAAAGATTACCTACGAACCCCAAAGCGTGATTACTATTTAAAACCAAATTATGCCAAATTACAGCTCACAGAGTACTTTTTGATAGACTGAAAATTACAGCTTCTTTGTATCCGTGGACAGACAGACAGACTGACTTGGCGAATCTTCCTTGTTTTACTATGGAACCCCATACCTACCATATTATAATAAAAAACAGTTTATTTACATTATCCGCATTTGCTGAGACCAGTATTATAAAGTGCTCTGTGGCTGAGTTTCCATAACTCAAGATAGTTTAGTCAAAAATAATACGCATCGACTATTGCATCGACTTGAGAATCTCCTCAGTCTCAGTCCTCCTTTTTTTGTCGGTTAAAATAAATGCTATTCTATGCGGTCGTGTTATATTTTGACAGAAAACAGCTTGAGTCATGGTGCGTTTAGAAACCGAGTTTTATTCCATTTTAGTTTGTCACGTAAAACTAATTAATTGGCATAAACTTCTAATTAGAATAAAAGTAATCAATGGAACATGTTTTACCGATCGAAATGTATTTACGCAAGTACTTTAATAAGTCTGCTTCAATCGATGTTTTGTTATCGATAAACCACATGCCACATTCGTTCAGCCAAATGTTATGATTTGATTGTCACCTGGGTGACGCATACTCCCGTAAAAGAATCTGATCCGAAATACTAATTTCATCTTTTTACGCGTAAAAGTGAATAATCCTTGCATCACATTGTTTATTTAGCATTTATTAGGATTATTGAATAGCCAAGATGAGTTTTCTGGGGAAGTTATTCGGTGGAAAGAAGGAAGAAAAGGGTCCTTCGACACACGAAGCAATACAGAAATTACGTGAAACCGAGGAGTTGTTGCTCAAAAAACAAGAGTTTCTAGAAAAGAAAATCGATATAGAAATACAGACAGCTAGGAAAAATGGCACGAAGAATAAGCGAGGTAAGTTTGGCTACTAAAATATGTTTGTATTCTTTGTTCATAATTTTTGCAATAATGAACCCATTCTTTGTTGACATGTAGGTACATGACCTTGTTTTTCAATTAATTGTTAGATATTTCGTTGTTACATCCTTCTTACGAGTATGTCATTGAGAGATCAAAACTAAAATGAATATTAGAAACTGCAACATTACTGCCATTGAATACAAAAATATTGTAAGGAAAATGATAATTAGTTTACCTGTAGTGATTTGTGTAAGACTTGCATACATAATCAGCCTTTAATGTTCCCACTGTTGGGATACAGGCTTCCTCTCTTCGAAAGGGAGTGGGCTGTAATCCACCACGAGGGCTCAGTGCGCATTGGCCCAGCCTACTGTTGTACATAGAACTCTCCAATTGTATGCTATTGTATCCTCACATAGGTAACCATATTGAATATCTTAAGTGTCACTTAATACCTCAAGGCTGTAAGACACATAATATTATATACCTATAAGTACTGCCGTCCTTTAACTAGAAAGCTGTTAACCCTCAAATGGTAAATTTTTACTTTTTAATAGAAAGTGATAGAGTTTAAAATTCTCTATCTTTCTGTCTAAGAAACATTTTTACAACATAAATAGTTCCAAAGATATGGACATCTTTTAGGCCGTTAAGTAACATAATTTTTGATGATTCCATCACTTGAAAGCGTCTAACCCACACTTCTTAGCTTAAAGTACTTTAAAATACAAAAAGGGTTATCTACGATAAACAGACAGAAATATCAATTGATGTGTCCAACAATCATTATCCTAAGTATCATAGTTTTTAAGAAACAACGATTCCCGCTTGTTTTGGCGTTTTCTCCAAAACAACTTTTTGGGCTTAACGGCCTTCTAGTTAAAGGACGGCAGTATATCATAAATAATTATTATTATACCAGCACTAGTACAAGTTAATGCACATGGATTTCGGATTCTTCCATACCAACTGCAATAGTTGAAGTTGGTAGGGATATATGTATCCTTGTGTTAAAAAATTAACCTTACAAACTTTAAGAGGTGCTTTAGACCATCGAACTGAACAACTTTCACTATGCACTATGGGACCAACTCTGAAATCACGAAAAAGAAATCAGCTGTTTCATACATTTTGGTCAAGTAGGTATTGAACTTTTATAAAAACAGCTGATATTTTTTTCGTGATTTCAGAGTTAGTCCCATAGTGAAAGTTGTTCAGTTCGATGGTCTAAAGCATCTCTTAAAGTTTGTAAGGTTATTTTTTTAATATTTTGTATACAGGGTGGCAGGGGACATCGACGCGCAAACTGAAACTATCAATTCAGCACATGATTCTACTGAAGACATTTTACATAGTCGTTCGGTTTCATAGAAAAGCGCAATACCAAAATGGTCAAAATATATGGAACATAATTTTTTTTTTTATAACCAACAATAAATTTTATTTCCCCTTGGGATTCAGAATCATTTACTGAGTCCATGGTAACAGGTTGTATAGATGAATGCTTCACCCCTTCAAGGATGTAACTTCATAAAATTCCTTTTAGCAGCTGCCTACCACATTAGTTGGATATTCGAAAACATAAAATTATAAAAATATAGAACTGATGTTAACCCGTGTTAATACCAATTCTACATGTTGTGTCTACCGTTTTCGAATATCGTTTACCTACACCTAAAAGAAGTTATAAAGACTAGCTGTTTACAAAACTTATACAAAACATGACAAAAAAGTGAACATAATAGTTAACAATAATTTTAACAGTAAATGTCTGTAAGAACATAACAAGACTTTTCCAAAATAAGTAAGTTGTAGGTATCACAATTTTTATACAGATTCGCGATTAGGTTATCACATTAAAATAGTACAGCAGTTATTACAAGTTGTTATCAGTCTGTTAAAATAATAAAATAGTAAATTTTACAAAATATTGAATACTGAATTTTTCAAACAAAATAAATGACTTAAAATTGGCACGAAATAAACCACCCTTGATTATAACTTTATAAGTCGTGCGGGGCGATGGTATCAACAATTCAACACAAACTTTATTGAATTGATACTGTTAAGGTTCATGTTGTTAAATAATAATACGAAAAAAAAATACGTTGTTTCAATTAATGTGATAAACCTAATCGCCACACTGTATATGAGTGTGAAACCGGGGTTAGGTCGGCCCATTTGAGTGAGTTTTGTGACCATAGAAAAGTATTATAATGTCAATCACACCAATGACCTCATACTCACTCACTCATTCAAAGATAATAAACTAATTGACAAGTCGTTAGACCAGCCATTGTACTAATAGTAATACCTTTTTAATGTAGTCTTGTAGACCTAGATCTTTTAAGTAGGTTATGTTTAGGGGGAAAGCAGAAGGTACAGACGCCAGCACATCAAGCTACTGCAATCTTTCAAATTTCTTTAATAGATTTTCAACTTTATCGCCAAAGTATAAGGTTCAACGTTGATTGGGAAAATTTGACAGTTTCGGGTAGCTCGATGTGCTGGCCTCTGTACTTCGATATTAGGGTGTAGACTATGTTTTTATTGTTGAAAAAGTATCTTTGAAATTTTTAAGGTACTTATTGGAAACATTTTGCTTAACATACTAGCTCATGTTGTTTTTTCTGGTTAAGCCCAACTGTATTTACCATTTTTTCTTAAACTAACTCCTCCTATTTTAAGACCACTGTCCTCTCAAAGTTTATACATTTTATTAAAGCACTTCTTTCTCTCCTTTCCAGCGGCCATCGCAGCTCTAAAGCGCAAGAAGCGCTACGAGAAACAGCTGACACAGATCGATGGTACACTCACACAGATCGAAGCGCAGCGCGAAGCACTGGAAGGAGCCAATACTAACGCCCAAGTATTGAACACTATGCGTGATGCTGCCAACGCTATGAAACTTGCGCATAAGGATATGTTAGCATATTTTTATTTAGTTTATTACAAATTTTCTTACTAACAGCTGATTATTCAATAGTCAGGTTTATTTGAGGAATAAATATTGCGGTTTGACAGCTTCTGTATAGAAAACGCTATGTCAAACCGCCATATTAAGTTTATGTGACGAAAATCCGCCATTTATCGATTTTTGATTTGATTGAATATCGCGTTGGTGTAGTGTTCGCAAATACGACTGGTGAGTATTGGGTCCTGGGTTCGATTCCTAGGCCGGGCAAAGCGTTACGAGGTTTTTCCTATTAGGAACTTGTCAGTAGTCTGGATTTGTGCCCGGTTTATGGCAGTGGAGCCAGTTTAAAGAAGACTGGCGAAATGTGAGTCTGCAAAGCCTGTTTTACCCTTCGGCGCGTTATGCTGTTATGTTTATTAATTAGTAATTAATAATAGTATTAACCCATTTTTGGTCCCACCAATTAATTGATCACCACACATAAATTGTTCCACAATATAGAGCTCTGTGATCTGTATATTTAATTTACGGCTTTAAAGTCGTAAGTAAATAGAGTTTGATTTGATGTGGGCTAGTCAGTTATCTGACTAGCCCACATCAAATCAAACTATTTATAACGCTACAAGGTTCTTTTGGCGCGTGCCCATAATCGTTACTAACGTCGCCATCTTGCTTTTTCACAAAACCTAAGGATGAAGATTTTTTTATTTTAAACTCAAAAAAATAATTGTTTACAAATAGTGCAAACAACAGCTTAAAAATTAAGCCAAGTTATAAACTTTTTAAAATAACTGCTAGAGAAAGACGGCACTATCACAGAAGTGACGTCACGATTATGTTACTCCATTCTAACGCCATACATTGTCCGTACCGCGCGACAAGGACAAGCATAATCCACTCCAAAAGCTTTTAAAGCGTGTAGCTTCTCCATATTTCTATCGATTATACAGATTTTTTTAAATATCTCATTTCACTATGCCTTCTTTGAAATTAAATTATTTGTTCGAACATTTTCTAATATTAGTCATCATCCCTATTGCACAGAAGTCTGTGACAAATGTTCACCACCACCGCCCCCTGTCAACATCATTCAAGCGCCAAAAAATCGCAGTGCAAAATGTTCTATTACGTGTTGTATTTCAAACTCTTCTATCTTTCTCTCCCACAGCGATGTAGACAAGGTCCACGACATAATGGACGACATAGCGGAACAACACGACATCTCGCGAGAGATCACGGACGCTATCAGCAACAACGTCGCCTTCCCCAACGATATTGATGAGGATGAACTTGAGAAGGAGCTCGAGGAATTGGAACAGGTATGGGAACTTATCAATTTACTTATGAAACTTTGTAGTACATATACACTTAAAGTAAAAGTGCGCAATGTTGCACACTCCTACCCTATTTCAAGTTAAACAAATATCAAATTTATTTCTATGATAATTAAGTTGAATTCAGAGTGATTAGCACTATTGAAAAAGTTATAAAAATGTTTGAAGTTGTAGCGTAAACTGAGCTTTATTGTGTAGGAATTAAAGTTATTTTTCCATTAATTCAATATCAACTTTATTTCTATGATAATTAAGTTGAGTTCAAACAGTTCAGAGTGACTAGCACTATTGAAAAAGTTATAAAAATGTTATAAAAAGTTATAAAACTGAACTTTATTGTGTAGGAATTAAAGTTATTTTTCCAGTAATTCATATTTTTTTACATTTTTGGCAAATAAATCGCGAACGCAGATTACATAAACTCACGCCTTCTTCCCATGAGCATAGGCAGAAACTACAGAACGCCACCTGCTACGATCCTTACATACTCCTTTAGCTTCGTTTACGTTCATACTCCTGGCCATACATGCACGCTGGTTGCGAGTACCACGCACCTGACCTTTCTGAAGAACATCATCAATAAGGTGACTAGATGTTCTTCTAGGCCATCCCCTCCCGGTGTTTCCCCCCACATCTGCCATGTAAATACCTTTTTAACCGACTTCAAAAAAGGAGGAGGTTCTCAATTCGGATGTTTATATATATTTTTTTTCATCTTAGTCGCCTTTCACTTATCCTATCAACATGACCAAACAATTTTTTTTGTTTAAAAATAAAGATACAAAAGAGGATAAAAATATGGCATACTTCCGAACACCATCCTTACAGTCTAACATGTAAAAAAATTGCTATGAAAATTCGTTCAGGGAAAAGAAAAGCTGTGATATAAAATACAGATTTTTTTTTCATTTTCCTTCCCTATCCGACATTCAGAGACAAAATCCCGTTACACACTCAGGATCTTTAAAACAACATTTCTGTATATATATATTTATTTTTGGATGGGAAATCATCTAATGACTCCGCCCGCTCTGGGTGGAGCGGAAGGGAGTGTCAGACTCTTACTGACTAAAACCCACCCGTGTTCCTTCCTTAGCCCTTTATGTTCCGGGGCAGCGGTAACCCGTTCGGACGATCCCGCTACCCACATTTCTGTATATTAACTAATTATTTCCACATTTACAGGAGGACCTGGACAAAGAGATGCTCGGTATCAACGTGCCTACTGACAAGCTACCGGACGTGCCCACGTCCGAGCTGGTGCACGACAAGCCCAAGCCCAGCAGGTCTAAGCAGACCGGTGAGTTACCATTATAACTATCACCATTATACCATTATTTAGCCGCCTGGAGATTCGGCCGCGTGGAATATTATCCTCCAACGTTCTACCGGGATTAAAACTTACGTCCTAACCCAGGTAATGGTCTACCTGTTTGCCAAATCTCATCGAAATCTGTTCAGTCTTGGGGTCGTTCAAGTATTACGTAAGCAGATTATTGCTATTATTAACCCCCCTCGTCAGCAAGAGTAAGTAAATCTATTACCCCCTCCCATGCTTATGTAAACATTGGTACCTACATGCATTTTTCAATGTGTTCTGGTTTCTTTATCATAATGTTACGCGCCACAATTAATGCCTGACATTAGCTACCACTAGCGCCATCTAGTATCGAGTAGCAGAACTAGTAGATCAAGATGCTTCCAGAAACTTCGATACTAGAACATTCTAGAACTATCGACATCGGGTCAGTCGGGACCGGTATGTACTCGAACATTCTAGATGTTTCTACAGTAGAAGGTTCTGGAACTATCTGAGGCCCTATATAAGGCCGGTATGGGCCGCGACCGGGTCAGTATTGGTTCTGCGATACAAGCGATAACATTCGAAGCGATCTTCAAGTGCGACTTAAGAGTGATCAGTAGTGCGATTGTGTTTTATAATTAGTGTATTTGTGTTTTTATTGGTGTTGTTAATTAAAGTGTTTATTTTTGGTTATTTAATCGGCAGTTTTTATTGTCACGAACCCCAAGCTCGTAACAATAAGTAGCAGTTATATGCGTTTCGTTTCCAGCATAGACAAGTAGGGTTGCCATATGTGTTCAAACCAAAATCGACTAAATTTTGTAGAAAATCCGAAAAGGTAAAAAATAAATACTGCTGACGTAATCACCATCCAGACCCCCCCCCCCCCCATGTCATTAAAAATAAGCAAAGTAAACCCCCCCCGCCCCCCTGTAGTGCTTACGTAATAGTTGTATGGCCCCTAAGATGGAAAAGGTAAGAGACAGACATAGTTACTTTCGCATTTATAATATTCTTCTTCTTCGTATCGCTGGCACGACAGTTATTCAAATTTTGTTGACCCAGAACGTCGCCACTTCCACGGCGTTGTCGGTGGCAGCGCAGAGGTCACTTTGCATGTTTTGGGGCTAGGGCAGCATATGATTTATAATACTAGTATGGAAGTATGAATTCAAGTTCTCTGCTTCGGCAATCTTCGTGCTCTGGAAAGTACGGGAGCGGCTATAATTCGAAGATCTTTGACAGTCGTTACGGGTCTTCAGAACCCCAAAAGCACGAAATACAGACAACTCTTACCAAGGGATATCGTGTTACCCAGTAACTGGGTTGTGAAGGTCAGATAGGCAGTCGCTCCATGTGAAATACTGGTATTCAGCTACATCCGGTAAGTCTGGAAGCTGACCACAATATATTTGGGAGAAGGCTAGGCAAATGATCTTGCTTGAGATGATAAACCATGGATTTCCTTCCCATTCTTCATTTTAGGCACTTTGAAATGGGCAACTAGCTTCAACTTTCTGAATAACTCATGTCTTTTACAATTGTATTTAAAAGTACCTAAATGTTTTTTTTTTAATAAATGCTTAGAATCTGCATCTTTATTTTACTAGCTGTCCCAATGTCGGTATAAATGTGAAAGATGGAAGCAGTACAATATTTAATTTATTTCATTTATTTTTCAGAGGACGACGATGATTTGGCGCAGTTGCAGTCCTGGGCAACATAATCCAGAGACCTTTCGCATGAGTTGTACGTTTGTGATATTTAATAGGTATTGTATAGCTACCCGCTTTGTTCGATGTTTTTGTGGGGGTAATTTAAGAAAAACCAGTAAGGCTAGGGACAAATCAGAGCGGAGAAACGCAGCGGAATTCCGCGTTTTCGTAATGCAACGTCGCAGGCGCACGTTTTTTTGCATTATAACGAGCGGACTAAGCACGTGAAATTACGCCGAGTTTTTCCGCTATGATTTGTCCCTGGCCTTGAAAAGAAAGAAATGTTCGCATTTTCCTTATACTGAAGTTTCAAGAATTCTAATACTAAAATATACTAAATGATCACCACTTTTCTTAAAATACTTAAATAGGTGTACGGTGCTAATACCCAGCTATTTTTTAGTCAGTATTTTTGTGAACCGGTACCTAATGGTAGCGATTCAAGGGCAATGTCTTGGTGTGATACCGGTACCAGACGTATTACCTGTACTGTTGGTATTTTTAATCAGTATCGGTACTGTTCCGGTACCAAAATTGGTACCATACAAATTCAAAGTCAAAAATATTATCCCCACAAAAATCTCATGCAAATATTGTATAAATATTATGTATTTAAAGCATGTCAACTAGAACTCGCTTTCATATTTCAATAGTAAATAAATAAAAATAATGTTCACTCTGCCTTATATACAATTTTCATATTTAGTCAAAATATTGATGGAGAAATCGGAATGTGGCAGTTTCGTTTTATTTTTGTTATTTTTTTAAAGATTGATGTTACATACCTTTTCTCGGTATTAGCTGAATTATTTCAAATATGTCTTGGCGACGTCGCGTCGCTAAGATGACGCGAAACAAAACAGGGGAAACTCTAATTGGAAAAACGCGGTGAATTTTCGTCAAGGGTGGTAGGTAATGCTACTCTGAATATTTTTTTTTTCTCAAAAATAGCAATCTCGGAATATTTTAACAGTGGAGCGTCCCTTACTAGGGGACGAAAATTCGCTGCGTTTTTCCGCAAAGATGTACACCTAGCCTTAAACGCATTCAGGTAGAAAGCAGGCAGCTGGCGCCAATGCTTCTGCCTACATTCTACGTATGCGCGGCTTTAGGGCAAGTGTCTGTCATGGCGCTGTCATTGCGTCGCGACGTCGCCAATTCGAAAGCGTCGCTGGCTTAGTGTGCATACACACGCCTGTCGGGGGAGCGGTGAATGCTTATGCGAATCCCGCACCCCCGGCCATAGGTAGAGGTGGAACACCGCGGTGGTTTTAGCCGGTAAGAGTACGGCATGCCCCTCTGTCGTCCCCACGATGGAGGAAGTCCGTGAGGATTTCCACCGCGCACCAAAAAAACACGAGCGACGCGTCGACGGCTCCAGTTGCTATGCCAGCACCCTTCGTGTGCATGAGCACTACTTAACTAGCTGGTGACTAGCTATGCGCTGGCGACGTTTCCGAAAATAGGTTTTCCATTCAGTCATTTCTATTCTTTTTCATTTACTTTCGCGTTAAAGAATAATGAGCACAATAATCTTCCACGTCAATTCTGGTTGTTTTATAAAATAATATTTGGGACTATTCTATTTAAGGTGAATGCGCAGTGGTAGACCGCGAAATTCAAATTTTCTTACGTTTTTTGCAATTTGCAGGTCAGTATGAGGTTGTATCTTGATCAAAATTTGATTCGCGACAGTAACAGGTACGTATTTATAGAATTAGAATCATTAATACATCTTTCTAAGTTAGATTTGTACCACGACAACAAATCTCTTATGGAAAACTGCTTAGTGGTACAAATCTAACTTAGAAAGATGTATTAATGATTCTAATGATTATAATTCTATAAATACGTACCTGTTATTGTCGCGAATCAAATTTTGATCAAGATACAACCTGACACTGACCTGCAAATTGCAAAAAACGTAAGAAAATTTGAATTTCGCGGTCTACCACTGCGCATTCACCTTAATCTGGCTACTGTTTTTGGTGACTGTAGCTATGTAGAGGGCGCTGGCAACGTCCCAAAAATATTCTTATGAGATACTAGTGTCCTTTGAAATTAAGAATAATCTCCTTATGGAGGGGGGCAGAAGTCAATAACACAAGAGTAATTTGCAACGTTCAAAAGTCTTGAATTAAAGTGAGGCCAAACGAGCGTAATTTTTTGAGTTGTGAGTAGCGAAATTTGCGCTGCATTCGGTTTCATATAAAATGTTAGGATGAGTCACACGATGACGCAAAATGTTGTCTGTACAATTTCATTTGAACGTAAATTACGCGACTCATTTTGCGTAACCGAAATTACGTTCGTTTCGTTTCGCGTAAATTACGCTCCTAACTGGCCCCACCCGAATTATCAACAATCTATACTATTATGTATATTTATATTTCTGTTAATATTAAATTGCTTAATTTTCACCAGTAAAATTTAATAAATTTCTAGTTTTTTAAATATTAATAAAAATTAAATTGCAATATTAAAGTTCATATAGTGATAAAGGCAAGGTTGCACTGTATAAGTACTCTGAGTAGCAAAGGTTAGATTTAAAACTTTTGTTATGCATTAATTGTTAATTATAATAAACTAGGATTAGAGCTAATTATCTGAAGCATACATTTTTTTAAGCTGTAACATTGGTTCGATAATATATTTTATTTTAAGAATAATATTGTTTTATTTACCCATAGATGACATATATCCAACGGTCAACCAAACTCAAACTCAAAGCATTTAATTCAAATAAACCAATTACAGGCACTTTGGGTTGGTCAGTCAGAAAGCTGAAGCTAGTTGCCTATTCCAAAGCGTAGTAGGTACCTATGGTTCTCCATACGGCAAGAAAGAAACTTTGCAAACACTGTTTTAAATCAAAATATGTGAGTGGTTGACCAAAAAGGGACCTTTTTTTTTTTTTTTTTGTGGATGGGAAATCATATAATGACTCCTCCCGCTCTGGGTGGAGCGGAAGGGAGTGTCAGACTCTTACTGACTAAAACCCACCCGTGTTCCTTCCTTAGCCCTTTATGTTCCGGGGCAGCGGTAACCCGTATGGACTTTAAATTGTGGGTGTCGTAGATACCTCTGTATAAATTGTAGAGCAAAATTTTACCATCTGTGAGTGGTTGACCAAAAAGGGACCTCAAGGGAAAATAATTGATTTCGAGTAAATCGCGTTTGAAATTTCGTGTAGAAACAAATTGCGGCATGTTTTATGTCAGTATGCGACTTCGTTAGTGAGTGTCAACACGTGTTTGCGGTTACTACGTTATTGGCGACTTATTTAGTGTCAGTTTCTTGTCTTTATGTGCGTCTGACATCACAAAAACTAATTTTTCCAAAACTGCCTCGGCTCACAAAAAAAATCATAAAAAAAACACTACGGCACCTAAAAATATTCTGGTTAGACCAAAACAAAGCTAAAAGACCACAGATTAAAAAATTGAAAAAAAAAATAAATAACGGTTTCCAATCCCTCCAGGTCCCTTTTTGGTCAACCACTCACATATGGTTACATTATTGATGTTGAAATTATACACGTGAGAACGATGCAGAAAGTTAAAAGCGTCCGTAATAAAAAGATGAAAAAAACCATAATATTAAAATTAAAGTAAGCCGCGGCAGCTAAGAAATGATTCAACACATGCGCCACCATTAACGAAACATACCACCTGCAACCAGGTTTTCCAAGGGGTATCGTGTTACCCAGTGATTGAGATGTGGAGGTCAGATGGGCAGTCGCTCCATAAAAAATACTGGTATTCAGCTACATCCTGTTAGACTGGAAGCCAACCCTAGCATATACAAGGTAGCGCGTGGCCAAAATCGGAACTGAACTAACGGCGCCCGCGCCATCTTGTTTTTTTTTATACATTTCAAGTGACATTTCACAAAACCCCCCGTCAACGTCATTTGAATGCCATAAATAATAATTGTCATTGTAGCAGCATACATCATGTATACATAGTTTGGAAAAAGCTAGGCAGATGATTGATGACGCATAGATAACCCCCTATTTCGATGCTCTTTCCGTAAATTTCCTCCTTGGTCCTAAGAGCTCCTAGTGGTCATTAGCGCGGCTGGCCCTAGACTCCACGCGCTTCCGTTCCGGAATTCCGAAGTAATATTTGTGCCCGGTAACTTCATCATCTGCCTAGCCTTTTCCTAACTACGTTGGGGTCGGCTTCCAGTCTAATCGGATGCAGCTGAATACCAGTATTTTTACATGGAGGATTGCCTATCTGACCTCCACAACCCAGTTAATGGGTAATACGATACTCCTTGCTAAGACTGGTTGTCAGACTTTCGGGCTTCTGACTACCCGTAACGACTGTCAAAGATCCACGAATGACAGCCGGGACCAACGGCTTAACGTGTTTCCCGAGACACGGCGGGGTCTCGGTATGTAAAGATAGTCACCCATCCACAGACCAACCGCGGCAAGCGTAGCTTAACCTGATCGATCGACCTGTGCGGCTGTTATTATTTAGCCACGCATGGGCCTAAAACAGCTGCAGCAAAGTGCGAGACAGTACTCCCGCATTTTCCTTCAGCTGTCATAGGCCCATAATATAACCTCTGCTTACCCCTACGGCAAATAAAAGCGCGATGTTGTGATATGTTGCCGTTACCGTAGCTTCGTTTAAAAAAGAAACTCCTGCTCTAATCGCGTTCAAAATCATATTATTAGCATTTATTTTACAACGTGAAGTCTATTGTAATGCAGAAGGTGCCTAGCCGTCCTTCCTCGATCAAATAATTTCACAAGGAACTGTTTTAGGTAACTAGTTGGTGAAGGAGCTCTTCCGGGAAAGTGGGTACTACCACCATACATATTTATGCCGCTAAGCATCGCTGCGCTGAGGTCCGGTTTGGATGGTAGGACTTATTTTAATCCGGGAGTCAGGACACAGAAACAGAATTGCTGCCGGTGTAATTACAGGTGCATGGCAGATTTCAGCTTTGTGTCTGGAATGACAACGCGCTCCTAGCATCCCTTTGGTATAATACCAGAATATCTGCATAATACAGTGACCTGTCTGTTATCCCCTTTCTGTTAGGCAAGCTTATTGAGTTTGGTAACACTAGGAAAATTAATTGCGGCTCATTAGTGACAGTTCAGCTTATATAATACGGACACATCCAGTGAAAAGCTGAAAACGCAAATTACGAGTTGTAGTTCGTAGGTGCACACCCAGCCAGGTCATCATCTGCCTAGCCTTTTCCCAACTATATTGGGGTCGGCTTCCAGTCTAACCGGATGCAGCTGAATACCAGTATTTTAAATGGAGGGACTGCCTATCTGACCTCCACAACCCAGTTACTGGGTAATACGATACCCCTTAATAAGACTGGTTGTCAGACTTTCGGGCTTCTGACGACCCGTAACGACTGTCAAAGATCCACGAATGACAGCCGAGACCAACAGCTTAACGTGCTTTCCGAGGCACGGCACACCCAGCCAGGTAATAAGAGTGTAATTTATTTCATCACCACTTCTTTTAAAAATGGTGAAAAAAATCATGGTGAGGAAACCAGCATATCCTAGAACCAAAAATACGTAGACATGACATCCAGCAACCTGCTCTGACCAACGTGGTGGATTACGGCCCACTCCCTCTCACAGAGAGGAGGCCTGTGCCCCAGCAGTGAGAACATTGTAGGTATCTATGCTTATAGGTGTAGTTGACCACTTACTTAACATCAGTTGGACCGTTTGCTTGTTTGCCAAACAGACTTCGTAACTAGAACTACTCCTTGCTATAAATAAATCAAAATTAAACCTTGAAACTTCACCCTACTTAACACTACTTAGTACCCAAAACATCATCAAAATATTATAACATTACATAATTACATCACAAACTATCAAAGTGCTATAAATCTTTATGTCGAGTTACTTTGTCATTCAGAAAGCGATCGTTGATATTGTGATTTGAATTTTGATATTACATGCATGGGACAAGCGTTGTACACTTTCCCTCGGGAGGACTATTCTGGTTTTTGATACCGAGTGGATAATTATTTAATTTCTTTACGGACGGTACATGTGACGATTTTCATAGCTGGTAATAGTATGGATGAAACTGTCTGGCCAGTCTGCTGGGGAGTTTGTTCCGCCACTTCTTCTTCCTAGCTAAAGCCCTAGGAAGTGGTGAAGGGAGGGCGTTCTGGGGGACTGTCTTATGTAATTTTGTCGTTCGAAAAGTACCAATTCTCAGCTTAATTTGAATAAATAACTTGATTTTGGCCGAGGATTGAACAGTGGCGTGCAATGCAACGAGTCTATATCCAGCAGTAGGCTACTAAAAGCTGATGATTGCTGATGAATACATGTGAACCAGTGGTGGACGAGAGTTGTCTGCCTGAATAAACGTTGTATTGGGGGTCGCTTTTCACCACTCTACTTTTCTGTCTCTTCATCTGACTTGTGGACAAATTGGCGGACAAGCAGAAGTGTTGTTAGCTACTGAGCTGTTTTTGGCGATGCCCCAGTTTTAATGCACGTTAATATTTTGATTAAGTATGGTTAGAAAGGGGGTTGACTACCGAGATCACGACTATTAGAGAAGTATGGAAGAAAAAGACATGTTGCGCTGACCCCAAATATATTAAGATAAGGGCTGGAGAATGATGATGAAGTATCTAGGTATGTCTCTCACTTTAAATAAGTGGAAATGCGAAGGGTGCCATAACAAAAGGCGACGAAACTTAACGCTAGTCCAAGTGAATGAACGTACCTACGTCATCATCCAGAATAAGTCTGTTGTCAATATTAATGGTATGCAACCATTAGTTTATATCAGGAGGCGGTTATCCGCGACGGCCAGTACTGCAGTGCTTACCTGGTAATCAACATGAAGACTTACATCCTGGTGAGTGATTACTCAGTGTTTATTTGTTTTTAATTTTGTTGTGTGAAAGTGGCCAGTTCTTTTTAACCTGTGAAAATATTGTTGAGAAGGATTATTTTAGTTTTTCTGTGCTAAATGGACTGGTGACGTGAAGGTAGGTGTCGCTGAAAACCAGCGGTAGGGCTGTCTCGCATAGGGTCGTAGTATTATGCCAAGCAATGGCCATTTTGCGTGGATGTGACGCATAATTTCCCCGAACTTGTTATTTTTTGTGTTTGTGTTCTTTCTATGCGTCATCTTTACCGCAAATAAACTTATTTCCTTTTATTTAGGTGGTAAGTTGAATTTGGAAGCCGGTAGGTTAAATGTGCCAGCTATAAAATGGCCTATTTGGAGTGTCCTATCACCGATCGATCGATCCTAAATTCCTTATCATCCCACCGCCTCGCAACACCTCTCCTCTATCTATTGTGGTGTCTCAAAGAAAAGTTTATTACACCTACCAATCAATTTTTTTGTAAATAAATCCGTAAAACTGGCAACAATAAGTTTTGTCTGTTAAAAATTTGATGAAACAAAATGATTTTTTTGCTAAACGGAACAGCTTCATGAATTTTGTACTCTTGATCAGGATCATAATTTTCTCGGCTACAAGAATAAGAGTAATTGGTACAACATATCAAGGACGCGTCCTATCAAAAATAGCCCTAAGTATCTAGTACTTACCACCCTACCACCTCTGCGTATTAAAACATTTTTTTTCTTCCAGATCGCCCTTCTCGCCATTCACTCAACATCAGCAACGCTAGACAAATTAGCAAGCCTCGACCTGGCAAACCTAGACCTGGGAAAGCTCAAAGACACAGCAGCATCAACACTTCAAACCATAACAGACACAGCGTCCTCATCATTAAAACAATTTGCAGACACAATAGACTTCGAAAAGGTTCAGAAACTGGACATTTTGAACATCATACCAAAGTTACAGAACAAAGGAAAATTGATCGTCGATACGTATGAAAATATACCGGAGTACAGCCAGAAAGTAAAGGATTATTTGCAGAACATTAAAGGGTTGAAAAAACAAAAAGAGAAGAAGCTGATCGCTCCGTGGCCAGTGAAAGTGAGGGTTACTCATCATTATTATTATTAAAGTGGATGAAGATACGAATAAGATAAAGCAGAGACGTATATACCTACCCTACCTTGTGGGTCTTGTTTTGTGTTTACTAAGTTGCGTTTGGTTTGAATGGCAAGAGAGATCTGATGAGTGTAAGTCAGTGTAATTTTTCAGTCTTCGATCAGAATGCGTCAACGGAATTGGGTAGAACCGAAGACGTATTTTCAGCGACTTAATTTTCTTACCTCTGGTTACGCACATGTGCATCCTAATTGCTTAAAACACTATCAATCTCAATCTGAATCATTTTGAAGGATATTGCTAATCCATTGCTTCATATGTTCCAAAGATTTGTCTGCTCAACGACGTAGATAACGCAATGGATGTTGGTAACTGTCAAAATGAAAGATTACTGTTAGTGTGTTACGCAATTACCCCGCTGGTCCCTTACCAAAGAGTTTTGTTTGTTTTGGGTCCAAATGTTTGTATAAAAAACTAGTCGCAGCATAAAAGGGCCAATAAAATATCTTCCAAAAATTAAAACCACAACTTGAAATAAAATTGTATGCCAGAATGAGGAAATGTTTGAAGTTTGAAGAAATTTCGGCCATCTGAAAGTTGTTTGCGTCATCAGCGACTACAATAACGGATCTTGTCTGCGGAGCATGTTATGAGATGCGAGCTACATGCGTTGCGCGGGAAACTCGCGTCAATTTGAAATGTGCGGTGCCTATTAGGTCACTGTACCCGCACATATTTTGACGTGGTGACGTGGTGTTGATGCTTGTAACCTGCACATGTGCTTGCATTTGCGCATGTTACATGCATCAAGCACCATAAAAGGTACCTGCATAGGAAAATGATAAACAAGTTTTGAGGGAAAAGGAATCCACAAAGAAATATGTACTTAGTGTTAAGTGTAGTCTAAATTATGAAAGTTTGGAGATTAATTAACGCTCGTCTTGCGAAATATTTATTTACTAATAAATTATTTTTTCTTTAATTCTGCTTTTATTTCAATTCTATCTACTTATTTAAAATTTCTACCTACTTTTATGTACCTACCTTTCACCTTTCTATGTGTTTCATTCATTTTCATCACTTATATGTATTATGTTGTTTTAGACATTTTAAATTCAATAAACCATTTCACATCCATCTATTTATTTAAAAGACTAATATCACTCAACAACTTATCAAAAATATCATTCTTATCATCCTCACTGCCTTTAGGCAGAAACTCATCAAGCAATCCATTCTGAAAATCACCAAAATCATCTTGAACATTCGTATCAGCCAATCCAAGTTCCGTCAGCAAAGTCAAATTGTCCATATTGTCAGTTTTGTCCATGTTGTCAGATTTGTCCTCTTTGTCAAAAGTAAGGGCGACATTGTCAAAGTCGGGAAGCAGTTGTTCAGACGATTCAGTGTCGTCAATGTCTTTGGTCTGACGTCTGTTGACGAGTTTGGCCTCTTTCTCGTCATTGTCAGATATGTCGTGGTATTCGTGGATCTCTTTGCCAAATTCGAGTTCTTCCTCTTCTTCTTGACTATCCTGAATGATTTGCGCAGTAGATTTGTACTGGAACGCGTTCTGGGAGAGATCTACTTCAACTGGGAACAGAGTTGAGTTGTCATTCAGATGTTCCACTGATTCACTGAAATAAACGGAAACTGGTCAGTAAGAACACTTTTTTAGATTTTTTATTCATGCAAGTGATAATCAATTTCTATTTAAAAAATGTACCACCTAAAACTTTATTTGTGGACAAGAACTTCATTTAAAAAAAGTTAATCATCTCTGATTCCTTACAGTTTAAAGTGTCGAATTACAAAACTGACCAACGTGTTCTTAAGGTCAAGCTTGACCAAACGTGGTGATTAATGGAAGATCCCTAGACCAATCAGTTCTTCGATGTGCACCCTACGTCAATTATTTGCCGTGTCATAGCCAATTCATACAACTGTCAAAAAATTATAATTGTGATTTGAATATACCGCGGTAAAGTTGGTAGCCAATTTGGTTAATTACTGACTTTATATCAGTCAGATTAGTAGCTACAATACTCACTTATGATAAACAGCAAGTCCTTGTATGAACCTCCTGAGTTGGTAAGCCACATCCTGGGTCTTCTTGTTCTCCAGTAGTTCTAACTTCACCAGGACATCGGAACGGAGTCGAGCGAATCGAGTTCTGGCGTCTTGTCGACAACGCAGAATTAGCCTGGAAGAATATGATTTATTGTACGGTGGCAATCGTAATCAGCTTGTAATATTCCCACTGCTGGGACACAGGCCACTCTTCTGTGAAAGAGAGTGGGCCGTAATCCACCACGCGGGCCCAGTGCGGGTTGGTGGCCCGGGTGTCTCATGTCTCCGAATTTTTGGTTCTAAGACATGCGGGTTTCCTCACGATGTTTTCCTTCACCGTTTGGAGAGCAGTGGTGATGAAATAATTTACACAAACTAAAGCGGCTGTCTGGATTCGAACCTACGACCTTACGACGTACTTAAATATGGTCCACCTGATAGTAAGCCATCCTAGAAACAAAGCTAAAATGTCTCATATGCGCAGGCACATAAGCCTGAGTAGAGTTTAGTATATCTAGGTATGGTGGTAGTAGGTACATCCCCGGAAAAGCTGCTTCACAAAAAGCTACTAAGTACTTAGTATGTTTTACTCTTAGTGATTTTTAATACGTTTGTGATTTAAGAAATTATGAATAGAAATAATGATCGCTGAATTGGAATTGATTCCAACGAAAGAATATTACCTATTCATCAATCATTATTTGTGACGGATATGGGGGCAGGTCACCAAAGAAACGATGGATGGACTGTGTGAACGATGATATGGCTAGAAAAGGGGATGACTTCCGAGATGACGATTATAGAGAAGTCATCATCTGCCTAGCCTTTTCCCAGCTATGTTGGGGTCGGCTTCCAGTCTAACCGGATGCAGCTGAATACCAGTATTTTACATGGAGCGACTGCCTATCTGACCTCCACAACCCAGTTACTGGGTAATACGATACCCCTTGGTAAGACTGGTTATGAGACTCGGGTTTCTGACTACCCGTAACGACTGTCAAAGATCCACGAATGACAGCCGGGACCAACGGCTTAACATGCTTTCCGAAGCACGGAGGGGTCTTGGTATTTAAAGATGGTCACCCATCCACGGACCAACCGCGGCAAGCGTAGCTTAACCTGATCGATCGACCCGTGCGGCTGATATTACTTAGCCACAAGATTTACACACACACACCAAAAGTATGGAAGAAAAATACATGTTGCGACGACCCCATAGTAATTGGGAATGATGATGGCACTTCACCTATACTCATAGTTGCCGGTCTCCACTCTGTACAGCGGCTCCTGTAGCGCGTTGTACCCGTACTCCTCATCATCCATCTCCTTGACTTTAAGGCAGTACGATAGGTACTCGAACTTCGTGTCGGCGTACTTGCGGATGGTCAGCTTAGTGTCCGGGATCGCCTTGTTGAGGTATGTGCCCATGTCTGATAGGATCTGGAAATATATAATTTTTAAAATTAAATGCTGCAGGTCATCGTTATGCTTCTGCTTCGCTATCCAGACTCAATTTGAAGACACCTCAGTAGCTTTTAGAGTGTTGAGTATCAAGCTCCAGGTGTGCTGCTGGTGGTCTTGAATCGTTGATAATAAAATAAAACTACTGCGATATTACAAGTAGGTACTGTATTGCTGATTAATTAACGAGACGACCGGTTATGTGCGCACGCTCAAGGTGTCGGCGAACGAGTGAATGGCGGGGGGAAGCCTGCGATCGCGGTGTGGTGTGTGGCCCGATGTGACGTCAGGAACATATTCCCCGCGTTGAAGAGACGTCTTCAAGAGTTCAGGATGATGTTGAACAGACCGGAAGAGGGCATACGTTGTTGTAGGCACGTGTTATGATGCCCTTCTTCGTCAGGATGTCGGCGACTCGACAATGTCCGTCAGAGCCGGTCTTCACTGCAACCACTCTGCCCAGCAACCACAGAAGAGGAGGAAGATTAGTGTTCCTCACTAAGACCATGGTGCCTGTTTTCAGCTCTTGCCCAGCTGTCTGCCATTTGGTTTTCTGCTGCAGGAGAGACACATACTCATTAGAGAAGCGCTGCCAAAAATGTTGTCGTAGTTTCTCAATGCGATCGAAGCGCTGTAGCCGCTGGATATTGACGTCGGTGATCTGAGGACGAGGGACTGACGTGAGTGATCGTCCGATTAGGAAGTGTGAAGGAGACAGATAAGAAAGATCTGATGGATCAGTGGATAGAGGTGTTAAAGGTCTGGAATTTAAAATAGCCTCTATCTGAATCAGACAGGTTGAGAGCTCTTCATATGTTAAATGAGTTAGGCTCATGACTCTACGCAATAAGTGTTTGGTGGACTTTACTGCACTTTCCCAAATCCCACCGAAATGTGGGCTGTAGGCAGGTATAAATTTAAATTCAATGTCTTTGGTTGCAAGATCTGACTCTATATTACTAGATGAAACCTTTAAGAAGCGTGAAAGCTCATTGAAAGCTCCCACAAATGTAGTGCCGTTGTCGGAGTACACGCGTTGAGGCTTGCCCCGACGACTAATAAATCGGCTGAAGGCCGCAAGGAAAGCTTCCTTGGTGAGGTCGGAAACCAGCTCCAGATGAACGGCTCTGACTGCAAAGCACACAAAAACACAAATGTATGATTTAAGTAGCTTACATCCTCTACCCTTACGGTCGGCTATCAGCACTGGCCCGGCATAATCAAGCCCTGTATTCAAAAAGGGGTACTCAAGATGAGTCCTATCGCTTGGTAGGTTGCCCATGATGACCTGAATAGGCTGAGCTTTGAAGCGAGTGCAGCGAACGCAGTTACGCACTACGTGCTTAGCCAGGTTTCTGCCTGCTAAAGGCCAGTAGGTGAGTCTAATATGTGCTAAAAGTAATTGTGGCCCTGCGTGAAAGAGTGTTTTGTGTTCTCTTTCGAAGATAATTTTAGTCAAGTGATGTTTGCTACATAAAAGAATGGGATGCTTGACATTGTAACTATAGTTGGAGTTGTTAAGACGTCCACCTACGCGTATTAAGTTGTCTGAATCAATGAAGGGAGAAAGACTTATTAATCGATTCTTTTTATGTAATGCCTGTTTAGTTTTAAGACATGAATATTCCTCAGGAAACATTTCCTGTTGAGAAATCTGTAATATAAGATTCTGTGATGATCGTAATTCTGAAACTGATAAGTAAGATGATTTTTTATTATTCTGATTCTGACAATTATGAATGAATCTTTGTATATAGGCTATGATTCTTATGAGTGATGTAAATGATGATTTAGTATGAATTAAATTTGAAAATATATTGTTATTATTTTGTTTATGTGTGTCAGCAGTTGTATGTAAAGATGTTTCTGGTAATGATTGGATTTGTGTATTAGGTGATGTAGGAAATTTGATTTCTCTATGATTAAGAAAATCAGGACCCGACCACCAAAGAGTGGACGAGCTGATGCAATCAGCCTTCACCCCCCGAGATGTGAGATCAGCGGGGTTGCTCTTAGAAGGAACATAGCTCCACATCTGTCCGGTCGTAGCTTCTTGGATTTCACTCACTCTATTGCGAACGAATTGATCAAGCCGACTTGGCATTGTAGACAGCCATCCAAGCACGATCATCGAGTCACACCAAAAGTAACAGTGATTAAACTCTAGAGTGAGTGATTTACTTACCTTCAGAAAAAGTCTTGTGCCCAGTAAAGCACCACACAACTCCAACCTTGGTATGGTTGTGGGCTTTATAGGGGCGACCCTGTTTTTGGAGGCTAAAAGGCGAACGCAAACTGTTCCATCGACTGCTACCGTTCTGACATAAGTACATGCACCATAGGCACGTTCAGAAGCGTCTGTGAAAGTGTGTAACTCTATTAAAGAAGCATTTCTACAAGATACCCAACGAGGAATGTAAACAGAGTTAAGAGCTGGAAGTGACTGTACGAAATCAAGGAATTGTGATTTTATTTCTGTTGGTACTTCATCATCCCAGTTACATTTAAGTATCCACAGCTGCTGTAACATAAGTTTAGCCTGAACTATGCATGGCCCGACGAGGCCGATTGGATCAAATACTTGACTTATTAAAGATAAAATATTACGCTTTGTAATTTTTGACGTTGATTTTAAATCTATAGAAAAGAATAATCTGTCTGTTTTACAGTCCCAGTATAGCCCAAGTGTTTTGCTAGGAGTGTCATTTAGGTTTAATTTTTTATCTTGATTTTCTGGTTTTTTATTAGTGACTGACGCTAATATCTTCGGACTATTTGATTGCCACTTTCTAAGCTGAAACTTGGCGGACTCAAGAGTATTCACTACCCCTTGACATAAATTTATGACTGACTCAATCGAATCGCCACCACTCAAATAGTCGTCTACATAAAAATCACGTCTGATGGACTGACTAACCTCTGGGTCTGAACATTGATCTGCAAGCGAAACTAGGCATTTTGTGGCCAAATACGGGGCTGAAGCTGTACCGTATGTCACTGTATTCAGTGCATAAGTCTTTAAAGGGTCTGAGGAATTGAATCTGAAAACAATTTGTTGTAACGGGCGCTGCGATGGCTCAACTAAAATAGCTCTATACATTTTTTCAATGTCACCTGTTACAACAAACCTGTGTTGCCTGTATCTTAAGAGTATGGATAGCAGATCCTCCTGTACGGTTGGACCTACCATCTGAATGTCATTGAAGGACTTGCCCGAGGTGCTGGAGGCCGAAGCATCGTAAACTACGCGAAGTTTTGTGGTTGAACTTGACTCGCGTACAACACCATGATGAGGCATAAAATAATTAATTTCTGAATGATTTGGTTTTGAATGTTCTGTCATGTGATGAAGGTCAATATATTCTTGCATGAATTGCAAGTATCTGTTTTTAAATGTGGAGTCCCGCTCAAATCTACGCTCTAGGGAGAGGAAACGACGCTTTGCCATCGCGTAAGAGTCACCTAAGCACTCGAGCGAGTCCTTCAATGGTATGGTGACAACGAATTGACCATGCGTATCCCGACGTGTGGTCTCTTGAAAGTGTTTTTCACAAGCCTGTTCTTCTCTTGAGAAACAGTTTGCAGAAGACACCGTATCAAGTTCCCAGAAGCGAGTCAGCTGATCTGACTCCTCATGTGTAAGAAAGTGACAAACAGAAGGTTGTGTACGAAGACGAGACCGACTGACGCGGCCCGAAATAAGCCAACCCAGTTTGGATGACTGTAATCTCGGCTGATTATTGCCTAAGTTAATGGTATCGGAACCTAAGACGTCCCAGAATACCTCGGCACCTACTAGAATATCGATAGCAGTTGGTACATTGAATGATGGGTCTGCTAATTGAATACCTGGCGGGATGGTAATATACCTTTTATCTACATAAGAGCCAGGCAACAATTGTGTGATCTTTGGTAAAACAAAACAGCTTACTTTCGCCCGATAGCCACCATTACAAGACCGCAAATGAAGACTGCAGCTTTCTGAGGTACTAGAAACTTGACCGTTTATACCTGAGACGGTGGAGCTAGTGCTGCGTTTTACCAGGCCGAGCTTTCCACAGAGCTCTTCGGTGATGAAGTTGGAGGTGCTGCCGTTATCCAACAGGAGTCTGACAGTATGAAGCTCTCCATTGACGTCTGTCACCTTTGCCAAGGCTGTGGATAGCAAAATATGAACCTGATTAGTTTCTGAACAGGGTAACACGACGTTTGTTGACAAAACAATGTTTTCCCCTGACTGTTTTTCTGTTGATTCCCTATGTAAGAGGGTATTGTGTTTGATCTTGCAGTATTTGCAATGTGAGAGACTGCAACGCTTTTCGTTATGACCAGGTCGAAGGCAGTTCATACAAACACTGCTTTCTGAAGCTTTTTTAATGCGCGCTTCTATGTCAAGATTTCTGAAAGGCTGACAACTGAATAAAAAGTGATTCTGAGAACACATAGGACATTTAACATTGTCTGAATTGTTTTTATTTTTAGTTTTGGTTGTTGTAAGGAAGTTTTTAGTTTTGTTGTTTACATTAGTGTTTTTTGTTGTTGTTGTGTCTGTATTATAATTTAAGGATTCAAGTAAATCTGCTCTGTTTGTTAAGAATTTGACAAAGTTTTTTAAATTTGGAAAGGCATCTAAATTATTTTTATATTCTTCCCATTCCCTTCGTGTGACCTTGTCAAGTTTTTCTGACATCATGTATATTATAAGGGTTTCCCCTAGACCTCCTTGCTCAGAAGGCTGCCCTAAAGTTGACAAAGCACGAAGATTTTTATTTGTGACGTCAATCATGTTTCTTAACGATTTACAAGATTCATGTTGAATTTGTTCAAGATTAAATAAGGCCTGTACGTGATTATTAACAAGTAGTCTTTCATTGTCGTACCTTTCGGATAATAACTGCCAAGCTGTAGCATAGTTATCTGCTTTGAAATCTATGCTTTTTATCACTAATGACGCGCTGCTAGTTAAGGCTGCACGTAAGTAGTGAAATTTGTTAATGTCTTGTATGCTGTCATTGTTATGAATAAGGGAAAGATACGTATCTCGGAATTCAAGCCAGTGCTGATAGTCCCCGTCGAAGTGAGGCAAGTCTATCTTAGGCAGCCGAACGAAGTCGTGCCTGCAGCCAGAGCCGTGGCGCGCAAGGTCATCGTCGGATGTGGCAGACACGAGCGCGGGCGAAGAGGCGCGCGCGGGGGCGAGGCTTGCCCTCGCGCGGGCCACCAGCGCGTGGTACTGCGTCTCGAACTGCTCCCTCTCGTTATACATTTCGTCCGCATCCTCCGACAACAGCTCCAACTCTGTCTGTAACACGTCGAACTCCTGATATAGTGTTTCCATTAAACCAAGACGGTGTTTTAATTCTGCTGCTTGGAAACTGTCTAAATCTTTACCCGTGCTAGGTATTAATCTTAAAAAGTTGCTAAAATGCGTAAGCTTTGCTTTGTAGCCACCACGCCTCTTTATAAGTTCCTTTAATTTTGCATCAGACATAATGAGAAGGTAGGTAGGTCGATAAAGCAAAGAAAAAAATCTGAAGTGCAAGCGAAGACAAAGAAACTAATGTAATGTAAGTTAAAGTATAAAAATATGCGTAAATAGCTGGCCAAGCCTACGGTAAAATCAGCTGATATTGCTAATGAGCCCGGCGAGCTAACCGGTGCAATAAGTACAATATCGAAAAAAACACTAATGAGGTTGTTTACGCGTTTAGCAAACACGTGCGCCAAGCGAATAAAGGAATGTTTTAAGAAATTATGAGAAGTTATTAAGTATGCAAAATGAAGATGATTTGATTGTGGAAACTTCCACTGAATAGGTAAGCTATATATGAAGAGATCAATGTATGCCTGATCCGTATAGCACTATTTTAAAATTCCTGGATGACAAGGCAAAAAGACAGGAAAGTAGAAAAGGATATGGAACGGACTCACTCAGTATAATGTCCCTCTGGGTAGACTGTCCTCTAAGTGTCCTCTACAGCGGGCGAGCGCGCGGTATGGACGACCAGTCCAAAGTCCACAGAAGGTGCGTGTGTAGCACAAAAACGGCGATCTTCTTTAACTCGAAGGACCATATGTTGAGTATCAAGCTCCAGGTGTGCTGCTGGTGGTCTTGAATCGTTGATAATAAAATAAAACTACTGCGATATTACAAGTAGGTACTGTATTGCTGATTAATTAACGAGACGACCGGTTATGTGCGCACGCTCAAGGTGTCGGCGAACGAGTGAATGGCGGGGGGAAGCCTGCGATCGCGGTGTGGTGTGTGGCCCGATGTGACGTCAGGAACATAGAGTATGAAGAGGATCAGCAGATGCCGTATTAAATCATCTCTACCAAATAAATGTGTTGTCATGGAATGGAATGAAAGTCGTTCCGTTCCATGATAATACATTTTCACTTTAGCCCTTCAACGACTAAAGAGTGTTTCAACTAGGTGGAGAGGAAGGTGTCTGAAATTATACTAAGTTCTAACATTTGGGTATTTGACAAGTTTCATTTTTAGAGGATTGAAGCGTAACTTTAATAAAAGCGTGTAACTTGGATGGTGTACAAAAAAAGAGTATTATATTCTCCTAGCAGCGCCCCGCGATTTCACCCGCATAAGTTTCGATCTCGTGGGTATATCGGGATAAAAACTATCCTATGTCCTTTCCCGGGACTCAAGTTATCTCTATACCAAATTTTATCTAAATCGGTTCAGCGGTTTAAGCGTGAAGAGGTAACAGACAGACAGACACATTTTCGCATTTATAATATTAGTATGGATTCTTCTCCTATATCCACAGTATCTATTTCTTTCACAAATTGTCCTTTTATATTCGTCTTCTTCTTTTCTTGTCGATGGTACTCTTCATCGATGTTTTATATAGTTTGAGCCCAGTAGGTGGCCACGTTGAATACGGCATCAGTGGCATTCTTTAGATCATCCAAGGTGCTGGTGAACAGGCACTCCAGCACGTGGGACACGGCCTGCTGAGAGGCGCCGCACTGGCGCGGGGGGTAGGAGGGTGCAGTATTTAATCCCCCAATTCGACAAATTGTGTCTGCAGCAGCCTATTTGATTGCGAAATCGATTGAGAGCTTTCCATATAGGCCACTGCAGATCACACCTACAGATAACTTTTTCTATAATATCTTTAAAATGAGTCACGTATGTAATTTAATCTTGTTCATAGTTCAGTTAAATACCCTAATCTACTTTTTAAATTGGTGCACTAATTATCAACACAAGAAGTCATTCAAGAAAATAATTATTTCTTTCTTTCTGCTTTTTTAAACTCCAAAAATCTTAACTCAACTCACAGGTTTCAAAGCCTTCAACATCTTGATACCATCTCTCTCCAACAGCCGATGATACTGCCCGAACTTCGTGAAGGCTTCCGAAGCCCGCGCTTGCGGCTCCCGCACTCCTATAGCGGCGAATATGTCACCAACTGACTTGTATGTTTGCAGGAGGTCGAAGTAGGCTTTCAGCATTCTAGAAAGAATAACCAAGATTAGAAATGAAGAAGAGATGTTACTCGCTACGGCCATGTACTCATAAGTTTAGCCTAGTCATAGCCTGTCACTGCGTGAACATTGTGTAAAATAAGAAATAATAACAAAGTATGACACCTGACATGGTGACTGAGAGGAGTGGTGGCCAAGTGGTATCGGCTCCAACTTATGAGCAGGTCGTGAGTTCGAACCTAGACAGGCACTTAATTACTTTGTGTATTTAATGTCATTACCACTGCTCTCAAAACCGTGAAGGAAAACATCGTGAGGAAACCGGTATTTCCTAGAACCAAAAATACGAAGGCATGTGACCGCCAACACGCACTGGACCCGCGTGGTGGATTATGGCCCACTCCCGCTCACAGAGAGGAAGCGCTGTGTCCCAGCAATGGGAACATTATAGGCTGATTATAGTATGACACCTGTGTCCTGTATTCTCCAAAAGGAAAAGACAATAGTTTCTATTTCGTTTGACTGCACAGTCCCATCTCAAAGTTCACCTTGCATAACTAATAAACAGAATCGCAACATCAGTCTCTAAGCGAGAGGCAGAGGTATATAAAATCCCACATTTTATTTAATATCCAGCCATCCTATGTAGTAGGGGGCGCGTCCAACAGTGAACAAAATAAGACTGCAGGTTACTACTGAGCGATTTCTGAAGTAAAACATTCCAACAACTCGTGTAAGACCTGAGGATCGAACCCAGAACCCCATGCTGAGTATCTAGTTACGCTTGCGACTAACACCCATAAAGCAGTCAAGATGTCTGATCAGCCAGAAGTCTGAAGTCTGATCAGAAATTTCAGAAACCGGAATTAGGACAAGGCTGAAATTACGATTACCTTTTAGCATTTTCCACCAATCTCTTATACGTAGTCTCAGTTTCCCTCAGCTCATTCAGCTTAGCAACCAGAGTATCGTTGCACAGTATAGCCCTGGAGAGTCCCAGAGCATCAGCTGCCCCAGACGACATGTTCTCCACGAGTCGATGTTTCATCTTCTTCATTATAATGTCTAGAGATTTACCTTGCTTCGGATCGGCGTGCAGTTTGTTGTAGTTTATTGTTACTTCGTCCTGGGGAGAAGATAGTTGGAGAATTTTGTTCAAACATTGACACTGGACCAAGTCAGTCACTTTACGTGCACTTATAAAGTTCGTTAGGGGTTGTTCGGGGCAACTGAGCAGTCAGCTCTGCTACCGACCTAGCTGACTGGCTGCAAGACCACGGCATGCGTTTATGAAAGCTGCTGTGTATTTTAGTTCATTTTACCCACGGTTTCAGTGATTACACCAGAAATATTCAAAACTAGCTGCTGCCCGCGACTTCGTCCGCGTGAAATCCTATCCTAATTGAAAGTTTTTATTTTTTTTCTAAAATAAAAGTAGCCTAAGTTACTCCTTATTACATCAGCTATCTGCAAGTGAAAGTCCCGTCAAAATCGGTCCAGCCGTTTCAGGGATTAGCCGGAACAAACGGACAGACAGCCAAATTTGTAAAAAATGTTATTTTGGTATATGTACCGTCATACCGTGATACATCCATATGCATTTAGTAAAAAGCGGTTATTTTAATATTACAAACAGACACTTCAATTTTATTTATTTGTATGTTGTACCTATAGATGTTTTAGACAAAAGCATCTACCTCTCTTCTCAATTGTATCTTAATCGGAGTGAGCCCAACAGAGTTACTTCGCTCTTGTATTATTTCGTAGTACACGTACTATTTCAGTGTCTCTATTTTCTCGTTTATAATCATTACCAGTCTTATATTACATCTACTAGGTACAGTGGGGGTCATAAGTGGAGTAGCAAATTCACAAAGCAATAGATTGACACTTTGGTTTTACTTACGACCTTCTTTTAATGAGTCATTTCTCTACTATAGACACACACACTCACATTCATTTGCAACTGATTGTATTTCATAAATTCAACCGGTACGGTATATGGCATGATAGCCTAGCGGTTATCATATCTGGGTAAATGCGTTCTGCGTAGCGATGCGTGAGTTCAAATCTCACGCGCGATGATAGTTTTTTTAATGTTTTAATAACTACTTTGAATAATCACGCTTTTGACTATAAGTCTTGTGCGCTTAATTCGTAAAACTTTATGATTATACCCACAGATATCTAAATAAATAAATTATAAGGTAGACACAGTTAAGTTATACGAGTCATTCACCGCGATTAAATAGAACGTTGTTGGTTGGTTGTTTATTGTGGGATAGCGACGTGTGTCTGTGTTCTATCTATTAGCCGTGTTGTAGTTCCTTTTAAAATACAGAATATTGAAACGAAAGCGAATTATGATTGCGCTGCATAAAAGTGGACTTAATATAACACAAATATCTTATGAAACCGAACTGAATGTGAGTATTATAAATATGTTTTAATTATTTTTTCAAACATTTATTTTATTAAAATAGAATTGCTGATTTTTGTAGTTATTTTTTTGAAACGTATTATAAGGTCTAAATAGATGAAAAAATTATAATTTCGAAGTCCTAGATTTTAAATGATGATTATTATAGTTATATGTAACATTTCTATTTTCATTATAATTTTGTTTCTAAATCGTAGGTAATACTTACTTATTCGTATTTTGCTAGTAGCCTAAGAGTACTTCTTTTTTGTTTTAGAGAAATTACCTTCTGTGAGTCGGAGGGTCACTCAATAAGGAAGAGGGTAGCCTTGCCAGTCGAAAGCGACTGGTTATATACCAACGAGATATATTGCCGAATTATTATTCGACACGTCTTTACGAACCGTTCGCCGTGCAAACGAAAACCAGCTCAAAAACCATAGTTGATTGAAAATCATAAACAAGAACGTTTACATTTTGCGATACAGCGATGGAAAGCAAGGAATTAGAAAATAAAAAAAAATATATTAAATAAAAAATTGTAAATAATAATAATAAAATTATGTTGTAGCATATTCGTAATAAGGATTATTTTGAGGTTTAGTTTCAATCTTCTTTTCGTAATGAAAATGAATACTTAAGCTATAACCACAATAAGTCCTAAACTAGAAATTTATTTATACTTTATAAAATTATAACGAATAAACATTTTGTAATCACTTATAAAAGATTTTTATTCTTAACCCCATATTTCACTAACTATATAATAATAAAAACAATTATTACATTATTATTCCCGTTTATTAATTTATCGAATAATAAAAGAACAGATGAAGATAATTGTTGAAAAGAAAAAAAAAAACTCATATCGAGATTGGAACCTAGAACCTAGTGTTTCTTTATCCTATACGTTACACTATGAGCTATTTGAACTTATTAAAACGCTGTCAATTTTAGCAATCCTATGAACCGCCCAAGGTCATACGTAATTAGAAAGTGATATGTTTTTGTTTCGCTCGACACCAGTGTATAAATTCTGAGGTGTGCGTTCTGTGTTAATACACTTATACACACATATTAGGTACGGTTACGGCTTGTACTGCGCGTTCACAGCAAAACAATCCTTACCGTGCTACTGCACTTATGACTGTAATAGTACCTACTTTGGCAGACTGTATCATCTTGGCCACTTCAACTTTAGTCTTTCCCTTCACAGATTGTCCGTTAACTCCGATCAGCTCATCTCCACTTTGTAATGTACCATCCTTTGAAGCTGGTGTGTTGTCGAAGATCTGTAACGTTAAAGAATTGCTTGAAGACCACCTAGTAGTGTTGTGAGAAATGAGCTCCGAGGCGGAAACTCGAGCTCCCGAGTCGAAGCTACTGAGTCTTCAAAGCTCGAGCTCTGAGGGCTCGTAAGTCTTAAAGGTTCGAGCCCTAAAAGCTCGAACCTTGAAGGCTCAAGAGCCTTAAATGAAGGACTCGAGTCGAAGCTCGAGCTTTATTTATATGCCTGATAATATTAAAATGAAATATTTTTGTTTTAATGTGGTAAGTACGTATAGAAAAATTAAATAAAAAGATAGAAAAAAGAAAACTTTATTATACAACTAGCTTTTGCCCGCGACTTCGTTCGCGTGGAATAGTGACTTCCGGCAGATTTTTGGTTTTACCCACATAGTTCCCGATCTCGCGGGATCTCTTCAAAAATGAAATGTGGAACCCAACCAAATGCGTGTAACGAAACCATAGCGCGATCTATTTCGATCCCAACGCCATCTATCGAGCATAGTGACAACTCGGATTATTTATCTATACTCTGTTCGGGCATTTTCTTTGTACTAAAAGTTTTATTATATTGATATTATTTTTTTCATACCTTTTTACTATTTATTTACTTTTTTCCGATGAATTAAAACAATAACATGAACCGAACTCGTGTAACGATCGACACCATTGCGCGATCACCAACTCGACATATAAGTAGTACTAATAGAATTATCTATACTCCGTTAGATCATTTTCTTTGTACTAAAAGTTGTATTATATTATATTTTCATACCTTTTTACTATTTATTTACATTTTTCCGATGAATTTTCAGTACTGAATTGATGCCGACTCTTGACCAATAGATGGCGCTGTATGTCCGGAATAAATTTTATTTTTTATTTTATTTTTTGTAATAAAAACTATCCTATGTCCTTTCTCAAGTTCCAAACTATGTCTGTACCAAATTTCACACAAATCGGTTCAGTAGTTTAGGCGTGAAGCAAAGACAGACAGACAGACAGAAAGACAGACAGACAGAGTTACTTTCGCATTTATAATATTAGTTAGGACTAGTTAGGATTAGGATGAATGATTATTCGATTTTTAACCATGACGATAAGCACATTGATGCCAGGATATTTTTGTTGGCCAGCCTGTTTCTTTTTTTTGTTATTAAATTACCAGACTTCGAAAAGGCTTGTTCACTAGGAACGCTTGTCGCTGGTATAGACAAAACTTCAAATGCTATTTGAGCTAAGATTGACAAAGACAATTCTTTTTGTTTTTTCCACCACATTAATACATTCGTGTTTTCAGGCTCAATAGGCATATTTATGTATCTATCCACTTCATTTGCGATAATTTAGTCTCCGGTTGCTTGTACATAGATGCAAATAAACTTTTTTTTACTGGGTAAACTTCACTAGAGCTACTGTGTTCATAATTATGTGTTTACAAATTGTCTCTTCGCAATTCTTGTATATTTTGATCTTTGAGCTTGTCATAAAGGGTTTTTAAGTTGTTTAATGGTTGAGTGTTGTTCTTTGCTATGAAATAATTATTATTAAATCGCGGGTCTAATAGAACGGCAAGTTGTGCCAAATCACTGTTTAAAATCTCGGAGTACACATTCAATTTTTCGATCATGACTAATGTTGTGTAGTGAGCCTTTAAAAGAGAGCTCGAGTCGCGACTCGAGCCTCGGAACTAGGGTTCGAGACTGGGCTCGAGCCTTCGAAATAAGGCTCGAGGCTGTAGCTTGAGGCTTCATAGGAGACTCGAGCCTTGAATGAGTCGAAGACTCGGGAGACTCGAGCCTTTTAACAACACTGCCACCTAGTATTGCAATAAATAGATCTCAACATTACTTAGCCTATGAATAAGCCACCTTTCGCAACTAGGCGTTCTTGAAGGTAAACGCTGAACAAACGCGACGTTAGTTTCAATACAAGAATGATTCGTGACGTTAGCGCAACGTCAACGTGAAGTGACGTCACCCAATGGTGGCATGTAAAGGTATATAGTGGTTGGTACGCAAAAAAATTATGAACTTAGGTACAGAGGCCAGCAAATCACGCTACCCTAATCTGTCAAATTTTCCCAATTGAATATGAACCTTATTGATTTGTATTAAAGTTGAAAATCTATCAAAGAAATTTGACAGATTGGGGTAGCTTGATGTGCTGGCCTCTGTACATCTTTGTTGTTTTAACAATGAACGATAGAGCTTAGCTTCCGAAAAATCTTAAGTATGGAGCAGTCTTCCGAGTTTTAGTTGGACCGAAGAAACTTTCCAGCAGAACAAACTGTCTATTTAAAGGTAACATTCCTCCTTATCCTGCGTTCGCGATTTATTCGCCAAAAATGTAAACAATGAATTAATGGAAAAATAACTTTAATTCCTACACAATAAAGTAGAGTTTACGCTATAACTTCAAAAATTTTTATAACTTTTTCAAAAGTGCTAGTCACTGAAATCAACTTAATCGTCATTGAAATAAAGTTGATATTTGTTTAACTTGAAGTAAGAGAGTCAATATTACCTGTACGATATACAAGCAGGGACATAGCGGTGCCCCTCCACCGATGCTGATCCCTATCAGATTCTTCTCGTCTTTGCTTAGCACAACGCTTCCTGATGTTACTGTCATACCCCTGAAAATATATCACCGGGTAGGTAAGTACCTGTTTACAATTCGAAGACATTTATGTGACCAACCCGTACTGGCCTCGCGTGGTGGATTACAGCCCACTCCCTTTCACAGTGGGGAGGGCTGTGTCCAGTGCTTAAGTATTTTAGCCTCAGCAGTGGGAATGTAGAGCATCCGTGGCCCAGTGGTAACGGCCGCGACTTAGGGCGATTGTGCACTACAAGGAATTTTACTGGCGGCAGTCTGATTTTATTTTTTTATTATGGCGTGCCAACATGGGACCGTAAAAAATCGGACTGTCGATGTCGGACAGTAAAATTCCTTGTAGTGCACAAACGCCCTTAGGGTCGGGACACATTGATCGACGGCCTTTCGCACTTTGCCGGTTGAAAAGGAGCACACATGCTCTCTTTTTGTACTTTTTGTATGGACACACCGTCGAATGCCGTCGATCGCCGCCGGGGCGCGTTCGTCGCCGTCGATGCGAAAGGATGCGTACGTCGTTCCATACTTCAATTGCTCTCTTTTTGTATGGACAAACCGTCGAACGCCGTCGATCAAAGTGTCCCGACCCTTACGAGTTGTAGATCGTAGGTTCTTTATATTTCTATGGTTCGATCCCAAGCAGGCACTTTATGTAAATTATTTCATCGCCACTGCTCTCATAACGGTGAAGGGAAATATTGTGAGGAAACCGGCATGTTCTAGAACCATAAATTCGAAGACATATCCGCCAACCCGCATTGGGCCCACGTGGTGAATTATAGCCCACTCTCTTACAGAGAGGAGGCCTGTGTCCCAGCAGTGGGAACAATATATACTGATTATGTTAACAACACCAGCCTAAAACGTTCCCACTACTGAAGCTGAAATACTTAGGTATTTATCTATTAGTTGATAGCATAGCAGTGGCGAAGGTACCATACAACTCGATTCCCACCGGCTTCCCTTCAAAAATTCAGAACATAACCACTCTATAGTCAATTCATCATTGAAATTTTCTTTTGGAATTGTTTTTTACTCCGGCCTACCTCTGTCATAAATTCACCCTTCGCCACTGTAGCATAGTATACATTGCCTAGACTTACCAACGTGTTTTAACTTAGCCAGACGATTCTAAAGTGATTTTCTCTACAGCTTAAGTTTAAAGGGATTTTGTAGAAATAAAATAACAGGTGCGTTAAGTAAAATTTTATTTTTAGCGTACATTAAATAAATACTACATAAAACATAGCAGCATAGCCTTTGATAAAAATGTTTGATTAGTTCCTAGATCTATAGATAAATCATTCAAAATAAGCATCCTCAAACAGATAGTCATTTAGCAATGTACAGAGATTACATACGCCTGAAAAAAAACTAGTGCTTATTATTGTTTTGCGGACTACATAGGTTAGCGAAAAGAAGTGTAATGTCGTTAGCTGTATGTATATTTGCTATTGTTATCTATATTAATTATACTTAGAAAAGCGTGAGAATTACTGAACAATACATAGAGCGTGCTGGGTGAATTATAAGGTGACGTATCATGTAATTATTTTTTGCAGTGCAGTTGCGACTTATTGAAAGAGCCGAGAAAAGAATGGTATCTCTCGGCTCAGTAAAGGTAGTGTACTTATTTGTCAATTATAATGCAAGAACGTAGTTTACTAAATGCTTCTTATTTACAGAAGTGGGTAGCGCATTCCTGAAAATTCTTTTGAGCACGTACTTACTCTTCCTCAAAAAAATTACTTACAAAAGATCTTGATGTTGTATCGTATATCTTTCGAATCTTAAATCGTTGAAAATGCATTCTGTTTCTAAATCTAGAATTTTTTCTTTTGGCGGCCTAAACATTTTATAAAAAAATAGACAATATTAATAAAGGTGCATCGTGGCTCTAGGTACTCTGAATATAAAGGTGAAAACATACTTACTCTTCAAATATCTTGATTTCAGAAATATCCTTTATTATTTCTTGAACCGAAACGGAAGCACTAAGTGAGAAAATGAAAAAGATAAATCAAGAAATAATAATAAAGAAAAAAAAAACAAAATGGTTTAATTAAACTCACTTTTCCTCGACTGGCAGTAACAAATTGGAAACATTTCCGTTAGGTTTGCTAAACAAAAATTAGAAAAAAAAAAAACAATAAAAACTTTTCCTCTAAAAACTGTGAAATCACGGAGAAACATAGCGCACGGTATTTTTTTCGGATATTCTTAAACATTAAAAATTACACCATAAAGAATTGTCAACGATTAAACTGGTTAATTCATTAAAACAAAAAGCTGAACTGAAAACTATTGTAAAACGAATAAATACAACTCTACTAAATACCATGCCAACGGAAAAATCAACATTCATTGCTTAAATTTTGCGTATAAAAATAAAAACACAACATAGAAATTGATCAATGAAAATCAAACTCGTTTTACAATGGCTTTTGTGTACACTACAGGAAGGCCCATATGGAACACAGTTCATATCTCCATTTCTACATTTAAACACGATATTACAGCACATTCCATACGAGTCCACCATCACCAAATAATGATACGAGAAAAAAAACGAAAACAAAAAAATATACACACATTTTATCTTCAAACAAGTTAGTCAGAATGCTCGCTTGAAGCTGGGGGTAGATCCGCGAATCATTAAAAATATAAAAATGACTGTTTTGTTGCCACATTGTCACAAAAATCAATAAAAACTTAAAACACAAACGTTGTAGTCGTTCAAACAACTGATAATGTTTTGCTGCAAAAGAGGAAGTTACAGATAAGCGAGGATATTGCGATACGGGCTAAAGCACAGACCGTGTAGTTAGTCTGTGGCTAGCTGAAATTGCGTTTCGAGAAAAAGGCGGGGCGATATCCTTTATTTTTATCCTTATTTTTAACTTCTTTCACAAATAGACAAATAGATTTTAAATTCCGTCTGAAAAGCTGAAAGAGTGCGTATACAATTGCAAAATATGGATATCGTCCTGTATTTTTTCCGGCGCGTAATTAATGTTTGTTTTTGCATAAATATTATAAATTCACATCAATGAAGCCTTTGTGTTCTGTTCTTAGACTATTTTATAATGCAAAGAGTACTTGGGAATATGGAAAACAAATTCCACCTGTAGCTATAGGTACCTACAAAACACTAAGACCACCAATTTTCTTTATGAGTGAATGAATGGTAAAGAGGTGAATGGTATCTAATAATATAAGGCAAAGATTACCTACCTTTACGGGAATAAAGGATCTACACATTTTGACCAGTAAAACAAATCTAAGGTCTTGATTGTTAGGTAGGTACGTACTTAGGTAAAAATACATAATAATATGTCTGGTGCATAAAGAATAATTTTTACTACGTTATAAGACAGTGATCTTCATTACGGTGTACTTATGCGTGTAAATTATGAAATACTACTATACCTAAGCTCTTAATTCAATTAAAAACACCCTACAACTAAATATGAAGTCTTCGCAAGAACAACATTTTAGGGCTCCACGAAAAACGCCTAAAATCATGCATTTATATGAAAAACAACAATACATACATCTTGTCCTCTTCAAAGAAGAAATCATCGTCATATTCTTGCATCATTTTGTTACTAATAAATAATTATTTCACTTCAAACTAGGCAAAGAAAAACGTCACTGTGTTGTTGAAACTATTGATTTTTCCCGGCGGGCGGCTCGCGGAGACGTCAAAATGGTGTCGGTAAAACAGGATTGGAAAAAGCGGGAAAACTCGAATGGGGATATTTTTGATGACGAAGTTCTCCTTGGTGTTTTGAGACTGTTTATGATCTTATTTTTTATGTACATAGGATTCTTAAATAAGTAAGAAAAAGAAACGCGATTTTTAACCGTGAGCTCCGCGATTCTTAACAGTGATTTTGACGTCTTTCCGGAAATATATTTCAACATATATTTCATTTGTTTTTTTTTTTATAATTTCATTCACGTGATACCTAATTATCCTAAATCAGAATAGTTTGTATTTTGCTAATAAATGTCTATCTGCATCATCATTTTCTTGCCCTTATCCCAATTTGTTTGTGGTCGGAGCAACATTTATTTTCTTCCACTGCTATTCTCTTAGTCGTCATCTCGGTAGTCACCCCCTTTCTAGGTGTGTTCTGCAATTGGGTAAATACATCGTGTCGGATTATAACATCTCTGCTCATCTATAAGTACTTACTAATAATAAAGCGTTTGAAAGAGTTTAAAAGAACTAGGCGTTTTAAAGAGCTTGACCCGCGCTAATCTCTCTGAAGGCTATTTAGCAGCATGGTAGGACCCCTAGGAGCCGAGCAGGACCAAAAAATCAGAAAGAAGAGAAGCTGCCTGTCTCAGAGCCGATAACGTAAAGATAACACTTTACACTCTTACACCATGCGGTTCATGAGAAACTATAGAACATCACCTGTTGTGATTATTATGTTATTCAGCTATTGCATCCACATAACATGAGCGGTCATAGTTCAGTTATAAGGACGCTATAACTGAGCAACACCATAGAAACGTGTGATGTAATACTTTGTCCCTATAAGGGACCTCGCGCACTAGGCGGCCACGACCACGACCAGTGGCTGCAACGACCAAATTAACAAGAAACCATGTTGCGGCCAAGTGCGCGACGTGTATATGGTTTCTATAGTTAGCTTGGTCGCTGCGGCCACTGGCCGGAGTCGTGATCGTCTAGTGCGCGAGGTCCCTTATGCTTAATAGCTAGAAAGGTCGCTTATACAAGAGTCAGTCCCATTAGTATAGTACAGTCAACAAAAGATTTAAGTATGTTAAACAGGGTCAAATTAAATAAGCTAGGGAAATTCCGCAGTGGTGAAGGGTAGCGTCTGCTATCATAGATATTTACATATCATTGGTGATTATCATAGATTTTTACATTTCTATGGTAGCTATAGTTCGAAATGGTGTTTTTTTGGGTCAGCGGCTCTATATTTTCTGCAGCTGCTTGACGTAAGATCCATCACGTCTGCGGATCACATCTTCGCTTGCCAATTTAATTTGATACTGTATGGTCAGCTAAAATGCAATAAAGTACGATATGAGCCACAAATGGAGAATTTGATACATAACTAAAACAGAAAGAAATTAGTCCTGTGTTCATGAACGAATCGTACGAAAAAAAAGTCATCATCATCTGATAGCCTTTTCCCAACTATGTTGGGGTCGGCGTCCAGTCTAACCGGATGCAGCTGAATACCAGTACTTTACATGGAGCGACTGCCTATCTGACCTCCACGACCCAGTTACTGGGTAATACTACCCTTGGTAAGACTGGTTGTCAGATTTTTTCGGGCTTCTGACGACCCGTAATGACTGCCAAAGATCCTCGAATGACAGCCGGGACCAACGCCTTAGCGTGCTTTCCGAGGCACGGAGGGGTCTTGTTATGTAAAGATGGTCACCCATCCACAGACCAAAACCATATTATTATTTTTATTTAATAGTGTTTAGATATCGATACCCATAACGTCTGCAGAGTTTCGCTAGCTAATTTCATTTGACCCTATAGTAGTACAGAGTTCTGCAGGTTGAGAGCTACTACTACTACTATATGCTTAAAAGGATTCTCCCCATTGTAACTAGAATAAGTTATTTTAAGTTGATGCAATAAACTTTTTATTTATTCATTTTATTTATTTAGAGCACGTCTCAAAATTACCATTTGCATCCCATTATCGCGTTGCATTAGACTCAATTAACACTAAATTACTCGTAAATGCAATGTCAAGCACCTAATTCTATGATAATGACTGCCAAAGTGATGTCAGATATTTTCAATCACAACGAGGTATCACACTAATTCATTATAACATGAGTAGGCAGATATTTATGACAACACTTGTTTATGCCTTCCACAACTAATCACATAATTATATTTGCCGTCATATGTTATTAATAGACGAATTATGGAATTAGATATTATTGCCGAATTGTTCATAGTAATATATTTATGTTGATTGAAAAAAATATTTAGTTTTTTCTTTTTCCTTTTTTTAATTAATATAGTCATAGTACTTAGGTACATACTTTTAACTTTAATTTTATGTGAGTAATGTGTGGGTGTCTTTAAGTTTTTTCTTTTGTTTTCTCTCGCTACTTTCTAGTTGAAACTAATTTGTCTCTTCTGCACCATTGATGGTGCAGGTCAATGGTGCAAACGGTACAACGGGGCTTTATCAATGCCGTGAAACTTTATTATTGGCTTAAGTGATAATAATGTCATCATATCGCTGTCACTGAGCAGTGTATGCAGACTGTAAGATGCTGTAACTTTGACGCAACTGCATTGAGCTGTTCATTGATAGCGGGGTGAACATTCATAACTCATGTAAGTTAATTATAAGCTGTTGAGTTTCCAAATAAATAAATGTTTTACCGTGATTTCACAAACTATTGTAAGTAGGTATCTACTGTACTCTACAATGTAAAAAAAATTAAAAAGACTAGCCTAAGTACTGTGTTCCACCAACAGTTCGTCTCACCCTACTCAAAAAAAAGGTTCGTTACTCAACCCTCAATGACGTAAAGATATCAGCGTCGCCATTATGCTGCGTTAGGCAACATGAACTGCTTTATATGTAAAAGTTGCATTTCAACTTGTTTCACCAGTATACATTCGCGCGCCTTGCGAGTTGGTCATTAAAAAGAAAAAAAAAAAAAATGCGTAAACTAATTATAGTGAGTATTGTTTCGTGTGAATATCCGAATGTGTTTTAGTGATTTTGACAGGTTTTTTGGCGGGAATTAAAGTGTTTTTTGTTTTTTTTAAATAAGTTTTGATGTGCATTAATAATGTGGTTTTTGTTTAGTTTTTTGTTGCAAAACGTTACGGTGCGAAGTTTTTTAGCCTTGGAGATATCAAACGATTTGTTGAATGAAATCTTGTTTATTATTACTTAAATAAATAAATAAATAATACTTAATAAATAAATAAATAAATAATAAATAATATTGTGATCGTGGCACGGTAAGCTAAGACAAGCGATAGTTCAAGCTTTGCTACGTGTACGTGCCCTAAATAATTATAAAATATTGTATTGTAATTATTGATATATTCATTAATGAATTAATATAAGTACATACATACAGTATTGAGCAAACGCAGAATAATTAACTAATGGTTTTAATGTGACATCGGAATGTTCCTTTGGTGGTCTTTTTGCGAGACACGTTGCAACAGTTAATTTATATTCAGCATTGTTCTGCTGGTAAATTTTATGCAGTGAAATGCCTGTATGAATATACAAACCATATTATTTTGAAATTTAAAACGGACGTGCGATGTAAATATTACGCCGAACTTATAATTTTAAATAAAAATACATTTTAATTTATGCACAACACTACTAGTTATGTACGTTTCCCAAAAGTTCCCGCCAAAACTTCGCGCCATTTCTTAATGTGACAGTGATTTTTTTCAGCTGTCACTCTGCGTCCTACTGGTTCACCGACTGGCAAAGGCACAAAATCCTACAGGGCCTATTGCTGGGTTCATTCGAACGAACTTCGTTGGTCATCCTGTCATCCATAACAAGAAATCATACATTTTCGATCCTGATGTGGCCTTGAAAAGGCGAAAACAGTTCATTGCATTACATGGAGACAAGGGGGATAAGCTGATTGAAAGGCTTGGTTTAGGAATTGATGGGAAAGACGAAGAGAGACTAGAACAGCAAAGGAAAAGAGATGAGGGCCATTTAGGTGGACTAAATTTTTATCTCCCTTAGGGAATGGTAGTTGTAAATAGGGTTTATTATTCAGTGTAGGTAGGTAAACAATTTGTAAAGAATTATATTTATAGAAGTGAATTGTTGTTTTAATTAACCTTTTTATTTTCATTTAAGTACATAATCCGATGTTTAGGTCAGAGATCAAAATCGGTGGCGATAGGAATCGTGGTAAAACTGAATTTTCTGGTATTTCCTGTTATTCTTGAATCTCGGATAATAATTGGCTCAAAGGTCATCTTTATATTAGCGGACTTCGTAAATGGTGACTCAGAAATGACGACAGCGGGACAGACATACTGGGGCCACTAGTGATTTGGAATTTCCCCTATGATAACACTTAATTGTAGCGACCTTGAAGGCTTTTGTTTAGCACTGAACGTTCATTGATGGCATAATAAGTATTTGAAAGAACTGTAGTGGCTCAGTGGTATCGGTCCCGACTTACGAGTTGTAGGTCGTGAGTTCGAACCCAGGCAGGCACTTTACTTTTTTTTATTAGATTTCATCACCACTGCTCTCAAAACGGTGAAGGAAAACATCGTGAGGAAACCGACATGTCCTAGAACAAAAAAATCGAAGACATCCACCAACCCGCATTGGGCCCGCGTGGTGGATTACGGCCCAGTCCCTCTCACAGAGAGGAGGCCTGTGTCTTAGCAGTGGGAACATTAAAGGCTGATTATGCATAATAAGTATTCTATGAATCTTAAGAATCATCAAATATTTGCGTAAAACCCCGTCAAAATTTTTTAACCGAACAAAAACGGTTATCCATTTAGTTTAGAATAAAAACGTAAGTGATTTCAACATTTAATTTAATGATTATAAAAATATCGAAACTCTGCTTAGCTGAAGGTCAAAAACGAACGTTAGGCATGTAAATTGCATCAGTGTTGCCACTTTTATAATTTATTTTTAAATACTGATCGGAACCTTGGCCTCATACGTGGATTAATCTTTCGGATTTAAAGGCAACTGTGGTGTTTCATAGTAATCGGTAATAGGCATATAGCATACCGATTACAGTCGAGAGAATGCGCTCTTGACAACAGTGCAACAATTCTAGTACTTATGTACCTAAATAATAAAGATCAAAATCGCAAAACACGTATTCGTTTATAATGTAACCCACGTGTGTCAAAAAAGCATTCTTTTGACGGCTGGACTGTGGTATGACCCATCACAGTCGTTTTACAAAAATGCCTTTTCTTCCAATTTAAGGGTGTTTTTAATATCGTGCGGATTTCGTCACGCGTGCGGTATTGCCCCGCATGCAGAAAATTTCACGCAGCGTGAAACCCGATAGTTGACTGCTGCCCCCGCGTCCCGCGTCCGTATTCCACGCATTATAATAAATACTTTTATGAAAAGGACATTTGCGGGGCTTACGCATGCGGGGCAATCCCGCACGCGTGATGATATCCGCACGATATTAAAAACACCCTAAGTGCACTTTACGTTTGACGCAAGGCTGTACTTAACATCATTTCAGTTTTAAAAGATCGTCCAGTATGATACTTTAATCTTTTTTGCAATAGTTCCAAGTTGTTAGAACCATAATAATATGTGTGAAAGTTATCATCATTTCAGCTGAAAGACGTCCACTGCTGTACATACGAAGGGCTTCCCCAAGCACCTCCACTTCGACCGGTTTTGTGCTTCTCGCATCCAACGGGTTCCTGAGGCCTTCATAATGTATGGACGTAAACGAAGCAAAAAGGAGTAGGTATGTAAATTGTAAGGACATTAGCATATGGCGTTCTATCGTTTCTGCCTACCCCTATAAGAAAAAGGCGTGAGTGTAGGTATGTACAGACATATCAAGCTACTAAAATCTGTCAAATTTGGTTAATAGATTTTCAACTTTATCGCTAAAGTATGAGGTTCAATGTTAATTGGGAAAATTTGACAGTTTCAGATAGCTTGATGCTGGCGTCTGTAACTGTGTTAGTAAATCTTATTTATCTACGTAATTAAGAACCGTGCCCTAAATTTCATTCATAATGCAAAATCTTACACGCACAGCCACCCAGACACAAAACAATTTTTATTGTTTCTTGCGGAAATTGAACCCGTGACTCGTAAGCTTAGAACCCAACCGCTCAGTCGCTGTGCTAATCGATTCAGTAATATCTCAACAAGCGAAAGCAGAGCTATCTTCCGTGTTTTAAGAAATCTAAAGGACAACTTCGATACCAATCTGCAGTGGATGCAACGTGAAGGTATTCACAAAGTAGGTTGAATATCGCTCGATTCAGCAAATGCAACACAGCGCCATCTAGCAGTTGAATTTGAAAATAAGTGATCGTTTTTTATTATGACAGCGACATCTCTAGCCACAAAAAAAAATATTTTATTAGAATATCAAAAAAATCTAAATGTGCATTTTGACACCATTCAACCCTTTTGGTAAAGCCTTTTTGAATTGATGGTGTATTCTGTTCTTCTGAATTAGGGGTGTTTTTAATATCGTGCGGATATCATCACGCGTGCGGGATTGCCCCGCATGCGTAAGCCCCGCAAATGTCCTTTTCATAAAAGTATTTATTATAATGCGTGGAATACGGACGCGGGACGCGGGGGCAGCAGTCAACTATCGGGTTTCACGCTGCGTGAAATTTTCTGCATGCGGGGCAATACCGCACGCGTGACGAAATCCGCACGATATTAAAAACACCCTAGCACCGTAATTGCATAATACACTTTATTTATATTGCTAATCCGTTGTTTCATTTGTTCGAAAAATTTGTCTGCTCAAAAACGTAAATAACGTAATGAATGTTGTTGAACTGTCAAAATGAAAACCATTGCTACTGTTACCATAGATTTAGTACTTACTTATATACTACTAGCGTATTACTGTGTTACGCTTACACAGGATATGTCTTCAGTCCAGGAAAATTATTATCTGAGTTATGTCCATAATGTGTCGCCTCATTTAATTGAAGGCAAGAAAAACAAAAACAACAATTTTCAATATCATTTCATTTATTTATCGTAAAGTATTACAATATCTATTGATTTTTCCATAACACTGAATGAAAACTTACTCTAAAGATAATAAAACATATCCTAGGAATCATGAAAGGTGGCCTAGCTTACTATCAAAGAACAATTATTTGGAATACAAAATTCATAATCGATAAATCGTATCGAAATATCGAACGAAATCGATTTCGAAATTCCGAGAGATTTATCCATAAAGATTATGTAGACTTATCTAAGGTTATAAGGGCTGTGGGTTTGTTTTTATTTTCATAGTTTTTCTTGACTGAATTACAGAATAATATTTTATGGGATCATTTGTCGCCTAGAGGCACATTGACGGTTCTTAATCATTTTTTAGAGCCCATACTCTTGTTTTTAATTTGCTAGACCAAAATGACAGCTGCGATCGACCTTTTTTGTCAACATGACATTATTTAGTATAGGTATTTTAGCTGTAATTTTGGTCTAGCAAATTAAAAATCAGACTTTAGTATAGGAGAGTTACCAGAAAAACGAGATATGAATAGGTATTAAAATCTTGTTTTTCTGCTACTAGTACCTCTTAGGTCCACAAAATTACCCTTATTATAATAGAAATAAGGGTAATTTTACCTTTTCCATTTTTTCTGTATTTCAGATTTTCGATTTCGTCATGGTGGCTCTATACAATTTACAATAGGTACTTTCAATAGCTTTGCAAACTTTTCGGAAAAAGTTAATTATAAAGGTTATTATCTCTTTTGCTATATTTCTAAGGTACCTACTTGTTATGTCAGAGGTTGTTGGTGGATCAAAATAACAACAGCCAATAAACAATCAGTAAAAATTCGAGGTTTTACGTGATATGAAAATAGAAGCAAAACCACAGGCTGTTAATTAAAAGGACTTCATTTGCGCTTCAAATAATGTTGTCATTTAAAGTACCTAATACCTTTATTTTCTGTAAATCTGTCATTTTAAATTAGTTAAGTATGAAATGTTGAAACATTTCATACGAATTGAAAATAACAGATTCTAATTCAAAACACTGAAGTGTTCTAAATGTGACAGATTTGAAACGAAATTCAAGCCGTTTCTTTTTAGAGAAATATGGGCCTTCGTTTTTTTCGTAGCTTCCACATTCTTCAAACCTCAGGGCTAACGCAAATGTCCATTAGTATGTTTTTATTTGCGCAAGTTGACTTTGACTTTTTGACAGATTCAATTTGTAAAACTGTCGGTAAGTAAACTTACCTAAGCAAAATATCGTGACACTGGATGTTAGGCTCTAGACAGACGGACCGCATTTCAACTGCAATCCAACCGCAAATTGTAGTTCGGATGCAGTTTGAATGAGTTGAGTTCTATTGCAGTCGTGTCAACTGCATTCAAACTGCATCCGAACTGCAATTTGCGGTTGGATTGCAGTTGAAATGCTGTCCGTTTGTCTAGAGCCTTAGGTAAATCCCTGATGAACAAGAACAAATGTTTATTGTATTTAAAGCTTGTTCAGTCAATAAAATAGCACATTAAGGTACGGTAAATAATCATGAAATTATTTGAAACGCAAAATCGTAGTGCGCTAAGACAATTATGACTGTAAAAATTATAAAAAAATGAATAAATGCATACCAAGAATTGCATAACCGGTAGGTACTTACAGACTAAAAAAACCTAAAAAATCGAAGATATTTGTGACTATTTCCCTTAATACTAAAACATTAATATTACAAAGAGTTTTTTCGAAAAAAGCATTTTTTAAGGCACCTCGCATTTTTGGTTTGCATCAACAATTCAACAGAAGGAATTTTAAAAAGGTTAAATGTAGAGAAATCTTTATCTAATTATTTTAATAGGCTCATGACTTGATTGATAGTTTAATTCGTAAGCCCGGTTTATAATTTGAATCATCCGGCACGCATCAAAATTTAAAATTGTTTTTAACCATCGCGAATTTATTACAGCCATTTTTTACATAACTACTTATTATAAATTCTAGCAACGTTTGAAATTACGATTTTCTGCATCAAATTCTGTTTCTGTTTGTCTAGACACAGAATGATACTATGCATTTTAAAATAACTAGGGATAATCATAATCATGAGCCAAATAAGGGTCTTTCATCAAACATCTATTTAAATCCCGACAATATTTCGTATTTCTATTACATTTCTAGGAGAAATCATATTTGAAACACATTCAAAATTATTTCGAAAATCTGCCATCTTGTAGCTTAGTTCCAAACTGGATACCTAGATGGCGCTGATTGTCATGGTGCAATGCAAACTTATTGCTTCCTTTGTTAGGGGATGTAGCCGCTCCATATTTAAATCACCAGTTTGTCTGTTGGTGAATATTATCCGTAAGAAGTTTACTTATTTAATGACGAAAGACCCAACTTATATCTAATAACGAACACCAATGAAGTATTATACTTTAATATGGCATTACATTCATAAATAATTATTCATTAAGAGATCAAAATTAAGTTCTTTTTTCGTTATAAAAATTATTAATTTCTCTTACATTTTTCTAAAACTGGTAACATTTCTTTTCATATTGTATTTTTTTTGCTAAAAAAACAAGTTTAGGTAGGTACAAACGCCAGCACATCAAGCTACTACAATTTAAATTTCTTTAATAGAATTTCAACTTTATCGCTAAAGCATAAGGTTCAAAGTTGATTGGGAAAATTTGACAGTTTCGGGTAGCTTGATGTGCTGGCGTCTGTACATTGACTTTTAAGAAATCTTGGCGAACTTGGTCTTAGATATGAAAATAAATGTTACCTTGTCCACAAAATTACAATTTTTAATGCCTATACTTTACATTTCGTTACTTCGTTTTACAATTTTACAAAATAAGCAAGACAAAAATTACTTTTTAAAATCTGAAAATATTTCTTGTCGTTCGAAAGAGGTTTTGTTCTGTATTTATTATTCGCTAACTTCGTTATGGCCCTTTTATAATTCCAGCCAGTAGTTAGAACTACTCTCATTTTTAAAAGTCGACCGGAAATTAAACCCAGATTTAAGTAATTGAAAATCTTGGTTTAACAGAAGTAAAAGCAAAACTTTCAATGACTTGAAAATTTTATAATGTTGCAAGTTGAAAATGTGTTGAAATCCGAAGCGAATGAGAGTAGTTACAATACTAAAACTCAAATGAATCTTTGATATTCTTATGCCCGGAAGAGAAATCATTTTTACATCGTTGCAAAAATGGTTTCTCTTCACACACTGACCCTAACCTGACCTCTGACCTGATCTTGACCCTGTCTTGATAACCAAGGCTAAAATCAAACTCAGTACATTTAGGCCCGCTTACACCACAAATCATACACACATAATTCTGTCTCTGTCATCTTCAAACAATTCAGAGAAACAGAATGATATTTTTAATTCGTTTATCACTAAATGTGTTTAGTGATATGTGGTACAAGAAGGCCTAAGTTCCCTATTTTCCTCCTAACAAAATCATACTAGACTCCTATAAAGCTCCGATCGTTCCATCTAGCTCCTTTTTGCCGCCTCGCTCCCGAACGCTGCCGAAGTTAGCCGAAGTGTGACGTGAATTCAAATGTAACGGTAATGTCGTAGTCGTGCTGTCGTTTGTCGCAATATTTTGGTCGCACACGCCTGTCGTCAAGACAACGTGGACCTGGAATGAGAGAAAAGAGGGATTAATAAAACACATCAGGGCAAGTTAGAGGAGTGACGATCTTTGCAATGGAAGATGATACCATTTAAAAAATATGCCTAAGTCGGGTTTTGTCGTGGTTGGTTATTTGGGTCGTGATGGTTTGAAAGTTTATGAACTAGCATCAGGTTACGGGTTCAAATCCTGGCATGTACTCAATCTACTTCTTCCGTATTGGCACAAGCAATACGAGAATATTCATACCGTGTTTAATTAGCTAGTCGTCAAGGTTAGTAGTGGGGCTGACTGCCAAGGATGCGATACATGCACATAAGCTCTGACCATAATTATAATTATTATGGTTAAATAATTTTTCTAGAACATCACTGACTTATGCTATAGTAAAAGATCGTGAAAGAACTTGGACTGGTTTCAAATAGAAAACAGGGATATATCATAAAGTGGGCAGCTATGTTGATCAAGGGTTGTTCCATCCATCTGTGTATGAGAAGATGACTTGGTCCTATAGTAGGACAATTTCTGGGTACTATACCATCGGAATAAAAAAAAAACGAAAAAAAAAATCAGCTGTTTAATACAAAAGTTCAATAAGTACCTACTTGACCAAAATGTATGAAACAGCAGATTTTTTTTCGTGATTTCAGAGCTGGTCCCATAGTGAAAGTTGTTCATATTCATGGGTAGAACACCCTGTATAAAATTGGATGGTGATAAAAAATTCTCACTGTATATCACACACGCGTCTGTGACGTCATACAGACGCTCTACAAATCACGTCCTGATTTACGACTTTCCGTCATAAGGTTACGGTACATATTAGAATGCGTAGCCATTTCACCCATAATGTGCTATCGCGGCAGAGATGAAAAAATCCGACCGAAAATCTAAAGCGACCGCTTTTAGGACACATGGAAAAAAGAGAACAGAAATACAACTCCCTACATTTCTCGATATTATGTTCTCTGGTAGGACTTCAATTTAGATTTAGACTCTAGTCTCGCGTTGCGTCTGTCTGCAGAGTTGCTTGATTGGTTAAAGCTTAGATAAGTGACGAAGGACCGATGGAATTACCTACTATGTAAATAGTCAGACTGGATGCTCAAAGCGATTTCAACTTTATAGTCCAAGAAGTTAAAATAATAAGTTTGCAAGAATCGACATTACATAACATAGGTACTAAAAAGTTAAGTTAAATAAAAGCTTGTATACTTTTAGCAAGCGATTTTAATGAAAATGTTCAGTTTAGCTGTTGATTTGCCGGGTCAATCTGCACTTTAAACTATCACTCTAAGGACATGAGTTGTGAAATATCATTCAATGTAATGTGAGTTTCTTTATTCCACCATAACTTCTAAACGACTAGGAAATATAATATCTATGTATATCGAATACTAAAAATAACAAAATTAAATCCTAACTTAACTAAAACTATACAGAAACTAAAATAATGTAATGTTGTTTTACCACATCCACGCGAACGCAAAAACTAGTAAAGGTACATTAAACTGACCCATCAATCGCAGTCCACTTCGAGACCTTTTTAAAATGAGACGATATGAAATTGTTTGTCGTAAAACAAGCTTTTGTTCTCTGTACTGATTTTCTGCACTTTCCACTTTCAACATGGCAAATATCTCAAGACAGATCTCCGTATCGGCTTGCATAATGCGATTTGTAGCTAAGATTAAAACATTTTTGTTGGCGTACAGCGATAGCATCGGATTCTTAGTACATCTTGAATTTTATGTGCGCCTAGTACCTCAGTTGGGCATAAATGGTTATGTTAACGCTATCTAAACTAATATTATAATTAAGAGAAAATATTAGATTTTTTTTATGTTTGTTTGTTACACTTTTACACTAAAACGACTGAACGGATTTGGATAAAATTTGGCACATAGGTAAACTATGACCTGGATTAGGATATAGGATAATTTTTATCCCGATATTCCTACGAGATCGAGACTTATGCGGGTGAAACCGCGGGGCGCAGCTGGTTTTTGATAAGTTAGGTGGGTAGGGGTGATGGATGGTAGCTTTTAGTTTAAATGTCTGCAGTTTTATGCTGTCCTAGTATGTGGTAATCTTTTGGTGTAATCGTGAATGATGTCTGTGTGAAGTAGGTTTATGGAGGCTGGTCTAAGATAATGCAGTAAGAATATTATAAGTAATGTGTTTTTCTTGGTGAAATGTTGCCCTGTCAAAATCTCGCTTTGAAGTTAAAATACAAGTCTTTACTAGGTATAAGAATCGTGAACTCATTAGATGTTTTTCGTGGCCAGTTTTTAAGTCGTCGTAAATGGTAATTGAATTTCTGATTCCCTGATGCAGCCTGATTTTCAATGTACGAAGGGGAACTCCAAAGAATAAAATCTATAAAGAGAGTCAGAAGTTTACAGTCGTTACGGGTAATCAGAAGCCCGAAAGTCTGACAACCAGTCTTAACAAGGGATTATGTTACGCAGTAACTGGATTGTGGAGGTCAGATAGGTAGTCGCTCCATGTATTCAGCTGCATACGGTTAGACTGGAAGCCGATCCCACCACATTTGTAGAAAAGGTTGGGCAGAATGATTGAATGAAAGAGAGTCTAAAGTTTAGAGTGAACATAATTAAGTCTAAACTTTAGAGTAAACATGTTTAGTTATAAGTTTTTGGGCTGTTTTTTCCAATGCCAGATCATTTTATTCGAGGAATAATTTTGAATTTTTGACAGTTCTTCAATACACAATCTGCCACGTCAATTTTATTCCACGATTAAAAATTATCTGTCGATTGAAAAATAAGCCCTAAGGTGAACAATTTAGCTTAATTTTAGAACGAGTATGTTTAGTCTACACCTTCTAAAAACACTAAGTAATAATGATAATGCAAATAATTTAATTAAATACAGGAGGAATAAATTGCATCACCACACAAAAATCAACCATAATTTTCAATCTTGAAAACTTTCTTAACACAAAGTCTAAAATAATATATTTATTCTCACGTTAAATAGTTCAGTAACCGCTGGCACATCTGCGCGATATTCAATACTAATACATATTAAAAAGATTCTATCTATATTGAGTTTAAAAGCGTTTTTGCAGCGTTTTTTGTGCGTGTTCAGTGAACCCTAAGAACTGGGCAGTGAAGGGGTTTGCCCTGTTAAGGACGGTATACATTCATACAATTCTAAATAGACTGTGTTAATATTATAAAAAAGTATGCTGTTTTCACTACTATTTTTTTCGTTTAATTTTTCTTTATTATTCGAGTACGATAATTTATCTTTTTGTATGCACGTGTTCCTCTGAAAAATAAACCATTCTTGCTTATTTCCTTTGTAAGATTTTTAAAAACGTGGTTTCACGGATTAAGTATACCCAAAATAGTTAAAAACAGGTTTGATAAATCACAAAAATCAGCAATCAATATTGCTTTGGATTAGTTATTTAAAGTAACAACGACTCAGCATAATATGATTTGAAAAGGTTGGGTTAATACCCAAAAAAGTTTGATAGTAAACCTTTTCGGGCCAGCAACGATTTTAAAAGTCTGATAAATGAAATAAATCACCAATCATTATTGCGTTACATTGGTTGTTCAAAACAATATGATTTGAAAAGGTTGATAAAGTCTTTCAGAGGGATCTCAACCTCAAACGTTTTTGTACCTAACCTATTTAAAATTAATAACTACAAGTACCTACAGATCATGTACTCATTAATATTCCTACAGATCATACAAAAAATGTTCGCGTCATACTTAGTCATTGACTTGATATAATTAATTAATCTGACGAGTTCAAAGATCTGAAAGCAAGTAACAGTTTATAAATATTGACAGCCGTTCACTCTCACAAAAAGTTCTAAAAGAAAGAAAAAAAAAAGCTTAATTTGAAATCAATTAGAGTTATAAGTATTTACAGGATCAATCTTCAGACAAGACTCATTAAAAAGCCCCAAAGAGGGACGATACGAGATTAAGTGTGATACGGATTTAAGTGCGACATGAGCTTATATTACAAGATTTTATATAGTTTCAGTAGTTAGTGTTTAAGATGAATCCTTAAAGCTACTTTTGGAATACTTCCTCTTGGCCTATCAAGTTAAAACTTTGTATGCTTGTTGCGTTCGCACGAGGGTATTTTTAATAGTTACAGGGTTTATTTAGTCTTGAACTTAATTACGGTCAGGAAAATTGATGGCTTATCAAATCACAATTGTCATTCTTTGGCAGTCGTATGAAATGGTTATAACACGGCATATTGACGTAGTGTGTCAATTTGATAAACAATTAATTTTCCTGACAACACCTACTAGCAACGATCTATTTTAATAAAATTATCTCTTTTTTTATATATGTAATATTGTTTTATTTGACCATTACCCACGCACTATTTCTCACTGGTGCGTCATAGTGTATACCGCCTTTAAGAGCCCCATATATACATAATTCAACTCTTATTTATAGAATAGACTTACATTGAATACACTAGGAGCATCGGAACAAAAACTAGCCGTCCAGTTTTTATTCCATGTCTTATCTTAAAGGAAGACTGAACTGGTAACGTAAGGTGAGGATATGAGCTGTTTCTTTTAGAGTTCGCGGTTGGCTTTTTCGAAGAGGTGAGCAAAGATGTATGTCCTTTTTTATATGAAGCTATTCCGATTCAACTGTATCACTTTTAGCGAAATCTTCATTATAACATTATGCCTGAATTCCTCGAAGGGATACAAAGGAGTGTCATATGTACATTATGTTAGTTATGTTGTCACATCGCACGCCCAGATCAACACTGCACTAAGTCAAAATAGCTCATTTTTCACAATGGACGAAAAACCATTATCTCATGTTAAAGTTATGTCTAAGTTATTGCGAATGTCCTGAATATTGCATGTGAAGAATCCAATGCGTATCAGCATTATAGTACACAGGTGTCTTTGAAGTTAATGAAGTTTTCAACGCAGATTCCGCTAATCGCAATAACTCGATTTTGGATTATTTTGAGTTGTGCCACCCTTTATCTAGGTGTGCGATATGTTAGTCTCATGGAATAGAGTCGGCGAGCCTTTACTTGGACTCTAGGCTACCTTAGAAAAACCCAGCAACATTATGTTCATCCTGGGAATGCCTTGTCCGAGCGAAGTTCGAAGCCTAATCTACTACTAGACAAAACAATGACAACGCTGTGGAAGTGGCAAAATTTTGGGCCAACAAGATCTAATATACAGTAGTGCCAACAACACGAAAAAGAAGAGGACTGGTGACCTACCATGATCTAATTAAAAGCGATTCAAAAACAAGACATTTCTTCAGTTTAGGTTCCTAAACTAGTATGAATGAAACCAAAACTTGCGACTCAGTTTGGGACAATCGCTGTCAGCAGATGGCACGGCCTAAACTGAATCGTTAAACTGACGCCATGGTACGAATTAGAAGAACAGTAGTGCTATTCTGTAAAAATCTCACCGTGATAATTTGCGTGAAGTGAGCTGAAGTGAGCTGTCATTAGTATTAATCTCTAGCATCAGATGGATTGTCAGCTCACTTCACCTAACTTCTCACGGTGAGAATCTAACAGAATCGACCGGCAGTTCAGTTTAGGTCCTAAAATGGATCGCGTTAAGAGCTTGTGGTAGGCCTCCAGGTCCAGTACTAGACTCTAAAGTTATGACCCTAAAATAAAAACATACTAACTGCGATGTGTCATTTTGCAAAAATAACAACAGCAAAAAAAATATCGTGCTATCTAAAGATAATCCCGAACTATTATTTCCATTAATGTAGTTAACGAAATGAAAAGTATGATGTCCTAGGGTGCGGTGTTCGTGGCAAAACAAGGCGGTGCCGACATTAGGTGGGGCTCAATTACGGAGAAATTAGTCGCGTAAAAGTTGGTATAGTAATGACGACATTAATGCTGACCTTGACCTTCGGGGTAACCAAATACCGTGCTTATGTTGAATGAAATGGTTATAAACAAGAAACTTTTTATAATTAATGTTAATGAATCAGCTACTCGTATTTCTGTGTGCATTAGAAATCTTATTTATTTTAACTTAAAACGGCCAAAGCCAATAAAATTACATTAGTTAAAGACACAAACACATAAGTACAATAAAGAAAGTATACAACTACTCGACAGTCATACGCTCATCTCACAATACTCCAGACATACTGACAAGATCTTCTATTCAGGCGCGAACACACCACAGTTAGCGTCCAAGAGATATTCAGAGTAGCAGAGTAGTCTTATGTTAGAGTCTGAGAACAATGCCAGTGACAAACAAATAGACGAACATCGGACTTATGTTTTACCATTTGAACATTTTAGTGTTTCATTCAAATTAGTTGTGGAGGTCAGGTAGCCTGTCGCTCCATGTAAAATACAGCTGCATCCGCGGTTAGACTGGAAGCCGACCCCGACATAGTTGGGAATAGGCTAGGCAGATGATGATTCAAATTAAGCAGAAAGTACCAACTCATTTTTCGAAAGACAAAATACAGCTCCCGAAGGCCAAAACGTACTCGTTTTATCACATCAATTTCCTTCCTACACCACCATTTTGTGTTCAACAGTCACTTAGCAATATGATGCGGAGGAATGAGGAAAATGTCGTAAGGAGAGTTTTGAGTATGAATGTCGATGGCTATAAGCGTAGGGGAAGACCAAAAAAACGATGGATGGAATGTGTAAATGATGATATGATTAGAAAGGGGGTGACTACCGAGATGACGTCTAATAGAGAAGTATGGAAGAAAAAGATATGTTGCGCCGACCCCAAATAAATTGGGATAAGGGCAGGAGAATGATGAGTCACTTAGCAATATAGTCAGGGAAATTAATCAGTAAGCAAATTAACACCATACATTAATTTGTCGTGTAAAAATCATTTTATATAACTGTCAAAGAATGACAGCTATTGTGATTTGAATATTAGTTACTTACGAACAATTAAGCTAATAGTCGATTTGCTTACATTATCAGCCTGCAATGTTCCTTCTGCTGGAACACCTGGGAGGTGAGACCTGTTAAAGAACAGCGGGTCGAGGCCTGTCGAGGGAGCGGTGAATGCTTATGCGAATCCCGCAGGGCGATAGGCAGAGGTGGAACACCGCTGTGGTTTTAGCCGGTAAGAGTCATGCATGTAAGACGCATGCCCCTCTGTCACCCCCATGATGGAGGAAGTCCATGAGGATTTCCACCGAGCACCAAAAAAAAAAAGGCGAGAGGGAGAGTGTGAGAGGGAGTGGGTTGTAATCCACCACGCGGGTCCAATGCGGGTTGGTAGATGTCACATATCTCCGAATTTTTGGTTCTAGAACATGGCCGGTTTCCTCGCGTCAATTTGCTTAACAATCTGAATTTTACAAAGAAAAGGGGTAGTTAGGTATCTATATATAATACCTATAAGTCATCCAGTTAATCACATAAATCTGCATCCATCTATAGATGAGCTAAGAACATCCTGCGGCGTCGCCCGGTCAGTAACTTCACAACAAAAACCTAATCAAGATACTAACTAATAGCATTTCATCACAGTTAGCCAATTAATATTATTAGGCTGGTTTTTTGTATGCACATTGAAAAATACCGCTTGTTCTGCTTAGTCTGGTTTGTTGTATGTTATATGGTTGTGTGGTAGAAATATGTGTGTAGAAAAAGAAATACCGGCCAACTTGTATTGTACAGACGTCAGCACATCAAGCTACCCGAAACGGTCAAATTTTCCCAATCAACTTTGAACCTTATGCTTTAGTAATAAAGTTTAAAATCTATTAAAGAAATTTGACAGATATATTTATATATACATATATTTGTAGCTTGATGTGCTTGGCGTCTGTACACAAAAATGACGCAAAAACAAGTTTCTTGTATGGAGACCCCTTTAATTTTCACTAACTTTGTTTAATTTTTATTATTTGTTGTTATAGCGGCAATAGAAATACACACTGTGTGAAAATTTCAACTGTCTACCTATTATGATTCATGAGATACAGCCCGCTGACAGTCGGACGGACGGCGGAGGCTTAGTAATAGGGTTCCGTTGGCACCCTTTGGGTCTGGAACCCTAAAAATACAGTTTTGGGGCGTATGATACCTTCAATCACTCAGAATTGTACCGAGGACAATCTTTATTAGTTGAATATTTTGTACGCTTCAAACGTATTAAGATTTCTCTAACAGCTACAGCCAAGGGGCGTTTGAAACGGGTGTGTAACGTTTGATAACAAAATTTCTAATGATCATAATAATAATAATATGACCTAATTTCATTCCCGTTTAAACGCCCAGTTTCGCTTCTATACAGGGTGGCGGAACATCGACGCGCAAACTCTAACAAAGAATTCAGCACATGGTTCTAGACACCCTAGCGTAGACGTTTTTCATCGGTTATCAAAAAAAAAAAAAAAATCTGCAGTTTTATAGAAAAGTGCAATACAGACCTACGCGGTCAAAATGTATGGAAGAGCAATTTTTTTTTTAATAAACGGCGAGTAATTTCCACGCGGCTTTTAAGGTTCAAAATCATGTACTGAATCCATGCTAACAGGTTGTGCGTCAATGTCCCAGCCATCCTGCATATGAACTATTATTTTACTTGTTTCGAGTTTCTAATATAATTCAATCATGAATCGAGAGACACGTGGCGCCATCTATTATCATAATAACGTTATTGTTGTTTTCCTCGGGAACAGAACCTTTTTTCGGGATGAAAGGTACCCCCCTATGTCCGTTTCTGTACGCCTGACTACTTATATGCAAAATTTCAGGATGATCGGTTCAGTGGTTTAGGCGTGAAAAGGTAACAAACAAACAAACTTACTTTTGCATTTATAATATTAGTTAGGATGTTACGGTTAAAGTTCACGAGTTCATACTGCTCCGAATCGAATTTTGACAGCAGACTCCACCAAACAAATGTATTGTCATCAGAACGAAATGAGTTCTTGTTTTTTTTTTTTTATATAAATGGCATCTCGCAGTTCAACCTATAAGGTTGTCGTCTGCTTAACCGGGCTTGCCTGCTTCAATTAATTAAGGCCTCCAGCCAGGGCTTAAATAACTTAAAAATTAAGCCACTACACGCTAAGGGCACCCCCTCTGGGGTACGAACCTCGGCTTAGGGCGTCGCTGGTAGAGGGTAGCAAGTGGATATAGTCTATGATAGCAAGGGACAGGCTGGATCAGAATTATTTAGGGACGAATTTAAAACTACAGGCTCAGCGGCGCGGGCTGGCTTGAGCATGGATCGGGGCAGAATCATAAAAACGAAATGAGTTCACAAAGTTTTAACTGGTTAGACCAAGAGGAAATTGCTCAAAATAAGCTTGTTGCATACCAACAAAGTAAAACTATGATGGTTATTGTTTAATAATCATAGTGTGTATTCTTTTTCTTTTACAAGATCGTAATGTTAACAATTACAAGAATTCCTTAATACAATGGTTAAATAACACAATTGAATTATGCCTTTTGTCAATTGTCTTGTTGATAACGTATATCTAAGGAATTTGATTGATAAAAAGTAACGCGTGATCATACATAAAAAAAAAACACGCGTCGACCTGATAACCTTCTCCGTTTTTTTTCGTCGGTTAAAAAATAACAAGAATTTGTCAATCCCTTTACATATTTTGTTTGTCATTTATGTGCATTCTCTACACTGACAGTCGGGTTGAACCCTCAATTAAATTATCCGGATAAGAACCGGAGTTAGCGACATAGCTTGCAGAGTAAGCAAACTAAAGTGAAACTAAAGGCTAAGTTGATTTGATTTGATACATTCTCTATGACAGAGCATGGATCAAATAACTTATCATTCAACACTTGTGTAAAAATGCACTGATATTTATAGATGACCTTTGTAGATGACCTAACATTTTATAACCCCTTTCATAGTCTATTTTATTCCAATTTTAATTGTAATCAATTTCAATTAACGGTTAAAAATAATTAATTGGTTTCATCGTTCAAAATAAATCGACGACAATGCATTTTATTATTACTTTGGTACTAAACAATGTAAACAATGTTTTAACGATCATTATACAGGGTGTCCCTGGAAGTATGGATCAAATCGAATAGGGGCGTGGGCAAGGTCATTTCCAAACTTTTTAAAACTGAGAATGTCGGTGATTTTTTACGGTTCAAAAGTTATGACTCATTTTTGTTTTTTTTTTTCAATCACTTCGCATAGTGCTCAAAGAAAATCATAAAAAAAAAACGATCAAGGCTATCAATTTAATTTTTTTAGATAGCCCTCCAATAGGTTAAAGACCTTGACCATAGACGAAAAATTTGTGATGTCCTAAACTCTATACTCTAAACCAATGTTGTAATAGATCGGAAACATTTAAGTAAGAAGAGGATTCAAATTACAATCGTGATTATTGTAATCGAAAACAACATATTACTACAACATACCAATTTACTTAATTACCAATCGAACTAACCTACTAGACACAAGAATTCAGAATGACAAAATACTAGAATTAATACCGATGCAGCTAATCTCCGTCCGCCGTTTAGCTTCCAAACGTCACAACAAATATAGGTTATTGGAAAAATAACTTTAAAACCTACACATAAAGTTCATTTTGCGCTACAACTTCAAATTTTTAACGACTTTTTCAACAGTAGTCAGTCATTCTAAAATGAACCTCATTTACACATTCATAAAGTTGATATTTGTTTAAGCGGGCATTACATCAATTGGGAAGAACGATTTGAATAGACCATAGGTTTTCATTTTCACAATTTATAGGAAACTTCGTCGTTGGCATATCACGAAGTTCTTACGACATTTTGATGCTACCCAAACATTTGCCAACTTCTGCGATTTATGATAGAAATCGCATATGTTTGTACGCGAGTCGAGTAATTGAATTGAAAATGCATGTTTTACATGTAAAGTCAAAAGATTACATAGTTACTACTTCGTGTGGAAGATTTGTCGTGTCATTTGGTTGGTTGCGTTGCAAAAACATACTACTTATTCTGATTCTTATTTGTACAAACGCCAGCACATCAAGCTACTACAATCTGTCATATTTCTTTAATAGATTTTCAACTTTATCGCTAAAGCATAAGGTTCGATGTTGATTGGGAAAATTTGACAGTTTCGGGTAGCTTGATGTGCTGGCGCCCGTACACATCAAATAATTTCCTTTCTTTCTTTTCATTACAAAAAAGCTGTTTATTTTTATTACTAACCACAGTTTTTGGTGTAGCTTTTTATGTATTAGAAATCTGGACTTATGCTCAGATTTATTGGAAAAATGTTTTTGATAAATTACAATTTTACTAAACAAACACAACCTTAAAGCAAAGATTTCAGATTGAACTTTGGGGTCATGCCCCCTGACTTGCATGCCTATAAGATAGTAGAAATAACGTTATTGTGTAAACTTAAATTACTTCGCCATAAACTAAGAGGTATTTCAAAACTCATAAGTAGTTGTATTTTTTAATGAAAAACACGATAGTAATAAATATTGGTATAGTTGTTAATGAGATGCTAAATGCTTTAAAGTTCTTAAGAATCTACCAGCTTCGGGAAAAAAGTCCAAGCTAATGGTGGCTAGTAATCCAGTGAGGCCCCGTCTAAATGAGTGCTGTTTTTGGAATCAGGTCTTTAAACCTAACGTGAGCTTCTGGGAAATTTGGTTGAAGGTCTTGGCCATTAGGACATTGACTGGAAAGACAATAGTCATGACGTCATGGCCGAATCTGCCACACCTCACCTTGTGCAATAAATCAAGATATTTGATTATTTTGGTTATCTTTTTCAGTTTTTATAAGATTCTCTTTATGTGGTTAATTATCTATTCTATGGGATATAGCATCGTCAATTATAGTGGGTATTGAACAGTCAAGAATAATAATTAAAAAAAAAACAACTCACCAAAACTTAAAGGTACAACGTCGGCACCCTCTTCTGAGCTCCCAAAGACAATTTGTTACCAATCTTCTTGTAGCCTTCATTCTTAACTCTAGTTTTAGGTTTGTCCGGATCAGGACACCCCTTCAGCTCCCAAACCAGATTTGTCAGTGACTTCGGCCTGCTTAGTTTCCTCGACCTCTTCTCTGGTAGCTTAGGACCATTCCCTGAGTCTCCCGACGTCCTCCCACCCGAATGACTGGAATCTAAAGTACCGTCCAGTTCCATAGCTTGGTGGATATTTGATAAGCTCTTATACCGAATATTAAAGATTGGAGAGTCACCTTTGATTGGTCGAATCGGACTAGCTACTGGACTAGGGGCCTCTTTAGTCGGCGAAGTACTTTTCTGGCGAAAAACCATTCTATTTTTATTATTGTTCACACTGTTTTTGATGTATAGTTTAGGGAGGTTAGCTGCTGGTGCTATAGAACATTTCTCTTTATACACAGTGACTGGAGTTTCTTTTATTTGTGCTGGTGGTTTTCGTGTTCTCTTTTCTGCCTTTTGGATGTTTAATGGTTTCTTTGTTGGTATAGTTTCTATTGGCGGTGGTTCTGGCTTTATTTCTGTGATTAAAGGCATGTGGATAGGAGTTGCTGCAGGAGAAGCAGGAGCCGATTCGTGTCTTGGAGTTGGTTCGTTTGAGTAAGAAGCTTTTATATTCTTAGGGAGAGGAGCGAAGCCTCTGACGTAGTCGTAAATTTGGTCTATTTCGTCATATTCATCTGGAATACTGTTCTCGTCTCGATGACTGCTGTAAATATGATTGTGTCGTGACATATGTTTGTGTTGATTAGCTGTATCTGAAGACACACTACGTCGAAGGAAATATCCAGTTTTGACTATCGGAGGCGCGTGTAACGGCCCATTTAAAAGCCTCTTCGGGTCTCCCAACTTTCCGTCTAACACATGTATTCTGTCTACGACATCTACTAACAAACGATTGCACTTTTCCACTAGTCTAGAGAATTCCATGAAATTCTTTATTTGATCCTCATTTTTGCATCTTTGCATTTTGAGTGGCGCCGCCAAAGGTAGTGCTACTAACGCGTTGCCTTCTTTAGGAAGAGGAAGAGCGAAGACATGGTCTTCCTCAAACATGGAGAGCAGTCTTAATTCTGGAACAAAATGACTGGCACTTTTGAGCCCTCTCGGCGGAGTACCATGGACCAGTCTCACTGTTATCGGCAAACGTTTAGTCAAAAGAGTCTTAGCTGTATGTACTCCACTTATATTCTCTTCCTTAGCAACAGCTGAAAACTTCCCTCTTTGATCCAGACTCAACAACACCATATCGCCTTTGGAATCTGTACATTTCAAATATTTATTTTTACCTAAGAATGTTTCTCCTCTAGGCATGATTATCTCTCCAGCTGGAAGATTTCTTGCTCCATCAGCTGTGAGATTGCCATCTAAGTCTGTTTTAGCACAAATAACTCTGACTGGTTCTCTGACAAGACACCCATCATCTAGTTTCCTTCTCGCCAGTTCTGATACTGATTCAATGCACCTTACAGCCCGGCCTTCTTCGCTTAGCAACTCGAAATATCCTTTATACGTTTCTGGGATAGCTATCCTTGGTCCGACACTGACCATCCGTCTCCCTTCTTTAAGTTTGATAGCTTGAGCGATGATCTTCTTTCTCTTTCCTGCAGATACGAGTAGGGCTGTGCTTTGTAGCCCTGGGCTTGGGAGCGTTGGTACGCCAAGTCCTCCATACTGTCCTTTAATGATTTTGGCGACGCTTGGCAGGCGGTTCTTAACTGCAAACTCGCGGAGGTAGCTGCCTTCGTCGTTCCAGCGCGATGCTGCGGCCACTACTTGGCCGTCTGTGGCTGCCATGTCGGGTTTAGTCACATCTGTGGAAGAGAGAAAAAATATATAATTAATATTATAATTTGAAAAGGGTAGTGTAAAGCTGTGCTTTATGGTTTAAGAGACCAGACTGAGAGATAATTCTTATTTTAGTATTAAATATATAAAGGGCGATTTTCCGATAGGCCTGAACTGAAAAACGTAAAGGTCTTCGAAAGAAAATCTTTTATATTTCGACTAGTCCATAAAACATTAGATAATGGTTTTTCTTATACAATGAAAGTATGATACTATATACATAAGAATCTCACGACTGCTACCGTATGCGGTCAAAACCGTTACACTAAACTTCGGTTAACCAACAGGAAAACCTAGTTTTACAATAAACATTTACAGAATCACGTGCCACTCAAAGTGCGTAAACCGATGCAATAAATTGTTTATAGTGTGTATAAGATAAGGCGGCGTACAGATTGAAAGACGTGATGGGACGCGGCTTAATATCGCGTGACGAACTTTTTGACGGTGTGAATAACTCCGTAAAAAAATGTTTTGAATTATAATTTTTTTATTTACCTAAACGGTTCCTACGGCAAGTATTGGTTGATAGGAAGCCGAAAGATTTTAGCCTGTTAATGACTTCAGAATGATAATTATACTACTTTATCTGATACAACACCTACATTTCTGGTTTAATACTTTTATATGACCTGGTACTGCGTTGCTATACTATGCTTTTGGCTGATTTCTATTAGCGTGTATATTGTATGTTTAATTTATAATATGCGTCTGATTTCTGCAGAATAATCAATCTTTCTTTCTTTCACAGTTTTATGCACCCGATCTTAACAGGATTGTCTTTATTTTGTCATTACTTAACTCACACACTCCTTTACCAACATCTCAACGAAACCGCGCGATCCCGCGACCAATACCCAATGCAACAAACGCCTAAACCTAACCTCTAAACGTTCGATTAGCTAACAGTGTAACAAAGAAATGCTCGGTCAATAACGTCGGTTATAAAAACACCGTTATGCAATACGTGAAGTTATTCTTCGATAAATACTTCAGGTAGAATGAGTAACCGATTTCTTTGTAGATAAGGTTGGAAAGAGGTTATCATGAGCTGTTGTGCAATGGTCATCATCAGAATCTAAATGTTGATTTGGTGACTCTTTCTAATGATTATTAGGAAAATGTGTTTGGTTCTATATTAATAATGATTGCCGTTATTTGTTTGTTATTCTTTCCTCTTGACTTCTTTCTTTCTGTTGTAGTATTATCTATACTACAAATAAATAAAATTGAAGTATCTGTTTGTAATGTCAAAATAACAGCTTTTTACTGAATACATAATTATGAGAGAAACAAAAAAAAATTTTTTTTTTGTTCCGGCTAATCTCCGAAACGGCTGGACCGATTTTGACGGTACCTTTACTGGCGGATATGTAGTTGATGTTATTAGCTTACTTTTACTTCAGAAAAAGATTTAGTAAAGAGACACATTATTGTTTTTCGACATCCACGCGAACGAAGTCGCGGGCACAGTTAGTACCGAATAAATATCTAAACGATCAAGAAAAAATCTTAATGTACCATATACTCAGAAGATACTGATATTATATTCTAATTATTTTTATGCATAATGTCAAGATTCTGCTCTCGGCGTGTCTACTGCCATTAACCGGGCATAAATCCGTCGGGATTAATGCAGTTTGCCCCTGTAATTTTCTAATAACACTCGATCCAGAAATCGAACCCAGGCCGTCATGTTCAAGATTCGACCTTGTGACTAAGAGAAGAATAACACGGACTTTTTATTCGTCAATTCGATATGTGCCACAGTTGCCATTTAGCTGCTTCTGCTTTTGCCAGTTCGGTTGGCCAAATACTAGTACCGTACGATCATCGACCGAAGTTAGGAATTCTCAATGGCCAATACTGAGCTTTACATACGCCTCTTATCACATCTTAGCACCCGGTAGAAGATACCGAAATCCGGCCAACTGCCAGTGTGCTATAAGTGCTATAACACTGTAAGTACTGTTATATTGTAATGATAAACATTGTAACTGTGTTTGGACCTAATCTATTTAGGTTCGTAAGCTCTACAGCTGCTGAGCGTGAAGTCCTAAGTTTCGCCGCCTCGGGTCAGGTACTTTTATTGAGTTTTTTCATTGGAATGATCTCAGTAGCAGCCCAAAGTTTGGATTTGTAGCCTGTTAATGGGACTCATACAAGGCAAGGTGCGGATGTTCTTAATACCTCCGTCTCCCTTTCGGGGTACATACAAACAGGTATGATGATAATATTAGCATTATCACCCTGTAATGTTCCCACTGCTGGGGCACAGGCCTCCTCCCTGTGAGAAGGAGTGAGCTATAATCTATCACGCGGGCCTAGTGTGGGTTGGTAAATGTTACATGTGTTCGTTTTTTTGGTTCTAGGACATGCTGGTTTCCTAACGATGTTTTCCTTCACCGTTTTGAGAGCAGTGGTGATGAAATTATTTACACAAAGTAAAACGCCTGTCTGGGTTCGAATCTAACCCACAACTAGTAAGTCAGGGCCATTACCACTGGGCCACGACTGCTCTTATGATGCTCTATGGATCGGTAATTATAGACAAACCCAGATATAAATAAACACACCCATCTGTTAAGACATATTTCTTCGAAATATTCATCCTCCATTCTCACATTGACCGTTGCAAGCACCTCAACCTCGACCCCGAAGAAGATCCACAGTACCACTCCGTTCCGCCGCAATTGGTTAAAAATTACCTAACACATTATACCATTCGCCCTTGCGAGCGCTGCAGTCCGGCCGCGCGTAACGCATGCGTAACAACCATTGTTTGTGTACATTGAACTTAAACTTGGCAATACCACAGAATAGACAAGTACAGAAGGCTCGTGGCTAAATGATAACAGCCGCACGGGTCGAAGGTTAAGCTACGCTTGCCGCGGTCAGTTCAGGTGATCATCCATTACACATAGAGACCCTTTCGTGCCTCGGAAATCACGTTAAGGCGTTGGTCCGAGCTGTCATTCATATTATCTTTGACAGTCATTACGGGTCGTGAAAAGCCCAAAATTCTGACAACCAGTCTTACCAAGAGGTTTCGTGTTACCCAGTAGCTATGGGTTGCGGAGGTCAGATAGGCAGTCACTCCATGTAAAACGCTGGTATTCAACTGCATCCGTTAGATTGGAAGCCGACCCCAACATAGTTGGGAAAAGTCTAGGCAGATTGATTGATTTGAGATAGGTACAAAAGGCATGCTCCACACATCGAGCGAAAACACGCACACATAGACGCGTAGGTACGTGCGGCGATCTCAAACAAATGCAAGTCGCGAGTGAGCTAGCACTCGCTGTACGTGAAGCATGTCTATGTTCGTTGTATGGAGCCGACATTCTGTATTTATCTATTTTGTGGCAATGCTGTTTGTTTAAAGTTTTATGCGTTATTCTTTAATTAGCTTTCGGTTTGTTTCATACTGTTTTTTCGAATTGTAACGGTTTTTAGATTTTAGTGTGTTGTGACTTGTGAAGTGGCTATTGTTGAGTTCTCTTTGGTTGGGTACCTACTTGTGATTAAATCATAGGTTTCAAGGGAAGTGGTCTAGAGGATTTCAACATCGTTTTTTTGTGTTAGTGAACATGAAGACTTTTTTTGTTACCTGGACCTTTCGTCATAGGAGGATTAACAGCACAATTTTACAAACTTCGAAAAAAGTATTAAAAACTAAAAAAAAGAGGGCGCGTGCTCATGACCACACGATGGAAATGAAAACTTACGACTGGAGCCAAGCATACGCGATTCAGCGTCACCGACCGACCGGCACCATAATTGCGTAATTACACTATCAATCTTAATCTTTATAATTTTGAAGAATATTGCTAATCCATTGATTCATATATTCGAAAAATTTGTCTACTCAACACCGTAAATAACGCAATGAATTTTGTTGGACTGTCAAAGTGAGAGTGAACAGGCTTCTTCTGGATATGCTCGCTCCATCGTCGACTTGTCTCTGTCACCTTTTACCCAGACTAGAGTCAAGAGCAAGTCCATTTCAAATAAAAAATAAAAATGAAAGCCATTGCTACTGTAAGTGTGTTACGCAATTACCCCGCGGAACCGAGTATACCCGATCTAGCGTCACCGACCCGAGCGTGACGGTTCAGTTCACTATTCAGTATTCAGGAAGAGTACAAAGTGCGCCAAAATAAATTTTCACTTAAAACTTTACGGATTTTTTTGCAAATGTCTGATGTTTTGTAACCAGTTGGTCCTTGCTTTAACCATTGGGTTTTTTCCACTTTCTTATAATAATGTATGTTTGCATCTTTATTAATATGCACCTGTCAAGACTTAATGACGGACATAACATTTTAATGGAGCGACGAGCATTCATTGAATATGATGATAATATATACCGTTAGCATAATAAGATGTAACTAAGTAGGTCGTTTTTGTTAGGATTTAGAACATGAAGGATTTTTATAAACTGATACTAAACAATATGGTCTGGCTTAGGGGTTTAGAGACCTTCGGATTGGTGTGTGTCCTGAACTCTTGACCTGTGAAAAAATCTGGACTAATCCAATGTGACTTCTGCAAACTGTACACAAGGTATTACACCATATTAAGAAGAGAACACCGCTGCTAGGCTGATTATGTTATACTTGCATAGTCGTGTCGGATTGCCGTCCCATCGGGCTATGAGAGTGAGGGAAGAGAGAGTGCACCTGTGTCTGCGCATACGCTTGTTCACTATAATAATATCTCGTGTACCGAAGGTTAGCCTCCGCTAAGATTGCCCGCCATGGCCGAAATCAGTCTAGAAGACTACTTGTATGTATAAGAAACGGCTTGCAGTGAGACAGTTACAGGCAGATTGTAATAAATTATGGACCAAAAACCCAAAAACTATTGAACGAAAATACCTTAATGATTACTCATGATCCAAAATCGCGTGCACAAACCAGTCTCTAACTATCTGAACCAGACGATGACTTTCCAAAAGCGTTACATTACAAAAGATCACAGATAAAAAAAAGTTAAAATTATAAGAAGTTCCGACGCTAACTAGCTAGGAGATATCTGATTGAGAAAATCATGAAACTGATTATAAGAATCCTTTTTTGAAATTGCAGTATCATTAGTTCATTACTGAAGTTCAGGGATGTAATAAAATAGGCTCCACGAGGGTGATACATAATAGAGAAGTACCTATAGAAGAAGAAGACATATATAAGGTGTTAAAAAATTAACTTTACAAACTTTAAACCATCGAAATGAACAACTTTCACTATGGGACCAACTCTGAAATCACGAAAAAAAAATCAGCTGTTTCATACATTTTGGTCAAGTAGGTATTGAACTTTTGTATGAAACAGCCGATTTTTTTTCGTGATTTCAGAGTTGGTCCCATAGTGAAAGTTGTTTAGTTCGATGGTCTAAAGCACCTCTTAAAGTTTGTAACGTTAATTTTTTAACACTGTATATTATTTTTATTTATATTTCTGCCTTCAAATCAAGAGTGAACAGGCATCTTCTGGGCATGCTCGTTCCATCATAGACCACATCTATCGCTTTCCATCAGGCGTGATCCGGGTCAAGAGCACGCCCATTTAGCAATAAAAAAAAGACATGTTTCGCTAGAGTTTACATTCGTCTGGCCATGTACCTACTCCCATCTACTCGAGGAAGGCTAAAGGTTTTTTAACATCACATACATTTAAAACTGGAACGCAGGTATTCTGTTCCTTGACGCAAATAAGAATGGTAGCAGGTCTATTGTTATATTTAATAAAAGTTATACAAACGTGGGTTTATTAGTATCTGGAACTTGCTTGCTATCAACACAAAACCTGTCCGAAAGACTCGACTTATCAATAAAATATTTCGAAGCCATCAAGATTTCTGAGTGCAACAATCTTTTCCTCAAATCAAACATCCAATCACCGAGAAAAAACTTCGAAAAAAGCAGATAATATTACTGCATCATCACGATTTTGATACCAAAAATAATACTTTTAAACGGTTTTGTCGTCGACTGTAGCTCACGACTGTATAGCACGATTAAACCTATTGTGAGCGGCTGGATTATATTGCGGGTAACTGTACCCGATCGCTTGTAGACAAATAAGGAGCGGGATGTGGGGCTAGGAGGTAAGCGGGTGGACTTAGCATCACGTATGGAGAAGATAGAGGTGTACGAAACATCTAAATTACGCCAGTTATGTTAAAGTCCCAGGTTTAGAAGGCGACCAAATTGTCACCAACCTGGCGCAAATTCAAACACGCTGCTACTGAAAAACCCAATAACACTTTGCCTTTCTGGGGATCGAATCTAGGACCCATGCTGCTTTTGCGACCACTAAATAGACCAATGAGGCAGTCAATCAATCATTATGATGCGATGCAATGCGATGTATGTTGGGATGCGTTGGTTCTAGGACACATGCAATGTCAAGGCACACGCGCAGTTTTGCATACGAATTAGGTATAGGTACTGTTAGATTTGAATTTCCAGTCTTACAATTGTCATAAATTGCTCGATGTTGCAGAAACTTTACACATTCATCATAAATTGACGAGTCTTTAATTCTGTGTAAATTACTCCTCCTACTTATGAACAAAATCTGCCTTCCCTGTCGCTTTCCAACCCGCTCCCGCTGTCTCCCTGGCCCCAATCCTCAAGTACAGTCTGACGGACCGCTACAACTTGTTTCCCATGCCGTTTTAAAACTGGCTCTGTCCTCTAGGTACCTAATTTGGTATGATATTTATGTCCCGAGTGATAATTATTAGTTTTATTATGATTACTAACTGATGGGAATTCGTTCGGTATCTGGTTTTCACGGGTTATATTCTAGAGGGTATGTGAGCAACTGGTTTTTTATGTGGTCTTTGTGTAAGGTCATAAATCGTAAGGGCGCTTGCCGCGTATCGGGAAGTGAAGTGTGGGACGCCCGTCAGCTAGATGGACCGACGATATTAAAAAGGTGGCTGGGAACTGGTTGTCTACTTTCTAACTCCGTCAATGAAGATACGGGTCCTTTTGAAAGTATCCGTCAAAATAAGTGCCAAATTAAAATTGAATTTATCGAATTTATTGATTTACTAGCAGCGCCCCGCGGTTTCACCCGCATAAGATAAAAAACTATCCTATGTCCTTTCCCGGGACTCAAACTATCTCTATAACAAATTTCATCTAAATCGGTTCAGCGGTTTAAGCGTGAAAAAGTAACAGATAGACACACACTTTCGCATTTATAATATTAGTATGAATTTTGAACTGTGGGTGTTGTAGATACCTCTGTATACATTTTAGAGCAACATTTATCCATCTATTTTTAAGAAATAGTGGACGAGCCTATGGCAAAGCGGTGAAGGAAAACATCGTTAGGAAATCAGCATGTCCTAGAATAAAAAAATCGAAGACATGTGACATCTACCAAGCCGCACTGGGCCCGCGTGTATTACGACCCACTCCCTCTCACAGAAAGGAAGCCTGTATCCCAGCAGTGAAAACATTGTAGGCGAATATGCTATTGACAGTAGCCCGATGTCTGGGTTTGAACCCGGGTAGATTCAAATTCAGACTCCGGGCTACGACGTATCAAAGAATATAAACCAGAAAAACTGTGTTTTTAGAAAAGGCTGTTATTTTAAAACGCCGTTGGAACTAGCAGATCTAATCACTAATAATCAAGTAATTTACTCACTATAACCCCTAATTAATAAGATATTAATTAAACCAGGCCATCTTTGTTGTTTGTTCTTTACTAGGGAATCCCATTGTTTTTGTACGAACTCAATTTTCACTCACAAACAAATAAAAAACGACTTTATCGTTTTAGAAATACAGTTGAAAGTTCATTAGGTTTGGGTTGCCGAAAATGTGTAATTGTTTTATGGCAAAGTCAGACTTGACCTTCACGAAATAAAACTACAATCTTACTGTTTCAGTCATAAAGTTGAAAATCGAATAACTTTGATAAAGTAAAAGGCAGTCGTAAAATGGTTTGATTGAATGATTGTTCTCTATGTACTCTGCTTTGCTAATGAAAAGAACGGTCAAGTGTGAGAGACGATGAAGCGTGAGCTCTTGATATAAATTGTGAATGTGTTCGTTTTGAGATTCCTCTATTAACGTATGAAGTTTGTAATATAAATAAATTAAAATTCAAGTAAATTCAAATCAAACACTGAATTTGTCGACAAATCCTGTAACAGTGCTCAGAGGGGCAATTCCCGTGATTAAGATTTAAGAACGTTTACAGTCTGATCTCAGTCTCAACCTGTCAAAAATACCTCTAAAGTCCCGCCATTTTTGATAAGTTTTAGACATTTGTCGCTGAGATGAGACTGCGAATATATTTTGAACGTTTTAAATTACGAGAATTGGCCTTCAGATAGCTGTACTACATACTTATATGAAGGTACCTAAGTACGGATTTATGAGTTTATGACCTTTAATCAGTCCATAGATTTAATTAAGGTTTACTGGGGCAATTACGATAGAGGGTATATTCCGTTGGATAATCATTTCTACCAAATACAGTGCAGTGGCATTTGACATAACCACAACAACAACAACAAATGACAAGGAAGGACAACGTCCGGAAGGGGGTCCGGATTCGGACCTTGTCCGGTCTTGTCATTACCTTAGTTTGTAAGTTTTACTAACATAGTTTTTTTTAAGTTGTTGTTACTAATTCTATATGGATTGTGTGTATTTTTATATGTGATCCGCAATAAACGATATTATTATTATTATTTGTCCGGAGTTCCGGAATTTTCGACATAAGGGGTTTTATTTAGAAAATAAAAATGTATTGTGTAACGTACTGATAAACGAAAGATTAAAAGTAAAATGTCCGGACTTTTTTGCAGGTATCCAGCTTTTGTCAAAACTTTTCAAAGAAATAGTAAACCTAAAGTCTGATTTTTAATTTGCTGGACTAAAATGACAGCTGCGTTCGATCTTTTATTATCAATATTTAGTATATTAGCTGTCATTTTGGTATAGCAAATAAAACATCAGAATTTAGTTAACTTTGAATTTGACTTTCGTCACATAAAAAGGGGACGATTTTTTATGTAAATAATGAATATAGTAAAACTTGGCCTCTTTGCAAGTTCTCCAAAGCGAAGGGACTTCCTTTTTTTCTACAGGAAAGCTACTTGACATACCAGTTTGCCGTTAACATTTATCGGACATGTGGCGACATCTATAGGATGTTAAAGCAGTTTTAATAACTATCCGGCGATTACGCTAGTTTCATACGCTTTTTTTTGCAAAAATGAGTAAGTGGCTCGTGAGAATTTGTTTCTTTAGCAAGATATGGTTAGCATTGCTTCGTCGGTCAAGTTGTTGTCAAGAATTCCGGATATGGGCATCCTGAATTCTCAATAGCGTATCTAGACTGCTCGTTTCACACTGCTGGGTCAGCGATTCCTCTCTGAACTTCATGATTAAAATAGTAGGTGATTGTTGCTATGCTTTTCGGACTTCTGACTGCCAATGTCAATTATTAAAATGATGTAAATAATAGTAGTACCTATAAAATTGCCGGTTTGACAGCTTTTGTGTGGAAATAATGTCAAACCACTGAAGTCAAAGAAATCAGCCCTTGAATATTAATCCCAGAAAAAATAATAGTGCGATAGTCTACCTACTCGCAAAAGATGTTGGACGTAACATAATGTTAAAAATCTACTCATAAAAAATTCTCTTGACACAGCATTTTGTTTTAAATAATTACTTTTCTCATTACGTACTTTATTCAGCACAACCAGTACCCCTGCCTACCCCCCTTACATATCGGTAGTATCACGTGCTAATAACGCGACTGGTCCTCACCGTTATGCTTGAGTCGGACTTGATGCTCAAGGATTTATAACAAGGTGCGCACACTGCAGGCGCGAATAACTGACACACAGAATATTATTGTTTTTATTTTTTAGAATTTTATGTTTTTTTTGTTTAGGTAATAGTTTAAACACACAAATTTACAGAGGCGGACTTAATGCTATAGGCATTTTGTGTTAAAGTTGTTTACTTAAGTAGCCCCTATGTTCTGTCGTATACGTATTTGCCACCTCTCAAAACAATAAAAACTACTTAAAAATGTAAAAAAAAGACACTGGTGACTGAATGTCACTTTAGAGTACAAGCTAGTATTTTTATAAATATGTAAGCGGTTATTGGATTTATTCATATCTTCGATCAGTAAAACTGTTGTCTAAAATCTACACTACACATCATTTTAAATCTTGATGCTGTTTTGGTCAATCAATCAGAAAAGCAGACCAATCAAGAGACAATGTGGTTTCAGAAACTTTTAGAAAAACAAACAAGCTTTGTAAAGGCTGAATCGTAATTGGTAATGCTTTTAAACGTGACGAAGAGTCATTACTACAGAGAGTAACCGGTAAAAAATGTTTATGGCAACTCTTTAAAACAAGGCACATGTTACTATCTTGATTAATTATGTATATTGACTTAGTTTTTTGTTTGTACAATACACCTGCGTAATTATGTCGGCCATTACTCAAGCTCTTAAACTGTTGGCAAAGCCGATACAATCTACAGATATTAATCTATGTAATAACATGAAAATAAATCAAAATATTGATATAGTATCTTTTGTTTTTTGGTTGCGATATGTTTTTCTTAAAAAAAAAAATACAAGTACAGTTCATTACACTCTTAAAATCACATGAGACCACATTTATTATGCCTAACAGTTAGATACAGTTTTATGTCCAAGAATTGCAGTACTTTGACATGACAATAGTAATTGAAATTAGTTGCAACTGCGTTATAAAGAAATAAATTGCTACTCAATCACCCAGTTTCTATTATGTTAAGTATTATTGCTAAGCTTGACAGTAGCCATGATAATGGATCACAATATTTGTTTTCACTAATAATAACATATTACATAACTGCAATAACTAAACCGTTTCACAACTGTGATAACGGCAATATTCCTTCAAGATTGTTTATTAATATAGAGACTTTTGAACGCCAATAAATATGTTAACTGTTTATAGATAAACGGTTTCCAATATTAACAAAGTTTTTTTTGACTAAACGTATTTTTCTGGTACGGTATTGTTGACGAAATCCAATCATAAATCCTATTTAAGAAATGGTTTGTTTTTTATAATTTGATCCCTACCTCATCATCTGCCTAGCCTTTTCCCAACTATGTTGGGGTCGGCTTCCAGTCTTACCGGATGCAGCTGAATACCAGTATTTTACATGGAGCGACTGCCTATCTGACCTCCACAACCCAGTTACTGGGTAATACGATACCCCTTGGTAAGACTGGTTGTCAGACTTTCGGGCTTCTGACTACCCGTAACGACTGTCAAAGATCCACGAATGACAGCCGGGACCAACGGCTTAACGTGCTTTCCGAGGCACGGAGGGGTCTCGGTATGTAAAGATGGTCACCCATCCACAGACCAACCGCGACAAGCGTAGCTTAACCTGATCGATCGACCTGTGCGGCTGTTATTATTTAGCCACGGGCCCCTCCCTATTTGATTTTTTGATCCCTACCTATTTAACAATTTTTTCCTAATATTTGTGTAAAAAATATTTAGCTTAAAAATATAAACGTACAATATTAATTATATTCGAAAAAAAATCCATACATTCATTAAAACAATATACCCTCCGCCATTAAACCTCGCTGTGCACATTCTCATGTCCCGACATGGACGCCTGTATTATAGCTTTTTGCACCGCACTGATGGGGTGAATGTCCTGTACTCACGGACTAATGTAACGAAATTGTGTGTCGGTGTTACCGTCACGAGTATTAAATAATACTGGGATTATGAATAGTGGAGATTATATCAATGATATGTACTTATCTATTATTGGTAGTTTGAGAAGATCTTGTCGTGGCAAAAACTATTTTAACTGGCAAATAGTTTAGCATAGCGGGGCTTGTTGCTAAGTTATAACAGCCGCACGGGTCGATTGAACAGGTTAAGCTCAGTTTGCCGCGGTTGGTCCGTTGATGGGTGACCATCTTTACACACCAAGCCCTCCGTGCCTCAGAAAGCACCCAATTCCGGCTGTAATTCGTGGATCTTTGATAGTCGTTACGGGTAATCAGAAGAAGTCCGAGAGTCTGACAACCAGTTTTACCAAGTGTATAGTATTACCCAGTAACTGGGTTGTGGAGGTCAGATAGGCAGTTGCTCCATGTAAAATACTCAGCTGCATCCGGTTAGACTGGAAGTCGACCCCAACATAGTTGGGAAAAGGCTAGGCAGATGATGATGATGATGAAATAGTTTAGCATAGCAATAGGAAGGCTTTTAAGATTATTTTAAAACGTTATACTATTTCTAGAGTAAAACTATACAGGGTGACGATTTAGTCAGCTGCATTTGTCAAGGGTGTAATTTGAGCCGTCCTACTGAACATTACATTTAGTCAGCTGCATTTGTCAAGGGTGTAATTTGAGCCGTCCTACTGAACATTACATTTAGTCAGCTGCATTTGTCAAGGGTGTAATTTGAGCCGTCCTACTGAACATTACATTTAGTCAGCTGCATTTGTCAAGGGTGTAATTTGAGCCGTCCTACTGAACATTACATTTAGTCAGCTGCATTTGTCAAGGGTGTAATTTATGCCGTCCTACTGAACATTACATTTAGTCAGCTGCATTTGTCAAGGGTGTAATTTGAGCCGTCCTACTGAACATTACATTTCCTACTAACATATCCGATTCGTAAAAAAAACTTTTCACACCTAGTCCTAAATGCATCGATACGAATAATCAGTCTACGGTTGTGTAGGACTTTAATTTTTTGCATGACTTGTATATGAGATTCATATTGAAAGTTAGTTGGAGGGGATTATGTGCTTATTACTCGTATTTATTATGTGCCCTTCACGGATGCAGGTGACTACGTCACGCTGTATTGTCTATTGCTTTGCTTCTTTAGATTGCAGATAGTGACAAGGACATCGATTTACGGCTGTCAAACTACTTTCAGCGTATTTTTTTTTGTACAAACGCCAGCACATCAAGCTACTACAACCTGTCAAATTTCTTTAATAGATTTTCAACTTTATCGCTAACGTATAAGGTTCAAAGTTGATTGCGAAAATTTGACAGTTTCGCGTAGTTTGATGTTCTGGCGTCTATACGAAATGAGTATTAAATATTACTGGGATTATGAATAGTGTCTGTGATGTATGAGAATAGTTTAAGATGTGTTAGAAATATGAGCCTGCAAGCAGTGTAATATGGGGACTGTTCAGATGAGCCAGACTTACTTAAATTTAGAATCTTTACTCGTGGAGTATTTTTTTGTAACACCAAATCATACGCAAAAACCTTGTTTTAATACACCTTACGATTTTCACGGGTTTTCAAAAATTCCTCGCCCGTTGTATCAAAAATACATAGAATAAAAATCAAATCGGCCAATTATGAATTTCACAGTATAATTTATTTTTAGTGATTTTGTTCGGTTTGTTGCACAAAAAACGCTTAATGTGATAATAATGGTCGTAGGTATTAGGTAGGTACCTACTGACGGAAGTGTGAATAAAATGTTTTATTGCAATCATTATTCGGATATGGTTATATTATATGTTATAGTCACTATATCATATATTGTTCTTTAGAGCCCTGTATGGCGGCGATGCCGGTGGGCTCCTGACAATACGCGCCGTGTCCAGGAGTACCGCTTTCAGTATGAAGCCCTTGAATCAAGTTCCTCACGAGAGCCCCTTCAGGTGATAGTCGAGGCTCTCGGCTATCGTCAATATTATTACTAGAACTGCAATATTAATATGTTGTATTAGCACATAAGGAAATAATATTTCTCGATATCGTAAGTTCAAAGTAGATTTGAGTTTTTAACTTCGCCTGAGTGGTTGGGCATAATTTAATTGAACCTGGGTGTCAAGAGGCAGAGCAGGATATAAAAAAAAACCGTTAAAATAATTTTTTTACTGCTAAATAATGATTAATGACGAGAATCCAGTAATCTAAAGCAGCGGTCGGCAACCTTTTAGCAGGCACGGGCCACATAGTGGCAAAATGAAATAAAGGCGGGGCCGCACTTGTTCATAATTCTGTGTATAGACGCCAGCACATCAAGCTACCCGAAACTGTCAAATTTTTCCAATCAACTTTCAACCTTATGCTTTAGCGATAATGTTGAAAATGTATGAAAGAAATTTGACAGATTGTGGTAGGTTGATGTGCTGGCGTCTGTACCTCTACCTACTTATATCGATTATGTTAAAAATGCAAAAAAAAAAACAACCAGAAATATTTAATTTTACATAATTTTATTTATAATTAGGAAAAAATTACAACGAATATAACATAGCATAGCAGCGCAGCATAACATAGTCGTAAGTTTTACTAACAATCTTGTTTAACTTTGACTTTAACTTCTAATAAAGAAAAATTCTATTCTATTCTATAAGTATTATTCAAGTCAAATTAAAATTTAATGTGATTTTTTAAAGCTGTATTTGACTCCCTATTTGTGAAATGTTTGCTTTCATATCTGTCGTAGAAATTCGTAGAATGGCACTCAAATGCTCATCTGTGAGACGAGAACAATATTTGCGAAATTAAAATAATTCAAATGATAAGGCCTTATTTACAAAACAGTTGCGGGCCACCAAGAGGAGGCCCGAGGGCCGCGGCGTGCCGACCGCTGATCTAAAGTATGGTTTTGATCATCGTTCTCCTGCCGATCTCCCAATTTATTTGAGCTCAGCGTAATATATATTTTTCTTCCTTACTTCGTACGTAGTTCATACGTAGTCACCCCCTTTCTAGCCATATCTTCTTTAACAATTATAATTATTATTTTTATTTGTGCAATTTATTTTTTGAAAGTTGGGCTTCACAAATGTGAAGGGCAGGGAAAAACGCTGACACCTAAGATACAGGACATGTCCTAGTTTGGGTGTCAGGAGTTTCACACAACTTGCATACCTATACTTAGCCTATTAATATAAGGATATAAGATATTTAAGCACATGATGCATTGTTAACCCTTTTTCTCCCCTTATTGTATCAGGCTTATGAAAATAACTTATTATTATTAAAAAAAACACAGTGGATCCATCATTTCTTTAATCTCCCTCTCCTCTTATAGCCATCGACAATCATACTCAAAACTATCCTCACGAAATTTTCGTCATTCCTTTGGTGTTTGATTGTTGCCCGGTTGGCAATAGCCTGGCCCCCTAGTCAGGCTAACAAGCGAATTGTATTTTAACACCAGTCTCTGGTTACCCTTTCGTGGAAAACAGGCGTGGTGTTATTTCTTTCTTTCTCCAATTTGCGGTCTTATTACAGATTCCATTCCTCACGAACTCACAACATTGTACCTGTTCTTTTGCTATTTTATTTGCAGGCACATACTAACACCTAGCCGGTATGCAGTACAGATCTAGATGGGCTAAAGTGCTTGCCTAGGTTTAATTTCTTCCTGGATAAACGATAAAGTTTGGCCCAAGGTAGAATAGGTAGGCGTTTTGAGATAATTTTTTAGGTTATCATTTTTTTTTTTATGGAAGTCATCATCGGGCGTTGTGGGATAGGATTATGTATTTTGTGATACTAAAATAAAGGTATACTAGAATACATAATATCAGATAGCTTTTGATTCCATCGTCGTATTGGCATTATAGTGTTATGTTAAGTTGATTTTTGAGTGAAAAAAGATCCTAAAAAAATTAGTCGCAATGGAATTTGAACTCTGTCATGTATGATATTGTGTTTGTTGTTCCAAAGCTTGACAATTATCTCAAATTCTGAATTGAAATATATTCGTACAACCATCCACACCGTTAAAGAAATGGCAACAGTTACTTAATTATAATTATATAATTAATTCTGCTAACAATGAGAATGAATGAATTACTTTTTAAAAGAAATATTCTAGTCTCGCTCTACTTAACTATCTTTCGTGTCCGCAAATTACAAAAATAATTAACACTTGGTTTAATCAACACAAAATAATAACACTTATATATAAAATGGTGCTAACATTACTAATTACAATATTTGCAATGCTTGTATGTAAGTCATTTAGTATATTTTTTTAAACGGATATAATTTTGTAAGTATACTTTTTTAAACATAACCGTTTTTAGCGTTCCCACTAATGGGACACAGGCCTCCTCTCAGTGAGAGCGAGTGGGCCGTAATCCACCACGCAGGCCCAGTGTGGGTTGGTAGATGTTACATGTCTTCGAATTTTTGCTTCTAAGATACGCCGGTTTCCTCACGATGCTTTCCTTCACCGTTCTCGAAACGGTGAAGAAATTCCATAAGTTCCTATAAAAAGTCTTCCAGAAATCATTTAATTCATCATCATTCATTCATGTAATTGTTTTTTGCGTGTACTAAATAAATGGTTTATCTGTCTATCAGAAAGTTCTATCTGAAATCGCCATTTTCCTGTACCTTGTCCCACGCACCAAAGCACTACTTGGAATTGATTGAGACGAGTCTAATACAGAGTTAATTTGACCCTCATTTAACGGGACCTCGGACCAGACCTCCGAGAGTAGACCTATGGACCAGGTTTAATCTTTAATTGCTACATACTTGGCCTAGGAAATTCGTTCTGTTATGTTGGTACTGAGTAATGTTGTTACTTTGAACTGTTGTAACGAAAGGGGAGTATCTACAAGTTTGGATGTTTGAGTTTTGTATGTTTGTTACTTCATCACGAGTTAATGACCCAACAGATTTTGATGTAATCTGGCACACAGATAGATTCGGTCCTGGATTAAAATATAGGATACTTTTTATCCGGATACATCATGTATTTTTCCTAGGATGCGAGTCTGATTTTAAATAAACTTCCACGTGAAAGTATGTAGATTTAAATGCCTTGTTTTAAGGCACATTTTTTTTTTAAGAAAAACAAACTGCGAATTGTTTTTGTATCTACTCCTTTGTACAACCACAATGATTTGTTATTAGTTTGCTTATCTCTTAAGATAATATAAGCATGATGTTTAGAATAGTAGTAAAGTCCTCCAGACTGAATTTCGGCCACGGCGACCAATCTCAGCGGAGACCAGCCTTCGGCGCGGGAGGTATTATAGTGCACAAGTGTGTGCGCAGACACAGGTGCACTCCCTCTTCCCTCACTCTCATTGTCTGACGGCAATCCGACACAACCGGAGAGAGATCAGGCTCAGGACCAAAGGCTTAACGTGCTTTTCGAGGTACGAGGTTATCACACCGCCGACTTCCAAACTCCGGGCTGCTACTCAGAAATTACCAATAACACTTTTGCCCAATCCGGGAATCGAACCCAGAACCCCACGGTCAGCAGTCGCGCTTGCGTCCACGAGGCCCGCGGGGCAGTAACAGAACAGTAGTATAACATTATCTCAAATCGACCATAAATAACTTTTTATTATAACAATGAATTTCTCACTAGATTTAAACGGTGTTCAATATTTACCGTAAAACGGGGTGAATAGGGATCCACGCGCGCCTCAAAGAGATGTCAGCAAAAAGGAAGGGGCCCGCCAGGGCCGAAGCCTGCCGGGGTAGCGGGATCGTCCGAAAGGGTTACCGCTGCCCCGGAACATAAAGGGCTAAGGAAGGAACACGGGTGGGTTTTAGTCAGTAAGAGTCTGACACTCCCTTCCGCTCCACCCAGAGCGGGAGGAGTCATTAGATGATTTCCCATCCAAAAAAAAAAAAAAAAAAAAAAAGGGGTGAATCGGGACGAAACTTTAAAATGGACTTTAACATTGAAATAATTGTTTTTTTTTTTCAAAAAGGACTAATGTGTTTATTATATTATATAATTAACGATTAAGTGTCCTTGTTGGCAATAAACTTTATTACATCAACGTTATAATCCATTTTAAAGTTTCGTCCCGATTCACCCCTGCATCCCTATTTACCATGTCTTACCGGTACTCTCGAATGTAACTGTACTGATATTTACGTTAGTGTCAGAAACCGTGTTCTGAATTAAACTAGTGTAATCACTAATACATTAATTAAATATAACAATTAGCAGTATTTACCTTATAAACAGACACGAAGTAAGTGACGTTCCCACTGTTGAGTAATAATTCTGAAACAAAAGAAAAATAATTTATTAGTATCGATAACATTGACAATGGCCCGCCTTCCATCCTGGGCATGACACTTGTGCACTTGATGATCTCATGAGTGCATCAGTGAGCGGAGTTCGCGCAGCTGAATTTTGGGCCAAAGATGTTTGAACTTTTTGCCATCGATACTCTAAGAAGAAGATGATTAGTATCGAGCAAAGGTTTTTATTTCTTCCAATACTATATTTAATTCTTCCAACATTCCTGTTCTAAAGGATCAACTTTTTTGATTTATTCCCGTAGTTTGAGTTTCATAATATTGGGTTTGTTAAAATCATTAAGGGCGAATTTCATCAATGAAACTTAACGCGATTTTTCAAGCACAGATATGTACAGAGGTGGATTTAATGCCACAGGCATTTTCTACTAACCAACCTTTAGGTGATGCAGAGACAAACAGTTGTAGGTGCTATTACGATAAATTTAATTATTTATGAAGTTTAATGTGAAATCTGTTAAAATCTTGACCTAAACATACATCTTCACTTACTTTACACCAGATTGTTATATAAAAATATATCACTCCAATAAAAATACTTTAGGCGCTCCAAATAAATAACTTCAACAGATGGACCGACAATTCCTCAAATAACCAACACCATATTATTCATATTAAAACTCTTATGGCTGGCTCCACCACTTGGTCTCAATATTGGCCCCAACTTCAGCTGTCCAATGTGTGGCAAAAAAGCATTAACCAGCTTTGGGGCCAAAACTATTTGTTGGACAAACCTCAGAAACCCAAAATTCTGACAACCAGTTTTATCAAGGGGTATTGTTTAACCCAGTAAATGGGTTGTGGAGGACAGATAGGCAGTCGCTCCATCTGTGTAATGTATGTGTGGTATTCAATTGCATCAGGTTAGGTTAGGACCCCAACATAGTTGGGTAAAGGTTAGGCAGATGACCTATTAGGTCAATCCTATTTGTCGGACAAGTAACGTTGGAACCAATACTGGAGCCGGAGCAACGCTAACATACAGCTACATAACATTATGTAAATCGCTTCAAAGGGCTAATGAATCGCTTAATCAGCTAAAATCGCCTTGTAACGGATAGCTGATTGATCAGTCGTGCGTACGATGGCCTAGTTTGTGCGTTGTTCAGTTTCTTTAGATAATGTGGTTTAAGAATTTCAATAAGTCTTTCTCCGGTTCTCTCAGTGGGTGTCATTGAAGGAGACAATGAAAAAAAAAAGAGAATTTTGAAAATCCGTCGACAATTGGCGGAGTATTCGATGAACAAACATATAAAAAAAAAAAAACATACAATCAGCCGAACATAGTACCTCCTCCTTTTTGTGAAGTTGGTAAAAATGTAAATATCTGATGGTGATGTTTATCGAAGGTCCGGTGGAACCGACGAGTCCTGGAGTGGAGACCGCATATCGGCAAGTGTAGTGTGGGACGTCTCCCAGTTAGATGGACCGACGACCTTAAGAAAGTGGCTGATGGGACAGACTGGATGCGGAAGGCGGAGGACAAGGTGCTGGTGCTGGGACAGGCCTATGTCCAGCAGTGGACTGTGATAGGCTGAGTTGATTGAATAGGTTATTCAAATGACCTGGAAGGAATACATTTTACAAATTTTAAGTGAATTTTTGAATGTTATTTGGGCGCAAATATCCAGGCAACCGACTTACGTGTCGTAGGTTGTGGGTTCAAATCCAGGCAAGTACTATACTTTGTGTAATTTATTTCATCACCGCTACTTTCTAAACGGGGAAGGAAAACATCATGAGGAAACCGGCATGTCTTAGAACCGAAAAATTCAAAGACATGTGACATCCAACCCGCACTGTGCCTGCGTGGTGGATTATGGCCCACTCCCTTTCACCGAGAAGAGGCCTGTGTCCCAGCAGTGGGAACGTTATAGGCTGATTGTGTTTGGGGGCGATCCTATTGCCATTGCCTATTGCTATTTTACTACAGTTAGTGATTTAAAAATGTCGTGACACCTTACACTAATTCATAACACAGTAAATGCATTCAACATTTTCAAGACCACCCAGTAAGCCACATACCTCGTTTAAACTATCATAATCTATACTTTAAGTCACACTAAACTATAAATTAAATAAAATAGTATTTATTTCAATGTTACAGTCAGTTCGTTCTCTTATAAAACGACTGGATTATAATATAAAATACCGATTTACGTCGCAGTAAAAATGTCGAAAGGTGGGCAGATACTGTGTTTCATATTTGCATCAGGTACATTCTGAATGTTGGCTTCGTCGAAAATAGGTGTCTATACATATATGTGTTGATTAATTTGTCAATTTTACTAAATTAAATCCATACTAATATTATAAATGCGAAAGTGTGTCTGTCTGTCTGTTACCTCTTCGCGCTTAAACCTCTGAACCGATTTAGAAGAAAAATGGTATAGAGACAGTTTGAGTCCCGGGAAAGGACATAGGATAGTTTTATCCCGCTATTCCCACGGGATCGAGACTTATGCGGGTGAAACCGCGGGGCGCTGCTAGTTATGGAATATTGCTCTGTGGTGCATAAAAATATTGCCTATTATTGTCCCACTGCAGGGCAAAGGCTTCCTCTCATACAGAGAAGGTACGAGCATTCATCACCACGCTTGCTCAAGAGGGGTAGGCGATTTCAGATTTATCAATACTAATTTTGTTTGTTTGTTTAAACGCGCTAATCTCTGGAACTACCCGTCTTTTTTTTTTTTTGGATGGGTAATCATCTAATGACTCCTCCCGCTCTGGGTGGAGCGGAAGGGAGTGTCAGACTCTTACTGACTAAAACCCACCCGTGTTCCTTCCTTAGCTCTTTATGTTCCGGGGCAGCGAGAACTACCCGTCTGATTTGAAGAGTTATTCCGGCCTGATACCCTTGAACCCCCCCCCCCCCCCGTGGATCCCCTGCTAGTTATTCTTCTGTTTTAATCTCTGTCTTATCCACTATAAACTTTCTCATTCCGGTCTGATCCCCTTTTCCTTTTGTTAAATACTCATTTTGTATCTGATAGACCGATTCTTGAGAAAGCTAGATAGATAGGCTATTTAACATCGCGCTACGACCTTAGGAGCCGGGCAAGAATAAATTAAGTCAGAAATAATTAATGTCGTATCACCGAATAAACTTTCAGTATGTACCCTTTTAAATTGTAACCACCCGTTTTTGAAAGCCTGTTCGTTGGATTGGCTATATCAGCTGTTGTGATTGGTTGATCGAAATAACAACAGCCAATGACATGGCTTTATTTACTTGACAATACCTAAATTAAATTGAATAGGCCATTTAGAGTTCAATATTAGAAGCTATCTAGATTTTGCAACTGTGTCTGTTAAATGGCAAAGGGCCCTATTTTAAACCGACTAGACTTCTACAAGGAGGTTTATTTTTTTTATTTTTTTATTAGTTCTTGTGGGTTACGAAAATCTGTAAAATAACTTGACTGATTATCTCTTACGCTACTGAAACTTATAAAAAAATGCCAAAATAAAAGTTTTCCATCTACGATTTTTGGGTACGGAAGTTGAAAAGAGTCGTTAAGCCAAAAGACATCAACGCGCTCACAAAAACAATGAAATTAATTTTTTTTTGTTTTTTTACTTTATTATTACTTTTATATTAAAAATTAATACACATAACTAAAATACTATTTAAATATTTCAAGAGCCAATATATCAAAGCTAATAACATTATAACTAACTTTAAATATTTCATAAATACATATTTAATTACATTTTTCGATCTAAACTTTTGCTTTTATTTCGGGTTTACACTTCAATGCGTATTTATTAACACTTCAGTAAGTATAGTCTTACAATACAGATGCAAGACCTCTGCTCACCTACACAGGACTACGAGTATCACAATCGCGAAGCCGGCACCAGTAGGTAACGCAGACGTATGACCTTTCGCCTACATATCGGTCACTGTCTCATTAACGGGACGCTATGTGTGGACCAAAGGATAAGCGTTCGCGAGGGAATATTTCGTAGTCCATTACGTACAGACACCCCTTTTTTTTGTGGATTGGAAATCATCTAATGACTCCTCCCGCTCTGGGTGGAGCAGAAGGGAGTGTCAGACTCTTACTGACTAAAACCCACCCGTGTTCCTTCCTTAGCCCTTTATGTTCCGGGGCAGCGGTAACCCTTTCGGACGATCCCCCTACCTCGGACGATCCCGCTACCCCAGACGATCCCGCTACCCCGAAACCGAGACCCCTTCGTGCCTCGAAAACCACGTTTAATTAAGGCATTATGGCATTAAGTACGCCTGTGTACATGTGTGTGCTTAAAGTATTAAATAAATAAATCATTTTAATTTTGTAGATGATGATGTAGATAGTCGTTTGTTTAAGTATGTCTTTTTAGTTTTAAATTAAGAGGAAAAACAGCTGAAAAGATTAAAACGATAGTTTAACTTTAAATTGTTAATGTATATTAATATTTTCTTTCGTTCTAAAACACATCTCTTGTTTAATCCTTCATAATATGATTAGATAAGAAGGATAAGTAAATTCGACCAAAGAAATACAGTAAAATAATAGCATATTTTTTTATTAATTGCAATTAAATTATTGCAAACGAAATTATTCAGGAAACGAAGGAATAAAGATTTTTTTCTTTTGCCAACCATTCAAAATAAAAAAAAAACATTAAAAATATGCAAAAAGACATACATTGTGGAGCTATATAAAAATCGCTATCTCCTCCCGCTTGGGCTACAAGCGGATGGTCAGTTCAAAGGCCTGTTCAGTGTTCATTTATTTATATAACCCTGACTGTTACGAAACTATGTATGCTTAGCTATACATGTCAAGTATTTACGCATGATATACAATAAATGTATGTATGGTCGTGGGTTATTGTGGTATAGACCTGAGTACTAAGTGTTTGTGCAGTCAGTCTCGAGAGCTGTGAGAATTTTTTGAATAACAGCATCTCTTAGATTAGGCTGTATAATGCCATGTAAAGGACTCTTCTCAAAAAGTATGAAGATGTAATTAATATTTTTGTAACAATATAATTTAAAAAGAGTGTCCATGGAGTTTCTTGCCTGTTCTTCTCCATATGTACCTACTATGCTTTGGAATGGGCAACTAGCTTCATATTTCTGACTGAGTGACTCCTTAACTATTGAAAAGTGTAAATGGTTTAATTGAAATAAATGCTTCGAGTTTGAATTTGAAACAGAAGGAACGAGCATTGATCATCACGGTGGCTTACTGGGTTATAGTTATTCTATAGTTGAGTCAAGTTTTACAGGCAGTATTTTCTTCATGAGATTAGAACAGAAGAAGAACTAGCAGGGGATCGAGGGGGGGGGGGGGGGTTCAGGGGATCAGACAGGAATAAATCATCATTTGTGTTAATGGTGCCTATTATTAATTTACTTTCAAATTAAATTATATCAGATTAGCAGTAGGTCCAATACGTCTTTTGAACCACAACATAGTTCTTGAAACCACGAAGTTTAATGTACCTAATATTAATAACTTTGTCGAACATCAAATAATGAGGCCGCAAAATGTCTTTGAAAACTTGTCGACATGAAAACTGTCGAATTCCGTCGGAAAGTGGACGATAAAAAATCTTTATTTCGGATAAAAAGCAGCATCCATATGGGTTAGTAAACAAAAAGATAACTTATACCTATGTTAGTAAACTTATTATCTACCTATTTGGAAACAAGGCAGAAAAAGCAACCTAACTTTTTAGATGCTTACCTAATCTTTTTGAGTCCAGCATTCCCCAAGATAGAGGTAACCATCTAATCTATGGCCATCTGACGTTGACCATTCTTGCAAATATACACAAACACACACACACACACACTGCCTAAATTAATTCCTTTGTAAAATTCGAACAAACACCTCAGAAATTATAACCTTTTCTAAGCTGAAGACTATCAAAAAAGAGGCCAAAGTTATCTATGAATAAATAATACAAAAAGCGCGTACACCAAAGAACGGCCATCTTACACAAGACTTCAATTGTTAAAATGACGAAAGTGACAAGTAACAGCTCGATGTTTAGCAACTTTATCATTGTTATAAGTTGACTAGTTGAATGACGGCGCTTCGGGTTTATTGAGAATGGTATAAATTATACTCGAATCGAACGTAAATTTTAACTCAAATTAGATATAATTATTAATAGAGACTGTAGTTTCTTGCCTGGGTGCCTGCATAGGAAGATGGTGTGAGTTTATGTATGTCCCTATGTATTATAATTATTTTAAAGTTGGTTGGTCTTAACTATTTTCGGCGTAAGTCTTAAATAAAACTCGGTTGTAAGTAAGACACCGTTCAGTATCATTTTCTCCCTGTATTTCGGGTCTAAGCATGAAGAGACGCGTTCATAAATAGTAAAAATTCGTTGATGTTTGCTATTGCAACATTCAAGTTCAAATACCACATTAAAGTTAAACTTACTTTTTGAAAATAATCGTTATAAAAATCGTTATACTTTTAACGTGTTAAATAACACAAAATTTCTCAAATTAGCACCTATTAACTAGCATTCAACACTATAATTAACTATTCAAATATTAAAAATCACTGACACATTACTTCTTTTTTAACATCATTCAACGCCTACGATGCCTAAGCGCTCAATACAAAGTCGTGTAGTTACAACAGATATATTTTTCTAAGTAATTCTCTCGCCTTGTTAAGGTCACATCAAACAATATGAATTTCGGATGTATGCGCAATTGTTAAGAGTTCACAGTCACAGTTAAAATAACTGTAACATTGTGTAGAAGAACAGTCTTTGTAAACCTTCTCAAGTACTTCCCAACTCTTCCTGTGGGTGTCAAAATGGTTTTTAAAAGTTAAGCATTCTGAGGGGCAATTTTCGTAATTTTAAGAACGTTCACAGTCTCGAGGGGCAATTCTCGTAATTATAAGAACGTTCACAGTCTTATCTCAGTCTCAATCTTTCAAAAATACCTCTAATTTCCCTACATTTGACAAGTTTTTGACATTTGTTTGTTGCCGAGATGAGACTGCGACTAGATTTTGAACGTTTTAAATGACGAGAATTGGCCGTCTGATCTGTTGTCTCATTCGAAGCCAGTTGACTTGTTTGGCTGTTGATGTTTTGTTCAACCAATCATAACATACATAGCAGCTAACAAGTGCACGGTAGACTTACTGATTAGAGACTGGATAAGTATATCTTTGTCTTTTTCTCATGCACACTTGTTCTTCCAGCTCACTTTAGACATTGGCAGAATAGTCGACATCGGCTTTGCTTGCCATTTATTAAAAATAGAATAGCATATCTTTGCATTAGTATCAAATCAGTTAAAGTTTGCCTTTACGAATATAATTTATTTATTTTATTTATAAAAACTTTATGCACAAGTAAAAACTGCACAAAGGCGGACTTAATGCCTTGGGCATTTTCTACCATACTACCTTAGGGTGATGCAGAGACAATACACAGTAGGTGCAATAACAGAAAACAAATTAGAAAATATTTATAACTAAAATATAAGAATAAATACATACATACATAAAACAAAATATAAAACAGAAAAAAAGAGAGGTAAACAGGAAAACCTACAACAACTTAATTCTGAGACGAATCTGCCAACTCCTTGTGTATGTGTTCTCGAGCTTAATTCACGCCTGACTGGCATTTCGGAGGATAAAGGCGTTATGATATTATTCTATCATATTATTTTTAATTTTATAACATCACGCTTTTTTTGTTAGGCAGTGGTACATAGTACAGACGCCAGTACATCAAGCTACCTGAAACTGTCAAATCCCAATCAATTTTGAACCTTATAATTTAGCGAAAAAGTTGAAAACCTATAAAAAAAAATTGACAGATTATAGTAGTTTGATGTGCTGGCGTCTGTACATCCACATTTCACAACTTATGTTTAAGTCCCATTTAACAGGGGCGAATCTATATTGCCATCAACCGGGCAAAAAACCTGACTCCGAACTGCTGCTGATAAATTCCTGATATATTTATACAATAAAGAATTATAACAGTCTCGTTAGATAATTCAATAATAATTATTAGATCAGTCCTGAAATTAATTTAAAATTGACAAGGCAATCACCAAGCTATCTTACTTAACTCCAAATATAGTACTTGTGCCAAAACAAATATTTCTATTATTGTTGTCGAGATGCGGAAGACGAAATAAACACATCGGTGGATTGATAAAACAAGAGATTTATGTCTCGTGCCATAGAGTAGAGAAATACAGAATGTTCAACGTACGATGGGCGATATCATCTGAGTATCGTGAAATCCTAGAACAACAATATTACAGGAAGATGTAAAATGAGTCTACTGAAAAAAGTGTTTAGGTCTGTATACGTTGTTTATGGTACAATATTGTGAAATACATAAAATACTAAGTAACAGTAAAGTTGTTTGTGATGGAGCTTTTCCAGGGAGGTACTGCTTCGAAATATACGGTATGGTATGAGAGGGTTTCATACACAGATATAGATAGACCTAGATAAAGCAAGTATCACGATCTCTAGAGGCGGCGGCGTCGTGTTCCGCGCGCGCCTCATAGTGGAGGAGTCCTGCGGCCGGGGTGACGGCCGCAGTGGGTGACGGGGCCCGCCTGACCATCTGGCGGGCCAATACCCGTCGGGGGGTAGTGACGAATGCTTCGGCGATACCCGCCCTCCGACACATGGGTACATGAGGAACACGGGTTGGTTTTTAGTCAGTACGAGTCTGACAGTCCCCTTCGCCCTTCCCCGAGGGCGGAGGGACTCCATGAGGATTTTCCAACCCGATACCAAAAAAAAAAAAAAAAAAAGTATCACGATCTGTATGAAAACCAAGCGTGCCATTTTTTGACTACCTACTATAACGTCACAAACACTATTTAGTGATGGGAAAATCAAATCGATTCAAAGACGCCGCCGCGTGCGGCACCCGTTTCGACCCACCTCCGGGGCCTAGCGCCAGCGCTCACGCTCACCCAGCCAGCAGTACACAGGACTGAGCGCAAAAGTGGCGGCTTACGATTTTTGGACGTAAGCTAATGCGATTGTTGGCACACGAAGTAGTTTAGTCTAGGTGTGTGCGTTCCGTAGCTAAATGTCAAGAAACGGACCCCTTATAATTTTGTTATGTATTTCTGACAGTCTGTCCGACTATAAGGATGTGACACAACCATTATGAGTGCAACGGGGTAATTGCGTAACACACTATCAGTAGCAAATGGCTTTCTTTTTAACAGTTCAACAACATTAATTGAGTTATTTACGTTGTTGAGCAGACAAATGTTTTGAACATACGAAGCAATGGATTAGCTATATCCTTCAAAATGATTTAGATTGATAGTGTGTTACAGATAGCGCCATCCTCGAAGACGCGTCCCACTCTTCTTCCTAATCGCTTACAGTACAAGTATGTGCAACATTCCTAATCGCTTACAGTACAAGTGTGCAACATTCTGCTAGTGTTTTAGTTTTGTTGATACACAGTAATTACTTAATAGTGGGTAATTAGTGTGTATCAAAAAACTAAAACATTAGCGGAATTAACTAGCGATAACCACTAGCGATTAGTAAGAAGAGTGGGGCGTGTCTTCATGGATAGCACTATGTATACGCGATTAGAAAGAAAAATATGCTTATTTATTAGGGTGCTGGTGTAATAACGGGCACATTTCAGCTTAGTCTTAGAGATGGCTACGCATCTGCGACGCCTCTGGTGTTGCAGATGTGGTGTCTCTTGTATCGGTGGTGCAACGGTGACCACCTACCGACAGTTGGCCGCTTGCACTGTATCATCATTTCAACCGAAAGACGTCCACTGCTGGACATAGGCCTCCCCCAAGCACCTCCACTTCGACCGGTTCCGGTGTATACCTTGTGTGTACAAATAACCTACCTCTTTGGCCGCTACAAGCACTACTGTTGAGCATGAGGTATTAGGTTCGATTCCCGGGTCGGGCAAAGTGTTGGGTGATTCCATCTGGAATTTTTCAGTAGCAGCTCGTAGTATGGATTTGTTCCCGGTTGATGGCAATAGGCTCGCCCCCTATTACATGGGAGTTAAACATAATTGGCGAAATGAGGGTGTATTATAGGTAAAGCTCTGCCTGACCCTGCGGAGTATACAGCGTGATATTAGGTATGTTATGTAACAAGTAATCATCATCTCACCTGCCTAGCCTTTTCCCAACTATGTTGGGGTCGGCTTCCAGTCTAACCGGATGCAGCTGAGTACCAGTATTTTAAATGGAGCTACTGCCTATCTGACCTCCACAAACCAGTTACTAGGTAATACGAAACCCCTTGGTAAAACTGGTTGTCAGGCTTCTGACGACCTGTAACGACTGTCAAAGATCCACGAATGATAGCCGGGACTAAGGCTTAACGTGCTTTCCGAGGCACGGAGGGGTCTTGGTACGTAAAGATGGTCACCCATCCACGGACCAACCGCGGCAAGCGTAGCTTAACCTGATCCATTGACCCGTGCGGCTGTTATTTCATAGCCACAAGGCCCTACAAGTAACAAGTAATCCTTCTGACTTATTATTCTCTGTACTCTCTCTGTAAAGGTAAATCAGCTGTGGGTAGCGGGTTCGATGCCGACCCGTCACCCACGAGAAAGTTATGCTTAGTGCACAAAAGCGGAATTGTACCGGCTTTATGATTGGTCTGTTTGTTTCTTTATGTGATGTAATGGTGGAAAGATATCTGTTTGTGGTATCTTTTGACTGATTTGCTGTAATTAGCATTATTACGAGATTATTATGTTCCTGTCGACAGTCAACATAAAAGAAAAGTTGGACTGTTGTGTTGTACGAGCAAAAAGCAACATTACAAGGCTTGCTCCTTTTACTTGTAACCAGATCATAACTGGCATTTGGTTGTACAGACGCTAGCACATCAAGCTACTACAATCTGTCAAATTTATTTAATAGATTTTCTTAATAGATTTTCTTTTTAGGACATGCCGGTTTCCTCCCGATGTTTTCCTTCACCGTTTTGAGAGCAGCGGTGATGAAATAATTTACACAAAGTTAAGCGCCTGTCTGCATTCGAACCTACGACCTACAACTCGTAAGTCGCGGCCTTTACCGCTTGGCCACCACCGCTCTCAATTTTGTGATAATTCCCATATAATAGGGGGGGCAACTGATATATAGCCCCCTCGAGCAACCATTGCCCGTAACCGGGTACATAAAAATGAAGACGCGGGCTGATACTGAGAACACTGACTTATCAGAGACCGAATCCAGTACCCCACGATCAGCCATCACTAAACCAACATGACAGCCTAGTAAAATTTCACAGTACATTTCAAACGAACTACCAGTATGTCTAGTTCAAAAATATGACAGCGCCACGGTATTTTCGAGTTCCGTTAACCGTTTTGGGGCCTAAGGGCTAATGGGTTCCGCGAAGGTACGGGTTCGATGCCCCGGTCAAACACTAAATTACACGGATGAGTCTTCATCGTGAAATGTGTGTGTCATTTGTTTGAAAGTGGGGTCGGCAGAGCTTCAGGCGGTGAGAGGAAATAGGTAAGTTAGATAGTAGTTGAGGTCATATGCCAGATGATCTAGCAGAATGGATGATTAGATGTATGTGGTAGGAGGGAGGTGGTTTTAGAAGAAAATGGATAGGATGAGAGTCTCGGAGTATTAAAAGGTTTTCCAGATTTTTGTTAACTGGGCTTTAATATACCTAATTTAAATACAAAGGCCGTAGAATTAAGCAACATATTGGAAGTGTATTCATCAACCCTTACAGATAGCGCCATCCACGAAGACGCGACCCACTCTTCTCCTAATCGCTTACAATACAAGTGTGCAACATTCCGATAGTGTTTTTGTTTTTTCGATACACACTAATTACTTATTAGTGGGCAATTAGTATGTAAGTATCGAAAAACCTAAAACACTAGCGGAATTAACTGGCGACCACTAACGTTTAGGAAGAAGAGTGGGGTGCGTCTTCGTGGATGGCACTATCTGTAATAGAGAGAAATCTCGTCGCCAAGTACCAATTTATAGAGTTGCCAGTTCTATAGCTAAGTTAATTTTGTAATTGACATCAAAGTTCCTTTTTCCTACCTCTAGACAGTACTCAGGCCTAATCATCACCCACAGCCAGACTTCAGCCACTGTTGGGCACAGCCCTCTCTTTAGAGCCTAATCCACGTTTTGCCCGCAATGGCAACAATGTCGTTTGCCCATCTCGTCGCCGGACGGTCCCCCAGTCCTTGGACACCACTCTGTCACAGCCTTACTCCATATGTCGTCATTGTGCCTTGCCAGGTGTCCTGTCAACTAGGCCTAATAGTAATTATATTCTCATCGCTTTGAACGTACAAAAAATATCAAAGTAGCGCACACAATCAATCGTAGATGTCAAATTTCACCTACAGCCATAGTTAGAAATAATTGAAAGATTGCCAATAATTCCAGTTCATTGCCTTTAAAATCGATGAGTTATATAACCACTTAAAAGCAATGTCAATCACCTTCCGATGACACATTAATAACTACGTTTGTGCCACTTCTCACGTTTAGAATGGCCGCCATATTTGGCAGCTTCGATTAGTATAATGAGTGATTCCGGACTTTCCTTGCAAATATGGAAGGGAAGAATTAATGAGAAGTGTTTGATCTGTCAGTTAGGATATGTTTGAGGATTGTACGTTAGTAGTTCTTGGGAGGCCATGTTGCAGTACATTTTTTGGTATGTGAGAATTAAACACGACCGTTTGACGCAGATATGCCATTCCCAGATAAGAAAAGACGGCCCTTGATGGCCCTTAAAATGCCAGACTGAAGTAGTAATTTTTTTGAAATAATCTGATTATCAGGACTTTTTGAAAAAAAATACAATAAATACATGAGACAGTCCTCCAAAACGCCAGCACTTTACAACTCCCTAGTGCTTTAGCTGGGAAGAAGTATTGCAACATACAAAAACGTCCCCAGCAGCACAGCTGTCTGTTAAGTTAGAAAAACTTAATACTTACTATACAATAGTAATTAACATTAAAAATCAAAGAAACACGAAACATTAAATTAAATTATTTACAACATGTCAGCACACGCCAATATACAATAAGGCGGTCATAAACCGATAACATAACACAAGACCAACAAGGTAGTTTTATTTCTAAAACGGCAAATTAAATCCAAATTATAATAATATTTTATGCGGCACACATAAACGCCATTTAGGAATCCTCACAATAATTAATAGCCTAACAACGTTACGGTGTTTCAAACGAGCGTCTCATTTAGTTAATTTAGTTAATATTCCGCTTAAATATCAGTAACTGTTTCCGACAGTTTAGTGCCTAAGTTAAACGGAGATTTAAGCACTAACGGTAGATTAAGATTACGATAAGATTCACTTGTTATGTGACACCTTTTATGAGGCAATTTGTTGAATTCCTGCTGTTAGATTGCAAATTAAAACAAATGAATTACGAAGTTACAAACATGTGAGATTTTTTGTCTCGTTTGACTGCCTTCTTGGTCTGAGAATTGGCTCCTGAGTTCAATCCTAACTAACAAGGTAATTGCGTAACACACTATCACAAAGAATGGCTTTCATTTTGACAGTTCAGCAACATTAATTGCGTCGTTTACGTTGTTGAGCAGGCAATTTTTTCGAACTTATGAAGCAATGGACTAGCTATATCCTTCAAAATGATAGTGTGTTACGCAATTAGGGTGAAGTTTTTGGAGTTCATACATTTCATATTTCTCAGTGGCAGCCTGAAGTCCGGATGGGTCGGTTATGGCAACAGCCTCTCTTACAAGAGACTTGGAAATCTAGACAAATGTGAGCGTATTACACACCTCTGCCTGACCCTTCAAGAAACACAAAGTATTGTTTGTTATGTGTGTGATGTGATAAGAATGTGGCGGCATCTACACTGCCACATGCGAACTACGCATCACACTGATGTCACGCAAAATCCTGCATCGCGCAAGCAGAGTTAACCGCACAACTAGCATAATACATTCAACGTAACGACGTCAACCGTCGGGCAGTAGCCCATCAGACACAACACCCGTCTGGTCGGAGGATCCTCTCTTTTCTATAGAGGATGAGGTAACTTTACAGCATGTTCCTCATACCTCTATGAGAATATCCTCTGCCCTCGCTAAGCATAAAGCGTTCATGCACTCATACATAACTACAGTTATAATTTATCAAAAGCGACAGTGCCTCTGTATGTTTGTTACGTTTTGATGGCAAAACCACTAAACTGATTGTGATGAAATTTTTTACTGAGATATCTCGAACCCAGAAAAATAATCACACTAATCACGTTAATATTACATATAAAGAAAAAAAAAAAAAATTATAAAGGCGAAAGTTTGTGATGAGAGTGTGTGTGTTTATACGTTTGTTACTTATTCACGCTCAAACGGCTGGACCAATTATGATAAAAATTTGTATGGAGGTAGCTGACACCCTGGATTCACATATAGGCTACTCTTTATCCCGATATTCCCACGGGATCGACATTTACGCGGGTGAAACCGCGGGGTGCAGCTAGTAAAGAAATACTTACCTGATGAAAATACTTAGAGTTTTTACGGAGATGCGGGCAAAGTCGCGAGCAAACCGCTATTCAGTAATTCATCAATAATCTCATCAATAAAAGTCTTGTCACGTTTAATCGTTGCACACCTTATCGGGACAGAACCGATTCGTTTACCGGTACCAGCACCAGGCACCGTTATGTCATAACTTTATAAATGTAAATGTACCCTGTGTCAATATTTATAAAGGGTATAATGCCGTTCATCGCTGGGGCCCGTGGCTAAATAATAACAGCCGCACAGGTCGATCGATCAGGTTAAGCTACGCTTGCCGCGGTTGGTCTGTGATGGGTGACCATCTTTACATACCGAGACCCCTCCGTGCCTCGAAAAGCACATTAAGCCGTTGGTCCCGGCTGTCATTCGTGGATCTTTGACAGTCGTTACGGGTCGTCAGAAGCCCGAAAGTCTGACAACCAGTCTTACCAAGGGGTATCGTATTACCCAGTAACTGGGTTGTGAAGGTCCGATAGGCAGTCGCTCCATGTAAAATACTGGTATTCAGCTGCATCCGGTTAGACTGGAAGCCGACCCCAACATAGTTGGGAAAAGGCTAGGCAGATGATGATGAATGCCGTTCATCGCTGATAGCTGTGGTTGTGTAAAGGTTCAAGTCCCCGCTCCTTATAATACGTAGTTCAAAGTGTTCAAACCATGGGACAGTGGGCGAGTGTAATTGGTTTTTCCATTAGGAATTTCTTAATAACAGCCCAGAGTTTGGGAGTTGGCGGTGTGATACCCCCTTGCTTCGGAAAGCACGTTAAGCCGTTGGTCCTGCGCCAGATATTTCTACAGTCATGTCGGATTGCCGTCCCATCGGACTATGAGAGTGAGGGAAGAGGGAGAGTGCATCTGTGTCTGCGCACGCACTTGTGCACTATAATATCTCCCACGCCGAAGGCTGCTTTCGCTGAGATTGGTGGTTATGGCCAAAATTCGGTCTGGAGGACTATTATTTTCAAACTCTAGGAAGTGTTACTTTTGGAACACCACTTGGCGCGAACAAAAGCATCGTTAGAAATTTTGGATTTAGTCGAGCCGATATCAAACCATTCACTTTTTGTTCATTTTTGCCTTTCATTCTCTCGAGCTAAGCGTGTAATATCAACTTCAAAAAGCGACAACAATAAGCGGATATCAGACGGTTTACTCGATTGAATGTTCATTTCACGGTCACACGAAACCGACAAAATTACATAAGACTGAACGTTCTTTTGTTTATTTCATTTCATTTTTCGATCATTCGGAAGGCTTGCGAAATTGCGGAAATCGAACATAATTGTATCGGTTTACTAATTAATTGATTTTTCATTTTTGATAAACTTTGTCTTGAAACATTTCAATTCTAGTGAAAGATATCGAATAGAAGGCAAAAACGGACAAAAATTAAAGCATGTGATAAGTGGTTGTTCCAAGGAATTAATGCTTGTTTCTTTTCCGTACAAAACAAAAGTAGTATTACTTAGTTAGGTGCGTACGACAACGAAGCCCTATCGACACGCACTCGCCGTATCAAACAAAGAACACATACGTCCCATCACTACAAACTGTATGCAAGCGCCGTTCGGGGACTGAAAATAACATTATTAAACTGTTTCACCGAACCGCACGTTGTTTCAGTGCGGTTAGTGGAAGTGCTCAGGTGCGGTTCGTCCAAGTGCGGTTGAAGCCAGTGCTCTGAGTGGAATACTTTATTAATGCCTTAATGGTACTCAAGTTGGCAGTTTCCGACGCCCAGTAGCATAATATTTACTCTCTCTTACAAAGCTTGAAATTAATTGCTTGCGTAAGTTCTTAAATTATTCACTAATATGCTAAATTAATGTAAATAATTGATTATGCATTCAAATGCGAAGTCCTCAAATAGAACGAACAGGTTTTTTTAGAAATAATTTGCATAATATAAGCAAGACTTTAGGAAGTGTTGTCTAAAATAGCTTTTAATCTTATTTATATTAGAAACCGATGATGCACGGGATTTACAATTTAAAAAAAAAATACGAATTTCCATACAAACTTTTTTTACAAACTAATTATTGCACCAACGACAACCCCATTTTATGTCCAGGCAAATCACTGTCCAAGGTTGCCTGATCGCAGATAAGGCCGCTTTTTGCATATTTTTAGTATTCGATAATTTTGTTTTCGTGTTGTACAGACGCCAGCATATCAAGCTACCCGAAACTGTCCCAATCAACTTTGAACCTTATGTAGCGATAAAGTTGAAAATCTATTAAATCAATTTGACAGATTGTAGTAGCTTGGTGTGCTGAGTCTGATGTTATTTCATAGCTAAGAAACACAAAGAGACTTCAATAATAAAGCCAAAAAGGTCAATGAAAGCCGAAGCTTTGTCATGACTGAAGGAAAATACAAAAAACAATTACAAAGTACGTTTGAGTAATTTTAATTCAGGAAATTGTATTTCGAGTACAGTTTGTAAGTGTTATAAAGAAAACGTGGAAAGTAATTCTAGCATTAATCAAATCAAATCAAAATATTTTATTTCACATAAACCTACATGGGCACTTATGAAACGTTAGAAGCTAGGTGCACGGTACCAATTGGTCGTTTCCTATGGAGAAGAACCGGTAAGAAACTCCACGGTTACTCTTTTAAAAAATAATTGGCTTTTACAATGTTTTCAAGTTACAGTAGGTATGGGAGGACAGCGTAGGCCTGTCAACAAGTACCAGGTACTTGATAAAATAAAGAATAGTCTACAGATCTAAAGTCTACAAGGCCTATAAAGTCCTCACATTTACAAAATATGAATCTATCAAAAGTAAATAAAATATAAAAATCTACTAAAACCAAGTGATTTGAAGAAATAAATATAAAAATCGTCCCAAAGTAACCTCAACTAGGTAAACCAATTATTGGCATTTTGCAAACAAAAATTGGTTTGTTAGCCGAAATATATTTCTAAGAACCGTCCCAACCGTTCTTCATAATTTTTCTCCCACACCTTTCTCCTCTTACCAATACAGTCAACCACCATCCATGGCAACAATAATTTCACATAGACAGCACCCTTATTACGTAGCTCTAAGGGCTGTTTTGAAGTGCGGATGCTGGTACACTCGGTAACATAATACGATTACTTTTATTTTTATCTCTCGTCTCCAATATGACGCCGAAGTTGTAACATGAGTACATGATTGCGTACACTCGCGTACTTGTCAAGGAGGTTGTGGAAAAAACCGTGAGGTAGTGGTTAGGAGTGAGCTGGGGGAATGGAAAGGGGGGCTACATAATAATTGTACCTTGGGTTATTTCTGGGATTCCAAATAGGGCTTTAGTATATCCATACTTCCATACTAATATTATAAATGCGAAAGTGTGTCTCTGTCTGTCTGTTAGCTCTTCACGCTTAAACCGCTGAACCGATTTAGATGAAATTTGGTATAGAAATGGTTTGAGTCCCGGGAAAGGACATAGGATACTTTTTATCCCGATATTCCCACGGGATCGAGACTTATGCGGGTAAAACAGCAGGGCGCAGCTAGTTTGGTATAAATAAATGATTACCTACAGTAATAATTTTGACCGAAAATATTAACAACTAGCTGTGCCCGCGACTTCGCGTGCATGTCGGAAAACAAATAGGACTTCATGGGTTTTAATTTGTTTGCGCAAAACCCTAATTCTTTTGTCTGAAATAATAGTAGCCTCCTTATAACATTAGCTATCTGCCAGTTAAAGTCCCGCCAAAATCGGTCCAGCCGTTTCGGAGATTAGCCGATATCGATACCCATCAGGAACCCGTTGGATGCGAGAAGCACAGAACCGGTCGAAGTGGAGGTGCTTGGGGGAGGCCTATGTCCAGCAGTGGACGTCTTTCGGCTGAAATGATGATGATGCCCATCACGTTTGCGGAGTTCCGCTAGCTAATTTAATCTGACCCTGTACCATTCGATCTGGGGTTTCCAAAAGACGTGATTATAGAATGCCTACGTGACCAACAACAGGCTACTTATCACCGTTATGTTTTTAGAATTCTTCTTATTTCATCTTAATAACATGCATCATCAATTTTGCGGAATCACTCTTCTGAAGTGTTTGGCAATATTTTACGATGTTGCGCGATTCTGTTATATTTGATCATTGTGGGTCTGAAGACGATCAGTTTTTTTAGCTCCGTGGGAGGAATTTTATGAAGTTCCTTTAAGCAGTTTTAGCTATTTTTTAAGAAAGTGTTGTTGAAGTGAAAACTTCTTTAGGCGCGTTGGGCATTTTTTGAGATGAGAAAAAACTGTTACCGTAACCGACACCGCTTCGGATGTGTTCGGCTGTCCTCGGGATGTACTCGGTTTTAATGTATTTCCAATGAGTGATGGCAAAGTATTCTGTTTGTGTTTTGTTTATATGACGATTAAAAAAAACACACGTTTTTGTTCAAGTTTTCACTTCTGTCGGCACTACCGTTGCCACTTTTTTTTTTTAAGATTTCCCAGTGCTTCAGTTATCTTAAATGACTATCCTTTGTTTACGCTCTAAATATGTAAGTTATTTAAGTGATGTTAAAAAAAAAACTTTTTAACAAAAAGTTAAACTGACGAAAAAACATACCGAAAATACAGAAAATAATAAAAATCTAAATAATAAAATTGTTGTTAGTGTAAGAACTAATTATGAGGCGGTGTCTCAAAATGTCTTTCTTTTTCTTCAATTAAAAAATATAAGATTTGAACGTAAAATATATTCTATGACACTCGACAATAATGAAAGCTTCCCATTACTGAAAGAATTTTCGGATTCTGATCAATAGTTCCGAAGATTACTCCCTACATACAAACTCACAACTTTTACCTCTTTATAATATTATAGTATAGCCCCTTTACTAATAAATGTACTATATCAGATGAATAGTAGGCGCTATACAACCTTGTATAGCGTCTGTATAGTTACACAACGCTTTGTCTTCTTCTTTCGAAAGTCAAATTACTGACGACTGAAAGAGAGAAATCGGTGTGTAACTATTCATCTGATATAACACTTTTATTAGTAAAGGGGCTATGCCAGACTTATCAAATTGGGTTATTCATCCTATCTACAGAACCCTAAACCTTGTAACCAGTAGGCTCTGTTTTATTTTTAAAGTTGCCCTAGCTAATCGACACCTGCCTGATGAAGCGATGTAATATGTTAATGGAGACTTGTAATATTATATTGTAGTTATTTTCTTGGTAAAAGGGTAACAGTCATTGCCCCGATAAGAGTAACGGGGTTATATGTAGCCAGATAGGAAACACCGACCTCATCTGCGGGGTAATTGCGTAATTAGTAGGAATGGCTTTCATTTTGACAGTTCAACAACATGCATTGCGTTATTTACGCTGTTGAGCAGATAATTTTTTCGAACTTAAGAAGCAATGGATTAGCAATGCCAGGCATATTGAGAAGTATCTCAAAAACATGATAAAAATGGGTATAAAAAGATTGCATAGGTACTTCCAAAGTCCATTCTTACAGTAACACTTAAAAAAATTGCTATGAAAATTCGTTCAGGGGCAGTAATATCTACAATTTACATATTACAATATTGAGAAATACTTGGCTATCTTGACTTGACTTTAATGATTGAGTTCCATCATTGAACAACTGAGGTTCTTTTTTCACTTGTTCGACCACCGAACATCGAACTCTCTTTGTGGTACACGACAGTGTACCATTTACATAATACATTAAATACATACATAAAACATTTATGAATGTATACAATGAATAAACCCTAGTGTTATGCTTCAACTCCCAGCAAAATGCTATAAAACTAGTAAAAAATCAGTAATGCTAAAACTAATTTCACTGCACAGTATCCATTACAAATATCATTGCGTCAATCAGATGTTCAAGTGAGCGAACAGAACATAGTATGATAAGAATGTGTTGCTTGAGAGAGAAGAAAATATAAAAAGTGATATAAATTAGTCTAGCAGACAAAATACTAGGTCTTCGGCTGGGAGACTTAATTAATTATCCAGTACATGCTAGGTCAATAAGCAAACGGTGGAATTTAATTATGGGAATTTATAAATAGTAACTGAATGTTTAGGTCATCACTGGCAACACGCACTGGTCAAAGACTTTCGTCCTAGACACCGCGCTATGTGGGACGAGAAGATATTGCGTAGCTTCCCGAACACTGCCCAGCCGAGTCGGATTCGACGATTGACTTCTTTCTCTAAGTTGGACCTACTTAACTGGACAGTTTTTCCTAGGCAAACATATTCGTTCACGACTTTCAGTATAGCGTCTCCGATCTTCATGAGAGTGGTTCGTTTTGTCCATGTTTTTAAGACCCACTCTTTCAGAGGCCCCCACAAGGTGGACCGATGACCTTGTGAAGGCCGCAGGAATCGCTGGATGCGGGAAGCACAGAACCGGTCGAAGTGGATATGCTTGGGGGAGGCCTATGTCCAGCAGTGGACGTCTTTTGGCTGAAATGAATGAATGAACTTACTGTTTTATTTTGACCGAATGGGTTGTGATCCCTAGGAAGGATCGCAACATTTAAAATTGATTTTGTCGTGAAATAACGGTTGCACCTTTGAGAGTAGACCTATTCCATAATTTTATTATTCGAGAATACTGTGTTCTTAACACCATATTTCTATCGAAATCTTAGAAGAACAGCGCTTTTGAATGTAGCGTAAGTGTATGGTATTTATGCTAGTGACTGTACAGAAGAAAAATACTCCTTTTTGCGCCATCCCCAAATTAATTAGGATAAGGACAGGAGGATTGGATTTCGACGATGATTATTTACACTTATAAGGAGGCTGATTAGATTTTCAATAAAACAGTTTCATCATCATCTGCCTAGCCTTTTCCCAACTATGTTGGGGTCAGCTTCCAGTCTTACCAGATACAGCTGAACACCAGTATTTTACATAGAGCGACTGCCTATCTGACCTCTACAACCCAGTTTCTGGGTAATACGATACCCCTTGGTAAGACTGGTTGTCAGACTTTCGAGCTCCTGACGACCCGTAACGACTGTCAAAGATCCACAAATGACCGTCGGGACCAACGGTTTTTTTTTTATGGTTGGGAAATCATCTAATGACTCCTCCCGCTCTGGGTGGAGTTGAAGGGAGTGTCAGACTCTTACTGACTAAAACCCACCAGTGTTCCTTCCTTAGCCCTTTATGTTCCGGGGCAGCGGTAACCCTTTCGGACAATCCCGCTACCCCGGCAGGCTTCGGCCCTAACGGGCCCCTTCCCTTATGCTGACATCTCTTTGAGGCGCGCGTGGAACACATACGCGCCGTCCGGCACGGGCCCGGTCCTGATCGAACGGTGAGCTACCCATTACTCTCCGTCCGCCGCACGGAGGGGTATTGATATGTAAACATGGTCAGTATGGTCACCCATCCACGGAACAACCGCGGCAAACGTAGCTTAACCTGATCGATCGACCAGTGCGGCTCACTGTCGTCTAAAAAAAATTCAGAGGCATCACAAGTGCGTTGGTATCCCAGAGACATAGCTGAAACGTCTCATACGGTTTAAACCGGAATCCCTACATATCGAAATGCTCAGATTTTTGGGCTTCCGATTACCCATAATTTATGGTCAATGAAAAGATAGCATCAGGAGTATTTTCTTTGTCTCTATCATAAGCAACGCATCGGAAAACCCCTAAGCATTGCAGGTGTTCATAGACAATGGACAACTAGTCTCCATCAGGTGGGGCTGTCGACCTGTTTGCCAAGAAATAGATTTATATTTATGGTCTACGCGTTAGGATTATTAATAAGCTTTATATAATTTACTAGCTTCTGCTCGTGACTTCCTCCGCGTGAAATATCTTTTCCCGGCCCACCCCGTTGCATCGCATCATTAGCATCACCTGCTCGCGTTATCGCTTCGTTTACACTCAGCGTTCTTTATGACTTTTTTCTTTTTGCTCGACTCCCAAGGGTCATAGCGTGATGATAAATAGCCTATAGCCTTCCCTCTGCAGAGCAAAGGTCTCCGCCATATTTTTCCACTTTTCTTTTTGCTATGCCTTCTCCGTCCAATCGGTTAAAAACGTAATGTTATGTCATAAATAATTTAGTTTTAAGTAACCCTATAAATGTATTATAATGATATGCATAAAAATGTATGCTGTCATGACTAATTTTAAACTTTTATAGCACACACCACACGGTTATGTTTATATTGGCTTATAAAATCGAATGTTTGTGTGTCTGTACATGGAAGATAGATATTATTGGGAACAATGTGCCCTGTCACCTTTTAGTAAGGCATTTATATTCAATTTCTGAGGGGCAATTAATCATTTTAAGAACGTTCACAGTCTGATCTCAGTCTCAATCTGTCAAAAATACTTCTAATTTCGCTACATTTTTGACAAGTTTTTTGCGATGAGATTGAGACTCGATTTTGAACGTTTTTCGTTACTGGAATTGGCCTCCTGGGGTCTTCACATAAACTCTAATGGATTTGAATCCATAAAAGACAGAAAGACAGAAAGGCTAGGCAGCCTTATCCCAACTATGTTGGGATCGGCTTCCAGTCTAACCGGATGCAGCTGAATTTTACATGGAGCGACTGCCTATCTGTCCTGCACAACCCAGTTACTGTGTAACACGTTACGTCTTGGTAAGACTGGTTGACAGACTTTTGGGCTTCTGACTACCCGTAACAACTGTCAAAAATTTACGAATGACAGCCCGGAACTCGATCTCGATACGTAATGGACAGTCACCCATCCATGAACCGACCGCGGCAAGCGTAGCTTAACCTTCGGTCGACCCGTGCGGCTGTTATAATTTAGCCACGAGGCCCTCATCGATGAATTGACACTATCGAATAAAATCCTCAGAAACCGGGCACAAGTCAGCCGTTGTATTTACTAGGACACTGGGTAATCAAAATAAATAATTTTCATAATAATTCAAGTAGCGGATGTTGGAGAAAAAACAGCCAGGCTGAAGTGGGAGTAGGCTCGCCACGTTGCACGAATGCACCCGGAGAGGTGGGCAAAGATCATCACTCACTGGACGCTTGATGGAGGACATCGCCGTCGAGGTAGACCGCGGCGAAGGGTGGTGTGACGATCTAATCTTGTTTGCGGGACCAACATGGCCAGAGATCGCACAATCGAGGTATGGAAGAAAAAAAGGAAGGTCCTCGCCCAGCAGTGGGACACAACACAGGATAACGAAAAAATATATAGGTACACAGGAACCCTGTATACGTTCAGATTTTTATAGGATTGGATACGTCAGTACCTATCCAAAAATAAAACAATTTCACAATAGACCATAAATAAAGACGGAATATACGAGAATTTTGGGTAGCTGGAAGCGTGAAAACCGGTTGAACCTGAAAGATATCTGGCCGTATCGATGGCAATTGCTTCATGTAAAATATTGATATGTTCATCCAGTTTGACTAGAATCTGTGGAGAGTTATGCAATCTCCATGAATTTCCCTTTATTTATGTAAAAACATTATTCAATTCGAACAAAATCACGACTAAAAGCTAGTACATTTTATGACATCACAATATACTAGTGATGGGAACACTCGATAAAATCCTATCGATATTTCACCGTCGACGTTAGAGAGGCTATAAAACGTACGTTACGAGTGTTACGACTTTATGTGGCTATAAAATTTTAATAGATATTAAATTTATAATGTCAGCTGTCTTTGTTATTATCTAAGTTAAATTATGGCTTAATAGGCGGTGGTTTAAAGCTAAGTGCCTTTTTTCTAACGATTTGAAGTTTTGATTGTCATTGTAAATTTCAAGTTTCATTAGGATATAAAATGTGGCTTGGAAGAAAGGTAATTGCTAGCAACACATAATAATTATTTTTATGTTTAATGGTTATTTAACGAGATGGTGTAGTTTTTACTTAAAATAGAATAATAATTATTTTAGTTTAGAAAATGTATGTATGTAGTATTGGATAGTTGGTTAGATTAATTCGCCCTGGCACTGCGCAAACTGACAACATTATTTTTACCGAGAACATCATAAATTATCAGACAATTCTTTTAAAAACTATACACAAAAATACCACATTCCGAATTTCGACCACAGTATAACAATTCTCAGTTGCACAAGCCAAGCTCCAAGATAATATCGATATTATCGCCCATCACTACGCATTAAGGCGAACATGTCAGTGACAACGTGATCTCGCCCACACAACAGATTCCTAGTGCTCCGTCATAGCCTAATAGCCTTGAGTCTTTGACCTGGATAGGCTAGACATTTAGACTTCAACTGTTTTGTAATCAGTAGGTACTTAGTATTACAAGGTACTCGTTTGTTTACTTGATTGGGATTCGAGGAATCTCCGTAATGAATTATTTATGGGTGGCCTAACCTTCTTTAAGTGCATAGAGTTCTAAGATTTTGTTTTGTAGCTTCTTCTTTAGTATCGGCATAGCAAAATATTATCCTCTGATCAGCTGGTCAGGTGTTCTTGCCAAGGGGTCTCGTGTTACTCTATAACTGGGTTGTAGAGGTCAGATAGGCAGTCACTCCATGTGAAATACTGGTATTCAGCTGCATCTGGTTAAACTAGAAGCCGACCCAAGGTTAAGAAAAGGCTAGACAGATGATGATGAGCTGGTAAGGTGAAATAAAATAATGTTTATTTATGTAAGTAGATCTTTTAAGACACCTTTACGGGTCATATTTTAAAACTAGGTGGCCGGAGGTACTTTGATAGCCAGTTTATCAGCGGGCCTTTATGGTGCTGAAAGTATATTTATTTTAGCATCGCTTTTTTATAATACACATTTGGAAGTAGTTGAGCTCCTTTTCCAATGAGCTTCTGACTAACGGACCGACTTTTGACAGTTCAAAAGTGCCTGTAAATGATTTAATAGAAATAAGTGATGTCACTTTGGATTTACTTTAAAAACAACGGGAGGAGTTTATTTTTTTCATGAGTAAGCTGGATGTTAATATTTTGTGGAGATTGACATGAAAGTACCTGAACCGTCTACGGACACAAGTGGGAAGATATAACTCCAGTCTGGTAAAGTGGGGCCACCTAGACGGAACGGCTGTAGGGTGTGGATGTGGAGCTATGTCGCTAACCATGTTCCACCTCCTAACTGCCCTCTGTGTCCCAAAACATGCAGTCAACGTGACCTCTGCTCTGCCACCGACTACGCAGTGGGGATAGACGGCTTAAGGACCAATCCTTGAGCCGTCAATACCCACTTCATCTTCATCGTGTCCTAAAGCCAGATTGGAAGCAGAAAATAGATACAAGGCACCTATTGGTATTCTACAGATATAATGAATGTCACAGACTTTCGGATTGCGTTAGGCAAACACTAAATAATAATATGCACAGACAGAAGTCATGCGTGCGTCTACTCACGAATTCACGAGTCCTCGCTCATTATCGTAATTTATGCCAAATATTAATAATTAATATTGATATTAATGTGATTTACTACTAGTTGTTGTTGTTGTTTATTGTTCATCTTAGCATTTTCCTTATTGATTGAAAGATAAAGGAAGATTTAAGGAATTTGGTCGTGCGTTCGTTTATAAGCAATAATTTAATGCATGACATGATCGCTTATCGAAGATAGTTATGATTGATTTCTTTGGTGATGCGTCGTGATTACTGTTTATCCTTTTGGTTAGTTAACTATCTGGTATTAATGTCATAATATTATACTCTCCGTTCAAGAATAATTTAATTTTCAATTAGCAAAATGCGTAGAATTACAAGATTTTCTCCTAAGTCGTTTTTTCATCAATTTATGTTGAGTTTATGAAGCTTAAGATTTACTGTAAATAATTGTGGACAATAGGGGTGACGACTAATTTTTTTTCTTCGTCTATCAGGTAGATTATTAAAAAGTATTGGGCACGTATTTTTTCTTTTTTCACATAAACAAAACATTACAGAGATATATTGATTTGAAATGTCGCATGACGTCACGTGTTGGTACAATTTTTACCTACAAGTGACGTCACGAGTCCCCACTCCCAAACTTTGACACGCTTTATCTTTGTAATTTTTTGGTTGATTGACACAAGAAAAAATATGTGTCCATTATTTTTTGATAATCTAACTGACGGACTAAATAGAATTTCTTTTACTTTACCCCGTCTTCATCCCTATTGTCTTTAGAGATTTGCTTATCGAAATTAGCACCTTGTTCTTTTAATAACTATTTGCATGGCGAAATGTGTCATTTGTTACTAACAATTTATATATCTACCATCTCTTGTACTGCATTTACTGTAAATAAATGACAATGAAAGTAATATTTATTACTTGATAAGAGCTTAAGAGCACCGTATCCTCCAGTTGCTCATAAAGATAAATAGAAAACTATGTCACAATGTTGAAAAATAAGACCACCTACAAAGAAATTCTATTGAAAGCCATAAAATGGAAAAGTTACTTTGTAAAAACTTCGATATCGACAATTTAAGTATTACATTCTTGATAGCCATGCTCTTTTAGTAATATCAGATATTTTATGATGCTCTAATAGTACCAAATAGGCTTTTTAAAGTCGTAAAAATACTATGTTTTGTATCAACTTTAATACTAGTTGAATGCAATTTGCGACGTTCTATTTTTGTACGGAGTTTTTTTTGTCTGCGGTCTTTAAGCTTGCATTTTAAGGCAGAAATGAAAAATGTTTATCTAAAAGAGAAAAACCACTTAATTGCTATATACTATTCAACTGGTTGAGTAAGCATCTATATTGTTATGGAATAGTTTTTTTTGTAATGTATTTCTCTCTAAGAGTTGATATTTTTAAGACCTGTTTGATTTCTTCTTGTTTTTTTTCCGTTATGATTTATTGATATGCAGAAGTACTGTTATGTAAAACTATTAATTACTCTACGATAGTCACCATAGACAATGATCTACATACACCGACCTTATATCAATGGCACGAAACCTCCTTGCATAGAAGTTTACATAAGTTATGTCTTTTAATTTCTCTATTGGCAGTAACATAACGTGTTTTCTAGTAGTAATACTAGTTGTCCTAGTATATTACGTCGCTAAGTATGGTAAAACTCATAGTAATGATTGGAGACGTAACTGGCCAGCAGGAAAGAGCGAAAGTTTGTAATGAACGGTATTACAGACCACATAATTATGAAAGGTATAATTTTAAAAGTGCTAGTAATATTTTGTTATGTTACCCTTGTTTCTAATTATGGTTATTTATCTTTACAAGTATAGACAGTTTCATACAAAACGACATGACTTGTCAGGATGGTAATTTTTTTATCGACACGTGGTACGGACATCACTATTGCGAACTGTCATAATGGACATCACTTATGGACTTTAGTATAGTTATACATAAACTAGAGATTAACTAAAACTGCCATAAACGGTATATTTAAAATTAAAACTACTTGTTCAAAATAAAACCCCGACAAATAGTTAATAATTTTCCGTACCCAGTAAATGGTTGGACCAGTTATGAAATAACTTTACCAAACCGATAATTTAACTTTTACAGCATATTACCATAAATTATAAACGCTATTATTATTATAAATGGAAGGTGCTGCTTTATTTTTTATTGTGGTATGCAGTGAAGGAGGTGTCATAGCAAATAGCAAATAGTTATGATAATTTACATTTTATTTTATTTTCAGCCTGTGTTGTCGTACTGCGGGGCCAAAGATAAGTAATAGTTATTATTTATTTAATGTAATGAGGAAACAGGGTGGTAATTGCAATACCAGTAGATGTAAGTAACAAAGTATTAGCCTGGAGCTTAACTCATTAGTTAAGCTCCAGGCTTCCTCACTCACGTACTTTTCCCTGTATCCACTGATACAGGGAAAAGTACGTGAGTGAAGGATGATGATGATGAAAGGGAGAATGAATACGAGTCTGTCTATTCTATAAACACCTCACTTTGATAACTTATGTGATGTTAGCTGGAAATGAGTTACGAGTATCATTCCACTTGTAGTGTCATTCTAGTACAGACGCCAGCACATCAAGTTACCCGAAACTGTAAAATTTTCCCAATCAACTTTGAACCTTATACTTTAGCGATAAAGTTGAAAATCTATTAAAGAAATTTGACAGTTTGTAGTAGCTTGATGTGCTGGCGTCTGTACTTACAAATCTCAACATAATAACTTACGTGAAGTAAGCTGTCAATAGTGTCAACCTCTAGCATCAGCCGGTCAATTCTGTAGTGCGCGCAAGATAAGTCTGCGCGCGACGTTTTACTTCAAGATTACTCTGCCAGAACTTTTAATCATTTTCTGCGTAATGATGGAAATTATTTACTTTGGAAAACACAGCACACTCTTTTGATACCTGAAATAAACGTCCAGGAGGCCTACCACAAGCTCTTAACGCGATCCATTTTAGGACCTAAACTGAACTGTTCTTCTAATTCGTACCATGACGTCAGTTTAACGATTCAGTTTAGGCCGTGCCATCTGCTGAAAGCGATTGTCAAGTATTGGTTTCATTCATACTTGTTTGATACCATGACGTCCATAGAGCAGCTCAAGCGATGCAGTTTAGGAACCTAAACTGAAATGTCTTGTTTTTGAATCATTTTTAATTAGATCATGGTAGGCCACCAGATAGCGGCAAACGATTATTTCCGATTTTGGCCGCGCGCAGACTTATTTTGCGCGTACTCTAAAAATCTCACCGTGAATCTCAAGGTGAAGTCAGTTTGGAATGAGCTGCCATCTGATGCTAGGGATCGACACAGCTAGAAGGTGTCGCGGCAGACCCCGTAGAAGATGGCGGGACGAGTTGGCGAAAACAAACGACCAGTGGTCCACTTCAGCCCTGGATCGAAAGAGATGGAAGATATGGGGCTCGAGGCCTTTGCTCAGCTGTGGAATGATGCAGGCTAACAGTAGATAAGAAAGTCAGGTCATAAAATTTGTTTTCCTTTGATTTAAGATTGGCACAGCTGTCTACATAATATAAAATTTTATGCGATAATAAAGTTTGTTATGACATTTTTATCGCATTAGCGACGAACAGAAGTGTGTGCGAAAGGGAAACAGAGGGCTTTGCCCTGCAATCCATAATACTAGATATTATTATGAATGTGAAAGTTATTCTGTCTTTATGTCTGTTAGCTTTTCACGTTTTAACTGCTGAACGAATTTCGATATTTTGGCACACAAATTGTGTATGACCCCTTGCGGTAAACTATCGATTACAATCTGAATCATTTTGAAGCATATTGCTAACCCATTGCTTCCTATGTTTGAAAAATTGGTCGGCATGTAGTTGAACTGTCAAAATGAAAGCCATTGTTTCGTGTGTTACGCAATTACCCCGGTGGGTTCTAATTAAGCCCGGTAAAAAAAGTATCCCTATGTTCTAAAATAGGAATATTTTTGGTAAAAAATTAGCTTGATATTTGACAAAAAAAAAAGAATTAGCTTACCTCTATTTTACTCTGGCAGAATGATCATCCAAATCTGTAAATAGATAATATTTTTTAGTTCTTATTACTGTTTTACTATATCAACTAATAAGTCTGCTAATTGGTGTAGGTAGTTTCTTGATCGAAGGGTAAATGCATCGTTGACTTTTACAGAAGGGCAGAATACTCAAGAAATTCGCGAACTAACTGACTATCCATATCTATTAGAGCAATTTTTTGTTTTGTTAAGAGGAGTTCTATTTAAAAGTAAACAAAAACGCCATAGGTTTATAGGGAAAATCGTTCAGAATCAAGAGAGACTAAATATCTTTATATAAGTTCCCATTAAAATAGATGGACAAACTTTTAGAAATCATTCAGACCATCAAAATAAGAACGATTGTAAAAAAATATATGTATAAGAAAAACGCATTAGATACTTACAAGAAAAATAACCAGCTAACGACAATACACTAATGTGCCGGCCGGCAATTTATTATTTTAGTTCAAAATAAAATCACTTTAATCAGTGTTTTTTTTGCTTGGATATCAGACGTACTGAGCGCTATATTAAAATTTGTCCATCTATTTTAATGGGACCCTGTATATTATGGATGACTAGCTTCTGCCCGCGTGAAATTTCGAGTCCGCGTATCATTGGTCAGTTACCCTCAGTCGTCAGTTTATTTAATTCGCCAGTTTCGTTGATTAGTCAGTTTCACTGATTTGACAGTTTTACCGATTAGACAGTTGCGTTAAATCGACAGTTTCCAGTGTTTGCCAGTTTTCGTCGATCCGTCAGTTTTATTCAATTCGTCAGCCAAAGTACAGTCAGTAGAAAACTGCACATACGTCTGCTAATGATATTGAGACCTATTTGATAACTTTTAGCAGAGATGATTTTTTTAACTTTGATGACACCATTTTTTTTTTTGCCTGGGAAATCATCTAATGACTCCTCCCGCTCTGGGTGGCGCGGAAGGGAGTGTCAGACTTTTACTGACTAAAACCCACCCGTGTTCCTTCCTTAGCCCTTTATGTTCCGGGGCAGCGGTAACCCTTTCGGACGATCCCGCTACCCTTGATGACACCATGGGACCCACAGCGTGGCATCCCATCGCCTGCACGTAGGTACTATTACTTCGTTACTCGTACTTAGCTTCCTAGCGAGTCCTAGCGTGATGTTAAGCCTATAGCCTTCCTCAAGGATTGGGCTATCAAATACAAAAGACCGTTAGTACCGGAGATTAGCGCGTTGAAACAAACAAAAAAATAAACAAACTCTTCAGCTTTATTATTAGGTAGTATAGTCGGGTGTTAAATACCGGATCAATATGTGACCCTGTATTCGGATATTGTTGACCGGATTAACACCTTGTAGGTATAAAACCGTTAATGCTACCGGTATTAGGAATAGCCCATGTTCAGCAGTGTCGATCTCCGGCTACCTATGAATCATTTCTATAATTTCCACAAATGTCATTAGCATTTCCTTCAGTTTATTGACCCACAAATTATATCAATCGCTCATATGTTTAGCTGTTCTGAATAAAATGACGCTACGCTTCGGTGGGCACCCTACGCAAAAACAATACAACAATTATTGAAATTCAACCTTATTTACAGACAAGTATAGTTGAAATTCCACTAGAGGCATATAAGGATATGATAACTGAAGTGTCGGCGAAGGAATTTGAATTTTATTTTATGAAAAGTAGAGTTGAAAATTGAACACGGTTGACAGTTTGAAGGGTACTTAACCGTAACGAAATGCGGGTTTTAAAATGAGATGTTTTCGCGAAGAAAATGATAGACATATGGAGGAAGTGTAATATATAGCTTGTAGTTCTGTTTGACGGATGACAGAGACTGATAAGTATTCAGGAAGGCTAAGTATCCCTTAGGAACGCGGTGTCCGTGGCTAAAGACCAGGCAGGATATAAATTGCAAATCGTTTATGGGTTTTTAATCATTTTTATAAGGGATAGAACTGATAGATGGCCCACCTATTGTAAAACCTTATTCCTTCGCAGGACGCCTGGTAGCAGCTGGATGAGAGTTGCCGAAAATCGAGTTGAATGGCGTGCAATAGGAGAGGCCTATGTCCAGCAGTGGACTGCTATAGGCTGATGATGATGATGATGATGATTCCTGTAGTGCTTTTTAGATCTCATCCTACATCCATACTAATATTATAAATGCGAAAGTGTGTCTGTCTGTATGTCTGTTACCTCTTCACGCTTAAACCACTGAACCGATTTAGATGTAATTTGGTATAGCAATAGTTTGAGTCCCGGGAACGGACATAGGGTAGTTTTTGTCCCGATATTCCCACGGGATCGACACTTATGAGGGTGAAACCGCGGGGCGCTGCTAGTTTTTTTTTTACAAAATTTGAAAGAAAGAAAGAATGAAATTACGTTTATTTGCGGTAAATATTTTATGATGCAGAGAAAGGGCACAAACACAAAAAACATGTTGGGGGAAAATATGCGTCACATCCACGCAAAACTGCGATCGCTCAGCGTAATGCTACGACCATAGGGTGTTTCTCAATGGTAGGAGTTGCTACATACATACATACTCAGCCTATAATGTTCCCACTGCTGGGATACAGGCCACCTCTCTGTGAGAGGGGGTGGGCCGTAATCTACCACGCGGGCCCAGTGCGGGTTGATAGATGTCACATGTCTTCGAATTTTTGGTTCTACAACATGCCGGTTTCCTCAAGATGTTTTCCTTCACCGTTTTGAGAGCAGTGGTGATGATATAGTTTACACAAAGTAAAGCGCCTGCCTGGATTCGAACCTACGTAAGTCGCGGCCGTGACCATTGATGGCCACCACTGGTCACTGCACTCACTGCTGGAGTTGCTAAGTCAATGTCCTTCAAGAATTAAACTCTATGCTGCTTAGCGTACTTAGCTTAGTTGCGACGAATAATGTCTATGCTAGGGTATTCAAAATCGTGTGCTGAATTCCACGGTTACAATATACGCTTCGGAGTACCTGCCACCATGATAAGTATACCACTAGCCAACCGCTTCTTAAAATTCTTAATTTCTCTATTTTTTTTAAATGTTGACTGCTTTAATATGCGCAGACGCATACGTGTATCCTTTTAAGGGTGGCGCGCACTGCACGGATGTCCTGCCACTGTCTACCCATCGCACATATTAATAGCCTTATTGGAAAACTAGTATTGGTTCAAGACGAATCGGGATAGGGATGTGAAAGGGACATTTTAATTTAAAAATAAAAATGTAAAAAAACTCATTACACTCATCTGCCTAGCCTTTTCCCAGCTATGTTAACGTCGAGTACCAGTTTAACCGGTAGCAACTGAATACCAGTGTTTTACACGGAGCGACTGCCAATCTGACTTTCATAACCCAGTTACTGGATAACACGATACCCCATGGTATGACTGGTCAGAACTTCTGGCTTCTGACTACCCATAACGACTGTCAAAGATCTACAAATGATAGCCGGGACCAACTCATTTTTCTACATTAAATTGTCACCTACATTTCCGATTAGTAATAGAATAGATAGTGTGAAACACGAATATCAATTGTAAATAGCCGGTTTTTTAAGCTTCAAGTAGTATATTCACTATCATCAGCCGAAAGACGTCCACAGCTAGACATAGGCTTCCTCCACGCATGGCGACTTCAACCGGCTCTGTGCTTCTCGCATCCAGCGAATTCCCTTTGTCTTCACAAGGTCATCGGTCTTTTGGGAGGCCTCTCACCGCTACATTATCTGTTCTGCGAGCAATTTGCTCTGCGAGAACTATGCTTGGAGTGATTGAATCAGAAATTTAGAGATCTGCAGGAGAACCAAGGTAACCGACATAGCACGAAGAATTGCCAAACTCAAATGGTAGTATAGTAATTAAAAGTATTCACTTCCTAGTTTAATGCCACAGTAACCTTTATATTTAGAATATCTTTGGCATAGTCACACGGGTAATACGTAATTTATATTAATTACCGTTCCTAATATTTGCACGGTTTTGGCAAATAACACGTTATTCTTGTTTATTATGTAGCGTGGGAAAAGATACGTTAATTGTAGACTCTTCATCTGTACGCAAACACATATAAAACTGTTCCGTGATTGTCGGACGAAAAAAAAAGTAAATTGCAAGTATTTTGTGAAGACTTTGGTGCTTAGTGGGGTTGTATCTACTAAAAAAACTTATAAAACCCCTCTCTGTTTTTGTCGGGGGGTTAAAAAGGGCTTTTAGAAACTCAACTCCCACGATAGAAAGAAAATTTCCAATGGAATTTATGACCTCCTCCATTTTTTGAAGTCGGTTAAAAATAGGTTTATTTTTCACAGAAACAAGTGCATACAAAATGATAATAATTATAATAAACGCGAATAAAAAATAAAACCAAAATAGATCTATAATCACGAGCACAAAACTGAAATAGTCGACAGCTGCACGTCAGCAGGCTTAGCATGACGCTTTCTCTGTCTACGAAGAATAGACATAGCTCTTTCTATACAAAGTGACATTTCGTTTCTCCATTTTTGACATCGCGCCGTAGAAATCCTTCTACAATCTGTCATTTTGTCTTTCGTTTCTAACGATCTTTGTCTAGGTCCTCTTTTATGTAGACTATTTCAGAAGAAAGTTTTCTATCTCAACTGTCAAAATTACACTGACAACTGATAGTTGTCTAAGGTAGTGAAGAGATTTTGTAATCACCATCGCCATGCTAAAGACCGTAGAAAACTTCTTATAACTGTCTACACGAAACGTCATCTTTGTCTATTCTTCCGTCGACAAACCCCGTTTCTATGGTGGTCATGCTACGCGTGCAGGACTGTGACAAGAAGGCTGCCAACAATTCCCGTTTGTCAAAATACGAAGAGTAGTTTAGGAGTAATGAGGGAATAGATGAACAAACAGACATAGCATGTTAAAATCATAACCCTCCTCTGCCTTCGCCGTAGTAGGGTAAAAAGGGAGCAGCACGTTAAAGTATTTATACGAACAATATGGTGGGCAAAATCCAGCAAGCACATATATTATAAAAATCATGTTGTGTTCAATATTTACATGGTATTTTTACTGTAACAGTAAAACGGACACAAAACACTAAAGTGCCAACCTTATTACTGATCTATGTACAATGTACCAACACGAAGGAAACGCAGCGTCAACTCCGCGATTATAAATCCAGGTGTGAGTCAGCCTTAACTCGTTACTAAAGGCGATGCGTTTATAATGATTGTATGTGCGTTGGTTCTTATTTCACTTTTTTTAGGGTTCCGTTCTCGAAAGGTGAAAATGGGGCTTGTGATATACTGGCCTGTCACGCTGGTCTGACGGAGAATGACATTTGTATATCATTATAGTTTAAATTAAGCCATTTTAACATTATACATGTGTACTTAATAGGGCTAGCATTCAGTATAAAGTATTTTTAGCCTATAACGCTCACACTGCTGGGACACAGCACATTGCAACAACAACACAAAAATAAAAACAATTAATTACATTAGCAGGGCTAATTACTCAGCCTACGTTTGTCAATCACAGAGCTGTATATTTAGAAACGTAATAGCTGTTTAGTTGAAGTGATCGAAGAACATTTGAAACTATTGTTACTTATATGGCTCGTATCATGGCAAATGATAATTAACATAATTAGTCCAAACCCAAGGGTAGTAGTACCCCATACTTACAAGAAACTTCCATAAAAATGCATTTTCTTCAATTTTTTTTTTCCTTATCTCTAAAACGGTAATCCTACTTATAAATTATGTCAACCTTGGTTGGATTATAATGCATGCTATTAACATCAAATACTTAAGCTTAAAAGTAAATTACAATAGTTTTGGTGGTACGGTTGGTGCTGGACTTTAAAAGAGACTGACCTCGGAGTTTGTTTCGGCCTTTCTTCCCAGAGTAATCAGATAGGAAGCGCCGACCTCATCAAGTTTTATAGAAAATATGATTGACGTGTAAAAGTGTTTGTACAAACCTACTTGCAGAAATAAAAACATTTATCATTACGGAACCCATAGCGCACTAGTTCGACACACACTTAGACAATTTTAATGATTATGTAGGCGCAGTTACTTACTTCACTTTTTTATTCAGTTTAACATGAAGTTGGAATTAAATAAAACAGCTGCATGTATTTTAAATTGTATTTTTGTTTACATGGCGGTCGTTCATTGAAATTGCTTGTACAAGCTCGAACATTGCATGGGAATATGAACGTAATAAAACTATTCGAATTGCACCTGGTATATGATTCATATTTTAAGAGATGCTATTAAACTGCTGCGACTTGGTAGTGAAATATTAATTAAAACTAACTTTAATTGACTTTGATGAATAATTGTCTAAAACGATTTACGTTAGTAATAAAATTACCCTCCTTTTTGGCAACGCCGCAGTCAGGTAAACATCGGGTTAAAGTTTAACACCAAATCAATCAAATCATTCGATCTTTTGAAAATGGAAGTAAAACAAAATGTTTTTGGAACATTTTAAAAACAGCTCCCATTTTATAAAAAAAAAAAACTGCTGGAAAAATGCCTTTCAACACCCGGTTCTCTGCTATGCTAACTTAACCAGACTTTCCTTCATTACAAGCAGTTATAAAACTAGATCCATTAATAAATACAGGCCTAACGAAGAAAGTGTAAAAGGAAAAGCCTAAGTGAAAAAGTAAAAAGGAAATTAATTGTTTATCATCATCATCTGCCTAGCCTTTTCCCAACTATGTTGGGGTCGGCTTTCAGTCTAACTGGATGCAGCTGAATACCAGTATTTTATATGGAGTGACTGCCTATCTGACCTCCACAACCCTGTTACTGGGTAATACGATACTCCTTGGCAAGACTGGTTGTCAGACTTTCGGGCTTCTGACCACCCGTAACAACTGTCAAAGATCCACGAATGACAGCCGGGACCAACGGCTTAAAGTGCTTTCCGAGGTACAGAGGGGTCTCGGTATGCAAAGATGGTCACCCATACACAGACCAACCGCGGCAAGCGTAGCTTAACCTGATATTCAAATCAACTTTCATTCTTTGACAGTTTTATGAAATGGCTTAAAAGTATAACACAGCAATTTGACGTAGTGTATCAATTTGATAAACAATTACTTTCCTGGCTGTACATCTATTCCCTCATCTCGCTCCACAAAAGGTGACTACACTCGAAAGGTAATGTTTGCCCACAAGGTGAGGAATCCATTTAAACTACGTTTAAACAGTAACAAATGTTTGTTTTCACGTCATTTTGGTACAAAAGGGCTTGTTTGAACATTCTTTAGCGTTTAATGTGAATTAGAGGGCGTTTGTTTTAAACTCTCTTCGGTTTATGGAAGCCTGGTACTTTTGACACCTTTCAATCTCTTGATTTGTAGTCCTTACCTTTCTTGGTCTCGGCTTAAGTTTGCTTTTACGTGCATATATGGGAATTAAAAAAAAAAACATGATTTTATATACTCAATAGGTACACACGGCTACACATCAAGCTATACATAACCAGTATAAGCTGACTTCTGATTGCATGAAAAACCTATACAATGCGAGGTCAACTCAAACTGGAAATGTATAGCTTGATGTGTAGCCGTGTGTACTTTCTTTAGAAAAACTATCTTCGTAATATAAAATTAGCTTTGAACAAAGAAAAGGGTTCCTAAAAGAAATGCGTAAACGTCTACAGCTGAAAATCATTAGAAAAAACATCAAGTCTTGCAGAAATATAAGTAATCAAGCATGAAAAACTATTTCGTCATTGCAGTTTGTTCTTAGTATCTCGAAAATTCTACTAGGTAGGTAGGTACTTTTATAATGATCCTACTGTCTGACAAAGTTCTCATAAAATGTAGCCACACTCACGGAAGACCCATTGTTTGTTTATTTTTCCAGAAAATATACAAAACAAACCGCCATTATTCATTGAAATGACCTGTAGATATATCAATAGCCAGTGTGACCAAGGAAAAAGGAAGCCAAAGCTCCTACCATAACCTTTTGTTACAACATCCTATGACATCATGGGAACAGAGCCCTTTCTTTGCAGGAATTACTATCTCCTTATTAATATGCGAGCCTAGTACTTCCAACAATGGGCTAGCACTCAATATGCACAAGCACGGCGTAAAGCGCCATCTAGCGGCGACGTGGGCGAAATCTTGATTTCATTATGGCGGCCTTTGTTAGGAATAATAAGGATATCAGCTGATAGGGTCATAAGAAAGGGTATAATAATATTGGCATGGAACTGCTACTGCAGGGCGAAGGCCTCTTCATTTATACAAAGAAAGAGAAGGACGAACACTGATCCTCAACGCTAGTGGTAAGTACGTGTTGGTGATTTTAGATTTAGTCTCTGAATTTAAGGCACATTGGATGCGTAAGATGAAGAAATAGATGTTCTGGCACAATTTATGAGAGGTCTGTGTCCAGCAGTGGACTGCGACAGGCTGAGCTGATTGATTTAAGTCCAGTTTTGCTCCACAGCACGTCACTTGTGTTCAAAATCAAAATCAAAAGTCATTTATTCAAACTAGGCTGAGAATCAGCACTTTTCGAACGTCAAAATTACATAAGACAGTCCCCCAAAACGCCCGCCCTTCGCCACTTCCTAGTGCTTTCGCTGGGAAGAAGAAATGGCGGAACAAACTCCCCAGCAGCACAGCTGTCTGTTCAGTTAGAAAATAATTTGATTTTATACAACACTATGTATGAAACGTAATTAACGTTAACACAGGACAGGTTCAACGATTTCATTCGCAATTATATTTTTCACAAAAAAGTCGCATTGGTATCTACTCACCAGGTTTCAAGTCTTACTACCGTTAAGCCTTTTATGAATCATAATTATCATTAATCACAAAATAAGTCAAAAATATTTTGGCCCCACATAAGCTCATAAGCAGACCCGCTATCAACAACAAAGTTAAACTCTTTATTATACTTAATTGTGTCATCTGTCCATGACAAAATAACTCTCGCCAATAGCGGGAAATCCCAGCTTAAAATCCTCTTATAACAAACGGTTTCTCGTTAGCCTAAAGAGCAGTAACATACCTACTGTCACTCAAGAATTATGACACATAGCACGCGTGCTGCAAACCTCATCAAAACGTCGTTAGCCAAAGTTTAACGTTATAATTTAAATTCTCTGTAACTCATTTTTCATTTTAAATACCGCATTTTATGAGAGAAGACTTTGTGTTAGGTTAGGGTTGTGCGAATCCGAAAACTTTCTTTCGGATATTTTAGAGGGTCTCCATTTTTATAATTTTTCAAGTTCGTCCCTAATAAAAAAAAATAGTGGTAAGACCCAATATTTTTTTATTAGGGACGAACTGCTGTTGCAGATGTTCACATTGAAATGCCTAACAGTTACAAATGTGAAATAATATCAGTCCTCAAAATAAAATGTTGGTTGAGTAATCTTAGTGGACTTAGCGATTCTTCTTCTCAGGTTTTGCCTCTAATAAACATCAAAAAGGAGGCAAAATAACCAATTGTAAAGTCGGATATTTTTGGATAAATGCTATTCATGCACATCACTAAACACATTCTCTAAGGCGGTACTAAGTTGGTATAATGCTCACAATTTACATGTCACGGATAACATGAGGATGGAAGATGTAAGGAATTGACGGTTACCTCGGATACGAGACTCGGATATTTTTCTATGTGAATACTTGGGTGTTTTTGTACCTTGTCCGGCTAAATTCTCTTGTGGTAAGTGATAGTAATTTTTAACTTCGTCCGGTGTTCATTTCAATAGAGTTTTATTGGAAAGCATAAAGAAAAAACAATGCTATTAGGAATATTTTGACTTAAAAAATTTAGGTAACATTTTCAGTACCTACGACTTTTGAAAGAACTCTAAGGGCTGATTTTTTCAAAGTCAGAATTATTTATCCGTGGAAAATTGACTTCAGACAGTTTTAGTATGGAAAAACTGTCAAAAATTCACATTTTTTTCTCAGGATATCACTTATTCTAGGTATAAAAGTTTGGTGGGATTCGCCCTTAGTGGTTTAGCAAGTTATGGATAAAGCTTTACTCGGATTCATCTGGAACTTCGAATCGAAAACAATATAAGATCAGAGAGAGAGATTAGAAATCAAAAGGTGATATTGGAAACGCAATATCAACCACACTACCTACTTTAAAAAATATTTAGGAGCGAGACAACATCACTTTGAAAGGATGTTAAAGATTGGAACTAACCACCTTGTACCGTTGACACGTTTGAATTTAACTATAGGTCACTCAAGTTATATTATCGAACTATCATAAAATACTACATACTAGCTACTTATCCTTCAACTGTGGCATACAAATTGTGGAATTCACAGAAAGGATGCGTTTTTGCGGTTCCGTCTTAAGTATTTATTTAAACTTTTAGCACACAAAAAAGGTACAGACGCCAGCACATCAAGCTACTACAATCTGTCAAATTTCTTTAATAGATTTTCAATTTTGTCGCTACAGCATAAGGTTCAAGGTTGATTGGGAAAATTTGACAGTTACGGGTAGCTTGATGTGCTGGCGTCTGTACAAAGGCGTCTTGACATTCGTAAAACGTTTGTCATTTGTCTCCTACTCTCGAAGCAGGAACTACTGTCTGTTCCAAATGTATCTGACGAAAGTGTAACGTTCTTCTCCATAGGTACCTACGCTTTGGAATGGGCAACTAGCTTCATTTTATTTTTGACTGACCGGCTTCTTGACAATTCAAAAGTGCCTGTAAATGGTTTAATTGAAATAAATGCTTTGAATTTGAATTTTTGAATTTGTAAACAAACCCTGTTCAGGTTGAATTCTTACACAATCAGTAACAGATTCTTCTGTATTTAGAAGATTTCAACTTTATATCTAATCACTTTTACCAAAAATTATTGTTTGAATAACATTATTTACTTGTAATTGAAATATCAACGAAAAAAACTGAGGTTATAAAATTAACCTCAATTGTCAAATGGAGAACACCTTTAAGGTGATTTAAAATAAAAGTTTCGGGATTGAGTGATTAAACAATCAAATCAAAGCGTTCAATTTGTAAGTGACACTGCAAATTGGCATTCACAGGTACGATTTCTGATGCATTTTTTTATAATAATAAATAAATTAAATTAAATCAGATAAAAACCAAATTAGAACAAATGAAATAAATATAAATCAAATTAAAATATAAACAAAAGAAATCAACTTAAATTAAATCAAAATAAATCGAATAAAATCAAATGAAATTAAAACAATAAAATTAATACAGAATTAAAAACAAAACAATAAAGATACACGTGAATTGAGGTTGCCGATAAATTAAATTTAAAATTTCGGACCCATATGTTTTTTTAATATTTTCATCACATTCTTTTGCACCTTTAGCCAGTCAGCAAGAGGCGCCATATGTACGTACGGTATACTAGTAGTAATTTAAGCATAGCCATTCGTAGAGGCTATTGTCATTTGTCACCTGTCCAATTTCCAGGTTCATCTACATAGTTAGCCATCGATGTCGGCTAATAATGTGAATATATACCTAGATTGTTTGCAGGCGTGGGAAATGAGGGCATCTGACGCTTTGTCATGCAGTGGACGACATACGATGTGGAATGAACATCCAATTATTTATGTTATGTCACGTGGTTTGGTTCCTCATTAAATTTAGAGTTTCTAGATTTTTAGTTTGTTATATGTCTGAAATTACCAATCCGCGTTGAGCAAGTGTGGTGACTGGTGACTAAAGCCTTCTCTGGTTGGCTGTACCAACTCAGTACCTCGAAGTGTCTGTTTGTGATGTCAAAATAATAACGTTTACTAAATGCATATTTTTCATATATGCTCATAGATACTTATAAAAAAAAAAACAAAGTTTAATTTTTTTGTCCGTCTGTTTTGCCGGTTAATCTCCTAAACGGCTGGACCTATTTTGAAGGGACTTTCACTGGCAGTTAGATGATGTTATAAGGAGTAACATAGGCTTTATTTTTAGAAAAAATTATTAGGGTTCGCGTAAAAATATTAAAACCCCACGCTAGTTAACTCTATAATTAAACATACGGAACCCCACCACAAAACTCTATACTTCAAACATTTTATTCCGATGTTTTCACGGTTCGTTTAGGAAGGATGCTGTGCGAAGGAATGTGGAGGGCTGATGTATTCTTAATGATGATTAATATCCTTCATAGTCTGAGTGGGTGGGCAGAAATGTACGTACGTCATAAACGAACGTGACTGAGAGAAAAAAAAGGTTGTGTAGGTGTGCTTTTTGGTGTTTAAAATATTTCTTATGTGTGCAGAATAGAGTAAGGTTATGGTGGCTTAGTTACTGCTTCATAAACATCACAGTAGGAGCGATTCTCGAAATTTTAAGAACGTTCACAGTCTGGTCTATTTGGAACCGTGCACCTAGCTTCTGACGTTTCATAACTGCCCATTGTGAAATAAAATATTTTGATTTTAATTTGATTTTGGTCTCAGTCTCAATCTGCCAAAAATACCTCTAAAATCCCTACGTTTTTGACATTGAATTATCACTGAGATGAGACTGTGACTAAATTTTGAACGTTTTTAATTACGGGAATTGGCCTCTTGGCCAGCATTAGGATTGAATGATATATTTTAAAATGTTAAAAAAATTCGATGCGATAATGGCTAGAATCGTAATGGAGGGAAATTCTACTAATGTTATTATCGCGAAAGTTTGTGAAGATGGATGGATGGAGATGTTTGTTACTCTTTCACGCAAACTCTACTGAACGGATTTGGATCAAATATGGCACACAGATAGTTTATATCCAGGATTAACACATAGGATACTTTTTATTCCGATATTCCCACGGATTCGCCACCCATCGAAAATTATTCGGGTGACACCGCGGGGCGCTGCTAGTTTATTTATAAATAAACTAGTTAACCCGGCGAACTTCGTACCGCCATCGAAATCAGTCAATCCGTTCTCGAGATATCATCATAAAAGCCGCTCCATACAAAATGTATGAGAAAATCAATTATCAGTTTTTTTTGTCGATGTTTTAATAGTTTTTCTGCTATTCGTGGCGGCGACGATATTCAACAAATCAAAAATCATAAATATCGGTAAGGCCGTTCTTGAGTTATGAATTTTTTTTTATCACCATCCAAATTACAGGGTAGAACACCCATGAATATGAACAACTTTCACTATGGGACCAACTCTGAAATTACGAAAAAAAAATCTGCTGTTTCATACATTTTGGCCAAGTAGGTATTGAGCTTTTGTATTAAACAGCAGATTTTTTTTTCATGTTTTTAGAGTTGGTCCAATAGTGAAAGTTGTTCATATTCATGAGTAGAACACCCTGTAAAAATTTGGATGTTGATAAAAAAATCTTCCTGTATATGGTGTAATTAATCCGACTTTGTTTTATTTATACCTACATATAAGATTTGGCTGACTAATAAACACAAGCGAAATCGTTCTTTATCAATATATTGCTTCATTCAAATCTTATTTTGATTCCTCAAAATAATTGTCGTCTTCGTTTAACCAAGATTGGTGTCGACAATCTTCTAAGTAAAAACAAATCATGCATGAGTGGCTTGACCTCCACAGGCGTTTGATGACAAGTCATGCTTACGAGTGATGTAATCTTGTAATAGGTCAATGTTGCTGATGAATCTCGTTGATATGATCGTAAAAACATTATTTTATATCGTCATAATCATAACTTATCCCACATTTCGGTTGATGTATGTTTTTAAGTCGACGGAGAGGACGAGCCTATTGTCATCTGGGCACTAATCCAGACTATAATCAGCCTATAACGGTTCCATTGTTGGGACACAGGTCTCCTCTTGTTGAGAGTGGGCTGTAATCTAACACGCGAGCAGTGCGGGTTGGTAGATGTCACACGTCTTCGAATGTTTGGTTCTAGGACATGCCGGTTTCCTCAAGATGTTTTCCTTCACCGTTTTGAGAGCAGTGGTGATGAAATTATTTACACAAAGTAAAGCGCCTGTCTGGGTTCGAACTCAGAACCAACAACTAGAAAGTCGGGGCCGTTGCCAATGAGCAACTACTGCTGGTCGTTGTGGCGATGATTGACAGAAGCCTATGTCCAGCAGTGGACGTCTTTTGGTTGAATGATAATAATGACGAAGAGACCGCTGTAGTTAAATTATTATCCTGGAAAGTAGACAGCCGAGGCCTGTCGGGGGAGCGGCGAATGCTTGTGCAAATCCCGCACCGTCAGCCATAGGCTGAGGTGGAACACCGCGGTGGTTTTAGCCGGTAAGAGTCCGGCATGCCCCTCTGTCAACCCCACGATGGAGGAAGTCAATGAGGATATCCAACGCGAAAAAAAAAGGAGGTCGCTACAGACTATGTTCCAGTGATATTCTCTGAGAATCCTATTGTACTACTCACAGGTGTGAACGCAAGGTATGGCTTTATATTTTTCCTGGTCCAAATCACATGTCCAAAGTGCGAAAACGGCAAAAAAATCCACATTTCCGTTTGTTTAATTTGCCCTTAAAAATATTTCAACTTTGAATCACCCAATACAAAGCGAGAATCGCATTGAATACCAAAATAACATATTACCTTCCCCAATACACAGACTGACCTCTATGTCTCGAGACATAAGGTTGATATTCCAACGGTAATTGGTTTTTAGATAATGTTTATATGCTTACGGTATTCATTTCGGCGAATCGCATCTGAATAACAAATAACTTGGGATTGTAAAACGTGAGACGAAAGTTAAAGATCATGTGTCTTTATGAGAGTGGGTTCCGTATAATAAAGCTGGGCCACGAAATGGGGCTATTTGAAACTAAGGGCCGTCTAAGAATTCTGTAACTAAAGTAGTTCAATTAAGGCTATTATTTGTTGTCCTTAGTATTAATATTATTCCTTAGGACTGCTATATGAACGGTTTTTCTCCATAGGAACCTACTACACTTTGGACTGGCCAACTAGCTTCATCTTTCCGACAGAATTTATTCCTTGACGATTCAGAAGTGCCTGTAAATAGTTTAGCATACTCAGCCTATAATGTTCCCACTGCTGGGGTACAGGCCTCCTCTCTGTGAGAGAGGGTGGGCAGAAATCCACCACGCAGGCCCATTGCGGGTTGGTGGATGTCAGATGTCATTGAATTTTCGGTTCTAGGACATGTCGGTTTCCTCACTATGTTTTCCTTCACCGTTTTGAGAGCAGTGGTGATGAAATGCATTACACAAAGTAAAGTGCCTGCCGGGGTTCGAACCCACGACCTATAACTTATATGTCGGGGCCAATACCATTGCTCCCTATGTAAATTCAGATAGGTAAATGGTTTGAGTTTGAGTTATGATGGGCATTATCACTCAAAAAAAGCATATATCTTCTTGAAATTATCGTTATGATTATTTTCTAGTCTTTTGGGGTAGCAGACCCCAAAATACTAGAAGATTCAGTCTAATCGTTTGCAGCTGAATACCAGTATTTTATATGGAGCGACTGCCTATCTGTCCTCCAGAAACAAGTTACTGGGTAGACGATACCCCTTGGTTGCCAGAATTTCGGGCTTCTGACTACATGTAACCTTTAATCTTCCTAATGTAACATAACAACTTCTAAAGTCTTCCAAAATGAGGATTATCGATCCTTTGGTCCTTCTCTGTATGAGGCGTTTACAGGGACAATTCCAGGCAAGTATTGTATACGGTTCTTAGCCATATTCCCGAGAAAAGCATTAACTTTCTGACATCCACAATCAGCATAAAGAAAATAATTTTATGCGAACATAAAAGATAACAGTTCCATTTTAACTGCGGGTCCCTAAACTTTAAACCCAACGGTCAAATAATAACGGCGTGGTCATTGATAAGGCGACCCGTTAAAACATTGACAAGGGATTTTGCGTTAGCACGTAGTTGATAATTAATGAGATGATTCAGACTTCGATGATTTTGGAACGGGTTTTATCTTGTTGGGTAAAATTTCGTCACATTTTCGCGGTATTCTCTACCTGCCCCAGATTTGCTTGGGTGATGAAATATCAATGTATTGTTATTCTGAACCAATCAATCAGCCTCGCCTTTTTCCAACTATGCAGTATGGGTCGACTTCCAGTCTAAACGGGTGCAGCTGAATACCAGAATTTTACAAGAAGTTACTGCCTATCTGACCTCCACAACCCGGTTACTGGGTAACACGATACATCTTGGTAAGGCTGGTTGTCAGACTTTTGGGCTTCTGACTACCCGTAACGACTATCAAAGATCCACGAGGGACCAACGACGTAACATGCTTTCCGAGGCACGGAGGCATGGCACTAATAAGGCTAAACGACTGCAAAAATAATACATTTAGAACGGAAATGTTCTTTAGATAATAAAGGAGACTTCTCTCTTGGAACAAAAACTTTAACAGAAATAACAATGTGTAGAAAATTATTGACAAAAACAGTCACCAGTAACAGCTACTTACAACTAAAACTAAACAGTCCGTATGTGCCTATAGACAGCAGTTTTCTCTAGCTAAGACAATAAGCTAGAAAGTGACGACCTACTTGAGAACAGAAGCTGAAAGTGCAGCGATTATTGTGATTAAATGCTTTCGAACACCCCCGCTTCGCTTTGAAGATGTAGTCAGAAAGATAAGTGTACTACAAGCTTACGTACAAGCACTATATTGTAGCTTATGTCTTGGGAGGTGACGTAAGAGAGAAAACATAACAAAACTATACTAAACTCAAAACTTTTTAAAACTAAAACTCAAAACTTATTAAATGGACAAACTTCTAATACTAAATAAAGTATTAGAATAAAACTATAATATCTTACTAACTAAAAGTATTAACAGACTACAATATGGCGTCGAAATATTCCTCCTTACATAGGTAATCATATTTTATTTATTTATACACCCAACAGCTTCTATGTATAATTTAATAATTAATTTATCTTAAGAACTAATTAGTAATTTATCTTTAGTCTCGGTCTTACACAGTCGCCAATTACCAGCAATCTCAGAAATAAGTGTTCACACATAATAATAATTTTAATAACAATTCAAAGTTGAAGCCCTCGGGCCGTGGGGTCCGAGTGCACATGGCTTATTCAATGAAATATCCAACTGGCTGCTTGACACTTCTCGTGACCCAAGGGCTGGCTTTTACCTTGGCCAGAAGCTAAACATCGCCATAAAACGTGGCAATGCCGCCAGTGTGTTGGGTACATTACCAGTCGACAGCCATGCGGAGGAATATTTCGACCCTATATTATGTTTGTGAACTAAAGTTGATAAATAAATAAAATAGTTAACAAGTTTATTGTACTCGTATAAAGAGAAACACATACTTAAAGTTAGTCATATACTAAACATGATTGTACAAGTGGTGGTCAAAAGCACTTTGAACAGCTGGTTCCCGAACTAAGTGAAAATAATCTTGTATAGCAGGAGCCAAGAATAATAGTACTTATTAGATGTGTCTAATTCATTAATTCGTAGTTGACGATGCCTTTTCTGGCGTCATCTGTCATAGGTAAGAGTGCAATGCTTTGGGGGAGTTCCTTGCGCAGATATACAGATAATTTGCAAAAAATATTCATTAATTAGTCGTCTGCCGGACGAGGTGCTGCCTGCATCGAGGTGTTGAATCATAAAAAGTAGCCATACCATTCCCCGGTTAGACGGTATCCGAAAAACTCTATGTAAAAGGAGAAAATAATATGAAGACCGATCACCAAACCAGGAATTGACCCAGACCGTTTTAACGTCAAAGATCAATTGATCCGGGCACTTCTGTATGACACATCAACGCTCCAAATGCGCTGGAGGCAAATTATTATTACGGTACTGCAGGGCTCTATGTAGTAGCACTTTTAACTCCATGACCTTGCCTTCTCTTATATATTCAATAATCAATCACACAACCATAATCAGATCAAAAGATCAACGATAAGCACAAAAGATAATTAGATAATTATAATTACCGACATACCAATGCACAATTTTAAATTTCTAACACTCGAAATTACGAACTAATTGTATCAAACAAAAACAATAGTATCAGGAATGAATTAGTTTCTAACAATAGTGTTAGAACAATGAGATATGGTTTAGATAATTTTAGTACTGAGCACTGACCTGAGCTAAGAATTTGAGTTTGTTACGCAACTTGATTAGTGGGGGGTGGTGCAAGTGATTCGCGGTCAGCGTGCTTGAGTTGTGTATAAAAATAACGGTGAATGAGAAGATTGCATCCAAAAGAGACCTAGCTTTATAAAATAGCGCTATGGTAAGAAAAGGGTCAACACGAATAATAAAGAAAGAAAAGAAAGAAAAAGTATTTATTGCGACTCGTAGGAAGATCACAAACTAAACTAAACACAGTAAAAAAAAATCCAAGTTATATAAAAAAAAAGTAATAAAAAGAAAAATGAAACAGAAAGTCCTATACGAGGCCAAAAGGCTCCTATCTCAGCATGATGCTGCAACATTTAAAACATAAATGTCACAGGCAGCGCTGGTATTCTGATAGGGCCCGCTGTGATGTCACAGGCAGTTACAGAAATAAATAAATAATAATCTCTTGGAATCCTAAATAGGTCTCTTTGTTAAGATTTCTACTACATCTAATCCTGACGGTAAGCAGCAGTACTGTGTTCCGGATTGAAATAGTATGAGTGAAGTTACAAGCATATTAGACTTTGCCGTACACCGCATCTTGGTGAAAGTGGCGAACTATGTTTTGGAGAGCCAATAGTCAATGCTACCACATAATCTCAGATATGATAGGGACAGAAAACCGTTCATGATGACAATTTGAGTTAGATAATACTTATATTTCGCAATAAGATTCTCGTAGTTCAGCAGTGCCACATAAGCACGGTTTGAATCTACTTAGTTGGTGTCCTATTGATTTCCTAACAAATATCAGGATCAAAAGAACATGAATACTACAACATACATAAAACTCACACCTCCCCATGCGGTAGACAGGAACTACAGAACGTCACCTGCTACGATACGATACGATGCGCAAATTCAACAAAAAACTAGACAAAACTTGGAGTAAAAGAGAAAATAATAAATTATTAGTAACCCAATAATCGGTCCCGCTAGCAAATTGCACCATTCAACACAAATTGTTGTTTTCCATCGATGTCGACACAGTGACATGCTGTGGACACCTTGACCTGCTCGGATTGTCGTTTTGTGTCGATTCATTTCCACGCTTCCTTTTATTGTGGTTCATAAATCATAATTTCTGAATTAGCGGTGACTAATCCAAATGGTACTGTTGGATTGGATCCTTGAAGAAATAATTTTAATGTTATTCTTTGAGCTAATCGTTGGCAGATGACGTAGGTTCCAAGCTACGGTCACTTACCGGGTACCATAAATTATATCCCAGGGTAGTTACAGGATGTTTTTATTTTGCGTTTCTTGGAGTAGGTCTTTAATCAATCTGTTGCCGGTTTCCCAATTTATTTGGGGTCGGCCGCATCATGTCTTTTTTATTCATACTTCTCAATTACAAGTAGGTCAAAATATTTTTTTTCGAATTACCTAATTCACTAGCAGGAAGCCTATGCTCGTTTATCTTGTTTACATCTGCACAACATACCTGATGTATAAATATGAATATTTAAATAAATAAAAGGTCATTTTCTGTTTGTTTATTTCTTCGATGCCGGAATTAGGTATATATTTTGGTACCATCGCGGACACTGATGGTGGACCACTTTTCAACCTTATTACCAAGGGCATAAGGGTGAAAAGTGGTCGACCGCCATTATCCGCGGCTGTACATATATCTTCTACGTGGGAAGAAAGAATCAGTAGGTTCATTCAAAGACATGTGACACCCACCAACCTGCAAAAGACAAACGAATAAAACCTAGCCGACTTACGAGGGGTTCGAAGCTAGGCAGGCACTTTACTTTGTGTCCACTGCAATCAAAAGAACTGAAGGAGAACTTCGTGAGAAAACCGGCATGTCCTAAAACCAAAAATTCAAAGATATGTGATATCTACCAACCCGCACTGGGCCCGCGTGGTAGATTACGGCCCACTCCCTCAAACAGAGAGGAGGCTTGTGTCCAAGCAATAGGAACGTAGACTGATTATGCTATAAGACTTTGTACACAAAAAAAAACAACAGAAAAACGAAATCGAACTTTGCACGTCAATCTATAATCGAACATAGAAACTGCTACTGTATTTATAAGGCTCCGAAAAACTTGTCTAATACATAAATTAATGTCGCTTTTCGTGTTTGTCTGTTTAACCACGTTATTCTTCTAAACTTCGCACCGGAAATTGATGCGATTTTCAGCATCAATTAGATAATTTATTCCGGAAGCTGTATATGTATCACACGCCGCGGTTTCACCCGCATAAGTCTCGATCCCTTAAGAATATCCGGATAAAAAGTATCCTATGTTCTAATCCAGGTCATGGTCTACCCATGTGCCAAAATTCATCCAAATCCGTTTAACCATTTTAGCGTGAAAGCGTAACAAATTAAATTATAATATTAGTTTACACAAATTAAATTCATATTATTAAATTTACATAAAAAAATCTCAAAGTTTTGCCAAGTCGTGAAGTATCTGTTTGTAATTTCAAAACAACAGCTTTTTACTAAATGCATTATGAAAATATATATGGTACTTACGAGTATAACAATTGTTATCTGTCTTTCTGTATGTTTGTTCCGGTTAATCTCCGAAACGGCTGGACCGATTTTGACGGGACTTTCACTGGCTAACTGTAGCTGATGTTATAAGGAGTAACTTAGGCTTACTTTTACTTTAGAAAAAGATTAGAACACGCAAAAAATAACCTCCTTTTTTTGAAGTCGGTAAAAACCCATGAAATCCAATATTGTTACCCGACATGCATGCGAACGTAGTCGCGGGCACAACTAGTTACAAATAATAATAGCAGTGACTAATCCTAATAGTATTTCTTACTAATGTTTTTGTAAAGTAAATCACTTTTTATTTAACTATACATTTTGGCAAGACCAGTTGATTCATCTTAGTTGTCTCATACAATACTAATTAGCATATAAATTATTTGTTATGTCCATATTAGTATCTATGTGCGGATTATCAACGTTTCAAGTTCATTACGGAATTAATGATTATAATGTTTTGATGTTTCTCTTTGATTTTGACCGCTAATGTGAAACCAGGCCTCTAGTTTTGGAAAGACTTTTTTGGAAAACTGGTATCATCATTTATAGCAAAATATTTTATTTAAACTTTTCGCAGAACTATAAGGCTATCGATAATTTGGGTTTGATAATTATATTCAATGAACTCTGACAAACAATCTAGTCAAGGGGTATCGTGTACGCAGTGACTGGGTTGTGGAGGTCAGATGACCAGTCGCTCCATGTAAAATACTGGTATTCAGCTGCATCCGTTTAGACTGGAAGCCGAACCCAACATAGTTGAGAAAAGACAGGCAGATTGATTCATATTCGATGAACTAGGTATGTAAGTTTTTGGGGCTAACTGGTTTTACCATAAATGTTGTAATATGGTGTAAGGAACTATATTTTTTGTGTGAATTGTAAAAACTCATTATTAGTAAATAATTAATTATTGAAAAACCTTGATTTCACCAAGACTAATCCTTAGCATTTTTCGCTGTATTAAGATACCTAATTTCGAAAAACAACCCAGAGCTGAGTTTCTTCTATGTCATTAGGCTAATCCTCAATATCTTTATTGATTTTTTGTTTGTCACCAATTGGCGTGTTGCCCAATGGTTCCGACACGGAGTTGTTACTTAGATACTTAGTCACAAATAAAGATAAAACGACATAAAACGAAGCTATTTACATGTAATGAGACGGTATTAGGTGCTTTTTTCTTGTTCCTTGTGTAGTAAGTAATTTGGGATTTTTGCCAAGAATTTTGTATTAGAATTATTTAGTTTAGCTGTGTCTATTTTTGGGACAAAATAAACAGTATGTATTTTATATGCTTCTTCGTTCTATTATAAAAAGCTTTGACAAACAACTCATTGTGTTTAGCTAGCTTTGCTTGCTTCGAATTGGTTTTGATATTGGGTACCTACTGTAAAGGTTGTCTAAAGTCAACCGTAGGTAGTGCAGGCTGGCTATAATTTAGCGCGGGTTCCATTCGAACATTCAAGCAAGTTTAGAACGGAGTGTCAAATATTTTATTAGGTTTTTTTGTTTAGGAAAAAACAGTGCTAATTTAGTCGGCAATATGTAAAGACGCTCAGTCAATATAAACGTGAAGAAATCGTAACGTTGTTTGATGTCTTAGAAGCGCTTATCAACCCTTCACAGTACCTACTCTATGGGCAGACACTTGGCAGGCTTTTTAGTAACAGCTTCCGAGTGGACCAGAGTGGACCATAGATAAGATATTCATCTCCCATTATACTATACTAGTATTTGATCGACAAAGACAAAACAACATCAGTGACTACAATCATCATATCATCTGCGAAGCCTTTTCCCAACTATGTTGGCGTCGGCTTCCAGTCTAACCGGATGCAGCTTGTACCAGTATTTTACATGGAGCGACTGCCTATCTGACCTCCACAACCCAGTTACTGGGTAATACGATACCCTTTGGTAAGACTGGTTGTCAGATTTTCGGGCTTCTGACTACCCGTGACGACAGTCAAAGATCCACGAATGAGAGCCGGAACCAACGGCTTAACGTGCTTTCCGAGGCACGGAGGGGTCTTGGTATGTAAAGATGGTCACCCATCCACGGAGCAACCGCGGCAAGCGTAGCTTAACCTGATCGATCAACCCGTGCGCTGTTATTACCTTGGCCACAAGCCCCCTCAGTGACACCAGTAACCTTACAAATCTCGTGAGGGATGACAATCACATGCGGTACTAATTCTCTCTAATTACCACTCCAAACCAGTAATAACCGCTTACAGCCAGTAATGGTAAGTAATAACTAGTTAGCTAGCCTTCAACTGTGACTTTGCTCACATTAAGTTTGGATTATTGGCTAACAATGCAAGTTGACCTTATTGAATGTGTTTTGTTATTAGTGCGGAAAGAATGTGCTAATGTGTCATGTTTTTTTGTTGCTAGGGAAATAAATAAAGGTCAAAACTATGACCAATTCCTAAAAATATAAAACGAATCTTAATGTTGGTGAAATGCTCAAATAGTCTTATTATCTAATTTCGGAACGACTTAGAAGACGACTTTTCCTTAAAAAAAATCTGAAATAATGTAAGATGTTTCCAATTATACGCATTTCCTAATGTCTTGTAACGGTTTGTTTGACTTACCGATCTTAATTTGAAGAAATTCCCGAACACTAAATTACGACTTTTTAAAAGATTCTGGAGGCAAGTTTACCTGTAACAAAAAAAACAGTTAATAAGTTTAAAGGGTTCTTCATCTCATATTCTGTTTTTTTTTTGTTCATTAATCTTAATTATTATGTGCATAATATATGTAAGTCTTGAGGGGCCTGGTGACCCATAACACAGGTATTTTATGCCTTTTTCCGGCACCAGTCTCTTACAAATGTTAAGCCTATTTTTTAGATTAAGCATTTCCTGTCCACAACATTTGTGATGAGAAATAAATTCATTTATTATATTTATATAAAGGGGCGAAGGTCAGTAGGTAGATCAATATCTTAGGGATATACATAACATGGGAAATATAACTACATTTCTACTAAATTAGACTGCTCTAAAACATTATATTCAATTTAGGTACACACGGCTACACATCAAGCTATACATAACCAGTATAAGCTGACTTCTGATTGTACGAAAAACCTATACAATGCGAGGTCAACTCAAACTGGAAATGTATAGCTTGATGTGTAGCCGTGTGTACGTGTTGATTTAAATGACGCCTGAATTTCGTGGAATCGGACATTTTAACTAATTGTTAGGGTCGTAGTTTGTATAGTTCTGTAGTTTCTGAAAAAACGAGTGAGCATATTATTATGTATTAGCTTCTGCCCGCGACTTCGTTCGCGTGGAATTTCACCCTCCCCCCATTTACCCTCTTAGGGGTGGAATTTCGAAAAACCCTATTCTTAGTGGATACCTACTCTTCACAAAGAACACACTTTCAATTTCATATCTCTAGGACCAGCGGTTTAGGCTGTGCGTTGATATATCAGTCAGGACTTTCGAATTTTATATGTATAGATAGATTGGTTAAAGATAAACCGTCCCTTCCCCTCTCACAGAGAGGAGGCCTGTGTCCCAGCAGTTGGAACATTATAGGCTGATTATGCTTACGCTTAGGTATGCTTAAACGGCAAAATCGTCTCATAACTTACTACATTTAGTTCAAAATATCTAACTATCAACAGGTCCTGCAGTTAGTCCGCATTCCCAGTGATTCATAGCAATGCATTTAGCTCCAAAATATTTTATTGTTTGCGACACAATAGCAATAGCAATGTTGTTTAATTTAGATAACAGTTAAATTGTTGTAATGTACGTATGGCTTGTTTATTAGATGTTAACATTGTTACGAAAATGGTGGGTTCATTGAAATTGTTTTGTGGTTAATATAGGAATATAGGGGTACGGTCGAACAAGCTATTTGGTATACAGGCAAAAATAATTGCCAAAAATCGAGCAGAAAGGCGTGGATTGGAGAGGCCTATGTCCTGCAGTGGTTCAAAATAGCCGTATCACATCATCACCAAACACAAAAACAAGTTCGATTCTGCAATAACAATAACACTTCAACTATTTTATAATACAAGGTGTCTCAAAAGAAAGTTCACATTTAAATATTTTTTTAAAAGAAAAGTCTTAGCTTTATTGAAAAAATGTTTATTTTATATTGAAGTACACTGTTTGGGAATTTATTTTTTAAAAATAACATCGTCCAAATGTAAACCGTTGCGCTCTCGGCATTCATTTAGTCGGGCACTAAAATTGCCTATGACAGCTCGGCAGGTAGTCTCCGTGATGGCTGCCATTTCATGACGGATATTTTCTTTTAATTGTGCCAGGGAAGTCGGTTTATTAGCGTAAACTTTTGATTTGACATAACCCCACAGGAAAAAATCCATAGGCGTTAAATCGGGACTCCGTGGAGGCCAATTTATGTCACCTCGCCTGGAGATTAATTTGTTCGGAAAAATTTCGGCCTCCACGGAGTCCCGATTTAACGCCTATGGATTTTTTCCTGTGGGGTTATGTCAAATCAAAAGTTTACGCTAATAAACCGACTTCCCTGGCACAATTAAAAGAAAATATCCGTCATGAAATGGCAGCCATCACGGAGACTACCTGCCGAGCTGTCATAGGCAATTTTAGTGCCCGACTAAATGAATGCCGAGAGCGCAACGGTTTACATTTGGACGATGTTATTTTTAAAAAATAAATTCCCAAACAGTGTACTTCAATATAAAATAAACATTTTTTCAATAAAGCTAAGACTTTTCTTTTAAAAAAATATTTAAATGTGAACTTTCTTTTGAGACACCTTGTATTATTTTTTGTATCGATATCTGACAGTTAGAGTAAAAACCTCGGCTGTAACAAATACTAAATATCGTATGATGTAATAAGTGTCTATTTTCGATATGCGATTAAGGTGAATGCGCAGTGGTAGACCGCGAAATTCAAATTTTCTTACGTTTTTTGCAATTTGCAGGCCAGTGTCAGGTTGTATCTTGATCAAAATTTGATTCGCGACAATAACAGGTACGTATTTATAGAATTATAATCATTAGAATCATTAATACATCTTTCTAAGTTAGATTTGTACCACTAAGCAGTTTTCCATAAGAGATTTGTTGTCGTGGTACAAATCTAACTTAGAAAGATGTATTAATGATTCTAATGATTATAATTCTGTAAATACGTACCTGTTATAGTCGCGAATCAACTTTTGATCAAAATACAACCTGACACTGATCTGAAAATTGCGAAAAACGTAAGTAAATTTGAATTTCGCGGGCTACCCTGGCACTTCCCCCTTAAGTCATAAATCGCAATGGATGGTAAAATCTGAAATAATCTGTGAATTTTTTGGCTAATAGATGATTTTGAGGGTTATTCCGGTCTGATGATCCCCCGAACACCCCTCCACCCCCTCCTCGGTCCCCTGCTAGCGTGATTTTTAGTATTTAGTGCCAAAATCCGAGTAAAAAGAAAACATGCATTTATTTTACCTTTTGGCAGCAAAAATACAGTTGCAGTGGTGGCCCAGTGGTGACGGTCCCGACTTACGTGTCGTAGGTCGTGGGTCCGAACCCAGACAGGCACATAACTTTGTATAATTTATTTCATGACCACTGCTCTCAAAACGGTGAAGGAAAACATCGGAAGGAAAAAAATATCGAAGACATGGACTTCCACCAAACCGCACTGGGCCCACGTGGCCTATTCCCTCTTACAGAGAGGAGGCTTGTGTCACAGCAGTGGAAACGTTATAGGCTTGTACTATGTTATGTAGGAGAAATAAACGCCTTGTTGGTCTGGTGGCCGAACCAGCCGTCGTGGTACGCGTCCATGTCATCTCGCCAACGTTTATTTTAAAATACTATTTTCGGAAAATTTTGAGCTGTTGATCACTTGTAAAAAGCGGTTCAAATCTTCGGTTGCTTTTTACCACATAACAATACCAACCTATAAATTATGCCTTGTTATTGTGATTCTGTGAATCATAAAACATGTTTCGTTGTTAAAAAGGGGTAAGTTATCGACTGAATGATGACTTTTTATTCATGTTTTATGACTTTATTCGATTATAAGACATCAATAAAGAAGCAGCCTATACAAAGGTGTAGTAGGTTTTAGCGTTCCGTACCCAAGCTGTAGTGGCAGTGGGCTGGCCATGTTTGTCGAAGGACCGATGGCCGGTGGAGCAGACGAGTGGAGTGGAGACCGCATATCGGCAAGCGTAGTATGGGACGCCCCCCCCCCCCCCCCTAGATGGATCAACGACCTTAAAAAGGAGACTGCGACAGACTGGATGCAGAAAGCAGAGGCAGGGGGGGGCACACTTAGCCCTGTCATCAATTTCCATAGACGACAGCGACATCTGCAGTTTGGTGGGTTAAAAAAACTTGGCAGCCATTTTCTTGTTTGTCAAATTGTCAAACAAATGTCATTGTCGCCGCCGGCCAATCGCCATTATCATTGTCAATTCCGCAACTCCAGCTTTCCCGACGTTGATGCGCTTCCCGAAATCCCGAGTTTATCTCAGCTAATTATGTTAAAATTGTTACTTGTTACTGTTATTTGTTAAACCCTGATTGTGACCCTAAACATTATAATAAAGATTCGCTACTTATAGTAAGTATGCTTAACTATAGGTATGTGTATATTTATTAGTGCCTCAGGTCACCCACCAAACTCAAGGTGGCAGCACTTTCCATACATGCAAATTTTACCACAGAGTTGTCACTCTTTCCCTCTATAGTTACTTTACTCTTTGAGCAGAGGACAGGATGTTGTGGCGCAGCATGGGAGAGACTTATGTCCAGAAGTGGACTGCGATAGGCTGAGTTGATTAATTAAATATTTTATTACATTGGCATAATTTATTGGCCTCTTACAAATTCTTCCCGCCATTTCAAAACACATATCCATGGGGTTTGCAAACGTATCCTGTTCCCATAGCAACCGCATTAACAGGATCACACCATAAATTGTGTGATCTCATAAAAACTGCGCCATTTTCAATACGTCTTTAAGAACAGCATTTTCTATATATGTGAGTGGTTGACCAAAAAGGGACCTGGAGGGATTGGAAACCGTTATTTATTTTTTTTGAATTTTTTAATCTGTGGTCTTTTAGCTTTGTTTTGGTCTAACCAGAATATTTTTAGGTGCCGTAGTGTTTTTTTTATGATTTTTTTTGTGAGTCGAGGCAGTTTTGGAAAAATTACACCTTACACTAGTTTTTGTGATGTCAGACGCACATAAAGACAAGAAACTGACACTAAATAAGTCGCCAATAACGTAGTAACCGCAAACACGTGTTGACACTCACTAACGAAGTCGCATACTGACATAAAACATGCCGCAACTTGTTTCTACACGAAATTTCAAACGCGATTTACTCGAAATCAATTATTTTCCCTTGAGGTCCCTTTTTGGTCAACCACTCACATATAGTTCTAGGGCCGCTAAGATGCTGCTTTGTAACGCATCGAGGTACGCGTTGACATAGTCTGGCACAAGGAAAGAATAAACGGTTTGGGGGAAGTACCTAATTAGGCTGATTGTCCTGGCTGGACGCCTTAATTTATTAAGGTATCCACCAGATAGCCTCGTTAAGCAGACAGCATCATCTAGGTTGACCTGCGAGATGCCATTTATTTATTATTTAATTTAATTCATTTGGCTCAGAGATGTTTCATTCAAGCTCAATAACATTATATACCTTAAAATCACCGTTATGACAATTACTGCATTTAAGAACACGCTAAGTTTGTTGAATTTCCCGTAGCTAACGGTTATTTTTTGAGAATAAAAAATTAGGATCTTAGGAAGTGACAAAAAAAGTTATTACAGGACTGATTTAGCAAGTCTCTGACTCTCGAGTTGGCAAAAACTATGCGGTAGGTAATAGATGCAATGGTAGCAGATTTGATAGAAAATTTAAACTCTCTCACGGGGGCTCTCCTCAAAGTGCTTTTAATTAAATAACAGAAAAATCTAAATGTATTATGAAAGAAAACGAAGTAAAAGGAGTATGTAAGAATCGTTGCAGGTGGCGTTCAGTAGTTTCTTTCCTACCCTCATGGAAATATGGCGAGAGTTTATGTATGTAAAGACAAAATCCGTGCGTCAGTTAGACATTTCGCCCAGAGGACACGGTGGAGCATACGGTGGAAGTCTGCCCCGCTTGGGCGGAGCACCGCCGTGTCCTCGTAGAGGCGATCGGCAACGGCGGCGACCTCTCGCGTCCGGCCCTGGTTCAAGCCATGGTCCGGGGCGAGAGGGAGTGGGAGGCGGTCACCTCCTTCTGCGAAGCAGTCATGCTAGCGAAGGAGGTGGCGGGACGGCTCAGGGAGAGAGCCGCACGCCTCAGCCGCCGCGGGAGACGCTACGGGCGTCGCGTCGGGAGCCGCGTGACGACTCCCGGCCACCGTAGGCGCGGGCCTGCGGACGGAGAGTAATGGGTAGCTCTTCGTCCGATCAGGACCAGGCCCGTGCCGGACGGCGCATATGTGTTCCACGCGCGCCTCAAAGAGATGTCAGCATTAAGGAAGGGGCCCGCCAGGGCCGAAGCCTGCCGGGGTAGCGGGATCGTCCGAAAGGGTTACCGCTGCCCCGGAACATAAAGGGCTAAGGAAGGAACACGGGTGGGTTTTAGTCAGTAAGAGTCTGACACTCCCTTCCGCTCCACCCAGAGCGGGAGGAGTCATTAGATGATTTCCCATCCAAAAAAAAAAAAAAGTTAGCAACATTTTACCGCTCCCATACCATACGACTCAATCGCGTGTCTCAGCGCACGCAATGTGATACACGATCATAACCAAGTATCTAACTTTAAAACCTTGTTTACTTTTAGTTTGGCTTAATTTTAGATTGGCCAGATACTGGGTTCTACTTTAGAATATAAATAGAACAGCGTTAAGTGAAGTTTGCAAATTATATTTTTTCAAGAAAATGGATTCGAAAACCCGATAACTTAACATAATCGGCCTCTTATGATCCCACTGTTGGGACTTTGGAACAGAGGTCTCCTGTCTATGTGATGGAGCGGGCTGTCATCCACCACTTCCTAATCCTTCCGGCTAATCCATTGCTTCATAGGTTTAAAAAAATCGTCTGGTCAACAACGTAAGTAACGCAATGAACGTAGCTGAACTGTCAAAATGAAAGGCATTGCGAACAATTGGAATTTTCTATGTGTCGCGCAGGGCATTGTCATTTTATTTTTGTACTTGACCATACCAGAGCGGTAATTCTCGTAATTTTAAGAACGTTTACAGTCTGATCTCAGTCTCAATCTGTCAAAAATATCATAATTTCCCTACATTTTTGACATTGATTGTCGCTGAGATGAGATCGCGACTGGATTTTGAACGTTTTTAATTACGGGAATTGACCTTCTGGGAACCTTTTGGTTACAGAGACATTGAAGTCCACTTTGATGTACAGAATGCGAAGACAACAGCTATTTGATGGGTATTTTTACACCCTGTATTTTCCCGAACAACCGCTTTTTTCGCTTTTTTTTTTTTTTTATAGAATTTCTCTTCTTAAATCGTTCCATAATTTCATGCCCTTAGTTAATCTCGTGGAGCACGTATTAGGACTGATTTAACTAATAAATGAATGATATAAAAACTGACAGTATCTCATATCCAACAGAAAGCCAGCAATATGAACTGTACACACATCGCTGATTAATACTTGGTACATGTTGACTTGTTAAGGTGCAGTACTTGAGCAAGATGAGATTAAAATGAGATGTAAAATGAACTCGATGTATCGAATAGATTTTCACAAAGATTATAAATTATAAGTGCATATAAATAAAGCACAATTTTAGTGGCCCAGATCTCCTAAATGTACCTGCAACTTTAACTATGGATATTTTACATACATAATCAGCCTATAATGTTCCCACTGCTGGGACACAGGCCTCCTCTCAGTGAGAGGGAGTGGGCCGTAATCCACCACGTGGGCCCAGTGCGGGTTGGCAGATGTCACATTTTTTTTTTTTTCTGTTAGCCTGTACTGTCCCTCTGCTGGGCAATGGCCTCCCCCATGTTCTTCCACGTTTCCTTGTGTTGGTTCTAGGACATGCCGGTTGCTTGTCTCACGATGTTTTCCTTCACCGTTTTGAGAGCAGTGGTGATGAAATAATTTACACAATGTAAAGCACCTGTCTGGATTCGAAACTACGACCTACAACTCGTAAGTCGCGGCCGTTACCACTTGGCCACCACGGCTCTCCAGCCATACTGTTTATAAATTCAAAAATAAAAGGTTGATTGATGGCTCTAAGCAACTTTTGTTCCTGTCTTTTATTGATTTTTAGCAACTTGTAACTTTAGCGAAATACTAAAAAAGTATATTGAATCGTTCTTTGCTAAAAAAAACCCTATTTTTGCATGAACTAAATGTACCCAACGATATCCTTACAGATTGGTTATTTAAAAACCCTATCTTATAGATGTTCCAGTGTACCACTAAAAAGTAATATTTAATACCAAGTAAGATCAGCCTCTTAAACAGGATGATAATAATTATACGCCGTCGTTATTTTTTTACTGACGCTACTATACTCGTTTGTGCCGCGAGTTCGTTCGAGTTTTATCTTCTTTTTTTTCTACATATGATTACGTGGACAGGGTTGCCATGCAAGCGGTTGTCCCAGGATTTGTCCTAGATTAAAACGCATTCGGGATAATAAGTGAAGGGAAAAAATTCAACTAAATTTAAAATTGGCCTCGACTCTCACGCCCGAATTTTATAAATAAAAGTACGGGTTTTAACTCTAAAGTCTCGTTTTTCAACCTTAAAAAACTAGATTCAACTCTGGAAAAATGTAGTCCGGATACTAGGTCAAAAACAAACAATCAATCTGCCTAACCTATTTGCACTTTGTTGGGGTCAGCTTCCAGTCTAACCGGATGCAGGCGGATACCAGTATTTTCCATGGAGCGATAATATTAATAATGTATTTCCCATAAACCATTAGAGTCATATAGGAATAGTCAAATCAAATACCACTGATTTAATCATTAAAAATAATTAAAACTCCATGTATTCTTTAACTTGAACACCCCGAGTTTCACCTTTTCAAATCAGTTTTTAAAATTTTTTGTTATTCAAAATGACAGTATTATTACAGCTAATGATTTTAACAGATGGCAACCCTGCATTATGTACTTATACTAGTCATGTTCAACGGAAGGGGATGAGTGAATTTTAATTTATTACTTGAAGTGTATAATTATGATTATCATGCAGGTAATTTATCTTTCTTATGAGCTAGGAATAAGAAGTATTCGAAGAGTAGTTTAATATTAGCCTTGGCATGCAAAAAGCTACTAAGGGATTGTTGCCAGATGCAGGCTTTTTCATTTCTACTTATCTGTACTTTTATGCTAATATTAAAATTAAGCTAAAGAGTTTGTTTAAACGCGTTAATCTCTAGTCCTACCAGACGGATTTAAAATTTTTTTTTGGACTTGATAGCTTAATTCTTGAGGAAGGTAACCTTTCTCAAAAATTGGGCTATCAGGTGCCTCCTGCGCGCCTCATGTACTCCTAAGGGTAACAACAATAGCCTTTAGGCTATTTAACATCACGCTGTGACCCTTAGGAGCCGAGCAAAAAGAAAAAAAGTCAGACAGTATGCTAGGCGAAACCGAAGTAACAGCGCGGGCTCACGATGCGATGCGACGTCACGAATCAAGAGTTTAAAAAAGGGTGCTGTTATTTAAGTACAGAGGCCAGCACATCAAGTTACCCCAATCTGTCAAATTTCTTTGATAGATTTTCAACTTTACTACAAAGGAATAAGGTTCATATTCAATTGGGAAAATTTGAGAGATTGGTGTAGCTTGATGTGCTGGCCTCTGTACATAAACTGAGGTATCTTACGACTTGAACGCGAACGAAGTCGCGGGCAGAAGTATGTAGTTCACATTCCATTTCCATGTGGATGGCTATAAGAGTAGGGGAAGACCACAGAAACTATGGGTGGACTGTGTGAGAGATGATATGGCAAGAAAAAGGCTACTGAGATGACCACTAATAGAGAAGAACGGAAGAAGAAAACATGCCTTGCATGCTGCGACATCATTATTACTACAACACACAACACAACTACTTACAACTAATTTACTTGCCCAATTTTTTTTATACAAGTTACTGTAAGGCCAACAGAAAGGTGGTGAATTGAGTTATTCCGGTCTGATCTCCTGACCCCCCCCCCGATTCCCCTCGTAGTTATTCTTCTGTTTTAATCTCTGTCTTATCCACTCAACATTCCGGTCGAGCGGTCTGATCCTCTTTTTCTTTTGTTTTACCAAGCGCGTGATTCATCATCAGCCTTTAGCAGTCTACGGCTGGGCATAAGTCTATCCAATCACACGTTATTTAATTCAATTCTTGGCTACTCTCATCCAGTTACTACCAGTCACCCTACGAAGATCTTCACTCCACCTAGCCCGAGGGTATTCTACCCTAGTATGTGATTATGTTGATGTTGCTACTGGATTTTCCCTGGGATTCTTAATTTGAGTTTGTATTTTAACCTCTATTTTATCCAGCCTTAATCAAGATCTAGTAGCATTTACGTAATTTTATTAGTGTTGTCAGTTTTATACTTTGGCAACATCTTTGACATTTATCCATAAGTATTGCCAGTATAAAAAAATAGAATCATCACCAAACTTTTTTGTCGATTGAAACATTTTAGAAGCCAATCCGATGCAGGCTATAGAATCAGTAATTCAGTACATAAACTAACAGGAAACAAACTCGAGGAACGGTATATCGATCCAGCACACATACCCTATTGTTATATCCCGAGTCCATTCTACACGACTCTTAAATCGATATTACCGATACACCGCGATTACGTATGCAGAACCGTACTTAAGATAATCGAGTAATAAGCTATATCGATATAATGACTCGTTCCAGCTCCCGCTTAATTGCAGCTGTATTTGCATTACAAGAATAATGTAGCCGCTATTTTGTGATAGACAGGATTGGTTGATGCATGGTTGATGTTATTATGGGTTCTATACGGTTTTGCATGTAATGTTAGGTAGATTAATATTAAGCAAATTGGCACCCTACGTCAATTTGCCGTGTTATATCTATTTTATGCAACTGTCAAAGAACAAAGATTTAAGTCGTTAGATTTGTCGATTTGTCCTCACGGTACTAAGTCGTAGAGCTGTGATGGCTCAGCAAGAGCAGTGGTGGCCCAGTAGAGCAGTGGTGGCCCCGTGCTAACGGCTCACGTGTTGTAGGTCGTGGGTTCGAACCCAAACAGGAGCCGAATTCTCTGACACAATGAACGAAACCGCGCGAAATTAACGCGAGGTGGTCGTGATTGGCTAAGGAATTGACGTGGTTTCGAAGTAAGGAATCATTGAGTGGTCATAGTGAATTAGGGCCTACTATACGTCTCGCGAAAAAGTGTCAATACTGAGAGGAGTGAGCTCACGCAATATTAATGGCGTTTCAATGACAATCAAGTCCTTCTCTCTGCGACATTGTGTGTTAAGCGGTGTCAAAACAAAACAGAAAAAAACGACTGCCATTTGACACAGAAGGGCGAATCTACGATTGAAATCTTTGTCAAGGAATTGGTTTTGATTTAAATATACGGATAATTCATGTTGGTAGTCCATTTGCTTAGTAATTAACTTCTCTGAATGTACAGAGGCCAGCACATCAAGCTACCCCTATCTGTCAAATTTCTTTAATAGATTTTCAACTTTACTGCAAAGGAATAAGGTTCATATTCAATTGGGAAAATTTGACAGATTGGAGTAGCTTGATGTGCTGGCCTCTGTACAATGTAGGGTGATTTTTGAACGGCTGTTATGTCAGGGCAGTTACTGTTAGATAATCGAATGATTTTGCAATTTTTTCGTGTGCTTGAAGTGATTGCACTTTCATAAAAGTAAAATGAGTTGGGTGTAATTGACTTTCAAATAATTCGGTGCAGTATGAGAATTTAGAATGAATTCACTTTAATTTTATGTTACATGATACTATTACTATGCATAAAAAGTAACTTAGAACTGATTAACAGAATATTAAGAAATATTTTAGTTTAGTACAATAAACTATTATTAGTAGGTACTAAACTCAAATATTTCTGGAGGACTACCTCCAGACCATATTTCGGCAATGGCGGACAATCTCAGCGGAGACTAGACTTCAACGCGGGAGATGTTATAGTGCACATGACGTGTGTGCGCAAATACAGGTGCACTCACTCTACACTCACTCTCGTCTCTCTCTCTTCTCCTCTCTCATTTAGTACAAGAACCTACGAAATAGCTTAATTTTTTGTTAGAGAGCAACACACAAAATTAAAAAAAAAAACGAGTTTCGTGTTCAATTTTTTATTGGAAGTTGTCTATTTTTTATACCATGCTAAATGTGGAAACTATTTCCACGTTTTATTTCAGTTTTCACACCGATAGAAAATATTGGTAGGTATAACTTTTTTATTAGGTACATTGTAATCTGTATTCTGCATCAGTATTGCAATATTGTCGTGTTTGTTTAAAAATATGTTGTTTTATTTTCCATTTTATGGTTTCAGTACCAATTGGTACCTATGCACCAGAAGATAATCATACTGTGCACCAATTTGAATGCATCGCCATCAAAATGTACAATAATAATTATTAAATGAATGCAATTTCATACTTTTTTTTTCTCGTTTCGACACAAACATGAAGTCGAGGCATGCAAAGATAAAAAAAAAAAACATTATTCAAATTAGACGGAGAATCAAAACAAACAATTATTTTTTTTTAAACATCGAATTAGAAAAGGGCGGGCGTTTTGGGGAACCAGTCCCCCAAAACGCTTTCTCTTTACCCTTAGCTTAGCTTTTAGCTGGGAAGAAGTGGTACAACAAACTCCCCAGCAACACAATCTGCCTAGAAAAAATATTAGCCAGCCAGCAAGGAGGTACCGGGGATAACTGACCAGGATACGCCGGACGTACGTTTATGTATGTAAGTGGTATAACCACTCGTAGAACCTATTTAAATGCAACATCTTACTAATAAAACTTATAATGAACTCATCACGACTCATACGATCATTCCCGACCATAATTATTTATTCTGGCCACACCTCCCGGCGGTCGTTGCCACTGCCTTGCGTATGACTGCATTTTTTTATTTCGAAGAAAAAAAAAAACAATCTATCAAATGATTGACATCGACAAATTCGTACTACGAACTTCGAACGCCTTGACATTTCGATTTGCGATTTGGAAATGTATTCTATTAGTTTTGAGAATAGAAGTATTCTTTCGAGTTCCTTAAAAGGAGTGTAATTATTTAGTTTTAATTTAAATCTTAATCGGCATGTCTTTTGAACTAATGCGACTTTTTGTAATAGGATATAAATTTTTCAAATAAGAATAGCCATTTGGACAGCACTGTTGGCGCAATGGCTTACTAGTTGACTGCTTTACATCAAGTCTAAAATAAAACTTTTGGCATGAGTCGAGAAACGCATACTTTACTGAACAGACTATAGACAGACAGACAGTTTTTGTTTTTATGTTCATGTTCATCAGCAACACGTTTTCTTCTTCCATTCTCCCGTCAACCGTCACGCTATCATTCACTCAAAGTCAAACTCAAAGCATTTATTTCAAATAAACCATTTACAGGCACTTTTGAATTGTCAAGAAGTCGGTCAGTCAGAATATATGAAGCTAGTTGCCCATTCCAAAGCGTAGGTACCTATGGAGAAGAACGGGCAAGAAACTCCATGGGCACTCTTTTAAATTATATTTTTACAAAAATATTAGTTACATCATTTATTTTGAATTTATAATTATATGTGAGAACGATGTAAAAAAAAAGCCTTACGCGTTAAAAGCGTCCAGAGTACAGCAAATAGTAACAAAACAACAATCCAAAAATAAAATAATTAAAAATAAGCCGAGGCAGCTAAGTGATGACCAGCCCCAACTGATGGCGCCCGTTCACGAACATGACGCTCTCACTCTCTTCTCTTTCATATCAATCCATCCATCCATCCATCCATCACTCCTTTAGTCACTTGCGTTTCTTAGACTTTTAGACTGTAGCTCATGGTATTTATCTGCCTAGCTTTTTCCCAACTATGTTCGAGTCGGCTTCCAATCTAATCGGATGCAGCTGAATACCAGAATTTTACATGGAGCGACTGCCTATCTGACCTCCACAACCCAGTTACTGGGTAATACGATACTCCTTGGTAAGACTGGTTGTCAGACTTTCGGGCTTTTGACTATATCGACTGTCAAAGATCCACGACAGACAGCCGGGACCAACGGCTTAACGTGCTTTCCGTGGCACGGAGGGGTCTCGGTATGTAAAGATGGTCACCGATCCACGTACCAACCGCGGCAAGCATAGCTTAACCTGATCGATCGACCTGTGCGGCTGTTATTATATAGCCACGGACCCCTCGAGCTCATAGTGTCGACATAAAATGGCTGTATAAAATTCAACGCGCAGCCATCAAACCCAGGTGCTACGCCACTCTTACTCTCAAACAATGTCATACTTTCTCCGCAACATTCGCACCACGCCCCTTGGCGTGAATAAAGACAATGGTATTAGCGATAATTGTATGCCAGCTTAATATTATGTTGTAGACATGTTGGGGATTTGGGCGTTGCGGATTATGTCTAGCTGTCATTATTTGGTGCGGTTTGGATGTTGTTTTTTTTTGCGTGACGAGTTTGTTTAATTACGAATAGTAGGCCTATCTTCTAAGCCAAGCCTACATTGGCTTAGAAAAACAAACATTCAAATCGGACAGAGTGAAATAGTGGTAAAAAGCGATTCGAAATTCAATCAAGAAAATCAAAACTATTTAGGGCTGATTTTACCAAAGTCAAACATATTATTTTTATCCGTGGAATAAAATTGACGTCTGGCAGCTGTTCTAGTATGGAAAATCGGTAAAAAAATCCAAAAATTACATTCTGGATAAGACTTACTCTACGTATAAAAGTTTGGCGAAGTTCGCCCTTAGTATATTTTATTTTTTTTTAAATAGTAGATAATGGTACAAATTCCCTTAAGGGTAGGTACTTCCGCTTTCACTTCCCCTCTGAACAAAATCAAATCTCTTAAAATAAAGATCAGTCGCCGACCAAGCTCTTAGTTCTGTTTAATTTTAGTAAAAGGAAAGCGAGATTTAAGAGAAAGATATACTGTCCGATGACCTAATGGCGACCTGATCTTAGAGGCTAATTAAGTTAAGTAACATAAAATGATAGTGAAACGCAGAGATTTATTAAATAAACATTTATTTTTTTGACTGCCTCGTTGATTCTCTCTGCTATTCATAACAGTTCGATGATTCGATGCGCTTCCGTGCCGAATCGAAAGTCAATGAATGTTATCAAAAGAGTCCTTTAAAGGCTGTTCATGTTCACAAATCCAAAATCAAATAGACGACCGCCATCCTTCCGACAGCAATTTGCTGTCGGGGCAAGGCAGATTAGTAATTGAAAACATGTCATTTTCGATTCGATAACCTGTCGAATGGTTGTGAATAGCTATGCTGCTATTCTCTTTTCTATTTTTATAGTATGTATGTATAGTGGTGGTGGTATAGTAGTGTAGGAAAATATAGTATAGTTTAGATGTAGTTGTGTGTAAATAGAGTATAAGGTAAAATGGGGTTGACGTATCCGTGTGGATATAAACCCCTTATTAATAAAGAACTAAATAAAAACCTATGCTGCTGAGTTTGTGAGCTGAGCATAATGTTATTGGGTGTATGCATCATAGATTTCTCAGTCACACTAAGTCTGGATTTCTGCCTGGATATCGGAATTGGGCTCACCCGCCTATTACGTGGGACTTAAACATAACTTGCAAAATATGGATTGCTTTCCAGGCGTTATGTTTTTCTGTTGCAAATTGCTAAACTTTTCGATAATCTAGCCAGGAACTTATGATTTAATCTATGTTACAGTAAATTATATAACTGTGATTTTGTAATTTAAATTCTATGAAATACCTTATCTAATTCAATCAATGGAGTTGAATGATATTGTTAAATTATAACAAAGCGTTTTATTGAGATATGATTGATAATTCAATTGATTATTTTAGAAGTGTGAATGAGTAGTTTTTTTTCTTGTTTCAATTATACAAGTTGTGATTTACTGTTGATTTTATTAACACCGTTTTAATTACTCGTTGAGACCGCGGTTCCGCACTCATTTAAAGATTTTTTAGGTTGAATTGAATCTTTTTAAAAGAAATCTCTTTATTAAAAGTATCAGAGGGCAAGTGATAATCGGCAAGTGGCAATTGCTTTTTAAAATTCAAAGCGTTTCGTATTTCTATAACGAATTTCCACAGGATTGACACAAGCTTTTCAGTAGCTTATGTCAATCCAATACATTTTTGACTGTTCCATCATCGTTATTGCAGATAGCAGATTTAAGTATAGCTATGTTAATTTTTTTGCATTATATTTTGGTTTTAGACTTCACACATTCATATTTTTCTCTTCTTGTTCTCACACACTATTGTCTACATTTCTTTTTTACTTCTCCTTTCGCAGGTCTGCTGGAAGAAATTTCTTAAGAAATAAGCAGTACCTTTGTACTCAAATCATAATTATGTCATATCCCTATGTATTTAACTGTGTGTACATAAATAATAAAATTAATAAATAATAGAATGTCACTTTGTATACGGTTACGGTATTTTTTATAATCACTTGCAGACGCTAACAACGGAGGAAAACAGCGTAAAAAGATGAGTACATTGGAGGAAAAACAAATTCATAAGGACTTATAATTATTCCACGCGCATTGTATAGGGCTTTATTCATTAGATAGCTGGCTTCATATTGCACACTGTTTATGGTTTCATTCCTTTTTATTAATAGGTACTAGCGTCCCGCCTCTGCTTCGCTAGGGTACAAATTTGGCGATATATCAAACATCAAAATTTCTGGGCTATGTCTACCCTTCCGGAATAAATGCTCTAAAAGGTGGTAAAAACCTCATAAATATCCATTGTGTCCTACAGAATATATAAGAGGTCACACATACTTACACGAAAAACGTCTATGATTATATTTAGAAAGAAGAAAAAAATATAGATGAAGATATACCTAGGCAGAAGTTGCATAATTCGTATGCATCTTGGAACACATAAATACATGTTGGACGGGTATCATAGCTAGATTGTAACTGACATTGTAGCTAAGTTACATTTGCAAGAAGAAGCTAACTGATCAGAGATTTGATCAGGCTATGTAGGTCTACCTAGGTGTATGAATTGCATGGTAAATGCGCAATAACATGGTAAATGAGTTGCATTGCGCGCAGTTACATAAAATTATAAAATTATGAGTTCCATAGTACAGTCAACGAAAGAGATAAGTAGGTATTCAGGCAACTAATTTGCAACCGCTTTTAATTATGTTGTGTGCTGAGCAGTAACTTTGACATAGCTTCTCTGTGAGGTATAAAACCAAAGCCATATATGTATATACGTATCTTTCTTGTTGTTATTTTTTTTTTATTTCACTTTTGATTTAATTGTTTGTCTAATACTAGATACCCTTAGCGATTATTTAAAAAAAAAAGAAGAAAAAGAATTACGTTGATTTGCGGTAAACATGACTTAGAGAAAGAACATAAACATAAAAAAGAACAAGTTGGGTGAAAATAAGCGTCACATCCACACTATACGGGCTTCGCTCAGCATAATGCTAAGACAGAAGCACCAGCGCTGGTTTATTTTATAATAAGGTAAGTACAAACAATTTTTCTTTCTTTCTTTCTAAAACTGAAATATCCCATGTTGCTGTGTTCTGGTTTGAACCCTGCTTGACAGCAGATATAGCAAGTAGTATTTTCGCCTGTACAGCTAACTCTGTAGCTGACTGTACCTATGGAGCTATATTAAATAGTTAATAGTAGGAAATCATTATGGGATTGGTAGGCGTTACCCCATTACGCGCTGTGTGGGATACCAATAAACTGATCCAACATCCCGTCAGTTTTGTAAGAGGTAAATTAAAAATTGCATTGGTAGAATAACGTCCTTACTAAGGTAGGTAATTATAGTGTATTCGGACTTAAAAGTTACACTGCGAGGAAATAGATTAGTTTTAGTTATTCATTTAATTTTGTACTCGTTTTTTTTTGCTGATTATTATCAAAAATATTTTACGTTTCGTGCCTGTCAACTATTTCACGTTAAAGAATTCTGTTTCGTGTTGAAAATAATAGAGTTATTAATATACAAAACCGAGCAAAATAACTACTACTACAAAAAAAAAAACACATTAAAAGTTACAACCAGAACTCTTTCAATTCTTTTCACATGACTACGACAAAGCCAAAGGAGGGTTGTGATTATTTTTGTATTGTTGTCAACTAAGCAAAAAAAATAAGCCATTTACCAAAACGTATAACGTTTAAACTTGCACCGCGACATGAGCTATAATAATTCCGCGGCACATCAAACCGCATCACAGCACGACATTTAGATACCCATTGTGTTGTAACTTGTAACGTGTTTCTATGTTCACGCCTGCTTTATATTATGACATATGCAGACGTATTGTCTCGATCATCGTCTGGATACCTTGAGAGGGATATAGCCATGGTAAACCAGAGACTACTTGCAGTATTGTGTCTCCTTCTCCCTACAATTAATCCATTCAAAGGTTGTCTTTAGAAGATCGGTTTTAGCTACAAGACAGCCTATTGTGTCACTCTATGTAAAATTTCTACTTTTATATCTGAAATTCATATGGTATACATAATAAAGGGTATTCTATATAAGGCCTGTTTTTAAAAAATCCATTCATTCCATACCGTTACTCCTCCGTCCTTCGCAAAGCACGTCAGGCCATCGGTCGTCGGTAGGTCTTTGACAGTCGTACCGAGTAATCAGAAGCCCGAAAGTCTGATTAACCAGTCTCACCGAGAGAGGTATCGTTTTTACCCGGTAACTGGGTTGTGGAGGTCAGATAGGTAGTCACTGTATGTAAAATATTGGTATTTAACTGCATCCGGCTAGACTGGAGGCCGACCCCAACATAGTTGGAAAGTCTAGGCAGATGAAGAATGACATTACGATTCTTTTGCATAAAGGCAAAGTCACATCATCATCTGCCTAGCCTTTTCCCAATTATGTTGGGGTCGGCTTCCAGTCTAATCAGATGCAGCTGAGCTGAGCTGAGTACCAGTATTTTACATGGAGCGTTTGCCTATCTAACCTCTACAACCCAGTTACTAGGTAATACGATACTCCTTGGTAAGACTGGTTGTCAGACTTTCGGGCTTCTGACGATCCGTAACGACTGTCAAAGATCCACGAATGACAGCCGGGACAAACGGCTCAACATGCTTTCCGAAGCACGGAGGGGTCTTGGTATGTAAAGATGGTCACCCATCCACGGATCAACCGGGACAAGCGTAGCTTAACCTGATTGATCGACCCGTTCGGCTGTTATTACTTAGCCACAAGCCCCTCTAAAGGCATAGTCACAATCGATTGATTATAATTAGACTAGATAGACTTATTCAGAGTAAATACCAAATCGTTCGATTTGACCTCACAGTTCTTAAGGTCGGGTCAAAAAGTGCATACTGAGAAGAGTGAGATTACACTTCCTGCATGGAACGATAGATACGATTTTATTAGCCAGACGATACAATTCAAATGTCAGTGTCACCGAAACAGGTCTACTCTCTGATCCCGTCAACGAAGATACGGGCCCGTCCAAAAGTAGCTGTTACGTCAAAACGAGTGTCAAATTAAAATTTCCGGAAGGGGAGGGGAGTAGGGTTAACTGTCAAATCGTGATGTCATTCATTCTTGGTTCGGGCCCCAAACTAATCATATATATCCGTCACAATGCGGCCATAACTTAGCCGTAACTGCGGATTTCTTGATTAGGGAGTAGACCTCCAGAAACGTGACCATCTTTTGACGCGGTCGGGCGAATCTAACGATTTAAATCTTTGGGCTGAAATAAATATTTTTGAAATTAGGGTTCAATCAATTTTAGAGGTCAAATTTAGATTTCTTTTTTTAGATTTCTTGTATAACCCAGGTAATCTTAAAATAACCTTCAAGTCCTGAACCTTTTTCGAACACCTAACTGCTATATTAACCCACTTATTAATTAACGCCAGGATTTTCTTAGGAACTATTTAGCCGAAGATCGAAATCATTTTTTGTTTCCACCCGTGCGAAACGAACCCTCCTCCTGCGCAGTCGAGTAAAAACAAAAGATTGCTTACAACAATAATAACAAAATTATACCTTATCAAGCTGAGGGAGTTGATGAATTCTGAAACAAAAAAAGATTATTTCGTTAAAAAAAAGAATTAATTGACTTATTAGCGGTTAGTTGGTTGCAGTTTTCCGTGTTGTTGGGTAATAAAAGTTTAATGATGAATGCAATAGTATAACTAATTATAGATACTAGCTTTTGTACGTGACTTCGCCTGCGTGGAGGTCGGAAATTATCTCACGGGAACGTACTACCGGGATAAAAAGTATCCTATGTGATAATCAATGTTATAAACTATCTGTGTGTCAAATTGCATCATTATCATCTTCCTGCCCTTATCCCATGTTACTTGTGGTCGGCGCAACACGTCTTCTTCTTCCATTCTCCCCTGTCAACCGTCACGCTATCATTTACTCCCTTCTCTTTCATATCATTCCTCACACAATCCATCCATCTTTTCTTCGGCCTTCCTCTCCCTCTTCATCCATCAACGTATATATTCATCACTCTTTTAGTCACATGCGTTTCGTCCCTCGTGCCAAATTGTATCCAAATACGATATTTTACGCGCCCTTAGGATCAAACTATGTAAGTAATCACTTAGCAGTCATGATAAGTTTTTGAGATACGAATCTAAGGGAAAGTTAATTCAACACCATACAATGTACATACAAAACTATTACACAACTTGCCCAAATAACAAGTTACAATATCAAATTATTTTAATAACTTAATTTTGTACTTTTCATTGGGAGCTCGTACTATGTTATTGTTGAGATTATGATCATTTTCTTATGTAATCGCGTTTTGAAATTATTATTTTTTTGTTGTTAGTGGGCTGATGAAAGGTTGAAAGGATTTATTGGTTTCAGTTTTGATTGATGTTGGCTAATCTTAACACCTCGTCTTACCCTTACTTAACAGGCTGAGTGGAATCGCGCTTCGTTTTACAAAGACCGGTGCAGATTGAAGGAATGGCGGGGTAGAATAAATATTAAAATATGAGAAAAATTCACGAAAACAATAATAATGAAGATATTTCAGTTTCTCATACATTTTGTATGGAACGGCTTTTTTGATTCTGAGGCAGTACGAAGTTGGGTAGCGGGATCGTCCAAAAGGGTTACCGCTGCCCGGAACATAAAGGGCTAAGGAAGGGACACGGGTGGGTTTTAGTCAGTAAGAGTCTGACACTCCCTTCCGCTCCACCCGAGATCATATTTTGGGCTTCGTAAATCTATCTATACCGAAGCCAACCAGTTCAGATAATTACATTCCATCGCTAATTAATCAGTTATCTACTTTAGTGTAATGTATTTTAAGTTGATTTTTGAGTGACCACTTGTAACAAAAAGGTCCTAAAAAGTTTTTGGTTGCAATGGAATTTGAACTTTGTTAAGTATGTCATTCGGTTTGTTGTTCCATAACTTGAAAATTATCTCAACATCCTGGCTCGACTTTAGCTGGTAGGAAGCCTAGGGGGCACTTACAATGTTAAACGTTTCTTAATTCCGCAATGATACACGATTATTCGAAATGCCTGATTATGTTATTAAAAAAATGGACATAAGGCTTTGATAAAGTTACTCTCTAGGAGGATCAGTGGTGGCCCAGTGGTAGCGGCCGCGACTTACCGAGTTCTAGGTCGTAGGTTCGAACCCATTCAGGCGCTTTTTTTTGTGTAAATGATTTCATCACCACTGCTCTCAAAACGGTGAAGGAAAACGTCGTGAGGAAACCGGCATGTCCTAGAACCTAAAAATTCGAAGACATGACGTGACATCTACCAACCCGCACTGGGCCCGCGTGGTGGATTACGGCCCACTCCCTCTCACAGAGAGGAGGCCTGGGTCCCAGCAATGGGAACGTTATAGGTTGATTATGACTCTCTTTAATATTTCTGCTGTCTGTTCTATGCCAATAAAGTAGGCAAAACAGAAGTTTGTTTTTGGTAAAGATATGTGTATCTAGGAAAAGGAATGGTCAATTGTCTTCGTATGGAAAGTTATGTCAGGACTTCTTAAAAAAAAAACACTGATTCCGGGATCTCGGGATTAAAGATAAACTCTTACCTTAAGACTCAGCTTTAGAACTTTTTAAGAAGGCAGAATTAACTTACACATTCCGTATGACCTTACCTGACCTCTACACACAAAACCTTACGTTTTTCCTCATACACATTAACTTAACCATACAGACATATACAGACCAAATCTTTCACCCATCCCACACTGATGATGGCTTTCTCTTAAGTTTTACAGGGTCACAAGAGCTATCGAAAGTGAATGCAACCTCAATATGGCTACCAGGCTGCTCATTATTTGATTAGAAGATACTTTATGCGCTATAATCATAGTCTTAGATATTATTCCACTACAAGCCGCATGCTGCATGCAGGTGTTAAAGTATTGACACCTGTGATACAGTTTGCCAATGGTTGTCTACTTTGGCACTAAAAGTGCCAAAGTGCAGCCAGTGCGGGCCCAGTGCGGGTTGGTAGATGTCACATGTCTTCGAATTTTTGGTTCTAGGACATGCCGGTTTTCTCACGATGTTTTCCTTCACCATTTTGAGAGCAGTGCAGTCTTTATTTCTTAAGCTCTATTGCAAGAAGATTATGCACTCCATTGACCCCTTAAGCCCATATTAATGACTTTCTCTCAATAAATCGTACAGGGTCACGCATCTAAGTGTTAAGCTATCGAAAGTGAGCGTGGCCTGGATATGACAACCGCATTGATCATTATTTGTCTAAGATGTATAGTTATACTAGATGTGCTAATGAATTTTATACTCTTTTGAGCTAAGTTTGAGATTTGACCGCTGATGACTGAACTAAAATTAAATTATTACTGTATTTTAGCAACGGATAAAATTAGAAATATAAGGTAGTTTTTGAGATCCCATATTAATTTACCTTCATTCAGTTTTTTGGTCGGAAATATTTTTTTGTTTATGTTTAAATCACACACTCAAAAAGTTCATAATCAATTCAAAAACCTTAGTAAGCTTTGTTCTCTCTCTGTCATATTCGTGTTATAGAAAACAATTACTATTTTTCCCTTTCATGAAGTTTTGTTAGTTTTTGCAATTTGAACTTTATGTCATTCTCATAAAAGTATTAAGAAAAGACTTCGTGAAATAAAAAGATCAAAGTAGCCCGTTAACTAGTCATGAAAAAAAAAGTAAAAATACCTGACAGACACCTAAAAGTATTACAATGGTAAAATATCACTTTTCTCACATCTCCTCGCCCATAAAACACAAGCATTGATATTTTATCATTATGCTAATCATCGCCTAAGGCGGACTTACTATACAATGTTTATCCAAACAGTGAAAGTGACATCCTCGAGCAGTTGTTGACGTTTTCAAATAAATAGCCAGTGAAAGTTAATAAAAAACTGGTATTTAGTTAAAGTTTTTGGTGTGTTGGAAAGATTTGTTTGTATGGGTTAGGTTATTTATGATACATGGTGAATATGGTGATGAATAGTCAGGAATTTTTATGCCAGAAATAGGAGTGGGCTTGTCAATCAATCAACTTAGCCTTTAGTGCCCACTATTGGGCAATTGGTGCCGTAATTAAACTAAAATACTGGTAACTTTCTATTAGTTAGTTAGTTTTTTTTTGTTTTAGGCTAAGGTGATTTATACAGGTTGTAATTGAAAACATGCGACAAATTGAAATGGGAGAATGTACTCAACATTATGAAAAACTTTTACTATGACCCCATAGTAAAAGTCAATCTCCCACTCACAATTCGCCAGTTATGTTTTTAAGTCCCATGTAATAGGGCGAGCCTATTACCATTAACCGGGCACAAATACAGACTCCGGGCTGTTACTGGGAACCGAACCCAGGACCTCATGATCAGCCTGCAATAGCGCTTGCAACCAGACTCAGAGGAAATTCAGACCTGTAAGTACACAATTAATAATGCAAATCGTTTGGGAATCATTTTGGCATCTCCAATTTTAGGTAGAGGGTGTTTTATTAGTAACTAGCTGCGCCCCGCAGTTTCACTTGCATAAGTTTCGATCCCGTGGGAATATCGGGATAAAAAGTAGCCTATATGTTAATTCAGGGTATCAGCTACCTCCATACAAAATTTTATCAAAATTGGTTTAGTCGTTTGACCGTGAAGAAGTAACAAACATAATAATCACATACACACACTCACAAACTTTCGCCTTTAATATTAACGTGATTAATAATATTTTGTTTTACTGAAATGGTTCATTTTCAACGCTTCATTGCTTTTAATGTCTGTTTTAATAATTCAACTCTGTAAACAAATTTTTTATTAATTCCTGTACACACATAATTACAATATAGGTAACTATATACTATACACTAGATACTAAAATAAAAGACTAACAAACCTCTTCAACTGTTAAATCCAAACAAAACATTTCAACCACGCTTCCTAACTGCAACAAACCACGCTCACTCACCACAAACAAACATCTAGTAACCATACATCGGTGGCGTACCAATCACTCAAGTTTCTCAAATATTATGAACCGGGTTATATTACATACAGCTGTGGGGTTATTAAGCATATGTGCTCCAAATTAGACCAGTTATTTCTAAGGTTATAAGCTAGTATATGAGGTTCTCAGAAAAACGTAATGTAATGTGTGTTTTGTAACAAAATTCAGCCCTTGGGCAATTATTGATTGATTATGACAGATACATTTATGTGCTCAATGTACGATGGTGTGATTGGCATTTATAGTTTTATTATCGATATTTAGTACTAGGTTTTGCCTGCGACTTCGTTCGCGTGGAAGTCGTAAGACAACATAGTAAACTAAAAAAAATACAGCCCATGTTACACGGAGAAGATGTATGAAGAAGTATCTTTAAACATGTTACATCTTGTACTAGTTTTTAACTGACTTAAAAAAAGGAGGAGGCTCTCTTTTTAATTATTTACACTTACCGGCGGGAGGGGCATGGACGAGAAAAAGCTATGGAAAAGCTTGGGGGGAGGTCTATGCTAAACAGCAATCTTTATGTTAATAAATTGTTAAAATAATTTTAGGACTGCTGATAGGTTTTCGAAATTAAAACAAAACTAACGTTCGTTATTGTTTGCACTCGACAATTTCCTATCAATTATTTTCCAAAACAAAAACCACACACATTCACGTAGAAAGGGGTCCAGTCCACATTTTTGACCTCAAATTAAGCCTCTATTAAGGCCGCAGTGGCTACAGACCCTAAGGTCAATAGGGTCTCTTATTAAGATTAACGTTAGTTTAGGTCCTTGCGTATGAAGATGTGCTATAGAGCGCAAATGCGCCGTTACCCAATAACGTGAAATTGGAGCTTATAAATGTCTTGCAGTGGTCTACTATGGGTGGACTGATGATGAATGACGACGTATCTGTGGAATGAATGAAATTATTTGTAGCTTACTATCCTAAAAATGTATTGATAGAATGACTAGCAAAAAAAACAATAACATTAAATTAACAATGTCACTCAATCTTCGTAACATACTTAAAAAAATTATGTATTTTGGGAAATTACCAGCGTAATTGGCCTCTTGCTACGTTCGTCCAAGTTAGACACAACAAGTTAGACAAAATAGAACAGGTAATATTATAGAAACCGAAAGCTATACCAGTGGAAAAGCTAAATTCTAGAAATAACTCTTAGTCTTCTTAATCCAACGCCTCAATCACACCCAGCTCTATTAATGACCATACTAAAGATACGCGCTATACAGCTCATTCATACTCAAACCGAAGTGACCATTAATTTACTAATCGAGTGGAATCGTGTGGCGCTCTGAAGGCAAAGACACGCAATTACTACAATAACTATCTCTTTTATTTACTGAGAGATTATGGTGGATATGACCATGTTTATTTGCTTGTTAAATTGTTACTCGCGGCCTGCTTAGAGTGAATTTTGGATCTCATTTTGCCTAAGGTCTGCTGTATGTAAGTTACTATAGTTTTGGTTAAAGCTAAGTCAGGATATATAACCGTATTATCAACGAAAGTTAGGAATTAAGGTTCTCGCAAAAAGACTTGAGCTTAGCCCCAAGGGGTTAAGGACACCCTTTCGCTAGTAGGGATAAGTAACATGCTAAAGGAGTGAATCTATTGGTAGTAATCTAGACTCCAGGCTGATAACTATTGAAAGCTCTTTGATGAAAAAATAACCGAGGAACAAACCCAGCAGGATAATTATAATTATAACACAATTACAATGGCTATGCCATTCATTTGACAGTTCAACAACATTGATTGCTTTATTTACGTTGTTGAGCAGAAGGATTTTAAAGGAAATTTCGAATCCTTCGGATTGTGATAGGAAGTGTTTTAACCTTTTAACCGCTTACGTCGGATTAATCCGACAAATATTTTCGTGTCCATTCCGCCAGGGTCGTATATATACGACCAAATAACACAGCTCGTTTAATCTGAATTATTATTACATCATCACAGCTCGTTCCATCGGTATTTTTTTTTCGTTTTTTTTTTTTTTTTGTTCGGGCGCTGGGGGCACGACAACTCATATAAAGTCGGGCGGTTAAAAGGTTAAACAATTGGGTTGCTGGACCTGTCTCTGCACCAACTGCATCTAAACAACATAGTAATATGTTGACTTCATTTTGGCTATTATTAGCAGTGCAGCCCATCTGTATTCACCTCAACATCCCATCCCATCAGTCATTAGGTCAGACCTACACTACACGAACGTACGGCCGACCTCCTTACACACTTGCAGTGGGCGTTGTAAACCGTAACCCAGTGACATCTTACCAATTTGGACAGTGTAGACTAAGCTTTATATTCGAGTGTGGTCGTAGCCTTATATGGAAGGACGGGTTCGTCAAATTACCGATAAATGGGGTATCGGAATATTTGTGGTTTGTTAGGAACAGTTTTGGGTTAGAAAGTAATGTCACTAATGATAAGGAATGCCAATATTATAGTCCGCCGAAAGTTCTTTTGAACCCCTTATAAGTTTTAAGACTTTGTCTGTTTCTCGGAGGCATCGTAGCCCCCAAAAGGAGGGACTGATTGTAATGAGAGTTTTTGCATCAGTGAGCTAATATTGTGTTGCATGTGACACATTTTTAAGATAACTTTAGCAATTAAACTTAAGAATCTCTGAAAATAATAGTCGGAGAAACTCAGAGGGCAATTTCGCTATCAACCTCACACATCGACAACTTAGCCAATGTCAGTTTTTTCTTGTGATAAAGAACGACTTTTCAGTAACACCAGTTGATAATATACTGTTGGATACTACTACCCGGCCCAGGAGCGCGGGGGACGCGGTCACTGTAAGGAGGCTGCCGCAGGCGGCGGGTCAGGCTCTTTGGTTTTTTTTTGGTGGTCTATGATTTTTGACAGCGTTGCGTGTGCGCTATCCGTCAGCCGTTCGCTGTAATCTGGTATCTCATTATTCTCTTGTTGATTTCTTTAATTTGATTAGTGATGATTTTGATGTATTCCACTCAGAGCACTGATTTGAACCGCACTTGGACGAACAGCACCTGAGCACTTCCATTAACCGCACTGAAACAAAATTTTGTAACGTGCGGTTCGGTGGAACAATTTATCGTTATTTGTTCCTCTGACTGTAATTTTACTATCATGGTTGATTATTCTTTTTATAATTCATGTGTTATAATTCGTTTATTCTTTTGTTTTCATTCTTTTTATAATATTCTTGTGTTATAATTCGTTTATTCTTTTGTTTTCATTCTTTTTATAATTCTTGTGTTATAATTAGTTTATTCTGTTGTTTTCTAATGCATAACAACTGACTTGGAGCGATAAGAAGTTTTCGCAATACGCAATCGTGGAGAACAATAATTCCTGGGCCCTATTTCACTATGACCACTAATGATTCCTTACTTCGAAACCACGTCAATTGCTTACCTATCACGACATGTATTATTGACGTATTCGTTATGACATAATGAACGAAACCGCGCGAAAAACGCGAAGTTGACGTGGTTGGAACAGTTAAGGGGACTACAGGACCTAAACACAAAAAACGCAAAAGTATATGATCGATTACAGTAAACAAAATCAGAAAAATATATGATATATGCTAGTTAGATAGTGTGTTGAAAACATAATACAACTCATTTGATAAGATAGAAAAAAAATCATAAAGATACCTCTAAAAACTTTCTGTTAACAATACTAATATACCTACCCTAAATACAATCATTCTGATTTTTTGTCAGATTATTCTAAAAGCAACATACTAAAGCACTTGTGTTTTAATTTTTTAGTCCAAACAATAGATTTTTTGTAAATAGATAATTGCTTCATATTTTGCAATAAATTGCCAGCGTTGTGTTATCGCGCTTCTCTTTCTTTTCTATACAGTCCGAGAGTGACCGCGCTTTAGGTCATGTAGTCCCACGCTTGACAACCGTACGTAGTTTGCACGTGGTAACATTACGCGGGGAATAGCAATTACTATACAGAATTGGGGCCCTTATGAGAAGAAGCCTTTGCTCTGCTGTGACAATCATAGACATTATATTCCGCTAGTACAGTCAACAAAAAAGATAAGTATGCAGGCTCGTCGGATATAGTTGAAGTTTAGTAAGACACCGATGGATGTTGTCGACCGAAATTTATTTTGATAAATGTGCTGTTTGATTTCTATTAATAAAATTAAATTTAATTCGACAACATCCTTCGGTTTCTTACTAAACTTCAACTATATCCGATAATCCTGCATACTTATCTTTTTTGTTGACTGTACATTAAGTAAGCGACTAATTAGAAAGTATACAAACACAACAGAGTTTAAGTATGTCGTATTATACATACAATAGCCTAATATTTGTGAGTACAATAAGAATAATTACGTTAGGACCAGTTCGCCCACGTGCTTCTTTATAAGGGGCACTAATATATACCCGGTAGACGTTAGTTATGGGTAAACTGGTATTATGTTATAGTATTTATATATTTAAGTAGGTTTGTGTATGCTTGTTATGATTTTTAGAGAGCAACGGTGGCCCAGTAGCAACGATCCTGACTTACGAGTTGTACGTCGTGGGTTCGAACCCGGGCAAGCGCTTTACTTTGTGTAAATTATTTCATCGCCACTTCTCTTAAAACGGTGAAGGAAAACATCGTGAGGAAACCGGCATGTTCTGGAACCAAAAAATCGAATATATGTGACATCTATCAACTCGCACTAGGCCCGCGTGGTGGATTACGGCTTACTCCCGCTCACACAGAGGACCGCTGTATCCCAGCAGTGGGAACGTTATAGGCAGATTATGTTGTTGTTATGATTTTTTGGATAACTAGCTCTTGGCTTTTTAGTGATACTATGCTACGTGAGCCATGGAACGAGCTATGCTTGGAGTCTCTCTGAAGGATAGAGAAACAAAGTGGTCGGCATAGCTCACAGAATAAGCAAGCTGAAGTGGCCGACCATATTAGCCGTAGAACCGATGACCGTTGGGGTAGAAGTGTCGGATCGGCAAACGTAAGGAGGACGCGCTCAGGCTAGGTGGAGCGACGATCTGCACAGGGTGGCTGGTAGCAGCTGGATGAGAGTTGCCGAGAAAGAGAGAAAAGAAGAGGAAGCCTATGTCCAGCAGTGGACTATTGTAGGCTGATGATGACGTAAGTAATCTTAGCAATATCAGTACCTGAACTGCGTAGCACACTTTCAATTACAATTCGATGGATTTTGAAGGAAATTTCAAATCCAATGCTTTGCATATGCAAGCGTTAGATACTTGCAAACCATTAGTCTAAGTACTTAAAAACTTGTTGAAACTAAATCAAATATTATCTTTTGTCAACCAATATAAACCAGACCTGGCCATCAATTTCTTCACCACAAAGTATCAATCACAATATCTTAAGATATGTCGTCAATTGTTTTAAGACCCATTGTCTGGACCGGTCCAGTTACTGGGTTAATCAGTGGTCTGACAGCCAACTTAGGAGATAGCAGGACACCTATTGTCTACGTGCGTGATGCTTTAGACCTTGAAACGGTGGTCAGAAGTGGAAGGACTGGTTTACCGAAGAGTTGTCGTCTGGATAATTGTTATTGTGTATTGGTGTTTAGATTGCTAATGCAATATGCTACTTGCCATCAACGGTAGGTACCTACCTATATGTTTTTAATTGATTGATCTACTAAATTTTTGTTAATAGTAGTTGCAAGGGCTTTTGGCTAAGTAATATCAGCCGCACGGGTCGATCGTTCAGGTTAAGCTACGCTTGCCGCGGTTGGTCCGTGGATGGGTGACCATCTTTACATACCAAGACCCCTCCGTGCCTCGGAAAGCACGTTAAGCCGTTGGTCCCGGCTGTCATTCGTGGATCTTTGACAGTCGTTACGGGTATTTAGAAGCCCGAAAGTCTGACAACCAGTCTTACCAAGGGGTATCGTATTACCCAGTAACTGGGTTGTGGAGGTCAGACAGGCAGTCGCTCCATGTAAAATACGGGTATTCAGCTGCATCCGGTTAGACTGGAAGCCGACCCCAACATAGTTGGGAAAAGGCTAGGCAGATGATGAGTAGTTGCAAGAAGAAAGAAGGGATAAGTTGGTTTACTGGTAACACGATACCCTTTGGTAAAACTGCACCATAATTTTGCATAACACATTTTCGATCACAATCTGAATCATGAAGGAATCTAATCCATTGCTTCATATGTTCGAAAAATTTGTTCAACAACGTGCTTAAATAACGCAATGAATGTTATTGAACTGTCAAAATGAAACACATTGCTACTGATATGGTGTGTAATGCAATTACCCCGCAGATGCGTTGACTGATCTTGGAGATAAGAGTTGAAATGTGTCACAAGCCTATATTAAATTAAAGCCATTGTTACTGATAGTGTGTTACGCGATTACCCCGCTAGGTTGTCAGATTTTTGCGCTTCTGACTACCCGTAACGACAGTCAAAAGATCTACTGACTAACGGATGACAGCCGGGACCAACGGCTTAAGGCCTACGCCCATTGGCGGCACGGCACGGCAAGGAATTTTTATGCGACAAATAGAAATATAATGTAGCTTAACAGCATGACAATAAAATTGAAATTTCAATGACACGGCATGTCTAAGGATATCCTAGTTTTGTTTTTGCACCTACGATGATTATCATTGAAATTTCAATTTTATTATATAACAATTAAGTTAGATTTTTATTCGTCGCATAAAAATCCCTTGCCGTGCCGTGCCGACAGTGGGCGCAGGCGCTTAAAGTGCTTTCGGAGGCACGGAGGGCTCTCGACATTATAATGAATGGTCACCCATTCACGAACCGACCGCGGCAAGCGTACCTTAACCTTCTATCGACACGTGCCGCTGTTATTATTTATCCAATTGTAGCAATATGCTAATAGTGCAGAATACCTATTTAATATTCTTGACTATAATGACTGCCAATTAACGAGCAATCCGCCATGTTGAAATGCTAAAATTTTTAATATCGAATATGTAGATAAGTGGAATCTATGTCCTAAGAAGAGTTAGAGGTTAGTAAAGTCAGGGAAATGAAGTATAACAAATTGATCATCAAATGGAATCGTCATTCTTTGAAAGTTGTATGAAATAACTTAATCAACTCGGCCTATCGCAGTTCACTGCTGCATATAGGCCTCTCCTAGGCTACGCCAGATTACCCAGTCTTCCGCATCCAGTCTGTCCCAGCCACCTTTTTAAGGTCGTCAGTCCATCTAGCTGGGGGGCGTCCCACACTACACTTGCCAAGACTCGTCTGCTCCACCGGCCATCGGTCATTCAACAGCATGGCCAGCCCACTGCCACTTTAACTAGCTTACTTTGCAAGCTATGCCATGACATCAAAAAAAAAAATCAGACCTCAGGAACTAAATGTATCTAAATCAATCGTCCGTTATTGCAAATACATCAAAAACTATTTCATCATGCAAGACTGTTCTACTATTCTTACAATTTCCGCGGCACTAAAACTGGTTCTACCAAAATATCTTATCCGTTATCAATTTAAGAATGATCTCAACTATCAAAGTAAGACAGTAGTATCATAATTATAATTACACACAAACATGCAAGAATCTCACGCCTCCAATTGTAGGCTTCCTTTAATATGTAACCCAATTATGTTAAATGCTTCCGTATATGTGACGTCATGAGAGGGTCCGTGGCTAAATAATAACAGCCGCACAGATCGATCGATCAGGTTAAGCTACGCTTGCCGCGCTTGGTCTGTGGATGGGTGACCATCTTTGCATACCGAGACCCCTCCGTGCCTCGGAAAGCACGTTAAGCCGTTGGTCCCGGCTGTCATTCGTGGATCTTTGACAGTCGTTACGGGTAGTCAGAAGCCCGAAAATCTGACAACCAGTCTTACCAAGGGGTATCGTATTACCCAGTCACTGGGTTGTGGAGGTCAGATAGGCAGTCGCTCCATGTAAAATACTGGTATTCAGCTGCATCTGGTTAGACTGGAAGCCGACCCCAACATAGTTGGGAAAAGGCTAGGCAGATGATGATATGTGACGTCATGAGATGCTGCATTGGCATCAGTAAGAAAACATCGTGTTATGGGTCATGACTCATGGCAAAGAAGACCCAAGGGCCTTGAAAATCGCTTTCAAAGCGTTTCGTATTTCTATAACGACTCAATAGGATTGACATAAGCTTTACAGTAGATTATCCAATACAGTTTTGACTTTTCTATCATCGTTAACGCTGATAGACTGTCACTTTGTCTACGCCCTAGCTTCGTCTTCTTCGTCTATGACTAGGTTTTGCCATGGTTTCACTCGTATCCTAAGGGAAGTACTTCGTGTATCTGGTTTAAAAACATATTTTATGACTCAAAGACATGGTCTATTTGTGTGCCAAATCAAATCAAACTAAGTACCCTCTATATTTTTTATTTTCCAACATTATTATATGCCTAGCATTCGCCCAACAATGTTGAGGTCAGTTTGCACTTTTACATACTAGACTAACCAGATCAAATCGAAAATCAATATTTAATATTATCATATTGTGTATGCAGGAATAACGAACCTTTTCTTTACGTCGAAAATGACGAATACTACGACTTCTATTTTAGGCATGATATATGAACTAGTGCCAAATAAGGCTTCCCCAGTTTTTATAAAACAACGATAATCGTGATAAGACGTGAGAATCTTCAAAAGCTTCCGTATCAGTAACTTGTATGACGTCATAAGAGGTTGCAGTATTACGATCACCAACTTATGTGGTCAGTTTTCCTTTAGTCGTGACCAGAATACAAATCGGCAGAAATGTTGCTGCTGCCAATTCAAGTTGTTTTACTTGAAGTAAGATTAAAGTTTGCCAACTTTGACTATTTGATCGTTTCAAACCAGCCTGCATTTCTTGGTATGCATATGGTATGCAGCATTATCTTCTTCTTAAAATGAGAAGGAACGAGCATTAATCACCGCGCTTGCTCGCTGTGTGTTGATGATTTTAGACCTTTCAATCTAAAGTAAAATCATTTAAAGTAAAGTAAAGTAAAATCATTTATTTCATAATTCAGAATTACAATATAATCTCTAGGTTTCCTTCCAGAGTGCAAGTCAACAATGTCGAAGATTAACTTGGAAAGAAGTTTATGAACTTAAAAGACAAGCAATTATGTAAAAGTCAAATACAGACGCCAGCACATCAAGCTACTACAATCTGTCAAATTTCTTTAATAGAATTTCAACATTATCGCTAAAACATAAGCTTCAAAGTTGATTGGGAAAATTTGACAGTTTCGGGTAGCTTGATGTACCTAATTGAAATAAATGCATTGAGCATTTCATTGAGCAGGGTTTCATTTTTTGTCTATACATTTTAAGACTTTTGTAATCTTACACTTATGTATAAACAGCCATTCATGTTTATTGTATGCCTACCACAGTGTTGAATTCGTGTCTATGTATTACTTTAGATAAATAAACAATTATTATTATTCCAATTAGTAAAACCAATTACAGGCACTTTTGAATTGTCGAGGAGTCGGTCAGTCAAAAAAATGAAGCTGTCTCATTCCAAAGTGTAGTAGGTTCCTATAGAGAACAAAGGATAAGAAACTCCAAGTCATATCGGTGCTCAGCTTGCTTTAAGTTTTTAATTTCCTTATCCTTTTCCAATTAAATACTAATGAAGTTAAAGCCTTTATCCAGCTACCCAATAATAGTCTCTAATATTTTATAGTTGAGTCTATAGCCCACAATAATCGAACTTTGTTTTTCAACAGAAATAAATTACCTCCTAATAAGTCCTCCCATTATCTGCCTTTCAACAAAATCCACGAACTAATGGCATAGGCGTGACCCCTCTTAACTAAAACAGCTTCTAAAATAACCCAATTACTATAATCGCTTCCGTATAACTAATAACATAGAACATGACGTCATCTGACATCTGATGCTACAGTGTTGCCAGTAAAATAATTTAAAAAAGTTTTAGTCATGTGTTCGATTTTAGCAATAAGGTTTTGAACATCACGCATTTTGTCGACGCGGAAACTAAGGAGTTTGTACAAAAAAAGTTACTTAATAATGATTATTATTTGTAGTGTGAAAAAAGATGATAGGTACTAGGTAGTCATAAGTTTGAAGGTTAATATGGGCCGTTTTGTTCGGTGTTTTTACTAAGTAATTGATACGTAATTGTTATTGATGAAGCGGTTTTTCTTCTTCCCCATAGTAGTAAACGACAAATTGGGATTGCAAGATTTTTTTTCGTATGCCTGTAAGACAGGCAAAAAATATGTATCTAACCCATAGTAAGCTATGGGTTACATATTTTTTAATCAATGACGATTTAGGGACAAAAACACTGTAAATTATTATCAATGCTAAAAACATTTTATTTTAAATGTTAAGTACCTTCGTAAGCATCAATTGTGTTCATAATTATTTTTAACCGACTGCTAATAACATTAGGTATAAGAGACAAAGTTTCTTTAATAAACCCTTAAGAGCGTTTACAACGTACGGCATTTCATACAAACTTTTAAGCCCTTGTTTTGTAATGTAATGTAATGTATTTTTTTTGTTTTTTTTTTTTGTTTTGTATGTATTTTTTTATTTTTTTCGAAATGAATGAACCGATTTTAATGAAACTTCGTACGTGTAAGCAGGATACAAAGGTCTAAAAAGTTAGTAAAAAACATTTTCGAAATGTCTTCTTTAAAAAAAGATAACTGGAAATAGCTGTTTCTATGGAAAATTTAAAATCGGTCTAATTTGGCTGTAACACAATTTTTCGAAAATGTTTTTACTAACTTTTTAGACCTTTGTATCCTGCTTATGCGTATGAAGTTTCATTATAATCGGTTCAATCACTTCGACAAACAAGGGCTTGAAAGTTTGTATGAAATGACGTACGTCGTAAACGCTCTTAATGTAAAGAGAATATTAAAATACCAAACTCTTGAAACATGAGTTTTGACGAAACTTCAAGAGAATTCGGTTATCATGGTACAGACGCCAGCACATCAAGCTACCCGAAACTGTAAAATTTTCTCAATCAACTTTGAACCTTAAACGATAGTGATAAAGTTGAAAATCTTTTAAAGAAATTTGACAGATTGTAGTAGCTTGATGTGCTGGGCGTCTGTACAACGAAATATTGTCAAAATTGTGGCGCTTCTTCCACAAAAGCCATTAATGTAGAGTTGAAGTTGATAATTCGGTTTAAAAATAATTTTCCTCACCTAGCAACAAGTTGCTTTATGCTTTGTACCACATATTTGAATACATGACTAATTCTCAGAGACCGTGTAATCCATAATCAAGAATCTAGATCGATTGTCTATGATATCACAGAAAATTAGCCATATTTATGCCTAGATTAGACGGCATGGAATGCATTGTGTGATAATAATGATACTATTATGTACTATGAAGTAAGATCAGAATTCCATTGAGGCTCATAGCGTAACTAATACCCACGGTTATTGTATTTTAATAGTTTTTTTTTTTTATAAGTTCGTATTATTAAATAAATTATTATTATAAAAATATTTTTCCGTACACGTGTATTTAGATCTCAGAAACGTCATTGGAGTTATATTATAAAGGGTCATTGTCAAGTCGCCATTGTTTTGTTGCGAAATAACAGCTACAAAGATTTAAATGTAAGACTTGCCCTCATTGTACTTATGTTGCGCGAAAAAGTCTCCATACTGAGACGAGTGTGCTCGCATAATATACTGCATACCAAAAATCATATCTATCATGATACGATTTTTGTTATGAATGACGAGACAATAACGAGACCCTATTTTAGACACAGTCGGGCGAATCTGACGATTTAAATCTTTGCCGAAATAGAGATAAGTAGTCGAAATAGGGATGGTGCTAAGTCTCATATATTTTTTTCACATTTTCGCACTGGAACAATTACCTATTAGCTATTCCACTTTATAATACGGTGAACATAGTAGTTTAAATATTTCAGGAAAAAATTAGATTCTCAAAATTAAATACTTACAGAAGGAAGTGTAGTTTTCCCCTTTGTCAATTTATTCAAATATATACATATATATTGTATATGCAAAAGCTGCAATAAACAAAAATCTCCAAGGAAAACACTTGATAAAACAATCAGAATTCAAAAACACTTTTTTATAAACAAAAGCGAGGTGATGCAATTATATTGTGTGAAGGCCAGAGTTTAAGTAGTCAATAGTTAGGAGCATCATTCCTTAAATCACGACTCGACAATCAAGGAGTAGGAAGTACTATTAATATAATTATCAACATAAATAAAAATATGTTTTTTTTTCAACACAGAATATTATACGGTAGTAGGTTTTGGTTTTTTCACGGATACTGAATAAAAAGAATGTAGCGGCTGCCGTTTTTGGATCTTTGACAGTTGCTACAGGTCTTCTGAAGCCTGAAAGTCTGACAACCAGTCTTACCAAGAGATATCGTATTACCCAATAACTGGGTTGTGGAGCTCAGATAGGCAGTCGGTCCATGTAACATACTGATATTCTAGCTGCATCCGGTTAGACTGGAAGCCAACCCCAACATCGGGAAAAGTCTAGGCAGATGATGATGACTGAATAAAAATAATGTTATAAGACGGCTCAGAAAGTGGCGCCGCCTCGTTTTGCTACGAAGTTACTGGAATCACCAAAGAGGTTGGATGGGTGAAACTGACTGGTGACCGTCACTCTAGCAGAGTGTTGTATCGATGGTTGCGTGGCGGCTGTCTTCTGATGACAGAGATGATGTCAGGGGAGTCACTGCGCTCAAAGCGATTTCATTAAGACTTACTGACTTTATACAGTAATGTTTGTAAAACAGTAAAAGACAAAACAGTAACTTTTAATGATTGAACATACTATTTACTAAAAAAAAGGTTAAATGCTCTGTGGCTGCGCTGTCGTACCACGTCAACGACGAACTGCTAATTACTTTTCTTTGTCTAAGTATAATTCACTATGACCACTTAACGATTCCTTACTTCGAAACGACGTCAATTCCTTAGTTAATCACGACATCAGCTATTAAATTAATGTATTCTCTATGACACAATGGCGTAGTTTGAACTGTCAAAATACATGTTGTCCATAAGTTGGACATTTCGATCCCTTGCCGTTAACAAGACACGGTATTGACGTAAGATTTCGCGGGGAATAATACAGAATTTGGGCCCTGATGATATTGAAGCTGCTGTACGATTAATATGATGACCACTTCTGGCAACGGCTAGCCTGCGCCGTTATATAATTTGATTTTTGTTTTCAAACCGAAGGGCGTTTTGAAGAAGAATTTGTGATAGCTCACACACATAATGTAATTGCTAGGTTAGACAGTCAACGTCCGTGTGATGTCACCATGAAGCCGAAGAGGAGCCATCTTTTTTATGTGATAGGCTGGCGAAGCCGACAAAGGCTCGACTAATGGAAAGTGTCACTTTTACTGCGAAGGGAATGCCTATGTCTTGATGAAAAGTGTCATTGTATTTGCAATTTACAGTGCGGGTTGGTGGATGACACATGCTTTCGTTTTTGGTTCTAGGACAAGCCAGACGATGTTTGCAAAACATCGTGAGGGTACGACGAAATTCAATACACAAAGTAAAGTGCCTGTTTGGCTTCGAACCCACGACCTGCAACTCGTAATTCGGGGCCGATACCACTGAGCCAGCACTCCTCTGTGTGACACAAATTGCCTGCCATGTAGGTAAATATTTTTACAAATAAAATATTTCATATGATTATGAAAGCGTCACCTTAATAAGTCACCCAACGCCACGCCAACTTTTCACTACTACAAAGAAAAGCGTAAACAAACTAGTTAGTAGGAACCGGAACCACGGCCGCTGCCTACCCACTAAACAATGGGAGCAACGTTCCACCATTACTATAGAAATGGAAAACTATAACTTTCACTTCAAAATACTTTCGTTCAAAGAAACGTAATCTTTGACGTTCCAGCGCGTGGAAATGGAAACAAGATTTAAACCACGTTTTCGAAGAAAAATATTAATTGTTATGTATATTTTTTACAGCAGCGTTCGTTTTATTTGGCCAGAACTAGTAGGCACACACAAACGGGCAGCTACCAAAACAGACACTGATTTTCTATAATTTTTCATACATTTCAGATAGCTAAAACTTTTACAACACGCATAACTAAAGTGTATGAAACCCAAAAATCTGATTATTCTATCAGTTTTCAGTCAGAAAGCACAAACTCTCAGAAAAATCCAATATTTCGAGCAGTGTTTTGAAGCCGTCCACGTCGCATTATCGAATAGATAAACTCCGGTTAAGATACCTCAAAAACCGGGTACCCGGCTGTCAATTCCTGGTTAAGCTATGTAACGAGCGACATTCAACCAGTTACACAAGAAACTGCTTAATAAAGAAGCCGTCAGCCCACGATATATTTTTGCCAATTTGTTACCATTTTATGAATGTTACCAGTTTTCTCGGAACCCATTTTGAATGAATTGTCTGTCTGTCCTTTTGTTCGATATTTATGGCCCTTCGGAGTCCCAGTAACTTAAACTTGATTGACAACTTAAAATTGAGCAATAGTGGAGCTGAAGCCCTTGTTGAAAACGAAAGGAAGTAAAGTAACTGGAAATGATGTTAAGTTGTTTTTAAGTTATAGATTGGCAAACCGGTTGAAAGCCTACTTGGTCCTTCTTCTGTTCTATCTGCATGAATTATGAGAATAGATCGTGCGCTTATAACAAGCCAGTCAGCAAGATGGTAGCGACTTACTGCCCAGGGCACTACCGAAGTTAGCACCTCTCGTAAAGATTACTGCGCCTTAACCTAAGGCCTACCTAATGAAAAGTTTTTTACTGCTGACAATAGGTATAACACAAGGGGTTAGCAGCACCCTAATTGCGTAACACAATATCAGTTTCAATCATTTTTTGGATATTGCTAATCCATTGCTTCATATGTTCGAAAAATTTGTCTGCTCAACAAAGCAAAAAACGAAATGAATGTTGTTGAACTGTCAAGATGAAACACATTGCTACTGACTGATATGGTGTGTTACGCAATTACCCCGCAGATGCGTTGACTGATCTTGGAGATAAGAGTTGAAATGTGTCACAAGTACATAAAACGATACTATCGTCATCGTCATTAACGGAGGCTCTCTTTTAAAGCAGTATTCCAAATAAACTAGTAGATTTTTTCCAAATAATATTAAGTATTTTTATTGGGTATTAAGGTCAGTGACTGAATAGATGATACCACGATACGCTCCATAACAGGAATTACCGATGTGGGCAATAAATCAGATAGGCTGAAGTAGTCTTGGTTGTACCATGTAGGCAGGATGCATCGAGACAGATAGGCCAGAGTCGTCACGCAGTTGGTGCCAGAAGACGGGTGACGCGTTGTCACCGAGGGGGCGAAGGAAACACTCGCGTGATGACTTAGATGCGTTCACGGGAGAATGGCCGGGGAAGCCAACACACAAAGAAGAGTGGAAAGTCATTGGGGAGACCTTTGCCGAGCAGTGAGACAATACAGGTTGATAGAAAAGAAAGTATTCAGGTAATAATATTCTATCTACGAGTATGTAAGCCGGATCGAATCAATCAATCCACCAATCCTCATCAAATGTTATGCCAACCAAGAATCAAACCAACTAGGCCTGTAGGTCAAACAACCGACAATAAATCACAAACAAACCAACATAATATTAATAACATTTGTAATAACAAAAATAAACAATAGTCCACCCTAGTGGGCGTTTGATCCGCTCAAGGATAAACGTATGGAACAGACAAATTGATTGATGTATCGAAATGTATGATGATGAATGATGGATGAACATGCGAATGATCTCATTTGGCCTTAACCATTGTCTAATAATGAGAAATATTATTTCCAATGTGGTAAAAAATTAAATAGTCACTGGGTTTAATTTTGGGGATCGATATGGGTATCGCGAATTGGATAACTTATTAAGTTATTAAGATAGACAAAAGATTTTGGAGGATTCCATAGCCTTGAATATGTATTATTTGAAGGCTGAAAAGGATACTCGGCTAACCCGACCACAAATTAATTTAAACATAAGGTTCTCCGGAAATGTGTTGTAGCCTGTAGGTCAATTAGATCTTCATTAAATTGGTGGTTTAAAAGAGGATAAAAAAGTAGTCCTGAATATTTTGTGCATCAAATACAAGAACTTAATGTTTTTCAAGTAAAAAAATCTGACGACACTTGAGAATATGCTACTGAAGAACCGACGTCTGTTAGATCACACGAGTCCTTGATTGGAGATCAAGAATCGGCAAACGTAGCATGGAACACAGATGAACCGAGGACATAAGAAATCGTTAGAGGTATATGGATTCGGAAGGTGGAGAACTATGAGTTGTGGCGCAACTTTTAAGAAGACAATGCCCAGCGGTTAACTGCGATAGGCTGATTTAATTAAAATATGCTACGTAAAACACACTAGCAGGTTAAAGTTTCGAATTTAGTGGACCTTCGGTTTCCTAGCTTCCATTTATTATAATAGCAGTCATGAAAATCTGACATTTTCACAAGTATTTTTGACATTAAGGTGACAAAAAAACACACTGTGTTTGGACAACTCACTGTCTGGCCGTTCACCGCTTTCTTGGGAATTCAAACCAAATATACCGTCATTTTCTTCGTACTAAATTTTCTAGTCAATTTCCATAACCGTCGATTTAAATTCTTAGAAACACATAATTGCCTTGCCTACCCCACATGTTTATATACTTGGTTGTTACTTATATTGATTATATCGCAAAACGAATCAATAGGTTCAATTTTATGTTATAACCTTCACAATAACTCATGTATGTTGATAAGAATGAACAAAAAGATGGTTTCATATCGATGATTGAAATCTAAAGCGTGTCCATTCGTCGTGTTATGCCAAATGATTGCAAAATAATTGTTTAGTTTCTTTTTTGTACGTGTGTGTATGTGGTTTAAAGTACCCATTATGCTTTGATATAGTACTTACGCGGAGGAATATTTCGAAGTCATATATTAGTTTTTTAATTGTTTTAGGGCTGAATTTTCAATCGACCGATAATTTTTATTTGTGGAATAAAATTGACTTCTGACGGTTTTTGTATGGAAGAACTGTCAAAAACTCGAAATTATTCTTTCGATAAAGTTATCTGGCATGGGAAAAATCAGCACTAAATCAAGTTAGCATATTATATATTTTTTATTTTTTGATTCGGGAGGTATTTTATTTATGTACAGTTCATTTTAATTTTGAATAAATATACTCATGTATTGCCCTTCTGTATATTTTTTTAAATAAATGTCTAGTTATTGTCCCAGACTGCATACAAATATCAAAAATTAATTCGTCCTGCTCTGGGGTTGTACTTTGTAGTAATTCGAAAATATTGCCGATATCAAACGCTTCACCTATGGCTTATTTATGTCTTCAATTCGGCATCTTTCACTCCTCGAAGTTAAACGACCACACAATGAAATAAAATTTTAAAATTAATTCATTACTGAACCGATCCAACGATGTTGAATTGTGACATTCGGCATCTTTCACTCGTGCACCAAATGATCGAAAAGTAATTGATATGAGCAAATGAACGTTCATTAATACGTATTTTTGTCGGTGTCGAGTGAATGTACTGACACAAAAACGAACCTTCACTCGAGTGAAGCGTCTAATATCAGCTTTAGTCCACTTCCAAAATGTTTCTATATATTTTCAGTGGTTTAGGCTGTACTAGACGTAAGTGATTATTTTAAAGTCAAATCTCGTAATTTTCAAAAGTCATTTATTCAAATTAGGCTGAGAATTAGCACTTTTCGAACGTCAAAATTACATAAGACAGTCCCCCAAAACGCCCGCCCTTCACCACTGCCTAGTACTTTTGCCGGGAAGAAGAAGTGGCGCAACAAACTCCCCAGCAGTCATTCATCAATATACGTGATCTTGTGGTGCGCCGGCCCCAAATAAATTGTGATAAGGGCAGGAGAATGATGATGCTGTGATCTTATAGTGGAGACAGAACCTGGGGGTCAAGTCCCTAAGCACAATGTCCGTATTTTCCTTTCCGTTTCCTTCTCCGTATCACCTATGCACATAACATTAGTTTGGGCTCCAATCTACGAATGAATGACAACGCGATTTGACAGCTGTCCCTACTCTAGAGGATTAATCCAGTTTGATACCCTGAGCCCCCCTCCACCCCTCCCTCCTCGATCCCCTGCTAGTTCGTCTTCTGTTTTAAACTTTGTCTTATCCACTTTATGCTAGGTTACTCTTTTTGACAGGTAAGTACAGTCAAGAGAAAATAAACGTTTCATGTTTTACAAAGGTGGTTTCGCCCGTCCGAAAAATTGAATTAGTCACTCGTTTTAACGGTCCCCTACTTTCAGATGGACCCGTATCTTCAACGAAGATACGTAGTAGACCACCCTGGTTTGTTAGTGCAAAACTCGCTTACGTTGCAATAAAAGCAAAGTCTTTTGAAGAGAAAAACCCTTATTTTACAATTAAACAAACTACGAAAGACTCAACACCTTCAAGCCATATGAAGCAACAAATCCTTACTCAAAACACCGAACATCGGTAGCAAAAGGTCATAAGTAGACACCACCTTTCCATGATTTACGACCTTATAGATTCACAACAACGAGATAATTTCGCATGAATTGACTCTCTTATCGTAAATGTCATCATTCTTATTCGTTTGAAGATTTATTTGTTGATGTAACGGTGAAAGCCTAATATAGTAGCTGTTTTATACTAAAATAGGAATGGTGATTTGTAAACAAAGATCTTTTTAAGATGGCTGCCTTAAATGGAAAGTGCTTTAGGCATTTTAACGAGCCTTATTGGTGAAGAATGTTTGTTTTCCACTTTACACTTTTTCAAGGCTTCAAAAGCATGGAAAAAGCGTCCTTTTGACTGCTAATAACATACTATATTTTCGACTGCCAAGTGTGATGGTTATGGCATTGCTTATATGTTTTTTTTTTTAATAGTGGGCTAACTGTATCCATGAATTTAGCATTATGATTGTAGACCCCCATTCTAGCGTAGAAAATTTTCATTATAAAAAAAAGGAGGACGCAAAGGCTCGCGAAAGATGGAAGGAATGGAGGGAGCCCTTTGCCCAGTAGAGGGACAGAGTAGGCTAGAAAAAAGAAATTTGTTCCTTACATTTTGACCGCGTAAAATTAGCTGTTTCATAGTAAAGTGTAATAATACCTATACTTTTCTATGAAACAGCAGATTTTTCTTGATAACCGACGAAAAATTTCTACGCTAGAATGCTACGTCTGAAATGCTGAATTCACGGTTACATTTTGCGCACTATTTTTTTTCCTTTATGACCACATGAAATATATATGTATGTCCATGTTCCTTTTAGCAGTTATTTGAAAACATGTTTAATAAAAGATATTTGTGTGGACTGGTCCGAGAGGTGTGGCTTTGAAAATTTGGATTTCGTTTTGATGTTTTGATTTAAATAAATAAATACCTACCAGCATAAGCTACTAGAAACTTTTGTGTTTCAAACATGTTTTGTATATTCTGACGTTATTTATTTCCTGAATGAATAACTTCTTAAAATAAATTATTTGTTCTTGTTTTTTTAGATTTTGTATATTTTTGCAAGAATTAAATACCGGTCGTCCGGCGGCGAGATGGGCGGACGACATTGTTACCATCGCGGTTAGAACCTGGATGAGGCTGACACAGAAACGTGGGGCCACAAGAAAAGAGAGGCCTAGGCCTAGGTGGTTGAAGTCGGACTGTGGATGACGATGATGATGATGAAGAAATTTATAAGTCTGTTTCTTCGATAGGTTTTCCACACATTGCAGTGGTTTAATTAGCAGTACCTACTGAAATAAAGTCCTGCAGACCGAGTTTGGACCATGGCGACCAATCACAAGCGGAGGCTGGCCATCAACGCGGGAGATATTATAGTGCTCTTCCCTCACTCTAATTCCGTCCGACACGATCGAAGATAGATCAGCAGGCGCAGGACCAAGGCACGGGGATATCACACCGCCAACTTTCAAACTCCAGGCTGTTACTAAGAAATTCCCAATGAAAAAACCCAATAACACTTTGCCCGACCCGGGAATCGAACCCAGGACCCCACGCTCAGCAGTCGCGCTTGCGACCACGAGACCAACGGGGCAGTCAATTAGCAATAGCGTATTAACAAAAGCAGGAAGCCATCTTAATCATTCAATTATGTATGTAGGTACCTATCTACATACTGTCTTCCTTCGTTAGTTTACAAAACACATACGTCATCGTCATGAGCTATACTATAGATTATTTGAGAAACAATCGTCTTAGTACATGACGAACAATGTATGTGTATACCTTGAAATTACATAACTGCCGGAGAGTTTACCCTGCACTCTTTTATAAACAAACAACGACGCATCGCCCACTTAGATATGCTTTGACAATGTGCAGTGATAGCAGAAGTATCAAAGTCCCTCTAATATTCCATTTGAATGTATAATCAGCCTATAATATTCCCACTGCTGGGACACAGGCCTCCTTTCGGTGAGAGGGAGTGGGCTGTTATTCACTATGCGGGCCAAAAATGACCTGTTTTTGAAAAATAAGTCCTTACTTTAGCTGGACCTTCTGCAACCCACTGGCCAGTGCCAACGTAAAGGTACATTACAACACAGTTATGTCACAGCACGACGGACAAGACGTGATATCAGTATTAGATTGAAGTCAATAAAATGATCGGATGCTCACTGCCTCTTGGACAACCTCGTTATTGGACTCACTTGAAATTATGTTGCTATTATCCTTATGTAAGGATTAATTGGGACGTGGACTTGGTTTTATTCTCCGTTTTTACTGAATTATGTTACACTGAAAAGGAACCTCGATGGTTTAGCAGTCTCAAGCGCTATTGCTACGAAGCTGCAAGCTGCAAGAGCTCTCGGTACGGTACCGTCCAAGACACGGGCGAAGTTGGACATTATATGTGTCCGTGTGCGTGTGTGTGTTAAGTGCTGACGCTACTCGTCTTCACGCACACATTCACAGCCTGTTTGTACACTTGGTTACCACAGTAAAGCGCGCGTCGGTTTGTGAGATAAAATACTAGGCTCTTAAATCCTTCCCTATCCTACGGGCACGTCTTCCCTACCATTACCGCGCCCCCCGGTCTTTTCCTTGATATGCAATGGTCGCTGTAGCACCATGAACATGAGGCTACAGGAGCTAGTGCGAATCTTGGGGTTCATTCTATTCATCGAGTCTTGTTTAACCACGCGTCTCGTGGTTTATTTATTCATAGTATAAAAGATAGGGAACTACTCTAACTCTTTGCTGGTATCAGTATCTCCACGACTATAGATTTTTTCTCAAAGTATATTACTTACTTCAGCTAGGCAGTTGCTGATTTATCATAGCAAGGCTACAACCCTTTAATGAAGCTCATTTACTTAATAATCATTTGATTACCACTAATCACAATCACAAGCAAATTCTTATACAATAATCTTAACAATTTATCCATCCATTGTAAAATTACTTACATTACACAAATTACCTTCTTTAGTCGGCGAATACACAGAATACCCGGTACAGGTGCCTTATTAGTCGATTCGCACGAATTTACTCGCCCGAAAAGGGTGAATCGTCACTTTTAAATAATATTATTTTTTCTATATGCGAGTCGACAACTCCAAAAATATGTATTAGGCAATTGGCATATTCTGAATTTTCTGAAATAAAATATAGAAAAAAGGACACTAGCGCACAGAAGTGATAAGAGTTAAATATTACGTTTTTTTTTTTTTTTTGCTATCCTGTTTTGTGTCCCACTGCTGGCCAAAGGCTTCCCTTGTTCAGGTTTCAATCTTAACAGATCGACGCAGAAAAAAAAAACTAATCCAACGATATACACTTGAGAGCAATAAAATCGCACACCTTGACTTTTTTTGTTAAGGCAGTTTTTTTTCACGAATCTGAATAAGCATTTTAAAAAACACACACACTAATTGAAAGTCTACCTCATTACCTTTCTAATGATATCAAATACAGTGTAAAAAATACCCATAAGAGGTTTTACGGCACAAAACCCAACAAACGGGTAAAATTACCCAATTTCGCTTAAGAAATAATGAAAATCAAACTCAAAATTCTTGATCAAATTGTTTATTAATAAGGTGTATTCCCTCCCCTAGCCTTAATTACAGCTCTTAATCGGTTTTTCATGGAACGTATTAATTTTACCATGAAATCTTGTGGTATAGCGTTCCACTCCTCTTCAATGGCAAGGTGAAGCTCTCGGAGGTGCGTAGGAGCAGGGCTTCTTGCTCAAAATTTTCTTTTTAGCTCATCCCTGACATGCTCAATCGGATTGAGATCATGACTACGAGCTGGCCACTCCATCGCGGTGATTCCAACGTCTTCCATGTAGTCGCAAACTGTCCTAGCGACATGCGGTCTGGCGTTGTCCTGCATTAGGAGAAAATCTTCTCCCATAAGCCACGCAAGCGGCCTCACATGTCCTTCGAGCACTTCTTCGACGTATCGTGCAGCCGTCAAACCTCTCGATCTCGGGCCGGTATTCGCCCCAGTGATGAATACAATGTCAGTTTTAGTGTCCAACATTATGCCACCCCAAAACATACACGATCCACCGCCAAAAGCGACACGTTCGCTTATGCAGCATCGTGAAAATCGCTTTGATGACCTTCTGTAGACCCTAGAGCGTCCATCATGACCATGTAATGTCATTCTGCACTCATCAGAGAACGTAACAGAGCGCCATTGGTCATATGTCCAATTTAAATGTTCCCTGGCAAATTGTAGTCGGGCTTGTCGGTGAGCTGTGGTCAATTTGGGACCATTTGCTGGGCGATGTGAAATCAGTTCTGCTTCACCAAGTCTTGTTCTGACTGTCCACCGACTTATAGTGACATTGCGAACTTCTCGAAGCTCTTGTCCCAGTTGAACCGCATTCAGTTGCCGATTTCTTAAAGACCTCGACACAAAAGCGGTCATCACGCTCTGATGTTCTGTGTCACCGGCCAGATCCTGGTCGCCGAATGTAGCCACCGGTCTCTTGAAACCTCTGGTACACACGACGAACAGAGTAGCGGCTCAAATTTAGTCGTCGAGCAACTTCACTTTGATTATGGCCTGCTTCGAGCAAGGCAATAACTTTAGCGGCTTCTGCGGGCGTGGTATGCATATTTTTCCGTATGCTTTCAGTAGAGATGTTAACACGATGACCCTCGGTATGCAACTGATTAAAAATAAAAAATAAACCGACCCTTTTATACCTGCGGGTAAGGGGTGCAAGTAGTGACAATGCTAACGGGTGAATTTGGCTAATTTGGTGTACGGCTGGTTTCTGTAAGTTACGTGAAGGTCAATGATTTTAATTTTGTGTTTTTTTTAAGCTAAGCTTGTATTCTTTAATTTTGCCTAATGATTTGTATTCAATATCTTTAGATTTAAGAAAAAAATCAGTAATAAACCAAATTACAAGGGGTGTGCGATTTTATTGCTCTCAAGTGTATTATTATTACAACAAATTTTGGCCCAAATGGCGCTTTAGCATTTTCTCCTTTCCAGTGGCGATATTATTTAAGTGGAGCTTCATCCGTTTCGGGCGAGTAAATTCGTGCGAATCGACTAATAAGTCAGAATACCCGGCGCAGGTGATTAATTGCTAATGTTAACTCATTTACGCTAGTAATTAGCCTGTCTCTTGAATTGATTGGTGGCACTACCGTTAAGGATTCCTTGCATTTCTCTTAGGTATTACGGATAATGCCTAACAGGTGCTTGTCAGTCGGGAGTGAATTTGATTAATGGTATTCGATAACCGAATCCTGAGCTTGACGTCTTGACGGTATGACAAATTGGAAAAAGATTAAAAGGTTTTTTCCGGAATTTAGAATTTACATAATCGGAATATTATGGTAATGTCTGTTGTCGGTCTGTGTGTGTGGACAGAGGGAAGGGAGGCCTTTGTCCTCAGTGGGACAACACAGGCTTATAATAATAACGGTAATGTCGGTTTTTTGAGTGACGTTAAAAGGTATGCGATCTGGAGTATATTGAGTGTTAGAAACATTAGGATTTCTCCCGTTTTGTGCTAGAAGGACCACACCACCTTGAAGTCCGGCCTATCATCACCGAACTCAATCCGAATTTATTGGAGGCATCCGTACGCCGAGTTCCGGGCTTCCACCTTCCCGCATATCCGGGTTACAACGAGCTCCGCGCCGGGTACATATTTCACCGGTGTGGCCGCGTCGAGCTCACTACGTGTCTTGCGAAACCATAACCGACCGGCACCTTCCCAGGCGTCTGCAGCGTGGCACACCCGCTGCGGTCATCGTCACAACAGGCTGAGATAGGAGAGTACTGTGCTACTCTCAAGGGAATTATCTTGGTAACCATAAACCTACTTACTGAGGCTACTCTTTACGTTCATCATTCTCCTGCCCTTATCCCAATTTATTTGGGGTCGGCGCAACATGTCTTTTTCTTCCATACTTCTCTATTGGACGTCATCTCGGTAGTCACCCCCTTTCTAATCATATCATCATTCATACATTCCATCCATCGTTTTTTTGGTCTTCCCCTACGCTTATAGCCATCGACATTCATAGTCAAAACTCTTCTCACGACATTTTCCTCATTCCTCCGCATCACATGCCCATACCATGACAGCCGATTATTTTATAAATATATTTATCATGTTGACGTGGTATAATTTCGCTCTACCACGTAAACACTATCCATCACACTGGCGAGGTGATAATGCGAGGTGTGGAGGTGTGTGCACCACTGCCTACACCTCTACACCTCCGATGAATGCTAGTACCAAAAATAAAAAAAAATCAAGTCATTTATTCAAACTAGGCTGAGAATCAGCACTTTTCGAACGTCAAAATTACAAAAGACAGTCCCCTAAAACGCCCGCCCTTCGCCACTTCCTAGTGCTTTCGCTGGGGAGAAGAAATGGCGGAACAAACTCCCCAGCAGCACAGCTGTATGTTCAGATAGAAAATAATTGATTTTATACAACACTATGTATGAAAAGTAATTAACGTTACAGGACACAGAACATTAAATTAAAATATTTGCCATAGGTTAGCTAGCCACCCCAATATACCAACAATTAATAAAATAAACATTATACCTACGTACTCAAGCAAAAAAAAAATTATTAATAATTAAAAATACCTACCTAGGCGTGATGCTTTGATGATATGTAAGTCAATCAATCTGCCTAGACTTTTCCCAGCTAAATTGGGGTCGGCTTCCAGTGTAACTGGATGCAGCTGAATACCAGTATTTTACATGGAGCGATTGCCTACCTGAACTCCACAACCCAATTACTGGGTAATACGATACCCCTTGGAAAGACTGACGACCCGTAACGACTGTCAAAGATCCACTAATGACAGCCGGGACTAACTGCTTAACGTGCTTTTCGAGACACGAAATGGTCTTGGTATGTAGGAAAGATGGTCACCCAACCACGGACCAACCGCGACAAGCGTTGTTATTACTTAGCCACGAGTCCCTTTGATGATATTGATATGTAAGTAAATCAGGAAGAAATAGTAGTTCAACGCGAAACCATAAAAAAACACCGTTAAGTGTAGAAAATAATAGGTCACCTACATCAAAAGTAGATTGCGGTCAAGTGCTTAAAATCGTCACTTTCACATGTGCCGATAAATAATATAAACATTCTTATCAGTGTAAAATCAGGCTATCTATCACTCAATTGGAAACTCGTGCCCCGTTTGATACGCTGTCGGACAATATAATGCACTGTCGATTTTTATTTTACTGGACTGTGACGAATTAAAATTGAATTGTCCGAATGGTTGATAATGAAGTATATGGGGTTTATGGATCACGCGATTTTTTAATTTAACGTTTTTAACGGCTTTGTCTGCTATTTTGTAGTGTTTGAACCTAGATAGGTGTGTCATCATTTATCGATCACTTAGATTCCCGTTCAAAAATAAAAATCTAGTTTTTAATATTTTTGTTTATAAAGTTTTTTAATTACCTTTTTAAATGTCATGGCGGACATAAAATCTAGATTAAGCACCTATTTATCAATACTTAAACTTAAAATATAAACTAGGCAAATGAAATTCGCTATCAGAAAGCGGTGTTAGGCATAAGCCAGTATAAAAATATAGGAAACTGTATTATGATTTTAATCTTACAACCACATTCAAATCCGTTTGTCCTTTGTATGTTTGTTATGCTCTCACGCTAAAACGGCTGCACGGATTTGGATGAAATTTGGTACATGGGTAGACCTCGAGACTTATGCGGGTGAAACCGGGGAGCACAGCTTAGTAATTAATAAAAGCAGGTATTTCACAAAGGCTCTAAAAGGTGTAGCACATGTCAAGGTAAAACGTAATTTAAGACAGAACTATAAAATAATAATTTCACAACAACTTTCTACATATTTTTGACACTCAAAGGTTTATAGTTCTATAGTTCAAAAGCTTTTCGGAACAACTGGTCGCACCACAGTTGCTCAACCGTCGCAATTATCCTCAATAAGAACAAAAATTAAGTTTATTTATAGTGAAACACCTGTTAATTCCGCTGACCGATCGAGCCTTAATTGCGTTTTTTTTGCAACGGTTGTGCAATAATTGCTGTCAGAATTTAATTGTGTTATAATGTTTCTATTATATCGGTTTCTGTACGGTTGTTAGCTGTCATTATTTACGTTATAGAAGGGGTGGATTAAAATAACCTTCACGTGTGGCGATATTTTAATGTACCTAGGTAGGTGTTTACATTAAAATATCGCTACACAAGTAATAGCAGAGTTGGCTGGACAGGGGGCGCCACACGTAGGTACCTTTTGCTGACAGGCTTAAATTTTGATTTTATCAAATCATGAGCTATCCGCTCATCAGCACGAGCGAGAAGAGTACTAGAGTAGAGTAGCGATTGAACGAAGCATCTATTCTAGTTAGTAAAATAATTAATTACTAGTAGGTCTTAATCCTACTATTCCTACTAAAATTATAAATGCGAAAGTTTGTGAGGATGTTTGTTACTCTTTCACGCAAAAACTAATGAACGGATTTTGATGAAACTTTACAGTAATATAGCTTATATATCAGAATAACACATAGGATACTTTTTATCCCGATATTCTCACGGGATCGACATTTAAGCGGGTGAAACCGCGGGGCGCAGCTAGTAACTTCTAAGATTAATAAGCTTGTGCTACTAGTGGGTTCACGTTTAAAGTAGCTCTTTAAGTTTCTGTTCTCCAAATGACTTCTTCTTCTGCCTTTGTCCCGTGTTAATTGGCATCAGTACTGTAGAGTGTATTGCCTATTTGGTGCTACATACAACATCCGCTAGTCGTTTAATAGATGGCACAAATACGAGACATTAATTTATGTAAAGCAAAAAAAAAAAAAAAAAAACTGCAGGCGTCAGATATGGCTTTCCACTTTAGCCCTGGATCGAAAGAACTGGAAGTCATGGGGAGAGGCCTTTGCCCAACAGTGGGATGATGCAGGCTAACAGTAACAGTAACAGATATGGCTGATAAGCCAAGGGACAAGAGAAAAATGAATTAAACGTAGAATGACGATTTCTATGGATAATTATTGAACTTATACGACAAACTTGTTTATTGATTCCTAACGGTTATTTTTTTCTTTCATTCTCCCGTCTAAGCCATAATTTAGACCATGTACTTTACTTTATATGGGGAGACCATTATGAAAACATCCATGAAAATTTATCTGTCACTCGAAAACTTGAAATTGAATACAATAACCTCATACTCAGTAAACGCACTAGATCAACCGAAAAAACAAGTGAAAACGTACCAAAAAACCGGTACATCACACCAGTATCTAATCTAAAAAAACGGTAACCGTAAATCAAAAACCGTCTAGCCACAAAATAGGCGCACTATCGATACTTTATAATTAAATTCTCACTCAGTTTATTTTTAACTGAAGTAGGTCAAGTTGTACGTGACTGAGTGGTTAAAGTTAACCTGATGGTGTTGGTTAGATAGTTGTTAGATAGATGTAGGGAAGGAAGCGAGATTTTGATGAGTTTGGGTGAATATTTTTAGCAGAGTTTTTTTTTTAATTTTTTTCACCTAGGAAGTTGCATATATGTACTGTGACGAGTCCGCGTATCACAGTCAGTTTCCCTCAGTCGTCAGTTTATATAATTCGCCAGTTTCGTTGATTAGTCAGTTTCACTGATTCGTTAGTTTTACCGATCAGACAGTTGCGTTAACTCGACAGTTTCCAGTTTCACGGTACCGGGAGGAATAAAATCAAACTACGGTTTATCTCGTACGTATCTTCAATAATCACACTAATATTATAAAGACGAAAGTTTGTGTGTGAGGTAGTTGTGACCCTGGATTAACATATAGGCTAATTTTTATCCTGATATTCTCATGGAATCGAAACTTATATGGGTGAAACCGCGGGGCGCAGCTAGTTATTCCTATAAATTCTTGCGTAATTTTACAACTTAAGATTTTTGCTTGTCAGTCTAATCTCTTCTAATTATAAATCTTTGTTGCATGTAAGCACCAAATAGGCCATAGTCTCTATAGTACACACGACTACACAGCAAGCTATACAGTTCCAGTTTTAGCTGTCCTCTCATTGTATAGATTTTACAATTCGTACAATCAGAAGTCAGCTTATACTGGTTATGTATAGCTCGATGTGTAGCCGTGCGTACTTACAAATTAAATCTAAGTATTTGGTACTTATCGCAACACCATGTTGGCATGACAATTTCGCAACTTCAACCTTCTATGTCTAAACTTGCTTGGACATAAACAAGTATTTAAACTAACAGGTATTTTCTATCCTTGCTAACCCCGACATTTTGACCCGACAGACATACATAAATCATAATATCAGCCTATTGTTGTCCCAATGCACGGTAAAGGCCTATTCTCACACAGAGAAGCCACGAGCAATGATCACCACGCTTGCTCAAGGCAGATACAGATATATTAACAACCAACCACATAATCCTCCAGCAGGCTTAGCATCACGCTTTCTATGTCTACGAAGAATATACATAGCTCTTTCTATACAAAGTGGCATTTCGTTTCTCCATTTTTGACATCGCGCCGTAGAAATCCTTCTACAATCTGTCATTTTGTCTTTCGTTTCTAACGATCTTTGTCTAGGTCCTCTTTTATGTAGACTATTTCAGAAGAAAGTTTTCTATCTCAACTGTCAAAATTACACTGACAACTGACAGTTGTCTAAGAGATTTTGTAATCGCCATCGCCATGCTGAAGACCGTAGAAAACTTCTTACTCGACGGCCACAAAGTATATAATACGGTTATCTACAAAATCATGATTTTACAGAAGAGCGTTTTGAACACAAAACTGTGATAATTAATAGTAGAACAAAGCTATCTTCTCCTATTCTACATCATTTAGTTAATAGGGCAAATGCCCTATAAAAAAAAAACAAATACGGTACTTCGACACTTTGAGAAAAATTGTTGTAGTAGTCTTTACATACGTATCAGCCTAGCTTTCCGAGGCACGGAAGGGTCTTGGTATGTAAAGATGGTCACCCATCCACAGACCAACCGCGGCAAGCGTAGCTTAACCTGATCGATCGACCTGTGCGGCTGTTATTATTTAGCCATGAATCCGAATTATGTAAGAGTGAATTTTGTAAAAAGTGCAGTTGACTCTTTCTACTTTGCTGCCGTCGTACTGTCTACACGAAACGTCATCTTTGTCTATTCTTCCGTCGACAAAACCCGTTTCTATGGTGGTCATGCTACGCGTGCAGACCGTATGATAGACCGTGAGATCTCAACGGAGACGAGCCTTCGGGAGACATAGTACGCAAGCGTAACAACCATGTGCAACCAGCAGGGCAATTGCGTAACACATTATCAATCGGAATCGGTTTCATTTTGACTGTTCAACAACATTCATTGCGTCGTTTACGTGATGAGCAGACACATTTTTCGAACTTATGAAGCAATGGATTAGCAATTTGCTTCAAAATTATTCAGATTCCGATTGATAGTGTGTTACGCAATTAGGGTGCAGATACATATAGGGTGACTGGTAGGTAATTAGTGACCGATTCTTAAACACGTGATTGTACTCATGATAACAAACAACTTTTACTATGGGACCAAACCTGAAATCGCGAAAAAAAAATCAGCTGTTCCCTACATTTTGACGAGTTATACGTGCATAAATGTAGGGAACAGCTAATTTTTTTCGCGATTTCAGGTTTGGTCCCATAGTAAAAGTTGTTTGTTATCATGAGTACAATCGCATGTTTAGGTATTGGTCACTAACCAGTCACCCTATAATTATATATGTTGAATCCAGGTACAGCCGCGGACAATGGCAGTCGACCACTTTTCACCCTTAGGTATGCCCTTGCTAATAAGGTTGAAAAGTGGTCCACCGCCAGTGTCCGCGATGGTACATAGGATCGTGATCAGACATACTTAGAGACATACATTGTGTAAGATATACAGTAGCGGGCACAGAATTGGAATACAGGTAAACGAGAGAATTAGCTCCTTTAACTTCTACTCAGTTTATTGTTGCTCTGAACTAAGGAAATACTGAGCAGTTCCTCGGCCAGTATGTATCAAGAAGACGTCTGAACGATCACTGTCGCTCTATGTCCTATACCGTACCGCCATACCGTACTCAATCCCAGACTCCGCACAACGCTTAACAAAGGCGCCTGTGTCTCATTTTAAATGCATATTTTTAAAGATACATAAAAACCAACATGATACACCAACGACACACACACATACATTTTCAACCTGTGGAAACATTAATTCCCACTGCTGGGACTCCCCTTAGGGAATGGGTCAATTCTCCATATTTACCGTACCCGACGGTACGGGTTGGTAACTTGGCCTAACATAAGTAGCAAGGATCCAGGCATGCGAATTCTTCAGGACTATTGATCTATTCGTTCAGTTGCTATGGTGAACCGGGAATTTATGAAAGCAGGTCGTGTCAGGAACAAGCATTCCCGAAGAACTGATGTTATAGGCTTGTTTTTTTGTTTGGGTTGTAAATAAAATTATTTTGTAAATAAATGAACAAACAAGTTTATTGGCTATCAATTTGGCTATATTACCAATACAAGGCAAAGGCCTCTATAATACAGAACATTTTATTGTATGGACGTTTGACTGTATATCGAGACCGTTTCGTGCCTCAGGGAATTCCCTATAACAGTAATTACAGAAATGTAAACATACTACTGGCTACTAGTCTATTTTAGTAGGTATTAGTAGGTTCAAAATAGAAGAATAATTTTGCCTGAATTTTGAACACATAGGCACCTCTTAAACAAAAGCATATCAATGCTGTTTGAAAAGGGAAAAGGTATGTTGGATTGGAAGTTCTCACCTTGTACATGAACTTTCTCATATTCTCATACAGTGCCTACAGATATGACAGCAGAAGACGAGTCATTCATGCAAACATCCCCAACAATCAGTGGCTAAACTTTTTAAAACCTCAGGTGTGAATTCATTTTCACGCATGTTCGCATTTCAAAGTGTATCAAATGCGCCACACAAGTCATAAATATCAAACACTCAAATTGGGGCGCGCAAGTTGGAGCCGATATGAACGTTATCTGTGCTCGTAAACTACCAAATGACCTAATTGGAAGACGATATATGTTTTCGATTGCGACGAACTACATAAAATCAGATTGGGTCATGATAAAAAACTTGATGAAATATCGATACCACAAGAAATAATAATATGAGCTGAGCAGTTTCACCACGCAAAGGTCTAGGAGAAATATTTAAAGTTGATGGTCAAGGAAGAAGAAGAAATAATGAGTATAGTTAAGGATACTAAAGAATGAAGTCAGGACTAAATTGTTGAAAAGAAACTACAAAAAGTATAACACGAGATAATTCCAGAAGATCGAGGATTAGATGTAGTGTCAAACTACCTACATATGCGTGCCTACAAATGAACAATTGGAAGAAATCACAGAGAACTTTCATGTGCTGGTTAAATTAAATTAAGTACCTACAGTTCAGCGAACTGTTGAAGGCATGTTCCATGGTTGCCAATTAAATACTTAGTAGGCATCCTATAAAGGAAAACTGACAAGAAGCTCTATAGAATTTAATTACTACATAAAACTGCAAATTATATCATCGACTCAACCTTGGATTTTGCTAATAAAAACAAATGAGTACGTAGGCGTTAATACTTCGCCCAATCAAGTGATTCATTCTTACAATCAATTCAAAAGATTAAGAAGCACACACAATATTGACAAAAATCTCATAAATATTACCTTCTATAACCACTTGCAATGACACAAATCTCAAATACAGAAACCACAGACAAGGTAAAATCAATCCTATAGATGAAGCAATAAAGGCTACTGTAGCTGAAGACAAAGCTGCAGTTAAACTTAAAACACTAGAGAATAAAGTGAAGGATCCAAAGCGTTTGGCCTTTGAACTAAGTAGGTATCTAATAATATAATATTATTTCCGTACAACGACGCACCTACCACGGTATCAAAAATCGATACTAAGTGGATTTGTTTAAAGCTAAATGGTTATTATACCTTGTGATGTTAAACAAAGCCTTCAAAGGAAAATCCTTAAAATGTACAGTTTTAAAGCAAGTCAAGAAAACAGCAGAGGAGGTAATCAATTCGACAGTAGGAACAAGGGTGGCCCAGTGGTAACGGCCGCGACTTACGAATTGTAGGTCCGAACCCTGACAGGCGCTTTACATATTTCATCACTACTGTTCATAAAACTGTAAAAGAAAACATCGTGAAGAAACCGGCATGTCCGAGAATCAAAAATTCATGCTTCTTTGAGTGCGAATGCCTGGTAGATCCACTGAAGTCACAAGAGCAATTGCTGTGTGGTCCGATAGGATCTCCAGGTCTGGCATAGTGATATTCTGAGTAGCAACCTCCCAATCAGAGGGGTAATTGCGTAACACACTAATGCTTAGGCTTTAATTTTGACAGTTCAGCAACATTAATTGCGTTACTTACGTTGTTGAGCAGACAAATTTTTCAAACACACGAAGCAATGAATTAGCAATATCCTTGAAAATCATTCAGATTTTGATTGAAAGTAGGGTGCTGGTTGATCTAGTGAAGTCGCAAGAGCAACTGCTGTGTGGAGTCCGATAGGATCTCCAAGTATGGCAATGTTATTCTCAGTATCAACCTCCCAATCTGGATTCATGCCCGATTAATGGCAACAGGCTTGCCCACAATTACATGGGACTCAAACAAAACTGGCGAAAAGTAGTTGTACTTTTCCACCTCTGCATACCCTTTGGGGATGCAGGCGTGATGTAACATTCAAAGGAACTTCCTTAAAGGCATTGTTTCCCTAAAGCAAGTAAAGGACACAGACCATATTGCACGTTGATGCATGCTTGCTGTCTGTTAGGTCAGGTCAATTCAAAGGCTCTTTCCTCAAAAGGCCATTCCAGACGTTGCCTTACATTGTTGCACTTACATCATTCTGTACCACGATGTCTTTAACTTTAAAGAGAGCACGATCTGTGTGTTTGAAAAAGGAAAGCGCCATTTTGTTTGAAAATTTAAACTAATATTGACATTATTATCGTTGATAATTAATATTGTTAAAAACTAGACTTTGAAGATGTGCGTACAGAATTAAAGTAATTTATAATTAAATCTGGGGAATCTAATTTGGAATAAGTAGCACCCTAATTCTCTAACACACTTTCAATCAAAATCTGAATTATTTTGAAGGATATTGCTAATCCATTGCTTTATTTGTTCGTAAAAATTGTCTGCTCAACAACTTAAATAACGCACTTAATGTTGTTGAAATGTCAAAATGAAAGCCATTGCTACTGTTTGTGTGTTACGCAATTACCCCGCGGGATTTTAAAAATACTATTTTAGGAGTTTTAGCAGAACTACAAGGATTAAAGTATATCTAATGATTATTCTATATTTATGTCTGTAATTTATATGGTGTACATAATAAAGAGTATTCTATTCTATTCTATGAACCAATAACCGTGGAGTTTCTTGCCGGTTCTTCTCCATAGGAAACGACCAATTGGAACCGTGCACCTAGCTTCTGACGTTTCATAAGTGCCCATGTCGGTTTATGTGAAATAAAATATTTTGATTTTGAATAAAAGCACTAGACGTTTGATTTGATTCATTTGTTGAATTTAATATAAAGTTAAATTTGAAAAATATATTTTTTTGGAAGCAGCATAATTTTCGAGGTAAGTTATCTCCTGCCGCAAAACTTCTGCGTATTTTACGATTTAATCATAGTTCTCGTCATAAGCCTAAAGATAATGAAACGTCCAACCTCTGAGTCATCTCATCAGATTTGCAATCATTACAAAATTCCTTTTGGTAACTGTCGAAAATTCTAGAAACTTTCTAGCGTCTATCGTTGATTGATCGATTGTAATATCTAATCACTTGCTTAGAATGCTTTCAGCGTATTGTTTTGTTGCAGATTAGAGTTTACGATTGGCCTAAAATAAAGTGTTATCACTAAGTGACTTCCTTATGATAACCTTGATCCTTGTTCATAGTGTTTATATAATTTGTACCATATGCAACGGTTTCTTCTCATGTATTGATGGAACGAGCCTGCTACATTTTTGAGTCGGTCCGTATAATATATATTTTAACGAATCCTTTTTCTCATCGATTGTAGCGTTTCATAGTGTCAGAGAAGTTATTTGACTAGAAATACTCAGTATAGAGGTATAAATGGTGAACCAGAAATACTAAGCTGTCTTATCACGGATTACGGATATAATTATTATGTAAACACACGAGACATATTACACTTATAATGCTAATAAGGGCTGGTTCGAGGTGGCGCGGGAATAAAAAATCTGTTGAGAAGGAGGCCTTTGCTCAATAGTGGGACAGTATAGGCTAACGAAAAAAAATTTGTTAAGTAAATTGTACCTGCCGTAACGCTGTGAATCACCTGAATCTACGAATGCAGAATAATTCCAAATATCCCTAATGATTCCTATATTGAAACCTCAATGACGCCATTACAGACCTCAGTCATCTTGACCTCAAAGATTCTAGGTAGATTCGTGACTGAAAAATGTTAGTCATTCTAGTATATTGTTTTTAAATACGGATATTGGATTAGCATAAAAAGATGAGGTGTTTAACATGCCTAAGATAAGAACAAATGAGTATATTATGATGTGGGAAGCGTGAGGTCGTGCAAATAGTACTGACATGACTTGGGTCAAGTACTAATATATGTTTCTTAGTAAAAAAAAACGAATTCGTATAATTTTGCCGACGTAAAAGATGATGGGGTGACTAATAATGAGTAGGGTGATAAAAAAAAAAACTTTTTTACAAAAAGTGGCACTCCGGGAGTGCCGATAGAAGTGAAAACTTGAACAATTACGTGTGTATTTTTTGAATCGTCATTTATAAACAAAACACAAACAGAATACTTCGCCATCACTCACTGACATATCGGAAATACATTAAAACCGAGTACATCCCCAGGACAGCCAAACACATCCGAATGTAGCGCGGTGTCGGTAACAGTGTCGCGAGTTCAATGGTTTTTCTCCATCTCAAAAAATGCCCAACGCGTCTAAAGAAGTTTTCACTTCAAAAAATCGAATTCTAATAATTTTGCCGAAGTCAAAGATGATGGAGTGACTAATAATAATGAATGGGGAGATCAAGAAAAATTGGCAAAATAGCAAAGAAAAATGTGGATTTTTCTTCGCTTCGCTGTTTTGCCATTACCATTTTAAAATGTAATTGGTAGATGGTACAGCGATAGATAGACTAGATATGGTTAAGACAGAGATTAAAACAGAAGAAGATGTAGCAGGGGATTCAGAGGGGTGGAGGGGGGGGGGGGTTCAGGGGATCAGACCGGAATAAATCGAATAAACATATTTTGTTAGGTGAGAAAAGGAGAACAGTAGAGACATAAAGGAAGTCATGACTATTAATATTCTTTCTAGAAAGAGGAATCTAAAAATTTGGCGATAATACATGGGGTGAATACGGTGTCAGAGGACTTAGTAGTTGAGGAAAACGTCTGGGCGTGATGATTTCCAGAAAAAGAGATACAAAATTGGTTTGTCTTCAGTTTAAAAAAGTAAGGCAGTTATCTCACTTCTATAATGTAATTTAAAATAACAATTAAAATGAATAATATAATTATAATTACATAAGAATCATGCCGCTGTAATCCAAAACGGAAACCGTTACATCCTCTCTCAAATCTCCGCAAAATTCATTTAAATTACAAATAACCCGTAAAGTTCATTTCGAAGTACCGTTTATGTAAAACAATGAAAATTGCTATGTATATCATTAGGTATATGAATATGCATGGCTCTGCCTTGACCGATATGACCGACTTCCTCGTTCTAACAATTGTTCTGAACGAGCATTATTTTAAGACTAGCTTCTGCCCATGACTTCGTCCGCGAGACATTTCTTTTTTCCGCGACCCACCCCGTCGCATCATCATCTGCCTAGCCTTTTCCCAACTATGTTGGGGTCGGCTTCCAGTTTAACCGGATACAGCTGAATACCAGTATTTTACATGGAGCGACTGCCTATCTGACCTCCACAACCCAGTTACTGGGTAATACGATACCCCTTGGTAAGACTGGTTGTCAGCTTTTCGGACTTCTGACGACCCGTAACGATTGTCAAAGATCCACGAATGACAGCCGGGACCAATGGCTTAACGTGCCACCCCGTCGCATCACATCGCCATTTTACTTCGTTGTCACTTATCGTTCTTTCTGTTTTTTTTTTCGTTTTTGCTCGGCTCCTAGGGGTTCTAGTGTGATGTAAAGTGGCCTATAGCCTTACTCAAGAATTGGGCTATCAAATGCAAAAAGATTTTTTCAATTCCGACTGGTAGTTCCCTCGAATAGCGCGTTCAAACAAACTCTTCAGCTTTATTATTAGTACCTATAGATCAGACAGATATAGATTCATGCTCTTTCAAATTTGTAGCTTCATCAAGAACTAAAGTTGTTTTGCTAAGTGCTTTAATTGTTTTTTGGTCACGGTACCTGCATGTTTTTTGTATAGTTCAAGGACCCATGTATTTTTCTGGTAGGAACTGATTGCGTGTTTTAGCAAGTTCAAGATCATTCTTCTCGTTCTCGTTATGGCGTGCATCTGGTGCAGGAGGAGCAGTGGTGGCCCAGTGGTATCGACCCAGACTTACGGTCGTGGGTTCATTTCAAACCCAGGCAGGCGCTTTGCTTTGTGTAAATTATTTCATCACCACTGCTCTGAAAACGGTGAAGGAAAACATCGTGAGGAAACTGGCATGTCCTAGAACCAAAAATTCGAAGACATGTGACATCGACCAACCCGCACTGAGCCCGCGTGGTAGATTACACGCCACACCCACTCCAAGAGAGAAGGCCTGTGTCCCTGCAGTGGGAACATTATAGGCTGATTATGGTGCATGTGGTGCTAATTCTTCGCTTTATGCAGTATCAATATGTATGTCAAGTACATAGTTATTATGTAGGTACAAGCTAGTACAAGCTAATCTTGGATGTATCACTATTAAAAGTGAAGGAAAACATGAAACTTGACGATTAGAACTTAAAACAAACTACAAGCCATTGCGGTGATCAATGCTTGATTATTTTTCTTGGTCTTATCAACAGCAGAGAACTCTTAAATGACTGTTGTTCAGTACTGAATAAAGTACAGACGCCAGCACATCAAGCTACTACAATATATCAAGATTTTTAACTACATCATATATATCGCTAAAGTATAAGGTTCTAAGTTGATTGGGAAAATTTGACAGTTTCGGGTAGCTTGATGTGCTGGCTGTCTGTACCAGGCATAACTTATATATCTCTTAGTTGGCTGTGACAACATCACTATGAATAAAATTGTCTTTTTCTCTCTAGACTCTGCGATTTGATTCAGTGTGTCTACTAGGCCAAACCCGCGAAATGACTCCGTTTTTATTACATATACAAACGTAATGTGTGAAGTTTTTGGTTTAGGTTAACAAAACAATGTCTAACTGTTACGATCTGCGCACCTCATTAGGGTAATTGGCTAAGCTATTATACTATGTCATGGTTCTAGGTTTAGCTCGGTTCGATGAAGATTTTTCTGGAATTGGCGTTTGTGAAGATAATTCAGCGTTTGGGATATTTATGGTAGCAATTTGGAAATATATAATTAATAAGGTGGAGTTCTTCTAACTTGAGTTTGTTTCGCCATTTCTTCTCAGTAGTCAGATAGGAAATTTCGACTCCATCTATCTTTTTATTTATTATATCGTTCATATCATATCGTCGCTAATCTAACTAAGTGACGTAACTGATTCGAAGCATATTTTACAGTACAGTATTACTACTATTGTTATCGTGTTAATATTGTTTTAATAATAAATACTTATTTTAACTGATACGTCACTTCGTGAGATCTTTGTTTTTATTTTGTTCGGAATAAATGATCAGATATCAGATTCGACTTGGAAAATGTATCAAATTAGGTACTATAGTTAGGTCGGCTTAGTCCAAAATGTCAGATACGTCAGTTAGATTAGCGACGATATTTACAGAATAAACAATTTCATTAAGGGCTGATTTTTCAACAATCAGATAACTTTTATGCGAAGAATAATTATGACAGCATGACATATTTCCATATATGCTGTCAAACAGCCCATATTTAGGCTGATTTTTCGAACGCCAGATAATTTTATCCGAGGAATAATTTTGATAATTTTACAGTTCTTCCATGCAAAATCTGTCCGACGTTAATTATATTCTACGATTAAAAATTATCTGTCAATATAAATATCGGCCCTTAATTTAATATCACCCAATTTATTAATGAGGAAGGAGCCACACGGGTCAATCGATCAGGTTAAGCTACGCTTGCCGCAGTCGGTCCGTGGATGGGTGACCATCTTTACATGCTGAGACCCCTCCTTGCCTCGGAAAGCACGCGTTGCTCCCATCTGTAATTTGTCGGTCTTGAAAGTCTTTACGTGTCTGTCGTCAGAAGTCCGAAAGCCTGACAACCAGTCATACCAAGGGGTATCGTATTACCCAGTAACTGAGTTGTGGAGGTCAGAAAGGCAGTCACTTAATATAAAATATTGGTGTTCAGCATCCGGTTAGACTGGAAGCCGACCCAACATTGTGCGGAAAAGGCTAATAATGATGCCTAGTCCCTTATTTCCAAATCAAATCGTTTCATTTACTATTAATTTACTATTAGCAAGGCCAAGTTATCCTTTGAAAATACTATTAATGTTCAATTTCACGACCAATCCAACTGCGTAATCAAAACCGTATTCAATTAATCACATCAGCGGGTCATTGTCAATTCAATTACGATTCATTTATAATAATTATATGCTTTCTACCCAATTTTTCAATATCCATAGATAACTAAGGAGGTCAAACTGTTAAAGCATTTCTGTTGAATCGATTAGGTCACAAAACTGGTTTTTATAGGTATTTATTGTAATTGAAATAAATGAAAAATGGAAATCTGTAATTGTTTATTCTTTATATTATTTTTAATAAGTATTTAGTGCATGGAGGGGTCCGTGGCTAAATAATAACAGCCGCACAGGTCGATCGATCAGGTTAAGCTACGCTTGCCGCGGTTGGTCTGTGGATGGGTGACCATCTTTACATACTGAGACTCCTCCGTGCCTCGGAAAGCACGTTAAGCCGTTGGTCCCGGCTGTCATTCGTGGATCTTTGACAGTCGTTACGGGTAGTCAGAAGCCCGAAAGTGTGACAACCAGTCTTACCAAAGGGTATCGTATTACCCTGTAACTGGGTTGTGGAGGTCAGATAGGCAGTCGCTCCATGTAAAATACTGGTATTCAGCTGCATCCGGTTGGACTGGAAGCCCACCCCAACATAGTTGGGAAAAGGCTAGGCAGATGATGAAGTATTTAGTGAATGATAAGGTGACGATGGTGGCGTGCAGTTTGAGAGGCCTATGTCCAGCAGTGGACTGCTATAGGCTGATGATGATGAAGGTGACGACCAATGTTTTTGATAGATAGGGTAATAAACGAGTAAAACAGAGAGTGACGGAAGAAAGGATATCATTCACAGTGAAAAGTTGGGTGAAGTGAGCTGTCAATAGTCATCAGGTGGAATGACAGGTCACTGCACCAAAAATTTCACGGTTAAATGTTTACGAATAGATCAGCTAACATCTGATGTCATTTTATAAATTATCCAACTAATTTTTGAAGCATAATATTGTTACTATTTGAAGAACATGTTTACAAACAAGTTTTTGTTTATTTACTGTTGAATAATCACAAGAGGGATTCGTTATTATTAGTATAAATTATGTCACTATCAAAACAAACAGCTTCCGTACACACATTTTTGTATTGAAAGTTCAACAACAACCATTGCGTTATTTACATTATTGAGAAGACAAATTTTTCGAACATATGAAGCAGTGGATTAGCAATATCCCTCAAAATGATTCAGATTATGAATTACAGTATGTTACGCAATTAGGGTGCTGTGTGGGTAAGGTTGAAATTAAAAACATGCGACAAATCGAAATGGGAGATTGTACTCATCATTACGAACAACTTTTACTATGTGACCAAACCTGAAAACGCGAAAATTAGCTGTTCCCTAAATTTTGACGAGTTATGCGAACATAAATGTAGGGAACACGAACAGCTGATTTTTTTCGCGTTTTCAGGTTTGGTCCCATAGTAAAAGTTGACCATAATGATGAGTACAATCCCCCATTTCGATTTGATCCTGTATAGTGGCCAATTCTTTTACACGAACAACGCAGTGAGTTCTGTCTGACTCAGCACCTTATCACAGCTGCTAACAAGTCAAAGTTTATCTGTGCACTGACCATTGTTCTGTATTCATTATTATCTAACAGGACATGACCGGCGAATAATAATACTATTATCAAAACGCCTTTTATCAGTTTAGTGAATAATATTATAGTTTATTTATTAAGGATAATAGTAATAATATACTCAACCCTTCAGGGAAATAAGCCGTGATGTTATGTAATAATAATATGTTATTATAAATCTTACCTGCTTACCTCATCATCTGCCTAGCCTCTTCCCAACTATGTTGGGGTTGGCTTCCAGGCAACTAGCTTCAACTTTCTGACTAACTGACCGACTATTTGATTTTGACAATTCAAAAGTGCCTGTACATGGTATAATTAAAATAAATGCTTTGAGTTTGAGTCTAACCGGATGCAGCTGAATACCAGTATTTTACGTGGAGCGACTGCGAATCTGACCTCTACAACCCAGTTACTGGGTAATACGATACACCTTAGTATTATAAGACTGGTTGTCAGACATTCGGGCTTCTGACGACCCGCAAATACTGTCAAAGATCCACGAATGACAGCCGAGACGAACGGCTTAACGTGCTTTCTGGGGGCACGGAAATCTGTGCTTACATGTATGTACAGACGCCAGCACATATACTACAATCTGTCCAATTTATTTAATAGATTTTTAATGTTATCGCTAAAGTATAAGGTTCAAAGTTTATTGGGAAAATTTGACAGTTTCGGGTAGCTTGATTTGCTGCCGTCTGTACATATTTTTGCAACACTATCTATTCGTCGATTTTGGATTGTGTTTTTAAGTCTCAGAAGAAAGGACTTTCTTTATGGAATTGAAGGACTCTGCAAATGTTATGTAGCGCTCAAAATTAACTCCTACTTGCGTCTCTTATACAATTCTTTCAAAGATCATAATTATCATCATCATCACTCAATCCATTGATGAACATATGCTTATCCAATCGCACATAATTTAACTTCACCCTCGGCTACTCTCATTCAGCTGCTACCAGCCACTCTACGAAGGTCATCGCTCCACCAGGCTTGAGGGCGTCCTACCTTACGTTTGTCGATTCGCGGTCTCCTCTCAAGAATATATCTACCCCAGCGGCTCGAAGAGAGGAGACCTGTGTACCAGCAGTGGGAACATTATAGGCTGACTATGGTTGTTTCTTATCGAGTTTCTTTAAGAACTCCTTCTGGCACCCCTTTTGCAATCTCCTCAAGGATATAGCATGAAGGTCATGTATGTAATTAAGATATAAAAACTAGACTGTCTTCAGTTATCTGATAAATATTTTTGTATCTTATCGACAACGTTTGTGTTTTTACCTATTTATCCAAGGGCGTTATTATTTACCAAAACAGTTGATATTTTTGACGCTTTTAGTACGATTTTTAAAAGGGTCATGGTCGATTTGAAATTTGATAAAAGTTTTAATATCAGCCTGTAGTAATGTTTCTACTTTAAGGCAAATGCCGCAAGGTACAGACGCCAGCACATCAACCTACTATAATCTGTCAAATTTTAATAGATTTGCAACTTTATCGCTAAAGCATAAGGTTCAAAGTTGATTGGGAAAATTTGCCAGTTTCGGGTAGCTTGATGTGCTGGCGTCTGTATAATGTACGGTAAGTACCTACTACATATTATTATAAAAAAATCCATGTTATTATTTTTTTTTATTTGAAATGGACTTGCTCTTGACTCTAGTCTATTAAGCAAATAAATGATTTCTATTAATTCTTGATCACGCATCGGAAAGTGTGTTGACTGTACATAGATAAAAAATTTTTAGAAATATTGCCTATTACTTAGTTATTCTGTGCTTATTGGTCTAAACTTCAATTCCGAACTTCCTAATTGTATTTTTTTTTTCAACGAGATTTGGCAAATTCTCTATGGACGATTTTTTTAAAACTAATAATTGTATTAGCTGTTTGTTATGGGAACACAGACAGTACCAAAGCCTATTAAATTATTTTAGTTTCAAGTCAAATAATTTGGTCACAAACACCAAATACTATTAGATTTGACGCTACATTTACCGATATCAGTCTTGATCACCCTTTCAAAAACCGGTAAAGCTTGCATGCTGGCAGCCATCACTATCTGTGACGCCACAACTTATCCGACCAATAGCGAGGTGCACCGCATGCAGGTGAAGTTTAAAAACCTCAATAAAAAAATATTATGTGTGACAGATATGACGTCATTTAATGCAAACCGTCAAGGCTAGAGTTCGATATTTCAAGTTTGAAAAAGGAACAACTTTTATGCTGGCCAGTTGAGATTGCAATAAAATCTTTTAATAAAAAGATTGTGTCTGTGTGTTTGATTTTATTTATTTCGTTTTCACTATTTATAGTTTAGAATCACAAGGCAAAGTTTCTTCCTCGAAATACTGAAAGTTTTTCTGAATTTATTATTTATGAGAGCTTCCACCCCGTGAAAGAGGAGATGACTTTCTTTTTTAACGTGATTTTCTTGTCTACCGAAGGCTTGGATAAGAAGTTTCCCTCTTGTATATTTACAAAAGGCTGCCTCCTTATCTAACCTCTTAGGGATGAAAAAAATGTCAAGGACTTCTTTCAGCTTCCTGCAGTTTCCCTAAACACATTGTTTTTTTCTTAGATTTAAAATATATTTTATGTCTAGCTTCTGCTCGCGGCTTCGCCCGTATGGATGTCGCAAATTATCCCACGACAACCGTGCTACCGGGACAAAAAGTAGCCTATGTCCTTCCTCAGGATGCCATCTATCTCCTTGCCAAATTTTATCGAAATCCGTTCAGTGGTATAGGTGTGAAAAGATAACACACAAAGAGAGTTACTTTCGAATTTATAATATTATTATTATTAGTATGGATTCCAGAGAAAAAAATGGCAGTCGGGATGGTTCCACCAAGAAAAAGAAACCGCAATTGGCTAGTGGAAAGGTAATAATTTTACATATAATGTTAATAAGTTTAAATCCTTAATATTAATAAGTTAAAGATTAAGTTCTATATCTAAAGTTGACAGCAATACAAAACAATAATAATAAAGCCATATTCAATTACCAAAACTGGAAAAAAGACAAGCCCATATTGAGAAGTCAGCTTGACAGACATATTAATTGTACCAAGGAGAGCAAAGACGCGAAACGAAACTAGTTTTGTGACCGTCAAAGTTTTATCCGTTCATTTATTTATAGTATTTTATTCAAAGGAAAATGCCCATTTCTCTATTGACCGCGGTTGCGCATCAAAAAATTTTGTATGATACCAAAAATTGGATATAAAAGAGGGGTGATGTCGTACTTTCATAGGAAATAAAAATTATCCATTTATTTTGTGGGGTTTTGTTGTTCTTTGCATTTCTGTTCAGTTTTGAGGTTAGTTACCATCCACCAAAAAAAACAGTATTTTACAACAATACGATTTGAATTCACATAAAACAACAGAAAATAGTTCCAATAAATCAATGAATGATGCCAAATAAATAATATTTCATAGGTAGGTAAAAAAAACCTACATGCAAAATGTAGGTTTTTATAGAAAATAGAAAATGCTTGAACGTACTCTGTGTTCATGATGCCGGAAGGTCGGCGCCAATATTAATCTATGGTCGGCGCCTGCGACCCCTTACTTGTCACAGGAATGCCACAGACACACAAGAGTGCCTCTGAGACTCAAGGCATAGACAAGTAATGAGGTTACGTCTGGCGCGGATTAATATTTTATCGTTATTTCCTAATATTTTACATATTTATTACATCTATTTTATAATTTATTTATTTATTTCGGTAACTGCCCGTGACATCACAGCGGGCCCTATCAGAATACCAGCGTTGTGACATTTATTTTTTAAATGTTGCAACATCATGCTGAGATAGGAGCCTTTTGGCCTCGTATAGGACTTTTTATTTTATTTTTCTTTTTATTACTTTGTTTATATAACTTGGATTTTTTATTTATATTTTTTACTGTGTTTAGATTAGTTTGTGATCATCCTATGCGAGTCGCAATAAATACTTTTTCTTTCTTTCTTTCTTTCTAACATAGGAATGCAATAGTTTTATTGGTCCATATTATCATCATATTCATAAAATATGTTGCCTAAAAACGGAGCCGACCGTGGCGGCTCAACAGACCTAAATCAGCTACTGAGTTACTCGTAGCCCTATTAACTAAAATGTAGGCGTAATACACCTTGCTGCTGACATATCGAGATTTAATTCTTCCCCTTACTAAATACTTGTCCGTTCCCAGTACCAACGGCATGTCAACCTCAATGTCGTTTGCTAGTTCAGTTTCGTATTTTCCGTTCCTACGGACATGCTAACCATAATACGACTCATCATCTGCCTAGCCTTTTCCCAACTAGGTATGTTGGGGTCGGCTTCCAGTCTAAACGGATGCAGCTGAATACCAGTATTTTACATGGAGCGACTGCCTATCTGACCTCCACAACCCAGTTACTGGGTAATACGATACCTCTTGGTAAGACAGGTTATCAGACTTTCGGGCTTCTGAGTTCTGACTACCCGTAACGACTGTCAAAGATCCATGAATGGCAGCCGGGACCAACGGCTTAGCGTGCTTTCTGATCCACGGAGGGTTCTCGGTATGTAAACATGGTCACCCATCCACAGACCAACCGTGGCAAGCGTAGCTTAACCTGATCGATCGACCTGTGTGGGACATATAAAAATAAATAGGTATATCATATTCTGTTAAGAAATTGATCTTAGCATTAGTTTAATTATACATATTGTCACAGACAGGCAAAAGCCACAAACAAAATCAAATCAAACTAAGAAAAGTATAGCTGGTGGTTCTTATCGCATCATCTTCTTCTTGGCGTGTCGATAGCAATCTAAATGGACTGGGCCCAGAATTCAGCTACTTGTTTGCCGCCATCACCAACGTCCATCAGTTCCTGTAACGTGCAGCTGACAGGACACGCAGGACACGATATTAAGTGTCTCATCGTTTGTAGAACAGCACCACATTTACACTCCAAGGCAGAGTCGTCTATGAATCTCCATCTCAGCAGGTTTTCCATGCTTTGGCCAGCCTGGGTCTGGAGGTTACCCAAGGTAACTCATATCCAGGTAGGAGCTCTTCAGCGGGTAGAACGAATGGTTTGGGTAAGGAAGCACTGTCTCGCCACAGCTTCAGTCTTTTTTTGTGATCGTTCGACAGTGAGTGGGACAACACACTTCACCACTTTTCTCATCATGATGCATTTAAATGTATATTTTGAACATAGTTAAACAGCTTCTAGTATTATCTGTAAAACTTAACTGTAAACAACGAAATACAAATAGTGCTGAAAGTCTTCCATTATATCCGTTGCCTCCCCAACTTGACGACGGGGTAGACACAGCTCCCGCAGCGTGACAGTTTTAACGAAATCGTTAGTGATTTACTGCACAGAAGACACGGACCGTAGTCGTGAAAATGTTCTACACAATCCACACCACCCGCACAGAAACAGTACAATCTTGACTGTGCAGGAATCTGAAGATTCAACTGGACACGATGTCAACGCAATGATAAGTTATTTATTAGCACAGCAAACTCAACAACTAACAATACATAAGTAAAAACAAAGATCACTGCGGAGTGCTGGTCGGCCGACATGAGATGTTTGTTTGACAAATTGACAGTGTCTGAGTGACACTTCCCGTGATAGTGTTACCAACAGTTAATCTTAATCCCCCTGACCATAAGTGATTTGTCAACTAAAGAAAGATATTTTAATTAGTAATATATGGACAAATAATAATTAGTCTGAAATAAATGGATTTAATTTAATATTAGTTTAAAGATGTTAATTAATTAAGATGTTAATTAATTAAGATGTTAATAATAAATTACCGAATAGTATAAAAAATTTGACTGTATTACAATTTAAAAGGGCGCTCAATGAAATTTTACTTAGTAAATGTTATTACACTGTTGACAGCTTTATTAATGATGATTCACTTGCTGATTGACATATGTATATGTATTTTACTCTGATTGACATATTATTTTTATGGTTTGACATACTTTTACTCCGTTTGACATTTTCTTTTTTTTTTTTTACTTTAATTTTTAGGATTGACATTTATTTTAATTTTTATTGTATCATGTTCGCAATTTAAGTATGTTAAACTGAAACTGTATGTACACTATTTGCATGCCCATTGGACGGTAAAATGTGGAGAACTTGGTTATAAATATGAAACATCTATGTGTCTTTTACCCATGTTTGCAAAGGAATAAAATGATTTGATTGATTTGATTTGATTTGATTTAAAAAGATATATTACTTTGATTATGTTAATGAAAAATGAATAACGAGGAAACATTATAGAAAAAAAAACACTTTTACACATCAAACATATTTGTTTAAACTAGATGAGAAGGGCGTTTTCTATCTGACAACTCTGAGAAGAAAAGCCAAAAGAAACTCAAAGATCACAGTCTCTTTTAAAGCCCAGACATACTTAATCTTGGTTAGATCATACATGTAAAGACCATGTTAGATAAATGTCTGAAATGTTCTTTTGAGAAAAGAACCACACAGATTGAGTGGACCTGTCCAATCAGTGCACCAGTTGTCAGTAATTGTGCAGCTCAACTCAGAACTTAAGGAGCTCAACGATTTGACGACACCAGAGAAAGGACATTTGGGTAGGCCGTATAAATTACTCCAACTGCCAGATCATGATTAAAACGGAATCAATAACCCAGGAAGAATGTCATAGATGAAATTATTTTTAAAACTCAGCGTCTGTCCTCATACTATCCGTTAAGACCGATTATGGGGAGGTTCTTAAAATTGGCAACACTGATTTTACTAAAATACGCCATTTAAAACAGTATGCAACAAAATCCAATAAATAACTAATTAAATACAAAATATTAACCCCACATACGATTTCGATCAAGTGAACTCAGAAAAGTTAATAAATTATTTTATAATTTATGAGTATATTTTGAAGGCCATACTCTATTGCTTTAAAGCGGTTTTGATCACGGGCAATCTCCTTTAAAATGTTATTGTCAAGTTCGAATACAATGTAATACTAATTGTCTGTTTATTTTTTTTATTAGAATTAAATAGTTGTCTTTTGTTTTAAATGTGGTTTCCAGTAGTTTTATGCAAACAATTAAAAACCATAAATGTCTTGTCAGCTCATTAAAAGATCCTTCTCGTTCCCGAGTTTTTTGCCCGTTCTTCTCTATAGAGATCTATTTTTTGGAATGGGCCACAAGCTTCAACTGACTATTTGATCGACTCTTTAAAGACTCAATTCAGAAGTGCCTGTAAATGGTTTAATTGAAATAAATGCTTTGAGTTCCTAGAAAACGTATTTTACTTTGTCCAAAAACATTGTTAAGGAACTTGATTATTCATAAATTACAGTTGACCTACACTCACTTAATCTATATAAATATTTAATATATGGCTAAATAATAAAGCCGCACAGGTCGATCGATCAGGTTAAGCTGCGCTTGCCGCGGTTGGTATGTGAATGGGTGACCATCTTTACATACCGATGATGTGTGAAACCTTATGTTCTACACTGCCTTTAAAAATGCTGCGATGAAGATGAATCAAATTCGCAAAATATAGTTCCAAGTTTATTATGTTTTTGGATACAGGTTTTTACCGAAACAGAGCAGTGTTCATCATCGCCATACTTGCCAAACAAGTTGGTGATTGTAAAACTAGTATTTTACTGCTAAAGTTGTTTCTAGGCTCAAAAGTTAAAGATATTTTAAAACTATAAACTATAAGACAACCTCTCTTTCTTTGAAAGTTTCTTTGATTATTGCTTCGTAGGTTTAGTGGTCGTAAAGGGGTATTCCTCGAAACGCACCAAATGAAATGTTTACCGATATCATCTATTACGAATCTTTCATGCTCTTCTCTATGTTTCATCCTTGATGCATTTCGAGGAATAAAATTATAATATTTTTATTAATACCTTTTTTTTTCGAGGAATAAATTTGGTGCGTTTCAAAGTTGGTGCGTTTCGAGGAATACACCGTAAAGGGGACTGCTGAGCGTGAAGTTTTAGGTACGTTTTATCCCCAAGTTGGACTAAGTGTTATTTATTTATTATTTTTAGCCCTATGTTGTCCACTGCACGGCACTCCCTTTCTCCTTTCCACTCCTCTCTGTCTTGAGCTAGTATGGAACAATACTGTCTGTGTTATTGGGTTTTTTATTTAAAGAATTATATTTAATGTAACCTTCCTTATAATAGGGGCAACCCTAACGCCACTCAACCTGAATTCGAGCTGCTTCTGAGAATGGAAAAATCCAGTACCACTTTGCCCAACCGGGGAATCGAATCCCAAATCCTCTACTTAGAAGTTAGCGCTTGCGTTCACTACACCAATAAGGCAATCATTGGTTGTTTTAATTTTCGTAGGTACTACTTCACGTTATCAATGCTCATACCTTCAAAGTATATTTTTAATATTACCAGTTAGGTCATTTTTATAAAAAAAAAGTCGTTTTACATTTCGAATGCAGAATATCACTGACTGTCATTTGTTTATTTCATATTTTTCCGTGAACTTGAACACGGCCAGTTCCAAGTTGATTGGTTCTTATATGGCTTGAAGTTGTATCAAGTTTTTACTTATAGGTAGGAAGGTACCTAGATGTCAGTTCACCTTTCAATGGAATATTGGCGTGAAATAAATCTTTCTTTGATCAAATATCGTGGTTTTTATAGTGCTAATAGCTATAAATAATGTCAGTTCTTGACGTAATACATAAAACTTCTATTAGGTAATACTTTAATTAAGTTAAAATGTACCATTATACCTATCCTATCCGGCTATACACTATCAATAAGGATATAAATAGGTTTTCCAACAATTGCCTAGACTAACAAAAGAGATTCAACACAAAAACTATACAGGCCGAAAACTAAAGCCATATTTTTTTACAAACAAAAGTCAAATTCTAGTTTTGAACTTACCAAAACGGCGAAACTTCCTCAGTTTTAAACACAGACACAACACAGAACTTTAAGACACATAAGAAACCACTGGGATTCCTGTCAATGCAATGTTACTTTCTACTTTGGCTCAACAACTTTTAAACACAATTACACTAGAAATTATAACAAAAACGACATTTGAATTACCAATTTTACTTAGCGAATACGCGTTCTTTACTCAAAATTAGTTGTTCGATTTATTTTTGATACGTAAAAGTTTTTTATGGCGGAGCGGCGAGAGACGTGCAGTCTCTCTGAACGTTGGTTCGCATCTGGCAAAATGCCTGACCTTCGCATAATCAAACGCAGCGGAGTGAAGTTGGCTGTAGACCGGTTTGCTTTAGGCAAAAGTGGTACTTTTTTCTTTTTGCCCTCACTCGCACTTCAGTGTGGAGAACTTTTTTTTGCTTTTGTGACTATTATCGAGGTGTGTTGCGTTTGAGAGTCAGTAGGGGTGTTGGCGGTTTTAATATCTATGGAGGAAGGGTTTGCATCAAGGATTTACATGAGTTTTCATAATAATTATGTAGTTAAAATGTGCTGTTTATAGAATTAGTCGTAGCTTTATATTAGGTATTTAGATACCAGATAAAGTTTATTGTAGGTATGTTTTGTAGCGTTAAATGTATTTTTTTTGTTATGTATTTTCTGATGACCAATAAATAAAAATAATAAATAAAAGAAAATAATAAATAAAGTTGAGCCAATGACAATACTCGTATTATAAAGCATCAAACAGTAGACAAACTAAAAAGTCAAATTAAAGAGGGATTTAAAGGAAGTTTCGTTTTGGATAAGTTAGTTTAAATTGAAATAAGTAAATGCTTTGAATTTGAGTTTTTTGAGGTTGAATCTATGTATAATATAAACTCACCCTGTAAATATGAAAGGGTTGTGGGGAAAGTCCACTATTTACATAAGGCACGGTCACCAAAGGAGATAAGTAACCAGAGTCGTCGGATATAGTTGAAGTTTAGTAAGAAACCGATGGATGTTTTTGAATAAAATTTAATTTAATTAATAGGAAACAAACAGTTCATTTAACAAGTTAAATTTCATTCAAAAACATCCATCGGTTTCTTACTAAACTTCAAATATTCGACGACCCCAGTTACTTATCTCTTTTGGTGACTGTACATGCACAATAATGGGACCCCAACGCGAATTTTCGCTCAGTCACAAATTTTTATTTTATTTTAAACCTTAGACTATTCATAAAGTCTAAGTTTTAAACTAGCTACTTAATAACTGTTCCACATTCTTATTTCTTTAGTATCTTTTATAATCAGCACCCTAACTGCGTAACACACTATTAATCTCAATCTGAATCATTTTGTAGGATATTGCTAATCCATTGCTTCATATGTTCGAAAAAATTGTCTGCTCAACAACGTAAATAACGCAATGAATGTTGTTGAACTGTCAAAATAAAAGCCATTGCTACTGATAGTGTGTTACGCAATTACCCCGCAGGTATTTTCACACCATTATTTCCAAAATTGTTAACAGGATGTGCAATATGCTAGCCTAGAAGATGCCAAAACTATTTTTTTGCTAACAAAATAGATTTCTTTTATCATTAACTAATAGGTTTCTTTATCAGGTCACGAAGTTTGATAAGAAGTGTTTGTAAAAAGATTCTTAGGTAAGTAGGTATAGGAAGATAATTGTGATTGATTGTATGTTAGTTTATAATAAGGATGGATATGAAAAAAACTCAATATCATGTGTAAATACCAAAGGTGTAAGAACCGACAGATAAAACTAAATATTCCAATGTGCAAGTTTTTACCTTTAAACCAGCATCATAATTGCGTAACATAGGTTCTTTTAATCACAGAGGGGCTTGTGGCTAAGTAATAACAGCCGCACGGGTCAATTGGTCCGTGGATGCACACACAACGATGTGTGGTGCTTCACATAACGAGACCCCTCCATTCGAGAATCTTTGACAGTCGTTACGGGTCGTCAGACGCCCGAAAGTCTGACAACCAGTCTTACCAAGGGGTATCGTATTACCCAGAACCTGGGTTCTAGAGGTCAGATAGGCTGTCGCTCTATGTAAAATACTGGTATTCAGCTGCATCTGGTTTTACTGGAAACCAACCCCAACATAGTTATATTATGTATGTATAAATAGCAGTGGTGACCCAGTGGTACCGGACCCAACTTACAAGTTGTAGGTCATAGGTTCGATCCCAGGGAGGCGTTTTACTTTGTATAATAATTTCATCACCACTGCTCTCAAACCGGTGAAGCATCGTGCTAGAACCAAAAATTCGAAGACATAATAATATGACTACCAAGTCGCACTGGACCCGCGTGGTGGATTACGGCCCTTTCCCTCTCTCAGAGAGGAGGCCTGTGTGTACCTGCAGTGGGAGCATTATAGGCTGATTAAGCTTAATATGTGACCACAGAATATTAACTTAAGTGTGACCCGTCTCCTGGGCAGTCCAAAACATACCTTACTGTAATATTATATACCTAATAACATATAAATATAAGCACAAATAAATATACATGAATACTCTCGTAATCTTAATATCTATGTCTTAATTTTTCAAAATGAAGAAGTTGTAGGAAACTGACAAGTGAAACCGTATCAGGATACAAGTTTGCAACAAATGTAAAAGTTCAAATAGTTTAGGTTTAATCAAGAAAAAAGACAATGGACATTCTGCGGATCATCTAAAGTAATAAATGAATCTTATAATCGAACTATGCAAAAAATTGCAATGATTGAGATTTTAGACAATCTTGATTTAGAATGCTGGAATGCCCCATTAGGTGTGTTATGGAGCCTGGAGGTCAGACGGTCATGTTCAAAACTGACATTTGGACACAATATGTAAGACTGGATGTCGATCCAAAAAAGTTAGTAACATATTCTAATGTACAGACGCTAGCACATCGAGCTACCCGAAACTGAAAAATTTTATCAATTAACTTTGAGCCTTATGCTTTAGCGATAAAGTTGTAAATCTATTAAAGAAATTTGACAGGCACAGCCTAAACCGCTGGGTCTAGAAGCACGAAATTTTGCACAAGAGTTCCTTTTGTAACGAAAGTGAGCCTAGTTTTGAAATTTCATCCCCTAAAGGGGTTAAATAGGGCGTGAAAGTTTGTATGGAAATTCAACATTTTGTCGATGGGAAATCCCGTTTAGCGCACGGCTTGTGATTAAAGAAATCTTATATCTGATGGAGGGGTATTCCTCGAAACGCACCAACTTTGAAACGCGCCAAATGAAACGTTTATCAATATTACGCATCCTTCATGCTCATCTCTATGTTTTATCGTTAATGCCTTTCGAGGAATAAAATTATAATTTTTTTTTCCGAGGAATTCTTTTGGTGAGATTTAAAGTTGCTGCGTTTCAAGGAATACCCCCTGACGTGAACTTGAAATATTTCGTCTACTGCTAGACATAGGCATCCCCTAATACTAAATAAAATGAGTTATCCAAACCACAGTTTCACTTAAACCAAACTGACGTCTACGCTTAAGAACTAATTGATCTTCCAAGAAATAAGTAGAGTGTAATACCTCCTTATTTCTTAGAAAAGTGATTAGTGAAAAAAACTATGAAAAAGTAAATGATTCAGTTTTTCTTCCAATAATTACTTCATTACGCCATGACGAAATCACTACCGGAATCCTACACCGTCCAAAAACTAATAAAAAATAAAAACTTTTTACAAAAAAAAACAACCGACTTCAAAAAAAACTACAAAGTGATAATAACTTTAATTTCGGAAGTCGGTGTCGTTGGTTCCGCATTTTCGTTTTTTGACACCGACTTCCGAAATTAAAGTTATTTATCACTTTACGTAGTTTTTTTTGAAGTCGGTTGTTTTTTTTGCAAAAAAGTTTTTATTTTTCACTTTTTAGTTGTACCTACTTACTCCACACAAATTCAAATAACACTAGTGCATTGAGGAATTGAAGACACCGACTAGAAGAATCATCAAAATTCGCATAGAAATGCCGGAGATGCAGTACATTTATGCATATAACATCGTACATAAGAATAATTATATAATGTGTTATATACTAAAACCTTCCTGAAAGTATGTAGATCACATTAGTGAAAGAATTATCAAAATCGGTTCATTAGTTTTTGAGAAAATCGCGGACAAACAAACATACATAAGTACATACATACGGGTCGAATACAGAACCTCCTTTTTTGAAGTCGGTTAAAAAGCAGTGCTCCCGGGGAATTACTACCTCCATACATATTTTTTCCAGCCTTTTGTAATGTGTTCCGGGTTGAAGATCAAATCAAACTGCCAAGCCTTTTCTCAACTACATATCGCTCATTTGGAGAAACGACGTAAATGTATTTTTCCCAAAAATTGTTAAGTAGGACAAAGCACTTAGAAAGCGTATTTACGTTAGGGAAGCAAAGAAGTAAACAAAAAAAAAAACAACCGACTTAAAAAAAAATCACTACAAAGCGATAAAATAACTTCAATTTCGGAAGTCTTCAATTTTCGTTTATTGACACCGACTTCCGAAATTAAAGTTATTTTATGGCTTTGTAGTGTTTTTTTTTTTTGAAGTCGGTTGAGTTTTTTTGTAAAAAAGTTTTTATTTTTCACTTTTTAGTTGTACCTACTCCACACAAATTCAAATAACAGTAGTGCATTGAAGAATTGAAGACACCGACTAGAAGAATCATCAAAATTCGCATAGAAATGCCGGAGATGCAGTACATTTATGCATATAACATCGTACATAAGAATAATTACATAATGTATAATATACTAAAACCTTCCTGAAACTATGTAGATCACATTAGTGAAAGAGTTATCAAAATTGGTTTATTAGTTTTTGAGAAAATCGCGGACATACAAACATACATACATACGGGTCGAATACAGAACTTCCTTTTTTGAAGTCCGTTCTAAAAAAAACTTTTTTACAAAAAAAACAACCGACTTCAAAAAAAACTACAAAGTGATAAAAAACTTTAATTTCGGAAGTCGGTGTCGTTGGTTCCGCATTTTCGTTTTTTGACACCGACTTCCGAAATTAAAGTTATTTATCACTTTGTAGTTTTTTTTGAAGTCGGTTGTTTTTTTTGTAAAAAAGTTTTTATTTTTCACTTTTTAGTTGTACCTACTCCACACAAATTCAAACAACACTAGTGCATTGAGGAATTGAAGACACCGACTAGAAGAATCATCAAAATTCGCATAGAAATGCCGGAGATGCAGTACATTTATGCATATAACATCGTACATAAGAATAATTATATAATGTATTATATACTAAAACCTTCCTGAAAGTATGTAGATCACATTAGTGAAAGAATTATCAAAATCGGTTCATTAGTTTTTGAGAAAATCGCGGACAAACAAACATACATACATACATACATACATACATACATACATACATACATACATACGGGTCGAATACAGAACCTCCTTTTTTGAAGTCGGTTAAAAATAGCAGTTACGTTGATGTTTCTCCAAATGAGCGATATTATGTTCGGTCGGCTTCCAGTCTAACCGGATACAGCTGAATACCAATATTTTACACGAAATATCGGACGTCCACAATCCATAAATTGGGTAACACGATACCCCTTAGTAAGACTGGTTTTCAGACTTTTGGGCTTCTGACTACCCGTAACGACTGTCATAGATCTACAACTGTCAGCCGGGACCAACGACCCGAAAACAGTTGGTAAATATTCTGAAATGAATCCTAACAAATATGTATTATAAACTAGCTGACCCGGCGAACTTCATACCGCCTCAGAATCAATAAATGTTGTTTTAATTTATTCATCAAAAGGGTCGCTAGAAACAAAATGTACAGACGCCAGCACATCAACCTACCCCAAACTGTCCAATTTTCCCAATCAATTTTGAACCTTATGCTTTAGCAATAAAGTTGAAAATGTATTAAAGAAATTTGACACAGTGTAGTAGGTTGATGTGCTGGCGTCTGTACTTATGAGAAGACAAAAATCTATTTGTTTTTTTTTAGTGAATTATTTACCCATGTTTTTTATTCTGTTATTCGTGGCGGAGACAAAACCAACAAATCAAAGATCATAAAAATCGGTCCAGCCGTTCTTGAGTTATAAATGGAGTAACTACTCGTAACCCGATTTTGTTTTATGTATATAGAAGATAGTATTAGAAGAATGTAGATGCGAGGTGAGTTTGTTTGTTTCTTACGCTTTCACGAAAACGGCTGAACGGATTTGGATGAAATTTGGCACACAGACCATGACCTGGGTAAGGACATAGGCTACTTTTCATCCAGCACCATAATTGCGTAACACACTATCAATCGGAATCCGAATAATTGTGAAGCAAATTGTTAATCCATTGCTTCTTAAGTTCTAAAAATGTATCTGCATGAATGTTGTTGAACTTTCATAATGAAACCGATTCCGATTGATAATGTGTTACGCAATTGCCCCGCTGGATTGCAGACGAAGTCGCGGGCAACAGCTAGTAAATTAATAATTAACATCTGAGACATTTTAAGCTCGACTTAACGATTAGATCAAGTAAGTTTTTGTAATGGTTAAAGAAATCCGCTACCTGGAATTTGCCTACTGTTAGACATTCCAAAAGCTAAGAAAAACAGTGCTCTCGGGGAAGAACACAAAACAGTGCTACCTTCATACCTATTTTTATCGTCAAGCAGAGTTCCTCTGTTCCGGAGGATATGGGTGCTAAGTGAATTGCAGGCACATGAGACTGAGCTTTGTCTCTTGGGTTGCCCCCAATCGATAACTTATACATACAAAAAACAATTCAGTTTCTGAGAAAATCTCATATGATTCAGATTTTTTCAGACTATATCAATGAGAAATAGGGTTTTACTTTAAAATTAAATCCTTTTTCTGCATCCTGGTTTATGAGAATGTGATCAAGAATTTCATCAGCAGAACTGCTTTGAGCTTTCATACCTCAAATTGACAGTTAAGATGAATGACAATGCCTCCTTTTATTTGGAAGTGAACTGACGAATTCTGGGTATACTCTACAACTCTGCTTACTCCTTTGATAAATACAGGCTTAGTGATATGTTCTGTTAAATTGAATAGGCTGTCAGAAGGTTGGTATTGCAGAGCAGTCACCATCACCCTCTCCTGCCTTATGATCCAATCCAGGATAACAGTATTCAAACCACTAACTTCGCAATTCCAGTCCGAATTACTGGCCACATACATCGCTTCCTCATTTAAAAAAAAACAAAGAAACAACCAATCGCCTTCTCGGAAACATTCTCGAGTAAAATGATTCAGTTTCGGGTTTTTGAACCTGAATGTAAGTTATTTAATTAGCCTGAGTGCACACGGGCCACAAGATAGATAGTTACAGAAGGCCGGCTCGGAACATAAAGGGCTAAGGAAGGAACACGGGTGGGTTTTAGTCAGTAAGAGTCTGACACTCCCTTCCGCTCCACCCAGAGCGGGAGGAGTCATTAGATGATTTCCCACCCTTAAAAAAAAAAAATGCCGGCTCCATGCAACGAACGACCGAAATCGCACGCACACATTGACACGCTTAATGTATAGCGAGTGCAAGCGCAATATTCGTTTGTTTGCGTGAAATTAGCAGATAATTTCCCGGAGCCACCAAAACGTTATGTGTAGTCACAGAAAAAAAAATCCGCGACTTGATTAAAAAAATATGGCATCTCGCAGTTCAACAACCAGGTTGTCGTCTGCTTAACCGGACTTGCCTGTGGAGGCCTGAACTAAAAAAAACTTAAAAACCAAGCTACTACACGCTAAGGGCAGAGCACTCCCTGTGGGATACGGACGGACCTCGGCTTAGGGCGTCGCTGGGAGAGGGCAGCAAGGGACAGACGGGATCAGAATTATTTACGTACGCATTTAAAACTGCAGGCTCAGCGCAGCGGCGCGGGCTGGCTCGAGCAAGGGTCGGGGCAGACATGGTATGGGGCGTCGCGACGGGCCTCGACGGCAAGGATGGAAGGACGGCTGTCGGGACTTGTGCTTTCTGAGACAACTGGTGGCCTTACTACTCTCCTGTAGGAGGGCCGTGGCGCCGTCGGGGATGGAAAGGGTATTCCTCGGTCGGCGAATCCTACTTATGCGTGAGGGATTGTATCGGGCGAATCAGGGGTTTGGGGTGCTTTATAGAGCAGTATCAAAGAAACACTTGGAGAGGCGTTTCATGAACTGCTGGACGGTGAGCATTCTGAGATCTAAGTGTAGACCCATGGTAGACCTTCATAATGTGAACAGGACAGAAGGCGGCTCGCCGGAGGGGCTGCATGCTATCCAGATGGTGAGGATTAGCGTGTGCGAAGGCGATGCAAGTAACTTGTAACTTAAAAAATTAAATCTCCGTATGTACGCGTCTATAATTATGTGCGTGCGTTTTTGCTCATTGCAAGGAGCCGACCTTCTGTACCTACGAGTATGTATCTCTTCTGTGACATACAGGCTATAAGACGATTCGGTAAAAGATTTACTGGTACATGCGGTGTTTTAATTATATTACGATCTGTACCTGCCTTATTAATGTTTGTTTGAGTTACGTTTTTAAAAGATTTAGAGATATGGTAAGAGAAAGGTTTTGAAATCTTTATTGGAAGGGTCAAAAAGTTGGAAACGTTTCTTGAAGTTCGTAAATAATATCACAAGGCTCAATGATTAGTCAATATTTGACATAATTATAATAGAAAAGTAACTAGACTTTAACACCACATTATAAACTGCTCTGCCCGCTTACAACCTAGCAGAAAAACAGGTGATTTTATAGAGTTATCCATGCACATTGCAAAAAAGTTGCAGTTCAGAAACGGACTTTATGCCTTTTTTTCTATTTTTGACAAAGCGTAACATCAGCGTAAAACGTTCCCATTGCTGGGACACAGGCCTTCTCTCGGTGAGAGGGAGTGGGTCATAATCCAACAAACGGGCCCAGTGAGGGTTGGCGGATGTCACATATCTTCAAATTTCTGGTTCTAAGATATACCGCTTTGAGAGCAGTGATGATGAAATTTTTGACATTTAAATAAAATTTAAAATTCAATACTTACTTATTTATCCTAATAAAATCAATCAATAACTACGAGTATTACAATCTTTTACAAAAGAAAAGAAGCTAATCGGCATACTTTATCTTTTTTCATAACACATCCGGTATCAGTATGACTAATGTCAAAAATATATTAGACATAGATGTATAGAACAGTACCGCAAAATGTCAAGCATATGATTGACAACCTTCAATTACCATTATAAAAAATGATAAAGGTCAAAAACCAACATTTTATCAGACCAATCTCTTCTGGCCCATGAGAATATTCACAAACTAAAGTAAAAGAAAAAAGTAATTAAAAATGTTAAAAAGTAAATCAAGACTTTGATTAGGGACTCCACAAATCATGCTATCAAAACTACAGCATTTTATGTTCCAAAGAAAGAGAGAAAAAGAAATGATTTCAAACCGAAAATAAATCTTTCTTTTGACTTTTTCTTTTTGCAAATCTTTTACTTTAAGCTTTTAGGTGTAACATAATCAGCCTTTTTAATGTTCCCACTGCTGAAATTAATTTGAACAGTATAAAATTCTGTAAAAAATGAAAATGATTATTTCTATGAGAAATGTTGCCAGTATTTGGTGAATAATTCTTAGAATCAGTTAGTTTTTCAAAGTGTTTTTTTATAACACTCAAATCAAAAAGTTGTGAAATATTATTTTTTGTGTCTGGCTAACACAAAAGTAATACTTCTATGGTCTAACTAATGAAATAAGGTAGGAACAGCTGCTAATTTTAGTGGTCCTGGGTTTATTTAAGGGTCTCATGGCTAAATAATAACAGCCACACGGGTCGATCGAAGGTTAAGCTACGGTTGCCGCGGTCTGTTCGTGGATGGGTGACCATCCATTCCCATCCATCTTATATCGAAACTGCTCTGTGCCTTGGAAAGCACGTTAACCCGTTGGTCCTGGCTATCATTCGTAAATCTTTGACAGTCGTTATTACAATTGTTACAAGTAGTCAGAGGCAATATAGAATTAAAATTAACGCCTTGGTAAGAACGGTTGTTACCCAGTAACTGGGTTGTGTAGGTCAGATAAGCAGTTGCTCCATGTAAAATACTGGTATTACCCTTAATCCGGTTGGACTGGACGCCGACCCCAATATATTTGGGAAAAGGCTAGGTAGATTGATTGATTCCGTTTATTTAAGACTAAGGCAATTTTAATGCCTTCAAAATTGCATAATGTTATAAAAAGACTTCATGAAGACAGATGAATAATTGACGATCGACTGACTGTTCATCAGGATCTGATAATATCAAGATTTGGCGTCCAGACTCATTCTCAAACTGGACATACTCGTAATATTTTTGGAATTTACTGCCAGAAAGTCACAGCTGCTCGCTGTGGCAGATACTGAGATAGAGTACTTGTGACACTTAAGACCTAGTTTGGAGTCAATGTGACTATGACCACTTAAGAAAGAAAGAAGAGAAAGAACAATGGTTTATTCTGCACAAACAAAACGCACATTACAATTAAAATAAAATAAAAAATAAAAAAAAACATAAAATATACACATACAACGTAGTCAAAAGCCTCGTACTCAAACTTAATAATAATAAAAATGTTGACAATTCCTTACTTCGAAACCACGTCGATTCCTTAGCTAATCTTGCCAATTCCGCGTTCATTTCGCGCGGTTTCGTTCAATGTATCATAGAGGTGTCAGGTCATCTACCTGCCGTTAATATAATTTGATAAAGCATTAATGACGATCCCCTTTATTCATAAATGTTGCTTTAAGCAACATTTATGAATAAAGGGGATCGTCATTAATCTGATCTTAATTTTAAAATAAGTAGTGATTAATTACTGTTTAATTAAACATACATTTTTAACGTTTGAACGACACTTTAATCATCGTTTATGAATAAACCCGTCGTTACCCGTCTTTTATCTATAGGTAAGTCTGGAATTTCGATCTCTAGGGAAAGATCTTTAGTCAAAGTTAGTTTAAAGAAACACCATCAAGTTCAATAATAGATAAGTTACTAAACCGCTTATAGTCATAAAATCAATCAATAACGCATAACTCAACAATCTACAACAGACACGAAAAGACAGTTCTTTCCTCCTCAAATCAACTACAAAACAAGTTTCCAAAGCTTTTATCTAAAAGATTTATTGTCAAACTAATAACTAAAATCAAGGTGCCAATCACACTACAGCAATAAAACCATACAGTTATAAACACCATAACATCGATTTTATAATCGCACCACATAGTGACGGACGGCGCAAGAGTTCAAAAACCCTATATAAACTCAAAACCTTTCTTTAAAAGTGTAAATTTATTCAAATTTGAATAAAAAAACGTCTCCTGTGCCTCCATCCTTAACACGACACCGCGAGCGAAAGAAACAAACATACAATTCCATGTAGAAATAAAAGAGAAAGGTAACCCAGTGTCGGCTCCCGCTAAAAACCCGTTTAACAATAGCTAAGTCGTATGATGTGATGCGCAAGTGCAACGGTTTTGTAAAAAAGTTGTCGTTTTTTTTTTTCGTTATTAAAAAAAAGAAATTGTTTTGTGTTTATTGTGGCGCTATTTTTAGATGGATAATGCCAGTGATGGATAATGCTAGTGTGAGGTGAACTGACAGCCGAGAATAGCCGAGTTTAGCCGAACGAAGTGGCTGTAAGACTATCTAATCATTATGCCCCTCGTTGCTATGCAAAAGGCTGATGCCGAACTTATAGCACATGATCGTTATTACTTCAATGGGTAACTGGTTAGCAACAGAACTACAAAGGTGACTTTACTGCCTGTGTAAGCAAGTGGAAGTGGAATCATTGGAAAGGTCTTTCAAGGGTCATTGCATTTTTTATTTATTAAGTATAACAGGTGAGTGAGGCGAGAGTGCTGTGGCCTCGGAAAGCACGTCAAGCCGTTGTTCCCGGCTGTCATTCGTGGATCTTTGGCAGTCGTTACAGGTCGTCAGAAGCCCGAAAGTCTGACAGCCAGTCTTATTAACGGGTATCGTATTACCCAGTTACTGGGTTGAGTGGTAGAGGCAGTCGGTTAGACTGGTAGCCGACTCCAACATAGTTGGGAAAAGGCTAGGCAGATAAATACCATGAGCTACAGTCTAAAAGTCTAAGAAACGCTAGGTAGATGATGAATTTCGTAACACATAACAGTAGCTGGCTTTCATTTCGACAGTTCAACAACATTCACTGCGTTATTTACGTTGTTGAGCAGACACATTTTTCGAACAAATAAAGCAATGGATTAGCAATATCCTTCAAATTGATTCAGATTATGAATGAAAGTACACAATAAATTAGAGTGCTGATGTATGAACGTAAACGAAGTAAAAGGGAGCATGTAAGGTGGGGTAGTTTCTCAAAACCCCATGAGAAGGCGTGAGTTTATCTAATCTGCATTCGCGATTTATTTGCCAAAAATGTAAACAGATATGAGTTTATGGAAAAATAACTTTAAATCCTACACAATAAAGTTCAGTTTACGCCACAACTTCAAACGTTTTTATAACTTTTTCAATAGTGCTAGTCACTCTGAAATCAACTTAATTACCATTAAAATAAAGTTGGTATTTGTTTAACTTGAAATAATATTAATTTGAAACATAAGTTTGAAGAGACTTTACATTAAGAATGTTAGTTGTTATCTTTCCACTTCAGGTGCGACGCACCACATTATGGTTTCAAATTCTAGTGATCCAAAACAAGTGCTATACAGTTTTTATTCACTAAAAACTAAACTACCTATGACTTATCATAAAAAAAATCTATATAATCCTTTAAAAGTATCTGATTATGTGGCCATCACAGCTGAAGTGGAAGAATGTCAACTAACTTTTGGAGACCACTGTATGTGTCAGTACCTATAAATATGTATAGGTCATTGGAATTCCAATAACTAATAACTATTAAGACTTGGCCTATTACCCGATTCCAGCTTGACGTCGACTGACGGGACACCCTTTATTTTATCAAAATACTGACTGTCTAGTGGTCGCGCTACATCTGAGCATGAATTCTTGGGTTCGATTCCCAGTTCGGACAAAGTGTTACAAGGTTTTTTCTCTAGAATTTTTAGTAGCAGCCCGGAGTCAGGATTTTTGCCTGGTTGATGCAATAGGCTCTAGGGATGATGGGTCTTAAACAAAACTAGGGAAATGTGGGTCTACTATACTGCCATCATAAGGAAAAAGGGCATAACTAACATTTTTTCCGAAATTGTACAAAAAATATTAGCAGTTGGGCCTTTTTTTTCTGATTCCGAATATGTATAGAACTCAATTTCGGAAAAAAATTTAGTTATGCCCTTTTCCTTATGACGGCAGTATAGGTATGCCTCTGGCCAACCTGTCGGGGGAACAAGGCGTGAAGTTATAATATTCTATCAAAATATTCTCAGTCAATATAATATTCTAGACTGAAGTTTATTTTCATTTTAAACTGCAAAATTATACCTTCCTTCCTCATGTAGTGTTAAAATAAATTTATCTAAAAACGAAAGGTTAGCACTTTGGAAATAAAAGGAACAGAACATTTGCAACTTCTTTACATTGTGGCAAAAGTTAACTCTGGTTAGGTTGGTGGCACACATGGTTTCACTTTGATTATTTTCCCTTTGTTTTCATTTGAAAGGTAGCTCAGCTATATTGTCTTTCTCGTCTTGTAGTATAATAATATCTATATGTACAGACGCCAGCACATCAAGCTACCCGAAACTATCAAATTTTCCCAATAAACTTTGAACCTTATGCTTTAGCGATAAAGTATGACAGATTGTAGTAGCTTGACATGCTGGCGTCAGTACAATATTAGAACCCACATAACATCTGGTGTTGCCCGTTATATTATGTGCCATGTATTGTGTCATCATCAGATCATTTCACCAAAGTTTTCATGGTCAGATTTTTACAGAATAGATCGGATAATTTATTTTGGCAGTCCATACCCAGAGTTGATTCCCGAGATTTTTTCAACAAAAACCCGTGTGATAAAGTGATAGGGTCTCCCATCGGCAAAAATGACAAACTTCCGTACAAACTTTCATCGCCTAACTCTTTTAAGGGATGTCTTCCTTAGAGCGGTTCGCACTACATCCGATCCGAATCCGAATTACAGATCCGACTTCAAGCCGAATTGGAAATGTTCTAAATTCGGATGGATTGAGTTCGGATCTAGTGCGCAACCCCTCATACAAATAGGACTATGGTCACTTCGGACCGGCATTTCTCGGATTCGGATCGGACGTAGTGCGAAACCGCTTTTAGTGCTCAATTCCGTTGTATGGAACTCTAGTGAAACATTTCATGCTTATATACCCAGCGGTGTGTTGTCTGTCAGTGAATTTAAGTATTTTATTAAGAAGATTTTCAAGTGTCAAAGCCCGGTGCATCACCAACTTACAGTGCAAGCGCGTATGCTAACACTTCTAAGAAACTAAAAGTAAAAGGTATAATAATATGAGTGTGTCCTACACTTGGAAGGCACAGAGAAGACTTGAATGAATTTATTTAAATGCCTTTGTGAAGTAAGTGGTATCAGTATTAAAGATGTAGATGTTGCGACATTCTTTTGGATGTTGTCATAGCTGGACTGGCATCCTAGTTTAGTTGTGAGTTGTGACTAACCATGAATATTTTTGAAATGAAAACTTCTTTAGGCGCGTTGGGCATCTTTTGAGATGGGAAAAACCATTGAGCTCGCGACACTGTTACCGACACCACGCTACATTCGGATGTGTTCGGCTGTCCTCGGGATGTACTCGGTTTTAATGTATTTCCGATATGTCAGTGAGTGATGGCGGCAAAGTATTCTGTTTGTGTTTTGTTTATATAACGATTAAAAAAATACACACGTAATTGTTAAAGTTTTTACTTCTGACGGCACTCCCGGAGTGTTTTTTAAGAAATCGGGAGTAGGTACAGTGCAGCAGCTTTGTGATCAATGTTCGTTCATTTCTCTAGAGGCGAGGGTAGTGTCATTTGCTTTGCAGTTCGGCAGTGTCTGATAGCTTGAATGAAGTATCTCGAGTCCAAAACAATAGAATGCTAGGTTTGCTTGCTAGGAGGGGTCTGTATGTATCACACATTATTTTTTGTATAGGAACAAACACAGCAATTTAGCTGAAAATAGACACTTCAGACTTTTCTTCTTAGTTCTTAAATTGTTATATATGCACAATGACAGGTAGTACTCGTATGTGTACGTATTTAGATGAATGTGGTCTTCGAGGTAATGCTAATGCAATTGTTTTAGGCACAGAAAGAAGGAAACTTCCTTTTACAAACTATTTTAAGGAAATAAAATTCACCATTCAAAACTATTGATAGCTCTATGGTTCCCGGTACATTATCTAAAGGTGGTTGCTAATTAGTAACCGCGGCGCTGTTCCGAACGTAACGTTTATTTTTGTGCGAGAACCTTTGTTTTAGAAAGAAAAAGTATTTGTCTGTGGCCTTTGTTGGAAAATACTGTGAGTAAGAGTTTTGGAGTGTCGGTAATGGTGGAAAGGTCTATTTTCGTTTCTTGTTATGTGATAGGGTCGACGGTAAGTGTTTGACATTAATTTTTCTGATGATTTAAGAGGATCGCGGTCACGTGGTCGTCGGCGTTTATTCCACAGGTACTAACGTATTTATTTGTTTTCGCCCCGGTTCATGATGCTAGTCCAAATATTTTTTTACTTTATAATGTAAGTATATATTATTATCTACAACTGCCATGTCCCTTTATTTTGTTTTTCAGTGTATTTTTTTTCTCAATTTAATATCATTTATAAGTGGAATTTTACCCCGACATAGGGATACAGAAGTCATTCGTGGATTTTTGACAGTCAGAAGCCCGAAAGTCTGACAACCAGTCTTACCAAGGGCTATCGTATTACCCAGTAACTGGGTTATGGAGGTCAGATAGGCAGTCGCTCCATTTAAAATACTGGTATTCAGCTGCATCCGGTTAGACTAGAAGCCGACCCCAACATAGTTGGGAAAAGCCTAGACAGATGATGATGATAGGGATACAGAAGTCGCTCTTTGAGGCGTAGTGATTTTCAAAGGCATCAGACGTTGACTTTAGGGATTTAGAATCGTGTGCTGGTGGCCTACCATGATCTAATTAAAAACTATTCAAAAACAAGACATTTCAGTTTAGGTTCCTAAGCTCAAGCGATGGCTTGAGCTGCTCTATGGACGTCATGGTACCAAACAAGTATGACTGAAACCAAAACTTGCGACTCAGTTTGGGACAATCGCTGTCCGCAGATGGCACGGCCTAAACTGAATCATTAAACTGACGTCATGGTACGAATTAGAAGAACAGTTCAGTTTAGGTCCTAAAATGATCGCGTTAAGAGCTTGTGGTAGGCCTCCAGAATTCATAGTTACAGTCACCTTGTATGTATGTATCTGTGTTTTTATACAGGTGTGACACGACGTCACCAAACCATTAAAACTATACTATTTCACCCGACTCCACCTCCTAACCGTGCCATGACCTGACCAATGTTTAGATAATTATGTCACCGTTTTATGGGGAAATGTAATGCCATTACAAAGGGTAGTAAAACAAGGTGTGGGGGTGACGAATTTGTTGACCTTGGGCTAATATTGTGTGGAAGAATTTGGGGTTTGAGCTTGGCAAAGATTAGGCCTTTTCTGGGAGGCGTAAAACGGGGTTATGTCAAGAAGATGGGCAGCATTGCCCTTTCTATCCATCACGTCTAATTTAATTTATCCCTGTATACCAGTAAATAATAAACCATATAGGGTTTCTCCTAGATTATTATTCGTATCTCCATTTATTTGATTTATTCCGGTCTAATCCCCTGAACCCCCCCTCCACCAGGGGGTGGAGGGCTACAGAAGAGGAACTAGCAGGGGCTAGTTCCTCTTCTGTTTTAATATCTGTCAGTAGTCCATCACAGTTTTTTGTTTCACAAAGTATGACCTACTTTATGAAACAAAAAATCTCCATCCAGGCAATTCCTTTGAGTCTTTTCTATGCCATCCTCTAATTGAAAACTCATGGCACCACCTATATACAGGCTGTTAGGCGGAGCGTTAGCCAAACAAGGAGGGTTCGTAGCAAATTTTTTTTAAAGCTAAAGAAAATTTGTGAACCTCGGTCTTCAAACTGAATATATATTTCCTAAATATTTCTACCTACGAACCCCCCTCACCCCTTGTTTGGCTAACCCTCCGCCTAACACCCTGTATATATACCTATACACTAAATCATACAAATGGGTTATCAAGCCCCCATAAATACCACTTAAACTATGCATTTATTACAACCCTGTCCCCACAGTAATAAGATTCAAAGTCGAGGATCCCTAATACTGATAACTTTGTAGGGATTGCCCTTGATTCTGAAAAACATACAGTTGAAGTCGACACGAATATGTTAGAAATAGAATATGTTACAATTATTTATTGACTTCTATGTAGTTTGAGGATACAAATCTATACTTAGAGCAAGTTTCTTCCCCTTTGCCAAGTTTGTAAATAAATGATTTCTGAGACATTTTTTACTTTTAGTAGTCCGGAGATGTTAGCGTTCACTTTGTATCTAGGAAAGCGATTGGTTCTAGCTAATAATTATTATTTAAGTTTTGAGGTGAAATTTTAATCATAAATTATGCAAATACATATAGGTACAGTCAACAGCTAAAGTAGATGATGAATATCAGAAATTCAATACTAATGAACGGAGTTCGCCTCAGAACTGTGTGGCGTCGAAGTGATTCAAGAGTATGTGTTGACTGTACAATCAATGAGGCTCATTGTCATAATAGAATCACTTTAACGAATTCAAAAGAAAGCCGAGATAATGTTTGTTTACATTTTTGGCAATGGAAAATAGAAAATAGTATACTTTCTTTGTCGACGAAAATATTTGTTCGTGGTCCCCACGGGCAAGTACCGAGATAAATAAAGATTTATGATTGCGATGTACACACATACATCATTCTCCTGCCCTTATCCCAATTTATTTGGGGTCGGCGCAACATATCTTTTTCTTCCATACTTCTCTATTAGACGTCATCTCGGTAGTCACGTAGTCACCCCCTTTCTAACCATATCATCGTATATAGGGTGACTGGTAATTAGTGACCGATACTTAAACACGTGATTTTACTCATGATAACAAACAACTTTTACTGTGGGACCAAATCAAGAATCGCGAAAAAAAAACAGCTGTTCCCTACATTTATGTTCGTATAACTCGTCAAAATGTACTGAACAGCAGATTTTTTTTTTCGCGATTTCAGGTTTGGTCCCATAGTAAAAGTTGTTTGTTACCATGAGTACAATCACGTGTTTAGGTATCGGTCACTAATTACCAGTCACCCTATATATAAAGTCGGGTTAGTTACACCATTTATAACGCAAGAACGGCTTGACCGATTTTTATGATATTTGATTTGTTGGATTTGGCTCCACTCCGAATAGCAGAATAAATATTAAAACATGAGAAAAATTCACGAAAACAATAATAAAGAAGATATTTCAGTTTCTCATACATTTTGTATGGAACGGCTTTTTTTATTCTGAGGCAGTACGAAGTTGGGTAGCGGGATCGTCTAAAAGGGTTACCGCTGCCCCGGAACATAAAGGGCTAAGGAAGGGACACGGGTGGGTTTTAGTCAGTAAGAGTCTGACACTCCCTTCCGCTCCACCCAGAACGGGAGGAGTCATTAGATGATTTGCCATCCAAAAAAAAAAGGCAGTACTAAGTTCGACGGGTCAGATAGTAAGAAATTTTGGAAGCTGGCTCGAGTAGCTTATACCTACGTTACCGTATAAAAACATACTGCTTGTATGAGAATAGCTTTCATGAGTACATCCTAGTCCATCAGTCCGATACCAATCTTTTTGACTGGCACAGCTTTTCACTTACGACACGAGATGTTCTCGTACAACTCGTGCCAACACTAGAATACAATACGTATTCGCGAACTAAACATTCTTCAGCTAATTCTAAATTTAGCGCAAAAAAGTTTGTCTACCAAGCGCTATGGCTAATCGCGGTGGAGCACGAAAACTTCTAATTAGAGTCAAATGTTAGAATAAATATAAACTTTGTCGGTCTACGGTGCGATTATAAAGTTTTCTGTACTAGTTTTAAACTAGTAATGGAAGAGATTAGCTTAGTTTCCGAGTTAGACTGAATACCTTTGTCGCTTAGGATATTTGGAATAGATTTTTGTTTAGATCTTATCGCCTTAGTTCTCTCTGCCGCTAAGCTACGTTGCCGTTTTCATTTTTAGTAGGAGTAATCAAAATCAAATTTCATTTATTTATATTAGGCTGAGAATCAGCACTTTTCGAACGTCAAAATTACATAAGATAGTCCTCCAAAACGCCCGCCTTCACCACTTCCTAGTGCTTTCGCTGGGAAGACGCAGTGGCTCAACCACAGATATAGATACACCTAGATAACGCAAGAGCAACTACTTCGTGTGCCCATCTTACGTACAAAAATCGTATTATATATACTATACTATTTAAAAAACTCTAGTCTAATCATAATGTCTAGATTTAATTTTTATTCTAGGTAATACTTTTACTTACCTAAAAAGTTACATAGCGTGAAGATTATGACAATATAATTAACGCGTTTCGTGTTAAGGCGTAATTAGCTATCGTCGACTTCTAATTTGCTGAATTCAGATTTGTTTTCCAAATGTCATGGTGGTAGGTAATGGTTGAGGTGGTCACACTATGGTTGATTCAATTAAATATTTATATTTTATGAGCACTATGGTGTTCTTTCCCCTAATTTTGTGGGTTGGAGGATTGGAATCCTGCTTCTTATATATCCATACCCATACGGCCTGTGGAGTTTAGCTAGACCATTTAAAATAACCCTGTATTGTAGTATTATACTGATGTTTAAAGGCATGTTTCCTTTGAAATTACAACCCTTATCATGTATCGTGTCATAAAAAGCTTAAAAAAATACCTGCAGTCCTGCAATAATTAATTCTAGGAAACTAAAATAATCTAAAGTCCCCTTCACGAGAAGCTATAAATTTTGTAAATAAAGAACTTCTACTAAGTTACGTAGCGACAATTCAGTCAACAACAAATAATCCTAAATTCAATCAACTCAAAGTAACATACGTGTAATACGAAACTAACGAGCAATTTCACTTGGTCGGGTTATATTTTAGCGATATAAAGCGCTGTCGTCTAATGTTTTGTGGTACTACAGTCCGTCAAATCTAAGAAGTACCGTTTGACGTTTCATATTTTTCAACTTTGTTCATACGAATTCATCATAAAACCATGAATTTAGAAAGATTTCATTATTGTATCTAAAAATGTACAATTCTTAATATCTAAATGTAATTGAAAACTTTCAAACAAAGCAAAATAACACATATTTATAACTGTCAAACGGTACTTCTTAGATTTGACGGACTGTACAACGCCTCTGACTCATAGAACGTAAACATTTGAGCTGTTATTTTGAAGTAAGTTCACGCTGACGCTGTCAATGCTACAGGATGCAGATGCAGAATACTCGGAATCTTCTGACGACAGTAATTAGATGTGAGTGTTAACATAATTATATCCCTATAAAAAATAAACATTACAAACTGTTTTTTTTTATTTGATCCAAAGGTTGCGAATCCCTGAATGTGTGTTTACAAAATTTATAGCTTCTCGTGACGGGGACTATACTAACGGAAGCATGAAACCTCTAATTTAAAAGATAATAATGCAAATACGGTTTAGTCTGTGTTAATTAATTAATTAATTCAATTAAGCACTAATGTAAGCATATAGTTTTTTTACTGCCTCGTAGGTGTAGTGGTCGCAAGCACTACTGCTGAGCATGAGGTCCTGGGGGTTTGATTTTCAGATCGAGCAGTGTTTTTGGATTTTTCCATTACTTTCCAGGAGTTTTTCAGTAGCAGCCCGGAGTCTGGATTTCTGTCCAGTTAATGGCAATAGGCTCTCCTCCTATTACATGGGACTTAAATATAACTGGCAAAATGTGGGTGTACTATATGTACACCTCTGCCTAACCCTTCGGGATTACAGGCGTGAAGTTATGTTATTTTTTTTTATAGTGAGAAGTTATTTTAACAGTACAGCTTCTAGCAAAAGAATTCATACGTTACCATAACGAATCTATTTCTATTTTGTATATAAAATTCAAAGTCCTGACCATAGATATACGAAATTTTACATTTCTATGGTCCTGACTGACCGTATATCAACGCACAGCCTAAACCGCTGGTCGTAGAGACATGAAATGTATAGGGTGTGATCTTTGTGAAGAGTAGATATGTATCTACTAAGAAAGGGTTTTTCGAAATTCCGCCCCTAAGAGGGTGAATGGGGGGAGGGTGAAGTTTCACGCGGATGAAGTCGCGGGCAGAAGCTAGTTTGGTAATATGATTTTGGCAAAAAAAAAAAACACAAACATGACTTGTGTGTGATGTGCTGAATCCATTTAAGAAGTCGAGCGTTGAGGTCCCTGCCACCCTGTATGTCATCCCCTTGAAGGTGTCGACGTCGACGCGTCGACGACAGCCGCCGACGCGTCGACGGCTGCAGTTGCCTCTGTCGTCGATGCGTGTCGCTCGTGTGTAGGCACACTAAGTGCTACTTTCATCAAAGGGCCAAGGACCCCAAAAAAAAAACAGTGGCACTCCGAGAGTACCGACAGAAGTGAAAACAAAACACAAACAGAATACTTTGCCATCACTCACTGACATATCGGAAGTACATCCCGAGGACAGCTGAACACATCCGAAGTGGTGTCGATTACGGTAACAGTGGCGCGAGTTCAATAGTTGAAGGTGTCAACTCGCGCGCGGCGCGCGAGTTTGACACACGCGAGTTGACGAATAAGTCGTATTTTCCCATCTCAAAAAATTCCCAACGCGCCTAAAGAAGTTTTCACTTCAAAAATTAGCTATTTCATACTCCCAGAAACATCCAACACTGCCAACCTTGTCACTAATATTTCATGTCCATAGCGTGTTCTTACTTTAGCCATGACATTGGCTGTCCTACCCCTATATATTTTGTCACGCGATAATAATATGCCTTCCTCAGTACCTATGTAATTATAGGTGTCTTTATTTTAATGGTGTTTGTAATTAGATAAAGATGGAGTCGGATTATATTTCTGGTAGCAATATCAAGGTGTCTTGGTGGTATAACCGTTTAATAGTTCCGGTAGGCAAGTGGAAATGAGAAGTTGTTGGGTTGATTCAGGAGTAAGAATATTTTTTCAATTGTTTTTAGTGTTAACGGTGATGGAAAAACATCGTGACGAAACTAGAAAATCTAGTCGCAATCTCATCTCAGCGACATAGTGCACAAGTGTGTGCGTAAACACAGGTGCACTCTCTGTTCCTTTACTCTCATAGTCTGATGGGGGACCAATGATACTTAAATCAATATTAATAATAATATGTACATGGACTTATATAGAAAAGAGGATAACGAAGTACCTAAAAGGCTAGTAGCATTGCCACGTTGTATGGCAATTCTGATTCTTTGGCTAAAAAATAGGCCAGTCCTCTGGTCATGTGAAGAGTCGTCCAACAGCTTGGCGATGTCTAGAAAAACGAAATGATTGAACGAATTAAATAAGTCATTCGTCACTCAAAAAAAAGGAAAGTATGTAAGTAGTACAATTTTAGCCACAATTCAGACAGATGGCGTGCCGCTAACACTTCGCATCGATCTAGATTAACTGAACGGGATATTATTGGCTCTTCATTCATGAGTTTACAGTTAAAATGGCGACTTGGTTTCAGTTTAGGTTACTACGATATTACTTGGTGGAGGTTATAGACAATTTTCAATTTAAAAAACGTTTGATAGTATTTGATTTTATGCTTGATAGCAAAATCAAGTACAAAAGCATAAATACTTTCCAACTTATTTATTTATTGGTGATGTTTTTCAGAGCAGTGGTGGCCCAGAGGTAACGGCCGCGGCGGCGGCTGCTAGTACACTAGCAGGAATATAACAATAGAAACAGTTGCAGAAAGGAGGCAAAAAACATTTTTCTATCGGAAAACACTATGGCAATGTTATCGTTCGCTTGTACTGCACAACTCGTAATGCGAGTGCATTACGAGTTGTGCAATAAGAGCGAACGATAACATTGCCATATCGGGATTGCCAAGATAGTTTTTTTTTCAATAAATAAATAAAGTTTTTTAAATTCCTAAGCACCATTTTTTCGCAGAACTCCTATCAACCACAAAAACAAGAATCTAGGATAAAGAATGTCTTTCTTAAGAAACTTCACAATGGAATAAGTTATGTTAATTTATAAGAAATCTTCGAAAAAATACCTCCCATATCTTAGCTCTGAGTCAATGTCGTAGATTCATTGAATTTAGAGCAACATTATGTGTGTAGACATAGTTGTGCGAAAGTGAAAAATTTGATGGGAGGATATTTTTGTAAAACAGGAGACGAACTAGCAAGGGATCGAGGAGGGCGGGGGTGGATGGGGGCTCAGGGGATCAGACCGGAATAAATCCTTTTAGTAAGTACCTATAATGTTTAAAGCGTTCTGCGGGTTATCTGCGTACCACACTTACGGTTACGGCTTTTTGACCGTTAAACAGCATTCATTGCGTTATTTACGTTGCTAAGCAGACAAATTTTTCAAACATATGAAGCAATGGATTAGCAATATCTGTCAAAATTATTCAGATTGACATAGGCTTCTCGGTAGCTTATATGAGATTAATACATTTTTTAATTTTCCGTCTTCGTTAACGCTGATAGAATGTCACTTTGTCTAGGAATATTTAAGTGATTCTAAATAGAAAAATAGACCAAAAACACTCCTGATTGACTAAGAAGGTGTCAGCTAAGGTCATTTCAACTATGTTATAAGTACAGCACTTGAGATTTTTGCAGGATAGACCGGCAGTTCCTTTGTGCTAATTACTATAATTCACATCACGGAAAGCTGCAATGAAAATATCTATAATATTAAACAAATAGATCTAAAAGACACCTTAGTTAATGTTCACCTAACCAGCACCACTACATAACACACTACCAATAACAATCTGAATCATTTTGAAGGATATTGCTAATCCATTGATTCATATGTTCGAAAAATTTGTCTACTCAACAACGTAAATAACGCAATGAATGTTGTTGAACTGTCAAAATGAAAGCGATTGCTACTAATAATGTGTTACGAAATTACCCCGCAGGTATGAAGATACAGACATCCAAAAAAGCTCAAAACGAACAAAAAATATTACCTTTCGAGTCTTAACCCAAGGCGTTTCGCCATCCGGGACTACGAGGAAAATAAAAGAATTTAAACTTCGGCTTATATGGAATTTGGGTCGGACAGTTGAAGATGGATGGGTGTTCTTTGTAGTGTTTTGTCTATATTTTGGTTTAAGAGTTGGCTGATAAATATGTGAAGACTAATCTGGTAGCTTTGTGCCTAGATTATTAGTTTTTGAATAAGGATAAGAATTAACAATTAATTAAGATTTGAATTTATAGTAGCTATAGGCCGACCGTTTAACTGAGACGTTACCTGAGGTAGCTGCGCTGTGCGGGAGGGGTGATAGTTGTCACAAGTTGACGAATCACTGAGCTCTCGCATCACGTCATCATTATGGTCTAGTGGTTAGTGACCCTGACTGCTATGCCGGAGGTCGTGGGTTCGATTCCCATCCAGGACAAATGTTTGTGTGATGAGCACGATCATTTGTTCTGTGTCTGGTTGTAATTTATCTATAATATGTATGTATTTAGAAATATATAAGTATTTTTATCAGTAATTGTCTAGTACCCATAACACAAGCTCTGCTTAGCTTGGGACTAGATGGCGTTGTGTGATAGTTGTGGAATATTATTATTATTATTTTATGATTTTACATATCTCGGGACCATGGGGTCCCGGTCCTTTGGGAGGCGTACGAGGGGCCGAAGCCAACTCGCAGAGGCCCCTTAGGAAATTTTAATGAAATGCGGCACCGTCCGACGATTATCCCTGTATGCACTATGCAAGTGCACCCAAGGATAACCCCATTATTATTATTATAATTCTGTAAATACATATTTGTTACGGTCGCGAATCATATTTTAATCAACTCTTTTCTTTGGCCTTCCTCTCCCTCTTCAGCCGTCAACATTTATATTCATCACTATTTTAGTCCCATGCGTATATTTCCTACTCATTATAATTATAATGTACGTGATAATTTTAGTATATTCGCACACTGCGTTCCAAAATACAGATTACTGACGTTGCTCAAAAAGCCGCTAAGCTGAAGTGGGACTGGGCTGGCCACGTCTGCCGTGTGCCCAATAAGCTGTGGGCCAAAATAACCACCACGAGGAGCCCTGACACAGGTAGAAGGCGTCGCGGCAGACCCCGTAGAAGATGGCAGGACGAGCTGGACAAAACAAACGACCAGTGGTCCACTTTAGCCCTGGATCGAAAGAACTGGAAGTCATGGGGAGAGGCCTTTGCCCAGCAGTGGGATGATGCAGGCTAACATTAATAGTATTCGTGGATATGGAACCTGATAGTACCTACATACCTACAATAGAGGTCAAAATACAATAAGTAATTGTTTTCCTCAAACTTTCTCTTATACCATCGACATGTAACCGTGCCTTTTTAAATAATCTGCGCGACCCATTTTATTTTTATGGGACTATTTTGCGAGTTCTCTGGAAACGTAAAAACCCAAAACTCTCGTGAGTATGGACACAAAAGGTCAGACTATTAACTGAAGTTGTATGTTACTGGAAACTAAAGTGTTTTGTGCTGGAAACTATAGTAACGTATATTATTAAATACACATTGCCACACGCAGGCACATCGATGCACAAGCTGAAACCATGATTTCTGCATATGATTCTAGACCTCCTAGCGTAGAAATAATTCGTCAGTTATCGAAAATAAAATCTGCAGTTTCATAGAAAAGTGCAAGACCTACACAGTTAAAATATATGGCAAATGTGTAATATCTTAATGTCATGGAATTCCGTAAAGTAACGCCTGATTCCATAATATATATATGGCAGAGCTAATATTTTTTTAATAAGCGACGAAAAATTTGAACCCAGGGGTGTTCTTAATCATGTACAGACGCCAGCACATCAAGCTACCCGAAACTGTCAAATCTTTCCAATCAACTTTGAATCTTATACTTTAGCGATATATGTAGTTGAAAATCTATTAAAGAAATTTGATAGATTGTAGTAGCTTGATGTGCTGGCGTCTGTACTGAATCCATGATAACAGGTTATGCTTCGATTCCCCCTGTATATTAGCTATATTTATACGAGAAAACCTCATAAGTAAGTAAAAACATCAGAGATTTTAGCGCGGCTGACTACCCTGGTTGCACATTTGGATGGTTACATATAAAATTAGGCCAGTTGGCCCGGCTGCCAATCTCTTTACCTTCTTCTTCAAACCTGTGTCTTCAATAATATTGGAGTTTTGATAGATTTGATATAAATCTAGACTGATACAGTTGATCGACCTTGCTTCGTTTACAAAGCAACTTAGGGCTTCCGGGAGTCTCGCAACAATCATCAGCCTATCATTTTCTTACAGCTGGAACATAGGCCTCCTCTCGGTGAGAAGGAGTAGGCCGTAATCCACCACGCCGGCCCAGTACGGGTTAGTGGATGTCACGTGTCTTCGAATTTTTGGTTCTAGGACATGCCGTTTCCTCACGATGTATTCCTTCACCGTTTTGAGGGCAGTGGTGATGAAATAATGAACACAAAGTAAAGCGCCTGCTTGGGTCGAACCCACGATCTGTAAACTTGTAAATCGGGCTGTTACCACTGGGCCACCACTGCTCGTAACAATAAAGTACGTTGAGTCTAATTAGATAGTTGACATGTTTAATATGTTAAGAAAATTAGTTTTTTGTTAGCACGTAAATGAAAGAAAAAAAAAATTAGGTTTTTTGTCACAGAAACACGTGCATACAAAAAGACAATTAACTCAAGTACCTAATACAGTAACAGAAAAATAAAACAAAATAGATCTAAGGTCCGGCCGCACTTTTGTCACAGATGTAAAAAAGTAATGTTTGTTTTCGTCCAAATCTCTGAGCTAACTAGACGAAAACAAACATTACTTAAAATAAATGTTCTTGTATATCGATTTTATTTATTTTCGAGCGGCCATTGTTGTTTACATCTTTGGCAATTTTAACGCGGCCGGTACCTTCCATACTGGTTGCTGGCACGTCATGACTGACAAGGAGGTGGATTCATTTATAGCAACATTCAGACATACAATAACTCATGTTAACTATGAATGCTGCTAATAACTAACTTTAACTTTATACTTGTTTTAAACTACTAGTAGTGAAAACTAGTAGTAATTCTTAGTAAAATATAAGACACAAGTTGTAGTCATTATCAAGTTTTATCTACTTATATTTTTGTTCAGCACTTCGCGTGGACTGAGTTCGTGATTAACTAGCTTGAGTGGCCACTGAGACTGTGGACTTCCTTTAAATAATGAAAGAAATTACATCATAACAACGATAAAGAAAGAAAAAAAAAATTTTTCCACAGAAACAGGTGCATATAAAAAAAATAATAAATAAATATTTATTCAAAAATAAAAATCGGTAAAATACGATATTAATCTTAGAAATAATATAGGGATTTGGTAGGTGTTTTTTGTTATGTATTTTCTGGTGTGCAATAAAGTATATTATGTACATAAATAAATATTAAAAAGTATGATGCCGTCGCCGTCGGTGAAGGAAAACATCGTGAGGAAACTGTCATGTCCTAGAACCAAAAATTCGAAGACATGTGACATCTGCCAACCCGCACTGAGCCCTCGTAGTGGATTACGGCCCACTCCCTCTCACCGAGAGGAGGCCTGTGTCCCAGCAGTGGGAACATTATAGGCTGATTATGATGTTGCCGTCACAATTATTTTGCCTCTGACAACAGCAACCTTATTATGACGAGAATAAAGATCACAATGATTTTAACAGACTTGTCAATGGCAGCAACCCAACAGGAACCTTATTTGAATGAGACTTAAGATTACTCTGATTTGGACAAATCAAAGGTAAAATAATTGTGAAAGGATTTGTAGCAGATTATTCTCTATTCTGATTTATTTAATTTTGGGATGCATGAAGAAGCCTTCTCGTGTAGCGCAGTTTGTTCCGCCAGTTACTCAACTGAACCGAGCGCTCGGCGCATCCTTGATAGTCACACCCAACACCTTATTTGGCTGGCCAATTCTTCCCTTGCGGTGGTAGGTCTAACGCCCGCCTGGTTTGCGACCACCCGCCGGAATCCGGCGTCAAGCAGCCTGCTATGTTTCGTTGATGCGTGGAAGTTCCAGTGCCTTAGGCATCTTCTGGGCACGCTCGTTCCATCATAGACCTCATCCATCGCTTTCTATCAGGCGTGATCGAAGTCAAGAGCGGGCTTATTCACCAAAAAAAAAAAAACAATGGCACTCCGGGAGTGCCGTCAGAAGTGAAAACCAAAACACAAAGAATACTTTGCCATCACTCACTGATATATCGGATATACATTAAATCTGAGTACATACCGTGGACAGCTGAACACATCCAAAGCGGTGTCGGTTGCGGTAACAGTGGCGCGAATTCAATGGTTTTTTCCCATCTCAAAAAATGCCCAACGCGCCTAAAGAAGTTTTCACTTTAAAAGTCTGACAGTGCCATAGTCTTTCTACCCACCCAACTGCGCACAGGAACTTAAAACACTTCCCAAGTAGTTCGAAGTATATCGTGCTTACCGTAAGAATGCAACGCAGAACTTTGTGGAAACAAACGGAAAAACAACCCTTATTTGAATATTAATGTGGACATTAAAAGTTGTTATTGCTTGAAGTATTTTATCTTGTCGCTGTGGCGTTTGTTTCTATAAATGTATGATGATATAGCTTGCATAGTGGGTACTTAGTAAAACTTCTTGTGAAAGAAAAGAACGGCGTATTAGTCGATTTGCACAATTTTATGTAATGAAGTATTGAAAAAAGAACACTAGCGCACAGAAACACATGTACTTTTTGCCTAACTTCATTGCATAAAATTCAAAATGTGCCAATGCGTGCGAGTCGCCTATAGAAAAAAATTATATTATTTAAATGTGACGATTCGCACTTTTCGGGCGAGTAAATTCGTGCGAATCGACTAATAAGCCAAAAGAACAACTAAAGTCCTACAGACCTTATTTCGGCCACGGCGGCCAATGTCAACGGAGACAAGCCTTCGGCGCGGGAGATATTATAGTGCACAAGTATGTGCGCAGACACAGGTGCACTCTCTCTTCCCTCACTCTCATAGTCCGATGGGACGGCAATCCGACACGACCGGAGAGAGATCAGGCGCAGGACCAACGGCTTAACGAGCTTTCCGAGGCACCGCCAACTTCCAATCTCCGGGCTGTAACTAAGAAATTCCTAATGGAAAAACTCAATAACCCTACCTAAAAAAAACACAAAAAATAACGCCACCTAAAGAACTAGTACGTAGCATTAGGTAACCATTTCTGTCACCAAGTAGGATTGCTATTTTCCAGTTTGAATGACAGACAGTTTGTATGTTCGGATCATAACTTATTAAAACGTCTTTTTATTATGATACTAGCTGCTGCCCGCGACGTCGTCTGCGTGAAGGCTCTACAGCATCAAAAATACCTAAGATGCCAGTGTCGCTATAGCATTATAAGTAAACAACTTTTAAAATAGTATTAAAATATAAGTTTTTTTTGCAAGTGAAGCAAGTGAAGAGAGTTATATGGGAATCCTGCTGAGTTCAGTCATAAGATGTGACTTAAGGATATAGAGAAAATAATGCAGGAATACATTCCAGGACACAAAAGAGAAAAAATACGTGCAAAGGTATCATACCTTACAACACTTTCCTATAAACTACGTTGGTAGTTATGCTGCCAGGAGCCAAAATGTAAAGAGAGTCAGGACTGGTGACGCGGGAGCAAGCGACGTACAATTGTCCGTGTGAGAAGCAAATCGTCCTGAGGTCGACACCCGCTGCCCTCAGTGTCTGCCCCTGCGACTTATTGATGGTCATCGCGAAGCAAACACTCACGGGAAACTGTACGCGCTTGAACTGGAACGGGAAGTTATGAGGTATGAGGGGAATGCGTGGTATAAATACTGCCTCGCCGACGAATTTCCGCCTCAATGGTGTGTCTGTGGAGCGAGATGACTTTAAGGCGGGTCCCGTTACAAAACTTCGGAGGAGATAGGTTCCGAAGAAGCATAATCGGGCCGACCTTTAGCTTGATGGTATGCGCTGGAAGTCAACTTGCTGACAGGGAGTTCAGAAATCCCACCGGATAATGTGTGGCGTCATCTTGCTCGATAACAGTGTTTATCGAGGTGTAGACCACTTCATTCCCCTCAATTTCCGAGAGAATGCATTCGTTAATTGCTGCAGCCTGATCATTTTTGGGCGTCAAAATGGCCCGCTCACACACCCAAGAATTCTGCTGGTGCGGTATACGACTGATGTACACACAGCGAATGAGTTCTTCTAATCTACCGAGAGACTCTGGAAGCACCACCTGTCCACCTCCCTCTTCTGGTAGAGTGCCTTCGCCAAGACTTAGAAGGACATCGAAGAATTCTTGAGCACGTGCATTGCCGCCGAGTCGAGCTCTCATATTAATGGTCAAACGCAGCGTACGAACTCGTGACCACAACGTAGATCGTTTCAACGACGCATTCACCTCGTCAGCCCTCGATTCCCGCGTCACCACGGGAAGCTTTTGCCGGAAATCGCCACTGAACAGAACTGTGACACCACCCATCAAATGTTCGATCCTGCACATGTCCTGCAGGATTCTGTCCACGGCCTCAACTGCCTTCCTATTGGCCATCGTACACTCATCCCATACGATCAGATAGCAATCCTTGAGCACGTGTCCCTTGTCGCTGTTACGTGACACACCACAAACAGGCGTTTCGGCGCTCTCTAAATCGATGGGAATTTTAAACATGGCATGTGCTGTCTTGCCACTCGGAAGCAGTGTGGCAGCGATTCCCGACGACGCTACAGCAATAGCAATTTTGCCTTACCTACTGACCTCTGCAAGTATGCCAGTGGTAACAAATGTTTTTCCTGTTCCACCAGGAGCATCCAAGAAAAACATTTTACCCTGGTTTTGCCCAATGCTTTCAAGGACGGTGTCATAAATTTGTTTTTGCTCTGAAAAGAACAAAGCGAAATGGTCATTTCGTATGGTGTTCATTTCGCCCGGATCGTAATTTTGTCTCTGCGTTATACTCCCGATTTCCACGGTCTTGATGCGGTGATGATTGGGGAGCTGGTAACCCATATTCGATCAGTGGATTGCCGCCGATAGAAATGACCACATCTTGAAGTGAACTGAGACAGGTGTTCAGCACGCGTTCATCAGTTACTTCGACTTCGTCTCCAGTAGCACGCCTCAAAGCTCGTAGAAAATCTTCAGACAGATGATGGCGATACTTCTCCCACAAAGCTACCGGGTTCGCGACTCCGCAAAACACCAAGATGACGGCGAACAGATGACGCATGCGGCTGGGATTGTCACTGACGCTCGCCTCCGCGAGGGTGTCATCCCAATTTTGGTCACCGTCGAGAAGGTGACGTTTTACATCACATTTAAGTTTATAATTAGGTACCTATACAACATGAAAATATATTAATTACCAAGCAATAATCACACAGATAAATACCGAACAAAAGTATTAATAGTCAATGTTTATTTTGTACTAACAACATGAAATTGATGAAGAAATGATCATCATCAATGAACATAACTTTTTTGTAATACTTAACACCGCATTTTTTTTTATTGTCTTCCTCAACTCTGCTCAAGATTTTGAGGGTTTTGTTGGACCTTGAATTTGTCAAAACGAACTATACGATACAACTTTTATGAAGAAAATGTACATTACCATCTATGAATTTTAAGAATAACTAACTACTAACCTCGCCAACATGATCAAATTTAAATTATTAATTTCCAAAAATTGTTAACATGTAACTTGATTTGATTTTTATGAAATCTCATAGATGGCGCTGCTTCTAAATTTTCTTTGTACTACTAACATTAATTAAACTATGTTTCTCTGCCCAAGTTACTTAAATGGCGTAGTTTTTATAGTGTAAAGCTAGATAATAGCATGGCTTACTCAAAAACAACATTTAAATATGCGTCGTTAGATTACACGCTGTCACAGAATGCGTAAGAAAAATAAAGATTCACAGCTCCTCCCCCGTAGGTGATAGCGTGATAATATGTAGCCTATATGTTGACCCGACCTCTTAGTAATATTCATGCAAAATTTGATGTAAATCCATGCAGCACTTTTTGAGATTAGCCCGGACATACATACAGACAATCAGACAAACAGACAAAAATTCTAAAAACTATATTTTCGGCTTCGAAATCGATTGTAGATCACGCCCCAAGTATTCTTTTTAAAAAATATTCAATGTACAGTTTTGACTTTCCTACGATTTTATTATATGTATAGATCTAAGAATTTTGTTTTGATTAAGAGGTGACTTGATCGAGAGTGCACTTAGCTCTTTTCTAGTTGATCCTGTGGAGAATCCACAGGTCTGATCGAGTCGACATTTAGTATTCTGTTACTTAAGCTTCTATGTAGCTTGGTCTGTTTGGCGTTTTCACTAGCCCTCACCTTTTTTTTCTTTTTTTTTTGAGGGTGGGAAAGACGACTACGACGCGCGACGCTTGGATCTAAATATTACCTACGACTTATATTAAAGTTATAGGGCCAATATACATATATTACTGATAACAATCTCTTTCTAACTAGGCTGTGTTCACACGCAACGCATCTACTAACCTCTCCTTATGTCAATTACCGCATACAACGATAAAATAGGGTACTTATCCACTTTTATTGCCTATCAAAATGTCTGGCGAAATTAAGATTATGTGTAAGGCCAGTATGTAGATAAGGACATAGGATAATACTTTTTAAGTATGGGAAAATAGGAGAACAGTGAACGAAAGAAAAGAAAGAAAGAAAATATGCTGGCCCAGTGGTAGTATTCCAGTTTGAGCACCTATTTTTAGAGCACCAAAGGTATTCCCATTTGAGCACTAATCAATATTTTACCGTGGTGCTCAAAGGGGAACAATAAAAAATATTCAACTTTATCCCTTTTTGAGCACCTACGGTAGCTTCACGGCCTCGATTTATTATGTGCACTTGCCACTTATTTCATCACATCGCACTGCTCTCTGGTGAAGGAACATATTGTAAATAATAATATTTTTTTAAAGGACTAACTGTGGAATTTCCTGAAAACTAAAACTGCATCATTGGATTTTTGAAAAATCAAATGATGCAGTTTTAGTTTTCATTAAAATCGAGCCCTTTGAGTACTTTTCGCTAAATCCTCATAGTTTCGAATTTGGCCATTCACGCCCATTTGAAAAATTTACCCTGTATATATACTACCTTCTGCCCGCGACTCCGTTCGCGTAAAATTTCTTGTTCCCTTGCCCGTCGCATCGCATCGCCTGCCCGCGCTATTACTTAATTTTTGCCTAGATTTTTTTCTTTTTGCTCGGCTCCTATGGGTTTAGCGTGATGTTGTTTAAGGTCGGGGTCGCACTGATACGGCGACACGACGCGGCGGCGGCGCCGATATGAACTAAAAAATTCGCTTCTCGTTTTTACAATGCGGCCACCGACATATCGCACATCCTCTAAAAAACTGTCATAATACGCCGAAACCAAGTGTTGAAAAAAAGCCGATTTTAATTATTTTCCAATATACTAATGTTAATGTAACTTTCAGGTTACATATTTTTAGCTTTTTACTGTTTTAGTCAACAAAGGATTTATCAAGCTATTTGCGGAATGTAAAAATATATTTATGAATGGATTTTTTTTTGTGTTACGACAGTTTTTTAGAGGATGTGCGATATGTTTATATGAGTTTGTTTTTACGTAATCGCCGTCGCGTCGCAGTCGCCTTAGTATTGCGCCGCGGCGTAAGTACAGACGCCTGCACATCAAGCTACTACAATCTGTCAAATTTCTTTAATAGATTTTCAACTTTATCGCTGAAGCATAAGGTTCAAAGTTGATTGGGAAAATTTGACAGTTTCGGGTAGCTTGATGTGCAGTCTGTACAGTCTATATATAGCCTTCTTCAAGAATTGGGCCATTAAATGCAAAAATCCGATCGGTAGTTCCAGATATTAGCGCGTTGAACTTGAAACAAACAAACAAACCCTTCAGCTTTATTATTAGTAGTATAGGTTTAATTTATTTTGCAAAGTTTTTAACTTAGGGCTGATTTTTCCAAAGCCAGATATTTTTATCCGAGGAATAATTTTAAATTTTTGACAGTTCTTCCATGCAAAATCTGTCAGACGTCAAGTTTATACCACGAATAAAAAATATCTGTCGATTGAAAAATCAGCCCTTATATATCGCTCATTTGGAGAAACATCGACGTAAATATATTTTTTCCCAAAAATGAGTTAAATATGACAAAGCACTTAGAAAGCGTATTTAAAGATTATATAATTTAGCAGTTACGTCGCTGTTTCTCCAAATGAGCGATATAGTCTTTACTAATATCTACTTACATTATTTTTATTCAGGGTTCCCAAAACAATTTACCATTCCATCCTCCTCTCTATACCACCTTGTATTCTCACAATACATCCACATAAGGGCTCCGAGTGCTCATTATGGCATCCATATTGGTAGCTCGTTATCTGCCAGGCCATATGCACGACTTTTCTGTGAGATACTGGAAATAAAGAGGTATTGTGGGTCCGTGTTGTGGTGTGCAACGCGATGACGGTAACGGGAACTGGTAAGGTTGTTGTGTTGTGGCTGCCGTTTTTGGAATTGAAAATTGGTAAAGTAATGTTCTGCCCGCGACTTCGTCCGCGTGAAATTTCTTGTTCCCCCGTCCCATCCCGTCGCAACGCATCGCCTGCCCGCGCTATTACTTCGTTATCACTTATAGCGTTCTTTTAGACTTTTAAAAATGTCTTTGTCACATTGCAAATTCCAAATCAAATGAATTGTACATTATTATGAATTCTTGAAAGGTATCTACGCTTAGCGCCATCTAGTAACATGATACGATACTAACAGCATGCTTGGTTCTTTGTAAGTTGATGTAGGTACTAAAATAAACAGTACAGATGAAAGTCGCCAGATGGCACTGTTTTGATTTTATTAATCTAGGTACTGTATAATACCTTGATGAAGATCGTTTAGGGCTATTGAACACCTTTTGAAAGTTTCCCCCCGAAAACATAAAACAAAAAAAAAATGGTCTTGCAATATTTACTTACCTACTTAAAACTTAAAGTTTGGGTTAGTCTTTAAAATAAAACGCCGTACCTACATACTGGTAGGTACTAGAATTTCTGCGAACTCCTCTATCATACTGCTCCATTTTACTGCCTTGCCTTTTCCCAACTATGTTGTTGTTGTTATTCCCAACTATGAAGTCGGCTTCCAGTCTAACCTAATGCAGCTGAATACCAGTATTTTACATGGAGTGACTGCCTACCTGACCTCCACAACCCAGTTACTGGGTAATACGATACCCCTTGGTAAGACTGTTTGTTCGACTTTCGGGCTTCTGACTACCCGTAACGACTGTCAAAGATCCACAAATGATAGCCGGGACCAACGGCATGTAAATATGCTCAGCCATCCCAGGACCAACTGCGGTAAGCGTAGCTTAACCTGGTGGCCTACCATGATCTAATTAAAAACGATTCAAAAACAAGACATTTCAGTTTAGGTTCCTAAACTGCATAGCTTGAGCTGCTCTATGGACGTCATGGTACCAAACAAGTATGAATGAAACCAAAATTTGCGACTCAGTTTTGGACAATCGCTGTCAGCAGATGGCACGGCATAAACTGAATCGTTAAACTGATGGTACGAATTAGAAGAACAGTTCAGTTTAGGTCCTAAAATGGATCGCGTTAAGAGCTTGTGGTAAGCCTCCAGATCGATCGACCCGTGCGGCAATTTATTACTCAGCCGCTGTACTTATTTCTTTTTTTTAACTACATACCGGGTTAAATTAAATTAGCAAGCAAAACTCCACAGACGCGATGGGTATATACACACATCAAAAGTGTCTAGGGATCAACATATATTTTTGCAATAACTTTTCTCCTGATTGATATTAATTAAAATTTTCTTTAAGGATTCATCAAATAAAGTGTTTTCGTTTGTCACAGTAACGATAAACCAAGTCACCTTTGCATTAATAAAGAAATTTGCCATTTTCCTAATAAAGGGATTTTTGACATTTGAACCACTAACACAAAAGTTCGAAAAAAAGACTGAAATAACAGTTTTCTTTAAAATTTTATTGGGTAACTTAAACAATTAATAATCCGTGTTTCTACCGCGAACACTAACAACACAAGAACATCGGTTTGGCATACTCAAAATGAGTTCATCCAAATCACGCTGTGGAATGGCAGCCCATGTTCGTTGCAACAACAAAAAAAGGTCTTCTTGCGACTGGATACCCTCCATATTCGGCAGAGCTCTTCTCTGTAGCATATCCCATGCATGCTCAATCGGGTTCAAGTCTGGTGACTGAGCAGGCCAGGGCAGGACATTGATGTTAGCTGCGGCGAGAGTCTGTCTTACAACTCTTGCGGTGTGCGGTCGTGCATTATCATGCATTAACTGAAATAAGGGACCGATTTGCACTTGTAGAGGAACGATGACGTCTGATACAATCGTCTCAGCATAAATTTGAGCGTTGAGGTTGCCTCTGATCCAAATCAACTCAGTTCTTCCGCCGATCCAAATACCCGCCCATACCATGATGGTTCCACCACTATAAGGATGGACTTCCTGCCAGGATTTTAATCGCTGTTGGCGTCCAGGGGTTCTCCAGTGTCGTATACGTCTTGTATCCGGTCTCATACCAAAACGAGACTCATCAGAAAAGCACACGAAACGCCATTGTTCTTCTGCCCAATTTCTGTGTTCAAGAGCCCATTGATATCGAATCCTACGATTGTGCATTGCTATAGGTGGTACCCGTAGCGGTCTTCGGGAATGAAGGTTCACTTCATGCAAGCGGTTTCTGACTGTTTGGTCGCTAATTAAGTTCCCTGAAGAGTGATGAAGCCTCACGGCTAACATCATGGCGGTTATTGTTGGAGCTCTTCGAGTTAAGATTTGAATGTATCGGTCTTGTCTCCGTGTGGTGCAGCGATACCGTCCTCCATGGCGCTCAGCCACGGTACCAGTGCTTCGGTAACGTGTCCAAAGTCGACTGATAACACTCTGACTTGTATTCAGAGCTAAAGCCACAGTACGTTGCCGGGAACCAGCTTCTGTCATTCCCACGGCTCTGAGCATTTCTTCCCTGCTTAAATGACGTCGCCGCTCCATAATAACGTTGGTTTTAATCAGTAGTAGGGAAACAGTAGCACTAATAATGTCTTCAATGCGTTGTATGTTTTTATAGGGAAAATATTGACAGCTGGTTTCCATCTTTTACTCGAATTTGATTCACAGTTCCTGATTCAAATTATGAAATGCACCAAAAAGGATCCATATAAATTTATAAAATCATAAATTTATTACAAAGCCACATCTCAATCTCAAGAAATCCGCATAAAAATGCTTGATCCCTAGACACTTTTGATGTGTGTAGTTATCGACGACAACAAAAAAAAACAAAGCATTAAATTTCACTTACATAAACTATATTAAAAAATATGAGTTAAGAAAATCTTCAGACATTCATCAGTGAGAGGCTAGGAGGCTAGTGCAGCCAGGGAGAGAGCAACGGTAGCCCAGTGGTAACTGCCCAAACTTCCGAGTCGTAGGTTGTGGGTTCGAACCCAGTCAGGCGGCTTTACTTTGTGTATATAATTTCATCACCACTGCTCTTAAAACGGTGAAGGAATCATAGTTTGGAGACCGGCTGTCTGCCTCAGAACCAAAAATTCGAAGACATCTACCAACCCGCACTGGACCCGCGTGGTGGATTACGTCCCACTCCCTCTCACCCAGAGGAGGCCTGCGTCCCAGCAGTGGGAACATTATAGGCTGATTATGATTTAAGTCATTTTGGCTCGGGGTGCCAACGCACCTACACTGTTTCTGCTTTTTCTCTTAAAAGCTTAGGCGAGGGTGACCATTTTTAATAACATGAAAAAAAAAACTTGCCGACTGCATAACCTATTCCTATTTTAAAGTCGTTTAAAATGTTTTAATAATGCTTTCAAAGAAAGAGTACCTACATAGTAATTACTTAAAACTTTAATTAATATCCTTCAAATCGTTATTTATTTATTCTCAGATCAGCTCGAAACAGTTTATAGAAACAATTAGAAATGATTGTAAAATACTCGTAAAGTCACTTGATAGGCAATTGTACAAGTTGCCGTGTTTAACAACTCAAATATAGCCTAAATACATTTATATTTTATTGCTTGTTATTTTCTTATATCTAAGGAATTTATTTGTCTGTCTGTTACGCGCCTGCTAACTAGTCGAAAATATCTTGTAGAGACGCCAGCACATCAAGCTACTACAATCTAGTTCAACTTTATCGCTCGAGCATTAGGTTCTAAGTTTATTGGGAAAATTTTACAGTTTCGGGTTGCATGATGTGCTGGCGTCTGTATATTTTCATAGCCGCAAGACGTCCTCGGCTGGATATAGGCCTCCCCAAAGCGTCGCCACATCGACTGGTTCTATGCTTCTCGCATCCAGCAGATTCCTGCAGAGTTTACAAGGTCATCGGCCCACCTTGCGGGAAGTACCTCAAAATCAGCCTATAATTTTTCCAGTGCTGGAACACAGGCCTTTCTTCGACAGACAGGTGTGCTGCAAATGCTGTAGGTTGGGCCCAGTGCGGGTTTGTAGATGTCACATGTCTTCGAATTTTTGGTTCTAGGACATGTCGATTTCATCACGATGACCTCCACCGTTTTGAGTGCAGTGGTGATGAAATTATTTAGATGCAGATAGTATAGCGCCTCTCTGGGTTTGAACCCACGAACTACAACTCGTAAGTCGGGGCCGATAACAATAGGGCACTACTACATTGCGAAAGTACCTTCTAGCATCAAACTATATCTTTTTAACCTACTTCAAAAAGCAGGAGGTTCTCAATTTTATTGTTTTTTTTTGTACTATATGTTTGTTACGCGACATCTCCGGAAATTGTAAATCGATTTCAAAAATTCTTATTTTTAATGGATAGGGGTGGTCCCATATAAATTTTATTTACTTTGTTTTTGTGTTAGCTTCAATAATAATACTTATTTTTGCCACTTAGTTTGTAGTGATGATGTTATGACTTCCTGTCACTGATCACTGTCAACATACGAATTTGTGTGGGGTAAGTACAACTTAAAAGCGAAAAAAAAAAAAACTTTTTAAGTACAAAAAATATACAACCGACTTCCAAAAAAGACACTACAAAGTGAAAAATAACTTTAATTTCGGAAGTCGGTGGCAAACAACGAAAATGCGAACCCAACGACACCGACTTCATAATATTGATAGTCAAAGGCCATAATGATTTTTTGACTCTAAAACTTCTACCATCCCAAACTGACAACCAAACACAGACCTGTAGTGGGCACCCTCTTCAAGCCTAGGTTCGAGGACACAAGGCTAGGCTAGCATGCATCTGCCATGCTACTACAGAAGGTGTTACAGAAGTCGATAGGTATCGGGGACTACTTACTAAAAGGTGGGCCGCCAAAATTATTGCCTTCCATCATATGCCTAGATTTTTACCAACGCAACTATGTCAGGGTCGGCTTCCAGTCTAACCGGACGCAGCTGAATACAGTTTTTTTACATGGAGCGACTGCCTATCTAATTTCTACAATCCATTTCATTTCCATAACTTAGTTACCTACTGAGTACGATACACCCCTTTTTTTTTTTTTATGGATGGGAAATCATCTAATGACTCCTCCCGCTCTGGGTGGAGCGGAAGGGAGTGTCAGACTCTTACTGACTAAAACCCACCCGTGTTCCTTCCTTAGCCCTTTATGTTCCGGGGCAGCGGTAACCCTTTCGGACGATCCCGCTACCCCGGCAGGCTTCGGCCCTGGCGGGCCCCTTCCTTTATGCTGACATCTCTTTGAGGCGCGCGTGGAACACATACGCGCCGTCCGGCACGGGCCTGGTCCTGATCGGACGGAGAGCTACCCATTACTCTCCGTCCGCAGGCCCACGCCTACGGTGGCCGGGAGTCGTCACGCGGCTCCCGACGCCCGTAGCGTCTCCCGCGGCGGCTGAGGCGAGAGGCTCTCTCCCTGAGCCGTCCCGCCACCTCCTTCGCTAGCATGACTGCTTCGCAGAAGGAGGTGACTGCCTCCCACTCCCCCTCGCCCCGGACCATGGCTTGAACCAGGGCCGGACGCGAGAGGTCGCCGCCGCTGCCGATCGCCTCCACGAGGACACGGCGGTGCTCCGCCCAAGCGGGGCAGACCTCCACCGTATGCTCCACCGTGTCCTCTGGGCGATCCTCGCAATGGTGACACCCGGGACGATACACCCCTTAGTACGAATGATTATCAGATTTTCAGTCTTCAGACTACCCTTAACGACGGTCAAAAATTCGGGACGGGAAATACGGGACCAATGGCTTAACGAACTTTCTGAGGCGAAAAGGGTCACGATATGTGATGTGATGGGATGGTCACCCATCCACGAACCGACCTCGGCAAGTTATTATTTAGACACGAGCCCCTCAAATTTGCCTACCTTCAACTAGCAATTTAACCAAAGCAAAGTCACCGCAAGCAACAGGTATGCCAATAAAACTTGCTACAATTGAAACGATCCCACTTTATGTTGATAATAAACAACTGAATTTATGCCAAAACGCAATTTAGTGACGGACAGGCGAACATTTTATGTGTTATACCGTAAAATTGGACTGTTAAAAATATTTAATAACTGTTACTCTGTGTCTAATGTTCAAGCGGCTGTGTAGTATCGATCTGGGAACAGGGAAAAGGAAATTTTGTAGAAATTGTTTAACTATACTCCAATAATACAGGTTAGTCTAGAAAGTAACGTCCACAAGAAAGTATTAGAATCCTCTCTCTAATGGCTACCCGAAACACTAAATAAAAACAGTTCAAAAGAGACAAAGACGAGTAATTCGACGCCTAGTGTCCTTTGTTTTTTTATTTTTATTTATTTGTATAGTAAGTTAGTTAGTCATTTATTTTAGTATCTAGTGAGTTTAGAATACCGGTACCTATTTTACATGGAGCGGCTGCTTATCTGACCTCCACAACCCAGTTACTGGGTAAACCTATACCCCTTGGTAAGACTGGTTGTCAATTACTGTTGGGCTCCTGACTGACAAAGATTTACGAATGACAGCCGAGACCAACGGTTAACGTTCTTTCCGAGACATGGAGGGGTCTGAATATGTAATAGATGGACACCCATCCACGAACCGACCGCGGCAAGCATAGCGTGCGGCTGTTATTATTTAGCCACAATGTCAACTTTTCAATTACTACTTTATTAACCTTTAAAAATATAGCTAAACAATAAAAAAAACATCTAACCTGGTTTCTGGGCCTAGTTTACCCAAATACCCTTGATATGACATCCGATTTAACATTCAAATGTTATAAAAAGACATCCGTACGCGATTTGAGTCCTTTTCCCAACAAATAAATGAAGAAGAAAAACTGTGTGCTACCATGTTCTGGCGTAAAACCCGTTTTTATTGGGCTGACTAGCGAAGGTCAATTGTGCGTCCTAGAAATGTGGGTGGTCCAACTATCGAGATGCAAGAGTTGTAACATTCTTGTAATTTGTCAGAAAACTTGACTAGCTTACCTAGATCTATTATTTTGTGCCATTACGATTATACAGGGTGTGGCGTAAATAGTTTTCCACCGTCAAGGATTCGATATACCAGATAATTTACTATAACATATTACAATTTAACCACACAACAAAAAGTTCATTTATCAAATTACATTTCAGTCGACAACATCCATCGGTTTCTTACTAAACTTAAACTATATCCGACGATCTTGCATACTTATCTCTTTTGTTGACTGTATCTCTACGAACAGCGGCAGCAAATACCGCTAAGGTTTGAATAGGCCTTTACACGCTACGCACGCGGTATAAGCTGAGGGCATACAACGACCTGCGTGTCCAGTATACCAATGTATTCAGGATGCTGTTGGGTCTACCACGCATTTGTAGCGCTTCCGGGATGTTCACCGAGGCCAGGGTTCTTTTATCGGTAGAATACGTGCTAGCTCCCGCAGCATCCTGAATGTATTGTGTGATAAGTGGGACAGCCCCATGCTGGCTCACTGAATACGGCTGCACACATAGGTGGTAGTCGTTTCAATTTTGTATATCGAGTGTGGTTTTTACTAACATTAGGTTACGACTTTTATTAACAACATATAATATACTAGCAGCGTCCCGCGGTTTCACCCGTATAAGTCTCGATCCCGTGAGAATATCGGGATAAAAACTATCCTTTGTCCTTTCCCGGGACTCAAACTATCTCTGTACCAAATTTCATGTAAATCGGTTTAGCGTTTTAGGCGTGAAAAGGTAACATACAGACAGACAGAGTTACTTTCGAATTTATAATATTAGTATGGATTATGGATCTTATAATTTGATCTGAAATTTTTTTTTTTTTTTTTTATGATTTTACATATCTCGGGACCATGGGGTCCCGGTCCTTTGGAAGGCGTACGAGGGGCCGAAGCCAACTCGCAGAGGCCCCTTAGGAAATTTTAATGAAATGTGGCATCAACCGACGATTATCCCTGTATGCACTATGCAAGTGCACCCAAGGATAACCCCCGGTTCGTGTAGGACTATTGCGGGATATAGAAAAATAAAAAGTTGGATTATGGGTTTGGGTGGCTATAGTGGACTGGTTACCAAGAACTATGGAAAAACTATGACCCCTGCCTGATCAATGTTTTATATATACACGGATTATTATTATTAACAGTTTGAGACTATCAGGACTAAAATAGAAAAGATAGCCAATCATGCTTAACAGTGGGAGCACAAAAAACGCGGGGTAAGCAGTATTTTACAAAAAAACGCTTCGACTCATACCTCGCTCCGCACCCCAAGTCTTACAGCCTGGCAATAAAACACAACTGCCACACTATGATAATAAACCGCAGATTCCTAGGGAACCACATATTGTTCTGTTTGTCCTTTATTTGCTTACAAGAGGCACTTGTACCTACTCCACGTTGCTGGACAGATGAAGGGTACTCAAGATGGAGTGGACTGACAGTCGAGTGGAGAGTGCTTGATATAAGAGGATCAAATGTATAGGAATAGTATTGAAGGGACCAGGAATGGTCAGTGTTTGTTTTGGGAGTATATCTATTTAGGTATGTGTGCGGGAATAGACATTATTTTTAATGAGATGATACATCACATCATATGCACATGGACTCATATGAAGATGTGATATAATATGCCTGTAATGTTCCCACTGCTTGGACACAGGCCTCCTCTCTGTGAGAGGGAGTGCGCTGTAATCAACTACGCGGGCCCAGCGCGGGTTGGTTGGTGGATGTCACATCTTCGATTTTTTGGTTCTAAGACATGTCGGTTTCCTCACAATGTTTTCCTTCACCGTTTTTGAGAGCAGTGGTGATGAAATATTTTCAGAAACTAAAGTGCCTGCCTGGGTTCGAACCTACGACCTACAACACGTAACTCGCGGCCGTTTTCACTGGGCCACCACTGCTTCCAAAATTGTAATTAGAGTGGATTGCATAAATAGGGGGCTCGTGGCTAAATAATAACTGCACGGGTCAATCGAAGGTTAAGCTACGTTTACCGCGGTCGGTTCGTGGATGGGTGACTATCCATTATGTATATGTCGCAGTTGGATTTTAGAATCCGCTGTATTACAAAGCCGCTTGTAGTTTTAAAAACAGCTCCGTTATGCAAAACAACTGAACAACGTTCATCGGTTTTCCATAGTTACTGAACACGCAGAATTGCATAAACGTTATGCATTTATTAATGCAGCGGGTCAACGATTAGCGGTTTTGTAAAATAGCGACCTCTACGATTGATAATATTATTCTTGCTTGAGCAACCGGCAGCAAGTTCGTCATGCTCCCTTAGATGTCACTGCTTGCGGTAGCGTCGGGGGTCGGGTTGCCTCCTTCCCTCAAATATGGCGAGGGGGGTAATGGCTGATCTTTGCGTTATGCTCGTGAACGGGTGCTGCTTGTGGTGACTGGTCGTCTTGCTGACCATGGTTTTATTGTTGTTATTAGTAATAACTTGTTTATTTATTTTATTTATTTTGCTTAGATGGTCCTAGTTTATCATTTGTGACTTCAAGTGACAGCTATGTAAACACAACCCAGCATTGCATAAATATGTAAGCTGTCACGCCCTTTATACCTGGAGGCTATTATTTAGGTAGTACCTAAGTTTTTTTTTTTTTTCTTGTTTACATTTTTAATTATTATTAGGTATTTTTATTTTTATTTTTTTTGCTTGAGTACATATAGTGTTTATTGTATTTGTTGGTATATTGGCGTGGCTAGCTAACCTATGGCAAATAATGTAATTTAATGTCCTGTGTTAACGTTAATTACTTTTCATACATAGTGTTGTATAAAATCAAATTATTTTCTAACTGAACAGACAGCTGTGCTGCTGGGGAGTTTGTTCCGCCATTTCTTCTTCCCAGCGAAAGCACTAGGAAGTGGCGAAGGGCGGGCGTTTTGGGGGACTGTCTTATGTAATTTTGACGTTCGAAAAGTGCTGATTCTCAGCCTAGTTTGAATAAATGACTTTTGATTTTGATTTTGATTTTGAGCGTGAAATGAAACGTCAGATTTTAGTTCTAAATTTTGTCGCTCGCACTCTGTGTGTCGTAGCAGCAATATACCTTAACTCAAGTGAAAACAGGATTTTAAGTACAGACGCCAGCACATCAACCTACTACAATCTGTCAGATTTCTGTAATAGATTTTCAACTTTATCGCTAAAGCATAAGGTTCAATGTTGATTGGGAAAATTTGACAGTTAGGTGTAGGTTGATGTGCTGGCGTCTGTACAACAGTCATTAAAAGTTATCAGAGTTTTATTAAGGACGCTCAATGTGACTGCAGATAAGCCATTCTGCATTACGTCTAAACGTCGTCGGTAGCAGTTTTGTAAAACGTAGCGCAATGACAATCCAGAGTATGCCCAAGAACTCCACGACCTCATTCCATCGGCCCCTTCTACCTTCGGACATCCAGACGCACTGCATGTTACCATTTCCACCAATTCGCACTAAGCGGTTGCTAATGTCCTTTATAATGCGCACAGCAAAACAGTGGAACTCTCCACCCGCGTCTGTTTTTCCGAGCGCATACAACCCAAATCTCTTCAAAGTGAGAGTGAACAGGCTTCTTCTGGATAAGCTCGCTCCATCGTCGACTTTGTCTGTTTGCTTTCGACATCTCTGTCACCTTTGACCTAGGCTAGAGTCAAGAGCAAGTCCACTTCAAATAAAAAAAAGAAAAGAAAGCGGAAAGTTGTTCAGTTGTTTTACATAACGGAGCTGTTTTGTAAAACAACTAGAGGTTTTGTAAAACAGCGGATTCTTCAATCCATCTGCGACATATATAAGCTAAAACAATTTTTGAATGTTTTCTGTTCCAAACATCAAATCGCTTGTATTTGTGAATACTAGTGATTCTTTACACTTGGAATGGCTTTATGTAATTAGGAATAGTTAACCTTCAAAAGTTAGTGAGAACTCATCAAGCCATCCACTCGAGAGAGGGCTAGACAGCTAATTATTCCCAACCTTGGATCGCACGACAAATTCTGCGTACATTTTCTCTAAATAAAGAACACGATATCATTCTTAATTTATCACTTTCATCTTTTGTCACATAATATTTTTGTCGTGTCGTCAGTGTACACCTTATTAAATATTGTGATTGATAGAACTGCGCTCCAGGGTGTCTAGGGATACGGAAATGTGATCTTGATGTGGGTCGGATTCCCATCCTATAAGATGCTACGTCATAGAGTGTCTGTGTGTGTGCTTGTGTGTAATTAAATATTGGATCTATTTTATTAAATGTAAGTAATGTAGAGGCTATCTAAATTCCGACCGCGGCAGATTTGTTTTCGTCTAAATCTCCGAGCTAACTGGACGAAAATAAACATTACTTACAATAAATACTCTTGTATATCGATTTTATTCGATTTCGAGTGGCCATTGTTGTTGTCGCGGTCGGACCTTATGTAGCCTTACCTTTAATAGTACAGGCTGGTTATAGTAATTGAGGGCGTGTTCCATTCGAAAGTTTAAGCAGGTGTCAAATATTTTAATTGGGTAGTCCTTTTGTTTAATAAGAGTGCTAGAAATAACATGGTAATGTAAAGTATTTCTCTATGAATGATGCGAAAGCACCCTTTGACGTTTGTCGAACGCATATGCAGCGTAAACGCTTTACTCGCGCTGCGTCATCGCGGCGTATTTTCGCGTAAAGAAAGTTCAACGTGAGCGGACACAACGTCACAGCGTCACAGCCATAGATATATGAATACATTTCTATGGTCACAGCTGTTAAAGTCAATGACGCTCCCAAACCTTTCAATAACACTCCAAAATCCAATCACTCCTACAATAAACTTACTACTAAACTTGTCAATAATAAAATCCTGACAATTTCAAAGGAAAAACAGGCAACAAAGTGATTAATGACAAGAAGATAATATTCCTAGGAACCCGGCTGTTTACGGCTAACTTTTGTGGTTGCTTGCAAATTAGCCTGTGACGCGTGAAAACAAGTAAACTTTTTTAAGGTTCCGTACTAACTGGTCCTCTTAAATATTTCATCATAATGAGCCTATAATGTTCCCACTGCTGGGACACAGGCCTCCTCTCTGTGAGAGGGAGTGGGCCATAAGCCACCACGCTGGCTCAGTGCGGGTTGGTGGATATCACACGTGTTCGAATTTTTGGTTGTAGGACATGCCGGTTTCCTCACGACGTTTTCCTTCACCGTTTTGAGAGCAGTGGTGATGAAATCATTTACACAAAGTAAAACGCCTGTTTGGGTTCGAGCTCACGACCTACAACTTGTAAGTCACGGCTGTATCCACTGGGCCACCACGTGAGTTGTCTTGTCGTGAGTTCGAACTCAGGCAGGCACTTTAATTTGTGTATTCCATTGTAAAGCACAGGTATTCAGCTGCATCCGGTTAGACTCGAAGCCGACCCAAACATACTTGGGAAAAGGCTGCTCTCAAAACGGTGAAGGAAAACATCGTGAGGAATCCAGCATGGCCTAGAACCAAAAATCACATCTACCCGCACTGGGCCCGCGTGGTGGATTACGGTCCACTCCCTCTCACAGAAAGGATGCCTGTGTCCCAGCAGTGTGGACGTTATAGGCTGATTATGTGTATTCTAGTACCCATAAGTCAAAACAGGACAAAATTTTCTCCCTACAGAACCACAATAATAAAACAGAGATTCCCGCCTACAATATATTTTTTATTTAATTTCCTACGGGCCGCGGTGACAAGTTTGTAATCAAATTCACAAATTTATATTCAATTTCGACGGTTGAATGCTAAACAGGGGGTAGTTCGTGTTTACGCAACCCGTGTTTACCTTTGAATTAAATTATTTTATGACGGAGGACGGTAGTTATGAATTTTGGTTGGGAGGTTTTGATTTAAAGCGTTTGGCGTAAGAGATACTTCGATAACTTATGTCTTTGAAATGTTTTAGAGGCATTTTCTAAAGTGCATCAAAGACAGTTTTACTTTTCTTCTAACATTATTTTAAATGAAATCGGCTAAAAGCAGAGTTTGTGCTAAAACTGTGCGGAACTAACCAATAAATCAGGTTGTTAGTTCCAACTCATTAGAAACTAATTAATTAATCGCCTATGAAAACAAACACGAAATCTAAATTAATGTCACAGTTCACAGTGCAATTACAGTATAAATTATTTATTTATCCAACCGTTATTAAAGTCCGTGCGGAACTAGTTGGCCGCTGAGGTGGGGACAGGGGTGAGGCGGCGGTTCGCAACGCACGTACTGAGAAATGTGCCCCCCGCTCACATACTTAAGGCGCGGCCAGCTAGTTTCGCGCGGACTATGGTTGTGAAAATTAGAACATTAAATGTTAATGTAATACATTTTATTACGTTGCATAAAGTCCTCCAGACCGAATTTCGGCCATGGCGACAAATTTATAACAACTTGGACCAATAACTAAACATGAAAATATTGATGATGACACGATTGTCACGGCATGAGCTATTCTTCAATCGAGAAGAAGAGGACTATCGTCGAATCCGACTTGGCTGGATAGCGTTCGGGAAACTACGCAATATCTTCTCGTCCCACATACCGCAGTGTCTCAAGACGAAAGTCTTTCACTAGTGCGTGTTGCCAGTGATGACCTATGGCGCTGAAACCTGGTCGCTCACAATGGGCCGCATTAAAAAGCTGAAAGTCACCCAAAGGGCTATGCTTAGAATTTTCCCTACGCGATCGAATCAGAAATGAAGAGATCCGTAGGAGAACCATGGTAACCGAAATAGCCCGAAGAATTGCCAAACTTAAGTGGCAGTGGGCAGAGCACATTGTTTGAAGATCAGATGACCGATGGGGCCGAAAGACGTAGCGTTGGAAGGCCTCCCACAAGGTGGACCGATGACCTGGTCAAGGCAGCAGGAATCCGCTGGATGCGAGAAGCACACAACCGGTCGAAGTGGGGAGGCCTATGTCTAGCATTGGACGTTTTCCGGCTAAAATAATGATGATGATAGTGATGATAATGAGTTTTTCTTTTAAAGCATTACGTATACGAAAGATAGCTGTTCTTTTCAGCAGATTATGATAATGAAAACAAATAGCCCAGATCTGCTTGTCCCATAAACATTGATTATTATCAAATGCAATTATGCAACCAGCAGTGCCCGCGTCTTCTTCGGGTATCAATAATGTGTTGCTGTAACTTTTTTTTTTAATAAAAGTAACTAAGCCTAAGGTACTCGTTATAACATCAGCGATCTGCCAGTGAAAGTTCCGTCAAAATTCAGAGTTTTGGAGATTAGCCGGAACAAACAGACAGACAAAAGAAGAGATCATTTTTTAAATTGTGCTTTTTAAAATTTTTGTTATACGTGCCGTATATACTTTCATAAGCATTTAGTAAAAAGCTGTTATTTTGAAATTACAAACAGACACTTAAATTTTATATAATTTATTCATGTATGTACAACATGTATAGATGGTATGTATGGAATCGGTTCGATCTATATCTGAATAGATAATTTAGCTAACTCTGTGGTTTACTATCGCATAGGGATTCACAGTGGTTATGGCTGGTGCATAATGTAACGGTGAATCTAAATTGGCAATTATTTCCAACGAGCAATCAGTACTATTATTTGATTTATTTTGTAAGCTCAACATCATAAACACTACATTTACACTACATTTTATATTTATCAACAAAAAGACAGCTTATTGATCTCCACGAATCAAAATAAAACATAATTCTTTTGCCAGTATTTTTTTACAAGCTTTTATTTAACTTGAAATGTAATGTTGTTGTGTTTTATTATTATGTATGTTTCTTCGGGTGGAACCTTGCAACTCAATTTTGAAGCAGATATCTTCAACCGATTAAGCTGAAATTTTGCATACACATTTAGTTTGGATGACAATGCATGGTTAGCTGTGTAACGTCATTCTAAATCCAACATGGCGGAACACCCAAAATGGCGGACTAGTTATTAACCTGGAAGTCTACAAGCAAATTAATCAATCAACTCAGCTGCAGCCTATTGCAGTCCACTGCTGGATATCGGCCTCTCCCATGCTGCGCCGCAACACCCTGTCCTCCGCCTTCCGCATCTAGTCTGTCCCAGCCATTTTCTTAAGGTCGTCGCCGTCGGGACGCCTTCCAACTAGATCGTAGTTGAAGGGCGTCTTACGCTACGCTTACCGATACGCAGTCTCCACACCAGGACTCGTCGGCTTCACTAGTCAGTCATTTGACAAACATGGCCAGCCCACTGCCACTTCAGTTTGCTTACTCTGCAAGCTATATCGGTAACTCCGGTTCTTTTCCGGACAATTTAATTTCTGATTTTATCATTCAAAGAAACTCCGAGCATAGCCCGCTCCATAGCGCACTGAGTGACCTTGAATTTGTGGACAAAATTAATAATTAATAAATAATGTATCTACCTGCAGTGCGTCCATCTGCAGCGTAACCCTGACCTTACCCAAAACACGTAGGTACAATAACATGAAATGTTATCTAAATCTTGATAGTTTCAGCTCATTGAAGCTGTGTCGGCTCAATCCGGTCTCTCTAAAATGTATTGTTAAACTAATATAATTTACGAGTTAGTTGAAGATTTGGGTTTGTAGGCTTGGAAGTCTATAATTGGGAAGCAATTTTGGAGATATTCTTAATTGGTTGTCGATGGCTTTATGAGTAGGGGAAGACCAAAGAAACTATGGATGGACTGTGTGAAAGATGATATGGCTATATATAGAAAAGGGTAGGAGAATGAAGATGTTGAATGATGATTGTTACTGGGTTATGAAATTCTTTTATACGAGTATTATGCCGTTGCTTCATGTGCGTACTTTTTTTTTGTCAGCCTACTCTGCCGTTGACGCGTGTCGCTCGTGTGTATGAGCACATAATTACACGAGTGGCACGTTGTCGACGGCAGCCACCGACGTGTCGCCAGCTGCAGTTGCTTCTGCCGTTGCCGCGTACTTGACGAACTTTTGAGTATCGCCGTGAACGAGGACCGGGGCTTAAATATTTTTGGTAAATGCGCTTAAGTATCCCTTATCAGCTTTCAAACTTCTGTCTACCTATTCAAATTACCTTAAATATCTATCTATACACAAGTTTACCAAAACGTTCGTAATTATATCGCGTTATCGAAATCTAGATTGGTCTGGTTCAGTGATCCGTTGCGGTTTCATCCGGATTCGGCAATCGTGAAACTATTGTAAAGTTGTGTGAAATAATACGCGGGAATTTTGCAATTGAAGTAAAGGAATTGGTTGAGCTGCTTGTTATTATTGGGAAATGGCAAAGGATTGAATAAAAGGAGAAGAAATAGTGAGAGCAGTGGTAGCCCAGTGGCAACGGCCGCGACTTACGAGTTGTAGGTCGTGGTTTCGAACCCAAGCAGGCACTTTATTTTGTGTAAATAATTTCATCACCACTGCTCTAAAAACGGTGAAGGAATACATCGTGAGGAAACCGGCATGTCCTAGAACCAAAAATTCGACATCTGCCAACCCGCACTGGGCCCGCGTGGTGGATTACGGCCCACTCCCTCTCACCGAGAGGAGGCCTGTGCCCCTGCAGTGGGAACATTATAGGCTGATTATGTATGTATGTATAACTTTGGTAAGGCAAAAGTCCTGCGCTAATTTGCAAGAAGTTAATTTTTTGTAAGATGGTCCTAGGTTCGATTTCCAGCTCGAGCCAAGAGTTATTGAGTTTTTCCATCAGGAATATCTCAGTAGCAGTCCGGAATCTGGATTTGTGCAATGTTGTTTGCAATTTATAGGCTCGCCCCCTTTTACATGGGACTGAAAAATAACTGACAAAATTTGGGTGTCTTATAGTACATTTCTGGCTAACCCTTCAAGGATTACAGGCGTGATGTTATACATTATTCTATACATGTTAAAATTTGTCTATGCAATAAAAATCAATCCCAACATTTAAGCCCAAATTGAAATCTTAATCCTATTTGTCGAACTGAAAGCAAAGTAAATAAATAACAAAATGGCGTCAATAATAATATAATTTAATAAATATCGCCGACGCCTGTTGGTCGTCCTATTTGTCGATCAGCGATCTCGATCAAAGGCTTTCAGTGGCCCTTTGAGCACACAATGCGAGATTAAGCGTAGCGGGAAAATATCTTAAGGAATTCGCAGAATTGGGACAAACAAAGCAATGAGACAAAATAGATAAATACAGAAGGTCGGCTCTATACGACGAGCGAAAAATCACGTACACATAGACACGCTTCACGTACAGCAAAAGCAAGCGCACTCGCGACTGGAATTGAAAGTCAAACTGAAAGCATGATGTGTCAATCCAGCTTATAAAATATCAGTGTGCCAAATTTCATCTAAATCTGTTCAGCCGTTTTTACGTGGTTAGGTAACAAAGATCCAAACATTAACTTTCACATTTATAAAAGAACTGTCAAAAATTCAAAATTATTCCTTGGATAAAACTATAATATTAAGGGCTGATTTTTCCAACGCCAAATAATTTCAAAATTATTCCATGGATAAAATTCCGAGGAATAATTTTGAATTTTTGACAGTTCTTCGATACAAAATCTGTCACACGTCAATTTTATTCCACGAATAAAATTTATGTCGATTGAAATATCTGACGTAAGTAGGATAAACCAATTACAGGCACTTTTAAATTGTCAAGGGATCGGTCAGTCAGAAAGATGAAGCTAGTTGCCTATTCCAAAGCGTAGCGTAGTAAGTTCCTATGGAGAAGAACGAGCAAGGTACTCCACGGATATTCTTCACTCATTCGTTTGAGGGTCGCCATATGTACAGTAAGGCATCAATTTTGCATAAGCATATTAAAGTTCAAATTGCTGTGATAATTGATGATTAAACGAACTTACCTGTAAGTGAAGTTCTATCATAATTATACGAAACGCCTCGTCCGAAGAGATTAGTAGTTACATGTAGTATCGCATAGATATCGCCACTTCAGCACTAGTTGAGAATATTCCTTTGCCTTGTTTTTATTATTTTTTTTTTTTTATGTGGGTAGGTACTCATATTACTCGGTGGCCGCTATTACGCTGGTTCCTCATTTAGTTTAGAGTGAGATCCATAAATCATTGATGTATTTCCTAGGAGATTAGTAACGGGATGGAAAGGGCGGGCGGGTGTTTACTAATCTCTTCGGACGAGGCGTTTCGTATAATTATGATAGAACTTCACTTACAGGTAAGTTCGTTTAATCATCAATTATACTTCACGCCTCGTCCTCAAGATTAGTAGTTACATGTAGAATTTGAGAGTAAGTATGTGAGGGAAATATCTTCAATGATACAACCTTTTATATGGAAACAGTAAACGAATGTTTATTTCCCAAAAAAGTTAGTATGTATATAAACCTCCTTCTTTTAATTTTACAAAGTATAAATTTTATTAATCAACTTAACAATTAAAGAAATTTCTTCTGCCTTACATAACATGAATACAAATTATTCTTATAATAATCGTAACAGTTACGAAATAGTAATGTACTTAAATAATTTCCTACAAATAAAGAAATGTGTTTTTAGTTATTGATAATAGAATTAGCCAAGGATGTACAATCATTGTTCAAAATCGTTCTATTGTAGAACCTCGCAAACACAGTTGAGTTACCACTCCAGCCGGCTGTGTTGCGGATAGCATCGACGCTTACACCGAGTGAGTGCGCGCGCGACGTGCTGGCGTGCCTTGTGCTGTGCGCAGAGAACACGGACGTGTCGATCCCGCACTCACTTAGTGTCGTTTTTACCCAGCGGCTGAGGGTTTGGGTGCCGACTGCTTTGTGCGGCTTTTTTATACCTACGAACAACAGGTCAGATTTTCTTAAGGGCGTCGATTTATTTGTATAGCAGAGCAATGTGGCAGCGGGACAAATTGCAGGTTTTTGATTAAAGAATGGAATGTAAAGCATTGGTTGTTTGGAACCTGCTTTAGAAGTTTTAATGATATCTGGGATTCTAATAGAGATGTGATTTGGTGCAACAGTAATGTTCTTTATATTTATTTTGGATAACGTTTGTAATCTATGGGCGGTTGTAAGTGCTAGTAATGTAATTGTTTTCCTAGTTAATTTATCAAATGACAGATCTTCATTTGGGTACCATTGACTAAGGTGTTCAAGTACGCAATTCGTGTCCCATGTGTAGCTATACTTTGGTAAAGATGGTCGAAGACGAAACACGCCTTTGAAGAATCTCTGTATTCTGTCATCTTTAGATATGTTTGATCCTAATAAAATTGCGAGGGCCGACCTACAAGAGTTGAGGGTACCATATTGCCCACCCTGATGATATTGTTGGGTCAAAAAATGCATGACAGTGGGAATAGACGCAATAAACATATTGGTGTGAGTATTTATGCAGTAGTTCCACCATTTCCTCAGGCAAGTGTCGTATTGCTTGAGGGAGTTGGTCGATAATGACGCCATCATTATTTCCAGTGAAGATGGTGGTACGCTTCTTCTTGATAGTGCCTCCCGGATAAGACGGCAGCCTCCAGGGTAATCGTCTGGTGTATCCGACTGGAGCTGGAATGCGAGATTAAAGCTCGTTTGTGAGGTGGAAAGGATAAAACTTTAGAGACTGTAAGGGCTTGAAAAACTGGATACCACGGCTGGGTGGGCCATGACGGGACAACTACAATACCTTTAGATTTTTCGGCGATTATTTTCCTGAGAACTTTCAAAATTATCGAGAAAGGTGGAAAAGCATAGAAATGCGTTTTTGTCCAAGATACTGTGAAGGCATCGATAGCCACTGCATCAGGGTCCCTATGCCATGAGATATAGGCTTCACATTTTTTGTTGATGCGGCTTGCGAATAGGTCAATCTCGGGTGAGCCAAAACAATGAGTTATGTGGTCGAAGGCCCGATCGTTTAACTCCCACTCAATGTCTGGGTGGTTTCTTCGAGACTCTGCATCTGCCACGACATTATTACTAGATTTTATATAAGATGCATAAATGTACAATCTTCGATCCTCGCACCATTCCCAAATTTCTCTTGTAATTTGTGTAAGGTGTGGGTACTGAACACCACCCATCCGGTTGATATAGGCAACTGCAGTTGAGTTATCTACGCGCAAAAGGATCTGGCAGTCGGACAGGTCTTTTGCAAAGATTTTTAGAGCAATAAAAGCAGCCAACAATTCAAGGTAGTTGATGTGCTTTTCGCGCTCGGTGTTTGACCAACTACCACTAGCTGTATCGCCCATACAGGCTGCGCCCCACCCCGTCGTTGAGGCGTCAGAGAATATTTCAATGTGGTAGTCGTCACTTCTTATGTGACGTACTGAATTCAAAATGTGATTAAGCCACCATTGAATATCTATCTGTAATGAGTCGGGGATGTTTATGACTTTTTCATAATCATCATCGTTTTTCAGGTTAAGAAATTTGCAGCGCTCCAGCTCCTTGGTGTGGAGAAGCCCGTATTCTATTCCAGGACAAGCCGACACAAGAAAACCCGTTAATTGAGCTAATTTCCTGACTGAACAGCGACGCAACTTCTGAAATGCTTGTAATTCAGAACTGATGCGTGCCCTTTTTTCTTGGGGCAGGCTTAGGGTAAGCTTGTGGGAGTTAATGATCATGCCTAAAAATTTACATTTCATGGAGGGTACGAAAATACTTTTTTCTTCATTGATAATGAAGCCAAGTGAAACCAGTAGTTTTTTGGTAAAGTCAAGGTTTAGTACACAATCTGAAGAGGTACGTCCCAATAGAAGCCAGTCATCTAAATAAAGAGTCGAGAGCAAACCAGCGGTTCGGAGTAATTTAACTATTGGTTTGGTTATTTTCGTGAATACGAACGGGGCTGTATTAAGCCCGAATGGTAGCACATTAAACTGGTATAGTTTTTGGCCATAAATAAATCGAAGGTATTTTTTGGAGTCGTCATGAATTTTCACCAAGAGGTATGCGTCCTTTAGGTCGAGGGTAGTCATCCAACAATCTTGTGTTACAAGTTTAATAGCTGTACGGAGGTCCTCCAGCTTAAAATGATCAGTCTTTATGAAGCGGTTAAGATTTTTAAGATTTAAAATAAATCTATATTTTCCACTAGGCTTGGGGGTAAGAAAAATGCTTGATATAAACTGGTCCTCGCACGGTTCACATAGGGATACCGCACCAATACGTAATAAATCATCTATTGCCTCATTGTACTGTCTTTTTTCTTCATTGGACTGTGTTGGGGTAGACGGAATATAGTTTTGAGTTGGTGGACTTGAGAAGGGGATTTTATAACCTTCAATCCAAGAAAGGACTGTGCGGTCCTCTGTTATAAGTGACCATTGAGTTTTAAAAAGATGTAAGCGACCGGCATACTCAACTGTATTTACAAGCGGCGTCGAGTTTGAGCAGGGGGCGGCGGCGGCGGCGGCGGCTGCCGACGCGGCCACGGCCTCGATGAGTGCGCGGGCGGCGGCGGGGCTGCGCGTGCTCTCGGTGCAGGCTCGCGGCTCCTCTGCGGAGGGCCCGACTGCCTGTAAGCCGGACCGGGAGCCTTCCTGTTTAAATTCCTCTGGTTAGGGAATTTTGATCGCTTCGACGAGTTAGGTTGATCAGCTTTAAGCTCGACCCCAGATTTATTTATTGACTTGGCTGCCTTTAACGTGTCCGCTAACGTTTCCCCAAATAGAAAAGCGTCAATCTTTGTACTTGAAAGATGTTCCGACATGTCCTTTTTCAGTGAAAACAATATAAAGTTTCTTCTTGTCACTGAGTCAGCGTGCTGAACGTCGCAGATTAATCTGCCAAGATCCATCAATTTTTGAAGTAACTCCTTGTCCTTATTTTCGGAATTTAATTGTGCTGTGATAATATCACCCAGGCATGATATTGCACTTGCCACCTGCTTTTGTTTGACTTCAATACCTTTATCGCGTTTTATGAAGCTTTCTTGCATAGCGGCTTTGACTTCCGGATTTATTTTAGGGGAGTCAATACGAAGACAATTTCCAGGAGGCGGGTACTTTAACATTAGCTCTTTTCTGGTGTCTTTGTTTAACCCCTCTGAGGCTATATGTCCAAATCGAGAAGCTATTTCTTCATGGATATCCTTTCCACGTTTTTCCGTTAGTGAAGGGTCTTCACCCAGGATTTCCAGAACTTCAGTGTCTAAACATGTGTTAGACTGCACTGTGACTGTGACCTCCTCTTGTATGGGTGGCGCGGACGTGTCTGGCTGTTCTGGAGAGGCCAGTATGTCGTTTTGGATATCATTAGTTGGTAATGATTGCTCAATGACATTGGTGTCTATAATTTCGAACGTTTCCGGTTCGTGTTCATCGCTCAGCCAATCAGATGGTTCTAGCGCATCGGGTGGGTCTAGAAAGAAAACACGAATATCGGTTATGATAATCGGTTTTATTATATCACTAAGCGTGCGGTGAAATAGCCCCAATGGCTATTCAGGTTACACACTTATTATCATCGCAACGTAAATACGTCGAATTTATGAGGGTACTTCGTTTGGGGAATAGAATAATTGATTAATTATGTTGGAAAAACTACAGAATTGCACATATTTGATAACAAACGTTATCTTGTTCGGGTTAGGTAACAATCCCCAATGAATTGAACGCCAACCGTCACATTTAAATTGCAACGAAAAAGCCCCAATGGCTGATTCTGGTTTGCATTATGTAGGTACCCATAACAACACACTATAAAGTTATCACTTTCACTTGTACAAATATTAGTACATACCTGTTTCAACGCCATAGGCGGTTCCCGGTAATTCCTCTGTTGGTTCGTTGTTGTGAATTTTCTTTTCTAGTTTACGCAATTTACGCATTAAATGTTCAAGCTCTTCTTCACACGTCCTAGATACTTTACGTTTCGGCATAATGTGCACGAAATAATGTTACTTGAATTATTTAGGATGATAGTGTCTTGAGTGGCCGAGCACTAAACTGCGAATGAGGAACCAGCGTAATAGCGGCCACCGAGTAATATGAGTACCTACCCACATAAAAAAAAAAAAATAATAAAAACAAGGCAAAGGAATATTCTCAACTAGTGCTGAAGTGGCGATATCTATGCGATACTACATGTAACTACTAATCTTGAGGACGAGGCGTGAAGTATAATACCGGCCGCCTCGCGCCGCAGGCCACATCTGTGTGTGTAAGTCGAACACGCATTGGCTAGCGTGAGCGTCACAGTATAAATATCTTTCTATGGTCCTAGCGTCGAACGAAACAAAACATATCGTCGCTTTTACGCACACGGTACTACGTAATTACACATAACCTTGGTGGGTTCATACTACTGCTCAAATTCACTTCATCATAGCAAGTATAGATAGCTGGTAACGTAACCTAATGGTTTAGCAAACGTGAAAGTCTGGGTTTCAATCTCGAGATGAGACTGTTATTTTTCTTTTCAACAATTATATTTTTCGTTTTTTTTTTTTTTGTTATTCAATAGAGATAATAAAAGAGAATAACAATGTAATAATTTTTATGTTTTTATTATTATATTGTTAAGCTTATGTTATATGGGGTTAAAAATAAAAATGTTTTATGCTTAAGTGATTTCAAAATGTTTATTCGTTATAAACAATCATATTTATTAGGACTTATTGCGGTTATAGCTTAAGTATTCATTTTCATTATGAAAAGAAGATTGAAACTAAACCTCAAAATAATCCTTATTAATACGGATATGACACAATTTTATTTTAATATTACTAAAATCAATTTACCTATAACTTAATACTTTGTATAAATGTTCTTGTTTATTATTTCCAATCAAATATTATGTTTTTGAGCTGGTTTTCGTTTGCACGGCGAACGCTTCGTAAACACTTTGTTGAATAATTCGGCAAAATATCTCGGAAACCAATTGTTTCATATTCACTGACCAGCTGGGCCTTCCACTTCGCTTTCGACTGGCAAGGCTACCCTCTTCCTTATATCTTTTGACCCTCCGACTCACAGTAGGTAGTTTCTCTAAAACAAAAAAGGAATACTGTTAAGCTACTAGCAAAATTATAAAATATTATTACTATTTTGAAACAAAATTATTTTGAAAATAGAAATGTTACAAAATGATTATATATTATAATATTATGCTTAATATTATATTCATCATTCCAAAAGTAAATAAATAAACTTTAGGAAATATATATTTTTTTTCTATTTAGGGCTTATGGTAGGTAAATATAAAACGTTTAAAAAAATAACTACAAGGATCATCATTTATACTTTAATTAGATAAATGTTCCATAAAATAATGAAATCATAATACTCACAGTCAGTCCGGTTTCATCAAATATTTGTGATATAATAATAAGTCCATATTTACGCAGCGCGATAATATCAGCAGCTATCATCTCGATATTTAAATTTGCTTGCATTTCAAAATGAACTACAACAACGCTAATAGATTAAACACACTTCACATATCAAATTATCCACCAACCAAGAAGCAACAACATTCTATTTAGTCGGGGACTAGCGGTGAATGAGTTAAGCATCTGTCTACCTTATGTTTTATTTATTTAGATTTCTGTGGGTATAATCATAAAGTTTTATGAACTATATGTGAACAAGACGAACATGACACGGAACTATATTCGAGTAATATGCGAGTGTGTGTGTCTAATTACTCATTAAAAGAAGGTCGTAAGTCAAACTAAACGTCAAGCTATTGCTTTGTGACTTTGCCTATGGACTTTTGGAGCCTACTGTACATGTCTATGTGTGCGTAAGCCAAACTCTTCTCGTTGTATGGAGCCGACCTTCTGTATACGTATATTTTGTGGCACTGATCCCTTGGGGAGACATGGCCTCGAAAATGGCGATAAAACGATTATAAGGAGACGATATTTAATTCTTTATTTTCTATTTTTCGTATTTGTGGGATGATTCTTATTGAAATTGAGACGAAATAAACTCAGGATAATTTTCTGTATGAAATTGGTACGTTGTTGACACGAAATTATTCACTCCATAGGTTCTTTGTCCCTTATAAGCTTCAATGAGCACCCTGTCTGTCCTATTGTGAAACGTGTGATAGGTAGTAACCTATTTACGTCTGACATTTATTTTGACCTTTGAGTTCCAGTCATTTTTATTTGATTACTTTTTTATTGCTGAATGGGCCCGCTCTTGACTACGAACACGCCTGATGGAAAGCGATGGATGAGGTCTATGATGGAAGAGCGTGTCCAGAAGATGCATAAGGCACTGGAATTCGACGCATGGATGAAACACAGCAGGCTGGTTGACGCCGGATTCCGGTGGGAGGGTGGTCGCAAACCAGGCGGGCGTTAGCCCTACCACCGCAAGGGAAGAATTGGCCAGTCAAATAAGGTGTTGGGTGTGACTGTCCAGGATGCGCCGAGCGCTCGGTTCAGGTAAGTAACTGAACTGGCGGAACAAATTGGGCTACACGAGGAGAATTCACGTGTAGCGAAACAATACTTTGAGGGATCGGGGATCGGCTTTCACACGTACGTCTTTATGATCTTAAGGACCATATTTGTATAGTTATTTTAGGTATGTGTATTTGCTAGTGTGCATTGGTTAGAATCCAACCGAATTGCATTTTCATCATCATCATCATCAGCTACTGTTGGACATAAGGCTCTCCAATTGAACGCCATTCAATTCGGTTCTCGTCAACTCTCATCCAGCTGCTACCAGCTACCCTGCGAAGATGGTCGATCCACCTCACCTGAGGGCGTCCTACCTTACGTTTGCCGATTCGCAGTTTCTACTCAAGTATACTTTGAGTTAACTTAACAAGAATATTTACGGGTTCAAACGACACTACTTCTCTTGAAATCGTGTGTCGAATTATCAGGCGTTTCAGATGAATGGCTGTTTCGCTTGTTTTCTTTTTTTGGAATTGTTATCCTGCCAGTAAACCTACAAAGATCGTCGCTCCACTTAGCCTATATTTCATTTTCAGTTTTCGACAATTTTAGGTCGTTTTAACAATTTTCGGAAATTTTCGTTTTCAATTTCTCGGTCGAACTCAAGTAATGGTGCACGAAATTTTGCGTTAAATATTTTTTTTAATCAGCATTTTGTAAGACTGGAAGTGTTCGTCAACGATTTAAGTCTAAGCTTAAGAACAAAAGCGTTCTAACAGCCTCGGCTTTCATGGACAGACACAATATACCACCAAGTTACAGAGTTCAATTTACCGCTTCGTTGGTCCAAAGGACAGTGCCGGTCTAATATTGTTTTGATCCACGCCTTCCAATAAATTGGTGGATACAATACTGGCAGTCGGAACACCTCTTACGGAAACGATGGCGAGTTTGGGAGAAATTTATTAGCTTCGGAATGAAAAAGGACCGAATTCTGTTGTGGTAGTTGCTAAGATTCCTAGCAAAAATCCGATATTTTTATCCAGTAAGTGACTCTTATATCGTCGCTAATGTAACTGACGTATCTGACATTTTGGACTAAGCCGACATAACTGCATTGCCCCTCTGATTCGACTTGGAAAATGTATCAAATTACTATTAATTTGATACATTTTCCAAGCCGAATTCTGATTCGGAGGCATAGCCCTCTCCATTGCCCTGTGGGTGAATTTTAGCCTTCCAATAAGGCCCATTGTGAGCGACCACGTTTCAGTGCTATATGTTTTCAGTGATTGCTCTATCGAAAATAAATCGCCAATCTTGCCAACGATAAGTCGACAAAAAAATTGCCACCACCCAACGAACCTACTCATACTCTTAGCTTTACGACCTTGAAGATAAGAAAAGAAGGACAATATAAAATCCCGCACAATGTATCTCAGTTTAACCGACGCAAGGGGATCCATTTTTTACTGTGGGATATAAATTCAGCGTAAGGGGACTTATCTTTGTCTACTTTATACACAGTGATTTAACGCCAGCTGTGGGCTTTTAATGTTGGGCTTTTGAGGAAGAATTTGCACGTCTGTGGTTGGACACTTCCGTTGTTTAAGGCAGAAGCGTCCGCGTAGCCCGCAAAATTGAAATTTTCTTACGTTTTCTGCAATTTGTAGATTAGTATCAGGTTGTACGAGTATGTTGATCTAAATATGGTTCACGGTCGTAACAAATATGGCTTTACAGATTTATTATCATTAGATTCAGCAATACATCTTTCTCATAAGTTCATATTACACTATTGAATGACTATTTCATGACATCATGACGTTTGACGTCAATTCTAACTTGAGGTGTTGTACTTAAAAACCTAAAAACAGATAAAATTATCATCCCAGAAATGTGCACCGCTTTCAGCAGTGCTAAAATGAAAAATACGGCTCCGTTTACACATCAAGTCGTCCATGAAACGTTGAAAGACTAACCTAGCCGTTTCCAAAGGCAATATAAAAGTGCCCAAGCCTGCTATAGGACCACGTTAAATAATAGAGTCTATTTAGTTTTCAGAGAAATTTATTGGAGCAATGAAACTTCGTCGTGGTTGTTTATTTTGTTGCGTACGACCGGGCCTAAGATATCTTGGTGTTTCTAGTACTTTTTTGTGGGTTTAAATTCTGAAGTCAGCTGTTTAGTTATGTGTAATAAGAGTCGTAGTTCTGTATTTTGGTAAAAAAAGAAAACAAACGATAAAACGTGAAATGCCTGAAGGCCAAACGTTCAAATTCAAGTCGCAGTCTCTGTTACTGTTACTGTTAGCCTGCATCATCCCACTGCTGGGCAAAGGCAGAGGCTTTTACCCAGCAGCTCGAAAGAGCCGAAAGTCATGGGGACAGCCCCATAACTGCCAGTTCTTTCGATCCAGGGCTAAAGTGGACCACTGGTCGTTTGTTTTCTCCAGCTCGTCCCGCCATCTTCTACGGGGTCTGCCGCGACGCCTTCTACCTGTTTCAGGGCTCCACGTGGTGGTTATTTTGGCCCACAGCTTATTGGGCATACGGCAGACGTGGCCAGCCCAGTCCCACTTCAGTTTAGCGGCTTTTTGAGCAACGTCAGTAATTTGTGTTTTGGAACGCAGTGTGGTGTTGCGAATATGGTCTGTCAATTTGACGCCTAGAATACTGCGCTCCATTGCACGTTGGCAAACCTTGAGTTTGGACTTTTGAATGTTTGTCAAAGACCAAGTCTGGGATCCATAGGTCAGAATGGGAAGGATGCACATGTCCATAATTTTTCGCTTTAGTGTCAAAGGCAGATTTCCTTTCATAAGCTCTTTCATTCGCAAGTCGCAAGTCGCAGTCTCATCTCAGTGATATCATCTGCCTAGCCTTTTCCCAACTATGTTGGGGTCGGCTTCCAGTCTAACCGGATGCAGCTGAATACCAGTATTTTACATGGAGCGACTGCCTATCCACAGCCCAGTTACTGGGTAATACGATACCCGTTGCTAAGACTGGTTTTTAGATTTTCGAGCTTCTGACGACCCGTAACGAATGTCGAAGATCCACGAATGATAGCCAGGACCAACGGCTTAACGTGCTTTCCGAGGCGCGGAGGGGTCTTGATATGTAAAGGTGGTCACCCATCCACGGACCAACCGCGGCAATCGTAGCTTAACCTGATCGATCGACCCGTGCGGCTGTTATTACTTAGCCACAAGTCAGTGATACACACATCTCAGTGAGATCATGTCAAACATTTGCTAAAAAAGTAGGCAAATTAAACGTATTCTTGACAGATTGAGACTGAGATCAGACTGTGAATTTTCTTAAAATTACGAGAATTGCCCCTATGATAAATTCGACCCACGATTTCAAGAGAAGCGATGTCGTTTAAATTCGTAAATATTCTTGTCATGTTAACTCAAAGTTTACATGTACGTGAGGAAATTATTACTATTTTGGGTTCCGTACGTAGCCAAAGGGGACCCTATTACTAAAGCTCCGCTGGCCATCCGGCGCTCTGTCATAGAGCTGTCAAATCTTTTGAACCATAATGGGTAGACACTTGAAATTTTCACTAAATGTGTGCTACTATACCCGTTCTAACAACAAAAAAAAAACTATAGAATAAAATTATATATTAAAATGGTTGTCCCCATACACGAAACGTGATTTTTTCGAGGATTTTGACTAAGGATTCAATAAAAAATTTAGTGTTAAATATTGTACGTCTGACTCGCACTTGGCCGTTTTTTTAACTATAATATGACCTTTGAGGCAAAAAGCTCTTTTCATATTTTTGTGGTCCATTTGTAGTGTAACTACATTTTCTAAATTTACTAAGATTCTAAAGAAAGCTGATTTTGACGTCGTGATGTATGTTCATCCCTGTCTTACGTTGGCGAACGTGTACGACCAGCGACAGTATCGCGACAGTACCGCGTTCTTTTTGCGACTGTATCGCTGCAAAAAATCGCATAAAAGCTTTTAACCCAGACCTATTCTTATATAAATCACCCATTTACCCTTGTTCCTCCCATAAAACGTCTACAAAGTAAAGTGTAGCAGTAGCAGGTAATACGTAAGATTCATGACGTCATAAACGTTCAGGTTCTTCATTGCTCACTAAACCTTTCTAGTATTAGTTGGTTTAGTGCTCCTGGAATGAGGGCACTAAATGGAACTTAGGATGGATTTTAATTAATTGGTGTAGGGATGTGAACCGTATGTTTCTGTGTTTGTCACCATATGGAAATGGTGACGGTCTTAAAGTGGGCGTCGAAAAAAGGCGAAGCCAAGAATTGTTTTTTTTTTAATTATTTATTTATTAGGCACTTTTGTGATCGCAATGCATAATATGACAGTCCCATCGTACCCTAAATACACACTGCTATAACGGATTACATTTGGGCCATGTGGAATGTGCCCATATCAAGTCGGTTCAACCTCAAGACCAGATCATTTCTATGAGACTCATATCGAACACAGTCCATCAATAATTGATGTAAGTCTTCCACCACTCCACATTCCAAGAATTGTTGCAGGAGCGCGTATTGAGGTGCATTATAATAGACCAAGCGAGTACTCGAATTACAGGACATGTGCTTCGCATGCGATGCGCCGCCTCGCGAAGTGTGTGCGTACGGGGTAGTGGGTATTAGCATAATCAAATCAGCCTATAATGTTCCCACTGCTGGGACACTGGCCTCCTCTCTTTGAGAAGGAGTGGGCTATGTGTAATCTACCACGCAGGCTTAGTGCTGGTTGGTAGATGTCACATGCCTTCGAATTTTTGGTTCTAGGACATGCCGGTTTTCTCATGATGTTTTCCTTCGCCGTTTTGAGAGTGGGTACGTATTGTTGCCTACCAAACCGTATTTCACGGCAATTTTCTTAACAACCGCTTGCCATCAAAATATCATGAAAACAAGCATAAAATCATGTTTTTATCGTCATTATTCTTTGCCAGAAAGTAACCTATTCTTTTGAAAGACTCGTACATATTGTCACAAAGGCTATGTTTTCTTTTGCTCCTAGATTGGAAAATCAGTATCTTTTCTTGTTTCTTTTTCTTTCCTTATCAATAGCGGAACGGGATCGTTCGATCTTGAGCTGTGAAATATTTAAATTGGACGGATTACAGGGCCGGACTCGGAGCAGGGCAGGGGTGTAGGAATTTAATAACATATTTTATGTGTGGGCTGCTTTCAGGTGGCGCGGGAGAAGAGTTCCTGGAAGGACTTGGAGGAGATTGTTGCTCAATGTTAGGACAGGATAAGCTAAGTAAAATTTTGGAATTCTTACAGGATTATTTTTCGAGGCCTTTACCCTAAAATGGGACAATAAAAGGCTAACCGGCCTTTTACTGTCTTACTTTTTATTTTTAGCCAGCCTTTTGTTATGTTCTGTTCGTAATCGGTAAGCATGGATAAAAAGATACAAAAATGCGAAATCAGTTGTAAAATAAGTAATTAGCGAAAGAAGTTAGCAGAGGACTTTTGTAGATCATGATCTCGGACAGATATTTTTCCCGACCTTTCTGATTGTAACGCTGCCTGTAAGGTTCCCCAAAAAGGAAAATAAGATGTTACCGACATTCCTTCCTTGTATCGCATAAAAACTTGTAACACCTACGTAATTAACTTAAGACTAATAATCTAACCTAGGATATTAACTAAATCTTATACGGTATTAATAATAAAAAAGTTGGCAACATCGACAACCTGTAACCATGTATTCATTGTTACAGGTTGTCGATGTTGCCAACTTTTTTTCTGTATTCTGTATTTTTTTTTTCTGTTTTGTACTGTATTCAGTACATGATTTCAAAACCTCTGCTTCGAAATTTTAAGTCGGTTATTAAAAAAATATTGCTGTTCCAGGCTCTAAGAACGGAATGACGATTCTACTATAGGCCACCGTTGCCTGAGGTAGCAGCGCGGTGCGGGAGGGGTGTGGTGACGTGATGTAAGAGCTCAGTGATTCGTTAACTTGTGACAGCTATCACCCCTCCCGCACCGCGCAGCTACCTCAGGCAACGTCCCAGTTACGCGGTAATAAAATGCAGTGATTACATTTAAAACAAACTGGTTCTGCATCCTTGACTGCTGTTGGTCTAGTGGTAACCGGATGTTTGCCCGATCGTTGATGGTAATGGGCTCCATTCCTGTTACATGGGACTGAAACATAACTGGCGAAATGTGGGTGTGCCGTGCCGAAGCCTTCGGAGAATGTGTCCTATCATAGGACACATTCCATGGAATAACATAACATAGGACTCCTATTTTATGTTATTCCGCATCCCACCCTAGATGCGTCCCTGTATTAAAGAAAGGATCACTTCGCAGGCGACGGTTTAAAAAGCAATGCAGTTTTATGTTTTCTTAGGCGCCATATTGGTTTCCTTACTGTGAACGTTTTCTAGCTAAGTATAAGTATTTAGTGATGAAACTTTTTCACCTGGGGCTTTTCTTAGTAAAGGCGGTAGGTACTTCTGTCAATATGGGAGGTTAAGCTTTCCTTGACGCGGTCATTCTGTAGGTGAGGAACTATTTTATACACATCGCTGCCCCTGGATTATTGGATCGCTTGTAAAATCATTTGTAAGTTTTCTAGTGAAAGTGAATAGAGAAGACAAAAATAAAAGATTATTTTTAAACATATTTTCGTAGTCAGCCTATAACGCCCACACTGTTGAGATACAGGCTTCCTCCCTGTGAGAGGGAATGGGCCGTAATCCACCACGCGGGCCCCCAGTGCGAGTTGGTAATGTCACATGTTTTCGAATTTTTGGTACTAAGGCATGCCGGTTTCCTCACGATGTTTTCCTTCACCGTTTTTGAGTGCAGTGGTGATGATATAAATTACACAAAGTAAAGCGCTAGACTGGGCTCGAACCCACGGCCGTTCTCCCGACTCGTAAGTCGGGGCCATTAATAGCCGCATACGCCGCAGTTTTCAAACATAAGCGTGTTACACCGTCTTTATTTTATTTCTTGCTGTTAAAATGTAGCACGCTTTTATTTGGAAACTGCGGCTTATTTTCTGTTCTTTTCAATTAACAACAAAGCTCGTAAAAATGTACTGTAGGAGAGGTATATCAATAAAACAATATCTTTCAGATAAAATAATTATTACGGAATCTTTTCATGGTGTTTACATCTCCTTTCTTCTCACGTGGCTAGTCAGTTGACTGACAAGCCAAGTGAGAAGAAAAGAGATGTAGAGAGAGAGGGCAGACAACAGTAGGCGTCAGATTTGAATCTGATGCATACAGTCTGCCTTCTCTATTCTTATTGGCGTTGGAACGTTATGAAAATGTATGGAACAGCAAAGTGGAGTAGTATTTTTTTTCATATACCTATGTTGTTAGGCACAAAATGACCCCTTTTGACTTTTTCAGTTATTTAATAAGACATTTTTCGTTAGCCTATACTGGACAGTATTCCAGGAACTCTTTTTGATTCAACCCGAGAGATACCGTGAAGCCCTCGCGGTACGCGTCAAGGTCATCTCGCCACCTCTTTCTGGGCCTGTGTCGGCGGCGCCGTCCATCTTCAGGCACCCATTGCGTGGAAACTTTTGCCCAGCGGTCATCGTGCATGCGGCTGATTTCAATTAAACCTTGTAATTTTTTTATTGAAAACGACACACACAAACCCCCTTATTAATAAACATAATTGTATCAGATGAATAGTTACACACCGAATTCTCTCTTTTAGTTGTCAGTAGTTTTACTTTCGGGAGAAGAAGACAAAGCGTTGCTTGTGTAACTATACAGACGCTATACAACGTTTACAAGCTAGTAAGGGGCGAAATATACGTAACAAAATGAATGGATAACTCATTAGGACAAAAGACAATCGCACTAAAACGCGTTCAAACAAGTGACTGGTACCTGTGTATCTCCATTGAATACAATCCCTGCCATACTTCCAAACCGGATATAAAAGTTTTGCAGGGAAAGGACAAAATGGCACCGTATTGTAACGGCATTGCTGAACGAATAACTTTCGCCATTGGCATTAGGAGACTGGCGATACAAAGATAACGCGGCTCAATTGTTGGCTGAGAGCTAGGACTTTCGGAGGTGGTAGTTTTAATCATTATCAATAGGAGCCACGGACGTCTATGAGTTTGACGGCACAGAATCTATGGTAAGGTTGTGGTCGATTTGCATCATCCTTACCTACTTTTTGATGGATGACGATAACTATAAGGATGAGAAACTCTTTTAGATGGCGCCTGAAAAGTCTAGGATAAGACTATTCTTATTCAAAATCAATTGCCATTTAAAGTAGGTACATTTTATTTTATGTTTTTTTTTTTTTTTGGGATGCTTGAAGAAGCCTCCTCGTGTAGCGCAGTTTGTTCCGCCAGTTACTCAACTAAACCGAGCGAGGAATGGACTGAGGTCCTAGACAGTCACACCCAACACCTTATTTGACTGGCCATTCTTCCCTTGCGGTGGTAGGGCTGACGCCCGCCTGGTTTGCTACCACCCTCCCACCGGAGTCCAGCGTCAAGCAGCCTGCTGTGTTTCGTTGATGCGTGGAAGTTCCAGTGCCTTAGGCATCTTCTGGGCACGCTCGTCCTATCATAGACCTCATCCATCGCTTTCCATAAGGCGTGATCGAGGTCAAGAGCCGGCCCATTCAGCAATAAAAATGAAAAAACTTTAATTTTGATGCTACAACGTTATATTTTATAGGGTAGCCCAAATAGGCATTTAGACGTGCAGTCTGGTGATTAGATAATAACAATACTGTTGCAGTGGTAAGACTGAAAGCTGACCCCAATATAAGGGGAACATAACTGAGCTAAATAAGTTAACAACATCCACGATTCATACATTCCAGTGACTTGTTTCCTTCCAACAAAAAGTTGGAAGTTGAATATTTCATCGTTCCCAAATGGTCCAATGAAAATATGAACTCAACTCTGTTTTATTTAATAAAACAGAGTTTAGGAGTTTAATCGTCCATACAATATTGCTGTAACCATTCATTGCTAAACTAAAGAGCAACAGGTAAAATTAAATTTTGACACAGCTATTTACATTGCTACGCACAAATAAATTTGGATTTTAATAGTTGATTGCGTTAACTTATGAAACTTTGCCACTTATTAAACGTAAGAAACTAGGTGCGCGGTTCCAATCAGTCGTTTCCTATGGAGAAGAGAAGGCAAGAAACTCCACGGTTATACATTTTTTTTTACAATGTTGCCAAATTAAAGTGTTAAAAGGTAAAAGATCTTGCCGCGGTTGGTCCGAGGATGGGTGACCGTCTTTACATAACAACACCCCTCCGTGCCTCGGAAAGCACGTTAAGCCGTTGGTCCCGGCTGTCATTCATGAATCTTTGACAGTCGTTATTGGTAGTCAGAAGCACAAAAAGTCTGTCAACCAGTCTTACATAACATATAATCAGCCTATAATGTTCCCACTGCTGGGATAGAGGCATCCTCTCAGTGAGAGTAATCTACCACGCGGGGCCAGTGCGGGTTTTCAGATGTCACATGTCTTCGAATTTTTGGTTAACCAGTCTTATCAAGGGGTTATTGTATTCCCAGTGACTGGGTTTTGGAGGTCTGCTAGGCAGTCGCTCCATGTAAAATACTGGTATTCAGCTGCATCCGGTTCGACTGAAGCTGACCCCAATATAGTTGGGAAAAGACAGGCAGATGATGGTTATGATCGTATTTCTCAGTGTTTCCATTAGACGAAGTAAAATTATTACTACCACTGTAATCTAGATATCATAAGGAACAAATCACCATGAGTAACACCATGAACGTAGATCTACGCGAGACACAATGGCTTTTTAATTGTGTCTGTAATTACGACATTCAACCGGTTAATAGACGCCACAATCTTTGGTGGGCCTAACCACCGAGCAAAAAAAATTATTTTATTTTCGTTATGTATTTACTTCGCAAGTTCGTGCTAGGTCCATAGACTGTCCCATTTTATACAATTAAAAAAAGGCAAAATATTCAAAAGTAAAATTACTTTTACCACTATCGTTTCTAGTAATTAATTGCAGTTAAGTTGCGCTAATGTAAATTATTTTTTCGTATATTCCTGTATTTTTTTTTAAGATAAAATATACTTGGAACCAAGATTCAAGTTTATTTTATTTATCTCTAAAGAATTTCTTATCAACCAGTTTATGATGTTAATAAATGAGACAGAATTTAGAGCATGTATGTTTTCCTTCTTTTGTTTTCTCGTGGACTCTAAATTTCGGAGATTTCTAGCTCAGTCCTAAGAGATACGGTCTATTTAGATAAGGACTAGAGAGTATATAGATACACTCACGAGCACTAATATGTATACCTACACCTAACAACTGTAACAGTTATTTTCTTCTGCTGCATTGATTGTAAGTTTATGTAGTTCCGAACTTAGGACCCATTCTATGAAATAGGTTTCATCGTTGTAAAGTAATAGTCGTGATTCCATGAAAAAACGCTTTTGAATTTTGCTATCTATTTTTGTAACGAAGTTCTTATCGGATGTTGCGGTAGGAGTAAACTTGAAAAAATCGTCACGTAACGAAAAAGTGTTATGCCTCTCTATGAGGTTTTTTTTTAGAGTCATCGAGTGAAAAAGATAGTTGTCAGGGTTTTCGAGGGTGCTGAAGCCGATAGTGAGGTCAGAAAGAAAAGCCAAGATGGCGGTTCAAATATTTTCTAATTTTCGTGGAAAAAAAGACACTAATAAAAATAAAAAAAGTGTGGGGTCAGGTGGCCCCACCCTTTTTTTATACATATTAGTGAAATGAAATTGTTTATTCTGTAGGCAATTAGGACATCGGAATCACTTTTACAAGTTATATAAAAAAGTAGCTAGGTGGAGTCAATATAAATCCTATCTGACTACCTCTGAGTAGAAATGGCGAAACAAACTCAGTGCTCGTGACTGTACTCTCTATGTATTAGATTGCACAAAGTACCTCTAGTCATGCAACTTTTCATCCTAGTATTATTTTATTGCAGAGAAATGTAAATTCAAACCAGAATGTCATACGTTTACGAGATTAGAACTATAAGGAGATTGCATTTTGTAATATTTCTGTGTTTACGTTGGAAAAGGTAAACCGTTTTCTAGTTGGACCTTCATTCACTACTAGCGCCCAGCTTCGCAGCTTCGCTCCGTTTTTATGATTTGATGCTGAAAAAACAAGCTGAAGAATTTGTTTGTTCGAATGCGCTAATCTCTGTACCTACCAGTCCATAACCAGTCGGATTTGAAAAAATCTTTTTGTATTTGATAGACTAATTTTTCAGGAAGGCTAAAGGCTAACATCTAACATCACGTTAACTCTTAGAAGCCGAGCAAAAATAAAAAAAATAAAGAACGCTAAGCGAAAATTAAGTAATAGCGTGGGCAGGCGATGCGATGCGACGGGGTAGGTCGGGGGAACATGAAATTTTACGTGGACAAAGTCGCGGACAGAAGCTAGTCTATATCTATGTATATGAATAGTATTAAAACAGTCGCTTTTCGTTTCTGTGTTACCGCTTTGGATTTTGATGCGGGTTTCACCATCATTTAACGAATTGATTCCAAAAGGTTTATTTATTTATTTTATTATTTATGTACATACAGTAAAATACATCGAGATATAACTTAATGAAGAGTTTATGTGTATAATACATTAATATTTAACTTAACTTCTTTATTTTTGAAAATTAAAATAATAATTGAGTACCTAAGCAAATAATAACTAATACCTAATTAATTAATAAAAATAACAAAATTAAATCCTAACTGAAACTATAAAGAAACTAAAATAGCGTCGAAAAATTCATCCGCATTGCTGTCGACTGGTAATGTACCCAAGAGATATTGTATTTTTTATATTTAACTCACAGAAATCTAGTTTTTTTGCGAGGAAGGGGCGGGTCACATAATAAAAAAAAATATAATAACCAATTAGAATCAGAATGCAAAGCAATTTTTCCGCAAGAAGCTACTGAAGCAAATCAACATTCTCTTGCCCTTATCCCAATTTATTTGTGGTCGGCACAACATGTCTTTTTCTTCCTTACTTCTTTATTAATCGTCATCTCGGTAGTCACCCCCTTTCTAACCATATCATCTTTCACACAGTCCATCCACCGATTCTTTGGTCTTCCCCTACTCTTATAGCCACATTCATACTCAAAACTTTCCTCACGACAACTTCCATATTCCTCCGCATCACATGCCCATACCATGACAACCAAATTACTGAAGCAAATACCAATAAGAAAAATACTAGGATGGCAAAACAATTTATCGAAACTTTCAGCGCTCACTTTGGACAAAACAAAAACAATAGACTACGCTAACAGGCTACAAAAGATCTAATTTGTGCGTTTAACTTGGCAACCAGCCAAATTGAAAAAAAGACCGGCGACTATTTTTTTAAAAAGTTGTAATGCTTAATATACCTCCCTAGGGATACTAAAATATTGAAGAAATACTTTTGGAGATGTAATGAGGAAGGAGAGTGACAGTTATGATTTGCATATACGGACAATTTAAGCGGTTCGCTGACTTTACATTATAATACATATCTTATCTGACATTATCCTAATGATCTGACTGATGAGGTGACTGATGCTAACTTTCTGCCTGATGATGATAATTACGAGTATAAAGACGAGAAATTACTTTGGATATTTCCTGAACAGTCTCGGTTTCACCAAGCTTATTTCTTTTATTTGAAATCAATCGCCACTTGAAGTAGGTACACTTCATAAAGCCTTTGCAAGAATGACTTTATGAGGAGCTGCAAGGCCAAAGATATGATAGATGGATTTGTGAAAGATGATATGGCTAGAAAGGGAGTTACTTCTGAGATGAAGGCTGCGCTGTCCCCAAATAAATTGGGGGCAGGAGGACGACTAGCCTATTTGAGTAACGATGAAATGAAAGAAAATTGTTTATTCAGTAAATAGGACATCGGAATTACTTTTACACATCATATTAACCAAAAAAATAAGTTTGTCCGAGTGTCACTTGGTTTTTAGAGATATCGCCAAGCGGTTAGTCGATTCTTCACGTGACCAGAGGGCTGGCCTATTTCTTGGCCAAAGAATTAGCATCGCCATACAACGTGGCAATGCTGCCAGCCTTTTGGGTACTGTTCCTGTTGACAGCGATGCAGACGAATTCTTTGATGGCCTATGATTATTTTGCTTATTTTTTCATATACGTACATATTATTATATTTTAAATGTTAGCTTATATTATATACCTAAATATTTACAGAAGTAGTTTAATTATAATTTTATGAAATAAATAATTGTTGTTAAATTGTCAAAAAAAAACTGAGCCAGAAAATGGTCTTTTCAAAGAAGGGCCACATAGATTTGAGTGGACCAGTTCTGTCAGTGCAAGCATTTGTCAGTGATGACTCTAAGCAGTTAAACAAATGACACCGTGGCAAGCACAATTCTCTCAAACCATTTAGTCAAGCAAAACGAAGGTACCTAACTTTATGTCACAAAGATACATTGTACTATTATATTTGCAAACACTGGAGACAGCTAGGCGACGACACAGTTTAACAAAGCTTAGACCAGGATTTGAGGAAATCCCTAGTGTCTACGGACTATGGACCCAACTATCTTACTGCGACAAACTGCACAAACGTTGCAGCAGTAGGTATGTAGGTAATGTCTGTTTCAAAACTATCAGATGAAAGTGTAAAGAAACCATGTTTAGGTTAAATTCTTACGCAATCACTCACTAAAGATAATTAGTAACACATTCATTTGTATTTTGAAGGTTTCAACTCTATAATGTCACCACTTTTTCCAACAATCATTGTTTGTATAACATTATTAAATTGTAAATTGAGATTTATCGACGAAAATTGAGGTTATAAAACTCGGGTACCTCAATTTTCAAATGAATAACATTTTTGAGGTGAGTTAGAAATTAAATGCGTAGGTATATAAAATTTTGTGTCTGTGCTGTTGACCGCTGAGGAAATCCCCCTTCTGGAACCAACGCTGGGTGCAGCAGCCAGATCATGGTGAACTTTAGAACAGGCTATCATGATTGAATGCGTATAATAAAAATCTCTCTTTGCTGTTGACCGCTGAGGAGTTTCCTCATCTGAAGTTGGCTCCTGGGTGCAGCAGCCAGGTCATGGTGGACTTTAGAACCGACTATCATAATTAAAGGCGTAAAAGTATTAAATTTCGTGTGTGTACCTTTGACCGTTAAGGAGTTTCTTCGTATGGAGCCAATCTTGGTTGTAGAATCAGGCCATGCATCATAAAAATGCACCGTCTTCGAAACAAATTTAACAAGGCAAGTTAAATAGTAGCTTATAAAAATGCGTACCTACGTATGTGAATATATTCTTAAGTGCTATTTATATTATGGCTATTTGAAGATTTATCAATGTAGTGGGATCGTCCGAAAGGGTTACCGCTGCCCCGGAACATAAAGGGCTAAGGAAGGAACACGGGCGGGTTTTAGTCAGTAAGAGTCTGACACTCCCTTCCGCTCCACCCAGAACGGGAGGAGTCATTAGATGATTTCCCATCCATTTTATGAAATACTTAAATTTTCAGCTAGCAGATGAGTTCCGAATTAAAACAAAAGTTTTATGGCAATATAGTATGATAAGTAACACCTACGAAAGGTTCTGGAGTGGCGACCGCGTACCGGAAGACGTAGCGTTGGAAGGCCTTCCACAAGGTGGACCGATGACCTTGTGAAGACTGCAGGAATACACTGAATGTAGGAAGCACAGAACCAGTCGAAGTGAAAGAGCTTTGGGGAGGCCTATGTCCAGCAGTGGACGTCTTTCGGCTGAAATGATGATGATAATGCAAGATTATTTTGTCCGTTAAAGGGTTAAAATAGACTGAAAAACATTTTCTAATAGGTACAAATAACCCCAATCCATCTGCTTTCAAATCCGGTATACGACGGAATCTGTATGTACTGCATAATGTATGTGTACATGTGAAATATACACCGTGTTCGTTGCAGACGTATTCTAGAGCGGAGTGAATAAACATCCATTTTATCTCGCTGAGAGGAATAGGGGAAGTGTTTTCTTCGGGTGAAATTTTTGCTATTTAATATTACTATTTGGATTATGAAACTTACTTGGGCGTATTGTATAACTGCATAGCACACGTGTGATCACTATGTACCTAAATTATAAAACTACCATTTACTGGATACGTCGTTTTGACTTGAATGTAAATACCAAATACTTTGTCGTCCATTAACTATATAATGTTTAGTGTATATCTTTTGTTGGAGATCCTAAAATAAATAAATAAATGTGTCCTGGCGGCTGAGAGTATTGTCATGTTCAGTCGAATGTCTAGCTGTTGGTGACGTGTGTGTTGGATCAAAAGGTTTCCTTCAAAATGGTAGAACTGAATGATGCTGACCCATACGTCATGTTCGTGAACGGGTGCCGTCACTCGTGACTGATCATCTCTTAGCTGCCTTCGATTATTTTAATTTTTGAATTGCTTTTTTTAATATTTTTTATTACGGACGCTTTTAACGTGCACGTCTTTTTACATCGTTTTCACATGTATAATTTCAACATGAATAATGTAACCAATATCTTGTACCAATTTAAAAAAAAATCCATGGAGTTTCTTGCCCGTTTTCTTTCATAGGTACCTACTACGCTTTGGAATGGGCAACTGGTTTTTTTTTTTTTTGTGGATGGGAAATCATCTAATGACTCCTCTCGCTCTGGGTGGAGCGGAAGGGAGTGTCAGACTCTTCCTGACTAAAACCCACCCGTGTTCCTTCCTTAGCCCTTTATGTTCCGGGGCAGCGGTAACCCTTTCGGACGATCCCGCTACCCTGGCAGGCTTCGGCCCTGGCAGGCCCCTTCCTTTATGCTGACATCTCTTTGAGGCGCGCGTGGAACACATACGCGCCGTCCGGCACGGGCCTGGTCCTGATCGGACGGAGAGCTACCCATTACTCTCCGTCCGCAGGCCCGCGCCTACGGTGGCCGGGAGTCGTCACGCGGCCCCCGACGCCCGTAGCGTCTCCCGCGGCGGCTGAGGCGTGCGACTCTCTCCCTGAGCCGTCCCGCCACCTCCTTCGCTAGCATGACTGCTTCGCAGAAGGAGGTGGCCGCCTCCCACTCCCTCTCGCCCCGGACCATGGCTTGAACCAGGGCCGGACGCGAGAGGTCGCCGCCGTTGCCGATCGCCTCTACGAGGACACGGCGGTGCTCCGCCCAAGCTGGGCAGACCTCCACCGTATGCTCCACCGTGTCCTCTGGGCGATCCTCGCAATGGTGACACCCGGGCGTCTCCTCCCGCCTGATGATGTGCAGGAACCTCCCGAAACATCCGTGTCCGGTGAGGACCTGCGTCAGGCGGTAGGTGAGAACGCCGTGACGCCTTTCTAGCCACTCCTCAAAGAGGGGTCTTATCGCCACTATCGTGGCGTGCCCTGCGCTGGGTTGCGAAAGTCGCTCTTTCCATGCCACCATGAGATCGCGCCGGAGGTCCGTCCGCTCCGCCGCTATTTGCCGCGGAAGCGGAGTTTCCCCCCGGCGTAGTGCCTCCGCGATGGGCAACTGGCTTCATCTTTGTGTTTGACCGACCCCTTGTTAATTCAAAAGTGCCTGTAATTGGTGTATTTGAAGGAAATGGTTTGAGTTTGCATATTAAATTTTTTTTTTTGAGAAGAGATACTTTCAGGAATTACGATTTTCCAATAATTTGCAAAAATTCTGAATGCTTAGCTTGTCGTCACCCTTGCGCCATCCCATCTTCCTAGCACGGTGGGCTGTGCTGGGGCGGCTGCTGCAGGTGCAGAAAACCTCAAACGGCGAAAATATTGCAACCTGACTGGGAGTTATATGTTCGAGCCGTTTGGAGTTGAAACACTAGGGCCATGGGGTCCGAGTGCCCACTTGGTTTTTCGAGATATCGCCAAGCGGTTAGTCAACTCTTCACGTGACCAGAGGGCTGACCTATTTCTTGGCCAAAGAATTAGCATCGCCATACAAAGTGGCAATGCTGCCAGCCTTTTGGGCACTGTTCCTGTTGACAGCGATGTGGACGAATTCTTTGATGGCCTATGATTATATTGCTTAAATTTTCATATAAATGTACATATTATTATATTTTAAATATTAGCTTATATTATGTAAATATTATACAGAAGTAGTTTAATTATAAATACAGAATAAAATAAAAAAAAACTTAGCTTAGCCTTGCTTAGCCCATATCAGTTGACTTTTTATAATAGGAGTACAATTAGGTAAATTATTATAGGCAAATGATTTTGTGTCCCTCTCTAAGGCCTCTTGGAGTTGCAAGTGTCTATAGATTGTGGTAACCAGTTTCCATCACATGGACTATAGGCACGAAATTCATCGCGTTAAAACACCAAAAGAGATTAATAAACCTAATAATATAATAACAGCCCACAACATTTATGGACTTATGGTCTGAAATATATATATATTTTTTAAATTATTTCTTTAGCAGCAGCCACTAATGTTTATATTTAAATTTTCAGCACCGCAACGAATACCGAACGATTTTATATTTAAAGTTTTTATATAATATTAATAACGTTTAATATATTTTAACTCGTGAGAAGAATCCATTCCATATTTTTTGCTATGGCCTTCGAATGAACGAGATGAAAGGGCTAGAAATATCAAAGAAATTTTAAAGATGGATAAAAATGTATATAAAGCATGAATATAAGCTAGGATAGGATATTTATATTTTGTTATCTGGAGATAAATATAAGAAAGGCGTGTTTCATGCTGGACTGACCCAAAATTATTTGAGATAGGGGCAATCATTTATTTAATAACTACTACAGCTTGCAGTCCGTGGGCGGTTTTGAGTATTTTGTATATGGCCTACGCAAACGTCCTACAGATCTGGTAGCGTCGTGTGACGGGTCGCTGAGCTCACTAAAATAGGGTAGAGCTACATGATGATTGATGCATGCATTTCGTCTGATGGGACAAGTAAACTCAATGTTGCAATGGCTCTTTCTTCAAAAGGGTTTTCCGGACATGGCCCTGGATTTTTAGAATTTCTCCTGAAGGTCTGGTTTATCGGTAAGGGAAGAGCCTGCACAAGCAAGTTTAAATGTGGATTTGCGGGGATCGATATTCTGTGTCGTATTCAATAGACCGTCTTTAGAGATAACAGAGAATTATTAGATGCTGGAAGAGGCTGTGAAGTAACACAACATCACGCGTTGTATCCCTAAAGGTTAGGCAGTCTGACGTGTACCTATTAGTAGACCACATTTTGCCATTTTGATGGCTTAACCAAATGTTGTGGTAGTAATTTATAGGCATGTTTTTAACCGAACCCTACATAATTCCCATTTTAATGTCCTTAAAATATTGAAAATAAACAATATGCATATTTTTTGAGCCTCAATTAATTCCCATTATGTGTCCTACCTAAAATACTAAATAGCCAATTAATTGCGACTGTAGTGTTCGCCGGCCGCAGTTGCGGCACGGCACTGCGTTTAGCTCGCTCGGCTCGCGCGCGTTTGGTCACAGTTGTAACCAAACCTAACCCATTTGGTTAGTGAGCCCTAAATTAGTTACTATGACCAACTTTGAGAAAAAGAAGCATATTTATTTTAAAAAAGCGTACCTATATCATTAGTCAATAGGTTTTAAGAGAAAATGTTTCTTCACCCACATAAGTCTTGATCTCATAGGAATATCGGGTCAACACTGTCACAGACACGAAAAGCGACTTTCATTTAGATTTAGATACCTATAACAAATTCGACAAACTACGACACGCCAAAACAATGATAACTCAAACAATAATTTCAGTTATAATCTCAGCACATCCCACGCTAATCCAGATGCGGCTAAATATCAATATATCACGTCAATATCCGCCCCAAATCACTGGGATATCCACAGCCGCGGATAAATCCGAACTCAGTGTGGTCCCCGCACTAATCCTAGAATGAATCGGAATTCAGCACAGGTTTTAAGCTGAAACCACAGCGTATGATATGTTTTACATGGTTCTGGGTTTTTGGAGTGGTAGTTTAAAGTTTAAGTTTGACTACTGCTGAAAAAGGCTTTTACGTAAAATGTTAACATAACATCACACCTATAATTCTCGAAGGGTTCGACAGAGGTGTACCTATAGTACACCCACATTTCGCCAGTTATGTTTAAGTCCCATGTATTAGGGGGTGAGCCTATTACTATCAACTGGGCACAAATCCAGAGTCCGGGCTGCTACTCAGAAATTCCAGGTGGAAAACCCAAACAAAACTTTACCCGACCCGGGAATCGAACCGGGGACCTCCCGGTCCCCTCGACCTCCGACCCCCAGCAATGGCGTTTACAATCACTGAACCAACGAGGCAGTCACTTTCCGTAAAATGTAAAGGTCATTGACAGATAATGTCAAGACTGTCGTAAAAATTAAGTTATTCGGGCTGACCGACTTGGGAAAAAAAAAAAAATATCAATAAAATCAATAAATTTGGTAATTTTAGTAACCATGCAAGGGGATCAGACCTAGATAAAGTGGATAAGACAGAGATTAAACAGAAGAATAACTAACAGGGGATCCAGGGGGGGTGGAGGGGGGGGGGGGTTCAGGGGATCAGACCGGAATAAATTCGACTTTTTGAATGACGTCATGCTTTCTTCAGCCAATCTGCCTAGTAAAAAATATGTTTCTCTAATTCCACACTTTTTTATTTCCAGTTCATCACTTCTTTCCTTAACTTTACCGCCACGAGCGAGGTAATCAGCTGATCTCTTCCACGTGGCTCCCGTATCACAGTGTGTATATCTCATACGTATAAATCGTTGCCACCAAACGTGCTGGCATAAAATAAGGAGAAATCGGAGTAATCATGAGATTGGAAGACAGACTGAGACCAGTTTTAGTTGAACTGTGTTGACTTTTAAAGTCTGGGGTAGACAGGGTCTTGGGGTCTTCTTTTAACACGACTACGGTAGAGAAGAAGGGTTATGAATCTCACTGGCTATGCACCACAGAGTACCTGCAGCATCGTCTCTCCGTTGTCTTTAAAAGATCGCTTTTAGCTATAAGGCCGATCATTGTGTCACTTTATGTAAAATTTCCTCATTTATATCTGTAATTCGTTTGGTTTACAAGCGCCGGGGACGGGAGGGGCTGCTCGGGTCCCAAGTTAACTCTTGCGGGTTGTATGCGTATATACCAAGCGCGCAAGCGTGAGTCTCTCAGCTAGTGTTCTGTTGCCAAGCGAGCATCGCCTAGCGATTACTCTCTTTGATAGCTCTTGTCGCTGCGACTAAAGCCCGATTTACACTTCACTAAGTACAGTAGCGAGTTAAGAACTCAGACAGTTAAGTAATAAGCAGTAAGTTGTAAGTAGCGTCCAAACGGGCGGAGTGAGTAGTCATAAGTTGCCGAGAAAAAGACTAGTCGCGTTTCGCGTTGTTTTAATCCAGAAAATGGATGTTGAATTACTTAACACCAATTTACGTGCTATAATAAGAGAAATAGTATCAATACTTGCACTACACATTGAAAGTGAAATATTAATAGAAATGAACTGGACTGTACTAAACTCGCCCGCCTGCATGCCGGGGCAGTTAAGTTGGCGGGGCGCGAGAGACGCGAGAGAGGGGGCTACTTCGCACTGGACTCGCCAAAAAATAGGATCGCGATCTATTCAACTCAACTTAATCGACAACTTACTACTTAACTCGCTTTTGCCGTTCAAACAACATTAACAACTTAACTCGCCGATGACGCAAGTTAACTCGCTACTGTACTTATTGAAGTGTAAATCGGGCTTAACGATACTCGCCGGTGGTGTAGTCACCCATCAACTGTTCATATAATTATTTATCTCTTTTACTTACACGGGGCCTAAAATATTTTGTGCGTTTCTTGAGCGAAAAAATCGTTGGCAATTGCCTAAGGGAAAAATAAAAAATGTAACCTTCTCTAAATTAAAACTTAATCCCAGACATCTCCAGAGAGAAATCAAAATCAAACTACAACAAAAATAAACTGACGTAAAATTTCAAAACATTTATTATTTTCACCCCTAAACATCCCTTTTGCCTTGTAAACAGTTGGGTCGAAACAATACTGGTTAGATAGATTTTACGGCCAGGTAAACTCATAAAATGGAGAAAGGGGTGTAAAAACTGCATGATACCACCAGTCTTGGGTAAATAATAGGGTATCGGAGGTATTGAGGCTACCGGAACGTCTTATAGGCTATTAATTGTGATAATGGTGTTTTCAATGGTTTTCTAGTGTCTGTTGGAAGTTTGATTAATAACGTTGGAGTAGGTTTTAGCACCTTCATTTTTTTGTGTCAAGTTATATAAAAAACTAGCTTCTGCCCGCGACTTCGTCCGCGTCAAATTTAACCCTCCCCCATTCACCCTCTTAGGGGTGGAATTTCGAAAAACCCGTTGTTAGTCGATACCTACTCTTCACAAAGAACACTCCCTCCAATGAATCATGGCAGAATTTGTACAAAAAAATAACGATTTTTAGACCAAATTGTCTAAAAATCGTTATTTTTTGTACAACTCATGCCAATTCTGATTCTTATACTCTTGGGGGCCTAAAGAGGCATTTACAATATTTTTATAACCCCGCAATAACAATATAATGTTCAAAGTAAATAGTTTAACGAGGAGCTCACTATTTCAGAACGAAACGGCGGCTGTCAGTGTAAACAGCAGTGGTAAAGATTTAAATCTTTACGATTCGCCCTACTGCGTCAAAACATAGTCGCATTTCTGATTCGTTTTGACACCTCTGCTGCACAATGACGCAGTGACTACATTTGATTGTCATAGAAACGCTATTGTGAGCTCACTCTTCTCTGTATGGTCACGTTTTCTTGTGACCAAGTACGGTGAGGGCAAATCTAGCTATTTAAATCTTTAGGGGGCGGAGTTTGACTAAATGTCAAATACTTTTTTTTTTTTTTAATAAATACAAAATGGGCAACGAGGTGAAACGAAAAACTGATATATTAATTTCGAAAAATTTTAATTATGCGCGGTTTTAAAAATATGATAAGTATATCAAGACCACCCATAAGACCGCCCATTGTGTCACCCATTGTAAAATTTCTATATTTATGTCTGTAATTTATATGGTGTACATAATAAAGAGTATTCTATTCTTTTCTATTCTATATCAATCTACTTCTGGTAATGTATTCTCAACAATGAAAAATATTTTGAACCCCCTAAATGAACTCTTTTTTGTACAAATTAACGTAAGGATCTCGCCATGATTTTTTCATGTCTCTAGGAGCAGCATTGATATATCAGTCAGTCAGGAGTTTGAATTTTATAATATAGATAGACTTATAACTTGTATTTTTTAACCGACTTCAAAAAAGGAGGTTCTGTATTCGACCCGTATGTATGTATGTATGTATGTATGTATGTATGTATGTATAATGTATGTATGTTTGTTTGTCCGCGATTTTCTCAAAAACTAATGAACCGATTTTGATAATTCTTTCACTAATGTGATCTACATACTTTCAGGAAGGTTTTAGTATATAATACATTATATAATTATTCTTATGTACGATGTTATATGCATAAATGTACTGCATCTCCGGCATTTCTATGCGAATTTTGATGATTCTTCTAGTCGGTGTCTTCAATTCCTCAATGCACTAGTGCTATTTGAATTTGTGTGGAGTAGGTACAACTAAAAAGTGAAAAATAAAAACTTTTTTACAAAAAAAACAACCGACTTCAAAAAAAACTACAAAGTGATAAATAACTTTAATTTCGGAAGTCGGTGTCAAAAAACGAAAATGCGTAACCAAAGACACCGAGTTCCGAAATTAAAGTTATTTATCACTTTGTAGTTTTTTTTGAAGTCGGTTGTTTTTTTTGTAAAAAAGTTTTTTTTTTCAATGGTACTGCTCTTGGGGGGAAAGCGATGAGGTCATGGTCATGGGTACGAATGTGCCCAGAAGATGATTTCAGGGGTAATCTTTTATTGGGGGCAAAAATATTCACTGAATAATAACATAACATTATCCTTGTTATCCTCGAAAGGCTTGGCAGAGGTGTGCCTAAAGTACACCCGCATTGTGCTAGTTATGTTTAAGCCAGGACATAAAAAACATCTGAGTGAAAAATCATGTATTTACGTCTCCCTGTCTTCCTCGTCATTCAAAAAAGCCAACCGTCATTCCTCTTTTTAAATACCTTCCACGTCATCCGAAGCATACGTCATCTGTCTCACTTACACCACTGTCTTCAGTCCTCTTATTCCCAGAGTAATATTCTGTAACCGATATAAAAGTGTTAATAAGTGTGATCGGTAAACGCGGCGTTGCGAAAATAGCTGCTATCCCGTCTGGATTGAGGCTATTTTGCCATCGCCGCGTCTGTCTGTCCGCCGCGCGTTTTTACGGTACCGTGCAATTATACTTACAAATGCTTATTTCTGTTACACATATTAACACATATAAAAGGTTACACTTTGATTCTGTAACATTATTGTATCTGTTACATTTAAAAGTGTTTTTCTTTTAAAACAGTTTTAAAAAACAGTGTTGAAAACGGGTACGTATCAAAATCCCGAATTTTAAAAGACCGAATTTTAAAATACCGATGGACGAAATCCCGAAAATTGAAACGCCGAATGGTTGTTTGGTCGAAAGTTTAAAATCCCGAAAGTTCATTTGCCCGAAAGTTTAAAATCCCGAAGTTTAAAAACCCGAAGTTCAAAATCCCGAAATTGTCACCGTTTCCGAGAAAAACAATTTTTTGTAAACCTAACCTCAAAACACTTAAATGTTGCCTAATTTTTTTTTAATCATTAAATCTTCTCTAACTAGTTCGGTTCCAGGTAGCCTACTAAAAATAATCTCTTTTTTTCTATTAGCGCAAGTCGTTTCTGGCGCCCATATTTTGTGTAAAAGTAATTTTTTTCTATATAATCCTGTCGTTTCTGGCCGTAGTCTAGTCGTAGGGGTCACAGTTTTAACCTAACCTAACCTAACAATTTTTTTTTTTAATAATTAACCTAATCTTTCGTCTATTCGGGATTTCGTCCATTCGGGATTTCGTCCTTTCGAGCATTTGAACATCGGTATTTTGTGTTTCGATATAACGACACATCGACTCGGCATTTAAAACTTTCGGTATTTTGAATTTCGGTGTTTTGGACGTCGGTATTTCAATCATAGGTATTATGAACTTTCGGGATTTTGATACGTACCCGTTGAAAACACTTATTACGGTCACAATTTGAGTCCCTGGTTTGAATCGGACTGTAACAGGCTGCGCGTCGATGACCCTACTACCACCCTGTGTATGAAACTCAAATAGGTACTCATCAAGTTTTCTAGGAATTGGTATCTCATAGACTAGTGAACTATCAAGCTAAGTATAGATAAACCCCCTTACTAATAAACGTTGTATAGCATCTGTATAGTTACACAACGATTTGTCTTCTTCTTTCGAAAGTCAAATTACTGACGACTGAAAGAGAGAAATTGGTGTGTAACTATTCATCTGATATAATACGTTTATTAGTAAGGGGGTGAGCCTATGGCTCACACACATTCTCAACTGACATTAGCACGATAACAGTCTAGACATTACAGTCACACACACATAACACATATTACAGTATGTAATAGGCATTAAACTAGTGGGACAATATCATCTGATATTTGTACTAAATTACATTATCATAGAGCATAGCGACCGTACCTAAATTAGGGCTAGTTTACATTGCGGCTGAAAGAAAGAAAAATCTATACTAATATAATAAGTCTAAAGAGTTTCTTTGTTTGAACACGCTAATCTCTAAAGAACAACCAAACGGATATGAAAAATTTGATAGCCCATTCTTAAGAAAGGTAATTTAACATAACGCTAGGTAGGACCCTTAGGAGTTGAGCAAAGATTTCCTCGCGAACGAAGTCGCGGGCAGAAACTAGTTATTATATTGCACTAACTTTCGTAAGTGTCTTTCGTTAGTCTTAAAGGTCATGAAGAGGCTGAAACGAATATACGAATATATCTTTGTCAGTTTAGCCTGATCAGATGCATCCCATCAGATTGTAGAGTAAGCAAGCTGAAATGGCAGTGGGCTGGATATGTTTGTCGGAGTAGCTAATGAGTCCTGGAGTGGCGACCGCGTATCTGCAAGCGTAGTGTGGGACGCCCCCCAGTTAGATGGACCGACGACCTTAAAGAGGTAGCTGGGGTGGACTGGATGCGGAAGGCGGAGGCCAGGACGTTGTAGCGTAGCCAAAGAAAGACCGATGTCCATCAGTGGACAAGGATAGGCTGGGTTGAGCGAATGAACGTGGCATCTGGTATAGCGATTTACTTTCGTAGTGTTGTTCGTAGTTTTGTTCAAATAAAATATTTGTAAGTATTTGTTTGCTCCGGTAGCGAACACTTCTAAAACTATCCGAAAGATCCTTAAGACCAACATAGACACAAATATTACATTTACACAAAATACTCATAGATATAATACCCGTAATCAAGACGACAAATAGGAAATTGCAATTTCCTCAGTTTCTAAAAAAGTTTCAACTAAATCATAATACAACCAGTCTGAACCAAGCCTAACTTAGTTAGTGTGCACGTCCCTCTTAATGACGTCACGTCCGCCCCGGACATCTAGCGACCAAAACTTATGAAAGATGATCTGAACCCTTGATGGGGACTGTCAAAATTTAGTAGGAGAATTTATTTGAAAAATTCCAACCTTCAGCGAAGGTCGGAATGTTAATATGAGGGTACGTAGAAATTAATTTCTATAAGTCGACGGTAGTTGGGTAATGTTGGGAAAAATTGTGGGTGGAAGAATGGAATATATCGCGCGTGGATTTAAAAATGGGGTAGGCAGTGACTTTAAGACCGTTATTAATGCTACTTTTTCATTAATTTGGTGTTAGTAGGTTTTTAGACTTTTAGGGTGTTTTTGTTTTTCTTTAAAGAGAGTAATAAGAAAAACATAAAAGCATCCGCCGAGTATGTGTAAGTATGTATATGTTTTGCACAGAAGTGAGCTGTTATTAAAAAGTAGTTTTCTTATACAGCATGGTCTCAAAAACTTATTATTATTATTAAAAGCCTGTGAAGTCCCACTGCAGGGCAAAGGCCTCTCTACTCTCTTTCCACTTCTCTCTGTTTATAGCTGCTAAGGACCAGTTCTTGTTCAAGCAGTCCAGCTCATCCCGCCATCTCCGTCTGGGCCTGCCGAGATGTCGCTTGCCATTAAGAGGGACCCACTGGGTCGTAATTTTGGCTCATTGGTTATCTGACATGCGGTAGATGTGTCCAGCCCAAATCCATTTTAGCGTGGCAGCTTTCCAAGTGACATCAGTTATCTTTGTTATGAAACGGATGGTCGTATTCCTAACCCGGTCTGTTAGTTTGATACTCAGAATACTCCGTTCCATAGCCCTCTGGCAATCTCTGCTGATTACAAAAACTTAGCCAACAAAATATCTTAATATACCAGAAAAAAAAAAAAATTGCTAACTTATACTTTTTCAGCGTGGTATAGCCACAGATATAGATACACATAGATATCACAAGAGCAACTATTGCGCGTGCCAAAAATCGCACCAGCATACGTACAAAAATCGTAAGCCGCCACTTTCGCGCTCAGTACTGTGTATTTGGTGGCTGGGTGAGCGTGAACGTGAGCGCTGGCGCCAGGCCCCGGGGGTGGGGCGAGGCAGGTGCTGTACGCGGCGGCGTCTTTGAATCGATTTGATTTTCCCTACACTAAATAGTGTTTGTGATGTCATAGTAGGTATTCAAAAAATTGCACGCTTGGTTTTCATTCAGATCGTGATACTTACGTTATCTAGGTTTATCTATATCTGTGGGTATAACACATATTACAGAAAATAACATCACGCCTATAATTCCCGAAGGTTAGGCAGATGTTTGTCTATGGTATACCTACGCCCACCCACCCATATTTCGCCAGTTATGTTTAAGTCTCATTTAATAGGGGGAAGTCTATAAATTTTCGTCGTATACCTCGTTTCAGACGAGATTTTCAACATGTTTGTATAACGATACGATACCCAATTAGTAATCTTTGCTTTTCTTCCGCTATGCCTTAATTATGCCATAATTATCATATGGAATTACACGTAGTGTCACTTGAAATGCATGATGGCTTGATAGACTGTCACGATTTGCATTTACAGTGTAGTGATATTATTGTCCTGCGGGGTAATTGCGTAACGCATAGAAATGGCTTGCATTTTGACAGTTCAACAACATTCATTGCGTTATTTACGTTGTTTAGCAGAAAAACATTTCGAACATTATGGAGCAATGGATTAGCAATATTCTTCAAAATTATTCAGATTGTGATTGAATGTGTCATCACAATTATGTGCAGCTCGCTTTGTGACTTTAATTAAATTACTGTTTAGTTAATAACCTTTCAGTTGAGTATTATAACAATTATTTGTTTGGAGGTGTAAATAAATAGGCAGCTTTTGGATGATATCAGAACTTATAAAATTAAACTGCATTTTTAGCGTTTAACAACAACCTTTTAATATTTGATTTACAGATATTTTTTTTCATCTTTTCAAATACTTATGAGTTAGTATACCAACGAGGGCCATAATGTACTTTTAAATGTATCATAGGTAAAATATTTATTATTATTTATATTTCATAAATAAACATAAAAAATCACACAGGTCGTAGATCTAGACTCTTAAGAGTTCATAAATATAGAGTAAATAATTTAATTCTCATGCATCACAGGCTCCCAAAATTATAGACGGCCTTTATTTATATAAAAACTAGCTGCCCGGCGCGACTTCGTTCGCGTGGTGTCCTACTAATACCCCCTACCCTACTCCTACCAATCCTACCCCTGCCCTTCTCCTACCTTACTCCTACCCCTTCCCTACCCCTTACTCCTACCCTACTCCTACCGTACCCCTACCCTACTCCTACCCTACCCCTACCCTACTCTTACCCTAACCCTTCCCTACTCCTACTGTACCCCTACCCCTACCCTACTCCTACCGTACCCCTACCCTACTCCTACCCTACCCTACTCCTACCCTACCCCTTCCCTACTCCTACCGTACCCCTACCCTACTCCTACCCTAACCCTTCCCTACTCCTACTGTACCCCTACCCCTACCCTACTCCTACCTTACCCCTTCCCTACTCCTACCGTACCCCTACCCTACTCCTACCCTAACCCTTCCCTACTCCTACTGTACCCCTACCCCTACCCTACTCCTACCGTACCCCTACCCTACTCCTACCCTACCCCTTCCCTACTCCTACCGTACCCCTACCCTACTCCTACCGTACCCCTACCCTACTCCTACCCTACCCCTACTCCTACTCTACCCCTACTCCTACCCTACTCCTGCCCTACCCCGAGCCTACTCCTAGCCCTGTCATTTGCGTTTTGTTATTCCAAGTCAGATTCTTTTTTTTTTTTTTTTTCTGATTTTTTTTAGTATCTTATGTCCGTCTTCTGGCTCTAAGCTACCTCCCTACCAATTTTCACCCAAATCTGTTCTGCCGTTCTTGAGTTATAAGTGGTGTAACTAACACGACTTTCTTTTATATATATAGATTAAGACTCATTCTGTGTCTGTCTGTGCGATTGCTTGGTTTTTCAAAACTACGCAAAACAGATTTCGATGCGGTTTTCACCATCATCTAGAGAATTTATTGCGGAAGGTTTTTATAAATACTGCTATATACACAAAGTCGGGTTAGTTACACCATTTATAACTCAAGAACGGCAAGACCGATTTTGATGATCTTTGATTAGTTGGATTTGTCTCCGCCCCGAATAGCGGAATAACCATTAAACCACGGTCAAAATTTACAAAAAAAAAAATAAAGATAATGAAAGAGTCTGAGGCGGTACAAAGTTCGCTGGGTCAGCTAGTTCAATATAAAACTTACATATTATAAGGAAATATCAATGTTTTATCCACAAAAGGTGCTGATATTTTTAATGTGAAAGTTTGTATGTCTGTATGTTATTTTTTTGAACGGATTTTGATGAAATTTTTCACACAATTATACTATGACCTGAGTTAGGACATAGAATACTTTCCCGTTCCCGTGGCATAATTTTCCGACCTCTACGTGGAGGAAGTCGCGGGCAAAAGCTAGTTCTAAAATAAAATTTATAATGGCCTCTATTTCAAAGCGCGACGTCTAGTCCTAATATTATAAAGTACTTGGCCTCGAACGTGAGTGCAGGCCACTATTTAGCCACAAAAGGGCTTGACAATAATGGCATGCTTCGGCGAACACTTTTGAGATGGGGCACAATATGGCCTTAGAAAATCGGACTTCAGTTGAAAATAGAGAATTCAAACAGGGTGAAATTGAAAACATGCGATAAATCGATTGTACTCGATCATTATAAACAACTTTTAGTGTGGGACCAAACCTGAAATTGCGAATGAAAACAGCCGTTCCCTACATTTATGCTCGTCTTAGAAAATGAAGTAAAAGTCTATATGTATACCCAAATATAAAGCTTTGAATATCAGAATGGTTACTAGTTATTTAATATGTGTAAAAGTAACTATGAATATGGTATGTAGGGAAAGGATTTTATGAAATAAAGCACAGAAAGATAAGCTAGACATCTATTTCAAATTAGGCTTGTCAGTACTTAATCAGAAAACTAGTTGTCCGTTCCAAATCTAGGTCATGGAGAACAACAATAGCAACAAGAACAAGAATTACAATAGCTAGGAATATTCCATTATACACTTTACAACATTGGCATTATTATTACATTTACAGAAACCATAGTTATAGTTATCAGTAATAATCAAGATAATAATATCAATCAACTTACATGACATCTGGTCGATCTATTCAACATAATAACGTCACTAGTAGTAATCAACTGACTGTAGGCTGGAGCTCCGTTCTGGTTGACGTCTCGAACAAGAATAATCCCCGCCATTTTTTTTTTTTTTTTGTGAATGGCATCTCGCAGTTCAACCTATGAGGTTGTCGTCTGCTTAACCGGGCTTGCCTGTGGATGCCTCAAAATTAAGGCCTCCAGCCAGGGCTTTTAAAAACATAAAAACTAAGCGACTACACGCTAAGGGCACCCCCTGTGGGGTACGGGCCTCGGCTTAGGGCGTCGCTGGGGGGGGGCAGCAAGGGACAGGCTGGATCGGAATTATTTAAGGGCGAGTTTAATACTACAGGCTCAGCTGCGCGGGCTGGCTCTAGCAAGGGTCGGGGGGGAGAAGTTACGGGGCGTCGCGACGGGCGTCCTCGACGGCGAGGACGGAAGGACGGTTGTCGGGTCGTGTTTCTGTGTCTCTTAATGGTGCTGGTGGTTTTCCTGCTCTCCTGTAAGAGGGTAGTGGCGTCGTCGGGGGTGGTGAGGGTATGCCTTGGTCGGCGAATCTTACTTATGCGGGAGGGAGTATATCGGGAGGCCGCCGCAATCAGGGGATTGGGGTGTTTTATAGCGGAGTCGAAGAATCGCTTGGCAAGGCGCTTCATGAACTGCTGGACGGTGGGTATTCTAAGATCCAGGTGGAGATTTATGTTACGGACATAGAAGGGGGATCCCGTGACCTTTCTGAGTGTCCGGTTTTGTAGAGTTTGCATTTTGTGCAGATGGCAAGGCTTGGCGTGTGCGAAGACTACGCAAGCGTAGGTCATGATGGGGCGGATGACTGCGGTGTAGAGGCGCAGTTTGCACTTAAGTGACAATTTGCTGCGGGCAGTCAGTAAGGAGTGAAGTCTACCGAGAGCGAAAGCGGCTCGTGAACGGGCCGTCTTTATGTGGTCTCTGAAGGTGAGTTTATGGTCGAGAATGACTCCTAAGTATTTGGCCTGTTGTCCCCAGGGGATGGGCTTGTCGTACATTGAGATCGGGCTGGGAAGGGGGGGATTTGGGCTTCGCGGTTTTGAGAAGAGTACCGCCTGGCTCTTATCAGGGTTAACCTCTATTCTCCATTTCCGGAACCAATCGCCTAGGGCGCTTGCGGAGGTCTGGAGATTGCGAGCGATAGAGCTCTGGGAATTACCCGAGCAGTAAATGGCAGTGTCATCAGCGAAGAGTGCCAACTGTGCCTTATTACTCTTGGGAATGTCGCTGGTGAATAGGGTGAATATGAGGGGGGATAATACAGACCCCTGGGGGACTCCGGCTCGGACAGGGTGCGGGGGGGAAAGTGCACCCTCTATGCGATAGCGAAAAGCACGATCCGACAGAAAATCTCGTAGGATGAGCACGAGACGGTCTGGTACACCTAGTTGGTAGAGCTTATATAATAAGCCGTTGTGCCAGACTTTGTCGAATGCTTTCGCAATGTCAAAAAATAGAATGCCTGTCATCGCACCGCGTTGGAAAGCGGCGCTGATGTGCTCGACAATGCGGTGGACCTGGTGGATGCAAGAGTGTTTGGTTCGAAAACCGAACTGCTCGTTGGGAATAAGGCTCTTTGTCTCGGCATAATCCTTGAGCCGCTTATAAATAAGCCTCTCGTAGATTTTGCCTAATACGTTGAGCAAACTGATGGGGCGGTAGCTGGAGGGATCGGACTTGGGTTTGCCTGGCTTTGGGATACCTATGACCGTGGCTTCTTTCCACGCTTGCGGGAAGATGTTGTTGCTTAGAGCGCCATTGAAGATGGCGGTCATAAGCAATATGAGAGGGGCGGGGAGGAGTTTGTACACCCTATTGGTGATACCATCCGAACCTGGGGCTTTTCTAGTGGCGAGCCCTTTTATGATGTCTTACACTTCGTCAGGAGTGACAGGAGGCAGAAGATAATCAGGGTCTTCATCCCCGCCACTGGGAGCTCCCCCTTTTATAGTCGTGAACAGAACAACTTTGACGTTTCTATCTACCGTCATCCAAAATATCAACAACATATCCGTTTAGAATATTTTCTATGTTTTGCTACATTATTTCTTAATATTTAGGTTATGCAAAACATTACTATTTTATCAAGTTTTAACAGTAAAATGATAACAATAACAATACCTATAATTAGGATAATCTATTACTCGCATAACTGATCAAAATGTAGGGAACAGCTGATTTTTTGAACCTATTCACAGAAATAAATATAATTTTATTATTTAAAGGTTCTCTAGGCAAATTCTAATTCAAATCGATGGATTTCATTTCAGAAAATCTTGTTCACAAGCTAGTTGACTCGAACTAAAAAAAAGCCAAAGGGACAATTCGAGGCTTTACAAAATCTATTCGATTGTTTCTACAGTTTGGCTCACTCTGATACAACAAATATAACGCCACGTTAAGGGTTTTTGAGTCAAACGCAGCCTGGGCTTTGGACTTCGATTCTATTGTTGTACCGGCGTAAAAACCGACTAGGCCTAAGGCGCAGGCCACACAGAAGGGACGTGAGACGAGGACGGGACGCAGATTTACGTATCTTCGTTATTCGCTATACAAAATGTACGCGTCGCTTTTCCATTTGTATACTAATTGCCGCGTCTGCGCCCCGTCCGCGTCTCAGGTCCTTTCTGTGTGGCTCGCGCCTAAAATTTTATACACTGTGTGTCTATTCTTAATTCGAATATCCTACATGCAAGATAACTCGAATAATTAAAAAAAAAAAAAACAAGGACAGGACAGTTTTATACGCTTTCTTTTTTTTACCGCGTTATAAAAGGTTTTTCTTTGTTTTGATGGTCGATTCCTATAATTTACAAGACTCTTTTATCTTTACCAAAAATGGAGCAAAGACCTCATAGCTTCCCATAGGGCAGTAGATATCACAGGTAAAATTATCGAAGTTTGGCAATAAAACATGCTACCATCGCGCATCGGTAAGCAAAACAATTCGTTTTCTAACCGAGCAAGCATTATTCGATATTCACTAGACGCGGGAAAATCGTGTTGCATCCGTTTTTACGTATAAGCCAAAAATTTACCATCCAGTAATTTTGATTGCACTGCTAAAATACAAACGTATCTATTTTTAAAATATTCTACGCTATAAATCAAAAGCAGCTTGGCCTCAAGTACTTTATTTAAAAAAAAAAATTTCCAAACTCAACGCCAAAAATGGAGGCTTACGAATTGATTGAACTAACGCAATCCAAATATCCTACGATTTGAATCAGCCGTAGCCTGGCCTCACAAAATGGCGGCTTTTGGCCTCCCCCACGTGGTCGACGGCCAACAATACGTACTAACGAGATATTTGAGGCACGTCTGACTGGCGAATTCAAATTTACCTACTACGAAACGTTATTCAAATTCAAAATTATGGTCGTAGTTATGTATAGAGGAATTGGGTTGCCAAGTGTTGTGAAATAGAAGGGTTTATTTATTTGTACTGGCAACTTTGGGACTTGGACCTAATTAGTGGACTGTCTCGTTGGTTTTGTGGTCACTATGTACACTTGACTATTGGTGTATGTTGAATTCTCGGTTTTGATCCAAGCTGAGAGTTTTAGGGGTAAGCTAGACAGCCACTCCTTCTTATCCAATACTAACGTAGTCATTAATTAGTTATTAACAATTTATGTAATAGATCTATGGTTATGTGATTATTTTTTTATTAAATGCCAATTGTTTTTTTTGTTATCTTAGATGTTTCTCGAAGGAGCAGTGGTGGTCGAGTGGTATCGGCCCCGACTTATCAGTTGGAGGTCGTGAGTTTGAAATCAGGCGGGCACTTTATTGAACGGTAAAGGAAAACATCGTGAGGAAACCGGCATGTCCTAGAACCAAAAATTCGAATACATGTGACATCTAGCAATCCACAGTGGGCTCGCGTGGTGGATTATGGCCCACTCCCCCTCTCACAGAGAGGACGCCTGTGTCCCAGCAGTGAGAATCTTGTACGCTGATTATGTAAAAGGAATTTCTCAGCAGCAGTTCAGTCTAGATTGGTGCCAAGTTTAGAACAATATAGGTAATAGTTTCGTAAAGACATGGGACTATTATAAAAAAATATATATTCACCTCTGTTAATAGAATAAGTTTCTAAATCACAAGTAATACGAGTACAATATGAAATGTTCAGTTTCCAAACAATATTCTCATGGGACCCACAAAATCTAAAGTTAAAGTGACCGAACTCGAGATCGATAACTAGTCAACAAAGTTATATTGTCTGTGATCCAATGAAACAATTATTTTGTAATCAAACTTATGTTCACAATAAGATATATTTCTCATGAAATCACATGCGTTAGGCATGCGATTTCGTTCTGCTACTAGATTATCCCATAGATATTCCACTAAGAAAAAAATATCAACGAATTATGACTACTAAATAATGGTATGATAAAAATAAAATTATAATTTGGCTTTGTGGCGACACTGCCACATCGAACTACGCATCATACTGATGTCTCGCAAAAATCCTGCATCGCGCAAGCAGAGTTTACCGCGCAACTAGCATAATCTATACAACGTCCCGGCATCAATCGTCAGGCATTAGCCCACCAGACACAACACCCGTCTGGTCGGAGGATCCGTCCTTTTCTATGGAGGACGAGTGAACTATACACCCTGTTCTTCATACATCTATAGCTTCAAACGCATCAATCTGCCTAGCTTTTTCCCAACTACGTTGGAGTAGCCTTCCAGCCTAACCAGATACAGCTCAATTCCAGCCATTTACATGGAGCGACTGCCTACCTGACCTCCACAACCCAGTTACTGGGTAACACGATACCCTTGTTAAGACCGGTTGTCAGACTTTTGGGCTTCTGACTATCCGTATCGACTGTCAAAGATCTACGAATGACAGCTAGGACCAACGGCTCAGCGTGCCTTTCGAGGCACGGAGGGGTCTCGATATGTAATGATTGGTCACCCATCTACGAATCGACCGCGGTGAGCGTTGCTTAACCTTCGTTTCACCGGTGCGGCTGTTATCATTCAGCCACGAGCTTCGACGTAAACTCAATTATTTACTTTTTATTTCTACTGACACGTCGCTCCGAAACCATGAGCTTTCCCCAACTTATTTCTTTCATATTTTTTTTACAACATAAAAATCTCATTCACAAGATCCAGGGCTGTAAAGCTGTAAATATAAAAAGTACACTGAAATTTACCAGGCCGATTCTTATTTATTATAGCAATGAAACTAGAGTTGGGCTGCACGTAATCCCGGCGCGGGATTTGAATGTTCCGGGTGGCACGGGATGAAAAAGTTCCCGGGTTTTTATTCCGTTTTAAAGTGGCTGTAATAGTTTCTTTCTTGCAGGATTGGCTGTGTATTTGCTAACGAGGGAGCGAGTTTCCTGACTTAGCGTATGTTATCAGAAAAATGGAAGCATGTATTTTTCATATTGAGATATATATATTATGATACTAGCTCTGTGCCCGCGACTTCGTTCGCGTGCATGTCAGGAAACAAATTGGATTTCGTAGTGTTTATTTTTTTGCACGGAATCCTAATTCTTTTTCTAAAATAAAAGTATCTAGACAGTGACAGTCCCGTCAAAAATGGTCCAGCAATTTCGGAGATTAGTTGGAACAAACAGATAAAAATTTAATAAATTGTGTTTTTGTTAAGTATCTACCGTTATACTTGTCTTGCATAATTAGGTATGCATTTCGTAAAAAACTGTTATTTTGACATTACTACACACTTCAATTTTATTTATTTTGTAGATGTTTAGTAAATTGAGAAATGTTGTAGTTTTATTAGCAGACGCTCTTTGTGCAGCCAATGTAAGTAGATAATTGTGTTACGACTTACGATTAGGTATTTCCTTTATATTAAGGTGTTCCAATTAAGACATGTACAGCGGTGAAATTGCGCAACACACTAACAGTGGGAATGGCTTTAATTTTGACAGTTCAACAACATTCATTGCGTTATTGACCCCGCGTGGTCACGGATCACGCATCAATTAAAACTTAAAACGAACAACGTGCAAAGAGTAGGCGAATTAAAGAAAAGAGAGAGAGAGCTCTTTGTCAAATTACGAATATAATATTTATGATTACTGGCCACTAGCACCCGTGTGTTAAATGAATGTCGTCATTGTAGTGGCAGGTTGTATTAATAGAAAAAATATATCATCATAATCTGCCTAGCCTTTTCCCAACTACGTTGGGGTCGGCTTCCAGTCTAACCAGATGCAGCTGAATATAAGAAAGAAAAATATAATAGAATAGAATAGAATACATTAGATGGTAAAACAAGACGCGGGAGAAAACAAAGGAAACGAGTTCGTCACGCGGACTTCGTTTCCACAAGAAAGTGAGATCCCAAAATAATATTTTCTATTTCCCATCCCTACTGCACGTTTATTATGAGTAGTATCTATCGTAAAATTTTATTGTGCCAATTTATTTACAGATATTTTCTATCCACGTTGATTTAGTAATAAAAGAAAAAGTAACATTATAGTATATTATCAGATGTTAGTAATTTAGTATCGTTTCATGTAGGATTTGGAGAAATATATTATTTTGAACATGGCACGTCAACATACTTTTGGGCTTATATTTGGAGGCGCTGGTAATGGGGCTGTGTTGTCAAGTAATTGGGTTGTGAAGGTCAGATAGATAGTCATCATCAGCCTACAGTAGTCGGCTGATGGACATTGGCCTCTCCAATGGCACGCCATTTAGCTCAATTCTAGGCAACGGTCATCCAGGTGCTACCAGCCATCCTACGAAGATCGTCGCTCCACCTAAAGGCATCCTACCTTACGTTTGCCGATTTGCTTAGATTCGATTCAAGAACACGTTTGCTCCAACGGTCATCGGTTCTACGGCTAATATGGCCGGCCCATTGTCACTTCAGCTTGCTTATTCTGTGAGCTATGTCGACAACTTTGGGTTCTCTGCCAGATCACCTAATTCTGGATTGTATCCCTCAGAGGGACTCGAAATAGATAGTCGCTTCATGTAAACTGCAGGGCCGTAATTCCCCATGACACAATGAACGAAATCTCGCGACATCAACGTGAGATTGGCGGGATTAGCTAAGAAATTGACGTGGTTTCGAAGTAAGGAATCGCTAAGTGGTCATAGTGTATTATGGCCCTGGTATTCAGCTGCATTCGTTGACGACTGGCAGACGACGGAAAAATAGTCACTTTTCATGTCTGTGTATGACCGCTTAGTTCAATAATTTTGAAGTGATTTTCACCATAATTTGAAGAATTTGTTCCGGAAAGTTTGTGTATAATTCATTTATATTATAATAATATACATTTATACTGGAAGCCGACCCCAACATAGTTGGGAAAAGGCTAGGCAGATGATGATATGCTACTATGTGCGTAATCTATACATCTATATATATAAAAGAAAGTCGTGTTAGTTACACCACTTATAACTCAAGAACGGCAGAACAGATTTGGGTGAAAATTGGTAGGGAGGTAGCTTAGAGCCAGGAGACGGACATAAGATACTAAAAAAAATCAGAAACAAAAAAAAAAAGAATCAGACTTGGAATAACAAAACGCAAATGACAGGGCTAGGAGTAGGCTCGGGGTAGGGCAGGAGTAGGGTAGGAGTAGGGGTAGAGTAGGAGTAGGGGTAGGGTAGGAGTAGGGTAGGGGTACGGTAGGAGTAGGGTAGGGGTAGGGGTACAGTAGGAGTAGGGAAGGGTTAGGGTAGGAGTAGGGTAGGGGTACGGTAGGAGTAGGGAAGGGGTAGGGTAGGAGTAGGGTAGGGGTACGGTAGGAGTAGGGTAGGGGTAGGGGTACAGTAGGAGTAGGGAAGGGTTAGGGTAGGAGTAGGGTAGGGGTAAGGTAGGAGTAGGGAAGGGGTAGGGTAGGAGTAGGGTAGGGGTACGGTAGGAGTAGGTTAGGAGTAGGGTAGGAGTAAGGGGTAGGGAAGGGGTAGGAGTAAGGTAGGAGAAGGGCAGGGGTAGGATTGGTAGGAGTAGGGTAGGGGGTATTAGTAGGACACCACGCGAACGAAGTCGCGCCGGGCAGCTAGTATATTATAATAATCCTACTAATATTATAAATGCGACAGTTTGTGAGGATGTTTGTTACTCTTTCACGCAAAAACTAATGAACGGATTTTGATGAAACTTTACAGTAATATAGCTTATACATCAGAATAACACATAGGATACTTTTTATCCCGATATTCTCACGGGATCAACATTTACGCGGGTGAAACCGCTGGGCGCAGCTAGTATAATATAATATTATGCTACTTAATATTACACAGAAATAATTAAATATCTACAGAGATATACACACATAGAGGCACGGGAAAGTCATAATTTAGAAAATAATGAGATCCTTCGGGACACAGATGTGCCTATGTCCACTAACTCATGTATAACAAAATAATTAACGTTAGGAACTCAGACTAGAATGTTTAAGTATTTACAGTTGCGTGAAGATTTATGTACTGGCTGTTTTGTTTTTGAAAGTCTGCCTGAATTTTGGTAATGAGAAGATAGATTTAGATCACAAACATAGCAGAATCAGCCTATGTATAACGTTCGCACTGCTGTGACACAGGCCTCCTTCCACCATTCTGAAAACAGTCAAGGGGTTTCGTTTTACCCAGTAACTGGGTTGTGGAGGTCAGACAGGCAGTCGCTCCATGTAAAATACTGGTACTCGGCTGCATCCAGAAGCAAGCGATACCATGGGTACATCTAGTATAAACCCATAAATAATCCATACGAGACCCACTCTAAGTTATATGAGATAGAAAATTAACTTACCCTTAGTTCAATCAAAACTATATTTTATGGCTCCGACGTCCTACTTGCGCGTTTCTGTTAATTAATTTATTATATTACTAGTAAAGTGTCCTGACTTCGCTCGGATTACCCAAGTTTTATAGTTTTAAGGCTAAGGTTAATAATGGCTCACTGATGGCGGCGCGTGTGTTGGATCATTCGGTTCCCTACAAAATGGTTGAGCTGGACGGTGCTGATCCACGCGTCATGTTCGTGAACGGGCGCCGTCTGTTGAGACTCTTAACTGCCAAGGCTTATTTTTAATCTTATATTTTGAATTGTTTCTTCACTTGTGTTTTTTTTTTACATTGTTCTCACATATAGAAGCATCAAGAATAATGTACCCAGGATTTTGTAATATCTTGATTTAAAAGAGTGTCCATGGAGTTTCTTGCTCGTTCTTCTCCATAGAGATCTACGTTTTGGAATGGGCAACTAGCTTCAACTTTCTGACTAACTGACTGACTATTTAATTTTGACAATTCAAAAGTGCCTGTAAATGGTTTAATTGTAATAAATGCTTTGATTTGATTTGATTTGAAAGCTACGGTTTCATAAGACTGCGTTGGCCGTCATATAGCGTCCGTAATGTAACGTGGAATGCTCACGATGTTTTCTTTTAACGTTTTGAGAGCAGTGTGCAGTGGTGATGAAATACTTTACACAAAGTAAAGCGCCTGTCTGGGTTCAAACCTAAGAGCTACAACGTGTAAGCCGCGGCCGTTACCACTGGGCTGCCAATTTAGCATGGTACAAATTCGGCTTAGATAGTTCCTGTTTCCATCTTGCGCTTGTAGACGAACTAGCAAGGGATCGAGGAGGGGGGGGGGGGAGGGTGGAGAGAGGGCTCAGGGGATCAGACCGGAATACATCTAGTTTGAGAGTTATGTGACTGTGACAGAAATGGAGCATAAACTACGTATTCCTAAGACAGCGGTGGCCGCTACGTAACGGGTGTATTGACAACTGTCACGAAAATGATGACAGTGGGGTTTAACTGTATAGTCACCAAAGGAGATAAGTAACCAGTGTTGTCGGATATAGTTGAAGTTTAGTATGAAACCGATGGAAGTTTTTGAATGAAAATTAATTTGAGAAAAGAACTGTTTGTTTTCTATTCATTCAATAAAATTTTATCCGAAAACATTCATCGGTTTCTTACTAAATTTCAACTATATTCGAAGACCCTGGTTGTCAAAAAAAAAAACAGTGGCACTCCGGGAGTGCCGACAGAAGTGAAAACAAAACACAAACAGAATACTTTGCCATCATTCACTGACATAATTATCGGATATACATTAAAACCGAGTACATCTCGAGGACAGCCGAACACATCCGAAGCGGTGTCGGTTATACATTTTCGCCGCGCCGTAGAAAGAGAAGGGGATACTCCTACGCCGCACCGGCTGTCTACTCTCCATCCGTCTTACGAATTTTCGATCAGGGTCACGTGTCCTGACGCGAGTTTAACATTTTTTACCCATTACAAAAAAAGTGTACAACGCCGCTAAAGAAGTTTTCACTTCAAAACTATTTCTAGGGAAACACGCAACTTACTTTCATAAATAACGTTTCAATGACGTCATACCACGTTAAATTGCGGACGCTATATGACGGCCAACACAGTCTTAAGAAACCGTAGGTTTATTAATCTTAGCCTTAAAACTATAAAACTTGGGTAATCCATGCGAAGTCAGGACACTTTACTAGTAATATAATAAATTAATTAACAGAAACGTGCAAGTAGGACGTCGGAGCCATTAAAATATAGTTTTGATTGAACTAAGGGTACCTAAGTAAATTTTCTATCTCATATAACTTAGAGTGGGTCTCGTATGGATTATTTATGGGTTTATAATAGATGTACTCATGGTATCGTTTGCTTCTGGATGCAGCCGAGTACCAGTATTTTACATGGAGCAACTGCCTTTCTGACCTCCACAACCCAGTTACTGGGTAATACGAAACCTAGGCACAAGCAGGCAGCCAGTGCAAATGCGGTGTTCATGACCAAATCATGTCCCACACGTTAGTGTGTTCAAAGTGTCCATACACCTGCACTTCTGAGATCCTACTGGGCCCAAGTCATCTAACATAACCCAACACAATACAATACTCTTTTACCTTTGCTGTTCATTCATCCTCTCAACATGCCCAAAACATTCCTTACTATCTAACTACATACCTTCTAGTACTTGCGGGAATCCCAATTCTTCCCATAACCTTTTACAAAACTTGTCTACCTCCTCCCTCCATTCAAATCACAGTAACTATTTGAAACTATTGTACAGTCATCCGAAAGATTCTTGCGCTTCAACAGCTCGGAAATCTTTAAAGAAAATTTCACAGTTCTCTCGACCATTCCACTCACTTGCTTAGTTAGATTTCGAACAGATTCTCTTACAAGTTCAGGTGTAACCAACCGTTTGATTTTCGCTTCACAGATCTGTGAAAGGTCCAACCAAGTTTACTTGGCAGTTCGTCGCTGTGGATTTTCTATAGAAATGTGAACGGTTGCTTAACTATTTAAAAGTGATGGATTTTATATTATTTAACATTTATGACCTTTACTCTTTATTCATAATACATGGATCTTATTAATATTGAACTTTTTTTCACACAATTTTGAACAGCCTCAATTAGTATTTAGTACATAAAGATTCATTTTTCGCCACAAAAAATATAATCGCAATGGTAATTATTATAAAAAAATTACCTTAGGAAAAAGGTTTTAAGAGCTAGTTCGTATCGTCAGCTTAAGCCATTATGGATAGTTTATGACACAAAAAATGCCTAACAGAGGATCTAGATGTCATGACGTCGTTTTCAAAGCGTTCCGTAATTCTACAATTTTCAACAGGATTACATAGGTACATTTAAAGAATTAAGTAGTGGTAATAAGAAGAATCAAGTAGTCGAATTAGATACCCGTAACGACTGTCAAAGACCTGCAAATGACAGCCAGGCCAATGGCCTAACGTGCTTTCCGAGGCACTGAGGGGTCTGGATATGTCAATGGATCCGACCGCGGCAAGCGTAGCTTAGTAACCTTCGATCGATCCGTATGGCTGTTATTATTTAGCCACGAGCCCCTCCAAATCTGCCCAACCATATTAAAATCTTCTAACTCGGAACGAAACACCACTGCCCCGCCTTCCGATATCTCAAACCGCAATTGCTTTATACAATAGGGCAACCAGTCTATAGCGCCATGTTTCCAAGGGTCCCATTAACAATACTAGTTTAGGAAAAGGGTCTCTTATCTGAATGGAATTCCGGTATTCAATGGGAGTGAATTCAAATAGTTTGATGAATCGGGAAAGGTGATAGAAACGGTTTGAAGAGTTCCTAGATTTTTGTTAAGAAATAAATTACTTCAGATTGTTACATTCGAAAAAAAAATTTCGTTTTTTTGAAGTGAAAACTTCTTTAGCGGCGTTGTACACTTTTTTTGTAATGGGTAAAAAATGTTAAACTCGCGTTAGGACACATGACCTGATCGAAAATTCGTAAGACGGATGGAGAGTAGACAGCCGGCGCGGCGTAGTAAGAGTATCCCCTCTCTTTCTACGGCGCGGCGAAAATGTATTACCGACGCCGCTTCGGATGTGTTCGGCTGTCCTCGAGATGTACTCGGTTTTAATGTATATCCGATATGTCAGTGAATGATGGCAAAGTATTCTGTTTGTGTTTTGTTTTCTGTTTTTTTTTCGTTAAAGTTGCATAAGTGCCTCATCTCAATCCTGCTGATGTTATAAGCGCGAAAGTTTGTGAGGATTGATGGATGTTTGTTAATATTTCACGCAAAAACTAGTGAACGGATTTTAATGAAACCTTACACATCAGAATAACACATAAGATACTTTTTATCCCGATATTTCCACGGGATATTTCCACGGGACACTTATGCGGGTGAAACCGCGGGGCGCTGCTAGTTGGTATATAAATAAAATAAGCCTTTATTACTGTTCGTTTTTAACTTATTTGACGAAACAATTATTTGAAAGCTGAACATATAGGTCACGTTACAAAATTTTGTTTCAGTGCGGTTAGTGGAAGTGCTTAGGTGCTGTTCGTCCAAGCGCGGTTCAAATCAGTGCTCTGAGTGGAATACCTCGGTAAGAAAACGAATTAACTTAAACTAAATAATATTCTCGGCATTCGGTTGGTCTCCGCTCATAACAGCGTGTCTTTCGACAAAGGCCTCCTCTAAGGCTTTCCACTTGTTTCTGTCCTTTGCGGTACGTAACCATTCTGGGCCTGCTACTTTCCTAAAATCATCTTCCCATCGCTTTAAGTGTCTTCCTCTACTACTTTTGCTTTCTCTAGGGTACCACTCAGTTATTATTTTTGTCAGTCAAAGTTGGAACCTTGACCTTCAATATCTCCGTCACCTGAAGGTTCCGACCTATGGTCCAGTACAAAAAAATATTACAATGAAGAGGAGTACATGTGACTCTCGGGTTCGTTAAGGCTTATCTAGCTGCGAGCTCGAACTCAAAGGTGGGCGTGGCCAAACGGCATCGTGTGACGTGTCTGACAGAGATAGTATCAGTGATGAGCAGTTAGACGATAGTCTACACACACAACGTCTAGTTCACACTCCCAAACACCGTTCCGAACTGAACCGACACGTTAGACGATGCACACATGCACAATAACGCTAGTGTTTACATTCTCTTTGACATGCACCGTCATTCAACAGTCATCGCTCGCCCAGTCGGTCGGGCGAGTGATATTATTACCTACTGTTTATGCCGTACCTATTAGATAATAAAAAAAATTGTAATTATTATCATTATAGTTGACTACCTATATATTGTTTTCAAAATGATTTACCTGTCTTATTTTTTCTACACCGGAGGATATTACTAATCCATTGCTTCATATGTTCCAAAAAATTGTCTGCTCAACAACGTAAATAACGCGATGAATGTTGTTGAACTGTCAAAATGAAAGCCATTTCTACTAGTAGTGTGTTACCTAATTACCCCCTCGTTATACAATAGTACTAAAGAAAATTCACCCTATCCCACCAAGACAACAGTTTTTCTCAAGAAAATCCTGCAATCCTGAACTAATGAAGTAATTAAAGCTAGATTAAAACACTTTAACAGCAGCAAGGAGCACTAAGAAATAGGAAAGTGCGCCATTTTGTAGCTGTCTGATTATAGACTGTAGTACCTAATGAGAAAGAGAGCGACGAGGCTTTGACGTAGATGTTGATGCTGGATAAGGTTGGTTAGTTGAAACTTGATATTACAACTGCTAAGTATGCATACACAGGAGCGTCACGCGTCGACTACAAAGGCAACTGCATACATCGCCGACAACGTGTCGCTCCTTTATTTGGAATGGGCAACTAGCTTCAACTTTCTGACTAACTGACCGACTATTTAATTTTGACAATTGAAAAGTGCCTGTACATGGTTTAATTGAAATAAATGATTTGAATTTTTTTTTTTTTTTTTTTTATTTATTCTGGAAAATAAACAGTTATTATTATGTATATTAAAATCTTATACTAAATTATAAATACAAAATAATTATACCTACATGTATTTATAGCCTATGACATTTGCCACAACATATTAAAAGTTATATCTAACAGTGCGCTATTCTAAGAGAAAAGTAGTTAGTAATGAACTTAAACATCGACAGCACACCACATTAAAGCGATATCATTAAACTTACTGACTTTATACAGTAAGAAGAAATGTTTGTAAAACAGTAAAAGACAAAAACAGTAACTTTTAATGATTGAACATACTATTTACTGACAAAAACAACAAAAAAAAAGGAAAACAACCATTACTGTAATGTAAGTAAATTTCAATGGTTTGAATGATATCACCAAATGAATAAAACAGTTAATTTTGTGACCTTTTAGCTACTTAAAACGTTAAAGTTTACTGTCATGACGGTAACATTTTGCTTCAAGCTGTAACTGTTTTCGGATCAGTAAAAAATACTGTTTTGAACGTTAGGCTCATATGGAACTGTTTAAAGCAGTTTAGATCAATGTTTTTTCATTTTTCCTATATATGCATATCGGTTGGACTGGAAGCCGACCCCAACATAGTTAGGAAAAGGCTAGGCAGATGATGATGATGATTTACTGCTCATATCTTTAAGAGTAGATAACTCTACAGAAAATGATGGCAGATCCAGTATCTAACATTCATGTAACAGGTAAAGAGTTAATGGCTTGAAAAGGCGCATTAGAGTTCAGTGTCTGGAGTGCACGTGTTGGACTCTCACGTGTTATATAATATGTATATAAGAACCATGTACTTGTTTCTTATTTATGTGGTATATGAGGCAATTGAAATAGAACAATGGGAAATTTTATCTAACTGAAACTCAAAGCATTTATTTTAAACTAGCAGCGCCTTGCGGTTTCACCCGCAGAAGGTTCAATCCCGTGGGAATATCGGGATAAAAACTATCCTATGTCCTTTCCCGGGACTCAAACTATCTCTATACTAAATTTCATCTAAATTGGTTCAGCGGTTTAAGCGTGAAGAGGTAACAGACAGACAGACATACACACTTTCGCATTTATACGAGTAGTATGGATAAACCAATTACAGGCACTTTTGAATTGTCAAAGGGATAGTCAGACAGAAAGTTGAAACTAGTTACCCATTCCAAAGCGTAGTCGGTACCTATGGAGAAGAACGGGTAAGAAACTCTAGGGACACTCTTTTAATTCAAAATCATCACCATCTGCCTAGCCTTTTCCTAACTATTTTGGGGTCGGCTTCCAGTCTAACAGGATGCAGCTGAATACTAGTATTTTACATAGAGCGACTGCCTACTTGACCTCCACAATCCAGTTAATGAGTAATATGATACCCTATGATAAGACTGCTTGTCAAACTTTCGGGCTTCTAACGACCCGTAACGACTGTCAAAGATCCACGAATGACAGCCGGGACCAACGGCTTAACGTGCTTTCCGAGACACGGAGAGGACACGGACTGTTGCTTTTTTTTCTTTTCGGTTTAATCTTGATCTGGCAGTTTGAGTAATTTATGTGGCATATCTACCCAAATGTCTTTTATTTGGTATTGTTCTTCGAATCGTTGAGCTCCTTAAGTTCTGAGTTGAGCTGCAAGATTACTGACAAATGTAGGTACAATGACAGGTCCACGCAATATGTGTGGTTCTTTTTTCAAAAGATCATTTTGGACACCAATCTATATTATGGTCTTCACATGAACTGACCAAGATTATGTCTGAACTTTAAAATAGACTGTGACCTCTGAGTTTGTTTCGGCCTTTCTTCTCAGAGTAGTCAGATAGGTAACGCTGACCTCATCTACTTTTAGAAAATAATATGATTGACGTGTGAAAGTACAAACCTACTTACAAGAATAAAATCATTTATCATACTGTGAAGGGCATCTTCACTTGGATGTGACATGTCGATAGTACTGGATCTGGCGTTGCAAAAATAATCTGGGTGGATGGTTTCAATGTCTGACGAAATGCATATCTGTCCTGTTGCGTGTCTGCCGAACTGCGTGTCTGTCGAGTTCCGTTTCTGACAAGTTGCAAGTCTATCCTGAGAGATGACGACATGCAATTAATCCGATTTGTCGAGATTCTTTCTGCGGAGGTTTCATATTGAAAGAGCGTAAAGTATTTTTAATCCGATTGAAAAATAATTATAACCCCCGTCAACATTTACAGATTTACGTTTACAAAAAGTAATAAATACTTGTCGTGACAGTTGCCAGTGGCTGGGGGCTGGGGCGTCTAATTTGAATATTTCCTTGTTGGAAATCCCTGACGATGTAATGGGTAACACAATATGGAGAGATTTTTTTTTTGTTATATTTTCACTGAACTTAAAAAAATTAGGTACAGACGCCAGCACATCAACCTACCCCAAACTGTCAAATTTTCCCAATCAATCTTGAACCTTATGCTTTAGAAATAAAGTTGAAAATCAGTGAAAGAAATCTGACAGATTGTAGTAGGTTGATGTGCTGGTGTCTGTACATAACTTAGTTTCAAACAATGCGGCAGCCACCTTTGCGGATCTTCTAGCTTATATAAATACTAGCTGTGCCCTGCGGTTTCACCCGCGATAACAGTCTTATAGTCCTTTTTTATTGATTCCCTTTACACATTTCCGCCCCCCTTTTCATACCCTTAAGGGATAGTTTCGGGGATAAAAACTAGTATATCCTTTCCCATAACTCAAACTATCTCCATACCAAAATTCATCTAAATCGGTTCAGCGGTTATTGATTCCCCGTACAAATTTCCACCCCCCTGTTCACCCCCTTAAAATGATTTCTGGGATAAAAACTAACCTATGTCCTGTCCCGGCACTCAAACTATCTCTATTACAAATTTCATCTAAATCGGTTCAGCGGTTAAAGCGTGAAGAGTAATTTTATAAACATGTAAAAATATTCTGATATTCAGCTGCATAAGGTAAGACTGGAAACCAATCCCAGCATGTTTAGGAAAAGGCTTGCCAGATGATCAACTGTAATAAAATTCTCCTCTCCATAACTGGAAGCATACACTACAAATCAGCGGCTAGCGAAGCAATATCTTGCCGGTCGAGTAATCATTTATTGGTTTTCCATTTTAAAACGTTTCTGCTTTTCAGTAAAAAATTCTTTAAAGTTTGAATAGTCGTTAGATTCAAAAACTTAAATTTAAGTGGTACACTTAGACCTTCGCAAACATGATCACATATCTGAATTTCGTTCAAAGCTCAAGTGGCTTCCCATACGTCTTCGCCGGAATTCTCATATCTTGTTTCAGCTCTACAGTATTTTGTTTAATCCTAAAACCCCCACTTATCTTAAAGAACGTTTCAAGTTTCTTTATGACACATAAAGATATCTGAGGTCATCGGAAAACCTGAGACTAGAGATGTGTTCCACCAGTATCTATGACAAATCTTTTACTGTACAAGCAGTGTGGTTATGGAATGACTTTTCCATATCATAATTTTAAAAGTTAATTATATGTGATTACCATGTAACCGTGCAATTCAAAAAGCGTCCTGACTCCCAGAGTGCAGCAAAGAGAAATAAAATAAAGCAATTCAAAAATAAAACTATTAAAATAAGCCGTGACAGCTAAGAGATGACCAGTCTCAACTGACCGACAAAGTTGTATTATACTACTTGATTTACATAAAAACATCGTAACACACTATCAATCGGAATCTGAATCATTTTGAAGCAAATTGCTAATCCATTGCTTCATAAGTTTGAAAAATTTGTCTGCTCAACACGTAATAACGCAATGAATGTTGTTGAACTGTCAAAATGAAACCGATTCCGATTGATAATAATATGTTAAGCAATTGCCCCACGGCTTGTTCTAGAACCAAAAAATCGAAGACATGTGGCACTACCAAGTCGCACTGCGTCTGCGTGGTGGATTACGGCCCACTACCTCTCACTGAGATTAGGCCTGTGACCTACGTATTTGATACCTTCACGCGTGCCTGAGAAAAAGGGTCTTGACAGACTGACAGACAGACAGACGGACGGAGAACCAACTGATCCTAAAAATAGGTTTTTAAATTAAAAGGGTTTTAATGAGGGTGATATTTTTATAGGTATTTATAACTAAGAGCTAAAAATAAAAATAACATCGCCTACTCTAGATAGTTTTAAACATTCTGTTTTAAGCGTTCAATTAAACATAAACAAAAAATTTACGAATAATATACCTCCTGTTTATCAGAGTATTAATTTTGTTTATTTTTCATTAAAACCCCAAAATATAGGAAGGGTTCTCGCTTTACGTAGTCTGTTTATTTTAACTTTTTAATTAAGATTTTAATGGGTTTTCAATTAAATGAAAACATGACACATGAGAGTTTTGTTATCTTAATTAATAATGTGTGTACAGGAATTGTTACTAAGATTTATGATAATGTTTATTTAAGTGTTTTCTTTTCCTTATAGTCTTCCTTAATAGCTAGGTTTATATAAAAAAAAAACCGGTCAAGTGCGAGTCGGACAAGCGCACCGAGGGTTCCGTGCGTAGGTAGGTATGTAAATAGTTTATCATGGAAAAAAAAATTTTAATATAAGTTCTGCAAATTTACGGTTTTCGAATTTTTTCCTTTACTTGTGATACATGAAATTGCTTTTTACCAAATTTCATGATTCTAGGTCAATGGGAAGCACCCGATAGGTTTTGATTCCGGAACATAAACGCTCGTATCTTTTCATTGCGTCAACTTAGAAGTTTGATTTTTTCACTGCTTCAAGGGATTGCAGCCCCCGAGTATTTGATATTAATTTAAACTTGATAACTCCACGTGTTCCTGAGAAAAAGGGTCTTGACCGACGGACAGACGGACAACGAAGTGATCTTATAAGGGTTTCGTTTTTCCTCTTGAAGTACAAAACCCGAAAACAAAAACAGAATAAGATACAAAGGCACCGTTTTGCTTATGAACTCCACACTAGGTCGAGCCTGTTTCGTGGAGTCCATGAATCATCATCATTATCATTTTCCTGATGTTTTTCTTACAATCAATCTGCCAAGCCTTTTCCCAACTATGTTGGGGTCGGCTTCCAGTCTAACAGAATACACCTGAATACCAGTATTTTAAATGGAGCGATAGCCTATCTGACCTCCACAACCCAGTTACAGGGTAACACGATACCTCTTGGTAATACTGGTCAGACTTTTGGACTTCTGACTGGTTTTTCTCACGTCGCAGATAAAAAGTGGACACTGTTTTAAAAACTAGACCGTTTGACTAAATGGTTGACAAACGGACAAATTTTTACAAAAGAGTCAGCTTCAAATACTAATAGGTAGCAATAAAAGCTATTCGATTCATTGATTTAGGGCTGATATTTCAATCGACATTTATATTTTTTATTCGTCGAATAAAATTGACGTCTGACAGTTTTTGCAAGGAAGAACTGTCACAAAATATCTGGCGTTGGAAAAATCAGCCCTTAAAGATTATAATCATGCAAAAATATAACTACTTTTGGGTACTTTTGTGAATCAATTAAATTTTGTCATATTTGCCAAAAGGCTCCATCAATCAGTCAGATATTTATATATTCACTATCCATCTTATGGTCCAAATCTGGGTTTTCATAGTCGTCAGAGGGAAAGCCCACATTTCTTCATCAGATTTGCCTATTTAAGTCATTATGGCTTAGGCCGCACACGACCATATCAAAACTGAAAATCACTTTATTTTTGGCTCTTCTTTGAAATCTGAAAGTGAACTCCTGGCCAGGGGGCTAGGGCCTATTTAAAACTTTTCAAATATATTTTCAGCGTTCTCTCATCATGCCGCATCTACTCAACTATCAACTTTCCGTCCTGCATATTATGTTTTCTCAAAAACCCTCTGGGCTCGGGACTACTAGTTGAAGCGGTGAGGCAAGAAAAGCTCCATTATTTTTTCTGGCTAGGTAATGAGACTGAGTCTATCTTGAATAAATCCATATAAATAACGTAGACATTTCTGTGCACACATTATTTTTAGCAAGCGAACCCCTAGCAACAGGCTGGAAAAATGCTAATATTCGTAAAGAAGACGCCTTCATACATTATTCAATAAATTCATTACGATCGTTTACAACAGTTTGCTATAACAATTCGAGCAGGCGTTTATCAATATTTAATGTTTACATGTTTTGACAACGCTCTATGGCTCACTCCATAGACATTAATAACTAAACCAATAGTGTTTTGCAAGGTTGTTTTTTTAATCATCTAGTTGGTGTATTTAAGTGATGATGTGATTGGCTTAACACATAAGAGAGGGGCTTGTGGCTAAGTAATAACAACCGCACGGGGTCGATCGATCAAGTTAAGCTACGTTTCCACGGTTGGTCCGTGGATGGGTGACTATCTTTACATAATAAAGACCCCTCCGTGCTTCGGAAAGCACGATACATCGTTGGTCCCGGCAGTCATTCTTGGATCTTTGGCAGTCGTTACGGGTCGTCAGAAGCCCGAAAGTCTGACAACCAGTCTTACCAAGGCCTATCGTATTATCCAGTAACTGGGTTGTGGAGGTAGTCGCTGCATATAAAATACTGGTATTCAGCGGCATCCGGTTAGACTGAAAGCTGACCCCAACATAGTTGGGAAAAGGCTAGACAGATGATTGTTTTTTTTTTTTTTAATGTGGTTGTAATGTAATCCCTTATAAAGTGAACCTAGGACAGTCGTCAAGCTTCTGTCGTTGATAGTCGTTACGGGTAGTCAGAAGACCGGTACCGTACTCTGAAAGCCAGTCTTACATCTATCAAATAATTTTTACATCCCTTTTCACCCCCCGAAAAGAAAAAAATCACATCACACAACCACAAAAAAAAAACGACGGGTTGCACTCCGGGAGTGAAAGAGAGGGGGATACTCCTACGCCGCGCCGGCTGTCTACTCTCCATCCGTCTTACGAATTTTCGATCAGGTCACGTGTCCTGACGCGAGTTTAACATTTTTTACCCATTACAAAAAAAGTGTACAACGCCGCTAAAGAAGTTTTCACTCAAAAAATCAAAACGGACACGCAGCAAATTAATTCTCCAATAAATATATTACTTGGTGACATTTCAACGTCAAAAATTACTCACTTCTAGTAAAGAGAGGCCGTAATTTTTCTCAGGACAACTCGGGAGGGGTGAAAAAAAATATAAATTGCCCCCTTGCTCTTGACAGTACAGTCGTTATGCCCCAGTTTTATGTCCCGCACTTTATCAAAGGATGAGCGGGGTACTAGGGGGTTTTTGAAAAAGTTAGGTTCGAGGAAATTTCGTGTGAGTACGGAAGAGTATAATGGGAAGGGAAGGAATGTATGCATTGTTCATTGTAATATTATGAAGGTTGAGACGGGGCAGTTCACCTTCGCTTGCATGATCTTCCACTCAATAATTGCTCTATATTCTTTATGAGTACGAAAAAAGTCGCTAAACGTAAGCCTATACAGATGACATTCCTCTGTATACTGTATGATACAGTACACAGTCCTCTGTCAATGGAATGTCATCTGTATACGCTTTTTTTTTTGCAAATCTGAGATACAGTCTGTATCACAGATTTGCAAAAAAAAAATCATTGTCCGCGAGAGAACGCACATACTTTCAATAATCAAATCAAATCATTTATTTCATTGCAAACATGGGTAGTACAGTGTTTTTACAATAAAGATCTCCATATTTAATTAATTCCAAAACAAAATTAAGTGGCAGATCATTGGAATTACATTATTAATTAAGGTGTTAAAAAATTAACCCGACAAACTTTAAGAGGTGCTTTAGACCATCGAACTAAACAACTTTCACTATTGAAACAACTCTGAAATCACGAAATAAAAATTAGCTCCTTAATACAAAAGTTCAACTTTTTTTTTTTGATATTTAATACAAAAGTTCAATACCTACTTGACCAAAATGTATGAAACAGCAGATTTTTTGTTCGTGATTTCAGAGTTGGTCCCATAGTAAAAGTTGTTCAGTTCGATGGTCTAAAGCACCACTTAAAGTTTTTCGGGTTAAAAAAATATCACCGTGGTTAAAAAATAATTACATTAATTAGGTATAACTCACTTAAATAATCAATATTTTTTAGTAGTAAATGAATTCGTGTAGACTGACCTACATGCTGTGTGAAGAACACAAAAAACCGGTCAAGTGCGAGTTGAACTCGCGTGGAGAGGGTTCCGTACGATAAATATGTTACCCACAAAAAAAAATCATGTAAAGTAGGTTGTCGAAACTTACATAACGATTCCACTGTTAAAAAGTTATCAGAGGGGCAATTCTCGTAATTTTAAGAACGTTCACAGTCTGATCTCAGTCTCAATCTGTCAAAAATACCTCTAATTTCCCTACATTTTGACAAGTTTTTGACATTTGTTTGTCGCCGAGATGAGACTGCGACTAGATTTTGACCGTTTTACATTACGAGAATCGGCCTTCTGATCTAATGTAGAGCCAAGCCCTTAAGTCTACATACTCCATACACAAACTTATGAAGAACGGTAGTTACTCGTAAATAAACTAGTTAGAAGTAGCTGCACAAATATTTTCTTACAATGCTGTGGGTAACTTAGTGTACCATTACATATTGTTTCTTGATAGCAAGTCAATAGCAATTACACATTGTTAATAGTAGCAAGCTGACAATATTCGCACACGCGGCACGGCACGGCACGGCCGCGGCAGGGCGTGATTCGGCAGCCCGAAGGATGCTTTGGTATGACGTGGCATGTTTCGGCATTGTTCGGCATGCCGCGGGTTGCCGCGTCACGTAGTGGCATCCCGCAGAAAGTCTAGTCTGCCAAAACCGTATTTCAATTAGTTTAGATGTCATAATCCTGTGACTTATGTGGCTCGCGGGACGCGGTGGCACGCCGCGGCAATCCGTGGAGTGCAATGATTTATATAAGTCAATGGTGGAGTGAAACGGCATGACACGACATGCCATGGCGTCCGCGGCATGCCACGACGTGCCGCGGCGTCCCGTGGCATGCCTCGACGTGTCCTGGTATGATTGTATCGAAATGAAGTAGGTAATATGAATTCTAAACTCATTGAAATACGGATAAAAAGAACTTGATCAGAAATAAAATCCTTTACCGTGCCGTGCCGTGCCTCGACGTCAGTCAGCGGCGTCCGAACAGTTTAACAAACAAATCACCCCGGGCGGGATGCATCTCGTATTTTGACAATGCTTAACCATTTCTTTCCGGAAGCCTACAGATTCTTCTTTTCCGTAGTTAAGCACATTAAAGAGGGCCCCTTTTTAATAAAACGTAAACGATGTAATCCAAAGTTGTTACATTTTTCAAAAAAGGTACATTGTTAAGTAAACGCTTTGCTTCAACAAACTCTTGAAGAGTAATGATGTCACATTAAAAGTTTTACGGTGAAATATATTAGTTGAACGCGAGTTTTGTTTCCTTTTTTTGGGCCCGTTCACGACGGGCGGAGCCGCGGGCAACAGTTAGCGGTCATATAAAAATAAGAATGAATGATTACCTTAACAAACTGTTTCATTCATCAACTAAACATACTAGGGCTTCAAGTAATTGTATGAAATTATACCGTCTGTGATACAGGTTTATCCTTTGTTATTTTTTTCTGACCTTTATCCTCGTCGCTATTCACGTTGAATATTCACATCACTGGCTCACTACCATAATATCAAGCACTATCGTATAAATTGTCCTGCTTCACTGTTTCCCGCCATTCCTCGTGACTGACAGATGACATTAGTGACAGCAGCTACCCCTCTCTCTTGTGCGAATGAGACAGTGTTTACACATCTTATACACGGTCCATCTGGCTGCACGTCCCGCCAAGGTCATGAACGATGCACGACGATCATCTGCTAATTTATACCCGAAGTCGGCCAGATCCGTGACGTCACTGGCGTTCCCACAAGGTACATTTAGTTAAGACGCCCTCTAGCAACAGTCTGGAAAATGCTAATATTTTTAAAGAAGACGCCTTCATACATTATTCAGTAAATTCATTACGATCGACTACTTTAGTATAACAATTTGAGCAGGCGCTTAACAATATTTAATGTTAACGTGTACAAACAACGATGTATGGCTCACTCTCTATTCATGTAATAACTAAAAACTAAACCGAATGTTGTTTTATAAAGCTCTTTATAGAATCCTCATGTGTCTGCATTTAGTCTATGTATTACAATGATTAAAATAGGTTTCGTATAAAGCGGTCGGTCCTGGCGGTCATTCGTAGATCTTCAATTGTCGTCATTGGGTGTGTAAGCCTAAAAGACCCAACTCACAATCGCAAACTCTAACCAAGAGGTTATGTGCTACCCAGGAACTGGGTTGTCGGCTCTCCATGTATAATACTGGTTTTCAGCTGCATTCGGTTATAGTAGAAGCCAATCATCGTAATATTCCTACCCTTATACCAATTTATTTGAAGTCGGCGCAACATGTATTTTTCTGCTATCTGTATTAGTCGTCACCCCCTTTCTAACCATACCGTCATTCACGTAGTCCATCCATCGTTTCTTTGGTCTTTCCCTACTTTTATAATAGCCGTCGACATTCATACTCAAAGCTCTTCTCACAAGTATGAAGTCGAAGGCTATAAGAGTAGGGAAGACCAGAGAAACGACGGATAGAAGCCAATAATAAGCCAATTATAATGCTAGCCAATAATCTTAATTTAATTAATATTATAAATGCGAAAGTAAGTTTGTTTGTTACGTATTCACGCCTAAACCACTGAACCGATCATCCTTAAATTTTGCATATACGTTGTCAGGTGTACAGAAACGGACATAGGGTATCTTTTATCCAGAAAAAATGTGCTGTTCCCGAGGAAAACAACAATAACGTTATTATGATAACAGATGGCGCCACGCATCACATTATTTAATTCTGAGGCAGTACGAAGTTCGCGGGTCAGCTAGTCAATAATAATGCTAATTTCTTTAAAGTAATGAAAATGCAATAAACAACACTTTTTACAATTGGCAATTATTTTATTATACCTACAGCAAATTTAGCTCCAATACTTCATTATCCAACCCCGATACTTGTCTACATCCGTGAAGATTGTGTACAGATATGGATCACAGATATTTGTATCATGATGTCTACGGGCAGCAAGAGAAACTATGCCGCGGACGTACCACGCGCCTGTCACCTTGCCAGTGTCACCTGTCCTGTCTGGTACGAAGATCATGAGACCACCGCCACTGTCACCGTTGCAGACTGACGTGCCTGAAAGAAGAAGATGATAGTTCATATTTACTTGTTGCGCTCCAGGTTTAATAAAGACGCAGCTATACAGATGTACCTCACCCGTATGGGGGGTAAACTGGTAATGTGAACAAGTAATATACAGTAAAGTCAGTAGCTTACAGGCAACTAAAGTATGCACGTGTACTGGTGACCCTAAAAAGATATGGTCATAGATTATGTGTTTCGGTAATCTTCGTGATTCCGAATGAGCACGAACGTCGCCGCGCCACAGAGTAGCCATATAGACGTAAATGTTTTAGTACGTTAGGTAAGTGCTGCCGCGCTTTGGGCACCTAGTCGTTATCTGGCTCTCAGTTATTTGGAAAAGACTTTTGGAATTACATAGAGCTGTTAATCTATAATTTTGTAATCATAGTAATAGGAAATATGCAAATACTTCATGGTTTTAACAGCTCTATTACATCTCATCTTCGCGCGTTCGTGTTTCCGAAGATAGTCGATGTTTTCCGATGCGCATACTTTTCTTAGGAAATCTGTTCTTAGGTACGTTTTGTAAGAACATGTAGGCTGGATTGTCCTCTTAGCGTTGCCGTGAAATAATCGAAAACTTCGGGGGCTATATTGTACTCCGTCATTATAAACAACTTTTAACATGGAAAAAAAATCATTTGTTTCTTACATTTTGTCGAGTTATGTGAACATGAAATGTATGGAACAGCTGTTTTTTTTTTGCGATTTCTGGCTTGGTTCCATAGGTTCCAGGTTCAACATTATTTTATTTACCTACACCTTGTATGTATAATGCATTCTTACCGTTAGCAAATCCACCACAAAACTTGTTATCGTTCAGTTTTTTTTGAAAGAATATTGGGTCCTTCTTCAAACAGTTCAACTCTGATACAATAGGAACGGTTGTTTGCTGAAGAGTGAGGGACAGTCTGTCTTGATGGTTGAATCCCCAACCTGCCACCTGTGAAATGCATAAACATGACAATAATTATACGACAGTGAAGCACGTAACCTGTGTTCGCTATTTAGTTTCCAGTTTTGCAAACAAATATGTGTATTTGGAAAAACAACTTTAATATTCACGGATAAAGTCCAGTTTGTACCATATCTTTAACCATTTTTATGACTTTTTAGAAAAAAGAAGAAAGAAAATACGTTTATTTGCGGTAAAACATGACGCAAAAGAACAGAAACACAAAAAAACCTCCTCCTGTTCCAGTAAACAATCGTTTTCATCTGTTGCGAAATTATAAGGGTTCCGTTTTTGTCATTCGGCTACGGATCCCTACAAAGATAAAGAGGGTAACAGCGCTGCAGTAAAACAGGATTAAAGGTGAGAAAACGAACTGCATACCTTCCCAAAAACCTCATCAGTTACTGTAGGTAGTGCCGGGTGCCACAAGCAGGCTGGTTGTACATAATCATCAAAAACCGCTTCAGAGTTCAATCTTAGCAAAGCTATGTCATTATTCAATGTTTTCACGTCAAATTCAGAATGAACAATTACCTCGAACACCTAGAAATCAATTGTAATATTATAACTTATACTTAAAGTTAATACAAGCTTAAAAGTAAAAAATATTATGGTTCTACTGACGTACAGAACTAACACAATATTGGTTTTATCGGCAGCAAAAATAAATATATATTATATTTAGTAGTATTTCTAAAAAAAAAACCGTGAAAAACAAAGTATTTCTGCGGTCGTAATCACGTTTTTGATGTGGTATAAAACGAGAAACTAGACAGTGATGTCTATACTCTATGCCAAAGAGGTGAAAGAAGAAAAAAAAATAAAGAAAACACGTTTATTTGCGGTAAAGATGACGCATAAAAAGAACACAAAAAAAAAGAACGCAGTGTTCCATGCGCGCCTTTACATGAGGACGTGGGGTCGTTAGTATGGCCGTACTTGGTAGTGAGGCCCACTAGGCATGGTGGGGTGATACTAGTCGGGGTTGCGGCAATTGTACAGACGCCAGTATATCAAGCTAACCGAAACTGTAAAATTTTCCCAAACAACTTTGAATCTTATACTTTAGCGATAAAGTTGTTAAAGAAATTTTACAGATTGTAGTAGCTTGATGTTCTGGCGTCTGTACAAGCATGAGGGATTCATGGTAAAAGTATCATCGGGGTTTTAGTTGTTAGGAGTCCGACATAACGGTATGAGGGTATGAGAGTCGTCCCTGATGTTCATACATGAGGATCTCGGTAGGTAACGCTTTGTTTCAAATTCAAACTAAACCTTATGACCCGCTTGCACCACAAACCACGAAATACGTTCAGCCCTAAATTAAATTTGTTTCGATTCTGCGTCCGTCAACAGGCTAATGTGTGACGTATCGCGATACGTCACCACGCCATTCCTGTACCGCGCAGCTACGTCAGGCACCATCTCATATGAGTTACTGAGTGTCAATCTGCCTAGACTTTTGCCAACTATGTTGGGTCGGCTTCCAGCAACCAGATGCATCTGAATACACCACCAGTTTTTACATGAAGCGACTGCCTGTCTGACCTCCACAACCCAGTTACTGTTTAACACGATTCCCCTTGGTAAGACTGGTCAGAATTTTGGGCTTCTGACTACCCGTAACGAATGTCAAAGATCTACGAATAACTGCTGGGACTAACAGCTTAATGTGCTTTCTGAGGCACGAAGGGGTGTCGATATACACAATGGGTGATTATCCATCCGTGAAACGAACGCACCAAGCGTACTTAATCTTCGATCGACCAGTGATAAACAACCATTGGAATACAAACCCCTCTTTCCTGTGCTGCGATGTCTCCACCGACGAGATTGTACTTGCCAAGAACAACGTTTAAAGAGTATGGTACAACAGCATTATTTCCCACAGTAGCACAATGGGCAGCTGAAAGGTGAAAACGAAAATAATTCAGAAACTAATGCCCACTTGCAATACAAGGCGATGAATACATTCACAGCTAAACTTATTTATAACAACGCTCTTTTTCTGTCACTCGTTTGAAGATGATTGAGACAATATTACAGCGGCCACCAAAAGTTAGTTAAGTTACATTATTTCACTTTAGCTGTGATACCACATTATGATTTAAAATAAATCAAATAATCAGCGCTAATAATAATCGCTTTTGTTTTCTGGGCATTACAAGATGGATGGATAACAGGCTGGTTAGCAAACACATAATAAAATGATTATGTCTTTTACCTGTTAAAACCAAAGTCTTGGAGAGCAAGGTTCCTCCACAGCTAAACTTGAGGGACAACCCATCAAACTTTAATATGGCTGCATGCCAGGGCCACTCTCCAGGCTGGGTGGGTTGCCCATTGACTATCAGCGCAGTATGTTCCAATTTGCGTCTACCGCAAGATTCGTCTAGACTGGGCCTGGTTTCTTTCGTATCTTCTATTTCAGCAGCATCTTCGCTCTTTAGGCTGAGTTCTGTAGCATCTGGGGGTTTTTCAGTTGCATAGAAGAGATACCCCTGAAATGAAAAAAAAAAAAACTCATCATAATCTCATCTACATTCCTCTTTGGGTGACTGACAAGAGAGCACTGTGACAGTTGCGCGTATCAGCGCAAATGAGACGCAACAGCTGAGAGGTTATTGGCTACTTGTAAAAAAAATCTCTAAACCAGCTTCTGCCCGCGTCTTCGTCCGTGTGGAATTTTTGATTTCCCCGACCCGACCCGTCGTATCTTGTCGCCTGCCCGGATTACCTTCGTTTTCGCTTAGCGTTCCTTCTGACTTTTTTCTTTCTGCTCGGCTCCGAAGAGTCGTAGCGTATAATTATACAAGGCTCATCAATCCGCGGGAAATCTTAACACCACGATTCAGAAAAATGACGTACTTGCACAACGCCATCTATGGGTAAATGGATGGGTAATTGAAATTGTGTTACGTTATAACGTTAATAAAGTTATTATGACAATAGATGGCGCCACGTTTATTGTTGTTTTCCTCGGGAACAGAACTTTTTTTCGGGATGAAAGGTACCCCTATGTCCGTTTCTGTACACCTGAAAACGTATATGCAATATTTCAGGACGATCGGTTCAGTGGTTTAGGCGTGAAAAGGTAACAAACAAACTTACTTTCGCAATTATTAAAGTTAGGATTAGGATAGGATTTCACGCGGACGAAGTCGCGGGCAGCAGCTAGTATTATAATATGTATAGAAGTATCTATACTTTTATACTCTTCGAGAGAAAGAAAGCGAATATTTGGTGTTAAAAAGAAAAACTTGATGGAAACAATATCGTTTTTTTTAAAAGTACACTTACAGTTTTTGGTTCTTTACAAAGCTGCTGACCGTTCAGGACAACACTTTGGACGTAAGGTATACTGTATCCAGAAGAAGGACCAAAGACTTGAATGCGAAGATAAGAAGTTCTGGCAGAAAACGTTACAATGAACTGATAATCGTCGGCTAACTTCGAGATTAGAGCGGTTCTTGGTTCTATCTGAAACAAAATATATATTTTTTTAAATATTTTTACTATAGGTAATTTATTATCAAGCATAGGTACCTACAGTCAACAAAAGAGATAAGTATGCAGGATCGTCGGATATAGTTGAAGTTTAGTAAGAAACCGATGGATGTTGTCGACTGAAATTTAATTTGATAAATGAGCTGTTTGTTTTCAATTAATAAAATTGAATTTTATTCGAAAACATCCATCGGTTTCTTACTAACCTTCAACTACATCCGACGATCCTGCATACTTATCTCTTTTGTTGACTGTACGTCCATGAATAGTGTGTAGTTTCACCCTACACGAATCAGTTTGACATTGCAAGCGGCATATAAAGATGGCGTCGGGAAGTGAAGGCGAAATTTAAATATTACAAGTTCTTATTTTAAAAGTAACTTACCAACTTGAGTGAAACTTCCGAATCGAATCTCAAAATCATCTTTGAATCAGCCTGAATTTCTCTATCTCCAAGATATGTTAATGTGTACTGGTTTTTAGGGCTTAATTTCCTATCAAACAAAGCTGATAAATCTAGGGTATCATCACAAACAGTGAGTGTTCCTAGAATAGTCTGAGCTTGTCCATCAGCCGGTGTTAAAAGGATTAGAAACAGCCAAATCATTGCTTATGTGGTGGTGTTACACTGGAAATAAATTAAAGGCCGGTTAGTAGAAAGAAAAGGAAATAAAGAAAATACATTTATTTAGCACAGAATAAAAGGCACATAGTATATTATAGATACATCATCATCATCATTTTCAGCCGAAAGACGTCCACTGCTGGACATAGGTCTCCTCCAAGCACCTCCACTTCGATCGAATGGCCAATGGGGCCGAAAGGTTCTGGAGTGGCGACCGCGTACTGGAAGACGTAGCGTTGGAAGGCATCCCACAAGGTGGACCGACGACCTTGTGAAGGCCGCAGAAACCCGTTGGATGCGAGAAACACAGAACCGGTATAGGTACATCAGATAAAAACAAATAAGAATCAAATAAAAAGAGTGAAAAGTTCGATGTAAGAAATTAGCAGGAAAGTGATTCTATTCAACGGAACTTTGTCGCGTACGATGTTAAGCAGTAACCTCTAACTAGATTTCCCATTGGCAAAAATAGCGAACTTCCATACAAACTATCTTCCCTTTTACCCCTTTAGGGCGATAATTTTCAAAAAATGCTTCCTTTGTGCTCACTTTCGCTATATATAGCGTGGCGCTTTAACAGCGACATTAATTTAACACACGTATACGGTTTCGCGTTTTCGTTTTATTAACATATTTTAATTTCATTAAACGTTATTAATTATTTATTTAAAAAATTCTGAAATAGCATTTTGGAGCAAAGAACTGTAACGTATGGATCATTTGCCAGGGTCACGGGTCTTAACATCGCATCAATATACTTAATGTACAGACCCCGCACATCAAGCTACCCGAAGCTGTAAAATTTTTCCCAATCAACTTTGAACCTTATGCTTTGGCGATAAAGTTGAAATTCTATTAAAGAAATTTGACAGATTGTAGTAGCTTGATGTACTGGCGTCTGTACTACTCAAAAACAATGTGTTACAAACTCAAATCACCAATGAGTAGCCAGAACGTCACAGCACTATTATTTCAATGGACGAAGTCACAGAGAGAATATAATTTTTATCGCAAGAAAAAAATACTACATATATTGTTTACCTATCAGAACCAAAGTCTTAGACAGCAAGGCTCCTCCACAGATGTACCTGAGGGAAGACTTTTCATCCCGTAATATTGCCACATGCTAGAGCCAGTCTTCAGACTTAGCCAGTTGTTCACTGTCTGTCAGTTCAGTATGTACAACTTTGCGTCTTCTGTAAGATTCGTCTAGACAAGGGCTGATTTCCTCTGCATCTTCTAGTGCTTTATAGCCTTCTTCGAAATATCAGTCAAAGTAGCCCTGAAATGGATAAGTTTTCAGTTAAAGTGTGCAACATGTGTGCAGTAATGTGCATAAGTACAGTCACGAGCATAAGTATGTATACACTTGGCTTTGTTCAAAGGCAATTTTCATCTTTATTTTTGAATTAAATTTTATGTTATTACGAACTTAGTATTTTCGAACCCATAGGTTTATGTAAAGTGTCGTATTTCAACGTTGCATTCGTTATTTCACGAGAAAATCGCAATTGAAAGTTGTCAAGTGTTGACAGTCATATTAGTGCTCGCGACTGTACACATAATTAATATTTGGGTATTGGCTTATTGGGCACCTGATAGCGTTGTCACACGAATATTATTTTTGAGAAATGTTCTAATTACAAGCAGGGTCCAGCACTACAAATATAAAATACAAATCCAGTGAATAAGTCATACAATAGCCTATGAATAACAAATATATAATGATGTTGAATGACATTCAATGATACAAAAAATACAGGTTTTAAAAGGAAATACGTTTGATCGTTGAGACAAAAATAGTATTATGATCACAAAACTCACCTTTGTTTATTCTAAAGATAATTAAACACAAATCACAAAAAGTTCTTAGATTAAAACACTGTTTTATTGAATTCAATCTTTTTTTAAATATCTATTACGAATTGATTTCAAGTAAAACATAGTAAAAATTTGTTATTATTAAACTATATTCTACACAACATCACACTTCTGAGTCGACTGAAGACTAGCCAAAGTGGTCAAGTAACATCGTTGCAGGGTGTGCTAGACACTACGGCCGCGTCATAGTGACGTACTCAACATGAAACATGTTTAAATCAGAGCCATAGCAAACACTATATATCACTGGTGATCGAAGATTTGGCTACTGCATACTGTATGGTGTTTTGGGGACTCTTTGCGCCCGGTCTCGATAGCTACATCGCGTAACTGAGCGACTGCTTCGATGCTGCGTCGCATTTTGGTGACTCATCGTATTCGGTCAGTGCGAGCCCCACGAGGCGTTACCTGAAGTCGTGAAATGTTGATATCTTACCATTTATTTCTTTCCTTTAAAATAAAACGGCAATCTGCCAGTTACATTAGCTAAAGATAAACTTTGCCATGACATGCCTTACAAAACCTTACCATACTTTACCATAATTATCTTACCATACCTTACCCTATTATCTTACCATGCCTTATTTATTATTTATTTATTTCAGGCGACGCAGGCCCATACATTTTATTATAAAAGAGTACTTTACTAGCTAACTCTTACTAATTGTCCACGGAAGCGACGGAACACCACGTCCTGCGACCAGAAGTCTTCTTCCATGACGACGGGCAGATAACAATTAGGTACGCGCACCACGAACCATGCCTTACCATAACCTTACTACACTTTACCATACCATTTCTGACTGCCAGTTTCTTTTCTGAGTAAGCATATCCGCCAATCATAAAATAATAAAACAACACATTTTCTGTAAACCATTGTATAAAAAATATTTTATGAAAAGAAAATAGCAAAACTACGTTAAATCGATGTCGATGAAAAAACGAAGACATTTGATTTTCGCCATATTGGCGTTAATAGGAACGTGAGCGTCCGTGGATCAATTAATATTTTTGATAGCGAGTTTTACAAAGTACTTAAAAAATAAAAAGACCAATAAGTTTTAAGAAGATTATTTATTAAAAGAAGTATACATCATGAAGGTCATATACGTATTTGAAGGATCGATTAAATAATTGCAAATAAGCAGCATCATAATAGTTTCGACTAAGCACGTTAAGCCGTTGGTCCCGGCTGTCATTCGTGGATCTTTGACAGTCGTTACGGGTAGTCAGAAGCCCGAAAGTCTGACAACCAGTCTTACCAAGGGGTATCGTATTACCAAGTAACTGAGTTGTGGAGGTCAGATAGGCAGTCGCTCCATGTAAAATACTGATATTCAGCTGCATCCGGTTAGACTGGAATCCGACCCTAACATAGTTGGGAAAAGGCTAGGCAGATGATTGACATTAATGAATTTTATATAAACAATGACCTTTGCTTACTTTGTAAAGTATTATATTCTTTTAATTATTGTGAGTGTGAAGACAATGTGGGTCATTTTATTTTTTACTTATTTTTTTATTTTGATTATTTTCTTTGTTCTGTTTAGTTTTTGTCATGGTCTGGCAGTTTGAGTAATTTATGTGGCCTACCCAAATGTCCTTTCTTTGGTATTGTTCGTCGAATCGTTGAGCTCCTTAAGTTTTGAGTTGAGCTGCACGAATTCTGACAAATGCGTGCACTGACTGGACAGGTCCACTCAATCTGTGTGGTTCTTTCTTCAAAAGACCATCTCGGACTTCGATCTACATGGTCTTCATATAACCTGACCAAGATTATGTCTGGACTTTAAAAGAGACTGTGACCTCTGAGTTTGTTTCGGCCTTTCTTCTCAGAGTAGTCAGATAGGAAACGCCGACCTCATCTAGTTTTTAAAATATGATTGACGTGTAAAAGTGTTTGTGCAAACCTACTTACAGAAATAAAATCATTTATCATTTATCATTTATCATCATAATATTTTCGACTGGCAGTGTTGCATACCATACCACGGGCATACCACAAGCCAGAAGGCTGGCCAGTGACACCTCCTGGTAGGCAGCACTTTTCTGGTAGTCGCGACACCCCAGCCAGATACAATTGACATCCCACTGCCACTGTCGCCGCGGCAGACTGAATTTTCTGTGGAAGGAAATTGATGGTATAATTATTAAAAAAAAAACCAGTCAAAAGCGAGTCGGACTCGCGCACCGAGGGTTTCGTACCATCACATGTTTTTAAATTTTCATGTGCGAGGCCTATATTTGTCAGAGAATTTTAACACTGCGGTCGCGGTGTAGAATATTGCAGTTTTAGGTCAGCGCCATCTCTTGACCGACAGTGCCACCCTGTAACTGTAAAGCTAACAAAGGGGCATTGTATAGTCAGTCTTAAGACGTATAGAGCGACGAGAAATGTATTCATTGTCTACAACTTTTGTTCTTTATCAATGTGTAGGTACAGAACTTAATAACACACTGGGTGCTTAATTGTAGTTACACATGGATACAGTATTATGAAACAAAAAACGTAGACAATCAAATGTTTTTTTTTGTCTATGTATACATCCTTTTGAGGCTGACAGTCCGCATCAATATGAAACACTTCTACTATGGGACCAACTCTGAAATCGCAAAACAATCATCTAGTTACTACATTTTGTCGAGTTATGCAAATATAACGCACGAAGTTATTTAATGGATGGTCACACATCAATGGACAAACTTCGACAAGCGCTGCTTATTCTTGAAGATCGACGAGGATATAATTCCATTATTTGCATGGTCAGAAACTTGTAAAAAAAATTAACAAAATAGTTAACATAACATATTATCTAATCCTATGAATATAATATGTATAATTATTACACTGCTCCTGGGTAATTATGTGTCTACAGTCAATCAAAAAATAGTTATAAAACATACTAACCGGTGTCTCTATGGAAAATGTCAGTAACTGGTTTTGTATGGAAGTATAACGGGTCACTGTTCAAAGAAGTCAACTCTGATACCATAGGAATGGTCATTTGTTGTAGTGTTGATAATAAAACGTCTGTGTAGTTGAATCCCAAGCCTACCTCCTGTAAAATAAAGTCTTTATTACATTAAACAAATAATAATTTGGATTGACCTGCTGCACAACTACAAAATAAGTCGAAGTTGCACATAACATCATAACACCACGACTTCAATCCCCGAAGCGTTAGGCAGAGTTGCGCCTATTATACAAATTGGAGACTACAATAAATTCAACTGTATATATCTAATGCCGTACTTAATTTTTACAAAATATCAGAAGGCCAATTCCTGTAACTAAAAACGTTCAAAATCTAGTCGCAATCTCATCTCAGCGACAATCAACGTCAAAAACTTGTCAAAAATGTAGGGAAATTAGAGGTATTTTTGACAGACTGAGACTGAGATCAGACTGTAAACGTGCTTAAAATTACGGAAATTGCCCCCCAGGTCAGTATCAGGTTGTATCTTGATCAAAATATGATTCACGACTATAATAGATATGTATTTACAGAATTATAGTCATAAGAATCATTAATATACATATATATATTTAAATTAGATTTGTTCTTATGGAACAAAATCTAACTTAGAAAGATGTATTAATGATTCTAATTATTATATACGTACCTGTTATAGTCGCGAATCATATTTTGATCAAGATACAACCTGACGCTGACCTGAAAATTGCAAAAAACGTAAGAAAAATTGAATTTCGCGGGCTAAAACTGCGCAAATAAATTTTAGTTCATTTGGGACCAAGGACAATTCAGACTAGGTATTTAAAAAAAAAAGTGAAATATGGCCTGCGGATTCCTTTTGGCATGAAGTCTCTTTGATGAGATTAAAAAAAGCGCACATCTCCGATTAGTAATTAATTATCTGTGGCGTTATCGCACTAGTGTAGTAACATAAAGTAAAAAGCACGCGTATTTAATACACTGTGCATTATGGACCTAAACTCGGTTCTTTAAGAGCCACTTTACGAGCAAGTGTGTTGAAAAATAGATGGCAGGTGCAACATAGCATAGTCAGCCTGTAATGTTCCCACTGTTGGGGCCATCATCCACCACGCGGGCCCAATGTGGATTGGCAGATGCAACATAAGGGATAGATAACTCAAAAAAAAAAAAAACTATTTCATTAACAGTATAAGCTTTGTCAGGAGAAAAAACAATAGGTAGAGGAGAAAATGAATCTAGCAAATCAGCGCAGGAATGATTTTTTCAGGTGCAACACTAATTTAATTAGGTATACCTTGTACAGACGCCAGCATATCAAGCTACTACAATATGCCAATTTTTTTAAATAGATTTTCAACTTTATCGCTAAAGCATAAGGTTCAAAGTTGATTGAGAAAATTTGACAGTTTCGGGTAGCTTGATGTGCTGAGGTCTGTACTTAGACATTTTCTTACTAGCCACATTATCCTCTAACAAATAGACAAAGCTTTAAAAGTTACTTACCAAAATGACAGAAGCCTTAGAATAAAATCTCAAATGAATGATCTGAGACTGTGTCTGGTTTTGTTCTACTATGTTCAAATTATACTGATAGTCTTCCCCTGTTGCCATTTCAAAGTTGTTGTTGCCACAACAAGAATGGTATTGATTTAAAGAGTATTTTACTACGCCAAGTTGACTTGGTTCATCAGGTTTTACCAGGATTAGTAGTAGCCAAATCATTGTTTCTGAATATTGTGGTAGTCTGGAATGATAGTAGAGGGTTCATTAGCCCAGTAAACGTTGATTCTATGATCCAAACAAATGATTGTGTTATTTTTACTCTTTTATAACGTTAAGGTTGTGTTATTTGTGTTTTTTTTAATTAGATGTTTTCACGTTTAATTAAAAACTCTATTATGCTTAAATAATTTGTTTCATTTGTATGTATGTATACTATGCCTACGTCAATGGGGACAACGGGAAGGATATTTATGACTTCCCGTTGTCCCCATAACGTGAAAGCATCAATGGGGACAACGGGAAGGGTATTTTATGACTTCCCGTTGTCCCCATAACGTGAAAGCATCAATGGGGACAACAGGAAGGATATTTTATGACTTCCCGTTGTCCCCATAATGGGGACAGCGTTAATGGGGACAACGGGAATGGACGAAAATTTGTGTATAAACCAGAAAAAATCACCGAATGCATAACCTCCTCTTTTTTGACCTGGCTAAAAATAAGTTACGTTAAAGGCGGGTGTCGTTGCCCAGAATGTTACCATTTTATATAAACACTAGCAGCGTCCCGCGGTTTCACCCGCATAAGTCTCGATACCGTGGGAATATCGGGATAAAAGTATCCTATGTCCTTTCCCGGGACTCAAACTATGTATATCTATACAAATTTCATCTAAATCGGTTCAGTGGTTTACGCGAGAAGAGGTAACAGACAGACCGACACACTTTCGCATTTATAATATTAGTATGGATTCAGAACTATGTATTGTGTATTTTTTTGTTGTTTCTTATTGTGTTATTTTTCTTATCGTATGCTGCACCGGTTGACGTCATCACGTCAACGCCGGCTGGCGCTGAAAACCAGCGCTGGGGCTCTATCTCACATAGTTTCGTAGCATTTTGCTGAGCGATGGCCGTTTCGCATGGATGTGACGCATATTTTCCCACGACTCGTTTTTTTTAGTTCTTTCTTTGCGTCATGTTTACCACAAATAAACATATGTGTTTTCTTTCATTCTTTCTTTCAATATCTTCTTGCCTATTCAATAATATCCAACATTAGATGAACTCCTTTGTACTAAAAATCTTAAATTCGTTCATTCACTAACAGACAACGCACAGCCTTAAGCGCTGGGTCTAAAAGCATGAAATTTTGCACAAAAGTTCCATATATAAAGAAATTCCTTATTAAGGAAGAATTTCGGAAAATTCATCCCCTAAAGAGGTTAAATAGGGGATGAAATTTGTATGGAAGTTCGTCATTTTTGCCGATGGGGACATGGGTTGAAATTCGATAAATTGCTTAAAGATACGTATATAGTACGTAGATTGTTTGTCAAACAACTATTTTGATGGCGAGAGTGTTTTTTTTTTACATTGTTCTCACATATAATTATAAATTCAATATAAATTATGTAACTAATATTTTTGTAAAAATATAATTTAAAAGAGAGTCCATGGAGTTTCTTGCCCGTTCTTCTCCATAGGTACCTACGCTTTGGAATGGGCAACTAGCTTCATATTTTCTGACTGACCGACATCTTGACAATTCATAAGTGCCTGTAAATGGTTTAATTGACATGAGTCTTGATGTGCTGGCGTCTGTACCTGATAGATATATTGTATTCAACTAACCACACAAATAATTAAGTTAGATGAGGAAAAACAAAGAAAATTATCGTCATTTAAAATCTCAGACAGAAATTATTATTTATAACATTACTCACCACAGCAAATCCGACCTTATTAAAAACCAGTTATCAAACGTTAACACTCAAATAATACATAAACTATTATAAAAAAACGTACAACTAGTAACACTGCAATATTAGTAGGTTATTTTTTCAATATATTTTTAGCAATAATAAATGCTATTGCAATTTTTCACTAAATTCCAACTTCAAGACACAATTACTTATCATTATAAAATACATATTAATTAAAAACGGCCACACGCTTCTAACAATATGCGTCAAATCATAACGTCTGGTTTAGTAGTCTGTGTTTTCCTCAATGACGCATGTTGATTATCATTATTTTGTCTCTTTTTAACACGCTTTTATTATATTAGCTTCACTTAAAATTAACTAAACATGTAAAAACATCTTATAAGTCAATTTTAATCTACTTCTAATAGTCAGCCACAATAAAAAAAAAATGCTTAAATATCTCAAAAAATTGCGTATTTTAAGCGTTTTAAAGTCTACTCTAGACAGAGACATCACAGCAGTGGCGTTTTCTCTCGCGACGTCAAATGTTCTGTTACCATTTGACGTCACGGGACAAAAACGCCTTAGTAACTTTGCGTCATTTAGTACAATCATTGTTTTTTGTGATTAGGACAGTAGAAGAATAACATCAAAATCGTACAAGTATAAAATATTTATAACTGCTCCACTTTTCAACTTCCAAATATAATTATGTTGTTATGGTTCATAATTACGCAAAATATTTGCAATTTTACAAAAAGTACTCAAACTGTCAGATTATCATTAAACTAACTGAGAAAAAAAAACAAATAAAATGACCCATGTAGTCCTCACCATTCACATTAATGATTCATACTAATTGTGTGCACTGCGGAACATTGTAACTATGGGCATTGCGGGCCCGCGTGGTAGATTATGGCCCGCTCCCTTTCCAAGAGAGGAAGCCTGCGTGCTAGCAGTAGCAACTGCAGCAGTGCAGTAGCAGTGGGGACATTATAGGCTAATTATGCTAATTGTGATAGGATAGTTATATGTTTATAGAGGTATAAGGAACAGGGTGTAAAGTTCACTCATACTCTATAGAAAAGGGAGGATCCTCCGACCAGACGGGTGTTGTGTATGGCGGGCAACTGCCCAATGATTCATGTCGGGCCGTTGTATCTATGCTAGTTGCGCGGTAAACTCTGCTTGTGAGATGCAGGATTTAGCGTGACGTCAGTATGAAGCGTTGTTCGCATGTGGCGTTGTAGATACCGCTACATGTTCGATTCAAAATTCGTTCGAACTTATGTTACGTTTACTTTGGGCGTTCGTGCTAGAGCCGCTGATGAAGTAAGTGAGTTAATTTTCGTTAAGCGCGGTCACTTGAATGAGGTTCAAAACTACAAAGTGAATTTTACAGAATTGCACTAATAGATCTGAACCTTAATACTAATAGTTGCATTGCATAAGAGTCAAAATCGCATTACACTTCACATTTTGTCAAATATGACCTACACCCTAATTGTGTCACACCATCAATCTCAATCTGAATCATTTTGAAGGATATTGCTAATCCTTGCTTCATATATTTGAAAAATTTGTCTGCTCAACTACGTAAATAACCCAATGAATGTTGTTGAACTGTCAAACTGAAAGCCATTGCTACTGTTAATGTGTTACGACATTACCCCGCTGTTACAAGACTGCATGAGTAACCCTCAGTACTGAATTTCCCTGTCAATCTAAGCCTGTATCCGGCTGAGAATTGATAACTCAATTAACATGCCTGAAATCTAACACTCTAAACCTACCATGCGACGGGATCTTCTCGATAATATAGTAGCAACAGCTGTGATCGATTGATTGTCTGTAGTACAATGTAGGGGGTTACCAAGGCTGACTGTCACACCGGAGTGTATGAGAAAAGCAAAATTGATCCTAACTAAATTATTATAAATGCGAAAGTATGTTTGTTTGTTACCTTTTTACGCCTAAACTACTGAACCGATCATTCTGAAATTTTGCATATACGTTTTCGGGTGTACAGAAACGGACATAGGGTACCTTTCATCCCGAAAAAATGTGCCCGAGGAAAATAACAATAGATAATAGATGGCGCCACGTGTCTATTAAACTTTGTCACATTATTTAATTCTGAGCTGGTACGAAGTTTGCCGGGTCAGCTAATATTTTAATAAAAACGTTTACAGGCACTTTTGAATCATTAAGTCAGTAATACCAAGATCAGACGCATTGAGTGACAGTTAATTTTTGTTCCATTCCATGTTCACAGGATACCGGCCAAATTATTAACGATCCGCTCCTTTGCCGAAATAGAATAGAAAATAATAGAATAGAATACTCTTTATTATGTACACCATATAAATTACAGACATAAATATAGAAACACAACAACAACAAAATCAACATCGATGGATCGATTTACAATTGTTTTTTTTTAATATTCATGTCATTGTAATATTTAAAAGCTGTCTTAAAATAATAATATGCACAAGTATATAAAAAGGGAGGGGAAATAATCATTACTAATTAATTCATTTTTCACTTTTGATTTCTTCTGTTAAATCAAATCAAATCGTTTATTAGCATAAAATGTGGTAGACACAAAAGATGTTACATAAAATTTCAGTGGCAGTGGACTATCCATGTTTGACGAAGGACTGATGGCCGGTGGAGCGGACTGGTCCTGGAGACCGCGTATCGGCAGGCGTAGTTTGGGACGCCCCCTAACTAGATGGAGACGACCTCAAAAAGATGGCTGCGACAGACTGGGTGCGGAAGGCGGAGAACAGGGTGTTGTGACGTTGCGTAGCATTTAAGAGTGGGAGTGGTGTTGTGGAGTTTCTTGCTCGTTCTTCTCCATAGGTTAGGTACCTATGGAGAAGAATGGGCAAGACACTAGCTTCGAAATTGACAACTAGCTTCATTTTTCTGACTGACTGACCCCTTGACAATTCAAAAGTGCCTGTAATTGGTTTGCTTCAAATAAATGCTTTGAGTTTGCATGAAAGAGGTCTATGTCCAGCAGTGGGCGGCGATAGGCTGCCTTTATCTACTATTTTTATTCTTGCATTCTGTATATATCGGTTAATATTTTGCACTTGGCTTATATCTCACTTTGAAAAGTGTAACGATTGTAGAAAGCCCAATAAATAAATATGTTTTCACGATTACGATTCGGTGTAAAAGCAGCCCTTATCACACACTACGTCACAGACTGACGCGACGACACATGCACTATGAATTAGGCAAATCCTATGCAAGTGACATCCTTAATCGGTGTGCCGATAATCGATATGTAGTGCTCAGGCTTAGCCCTGACACATTGCTGTTGGACAATCAACCTTACCAGTATAAAATGTTGGTTGATATTACCGTGACGTGGAACTTAGTTAAGTATTGTCTAGGAATGTAAACAGGGTTGCCAATGAGATTACTTCGTGCTCCAATATTCTACAAGCATTGAAGAGTTCTTGTGATAACTGTGTGAGAGTGTTCCAATCTATACTTCTATAATAATATTATAAAGAGGTAAAATTTGTTTGTTTGTATTTAGGTGGTAATCTCCGGAACTACGCCGAAAGATTAGACGAGATTTTCCTGTTCATTGAATGAATTCGCTGGAATAACTGCGTACCATCTGTGTTACATTTGTAAAATAAGTATAAGCTAAGTACCACCCCATCGCTTTGGGATATCCTCTAATGATAGAAGTGTTGTGTTAAATAAATAAATAAAATAATTATTATCGATAATTATGTTTGACACACTTCGGGACACGTCATTAGTAGTCGATATAACCGGCACTTCGCTCGTTCCAAGCCGTTCGCTTCTATTATGTGATTAATTAATGTGCCCTCATTCGATATACGCAGATATAGGATTCGATCTATCGGAATATTGTGCTTTAGAATGGGTGACATGGAAAGAAGAAGGGGCACGGTCCATACAAAATTAACCCACGTCCTATATCAAAGAGAATTATCTCAAAATAATGATAAAATTGAGTATAAAAAAAAGATGGCATGCTTCCGAACGCCATCCATACAGTCTAACATATTAAAAAAATGCTATTAAAATTCGTTCAGGGCTAGTAATATCTACAATGAATTACAGTATTGATAAATTACTTGGCTATCTTGACTTGACTTCAATTATTGAATTCCATCATCGAACAACTGAATTTTTTTTCTCACTTGTTCGACCACCGAACATCGAACTAGTGAGAATTTTCATAGTATTTTTTTTAAGTTACTGTAAGGATGATTTGGAAGTATGCCATCTTTTTATAGGTACCCATTTTTTTTAGATACTTACTTCTCTTTGCTGTAGGACGTGGGTGAATTTTGATCCTTCTTCTTTAAGCGAATTAATATTATTATTATGTTTAATCAATCTAATCTTATCTATACAAAATATTTAAATTGTCAGATTAGGTCGCGCGAAAAAGCATACATTAACCGATTGAATGCCGAAATTACAGAAACGATTCAAAAGCCATCCCCTTCCCTTTGTATCCTTTGCCCTTCGTACTTAACGTGGATCCACGCGAGCGAGGATCCACGTTAAGTACGAAGGGTTAAGAGAGTGAGCTGACAAACCCCGCATGGAATGATAACATTTGTCATTTGATTATGTGTCAATAGATACTTCAAAATAATGTCATTGTCAACGAAACAGTAACGTGCCCATTTTTTGACACAGTCTTGCGAATCTAACGATTTAAATCTTTGATATTTATTTAAGAAAAACCATAATTTTATTTTATAAAAAAACATTTATTAAAAAAATATAACTATCCATGTAGGTACTAAACTTTAACACTATGTACAAAGTCTTGTTTTATATTTTAACGAGTCCGCGTATCACTGGTCAGTTTCCCTCAGTCGTCAGTTTATTTAATTCGCCAGTTTCGTTGATTAGCCAGTTTCACTGATTCGTCAGTTTTCCCGATTAGACAGTTGTGTTTACTCGACAGTTTCCAGTGTTTGCCAGTTTTCGTCGATTCGTCAGTTTGGTACACTCAAGGGAAAAGGTTTTTAAATGTTGAATAAACAATGAGTTTGTATAATAATCCATAAATATGACTAAAAGTTATCAAATAGATTTTAATCCTACTATCACACTAATATTATAAAGGTGAAAGTTTGTGAGGATGGATGGATGTTTGTTACTCTTTCACGCAAAAACTACCAAACGGATTTTAATGAATCTTTACAGTAATATAGCTTGAATAACACATAGGATACTTTTTATCCCGATATTCCCACGGGATCGACACTGATGCGGGTGAAACCGCGGGGCACTGCTTGTTATATATAAATTAGCAGTCGTGTGTACGGTTTTTTACCGACTGTACTTTGGCTGACGAATTGAATAAAACTGACGAATCGACGAAAACTGGCAAACACTGGAAACTGTCGAGTAAACACAACTGTCTAATCGGGAAAACTGACGAATCAGTGAAACTGGCTAATCAACGAAACTGGCGAATTAAATAAACTGACGACTGAGGGAAACTGACCAGTGATACGCGGACTCATTTTAACATTGTAATACATTTTCTTAACAGCTAAGGTTGGACACACCGTCTTATGTACAGGATGACCATCTGTTGCCATCATAATACTCAAGCTTTTGCATCAAGCTTGATGTATGGGATACAAGTTGTGACCTTATGTGACGAGACATTGGAAAGTTTAAAGAATTTTCAGTCTCTGAATTAGCAATTAACTGTCGGGGAAACGAATATTTTCAAGTTAACGAAAATCGTCAAAACTAGTTTCGCAATTTATCTATTCAAAATATGAATGAAATTATCTGCCAGATAAGTAAACTGCAACTTATTCGGAGGTGGTAAAATAGAGTTTATTTTTTTTAAAGCCTTGTTACACTGTCAAAGTATAATATTGTATTTATAGTAGTTGCAAGTTAAGTGAAGTTTGACAGTGATGCCCGTTCTCTTATTTGATAAAATGTAGCCAAGACTTTCTAAAGTCTCAATTATCAGACCTAATTTTAAAATTGAGCAAAGGTTAGATTGTTACTTGGTATCAACCGAGTTATTTTTTATCCTAAAATCTCAAGTTTGAATCCCTTCTTCCTTAAAAAGTAATCTGATTTTTCAATCGACACATAATTTTTATTCGTGGAATGAAATTTACGTCTGACAGTTTTTATATGGAAGAACTGTCAAAATTTCAAAATTATTCCTCGGATAAAATTATCTGGCGTTGCAAAAATCAGCCTTAATAGAAATATACCTTAGAAAACGTACAAAGTACGGATGAAAAAGACTCTTGAGCCTCAACTGTACAATTGGCCTACGGCCTATGAAAACTTTGACCATACTTAGTTAGAACCTTGTCTTAATTATACAGAGCAAATATTATGTTCAAATGAAAATAAAAAAAAAAATGAAACTATGGCGTATTTCTTTCTATCACCAAGGTTCCAATTTGCCAATGTATGCCTTTCATCAAGAAAAAAGTTGCTCAATGTAATTAGGTGACAATTTCTGGCTGACGTAAAAATATCGCGATGGGATTATATCGTGCTCTGGATTTTAAACTCGGTGTTGAGCCGAGCATTGAGAATCCTACAGAGCGCATCAAAAAGTGTCAAAAAAACACTATTGGATTTTCAACTTTCGGCGCTTAGCAGTGAGTTGAAAATCAAGTGCGCGAAAAAAATCGCCGCGGGGAAAAATCGCCCGTGCTACCTGATGATAAAGTCAGTTTCATCAAACGAAAAGTGACAAGTTTAATGTGATAAAGTCCAAAATTGATCAACGTTTTCGTCATGTCCAATGTGTCCTCAACTAAATATGAGTAGAAACAGTGTTCACAGATATATTAGAAATCCCGGGCTTCACGTGATTGGCGTTGGCATCTTCCTTCTCTTTCCTTCCTTCGGGTCTCCTTTTCGGGCCTAGGAGAAGTTTCTGGAGCTGACAGACCGGGGCTTCGACGAAGAGGTAAAGCGGCAGCGCGAAGAGATACGTCGTGCATACGATACCGGCGTATAACATTATCTGGAAGAGGAATTTATAGTTACTTGATTAGATGATAATAGAAATGAAAAAAAAAAAGAAAATTTTGTTTGACCGAGGTTTAGCCACACAACAGAACAATAAGCGCCAATTTTCAGACCAAATGAGTCAAGACATAGCGCTGCAAACAATACAGTGAAGCATGCCAAAACTACACCTCCGCTCTGTGCATACACGCTCACACGCACACATTTACAATCAAACTACACCGCACTAAGTGCACACAATGTTTACAAAACCGGCTTCACTTTACTGTTGACAGCCCTCTCGTCTTGGTTTTTTAGATTTATTCCGGTCTGATCCCCTGAGCCCCCCCCTTCTCGATTCCCTGCTAGTTCGTCTTCTGTTTTAATATTGGGTCTAAGCGCCAATTGTAAAAAAAGAAACAGCTGTCCATGTTCAACCCGATTTGTTGATTTATGTGAACATAAAAGTAGGTATGGAGCAGCTGATTTACTGCTGCATCTGGTTTTATACTCACAGCAGTATAATCTGTAGCGTAGAAGGACCTCCTCATCTGACCTCCGTAGGTCCTCAAGACGGTAGCATGCAACAACATGGCGCAGTAAGACATCCTGCCAAGAGGCTGCAGAGGACCCCATTCAACTGACCCCACGTAGATTCCTGTGTGAATATAGACATTTTTATAATGTTATTATTGAAAAGTCACCGTTTATCTTAATAATAATAATTTATGTCAAATCTGGCTACGCCCGTGGTTCCAATTCTTGTACGGGCTATCACTATGGAAACATTGGTCAAATCTCTTGTTTTCACCAAGGCAACTTTTGGATATCCCACTAAGAAAAATGCCAAATTTTGACTTTCACATTGGTTATTTTAATGACTAACTCGAATTACCTCCAAGATTACTTATACAATATATGTTATGGGTTTGGTTTCCGCACTTAGTCCTTCAAATGGACCATTGTGCGATATATATAATTATCTGGGTTTTGCAAAGACTACAAGGTGCCAATTTTCAATCCATACCAAGATTACAAAAAGATAATTTCTGGCTTAATAGTTACGAGTTATCAACTTACTGTTACACTTGTAGAAGTATCCAATTATGAAGACACAGATGGCTAGAGCGAAGAAGTTCTGGTTCAAAGCATTGAAGACTGCTGACTCGAAGGCCGAAGCCTCACGATGGTGCAGGTCCCAGCCCATGAGTACTGTGCCCGCCGCGATGGGAATTGAGGACAGGAAGAGAAGTTTCATCACCTGCAAAATATGACACTGTTATAAATAGGGCCTAAGAAACACATTAGTGAGACTAGCATGCTTAGGGAAAACGTTATGTAAAATCGATTTAAAATTGAAAATACTCGTTTCGAAAATACCTCGTACATAATAATTACTTAGTTTTAAGACTATTCATTATGTAAGGACTAGCTTCTACCCGCGACTTCATAAAATTTCACCCTCCCCCCATTCACCCTCTACTTATTCTTAGCTTTTTCATAAAAATCTAAATTTCAATATTTCATGAAATAGCCATTCAGTAGGATTACTTGGTCTTAGAAAGAAAGAAAAGAAAGAAAGAATTATTTGGACACAGTTCGTGAAACACAAAATAAATAAAATAAAAAGAGTTGTGTTGATGAATTTAATGATTATAATTCTGTAAATACATATACAGACCAGCAAATTGCAAAAAAACGTAAAAAAAATTGAATTTCGCGGGCTACCTTGGCGCGAAGTCCGAATTGTGGCTTTCAAGGACCGAATATCATTTGAAAACTATAAAAGTAAAAGATATTAAAACTTTGACAGTTCCATAGGGTTCATAATTGATCAAACTTACGATAGATTCTCTCAGGTCCCATTTCTTCTGCTGTGCCTTGTGATAGAAGTAGGCAGTCAGCACTCCCAAATGGTATCCAGCCCAGTTTCCCTGAGCGGACACATATGCATGGTAGAACGTGTCATTGTACCCGAATATATCTCTTATTGACCTGGAAATACAGTCAAAAGTTGCATGAGAGAAAAAATGGTAGATACGATGTTTTTATTTCATCCTCAAGTGAAGTTATGAGAACATTTTGGATATCGCTCGAAGTCACGTTCAGAAGTAATGCGTGTCACGATTTCTATTATGGGATAAGCAGAGATTCAAGTACTGTAAGTATATTGGCGTGAACTGCGAAGTATTTGAAGTGTGAATTATCCACTTTTTTACTGTGCGTGTTGTTGATAAAGATTTGGTTGATGTATTCGTATGTTTAATTAATGATGCCTCACTTTTTGATATGACAAAGAAATTGAAATGTAAATTTTGACGCCAGCCTGCACATCAAGCTACCCGAAACTGTAAAATTTTCCCAATCAACTTTGAGCCTTATGCTTTAGCGATAAAGCTGAAAATCTATTAAATACATTTGACAGATTGTATATAGCTTGATATGTTGGCGTCTGTACTACATGTAAAACTTCAAACTTTGAGTTCAGAGTTCCTAATTCCCGTAATTAAAAACGTTCAAAATCTAGTCGCAATCCCATCTCAGCGACACACTCGACACAATCAGGCGGTCACAGTCTGATCTCAGTCTAAATCTGTAAAAAATACCTGTAATTTCCCTAAATTTTTGACAAGTTTTTGACATTGATTATCGTTGAGATGAGATTGCGACTAGATTGTGAACGTTTTTAATTACGGGAATTGGTATCCAGACTCTGACCGTTCTTAAAGTTACGAGAATTGTCCCTCAGATTGGATGCCTGCTACAATCTAGGCAACGAATCCGATTCAAGACTTCATGACCAATAACACTATTGTGAAAGGTTTAAATGGAAGTGTTGTTTAAGTACCAGCGGTATTAGAATCAAATGGCTTGGTACGTGACGAATGCAGTCGTGTCAACTGCATTCAAACTGCATCCGAACTGCAATTTGCGGTTGGATTGACTGATATATTAACGCACAGCCTAAACCGCAGGTGCTAGAGACATGAAATTTGGAGGCTGTGTTCTTTGTGAAGAGAAGGTATCCACTAAGAAAGGGTTTTTCTAAACTCCACCCCTAAGAGGGTGAATGGGAGGGGGGATTTCACGCGGATGAAGTCGCGGGCAGAAGCTAGTTTAATAATACGGAAAACAATGTTTTATACATAATACAATAGTAAAAATTCAGTTTACCTATGTATTATGACTAGAATATTGTAATTTGGGTGTTTGTCCGTTAATTCCGGGACATGTAGTACACTAGCTAAATAAAGAAATTGTATATGTATAATTAACAATACTTACTCAGGGAATATGCTAACTCTAATGGGCAGGAGATTCATGAAGTAGCTTTGAAGGAACGGTATGAGAAGACTGATGATCATGACGGCTGTCAGCACTGGGACCCCACTCTTGGGCCATCTCCAGATGATGAGCAGGACTACCAGGGTTATCAGGAAGAGCTGGGTATCCGTGCCGAGGTACCTGGAAGTAGATTGAATATAATACAGATTAACAGTTTAAGTAGAAAGAACAGAATCAAGAGCTACGTGATTTTGGTGATCATTGACAATTAAAACTTTGATTTTAATTTTTGGGATGCATGGAGAAGCCTCCTCGGATAGCGTAATTTGTTCCGCCAGGTACTCAACTGAACCGAGCGCTCGGTGCATCCTGGACAGTCACACCCAACACCTTATTTGACTGGCCAAGTCTTCCCTTGCGGTGGTAGGGCTAACGCCCGCCTGGTTTGCGACCACCCTCCCACCGGAGTCCGGCGTCAAGCAACCTGCTGTGTTTCGTCGATGCGTGGGAGTTCCAGTGCCTTAGGCATCTTCTGGGCACGCTTGTTCTAACATAGACCTCATCCATCGCTTTCCATCAGGCGTGATCGTGGTCAAGAGCGAGCCCATTCACCAATAAAAAAAAATGTTTATAGTGTAATCAGCCTTTTATGTTCCCATTGCTGGGACACAGGTCTCCTCTCCCTAAACATTTTTTGACGGCCATTCGAACTGTGTGCAGAGCAATGGTGGCCCCGTGGTATTGGACCCGACTTACAGGTTGTAGTCGTAGTCCGAACCCAGACAGGCGCTTTACCTTATGTAAATAATTTCATCACTACTGCTCTCAAAACGGTGAAGGAAAACCGGTGTCCTAGAACCAAAAATTCAAAAACATGTGACATCTACAAACCTGCACCGGGCCCGCGTTGCAGATTACAGCCCACTCCCTCTCGAAGAGAGGAGGCCTGTTTCCCAGCAGTGGGACAATTATAGGCTATTATTATATGAAGACGACAGTGGTCTTCTTCTAGAGTCAACACTTTGAACTTATTTACAACTTCAACATGTAGCAAGTTCGAAACATGTTGTTTTTAATGTCACCTAGTTTGGAAGGCGCATGGTGTTTGTGATGATTTTTTTATTAGTACAGACTTTACGCACACTATTATTTTTTATATACTTGGAAAACTGTTTTTGTGAACCGTAAAAATGTTTTTCCAGAAAAAACAGTGGCACTCCGGGAGTGCCGACAGAAAGTGAAAACTTGAACAATTACGTGTATTTTTTTAATCGTCATTCTTATATACAGAGGTGTCGGTTACGGTAACAGTGTCGTGAGTTCAATGGTTTTTTCCCATCTCAAAAAATGCCCCAAACGCCTAAAGAAGTTTCCACTTAAAAAAAATGTACCCCCACCTATGGTAATAAAACTATTGTCACCGAACGTCAACTATGTCAAGGAAACGCCATTATTTTTATTACCTACCCGACAACGCAGCACGATTAAGATCGAGATACCCTCTTTCTTAAAATTTCTCAACTGTAATTACGAATGCAACTAAATCCAAGGCTTGTGCCACGACAATATTTACCCTGAATTACGCAATGGTAAAATAAACCGTGCTGCTTTCACAATAAGAGTGATATTTACTATTAACTTTAGATGTGTGTTATTAAATATTTGTTTTTTTGTGGCAATTTTGTATGAAAAAGCGGCCAAGTGCGAATCGGACTCACACACGACGGGTCCCGTACCACCGTACAACATGAAACACTTCATCTTTTTTTTAATTACTTTGGCAAAAAAACACGTTTCTTAACCATTTTTTTAATGTGTGTTAAGTAACCACAGTTTGTTCACACTGTGAAAATTTCAAGTGTCTACGTATTGCGGTTCAAAAGATACAGCCCTGTGACAGACGGACGGACAACGGAGCCAAAGGCGTTTGTCCACCGGCACCGTCAACGAGAACGAGATGACGGCGCCGAAGTAGCGATACATAAAGTCTATTGAAAATTATGTTTCAAATTAATATTATTATTTATTATTATTATTATAGCCTTTTTATTTCCTTAAATAATCAATTACATTGCATTAATAGTTCGTATTTCATTATAACTTAGTACATTAAATAAATCATAATAAGCAATAAAAGTATTAAATATCATGCATTAGTTAAGTTATAAAATTATAAATTCATTATTATTATTATTATTATTTTTTTTTTTTTTTTTTTTTTTTTTTTTTTGTAGTTGCTGTTTTAAGGACCTCTCAACGAGTAAAGGCCTCCTCCATTTTTCTCCAACTTTCTCTGTTCTTTGCTTTTGTAATCCAGTCTTTTCCTGCCACTTTATTTATCTCATCCATCCATCTCTCTTTTGGTCTTCCCCTGTTCCGTTTATTGGGTGGTCCTGGCCAGGTAGTTATTCTATAAGTCCACTTATCTCTGTTCATGCGTGCAATATGACCAGCCCATTTCCATTTCATTTTCTTGCAATGTACTAAAGCGTCTATAACATTTGTTGTTTCCCTTATATCTGTATTTCTTATTTTGTCCTTTCTTTTTAAATTTAGAATACTACGTTCCATTGACCTCTGGCATACTTGTACTTTATTTTTTGTGTGGTTATTAAATATCCAAGTTTGGCAGGCATACGTAAGACACGGTAGTATACAGGAATCCAGTACTTTTTTCTTTAATTTTACAGGGAGGTTTGATTTAAGTATTTCTTTGTTGTTCCAAAATTTGTTCCATGTGATATTTATTCGTCTGTGTAATTCATCACTGTGTCTGCTCGTAGTAAACGATATCTGTTGACCTAAGTATATATATTGTTGTACATATTCTAATGAAATACTGTTGACTGTAATGGGTATTTTTTTATGGTTGGTCATGATCTTTGTTTTTGTGGTATTTAGTTCTAAGCCAATTCTTCTACTCGCAGTATTTAGTTCATTGACCATTTTTTCCAGCTGTGTTGGTGTTTCCGAGAAAAGTATAATGTCGTCTGCAAACCGAAGATTACTTAAAAAGTTGCCTTGTATGTTTATACCTTTTCTATCCCAATTTAGATTTTTCATGATGCTTTGTAGGACAGTTATAAAGATTCTCGGCGAGAGAGGGTCGCCCTGTCTAACGCCTCTACATATTTTTATTTCTGGTCCTCGTTTTTCCATTTTTACACGACTTATAGTTTTACTATATATGTCTTTTATAAGCTCAATAGTCTCCAGTGGTACATCACACTCGTAAAGGGCTTTCCACATGCTGCTATGGGATATAGAGTCGAAGGCTTTGGCATAATCAATAAAAGCCAGGTAGAGTGGCCTTTTATGTTCTGTATATTTCTCTATAATCAAGTTTAATGCGTGTATGTGGTCTGTGGTGGAAAAATCTCTTCTAAAGCCTGCCTGTTCCGGTGGTTGGCATTTCTCTGTGTACCTAGCAAGGCGTTCTTCTAGACATGATGCAAACAATTTGTATATATTTGGTTGAAGGCTAATGGGTCGGTAATTACCGATATCGGCAGGGTCCCCTTTTTTATATAGTAGAATTATGTCGGATTCTGCCCATACTGTAGGTATTTTTTTTCATCTAGAATCTTATTAAACAGGGTAGTTAAAGGTGATGCTAGTAGATATTTGCCTGTCTTTATTGTTTCGTTTGGGATGCCATCTGGTCCATTGCTTTTCTCGGATTTTAAGCGTTCTATTTTCTTTATGACCTCATAGGTAGAAAATCTTTCCAGAGTGTTGGAGTCCTGAGTGAAAATTAAGTCTTCTTGATCTGTTTCTTGTACTGAATAAAGGTTTTTATAAAACGTTGTGGCTGTTTCTATAATTTTTGACCTAGAGAAAGTTTTGTTGTTGGTAGAGTCTTCTGTTAGGCAAGGGATCCATTTTTTGGTAGAGTTGAGTGCTTTGAAACCCTTTTTCAGACTCCCTGATGATTTGAGATGGTTTTTTATTGTGTTTATTCTGTGTTCATAATGTACTTTTTTAAGTTGTTTGTAAATATTTTTATATAGATAGCTGCGTTCTTTCTTTTCTTCATCTGTTAATTTTTTCTTGTTTGTTAATTCATTTCTTCTTTTAATAAGATTTTTTATATTTTCCGGAATGATGTCCCGTTTTGTAATTAATTCTCTTTTTATAGAGTTCATACTATCAGATATTGCCACCTTGATTTTGCTATAGAAAGACTCTATGTCTTCATTTTCTTCTAGATCCATCGTGATAATTTTTTTCCGTAAAGCTTCGATGAACTGTTCCTTTTCTTCTGTTGTGTTTAGTTTGGTATTTTTATTGTTATACTTGACTCTGCTTTTCTTCGAATTTGTCATTTTAAAGGTACTTCGTATGAGTCGGTGATCGCTAGGGTATGATAGACTACTTAATATTTCTATGTTTGTAATTTTTTCTTTATTATTGGTTAATACGTAATCTATCTGGCTTTTGTTTTTCTTTGGCGAAAGCCATGTCCACATATTCTTTATGTTCTTTTTGAATAGGCTGTTTGTTATAACAAGGTTGTTTTCACTGCAAAATTGAAGCAAGGTTTCGCCTCTTTTGTCTCTCTTTCCAAAGCAGTAGTTGCCCATTGTTCTCTCTTCACCTGCTAGCCGTTGTCCAACTCGAGCGTTAAAATCGCCTAATATAATTAGATGTTTGTTATAATGTACTTGAGACTGACGGAGTTGATTGTAAAAGTTATTTATTTCCTGATCACTAGCTTCAATGTAGGTGCGTGAACTTGAACAATTGTGAGTGTTGTGTTTTCAAATTTAAGGTTTAGAATGCATATACGTTCGGATATTCCAATAAAACTTTCAATGTTAATCTTATATTTCTTCTTTACAAGGAAACCGACACCATACTGGCCTTTAGTTTCACCAAAATAACAGAATATGTGGTTGTCATCTTCTATAATATTGTAACCTGACCTTCTTATTTCCGCAAGGCCAATAATGTCATATTTTATTTTTGCTATTGCTTGTTTAAAATCAAGTAGTCTTTCATTGGATAAAAGAGATCTTGTATTGTAAGTACAGATGTAGAGTGGTTGGAGTGGAGGGTTGTGGTCTTTGCCCCCCGCGGTGACCGGCCGTGGTGGGGGGTTGCGTGGAGAGGTTGCTATCTGTCAGTAATTAGTTTCGTTCGTATTTGGTTGAGACGTCTTAGGAGTGATGTTGAGGGTTGGGGTGGGAAGCTCGTTTGGAGGTGAATCGCTGTTTTTATTTTGCTTTCTTGTCATGTATTGATAGATATTTGAGTTCTGTTTCTTGAATGGTTTCTTTGTAATATTTTTGGCCTCGTTAATGTTTCCACCATTCGTCTCTGGCGATTCTGACAAGTTTCTTTTATTGTGACTTCTGTTTTCTGTTGTATGACGTTGCTGTTTTTGTCCGTCTTCTGGGATTATTATAAGTTTATTATACTTCAGAAAAGCTTTTCGACCTTTGCTTCTTTCTTCTAGCAGTTGTGTATTTAGTTTTTTACGTTCTTCAAGTACTTCAGGGGGGAAATCTTCTTTGATATAATACGGAGTATCATTAAGTTTCTTCTTATTTTTTAATAGCTCTATTTTTAGCCCCATCGTACTAAGAGTAACAACAGTAGGTCTTATTTTGCCATCTTCACGTTTCTTCCCCAATCGCCTTACTTCTTGTATGTTATCTTTACTGTAATTCAACTTTATATTTTGGTTTATAATTTCCAGTAGCGTTTGTTGCAGATCATAGTAGTCTTTTTCCTTTTCTTCTAATCCAAAAAATATTAAATTCCTTTTTCTAGTTATTCTCTCTAGCTGATTTATGCGCCGTCCCTGTTCTTCAACTCTTTGTTCCAGTGCATTGTATTGTAATTCCAAATTTGTGAATTTTGTGTCTATGTTTTTATTTATAATTTGTGGAATACTTTGCTTCATTTCGCGTATTTCTTTTGTTTGTTCATCAAATTTATTTTGCAAGTTTTTAATCAATGCCGTGAGTTCATCCATTGTTTACAAAAGTTGTTCTTTTATACTGTATGTGGTGCCCTCTTGTGGTGGGAGGTGGAAACGCTTTGTTAATTAGCACGGTGTATAGGGTTCATCGATTTGGCAGATGATTCATTTGTACTCAATCCTAGTTTCGGCATTCGTCACTAGATGGCACTGTCTTAAATGTATGTAACGGCTTGTTTAGATTTCCGTTTTTTTTTTTCCTTCTAGGTTATGTCAGCAACCCGTTTGCACAAAGTATTATAAACAAAGTCTTTTTATATAGAAGCCACATTTGACTAAGTCTTTTTTAATCACTATAACACATTTCACTGTCTTTTTACGTTCTTGGTGTACGAACTGTGGCAAAAGAATGTTCAATGCGCTTTTGGATGACACTTGTTATTTTTGTCCTTTTATTGCACTGACACTAGTTTTTAGCACTCAGTTTTTTATTGTTCCGGTAGATTTAGTCACTATATCGATGTATATATACTTTTTTTTACTATTTATTTAGAGTTGTAATTGTTATTCACTTTAAAACACGGAGCTGATGTTAACAGTGGCACAACAGCGCCCTCTCAAATTAATATTATTTCAAGTTAAATAAATATTAAATTTATTTCAATCGTTATTAAGTTGATTTCAGAGTGAATAGCATTATTGAAAAAGTTATAAAAATGTTTGAAGTTGTAGCGTAAACTGAACTTTATGGTGTAGGATTTAAAGTTATTTTTTATAAACTCATATTTGTTTAAATTTTTGGAAAATAAATCCCGAATGCAGATTACGTTTACTATAGCCGCGTGTCCACCACACATCACGGGACGGGACGGTAAATAACAGGACGTCACGATCGGTTCGAATAATCTCGTTTCTCATTGACGTGCCGTTGGTGGTGGCAGTGGACAAACCGTATTAGTAATGGTCCTATTGGCACTCTTTGGGTACGGATCCCTAAAAACAAATGCTTGATGCAATGTTTAAAGGTTAAGTGAGATTGGTGGAAAGCGGATTAGCCTTCGAAGTGTGGTCATAGAAAAAAGTTAAGAAAATAAAACAAAACCTAGACGTTTTAGGTAATTATTTGTGTTAGTTTTGCGTAAGGAAGTTACGCAGAAGTCGGTGCAGAGAAACTGTTGTCTTTTTTGTTTTGTTATTTTTTTATGTAGGTCAACTAGATAGCTACAGTCAGGAAAATTAATTGTTAATCAAATTGACAACCTACATCATATTATATTTAAATAATTTGTAAAGCTAACAGTCTTAAAATAATAATATGTACAAGTATATAAAAACGAGGGCATCAAAAAATTAGTCCGCATCGCTGTCAATAGGAAAAGTGCCCAAAAGGCTGGCAGCATTGCCACGTTGTTATTACAATACTGATTCTTGTGCCAAAAAATAGGCCAGCCCTCTGGTCACGATAGGACCGATGGCCGGTGGAGCAGACGAGTCCTGGAGTCGAGACCGCGTATCGGCAAGCGTAGTGTAGGACGCCCCCCAGCTAGATGGACGGATGACCTAAAGAAGGTGGCTGGGGTGGACTGGATGCGGAAGGCGGAGGATAGGGTCAGAGTGGCGCAGTCTGGGAGAGGCCTATGTCCAGCAATGGGCTGCGATAGGCTGAGTTGATTAATTGATTGATTTAAGATAACTTTGTTTTCCATAGTTTTTTCGTGGTCCGGCACGCACTTGGAAGGTTTTATGTTGTTGGACTTCAAAAAAGAAGCTCACCGCAATAGAGAAAATAGCAATAAGTATAAATCAAAAACATTAAATATAATATGTATGATTTATTTTTATTTTATAGATTTATTCCGGTCTGATCCCCTGAACCCCCCCTCCACCCCCCTCCTCGATCCCCCTTTTTTTTTTTGTTGCGCGGTGGAAATCCTCATGGACTTCCTCCATCGTGGGGGGGACAGAGGGGCATGCCGGACTCTTACCGGCTAAAACCACCGCGGTGTTCCACCTCTACCTATGGCCGGCTAGTTCATCTTCAACTTGACCTGCATTCCCGGCTTATATATTTTTTCTATATAAACCCAAAATATGCATACGAAAGCTATTGCAGTGCCTACATTTACAAAACTGTAGACGCCAGCAATTAAAATAAATATGTCTTTCACTGTCGTAAGTCAACACACTTACATCTCATCATCTGCCTAGCCTTTTCCCAACTATGTTGGGGTCGGCTTCCAGTCTAACCGGATGCAGCTGAATACCAGTATTTTACATGGAGCGACTGCCTATCTGACCTCCACAACCCAGTTATTGGGTAATACGATACCCTTTGGTAAGACTGGTTGTCAGACTTTCGGGCTTCTGACTGCCCGTAACGACTGTCAAAGATCCACGAATGACAGCCGGGACCAACGGCTTAACGTGCTTTCCGAGGCACGGAGGGTTCTTGGTATGTAAAGATGGTCACCCATCCACGGACCAACCGCGGCAAGCGTAGCTTAACCTGATCGATCGACCCGTGCGGCTGTTATTACTTAGCCACAAGCCCCCATTTAGATGTAAGTCAACACACTTACATCTAAATGACATTTTATAATTATTCTGCCAGCCACTACAACAAATTGGGCTAAAAATAACAGTCTCTCCGTTACGCGTCATTGCGATTGCATCAAGACCAACTATTTCATGGACATTACTAACAAATTGCCACATTTGAAGTTTACGCGTCTCTGATTATCATAAGCGTTTCCTTTTTCCTTCGGCATTTAATTGTTTGTTTTAAATTTTACGTTGTTTTATTATTCTTGAGTTGAATGACCGATTGACCGCCTTACATATTGCTGACGATTTTATCGTTTGAAAGTGGTAATCTATGTTTTTATAAGTGCGATAATTTGTAACACCTATTACGTGAGGAAATCGGCATGTCCTAGGACCAAAAGTTCGAAGACACGTGACATCTATCAACCCACCCCACCTCAGTAGACCCACTCACTCCCTCTCACAGAGAGGAGGCCTGTGTCCCAGCAGTGGGAACGTTATAGGCTGATTATGTTTATGCTTGCGTATTTCTCGGAGATAGCCTTCAAGATAGGCAGCCGCTCCATGTAAAATACTGGTAATCAGCTTACGGTTAAACTGGAAACCGAACCCAAACATAACAATATAATCTGCCTATAATGTTCCCACTGCTGGGACACAGGCCTCCTCTCAGTGAGAGGGAATAGGCCGTAATCCACCACGCGGGCCCAGTGCGAGTTGGTAGATGTCACATGTCTTCGAATTTTTGGTTCTAGGATATGCCGGTTTCCTCACGATGTTTTCCTTCACCGTTTTGAGAGCAGTGGTGATGAAATAATTTACACAAAATAAAGCGCCTGTCTGAGTTCGAACCTACGATCTACAACACGTAAGTCGCGGCCGATACCACTGAGCTACCAGGCCTGGAAACTGAACCCAAAATATTTGAAAAAATGTTACGCAGATGATGATAATGACCCTTCAAACCTAAATGTGGTACAGTATTTTTATCACACGAAAGCGACGCGCGGTTTACTTGCAATAATCAAGTGTAAAACCACGCTGTGAATGTGTGCGTGAAGACGAGTAGCGTCAGCATATAACGCACACACACCTTCGACTTCGCCATGGTCTCGGACGGCACCGAGAGCGCCTGCGCTTACACACACATACACAGCGTGTTTATAACCATAAGTAAAGCTCGCGTCGCTTTGTAATATAAAAAATAATACACGAGGTACCTAAACGTAATCATTCCCACGTAGCTGGTCAGCTACTACTGAGAATTTTGATAACAAGAGTCTTTGGTCAACTGGACCCACACGAACTGAACCCGCGGGTCCAGTTGACTAAATCAAATTTTGGATAGGTCGACTGGACCCACTGCCAAATTTCATCATTAGTACAGTCAAGGAGTAAAGCCGAATCTTTTGTCGGAATTTGCAGATTCGCTGACATTGCTTAATCGTGTCACGCCTTGTCGATCAAACTGTAATTGGGTCTCGACCATCTGAAATTGTGACGCGAAAGTGTCAAAGTTGTGGTAATAATAGTAGAGGTTTAAAGACCTATTTTCCGTGTTCTAAATCTACCTGTACCAAATGATGATTTTGAAAACGCTAAAATACAGGGTGAAACTTTAATCACCGTTATCTTCTTAAGGGGTCATTGTACTCATCATTATGAACAACTTTTACTATGGTACCAAACCTGAAATCGTGAAAAAAATGCGAGGACAGCTGAACACATCCGAATATAGCGCGGTGTCGGTCACAGTGTCGCGAGTTCAATGGTTTTTTCCCACCTCAAAAAATGCCCAACGCGCCTAAAGGAGTTTTCACTCCAAAAAATGTATTGAACAGTAAAAGGAAAAACTCACCAAGCCTGAGGCAAACACAGGTTCTCAAACGGGAAAAGATTAGGGCTCAGGATGACCAGCTGCCACCAGTTCATACGACACATGTCTCGTTCTCTCTTTACCACTGCGTCCCACATGGGTCCTGAGCCAAGATGGGGCACCCAGGTCATAGCCAGACCCATTACTACTAAGACTGCTGGCATTAATCTGCAAAAGAAAAATGGGTTTTAAAACAGGAACAAGTTTCATATTGTGTTTAATTAGAGGTTCCTTGTTTAACCCTTCGTATGGCCGGAACGTAGATCCACGCGAGACACAATGGCTTTTTAATTGTTTCGTGTAATTACGGCATTCAACCGTTTAATAGGTAAATATTTTAATAAACAAACAAAATATTTACAGGAAACAAAGTTGTACAGAAAGCTAGAAAAACTGGCCAGATTTGAATTTATCTTAAATATTATTGGCGCTACATTTGTAACTGCACTGTGATTTTATATATACGCAGCCATACTTAGACCCGCATACATTGAATACAACTATCTATTAAGCGTTGCTTAAAGTTTAGAATTGATTAGTGACTTAACCACACATTTTTGACTTTAAAATTTCATTCTCTCTCTGTCAAATTCAAACGATTAACGGACATAGAACGATGTTTTAAATTGAGTTAGCGCCAAATGTGGTTTGTGGTGCAAGAGTGGGCATTAAATTAATTAAATTCGTGTCTCGTCAAAATTCTTTTATAGATTTTCAAAATTTGACAGTTTTGGGTAGCTTGATGTGCTGGCGTCTGTACTTACGCAACACGGTATTCTTATAAGCCTTTTTTTTTTTTTATACTAATTTCTTTCAAACTCTTACCTGAGCCATCTATTCACCAACGCCATAGGAACAGTCTTCAACGTAAACTGATGAGTCTCGGCATACACCAGCATCTTGTAAGCCATGAGAAACCCTCCCATTACGAAGAAGATCTGCACTATCACGCGAGCGTTGAAAAGAAGGGACTTGAAGAAGTCATCGTACGACTGTAAAAGAGAAATTTTATTAGCATTTGTATGGCGAGCTGATTATTTAGTGTAGTACTTGTTAGTAGTTAGAGCCAATCAAAGTCAGTCACCACAAGTACGTTTAATGTAGTTGTGGCGGCATCTATATCGCCACATGCGAACTACGCAACACACTGACGTCACGCAAAATCCTGCATCGCGCAAGCAGAGTTTGCCGCGCAACTAGCATAACACGTGTATAATATTTTTCCTCTAACTCAAGTATTATTATTCTCTATACATGACGCAAGAGAAATATACGAACAAATCAAGCGTCAGCAGCAAAATGGTAAAAAACAAACTAGTATTTTACCAACCTTCTTTACGCTTAATGGTTTTGCTAGAACATTGCGATATGCAATGATGTGACGTCACAATGCATTAAATTGTTTGTTTTGTTTGCTTTGTAATATTTTGGTGGTCTAAAAATAATAAACACTTGGTCGCGGTTTTCTTTCACAAGAGTATTAGATAAGATTCACTTAAAAGAAAGTTAATGTTGTAAATAGCTTGACATCATCAATACTCAGTGACACAATACTTTAGTTCTCTGTTAAATTGCAAGAGGTCATTACCCTGCAGTTAGACAGTTAATTTCAGTAATGAATCAACCTATAATATATAGCCTAGATCTGGGTGCTTTTCAAAGTTTTATAGCGAATCCATGCAGCATGTATGTTTGCAACTGTATTAACTAACGTAGTATGTATCAGTTTTCAGTAGTAAGGTGTTTGTTTTTATCCTGTGTATGTGTCATGATTAGGCTGATTATACAGGATGAAATTGAATAGGTGCGACAAATTAAAAAACTAATTCAGCGTGCTATATAGTAAATTTGGAGCATATACGTCGCGTCGTCGCGCGCTCTTTTTGTCGTAGGAATGGTCAAAATTAGGTAAATACCGCTAATTGTTGAATTAGCGGCCTGATTTTGCTTCATAGTATGAACTCGGCGATTAATGGATTGCTTATCGGGCGCGCGCTAAAATTGTTACTTTAATTTTCGTTTTTTTTTTTTTTATAATTTTGATAAAAAAAAAACAACGTGTCTACTTGAAGGCAATAACTTAGTTTGCACTATATAAGACGATAATTACACGGTGTTTTTCAAGAATTTATATTTGGGAAATGACAATTTATTATGATTAGGTACGTAACAGTTACTGGGCCTCCTATTCGATTTGCTGTAAGTTTTCAATTTCATCCTGTATGAGTATGACAAAAAGCCTTTAAATTAAATAAAACTCCGTAGGTACTACACTAGGGTAGCTCAAGGTCAAAGTGTTAACACTGACGTGCTGCTTACTGTACTGCCTACTGTACTTTATGCTTCAAATAAAACCGCAATCACTTTCCCGTACGTGCTTACTAACCAGCGCGGGCGCAGACCGGAAGCAATCCACTATATTGAATGATTGCGGTTGCTCCATCACTTAGTGGTCACTTATTGTAACTTGCGATAAGTTGTGATGGAGTGTAGTTAGTTTAATTGGTTGTAATTAGGTTTAAGTTTTTAATTTGATATTGAAAATGATGATTAATAACGTTATTATAATTATGTGTTGCTAGTCCTGACCTATGGCACTGAAACGTGGTTAAAAAGAGTGGCACTCTCTACCTGCGTCTGTGTTTCCGAGCGCACACAACCCGTATCTCTTCAAAGTGAGAGTGAACAAATTTCTTCTGGGTAAGCTTACTCCATTATCGACTTTGTCTCTGTCACCTCTGACCTAGACTAGGGTCAAGAGCAAACCCACATCAAATTAAAAAAAAATAGCTTAGCCATTGCATTTTAATACAATACATATTTTAAAATACTAAATCTACTGAAAACCTACTTTGGCTATAAAAAAGTACGAAGCAAAAAACACAAAAATACGCTAAACAATGCAAATACGTAATTGGTAATATAAAGGACTAGCTCCTGCCCGCGATTTCGTCTGCGTGAAACTTGTTGTTCCCCCGACCCACACCGATGTATCGTACCGCCAACCTCTGCGCAGCGCCAACGTTGCGCAGACGCGACGTTAACGTCACGAGTTTCTTGTGTTTATTGGCAACAGGTACAATCACACCGTCCCGCTCTGTCTGTGTGGGCGCGGGTGGGGGTTAATTTGATAGCCCAACTCTTGAGGTTCCAAAAAGTTTTTTTTTTCAAATCCTACTGGTAGATCCAGAGATTTAGAGCGTTTGAATAAAAACATACTCTTCAGCGTTATTATATTATTTATTTATTATAAGTATAAGTTTAGATAGATATTTTCACTGTAAGTCCAGATTTTCTCACGAGGCTTTCCTTTACCGATGTTAGTAAAGCCACAACATAGAAACAAGAAGAAAGGCAGGCTTACTGCGAGATAATAAATGTTACCCAGTAACTGGGTTGTAGAGATCAGATAGGCAGTCGCTTTACGTATTCGGATAGACTGCAAGCCGTCCTCAGCATAGTTGGGAAGTGGCTAGGCAGATGATGAGACAGAACAGTTTTGTCTTCTATTAAAACAAGCAAATTGGATTCTAATGAAAAATATCCGACTAGTAGTTACCGAGTTTGCGCGTTCAAACAAATGAACTCTTCAGCTTAATCATTAGTAAAAATTCATGTCTGAATATTTATTTATTTTCCAACTTACATCTGTAGCGGTATCTACAACGCCACATGCGAACAACGAGTCATACTGACGTCACGCAAATCCTGCATCTCGCAAGCAGAGTTTACCGCGCAACTAGCATAGATACAACGGCCCGACATAAATCATCGGGCAGTTGCCCGCCAGACAATACCCGCCTGGTCGGAGGATCCTCCCTTTTCTATAGAGTATGAGTGAACTTTACACCCTCTATACACCTATCCTTACTTACTTAACTTATTACAAACAACATAAACAATAATAATATAAGTAAACATTTTTTTTTATATTTTTAAATGTTTTTTATACTTATTTTTTATATTTTAAGAAATATTTAAAAATGTAATTTAATATGTAAATAGATAAATAAACGAAATAATAATATATGTATAGGAACTAATTAATTGTTGCTAACCAAAAAATATATAAACACACAACTCGGACCCAGTTTTAACCGGTTTCGTTACGTAAGAGGTCGATGACTTGCCTAGGTCAAGAGTTTTCGCGGTTAAGTTGCGTGACAAGTGTGTTTGTTTGTTTTCGTTTTTATTTGAGAGCTTTTTGTAGGTCATGGGTAGCATATAATAATATGTAGGTACATTGCAACAAGGATCTCTTGGCAAGGATTACTAGAAGTTTGAGTTCAGAAAATCTGTTTTCTTTTGTTTTATCATGTTTAGATATCGATACCCACCACGTCTCCGGAGTTTCGCTAGCTAATTGAATTCGACCCTGTATTAATTATGGTGTTATTATAAATGTGTTCCATCTAAATAACCTCCTAATTTAAACAATAATCACCCTGTAGAAAACAAGTAAGTATAAGAAGTAACAACCTCTATAAATAAATAGCAAGTCGGTCAGTAACCTATGAGTTTAACGCAATACTGTATAAATGGTACGTTGGACTATTGCATATGAGCGGCACAACCTGTTTTACTTAGCCGACCGTTAAGACTAGTTTACACGATTCTATGTTTACTTAAGGCTGCTCTCTCGAAAAAAGCTTGAAAGAAGCATGCAGATGAAGCAACTTTTCGTCGGCATTTACAGAGAAATTACATCTGTTTTAAATTGATAGTAATCTACATGATATGATACGTAATTTGGTTTAGCCACAATTTTTCTATCGGTGTCACATAATAAGAAAAAAAAATGTCAAATCACCTCCAAATCATTGAGATGAAACCATTTTACTCCTTAATTTCTTATTAAAAGAGTATAAAAAAAATATCTACTGCTTTGCAATACAAAGAAAAATTATTTGGTTTTGTTACTTTTTACAAATATGTATTATTTTTATTACAATAAATTAAAAATGCGTCCGATTAAAGACTGCGTCTACATCACCCCCGCACTCGTCCAATGCTCAAGGTTATTGGCATGATTACAAGCCTTAAGGCCTATGCCGGCGGTACAGCCGGCGGGTTTTTGCCAAGCGGGTATGCCGCCGGCATAATCAGGGGGCCGCAGAGCATCATTTCAGTTGTGCAGCTCGTTTGTGCGGCAAGCCTGCTCAAATACCCGCTGGGAGTGCCGCCGCCGCCGGATTTGTTGGCGGCATGCGTGTGTAGGAGCCTTTAGGTTTGATGAGAGGATTTACAAATGAAGGTGCAGAACTGCCAACCCGCACTAGGCCCGTGCGGTGGATTATTGCCCACTTCTACAGAGAAGAGACCTGCTGAGTCCCAGCAATGGGAACGCTATAATAATATAATAATTATGTTGATTATGCTTACCACACTTTTCGTAAGTAAAAAAATCAAAATGAAAGCATTATTTTATTTCAATAAAACCATGTACTGTTACTTTTGTCTTCTACGACGAATGTCGTCATCTCAGTAGTCACCCCCTTTCTAATCATATATCATTCACACAGTCCTTCCATCTTTCTTTGGTCTTCCCCTACTCTTATAGCCATCAACATCATACTCAAAACTTTCCCCACAACAACTTCCTCATTCCTCCTTATCACATACAATGACAACCGATTTCCACACAACTTTTCAGTAAACGTTGCCACTTTCAGACTTCCCCTTATGTACTAACTAGCTACGCCCCGCGGTTTCATCCGCATAAGTGTCGATCCCGTGAGAATATCAGGATAAAAAGTATCTTATGTGTTAATCTTGGTTATAAAATATCTGTGAGCCAAATTTCATCCAAATCCGTTCAGCCGTTTGGGAGTGAAGAAGTAACAAACATATAAACACACACTCACAAACTTTCGCCTTTATAATATTAAAATTTCTTATTCTATCCATTCGTGTAACACCACACATCCCTCTCATCATTTTCATCTTACCTCACTATAGGTACCTACATTTGTATATCTAAAGGTAGTATTAGACTAGTAAATATGGCTTCTTAGCCAACGATGTAGATACAGTACAACAAACACTCTTTGGCATTTACTCTATCCGTATTATACAAGGTTTGGAGTTGCACAAGTAAATTAACTCCGAGGAATATAACTAAATGCAGCTTTATTATACCACAGTTAATGTACTAAAGTTGTGAAATATTTTGCTTGAATGCTTTAACTTCGGATTAGTTTGTGTTAAACTCACAATCTCGTACTATTGCGCAGTCTTTAGAACTCAAATAACCTGTTTTGAGAGGAGACAAAACTGTTCTGTCTCATTATCCACCACTTCACGCCACTGTTACCGTAACCGACACCGCTTCGGACGTGTTCGGCTGTCCTCGGGATGTACTCGGTTTTAATGTATATCCGATATGTCAGTGCGTGATGGCAAAGTATTCTGTTTGTGTTTTGTTTTCGCTTCTGTCGGCACTCCCGGAGTGCCACTGTTTATTTTTAATTTATTTACTAGCTGACCCAGCGAACTTCGTAGCTCCTCAGAATCAATAAGAAAGAATGTATGAGAAAACGAATTATCTTTATTATTATTTGTTTTCTTGAAATTTCCCCATGTTTTAATAGTTATTCTGCTCATCGGGGTGGAGACAACTCCAACAAATCAAATATCATAATAATCGGTCCAGCCGTTCTTGAGTTATAAAGGCTAAATGATGTAACTAATATTTTTGTAAAAATATAATTTAAAAGAGTGTCCATGGAGTTTTTTGCCCGTTCTTCTCCATAGGTACCTACGCTTTGGAATGGGCAACTAGCTTCATATTTTCTGACTGACCGACTTCTTGACAATTCAAAAGTGCCTGTAAATGGTTTAATTGAAATAAATGCTTCGAGTTTGAGTTTGAGTAAACCGACTTTATTTTATATGTATAAAAAGATTTAATACTTTAAGCACACAAATGTGCAGAGGCGGACTTAATTTGCAGTGACCTTACAGGGTACATGTCTTAATACTGTCTCATGAAATTTGAATGCATGCCTACTAAGCAGTGTTTTACATGTTAGCAAATAAATAAATAATGCCATAAGCATGTCTGTCGAACTATCGATGGCCGGTGGAGCACACGAATCCTGGAGTGGAGACCGCGTATCGGCAAGCGTATGGTCGGATGACCTAAAGAAGGATGGCTGGGGTAGACTGGATGCGGAAGGCGGAGGACAGGGTGTTGTGGAACAGTCTGGGAGAGGCCTATGTCCAGCAGTGGACTGCGATAGGCTGAGTTGATTGATAAGCATGTTCTAGTAGTCAACCTTTGGGTGATGCAGAGACAAACAGTGGTAGGTGCAATTATGAAAACGAACGTTGTTGTTGTCGTTATTATAACATTATACACTAAAGACAAAACATACACAACATACATAAATATGTTAATATGTATGCTGTTTGCCAATGGCCGTCAGCCTAATAATATAATTATTTATCGCAATCCTCCATGAATTGCAAACCAATTGCATTTCAATTAATCCCGTCATCAGTTATTAATGGTTCCGATACTGATTCATTTAATTAATGTTTTGTTAAATCGGTGACATTCCGTGGTTTTCGATGTCAGAGGTCTTCTGTGATATGTATTTAAGCGACAATGTAACCTGTGTCGGTCAGTTTGCAGGCTTTAAATGGGAACGTTGGTTTTGTGAAGAGCGTGCTTGTATTTTTAGAGGACATAATTGAATAATTATTCATGTTTATTATGGGACCAAACATGAAATCGCGAAAAAAAAAAAACAGCTGTTCTCTACATTTTAACGAGTTATGCGAACATAAATGTAGGGAACAACTGATATTTTTTTCATGATGTCAGGTTTGGTCCCATAGTAAAAGATGTTCATAATGATGCCCGCCCATTGTGTCACCCATTGTAAAATTTCTATATTTATGTCTGTAATTTATATGGTGTACATAATAAAGAGTATTCTATTCTATGATGAGTACAATGACCCCTTAAGAGGATAACAGTGATTCAAATTTCACCCTGTATATTTAATTTATGTTGAGGATGTTACTCAAAGTAATATGTAGCATAAAAGCATACTTAATTAGCCTATAATGTTCCCACTGCTGGGACACAGGCCTCCTCTCTGTGAGAGGGAGTGGGCCGTAATCCACCACGCGGGCCCAGTGCGGGTTGGTAGATGTCACATGTCTTCGAATTTTTGGTTCTAGGACATGCCGGTTTCGTCCTTCACCGTTTCGAGAGCTTTAGTGATGAAATTACTTACACAAAGTGAAGCGCCTGTCTGGGTTCGAAACTACTCCACAAACGATGGGACACTTAATATCGTGTCCTGCGTGTCCTGTCAGCTGCACGTTACAGGAGCTGATGGACGCTGGTGATGGCGCCAAACAAATAGCCGAATTCTGGGCCGAGCCCATTTAGATTGCTATCGACACGCTAAGAAGAAGACCTACAACTCGTAAGTCGCCATCGTTACCACTGGGCCACCACTACCCGATTTCCATTTAAATAAGTATTTCTAAAAAAACTTACATTTTCAATAAACTCGGGGTTAGCTGTGTATCCATAGCCGATGAAGATCATTGAGTGAAGACCGAGGATCATCACCATGGTGTAGAATCTGAAACAAAACACCATCTTCAAGTCTTTTGCAATTCCATTTCGTAGGAAGTATTGACCTCGTATGGCGTGTAATAGGATAGGCCTATGGCGGATTACACATTACAAAGTGCCACGCGATGGGGCACAGATAACGCGCCCACGCGCGTGAGTTTTTACATACAAATTCAATAAAAACGGGGAATTTAGCAACGTTTCCCGCGCCCTATCGCGTGGCGCGTCATTGTATAGGAGCTCAACTGTGACTAATGAGACGTAATTAATTTTTCTATTGTTATAAATTAAATTTTGATTTTCCCAAAGTTGAGAGGGTATGGTCGGCCTATGTCCAGCTTTGGACTTCTCTAGGCTGATGCTGATGATTGACCTCTACAAGGTATAACAGACATAACCGAAAACCTCTTAATGGATCATTGTATTCATCATTATAGACAAGTTTGACTTTCAGCCCTGAAATCTTAAAAAAAAAAACAGTGGCACTCCGGGAGTGCCGACAGAAGTGAAAACAAAACACAAACAGAATACTTTGCCATCACCCACTGACATATATATCGGCTATACATTAAAACTGAGTACATCCCGAGGACAGGTGAACACATACGAAGCGGTGTCGGTTACGGTAACAGTGGCGCGAATTGAATGGTTTTTTCCCATCTCAAAAAATGCCCGACGCGCCTAAAGAAGTTTTCACTTCACATAAACAGTCGTTCCATTCATTCACATTTATTTACTCGTATAATGGTCGCCTGACTCGATTAGATGAAATGAAATTGTTTCTTCTGTAAATAGGATATCGGTATCACTTTTACACGTCATATTATAAAAAAAGCTAGTTGGAATCGACATTTCGTATCTGACTACCCCTGAGAAAAAATGGCGAAACAAACTCAAGTGTGAAAACTTCTGGGAAACACAGACATACCTAATATTATGATAAGTTACCTACTAGAAGAAAATATCAGTTTAAGTAACAAAAAGTTAAATAAATGCTTAATAACCACAAATCATTAAAATGTTACCTACATTTACTTTTTTGTGACAATTTGCGTTCACTTTTACGTTCCAAGATAATTTATTATTTTTAATTGCCCTTAATCAGTCAAAAACGGAAGACCCTAATTGCCAGGAACTTACATCATAGTACCTACATACCCAATTTGCATTGACTTAACCGTTTTTCCAGTAGGTTTTCGCGCTTGGTAAGCCATGACGTATAACATTAAGTATTTTCCTACCTAACATAGTATTACTAAACAGATAAAAACAGAAGGTTGGCTCCATACAACGAGCGAAAACAGACGCCCGTACCTATACAGACGCGTAAGTGCGGCGATCTCAAACAAATGATTGACAGCCCTTTTATATTTTTTCTACCTCTGACAGCTGCAACGCAACAGATTAAAGATCACTGTGATATTGACAGTGATGCAAAAGCAGAGGAAAAATTAGTGTGAATGAACTGAGGGGCAATTCTTGTAATTTTAAGAACGTTCACAGTCTGATCTTAGTTTCAATCTGTCAAAAAAATCTCGAATTTCCCTACATTTTGACATTTGTTTGTCGCCGAGATGAGACTGTTACTAGATTTTGAACGTTTTAAATTACGAGATTGGCCTTCTGTATGTGTGCGTGCGTTTCCGCTCGATGTATAGATCCAATCTTCTGTAACCATTTACTGTGCTATGTAAGTACCACTGTATCCAGGATGCATCAAATACCGACGGCTAACCGCAATCACTGCAGCGCAATTACGATTTTACATAAGTCTTGCCTAAAGTTTCTATGTATTAAAGTTGATTATGTACCTATTTCGTTCTCATAAAACACTCGGGACAATTTTGGCTTCTCCATTGTTGAAACCACAGGGAGAAATGATTGTGTACAACACAACAGTTTTGTAACTAACCCAGCAGTGCCGCTGTAGATCTATGCAAGAGCGTCGCACACACATATGTAGAATCAACAAAAGAGATAAGTTAGCAGGATCGTCGGATATAGTTGAAGTTTAGTAAGAAACCGATGGATGTTGTCGACTGCTGTTTGTTTTCTATTAATAAAATTAAATTTTGTTCGAGAAAATCCATCGGTTTCTTACTAAACTTCAACTATATCCGACGGTCCTGCATACTTATCTCTTTTGTTGACTGTGCATACAGAGAAGACACAATTGTATTGATCACTTCAGTTGCTCTCTCTGCGAGTTAGGTGATCAATGCGTTTGTCTCTTGTTGATGATTTCAGACTAAAGATTTCTTAACGATGGTTTTCCTGTTATTTAATTTCCAAGATGAACTTAGAATGTAATTAAGAAATTATTATTACTTGCCAGCTTTTGGACTACAGGAGAAGGCAATTTCCCGTAACTTAAAACGTTGTAAATCTTGTCGCAAGCTCAACTCAGGACAATAAACGTCCAAAAGTTTTAATGTGTGAAAATTATTGGTATTTTTGACAGATTGAGACTGATGACGATAGGAAGGGGGGTCGGGGAACAAGAAGCTTCAAGCGGACGAAGTCGCGGGAATAAGCTTATATAAGTGGTATAAGTTATAAGGTTATTATTGGTTTTAGCGTATAATAAAGCATTAGGTCATCATCATCTGCATAGCCTTTTCCCAACTATGTTGGGGTCGGCTTCCAGTCTAACCGGATGCAGCTGAATACCAGTATTTTACATGGAGCGACTGCCTATCTGACCTCCACGATCCAGTTACTGGGTAATACGATACCCCTTGGTAAGACTGGTTGTCAGACTTTCGGGCTTCTGACGACCCGTAACGACTGTCAAAGATCCACGAATGACAGCCGGGACCAACGGCTTAACGTGCTTTCCGAGGCACGGAGGGATCTCGGTATGTAAAGATGGTCACCCATCCACTGATCAATCGCGGCAAGCGTAGCTTAACCTGATCGATCGACCTGTGCGGCTGTTATTATTTAGCCACGGGCCCCGATAATAAAGCATTAAGTATTATCACTATATTACCTTACGTTTAATTGCACAGACGCCAGCACATCAAGCTACTACAATCTGTCAAATTAATATTGCTAAAGCATAAGGCTCAAAGTTGATTAGGAAAATTTGACAGTTTCGGGTAGCTTGATGTGCTCTAGTCTGTACAGTAAAAAAAAAAAAAAAAACTACTTATCTCATCATTATTAGCTACACGGCGACTGTACACCAATTTTCCTCTATATCTCAGATGCTTCAAAAACCACTAACCGCAATCATAATGGCTGCATCGCAATTTATGTCTATCTTAATCGCCAGGGAATACTCGTCAATATCTCTAGCACGACTTTAATCAAGGATGAGACTGACCTCTAAATGAGGTGCGAGATACAAGCCTAGTTAAATGTAGGCTGAAATATCTACTAAGATGTCTTGTTGTGTAATTCCTATGCAAATATAGGAAATGTACCCATAATGATGGCTTGACTTTTATAATACGCGCCACGAAAGATGAGACTTGACGAGCTCAGTAGTGGGGAGTTTGCGCAGGTAAGTCGTGTACGAAATAGTTACCCATAATGTATATAGGGTGACTGGTAAATAGTGACCGATACCTAAACACGTGATTGTACTCATGATAACAAACAACTTTTACTATGGGATCAAACCTGAAATCGCGAAAAAAAATATCAGTTGTTCACATTTATGTTCGTATAACTCGTCAAAATGTAGGGAACAGCTGTTTTTTTTTTAAATCAGCTGTTCCCTACATTTATGTTCGTATAACTCGTCAAAATGTAGGGAACAGCTGATTTTTTTTTCGCGATTTCAGGTTTGGTCCCATAGTAAAAGTTGTTTGTTATCATGAGTACAATCACGTGTTTAAGTATCGGTCACTAATTACCAGTCACCCTATATCTATTCAGGGATTTATCGATGACATTTAGATAAAAATTCTTTATCGATCATATTCTTTATATATGATTCTTTACGATAAAAATTCTTAACAATATTATAATTACGAAATAATAAAGTTTAAGATTAAAGTCAAGTCTCATCTTTCGTGGCGCCAGCTAATGCTGCATGAGGTCGTGGGTTCGATTCGCAGGTCAGGCAAGGAGCTATTATGCTTTCCGTTTCTTAGGTTATTGGTTATACTTATAGTAAATGTGCGCAGTGCTGCACAGCCCCACCCTATTTCAAGTTAAACAAATATCAACTTTATTTCAATGAGAATTAAGTTGATTTCAGAGTGACTAGCACTATTGAAAAAGTTATAAGAATGTTTGAAGTTGTAGCGTAAACTGAACATTATTGTATAGGAATTAAAGTTATTTTTCCATTAAATCGTATTTGTGTACATTTTTGGCAAATAAATCGCGAACGCAGATTACATATTATTATGATCGATTAATGGCAATAACTGGCGAAATGTAGGTGTACTATAGGTACACCTCTGCTAACCCTTCGGGAATCACAGGCATGAATTCTTTCTGCTTCGTGCTTTCCGAGACACGGAGGGGTCTCGATATGTAACGGATGGTCACCCATCCGTGAACTAGCCGCGGCAAGTGTAGCTTATAACCTTCGATCGACCCGTCTGGCTGTTATTATTTAGCCACGAGGCCCCTTAAAAGTGACGTCATCATTGTCATTCTATTCTTACCTCAACGCCTGGAAACACTTGAAGAGTCCACCCTCAGCGCTGCCTCCATGCTTCAAAGCTTTCCAGTTCTTTTGCACGCAGAAAGCCAGCATGAATTTATTACCTGCAACAAAAAAATCAAGTGATCATCTGTGATTCCTGTCACTATCTCGATGACATTCCAGCTTATATTCAAATGTCAATTTTTTTTATTTATTGTATTTATTTTCCTTAAAAATGTTTAAAGGATATTTTCGCATGGGTGCAATTTTTTTTCGAATTTCCGAAATTTTCTTTCATACAAACCTTGTCCTGGCAATTACCGAACACAACAAAAAAATAATTATCTAATTTGGTGCAGTGGTTCAGAAGTTATGCGCGTACATACATTCCGGCGATTCATTTTTATTTATACAGGATGAAATTTTAATCACCGTTTTCTTCTTAACGGGTCATTGTACTCATCATTATGAACAACTTTTACTATGGGACCAAACATGAAATCGCAAAAAAAAAATCAGCTGTTCCCTACATTTTGACGAGTTATGCGAACGTAAATGTAGGGAACAGCTGATTTTTTTTTTACAATTTCAGGTTTGGTCCCATAGTAAAAGTTGTTTATAATAATAAGTACAATGACCCCTTAAGAGGAAAAGGGTGACAAAAATTTCATCCTGTATAGATTATTTTAAGTGTCCAATTTTGAGTAAAACCACATTCAAATCGATTCCTATAATTATATTTCTTAAGTTTCAATGTCACAGACACACTGACTTTAATCTTACTACTCTTCTTCGAGAGAAATAAAAGTTACTGGTAGGTACCTAAAAAAAAAAAACAGGCAGTCGATCCATGAAAAATACTGGTATTCAGCTGCATGCTGTTAGACTGGACGCGAACCCCAACAAAGATTAGAATGCTAAGCAGATTGATAGGTTGGTAACTATTTATGTATCCCAAAATACAAGCCCGTAGAAAAAAAAATATTACTATCAGCGCCCCGCGGTTTCACCCGCATAAGTTTCAGAGAAGGAATATAATTATTCACTTAAATCAGAACATTTATTTACCTTCTCCCGCCTCACCGGGCCACAAGAAGTAGTACGCAGAGCATCCCAAGTTGACCAGCAGTAGTCCCAGGAGTAGGACCCCGATGACGTAATCCAGGACGTCGGGTGGTATGTAGTCATCTTGGGTCTTGCAATACCGGACTGATAAGGAATCCACCTGGTGTAAACAAAGGAATTTTTACCAGAAGTTCTTATAGCGCGGCTATGGCGCCACGGTTGTGCTACAAAAATGGAACGATGGTACAGCGTCAATAGAATTCTTTTAAGTTAAGAATGCAAATACACTGCGGTCGACATCGTGAAATACTTTCAAATTTCGTTTTTAGAGTTCCGTACCTCAAAAGGAAAAACGGAACCCTTATAAGATCACTTCGTCGAAAAATTGAATTTCGCGGGTTATACTGCGCATTCACCTTAATATGATTAACCAAGATATTTAATTCAGGTTGTTGGTCAATTCCGGTACCGGTCAAATAGTAACAAAATGAAAAAAGCAAACTATACAATATAAATCAGCAGGGTTAATGATTGCGTAACACATTATCAATCTCAATCTGAATCATTTTGAAAGATATTATTGTTAATCCATTACTTCATAATTATGTTCGAAAAATGTGACTGCTAAACAACGTCAATAACGCAATGAATATTGTCGAGCAGTCAAAACGAAACCCGTTGCTAATTACATTTTTAAATACTCGCAATCGCACAGTTGTGCTGTAAAATACAGTGTTAAAAAATTAACCCGACAAACTTTAAGAGGTGCCTTAGACCACTGAACTGAACAACTTTCACTATGGGACCAACTCTGGTCTGAACTCACGAAAAAAAAAATCTGCTGTTTCATACATTTTGGTCAAGTAGGTATTGAACTTTTGTATTAACCAGCTGATTTTTTTTTCGCGATTTCAGAGTTGGTCCCAGAGTGAAAATTGTTCAGTTCGATGGTCTAAATTATTTCGAATGCTGTTGCGATGTTGCTTTCTCAACTATTTGAATGCAATGCTCTTATTAAAAAAATGGACATAATATGCACAAGAAAATATAAAATCAAAAATAAAAAATCTGCCTTACTATTGATGAATATTTTTTATTGGAAAGGCAGCAAAAAAAAGCCTTTATTTTTATAAATACCTGTTGAAATTTTAACACTTTAGCAACTATTGTCCACTCTCTCAATATAATCAATTATTCCATTGATTCGGATAATTGTGAGTGCAATTCACTGTCGACAATATTTTTTATTACCGCTTTTTAAAAGTAACGCCTTTTCGTATAAAGTAAATTAAATCATGAAAGGAGACTCACTATTTCATTCATATTAAAGAATCAGCTTTTTTTGTATGCCTATAACAATATAATTATACTATTTTTTTTATTCCTTAATCGGCCCGCTTTTGACCTCGGTCACGCCTGATGGAAAGCGATGAATTAGGTCTAAGATGGAACGAGCGTGCCCAGAAGATGTCTAAGTCACTGGATTTTATATTTTAAGCTAATTTTATCTATACAAATAAATAAAATTGGAGTGTCTGTTTGTAATATTAAAATAACCGCTTTTTACTAAATGATGTATACACGGTACATATACCAAAATATTTTTTTTTTTAATTTTTCTGTCTGTCTGTTTGTTCCGGCTAATCTTTGAAACGGCTGGGCCAATTTTCACTGACAGATAGCTGATGTAATAAGGAGTAACTTAGGCTACTTTTATTTTAGAAAAAAAAAATAGGGATCCGCGCAAAAAAAATAAAACGTTTTCCGTCATGCACGCGAAGGAAGTCGCGGGTACAGCTAATAAACTATAAACATGACAAAACATAGAAAAATTCCAGACGGGGATTCATATTCAGCTGTTCATGCTGTGGTAAAAATAAATGTCAGTCAGCAAGGCAGGACTGACTGCCCAAAGAGTATGAGAAAATTCCAATGGAAAACTTAAGTTTTCCAGTGTTAACACTGGAATCCAACATGGATGAAAAATAGCTGAAACATTTATGTTTCTAGTTTCGGCAATTATTGGTTTAAATTACGACTCGCATATCGCACCATCGGTGGAACAAAGGCACAAGTAACAAAAAATCTGAAAATGAGTTAAGTATGCCAAGCATAAAAACTCGATATTATTCTACAAAAATCATAAAAGTCTCTAGTGAAAAATTACAAAACGTTCAGTTGGTTGTGCCCTTGTTCCACCGATGATGCGATATGTTACTAATAGCGTTTAAACCAGTTGAGGAATTAAGCATATTTTGCAGTTTTGGAAACCGCTTGGTTTAGTTCAGTTATTTTCCACGCGCATTTAATTTCTTCCTCTTTTCTGGCTACTATCCCAATTTATTTGGGGTCAGCCCTCCTAGTACTTCTGCGCCACACCGTCCGGTTGTGGGTTGTGTTTTGTTGTGTTGCTCGCTAGCATGTCATTTTTTACTGTTCGTAGTCAAGTTATTAGAGGTCGTCCACGCCCTCTTTTTCTATCTTCTATATTCGTAACTCTTTTAGTCAATGATCATCACCTCGTCTCATCACATGTCCGCACCAGCGCAAGCGGTTTTCAGTAAGTTTTTTTTTAAGTACAGACGCCAGCACATCAAGCTACTACAATCTGTCAAATTTCTTTAATAGAATAGAATAGAATAGTTCTTTATTTGCACAGAAAGTAGGTACAAGTTACAGATATAGATTAAGAAGGTTCAAAATTGATTGTGAAAATTTTACAGTTTCGGGTAGCTTGATGTGCTGGCGTCTGTACCAAGGATATATTCGTTTTTTATTTTCACCATTTTACCGAAACTACACGAAACCAGCGTAGTATCTTCAGCTCTGTAGTGCGCATTTTCTCTTCATCCATCTTTCTCAACGTCCAGCCCTCAGATTCATAATTTATAGGGCTGGGTTCCACGTGCATTTTACATTTCCATAAAATTATGTAGTCGATACGAAAGAAAAATATCTCTATGTATTTTACTGTGTGTACATAAATAATAAAATAAATAAATAAAAAGAAGATCTTTGTCTTCATTAGTATGTCCATGGGTCATTTTCACAAAAAGTGTACACTGTTTTAAATGTGTCGAAATTTAATATTTTGTTGTAATTCGTTTATTTTCATTAAATTTACAATCGCTATTCTTTTCACTATAGGAAAATAATAATAAAACCTCTTATTCTTTATTAATTAGTGAAATATAGGTAATTTATTGTCCTTGGGGAACAAAATTTCTTCCATTCCGCAACTATAAACTTTCGGTTATAGGAATAAAATAAAACACACTTGGATTTAATCAACTTGTATTATTTGTTAATAATGTTTTGTACTTCAATGCAAAATAAATAAAAAATAAAATCAATAATAAAAAACACACTTTTTTATGAATGTAATGTCCATTACGTTACTCTTTGGACGAAATAAGTTTAATACTTTTTGGTATGTTACTCAATTAGAACACAATATAGGAACTCTTTTTAATTATATTAATGAAATTATTAGCCTCCAAATTATCAAAATCTGATTACAATCAGATGGCATTTCGTTCTAAAAATAATATTTAAATAAAAATATAAAATAGGACAGTCACGGAATTGACTGTTCCAGTAACGGAATAGAATTATAATGTACCATCTTCCTAAGAATTCCATTCCGAAACTTTTTAGTTCCAATTCTACGTTACCTGCGTTTTGGTTACGGAACGGAAGTATCGGAAGTCTACCTTTGCACATTTTTGTTTCATTTATCTTTAAATAACACATCCGATCAACAAGCTTGGTATCAAATTCGGTTCACTGAAAGTTTATAAAGATATCAAAATAATTTGCAAGAAATAAACTTGTAAACTTACTTTGAAATTGGTTGCGGTTGTGGAATATCAAAAACGGACCGTTACTGAGGTGCGTACTCGTCGTCCGCTAGTCGCCGTCAAAATGGACGAATCATTGTGAGAATCTAATGACAGCTCTTTACAAATGTTGCCAATAGACAAAAAATATGCATAAACGGTTGCTTTGTTGGCGATCTTTCGTAAAAAATGAGGTTTCGGAAGGGAATTTTCCACTTTAGCTAATTTATGTCCTCACATAGATATAATTATTTAAATATTGTGTGTAATGTTACACTGTTTCTGCAATTATAAAACAAATCATAAATAACTATACTTTCCGACAAATCAATCACATATATAAATAAGTCAACAAAATATATTAAAAGTTATTTTATTTTAATGAAATTGGTAGTAGGACAGCGCTAAAATAGACATCTTCTATAAGAATTTTTGAAAATTAAGGTAATATGAATGTGTTTTTAAGTAGCGACAATATATAATATTGTTAAAAACTGACCACAGATCCTTATTTTTAGTGTAGTTTTTCTTGAACGTGGATATTATTTGTTAAATATTTAACGAAAGTTGTGGGACACGCCGAAAACACGAATGTACAATTTTTGTGAAAATGACCCCCATTTCTGTTTTTTAAACATGCTTTTAAGCTTCACTAACTATGTAACAAAATCTTAGAAGTCAATTTTAACCTACTTCTAACTGTCGCATCGAAATGAAACTTTGTATGTATATGTAGTTCGAATGACAAAACTATAATTTGGTATCCTGGAGCTGATCTAATGATGGAGCCAGGTGGATAGTGGAACTCTTCAGTGGCTACTAGTAAACCCTTTGAGTTTGGGCTCATGTCATATGTCATATGTGCAATGTCATATTGTTTTGACGAGTCCAATAGATTGGGCTTGGTAACGAGGGTCTGGTGATGGAGCTAGGAGATGAATAGTGGAACTCTTCAGCGTGTTTTTTAGTTTCATTAAACTACATATTTATTTCATTTTAGTTTAGTAATCTAAAATAACATCACGGCTGTTACTGTGTTTCGCCAAAGGGTTAGGCAGAGTATGTATTGTACAGATGCCAGCACATCAAGCTACCCGAAACTGTCAAATTTTCCCAATCAACTTTGAACCCTTATACTTTAGCGATAAAGTTGAAAATCTATTAAAGAAATTTGACAGATTGTAGTAGCTTGATGTGCTAGCGTCTATACAACCCATTTTGTCAGGTATGTGTAAGCCCCATGTAATACCATTGCCATCCACGCCTAGTTGATGGCAATAGGCTCGCTTTAGATCAAATCCAGACTCATGGCTGAGAAATTCTGGAATAGAAAACCCCAATAATATTTTGCTTGACCTAGAAATCGAACCTGGTATCATCAGCAGTAGCGCTTCCGACCTTATACCTAACCAACGTGGCATTTAAAACCTTACCTGCAATCCATACCCCTGATGTATGCTGGCGTTCAGGCAGTTCTTCAAGGCTTCGGCAGTTGACTCCCCACCGTCTGCGTGACTGGTGTTCATGCCACAGTGCTGGGAGCCACACACTCCTCGATGCAGTTTCGAATGCTCGTAGTTCGTGTAAGAAATTGATGAGAAATTCTAGACAAAAAAAAAGGAGAATAAGACACTTGATCAAGTAGACAGGCGCACTCTAAGAAAACAGTTTTTTTCTATGATTGTCATAGTTGTTTTGTCTTGTGCAGATATATTGGTTCTGACAGCATTACAAACACCATCCCCATACTATAAGCTTAATTTTTATTAAACCTTAATCTCAAAAGGTATCATGACAGATACATCATTATGAATAACTTTTACTATAAGTTGAACTCAATAACAAAATATCCATCATGACCCCTTTTGAGGTTTAGGGAAAACAAAAACTAAGAAGGAGGAGGAGCTTGTGGCCAAGTAATAATAGCCGCATGGATCGCGGTTGCGTGAGCGGTTGGTCCGTGGATGGGTGACCATATTTACATACCAAGACCCCTCCGTGCCTCGGCAAGCACGATAAGCCGTTGGTCCCGGCTGTTATTCGTAAATCTTTGACAGTCGTTACGGGACATCAGAAGCCCGAAAGTCTGACAACCAGTCTTACCAAGGGGTATCGTATTACCAAGTAACTAGGTTGGTTGATATTCAGCTGCATCCAGTTTGACTGGAAGCCGACCCCAACATGGTTGGGAAAAGGCTAGGCAGATGATGAATCTGTTTTCTCACTCTAATTTACGGAAATACTTGTTTGGTGCTGGTTCCGTACCGATACTGATTAGAAATACCAATAGTACATGTACTACGTCTGGTACCGGTATCACACTAGGGCCAATGGCACCGGTTCCCAAATATACTGGTATTTCAAACCCTGGTAACAGTTTATTTATAGTAACAGAATCTCAAAAAACTTGTTCATGCTAGGTAACACTAAAAATTTCGTCGCAGTTTGATCAAAAACGTTTACTTAAACACAGATTTCTGAAATGCCTAACCGCTAAGATTGCTTGCTCTTTGTACTAAATTGCTACCGAACTTGGATAAAATAGTACAGAAGGTCGGTTCCATACAACGAGCGAAAGCAAACGCGCGCACACATAGAAGCATACGTGCGGCTGATCTCAAACAAATGCCAGTCGCAAATGCTCTTGCACTGGCTGAATAGTCACGAGCATTAGGTATATTACTATGAACAGCGCTGCAATAATATCAGAGGGGCAATTCTCGTGACTTTAAGAACGTCCACAGTCTGATCTCAGTCTCAATCTGTCAAAAATACAGAATTTCCCCTACATTTTGACAAGTTTTTGACATTTGTTTGTCGCCGAGATGAGATTGCGACTAGATTTTGAAAGTTTTAAATTACGAGAATTGGCCTTCTGATTGCATCAATCGTCATGACGGCAAATATACAGGATGTTATACATACAGGTTTTTTAATAATCGGTGAAATAGTACAAGGCAGGGGTGTTGCACGCGCGCCTCAAAGAGATGTCAGCATAAAAGAAGGGGCCCGTTAGGGCCGAAGCCTGCCGGGGTAGCGGGATTGTCCGAAAGGGTTACCGCTACCCCGGAACATAAAGGGCTAAGGAAGGAACACGGGTGGGTTTTAGTCAGTTGTGTCTGACACTCCCTTCCGCTCCACCCAGAGCGGGAGGGGTCACTTGATGATTTCCCATCCATAAAAATGGGGGGTTCAGAATCATGTACTGAATCCATGGTAACAGGCTGCACGTCGCCCCTGCCAGCCTGTATATTTCCCGTCATATAAGAATGGATGACTCATGCAGTCAAATATTATTGCCGAGCTGTTCATAGTAATATGCTTGTGACTGTCGTTAAGCGTGTCTATGTGTGCATGCGTTTTCACCCATTGTATGGAGCTGACCTTCTGTAGTATTCTTTGCTTTAGAGAGATGAACATCAGTGCTTTAACGACAGTTAAACTTTAAGGTCTTAAACAGATACCACAACACGTAGCACTTATTTTGTTTGTTCAGGTCGCTTCCATTGCTCAGTAGGTAGACTTGTAAACATTGCCTTGACACAGAAATTGTGTTTCATATTTTATCTTTTTGCTCGATTTGTTTGTTGGTAACTTGAATTATGAGTTAACATGTATCACATAGCATCACATATTAACCTATAATGTTCCCGTTGCTGGGACACAGGCCTTCTTTCTGTGAGAGGGAGTTGGTCATAATCCACTGCGTGGTTCTCGGACATGCCAGTTTCCTCACGATGTTTTTTTCTTCACCGTTTGGACAACAGTGGTGATGAAATAATTTACTTAAAGTAAAGCGCCTGTCTGGGGTCAAATCTAGGACCTACAACTACAACTCGTAAGTTTCGACCGTTACCACTAGACCACCACTGCTCTTATTGAATATTACGCGACGTTAACTCTGCGTGCTCATGTTTTCAATTGAAATTATTCGGCCCTATGTGCCATAGATAATTGCAGCCGTACACGTTATAATGTTGGAAAAACTACCAATAGCTTTTTAAGAACAATCGGAAATGTTTTATGGTCTAACGTTGGGTTTTAGGGCGAATTCCACTAAAGCAACTAAACGCGTGCAGCACATCTAAACCGCATTCAATAGCATTGTTGTGGAACTCTTGAACGCGGTTTAGAAGTGCTGATCGCCTCCGGATGCATTGGTAAAATTCGTCCGTAGGACACTCATGGCCATGTTTGCCGAAGGATCAACGGCCAGTGGAGCAAACGCGTCCTGGAGTGAAGACCACGTATCGGCAAACGTAGTGTAGGACGCCCCCCAGCTAGATAGACCGACGACCTTAAAAAGGTGACTGGGACAGACTGGATGCGGAAGGCGGAGGACAGGGTGTTGTGGCGCAGCCTGGGAGTGGCCTATGTCCAGCAGAGGACTGCGATAGGCTGAGTTGATTAACATACCTTAATAAACTGATACAATGGCGTATCATCTTCCAGAATCACCAGGTCTACAATGCAGTAGACGGCATCAGGTTTCTTCAGACACAGGTCGAAGTCATCCAGATCTGACAGCGCAGGCATGGAGTGGTAGTCCAATATCGACTCCGGTGGATCATCTGGTATAGCAAAATGATAATAGATTATTATCTTAAAAGTCAAAATTAAACGATTGTATGATCTGTTCCAAATATATCTTATCAAAATGTAAACAAATGGATCAGAAAACGTCACTGTGGATGCCAAATTGACGTGCTACTTAGAACTGGAGTGCTTTGATTTAATTATTTCAATAGTAAAACCCAAAATTTTAAATCACTTGAAAGATGTTTTTCATGTGACAATTGTCGTTATTTCAAACTAATTCCCTTGCGTAAGAATTTAACCTGAATAAGGTTTGTTTACACTTTCATCAGATACTATTCGAACTGACATAAGGGACAGATATTTTTTATTCGTGGAATAAAATTGACGTCTGACAGGTTTTGTATATAGAAGAACTGTCAAAAATTCAAAATTATTCCTCGGATAAAATTATCTGGCGTTGGAAAAATCAGCCCTAAGACTAATCAAAAGTTGTGATCCGGAACAAAAAACCAACAGGTGTTATATACCTTACGAGGAGAGTATTAAAAGGTTATTAGCTGCGGTGTAAAACATATACAGAGTGGAAAAGACTTCGACGCGCAACCTGTTACTATGTTTTCAGTACATGCACAGATGTAGATACACCTAGACAACGCAAGAGCAACTACTTCGCGTGCCAAAAATCGCACCAACTTACGTACGAAAATCGTAAGCCGCCACTTTCGCGCTCAGTCCTGTGTACTGCTGGCTGGGTGAGCGGGAGCGCTGGCACTAGGCCCCGGGTGTGGGGCGAGACGGGTGCCGCACGCGGCGGCGTATTTGAATCGATTTGATTTTCCCATCACTAAATAGTGCTTGTGACGTCATAGGAGGTAGTCAAAAATGGCACGCTTGGTTTTCAAACAGATCGTGATACTTGCGTTCATCTGCTTAGCCTTTTCCCAACTATGTTGGGGTCGCCTTCCAGTCTAACCGGATGCAGCTGAATACCAGCATTTTACATGAAGCGATTGCCTATCTGACCTTCACAACCCAGTTACGGTGTAATACGAAACCCCTTGGTAAGACTGGTTGTCAGACTTTAGGGCATCTGACGACCCGTAAAGCCTGCCAAAGATCCACGAATGCCAGCCGGGACCAACTGCTTAACGTGCTTTCCGAGACACGGAGGGTTCTTGATATGTAAAGATTGTCACCCATCCAAGGACCAACCGCGGCAAGCGTAGCTTAACCTGATCGACCGACCCGCGTGGCTGTTATTACTTAGCCACAAGCCCCTCAAAAGCCACATAAGCCACATATTTTGACAGACTTTTAGTATAAATACCGAAGCTGTATCGCGTTTCAATGGAATAACAGCAATCGCAATTCAAGCAATCTTTTTAAAAGTATTTTTCAGTTTCACAAACCTAAAAATGTACTCGCCATTAGAAATCTTTATAGGAACCATTTCTGATATTTTAGGAAAAATGTCTTCAATATATTTTTCGATGTGTGTATTTGAAACTACGGTGCTTAGAAAATATTCCTACTGCATTTTGGTTCTATAAAAATAAGGCATGTATTTCGAACATGTAATATTGGAATGAAGTTCTTTGAGGTAGTAGACGTAGTAACTATTCAGTAATCTGTGGTAGGAGTACTATAACTGTAACTTGTAGAAATTATCACGTAATAAAAAAGCGTTATTATTTGTTTCTCCATGCAACTTTCACTGCATCTCATGGTTTTCGAGAGTGCTGAAGCCATAGTGAGGTAAAAATGAAAATACAACAACAACTATAGTTATTAAAGCTTCTAAAAACTTAAACTAGATGGCTCTGTATTAAAAACGCGTATTAAAGCATTTTTTTTAGATGTCCAAATGCTGTTTGAAGCCGTCATGTGTTCCTTTTAGGGCTCTGTACGTCCGAATGAAAAACGGAACCCTTATAGGATCACTCGTGTGTCTGTTGGTCTGCCCGTCTGTTACAACCATTTTGCTCCGAATCTAATGGACCGATTAAGTTAAAATTTAGTAAGTACACAATATGAATTTCTGTGACTCCAACATGGACGTGTAATGTCACTTTTTTGAGATAAATCAGTTTTTTTTTTAAGTTAAGTACTTCTAATTTTTTTCCGTGTGACATATCAAATGTGGCTTATACTTCTACAAATTTGGGTTTCAAATATATTTTTTATAATTTAAAAATAATTTGGTTAGGTTAGTCTTAAAGCTATTTAGTAAAAATATGAAACTGAGTTTTTAGTTTTGCCGGGGTTTCTTGTTGATCTTTTCTTACACCGATTTTTTACATATTTTTTTTGTTATTAAGGACCTTTGTCACAATACTGACTATGTCGCTCCATCATAGCACAGATAATAATCATAGCCAGTATGGATTTATACATTTTATTCTGTCAATGTCCATTATATCATTTTGTTTCAATAATTTTGCAAGTACAAATTGTTTGGGAATCTTTTCCTTAGAGGTTACGGTAACTTATATTGGTGGTTCAACAGACACAGCCTCGTTAATATGTTTTGTCTTCTTCTTAGAATTCTTCGCTATAGTTTGCCAACCTTCTTCATTATCCTCGGGTCTTTGTCGTTTCCCTACTGATGTTATTGTATCCATTTCTATTTCGTTATCATCTAAAATATCAGTGTCACGAGAGTGTGTTACGTCATAATTCTCATCGTGATTTTGATCATTATTCATTAAACATAAAGTTCATAATTGCCTAACAGCACACGCGACGCGATACCAGACAGCGCGAGCGCGAGCCGGCAGACAAACAGGTTATTCTGTTTGTCACCGAATGTGATTACGAACTGCTCCACCGATTTAAGAGCAACCTTTAACCCCTTAATACTTATCTTATTTTAACACCGCCTATTATTAATGATCATTTATGGGAGGGTATTTTGTAAATAATTCGAAGTTTTGTTTTAAAGAACCTTAACAATCCTCAAACGAAATAACGGCTTATTGCTAACACTTTTGAATAATATTACTTTTTCTATCGAGTAAAGTTGTCGACAACAAATTAACTTTGTGTGACTCACCTACAGGAAAAACAATATTGTTTAAAAGTGACGATTCGCGTTTCGGGCGATTAAATTCCTGCGAATCGACGAATAAGCCAAAATAGCAGGCAAGCATTCTACCTTTCATCAATTGAAAACGTATTTTTCAGTGAAACTCAGGTTTGTCATAAAGCTTAGTTGAGCATTTCTCAAAATTTTTGACCGTAGTTTTCACTAATTTCCAAGTAACAAAATAAGAACTTTTATTTCTACCTTAACTAATATTTTACAGGTTTTTTGTATAAAAACTCTACTTTTAGCTAGCTGTATATGTCCTAAATATACATATATTAGAAAACCATAATATGTAAAAAATATGTCCTAAATATACATATATTAGAAAACCTGTAAATTATTAGTTAAGGTCGAAATAAAAGTTCTTATTTTGTTACTTGGAAATTAGTGAAAACTACGGTCAAAAATTTTGAGAAATGCTCAGTTGTAGTACCTTTTACACTTTCCCACGCAGCCTTACGGAAATCTTTAATACAAAACATTGGTTGTCTGTAAATTCGTTTTACGGATGATAATTTTACGTGATAACATCGTAAGAAAACATCCGATCGTGCCTCTCTATCGCTTGTTCCGCGCTCTCGCTTGCACACTCGGCTCAGGCGGAACGTGACAATGAGTCATGCTTTTTTGTCCGCGCAACCGGCGTTCATTGATTTATAAGACGTTATCACGTCAAAAATTCTAACTAATATTATAAATAAATTCAAAAGTAAGTTTCTTTGTTTGTTTCTAACATTTTCAGGCCTAAACTACTGAACCGATCATCACGAAATTTTGCATATACGTTGTCAAGGGCACAGAAAACCGGGTTTCACCATTGCGAGGATCGCCCAGAGGACACGGTGGAGCATACGGTTGAGGTCTGCCCCGCTTGGGCGGAGCACCGCCGTGTCCTCGTAGAGGCGATCGGCAACGGCGGCGACCTCTCGCGTCCGGCCCTGGTTCAAGCCATGGTCCGGGGCGAGAGGAAGTGGGAGGCGGTCACCTCCTTCTGCGAAGCAGTCATGCTAGCGAAGGAGGTGGCGGGACCGCTCAGAGAGAGAGCCTCACGCCTCAGCCGCCGCGGGAGACGCTACGGGCGTCGGGAGCCGCGTGACGACTCCCGGCCATCGTAGGCGCGGGCCTGCGGACGGAGAGTAATGGGTAGCTCTCCGTCCGATCAGGACCAGGCCCGTGCCGGACGGCGCGTATGTGTTCCACGCGCACCTCAAAGAGATGTCAGCATAAAGGAAGGGGCCCGCCAGGGCCGAAGCCTGCCGGGCTAGCGGGATCGTCCGAAAGGGTTACCGCTGCCCCGGAACATAAAGGGCTAAGGAAGGAACACGGGTGGGTTTTAGTCAGTAAGAGTCTGACACTCCCTTCCGCTCCACCCAGAGCGGGAGGAGTCATTAGATGATTTGCCATCCACAAAAAAAAAAAAAAAAAGGGCACAGAAACGGACAGAACGACACACAAGAATTGCTTTAGGTCGTTTCTAATTATATAATTAAATGATGATTCGAAAGACACATAGCACACGTGTCTTTAGAATCATGATTTAATTATATTATTAGAAAATTTAGTAGTGTGTTAAGATTTTTTTTTTAATATATTTAAGTGATACATATTGTACAAAAGCTAGTATTATTATAACCCACTTACTAAAAAACGTATTATATTAGATGAATAGTTACACACCGATTTCTCTCTTTCAGTCGTCAGTAAATTGACTTTCAAAAGAAGAAGACAAACAGCAGGGTTAGTCTAAGACTGCTGATTTGTATAGATTCCATAATATTCATGAAAAAACTGACTGCAGGTGGCCCCTCAGGCAAGATTAGTACTCTAGGGTTAATATACTCGTTTTTAGTAAAACGAGTTATGAATAAACTTTAGAGTAATAATAATTATGAAGATAGCGGCTACATTATAAAAGGCATCACTGAGTCGTACCCAGTTTAAAATCGAGAGCCGCAAGGGCAACAAACAAGTTTAAACGAGGAAAATAAACTTGGAACAAAAATACCACAAGTTACGTGGGAACATCTCGTGAAATATTGTGTAATAACAGTGCAGCGTTGACAAATCCTGGACTTTAAAATGTTTATAACACTATGCATCCTTGTGCTGGCGGGAGGAGCTTACTGCGATGGTGACTTAGATGCATTGATTGACCAGATCTTTGGACCAACGGCCACTCAAGACAAGGACAATACTCAAGCTTCTACGGGGCCATCAATCACGACTAATATAGAAAATTCCGAAGGTAACAAGTCATGCGCCCTACCTGATGGTCAGAAAGGCGAATGCGTTAGTTACTACCTCTGTGAGCCAGAGAAAGCCGAAAATGATGGAGTAATAGATATTGCCTTTGGTAGTGATTCTGAGAGTTCATGCCCTTCGTACCTTGACGTGTGCTGTCCAGTATCTAGGAAGATTCCTCGTGACTAGCTTAGTTAACCTGATCTATCTCACTCTAACCTGTACGGTACGTGTACAGTCGCAACTTGTAAACGATCCTCTATAAAAATATGTACTTACTCATTTTATTCTTTTATAGCACTCTGTGACCTACACCCGCAGTTAAGTCACGCTTTACTGTGACTTAAGTAGTTAATTTTTACACAGAAAAGCGTGACTAGTGCGGGTTTAGATCACACGAGCCATAAAATAGTATACGATACGTGTGAAAAGTAGTTTATTAATACACCGCCGCCGCGCCGCTGTGCAATAATGGCCTACTAAGTCACACGTATCGTAATGTACTATTAGCACTCATGGTAATGTCTAACATTAAAATAAATGTATAATCTAAAAAAAAATATGTTTAAAAAAAAAGGAATGCAGGCGGCCCCTTATGCGATGATTAGTACTCCATTTCTTGTAATAAGATTTATGAATAAATATTAGTGTAATCCTAACTTCCTAACTAATATTATAAATGCGAAAGTAAATTTGTTTGTTTTTTTGTTCACTTTTGGGTCGTGGGGCTTTCAGGACCGGGACCGCGGTCCCAGATTCCAGAAACGGACATAGGGTACCTTTCATCCCGAAAAAAAGTGCTGTTCTCGAAGAAAACAACAATAACGTTATTATGATAATAGATGGCGCCACGTGTATTGTTGTTTTCCTCGGGAGCAGCACGTTTTTTCGAGATGAAAGGTACCCTATGTCCGTTTCTGTACACCTGACAACGTATTTGCAAAATTTCAGGTTCAGTGGTCTAGGTTTGAAAAGGTAAAAAGCAAACAAACATACTTTTAGTTACGATAGGATTACACGCGGACGAAGTCGCGGGCAGCAGCTAGTAATAATACCTATAAAGATGGTGGTTGTATTATAAAAAGCATTGCTGAGCCGTGTCCAGTATAAGATCGAGAGCCACAAGAGCAAACAAACAAGTGTAAACAAGGAAAATATACATCTAACTAAAATATAACAAACTCGAAATCGCAAAAAAATAATTAGATGTTCCCTACATTTATATCCGTATAACTCGTCAAAATGTAGGGAACAGCTGATTTTTTTTTCGCTATTTCTGGTTTGGTTCCATAGTAAAAATTGTTTGTTATCATGAGTACAATCACGTGTTTAAGTATCGGTCACTAATTACCAGTCACCCTATATATAAAATTCAAAGTCCTGACTGACTGATATATCAACGCAGAGCCTAAACCCAGCGGTTTTGTCAGACTTTCGGGCTTAGGATTACCCGTAACGACTGTCAAAGATCCACGAATGACAACCGGGGCCAACGGCTTAACGTACTTTCCGAGGCGGCACGGAGGAATCTCGGTATGTAAAGGCTTGAGACAAACAATCTTATAATAAATCTAAAAAAAACAAAAATTATGCATTTTTACCAAAGAATACGGAATGATGACATAAATGTAAGTTATAATGGTCAAAATGTCGACACGACATGTGTAGCAAAATTTCTTGGAGTTTTAATTGACAGTAACTTAACATGGAAACCGCAGGCCGATGAGGTTTGTAAAAAATTAAGCCAGTTAGCATATGTAATATTCAATCTGTCACAGAAAGTCAGTAAAGAAACACTTCTGGCAGCCTATCATGGGTTAGTTGCATCAGTATTAAGGTTTGGTATCATCTTTTGGGGCAACTGCACCGAAAGGGAGGAGATTTTTAAGGCTCAGAAACGGTGTATACGATCTATGTCAAGACTTAAGTCAACAGACAGTTGTGAACCTATGTTTTGATCTCTGAGGATACTAACTTTTCCTTGTTTGTACATATTGGAGGTGGCAATTTTTGTGAAAACTAATTTAAAATTATTTCCGTCTCTCACTGATAAAAGAACACGTACAGGCCAGTTGAGATCCCAATATAAAAACTTATTACACACAGCTAATTACAAAACAGCACTGCTCAAAAAAAGTATAATGTCAATGGGACCCTGTTATTTACAATAAAATACCGCATAGTTTTAAGGAGTATTCGGTTCACATTTTTAAATCTAAGTTAACAGCACTGCCTTTAAAAAAATGTTATTATTCAGTGAAGGACTTTTTGAATGATTTGACTTTAGATAACGAATGACTGAAATTTATTCATTACATATTTGACATCTATACATATAATAAAATCGTAGGAAAGTCAAAACTGTACATTGAATATTTTTTAAAAAGAATACTTGGGGCGTGATCTACAATCGATTTCGAAGCCGAAAATATAGTTTTTAGAATTTTTGTCTGTTTGTCTGATTGTCTGTATGTATGTCCGGGCTAATCTCAAAAAGTGCTGCATGGATTTACATCAAATTTTGCATGAATATTACTAAGAGGTCGGGTCAACATATAGGCTACATATTATCACGCTATCACCTACGGGGGAGGAGCTGTGAATCTTTATTTTTCTTACGCATTCTGTGACAGCGTGTAATCTAACGACGCATATTTAAATGTTGTTTTTGAGTAAGCCATGCTATTATCTAGCTTCACACTATAAAAACTACGCCATTTAAGTAACTTGGGCAGAGAAACATAGTTTAATTAATGTTAGTAGTACAAAGAAAATTTAGAAGCAGCGCCATCTATGAGATTTCATAAAAATCAAATCAAGTTACATGTTAACAATTTTTGGAAATTAATAATTTAAATTTGATCATGTTGGCGAGGTTAGTAGTTAGTTATTCTTAAAATTCATAGATGGTAATGTGCATTTTCTTCATAAAAGTTGTATCGTATAGTTCGTTTTGACAAATTCAAGGTCCAACAAAACCCTCAAAATCTTGAGCAGAGTTGAGGAAGACAATAAAAAAAAAATGCGGTGTTAAGTATTACAAAAAAGTTATGTTCATTGATGATGATCATTTCTTCATCAATTTCATGTTGTTAGTACAAAATAAACATTGACTGTTAATACTTTTGTTCGGTATTTATCTGTGTGATTATTGCTTGGTAATTAATATATTTTCATGTCGTATGCCTAATTATAAACTTAAATGTGATGTAAAACGTCACCTTCTCGACGGTGACCAAAATTGGGATGACACCCTCGCGGAGGCGAGCGTCAGTGACAGTCCCAGCCGCATGCGTCATCTGTTCGCCGTCATCTTGGTGTTTTGCGGAGTCGCGAACCCGGTAGCTTTGTGGGAGAAGTATCGCCATCATCTGTCTGAAGATTTTCTACGAGCTTTGAGGCGTGCTACTGGAGACGAAGTCGAAGTAACTGATGAACGCGTGCTGAACACCTGTCTCAGTTCACTTCAAGATGTGGTAATTTCTATCGGCGGCAATCCACTGATCGAATATGGGTTACCAGCTCCCCAATCATCACCGCATCAAGACCGTGGAAATCGGGAGTATAACGCAGAGACAAATTACGATCCGGGCGAAATGAACACCATACGAAATGACCATTTCGCTTTGTTCTTTTCAGAGCAAAAACAAATTTATGACACCGTCCTTGAAAGCATTGGGCAAAACCAGGGTAAAATGTTTTTCTTGGATGCTCCTGGTGGAACAGGAAAAACATTTGTTACCACTGGCATACTTGCAGAGGTCAGTAGGTAAGGGAAAATTGCTATTGCTGTAGCGTCGTCGGGAATCGCTGCCACACTGCTTCCGAGTGGCAAGACAGCACATGCCATGTTTAAAATTCCCATCGATTTAGAGAGCGCCGAAACGCCTGTTTGTGGTGTGTCACGTAACAGCGACAAGGGACACGTGCTCAAGGATTGCTCTCTGATCGTATGGGATGAGTGTACGATGGCCAATAGGAAGGCAGTTGAGGCCGTGGACAGAATCCTGCAGGACATGTGCAGGAACGAACATTTGATGGATTTTGTCACAGTTCTGTTCAGTGGCGATTTCCGGCAAAAGCTTCCCGTGGTGACGCGGGAATCGAGGGCTGACGAGGTGAATGCGTCGTTGAAACGATCTACGTTGTGGTCACGAGTTCGTACGCTGCGTTTGACCATTAATATGAGAGCTCGACTCGGCGGCAATGCACGTGCTCAAGAATTCTTCGATGTCCTTCTAAGTCTTGGCGAAGGCACTCTACCAGAAGTGAGAGATGGACAGGTGGTGCTTTCAGAGTCTCTCGGTAGAGTGGTATCCAGCTTAGAAGAACTCATTCGCTGTGTGTACATCAGTCGTATACCGCACCAGCAGAATTCTTGGGTGTGTGAGCGGGCCATTTTGACGCCCAAAAATGATCAGGCTGCAGCAATTAACGAATGCATTCTCTCGGAAGTTGAGGGGAATGAAGTGGTCTACACCTCGATAAACACTGTTATCGAGCAAGATGACGCCACACATTATCCCGTGGGATTTCTGAACTCCCTGTCAGCAAGTTGACTTCCAGCGCATACCATCAAGCTAAAGGTCGGCCCGATTATGCTTCTTCGGAACCTATCTCCTCCGAAGTTTTGTAACGGGACCCGCCTTAAAGTCATCTCGCTCCACAGACACACCATTGAGGCGGAAATTCTTACGGGTTATGGCGTCGGCGAGGCAGTATTTATACCACGCATTCCCCTCATACCTCATAACTTCCCGTTCCAGTTCAAGCGCGTACAGTTCCCCGTGAGTGTTTGCTTCGCGATGACCATCAATAAGTCGCAGGGGCAGACACTGAGGGCAGCGGGTGTCGACCTCAGGACGATTTGTTTCTCACACGGGCAATTGTACGTCGCTTGCTCCCGCGTCACCAGTCCTGACTCTCTTTACATTTTGGCTCCTGGCAGCATAACTACCAACGTAGTTTATAGGAAAGTGTTGTAAGGTATGATACCTTTGCACGTATTTTTGCTCTTTTGTGTCCTGGAATGTATTCCTGCATTATTTTCTCTATTTCCTTAAGTCACATCTTATGACTGAACTTAGTAGGATTCCCATATAACTCTCTTCACTTGATTCACTTGCAAAAAAAACTTATATTTTAATGCTATTTTAAAAGTTGTTTACTTATAATGCTATAGCGACACTGGCATCTTAGGTATTTTTGGTGCTGTAGAGCCTTCACGCAGACGACGTCGCGGGCAGCAGCTAGTACATTAATAATTTTGTAACTTGTAATTTTGTGACTGAATATTTGTTATTTTTTTTTTTTTATATTGTTGACAATTTTAATTTTTCTATTTTATCTATTACCTATTGTAACTGATTTTAATTGCTGACATTTCTCATTTTAACATTTTATCAATTATTGTATAATTTGCACGCCGTAAGGTAAAATGTAGCTGATCTCATAATTTTACCTATGTCCATCTTATACTGTACCTACATTTAGAGCTAATAAAATTCTCAAAGATGGTCACCCATCCACAGACCAACTGCGGCAAGCGTAGCTTAACCTGTTGGATAGACCTGTGCAGCTTTTATTATTTAGCCACGGACCCCTCAATTTCCCTGAATTCTCATAACATAACATCACGACTGTAATACCCATAGCGACCTACAGTACATTTCACCATGTAGAAGGGGGCGAACCTATTGCCACCAACCGGTCACAAGTTCAGACTTCGGGATGCTACTGAGAATTCCTAATGGACAAACCCAGCGGTAGCGATTGGGTTTTTCCAACCAAACAAGTCAGTCAAGCCATGCCATGTATAAATTAAGTATTTAAAAATAAATAATACTAGTAATATAAGGTTTTACCGTATCGCTGAGTGGCATCCAGTTTGTGTTTAAACTTGACCTATGCACGACGCGACGAACGAACTGGTCTAACGAGGATAATAAGTTCCAAAAATACAAAACAACCAACTAATAGAGAACATTTTGTGATAGTTTTAGTGAAAATTTGTGATATAACAGAGCAACAGTGCGTTAATATGTTGAAAACACTAACCATACTCCTGCTGGTGGCTTTAGTTCATTGCCAGAGCAATGAAGACTTTATTGCAAAGGTGGCCCAGATGTACGGCCCGAAACAACCGGTTGCTACCAATCGTGGTGTTCAAACTCAAAGGCGGAACCCAATCGTTCCTCCAATCCAAACTGCATCAACTTGGGACGAAATTCCTCCTAATCGTCCTCTTCAACCTCTATCTAAACCTGGTCAACGTGAAGGATGCGGCTGGGCCAACCCTAACGGTGTCGATTTACAAAACCCAAATACTAACAACGAATATGTGAAATTTGGTGAGATTCCTTGGATGGTAGCTATACTCATAGTTGAGCCATTAAATGGTGGCAACCGACTCATGGTATACGTTGGAGGGGGTTCCCTAATCCATCCAAGCGTGGTTTTGACTGTAGCGCACTATGTCGTTGGTGGCAAAACTTTAAAGGTCCGGGCAGGAGAATGGGATACACAGACAACCACAGAGATCTATCCGTACCAAGAAAGGGGCGTAATTTCAGTTGAGACCCATAAGGATTTTATTGAAAAGAATTCCTTCTACGATATCGCGGTCCTCTTCCTAGATACACCAATGGAATTAGCTCCTAATGTAGGAGTAGCCTGTTTACCACCTGCTCGTATGCCTCAAAGAGAGAACACCCGGTGTATAGCTGCAGGCTGGGGTAAGGACAAATTCATCCAAGGACGGTACCAAGTTATACTAAAGAAGGTCGAGGTGCCTGTGGTAAGGCGTGATAACTGCCAGGCAGCTCTTCGGAGAACACGTCTTGGAAAACACTTCCAACTGCATTCTTCTTTCATGTGTGCTGGAGGGGAACTGGGCAAGGATACTTGTAAGGGAGACGGTGGTGCACCCTTATCTTGTCCTATTGACTACGAACAGGATCGTTACGTTCAAAGCGGTATCGTTGCTTGGGGCGTTGGCTGTGGAGATGATGGTACTCCGGGCGTATACGTTGATGTGTCTGTTCTAAGAGATTGGATCGATGACAAGGTTGCTGGTAAAGGTTATGACCCTAGGACTTATAGTTATTGAGTGTGTGTTTGAGGAGACTGTGGTTTGAAAAGTTGTGATGGACTGTGGAATTTTTGTTGAACTCCTTGCTAAATGTTAAAATAATAAAGATTTTTCTGGCAATGGATTAAAGCCAATTTTTTTTATTAGTTGGTTTTTATAAGATTAGTGATTCGCCTTTAAAACGTTAAATAAAATTTGAACAGCTTCTAATAATATGAACTGTAGTGCTATTCTGTAAAAATCTCACCGTGAAAACTTGGGTGAAGTGACCTTAAAGTGAGCTGTCAATAGTGTCAATCCCTAGCATTAGGTGGAATGACAGCTCACTTTAAGCTCACTTCACCTAAGTTATCACGGTGATCTTTTTACAGAATAGCACCGCTGGAAACGCTTTATGACGCAACCATGTGACATTCAGAATGTAAATAATTTTAATTTGGTATTTTCCTTGTATTGTCAATGGTAACACTGGAACATGAGCTGGCTTAGGGTAGCACGGAGTTTCAATAGAATAAGAGGTCAGCTTATACTGGTTTTGTTACCTCTGACGTGCAGCCTACTGTAAATTTCCAAAATTCAAAACTCATCAGCTAATTGTAAAAATACAGCTAAAAAATATATTTTAAAACGTGTTTTTATTAGGTGCTTTGTGTGAATATATCTTACGTGAGAATAACGTAAAAACCCAAATAACACTTTGCTCGATCTGGAAATAGAACCCAGGACAGAATAGAGTGCTAAGACAAGTGGTAAACCAACTTGTCATTTTTTTTATTCTTTCTTTGCATGTTTATCGTTAAAAAACAGGTAGTTTCCTTCTTAAACAAAACGCTATCAAAGCGTGTCTGTATGTCATCCTCATCACCGTCTAGTACGACTTTCAGCCAAATTGGTATATGTTTTTCCGTTCCTTATGTCAATCCAACACATTTTGTCATTTCCGTCATCATTATCGCCGATAGAATGTCACTTTTTCTAAGTCCTCAGGCCCTGTAGTTACACTTGCAACTCCTTGAGTAAAACAAAACGAATCGGAAGTTAAAGTAAGTCTATCTATATTTTAGTGAGGAATTAAGGCGTTCTACACACTAATTATTATTCTGGTCAGCAGAGCCGGGAGGCAAAATCAAATATATTATGTAGATAATTAGAGATATACCTACTTCATAATCAACCTATAATGTTCCCACTGATCACAGGCCTCCTCTCTTCGAGAGAGGGTGGGCTATAATCTACCACGCGGGCTCAGTGCGGGTTGGTAGATGTCACATGTCTTCGAATTTAAGGTTTTAGGACATGCCGGTTGCTTCACGATATTGCCTTCACCGTTTTGAGAGCAGTGGTGATGAAATTATTTACATAAAGTAAAGCACCTCTATGGGTTCAAAGCCACGACCTAACAACTCATCAACTGACAATAAACACTGCCAAATCGAATGTGTAAGGACCTCTGACTAAATAAGTAACACTTATGATTTCCAAACCAAAAAAAATATTACGTAGACAAGGGCCTTCCAAGTATTCAGCCAGTATATAACTACTGTTACCTGCACAATTATGTATCATCACTTATTTACGACAACATTAAGCCGATTATGTCAAAACAGTTGTCATTGTAAAATATATTTTTTTTATTTAAAGAATGGGATCATGGCAACATTTTTATCCTATGTAATGTAGTATGCCCCGAGGCAAGTATTCTTATGAAATTATTATAGTAAATATTGAAGAAATATTTTTAGTAGATAAGTAAATATCTATTGTAAAATATAAGACAAGGTTGAAATTAGTTAGTAGTCATGGTTGGTCATAAGTACACAATGACATGTTTTCTGAAAGGATTGGGGACATATTCCCATTGACCTTGCAATTGTGGTAAGTAATAACTTATCGTAATATTTTTGAGCAAAACGAATTAAGAATGTATGAATTGGTGAGCAAATACAAGCCTATTCCGTAAAAATACCACCGTACAAACTAAAGTGATGTGAGTGGTCAATTATAGTGTCAATTCCTAATGACAGCTCACTTTACCAAAGTATTCACGAGATTTTACAGAATACCACTTCTGGTCTCAAAGTGATTAAATCTATTCTTTACGTATCATCATCATCTGCCTAGTCTCTTCCCAACTATGTTGGGGTCGACTTCCAGTCTAACTGGATGCAGCTGAATACCAGTATTTTACATGGAGCGACTGCTTATCTGACCTCCACAACTTCCTTAAACAGTTCCCTTAGAGAATCGCGCCTGCGGAGATTAAATTTATATGGCTCTGATGGCTCTTTAATATACACTCAGATTTTCATAATACACTCAGATTCCATGCATTTTAAGCACATCATGAGAATTACATTACACGATTATGCAAATATCAATTCCATTTTCGGATCTGCATTTGTAGGATACATGTCATTACCATAGATTATTCATATTTTAATCTGTCGGTTGCTATGGAGAGACTTGACTGTTGATTGTCAAACGGATATAAGAAAAGTTTTATTTTAAGTTTCTTTTATTCTGTATTTATTATAATTCTAATGTTTACTCCTTCTGATTGTTTTACTTCTTTACCTTACTAAACTGGTGACCCCGAGCTGAACACTTTATATATAACAAAATGAGTGGTAGTGAGTCTGAGCATACCGCGTCTTCACAGCCGGCGAAGCACATTACACACAGGACGCGCCCAGTGAAGCCCGTTTCTATTGACCACGACATTTGTAACCGTGTGTCGTTGAAGTTACCACCATTTTGGCCAGAAGAGCCGGACATCTGGTTCGCTCAAATAGAAGCGCAGTTCCAGAATGCAGGGGTGACGAATGACGTCACCAAATTTAATTATGTGGTCGGTCACCTCGACCCCCAATTTTCAAAGGAGGTGAAGGACGTCATCATGTCCCCTCCTGCCACCGACCGATACGTGAAGCTGAAGACGGAATTAGTGAAGCGTCTCTCGGCCTCCCAGGAGCGGAAGGTGAAGCAGCTGCTGATGCACGAGGAGCTGGGAGACCGGAAACCGTCACAGTTCCTTCGCCATCTGCAGGGATTGGCAGGACCAACTGTGCCCGAGGACTTCGTGCGCACCATCTGGTGTAGCCGACTCCCCACCAGCATCCAGCCCCTCATGGCATCGCAGCCCCACAGCACCCTGGAGGCACTAGCTGAACTGGCTGACCGCGTCCAGGACATCGTCACACCGACAAGCCACATCGCTGCGACTTCAGCAGCAGAACCCTCGGTTAGTGTGATGGCAGCCGAGATCGCCGAGCTGAAGCGCGCCATGAAGGACCTGACCGTGCATCTGCGTGACAGCCGTTCGCGAAACCGCTCCCACAGCCGTGGTCGAGACGCGCGACGGCACTCACGCCATCGCTCATCAACCCGTTCGAGTTCCAGCTACCGGCAGCATCCTGTGTGCTGGTACCACGCGATGCATGGTGAGAAGGCGAAGCGCTGCATCAAGCCCTGCGACTACCGGCAGGGAAACGCCGCGGGCAGTCAGTAATGGCGACAAACGATTGCCCTCGTTCGACTGGTCGCCTGTTCGTCACGGATCGGAGCACCAAGACGCAGTTTCTGGTCGACACCGGCAGCGACCTCTGCGTCTACCCCCGTCGTTTGTTAAGTGACCGTCGTGTGTGTACGAACTACCAACTTGTGGCCGCGAATGGGACACCCATTAAGACATATGGTTTCGTTGAATTAAATTTAAATTTAGGACTCCGTAGAGACTTTAAGTGGCGTTTTGTGGTTGCCGAGGTAACCAAACCGATTATCGGTGTGGACTTTTTAAGTTTTTACTCGTTAGTCGTTGACTGTCGTAATCAACGACTAGTTGACAGTAACACAAATATTTACTCCATAGCATCGAATCATCCAGACTCATCTTTATACTCTGTAAAAATTTCTTCCGGTGATTCAAGGTACCACAAAATTTTAGACGAGTTTCCCGACATCACCCGACCCGCCGGTACTCTACGAACTACACCACACACAACCGTTCACCACATCCGCACCACCCCAGGTCCGCCAGTTTCATCTCAATTTCGGCGACTAGCGCCAGACAAATTGAAAATTGCTCAGCAGGAGTTCCAGCTGATGCTGGTCAATGGAACTGCTAGACCGTCGGAGAGTCCATGGGCATCACCACTGCACCTCGCCCCCAAAAAGGATAACGGTTGGAGGCCCTGTGGTGATTACAGGATGCTCAATGCACGGACCGTCCCTGACAGGTACCCGATTAGGCACATCCATGACTTTTCACACAGCATCTCTGGTTGCAAAATTTTCAGCAAAATTGACCTTGTGAAAGCCTATAATCAGATACCTGTCAGTCCGGACGACATTCCGAAGACGGCGATAACCACACCGTTTGGCCTATATGAATTCCCATATATGACGTTTGGTCTGCGTAACGCAGGCCAAACTTTTCAGCGTTTTGTGGACGGGATGACCAGAGGTTTGAACTTTTGCTACAGTTACTTGGATGACTTCTTAATCTTTTCAAGGTCACAGGCTGAGCACGAGGAGCACCTCCGCATTATCTTCGGCAGGATGAAGGAATTTGGTATGCTAGTCAACACGTCCAAGTGTGTTTTCGGTGTTCCCGAAATAACCTTCCTAGGTTACCACATCTCCGAGAAGGGCACCAAACCGCTTGACTCCAAGGTCGATGCCATCAACAACTTCCCGCCGCCCAAAGATGTCCGTCAGTTGCGCCGATTTCTGGGTATGATTAATTTTTACAGGCGATTTATACCCCACGCAGCTCAGATCCAGGCGCCGCTTCACAACCTCTTGATTGGCAATGTAAAGGGCTCGCAGCCTATATGTCTTGCGGAGAATACTTTGCAAGCATTTGAGGACTGCAAGGCAAGCTTAGCTAACGCTGCCTTAATAGCTCACCCCGATTGCAATGCCAAACTCGCGTTGGTTACTGATGCGTCGGATGCCGCAATTGGCGCCGTGTTACAGCAGCTTAGCGATGACGGCTGGCAGCCTTTAGCTTTCTTTTCCAGGAAGCTCAGCCCTTCGCAAACAAAGTATTCTCCCTATGACAGAGAACTGCTGGCCATTTACGAGGCCATCAAATACTTTCGCCACATGCTCGAGGCCAGACACTTCGTCGTGTACACGGACCACAAGCCGATTAGTTTCGCATTCCACGAGAGGAAGAAAAACTGCTCGCCTAGGCAATTCCGGTACTTAGACTTCATTTCCCAGTTCACCACCGACATAAGACACATTTCCGGCAAGGACAATGTCGTAGCCGACCCCTTATCTCGCGTGGAAGCGCTACAAGTACCGGTCAGCTTCGACACTCTCGCGGAATCGCAAACTTCGGATCCGGAGCTGTCCAAGCTACTCCAGGAAGGATCATCCTTGGTTCTGGAGAAGGTGCAGGTCCCAGGGGAGCGTACATCTGTGTACTGTGACGTCAGTACAACGCCCCCCAGACCATTTGTGCCTGTAATGCTGCGAAAGCAAGTCTTTGATAGCCTGCATTCCCTCAGCCACCCTGGTGTCTCAGCGTCTGCCAAATTAATCGCAGAGCGCTTCGTTTGGCCAGGCATTAGAAAGGATTGCAGAGAGTGGGCACGAGCTTGTCTTGAGTGTCAGCGGGCCAAAGTGAGCCGACACGTTTCTGCGCCATTAGGGTCGTATCACCTCCCACGTGCAAGGTTCACCACTGTCCACATTGACCTTGTGGGCCCGCTCCCAATTTCGCAAGGCTTTAGGTACTGTCTAACGGCAGTCGACCGTTTTACCAGGTGGCCGGAGGTCGTACCTATTGTCGACATAACTGCCGAGACAGTAGCTAAAGCGCTGCTATCCGGATGGATTGCCCGATTTGGCTGTCCCGCAGACATTATCACGGACAGGGGTCGACAGTTCGAGTCGGCCCTATTCGAACAATTGTCCAAATTGGCTGGTTTTCAGCACAAGCGGACAACAGCATACCATCCGTCATGTAATGGTACGGTGGAGCGATTTCACCGGCAACTCAAGGCGTCCATAATGTGTCATGCAAATGACAAATGGACAGAGTCTTTGCCGTGGGTATTGCTTGGTATACGGAGCGCATTCAAAAAGGATGTCCAAGCGTCTTCAGCCGAACTTGTATACGGCGAACCGCTAAGACTCCCGGGTGAATTTTTTACTCCTTGTGGCGATGGAACTACCGACGTCACAGATTTCACTGCGCGCATTCGTAAATTCGCTCAAAACCTGCAACCAACTCCAGCATCTCGTCACAGCAAGACCAGTATTTTCGTTTTTAAGGATCTGCAGACCACTGATCACGTGTTCCTTCGTGAAGACGCATTACGTGGCTCGCTACAACCAGCGTACACAGGTCCTCACAAAGTTCTGCATAGGGGAGACAAAGTCTTCAGATTATTTATCAAGGGCAGAGAGGTCACGGTCTCAATTGACCGCCTTAAGCCAGCTTACATTTTGGCAGACAAAGCTGACCCAGAAGAAGTCACTCCACCTAGCAGTAAGAAAGAGTATACCACTCGCTCTGGTCGTCATGTCAGGTTTGCTGATTTTTATCGCCCTTGACGGTCTCTGGAAGGGGGTGGTGTAGGATACATGTCATTACCATAGATTATTCATATTTTAATCTGTCGGTTGCTATGGAGAGACTTGACTGTTGATTGTCAAACGGATATAAGAAAAGTTTTATTTTAAGTTTCTTTTATTCTGTATTTATTATAATTCTAATGTTTACTCCTTCTGATTGTTTTACTTCTTTACTTTACTAAACATTTATATAAACCAATAGCTTATCGTGGGCTCGTGGTTAAATTATAACAACCGCGCGGGTCGATCAAAGTTTAAGTTACGCTAGCCGAGGTCGGTTTGTGGATGGGTGACCATCCATCAGATATCGAGACCCCTCCGTGCCTCGGAAAGGAGGTTGAGCCGTCGGTCCCGGCTGTCATTCAAATCAAATCAAAAGTTATTTATTCAAACTAGGCTGAGAATCAGCACTTTTCGAACGTCAAAATTACAAAAGACGGTCCCCCAAAACGCCCGCCCTTCACCACTTCCTAATAATTTTGCTGGGGAGAAGAAGTGGCGCAACAAATTCCCCAGTAGTATAGCTGTCTGTTCAGTTAGAAAATACTTGATTGTATGCAAAGTAATTAACATTACAGGACACAGAACATTAAATTGTATTATTTGCCACATGTCAGCTAGCCTCGCCAATATACCAACAAATACAATAAAATCAATACGTACTCAAGCAAAAAAATAATAAATAAAAATTAAAAACGTAAACAACTTACTACCTAAATAAAAGCCTCCAGGTATAAAGGGCGTGACAGCTTACATATTTTTGCAATGCTGGGTTCTGTTCCATTCGGAGACCTTTAACAGTCATTACGGATAGTCAGAGCCCCAAAACCCTGCCAGTCAGTCTTACCAAGGTGTCGTGTTACCGTGTAGCTGGCTTGTGGATGTTTTAGATGGGCAGTCGCTCCATGTCTTCTTATTTTCGTGTCTATGGTACTCTTCCCCGTTGTTTTTTGTTTTAATATAGTTTGAGTCCAATCTGGCCACGTTGATTACGGCATCAGTTGCATTGTTTAGATCATCCGAGGTGCAGGTGACCGCGCATGGCCATATTGGCAATGGCAGTGGGACATGGTCTGGTCGAAACCGCACTGGCATGGGGTGTTGGATGGGTCAGTAATCCCCCACTTCGAAAAATTGTGTCAATATGTAAAATACTGGTACTCAGCTGTATCCAGTTAGACTGGAAGCCGACCCCAAAAAATTTGGGAAAAGGCTAGGTAGATGATGATGTATTGTAGCCTATAATGACTGCCCGCTTTAAGAGTACGGGAAGACCAAATAAACGATGGATAGATTGTGTGAGAGATATTATGTATAGAAAGAGAGCGACTCATTAGACAACGACTAATAGAAAAGGCTAGGCGGAATGATTTGAAAGGCTTATGCATATACACACATAAACTCAACCTTATTTCCATAGGAGTAAGGAGAAACTACAGAACGTTACCTGCTACAATCCTTACATACACCTTTTGCCTTGTTTACGTTCATATATCAGCACCCTAATTGCGTAACACACTATTACTCTCAATTTGAATCATTTTGAAGCTTATTGCTAATCCATTGCTCCAAATGTTCGAAAAATGTGTTTGCTCAGCAACGTAAATAACGCAATGAATGTTGTTGAACTGTCAAAATGAAACCCATTGCTACTGATAGTGTGTTACGCAATTGCCCTGCTGGTCATACACGCAAGGAAATGCCAGGCAAGTTTAATACTAAACTATTTACTAGCAATTTCCTTTAATTATTACCTTAGCGCTTTAATTATAATACATTATACCTAAGTGTTAGAATATCCGTTAATTACCACCGACTTTCTTGAAAATAAGCGTTAGAGGTACGCTATATTTTTAGTGGCTACATAATTTTGCCTTGTTTTGTAACATTTAAGATATGCTCATTTTGACTTATCTTCATCTGCCTAGCCTTCCAGTCTAATCGGATGCAGCTAGATAGCAAGGAGCGACTGCCTATCTGATTTCCATCACCAAGCTATCTGGATAATACGATACGCCTTGGTAAGACTGGTTGTCAGATATTCGGGTTTTTGGGGATCTACTACCTAAACACGAAGTCCGTAGTTTCAGGCGCAATTTTGGGCGTAACATACTCCGTATCACTTACGGATATATTATTAGTTTGGAGCCCGAACTAAGAATGAATGACAACACGATTTAACAGCTGGCCCTCCGCTTGCCCGTCCGGAAAATTGAATTTGACACTTGTTTTCACAGATCATTACTTTCAGATGGGCCCGTACCATTGTTGACGGACTCACGGCCGAACCCAATTACCTATCTATAGTATATATCATTAGTTTTGGCATATATTATCATAATCAGCCTATAATGTTCCCACTGCTGGGACACAGGCCTCCTCTCAGTGAGAGGGAGTGGGCCGTAATCGGTGGATTACGGCCCAATACGGTCAAATAGGCAGTCGCTCCATGTAAAATACTGGCATTCAGCTGTATACGATTAGACTGGAAGCCAACCCCAACATATTAGGGAAAAGGCTAGGCAGATGATGATGACCTTTGTTAATTCAGTTAATTTACATAATTATCATTATTATAATAATAAACTACGAAACAATTTTACAACTGGAGTATGATAACTATGACACAATTGGGTCATTTACCAAGACTTAAAAAGAAAAAAATATGACGTAACCAGCCAATGACAATGACATTGCCAAAAAAAAGAAATGTCCAACGCGCCAACGTGTTGCAAACAACATTGATCAATATTATTTTGGTCTGTTGCACGAAATATGCAATAAATCTGGGGCTGGCTAGGTCCGGGTATTCATCGACAAGCATTCATTTAATTGTCAACGAGAGTGTATGCTTAAATGTAAAGTCCGGCCACGCTAAATTTGCCAAAGATGTAAACAACAATGGCCTGAGGACCGTGGTCAGCTTCGGAGTTGCATCTGGAGCGGATGATCTGCCTCCACCAGTTTCTGTCCAGCGCATCGCACCACCGTGTACAATTAAGAGGACGATGATTCCTTCACCTAAAGGTCCATCGTGTTGGTGAACGACCGCGCGATCGTTTGCCTTCGGTGTTCCCAACCACAATCAGTTTTTCCAAACTTTCATCGCTTCTGTGTATTATGTGGCCAAAATAGGAGAAAAGTCGTTGTTGACATATTATGGTCGACAAGCGGGTCTTTATTCGAAGCTGGGAACACCTATACAGGGTGGGCAAAAAATCGTGGATCAAACGAAACAGGGCGATAGTTGGGTTTAATTGTAGTAAAAAAATTGTTTGTGCGAGAGCCCTAACTTGATCTCTTTAAAAGTTATGACAATTTGAGTGTTTACAGTAAGGTTCTAAAGTTACAAATAATTTTTTTTGAGCCTTAAAAGATATTGAAAAAAGTGCCAATACTGGTAAATCATGGTACCCACTGTCATAAAAGCAGTGTTGTAGTGATGATACTTTTTTTTTTTTTTTTTACTGTAAATAACCTCAACTATCGCCCTGTTTCGTTTGATCCACGATTTTTTGCCCACCTTGTATACCTTATCCTTTTAACACATTCGACATAGCATTTAATGCCAGGCATTGTCGATAAAAAAGTACTGAGAATTGCGTTATACGGAATGGTCACAATTAAATTTGTCACAATGGGCCATATTGCTGTTATTAAATCGAACAAAATATAACAATGGAACTAGGCACACATTGATAGATAATATCGATACCTAACTCACAGAGTTAGTCACCACATAAACAGCTGATGTTGTCAAATAAATTAATAATGGGTCAATAGCAATTGCAAAAAAAATAATTTGTAGTTATCGCGGTTCTTGAGATGGCCTGATGCCTGGTGACAGACAGACGGACGGACAGACAGCGAAGTCTTAGTGATAGGGTCCCGTTTTTACCCTTTGGGTACGGAACCCTAAAAATGTAAACCGAAATTCTCAGGATTCTATTTTTAAAATGTTTTCAACATCCCTGAACATGTAGAAATATGACCCTTTGTAGGAATTCATAGAATTCGATATCACTATAGAAATTCTAAAAAATGGAGTAGGTAACTCGATATTCGGCTTTTGAAAAATCAATATATTACCACTACACTGTGTATATATGTTTACCTATGTCCACCACAATAATCCTGGCAAAATCACAATAAAACTCCGGTACCTACTATAGCCATTGCGCCAAAAATGTTACTCAAACAAAAAAACCATCGAAAATAATTAGCGTCATTATCATTTTGTAGGAAAATATCATTAAATCATAAAAAAAAAATATCAAGAAAAAACATTAAATGCCTCTTTTTCAGATCTTTTTTTTTATCGAATGGTTTTCATTGCTATTCTATTGGGTACTACTCGTATAACGGAATACATTAACACACCTAAACTGTTACGTATCCAATGGAATAGTAATGCAGGCCATTCGACCTCAAGAGTTTACAGAAAAGGGATACTTAGTGACGAATTCTGGGAAATTTTTCAAAAATACTTGAAAATTAGGTTTTCTTAAATTCCTTGAATTTTCACCTAGGCTTTATGTGGTGCTTAACTGTTGCAAACGGGTCACACTATCATGTCTTGGAATAAATACGTCAAATTACAAGTCACCCTGTATAGTTACAGGGTGATTGATGGTCAGTGGGTTCTAAATTAGCTGTACTATCTTCGCCTTAAAGCTTTGCACCCATCTTCCAATCAACCTGTATGATGTCCCGTCTTAAAACTCAAAGTCAAAGCATATAATACGATTATACCATTTACAGGCACTTTTCAATTTTTAAGTAGTCGGTCAGCTAGTTGCTCGACCCAAAAAGTAAATCTATATTGGAGAAGAACAAGCAAGAAACTCTATGGAACCTCTCTCAAATTAAGTTGATTTAAAAAATAAAATAAAACACGTAACTGTGTACTGTCTGGAAGAAAATGGGATACATTTGACATTACCAAAAACGAACAAAAAAAAATCCGTTGATTTTTTTTCCTAAAAATTTATTCTATTATATAAAAATAAATCTTCATCGTACACTTACCTCTTTTGGTAACATTTTGTCCAAAAACACCAACAACACAGAACACTATGAACCACCACATCGCTCCTATGCACTTAGTCCAACTGTCACGATCACTCGCAAGCGCCCGCGCTCCTAATATTTTCGCAACGACTTGTAAGAAGGGGCTAACGCGTAAAGTCCAGTAAATTATATGAAATCGTTTAATCATTCATGTTTCTTAAGGTATGTGCCTATAAAGGTGTGGTCTGAGTAAAGAGTAAAGTGACCCATTCTTGAGGGTGTTGCAAATGTGGTAAAGGGTGTCAAGGTGGGCTCGCAAACTCTGATTTTTTAATTTGCTGGACAAAAATAACAGCTAAGACTGGAATAACTCTAATATTTAGCAGTAAATTAGTCAATTTTGTAGGCCCGATCCTGTAGTCAATCAAACTGCCTAGCCTTTTCCGAGCTATGTTGAGGTCGGCTTCCAGTCTAACCGGGAGCAGCTGAATACCAGTATTTTACATGAAGCAACTGCCTATTTGACGTCCACAATCCAGTTACTGGGTAATACGATACCCCTTGGTATGGCTGGTTGTCAGACTTTCAGGCTACTGACGACCCGTAGCGATTGCCAAAGATCCACGAATGAGAGCCGGGACCGACAGCTTAACGTGCTTTCCGAGGCACAGAGAGGTATTGGTATGTAAAGATGGTTACTTATCCACAGACCAACCGCGGCAAGTGTAACTTAACCTGATCGACCGACCTGTGCGGCTATTATTACTTAGCCTCAAGCCCCTCAAGCTAAAAATGTCGAGGGAATACTTAGTAGATTGTTAATGAGGGTTGAAAGGAATTGATGACTTTCACCCGTGTTAAACATTCTACTTTTCATTTCGAATATAAGGAAAGTAAAAAATAGTGGTTTTTCTAAAATATTTATTGATAATAATAACATGAATAGTAGGTACCTATTTAAAATTAATTGAAATGTTAGAACTATTTGTGTACTATTTGAAATATGAAACACACCGCGTCTCCGCCGCGGGCCGTCCCGTTTAATAGGTTTTTTTTTTTAATTCACACTGGCTGTTTATACACTCACAAGACCGCAACATTTTTCTTAATTATGTAAAAAAAATCTATTTTTTAAATTAATTCCCGCCCTAGAGAGGGAAGCAATTACTATGAGTCTTCCCGCCCTAAGGTGGGAAGCAGCGTCTTCCACCCGCTATTCGGATCAAACAAACACTACTTTCCGAGTATGAGAAATGAAACATAATTACTAACTTAACACTAATAACTGCATTAGTTTTTGGTTGCAAATAATTATAGCAAACAATATTGCAATTACTAAATATCATTCCTAGTAACATTGTATACTTGATTTCGTAATGATATCCTTCCTTTGCAACAGCTAGTCATGCGTACACCCTATGTAGTATGTGTGCTAATTGTATTATTTAGTCGTGAACTTGAGTTTCCATTAGCATCGTTATTTTCATTGGAGTTTATCTTGATGTGAGCAAACTTAGCAGATCATTGTCCAGCAGATCAAAAATAAATATAAGTTATTTTCGCATGCAGCTGAGTTCTACAGTTCCTGATACTTTTTTTGAAATAGTTCTGGCGTTTTTACATTAAAAAAGTCAATTGGCAAAATTATCTGCCAACTTCCCATAGCAGATAATTTTGCAGCAGATCAAAAACAAATGTGAAATCTTCTCGTATGCGGCTGAGTTCTACAGTTCCTGATACTTTTCAGGAATAGTTCTGAACTCACATCCACTTTTGCGAAAGGCTAGAACTCTTTCGTTTTTCACAGATTCGTATCAGAACTGCATTCTAGAACTTGATTCGAATCCAGAACTCACGTTCGAGTGCCAGCAGATCATGTCGAAACGTTAAAAAGTCGTAAAATACCATTTTTATCGTTTCAAATGATTGTGAATGGCTATAACTCTTTCGTTTTTACCGACTTCACAAAAAGGAGGAGGTACTATGTTCGGCTGTTTGTATTTTTTTTTTTTTTTTTTTGTATGTTTGTTCATCGAATACTCCGCCAATTTTCGACAGATTTTCAAAATTCTTTTTTTGTTCGAAAGTAGATAGTTCTGAGGTGGTCCCATTGTCACCAAGTTAGGATCTGATGATGGGATCTTAGAGAAATCGAGGGCAACCCTCAAATTTTATAGGCTTACTTATTGTTTTTCGCATATTTTATGAAGTATCTTGTGTATTTGCGTATGGTTGTCACCATCTCAGGTAGCTGGGCTGATGATGGAAGGTACAACTCCTTAACAGTAAGAAGTTACTCGAACAGGCAAGGACCGTTTTAGTAAATTGTTTTGATGTTTGATAGGGCATTTGCCACATTTGGTCTCATGATCATCAAGTCATGACCTGATGCTGCAGTCAGGATAGTCTGCAGAGTACCTAACTCCTCGACAACTAACAGCAGATATATCGTGTTTAGGCTCATTGGAAAGGGCTCGATGTGTGGATAAACGTAATGTTAATGAGGAACACCGAAGTATATAGAGACCTGATGCTGAAGCCAGGAGCATCAGAAAAAGTACAAACCTTGAAATTACAGCACCGTGGTCGTGTTTGGGCTCATTTTAAACAGGACTAAATTTTAAGTTCAATGCAATGTTGACATAAGTTTGGCCTGATGCTGCAGCCAGGATTATCAGCATCTAGTCTAAGTATGCTTCAGAGGTGGTCCCATATAAATTTTATGAACTTTGCTTGGGTAGTTTTGGAATTAGCTTCAACAATACGTTGTTTATATTGATGATGTTTATCTTCCTGTCACTAATATTCACATAGCAAGTAGTGTTATATGAATTTGTATTATGGGGTAGGTACAACTAAAAAGCGAAAAATAAAAACTTTTTTACAAAAAAAAAACAACCTACTTCCAAAAAAAAAACACTACAAAGTGAAAAATAACTTTAATTTCGGAAGTCGGTGTCAAAAAAACGAAAATGTGGAACCAACGACACCGACTTTCGAAATTAAAGTTATTTTTCACTTTGTAGTGTTTTTTTTTGGAAGTCGGTTGTTTTTTTTACACAGCAAAGTGCCTGTCAGGGTTCGATCCTACGACCTACAACGGATTTATAATAAAATATTCGTTAATTATATTTTGCAAACAAAATACTTGTACTATTTCAATTGCCAAACTGTGTTGCCACACTATAATATTGCACATAGGTAATTATAAGGCCCTTCCAAGTAATAATACGCAATAATAACCACACAGGGCGGTAATTAAATAAAAATGTATCAGTAAACGAAACATAGATAAAAAAAAACCTCGGAAAAGTAATTGTTTCCATGTCTCAACATATCTTTCGAAAATAAACTCGTGGATATTCCGATATCACGCTGAAAATTACCTCCTTGTGTTTTTAATTAGCACTTGCTGGGGAACCGGAAATGCAATGATTTTTACCTTTATGACTTATCATTCACCATTAATCAAGGTTGAAAAACATCGTAGTATTATTGAGTGTTATTTTGCTAAATATTTTCTTGCAAGCTGAGTGGCAGTAGGCTGGCCATATTTGTCCAAGGACCGATAGCCAGTGGAGCAGGCGAGTCCTGGAGTCGACCGCGTATCGGCAAGCGTAGTGTGTGACACCCCCTAGCTACGAGTAGATGGACCGACGAACTTAAGAAGGTGGCTGGGATAGACTGGTTACGGAAAGCGGGGGACAGGGTGGTGTGGTCGTAGGTTCGAACCCCGACAGGTGCTTCACATAGTGTAAATTATTCCATCACCACTGCTCTCAAAACGGTGAAGGGAAACATCGTGAGAAAACGTCCTAAGGCCAAAAAATTCGAAGACATGTGTCATCTACCAACCCACACTGGGCCCGCGTGGTGGATTCCGGCCCACTCCCTCTCAGAGAGGAGGCCCGTGTCCCAGCAGCTGAAACGTGACATGTCTTCGAATTTTTGGTTCTAGGACATTTATTTTTTATTAAAAATACACTTATCACTACAAAACATACAATGGTCGGCCTTATCGCTTTCTGCGATCTCTTCCAGGCAACCTTGGAATGGACAGTGATTGCGTGGATTAAAAAAATCGGGTTGTCATTGGTTGGTTGACATGCCGGTTTCCTCGCCATGTTTTCCTTCACCATTTTGCAGTGGTAATAAAATAATTTATACAAAGTAAAGCGCCTGACTGGGTTCGAACCTACGACCTGCAACTCGTCGCGGCCGTTACCAATGAGCCATCACTGCTCCCTGGTATGGTCTGGTACAAAAAAAAAATATAGGAAAATACAAATGACTCTCGTTATAGGTACAGTTACCTACATGTAGTAAACGAACAGCTGTTTTCTATTGCAGGGCTGTCGGGATTACTAGCTCATTGCAAAACGTCTCGCAACGTTCCGGTTTGTCGACTGTGGTAGTGTTTACTTATCTATGTTAAGTGGAATTAAAGGAATTTGTGTTACGTGGTGTTCAGACTTTTTGTTGGTAACGAATAATGTGGAGACTGGTTGGTTGGTGGTGGTAAGTGTGCCTGCTGAGCGTGGAGTCCTTAGATCCCTGTGGCGACATACTAGAGTAAAAGTTATTTATTTCCAAAACTTCAGTACACGTTACATCAATGACAGAAGTGAGACTGTATGAAAAGGGTCGAGATGAAGAAATGTAAATGATAAACAAGGTTAAATTAAATTAGATAGCGAAACTCCTCTGCCGTGATGAGTATTGATATCTAAACTTGATAAAACAAAAAAATATATGTTTTTTGGACTTAACAACTACAGGTCGTTTTAGCCATAGCCATGACGTCTGCGGAGTTTCGCTAGCTAATTCAATTTGACCCAGTAAGTATTCACACCAGGTGCCGTATTTCATCACCACTGCTCTCAAAACGGTGAAGGAAAACATCGTGAGGAAACCGGCATGTCCTAGAACCAAAAATTCGAAGAATTGTGACATCCGTCAATCCGCACTGGGCCCACTTGATGGATTATGGCCCATTCCCTTTCACAGAGAGGAGGTCTGTGTCCCAGCTTTTCATTTTTATCGCCAGGTTTAAAGTTGATTGTGAAAATTTTAAAGTTTCGAGTAGCTTGATGTGCTGGCGGCTGTACGTATTTTTTCCTGTTCCGTTCTACTTGTCTGTTTGTATGTGTGTGCAGAAATGGGTAATTAAATAAATAATTTACGACCGAAAACATCAAGGGCGCAACAGTGAAATACGAATAAGTCATTGCATCTTCTGAGTAGGTAGGAAAGGGGTGCTTTGTATCCGTATTTGTTTTGACTGGATTTGATCGAGGAGGGTCTGTAATTATGAACTCTGGAGGACGGCCTATTTACATTCATACTCAGTTGACCCACCAAATCTAGACAATCCATGTCATGATTTACAACACATGATTAGGATCATTGTTTGAATCTGCTACTGGATTACTGTTTACATTAGTCCGTTCTGAATCTGACACATAGCCCTGCATTAATAGACTCACATAAAATCCAAAGAATAAACCCCTTTATTTATAAAAGTTGCTAAAAGTTAATAGATATTGAAACTTCAAATATTGGTTAAACGGCCGCTAGTCATTACTTAACTTTAAGCAACATCCATACTAATATTATAAATGCGAAAGTGTGTCTGTCTGTTACCTCTTCACGCTTAAACCGCTGAACCGATTTAGATGAAATTTGGTATAAAGATAATTTGAGTCCCGGGAAAGGCCATAGGATAGTTTTAATCCCGATACTCCCACGGGATCGAAACATAGGCGGGTAAAATCGCGGGACGCTGCTAGTTTATAAATAAACCCATAATGTCATTCCTGGACCTTTAACAGTCGTTACGGGTGGTCAGAAGCCCGAAAATCAGACAACTAGTATTACAAAAGGGCACCGTATTGCCCAGTAACTGGGTTGTGGAGGTCTGATAGGCAGTCGCTCCATATAAAATACTGATATCCAGCTGTGTCCGGTTAGACTGGAAGCCGACCCCAACTTAGTATGGAAAAGTCTAGGTATATTGATTTTGAATTTTTAATTAACTTACAAATTCAAGTAACAAAGAATAATTCATTATCGTCATCATTATTCAGCTACGGAATAATAAAACCTAATCAGACACCCAAATCTGCTGTAGTAATATATTTCGTAAAGCGATAGGTAGCCTATAGACTATTCGTAGACCGGAACGTTGCTGCAACTTGTTTTACGTAACTAACTTGCATCTGGCATCTTGATGCTCTTTTATTTACAGGGCTTGTAATGTGCTTAACGATACTGGCTGGTTTTTTTTTTTCAAAAGGAGTCTGTCTATACTCTTCAAAACTGGGGGCAATTCTCGTAATTTTAAGAACGTCCACAGTCTGATCTTAGTTTCAATCCGTCAAAAGATACTTTTAATTAAAAACGTTCAAAATAAAGTCGCAGTCTCATCTCGGCGACAATAAATGTCAAAAATGGTTACAGTATATACGCCGCTTGAGGGTCTCAGCAGCTGCAGCAGCAGCGCCAGCACAGCCCACCATGCTAGGAACATGAGATGGTCCAAGGGCATCGACACAAGATGCGTCCCACACCAGAGGCCTACCCACCTTCCAAAGCAACAACGACATGCCGTCTGGTCTCTTTTGTGTACTGTAGAGACTGGGACCTCCTTCTTGAGACTGGCTGGTAATATTTTAATGACGTGTTCCAGTCGGGCATTCAAGCGTGTGTCAAATAAATTATGATGGTGTTTTTTCCTTTATAGAAGCAGTGCTAGTTTTACCTTGATACAATGTACTTCTCTTAAATATTCTAAATAAATGCCGATTCGAGCGTTATATTCTTTAAATTACATATTATAAGCATCCCAACCTGAAACGTCCCTAATAATTCATTATAGATGGTGGAGATGCCGGGTAAAGCTTAAAAAACGTTTGGAATTTGGGCCGTGTAGAGCCAAGTACAATTCTACACAAGTTTAATTTCATCAAAATTTTTGTCTCATAAGCCTTTTTTACAGAAATTTGATAAGAAGCGAAACCCGCCACGAATACGGGTATTTTATAAGAAGAGGAAATTTTCACGCATAAGTAGCGTGAAATCGAAGCCAGAGTAAAGCTAAGTGGTGTTAAAAGCAAGGATTGCACCATGTCAAACGCCATACATTTTACTGGCTCTGGTGCAAATTGCTTCGATGACTTCCTCATCCAATTCAGGCTCGTTGCTGCCATAAATCAATGGCCCGAAAACAATCTAGCGCTCATATTAGGAGCGTATCTACAAGGTCCCGCGCTTGCATATTTTAAACTGATTTATAAAGAAGACCTAGATTTCAAATCGATTTGTGACCTGTTAAGGGCGGAATTTCCAACGAGCGTAGATTACGTAGAAAGATTCTATAACGCAAAACAAGGAGCCAATGAAGACATAATTGCATTCTTCCACACATTGGCAGACCTTGCAGTAAAAGCGAAAATTACGGACGACAAAATCTTCATAAAAAAATTTTTAAAAGGGGTAACATCAGAATACAAATTAAAACTGGGGACTAAATTATATGCATCCAAAACGGAGCTACGTGCTACCCTGGAGCAAATTAAAGAAATTTTCGGCGAATCTCGTTTTGATGAGTTTAATTTACCGATAATACCTCCGAAGGGTATCTTAACTAAAGTAAGGATCGAGCATCCATTATCGACGGAGAATCAAAGGTCCCCGAGGGCTTATAGACCATCGAGCCCCGCGCCGTCACAATATAGACCATCGAGCCCCGCGCCGTCACAATCCGCGGCGACCCCTCCACGCTCGGCCGGAGAGCATAGGGAAGAGGAATCATATCATACCCCTCGATATAATTTGCGTCCAAGATATCCCTTCACAAATAGATATTATCGTTCACCCATTGTTCCCAGCCCAAATAACCCACAGCAACCCAGACACCCAAACGACCAAGGACACAGACGTTGAAGGAAGACCGGGAGTTACAGGCTGTGTCCGGGAATGGACAACTCCCGATTATCAACAATATAATGAGTATATTCGGTCCGTATATCAAATTAATCATCAAAAATCGACCCTACACTGCGCTGATAGACACTGGAGCATCAATCTCGTGCATATCGGAACAGCTGTTCACAGAACTAAAACTCGAACATACTACTGACAAAGCGAAACATTTTGTGAGATCGATATCCGGTTCGTGTTTAAAAGTCGTGGGGGAAACTAAAATTAACTTCATTATTAACTCGTGTGTATTTGTGAATAGTTTTATAGTTATTAAAGACATTAACCAAAATTTGATCCTCGGACAGGACTTTTTTTATGAATACAATGCAATTATAGATTTTCAGAATAATGATTTATTGTTAAAGGGGAATATTCGAATAAGTTTTTGTAATGGTGCCGAACAAAAAGATACGCTAATGTCAAACACCCTCACATGTCATGATCATAAATCTATAGAAGAAAAAAGTTCCAAGTCGATATCAAAAAATGATTATCTTTATTTCTCAAAATTGGTACAAGAAAATGATGAACCAGTTGCTTCACCATTATCAACAGATCCAATCGACGAAATCAATATTAACCCAGGATTGGAAGTTGTAGAAAAAAATAAAATAAAGGAACTTCTTTGTTCTTACAGAGAAAACTTCGCTTTTGCAACCTCAGATTTAGGTAGTTGTAACTTGGTAGAAGTAGAAATCAAGACAACCGATGAGATTCCTGTACATCGACCTCCATATAGAGTATCACCTAAGCAACTAGATATTATCAATTCACAAGTGGAAGAAATGTTAAATAATGGAATAATTCGTGAATCGAAAAGCGCGTATGCATCTCCGGTTGTATTAGTACAAAAACCAGATCAAACTTGGCGATTTTGCATTGATTATCGTAAATTAAATAAGAAAGTCATCACAGATAGTTATCCATTGCCAATTATTGAAGATATCATGATCTATCTCTCCGGGGCGCATTATTTCGCAGATTTAGATTTAAATTCAGGTTATTGGCAATATCGGTTGTGCGAAATAGATAAACATAAAACGGCTTTTATCACTCCTTCAGGCTTATATGAATTCAATGTTCTTCCGTTCGGTCTTAAGACAAGTCAAGCTGTATTCCAAAGAACAATGGACAAAGTCCTAGCGGGTATTAAATATAAAAACGCCATATGCTACGTGGATAATATACTGGTATGGGGTAAAACTTTTGCAGAATTTCGTGAGGCATTAAAAGATGTTATGTTACGGATAAAAAAAGCTAATCTAACGTTAAAGCCAAGTAAATGTAGTTTTGGTTACCAAAAGATTTCGGTATTAGGGCATGAAATCTCAGGAAATGGTGTTAGTCCAGATAATAAAAAATTACAATCATTAAAATCATTAAAACCCCCAACCAATACGAAACAGGTTAAATCTATATTGGGTTTGTTTTCATATTACCGTAAATTCATTAATAACTTTGCCGAAATAACATTACCTATAACAAAATTACTAAAGAAAGGGACAAAGTTTATCTGGTCACTGAAGCATCAGGAAGCTTTTGACACAATTATACATTACATGAACAATCCACCTATCTTACATTTTTATTCAAATGATAAACACATGTTGACCCGCCTTTATATTGATGCTAGCGGAGAGGCACTTGGGGCGTGTCTTATGCAGGGTACAGACATCATGTATCCGATATCATACGCATCGAGAAAACTGAATGAATGTGAGAAAAAATATTCTACGACTGAGAAGGAATGTCTGGCTCTAGTCTGGGCATTAAATTATTTCAAACATTTTCTATGGGGTTTGAAATTTCAAGTTGTTACTGATCATAAGGCATTGTGTTGGCTCAGAGATAAGAAGGATATGAATGGAAGGTTGGCTAGGTGGTCGCTGTGCATCCAGACATACGAGTTTGACATCATTCATTGTGCAGGAAAAGATAATGTCATAGCAGATTTTTTGAGTAGGAACCCCTTATACCAAGACGAAGAGGACCAGTTGCCGAAAATGCATCAGGAGGATGACATGCAGGTGTATAAGATAGAGGTAGTAAAGATGAAGGATGAGCAGATGGGAGATGAATTCTGTAGACAGTGGTTAGATAGTATTGCAGCTAGTGGTCGCAACAATATTAGGGGATTCAGCATCGTGGATGGTATTCTATGTAAGAAAGCGAAGAGAATGAACACGATTCGAGAGTTGGTGGTGATCCCGAAATGTTTACTACATGAGATTTTAAAAGAATTACATGATGATCCATGGTCTGGAGGACATTTAGGATTGGCGAAAAGTTTAGCAAAGTTCAGAGCAGCATATTTTATAAAAGATGCTGAAAAGGAAATAGATAGGTATATAAGAAGCTGTACATTATGTCAGGAGCGGAAACAGTCTTTACAAGTAGCTCAGCTGCAACCAGTAGCAGTAACCCATATGATGGAGAAAGTGGGAATCGATTTGTTAGGCCCTTTTAGGAGGTCACTTAAGGGAAATAGATATGTGATTGTATGTGTGGAGTATGCTACAAAGTATGCAGTATGCAAACCGATTCCTAGGGCGACAGCAGAGAGAATCAGTGAATTTTTGATTGAAGATGTTTTCTGTCGATTCGGAGGTGTTAAGGAAGTCATTTCAGATAGAGGATCAGTTTTCACATCACGTTTAGTTAAAGAAACAATACAATACTTTGGGGCAAAACCACGGTTCACTACAGCGTTTCACCCCGCAACAAACGGGCTAGTTGAAAGATTTAATAGAACATTAACACAAATGCTTTCTATGTATGTTTCAGTCGATCAAAGGAACTGGTGTAATTATATTCCATTAGTATGCTATGCATATAATTCCAGTAAACAATCAAGTACTAAAGTTTCGCCTTATATGTTGATATATGCCAAGGAACCTATGTTTCGTACCGACATGGTTGTTAACAACGATGAACGGGATCACTTAAGTAATTATACGACGCGACATAATCGACATAATACTCTAATTAATTGCGCAATAAATAATATAAAAAAGGCACAAATAAAGCAGAAAGCTGCTTATGATAAAAAGGCTAAGATTAGGAGTTTTATACCAAATCAATTGGTTTTAGTTTATACGCCTAGGCGGATAACTGATAAAAGCATAAAATTGTGCAGATTATATAAAGGCCCTTATCAAATAGTAAGACGAATTTCCAATGTAAATTATGTTATCAGAAAATTAAATAATAGGAGGTTCAGAGATATAGTACATGTGAATAGATTAAAGCCTTTTCATGTTAGAATATGAATATTATATTTATATAAATATAAATATAACAGTTAGATGTAAACATCATAAATATTAGTGCATTATTTTAGTTTGGATAATATGTTATAATTTATTAATATGTGTTCATTTGTATTTTTTGCATAATTGCTGAGAAAAAAAAAAAACATCGGACGTGGCCGGGAGTGCGTGAGGTGCCTCACCTCTCATCTCAGAGGCATGTGAGGTGTGACCTCACAGCTCCAAGAGGCCCAAGGGAGGAGGAACATATCGTCGTCTTCAATGTTTTGTTTCGAAATAGGCTGGGATAGCATGGACGTACTCCAGTATACTTTGTCGCGAGTTATGGGAGGAAATAATTTTTGAAAACTGTGGTCACTCCTAGAGGGGGGGTGACAGACACTCAGCTTAAGTTGAAACCAACTTTGCTAACGGGGCATAGCCTTCGCAAAGTGTGTTTGGTTGACACTTTTGGTTCAGCTTATGTTTGAGGACGCACAGTTTTGTCAGTAAAGACTGATATTTTTATAGAGTTAGAATTTTTGAGAACGGAGTAGGAGTTTGAAGTTTTACTCTGGAGTACGGGCATATGATAGTTTTCTTCGATGAACCCTGGCCTCTTAAACTTTTCCCTCCCTCTGGCTCGATACCGTCCGATGGGGTTAAAAGAGTTTGATGTTAAGATCCTTTAACTTTTTAAGCCTCTTTCAGGCTGATGTGAACTCTCACATCAATTGTTCTCATTAGGAGGCCGCGTCGCGTCCTTTGCACCGGTTTTGGCGTGACGAGGTTTAAGCATGACGAAGTTAGTTTGTATGAGTGTACATTGGCACTTGTAAGAGTTAACTTACCTGACACTTAACATAGTGTTGGATTCGTTCGTCATGACTTAAGCCTGCTCTTGCAAGAGACGGACCTTACCATGTAAATTTAATTTCCGGCGTTAGGTAAGATTACGGTTAGGATAGGTAGGAAGAGCTTGGATGTCCGAACATGGCGAATAAAAGTCTTGTTTGGTAGTTGAGCTATGCCAATCCTTTTATTCGAAGGTGGGCGTAGCTGATGTAGAGACTGGGACCTCCTTCTTGAGACTGGCTGGTAATATTTTAATGACGTGTTCCAGTCGGGCATTCAAGCGTGTGTCAAATAAATTATGATGGTGTTTTTTCCTTTATAGAAGCAGTGCTAGTTTTACCTTGATACAATGTACTTCTCTTAAATATTCTAAATAAATGCCGATTCGAGCGTTATATTCTTTAAATTACATATTATAAGCATCCCAACCTGAAACGTCCCTAATAATTCATTATAGTACTTAGGTTTTGTATTCATGAAAATTATACAAGCAAGTAAAATCTAAAATTCTAGTTCATCATTCATTATTTATTTACGAATACTGTCTGGTCCTTAAGTCCAACCACGCAGATCTCAGCTATTACCATGACGTCAGCCATCTTTCATCAGCATCACAGACAGTAAGTACGTGACAATGTCCCAACAAAAAGCGAGAAAATAAACAAAACATTTAAAATACAGCGCTCGTTCCCCTATATTAAACTTGACCGAATATCTTACAAGAGTCGGTATGTAATCGCGACGCGATCTGCGCTTATTGTCTTTCTGATGCGGTCTAAGCGATAAGCGATTTATTGTTGAGGTTTTCACAATTTAAAAATGAGTGATGAAGTCTCACAAAAAGTAACAAAGCATAGATGAATCCACATCGTCTTATTACATAAAGAGACAACCTTCGAGTTAGTTATTGTTTTTTGAACTTTATTTCGACTGGTATAAAGTTCTTATTATAAAAGTATCTACTAAAAGACTCTGGATTAATGTCCATTTTCGTAATTAGAACTTTAACTTTGCCGGAAAAAAAAATTAAATTCAAAAATGGCTCCTTGTTTTTAATACGACGATTTGTTTTGATGGATTGTAGACCACTGTTTTACAAAACCATTCGTTGTTTTACAAAACATCTCCGATATGTAAAACAACCGAACATTGTTCAGCGGTTTTTCATAATTACTGAACTTAGACACGCAGAATTGCAAAAACATTTTGTATTTCTCAATGCAGGTTATCGATTAGCGATTTTGTAAAACTACACGAAATAAAACGTCCAATCCATACGACATATACACTACTCTACCCACTAACCGGTGTACTAACGAGTACATTTTTCATGAATCGTAATAAAATTCACAAAATTTTACACGTAAAGCGACCTGTTAGAATAATTGTCAATCTATATACATATTTTGATACATTTAAAGGCGGTTTTCATGTCGACAGACTTTAATTTATGTTGTTATGATGTTTCATATAAATAATGTTCTTTTAAACTAGGCAATGGGTTTTGGTGAGGTTTATACCATCATTTAGAGAATTTATTCCGGAAAATGTATGTTTGCGATACCTATAATAATATAGTAAAATCATTATAATAACGTTTGGTCGACTCTTCACGTGACCAGAGAGCTGACCTATTTTTTGGCCAAATAATTAGTATTGCCAATCTCGATAATTTTTCAAGGCGTGAAAACCATGCGCAGTAGGTGCAAAAAATAAAGAAAAGCAATCATGTAAGGTAAACCTAACCATGTATGGTATATGTATTTGACAACTTATGCACTCTGCACTCACTCATAATAATGCTTACAAATATAATCCAATCATATTCAAAATCTTAAAATATAAAATCAGTGTCTTTCCACACGCCTTTCACTTGCGCCACACGCGAAACGGCTCACATTTCCGCGAAGGTCGTGCACGAAAGAGACGGGAAATTAGAAAGTGTTATTAGAGCGAAACGGCAAGAACAAGACATTTTGCGGTTGGAGTAATTGAATTATTGTGTGTTTTTTAATTAGGTCACTTTCTTTATTGATTTTTGGAAGGAGATTTTAATTCAGAGCAGCTATTTAATTGTTCATGGATATTTTGTGGGCATGGGTAAGTAACAAAATAGTACAAAATCGCAGTTTAATGGTTTTGTTCCGAATGCTGTTTGAATATCAACGTGCTTTTCGTCTTTTTGAACAAAACCTATACCTACTGAGTTTTTTATTCCGAGAGTAAATATTATCAGTATCTACTAGTATTTTTGATTATAATAATTATGGTTTATTTGAATCATCTGCCATTTTATTAGGAGAGCTATGCACAGTAACAGTGATAACGTCCCCGACTTGACGATAAGTTGTAGGTGAGTTGGAACCCAGACAGGCGCTTTACTTTTTGTAAATTATTTCATCACCACTGCTCTCAAAACGGTGAAGGAAAACATCGTGAGGAAACCGGCATGTCCTAGAACCAAAAATTCGAAGACATGTGACATCTACCAACCCGCACTAGGCCTGCGTGGTAGATTACACATAGCCCACTCCTTCTCAAAGAGAGGAGGCCTGTGTCCCAGCAGTGGGAACATTATAGGCTGATTATGTATGGGTAAATAATAAATAAGTACTTCATGAGAATTTTTGATGGTCCTTGCGCCAAATTGTCAAAGCAAACATTAACACGACAATGAGAATGATGTCAAACTGACACACTCATGATGTGTGCTTAATGTAAACCATTACATGTGGACTGTTTGAACCATTGCGCCATGCGGATTTGTATTTATCACCAGGTTTTGCGCGCGGCTACGCCCGCGTGGAGGTCGAAAATTATCCCACGGGAACGTAATACCAGGGTTAAAAGTGCCCTATTTGTTAATCCAGGTTATAAACTATCTGTGTGTCAAATTTCATTCAAATCCGTTAAGCCGTTTTTACGCCAATTGCCTATCTGAACTCCACAACCAAGTTACTGGATAAAACCATACCCGTTGGAAAGACTGGTTGTCGCAATTTTGGGTTTGTGAACCGTAACGACTATTAAAGATCTACGAATGACAACCGTGCTTTCCGTGGATGGGTCCACGTACCAACCGCGGCAAGCGTAGCTTAACCTGATCGATCGATCGGTGCGGCTGTTATTACTTAGCTACTTAGCTTGCCGCGGTTGGTCCGTGGATAGGTGACCATCTTTACATACTAAGACCCCGGTCCGGACTGGTCCGTGCCTCGGAAAGCACGTTAAGGCGTTGGTCCCGGCTGTCATTAGTGGATCTCTGACAGTCGTTACGGGTCGTCAGAAGTACCCAGTAACTGGACTGTGGAGGTCAGATAGACAGTCGCTCCATGTAAAATACTGGTATTCAGCTGCATCCTGTGACTGGAAGCTGACCCCAACATAGTTTGGAAAAGGTTAGGCAGATGATGTTCCTTGTTTGTATTTCCTGTATTTGTCCGAAATAAAAGATTTTTCTTTCTTTCCAAAATTGTAAATAACGCTCATTCTTTGACAGCTCCTCCGAGGATTTCGCTTTCAGGCGTCAGGCTGTGATTGATTTATGATTACTTACGAGCTTTTCTTCGTTTTGACGCTTTTTCAATTTAATTTGTTGTTGATGTAATTTGATTTGATCGGCTATTGTTGTTCCGTTTATTCTCTTAATAGGTAAAGTGGGTTTTGACAGAGGACTTATTTATTTTATTTATATAATGTGGATACGACAATTTTATAAATGAAAACACTGACATTTCTAATGCATAGGAATATTTTGAAAGTATGAAATAAATCCTAATATATAAATTCAAAATGTGATTTTTCAAACAAATTACACAGGTAAATAGTAGTGATGGGCTGACTAGACTATGGATTTTGCCAATCTTTGACTAGGTATAGCGACTAAACTATTGGATATCATCATCTGCCTAGCCTATTCCCAACTATGTTGGGGTCGGCTTCCAGTCTAACCGGATGCAGCTGAATACCAGTATTTTACTTGGAGCGACTGCCTATCTGACCTCCATAACCCAGTTACTGGATAATAAGATACCCCTTAGTAAGACTGGTTGTCAGACTTTCGGGCTTCTGACTATCCGTAACGATTGTCATAGATCCGCCGATGACAGCCGGGACTGACGCCGACGGCTTAAAGTGCTTTCCGAGGCACGGAGGGGTCTCGGTATGTAAAGATGGTCATCCATCCACAGACCAACCGCAGCAAGTCTAGCTTAAACTGATCGATCGAACTGTGCAGCTGTTATTATTTAGCCACGAGCCCCCTTATAGCAACTAAACTATTGGATATATTTAGTTGAATTTTTGTATACAGACTGGAAACGTCATTAGGTAGGTCTGTAATAGGTATACGGTAATTTATTGTCGTCTCTTCGTCTCCATCTTGTATCTATAGTAAAAGTGCGCAGCGTTGCACACCCCCACCCATCTTCAAGTTAAACAAATATCAACTTTATTCCAATGAAAATTAAGTTGATTTCAGAGTGGCTAGCACTATTGAAAAAGTTATAAAAATGTTTGAAGTTGTAGCGTAAACTGAACTTTATTATGTAGGAATTAAAGTTATTTTTCCATTAATTCATATTTGTTTACATTTTTGGCAAATAAATCGTGGATGCAGATTGCTTTATTGTACACCAGATGATACCAAAAAAAAATACATTTAACACTACAAAACATACAATGGGTGGACATTTTGTATTTGTTTTCTTTAGGTGTTCAGAAATTCGAGATCAATAACTTAATCCGATCAAATAATATTTAGTTATATTTTTTAGCTATTTCCAAAGAAAAGAACTTGAGTTATCTCTAACACTATCCAGGTACCTTGTTCTTGTAACATCCATGCGATTTAAAAAATAAGTTTTATAATCATAGCTTCCCATCAGGTCGGTAAGTTTTTTCTCCAAAACTCTTCGCAGCGAAAGAGTTTTTCTTTCAAAAAGTTTTCAGTCCAAAGTTTTTCCGGTAAAGTTCTTATCATTCGTAGCTCACTTGCAGGAAAGATTGTACATCCATTCAAGTAAAAGCAATTGCTACCTGAGAGTTTTTAATGTAATCTCTGAGGTTTACAACGCATTGGCAAAACTCTTTAGGGTGACAAATCAACATCGAGCTATGCTGCGCTGTACTGCGCTGTGCTGTGCTGTATTTCTTAAGCTACGTTTTTTTAACAATCAACATCAAGCTGTGCTGCGCTTTGCTTAGCTCAGTATTAAAAGTAATCAGCAGCTCGTGTAGTCGTTTATCTCGTCAAAAATGACTTTATTTTCAAAAAAACAGCGCAGCATGGCAGAGCTCCATAAAAAACATAGCACAGTTCGGCACAGCGCGGCTCAGCACGGCGGGTAGCGCGCCTCGCTCGAGACTACTGCGTTTTTGAACAGAGCGTAGCCTCACACAGCGCAGCACAGCATGGTTTGTTTGTATCCTCATTAAAATATTAGACGAGCGAGTTGACCAAACATAGCACAGCGCAGTACAGCGCAGCATAGCTCGATGTTGATTTGTCACCCTTAGGCTCAAATCACACCGAGATGGCAGCGAAGCGGCGGCGAGCAATTTCAGTGTCATATAATTTTAAACTTTATCTTCATTATTATAATACATAGTATCGCTTGAGAAAAATTATATGACACTAAAACTGCTCGCCGCTTCGCTGCCATCTCGGACTTACCAACTGAATTCCGACAAACTGTAATACGACAAGATTTTATTTCGATACTATGGAACTCCGACACGTTCGAAATACCTTAAGTCTGACACTACTGTACTCCGACAAAGAGTTTCTTCGACATGACTTAACTAGGAAACGATGCGACTTCGACGTGATTTGAGCCTTAGAGTTCTATATTCTTTCCATCATTTTTTAAATGAAACTTCATACGTTTATTTGCGGTAAACATGTCGTAGAGAACACAAACACACTCAAAGTATATCCATCGACAATTAAAGATTGATTGGATTTGTCAATAATATATTTATTATGACAAGCAGCACTGCTTGAGGCAAGCATATGTTCAGCTGTGTACAACTGTACAGTATTTTTATCTCAGAATGCGACGCGCGCTTTGCTTGTGATAACCAAGTGTACAATCACGCTGTGAATGTGGGCGTGAAGACAAGTAGCGTCAGCACATAACATAACACACAAGTTTCGACTTCGCCTTAGTCTCGGACGGTACCAAGGGCTCCTGCGCTTACACACACATTCACAGCGTGTTTGTACACTTGTTTACCACAAGAAAAGCGCGCGTCGCTTCGTGAGATAAAATTACTATTCATGATGATGATAATGATGAACGGAGGGGCCCGTGGCTAAATAATAACATAGCCGCATAGGTCGATCGATCAGGTTAAGCTACGCTTGCCGCGGTTGGTCTGTGGATGGGTGACCATCTTTACATACCGAGACCCCTCCGTGCCTCGGAAAGCACAGTAAGCCGTTGGTCCCGGCTGTCATTCGTGGATCTTTGACAGTCGTTACGGGTAATCAGAAGCCCGAATGTCTGATAATAACCAGTCTTACCAAGAGGTATCGTATTACCCAGTAACAGAGTTGTGGAGGTCAGAAAGGCAGTCGCTCCATGTAAAATACTGGTATTCCATTTCAATATAGCTGGGAAAAGGCTAGGCAGATGATGAGTGGCAATAGCATTTGCATCGTATTGTGAGATAAAAACGTAAGACATAACATATCTGGCAATACGCATACGACATACTCGTAGCACCTCTGCCTACCCCTTCCGCAATTACAACCGTAATGTTCTATGATATTAACCCAAAAATAAACTACTGTTTACCCAATCACCACTTACTTAAAGTGATTGCATTGTAATGACTTTATCAACTCCGACACGTAAACAATGTCATCAAAGCAGGTTGATTGAATCCGTCTGTAAACACGCTATAGGTAAGTGATTCTGTTTATTGCCCTAATTGAATGATCAAATTGCGGATATAATGGAGATATTATAATATAGGTTTTAGTTATAGTATCGATGGGGTTTCTGATTTCTTCGTGTAGATACTTTTGATTACGAATAGTTAAATAATAACATACCTACATTTTAATATACACACGTAATAATATATGTAAGTACTGTAAATGCTTTATTTACAGTAACATAAATACAGGGTCAAATTTAATTTGCTAGCGAAACTCCGCACACGTAATCAGTAGCCATGTCTAAACACGACAGAATAAAAATATTACATGATTTTTTTTGGATTTAATACCCGCTGACAGTATTGTTACATAAATATGAGTTGATAAAATCTGTTTTATAGTATTGAGATGTCGATACCTATCATTTCCGTGAAGTTTATAATTATTATTAAAAAAAGTGACTTCACACTATCGGCGGTTGAAGCCAATTTCTTGCTAAACTTCTAAATGATCAGTATTTTGATAAGTTTTCACATAGTTTATTTGTTATAATTTACAATAAATCCTAGATTTACAGTAAAAAAAATTGGTTGTCTGTAAAGTCGGTTTGCGGACGATAATTTTACGTGATAACGTCATAAGAAAACATCAGATAGGTGCGGCACAAGCAAACGCTTAGGCCGATCGTGCCTCTCTATCGCTTGTTCCACGCTCTCGCTTGCACGCTCGGCTTAGGCGGAACGTGACACTTTTTCATACGAGCAGCTGGCGTTCATCGATTTATAAGACATTATCACGTCAAAAAAATTATTCGTTTTGACACAATTATTTTTTGAATGTTGAAAAACACTCCTCTAAAATTTAAATTTTCAAGATAACACATTCTTGAAGCAAAGCCATCTCGGCAAAAATACATTTCCCAACATACAGAAAATCTTGATAACTCAATCCAACCCAAAAAAGAACAAAACTCGTGGACAGAAATACATCTACGCATTTTCCCGACCATCTTCCCCTAATCTTAATTCAAAGCACGTATCATACCCCATATACTAAAAATACTTGAAAAATCCAGAACCCCTGTCTAATTTACATTGTACAGTTAATACCTTTGCAAGTTGTGCGATAGCGTGAAACTAACGGCTTATGTTCGTGGACTTTTGGTCTTTGATAGGGGTGTCAGTGGTAGCGGGTAAGCCTTCTTTGCAATTTTGCTAGGTGAAGGGCAGGCGTTTTGGGGGAATGTCTTATGTAATTTTGACGTTCATAAACTGCTGATTCTCAGCCTGATCTGAATAAATGACCTTTGATTTTGATTTTGTTAGGCTTTCGTGTTATTTGCTAGAATTTTGTTTCTTCAACTGAAAAACAATATTCTTGGTCCTATAATTTTTTTGATGGAATACTTGAACGTTCAAGTATTCAACCAAAATAACATTTTATTTATTACTTTATTTTTGTAAATATATTTTTTGTATTATTATAAGACAGGTAGTTAACAAATTAAAATGTATGGTAAAGGGATACAAGTGCTGCCTAGTTTGGGGACCACTGTTTAAATAACGATGATAATGAATCTATTTACGGTAACATATTATGGGTATTATTAAGACATATTTTGTAACAGATTATTCTCATTATTTACTACTAAACTCTACTCAAGCAATGGCTCAAAAATAATTATGCAATGTGCTAAAAATGCGCAATGAGGTGTGTGTGTGAGCCGTGTGTGAGTTAGGTTGAGCTTTCACTGAAATTAAAATTCAAAATCAATATATTTTATTTCACAAAAACCTACATGGACACTTATGTAACAGCAGAAGCTAGGTGCACGGTACCAATTGGTCGTTTCCTTTGTAGAAGAGCCGGCACGAAACTCCACGGTTACTCTTTTTTAGAAAAGAAATTAAATACTAATGTTCCACACGCAACACTGATGAAGAGCACCGTTTTCAATATTCTATAAAATGAAATCATGCCTGTGCTTATTTCGCGAAAGGATGGGCAGACCTCTGCATGTCCAGTATACGAACAAGTCGCTATTATGTTTAGCTATAACAGGGTCGTATGTCTGTGGGGTCGACTACTCAAACTAACCCGTGACAACAATAAATACGTTTTCTTTCTTTATTTCAAAGATTTAATCTGACCATCAAGAATGACTATAGTCTTGGCTGGTAAAAGATCTTCGCTGTTACTGTAACCACACCCAAACGCAAGGATTAAGACAGGACCAAACTTAACGATGTTACGCAGTCGCCCGATAAGAGTTTTAACGGGAAAAACTCTAAATTAAAAACTTTGTGCAGATCACTGTTGTGATCCTAAGCGAACCGGACGGGATGATTGAGGAAAATTGTTAAGAAAACTTTTGAGGAACGTTGACCGCTGAAAATTTTTGAAGATAATTGAAAGAACTATGAAGGATGAGGAGATAATTATGGAAAGTTTTGGAATACTTTACGATAAAGAAAAGTCGGAAGATGGTTGTGACAAAATTATGAACTTTGATTAATAAAAAGATACCATAAAATCTGAAGACCAATTCCCGTAATTAAAAATGTTCAAAGTCTAGTCGCAATCTCATCTTAGCGACAAACAATGTCAAAAACTTGTAAAAATGTATGGAAATGTGTGGAATGTATGGCCCGCGAGGTGGATTACGGCCCACTCCCTCTTACAGAGAGGAGGCCTGTGTCCCAGGAGCGTAAACATTATAGGATGCATGATTATCTCTTGTATGAGTTCACGATCCCAATATCTTATAATGCCAATAGAATAGTCACGTGAGTGAAGCCGCGGGTACAGCTAGTCTATACTTATTATCCATATTATAAAGAGGGTGAGTTAGTATGTATATAGGTAGGATGTAATTATTTCATGCCGCATTTACACATTCGCGCGAATCGCGAGGTGAAAAGCGAGGCGAATAACGAACACGCATATGTAAACAGTGCGTTCGCTATTCGCCTCGTGCTTCGCCTCGCGAAGTGTTCGTGTGCGAATGTCAAAATATTCCAGCCCGCGAATGTGTGAACACTAGTTCGCGATGGCACTCGTACACGAATGTTACGTCGAATACTTCGTCGAGTGACGAGGCGAATGGCGAACTATTGCCGAATGTCTGTGTGAATGATATATTTTATGTTAAAACTAGAAATTGCAATTAAACTGACGTGGAAATTGATATACTTACAGTAATAGAAATGCTTTGTTACATAATTATGTTATTTTTTATTTCATGACACCCTATATTCCTACTATTTATTACTGAAAAATGCACTATTTCACTAAATTAAAGTACCGATGAGGCCAACCTACTCACTAAACAATAGTTTTTAGTGAATTTTTAGGTTATAATCATATTTCTCAATATTCCTGTTAGACGAAGCATAATTATTAATACCACTGTAATTTAGAGACCTTAACGAAAAAATTAACATGCGTTTCTTTAATAGACGTCACAAGTTTTGGTGGGCCTTATCGCCGAACAAAAAAAAACGCATGAAAGGAGAAATCCTTTCATGCGGATGAAGCTTTCGGACGAAGATTGCGCAGGCAGAAACTAGTATAAAAATAAAATAAAAAGGTCTGTTTCTAATGGCTGAAAACATGAAAAAAAATTGAAATATAAAGCCACTCCTCGTACCTTACTGTGATTAGCCATCCAACCCTCCTCCTTGGAGAATAAGAGACATTGCACTATCAAAGAATTACGTAAAAGTAGCAAGAATAAGAAAATAGCTCTATGGTCTGTTCCAAAACTATTTGATGTAAGTGTAAACAAACCCAATTCAGCGAGGTAATTACGTAACACAATAACAGTAAGATTGGCTTTCAATTTGACAGTTCAACAACATTAATTACGTTATTTACGTTGCTGAGCAGATGCATTTCTTACAAATTGTGATAAATAAATAAATAAAGAAAATTTTAAATCAAATCTAAGCATTCGAATTCAGTATAATAATACGTTCTGGGTGTTGATGGGGCTGTGCCGCTTCATAGATGTTTGCAGAAGCTCGTGCGATTGATTCTACGCTACGATGCGAAAAAGATTCGCTTCTCTGGTGCGCCGGGTGCGGGCCAGTCCCAACATTATATTGCGGTGTAACGTGAGCAGGCTGGACTGCTTGTATGTGAATCGCTGCAGCAAACTTTCCACATCGGTGTTGAGCTTGTAGCAGGGATTCGCATGAACTATATTACAATGTTAGGTTAAGTGTATAGGTTCAGTTACTAACGTAGTTGTTAAGAAATATTGTTACTAACATATTTGGTTCCTTTGTTACTTGTTATCTAAATATATAAAAGAAGAAACTGACTGACTGACATATTATTATCAACGCCCAAATTGCTGCCAAATTTCCAAAGGCACGTAGGTTCCTTATGAGGTTTAAGAGAGGGTTTTTCAAAATTCACCCCATAAGGGGGTAAATGGGGGTAGGGGAAATTTCACGCTGAAGAAGTCGCGGGAAGAAGCTAGTTAAATATAAATAAAGCACTACATTTGTAAGTAGCACTACTGTTATCCACAGGTACGTTTTCTCATCCTTTTGTTTACATTTTAGTGTGATACTTTTGGGACACACCGTAGAATTGTATGCAAGTTTCTGCAGAAAAGTTTAATTCCCAATGCAAACAAGTTCCTAAGTGAAGGAGAAATGTTACGACAGTCTTTTTGTTTGATCAGACGTTTTTCATAATTGTATGAATAATTTCTTTTGAAGTATTTAATAGATAACTTCATTCATAATAGAATTGCGCTGGGAAGTGAGTTTGCGAGACCCTGCCAGGTTCGCGGTTTGTTCGAAAGAGTTACAGTGGCCCCCCTTTTTTTTTTTTTGTATGGGAAATGATCTAATGACTCCTCCCGCTCTGCATGGAGTGGAAGGGAGTGTCAGACTCTTACTGACTAAAACCCACCCGTGTTCCTTCCTTAGCCCTTTGTGTTCCTGGGCAGCGGTAACCCTTTCGGACAATCCCGCTACCTCGGCAGGCTTGGGCCTAACGGGCCTCTTCCCTTATGCTGGCATTTCTTTGAGGCGCGCGTGGTACACATACGCGCCGTCCGGCACGGGCCCGGTCCTGATCGAACGGTGAGCTACCTATTACTCTCCGTCCGCAAGCCCGCGCCTACAGTGGCCGGGAGTCGTCCCGCGGCTCCCGACGCCCGGAGCGTCTCCCGCGGCGGCTGGAACGTGAGGCTCTCTCCCTCAGCCATCCCGCCACCTCCTTCGCTTGCATGACTGCTTCGCAGAAGGAGGTGACTGCCTCCCACTCCCTCTCGCTCCGGACCATGGCTTGAACCAGGGCCGGACGCGAGAGGTCGCCGCCGCTGCCGATCGCCTCTACGAGGACCAGGCGGAGCTCCGCCCAACCGGGGCAGACCTCCACCGTAAGAGATACCGTGGCCCCTGGCACAGGCAACTGAAGGAACACGGGTGGGTTTTAGTCAGTAAAAGTCTGATATCCGCTCCGCCCAGATCGGGAGAAGTTATTTGATAATTTCCCACCAAAAAAAAATAAAGGTAGGACGCCCTCAGGCAGGTGGAGCGACGATACGAACAGGGTGGCTGGTAGCAGCTGGATGAGAGTTGCTGAAAATCGAGCTAAATGGCGTGCAATTGGAGAGGCCTATGTCCAGCAGTGGCCGGTGATGGATGATGGAGCAGATGATGACACATAACATAACGCCACACACGTCTTCTCCAAAGGGTTACGCAGAGGATGAACGAGCATTTAATACATTTTGGAATGTGGATATAAAACCTCTCGGAAACTCACTTTTTTTTTGGGTTAATGGGAAATTATCAAATAACTTCTCCCGCTCTAGGCGGAGCGGACGGACAGACTTTTACTGACTAAAACCCACCCGTGTTCCTTCAGTTGCCTGTCCAGAGGCAACGGTGACTCTTTCGAACAACCCGCGACCCTTGCAGAGGGCGTCCTACTACCGTTACGATTGCCGATTCGCAGTCGAACACGTCTACCCCAATGGTCATCGATTCGGTGTTTTATTTAACTTCGTGTTTATTTACATTGTCGAACCAAAATGCACCGAATTAAACAGCACTGTAGAATCAAAACACTACAATCGATTATGTAAACCAAATTAGTCGATCGCGATAATCGAAACAGCTTCAATTAGTAAAATCGATTGTCCCGCGCTGTGTTTACAAACTGTCAAACAGTGGAGTCATCCAATCGGGATGATTTGATGACATTGTTCACTTGTTGGAGCTGTTAATACTGTGGGGAAATTAATGCAAGTGCGATAGGTAGCATTCAAGTGAATAGGTATATATCATTAAGTATACATCGTGGAGCTTTAAGAGGAAATGCTTCTTTCTGGTTAATGACCATAAAGCAATGATTTTTTTTACAGAATAATAAATATTAACTATTTGTATGTCCCTATGTTTTTCTTTTTGACGATACATTATTTTTATAAGCACTAGAACCCTCAAAAAATGCCGATTTAAACCGCTGTCAACAGTTGCCTAGTGTACAAATTTGACAACTAATAATGTTAAAAGAAAAACATAGGAACACAGTATATATCTTTCTTATTCAGTTTATGAAATATATTTTAAATTGGTCTAATATTGGAGGAGGAAATAGGCGAGAGCCAAACCTCGAATTACGACTCTACTTAGGAATTTTCAAAAGTCTCTCCAACCGCATTTCTTCTTAATGGCGACATTAATTCAACACATGGGTAGGGCTAGTGGCCAGTAATCATAAAAATTAAAACAAAATTATTAATTCGTAATTTGAAAACTACTGCCTGCGCCGCTCACCGATATACGGCTCTCTCTCTTTTTTTTTTAATCGTCTACCTTGGTACGTTATTCGTTTTAATGTCACTGATGCGATGTTATGATCCGTGAACCCGGCAAATGACCCCTGCGCTACAGTTCTTTAAGTACAGATTGCAAGATGCTATTTTCAGCCTGTCTCGAAAGCATTTCAAATGGCGAATATTTTTTTTTTACAATTTGGAACGTTATGAAGGCTTTCCAGAAACCCAAAAGTGCTCTGACACGTGGTTAATTCGCGCTCTGACCCATAGTTGACAAACTGTTAACGTATTTTCACATTTCGCTGCGAAAAACTGTATAATTTGATATCAACAATTTGTCACATTAATTTACGTTCCTGAAACTGGTTGTAAGAATAAAATAGAATATTCTCTATTATGACACCACAAATATTACTGAATATAAAAGTAGATATTTTACAAGGCGTGACATAATGGGCAGTCTTATCGCTAATAGCGATAGCCTATCGCTAGCCTCGTTAGTAACTTTTTCCCTCACAATTACATTCTTCACGATATTGTAAGAGAAGCTATGCCAAAACCAGGATGGAAAATATACCTTAATTAAATAAAAGTCACGTAAATCGGATAAGTGATTCTCAAGTTCAAACATAATTATTTACGGACACAGAAAGATACGTTAATTTTGTAATAATAATTTATGTAAAGGACAATTCTGTATCTACAACGCCACATGCGAAAAACGCGTCGTACTGACGTCACGAAATCCTGCATCTCGCAAGCAGAGTTTACCGCGCAACTAGCATAGATACAACGGCCCGACATGAATTATTGGGCAGTTGCCCGTCAGACACAACACCCGTCTGGTCGGAGGATCCTCCCTTTTCTATAGAGTATGAGTGCACTTTACACCCTGTTTCTCATACCGCTATAATCCTACACACACACATACTCAAACCACCACACCACCACATTTGCAATATCAGTAGGCTGTCAGTTTTCGGGGCCTATTGAAACCTAGTACCCTACAGTACCTACAGTGCTGTGGCTACCGTTCTAATAAAACAGTGTTGGATTTGAAAATACAGGAAATTATATTACAAAATTTTTCCTCTTGGGATGAAAGAAAATTGGGTTAATAAAATAAAAAGTTCAAGTAACGAGAAAAATTTATCCCTATCCACTCATTAAGAAATTGTTTAAAGACTACGAGTAAAAGCTTTTTATCTTTGGACGACTTTCGTTCCCGATGGAACTCAATAATTGAATAAATAAATAATAAAACACCATCGCACTGTGAGGTGCAGTGGTGGCCAAGTGGTATCGTCCCCGACTTATTAGCTGTAGATCATGAGTTCGAACCCCGGCAGGCGCTTTACTTTGTGTATTTAATTTCATCACCACTGCTATCGGCTAAACCGGCTCTTCCTAGAACTAAAAAAATCGAAGACGTGACATCCCCTAAGCCGCACTGGACCTGTGTCCCAGCATGGCAGCAGTGGGAACATTATAGGCTGATTATGAATCGTACTGTAAAATCCTTATGATTCATGAAAACAAGATCATCATCAGCCAATCATCATTTAACTCGATTCCAGCTACTCTCAACAGATGCTACCAGCCACCCTGCGTAGATCATTGCCCCTCCTAGCTCGAGATCATCCTACCTTACGTTTGCTGATTCGCGGTCTCCACAACAAAGGTCATCGGCTAATGTGGCCGGCCCATTGTCAAATCAGCTTCCTATTCTATTAGTTATGTTTACAGCTTTATCTATACAATATGTAACTGAATTAATTCACGTTATGAGAGTAGTTTGTGCACAATAGTTTACAGAATCTATTTCTGTAATTTTTGATACAGGTATTTTTATCCCAAAAATAATAAATTTACGCAGTTTTAATTATTTTTGGGATAAAAAAATGCTTTTGTGTTTGTCATACTTCCGCTGTACAGTCAAAACAAACCAAAATGGACGATGTACTACGCTAGACTCTTATACGTGCGTATGTGTGTGTGTGCGTAGTTTGTAATGTGACCAAAATTTTCCCTTACAATCAGTACAACTAATTTAATAAATAAACAATATTTTGAAAGTTTATTATTTATTCATCAATCAAGTAACATAGACTCAAACAATTATTAAGCATACAATGTCAATAGCAATAATTACACATATAAACAAAAAAGTAAATAAATAAAAAATTGGGGTTGTAACACTAGGGCCATGGGGCTCGAGTGCCCACTTTGTATTTCAAGACATCGCCAAGCGGTTGGTCGACTTTTCACGTGACCAGAGAGCTGGCCTATTTTTTGGCCAATGCTGATTATTGCCATACAACGTGGCAATGCTGCCAGCCTTTTGGGCACGTTTCCTGTTGACAGCGATGCGGACGAATTTTTTGATGCCCCTTGATTACTTCCCCTCCTTTTTATATACTTGTAAGTAAATATTATTACTTTTATTTTATTACTGTTAGCTTTTTAAATTATGTAAACACTATTAAATTGAATTAAAATTTGAAGAAAAAATTAAATTAAATCACATTGATGATGAAGATAAATTTTCGAGCAACGGATTCATATTCACATTCATTTATTTGCAATCCATAAGGTAATAAGGCTTTAGAGCTAAGAGCCGTTATAGACCCTGTTAGGGCACAGCAAAACTATTGTTTGATACATAGCTAGAGGTTAGCAATATCCTTCAAAACGATTTAAATTGTGATTGAAAGTGTATTACACAATCAACGTCAAATATCAAACCGGAATGAGAAAGCTTATAGTGGATAAGACAAAGTTTAAAACAGAAGACGAACTAGCAGGGGATCGAGGGGGGAGGGGAGGGGGTTCAGGGTATCAGACCGGAATAAATCCTACAAGCTACGACACTTTGAACAAAACTGGTATCGATCGTCATTTGTTATGACACGGTGGGTTAGCTGTCACCACCACAGATATAGATAGACTTAGATAACCCAAGTATCACGATCTGTAGGAAAACCAAGCATGCCATTTTTTTACTACCTACTATGACGTTATAAGCACTATTTAGTGATGGGAAAATCAAATCGATTCAAAGACGCCACGGCGACCGGCACCCGTCTCGTCCCACACTCGGGGCCTAGCGCCAGCGCTCACGCTCACCCAGCCAGCAGTACACAGGACTGAGTGCGAAAGTGGCGGCTTACAATTTTTGTACGTAAGCTGGTGCGATTTTTGGCGCGCGAAGTAATTGCTCTTGCGTTATCCAGTGTATTTATATCTGTGGTCACCACCATGCTGTCCTATTTTAGAAAATTGCTTCTGCCCTTTTTAAAAGTACGGTGCGCGGTTTTCGCCCAGTCCATACATTAGTTAACAGTCCAGAACCGTTTCTACAAAAACCAAGTTAAGTGTGAAAAAGCACTTAGATTTTAACGAAACTAACTGGAGGGAAAAGGGAGGGAGGAGGGGAGACTGAGGGTCGGTTAACTGAAGGGATTTATGTGTAATAGGAAATGCCGGAAAAAACCGCCGTAGATAAGTGCGGTTGTTATGATTTTAGCCCCTCGCCTCTCAGGAAATCATCTAAACTCTACATAAAAACCACAATATTTTAATCTGAATTCAGTATTGAAATCTTTACTTGTTTCGCTTCCTGCTCCTAAACAACTCGGATTGTGGACTGGAACCAATAAAGTGAAGATTAATTTCCCTCAGGCCACATTATATTGGCCGAACTGAAAGTGGGGTCAAACGTTTTGTGTTAAATTTCTAATTGCACCTCCAGGATCTGGTTTTTTGTTAGTCTGAACGTTTGAATTTGTGAGATTTTTGCGTTCCTGAATGATTTCTTAGCTATGCAAAAGATGAATAGGGACACCAATTCATCTTATTTGTACCTAGCGACCCACTCTTTGTTTTGCACGGCTTTTACGACTTATAAAACATCGAGATTTCTTTTTGTGTAAGTTTATTAAATGATAAGTTTATTTAATGATGCTTTATTTTCTGTAAGTAGGTTTTTACAAACACTTTTACACGTCAATTATATTTTTTTAAGCTAGATGAGGTCGACGTTTCCTATCTGACTACTCTGAGAAGAAAGGCCGAAACAAACTCAGAGGTCAAAGACTCTTTTAAAGTCCAGACAAAATCTTGGTCAGATCATGTGAAGACCATGTAGATTGGTGTCTGAAATGGTCTTTTGAGGTAAGAACCACACAGATTGAGCGGACATGTCCAGTCAGTACACGCATTTGTCAAAAATCGTGCAGCTCAACTCAGAACTTGAAGAGCTCAACGATTCGACGATCAATACCAAAGAAAAGACATTTGGGTAGGTCGCGTAAATTACTCAAACTGCCAGATCATTATTAAAACTAACTAAAAAGGAAAACATTAGAAGAAAGAAATGACCCTAATGAATGATATTATTACAGAGAGGAGGCCTGTGTCCCAGCAGTGGGAACATTATAGGCTGGCTATGTTTATATGCTGAGCGCTCACATAGACAGACACGTTTTTTTTTGGATGGGAAATCATCTAATGACTCCTCCCGCTCTGGGTGGAGCGGAAGGGAGTGTCAGACTCTTACTGACTAAAACCCAGCCGTGTTCCTTCCTTAGCCCTTTATGTTCCGGGGCAGCGGTAACCCTTTCGGACGATCCCGCTACCCCGGCAGGCTTCGGCCCTGGCGGGCCCCTTCCGGGACCAACGGCTTAAGGTGCTTTCCGAGACACGGAGGGATCTTGATATTTAAAGATGGTCACCCATTCTCAGACCAACCGCGGCAAGCGTAGCTTATCCAGCATCCTAATTGCGTAACACACTATCAATCTCAATCTGAATAACGTTGAAGGATATTGCTAATCCATTGCTACATATGTTCGAAAAATGCGTCTGCTCAACAACTTAACTAACGCAATGAATGTTGTTGAACTGTCAAAATGAAACCCATTGCTACTGATAGTGTGTTACGCAATTACCCCATAGTTATTACTTAGCCACAAGCCCTTCATACTGTATTTAGATATGAATAAATATACATGCCATCTTTTGTAAGATATCCTTACGTAATGTCCTGGAGCAATTTTTTGTTATGCCTATATCTATATCGTCACTGGAAAGGAAAAAATGCTAAAGCGGCATTTGGGCCAAAATAAGTTATATAATATAAATCGTTGGATTAGATTTTTTTTTCTGCGTCGATATGTTTAGGTTCCAAGACAAACTGAGCCAATTCTAATTGGCTCAGTTTGTCTCTGTGGCTTGGGGCTATCGTTAAATCCAACGATATATTATATGAATAATTTTGCCCCAAATGGCGCTTTAGCATTTTCTCCTTTCCAGTGACGATATATATAAAATTCAAAGTCCTGACTGACTGATATATTAACGCACAGCCTAAACCACTGGTCCTAGAGACATGAAATTTGGAGGGTGTGTTCTTTGTGAAAAGTAAGTATCCACTAAGAAAGGGTTTTTCGAAATTCCACCCCTAAGGCTGCGTTTCCACGAGAGTAGTGCGAGGATGCGCAGCGAGGGATGTGTGTGAAACAAACCAATAACATCGCTTCGTTTTCATAGCTTGAACTAAGTTAGCGTTGTTATTGGTTAGTTTTACACACGAAGAGGGGTGAATGGGGGCAGGGTGAAATTTCAGGAGGACGAAGTCGCGGGCAGACGGTTGTTGTTCATATACACGAGCGGAACGTTACTAAGCCCTCGACAACGTGCAGCTCGTGTATTTGAGTCAGAACATAAAATATTAATAATAATAATAATAATAATAACCCCATCGCCGTATCTCTACGTTGACGTCGTGGTGGGGCTTGTGCGCTCCGAACTCTGGGCCTGTGCCGGAAGAGTTTACTTTCCGGAATGGGTCTAAGGTGAGGAGCCAGACCAAGAGAGATACAGAAACCCGCAGGGCAGCATGTGGCGAGCTGTTGGGCAGTAGCGACCCCACGGACCCTACCTCCCGGGAGAAGTTTTGTTCCTCACCTCTGGCTTGCCTTTATTGGCCGGCTGGAGTGAAAAATGACGAGGAACAGAGCTCCCACCTCATTCTTGCCTTTATTGGCCGGCTTGAGTGGAGATTCGCAAGAGCAAATGTGCTCGGAGGAAGGAAGTATTCCAGTAAGATGCTGGTAGGGATCTTGACCGTACTTCCGGGATTGTCCTGATAGCCGTGGAATACCTCTCCACTCCTCATAAGCACCTCAGGACATGTTGCCCCCTTGTCGCTACGTCACTATGTGCTAGCGACCGTTTCCGGGGGCCCATTATTGAGTGTGCAAGTCACCCCCTGCCATTTTATCCGTGTATATATAAAACATTGATCAGGCAGGGGTCATAGTTCTTCCATAGTTCTTGGTAACCAGTCCACTTCAGCCACCCAAACCCATAGTCCAACTTTTTATTTTTCCTATCCTACAATAGTCCTACACCAACCGGGGGTTATCCTTGGGTGCACTTGCATAGTGCATACAGGGATAATCGTCGGACGGTGCCGCATTTCATTAAAATTTCCTAAGGGGCCTCTGCGAGTTGGCTTCGGCCCCTCGTACGCCTTCCAAAGGACCGGGACCCCATGGTCCCGAGATATATAAATTCAAAAATAAATAATAATAATAATAAATACATGTCGCATTGTCAGAAAGTTCATGCAAATAGATGAAAACGAAATAGGTTCTCATCACAGCAATTCTTTAACATAACACAACACATGCTGCATTTACTTGGTTACGGCCCGTAAATGTAGTAAAAACCAGCCAAAGAGCTGAGAAAAAAAAAAACACTACAAAAAATAATAATAATAATATTCCACAACTATCACACAACGCCATCTAGTCCCAAGCTAAGCAGAGCTTGTGTTATGGGTACTAGACAACTGATAAACATACTTAAATATTTCTAAATACATACATATTATAGATAAATTACAACCAGACACAGAACAAATGATCGTGCTCATCACACAAACATTTGTCCTGGGTGGGAATCGAACCCACGACCTGCGTCATAGCAGTCAGGGTCACTAACCACTAGACCATCAGGCCTGTCTGTATATTATCACGTCTGTAATCCCCAAGGAGTTAGGCAGACGTGTACCTATAGTACAGAAATCATTTCCTAAGTGGCAAAAATACGTTTTATTGAAGCTAACTCAAAAACTACCCAAGCAAAAGTTATTCAAATTTATATGGAACCACTCCTGAGCCTACCTTATCTATTAAATGAAATAGATTTACAATAGCCGGATATATCGCGTAACACACATACAAAAAAAAAATACAGTCCAATTAGAAGCTCCTCCTTTTTTGAAGTCGATTAAAAATCGAATAACACTGCCCGACTGCCGAATCGAACCCAGGAACTGATGCTCAGCTATGACTAACAAATATTTACAGGCATAAAAACAAAGCGCCTGCTGCAATTTTCCCTTGACTTTTCCTAGATCATCAACACTTTCAAATTATTAAAAGGCATGTATCGAACCTCTAATAATTCTTATTTTGTACTCCAAAAAAATGACTGAACAGTGTTATACATGGTGGAGACTATAAATACGACAGTAAATTAAACTGCGTATATCTAATGACGTTCCCAGTCTGCATAAGAAAATTCAATCAAATGTATCCAACCCATAGTCGGCCCATCATTACTATTTAATTTTTATACTCTTATATTTTCGATTCTAGCATTTACTTAATAGTTCCAAAATACTCTTGAGCTATAGTTATTGCCAGTGTTTTCATTTACTGTCGTATAATTGTCTCCAGATTGTATAATGATTGCGCCTCTTTTTGTGAACCTCAAATGATTTCTTTTTGGAGTCCTAAAAATACTACTGGGAAGTTTGTTCCGCCACTTCCTCTCTCCAGCGAAAGCACTAGGAAGTGGTGAAGGGCGGAAGTTTTGGGACTGTCTTTCGTAATTTTGACGTTCGAAAAGTGCTGATTCTCAGCCTAGTTTGAATAAATGACATTTGATTTGACTAAATATCCAAATAACTGCGACTAACTGGGACAAAGTTAAAAAGAGGCTCGAATAATAAAAAAGTGCACACCTTTAGAAGCGCAAAAAGTTTTCAGAGGAACGGTTAAGTATTATCCTTATTAAAATTACCCTCCCACATTTACCTGTCTCCCCAAAAACACACTATTACCGTCCAAAAGTAGCTGCCAAGAATAAATTAGCATATAAATCGAAAGACCCTGGTCTGTCGAAAGTTTTATTAGAGTCGATAAAAAAAAACTTATTCAAACTCTGGACGAAATGAGAATGAGTTGAAAATCCTTTGAAGGTGGTGTTAGGAAAGTTTTCAATACTTCGAGAGCCTGATTAGGATCTAGACGTTTTCTGCTTGGTGACTTTTATATTTTACCCAGCAAGGAGTCGAGTTAGCGATGCGATCGAAGATGGTAAGGTGATTTTGGAGATTTGAATTTGTGATTGCAGTTTTCAGGGTAGGTGAAGGTTGGATTGAGTTTTGAGATAAACAGCAAGCTAAGCAACATAATGTCAAACTAGCATAATTAAATTACTTAATTTTTACATCGATTATTAAAACTAACTAGGACTTTTCCAGCGACTTCGTCCGCTCATGAATTCCCATCCCATAGGAAATTCGTAAAATTCGGCCTTGTTCCTTGTCTAAATCTCAGTCATATTCATGTAACTAAGTGCTAACAACAGTTTTCCGTAAATAATAAATAAATTATCTAGATGTTTAAGAAATAGAAATATTATTTATTCTTTTTCCTGTAAATGAACTATTAGCAAATAATAACTAATACCTAATTAATTAATAAAAATAACAAAATTAAATCCTCATCATCATCTGCCTAGCCTTTTCCCAACTATGTTGGGGTCGGCTTCCAGTGTAACCAGATGCAGCCGAATACCAGTATTTTACATGGAGCGACTGCCTATCTGACCTCCACAAACCAGTTACTGGGTAATACGATACCCCTTGGTAAGACTGGTTGTCAGACTTTCGGGCTTCTGACTACCCGTAACGACTGTCAAAGATCCACGAATGACAGCCGGGACCAACGGCTTAACGTGCTTTCCGAGGCAAAAAACAAAATTAAATCCTAACTTAACTAAAATCATCATCTCACGCACGTCATCACGTCTTCCGATACGCGGTCGCCACTCCAGAACCTTTCGGCCCCATCGGCCATCTGTTCTGCAAGCAATGTGCCCTGCCTACTGCCACTTAAGTTTGGTAATTCTTCGGGCTATGTCGGTTACCTTGGTTCTCTTGCGGATCTCTTCATGTCTGATTCGATCACGCAGGGAAACTCCAAGCATAGAAATTTAATCAAAATTCCTGCTGTTCCATTTATTTCCAGTTGAAATTTAGTTACGTCACGCCATAGGCATGCCATATGAAATTATTAGCATTCTGTCGGGATTGACTAGAGATAATCCCGTTTCCTCATTCGACACTGTCTTCTTATTAGTTTCCGAATTCTAAACTGCGTCCACGGCACCTGAGCGCATACAGGAAAAATATCACCAATGTGCAAACTGTAACCATGTATTCAGCATAATTATGATTCCAAGACCCCCAGCATAGAAATGTTTTGTTGGTTATAAGAAAAAAAATGTTGTTCCAGACATTTTCACAGCGTAGGTATTGCAGTTTTCTATTAAACAGCTCCTTTTTTAACTACCATGAAATATTTCTACGCTAGGGGGCGTAGAATCATGTGCTACCATTAAGCACTTTTCCATAAGAGATTTGTTGTTATGGTACAAATCTAACTTAGAAAGATGTATTAATGATTCTAATGATTATAATTCTGTAAATACGTACCTATTATTCAGCTGCATCCGGTTAGACTGGAAGCCGACCCCAACATAGTTGGGAAAAGGCTAGGCAGATGGACGTACCTATTATAGTCGCGAATCAAATTTTGATCAAGATAAAACCTGACACTAACCTGAAAATTGCAAAAAACGTAAGAAAAATTGAATTTCGCGGGCTACCACCGCGCATTCACCTTAAAATTTTTTCCTGTATATGAACAAAAAACGCGTTGCGTACCGGTGACGTCACATGGATTACTTCACCGCGTGCATTGCTCACTGCTTCAAGTTTTTTTACATTGATGTGAGTACCGCTAAAAACATTGTGAAATGGATGACTCAGATTCTAACACCCGACGGGAAAAGAGGGGTGTTATAAGCTTAACCTGTGTCTGCGGCATCGGAATTCCCAAACGGTTGAACCGATTTTTATTTTTAATACTGTATTAATAGAAATATATAAAGAACTGCATTATCTGAAACATCGACGATATTCAAATTTGCAAAGAACAGATTGAACTGCAACAGAATTAAAATGCATTTTTATGTCACTTAACGATGGAATAAAAATTTTGTGATTTTTTTAGTGGTTCATTAGCACTACCTATAGAATCTAATTGAGATATTTTTCAAAAATGGGTGTATAATACCCTATTATGAAATTTGCCAAAATACGCTATTGGTCAAGTAATTTAAGTAAAATCAACTGTAAAAATAAAAGTACCCCATGATATTTTTTTATTAACTCATTTATTCAATTCATATTTTCTCAAAAGATTTCCAATAATTGACGTTTTTCCTTTCCAACCTATTACACAGTTGAGCGGGCAAATTAACCAATTGACGATATTGATAAACGAAAAACTTTGTATACAAAAAAGACATTTTCTCTGACTTTGAACAGTTTGAACTCGTTTTATTGGTCTTTTTTATATGCGTATTCTCGCCCTTATTACGAATACCTTAGGGAATCGTTTTCCTGTAAATAATTAATTCCGAAAGGGAATCTTGATGGATTTCCCTCGAGTCAAGAATTTGCTTTGTAATTCCTTCGTGTTTTTCTATGAAGAATTAACTTTTAAATACTAGAGCCTCTTAAGAAGGTAGCTTTATTAGAGAGATAATTTATTTATAATAATGCTGTGATATTTTGTCGAGCATCATTTAAATATTTTACTAGTCTTTTTCCTGTCTTTTATGTAGCTCCGAAACACGAGTACTCTTTTTTTCTATATTTTGATTAGATAAGTTAAAATTAAAATTCTTACTAAAGGAGGTCTGTTAACTGAAACTAAACAAGGTTTTTACTTTCTGAGTTTATCTTGGATATGACTGACATCGGTGAAGGAAAACATCGTGAGGTAACTCCGAATTATAGTTCGTTATGTTTAAGTCCCAAGTAATAGGGGGCGAGCCTATTACCACAAACCGGACATTAATTCAGACTCCGGTCTCATCATCATCATTTCAGCCGAAAGGCGTCCACTGCTGGACATAGGCCTCCCCCAAGCACCTCCACTTCGACCGGTTCCTTGCTTCTCGCATCCAACGGGTTCCTGCAGCCTTCACAAGGTCGTCGGTCCACCTTGTTAGGCCTTCCAACGCTACGTCTTCAGGTACGCACTCGCCACTCCAGAACCATTCGGCCCCATCGGCCATCTGTTCTGCGAGCAATGTGCCCTGCCCACTGCCACTTAAGTTTCGCAATTCTTCGGGCTATCTCGGTTACCTTGGTTCTGCTGCGGATCTCCTCATTTCTGATTCGATCGCAGAGAAACTCAAAGCATTCAGACTCCGGTCTGCCACTGAGAAATACCAGCTGGAAAAACCCAATAACACTTTGCCCTACCTGGGAATCGAACCCAAGACCTCATGTTCAGCAGTAGCGCTTGCACCAACTAGACGAACGAAAATAAATTAAATCCATCATCATAAAACGTCCTCGAAATAATAAGGAGCTTTTAAAAGCTATTTTAAACTTTTAAGCGCTTCACCCGAAGCCACTTGCAAGTTAATAATTATGCCATAAAGTCGTTAGTACAGTTCAAATGAACATAATAATATTCCACAACTATCACACAACGCCATCTAGTCCCAAGCTAAGCAGAGCTTGTGTTATGGGTACTAGACAACTGATAAACATACTTATATATTACTAAATACATACATATTATAGATAAATTACAACCAGACACAGAACAAATGATCGTGCTCATCACACAAACATTTGTCCTGGGTGGGAATCGAACCCACGACCTCCGGCATAGCAGTCAGGGTCACTAACCACTAGACCATCAGGCCTGTCAACATGTCTTGTGATATGAGGCTGGCTTAAGTCAAAAACTTATTAATGATATTCAGATAATAATATTGCATAATCACCCTATAACGTTCCCACTGCTGGGACACAAGTCTTCTCTATGTGAGTGAGAATGGATCGTAATCCACCACGCAGGCCCCGTGCGGATTGATAGACGTCACATGTCTTCGAAGTTTTTGGTTCTAGGACATGCCGGTTTCCTTACGATGTTTTCCTTCACCGTTTTGATAGCAGTGGTGATGAAATAATTTAGACAAAGTAAAGCGCCTGTCTGGGTTCGTACCTACGACCTACAACTCGTAATTTTCAGCCGTTACAACTGGGCCAACACTGATCATTGCGACATCGCGGCATACCAATATTAAAGATGGAGTTTGGATTGTTTCCTGCCAAGAGGACCGGCCCGCAATAGCGCAATAGGACAGAAGTGTATGGAAAAAGGAGAGGGAGGCCTTTACCCGGTAAAGGTTCACTCAATCTCCATGAAAAAGGGAGTTGTGTCTGGCGGGCAACTGCCCAACGATGGATGTCGGGACGTTGTATGTATGCTAGTTGCGCGGTAAACTCTGCTAGCGCGATGCAGGATTTTGCGTGACGTCAGTATGACGTGTAGTTTGCATGTGGTATTGTAGATGCCGCTACAGGACAATACGGGCTACATAGAAAGTAGTGCAGAGCTGTCGGCTAGAACAACGACTGTGTGGAGCCTTGACAAAGCCAGAAGGCACAAGTTGGATAAGGGGTACATATTTGAACGTCGAAAATTAAAATACCTATGGGTAAAATGTCAATGTTCAAAACATCGAAAATTTCGATTGTATCTAAAATTGTGAACTGCCGAGTAATTAAAATATCGAATGATTCAAAATGTTGATAGTCATTATACTTAAGTTCAAAACGTCAACATTTAATACACTTAAGTTTATATTTACACTAGCTACGCTCCGCGGTTTCACCCGCATAAGTGTCGATCCCGGGAGAATATCGGGATAAAAAGTATTCTATGTGTTATTCTAATGTATAAGCTATATTACTGTAAAGTTTCATCAAAGTCTGTTCAGTAGTTTTTGCGTGAAAGAGTAACAAACATCCATCCTCGCAAACTTTCGCGTTTATAATATTACCAATATCCATCCAGTCCGCTCTCATTAACATTTTAAACCAAACAAGACATAAACCGGGACTTCAGCCCACTATGACTTTTCTCAATACTTTATTCACGTACTTCTAAATCAAGTACTCAATACTCAATACTCAATATCTTTATTGCTTTACCATAATGTGCACTTAGGTGGTAACTATATAATTTAGATCATTATGGACCCTGTAGGGCACAGCAAAAGGTAGGAGAGAGGAAGCCCTGTTTTAGGAGATCATTAATTCGGGAACAACTTATAACATAAATATAAAAATCAAAGCCAGGAGATCGCGAATTAAATACTAAACATTTCGCTTATCTATTATATTATATTATTTTATCATTTTAGATTATTTTTATATACCTAGGTACTTATGTATTATAATTCTGTTTATTATTTTATATAAATTGCTTTTTTTATTTGAATAATTATTACCTATTGCTATAAGATTTAATTTAATTATTATCTCTATTTTATATAATAATTATTATATTAATTATTACTATTTTGAATTATTTATTAATAATTACCGTATCATTAATATATATTAAAACATGTCTCTATATTGCGTAATTATTTTTTATTTTTTATTTTTATTATTTATGTTTATCGTTTAAATATTCATTTATTGAGTAATAGCATTTGTTTATCAGTAGTTTTTTAAGTTTATTTATAAATATGTTTAACTTTTCTTCTTTCTTTATGATGTCAGGTAGTTTGTTATATATTTTTATAGACATTACGTAGGGACTTGTGGAATGCATTTTTAGCTTGGATGTTGGTATGTTTAGCCTAGATTGGTGCCTAAGTGTGTACTGTGATTGGATGTCTTCGCGTTTTGTGTAGAACTCTTGATGCTTACGGACAAATTAAATGTTTCTAGAATGTAAATGCAGGGGAGGGTTAGGATATTATGTTTTATAAAATAGGGTTTGCAGCTGTCAGTTTGATCAATGTTTACCAAGATTCTAACTAATTTTTTTTGTAGGGTAAAGAGTGTCAGAGCATCTGTACTATTTCCCCAGAGAGTTACGCCGTAGCTAAGCCATGCATTGGCATACGCATAATAAGTGGTGAGGGCAGTTTGTAGGTTGGTTGTCTTTTTAATTTCGCGGAGAGCGTATGAGAATTTTGAAATTTTTGAACGGGTTTTTTGTATTTGTGTTTTCCAGTTAATATTTTTATCTATTGTTAGTCCAAGTAGTGTAAATTCATCTACAGTTTCCAATTTTGAGCCGTTAAAGGAGAAATTTAAGTGTAGAGGAGCTTTTTGATAGGGGTGGAAAGTCATTAATTTAGTTTTAGTGTAATTTATTTCTAAATTGTGTGAGGTCATCCAGTTACATGTTTTTGTGAGAGTGGAACTGAGTTTTTCTTCTATGTTTGTATTGTTTTGACATGAGACTAATAAAGATATGTCATCCGCGAATAAAACACATGGCCCTTCTATAGTTTTCGGTAAGTCGTTAATGTAAACGAGGAAAAATAGGCAGCCTATGACGCTTCCTTGGGGGATTGAAGCGTTTGTTATTTTACTTTTAGATCGGATTTTTTCTATTTCTCTACTATTGTGGTTAAAGTATTCGATTTCAACTACTTGTTCTCTATTTTTTAAATATGACGTAAGCCATTCATGGGCTTTCCCGCGGATGCCTATTCCATACAGTTTGTTAAGCAGTATTTTAAATTGTACCTTGTCGTATGCTTTGGTCATGTCCAGTAATATCCCTACGGCGTATTCCTTTTTATTTATAATATTAAGGGCTTCCTGAATATATTTATAGACCGCTAATGTGGTGGAACGATTTTTTCGAAAACCGTTCTGACAATCGCTCAATAAATTAAATTTTTCGCAAAAGGTGTAAATTCGATCACACATAGCTTTTTCGAAAATCTTGGAGGCTGAGGGCAAGAGAGCTATGGGTCGATAATTATTTGGATCCGTTTTTGTGTTCTTTTTGTGGATTGGTTTAATTAATGATTTCTTTAACAGTTCGGGGAAAGTGCCTTCTGTAAAAGACTGATTTAATAATAGATAAAATGGTAAGGTTAGTTCATTTGCGCATTCTTTTAATAACGTGGGTGGAATTTCGTCTATACCATAACTTTGTTTATTTTTTAGGTTTTTTATTAATTTGTTGACTTCCCAAGCTTCTACTGGGCTAAGGAACATGGTGTTCTCCGTGGGATTTAGTGTTGACATGCCGCCCAGTGCACTGCCAGATGGATTGTTGCTGTTTTCTCCTACAGATGCAAAGAAGTCATTGAAAATATTTGCAATTTGTTTGGGTTCGGATGTAAGAGTATTATTTTGTTGTAATTGTATGTTACACTTTTCCTTTTTTTGTTTTTTATTTGTTCTCTCATTTATAATGCTCCACATCGTTTTTACTTTGTTGTCTGATTTCTTTATTTTGTTTATGTATTGTACTTTTTTTGCAGTGGTAACTAAACTTTTTAATATTTTTTCATATTTTTTATAGTGTTGTGTAATTATTTGGTTTTTGGTTTTAGCGGAGAATAATTTTAGCAATCTTTTGTTTTTGCAGGAAATTTTTATGCCTGTAGTTAGCCAGTATTTTTTATAGCTAGTTTTAAGTTTCATTTTACGTTTAGGAATACATTGATTTAAAATTTTTATTAATAGGTTGTTGAAAGAATTATAGTTTTCATTTAAATTATTGTTTGTTTGAATAATGTCGTGCCAATTTTGTGTGCTAAGTATAGATTTAAATTTTTTAATGTTCGCTATGTTAAATAATCTTTTATATGTGTACCAGGTCTGTTTTTTTTCTGGTTGAGGTATGCTTAAATTTATAATTGTTCCACTGTGATCCGAAAGTCCGAAATTTTCAACGGTTGTAAACATATTTTTGTTGCTGAAATTCGTAAATATTAGATCAAGACATGTTGATGATGTTTCTGTAATACGCGTAGGTTTTTTTATATGTTGAGTGAATTTATATTCTAGCATGAGATCCAGAAACTGGTTAGTTTTTAAGTTTTTGCCTAAAATATTAATGTTAAAATCTCCACCTATAACAATGTTAAATTTATTATACTTAATATTTAAATAGTTTAGAATTTGTTTTAATTTATCAATAAATATATCTTCCTCTCTTCTATTCCAGTACATAGTAATTAATAAAAGGTTTTGTTTAGGTAGCTCCGTAGCGCACACTTCCAGTACATATTCTGTAGACATGTTTGAGATATCATTTTTCTCTGTGTACTCAATTTGTTCTTGTAAGAGGATGCATACGCCACCTCCTCCTCGAGTTTTCCGGCAGTATGACGATGCAATATTATAGCCACTAATTTGGATAAGGGAAATTTTGTCTTCGGATAGCCAGGACTCAGATATGCATAAAGCTTGATAGATAGGGTTTTCTGTTAAAAATGCTTCTATAATGTGTTGCTTATTATATAAGCTTTGCATGTTTTGGAAGAGAATTTTACAAGGTAGGTCTATGCTTTCGAAAGGAGTGATTCGTAGTGTCTTCGTTGGTGGTAGGTAGGTCACAAATTCGGTCTACATTGTAGTATGTGGTTTGCTTCGAGTCATTGTTTTGTGCCGTTTTGTATGTTTCGTTTTTTTGGGTAACTTTCTGTCCTTCAATAAATAATTGATTGTTTTTGATGATTGCGAATAATCCGTTTCTTCGAGCTTGAAGCATTTCTTCTCGCATTAATTGCCTTTCCCTTCGCGTGTTGGTATCTAGGAACTCTGAGATAAATAGCCGGGTACCCTGAAGGTATTGGCCATTGCTTATTACGTACTTAGCCATTTTTTTGCTAATTAATTCAATGACAAGTGGCCTATTTTTGCTGTTGTTGTATCTACCCACTCTGTATGTCTCTTCTATATAACCCGTCAGGTCTACGTTCATGGTGCTGTAGAATAGTTCAATGATTCTGTTGTGTAGGTCAAATTCGGGTTCTTTGTAGTATTCAGTAAATCCGTAAAGAACAATTTTCTTCGCGTTTGTTTCAGAGCAAATCGCGGTTGGGATATCTTTTCTGTTTTTTATATCTAAAATTTCTTTTTTCAGTTTATCATTTTCTTTTATTAGGTTTTCAATTGTTATGTTAACTTTTTCTATCTCTTCCTTTCTTAGTTCGTTCTGTTTATTTAAAGCATCTGTTTTATGTTCGATATCTGCCTTCAATTTAGTGATGGCTTTGTTTATCTCAGTTTGAATTGTATTTTTAATTTCAGTTATAATGGATTTATTATTTTCCTTAAGGCGCAATATTATAATTTCACTTAGATTATGTAGCGTTAGTTCGGTTTGAGAGGCTGTTTCCTTTTCCTCTGGGTTCAGTGTGTCGCCTAGTATAGTTAGATCTTCAGAGTTAAAGGTGTAGTTGTTTGTGTTATTTACTCTTCTAATGGTGACATTACTTTCTTCAGAAGGTGATTTTGTCTGCAGCGGTAGCTCGCGGATTTGTAGGCGTATAGGGGTATTTATATTACCGACTTTAGGTGTTTTGCAGTAGCAAGTTTGACATTGCCATTTAGTTTTATGCTCAAAAGTCATCAATTTTGTAAAATGATGAATTGAAACATTAGCACATTTTAGGTCATATATGTTTTTGCAATGCACACAGGTAAGGTTTTCTGCTTCTGGTATTTTCTGATAACATCCCGCACATTCAGAAGCCATTTCTGTTTATTTTTATGACCAGTAGCGCCCTCTAGTAGTGGATTGTGATAGTACTAGAAGTATTGACGTTTGGTGTTTGGTTTCTCTCGTCGGCAATAGATGGTACTGTTGGTCGGGAAGTGAGTTCGCAAGTTGAGGTTAGTTTCGTAGTTCTGCGATAGATGGCGTTGATTTCAAAAATCAAAACTAATTATTATATGTAATAATTATTATAGTAAAAATGTTTTTTAATATTCGTTATTCGTAATTTCTTCCTACCTTTCTTTAGGTTTGTAATTCTAGCCGCTGTTGTCGTTTTACTGCTGGAACTTCACTGTTTGCTATGGTGATTGTGGAAAATTTTGAATTTGAAACATAAATGTCGTTAGGAGGTATTTATCACTGTTTCTCTTTATGTTTTAGAACATTCACTGTTATTTTAACTTTTATCACTGTATGTCCGTTTTAGCTTGAACTTTAATCACTATTTGTTATGATTTAACCACTATAACTTTTTTATAAGATTTTTAAGTACGGAGCTAATGTTTGCTTACGCACAGTAGCGCCCTCTCCCTCTCTAAGTAATTACCTCATTCTTCCATGCCGCTTCCACTCACACTTCACACCATTCCCAGAGCGAGACAGGAGATAAGCCAGCTTCCGTTTCCTGTTTCCCTCTCTGGAGCCCTACGCGTTGATATGTTGCTTGTTGAAAATGACAGCAGTCTTGTAGTATGTTTATCTTGTTCGACAATGATGATGCGTGGTTTTTTTGTCGAGTTTATGAAGAGGCGGTCTGTAATTAGGTTGCATTTCTTGTTTTTAATATGCATTTCAGATCAGGATGATTTTCAAACTCAAACTCAAAGCTTTTATTTTAATTAAACCATTTACAGGCACTTTTGAATTCTCAAGAAGTCAGTCAGAAAAAATGAAGCCGGTTGCCCATTCTAAAGCGTAGGTACATATAGAGAAGAACGGGTAAGAAACTCCATGGACACTCGTTTAAATTATATTTTTACAAAAATATTAGTTACATCATTAATGTTGAATTTATAATAATATTTGAGAACGATGTAAAAAAAAGACGTACGAGTTAAAAGCTTCCAGAGTACAGCAAATAGTAAAAAAATAAAATAATTAAAAATAAGCCGAGGCAGCTAAGTGATGACCAGCCCCAACTGACGGCGCCCGTTCACGAACATGACGCATAGATCAGCACCATTCAGCTCAACCATTTGAAGGGAGGATTTGACAATAACCCCAACATTCTCAATCCTATAGGTACCTATGTAAGATTCTAAAGACTAAAACTAAACCGATCCAAGAACAACGCTGTTGAATACTAAAACGTCTAGATAAGACTCTTTACTTCCGGCCGGGATCAAGATGGTGTCTGCACGTTACATAGGATTTCCGGTACGATGGGGTGAGGGCACCGATTGTCGGTAGAAATTGTAGGAAAGAATTTTCTAGAAATGTTATTTTCGCTATGCAGTTCTTGCTACTTGTGTTTTTATTTCTGTCTAACGCTTTTTTTCTCCTAGGATTAGAGGAATGACAAGATTCTTTATATTTTCTTTCTTACGTACAGTAAGCGAGGCTTGTGGTTAAGTAATAACAGCCGCACGGGTCGATTGATCAGGTTAAGCTACGCTTGCCGCGGTTGGTCCGTTGATGGGTGACCATCTTTACATACCAAGACCCCTCCGTGTCTCGGAAAGCACGTTAAGCCGTTGGTCCATTCTGTCATTCGTGGATCTTTGACAGTCGTTACGGGACGTCAGAAGCCCGAAAGTCAGACAACCAGTCTTACCAAGGGCTATCGGATTACCTAGTAACTGGGTTATGGAGGTCATGTAGGCAGTCGCTCCATGAATAATACTGGTATTCAGCTGCATCCGGTTAGACTGGAAGCTGACCCTAACTTATTGGGAAAAGGCTAGGCAGATGATGACGTACAGTAAGCGTTCAAAAGTATCTGAGCACCTTACGAGTCGTATAGCTGTGACACGTGGTACAGCGTACATCTGAGGGGCAATTCTAGTCATTTTAAGAACGTTCACAGTCTGATCTCAGTCTCAATCTGTCAAAAATAAAAACAATATTTATACATCAAATGAAAGTTTATATCAAAAGTATAAATGTTCATTATGAGCACGGCTGTGAAATACCGGTTTAAATGGACTTTTGATAACAACTTGTAAATTGGTATTGTGTTGACTGATTTGTAACCAGTCCATGTCAAAATATGTATAACCACCTAAGGGTGCTTACTTACGAAAATAATAGTTTTTGGCAAAAAAGGCAGCACATGGGCCCAGCATAAACCTCTCAGCTATAGATTTATTTTTCACAAAAGAATCGTCAAAAAAAAATATAACAATTTTTGTCCTCGACTGTACAAACCCGGTGGTTTTTCATTTCAACCATTCATATTAAACTCGTTGGTTCATGCAAATGACATACAGGGAACTCTGTATTATTGCTCACAGATTCCTGAAATTCAGCATCTTTTATCGACTGAAAACGTTTCGCTGAATTTAATATGGAATCTGCATATATACGGAGTGGGATTTTTGTTTGTTTGTGTGTGTTGTTTTTGCTCTAAAGAGAAGAATTTTATTATTTTATTGTCCTGTGACTGTCGTGTTTTAATCAATTTTGCTATGCATATAAATGACAATAACAAAGGGAAATATCCCATATTGCATTGTAGTCTCTATAGAGGTATGAGGAACAGGGTGTAAAGCTCACTCATACTCTATAGAAAAGGGAGGATCCTCCGACCAGACGGGTGTTGTGTCTGGCAGGCAACTGCCCGATGATTCAGGTCGGGCCGTTGTATCTATGCTAGTTGCGCGGTAAACTCTGCTTGCGAGATGCAGGATTTTACGTGACGTCGTTTGCATGTAGCGTTGTAGATACCGCTACATCTCAAAACGGTGAAGGAAAACATTGTGAGGGAATTGGCATGTCCTAGGACCTAAAATTCGAAACCATATGAAATCTATCAATCCGCATGGTGGATCATGGCTCACTTCCTCTCACGGAGAGGAAGCCTATCCAGGCTTCACACTGCTAGAAAACAGGCTTCCGGATGGAAGCCTGTTTTCTAGCAGTGTGAGCATTATAGGCTGATTATATCTATGTTGTAATTCCCGTATTCGCATTCTAATTTGTCTCAATCTGTCAATTAATATACATTTTAGATAAGTTTTTGACGTCGATTGTCATTACAATGAGATTGCGATTAGATTTTAGACGTTTTTAATTACGGGAATAATTGAACTTCAAATCGTGAAACCCTGGTTTTAGAATTATAGTGCCGATTTCATTACAAATGAAAAAAGCATTATTGAAAAAAATAATGACCCACAGGTCTACCAAGAGCTAGAGGCATAAAAATAAATACAAAAAAACGTCAGTTCGTTTGACTATTCGGGACGCCAGCGCCGCCCGGCGGTGCTTGCCAGAGTCTAGCCTGAGTAGGTACGTGGGAGTCGACGAGAGCGCTACAGAGCAGTGTGGAGCTCTCTTGATCATTGGACATCGTACGGACAACATGTGCTCAGAAACTGTCTTGCGTTCCGTATCGTTGAGTTGAGTACCTATAGTGTGTGATTCGTTAGTGTGATTAAGGTGAATGCGCAGTGGTAGACCGCGAAATTCAAATTTTCTTACGTTTTTTGCAATTTGCAGGCCAGTGTCAGGTTGTATCTTGATCAAAATTTGATTCGCGACAATAACAGGTACGTATTTATATAATTATAATCATTAGAATCATTAATACATCTTTCTAAGTTAGATTTGTACCACTAAGCAGTTTTCCATAAGAGATATTTTGTTGCCGTGGTACAAATCTAACTTAGAAAGATGTATTAATGATTCTAATGATTATAATTATATAAATACGTACCTGTTATTGTCGCGAATCAACTTTTGATCAAAATACAACCTGACACTGATCTGAAAATTGCGAAAAACGTAAGTAAATTTGAATTTCGCGGGCTACCCTGGCACTTCCCCCTTAATTTGTTCGAAAAATAATGATCAAATGTGAACTGCAAACGGTTTTTCTATTGCGCAATAACCAACACTACCCATAGTATGCCAGCAGTAATTGACTGACTGATGTTAACGAGCGACCAGTACATACCTTCCCCGTCATAATTATACAAAATATTTTCCTCAATAAATGTACAAATATTTTCTTGCAAAATCAGTGCAAAAATCCTACACATTTCGGTAACAGAGTGAACCCTTTATTAAGCTCGTTCTATTGACCCAATTAAGCGATGTTTACTTAGGGTATGTATAATAAATTATGGACGGCCTAAATAAATATTAAATCATTGGATTATGACAATGGGAATCAATTGGTCATAAATTTATTAATCAAGTGACCGCTTGGGGGCTTGTTACTAAGAATTATTGTTGGGAACAATATAGTCAGTACCTACCTGTACTCGTAGAATCATCTTCCACTCATCTTCCGGATTTACAGTTTACTTATAGTGAACTAGCTTCTGCCCGCGATTTCGTCCGCGTGTTTTCTTGTTTTAATATAAATCGTATTACCCAGTAGCTGGGTTCTGGAGGCCATATAGGCAGTCGCTCCATGTCAAAATACTGGTACTCAGTTGCATCTGGTTCGAACATAGTTGGGAAAAGGCCAGGCAGATGATGTTTTAAGGGGCGAGATTAACCAAGCAAAAACCCTGGATCAGTATTTGTGCTCGGCTGCTATTAAACATGTCTGTTAAAACCTTATAATGTCTTATTCAAATGCAAAATTTGTGATTAAAACAACCCAGAATCTACCCAAAAACATTCAGGCCTCCATTTCGCCAATTCCAATATTTCTCTCATAACTTCAAAAGGCAAGATCTCTGAGCCCCTAAACGCCTATAGCGATGTCTTAAAAACCGTTTCAGAATCCTTTATAACGTTCATGAAAGCTACCCTTATCTGCGTCCTATTAACCTAATTACATTATAATATTTACTTAAAGGATAATAAGGCTTTTGTGACTTCATTTCGATTCGTAGGTAAGAGAATTGAATTGAGCCGTGATGTGGTCTGTTTTGTTTAAGTTTTTTTTTTTGATAGGACTGTAATAAAACTCCTTAGGTAAATAATAATATTATTTAATTACTCCAATCAAAAAATCTTTACAAATGCAATCAACCAGCTACAATCATCATCATAATTTCAGCTGAAAGACGTCCACTGCTGGACATAGGCCTCCCCCAAGCACCTCCACTTTGACCCGTTCCGTGCTTCCCGCGTCCAGTGGGTTCCTGCGGCCTTCACAAGGTCGTCGGTCCACCTTGTGGGAGGTCAGCTACAATGATTATTTAGAATTCTCAACACAGTTACTTCAGTTTGTCCATTCCGTAGCTCACTCCGAAACTAAGTAAATGAATCGATTCCCGGATCTCGCCTTCCTTGACCACTTGTCAATTGGTCAAACGTTACCGCTTGGTGTTGCCACATATGCGATTCTCCATTTCCAAGTATATCAATGAAAACTTCACACATGGCAATGTAAATAAAAACCCAAATCAATATAAAAACTAAATATTGGTGTTCGTAACTATTTTTTTTTAAATCGTTCCTGTGATTGAACGAGAAATAATCAATCATTTTTATTTACTGCGAGCTGAAAGCATCAATTTTTATTTCGAGCCCAATATTGTTTGAACAGTCTATCTGAATGAAGCGAGTTGTCAATAAAACAATTGTTAGGTATTTAGTTATCATGTCAGGTTGTTAGGGTAAAATCTTCCTTCTTCTTTTAGCGAATGATCGCAGTGAGTAGGTACCATCTCTTGCATTTTAGAGACGGTACTGTAAGATATGAGCCCACAGTCCTTGCTCATATCTTATAATTTAAAGAGCGTAAAGCTTTAATTAGCATTTATTTAGTATATTTAAATGATAAAAATAATGATTTTATTGTTGTAAGTAGGTTTGCACAAACACGTCAATCATATTTTTTAAAACTAGATAAGGTCGGCGTTTCCTATTTGATTACTCTCGAGATGAAAGGCCGAAACAAACTCAGAGGTCACAGTCTCTTTTAAAGTCCAGACATAATCTTGGTCAGGTTATATGTAGACCATGTATGTCTGAGATGGTCTTTTGAGGAAATAATTGTTCATTTTAATTATTACGAATTGCATTATGAAATTATTAATAACAATCTTGCGTTAGCAGAACTCATTCAATGATTAATTTTGTCTAGAGTTTGGGTCACGAAGATACAGACTGTGCCTAGTTTGGGACCTGCTATTAAATCAGTCTAAGTTTTCTGTTTGTGAACTATGTGTAAGTTTAATAAATGAATTTGAATTTCCTAACATGTATGTTCGTTGTGATTCGTTGTTCGCGATGTGTACCGTTCAACAAAGTATAAGGTTGTACACAGACTGAATCAAGACTATCTGTAGAATAATGATGGCGTACACACTCACAACAAAACAGTTTCGTTTGGCAGACAAAAACTGAGACGCCTACGATGTATAAAACGCGACATTGTTATCAATCAATGTCAAAAACTTAACAAAAAAGTACGAAAATTATTAGTGTTTTTTTTTTGACATATTGAAATTCGAACAGTCTTAAACATATGGGAATTGCCGATCATCGATATTACTTTCATTCTCATAAATCTACATACATTTCCTCTTATGAATAAATCTTGCCCATTCTAAAGCGTAGGTACATATGGAGAAGAACGGGTAAGAAACTCCATGGACACTCGTTTAAATTATATATTTACAAAAATATTAGTTACATCATTAATGTTGAATTTATAATAATATTTGAGAACGATGTAAAAAAAAGACGTACGAGTTAAAAGCTTCCAGAGTACAGCAAATAGTAAAAAAATAAAATAATTAAAAATAAGCTGAGGCAGCTAAGTGATGACCAGCCCCAACTGACGGCGCCCGTTCACGAACATGACGCATAGATCAGCACCATTCAGCTCAACCATTTGAAGGGAGGATTTGACAATAACCCCAACATTCTCAATCCTATAGGTACCTATGTAAGATTCTAAAGACTAAAACTAAACCGATCCAAGAACAACGCTGTTGAATACTAAAACGTCTAGATAAGAATCTTTACTTCCGGCCGGGATCAAGATGGTGTCTGCACGTTACATAGGATTTCCGGTACGATGGGGTGAGGGCACCGATTGTCGGTAGAAATTGTAGGAAAGACTTTTCTAGAAATGTTATTTTCGCTATGCAGTTCTTGCTACTTGTGTTTTTATTTCTGTCTAACGCTTTTTTTCTCCTAGGATTAGAGGAATGACAAGATTCTTTATATTTTCTTTCTTACGTACAGTAAGCGAGGCTTGTGGTTAAGTAATAACAGCCGAACGGGTCGATTGATCAGGTTAAGCTACGCTTGCCGCGGTTGGTCCGTTGATGGGTGACCATCTTTACATACCAAGACCCCTCCGTGTCTCGGAAAGCACGTTAAGCCGTTGGTCCATTCTGTCATTCGTGGATCTTTGACAGTCGTTACGGGACGTCAGAAGCCCGAAAGTCAGACAACCAGTCTTACCAAGGGCTATCGTATTACCTAGTAACTGGGTTATGGAGGTCATGTAGGCAGTCGCTCCATGAAAAATACTGGTATTCAGCTGCACCCGGTTAGACTGGAAGCTGACCCTAACTTATTGGGAAAAGGCTAGGCAGATGATGACGTACAGTAAGCGTTCAAAAGTATCTGAGCACCTTACGAGTCGTATAGCTGTGACACGTGGTACAGCGTACATCTGAGGGGCAATTCTAGTCATTTTAAGAACGTTCACAGTCTGATCTCAGTCTCAATCTGTCAAAAATAAAAACAATATTTATACATCAAATGAAAGTTTATATCAAAAGTATAAATGTTCATTATGAGCACGGCTGTGAAATACCGGTTTAAATGGACTTTTGATAACAACTTGTAAATTGGTATTGTCTTGACTGATTTGTAACCAGTCCATGTCAAAATATGTATAACCACCTAAGGGTGCTTACTTACGAAAATCATAGTTTTTAGCAAAAAAGGCAGCACATGGGCCCAGCATAAACCTATCAGCTATAGATCTATTTATCACAAAAGAATCGTCAAAAAAAATATAACAATTTTTGTCCTCGACTGTACAAACCCGGTGGTTTTTCATTTCAACCATTCATATTAAACTCGTTGGTTCATGCAAATGACATACAGGGAACTCTGTATTATTGCTCACAGATTCCTGAAATTCAGCATCTTTTATCGACTGAAAACGTTTCGCTGAATTTAATATGGAATCTGCATATATACGGAGTGGGATTTTTGTTTGTTTGTGTGTGTTGTTTTCGCTCTAAAGAGAAGAATTTTATTATTTTATTGTCCTGTGACTGTCGTGTTTTAATCAATTTTGCTATGCATATAAATGACAATAACAAAGGGAAATATCCCATATTGCATTGTAGTCTCTATAGAGGTATGAGGAACAGGGTGTAAAGCTCACTCATACTCTATAGAAAAGGGAGGCTCCAACGACCAGACGGGTGTTGTGTCTGGCGGGCAACTGCCCGATGATTCATGTCGGGCCGTTGTATCTATGCTAGTTGAGCGGTAAACTCTGCTTGCGAGATGCAGGATTTTACGTGACGTCGTTTGCATGTAGCGTTGTAGATACCGCTACATCTCAAAACGGTGAAGGAAAACATTGTGAGGGAATTGGCATGTCCTAGGACCTAAAATTCGAAACCATATGAAATCTATCAATCCGCATGGTGGATCATGGCTCACTTCCTCTCACGGAGAGGAAGCCTATAAGCATTATAGGCTGATTATATCTATGTTGTAATTCCCGTATTCGCATTCTAATTTGCTCAATCTGTCAATTAATATACATTTTAGAAAAGCTTTGGACGTCGATTGTCATTAAAATGAGATTGCGATTAGATTTTAGACGTTTTTAATTACGGGAATAATTAAACTTCAAATCGTGAAACCCTGGTTTTAGAATTATAGTGCCGATTTCATTATAAATGAAAAAAGCATTATTGAAAAAAATAATGACCCACAGGTCTACCAAGAGCTAGAGGCATAAAAATAAATATATGTCAAAAAAACGTCAGTTCGTTTGACTATTCGGGACGCCAGCGCCGCCCGGCGGTGCTTGCCAGAGTCTAGCCTGAGTAGGTACGTGGGAGTCGACGAGAGCGCTATAGAGCAGTGTGGAACTCTCTTGATCATTGGACATCGTACGGACAACATGTGCTCAGAAACTGTCTTGCGTTCCGTATCGTTGAGTTGAGTACCTATAGTGTGTGATTCGTTAGTGTGATTAAGGTGAATGCGCAGTGGTAGACCGCGAAATTCAAATTTTCTTACGTTTTTTGCAATTTGCAGGCCAGTGTCAGGTTGTATCTTGATCAAAATTTGATTCGCGACAATAACAGGTACGTATTTATATAATTATAATCATTAGAATCATTAATACATCTTTCTAAGTTAGATTTGTACCACTAAGCAGTTTTCCATAAGAGATTTGTTGCCGTGGTACAAATCTAACTTAGAAAGATGTATTAATGATTCTAATGATTATAATTCTGTAAAAACGTACCTGTTATAGTCGCGAATCAACTTTTGATCAAAATACAACCTGACACTGATCTGAAAATTGCGAAAAACGTAAGTAAATTTGAATTTCGCGGGCTACCCTGGCACTTCCCCCTTAATTTGTTCGAAAAATAATGATCAAATGTGAACTGCAAACGGTTTTTCTATTGCGCAATAACCAACACTACCCATAGTATGCCAGCAGTAATTGACTGACTGATGTTAACGAGCGACAGTACATACCTTCCCCGTCATAATTATACAAAATATTTTCCTCAATAAATGTACAAATATTTTCTTGCAAAATCAGTGCAAAAATCCTACACATTTCGGTAACAGAGTGAACCCTTTATTACAGTCCGTCAAATCTAAGAAGTACCGTTTGACGTTTCATATTTTTCAACTTTGTTCATACGAATTCATCATAAAACCATGAATTTAGAAAGATTTCATTATTGTATCTAAAAATGTACAATTCTTAATATCTAAATGTAATTGAAAACTTTCAAACAAAGCAAAATAACACATATTTATAACTGTCAAACGGTACTTCTTAGATTTGACGGACTGTAAGCTCGTTCTATTGACCCAATTAAGCGATGTTTACTTAGGGTATGTATAATAAATTATGGACGGCCTAAATAAATATTAAATCATTGGATTATGACAATGGGAATCAATTGGTCATAAATTTATTAATCAAGTGACCGCTTGGGGGCTTGTTACTAAGAATTATTGTTGGGAACAATATAGTCAGTACCTACCTGTACTCGTATAATCATCTTCCACTCATCTTCCGGATTTACAGTTTACTTATAATGAACTAGCTTCTGCCCGCGATTTCGTCCGCGTGTTTTCTTGTTTTAATATAAATCGTATTACCCAGTAGCTGGGTTCTGGAGGCCATATAGGCAGTCGCTCCATGTCAAAATACTGGTACTCAGTTGCATCTGGTTCGAACATAGTTGGGAAAAGGCCAGGCAGATGATGTTTTAAGGGGCGAGATTAACCAAGCAAAAACCCTGGATCAGTATTTGTGCTCGGCTGCTATTAAACATGTCTGTTAAAACCTTATAATGTCTTATTCAAATGCAAAATTTATGATTAAAACAATTCAGAATCTACCCAAAAACATTCAGGCCTCCATTTCGCCAATTCCAATATTTCTCTCATAACTTCAAAAGGCAAGATCTCTGAGCCCCTAAACGCCTATAGCGATGTCTTAAAAACCGTTTCAGAATCCTTTATAACGTTCATGAAAGCTACCCTTATCTGCGTCCTATTAACCTAATTACATTATAATATTTACTTAAAGGATAATAAGGCTTTTGTGACTTCATTTCGATTCGTAGGTAAGAGAATTGAATTGAGCCGTGATGTGGTCTATTTTGTTTAAGTTTTTTTTTTTGATAGGACTGTAATAAAACTCCTTAGGTAAATAATAATATTATTTAATTACTCCAATCCAAAAATCTTTACAAATACAGTCAACTAGCTACAATCATCATCATAATTTCAGCTGAAAGACGTCCACTGCTGGACATAGGCCTCCCCCAAGCACCTTCACTTTGACCCGTTCTGTGCTTCTCGCATCCAGTGGGTTCCTGCGGCCTTCACAAGGTCGTCGGTCTACATTGTGGGAGGTCAGCTACAATAATTATTTAGAATTCTCGACACAGTTACTTCAGTTTGTCCAATCCGTAGCTCACTCCGAAACTAAGTAAATTAATCGATTCCCGGATCTCGCCTTCCTTGACCACTTGTCAGACGTTACCGCTTGGTGTTGCCACATATACGATTCTCCATTTCCAAGTATATCAATGAAAACTTCACACATGGCAATGTAAATAAAAACCCAAATCAATATAAAAACTAAATATTGGTGTTCGTAACTATTTTTTTTTAAATCGTTCCTGTGATTGAACGAGAAATAATCAATCATTTTTATTTACTGCGAGCTGAAAGCATCAATTTTTATTTCGAGCCCAATATTGTTTGAACAGTCTATCTGAATGAAGCGAGTTGTCAATAAAACAATTGTTAGGTATTTAGTTATCATGTCAGGTTGTTAGGGTAAAATCTTCCTTCTTCTTTTAGCGAATGATCGCAGTGAGTAGGTACCATCTCTTGCATTTTAGAGACGGTACTGTAAGATATGAGCCCACAGTCCTTGCTCATATCTTATAATTTAAAGAGCGTAAAGCTTTAATTAGCATTTATTTAGTATATTTAAATGATAAAAATAATGATTTTATTGTTGTAAGTAGGTTTGCACAAACACGTCAATCATATTTTTTAAAACTAGATAAGGTCGGCGTTTCCTATTTGATTACTCTCGAGATGAAAGGCCGAAACAAACTCAGAGGTCACAGTCTCTTTTAAAGTCCAGACATAATCTTGGTCAGGTTATATGTAGACCATGTATGTCTGAGATGGTCTTTTGAGGAAATAATTGTTCATTTTAATTATTACGAATTGCATTATGAAATTATTAATAACAATCTTGCGTTAGCAGAACTCATTCAATGATTAATTTTGTCTAGAGTTTGGGTCACGAAGATACAGACTGTGCCTAGTTTGGGACCTGCTATTAAATCAGTCTAAGTTTTCTGTTTGTGAACTATGTGTAAGTTTAATAAATGAATTTGAATTTCCTAACATGTATGTTCGTTGTGATTCGTTGTTCGCGATGTGTACCGTTCAACAAAGTATAAGGTTGTACACAGACTGAATCAAGACTATCTGTAGAATAATGATGGCGTACACACTCACAACAAAACAGTTTCGTTTGGCAGACAAAAACTGAGACGCCTACGATGTATAAAACGCGACATTGTTATCAATCAATGTCAAAAACTTAACAAAAAAGTACGAAAATTATTAGTGTTTTTTTTTTGACATATTGAAATTCGAACAGTCTTAAACATATGGGAATTGCCGATCATCGATATTACTTTCATTCTCATAAATCTACATACATTTCCTCTTATGAATAAATCTTGAATGAATTATAAAAAAAAAAATAGGTAGGTAAAAGTGCAAATCTTTAAACAAATATCATACAATCTGCCTAGCCGACACCAACATAGTTGGGCTACATATATTGGGGTCGGCTTTCAGTCTAACCGGTTGCAGCTTAATACCAGTATTTACATGGAGCATTTATGTCATGCCTATCTGACCTCCACAACCCAGTTACTAGGTAATACGATACCCTTTGGTAAGACTGGTTGTCAGACTTTCGGGTTTCTGACGACCTGTAACGACTGTCAAAGATCCACGAATGACAGCCGGGACCAACGACTTAACGTGCTTTCCGAGGCACGGAGGGGGTCTTGGTATTTATAGATGGTCACCCATCAACGGACCAACCGTGGCAAGCGTAGCTTAACCAGCACCCTAATTGCGTAACATCAATCTCCATCTGAATAATTTTGAAGGATATTTTGCTAATACATATGGAGCAATCTCCATATGTTCGAATCGATCGATCGATCCGTGCGGTTGTTATTACTTAGCCACAAGCCACATTAAACAAATATCATACAATTCAGCCTAAAAGTAGCTATAAATAATTTTACTCCATTCCTATACAAACATTATTCACCATTTCACCTACTAAAATTATTACACGAACGGAAACGGCCCGGTAGAATATGTACGTGCGTAAAACAAGAGATTCAACGCAGCATCAATTTACACTCAATTAAGTTACCCCAACACTCAAATTAATGAATTCAAAACAATAATGTTGTGCAGGTTCGAAATTTACTGTGGGAAAGAGAGGTGGTATCTTTCGTCTCTTTTTGGCGGAAGAGGATCCGAATGCTGGTCTCCGCTGAGATTGGTCGCCGTGTCCGAAATACTGTCTAGAGAACAATTTTTTGTAAAAGCTGAGCTGAACAACTACTAAAGCCATCCGTTATCACAAATCCCTCAAGACACAACACGTGTAAGATATTACATCAACATCTCAGCCAGAATTATTACCTCTGGCTTAGCTGATCGGCAAACATGTAAAACTTTGCTAACGATCACGGAAAGTAATCAATTACGTTGTATTATAACTTTGTAAGTACCAGCTTATACTTTGATATTTGCTGGAGTTGGTGGGTATTTTAGTCGGTTTTGTTAATTTTGTTTGCCATTAATGTGGTGCTTGAGAATATAGGATGTTGAAACACTAAAAATACGTATTATAAATCCGGAACATAGCATAATCAGCCTATAATGTTTCCACTGCTGGGACACAGGCCTCTCCTCTTCGAGAGGAAGTGGGTTGTAATCTAGCAACTAGTGCGAGTTAGTATAATTATGTCACAATGTCTTCGAATTTTTGGTTCTGGGACATGCCGGTTTCCTCGCGATGTTTTTCTTCACCGTTCTGAGAGCAGTTGTGATGAAATTATTTACACATAGTAAAGCGCCTGGCTGGGTTCGAACCCCCACCTACAACTCGTAAGTCGGAGCCATTACCACTGGATCCGGACAAACGGATAAAAAACAAAAAAAAAAAAACTATATTTATTTTCGGCATCAGACTCGTTACAGTTTGTTGTTTCGTTATAGTGTGTTTTACTGTATGTCTTCTGCAGAATAGAGCCGATTTTTCCAACCCCAGATTTCTTTCAGATATCCGAGAACAAAATTGACGTCTGACAGTTTTTGTATGGGTTATCGCAAGAAAATAAGTTAACGCTTCTTCCTCGATGGCAAAAATAACACGAAAAACTGTATATAGTTATTTGTTTTGCCCAAAATTCAGCAACGCGAATACCGTTTGCTGACGCAGTCATTAGGTCCTCACGTGTACAGGTGACAGGGCATGCGGTGCAGGATGGGAGGTGAGCCATTGTCTGTGGAGAGACACCGCATACACACCGGAGGTGAGTGCCTTCCATGAACCTTCACTAGTGGAGGTTGTACTTGCTGCGGCCTACTTGGGTACGACGTCCATTTAAGGTTTTCCAAATTTGCCTCGGTAACTTGTGCCCGGATAGGAGGCTCTCTGATGGTTCAATAAAGAAATCAGGAGGTTTGACCAGTTCTTGCCAAAGATCACATCTGCCTGTGGAGGGTTTGCCATCGGCTAATACTGAAAAAGCAGTATAAAGATTAAACAGAGAAATTACACACTGGTTCGAAATGAAATAATATTGAGATAAGCGGGTACGCTGGTTCTCCTGCGGATTCCTTCATTTCTGATTCGATCACGTAGGGAAACTCCAAGCATAGCCTTATCCATTGCCCTTTGTGTGACTCTTAGTCTTCTAATAAAGGTAACCAAGGGTCATAGCCCGAAGAATTGCCACACTTAAGTGGCAGTGGACAGGACACATTGCTCACAGAACGGATGGCCGATGGCGCCGAATGGTTTTGGAGTGGCGACCACGTACCAGAAAGACGTAGCGTTGGAAGGCCTCCCACAAGGCGAACTGATGACCTTGTGAAGGCCGCAAGAATTCGGTGAATGCGGGAAGCACAGAACTGATCGAAGTGGCGGAGGCTTAAGGAAGCTTATGTCCAGCAGTGGACGGCTTTCGGCCAAAATGATGATGATGATGAAGTGAGGATACGAACAGAATGATAAATGAAGAAAAAACAAGAACCCATCCTTAAAAGTATACCTAAGTCATTATTCATGTTTAACGCCTTGTTGAAACTCCAGACACACTCAAACACAAACTAAACAGATTATCCTTCACTTCATTTCATGCAATAAACAATTATCCTAAATCCACTTAATCCCTCAAACAACTGAACAGACCCTTAATCTTTTGTAGTATTAGACAAATTCTGAGATTAATGCCTAAGATCCAAATAATTGCTAATAATGTCTTTGTGCAAGTATTTCGTATTGTTTAGTCACTAAATAGATTGTTACAGAAGGCTGACTTCGAACAACGAGTGAAAACAGATGCCAGCACACATAGGCGCGAAGGTACAGTGATATGGGGCCCATGTTATTTTCCCTTGTGAAATGAGACGATGCTACGTGTCCTGAATAGCTCCATCTCTCTCTCTTTCTCTCTCTAACACAGGAACAATCAATCATCTAGCTAGAAAAACGAATGCCAGTCGGAATCGCTGTAAGTAGACGCTTGATGTCATTGTCATCTGCCTAGCCTTTTCCCAACTACATTGCGGCTACTTTGTTGCAACTGAATACCAATGTCGTCCAAGCAGCGACTGCCTATCTGACCCCCATAATCCAATACTGGTTAACACGATACCCCTTGGTAAGACTGGTTGTCAGACTCTGGGGCTTCTAAAAACCCGTAACGACTGTCACATTTCTACTAATAACAGCCGGGGATGTGCTTTCCGAGGCACGTATTCATATGTGTGTGCGTTTTCACTCGACGCGGTATGAAGCCGACCTTCTGTAACTATCTCTTTTGTGGTTAGGTAGCCATCTTGCTAATCGTTGGTCCAATGATATTTGTAAGGGCGTAATGTGAGGATTCAAATAATTAGGATTGTCTTTTGTTTTTAGTGTGGGATTTATTATTATGATGAAGATGAACATGATTATAATACTAATGACAAAAGTATGATAGCCATTTAACTCGGGTCAGGCTGAATTCATAAGGCGGAAAAATGGATGTTGTTACGCAACTTTTGAGAGGTCTGTATCCAGCTGTGTAATGCCTCAGGCAGAGTGAATTAACTGTGTGAAGTACGAAGTAAGATTTAAGGCCGCCCGAGCCCCTCGCCCCGTCCCACTGCCAGTGTCTGCCGCCCTGGCGAAGCCCCTACAAAAGGAATCCGCTGGCACCACCGCGAGTGCCCCAGGAGCTCCTAGTATGAAGCCTATGCCAAAAAATGCACCGAATAGGGCTGATGATGAGAGTTACGTGACGGTGCAAGGCAAAGCGCCTACGGAGCCCGAAGTCAGCCTGCGTGCCGCAAAGCCGAACACACCGGTGTACATCTCCCGCCTACACTACACCACTAAGGCGGAGGACATCGTGGAGTACGTGCGCCAGAAGACGAGGTACACGCCGAGGGTGCAGTTACTGGAGTCGCACCGCAACGTCAACTTCAAGGCGTTCGTGGTGCGCATGCCGAATTGCTATCTGCCCACCGTCATGGAAGAAGACTTCTGGCCGCTGTTCGTGGTGTTCCGTCGCTTCCGCGGACAAGTAACACAGAACTGCTCAAGAGTTAGCTAGTGAAGTACTGTTTTAAAATAAAAAATATGTATGTTTAGGTTAAGGTATTTATGTATGGGCCTGCGTCGCCTGAACTAAATAAATAAATAAAATTAATTAATTAAGGAAAAATAAAGCATAGTTACGAATCTGGGGACGTCAAAACTTTATAATTCAATTAAACCAACTACGGGAACTATCTCTGACCTTCTGCAGGCCAATTACTAGAAAGAAAATACGCTTATTTGCGTCAAACGTGACGCAGAGAGAAATAACACAAAACTCAAAAAGAATAAGTTGGGGAAAATAGACACATTTCTTCTGAATGAATTAGGTATTGGCAATAGTTTCTTCTACTCATATTTTATGCACTTTTTTCCTCCATCTATTTATAAATATAAAATTCAAAGTCCTGAATGACTGATATATCAACGCACAGCCTAAACCGCGGTCCCAGAGACATGTTTGGAGGGTGTGTTCTTTGTGAAGAGTAGGTATCCACTAAGAAAGGATTTTTCGAAATTCCACCCCTCAGAAGGTGAACGGGGGAAGGGTGAAATTTCACGCAGACGAAGTTGCCGGTAGAAGCTAGTTAAAATATAAAATACAGTAGATAGAAAAAACTGAACCGTATCTGAACCAGTCCAGTTAATTTTCAAGGTCAGCGATGCCTGTCGGGGTCGCGGGTTGTTCGAAAGAGATACCTTGGCCCCTGGCACAGGCAACTGAAGGAACATGGGTAGGTTTTAGTCAGTAAGAGTCTGACACGTCCTCTCGCTCCGCCCAGAGCGGGAGAAGTTATTTGGGTTCATTAAAAGTCAGTTCATAATCATATCATAATTAGCCTATAATGTTCCCACTGCTGGGACACAGGCCTCCTCTCAGTGAGAGGCCGTAATCCACCACGCGGGCTCAGTGCGGGTTGGCAGATGTCACATGTCTTCGAATTTTTAGTTCTAGAACATGCCGGTTTCCTCACGATGTTTTCCTTTACCGTTTTGAGAGCAGTGGTGATGAAATAATTTACACAAAGTAAAGCGCCTGTCTGGATTCGAACCTACGACTTACAACTCGTAAGTCGCTGCCGTTACCACTTGGCCACCACTGCTCTAAAGTCAGTTATAAACTTATAATCTAGACCTCCAAAAACCCATTTCAAATACAATGATCTACCGACAGAATTGCACCCCTAAATTTATGCCCTCGCATTTTTCAGACCTCTAAAATCCTTTACTTGCTCCGTAAGTATTTTAACTGGCAGAGTAATCTCATTTAATGGTAGAACTTCGCTCGTTAATGTCAAATAGCTACGATTGTAATGTGGGGTCTCCGCCCTGCGCGGCCCCCACCTTGGGTGATGGGGTAAACGTATAGGAGAAGCGGGGGCTGAAATATTGAGTTCTGATTTTTGTAAATACCGGTATTTTTATCGATGATACCGTTACCAGACGTACTACCGGTATTATTGATACCGGTACCAGACTTAGTACTTGTACAGACGCTAGCACATCAAGCTACCCGAAACTATCAAATTTTCCCAATCAACTTTGAACCTTATGCTTTAGCGATAAAGTTAAAATTATATTAAAGAAATTCGACAGATTGTAGTAGCTTGATGTGCTGGCGTCTATACTATTGGTATTTCTAATCAGTATCGATACTGTACCGGTACAAAAATCCGGTATCAACAGTTTATTTGCGGTAAAAATAATGCAGTGCAAGTAGAGGCTATCTATGTAGCCTTACCTTTTATAATGCAGGCCGGTCATAATTGACGACATCTGCCGTTCGAACATTCAAGCAGGCGTCAAATATATTTTGATTGTGTATTTTTTTGTTATATTCGTATATAGTCAATGCTAGAAATAAGATGTGATGAAAAGTCTTTTCTCAATATAACTTTATTACAAGTTTTATCGGAGTTTAATTTTATCGTGAAGCTCTCATCTGGAGCTTCACATTTGGAAAAAAGAACAAGTTGGGGGAAAATATGCGTCACATCCACGCAAAACCATCGCTCAGCATAATGCTACGACCCTATGCGAGACAGAGCCCCAGCGCTAGTTTTCAGCGACAGCCGGCGCTGACGTGATGACGTCAACGATGAGATGTAAATAACACATTAAAAAATAAAAAGATTAATTTCAAAAATATAAATACTAGCAAACTAAATTAAATCGCTGTTTTCTATATCTTCGACCATACACACACACAACAAACTGAAACCCAACGAATTTGTGAGATTAAAACTCGTAGTTTTAGAAATAGTTCTCTGTATCGGCTCTGCAAGGTTAAACTCGTATTAATGTCTTTATCACAAACTTGGCTATGTTAATGTTTCTTGAAATTATTGTTTTGTCTTTTAACTGTGTTTTACATAGTATAACATCACGCCTGATTTTAGCCGACTTCAAAAAAGGAGGCGTTTCTTAATTCGGATGTTTATCATCTGCCGAGCCTTTTCCCAACAATGTTGGGGTCGGCTTCCAGTCTAACCGGATGCAGCTGAATACCAGTATTTTACATGGAGCGACTGCCTATCTGACCTCCACAACCCAGTTACTGGGTAATACGATACCCCTTGGTAAGACTGGTTGTCAGACTTTCGGGCTTCTGACTACCCTTAACGACTGTCAAAGATCCACGATGTGTCCATCTGAGGATGGGTGACCATCTTTACTCATTATGTAAAAATGGTCACCCATCCACAGATCAACCGCGGCAAGCGTAGCTTAACCTGATTGATCGACCTGTGCGGCTGTTATTATTTAGCCACGGACCCCTCTAATTCGGATGTTTATATATATTTTTATTTATGTTCGGGTATAATCCATCATAATACTATAGACGGATTTGCAAAATTCCCTTTTTTAATGGATAAGGTGTGCGCCTCAGGGGTGGTTCCATATAAATTTGATTAACTCTGCTCGGTTAGTTTTTGAGTTAGCTTCAATAATACGATTCTTTTTCCACTTAGTTTATATTGTTGATGTTTTAATAACTTCCTGTCACTGGTATTTACAAAGCAAGCAGTGTTAAATGAATTTTTGTGGGGTAGGTACAAGTAAAAAGTGAAAAACAAAACCTTTAAAAAAAAAAACAAAGAAGTTTTTTTTTTGTTTTCCCTGAAGGGTATAGGCAGTGGTGTAATTATAAATATTACACCCACATTTGGCCAGTTATGTTTAAGTCCCATGTAAAGATCATACTGTCAAGTCGCACTGCATTGATGGTGCTTGCAGCGCGACTTGAGAGCATGATCTTCGAGCGGTTCAGTAAGCTGCATGTCAGAGCAGTAAGTCGGTGACTCGGCCGGGGAACATAGTTTCGATGTAGTGACGTGTTGCCAACTCCGCATCAAAGTTGCGACAAACAAATACGCGACAAATGGGCGACAGTACGATATATCGACCATCAGTGGTGCGACAACACATCTTTTCACCTCGATGGAAAGCGATGGATGAGGTCCATGATGGAAAGCAATGGATGAGGTCCATGATGGAACGAGCGTGCCCAAAAGATACCTAAGGCACTGGAACTCCCACGCATCGACGAAACGCACCAGGCTGCTTGATGCCGGACTCCGGTGGGAGGGTGGTCGCAAACCAGGCGGGCATTAGCCCTACCACCGCAAGGGAAGAATTGGCCAGTCAAATAAGGTGTTGGGTGTGACTGTCTAGGATGCGCCGAGCGCTCGGTTCAGTTGATTAAGGAGGCTTCTTCATGCATCCCAAAAATTGTAAAAGTGTAAAAAAAGAGATTTTTTGTGAAAAAAAAAAACATTTCTATGCCTAGGTTTCTACTCCATTGACCTTTTAATACCCTGTTTATGTCCAGACAGTATATTTAAAAAATATATAATTTTTTAAGGTCATGAAGTTGCGGGACACGGCATGCTTCCACAATAAATGGGATCGGAATTGCTGGAACATTGCTTGCTAGCCCCGGGCTAGTAACCTGCACTGTTTGAACAGCTATGGCTCAATGCAGCAGTAATAACGAGTGCTGGAGAAGGTTTACATTTTCCATTTTGATTTGGGTGAACTATAGGTACACCTCTGCACAACCTTTCGGGGGAGCAAAGTTTGAAGTTAGGTTTATTTTGATCTCAAACTCAAACTCAAGGTATTTATTTCAATTTAACCATGCACAGGCACTTTTGAATTGTCGAAATTAAATAGTCGCTCAGTTAGGAAGTTAAAGCTAGTTTCCCATTCCAAAACGTAGATCTCTATGGAGAAGAACGGTCAAGAAACTCCATGGACACTCTTTTAAATCAAGACATTACAAAATCCTGGGTACATTATTCTTGTTGCTTCTATATGTGAGAATAATGTAAAAAAAAAAAAACAGAAATAAAAAACAATTCAAAATATAAGATTAAAAATAAGCCGAGATGACCAGTCTCAACCGACGGCGCCCGTTCACAAACAAGACGCGTGGATCAGCACCATCCAGCTCAACCATTTTGGAGGGAACCGATTGATTTTTATGCCGATACTAGTTTCTGAAATTAAGCTTGAGACTTGAGATTCAGGTCGTGTCCTAATACTAGTATAAGCGATAGTCGTGTTAATTTAGTTCCCCAAACTCCCACTCTAATTGCGTAGGTAACACACTGTCAATCATAATTTGATTAATTTTGAAGGATATTTGCTAATCCATTGCTTCATACGACCGATGGCGGGTATTTTCACACCAAAAATAGAAGACGTTTTCCAGCAATTATTTTTATTCAATGTTACTTAGCTTTGATATACAGAATGGGGAGCTATGTGATGGAAGGTCTTTTTACACCTTGTATATCTATTTCTTTTTCTTACACGGACAATCTTTTAATCTTTCTTGTACGTTCGTTAATAGCAAGTGGCTTCCTAGTCGGCAGTGGAAACAGTGCCTGCTATAAAACAGTATGGAGAGAATGACACGCTCAGGCTAGGGCATCAGGCATTTTACGAGCCTACACAATTTGGGACGACGAAAAATCAGCAGACACATCTGATACTCTTTGCCTTTTTCCATTTCAATAAGTCTATATCATTTCAAATTGAGCACGCCTCAAATAAAATGTTTACTTTATGTAATCAATTTCCAATTGTACAAAGCAAGTTCAATAAAATATTCCACCATCATCGGTAGAAAATAGTTGGAACGACAAGAAAATATTTGTTCGGTAAAAGAAATTCAGCGAAGCGTGGATTTAAGTCATATGGTATTTACATTTATATTTTTTTATCGGCTCGCAATCTTCGAAGCCAGCTGTTTTTTAGGGTTCCGTACCCAAAGGGTAAAAACGAGAACCTATTACCAAGACTTCACTGTCCGTCTGTCTGTCACAAGGCTGTATCTCATGAACCGTGATAGCTAGACAGTTGAATTTTTACAGATGATGTATTTCTGTTGCCGCTATAATAATAAATACTAAAAACAGAATAAAATAAATATTTAAGGTGGGCTCCCATACACCAGACGTGATTTTTTTGCCGTTTTTTGCTCGATATTAATAACGGCAACATTACAGGTAGACGCTTTAAATATTTATAGAATAGGTAGTTAGTTGTATATTCACTTGAAAAATAAATAATTAAATTAAAATAAAATAAATTAAGGGGGGCTCCCATACAACAAACGTGATTTTTTTATATATGTAGTGTTAAAAAAATATTGTACGGTGGAACTCTTCGTGTGCGAGTCCGACTCGCACTTGACCGGTTTTTCACTTGAGTTGTCCCTATATTATTCAAATACAGGTTGACAAAAACCAACACTGAGGCATTTGATCTTCAAATAATCCCTGTTTTTATATTGACTTCGCTTTGAAGGCCAATTATTCTCGTTTTTAACAACGTTCAAATGAACAGTTCGTCACAGTTATTTTACCTTTGAATTTGCATCACTTTCCAAATCATAGTGATCTTTATTCTCATTCTTATAAGAGGGATAATTGCGTAACACACTAACAGTGGGAATAGCTTTCATTTTGGCAGTTCAACATTCATTGCGTTATTTACGTTGTTGAGCAGTGCTACCAGTGACAAGTCCGTCAAAATGATTGTCATCTTTATTCTCATTACAATAAAGTTGCTCTTAGATTGCTGCTATCACAGGTAAAATAATTGTGAACGGACTGTAGTCGCAATCTCATTTCAGTGATAATCAATGTCAAATAATTGTCTGTAAATTAGAGACTTTGTAACAGATTAAATTGCAAACGCTTTTAAAAATACGGGAATTACCCTTTGATTTGTATCTAACGATGTGACACAAAATATAGAAAATAATATTGTTAAAGTAGATCATCCATAAGGCTCCGATTCTTTCACTTCATCATCAGCCTACAGCTGTCCACTGCTGGACATAGGCCTTTCCAATTGCACAACACTTAGCTCCATAATCTCGGCAACTCTCATCCAGCTACTACCAGCCACCCTGCGAAGACCGACGCTCCACCTAGCCTGAGAGCGTCCTGCCTTACGATTGCCTATTCACGGTTTCTACTCAATATTTCTTTCACTTGATAAAATTAAATCAGGGGATTGTGGCTAAGTAATAACAGCCGCACGGGTCGATCGATCAGGTTAAGCTACGCGCTTGCCGTGGTTGGTCCGTGGATGGGTGGCCATCTTCACATACCAAGACCCCTTCGTGCCTCGGAAAGTACGTGTAGCCGTTGGTCCCGGTTGCCATTCTTGAATGTTTGACAGTCGTTACGGGTCGTCAAAATCCCGAAAGTCTGACAACCAGTCTTACCAAGGGGTATCGTATTACCCAGTAACTGGATTGTGGAGGTCAGATAGGCAGTCGCTCCATGTAAAATACTGGTATTCAGCGGCATTTGATTAGCCTGGAAGCCGACCCTAACATAGTTGGTAAAAAGCTAGGCAGATGATGATCTGCGAAAAATATAAAAATTCTGGAGTAAATTAAATAGAAGTAATACAAAACTTCGACAGTGGCAGTTAAATTCGGTCATATTTTTCCCCCTGTTCCGCTAAAATGATCCATAATTCTGGAGTTTTTCCGTATTGTATTGAGGGCGACTCACACAGAGTGCTGTCTGAGATTTTTTCTTGTTTAGCCGCTACCATAGAAATAGAGAGCAGTGGTGGCCCAGTGATAATGACCGTGACTTACGAGTTATACGTCCTAAATTCGAACCCTGACAGGTGCTTTATTTTTTGTAAATTATTTCATCACCACTGCTCTCAAAGCGATGAAGAAAACATTGTGAGGAAACCGGCATATCCTAGACCCTCTTGTTCCATAAAAGCTGTTTATTTATTCCAATTTACGAATGGTTCCCAAAATGTCTGGATATTTTTATTTTATACTGGATCAATTTTTAATTTTCTAGGAACTGATCAGGAATGTTAATTAAAATGTGGGTCGGCAAAATGTGGTAGGTCAAGCCAAAAATAAATAAAAAAGAACTTAAAATGTTGTACTCTCTTCGTGTTATCTTGCCAAAAAATATAGTCCCTTAATATAAAGTATAATACCGTCTCGTCTGAGTCGGTCCAAATCATCGCGAGCAAAATTGCCAAAGTTTGAATGAAGGTCTACTTTCCAAGATTGTTGCGTAGAGCGGTCAGGTTTACTTCGGGGTCACTGTGCAGAATACGGGCAGAACGTCCACTTTATAGAACAAACTAAGTAATTAAAAAAGAAACAAATGCTTCAATAGAAATAAAATGTATTTCTAATAAAGTAATTCATTTTTTGATGTCCTATGATTATAATTTACCCTTGTTTTATATGAATGTACATGTTATTATTTTTATACTGTTAGCTTATATAATATATTACCGCGGCTTCACTTACCAATAATGAATATAGTAATTGTTCAGTGGTAAAAAGGCGGGCAGTTTTAGGCAGAATGATATGAAATTTTAGACATTAAAACATTGCTAAACCTCAGTAGTTTCCAATTTGTATAAAAACTTCATAAACGCTTGCACTGGAGAGTCAGTTTATCTTTCTCCTGCTATAACTAAACTTGTAACCTAACAGTTGTTGTCTTGATTGTCCTTCTCACCAGAGGAGTTGTTTAAATGTGTGTTCACCACATTTCGAACCACCATACAGTTCGGTGTGCCATCACTAGTTAACACTTAGGAGTCATTAGATGATTTCCCATCCAAAAAAAAAAAAAAAAACTATTTAATACTTTATCGGAAGCAAGAGTTCCTTATTACAGCCGGTCTATTCTGTAAAAATCTCACTGTAAAAACTAAGATAAAGTGACAGCTCATTTCAACTATTTGATGACTAGCTGCGCCCCGCGGTTTCACCCGCGTAAATGTCGATCCCGTGAGAATATCGGAATAAAAAGTATCCTATGTGTTATTCTGATGTATAAGCTATATTACTGTAAAGTTTCATCAAATCCATTTATTAGTTTTTGCGTGAAAGAGTAACAAACATCCTCACAAACTTTCGCATTTATAATATTAATAGGATTTTTGATCGAAGTTCGTTCGGTAGACCACATTATGCTGCAAAGGATTTAGCATTTTTCGGTGAGTTAGTTGCGGTTCCGCGCCGGATTGGTGCGGATTACCCTTCTGTACTTCATTTGTTTAGTGGTAACGTAGGCTTTTAGCTCCGCAAATAGATTTCAACGAAGTCATATTGGTTAATAGTTTTTGTATATCGAATTACCGTTTCGATTTTATTGGGTTTCATTATGATATTGTATTCGGTAATGGGAGCCGAGTTTTGTTATCCTTTTTAAGCGATTTCAGGAAATGAATATTGTTTGTTTTATAGATTCCTTAACATGCATTGTATGTTAGAGATTTTGAATTAATAATTGTGACCGAAATCTATCATGTTCTTTGGCTAAAACCTGTTCTCTTTTCTGTCTTGTATTTGTAGTTTGACAGTTCTGCAACAGTGACGTATAGATCGAACAGAAATAAATATTTCATTACCAATGACAAATTTCAACGCCCCCTCCGTTGACATTCATGATCAGAATCATGAACTGAATCCATGGTAACTGGATGCGCCTGCGCACCCTGTGTATACACACATATTTATCCCTTAGGCCCATCGTACACAACGCGTTATAATATTATCATATTATTTGTTTTATTTTATTAAGTGAATTGTTTTTGGTTTACTGTATTTTATTTTCTCTTTTCCGCTCGCCTGTGGTCGTATCCGATCGAATCCTTTTGGCTGTCCTGCTATTTTTTCTTTTCTTCTTCTGTGTTTTATGATTATTTTCTTCTTCTTCTAATGCAATAGCTAAAAATACTACGTTAACTTCAACCATGTTCAAAAATTAGAACACGTCAACACGGTAGGAATAAAACTATTTGACTAGACGCAGAAACAGATTCGTTCGCAAGCGACGTACGGAGCCGATCGTATGCGTCGACATCCTGCCGAACGCTATCGGCTGTCGCCGCATCCGTTCGTATCCTTTCCGATCCGATGCGATACGAGCCGTTTGGTGGAAATCATCCTTTTAGAGGGGCGCGGAGGGCGTCGGGCGTCGAAACACGTCCTCGACTTTGTAATCGTTACGATATTCGTCGATTACGTGATGGACCATCGATCAACTTTATTTACTCTAGGGTAGTAAAGTTCAGAGCTACAGGATCAACATTTATAAGCTCGAAAGATTGCTCAACAATGGTATCCGGTTCATATTCAACCTTAGGAAATATGACCATGTGTCGAGCTATACGTCTCAGCTCAAATGGATGTCCATTCGCCAAAGAAGAAGTTTTCGCGCTTTGACTATGCTTTTCTCCCTTCTTAACTCTCCCACTCCTCCTTCTTATCTCGTGTCTCACTTCCAATATCTATGTTCTTCTCACGCTAAGAATCTGCGTTCTTCTAACAATCTTCTCCTACTCTGTCCTTCTCTTACTTCTGACTTTGTTCACTCCTCCTTTCATATTCAGTCCATTCTTCTTTCATTTCGATCACCTGATTTGACTTGCCCCCGACAGCAAATAGCTGTTGGAAGAATAGCGGGCATCTATTTGATTTAATCTGACAAAGTTTTCGGGTTTTGGACTTGTGAACAGCGTTTAGAAGACTCGTACGATAACATTGATTGATGTTCGATACGATACGGAAGCGTATCGAGTGTTTGTGAATAGCTATGCAGGACCTATACCAGCGGTAGTCACGGACGAAAATGTTGAACGTGTTATGATTTCTGTGACTGAAAATCCCCGTTTATCACTTCGTTCACGTTCTTCGATATTGGGAATTACAAAATCAACCTTACACTGCCTTACATGTTATAATGCGAAAAAAAACTCAAGTTCCATCGGTATAAAATTCAAATCGTTCAATATTTAAACGATTCAGTTGCTCTGTAAACGCGTTTTTGAAAACATGCGTGCTAGACTTGACGAGTATGCTAGGCTCGATAGTCAAAATTTGGAGAACGCGGTTTTCAAATAATAAAATTCGCATTATTTTTTTTTAAATAACAATAATATTTGTCTTATTTTTATTTTTACAAATTTTCAAACTTAGAATTCTGCCACTGGACAGCCTGTAGTTTATAACCTGAATTAAGTCATTGGTGCTTTTAATCCCGGCGATCCCGTGGGATATTTTGCGACAGCCACGCAATCACCAGCTAGTATAAAAATAAAATTATAAATACAAGTAGCTTTCAACAAAGGGTGAAAACTACCTTCACAAAGTACAAAATATGAGAAAAACTCAACTAAATCACACGATTAGCTTTTTTACCCTCGTAAAAGACAGAGATGGTGCTATAGAAGTCAAGTAAAGCTATCCCTTTCTGCCGGTTTAACCATTTGAAATATTCAGCCTAAACAACCAACACGACAGCTTTATTCTAATTCCAAATTACAAAGAAAAACCTTTTTGTACGCAACAGATATTATGTTGAAAATAAAAAAAATAAACTGGTCTAGTGCGAGTCGAACTCGCGTGCTAAGGGTTCCGTTCCGTTCCACAATAACTATTCATGTTTACTCTTTTTTATTATTTTGTTCTTTTAATACAGCGTATGCACTCACCCAACTTACGAGTTGTAGGTCGTGAGTTCGAACCCAGGCAAGCACTTACCTTATGTATTTAATTTCATTACCACTGCTCTCAACACGGCGAAGGTAAACATTGTAAGGAAACGGGCATGTTCTAAAACAAAAAAATCGAAGACATTTGACATCCACCAATTCGCACTGGGTCCAAGTTGTGGATTACGGCCCAGTCCCTCTCACAGAGAGGAGGCCTGTGTCCCAACAGTGGGAAAATTATATAGCACCCTTGGCTACAGAACCCTAAAAAGAGAAAAAAAAATCCATATTCAAATCACGGGCGCGTATTTACATAATACCGCACATATTAACAGCGATTTAAACAAACAACTTTTCAGTTTTTATTGTGAGCCTAATGTCAGGATATGACGCAGAATTTGAATTGTGGGCAGAATTTACAGCTCAATATCTGAGCGGCTGCTTAAACTGTATAATTCGGTAATGCGCCGTTTCGTTTCTCTTGACAAATAAAAGGAGTTCCCCGAATGATGGCTTTAGCGTTTTTATTCTTTTGTTTTTAGGGTTCCGTACTTCAATAGAAAAAAACGGAACCCTTATAGGATCACTTTGTTGTCCGTCTGTCTGTCTGTCAAGACCCTTTATCTCAGGATCGCGTGGAGGTATTGAGTTGTAATTAAAACCATATACTCAGGTCTACAGTCCCTTGAAGCTGTGAAAAAATCAAACTTCTCAGTTTTCGTAAAAAAAATATACGGCCGTTTATACCGAAAATAACGTGTATTTCGACATTCTCAAGGGATTCAAAATTTATATTAAACTTGGAAATGTCTATCAGCGTAATTTCTGTGTGGAGAGGTGACATCTTATTTTCTCAGCATTTTTTTTTTGTAGTAATGTACCTAGGCATGTCATGATTATTGTTTTAAAAGAGAACCTACCTTAGACAGGGTGGCAGGAAGGCACATGATAAAAAAAACAAAAAAAAATGTTGTTTCATTGAACAGTGGAATATCTACGCGGTCAAAATGTACGGAATTACATTTTTTTTTTAAACCGACGTTTTTTTCAACTCAGGGTTACAGGTTGCGCGTCGATATCCCTGCTACCTTGTATACACATAATCTGTATTCGCGATTTATTTGCCAAAAATGTAAACAAATATGAGTTTATGGAAAAATAACTTTAAAACCTACACAATAAAGTTCCGTTTACGCTACAACTTCAAACATTTTTATAACGTTTTCAATAGTGCTAGTCACTCTGAAATCAACTTAATTACCATTAAAATAAAGTTGATATTTTTTTAACTTGAAATAATATTAATTTGAAGCATTAGTTTGAATAGATTTTAGGTTTATACATTTCCTTTACGCCCAACGTACACAACGCGATTTACCAACAGGTTATTAACTAATTTGTGATTGGTTGTATCGTGTATTGACCATTTGCCATTGAAATACAGGTGATATGACATTCTAGCTACTCGTTGGTGTTTTGGGTTTGTAGCACTTCGATAAACAATTGCACTTGATTAAGGATTAGGAACAAAAACACATCGCTCAAGTGGACGCGATTGCAAACTTTATTATGAACCTTAACTTTCAAACATAAAGTTTATTATTATTTGTAATATATTTTAGTACAAAAGTAATCATATTTTTAAAGAACAAAACTATTTATGAAAAAATATTATATAATTTTCACTTCTCATGCTCTAAAAGTTCGTCTTTATGTTGTGGGTAGGCGATATAAAGTCGCTTTTTATGCTCTAGTGCATAAAGTATTTTTTTCTAATACTAAGATAATCAGGCCTAACAGCCCCCCCCCACGCACACAATAAAACGTCGCAGATTAAAGTGATTATTTTATTTGCTATAATTTATCGTTAATTTAATAAAAACAGATAAAAAAGTTGTCATTTATTTTTTCTTAAATGCAGAGAAACGGTTTTATGACTTGGCAGCATGAAGTACCCAAGTCTAATGGCACATCATGTTTAAAATAAAAAAATAAAACTTTTAAAAAGTTTCGAGGCGGGAAATTAACTATTCTTTTCTTCAATTTTGCAACATTATTGAACAGTGAAAATACTGTTATATACTTTATGTCTGTTTCATTTTCTCGCAATTGAAGTGAAAAGCAGAGTGTATAACTCGGGCATAAACGAGCCATTTTACCCCGAGACTTTTATATCTACCCGAGCCGCAAGCAAGGGTGGATAGTTAAGTCGAGGGCTTCTTTTATGCACTATTTGTATAGACGCCAGCACATCAAGCTACTAAAATCGGTCAAATTTCTTTAATAGATTTTGAACTTTATCGCTAAACCATAAGGTTCAAAGTTGATTGGGAAAATTTTACAGTTTTGGGTAGCTTGATGTGCTAGCGTCAGTACAATCTACTATTTTAAGCAATACGATGAAAAACCTATGTTGCAAAATAATCTTAATAGTCTTATTTTTCCGGCCGTTTTTGATGCGCTCATCGGAAATCTAGTACTATTCTTGATTGAATTTATTATATTACTTTTGACCATATAGTCAGCAGCTTAGTCGAAATCCGAAAGGTTTCACGTATTCCATATCTTCAAAAATACTGACCGAATATCGTTTATACAGTTCAGTAAGTTCTCGGAATAAAAAACCGAAGAAAAATAGATAATTTTTCAGCAGATTTAAAACCGTAAAAGTTCGGTAACGATCCCAGGACTCTCGTCACATTTCGGTGCCAAATGCTGCGTTTCTTCGCAAAAAAAAACGATGGGAAGCATAAAATCTGAAAATCAAATAACGGTCTTTCTATTTTTAGGGTATGGAAAAGTTGTATAGCGCATTAGAAAGCGAAGACAGAAAGAAGGATTCAATAAGTTTCAATCTGTGATGGTATCGTACCTCGATAAAAGTTTTATTTTTTGTTATCTAACTTTACTTTCCATTAGGAATATAATCATATATCGTAAATCCATTTACATACTAAAAAATCGAAACAGCTCGCCCATCAAGCCTCTATAATTTTGCGTTCTTCTCAAAGAACTTCCAATTTTCCACAGAACCAACACTCACTTTATTACTCAGACGACCTACTCGCAGATAAGTGAGAATCGCTTTCGAAGCGTTTCGTATTCCTACAACGACTTTCAACAAGGATTGACATAAACTTTTCGGTAGCTTATGTCAATTTAATACATTTTTGACTGTTCCACAGGTCGTGGTCGCTGATAGAATGTCAAGAATCGATTTCGAAGCGTTTCGTATTTCTACAACGACTTTCAACAAGGATTGACATAAACTTTTCGGTAGCTTATGTCAATTTAATACATTTTTTACTGTTCCACAGGTCGTGGTCGCTGATAGAATGTCAGTTCGTCTACACCCTCTTGTCTCATTCATACTCCAACGCGCCACCCTTCGGACTGGCACCTGACAACTGATCTTTTTGCACCTCCGTCCGGACTTCGGTCCCAAAATTGGAAAATCGGTCCGAAAATACGAGTAGAATCTATCCGTCGATATGTTCGCCATCTGTTATATTTCAATCTTAGCACGCTGATAGGAAAAGAAAATGTACTGAATTCTTGGTGCAAGTAACGAGTCCGTTTTCAGTGACTGTTATGTCTATTTGCATAAAGGCGAAAATAACACTGTGAGTCGTTACTTTTTCATGACTTAAAGGATTTTTATGAAATTTCACAGGTAGACCACGAGTCCAACGATCCATCCATGTCCGTCAATGTCGAAAAATTATCCATTATTTTCTTCATTTTTGATGTGGCTGTTGTGGCGGGCGAAGTCGCAGGTAAAAGTTAGTAATGACATTAAATTGTATCTTTCTTGTCGTTTTCTGAAAATAAAACCACGGAAAATTCGCGAGGCAAGAAAAATTGTGACCGGTCTAAACTCAATGAAAAAATACCATGGAAATCTCTCAAAGCACCTCAGCTAACCTTGCAACTACAAAACTAATATAAGACCCTACACTATAATAAAAAACAAAAACATTACAAACCTTCTTTATCATCCTACTTCCACATTTTAAAAAAGCAGTCCAGCTTGCACTTGACAATACTTTCCTGAAAAAGAAAGTTGAGCTAATTAAACTTTCCATTGTATGTTTTGAAGGTCACTGAAGCACTGTTTTTTTTACAAATGCAAGCTACTCTGGGTAATTAAGTCGTTCCCTTTCTTGTAATTCGCAAAGCAAGAAAAAAGCATTAGAAAAAGTAATATTTTAACACTTTCTGTATTGTTCGGTCGGTGTTGCTGATCAAAACACAATAAAACAATACTCTGGCCATCTCCTTGCAACTACTGAAAAAATAAGACATCCTACAAATTATAAAAAAAAAACATTCAAACCTCATTTACCATCCTAGTTCCACATTTAAAAAGAAACCCAGCTGTCACTTGACAACACTTTCCAGACTTTATAGTCTAAGATCCAAGGTTTAAAAAAAACCTGCTCGCTCTTGACAAGACATTCCTTACAATAAAAAAGTTGAGCTAATTAAACTTTCCCTTTGTACGTTTTGAAGGTCGCTGAAGCACTGTTTTCTTTACAAATACAAGCTACACCGGGTAATTAAGTCGTTCCTTTTCTTTTAATTTGGGTTAAAAGAAATAGTGAGTCGTTATTATACTGAACGAGTTTTGAAGAAGTTTCGAAGTGGCGAGGAGTTTTTAAGATGAATGCGCAGTTGTAGCCTGTAAAATTAAATTTTTCTTACGTTTTTTTTGCAATTTTCAGGTCAGTTCAGGTTGTATCATCATTCGCGACTATAACAGGTAGGTATTTACAGAATTATAATCATTAGAATCATTAATACATCTTTCTAAGTTAGATTTGTTCTTGAACAAATCTCTTATGGACAAGTGCTTATGGAATAAATCTCACTTCAAGAGAGTGCAATCGTGATTCTAATCAAGTAGAAGAAAATCTACTAACACGAAAGAACGATGTCATAATGGGAGGGGAAAAGTCAAATGAAAATTGTACACAGTGTTTGCAGTCCAAATCACAAATACACAAACTCCAAAATCCGGAACAACTTTTGTCAGAGAACATAAACATAAGTTCCGAACGAAAACGAGAAATCCGTACATACTCGTAGTTCTGAATACATAATTTTGTACCTCTAACTTGAACGTAATTTAATTGTTTAGTTTGAAGCACGCTTCTAATTATGGTAGGTACTGTTAATATGAGCTTGCAGGTAATTCATTTGCGCCGAGCAATTTCAAGATTGTATAGAAATTGCAAAAGTATCTGATGAAAGTCTTAAAAAACCCTTTTCAGGTTCAATTCTTACGCAACCAGTCACTAAAGGGAATTAGTAACACATAGTGCTTGGCCAGACTGCAAAACAGGCGCGGGGCGGGCGCGGCGCGGCGTACTCAAACATAAGAATTGTATTTGACCGACCATAGTGGGCACGCCGTGAGCGGCGCGGGCTGCTTGGCGCGGGGAGTGCGCCGGCACATCACACATAGCTCGTGCGTACAAGTGGCCGCAATGAGCGCGCGGGCAGCCCATGCGGGGACCGGGGTTCTCAAACTAGTTCAAGCTTTATTGTAGTAAAAATAAGTCTTCTTCATCCATATTATATTTTAACAAACACTGGACACGACAATACTAAGAACGAAGCCGCGCTCGACTGCGGACAGGCAGATCGCGCGCGTTCCCGCACCCGCGCCGCTCCCCGCCCCGCGCTGCCAATCTGGCCAAGCACCAAGTATGGTCAGCCACGTTCCCGCTGCTGGGACACAGGCCTCCTCATCGTGAGAGGGAGTGGGCCGTAATCGACCACGTGGGTCCAGTATGGGTTGGTATACGTCACGATGTCTTCGAATTTTTGGTTTAAGAACATGCTGGTTTCTTCACGATGTTTTTCTTCAACGTTTTGAGAGCATTGGTGATAAAATAATTTACACAAAGTAAAGCGCCTGTCAGGGATCGAACCTACGACCAACAACTCGTAAGTCGCGGCCGTTTCCACTCAAGTAGTAGCTATCAGTATTTAGAAAGCCTCAACTGTAGGTATATCATCACTTTTTCCTACAATGTTTGTTTGAATGACATTAAAAAGTTGTCAAATGAAAAACATCTCTAAGGTGATTTGATTATATTTTCATCAGACACTTTTCGAACATACTATACAATTGCCCGTGTAACAATTTCTCTACAAAAATAATGATAACGGTGACTATTATTATTTTACTTGGTTGTCGCGTTAGCAAAATAACTTTTTATCATCTGCAAAGTTGAACCAAGTCATGTTTGCAATTACAGTAAGCACATAACTTTGTAAAGTTGAATAACGTTTTCGTAATAAAGCTGTTTTCCAAAGTCATTGAGACGCAATAAAACACTTCAAAAGTCTAAAAGCGCGACGCGACGACGACGGTGCGACGCGATTAAATACAATAACAAATAAAAAACTTTGACTTTGGTAGAGCAATTTACATGTCCTGGTAGTTTTCATAGAAATTGCGTCGCGTTTTGCTGTTGTGTTGCGCCTGTCTCCGGGAGCCTTAACTCAGCTTGTTTGTAGAACTTAGTGATACAATTTGGGTTGTTACCCAATAAGTCTTTGCTCGACCTGGAAATCGAACCCAGGAAGTCATGCTCAGCAGAAGCGCTTGCGACCACTGGATCATTGAGGTAATCCTGTTGATTACTATTTAACCGACGGGAATAATTAACAGCCATTGGAATTTGGACGATTTGAAAATTATATAATAATCAGACTTTTAATAATTATAATGATATGCTACTATTTTTAATATTTTTAAATGTTTTTATATACCTATTTTATATGCTTATATTTAAAAATATAATTTATATGTAAATAATGAAATAAAGGATATAATGATATTAGTAATTTATTTATTTATTACTTTAATGGCTGTTGTAAAAATTACTAAATTTTATTATGGACCAATTCGTTCATATTTAAATTAGATTTTAATGACAAATAAATTAATCCCTTGATTTCTGACAAGATTTTATTTGTAAGTGTGACTTCTAACTGTAAAGACAGCTTCGTAAGGTAGGTAGTATTGTAGTCAATGCTTTTGTAATTAAGACATGACCGCGCCCAAAACGTTCAAAGGCGCTAGGAGCTCGTCCTAACCTAACCGCTCGGCCACGACTTTTGGCTTAGCGGCACGCGGCGCGGCAAGCGGCGCGGTTTCTTTTGTCTAGCGTTGACGCTGCGAGCGGTGCGTCGTGGCATGGTTCATACATTTTGGTATAGGTATTTGTTTTTCCCGCTCGCCGCCACGCGCTAAGCTGCCGCTGATAGCGGCGAGGTCGTGGCCCGGCCTTAAGAGGACTAGATGACCTAAAGCGCGGTCTTTGTCGGACTGCATAGAAAAGAAAGAGAAGCGCGATGCCACAACGCTGGTAATTTCTTGCAAAATATGAAGCAATTATCGATTTACGAAAAATCTAGTGTTTGGACAAAAAAACTAAAACACTATAGTTTTAGTATGTTGCTTGTAGAATAATCTGACAAAAAATCATAATGATTGTATGTATATTAGTATGAATTTTGTTGTAAATAAAAAGTTTTTAGAGGTATCTTCATGATTTTTTTCTATCGTACCAAATAAGTTGTATTATGTTTTCAACACACTATCTTCCTAGCATTTATCCTGAAGAATATCATATATATTTTTGGTTTTTTTTACATTAGTCTATCATATACTTTTATTGTTTCTAAAACTTGCGTTTTTTGCGTTTAGGTCTTGTAAGCCCCTTAAAGGCGCGGAGCGTATTCAGTTCGACTCCCGACTAATGAGGACGAGATTACTTCACATAATTAAGGATCGGACTTCACTAGGTAAGTTATTCCGTACTATTATAATTATGCTTCGTTATTTCGTCTTCATTGTTTACTTTGTAGATGTTCAAAGATTAAAGTTGTGTTGGTAATCTATACATATAATAAAATCGTAGGAAAGTCAAAACTGTACATTGAATATTTTTTTAAAAGAATACTTGGGGCGTGATCTACAATCGATTTCGAAGCCGAAATACATATAATAAAATCGTAGGAAAGTCAAAACTGTACATTGAATATTTTTTTAAAAGAATACTTGGGGCGTGATCTACAATCGATTTCGAAGCCGAAAATATAATTTTTAGAATTTTTGTCTGTTTGTCTGATTGTCTGTATGTATGTCCGGGCTAATCTCAAAAAGTGCTGCATGGATTTACATCAAATTTTGCATGAGTATTACTAAGAGGTCGGGTCAACATATAGGCTACATATTATCACGCTATCACCTACGGGGGAGGAGCTGTGAATCTTTATTTTTCTTACGCATTCTGTGACAGCGTGTAATCTAACGATGCATATTTAAATGTTGTTTTTGAGTAAGCCATGCTATTATCTAGCTTTACACTATAAAAACTACGCCATTTAAGTAACTTGGGCAGAGAAACATAGTTTAATGAATGTTAGTAGTATAAAGAAAAATTTGAAGCAGCGCCATCTATGAGATTTCATAAAAATCAAATCAAGTTACATGTTAACACTTTTTGGAAATTAATAATTTAGATTTGATCATGTTGGTGAGGTTAGTAGTTAGTTATTCTTAAAATTCATAGATGGTAATGTGCATTTTCTTCATAAAAGTTGTATCGTATACTTAGTTCGTTTTGAAAAATTCAAGTTCCAACAAAACCCTCAAAATCTTGAGCAGAGTTGAGGAAGACAATTTAAAAAAATGCGGTGTTAAGTATTACAAAAAAGTTATGTTCATTGATGATGATCATTTCTTCATCAATTTCATGTTGTTAGTACAAAATAAACATTGACTGTTAATACTTTTGTTCGGTATTTATCTGTGTGATTATTGCTTGGTAATTAATATATTTTCATGTCGTATACCTAATTTATAAACTTAAATGTGATGTAAAACAAATCCCTTACGTATGACGAGGTGCCTTCATATTACACGTACGACAAGCAAAGGGGTTTATTTAACCGACGTCGACGAGGAGGTGCTGTGGAAAGTTTTCCAGGAATTTTCAAGGATACCGCATTGGGTAGGGTTTATACCGTGCATCCGAATAATGGCGAATGCTATTTTCTGCGGTTGTTACTTCACACTGTCCGAGGCCCAACGTCTTTCGCCTTTCTGAGGACATTTGATGGCGTGGAGTATCCCACTTACCGCGCAGCCTGGGTAACACGTGACCTTCTCGACAGTGACCAAAATTGGGATGAAACCCTCGCGGAGGCGAGCGTAAGTGACAGTCCCAGCCGCATGCCGTCATCTTGGTGTTTTGTGGAGTCGCGAAACCGGTAGCTTTGTGGGAGAAGTATCGCCATCATCTGTCTGAAGATTTTCTACGAGCTTTGAGGCGTGCTACTGGAGACGAAGTCGAAGTAACTGATGAACGCGTGCTGAAGACCTGTCTCAGTTCACTTCAAGATGTGGTCATTTCTATCGGCGGCAATCCACTGATTGAATATGGGTTACCAGCTCCCCAATCATCACCGCATCAAGACCGTGGAAATCGGGACTTTAAAATTCCCATCGATTCTGTTCCACAGTTCTGTTCAGTGGCGATTTCCGGCAAATGCTTTCCGTGGTGACGCGGGGATCGAGGGCTGACGAGGTGAATACTTCGTTGAAATGATCTTCGTTGTGGTCACGAGTTCGTACGCTGCGCTTGACCATTAACCCATCGTATGCCGGAACGTAGATCTACGCGAGACACAATGGATTTTTAATTGTGTCTGTAATTACGACATTCAACCGTTTAATATGAGAGCTCGGCTCGGCGGCAATGCACGTGCTCAAGAATTCTCCGATGTCCTTCTAAGTCTTGGCGAAGGCACTCTACCAGAAGAGAGAGGTGGACAGGTGGTGCTTCCAGAGTCTCTCGGTAGAGTGGTATCCAGCATAGAAGAACTCATTCGCTGTGTGTACGGGGACATCAGTCGTATACCGCACCAGCAAAATTCTTGGGTGTGTGAGCGGGCCATTTTGACGCTTAAAAACGATCAGGCTGCAGCAATTAATGAATGCATTCTCTCGGAAATTGAGGGGAATGAAGTAGACTACACCTCGATAAACACTGTTGTCGAGCAAGATGACGCCACACATTATCCCGTGGAATTTCTGAACTCCCTGTCAGCAAGTGGACTTCCAGCGCATACCATCAAGCTGAAGGTCGGTGTCCCGATTATGCTTCTTCGGAACCTATCTCCTCCAAAGTTGTGTAACGGGACCCGCCTTAAAGTCATCTCGCTCCACAGACACACAAATTGAGGCGGAAATTCTTACGAGTTGTGGCGTTGGCGAGGCAGTATTTATACCACGCATTCCCCTCATACCTCATAACTTCCCGTTCCAGTTCAAGCGCGTACAGTTCCCCGTGAGTGTTTGCTTCGCGATGACCATCAGTAAGACACTGAGGGCAGCGGGTGTCGACCTCAGGACGAGTTGCTTCTCACACGGGCAACTGTACGTCGCTTGCTCCCGCGTCACCAGTCCTGACTCTCTTTACATTTTGGCTCCTGGCAGCATAACTACCAACGTACGTTATAGGGAAATGTTGTAAGGTATGATACCTTTGTACGTATTTTTACTCTTTTGTGTCCTGGAATGTATTCCTGCATTATTTTCTCTATTTCCTTCAGTCACATCTTATGACTGAACTCAGCAGGATTCCAATATAACTCTCTTCACTTGCTTCGCTTGCAAAAAAAACTTATATTTTAATGCTATTTTAAAAGTTGTTTACTTATAATGCTATAGCGACACTGGCATCTTAGGTATTTTTGGTGCTGTAGAGCCTTCACGCAGACGACGCCGCGGGCAGCAGCTAGTACAATATATAATGACGGAATACCTCATAATTTCCGTTTTATTTTTCACACGTTAAAGCAGGCACGCATTTTGTTTTTTTAAACAGAAAATTCAATTGAAGCACAAATATGTATATTGTCATCATCATTTCAGTCGCAAGACGTCTACTGCTGGACATAGGCCTCCTCCAAGCACTGCCATTGCGACTGGTTCTGTACTTTCCGTATCCAGCGGATTCCTGCGGCCTTCACAAGGTCGTCGGTCCACCTTGTGGGAGGCCTGAATATTGTGTTTTATAATAAAATTTCTACAATATTTAATTTGCATACTTTTTTGCAACATAAATTACTCCGCCTTTTATAATCTACTTTGAATTTACAATATCTTTTGCTGAAGCGTTTTTGAAATCTTTGTAAGCATGATTCATTAAACAAAAAAAAAAGTCTTTATATGCGTCACACTAAACGTCTCTTTTGAAAAATATTACCAAAGATAATTTTTCAGCAAAAAATCGCCATTAAGTGGGTACTTATATAAAAATTGGCCAAGTGCGAGTCAGACTCGCACACGATAAGTTCCGTACCACAGTACAATATTTAACACTAAATATTTATATAAAAAAAAAATACGTTTCTTGTATGGGATTCTTCTTTAATTTTTATTATTGGTTGTTATTGCGACATACAGATGGACGGACAGCGGAGGCTTAGTAGGTAATAGGGTTCCGGTGGCACCTCTTTGGGTACGGAATCCTAAAAGTAGTACCCAACTTAGTCTTCTTGACTAACGAATGAGTTTTCAACGATGTAATTTCAAAGTTTTTGCTACACATGACTTTGAAAATTAACGTTTAATTACTTTCCTAAAGAGAAACTTGAAAGATATTTTGGAAGATGAATCGCTTATAATGAGTTCTATCTTGAGAAGTACTTACTTAATTTTGTAAGAATCGTTTAAAACTCAAATCTTACTGGTGAGTAATATATACTTTTCGCTGTTAGTTTTATTTATTTTTTATTGCTGTATATGGGCCCACTCTTGACCTCGATAATGCCTGCTGGAAAGCGATGGATAAGATCTATGATGGAACGAGCGTGCTCAGAAGATGCTTAAGGCACTGGAACCCCCAAGCACCAACGAAACACAGCTGGCTGCTTGACGACTCCGGTGGGAGGGTGGTCGCAAACCAGGCGGGCGTTAGCCCTACCACCGCAAGGGAAGAATTGGCCAGTCAAATAAGGTGTTGGGTGTGACTGTCCAAGATGCGCCGAGCGCTCGGTTCAGTTGAGTTACTGGCGAAATAAACTGCGCTACACGAGGAGGCTTCTTCATGCATCCCTAAACCTAATGTTGATCTGGCAGTTCGAGTACATTATGCGGCCTACCCAAATGTCCTTTCTTCTTCGTTCTGAGTTGAGCTACACGATGACTGACAAATGCATACACTGACTGAACTGGTTCACTCAAATCTGTCTAGTTCTTTTCTTAAAAAACATAACTCAAGAGACTTTTATCCATGAGACTCTTTTGCCATCTTCTCAGGGGTAGTCAGATAGAAAATGTCCAATCCATCTAGCTTATTTTTTTATAATATGACGTGTGTGTGAAAGTGATTCCCATATCCTATTTACAGAATAAATTTTCATTAGGCAGACAATTAACAGGTTGGAGACTTTATAATGCGACAAAAAGTTATAAAGAAACTTCTTTTCCTAGAATTTATCTAGTTATCGCTTTTCCGGAATCGGTAAATCAAGGTCAATACTTTAGTGTGGAGTGTGGTGAAAAAGTGGGAACCTATTCTGGAATTTGCAGGAAAGCCCTTAAAAACCACCAGGACGTTTGAGGAGGTACCTCAATCTATACGGACACGAAAAACCTATTCAAGTCCTGTTTTCGGTAAGTGTCTACCGTGCAGTTTAATAAAATACTCGATATCTATACACTGCGTTCCAAAACACAGATTACTGACGTTGCTCAAAAAGCCGCTAAGCTGAAGTGGGACTGGGCTGGCCGGCCACGTCTGATATATGCCCAATAAGCTGTGGGCCAAAATAACCACTACGTGGAGCCCTGACACAGATAGAAGCCGTCGTGGCAGACCCCCGTAGAAGATGGCCGGACGAACTGGACAAAACATACGACCAGTGGTCCACTTTAGCCCTGGATCGAAAGAACTGGAAGTCATGGAGAGAGGCCTTTGCCCAGCTGTGGGATGATGCAGGCTATCAGTAATCTATACATTTATTTCAATGCCACACGTATCGATACTCTAGTCACGATACCATATTCGTAACGAAACCCACCTCTAAATTCCAAACCGAGAGTGTAACTTTTTTATGTATTTTCCACTTCGTCACGAGTTGGTATCGCACCGTTTGTTTTGTTCATGTTTCGTCTCGGAAACGTGTTTGTATGGTTGTTGAGAATGTTGTGTGTAGAATAGAATATACGATGTATACGTGTTTTTGTCCGTGTACTTTATCTTTGACACAGGGAAAGGGTGTTTGTGCCGAGTTCGTTTGTGAGTAGAGTTCAATGCTCTGAGACAGGACAAGGAATGTTATCACTGAAGACGCTACATATAAGGTACTATAAAAATATCTGCCATAGCTTCAATGGGATAGTATTTTGTATATCGATTACAGTAGTGAAGAAATTTTGCACCCCGGAATAGTTCGCTTCGTCATATTTTGCGAAATGAAATGACGGTGCGGCAACAGCTAATTACTATGGCACGATTTCATGCAACTAAATCAATTCAAATTTATACGCATATTTTATTGTATGAAAATATTTATGACATAAGATAATTTTATTATAATTTATCTTTACTATTGTAATCTATATACAAAATACTGTCTCCCATTGAAGCCGTAGCAGATATTTTTATAGCACCTTATATTTGACAATAGGATGCAAATGCTTCTCGATCCCCTGATAGTTCGTCTTCTGTTTTAAACTTTGTTAGTAGATGTCACATGTGTTTGAATTTTTGGTTCTAGGACATGCTGGTTTCCTTACGATGTTTTCCTTCACCGTTTTGAGAGCAGTGGTGATGAAATTATTTACACAAAGCAAAGCCCCTGCTTGGGTTCGAACCCCCGACCTACAACTCGTAAGTCGCGGCCGTTACCACTGGGCCACTGTTGCTCACAAGTAAAAACTGTACAAAGTCGGACTTAATGCCTTGGGCATTTTCTACCAGTCTACCTTAGGGCGATGCAGAGACAATACACAGTAGGTGCAATAACAGAGAAAAAAAAAATATATAAGAAAATATTTATAACTAAGATATAAGAATATATACATATACATACATACAACAAAATATAGGAAAAAAAAAAGGTATGAGACATAAACAAGAAACCCTACAACAACTTAATTCTGAGACGAATCTGCCAACTTCTTGTGTACCTATATGTTCTCGAGCTTTCACTTTTTTTATTTATTGACTTATGTCAAAAAAAATCTTGGAAAAGACTACGAATACCTACACAAAAACCTCAGCCAATCTCTTCTACAATATTATTACTTCCAAAGTAATAAATCTTCAACCCTTTGGTTTATTTCCCTCTCTCACGTGACATATGGTCTTACTTCCTTACCCTGATGTATGGAAATCGAATTATCTACTTACGACTTACAAAAAAGGTGTTATTTTTGGCTTGACTTTTTACAGGAAAAAGGAACTACATACTTTGGCTCTTACAGGTTGTGTATTTGTAATTTTTTGGTTTTCTCGACAGTTTAAACTAATAAATAGATTTCGATTAAACGAGGTGTGACTTGACATTTCAATCAAATAAAAAGTTCAGTGATTTGTCTTGACGTCACAAGCAATTCAAAATGGTAGACGCTAAACGTCACCATCCTGTCATCATACTTGGTTTTTTTAGTCTGAGGGGCAATTACCGTATATTGAAGAATCTAATCCGAGTCTCAATTAAATTCAAATTTCCCTACATTTTTGACATTGTTTGTCGCAGAGATAAGACTGCGACTGCATAAGTATCGAACGTTATAAATTACGAGAATAATTGTCCTTACAATTTTAGTCCTTACATAATCAGCTTATAATGTTCCCACTGCTGGGACACACGCCTCCTCTCTGTGAGAGGAGTGGGCTGTAATCCACCACGAGGGCCCAGTGCGGGTTGTTAGATGTCACATGTCTTAAAATTTTTGGTTCTAGAACATGCCTGTTTCCTCACGATGTTTTCCTTCACCGTTGTGAGAGCAGTGGTGATGAAATTATTTACACAAAGTAAAGCGCCTGTCTGGGTTCGAACCCACGACCTACGACTCGTAAGTCTGAGCCGTTACCACTGAGCCACCACTGCCCTCTCTTTTAGTTCTTACTAGCTGCGCCCCACGGTTTCACCCGCATAATTGTCGATCCCGTGGGAATGTCGGGATAAAAAGTAGCCTATATGACAATCCGGGGTATCAGCCACCTCCATACAAAATTTTATCAAAATTGGTCCATCCGTTTGAGCGTGAAGAAGTATCAAACATATAAACACACACACACTCGCAAACTTTCGCCTTTATAATATTAGTGTGATTTGGTTTAAATACTTTTATCAATTCAATGTATGTTTTTTTTACGTCTCTTGAAGGTGAAGGTGCGAGTCTTTTGAAGACTTTCGAAATTAAATTGTAAAAAAACTTGAACAGGAAATGTTCCATTTCCATGTGTTCAAACGCCAATATATCTTTGCGGAGCCCGTAAGTCAGGGGATCAGAGCGAGCGAATGTGCGAAACGTTCCAACGAGCAATGGCAAGATGTTTTGAACTTGGTTATACGAGGACTTATGTTATTTTGAGAGATTTAGTGCTTTGAAACCGGCAGAGAACCAAAGTAAGTGTCGAATACATAATCAGCCTTTAATGTTCCCACTGCTGGGACACAGGCCTCCTCCTACCAACCCGCACTAGGCATGTATGGTGGAATACGGCCCACTCCCTCCTACAGAGTAGAGGCCTGTGTCCCAGCAGTGGGAACATTATAGGCTGCTTTATATGCATGTATGTATGTACAGCCGTTTCTGCGCCAATCGGGAACATACATACAGGCAAATAGACAAACGGACATACATTTTTGTTCACTATTTTATTATGTGTATATTATATAGATTATTAGTTGAAAGTACCAAAAATCAATTAATTATTCTCTCATAACCTTCTGATTAGTACTGGTTAATTAATCTGCCAGATACTGTCGTAAAAGTAGATAATATTTGATCATCACAATTTTTTTAAATCCATTTTAACTCAAAACCCTTTTTGTTATACTATGTATGTTATCATACCTAATCAAATCACTTTATAAGTACATGTGACAACAGCAAAATAGACTATCTTAAAAAAACACACAAAAAACAAATTTTTTCTCCACAATCCAACATAAATCAGGAACAAAGTCTCCAGGATCAAATCTAAGGTACAGAGGCCAGCACATCAAGCTACCCCAATCTGTCACATTTTCGCAATTGAATATGAACCTTATTCCTTTGTGGTAAAGTTGAAAATACATCAAAGAAATTTGACAGATTGGGGTAGCTTGATGTGCTGGCCTCTGTACGTCGAACAAGGTACAAGCAATATGTCCCCCGGTCGTAACTCAAAGTGTTCACTTTTATAATTCTTTGATAGTTCATGATTCTAGTTTATGAGGTCAGTGTGGTGGTGTGAAGTAGTTTATACTGGTTAAAGGTAGGTGTTGTGAGGAGATTAAAGATGGAAGAGCGTTTGTGGTTTTAACGATTTGTTGGAAGGATTTATTTTGAGGGCAAGTGAAGCAGGTGATGGGCAGGGAAATGAATTGGTAAGTAAATTGATGCCCTACGTCAATTACCGTGTTATAGCCATCTATACAAGGTATAAGGTGTTAAAAATTAACCTTACAAACTTTAAGAGGTGCTTTAGACCATCGAACTGAACAACTTTCACTATGGGACCAACTCTGAAATCACGAACAAAAAAATCAGCTGTTTCATACATTTTGGTCAAGTAGGTATTGAACTTTTGTATGAAACAGCTGATTTTTTATTATACGGTCAAGTTTAGTTATTAGTTAATTCTATCCTAATCCTAACTCCCTAACTTATTATTAATATTATAAATACGAAAGTAAGTTTGTTTGTTACCTTTTCACGCCTAAACCACTGAACTGGTCAGCCTGAAAATACGCATATTGCATATACGTTGTCAGGAGTACAGAAACGGACATAGGGTACCTTATATCTCGAAAAAAATTGCTATTCCTGAGGAAAACAACAATAACGTTATTATGATAATAGATGGCACCACGTGCATTAACCTCTGTGTCTGCAAACTTACTGGCTTGATAAGTTGAACAAGCAACCACTACCACCACCACCACCACCACCACCACCACCAGCTACCACTCTGTAGTTGCCAAAAATTATATAGATATAGCAGCTCAACCATAAAAACCAAACAATGAAACCCTTGACCTCTTTCACCACTTTCGACTAACTTTTGGTTAATCTATCTACACTTGCGTGCAAAAAAATCACCCACCCCTTGCTCTTCGATTTCAAACAATATAATTCAACAAGTTTTACTAACAATAACCTAATAATATTGTATTCTAAAACCGTTATGAAAATATGTAGATTAAGTTAGAGAATTATCAAGTTTAATTTACATATAAACTAAATTAAATATTTGTCAATATTATTGGCAAAAGAAAACACACACACACTTTCCGAGCAAAAGTGACTGATCTTAAGAATTGAGTCATTCTTGTGAAGAATATTATTTCTTTTGTCAAAAAATTGTATATGTGCAAATAAACTGTACCTTATTTACCTTCACACAAAACAAGTTATATTGATTATAATTTTTTAAATATTGTCTGTCAAAGTCAAAGCATTTATTTCAATTAAACATGTCAAAAGGAGAGCACTGTGTGGACCAATTTGTATGCACGCAAGTGTAGCTTATTTGTTATACAAATTCTGTTCATATCTGGCGGACAGTGCTCATCCGCCAGACCCTGAATAACATACCCTCATCATAGCACTATAATAAAAAATCAACATAATATCCCATCAAAAAAACCCAAACACGCATAATAAGTTATTCACCAAAATCTCCATCTAATGACCCATTCACCTGTGTTAGTAGGAAAGCGTAATTTGTCACTAGAAGCCATCAATGGGCCTGTCGCGAACAGCTACATCTTTTACTGAAATCACCACTTCGCCTTTTTAAAAGATTTATTGAAAGCTATTCTGAATAGAATGCGCATTTGAACTACGGATTTATAGAGTTTTGGAGAAAGAAGTGGTTGGAAATAGTGGAGGAAAGGTGTGTAATTTTAAAGAAAGAAAATACATTTATTTGCGGTGAACATGACGCAAAAATGAACATAAACACAAAAATAAAAATAAAAGAAGGTAAGGGATACATGCGTCACATCCACGCAAAACGGCTATCGCTCAGCATTATGCTGCGACCCTATGCAAGACAGAGCCCCAGCGCTGGTTTTCAGCGACAGCCGAGACAGTATTAGAACACTGCCGGTGTAGCGTACTTAAAGAAAAATAATTTAATTTAGATGTGATAGAATAATATTATACTAAACAGAAGATACAGTACATGCTATGAGAATATCATCATTTAGCACATGTTGTGGTGACTCAGTTACTGAGGCCTGGCCTCTCATGTATGAGATTGTGGGTTCAAATCTTTCTGAGTTTGAGGGGCCCGTGGCTAAATAATAATAGCTGCACAGGTCGATCGATCAGGTTAAGCTACGGTTGCCGCGGTTGGTCTGAGGATGGGTGACCATCTTTACATACCGAGACCCCTCCGTGCCTCGGGAAGCACGTTAAGCTCTTGGTCCCGGCTGTTATTCGTTGATCTTTGACAGTCGTTACGGATAGTCAAAGCCCGAAAGTCTGACAACCAGTCTTACCAAGGGGTATCCGTTCGTATTACCCAGTAACTGGGTTGTGGAGGCCAGATAGGCAGTCGCTCGCTAACAATAAACAAATAATCAGTAATGCACTTTATTCATCCAATGAATACACTAAATACAGCGAAAAAAAAATGTCAGACAGAACTTCTCAAGGTCATGCATTAAAAATATTACACAGAAATCTAACATCTCATTCTTCGGAATAAATCAAATGTGAAAGACGTAATATTCTACATCTAAACCGAGGTAGACTCCTATAGAAAACGTTTGACGCAACTTTTATTCGCGTACATATTTAAATGGAGCGTGACTCACAAGTTACCGCAGAAGCTATTAAAGTCGCCGAAATGGGGGATGGTTTTAGTGATGGCGATTTGGCAATAAAGACATTGTTTTGAGTGACAACATAAATTATGCGCCTCTGTCGGACTGCATAGTAAAGAAAGAGAAGCACGATGACACAACGCTGGTAATTTATTGCAAAATATGAAGCAATTATCTATTTACATAAAATCTATTGATTAGACAAAAAAATTAAAACACTATTACGTTAATATGTTGCTTGTAGAATAATCTGACAAAAAATCAGAATGATTGCATGGTTTATTAGTATGAGCGACAAAATAAACTTTTAGAGGTATCTTCGTGATTTCGTTCTATCGTACCTATCAAATCAGTTGTATTATATTTTCAACACACTATCTAACTAGCATATATCCTGAAGAATATAATATATTTTTCTGATTTTGTTTACTGTAGTCGACCATAAACTTTTAGGCATTATAAAACTTGCGTTTTTTGCGTTAGGTCCTGTAGTCCCCTTCAAGGTATCCGTGGAATTTCTTATCCGAACCTCTCCATAGGTACCTACTATGCTTTGGACTATTCCAAGCTAGCCAAGCTAGCCAAGCTAGCCAAGGAAGCTAGTTGCCTATGCAACTAGCTTCATTTATCTGACTGACCGATTCATTGATAATGCAAAAGTGTTTGAAAAAAGTGGTTCAAATAACATAGGTAAATGCTTCGAGTTTGAGAACGAAGATACTTTCTAGCATCCGATAAGATAAGGTTAATGATGAAGAAGAGGCTTTGGCAGTGTTATTGACACATTTTGAGTAGTCACCTCATTGGTTGTCTGATAGTCATAGTAATCAGTCATCTAGAAGTATATTAGAAGAACATAGTTTTGAGACAACTGACAAAAAAATAGGTGTTTTTGCAAAAACACCGATTTTTTTTTTGTCAGTTGCTAGGTTTTGACATTGCACAGCCGATCTGTTAGTAGATCTTTTACTGAGTACATTTCAGCAAGTATGCCATGGAATTTCAAAATCATCATAAAGTTGCCTTTGTCTATCTATCATCATCATACACCGTCACTTATCCCAATCCTAATAATTACATCAAACAAATCTGAGCAAAATCAGTTTAAAAAAAAAAGCAATAATTACTCAAAAATCAACTTCACAAAAAAAAAACAAACCCTGTAAGCTTAACACAAATCGTTATTAGCACCTAATTAATTGTGAAAACATTCAACAATAGATACCTGTCCAACGCTATCAGTAAGACCACTCCCAAATCCACGTTGAAATTAAAGTGATGACAATGACAAATTAACTGTTCAGATGGTACCTACCTAAAGTAGTTTGCGAATACTAACAAGTTGCGTAATACAGTGGACTGTGCGGCCATTTTCATTTTCTTCGATAACATTTTATGACTTACCAATTGAATTTCGACAAACTGTAATACGACAAGACAAGATTTTTGTCGAAGTACAGCATGCCGGAGTAGAGTACGTCGAAAACGAGTACCATTGTTGTCGAAGAAGCATGTCGTCGAACTCGCATCATTTCCTAGTTAATTCATGTCGAAGAAACGCTTTGTCGGAGTACAGGTAGTGTCGGGCTTAAGGTATTTCGAACTAAAGTATTGTCGAAATGAAGACGTGTCGGGGTTCCATAGTGTCGAAATAAAATCTTGTCGTGTTACAGTTTATCGAAATTCAGTTGGTAAGTCACCTTTTATATGCCTTTGGATTTTTGCTGACTAGGGATAATATTTCTGACACGATTAACTGAACTTTCCAGAGTGTGAAACTTTGGAAAAATTTGCGTAAGGTTAGTTAATAAGTTTTGCTCATTCATGGAATTCCTATATACAGGGTCCCATTAAAATAGATGGACAAATTTTAATACAGCGCTCAGTACGTCTAACCAAAGATATCCAAGCAAAAAAAAAAACACTGATTAAAGTGATTTTATTTTGACCTAAAATAATAAAATATTGCTAGCACTTCAGTGAATTTTCTTTAGCTGATTATTTTTCTTGTAAGTATCTAATGCGTTTTTCTTATATATTTTTTTACCATCGTCCTTATTTTGGTGGTCTGAATGATTTCTAAAAGTTTGTCAATCTATTTTAATGGGACCTCATAAATGATAAATGATTTATTTCTGTAAGTAGGTTTGTACAAACACTTTTACACGTCAATCATAAATATGAATAATAATAATAAATCATGCCAGAGCATTAATTACGATTATAGTTACATTCTTCATTCGTTTTCTTTGGTAGCAGGTAACCTTTGTTTTATCGATTGCCTTATTTGAGCCATCAGCTTTGCCTTATTAGAAGGGTCAGGAATTTTATTGCAAGGTGCTTGTTTATATATGGCATGTCTCAGATCAACCTAGGAGGTTGTCGGGTGCTTGACCGGGTTTGCTTGTGGTTGCCTCAATAAATGAAAGCCTCCAGCCAGGGCTTAAAATTTTAAAAACTAAGCGACTGCACGCTAAGGGTACCCACCCCCTTTGGGATACGGACCTCGGCTTAGTGCGACGCTGTGAGAAGGTTCGGATTATATCGCATGGTCATTATAACGTCGCGTCACCACTAAAAGTCCTGACCAAAAGCATTTCTGGTATCAAGTGTCTTGTTATTGCTTTTGGTAATTAAATGGATAGGCAGCCAATCTTGGCTATTAAACATTACTGTCCACATCATTTTAGGGTATCGAATCCGGGGTCGACATTCAGCAGTTGTCAAACCTTATCCAAAAAAAATGAGTGTGCTTATGACCACACGACTGAAGTGAAACTTCTTCTTAGATATACGGAACGTATTTGGCTATGAGAGGAAGAGAGAAAGAAAATGTGCGCGCGCACTGCTTTCTCTTGCTTATACCCCCCACTCAACTCCCGCTCGCCTCGCCCGATCACACTTTTCGTAACGCTTACGTCACGCGTTCGCCAGCTTACTCCCCAAGTCAAGCGTGCGTAAAGAAGTTTCACTTCAAAATGTTAAGGTATGGTCACTAAAACCACCTCGCTAACACTCACTCCACACCCGAATCTACGTTGAAATTAAAGCGATGACAAAGACAAATTAACAGTTCAAGATGTACCTACCAACAGTTTGAGAAGTGTTCGTATCTGTAACCTACTGTGTGGCGATGTGAACGAAATGAGGATACATAGTCTTGTGGTATATATATGGGGATGGATGCGTGGGATTGGGTGAAGAAATTCTGTGTTGTGGAAATTATTTCGTTAAGAAAGTTTCTTCTGTGAATTAATTGATATGTTTACTTACTAATTGTTGGAATAAATCATCATCTTACCGGAACAGCCATTAACTCTGCAACAACGATCGAAATGGTATTTTAAAGGGGTTGACGGCCATCATCAAAATTAAAATAGGGCTCCCGCAGACAGGAGCGACGCGACAGTGCGACGCGATTCTGGTAGAAAAAATTCCACGGAGATTTCATAGAAATTTTAGTACTAGTGTAGCGTCGTGCTGTCTGCAGGAGCCTTAAGTCCTTCTTGTACCTACGTCCGCCTCCTGGCATTACCACGCAACATATATATATATATATATTACAAAAATGTTTGTAATGTTGTAATTAGCAATTCATCATATTCCGCCTATAATGTTCCCACTGCTGGGACACAGGCCTCCTCTCTGTGAGAGGGGGTGGGCCGTAATCCACCACGCGGGCCCAGTTAGGATTGGCAATTAGCAACATTGTTAGTTGTTTACTATTTCGTTACCATTTACGTGTATTATGTAAGCTTTCTTAAAATTGCAAAAATAAAATAACAATTATGTCATAATAACTCTATGAAAACTCTGCCCATACTTAAGAGTGTAACAAGGCAAGGCTAATGATACAGACAGACACCAAAGTTTGCTCCGACTACAATGCCTCCCGGACGTACAGGGTAGTCGGTGGCGGGAAGTGGGGGACTTCCCCTGAGAGCTCGTTACAATATAATTTTTTTTAGGGTTCCTTTTTGGTTTTAAGATAGAAGCTTCTTTCTTTCTGTCTCGTATTAGTTTTTATTAATTGAAAGAAATTTAAAGCAAAAAGTAGCTCTGTCTGTTTGTCTGTCACTTACCATTTTACAACCTAACGGTAGAACGGATTTCGATAAAGTGTTGATACACAGATAAACTATGACCTTGGTTAGGACATAGATTTTTTGTTCCGGCATTTTTTTTTTCTTTTTTTTGGATGGGAAATCATCTAATGACTCCTGCCGCTCTGGGTGGAGCGGAAGGGAGTGTCAGACTCTTACTGACTAAAACCCACCCGTGTTCCTTCCTTAGCCCTTTATCCGGGGCAGCGGTAACCCTTTCGGATGATCCCGCTACCCCGGCATTGTTCCGGCATTACGTGATAATTTCTGATCTTGACGTAGTTGAAGCCGTAGGCTAAACCTAGTAGGTATCATAGAAGAAAAAAAAAACAAAAAAAACTACTTTGAGTAAACTTTGATATAATGATAATTCTCTATGTTTTAAAGATTCTCCATTGAATACTCTTAAGCGTTACGTCGTGATGTTGCAAAACGTAAAAAAATACATATAACTTTGCAATTTTTTTGTATAGAGAAAAATTCATTGAATCGTGTATTCCTTTTACACGATACTAGACCAAAGAGTCAAAAAATATATACCAAAATGTAAAATCACTATTCCACATAATTAACAAGTTACAAGAAATAGAAAAACCAATTTTTTTTCAACATAATTATCACCTTAACTACGAGTATTGTCACCCGTCTTAACTTTCAACCGAACACAGCGATGCTCTTTAGAGGCAGAAATAGCAAGGATGGTTCTACAGATCCCTCTCGAAAATACCAACTTTCGCACCAACAATCTCAGATAGAATATTTAATATAACTACAAACGGACAGCAAGGATATTACGGAACCCGTATATTTCAAATTAAAAAACACTCCACCGAGATTTTTTTGGTGAGAACTTTGATGACACTCAACGAGTCTTTGCAGAATTTTCAGACAGACTCAAGATGAATGTTCTTAATGTAATAAGATGATTGTAGCTTCACGGAATCTTAATGAAGTTAGTCTAATGTGATGTTAATTTGAGAGAATAAATGAAGACTAATTGTGTAGTTAATTTATTTTGTTTGAACGTGGTATTTGTTAAGTTAGTAGGAGGATGTTGTAACAGCGGAAGGTTGGGGATTCAAAGTGAAATGAAATGAAATTTATTTACAAGAATTGCAGTACATTACAGATGGTCGGGTTATTTTAACAGTTTCTAAAACAATTAGCTGAAACTAGCATGCAATATTTTTTTTTATTTTGAAAATTTTATAGTGCACGACTCATAATTCTCATTTGATCATAAAAAAAACCATAGATATAGATACTATATTAGTTAGTTTTTTATTAATTATAATTGTATTATACTACTTTGAATAAAATATCCATTTTCAATAGGGTTCCTCCTTTTTTTATCGTGGAGAAATGCTCATGCATTCTGCACTACCACGGGGAGATAGTGCAGTTATGCTGGGGTTATTATGATGCTGGGGAGTTTGTTCCGCCATTTCTTCTTCCCAGCGAAAGCACTAGGAAGTGGCGAAGGGCGGGCGTTTTGGGGGACTGTCTTATGTAATTTTGACGTTCGAAAAGTGCTGATTCTCAGCCTAGTTTGAATAAATGACTTTTGATTTTGATTTGATTTTTATATGGGACTCTAACCCACTAAAACTCCACGGTGTCCTCCTCTGCCGATTATGGCGGGAACACGGGCACGCGTTAGCACTCCTCCGTGAACCCGCCGCGGCTGTCAGTCACCGGACTCTCCTCTGAGGAGTATTCCCCATCACCGGCGCACCAGAACACATAGCACGCCGTGACCACCCCAGAGACCAAACCAGCAAATTGGCGCCAGACGACCCCGTGACTGGGCACCCTTGGTCCCCATGCGACGGGTCAGGTCATTGGCCTCACCGCCTGCCAACTTTCGGCCGCAGAGGATAAGGAGAGCGGCCAATGTCATACCAACACTCCTTTTCCCCTGCGGCCCCACCGCGTCCGCCATTAGACGGCGGCGACCCCGTCAAGGCTGCGGAAAGTAGGGGGAGCGGCGCGCCGCAATACCGGCACTCCTCTCCCACCGCGGCCTCCAACCTTCAGGCGCGATGCCTCCCATACGACATCGCGGCCCGCCTAAGTTGCGATGTCGCCCAAGCGGCAACGCAACCAACTTGTTGGCCGCTACGTCGTCGGCTTACCGACAAAAGCCCTGACGAGCGGCCCCTCCTCGGGTTCCTCATTGCTTCACCGTGCGTGACCAAACCACGGCTACTGAGCCCCCCTGCCTCGACAATGCGGGAACCCAAGGGGGGGGGGAATAGGGTTCCTCCTACGGACGAAACAAACCTATCACAAAAAAAATGACTGAATTAATGTTATTGATTGTGGAAAACCCAATAACGCTTTGCTCGACCCAGGAATCGAACCCAGGACCCCATTCTCGAAGTCGCGCTTGCGACCACGACACTATAGGGGCAGTCCAAGTTTTGGTCAAGATAAAGCTAGTAAGGGAATCTGGGCTCAAGACATTTTTAAAGAATGATAAAAGTGTTGTGAGGAAAAATAAATTTTATTTTGTAAAATTATTGTGGACAAGCAGTGTTTTAGTATAGTAAATGATAGGTAGTTCCATCTCCGAGAACCGTCATTTAATGAGCCATCAGTGGGACAGGCAACAAACTGGTATTTATGTTCTCTCCTACACTCTCAGTTAAATAAGCCACAAACGTTAACGTAAGTATGTTCGTAAAACTCCGGGCATTACAATGTAGAATTGTATTTTTAATGACTGCTAGAAGACGGCAACAAAATATACCAACACCCAGAAAAGACGAACAATCTTATCTGCCAAGCCTTTTTCCTACTATGTTGGGGTCGGCTTCCAGTCTGACCGGATGCAGCTGAATGCCAGTATTTCACATGGAGCCACTGCCTATCTGCCCTCTACAACCCAGTTACTGGGTATAGTATTTTTATCTCACGAAGCGATGCGCGGTTTACTTGTGGTTACCAATATGTGCGTAAGCGCAGGAGCGCTCGGTACCATCCAAGACAATGACAAAGTCGGAAGTGTGTGTGTGTGTGTGCATGTGTGCGTTTTGTGCTAAAGCTACTCGTCTTCACGCACTCATTTAATTCGTGTTTGTAGACTTGGTTACCACCATTAAAGCGCGCGTTGCTCCCTAAGATAAAAATACTGTACGATACTTTTTGGTAAGACTGGTTGTCAAAGTGTTGAGCTTTTACGGGTAGTTAGAAGCTCAAAAGTTACAATTGACACTGCCAAACAAGCCACTGTTACAATTAATAAATTATTTGTAATTTCCAATACTAAAATTTGTTTTGATTGGAGTAATTATCTCAGAATATTAATTCGGCTAATTTAGAAAGTACAACCTTGCTACATTATGTCAAAGACAATCCACAGATTAAAAATGAATTTATTTGACAACGAAGTTTAAAGAACGAAGACTATATTGATAAAAATAATTTCATTTCCGTTTACGGTGATTGAGGTTATTATGACTTTTTACTGAAAGCTGAATAAGGATTGCTCCATACGATAGTATTTCGATGGTTAGCAAAAGTGTACGTAACGACTGTTAAAGATCTACGAATGAAAGAAAAGACAAACAAGATTATCAATAACCATATTTTCCATAATAACATCGTTAAACAAATATATTATGTTGGCGTGAATAGCTAGCAATGTATTGCGATGAACGCTGAAGTGCAAACCAAAGTTCCGCACAGTTTCAAATTCACGAACTTGAACCTACGTCTTCGAAGTACGTGGTTGAAGAGTTAAAGTTTTGCTGGAAGAGACGGTTATGGAAAAGGGCGTGAAAATAGAGAGGAATTCAATTTTAACACTGAATCCATGGAGTTGATTGTCTGGGTGAATCAAAATGGCTGGCATATTTCTTGGCCAAAGAATTAGCATTGCCATACAACGTGGCAATGCTGCCAGCCTTTTGGGCACTGTTCCTGTTGACAGCGATGCGGACGAATTCTTTGATGCCCTATGATTATTTTACTTATTTTTTTATATAAATGTACATATTATTATAGTTTATATGTTAGCTAATATTAAATAAAATTTTTCTCATTAAAAAAAAAAACAAAAGTCATTTACTCATAATATTAGGCTGACAATCGGTACTTTTTAATCTTCAAAATTATAAATAAGACACTCCCTACTGCTTTAGCTGGAAGGAAGAAGTAGCGCAACGAACTCCCCAGAAGCACAGCTGACTGATAAGTTAGAAAACTTGATTATATATATGCAGAATAATTAAAATTAAAGAAACACAAACCATTAAATAATTAAAAGTTATGACTAACCTGTTGCAAGGTAACTGCTGCCGATCACAACTAGCAGAAAAGCCTTGCAGGTTACTTCTGGGCCTTGACATATTTGGCAAAAAATTACAAAATTGACACATTTTCACGACAGGAGTTCTGTTAAATAGAGCACTTAAAGTATGAAAAAATACCTTGTTAAATTTTTGGATTGTCACCTGTCCGTCGGTTATATATCAAATAAGCTCCTGATATTACACGTCCACAGCTGGCCTCCCCCAATCACCGCCACTCCGACTGGTTCTGTACTTCTCGCTTCCAGCGGATTCCTGCGGCCTTCACCAGGTTATCAGTCCACCTTGGCCTTCCAACACTACGTCTTCCGGTATGCGATCGCCACTCCAGAACCTTTCGGTCCCATCGGCCATCTGTTCTGCGAGCTATGTGCCTTGACCACACGAATCATTGCGATCAAGGAAGTAGTAAGTCAGGGAAATTACCTCACGGTGGGAATATTAAATCTGGACAAACCCTTAACTAACAAGAGGATTTGTTGGCCAATCTTAGTGTAAACGGCGATATATTACTTTATATATATTGCTGAACAATGAGATTGTATGCATATCTACTCTAACTTCTGCTCGCGACTTCCTCAGCGTGAAATTTCTTGCTCCCCCGACCCACCGCATCGCATAGCATCGCCTGCTCGCGCTTTAACTACGTTTCCACTTTCGTTCAGATTTTTTTATTCTTTTTGCTCAGCTCTTAAGGCTGCTAGAGTGATGTTAATATCCTTCCTCAAAAATTAGGCTATCAATTGCATAAATATTTTTTTCTAATCTGACTGGTAGTTCCGGAGATTAGAGCGTTCAAACAAACACACTCTTCAGGTTTATTATTAGTAAAGATTACAAAGCTACCCGAGGGGTCCGTGACTAAATAATAACAGCCGCACAGGTCGATCGATCAGGTTAAGCTACGCTTGCCGCGGTTGGTCTGTGGATGGGTGACCATCTTTACATACTGAGACCCCTCCGTGCCTCGGAAAGCACGTTAAGCCGTTGGTCCCCGCTGTCATTCGTGGATCTTTGACAGTCGTTACGGGTAGTCAGAAGCCCGAAAGTCTGACAACCAGTCTTACCAAGGGGTATCGTATTACCCAGTAACTGGGTTGTGGAGATCAGATAGGCAATCGCTCCATGTAAAATACTGGTATTCAGCTGCATCCGGTTAGACTGGAAGCCGACCCCAACATAGTTGGGAAAAGGCTAGGCAGATGATGATGATGACAAAGCTACCCGATATTATCGAAAAAAAAATTAAGCAAGAAGTCTTTAATAAGGGAAGACTTTTAATATTATCTTCAGCTTCGTTCCTCGTTCCGCTGTCTCCATTGAATGGGGCGTTAATGAGGACAACGGGAATTTACCCTCTCAACTACTTCCAGTTTCTTTAACTCCTGTCACCGCATCCACAGTTGCCGCAAGTTCGCCGGTTGCATTTTAATGCCCCGCTAAATAACACCACGACTTTGTATCCTTGAGGTTTCTCTCTAATAAATCAATTTATCTGCGCGTCACTTCATTTCGATTCCGAAAGTGGTGCAGTTTGTAGATGTTTAATTTATTCTTGAGGTTTGCGTTTGAGGATAGTTTAATTTGAGTGAACACGCTGTGAAAGTCTATTGGAGATTTTATGAATAAGATAGACAGTTTAGTGATAACTATGTGGTCGAAGGTGGTACTCTTAGCCTTTTAAGGATTACAAATCTCACTAGGACACCGTGGTCGCGCAACCATGATCGTACTGCCACCAAAATATAGGGTGACTGGTAATTAGTGACCGATACCTAAACACGTGATTGTACTCATGATAACAAACAACTTTTACTATGGGACCAAACATGAAATCGCGAAAAAAAATCTGCTGTTCAGTACATTTTGACCAGTTAGGCGAACATAAATGACTAAACAGCAATTTTTTTTTCGCAATTTCAGTTTTGGTCCCATAGTAAAAGTTGTTTGTTATCATGAGTACAATCACGCGTTTAAGTATCGGTCACTAATTACCAGTCACCCTATATACACAGCTTTATGGTAGGTAGTATCTCATCAGGCGTCCGATCGGTTGCGCAACCAAGAATAATTTTATTGCCAGTGCGACCACGGTTGCCCCGCCACTAGTGTCCTAGTGAGATAGGGCTCCACGGGCTCTCTATACAGGCTGTAACCTGACATGTTTGTAGCATGCAACCTCCGTGACTCCGTTATAAGTAGATCGCACAAAATACGAGACAAACATTGATTTGTATTTAGAACTAGCTGACCCGGCGAACTTCGTACCGCCTCAGAATTAAATAATGTGACAAAGTTCAATAGACACGTGGCGCCATCTGTTATAACGTTATTGTTGTTTTCCTCGGGAACAGCACTTTTTTTCGGGATGAATTATATAGCAAAGTAAGTTGGTGTGTTTCCCTAGAGCGCATTTTCGACACCGTAAAGCCAAAGCCCGCTGCCATAATTTTCATAACAGCGCAGCGGTCGCCACCACATAACGGCCGCAGTGACGGGCCGTTACGGCCTGTCTTTAGACGTAGAACGGCAAAAACTGTAACTTTAGACGTAGAACGGCATTGTTGAGTGCCGTCAGTTTCTGTAATTTCAAGGAAGTTTTATTTATCTTTTTGAAAGATTATTTTATATTTTGTGAATGTAGACTGTAGATTTGTAGACCATTTTGTATTTTATTAGGTAAGTACCTGGTACTTGGTAGACAGGCTTACATTGTCTTTCCATACCTATTAACACTGTAGGTAATTGGAAAACATTGTAAAAGTCAATTATTTTTAAAAGACCTTGGATTTTATTGCCGGCTCTTCTGCATAGGAAACGACCAACTGGAACCGTGCACCTAGTTTCTGACGTTTTATATGCGCCCATGTAGATTGTAGGTTTATGTGAATAAAATATTTTGATTTTGAATTCGATGTGCCATATAATTTTATTTATCAAACATCCAAAATGCTACAAAGTCTAAACAGTTTGAACAAAATGAGCCATCAAATCCAGGAGAGCAGATAACTCGATTTCCATGAGCCGGAAACGTCCATTACGGAAACTAGGACTCCCATTTGGACGGGACACGAATTACGATGGTAGATGAGTCTGTCTGGGTCCAAAATCTATTCTAACCAAACCTAGAATCAAAGCTCTGTTCCAGTCTGTTGATTTGGCTAGTTTTTTGGCTAGTCACCAAAGATGGTTTCATGTATTGTTTTACTTTTAGAAGCAGTCATGCGTGCTAGCTAGGCTAGTTTCCGATTCTATGTTGTTAACTGTCTGGAGCACGATTTCCATGGTCTAAAAAACTAGGCTTTGGTGGGATATTAGTTTGCTTAATAAAATTGTTATATATATTATGATTTGTATCTTATTGGGCGGCATAATAGCCATATATCATCTGCATTACCTAAAGTATAACTCGTATAAACGATGCCATCTCAGTAACAAAGTTTCTATATCAGATTGTTTTATGACCACTGTCCATGGAGTCTATTGCGCGTTCTGCTCCATAGGACCCTTTGGAATGGGCAACTATCTTTCTGACTGACCGACTCCTCGACAATTCAAAAGTGCCTGTAAATCGTATAGTTAAAATAAACGCTTGGAATTTGAGTTGTGTTTGAAATTACACCGATACCAATACCCTTCATTTTTTGTGTTCCAAATAAGCTATTTGTTTTGAGTCACTGTTGAGACATGACAGTAATCAATCATGTGGACACTGAGAGTTGGTAGACGTCATATTTCTTCGAATTTTTGGTTCTAGGAGATGCCATCATTCGTGCGATAGACTGATATTCAAGCTCTTTAAACTTTTGAAGTGAAAACTTCTTTAGGCGCGTTGGGCATTTTTTGAGATGGGAAAAAACTATTGAACTCGCGCCACTGTTACCGTAATCGACACCACTTCGGATGTGTTCGGCTGTCCTCGGGATGTACTCGGTTTTAATGTATATCCGATATTTCAGTGTGATGGCAAAGTATTCCGTTTGTGTTTTGTTTTCACTTCTGTCGGCACTCCCGGAGTGCCACTATTTTTTTATCGTAATTAACCAATCAACCCAATCCAATATTAACATCAAAGGTTAATTAGCCATTGATCCAGCTAACAGCGATAACCTAAATAGCCAGTCAAACATCCAAACATCAAAAGACAAGTTGAATAACAAAATCATTCTCCTGAATTATTTAATTATCTTTTCGCTCTCAGATGCCTACAACGTCAATCATCTCTGTTATCAATTTTCTGTTTAAATCTTTTGATAGACAGCTACAATTTACTTATCTTTCATTCGCAGATGTTCGCACAAAATCCTTACTAAAATATAAATGCGAAAGTAACTCCGTCTGGCTATTAATTTTCACGTCTTAGCGGCTGAATTGGGTTTGGATGAAATTGGGCACTCGGAGAGACCAGGGTTCTTTTAACAGTGGCATATTTAACTCATCCATTATAGCTTAAACTTTTCTAACTCATCATCTGCGTAGCCTTTTCCCAACTATGTTGGGGTCGGATTCCAGTGTAATCGGATGCAGCTGAATACCAGTATTTTACATGGAGCGACTGCCTATCTGAACTCCACAACCCAGTTACTGGGTAATACGATACCCCTTGGTAAGACTGGTTGTCCGACTTTCGGGCTTCTGACTACCCGCAACTACTGTCGATGATCCACGAATAACAGCCGGTACCAACGGCTAAACGTGCTTTCTGAGGCACGGAGGGGTCTCGGTATGTAAAGATGGAAAAACAATAATAAGTAATAACTTGAGCTAAGTTGTGGTTGTTGTAATAAGTTGTCAATTTAGTATTAAGAACTCTGCCTACATCGAAATAAAGTTTGAAATACAAATACTGGGTTAAACGTTTAGGCTAGAACTAAATTTAGATTTCGTTTTGTAATAGACGGAATCGGTTTAAGACAGGATACTTTTCATCCCAGTAGTACTTTCCCGGGGAATATTAACCACCCTCCTTGCGGCCGAAACCACAGGCAAATATTTTCATAACTACAAATTGAAATAAAACATCAGACGCGAGGTTAGCTGACCCAAATAAGATATAATAATATGGTCAAATTGAATTTTATCATTTCTAAGAATCAATCCACTAAAAACATTCATTCCATCTGTTTTGATCTGGTGTTTTGGATTTCTGTTTGTTTGTTGTAGATATTAAGTTAGCTTGGATTCGTTTAATTATGTCGTTATTACACTAAGGCCTGATTTTTCCAATACCAGATAATTTTATCCGAGGAATAATTTTGAATTTTTGACAGTTCTTTCATACAAATACTGTTAGAGGTCAATTATATTCCACGAATAAAAATTATGTGTCGATTGAAAAATCAACCTAACATTTAAATATAGGGTAGCAAACGCAAGCTGTTACCAAGGACATTTTTCGTCGGTTATTAAAAAAAAAAAGTGGCACTCCAGGAGTGCCAACAGAAGTGAAAATTTGAACAATTACATGTGTATTTTTTGAATCGTCATAATAAACAAAACTGAATACTTTGCCATCACTCACTGACATATCGGAAATACATTAAAACCGAGTACATCCCGAGGACAGCCGAACACATCCGAATGTAGCGCGGTATCGGTAACAGTGTCGCGAGTTCAATAAATTTTTCCTATCTCAAAAAATGCCAAACGCGCCTAAAGAAGTTTTCAATAAAAAAAAATCGTTGTTCCATACACTTTTCTATAAAACAGCAGATTTTTTTTTGATACCGACGAATATTTCTACGCTACTTCTAGAATCATGTGTTGAATTCATGGTTTTAGTCTATCGTATCACCCTATACGATAGACAGGCCAGAGCGAACAAGCTAAAAATCTACTTAAAATAATTATTGATCGCAATAGGTTTCATTTTGACAGATAAGCCACGTATATTACGATATTTACGTTGTTGAGCTGAGGAATTTTTTAAACCAAAAAGCAATGAATTGGGAATATCTTTCAAAATCCCCAGAATTGCGTAACACGCTTTCAATCACATGAATGCGTGTTGCGAAATTAGGGTGTTCCGTGTTGGTCACACCTCGCTCAGTAATGCTATTCTGTAAAAATCTCACCGTGAAAACTTAGGTGAAGTGAGCTTAAAATGAGCTGTCAATAGTGTCAATCCCTAGCATTAGGTGGAATGACAGCTCACTTTTAACTCACTGCACCTAAGTTTTCACGGTGATCTTTTTACAGAATAGCACCGCAGTTTAGTTATATGTACCACTAGCTGACCCGGCGAACTTCGTACAGCCTCAGAATGAAATACTGTGGCAAAGTTCAATAGACACGTGGCGCCATCTATTATCATAATAACGCTATTGTTATTACCCTCGGGAACAGCCCTTTTTTTGGGATAAAAGGTAAGTTGTGTCCGTTTCTGTACACCTGCCAACGTATATGCAAAATTTCAGAATGATCGGTTTAGGCGTGAAAAGGTAACAAACAAACAAACTTACTTTTGCATTTATAATATTAAGTTAGCATGTCATACAGACCTACGCCCATATGTCAGGTGACGTTGTGTGCAAAATTATATTATTTTTCGAAGGAAATAATATTTCCTTCGAAAAATAATATTATGGTGGTACATGGTTGTGGTACTGCAAACCTCGTGGTGATGAAGTAATAATCAGCCTATAATGTTCCCACTGCTGGGACACAGGACTTCTCTTGGAGAGGGAGTGAACTGTAATCCATCACGTGGGCCCAGTGCGGGTTGGAATTCACATGTCATCGAATTTCTTGGTTCTAGGACATGCCGGTTTTCTCACGATGTTTTTCTTCACTGTTTTGAAGAAGTGTGATGTGTCAGTGAGTGATGGCAAAGTATTCTGTTTGTGTTTTGTTTCTATGACGATTCAAAAAATACACACGTAATTGTTCAAGTTTTCACTTCTGACGGCACTCGCGGAGTGCCGCTTTTTTTTCTATGTTATTTCTTCTGTTAGGCACTCTATAGTATCTTTAGACTGTTATTACATCGCGATTATTAAAAGTCAGTTATTGTTATTCTACGAAACCATATTATTTTCATGTTTATCCAAAATTTCATGTGACGAATATTACGTATTATTTAAAACAAACACTAATAAATTTTCTTTTCTTGATTTTTATTTAAGACTATACGACAATATCGCATCCATTTTTTTAGTCTAAATTTGAATTTATGCTATACAAAAATAATTCCAAAAAACAAATCACAAAAACTGTCCATTGCCGAACAAACCCGGGGGCTACATAAAGCAATCAATACTGATGTTTTTTCTCAATCAAAATTTCATTCGGTAATAGTGATCGTAGGCGGAGGTTGTCCGGGCCACTCTCCAAATTGGATTCTGGGTGGATTCTGGGCCCTGGTAGGCTGAATCAATTACTATTTTTACCCTTACTGGGTAAGTAGAGATTGCATTGATATATTTCAGAAACTAGCTGCACCCCGCGGTTTCACCCGCGTAAATGTCGATCCCGTGGGAATATCGGGATAAAAAAAGCCTATATGTTAATCCAGGGTGTCAGCTACCTCCATACAAAATTTTATCAAAATTGGTCCAGCCGGTTTAGCGTGAAGAAGGAATAAACATATAAACACACACGTACTCTCACAAACTTTCGCCTTTATAATATTAGCATGTTAAGCTCTTGGTCCCGGCTGTTATTCGTTGATCTTTGACAGTCGTTACGGATAGTCAAAGCCCGAAAGTCTGACAACCAGTCTCTCCTTATCCGTTCGTATTAATTACCCAGTAACTGAGTTGTGGAGGCCAGATAGGCAGTCGCTCCATGAAAAATACTGGCATTCAGCTGCATCCGTTTAGACTGGAAGCCGACTCCAACATAGTTGGGAAAAGGCTAGGCAGATGATGTACTTTCTGAGTTTATGGTGGACATTGATGACACGGGTGAAGGAAAAAAAAAAGTTTGAAATCACCAACCCGTCTTGAGCAAGCGTGGTGATCAATGCTCGTGCATTCTCTGTATGAAAAGAGGTCTTTGCCCAGCAGTGAGATAACGATTTATTCCGGTCTGATCCCCTGAACTCCCCCCCCTCCACCCCCCCTCGATCCCCTGCTAGTTCGTCTTCTGTCAATGGGCAGATATTTATAACCGATTGCGGGCTCAAACACGCCTACTACCCAAACTAATAAAGATTTATTCATAGTACAGTTTTGGACCCAGATTCGGGCTGCGATAGATGACTCACTAATAAGGTTAAAGGAATAACTTATAATATATATCCCACTAAATGGTATAACCACTAACATGAATTTGCTTGTGTAGGATTCAGTTCGGATACAAACAAAACTTCTGCGATAAATCCTATATGTTAATCCGCTAGGAAAACTAAAGCTAACTATTTATACTTGTGCTAAATTTAGTAGATACATTTGCTAGCTTTTGCTAAATATTTAGATAGTATAGGAACTATTCGTGGAAACTTTAGAAGCGATTTGTTGGTTTGGTATATTTTAATCATTTAAAATTCAGGGTGGCAAGGACATCGACCCGCAAACCCCTTAGTGTAGAAAATATTTCATCGGTTATTAATTTAAAAAAACAGTGGCACTCCGGGAGTGCTGACAAAAGTGAAAATAAAACACAAACGGAATACTTTGCCATCATTCACTGACATATCGGATATATATTAAAACCGAGTACATCTCTAGGACAGCCGAACACATCCGAAGCGGTGTTGGTTATACATTTTCGCCGCGCCGTAGAAGGAGAGGGGGATACTCCTACGCCGCGCCGGCTGTCTACTCTCCATCCGTCTTACGAATTTTCGATCAGGGTCACGTGTCCTGACGCGAGTTTAACATTTTTTACCCATTACAAAAAAAGTGTACAACGCCGCTAAAGAAGTTTTCACTTCAAAAATCTGCAATTTCATAGAAAAGTGCAATATAGCTACGCGATCAAAACACACAGCAAATGTTTTTGTTTAACAACCGATGAAAAATTTTAACGGAGGGGTATTCAAAATCATATACAGAATCCATGTTATCAGGTTGCTCTTTGATGTTGCTGCCATCCTGTTTAGTAGTTTTGCGGTTGTAGGGTCGTTCCATGTAAAATACTGGTACTCAGCTGCATCCGGTTAGACTGGAAACTGACCCCAACATAGTTGGGAAAAGGCTAGGCAGATGATGAATCCACTCTAAAGTATAGTCTATAGAGCTCTATCATCTAACTTTCTAAATCTAGACCAGTTATCAGTTCCATAATCCATCCAGATACGGACTAGAACTCCTATCAGATCCATCCGACTGAAACTCTCAAACTTTTTGTAGATGTCGCAGGATAATTGAAACTTTTACTAAAATCCTAAACATTTTGCAAATAACGGATTATTGGAAACTAAGAAAGATTTTCGCATTAATACTAGCTTATATCAGAGGGGCAATTCTCGTAATTTTAAGAACGTTCACAGTCTGATCTCAGTTACCACGCGGGACCAGTACGGGTTAGTAGATGTCACATGCCTTCAAAATGTTGGTTCTAGGACATGCCGGTTTCCTCATGATGTTTTCCTTTACCGAGCATGCGAACAACGCCACATGCGAACAACGCGTCATACTGACGTCACGCAAATCCTGCATCTCGCAAGCAGAGTTTACCGCGCAACTAGCATAGATACAACGGCCCGACATGAATCATCAGGCTAAGTGAACTTTACACCGTGTTCCTCATACCTCTATAGTGGATTATAGCCCACTCCCTCTCACAGAGAGAACACCTGTATCCCAGCAGTGGGAACATTATAGACTGTTTATGAAGAAAATCTTTCAAGTCTTAAAATAATCGGGTCCGACAAAAATCCTAGGATTTTCGCAAAAGAAGATATTTTTCCAGTTATCCTGCGTTAAAGATATCCAGCAGTCTAAAAGTAATTGAAACTTTAATTGGAGCATAGCTGATCTACGACCAGGTTTACCTGTACGCGGCAAACTTCAGCAAACGCATCCATTACTGAAGTTGTACGGCGGGTGTTATGAGCGTTGGATTACCTTGATGACATGATAGTTGGTGACTAAGTTCTCCAATTTGCCAATTAGGGGAGCGATCTGTTATCAAGACGCGAGGTAATTGCGTAAAACAATAACAGTAGGAATGGCTTTAATTTTGATAGTTCAACAACATTCATTGCGTTATTTACGTTTTGGAACAGACACAATTTACGAACCTGTGAAACAATGGATTTGCAATATCCTTCAAAATTATTCAGATTGTGATGGGATATGGTGCAGATCAAGATTCGAGTAGATCATTTGGAAGTTTCTTTAAAAAAAATGGAAACCCAGTCTTAACAGTTAGTCGAGTGGTCCCAAGCACAACATTTGCGGGGTATTTGTGTAACACACTAACAGTAGGAGTGGCTTTAATTTTGACAGTTCAACAACATTCATTGCGTTATTTACGTAGTTGAACAGATACATTTTTCGAACCTGTGAAGTAATGGATAAGCAATATCCTTCATCAGACTGTGATTGATAGTCTGTTGTTTAGGAGAGGAAGTTGTATGTGTGGTGAGTGGTGTCTGTAATTTATATGGTGTACACACGGCTACACATCAAGCTATACATTTCCAGTTTGAGTTGACCTCGCATTGTATAGGTTTTTCATACAATCAGCAGTCAGCTTATACTGGTTATGTATAGCTTGATGTGTAGCCGTGTGTACATAATAAAGAGTATTCTATTCTATTCTATTCTAATTGCCATTGACTTGCCTTCAAGAATCGATATGTAATAGTAAACCAACTTTTTCCTTTTACCTGCAACACTGTAAAAAATGTGTCTAATAACTAATTTATTTACGAATACCTACCTTCATCATAAGTAATTCTTACATTTAGTTTTAAGATTACCTTGTATTTCTAATATTAAGTGAATTGTATCCTTTTTGAGAAATTAATGTCTTTAACCGTATATAGATATTCAAAAGTGTAGATTTATTATTTGCAAAATACGTGCAGGGTTGCCATATGCCAATTTTTCATGTATATTTTTCTTTTACGTAAATATTTAACAATCATTTGGTGGTGAAATCCGGCTTTTGAAATACACTCAAAAAAGTTGTAATGTTTTATTTAATATTCCATACCATTCAACCGAGATAACGGCTGCATCTGTATTCTGTAGTAGTTTAAAGCGTAAATGTTTATAGAATCCCTAATGAAAGCTCTTTTAAATAATACCTAACACAGAATATATTTTTTTTAGGTTAGATTGGACCGGGGAAGCAGCTAAAAAACTATGTCTTTGATGTTCGACTGACGATCTTTGTGCGCGAAAAACGTAACGTTATGCCGTAGGTCATATTATTCCGAAATAGCTTAAATCTGGAGAAAAGCTTCTGTGACAAACGAACAAAAAGGCATGTTATAAAGGTTCCAATTTTCCTTTAAGAAACTCAATTCTTTATAGGTAACCCTCTCAGCTTACAACGCATAACAGAATACATCTTCAATCAACAGGGAGAATTTCTATGATTCCCTGTAAGTGTGAGGGCACACGATGCGTTAACGGTGCGGTGCCACACCGCACCGTTAACGCATCGTGTGCCCTCACATAGCTGAATTAATTCGAGCTATAGGGTGCCACATGGGCGGTGCGGCACCGCAGTTGAACGCTGTTTACCGTGGTGCACGCCGCAGCGCATCACCCCTCCCCGCCTCGTCTCGCAGGTCACAAACGCGGCGCGCCTACGGTGCGACGCCGCACGGCGGCCCAACGCATCGTGTGACGTGACATAGGGATTTGTATGTAGGATTACGTTACGGCACCGCTCCCGCGCCGCACCGCACCGTTAACGCATCGTGTGGCCTCACTCTAATGGGTACAAGGATCACACAGGCACTGCATAGTTCAATTTAACGAACTTCCAACCAACATTCATGCAAACAGGGTTTCAAGTGTTTCGCAACACAATTTGTAACTCAGTTCCTCGTTCGCAATCATTAGCATGATATTACGAATGTACTCCAATTCTAAATCAGCATGTGTTTATTAAAGTGCTGACTTTGTTAGCGGATTTGATGTAAATTAGTTTTCTGACAGTTTGTCGAAAATTACTTATCACCATGTTTAGTGACAATATAAAAAGTAATTGTGTCTCATTAGTGATAGCTGAGCTCATAAATGGAGCTGTTAAAATGGCAAGACTGGTACTGATTACTACAAGGCAGGCCTACTTAGTAAACAATTACAGATGAAACTAAATCATTTTTTTTTGTCATTCAAAGAGTGATCTACCACTTTTTTAAGCAAATGTATTAATTCTGGCAACATTTTTTACAAAAAATGTATGAAGATAGAAAATTTTAAACAGCAAAATTCACTCCTGGATACAACAAAATTAAAATAAATGTTCGACTTTTGTAATCTACACGAAAAGCGAACAGCCCAAAGCCGTCTTCAAAATCTTAAAGTCTAATTTCATCTTTCTCATCTTCAACAGTAATCACACTAAAACCTTCTAGATTTAACCTAACAATTCCCCCGGAATTTTCTATTTCTGTTATACCAGTAGTAGACAAAACAAATGAAAAAGTTATAGCTGCCAGAGAAAACTTAAAATATGAGGGTCGAAAGTTATGACAGGCTGGGTTGGAGGATCGCGGCACAGCATAGCAGGTACAGAAGGTCAGCTCTAAACAACGAGTGAAAACAGACGCACGTACACATAGACGCGTATGTACGGTGATCTCCAACAAATGCCAGTTGCGACTGCGCTTACACTCGCGGTACGTGAAGCGTGTGTCGTGTATGTGCGTGCGGTTTTGCTGACCATTTGTGATCACGTCGGGGTCATCAGTATAAGGAACAGTGTTTGTAAATTTCTCTCAATCTCCACAGGAAAGGGAGAATCCTTCAACCAGATTGGTGTCGCGTCTGGTGGGTGACTGCCCGACGATTCATGTCGGGGTGTTGTATACAAAGTGTTAAAAAATTAAACTTACAAACTTTAAAAGGTGCTTTAGACCGTCGAACTGAACAACTTTCACTATGGGACCAACTCTGAAATCACGAAAAAAAAAATCAGCTGTTTCATACAAAAGTTCAATACCTACTTGACCAAAATGTATGAAACAGCTGATTTTTTTTTCGTGATTTCAGAGTTGGTCCCATAGTGAAAGTTCAGTTCGATGGTTTAAAGCACCTCTTAAAGTTTGTAAGGTTAATTTTTTAACACCTTATAATTATATGATAAACTTACGTGCCGTCAGTGCTTTTTCAAAAAGGTGAAGAGGAAACCGGCACATCCTAGAACCAAAAGTTCGAAGATATGTGACGTCTACCAACCCGCACTGGGCCCACGTGGTAGATTACGACCCACTCCCTCTCGAGGAAGCCTGTGTTCTGAAAGAGGGATTATACAGTACGATGCGTAGTTCCCATGTGCCAATGTAGATGTCGCCACATGGAGCCAACCTTCTGTACCTGTCTATTTCGTGCTCGCGGTAGAAAGATTTTATACTGATGTTCAAGAAAGTATTATTATTTTCAGCGGTGAGACTGAAGTATTGCAATTTGTTGGTTGTTTAGAAAAGTTGGCCGAAGAAATTATGTTAATGGCTTCAGGTTGAAAAACGAGTGTTGTGAGGAGAAATAATTTACATGGATATTAGTCGATCGTCCCGTGTAGTGCTTAAAAGTTTCCTAGTCATTTTTTTTTAATTCTTACTCACGTCAATACGACAATAAATTAAACTGCGTGTAAATATCTAATGACGCTTCCTTGAATTACGGAAATTGGTCTTCAGACTGCGAACGTTCTTAAAATTACAGGAATTGCTCCTCTGAACGAAAATTTTAAAACAAAAACTATCGATAACAATCCAAAAAAACTAAAGTTCCAAACCCGACCCCCTAAACCCGATAGCAAGCGAGCCTCATCTGTTTATTTTAACGTATCGCCAATACAAAGTTATCTCCTATCCATGACACATGTTTCTATTCTTTATTGTATTATCTACCTACCTACCTACCCCTATTGTTTTTGTGAGCCGGCTTCAGATAACGGACCTGTTTGTTTTACAAGGAAGGTTTCATTTAGAACTGGGTTTGGGCGAGGAGGTATAAAGCCAGGAATACACTTGTTAATAACTTGAACAAAAGTTATGTTAGTAGCTTGTAAGTTATTGTGATATAATAACTTCTGTTGTTCATAACATGAATTGGGTATAATATATTATTATGACATGGAAGCTACTTGCATACTTTGTCGTGACAGTCCAGTGGTTAAGGCCTTACTCGCTCATGGGTAGTATTTTTATATCGCGAAGTGACGCGCGTGTTATCTATCTCTATATTATGTAAAAGTCTATATGTATACATATATTACACAAATAATAAGCTTTGAATATCAGAATGGTTACTAGTTATGTAATATGTGTAAAAGTAACTATGAATATGGTATGTAGGGAATGGATTTTATGAAATAAAGCACAGAAAGACAAGCTAGACAATTATTTCAATTTAGGCTTGTCAGTAACTAATCAGAAAACTAGTTGTCCGTTCCAAATCCAGGTCATCATGGAGAAGGACAAGAAACTCCATGGAAACAGTATTAAAGTATTCTATCAACAGATCAACAAATTTCTTATATTGCCATAACTTATCATTATTTTTAAAACAATTAATTATACCTCTTTGACAATGGTCCAAGAGAACACAGAATAATAGCAACATAATAACAATAGCTAGGAATATTCCATTATACACTTTAAAACATTGGCATTATTGGCCACATTATTACATTTATAGAAACCTACATGACATCTGGTCGATCTATTCCACATAATAACGTCACTAGTACTAATCAACTGACTGTAGGCCGGAGCTCCATTCTGGTTGATGTCTCGAACAAGAATGATCCCCGCCACTGGGAGCTCCCCCTTTTATAGTCGTGAACAAACAACTTTGACGTTTCTACCTACCGTCATCTAAAATATCAACGACATAAAAGGTGGATATCCGTTTGGAATATTTTCTGTTTTGCTACATTATTCCTTAATATTTAGGTTATGCAAAATATTACTATTTTATCAAGTTTTAACAGTAAAATGATAACAATAACAATACCTATATTAAGGAAAATCTATTACGCGCTTTACTTGTGATAACCAAGTGTACAACTCACGCGTGTCTGTATATGCTGTGAACGTGTGCATGTTGATGAACAACGTCAGCATATAACACATACACGCAAACGCATACACACAGACTTTGCCATTGTCTCGATCTGTACCGAGAGCTCCTGCGCTTACACACACATTCACAGCGTGTTTGTACAGTCACCACAGGAGATAAGTAACCAGGTTCGTCGGATATAATTAAAGTTTAGTAAGAAACCGATGGATATGTTCGAATTAAATTTAATTTGATAATTGAACTGTTTCTTTTCTATTATTTTTTTTTTTAACAATGCAAACTATTTGCATACTTTTGGGTTACGTGATGCATGGCCATCATACATCAGAGCCTATTGGAGTCGTTTATTTTTTGAATGAGCGTGCATACTATTCTGGACCCTAATTCACTAAGGCCACTCAATGATTCCTTACTTCGAAACCACGCCAATTCCTTAGCTAATCATGCCAAGTTCACGATTATTTCGCGGGGTTTCGTTCAGTTTGTTATATTATTATAACATGCATGCGTGCTAGTTCTCACAGCATCTTGCGCGTATTGGCAAATCGATGGGACTCTCCGATGCTTGAGCGCTGGATACGATTGCATGCATTCAAGTAAACAGGTTTACTGGTTTCGGATTGTTCGATTTTTTTTTTTAATCTTTATACCTACTAACTTAGTTTATAAGTATCTTTGTGTTACTAACAATAATATGGATGTGTGAGAGTCCGAAATAAATTATGTATTATTATTATAGATAAAAAATATTGGTTCTGTAAGGCCAGCCATTAGAGTATAAGTGTGAATCTGCCTTTACTGACACGTGTTTTGGCTTAATCGCTTATGCACATAGGTAAGCTATAAAAGAAAAACAAGGATTTCTGATGTTGGTTACGGATGAAAGAAAAACAAATTTTAATTATGTGGTACCTCTTCATACATTTTAATTAACTTTGGTGTTAGTAACAAATTATTTTGGTCGAAATTCAAATTTCTAAATCCTCCGCTAGTCCCTTTTGTCTTTATGTCTAGTCAGCGCTTCAATTTATCCGTGAAATATGTCGTCGTTCAAATTCGCGCAAAAGCTAATAAAAAGTAAGTGACCTTAAATGTTGTCTAGACTCCATTCATGTCTACATCTATAAGTCTTCTCTACTCAAACGAAATATACCGAAATCGTTTTGTCATTTTCCGAATCCTTTGGCCCTTTCACAGCTTTTATTAGTACTAAGTTTCTATTATTTATCCTCTTTAAATTCTTTTCCGTCTAGATCATAGGCTTTTGATTATTATTTTATGACATCAATGTCTATAAAAGTCATAGTTATTATCCTATCATAAAGTCGAACGTCCACCGATACGGTGCGACTTGCGTCAAGCGACATGCGCGTGACAAAAGGGTTTTAAAATCCATAAATGCTAATAATAAAGCTGAAGAGTTTGTATGTTTTTTTTTTGTTTACTTGTTTGAAAGCGCTAATCTCTGACACTACCAGTTGGATTTGAAAAAATCTTTTTGCATATGATCACCCAATAAATATTCTTGAGGAAGGCTATAGGCTATTTAACATCACGCTAGGTCTTTAAGGAGCCGAGCAAAAGAAAAGAGTCAGAAAGAACGCTTAACGAAAACAGGCGATATTTGAAACTTTGAATAGACTTTACATTTTCATACAAAGCGAAGGACACGTGCGTATCTTAGGCGTGGGCTGCTGTGGCACAGCGCCTTTACTCACGCCTACTCTACAAGTTCTAAACTTTGCCGCACCAAGCCTGCTTATAGCATAAAAAATAAATTTGCCAACATGCAACGTTCCTCGGAAGTTGTTATTATTTACCGGGTTCCGTTTAATTAGTTTGTGAATAAGCTGGCATTTCTTGTTGCTATTAAAACTTACAATACAAGCTGTGAGTTTCTTGTTGTGAGGGCTGCTTTTTGCATTTGTTTTATGCAATTATTTTATTGTATGGTTAGTATACCTGAGAGTACCTAATGGTTTTGAGTTTATAAAAAAACATTGATTATTTGTAAAATCGGTTTACAGACGATAATTTTACGTGATAAAGTCATAAGGAAACATCCGATCGTGCCTCTCTATCGCTTGTTCCGCGCTCTCGCTTGCGCACTCAGCTCAGGCGGAACGTGACAATGAGTCATGCTTTTTCGTACGTGCAGCCGGCGTTCATCGATTTATAAGACGTTATCACGTCAGTAACTATATTTATCATTAAACATATCCTATGGCACTCGGCTGTATATAAACAGCCTATAATATTCCCACTGCTGGGACACAGGCCTCCTCTCTGTGAGAGGGAGTGGGCCATAATCCACCACGCGGGCCCAGTGTGAGTTGGTGGATGTCACATGTCTTCGAATTTTTGTTTCTAAGACATGGCTCTTTCCTCACGATGGTTTTACCTTTGCTCATTTTTTAGTATGTATAGCACAAGCCAGAACTATGGCTCTGTCTAACATAGGGTCACAGCATTATGCTGAGCGATGACCGTTTTGCGTGGCGCCGCGTCAGTGTAGCTTTATCATCTGCCTAACCTTTTCCCAACTAGGTATGTTGGAGTCGGCTTCCAGTCTAACCGGATGCAGCTGAATACCAGTATTTTACATAGAGCGACTGCCTATCTGACCTCCACAACCCAGCTGGGTAATACGATACGAGCTTTATATCAGTCTAAATGTTGATGTAATCGGATGATTACTTCCAAACATTACCTCTAACAAACATATAATTTTTCCTATTTAAAATACTGGTTTAGATATTCTTGTGCGATTAAAGTAGACTGCCAAGTAGACTGGAAGCCAACCTCAACATAATTTAGGAAAAGGCTAGCCAGGTTGAGTGAAAGTGCAGCGAAGAGAACAGAAAGCTAATACTGACAGTACAGAGTTAGATACAAACGTCCCAATTGCATGCATTGTGTCGACCTCTTTAGCCTCACCATTAGAATTTACATTAAGATAGGACCCGACAATTCTCTTTCTGTATCATCAAATGCAAAAACTAAAAACTTATAGCGTAGGAAGCATCCAGGTAATTATAAAAATATTCAAAGTGCTCGCCAACGTGGGATCAGGGATGGCAAAAACTGTTTTATCTACACCCATACTATAAATTCTTTGTACATGTTTCTGAAACAGTTAGCTTATTGCCAAAATTAAAACAACCAGTGTCATTGTAACCATAATATCATCCAAACGTGTGTTATAATGTGGTACTAAATTTCATTATGCAACTCCTTTTCAAAAAAAGAACATTGTCTTGCACGCGTGTTTCACTACCACAGCGCCGTAATTTAAAAAAATAACTTCTAGGTTATTCGAATTCACGTCGTATCCTGCCGGCCGCCATTTTTGTTGTATATTAGTATTGCAAAAAACTGTTTCAGAAGCTTTCATGGAGGATTCATATCATGAGTTTAGAAAAAGTCTTGTATGCAACTGTAGATAATTAGGTATTAAAACACTCATGTGATACTATTTAAACCCACATTCGTGTTTAAGAACCCTTATTATACAACAGTTGCATAAATAACTATTATATTTAAAGTAGTAATTTTGTTTTGTGATTCTGGTTCTTATAACTTAATAGATATGTTCCTTTTTTATGAAAGAGAAAGCAGTAAATAATATTGTGATGCACCGACCCCAGGTAACATGGATTAAGAGCCTGCAGAGTAATGATGACTAGTTTCAATAGAACATCATCTCCCTAACCTTTTCCCAACTATGTTGGAGTCGGCTTCCCGTCTAACCAGATGCAGCCGAATACCAGTATTTTACATGGAGCGACTGCCTATCTGACCTCCACAACCCGGTTACTGGGTAATACGATACGCCTTGGTAAGACTCGTTGTCAGACTTTCGGGCTTCTGACTACCTGTTACGACTGTCAAAGATCCACGAATGACAGCCGGGACCAACGGCTTAACGTGCTTTCCGAGGCACGGAGGGGTCTCGGTATGTAAAGATGGTCACCCATCCACAGACCAACCGCGGCAAGCATAGCTTAACCTGATCAATCGACCTGTGCGACTGTTATTATTTAGCCACGGGTCCCTCAATAAGTTCAAGATAAGGTCAAGTTTCAATAGATATGAATCGATTAACGACGGATAGTAACAAGTAATTTTTTTGAAAGTCATGCCTTATTCAATCTATATTCCCAGCCTTTCCCGAATACGTTAGTAGGCTTCTGATCTAACCAGAAGCTACTCATCATGAATAATACATAGACCAACTGCCAACCAACTCCATAACCAAATTACAGTACAACACTGATATTTTTGTTTAAGAGGACTACATGACCTAAAGCGCGGTCTTTGTCGGACTGCATAGGAAAGAAAGAGAAGCGCGATGCCACAACGCTGGTAATTTATTGCAAAATATGAAGCAATTATCGATTTACGAAAAATCTAGTGTTTGGACAAAAAAACTAAAACACTATAGTTTTAGTATGTTGCTTGTAGAATAATCTGACAAAAAATCATAATGATTGTACATATTAGTATGAATTTTGTTGTAAAAAAAAAGCTTTTAGAGGTATCTTTAAGATTTTTTTCTATCTTACCAAATAAGTTGTATTATGTTTTCAACACACTATCTTCCTAGCATTTATCCTGAAGAATATCATATATTTTTTTGATTTTTTTTACTGTAGTCGATCATATACTTTTATTGTTTCTAAAAGTTGCGTTTTTTGCGTTTAGGTCCTGTAAGCCCCTTAATGCCAAGCATTATTCCTATCACATTTGACGTCTACCATCCCTAGTTTAAATAATACTTTACTTTTTCCCTCCAACAATATCATGACACGAAACGGCTTCCTCGATAGCACCCACCTCGCTACTCATAACTTGATACAAGTTAAACTTTCCAACTTTTATAACAGCTCCACCCCCTTTAAATTATTCATGTATTTGTTTTCAACTATATTATCTTATACACACAATAGATAGGTACTGTATAGTTTGTCTGCAACATTCAACCTTATGTTGTGCTGCCTGGCAGAAAAATAACTCATTTAGAATGAGCTCCCAAATTATTTCTCTTGGTGCTTAGCCAGACCGGCAGCGCGAGGCGGGGAGCGGCGCGGTTGCGGGTCCGCAGTCGAGCGCGGCTTCGTTTTGAGTGTTGTCGTGTCCAGTGTTTGTCAAAATATAGCATGGATGAAAAAGACTTACTTTTACTAGAAAAAAGCTCGAACTAGTTTGAGAACCCCGGTCCCCGCGCGGGCTGCCAGCGCCCGCGCCGCGCACCCACTGCGGCCATTTGGCGTGAGTTGCCCGTGCGCTCTCCGCGCCGAGCCACCCGCGCCGCTCACCACGCCCGTTCATATGTTTGCGTTCGCCGCGCAGCGCCCGCCCCGCGCCCGCGCTGCAGTCTGGCCAAACACTTAAGTTATTTGTTTTGAAAATAAAAACAGTGATAGATTAAGCGCGTTGATGTAAGCAAACTTTTTCGTTTTGTTTGCTTGGAATACACGTAATAATTATAACGTTGATTAATTTAACAGCCTCCATAGTAGGTACAGAAGGTCGGTTCCATACAGCGACCGAGCACGCATGCACATATTGAAACGCTTCATGAACAGCGAGTGCAAGCGCACTCGCGACGCTCATTTGTTTGTGATTGCCACACATACGCGTCTATGTGTGCGTGAAATTGCTTTCGCTGGTTGTATGAAGCCGACCTTCTATATCTATTGTGCGTCTCATATACCCCGAATAGCTAAATCACAAAATAATACAACGACACAGAATACACAAAAAACATTACACATAAAATAAATATTTGTTTTCATACACATGCTGTCTCCTGCGCATTAAAATATTCTCAGATTAGTGTCAACTATTCACAAGACAATATAACCTCAAAACCTGTGTCAGTTAGAATTAAGCTTTCAAAATGCTAAATGCTAGACGTGCGCGGTGCGCGTGGCGGTTGAAAATGAAACAAAACCTTCCCGTCTTCACCCGCGAGGGGAATGTTTTCCATGTCGCTCCGAAAACAAAAACATGGTGTTGGATTTTCAGTTTGACTTCACAATCGGTTTCAGCACCCCAGAAAACTACGAAATCGACATGATGAACCATGCGCGTTCGCACACAGCTCGCAGCACCAGAGATTACTTGGCAAAGGAAAACATTCGGGTATTGCCGTGGCCTCATCGAGCACGCATGATACCCGGACATTAAAAAAAAAAGTATCTTTATTTAATTTTGTAAAACATGAAACGTTTATTTTCTCTTGACTGTACTTACCTGTCAAAATGAGTAACCTAGCATAAATTGAATAAGACAAAGTTTAAAACAGTAGACCAGAAGACAAAGTTTAAAACATAAGACCAGAAGACAAGTAGCAGGGGATCGAGGAGGCGGAAGGGTGGAGGGTGTTTCAAAAAAAAAAAAACGCGCATGAGACACGTTACGGCTTTACGTTGAAAATATTTTTCATATAAAAGAAGAAGGTGTCCAAGAATATTTTTTCCTTTATTCGATGTTATATAAAAACGATTTAACCTGTTGTGAGCTAATCTTATTTACGACCTTGCATGCATCTATTATTTTAATTTTGTATGTGTACACATGTTTGCGCAAATAAAATTTCTTATTCTTATTCTGTGTCAGCTTTTTCGTGCCAGGGGATTTTTTCCGAATAATTTCATTTTGGTTTCCATGTAGGTGATTTTTTTTTAAATAATCCGTATCAATGTTTGTAAACACCGTGTGTGCAAATATTCAGAGAATTCCAACGGACTGCAGTCATCATCTGCCTAGCCTTTTCCGAACTAGGTTGGGGTCGGCTTCCAGTCTAACAGGATACAGCTGAGTACCAGTATTTTACATGGAGCGACTGCCTATCTGACCTCCACAACCCAGTTACTGGGTAATACGAAACCCCTTGGAAAGACTGGTTGTAAGACTTTCGGGCTTCTGACGACCCGTAACGACTGTAAAAGATTGCATTGCCTTGGAGTTTAATAAAAAGAGCGACGGAACGCAATATTCTGGGTGTTAAAAGACAGGTCAGAATTCGGAACACCACGCTGCGTTCCAAAACGGGCATACTGGATGTAGAAAGAAGACTACCAGGCTCAAAGGGGATTGGGCGGGTCACTTCAGCCGTATGCACGATAAACACTGGGCAAAAATCTCCACACAATGAGTGCCTGAAGATGGACGGCGCCGCCGAGGCCAGCCCAGAAAGAGATGGCGAGATGACCTGGACGTGTACCGCGAGGGCTGGTTCGAGGTGGCACGGGAAAATAATTCCTGGAAGGATTTTGGGAAGGCTTTTGCCCAGGAGTGGGACAGTATAGGCTAACAAAAGTCTCTTCATTTCTGATTCGATCACATAGGAAACTCCAAAACTCCATTGCCATTTCGGTGACTTTTAGCCTTCTAATAAGGCCTATTGTGATCGAGCACAAGCTAACTTAAGGAGCTCAAAAACGGGTCAGTGATCCTAAGCCTACAACGTCTCACAAAACGCTATAATACAAAAAACTAAAGGTCAAATAATAAAAAACTCACAATCCTAAGCATCATCATAAAAAACACTATTACAATCCTAAACCATCTTAATGTGACCCAATTCAGACAGAAATCCGGACATTCAAGAAAGTAATAAAAAAATAATGATGTCTTAAAGAGGTTGCTATCCTAAATTAACGGAGAACGAATAGCCTCCATTTTTTATTTTTGTTAAAAAAGAAGTTACGAGGCAAAGTTGGTACTTGTGTAAGTTCCCAAATAGGAAATGGCGGTGTCCGTAGCATGGCGAGTATGAAATTTGAAGATGTAGGATAAAGAATGCCCAATAATATAAAAGAAAGAAAGAAAGAAAAATTGTTTATTCTGCACAAACAAGACGCACATTACAAATAAAATAAAAACAAAAAAAGACATAAAATATACACATACAACGTAGTCAAAAGCCTCGTACTCAAGCTTAAAAATGTTGACAATTTTGTCCATTGCTTGATGTTAGGGCCAGGGACCAAAGAAAACACACATTAGTCGACATACATTACTGATATTATGTTTGGTTGCGTGATTTCATCATCATCATCTGCCTAGCCTTTTCCCATCTATGTTGGGGTCGGCTTCCAGTCTAACAGGATGCAGCTGAATACCAGTATTTTACATGAAGCGACTGCCTACTTACGATTTTAGACATTTATTTTCTCAAAAGATTTACACAATCATTTACAGAGAAAATACTATAATTGTAACTTAAAATTACATAAAGCCGATTGGCGTAGTAGGTTAAACTATGACAAAATTAAATTAGGATTTGGTAACTGTTTTAGTAAAAAGGTAGTTGTAGAAACTAAGTGCACGATGGCGCATGTGTATTGCCACTGCGGATAGGTGTACATGCCTCCTTGACCTCCACAGCCTCAACCTGTTTAAAACGATACCCCTAATTGGTAAGGCTTATCAGACATTCGGGTTGTTGACGATCCCTAACATCTGTTAGAAATCCATGAATAACAGCCGGGACCAACGGCTTAAAGTGCTTTCCGAGGCACGGATGGTCATCCATCCGCGGTATGCGTAGCTTAACCTGATCGATCGACCCGTGGGGCTATTATTACTTCTTCTAGTTGTAGGATAATTATATTAAATATAATGCCCTATGATTCCTTCACGTCTTTTTTATGAATGTACAGATTTTATGACTGTTAGCTAAATAAGATAAATATAATTCACTGTATATAAAAATAGAATGGTTAGAAACCAAAATAAAAGTAAAGTCTATTCAAATTTATGTTTCAAATTGATGTGATTTCAAATTAAACAAATATCAACTTTACTGTAATGGTGATTAAGTAGATTTCAGAGTGACTAGCACTATTGAAAAAGTTATTAACATGTATGAAATTATACCGTAAACTGCACTTTACTGTTACTTTTCCATAAACTCGTATTTGTTTACATTTTTGGCAAACAAGTCGCGAATGCTGATTAGGTAAATATTTACGTACGTCCTAAACAGAAACCTAATCTAAATACAAATAAATGCAGCTGCACCCCTATTGCATACCACACTATCAACCACAACCTGAATAATTTTGAAGGATATTGCTAATCCATTGCTTCATATGCCTGAAAAAATTGTCTGCTCAACAATGTAAATAACGCAATGAATGTTGTTGAACTGTCAAAATGAAACACATTCCTACTGTTAGTGTATTACCTACGCGATTGCTCCGCTGGTCAAAGTCTACTTAAAACTTGATTCATTAACATTTCATTCAACAAACTAAAATTAGGTATCGCAATAGTGTCTCTGTACAATTTTAAATGAGAATCCATTTTCCTTTTCAATTCATAAAATGTAAATATAGATTTTGGGAGATAATCTCCGTAGTTTACTTATTCAACTGTCTGGCTGTCTATCCTAACTAAATAAATACGAAAGTAAGTTTGTTTGTTTGTTACCTTTTCACGCCTAAACAAACGAACCGATCATCCTGAAATTTTGCATAATATACGTTGTCAGGTCTACAGAAACGGACATAGGGAACTCGTACCTTTCATCCCGAAAAAAATTCTTTTCCCGAGGAAAACAAAAATAACATTATTATGATAATAGATGGCGCTACGTGTCTTTCGAATCATGATTGAATTATATTAGAAACTCGAAACTTACGCGGGTGAAACCGCGGGGCGCGGCTAGTTGATAAATATTTGAGTAAAGCTTTGATATTTCACAATTGAGAGAGCAGTGGTGGCCCAGTGGTAAAGGCCGCGACTTACAAGTTGTAGATCGTAGGTTCGAACCCAGAGAGGCGCTTTACTTTGTATACATTATTTCATCACCACTGCTCTCAAAACGGTGAAGGAAAACATCGTGAGGAAACCGGCATGTCCTAGAAACAAAAATTCGAAGACATGTAACATCTACCAACCCGCACTGGGCCCGCATGGTGGATTACAGCCCACTCCCTCTCACAGAGAGGAGGCCTGTGTCCCAGCAGTGGGAACATTATAGGCTGATTATGTATTTCACAATGTTAAAACGTCAGGATAGTTGAATGTGCTTTGCACGCGATAATAATTCTGTTCTCAATGTCAAATCTTTATCACTCTAACCCCTGAATGCTTAACTGAAACCAAACTTGAAGAATGTCTCTAGCCTCTGTATCTATAACGCAACGACTTATTTATCGGAATATCGGTAAATACTAGCAGAGCCCCGTGCTTTCATCCGCATAAGAGTCGATCCCGCGGGAATATCGGGATAAAAAGTATCCTGTGTTATTCCAATGTATAAGCTATATTGTTTTAAAGTTTCATAAAAATCTGCTCAGTAGGTTTTGTGTGAAAGAGTAATAAACATCCATCATCACAATCTTTCGCGTTTATAATATTACTAGCAGCGCCGCGCGGTTTCATCCGCATAAGAGTCGATCCCGCGGGAATATCGGGATCAAAAGTATCCTGTGTTATTCCAATGTATAAGCTATATTATTTTAAAGTTTCATCAAAATCCGTTCAGTAGTTTTTGCGTCAAAGAGTATCAACCACAACAGTAAGTAACTGTTTCGGCCCCTGGTACGCCTTCCAAAGGGGTCCCGAGTTACGTCAAAAATATTAATAAATCATTAAATTCAGGCAATAAAGACCCATAATATAAATACCTTATAGACTTAACATACATAATCATAAAAAACATAACACACTACACTTGGGAGTAGTTGGGAGCTTGGTTTTGGTCAAAATCAAAATCAAAAGTCATTTATTCAAACTACGCTGAGAATCAGCACTTTTCGAACGTCAAAATTACAAAAGACCGTCCCCCAAAACGCCCGCCCTTCGCCACTTCCTAGTGCTTTCGCTGGAGGAAGAAGTGGCGGAACAAACTTCCCAGCAGCACAGCTGTCTGTTGGTTTTGCTTCCTTATTTTATAACGCACTAACGGCCCGCTGCAGTTTCGCAAGGGTGCAATTTTTTTTCGAATTTCTGAAATTTTCTTTCATACAAACCTTGTCCTGGCATTTATTACCAAACACAACAAAAAAAAAAGAATTATTCAATTTGGTGCAGTCATTCGGAAGTTATGCGCGTGCAGACATTTCGGCGACTTTGTTTATACTATTTAAGGATAAGAAAGTATATCCACCCTACATCTGCGCAACATGTCCACGGCAAACTTTCAGAGCAAACGATCGCGGGAGAATTTAGCTCACGCCAACCCCACGTTGTAATTATGAGAAAACAATGGGGAGTCAGTGCATTACCTTATACTTAATATTTGAGAAAGACTCATGGTTTGGGTAATGGGAACCAAAGACAATCTTAATATTTCTTTATTATATTAATATGTAAGTTCAATAATAATGTTTTTAGAGAATTAAAAAAAAAATTGATAAAAATTCTCTAAACGACGTTGAAAACCGCGTAGTAAAAAAAAAAAAAAATTAAAACGTTAATAAAATTAAATTATACGGTGGCAACTAAGAGATGACCAGTCCGTACCGACTGCGCCCATACACGAACATGACGCATAGATCAGCACCATTCAACATTCAGGGAGCCAAATGATCCAACGCGTGTCAACGTAAATAAGTACGTATTAACAAGGATAATATTAGACGCTTTCCACGAACTCAAGTAATGATCACGTAATTACTTAGGTTATAAATAATATTAGGTATGTGAAGATATAATTTGACGAAGATTAATTATGAACACACACGCAGTACCGCCGTGTATATTCTTAGTGGTGTCAGGTGAAATGCTCGTAATTCACTTTGTCTCGAGTAATCCCTGTTTTGTTGTGATGTTCTAATAAGATAATACGTTCAGAATTTCCAGGAATTTATTTTCATTATATTATTATCGTCAAGAGTTAAGATAGACCAGACTACGACTCAAAGGAATGAAATATTAATTGAGGCAAAAAAGGTGTAGCGGGATCGTCCGAAAGGGTTACCGCTGCCCCGGAACATAAAGGGCTAAGGAAGGAACATGGGTGGGTTTTAGTCAGTAAGAGTCTGACACTCCCTTCCGCTCCACCTAGAGCGGGAGGAGTCATTAGATGATTTCCCATCCAAAAAAAAGGCAAAAAAGGTGTGTATGTTTATGACTACACTATTTTGATAGAAGTGAAAACTTACGACTCGAGTGTGATGCAGCGTCACCGAGCGACTGGAGCCGAGTATACCCGATTCAGCGTCACCGCGCGTCACTTCTGGGACACAGACGTCTTCTCTGTGAAGTGGCAGTGGGTCGTAAGCCACCACGCGGGCCCAGTGCAGGTTGGTAAATGATAAATGAAGATGTAAGTAGGTTTGCACAAACACTTTTACACGTCAATCATATTTTTTTTAAACTAGATGAGGTCGGCGTTTCCTATCTGACTACTCTGAGAAGAAAGGCCGAAACAAACTGAGGTCACAGTCTCTTTTAAAGTTCAGACATAATCTTGGTCAGGTGGTGGTGGTGGATGTCACAATCATGTCTTCGTTTTTTTTTGGTTCTAGGACGTGACAGTTTCCTCACGATGTTTTCCTTCACCGTTTTGAGAGCAGTGGTGCTAAAATATTCTACACAATGTAAAGTTCTTAAGCTCACTATCCAATTCATTTTCCTTAAGACGAACCTGTCTCTTAAAAGCTAGGAAACTAGTTTAGCAATACAACTTCCTAACTCAGTACTATAGTTATTTATTGCATAGAGCAAGGGGATCATGAATAAAGGCATGCAGTCTTTCAAAGAGTAAGCCTACTTTACGTTAATCTGTGAAAAGTTCCTAACATACTGTGATCCCGGGAAAAAGCCGCTGTTATTACCCCAGCAGTCTAACTTTCTTATAATCTTTTATGAACAAATTTAATTACTGCACAGATATTGGTTGTCAACTTTAAGTATGGATAAGACAAGCTTGACTTGGGGAGTAAGCTGGCGAACTGAAGTTTCACTTCAGTCGTGTGGTCATAAGCACACTCGTTTTTTTCTTTTTTTTAACGAAGTTCTTTAACAAAAGCCGACTAAATAAATAAACAACAAACTAAAAAATAAGACAATTAAAAACTGAACACTGAACTGGACTGTAAACTGAATAGACTGGAAGGCGACTGCAACATAGTTGGAAAGGCTAGACAGATGATGAACTGACGAATAATTTGAACACCCCTGCGTTTAAATTTTTCGTCAGTTATTGTAATAACTAGCTGCTGCCCGCGACGTCGTCTGCGTGAAGGCTCTACAGCACCAAAAATACCTAAGATGCCAGTATCGTTATAAGTAAACAACTTTTAAAATAGCATTAAAATATAAGTTTTTTTTGCAAGCGAAGCAAGTGAAGAGAGTTATATTGGAATCCTGCTGAGTTCAGTCATAAGATGTGACTGAAGGAAATAGAGAAAATAATGCAGGAATACATTCCAGGACACAAAAGAGTAAAAATACGTACAAAGGTATCATACCTCACAACACTTCCCTATAAACTACGTTGGTAGTTATGCTGCCAGGAGCCAAAATGTAAAGAGAGTCAGGACTGGTGACGCGGGAGCAAGCGACGTACAGTTGCCCGTGTGAGAAGCAACTTGTCCTGAGGTCGACACCCGCTGCCCTCAGTGTCTGCCCCTGCGACTTATTGATGGTCATCGCGAAGCAAACATTCACGGGGAACTGTACGCGCTTGAACTCGAACGGGAAGGTATGAGGGGAATGCGTGGTATAAATACTGCCTCGCCGACGCCACAACCCGTAAGAATTTCCGCCTCAATGGTGTGTCTGTGGAGCGAGATGACTTTATGGCGGGTCCCGTTACACAACTTCGGAGGAGATATGTTCCGAAGAAGCATAATCGGGACACCGACCTTCAGCTTGATGGTATGCGCTGGAAGTTCACTTGCTGACAGGGAGTTCAGAAATTCCACGGGATAATGTGTGGCGTCATCTTGCTCGACAACAGTGTTTATCGAGGTATAGTCTACTTCATTCCCCTCAATTTCCGAGAGAATGCATTCGTTAATTGCCGCAGCCTGATCATTTTTGGGCGTCAAAATGGCCCGCTCACATACCCAAGAATTTTGCTGGTGCGGTATACGACTGATGTCACCGTACACACAGCGAATGAGTTCTTCCAAGCTGGATACCACTCTACCGAGAGACTCTGGAAGCACCACCTGTCCACCTCTCTCTTCTGGTAGAGTGCCTTCGCCAAGACTTAGAAGGACATCGGAGAATTCTTGAGCACGTGCATTGCCGCCGAGCCGAGCTCTCATATTAATGGTCAAGCGCAGCGTACGAACTCGTGACCACAACGAAGATCGTTTCAACGAAGCATTCACCTCGTCAGCCCTCGATCCCCGCGTCAACACAGGAAGTGTTTGCCGGAAATCGCCATTGAACAGAACTGTGACACCACCCATCAAATGTTCGTTCCTGCGGATGTCCTGCAGGGTTCTGTCCACGGCCTCAACTGCCTTCCTATTGGCCATCGTACACTTATCCCATACGATCAAAGAGCAATCCTTGAGCACGTGTCCCTTATCGCTGTTACGTAACACACCACAAACAGGCGATTCGGCGCTCTCTAAATCGATGGGAATTTTAAACATGGCATGTGCTGTCTTGCCACCCGGAAGCAGTGTGGCAGCGATTCCCGACGACGCTACAGCAATAGCAATTTTGCCTTGCCTCCTGACCTCTGCAAGTATGCCAGTGGTAACAAATGTTTTTCCACCAGGAGCATCCAAGAAAAACATTTTACCCTGGTTTTGCCCAACGCTTTCAAGGACGGTGTCATAAACTTGTTTTTGCTCTGAAGAGAAAAAAGCGACATGGTCATTTCGTATGGTGGTCATTTCGCCCGGATCGTAATTTGTCTCTGCGTTATACTCCCGGTTTCCACGGTCTTGATGCGGTTATGTTTGGGGAGCTGGTAACTCATATTCGATCAGTGGATTGCCGCCGATAGAAATGACCACATCTTGAAGTGAACTGAGACAGGTGTTCAGCACGCGTTCATCAGTTACTTCGACTTCGTCTCCAGTAGCACGCCTCAAAGCTCGTAGAAAATCTTCAGACAGATGATGGCGATACTTTTCCCACAAAGCTACCGGGTTCGCGACTCCACAAAACACCAAGATGTCGGCATGCGGCTGGGACTGTCACTGACGCTCGCCTCCGCGAGGGTTTCATCCCAATTTTGGTCACCGTCGAGAAGGTGACGTGCTACGCAGGCTGCGCGGTAAGTGGGATACTCCACGCCATCAAATGTCCTCAGAAAGGCGAAAGACGTTGGGCCTCGGACAGAGTGAAGTAACAACCGCAGAGAGCATTCGCCATTATTCGGATGCACGTTATAAACCCTACCCAATGCGGTGTCCTTGAAAATTCCCGGAAAACCTTCCACAGCACCTCCTCGTCGACGTCAGCACCTCGTCATACGTAAGGGATTTGTTTTACATCACAATTAAGTTTATAATTAGGTATACGACATGAAGATATATTAATTACCAAGCAATAATCACACAGATAAATACCGAACAAAAGTATTAACAGTCAATGTTTATTATGTACTAACAACATGAAATTGATGAAGAAATGATCATCATCAATGAACATAACTTTTTTGTAATACTTAACACCGCATTTTTAAAAATTGTCTTCCTCAACTCTGTTCAAGATTTTGAGGGTTTTGTTGGAACTTGAATTTTTCAAAACGAACTAAGTATACGATACAACTTTTATGAAGAAAATGCACATTACCATCTATGAATTTTAAGAATAACTAACTACTAACCTCGCCAACATGATCTTAAATGATTAATTTCCAAAAAGTGTTAATATGTAACTTGATTTGATTTTTATGAAATCTCATAGATGGCGCTGCTTCAAATTTTTCTTTATACTACTAACATTCATTAAACTATGTTTCTCTGCCCAAGGTACTTAAATGGCGTAGTTTTTATAGTGTAAAGCTAGATAATAGCATGGCTTACTCAAAAACAACATTTAAATATGCATCGTTAGATTACACGCTGTCACAGAATGCGTAAGAAAAATAAAGATTCACAGCTCCTCCCCCGTAGGTGATAGCGTGATAATATGTAGCCTATATGTTGACCCGACCTCTTAGTAATATTCATGCAAAATTTGAAGTAAATCCATGCAGTACTTTTTGAGATTAGCCCGGGCATACATACAGACAAACAGACAAACAGACAAAAATTCTAAAAACTATATTTTCGGCTTCGAAATCGATTGTAGATCACGCCCCAAGTATTCTTTTTAAAAAATATTCAATGTACAGTTTTGACTTTCCTACGATTTTATTATATGTATAGATTATGTTGTCATCACTGTTCAGAATCATGTACTAAATCCATGGTAGTAGGTTACGTTTCGATGTCCCTGCCACCCTGTATAATGTTTTGGTGGTTTCAGTATAAAAAAATATATATATTTATTTATTTATTTAAATTTTTCACACAAAAAAGGTACAAAGGCGGACATTAGTACTAATATTTAATTGAACTAGGTATTTTATCATTCTATAGTTAGAAATCAAGCAGAAAACATGGCCATTGCTCAGCATTAATCATGATGTAACAAACCAGCTCCCAAATTTCGTAACAAACTCACAATCCAAACGATGTTGAAGGAAATTGCTAATCCATTGCTTCGAAAAATTCTACATAACGCAAGTAACGCTATGAATGTTGCTGAACTGTCAAAATGAAAAGTATCGCAGGATGTCGATTTTATTAAAGCTGTAGGTACTTGTGTCTAAAGCTCTACACAAAAAACCTTGTCACTATTCATACTCTGTGTGTGTATCTTTGCATCGTGTACCAGTCAACAGTCAAAGAGCTGCTTTGTGTAAAGTCCATGTTTGACTTCGAACGATCAAGTTTTCAGTTTTTAATCCTATATTCAGAGTAATTTGAATAAGTGGTCCAAATAACGAACTTTTGTTTTCCGCTTGAAAGGTTTTTGAAGATTTTTTTTTTTTCGTAAGTTTTTTTCCGGTGTTTATCAAAGAGCCTATAGGAATACTAGCTTTTGCCCGCGGCTTTGTTCCTGTCAGAAATGAATCCATGGGTAAAAAAAAGTTTTTAATGTCCTAACCTGGGTTATGGTCAAGTATTGTTAACGGTGAAGGAAAACATCGTGAGGAAACCGGCATGTCCTAGAACCAAAAATTTGAAGACCTGTGACATCTGCCAAACCGCACTGGGCCCGCGTGGTGGATTACGGCCCACTCCCTCTCACTGAGATGAGGCCTGTGTCCCAGCAGTGGGAACATAATACTCGTAGGCTGATTATTTTTTATTGCGTTTACCTAATAAATGTATTTATTAAAATATCTATCTGATATTTTATTTCCGATATTTTTATTATTTATTGTTCTTCTTTTTCGTGTCGCTGACACGACAGTTATTCAAATTTATTTGGCCCGAAATTTTAACACTTCCATGACGTTACCGATGGTAGCGCAGAGGTCCCTTTGGCTGCAATATTTTTGGCACAAAGGGCAGGATAGTAGGTGGAGCATGGTTTCTCTCTAGAGGAATAGTGGCCGTTTGCGGCCGCTGAGGGTGACGGGGTCCGCATGGATTCATGCGGGCCAACACCTGGCCGGGGGAGCGTGACGAAATGCGCAAGCACTCCAGCACCCCGGCTGAAGGTAGCAGCAGGACAACGTGTGGTTTTAGTCAGTAAGAGTCTGACAGACCCCTCCACCCACCCCAGGGTGGTGGACATCCATGAGGATTTCCACACGATAAAAAAAAAAATTAAAAAAAAAAAGGTGGAGCATGGTTTATGAAGCAGCTCCACATCCACACCTTGCTGCAGTCCCGTCGAGGTAGCCCCACTTTACGAGGTTCGACTTACATCCTCCCATTTGGGTTTGGAGACGGTTCAGAGACTTCCAAGTAGATACACTCTGCAGAAAGGTGCTCGTTTTTATTATAGGTCTACCAGAATTTCATGGCTTAAAAAAAATTTATTTATTTATTTATTTATTAAAACTTTTCGCACAAAAAGGTACAAAGGCGGACTTAATGCCTTAGGCATTCTCTACCAGTCAACCAAGGGTGGTGAAGAGATTAGATGGCAGGTATAGTGATTTTCATATGGATTGACATTGCCATATGAAAATCTCAATTTTTTTTTATCAACGGGGAACGTTGTAACTATGAAAGGCACGAAGCAAAGTTAAGTAGCACAAGTAAAGGAAAAACTTCCGAAAACCGTCAATTTTATTTGTAGTTACATTACAAAAAAAAAAAATCTCGTGTTAAACTATTTACATGCGAACAATGTACGGAACCCCCGGTGCGCGATTCCGACTCGCACATGACCTGTTTTTTTCTGACCTACAAACTACCGAATTTTGTATAATTATTATTCAGAGTCCACTCCTGACTTGCACAGCTTCGCAAAACAAGAGTAAACTGTTTTGGAACTTGGACGCGGTCCAGATCACGTTCTGCGGTCACATTATAAAGTATTCACGATTATGTCTGCTTAGCTGTCTGTTCTGCAAACTGAGTCCAGAGAAAATGAGAAGTGACGTAGGTATAAGGAAAACTGTTATAGGAAAACTGTTATGTTCGCTTGTCAGGGATATCAGGGATGTGATTGAGGGGCTTGTCAGACTTGTCAGGGAATGTCCAGTAAATTTAAGTTAGCCTAGTAATAAAGTTAGCCTACACTATCCCATTGCTGAGCAAATGAAGACCTCTCCCGTCAGTACATCTTTTATCGTCCATAATTAATGGTCAGACTTACTGTGACAAAAATAATTCAAAGTGGAGGCATTCTACTGATCCAGAAACTGCGCTACTAGTGTATCAGAATCTTTGCTAATCACTCATTACCTACTGCATCTCTGCTTGGCGTGGAACGTATAATACCTTTTTACTTACCGTGGAACGAGCTCAAAGGGCTATCCTCAAGGTAATGCATTTTAAGCGTAGGGACTTCCACACAACCCAACTCTATTCCGAAGCTCGAGTTCTGACAGTCAGGCAGCTGTTTATACTCCGTGCTGTGCTACGTAGACACTCCATATAACTTCTAGCGCCGAAACTCCTATTAAGACGCAAAGGTTTTCCTGTCTGTGAAACTGTCAAGTGTCTAACCGCTTTCGCTGGTCGCCAGTTCTTCGCTTCAAGCTCTCGACTGTACAGTAAAGTCAATAAGGCTTTATCCATTTATAAATGTCCAAAGTATGAAATAAAAAGTATACTTACTAAGTGGTTGCAGGAGTTGACATATGATGAAACTGAAAGTCTGATTAGAATAAGTTCTTAATTAATGTTGGAAAATAGTTCAGAAATTATTAGCAAAATATTCAGTTACCTATTTGTACAAAGAAAATTAAAAGTAATTGCACGATGTTTTTGTATGTATAGATGTAGGTATATCAATCACCGCAATTCGGGGAACAAATGGTTTCTAAGACACAGGCTTCTTGCCTAGCTTAGAAGTCAAACGTTCATTCATAAATACAATACAACTAAATCCAGTCACTAAATATTGTATTGTTTGGTTTTTGTGTACAAATAAACATTTTTATTATTATTATTTATTATAACTTAACCAAATCGTTGACCTTATGGGACAATAGATACCAGTAGCGAAGGTACCATACAACTCGATTCCCGCCGGTTTCCCTTCGTAAATTCAGAACATAACCACTCTATAGTCAATTCATCATTGATATTTTCATTTGGTATTTTTTTTTTGCTCCGGCCTACCTCTGTCATAAATTCACCCTTCGCCACTGATAGATACATACATATGTGTGCATGCATTAATTATTAGCCTATAGGTAATGTTCCCACTGCTGGGACACAGGCTACCTCTCTATGAGAGGGAGTGGGCCATAATCCATCACGCGGGCCCAGTGCGGGTTGGTGGATGTCATATGACTTCGGGTTTTTGCTTCTAAGACATGCGGGTTTCTTCACGATGTTTTCCTTCACCATTTCGACTTTATTCGTCATCATCTGCCTAGCCTTTTCCCAACTATGTTGGGGTCGGCTTCCAGTCTAACCGGATGCAGCTGAATACCAGTATTTTACATGGAGTGACTGCCGATCTAACCTCCACAACCCTGTTACTGGGTAATATGATACCACTTGGTAAGACTGGTTGTCAGACTTTCGGGCTTCTGACTACCCGTAACGACTGTCAAAGATCCACGAATGACAGCCGGGACCAACGGCTTAACGTGCTTTCCGAGGCACGGAGGGGTCTCGGTATGTAAAGATGGTCACCCATCCACAGACCAACCGCGGCAAGCGTAGCTTAACCTGATCGATCGACCTGTGCGGCTGTTATTATTTAGCCACAGGCCCCTCTTCGACTTTATTCGTATAGTATGGAAAAAATATGATCAATTTAAGAATTAAACAATTAGCACGTAAGAATAAAACATTCCACGCAAACATTAAAAAAACAATAGAAAGCGAAGTCTTCACACTTTTCTCAAACAATTTTCATTTCTCACAGCGTGTCGCTGAATGCAATATTGGACATTTCCAAGTTGTCGGCTATTGAAACTTATTGCGACATGACTCGACATGTCTGGCTAAATTATACTTTTCACTGCAATTGTCTGCGACAGTCTGCGAAAAGCTACGTTCACGGCCTTGAGCGGTGCGATTTGCGACGCTACTTGCGTCAAGCGAAACTCACAGGCGTCTCTTGTTTCAAGTCGCGTCGTGGTGACTCGTGGTATGCTCTAAGGGCGCGTTGCTGCGTCTCTCCACAGACAATGGCCTCCCATCTTGCACCACATGGCCGGTCACTTGCACACGTGTGGACCTCAAGGCTGCGTCAGCAAAGGGTATTCGTGTTGATGAATTTTGGGCAAAACAAATTTCAAAAATGACATAAATTTTTTCGTGTCACTTTTCCATCGACACGCTAAAAGAAGAAGGGCCCGTTCATATCTACCACAACTACACACCATCGCAGAGACAAAATATGAGCAAGCAGTGGTTACGTGCGAATAGTGTCGTTGCGTTGGGAGCAGTGGTAGCCCAGTTGTCACAGCCGCGACTTACGAGTTGTAGGTCGTAGGTTCGAACCCAGTCAGGCGCTTTACTTTGTGTAAATTATTTCTTCACCACTGCTCTCAAAACGGTGAAGGAAAACATCGTGAGGAAACCGACATGTCCTAGAACCAAAAATTCGAAGACATGTGGCATCTACCAACCTACACTAGGCCCGCGTGGTGGATGACAGCTCATTTCCTCTCCTAGAGAGGAGAAGGTGGACCAGCAGTGGGAACGTTATAGGCTAATTATGCTGTCACTAGAGACGTGTCGCTTGAGCCTCTAGCTTGTGGCGACGAGCTATAGGTCGGGACACAATGCAGCCGGTAAAGGCTTTGGGTGGTCCTTGTCTCTGTCTGAAGGATCTAAGAGGACTTGATCTAGACTTAGTTTAATTAATTTAATTGAGGTTTTGAAGAATGGTCCTCGGTTATAATTAATTAAATGACAATCTAAGGCTGACACATTGTGGTTATCTGCTGCTGGCAAAGCTTTTAGAGATATTATATTGTCTTAAAACAGCTGGGTATCATTTTAATAAGATTGAACTTGACGAATCTTGAAACAACATGAGACTTACCTCCTAACTAAATCTAAAGTTACTTACTTAACTTGTGTTAATTATGTTTTATACGTAGGTATAAGCTCAGGATTGCCTTTGTCAGTATGATCTATCGTCCACGTGGATTTAAAAGGTATAACTTGCGTAACAAACAAAATGTGCTTTCTTTGGTATTGTTCGTTGAATCGTTGAGCTCCTTAAGTTCTGAGTTGAGCTGCACTGACAAATGCGTGAACTGACTAGACAGGTCCACTGGTCTGTGGTTCTTTCCTCAAAATACCATTTCAGACACCAATCTACATGGTCTTCACATGTTCTGATTAAGATTATGACTGAACTTGAAAAGAGACTGTGACCTCTGAGCTTGTTTCGGCCTTTCTTCTCAGAGTGGTCAGATAAGAAACGCCGACCTCATCTAGTTTTTGAAACATGATTGACGTGTTTGTACAAACCTAATTACAGAAATAAAATAATTTATAATTTAACAATGAATCCGTAAGCAAGACGTTGACTATATCCAAGATTACTCTCCGTATAACTTAATTCTCTTCAGCCTCAACTTCATCTGAACTGACAAGTTTACTCGTAAACTGTTTACAACTGAAACCTGACGCGTATGCACTACAACCGTATGAGAATTGCTTAAGTTTATACCTGCCGCAAGTTTGCGTTAAGGCTTGAAAATGGGTTTTAAAGTTCCACGAGGATTGCTCGTGGAATATCGTAGTAGAGTGCTTGGATATATAAAATTGCTCAGTTCATACTTTTGAGAAGAAGTATGCTAAGCTTTGTATTGACAGAAGAAAAGGGAGGCCTATTATTGCCCAGTAGTGGGGGATTTCGGACTGGTGAAATGAACAACCAGACAACCAGACGTAGGTACTGCAGCGTACCATCCGCACTTGGTTGATATCCCGACGAGTCGTACTCAGCGTTTCTCCTCCACTTTTATTATGCGCACAGCCAAAGTGTGGAACTCCCCGCCCACATTTAACCCGTCTGTCTTCAAATCAAGAGTGAACAGGCATCTTCTGGGCATGTTCGTTCCATCATAGACCTCATCTATCGCTTTCCATCAGGCGTGATTGGGGTCAAGAGCGGGCCCATTTTGCAATAAAAAAATTAAAAATGTATGTATACGTAGCCTAGGACCACTGTATTTACGAAATGTAATCACCCATCACCCTATAGATATTTTTGGTCCTACTTGTCTCTTTTTTTTTGGCCTATACTGTCCCACTGTTGGGCAAAGGCCTCCCCCAAATCCTACCAGGAACAATTTTCCCGCGCCACTCTCGTCTCCTAACTGTAAATAATTATTTTGAAAAATTATTACTCTGTCTAGTTGTCTGTAGTCTGTTATTTCAATTTTCTACTTCTTATGTGTGGAAGACTTTTCACCTTTACGCCAAATGTCAAACTCGTATGTTATTATTTTAATTTTATTTTTAGCTGTTAATGTCCCACTGTTGGGTAATGGCCTCCCTACTCTCTTTCCACTTCTCTCTGTCCAGAGCTGCCAAGGACCAATCTTTATCAAAGGAGTCCAGCTCATCTCGCCATTTCGTCTGGGCCTGCCGTGATGTCGTTTGCCCTACCCTGGGTCGTAAGTTTGGCCCACTGATCGTATGTACCTGAAGACATTTCACCTTAACGCCAAATCCAATCACCCTTACACCGTAACTGAGTTACAAACACATTACGCGCGTCTTAACACTGACATTAAATTTTATAAAATTACTAAGATCACCTCCCTCTCTGCTCACCCGGTAACATTATAAACAATACATTACTTATGCACAAGCAGGCGCCATGTACGTGCTGACTTTTAATTATTAGTTAGGGGTGAGAACTACGCCTTACAAAGTAAGAAAGATCGTAGGTGTTTTAAACTCGCTCGGAAGCAGGAACTTCCTGAGCTAAGAGAGCAGAAAACATTTTAGTGGGCCGAGCGTTTATGAAATGCTAATCAGAGTAGTTTACAAAACGATGTTGTTTATAATGGTATTTAGATCTTATAGAGTTTTAAATCTTAGATAATTAAGATATCCTTAATATTTAAAAACGAAGCTAAAACTATAAGTACAGACGCCAGCACATCAAGCTACTACAGTCTGTCAAATTCCTTTAATAGATTTTCCACTTTATCACTACAGCATAAGGTTCAAAGTTGATTGGGAAAATTTGACAGTTTCGGGTAGCTTGATGTGCTGGCGTCTGTACATAGAATATTAAAAAAAGTTTTTGCTTCCAAGGTGTGGGAACAAGTTTGATACCGAAGATATTGTTTTTAGAATTTTTGTCCGTTTCTTTGGATGTATGTTCTGGATTGGCGTAAACATGGTTGAACGGATTTGAATGGGCACGCAGGTAGTTTATAACCTGAATTAACACATAGGGTACTTTTAACCCCGATAATACGTTCCCGTGGTATATATTTGGACATCCACGCGGGTGAAACCTCGAGCAAAAGGTTGTTTTTATTAAAACATTATGTTTTTGTTTTAACTAAGTCCTGTACTGTGCACTATAGGTATCATTTTATGCGCATTTCACCTAGTCGCATTCCTGTGGACTACTTTGCAAAGCTGCCTATAAAATAAAAGGCACAGGAAACTATTATGAGTCTTAAGATGAGAACATGTAAAGCCCATAAGCACATGACTTCTCAGAGATTTTTGACATTGGAAATGTCTTTTCGTTCGCTCCAGTATAGGCTCCGATTTCACGAAAAAGTGCGATCCCCTTATATCTCGTAGAGTTGCGAAGATACGATATTCAAAAAAGGCTCAAAAGACGCGTATTTATGAGAGCTGTAAGGTGCAAAAAGAATTATTCGAGAAAATCACAAACGAAAAAGTTATGGCCGAAATAGTGAAAAAAAAAACAATTTTTTCGGAATTTTTGATTTTGGCGCTCGATATTTTGGAAGCGAAGAATGATACAACATTTTGAGAAAAAATCCTCTGGACAATTTAGTCAGCTAGAATTTGAGCCTAAAACAAAGACGATCGGGGGTTTGCCCTGTAGCCTAACCTTTTAAAAAAAAGTCAGAACTTTAACATTCAACGTTGTAGTTACTAACTAATATAAAGACCCTGACCTGACACCAAATCAAATGAAGCACAATGGAACAAACACGCATACACACCAGACGCACACACACCACTCACACATCATACACACACACCACACACACATCACATATACACAGACACACGTAAGTACACCTGATAATATACCTGAAATCTCCACTCTGGAATTCGTACTCCGAGCCCCAAGATACAGACTAACTGTCTAGTTTGGGGCTCACTAGTTAATAATATACTGTAACCTAGCTATAGGTAATATTTTTAAGCTACTGACATTGTCTTAACTTGCTGTTAACCATTAAACCTGCTTATTGTATTACCTGGACAATAAAATATTTTCTATTTTCTATTTCTATTTTCTAGTTTTATTTTGTAACCTTTTCCTTATCCCGACTTTCTCGTCGCTCAGCGACAATATTTTTTCGATTTCCGTAGTTTCATTTCCAATGTGCTCGATAGTTATGTGAGGCACGAAATCTGTGAATTTTTTAGTAGACTGCCTAAATGTTTTATAATCATACTAAAAGAGAGGGAGAGGGCCATAATCCACCACTCCCAGTGAGGGGTGTTGAATGTCATGTCTTTGGATTTTTGGTTCTAGTACATGCTGATTTCCTCACGGTGATTTCAATTTTGACGATTGACAATTTTTAATCAAAAATAAAATAATTCATAAATGTTAGGGTTGGCTTCCAGTGTAACTGGATGCAGCTGAATACCTACATGCATGAATATTTTACATGGAGCGACTGCCTATCTGACCTCCACAACCCAGTTTCTGGGTAATACGATACCCCTTGGTATGACTGGTTTTCAGACTTTCGGGCTGCTGACGTCCCGTAACGACTGTCAAAGATCCACGAATGACAGCCGGGACCAACGGTTAAGCCGTGCTTTACGAGATACAGAGGGGTCTTGGTATGTAAAGATGGTCACCCATCCACGGACCAACCGCGGCAAGCGTAGCTTATCCTGATCAATCGACCCGTGCGGCTGTTATTACTTACCCACAAGCCTCATAACCACACTAAACCTTGAAAACTTACAGTGAACACTGACACAATTCATAAAACAAAATATAGATACCCCGTGTCAACTCACGCGCACCAGGTTGTTCCATCCATAAAATTTATTTAGGCCACGTTTCACTTGCAAAGATAAGATTAATTGAAAAGTTAGCGGAGACGAGAAACACTTTATAACGTTGAAGGGTGACTCATAAATGCGTGGATGTAATGTTTTAAACCAGAAAAGTTATGGATAAGTACGAAATGTTGGTTTCCTTTCATATTTTTCTTTATTATTATGTTACAAACCCCTTGATAATATTATCGAACCATCTGAGTGCCTTCCACCTGAGCAGGTGTGGGCAACTTAGAAATATAAAGAAACAAAAAAGAAAGAAAATACGTTTATTTGCGGTGAACATGACGCAAAAATGAACATAGACACAAAAATAAAATAAAAAAAGAAGGTAAGGGAAACATGCGTCACATCCACGCAAAACGGCTATCGCTCTGCATTATGCTGCGACCCTATGCAAGACAGAGCCCCAGCGCTGGTTTTCAGCGACTGCCGGCGCTGACGTGATGACGTCGTCCGGTGCAGCGCACAATTATTAGAACACTGAAATCTCTAAATAGACTTCGAATTGGGTTTTAAGTTTAGTCAAAGACAATTTCCATAGATGGGAATTCACAGACGGCTCAGATTTCAAATAAGTACGTATGTGGCACCTCCCAATAGACAATAGATTTTCAACTTTATCGCTACAGTATAAGGTTCAAAGTTGATTGGGAAAATTTGACAGTTTCGGGTAGCTTGATGTGCAGGCACCTGTACTTACTTATTTATTTATTAATTTTTAATTTATTATACTATATTGTACACAACAAAAAAAAAATACCGAATAAAATATACAATGGGCGGCCTTACCCCTTTCTGCGATCTCATCCAAGCAACCTTGGAATGGACAAATGGGGTTGTCTTGGTGCAATTATTAGTTTATATTACTTATGGTGATCTATTAAACTTTTCTTTACTTTTGGCAATTAGTGCCGATATGGAAAATCCTGCCAATGTTACTCACGGTTTTAAAATTAAAACACTATGTGGTGTGGAATACCCAGTAGTAGTATATAAGTAACTCAAGATTTATAGCTGTTAGTATGTAATCATCATCATTAATCTTGCACATTGATTTTATAATAAATTAGTATTAATTATTGCACCTTCAACCTGATCACATGTGTTTTCTTCACTCTCCCGATCACCGAACCTCACAACTACCTACATAACTAAAACCAATATTTTTTTCTAAAATCATCAGAAAATTTTAAATTCAGATTCTTTGAAAAAATAACTTTAAATTTGTATCTTCTTTTAAATTGACAAAACACAATGAGGAAGTAATCAATTGTCGTTCCTGTATGTCTGAACAACAAACCGAAAAGCTCAAAGGACCAATTATTCATACCCGAAAAAATACTTAAGACTCCAAGGACCAAAAATTTTACATCGCAAAAATAAACAGAGAACATATTCAAAACTCCAATTTGTATGAATATCCTGTACTTGTGAGTCAGAACAACCAAAGACGTGAATAATAAACTGGCACATTATTGCTATGCGTGGCGTGAAACAGGAATATTAATCCGTTCGTCTGGAGTTGGTGCTTATAGACTGAGTTAACCCTTTCTGTGGAGATAGTTATGAGCGGGTGAACTATAAATGAGTTTTAATTTTGTTTGGCAATGAAACCTTCGCTTGGAGAGTTCTTATGTTAACTTGGTTAGCATCATTTAGCTTTTTTGTGACCACGGTTAACCGCAAAGCTAAGGTGAAAACGGGTACACTAGCAACCACACCAACGCTGCGACATTTATTATTTAAATATCGCAGCATCGTGCTGAGATAGGAGCCTTTTGGCCTCATACAGGACTTTCTGTGTTTTTTGGAACGAAGTCCTTTTACGGAGCTTGCTGTAGGAGTAAACTTGGAGAAATCGTTACGGAACGAAAATAACATAATATAATAGAGAGAGTCAGAGAGAGAGAGATAGTTTTCAAGGTTCTCGAAGGTGCTGAAGCTGATAGTGAGGTCAAAATTAAAATCCAAGATGGCGGCTGCGAATATTTTCAAAATTTGTGTTTTCATTTTGAACTTCATTCCTCTCGGAGCGCGGGGGGTCCCCCGACCCCACACATTTTTTTTATATAATTATGATTTTTATTTATGATTGTGTTTAGCTTAGTTTGTGATCTTCTTGTACGAGTCACAATAAATAGTTTTTCTTTCTTTCACAAAATCACAAACCAAGAACCAAATAGGACCATTATGATGTCGCCACATGTACAAAAGATTGCATTTTTATTGCACAGCAGGATAATCCAAAGCCTTGACAAAAATCCCTGATAAAAGCAACCCACGAAAATATCATGCAAAATATTTCTGCATCCAAATACATTTCCTTTTCAGCAAACGAGTTCAACGTGCAACAATAACATGCAGATACAGCGTCCTTCCATAAAGTACGGTATATAAACAAATTTCCTTACATACCTATTGCACCAAATAGAAGTACAGAAAGCCGGCTCAATATAACGACAGAGAACACACGCACACATAGATACGCTTCACGTACGGCGAGTGCAAACGCACTCGCGACGGGCATTCGTTTGAAATCGGCGCACGTACGCGTCTATGTGTGCGTGCGTTGGTTTTCGCTCGTTGTATAAAGCCGGCCTTCTGTCCTTTCACGTCCCTATTGTGCGAGAGGGAGACAATTTTATCTTAATACGAGTTGGAGAACTCCACACGAACGGTGTTTATCTAAGATCGTAGATAGAAAGTTCTGGAAGTAATGTGAGATTGCATTAATGTAATAAAAGCTTATACGTCTGTGTTGACCTTGAGGTTGTTGGTTATTGTAGAAGTAGTGACTTCATAATGTTTTGGGCGTAAACAAAAAAGTGGCCCGGTAATATAAAACACGTGTATGAATTGATCTGTTAAGTAGGTCATTTAATGTGCGTCAGTAATGATCAGTCCTTTTATAAAAGATTGGACGCCCTCATGATTTTTGCTCCAGCTAGGGAGCAAAAATCTTCGAAGGAAGGCTGGTAGTAGCTTGACGAGATTAGGCAATGGTCGAGTAAAATGGCGTGCGATTAGAGAAGACCACTGCGGGGTAATTGCATAACACACTAACAGTAGCAATGGCTTCCTTTGTGACAGTTCAACAACATTCATTACGTTATTTACGTTGTTGAACACACAATTTTTTCGAATATGTGAAGCAATGGATTAGCAATAACCTTCAAAATGATTCAGATTGTGATTATTAGTTCATTATGCAAGGCTTGTGGCTAAGTAAAAACAGACGCACGGGTCGATCGATTAGGTTAAGCTACGCTTGTCGCGGTTGGTCCGTGGATGTATACCTTTTAAATAGACACCAAAATCCTTTCGTCCGTCTTTTTTTTTCTAGTTTATCCTGCGACTGTGAACAAGAGACAGCAATAATTTCAGTTAACATATTTGTTGCCCGTAATTCAGGACAAGTTTCTCACACATTTTATTTCTTCGTGTCTAACATGTAAAAGTCTTTGTAGTTGAAGTCACTTGTGTCAATAGAACCCGAAGGGCAATAACGTGTCGGATTGAAGTTCCATATTCTATGTATTGTACAACATACAGAATGTTACTGTTACGACGATATTGGCAGCAGTGTCTGTGTGTGAAACATTTATGTTTGACAAGGTTTTTCATAAAACTATCATAAGAAGAATTTGCAGGGGATTGAGGAGGGGGGGTGGAGGGGGGCACAGGAGATCAGACCGCGATAAATAGGTTGGTCTAGTGTTAGAGCTAAGTATGCGTTCAATCAATCAACTCAGCCTATCGCAGTCCACTGCTGGACATAGGCCTCTCCCAGGCTGCGCCACAATACCCTGTCCTCCGCCTTTCGCATCCAGTGTGTCCCAGCCACCTTCTTTAGGTCGTCGGTCTATCTAGCTGGGGGGCGTCCCATACTACGCTTGCCGATACGCGATATCCGCACCAAGACTCGTCAGCTCCATCGGCCATCAGTCCTTCGACAAACATGGCCAGCCCACTGCCACTTCAGTTTACTAACTCTGCAAGCTATCAAGCATGAGGTACTGGGTGCGATTTTAGGGTCGGGCAAAGTATTATTAAGTTAGAATTTCTTTAATGGCAACAGTATCGCCTCCTATTACATGGGACTTAAACATAATCTATCACGCGGGCGCAGTGTGGGTTGGTAGATGTCACATGTCTTCGAATTTTTGGTTCTAGGACATACCGGCTTCCTCACGATGTTTTCCTTCACAGAGCAGAGCAGTGGTTGTGAAATTATTTGCACGAAGTAAAGCGCACGACCTACAATTACAACTGGGACACCAATGCTTTCTTACGGTTGATACGTACCTTAAATATAACTGTCGAAATGTCGGTTTACTTAACCCCCTTCTTTTTTTTTTTTTGGATGGGAAATCATCTAGTGATTCCTCCCGCTCTGGGTGGAGCGGAAGGGAGTGTCAGACTCTTACTGACTAAAACCCACCCGTGTTCCTTCCTTAGCCCTTTATGTTCCGGGGCAGCGGTAACCCTTTCAGACGATCCCGCTACCCCGGCAGGTTACACACCCCTCAAGTGTCAACGGTACACCATATATACATAAGAAAAAGTGTTCGAAATGTCAACGGTACACCGTGTGTACACAACAGTGTCATTGTTCTATTGTCTTTGTTAAAACAATGACTTTACTGCGCCCATTCAACTACTCCGACGCGTGGGGTGTTTCGGCAGGTAGGCGGGCAAACGTGTGAGGTTAATAGTCTAAGAGACCCAATCCCCCCCGAGCGTGATATTATTATGTGAGTAGGTTGATTGACCTACAGTTTTACAGTAAAACATCACAAGTAAAGCCACAAGCCTTCATAGTGTAGCCTACCCCAAAAACACAGCGAGATTTTCTAACATAACTTAGTATTCCACAAGCGTTCCCGTCAAATTTTCCGAGTTCGCAACATGTCGCGAGTCGCTGAACTTACGCATCGTTTCAGCTATCAACCATTTTGTTTTGTATGTGTTGCTGCACTGTATGGGGGGTGTGCGATGTAGGTGAACATTGTGTTGGAGAATTTTGGCAACGTTCTATTATAGTCGGTCTTTGTTTGATCTTTTTTTTTTCCGAAATGGGGAAAAAACGTGCTGACGAATACAAGGATGTCTATTGTATCAAGAAATAGTTTATGCCCGCGACTTCGTCCTCGTGAAATCTCTTGTTCCCGCGACTCACCCCGTCGCATCGCATCGCCCGCGCTATTACCTAATTTGCTTTGATTTTTTTCTTTTTGATCGGCTCCTTAGAGTCTTAGCGTGTTGTTAAATAGCCTATAACCTTCCTCAAGAATTGGGCTGTCATGTGCAAAAGGAATTCTTCAAATCCGACGTAGTTAACGATTAACGAGTTCAAACAACTGTTATTAGTGAAGATATAGATAGGTGTCATAAAGATACTTAACACAATGGAAAACGATGAGGTAAGAAAATGTTTTGAAACCACTCAATACAGCACAGTCATGCCATGTTTAAAATTCCCATCGATTTAGAGAGCGCCGAAACGCCTGTTTGTGGTGTGTCACGTAACAGCGACAAGGGACACGTGCTCAAGGATTGCTCTCTGATCGTATGGGATGAGTGTACGATGGCCAATAGGAAGGTAGTTGAGGCCGTGGACAGAATCCTGCAGGACATGTGCAGGAACGAACATTTGATGGGTGGTGTCACAGTTCTGTTCAGTGACGATTTCCGGCAAAAGCTTCCCGTGGTGACGCGGGAATCGAGGGCTGACGAGGTGAATGCGTCGTTGAAACGATCTACGTTGTGGTCACGAGTTCGTACGCTGCGTTTGACCATTAATATGAGAGCTCGACTCGGCGGCAATGCACGTGCTCAAGAATTCTTCGATGTCCTTCTAAGTCTTGGCGAAGGCACTCTACCAGAAGAGGGAGGTGGACAGGTGGTGCTTCCAGAGTCTCTCGGTAGAGTGGTATCCAGCTTAGAAGAACTCATTCGCTGTGTGTACATCAGTCGTATACCGCACCAGCGCCACCAGCAGAATTCTTGGGTGTGTGAGCGGGCCATTTTGACGCCCAAAAATGATCAGGCTGCAGCAATTAACGAATGCATTCTCTCGGAAATTGAGGGGAATGAAGTGGTCTACACCTCGATAAACACTGTTATCGAGCAAGATGACGCCACACATTATCCCGTGGGATTTCTGAACTCCCTGTCAGCAAGTTGACTTCCAGCGCATACCATCAAGCTTAAGGTCGGCCCGATTATGCTTCTTCGGAACCTATCTCCTCCGAAGTTTTGTAACGGGACCCGCCTTAAAGTCATCTCGCTCCACAGACACACCATTGAGGCGGAAATTCTTACGGGTTGTGGCATCGGCGAGGCAGTATTTATACCACGCATTCCCCTCATACCTCATAACTTCCCGTTCCAGTTCAAGCGCGTACAGATCCCCGTGAGTTTGCTTCGCGATGACCATCAATAAGTCGCAGGGGCAGACACTGAGGGCAGCGGGTGTCGACCTCAGGACGATTTGCTTCTCACACGGGCAATTGTACGTCGCTTGCTCCCGCGTCACCAGTCCTGACTCTCTTTACATTTTGGCTCCTGGCAGCATAACTACCAACGTAGTTTATAGGAAAGTGTTGTAAGTTATGATACCTTTGCACGTATTTTTATTCTTTTGTGTCCTGGAATGTATTCCTGCATTATTTTCTCTATTTCCTTAAGTCACATCTTATGACTGAACTCAGCAGGATTCCCATATAACTCTCTTCACTTGCTTCACTTGTAAAAAAAACTTATATTTTAATGCTATTTTAAAAGTTGTTTACTTATAATGCTATAGCGACACTGGCATCTTAGGTATTTTTGGTGCTGTAGAGCCTTCACGCAGACGACGTCGCGGGCAGCAGCTAGTAAGATATATAAGTATGATAAGTATGTGATTATTCAATCAATTAATGTTAATCTCCTGAAACACAGGATTACGTAGTTCATGCGCAAATCATGGGTGAACTTGACATAGATTTAAGAAAAACTGTATTTAACGTTAGTCCTTATATTTTTTTAATAAATTTTATTATTATTTTCGATTTTGTTATTCACTAGTATGATTGTGTAGTTGTAGTCTAAGGACTTGTCCTAACAAACAAATTCCGCACAAATGGTGGCGAAAATCACGTATTTGTGCTACGATTGTTCATAATTAAGAGGTGGCAATGTGTTATCGGGTTTTTCCATAAGGAACTTCTCACCCGGATTTCTCGCCCGGTGTCTGCGCACACACATGAGCACTATAATAATCTCCTCCTCCTCTTAGATTAGCTGCTATGAGCGAAATTCAGTTTGGATTGTTATTACTATTAGGAGAAGGCCTTAGTACGCCTAAGGTCAGAAAAATCGACACTCGTTTGCAACGCAACAAAATTGAAAGAATTTCGCTCACAAAACGCATTTCTATAAGTTGAATCCCGTATGGTATATAGAATTACCCTTGAACGATATAATCGGCTTAACAACGGATCTGCGGAATATCAGATGTAGGATAACTATAAGTTATCCTACATCTGATTTTCCGCAGATCCGTTGTTAAGCCGTGTTTGTAACGAGGCTTTTAAGGCATTAGCAAAAGAGAGTGGCGACTAAAAACAAAGATGAAAATAGCCAACTGAGCTATGTTTTTGGCAAGTTAACTGAGATATTTGATTCGACATAGGTGCCGATTCCCTTGTTCACAAACTAAACTACTTAAATTTAAGTTCAGTGCATCTTTTTCTTTTTATTTCATTAAGAAAAGGACAGAAGATAAATTTTAGTTTCATCATTTTAGCTGAAAGACGTCCACTGCTGGACATAGGACATAATTTTAGTTTAGTTCTGTCAAGTCAATCAGCGCCTGACTACCCCATACAAATTTAGACGTGATTAAAAACTTGCCTACTAAAAATTACGTCAAATTACGTCAGGCGTCAAGTAATGATTATCTCAATGTGTAATCTGCCTAAAATACTTACTGGCTGGCTGACTTTGCTTACTTAACTGGTTAAGGATAATGTTTTACATTAATATTGGGATGAAAATTCTTAGAACTTGATAAATATGATCTGAATGATTAAGTAATGCTGGCGGAGTGGAAGTATGAAAGGGTGTGGATAACTTTGAATGGGAGCCGCTCAGAATATCAGAAATGTCTTTTGCTTCACTTAATTTTACGCTATTGTACAAATTCATCTATTATTTTGGTCAAAGAAACAATATGGCGCTAAGAAGACGTTGGACAATTTGCCCGTGACAATAGAACGTATGAAAATCCCAGAATTTGTCCTTCGTGTGCGTTATTACATAGATTTCCATACGTTCTATTGCTGATCAGCCTGAAGTTTGAAAGATGGCGGTGTGATACCCCCGTGCCTCAGAAAGTACAGCCTTTGGCCTGATCTCTATAGTCTCCGGTCCTGTCAGATAGCCGTCCCATCAGACTATAAGAGTGAGTGAAGAGTGCACCTGTGTTTTGCACATACTTGTGGACTATAATATCTGCCGAGCAGAAGGCTGTTCTCCGCTGCGAATGGTCACCATTGCCGAAATTCGGTCTGGAGGACTTTATCGTTGCGGAAAATTTGTCCATCGTCTGCTTAGCGACTCAAAATAAGTTATAATGTTCCATGGTCTCCGCTGCGAATGGTCATCATTGCCGAAATTCGGTCTGGAGGACTTTATCGTTGCGGAAAATTTGTCCATCGTCTACTTAGCGACTCAAAATAAGTTATAATGTTCCATGGTCTCCGCTGCGAATGGTCACCATTGCCGAAATTCGGTCTGGAGGACTTTATTGTTGCGGAAAATTTGTCCATCGTCTGCTTAGCGACTCAAAATAAGTTATAATGTTCCATGGTCTCCGCTGCGAATGGTCATCATTGCCGAAATTCGGTCTGGAGGACTTTATCGTTGCGGAAAATTTGTCCATCGTCTGCTTAGCGACTCAAAATAAGTTATAATGTTCCATACGTGGAAGCAAATTTTACGATTACGTAACATAAACTTGCACCTGACACCCGGTATCTTTAAAAATAGCATCCAAGGATTCTACTAGAAAACAAAGTACCTACTTTAAAAACATTCTTCTTCAAATCAGCGTAGAAAACCAATGTCAATCCCGTATAACTTTATCAGACAAACTCACATTAGTACTCAGTTTAAATCGGTAATTTCTATGCAAAACTATGTCGAATACGTAATTCTTTTACATATACATGTCTATTTAATTTGCATAAAACTAAAATTTACGGAAAAATGCATGCATTTGACGAACGACTACCTAAATATTATTTGCATATTTCGAGCACACAGAAACCACAGAATATTACAGAAGGTCAGCTTCATACAGACAGACTGACAAATGCGTGCACAGACTGGACACAGGACAGGTCCACTCAATCTCTTGGTACTTTCCTCAAAAGACCACTTCAGACACCAATCTACATAGTCTTCACATGATGTGACCAAGATTATGTTTGGACTTTAAAAGAGACTGTTACCATAGTACTATTATGTATTCTGTGCTGTTACGCCTGAGTTCATTTTACAACGAACGAAAATGCACGCACACAGATGCGCTTCACGAATAGCGAGTGCTAGCGCACTCGCGACTGGCATTTGTTTGAGACCGCTGCGCCACGCCACGCCGTACGTAGGTACGCGTCTATTCGTGCATGCGACTGTTTTCACTCGTTGCATGGAACTGGCCTTCTGTATTATTTTGTGCAGAAACTTACGTGCCTCGGAGGGCACATTGGGTTGTCAAGTGAATATTTGCGCAAGTCAGAAACTGGAAAATTCTGACAACTGTCTTTTGTTTTTTAGCTTTGCTGGAACTGTGAATTTATTACAGTTGCTGTAGAAATTATATAATTTATTTCGCGAAGCTATAGCATAAACATCCAATTATGTTCCCACTGCTGGAACAGAGGCCTCCTCTTTGTGAGAGGGAATGGGCCGTAATCCACCACGCTGGCCCAGTTCGGGTTGGTAGATGTCACATGTCATCGAATTTTTGGTTCTAGGACATTTCCGTTGCCGGTTTCCTCACGATGTTTTCCTTCGGCGTTTTGGGAGCAGTGGTGATGAAATATTTTATACAAAGTAAAGTGCCTGTCTCGGTTCGAACCTACGACCTACAACTAATAAGTCGCGGCCGTTACCACTGGGCCACCAATCTCCGGAAATTTATTTATTTAAACATGGAAGACTTACAGCTTAAAAACTAACTAGAAATAAAAACATAGTCAACAGAAAGTAGTTGATCCGTCAAAATAAGAAAGTGTCAAATTCAATTTATCGAAGGGAGTTTCATATCGGGATAAGGGACAACTGTCAAATCGTGTTATCATTTATTCTTAGTTCAAACCCCCCACTAATCTTATATGTTTTAGTTAGGAGTAATAGCTTCGTCCAAAACTACGGATGTCGTGCTTAGGGAGTAGACCCTCAGGTGCTGCAGGGTAATTGCGTAACACATTATCTGTAGGAATGGCTTTCATTTTGACAGTTGAACAACATTAGTTGCGTTATTTACGTTGTTGAGCCGACAAATTTTTCCAACATAAGAAGCAATGGATTATCAATATCCTTCAAAATGATGCAGATTATGATTGATAGTGAGTTACGCAATTAAAGTGCGGGTCGCTAGTTGATGTATAAAAAACAGATTTTATTTATTCGCAACAAACGATATCATCAACAGGCTCTTATCAAAGAATCCACTTCAAAACATCCCAAAAATGTAATACCCTTTGCAACAAAAATATTTTCTTATCCTGACAATTTAAAAAACAAATTAAAAAAAAAGTGGCACTCCGACTGGTAGTTCCAGAGACTAGCGCTTTCAAACAAACGTACAAATTTTTCAGCTTTATTACTAGTATAGATGAGAATTAGAAAAAAAGTGACACTCCGGGAGTGCCGACAGAAGTGAAAACTTGAACAATTACGTGTGTATTTTTTTAATCGTCATAATTATAAACAAAACACAAACAGAATACTTTGCCATCACTCACTGACATATCGGAAATACATTAAAACTGAACACATCTGAATGTGGCGCGGTGTTGGTAACAGTCTGTGTAGCGAGTTCAATGGTTTTTTGCCATCTCAAAAACTGCCCAACGCGCCTAAAGAAGTTTTCACTTCAAACAAATTCAACCGAATTGATAACCTCCTCCTTTTTATGAAGTCGGTTAATAAACATATTATCAACAGGCTGTTTATAAAAAAAATCCGCTTCAAAACATCCCAAGAATTGATACCTTTTCAACTAGTAATCCTTTCTTATGCTCACAATTTAAGAAAATAAGTACCTAAGCTCCGGAATCCGACACTTGGGCCATTTGTCCACTCCATGATGGATGATGACGTATTGATGACGTAAAAGGACCAGCCTATGTAGTCTGAAACTCCTTTCATGAGGTCCTGTAAATAGCTTTTAGGGAGTTGGTAAATAAAAGTATAAAGGAGATCACAAATTTTGTTCGGCGACTTGGTATAAAAAATAAAAAGGCGGTGGCCAGGAATGTTACATTTTATTTGAATGATCGCAGTAGTAGAAACATTTATTTGTATGACGTCAACGCTGTAATGAATTTGAAAACAAACGATCTTATCTTTCGATCCGCCTCCAAATATATATAACATATCTCCGAATCGAAATTGTTCTCGACTTGGACGCCTTAGTAAAAAATAATGCGCTATATGGTGTACTTTAAAAATATGTAATTACTAGCTGCCCGGCGCGACTTCATCTGCGATCCAGGATGAAAAGTATCCTATGCCCTTCTCTAAGTCACGATCTACCCATGTGCCAAATTTCATCCAAATCCGTTCAGCCGTTTTAGCGTGAAAGCGTAACAAACAAAATTACTTTTGCATTTATATTCAGAATTAAATATATAATGTGACAAAGTTCAATAGATACGTGGCGCCATCTATTATCATAATCACGTAATTGTTGTTTTTCTCGGGAACAGCACTTTTTTCGGGATGAAAGGTACCCTATGTGCGTTTCTGTACACCTGACAACGTCAGGATGATCGGTTCAGTAGTTTAGGCGAGAAAAGGTAACAAACAAACTTATTTTCGCATTTATAAAATTTATATAGTTACGATGGCCGCCAAAAAAAATATAATAATAATAATAATATTCCACAACTATCACACAACGCCATCTAGTCCCAAGCTAAGCAGAGCTTGTGTTATGGGTACTAGACAACTGATAAACATACTTATATATTTCTAAATACATACATATTATAGATAAATTACAACCAGACACAGAACAAATGATCGTGCTCATCACACAAACATTTGTCCTGGGTGGGAATCGAACCCACGACCTCCGGCATAGCAGTCAGGGTCACTAACCACTAGACCATCAGGCCTGTCTAATATAATAAAGGAATATGTCTCAGAATGGGTGATGTCCTTTACGTGGGTTTATTTTTTGATCGTTTGAGTCGTAGGGTGATTAATGTTGATGTAATTTTGTACACAACAGTACTTCTCTACCTATAAGTAGCATACCTATATGTATAGAAAATAGCGTTTCGTGTCCGACAACGTTGTTCTTCTGAACTACGCAACCGATAGGCATATAGTATATCTAAACAAATATTATAAAGAGAAAATATTTGTTTATTTTTTATTGATTTTGATGAAATTTTAACTGAATTAGAACATAGGATATTTTTATCCCGATTGTACTTTCCCGTGGGATAATATCCGACCTCCAAGCGGGCTAAACCGCCGGCAAAAGCTAGTATAAAATAAATAAATAAATTTAACTTTTTTTTTTAATTTAACTTTTTTTTTTCAAAAATATAATAAATGCTGATTAAAGATTTAATAACTTTGTTGCCTTATTTATGCTAACGAAATTAATTATAGCTATATTTGATATAATAATTAATAAACTTATGTATCCTGTGTTCGCAATTAAGTTAGTAAAATTAATAAATGAGTATGAGTTTTTGGAAAGTAACTTTATGACCCACTTATAAAGTTCAGTTTCCGTTACAACTTCATTATTTAACTTTTTCAATAGAACGACGCATTTTGAAATTAATTTATATCATTATAAAGTTGATATTCGTTTATGTGGAAATAACGTCAATTGAAAATATGGATATGAATAGACTTTTCATGAAAAGTCGACGTCAATGATCTAATACGTACAAAGAGAATTAAACCAAGGTTATATAATCATTGAATACGTCGTTCCAAGAACTCGTTCCTCATTTATCATTTCAGCCAGAAGTGGACGCTGGGCATATAGGCCTCCCACAAGCATCTCCACTTCGACAGGTTCTTTGCTTCTCGCATCCAACGGCCTTTAAATGGTCGTCGGTCCACCTTGTGGGAGGCCTTCCAACGCTATGTCTTCCGGTACGCGGTCGCCACTCCAGAACCTTTCGGTCGCATCAGCCATCTGTTCTGCGGTGGTTATGGCAAATGGATCATGTAATTTTTGTCTCACAAAGGCAAATTGAATCCAAATAGAAAAAAAGAATAAAGTTAATTTGGACACAATTTATTTATTATCATTATTTATTTGATACTTCAAGCACATAAATGTACAGAGGCGGACTTAGTGCCATAGGCATTTTCTTCCAGTCAACCTTTGTGTGAACCTAGTTCGTGAAACACAAAATACAAAATGCACAAAATAAAAATAATGTTTCAAATAACAATAGTGTGTGCCTCACGGCTGCGCCAAATAGGTTTTTAATGCCAGACAGGTGCTGTCTGACGCTGGTTTTCTAATGAACCCTTAGGCTTAAGTGACGGGGTGCGGCATTACGTTTCGGTATATTTTTATTAATCCGTTAGCTTTTTATGATAAACTGACGTATGATGTATCTTTGTACATAATCAGCCTATAATGTTTCCACTGCTTGGACACAAGCCTTCTCTCTGAGAGCGAGTGGGCCATAAATCTACCACGTGGGCCCAGTGCAGGTTGGTAGATGTCACATGTATTCGAATTTTTGGTTCTAGGACATGCCGGTTTCCTCACGATGTTTTCCTTCGTCGTTTTGAGAGTAGTGGTGATGAAATATTTAAACAAAGTGCCTTCTCGGGTTGGACCCACGACTTACAACAAAGTCGCTTCACTTCTCTCTGCAAGTAAAATGAGAGTTTACCTGATTTTTGTAATAATCAATGTTTATGAGGAACTTTGGCTCTTGAGATGCAAGTATCCTTTTACTTAGTTCAGGAGTCAGCTGTTCAACTTGCCTCTGCCCACTGCTTGTACAATCATGTTTAGTTTATGTCTAATCTTGTGTGTTTTTCTTTGTGCAGACGCCAGCCAGCACATCAAGCTACCCGAAACTGTCAAATTTTCCCAATCAACTTTGAACCTTATGCTTTAGCAATAAAGTTGAAAATCTATTATAGAAATTTGACATTTGTAGTAGGTTGATGTGCTGGCGTCTGTACAATAAACTTATTATTATTTCCTTTATTCGTCTATATACATATAATTTATATTTTTAAATATTAGAATATAAAAAAATATATATAAAAACATTCAAAAATATAAAAAATAGTAGCCCACCGGTATCGGGAACAGGGTCCAAGCTACCGGTGGTCAGGGCTCCAGAGAGAGGAACCTCCTGACAATGCGAGCCGTGTCCAGAAGTACTGCTTTCTGAATCAAGCCCTTGATCCAGCTGGCCAACGAGAGCCTCCTCAGGTGTTGGTCGAGGCTCTTGGCTATCAATCCATTGGCTGTAACGACTATTGGCACAATGATTGCTGAGTCAACATCCCACATGTCGACAACCTCGCGAGCCAAGTCAAGATACTTGATTTGTTTATCTTTCTCGGCTTTCACGAGGTTCTCATCATGCGGGACGGTTATGTCAACAATCATTGCGCGCCGCTCTAATCGATCCATCACCACTATATCAGGCTTATTGGCAACAATAGTCCTGTCAGTGATGATGGATCGATCCCAGTACAATGTGATATTTCCATTTTCGAGAACTGGGTCGGGCACATACCTATAGTACGGCACCTCCGATTCCACAAGGCTGTATTTCAGAGCAAGTTGCTGATGGATTATCCTGGCTACAAGGTTGTGTCTATGCAAGTACTCCCCGTTAGCTAGACGAGAACACCCGGAGATAATATGCCTGATTGATTCTCCCGGCCGGTGGCATGCCCGACAGATGTCAACCGTGCCGTCTTTCACAATAAATCTCCGGTAATTGTTCGTCATCATAACTTCGTCCATAATTGCACAGACAAAACCTTCGGTTTCTCCAAAAAGATCACCGAAACGCAGCCAGGCTACGGACGCTAGTAAATCTACATCGGGTCCATGTAGGGCCCGGAAAAACGTCCGTGAAGCTCCTTACTCTGCCATACCTCCATGCGATCATTAGTGTCAAGCACTACTGGTTTGCGCCAGTTCTCTTTACCTAAGGAGAGCGGGGTGAGGCCATTGTCCACCACGACTACATCTCGGTGCATCCCCACGTCGGTTTCAAGGAAATATTCCCTGAGACTGCATATCTCGCGATTGTGGAGAGTCTTAGCGTTTAAAAACCCTCGACCTCCACACTTTCGCGGAATATACAGCCTCATTACCGATGACCGTGGGTGATGCATTCGATTTGCAGTCAGCAGCGTACGGACCTTCCTATCTAGGGCGTCGAGTTCGGTCTGAGTCCATTTGAGTATGCCAAAAGAGTACATCAAAACCGGCATGACCCAATCGTTGAAGGCACGCACCTTGTTTCCGCCTGAAAGAAGACTATTAAATACTTTTTTCAGGCGACCAAAGAAGCGCTCCTTCAACGATTGCTTCATGTCAGTAACATTGATGCCCAACGCTTCTGACATACCCAAATACTTATAGGTATCGGATGCGGAGAGGGCCCTAAGGTTTGTGGAATCCGAGAGTTGGTTTCCCACGGATTCCACAATCTCCCCTCGCTTAACATGCATGACCGCACATTTGTCCACACCAAATTCCATCCTGATGGCGCTACTAAAAGTTTCAGTAATTTTCAGTAGCTCCATCAGTTGCAAATTGTTGGGGGCAAAGAGTTTTAGGTCATCCATGTAAAGGAGGTGAGATATAACCGGACCACCTCTCCTCAGCCGATAGTCTAGACCTGAATCCTCCAGCAGTGTGCTTAGAGGATTCAAGGCCAAGCAGAACCAAAGCGGACTCAAACTGTCGCCCTGGAATATGCCTCGCTCGATCCTTATCGGCTCGCTATTCCTCTGGATATTTCGACATCCTGGATAGCGAAGGACCGTCCTCCATTGCCCCATACACGACATCAGGAAGGTGCACAGAGTTGTATCTACTTTATACAACTCCAACACCCTCATGAGCCATGTATGTGGCACGGAGTCATAGGCCTTCTTATAATCTATCCAACATGTCGACAGATCCTTTCGGGAACGACGAACCTGTTAGTTAATGGTCATATCAATGAGGAGCAGCTCCTTAGTACCCCGGGACCCATTCTTACATCCATTTTGAGAGACAGACATGATGGACTTGGTGTCTATATGTTTGTTAATTTTAGCTCTCAAAATAGATGTAAGAACTTTATAGACCGTCGGTAGACATATTATTATTATTATTATTAGAGTAAAGATAGCGTAAGTTTTATTACGGTAAATGGTGTTATTCAATGTAAATATTTGTTGCGAAACACAGTTGTGAAAACGGCCGGAGGGTGTTTTCTACACATATTGTTATAGTCTCCCATAAAATGCAGCTTACGAACTTTAAAATAGTTCGCTAACACCATTTACAGATAACGACATCCACGAAGACGCGCCCCACTCTTCTTCCTATTCGTTTTTTGTACATGTGCGTGCAACATTGCGCTAGTGTTTTAGTTTTAATAAGTACTTATTAGTGGGTAATTAGTGTGTATCAAAAAACTAAAACACTAGCGGAATTAACTAGCGATAACCAAGCGATTAGTAAGAAGATTGGGGCGCGTCTTGGTGGATGGCACTATCTATAACTTCCATCCAAATCTAAGACACATTTAACAACCACTACGAAACAATAAAACCATTAAAGGGTGCCCCATTATAGTGTTCCATTTTTTTTGCGGCTAGTATTTCCATGGATTCTCCTAAACGTAACAAAAGAGTCTTTAAAATTAGTTTTATACATAAAACCCAAATTACGTGCCGGTTTTATGTATAAAACTAATTTTAAAGACTTTTCTTGTTACGACACTATTCCTGAGAAGCGACGATATATTATATTCCGCGAAAATCAGTGGCTTAGATGTTTTTTTTCTCAAAATAACTACTTTAGTCGCATGTAAACCCGTCTAGATTGAAAGTTATTGCACTAAATCGAATTAAATTTAGTGAGTAAGTAATAAAGACATGTAGCCAAAGATATGAATCAATGAGATGACCTAGACACAAAAAAAAAAATTGGGACCATTATGAATGAGCCGCCTTGTATTTTCGTTGTCAAACTATTTCAGAAAAGTACACATCTGCGAATAGTTCGTACAGCATCAGTTCTCGGACATCAACTACTTAAAATTCACCAAGAGTTTCCACGTCATAAAGTTTATGAGCAGAATTATTTTGGGCTAGAATAATTTAGATTAAAACGTTGCTCGGTCACAGATTTTAGGCGCTGGCAAAGTTCCAAAGGACCGCAGCGGACAGAAGGACCAAAAATTACATTTTGTCAGTGATTTTTCAACCTTACGGTAAAAAAATTAGGGTGTAATTTTCAGTGAGGTCGTGCGGCAGCTTGTGATGCAGCAATTAAAACTCGGTAGGCTTTAACCCATTCATATATTTTCAAGGTGCGTGTATTAAAAATGTAGGAATTTTCAAGTGTTGTTCGCAAAATGACTGGTTTAAGCGTTTTCTGTATAAATGATTTGCACGTTGCGAAGTGTTTATTTTTCGTTTATGTACGTTTTAATGATTCAGTGGGTATGATTATGTTGGCAGGTACTTTAGTCGCGAATAATTTAAGATATTGTTACGTTGCAATTAATCGCAGGGCTACTCTTAAAATACGATTTTAATTACCTCGGCTGATCTAACACAGTCTTATTTAAAATATGTACCAATCTATGCTTCCTAACTTATATGATAAATGCGAAAGTAAGTTTGTATGTATATTTGTTTGTTTGTTACGTATTCACGTTTAAACGGATGAACGGATTTGGATGGAATTTGGAACCAGGTTAGGACATAGGATACTTGTTATCCCGATATTCCCGTGGGATCGAGACTTTTGCGGGTGAAACCGCGGGTCGCAACTATAAGTGAGAAAGTAACTATGTCTCTCTGTTACCTATTACAAGCCATAACAGTTGAACATAACACTTGTAGACCCTCACCTAGGTTACTCAAACTCAAAGCATTTAAGTATTTCAATTAAACCATTTACAGGCACTTTTGAATTAACAAGAAGTCGGTCAGTCAGAAAATATGAAGCTAGTTGCTCATTCGAAAGCGTAGTAAGTACCTATGGAGAAGAATGGGCAAAACATTCCATGGACACTCTTACAAAAATATTACTTACATCATTGATTTTGAATTTATAATTTATTTTTTGCTTGGCTCCAATGGGAGGGGTCCGTGGCTAAATAATAACAGCCGCACAGGTCGATCGATCAGGTTAAGCTACGCTTGCCGCGGTTGGTCTGTGGATGGGTGACCATCTTTACATACTGAGAACCCTCCGTGCCTCGGAGAGCACGTTAAGCCGTTGGTCCCGGCTGTCATTCCTGGATCTTTGACAGTCGTTAAGGGTAGTCAGAAGCCCGAAAGTCTGACAACCAGTCTTACTAAGGAGTATCGTATTACCCAGTAACTGGGTTGTGGAGGTCAGATAGGCATTCGCTCCATGTAAAATACTGGTATTCAGCTGCATCCGGTTAGACTGGAAGCCGACCCCAACATAGTTGGGAAAAGGCTAGGCAGATGATGATGCTTGGCTCCAATGGGTAGTCTATAGCATTTCTCAATAGTTGTGTTTCAAATCCGACTGATAATTCCAGAGATTAGCACGTTACACGCACAAACAAACAAAAAAAAAAAACTCTTTAGCTTTATTATAAATGTTGTGTAAAGAAAGTTAAAATTAACTCCAATAAATACAAAGTGTTAAAAAATTAACCCGACAAACTTTAAGAGGTGCTTTAGACCATCGAACTGAACAACTTTCACTATGGGACTATCTCTGAAATCACGAAAAAAAAATCAGCTGCTTCATACATTTTGGTCAAGTAGGTATTGAACTTTTCTATTAAACAGCAGAATTTTTTTCGTGATTTCAGAGTTGGTCCCATAGTAAAATTTGTTCAGTTCGATGGTCTAAAGTATCTCTTAAAGTTTGTCAGGTTAATTTTTAAACACCTTATATAAGAAAAAAATGATTTATTTGGAAAAAAAAACCTGTAACAGAATTATGTAGACTACAAAAACAAATGTGTGGATATTATATGTCTGTTTGTTCTGTATTCACTTCTATGAATTTTCGTATCATAATCTGTTACAGAAGTCTACACACATGAGTTTCTACTAAATCCATTGACTGCAAACCCTATTACGTACAAAGTGAAATGAAAATACCAATTCCCAGTATTTGAAATTTCATTTGGTTGTACGTAGGGTTACCATTTAGACATTTGAAAAGTACTGACAAAAAGCCGGACATTTCAATAAAAGTCTGAACATCTTAGTCACAAAATCCAAACATTACCCACTTAGTTACCGTGATGGTAGGCATGGTAGCAGACAATCGCGAGGGGAGGCAGGTTGCAGGGTGCGGGGAATAAAAAAAAAAGTGCGCTGAAAAATATAAAATTAACTATACCAGAATCTAGCTTTAAGTCTGATTATTTTACGTAATACTATTTTTTTTATTTTGAAGAAAATATTTTATGTTTGAACTAGTTCATTTGCAATACAAGATGTATTGTTTGATCTCGTTAAGTTGATTAAGAAGTACCTATATTTTGTTTTTAGATGAATGAGAAGTTAATACATATAATATATAAAGACTTTTTTTATATTACTTATATGTATCAGTTTTATTACTCGTATTCCATCTAAGCCAAAAAATCCGGACAAATTAAAGAGCCGGACAAAGTCCGGACAAAAGTCTAAAAGTCCGGATATGTCCGGAAAAATCTGGACGGATAGTAACACTAGTTGTAGGCAATCAATGTCCATTTTCAGTAACACTAGGGCATAGTAGCACGTTGTTGGATTTTCAACGCTCGGCTCAGCGAAGAGTTGAAAATCTTACATAGCATTATAGCCTCCTCTCTGTGAGACGGAGAAGGCCGTAATCTATGATCCGGGTCCAGGGCGGGTTGGTAGATGTCACATGTCTTCGAACTTTTGGTTCTAGGACATGCCAGCTTCCTCACGATGTTTGCCTTCATCGTTTTGAGAGCAGTGATAATGAAATTATTTACACAAAGTAAAGCGCTAGGTTACGAACAAGCTAAACTATTTTTTAATATTTCTTGGGAAATTTTCACTTGACTTCAGACTTTTTATTTTTCTCTGACATTTTATTATTTTTTTTAAATATTTTTTTTGTAACTGGGTTGTGGGGGTCAGAGAGGCAGTCACTCCATGTAAAATACTGGTATTCAGCTGCATCCGGTTAAACTGAAAGCCGACCCCAACAGAGTTGGGAAAAGGTTGGCAGATGGTGATGATTTTTTATTATTATAAATGCTTAAATTCTGGTCGATGTTCAATTAAAATTACTATCTGTATAAACATTACCCTACAGTGTGGGTGTTTCTGTAAGCCCCTGAAGAGAGGCTTTTGAAATGTTTCTTTAGACATCAGTTTACCGGCCAGCCTTTACAAATGCTAGTTCAGCTAATCACCTTTGTATCTCTTTGCCCGCTTTTGTAACCTAATAATGTTCTAGAAAATTCTAAGGGAATAGATCGGGATAACGTTAATAGATACGTGATCATTAGGTGGCGCATTAATTTTGTGGTAATTAATGCTTTGGTCTTTTGATCCGTATTAACGCGGTGTCCTACGTGGGCGATTCAACGCGAACGTGATCGCGAAGCGAAGCGGCGTGAATGGAAAAAACAAATGATACTCTATTGCCATCGCCTACGTGACCAACCGCACGTGGTTGCGGTGCGAAGCGAAGCGGATGCGATCAGTTGGTTTGATATTTTCGCGCGAACTCTTGCGGTGCGGTGGCTTGTTTTAAATAAATAAAAATATATTAAAGCTAAAATTATAATGTTGTTTAATTAAAATGGGTTGAACCCGTAATTCTTCGTAAAAGTTATGAAATTCCCCATAAATACGTCTGGTTTTAAATTAGTTGCACTTCTCTGTCGTACTCATATTTCTTGAGTACATTGAGTTTATTTGACATTTCAAAAACGAATTTTCCAGTAACAATTGTTTTCGTCCGTTCATGACAAGAGGCGTCTGAAGCGGCGACTTCGCGCGCAAGTAGGACAGAGCCGAAGCGTCGTCGCGTTGAACTCGCGTAAACCGCATCGGATCGCTTCGCGATCGCGTTCGCGGTGAATCGCCCACATAGGACACAGCCTAAATTAGTTTTTCGTAGAATTAATTATTAGGCAACATTTTAGAATTGTAGTTTAAACGAATATACCATGTATCTATACTAATATTATAATAAAGAGGTGGAATGTTTGTATGTCTGTATGTAGAGGTAATCTCCGGGACTACCAATCGGTTTTTTTTTGCATTTGGTAGCCCATTTCTTGAGGAAGGCTATAGGCTATATAACATCACTCTAGGCCCCTAAGGAGCCGAGCAAAACGAAGAAAAGTCAGTAAGAACGCAAAGCGAAAACGAAGTACAGACGCCAGCACATCAAGCTACTACAATCTGTCAAATTTCTTTAATAGATTTTCAACTTTATCCCTAAAGCATAAGGTTCAAAGTTGATTGGGAAAATTTGACAGTTTCGGGTAGCTTGATGTGCAGGCGTCTGTACAAGCGCGGGCAGGCGATGCAATGCGATGGAACAACAAATTTTACGCAGATCGAAGTTGCAGGCAGAAGCTAGTTTATACTATAGTGAATCCAAGTATTAGCCGACTTGATCTTCGTAATCTTTGGATAAGTCTTTTCATGAAATGTTTATTCTTAATTCAAGGAGCAGTGGTGGCCCAGTGGTAACGGCCGCGACTTACGAGTTGTTGGTCGTAGGTTCGAACCCAGACAGGTGCTTTACTTTGTGTAAATTATTCCATCACCACTGCTCTCAAACCGGTGAAGGAAAACATCGTGAGGAAACCGGCATGTCCTAGAACCAATAATTCAAAGACATGTGACATCTACCAACCCGCACTGGGCCCGCGTGGTGGATTACAGTCCACTCCCTCTCACTGAGAGGAGGCCTGTGTCCCAGCAGAGGGAACGTTATAGGCTGATTATGTTATGTTATTCTTAATTCTTGACCTTTGGCAGATTTAAGACAGTCTATAACGATAATATTTTTTATAATACATTAGACAGTTGAGAACTTTAGAAAAGGGCGTGTTACCTAATAACTGAGATATGGAGGTCAGATAGGCAGTCGCTAAATGTAAAATATTGGTATTCAGCTGCATTCGGTCGGACTGGAATCCGACATGATTATTCATAGGTGGAAAATGGTGTAGACGACGAAAAATATATTCATGCCCACTTCACATGTAGTGAGCTACCCTAAAAAAAAATATTTTCCAAAATTTTATTTTACCACTTTGTCGGCGTAATTGATATACACACTCCTACAAAATTACAGCTTTCTATTACTAACGGTCTCTTAGCAAAACCTCGGACAGACAGACAGACGGACATGACGAAACTATAAGGGTTGCTTGTCAAAACTACGGAACCCTAAAAAGGCTAGGCAAGCGATGAATTGAGTACTTGAGAACAGAAGTTTTGACTCCAACCTCACTTTGTGTGAACTTCATGACTTAATAAAAACTTCGATTCTGTGGACCTTTTGGACAATCCCGACACAATTCTCGTGAACCTTTTTGTGAACCATCACTCGATTTGTACCTATTTGACTGTTGTTAAAAAAAAACATATCTGTTTATTTGTTCTGTAAATAATTATAATAACAACAGCAAATTAACATTAAGGTTGAGGCTACAGTAGGTAGCGATTTGCGATGCGACTGGAAGAGCGAAACGAGATAATGGTATGGCTACATTATAAGCGAAAATCCGGCGTATATTCGGCGATGACGTGACTAACTGTAGCTGTGTATCGACACATGCTATCAAATTATCCGTCGCGGATTACTATACGCATAATGTAGTCACACGCATATTTAGTAGCACTATTAAACTAGTCGTGCAAGTGAGAAATTTTCTAATAAATTCGCTTCAATTTCGCTGATATGTTGATGTAGCCGATGCCGTGATTACAGTAATGTTGTTCCTATCGCATAAAGAAATCTAAGATCGCTAGTAATATCTTACGTACGGTGTAGCCATATTATACGTGAGCATTCATTTATTTGTTTTAATCGCTCATGTATCGCAGGTCGCGTCGCGGCCTAATGTAGCCTCAGCCTAACGGAGTCATATTTGAAACAAATGAAATTTTATTTACACAGAACTTTAATAATTAAAATTTTCTGCAATATTTATAATCTCACTTTTGAAAACCGGCCGTTTTATTGATTTGAAAAATTAAATCGATAAACTTGATTTATAACGTACTAACGAATATTGATTCATAATTTCATATTTTTTTAAATTTCATTCAACTATTTTACCGTTAATTTTTTACATGAAGGCCCGGTTACACAAGATAAATCCATTGATAAAGTACAATGTATAGAATACCAACTTCAATAACGTAAATTGTAATCTGTAATCTGAGATTGCATCAAATCCCTAGATATAATATTAACAAATGCAAGCGAGTAGTGATGTAAGTGGGCACTGCTTGTATAATAAACATAGTTTTCTGCTGAGGTTTTCAATAAGATCAATCAGTTAAATCAAAAGCCATCCCCAAAGCGCTGATAAGCTGCAGGTGCTGCAGCACAGCGCATGTGCGTTCCAGATTTACGTAGTAAACAAAGCCTCAAAAATATTACTCGACTACTAAAAATAACCAATTTGGCCACTGCTGGGGGACGTGAAAATTGGGCTAAGTGTCGATCTCATGGGAATATCAGCATAAAAACTATCCTATGTCCTTTTCCGGGACTCAAACTATACTATACTATCTCTATACCTAATTTCATCTAAATTGGTTCAGCGGTAGCGTGAAGGGGTAACAAACTGACAGACAGACACACTTTCGTATTTATAATAATTAGTATGAATTATGTCTCTACCGGCCTATACAATTTTTTTTTTTTTGATAGCCTATTTTGTGTTCCACTGTTGGGCAAAGGCCTCCCCTTTTTTCTTCCAAACCTCCCTGTCTTGTGCGATCTCTGGCCATGTTGGCATATGATTATTAGATCGTCTCACCACCTTCGCCTTGGTCTACCTCGACGGCGATACATAAATTTAAAAAATAAACTCAAAAATGTACTTGTCACGCTACTATAGCACGTAGTCGTACAATCCAGTCGTATTTTATGTCGGCCTGTCAGATATCGTAAAAATTCATGTGCGCTGTAAGCAGTAAAGGGAGAGAACATTGGTACCGCAGGTCTGGAAACGGTACTGAAACGTTTTGGAAACGGTAATTTTGTTTTGGTAACTTAGTTTGATATCTTGAAGAATAAATATGTAGCTCCAAGACACCAAATTATAGTTTTGTCATTCAAATTACATATACATACAAAGTTTCATTTCGATACGACATTAGAAGTAGGTTAAAATTTAGACAACCTTATTGCGAAAAAATTATGTTTGATTTTTTCAAAATATTTTATTTCTTATTTTAAAAATAAGTTTACTTTTCAATCAAAGAAGCAAATATATTGCAGACGATAATAACATTTATGTTTGAGAGTTAAGATTTATAATCAAGTTGCAATGCAATCTCGGCCACTTGAGCGATGCGCTTTTGTTCCTAATCCTCAATCTAGTGCTATTTATTGTTGATCTAAGGATACATATAAGTGTTATAAGTAGACTCCAATGACAAGGGGAAAGGCTAAAACCATCCGTTGTAGTAATAAATAAAAGTCCTCCAGGCGACGACGAGCCTTCGGCGCGGCGTGGAAGATATTATAGTGCACAAAATATATGCGCGCAAACACAGGTGCACACCCTCTTCCCTCACTCTCATAATCCGATGGGACGGCAATCCGACACGACCAGAGAGAGATCAGACGCAGGACTAACGGCTTAACGTATTTATCGGGGGTATCACACCGCCAACTTCCAAACTTACTAAGAAATTCCTAATGGATAAACTCAATAACACTTTGCCCGACCAGGGAATTGAACCCATGACCCACGCTCAGCAGTCGCGCTTGCGACCACGAGACCAACGGGGTAGTTAGTAATACCAGATAAAGAAACAACATCAAACGAATTATAATTTATCTTTTTCTTCACAATAAAATTATTTACATAGTTGGGAAAAGGCTAGGCAGATGATGAATTGTTTAACTTGAAATAACATCAATTTAAAACATAAGATTGAATAGACTTTATCTATGTATGTCTAACCAACACAAGACAAGAAGCATAGAAACTCCGCACCAAACACCTATTTAAGAGTTTCTTAAACACATTTCCAATGTAAATAAAATTCTTCGTTCGGTTATAAACGTATCCACATCGACCCGAAGAAAGTGAAACGGCAACATCGAGGCTTTCGTCAAGTGTCTTATTTGTGTCACAGTTAAACGAGTTTCGTTCCCTTTTTACAGTCTAAAAAAAAAGGAGGTTATCAATTCGATACGTACCTATGTATGTAATATTATTGGAACTGCAAATAATTCACATATGACAATCTATTGGGGTTCGATTCAAATCTGGAGGGTTTCAATTTTGGAGGGTGTGTTCTTTATAAAGAGTAGATATCCACTAAGAAAAGTTTTTTCAAAATTCCACCCCTAAGAGGGTGAAATGGGGTGTTGAATTGTCTGTGAATAATTTCCGACCTCCACGCGGGCTAAGCCACGGGTAAAGGCTAGTTATTGTATAATAATAAAATACCTATCTAATGACGTACGTGGAGTTGTTATTGGTGCCAAGACCAGCTGCCATACATTATTGCCGATACTCCTTTAGTAAAATAATCTCAAAAAACCACTAGAAATGCGAGGTTGCCAGCCCGCGCGGAACGAACGCTCTTAATAAAGTTATAAACAGGGAAGCATCAAAGACCGAGGCAAAATTCAAATTTACAATTTCCTTGAGAATCAATTTCTCTCTTATCGATAAAATAATAACTGATGACAGTTTTCAAGGAGCTTAAAAGGCAAATAAAAGACATATTTAGCAATTTGTGCCTGAAATTGCTCTTAGGAATTGAAGAGTTTAATTGTACTTAGGAGATCTGAGAGGAAATTAGTAACTGGATTAGATAAACAATTGATGGTAATTGAAGAAGATTTTCAGAAGGGCAATTCCCGTAATTTAAAACGTTCAAAATCTAGTCGCAGTCTCATCTCAGCGACAAAAAAATGTTAAAAGCTTTTCAAAATGTAGGGAAGATTTTTTTGACAAATAAAGACCGAGATCACCGTGAACGTTCTTAAAATTACAAGAATGGCCCCTCTGATTTCAGTCTCAATCTGGCAAAAATTGTTCTAATTTCCCTACATTTTTTATACGTTTTTGACATTGATTGTCGCTGAGATGAGATTGCGACTAGATATTGAATGTTTTTAATTACGGGAATTTGCCTTCTGGAGGAGTAACACTTGCGCTACTAATATCGCCCTAACTGTAACGACATAAAGGCGCTGTAAATATCTTTGTTACTACTTATGCGCTATTGACTGTTCCAATATACATAGTTTATTTATTTATTATTATTTATTTTATGTAATACTTCAAGCACATAAATGTACAGAGGCGGACTTCTCTTCTTTCTTATGATTGATTAGCTAGAGGAAGTACCTGCTATTACCACTACTTTTTATAAACGTGATATGCTCACAACTACGCCGTAGCACGTCGTAGCAAATCTGCTACGACGTAGCGTATAAACATTGCGTAGCTATCCTGCAAACATTTTTGCTATGCCACGCCACTGTAATACCATTATCGTTTTAATACGTTACAAATACGATTATGGCGCTACCTCGAAAATAAAAACCGGGTGACTGATCTACTAAGCGAGCGAAAGTGATGCAATTACTTTTGAAACGCAAAAGAAGAGATGGCTATAAATTGCGTGGAATAAAACGACGTATGTGCCAAAACGAATTTATTCCTTTTTTAACAAAATAAATAAATTAAATTTAAAACGACTTTGAGTAAACTGTGATATGATGATTCTCTATGTTTTAAAGTAAATTCCATTGAATAACTCTTAAGCGTTACGCCGTGATGTCGAAAAAAGTAAAAAAATAGATATAACTTTACTTACTTTTCTTTTTTTCTTACTTTTCTTTTTTTCTTTTCTTTTTTTCTTTTTTTTCTTTACTTTTTTTTTACTTTTTTTTTTTTTTAACTTTTTTTTTTTTTTCTTTTTTTAAGTATATTCTCATATTATTTGTGTAGTTTTATTTAGTGAATTGTTTTTAGTTTTTATGTATTTTTTTTTTGTCTCCTTTACTCTTTTACACGCTGTCTACATCTCTTTATTTCTTGTCCTATCGCAGGTATGCTGGAAGAGATTTCTTATGAAATAAGCATCACCTTTGTACCTATTTTTCTGTTCTGTTCTTTCTTGTCTGTTTATATATGTGTGTACATAAATAGTAAAATAAATAAATAAATAAACTTTGCAATTTTTTTGGATCAAGAAAAATTCTTTTAATCGTGTACTCCTTTTACATGATTCTAGACCAAAGAGTCAAAAAAAATATACCAAAATGTTAAATCCCTATACTACATACTTAACAAGTTACACAAAAATAGAAAAACCACACTTTTTCAATATATCATCATGCGTTCACGGCTTTACTATACAGACAACGTACGCTACGTCATACTTCTTTTGCTTATAGGCTTTTGTTTTAATCTGCAACGAACAAAAATAAATCCAAACAAAAACTGCAAATAAAAAAAAATACATTATTTTTATTCCCAAAAGACTTAAAAAGGTAAACGTTCGATACAAACAGGTGACAACACGAAACGGCTAATACCTTAAACCCCTCAGAGGGTGATAAAAATAAGGTTTAAATTGATAAATCAGACCGGCCTAATTCCAACATGAAATTTTTGGAGAAATAATTTGAAAGATTTACGTGATAAAATCTTTTTCTTACACTTTCCACTGTCGTGACAAATCTCACCTTTTTCCTTGGATTGTCGTGGATTAGGTGTGACTTTCATCTGAGTCCCTTCAGTGAAGCCTATTCAGGGAAAATAAATTCAGATTTTGAAATTATTTCGGATGAAAGTTATTGTTGGGTTGTTTGCAGCAGTAGGTTCTGTTTAAGCACATTTAACGTCCATTCTTTGAGAACTTCAAGATTTTATTGTTTTTTTTTTTGTGAGCAGTGGAGGCCCAGTGGCATCGGCCCTGACTTACGAGTTGTAGGTCGTGAGTGCGAACCCATTCAGGCACTTTATGTATTTAATTTCATCACCACTGCTCTCAAAACGGTGAAGGAAAACATCTTGAAGAAACCGGCATATCCTAGAACCAAAAAATCGAAGACATGTGCCTTCCACCAACCCGTACTGGGCCAGCATGGTGGGTTCTCACTCCTGTCACATAGAGGATGTGTTTCATCTGTGGAAATATATTACTTGGCTGATTATGCCTTAATCTATCGTGCATAATGTTGGTATGACTAACTTAAGTAGGTAGACAGATTAAATTTGATTTAATTTAATTATTTAAGTCAGCTATAACAGTGATCCATATTTATGTTCTGTGTTTATGTTAGTTGTTGTAATAAAAAATTGTGTTAGTAACAAAGGATTAAAATACATACCACAATAATAAAATAATTGAAGTACTTACATAAACAAATTGTACAATTAATGCGTAAGTTAAATCTTTAAATTCATTAAAATTATTTACATCTTTAAATTAATTAAAATCAAAATCAAGAAATCCATTGAGATATAATGAATGATGTAAAATCATACAGTAAACTAATAAAAAGACAAAGAGCGTGAAAAATGTAAAATAGTTTTTAAAATTTTGTTATTTGGTAAACAGTTCAACGATCTAGCCGAAGCAAAACTGCACAAACGATATATTTAAGAACTGCATATCAAAGTTATTCTCTCCTTGGAATATAATAAATGAATAGATATAGATACGTTACCCCGGGACCGATTGCTGTCAATGGCGGTGCTCTCAAGGCTGTTCAAGAATACGTTTACCTCGGGCAAACTCTGAAGTTTGGTAGGAACAACTTTGAGATGGGAGGCTAACAGAAGAATGCAGCCAGGGCTGGGGAGCATTTGGGAAGCTTCGTAGAGCCTTCTCGTCGCGTATTCCACAGAGCCTAAAGACCTTAGTCTTCAATCAGTGCGTCCTGCCAGTTCATCATCTGCCTAGCCTTTTCCCAACTATGTTGGGGTCGGCTTCCAGTCTAACCGGATGCAGCTGAATACCAGTATTTTATATGGAGCGACTGCCTATCTGACCTCCACAACCCAGTTACTGGGTAATACGATACCCCTTGGTAAGACTGGTTGTCAGACTTTCGGTATTCTGACTACCCGTAACGACTGTTAAAGATCCACGAATGACAGCCGGGACCAACGGCTTAACGTGCTTTCCGAGGCACGGAGGGGTCTCAGTATGTAAAGATGGTCACCCATCCACAGACCAACCGCGGTAAGCGTAGCTTAACCTGATCGATCGACCTGTGCGGCTGTTATTATTTAGCCATGGACCTCTTAAATGCGTCCTGCCGGTTATGACATACTAAAACAAAAATTGACCATTAAAAACGATTTATTCCGTTCTGATCCCCTGAACCCTCATCCACCCCCCCCCCCCTGGATCCCCTGCTAGTTCTTACCTAGTAACCTACATTTTAAATTTTGGTGCTCTCCTGGAAAATTATGTTTGATATGGGGGAGCCGAAATTGGAGGGGCTTGTGGCTAAGTAATTTCAGCCGCACGGGTCGATCGATCAGGTTAAGCTACGCTTGCCGCGGTTGGTCCGTGGATGGGTGACCATCTTTACATACCAAGACCCCTCCGTGCCACGGAAAGCATGTTAAGCCGTTGGTCCCGGTTGTCATTCGTGGATCTTTGACAGTCGTTAAGGTGTCGTCAGAAGCCCGAAAATCTGACAACCAGTCTTACCAAGGGGTATCGTATTACCCAGTAACTGGGTTGTGGAGGTCTGATAGGCAGTCGCTCCATGTAAAATACTGATATTCAGCTGCATCCGGTTAGACTGGAAGCCGACCCCAACATAGTTGGGAAAAGGCTAGGCAGATGATGATGATGGGGGACCCGAAATTATTAGCTTCGTCGAACTTCGCATTCACAGAATCAATAACCCTACCGCTGGCAAGAAGGATATATCTCCCGGAACCACTTACCCTACAAGTATCTTAAATAATAATTATCTACCTAACTCGGATAGCAAGGTGTGACATCTGGTGACCCACCAACTATCGGCTGGAGACACAAACTTATAAATAAGACTAATTGATTCCAAACTTCGTGAGGAAGGATCTTTGATGTCAAATATTTAAGGCGACCCCGACATATTTCGGGGACTGAGGTCAGGATGTTTATTAATTTTCGATTTAGGGGTGACATAGTTTTGATAGTTTCGTGTGCAAAGGATAGGCTTTAGTAAAGCCGAAAACCGGATAAAAAAACACACACAAAACACAATATAAGATTAAATTTTTATGACCGCTATTAGCCGTATAGTGCCCTTGAAGGTGTTAAGAAAGTCGCCATATAATTTGTGAACCAACCAACGTCTAACCAACGTGTTTACAATGCAGTGTTACTCGATAAAAGTGCATAACAACGCTGCAATAAACAGTGCTACTCCGTCAATCGCAATGTAACACGGTGACACATGTACTAAAATGTACTTGTTTGTGCATTGTGAATAAAAAGACTTAAGACAAGCTAGATCAAGTTATCATGATGAATCCATTCGACATATAATCTAGTCGAGAAATGCCGAAATAAATACAAGAGTAAAGCCTTAAATCTATACTACATCGCCATCGCTTTTCGTGTTCATCTATGTGACCTCTCAGATCATCTAAACTACACAATAGATTTTGATGCGGTTTTCATCATAATTTTTTTTTCTTTTTTAATTATTAGGAACTTTTATACAATTGTATATGCCAGTCCTATCAGACCTTATAACGTAATAGTACTAATTAATAATAAATGAACTTATCGGACCTTATAACGTAAAACGTAATCATACAAACTTAACTAAACTATAAGCAGCTCCGGAGTTAGGTGTCGACAAAATAATTGGAACATACGAACATCGATCATATTATTCATCATCATTTAGAACATTTGGTGGCCCAATGGTAACGGCCACGACTTACGAATTGTAAGCCGTGGGTTTGAACTTCGTTTTACTTTGTATAAAATATTTCATCACCACTGCTCTCAAAACGATGAAGAAAAACATCGTGAAGAAACCGGAAAATATTCGAAGACATGTAACATCTACCAACCCGCACTGGACCCGCGTGATGGATTACGGCCCACTCCCTCTGGCAGAGTGGAGGCTTGTGTCCCAACAGTGGGAACAAAATAGGCCGATTATGATTCCTGAAGGTTTATTTGTATAAAAAATTCATATTTAACTAAGGCCTGATTTTTCCAACGCCAGATAATTTTATCGGAGGAATAATTTTGAATTTTGACAGTTCTTCCATACAAAAACTGTAAGACGTCAATTTTATTCCACGAATAAAAATTAAATGTCGATTGAAAAATCAGCCCTTAGGTAGGTACAACACAACTATCTCTATGTTTGAAAATATCGCCATTGCATTCTTAGACAATCAAAATCAATCAACTCACTGCTGGTCTGGCCTCTCTCAGTCTGCGCCACAACACCCTGACTTCCACCTTCCGCATCCAGTTTTTCCCAGCCATTTTCTTAAGGTCGTCGGTCAATCTAGCTGGGGGGCGCCAGTTCAGTTTGTTTACTCTGCAAGCTATGTCGGTAACCCCGGTTCTTTTCCGGATAATTTAATTACTGATTTTATCCTTCAAATAAAATTGTTAAAAGATATTCTTAGACGCTTAGCTCAAAATATACTACTAGTCTAAATATTACCAAAATTTATTCATGAAACAGTTAATCTTCATTTAAAAGGTTCGCCGATAATGAAACAGTCAGTCTCGACAAATTCTAAAAAGGTCTGAAAAAATTCCAAAGTTTTGAAGTTTAGTCATTTATAGAAGTGTATTTCTGTCTATTCGGTTTAGATAAAGAGTTACCTTTTGGAGATTTTAAGGGTAACTTGCTTCGTAAGCACGATTTTGTAAGTTCACATCTTGGCAAGTACTTAAGAGCGACGTGCAGCATTTCATACAAACTTTCAAACCCTTGTTTTTCGAAATGAATGAACCGATTTTAATGAAACTTCGTACGCATAAGCAGGAAAAAAAGGTCTGAAAAGTCAGTTAAGAACATTTTCGAAAAATAGTGTTACAGCCAAATTAGACCGATTTAAAATTTTCCATAGAAACAGATTTCTAATTATCCAGTTATCTTTTTTTAAATAATACATTTTAAAAATGTTCTTAATAACTTTTTAGACCTTTGTATCCTGCTTATGCGTACGAAGTTTCAATAAAATATAACTCTTAAATTGGAGCCGTCACCACTGAGCCACAACTACTATCGTAATAGTGTTTATTGTTAGTTTCATTTCATTTTAGGTTTTTGAAAAAAAAAAACAGATTTCTGTGCTATGGGTTTCTAATCCATTCGCCTTTTGTACCCTGTTTTTGTGTGTGTGTAAAAACTCAGCCGGTATACCACAACATTCCTTTAGAATAGAAGATTAATTTAGTAGTATTGTAATTAGAAAAGCCAATATTCTACAGTACAAACTTTTATTACAAAACGTGCTCATCCGCAAACCGATATTACTCTTCCAAACTTTTACCTCAACGTCGAACCGAAATAAACGGAACCAATAAAACCGTAAAGTCTCCAATAAAAACCGGACAGCAGCCGTCTAAAAAAACCGCGAAAAAACCAGCCTACACAAAATACAACCCGAGCGTTTTGCCCGGTCCAAAAGATATCTTAACCGGTTCAACGCTTGTCGATATCCGGATTATCCGAATTTAAGGGTTGACACTAACAAGGGTTAGATTTTCTACGCCGTCAAGGGTGGAAATGGCTAAGGGTTAATTGGACACATTCACTCAATATTCCAGACGTAGCACTGGACGGTTAATGGAGTTTCAGGTCTCGATAACCGGACGATATATCCGGATTTTTGGACCGTGTTAAGATAGGTTTTGGGTAAAGAATTTGGTGGGTAAAGTGCAGTATTAAGGTGCTACCCAAACGTAGGTCACCGTAAAACGACATCATTCATGTTGAAAATAGGAATTGTTTTTTTTTTTTTAATAAAATAAAGCAATGTTTTTGTCTCACAGTTAGCCTCATTTGCATTGGTATTTACAAGCCAGAAAAAAAACTGAGTATGTTGTCAAAAAATGTTCAAAGAAAAGACAAAACAAAATAGTATCATGATAAACGCATTTGTCAAAAATCGTGTTCAACACAGAACTTGAGGAGCTCAACGATTCGACGAACAATACCTAAGAAAGGACATTTTGGTAGGCCGCGTAAATTACTCAAACTGCCAGATCATGATTAAGACTAACTAAGAAGGAAAATAGAAAAAATAAATGACCCATGTATATAGTCCTCACATTCACAATAATTAAATAAAAAAAAATACTTTACAACGTAAATATTCATGTCATTGTATATATAAAATTCATCAATGTCAATGTGTATATAAAAATATTACTGTAGTAATTGCTGAAATGTGATTCATTATGTATTTTTGTTAAAATTTCAATTTCATAACTACATACTCACCTACCCACATTCCAAACAAGAAACAAAAGACAACCATCCAAACAAATTCAAAACAAATAAATGTTGTAGTGACAAAATTTTACTGAACCCGATATTACCGCTTTTATCTGACGCAAACTAGTTCCAACTGGTATGTTTGCGTAATATTCGTAACGGGGTTAGTGAAAACTTTTCCGGTTACCCGGTTACCGGATTATTGGTATTGGATAAAGGTCGGTTATAGTGTTTGATATCCGATTCGGGTGATTTGTCGTACGATGCGCAATAATGTTATTTTTTTTTGCTTACGAGGTGTGTTGTAATATTATTGTGATTTTTCAATCCTTGTCGGAAGGATATAATTTCATTTTAGTTTTTCATTGATCAAAGATAATTATTATATTGAAGTGTGAAGATGGATTGATAGGCAAATTAATTCTATTGAGTAGGTTTTCGACTAATTGCTGTAGTGTTTTTTGTAGTCTTTCGAAGTTTGTTTTAATAGGTTTTGATTCAATGTATATTCAACAGTAACTCAACAGTAATACTGTTGTACACTGTCAGGGCACTCCTTCCGCTCTACTCGCTAGGTGTAATCAGGGTATTACCGATTTTAAGCAAGCGAGTGCGTGAGTGTCTTGCGCGACGGTGGACAATGGTATAGCGCGTGGGCACGCGTCCCTGCAACGAAACCGAATGGAGCGTTCGGCGCGTCGGAGACAGCCGATGATACACGATCTCGCTTCGTCGTGTGGCGGAGCCGCTATAAAATAAATAAAATGTATTAAATCCGAATTTGTTGTACCAGTGTGACCACAATTTATTCGAAATATTACGTTTAAATATATCATTCTTCCAATTCATTAACGATGTGTTTTACAACAATTCCGGTTAACCAAATTAATTTATTGGTGGATAAAATTCACACTCTTTCATTTAAGTAAGTAATTAAAGTAATTTAATATTAAATTTGACTGATCCTACAAGGTGAACCGATGACCTTGTGAAGGGCGCAGGAATCCGCTGGATGCGGGAAGTACAGAACCGGTTAAAGTGGCGGTGTTTGGGGTAGGACTATGTTCAGCATTGGATGTCTCTCGGCTGATTTATTTTGTACTAGCAGCGCCTCGCGATTTCACCCGTGTGAGTGTCGATCCCGTAGGAATATCGGAATAAAAAGTATCCTATGTATTGATCCCGGGTATAATCTATATGTGTGCCCATCCAAATCCGTTTAGCAGTTTTTGCTTGATTGAGTAATAAAAAAAACACGAAAAATAAAATCAGCTGGTTAATACAAAAGTTCAATACATACTTGACCAAAATGCATGAAACAGCTGATTTTTTTTTCGTAATTTCAGAGTTGGTCCCATAGTGAAAGCTGTTCATATTCATGGGTAGAACACCCTGTAAAAAATTGGATGGCGATAAAAAAAATCTTCCCGTATACTTAGTTTAGTGCACTTGAATACACTTACTACATCAAGTCCAAACATGATTATGTTAACACCAAATATTCGAATCATGTTAGTACTTGACCCAATTAAAGTCTTATCAAGCCACGACACCGGGATTAAATCATTGTACAAGGAACACAGCCTAACCGAATCCTAATGACGTGAAACTGCCAATCAGCGTTGGATCATCAATCGAGATGTCAACTGTAGTGACTATTGCATTATCTCTGAAGCACCCGTATTGATCCGTAACCCAACATCGAGTGGAATTGTATAGTCATCGTTATCGCGTTGCCATGGAGAGTACATAGGGTTCACTTTAGAATATAAATAATGTCCTCCAGACTGAATTTCCGCCACGGATACCAATCTCAGCGGGGACCAGCACCCTGATTGTATAACACAAAAAAAAAAAAAAATTTGATAGCCCAATTTTTGAGGAACTTAGGCGATATAACCTCAAGCTAGGAGCCGAGCAAAAAGAAAAAAAGAACAGTCAGAAAGAACGCTAAGTGAGAACGAAGTACTATTACAGAAAGAAAGAAAAATGCGTTTATTGGCATTACAGCAAAATAAATACACCTTAAAACTATAAAAACAAAGATTATAATGCCAAAAGGGCCTCAGCTCAGCATAATGTCAGATGACAACACCAGGTGTATCATCTGACGCTGATTTTCAGCTGCAACCCACGAGTGCCATACGCTGGAATAACAAACACATAGGGAAGTGTGTGTCCGTTAATAATAAATTAAGAGAATCGATTAAATGTGATATTACAAAAAAGCTCATACAAAATCAAATAAAATGTTGTGACATACATGTGTGTGAGGGTGTGTGTGTTGTATTGTGATTAACAACACACAGGCAGGCGATGCGGCGGAGTGGGTCGGGGAACAACAAATTTCACTATGAAGCTACGCTTTATACATTGATATAAGCGAGGGGTTAGTCAGACAACTTTATTTCGGACAGATATTCTGTGTAGATGAGAACGGGTAGTCTGCGGTTTAATATTAGAATCTGATACAATACATTCAAGTACCTACATAACGAATACAGCGTGTATCAAAAATGAGTGGTCATATTTAAGGGTGTGGTACAGACCATCAAAGTGAACAAGTTTCTCTATGGGACCAACATCGTAATTGAGGAGCGTTTTTACAAAACGATACATCGTAAAATAATATTTTTTTCAATAATGTATTTATTTTTTATTTTTAAGGGTTTAGATAGGGTATATTAAATTACCGATTAATTGAAAAAAATATTATTTTACGATGTATCGTTTTGTAAAAACGCTCCTCAATTGTATTCGTGAAAAAGTAATAAACTGTCCCAATACAAAACTTCAATACTTACTCGACCAAAATGTATAGAATAGCTAATCATTATTATTTTTTCAAAATCTGTATTAACATTAACTTACATAAAGTCGGCAGTTGTTCTCGTCTAACAATGGATTACAAATTTTGAATTTTGAAAATGAATGTGCAAAAAATTTAGGCAATTTGTCTATGCTAAGTAAACAAACTATAATAAATATACAATTTTCGGAAATGTGAAGTTTGTTACAAACATATCTATGGACATATTGACAGATAATGTTTTTCTAGAACTCTTTTAAGTTGTTCCTTAGGGTCTAAACAGACGGACTGCATTTCAGCTGCAAAATCGCAGTTTGGATGCAGTTGACTTAACTGCTTCGAAACCTAGATATGTCAACTGCATATAAACTGCGATGTTGCAGCTGGCATGCAGTCCAAATTTAGTCCGTCTGTTTAGACCCTTAGATTTGACACGCGAGATCAGTTTTGGTGGTAGTTCATTTATTAACATTGTTACTACATAGCTTCTTGTGCGCTTACCGCTTTTCGTGAAAACGTGGTCTGTGCCTGTACCACACCCTTAAATATGACCACATCTTTCTAAAACACGCTGTATTTAGCACGTGTCTCCAACAAGTCAATTTTCCCAACTATTTTGGGGTCGGCTTCCAGTTGGGCTATGCGACAGAATGTCAATAATTTACATGAAACGACTGCCGTCTGACCTCTACAAGCCCTATTATAATGATACTGATGTAGGCCCTACTAAATATAGACGTTATCGGAGTTGAATCTACTGTTTATCCGTAATAAAAGTAGTGTTTTTGTATTTTGTTTTTATGTTACCCTGAAGGCCTAAAAAAAGTCGCCTTCTATCAGCAATAGTAATCAATCTGCCGAGCCTTTTTCCAACTATTTTAGGGTCAGATTCCAGTGTGACTGGATGCATCTGAATACCGGTATTTTACATTGAGCAACTGCCTATCTGACCTCCACAACGCAATTGCTGTGTAACACGATACCCTTGATAAGACTAGTTATCGGACTTTTGGGCCCCAAGCACCACTACTTTGACTGGTTCTCTGCTTCCCGCATTCAGCTGATTCCTCCGTCTACTCATTAACACAACAAAAAATAACATACCTAACAAGTTTACCAATAGAACAAGTACATAACATTTCACAGTTGAACATTACACCTTAAATATTTGGACCTTCGAGCCGGATCCGAACCAGCGACTTATGAACATAACATGTTACATGAGATTAAAATATAACAGGCAAAATATGGGTGACTATTGTTATTAACACCTCTGCTTACCCCATACAGACGTGATGTCATATTTGTGTTTACTTTCGATGACCCACGGAATGTATTACCAATCTTTTCACCGACTTTCTCATAGGTAAAATTACACGACACCCTTTGCACGACAACATCCTTGTGCCACAAAGGCTGAAAAGCCGAAACAGTTTTTTAAAGTGTGTCATCCCTCTCACTGGCAAACGACCAAAAGAAAGACTGAAGCTTTGGCGAGACAGTGCTTCCTTACCCAAACTATTCGTTCCATTCGCTGAAGACCTCCCAATTCGACATGAGTTGCCTTAGGTAACCTGGAAGTCTCTAAACAGACTCCGGACCGAGGTTGGCTGAAGCAAGAAACACCTGTTCAGGTGGAGATTCATAGACGACTCCGCCTTGGAGTGTAAATGTGGTGCTATTCCATAAAAGATAGGATACTTAATATCATGTCCTGTGTATCCTGTCACCTGCACGTTACAGGAACTGACCATTGTGATAGCGCCAAACATGTAACCGAATTCTGGGCCGATTCCACTTAGATTGCCATCGACTCGTTAAGAAGATGAAGATAGATATCATATTAGCTATCATGAAAAAGAAAGTAAGCAAATATTGTAATATTTGCTTACACAGACATTATGGTAACTAATTAAAGCCAACAACTTTACATTAAACACCACAAAACATGTTAATTATGCATTTATTTGTATTAATAACAGAATGAAACGTTAATTAATTGAAAGAACTTAAATAGTTTAGTAAACATGCTTGATAGACAAATAGGCGGTTGTGGTTTCGGTTCAAGTGATTAGAATTCAGCGATTTAAAATAGGGCCGGCTTTGATGGCTGAAAAATAAATTAACACGCAATACATAAAACAATAAAACATATACACGTAATATATAAATACATGCACACACACGCCCTTTTTTTTTGGATGGGAAATCATCTAATGACTACTCTCGCTCTGGGTGGAGCGGAAGGGAGTGTCAGACTCTTACTGACTAAAACCCACCCATGTTCCTTCCTTAGCCCTTTATGTTCCGGGACAGCGGTAACCCTTTCGGACGATCCCACTACCCAGGCAGGCTTCGGCCCTGGCGGGCCCCTTCCTTTATGCTGACATCTCTTTGAGGCGTGCGTGGAACACATACGCATTTAATGTTCCCACTGCAGGGTCACAGGCCTCCTCTCTTAAGAGGGAGTGGGCTGTAATCCACCACGCGGGCCCAGTGCGGGTTGTTTCTCTACATGTGACATCCACCAATTCAAAACAAATAATAAAGTGGATTACAGTCAACTCCCTCTTGAAGAGAAGAGGCCTGTGTCCCAGCAGTGCATTATAGCTAAATATGACCAATTTAAGTTTCAGATTGGCAGTTTAAACGCTTTTTCCTCTCCCTTAGCCCCATCGATTGAAACTTTTAATTGTGTTTACAGAATCAGTGTTGACAATAAGGATTATAACAGTCGCCAGCCGACGATGAGGGGCTTCTGTTCACATAAATTTTGTAGCAAATGGGAATATTCCATAGACGTTAAATTGATCAGAATAAATACCTCCTATTACATACCTAGTAATTAATCTGCCAATCTGCCTATCCTTTTTCAAACTATGTTGGTGTCGGCTTCCAGTATAACCGGATGTAGCTGAGTCCCAGTATTTTACATGGAGAGACTGCCTATCTGACCTCCACAGCCCAGTAACTGAGTAATACGATATTCCTTGGTAAGACTGGTTGTCAGACTTTCGGGCTTCATCGTTTCGAGAGCTGTGGTGATGAAATTAAATACACAAAGTGCCTGCCGGGGTTCGAACGCACGATCTTCAACTCGTAAGTCGGGAACGATACCACTGGGCCTACCTCATAAAAAATATCCATCTCAAATACAACTCAGAATTGTATTATTCCTCGCCACCATTAAACCTCGTAGCAACTACAGAGCAATCCATTCGAAACATTAATTTTGGGCTTGAATTATTTAAATTTAAATCCACTTTAAGTTTTAATCATTTCTTATCAGGAAAGCAATTTAAACTTCGGCGCAGTCTTGGGTAACGATCAGTACCTTCTGATAAAGCCGTGTATGCTTTACGCTTATAAATTGGCTGGGATAGTCAGAGAGATATGTTGTGCCTTGGATTTTCTGATGATGTTTATTTTACAGTTGGTTGATATTTTCTTTGTTGTCTGTGCTTAGATGTATTATTTATCCTACTGTTTACTTAATCACACTCACACTAATATTATAAAGGCGAAAGTTTGTGAGTTTGTTTGTATGTTTGTTACTCTTTCAGGCAAAAACTGCTAAACGGATTTGAATGAACTTAGGCACACAGATAACCACGATTATCACATATGATACTTTTTATCCCGATATTCCCACGGGATCGATACTTATGCGGGTAAAACCGCGGGGTGCAGCTAGTAATATTATAAACACGAAAGTTTGTGAAGATGGATGGATGTTTATTACTCTTTCACGCAAAAACTACCAAACATATTTTAATTAGGTAACTTTACAATAATATAGCTTATACATCAGAATAACACATAGAATACTCTTTATCCCTATATTTCCGATCGACGTAAATGTATATTCTCCCAAAAATGAGTTAAATATGACAAAGCACTTAGAAAGCGTATTTACGTTAGGGAAGCAAAGACTTCAAAAAAAAATTAGCAGTTACGTCGATGTTTCTCCAAATGAGCGATATTGTTTCTTTCATCTAAGCACTTATCAACATACCTAATTCTACTGCCCGATAATACCCCTTTTATTGTGGATGGGAAATATACAAGCCAAAAAAAAAAAAAAAGAGGGTTGTTATCGGGAGGGATTACTTACAAGGGACTTAAACACCTGCCTATTTGACAGGCCTGATGGTCTAGTGGTTAGTGACCCTGACTGCTATGCCGGAGGTCGTGGGTTCGATTCCCACCCAGGACAAATGTTTGTGTGATGAGCACGATCATTTGTTCTGTGTCTGGTTGTAATTTATCTATAATATGTATGTATTTAGAAATATATAAGTATGTTTATCAGTTGTCTAGTACCCATAACACAAGCTCTGCTTAGCTTGGGACTAGATGGCGTTGTGTGATAGTTGTGGAATATTATTATTATTATTTCCTTTATTCGTCTATATACATATAATTTATTTCATCAGGAAATGCAGGCGTGAAGTTAGTTATGTATTTTTTTTAAATAATTTATTTATTTATCTACTTACATCTAGTGTTAAAGGATAACCCCATTGCGATAAATGCGCTTTTTTGCCGTTAGTGTCCCACTGCCGGGCAAAGGCCTCCTTGTACTCTTTCCACCTCTCTCTGTCCAGAGCTGCCAAGAACCAATCTTTATCAAAGGAGGCCAGCTCATCCCGCCATCTCCGTCTGGGCCTGCTGCGATGTCGTTTGCCACTAAGCGGGAGCCACTGGATAAAAGCGCTTATACTAACTTAATATAATATATTATACTAATTCTAAACAATGAATTCCTTATGAATTCACTCAGAAATGTAGTGCTGATCTGTCTATCAGACAAACCCCTGGACAGCCAATTTCGTCCAGGCCAAAATTGATTGATTGATTGATCTTTTGGACCACGCGCCACGATACTATATCGTAGCCAAAAAATACAAAAAAAAATCACAACAGAAAATGACAGCTATTTAAACATAACAGAAACCAAACATTCCTCTCTACACACAAAACATCGAAACTGCAAACTCCGAGCATTTTAAGTACCTCATTACTGTTTCCAAGTATTTCTCCTCACAAATACCTACATTGACTTAAGACTTCGTAAGTCACGATACTGCATTCAAAACTTAGTTTATCGGAGATAATCCTTCGGTATTGGAAAACTCAATGGTATACGATGAGTCGTGGAAGAATTTTATTACAAAAGGTTTTTTTTTTTCGTAAGAATCGGAATCGTCGAAATGTGGTTTGGATTGTTTGAACTCTTTTATTTTTATTTTTTCCTATTTTGCCGATCTGTTCGAAAGACTTGAAACTAAGTGAGGTTTAAGTGAGCTGTCAACAGTGTCAATACCTACCATCACGTGGAATAACAGCCAATAATATGTATATTCTATAAAATACTCACCAAAAAAATTACGTGAAATGAGCTTGATGTAAGCTGTCGATAGTGCCAGTCTCTGGCATCAGGTAGAAAGCCCTATATTTTCACGGAGAGATTTTAAAGGTACTTAATTTTCATGGAATTGTAAAAGTATAATTGTCCTTCCTGCACGTTGAAACTGAAAGAGCAGTTTGGCGTCATTTTTTATAGATAGATACTTTAAGGGCCGAAGAGTGACACTGCTTCCTCTACCCCGAAAAATATTTAGTTAGAAAAAACTAAAAAACACGCTTTTATCACGCACAAAATTTAAACGAAAACAAACATTACTTACTTGTTTTCGTCTAGTTAGCTCGGAGATTTAGACGAAAACTAAAATTACTTAAAATAAAAACTCTTGTTTATCGATTTTATTCAATTTCGAGCGGCCATTGTTGCCGGTCGGACTTTAGGTTAAAATTGACTTTAATATTTTACTACATTGTTTGTTTGTTACAAGTGAAGCTAATAAAAGCGTGTCATATACTCACGTTTTCTATGGCAATATTCATGCGAGTGAAATCGCTGGGCATAGGTTGTGCCTAAATTCTATATTTTTTTTGCAACAGTATTTCATCTACCACGCCACATAGTGCGAATTCTGATTTAAGGCATGGTACACACAGTGTACAGACGCCAGCACAGCAAGCTACTACAATCTGTCAAATTTCTTTAATAGATTTTCAACTTTATTGCTAAAGTATAAGGTTCAAAGTTGATTGGGAAAATTTTACAGTTTCGGTTAGGTTGATGTGCTGGCGTCTGTACAAACATCGTGTCGCGGGTAGCAATAATAATTTCGAACTTATAACAATAATCCTAAGTCCCTTCACAAGTTTGTTGTTGAAGCGTATTAACGGGGCTAAGCCTAATCAGAGTTGGAACCGGAGTTACGCGTACGTCAAGGAAAAAACTTTCCTTTGTCCTGTATTCGTAACTTTTCTTGTATAACTACATGAAAGATGTTGAAAGTTTTAAGTGATAAATTATGATGAACGATGTTTTATTTCTATAAATAAATTGATTTTGACAAACACGTTTATAAGACAAAAAGAAATAACGTAGGTATTTTAAAACTAGATGAGGTCGATGTGGCCTAACCGACTGCTCAGAAAAAAACTCGGAGGCTCTTTTAAAGTCCTTTTAAAGTAAGACATAATCTTGGTCAGATCATTTGTGGGGCCCTTTTAGATTAGTGTCTGAGATGGTCTTTTGAGGAAAGCTTTGAGTGGACCCGTCCGTGCACGCATTCGTCAGTAATCGTGTTGCTCAACTAAGAGCTAAAGGAACTACACGTTCAATGTTCTCGTGTCCCCAACTACCCGTAAGTGAAAAGCTTTGCCATGGTAGTACCTGCTACCACCATCTTCTTTTTCAATCAGCCCTCTGAAGATCGTGGTCACTGAACTCCTTTAAGCGGACAATCTGCCTCCATGGAATCCGGTCCAAAGTTACCTTCACCACTTGCTAAAATTTGCTTGAGGATGTAGCTTTTTTACTTGGTCAGACCATCGTGTTGGCGACCGGCCTCGTGCTCTCTTTCCTTCGGTATTGCTAACAATTACCAGCTTTTTAAGGCTGCTCTCTCCTTCGAATTATGTGGCCGAAATAGGTCAAAATACGCTGTAAGGTAAGATGTAGACAATCGGACTACCACCATACATAAGTTTATACTTATTTCTGCTGCCAAATAGCGTTTTTATGTTCCGATTTCGATGTTCGGAAACTGAACGGAACTTGCTTTTTAAAGTCCAGCGCACATCAACGGACGGCCGGGCAGGGAATTTTTTAATTTACTAACGTAAATTCGTAAGTATCTAATGGAAACTCGATATAGATTTCAAAGTTCAGAGACCGACCACGGAGCATCAAAGGGGATTTCTGTCTGCGGTATTGAAGCGCGCTGGAGTATACAGGGGCGGGATGCGAAGGTATGCGACGGTGTGCGTCGGAGTCTGCTAGCATACGATCGCGGGGGAGAGGGAGTGCAAGCGGGGGTGCATTCCGCATTTCCCCCGTGACCGGGAGTTCTGTAGTACTGGTGGCCCAGTGGTAACGGTCGTGATTTTAGAGTTTTAGGTCGTGGGTTCAAGCAGGCATTTCATTTTGTGTAAATTATTTCATCAACAGTACTCTAAAAAACGGTGAGGGAAATATCGTGAGGAAACCGGCTTCTCCTAGAACAAAAAAATCGAATACATGTGACATATACCAACCCACACTGGGCCCGCGTGGTAGATAACGGCCCACTCCCTCTCAAAGAGAGGAGGCCTTTCCCAGCAGTGGGAATATTATAGGCTGATTATGCTAAACGTAACCAGCTGGCATACCGCAGCATCTCATAGTATGCCGGTGGCTACAGGCGGCATCGCAAATCGTCAGTGTTTGCTGTCCGGCGGCAAATCCTCCTCAATGCTATCCCTCGCCGTCCGCCAGTGTCCGCTGGTCTTAATTCAACACGCTGCATGTTTAATTTAGGTTAAAATTCCTTTCAACTTGAAATCTTCTCATTCTACAAACTCATTTCGCAATAGTTCACTTAACTATACTTATTTCTAATGTACACAAACCAAAGTTTAATTCTCAAGAAACTTCATTTAAGTCGAGCATAAATCGTGCACGCAGCGTCAGTTCAACCACCATAGAGATAGCTACAGAAGATCGGCTCGTTGCAATGAAAACGGGCGCACGCAATCGTCATCATCTGCCTAGCCTTTTCCCAACTATGTTGGGGTCGCCTTCCAGTCTAACCGGATGCAGCTGAATACCAGTATTTTACATGGAGCGACTGCCTATCTGACATCCACAACCCAGTTACTGGGTAATACGATACCCCTTGGTAAGACTAGTTATCATAATTTCGGGCTTCTGACTACCCGTAACGACTGTCAAAGATCCAGGAATGACAGCCGGGACCAATAGCTAAAAAAAATGCCTATGGCATTAAGTCCGCCTCTGTACATTTTTGTGCTTGAAGTATTAAATAAATAAATAGCTCAACGTGCTTTCCGAGGCACGTCGGGGTCTCGGTATGTAAAGATGGTCACCAATCCACAGAACAACCGCAGCAAGCGTAGCCTAATCGATCGACCTGTGCGGCTGTTATTAATCAGCCTATAATATTACCACTGCTGCTCTTCGAGACGGAGTGGGCTATAATCTACCACGCGGCCCCAGTGCGGGTTGGTAGATGTCACATGTCTTCGAATTTTTGGTTTTAGGACATGCCGGTTTCCGCACAATGTTTTCCTTCATCGTTTTGAGAGCTCTGGTGAAATTATTTACACAAAGTAAAGCGAGTGCCTGGATTCGAACCCACGACCTAAAACTCGTAAGTCGTGAAAATGTACAGATGCCAGGACATCAAGCTACCCGAAACTGTCAAATAAAAAAGAAAAGATTCCGGTTGATAGTGTGTTACGCAATTAGGGTGGCGGTCGTAAGTGCGCTTGCACTCGCTGTACGTGAAACGTGTCTAGGTATGTGTGCGTGCGTTTACGCTCGTTGTATGGATCGAACCTTCTGTACCTGTCCGTTTTGTTATTGAACTTCGTGTAACAGCCTCTTAGCTGCCACTATAATTCAATTAAACCAAAACTTTGGAAGCTGTTATTTATACAATGAAGCAATAAAATAATTAATTCAGTATACATTGTTCACCTTATAATAATTCTTTTGGTCTAGCTGTGTTAATTTTGTGTATTTATAAGCTTTACTGGAATATAATTATTTAATTTAAATTGTATCATTTAAATTAAATATTTTTTAAATGTGAAAGGGTTTTGAGTTAATTATTGTATTTTTAGAGTTCCGTACGTCAAAAGGAAAAACGGAACCCTTATAAGATCCTTTCCGTTGTCCGTCTGTCTGTCCGTCAGTCAAGACCCTTTTTCTCAGATACGCATGGACTTATCAAGTTTAAATTACAAATACTCAGGGTTGCAATCCCTTGAAGCAGTAAAAAAATCAAACTTTTAGAAGTTTTAGAAACGCCCGTATCTTTTGATTGCGTTGACTTAGGTCAACGCAATCAAAAGATACGAGCGTTTATGTTCCAAACTCAAAACCTATATACTTCCTGTTGACCTAGAATCATGAAATTTGGCAAGAAGCAATGTAATGTAGCACAAGTAAAGGAAAAAAATCGAAACCCGTAAAGTAGTTGCATTACAAAAAAAAAAAAATTCAAAACTATTTACATGCCTACAAATTTATACGGAGCCCTCGGTGGCCGATTCCGACTCGCACTTGGCCGGTTGTTTTTATTTATTTCGGACCGATGAAAAATAATGAAAGTTTTTAACGCCTCTCAATGTGGAGTCGCCGAAATTACTTTGCATTAGATTTTTCAATAGTTACGTATTTCGTTTAGTTTTTTACCGACTCGACTTCAAAAAAAAGCGGATGCCGATTCAGTGATAGCCATCAGTCGACGCAAAATGAGTTGAGTTATTTTTTAAACTAAATCTAGCAAATTGTGAGTCGAGGGCTAAACCCTCGACTTATTTTAAGCGACTTAAATTACGCTCGTCTGCTCTATGGCTCCGAGGCTATCTGCAGCGTCAAAACCTCTTACATTTGTTAAGGGGATTACAGAACCTAAACGCAAAAACGCAAGTTTTAGAAGCAATAAAAGTAAGTACATATGATCGCTGTAAACAAAATCAGAAAATATATGATATTCCTCAGGATATAATTATGCTAGGTAGATAGTTTGTTGAAAACATAATACATCATGAAGATACCTCTAAAAACTTTTTTTCACAATAAAAACCATACTAATATACATACAATCATGCTGATTTTTTGTCAGATTATTCTACAAACAACATACTAAACCACTAGTGTTTTAATTTTTTTGTCCAAACAATATATTATTTTTTGTAAATAGATAATTGCTTCATATTTTGCAATAAATTACCGGCGTTGTGTCATCGCGCTTCTCTTTATGCAGTCCGACAGTGAGCGCTTTAGGTCATGTAGTCCCCTTAAGAAACAAAAATTGATTACAAAGCTTTCCCAAAGGGTGTTGGCGATTTGTTCGAGTTTAAAATTCCCACGATGTTTCAACACCCCTTTTAATTTTAATTTAATCGGCCCAATCCATCCACGATTGGTGATTTTTTGTTTAATTTAATTTGAATTAAAGATGAAAGCTGACGGGGCTTATAAAATAACTCCGATGTAAATTTTCATATTTCAGCAGAAATTCTGATTTTCAGTTTAACTGTTTGGCATATTTTTTTTTGGAAAATTGTTACTGATTTAAATATGGGTTCTTTGATTTTCAAGCTTAGCAATTTGGTTTTTAATGGGCTTTTTATTTCAGAAGTTATGTTGGTCAAAGTCAAGTTATGAGAGGTCGTTGATTAGAACCCAGAGAGGCGCTTTACCTTGTGTAAATTATTTCATCACAACTGCTCTCAAAACGGTGAAGGAAAACATCGTGAGGAAACGGGTATGTCCTTGAGCCAAAAATTGGAAGGCATGTGACATCCGCCAACCCGCACTGGGTCCGCGTGGCGGATTACAGCCCACTCGAAACCGATCGATGTTCTGTAATAAAATTTAATTTTATTAATAGAAAACAAACAGTTCACTTATCAAATTAAATTTCAGTCGAGAACATCCATCAGTTTCTTACTAAACTTCAACCATATCCGACGATCCTGCATACACATCTCTTTTTTTGACTGTACATTATAGTCAAAGTCTCATCAAGGACCTGTAATGTCATCACCTATTGAGTATAGAGAGCCCATGGTTAGGGTCCACGTCTGACCAAAACAATTACTTCCATGACCTACTAAGATCTAGGAAAAAATCCCAGAGTTTGTAAAGATAGAATACTCTTTATTAAATACACCACAAATGTTACAAATATACACAGTGAGTGGTCTTATCGCTAGAAGCGATCTTTTAAAGATACCTTTGGATGGATTAAGGGAGATAGGAGAGCCAATACTGCAGGTAATCTGTGGTGTACCATTTACGAACAACTTTTACTACGGGATCAATCCTGAAATAGCGAAACAACATCAGTTGCTCTCTACATTTTGATGAGTTATGCGAACATAAATGTAGGGAACAGCTAATTCTTTTTTCGCGATTTCAGGTTTGGTCCCACAGTAAAAGTTGTTGGTAATGACCTCTTCAGATATTTCGAATATGAATAGATAGACAATATACAATAAAAACATACAGACATAAAAATTACTTATCTGTATAAATAAAGAATTCATTGTTGTATAATTGTCGTCTCCACGTTATTACAATATTAATCATAAAACAAGTGCAAAGAACATGAAAATGACTTTTAAGGAGGTTTAAACCTTTTATTAGGTAACATATAAACCTTTTTTGCAGTCGTGGAAAACTTAGGTAGGTACAATTAATTCAGCCGACAGTATATCCCTATGGACTGCGACCAGAGGCCTTCCTATCTGCCAATTTCAACATTACATAACAGAAAATCAATGGCCCGACACATGAAGCATCCCGCCCTTGACCCTCCAACTCTGGCAGGCCTCCAGAATAACTAGGATTAGGAAAAATAATGGTTATTGTTATCTATTTTTATCTAGTTAGCTGGAGGAATTAGGAGGACAGTTTGTTCCGTATGTTGATCAAAGCTGATAATATTTGGGAGAATTTTGTATATATTTTTAGAATGGAAAGTGTTTGTTTGTAAGTCATCTACTGCTGCATAATTAAATTCTTCAGTCGGATTATCATAGGCCGATCCCTTAACTGAGACGTTGCCTGAGGTAGCAGCGCAGTGCGGGAGGGGTGTGGTGACCTGATACGAGAGCTCAGTGATTCGTCAACTTGTGACAACTATCGCCCCTCCCGCACCACGCTGATACCTCAGGCAACGTCACAGTTAAGCGGTTGGCCTATAGTCGATTCGCATGAATTCTCTCTGTGCACTAGGGTCCTTTTTCTATACTTTATGGCATTAAATTTAAAATGTGCCAATTCGTGCGAGTCGTCTATACATAGAAAAAATAATATTATTTAAAAGTGACGATTCGCACTTTTCGGGCGAGTACATTTGTGCGAATCGACTAATAATACCTTCAGTCTAGTAAATTACTTTTACAGAAGATGGTTCTGGATTAAAATCAATAAAAAATAATTAGTAAGTTACAATATAAACCGATTTTTTTCAGTTATTTGCCTACATCACGCCTTTTTCTCCAAAGAGTTAAGCAGAGGTGTACAGACGCCAGCACATCAAGCTCCTACAATCTGTCAAATTTCTATAATAGATTTTCAACTTTATCGCTAAAGCATAAGGTTCAAAGTTGATTGGGAAAATTTGACAGTTGCGGGTAGCTTGATGTGCTGGCGGCGTTTGTACCTTTACTACACCCACAACCCGATTTTATTGTGACGACGGTTATACACTGTTTTATTTTAAAGGGTTTTTTTACGACCTAAGACTAATCTTGGAGGTTTAATTATGTTAAGCGATGTGTATATAATGAAGTTTTAATGTCTTGTCTAGGTTCATTAATAAACTTTCGTTGAGTACTCACGACTCATATAGAAAAAAATCCCGATATTTCAGCAAGTAAACCCGGCTTACGAAACTAGTATAATATAAACGGCAGCTGAGACCCTATTTGCTAGTCGCCCATCACATTTCTGCTGTATCATCGTACCATACAAGTTACAAAACGGATAGCGGGTTCTGCCAAAGAAAAAGGAATCTTATTCTCGTAGAAGCGAAACTCATGTATATCCTTCTCCCTTCATACATCCAAAGCATCAGTGGCGAAGGGTGACTTTATGACAGAGGTAGGTCGGAGCAAAAAAAAAAATTCCAAAAGAAAATTTAAATGATTCATCATTTAAATTTTCTTTTGGAATATGTTCTGAATTTTCGAAGGGAAGCCGGTGCGAATCGAGTTGTATGGTACCTTCGCCACTGATGTATATCCTTCTCCCTTTATACATCCAAAGCCTAGCCTTTTCCCAACTATGTTGGGGTCGGCTTCCAGCCAGACGCAGCTGAATACCAGAATTTTACATGGAGCGATTTCCTATCTGACCTCCAAAACCCAGTAACTGGGTAATACGATACCCGTTGGTAAGATTGGTTAACGTGCTTTCCGAGGCACGGAGGGGTCTTGGTATATAAAGATGGTCACCCATCCACGGACCAACCGTGGCAAGCGTAGCTTAACCCGATCGATCGACCCGTGCGGCTGTTATTACTTAGCCACGAGTCCCTCATATGCCCAGTAACTGTAGGCACTTAAAACGCGTTTGTACCTTCTACAGATTTATATTCTTTGGCTCTACCCTAATAGGTTATCCTCCATGAGTAAGGGATGGGTTCTATAAGGTCATCTTGCATTAGATTTGGGTACGTGGGACCGAGCTTAGCTCTGGCATTTTCGGTTTTGAAATATTTGTTTATATTGCATATAATATTTGTATATAGGTATGTAGGTGCCATCTATACATCTATATGCACACAAATAAATAATATTGAAGTGTCTGTTTGTTATAAATAACCGATTTTTACTAAATGCATATGAAAGTATGTACGATACTTACTTATAACAAAAAAAAAAAAAAATTTTTGTCTGTCTCTCTGTCTATCTGTTTGATCCGGCTAATCTCCGAAACGGCCAAACCGATTATGACGAGACTTTCACTGACAGATAGCTGATGTTATGGAGTACCTATAGACTATTTTTTGTCCCGGTAGCATGTTCCTGTGGGATAATTATCGACATCAACGCGGGCGAAGCTACAGGCAGAAGCTAGTCAATGATAAATAATTATTACCTGCGTTGGGTTACTTTATGTTAGAGGGCTTGTGGCTTAGTTATAACAGCCGTACGAGTCGATCGATCAGGTTAAGCTACACTTGCCGCGGTTGGTCCGTGGATGAGTAACCATCCTCACATACCAAGACCTCTCCGTGGCTCGGAAAGCACGTGAAGCCGTTGGTCCTGGCTGTCATTCGTGGATCTTTAACAGTCGTTACGGGTCGTCAGTAGCACGAAAGTCTGACAACCCGTCTTACGAAGGGGTATCGTATTATACAGTAACTGATTTGTGGAGGTCAGATAGGCAGTCGCTTCATGTAAAATACTGGTATTCAGCTGCATCGATTAGGCGGGAAGCCGACCCTTACATAGTTGGAAAAAGGCTCGGCAGATGATGTACATATTCGTTACTATTTTTTTTTTATCTGAGACGTATTTATTTTATTTAAGTATGCATACACACGTCACGTTGCAATATATAACTGATTTACATCCGTCACCTCACACATCAGGTCCAGTTGAAAACCAGCGTCAGGCACTAGTTGTCTGACATTTTGCTGAACTGGGCCATATGGCGCAGCCGTGAGGCACACCTTCCTGCTAATTTCTTAAATCGGAATTTACACCTTCAATTTGATTTTTTATTTGTTGCTATCTGATGTACACTCAACAAAAGAGATAAGTATGCAGGATCGTCGGATATAGTTGAAGTTTAAGTAAGAAACCGATGGATCTTCTTGAATAAAATTTTATTTTATTAATAGAAAACAAACAGCTCATTTGTTAAATTAAATTTCAGTCAATAATATCCATCGATTTCTTATTAAACTTCAACTATATCCGACGATCCTGCATGCTTATCTCTTTTTTTGACTGTACGTATCTGGCGTACTTTGTCTTTTAGCATAACAGCATTATTCTTTCTTCTTTCTTTCTTTAAATGGAAAAACACAATAACACTATTAAAGGTTCATTAGAAAACCAGCGTAAGACAGCATCTGTCTGGAATTAATGCTGAACTGAACTTTTTTGGCGCAGTACTTTACAATCACTTAAGTTTTACTTTTGTGATTTATATTTTGTGATCCACGAACTGTGTCCAAATAAACTTTATTCTATCTTTCTTTCTTTCTATTTGGTACAGACGCCAGCACATCAACCTACTACAATCTGTCAGATTTCTGTAATAGATTTTCAACTTTATCGCTAAAGCATAAGGTTCAATGTTGATTGGGAAAATTTGACAGTTAGGTGTAGGTTGATGTGCTGGCGTCTGTACAATATTTGCAACCAAACAACTCAGCACTTTTGCTGGCGTGCATTTCCATAAATGCATGTATCGCATTAATTTACTACCAGTCAGTGCGTGTTCGACTATCAATCGCGTAACTTTGTGACAGTTGTGCGCGCGCACAGATAATTAATAACTGGCGGCGGCGCGTGAGTCGTTGCCCGGAACGTTACCACTTCATATTTTTTCATGTTTATTCCAACTTTTTGTAATGTATGTTATTTCATTTCTTTTTTTAATTGTTGTTTTTTATTTGTATCTAATCGTATGCTGCACTGGTTGACGTCATCACGTCATCGCTGGCTGTCTCTGAAAACAAGCGCTGGGGCTCCGTCTCGTTTAGGGTCTTAGCATTATGCTGAGCGATGGCCGTTTTGCGTAGATGTGAAGCATGTTTTCTCCCTAATTGTTATTTTGTTTTTTTTTTTATTTGTTTTTTTTTATGCCTCATGTTTGCCGCAAATAAATGTATTTTCTCTCTTTCTAATTCAAACCAAACTAGATCAAACCTTATCTTAGTGCTAATTTAGATTAGATATATGTACCATATTATGATGACTATCACTAGTATTCAATACCTATAGCGTTTAAACCATATCATTTCGTATCATTAAACCAGTCTAATATAATACCAAATCAACCAAATATCAACCAAATCAGATGTTAGTGCTAAACCAAGCAGGCACTAAATTCTACACTAACACTTTTTCCAACCTTGGTATCGAGTTCAGAACCCCCTCGCTCAGCAGTCGTCTTTGCAACCACTACACCTAAGAGGCATAAGATTCGTGCTTCCATTTCTCATATATCTGAAAAGTGTACCTGCAATTCCCATACTAAAGGTCATAGCACACATATCAACTCGGAAAGGGATCGTCACCGTATCAACTCGAGCCATTCAGTATTCTTTGTGTGAAACTCCCTACTGCAACGCACACTAATCGGAATCGTAACGTAATCGCCTCGCCTCGGGACAAGCTCACGAACTGCGGTGCGGTGTGTGATCAACTTGCAGTTCCCGCGCTTGCGTCTCTCCGTACCCGAGCTTACGTCTCTTCGTCCACCCTTGCCCCTCTCACCCCTCCCGCGGCCTGCCTACAGCACCATCTGATCAACCAGCGGTCGGCGAGCCGTAAGCGCGGCGTCGCCTAGCCTTAGCCGAGTCGACGTATCGGAGCTGCTGTTGATATGTGTGCTATCACCTTAACGCGTGAGATGAGTGCTGTAATCAAGTCGTTTATGTAATGGAGTGCGATCCTCCTGTAAAATGGATGCCGTTAGTCTCTATGAGTCTATTATTGTGGGACCGGTGAGGGGGAAAGGTGAGCGATTTCTCTATTTTTATGCGTTGTAATAAATCTGTACATTTTCTTAGACTTAAGACTACAGGATGAAATTGAAAACTTGCGCCAACTCGAAATAGGAGGAGTAATATACTGATAGGATATTTTTGCACTGCCACGCCCAAAAAAGTAAAACTGTTAACTATGAAAACTGGATTTACAAAAATAACTATACTCTCAAACGTTATCATAATGCCTAGCCTTTTCTAGTCAGCTTGCAGTCTAACCGGATGCAGCTGAATACCAGTATTAACTTATACTTCCAAATTTATAATAAAGTATCAAATGAAACATGACATAACGACAACAAAACCTGAGTAAGTCCTAACTAGAGCTAATACTTTGGTCGTGACCTAATTACTTTCTTGAGTACTACTTTCGCCTTCACTAATACATCCATCAACATAAGTCCTTACAAGACAACTCAATTACAATTCGACGAAAAAGTTATTCGTGTATGCCATTTAGAAGGCTGTAGTACTACAAGTGAAGTTTAAAAAGTCAGGCACCCTAATACAATAAATAAAATAGCCATGAAACAGCTATAAATGTCGTTTCTTGTATCTGTTAGCGAATGGCAGCAGGCAGAGAGATGGCAGAAAAATAATTATAATACATAGTAACAAATATTTGAAGTATTCCCGTTTGAGCACCTATGCATTGAACACCAAAGATATTCCAATTTGGGCACCAATCAATATTTTACTGTGGTGCTCAAAGGGGAACAATAAAAAAAAACAACTTTATTTTGATCAAATTCTTATGAAATATAGAAAAGAAAGAAAACATGTTTATCCTGCACAAATAAGATAAAATTCATAAACTAATCTAAAGTAGCCAAAAGCCTTGTATTCGACATTAAAATTAATAATCTTCTACCTACTTTTTTTTCTTTTTTATCACAATAATTAATATTTACCAATTTTTTTTTATTGCTGTTTGGGCCCGCTCTTGACCTCGACCACGCTTGATGGAAAGCGATGGATGAGCTCTATGATGGAACGAGCGTGCCCAGAAAATGCCTATGGCACTGGAACTCCCACGCACCGACGAAACACAGCAGGCCTAAATTGGTATACATTAACACGGAACTCCCACGCACAAACACAGCAGCCCTAAATTGGCATACAGGAGCACTTCATCAAATTAAAGATCATTAGAGGCCTACTGTTCCGCACCGGTTCGAAAACCGCAATTCGGAATCCCGATAACGTGCGGTTTGCGGCGTGAATTCTTTGTGTGCACCACGCTTAAGTGTAAAGCCGAAATTTAGGCAATGCCTGCTGTTAGTGGGGTTTAAGTGCCTTTTGGCTTACTGTGTATGTGAAACCGTGTTACAACTAGCATACAATAGTGGATTAGTGTTTCATCATCATCTGCCTAGCCTTTTCCCAACTATGTTGGAGTCGGCTTCTAGTCTAACCGGATGCAGCTGAATAATCAGTGGTGATGAAATAATTTACACAAAGTAAAGCGCTTGTCTGGGTTCGAACCTACAACTCGTAAGTCGGGATCGTTGCCACTGGGCCCCCACTGTTCATTGTATTGCCGCTTACTGCTTCAGAATGCTTGGAAAGCGATCTTCTGGTTTTGTACTGTGCAGTTGTGGATGTGTTCGGCTGTCCTCGGGATGTACTCGGTTTTAATTTATATATCTGATATGTCAGTGAATGATGGCAAAGTATTCTGTTTGTGTTTTGTTTTCACTTCTGTCGGCACTCCCGAAGTGCAACTATTTTTTTTCCTTTAATATTAGCTCACATGCAACTCTACAGCACACTTAATAGGACTGACTCGGTTCGCAAAATCCTGGTGTAAAACTTCTGCCTTCTCTACTTACTACCCCCGGTCGCAATAGAAAACGAGTCACGCGCTACCGTAATGACTTTCTCATTAAACGGTCTTAAGGACGCAATCATTTGTCCGTACCTGCCGCTAATATATAGTAATTGTGCCCAAGGGGACGGCATGCCTTTAAGGACAGTGGAGATTTTTGGGAGATACCCTTTTCACCCGACTTTCGTGACTGCAAGACAGGGTTTTGTTTTTGAAATGATTTACGCAATTTTTAGGGTTCCGTATCTCAAAAGGAGAAACGGATGTAACTAAACTTATAAGTAACACGATATCCTTAGGTAAGACTGGTTGTCAGATTTACGGGTTTCTTACCGACTACCCGTACCTAATAATTACACAACCATCAACGAATGACAGCCGGGACCGACGGCCTAATAAGTAATTCGGGCTAGGTGTACGCAACTCCACGTCAATGCGCGTAATTCGCTTACGAGTGGGAAAATCGATTATTCGATTCGCTCCAGCTCCCCAAGGAAGGCCAGCAACCCCTTGATGTTACTGACCGTCTCACGGAGAGTACCTGGGTTACCAACCGACGGCCTAACGTGCTTTCCGAGGCACGATGATCTTAGTATGAAACGGATGGTCACCCATCCAAGGATGGACCTCGCCCAGCGTGGCTTGACGGCTTTTACTTAGCTCCGAGCCCTTGACAATGACTTTCTCATTAAATGGTCTTAGGACGCAAAAAATTGTCCGTACCTGCCACTAGTATAAAGTAATTGTACCCCGAGGCGACTGAGCGCCTTTTAGGATACCACTACTGTTTGCGGTAGCGAAAATTTTTGATAGATACCTTTATAAAGTGGTTTGTAAATATGTTCTCTTAATTTTTTCGTTTTATTGCTGGCAGATCATTATTATCAGATATAGCTAAATAGGTACTATTATACTTGAAGCGACTGGCTGGTGAGCAGTGGTGGCCAAGTGGTAACGGCCGCAACTTACGAGTTGTAGGTCGTAGGTTCGTGTTGAGACGGTATTGTTCGTCGAAGGGAGATTACGTGTGGGGTTCCACAGGGGTCAGTTTTAGGTCCTTAGAGAAGGCTTATACCGGGCAATGGGTGATTCCGGAATCAGAAAATCTCTGTAGCGGTATCTACAACGCCACATGCAAACAACGCGTCATACTGACGTCACGCAAAATCCTGCATCTCGCAAGCAGAGTTTACCGCGCAACTAGCATAGATACAACGGCCTGACATGAATCATCGGGCAGTTGCCCGCCAGACACAAAACCCGTCTGGTCGGAGGATCCTCCCTTTTCTATAGAGTATGAGTGAACTTTACACTCTGTTCCTCATACCTCTATATCTCCTAGACCAGTCCCCCAGAGGACTACACAGCACTCAATGTTCCACTACGATGCCCTAGGGGATCTTATAAAACTCGAATTTTCTTTTGTGTCCCCTAATTGTTTGAGAAGCTTATTATTGAATTGAAACCTATTTACAATGTAGCAAAATGGCTAATACACAGTGACATTGATTGAAATTTACCGATAGATGATGATTTTTTATCGCACAAGGGTCTAATTTTATTCAACGCCATAAATGATGATGATGAAATTAATACAAAACAAATATATATGTAAGGACAGACAAAGCCGCGCAAAAGGTCAAGTGCAAAAATAAATCAAAATGAAAACGAACATAATTATATCGCACGCTATAAAATTAAGTTATTATCTACAAGAGTAATAATTCCATAACATTTTCTGTATAATGACAACGGCTTATATGTAATTAAGGACTGACAAATCTATGAAAGGTGTCACAATTAAAACTAAGGTAGAAAGTGATAATACGGTGGTATTATATAATTCTAATAAATAGGGATGGGACATCGCACTATTGATAGCGTTATCGATAAAAATGTAATCTTCTTCACTTCATAGTAGCACCTATCCCAAACAAATTCATATACCACTACTTGCTATGTGAACAACAGTGACAAGAAGTTTTATAATGTTATCAACATACACAAAGTGTATTAAAAACGTATTATTGAAACTAAGAAAATCATAAATGCCAAATGAATGAAGAATTTTCAAATTCGGTCTATTATTGATGAAAATATCGATGAACAGGATCTCCTTCTTTTTTTTTTGGAGTCGGTTACAAAGATACTTTCAGTTTTGTTAAACTCAAGCATGATTAATAATATAATTTATTTCAAATAAACCATTTACCAGCATTTGTACTTTCATTTTCAAATGTACCTAAATACTATTTTCGAAAGCGTACTGTAAATAAAAGAAAACCATCACGTTCTCACAATTATTTATTTATTTTTTTATTTACAACTAGCTGCTGCCCGCGACGTCGTCTGCGTGAAGGCTCTACAGCACCAAAAATACCTAAGATGCCAGTGTCGCTATAGCATTATAAGTAAACAACTTTTAAAATAGCATTAAAATATAAGTTTTTTTTGCAAGTGAAGCAAGTGAAGAGAGTTATATGGGAATCCTGCTGAGTTCACTCATAAGATGTGACTTAAGGATATAGAGAAAATAATGCAGGAATACATTCCAGGACACAAAAGAGTAAAAATACCTGCAAAGGTATCATACCTTACAACACTTTCCTATAAACTACGTTGGTAGTTATGCTGCCAGGAGCCAAAATGTAAAGAGAGTCAGGACTGGTGACGCGGGAGCAAGCGACGTACAATTGCCCGCGTGAGAAGCAAATCGTCCTGAGGTCGACACCCGCTGCCCTCAGTGTCTGCCCCTGCGACTTATTGATGGTCATCGCGAAGCAAACTCACGGGGAACTGTACGCGCTTGAACTGGAACGGGAAGTTATGAGGTATGAGGGGAATGCGTGGTATAAATACTGCCTCGCCGATGCCACAACCCGTAAGAATTTCCGCCTCAATGGTGTATCTGTGGAGCGAGATGACTTTAAGGCGGGTCCCGTTACAAAACTTCGGAGGAGATAGGTTCCGAAGAAGCATAATCGGGCCGACCTTAAGCTTGATGGTATGCGCTGGAAGTCAACTTGCTGACAGGGAGTTCAGAAATCCCACGGGATAATGTGTGGCGTCATCTTGCTCGATAACAGTGTTTATCGAGGTGTAGACCACTTCATTCCCCTCAATTTCCGAGAGAATGCATTCGTTAATTGCTGCAGCCTGATCATTTTTGGGCGTCAAAATGGCCCGCTCACACACCCAAGAATTCTGCTGGTGCGGTATACGACTGATGTACACACAGCGAATGAGTTCTTCTAAGCTGGATACCACTCTACCGAGAGACTCTGGAAGCACCACCTGTCCACCTCGCTCTTCTGGTAGAGTGCCTTCGCCAAGACTTAGAAGGACATCGAAGAATTCTTGAGCACGTGCATTGCCGCCGAGTCGAGCTCTCATATTAATGGTCAAACGCAGCGTACGAACTCGTGACCATAACGTAGATCGTTTCAACGACGCATTCACCTCGTCAGCCCTCGATTCCCGCGTCACCACGGGAAGCTTTTGCCGGAAATCGCCACTGAACAGAACTGTGACACCACCCATCAAATGTTCGTTCCTGCACATGTCGTGCAGGATTCTGTCCACGGCCTCAACTGCCTTCCTATTGGCCATCGTACACTCATCCCATACGATCAGAGAGCAATCCTTGAGCACGTGTCCCTTGTCGCTGTTACGTGACACACCACAAACAGGCGTTTCGGCGCTCTCTAAATCGATGGGAATTTTAAACATGGCATGTGCTGTCTTGCCACTCGGAAGCAATGTGGCAGCGATTCCCGACGACGCTACAGCAATAGCAATTTTGCCTTACCTACTGACCTCTGCAAGTATGCCAGTGGTAACAAATGTTTTTCCTGTTCCACCAGGAGCATCCAAGAAAAACATTTTACCCTGGTTTTGCCCAATGCTTTCAAGGACGGTGTCATAAATTTGTTTTTGCTCTGAAAAGAACAAAGCGAAATGGTCATTTCGTATGGTGTTCATTTCGCCCGGATCGTAATTTGTCTCTGCGTTATACTCCCGATTTCCACGGTCTTGATGCGGTGATGATTGGGGAGCTGGTAACCCATATTCGATCAGTGGATTGCCGCCGATAGAAATGACCACATCTTGAAGTGAACTGAAACAGGTGTTCAGCACGCGTTCATCAGTTACTTCGACTTCGTCTCCAGTAGCACGCCTCAAAGTTCGTAGAAAATCTTCAGACAGATGATGGCGATACTTCTCCCACAAAGCTACCGGGTTCGCGACTCCGCAAAACACCAAGATGACGGCGAACAGATGACGCATGCGGCTGGGACTGTCACTGACGCTCGCCTCCGCGAGGGTGTCATCCCAATTTTGGTCACCGTCGAGAAGGTGACGTTTTACATCACATTTAAGTTTATAATTAGGTATACGACATGAAAATATATTAATTACCAAGCAATAATCACACAGATAAATACCGAACAAAAGTATTAACAGTCAATGTTTATTTTGTACTAACAACATGAAATTGATGAAGAAATGATCATCATCAATGAACATAACTTTTTTGTAATACTTAACACCGCATTTTTTTTTTATTGTCTTCCTCAACTCTGCTCAAGATTTTGAGGGTTTTGTTGGACCTTGAATTTGTCAAAACGAACTATACGATACAACTTTTATGAAGAAAATGCACATTACCATCTATGAATTTTAAGAATAACTAACTACTAACCTCGCCAACATGATCAAATTTAAATTATTAATTTCCAAAAATTGTTAACATGTAACTTGATTTGATTTTTATGAAATCTCATAGATGGCGCTGCTTCTAAATTTTCTTTGTACTACTAACATTAATTAAACTATGTTTCTCTGCTCAAGTTACTTAAATGGCGTAGTTTTTATAGTGTAAAGCTAGATAATAGCATGGCTTACTCAAAAACAACATTTAAATATGCGTCGTTAGATTACACGCTGTCACAGAATGCGTAAGGAAAATAAAGATTCACAGCTCCTCCCCCGTAGGTGATAGCGTGATAATATGTAGCCTATATGTTGACCCGACCTCTTAGTAATATTCATGCAAAATTTGATGTAAATCCATGCAGCACTTTTTGAGATTAGCCCGGACATACATACAGACAATCAGACAAACAGACAAAAATTCTAAAAACTATATTTTCGGCTTCGAAATCGATTGTAGATCACGCCCCAAGTATTCTTTTTTAAAAATATTCAATGTACAGTTTTGACTTTCCTACGATTTTATTATATGTATAGATATAGATTGTTCGTCAATTTTAAAGAAACGAGGCAAAAAGTCAGTTATATCTAAACTAATATTATAAAGAGAAAAGATTTGGTTTCTTGTATGTTACGCTTGTTTGTTACGCAAAATTCAGTTATATCTAAACCTCTGAACTAATATTATAAAGAGAATAGATTTGGTTTTCTGTATGGTTCTTCGTTACACTTTCACGCTAAAACGGCTGAACTAATTTGGATGAAATTTGGCACACGGGTGAAATCGCAGGGTGCAGCGAGTTAAAAATATTTTACACTAGCTACGCTTCGTGGTTTCACCCGCATAAGTATCGATTCCGTGACAATATCGGAATTAAAAGTATTCTATGTTCTGGTCCAGGTCATGTTCTATCCATGTGTCAAATTTCATCCAAATCCGTTAAGCCGTTTTAGCGTGTAAACTTAACAAAAAAAATACAAACATACAAAAAATCTAATCTTTTCTCATAATAATAATGTTTAGAAAAAACAAAAGGCATTGTTCTCTTTGAAAAGATAAAAACCAATTATCATTATTAAAACCTTGCATTCAAAACATAAAATATTTTATCTCAAAAAAACCCTGAAATATTTTAATTAGAGACGAAAAGTAAGGATTTATAGCTCAAGTAATAAATTACACTCTGATATAACCAGCGATAAAGGAAACTTTCGGATTCAAGTATTTTTAGGTGTAATATGAAAAATAACTTTGTTAAAGACTGTAACTATCCATCATCTGGGTTTGTCTAGATTATTATTGTAAGCAGACCTTAGGCTGAGATTGATAAGCGTAATTTATTTTGCACGTAATTTGGCTAACATTTGTTTTCCCTGTCTTGTGGCTAAGTAATAACAGCAAAACGGGTCGATCCATCCGATTAAACTACGCTTGCCGCGTTTAGCCCGTAGATGGATGACCATCTTTACATACCAAAACCCCTCCGTGCCTCGGAAAGCACGTTAAGCCGTTGGTCCCGGCTGTCATTCGTGGATCTTTGACAATCGTTACGGATCGTCAGAAGAGCCCGAAAGTATGACAATCAGTCTTACCAAGGGATATCGTTGTGGAGATCAGATAGGCAGTCGCTCCATTCGAAACTACTAGTATTCAGCTGGATTCAGTTAGACTGGAAGACACCGACATAGTTGGAAAAAGGCTAGCCAGATTGATTTGTTTCCCCTCTCTATCTTGCATTTGCAGTTTCAAAGGTGTGCGACAGTGACAGAAATAGAAAAGAATGAATACTTTTTATTATTATGTACATCATTATAAATTACAGTTATAAATGTAGAAATACAAAGGGTGGCCCAATGGGCGGCCTTATCGCTAAGAGCGATCTTTTAAAGACAACCTTTGGATGGATTAAAAAGAGGAAGGAGAGACAACCATTTACATAATACAATAAATACATAAATAAAGTATATACCATTATATATATACATAATAATAATGATGAAACAGGGGCAAAGAAAATATAATGAGAAAATATAAATGATGTTTAAGGAGAGAGGAAGTGTTTTTTTTATCATAATTTTAAAAGTAGACAAAGATGGAGCCCCCGGCGTACCGAAATAATGCTAAGTAAAAGTATGTGCTAATAGTAACGTTAATAATCAGGAAAGCCTAAGGATGAAAATTTTACAAAGTTAAGAACTGAAGCATTATTACATAGCTACTGAAATAAACCCAATTTTAGGGTAAAAGGAAGTAATTTTAGAGTTACTTATGTTGTCAAATACGAAACTAAATTTACCTAAATACAAAAAAAGTTTTAATTATAATTATAGCCAAGCTATCACTAAAATATTTATGCATTATTATGCACAAGTATACAATAAAAATATATATTAAAAAAAAAGGAGAAGCTCATTTGGCATAACAAAATTCGTCCGCATCGCTGTCAATGGGATAAGTGCCCAAAAGGCTGGCAGCATTACCATGTTGGGTGACAATTCTTTGGGCTAAAAATGTGCTAGCCCAGTCGACCAACCGCTTGGCAATGTCCTGAAATACTTCAGTGGTGATAGTTGTCTTGCGCTCATAAAACTTTTTTGAATCCTAAAATTTACCAAATTTTTCCCAGAAATGTTCTAATTTAGATTATATTTTCGCGTGAATATAAAAGCGTAAGCATACCTACAAAAAGCTTTTCCATTTTACGGCAACGCGAATGGGTTAGATATAAAAACTTGAGAGTTTCTAAGTTACAAACTTTCCTAAGATCTCGGTAAAATATTCATCTCAGGAATACTGTTTTATCAAGATTTTGGTGAAATAGTGTCACAAAATTGTCATATGAAATACTTTTGACACAATTAATCAGCGAATGCTATGTGCGAACAAAATCATTTTTATTTCACTAGGAAATATCACTTATTCACAAACTGACAGATGGACAGACTGTCGGAAATTCATCTCTGTGCCGAATTAAAATTCGTATTTTGTTACAAAAATGCATATACACTGAGTTGATTTTAAAACGCTAAAATTTAAATAATCATCTGCCTAGCCTTTTCCCAGCTATATTGGGTTCGGCTTCCAGTCTAACCGGATGCAGCTGAACACCAGTATTTTACATGGAGCGACTGCCTATCTGACCTGCACAACCCAGTTAGTAAGTAATACTGGTTGCTCAAATTAATTAAATATTTTAATTATTTTATCTTTAATTTTTTTATGGTTATAAGTCAGCTTTGTGTAAATGTGTTATTTCTGGCTGGTTATATTGAACGAGATTTTATTATTAAATATACTCTATTTGATAATTCGGTTTCAAGAATATCATAGAAGCTTTTACCATAATGGAATTTAAGTTTTAAAAAACTAGTACAACAAAAATCTCGATATTCATAGCGGCACTAGCCTATTGTCCCATCTCTAGTTCTCGAAATCACGTAATTGTCTTCGTCTTTGGAATCGTGTAATAAGGGATCACATCATTATTCCAATCTGCTTCATCAAGTCGATCTGATAAGATGTTAAAGAATATTTTCCAGAAATTGGAAAACCCTAAAAGGCCGTTACTAGGGCCAAATGTGAGGGCATTACAATTTTGGGGACTATTGCTCCCCAAAAATATATTGATGAAATATTTCTACCTCATCATGCATATTTTGGTGACCATTTTCACTGCCACCGAGTACATTGATGTCTGGTTCGTGAAATCAGACATGAGTTTGCTCCTAAACAATTTAAAGATTACAATGCTGGCAACAATGAGTGTGGTAAAAGTGACAACCTTTTTAAGCTGGCAAAAGTATTGGATCAGCATTATCGAATACGTCACAAAGGCGGATTTAAACCAGCGAATAACAACCGACAAGAAAAAATTGGATCTTCTGTCCACATTTACGAAATACTGCAGAAAGATAACTTATCTGTACTGGTCGTTAATGTATACTACAGTTATAATAATCATGGTCCAGCCAATCTTCAAATATATATCCTCGGAGACTTATAGAGAGAACGTAAAAAATGGGACGGATACTTACTTGCAAGTTGTCAGTTCTTGGGTACCTTGGGATAAGAACACTATAGTCGGATATTTAGCAGCTTATTTATATCAAAGTTATGCGGCTATATATGGTGGAGGTTGGATCACTTCTTTTGATACTAACTCCATGGTTATTATGGTGTTCTTTAGAGCTGAACTGGAGTTGTTGAGAATTGATTCTATGAATATTTTTGGATCGGAGGCGGCGCCAGTCGAACATGGTGTAGCTATAAAGAGGTTGAAGGATTGTCATAGGAGGCATGTTGAGTTGGTCAAGTAAGTAACTACTTTATGGTTTTTTGATGATTATTATATTTGTAAAATAAATTGTAAATATTCAATTAAATCTTTAACATTATTTCGCTATTCCCCGTCGACATTTTATGAATTAAATACTCTAATTGTTACTAGTCTTCAAGATATTTTCCTGAGTTGTTATTTGATATCAAAACGTTTGACTCTTTCAAATTCACGATGGATTTCAACGCTGATTAAACCATCAGAGGACCTATATAAGTGGTAATCGCTTCAAAGCGTTTCGTATTTCAACGGCATTCAATAGAATTGGGATTAGCTTTTCTGTAGTTTATGTGTAAATTCAATACATCTATATATTATCTTATATAATAAAACACAGTTGGGTTAGTTACACCATTTATAACTCAAGAACGGCTGGAGGGATTTTTATGATCTTTGATTTGTTGGATCTGTCTCCGCCCCGAATAGCAGAATAACTATTAAAACATGGGAAAAATTCACGAAAAAAGAAATTTAAGATAATTCATATTCTAAAGCGGTACGAAGGTCGCCTGGTCAACTAGTTTTTGATAAAATAGGAAGTCTAAAGACTCTCCTAAGATAAAATTGCCACTCCAAATTGTTAAGTACAAAATTCAAATTAACCTTGGCGAAGTCAATTTAACTTGTACAGTTAAATGTGAACGATACATTCTAGTAACTTTGTTTACCGGTTTACACATTAACACGGGGAGTTAAGATTACTTCGAATATGTGGGTACTCGCAGTTTGAAGATTTGTTTTGATAAAACAGACATTACGTTTGTGTTTTGGAGGACGGTTAGAAGTTGTACTTTTGATCAGCCTTTTTTTAAAACTATGGACAATCATATTTATTTACTAGCTACCGCCCGCGGCTTCGCCCGCGTGTTATGTCGATAAATAGTAACCAATGCCCTTCCACAAGGTTCAAAGTATCCCAATCCGAATTTCATGAAAATTGGTCCGGCCCTTTCGGAGATTAGCTGGAACAGACAGATAAACGTTTAGAAAATAGTTTTTTCGTTATAAACACTGTATGTACTTGCATACATTTGGTAAAAAGCTGTTATTTTGGCATTACAAACAGACACTTCAATATTAATACAAAAAAAGAAATTGACATTCAATTTTATGTTTATTTAAAATAAATGCTTTTACTTTATTTATTTGTATAGATAAATTAAAGAACACCAACAACAATATTCATTCAAAATTATACATATACAAATTAACGAAGTCCAGTCATTGACCAGATAGAATTTCTTTCACATGAAGACTTACAGACTGCAGCATCCCAGGATTACATACGACCAAAAGTTGATTAAAAAATATCAATAAAACTGTGCCAAAACCCAACCCGAACCGAAACCCTTAATATAGAGGTTGTATAAGATTCGACTGCAATCCGAATTCCACAATGCAGTTTCCATACGTTAGACTGATTGACCGACTTTCGGGATTCTGACTACATTGGTTATTTTTAAGACAACCAATTTGGATTTTGTTAAAACAAATCGTATCATCATCATCTGCCTAGCCTTTTCCCAACTATGTTGGGGTCGGCTTCCAGTCTAACCGGATCCAGCTGAATACTAGCATTTTACATGGAGCCTATCTGACCTCCATAACCCAGTTATTAGGTAATACTTATACTACCCTTGGTAAGACTGGTTGTCAGACTTTCTGGCTTCTGACTACCCGTAACGGCTGTCAAAGATCCACGAATGACAGCCGGGACCAACGGCTTAACGTGCTTTCCGAGGCACGGAGGGGTCTCAGTATGTAAATATGGTCACCCGTCCACAGAACAACCGCGGCAAACATAGCTTAGCCTGATCGAAAATTTTGTTAAAACAAATCGTATGTTCAGCCAAAATGAGGGACGTATTTGTAAAGAAGAGTCATAAGTCAGTCAATCATCTTTGTATTGCTGCACCTGAAATCACCAACCAGAGGAGCAGTAGTGGCCGAGGACCAGTGCCAGCAGTGCTTAGTGGTATCAGCCCCAACTTACGTGTCGTAGGTCGTGAGCTCAAACCCAGGCAGGCACTTTACTTGTGTAATTAATTTCATCACCACTACTATCAAAACAGTGAAGGGAATCATTGCATCGTGAGGAAACCGGCATGACCTAGAACAAAAAAAATCAAATACACGTGACATCCACCCGCACTGGGCCCGCATGATAGATTATGGCCCACTCCCTCTCACCGAGCTAGAGGAGGCCTGTGTCCCAGCAGCGGGAACATTATAGGCTGATTATGTAAGGCACCCATCACACGGTCATAATCGTCCGCGATCCGTAATTTTGAACATGATTCGTTGTCAAGACCTATAAAATTTTATTTATTTCTTATCTTCCTGTATTCTTTCCAGGTTTGCCCGTCTGTTTGATTCATGTCTATCACCAATCATGTTATTATACATGTTCGTCTGCTCAGTTATGCTCTGTGTCACTGCTTATCAAATCACTGTGAGTATTTTGACAGCGGTCAGCTTATGTTAAACTTGAGACTTAGGCCGGCTCCACACGTTGGCCCCAATATTGGCCCCAACGCTATTCGTCCAACGTGTGGATCTAGAAAATGGCTCGTCCCAATGTTGGTGCGAATGCTATTTTCTAGATCCACACGTTGGACGAGTAGCGTTGGGACCGACGTTGGGGCCAGCGTGTGGAGCCGGCCTTAGCATGTCATGAATGAGGGCTTTGGTCAGGCATTCAAAAGTCAGGTAAAGTAAAGTAGGTTTCATGTAATGTGTAGGTTTTTGTATTTATCGGACATTTTTTTTTAATTTTTTTATTTAAGTATGCATACACTCGTCACGTTGCAGTATAAAACTGATTTACATCCGTCACCTCACACATCAGGTCCAGTTGAAAACCAGCGTCAGGCATTAGTAATGTCTGGCATTTCTGCTGAACTGGGCCTTTTTGGTGCAGCCGTGAGGCACTTTCCTGCTGTAATTTTTTACATCGGACTTTACACTTTTTTATTTGTTTTTATCTGTGGTGTACTGTGTCTTTTAGTCTGTGCTACTCGTAAATAAATGAATTTTCTTTCTTTCATTATTTTCTTTTTTATCTTTCTTTTACTGGGGCAGAATTTTGCCACATCTCATACGTATGTCTAAGACTATATTAAGATACGGTTTAGGAAAATATTAGAAGGGGAATTATGTAATTGCTAACACGCAATGAGAGCAGTCGTGGTCCAGTGGCGATGGTCGCAATTTACGAGTTGTAGATCGTGGGCTCAAACTAAGGCAGACGCTTTACTTTGTGTAATTAATTTCATCACCACAGCTCTCAAAAATGGTGAAGGAAAACATCGTGAGGAAACCAGCATGTCCTAGAACCAAACAGCCAGCGTTGTAAATAAAAAAAAAAAAAGAGAGGAGACCTGTGTCCCAGCAGTGACAACATTATAGGGTAATTCTGTACGTTTACATTCTGTTGCAGATTGAAACCCACCCAATGCAAAGATTCTTGACAACGGAATATTTAGTATTTGGAGTTGCGCAGTTGTTTATTTACTGCTGGCATAGCAACGACGTTTTTTTTGCGGTTAGTATGAATCTACTTCATTTCTCTTATGTTTGAGAATAATTAGTAGGTCATTAGCCGGAGAATGGAGAGGGCTATGCTTGGAGTTTCCCTGCGTGATCGCATCAGAAACGAGGACATCCGCAGGAGAACCAAAATAACCGACATAGCCCGAAGAATTGCCAAACTTAAGAGGCAGTGGGCAGGGCCCATTGCTCGCAGAACAGATGGCCGATGGGGCCAAAAGGTTCTGGAGTGGCGACCGCGTACCGGAAGACGTAGCGTCGGAAGGCCTCCCACAAGGTGGACCGACGACCTTGTGAAGGCCGCAGGAACCCGTTGGATGCGAGAAGCACAGAACCGGTCGAAGTGGAGGTGCTTGGGGGAAGGCATATTTCCAGCAGTGGACGTCTTTCGGCTGAAATGACGATGATGCTTATGAAATATTAAATAAAGAATCACTTTTTATTTTTCCCAGAGCGCAGATCTAATGCAAGGACCTTATGAAAGCATTTGGTGGACAAGGAGTGTGAAGTATCGCAAAGACCTGTACCTATTGGCGGCACAGTTCAATAAGATTGTCGTGTTCTCAGCCGGACCTTTTACTAAGCTCACTGTGGCTACTTTTATAAGTGTAAGATGATCTTTTACATATATTTTTTTCTTTTTTATTCATTTTTCATACACGGCTGCTTTCAAAACGGTGAAGGAAAAGGCTTTTGACTACGTTTTATGTGTATACTTTATGTTTTTTTTTAAATTTTTTATTTATTAGTGACGTGCGTTTTGTTTGTGCAGAATAAACAACTTTTCTGTCTCTTTCTTTCTTTTTTCGTGAATTATAAGACAGTTGACATACTCAAAAAAATTTGATATTAGAAAAAATACATTTATCATCATGTTGCCATAAGCTTTATGAAAACGAATTATCTGGAATATTATAAACTCTAATGATAGCAAAAAATAATGGTAGATTTACACTGCGTCGATCATTAAATTTTACAAATACCATTTAACAAATCGCCAGCTGTCACCTGTGCAAAGCTCGCATGAGATACCTTACCCACTCTTTTATTACAAAAATAAACATCATACTGACATACCTAATCGAAATAAACCCTAGCAACAATCCAAGAAATTGCCAGCATTTCTTAAAACAACATTTTTTTTCAAATAGGCAGCTAAAATTCAATTTTGAACCAAATAACATTTATTATTAAGCAAGAATAGCATAATTAGCCTACAACGTTCCCACTGCTGGGACACAGGCCTCCTCTCTGTGAGAAAGAGTCGGCCGTAATCCACCACGCGGGCCCAGTGCGGGTTAGTAGATGTGACATGTCTTCGAATTTTTGGTTTTAGGTCATGCCGGTTTCCTCACGATGTTTTCTTTCACCTTCTTTGAGAGCAGCGCAGCGGCGTAATTGCATAAAACACTATCAAGTAGCAATGGGTTTCAATTTGACAGTTCAACAACATTGGTTGCGTTATTTACGTTGTTGAGCAGATACATTTTTCGAACATATGGAGCAATGGATTAGCAATATCCTTCAAAATGATTCATATTGAGATTGATGTTACGCAATTAGGGTGCAGCGGTGATGAAATAAATTACACAAAGTAAAGCGCCTGACTGGGTTCGAACTCGCGACCTACAACTCGTATGTCAGGGTCCGTTACCACTGGGCCACCACTGCTCACATTTATTATTATCTGAAATGTAATTAAACCTTGATTCTTATGTTCTCCTTTTTATTTTCTCTCTCATAGTAATTATTTCTTTCAGATCCTGAAAGGTGCCTACAGTTATTATACTCTTCTTAGCCAGTCGCAGATGAAATAAGGAATATAATTTAATTTGACCTGGTAGAGTTATCCTATTATTTCTAGTTTTCAAATACATAAATGCCCTTACTGATAAACGTATTATATCAGATGAATAGTTACACACCGATTTGTCTCTTTCATTTGTCAGTAATTTGACTTTCGAAAGAAGAAGACAAAGCGTTGTGTAACTATACTGACGCTATTCAACGTTTATTAGTAACGGGGAAAATGTTTTATTTTATGTCCTTCATGTATCAACTAACTTTTTATTTATTGTTTAAACTAATCTACTTAGAAAATATACAGATTCAATCACACTAATACTATAAAGGCGAAAGTTTGTGAGTGTGCGTGTGTGTGTTTATATGTTTGTTACTTCTTAACGCTCAAACGGCTGAACCAATTTTGATAAAATTTTGTATGGAGGTAGCTGACACCTTGGATTAACATATAGGCTACTTTTTATCCTGATATTCCCACGGGATCGACACTTACGCGGATGAAACCGCGCGGCCCAGCTAGTTAAATATAAAAACAATATTAATATCCTTACTAAACCCAACAACTAAATAAAAGACGTCGAAAAAATCCTCTTCATTGCTGTGTTAACTCATTTTTGATGAACTTTAATTAAGTCAAAAAATAACTATTAAGCTGGGCACACAATTTATCGCGGTAATGGACCGCAGCGCAACGAATTTTATATTAAAAAGTGCGGTGCGGCCCGCCCTAGTCTGTTTAAGCCTTTAACAGTTTAAAAATCAAATGGAATTTCAGCGCCGATGAGAAATACAGGCCAGCACATCAAGCTACCCGAAACTGTCAAAATTTCCCAATCAATTTTGAACCTTATTATTTGACGATAAAGTTTAAAATCTATTGTTTAAAATCTACTTTAAAAAATTACATATTGTTGTAGCTTGATGTGCTGGCGTCTGTACATGAAACCACAGCAAGATACTGAAGACGTTAGAACCACTTGACAGGCCTACACTGTCCTTCCATACCTGGTAACACTGTACTCAACTTAATAGTCACTGAAATAAAGTTGATTTTTGTTTAACTTAAAATAGGGTGGAGCTTTTACTCTACATATCATCACGCCTGGAGGTATGCCCCGAAGTGTTGGGTTGAGATGTCACTATAACCCGGCTTTGAAGATCTACTGGCCGCCATTTTGTTTTTTTTTTTCAAAATGGCGGCCAGGCTTACTACATAATATATAAAACCTCAATGCCAGACCTCATATAAAAGTCTTCAATTTCATTTAGCTTTGTCAGTAAATAATCCTTAAAATATTACTATTCAATCAAAAACACATACAACCTCTCTCATTTCCATTCCCACGATCCTGAAAACACCATCGCAACTGAAAAATGACAATACAAAAAACAATATCGCGGAACTTTACGAGCGGACCTTGTATTTACATAATTTGAAGCTCGAAATTTTACCCGCTACCCGCCAAAAGTTAATATGTATTCGTATTGTTGTAAAATAGTTCAGATTGGTAAAACGAGAATCGATTTATTTTTGTGTCCGGTTGATAACAATAGACTTGTCCCCCTGTTATATGGAACTTCAAAATAACTAGCGAAATATTGTATAGACCCCAGCACATCAAGCTACTAGAATCTGTCAAATTTCTTTAATAGATTTTCAACTTTATCTCTAAAGCATAAGGTTCAAAGTTGATTGGGAAAATTTGACAGTTATGGTTAGCTTTATGCGCTGCCGTCTCTACTATAGTGGCACGCGCGGTACGCAGTACACAGTGGTAGCCTTGTGGTATCAGTCCCGACTTAACGAGTTGTGAGTTCGAACCCACCTAATCTATATTCGCGGTTAAATTGCCAAAAATGTAAACAAATATGAATTATTGAAAAAATAACTTTAATTCCTTCACAATAAAGTTCAGTTTACGCTACAACTTCAAACATGTTTAGAACTTTTTCAATAGTCACTCTGAAATCAACTTAATCATGATTTAAATAAAGTTGATATTTGTTTAACTTGAAATAGGGTGGGGTGTGTAGCACTGCGCACTTCTACTACAAGTACTTTACTTTTAATTTCATCACCACTGCACTCAAAATGGTGAAGGAAAACATCGCGAGGAAACCGGCAAGTCCTAGAACAAAAAAATTCGAAGACATGTGACATCTACCAACTGGGCACTGGCACTGGGCCCGAGTGGTGGATATCGACCCACTCCCTCTCACTGATACGAGGCCTGTATCCCAACAGTAGAAACATTTTAGACTGATTATGCTTACGCCTAGTACAGCCTTTAATTTGACTAGTCACACAAACAAACCTAGGGACTGCTACTAAACTTTTCTATAGAAAATATATTTCTGATTATGTTTAAAATAAATGTCTAATAAACTGATAACTTACTCGATGGATGCTCAAAGAAATTTACTCAAAGCGTAGCGGTTACTTGCTACGACGCTGTAGCTGGCGTAGCACTGACTGCCGTCTGCGCGTCAGCTACGCCGTAGCAATCTCGTAGCCCAATATAAACAGTACATATTATTATTTTCTCTGCTTTTTCTAATAAAATAACATCTGAATATTTTTTATTATATCACTTTACCAACAAATATTATTCCCATCAGTACGTACTGCATTTTATCAACAAAATATCCACGCAAAAAAATATTTCAATTACTACTTTATCTTCCCCATTATGGACCATAATCGCATATTTACGTTGTCATGTAGGTACGCGCAACGAATATAAAAAACATATTAATGACTCCGAAATCCTTCATTTTTATTATAATTACTCTTTGTTGGTCATAAAAATTCATATTGGCGGAGGGAAAGAGGGATTAATCCGTTTTGAGTATTCACATCAGAGAGAATGCACGATTATATGAATATGGTATTTTTCTTTGAGCTAAATTCGCTTTTTATTATACTGATGAACAAAGGTTTTTAGGTTGTAATTAGTGTGGATTTGTTTTGATTACAAAATATATAAAAAAAGTAAATAGAATTATACCTATATTTAAATATTAATTTATATTTATTAGCCTACTAGCTGCTGCCCGCGACGTCGTCTGCGTGAAGGCTCTACAGCACCAAAAATACCTAAGATGCCAGTGTCGCTATAGCATTATAAGTAAACAACTTTTAAAATAGCATTAAAATATAAGTTTTTTTTGCAAGTGAAGAGAGTTATATGGGAATCCTGCTGAGTTCAGTCATAAGATGTGACTTAAGGAAATAGAGAAAATAATGCAGGAATACATTCCAGGACACAAAAGAGTAAAAATACGTGCAAAGGTATCATACCTTACAACACTTTCCTATAAACTACGTTGGTAGTTATGCTGCCAGGAGCCAAAATGTAAAGAGAGTCAGGACTGGTGACGCGGGAGCAAGCGACGTACAATTGCCCGTGTGAGAAGCAAATCGTCCTGAGGTCGACACTCGCTGCCCTCAGTGTCTGCCCCTGCGACTTATTGATGGTCATCGCGAAACAAACACTCACGGGGAACTGTACGCGCTTGAACTGGAACGGGAAGTTATGAGGTATGAGGGGAATGCGTGGTATAAATACTGCCTCGCCGACGCCACAACCCGTAAGAATTTCCGCCTCAATGGTGTGTCTGTGGAGCGAGATGACTTTAAGGCGGGTCCCGTTACAAAACTTCGGAGGAGATAGGTTCCGAAGAAGCATAATCGGGCCGACCTTTAGCTTGATGGTATGCGCTGGAAGTCAACTTGCTGACAGGGAGTTCAGAAATCCCACGGGATAATGTGTGGCGTCATCTTGCTCGATAACAGTGTTTATCGAGGTGTAGACCACTTCATTCCCCTCAATTTCCGAGAGAATGTATTCGTTAATTGCTGCAGCCTGATCATTTTTGGGCGTCAAAAGGGCCCGCTCACACACCCAAGAATTCTGCTGGTGCGGTATACGACTGATGTACACACAGCGAATGAGTTCTTCTAAGCTGGATACCACTCTACCGAGAGACTCTGGAAGCACCACCTGTCCACCTCCCTCTTCTGGTAGAGTGCCTTCGCCAAGACTTAGAAGGACATCGAAGAATTCTTGAGCACGTGCATTGCCGCCGAGTCGAGCTCTCATATTAATGGTAAAACGCAGCGTACGAACTCGTGACCACAACGTAGATCGTTTCAACGACGCATTCACCTCGTCAGCCCTCGATTCCCGCGTCACCACGGGAAGCTTTTGCCGGAAATCGCCACGGAACAGAACTGTGACACCACCCATCAAATGTTCGTTCCTGCACATGTCCTGCAGGATTCTGTCCACGGCCTCAACTACCTTCCTATTGGCCATCATACACTCATCCCATACGATCAGAGAGCAATCCTTGAGCACGTGTCCCTTGTCGCTGTTACGTGACACACCACAAACAGGCGTTTCGGCGCTCTCTAAATCGATGGGAATTTTAAACATGGCATGTGCTGTATTGCCACTCGGAAGCAGTGTGGCAGCGATTCCCGACGACGCTACAGCAATAGCAATTTTGCCTTACCTACTGACCTCTGCAAGTATGCCAGTGGTAACAAATTTTATTCCTGTTCCACCAGGAGCATCCAAGAAAAACATTTTACCCTGGTTTTGCCCAATGCTTTCAAGGACGGTGTCATAAATTTGTTTTTGCTCTGAAAAGAACAAAGCGAAATGGTAATTTCGTATGGTGTTCATTTCGCCCGGATCGTAATTTGTCTCTGCATTATACTCCCGATTTCCACGGTCTTGATGCGGTGATGATTGGGGAGCTGGTAACCCATATTCGATCAGTGGATTGCCGCCGATAGAAATGACCACATCTTGAAGTGAACTGAGACAGGTGTTCAGCACGCGTTCATCAGTTACTTCGACTTCGTCTCCAGTAGCACGCCTCAAAGCTCGTAGAAAATCTTCAGACAGATGATGGCGATACTTCTCCCACAAAGCTACCGGGTTCGCGACTCCGCAAAACACCAAGATGACGGCGAACAGATGACGCATGCGGCTGGGACTGTCACTGACGCTCGCCTCCGCGAGGGTGTCATCCCAATTTTGGTCACCGTCGAGAAGGTGACGTTTTACATCACATTTAAGTTTATAATTAGGTATACGACATGAAAATATATTCATTACCAAGCAATAATCACACAGATAAATACCGAACAAAAGTATTAACAGTCAATGTTTATTTTGTACTAACAACATGAAATTGATGAAGAAATGATCATCATCAATGAACATAACTTTTTTGTAATACTTAACACCACATTTTTTTTTATTGTCTTCCTCAACTCTGCTCAAGATTTTGAGGGTTTTGTTGGACCTTGAATTTGTCATAACGAACTATACGATACAACTTTTATGAAGAAAATGCACATTACCATCTATGAATTTTAAGAATAACTAACTACTAACCTCGCCAACATGATCAAATTTAAATTATTAATTTCCAAAAATTGTTAACATGTAACTTGATTTGATTTTTATGAAATCTCATAGATGGCGCTGCTTCTAAATTTTCTTTGTACTACTAACATTAATTAAACTATGTTTCTCTGCCCAAGTTACTTAAATGGCGTAGTTTTTATAGTGTAAAGCTAGATAATAGCATGGCTTACTCAAAAACAACATTTAAATATGCGTCGTTAGATTACACGCTGTCACAGAATGCGTAAGAAAAATAAAGATTCACAGCTCCTCCCCCGTAGGTGATAGCGTGATAATATGTAGCCTATATGTTGACCCGACCTCTTAGTAATATTCATGCAAAATTTGATGTAAATCCATGCAGTACTTTTTGAGATTAGTCCGGACATACATACAGACAATCAGACAAACAGACAAAAATTCTAAAAACTATATTTTCGGCTTCGAAATCGATTGTAGATCACGCCCCAAGTATTCTTTTTAAAAAATATTCAATGTACAGTTTTGACTTTCCTACGATTTTATTATATGTATAGATATAGTCTCATATCCCAGCAGTGGGACAATACAGGATAATATACAAAAAAAATAGAATTTTCACAATACGCCTACCAGACTAGGAAATAAAAACATTTCTATTTTTTACATCTAAGCGTAATTTAACAAAATACTTAATAAAAAATGCTTTTATGAGAATATAAATGATTTAAACCTAAACCTTTTATAGTTTACTTGAGTTCTTTATAGCATCTTTTTGTAATGTATATTTATTTTATGTCTTATTTTGATTGTTATTTTTTATTTATATCTAATCGTATGCTGGACCGGTTGACGTCATCACGTCAACGCCGTCTGTCGCTGAAAATGAGCGCTGGGGCTCTGTCTCGCATAGGGTCTTAGCATTATGCTGAGCGATGGCCGTTATGCCGTGGATGTGACGCAACTTGTTATTCCTTTTTTATATATCTTTTTGTTTGTCATCTTTGCTGCAAATAAATGTATTTTCTATCTTACTTTCTTAGATTATAAGTTCTGAATTGTAAAATTTTATGAAATTTATGAATTAATTATAACCAAATTTAATCGTATTTAATGTTACTTAATAATCGCATGCATTACTCAAGTTAATAAATTAATTTCTTAAAATAATATTTAAGTATGTGCACGCCGACGCTAATGGCATACTAATTGATCGATGTAAACAGTCTGTACTTTATTAATGCAAGTAAATTATTTTGATTTTTACATCGATACTCATACCCTTCAATGCGGAGCTCAGCGGCGGCAACTTCCCCGAACAAACTTCTAGAACCATATTCATTTTACATGGCTACATAATTTATTATTTTGTTCATTAAAATGATCAGAGAGGCAGACGCTCCATGCAAAATACTGGTAATCAGACTGGTAGTCGACCACGACATAATTAGAAGAAGGCTTGGCAGATGATGAGAGTACCAAGCTTAATCATCCTATAATGTTCCTAGTGCTAGGACACAGGCCTCCTCTCGTCGAAAGGGAGTGGCTTCTGATCCACCACTCGGACCCAGTGCGGGTTGGTAGATGACACATCGTCGCTAACCTAACTGACGTATCTGACATTTTGGACTAAGCAGACCTAACTATAGTAATTTGATACATTTTCCAAGTCAAATCTGATATCTGATCATGTATTCCGAACAATATAAAAACAAAGATCTCACGAAGTGACGTATCTGTTAAAATATTTATATACCGTACGCAAAATACGCGCATTGACGTGGAGTTGCGGATACCAGCCCGTATTACCTATTACCTATTAAAACAATATTAATACGATAAAAATAGTAGTAATACCAATATAAAGATCTTAATCAGAACTACACATGTGCTCAATTTTGTATCAGTAGAATTTATATAGAGCAAGCTACCCTCAACTGCAAATAGCTTGCCCTGTAAAACATGCTTCGAATCAGTTACGTCACTTAGATTAGCGACGACATGTCTTCGAATTTTGGTTCTAAGACATGCCGAGTTCCTCTTGATGTTTTGCTTCACCGTTTTGAGAGCAGCGGTAATGAAATAATTTACACAAAGTAAAGCGTCTGTCCGCGCGATAAGAGAGCTCCGGGAAGTATTTTGGGGAGGCTTTTGCGTAGCAGTGGAAAAGTATAGGCTAACAAAAAAAATAAAAACCGCCTGTCTTGGTTCCGATCTACAACTCGTCACAAACACGTCTACAAGTCGCGACTGAGCCACCATAGCCCCTTGAGAGCACTAAAATCTACCCCAACTCTATCACATAACTACTTAAAACCTTTAAACCTTTGACCATGGACACACCCACACGTTCCCATAATAATATTTACGATCCCATAAAATTTTATGTTTTATCTTTTATTTTTTCATACGCCCAAAATGTTATGACCTGTGATTCGGATGTTTCAATTTGAACGGTGTTTCCTGGGTTTGGATATTTTTTAATCTGTGACAGGGATAATTGAATATGAGTGTTGTAATGATTTCCTTTTTTATTTTTATTGGCTGTTGGGTTTACGTTTGTGTAGGTATGATTTGGGATTGCATGGGTTTCAGTTCAAATTCATTTGAGAATTTGTAATAAATTTGTTTATGAATGTGCATTGTTTAAGACCGATATTTGTTAGGCTACCCAGAATCGTCAAATGTGAGTAAAACTAAAAATCAACAGTAGTGTAGCGGTATCTACAACACCACATGCGAATAACTCGTCATACTGACGTCACGCAAATCCGAAGTATTCCACTCAGAGCACTGATTTGAACCGCACAGTTTACCGCGCAACTAGCATAGATACAACGGCCCGACATGAATCATCGAGCAGTTGCCCGCCAGACACAACACCCGTCTGGTCGGAGGATCCTCTCTTTTCTATAGAGTATGAGTGAACTTTATACCCTGTTCCTCATACCTCTATAGTAGTTTTGCCAAAGGATACCTTAATGTAACATCGCGAGCTGCTTGGGGGTTTACTTCGATGCCTGGCATGTGCGTACGTGTCTATTAGCTTGCATTTGTTTTACATGGAGGTGACATCGAGGTATCGAGCTAAACCACGATCGCGAGGTATTTGCAGTGAGGTATCTTCTGTATGCAATTACCCTATGTCTTATAAGCAGACCATAATAAAGCCCTCCGTCAACAAGACCACATATTTCGATAAATGCACATTTTGCGAAGTGCACATTTTGAGAAATGCACATTTTGAGAAATGCACATTTTGCGAAGTGCACATTTTGAGAAATGCACATTTTGCGAAGTGCACATTCTGCGTCAAGCGCACGTTCTGCGAAGTGCACATTCTGCGTCAAGTGCACAATTTGCGTCAAGTGCACATTCTGCGAAGTGCACAATTTTCGTCAAGTGCACATTCTGCATCAAGTGCACATTCTGCTAAGTGCACATTCTGCGAAGTGCACAATTTGCGTCAAGTGCACATTCTGCATCAAGTGCACATTCTGCTAAGTGCACATTCTGCAAAGTGCACATTCTGCGTCAAACCCATTTTAAGCAGTACCTAATAACTTTTCAAAATATGCTTCCTAACTGGTAATATGGTTATTTTTATTAACACTTATAGCATTATTTCTAAAAATTTAATGGCTATTTGATCCATCGAAATTGAATGGTTAATTTTCATTCAGCAAATAAAACAAAACGGGAGTTTTGTTTTTCCTTCGGTTCAAAGATCGTCGTTTCCATAGTAACTTTATTGGAATGTAAGTCTAAGAGCCTTATTTTACCAAAGATTATATTATTTTTGTATTTTTCTGCCGGTAGGTATTATACTGTTTAGACTTGGTCAGACTTTCGGGCTTATGACGACCTGTAACCATTTTCAAAGATCCAAGAATGACAGCCGGGACCAACGGCTTAATCTTTTAACCGCTTACTCCGACAAATATTTTCGTGTCCATGTCGCCAAGGTCGTATATTTACGACCAAATACCACAGCTTTTTTAATCAGCTTTTTTATTTAATTACGCTGTATTCTATCAGTTATTTATTTTTCGTTTTTTCGCGGGAGCTGAGGGCACGACTACTGATATAAAGTCGGCCAGTTAAAAGGTTAACGTGCTTTCCGAGGCACGAGGGGGACTCGGTATGTAGAGATGGTCACCCATCCACGGACCGAACGCGGCCAGCGTAGCTTAACCTGATCGATCGACCCGAGCGGCTGTTATTTCTTAGCCATGAGCCCCACTTACATCATAATTATAAGGGAATAGATCATGCCACTCACTGGAAAAGCTACTGATCCATGAAGTCGTTGATAAAGCCTACCTTTATCTCTCTCAAACTCATCGACATGTGCATCCTGCCCATCCTTACCTACTTACTGTCCTGGGTTCTTTGAACACATGTTAAAGTACCGCCATTCATGGGACCAAAAAATTGGAAGACGTGTGACATCCACCAACCCGCACAGGCCCGGCCCACTGCCTCAGAGAGAGAGAGGCCTGTGTCTCAGCAGTGGGAAAATTAGAGGCTGTCTATGCTACTAGTGGATGCTGGTTAAATATTCTCAATTCAAATATTTTAACTGAACTATGATACCTACTTCTCCATTGTTGAATCCCTTAACAAACGATGATGAGTTTATGACAAAATTTAACATAAATTATGTAAAACAGCATTATGTTAATAACATTGTAAATGCTTAGGATTTTGATGAATAAACATTTTGTTGAGAGTTTCTTGTTATGTGGGTTTTATGATGGCATGTTTACAGTGTATTGACTGCCCTGTAGGTATCGTGAAGTTGAGCGTGGGGGTCCTGGGTTCGATTTCCAGGTCGAGTAAAGTGTTATCGGGTTTTGTCCATTAGGAGTTTCTTAGAAACAGTTGAGATGGACAGACAAGACAAGGAAGTCGTAAGACGAACCGAAAATGCCTGGAAGAGCTACTGGTCCATGAAAGAGCTTATGAAAGGGAATCTGCCTTTGACACTAAAGCGAAAAATTATGGACATGTGCATCCTTCCCATTCTGACCTATGGATCTCAGACTTGGTCTTTGACAAACATTCAAAAGTCCAAACTCAAGGTTTGCCAACGAGCAATGAAGCGCAGCATTCTAGGGGTCAAATTGACAGACCATATTCGCAACACCACACTGCGCTCCAAAACAGATTACTGACGTTGCTCAAAAAGTCGCTAAGCTGAACTGTGACTGGGCTGGCCACGTCTGCCGTATGCCCTATTGGGGCCTACAGCTTATTAGCTGTAGGCCAAAATAGCCACCACGTGAAGCCCTGACACAGGTAGAAGGCGTCGCGGTAGACCTTGTAGAAGATGGCGGGAAGAGCTGGACAAAACAAACGACCAGTGGTAATCTTTAGCCCTGGATCGAAAGAACTGGGAGTCATGGAAGCCACTGCTGGGCAAAGGCCTCTGCCTTTGCCCAGCAGTGGGATGATGCAGGCTAACAGTAACAGTTGAGATTGACCGCCATGGCAGGTCTGGAGTACTATTATTAATGGTGACTCTACTTAACACTGAAATAAACCATATTTTTATCCTTTTGCACTTGTATGGAAATCGGTTACGGTCTGGGCTTGAGATGCGGATAATATCGTGAGGAAAGTTTTGAGTATGACTGTAGATTGCTATACGATAGAGGAAACCCAAAGAAACGCTGTATGGAACTGTTTGAAAGACGATATACTTAGCTGGAAAGGGAGTGATTGAGTGATTACCGAGATGACGGGGCTGGTCATCACTTAGCTGCCTCGGCTTATTTTAATTATTTTGGATTCTTGTTTTGTTACTATTTACTGTACTCTGGACGCTTTTAACGCGTACGTCTTTTTTATATCATTCTCATATATAATTATAGATTCAACATTAATGATGTAACAAAAATGATTGTAAAGAGTATCCATGGAGTTTCTTGCCCGTTTTACTCCATGGATACTTACCATAGGCTTTGCAATGGGCAACTAGATTCATATTTTATGACTGATCGACTTCTTTACAATTCAAAAGTGCCTGTAAATGGTTTAATTGAAATAAATGCTTTGAGTTTGACGACTAATAGAGAAGCATAGAAGACATGCTACGCCGATCCCAATTAAAACGGGGAAAAGAGAATGATGACGATGTTCCTTTTCTTGCGCTAAAACAAGAATAATTTTAAAAGTGAACAAAGATTATGCACACCTTACCAACACAGGCAAAGTATTTCATATCTGTACTGCTAGGGTAGTAAAAAAATTGATGGGAACAAACTTGTATACGACCTTTAAAACGAAACTAACTAAAAGCAATTTATTGTTTCTCAGTTGATTGTAGTCATGGTCTAGCAGTTTGAGTAATTTATGCCGCCTACCCAAATCTCCTTTCTTTTGCATTGTTCGTCGAATCATTGAGCTCTGTAAGTTTTGAGTTGTGCTGCATGATTACTGACAAATGCGTGCACTGACTGAACAGGTCTACTCAATCTGTGTGGTTCTTTCCTCAAAATATCATTTCAGACTCCAATCTACATGGTCTTTACATGATCTGACCAAGATTATGTCTGGACTTTAAAAGAGATCGTGACCTCTGAGTTTGTTTCGGCCTTTCTTCTCAGAGTAGTCAGATAGGAAACGTCGACCTCATCTAGTTTTTTAAGAATATGATTGACGTGTTAAAGTAAACACTTAATGATTTTATTTCTGCAAGTAGGTTTGTGCAAACGTACAAACCTATTTATTTATTACAGAAATAAAATCATTTATAATATAAGGTAGGTATATCAAAGGACCGTTTTCAATGGGTAGGCTATCAAAAGATAATTCCGTTATATGTTCAGAAACTGTAGGTAATGAACTAAAATACACGTGCCGCTTTTATCTAAAACTAGCGGATGCCCGCGGCGGCGACCGCGTGGATGTCGAAATGGAACGTGCTACCGGGACAAAGAGTATCCTATGTTATTCCTTCTAAAATCAGCTATCTCCTAGTGACACTCCCGTTAAAATCGGTCTAGCCGTTTCGGAGATTAGCCGGTACAAATATACGGGGAGACGAAAATGTAAAAAAATGTTTTTAAAGTGAAAACTTCTTTAGGCGCGTTGGGCATTTTTTGAGACGGGAAAAAAACATTGAATTCGCGCCACTGTTACCGTAACCGACACCGCTTTGGATGTGTTCGGCTGTCCTCGGCATGTACTCGGTTTTAATGTATATCGGATATGACATTGAGCGATGGTAAAGTATTCTGTTTGTGTTTTGTTTTCACTTCTGTCGGCACTCCCGGAGTGCCACTGTTTTTTTTTTTTTGTTATAAGTATCGTATCATCATTATCATCATACGTTCATAATTATGCATTTAGTAAAAAGCTGTTTCTTTGATATTACAAACAGACGCTTAAATTGTATTTATTTGTATCGATATAACTATTTAGATTATTTGTATAGATTCGACGATCATTGAAATACTCACCTTGAATAAAAACAGTCTTTGATTAGGAATTCAAGGTTTGTTGTTTATTGTGAAAGCCAAATAAGTGAAATGAACTCTCAGCCCCTTTGTATTTGGCTATTGATGTTGATTTCAAATAGGTAGCTATTTATGGTCTAGAATCCCGGCACGTGTTACACAAGGTTATTTTATATTGGCTAGCTAAACTCGTCCGCAGTTCAGTTAAAAGCCTAGCCTTTTTACTAAACGGCGTAGTTCAATAAACAATCACTAACGTCAGATTTTTCATCTTTTTTCGACCTTTCGTCACACATGCTCACCCTATTGTAAAAATGGCGTACCTAAACTTTGTGAAGACAGAAAATAACGATTATTGGTATTGTGATCTCCTTGATTACAGCTGTCTATTTGGTAAATTATCTCAAGAGTCTTATAAACTACATAATTCGCAGTAGCACATAAAATATCATACCTAAAATTTAGTATCCTAATTAGTCATTTTGCTAATTGAAGGAAAACGAATTGCCACGTGAATGGCTAGACTAATAAATTATAAGAAACAATCTGTTTGCCTTGATTAATAATATTTATTATCCAGACTACTGCTTAATTAGAATTATTTACCTAATAATATTATGTAGGTAGAAGGTCCACTCTACAAAACTTTTATAACTCTTGAAACTAAAGCGTCTTTTTATACAAAAAAATTAACGAAAATTATAAACTCTTTTTGAAAAATAAAATAAAATGGTGGAAAAGTAGATATGCCAGGGTTCTTCAGTTTCCTTAGTAAAAGATCGGCATCTTAAAATATATACGAAAAACCATCAACTTCATCTTCATATCGCAATGTATTTTAATGTACTGCGTTCAGCAATAAAGATTTGATTTGTTTTTTTTTTTATATTTCTGTTAATAAATCACATACTAACGGCATTGCCAAATAAGTGTCTGCTAACATTCTGTCACACTCAAATAAAAAACCAGCGTAAACCATACAAAGATAAACATTTACACCCGGGAAATTGAGAGAGAAGAAAACCCGTCTCCCCTAAAAATACCTTTACGTAACAGATACTTATATTAAAGCAACAGTTTACTTTTCATTTCTTTGTTTGTTTCCCGAGCGGTGAGCAAAGAAGGCTTTCAAAATAATTGTTGTTTTCCTCTCAGGCACGGAAATGTATGTATATATTATGACAAGTTTTTTATGTAAGGAACTATTAAGTACTGTCGGGGAAATAGATTTGTTTGCAGGTACGAGTAGTTAAGTACCTAAGTTTTACAGAGGTGGTGGACGTAAATGTGTGTAGTGCTGTTCCACAAATGATGGGACACTTATTATCGTGTCCTACGTGTCCTGTCAGCTGCACGTTGTAGGAGCGGATGGACGCTACACACCTACGGACCTACCTAGTGATAATATTAAGTTCAAAACGTTGATAAAAGAGCCAAAAAAATCTGTTGTACTTGCATAGTGGAAAGATGTTAATTTCTAAACTGCATGGCAAATTATTTTGCCGTGTGTACATGGTAATAAATACAAAGCCTCTTGTCGTCAACAAGGAAATAATTTCTAGACTTTCAGAATAATACTTTTTTTCCTACAGGTGATAATAGGTTGTTTGTTTGAAAATAGACTCCTCCTTATTAAAGATTCCTTCCAGAAGAATAACGGCAAAATACAAAAAAAAAAAAACAAATTCAAATCATTTATTTGCTTGAATATGGGCAACACTATAGATACAAAATACACAACAAAAGTTGCAGCATCATCAAAAAACATAAATCTATCAATTTCGAAGACACGAGATTCATGAGAATGAAAGTAGCATAAAAGTAATATGTCATATACCTATGTATTTTACTGTGTGTACATAGATAATACATATAAATGAATAATATTATATCTTGGTAAAGAGATAAAACAACCAGTCAAGTTGATTTCTTCACATTTAGGGCATTGCAGTCGAACTATTGCTTTGTTTCAGTTTAAAAAGTATGGGTGCCGCGGAAGATTCATTGCTAAACTACTACTTAAATAAATAAATGTGTATAATTTATAAAACAATAATTATAACTCTTAAAATTCAATTCTGTATTCATAAAACAATATAACTAATTTTAAAATTTATCACAATAAACACCCAGTGTTCTTCCTCCTCTCTCCTACTTGATCTATGCTGTGCCCGACAGGGTCCATAATTGTGACTAATATAATTATTTCCCTACCAACTATATACATTATGGTACGCAGTAAAGAATTGAGAAACTACATAAATTTAATGGCTGTGCAAGATAATAAGGTATAGGGTCCACAAGGCTTCCCCCCCGGTGGGTTCCCGCATTGTCGAGGCGGGGGGGCTCAGTAGCCGTGGCTTGGACACCCATGGTGAAGCGAAGAGGAACCCGAGGAGGGGCCGCTCGTCAGGGCTTTTGCCTGTAAGCCGACGGCGTAGCGGCCAACAAGTAGGTTGCGGTGCTGCTTGGGCGACATCGCAACTGAGGCGGGCCGCGATGTCGTGTGGGAGGCGTCGCGGCTGAGGGTTGGAGGCCGCGGCGGGAGAGGAGTGCCGGTATTGCGGTGCGCCGCTCTCCCTACCTTCCGCGGCCTTGACGGGGTCGCCACCGTCTGATGGCGGACGCGGTGGGGCCGCAGGGGAGGAGGAGTGTTGGTATGACGTTGGCCGCTCTCCCTATCCTCTGCGGCCGAAAATTGGCAGGTGGCAGGGCCAATTACCTGACCCGTCGCAGGGGGACCAAGGGTGCCCAGACACGGGGTCGTCTGGCACCCATGTGCTGGTTTGGTCCCAGGGGTGGTCACGGCGTGCTATGTGTTCTGGTGCGCCGGTAATGGGGAATACTCCCCAGAGGAGGGTCCGGTGACGGACAGCCGCGGCGGGTTCACGGATGAGTGCTAACGCGTGCCCGTGTTCCCGCCGTAAGCGGCAGAGGAGGACACCGTGGAGTTTTAGTGGGTTAGAGTCCCACATAACTGCACTATCTGCCCGTGATAGTGCAGAATGCATGAGCATTTCTCCACGTTGAAAAAAAAAAAAAAAAAAAAAAAAGGGTCCACAAGGCTTAGACAAAATGACATTCTAGGTATCAGCCATAACGATGCAGGAAAAGTCAAAAATGTATCGGATTGACGTAAACTTCCAAAAAGCAAAGGTCAATACTGTTGAAAGTCGTTGTAGAAATACGAAAAGCTGTGACAGCGATTGCCACTTGTCTAGGCTCTCATGTTTCATTATTGGTCAAGCTAAACCAGTCTTTAATATATTTAAGTCAAAATCGTTTATTTCAAATAGGCACATTAAAGGCACTTTTGAACGTCAAAAATTGCAATAAAATAGAATTGATTCTAGTCGCCCCTTCCAAAAGATAGTGTTCGTTTGTAGAAGAATGGGCAAGCAACTCCACCGTTACTCTTTTAAAATGTTTTACAAGGTTTTGTATATGTCGCAGGCAACTGGTTAAATTAGCCGTTTAGTTAACCGCCTGGCCTTTGGAAGTAGTGCTCGCCTCGCTTCGCTCTCTTTGCTCGCACGCGGTTGATCACAGTTCTAACCTAATGTAACTCATTTGGACCAGGTGCCCTGGCTTAGTTACTGCGACCAACTCGGCTCTCGCATGGTTGGTTACAGTTCCAACCTAAACTATAATAATTATTGAATATCATTCAGGCCGTTGGTTGAACGGCCGCCATTTAGTTAAAAGGCTAGGCGGTTAACTAAACAGCAAATTAAACCAGTTGCCTGCGACATATACATTACAAGGTTGTCTATACCGATCGGTAAGTTATAGTAACCCACCAAACTACATTGCACTTTACCCGATTCCAAATTCTCCCTCCACATTCAAGATATATACGAAAAGTTTATAATCAAGTGCTGTACCGTTTTTCAATTCGATAAAAAAATATAATTTATGTCTGTAGTCGCAGCTGTTTCAGAAACGGTGCAAAAACTAGATACAAAGTGAATTTTAAGTAGTAAGTCATTATGTGTGTGTGTGTACTAAGTAAGATTTACGGTGTAAACGTATAGATCAGTTGGTGTAGTTGGAAGGTGATTGGTTTACGTTGTTAGGGGTTTGGTTCCACGCTCGAAGCATTTTTTTTTTATATGTTACAAATAATTTTTATAGGACTTTGATATATTATAATATTAGGATATTATTAAAACCTGTAAATCCTCTCATCACGATAGTCGCATTAAGATCATTGTTATGCATAAATTTTTCTTCACATTAATTTATAGCTCTTTTTTCTGTGCAGTTGAGCGCCGCGATCAGTCTAATTGGTTCGTGTTTTTTTTTGTTCCGCCATAATTGTGGTATAGAAAATTAATTAACAAACAGTTAGCCCTCTTTCAATTAATTGAGTATTCTCTAGATTTAATTTTAATTAAGAATGGATTCTGACAAAACCGGCAAAGTGCAAGCCTGTCTCACAAACTAAGGGTTCCGTACCACCAACATTTTAAAGGTATTTTTCATTTTATTTGGCGTGATGTGTCACAATATATTTGTTAAAATTTTAACTTTCTACCTATTATGGCTAAAAACATACGGCCCTGTGTTAATAGCTCAACTGTGGCTATTGAGACATAATTTAATTTCTATTGTTATAAATCAAATTTTGACTTTTCAACAACAAAAAATAGACGGGTACACAAGCAGATGCTAGGCTTGTACCTATGACATTTAAAATACCTTTAATGAAAATACATGAAGAATGATGAAATAAAATTATGAATTCATGATTAATGAAAATACATTGATTTATATTTTATACAGGGTTATTGGAAAAACACCAAAAACCTCTTAAGAGGTCATTGTACTCATCATTATGAACAACTTTTACTATGGGACCAAACCTGAAATCGCGAAAAAAAAATCTGCTTTTCCCTACATTTTGACGTATTATACGAACATACCAAACCTGAAATCGCGAAAAAAAAATCTGCTTTTCCCTACATTTTGACGTATTATACGAACATAAATGTAGGGAACAGCTGATTTTATTTTTGCGATTTCAGGTTTGGTCCCATAGTAAAAGTTGTTCATAATGATGAGTACAATGACCTCTTAAGAGGTTTTTGGTGTTTTTCCAATAACCCTGTATAAACAAAAGACACCTAACCACGCGACCAAGAACTACACGCTCAAGCGACACGCGTCTTGCGACAGCGACGGCAGAGAAAACAAATGAAAGAAGTTGTATAGAGCATGCCACGAGTCACCGCGACGCGACGCGCGGCTTGGTGGACGGAAGCAGGTGACGAGCGCTTGTGTTGCTTGACGCAAGTCGCATGGCTCGAGGCCGTGAACGGAGTCATAAGTTTAAACATATTATACCCTCAGAGTACGGAACCCTAAAAAATATTGTACAAACCACTTCAGATTCCGTCACATTCCGCCAAACACATGCATCTAAAACTGTAAGTGCAGACAAAATCTCTGGAATTGGATTCGTTCCAGGGCTTTAATTAATTCCACACTAGCCTTGTGATGACTATAAACGAAAATTTTAATTGGATGAGCGTTCGTGATTTGTTGCGAATGAAGTGGGTAGCCGTTATGGTGAAGAAAAAAATATTGAAGGTTGCAGGCGTTGAGTAAAATGAGTGGCGTATGGGTTTCTGAAGTAATTGATTCCATTTACAGGGTTTGTAAAATATTGGAGAATTTGAATGTGTTTTGGGACCTAGGTACTGTAACTAACTATTTATACTAGATACTAAATTAAATGAGTAAATAACTTACTATACAAATAAATACAAAAACAAAGGACACTTAGGCGTCGAAGTACTCGTCGTAACCTAGGTAAGTACTTATTATGCAATATTAAAGCAAAATTTGGAGGTGTCGCTTTTTTGTTGAGATCGGAACGTTTTCAAGAATTTTTTTGAGTTTTTTCTTAGATACTTCTCTTGTTATAGACTAGAGTCAACTTGGTATATTTTGTTAGATACCCTCTACGGTGTCCTTTTTTTTCCTTCACTTAAAAAAATACATTCAAAATATTACCTATATAAAACAAAATTTAAAAATTTGAAAAATCCAAAAGTGCACGCATAATGCTCATTTGATCGTATAAAAAACATAGATATAGATATAAGTTAGTTTTTGCAGAAAGGAGGCAGATAAAAAAATTCGATCGTATAGCACTCTCTAATGCTTTGCATTATGAGTTGTGAAATATAGTAGGCTTTTTGAAAAAATATAACTCATTAAACGCCAAACGACACTATAGCCGGTTTAAAAAGCCACACCACACTAAATCCATCTAACTCCCAAACTTACAATGAGAAATGCACTAAAACCGCCCTCTAAAAATCAACCCAACATTCACAAAAGCGATCATTACTCCCTCCAAAGCTTACTACAAACGTTTCCACGTCTTAATTTGCTAATGCCTCGCCTCAAGTTACTAATTCTTCGAGCAACGTCGACGACTTAAATGGCCAAGCGGATTTAGTTGTTCGGGATTTTATCGTGTCAGAAGTGCGGGTTTTTGCTCGGATTTGTGATATTATTTTCTTTGTGTAGATTTGTTAAGGGAGGATTTAATTGTATTAAATACTGGTTATTTTATTTAAATTAAAAAAAAAAATTGTCGGTTTCACTTTAACTCCAGCAGTAGAGTGGCAGCAGAGGAGCAGCAGAGCAGTGGTGGCCCAGTGGTTAAGGCCCCGACTGACGAGTTGTAGGTCGTGGGTTTGAACCTAGGCAGGCGCTTTACTTTGTGTAAATAATTTCATCACCAATGGTCTCAAAATGGTGAAGGACAACTTCATGGAAACCGGCATGTCCCAGAACCAAAAAAATTAAGACATTGACATCTATCAACCCGCACTGGGCCGGCGTGATAGATTACAGCCCACCTACTGGGTCCCAGCAGTGGGAATTTTATAGGCTGATTATGCTAACTTATCTCCTGTATCATATACCTAGATTAGCTATAGTTACTAAACTACTGAAAATATTACATTCAATTTTCGTATGACGACTGGAAAAGTTGAAGATATACGCTGTCTCACTTATTACAGGATTGCCGACTCCACCTTGTATAGCTAAATCTAGCCAATCCAATCGTGAAAGTCCTCCCTCAATATTACGGGTAGCTAAAATTACATTACAATCTCTTCTCAAGTAAGATCCACAATTTGCTGGAGTTTTCGTTCTTTTATTACCGGAACGAACAAGCTCATCTCCTACTTTCACTTCCAAAATTAATCGCTAAAAGTTCCAAAAACACCCAAATCTCGATACAACGTTAACAGCCCAACAACAAAATTTAGCAGCCGCAATTTATTCTAAAATCGTCTTTCATCCAATTATAAGTTTCGTTCAAACTCTCGACTTGGTCGTTAAACTGATTTGTCGGTCGGTCGGTTCTAGTTGAGGTCTCGTTCGGTTAAATGCGCAATAACAAGCAATAGTTGCACTGGAACTTGTTCGGAGTAACAACGTCATATGGATGTAAGGACCAGAAGGGCAATCAATCAATCAATCAAAATATTTTTATTTCACATAAACCAACATGGGCACTTATGAAACGTCAGAAGCTAGGTGCACGGTTCCAATTGGTCGTTTCCTATGGAGAAGAACCGGCAAGAAACTCCATGGTTACTCTTTTAAAAATAATTGGCTTTTACAATGTTTTCAAGTTACAGTAGGTATGGGAGGACAGCGTAGGCCTGTCAACAAGTACCAGGTACTTGATAAAATAAAAAATGGTCTACAGATCTAAAGTCTACAAAGCTTACAAAGTCCTCACATTTACAAAATAAGAATGTATCAAAAGGATAAATAAAATATAAAAATCTAATAAAACCAAGATGATTGCCATTTCAACCACTAATAAAGAGGTGAAAAATTAAAATTGTCTGTATATAATGTCAAATAATAAAAAGATTATGTCAAAGAAGTATATACTTACAAAAAAAAAAAAAAAAAAATAAACATTGTAATTTGAGAGCAGTTAATAGACATTTACGTAGTTATGCCGTTAATGAGTAATTGCGTAACATACTAATTGCAGTAGGGATGGCTTTCATTTTGACAGTTCAACAACATACATTGCGTTATTTACGTTGTAGAGCAGACAAATTATTCGAACATATGAAGCAATGGATTGGCAATATCCTTCAAAATGATTCAGATTGTGTTTTATGCCATGTAAGTACGACAATACGACTATAAATGTTAATACTACGGTTAAGTATTAACAGCCGCACGGGTCAATCGATCAGGTTAAGCTACGCTTACCGCGGTTGGTTTATAGATGCGTGACCATCTTTACATACCAAGACCTCCTCCGTGCCTCGGAAAGCACGTTAAGCCGTTGGTCCCGACTGTCATTCGTGGGTCTTTGACAGTCGTTGCGGGTCATCAGAAGCCCGAAAGTCTGACAACAAGTCTTACCAAGGGGCATGGTATTACCCAGTAATTGGGTTGCGGCGACCAGATTGGCAACGACCACTAATCTTCCGACAGCTGTTTACTGCCGCAACCAAGGCAAACCAGAATAGAATAGAATACTCTTTATTACGTTCACCTAAATTACAGACATTGTGACAGAATGGGCGGTCTTATCGCTACGAGCGATGTTTTAAAGACAACTTTCGGATGGATTAAAAAGGTGAAGGAGAGACAAATACTGTAGGTAGTGTGTGGTGTACCATTTACATAATACAATAAATACATGCATAAAGTATATTATACTAATCTAAATAAATATATACAAGGTGGCCCTTCAAGTATGGAATCGAATAGAGGCGTGGGCAAGGTCATTTCCGAACTTTTTAAAAGTTATGACCAATTTTTGTTTTTATTATCAATCACTTCGCATAGTGCTCTAAGAAAAAAAATCATGAAAAATTACTATCTAAAAAAATTAAATTCGTAGCCCTACAGTTTTTTTTTTTTTGAGTAGGTACTATGCGAAGTGATTGAAAAAAAAAACAAAAATTTGTCATAATTTTTGAACCGTAAAAAATTCACCGTCATTCTCAGGGTTAAAAAGTTTGGAAATGACCTTGCCCACACCCCTATTCGATTTGATCAATACTTCCAGGGACACCCTGTATATTGTATATAATAATAAACGTAAAAAAGAGCAAAGAACATATAAATAAATCCTATCTATGAAAGCAAAGAACATATAAATAAATCTATAATGATACATTAAGAGTTTAAATAAATAAATATCTCGCAGCGCAATAATTATTTTCAATTGACTTCAAAAACAATCCAGCAATCCAAACCAATTGTTCTACAAAATACCATCACAAAACAATAAACCCTTTTTAAATAGCAAATCTAAATAAAAAATCATCAGAATAAACGGGCAAATCCGCGACACAGGCTTGTCATTCCCATCAATGGCCCAGTTTTTATCTCGTGAGCGCAGCGCCCATTCATGCATTGTAACCAGTCGGACTTCTACCATAATAAGCTATTGGCCGTAATTGACTCACGATTCAGGGTGTATTGAGGTTTATATTTTGTTCGGATTAATGGATAAGGATTTAATGGATTTATTTATGATTTTTTCTGTGTAGCCATTTCCTATTGAGAAAGAATAATGGTTCCGAAAAACATATTAATCTGCGGCCGACTAAAACAAATGGATCTTCGAATAACAAAACTAACTAAATTACTAAGTTACCGACAACAGAGGTTTTGTCAAAATAATCATAATAATATTAAATATATACGCGGGGCTACGTCGACTTAGGATGCAAGAGTGAGCGAAGGGCACCTCGGGTTTCGGTTTGATTAGGTTACTTTAAACCCTTTACATAGAAATAGGAGCCCCGCGACGCGGGGCTCCGTCGACATAGGATGCAAGAACGAGCAAATGAGAATACAAATACCTTTACCTAGGTATATATTAAAGCGTAATTTAAGCTGGTAGAAAAGTATTATAGCAATAGTCATGTTTATTTTTCGAAGATTTCAGGATCTCATTCGGTCGTTTCGTCATTTTTATTCGGACAAAAGTAGTCGGAAAGTTAGTATTTTAGGCAGTAGATTTAATATTTTGAGTAAGGACACTCTTACAATTCAAGGACAATTCTTATTTTTCTATAGGAGCTTTTATTATTATCCTTTCCTATTTAGGAGTCATCTCTTAACTGACCTTTGTAGCGCTTATTTGTCTGTGACAGCTATGAAAAGAATAGATAAATTTTTAACTTTTTATAACTAGCATAACTGCTGTAATGCGTAACTCACTAACAGTAGCAATGGCTTTTATTTTGACAGTACAACAACATTCATTGCGTTATTTACGTTGGTGTATAGACAAAGTTTTCGAACATATGAAGTAATGGATTAGAAATATCCTGCAAAATGATTCAAATTGTGATTGAAAATATGTTACTCCATTACCCAGGTGGGGCTGCGCATATTAAACAAAACGACAGGTCATCATAATCAGTCTATAATATTCGAACTGCTGGGACACAGGCTTCCTCTCTATGAGAGGGATTGGGCCGTGATCCACCACGCGGGCCCAGTGTGGGTTGGTAGATTTAACATGTCTTCGAATTTTTGGTTCTAAGTTCCAGCTGTCATTTGTGGATCTTTGGCAGTAATTTCGTCAAAAACCCTAAAGTCTGACAAGCAGTCTTACCAAGGGGTATCGTATTACCCAGTAACTGGTTTGTGCAGGTCAGGTAGGCAGTTAGACTGGAAGCCGACCCCAACATGGTTGGGAAAGGCTAGACAGGTGATGATGGTGACTGTTAGTACTTAATCTGCGTTCGCGATTTATTTGTCAAAAATGTAAATAAATATTAATTAATGAAAAAATAACTTTAATTCCTACACAATAAAATTCAGTTTACGCTACAACTTCAAACATTTTTATAACTTTTTCAATAGTGTTAGTCACTCTCAAATCAACTTATTTTTCATTGAAATAAAGTTGATATTTGTTTAACTTGAAAATATAGGGTGGAGGTGTGCGCTGCGCACTTTTACTATACTTATAACATGCTTAACCTCGCAGGTCAATAAAATTTGTCTACAAGATTGATTTTTAGCCACAACCTTTTTTATTTGCTCTGAAAGTAGGCCCCTCTATCACTGACCGCTAAGACGAATGATCGTAGTTCTAACATTATTTTCGCACCCAACTTTCCAACTTTTACCACAGAAGGTCTATTATTAGGTGTAAACTATACGGATCACTCCCAAGTGACCTATCCTTGATCCGAGCTTTGTTGGAGATCATGTCTTACGGAGTTACTTAGAAAACTTATTCAAGTATAAGTTTTCTATAGTAAAAATGCGCTGTGCTGCACATCCCCACCCAATTTCAAGTTAAACAAATATCAACTTTATTTCAATGACCATTAAGTTGATTTGAGAGTGACTAGCACTATTGAAAAAGTTATAAAAATGTTTTAAACATGTTGGAAGTTGTAGCGTAAACTGAACTGTATTGTATATCTGACGACTGATGATATCTGATGGAAAATGCGTCGCGTATTATCGGTCGCGTAACGCCAGAACAGACAATTATATGATAAAACATTCAACCTTTCACACTCAACCGATGATGCGTTAGTGCGTCGAGCGAATAAATAGACGCAATCAAAGTTATGCCCGATGCATTTTCCGTCAGATATGTACCGACCCTTTCAGCGGCAGTTGTATAGCGCCGTCGGTTGAAACTGGTCATCTCTTAACTGCCACGGCTTATTTTTAATCTTATATTTTGAATTGTTTCTTCATTTGTGTTTTTTTTACATTGCTCTCACATATAGAAGCAACAAGAATAATGCACCCCGTCGCATCGCATAACCTGCCCGCGCTGTAAAATTTTAGCTAAGCGATGTTTCTGACTTTATTTCTTTCTGCTCGGTTATTAAGGGCCATAGCGTGACGTTAGCCTATAGCTTTTATCAAGAATTGGGCTATCGAATGCATAAAGAGCTTCTCAAATCCAACTGGTAGTTCCAGAGATTAACGCGTTCGAACAAACAAACTCTTCAACTTTATTATTAACTAGCTGTTACCCGCGACTTCGTCCGCGTGGAATTTAACAAAAACGTTTTTTTTTTTTCTAAAATAGTAGTAACCTAAGTCACTCCTTATTATATCAGCTATCTGCCAGTGAAAGTCCCGTCAAAATTGGTCCAGCCGTTTCAGAGATTAGCCGGAACAAACAGACAGACAGACAAAAATTAAAAAAAAAAAAATTTTGGTATGTACCGTGTATACATCCATATGCATTTAGTACTCATGTCTTTAGTGACAATCGCCGGACTAAGGAATCGATTGACGTGTGAATCATAAAAATCGGCCCAGGCGTTTGGTCTGTATAGTACTTCAAAGGAACATACAAACATACATAGGTTGATAATAAACACATTACCACTCCTTTGCGTCGCGCAGTCGGGTAAAAAGCGGTTATTTTTATACCAGACACTCCAATTTTATTTATTTGTATAAAAGATAAAAACTATGAACTGTTTACTCCAACACGCTCACATACGGGACTATTTTCTATGTATATCCCACACACTACCTATTCATTGCACTGTAAACTGTACACAACCGTCCGGTTCATTGCGAGTAAATTTAAAAAGCTAGTGTTTGTTTGTTGTGTGTTTTATTTCGACCATGTCGTATTTAAATAGTAACGAAGCGGGTACATTGAATCTTTTTTTGGAGTTTCTCTTTGTTACCTGGTGATATATTTATTGGCGTTCTAGTGTTTTACTAGTACGGTTTATTTGGTTTGTTGTCGTCAATTGTTTTTATTTTGTTGCTACATAGTACAGAATTAGTAAGTTCATAGAGTACATAGAGTTTAGTAAATAGTATCTACTGATAACATTTCTGGTACCTACTACGAGTATTGTAGCGGTATCTACAACGCCACATGCGAACAACGTGTCATGCTGACGACACGCGAAATCCTGCATCTCGTAAGCAGAGCTTACCGCGTAACTAGCATAGATACAACGGCCTGACATGAATCATCGGGCAGTTGCCCGCCAGACACAAAATCCGTCTGGTCGGAGGATCCTCCCTTTTCTATAGAGTATGAGTGAACTTTACACCCTGTTCCTCATACCTCTATACTATGTTTCCCCACAGCTATAACCTGGAAGTCTTCAAGTCTTGAAGGAATAGGCTTCTAACTACTCGCTCTCTCACAGCTGCTGTTACTGTTACTGCCAGTCTACATCATCCCACTGCTGGGCCTCTCCTTATGACTTCCAGCTCTTTCGATCCAGGACTAAAGTGGACCACTGGTCTTTTTTTTCTTCAGCTCGTCGCGCCATCTTCTACGAGGTCTGCCGCGACACCTTCTAGCTGTATCAGGGCTCCACGTAGGGAAAGTCCAAGCATAGCCCATCCATTGCCCATTGGGTGACTTTTAGCCTTCCAATAAGGCCCATTGTGAGCGACCACGTTTCAGTGCCATAGATCATCACTGGCAACACGCACTCGTCAAAGACTTTCGTCTTGAGTCACTGCGGTATGTGGGACGAGAAGATATTGCGTAGCTTCCCGAACGCTGCCCAGCCGAGTCGGATTCGACGATTGACCTCTTTCTCGAAGTTGGACCTACCTAACTGGACAGTTTGTCCTAGGTAAACCTAATCGTACAAGACATCGAGTGTAGCGTCTCTGATCTTCATGAGAGTGGGTGACATGGGCATTTGACATGACCTTCGTGTTGTCCATGTTCATTTTAAGACCCACTCTTTCGAAGTTACTAATTAGCCCTGCTACTCCTGCATCTATTACTTATTATATATTCACTAAAACCTCAAATGCATAAGGTATTGTCGCTCTATACAAATCCACAAAACTATCCTCCCTATAACAAAAGCACACACTGAAAACAATCTCTTCTCATACATAATAATATAATAAAATCGTAGGAAAGTCAAAACTGTACATTGAATATTTTTTAAAAAGAATACTTGGGGCGTGATCTACAATCGATTTCGAAGCCGAAAATATAGTTTTTAGAATTTTTGTCTGTTTGTCTGATTGTCTGTATGTATGTCCGGGCTAATCTCAAAAAGTGCTGCATGGATTTACATCAAATTTTGCATGAATATTACTAAGAGGTCGGGTCAACATATAGGCTACATATTATCACGCTATCACCTACGGGGGAGGAGCTGTGAATCTTTATTTTTCTTACGCATTCTGTGACAGCGTGTAATCTAACGACGCATATTTAAATGTTGTTTTTGAGTAAGCCATGCTATTATCTAGCTTTACACTATAAAAACTACGCCATTTAAGTAACTTGGGCAGAGAAACATAGTTTAATTAATGTTAGTAGTACAAAGAAAATTTAGAAGCAGCGCCATCTATGAGATTTCATAAAAATCAAATCAAGTTACATGTTAACAATTTTTGGAAATTAATAATTTAAATTTGATCATGTTGGCGAGGTTAGTAGTTAGTTATTCTTAAAATTCATAGATGGTAATGTGCATTTTCTTCATAAAAGTTGTATCGTATAGTTCGTTTTGACAAATTCAAGGTCCAACAAAACCCTCAAAATCTTGAGCAGAGTTGAGGAAGACAATAAAAAAAAAATGCGGTGTTAAGTATTACAAAAAAGTTATGTTCATTGATGATGATCATTTCTTCATCAATTTCATGTTGTTTGTACAAAATAAACATTGACTGTTAATACTTTTGTTCGGTATTTATCTGTGTGATTATTGCTTGGTAATTAATATATTTTCATGTCGTATACCTAATTATAAACTTAAATGTGATGTAAAACGTCACCTTCTCGACGGTGACCAAAATTGGGATGACACCCTCGCGGAGGCGAGCGTCAGTGACAGTCCCAGCCGCATGCGTCATCTGTTCGCCGTCATCTTGGTGTTTTGCGGAGTCGCGAACCCGGTAGCTTTGTGGGAGAAGTATCGCCATCATCTGTCTGAAGATTTTCTACGAGCTTTGAGGCGTGCTACCGGAGACGAAGTCGAAGTAACTGATGAACGCGTGCTGAACACCTGTCTCAGTTCACTTCAAGATGTGGTCATTTCTATCGGCGGCAATCCACTGATCGAATATGGGTTACCAGCTCCCCAATCATCACCGCATCAAGACCGTGGAAATCGGGAGTATAACGCAGAGACAAATTACGATCCGGGCGAAATGAACACCATACGAAATGACCATTTCGCTTTGTTCTTTTCAGAGCAAAAACAAATTTATGACACCGTCCTTGAAAGCATTGGGCAAAACCAGGGTAAAATGTTTTTCTTGGATGCTCCTGGTGGAACAGGAAAAACATTTGTTACCACTGGCATACTTGCAGAGGTCAGTAGGTAAGGCAAAATTGCTATTGCTGTAGCGTCGCCGGGAATCGCTGCCACACTGCTTCCGAGTGGCAAGACAGCACATGCCATGTTTAAAATTCCCATCGATTTAGAGAGCGCCGAAACGCCTGTTTGTGGTGTGTCACGTAACAGCGACAAGGGACACGTGCTCAAGGATTGCTCTCTGATCGTATGGGATGAGTGTACGATGGCCAATAGGAAGGCAGTTGAGGCCGTGGACAGAATCCTGCAGGACATGTGCAGGAACGAACATTTGATGGATGGTGTCACAGTTCTGTCCAGTGGCGATTTCCGGCAAAAGCTTCCCGTGGTGACGCGGGAATCGAGGGCTGACGAGGTGAATGCGTCGTTGAAACGATCTACGTTGTGGTCACGAGTTCGTACGCTGCGTTTGACCATTAATATGAGAGCTCGACTCGGCGGCAATGCACGTGCTCAAGAATTCTTCGATGTCCTTCTAAGTCTTGGCGAAGGCACTCTACCAGAAGAGAGAGATGGACAGGTGGTGCTTCCAGAGTCTCTCGGTAGAGTGGTATCCAGCTTAGAAGAACTCATTCGCTGTGTGTACATCAGTCGTATACCGCACCAGCAGAATTCTTGGGTGTGTGAGCGGGCCATTTTGACGCCCAAAAATGATCAGGCTGCAGCAATTAACGAATGCATTCTCTCGGAAATTGAGGGGAATGAAGTGGTCTACACCTCGATAAACACTGTTATCGAGCAAGATGACGCCACACATTATCCCGTGGGATTTCTGAACGTCAGCAAGTTGACTTCCAGCGCATACCATCAAGCTAAAGGTCGGCCCGATTATGCTTCTTCGGAACCTATCTCCTCCGAAGTTTTGTAACGGGACCCGCCTTAAAGTCATCTCGCTCCACAGACACACCATTGAGGCGGAAATTCTTACGGGTTGTGGCGTCGGCGAGGCAGTATTTATACGACGCATTCCCCTCATACCTCATAACTTCCCGTTCCAGTTCAAGCGCGTACAGTTCCCCGTGAGTGTTTGCTTCGCGATGACCTCAGGACGATTTGTTTCTCACACGGGCAATTGTACGTCGCTTGCTCCCGCGTCACCAGTCCTGACTCTCTTTACATTTTGGCTCCTGGCAGCATAACTACCAACGTAGTTTATAGGAAAGTGTTGTAAGGTATGATACCTTTGCACGTATTTTTACTCTTTTGTGTCCTGGAATGTATTCCTGCATTATTTTCTCTATTTCCTTAAGTCACATCTTATGACTGAACTCAGCAGGATTCCCATATAACTCTCTTCACTTGCAAAAAAAACTTATATTTTAATGCTATTTTAAAAGTTGTTTACTTATAATGCTATAGCGACACTGGCATCTTAGGTATTTTTGGTGCTGTAGCGCCTTCACGCAGACGACGTCGCGGGCAGCAGCTAGTACATAATAATAACCTACCTTCATAATAAGTTATTACTTAACTAATACTCTACTAACTATTATAAGATATATGGAAACTCATTTTCTCTCGGTAAACGAGATATCTTAATAATGACTAGTGAAGCTAATTTCTTCGAAAGGCATTTGGCATGGAGTAAGAATTGCAGAAGGGCAACTCTTTGGTCAAACGTTGCCTTGGCTTTCGGTATTCTATATTCAAATCGGTTTTGAAGTTATTTCGAGGTATTCCACTCAGAGCACTGATGCACTTGAGGGTGTGGGCTCTGATCCAACACGTGGACCCAGTGCGGGTTGGTTGAGTGTGACAAATGTCTTTGAATTTTTATTTTAAAGTAATGCCGGATTCCTTAGATTTTTTCCTGTTTCCTCCAAAATTTTTATATTATTAAAAAAAAGAAAGTCCTAGTCTAAGTTTGTGTTCGAATTCAATAAAGCGAAGCTATGTTACTGCTATTCGTATATACAATCAGTTAAGTACCGCCAACAATTAAGAAATTAAATGGAAATATGTGTATGTTTAAAATACGTATATTAATGGATGAATCTTGAAACCAGATATTATTGCCGACCTGTCCATAGCTCATAACTGTACCAACAAAGGTAAACACATGAGTTCACATCTACACGGTTTTATTACCTACTCTATGCATCGGGAAAGGCCTCAAGTTAAAGGGAGCTATTCACTTTTATGTGATAGTTTTATTGTATGAGTGTTTTTGTGAAAGGAAATTGGAGGTAGTAATCCTCTTTATCTACCTTGCCTTTTCCCGGCGATGGCGTAGTTGGCCTTCGTTTAAACCAGATGGGACTGAATTGCCGTATTTTGTATTGTTTAGGCTTAAATTCTTAGATAAAACCAAAAATAGTAAAGTTAAAGTGCGCAATGCTGCACACCTCTACCCTATTTCAAGTTAAACAAATATTAACTTTATTTCAATGAAAATTAAGTTGATTTCAGAGTGACTAGCACTATTGAAAAAGTTATAAACATGTTTGAAGTTGCGGCGTAAACTGAACTTTGTTGTGTAGGAATTAAAGTTATTTTTCCATTGAATCATATTTCTTTACATTTTTGGCAAATATATCGCGAACGCAGATTAGGTCATTTTCAATCGGATATATGGAGTGGCAGGAACATCGACGCGCAACGTGTTACCATGGGTCCAGTACAAGATTCTGAACCGTTGAAATTTTTCGCCGGTTATTAAAAAAAAATTGCTGTTCCATACATTTTGACCACGTAAGTATTACACTTTTTTATGACACAGCCGTTTTTTTTTCGAATGTTAAGCTACTCTTGCCGCGGTCATTACATATCATATGAATCACAAAAAAATTAAAATAAATTATTTTTCATATTATTATGTCAGCTAATAAAAACTACTCAAGCAAATATAAAAACGTTAACAGAACTTAAAAGCCTTTTAGATAGTAACCTAATACTCGTATTGACCAATCAGGATAGCCTAACAGTGGGTACATCTTGACTATAATTAGAGCAATCACCAATCAGGCTTCCTAATCTGTTAGTAGAACATAATTGCTTCCAATCAAATCAAACAGAATTTGAACGTAATTTGGTAAAGCCAAGTAAATTGGGCGATAGGAGAGGCCTATGTTCAGAGGTGGATTGTTGTAGGCTGATGATGCTTCCACACTAATTAAATCAAGCAGCTATTTGGACGTAATTAGGTAAAGGTAAGTAAGATGGTGTTCAGTCCGTTGCTTTGAGACATTCTTCGATAGTCAAGTGGTCCCAGTAAAGAGCAGTGGTGGCCCAGTACGAGTTGTAGGTCGTAGGTTCGAACCCAGACAGGCGCTTTATTTTGTGTAAATTATTTTATCACCACTGCTCTCAAAACGGTGAAGGAAAACATCGTGAGGAAACAGGCATGTCCTAGAACCAAAAAACAGTGGCACTCCGGGAGTGCCGACAGAAGTGAAAACAAAACACAAACAGAATACTTTGCCATCACTCACTAACATAACGGGTATACATTAAAACCGAATACAACCCGAGGACAGCGGAACACATCCGAAGCGGTGTCGGTTACGGCAACAGTGGCGCGAATCGAATTTTCCCATCTCAAAAAATGCCCAACGCGCCTAAACAAGTTTTCACTATATGCGTAAGCTGTTATTCGTAAATAATGTTATGCGAAAATATAATGAGGAGAAAGAAAAGTATGCCAAGTTATATTAGGTCTTAAAACGTTATGCAAATGGATAGAGAACCATATCATATCTATATCTATTTATACAAAACAAAGTTGGGTTAGTTACACCATTTATAACTCAAGAACGGCTGGACCGATTTTTATGATCTTTGATTTGTTGGATTTGTCTCCGCCCCGAATAGCAGAATAACTATTAATAACGAACATTTCTGTTTCTCATAAATTTTGTATGCAGCGGCTTTTTTGATGAATAAGTTAACACAACATTGATTGATTCTGAGGCGGTATGAAATTCGCCGGGGTCAGCTAGTATATCATATTTTGTTTTGTCCCTGAATTATTAAACAAAATAAAAAGATATACAAGGAAAACCCATTACCTACATCCTTCTCTGCCACATAACTTTTACCTATAACTCCAGTAACAGTCAGTAAGTAGCACCAAGGAAGCCCGCTACTTAAAAAGGACTTACCTGACCCATATTTTGGACCTCATAAACGTCAGTTGATATTTTATGAACTCCTAGTGATGTGGAGTGAAGTTTTGTATGGTATTAATACCCATGGGAATGTTATAAAGTTTTGAAGGTCGATTTGATCTTACAACTGTCGAAGATGATGAGGGTTGCGATTCAATGTTGTGAAGAATAAATTTCACACTAATATTATAAAGGCGAAAATTTGTGCGTGCATGTGTGTGTGTGTGTGTTTATAGGTTTGTTACTTCTTCACGCTCAAACGGCTAGACCAATTTTGATTAAATTTTGTATGGAGGTAGCTGACACCCTGGATTAACATTTAGGCTACTTTTTATCCCGATATTCCGAAAGGATCGACACTTATGCGGGTGAAACCGGAGGGCGAAGCTAGTTATAAACGTAAAATTTAAACATCACGTCTGTCTCAAAAAGAGAAGGTGCAGAACTGTGTGTCACATGTTTAATGTTTAAGAATGTTTGTATAAAAGAAGCGGGTTCCTGATAAAGACAAATCGGTACTGATCGGTGCGGGTGAAGTAGTCCCACATTGACTTATGCGCTCACACATAAAGAAACAGGTAAAACATGTAACGGTTTCCTTCCGAAGATCAACCTGCAGAGATCCGGGAGTCGGGACCGAAAACCCGCTTCTTCATCTAAGCACCTTAAGTCGAGTCCATTACCAGGACTCCGGGCTGTAACTGAGAATTATTTAAACTGAAAAAACATAATTACACTTGGTCCGGTTCGAAGATCCAATCCAAGACCTGGAGCTCTTCAGTCGCGTTTGCATTACTACCAGACCATTGAGGTTTACTGTGAGACCAATGAAATCATCAAGGTCAATCCGTAAACAAAAAAATTATAAAACGCGACTGCCCAAAACACTGTCATGTAAAAATTTAACTAAAATGTCAAAAATAACTCAGTTTGGAGATCTGATTCAGTTTGCACTCGGGGGACAGTTTTGTTTGAAAACTTGACATTTATGATAACCCTGACTGAACTCTAAAAATATAACACTCCTTTTTTTTTGGCAATCAATCAACTCCGCCTATCGCTGTCCACTGCTGGACATAGGCCTCTCCTAGGCTGCGCCACAACACCCTGTCCTCCACCTTCCACATCCAGCCCATACCAGCCATCTTCTTAAGGTCGTCAGTCCATCTAGCTGGTGTGCGTTTCACACTACGCTTGGCGATACGCGGTCTCCAATCTAGGACTCGTCTGCTTCACCGGCCATCAGTCCTTCGACAAAATGGCCAGCCCAGTGTCACTTCAGTTTGCTTACTGTGCAAGCTATGTCAGTTACTCCTGGTTTTTTAGCGGTTGTGTACTTATTATCTAGACTGCTAGGTTATAGTACAACTACCCTCTTCTTCTTAGCATATCGATGGCAAAGAGTTTACAACATTTTTGGCCCTCTGTTGCTTTGTATCGATATGTTTTGCTTGATAATGCTTTGAACAAAAAATGATATCCCATCACTAAAAAAATAACGATAAATTGTTCCACCGAACCGCACGTTACTAAATTTTGTTTCAGTGCGGTTATTGGAAGTGCTCAGGTGCTGTTCGTCCAAGTGCGGTTCAAATCAGTGCTCTGAGTGGAATACCTCCAAAATTCAGCTGCGCGAACTCCGCTCTCTGATGCAGTCATAAGATAAAATCATCAAGTGCACAGATGACAGTGCATGCGTCGCAGGATGGAAGGCAGGCCATTGCGCAGACTCCTTATTTGACTGGCCAATTCTTCCCTTGCGGTAGTAGGGCTAACGTCCGCCTGGTTTGCGACCACCCTCCCGCCTGAGTCCGGCGCCAAGCAGCCTGCTGTGTTTCGTTAATGCGTGGGAGTTCCAGTGCCTTAGGCATCTTCTGGGCACGCTCGTTCTATCATAGACCTCATCCATCGCCTTCCATCAGGCGTGATCGAGGTCAAGACCAGGCCAAATCAGCAACAAAAAAAAATGTCTGTGGGAAGGTGTCGCATACGTACTTGAGATCTGAGCCGTTTGTGAACCATTTGTGGAGATTGTCTTTGATCCGGCAAACTTGGGTTCGTAGCCATTTAGGGAGATCCAAGTCGGCCAAGTAACGCGTGCAACTACCTGTGACCGCTAAAGTTGGAAAACCGAGGTCTGAACTAGGTTTATTTATTTACAAGCTGTTCGCAAACAAACTTCAACCCGTCGTTGACAAGTTTGAATTGAGGTGGAGTTTCGAAAAATACTTTCTTGGTGTAACTTTACACCTTCATAGAAACATATCTTCAATACATGATTCTGTCTAAAGGGGCTTAGTATGTTTTGTTTTTCTTCTGTATTAATAAGAACTAGAGTTTTTAATTATTTATTACCATCTAGACTAAAATAAGCAATTTAACTAACTTATTACTTCCATCCCATATTGTTGGATGAGTACCAATGTCGGATTGTCGGCTTAGTGACGAAATATATGTATGTATAATATTCGCTTACCAAAACTCGTCATGAAGGCGTTACCTAGATACTTGTAAAAAAATAACTCAAAATATTGTAATAATCGATAGTTTAGTTCTTTAGTTCAATACTAGATGCCGTTACTAGGCTCGCCACAATCATTTTAGACGTGATTATAAGACAACAGACATGTGACGGTAGCGGTAAAATAATTAGACCGCAGTAGGTGAATGTTCAAATATAGAAAACGAACGGTTGCTCCGTAATTATTTGCATAATTTCTGGAAACAAAGTCATCATTGTACTATTATTAATACAGGATAGACATACGCATTGTAGTTGGTGCAATATTGTGAATTTGTGTGCGAGTATTGGCAGTAACGGGGTAAGTGTTTGCGTCTATTTAACGAAGTGTAGCTTAGATAATTATTGGAGATGTTTTGCATGGCTGACTGTTTTCATCTTGTCCTGAGCTTGCAGAAACGCCCTTATCGTTCGGGTATAAGCATTGTGGGCTACGATTTAAAAATAGTAACCGACATATTCGCCACGGCACACATGAAGTCGATTGGTCTCGGGGCATAGTGCCGGGTTAGAGATGCTTGCCGTAGGTTCGATCCCAGCCTGAAGATTTTCTTTTGCTCAAGATATTTTTTTGTTTTGTTTTTTTTTTGTATACTTTGTTTTATGTTTATGTTATTTACTTTTATTTGTTTTCCGCTGCTTAGTAATTAAGGTGTTGGTATTTAGATTGCAATGAAACTTGAAACCATCACTTAAGTAAATTTGTTGATACCTACTGCCTATGTTTTTCTTTCTATATTCAGTTTACTTGGAACCCCGGTCATTACAAAATGATTTAATATATTTGAAATAAGTTAATTTATTTGTCCCCTGATCAATATAATGATACACAAGAATGGTCTGACCTCCATTGAAATACTTGTGCTGTTAAATTCTGGCTACTCATTGGTGATTTGAGTATGTAACATAATACTTTTGAGCAGCGTTGTGGACGATAGGCCTTATTTTTCGTCGGCATGCGAGAAAAGGCAAAGTTTAAAAAGCAGTGGTAGTCTACTGATAACGACTTTGACTTACAAGTAAGCCTTGACTACTTATCGTATGTTTGAACCTAGATAGGCGCTTTAATTTGTATAAATTATTTCATCACCACTGCTCTCAAAACATGTCCTAGAATAAATACGAAGACATGTGACCTACTAACCGCCACTGGGCCTGCGTGGTGGATTACGGCCCAATCCCTCGGCTCTCAGAGAAGAGGCATGTGTCCCAGCAGTGAAAACAACTTTTGATTTGTTTTGTTATGAACGATATTTTTTAATTATAGAATAAAATATTGGTCATGATAATTATGATTATAAAAAACGAATGAGATCAGCTACCCTTCAGTTATGTTTTATTTCCCTTTGCTACAGCCAGTATCACTGTATTGGGAATTTGGGACCAATAAACCCCTAAGGAATATTCAGTAGTGCAATCGTCTTAATACCTAAACTAACGTGGGCCCAGTTGCCCCCTAGGTGGAATTGGTATCTGGTCCCAGTTTCGAAGTGGGACGAGTTGACCCCTGATGAAATTAGAAAAGGTAGAATTGGTCCCTGGTCCCAGTTTCGAAGTGAACGAGTTGCCCCCTAACTCGATTATGTTACGCGAAAAAAACCAAATTATTTTTACCTCGTGGCCACGAGCTTCACGCTGAAGCGTCACCCGTCTTGCGACAGCGTCTGCGGAGACAACAAATGACAGAAGTCGTATTAATAGAGCATGTCACGAGTTACCGCGACGCGACACGAGGAGCGACAGACGGAATGGCGTATCGGGGCCTTATAATATTACCAACAGCCAGTTTGTACTTCATAAATCACCCGGGAATATTACTTAAAACCCACGCTTATTATTTTATCCTATCAACATAATTAAGCCGTCGACAAGGAAAATTCGAACTCCGACAAAAGTAAACAATGAAGTTTAAACACAAGGAACGTCTGGGCACAAACATAAAGTTATTTAAACCTAGTTCGTCATATTCCTCATTGTCTCTTAAGTTTGTGCACAATCTTTACAGGCTAAGTTTAAGTTAAACAGACTTGAGTTCTGTCATTGTTTCAGGCAGACTTCGAATTTGGGAAACTTTGGGCGATGCATGATGTAAAAGGCAATTGTGTAGAAAGTTTATACGAGTAGTATCTATAATACAAATAAATAAAATTGAATTCGTTTTTCGTTAAAATAAATAAAATTGAAGAGTGTCTGTTTGTGATGTCAAAATAACAGCTCTTTTCTAAGTTTATATGAAAGATATACGCTACTTATAACAAAATAACATTTTTTTTTATCTGTCTGTTTGCTAATCTCTGAAACGGCTGGACCGCTATTGACGGGACTTTCACTGGAAGATAGCTGATATTATGGAGTAACGTATAGGATATCGACGCGGGCGAAGCCGTGAGCAGTAGCTAGTAATATAGTATAATAAGCCTATATTGTTACCACTGCTAGGACACAGGCCTCCTCTCTTCGAGAGGGACTGGGGAGAGGGGTGCTGTAATGTACCACGCGGGCCCAGTGCGGGTTGGTAGATGTCACATGTCTTCGATTATTTGGCTCTAGAATATGCCGGTTTCCTCACGATGTTTTCCTTCACCGTTTTGAGAGCAGTGGTGACGAAATAGTTCACAAAGTAAATCACCTGCTTGGGTTCATACCCATGACCTCGTAAGTTGAGGCCGTTATCACTGGGCCACCACTGCTCTGTGGATTCGAAACCAGGCAGACGCTATACTTTTCGAAGTTGGTTAATTTTTCCCCAACGATTAATGTCGGGACGTTGCATATAAGCTAGTTGCGCGGTAAACTCTGCTTGCGCGATGCAGGATTTTGCGTGACGTCAGTATGATGCGTAGTTCCCACGTGGCAATGTAGATGTCGCCACAGTTCAAAACTCCGCACTCTTGGCGCGAAATGTAGAGGCGCAACGACAAGCTAGGCGAGTTGCAGTCTTGCTACTTGTCGCAGCGTCGTCGGTGCACGCGTATACCTTATGACAGGTCATCGTCTTGTTGTCAAGCGGCAAGCGATAGCGGTCGCATGCCGCGTAGTGTGCGGACACAATTTAGGTAAATATTTAACAAAATCTGTACATAAAATAAATCATAAAAGCTTTGTCAAAATTTATTCAGGAGCTCTGTTCCCGTTTTGAACAAACAGTTCGTTGGATTTGCAAACAAAACTGTACTTTTATGAGTTATGATATTTGTTTGGGTAATTCTAGGTGCATACTTATTAATAGACTAAAATTAAATCAGTCAATAGCAGCCCAGAGTTTGGACTTTGTGCCCGGTTGATGGCAATAGGCTCACATCCTATTACATGGAATTTATTGTTCTTACACAAGAACGGCATGCGTCAACGGCAGAGGCTACTGCAGCCATTCATACATTTCGACGACTACCGTCAACGCGTGTCGGTGGCAGCCACCGACACGTCACTTGTCTGCGGCAGTGCAGTCCCACCGGAGAACGGCGTCAAGCAACCTGCTGTGTTTCGTCGATGCGTGGGAGTCCCAGTGCCTTAGGCATCTTCTGGGCACACTCGTTCCATCATAGACCTCATACATCGCTTTCCATCAGGTGTGATTGAGGTCAAAAGTGGGCCCATTCAGCAATAAAAAAAATATACACAGCTGTAACTCGAAGTCACAAATCCCCAACCCCAAGCAATTTTTTTTTATTATTGCTGAATTGGCCTGCTCTTGATCTAGATCACGCCTGATGGGAAGCGATGGATGAGATCTATGATGGAACGAGGGTGCCCAGAAGATGCCTGTTCACTCTTGCTTTGAAGGCAGGCGGGTTAAAAATGTAGAAGGAACACAGACGCTGGCAGAGAGTTCCAAACTTTGGCTGTGTGTAATACAGAAACGATATAAATGATCAGATTATTAGTCTATTCGCATAAATTTATTTATAGAAAACAGGACACTAGCGAAGACAGACAAGAGTGACAAGACAGAAGTGATAAGAGTCAAATATTTTAAAATGTGTCCTTTTTTCTTAATTTCATTGCATAAAATTTATAATGTGCCAATACATATTTCTGGAGTTCCAATTTAAAAGATACTTCATAAACTGAATAAGAAGAATATATACTGTGTCCCTATATTTTTTTATTAAATCTGTACACAAAGCCTCTGTTGACAGCGCTTTAAATCGGCATTTTTTGGTGTTTATAAAAATAATGTATCACCAAAAAGGAAAATATAGGGACATAACAAGTAGTTAATATTTATTATTCTGTAAAAAACCATTGCTTTATGGTCATTAACCAGAAAGAAAACAGGCGAGAGCTTTTCTATGGAGAAACGACCACCCGCGTTTCCTGTTAACAATCAACCTTCTTCAATTCCCCACTGACACATATACCGTAACAGGAGGCCTACCACAAGCTCTTAACGCAATCCTTTTTAGGACCTAAACTGAACTGTTCTTCTTATTCGTACCACGACGTCAGTTTAACTATTCAGTTTAGGCCGTGCCATCTGCTGACAGCGATTGTCCCAAACTGAGTCGCAAATTTTGGTTTTATTCATACTTATTTGGTAACATGAAGTCCATAGAGCAGCTCAAGCGATGCAGTTTAGGAATCTAAACTGAAATGTCTTGTTTTTGACAGGGCTTGTGGCTAAGTAATAACAGCCGCACGGGTCGATCGATCAGGTTAAGCTACGCTTGCGTGACCATCTTTACATACCAAGACCCTCCGTGCCTCGGAAAGCACGTTAAGCCGTTGGTCCCGGCTGTCATTCGTAGATCTTTGACAGTCGTTACGGGTCGTCAGAAGTCTGAAAGTCTGACAACCAGTCTTACCAAGGGGTACCGTATTTCCCAGTAACTGGGTTGTGGAGGTCAGATAGGCAGTCGCTCCATATAAAATACTGGTATTCAGCTGCACCCGGTTAGACTGGAAGCCGACCCCAACATAGTTGGGAAAAGGCTAGGCAGATTGATTGATTGGTAGGCCAGCAGTTCCTAGAAATCGTTGACCTGATGCACGCTGCACTATTTCCCATTATTAATACTACTTATATTCGATCGATCGCATTCGAAGAATCGGAATAAATATGAAACTTTGATTTCATAATTTAATGGTTAGTTAGGTTGCAAGGTGGATTTGGTTAGTGGAAGTCTGTAGTTTTGATAAGTTGATATTATAGTAAGTATCTTAAGGAGACAGGACCTAAACGCAAAAAATGCAAGTTTTATCATTAAAAAAATTTGCGTGGAGTAGGTACAACTAAAAAGTGAAAAATAAATTTTTTTTACAAAAAAAAACAACCGACTTCAAAAAAAAACTACAAAGTGATAAATAACTTTAATTTCGGAAGTCGGTGTCAAAAAGCGAAAATGCAGAACCAACGACATCGACTTCCGAAATTAAAGTTAAGTATTTATCACTTTGTAGTTTTTTTTTAATCGGTTGTTTTTTTTTTTTTTATAAAAGTTTTCTTCTGATTTTGTTCACTGTAGTCGATCACTTTTAGGCATTCCTAAAAGTGATTGACTCGATCGACGTTATTTACGTTGTTGAGCAGACAAATTTTTCGAACATAATTATGAAGCAATGGATTAGTAATATTCTTCAAAATTATTCAGATTGTGAATGATAATTCCATAACAGACTAACATGTCCTAACATAGGACACAATCATATCATCCCAGTAGTACCTTACCGTAGAATATTTTCGACTTCCAGTCAGGCGAAGCCGCAGGCACAACCTAGTAAATCATAATTATGGTCTCCAAAAGTCCCTTTTTCCACGAATTTCAATAGAAACTCAGACAAACGGAACAAAATATTTCCCTAATCCAAGAAAGCAATCTGTAATCCAATATTAAGCCTACAAGGTCTTCTTACAAACTAGTTAACGATAATATATTATTTCTTTGAAAGTAGACATTATTTGAACTCAATCGAATGATTGAATGATTGAACTAAATCACTGCTATCATCTGCTATTACCAGTTAACATGAAGTTATTACTTAAAGTACACTCGTGGTTGCCCGCGAATTTGTCAGCGTGTATTTTGCATTTCAGCTATTGTTCATACAAATGTGCTGGTTAAAAAGTAGCAAATATCCTTATCCAGGTTCTAGGCTATATACCTGTCAAATTCCATAATGAGTTCAGTGGTTAAGGCAGCAGACATGGTAACAGACAGACAGAGATATTTTCGCATATATAATGTTAGTATGAATTTGAATGAATGGATGTATGATTGACGATTTATCTGATTGTCCTCTTTGCTTTTTGGGAATCCTAAATGCGTCACAATAAAAATACTAGCTGATCCGACAGACGTTGTTCTGTACTACATAATAATATAATAGTTTATACAAAATCCCATAGAAAAATGGACTTTTAGTTTTCCCATTTTTACCGAAACTTTTAATTTTTTTTTGTTTTTATTGGCGTTCCTAATATAAACAAACAAATAAAATAAATAATTATTAAAAAAAATCAAACTCATTTAAAGTTACAAAACAAGCTGTGTAATGTACAGACGCCAGCACATCAAGCTACCCGAAATTGTAAAATTTTCTTAATCAACCTGCTTTAGCGATAAAGTTGAAAATCTATTAAAGAAATTTGACAGATTGTAGTAGCTTGATGTTCTGGCGTCCGTACCTTGGTCTGTCCTCTTGAGGAAACAGTCATAAGTTTAGTATCAGTTCATAGAATTTTTTTGTTTATAATCCGTGTATAAGTGGCTAGGCGCCCCGTCGCGCGCCGACAGAAAATGTTCGGGGACATTCTATGTGACGTCACCCGGGTTGCGGGACACGCGAGTGGTTATGTACAGAAAATGTTCGGGGACATTCTATGTGACGTCACCCGGGTTGCGGGACACGCGAGTGGGTATGTACATACATTTTATATTTATATAGTTTTACAAGTTCTAAAAATAATGTTTACGACAAAAATAATACCATTGCTGCTTACAAAAGTTTTTTTTTTTTAACTAAAGTCAACGACCCTTACTGCTTTTCCTCTTCAAAAAACTATAAGGAAAACGTCACTCCTAACTTAACTAAATGAGAATATCCATTGTCGACGCTTGTCAAAAGAATATTTTTTTATATTAAGATACACAACAAACTACTATCGATTTAAGATTATATCCAGCAGACCCAACTTAGAATTAACACTCCACGAAATGACCACCCACTCTTAAGGCCAAAAAAATAACGTTCTCATTCCCGTAGCTTTCAGTTAAGTGGTGGTAAAAAAGAATGTAACAGCATTTTCCCTAGCCAGAAGAGATTTTTTCAGACAGTTTATGATCGTTTAAGATATCTCTCGAGCGTTTTCTTGCACGATGTCATCTATTCGATATAGATAATATTGTTTGAACAACATTTTCGGTAGTCTGTGCGTGTACGGCTCAATTTTTTTGGGATAGAAAATAGAGCAGTTTGTTTTTATTCGGCATGCGTAATTTTAAAGGTGGGAAATATGATAGATTTCTGGGTTGTAATTGGGCATAAGTATGTATTAAGCGTGTATCAGAAATTAGTTGATATCCCTACGTCATACCTCTCTACCAGAGTCTGTGTTTCACATTCAACCTATCTGCTTTCAAAGCAAGAGTGAACAGACATCTTCTGGGCACGCTCGTTCCATCATAGACCTCATCCATCGCTTTCCATGAGGCGTGGTCGAGGTCAGGAGCAGGCCTATTCAACAACAAAAAAAATGTTTGGTCATATTTAAGGGTGTGGTATAGACCATGAAAATGAACAACTTTCTCAATGAAACCAACGTTGAAATTACGAAAAAATTATCAGCTTTCCCATACAAAACCTACTCACCCCCAGACAAACCCAAATGTATGGGATGGCTGATTGTCCATCTATATATAGATCTATACTAATATTATAAAGCTGTAGAGTTTGTTTGATTGTATGTTTGTTTGAACGCGCTAATCTCGGAAACTACGAGTCAGATTTGAAAAATTCTTTTTGCATTTGATAGCCCATTTTTTGGGGAAGGCTATATAATAGACTATTTAACATCAGGCTATGATCCTCGAGCCTGAAAGAAAGCTAAGCAAAATCGAAGTAATAGCGCGGGCAGGCGATAAGATGCGACGGGTTGTTGGAAGAGCAATCAATTTCACGCGGGCGAAGTCGCGGGCAGAAGGTAAGCTAGTTATCTTATAAACACAAGTTCTATTTAAATGACAAATTTTAAATTACATATTTTTCATAAAATAATTACAATATTTATTATAACAACAAAGTAGTCAAATAAAAGCCCTCTTCCTCTCTCCTACTTTTGCTGTGCCCAACAGGGTCCACAATGATCATATTCTGTAAAACTTACCACCTAAGATCACATGTGGAAGCAATAAATATATTGAGTATTGAGTAAAAGTATTCGAAAATATCTAGTGTGTTGACATAAGACTGCTAAGCATAATTATGTAATTCTAGGCCAGTCTTACCAAGAGATATCGTGTTACCCAGTAACTGGGTTGCTGAGTCCCGATAGGGAGTCGCTCCATGTCTTCCACTTTTCGCGTCGATGGTACTCTTTCTCGTTTTTTTTTTTTATATATATTTTCAGCGTTAATTGCAGCATCAATGGCAGCAGCAATGGTTGTGGAGGTCGGATAGGCAGTCAATCCATGTAAAATACTGGTATTCTGCATCCGGTTAGACTGGAAGCCTTTTTTTTTTTTTGTGGATGTGAAATCATCAAATGACCCCTCCCGCTCTGGGTGGAGCGGAAGGGAGTGTCAGACTCTTACTGACTAAAACCCACCCGTGTTCCTTCCTTAGGCCTTTATGTTCCTTTCCTATATAACCCTTTCGGGCAATCCCACTACCCAGACTGGAAGCCTACCTCAACGTGTTTGGAAAAAGGCTAGGCGGATGTTCATGATGTATCATGTAACTCTTAGGCCACTTCCTAACAGAAAGCACGGTCACGCGAGCACACTATCGTTGAGCCCGTTTCTATTCGCTTGTTAAACGAGTTTCTATGAATATGAAATACTCCTGCGATTAATCAAGTCGTTTACGTCATCAATCAGGTAAACGATCGCGTATTTGCGCGACAGTCGGTTTCGATTAGGACGCAAATTCACGTAATTAGTCCATCAATTGTATTAAAAGTGACAACTGACCTTGATAGTCAATATTTATCATTATTTAAATGCTTAGAAGTGTAGTGATCAATGGTTTTCGAAAAAAAAAAAAAACAATTACAAGAATTTAACCAAAAACCGTCAATCAAAAATCCTTCTCAGTTTTATAAAAAAAAAAAAAAAATCCTATTAATGATGCAGCCGGATACCTCTATACCATAGATATCCGACTCTATACCTACCAAATTTTCAAATTCCAGTTTCCATCACTACGTTTGTAGGCATTCATAAAATATCATCCTATCACTACACTATGGCCGTTAGCTATAGTGCCTAGTGTTTTCCCGAAAAGCTAACACTATCGCCAAGCTTACATACGATTAAAATATATTGGGGCTTGCAGCTAAATGGAGATCGTGTAGGTCGATCGTAACTATGTTATACAATGTGCTCAGGTTTTGAATCAGTTGTTCACTCTTGTTTGTCTTGTCAGAACCAGGCTCAACAAAACTGCCTAGCCCTTTCCCAACTATTTTGGGGTCGCCTTCCAGTCTAACCACATGTATTTTAAATGGAGCTACTGCCTATCTGACCTCCACATTTCCACAACCCACGGCCACACGGGTCGGTCGAAGGTTTAGCTATGCTTGCCGCGGTCGTTTAGTGGATGCGTGACCATTCGTGTCATATCGAGACCCCTCTGTGTCTCGCAATCACGTTAAGCTGTTAGTTCCGGTTGTCATTCGTAAATCTTTGACAGTCGTTAGAGATAAAAGCTTAGTCAAAGTCAGTTTCGAAGACATGTGACATCTACCAACCCGCACTGGGCCTGCGTGGTAGATTACAGCGCACTCCCTCGCGAAGAGAGGAGACCTGTGTCCCAGCAGTGGGAACATTACAGGCTCTATTATGTTGTGTTATATGTACTCCTAAATTCAGATCTCACAACAGATTGCTGTAGTAACAAATCATGAACAAATTCCAATATCCGCACGTTTACAATTCAACTCACAAGTCACAATCGATGTTAAAACGCCAGTAAATATAAAGCGTGTCGTCCACCACACAAGTTATACGCTAGTGTTGTGATGTAAAGTGGACACTATATCCCGGACACGTGATGGTATCAAATAGTGAGGTGCAGTTATAGTGACCGCGGACTTTTATTTATTATCGAGATTAATATAAATACTGCTTCGTTAGACTAGTGGTTTCGCAAACCTGACTGCTGATGGTGGAATCTTGGGTCCGATCCCCGGGTTGAGAAAGGCTCGACTCCTAAAATATGTGACTTATAGAATAACTTGGGGTGTTTATAAATATACGTTTGCCAACAACTTCGTAATTTTGGATTTAGCTCATAATATTTGATTAAGTATGTAAAATCAATCTTTATAGCACTCTGTGACTTAAATCTGCACTTAAGTCACGCTTTTCTGTGACTTAAGTAGTCCATTTTTACACAGAAAAGCATGGTCACACGAGCATGTTTGCCGACGCGAACGTTGATAGTTTTTCGGCCACCATGCGCAAGAGATGCGCATCTCTGCTACGCCGTGTTCGCGCCAGTCCCAACACCATTCTTAGGACGTTGGCTGATAGGTGGGACTCTCCGATCTTGGGGCGGTAGATACAACTGCACGCAGTCAAGTAGACACTCCCCAGGATCGGCGTGCCTCACACAGCTAAATGTGAATAAATGTTACTAACACTAGTTTATAAGTTTACATTGTTACTAACAAATATGGGAGTGATTCTGAATTAAATGTTTATTATATTATTATAAAATAGTATACGATACGTGTGACATATTGCACGACGTTACGCTAATTTCACGACGGCAATAATGGACTACTGAAGTTACACGTACCGTATCTAATTACAGACGCCGTAAGAAATTTGACAGATTGTAGTAGCATGATGTGCTATCATGCTACTACAATCTGTCAAATTTCTTTAATAGATTTTCAACTTTATCACTACATTTTAAGGTTCTAGGTTGATTGGGATAATTTGACAGTTTTGGGTAGCTTGATGTGCTGGCGTCTGTACCATTTGTTCTCAATTTTTAAACCGCTTACAGAAAAACCTAACCCTACCGATGCAACTGTCCATAGTTTGAATGTTGGCGTTATCTTTCAGTCCTGCAGAGATTTACGGGTTAACTTCTGTCTGGGGCCTTTTGTTAAATATCTTGACGTCTTATTAAAAGTATAACAAAACAAGAGTTTTGCGGTATTGTCTCCATTTTTATGCAGTTTTGAGTTTATGGGTAAAAGTTTTAAGAAAGATTGGAACAGACGGAATAATTACGGTTGAAACAAAAATGACATTGTTTCTGTGACTTAAGGAGTGAATTAAAGTATAAAGTATTAATATAAAATTATCTTACAGGCAGAGGTGAAGAGACAGATCGGTAGCACCAAGGATGTAAAAATACAATGGCCCACCACATTATGATTTAAAGTCTTAGTGATCCAAATGTTTGAACTGCTAGTCATCTATGAATCTCGATCAGCGCTAATCATTATTCAACTTTAAGCAACGTTTATAAATAAGAGTGAATTACGCCAACCTCTTTCTTGGAGTTTGCAAGAAATATTAAAATATTCCTTTCATTGCAATAATTATGACTCAAATAGTAATGACACTTTTTCACAATTTGTGTTTTTGGCAAAAAAAGTATTGCTAACTAGCAGGCCAAAATAGATACAATGAAAAAAAAACTGCGTATTTAAATGTGGCAAGCCAGCACCCTACTTTGCGTAACACACTATCAGTTTCAATTTGAATCATTTTGAAGGAAATTTCTAATCCATTGCTTCATAATATGTTCGAAAAATTTGTCTGCTCAACAACGTAAATTACGCAATGAATATTGTTGAAATGTCAAAATGAAAGCCCTACTGATAGTGTGTTACGAAATTACCACGCAGTTCCAACGTTTCTAACAGTTCGCAATTCAAGGCATTTTTCTGCCTTTATTCGAAGTTCACAATCCTTGAAACGCCAATCAATTCCATCCAATCCATCATGCTTGTAAATAAAGCTCAAAAACAAATTCCTAAGTGAAAATAAAACTCCAGTATTCAGTCACTCCCAGTTCCTTACAGTATCAATTTACATTTCAATCCAGTCTATATAAAATGTTTGCAGTCTCTGAAGCTAAATTCTCAGAGCTCGTCAACCTAAAGTAACACGTCCCTGCAATCACCACTTAACATCTTTTAACTAAAAAGGTTTCATTTTCTGGCAAAAACTAAGTCATTACACCATAAGGATCACTTTAACTTAATCACGACTCCCAAGTCCCACTCTCATTCAAGTCACGTCAAACCCGTCGACGGATCTCGGGATTTATATCCCGGAATCCCGGTACTGCATCGCATTACTATTCGTCCAAGCGGGCGTTGCATTTTTCCTGCCAAATACAATTTTGGACAACACAGCAAGAATGTGGGAAAATTGCTGGTCGTTTTGCATTTTCGGACGTGAAATTTTTCTTTTTGAAGATTACACTCGCTTTGTATGAAACTGAGAGGGTACTTGGTTGGATTCTAATTTGGAACGCAAGTGTTTTGTTTTTTGAGAGCAGTGTGTTCTGAATTGAATTAATTAAAATGTGGATGTTTGGTGGCTTCTACTGCGGGTTACATAAAAGCGGTGGATGGTCCGGTTAGGAAAAGGCAAAAATTTCTGAATACTTTACATTACATAATGCTTGGTTTGCAACATCAATCAGAGGTATAGAGGTATGAGGAACAGGGTGTAAAGGTCATTAATCCTCCAAAGAAAAATATTTATATAAAATATATAAAAGATCCTCCATCTTGCGACCAGACGGGTGTTGTGTCTGGTCGACGGCCGATGATTTTTGGCACGAAGCTCTTTAACGGAGCTTGCGGTAGGAGAAATTTTCACGTAACGAAAAAGCGTTACGCCCCTTCCTGCGACTTTTTATTACATAATAATAAAGAGAGTCAGAAAGAGATAGTTTTCGAGTTGGTTATACTTGTTCGGTATTATTTTTGACCGAAGCATTTTAACAACTGTTTATTTATATATCACAGCTCTTAAAGCTTCAATATTACTAAATACAAACAAATACTCCATCATCATCATCTCCCTGCCCTTTTCCCAATTATGTTGGGGTCAGCTTCCAGTCTAACCGGATGCATCTGAATACCAGTATTTTTCATGGAGCGACTGCCTATCTGACCTCCACAAACCAGTTACTGGGTAATACGATATCCCTTGATAAGACTGGTTGTCAGAATTTCGGCCTTCTGACGACCTGTAACGATCGGCAAAGATCCACGAATGAGAATCGGGACAAATGCTTAATGTGCTTTCCGAGGCGAGGGTCTTAGTATGTAAAAATGGTCACCCATCCAAGGAGTAACCGCGGCAAGTGTAGCTTAACCTGATCGATCGACCCGTGCGGCTGTTATTACTAAGCCATAAGCCCCTCCCTCACTAACAAATACTCCATCTGCACTACAAACAACCTCTATTTACTTCGGGACACTAATTAGCAGCAATTATCTAAACAAGCACTCCATACAAGTTGCAACGCGCTCATGCCAACTTGTTTGACAGAACAATAATGTCCCGTACGAGGGTCGCACGTGATTTACAAGTTGAAAACACCATTTGTTTGAGAGTTTTAACTAGTATTATACTAGTTGGATGCATTAAAATAGCCTACATATGGATCATTTAGCTCCCGTCAAAATGGTTGAGCTGAATGGTGCTAATACATGCGTCATGTTCGTGAACGGGCGCCGTCAGTGGGGACTGGTCATCTCTTTGCTGCCATGGCTCATTTTAATTTAATTTAATATTTGAATTGCTTTTTTTTTCTTCTGACATTTCATTATGGACGCTTTTAACTTTCTGCATCGTTCTCACATGCATCATTTTTAACATGAATGATGTAACCAAGACTTTGTAAACATATTCTTTTGATTAAAAAAAGGGTCTCTGGAGTTTCTTACCCGTTCTTCTCCATAGGTACCTACGCTTTGGAATGGGCAACTACCTTCATCTTTCTGACTGACCGATCCCTTGACAATTCAAAAGTGCCTGTAATTTGTTTAATTGAAATAAATGCATTGAGTTTGAGTTTGATATTCGCGTATACTTGAATGTAAGTCCAAAAACTGGAGGCAGGCTAGTCTCACTCGCGAAGTATAGAAACAGCCTATAATGTTCCCACTGCGGGGGTACAGGCCTCCTCTTCCTGAGAAGGAGCGGGCTGTAATTTACCAGCGGTACCAGTGCGGGTTGGTAGGCGTTATACGTCTTCGAATTTTCGGTTCTAGGATATGCCAGTTTTCTTACGATGTTTTCCTTCACCGTTTGGAGAGAGTTATGAAATAAGTGACACAAAGTAAAGTGCTTGACTGGGTTCGAACCCACGGACCTTATCTCGTAAGTCCCGGCCGTTACCACTGGGCCAGCACTGCTCTCTCCTTTTCTAAAGATAAAGACTAAAACACAGATCTACAAACCGGTATGCAACCCGCGTGAACTTTTTTTCATTCATGTTAAACGTAAACACAAATCTTCAACGCTAGATCTAGGCAAATACATCTACATACTATTCACTGCAGCAACTTTAAAAAACACTAAACGAAAGTGCTATCTTTTAAATCTGCACTTCTTCGAACAGTTTCATTAGGGAATGAGCTCTAAAGAAAGGGGAACAAGCGGTACATATGTGGCGATTTTATATCTTTTTCTTACTTTTATGTGGGTTGTAAAAGCGGGGTTATTTCTTTCATTGGAGGATTTTTTTGACGTTAAGAGCGTTTACGACGTACGGCATTTCATACAAATTTTGGGCCCTTGTTTTACGAAATGATTGAACCGATTTTAATGGAACTTCGTACGCATAAGAAGGATACAAAGGTCAAAGGTCTAAAAAGTTAGTTAAGAACATTTTCGAAAAATACTGTTACAGCCAAATTAGATAGATTTTAAATTTTCAATAGAAACAGAGATTTCCAGTTATCTTTTTTTTAAATAAGACATTTCAAAAATGTTCTTTACTAACTTTTTAGACCTTTATATCCTGCTTATGTGTATGAAGTTTTATTAAAATCGGTTCAATCATTTCGAAAAACAAGGGCTTGAAAGTTTGTATAAAATGCCCTATGTCGTAAACATTTGAATTTGGTGGAAAAACTGCTGTTCCGAAAGTGTTTTTAAAAAAAAATTGCCAGATCGACGAACAAACACTGAATTGTTTTCAAAAATTATCCTTAGGCCGTAAGCACACGGCGTACTTTAAACCGATTGTCCGAAAGGGTTACCGCTGCCCTGGAACATAAGGGGAAGGAACACGGGTGGGTTTTAGTCAGTAAGAGTCTGACACTCCCTTCCGCTCCACCCAGAGCGGGAGGAGTCATAAGATGATTTCCCATCCAAAAAAAAAAAGTCCATAAAAACACGGCGTATTTTAAACGCGCAGAGGACGCGCGTTATAGGAACGCGCGTTTTCGGCGCCGTAGATGCCGATTGTTTTGGGTTCGAATCTCGTTTGAAGCGCATGTACGCGGGACATCTGCGCGTCGACTGCGCGTTTAAAATACGCCGTGTGCTTACGGCCTTATTGTCATTTTTGGCACGAAACACTGGAAAGGTCTTCATAATGACTTCTTTCTTTTTCAAACAACACCGAAAAAGAACAAAAAGTCATTGTTGAAACAAAAATAAACCGCCCTCACCCTGTTTTTCGCCCATTCCGGAAATACCATCAAATCTATATAATATCTACTAAATTCTTATATTTACGAATATTATTGTAAAGCAGTTTTACCCTTATTTTCCCATAAAAGGGTAACCTATAGAAATAAAATTTTATGAGTATCCGACTGTAGGATATGTGTAAGTATCTATTAAATTATATATCCGGCGTTCGGAGTTATGTTTAAGAGGGAATATGAATTTTTATAAATTCGGAGCGAGCGGTATCAGTCTGTCATATTATACCGGATGATTTTTTTTACCAGTTCCAAATTTTTACAGGATGTTCTACCCATGAATATGCAGATTGATTGACTTTTTAATAGTTACTAAAACCCTCTAACTCATTTTTTTTTTCTAAATGGGTCCGCTCTTGACCTTGATCACGCCTATTGGAAATCGATGGATGAGGTCTATGATGAAACGAGCGTGCTCAGAAGATGCCTAAGGTATTGGAACTCCCATGCATCGACGAAACTCAGTAGGCTGCTTGACGCCGGACTCCGGTGAGAGGGTGGTCGCAAACCAGGCGGGCGTTAACCCTACCACCGCAAGGGAAGAATTGGCCAGTCAAATAAGATGTAGGGTGTGACTGTCCAGAATGCGCCGAGCGCTCGGTTCAGTTGAGTAACTGGCGGAACAAACTGCGCTACAAGAGGAGGCTTCTTCATGCATCCCACTTCAACATTATTGATCCGAAAGTCACATCCATTCAACTACAAACCCCGTTGAGTCACTAGTAAAAATCGTGTCCCTTAAATCATTCGCCAAGGTAAATAGGTATAAGGTGGCTTCAAGTGAGGAAATGCTGCTACATATCAATTTGAGAGTGTTTTGTTGTGTTATTATTATTACTCTTGTTTCTGGGAACTGAAGTGATTTGTTTTGTTGTTGTTGACAAACATGTAGGGGCTTTGGAAAGGATTCGAGTAAGGACTTTGTTTACTTTCGATTTTTAAATTACATGGAGTGAATGTGTGAGCAGTGGTAGCCCAGTGGTAAAAGCCTTGACTTCCGTATCGTAGATCATGGATTGAACCCATCACGTGTCCGTTACAATAAGAATTACGAACGTATGTATTTCAATAAACCCTGTACTTATTGAAGTGAAACTTCTTTACGCACGCTTGACTTGGGGAGTAAGCTGGCGAACGCGTGACGTAAGCGTTACGAAAAGTGTGATCGGGCGAGGCGAACGGGAGTTGAGTGGGGGATATAAGCAAGAGACAGCAGTGCACGCGCACATTTTCTTTCTCTCTTCCTCTCATAGCCAAATACGCAATACCGAAGTTTCACTTCAGTCGTGTGGTCATAAGCACACTCGTTTTTTTTTTTTTTTGTTGGTGACGATCCTTCAGGAATAAAAACAAAAGAAAAACTGGTTCAAACCGGAATGAGAAAGCTTGTAGTGGATAAGACAAAGTTTAAAATAGAAGACGAGCTAGCAGGGGATCGAGGGGGGGGGGGGTGTTTCAGGGGATGAGACCGGAATAAATCGTTATTTTGCGTGATTTATCCTTCACCACTGTTATGATAATAGAGGGCGCCACGTGTATTGTTGTTTTGAAACCGATGGATAGTGTCGACTGAAATTTAATCTGATAAACGAGCTGTTTGTTTTCTATTAATAAAATTAAAATTTATTCGAGAACGTCTATCGGTTTCTTACTAAACTTCAACTATATCCGACGATAGTGTACTCACATTTCGCCAGTTATGTTGGGAGCCGAAGAGTTTTTTATAAAGAAATCTGTAAAGAATACGCAGGCCCTTTATAAATCTAGCCTCTAAAAAACAAGAGAAATACTGCAAAAAAATACTGATAAAATTACTCGTCTACCTATCCGTCTGTCTATCACACGATTGACGCGTACAAATGAAAATTTTTGCCGCTGTCGGGTTTCAGAAATGGTATATAAGAAAATTTACGCTGCAAAAAACTTTAGAAGAACGCTGAGTATCAATCAGACAAAGTAATCTATTTGTAAGCTTACAAGAGTGGATAAAAAACACATAAAACGAAGTTAAAAATTAAAATAATAATAATAATAACACCTAAGGAGGCTCTCGTTGGCCAGCTGGATCAAGGGCTTGATTCAGAAAGCGGTACTTCTGGACACGGCCCGCATTGTCCGGAGGTTCCTCTCTCTGGAGCCCTGACCGCCGGTAGCTTGGACCCTGTTCCCGATACCGGTGGGCTACTATTTTTTATATTTTTAAATGTTTTTATATATTCTTTTTTATATTCTAATATTTAAAAATATAATTTATATGTAAATAATGAAATAAAGGAAATAATAATAATAAGTTTATTGTACAAAGAAAAAAAAAACACACAAGTTTAGACATACGATAAACATGATTGTACAAGCAGTGGGCAGAGGCAAGTTGAACAGCAGAGCAGAGTGGATAAAAAACACATAAAACGAAGTTAAAAATTTAAACCCAACTGAACGAATATTACCGATCAGTAAAACCTTATCGTCAACACTGTCGACTATCGGCACAAAAAAGTTTCATTCGTCAACACTGAACAACAGGAGTAGGTATCTATTACTGATCGGGAAAAATCGAACAAAAACCAAAAAAAAACGTTCCGTGTTCGTCCACACTGTGGGCGGATAAAACTTTTTTCCCGATCGCTAACAGTGTTGAGGACGAGGTGTTCCTGATCGAGAATATTCGCGACAAAACCGTCAAATGGTAAAAGCCTGGCAAAAGGTAAACACGACATCGATGTTGTTTTTTTTTTTGGTTTACGTATAGCCGGACTTAATTAAGTCATTTAATTAAGGCATACATAAAACAATGTTTAAAAGTTAACCCTTTCCTTTGTGGTAATTCTTGACCGGCACCCTAATCAGAAGCTGAACCATTTCGAAGGATATTGCTAATCCATTGCTTGATATGTTCGCCAAATTTGCCTGCTCAACAACGTAAATAATGCAATGAATGTTGTCGAACTGTCAAAATTAAAGCCATTGATATTGTTAATATGTTAAGCAATTACCCCACTGTTAAAAATCTATTCGTCCCCTAGTTTGTCATCTGCACATGCTTCTTACACCCTAATAGACTTCGAAAGAAGTATGTAAGTACCCTTGTCTTATTAATAATCATAAAGTTGAATTCACGCTGAGTGAAAAATATTGACGTCCCGTAGGACTACCCTCATATACCTGATTACGTCATTCGGTGTAAGTGCCACACATTAAAAAAACACGTAAGTATATTAGAATAATATGTATTTTTTTTTAATTCTGAACATTTTTGGCATGTATTTTTGTGTTTTTGGGTTCGGCATTAAATGGGACCCTATAACTAAGCCTCCGCTGTCCGTCCGTCCATCTGTCTGTCAGCGGGCTGTATCTCTTGAACCGTAATAGGCGACGTAAAACTGACGAAACAACGCACGGGTTATGAAATCATGGTAACAGGTTTTGCGTAAATATCCCTGCCACCCTGTTTAGAACTAAGAAAATTTACGTGATTAAAACCTGTCCAAAATAACAGCATCGTCTGCCTGACCTTTTCCCAACTATGTTGGGGTTGGCTTCCATTATAACCGGATGCAGCTGACTACCAGTATTTTTACATGGAGCAACTGCTTATCCGACCTCCACAACCCAGTTACTGGGTAACACGATACGCCTTGCTAGGACTGGTTGTCAGACTAGGGCTTCTGACTATCCGTAATAACTGTCAAAGATCTAAGAATGACAGCCGGGACCAACGATTTTACATACTTTCCGTGGCACTGAGGCGTTTCGATAAGTTATGGATGGTCACCTATCCACGGACCGACCTCGGTAAGCGTTGCTTAACCCTGAAGATCATCCCGCGTGGCTGTTATTATTTAGCCACAAATAACTAAAACCTTTTTGGCACAGCCGTAAGGCACACACTATTGTTGTTTGATACTTACATTATTTTGTATTTTGCGTTTCACGAACCAAGTGTTCAAATAAACTTTATTATTTTCCTTTTTTTTCTAAAAATGATCGTAATTAAAACCTGTCTGCAATAGCAATCGAATAAAATCAAAAATGGCGATTACACTGCAGTGCAAAAAACAGGCTAATATCAGAATCAATAAAATTATTCTTTTCTCAAACCATAATATTATTATCACACTAATATTATAAAGGCGAAAGTTTGTTAGTGTGTGTGCGTGTGTATATTATGTTTGTTACTTCTTCAAACGGCGGGACCAATTTTGATAAAATTTTGTATGGAGGTAGCTGACACCCTGGATTAACATAGGTATAGGCTACTTTTTATCCCGATATTCCCACGGGATCGAAACTTATGCGGGTAAAACCGCGGGGCACAGCTAGTAAATTATAAAGTAAAAACATCTTCGTTACCACATCTGAACTTAATAGCCCGAAATAGCAAGCGTCATTAAATCAAATTCAAAATGGCGATTACACTGCAGTGCAACAAAAACAGGCTAATAACATTTAATCAGCTCTTTGTTTGCCATAAGTCTATAAAGTCTCAGATTATAGCGGTCATTAATTACCACGACTCCATTATAAACGAGGTGGAGATTTCTCCAAGATTTTCCTTGACCATTTGAGCCTTTGATAAATTATATAATAATTAATTTCTTTGTCATTATTATTTTAGGCCTCGTCTACTAATCTTCTTAATGTTGTGGTTGTTTAATTTAATCCGAATAATAATTTATTATTAAAATAATAATTTTCTTGTCATGTTTTATTGATGTTGTATTTTGTGGCTGGTTTGGTTTGGTGTTTGATATTAATTAATTGTTTATTTTACTTCCTTTGCATTTTTTTTTTTCGGTTTTCGTTTGTGATGGTTTCATTATAAATAGAAAAGTGTGTATATAGGTATCGCGATCGTAATTAAATACTTACTGTTTTTATCTTGACAGTTAGGTATACATATACTTAACAGTTTTAAGGGAGAACTGAATTTTAAATATAACTTTATTATCGTCAGTAGAGCGCCTTGTAAAATAGCTTGTCAGAAAAGGCACCATTTTTGTTAGTCATTCATTTTTTGTGAGTCAGCAATAATAAAAAATAATAATAATTAACCATTTATTTTCAGATTACAAAGACCCATAGATACATACCTTAACCTAAGTATATAATATAATAAAATATGCAATACAAAAATAAAAATAATAATAGAGTTGGCTTCGGCCCCTCGTACGCCTTCCAAAGGACCGGGACCCCATGGTCCCGAGATATGCTAAAACAAAAAAAAAAAATAGCAATACTATTACCTATCCTGTATGTGTAGAGGCATCGCGTTGCGGAATACAGCATGTATCAGAAAGGTGTGGTACAGACGCCAGCACATCAATATTCAGTTTGATTCTCTGTACCACGCCAAACTTATTTAATATGACCATACCTTTTTGCAGCCTAATTGCGTCATACACTATCAATCAAAATCTGAATCATTTGAAGGACATTGTTAATCCATTGCTTTATATGTGCAAAAAATTAGTCTACTCAACAACGTAAATAACGCAATGAATGTTGTTAAACTGTCAAAAAGAAAAGCCATACCTACTGCTATTAGTGTGTTACGCAATTACAAAGGTATTTAAAGGATGAAATTATTATAATAATTTGTAGCATAAAACAAGCTTCTATCACTAAAGTTATAAACTCAGGAACCCAGTTACATTGCTAAATGTCAACCATTTTATTACACTTTCGGACAAATTAATTAGTCTACTAAACTTTTCATGTAACACAATACAAACAACTTTTACGTCGAACAATGAACTGTGATGCTCGCTGTAGCCTTTTGTTTGGCCGACAGTGTACCGACAGTTGTTATAAAACCCAAATAGTTTCTTTGCTGCCTTTTGTTGGGCGAGCAGTAATCGAAGCCATTGATGCAGCAATGATTAGTGATCTGGCCTTAAAACAGTGCGGTTTTTTTGTTTGGCAAGCTTAACTACAGAACTGAGTTGGTTTCGGCCATTCTTATCAGTGCAGTCGAATAGGAAATGACAACTTCAACTAGTTTTCAAAATATGATTGACATGTAAAAGTGTTTGTACAAAACTACATAGAAATAAAATCATTTATCGTTGAACAATTCCATTAAAATGATATTGTAGTTTCTAGTAACAAAAAAATAAGTAACAAACCATCGTTCTACGATGGTTTGTTACTTATTTTGTTTTATTTATTTAATATTTTAAAGTTGCATTATTTATGTATTAGTGTGTATTTTTTAATAAATATAAAGCCCAACTAAGGCGGATCACATGCTACAACATGCGACGTGACGGGGCGCAGATAACGCGCACCCACGCGTGATTTTTTACATACAAATTCAATAAAAACGCGCTTTCTCGAGATGAATATTACGGCTCCGTTTCCCGCACCCCGACGCGTGGCGTGATTTTGTGTGTGATCCGCCATTTCAATTTATTTTTTTCTGACTATGATTATAGTTTCAAATTGTCTTTAATGAACACTTCTCCTCTAGGTAAGAGGTTATTAATTAACTACAGTAGCCATAAAACTAAAATCATTTTTAGATGGCAATATCATTAAACTATCCTAAAAACAACACATCGTCCCCATTGGATTAAATACCAGCTACTACACTGTCGGACAAACGAATTACACTGAAAATTCGAGTTTCAATGTACCTCGGCTAATACCTTTATTTGCTCGCCAGTGTACGGCCACTGTTTTCCAAACTTATGGTTTCCGTTGTTTGGATTCATTTTACGACAAAGGATAATTGCAGTCAGATATTAACACTATTTATAGTAAAACTAGATGTTACTTTCTGTTTTTATATCGTACAAACTTCAATCCTTTTTAACAATATAATTCAACAAGTTTTACTAACAATAACTTATTATATACATTTTGTTTTATAAAGTAACTATTTACACTAGATACTAAAATAAATGACTAACTTACTTACTATACAAATAAATAAAAAAACATTATTTTTCAGATAAGTATGTAATAATAGTGGCAATCAATCCGACATGGGCACTTATAAAACGTCAGAAGCTAGGTGAACGGTTCCAATTGTTCGTTTCCTATTGAGAAGAGCCGGCAAGAAACTCCACGGTTACTCTTTTAAAAATAATTGGCTTTTACAATGTTTTCAAATTACAGTAGATATGGGAGGACAGCGTAGGCCTGTCAACAAGTACCAGGTACTTAATAAAATAAAAAATGGACTACAGATCTAAAGTCTACAAGGCCTAAAAATTCCTCACATGTTCAAAATAAGAATCTATCTAAAGGATAAATAAATTAAATATAAAAATCTACTAAAACCAAGTGATATGATTGCCATTACAACCACTAATAAAGAGGTGAAAAATTAGAATTGTCTGTAAATAATGTCTAATAATAAAAAGATTTAGATATTGTGATAAAAACTATCCTATGTCCTTTCCCGGGACTCAAACTATCGCTATAACAAATTTCATCTAATTTGGTTCAGCGGTTTAAGCGTGAAGAGGTAACCGACAGACACACTTTCGCATTTATAATATTAGTATAGATTAGTGTGATAACTTAAAAGGACATTTTTTTTCTCGCAGCACCCCGCGGTTTCACTCGCATACGTTTCGATCCCGTGGGAACATCGGGATAAAAACTATCCTATATCCTTTCCTAGGACTCAAACTATGTCTATACTAAATTTTATCTAAATCGGTCGAGCGGTTTAAGCGTGAAGAGGTAACAGAAAAACAGATCCCGTGGGAACATCGGGATAAAAACTATCCTATATCCTTTCCTGGGACTCAAACTATGTCTATACTAAATTTTATCTAAATCGGTCGAGCGGTTTAAGCGTGAAGAGGTAACAGAAAAACAGGCAGACATACTTTCGCATTTATAATATTAATATGGATATATATTTTTAGACAAGACAATAGCCTTGAATGTATTAAAAGCGAAACGAACAAAGAAGTTTCTCCGAAAACAGAATAATTCCTAACAGATAAACTCAAATATTAAGTTACTTAATGCAAAAGTTTCGGGGCTGAAGCATTGTTCTGAATTTTCAATGGATTTTGAGTGAAAAGGTTAGCTAGTATGGTTGGACACTATTAATAGTCCGATAGCTAAGTAACTAGAATAGTTGGATACTATCTATTAATAGTCTGACATATTTTTATTAGTGCCAAAGTTTTTATACCAAAAATTAAGAAGTACATACACTGGCATGGTCTTGTAGCGATATCTACAACGCCACATGCGAACAACGCGTCATACTGACGTCACGCAAAATCCTGCATCTCGCAAGCAGAGTTTACCGCGCAACTAGCATACATACAATCCTCCCTTTTCTATAGAGTATGAGTGAACTTTACACCATGTTCCTTATACCACTATAGTCTTATTGAGAACAGTGGTGGCCCAGTGGTAATGGCTGCGACTTAAGAATTGTAAGTCGTGGTTTCGAACCCAGACAGGTGCTTTGCCACTGCTCTCTGAGGAAACCGGCATGTCTTACAACCAAAAATTCGAAGACATGGAACATCTACCAACCGGCACTGGGCCCGCGTAGTGGATTACGGCACACTGCTTCTCATAAAGAGGAGGCCTGTTTTCCAGCAGTGGGAACATTATAAGCTGATTATGAATGTATAATCTTGTTAATGCCAAGATTTTTTTAGAAATTGAAGTACCTAGTAGGTATCTCTATTCAAAACACTTCTCCACAGTAGCCGAAAATAATAGATATGCAAAAAGGAATTCCACCAAGTTAAAAAAAAAAAAAATTGTAATAGCACTCTCCACTACAGAAACAGCTATCTTACCTATGTCCATTAAAATATGTAACCATATTCCAAAAAAAAAATGAATGTTTACAAAAAATATCTAAAAAATTGTCTTCTCCAAAATGATTTCTATACACTAAAAGAATTTTTTGAATATAAGGGTAAATATTTTTTTTTTTTTTTAATAATAATGTAGATTTATTTAGTTGTATAATGGAAATATTGTTGTTGTTGTGTTTTTATGTTATACTGTATATTAGAGTATAAGTAGTATATAAGTTAGGTTTTATACCCAAGTGTACATTAGGTTCACATTGTAAATATTCGTAGGCCGCTATTAGCGGCGGATGTGTTGAACTTATCCATTATATTCCAACCAACTTTGTACCTACCATATCCGACGAATAAATATCTTTGTCATTGTTGCCTCTGCCGCTGACGCGTCTCTCGTGTGTATGGACATTTAAATAACCAAAGACAAGCGACCACAAAATCTTGAATAAACAAAACATACATTACAATTTGAATCAATTTCTTCACATTTCCAAAGGTCAAGGTCAAACGTTGCTTTCTTTTGAGGCATGAAATCCTAAAATATTGTTTGTTCACAGACTTTTTATTCCCACGCAAATACTACAAAAGGTTATTGTGGTTTCGTACGCGTCCTCATTACATATTTAATATGTGATGGTATAGTAAAAAAGTCGTAGTTTTTATTGCTGTGTGTTTTAATAAAAATTTTGGGGATGAAGAGACTTCTTTATGTTGTTTTTAGAGCCTCTTCTAGAATACGAGTATCTTTTCAATGTTTAATGAAATGCGTGGTTGTGCATGATTTGAACCTACTTGGCGCACGTTTTTATTTCGTTGCTGACTTTAGTAATAAACTTACTAGACCAAAGACTCTTTAACATTTTTTAAACGACGACGTTCAGCGGGGTAAATGCGTAACACACTGACAGTAGCAATTGTTTTCATTTTGACAGTTCAACAGCATTCATTGCGTTATTTAGGTACGTTGTTGAGCCGTTTTTTTTTCGGACATTTGAAGCAATGGATTAGCAATGTCTTTTAAAATAATTCAGATAGAGATTAATAGTGTGTTACGCAATTAGAGCTGATTTACCTTTTTGTTTGTTATTTATTTTTTGTACTGCCGCGTACCGGAAGACGTAACGTTGGGAGGCCTCCCACAAGGTGGTCCGACGACCTTGTGAAGGCCACAGGAACCCGCTGGATGCGAGAAGCACAGAATCTGTCAAAGTGGTGGTGCTTGGAGGAGGCCTATGTTAGTAGTGGACGTTTTTCGGCTGAAATTATGCGTTCAGCCGTTTATGAGATGTATAGGAACAAACATCTTTACAAACTTTCACATCAATAGTGTTCGTAGAGAAAGTATACCTCGAGTAAATAATATCCCTTTTCTCAAGTCTTCTATTCCCGCAATACATACGGCTCAGTTTCCACAGAATGTTTGTTTTTCATTATCTCAGTGAGCCTGAATGCACATTAAATGCAAAGGTAGGTACGACCACGGAATAGTACAGAAGGCTTGCTCCAGACCAAGCAAAACCGCACGCACACATAGACACGCTTCACGTACAGTGAGTGTCAGTGCAGTCGCGACCGGCATTTCTTTGAGATCGCCGCACGTATGTGTGCGCGCGCCTGTTTTCGCTCGATGTATGGATCCGGCCTTCTCCCAACTATGTTGGTCGGCTGCCAGTCTAACTAGGTGCAGCTGAATACTAGTATTTTACATGGAGTGACTGCCTATCTGACCTCTACATCCCAGTTACTGGGTAATACCATAACCATTGGTAAGTGCTCCTACATACGAGCAACAAATGTCAACGGCAGAGGCTACTGCAGTCGTCAACGGGTGTCGGCGGCTGTCGTCGACAACGGGACGCTCGTGTATTTGAGTATGGTGCTCAAATACACGAACGGCATGTTGTCGACGCGTCGACGGCGGGCATCGACGGTTGTCGACGGCTGCAGTTGTTTTTGCCCTAGACGCGCGTCGCTCGTATGCATCCACAATAAGAAGGGTTGTCAGACTTTCGGGCGTCTGACCAGTAATGACTGCCTAAAATCTACGAATGACAGCCGAGACGAACGGCTTAACGTGCTTTCTGAGGCACAGCTGGACTTCTGTTGTACAGTTCCTATTCTGTGGTGTTACTACGGATCGCATTCATCAATCTTGCAGTCTAGCATCTATCATTATTGAAACTTTGATCGACTAATTAAGCTGATGGTCTGTTACCACAGAGTTGAGAGGAAATTTTGGGCATAGAGTGTTTCATATTTGGATTGTGTGTTTGGCAATGCATTTGTGACAAAGTTTGGTATAGTTTTAAGTAGTATAAGCATAATCTGCTTAAAATGTTCCCACCACTGGGCCACAGACCTCCTCTATCTACGAGAGAGAGTGGGCTGTAATCTACCACGCGGGCCCAGTGCGGTTTTTCGAACTTTTTTGGTTTCAGAAAATGCCGGTTTCCTCGCGATGTTTTCTTTTGCCGTTTTGAGAGCAGTGGTGATGAAATAATTTACACAAAGTAAAGCGCCTGTCTTGGTTTGAACCTACGACCTACAACTCGTAAGTCGCGGCCGGTACCACTGGGCCACCACTGCTCTCCAGTGGGACTATACAGGCTGATTATTATTAATCCACGTGATTAAATAAAAGAAAAACCAAAAAAATTATTTGTTTAAATAATTATATTTAAAACACAAAACAGTGGACTCAATTAAAAGCCTTTTAATTTAGATATCAAGTTCATTGTTTCTACGAAGTTACTTTGATGTAGATACCCTAAATCCCTTTTGGAAACAGACCTTGGGTCTGGGATTTGGGTTTTGACCTTTATTATGTGGAAACACGAAGACTCATGACGTAGGTGTACATATTTGTTTTTTTTTGTAAGTTTACTAAGGCCGGTCTCACTGTCGACGGAGAAGCGTCTGGCTATCAACGATTTTCTCGCTCAAGACACGTACAAAAGATTGAAAGTCCCGTGTAAGTAAAAAAGAGGTGCAATAAATTAATTGTTACTCGCTGACTGTTAGGCAGTTGTCTCACCGCAGGCGATGAACGAGTAGCGAGTAGAATTAGCAACTGAAAACGAGTTGGCGAGCAGCGAGCAGCGAGTGTGTAGTTTCGATAGTTTTGTCGCTGGGCTATCAGCGAGTGTCCGAGTGCGACGGGGGATTACTCGCACCACTTGCTCGGGGCGGAGATATATATAGCGGACGTGAGCTCTAACCGCCAAGCGAGCATCGCTGAGCGAGTATTATCTTTGATAGCTGTTGTCGCTTAGTGACAAACCAGTGGAGCGAGTTCTCGCCGGCAGTGTGAACAGTCAGCGATCAACTATTAATATAATTGCATCTCTTTTGTTTACACGGAATTTATATCTATTGTACGTTTTTTGAGCGAGAAAATAGCCAATAGTTAGTCGCTTCCTCGCCAGCGGTGCGGTGGGACAACTGCCTTTACACCGCCGGAAAGTACTTGTTGTCGAGTGAAAAAAACTAGCAAAGAGAGTACTCGCTAAGCGACGCTCGCTTGGTGGGCAAAAACACTTGCTGTGAGACTAACGCTTGGTACTTACGCGTAGGTACCAGCGAGTAATCGCTAGTCGCCGTCGCGCACTCGCTGCTCGTCGCCGTTCTCAAAAAAAATTCAATCAATCATAATTTTTTTTCATTCAATCTGCGTATATCGTACGCCCTAAACCGGTTGATCATGATTGAATGTTTTAAAACAAAAGGGTAAGCACAGACGCCAGCACATCAACCTACACCTAACTGTCAAATTTTTCCAATCAACATTGAACCTTATGCTTTAGCGATAAAAATGAAAATCTATTACAGAAATCTGACAGATTGAGATTATACTATATTAAAAAGAATGTTTATTTTATTATTTATGAGAGTTATTAGAGGAAGATTTTTAAGATGAATAATTTTTTCTTATCCTTATATAATTTATTTACCTTTTAATTTGAAATTAATTCTCCATAGGAAACGACCAATTGGAACCGTGCACCTAGCTTCTGACGTTTCATAAGTGCCCATGTTGGTTTATGTGAAATAAAAATATTTTGATTTGATTTGATTTGATTTGATTGTAGTAGGTTGATGTGCTGGCGTCTGTACAATATTTTAGATTGATTATTTTAATATCCATGAAATTAGCTAACGAATCGAAAGAAGTAGCCCAAAGAAACGGTGAATGAATTGTGTGAAAGCTGGTAGGGCTAGAAAGTGAGAGGCGAGTTAGATGATATTCTTCTTTATGTCACTGGCGCGACTGTATTTCATATCTTGTTGGCCCAAAACTTCACCACCTTCACTGCGTCGTCGGTGGCAGCACAGAGGTTACTTTGACTGCATGTTTTGAGATACGGAGGGCAGGTGTTCCGCGCGCGCCTCTCTCTGGAAGAATGGTGGCCGTTTGCGGCCGCTGAGGGTGACGGGGTCCGCATGGATTCATGTGGGCCAACACCTGGCTGGCCGTGACGAAATGCGCAAGCACTCCAGCACCCTGGCTAAAGGTAGCAGCAGGACACCGTGTAGTTTTAGTCAGTAAGAGTCTAACAGACCCCTCCACCCACCCCAGGGTGGACATCCATAAGGATTTCCACACGAAAAAAAAGGGCAGTTAGGAGGTGAGGTGTAGTTTGCGACATAGCTCCAAATCCACACCTTACTGCCGCTCCTACTTAGACGATAATGGTTGGTATGAGGGCACAGATCATGATGATTTTGTTTGAAATCCATTACAATTTAGTTGTATTTTTATCCACTGAAATAGAAAACATTAATCCACAAAATAGACAATAAAATAACAGATTATAATATAGCTATATGAATTAAATGTACAAAATCCTTTTAGGAATCTATTGCGTAGGCAGTCTACCTTTCTGCGGGCAACTGGACATATACCCGCGAAATCGCCTTAGGAGGCTTAGCAGCATGCCCGACAAATATGTTTATTGATCAAAGATTAAGTAGTGGAAATATGCAGATGGGATGGTTTAAGAAGGATCGGTTACTGCCTATCCCATAAATAGTCAAGTCTCGAATAGTTAAAAATATAATTAGAAAAATAACACAGCTGTAGGAATGACAGTAAAGTTCATTTTTGCACTGCATAAATAAACGCTTAGATTAATCGGATCACGATGTGCAGTGTGTAGTACCTAAGTAATCTATCCAATCATCTACCTAGCCTTTTCCCAACTATGTTGGGGTCGGCTTCCAGTCTCACCGGATGCAGCTGAATACCAATATTTTACACGAAGCGACTGCCTACCTGACCTCCACAACCCATTTACTGGATAATACGATACCACTGGTTGTCAGACTTTTGGGCTTCTGACTAGCCGTAACGACTTTCAAAGATACACGAATGACAGCCGGGACCAACGGCTTAACGTGCTTTCCGAGGCACGGAGGGTTTCGTTATGTAAAGATGGTCACCCATCCACAGACCAACCGCGGCAAGCGTGGCTTAACCTGATTGATCGACCTGTGCGGCTGTTATTAGTTAGCCACTGGCTTCTCTAATTTAAAATTTAAAAAAACATCAATCAAGTCGATGTGAATGAACTTAGGAATCAAGATTTCGCTGGTTGCTGAAACATTTTTTTCATAATTAAAGTACATAAAAATTTGCTACAACATCCTCATAATAATTAAAACAGAAAACACAAAAACCAAATATCCACTCCACTAAAATCATCCAAATCGTTCCACAAACACCAATTCAAAATCAATCAACGCCAATATTTCAACACCAAAAAGAAAAAAAAACAACAGGCAACCGTCAAACGAGTTCTCTATCTAAATCTCTCGATCATTTTCTCGTCTACAGCTTACGATGTTCCAAACGTCACATCAATGTCCCTCAATGTCCCACAATGTCCCACAATGTCCCGCTTTGTCCCGCTATGTCCCGATATCATGTCATTTTCCACCCCGACGGCTATCCGACAACCCAACTGCGTGACGACGTGAAAAATAACCTACCTTATCTTGGCTAAGTAAGTATTTCTTTACAATCGACTTGTTTTTTCGCAAATGATTAATAGATTGCTTTCTTTTTTGGTGCCATACTAGCTGTATTCGTGACTTTGTTTGTCTGGTAAATCTGACCAAGATTAGGTCTTTACTGTAAAAGAGACTGTGACCTCTGAGTTGGTTTCGGCCTTTCTTCTCAGAGTAGTCAGATAGGAAACGCCGACCTCTTCTAGATTATTTTTTTTTTATAATTTGACGTGTAAAAGTGGTTCCGATATCCTATATACAGAATTGAGAAAAGATTTCATTTCATTTGTATTTTTTTTTTATCGGAAAATCAGGAATTCAAACAGACCACGAGTGGTGTCTAGAGGGCTTAGACAAGTGACAATCGCTTTCAAAGCGTTTCCTATTTTCTACGACCACTTTCAACGGGACTGAAATACAGCTTTTTGACAGTTTATGTCAGTCCCATACATTTTTGATTTTTCGATCCTCGTTAAGAGGAAATGCGGTCGGAGAGACTTTTGAAAAAGCCTAAGTAAAAAGTCGTAATTTGAGGTTTGGCTCTCGCCAATTTTCTCCTCCAATATCGCACCAATTTAAAAGACATTTCATAAACTGAATAAAAAAGATATTATACTGCGTCCCTATGTTTTTCTTTTTAATTTCATTAATTCGTTGTCAAATTTGTACACTAGGCCTCTGTTGACAGCAGTTTAAATCGGCGTTTTTTGAGGGTTCTAGTGCTTATAAAAATAATGTATCATCAAAAAGGAAAACATAGGGATATACAAGTAGTTAATATTTTACTTATAGTAGTTAATGTTTTAGTTATAAACAGGCGAGAGCGTTTCTATGGAGAAAAGACCACCCGCATTTCCTCTTAACACTGGTAGAATGTTACTTTGCCTAGACCTTTGGCATTCAGCTCCACTACCAATCTAGCTGACTGGCTTATCTTTTACTACCACATGAGTTATTGAAGTTAAGTTCATGTCGCATGTATGAGAACAGACTTTTGAAGCCGTAAGTGAGAATGTTTCTATCGGTACCTAACCAAAAGAAAGAAAGAAAATACGTTTACTTTTGCAATAAACATGACGCAGAGAAATAACTCAAAGAAAAACAAAACAAATTGGGGGAAAATATGCGTCACATCTACGCAAAATGGCCATCGCTCAGCATAATGCTAAGACCCTATTGCTAACCAGCCTGTATTGTCCAACTGTAGGACAAATATTGCTCTGAAATATCTGTTTACACAACGTCAGGTTCCATGCATTGTTTCCTTGATGCTGTAACAAACTGATTGATACACTTTGTGTTTTACTGTATGAAACGGTCTGTGTTTTGTTCTAGATATTCTGTTATGACGTAAATCGGATGGCAAGTTTCCTCTAGGTAAGTATTTATCTATAATAATATGTTGGCGTTTTTTGGCAGATTTGAGCTAACAGCTCAGTCTTTTTTTCTAAGTACTACGTCTATAATGTCCCCACTGCTGAGACACAGGCCTCCTCTCTATGAGAGAGTGTGGGCCGTAATCCACCACACGGGTCCAGTGCGGGTTGGTAGATGTCACGTGTCTTCGAATTTTTGGTTCTAGGGCATGCTGGTTTCATCACGATGTTTTCCTTCACCGTTTTGAGAGCAGTGCTGATTAAATAAATAATTTATACAAAGCAAAGCGCCTGTCTGGATTCGAACCTACGACCTGACCTAACCAACTCGTAAGTCGCGGCCGTTACGACTGGGCCACCACTGCTCATTACGTGTATATTGTCGCATATCTAGGTGATTCTCATCAATTAATGAATTAAAGTCCTCCAAACCTACTTTCGGCCATGGCGACCAATCTCAGTGGAGGCCAATGCGCAGACACGGGTGCACTCTCTCTTCCCTCACTCTCATAGTCCAATGGGACGGCAATCCGACACGACCGGAGAGAGATCAGCGCAGGACCAACGGCTTAACGTGCTTTCCGAGGCACGGGGGTATCACACAACCAACTTCCAAACTCCAGGCTGTTACAAATAAATCCCCAATGGAAAAACCTAATAGCATTTTGCCTGACCCGGGAATCGAACCCAGGGCCCCACCCTCAGCACTTACGACCACAAGGCCAAAGGGGCAGCTTAAAATGAAATGAAAGAGTAATGAAAACATCGGATGAATGTAATCCACTTGGAAACATAAAACAATACCGATGTTCCAATCGCGCTAGATATTGCTAATGGTTGACGTAAATTTACATTCCACCTTCATTCTATATCAGAAGGACGGGGCTCATAAAAATTTTACGCACCTTTTTGATAACAGGAAGGTAAGAACAGAAGGTTCAGAACAGTTCAGAGGGTCAGTTCACCAACTTGGGACCAAGCCTATCACAAGAATAATAGTTTTCCGGACCGCATTTCGGCTTCGGCGCGAGAGACATAATAGTGCACAAGTGTGTGCGCAGACACAGGTGCACTCTCTCTTCCCTCACTGTCATAGTCCGATGGGACGTGAGTCGTATCTATCACAATAAGGTCAACTTCAGACACACAAAGTAACACATTTTCTTATAATTCATGAGTTTATGATTCGAATTGAGAACATCCTCATTCCTCCTCTTCCTGTAGGGTTAGATTTTTTTTTTACCCAAACGTTGTCAACGGAACTCTATTTACTAAACCTCCGCTATCCATCCGTCTGTCTATCAGCGGGCCGTATCTCATGAACCGTAATAGATTCTCTATAGACATTTTCTCAGAGTGTGTATTTGTTTGTTGCTATAACATCAAATAAAGTTATAATATAATGTTAAAAATTAAAAGGGGTATCCATACAATTTACGTGTTTTATTCGACGTTGTTTGCTTTGTTTTACGGTACCTTTCGTGTACCATTTTTAAACACTAGATCACAAATCTGCACAAAGATTCAGCCCGTATTACAGAACGTCACTCAACTTACTTAGAACTAAATTCAAGCCATTTGATTGGTTGAAACTAGATTTAAGTAATGCTTGAGTATTGAGTGACGTTCTGTAATGCGGGACTATGCCCGTTTTCACCATCGTTCCTTAAATTTAGGGAGACCCTTAAGAAATTTTAAGTGTTAGTTTCGTTTTCACCATCACCTAAGGGACACTTATGGTCCTAAAACAAACGGGTAAGGGGCTGATTTAAGGAGTCTCTTATGTTAAGAGACTCTTAGTTAAGGAGTGTTTGAGGGAACGATGGTGAAAACGGGCATCAGAGTACCATGTTAAGCCAAGAAGATTAACTAGGCCATAAAGATAAATTGCTGTTGAAACTGTTACCTGCAGACATCCTGCAGAGTATAAATGAAACGTGCAGCAACTGCACAATTCCCTTGAGGTGCAATACTCGTAAAGCAGCACGTACCAATCGAATATTCGCATACCTTAAGCAGTCAGGTTGTCGTTGCCTCACCCTTGCCAAGCTATTTACCACGACCTGAAGGCTAATTCCCGTAATTAAAAATATTCTAAATCTAGTCGCAGTCACATCTCTGCGACAATAAAATGAATGTACAAAACTTGTCAAAAATGTTGGGAAATTAGAGGTAGGTACTTTTGACGGATTGAGATTAGATCAGACTGTGAACGTTCAAAATTACAAGAATTGCCCCTCTGATCTAGCATAATCAGCCTATATTGTCCCCACTGCTAGGACACAAACCTCTCTTTGAGAGGGACACTCCCTCTCACTGTAATCTACCACGCGGGCCCAGTGCGGGTTGTTAGATGTCACATGTTTTCGAATTTTTGGTTCTGGGACATGCCGGTTTCCTCACGATGTTTTCCTTCACCGTTTTGAGAGCAGTGGTGATGAAAATATTTACACAAAGTAAAGCGCCTGCCTGGGTTCGACGCCACGATTTACAACTCGTAAGTCGGGGCCGTTACCACTGGGCCACTGGGTCTCTCGACTCACTCTCGACCTGACCTATCCTCGTATACCTCGTGCCAATGCAAGAAGACAAGTCCCCAAAAAGGAGTGATACTTCTGTCATTCTTTCACATACCCATTTTTACAGAAATTAACATTTTTGATATCAAAGTCACGTCTGGTTTGTGACGCCAGATGGTATGCCCACGTAATTACATGGCCTTTTATATCTTTCCATGTATTTCTAGTAGAGATTTTTTGGAAATTTCATAATGGGGTATTGGGTTATGCAATGGGAAGAGTTATTGCTTTAAAAATGTTTTTTGAACGGGGATTTTCCTGATTTTGTAGTATTCAGTCAAATGTGTATTTTTCGTAGGAAACATTCAACGTGGTTGGGGATCTAGAATCATGTACATACATAGTAAAATTTATGTCAAGATGGCCATTTTCATTAAATTATAACAATTATGTAAGGGCATTTTATAAGATGACTAATATTAAATTAATGATGATGATATTTATTTTAGACTAGCTGCGCCACGCGGTTTCACCCGCATAAATGTCGATCCCGTAGAAATATCGGGATAAGAAGTATCCTATGTGTTATTCTGATGCATAAGCTATATTACTGTAAAGTTCCATCAAAATCCGTTCCGTATTTTTTGCGTGAAACAGTAACAAAATCCTCACAAACTTTCGCATTTATAATATTAGTAGGGGTATAGTAGGAAGTATATAATGTAAGTTCATTCTCATATTGTATGTTCATATTTAAATCTATAGAGAATTATATTTTATTTTATGTATTATCTTCCCCTTCCACTCTTATACAAAAAAAAATCTCTTATTTCTTTAGAAATAAGCATCACTTTTGTCCGTATTTTTCTGTACCTCCCTTCTTGTGTGTTTATATGTTTGTAAATTAATAGTTAAACAAATAAATACTAATTTCATATTTTCATTGGTAATATTTCCCTTGATAACTCCATCTGAGATCATTATGCTTATAATTTATTAGAAATCTGTTCACGAATTTCTTTTTTGTACCACCTATATTCGATTCTTTTCTCGGAATTGTTTACTCACTTTGATCTCAACAAGATCTTAGTATATCTTATCTAATCTGTTCTCAAAGGTGCCGCAAAAAACTATTAACGTTATATCGATTTACGGTGAATTTCACCTATGCAATTGAATGATCGGCACAAGAGCGCAAGGTAATTGCGTAACACGTGCGTAACTCACTATCAGTAGCAACGACTTTCATTTTGACAGTTCACACATACATTGCGTTATTACGTTGTTGAGCAGACAAATTTTTCGAACATATAAAGCAATGGATTAGCAATATCCTTCAAGATAATTGAAATGGTGATTGAACGTGTGCCACGCAATTAGCGTACTGCTGTCAGTGTCATAATTGTTGTGACAGCCCTTGAACGCGGGTTGGATGTCATGATCGCGTTCAATTTAATTGGTGAAATTCGTCCTTCTTTACACATAACATACCATAACGCATGTAATCCCCGAAGGGTTAGGCAGACGTGCACCTATATTTAATTTTCGCCAGTTATGTTTAAGTCCAATGTAATAGAGGGCGAATCTATTGCCATCAACTAATAATAATAGAGGGCGAATCTATTGCCATCAACTGGGCGCAAATCTACACTCCAGTTTTTTAGATGCATGAAGAAGCCTCCTCGTGTAGCGCAGTTTGTTCCGCCAGTTACTCAACTGAACCGAGCGCTCTGCTCATCCTGGACAGCCACACCCAGCACCTTCACTGGCCAATTCTTCTCTTGCGGTGGTAGGGCTGACGCTCGTCTGGTTTGCGACCACCCCCTCCTACTGGAGTCCGGCGTCAAGCAGCCTGCTATGTTTCGTCGATGCGTGGGAGTTCCAGTGCTTTAGGCATCTTCTGGGCACGCTCGTACCATCATAGACCTCATCCATCGCTTTCTATCAGGCGTGATCGAAATCAAGAGCGGGCTCATTCAGCAAAAACAACTCTGCTACTGAGAAATTCCAAATAGAAAACCCAACAATACTTCCCGCCCGGGAATCGAAACGAAAACCCCATGTTCAGCAGTAGCACTTCTACGTTTTGGAATGGGCAACTGGCTTTAACTAACTGACCGACTATTTAATTTTGACAATTCAAAAGTGCCTGTACATGGTTTAATTGAAATAAATGCTTTCAGTTTGAGTTTGCTACGATCTTTAAATACAAGGAGTATTTAAGGAATATTTTTGTTTCATTTACGTGTATGCCACGCACGCCGGTTGCCAGTACTATGCTCTTGACTTTTCTGAAGATCACCACTAATATGGTCAGTATATTATTATGTCCTGGCGTTTACATCATTACGATTTTTAAGTTATTTATTACATAGCTATCAGCTTTCCAACGCCTTTCATCACATCGTTCCTCAATTTTTTTTTTGTGTGTCTGGAGCATAATAATTACCCATGGGTTAATTTAAAAAGGCCTAAGGAATTATATATTAGATACATAAGTTTAGCTTTTTTATATTAGACAGATACGTTTAGCTTGAAGTGTTTTGTATTTTATTTTGGGCCGTTTTTTTCAATCTCCAGATGATTTTTATTCGTGGAATAGAATTGACGTCTGACAGTTTTTGTATGGATGAACTGTCAAAAATTCAAAATTGTTCCTCCGATGAAGGTATCTGAGGGCCAATTCTCAAAATTTTAAAAACGTCCACAGTCTGATCTTAGTCTCAATCTGTCAAAAATTACTCTAATTCCCCTACATTTTGACAAGTTTTTGAGATTTGTGTGTCGCCGAGATGAGACTGCGACTAGATTCTGGACGTTTTAAATTACGAGAATTGGCATTCCGGCATTGTAAGAATTTGACCTTAGACATACTTGCTATATTTTACAAATTAACCTATGGTGTTCTGTTCCTTGGATGGCTTGAACGTCATAATATAAACTACAACTTTTTGTTAATTTAGTAAAGTTTATCTTTAAGTGAACTGTAACTGGTTCTTTGAGAAATAAATGTCTTTAAACCGAATTTCTTCTGAAGTTCCAATATATCTTTTTAATTTTAGTGTAGATTGCAATCAAATTTGACACTAAATATGTTACATGTTTCACTAAAAAGAACATCAATTCTCCAAACAAAGTTATTTTAAAGATACCAGCATAACAAAATCTTTAACAGAGACACTTCCAAACATTTGAATGTGTGCCCGAAGCCCATATTTTCTCGTTTCGCCTCGTAACTACGTGTACGATGATAAATATATCGCGAACCGGTTCAAACTCGATTGGGCCAGTTACCAATGTCTCGTTTGTCATTGGCTTTTGATTGTGTTTTGGGACTGGGTTTTTATGGGCTCTTGTATAGCTACGAACTGTGTGAGAATAGATCATGACGTGTTTGAAATACAACAAAGTAGTGCAGTGGTGGCCTAGTGATATCGGCCCCGAATTACGAGTTAGAATCCAGGCAGGCACTTTACTTTCGAGTCTTTAATTTCATTGCCACTGCTCTCAAAACTGTGAAGCAAAACATCGTGAGGAAACCGTCATGTCCAAGAGCCAAAAAATCGAAGACATGTGACAATTGCCAACCCGCACTGGGCCTGCGTGGTGGATTACGGACATATGTCCCAGGAGTGGGAACATTATAGGCTGATTATGCTAACAAGGTGTTTGTGAGGCTGATTGCCGAGGTTGTACTGGTGTATAATATCGCCACTCGTGAAAGCTATTTTAACACTGCTGTTCATTCTGTAAAAATACTAGGTACTGTTGTTTCTAAAACAAATTCAGTATAATCATCAACGCTACCAAAGTAAAAACTACAAAACAGCCGGTCCATTATGCAAAAACTCCCAGTTTAAACTTTGGTGAAGTGAGCTGTTGATAGTCTTAATCGCCAGGTAGAATGACGGCTCACTTACAACTTCGCTTTCAAATTTAAAAGTACCATAGCCAAAAGATGACAGAAGTTCCTACGATGTCTGGTTGTCTGTCACAAGACTTTAACACCGTAATGTTAGCTTATCCAGTTTTTCAACACTGATCATTTATAAAATAATGCTTCTACATCCTCTTCGAATGAATATTCCATTTAGTTTAGCATAGACCTTTCAGTTCTAGCAGCCTTTCAAAAAAAATTATTTTCTAATTCAATATCCAACCTTTCAAAAACTAATATCTATTTTAAAGCGTTCAACAATAGTAGCACATTTACCATCCAGGAGTGCATTTGGCATACTCTAGATATCGACACGTGATTCCCTTACCAAATATCTCGTGAGAATACACATCGATGCATTACTTTATACGGAACAACGAAGATTTTGATTTGTCACTTGAGAAAGTGGATTTGAAAAATTATATGAATACTAGCTGACCCGGCGACCTTCATACCGCCTCAGAATTAAATAACATGACAAGTTCAATAGACACGTGGCGCCATCTATTATCATAATAACGTTATTGTTGTTTTCCTCGGGAATAGCACTTTTTTTCGGCATGAAAAGTATCCTATGTCCGTTTCTGTACACCTGACAACGTAGGTATATGCAAAATTTAATTATGATCGGTTCAGTGGTTTAGGCGTGAAAAGGTAACAAACAAACTTACTTTCGCATTTATAATATTAGTTAGGATTGTGGTGTTTTATTTTGGATATTCAACTTTATAAAACGTTTAAGAAAGAAGGAAATAACTTTATTTAAGAAATCCAAAGTTGATGATTGTATCATGCGTTGATGGTATTCTTTTGTTTAGCAATATACGAGTATGTATTAGAAATAAGGTGAGTATAAATTAAAGAATTTTCTCGAGCATTTCCATGTAATGTAACGTTTCTGCGAATGTTCGACGCTGCGTTCGACGTAATGCTCACAGCGAGTGAGCATTTACCTGTAACATTTCTTACTACCTTGTGTTTATTGTTAATATCTCTGACCTACAGGTACCGCTCGTGCCTTTGCTCGATAAAACGTTACCATCAGTACGCTCGTTGGTTTTAAAAATCAGGTTGTAACAAAACATCGAACGTAGTGTTCAAAGTGCGGTTTGATTAAATTCGATGTTCTGTTACAAGTAAATGCCTTAGTCTATACTCATCTATCACCTATACACATATTGTATATTGTAAAACAAAAGAATAACCAACCTTTCAAAAACTAAAATGGTAATATCTTAAAGCGTTCACCAATAGTAGCACATTTTCCATCCGGGAGTGCATTTGGCATACTCTAGATATCGACACGTGCTTCCCTTACCAAATATCTCGTAAGAATACACATCGATGCATTACTTTATACGGAACGACGGATTTTGACATATGTCAGTAGCAGATATCGAAGTAGGTACTCGCGAAATTGGATAAGACATTAAATAAATCATGGTTTTATTTTTTGGGGATAAAATGATTCCATATTCCTGAGTAGGTAACAATTGCTTTACTTGCTTGCTTTGCTTTTTTTTTTGCTTTATTGCTTTTTGCGATGGTATTGGCCCCTGACTTACCGCTAGTAGTTATAGTAGGAGTTTGAACCGAGGCCGGCAGTTTACTGTGTGTATTTAACATCTATACATACATATAATAAAATCGTAGGAAAGTCAAAACTGTACATTGAATATTTTTTAAAAAGAATACTTGGGGCGTGATCTACAATCGATTTCGAAGCCGAAAATATAGTTTTTAGAATTTTTGTCTGTTTGTCTGATTGTCTGTATGTATGTCCGGGCTAATCTCAAAAAGTGCTGCATGGATTTACATCAAATTTTGCATGAATATTACTAAGAGGTCGGGTCAACATATAGGCTACATATTATCACGCTATCACCTACGGGGGAGGAGCTGTGAATCTTTATTTTTCTTACGCATTCTGTGACAGCGTGTAATCTAACGACGCATATTTAAATGTTGTTTTTGAGTAAGCCATGCTATTATCTAGCTTTACACTATAAAAACTACGCCATTTAAGTAACTTGGGCAGAGAAACATAGTTTAATTAATGTTAGTAGTACAAAGAAAATTTAGAAGCAGCGCCATCTATGAGATTTCATAAAAATCAAATCAAGTTACATGTTAACAATTTTTGGAAATTAATAATTTAAATTTGATCATGTTGGCGAGGTTAGTAGTTAGTTATTCTTAAAATTCATAGATGGTAATGTGCATTTTCTTCATAAAAGTTGTATCGTATAGTTCGTTTTGACAAATTCAAGGTCCAACAAAACCCTCAAAATCTTGAGCAGAGTTGAGGAAGACAATAAAAAAAAATGCGGTGTTAAGTATTACAAAAAAGTTATGTTCATTGATGATGATCATTTCTTCATCAATTTCATGTTGTTAGTACAAAATAAACATTGACTGTTAATACTTTTGTTCGGTATTTATCTGTGTGATTATTGCTTGGTAATTAATATATTTTCATGTCGTATACCTAATTATAAACTTAAATGTGATGTAAAACGTCACCTTCTCGACGGTGACCAAAATTGGGATGACACCCTCGCGGAGGCGAGCGTCAGTGACAGTCCCAGCCGCATGCGTCATCTGTTCGCCGTCATCTTGGTGTTTTGCGGAGTCGCGAACCCGGTAGCTTTGTGGGAGAAGTATCGCCATCATCTGTCTGAAGATTTTCTACGAGCTTTGAGGCGTGCTACTGGAGACGAAGTCGAAGTAACTGATGAACGCGTGCTGAACACCTGTCTCAGTTCACTTCAAGATGTGGTCATTTCTATCGGCGGCAATCAGCTGATCGAATATGGGTTACCAGCTCCCCAATCATCACCGCATCAAGACCGTGGAAATCGGGAGTATAACGCAGAGACAAATTACGATCCGGGCGAAATGAACACCATACGAAATGACCATTTCGCTTTGTTCTTTTCAGAGCAAAAACAAATTTATGACACCGTCCTTGAAAGCATTGGGCAAAACCAGGGTAAAATGTTTATCTTGGATGCTCCTGGTGGAACAGGAATAAAATTTGTTACCACTGGCATACTTGCAGAGGTCAGTAGGTAAGGCAAAATTGCTATTGCTGTAGCGTCGTCGGGAATCGCTGCCACACTGCTTCCGAGTGGCAATACAGCACATGCCATGTTTAAAATTCCCATCGATTTAGAGAGCGCCGAAACGCCTGTTTGTGGTGTGTCACGTAACAGCGACAAGGGACACGTGCTCAAGGATTGCTCTCTGATCGTATGGGATGAGTGTACGATGGCCAATTGGAAGGTAGTTGAGGCCGTGGACAGAATCCTGCAGGACATGTGCAGGAACGAACATTTGATGGGTGGTGTCACAGTTCTGTTCCGTGGCGATTTCCGGCAAAAGCTTCCCGTGGTGACGCGGGAATCGAGGGCTGACGAGGTGAATGCGTCGTTGAAACGATCTACGTTGTGGTCACGAGTTCGTACGCTGCGTTTTACCATTAATATGAGAGCTCGACTCGGCGGCAATGCACGTGCTCAAGAATTCTTCGATGTCCTTCTAAGTCTTGGCGAAGGCACTCTACCAGAAGAGGGAGGTGGACAGGTGGTGCTTCCAGAGTCTCTCGGTAGAGTGGTATCCAGCTTAGAAGAACTCATTCGCTGTGTGTACATCAGTCGTATACCGCACCAGCAGAATTCTTGGGTGTGTGAGCGGGCCATTTTGACGCCCAAAAATGATCAGGCTGCAGCAATTAACGAATGCATTCTCTCGGAAATTGAGGGGAATGAAGTGGTCTACACCTCGATAAACACTGTTATCGAGCAAGATGACGCCACACATTATCCCGTGGGATTTCTGAACTCCCTGTCAGCAAGTTGACTTCCAGCGCATACCATCAAGCTAAAGGTCGGCCCGATTATGCTTCTTCGGAACCTATCTCCTCCGAAGTTTTGTAACGGGACCCGCCTTAAAGTCATCTCGCTCCACAGACACACCATTGAGGCGGAAATTCTTACGGGTTGTGGCGTCGGCGAGGCAGTATTTATACCACGCATTCCCCTCATACCTCATAACTTCCCGTTCCAGTTCAAGCGCGTACAGTTCCCCGTGAGTGTTTGCTTCGCGATGACCATCAATAAGTCGCAGGGGCAGACACTGAGGGCAGCGGGTGTCGACCTCAGGACGATTTGCTTCTCACACGGGCAATTGTACGTCGCTTGCTCCCGCGTCACCAGTCCTGACTCTCTTTACATTTTGGCTCCTGGCAGCATAACTACCAACGTAGTTTATAGGAAAGTGTTGTAAGGTATGATACCTTTGCACGTATTTTTATTCTTTTGTGTCCTGGAATGTATTCCTGCATTATTTTCTCTATTTCCTTAAGTCACATCTTATGACTGAACTCAGCAGGATTCCCATATAACTCTCTTCACTTGCTTCACTTGCAAAAAAAACTTATATTTTAATGCTATTTTAAAAGTTGTTTACTTATAATGCTATAGCGACACTGGCATCTTAGGTATTTTTGGTGCTGTAGAGCCTTCACGCAGACGACGTCGCGGGCAGCAGCTAGTTAGGTATAAGGTTTTAGAGGATCATAAGAATAAATATACAGTCCGTAAAATGGATTTTTATAAAAAACACCACCTAGAAAACTCCCTAAAAGCTGTTTTTAATTATCTGATCACTTAAAGTCAATATTTGTTGTTTTTTTGTGTACAATCCATCAATCACAACATCATGATCATAATCACAAACCGGCCTCAGTTCTCAAAAAACGTAGTACGTTTAATCCAAAGAATCAATTCTGCGAAAAACGGTTCAAAATTGGGCTCGAATTGGGAATAACGCTTGTGTTTAAATTCCTTTACACTTTAGGATTAAAAGGTTTAAGTGTATCTTTATTCTGTTTTTGACAACGGTGTTTAATACCTAAAATAGCCGCATCGGCTGTTCTGTGTTTTTTTTTATTGCTGAATGGGCCCGCTCTTGATCTCGATCACGCCTGTTGGAAAGCGATGCTTTTTCCAACGAGCGTGCCCAGAAGATGCCTAAGGTACTGGAGCTCCCACGCATCGACGAGACACAGCAAGCGGTTTGATGCTGGACTCTGGTGGGAGGGTGGTCGCAAACCAGGCGGGCGGTAGCCCTACCACCGCAAGGGAAGAATTGGCCAGTCCAATAAGGTGTTGGGTGTGACTGTCCAGGATGCGCCGAGCACTCGGTTCAGTTGACTAACTGGCGGAACAAACTGCGCTACACGAGGAGGCTTCTTCATGCATCCCATAATTATCATCGGGCTATGTGGTGTACCTTGGTTCCCCTACGTATGTCTTCATTTCTGATTTGATCACGTAGGGGAACTCCAAGCATAGCCTAGCCTTCTCCTTTGCCCATTGAGTGACTTTCAGTCTTCTAATGAGGCTTATTGTACATGATATTACGTTGCAGGTTATGACTATAAAATAGTGTATGTTTTACAAGATAATGTTCTAACTGAAACATTAATTTAATGTTCATCTCCCTTATAATCACGCAATTATCCTTGGTTTAACATGTCACTGAATGTAATAAGAGTTGGGTCACAGTTACGACATTAATAATAGAGGGACAAGAATATTATAAGCACAAAAGTATTTTACAACCCGCAAGCGTTAACTTGAGACCTAAGCGGTCGACTCCCGCGCTGTTACCGCTCTCGCCAATTCGCCATCGATGCGTCATTACCGCGCGCATGACGTCATTTGAGCGAAGTCTCAAGTGAACTCTTGCAGGTTGAATGTGAGATGCAGACAATTGAAGGAACATGGGTGGGTTTGATTCGGTAAGAGTCTGACACGCCCTCTCGCTCCGCCCAGAGCGGGAGAAGTCATTTGATAATTTCCCAACAAAAAAAAAGGTAGCAGTTTAAAAACCTCCATAAACAACACACACACAGTAGTTATATTTATAAACTAAAATTGTCATTAAGAGGACTACATGACCTAAAGCGCGGTCTTTGTCGGTCTGCATAGAAAAGAAAGAGAAGCGCGATGCCACAACGCTGGTAATTTATTGCAAAATATGAAGCAATTATCGATTTACGAAAAATCTAGTCTTTGGACAAAAAAACTAAAACACTATAGTTTTAGTATGTTGCTTGTAGAATAATCTGACAAAAAATCATAATGATTGTATGTATATTAGTATGAATTTTGTTGTAAATAAAAAGTTTTTAGAGGTATCTTCATGATTTTTTTCTATCGTACCAAATAAGTTGTATTATGTTTTCAACACACTATCATCCTAGCATTTATCCTGAAGAATATCATATATTTTTTTGGTTTTTTTTACTGTAGGCGATCATTTACTTTTATTGTTTCTAAAACTTGCGTTTTTTGCGTTTAGGTCCTGTAAGCCCCTTAAACACCAAAACGAAAAATAAACGGACTGCGACAAAAAATTTAAAAACACACTTTTCAAGCAGTCTGATGTGTTGTTGATGGCAGTTATTCTACGTCGATCTCTCGTTTAGTGATTTATATTTTCGAGTCGTTTCCACCCGATAAAGAGTGCTAAAACCTCGGTGCATCCGAATATGGGTGATACAAAAAAAATCAGCCATCTTGATTTGATAAAAACAAAAACTTGCCTATACTCCATAGAGACTTAGTTAACAGACTAAACATAATACCAGTCCATTTAGTTTTCATGCTACGTCACAGTTGTACTCTTCAATTTAGCAACTTGTTATAACGTTGCTAAATTGAAGAGTACAACTGCGACGTAGCATGACAATTGAATAGACTGGTATTACGTTTAGTTGGTTAACTAAGACACGTGGTTTTTTTTACCTTTATTTAACTACCTAAACCTATGGAGTATAGTTATAACATCGCACGAATAAAGTCTATTCAAACTTATGTTACAAATTAATATTATTTCAAGTAAAAAAAAATATCAACTTTACTTTATTGGTAATTAAGTTGATTTCCGAGTGACTAGCACTATTGAAAAAGTTATAAAACTGTTCGAAGTTGTAGCGTAAACTGAACTTTATTGTGTAGGCTATAAACTCATATTTGTTTACATTTTTGGCAAATAAATCGCAAATGCAGATTAGACGAGTCGATGGAAGCCCTGTTTTTTAGTCGCGCGGTGGGGTAAAAGAAAAACATATTCAGCAGGCAATGTTCACAAATGAAATCGTAAACGTGCAACAAACCTTCCTCTTTTCTATCTCGTATTCTTTGAGCGTGTATTGTAACACGATATTTTTTAGGACGGTCTTGTGGCTAATGAACAGTAACTGTTGTGACATAGTGTCTCTGATTCGGCCGAGATTTAGGACAGGATTTACTAGTTTGAGTGATTTTTATTATGAAATTTTGGGATTGGCTAATCTCATTGTAAAGCCGTGGTTCGACGGCCCGTTAACTGACAGGCCGCGCCAGGCGTTGCTTTGCCCGTGCCGAGTATTCCTACCGCCTGCTGCTGTCGACCTGCATAGCTATTCACAACCATGCGACAGGCTATCGTATCGAAAATGACACATTTCGATAACCTGATTTGACTTGCCCCCGACAGCAAATAGCTGTTGGAAGAATAGCGGGCGTCTATTTGATTTAAACTGACAACATTTTCGGGTTTTGGACTTGTGAACAGCGTTTAGAAGACTCCTACGAAAACATTGATTGATGTTCGATACGGTACGGAAGCGTATCGAGTGGTTGTGAATAGCTATGCTGGTGCGGCCTGTTGCCAACTATTCCTATAGCTCAAGTGATACGGAGCGCATGACTGTGGTTATATGATATCTGTAATTCATATGGTCTACATAATAAAGAGTACGATATTCTATTCATAACATTTTTGATATTATGGTTAAAGAAAGAACATGACGCAAAAATTAACATAAACACAAAACTAAAATAAAAAAAGAAGGTTTATTATTTATTCTCATCGCGATGTTACACATTTACAGTAAATTGTTTTACATTCATAATTACTTCATCATCCATATATTAATCATACTTAGCTTACAAAACAAAAACTCGAATTAATAACGCCACGTTGCCGTTTTCTGATTAAATATATAGAATTCCATAAAGACAAAGACTTGTAAAGGGCTTCACGATTTTCATAAATATAATAAATATTTCATTTTTTTAATTACCTCGATCACGCCTGATGGAAAGTGATGGATGAGGTCTATGATGAAACGAGCGTGCCCAGAAAATGCCTAAGGCACTAGAACTCCCACGCATCGACGAAACACAGCAGGCTGCTTGATGCCGGACTCCGGTGGGAGGGTGGTCGCACACCAGGCGGGCGTTAGCGCTAGCACCGCAAGGGAAGAATTGGCCAGTGTTGGTGTTGGGTGTGACTGTCCAGGATGCGCCGAGCGCTCGGTTCAGTTGAGTAACTGGCAGAACTTTACCGAAAAAAATATCTTTCTTTCTATGCGTGTCTGCGGATCATCATCATCTGCCTAGCCTTTTCCCAACTATGTTGGGGTCGGCTTCCAGTCTAACCGGATGCAGCTGAGTACCAGTGTCTATGCGTGTCTGCGGATATCAGGAAAAATACCAACATCCGCACAACTGATGGTCACCCTACACCTATTAGCGAACACTTAACGCTGCGGACTACGTAACAGAAGAAATTATCTCCTAATGAACGACAATGGGGACATCTTTATGGAATCAATTACTGCTTTCGTCGTTTGCCTTGTTCGAAATGTTGTACAAGTTTTGGTACAGTGTGTTGCGATTTGTGTCTTTGTGTGACAACATTATAGTGATTTATTGTTATATATTTATTTTCTGATAGAGACTCTTTAATGAAAAAGCTTTTTTCCAAAAAAAAACAATCGACTTCCAAAAAAGACACTACAAAGTGAAAAATAACTTTAATTTCGGAAGTCGGTGTCGTTGACTTCGTATTTTCGTTGTTTGCCACCGACTTCCGAAATTAAAGTTATTTTTCACTTTGTAGTGTCTTTTTTGGAAGTCTATTGTTTTTTTTTGTAAAAAAGTTTTTACAACTTAAAAACATTTCACACTTCAAAATTTCATTTCCATTGTTGAAATCCGTAAGTAACTTCTAAATCAAATATTTGCATCACGCCTCACCGAATTTCATTGGGTAGTGCTGACGATACATTTCGTTCACGATATGAATGGGGTTCATTAGGTAACTGGTTGGAAAGAGACGGGGTTACGATATAGAACGAGATGGAACGATCTAAAATGTTTTGCTTGATTAAAACGTTTTGGATTGTGATGAGATGGTATTACTTAATATCTTTACGTGAAGTAAATGCAATAGGACAATGGTGATGTGTAATAACAAGTTTTTTTGGAACAGGCGATATTAGCTTTTAGCAGAAGGCTAATACTCGTAATTTAAAACGTTCAAAATCTAGACGCAGTCTCATCTCAGTAACAAACAAATGTCAAAAACTCGTCAAAACGTAGGGAAATAAGAGGTATTTTTGAAAGATTGAGACTGAGATCAGGCTGTGAACGTTCTTAAAATTACGAGAATTGCCCCTCAGATCAAGAACCTATTGTGGTGGAAGCGAGACAGGGTATACCAAGGGGTATCGTGTTACCAATTAACTGGAAGCCGACCCCAACATAGTTTGGGAAAGGCTGGGCAGATAGATAGCAATATACAGACTATCTATAAGATAAACAGCATTCACTAGGGCTAGAACTTTTTGTAGTGATTACAGTCATTAAAACTGTCATCACTCATTGTTTTCATTATTCCCACTGCTGGGACAGAGGCCTACTCTAGGTGAGCACTATCTCTTAGTATAATCAGCCAATAATGTTCCCACTGCTGGGACCCTGGCCTTCTCTCTGTGACACTCGTGAGCCGTCATCCATCACGCGAGCCCAGTGTGGGTTGATAAGAAAGGGGAAAGAAATTTAGCACAGACTAAAAGATACAATACACCAGAGACATACATCAGATAATAAACAAAAAATAAAAGATCTAATAAAAAGTGTAAAGTCCGATGTAAGAAATTAGCAGAAAAGTGAGCCTTACGACTGTGCCAAAAAGGCCCCGTTCAGCAAAAATGCCAGACAACTAGGAGGTATTCCACTCAGAGCACTGATTTGAACCGCACTTGGACGAACAGCACCTAAGCACTTCCACTAACCGTGCCTGACGTTAGTTTTCAACTGTACCTGCCTGATGTCCTTTATATACTGTATTATACATATCAGTCTTTTTGTCAAGGATAATTAATATAATTTTCGAAAGCAATCATTTACTGAGTTTGCACAACTTTCAATTTCAAGTAATCTTAGCAGTATCTCATAGGTATCTTCCAGTAAGAAAATTATGAAATTCCTAATTAACCCACTTTGGAATCCTGCCCAAATGCTCGCAAAAGTACGCTAGCATATTTTCAAGTCACCAAAAACTGCACTTAGAACCGCGATAATAATTTTAACATCAAAATGACCGCAGCTTCTGAGAAATTCCTTGAAACTTTAGATCTAGGTTTCTAGATAAATAATAATGCTTGTGGTTCCTGAAGTTCAGTAATTAAATGGGTTAACTAGTAGCTGATGACCTTTTGAGATAATTTTCCCCTTTTGCAAAGAGTGCATTCGTTTATCATAATATATTATGATCACATGCTGGATGGAATTTGCGAGAAGTGGCTTAAAATTGGGAAAAATGCTAAGAATTTAAAATGGAATTTGGTATCTAATTAGTTAGTGTTTAAGTCATTCGTTCCGCTGGATGCGAGAAGCAGAGAACCGGTCGAAGTGGCGATGCTTGGGGGCGGCATATCGATACCTCTGGGCTCAAAGGTCGTAAAGGACATTTGGGCGAAAATGACTTATTGATACTGCTGTACTCAGTTTTTAATTTCCTATCGATCTGTATATTCCGTTTTACGAAATTCGCAAAAAAAATGCCTTTACGACCCACATAATTTGAGACGTTAAACAAAGTTTACCGTGAAAATATGGATGTAAATAACACTTAGTTACCAGAGTGAACTCATTTTGGTAGTAAAGCAAAGTATAAAACAACTTTTGGGTGTAAAATACATAAAAAATATCAATTGTCTTATACCACCTTAGGTGGTTAATATAAGTCCCTCAAAATTTTGGATGTAAAGGACATCGTCTTTGCAAATTGTCCTGTACACCCCTACAACTTAAAATAAAAAAAATACAAGTGTCCTTTACTACCTAGTTTCATTTTAATTCTTTGCTTCCACTAAGGGCGTATATATAAACGTAAGTGAGGTATTGTCCCATAAATCCTAGAATATTCATAAAACAACGAATTTAATCTAAACTTACTACCTAACTTAATAAAAATTAAATAATTTACACAAAACTATTAACTCACAATTTTGTGAAATGTATTATAACGATTATTGAAATTACAAGATGTTCAAGTTTAGGTATCCACTTCATAATTATCGTAGAATTTGATTTCTGTACACAAACTTTCAACCCCTACCTTATTAAATTGTTTCTAATACTCGTTGTACATTACTTAAATATAAATAGCCTCCTCTATTGGCTAGGTTGTAAATAACTAGTATTCTAGAAAGTACGAAGTAGAAAACCGTTAACCCTCAAATGGTCAATCTTCACTTTTTAATAGAATGTGACAGAGTTCAAAATTCGCTATCTTTCTGTCTAAGAAACATTTTAACAATAATAAATAGTTCCAAAGATATGAAAGTATTTTAGACCGTTAAGTAACATAATTTCTGTTGATTCCATCACTTGAAAGCGTCTAACCCACACTTTTTCGCTTAATGTACTTTAAAATACCTTAACTGTCCGATGTGATGATTATTTTCTAGCCTTCTACTTAACTACAAGTACGTTATCTGATTTTTCTTGACTATAAAGACGCTAAAGGACTATAACTACTTTATAATTAAGCATTTAAAGAAAAGTTTAAGTGAAAAACTTAACTTATTTGCAGTTACCCGCCCTTAACGCTATTTTAGTTAAGCATTTAATTCCCACAATACTTTTCTTGAATATAATGCCTGTTTAATGAAAACGGTAAAAAAATATATAATTATAATTGCCTGTTTAATGAAAACGGTAAAAAAAAAATATAATTTTGCAACAAAGCAGCTAAGCTTCATTACTTAGCTAAAAGACAGTTAGCCGACTCTCGCGCTGTGTTCACTCCGGGGGTGAGCTGAGGGTGCTCAAGCCATCCGCCGTCCCGTCGGACTTAATCTTTCCACCCGGTGGGCCGTCTGCCACTGACACTGACTCAAAACTACAAGATCTAACTAAGATCAAAGAAGTGACGATATACGAGATGAAGATATTGAAACAAAAAAACCCAAACCTACTGGATACTCCTTGACATTGAAAAATTAAAAATAAAATGGTTCAAATGATTTTCCAATTTAATAATTTAGTAATGTTTATTGTTATTCACCATGGTATTTTGATTGTAAATTATGTGTAAATTTTGCATGCCCAAGTGACGGCAGAGCATGGAGAACATTATCAAAACATGTATAACATCTATACCCCTACCCATGTTGGCAAAAAATAAATGATTTGATTTGATTTGATTTGAAACCTACAAGAAAACGATCCAAAAAAAGAAATACAATAATTCAAAGACTAGCAAGTCTCTATAATTCTGTCATCTAAGAGAGTATAATGCCCGAGGCGTGGAGCAGAGATGCGGTGGTTCTGTTCTTCAAAAAAATCCTCGCTGAAGAACTATAGACCCATCTCACTTCTGAACCACGTATCCAAGCTGCTCTCGAGGGTCGTTACGAACTGTCTCGCCAAGAGATTTGTTGAGTTCCAGCCGTCAGATCGCGTGCGGGCATTGAGATGTTTGTACGACGCTGCCACGATGACTGTTCAGATCCAGGATTAAAAAACCACCCCTTCCAACTGCTCAGAGGGGTGTTTACTCATCATCTCATCAAACAGATTCTGTTTATAAAGTTAAAGACAGGAGCTCATTTAAAAAAAATCGTCCGCATCGCTGTCAAGAGGATAAGTGCCCAAAAGGCTAGCAGGGCAGCATTACCGTGTTGGATGGCAATGCTTATTCTTTGGGCTAAAAATAGGCCAGCTCTCTGGTCACGCGTAGAGTCAACCAACCGCTTGGCGATGTCTCGAAATATTCGATAAGCACTCGGACCCCAAGGCCTTAGAGTTTCAACCCCAAACGGCTCAAACATATGGCTCCCAATAAGGTTGTTATATTTGCGCTGTTTGAGGTTTTCTGCTCCTGCAGTAGCCGCCCCAGCATAGCCCGCCGTGCTAGGAAGATAGGATGGAGCGAGGGTGTCGACACAGGTTGCATCCCACACCAAAGGCCTACCCAACTTCCAAGGCGTTATGGTCATTCCATCTGGCCTCTTCCCATCGTCGCGTGCCAAGCCATTGAGTTCTAAAACAGCGGGCACCCCGACGGTGACAAGAGCCCAACGGATGATGTTGTTAATGCTGGCGTGCCGTGCCATCTGACCAGCGCTCTCGCTGCAAGATACGCCATGGTGTCCGAGGCAGTCGACTGCTGCACCGCATTGACAGCGATGTGGAGCTCCGCAAGGAGCGCCCAGACGCAAACATGTAGCGAGCCAGAATGTGGTGTCACGCAGCATATTGCCTATGTTGGGTGACGGTAGCGCTTCAAGCCAGAGGCCCGACTCCCAATCACCCACAGCCAGCAGGCGGGCACACTCAGCAGTATTGGTGAACGTATTAAAAATATTAATTTATAATTTAAAGATTTAGAGCTTTGTGTTCAATTACAAATAAACGATCTCAATTTGATTACAAAAATGCACGTTTTATTTGTATAATTATGTTATTTCATGAATATTTGTAAAGAAAATACAGTAGTATACACATAAATACATACAAAATTACATAATCGATTTAATTTAATTTAATTATTAATTTATCCTTTCAGAATACCTTAGCGGGTGGTCCTTTAAGAACCTAAAAATTATTACACTTGTCGATTATTTCCTTATTTTGTTTAGTTTTGTGCAGTAAAGTACATTTACGCCCTTAGGTTCATCATAGGATGAAAATTTTAAGGGTGTAAAGGACGTTTGTTTTTAAATTTATGGTCGTAAAGGAAATCTATCTCTGTAAATACAGCAGTAGGGTCATTTTTTAACACTGCCCTAGAGAATACTATAAATTCTAAACGCTTTCTTCTTAGGTTTCATTTAAATAGCTCAAGAAACAAAAATGTTAGAGCAAATATAATTTTTTTTTTTTCGTTTTTTGCTTCTCCTGAAAAGTCGCATTTTGTCCTTTACGACCTTTGAGCCCAGAGGTATCGATATGTCCAGCAGTGGACGTCTTTCGGCCGGAATCAGTAGAACAGAAGAAAGTTTAGTTTGCAGCTGTCTTACTGCAGAGCAAGTGTCAAAAGACCGAGCAGTGGTCCCTGTGCTGCATGTTTGTAATTCTTCAAGTTTTCAAACTGCATTGTGTATCAAATGGCACTGGACGCACCTTTCTGAGAAACCCTTTTAAATATCATGTACTTTTGTTCTCCTAGTGAACAAACTCATGAAACTGGACGTAAACCATACCAAAAGTTACATTGGCATCCATACTCTTCAAAACGGAACAGAACAACGCTATGTCTGTATTTTATAACGAACTTTTTTCGTTTTTATTATCAGTGAAAAAGATTGTAAATGGCCTTCAATTTCATATTTTTAATGAACACTGAATAGGTTAGCTCTGTAAGTTTGCCGAATAGAATTAAAAAAAAAATGATCCACGGAAGAGACTTTTCCCAAGTGAAAGGAAAGTCACTTATACTGTGGTAAATCCTTTTAATCATGAACACTATACAATACACGTAGTCAAATACACTGATAGTCTTACACTTAGTCGTCTTAGTTTATACTGCTCGATAGTCCAAAATATACTGCCCAGAAGAATAGTATTCGATTTACTTAACGTGAATGCGCAGTTGTAGCCCGCGAAATTAAATTTTTCTTAGGTTTTTTGCAATTTTCAGGTGAGTGTCAGGTTGTATCTTTACCAAAATTTGATTCGCGACTATAACAGGTACGTATTTACAGAATTATAATCATAAGAATCATTAATACATCTTTCTACGTTAGATTTGTACCATAAGAAAGAACAAATCTCTTATGGAAAATTGCTTATAATTAAAATAAAATGAGTTTATACATATATATCATCATCATCATCTTCCTGCCCTTATCCCATGTTACTTGTGGTCGGCGCAACACGTTTTCTTCTTCCATTCTCCCCTGTCAACCGTCACGCTATCATTTACTCCCTTCTCTTTCATATCATTCCACACACAATCCATCCATCTTTTCTTCGGCCTTCCTCTCCCTCTTCATCCATCAACATGTATATTCATCACTCTATTATTTAATAATAGACTACCATTTCCAAGAAAAACATTAAGGAACAACTCCTGAACCATAAAACTCAACAAGATTAAAAACACACCCAAGTTCTACCATTAAGTTGATAATTAATCTGAGATAATTATGTTTCCAATTAGAGAGAAGTTTTATAAATAAATTTAAACTGACTCAAGTTTTGATAGCGAGAGGTTCCTTGAAATGTTAACATGCAGATTTAAGATTATGATAAGTGTTTCTGCTTGCGAAGTCGGAGCTGTAAATTGAGGGTATAACCATACAACATGTCCTGGAATTATTTCACACCTTGGTGGTGAGCGCACGTCGTAACTAGTCCGTCACTAATCCTGACTACTCCGTCAAAACTATTCCGTCACTAGTCGTGACTACTCCGTCAAAACTAGTCCGTCACTAGTCGTGACTACTCCATCAAAACTAGTCCGTCACTAGTCGTGACTACTCCATCAAAACTAGTCCGTCACTAGTCGTGACTACTCCGTCAAAACTATTCCGTCACTAGTCGTGACTACTCCGTCAAAACTAGTCCGTCACTATTCGTGACTACTCCGTCAAAACTAGTCCGTCACTAGTCGTGACTACTCCGTCAAAACTAGTCCGTCACAAGTCGTGACTACTCCGTCATAACTAGCCCGTCACTAGTCGTGACTACTCCATCAAAACTAGTCCGTCACTAGTCGTGACTACTCCGTCGAAACTAGTCCGTCACAAGTCGTGACTACTCCGTCAAAACTATTCCGTCACTAGTCGTGACTACTCCGTCAAAACTAGTCCGTCACTAGTCGTGACTACTCCATCAAAACTAGTCCGTCACTAGTCGTGACTACTCCGTCAAAACTAGTCCGTCACTATTCGTGACTACTCCGTCAAAGCTAGTCCGTCTCTAGTCGCAAGAAGTCCGACATTAGTCGAAATTAGTCCGTCATTAGTCGGATACTAGTCCTTCACTAGTCGAGACTAGTCCGTCATTAGTCCGATACTAGTCCGTCACTACTAGTGACCGTATCGTCTAGTGACTCACTATTCGATACTAGTCCGACATTTTAATATCCGGATATTAAGAAAGAAAGAAAGAACAACGTTTTTTTGGACTTTTATTTGAATTCGGATAATTTATTTTTTACTGTCCCGTTGGTGTAGTGATAGCAAGTGCTACTGCTAAACGTAAGGTCGTGGGTTCGTCCCAGTTCGGGCAAAGCGTTATTGGGCGTTCCAGTAGGAATTTCTCAATAGCAGCCAGGGGTCTAGATTGGTCCCCCGGTTGATGATCGCAATAGGCTCGCCCCCTATTACATGGGACTTAAACATAACTGGCGAAATGTGGGTGTACTATAAATACACCTCTGCCTAACCTCCTCTGTTGATTACAGGCGTGATGTTATGTAAAAATATTCTTAGAAGAACTAACAAAAATATCGTATTCCACTTTGTTTCTAGACCATCATTCACTAGCAGACTTTTTTATACTATTTAAAGTAATTTTCAGTATAAAATCTATTACATAACGCTTTCAGTTTAGTTATTATCCTTTTAAAATTTAAAGCGAAAATCTCGTTAGAGACCGTCACGGACGCGTCAAGGAGCGGTATAGTTGGCAACAAAACGTTTAGTAGATAAAGTTTAATGTTCCACACAAAAAGAAACGTGAGGCGACTTGCAGAATGAAAATATTATTATTTATTTTGTTTTTCTGCAAGTCGTCCTAAATGGGCCGTAGGCATGTAGGACTAGTTGATGAATTACTGTTAACTTTTGGCGAGTGGGATTCATGTATTTGACAGCAAAAAGCTGCTTATCGGAAAAAAATAAAATAAAAAATATCAGGTTATTGAATTAGCCAATAAAAACGTTATAGTGTGTACACTAACCAAATTAAATTAAATTATTATTATTTTTTAATTATATTTTCTAATGTTTGAGCTGTAGTTCAGATATTAGAAAATATAATTTTAAATCATAATGATGCATTACAGCTGAAGTGAACAAGTGTCAACTAACTTTTAAAGACAGAAAAGAAAGAATAAAGTTTATTTGGACACAGTCGTGAAACACAAAATACAATATAAAAATAATGTTTCAAACAACAATGGTGTGTGCTTCACGGCTGCGCCAAAAAGGTTAATTTCAGCATTAATGCCAGACAGATGCTGTCTGACGCTGATGTTCTAATGAACCTTTAGGGACAAGTGACGGGCACTGTACAGACGCCAGCCTGCACATCAACCTACTACAATCTGTCAAATTTCTTTAATAAATTTTCAACTTTATTGCTAAAGCATAAGGTTCAAAATTGATTGGGGAAATGTGACAGTTTCGGGTAGGTTGATGTGCTGGCGTCTGTACATTGCTACTTGCGAACTACGCATCAAGCAAACAGAGAGAGATACAACGTCCCGGCATCAATCGTCGGGCAATAGCCCACCAGACACAATACCCGTCTGGAGGATTTATTTTATCCTGTTAGGAAAACTTACAGCTAATATAAACAGTGTTCTTAAACAATATACAACTCCCTTGAGTTGTGGGGGTCAGATAGGCAGTTACTTGATGTAAATTACTTGTATTTGGGAACATCCACTTAGACTGGAAGCTTACCCCAAAACGAATTTGAAGCTTTTGGTGTCCCATTCTTGTGTGGTGAAAACTGCAAGTTTGTTAACATGCAAGAGCGTATTATTATTATTATTCTTTATACATAATCAGCCTATAATGTTCCCACTGCTGGGACACAGGCCTCCTCGCGGTGAGAGGGAGTGGGCCGTAATCCACCACGCGGGCCCAGTGCGGGTTGGTAGATGTCACATGTCTTCGAATTTTTGGTTCTAGGACATGCCGGTTTCCTCACGATGTTTTCCTTCCCGTTTTGAGAGCAGTGGGGATGAAATAATTTACACAAAGTAAAGCGCCTGTCAGGGTTCGAACCTACGACCTATATCTCGTAAGTCGCGGTCGTTACCACTGGGCCACCACTGCTCTCGCTCTCTATTCTTTATACTTTAGTATAATAAGTAATAATCAATTATTAAGAGATATAAAAAAATAATACAATTGACAAATCAAATCCAAACTAGGCTGAGAATCAGCATTTTTCGAATGTCAAAATTACATATGACAGTACCCCAAAACGCTCAATCAATCCAAAGTTGATCATAAAAAAATATGGTCTGAAAAAGTTTGCTTTTGTATCCAGGAGAACGGTTGATCAAAATTTTAGAAAATCCATAGTTGAAATTTTTGAAACCTATATTATGTTTATATAATTTTTGTCAACTTTTACTATCATATCAAATATTACAAAATAGTAGAAAAAGTTTAAAAGTGAACCCTATTAATTTTTCTTTTATGTTTATATGTACTTTCTCTCAATAAACCCCAAATGTAGTCCCCCATCATATTTTCGTTGTATTGGCTCTGATAACGCCGCGCTGTTCGAAGTCCATGATGTCTTGGTGAAAACGTTCTCCTTGTTCTTCCGAATTCACGCTCCATGTTGTTTTCAAATTTATCTAACACTAGCTTCTGCCCGCGACTTCGTTCGCGTGATATTTTTTGCCACTCCGTCACATCGCATCACCTGCCCGCGCTATCACTTCGTTTTCGCTTAACGTTCTTTCTGTTTTTTTTTTCTTTTGCGCGGCTCTTAAGGGTCATAGCGTGATGTTAAATAGCCTATAGCCTTCCTCAAGAATTGGGCTATCAAATCTAAACAGATTTTTTAAAATCCGTCTAGTAGTTCCAGAGATTACCCCCTACATACAAACTTACAAACAAATTTTACCTCTTTATAATATTAGTATTGTACTTTTAGAGATATTCTGCAGCCCATAGTTGTAAAGTCTTCTAACATGTTATCAACTAGCTCTCGGTAAGATTATTATCATAACTACCACAAAAGCGAACTTTTTAAGGAATATAGGTATTATTCCGTTATTTTAGAACATAATGAATAGAAAAATCATATCAAAATAAAATCATTTTTTTTTTTTGTTATGTTGTGAATTAGCCTATAGTATTCCCACTGCTGGGACACAGGCCTCCTTTCTTCGAGAATATAATCATGATATAAAAGAAGCATAATATAACTACTATTTATGATTTGTTAAACAGTTTTCCTATACTAACAACAATGCTGAGAATCACTTTTCAAATTACTTACTAAAACGAAACCGACAGCGAGCGAAAGAGAAATTACAGCAAAAAAACAATCACTTTTGTGCTCGCCTGTCCCGTCGCCGTGAAAATGACAAGGCTTTTCACGCGATCATAAAATATAAGTCTCGGCTACACTGATGAATACCCGGCTTAGTGCGGACAGTGATAGGATACAATGATGTGGGCTAGGGTTTAATTATTGTTTTAAAATATATTTTTAGGGTTCCGTACCCAAAGGGTAAAAACGGGACCCTATTAGGTACTAAGACTTCGCTGTCTGTCCGTCCGTCTGTCTGTCACCAGGCTGTATCTCAAGAACCGCGGTAGCTAGACAGTTGAAATTTTCACAAATTATGTATTTTTCTTTTGCCGCTATAACAACAAATACTAAAAACAAATTAAAATAAATACTTAAGGGGGGCTCCCATACAACAAATGCGATTTTTTGGCCCTTTTTTGCTCGATATCAATAATATCAACAGGTAGGCACTTGAAATATTCAAAAAAAACTCAGTTGTATTTTTACTTTAATAATAAAATAAATATTTAAGGGGGGCTCCCATACAAAAAACGCCATTTTTTGTCAAATTTTGCTTGCAAGATTTGGTTACAGCCAGACTCCATGGTAACAGAGAGACACCAGAACAAGAGAAACTAAAAAAAGGTTACAATATGAAATTAGTGTACCTACCGTTGTTTACCTAGTCAATGGTACGGAACCCTTCGTGCGCGAGTCCGACTCGCACTTGGCCGGTTTTTTTCTTTTATAGTGGTTCATTCATCAATCGCCACAAAATATTGGTGAAATAATCCATACTATCACACTAATATTATAAATGCGAAAGTGTGTCTGTCTGTTACCTCTTCACGCTTAAACCGCTTCCCGGGAAAGGACATACATTTTATCCCGATATTCCCACGGGATCGAAACTTATGCGGGTGAAACCGCAGGCCCTGCTAGTAAATCATAAAATATTGGCAAGCAGTGGTGGCCCAGAGGTAACGACCTCGACGACAGTCTCGAGGTCTCAGGTTCAAACCCAGACTTATTTCATTACCATTGCTCTCAAAATCGGTACTAACTACGTGCTGTTTATACCTTTAACAGTTTTGAACTTTGTTATTTATTTATTTATTTAAAGTATTCGCACAAAAAAGGCACAAAGGCGGACATAATGCCTTAATTATTTATGTGCACACATAATATACTCACTGGCAAACGATCCCAATAAAGATTGAAGCTGTGGCGAGCCGCTGCTTCCTTACCCAAACCATTTGTTCCACCCGCTGAAGACATCCCACCTGGAAATGAGTTACGTTCGGTAACCTGGAAGTCTTTAAACAGACTCCGGACCCAGGTTGGCCGAAGCAAGGAAAACCTGTTCAGGTTTCAGGAGATTCATAGACGACTCCGCCTTGGAGTGTAAATGTGGTGCTGTTCCACAGACGATGGGACACATAATATCATGCAGCTGCACGTTACAGGAACTGATGGACGCTGGTGATAGCGGCAAACAAGCAGCCGAATTCTTGGCCCAGTCCATTTAGATTCCTATCGACACGCTAAGGAAAAGCAGGAGAAGAACAGACAAGAAGAAAGGAAGAGAAAAATAAACGGTGATGCTTATTTTTACTAGTCTACACTGTCCCACGCCTGGGCAACGTGCGTCCTTCTTACAGTTTTGACGGAAGCTATCCAGCTCGTCCCGCCATCATCTACGTGGTCTGCAGCAACCCTGCCTTACTGTCTCAGGGCATCAGTTCTGTGCTATTTGGGCACACAGTTTGTACGGTAAACATGTGTTCATTATTATGCTTAAATTTAACTACCTGCAAGATCCTCATTAGTGAAGTAACTAAACGTATGTTCTGTGGGTTTAGCACGAACTTGCGAAGTTAACGTATTGTATGTACAAATTCAAAGTTAAAAATACTCGTTTTACACATAATAATATACTTAATTTAAAGACTAAAATCAAAATGATACCATTTAGATTTTAGTTTTTAAATCATCGTCATCGTAAATTCGAACGATTTTAAATTTAAAATACTCGTTTTACACATATTAATATACTAACTTAATTTAAAAACTAAAATCAAAATTCTATAGAACACTTTAATACTGTTGAATAAAAAAAAAAAACAACTCAGAAAATCGAACATCAGTTAAGATATTGCGAGGTTCTTAATTGGTGGACTGACCTTTCAAAAGTTTCTAAAGGCAATTGTACTGTAAATACTCCTTTTAAGGGCCCCGGAAGAAGCAATGAAAACTTTTCTTCAATATCGACGAAAATATGAAATAAACAAATTCCGTTTTGAACGGCAACTAACTTGCCCGTGTCTTGCAACAATTGTACGTGTTGTTTAGACGTTGCCAGGCAATTGTTGCTTCAATTTTATCGTATGCCCCAGGCAATAAACTTGCCACGTGTACCTATATGGAGCTTAAAATTAGGTGAGCTAATTATCACATATATTATTCTTTGTAGATACGGAAAACGAAGTAGGATCAAAGCCATTTAAATAGTAGGTATATCAAATCTTGTTCAAAGCCACTGTTCGCATAGCACAAAAGTTATGTCAGTAATGTTATGGCTACATTGTCGCGATAACGCAAACTTATACTTCGCACGCTCTGTTGTACAGCGAGATGTCGAACGCTGTGAGAGAGCGAACGCGAGAAGTGTAGTTCGCGTTTTCGCGACAATGTAGCCGAAGCATAAAATGACCATAATTATTTTAAAAAATCGTTTACATTTAAATAATCTGTGATAATTTACCGAGATGACAGCGGAATAAGGCAAAAATATCCCACAAAAAACTGCTTATAATATGTAAAGCAGACTTATGTCCATGATTTAAGCTAGCAGCATTTCCTACCAACATGGTCCGAGTGACAAACTGCTCTATATATCATGTGGAGTTCCTCCTTACCCTACAGTGGCCGAGCCAAAGAGGGTCATGTGTTTCCTTTAAACGACGTCGAAATGTACATGGTTTTATTAAAATAAAATCCGAGCTATTTACTTTGGTATTTTAAATGAATAAGTCATGCGCTTTTATTTATGTAATACTTATTTGGGGTAACTACCTACACAAAGCCAAAGCGATGTTAAGTAGTAGCCTTTTCCCAACTATGTTGGGGTCGGCTTCCAGTCTAACCAGATGCAGCTGAATACAAGTATTTTACATGGAGCGACTGCCTATCTGACCTCCACAACCCACTTACTGGGTAATACGATACCCTTTGGTAAGACTGGTTGTCAGACTTTCGGGCTTTTGACAACCCCTAACGACTTTCAAAGACTCACAAATGGTGGCCGGGACTAACGGCTTAACGTGATTTCCGAGGCACGGAGGGTTTTTCACCCATCCACGGACCAACCGCGGCAAGCGTAGCTTAACCTGATGGATCGACCCATGCGGCTACTTAGCCACACAGTGTAGTAGGTACATTGTTATACCTAATTATCATTATAGTCTGTGTGTACAGGAGAAGAGTTTACCTATCGACTATTTTTTTACTAATTTTGTAATCATTATAATGTATCCCACAATACACAGTGCTAATATTACATACGATTTTCCATTTTTTTTAATTATTATTTTCTTTACCTACATTTGTATAAAACAAGTAAAATATACTTAATTAAGTCATAGAAGAGCTGAGTCTCCTAACACAGGCTTATCTGCTAAAAATGAGGCTCCAATTTCGTTAAGGTTTACTTGTAAAATAATGAACCATTTTTCTTTTATTTTTCTTATTTTTAACACCTGTGTGCAATAGTAGACAAATTTGCATTGATCAATTAGATTTATTCTTTTAAACAATTTGAATATTATCACCTAAAATGTTTCTGTAAACCTTGTTCGTATAGTTTTTTTCACGTCGGCATCGGCAGCATAATATATAAAGTTTCATTAGGTAAGCAACAAAGTAAATGAGGGTTGTTAACAGACTCTTTTCTAGTATGTGAATATGAGAACGTTACAACATTCTCACATTAACAAACTAGAAGAGCGCCTCGTGGCCTTGTAGATATATGATGCTTCGATTTGTTGACCTTTTCTAGTTTGTTATAGTACCCGGTACTTGTTGACAGGCCTACACTGTCTTTCTATACCTATTAATAGTGTTATTTGAAAACATTGGAGAGGCCTCTGGTTAAATAATAACAACCGCACAAGTCCATCGATCAGATTAAGCTACGCTTGCCGCGGTCTGTGAATGAGTGATCATCTTTATATACCGAGACCCCTCCGTGCCTCGGAAATCACGTTAAGCCGTTGGTCCCGGCTGTCATTCGTGGATCTTTGACAGTCGTTACGGGTAGTCAGAAGCCCGAAAGTCTGACAACCAGTCTTACCAAGGGGTATCGTATTACCAAGTAACTGAGTTGTGGAGGTCAGATAGGCAGTCGCTCCATGTAAAATACTGATATTCAGCTGCATCTGGTTAGACTGGAAGCCGACCCCAACATAGTTGGGAAAAGGCTAGGCAGATGATGATTCGAAAACATTGTAAAAACCAATTATTTTTAAGTGAGTAACTGCGGAGTTTTCTGCTGGTTCTTCTCCATAGGAAACGATTAATTCGAAACCGTGCTCCGAGCTTCTGACGTTCCATAAGTAGTCAAGTAGGGTTATAAGAAAAAAAAATTGCAGTGAAATGAAAATACGATTTAAGGACACAGGCCCCAATCTCACTGAATTCTAAAATCTTCACTTCCAAAATTAGACTTAATCTGATATCCTATTGAATTCCAGTCCAAATAAACCGATAAGCGCTTTCAGCGCTTCAAACGTAAATACTCTATTGAAACAGCGCTGACCGTGGTACGGATTCAAGGTCATTTGTCATTTCATACCAGAAAACATATTTTCCTTACTGATTTCGTAAACGAAAAACGTAGTTCAAAAGATCAAATTGCAAAACCCTTCAGAGGCTTTATTAGTGTAGGTTTTATCTCTTCGAAGACTAAACTATCGGTACGTAAAATTATACTGAGATTTTCCACTGATATAGGAAGAGTCGACACCTATGTATATTTCTACTAAAAGCATCATTGCTCAAAGATTTCCTTTAACTAAATGATGTAGATTTTTTTCTGCATTTAACACTATGCAATTTAACACTATTTATCAACAAAAATGTAAAAGCCGAGATTCTAACTGAACTGAAATATATTTTCACGACGCATGCGTTCTGCTCAACGCATAGCCATGCCGGGTGGGGGGGTAGACTGGTCCGCGTTTCGTAAGGGGCTGCACGCCTTTTCAACATTAATACATTTCGCGCGTAGTGTAAAAAATGCAGTGAAGTGACATTTGAATAAAAGTATTCAAAAAAGGAATGTGTTTACGTTAAAAGTGAGTGTCGGAGAATTTAAAGAAAAAAATTCTTGTGAAGTTTAGTGATGTGCTTAAAGTGTTTTTAGGTAAGTTTTTACTGTTTTTTTTTCTATTACAAATACCGGTGTTTACCGGTTATTTAAATAACAAAACACTGTGTGAGTTTTGGTTCACAAATTTGTCATTAAAGTCGAAGTTTTAAAGTTACATAATTATCAATTGAGTATAGTTTTGAAACTATTTGTGTGTAGCGATATTTCTAATGAACTATTAACAGGTTGACAAAAAATTTTTTTTGCTCTAAAATGGAATGACAAGTATTATGTACAAATACATAATAATGATTTTAACATTAATCACATTTTTCTTTATATCTCCTGAAACCGCGTGGTCGTTGCGTAATTTCAGCCTAAATATACTTAAATCATTGTGATTATCATTGTCGTTACCAAAGTATGATATAAAATATACACTGAATATTTTGTTCAGTGTGTCATCTTAGGGACGGAAATAAATAAACGAAAACTCAATAATAAAGTAGTGACTGAAAACTATGAAAATATTTCTTAGCAGTATTAAAAACTAGTAAAATTATAAAAATTCAAGTAATCTTTTCCTTACATTTTTTTTAATCATAATTTACAGATATTTATTTATTTAATAATACATAATATTTATATGGCAAAAATTTTGATTATATTAGAGTTAGTAGGTTATTGAGTCATGTATTAAATAAAAAAAAAAAAACAAAAATATAAGGACTAACTTCATAATAATACAGTTTTTCTTAAATCTATGTCTAGTTCACCCATGATTTGTGCCTGAACTAGGTAATCCTGTGTTTAAGGCGATTGGAGGTAACATTAATTGATTAAATAATCACATACTTATCATATTTATCTTATTAGTACATAATAAAAAGGTGTATAAAATTATACATATATAATACGAACAATATTTACTTTAGCACAAGTAATAACTTCTCTGTATCTTCATAGGACATAGTTTGAAGAGCCCCCATAAGGATTTTCTTGCAATTACTAAGATTTAAGGAGTAGATTTAAGGAATGGGTTTTGACTTACAATTTATAATATGAACCCTTGTTTTTCCAGCTCACTAGATATTGGCAGAATAGTCGACATCGGCTTTGCTTGCCATGTGTAAAAAATAGTTAACACACAATACAATTAGGATTTAAACGACAAATTCCTGTAAACAGATATCATTAAAAATAGAAAAGACTTTTGGACAAGGCAATCTCAAATAATTTTTAATTTAGATGTAATTTAAAATATGTGTGAAATGTCTTAAAATAATAATAATAATAAAATGTACAAGTATATAAAAAGGAGGGGTAATAATCAAAGGGCATCAAAAAATTCGCCCGCATCGCTGTCAACAGGAAACGTGCCCAAAAGGCTGGCAGCATTGCCACGTTGTTTGTATTATTATTCAGACGTTGATGAATATTTTCTTTGAATAACACATATCATCACGCTTGTAATCCCCGAAGGGTAAGGCAGAGGTGTACCTGTAGCGTGTTTCTTTGATAAGATATTCCCAACACGCAAAGAGAAAGTGTTACTTTGATCAATGGTTGTTCCCTTTCTGAATGTATCTTTTCTCTGTAGGCTGATATTATTCAATACAAAAAAAAAGAAATGGCCATTTTCTAATCAATCAATCGTTCCTGACACGGAAATAAACATAGTAATATTTTATGTCATAACTAGCTTCTACTTCGCCCGCGTGAAATTTCACCCTCCCCCATTCACCCTCTTCGGGGTGGAATTTCGAAAAACCCTTTCTTAGTGGATACTTTCTCTTCACAAAGAACACACCCTCTAAATTTCATGCCTCTAGGACCAGCGGTCTAGGTTGTGCGTTGATATATCAATCGGTCAGGACTTTGAATTTTTATATATAGGTATAGATTTTATTATGGTCTAACCAAGATTATGTCTGGAATATTGAAACTGGGCACTCAGTTTTTTTCGGTGGTTTTTCTGAGAGTCGCATAGGAAAACACCGACCTCATCTAGATTAAAAAATATTTATTTGACGTGTAAAGGTTTTGTTAAAATCGATTTACAGAAATATGTAAATAAATAATAATTTATGTAATCAATTCATAATTTATTATTCAATTTTTATTTTTTTTATTTATTCAATCATAAATTATTTATATTACATAATGGGCATTCAATAAATATTTACCTATAATATTTTTTCGAACTATTTCATAATTGAGGTCGGCTCGGTGTCGTGTCATGCGAATTTTGTACAGACGCCAGCACATCAACCTACTACAATCTGTCAGATTTCTGTAATAGATTTTCAACTTTATCGCTAAAGCATAAGGTTCAATGTTGATTGGGAAAATTTGACAGTTAGGTGTAGGTTGATGTGCTGGCGTCTGTACATTAAAATATAAAATATTAATCAATTATTTGTTATAGGTTCGTGTTATTTATCTTTCACGTTTTAATTGCAGTGAATTATATTTGTTCGTGTTACACTATACTCGTATATTTTATAAAGCAATTTATTTCCATTACATAAATTACGTACTCTATTATTATGATTAATAGCAATTAATGACCCACTACTGGGCAAAGACCTCCCTATGCTCTTTCCACCTCTGTCAAGAGCTGCCAAGAACCAATCTTTATTAAAGGAGTCCAGCTCATCACGCCATCTCCGTCTGGGCCTGCCGCGATGTCGTTTGCCATTAAATGGGACCCACTGGGTCGTAAGTTTGGCCCATTCATCGTCTGGCATGCGGCAGATGTGTCCAGCCTAATTCCATTTAAGGCTGCCCGCCCACGTCAGACTTTTTGTAGGTCCTACAATCGGTCAGATTGTTTCGCCCTATGTTATTTAGACCGACGTTTTGTATGACGTGTGCGATGATACGTTTGATCTCTACTGTTTCATTTGACTCCTACAAAAAAATCGGCCACCGATTATCGGACGTGGGCGGGCAGTCTTCGTGTGGCAGCGTTCCGTTCCGAGTGACTTCAGTTATTTTAGTGATGGAACGGATTGTTCTATTCTTAACCTGCCACAAGTTTATTTGAATGATTAAAAAAAAAAAAAAAAAAAATTGAAACGTTAGTGAAGAAGGTTTTGCGTAAAGATTACGGATAGTTCCAGTAGACGAATTTTTCCAGTCATAATTTATTTACTGTCGTGTCCTTGATTTTTTTATATTCTATTATAACTCAACCCTCAACTCTCTCTCATAAATTAGGACTGGTACTAGCAAAAGACAGAATTGAGGCCTTTGCCCTGCAGTGGGACGATACAGACTAGTTGGATTAGATCAGATTAAATTATAACTCACTGAGCGGTCTACGTGAAAATTATAATCAAGGTATTGAAGATCTTTTCATTCCACGAAAGTATTTTACAATTAAAATTAAACTCAGTATTACAAAGTAACAATACAAGTTCGTCATTATCAAAATTACGATTGGTATTTAAGATTACCAAACCGCTGTCGCATAGGAACCGGGTATTAGAATGTACAAACTAGTAGACTACGCTGTTAATACCCTAATGCAGGATAATATCATGCAACGATGGACAGAGACCGAATGTAATATGGAACGCAACTGGCAAGTTTATAATAATTGGATTTGGAACGCGCTACTCAAATCATACCCACTGTGCTGAGTGGGTATGATTGCCACTTGCTAGTGGTAGTTGCAATATAGATGCAATTATACAGGATGTAATTTTAATCACCGTTTTCCTCTTAAGGGATCATTGTACTCATCATTATGAACAACTTTTACTATGGGACAAAACCTGAAATCGTAAAAAAAAAATCAGCTGTTCCCTAAATTTTGACGAGTTATGCGAACATAAATGTAGGGAACAGCTGATTTTTTTTACGATTTCAGGTCTGGTCCCATAGTAAAAGTTGTTCATAATGATGAGTACAATGACCCCTTAAGAGGAAAACGGTTATTAAAATTACACCCTGTAGAGTAAAGCGTATAATTAGAAATAGATATTAATACTCAAGGTATTATCATCATCTCAGCCGAAAGACTTCAACTGCTGGGTATACATAGCCTCCCCCAAGCATCATCACCAGAAGGCCAATGCTCGAAATTTAAAACGTTCAAAATCTAGTCGCAGTCTCATCTCGGCGACAAACAAATGTCAAAAACTTGTCAATATGTAGGGAAATTCGAGTTTTTTTTTGACAGATTGAGATCAGTCTCAATCTGTCAAAAAAAAAACTCGAATTTCTTAAAATTACGAGAATTGCCCCTCTGTACGATCGGTTCTGTGCTGGCCGCATTCAATTGATTTCCGCGATCTTCACTTGTTTTTGAAAATCGAATCAGTAGGCCAATTCATGTTATTAAAAACGTTCACCATCTTGGTCTACAGGCCTTTCACAGTAATTCTACCTCTGACAGCAGCAACCCAATAGCAACCTTATTGTAATGATAGTAAAGATCTTCGTAAATTTGACAAACTTGTCAATGGCAGCAACATTATTGCAACGGCAATAAAGATCATTGTGATTTTGACAGTGATGCGAACTCAAAGGTAAAATAACTATAAACGGACTGTAGTCGCGATCTCATCTCAGCGAAAATCAATGTCAAAAATGTAGGTTAATTGAGGGTATTTTTGACAAATTGAGACGAAAATTAGAATGTGTAGGTACGTTCTTAGAAATACGGGAATTGCCACTGAACACAGTGTGTGTTGTGTGTTAGTCAATTGAAGAACTTTGTTATATAGACGACTAGCTGCGTCCCGCGGTTTTACCCGCATACGTTTTGATCCCGTGGGAATATCGGGATAAAAACTATCCTATGTCCTTTCCCGGGTCTCAAACTATCTCTATACCAAATTTCATCTAAATCCGTTCAGTGGTTTAGGCGTGAAAAGGTAACATACAGACAGACAGGAGGTACTTTCGAATATAATAATATTAGTATGGATTGTTTTTAAGCTGTAAAAAAAATCCGTAATTCTATTTACGTACCTATTCTAAAACGTTTTCCACTAGAGCATTCTTTAAGATTTTCATTCGTTTTTGCTCATCATTTTCATCTTCAAAGTGTGCCGAGATTTCAAATTAAATAAAATTCGGAAACACTCCGTTTACCCGAGTTCCCGGAATAAGGCGATTTAGACTTTATTACCCTCAGAAATATTTTACTTTTGCGAGTGTTTCTGCATGATTACATTGTAACAAAACCTTTTTAAGAGAGGCTCATGGCTCAAGGTTATCGGTCGTACGATCAAGGCTAAGCGCGCTTGCTGCAGTCGGTTCGCGGATGGGTAACCATCCATTAGATACAGAGACTTCTCCGTGCCGCTGAAAGCCGTCGGTCTCGACTGTCATTCGTAGAAATTTTGATTGTTGTTATGGATAGTCTGAAGCCTGAGTCTAACAACCAGTCTTCATAAGTGGTATCGTGTTACCCAGTTACTGGGTTATGGAGGTTAGTTAGGCAGTCGCATCGTGTATAATACTGATATTTAGCTGCATCTGGTTAGACTGAAAGCCGACCCCCATCGGCATAGTTTCAAAAAGACTAGACAGAAGACGATAATTTTCATCAAACTAAGCATAAAGCATTTATTTTAATGAAACTATTTACAAGCACTTTTGTACTGTTAAGGAGTCAGTCAATCAGAAATATGAAGCTAGTTGCCCATTCCATAGCGTAGTCGGTACCTACCTATGGAGAGGAACAGGCAAGAAACTCCATGGACATTGGACACTCTTTTAAATTAATTATATTGTTACAAAATATATAGGGTGACTGGTAATTAGTGACCGATACCTAAACACGTGATTGTACTCATGATAACAAACAACTTTTACTATGGGACCAAACCTAAAATCGAGAAAAAAAAATCAACTGTTCCCTACATTTATGTTCGTATAACTCGTCAAAATGTAGGGAACAGCAGAATTTTTTTCGCGGTATCAGGATTGGTCCCATAGTAAAAGTTGTTTGTTATCATGAGTACAATCACGTGTTTAGGTATCGGTCACTAATTACCAGTCACCCTATATAATTAGTTACATCATTATCAATATGTTAATTTCATATTTATCCATATGTTCGTCAATATTGAAGAAAAGTTTTCATTGCTCTTTCTGGGACCCTTAAAAGGAGTATTTACCGGACAATTGCCTTTAGAAACTTTTGAAAGGTCAGACCACCAATTTAGAGGAAATGTGGGTGGTCTTTCTCCATAGAAACGCTCTCGCCTGTTTTCTTTCTGGTTAATAACGATAAAGCAATGATTTTTAAAGAATAATAAATATTAAGTACTTGTATGTCCCTATGTTTTCCCGTTTTGATGATACATTATTTTTATAAGCACTAGAACCCTCAAAAATGCTGATTTAAACCAGTGCCAAAAGAGGTCTAGTGTACGACACCATTAATGAAATAGAAAAACATAGAGACACAGTATATATCCTTCATATTCAGTTTATGAAATATCTTTAAAATTGCTCCCATAATTGGAGGAGGAAATAGGCGAGAGCCAAACCTCGAATTACGACTTTTTACTTAGGCTTTTTCAATAGTCTCTCCGATCAAATTTCCTCTTAAAAGGAGTATTTACAGTACAATTGCCTTTAGAAACTTTTGAAAGGTCAGTCCACCAATTAAGAACCTCGCAATATCTTAACTGATGTTCGATTTTCTGAGTTGTTTTTTTTTTTAATTCAACATTATTAAAGTGTTCTATAGCATTTTGATTTTAGTTTTTAAATTAAGTTATTATATTAATATGTGTAAAACGAGTAGGTACTTTAACTTTAAAATCGTTCGAATTTACGATGACGGAGCAGGGGTGGCCCAGTAGTAACGGCCGCGAGTTACGAGTTGTAGGTCGTAGGTTTGAACCCAGACAGGCACTTTACTTTGTGTATTTATTTAAACACCACTGCTCTCAAAACGGCGAAGGAAAACATCGTGAGGAAACCGGCATGTCCTAGAACCAACAATTCGTAGACATGTGACATCTACCAACTCGTACGGGGCCCGCGTGGTGGGTTACGGCCCACTCCCTCTCACCGAGAGGAGGCCTGTGTCCCAGCAGTGGGAACATTATAGGCTGATTATGTTATGTATAATTATGGTACGACAACGTTAACTTCGCAAGTTCGTGCTAAACCCACAGAACATACGTTTTAGTTACTTCACTAATGAGGATCTTGCAGGTAATTAAAGATAAGCATAATAATGAACACATGTACCGTACTAACTGTGTGCCCAAATAGCACAGAACTGATACCCTGACACAGTGAGGCAGGGTTGCTGCAGACCACGTAGATGATGGCGGGACGAGCTGGATAGTTTCCGTCAAAACTGTAAGAAGGACGCGCGTTGCCCAACAGTGGGACAGTGTAGACCAATAAAAATAAGCCTCGCCTTTTATTTTTCTGTTCCTTTCTTCTTGTCTGTTTATATGTGTGTAAATAAATAAAAAAACAGTCAACTGCCAGTCGGACTCGCGCACCCAGGGTTCCGTAAAAATTTTTAGGTATGTAAATAGTTTATCACGAGATTTTTTTTTTAAATTTAACTTAAAATTTACGGTTTTCGGATTTTTTCCTTTACTTGTGCTACATGACCTTGTCTCTTACCAAATTTCATGATTCTAGGTCAACGGGAAGCACCCTATAAATTTTGATTCCCTTGAGAGCGTCGAAATATACGTTTTTTGCGGCATAAACAGCCGTATCTTTTTTTTACGTTAAAATAGAAGTCTGATTTTTTTACAGTTTCAAGAGACTGTAGACCTGAGAATATGGTTTTAATTTCAATTCGATACCTCCACGCGTTCATCCTATAAGGGTTCCGTTTTTTCCTTTTGAGGCGTACCTCAAATAGTCATGATAATCACCAACAAGACATAATAATCACCAACCCGTCTTGAGCAAGCGTGGTGATCAATACTTGTGCCTTCTCAGCCTCAGAAAAGGCCTTTGCCCAGCAGTGGGACAATAATAGGCTGGTATTATAATGGACACAAACCGATCACTGAGGTGTTAAATTCAATTTCGACCAACCATAACACAAACAAATTATATTATTGACTTAATCAATTAGGAGTATTAATAATGTATAAGCTAAGCTCATCAAAGGCCTGAGTAAGTAATCTATTGCACGACTCATAATGCAAAGCATTAGAGAGTGCTTTACGATCGAAATTTTTTTTGTCTCCTTTCTGCAACTGTTTCTATTGTTAAACTCCTGCTAGTACACAGAACCTACGTAATTAATATACCACTAGCTGCGGCCCGCGGTTTCACCCGCATAAGTTTTGGTCTCGTGGGAATATCGGGGTAAAAAGTAGCCTACATGTTAACCCAGGGTGTCAGCTACCTCCGTACAAAATGTTGTCAAAATTGGTCTTGCCGTTTGAGCGTGAAGAAGTAACAAACATATAAACACACACACTTTCGCCTTTATAATATTAGTGTGATTGCCATTACCAAAACATTGCCATAAGCCATATTTAAACTATTGTGGGCGAACTATGGGTAGTGTTGGTTAGTGCACAATAGAAAAACCATTTGCAGTTCAAATCAGATTATAATTTATGAACCAGTTAGTCACACTGGCGAATCACACACTGTAGGTACAAAAAACGACGATACGGAACGCGAAACAGTTTCTGAGCACATATTGTCGTACGATGTCCGATGATCAAGAGCTCCACACAGCTCTGCAGGGCTCTTGTCCACTTGCACAAACTCAGTCTAGACTCTGTCGACCGCCAACAGATGGCGCTGGCGTACCGAATACAACTTGATTGCGACATTGTATACATATTGTAAAATAGCTTTTCGTATGTCTCTGTGACCATGTTGTTCTTCTAAATTACGCAACGGATTTTAATCGGGTTTTCACCATTATTTAGAGAAATGATTCCGGAATATTTATATGTAAAACAGATTAATTTTTAAACTTACATATAATATAGAAATCTCTATCTATTGTCAAGTCTTAGAAGCAGGGGCGGCTTGCTAGTAATATATGTGGCGGAGTCTGCATCGCTACTAGCAGAGTACGCAGCATACTGACGTCACGCAAAATCCTGCATCGCGCAAGCAGAGTTTACCGCGCATCTAGCATATATATACGAGGCCGTGAGAGCCACAGTGGCCCACCTGTCCTCTTTTTCAATACTGACTTAATTTGAAAAAACTGCTCTAAACGGTAAAAGTCATAGCGCCACAGTGGCCTAAAAGTTAGTTCAATTTTTTTTTCATAGATGGCATTAGAATAACCATCTTAGCCTATCAGACATTTAAAAAGTTTGGTAGTGCTCTACTGGCCTAAGTGAGTTAGGCCAGTATAGGCACAGTTCACCAGTTAGAGGAGGGTAGATGGCAGGTGCTTTGGAAATTTACACTCTGTTCCTTATCGTTATCGTTAATAATGTCGTCCTGCGAAGAATAAATAAACTATATAAACTAGATACTAATTTAAATGACTAACTAACTATACAAATAAATACAAAAACAAAGGACACTTAGGCGTCGAAGTACTCGTCGCCGCATCGCTGTCAGCAGGAAACATGCCGAAAAAAAAGGATAAATTGTATGTCACTTTGTAAAAAATAGGACAATGCTTTCGCGGAAATCAACAATACATATATACACGTAGTACATGGCAATGAAAATAACATGAGTCTTTCCCTCTGAGTTAAACAAAAACCCTTTTAAGGCAATAAAAAGTAAGTAGGTACCTTATTGTACTTATTCATCAAATAAATTTCATCTTTTTCTTTTGTTTTTAACCCTTTCTGCCTATTCGGGCCATAACAAAATTACTTGAATAATTGTTAGATGATTAATTATGTCTACGAGTTCTTCCGTGGCTAAATAATAACAGCCGCACACTGCACAGGTCGATCGATCATGTTAAGCTACGCTTGCCGCGGTTGATCTGTGGATGGGTGACCATCTTTACATACCGAGACCCCTCCGTGCCTCGGGAAGCACATTAAGCCGTTGGTCCCGGCTGTCATTCATGCATCTTTGACAGTCGTTACGGTTAGTCAGAAGCCCGAATATCTGACAACCAGTCTTACCAAGGGGTATCGTATTACCGGTATTGTAGATGTCAAATAGGCAGTCGCTCCATGTAAAATACTGGTATTCAGCTGCATCCCGTTAGGCTGGAAGCCGACCCCAATATATTTGGGAAAAGGCTAGGCAGATGATGAGGTCTTCTAAACCAGTAGTTAATGGAAATTTAGTTCTGTTGTTGCTAAGGCTCTTTTTGTCTGATTGGGTTCAAATAATTCTGTTATAAATATTAGTGAGCTTATTGGTAATGTTCTTCAGAACGATCAGGTGCATAGTACTCGCAACCGGCGTGCGTCTATGAGCAGAGGGCAAATTCTCGCAATTTTAAGAACATTCACAGTCTGATCTCAGTCTGAATCTATCTCAAATACCTGTAATTTCCCTACACTTTTGACAAGTTTTTGACAGTGAGTGTCTCTGATATGAGATTGCGACTAGATTTTGAACGTTTTTAACTACATAATTATGAGCACTGGCCTTCAGATATTGCGTACTCGTCTCGTTATTTACTACTTACTTACTTTGCTTCGGTTACGTTCATACTTATTTTATTTATTTTATGAAAACTCACAGCTAAACAGATACAGTAAGTAATAGATTATACAAATTAAGGCCAATTACAAGTTTCCACGTGCAGTTTATATGAACGTAAACGAAGCAAAAGGAGTAAGTAAGGATCGTAGCAGGTGGCGATCTGTACTTTCTGCCTACCCTTGTAGGAGGAAGTCGTGAGTTTATATATGTATCGTCTATTCAAACTAATGTTATAAATTGATGTTCTTTAAAGATAAACAAATATCAACTTTATTTTAATGGTAATTAAGTTGATTTCAGAGTGACTAGTGCAATTGAAAAAGTTGTAAAAATGTTTGAAGTTGAAGCGTAAACTGAACTTTATTATGTAGGAATTAAAATTATTTATCCATAAACTAATATTTATGTTTACATTTTCGTCAAATACATCGCGAATGCAGATTAATAGATGATCATAAAAATCCTCAATACATCTCTAAGTTCATATTACCCTATTGAATGACTATTTCCTAAAATCATGACATTTGAGGCCAATTCTATTTTAAGGAGCTGTGGCTACTGTGGGGCTTTCATCTTAATTCTCATCAAAGCAGACTAGAATCGATCAATAAACACAAAAAACACATAGGTATATAGTAACATCAAACCGTTTACAAACACCTAAACATTCGATATTATTTAGCCAAAGAATTTAGCATTAATTTATTGTAAGACTTCTTAGGCCCCCGTCTGAGCCTGTCTGAGACATGTTCCACTAAGTTCAACGATATGTACATCCAAATAGGGCGATTGATCTTCGTTCACTTATAATAATATGGAAAATAAGCTTATTGATGTGAAGATAGGGCGAAGACATGACTATAATATTCGATGAAAATATGACAGTTCGGATGGCCAATAAAATAAATAAGTATTTAAAACTTTTCATTTTGTCATAGTTGCTTATGTGTTTATTATTTTAAATAACATTATCTATATCTCACAGTCAAATGGTTTAATTTGCCGTTTAGTTAACCGCCTAACTTTTTAACTAAACGGCGGCCGTTCAACTAACGGCCTGAATGATATTCAATTATAGTTTAGGTTGGAACTGTAACCTATCACGCGCGAGTCAAATTGGTCGCAGTAACTAAGCCAGGGTACCCGACTAAATGGGTAAGGTTAGGTTAGAACTGTGATCAACCGCGTGCGAGCGGAGAGAGCGAAGCGAGGCGAGCACTCCTTCCAAAGGCCAGACGGTTAACTAAACGGCTAATTTAACCAGTTGACTGCGACATAATTATGTATATAAAAATGAATCTGTTAGTTAATCTCGCTAAAACTCAAAAACGGCTAAACTGATTTTTTATTGTTTTGTTTGCTCTAATACAGGGCTCGTTTAAAGGAAAAAAATATACAGAAAACCTAAAAAAAACACAGCTGAAAAATCGAAAAATTCTAAATTGGTAATTTTGTATGGGAATGGCGTTCGTGGCAAACCGTTATCCGTGTTTTGCGTACGACCCTTTGATAGAAGTGAACGATGGAACTGGTGGAATTCACTTCTTGGATGCTCCCGGATGAACTGGACAAAGGTTCCAATTTCATGTATAGACTTCTGCCGGCGACTTTGTCAGCGTGTTATTGTTCCGCCAACCCACCGCGTCGCATCGCATCTGTCCGCGCAATTACTTCGTTTTCGCTCAGCGTTCTGTCTGACTTTTTTGTTTTTGCTCGGCTCCTAAGGGTTCTGCATGATGTCACATAGCCTTATAGCCTTCCTCAAGAATTGGGCTAAGATATGCAAATCGATTTTTTTTATCCGACTGGTACTTCCAGAGTTTAGCGCGTTCAAACAAACAAACAAATTCTTCAGCACTATTATTAGTATAGATATTGATAACACTTATTTGAACCAACTAAAACAAAAGCCTTAGCAACAACAAAATTAATTTACCATTCAAACAGTTCCTAAAGGGATGAAACTCCACCCCAATATAATACTATTGTTTTAGTTTCAAAAGATATTGGAGTGTTTCGTTCACTTTCAATTGCTTGAACAAAAACTCTTTCTAATTAATCGTCTAAAATTATTCAATTAATTGACTGAAAACCCTTTTATTGTAATATTTATATTACACAATACGTATGACGTCGTGTTTATTACATTATTTATAACTCAAGAACGGCTGGACTGATTTTAATGATCTTTGATTTGTTGGATTTGTCTCCGCCCCGAATTGGATAATAACTAGTAAAACATCGGCAAAAATCACGAAAAATAGAATCATGAAAATAAATAATTTTGTCATACATATTGTTTAACATTACGAAGTTCGCCGGATTAGTAGCGTAGGGTAGGAGTAGAGTAGGGTAGAGGTTGCACACCACGCGAATGAAGTCGCGCCGGACAGCTAGTAATTCTATAAATAAATATTGGTTACTGTTGCGAATCATACTTTAATCAACATACCTTTCGACGCTATATTTTAGTTTCTGTATAGTTTTAGTTAAGTTAGGATTTAATTTTGTTATTTTTAGTATTAATTAATTTTTTTTTACCTTTTTAAATTAATAAATACCATCAAATTGAAAAAAAAAGTGCATAAAGTATTTTTTTTTCTAAGACTAAGATAATCAGGTCCAACACAACTTCGCAGATTAAAAAAAAAAAACATACCTACAACTTGACACTGACCTGCATATTACAAAAAACGTAGGAAATTTTAATTTACCTTCTACCTACCTACCTTAGGGCTTCCTTAGCGCATCCCCTTTAAGAGGAAATGTGGGTGGTCGTTTCTCCATAGAAACGCTCTCCCCTGTTTTCTTTCTGGTTAATGACCATAAAGCAATGATTTTTTACAGAATAATAAATATTAACTACTTGTATGTCTCTATGTTTTCCTTTTTGATGATACATTATTCTTATAAGCATTAGAACCCTCAAAAAAAGCTCAACATTGCCGCTGTCAACATCAAATTTGTACACGTACTAGGCATGTACGTGTACAAATTTGACAACTAGAAAAACATGGGGACACAGTATATATATCCTTCTTATTCAGTTTATGAAATATCTTTTAAATTGGTCCAATAATGGAGGCGAAAATAGGCGAGAGCCAAACCTCGATTTATGACTTTTAGGCTTTTTCAAAAGTATCTCCGACCGCTTTACCTCTTAACGAACAAATGTTTTAAAACGTGGAAATGACTATTTTCTTTTCTTATCGACACAGGAAAGACGTCTACATACGTACGTCTTAAATCAATCAAGCTTTCATTTTGAGTTGTTGAGTTTTAGTTTTTAAGAACTTCGTTAGTAGACCATTTACGGTTAGAAAATGGTAAATACGGTTTAGAACAATGGTATTGTCAATGTATTGCTATCGTAACGTGCAGTGGTAACGGCCGCGAATTACGAGTTATAGGTCGTAGGTTCGAACCCCGACAGGCGATTTTCTTTCTGTAAATTATTATTACCACTGCTCTCAAAAACGGTAAAAGAAAACATCGTGAGGAAACCAGCATCTTCTAGAACCAAAAATTCGGAGACATGTGACATCCACCAACCTGCACTGTGATTATAGCCCACTCCCTCTCACAGAGAGGAAACTTGTGTCCTAGCAGTGGGAACATTATAGGCTGATTATTTTGAATTTTTTTGATGATGATAATGTTTTCTTAGCCGATCTCATTTACAAGTACTTTAGTTACTACTGATGGCTCTAAATTAACTAATCCTATAGCTACTACTACGTTTCTAAGTCTATATCAAAAGGTACTACACAACGAAACTTAATCAAACAAATCTCTTTACTATAGACTGTACAAACAGAGCACAATTAATCTGAAGATTGCTACTATACGACAATAGTTTGAAAGCTTAGTCTGACCACAGAATAGATAGGAGACTTCAGAAGGACGACTCTATACAACGAAAAAACTCTCACGCACACATAGACACGCTTCACGTACAGCGAGTGCGAGCGATTTATTCCTGTCTGATCCCCTGAGCCACCCCCTCCACCCTCCTCGATCCCCTGCTAGTTCGTCTTCTGTTTTAAACTCTGGCTTATCCACTTTATGCTAGGTTTTAAGCGCACTCGCGAACGACATTTGTTTGAGATTGCCGTACGTTCGTGTCTACAATAATTTCAGTTATTCCAACTGTAATTTTGCTCCACTATCAAAATCACAGTCATCTTTACTGTCGTTACAATAAGGTTGCTATTACGTTGCTGCCACTGACTAGTTTGTCAAAATATCAGTGATCTTTATTATCGTGGCAATAAGGTTGGTGGTGGGTAGCTGCTATCATTAGTAAAATAATTGTGAAAGGACTGTATGTGTGCGTGCGCCTGTGTTTGCTCGTCGCATGTAGCCAGCCTTCTGTACCCATCTATTCTGTGGCCAGAGGACATGTTTGAACTTGTCTGAGAATGGCTCAGGCTTTAAGTAGTTTTACGCAAATACACGTCCATTGAATGCTAATACCTTTTCCCAATAACGGTTTTGTTAAGAGGTTTATTTGAAGAGTTGAGCATGGGTTTGGTAATAATTGAGTCTCATTATTGCGGGGTTAAGTTTGGGGGTGATTTGAGTATAACGCGTTTTGCCTTTGTCCTTTAAACAGACACCTTGTAATCTTATTAACAGGCTGCCGACCGTATTGTTGTAAGAACACAGATTGATAGTATGAAACTGTTGGTATAGATAATTTTCACACACTTGTGCACTACAATATTTCCCGCGCCGAAGGCTAGTCTCCGTTGAGATTGGCCGTCGTGGCCGGAATACGGTCTGGAGGATTATTATTAATATTATTTCATTTTGATATTTCTCGGAACCCGGACCTTTGGAAGGCGTATGAGGGGCCGAAGCCAACTCGCAGAGGCCCGTTAGATGTTTTTAATAAAATGAGGCACCAACCGACGATTATCCCTCTTCGCACTATGCAAGTGCACCCAAGGACAAACCCCGGTTGGTGTAGGACTATTGCAGGATATGGAAACAAAGATATTGGATTATGAGTTTGGGTGGCTAAAGTGAACTGGTTATTTAGGACGATGGAAATACTATATTCTTCTATTATTATTTATTTTTATGATTTTACATATCTCGGGACCATGGGGTCCCGGTCTTTTGGAAGGCGTACGAGGGGCCGAAGCCAACTCGCAGAGGCCCCTTAGGAAATTTTAATGAAATACGGCACCAACTATTATTATTTCGTTTATTTATCTATATACATATTAAATTACATTTTTAAATATTTCTTAAAATATAAAAAATAAGTATAAAAATACGTGTGGTACTCGGGGACTGCCGCGGTAAAGCTATTGCATAGCATACGTCTAGTCGCACGCACACAAATACCGTGCCGAAGTCTGCCGAACTGATCCGACGTTAGACGATGCACGGCTTTCAACGCTGCACCGCTGTGCCGGTCGGAGTGGGGGGTGTTAGGTTTATTTTCGTTACGGAATTTCTTCATTCGGTCGCCGCGCTCAAAGCCCAAGATAAAAGCTATGCAATAGCTTAAAAAAATTGTAAAATATAAAAAAATAGTAGTCCGCCGGTGTCGGGAACAGGGTCCAAGCTACCGGTGGTTAGGGCTCCAGAGATAGGAAAATCGTGAAAAAAATCAGCTTTCCCTACATTTATGTTCGTATAACTCGTCAAAATGTAGGAAACAGCTGATTTTTTTTCGCGATTTCATGTTTGCTCCCATAGTAAAAGTTGTTCATAAATTATGAGTACAATGACCCCTTAAGAGGAAAACGATGATTAAAATTTCGCCCTGTATAAAATGACTAAATAGGTGGTTTTCTATTCTTCAACTAGGCAACATTGTCTTACAAATACACATACATACATACACACATACATACATATATACATACATACATAGATCATTCTCCTTCACGATACATTGTTTCCGTATCGCCAATGCTATGACAACAGAAACTTCGAAACATAATTTGCATTTGCTCCGTATCCGGCGTATGCAGTCTATGTATATGCATATAACTGTATGTATTACCAGTCGGTTTCCAGTCTAACTGGATGCAGCTAAGTACCAGTACAAACTCAAACTCAAATCATTTATTTCAATTAAACCATTTACAGGCACTTTTGAATTATCAAGAAGTCGGTCAGTCAGAAAAAATGAAGCTAGTGGCCCATTCTAAAGCGTAGGTACCTATGGAGAAGAACGGGCAAGAAACTCCATGGACACTCTTTTAAATTATATTTTTACAAAAATATTAGTTACATCATTTATGTTGAATTTATAATTATAAATGTGAGAACGATGTAAAAAAAGAAACTTACGCGTTAAAAGCGTCCAGAGTACAGCAAATAGTAACAAAGCAACAATAAAAAAATAAAATAATTAAAAATAAGCCGATGCAGCTAAGTGATGACCAGCCCCAACTGACGGCGCCCGTTCACGAACATGACGCATAAGATCAGCACCATTCAGCTCAACCACACTGGTCACTCCATCATCATCATCATTATCTCAGCCGAAAGTCGTCCACTGCTGGACATAGGCCTCCCCCAAGCGTCGCTACATCGAGAGGTCCTGTGCTTCTCGCATTCAGCGGATTCCCGCGACCTTCATCAAGCCACCTTGTGGAAAGCCTACCTAGCGTTTCGTCACAAGTGAAAGCATTAACTATGTTACCTTCTCCCAAACATAATACGATTCAATTATGCCGGTATCAATCATTTTCTTCGCAGAGCCTGTTTTCACCTTTTTATTTCAGTGAAAAAATTAAGTAGGTAGGGTTGGCAACAAAAGTGTGGTTTACATTGTTACTGTACCTACTGTTGTACCAACATTGTTACTGTACTGTATACAATATGTAACAAAAACCCTGTCCGATCCAATAAAGGCGTATTCCTGATTCAACATAGGTACTATAAAAAATTGTTATAAAAATGTAACTCATATTAAACCAAAAGTTATTGATTTTTTATTTTTATAATCCATGCGAAATTTAACACTGAATATGGCAAATTTTCATAAGTTGACAACACTCCACCCGTCGGCAAAATCTTTTTATTTTTACCTATTTTTATTTCAAAGAACACCGCCATACACTACCGCGTTGTAGGCACTATTTAAACTAGTCGCCGACTCTTTGATGTCGCCGACTGGTTACCTACCGGCGCGCTATTTGTTACCAACTTGCCAGTCTTTCGTGGAGATAGCTTTCGATCGGACGTCCGTACGTATCACGTGCCGCTAAAGTTTCGCGAATAATGTATTCCAATCAGGATTTTTTAATGTGTTGATGTACTTAGGCAAGACCGACTGTAATTATGCAGCTGCGCGTAGAATGTATGAGGTGCGCTTGTGACAGTACTGTCGCCGTCAGAGCGTGTGTTCCAACGCCTGCATAACCGTGTGTACACCACAGGCAGTGTTCATGAGCACGAGTCACAGGCAGCTGATGCTGGAAGACCACGAGAGCGCAACGTTGAAATCGAGGAACAAGTGCTGGATATGTTTGCCGCGGACCCCACGCAAATCGGACACAAGTCACATCACAAGTGCCCTGCAAATTTAGTGAAAAGGTGTCTAATGTGTATTAGTGTTGGAGGTGGACATGTGGAGCACAATCGCCGAAGTGTGCAACAACAACAAGTGAATGTTTTAATGAACTGATACCTGCAGTCCAGTCGGTATGTACATTGCCACACATCACATTAAAAAAAAGCCCTTATTAGGGCTACATTTATTTCAATTAATTGTTTCTTGATAAACAGAATTAGGTCTGAAATCCGAATCACTATGCCTACAAAACAATATCAGCTGATATACGCGTAGCCATAAGGTCAAGGTATGACGTATAAGTTTGTTTGGCGGCACGCGACAAAGCAGGTTCATGACAAAGGATCATACAAACCGTCTCGCTCAGGCGGCTTCTTTGACACAAAACTGTAGGTGAACTTTGTCGAGCGATCAGTGTTGCCTTTGATCAGTTTTTATTTTTTTATTTTATTTTAATTATTTTCACTGGGGAAAAATAATAATTTCAAATCCATTAAATGGTTACGTATATGTGTTCGCAGTACGATGCCGAATAATACTCTTAAGGATCGGACAGGGTTTTTGTTACATATTGTATATTTGATATATCGAGTTATGTAATAATAAATAAACTATTTTGAAAACCTGATGCTATACAGTAAGATTTTTTATCACCATCCAAATTTTTACAGGGTGTTCTACGAGTACTCATGAATATGAACAACTTTCACTATGGGACCAAATTTGAAATCACGAAAAAATAAATCAGCTGTTTCATACATTTTGGTTAAGTAGGTATTGAACATTTTTATGAAACAGCTGATTATTGACGATTGATTTGCTGTTATATTATGTATCTATGATATATGTATCTATGTTTCTAAAAAAAAAATAACCTAATGTCCGGTACATTAGGTTATTTTTTTTTTGTATAATTTTCCTCCAAATGATGTAAATTACTAAACAATTTACGATGCTATCTGTACCTCCTTAACACATACTTGGAGGGTGAAATAGCGCCTAAGGGAACCACAAAGTATGGCAAATTGCAACATTTAAGCCCGACGCAAACACTTGTTTGCTCTTTGATGTCAAAAAGATGACAAAAGAGAGAACCGTAGACGAGTTTGTTTGACAAATAAGAACCTAAAAAATGCCCTTATGAGTTATAAAGAAAGAACTGGCAGTCCCTTAAGTACTTACCTTTGCGTTAAATTACATTTCTTATTTAGGGTTCCGTAGCCAAATGGCAAAAAACGGAACCCTTATGGATTCGTCATGTCTGTCTGTCTGTTCGTCCGTATGTCACAGCCACTTTTTTCCGAAACTATAAGAACTATACTGTTGAAACTTGGTAAGTAGATGTATTCTGTGAACCGCATTAAGATTTTCACACAATAATAAAAAAAAACATTAATTTTGGGGGTTCCCCATACTTAGAACTGAAACTCAAAAATGTTTTTTCATCAAACCCATACGTATGGGGGGGGGGGTATCTATGGATAGGTCTTCAAAAATGATATTGAGGTCTCTAATATCATTTTTTTCTAAACTGAATAGTTTGCGCGAGAGACACTAAACTAAAAAAAATATATGATGTACATTACCATGTAAACTTCCACCGAAAATTGGTTTGAACGAGATCTAGTAAGTATTTTTTTTAATACGTCATAAATCGTATTATATATGTAGTGTTAAATATTGTACGGTGGTACGGAACCCTTCGTGTGCGAGACCGACTCGCACTTGGCCGGTTTTTTTTTTAAATGCTTCTTTTTTTGTGCAAGGAGTGTACTATGGTGTTTTCACATATTCTGGGGTGCTCTTTGCCAAAAATACAGCCAGTTATTTTTGCGGTATTTTTGAATGGAGTAGTTGGTTTGGAATAGGATCTAAATTGGAACTCCGGTTAAAAAGCGTGTGGCGCGATGATTTAAAAACTGATATTTCATGCTTTGACGTTGACGAGTTCAGTTTTTAGTTCTAAATAAACGTATTCGTATTTGAATGAATGACTCGCACTTTGAAACTGAATTTAAAATTATTTTGCGGTTTTGAATTTACTCTGGTGAAAAACAGTAACTAATAAAAATAATTGAAAAACAAAATATGTTTATTTTGCAGTTGTACTGACGTTAGTTATAGCTTTAAAATAATCTTTTGCTTTTAGCTTAATAGACAAAAAACTTTTAAAGGATAAATGATGAATGAAAATCTTTTTAAAAGCTTCATTTTCCTTTCTGTAAAGCACATTCATCAGTAGCACGTCACTTTCTAAAAAAATATCTACCTTAATATTTCGACATAACACATTTGCGCAAGTGCTTTTACACATACGTACAGAACCATTGTGTGTGTTGCTACGCAAAATAAAAGAAACGAAAGTTTTTCAGCTACCCGGAAAATTATTCCTGAAACATTCTTCATAATTTTATTCAAATAACTCACCCCACAAAAGTAATTACTTATTCTTTAAAAAATTAAAAGAAAAAAAAGAAGACCGGTCGAGTTTCGTTCCTTTTTCAAATCTTATGTTTAATCAGACTTTCAACCCAATTATCATTTGAAATGATGAGAACCCCGAGCGCACCGTATTTGCATAACAGGAAAAGAATTGCCAGCGTAGAAAAATCGATGGACGGACGTTTTTTATCTTGTTTTAATTGATTGGGGTTGATTAATAAAAGGAAATTGAGTTACCTTGAAAGGAGAAGCGATTGTTGAAGGAGGTGATGTACTCGTAATGAGGAATGTTTTCTTACATTCAGCTAGACAAATCGAATAAAATTAATTAAAGTCCCTACTTTAATGAAATTCGATTTATCTAGCTGAGAAACACAATCCGTCACTACGTATTGTGATGCTAGAGTAATCCAGCGGAGCAATTGCGTAACACCTTATCATTTTGACAGTTCAACAACATTCATTGCGTTATTTAAGTGTTGAGCAGACAAATTTTCCGAACTTATGAAGCAATGGATTAGCAATTTGCTTCAAAATGATTCTGATTCCGATTGATAGTGTGTTACGCAATTAGGGTGCAGTTTAAAAAGTGAGATAGGTTTCAGCTCTTGTAAAAATAGTTTTTGGGTCGAAGTTCCCTCACGTCTCTTGCGGCAGGAGTTGACTGGTAGAAATCACTATGCTGAATAAGCTTTATGCCCTCTTTAAGCTACTTTCTCTATCTCTCTGTCTCTTTCTATAATATACAAGTGTGTGGGGCCTGTAAGTATCGCGTATGGAAAAAAGTTTCTGATGGGGGTCCCCTGAACGCAAACGTTTTATTTGTAATTTCCATTAGCTTATGAGGTCTGACGGCGTTTTTGCTATGAAAATTTAATGTGAACTAAAGTTATCGCCAGATAGATATTACAGTCAAAAACTTTAGTTTTCCAAATATTGATGTTTAGGAAACTTTTTGGGGTTGCCAAAAATTGGCTGAATAGAGAGAGAATTAGGTAGCGTTATGTGCCTAAAACGGTTTTAGATCGTAGGTTCGAGCCCAGACAGGCAATTTACCTTGTGTAAATTATCATCAACATTACTCTCAAAACAGCGAAGGAAAACATCGTAAGGAATCCGAAGGAAATTCGAAGATATTTGTGACATTCACCAACCCGCGACTGAGCCTGCGTGGTGGATTATGGCCCACTGCCTCTCACAGAGAGGAGGCCTGTGTCCCAGCAGTGGGAACATTATCGGCTGAATTATGATTATTTGCTATATGCCTATAATTTCACTTAATCTCATACCCATCAAACTGGAACAGCAATCCTGCTTCTCGGCAGAAACTTGGCATTGTGACTGTAATTTTTTATCAAAAACTTCGCAATAATTGGAAAGTTCTGCTTCAATTCTCCTATTCAAATGATATAAATAACTCTTCCCAGAAAAATTAAGACAGTACTTTCTATTTTTAGAAACCACTCCAAACCCAGGAACCGTCACTCCATCAAACCAGCATTAACAAGCCATTACCCGAGCCACCACCTACAGACTGTACCCAAACTTATAGAGTCTGTTTGCTGAGCAAACCATTGCATAAACATGAGTCTTCCTACAACGTTTGTATGTTAACTAAAAGACTGGAACTTCGTGCTGAAGTTTTCGATTGAATCTACTATCAATTTGTGTTTCAGTGTTTCGTGATTCGAAAATATTTTGATGTAAGTTTTGAAGTTTGTTTGTTTTGAAATCGATTTTGGGGTTTGATGGGATCTTCTATTGTTATTTCGTTTTTAGTACTACATTGACTCTGGAAAGCTATTTGGTCCCATTTAGAAAAATTACGAAATTACTTTTAAATCATTGGAATATTATTATATTTGTATGGGATAGTTTGACACTCGTTTTTTCTTTGTTCCTTCTCTGTATGTAAAGAGGCCCTAAGCCTAATTTTTATATAATTTTCATTGTAACCAAACACAGTTCTCCTAATAACCAAAAATGTGAAAATAAACCTAACAGACCAAAAAAAACAACACTTATCTATCGCATAACCAAATATTCACCAAAATTTATGAAAACGCACAAAGTAAAGTGCCTGCCTGGGTTCGAACTCACCACCTACAACTCGAAAATTGTGAATATAAACCTTACAAAATACTAAAACAAATCAAGGAACAAAATATTCAGCAACATTGTGAAAACGCAGACAACGAAACCTCCTTTCCTTAGCAATCCTCATAATGAACGGGGTGACAAACTGCATCGTAAACAATACTCGACGCAAGCGTTTTCAGCACTCCACTGTATTATTTAATCAGGGGAAGATCTTCAAACCTCTTGAAACTGAATAATAGAATTTTCTTATTTATCTTTATGAAAACAGGAATAATATACAATATGTAACACAATTAACGCATGACGTCATACACCCCAATTAGAGTATTGAGATAAAAGCATAATGCAATGATCAAAACTTATATTTTTTTATAGCTTACTATTATTTCGTTTATTTATCTATTTACAGATTAAATTACATTTTTAAATATTTCTTAAAATATAAAAAATAAGTATAAAAAACATTTAAAAATATAAAAAAATAGTAGTCCGCCGGTGTCGGGAACAGGGTCCAAGCTACCGGTGGTTAAGGCTCCAGAGACAGGAAACTCCTCACAATGCGAGCCGTATCGAGGAGTACTGCCTTCTGAATCAGGCTCTTGATTCAACCGCCTAACGAAAGCCTCGATAGATGTTGATCGAGGCCTTCGGCCATAAGGCCATTGGCCGATACGACAATCGGCACAATGACAGCCGAGCTCACATTCCACATGTCAACAACCTCGTGTGCTAAGTCAAGATATTTAATTTGTTTCTCTTAGCTAACTATTATTATTAAGGAAATTGTGTTGACCCTAGCAATACTTTATGCATTTAAAATTGAGTATTATTGCCTTGAAATAAGATTTGACTTTCTTACCGCCTTACCTTTCTTAAATTTTGTACCCCGGAATAGTTAAATCAATTTAAGAAAATAAAGTAATTAAATAAACATTTACTCTATTCTGCATAACGTGGTTCATAAACTACGCGCGATATTTCGCTTCGTCACATTTTGCGAAATGAAGTGACGGTGCGGCAACAGCTTATTACTACGGGACGGTTTCATGCAACTAAATCAATTCAATTTTATACGCAAATTTTTTTGTATGAAAAAATGTATGACATAAGATCAATAAATTTCTACACTACTGTAATCTATATACAGAATACTGACTCCCATTCAAGCCGTGGCAGATATTTTTATAGCACCTATATCAACGCACAGCCTGAACCGCTGGTCCTAGAGAAATGAAATTAGGAGGGTGTGTTCTTTGTGAAGAGTAGGTATCCACAAAGAAAGGGTTTTTCGAAATTCCACCCCTAAGAGGGTGAATGGGGGAGGGTCAAATTTCACGCGGACGAATTCGCGGACAGAAGCTAGTACTAATAATAAAGCTGTAAAGTTTGTTTGCTTGAACGCGCTAATCTCTGGAAGTGCAAGTCGGATTTAAAAAAATATTTTTGCATTTTTAGGCTATTATAGCCTATAGGCTATTTTACATCACGCTATTATAGCCTATAGGCTATTTTACATCACGCTAAGCATAGGAGCCGAGCAAGAAGAAACATAGTCAGAAAGAACGCTAAGTGAAAACGAAGTAGCGGGCAGGCGATGCGATGCGACGGGGTGGGACGGGGGAGCAAGAAAATTCATGCGGACGAAGTCGCGGGTACAAACTAGTTTTCAAAATATAATGCCATTACCGATTCAACTACTCTGTCCTCTCTGCTCTGTGTATTCGAGAAATATAATTTCTGGCTATTAATTACAGCTACTCTATAATTGAAAGGTCCATTTCCAACCGCATAAGTTGATTTAGGCCTGAAATTATACCTTTTACATCAATCATCAGTCTATCCAAACTAATGTTTCAAATTAATGTTATTTCAAGGTAAACAAATAACAACTTTATTATAATGGAAATTACGTTGATTTCAGAGTGACTAACACTATTGAAAAAATTGTAAAATTGCTTGAAGTTATAGCGAAAACTGAACTTTACTTTATTGTGTAGGAATTAGAGTTATTTTTCTATAAACTCATATTTTGTTTACAGTTTTGGCAAATAAATCGCGAATGCAGATTACATACATACCTAACCTTATGCCTACTTCTCATGAACTAGGCAGAAACTACAGAACGCCACCTGCTATGTAACGGTCCTTACATAGGTACTCCTTTTGCCTCGTTTTCACACATCAGACGGGCAATTCTCGTAATTTTAAGAACATTCACAGTCTGATCTCAGTCTCAATCTGTCAAAAATACCTCTAATTTCCCTATATTTTGACAAGTTTTTGACATTTTTTTGTAGCCGAGATGAGACTGCGACTAGATTTTGAACGTTTTAAATTACGAGAATTGGCCTTCTGGTCATATACGCACGCCGGTTTGTTATCGTTCAAAATCTAGGTCTCTCATCTCAGCGACAATCAATGTCAATAACTTGTCAAAAACGTAGGTAAATTAAAATCATTTTTGATAGAATAGGACAGTTTAGAATAGCATATTTACATGCGATTAATAGCATACCTACATGTCTTTTAAATACTACCAAGTATGTTCTCGAATCTTATTCTAATCTTTTTCCAGTTTCTGATTCCCTATTCCTATCTTACTTGTCCCGTATCGCAAAGATATCGATCTCAGTGCTACCCGATTTATTCAGAATCGAGAGCTTTACCTTACAGTTGATCCTGTACAGAAAAATAGTGTTGCGACACTCAGTGATAGCTGGATAAAAAGGTTTCGGAGTAAAAAATACAGCCGGTAGTTTTATCTCGATTGTTGTGTATTGAATCGTGCTTTTGCAAACGTGTCCTGCTTGATTTCTTTAACTGTGATATGGTTTAGTTTAGTGATAGCTTGTTGGTGTTTTATTAATAGCTGCGGAACAAAAACTTCAGAGCAACGGCCCCGATTAACGACTGCTATGCCGTGAGTTCGAACCCAGGCGGGCGTTTTATTTTGTGATAATAATTTCATCACCACTGCTCTCAAAAATTGTGAAGGAAAACATCGTGAGGAAACCGGCATGTCCGAGAAACAAAAATTCGAAGACATATTATGACATCTACCAACCCGCATTTGGATTGCGTGGTAGATTATTAGCCCACTTCCACGCAGAGCGGAGGCCTGTGTTACAACAGTGGGAACATTATGGGCTGATTATGTAAACGAAACTAACAGGTAGAGAGCTACAATCCATTCTTAGTTATTTTACCTTACATCATAAAACTGATTTACATCTGTAACACGTCCTCGTAACATAGGGTTAAGTTGAAAACCAGCGTCAGGCATTAGTTGTCTGACATTTATGCTGAACTGGGCCTATTTGGCGCAGCCCTGAGGCACACAATACTATTTTAGGTTATTTTGTTTTTGAAGTGAAAACTTCTTTAGGCGCGTTGAGCATTTATAAAGTTTATTTTGGAGTAACATAAGTCTGACCACTCTTTAGGAAAACAGGTTGTCATGATATTTTGTTTAATCTTATGTTATGTTTGTTTAGTTTAATGACTAAATGTGTAAATATTTTGTAAATGTTTTGGAAGGCTGCGTATTGGATAACTGAACGCGTTCATTAATTTTGATTGGTCCTTTGTTTGGATTAATTCATGGTTACGGACGAATACAGGTCCGTTTAAGTGGAGCAATTTAATTGCCTCGCCTGATTCGACGCATTAATTAATGTACTATAGGTTGTATTGTTTAGATAGGACAGCTTTTGTTAATAATTACATTTCCGAAGTATTTTAATTGAGCAATGTAAAGCCGTTTGTACACGTCACGGTTTCTTTACTGTACGGTGTATAAACCGCGTCGTAGAAAAAAAGTGTGTGTCAAAAAGCTTCCATGATAGTGATCCATACAGCACTGACGACCGTGACGACGGCCCATTCGAAAATAGTGTGATACTTCGAAATTCGAAAGTAGTTTGATAGTCAGAAAATCTGACAATCAGTCTTACTATCGAAATCGTCACGTAACGAAAAAGCGTTATGTGACTTTTTATTAAAAACAATAGAGGGAGTCATAGAGAGAGAGAGAGAGATAGTTTTCATGGTTTTCGAGGGAGCTGAAGCCGATAGTGAGGTCAAAATGAGATTCCAAGATGGCAGCTGCGAAAGTTTTTTAATTTTCGCAGCCGCCATCTTGGATATTAATTTTTAAATTCGTTCCTGCCGAGGGTCCCCTGACCCCACACGTTTTTTATTTTAAATAAAATGTGACAACATACCTTTTTTTTTTGTTTTCGGGGGGAAACCTTCTAAAGGCACCCGACCTCCGGGGAGGAAGGTCGGGGAGTGTGGGATTTTTACCTCACTAAAACCACCCCGGTGAGTGACAACATACCTACCGTGTCGCAAATTCGAAGCGGTGACGCTTGTAGTATGCAGCATGTCTTTTAATGGAACATCACGTAATCCCTGAAGGGTTCGGTAGAGATGTACAGACGACAGCACATCAACCTACTACAATCTGTCAAATTTCTTTAATAAATTTTCAACTTTATCGCTAAAGCATAAGGTTCAAAATGGATTGGGAAAATTTGACAGTTTGGGGTAGGTTGATGTGCTGGCGTCTGTACCTATATTAAAAAGTCCCTTGTAATAGGGGACGAGCCTATTGCTATCAACCGAGCACAAATCCAGACTCCAGGCTACTACTGAGAAATAACTGAAGAAAAAAGCCCAATAACACTAACCCTCTTACTCATAAACGTATATCAGATGAATAGTTACACACCGATTTCTCTCCTTCAGTTATCAGTAATTTGACTTTCGAAAGAAGAAGACAAAGCGTTGTGTAACTATACAGACGTTATACAACGTTTATTAGTAAGGAAGTTAGTATATAATAAAGTGGTAAATCAGTATATAATACTAGAAATAAATAAAATAAAAAGACTACTCGGAGTCTTCTACATTGCCCGATATGGGAATCGAAGCCAGACCTTATGCTCAGCAGTAGCACTAGACGAACGAGGCAGACAGCTTTTAATGTAACTGCTCATAAATAATGCCATGCTGCGAGCTGCAACCCAAACCGCATCAAACAAACAGTCTTGGAAAAGAATGTTGTCACAAAAGAAAGTAGGTACAGTTGTCTTCCTCAAAGACTTTTACTCGTGAAACTGAAAACACACTATAAATAGGATCACTGAACTTTCAGTGCCGGTCTAGAACACCTACAGCAAAGTTTTCCAAAAGAGGCGAAACACCTAAACACGTTTACACTTTCGAACAAGCAGCAAAAGTAGCTAAATAAAATTATCGACGGGTACGAAAACAAGGGCCAGAGAATGCTCCAGAAGGTTGACTTCACACTGAGCTAAAACAGGTGCACGCGATTACACAAATATTATAAAGGTTTGTGAGTGTGTTTGTGTGTTTGTTACTTCTTCACGCAAAAACTACTAAACGGATTTGGATCAAATTTGGCACACAGATAGCTTTGAACCGGGATTAACAAATAGACTTCTTTTTATCCTGATATTCCCACGGGATCGAAACTTATGCGGGTAAAACCGCGGGGCGCTGCTAGTACTAAATAATCGACAACTTCTTCTAAGGGCTGATTTTTCAATCGACAGATAGTTTTATTCGTGGTATAAAATTGACGTCTGACAGTTTTTTTATGGAAGAACCGTCAAAAATTCAAAATAATTCCTGCGATAAAATTATCTGGCGTTGGAAAAATCAGCCATAAATAAATTAATTTACTTAAAATAAACTAATTAAAACTATTAACTAACTAAAATATGGCGTCGAAAAATTCCTCCGCATCGCTGTCGACTGGTAGTATACCCAAGACACTGGTGGCATTGCCACGTTGTATGGCAATACTTAGCATCTGAAAAAGGTAAAAGCCAGTCCTTCGGTCACAGTAAGTGTCAACCAGCCGTTTGAAGATTTCGTTGAACAAGCCATGAGCACTCGGACCCCACGCTCCGAGGGTTTCCACCCCAAACGGCCCGAAAATATAATTACCGATAAGGTTATTATACTTTCGCCGCTTGAGGTTTTCCACAGCCGCAGCAATATAGACGTGTACGTGCGACGATCTCAAACAAATGCCTATCGCGAGTGCACTCGCACTCGCTGTACAGTCACGAGCATAAGTATGTATACACTTGGCTTTATTCAAAGGCGATTTTCTCCTTTATTTTTGAATGAAATTTTGTGTTATTGCGAACATAGTATTTTCAAACCCTTAGGCTTATTTAAAGTGTCGTATTACAACGTTGCATTTGTTATTTCACGAAAAAATCGCAATTGAAAGTTACCAAGTGTTGATATATTAGTGCTCGTGACTGTACATGAAGCGTGTCTACGTGTGCGTGCGTTTTTGCTCGTTGTATGGAGCCAACCTTCTGTACAATTCTGTGAGAGGGGTTCTAAATAAATTCATAGGTAAACGTGAGAACAGGTGTTACCCGATGTTTCCACTAAAAAGGTTCGCAAACAAAATATTTTCGACGCTATCTCGGATTCCATTTGCGACCTTTTTTTCAGTTAAAGGGTAAGCTGTGTTTACAGTAGAAGGCTGCGATGTGCGGAGGTATGTGTGAATATGTTAAGGTCGAATATTGCTTGACTGAAATGTTATGTAATCATTTTCATGGGATTCCGGGCAAGTACCAACGTGTGTGTTCGAACCCAGGCAGGCACTTTACTTTGTGTATTTAATTTCATCACCCCCGCTCTCAAAACGGTGAAGGTAAACATCGTGAGGAAACCGGCATGTCATAGAACTAAAAAAATCAAACACGTGACATCCACCACCCCGCACTGGGCCCGCGTGGTGTTATGGCCACATCCCTCTCACAGAGAGGAGGCTTGTGTCTCAGCAGTGGGAACATTATAGGCCGATTATGAAATAGGTACTAACTGATATTTTAAGTGAAAACACTAAAACTGTGATGACTGATGACCACAAAAAATAATCATCTTATTTTTTGTTTTATTGTGTTCAGATATCGGATATCCATCACGTATGCGGAGTTTCGCGTGCTAATTTAATTTGATCCTGTATGACTAAGTGAAAATGCATTCTTTATGAATTCACTCCGAGAACCACAGAATATGTCCGTCTCACTCGCTAAGAGGGTGAGCGTGCGGAGTGCACGCTAGTGATTTCATACCTCAGACACACTGCACAGATATTACAGATACACCTAGATAACGCTAGAGCAACTACTTCGCATGCCAAAAATCGCACCAGCTTACATACAAAAATCGTAAGCCGCCACTTTCGCACTCAGTCCTGTGTACTGCTGGCTGGGTGAGCGTGAGCGCTGGCGCTAGGCCCGGGGGACGGGGCGAGAGGGTGCCGCCCGCGGCGACGTCTTTGAATCGATTTGATTTTTCCATCACTAAATAGTGCTTCTGACGTTTTAGTACGAGTAGGTAGTCAAAAAATGGCACGCTTGGTTTTCATACAGAACGTGATACTTGCATTATATAGGTCTATCTATATCTGTGCTCAGACAATAACATTACATCCTACACGCACACCATTAAAACATCAGAATGAAGATGTACACTTACTTTTTATCTCTCAAGTAATTCTGCTACTCGGGAGGCTCTAAAAACGGACTACATTCTTTAATCGACGGACATCGCTCCCTTTTATTATAGCCTTTACGATGTTACCCTTATAATATCTTAATAAAGGAGGGTAGGGCCTGAAATATTAAGTCGAAAGCTAGCCTTCTTGGAAGGATGACGTTTAATTTTGAGTGTTGGGTAGATTGTGATTTGATGGCCTCGATTTGGAAAATGCTCATCAATCTGCCTAGCCTTATCCCAACTATGTTGAGATCGGTTTTCAGTCTAACCGGATGCAGCTGAATACCAGGATTTTACGTAAAACGATTGCCTATCTGACCTCCACAACTCAGTTACTTGGTAACACGATACCCCTTTGTAAGACTGGTTTTCAGACTTTTGGGCTTCTGACAACCCTTAACGACTGTCAAAGATCTATGAATGACAGCTGAGACCAACAGCTTATCGAGGTACGTAGGGGTTTTGATATGTCAAGGATCCGACTGCGAACCAACAACCGACCTGTAATAAAAACGCGCATTGCGCGGGGAATATGTCTCCATTTCCCGCGCCCCATCGCGTAGAGCGATGTAGTGTGTGATACTCCTAAGCTGCCAAAGGCAAAAAATATTTTACTCATACTAAAAGATTGATCATAATAATTGACTAAGTGCCCTAGCTAAAGCAAACTTGTTTCCTCCAAATGAAGTACATTTTTGTTATCTCCTTAATTCTTATATCTAAGAAAGTTAGTATGTAGTTACTTGTGAAAGGCAAAATACAGTTAATTGGAGCTCAGTGAAATCCAGCTAACCTTTCTGAAAGGTATAAAGAAAAAAAGGTCATGTTTGCTTTTCCATCTGATTACACGATCTTTTCCTTCTGTGCACTGTTTATCTTTTTTCTTTTATAGTTCATAATCTTTTGTATACTTACTTATAGTAATGCGGGCTCTTATTTAAAGATACGAAACGAAAATACATTAAAAGAAAATATACGAGTATAATATGTTATCTTTGTTTTTGTACTTTCATTTTTGCCACCGACTTCGGAAATTAATGTTAGAAAAGAAAAACAGAAATAAAATACGTTTATTTGCAAAAAAATAACAATATGCGTCACATCCGCGCAAAACGGCCGTCGCACAGCATAATGCTACGATATATGCGAGACAGAGCCCCAGCGCTGGTTTTCAGCGACAGCGAGCGTTGACATGATGACGTCAACGGGTGCAGCATACGATAGATAGTTTAATTATTATTTTTCACTTTGTAGAAGTCCATTTTCTTTTTGTAAAAAGTGTTTTTTATGTTCATCTTTTTAGTAGTTGTACCTACCCTACACAAATTCGTATTACCACTATTTATAATATGTCTACAACATTGACAGGAAATTCTATAACATCATCAACATAATTATGTAAACAAAGTAGAAATAAATACGTATTAAACTCAAACTCAAAGCATTTATTTCAATTAAACCATTCAGAGGAACTTTTGAATTTTTAAGAAGTTGGTCAGTCAGAAAATACATATGAAGCTAGTTGCCCATTCCAAAGCATAGAAGGTACACGGGGAAGAACAAAATTATTGAAGATTACTTAAAATCTACCCTCAAAACCTCTCCCTAACTTCTCTCAAAACGGTGAAGGAAAACATCGTAAGGAAACCGACATGTCTTAGAATCAAAAATTCGAAGACATGTGACATCTGCCAACCCGCACTGTGCCCGCATGGTGGATTACGACGGCCCACTCCCTCTCACTGAGAGGAGGCCTGTGTCCCAGCAGTGGGAACATTACAGGCTGATTATGTAGTTGCCCATTCCAAAGCGTAGAAGGTACATACATGGAGAAGAACAAAATTATTGAAGATTACTTAAAATCTACCAAAGCAAAGTTAATAAAATTAAAATGAAACCACCGCGTAATCTTCCTTTACCAAATGAAAAAAGTATAACGTAACTCGGCAAAGCTTATCTCGGTAGATTATTGATAAAGTTTTTCATTATGTATATTGATTTTCTAAACGTGAATTCACTGATGACGGAGCTGCATGAAATCGTCATCATGCCCTTGCAATTTCTCTCCTTTTCTCCAACTCCAAAAACAACTCCTTCTGACGGTGGATCCCGAGAGCAAGAGCAGCTCTTTCTATTATTATTGAATACAACATATATACTAATTAGCCTATAATGTTCCCACTGCTAGGACACAGACCTCCTCTTAGTGAGAGGGAGTGGGCCGTAATCTATAAAACAGAAAACATGTTGGTATGCATTTATGAAACCGACCATAAAAAGGTCGACTATACGTCTATACCTACCGTTATTGTTGTTGCAGCGTTGTATTTTAATTTAATTTAAAAAATGCCTGAACTTATATTTTGAACATTTACGGAAACTATTTCAAAATGAGTATGTACGGTACTAGTTTAATTTGCTGTCATAACTTTTCATAAATGCATACCAACATGTTTTCTGTTTTATACAAAGTAAATTATTTTACTCATGAATTTAATATGAATATTTCATAGGGAAATTTATATGTTCAGTATTACGGATAGAATCACTCCCTTGACGATTGTAGGTAGTTGAATTGGCAGCCTGCAGGGTGACTTTATTTACCTCGTCAGTTTGGGTAAGTTTTAAGCAGAACAGTTAGAGATAATAGAGACAAACGATAAAAGGAACCATAAGCTCAATTTTAAAGAAAATAAAGTTAAGAATGTACCAGCACAGGCTTGAAAAAAAAACAGTGGCACTCAGGGAGTGCCGACAGAAGTGAAAACAAAACACAAGCAGAATATTTTGCCATCACTCACTGACATATCGGATATACATTAAAACCGAGTACATCCCGAGGACAACCGAAAACATCCGAAGCGGTGTCGGTTACGGTAACAGTGGCACAAGTTCAAAGGTGTTTTCCCATCTCAAAAAATGCCCGACGCGCATAAAGAGGTTTTCACTTCAAAAATTCAACTTGCATATTATTATGGCACATCCAACGTTGAGCGGAACGATACTTCTACACAGCATAAGCATAATCAGCCTATAGCGTTCCCACTGCTGGGACACAGAACTGCTCTCAGTGAGAGGGAGTGGGCCGTCCACCACTCAAGTTCAGTGCGGGTTGGTGGATGTCACATGTCTTAGAATTTTCTGTTCTAGGACATGCCGGTTTCCTCACAATGCCTTCTTTCACTGTTTTGAGAGCATTGATGATTAAATAAATTACACGAAGTAATGTGCCTGCCGAAGTTTGAATCTTCGAATCGCAACACGTATAGAGGTATGAGGAACAGCTGGGTGTAAAGTTCACTTATACTCTATAGAAAAGGGAGGATCCTCCGACCAGACGGGTGTTGTGTCTGGCGGGCAACTGCCCGATGATTCATGGGCCGTTGTATCTATGCTAGTTGCGCGGTAAACTCTGCTTGCGAGATGCAGGATTTCGTGACGTCAGTGTGACGCGTTTTTCGCATGTAGCGTTTGTAGATACCGCTACACAAGTAATAATTACGGTACGGTAGTCAGGGACGGTGACATTACTGGACCACAACTGTTCTCAAAATAACAAAACCCCCAATTTCCTCCAACTTCTAAAGATTCCGACTATGAAAAACATCTTATAATAATGTAACTGTATTGGAACGAATGCTCTCGTTAATGAATTACTTTTATTTCCTTATCTGCTAGTGCAGGAAAACATCGAGTAAAGGATAGTGGGGAAAAGGGACATGTAACATCAATTAAAATATATAATAAAATACCTAACGACATAAAAATGGAAAAAAACGATAAAATATTTATTACACGTCTTAGAAAACTACTTGTCGATAAATGTTATTACACACTAAATGATTTTTTTAATGATGACCAAATGGGATGACTTTATGAATTTGTTAATTTTGAGACATTTATTTTTATCACTTTTATATTGTGACATTTGTTTTATTTTGCCTTTTTTTTTCGACTTTTATTATTATTAATTAAATTTCTTGTAACATTTTAATCTGTGACAATATTATTATTATTTTATTTTATGAATTGTATTTTAAATGACCTCTCATTGTTATGTTATGTAATTATTCCAATTATTAATTAAAGCATGCTACTCTTCTTATTATACTAAATTGTTGTGCCCGACAGGGTCCATGTGAAACATTTAACATTATTAAGATCTTTTATAATACACATGTGAATGCAATAAAGATTTGAATTGAATTGAATTGGGACCACTTCAATAATTGGATGAATGGTAGTTTCTGATCAACATTATTTTTGTGGCAGTAAAGGAAAGTTTTCTGTAAAAAAGTAAGTCTGGGTTTGCGGGTACAACCACGACATAATAGGTTTCTATTTCTGCATTATGGTGTTTCTACGAGTATTATACAGCCAGAGAGCACTGGTGGCCAAGTGGTAAACGACTTACGAGTTGTAGGTCGTAGATTCGAACCCAGACAGGCACTTTATTGTGTCAATTATTTCATCATCACATTCATAAAGACATAATCAGTCTATAATGTTCTCACTGCTGGGACACAGGCCTCCTCTCAGTGAGAGGAGTCCCTTTATAATACCTTGTTCTAATTCATAGACTTAGTAACGGTTTAGACGCGGTAAACCAAAAAATAATTTGGATTCCCAATGCTACGGTTTCAGTATTATTTTTGCTTTACCGTCTCTAAAACATTGCTAAAATATTCTATTAAGTTACGCAGTGTCCGCGATTCCCCACTATACTCTTGATGTCGTCCGATGTTTCTGTTATTCACTAAGCTACAGACAACTGCTGACAGAAAAGATTTCGAGACAGCGCTTAGGGATCAGACCGGAATAAATCGCTTAAAGCGCTGTAGTAATCTTTTGTTTCTCTTTGTCACTATTCTGGTGTAGAAAGAATGAATAATTATTTTATATGGTAACGAGTCTTGGAAATAGAGGATTTTGAGTGGCTATGATTGGGTCAAGTGGCTTCCAGTCTAATCAGATGCAGCGGAATACCAGTATTTTACATGGAGTGACTGCCTATCTGACCTCCACGACCCAGTTATTAGGTAATACGATACCCCTTGGTAAGACTGGTTGTCAGATTTTCGGGCTTCTGACGAGCCGTAACGACTGTAAAAGATCCATGAATGACAGCCGGGACCAACAGCTTAACGTGCTTTCCGAGGCACGTAGGGATCTTGGTATGTAAAAATGGTCACCCATCCACGTACCAACCGCGACAAGCGTAGCTTAACCTGATCGATCGATCTGACTATAATGAAGTACTAATAAGTTGAAAATGAGAACGCTTTTATTGAAAAATATATAATATTAACAGGAAATGCTGTTATAGATAGTGTCATCCACGAAGACGCGCTCCACTCTTCTTGCTAATCGCTAGTCGTTATCGCTAGGTAATTCCGCTAGTGTTTTAGTTTTTTGATACACACTAATTACCCACTAATAAGTAATAACTGTGTATCGACAAAACTAAAACACTAGCTGTGTTTCGTCGATTCGTGGGAGTCCTAGTGCCTTAGGCATCTTCTGGGTACGCTCGTTCCATCATAGACCTCATCCATCGCTTTTCATCAAGCGTGATCGAAATCAAGAGCGGGCCCATTCAGCAATACAATAAAAAAACAGTGGCACTCCGGTAGTGCCGACAGAAGTGAAAACAAAACACAAACAGAATACTTTGCCATCATTCACTGACATATCGGATATACATTAAAACCGAGTACATCTCGAGGACAGCCGAACACATCCGAAGCGGTGTCGGTTATACATTTTCGCCGCGCCGTAGAAAGAGAGGGGGATACTCCTACGCCGCGCCGGCTGTCTACTCTCCATCCGTCTTATGAATTTTCGATCAGGTCACGTGTCCTGACGCGAGTTTAATTTTTTTTACCCATTACAAAAAAAGTGTACAACGCCGTTAAAGAAGTTTTCACTTCAAAAAATAACTAGCGAAATGTTGCACACTTGTACTCTAAGCGATTAGGAAGAAGAGTGGGGCGCGTCTTCGTGGATGGCGCTGTCTGTAATTGGACGGGCATCACTTGAGAACTTGAGGCTTGACCGATTAAGTATTTATTTTATTTTAAAATTTTCGTTATAGTCCGAATTAGGTTATTATGGAAACGAAATTGGAAAACGTTCCCGGGAAATTTACATATTCGGCAAAAACTGAGCGTCCTTATTAATCGTTAACCGGGTCAAAGCTCATTCACATTTTCCGGTCAAAAAAATGTTGTGTATAAAACATGTACCGTATTAACGTTGTTTCTGTATTGTCAATTATTTTGTTCTCCTATTTAAAAATAACTTCTAGTTTTTAATACATGTCGTGGTCCGATCGTAGAAATGATCATATCGTTATCTACTTCGCAATTTTACCATACGCCGCCATTTCATGATTTGGCCAATTATATCACGATACGCCTAATCGTAAGTCGGGCGGATCGACGAAAGCAACCCATATATCGATATTCTCAGCTGACTACCTGGGCATATAGCAAAGTTGTTGCATTTCACGCCACTTGTGGCACCCCGACCAAATGGGTTAGGATAGGTTAGAACTGTGACCAACCGCGCGCGAGCGGTACTTTCAAGATTTTCGCAGTTACTTAGTATTTATAGGACCCTAAAATAGGAATAATTTAAGTAAGAATAGGTCGAAAACAAATTATTACCCGACTGCTCGGCAGCAAAGATAGGGTTGTGTTCTTTACGCGTATCTAGGTCGATATGCGCCGCACTATGTAGGTACCATTTTGTTGAAACTTAGATGTGTCTTCTGGACATCCGTGTGTCACTAACGGGATGCAGCAGAATACCAGCGTCAGGTATTGTACCTGGCATATGCTGAGCTGGACTCCCATTTGGTGCAACTATGGGACACACACCGCCCAGTAGTGATCGACCGTTACAAATGTCATGCGAGGTGTCTATGGGTCAATTTATTTTTTTAATCTTTGTTTTTTTTTTCTCTCACCTTTTTTGATGTTTTTTTTAATGCCTGTATTGTGCCTTTTGTTGCACTGAATAAACGGTTTATCTATCTATCTATATGCCTAAGCATCGCTGGGAAAATCGTCGAACAGTGAGCGTTAAACGATATGTCGGATGTTAGATGGTCAAATCATGAAATGGCAGCGTAGCGCGAAATAGCCATATCTATGATCAGGTGACGACATACATAACGACAAACAAAAACAGTAGACACAACATGTAAGATGCATGTTTTATAACTTGTTGTAAACACGGGATTACTAAATTAGTCAAACTAAACAAAACGAATCCAAACCACCCAACCAAGTTCTCCCCATTCGAATTAAACATTAACATCTGCTAACATAACGCGTATAGGCACACAGCACCTGTATGACTCACGTACGTCATAACTTGTCGGTTATGGCGGAACGTGGTAAGACTAGGAAGTCGGATTTGCATGCGAACGGAATTGTCGCGAGGGAGAATTTACAGGCTCATTTACACGAGGTGAATATCTCGCCTTTAATAGGCGGTTATCTAAGTGAGATAGAGGAGAGGAATAGTTGACTTTGGGTCTTAAAAAGGTAAACTTAAACGACCAATTGGAACCGTGCACCTAGCTTCTGACGTTTCATAAGTGCCCATGTAGGTTTATGTGAAATAAAATATTTTGATTTGATTTGATTTATTTATTCTAGACCCATCTCCTCGTATACTCATTTCTGTGTCCCGGAAAGCACGTTAAGCCATTGGTCCCGACTGCCATTCGTGGATCTTTGACAGTCGTTACGGGTCATCAGAAGGTATCGTATTACCTAGTTAGGGTTGTTGAGGTCAGATAGGCAATCGCTCCATGTAAAATACTGGTACTAAGCTGCATCGGGTTAGACTGGAAGCCGACCCCTACCTAGTTTGGAAAAAGCTAGGCATATGATGATGATCCCCTCGTATACACGTTTACCACGTGTTACGAGAGGGTATCACACGAATACACCGGCCTAAAAAAAATAACACACACACAAAACATTTTTCGTAAAACGAATAATTAAAAAACTTCACTACTACAAACGGAACTGTGTCCTACATTTTTAATTAATGTTTCCTTCAACCCTTTGTTCAGAAGTACATTTATTTACATGCTTATTAAGAAATTTTATGTACAAAATACAATCAAACACAAAAAGTACTAAAGTATCATATACAAGTAAACAAATAAAAAAAAATGGATGATCTCATTGGGCATCAAAAAATTCGTCCACATTGCTGTCAGTAGAAAAGTGTTTTCTTTTGAATGTTCATAAGTCGACGTCGAGGCTTTATTTGTAAAACATTGGTAACAATAGGTGTTTCAAATAAAGTTATAGTATACTATGTAGTTTCATTGAGTATTTCTTAGTTTTTTTTACTCAAAAGGTGGTCTTTCTCCATAGAAACGCTCTCGCCTGTTTTCTTTCTGGTTATGACTTAAAGCAATGATTTTTTTTACAGAATAATAAATAGTAACTACTCGTATGTCCCTGTAGTTTCATAGTCTTTGGCATAAGATATGACTAAAGATAACATGTTTTCTAAACCCAGGGTGAATAATAGATTAAAATAATCTGTGCTTAACCTGTGACTACCAGCTGTAACTGCAATACCGGCTAGTAAGTCACGTTCGAACACGGGACGTGCCTTACGGTCATTGCATTACACCCGTCACTCAAGACGCGCTCACATAGATTAGAAAGGACAATAGCTGGTGTGACCGTCATTCAGATTTGAATAGAGGACATCTCTATGAACAAGAGATGAATGACAGTCCAGCTCTAATGCGTCCTTCACACTTGATACAGCTTGATTTACAATTAAAGTAAAGCACAAAACCGGTTGAAGTGGAGGTGCTTGGAGGAGGCCTTTGTCCAGTAGTGGACGTCTTTCGGCTGAAATGATGATGATGATGATGAAAGCCCCCTAAACCTTTTTATCTAAACTAATATTGTAAACGTTGAAGCAGCAATATACAAAAGTCACCACTCAGTGGATCCCAAATGGCAGGAGACATAGATATATCTAGTACATAATGCTGCAGGAAATGACTGCGCTGCAGGCCCAGAAAGAGATGGCGAGATGAGGTGGACTCCTTTTAAATGGATTGGCAAGGAAAGAGGGAAGGGAGGCTTTTGCCCTGCAGTGGGACAACACAGGCGCAAATAAAGTTGCTGGCAATGGCTAGTAGGTACCTACATAAAAAGTTCCTCAAGGAAGAGTTCTGGCCGAAGGGGGTTGTGTACCGCCGGTTTCGTGGCCGGCTACATGACACCAGTCAGCGAAACACGACGCAGACACTTCGTGTTTAGTTAGTTTTTTAGTGTAATTATAATGTTGTATGTATTTATAGTATTGTTAAGTTATATTAATATTGTATTGTATGTGTTTTATATGGGCCTTGATGCCTGAAATAAATGGATAAATAAATAAAAAGGTAACGGTTTACAGATTCGTATGTAATTTAATGCTAATTCAGTGAATTTGGATGAAATTTAGCACCCAGATAGTTTATAACCAGGATTAACACATAGGATACCTTTTATCCCGATATTCCCACGGGATCGAAACTTATGCGGGTGAAACCGCGAGATGCTGCTAGTATTTTATAAAATATATTTATGTAATTTATTTATATATATATATTTATTTAGGTATTTATTTATTTAAACTTTTCGCACAAAAAAGCATTCTCTACTAGTCAACCAAGGATGGTAAGGAGATTAGAAGGCATGTCTTTTCAAAAATAAAATTCATTTATGAGCAAGATGAAAGAGAAATAATATTTTTAAAATATTCTCTACTAGCTTTTGCCCGCGACTTCGTCCGCGTATATGTCGGTTATCGCGGACGCAGACGAAGTCGAAGTCGAATAAAAAGTAGCCTATGTCCTTTGTTGGGGTTCACACTTACCCTGTACACACGGCTACACATCAAGCTATACATAACCAGTATAAGCTGACTTCTGATTGTACGACAAGCCTATACAATGCGAGTTCAGCGAAAACTGGAAATGTATAGCTTGATGTGTAGCCGTGTGTACCAAATTTCACACAAATCGGTTCAGTAGTTTAGGCGTGAAGAAAAGACAGACAGACAGACAGACAGAGTTACTTTCGCATTTATAATATTAGTTAGGATTGTACACCGATCGCGATGGTTCAGGAGAACTATCTGTTGTTTTTATTTTTTAGTTGCCGCACTGAGAGTGTGGCACTCTTTCTTAGAATTTAAAAATAAAATTGGGTAATTCTATAGAATAGCCCTTTTATCTTAAATAAAATTCCTGACTGTCACTGAAGTCCTGACTGGCTGATGTATCAAAGCACAGCCTAAACCACTGGTCCTAGAGACATGGAATTTGGAGGGTGTGTTCTTTATGAAGAGTAGGTATTCACTAAGAAAGGGTTTTTCAAAATTCCACTCCTAAGAGGGTGAACGGGGGAGGGTGAAATTTCACGCGGATGAAGTCGCGGGCAGAAGCTAGTTTTGACATAAAATAACAACATTTGTATTGCCCAAAGGGGCAACATTGAATTAAACACTCATTTCCTATTTTATAATGATATACGAATTAAATATTCCATAATTAAACTAGAATGTGCCCCGGGACCGTGGGGTGCCATTTTTGGGCCTAGATGGCACCCAACGGTCCCGCGGCCATTTGTACCCCATCGTTTTTAATAGAAACAACAGGACGGTAGCGTGACCGAGTAATATAAAATGAAAATGTGGGTAGGTCGGTCCAAGGGTTCTACATTATTAATATTAAACAGGCAGGATCATTTTTCATCATAAAAGAAGTCCTCGTGAAAAAAATATCCTAGTGTGAAAAAAAATTAAGGCTACGTACGCACTCACAGGTATCGCTTAGCGCCTAGAGCCTAGCGAGCCAGCTTGCGAGTAGCGAAGTAGTTAAACGAACGCTCTAAAATAGTGGTACTCAGGTACATCCGATTAGACTGGAAGCTGACCCCAATATGTTGGGAAAAGGCTAGGCAGATGATGAATCGTTTACAAATATTCTTGAGTGAAATTGATTACCATATTATGAATATAGGCCATTATTGGCGCTATTTCAAATAGCCAGGGCGAATCAGTGAAAATTTAAACTGGTCAGCTATTCTGATATTCTAAGCTTTATATTTGGGTAATATATGTATATAGATTCTACACCATTTTCTAACACACGCGGTTATGCTATTTATCTAATTGAATAGATACTGTTTTTATATTTTTTTTGTGTAAAAACCCGAAATTCTAAAGAGTTGAAAGGTGAGTGAACGATACTTAAAAAAAAAAACATTATTTCTACCGCAGCTTGATCATTTTATAAAAAGAAGAAAAAAGAAAGAATGAAAAATGGATAATTTGCAGATCACAAAAAAAAAATATACTAGGTAATCCATATATAATATATAATATACCCAGTATTTAAAAGAAAATTAATCAACACATTTATATTAAACAGTAAACAGGTAGGATCGCATTTGATGTACAGACGCCAGCACATCAAGCTACCCGAAACTGTCAAATTTCCCCAATCAACTTTGAACCTTATTCTTAAGCGATAAAGTTGAAAATCTATTAAAGAAATTTGACAGATTGTAGTAGGTTGATGTGCTGGCGTCTGTACGATGATCAATAATAATGCCGACAAACGAACCGCCACAGCGCCGCGCCGTCGTCGTCGAGCCGTCCACACTTGTCACTCATGACCCAACTCGATGAACTAATTAATTACCATAATATTGGTATAGCGCGTTTGAGTATGTAGTATATTATTATAATATAGAGAGCAGTAGTGGCCTAGTAACGGTCACGACTTACGAGTTATATTTTGTATATACTTTATTGTGCACCAGAAAATACACATCTGCCTAGCCTTTTCTCAACTATGTTAGGGTCGGCTTCCAGTCTAACCGGATTATTTTACATGGAGCGACTGCCTATCTGACCTCTACAACCCAGTTTCTAGGTAATACGATACCCCTTGGAAAGACTGGTTGTCAGACTTTCGGGCTTCCGACGACCCGTAACGACTGTCAAAGATCCACGTATCACAGCTCAGTTTCAGTAACTGAGTTGTGGAGGTCAGGTAGGCAGTCGCTCCATGTAAAATACTGGTATTCAGGTGCATCCGGTTAAACTACCGACCGATAGAGAGACCCATTTCTGTTTATTTCTTATTACGCTTTCCTTAATTTGTCCACGTTTGCTCGGCTAATTTCGAACTCATCTGAGCTCCGTCGAGCATTGAACTTAGTCATAATCTCACGAAGTTGCGAAAGTTGCTACAAAAACTTTATGTTTCTAAATACATTATAGTATACTAGCTTCTGCGTGCGACTTCGTCCGCTTGAAATTTCTTGTTCCCCGACCCACTCCGTCGCATCGCATCGCGTGCCTGCGCTTACACTTCGTTTTCGCTTAGCGTTTTCACCGACTTGTTTCTTTTTGGTTGACTTCTAATGGTCATAGCGTGATGTTAAATAGCCTATACCCTTCCTCAAGCTAGTTATTGAGCTATCAAATGCAAAAAAAAAAACATATCCGACTGGTAGTTCCGTAGATTATCGCGTTCAAAGAAACAAACTCTTAAATTTTATTATGAGATGGAATGGATTAAATGAATTAAAACTGATTATGCAACCTTTGAAGGAAAATCGTGAAGAAACCGGCATCTCCTAGAACCAAAAATTCGAAGGCATGTGACATCTGCCAACCCGCACAGGGCCCGCGTGGTGGATAACGGCCCATTCCCTCTCACAGACAGGAGACCTGTGTCCCAGCAGTGGGAACATTATAGGCTGATTATGTATGCAAACCAAAAAAAAAACGTAAATTAAAGAATCATCAGTAAATAGAACTATGAATTATACGCTCTATTTTTAACATTCTCGGCTCAATTTTCAGTAGATATTTTTTTCCGCCACCTCTATTGACATCAATTTGCCGAACACACCAAGCCATGTAAATCCACACAATTATGTATGAGACCTATTTGTGTGTGAAAGCGGATCGGAACCGCGCTGTCGAAGCCGTATGTGATGATAAGCCTGGGAGTATGCATTATGTATTAGATCGACTGTATTTTTGTATATGGTTAGGGAAACTATGGAGGGTGGCACATTTGGGGCGAATTTTAAGTAAGCGAATGTATTTTTTGGACTGTTGGCTCAGAATTTTTGGTCATTTAATGAAACTGCAATAGGTAGTGTCTGAAGTGTCAAAATTACAGCCATTATGTAATAGACGCCTGTACATCAAGCTACTACAATCTGTCAAGTTTCATTAATAGATTTTCAACTTTATCGCTACAGTATAAGGTTCAAAGTTGATTGGGAAAATTTGACAGTTTCAGGTAGCTTGGATTTAGTTTTTGTTTTTTTTAATTCGGTTATTAAAAAAGAAATTATTAGCTGTTCCATACATATTGACCGTTTAAGTCTATAATGACGTGCTAAATTCATGGTTACAGTTTGTGCGATGTCCCTGCCACCCTGTATTAGAAAAGTCTGTTGGACAATATTTTGGGGATCAACACTTCATGTGTGAGAGCTGGCTCGTTCTTTGGCAAAAGAATTAGTATTGCCATTCAACGTGGAAATGCTGCCAGTCTTCTGGGCACGTTTCCGGATGACAGCGATGCGGACGAGTACTTTAACGCCTCTTTTTTTTTATGGATGGGCAATCATATAATGACTCCTCCCGCTCTAGGTGGAGCGGAAGGGAGTGTCAGGCTCTTACTGACTAAAACCCACCCGTGTTCTTTCCTTAGCCCTTTATGTTCCGGGCAGCGGTAACCCTAAAGTGTCTTTTGTTTTCGTGTTTGTTTGTATGGTTAGTCATTTTATATAGTACCTACCTAGTGTAAGAGTATAGTATCTGTAGTCCTCAAAAGGTTGGGCAGAAGTATATAAACTGAAGGCCAATTCTTGTAATTTAAAACGTTCAAAATCTAGTGCAGTCTCATCTCGGCGACAAACATATGTCAAAAACTTGTCAAAATGTAGGTCAATTAGAGGTATTTTTGACAGATTGAGACTGAGATCAGACTGTGAACGTTCTTAAAATTACGAGAATTGCCCCTCTGACCGTGAACGTTCTTAAAATTACGAAAATTGCCCCTCAGGTAACAAACATTTCTTTTCAAAAATACATTGCGAAAAACTCAATTCTGAAAGCGGGCATAAATTAGCAAGACGGTTATTTTTAAAAGCTTTCATTTAGAACTTTACGCTAACACTTTGTTAAAAAACTTTTTGTTTCAACCGTTTTTTACTTTTGCGCCTCCTTAAATTTTTAATGGAGTTGTAACGGATGTCCAATATAAAAACTAGGCGAATACCCATTAATATGGTGGTGATGTAACACGAACATGGCCGACGCGCTGCAGAATTGCTCACCAGAATCCTAAAGATGTTACTGGTATGCTGAGAGCGTTGTAGGCCCGCTGGATGTAGTTGAACTATAGAATAGAATAGAATAGAATTCTCTTTATTCGAGTATCCAAGACTCAAAAGCTGTTAGTAAAACTTATGACTACGTTAGTAAACACTGAAATATACAACCAACACAACAAATAATGGTGGATCATTGCTGCAACAACCCACGAGTAATTGCACAGCAGCGACCCACATAAACACAGTCCAGGCGACTGGCAATCATGCTTAGGATACTGTTGGTGCTGCCCCACACCCTGCGCACCAGGGAAGCGCACCTTTTACGCATTGTTGTGTAAAAACAATCTACATGCGCATCCGCGAACATCCCCGACGCACTACAGAAGCGGGGCAGCCCCACCAGCATCCTAAACGCGTTATTATACTGAACGCGGAGAGCACTGTACGATCTTTGCGTACACCTAGCCCACAGCGCTGGCGTTAAGGGAACTACATGACCTAAAGCCCGGTCACTGTCAGACTGCATAGAAAAGAAAGAGAAGCGTGATTACACAACGCTGGTAATTTATTGCAAAATATGAAGCAATTATCTATGTACAAAAAAATCTATTGTTGGGACTAAAAAATTAAAACACTAGTGCTTTATTATGTTGCTTGTAGAATAATCTGACAAAACACACTATCTACCTAGCATATATATTCTGAATGATGATATCATACTTTTTTTGATTTTGTTTACTGTAGTCGATCATATACTATTAGGCATTATAAAACTTGCGTTTTTTGCGTTTAGGTCATGTAATCCCCTTAAACTTTTGGCAGTAGGCTCTAAACTGTCCAGTGGAGTCGGATTAAACTATGAATCACTAAGAAATCGTCTAGAAAGTAACAAAGCTGTAAAACGATTTTCTGTGAAATATAGTTTGTCCCTTCTACAGGGTTATTATAAATTGGCTAGCGAAACTCCGCAAACATGATGGGTATCGATATAGACATAATAAAACAAAAAATAAATTGATTTAATGATTTTTTGTGGGGTCATGTTACGCAGTCTGTGTAGTCAATAAATTGTTTGACCCTGTATATTTTGATTACCCAAAGATCAATTTATTTCTACATTCAATTTAATTTTATTCGTTTACTTTTCCACCTTCGCTAAGATGGCCACAGTTATATCCCTAGTACACAAACTACCTCCCAAACTTCAGTAGTACCCATTCTTACAGAACCATTAACAGTCTCTCAGTAATTCGCAAATTACCACAGGATATATATTGCAAGGGTGTACTCTCGATCGATGACTGGCGGCAGAACGTGAAGATGCGCCAAAGTTCGGTTTATTAGTTACAGGGATGGTGTTATGTCGAAGAGAAGCACGAATAAAAAAACTATGAAGGTTTTTGAAAGGCTCTTTATTGCGTTGTAGTATTTTCAAGTCGATTTTAGATAATGGTTGTTGCTAAAAACTAATGGGGGATTTATTTATATATTATATAATATAGTCATGCGGCTTGTCGCCAACTAAATCGCCTCGCAAGCTGAATCGCCACCCCATTTACACAGGTCGATAAAAATCGCAGGTGACCTAGTTCATTTTGCATCAAAATGTCGACGTTTATCGCGTGCGATTGAACATTTTCACTGTCAACAAAAGTCAAAAGCTACTCTACTTTGGAACTTGTGATTTTAGTCACCTGCGGCCTAGCTGAATTGCTATTTAGGCAGTCGCTTTTCGCAGTGCGGCAAAAATCGTGTCGCTATAGTCAACTACCCACACGACCTTGAGTTGTGACTGAAAAACTAAAAAATATATATTACACAATTTTCGACATTCTTTTTTTTTTGTTGAATATGATGTTGGTTTATTTATCAGATTGGTGGTTAATATTTTGAAGAACCAACAGCTGGTCGTTACTAGTCAAAATGCAGAAGTTATGTTACTTTTGCAAACAATATACAAAACACGTTGACTGCCAGACAACAGACACAATAGAAAATCTATTGTTCGCGGTCACCATTGGCCGCGTTGGCAGTCAATGCTTTAAGGCCGTTGCTGACAGAATGTAGGCTACCAAGACCGACTAGTGGTGTTTTGAAATATGCAAGAGAAGAAAGGCATGAGTTTATGTTTGTGTATATGTATGGCATTTTTTATTGCATTCCTTTTTTGTATCACCATTTTTTTTCTTAAGAAACATTGGGTCTGCAATAAAAATGTTTTTTATTCATTTATTAGGCACCTCTGGACAGAAAGAGGTGGAAAGAGGGTAGGGAGGCCTTTGCTCAGCAGTGGGACAATAAGGGCAAAAAAAAAAACAGTGGCACTCCGGGAGTGCCGACAGAAGTGAAAACAAAACACAAACAGAATACTTTGCTATCACTCACCGACATATCGGATATACATTACAACCGAGTACATCCCGAGGACAGCCGAACACGTCCGTAGCGGTGTCGGTTACGGTAACAGTGGCGTGAATTCAATGGTTTTTTCCCATCTCAAAAAAATGCCCAACGCGCCTAAAGAAGTTTTCACTTCAAAAAATAGAAATGTCTTCTAATATCAACCATATTTGCTTTAATATTATTATTGTCATAGTTTATTAGTTCTATGCCAAGGCAAATACATTAACTTCATAATAGCTCTGTAAGAAGTAGCATACTTACTCATACCTATACAAACACGTGTAACCTGCGAAATTCAAAACCCTTCCATTTGACTTCACCGTGACCAAGCAGATGGGGAGCCATGACTAGGCGATGTGAACAAAACCAGCAAGGTGACTTATATTCTTTGTAATAGAATACAAAAGGCACGCTACACATACACGTCTACCATCACGCTTGTGTACATAGAATGGGTAGGCAGAGATGCATACAATATCCACATTCTTTCAGAAGTTTAAGTCTTTTGTAATAGGGAACGGGCTTTATATATTGGAATTTTTGGCTTTTGATCGCGGTTTTGCCCCCGTAGATATATCCTAAAACAATTCCACGGGAACGTAGGTAATGACGGGAAAAAACCCTACTGTTATTTGAAAACGTTGTAAAAGCCAGTTATTTTTGAAAGAGTAACCGTGGAGTTTCTGGCCGGCTCTCCTCCATAGGAAACGACCAATTGGAACCGTGTACCTAGCTTCTGACGTTTCATGAGTTCCCATGTAGGTTTATGTGAAATAAAATATTATACATTTTGACGAGTTATACGAACATAAATGTAGGGGACAGCTGATTTTTTTTCGCGATTTTAAGTTTAGTCCCATGGTTAAACTAGTTCATAATGATGAGTACAATGACCTCTTAAGAGGTTGTTGGTGCTATTCCAATAACCTTGTAGAAGACAGTTACCTGTGTGCCAAATTTCATCAAAATTCGTTCAGCCGTTAAGGCGTGACAATTTGACAGACAGAGTTACTTTCATTTTAATAAAATTAGTATGGATGGTGTCTTTTCAACACAATACAAACCAGAGGAAACAACAGTAATATCTTAAACAGTAATATCTTAACTTAACTTTACTTTCTTTTATCTTACTTACTTTTTACTTACTTTATCACTTATCCATCCAAAGGTTGTCTTTAAAAGATCGCTTTTAGCGATAAGACCGCCCATTGTGTCACCCATTGTAAAATTTCTATATTTATGTCTGTAATTTATATGGTGTACATAATAAAGAGTATTCTATTCTATTCTATTCTTAAGCACACTTGCGCAGCTTGGCCAAAGCTGCGTAAATGTGTTCTATCTTAAAGGTAAGTTCTAGGGTATTTTTATACAAGCTCATGGAAGGTCGTTAGCCTTTACGACAATCGGCTATAGCCTGTGTGTCGACAATCTCTGCTTGGTCAGGTTATTCCGTTTATTAGGATTCATGGCTTTTACTTAGATTGAGTCATGCAAGATGGTGGCATCGATTTAAAATTAACCCTTCGTAGTTCGAACGTGGATCCACGTGAGATACAATGGCTTTGTAATTGTTTCTGTAATTTCGGCATTCAACCGGTTGACGCTCGATTTTTGAAAGACAAAGTTTTTAATAATTTATTCTGTTTTTAAATCCGTACAAATATTTTAATTGCGAAAGTAAGTCTGTTTGTCTGTTAAATTTGACAGATGGGAGCCTAAGACTAAGCACGCACGGCGATGCGATTTTTTAAATCGAAATCAAATCGCAAACGCAAATAATTTTTCAAGCGAATTCTAAAGCAATGTTTTAACGCAGTGCGCCTACTCTAGTGTATTGGTATTATTCACATATTGGCGATTATTTATCTCAAGTATTAAATTTCGTGGTGCGCGCTTAGCCTTAGACCTGGAGAAGGACATAAGCTACTTTAACACACAGACGACGTTACATAAAAAAAAATTGCATTTTATTACTATACGTGTTGTAATAATAATTGATTTATCTAGACATACATACGAAATGCTACTAAGGAATCCTGTACCGCTGAACAAACTACTAAAGCTCGGTTCCTATTAACAGAAACGAATCGTTTTGCTTACCAATGGTGGCATTTTTATGGTCAAATTTTATCTGTGTCAGTTACTTCCACATGGGAAGGTCTATGCAAAGCCATAAGGTCTTAGCTTCATTATTGGTAAAGATACAAGAGGAAATTATAGGAATTGGCAATAAGTTAACGCTATCACAACACAATGTTACTTCATTTTCCCAGTATCATAACATAAACAGCCTATAATGTTCCCACTGCTGGGACACAGGCCTCCTCTCTGTGAGAGGGAGTGGGCCGTAATCTACCACGCGGGCCCAGTGCTTGTTGGTAGATGTCACATGTCTTCGAATTATTTGTTCTATGACATGCCGGTTTCCTGACGATGTTTTCCTTCACCGTATCATACCATTTATAATATTATACAACAATATAAATCAATGCTCCCAGACTAATCCACCACTACCTAAACAATCACACGAAAAAAAACAAAACCCATTCACCCGGAGTCACCTCTCGCATAACGCGATCCATTTCTCGGTAATAATAAAGAAGGGGCCAATCCGACTTAGATTTATATTGCTGTGCCTTTTTGTGGCCCTCACGATGTTTGTTATCCAATAAGAGGGTAGGTTTCACTAATATTGGGAAGTTGTAATGTGGATGGTCCGTGGTATTGTTTGAAGGGAAAAAGAGATTGAATACCAGTAGCAAAGGAAAAGTTTTCAAGAGATTAGCTGAATAGCTTGTTCTGAAAAGTTAGGAAAAACTTGTAGATAATCCTAACTAATATTATAAATGCGAAAGTAAGCTTGTCGATTTATTATTTTTTACCTTTTCACGCCTAAACCACTGAACCGATCATCCTGTTGTCAAGTGTATAGAAACTGACATAGGGTACCTTTCATCCCAAAAAAAAGTGCTGTTCCCAAGGGAAACAACAATAACGTTATTAAGATAACAGATGGCGCCACGTGTCTATTGAACTTTGTCACATTATTTAATTCTGAGGCGGTACGAAGTTCGCCGGGTCAGCTAGTAATATAATAATTGTCATTATACACTATTAAACTGAAACCTTGTGGTAACAGGTCCCAGTGGTCGTAGGGTCGAATCGAGACAGGCGTTTTTCTTTGTGTAAAATATTTCATCACCATTGCTCTCAAAACGGTGAAGGAAAACATCGTGAGGAAACCGGCATGTTCTAGAACCAAAAATTCGGAGACGTGTGACATCTACCAACCCGCACTGGGCCCGCGTGGTTGATAACGGCCGACGCTCTCTCTCAGAGTGGAGGCCTGTATCCCAGCAGTGGGAACATTATAGGCTGATTATGCATGATAATCAAACTGAAGCCAATTCAGCAAATGATTTTGGACGCTAGCGTAGAAATATTTCGTCAGTTATCATAAAAAAATCTGGTGTTTTATAGAAAAGTGCAATCCATACTATCCATACTAATATTATAAATTCAAAAGTAACTCTGTTTGTCTGTCTGTCTGTCTGTATGTTACCTTTTCACGTCTAAACCACTGAACCGATTAAGATGAAATTTGGTATAGAGATAGTTTGAGTACCAGGAAAGGATATAGGATAGTTTTTATCCCGATATTCCCACGGGATCGAAACTTATGCGGGTGAAACCGCGGGGCGCAGCTAGTATTAAATAACCGACGATAAATTTCTACGCGGGAAGGTCTTGAAACATGTGCTGAAACCAAAAATAAATAATTTCCATAGATAAACACATTGTAAGCACGAATCATTTTCTGTAGGTACATACATTCGTGTTTTTCCAACAGGGAAAATTGCTTATTCAAGTGTCAAATATTGTAATGAACGCTTCACAAGACAGTTTGGCTTGTCGTCCACCAATGAGGTTGCAAAAAAAGTCTGTCATCGGATTTTACACTTTTTTATTTGTTTTTATCTGATGTATGTCTCTGGTGTATTGTGTGTCTTTTTTAGTCTGTGCTAAATAAATGTATTTTTTTTCTTTTAATTATATTGCATATTTTTTTCTTTGTCCGTACATTTGTTTTTCGAAGTCAAATCATTTATTTCAAATAGGCCCATAAGAGGCACTTTTGAACGTAAAAAAATACTAAAAATAGAGTTGATTCTAGTTGCCCCTTCTAAAATGTAGTGTATGGAGAAGAATGGTTAAGAAACTGTGATACAAAATCAGAGGTAATAATATGTAATTATGTAACTGTGAATAGACTAGTTTAATTCTATTAATATCACTTCGAAATTCAAACGGATATCGAGGTATGAAACCGCGATGTTTTACTATTAAAACAAATGAGTTGCGTGATTTCGGTTTAGACCAAACGAGTGAATGTACTTTCTATGTACCTACTTTATCAAATTATTTTAGTGTAAACAAAGTGCATTCTTTCGTTGGACGTCTATCCATACTAAAATCATCATCTGCCTAGCCTTTTCCCAACTATGTTGGGGTCGGCTTCCAGTCTAACCGGATGCAGCTGAATACCAGTATTTTACATGGAGCGACTGCCTATCTGACCTCCACAACCCAGTTACTGGGTAATACGATACCCCTTGGTAAGACTGGTTGTCAGACTTTCGGGCTTCTGACTACCCGTAACGACTGTCAAAGATCCACGAATGACAGCCGGGACCAACGGCTTAACGTGCTTTCCGAGGCATGGAGGGGTCTCAGTATGTAAAGATGGTCACCAATCCACAGACCAACCGCGGCAAGCGTAGCTTAACCTGATCGATCGACCTGTGCGGCTGTTATTATTTAGCCACGGACCCCTCTATCCATACTAAAATACAGGGTATAATTTTAATCACCGTTTTCCTCTTAAGGGGTCATTGTACTCATCATTATGATCAACTTTTACTATGAGACCAAACCTGAAATCGTAAAAAAAAAATCAGCTGTTCCCTACATTTATGTTCGCATACCTCGTCAAAATGTAGGGAACAGCTGATTTTTTTTTACGATTTCAGGTTTTGTCCCATGTTGTTCATAATGATGAGTACAATTCTGTAAGAGGAAAACGGTGATTAAAATTACATCCTGTATTAAGAAAATTTGATCTTGTCCTTACAGTATCGTCCATCTTACTAGCTTCGCGTACAGCAACGCTAAACTGTACCAACATTATCCGACATCGTTTTATAGCTTGGCTTCGCTTCACTACTAGTGGAAATCATGCCTAACGCCCTGTCAACGTATCTTTTACGAATACAAATATTGTGATTTTATTAGAGAAATCCGAAAGTGATTTTTTGTCACCCTTATCATAATAACATGCCAATCTGTATGACAGTTGACTGTGGGCGCTAGGAGTTCAAAAGTATGTTAACCTTTACCTTCCTCACGATTTTTCAGTCATTTTTATTTCGATAGGTAGGATCCTTTTCCACTTTGTAGTTTTGAAGGTTAGATAAAGGTGAATAATGTGTTTATAGAAGGTCCGAACAAATGGCAGAGACTAGCAGGTCTATGAAAGTAATTGAGTCTTCAAGTCGAGGCGAATGTGTTTGGAACGATGTTCTTTAACGCAGATTGCAGTAGAAATAAACTGGTAGAAATCGTCACGTAACGAAAAAGCGAAATACCCCCCATGCGAATTTCTCTCTGTTCTTTTCAAAGAGAGAAAAAGGCAGATTTCATGGTTTTTGAGGGTGCTAAAGCCAATATTGAGGTCAACATAAAAATCCAAGATGCCGCCGCCGAAAATTTTTACAATTTTTATCATTGGTATCGGTTTTATGGTTTTCGAAGGTGCTAAAGCCAATTGTGAGATCAAAATGAAAATCCAAAATGGCGACAACTTCATCGGAGCTTCTGAAAACTTATACTAGATGGCTCTGTATTGAAAACGCGTGTAAAACATTTCTCTCTCTCTGTCCCTTTCTATTATAATACGAGTGTGTGTGCGTGCGAGTATCGCGTAACTGTGTTTCTGACGGGGGTCCCCCGACCGCACACGTTTTTAGGGTTCCATACCTCAAAAGGAAAAACGGAACCCTTATAAGATCACTTCTTTGTCCGTCTGTCTGTCCGTCGGTCATGACCATTTTTCTCTTTTGTGTATTGTAGAACATCACCATATTTAGACTCCAAGGTGATGTCGTCTATGACTCTCCACCTAAACAGGTTTTCCTCCTAGTCTGTTTAAAGACTTCACGGTTATCCAAGGCAAGTCATGTCCAGGTAAGAGATCTTCAGCGGGTGGAACGAATGGTTTGGGTAAGGAAGCACTATCTCGCTAGACTCCCTTCAGTCTTTCTTTCGATCGTTCGCCACTGAGTAGGACGAATCTCATTAAAATACTGTTTTGGCTTTTCAGCCTTTGTGGCACAAAAAGCATTCGCAAATCCTACCAACTTTAAATTAATTAACAAAAAAAAAACAGTTGACACAGCTTAAAACAACATCTGTCACCATTTCCCGCATACGAAAAACAATTGAACGCGGCAGTATAAATAATAAATCCCATTCAAACAGAAATATTGTTCCAAACTGCTGAAAATACTTTTGGAACTAAAATAAAGTGCTTTAAAACATAAAATGCAGTACTTTAAAAGTTAAAATTGAGTGGATTGCGCCTCTATACTTCGCGACGAAGTAGCCATTCAAAAGTGGGTACTTCAAAACTTTAGCATTCTTGAAATAAGATTATTTATGAAGGAATTTTCGAGAAAGAAGTTGCAAGCGACTTTTGACAACCTTGGAGGTCTTACCACAGTGTGAAAAAATCAGTAAGTACTAAATTTTCAGTCTTCTATTTATAATAACGGTAAATCATAAATTATTTTAGTTCTGTTGTAAATAGGTTTATAGAGGGATGAAGAACAGTATGTAACAATCACTCATAATAATCAGCCTATAATATTCCCACTGCTGAAGCATAGGCCTTCTCATTCTGTGAGAGGACGTGGGCCATAATCCACCACACGGGCCGTAGATGTCACATGTCTTTGAATTTTTGGTTCTAGGACATGCCGGTTTCCTCACGATATTTTCCTTTGCCGTTTTGAGAGCAGTGGTGATGATACAATTTAAAATCTAACTTCTAAGTCAACGCAATCAAAAGATACGGGCGATTATGTTCCGAAATCAAAACCTATAGGGTACTTCCCGTTGACCTAGAATCATGTTGGCAATAAGCAATGTCATGTAGCTCAAGTAAAGGAATAAATCCGGAAACTAGTACATAAAAAAATAAACCTATTTACGTACGAAGCCTTCGGTGCGCGAGTCCAACTCGCACTTGACCGGTTTTTGTATTCACCGATGGTAAGACTAAATTGTCTAGTTCTACTTTCGTTAGAAAAAACACAATGTTTTTCTGTCGCACAAATATTGATTATGACAGTGGAACATAAATGGGTCACGTCTTAAATCCCCAAATGGATAGACATTGGTGTCGATTCTCTTGTCACAAATGCCTCTAAACTAGACTAAAAATCACTAAAATTTAGTTTATTCCTGTCAAACGACGATTTCCTATTCTGAAATTGACTAAAGTGACACAACTTAACTATATTTTAGTTTGACAGCACTAAGATGGCACTGAGTTATTTAATCTATTGAACATGGCAATTTTGCTATTCTGAATTACACGTTTTTCACCTAAAATTTAGATTGTTTAACTAAATCTGACTATTTTTAATCGCGATTAAAAAGGTGTGGAATAAAATTAGTTGTCGTTGAAGAAAAAAATGAACAGAAAGTCACACCAACACCTCGACTTCAGATGCAAAAACAGTACAGTATTTTTTTTTTTCTTTTGCTTATATCTCGAAAATGGTGTGTCCTATCGCAAAAATAATGAAAATTTCGACCCCCTTTATAAAACCCATAAACCCCCCTAAAACTCAACATGTAGGTAATAATTTTTCATATTTTCTATACAAAAAGTGAAAAATTCCTTAAAAAACACGCCAAGGCTGCCCCCTGCACGCCTGCGGCTCTAAAAAAAAATCACGGGTAGGGCAAACAAGTACCACGTGTCGACGAGTCGCAATTGTCAAATTCGATTTTAGTTGTGTCAAAATTATTTTTAAATTTAGAGAATTTTTCATGCAGAATAGCTGTAAGATTCTCATAGCAAAAAGTAAGGAATTTTAGTGATAGTTTAGTTAGTTTAGTTCGGTGTACAAGAGAATCGGCACCATTGAGTCTTATATATTAGGGACAGCCTATTACCATTTATCGGTCATAATTCTGGGCACAGACTAGTCCAGAAACTCGATCCCTTTTAAAAATAGCTTGTCTATTTTAATTTAATATTCTCACTGCATAGTGCCATACTGTGTCCTTTTAAATTATGCATCCGAGCCAGCCGTTGAATAGCAGTCCCTTAATTTTACGTACCATTTATTTTTAAATACTATATTGCTTGTTCATTGACACGCCAACGCGATTTACGAAAGTAATTTTATCATTTTATAAACAAACTAGCTGCGCCCCGCGGTTTCACCCGCATATGTGTCGATCCCGTGGGAATATCGGGATAAAAACTATCCTATGTCCTTCCCCGGGATGCAATCTATCTCTCTGCCAAATTTTATCGAAATCCGTTCTGTGTTTTAGGCGTGAAAAGGTAACATACAGACAGACAGACAGAGTTACTTTCGAATTTATAATATGAGTATAAGTATATAGTACGGATGCTTTTGTCAGTTAAGTCGACGTAATAAATTTTACCCTTGGTAATATGTCACAGTGTAACAATATCAGTAGGTTCAGGGGCAATCGTAAACATCGAATCACATCTTTCTGTCGTCGTCTGTCATTTCTGACGTTATCAATGAAACATCTTTCGGTATAACTGTCTCGAGAGGCGTCCTTTCGGAACTGATGAATGTTACTAACTGAAAAATATATTTGTTTTTACTGGATTTCGCCGTAAAAGCTTTTCTTGTGTACGAATTGTGATTTATCAGACTACGTGTAAACACGCGATGAAAAGAGCTCATTTGGGAAAGTTCCATCAGAAAGCGATATTGCCAGTAAAAGCATACTGGCACTTGGCACTTTTTTTAATTAAGGAGTTTGATGGTGTAACAGGTCATTCAGTTTCATCTGGTAATATCAATTAAAAAGAACATACCTATCAATTTAACACTGCGCCATTCTATTGAAGTTATACAGGGTGGGCAAAAAATCGTGGATCAAACGAAACAGGGCGATAGTTGAGGTTACTAACAGTAAAAAAAAAAAAATTAAAAAAGAAAAGTATCATCACTACAACAGTGCTTTTATGACAGAGAGTACCATGAATTATCAGTATTGGCACTTTTTCAAATCTCTTAAGGCTCAAAAAAAAATATTTGTAACTTTAGAACCTTACTGTAAACACTCAAATTGTCATAACTTTTAAGGAGATCAAGTTAGGGCTCTCGCACAAACATATTTTTTGCTACAAATAACCCCAACTATCGCCCTGTTTCGTTTGATCCACGATTTTTTGCCCAACCTGTATAGACCTCTGGCTTGTAAAATTATCTACATTTTTCGTGAATGACTATCACCCTGTTTCTGAGTAAGTTACTCAAGTCACTGCGATAATGGGGACACTTCACGTGACCAGAGGGCTAGGTCGTTCTTTGACCAAAGAATTAGCATTGCTATTCAACGTGGCAATGCTGTCAGTCTTCTGGGCACGTTTCCGGATGACAGCGATGCGGACGATTACTTCGATGTCCTTTGTTTTTGGATTTATTTGTATAGTTTCCGGATGACAGCGATGCGGACGATTACTTCGATGTCCTTTGTTTTTGTATTTATTTGTATAGTAAGTTAGTTAGTCATTTAATTTAATAAAATATCTGCGATAAGAATAATGAAATTATTTGTTCTGTAATTGGATATCGGAATCACTTCTACCACGACATACTATAACTACTACACTATGGGCTTACGCGCACCCACCCTCACACGCACATACACTACCAGACACACATACACACACACACCTTTGCACATACACTACCAAACACACATACACACTAACACACACACGCGCATTGTTATTCTTATTTTTGTCCTTAAATATAAGATAAGTACTTTGTTCGCCCACTGCACGTACCTATTAAATTGTAACCGCCACTAAGACCCATTATAAAAGGACACTCTTTCCTAAGATACAGACAGGTTTTTCTGCCTAGTTTAGGAAAAGGGAGTCCTATGACCCCTGTTATTGTTGTACTGGTTTTTTTTTCTTTATAACATTTAGTTTATAAGACAACTCTGTATGCCATGTACAAACTATTTATAAATAAATAAAATTAAAATTACTCTTATAAGAAAGGCCGAAACAAACTCAGAGGCGTCTCTTTTAAAGTCCAGACATAATCTTGATCGGATCATGTGAACACCATTTGTACTGATGTCTGAAATGGTCTTTTGAAGAAAGTACCGTACAAGTAATGTCAATAAATACATGGTAGTACTAACAGTCCAGCAGCCAGACGCCAGCACATCAAGCTACCCGAAACTGTCAAATTTTCCCAATCAACTCTGAACCTTATGCTTTAGGGGTAAAGGAGAATGCTCTTCGTCCTTACATAGCTCGCCTAAGATCCAACAGGGAAGTGTATTTACTTTTTGGGTTTTAGATAATGTATATATATTCGATTGAACCTAAATTAAAACAACGGACACTTTTGAGAATTCTGAAAAAATCAAAACACTTTCGGATTTTGAGGTTATAATTACGTCAATAAAAACATTCGATATGTAGTAGTATTGCATTACTACCAAATGTCAAATGTTGTCATCTGTCAATTCATCAACTGTCAGTGACGATATTATTGCTCGATTCAAATAGCGCTTTCAATCGAGTTTTTTGATAAGCCGTATTATGGTTCCGCGACATCATAGCGGACTGTTTGTAACTAAAAATCATTATCGTATATCAAGTGTTGAGAATAATGACGCTTGTCTGTGTCAAACTCTTATTAAGAGTGCTGTTACAAATACTTGGCTGTATGAGCTAATTACCTTTGCCTATTAAAAACCTCAAATTGAACCAAAAAATAACAGAAATATCACCGAGGATTATGACGGAAGCTAAGGACGGAAGTGAATACTTTTTAAAATGTTTTCGAAATTAAAAAGTGTCCGTTCTAAACTAGTAATTATAGTAAATGTTTGATGCGTGTTGATTCATAGGCCATTTTTTACAATTTCCTTTGAAAATCTATTAAAGAAATTTGACACATTATAGTAGCTTGATGTGCTGGCGTCTGTACTACTGTAAAATAATGGCCTGTACCATCTGAATAATGGTACTTTGTCGGCACGAGCGTCGACAAACAGACAGTAGCCGTCGAGTTATTTTTAAAATCATTGGCTCTTATATTTTCACGCGAACTCAATTCCGAGGAAATAACTTTGTGTTTGTAATGGACTTTTTATTTAATTTTCACGTTTGTACAGACTCCAGAACATCAAACTACCTGAAACTGTACCAAATTTTCCCAATCAACTTTGAACCTTATGCTTTAGCGATAAAGTTGAAAATCTATTAAAGAAATTTGACAGATTGTAGGTTGATGTGCTGGCGTCTGTACAATGTTTCGCTTCATTGCGGCCTACCGGATTTTCTGTTAATTTCAGAAGCGGCAAAGGTTTTAAAAGGATAACAGAAACTTGTATCTGCTAATGATCGTTATTCTGATAGCATTTATAAGATTCTTCCTTATTTATCTCAGTATAAAAAATCAAAATCGAAATATTTTATTTCACATAAACCTACATGGGCACTTATGAAACGTCAGAAGCTAGGTGCACGGTTCTAATTAGTCGTTTCCTATGGAGAAGAGCCGGCAAGAAACTCCACGGTTACTCTTTTAAAAATAATTGGGATTTACAATCTTTTTAAATTACAGCTGTCTGTGTTAATTGGTGTGGGAGGACAGTATGAGGCCTGTCAACAAGTACAACGTACTTAACTACATAGAAAATGGAAAATGCGTACAAACAAGCCAGTCACATAGGTGGTAGAAGCATTGCAATAGAATATAATACTCTTTTTTATATACACCAAATAAATTACAGATATTAAGGTGAATGCGCAGTGGTAGACCGCGAAATTCAAATTTTCTTACGTTTTTTGCAATTTTCAGATCAGTGTCAGGTTGTATCTTGATCAAAATTTGGTTCGCGACTATAACAGGTACGTTTTTATAGAATTATAATCATTACAATCATTAATACATTTTTCTAAGTTAGATTTGTACCATTAAGCACTTTTCCATAAGAGATTTGTTGTTATGGTGCAAATCTAACTTAGAAAAATATAATTATTAATGATTATAATTATATAAATACTTACCTGTTATAGTCCTAAATCAAATTTTGATCAAGATACAACGTGACACTGTTCTGAAAATTGCAAAAAACGTAAGAAAAATTGAATTTCGCGGTCTACCACTGCGCATTCACTTTAATGTAGAAAACAAAGAGTGACACAATGGGCGGTCTTATCGCTAAGAGCGATGATAGCCTTTGGATGGTTTAAAAGGGGAAGGACAGGACTGTAGCTTGTCTGTGGTACACCATTTACATAATACAATAAATACATACATTAATCATATACTGTCCAGGGTGCATATTATTATAAACCTTTGCCTATACAGGTTGTCCCTGGAAGTATGGACCAAATCGAATAGGGGCGTAGGTAAGGGCATTTCCAAACTTTTTAATCCTGAGAATGTCGGTGAATTTTTTTACGGTTCAAAAGTTATGACCAATTTTTGTGCTTTTACACGACTGCCAAAAAAGGAGTGTAATGTATTCAGGGTTGATGTATGTTTGTATGTGAGTTTCTTTATTCCCCCATAACTTTTATATGTCTGAACAGATTTGGATGTATAGGGTATCTTTAGAATCCTTATATCATCCCGAGTGACACTGGCTATATTTTTTTTTTAATTATTTACTTTTTAGTTCGTTTTTTGGCAGGGCAGTCGTGTTTATAATTTATTTTCAATCACTTATTGTGCTCAAAGAAAAATAAATAAAAAAAAAACAATACTTTCAGGGACACTATATATCCCTTTCAGGAATACAGGCATGATGGAACGGCTGTTTCAAAACGGTCAGTGCGTCCGAATAGCGGCAGAACTTTTAATCTTCTCTTGCCGGTTTTTAGTTTAGTTTAAAACACCCATACCCCTGACAAGTTTCTTCATACCAAACCCCTAAAGACTATAATTGTCCGACTTCGTTAGTACAGATCTTTTATAACATAATTCAAAACGAACTTAAAACTCCCAGTCCTGCCATGGCCAGATAAACAGTTCAACTTTTAAACAAACTTTTTACACTAATCTTAAAATTCAACATCAGAAAACGAGGGCAATGTTTATGTTAAAGCAGAAGTACAGTAATTAATTCAGAGTGGATTTAACAATTAACTATCTCGATTTGCTCAATCTTGGCTGGGAGCCAAGGTTGTCAAGTCCCCGGGTTTTCGAAGATGGATCGAAAGGGATTTCGTGGAAAGAGCATGATTTTCTACGTAGCTGGATTGGGGAATTAGGTACTTGAAGAAGTTGGGTTTAGTAATAGTTTCGTTCAAAGGAACTATCTTAGATAATATATTGTCTTTATCTTTAAACATAGCAGATGACATCACTAACTTAACGCAACGCAACGCTGACGCGTTATTATTAACTAGTCTGTGATTGGTCGCCTCGTTGGACCGCCATTGAAATACTAGTGAAATTCTGGCTACTCATTGGTGATTTGGTAAGCAGTGGTGGCCCAATGGTAACGGCCCCTTCTTCGTAGTTGTAGGTCATGGGTTTGAACTGAAGCAGGCGCTTTACTTTGCGTAATTTATTTCATCACTACTGTTCTCAAAACGGTGAAGGAAAACATAGTGAGGAAACCGGCATGTCCTAGAACCAAAAATTCTAAGACATGTGACATCTACCAACCCGCACTGGGCCCGCTTGGTGGATTATGACCCTCTCCCCCTCTCACGGAGAGGAGGCCTGTGTCCCAGCAGTGCGTACATTAATTTAAAAAAATCTGCTGTTCCCTACATTTTGACGAGTTATATGAACATAAATGTAGAGAACAGCAGATTTTTTTTCGCGGTTTCAGTTTTGGTCCCATAGTAAAAGTTGTTCATAATGAGGAGTGCAGTGACCCCTTAAGAGGTTGTTGGTGTTTTTCCAATAACCCTGTAATATTTATATGTTATTAAAAAATGCTTAGCGGCAATAAACGATTTTTAATAAATTCAAAGTAAGTAAATAATAAAATCTGCATATATCTGTTCCTTTACTACTGAAAAAGCTAGAGAAAGCATTTCCCAAGAGGCATGCTGAATTGAGAGATATACTTTAACAACATACAACAGAGTTAAAACAATAGAAAATAAAGCGGCTTATAAATAAATGGATAAAAATTCATTCCATGTAAAATACTGGTATTCAGCTGGGTCCGGTTAGACTGGAAGCCAACCCCATCATAGTTGGGAAAAGGCTAGGCAGATGATGATTCATACTCCTGCTCTAATCCCAATTTTATTGGGTCGGCACAGCATAAAAATATCTCCTTCCATACATCTCTATTAGTCGTAATCTCAACTATCTTCTCAAATAAAGCGATGAAGGGTTTATTAAAATAAAAATAGATGCTTGACAACCCCAGCTGAGAGTCGTAATTCCAGAGCAGACAGACATTTCACGGCAGTCAAAGTTTTGAAGTACAAAACTGAAATCCTATACCACTATGATAAAGAGAAATTGGATTCTGTTAGTTTTACTTGAGATCTTTTATAAACTTTTCGTTATTGTTTAAGAAATTACCGGAGGGAACCGCTCCTTTAATTCTAGAAAGATTTTTGACACTGATACGGCTATTCAAAAGAAGTCTTTTTTGTTCTGAAAAGTTTGTGAAATTAATATTGTTGATATTTCTGATAGTGAAGTTTTGAGGTGTAATCAGCCTATAATGTTCCCACTGCTGGGACACAGGTCTCCTCTCTGTAAGAGGGAGTGGGCCGTAATCCACCACGCGGGCCCAGTGCGTGTTGGTAGATGTAACATGTTTTCGAATTTTTGGTTCTGGGACATGCCGGTTTCTCCACGATGTTTTTCTTCACCGTTGTGAGAGCAGCGGTGATGAAATAATTTACACAAAGTAAAGCGCCTGTTTGAGTTTGAACCTACGACCTACAACTCGTAAGTTACAAACGTTACCACTGGGAGAACAGCGGTGGCCCAGAGTTTTTTTTTAACTAAAGTGACTTATTTCTTGAGTGGATCCAGTCCACATAGTGCAGATTTTCTCGAGATGGTTATCCACCTTTAAGATGCCACTAGTCGATATTTTTTCCATACAAATCTCGGGAGACCACTGGATTGGGACTCCACTGTTTGACTTTGTGCATCCAAAGTTAAACATGATAATATCGTTTTGTCTTATTATTAATTTTGTCTTACGGAAACCTACAGTAAAATAAAAAGCCATTGTAAAGTTATGAGCCAACAAAGATTCGTTTTTCTTGCTATTTTTAATGTAACTTTGAGTGTAAATAAGTAATGAAACACCTGTAAAATCTTCAGAACAAAGTCGGTACCGACAAAGCTCGACGAGTTCAATAAACTTTATTTGTAATTGATTTATGCAGTGATTTTTTTTCATAAAATTCGATTTTCCAAAGCAGTTTTCGAATTTTTTTACTCACTTTTCAGTTCGGAACGGTGTTTTTGCGCGTGAGAACTAGACGTTGTGCGTGTAGACTAGCGTCTAACTGCTCATCACTGCTACCATCTCTGTCATACACGAAGCCAGGAGAGACTTCAAGCTCGCGATTAGTTCCACCTTGAGGCAGTAGTTGGATACCACTTAGTGTGCATAGGTACTCGTACACACTAGCGACCAGCGACCAGCCGTCGACGCGTCTGCGACTGCCGTTAACAATGTCCCTTTCGTGTAATAATTTGAGTATGGTGCTCAAATACACGAGCGGCATGTTGTCGATGACTGCAGTTGCCTCTGCAGTTGACGCGTGTCGCTAGTGTCTATGAGCACTTAGGTACAGACGCCAGCATATCAAGCTACTATAATCTGTTAAATTTCTTTAATAGGTTTCCAACTTCATCGCATAAGGTTCAAAGCTGATTGGGAAAATTAGACATTTTCGGGTAGCTTGCACATCAAGCTACCCGAAAATGTCGTAGTGTCTGTACATTCAGCAACAAAGTCGATTAACAATGTTGCTTTTACATCGTATATCACCTACATAAATTGATGCAAAATGATTCGATACAATGTTTTTCAATTTCATGTAACAAATTGCTAACGAGTGAAGTTTTATATTAGTTCTGATTTTCTTGAAATCTATTTCAAGAAAATTAAATGATAAAGTGGCGATAAAATAGTCGCTAGGACTAAGTGTAAATGAAACTAAATCACGACCAAGAAGCCAATTGAAGGTTTGCTGATTTATTAACATTTGGCAGAAAATACATACAAAAGAAAACAGTATCAAAAGTTGTTTAGATCGTTTGGTCATATTGAGAGGATGAATGAAAGGCGAGGCAGATGTCAGTGGAAACGCTGGAAGGGGGACGCCCTACGAGGACATAATATTATATTTACCTTGGTGATGTTCTTTAGAAAGGCCAAAAGCGTTGTACTCGCAACCGGCGTGCGTATATATGACCAGATGTATGAACGTAAACGATGCAAAACATGTAATCTGCGTTCGCGATTTATTTGCCAAAAATGTAAACAAATACGAATTAATGGAAAAGTAACTTTAATTCCTACACAATAAAGTTCAGTTTACGCTGCAACTTCAAACATTTTTATAACTTTTTCAATAGTGCTAGCCACTCTGAAATCAACTTAATCATCATTTAAATAAAGTTGATATTTGGGGGATGTGTGCTTTACTTTATGTAAGGGTCATAGCAGGTGGGGTTCTGTACTTTCATGGGGGGAAAGCTAGAGTTTATATAAGTATGTATGTACTTACAAAGTAATTTAACCCAAAACCCACACCTACCTACTTACCTACATTGATCTTTAAACCAGAGCACAATCATTCATCCAAAGGCTTTCTTTTTCCAATTGATCCTTTACTCGTCTAGACAAATGGCCTGTTCCGTGCTACAGATTTCCAATTTGCTAAAAGATTTCGACTGTGTACCTTTTCCTGTGGTTATTTTGGGATGGATTTGAACGGATTTGCTGAATACTGGCTGGTTTTTAAATTGAGTAAGAAGGTTTTTTTTCTCTGAGACAGTAATCGAAAAAGTATTGCAGTGTTTTGGCAAGATTGGTTGTTTAAAATTAGAATATTGCGTGAATGGAACTCTTGAGACCAAAGTCATTCCTTTACCCAAAAAATCCAATCCTACTTCCTTTTCAGAATACCGTCCTATCTCCATCTTGCCTTTCCTCTCCAAAGTCCTAGAACGCCTTGTCCACAATCAGCTTAGTACTTTTCTTTGTAAGAATAGTCTGCTGAATCCTTTCCAATCCGGTTTTCGTCCTGGTCACAGCACCACTACAGCCTTAGTTAACGTCACTGATGACATACGGTTAGGCATGGAGGAAGGAAACCTGACAGTTCTTTGCTTACTAGATTTTAGTAATGCTTTCAATACTGTAGATTTCGATATCCTGCTTGGCATGCTTCGCTCGCTTAACATATCTCCAACGGCGATTGACTGGTTTCGTAGTTACCTGTATGGCCGCCGGCAACGTATATGCATAGAAGAGTCTTGCTCTTCGTGGTGTTATACTTCTGCCGGTGTACCTCAGGGTGACGTTTTATCTCCTTTACTTTTCGCAATATTTATAAACTCCATTACCAAAAAACTTCTTTCTTCCTACCACCTTTATGCGGACGATTTGCAAATTTATAAGCAAGCTGACTACTCGAATTTGGCTGATGCGGTTCATATTATCAACAAGGATTTGGTTTCAATCTGCGAATGGAGTGAGGCGCATGGGTTGCAAGTTAATCCATCGAAGACTCAGGTCATTGTTGTTGGCAGCTCAAGGATGATCCCCAAGATAAACTGGTCTCAGCTTCCCCAGGTTCAATTTAACGGAACTGCTATTCCTTTCAGTGAAAAGGTTAAGAACCTTGGGGTTTGGATCGACAAAAATCTTTCTTGGGGTCCTCAGCTACAGGACGTAAGTCGCAAAATTTTTGCATCGGGTAAGTCACTGAGACGATTGCGGAACTTTCTTCCAACTGCCACTAAAACTGCGCTTGCACAATCCCTTTTACTTCCCATCCTTGACTATGCTGATGTCAGTTATCCAGATCTTACTGAGGCACAACTAGATAAGCTTGAGCGACTTCAAAACTTTTGCATTAGATTTATATTTGGCCTGCGCAAATATGATCACATTTCTGAATTTCGTTCAAAGCTCAAGTGGCTTCCCATACGTCTTCGCCGGAATTCTCATATCTTGTTTCAGCTCTACAGTATCTTGTTTAATCCTAGAACCCCCACCTATCTTAAAGAACGTTTCAAGTTCCTTCATGACACACATAATAGATATCTGAGGTCATCGGAAAACCTGAGACTAGAGATGCCGGTGCATTCCACCAGTTTCTATGACAAATCTTTTACTGTTCAAGCAGTACGGTTATGGAATGACTTGCCCGTGTCGGTAAGGCGTGCTCAATCTTTGTCCACTTTTAAAATTATGATAAAAAAGCACTTCCTCTCTCCTTAAACTTCATCATTATATTTTTCTTTGTTCATGTTTACTATTATATTGTATATATATATATATATATATACATATGTATATATTTATTTAGATTAGTATAATATACTTTATGTATGTATTTATGGTATTGTGTAAATGGTACGCCACAGACTACCTACAGTACTTGTCTGTCCTTCCTCTTTTTAATCCATCCAAAGGTTGTCTTTAAAAGATCGCTTTTAGCGATAAGACCGCCCATTGTGTCACCCATTGTAAAATTTCTATATTTATGTCTGTAATTTATATGGTGTACATAATAAAGAGTATTCTATTCTATTCTATTCTATTCTTGAAACTAAATGCATTCATTTGTGTTTTTTTTTTGTTTAGTTATTTGGGTTAGATCTATGTAGAAGTTTTGTGAATTAAATATTTAAATCAGTTTGATTCGCCATACCGCATCAAAAGATGTTTGCTTTTCAGTTGGGTTTTGACAGGACACACATAATATCGCAGAGACGATTTCATTATCGAGGAAAAGCTAGTAGAATTATTATATAACTTCTCAGTATGGACACTTTTACGCGCAACTAAGTACGGTCACGGTAATATAGATAATAATTATTACCGTGGTACGGTGAGGGCAAATGTCAGTTTGAAAATTAATTGAGTAAAATTAATAAATAAAATGGCACATTTATAAATTCAGTCGTGATAATTATAGTCCAAGGTATCAACATATACAATAAAATATTTTAACCTCGCACTAAGCAATGGAGACCAGTAATTGTAACATACGGGACAATCTATACAAAACTTATTCAACAAAATGCGGGCACAAAATTTTTCACTTTTTAAAAAGGCTAACCTTTAAATTAAAAAAAAAAAAAACGCACATAATTCTCTTCGTCTAACCCACGCACAACACATCGTGACGTAATTGGCATATTATCTTGACAAAGGCAAGATATCGACCCGGTCATATAGAGAATAATCCTTTTTTGTCTCTAATTGCAAAAGGCCAGCATTTTAATTGAAAAACCGCACACCATTCTTTGCGCCTAAAGCGTCTCCCTCACACTGGCAAAAATGTCGCTCAAAATGTTGTGCAAAAATATTGAGCTTAATTTTCGTGCAAAATATTGAATGGTCATGGAAGGACACTGCACAAAAATATTGCACAACATTTCAGTTTCAATTAAACTATTCACGTTGAAGGGACGGCGCCTCGCGTTGTACTCAGCCTAGCTGACTTACTCGGAGGTAGCAAGTTTCATAGTTGTATTGTGTGCAGCGTTGATGGAGACTTTTAATAAGAAGAAAAGAGTGTGGGTCAGGAATTGGTTGAATAGTTGACCGACTTATGGTCATCATAACCTATTTCGTGAACTAAGCTTGGAACCTACACTTTATACAAATTTCCTGAGGTTGAATGAACAGGTGTTTGAGAAAATATTTACTACTCAGGTCTGCAAACATTTCTTAAAATTTTGTACACCCCACAAAATATGAATACCCCTTTTTTGCGCAATATTTCTCCTCACACTTTCAATATATTTGCACAAAAACGACATCTTCATATTTTCTGCGAAATATTTGCCAGTATGAGGGACGCTTAGCACACGCATATCGCTATGTCCCTATGACGTAATTGGCATATCTTGACATAGGCGAGATATCGACCTGGTCGTTCTGTCGTCGGTCAGACGTCATATATCGCTCGTAAAACTTTATTGTTCTAGTATTAAAATTGTTTGTCTGAGTTGTAATGTTAGTTAGGCATGTGTTGCGAATGAAGGTTATGACCTTTCGTTCATTCGCGTGTTAACGAGATACTAGGCGCCAATACAACGCGTCCACAAGCACCGCGCGATTTCAAAATACGCGCGTAAATCGCGTGCAGTTCGCCAGACTCTCGACTCGCGCTTGATTCGCGCGTATCGCGCGCGAGTCGAGATACTAGAGACTCCTTGTTGCGTGCAGTTGACGCGCGAACTCCAGAGCGTTCAACTCCATGTTTTCTACTGACAAATGAAATTCGAACCCAAACGCTCGCGCGTTGGTACGTTCTTTCTGTTTGATCTTATCCACACGATGCCGTCGCACCGGCGCCGTTTGCCTGGCTTTTGTTTGTTTTGTTTACATATCGAACCGCCAAGTTCGGTCTTACTCACTTACTTTTGGCCTGTATTATCTCACTGCTGGGCAAAGGCCATGACTTCCAGCTCTTTCGATCCAGATCTAAAGTGAACCACTGGTCGTTTTTTTCCTCCAGCTCGTCCTACTATCTTGTACTTGGTCTACCGCGACACCTTTTAGCTTTGTTAGAGCTTCACGTACTGGTTTTATACATGACTTCGGTCGCCGTGGACAAATAATTGCCATCTCCAAGACGTCACGCTCGATTCACTTAATCTCGTTTCTAGGTGACGTCCCGGTGACGGCTGCGGTGGATAAACGCCCTTTTTTTTTTGGATGGGAAATCATCTAATGACTCCTCCCGCTCTGGGTGGAGCGGAAGGGAGTGTCAGACTCTTACTGACTAAAACCCACCCGTGTTCCTTCCTTAGCCCTTTATGTTCCGGGGCAGCGGTAACCCTTTCGGACGATCCCGCTACCCGGATAAACGCCCTTAGACCTTTAAACCCAATTCCAATGTAAAAACGAGGCTTTCAAGAAGAACAAGTTTTTCACAGTACCCAGAGGCTCTATCTACCAGGAAAAATTGGAACAGTTTCAGACTGCTTTATTAATACTGCCCTCAAATTACATAAAACCTATTGCTTCATATGTTTGAAAAATTCGTTAGGTCGACAACCTAAATAACGCAATGAATATTGTTGAATTGTCAAAATGAAGTGCGTTGCCATTGTAAGTGTTTCGCATTTAGGCTGCAGTTTCCAAGATTTTTTTCTTTATCGAAGCCGCTGTACCGCAAGATGAAATTAAAAAATCCGTTTGGAGATTTAAATAGTCACATTGCTACTTAAATTTCAAAGACACATGTTGGTAGCTATAAAAACGTGTCTGTTGACTTTCATAGCATTAAGACAAGCATTAAAGAAAAACAAATACTGTACCATACAAAACTTGTAAAAACTTTATTCATCAAATGACAAAAATATTTCCAATCGTCCTTTAAAGCCATTCCCTGTGCAAAACAATTGAAGAGGAGGCAACAAAAGTTTGAGAAACGCTTCCCAACGAGTCCCTTTGATAGGAACGGGGCGTCGTTAACAATCAAATTACACGGAGGATGCGAATTCCGTTTGTTTGAAAGTTTGAGAGCCCCTGGCATAGTGGTGGGCGATGACAATGAGATAATACCGATATTTTTTTATGATTTTCTTTATTAACGTTTTTATGTTTATATCGAGGTGTTTGCCCCGCAGGAATTGTTTCAAGAATTACTGTTATTCAATTAATTTGTTTGATCAGACAAAAAATATCCGTAAATTCTCACGTAAGTACACAAACTCAACATAATACAAAAAATATTAAATAACATATACAAAGCCAAAAAACATACTTTAGCAATTAACATAATAAAATAATAAATTATTATGTTTTAAGAATATAATTATATAGGTAGGTAATCATTTACTTTTCACTAAGTCAAGAGAAAAAAAAATGAGTTTTTCTATGTTTGTTTGTTACGCTTTCGCGCTAAAACGGCTGCACGGAATTGGTTGAAATTTGACAAATGGGTAGACCATGCCTTGGATTAGGATAAAGGATACTTTTTGTTCCGATATTCCCACGGGATCGAGATATATGCGGGTGAAACCACGGGGCGCAGATACATCTCATAAATAAGTAATCAATTTCAGCTATTTTTTATCGCCAATCTATCAAGATGTAACTCAAATCACTTAGCCTAGAAATAAGAAAATATTCTGTCTTGAAATCTCTGGATCCCTTAAGACTCGAACATTCCATGAGAGGATTCATCAATATAGGGCAGGCTTTCTGTTAATTAAACAAGTAGATAACATCAAGCATGTATTCCCAGGAGACGGCAGTTGCCTAGTGTCCGCCAGTTATTAAATCAGCCTCATGCATAATAAGAAGAAAACAGCTTCTGTGATGCGCCGGATTTAGGGGAGCGCTAACCGAATTCTAAAGCCTTGTACGGACTAAGCGTTCCAATGTACGCGCAGTACGTTACGCGACCAAAACGAGAACGATAGTCCGTACCTGCAGGTACAAAGCTTAAGACTCCGCCCAAAGCGGGAGAAGTTATTTGATAATTACCCACTCAAAAAAAAAAAACGAGTGTGCTTATGACCACACGACTGAAGTGAAACTGCACACTTTTCGTAACGCTTACGTCACGCGTTCGCCAGCTTAGGTACTCCCCAAGTCAAGCGTGCGTAAAGAAGTTTCACTTCAAAAAGGATTATCTCTGAGAAGCCTAGTCTGCATTTGGAGATTCATTCAGCTTCATGTGACGTAAAGGACACTATGGCTTTTAAAGCAAGTCAAAATCATTATTTTCAAACCAACGGAACTCAACAAATTCCTTTTGTACACTGAATTTAGGTAACAAAGCTCAGTTATTTCAATTTCTAAGATACCTAATTAAGACAAAACAATTCTCTAAGTTACTAAAACATGTTATGTTCGTTCACAATCTTTATTAAGCGCTTATAATAGGCATTTAGGCACTTGAAGTAAAAACCTCAATGTTCTCTTGCGTAATTAAGATAAGCAAACGGTAAAACCTATTAAATTAAACATGAGTACTTAAACGGTTATAAGACTTTACTTACTGAGAGAATTGGTGTGAGAGGAAGAATGTCTTAAGTGACAGTCTGTGTGTTACGTAACTGACAACTTAAGTAATAATGTTATAAGGTTCAAAATTGTCTTCAATATATTTTAAAGTGAAGATGTTCGTCTAAAAACAATGTCTTTAATATTCCTAAGACAATTTATCCTCTGAAAATTATGGCAGTATTTTATTGTGGTTTTTTAAAGTCTAAGAACATTATTACATCAATCAATTTGCCACGCCTGTTCTCAACTAAGTTGGGGTCGGCTTCCAGTCTAACTAGGTGCAGCTGAACACACTGGTGTTCAGCTACATGGAGCGACTGCCTATTTGACCGCCACAACCCAGTTACTTGATTATAAAAGATCTACGAATGACAGACTATAAAAAAAACTGAACTGAACTATAAAGAAAACTGACTATAAAATATTTACGAATGACAGCCGGGACTAACGGCTTAACGTGCTTTCCGAGGCACGGAGGGGTCTGGATATGTAATAGATGATCACCCATCCTCGAACCGACCCTGGAAAGCATACCTTATACGATCGACCCGTGCGGCTGTTTTTATTAAGCCACGAGCCACGGTTTTTCCTTTTTTTTTTTCTGGACGCTTTTTTCTAGATAGCTATTTTTAGGTACGTCATCATCTGCCTAGCCTTTTCCCAACTATATTGGGGTCGGCTTCCAGTCTAACCGGATGCAGCTGAATACCAGTATTTTACATGGAGCGACTGCCTATCTGACCTCCATAACCCAGATACTAGGTAATACGATACCCTTTGGTAAGACTGTTGTCAAACTTTTGGGGTTTCTGACTACCCGTTACGAGTGTCAAAGATCCACGAATGACAGCCGGAACCAACAGCTTAATGTGTTTTCCGAGGCACGGAGAGGGTCTCGATATGTAAAGATGATCACCCATTCACATACCAACCGGACCTGTGAAGCTGTTATCATTTAGCCATGGTCTATAAAAATAAAAAATACTAAAAATATTATGAACGTGAATCGCTAATTGTAATCCTTTTTTGTTAGAAACACTAATCGGATCAGAGCCCATTACTAGCTCTGGTTGAGGATTGGGATTATGATTCAATAACCACGTCATGGCATGGTTGAGTACAAAAAAAGATCACATCGACGGGGAGTACAAGTGGTTTTCGGCTTCGTTAACCGTATTTACACCCGTTACAAAATATCAAAAGTAAACCATGGTAGCCTGAAATAAATATTTTATTTTTTTGTTAGCCAAAATAACCACTACGTGGAGCCCTGACACAGGTAGAAGGCGTCGCGGCAGACCCCGTGGAAGATGGCGGGACGAGCTGGACAAAACAAACGACCAGTGGTCCACTTTAGCCCTGGATCGAGGGAACTGGAGGTCGTGGGGAGACGCCTTTGCCCAGCAGTGGGATGATGCAGGCTAACAGTAACAGTAAACAGAAAACCGAGGTATACGTGACAACATGTCCTCTTATTCTTGTGTGAGAAGGTACATGTGCTGTTTGTTTACCGTCCCAAAAGATTTGAAGCGTAAGATGTGCACTTAGGTCGCACGTAGTGTCCACACTAAGAAGATCCAGCACATCCTGCATGGAACGTTAGATACGATTTTCAGTATGACTGAACGAGACAATACTATTCAAAACAGAAACGTTACACATTTATGGAGAGATTAGGCAATTTTTATTTTTTAAAGAATTATTTTATAAGAAGTTTTTTTAATCGCAGCTACATCATCACCAAAATTATATGGGACCCTTTAAGAGGACACTCGGGTAAAAAATTGATGGAAATGGTACATAATTATCGATTTTTTTTTTATTTATTTGATTTAGTACTTAGTGTAAATAGTCCATTGTTTTAAAATATACTGTATATAAGCATTTTAATGTACACGAAATAAAGTAGCAATTTGCATAAATACACAAAAAAATATACGTAATTAATTAGAACCTTTTTGAAGTCGGTTAAAAACCCAAAACCATCCCTCTAGAATACTTTAGGGCATTACCTATCTTACATTTTCTTAATAATATAACAGTTGATTATTATCGCTTAAGCCTCCGTAGGTACGTTTACCGCTTGCTCATCGCCCCTTTTTGTAACAAAGCGTTTACACCCGAGGTTTAATTCTACCCTCCAAAGGTTCTACTAAACCTTGCCGAAGTTGATCCTGTGTCATGATTTTGGTGTGTATGATAATTTATTATTCTGAGGGTATTCTTGTGTTTTCTTCTACACCTATATACTCATATATAATATGATAAAATTAGAATAGGGCATACGTTAATATGCGCATTAACTAGGTAATCTGCAAATTACCGGGTACAATCCGTTAAAGTGTGACATATGTCATCGGCCAAGCCCGATTTTAGGATGAACTAGTTTCGCCTAGGCCAAACCAGTTCTCATTCGCTCGCTCTTGCATCCTATGTCGACGGAGCCCCGCTTCGTGTGGCTCCTATTTCTGTGTAAAGGGTTTAAAATAACATAACATACCTAACCTCTGGGTGCCCTTCGCTCGCTCTTGCATTCTACGTCGCCTATCGACCGACCGCAACCATGCAACCCGTGTAGAGAGAACTGGTTTGGCCTAGGCAAAACTAGTTGCATCCTAAAACCGGGTTTGGCCGGTAACAAACAATTTTTTTTCCACTTTAATGGACTCAACCAGATAATCTGCACATTAACAAGTTAATCTGCACTCTAACTGATTTACGCACATTAGCGGTGACATATAGTTAGCAAAGTCGCTTTGCGTGTCTGACTGTATGACCACTTAGTTCTTCTAAACTATAGACAATACTCCGTGGATCTTAATGTGGTTTTCACCACCATTTACAGAATTTATTCCAGTAGATTTTTGTGTATAATACATTCATATTAAATTTAGATATATTACAAAAATCTTGATGTTTTGACATAGTCATAGCATAACCATAATCAGACTATAATGTTCCCACTGTTGGGTCACAGGCTTCTTCTTTCTGTGAGAGAGAGTGGACAATAGTTCACCAAAATCAATCAAAATCAAAAGTCATTTATTCAAACTAGGCTGAGAATCAGCGCTTTTCGAACGTCAAAATTACAAAAGACTGTGTTGTGGGCGAAAGCACTAGGAAGTGTCCTAGTGCTTTCGCTGGGGAGAAGTAATGGCGGAACAAACTCGTGTCACCATGTGGCCACCCAGTGCGGGTTAGTAGATGTCACATGTCGTTGAATTTTTGGTTCTAAGAAATGCCGGTTTCCTCACGATGTTTTCGTTCACCGTTTCGAGACCAGTGGTCATGAAATAAAGTACAAAAAGTAAAGCGCCTGTCTGGGTTCGAACCCACGATCTGCAATTTGTAAGTCGAAGCCGTTACATTACGTTTAAAAATTTGCTTTTTCACTTTTTTATGAAACAGCAGATTTTCTTTTATAACTGACGAAAAATTTCTACTCTACCCCTAGAGTAGAAATTTTAGTCTAGAAACATGTGCTGAATTTATGGTAGCAGGTTGTGCATCGATGTTCCTGCCACCTTGTATACTTTATCCCTTAAGGGGGTTACAGGTTCCACGCGCGCCTCAAAGAGATGTCAGCATAAAGGAAGGGGCCCACCAGGGCCGAAGCCTGCCGGGGTAGCGGGATCGTCCGAAAGGGTTACCGCTGCCCCGGAACATAAAGGGCTAAGGAAGGAACACGGGTGGGTTTTAGTCAGTAAGAGTCTGACACTCCCTTCCGCTCCACCCAGAGCGGGAGGAGTCATTAGATGATTTCCAATCCACAAAAAAAAAAAAAAAGGGGTTACAGGACCTAAACGCAAAAAACGCAAGTTTTAGAAGCAATAAAAGTATAAGATCAAATACAGTAAACTTAATCAGAAAAATATATGATATTTTTCAGGATATATAATATAGGTAGATAGTGTGTTAAAAACATAATGCAACTAATTTGATCCGACAGAAAAAAATCATGAAGATACCTCTAAAAACTCTGTTTTTACAATAAAAACCACACTAATATACATACAATCATTCTGATTTTTTGTCAGCAACAAGCAACATACTAAAGCACTAGCGTTTTAATTTTTTAGTCCAAACAATAGATTTTTTGTAAATAGACAATAATTGCTTCATATTTTGCAATAAATTACCAGCGTTGTGTCATCGCGCTTCTCTTTCTTTTCTATGCAGTCCGACAGTGACCGCGCTTTAGGTTAAGTCAAGAGAACTAACACATATTAATTCCATATTATGTACATTTAGTCTGTGCTTAATAAATGTACATGTCACTTACAGCTTCGATTACCTACTTAGAGACAACACTACGAACAATAATTACCTATTATTATTCCCCATTAATGTTACGCTTAATTATAGATAGAAGCATGGTAATAGGTTTATATCGAACACAATATTGAGGCACATACATTAGTTATAAGAGCATTACGTGTTTCGAATACACTTAGGGGATTGAGCGTCTTGAGGCATTGAAATAAGTTTCATCTGTGGGTGATAACTATGTTAGTGCAATACCTTCGTAATAGAGTGCCGTAAGGATTTTTGGCGCCTGAATGACTTTGAGAGGGGGGCGTTAAATTTCGCGGCCTACAACTGCGCATTCACCTTAAGTAGGAGACTACTAAAATCATTAATATATCTGTCTAAGTTAGATTTCTACCATAAAAACAAATCTTGTATGGAAAAGTGATTATGGTAGAAATCTAACTTAAAGAGATATATTAATGATTCTAATGACTACAATTCTATAAATACATATTTATTATAGTCGCAAATCATATTTTGATCAAAATACAACCTGACACTGACCTGCAAATTGCAAAAAAACGTAAGAAAATTTGAATTTCGCGTTCTAACCCTGCGCATGCACCTTAATAAAAATCTTAAATTCACTGACAGACAAAACTTAAAGAAAGAAAAAATAAGGTTTATTTTCACACAGTTCGTGAATAACAAAATAAAAAGTGAATGAAAATTATAATCTTGTATTTTTCACAGAGAAGCGTTTTTAATTGAACTTAATTTTTTGACAAACATCACGTAATGAGCGGGACAAATTAACCTTTTGATTGTCGACGTAATCTAAGGTTGCTTTTCAACTGAACCCTTGGAAAAAAGCGTACAGAATTCAAGAAGTCAAAATTAAATATTCTACAGCCACCGTTTCGCCGGTGCGGTGGTTTGAATGATATAGAAGTCATAATCGATTGGACGGACTGTAAACAAGGTTTGTTTAAGTATCTAATCTTATTTCAAATGAAGTGTAATCTTGTCAAAGCAAAACATAAGTTTTACTCAATAATTGCGCAAGTTTGCAAAATCAAATAGCGTGGGTAAAACAAATATCAATACTGAAACTGGAGGTAGTCAAACCTTTTCAGGATTGCAAAAAAGTTTACCGTCAAACAAAAGTAGACTGACGGAATCGACGTAACCAATTCCAATTTGCTACGCACTTGTAGTCTCGTAGCTACTAGCTACGAACCCGTAGCACGTAGCTACGCAGACTACGAGGTCAATGAGATTCAGTTCCTACATACGTTTTTTTTTTTTCGAAATAGTTATATTTAATACAGGGTGGCAGGGATATCGATGCTCAGACTGAAACCATGAATTCAGCACATGATTCTAGACCTAAGCGTAAAAATGTATGGTTGGTTTTTTTTTTCTTGGCTTCGCTGCCCCACTTCTGGGCAAAGTCCTCCCTCCACTCCACTCTTTCGTGAGACCGTGTCCGGTAGGTTATCAAAAAAAAAATCTGCTGTGTCTTAAATATTGTTTAAGGGGACTATAGGACCTAAACCCACAAACGCAAGTTTTATAATGCCTAAAAGTATATGATCGACTACAGTAAACAAAATCAGAAAAAAATATGATATTCTTCAGGATATATGCTAGTTAGGTAGTGTGTTGAAAATATAATACAACTAATTTGATACGATAGAAAAAAATCATGAAGATACCTCTAAAAACTTTCTTTTCACAATAAAAACCATACTAATATACATACAATCATTCTGATTTGTTGTCATATTATTCTACAAGCAATAAACTAAAGCACTAGTGTTTTAATTTTTAAGTCCAAATAATAGGTTTTTTGTAAATAGATAATTGCTTCATATTTTGCAATAAATTACCACCGTCGTGTCATCGCGCTTTTCTTTCTTTTCTATGCAGTCCGCCGCTACACGCCTTAGGCCGACCGCGCTTTAGGTCATGTAGTCTCCTTAAGTGCAATACCTACCTGGCCAAAATGTATGGAATAGCGAAGCGAAATAAATTTGATATTACATGCAAATTATAATCAGAGATAAAACAAGACATAAAAGTCACAATATCTAAGACGTAATATTTTGATTTTGACTGTTGTCTTTTATGATTATTCTTTATTTATTACAATTCATTAATATACTTTGTTTCCTTTTGTATAATTTTCGTGTTATGTGATTGATTTATTTTAATCTTTCTACCTTGTCAAACTTACTGTACCTAGATTTCAAATTAAATCAAAATATTTTATTTCACCTACATGGGCACTTATGAAACGTCAGAAGCTAGGTGCATGGAGAAGAGCCGGCAAGAAGCTCCACGATTACCCATGCTATAAATCCTCTATAAAAGTTTAAACAGTTAACTTATTGCCAACATTAAAACAACCAGTGTCATAGTAACAATAATATCACCCGACGAGTGTTATAATGTTGTACTTTATGCAACTCCTTTTCAAAAAAATAACATTGTCACGCACGCGCGTTTCACTACCACAGCGCCGCAATTTAAAAAAAGAACTTAGGTTAATCGAATTCACGTCGGATGCCGCCGGCCGCCATTTTTGTTCGATATTCAAAAAACTGTTTCAGAACCTTTTATAGAGGATTTATATCATGGATGTAGATAAAGTCTTGTATGCAACTGTACATAATTAGGCATTCATGTGATACTATTATCACATTGTGGTAACCCACATTCGTGTTTTGTTACCCCTTATTATACAACAGTTGCATAAATAACTATTAGATAATTTTATATCAGCTTTTTATTATAGCACACCTGTCACCTTTTATCGTATTTTTGTTTCTCCCCGCTTCCCTCGTCTATCCCAGTACTGCAGTGTTATTCTGTAAAAATCTCACCGTGAAAGCTTAGGTGAAGTGACCTTAAAGTGAGCTGTCAATAGTGTCAATCCCTAGCATCATGTAGAATGACAGCTCACTTGAAGCTCACTTCACCTAAGTTATCACGGTGATCTTTTTACAGAATAGCACCGCTGGTCGAAAATGTTATAAGAAGATTAGAAAAAAGTAATAACATCAGTTTATAAATAACACAGAAACGACTAAAAATACTAATTCCTTAAATTAAAAGTTAATATTATTAAATAGCCCACATAAATTCTTATTGCGAAACGAAATGACGTGACTGCCAACTGTAACAAATCTGAATTAATATCTAATACTCATTATATTTATCCTGTCCACAGAAACCACTAATAGAGTTGAAATTAGAATTGTAAGGTAAATAATGGTATATAAATTATCAGTAAATGATGCGGTCTCCTATAATTGGAAGGCTCACATTTGTATTTGTCCCTGTTCTATGTATAATCATCATCCATATTCCGACTTCACCCACTAATGGGTCTCTCTTTCCTTGTGTCAATCCCCATGGCCTTGTGCCATCCTCATACAGGTTTGCCCATCACAATGTCGTCAGTCCATTTTGCCGCTGGACGACCGACGTCTCGTCTTCCAGTTCTTGGACGCCACTCTGTCACAACCCTACTCAACTTGTCATCGCTGCACCTTTCCAAGTATCCTGCCCAAGACCATTTGAGTTCCATAATACACGTTTTATGTATTACCTATAATTGTGTAGCCAGTTAGAGATCCAATAAATAAATAGATAAAGATTACTCTCAAAATAAACCTTCCATTCCTAAAATCCGCATTAATCTACGAACAATAGTGTCGCCTCAATAATTAATTGTCTAAGACAAATAGTTTCTTGCGTCTATAATTTGATTCACCTACAATGGCTGTCAAGTCTAGTGGGGTACGTCGATCCTATTGTGTTTCCAGCCTGTTATAAAGCATTGAATAAATAAGTTTAAATTAATAGTGACGGTTTGCAGTTGATCTTGAGACTAGTCATCTTGAATCAAGGTTTTGGTTAGGCAGATTAATTCAGATCTGGGTTTATGCTTGTAGATTTTTTTGTTTTCATGTAAATTTAAGATACTTAAGAAATTAACCCCGGAACAATTCTGTATAGGCTTAGGAGGGACAGGGTGTAAACTTGTAAAGCTTACTCATCCTCCATAGATAAGGGAGGATCCACAGACCGGACTGGTGCCCAGGTGGTCTACTGCCCGACGATTGGTGTCGGGACGTTGTATACATTATATGCTAGTTGCGCGGTAAACTCTGCTTGCGAGATGCAGGATTTTTGCGTGTCGTCATGCATAGTTCGCATGGGGTGGTGTAGATGTCGCCACATACACAAATTTTCTGCTTGAGAATAGAACCCGCACTAAAACAGGCTGCGGTATAATCTCCCCATTATTACCTCAATGCGACCTACCAGTCTATCAAAATAAAACTCTAGACAACCTCACCTAGGTCTATAATTACGTCAAAAACAAAACTACACAACACACCCCCTTTCACCCTGTTACACCCCCTTTCAGCCCTCTAATTCATCCCCCATTACTTAAACATAACGTTTAGACAGAAACTTCCAGGCGCGTTCATAACAGGCTTCACCTGTCAATTACGAACCTTGAACGTTAATTAGTAATCTGTTGGCTGAGCTTCTTCATTACAGATTGTGTTTGGTGGTGAAGCGAGGGGGGCGAGTTAGGAACACTTGTACTTATGGATGCATAATTGCGTCATTTTTTAGACGTGGAGGTGAGTTTTGTGTGGAAATTAACGTGACGTGTGGTGAAAATTCCAGATGGGCAATTTGTAACCGACTTCAAAAAGGAGAAGGATCTCAATTCGAGTGTATGTTTTTTTTTTGTTGTTGTATGTTTGTTACGCAATATTTCTGGCAATTGAAAATCGGTTTCAAAAATTCTTTGTTTACTTGATAGTGTATGCCTCAGGGATGGTCCCATACAAAATTGATTAACTTTGCTTGTGTAGTTTTTGTGTTAGCTTCAATAATAGGAATGTTTGCCACTTAGATATTGATGATGTTATAATGACTTCCTGTCACTGATATTTACATAGCAAATAGTGTTATACGAATTTGTGTGGGGTACGTACAACTTAAAAGTCAAAAATTACTTTAATTTTGGAAGTCGGTGGCAAATAACGAAAATGCGAACCCAAAGACACCGAATTCCGAAATTAAAGTTATTTTTCACTTTGTAGTCTTTTTTGGAAGTAGTTTTTTTTTATTTTTTGTAAAAAAGTTTTTCTTATTACAACGTTAAAAGTTTAAGTCGCAATCTCATCTCAGCTACAATCAATGCTCAATATATTGATTGCATTCCACAACGTGAACTATCGAACTTAGGCGGTAGGTTTTTACAAAACCATGGTCATTTTGGCCACTGTCGGGCACAAAAAAGTAGGAGAGAGGACATACACATACCACAACATAACATAAACAGCCTATAACGTTCTCACTGCTGTGACACAGGCCTCCTCTCATTTTTAAGAGGGAGTGAGACCGGGCCCAGTGCGGGTTGGCAGATGTCACATGTCTTCAAATAATTCGTTCTAGGACATGCCGGTTTCCTCACGATGTTTTCCCCGTTTTGAGTGCAGTGGTGCTGAAGTAAAATACACGAGAAAGAGAAAGAAGTCCCTAATTTGTCTAATTAGTTGTTATTATGACAGGCCTGATGGTCTAGTGGTTAGTGACCTTGACTGCTATGCCGGAGGTCGTGGGTTCGATTCCCACCCAGGACAAATGTTTGTGTGATGAGCACGATCATTTGTTCTGTGTCTGGTTGTAATTTATCTATAATATGTATGTATTTAGAAATATATAAGTATGTTTATCAGTTGTCTAGTACCCATAACACAAGCTCTGCTTAGCTTGGGACTAGATGGCGTTGTGTGATAGTTGTGGAATATTATTATTATTATTATATATTATTATTATTATTATATATTATTATTATATACAGGCTGATTGGTAGATGTATATTATTAACGATTTATTTTCGTTGGATCCCACTTTTGAATCCCATTTTTTAGGTATTATAACGATGGGTCCCATTTGCTATTTCCAATGAATCCCATGTTATAATTATGCCCACTTGTCAAAATGTAGGATAATTTTTTGACAGTACAGAGTCTTTTGACTTTTAAATGGAACCGTCCTAAAAAAAAAAACAAAATTGCTCCTATGGTGTTTTTTTGCAGAAAAATCTCTTCTTAAAAATGAATAAAAACAAGCGTTCTGAGCAAGTTCTCTGCCAAAAAAAATTGCATCTATCTAGGAATCTCTACTGGATCGTAGTTACTTACGTTCACAATATTGCAAGTTTCCTTACGCGTTCTATGGGGTCTTTCTTTAAAATCCCAAAAGGTTTCGAAAACACGTTTATTCTGCGTTAGGCTAAGAAATGGAACTCCTTGCGTGAGTCTGTGTTTTCCAATAGGACTTTGAAGTTTGTACACATATCAGCCTGTAACCCTGATGGGTTAGGCAGATATGTACAGACACCGGCACATCAAGCTACTACAATTTGTCAAATTTATTTAATAGATTTTGAACTGTAGCCCTAATGCATAAGGTTCAAAGTTGATTGTGAAAATTTGATAGTTTCGGGTAGCTTGATGTGCTGGCGTCTGTACTTACAGTACACCCATATTTCGCCAATTTTGTATAAGTACCATGTATTAGAAGGCGAGCATATTGCCATAGAGGTTTGAGGAACAGGGTGTAAAGTTCACTCATACTCTATTGAAAAGGGAGGATCCTCCGACCAGACGGGTGTCATGTCTGGCGGGCAACTGCCCGATGATTAATTTCGGGCCGTTGTATACATGCTAGTTGCGGTAAACTCTGCTTGCGCGATGCAGGATTTTGCGTGACGTCAGTATGACGCGTAGTTCGCATGTGGCGTTGTAGATACCGTTACATTGCCATCAACCGGGCACAAATCCAGACTCCGGGCTGCTACAGAGAAATTTCTGTTGGAGAAACCTAACCAACTTTTTCCCGAACTGGCAATCGAACCCAGGACCTCATGCGCTGCAGTAACGCTTGCGACCAGTACACCAACGAGGCAAAAAATAATAATGAAATTTACATTGGCAGTAGCTTTAGCTACCCCAGAAGTAAACAAACAATTTTATTTCGCTACAACAAAACACATATATTCCGTGCGACCTTCCGACGTGACAGAAACACGCTGGTAATAAAATTTTACGCGTGTTTCTGAGAGTGATACCGATCTACTCGTCACGCTGGGTAAGTGTCCCGCTGGGGATTATAACCTTTAGGTTTCCGGTCCTTTTCTAAGTGAATAGGTGTATTCATATTGGTAAAAGTTGGCTTTAGAGTGCTCGATTTAGTAGTGTCATACATGGACTTTGTAACCTTTGTCTTTCCAGGTGTTCTTCATAATAGATAATAATTTTATTATGCTTTATTTAAGGTACGGCATTGTTTTTTTTTTTGCTTTGTATAACTACAATTGAAAACTCAAACCTAATCAATTGTAACCTAATTTATTTTTCGAGATATCGCCAAGCGGTTAGTCGATTCATCATGTGACCAGAGGACTGGCCTATTTCTTGGCCTAAGAATCAGCATCGCCATACAACGTGGCAATGTTGCCAGCCTTTTGCTTCTTTTTCATATACATGTATAATTATTTAGCCCTGGATCGAAAGAGCTGGAAGTCATGGGGAGAGGCCTGTGCCCAGCCGTGGGATGATGCAGGCTAACAGTAACAGTATATAAATATTATCCTCGAATTTTTGTTTCTAGGATATGTTTTGAGAGTTTAGTGCAGGTGATGAAATAATTTACTTACACAAAGTAAAGTGCCTGACTGGGTTCGAACGTACGACTCGTAAGCCGCGGCCGTTACCACTGGCACACCACTGCTCACTATCATTTGAAATAATCTATCAATACTGACTCCACTCCCAAAAAATAAAAATTTAATCAAATAAAATTAAAACCTTTTACCCAAACAGCAAACTGGAACGGAAAGATAACGCTTTATTTTAAAGCGATTGTTTCATTTAATATAATTAATCTTTCACGCTTTGCCGCGATTCCATTTATTTCGGATGCGTGCCCGACATGAAAGAGCTTTCAGTACACTGTCCGATACGGAATGAGTTAAAACCTGTTTTTGTTTTTGTGATGAATTAAAAAGATGTCGTGGCTAAATGGCTATTTGGGAGATTAAGCCCCGTTGTCAGATCACGTTAGGCTGTTAGTCCCGTCTGACTCAAACAAAAAAGTCAAGCTTATTTATTTCAATTAAACCATGTACAGGCTTTTGACTGGCGACTTTTTAATTGTCAAGGAGTGATTTTATGTAGCGTAATTATTACGATATAATAGTAAATATACTAAAAAAAAATGATTAATTTAAAGATCATGATCATTTTATTATGATCTTTAAATCCACAGCTGTCATTCGTAGATTTGACAGTCATTTAGAGTAGTCAGAAACCCGAAAATCTGACAGTCTTACCAAAAGGTATCGTGTCACCCAATAACTAGATTGTGATGGATAGGCAGTCGCATCATGTAAAATACTGGCATTTGGTTGCATCCGGTTAGACTGGAAGCCAACCCATACATAGTAGGTGAAAGACTAGTCATATAATAATGACCTATTGTTTTTACCTGGTGTGAAATGTGTCTTTAAGAATAGTCATACCTTGAATATTTATGTACAGACGCCAGCACATCAAGCTACCCGAAACTGTCAAATTTTCCCAATCAACTTTGAACCTTACGCTTTAGCGATAAAGTTGAAAATCTATTAAATAAATTTAACAGATTGTAGTAGCTTGATGTACCCGGCGTCTGTACCTGCGTTAATTAATAATTTAATGTATTACCCCCACTTACTAAATATCTTCCACCAAATGAGCATCTTCCTGCAGGGTGTAACCTCCCTTGCAAGTCCCTGAACCATCTCCGTACCCAAGTGGGAGGATGTACGTCGAACCTCGTAAAGCGGGGCTACCTTGACGGAACTGCAGCAGGGTGTGAATGTGGAGCTGTGTCACAAACACTGCTCAACCTACTATCCTGACTTTTGTGCCCCAAAACATGTTTCCAAAGTGACCTACCACTGATAACGCCGTGGAACTGGTGAAGTATAGGCCGAACAAAATTTAAATAACTAGAAGATGAAGTTTTTGAGAAGTTCACGCACTGATTAAAAACTATGTGAAGAGCCATTTTTCTAAAACATGACCGTGGCACTAGCTAAGTTTTCTTCCATTTATTTTGAACATAAAACCTGTATGTACCAGTAATTGGGTCGGCTCTATGTAAAATACTCATGTACAGCAACCTCTCATTAAAACGTAAGCCGACCCTAACTTAGTTTAACAAAAGGTTAGGCTCGTTATTTCGCCTAAACTGACCGTAAAAGGTCTTAAGATATTCTCATTTTGACCTACAAGTATACTACTTAACCATAATAAAATACATTTAATCTTAATTACAGACACTAATAAAATCTAGAGGCTCATCTCTAATCTACATGGGACTTAAATATAACTAGTAAAATGTGGTGTGTCGTCGAACAAGCTATTTGGTTTACAGGTCAAAAAATCATCTTTTCACTAGTATAATCAGCCTATAACATTCCCACAGCTGGGACACAAGCCTGCTCCCTTCGAGTGGGCTGTAATCTACCACGCGGGCCCAGTGCGGGTTGGTAGATGTCACATGTCTTCGAATTTTTGGTTCTAGGACATGCCGGTTTCCTCACGATGTTTTCCTTCGCCGTTTTGAGAGCAGTGGTGATGAAATTATTTACATAAATAAAGTGCCTGCCTGGGTTTGAACCCACGACCTACAACTCGTAAGCCCTGACTTACGTTACCGCTGAGCCACCACTGGTCAACTTATTGTGTGTGCAAAAACTTTAAAAGTGGACTTTTAAAGTGCTTAAAAGTGTACGCAAGAGAATTTACCACTCAGCATGCTAACAACATTGTTGAAAAATATTTGTAAGTTAACTGCCTGTATACCAAATAGCTAGTTCGACTGTTCTTATCCCTTTGGAGTTCTTTAAGTACGCTGTACCGGCACAGTGTTCTAATAATTGTATGCTGCACCGGACGACGTCATCACGTCAGCGCCGGCTGTCGCTGAAAACCAGCGCTGGGGCTCTGTTTTGCACAGGGTCGCAGCATAATGATGAGCAATAGCCGTTTTGCGTGGATGTTTCCCATACCTTATTTTTTTATTTTATTTTTTGTGTTTATGTTCATTTTTGCGTCATGTTCACCGCAAATAAACGTATTTTCTTTCTTTCTTTATGTCATTAAACTCACCACATATTTTACTAATAAATTATATCTATTGTTTCAGGTGCGGAACCCACGACAGCAATGTCGGTGGAGGGCCAACGGTGCCTGTGTGTTGTGGTGCTGCTCATACACACCGTCACAGGCGCTGGAGAAGGTAAGACAAATACATTTTGCTGCGCCCGACAGGATCCATATTGATCTTTTACTTTGTTATACCACTTATGTAACACATATGCCCCCTTACTAATAAACGTATTATATCAGATGAATACACACACACCGCTTTCTTCATTTCAGTCGTCAGTAATTTGTTTTTCGAAAGAAGAAGACAAAGCGTTGTGTAACTATACAGACGTTATACAACGTTTATTAGTAAGGGGGATGGAATGCAATAAAGAATTGAGTATTGTATAACACTCACAAATACCCACGCCCACTGGAGAAGGCTATTAACCAGTTGTCCTTTGACATTTTGGTCCAGGCGAAATCTGATTTTGGATAAACTAGTTTGCCTTTAGCTAGAGTAATTGGACACGCTCCACGATCACAGTTGCTTAGGAGTCAGAGGGTCACTTGTGCTTGTGCCAATTTTTTTTTTGTTTTTGTCATATAAATGGTTTACCATGTCTGAAAACCAGCCTTACCAAGGGGTATCGTATTACACAGTAAGAGGGTTGTGGAGGTCAGATAGGCAGTCGCTCCATGTAAAATACTAGTATTCAGCTGCATCCGGTTAGACTGGAAGCCGACCCCAACATAGTTGGGAAAGGCTAGGCAGATGACGATGATGAAATGGTGTTGTAGCAGTATCTACAACGCCACATGGGAACAACGCGTCATACTGACGTCGCGAAATCCTGCATCTCGCAAGCAGAGTTTACCGCGCAACTAGCATAGATACTCGTACAACGGCCCGGTATGAATCATCGGGCAGTTGCCCGCCAGACACAACACCCGTCTGGTCGGAAGATCCTCCCTTTTCTATAGAGTATGAGTGAACTTTACACCCTGTTCCTCACACCTCTATAGTGTAACATAAATGGTATTTGTATGTCTATCTTTTTACAAAAAGCTGTAGAATGTAGCTATTCTTCTTCCACTTCATAATCGTTGCAGATGTGTTATTTACATCCGAGGTGCTTCAATCAATTTAATGTTTTAATTAATTTGTTTGCTTTAATTAATCACCAAAAACAGAAGTACGTTTTTTTGTCCATTGTTTTTTTTTTTATTTATAATACCCACTATATATTTTTTATAGTTCCTTTTTTATTTAATTTCCTATTATATACGAGTACTAGCTTCTGCCCTCGACTTCGTCCGCGTGAAATTTCACCCTCCCCCCCATTCACCCTCTTAGGGGTGGTTTAGTCTGTGCGTTGATATATCAGTCAGTCAGGACTTTGAATTTTATATTATATAGATAAAATACTGCGTATTTTGATATAAGTATTTTATAATATTTTTTAAGTATTTGTAAAATTGTGTTGATGTGTGTATTTACGACACGCGCTATATGTAAAGACAGAGTGAAACAGAATGCCTTAGACATTGAATAACAAACATTTTTGTAGCATTGTATTTTCATGGTATTTCTCACTAACCAACTGACACTCGCTAGAGACAAGATTAGACATATTACCACAAGAATAGGTAGCAAAATCCCCTATACAAACATAACAGAGCAATCAGCAGTCCGTCTACCAATTCTATGGATACTCCCCAAAGGATAACCCAGTCTAATAGAGAATCGACAAAGCCAATATTATCTAACAAGCATTACAATAGCTCTATAGAATGTAGTCTGTAATTTCTCGTCTACAGTACAAATACTTATTATTTATTTATTTATTTAATACTTTAAGCACAAATGTACAGAGGCGGACTTAATGCCATAGGCATTTTCTACCAGTCAACCTTTGGGTGATGCAGACACAAACAGTGGTAGGTGCAATCATGAACATTGAGGAATAAATATTTTAAATATAAAGATACGCATAAACTTATTAAAACTATGAATATAATATATACCTACATACTACATATAAATATAAGCATAAATAAATAAACATAAATACACAAATATACTTACTAAAATAAAAAGAAATAAGACAAACAATGAGAAAATATTACCGTTGTGATGATACTGCCAGCTTCTTGCGAATGTAAAAGGATAAAAGTACAAAATGAAACATTAATCACCTCGTTTACTAACTGAAAAATTTAAAGGAAATCGATTGGCATGGTATGAGCATGTGACGCGGAAGCATGAAAAATACTATGTCACTAAAAGAGCGATGGATACAAAATTTTTGTAACTATATTTTGATTTAGAAGAGTTTCTTGCCCGTTCTTCTCCATAGGTACTACGCTTTGGATGGGCAACTAGCTTCATCTTTCTGACTGACCGACCCCTTGACAATTCAAAAACTAATTACAGGATTGGTTTGAAATAAATGCTTTCAGTTTGAGTTTGAGTTTGAAAATATTGAAACAAAAAAAGCCGACCTTCGTGTGCGAGTCCACATCACACTTGGCCGATTTTTTTCCGGGCCGGGTGATACCACAAGGCAAAAAGCGCCGAAAAAAACACATCTCCTGTATGGAGACCCCGTAAAATTTTTAACGTTATTTTATTTTTATTATTCGTTGTTATAGCGGCACAATAGTAATACACTCACTGTGAAAATTTTAACAGTCTATGTATTACGGTTCATGCTGAGGACGTACAGTGGAGATTACTTAGGTTATAGAGTCCAGTTGGCACCCTTTTTACCCGACTACGGCGAAGCAAAAAGGAAGGTTATGATTTTGACCGGTATGTATGTATATTGTAAGAATGTATGTATGTTCATCCGTTCCCTCATAACTTCTAAACTCCTTGTCATAATTGGACAAATGAGGTATCTTTGGAAGCGTCTTGATTGTCCGCTGGTTATAGGCTATATGACGTCACATTAAATTGAATATGGCGCCCTCTAGCGAGCATAAAGTCAAGATCTAAAAACAATTTTTTTTTAAATCATGCCATGATGGGTAACATATGAAAGGGCTTAATTAGCACATTTCAAAAATATTAATATTACCAAAATAAGCCCAAAAATAATTAAATAAAAAATTAGTTTAAAAACTAAAATCCGACTGCTGAAAAGGATGAAACAAGAAAGTACCTTCCCGTGGTCGCATGACGCCTTATAATATGTTAGTATAGCGGCATGCGACCACGAGATGGTACTTTCTTGTTTCGTCCTTTGCAGTAGTCGGGTTTTAATTCATTAAACTTATTTTTTACGGAACACTAAAAAACACATTGCTACAATAGAGCGCCCGTCAATCGCCACACTTTGACCTGAAGCTGCCCCAACGTAGTATGGAGTTTCAATCGAATAAGAGGCCAATTTATATTGATTTTGTAACATCTGACATGCAGCTTACAGTATATTCCAAAATGTTGTGTCAATAAAACTCGTCCTTTCGCCTCCAGTCTTAACGTAAATGCAAATAGAAAATTATAAAAACAAGTTTCAAACAAAAAACGAGAACCAAACTGCAGCAAACCATGTGAATTAAATAATATACTCTGGCATCTCACAACTCTGTTTAAAAACCTAGGCCATCAAGTTTTAAAAACCCAAAGTGCCCTGTTTTATGCTGAAAAGCAGAAAAAAAAGTACAAGGCACATAAAAGTCCGCAACGCGAAAGTTAGTTGTTAGTGTAGAGACAACAAAAAAAGAGACTGAATAAATAACGCCTCCGAGGTTTAAGCGTCGAGTTAAATGTTTTTGCTGACTAGTGTGTTGGATGATATTTTGATTCGCTACGGTTCTTATTTTAATATGTGAAAGCGTGCGTGTGTGTGTTAGGATCTGTGCGTATGTGTGTGTGGGAGTGATTGCCTGTACCCTCTTGGTGAATGTTGGAGTGTTTTTGAGTTGTTCTTGCATTTTTAATCCACTTACCCAATCGTTGGTGTCGACGAAGTTGGGTTGTGTAAATACGCACATACATCTTAGGTCTCATATTTTTATTTGATTAGTACTTAAGGTGAATGCGCAGTGGTAGACCGCGAAATTCAAATTTTCTTACGTTTTTTGCAATTTGCAGGTCAGTGTCAGGTTGTATCTTGATCAAAATTTGATACGGAACTATAATAGATATGTTTTTACAGAATTATAGTCATTAGAATCATTATTATATCTCTTTAAGTTAGATTTCTACCATAATCACTTTTCCATACGAGATTTGTTTTGTCCGTTGATGTGTTCGGCTGTCCTCGGGATGTACTCGGTTTTAATGTGTATCCGATATATCAGTGAGTGATGGCAAAGTATTCTGTTTGTGTTCAGTTTTTACTTCTGTCGGCACTCCCGGAGTGCCACTTTTTATTTTAAATAAAATTCTATCATAACATTCATTACCTAATGCACCATGTTAATTCATACGTAAACATTACGTCAAAACGTCAAATAGATTTATGACAGCTGCGCACACAGATTACTAAACGCTGGTGGCGCGTGAGTGCCCGGAATGTTTAGCATTTTATAAATAGCATTTCTCATTTATTATTTATCCAGGGGACACCCTGGATTAACATACCGTTTTTAAGCTACCTCCATACAAAATTTTGTCAAAATTGGTCCAGCCGTTTGAGCGTGAAGAAGTAACAAACATATAAACACACACACACACACACTCACAAAAGTTCGCCTTTATAATATTAGTGTGATTGTGTTATTTATCAACGCCGGCTGAGAAAGTTATTCAGTTTGGTCTCTACCTAGTCTGTACCACACACTTAGATATGACCACGCGTTTCTTATACACGCTGTATAGAAACATGCCAACAAAAGCCTCTAGAAATGTAATATCGTTGGCTTGAAACAAAACATTTTAAGAAACATTACATCGCGAATTAAACAAAGGACTAGAAACCAAGTCGAATCTATCGTGATTAAACTGGAGTCGTACTCTCAAAGGGTGGAGTTACGACATCAAAATTTATGTGGTTTTAGAACCGAGTCAGAGGTTGCTGGAGGGTGTTTGGATTGTCATAGTATTGTTGAGACCGATGATGAGACCGCAGTGTTAGAATAGCAGCGGAACTACGTAACACACAAGCTATGCCTTTCATCTTGACAATTATTATTATTATTTCGTTTATTCATCTATATACATATTAAATTACATTTTTAAATATTTCTTAAAGTATAAAAAACATTTAAAAATATAAAAAAATAGTAGTCCGCCGGTTTCGGGAACAGGGTCCAAGCTACCGGTGGTTAGGGCTCCAGAGACAGGAACCTCCTCACAATGCGAGCCGTATCGAGGAGTACTGCCTTCTGAATCAGGCTCTTGATCCAACCGCCTAACGAAAGCCTCGATAGATGTTGATCGAGGCCTTCGGCCATAAGGCCATTGGCCGATACGACAATTATTTATTATTATTATTATTATCTGTAGTACTTAAGATAAATTATACACAGAAGCTGTGGGTGTAGAGACTAACTAGTTACTAACTTATTAAATAGCAACAAAAAGTAATATTAAGTAATAATATTATTAGTAAATTTTGTTCTTCTTCTTAGCGTGTCGATAGCAATCTAAATGGACTCGGCCCAGAACTCGGCTACTTGTTTGACGCCATCACCAGCGTCCACCAGTTCCTGTAACGCGCAGCTGACAGGACACGCAGGACACAATATTAAGTGTCCCATTATTTGTGGAACAGCACCACATTTATACTCCAAGGCGGAGTCGTCTATGAATCTCCACTTGAACAGGTTTTCCTTGCTTCAGCCAATCTGGGTCCGGAGTCTGTTTAAAGACTTCCAGGTTACTCAAGGTATTTTGTTAATATAATTATTTATGTTACTAAAGTCAAAGTAGCGTCATAAATAACACCGATTAATCTTTTCTTAAGTCCCTGATCACCTTAAAACTTTCGAAATAATTCAGAGGCACTCAAAAACAGAGAACTCGTTTTTTAAATCGAGATAATCTTCTTCAATCTAAAAAGGTCATCTAAGAAATGTCTAGTAATTTTAAAGAAACTTTGTTTGCACCACAGAGTATTAAAAAAAAGGTAGAGGTGTCAACAATTTATCTTTATTTTGGGCAATATTTTATCGAACCAAAAATAATTCCCATTTTGCTTTCTTAAAAATATTATTGAACACTCTTATATAATGATTGCGCCTCTTTTTGTGAACCTAAAATAATTCCTATTTTGGGGTACTAAACAATGAAAACGGTGAAGGAACACAACGTTAGGAAACCGGCATGTTCTAAAAATTCGAAGACTGTGACATCTACCAACCCGCACTGGGCCCGCGTGGTGGATTACGGCCCACTCCCTCTCATCGAAACGAGGTCTGTGTCCCAGCAGTGAGAACAAGGCTACTTATGATTACACATAGCTTAGTTACTAAGTTAAAAAGAGGCTCATTTATTATAAAGTGTGCATCATTAGACGCACAAAACACTTTTAGAGGTTCATTCATTTAAAAAGGCGTACATTCTAAAAGGTCAATAAGTTTTTAGAGGATCGGTTAAATATTTCCCTTTGTTTTGTTTTAAAACTTACTAATATCGTTCGAATTCACAACGTTTCGGTCTACCGTTTCACAACATTTTTACTGAAAAAATTACTAGATCCATTTTATTTAAATCGACGGTAATTTTGGTCTTAACAACGCTTTTATAAGTGATAAATGAGATTTATTTTATAAATTGGTTAAAATAAACCTTTTTCACGTCATTTTTTTGTTATAAACTAAACGAGGTCGTATAACATGTCTATTTAAATGTCATAATTGCGTGTCCAGTCGTTATAGGTGGTCAGAAACCCTAAAGTCTGACAAACACTCCAAGGGGTATCGTATTACCCAGTCACTGAATTTTGGAGGTCAGATAGGCAGTCGCTATATGTAAAATACTGATATTCAGCTGCATGCGGTTAGACTGGAAACTGACCCCAAACATAGTTGAGAAAGGCTAGGCAGATGATGATGAATTGCGTGTCTAAGTTTGTCTTAGACACCGCTGTCTTACGCTCATGGAACGAATTTTTAGCACGCCTAGATATATTATAGTTAAAGCTTTTCTATCTTTATGTATTATCCCTGTAAAGTGTTTTGTGTGAACATAATAAATAGACGAACTTCAAAACCCAGAGTAAATGCCTCGAGGAAGTGCAGTAAACGAATGCTCTTTACTTTTTTGTATGAGGCTGTCTTGCAATAAGACAATTTACAGCGCAGTAAAACCTCCCCGAGCGCCAAGAAAATTGACATCTCTGTCTTTTTAACTACTCTGTGGTCTGTACCCACCGATTTCATTAGTATCCTTAGAGAACCCAGATGGCGTGGCCATTTGTAGAAATGAGTTCACTGAAATGATCTTAAAGCTTAGCCTTACGTTAAAAGTCCCTTGGGGGGCTAGCTTAGGGGGCTTGTGGCTCACTGGGTATCAAGTAAATTGAGCAATTTGTGAAATAAAGCGGTCATGTCCTTGTTGTTTTGTGACTTTTAATTGTGTATTGATGTCTCTGTGTGTATTGAAAATACTTATTTATGAATTCAAATACATTCATTTTTTGTCACAGGTTCCTATATATACATAACTTACGCCTTCCTCTCGTGCGGATAGGCGGAAAATACAGAACGCGACCTGTTAGGACCCTTAAATGTTTCCTTCGCTTCGTTTCCTTTCATAAATCTGGTCATATACGCATGATTGTACAGACGCCAGCACATCAACCTACTACAATCTGTCAGATTTCTGTAATAGATTTTCAACTTTATCGCTAAAGCATAAGGTTCAATGTTGATTGGGAAAATTTGACAGTTAGGTGTAGGTTGATGTGCTGGCGTCTGTACTACGCATCTGACCTTTCCGTTCTTTTCTTATTCCGATTTTTTTAGTTCTTATTCTTATAATTGAAGGTTATGTGTATATCAGAAGGTCAATTCCCATAATTAAAATCGTTTAAAATGTCTAAAATCTAGTCGCAATCTCATGTCAGCGATAATCAATGTCAAAAACTTGTGAAAAATGTAGGAAATTAGAGGTGTTTTTGACGGATTGAGACTGAGATCTGAGTGGCAATTCTGGTAATTTTAAGAATGTTCACAGTCTGATTTCAGTCTCAATCTGTCAAAAATAACTCTAATTTCCCTTAATTTTTGACAATGATCGTTTTTTATTACGGGAATAGGCCCTTCAGACTGTGAACGTTCTTAAAATTACGAGAATTGTCCCTTTGGGGTATTAAATATAGTCCAAGGTCGGAAATAACTAATAAACCTTTAACATTTTAATTATTCTTACCTTATTATTGATATTAGCGTTAGAAACTTCGCCGCCCGCCTCTGTACATTTATGTGCTTGAGTATTAAATAAATAAATAATAAATAAACTTCTGATGGTCCCTTTAATATTCAAAACTCAGCTGAAGAAAATACAGCTAAATGGAAATAAGCCCCAATATTGATTTAAAACAATGTATTTATTTCCAAAGTACAATCTAATCTAGAAATAGGTCCATTACTTTCTAGAGTTACTAATTACCCCTTTAATAAAACAATCGAACCCCCTCAAAAGTTTCCCAATGAGATTGTAGTGGTATCTACAACGCCACATGCGAACAACGCGTCATACTGACGTCACGCAAAATCTTGCATCTCGCAAGCAGAATTTACCGCACAACTAGCAACAACGGCCCGACATGAATCATCGGGCAGTTGCCCGCCAGATACAGTCTGGTCGGAGCATCCTCCCTTTTCTATAGAGGATGAGTGAACTTTACATCCTGTTCCTCATACCTCAGACTCTATAAGATAAACTAGACGTTAAAGACCACAAAACTTATCCCCTTTTCCCCTTTAGGACCAACCAATAAGTCTCGAAAAGTAGGACCAACAAGAAAAACTTTTGTTCGATCCTAAGGTGGGTATCACATCTCCGCCGCGAAAATAATGAAATACATGTCATTTAAAATGTAGCAATCAGAATAAAATTTCACTTTCGACTTAGTAAATACGGTATAGGTTTACTCCGGACCTCTTAGATTAGTTTTTTTTGTAAAATCTCATCCATTTTACAAAAAAAATTAAGTTCCGCTTTATAAACACGTCGACTGCCACAGATACGTGTGAACCAAACGCGGCACCGTAATAAAATAGCGGACTGAGCGCAGAGGTTTAACTGACATCCGAACAGATCGGCGAAATCACGCGGGAAAGAGAAAGAATCATAATCATGTGCGTTAGAACAGGCGTTTTCACTGCTATGGTTTACCGGCGAAGATGTTATACCCGCCTTAAAGAACATGTGACGATCCATTATTGCCCTCACACAATGTAGACATTTTAACTAAACAACATAAACTTAGGTAACTTTTCACAATGAAATTGAGACACGAAAAGGATTCTTTTGTACTATAAAAAGAAATGGATAAAACGAGAACGAAGGAAAATATTTCTTCCTTTCTCAGAAGTCAAGTCCATTAAGTTATATTTTGGGTTGTCCTTCAAATTAATTCTTAAGAGAGATATTTTTATTGGGTTCGTGTAAAAATAAAGAATGTTGACGGAAATTATTTTGGTTAGGTACAGAAATAGAAGTTTGTTGAGACTTTTTTACAACACTGCTCCATGATTTGAGTAAAGACAATGAAGCATTGCAAACTTTTTGTACCTATGATTTAAATCGAAATGCAAACCATTATAATTCCTATTCACCAAAATAAATCTATTTTGAAACTAGACACAAAATTTAATCCCGTAATTAACTTTCGGCAAAACGCTACCCGGAAAATCATTCACAGAGAACCTTAATTTAACTTTAAATTTCCAAATTAGCAAAGTCGTTCCCATTCAAAGTACATAGAAACAAATTCAATTACAACTTGCCTAAATCCATTGATCAAATCTGGACACGGCTAAGTTCATGGACAAAGCCAGAAGTTAGTTCCACCTTTGTCCATAATTAATGGATAATTCCACTCGTTTTCCATTTAGGAATAGTTCCAGTAATTTAGCCCGGAATTCAGGCTTAAAAAGTAATTCAGAATACCTGTTGGCTCGGTGGAATTAGATAATACATAAAAATTGCCAGTAGCAAAAAGGTTGTCTGCCTCAGAAATTTAGCAAAATTGTGGATGTTAAAAACTGGTATAAACTAGTTTAGTGCCGGTTGGTTGGCAACAAAGTTCTGTAATAGGGTTTCCTGCAGAGTAATTTATTTGAGCTGAATTTGGTCCATTTGCGAGAAAAAAATATATTACTTTGTGTTTTTTCAAGAAGTAACGAATTTCAACGAAATTGTTTTCATTGCAAAATTGCCTTTTTGCAAAGTATAAACTGGTTATTTATGTATTTATATTTTATTATAATCATTATTTTTTCTTTCGAACTCAAACTCAAAGTATTAATTTGAACTAAACTATTTACAGGCACTTTTGAACTGTCAAATAGTCGGTCAGTTAGTCAGAAAGTTGACGCTAGTTCCAAAACGTAGATCTCTAGTGAGAAGAATGACAAAAAAACTCCAAGGATTCTCTTTTAAACCAAGATATTACAAAATTCTGGGTACATTATACTCCACTCTATTCACTAATTAGTTCACTACTATGCAATAAAAGTATTGAGTATTGTGCCTGAATCCTACTGATAGGTTCTTTCACTGATGATGTCGGGACGTTGTATATTATGCTAGTTGCGCGGTAACCTCTGCTTGCTCGATGCAGGATTTTGCGTGACGTCAGTGTGTTGCGTAGTTCGCATCTGGCGATGTAGAAGTCACCATATTACTATGACCTACTATGACGCTCTAATTAATGGCATCATTCTCCTACCCTCATCCCAATTTATTTGGGGTCGGCGCAATATGTCTTTTTCTTCATTTCTTCTATTAGTTCGTCATCTCGGTAGTCGCGCCCTTTTTAACTATATCATCATTCACACATTTCATCCATCGTTGCTTTGGTCTTCCCCTACTCTTATAGCCATCGACATCCATACTCAAAACTCTCCTCACAAAATTTTCCTCATTGCTCCGTAGCACATGCCCATACCATGACAACCGATTTCCACACAACTTTTCAGTTACCGGTGCCACTTTCAAACTTACTCTTATGTACTCTATAATTAATGAACACAAAATATTGTAAAAAAAATTAAAGAGTAAGCATGGAGTTTCTTGCCCAAACTTCTACATAAGAAACAACATTTTGGAAGGGGCGCAAGACAATTATATTTTCTTATAAACTTTGACGTTCAAAAGTGCCTTTTAATGGCCTACTTTAAATAAATGATTTGACTTTGAGTTTACTTTTGACGTAAAACGTTCTCATTAACATAACGTCGTTAGAGAATTTAACTTGATACTCAAGTAAGGGCCCAGTGGTGTGGAAAGGATCCGGTGGTTGGGTCTCGAGGTGGCATTGCACAAGTCCGAGGATCGGCGTCGAGACAACGATGAAATACCTGGGTTTCGTCCTCGACAGCCGGTGGAACTTCGTCGAACACTTTCGACGTTTGGCCCCCAAACTGGAACGGACCGGGGCCGCCTTCAAGCGGCTTTTGCCCAACCTGAGGGGGCCAAACGCCTCCTCCCGGAGGCTTTACGCGGGGGTCGTGCGTTCCATGGCCCTATATGGGGCCCCGGTGTGGGCGCGTACACTGCGGCGACGAGCCGCCCACTATCTGAACGCGCCCCAAAAGATGGTAGCCGTAAAGCTGATCCGGGGGTACCGCACGATCTCAGGCGAGGCGGTAAGCCTCCTTGCCGGACTGCCGCCATGGGATCTGGAGGCGAAAGTCCTCGCGCGCCTGTATGAGTGGTGCGTGGAGGCACTATACCGGGGGGAAACTCTTTGAGGAGTGGCTAGAGAAGCGTCATGGCGTTCTCACCTACAGCCTGACGCAGGTCCTCACCGGACACGAATGTTTCGGGAGGTTCCTGCACATAATCAGGCGGGAGGAGACGCCCGGGTGTCACCATTGCGAGGATCGCCCAGAGGACACTGTGGAGCATACAGTAGAGGTCTGCCCCGCTTGGGCGCAGCACCGCCGTGTGAATTTCGGCCATGGCGAACAATCTCAGCGGAGACCAGCCTTCGGCGCGGGAGGTATTATAGTGCACAAGTGTGTGCGCAGACACAGGTGCACTCTCTCTTCTCTAACTCTCACTACATGATCAGAGAGAATTCAGGCGCAGGGCCAACGGCTTACGTGCTTTCCGAGGCACGGGGGTATCACACTGCTAACTTCAAAACTCCGGGCTGTTAAAACTCCAAACTAACTCTGGCTAAACTGTCCAAATTCCAGCCCGACGCGGGAATCGAACCCGGGATCCCACGCTCAGCAGATGAGACCAACGGGGCAGTCAGACATAAATATAGTCAACCATGTAATTGCTTTACCATCCTAAATTTGAATGACACTTTCACGTCATCAAACGACAAGAGGGGCATTCTCGTAATTTAAGAACGTTCACAGTCTGAGGGGCTATTCTCGTAATTTTAAGAATGTTCACAGTCCGTTTTCAATCTAAATCAAAAATACCTCTAGTTTTCCCTGCATTTTCGACAAGTTTTCTAAATTGGTTATCGCTGAGATGAGATCGCGACTAGATTTTAAACGTTATGGGAATCGGCCTGCAGGTCTCAGTTAGATAGTTTCAACCTTGAAATTTCAATTTACTGGATTTTTTTAGTAAGAATAAGAGTTTATTAAACCATTGTTACAGGCATTTTCTTAACTATACATAACATTCGTGGATATCGGTAACAAGTTGGTTATAGGGTTCCGCAGCCAGAGGGTGCCAACGAAAACCTCAAACTTAAACCATTTATTACAAATAAACTAATTACAGGCACATTTGAATTGTCAAGGGGTCGGTCCACAGAATACGTTATATATATACAGGGTTGGTCAGTCAGAAAGCTGAAGCTAGTTGCCTATCCCAAAGCGTAGCCATATTTCTAAGCCTCCGCTGTCCGTCCGTCCGCCCGTCTGTGTGTCAGCGGGCGCGGGCTGTAGCTCATGAACTGTAATAGATAGACAGTTGAAATTTTGAGATAGAATAGTGTGTATTTCTATTCCGGCTATAACAAAAAATATCAAAATAAAAACTCAATACAAGAAACGGGTTTTTTTTTGGCGTTTTATGGAGGGCTGTAGCTCATGAACTGTAATAGATAGACAGTTGAAATTTTGAGAATAGAAGAGTGTGTCTATTTACAAATATAATAAAAATAAAAACTCAATCCAAGAAACGCGTTTTTTTTCGGCGTTTTATGCCTAGTTAGCCGTTTTTTTTAACATAATCAGATAAACACTAATTACAATAAATATTATTCTATTCTATTCTAAACAGTGGTCCCCAAAACTAGGCGGCGCCCGTATCTTGGGGGCCGGAGTTGCGGCAGCATTAAATTAGAACACATATAAGGGAAAGTGATAAAGTGAATTGCGAGGTCGACTATAATACACATAACAGGCAACATTCTAAGCATTCATTCTAACTTCATTTGCAAAGGAAAAGACAATTAACTGAGTGTCAGTCACTCCGAACACTTGGCAGACGAGGTCACGCCTCGTTCTACTGAAGAATATTAGACTTTATAAAGAGATGCAAGTAACGTTTTAACAGGGCTAAGGGTAAATACAACAACGGTTGCAATCAATGAATCTGTGTGGTTAAGCAGCGCTTGCCGCGGTCAGTTTGTCGATGGGTGGCCGCCCTTTACATATTATTGAGTACATTATTTATTTATTTATTTATTTTACCATTTATGTACACACATATATAAACAGACAAGAAAAAACAGAACAGAAAAATAGGTACAAAGGTGATGCTTATTTCATAAGACATCTCTTCCAGCATACCTGCGATAGGACAAGAAATAAAGAGATGTAGACAGCGTGTAAAAGAGTAAAGGAGACAAAAAAAAATACAATTATTGCAAAAAAATGAAATTATTGTGTACAGTTTGTCGAAAGAATTTTACTATGACCGTCGTTACGAATAATTAAAAGCCCGCAGGCAGTTTTTAATGATCTAACCTAAAAATATTAGATTACCCAATAATATTGTAAGGTAGGCCAAAGAACCTCGCGCCGTACGTAACGTACAATCAACAAAAGAGATAAGTATGCAGGATCGTCGGATACAGTTGAAGTTTAGTAAGAAACTGATAGATGTTCTCGAATAAAATTTAATTTTATTAATAGAAAACAAACAGCTCATTGATCAAATTAAATTTCAGTCGACAACATCCATCGGTTTCTTACTAAACTTCAACTATATCCGATGATCCTGCATACTTATCTCTTTTGTTGACTGTACATTAGATTTTTTTTTAATCGAGAATACGACTATTCTATAGCAATATTGTTTAGAATGCGACAAGCACAACAAGTATAACCCATAGATATGAATAAAGTCTTAAAACTAACTAAATATTATGTGCGAAACGTGTATTTTTTATATTGAAATCGTTTGAATTCACGTTACGTTTACTCCGGCCGCGGCGATCGAACTTAGCCCATTCATGGCAGTTGATTCATGTATTTATATTCAGTCTCATATTATAAGAATATCCACGAAGTTTCTTGTCCGTTCTTCTTAGAGTTTTTGGTTCTAGTACATGTCGGTTTCCTCACGATGTTTTTCTTCACCGTTTTGAGAGCAGTGGTGATGAAGTTATTTACACAAAGTAAAGCCGCCTGCCTAGGTTCGAACTGACGACCGTATGTCGAGGTCGTTGCCTCTGGGCCATCACTTCTTGTAATTAGAAATAAATGTTTTTAGTTTGAGTTTGAGACTGAAAAAACATATTTGGAAAAAGGGCTGTTTGCATGACAACAATCTTTGACATTAACGAACATGTTGGCGTTATTAAAAAAATCAGAGAGTCACATGACACAAGTAAAATTAAAACGATTTTTATATTAAAAAAGCTTAAAGGTTTCGTGTGAATTTAGAATAAGGGCTCGCCAGCTCTTTTGTCCCAGCTGTATGAAACAGATTAAGGCACAAAGGCTTTCATCACGCTACCGATGGCAAACAGTCCTTTTTTCATATATTTTGTACGCAAGGATTTATTTTGTACCAATATTGGATGCGTTTTTTGACACTCATCTGACATACGGTGTATCGCATAGATACAAAGTAAATACAGGTTGGCAGAGATTTTCAGTTCATGATTTTGGGCGTCTGAAATTTTTTATAGGTTATTAAAAAAAAATCCGTTACATAAATTTTGAGCGCGTAGGTATTGCACTTTTCTGTGAACTAAGTATTTCCGACGATAAATTTCTACACTAGGGGTCTAGAATCATGTGCTGAATTCATGATTACAGTTTGCGCGTTGATATTTCCGTCACCCTGTATACTTTCAGTTTGTAAATGAAGTCTTTTACATTTATGTGACATGGAATTAAACTCAATATTTTTGTTTATTTCTAATATATTTACGAGATTTTTGTAAAACCATTTAGGTAAAGATTTTTTTCAAAATTATTTTTAGGTACCGCGTATTACCTAAAGTGATTTTTTACTGAGTAGATTGAGTTATATATCAATTTTTTTATTGTATTACCATTAGAAATAACACCATCAATTGAGGGTTTAAATAAAATCAAATACACAAACTGCACTCACACTGCACACTGCATAGAAAAAGTAATAAAATCAAATAGACAGACTGCACGCACACTGCACACTGCATAGAAAAAGTAATACCTACCTAATACTGTGTATAGAAATGATACTCCCGCTTTTAGATCCAGGACATGACCCACTTGCTGGAGAATCTCAAGTATACACGAGCAATGTTGAAGATATCATGAACGCCAATGACACTGTTATTAACGTGCCAACTAATTTAAAAAGTACCATCATATATTATTATCTGCCTAGCCTTTTCCCTATTATTTTGGGTCGGCTTCCAGTCTAACCGGTTGTAGCTGAGTTAACAGATAGACAACCGGGACCAATGGCTTAACGTCCTTTACGAGGCACGAAGGGGTCTCGGTATGTAACAATGGTCACCCATCCACGGTCCGACCGCGGCAAGCGCAGCTTAACCTAATCGACCGACCCGTGCGGCTGTTATTACTTATGTAAAATATAAAATACACGCAGACAAAATCGCAGGCAACAGCGATTTTCTAATAAACGCTTGCAATCTTTTTCAGACTTGTTTATACCTACAAACAGTTCTCGATCCCCAATATAACTAGAACCTCTCTAGTTGGTTATTGATGGTCCTAAGTAATTAAGTCCCGGCCTCCCAAGAGAAACACTAGACTGTACTGGAGTTGGGCCTAATAAAATTAATTAGGTGATTTGTTAAATGAGTCTAGCGAAACATAGGGCTTTCGTAACTCGACTGGACGTTTAGTGAGCAATAACGTAACAAAAATGTTGTTCTTTTGTTTTTTTTGCGACAGAATGGTGATACGGGAGTATTTAGGGCTGATTTTAACAATTTACCAACGTAGGTAATACTATTTTTAGGGTTCCGTACGTTCTAAACAGAAAACCAAACTCTTATAGGATCACTCGTGAGTCTGTCTCTCACAGCCAATTTGCTCCAAATCTGCTGGACGGATTGAGTTGAGTGAATTTCTGTGATCCAAACACGGACTATTTGACCGAAATGTAAGATTTGTAGAGTTATGTACTTGACTCTACATTAGATCTAATAATTTTTTAGCCGACTTCAAACACAGGAGGAGGTTCTCGATACAGTAGTTTTTTTTTTTTACCGCAGAACTCCGATATTTATAAGCCGATTTGCAAAATGTTTTTTTTTAATGGATAAGGGGGTCTCATAATAATACTTTTTAATATCGTTACTTGGTTAGTTTTTGAGTTAATGATTTAACTTTAATAATACGATTTTTTCCCACTTAGTTTATATTGATGTTTTAATAACTTCCTGTCACTGATATTCACATAGTTAGTAGTGTTATATGAATTTGTGTGAGGTAGGTACAACAAAAAAGTAAAAAATAAAAACATTTTTAGTAGAAGTTTTTATTTTATTTTAACAAAAACCGCAAGTTCTACAGGCATTAGGGCAAATGTTTAGTTATCAGTAATACATAATCAGTAAGATGCTGCATATTGCATGCTTGCACATGACTTTTATTGAATGGGGCAAAGTTCTTTAGAGTATCTGGCATTGTCCTTTACGATGATTTACTTACTGTTAGTTGAAAGAAGCTATTTTATAGAATAGCTAAGTTTAAGTAAAGACCCAAATAGAAATCTAAGTCAAAATATTTCCACCCTTACGTCATAAACACCGGTTCAAGGAACTGCCTTCCCGATTTGGTGCAAAAACAATTAATTAAATAATAAATATAATTAAATAAGGAACTAATTAACTCCACCTGTATACCTTTTACAAGCTCCGAAATTAGGTGTTTGATAATAATTTTACTGAATCTTTAGGTTTGTACACGAAATTAATATTATAATTAGCGGGTGGCAGTGGGTGGGTGACATCGACGTACAACCTGTTACTATGGATTCAGTACAGACGCCAAAACATCAAGCTACCCGAAACTGTAAAATTTTCCTAATCAACTTTCAACCTTATGCTTTAGCAATGAAGTTGAAAATCTATTAAAGAAATTTGACAGATTGTAGTAGCTTGGCTGAGGGCTGGTTCGAGGTGGCGCGGGAAAAGAGTTCCTGGAAGGATTTGGAGGAAGCTTTTGCCCAGCAGTGGGACACAATAGGCTAACAACAAAAAAAAAAGTAGCTTGATGTGCTGGCGACTGTACATGATTCTAAACGCCCCTGCGTTGAAATTCATCGAAGGTAATTTAAAAAAAAAATTGTTGTTCCATACATTTGGACCGCGTAGGTATTGTACAGAAAGATAATAACTTTGGAACTGCTATTGACTTTTGTCATTTCAATATTAAAAGTTTAATCGAAGAGAAGAGAGAGATTTTTAAATATATTGTAATGAATTTACGACTGTATATTTATTATACCTACAATTTGCCACTAAAAGGCTAGTGACGGATATAGCCACTCAAAGACACAGCCATTAGTTTAACTGCGGTCCATAGAAATTTTTTGTGTACGAGCCGCGTACAAGTGGCGAGGCGCCCCATGGCGCGCCGAAAAAAAGTGTTCTCGGTCATTCGAGACGTTTTCATGAGGGGGGGGGGGTCATGGAGGGGGTCATGTGAGTGGTTGCACATAAACTAAATCAGCTGATCTATCCCGTAAAAATCTAACCGTGAAAACCTAGGCGAAGTTAGCTGTTAACAGTGTCTATCTCCTATGACCTCATGGCCAGCCGCTACTGCGCTTGCGTTCACTAGACCAACGACGGCAGTCCATTGTAACACCTACTGTTAACGCCTTGCATAAGTGCATGACACATATGCAAACGACGTATGACAATGCGTGGAATATTCTAGAAGTCTGCGCAAACGAGGCGCGCATACGACATGCTCGCCCTCTTTAGCTTTTCACATTACCTTATTTTTGACAAGAAGAATGTCACCTTAATTATTTTTCTACAAATTCCTTTATGTTTAATCAATTATATGATACTCTTTTTATTGGGGAAACACATTTTTATTTCTTTCCATCCATTGCCAACAACGCGCACCATTGCCAATACACCTACACGAAAACATTGCCTTAGCCATTCTGACTTTCTAAAACCTTCATTTTCTTCCACAGGTCCATCATCACCGATCCCATCTACGCCTTCTTCCTCAATAAAGCCAGATCAGAACGAGCTGACAGTCACCTTTCCCCCCCTTGAAGACATATACGGCCATACTCCTGAGAAGCACTTTGGAACTGAGAACAATACGCTGGTGACGTCACAGACAGGGTCTACTGCCCTCCTGCCGTGTGTCATCAGGAATATTGGCGATGGAATTGTGAGTGGCTTGATTTTATTAATTTAGAGTTAAGGGGACTACATGACAGCGGGATTGTCCGAAAGGGTTACCGCTGCCCGGAACATAAAGGGCTAAGCAAGGAACACGGGTGGGTTTTAGTCAGTAAGAGTCTGACACTCCCTTCCGCTCCACCCAGAGCGGGAGAAGTCATTAGATGATTTCCCATCCATAAAAAAAAAGAAAAAAAAGGGGACTACACGACCTAAAGCGCGGTCACTGTCGGACTGCACAGAAAATAAAGATAAGCGCGATGCCACAACGCTGGTAATTTATTGCAAAATGCGAAGCAATTATCTATTTACAAAAAATCTATTGTTTGGACTTAAAAAATTAAAACACTAGAGTTTTAGTATGTTGCATGTAGAATAATCTGACAAAAAATCAGAATGATTGTTTATATATTAGTATGGTTTTTATTGTGAAAAGTAATTTTTAGAGGTATCTTCGTGATTTTTTTCTACCGTATCAAATTAGTTGTAATTATTATGTTTTCAACACTAGTGAGTTGAAACATAATACAATTAATTTGATATATATGCTAGTAGTTAGATATATATGCTAGTTACATAGTTCTAACTAGCATATAAATATATCCTGAAGTACCTATATCATATATTTTTCTGATTTTGTTTACTGTAGTCGATCATATACTTTTAGGCATTATAAAACTTGCGTTTTATGCGGTTAGGTCCTGTAGTCCCCATATCTATATATGATTAGATATATATATATGAAGGAGAGGCTTTTGCCCAGCTGTGGGATGATGCAGGCTAACAGTAACAGTAAGCATTAAGTTAGTGAAATTCTTTTTCGAGAAGACAAATTGTTGGAAGACCTGATGACCTACCAAGTTTAGACTCGTAACCGTTGGATTATTTTAGACTAGCAGTACCCCGCGGTTTTACCCGCATAAGTGTCGATCCCGTGAAAATATCAGGATAAAAACTATCCTTTATCCTTTACTGGGACACAAACTATCTCTATACCAAATTTCATCTAAGTCGGTTCACCGGTTTAAGCGTGAAGAGGTAACAGACAGACAGACACACAGACATACTTTCGCGTTTATAATATTATACTAGCTGCGCCCCGCCGTTTCACTTGCATAAGTGTCGATCTCGTGGGAATATCGGGATAAAAAGAAGCCTATATATTAATCCAGGGTATCAGCTACCTCCATACAAAATTTTATCAAAATTGGTCCAGCCGTTTCAGCGTGAAGAAGTAACAAACATATAAACACACACACTCTCAAACTTTCGCTTTTACAATATTAGTGTGATTCAGTATGGATGAGTAGTTGTTAGACAGACTGTATAAAGGATCTAATGATGTGGCAAGAGGGTTGACTACCCTGGATGTATGAAACAATAGTGTAACTGAAATCTATATATAATAATAATAAAGCAGAAGAGTTTGTTTGTTTGAACGCGCTAATCTCAAAAACTGCTAGTCAGATTTGAAAAAATATTGGTGCATTTGATAGCCCAAATCTTGAGGAAGGTTATAGCATTATTAACTTAACGCTATTACCTATAGAAGCCGAGCAAAAAGAAAAAAAGTCAGAAAGAATGCTGAGCGAAAACGAAGTACAAGCACGGAAGGGTTGTTGAAAAAGTCGCGGGCAGACGCTAGTTAGAAAATATTAGTAAAGGTCAGTTAGTGTGTGAACTGGAGAAATACTGGACAAGTTTTGAACATAATACTTTAAAAAAAATCGCACAACTTGTCTGTTTTCAGTTGAACCGTTAGCACACCGACGTTTACCGCTGCGATTTCATTCCAAAATACATTGTTTTTCATACATTTTTTTTGGTCAATTTCCGAAACTCACTGCGTCGGTGAACGGACGGCATTCATTGAAGTATAGTGGAAACTGGATAAAAAAAACAACAGACCGCTGTTGTTTTTTTTTTTTAATACCGATTAATGACACAAATACCCTTTCGACTCCAAAATAACTATATGACGACGCAAGCGATATGTTAGCGGCACGGCCGTCATCAGTAGGGTTATCTTGTAGAGGGTTCATGGCGTAGGTTTCAAAATATAGTCCACACTTATCACAATCACGTTTACTTTTCAACAGGTAATTAGAAACAATTTAAACTCGCAGAGATATTAAGAGCAGAGTGCACCAGCGATCTTGTTAGGAGGGTCCGAAGTACTCGGTGGCTTCAACCAAAGTGAGGCTCTCTCCCCGAGCTCTAACCGCAACCGTTCGTCCCCTCCTAGCGATTCCGCTCACGTGACTTGTGACGTCACGGCGTAACTCTGCTCCCGTACAATGTAATCAATTGAGCGTCTTATTATAACAAAATTATCCCCATCGCCGACACGGCCATACTGACAAGTCACACGTCCTCGTGTGCTGTATTACCTGGCGACAAAACAAAATGCATTTGTAGACAATATAAGATAGCTCGGCCTACCTGACCTCAAACAATGGACTTGCATTTGAAGCGACACAACAAGATTAAGAAAATTCAAATGAAATAAACTAGAACACAATATCAATGCACCAAGTAAAAACAAAATAGTCGACTTATTATCAGCCCTTCTCGCTGGTAATGTCTGATGCATCACACACAGCCCTTCTCGCTGTCGTGCCCAAAATAGATGGACAGTACCAGTCCTAAGACCTGGCAAGTCCAGTACCAAAAAGTCAGTATCAGTGCTTCACACTGATAACCTTAAACAGGACGCATGTTACCGGGCCTTCTCTCCGGTAAGTCGTCCGCTTAAGACATACTTTGTGCATTAATATCAATCGGAACGAGTTGATGGGCCTTCACCCGCATCATCTAGATCCAATTCTTCACTAATTACGTCTAATTCGCTGGGGACATGACCTTGTGGCATCCTTCTTATGCGATCATGAGCATACTTGATTCAACCAGAGCCATATAATCAAATTTTAATCAATCATAGCAAAAAAACATCAACCAGAGCCATATAATCAAACTTTAATCAATCATAGCAAAAAAACATCAACCAGAGCCATGTACCATCGTTATCCATATTGCAACAATCATCTTTTTCACTAAGAGTCTTAAACACCTGGAAACCCACACACGAGTAAACCACTCTAACGCCACGGCTCTCTAGCCGACCAGCAATCGCATTGCTCTCACACATCCATCGCATGGATCCGTGTGCATCACCCAATGACTACACACTTTTTACTACGGCCGATAGAGAATCCCCACTGGTGTGGTTCCCATAATGTAGGCCTGCTTATCACCACCGTGATTACTATCTACTTCGACTGGTACATGACCTACTAGCATCATTCATTACCTATCGTGAGCGTATTTAAAAATTACATTGTAAACTAGATTGGGCTACATCTAACATTGTAACCGTTTTTCCTGTTGTTTAACAGGGAAGCACTCGGTGCCAGAGTCAAAACAAAATGAAAACGACTCACCAGATTCGGTAGACAATAGATCTGTAGCTGGCTGTAGAGGTTGCTATCCAACTGTTTCCTTGGCAGAAGTCGTGGAACTCCTTGCTCGAAAAGCACCGTCCTTGATCAGCGATTATTCATACAGGAGATCCAAAGAGTGCAGCGCTGTCTAACACTGTCATTCTGCTTGCACATGTCCTTGTATGTTAACCTGTAATCAAAAAAATCAACAGCAGTGCATGTTCCACTCGGCCAATTCTGACCACATTGTTATCGAAACGCATAAGGAAAACAATAGCAATCATCAACAACAAAATATTCCTCTAAGCCTTAGTAATAATTGGTCTGGAACTATATCAACTTAGATCACCATCTAAAATTTCAATTTTTGCTCGTTTATCGTTAAACTGCGTCATAAGAATTGATCTGTGCTGAATACACATGTTTGACCAATACCAGTCAACAAAATAACGTTATTAACTCGTTTGCCACTTAATCTCAGCTAACAAGCATTCAGCTTCAGAATTGTAAACAAAACAATACAGCTCACCTTTATTTTCTAACGTGCCTGAGGGTATTTGTACGATGCAAACATCCAATAGCCGTTGCTGCTTATAGCACGTTTTCCACCATCCGCTTGGCTGCTACTGCTCATGCAGGGCCGGGATATGTCCTGGATTCCCTCACTTGCAGCACATGAAGGGCTTCGCTGACGGCTGCGAGGCTCGATTCAGTCACTCCACGTCACTGGTAGCTCCATTCCACGTCGTTGGTATGCCATCTGCGATAGCCACGTTGATGTGGCTCCTTTTTCCACCTTACTGATGGCCACAACAAGTTGACCACCTTGCAGTGAATTTTCAGCAAACCACGAATCACCTGTTGTTGTGCACTGTTATGTTTGCACAACAGGCGCGTCACTAGGCAAACGTATTTCTGCATACAGCTTATGCCGAAAACAACATGCACTACGATCGCGCATCCGTATCTGGCTTCTTTGGGTTCAACTCGAACAGATACAGACACAGACACGATAATTTAATAAGCGTTCGCATGTTTGCACTTCGTTTTTCAAATGTCAACGGTCACATTCACTTTTAGCGTTCTCATTCATTTTGCTGGAGTTCAAGCATTTTTTTTTGCCACTGATTTTCCTGCGTAGTCTGTTGTTGTGGAGCCCGGGTTAATCTCACTTCTGATGACGACGCAAGCGATATGTTAGCGGCACGGCCGTCATCAGTAGGGTTATCTTGTAGAGGGTTCATGGCGTAGGTTTCAAAATATAGTCCACACTTATCACAATCACGTTTACTTTTCAACAGGTAATTAGAAACAATTTAAACTCGCAGAGATATTAAGAGCAGAGTGCACCAGCGATCTTGTTAGGAGGGTCCGAAGTACTCGGTGGCTTCAACCAAAGTGAGGCTCTCTCCCCGAGCTCTAACCGCAACCGTTCGTCCCCTCCTAGCGATTCCGCTCACGTGACTTGTGACGTCACGGCGTAACTCTGCTCCCGTACAATGTAATCAATTGAGCGTCTTATTATAACAAAATTATCCCCATCGCCGACATATATAAATAAAGTTTACTGTATTTATTTATTTAATTATGGCAGTCCAACGGCTTATTCACTGATACATTTTTTGGGGTAGGTACTGTAACAATTAAACTTAAAATCTAGATTGAATAATAACACAAAAATACATAACGATAATTATATTACATTATTCATTAAATATTTCACATTATTTAAGTAATTACGAACAAAAAAAAGCAATTCTTAATAGTATCACCACCAATCACGAACAAAATCCAATCCGAACTTTAAACCAGCGTAATTTTTATCACAGAAAACTTAATCACATATTTTATCTGGACCGCAGCCGGCTTATTACCGGCTAAACTAATGAGGTAGCTACATTTTAACCACCCTGAACCGAGCTTAGTTTAAAACTCATAAATTGTCTGCCTTTTACATTCCAAAATAGGGTAGATTTTGTAAAACTGTATTTAGGTTAATTTTGGTGTGGGTGCAGTGAAAGCGGGTATCTGTAAAAGAATGATGAAATTAAGCCTATTTATTTAAATATTTGTTATAGAATATTCTTTATTATGTTATACACCATATTAATTACAAACATAAATATATAAATTCTACAAAGGGTGACAATGGGCAGTCTTATCGCTATGGGCGACCGCACCGCGACCGCGTGACAGCGTTAAGGCCTATTCAAACCTAAGCGGTATTCGCTACCATCTGTGGTAGAGAAAACCGAGTGGGTATGCGGTAATATTACTGTTCACACTAAGGCGGATTTCACGGAACTTGATACTATTTAGTATCAAGCACCTGAGCGAAACCCGTGTGGTATGTACGTCTACCCACAGCGGCAGCGAATACCACTTAGGTTTGAATAGACCTTTATACGTTAGACCACATGCATAATGGAGCGGGCTATGCTCGGAGTTTCTTCGATGGACAAAATCAGGAATGAAGTTATGGAAAAGAATCGGAGTAACCGACATAGCTTGCAGAGTCAGCAAACTGAAGTGAAAGTGTGCTAGCCATGTTTGTCGAAGGACCGATGGCCGGTGGAGCAGACGAGTCCTGGAGTGGAGACCGCGTATCGGCAAGCGTAGTGTGGGACGCCCGCCAGCTAGATGGACAGACGACCTTAAGAAGCTGGCTGGGTCGTACTGGATGCGGAAGGCGGAGGACAGGGTGTTGTGGCGCAGTCTGAAAGAGGCCTACGTCCAGCAGTGGACTGCGATAGACTGAGTTAATTGAGAGCGCACGTCAGTGGTACAAATACCAGTATAAGCTGACCTCTTATTCCATTGAAACTCCAAACTACGCTAGGCCAGCTCAACATCAAAGTATTGCTAATGACGTTCGGCCGAACGTGTACACATCAACACTCCTCATCGGGAATTATGTAAATCACATCACATCAAACAGAAACAAACACGTTTCTCCTATTTTACTCGTATCGACACATACTTTGATTATCAGAATGGCTTTTAGCTTTGGTATATTACACTGGCCAGCCAGCAAAGCAGTTAGCGGGGCTGACCATCTAAGGTGCGCCTTTTTTTTTTGTGGATGGGAAATCATCAAATGCCCCTCCCGCTCTGGGTGGAGCGTGGGTGTGCCAGACTCTTACTGACTAAAACCCACCCGTGTTCCTTCCTTAGCCCTTTATGTTCCGGGGCAGCGGTAACCCTTTCGGACAATCCCGCTACCCCGGCAGGCTTCGGTCCTAACGGGCCCCTTCCATTATGCTGACATCTCTTTGAGGCGCGCGTGGAACACATACGCGCCATCCGGCACGAGCCTGGTCCTGATTGGACGGTGAGCTACCCATTACTCTCCGTGTGCCTGACGTGTATTTAAGTTTTTAACACATACACAAATGTATGTGTTTAAGCATAGTTACAGGATTGTACGTAAACACGACACGATCGGAAAGTAAAATTTACCCCCTTACTAATAAACGTTGTATAGCGTCTGTATAGTCACGCAACGCTTTGTCTTCTTCTTTCGAAAGTCAAATTACTGACGACTGAAAGAGAGAAACCGGTGTGTAACTATTCATCTGATATAATACGTTTATTAGTAAGGGGGTTAGTCGCAACCGGCATGAAAAACACCGAGACACATTTCACATGGGGCTAGGAAGACTATGTTGAAGGCCACCTGCGACGATCGTTGCGTATGTAGGTACTCATTTTGCTTCGTTCACGTTCATACAGCAAGTCATACACGCATGCCGCGTCTAAGTCTTAAAGAACCCCAAAATATTAGTGTTAGGTACTCATCCTGAGTAACAAACATAGCATGCCGAGTTACTGTACTTTTAGTAATTTCACTGTGGGTGATTCATGAAAATCAAATGGCATTTGAATATAAATCCAATCAGCATCAATTGTCATCCTAAGGCTAAAACGTTGCAATTGCCTTTGAATGCCCCTAAAATCCTGCATAGCTCGCCTATGTTTCCCTACCACGCGTCCCGACGCGTTCACACACGCGCCGAGGGTTGTCGAACCGGTTCAGCGACTAGATAATCCCATTAACGTCACGCACACATGTCATGTTGTACGGTGTCTATTTGGCACGCAATTCTATGTATAGCCTGTTTCAAAAGTTTGCGATGAAAGTGTAAACAAACTCTGTTCAGGTTAAATTCTTATGAAATCACTCCCTGAAGGGACATGGCATAATCAGCCTATAATGTTCCCACTGCTGGGACACAGTCCTCCTCTCTGTGAGCGGGAGTGGGCCGTAATCCACATGCGGGCCCAGTGCGCGTTGGTAGATGTCACATGTCTTCGAATATTTGATTCTAGGACATGCTGTGTTTCATTACGATGGTTTCCTACAACCGTTTTGAGAGCAGAGGTGATGAAATAATTTACACAAAGTGAAGCGTCTGTCTGGGTTCTAACCTACCCTATCCTATGTATTTAGAAGGTTTCGTCTTTATATCTCACAATTTTTTCCCACGATTTGAATAAAATTATTAAATTGTAATTGAAAAATCGTCAATCGTTGAGGTTATTAAAATTAACCTCAATTGTCAAATAAAAAAAATAATAATAATAAAAAAAAAAAATAAATAATAATGTTGGTTTAAATATTTAAATGATTAAATCAAAGCACATCTTTTCTAAGTGGCACTACAGATTTAAATGTACAGATACCTACTTTCTCTGAATAATTTGTTTACGTTTTCACCAGTTACTTTTGGTACAGACCATACTCATGTTTTTTATATTATCACTGCACCACGCTTCAAATCGCCCCGCTTATGCTCCCGCCCCGCTTCCGCTCATCACGAAGGGCGCGTCCTAACAGATTGGCGAAAGGTATACGATGCCTCAGGTGGCGACATTTGGAAGAAATTGAAATAATGTCAAAAGCCGGAATTGAACTGTCAAACATTTAGTCGGATTTATACATTTTGGTTGTATTTGTATTTCAATGAATCGGAAGTCAGCTTGACATTTAAAGTTATTAGTTTTATCCAGTGCGCGTGCGGTATTTTTGATCAGACCATGGGGGACTTGCTGGAGTGTCCTAAGTGACCGTTCTCCTGCACCTTAGATGAACTAAAAATGGCACCGATGCCGCAATCAACATGGCCAACCTACTGGGCTTAAAATATATTTAAAAAAATATATTATTAAAAAAAAAACAACGAGTAAGAATACCATCGACGAGAAAAGAAGAAGCTTTGAAAAACCTATATAGATTGAGAAATAAATACGGGAAACATCGATTAGTTATTAATGAAAATATTCATTCATAATTTGATTACTTATTGATTATTGTATACACCGTGTTCCGGACGATATACATAAACTTCGACCTGATGTTCAGACCATGGAAATAAGCATTTTTCATTATGGACACATTAATGAATTCTTATTTTTTAGTTTTTGTTAATTCTCATACAAACTAAATACTTTGACGTAAATCACCCGATATGCATGCCTCTTTATTCGAATTGACAACGACGTAATTTTCATTCATAAGATTTGGCGGACTGAAACTTGTCAAAACTAAGTTAAGATCCTTTCTCACTGCATAGCTCAATTAAATTTTATTAAATGAAATTACAAATATCTTTGTAACGAAGCCTTTTTAAGTACTACTTCCTTTTTAGATTTAATTTGTAAAAGCTATAAAAGTGTTTGACAAAGTTTATGGATAACGTGAAGAACACGGTGTATATTTGATTTTTTTTTATAACAAAAAAAATCTTAGATTATAAATTGGTTTGTTTAGACTGTACAGCGGAAGTATGACTACAAGTTACGTAGTTTAAATTATTTTTGTGATAAAAACACCTATATTAAAAATGACAGTAATCGATTCAGAACAAACTACTTTGATAATAGAATAGTATACTCTTTATTATATACACCATAAATAATTTACAGACATAAATATAGAAACTTTAGAATGGGTGACACATTGGGCGGTCTTATCGCTAAGAGCGATCTTTTAAAGACAACCTTTGGATGGATTAAAATGGGGAAGGACAGACAAACACTGTAGGCAGTCTGTGGTGTACCATTTACACAATACAATAAATAATGCGCGTTAACTGAAGTTACACATTGCATAGCATCGTTTCTTCGATCGTTCAGTAAGATTTCTGTGTAAACAATAATGTAAATTATTCTAAAGCCTATCGAAGTGGAAGAACATCATACATTAAGCCACGAAGATATTTCAGGGGCACGACCTTCAGTAATGCGACCAAGAAGAGACGAAGAGATCCCAAAGCACTTCTAAAATTTTTTACATAATCAGCATATAATGTTCCCACTGCTGGGACACAGGCCTCCTCTCGGTGAGAGGGAGTGGGCCGTAATCCACCACGCGGGCCCAATGCGGATTGGCAGATGCCACACGTCTTCGAATTTGTGGTTCTAGGACATGCTGTTTTGAGAGCAGTGATGATGAAATAGTTTACACAAAGTAAAGCGCCTGTCTAAGTTCGAACCTACGACCTACAGCTCGTAAGTCGCGGCTGTTACCACTTGGCCACCACTGCTTTGTCACTGCAATTATGAAATAACGGCGGCCTAATTACGTAATACACTATCAATCACAATCTGAATCATTTCGAAGGATATTGCTAATCCATTGCTTCATATGTTCGAAAAATGTGTCTGCTCACCAACGTATAAAACGCAATGAATGTTGTTGAACTGTCAAATTGAAAGCCAAATCTACTGTAAGTGTGTCTTCGAGGATATAGGCGTCGTGTTAAAACCACAGTTAGCCATAGTGAAGCGGTTTACAGGTTGCGGTTACCTGTGAATCGCCACAAATGCTAGGAAATGCCTCAGAAGTGCTAACGAGCAGATAATTATTCTTGTTAACACTAGCCACTAGCCACAAGCCATGGGCTTGAAACCACAAGCACGGCCAAGGTGTTGGTACCACAACAGCTGTGTTAATTTTATGAAGATTTACATGATACAAGCCAAAATGCTTATTTAAGAGCTAACAATACATACATTGGGTCATCCGATTTTTTATTTTTTAGCACTAAATTAAAGTACCCAAGCCTTTTTACACTAACTTCTGCTCGCGACTTCGATCGCATGAAATTTATTGTTCCCCCGACCCACCGTTCTTTTTTTTCATTTTTTATTGCTCCTATGAGTCCTAGCGTGATTTTAAATAGCCTTAAGCCTTCATCTAGAACTGGGCTATCAAATGCAAAAATATTTTTTTCAAATAATATGGCTAGTAGTTCCAGAGATTTGGGCGTTCAAACAAACAAACTCTTTAGCTTTATTATTAGTAAGTATAAGTATGATTTATTCTTCGTTCGTCCTGAAGTTTTGTCCCACATTCCGATAAATCCTGGTTCGTTCCAAACAATATGCTTCCTTCGTCCCAAAATATAATTTTTATTATTTATTCCCGCTTCGTCCTATTTTATACTCCTCCTACGGCCCATATTTTATTTGTATAAGTATACCAAACTTATAGATATAAATGAAAACGACATAGTTGTGGTTGGTAAGGTTATAAAGATTCTAATCATTATAATTCTGTAAATTCATTCCTATTTGTGACGGTCGCGAATCATATTTGGAACAACACAAAATCTGGCACTGACCTGAAAATTACAAAAAAAAAGTAAGAAAATTGCCCAGAGGGCAGGTTCGTTCTTTGGTAAAAGAATTGGTATTGCTATTCAACGTAGCAATGCTGCCAGTCTTCTGGGCACGTTTCCGGATGACAGCGATGCGGACGAGTGACGCCTAAGTGTCCTTTGTTTTTGTATTTATTTTTATAGTAAGTTAGTTAGTCATTTAATTTAGTGTCTAGTGTAAATAGTTAGTTACAAATAAAATTAATAAAAAAAACACAGTGGCACTTCGGGAGTGCCGACAGAAGTGAAAACAAAACACAAACATAATACTTTGCCATCACTCACTGACATATCGGATGTACATAAAACCGAGTACATCCCGAGGACAGCGAACACATCCGAAGCAGTGGTCGGTTACGGTAACAGTGCTGCGAATTCAATGGTTTTTTCCCATCACAAAAAATGCCCAATGCGCCTAAAGAAATTTTCACATCAAAAATAAAAGAAATAATTAATTTGAATTTCGTGGGCTACCTTAGCGCATCAACAAATAACTAATACGCTTAACTTCATCAAAGCATGTTAACCAGACTAAGATAAATAAATGACACTGCTCTGTATTTCAAGACGATAAATGTCAAAGAGAAATAAAAGAAAAGCAATTCATTGACTTGAAATAATTGAGCAAAAAGGCTGTTAAGAAAAGTTACCTTTAACTTAATAATTACAAGGTCAACAAGTACTTAATTAGGTGACCCTTAAGAAAGTTAATTAGGTATACTCAATACTTTTCTAGTGCTAAAATAGAAAAAGCGTTTCGGCCTATCCACAAAATGACTGAGGAGTTGTCTGTAATATTATTCTATTCTAGTTATTCAATAAATAAGAATCGGATAAATTGACGTTAACTGTGTGTGAGAAGACGTACCTGGTATACCTACTGTTAGCACCACGAAAGATGAGTAACTCATCAACTCGTCCAACATGCCTATGGCTCATTTGGGACGACTTGATGAAAATCAAAATAAATTTTATTTTCATTCTGCAACTCGTCTTTTTTTTTTGGGATTTTCGGTTTTTTTTTGTGCGCAATAATAATAGCCCCAAGTCTGGATTTGTGGCCAGTTAAATATCCTCTCTAGAGCTGTGGTGGTCCAGTGTTAACAAACCCGACTTACGAGTCAAAGGTCGTGGGTTTGAACCCAGGTAGGCGCGGTTCGAAGACATGTGAAAATTACCAACCCGTACTAGGCCCGCGGGATTTCCGGTCCACTTCATCTCACAGAGAGGAGGCCTGTGTCCCAGCAGTGGGAACATTATAGGCTAGTAAAATACGAAAATCGAAAATGTTGGTTATGACATACCTGCTGATGGTCATACAGGTTCACCACAACCACCTAATAAGACACAAAACAGTAATAACAACTTTCCGGTACTCAAAGGATAACAGAAAGAATATTTAACTGCACCATATAATTAACGGCAGCTTAAGCTAAGCTTACAAATTAGCTCACTTGTAAGCAGCCAACTACTAAATGCGCTACATTTATACCCCATTTTGTTGCTTGGTTTGCTTTTATTGTACCGGTTAGTTGGTTGGTGGAACGTTATTTGGTTAACGTTATTTTGTTTGTATATTTGGCGTGGGCTCAGTGATGGTTCATTTCATCATCATCATTTAGCTAGAGCATAGAGGAGTTGTGTGGTGGCCCAGTGGTATCGAATTATTCCGAACTGTCCCCCTGTTAGCAACGAGGGGACATGACAGTTCGAACTCTATTCACTCCCATTTTTAACTTGTTATTCATGTCACGTTATTCAGGTTTATTCAGGTTCAGAAAAATCCGAACATCCGATTTTCTTTTTCTGAATAAATTCGATGTTCGAATCCCCTTAGGGGGAATTTTTTCTGATATTTCCCCCTAAGGGGACAAAGCACTCAGAGAGAGAGCCTCACGCCTCAGCCGCCGCGGGAGACGCTACGGGCGTCGGGAGCCGCGTGACGACTCCCGGCCACCGTAGGCGCGGGCCTGCGGACGGAGAGTAATGGGTAGCTCTCCGCCCGATCAGGACAAGGCCCGTGCCGGACGGCGCGTATGTGTTCCACGCGCGCCTCAAAGAGATGTCAGCATAAAGGAAGGGGCCCGCCAGGGCCGAAGCCTGCCGGGGTAGCGGGATCGTCCGAAAGGGTTACCGCTGCCCCGGAACATAAAGGGCTAAGGAAGGAACACGGGTGGGTTTTAGTCAGTAAGAGTCTGACACTCCCTTCCGCTCCACCCAGAGCGGGAGGAGTCATTAGATGATTTCCCATCCAAAAAAAAAAAAAAAAGGGGACAAAGCAGGGTGACAAATCCCAATAATTCGTGGTATCGACCCCGATATAGGAATCCTAGATCTTGAGTTCAGACACTATACTTTTTGTATTTAATTTTATCACCACTGCTCTCAAAGCGATGACGGAAAACATCGTGAGGAAACCGGCATGTCCTAGAACCAATCATTCGAAGACATGTGACATCTATCAACCCGCACTGGACCCCCGTGGTGGATTACGGCCCACTTCCTCTCACAGAGAGGAGGCCTGTGTCCCAACAGTGGGAACATTACAGGCTGACTAGCTTTTGTCGGAAATTATCCCACGGAAACTTATTACCGGGATAGGTGAAGTATTCCAGGTTATAATTAACTATCTGTGTGCCAAATTTAATCCAAATCCTATTAAAAGCATAATACTAATGACTGAAATTCTATCGTGAGTTGATGCAAGCCTAGTGCTTTTTGTCATTAGAATACTGCTCAGAAAGTCGGGTCATATTTCAGTCATGATTCGTAGTCAAGACACGTAGCGCTATCTAGAGTCCTAAAGCAATTATGACGGTCGACAGTAATTCTTCTTTTCCTCGGGAACTGTTTTTTTTTCTGGATGAAAGGTTATGTCCTTTTCTATACCACTGACAACGGATTATGCAAAATTTAATGATGATCGGTTCAGTGGATTAGGCGTGAAAAGGTAACAAACAAACTTACTTTCGCATTTGTAATATTAATTAGGATTATGCCTGGCATGATGTTATGTTTTGTTTCAAAGATTATTCTGTGTCAAATATGCTACCAACTGTTATAATTAATGCATACAGTAAGAACCCGTTAAGCTAATTAGATGTATTGTCTCGTTCGTTGACATAATAATGCTGGAATTTGGTATTTAGGTCTTAACTACATACAATGAAATTACGCAGAACAGTTGAATATGTTATGCCTTATAACTGGGGACGTCGGTTTAAGGTGATTTATTATTTTAGATGGTTGGCGATATTCTATATCGTAGGTATTCTTCTTCTTAGCGTGTCGATAGCAATCTAAGTGTACTCGGCCCAGAATTCGGATACTTGTTTGGCGCCATCACTAGCGTTCATCAGTTCCTGTAACGTGCAGCTGACAGGACACGCAGGGCACGATATTAAGTGTCCCATTGTTTGTGGAACCGCACAACATTTACACTCCAACGCGGAGTCGCCTATAAATCTCCACCTGATCAGGTGGATATACAGGGTGTAATTTTATTCACCCTTTTCCTCTTAAGGGGTCATTGTACTCATCATTATGAACAACTTTTATTATGGTACTTAACATGAAACGCGAAAAAAAAATCAGCTGTTTCCTACATTTTGACGAGTTATGCGAACATAAATTATGTAGGGCACAGCTGATTTCTTTTTCACGATTTCAGGTTTTGTCCCATAATAAAAGTTGTTCATAATGATAAGGGGAGCCTTATGACCGATATTTCGGCTGACTAACATAATCAACCCCTACCCTCTACAGGCCTTCTAGGCCTGTGTCCTACTGCTGGGTTACAGGCCTTTTCCCTGTGAGAGGGAGTGGGCCGTAATCCACCACGCGGGCCCAGTGCGGGCTGGTAGATGTCACATGTCTTTGAATCTTTAATTCTAGGACATGCCGGTTTCCTCACGATTTTTTCCTTTACCGTTTAAGAGCAGTAGTGCAGAAAATAATTACCACAAAGTAAAGCGCCTGCCTGGATTCGGACATCACGCTGTTATGTACTTCCTAAAGGGAAAGACTATATACTACCGTCAGACGATGAATAGCCGTAATTACTTCAAAGTGTAGTTTGAATAAATTACAGTTTTGTCTGAAGTGTGGTTAATACACATATTTTACTAGTTATGTTAAATTCCCATGAACTTGAATTGCAAAAACGCCCTAATACCTTTATTTTTTATGCGTTCTTTAAATAAAGTTGAATTCATATGGCGTGTTCCAAAATTATCTGATGGAAATGTAAACAAATGGATCAGAAAGCGTAGCTCCATCTGCCAATTTCTCTGCTATACACTGCTACTTACAAATTGAAAAACATAGCTGCAGATGCCAGTTTGTTGTGTCACAAATTGAGTGCTTTGATTTGATTTTGAGAATACTGAAACCAGAAATTCTAATTTTAGTGAGGTTGTGATCTTTTAATTACAATTATTAATAGGTACTGTTTCTCAAAATAAAATTTTTGGAAAAAGTATCGAGATACAAAGTTAAAACCTTAATACATAAAATGAATGTGTTGCTAATCCCCTTAATTGAATAATTGCGCAAGAAACCTAAAGTGGGTATGTTTTCACTTTCATCAGACATTTTTGGAACAAACTATAGTAATCAAATTACCCTATTTAAACAGAGCAAAGTCCCATGCAAAGTAGACGTGTCATTCGATTCGAGGTTCAACAGACAGAATGAGGTTACCGCTAAATATCAGGTGTGCTATCCTTGTGATTTTAACGACAATGGACAGAGACAACAATACATTATACATCGCTATTTTAGACAAGACATTTATGAATATGAAGGCGACTGTGTTAATATCACAATAGCTTATACAGCTGTATTAGTACCAAGACTTGCAGATCATAAATTGCAAGCTTAGCAGCAGCACCTTGCAAGCGCATTACAATTTATAGTTGTCAAGAATAAGCTGCTAACTATATAGTTTGCAAGCAACAAAATGTCTTAATAGCACGAGTATGTTTCTGAAAACAAAACAATACTGTGGAACAACGTTTGTCTTTTGTTTTTTATTTCAAACGAGCTGACCCAATAGTCGTCCTGTCCTTGGAGGGTGAGTTATAGTCTTGAGTATAACTCAATAACTCAGTTATAATCAAGACTATAACTCACGATTCACGGACAGGAAAACGTGTCCCATAGAAATAAGACGTTCAGGGTTTGGCAAATTAGAAAATTCGGGAAACTTTTCCAATTTTCCTTTCCATCAAAACCTAATTCAGACTATAATTACGGAAATTTTAAAATAAAAAATAACCAAATCAGTTTAGCCGTTCTCAAGTGGTAGCATTTTGGTGACGGATAGACTATGACTTGCGTCAGGATATAGGATACTTTTACCTGAGTAGTACGTTTCCGTGGAATATTTTCCGACCTCCATGCGGGCGAAACTCAGTCAGTCATCTAATAAACGCATTAAAAAAGGTACCCAACAAAACTCTTGAAAAACCCTCTCTCCAAACTCCTCTTTGAGAGGTAAACTCTTCACCGTGTTAATGAATGGGCCACACCAGGCCAGTTTGTGGCTAATGGACCGCCAACCTGTTGTCCATTTAACGAGGCTTTAAAAACGTGACGCATTGGGGTGCAGTTTTCAAAATGGAAGCAACTGGTGGACCGCTTTTATGGACACACTTGCAATGTCGTTAAAAAGAGCTTCAATAAAAATTCGAGGAAAACATAATATCTTTTGCTCAGATTAACTTTACCGCCAGCACATCAAGCTACCCGAAACTGTCAACTTTTCCCAATCAACTTTGAACCTTATGCTTTAGCGATAACGTTGAAAATCTGTTAAAGAAATTTAACAGATTGCAGTAGCTTGATGTGCTGGCGTCTCTGTACGTAATACTGGATTGAAAAATTACAAAAACCATCAATCATTTATTCAAACTAGGCTGAGAATCAGCCCCCAAAAAAAATGAAATTACATAAGCTAGTCCCCCAAAACGAACACCCTTCACTACTTACTAATGATTTAGAAGAACTTGATTCTATATAATGGAAATCCACAGAGGAACATAAACGCAGTTATTTCTTCGGAATGACCGCTCAACAAAACTTCATCATCTGCCTAGCCTTTTCCCAACTATGTTGGGGTCGGATTCCAGTCTAACCGGATGCAGCTGAATATCAGTATTTTACATGGAGCGACTGCCTATCTGACCTCCACAACCCAGTTACTGTAAGACCGCTCAACAAAACTTCCCCGTAATAAACTTGCAGAACTATTATTAGTAAATTCTACAAAACATTCCTGTCAAAACCCTAGTAAAGTTACCGCCACGAAAGAAGAGACTTGATCCCGCCTCCCGCGCTCTTTCAGCCGCCCCTATGACGTCCGGTCCCGTCCCGCGCTCAGACCTCATACCGCTAAAGAGATCTAAAATCGTGTACTGCGCATGTCAAACCACGTGGTGTGTCAAGTCTCATCTTTCGTGCCGCTAACTATACGAGTATACCATAATTGACAGCTGTGATTAAGCTAAAATTAATTTAGCTAAATTGCGTAAAACGCTGATTGAACTTGGTTGCATGGAACAGCGGGTCGAGGCCTATCGGGGGAGCGGTGAATGCTTATGCGAATCCCGCACCCCCGGCCATAGGTAGAGGTGGAACACCGCGGTAGTTTTAGCCGGTAAGAGTCCGGCATGCCCCTCTGTCCTCCCCACGATGGAGGAAGTCCATGAGGATTTCCACCGCTCAACAAAAAAAAAAGGCTATCAAAATTAAAGCGTTTTGACAAGTTTATATTTATCACAAAGTGTGTCCACTGGCTGCTTTATTATAATTGCATTCCTGGAAATCCTCATATATTGGAAAATTGGAATCGTTTTGTTGGTATGCAAGCTCTTGGGAATCAAACATAAATACTGAGGTTATTGCTACATCTCGTAAACACTAACGGTAGGAGGAAATGTATTTATTATTATTAATGCAGGATTAATAATCCTAATTCCTACTAATATTATATATTATATTATAAATGCGAAAGTTTATGAGGATGTTTGTTACTCTTTCATGCAAAAACGAATGAACGGATTTTGATTAAACTTTACAGTAATATAACACATAGGATACTTTTTATCCCGATATTCTCACGGGATCGACATTTACGCGGGTGAAACTGCGGAAACTTTAGCGCTGTCATCTCGTTTTAGATGACGATGACATCCGGTTGACGATGGTGGTGGACAAACGGCCTAACCCTTTCTAGAAACCCGTGAATACACAGAGAGGTGTTCTATTCCTAATGTAGGTATATCTACATAATTAAACACGATTACGTGGAATCAGTAATCACAACCCTTAATTATTAACGCCCACATAATATAATCCGGTTATGTCCGGCTTCAACCGGTATATTAGTTACTAAGGATTTAATGAAGATTAATAATATTCAGTAGACACTATATACATACAGACGCCAGCACATCAAGCTACCCGAAACTGTAAAATTTTCCCAATAAACTTGGAACCTTATGCTTTAGTGATAAAGTTGAAAATCTATTAAAGAAATTTGACAGATTGTAGTAGCTTGACGTGCTGGTGTCTGTACATGATTTAAGTCTTGAAAAGGAGGTTATTCTGAAATTGTTCTTTTGGTTAGTTTTTATAGTGAAGTTTGGAGGATCTGCAGGTCAGGGCCACTTATTACATAGAACCTAGTCGGTCTAGAGGTCGCAAGCGCTACTGCTGAGCTTGAGGTCTTGGGTGCGATTCCCTGGTCTGACAAAGTGTTTTAGAGGTATGAGGAACAGAGTATAAAAAGTTCACTCATACTCTATATAAAAGGGAGGATCCTCCGACCAGACGGGTGTTGTGTTTGGCGGGCAACTGCCCGATGGTTCATGTCGGGCCGTTGTACCTATGCTAGTTGCGCGGTAAAATCTGCTTGCGAGATGCAGGATTTTGCGTGACGTCAGTATGACGCGTTGTTCGTATGTGGCGTTGTAGAGATACCACTACAGTGTCATTGGTTTTTCCATGAGGAATTTCTCTGTAGCGGCTTGGAGTCTGAATAACTGGCATAATGAAGTTGTACTCTTATAGAAACAGCTCTGCCAACCCCTTGAATACAGGCGGGACATTACATTGTTCAACGTTACAAATCGCCGAAAATCAACAGGCAAGCGAAGTGATAAATGCTCAGTCTTATGAGAAATGACCTTTGCCCTGAACGGGGACTACAACTTGCTGATATTAATAATATCCCAAAGGATCAAACGCCCGACTAACTAAAAGCCATTTTAAGCGGTACCTGTTGCTCTATTGAACGTGGTTAAAATGATTCTAAAGGAATCAGAAAAACATTTCAGTATAAAAAGCGCTTTTAAATTATACCTCCCTAGACAATTTTAGCTACTCAGTATTTTTACATTTTCTTGTTAAAATTAATAATAATATTATGAATCAATTGTATAGATAGTTATGTACAATTTATTGAATGATTGGGGCTCGTTGCTGAACAGACGTACGGGTCGATCTTCAGGGTTAAGCAACTATTGCCGAGGTCAGTCCGTGGATGGGTTACCATCAAAGTACGTAAAGTCTCTGTGCCTTGAAATGCATGTTAAGCTGTTGGTCTTCCTGTCATTTGTAGAACTGTAGCAGTCATTACGGGTAGTCGAAAACCTGCAATTCGATATTACCAAGATAGATCGTGTTGCCCAGTAACTGGGTTGAGGAGATCAGATAGTAAGTTGCTGCATGTAAAATACTGGTATTCAGCTGTATCCGATTAGACTGGAAACCGACCACAACATAGTTGGGATAGGCTATTTATTATAGCATGTTTCGATAAACAAAGCATATTTTCAAATACTCCCCTGAGCAAAAAGAAATGAAAAAACCGGCCAAGTGCGAGTCGGACTCGCAAACGAAGGGTTCCGTACCACAAGGAAAAAAAACGGCAAAAAAAATCATGTCTGGTGTATGGGAGCCCCCCTTAAATAAATATTTATTTTATTTTAATTATTTATTTTTAAAGTGAATATACAACTAAATATTCTGTGAATACTCGTATTTCAAGCATCTACCTGTTGCCGTTATTAATATCGAGCAAATAACGGCAAAAAAATCGCGTTTGTTGTATGGGATTAAAGGGGGGCCCTTTAATATTAATTTTATTCTGTTTTTAGTATTTGTTGTTATAGCGGCAATAGAAATACATAATTTGTGAAAATTTCAACTGTCTATCTATCGCGGTTCTTAAGATACAGCCTGGTGACAGACAGACGGACGGACAGACAGCGAAGTCTTAGTAAGCCGTTTGGGTACGGAACCCTAATACAAAACATCAATCATTACATACGCTCTGCTACTCCTACTATTTTTCAACCTCACACGCTTCAGCGATCTTGAAAATATACCCTAGCTCGGGTGAGTTTTCAAGCTTACTCTTAGAAAATAAATTGAAGGACCGGAGTTCATTTTACCAATTAATTTAATGTGGACCGGTGAGGTTCTGAGCTAGGCTTATTCCTAAATACGCTTCGATGTTCAGTGGGCTAGAAAATATATTCTGAGTTGGAGCTACTAAGGTTTGTATAGGCACTATTTAGTAATACAATTTAGAGGAATTGTGTAAGGGGTTTAATTGGTGAGTTAGGTCATGAATTATATTATGGTAGAATGATATAATAATAAGACTATATTCAAGGACGGAGTAAGAAGAGGTATATAGAATGAGTATGTCAAAACGTCAAACATAGTTTTCTGACAGTTGCGTGCGCATCCTAATCCTAACTAATATTATAAATGCGAAAGTAAGTTTGTTTGTTTGTTACCTTTTCACGCCTAAACCACTGAACCGATCAACCTGAAATTTTGCATATACGTTGTCAGGTGTACAGAAACGGATATAGGGTACCTATCATCCCGAAAAAAAGTGCTGTTCCCGAGGAAAACAACAATATCGTTATTATGATAATAGATGGCGCCACACGTGTCTTTAGAAACTTATGCGGGTGAAACCGCGGGGCGCTGCTAGAATTATTATAGGCGCGTGAGTCGTCGCCCTGAATGTTATCATTTTATAGATATTATGGAACTAGGTGCTGTGTATTTATTTATTTTTTTATTTCTTATTGTGTTATTTATATATCTTTGTATACTGCACCGGTTTGACGTCATCAGTTCATTACGTCAACGCCGGCTGTCGCTGAATACCAGCACAGCACTGAGGCTCTGTCTCGCATAGGGTCGCAGCATTATGCTGAGCGATGGTCGTTTTGCGTGGATGTGATGTATATTTTCCTCCAACTTGTTATTTTTTGTGTTTGTGTTTTTTCTCTTTGTCATGTTTACTACATATAAATGTATTTTCTTTCTATATTTCTTCTAGTACACTCACATTTAGGCATTTTTATTAGTCCGTTTTGTTATTGCTATTACGAGTAAGAGGAAATGCGGTTAGAGAGACTTTTGAAAAAGCCTAACAAAAAAATCGTAATTCGAGGTTTGGCTCTCGCCTATTTCCTCCTCCAATATTTGATCAATTTAAAAGATATTTCATAAACTTAATAACAAGCATACATACTGTGTCCCTTTTTTTTTCTTTTTTCATTAACAATTGTCAAATTTTCACACTAGCAGCGGTTTAAATCGGCATTTTTTGAGGGTTCTAAGTGCTTCTAAAAATAATGTATCAGCAAAAAGGAAAACATAGGGACATACAAGTAGCTAATATTTATAATTTTGTAAAAAAAATATTGCTTTATGGTCATTAACCAGAAAGCAAACAAGCGAGAGCGTTTCTATGGAGAAAAGAAAACCCGCATTTCGTCTTAACCGAAGACAAAATCTATGGTAGACATCGGGCGGCCACTGCGAAATTCCAAATGAGAAATCCAAGACTTACACTTTGTCCGGCCCGACCGGGATGATCAAATGCAATCAAGACAGTCAACAGGACACCTCTTTTTATCAAAAAGATTAGTTACCTACCAACACAACATTTCTTTACGAATTTTGGAGTTGTGCGCTTCACCTTAATTGCTAATCTCAATAGGGATGGCGACGGGGTAAAGTAACCGAAATTCTATTTAGTCCGTCAGTTAGATTATCAAAAAATAATGGACACATGTTTTTTCTTGTGTCAATCAACCAAAAAATTACAAAGATAAAGCGTGTCAAAGTTTGGGAGTGGCGTGACGTCACGTTTAGGTAAAAATTGTACCAAAACGTGACGTCATGCGACATTTCAAATCAATATATCTCTGTAATGTTTTGATTATGTGAAAAAAGAAAAAAAAGACGTGCCCAATACTTTTTAATAATCTACCTGATAGACGAAGAAAAAAAAGTTAGTCGTCACCCCGTCAGAACTCTTTAAACTGAACCGAATCCGTGGCGTCGATTTTTTTAACACCTCCATTGTATCATTTTATTTCTGTAAGTAGGTTTGTACAAACACTTTTACACGTGAATCATTACGTTTTTTTAAACTAGATGTGGTCGGCGTTTCCTATCTGGCTACTTTGAGAAGAAACGCCGAAGAATAGGACACAGTCTGTTTTAAAGTCTATACATAATCTTGGTCAGATCTTGTGTAGACCATGTTGATTGGTGTCTGAAATGGTCTCTTGAGGAAAGAACCACAGATTGAGTAGAACTGTTCAGTCAGTGCACGCATTTGTCAGTAATCGTGCAGCTCAACTCAGAACTTGAGCAGCTCAACGATTCGACGAACGTATTTTTCGTCAAAGAAAGGCCATTTGGGTAGGCCGCATAAATTACTGAAACTGCCAGATCATGATTAAAACTAACTGAGAAGGAAAAAAAGAATAGTATAGTCATACCATTACAAACAAGTTAATTAACACAATTAACGCGAGCGAATTCTCTGCACCACGCTCGGGATTCACCTCGCTTTCACCCGAGTTTTTCTCAATACATAGGGAAATTCACTAAACATATCGAATTAAAAGACGCCATTTTTCACCGTTCGATGTTACCAATAAATTGGTCTTAGTGCTACTTAAATGCATTGGCAGACACCCAGGCTTAGACTAACGATGAAGGCGTGTTCTCGTTTAAAAGTTAACAGAAAAGAGAAATAACATAAACTTGCTTGTAAAAGAAAATTTTATTTAGAAGTTGATTTTCAGAAGTGCCTTAAGTGGTAGTGGACTGGGCACATTCCTCACAGAATAGATGGCTGATGAGGCCGGATTTGTCGAATCCCAAGAAATAAATGAACTAGCTTTCATATCTCAATATGGTTTACAACACTCGTTTCACCTTACAGAGGTCAAACAACAAAACTCCAATGTAATTTTAGTCTCAATACAGTCCTTATTTGTTTATCTTTTGTTCCAGGTATCGTGGATAAGAAGAAAAGACTATCACCTCCTAACAGTCGGCCTCACTACATACAGCTCAGACCAGCGGTTTCAGGCCATTCACTTACAGCATTCAGAGGTAAGAATAGACAGGATTGAGGATGAGTCTTCTCATCGCGTATTCCACAGAGCCTAAAGACTAAGGTCTTCAATCAGTGCGTCCTGCCAGTTATGACTTACGGAGCCGAAACGTGGACACTCCCGGTACGGCTGGTCCATAAATTCAAGGTTGCTCAGCGAGCTATGGAACTGACTATGCTTGGAGTCTCTCTGAGGGATCGAATCCGAAACGAGGTGATCCGGCAGAGAGCCAAAGTTGTCGACATAGCTCACAGAATAAGCAAGCTGAAGTGGCAATGGGCCGGCCATATTAGCCGTAGAACCGATGACCGTTGGGGTAGACGTGTTTTTGAGTGGATATCGCGAATTGGTAAACGTCAGGTGGGACGCTCTCAGGCTAGGTGGAGCGACGATCTTCGCAGGATGGCTGGTAGCAGCTGGATGAGAGTTGCCGAAAATGTTGAATGGCGTGCATTAGGAGAGGCCTATGTCCAGCAGTGGACTGCTATAGTCTGATGATGATGATGACGAGGATGGGTTTTGTGTTACTCTCACTAAACATGGGGTCTGGAGTCCACTCCTTAAGCACAACGTCCATAGTTTCAGCTGAAGTTGCAAGCTTTAGCTACTTCGTATCACTTACGGACATAAGATTAGTTCGGTTTCTGAACTAAGGATGAACGACAACACGATTTGATAGTTGTTCTTACGCGATGTGTTTCCAATAAATTGAATTTGACACTTATTTTGACGGATCATCTACTTCCGGATGGGCCCGTATCTTTGTTGACGGACTTAGCGAGTAGACCCTCTGAAACTATAAAGTTTTATTACTATTTAAATGAAATAATATATGACACAGCTGGGTTCAAAAATGATTAGACGATCTATGAAACAATAGCTTTTGGTGTAACCAAAAGGCGTAGAACACACAGGTAGGGTATTACGCTGACTCACTCCTAAATACTTAAGCGTATAGCTTGATCCATAACTATTACAATGATAGGTGATTTTTATATAAATACAATGTTTGCTTGATTTTAATCTTTATCAAAATACCAGAGATATTAAATCCACACCCACACAAAGACGTGAGGTTTAAACATCCTCACAACAGATCCTACGATGCCCGCATCGATCGCACAGACTTCTGCGACCTGAAAGGCCTATTCAAACTTAAGCGGTATTCGCTGCCGCTATGGGTAAGAGGTACATACCGCGAGGGTTTCGCTCAGGTATTTAGTATCAAGTTCCGCGGCTAGAGCGGAGTAGTTGGTGCCATAGTACCACATAGGTCTGGTATTGTTTTACCTTCTTCTCCAAAAACTTCTTAACCTTCCTGAGCGAAACTAGAACTCGGTATTCTACACACAAGGATAGCGAAATCCGCTTTGGTGTGAACAGTAATATTATTGACGTGTAAAAGTGTTTGTGCAAACCTACTTACAGAAATAAAATCATTTATCATGTATCATTTACCGCATACCCACTCGGTTTTCTCTACCGCAGACGGTAGCGAATACCGCTTAGGTTTGAATAGGTCTTACTAGCTCGTCAGTCATTTGTGATTGAAATGCATATCGACGCTTGAAAGGCAAAATTGACTAAGCGACATATGACTAACTTTACAGGAGAACGGATAAAAGTTTCAGAAAAAAAAAAAAAGTTTAAACTCTTGTAATCATCCCACCCACACAGGCGTAATTATTAGGTACTATTTTGGAAATATTATTTTTTTATTCTGAAAAGTTAAACTTTAAATTGTTCGCCTGTAAAGTTAGTCCTATGTCGCTTATTCAATTTTGCCTTTCAAGCGTCGATATATACACATACATGAACTGACGCCTTCTTCCCATGGGGCTAAGCATAAAACTACAGAAAGCTACCTGCTACGATCCTTATTTATTCCTTTTGCTTCGTTTACGTACAGACGCCAGCACATCAACCTACCCGAAACTGTCAAACTTTCCCAATCAACTTTGAACCTTATGCTTTAGTGATAAAGTTGAAAATCTATTAAATAAATTTGACAGATTGTAGTAGGTTGATGTGCTGGTGTCTGTACATCGAACATCACCAGTAAGATCACTGTCATTTTATTATGTCCTTCTAGGGCGTCCCCTCCCGGCGTTTCCACTCATATCTGCCTTGTAAATACCTTTTGTTAGACGCCTTTCATTCAACCTCTCAACATAATAAATATATATATATATATATTATTATATTCATAGTTTTAATAAGTTTATGCGTATTTTTATATTTAAAATATTTATTCCTCAATGTTCATGATTGCACCTACCACTGTTTGTCTCTGCATCACCCAAAGGTTGACTGGTAGAAAATGCCTATGGCATTAAGTCCGCCTCTGTACATTTTTGTGCTTAAAGTATTAAATAAATAAATAACCTAATTATCTAAGCAATTATTCACACATAATGCTATTTTTTTTTTCGAATATCCGAAATGTTCTTTCATACAAACCTTGTCCAATGTCCAATAACAAATACAACAAAAAAAGAATTATCCAATTTGGTGCAGTCGGCCGGAAGTTATGCGCGTTCATTTCGGCGATTCATTTTTATTTATATATAGATTATTCCCTGATTTGCTTTTATCGTTAGACCCTAACTGTATTACAAACAAAGTAATCGTACCTTCATTTGAGATATACGGTTTACAAATCTTGGGTTCCCGAAGTTTAATCCTCGTGACCCTCTAGGAAATCCAATAATCCGGCGTGACTCGTATTAATTCCACACACTTTAAGACCACGTCGAGAAACTAAAGTGGAATTGGGTTAGATAGGATTACTGAAGTATTGTATAATTGTATTTCATGCTATGTTTGTTATTGACATCTGTTCTAAAAAGAGGATATAGCGAAAGAAAGAAGGAGTGGAGGGAGGCTTTTATCCAGAAGTGGGACAGCTCAGGCTAATAAAATAAACCAACCTGTAATAAAATGCACACACAGAATGCATCTAGAAGGGCAATTGCCATGCGGCAACTCCTCTTCTAAATGCATTCTGTGTTTGAAATTTCAAAAAATTGGCGAACATTGTTTTATTGGCGCGTGGATAAAATCGGAACTAACACCGCAATCTTGTCTTTTCAATACATTTCACTAAACAATTGCACAAAATGTTTACCAACATCGCCCCCCTGTCAACGTCAACTGAGCGCTAACAGATCCTTGTAGCAGTGTAGCATGACCACCATAGAAACGGAGGAAATGAAAGAGAAAAAAAATTATAAACATCCAAATTGAGAACCTCCTCCTTTTTTGAAGTCGATTAAAAATGACAGATTGTACAGTCAGTTCTCAGTTATTTTATCTCTAACAGCAGCAGCCTTATTGTAACAACAATAAAGGTCACAGTGATTTTGACAGAGCCGTCAGTGGCAGCATCCCAACAGCAACCTTATTAAAATGAGAATAAAGATCACTGTGACGTTGACAGTAATACAAACCAAATAAAATAACTGTAAAAGGCGTAGGTAAAAGGACTGTAATATTTCTACGGCGCGACGTGAAAAATCAAGAAAAGAAATGTCGAAAGTAGACTCGAGATAGAAGTGGTCATGCTACTCGTACCCGTTTGGTGCTCAAACCTTTGGTGCTTAATGCATAGGTGCTCAAACGGGAATACTTCGTTCTTGAGTTATAAATGGTGTAACTAATCCGACTTTGTTTTATTTACATAAAATAAGAAGATATATGAAAGACGTAAATTGCTACCGGGCGTTAAACTATAAGTCCACCTTCCCCTGTTCTCAGGGAACAGGCGCCAAGATAAGTGAATAAGCGCACTCATTAATTTGGCGTCGTTTTGGGTCCCTTAACAACGCTTGTGGTCACCGCCTGACTAAGATATTAAAGCCACGACACAGAATAGTTAGGTGCAGAAGGCCGGCTCCATACAACGAATGTCAGAATCAATAAGAACGAATGTATGACAAAATTAACTATCCTTATTATTATTGTTTTCGTGAAGATTTCCAATGTTTTTTATAGTTAATCGACTATTCGGGGCGGAGACAAATTCAACAAATCAAAAATCATAACAATAAAGTTGAATATTTTTTATTGTTCCCCATTGAGCACCACGTTAAAATATTGATTGGTGCTCAAATGAGAATACCTTTGGTGTTTAATGCATAGGTGCTCAAACGGGAATACTTCGTTCTTGAGTTGTAAATGGTGTAACTAACCCGACTTTGTTTTATTTACATAAAAGAAGAAGATATATTATGAAAGACGTAAATTGCTACCGGGCGTTAAACTATAAGTCCACCTTCCTTTGACCCCTGTTCTCAGGGAACAGGCGCCAAGATAAGTGAATAAGCGCACTAATTAATTTGGCGTCATTTTGGGTCCCTTAACAACGCTTGTGGTCACCGCCTGACTAAGATATTAAAGCCACGACACAGAATAGTTAGGTGCAGAAGGCCGGCTCCATACAACGAATGTCAGAATCAATAAGAACGAATGTATGAAAAAAATAATTATCCTTATTATTATTGTTTTCGTGAAATTTTCCAATGTTTTTTATAGTTAATCGACTATTCGGGGCGGAGACAAATCCAAGAAATCACAAATCATAACAATAAAGTTGAATATTTTTGATTGTTCCCCTTTGAGCACCACGTTAAAATGTTGATTGGTGCTCAAATGAGAATACCTTTGGTGTTTAATGCATAGGTGCTCAAACGGGAATACTTCGTTCTTGAGTTGTAAATGGTGTAACTAACCCGACTTTGTTTTATTTACATAAAAGAAGAAGATATATTATGAAAGACGTAAATTGCTACCGGGCGTTAAACTATAACTCCATCTTCCTTTGACCCCTGTTCTCAGGGAACAGGCGCCAAGATAAGTGAATAAGCGCACTAATTAATTTGGCGTCATTTTGGGTCCCTTAACAACGCTTGTGGTCACCGCCTGACTAAGATATTAAAGCCACGACACAGAATAGTTAGGTGCAAAAGGCCGGCTTCATACAACGAATGAAAATATGAATACGCACATAGGCGCATAAGTACGTGTGACGATCTCAAACTTTCTCAAGGTAGCTGTACCCTAGACCAAACGAGCGAATGCATATTCTACCTAGTCTGTCAAATTATCTTTGTGTTAACAAGGAAAGAGCAATTTTTCTAAGATATTATAGAGGTATTAGGAACAGCGTGTAAAGTTCACTCATACTCTATATAAAAGGGAGGATCCTCCGACCAGACGGGTGTTGTGTCTGCCGGGCAACTGCCCGATGATTCTTGTCGGGCCGTTGTATCTATGCTAATTGCGCGGTAAACTCTGCTTGCGAGATACAGGATTTTGCGTGACGTCAGTATGACGCGTTGTTCGCATGTGGCATTGTAGATACCGCTACAATATCAATAAAATCGAAAAAAATGCTCTTGTTCAGCGGGGCAATTGCGAAACACACATAAAATTACAACTGATCGCAATTCCTTTCATTTTGACAGATCAGCTGCATTCATTGCATTATTTACGTAGTTGAGCGGACGAATTTTTCACATCTATGATGCAATGGATTAGCAATATCCATCAAAACCCTCGAATTGGAATGAAAGTGTGTTATGCAATTAGAGTGCTGGTTATATTATGTTCGTTTAGTCTAAAGGCGCGAATGCGCTTGCATTCCCTGTACATGAAGCGTGTCTATGTGTGCGTGAGTTTTCGGAGCCGACCTTCTGTACCTAACTATACTGTGGTCACGAAGCTCAACATACTTATTAGATATAATGTATATTATGTTCACACAGTTAAAGCAAGAGAGAATTTGGTGGTTTTGAAGACATTGCCAGTGCGTCTTTGGTGTAATTTGGGAACCTTTACTTTGGGAGAGGGGCTCGTGGCTAAACAATGACAGCAGCACAGATCGATCGAAGGTTAAGCTACGCTCGTTGCGGTCGTTTCGTGAATGGGTGGCCATCCATCACATATTGAAACCCCTCTGGGCCTGTGCTTTAGAAAAAACGTTAAGCCGTTGGTCCCGGCTGTCATTCGTAGATCTTTGACAGTCGTTACGGGTAGTCAGAAGTCTAAAAGTCTGACAACTAGTCATACCAAGGAGTATCTGGGTTGACAACTAGTCTTACCAAGGAGTATCTGGGTTGACAACTAGTCTTACCAAGGAGTATCTGGGTTGACAACTAGTCTTACCAAGGAGTATCTGGGTTGACAACTAGTCTTACCAAGGAGTATCTGGGTTGTAAACGTCAGATAGGCAGCCACTCCATGTAAAATACCGGTACCGTACCTTAGCCGTATTCGGTTAGACTGGAAGCCGACCCCAACATAGTCGGGAAAAGGCTAGGCAGATTGATTTACTTTGGGAAGGAGGTTACAGAAGATTTTTAAGTCGACATTGTGACTTCCTTTCTTCATTTTGTAGTAAAATGAGACTAGCCAATGTAAAAATCCAATAGAAAAAATGTAAAAGCCTAATCACTAATGTAATATAGTTTATTATTACCACAAATAGCATGACATACTGAGAGGGGCTCGTAGCTAAGTAATAACAGCCGCACGGATCGATCGATCAGGTTAAGGTTTGCTTGCCGCTGTTGGTCCATGGATGGGTGACCATCTTCACATACCAAGATCCCTCCGTGCCTCGTAAAGCACGTTAAGCCGTTGGTCCCGGCTGTCATTCTTGGATCTCTGACAGTCTTTTCGGGTCGTCAGAAGCCCGAATATATCATAAAATTTCGTATATTTGTTTGGTCATACATCTATAAAATTTCGTATATTTATTTGGAAGCCCTAATAGATTGTCCTAAGTGAATATAATGGGACTTAAAGATAAATGGCGAAATGTGGACGTACGTAAACGTAGTACGTAAGTTATGTTAGATCCACCTCTGCCTAAACCGTCGAAGAGTACAAGCGTGATGTTATATTTACGTTACCTGTTAATAAATAATCACAAACAACGTCCATTTTAGCATTATGACTTCTGAAGTCAAAATTGTAGCGGTAAACCCAGTAACCTTGGTTACTGGGTTTTCATTTCATCTCTTTACTCCAAGTATCTCGATATTTTTTGCTCGGGTGAGTTTAGTATCCAATAAATTCCAAAATGTTAGGTTTTATTTTTAGCACTAAAATACATATTTTTGTGCCTTTGGAGTACCTACTTACTTACATAAAAATGAAAATCTCTCATGGATTTTGGCGCCTGTCTAGGCTTCAGTGATAATTTGATGTTATGTAGGTGAAATATTATTCCTTTCATATTTTTACTTATATGTGTATGTATTTTGAGTATGAATGACAATGGCTATAAAAGCAGAAGGGGAGCAAACAAACGATTGAGGACTACCGAGATGATGACTAATAGAGAAGTACGGAAGGAAAAGACATGTTGCGTGCGCCGACCCCAAATAAATTAGGATGACGACGAGAGAATGATGATGTCAGACTTGCATTTTAACACGATACCAAATTTTGGGCTTCTGACTAACCGTAACCACTGTTAAAGATCTTCAAATGACGGTTGGGGGTGCTTTCCGAGGCGCAGAGGGCTCTCGATATGTAATGTGTAATCACCTCTTTCTTAGTTGAAATGGCTATCATATCTCTTGGTTTTAGTAGATTTTTATATTTTATTTATCCTTGCGATACATTCTTATTTTGTAAATGTGAGGACTTTGTAAGCCTTGTAGACTTTAGATCTGTAGACCATTTTTTATTTTATCAAGTACCTGGTACTTGTTGACAGGCCTACGCTGTCCTCCCATACCTACTGTAACTTGAAAACATTGTAAAAGCCAATTATTTTTAAAAGAGTAACCATGGAGTTTCTTGCCGGTTCTTCTCCATAGGAAACGACCAATTGGAACCGTGCACCTAGCTTCTGACGTTCCCATGTTGGTTTATGTGAAATAAAAGTATTTTGATTTGATTTGATAATGCATGGTCAAACCATCCGCGAACTGACCACGGAAAGTGTAGCTTAATCATTGATCGACCTGTGTGGCTGTTATTATTTAGGCACAATCCCCTTAGTAGGTAGTCGTAGCGTGTCAATTTGATAAACATAGTTTCCCTGATCGTACATCCACACAGTTTTTGCTGTGTGGAGTCACAGAGTCCCAGAGGCATTGTTGATCACACGCCCAGTCATCCGTGTCCGTCTTTGGCTCCACAATTTGTGGTATAGAAGCAACAATATAGTCAGAATCCTATCTAAATTTGTACTTAGCCATTCAAACAACAATAGCCATTGTCCATTTTCAGCGGTTGCATTGTTAACACAACATCAGTCAGACGTTTAACAGCTCAAAAGTGTTCGAACAAACAGGTAATGTTTGGAGCTGGGTTATTCGGAATTGTGGCGTTATTTCATTAGTGTTATTAGGCTGTATAAGTGCCTAGCCATTGCTACAATTTGTTGGGATTTGGTGTAACTTATCTTTTTGTATGCACTTTTTTCTCATTTTGACTTGTTTCTGTAATACAGGTTTTGTTGTAAACCCATTTCAGGCACCAGCTCTCACAATGTAAATTTATATAGTTCAAAACTGTTAAGTGCTACAAAACCGTTGTGAGAGAAAATAAATAAACTTTTTATTGTTTCTGTGACAAAGAAAACTATTTTTCTTTCTTTCTTGTCTTTTAAGGATTAACATTTTATACAGGGTGATATTTTCTTCGCACTAAAACAAGTCAGCAGAGTAATTTAGAGCATTACTAGCAACGCCCCGCAGTTTCACCCGCATAAGTTTTGATCCCGTGGGAATATCGGGATAAAAACTATTCTATGTCCTTTCCTGGGACATAAACTATCTCAATACCAAATTTCACCTAAATCGGTTCAGCGGTTTAAGCGTGAAGAGGTAATAGACAGACACACTTTCGCATTTATAATATTAGTATGGATTATTGAAAAACGAGTTAGTTTGAGTTTTATATGCTTTTATTATTGTTATTATCCTTTTGTTTGACAACAAAGCTTTTAGCATTTGACTATTTGCAAGAAAAAACTCAATAAAAAAATATAAAAAGCTCAAACGGGTAGGTAACCTAAGGCTAGACCAGTTATTAAGACTTTCAGATTTTAGTTTAGGTACCTACACATAAAATCTGTCTTTGTTATTCTAAACCAACCAACCAACGCTATTGACGCGTAAACCACGGTTGTTCAATGACAGAACAATTTTATGAGCCAGAAAATTTTGTGTAAGGGATTTTTCAGCCTATGTCATAAATACAGTATTTTTAATATCAGCATTTCTCTCCTTTTTTGAACAAATATTTAGGTAACTCAGAACGTCGAGGTCCGTCGACAAATATGTCTGTTTACCGAAATTTGTACAGATACCAAAAAAAATGTGTGTACAAATACCGGAGACCGGGAATTTTCCAAATTTTTAGGACGGAGGCAATTTCTTTTGGTGTTTTTTTTTTGTTTTGGTCTGACAAAATATGTATCTGCCGGAAAATGAGGTTTTTGAGTTATTTTCTTTTGTGTTATTTTTGATACTATAGGGCTAAAAAGCGACTCATATTTTTGGCTTCAAACGTCATTGTGTTCTATATCGAATTCGTCTGGTTCTTTGAAAATAAATCCAGTATTTCAAATTAGTAGCAAAAATCCTAAGACTTTGTCAGTCGCTGTATTAAGCTTCCGAATTACGACTGATTTGCTGATCACTGATAAAGAAAGAAAGAAAATACATGGTAAACATGACGCAGAAAAAGAACAAAAACACAAAAAAAAAACAAGTTGGGAGAAAATACAGATACGCGTCACATCCACGCAAAATGGCGATCACTCAGCATAAATGCTAAGACCCTATGCGAGACAGAGCTCCGACGCTGGTTTTCAGCAGCTGATGACGTCAACCGATGATGTCAAAAATACATTTCTGCTAAGGCTCTAAGTCAGTATAACCAAAAGTTCTAGTTCAGTCACCAAAAGAGATAAGTAACCAGGGTCGTCGGATATAGTTGAAGTTTACTAAGAAACCGATGGATATTTTCGAATGAAATTTATTTTTTTATATGAAAATGTTTGTTTTCTATTAATTAAATTAAACTTTATAAAAAACATCCATGGTGTTTTTTTTTTTAATTGAAAAAAAGAACACCTGTCTAAAGAGGTATTAACCCATGAACTAGAATTGAAAAACAACAAACTCATACTAGCCCATACATTAACAACTTAACCAATAAAACAATTTACGACCTTAATAAAAACATATTCCACTAAAAATCTTTCCTTCAATTTCAGGATTGGACGCTAAAAGTCAGATTCGTTCAGAAACGGGACGCAGGCGTCTATGAGTGCCAAGTGTCCTCCCATCCTCCCACGAGCATCTTCTTAAGACTTGACGTTGTAGGTGAGTGGTTCCGCAATATATTTTATTTTAAATGTTGGTTTAGCTTTTAAATTTTAAAATGTTGTGTTAGGAAAATTAAAGTTATTTTGTCTAGTGGTCGGTTTGTGAGTTATAATAAATAAGATAATGTTTATTTTCCATAAACAGTGCTTTATAATTCCTTGAAGTCTACATTAATAGCTAGGTTTATATGTAAAAAAAACCAAAATTAAGACGCAAAGGAAGCATTTTGCTTATGAACTCACACTAGGTCGAGCCTGCCTCGTGAATCCATGGGTGGTGTTACCATATAATAAAGTGCTCATTACATTAATACTGATGGATTGGTACAGTCGAGAGACTTTATGAAAAAGTGTTCATCATCTGCCTAGCCTTTTCCCAACTATGTTGGGGTCGGCTTCCAGTCTAACCGGATGCAGCTGAATACCAGTATTCATAAAGTGTTATTATTAAAAAAAAAAAAACATTTACCTATATAAAATTCAAAGTCCTGACTGACTGACGCACAGCCATAATCGCTGGTCCTAGACACATGAAATTTGGAGGGTGCGTTCTTTGTGAAGAGTAGGTATCCACTAAGAAAGGGTTTTTCGAAAATCCACCCCTAAGAGGGTGAATGAACCCTCCCCGGTGCAATTTCACGCGGATGAAGTCGCGAACAGAAGCTAGTTGAAGCAAAAAAATTACATGGCCTTATTAAGGAGACCATTTACATAGTAACTGTGTTTTGTTGTCGGGACGTCCTAGGAGGACTTCATTATTATACTAATCTTATTGGTGATGGTCTTCAGAAAGGTCAAGTGCGTGGTACTTGCAATCGGCGCTGCGTGCTTGTATGACTAGCCAAACTATTCCGTAAATATCTCACTATGAAATCTTAGGGGTCAGGTCAGCTAGCAATAGTATCAATGCCTAGCATCAGGTGGAATTTCGAAACGGCTGTTTGACACTTCCCGTGACCCAAGGGCTGGCTTTTACCTTGGCCAGAGGCTAAGCATTGCCATACAACGTGGTAATGCCGCCAGTCTCTTGGGTACATTACCAGTCGACAGCGATACGGATGAATTTTTCGACGCTATATTTTAGTTTGTGTATAGTTTTAATTAAGTTAGGATTTCATTTTGTAATTTTTATTAATTAATTAGGTATTAGTTATTATTTGCTGACTTATTAATTTAATTTAATTTATAGTTTCAACAATTTTTTTTTTTCATTTATTGCTCCAATTTTATTATTATATGCCACAGGCTAGAAACTGGCATCGTGTTAATGGGGCTTTAATTTGTATAACCAGTACTTTTCAAACATGTATGTATGTCTTTCTCCCGTACTATACTTTAATTTTCAATCACCAGTTTACTAAAGAATGATTGATTATATACCGTCTGTCTCCCAGAATTATTAGAATTTTAAAACATCTCCAAGGAATCTGCTCCGCAGTCGCACAGAGACGGATTTTGTATACAATTTTTTCCACACTTTAACTGCAAGATGTTCTTAAAATCTTTCTTTTATTGTGGAAATTACGCATTGTCTCATTGTACCCATTACTCAAGCTACGCAATTTTTATTTTTAGAAATGTAACTTAGATACAATATTTCAATCAAATACTAAAATTTATATATTAGTTGCTCCACTTGTCATCACTGCGCCTTGCCAGGTGCCCTGCCCAACTCCATTTGTCAAGTCATATGGTGTCGCATACTGGGCAAAGGCCTCCCATTTTTCCTTCTAAACTTCGAGCTGTGCGATCTCTAGCCATGTAAGCCCTGCAAACCTTATAAGATCGTCACACCGTCTTCGAAGTGGTCAACCTCGACAGCGATGTCTTCTCTCAGGCGTCCAGTGAGTGACGATTTTGCCACCTCTCCGGGTGCATTCGCGCCACGTGTTCACTCTCTCTTCAGTCTGTCAATATACTTTAAGCAAAATATTTCATGCTTAAATTCTAGCCTCTACATTACCAACCCCTTGCCATTTGAGACTGGCTCATTCTAGGGTTTTACGAGCCTAATAGGCTTTACGAGCCTAATAGGCTTTCATCTTTATTACTTAAAGTACCTATATAACACACCTGTTACAGCTAAAAATGTTACCTCGGGGACACATTACACTTTTCGCAACATAGTGTTCTGTACATGAATATGATAGCCCCACTTTGTGCTAACTATATAAAAGTTGTCTGTGTGTATTTTGAATTGCCGAGTGATGCTACTTAAGGGGCTTACAGGACCTAAACGCAAAACAAGCAAGTTTTAAAAACAATAAAGTATATGATCGACTACAGTAAACAAAATCAGAAAAATATATGATATTCTTCAGGACATATGCTAGTTAGATAGTGTGTTGAAAACATAATACAACTAATTTGATACAATAGAAAAAAATCATGAAGATACCTCTAAAAACTTTCTTTTTGCAATAAAAACCATTCTAATATACATACAATCCTTATGATTTTTTATCAGATTATTCTAGAAGCAACATACTAAAGCACTAGTTTTAATTTTTTAGTCCATACAATAGATTTTTTGTAAATAGATTATTGCTTCATATTTCGCAATAAATTACCAGAGTTGTGTCATCGCGCTTCTCTTTCTTTTCTATGCAGTCCGACAAAGACCGCGCTTTAGGTCATGTAGTCGCCTTAATATAATATAATATAATAATTCTTTATTTCAGATAACTAAGATCAGATACTTAAGAGGGATACGATAACGTAGCCCGCGAAATTCAAATTTATTTTCTTTTTTTTTTGCATTTGTAGGTCAGTGTCAGATTGTAACAAAATATATCATTAGAATCAGCAATACAACAAGTTAGAATTGACCTCAAATCACATGATTTCATGAAAGCGTCATTCAATAGGGTAATATGAACTTGAATTGTATTGATGACTTTGAATCAGCCTATAATGTTCCCACTGCTGGGATACAGGCTCTCCTCTCTTCGAGAGGTTATGGGCTATAATCTACCACGCGGGCCCAGTGCAGGTTGGTACATGTCACAAATCTTACAATTTTTTGTTCTAGCTCATGCCGTTTTCCTCATGATGTTTTCGTTTACCGTTTTGAGAGCAGTGGTAATGAAACTATTTACACAAAGTACCTACAGCGCCTGCCTGGGTTCGAACCCACGACCTACCACTCGGTAAGTCGGGGCTGTTACCACTGAGCCACCACTGCTCTGCTCTATTATCGAACCAATTAAAAATAATAAAACCTACCGAACAAAATTGTCATAATATTCAGGGTTATTGGAAAAAATCAACAACCTCTTAAGAGGTCATTGTACTCATAATTATGAACAACTTTTACTATGGGACCAAACCTGAAATCGCTAAAAAAAATAGCTGTTCCCTACATTTTGACGAGTTATACGAACATAAATGTAGGGAACAGCTGATTTTTATTCGCGATTTCAGGTTTGGCCCCATAGTAAAAGTTGTTCATAATGATGAGTGCAATGACCTCTTAAGAGGTTGTTATTGATTTTCCAATAAAACTGTATATTCTGTATTTGGCAAATCACAACATACCATTTTATCTGCCAATATTAAAAGATACCTCATTACCTTCATTGTTACGAGTTCTCCCAACACTTGATACTTATTAACCCAACAAAATTCCCACGTTAATATGTAAATAGCCCGACCTTATCCTCAATGACCATCCACCCGGGATGGCAAGGTAGCCGTAAAAATAATTAAAATCTTTTAAATTTTACCACGATAACCCCGTAACGGCTTTATTTTCTCACTAAACCTGTCTTCCATTTTTTAAATATGCATGTCCTGGTTACGTTCCGTTTCATGATACGAAAAAAAGGATTCATTTTTTATGGGTGATTTAAAAAAACAGAATATTCTTTACTATGTACGCACGACTACACATCAACCTATATTATGTAAACAATAGGTATAACTTATAAGCTCACTTTTGATTATATGAAAAACACGAGGTAAGGTCAGCTAAAACTGGAAATGTATAGCTTGATGTGTCGCCGTGTGTACACCATATGAATTACAGATATCCATATAGAAATTTTAAGTAATCAGCCGCACGGCTCGATCGATCAGGTTAAACTACGCTTGCCGCGGTCGTTCCGTGAATGGGTGACCATCTTTACATACCGAGACCCCCGTACCTCGAAAAGCGCGTTAAACCATTGGTCCTGGCTGTCATTCTTAGATTTTTAACGGTCGTGACCACGGGTCGTCAGAAGCCCGAAAGTCTGACGAACAGTCTTACCAAGGGTTACGTTGTCCGGTTACCCAGTAACTGGGTTTTAAAGGTCAGATAAGCAGTCGCTCCATGTAAAATACTGGTATTTAGCTGCATTCGGTTAGACTGGAAGCCGACCTCAACATAGTTGGGAAAAGGCTAGGCAGATGATGACATAGGGTGACACAATGGGCGGGCTTATCTATAAAAGCGATATTTTAAAGACAAACCATTGGAACTTTTATTACGTTGAAAAGAATGAGTGATGAAGTAAAGCAATGTGAAGTCAAGTAAGAATGTCCGATTAAATTTATAATGAAACTGTGTTACATTTTATTAATCTAGAAAGAAGAATTTTCGCATGAAACGCCAGGTGGTAGTCTTTTTACGTTCTAGCTTCTAGTAGCAGATTATTTTTAATTCGTAACTTATACTAAGTATTTATGGTTTTATATCTAAAATCCTACTATCCTACTTAATCACACTAATATTATAAAGGCGAAAGTTTGTGAGTGTGTGTGTAATAACAAACATATAAACACACACATGTGTTTATATGTTTGTTATTTCTTCACGCTCAAACGGCTGCACCAGTTTTGATAAAATTTTGTATGGAGGTAGCTGCCATCCTAGATTAAAATATAGGCTACTTTTTTATCCCGACATTCCCACGAGATCGACACTTATGCAGGTGAAACCACGGAGTGCAGCTAGTCACACTAATATTGTAAAGGCGAAAGTTTGTGAGGACGCAAAAACTACTGAACGGATTTGGATGAAATTTGGCACACATATAGTTTATATTCAGGATTAATACAAAGGATACATTTTATCCCGATTTTCCTACGAAATCGAAACTTATGCAGGTGAAACCGCGGGGCGCTGCTAGTAATATTATAAAATTAAATGAAAGTCCCTCGTGTCTGACTGTGTGCCCGCGTTGCCTTGCTTTCCAAACGACTGTCAAAGATCCACGAATAACAGCCGGGACCAACGGCTTAACGTGCTGTCCGAGGCACGGAGGGGTCTTGGTATGTGAAGATGGTCACCCATCCACGGACCAACCGCGGCAAGCGTAGCTTAACCTGATCGATCGACCCGTGCGGCTATTATTACTTAGCCACAAGCCCCTCACACAAAACAAAATCACATACATAAATTCGCGCCTTTTTTCCCATGGCTGGGCAGAAATTATAGAACGCCACCTGTTACGATCTCAGGCTCCTTTTTCATTTAGAATCAGCCCCATTTAAGGGGACTACATGACCTAAAACGCGGTCACTGTCGGACTTCATAGAAAAGAAAGAGAAGCGCGATGACACAACGCTGGTAATTTATTGCAAAACATGAAGCAATTATCTATTAAAAAAAATCTATTGATTGGACAAAAAAATTAAAACACTAGAGTTTTAGTATGTTGCTTGTAGAATAACTCGACAGAAAATCATAATGATTGTATGCATATTAGTATGGTTTTTATTGTAAAAAGAAAGTTTTTAGAAGTATCTTCATGATTTTATTCTATCGTGCAAATTAGTCGTATTATGTTTTCAACACACTATCTACCTAGCATACTCGTATCCTGAAGAATATCATATATTTTTTTGATTTTGTTTACTGTAATCTATGTATATAAAAGGAGAACTGACTGACTGACATATCAACGCACAGCCCAAACCGCTGGTCTAGAGATTCCAAACTTGGCATGTAGGTTCCTTATGAGGTCTAGGGGTGCATTAAGAAAGGGTTTTTCGAAATTCCACCCCTAAGAGGGTGAATGGGGGGGAGGTTGAAATTTCAAGCGGACGAAGTCGCGGGCAGAAGCTAGTCGATCGTATACTTTTATTGTTTTTAAAACTTGCGTTTTTGGCGTTTAGGTCCTGTAAGCCTCTTAAAGCGCCGCCATAAGTAACAAACTCGATGACAGGGTAATATTTCCAACACGGCATTAGCTATTCTTGTATGTAATAATATGTCGGGCTAATATGAGACTGAAAAGACACATAAACTCTGATTATGTTAGTTTTTTTATGGACTTTCGAATGACTGCTCCGATAAACAAACTATTTTTACAAGGACTGTTTTCAATAGTCAGAAGGTCAATTCCCGCAATTTAAAACATTAAAAATATAATCGGAATCTCATCTCAGCGACAATCAATGTGAAAAACTTGTCAAAAATGTTTTTGGGATTTAAGGCGGAGGTTCCCGAAAACGGTCAAAAAGTTGGTTTTTTAAAGCAGTGTATCTCTTAAACCGTAAATACTTTTGACCAAAGAAAAAATTATGATATTTTCAAGTCTTATTTTAATACAGTGATGGAACTGAAATCATAAATAAATATATAATAATGCATCAAAATAATGTTCAAATACACCTCTTAATTTTCTTTAAAAGCAGTTTATCCCTTCATTAACAATAATTTTAATTACAATTAAAAATATACCATTAAATGTCTAATGCCAAACTGCATTCAATGATGGATTATTTATTATTAAATAGTTTTTGTAAATAGATAATTGCTTCATATTTGCAATAAATTACCACCGTTGTGTCATCGCGCTTCTCTTTCTTTTCTATGCAGTCCGACAGTGACCGCGCTTTAGGTCATGTAGTCGCCTTAAGAGGTATTTTTGACAGATTGAGACTGAGATCAGACTGTGAATGTTCTTAAAAGTACGAGAATTGCCGGTCAGATAACTTTTGTCTGAGGAATAAATATTGCGGTTTGACTGCTTTTGTATAAACACATAGTATCTTATATCAGTGTTACGTCAAAATCCATATAATTATGTCGTGTTTTAAAGGTGTTTAGCCTAAACAACTGATAAACACCGTTTTTTGGTAGTAAGGATATAATTTATAAGTCATGCTCTGATTTAAATACATAGAGCTTATATCCTGGTACATGAAGAAAATCCTGTAAGCATAACGTCATTTAAATCAGCCTAAAATGTTCCCACTGCTAGGACACAGGCCTCCTCTCAGTCAGAGAGTCTCAGTAGGTCGTAATCCACGACGCGGCGGGCCCCTAGTGCAGGATCGTCGACGTTACATGTCTTCGAATTTTTGGTTCTAGGACATACCGGTTTCCTCACGATGTTTTCCTTCACCGTTTTGAGAGCATTAGTGGTGAAATAATTTACACAAAGTAGAGCGCCTGTCGGGGTAAGAACCCATGACGTACAGAGGCCAGCACATCAAGCTACCCCAATCTGTCAAATTTTCCCAATTGAATATGAACCTTATTCCTTTGCAGTAAAGTTGAAAATCTATCAAAGAAATTTGACAGATTGGCGTAACTTGATGTGCTGGCCTCTGTACAACTCGTACGTCGCGGCCGTTTCCACTGGGCCACCACTGTACTTTCCACAATTCTTCTAAGACGCAAGCAAACCATTGAACAACAGTTAATTGTTAAAATGAAAAGCAGTACCAATAAATCGAATGAAGACCTCCAAGTTTCTTTTATTCCCTACATTTTCCGCACAATAATCAATTCTTTTGTTTTCTTGAAACAATGGGCATAAAAGCCACGTTATAACTTTGTAAGTAGCATTTAGGTTTTCATTCCAAAATCTGTGTAATTTAGAAAACGATATTGTTTATAGAATAATGCGGGTAGGCATTATTGTTTTGTGATCATATTGTGATGTTCTTTCATCGGTCCAATTATGTACATAAATCCTACTTCCTATTAATATTATAAACGCGAAAGTTTGTGAGGATGAATGGATGGGTGGATGTAAGTTCTCTTTCACGCAAAAACTACTGCACGAATTTAGATGAAATTTGGCACACAGAATAAGTTTATAACCAGGATTAACACATAGGTTTATTTTTATCCCGATATTCCCACGGGATCGAAACTTATGCGAGTGAAACCGCGGGCCGTTACTAGTGGTTTAATAAATAAATTAAATTCTGTAGTGCCCAATCAACGAGTTCCATTCCACCTTTAACCGGTTGAAAGGCGTAGTTAAAGAAACAATTTAAAGTCATTGTGTCTCGAGTGGATCCACGTTTGAAGCCGTCAGTTTTCAGAGCAAGTGAATAAGCATCTGGTACTCATCCCTCGCTTTTCATCAGGTGATTTTTGGGATGCGTGAAGAAGACTCCCCGTGTAGCGCAGTTTGTTGTGCCAGTTAGTGAACCGAGCGCTCGGCGCATCCTGAACAGTCACACCCAACACATTTGACTGGCCAATTCTTCCCTTGCCGTGGTGGCGCTAAAGTCCGCCTGGTTTGCGACCACCCTATTAAAAAATTAAAGGGGTATCCCTTTCATTTTTTATTATATATTATTTGCATCCAGGAAACATGTTTTCTTTGGTGTTTTTTGCCTTGTGGTAAGGTGGTACATTTCAAACTGATCTTTTCACCTAAAGCTGAAACAGGGAACCGGGTGGAAATTGCATAACACGCTAACAGTAGGAATGACTTTCATTATGACAGTTCGATACAGTGCGATATCCTTCAAAATAATTCAGATTGTAATCGATAGTGTGTTACGCAATTAGGGTGCGAAACGTTATCATATTTGACAAGTACAGACGTCAGCACATCAAGCTACCCGAAACTGTAAAATTTTCCCAATCAACTTTGAACCTTATACTTTAGCGACAAAGTTGAAAATCTATTAAAGAAATTTGACAGATTAAGAGATTATTAGAGTTTAAGAGATTTGATATGCTGGCTTAGGATATGGGGAAGAACATAGGCTACTTTTCATCCTCATCATTTTAATAAAATGCAAAATAAACGCAGACGAAGTCGCAGGCAACAGTTAGTCATTAATACTTTCATCTCCTTTAGAAAAAAGTACCTACCTACTTAAGTTTTAATAACCCACTCAGATTTCTCGTACCTAGTTTCAAATAAAATTAAAATAAATCCTATAAACCTAGATGAGCTCTGTGCCGCTCTCATAAAAATGTTTTTTGTGACATTCCCGACACGAAGTCAACTCCCAAGTTATTACATTTTCGTGAAACATCACAATAAACTAATATATAAAAAATAAGCTAATGCCTACGGGTTTACTTATTATTTAAGGGAAACTACAGGACCCGACTGTTAATGTGGCACGAGTTTTTTAATAATCATGTGTGATTCAAATAACGACATTTTTTTATAAGCTGTATTTCTTCACAATTATGCCTCCATCAATATTTTTGATTTTAATGTATTTTTGAGCAAGACATGTTTATTTTAAAAGTGCAATAGAACTGTGTGAAATTCTAATATTTGAAAAGCGACGCCATTAGTCAGAGCTAATGTGATGTAAACGTCTATGACAACAATACTTAATGTCAATATGTTTTGTAGGAGTGTTTGCAATTTAGTCAGTTGTCAGTGTCATAGACTATGACGTCTCACAAAGCGCGCCAAAATGGAGGGCATTAAAGGTGCCCGTGTCGGCTGTTTTTTTTTTTTTAAGTACACTCGGATTGTTAATGAAAGTGTTTTCCGTAATTAAGGTGTAGGTTTATGGTCTATTTGTGATTTTTTTTAACTTCACCCAAAACTGTGCAGCCGTTATATTATTCAACAAACTTTGATATTTTACATATTCATTGATAGTAGAAATCAGTTAGGGGGCTGGTGGCTAAGTAATAACAGCCGCAGGGGTCTATCAATCAGGTTAAGATACGCTTGCCGCAGTTGGTCCGTGGATGGGTGACCGTCTTTACATACCAAGACTTCTCCGCACCACGGAAAGCACGTTAAACGCACGTTGAGTCGTTACGGGTCGTCAGAAGCTCAAAAGTCTGACAACCAGTCTTACCAAGTGGTGTCGTATTACCCAGTAATTGGGATGTGGAGGCCAGATAGGCAGTCGCTCCATGTAAAATAGTGGTATTCAGCTGCATTCGATTAGACTGGAAGCCGATGATGATGATCAGTTAGGATAGAGCAATATTATCATAACCTTTGCTATTGGGATTAGTGCCAAAATAATATTTGCCCATAATTTAAACCGCAGTGTTGGTAATATAATCTAATTGGCCAGTTAAATTCATTATTTGGCTATTACAAGTAAGCGTTAACTAAACGTAACGAATATTTATATAAAATGTATCAGCAAATATTTGTAGCGAAATATTTGCTGAAACATTTTATATAAATATATTTTTCATTGGCTTTTACTGAACGCCGAGAGCTTACCAACTACATGTTTATTGAACAACCCATTTACTTGTGTAACCACTCAAAGCGATTTTTGCTCATGACAATTTATTAATCTGATCTGATTTTTACTTTACCCAATGCAATCAGTCAAAATCTATATTAATATTTATTAAATGTATAACCTGTGATGTCCCACTGCAGGGCAAAGGCCTCCCTGCTCTCTTTCCACTTCTCTCTGTTCAAAGCTGTTAAGGACCAGTTCTTGTTGAAGGAGTCCAGCTCATCCCGCCATCTCCGTCTGGGCCTGCCACGATGTCGTTTGCCATTAAGAGGGACCCATTGGGTCGTTAGTTTGGCCCATTGTTCGTCTGACATGCGGCAGATGTATCCAGCCCAGTTCCATTTTAGCGTAGCAGTTTCCAAGTGACATCAGTTATCATTGTTATGGAAAGGATGGTCGTATTCCTAACCCGGTCTGTTATTTTGATACCCAGAATACTCCGTTCCATAGCCATCTGGCAAACCTCGAGCGTGGACCTCTGCTGATTTGTCAAAATCTATACAAATAAATAAAATTGAAGTGTCTGTTTGTAATAGCAAAATAACTAGTTCTTACTAAATGCATGTGAAAGTATCAATGGGCCTTATTAGAAGGCTAATAGTCACCCAAAGGGTAGTGGCAGTGGGCAGGGCACATTGCTCGCAGAACAGATGGCCGATGGGGCCGAAAGGTTCTGGAGTGGCGACCGCGTACCGGAAGACGTAGCGTTGGAAGGCCTCCCTCCCACAAGGTAGACCGACGACCTTGTGAAGGCCGCAGGAACCCGTTGCATGCGAGAAGCACAGAACCGGTCGAAGTGGAGGTGCTTGGGGAAGGCCTATGTCCAGCAGTGGACGTACGTCGGCTGAAATGATGATGATGATATTATGAAAGTAAATACGGTCATTATAACAAAAAATATTTTTATAGTGCCGTTTGACCTAAACCCCCACTTAAGCCACGCTTTTCTATGACTTAATTAAGTAGTCCATTTTTACACAGAAAAACGTGACTAAGTGTGGTTTAGGTCACACGAGTTATAAAATATTATACGATACGTGTGACTTAAGCAGTGTCTTAAAGCACGGGGCTTGGTATCGTAATGTACTATTTTTTTAAATTATTATCTATTTGTTCCGGCTTATCTCCGAAACGGCTGAACTGATTTTGATAGGACTTTCTCTGGCAGATAGCTGATGTTATAAGGAGTAACTAAGGTTACTGTTATTTAACAAAAAGAATTAGGGTTACGCGCCCCAAAAAAAAATTATTGTTGTTTTACGAAATGCACGCGAACGATGTCGTGGGCACAGTTAGTATCTTATATAAAAACTGCTTCTTTAATTAATTCATTATTGTCATACTTCATGGAATGCCACAAGCTACAACTATGGGACCATTGTTCTAACATTACGCAATGCAAGCCAATTCATAATCACAGAATAATGCAATAAAATTTTGGTGCTCTTGGTATTTTTCTGGTTTGTCTATACTAATAATAAAGCTGAAGAGTTTGTTTGTTTGAACGCACTATTCTCTGGAACTACCAGTCGGAATTAAAAAAATGTTTTTGCATTTGCCAATTCTTGAGAAAGGCTATAGGCTATTTAACATCATGTTAGGATTCTTAGGAGTCGTGAAAATAGAAAAAATCAGAAAGAACGCCAAGCGAAAAACGAAGTAATAGCGCGAGTAGGCGATGCGACGCGGCGGGATGGGTCGGGGGAACAAGAAATATCACGCGGACGAAATCATAGGCAAAAGGTAATCTATTCTATACTGAACCCCACCCCACCCCACTAGAACTCTATAAAAACCCCGGAAGAGAACTAATTACTCTAGATTTGTTACCAGCTTTCGACACGGTAAGGGACTTCATCTGTCTGCTTTGATTAATCCATGCTGCCAGTTACCCGGATACCGCAATGCTTCCCATCTCAATTTAAATATTTCCAAGCAGGAATTCCGCGTGTTAATTTGGAATATGTAAAATATTTTAAAAATGTTTCACCATCAAAAAATTTGTACACATTTTCACTCTTATGAGAAAAAATTACAGTAAAACATGAAACCGGCCGGCTCATGTTGCTATACACAGTCGCGTAAAGGAACGAATCCTGTGTCCCTCCGAGTGACGTCATTCGAGAGTAATGTTGGTACCAACGCAAAGGAATTACGCTAGAATTTCGTGGCTCCGGCATTTTGTGAAACATATTTTGTATAAATCTCCTTATTGACCTAGTTCTAGGCAGCACTCTTTGGGATTGTAAGCGAAGTATTTACTTGCGAAAAAGATATAAAAACTTTGGCAATGCTGGAACATAAAGATAATGAAAACTTAGGACTTAGAGTTGAACGTTGCGGTTTTGGAGTTTACAGGATGGATATACACATGTTACACACAGGTTGAGAAAAACACTTTTAAATTTTATCTTGTCTGGCTTTATTTATCACTAACATTTATTATCAAGAGCGTGCCCCCAAATCATGTACTGAAAAATAATAGTTCTCCACCCCGTATATCGGCCCTGGCGGTCAGTCTCGAACCGAGACTAACCTAAGTCTCGGTTATTTTTTTTTTTTATTTGATATGGACTTGCTCTTGACTCTAGTCTAGGTCAAAGGTGACAGAGACAAAGTCGACGATGGAGCGAGCTTATCCAGAAGAAGGAAGGCTATAGTGCAGAAGTGTGTGCGCAGACACTCACTTCTCTCATATGCTCATTGTGTCAATGTTATTACCACACTAGAAGATACTATGACCTGGTATGACTCAATCTTGTAAACACAACCAAAAATTACATTATCTCATCACTCTTATGGTTGGGAAATCATCAAAAATAACCCCTCCCGCTCTGGGTGGAGCGGAAGGGAGTGTCAGACTCTTATTGACTAAAACCCACCCGTGTTCCGTCCTTAGCCCTTTATGTTCCGGGGCAGCGGTAACCCTTTCGGACAATCCCGCTACCCCGGCAGGCTTCGGTTTCGGGCTTCACCCTTTGCCTAGACTTTTCCTAACTATGTTAGTCTCACCGGATGCATCCGAATACCAGTATTTTACATGAAGCGACTGCCTATCTGACCTCCACAACCCAGTTACTGGGTAAAACGATGCCGCTTGTTAAGACTGGTTGTCAGACTTTCGGGCTTCCGACGACCCGTAACGACTGCTAAAGATCCACGAATGACAGCCGGGACCAACGATTTTACGTATTTTCCGAAACACGGGAGGGTCTTGGTATGTAAAGATTGACACCCATCCACGGACCAACCGTGGCAAGCGTAGCTCAACCTGATCCATCGACCCGTGTGGCTTATAATTATATAGTAAAAAGCCCCGCTTAAGGCGACTACATGGCCTAAAGCGCGGTCACTGTCGGACTGCATAGAAAAGAAAGAGAAGCGCGATGACACAACGGTGGTAATTTATTGCAAATATAAAGCAATTATCTATTTAAAAAAACTATTTAATAATAAATAATCCATCACTGAATGCAGTTTGGCATTAGACATTTAATGGTATATTTTAAATTGTAATTAAAATTGTTAATGAAGGGATAAACTGCTTTTAAAGAAAATTAAGAGGTGTATTTGAACATTATTTTGATGCATTAATGTATATTTATTTATGATTTCAGTTCCATCACTGTATTCAAGAAAATATCATCATTTTTTCTTTGGTCAAAAGTATTTACGGTTTAAGAGATACACTGCTTTAAAAAACCAACTTTTTGACCGTTTTCGGAAACCTCCGCCTTAAACAAAAAAACACTATCTAACTAGCCTAATAAAACACAATAATATCTACTTTAGCTCCTATCGCTAGATGACCGTGTTGTTTTAGGATTGATCGTTAGTTTGAGCTACAGTGATTACTCTGTCTGGGTTTTTATGAAAAATAAGGGTAATATCATAAATGGCTAGAAAATATAATGCTTCTTTCTCTCCCATTTTAGTATGTAAAGATGGGTTTTTATGACTATTTTTATGAGGTGTCCTTGTGTTGCCCTGGTTTGTTATTTAGGAATTTATATTGCGTTTCTTCATAATATTATTATAGCAGGTTTAGTTACAAGTTAACAGACCAAACCAATCTTGCGGTCATCGGTTAGAGTAGACGGCTAATTTATATTAATTTTTGAATTGTTTATTTTTATCTTAATTGAAAGCAGTGAAGGCCCAGTGGTAACGGCCGCAACTTACGATTTGTGGGTCGTGGGTTCGAACCCAGTCAGGCGCTTTACTTAGTGTAAATTATTTTATCACCACTGCTCTCAAAATGGTGAACTAATCATCGTGAGGAAACCGGCATGTCCAACAACAAAAAATTCGAAGACATGTGACATCTACTAACCCGCACTGGGCACGCGTGGTAGATTATTGGTTATTGGTGTTTCTATATTTATGTCTGTAATTTATATGGTGTACATAATAAAGAGTATTCTATTCTATTCTGTAGCCTACTCCCACTCGAAGAAGCCTGTGTCCCAGCAGTGGAAACATTATAGGCTGAATTATGCATGTTATGCAAAAACATGAACCAAATGTATAAGACACATTTAACTGTAGGAGGTCGCAATTTTTACATGCTCTCTTTCTTGATGCTTTCTATTCTTCTTTGTTTTTGTTATTAATAATTAAATAAAGCCATATTTATTAGCAATCGTCAGAATAATCAGCCTATAACGTTCCGACATGCTGGTTTCCTCGCGATGTTTTTCTTCACCGTTTTGAGAGCAGTGGCGATGAAATACACACAAAGTGTGTGTCTGGGTTCCAACTTCGAACCCCTGGCCTACTACACGGAAATCGGGGCCAATACAACTGTGCCACCACTTCTCTCTGTCATCTTTAACAGTTTTCCACTGCAAAATTTTAGGCATTCCACTTTGCCCCACCAGTGGGGCGGCTGGTGGGGCAAAGTGGAATAATCCGTTATTGACTGTAACCCAATGTTTATTTATTTATATTTAAACTTTTCGCACAAAAAGGTACAAAGGCGAACTGAATGCCTTTTTTTTTTTTTTTTTTGGATGGGAAATTATCTAATGACTCCTCCCGCTCTGGGTGGAGCGGAAGGGAGTGTCAGACTCTTACTGACTAAAACCCACCCGTGTTCCTTCCTTAGCCCTTTATGTTCCGGGGCAGCGGTAACCCTTTCGGACGATCCCGCTACCCCGGACTTAATGCCTTAGGCATTCTCTATCAGCCAACCAAGGGTGGTGAAGAGATTTAGATGGCAGGTGCTTTGGTTGGGAGGAACAGTGATAAAAAATAAACTATTAAAACTAGGTACACAAATACATAAATAGGTTATATACACATACATACTATATACTATAATACTCGTATATATATACATACAAATTCAAGGGAGAGAGATGTTGAGAGTAACTCAATGTTCAGTAGAAAATATTAGCAGCACCCTAAAACACGCTTTCAATCACAATCTGAATAATTTTGAAGGTTATTGCTAATGCATTGCTTCATATGTTCTAAAAAAAATTGTGTGCTCAATAACGTAAGTAACGCAATGAATGTTGTTGAACTGTCAAAATGAAAGCCTTTGCTAGTTTTAGCGTGTTACGCAATTACCCCCTTGGTTTTTGTTTCTTATAATCTGGCCTCCACAAAGAGTTCTAACATGATGTCTTCCTCGTTGTCCACAGAGGCGAGAGCGCAGATCTCGGGGCCCACAGAGAAGTATCTGAAGCCAGGATCCACGTTACGACTGCAGTGCTCCGTGGTACAGACTACGGAGGCTCCTGCTTTTGTGTTCTGGTAAGTAACATAACATAACATAATCAGCCTATAATGTCCCCACTGCTGGGACACAGGCCTCCTCTCAGTGAGAGGGAGTGGGCCGTAATCCACCACGCGGGCCCAGTGCGGGTTGGCAGATGTCACATGTCTTCGAACTTTTGGTTCTAGGACATGCCGGTTTCCTCACGATGTTTTCGTTCACCGTTTTTGAGAGCAGTGGTGATGAAATAATTTACTTTAGTTCTGATAAGTGACTTAATTTTTTCATTTACAGGGTGTAATGTATCGTCTGTGTCCCAAGTATTCATTCTATTCAATCCCTAGGGTAATCGTTGAAATCATATAATTATTATACTCGTATTATATCACTTTCGTAACAATCTTTGCACAATTTTTAATAGATCTAACTATTTAAAAGTTGTGCTAGTTTTGTTATAAACTTTCTCTGATTATGAAAGATGGATCTTTCTGTTCGGTATACGAATTGATCTTTTGAGATTTGAAATTCTTTCTTATGCAGGACTTTAAGTCTGATCGATGCCTTAATTGTGAAAGTTCTGTACTATATACAGAGCCATTTATTTCAAATGTGCCTATTTGAAATAAATGCTTGACTTTGACATTGATATCTGATTGGGAACCCCTTACAGAAATGTCGTTACTCCAGGTTTTTTAAACCACACCAAATCAAATCAAAATATTTTATATCACATAAACCTACATTACTTATGAAATATCTGAAGCTAGGTGCACGGTTCCAATTGGTCGTTTCCTATAGAGAAGAGACGGCAAGAAACTCCGCGATTATTCTTTTAAAAATAGTTGGCTTTTACAATGTTTTGAAATTACAGTGTTAACATTAATGAGAGGACAGTGTGGGTCTGTCAACAAACCTGGATCAGTCAATCGGATGACAACTATTGAACAAAACAACAACAAGCAATCGCAGTCAAAGGCGTTTTGATAAGGGATTAATTTTGTCGAGGCTTTGACAAAACGGGGCTCGCTGTACTGAAAACGTGTACCTTAAGAGGAAATGAGGGTGGTCTGTTCTCCATAGAAACGCTCTCGCCTGCTTAGTTTCTGGATAATAACCATAAAGAATTGATTGTTTACAGAATAATAAATATTAACTACTTATATGTCCCTATGTTTTCCTTTTTAATGGTACATTATTTTTATAAGCACTAGAACCCTCCAAAAATGCTCAGAATTGCCGATGTCAACAGAGGCCTAGTATGCAAATTTGAGAACTATTAATGAAAAAAGAAAAACATAGGGACACAGTATTGTCCTTCTTATTCAGTTTATGAAATATCTTTTAAATTAGTCCAGTATTGGAGGAGGAAATAGGCGAAAGCCAAACCTCGAATTATGACTTTTCACTTAGGATTTTTCAAAAGTCTCTCCGACCGCATTTCCTATTAATGGAACTAATTCCATAAAGGACATACTCAGCATGGAATTAGATCACGTAATCCAGAATGAAATAAGTAAACATTTTTACAATGGAAGTCAGCGCTTTACTATCGTTATTTATTCAGTTCTTTGAGGATATAAGGCGGTTTGATATTATTTTGTATACAATAGCTGCCAAACCGTAATTTTTTTTCCTCCGATATAAAACTGACTTACAGACAAATTGGTCCTAAAAAAACAATAAGGCCACATAAAGAAACGTCTACAACATTACATTGTAATACCATCTTAAAAACTACTACAATAACATAACATATAAAAATCGTAACAAAAGAGTCAACAGAACTATATCAAATAAATTTATTCGTTGATTTGTCGAGAATTGGGTGCAAATTCAATTTGGAGTCTCATCAGGAATGTCAGTGCTGACGCGTTGTACGCCATTTTGGATCGATAATACAGGGACATAGTTGCTTTTCTTCTCTCTTTTTGTGTTGATGTTGCTTATTTTTCCTGCGTAAGGTCTGATAAATAGTTGGGTTTTTATATAACACACATCATTACATCAAAAAAAAAGAAAATACATTTATTTAGCACAGACTAAAAGGCACACAGTATAATAAATAAGTACATCAGTTAAAAACGTCTTGTTTTCTCGAAAGTTCGGGCAGAGGTGTGTCTAGCACACCCACATGTCGCCAGTTATGTTTATGTCCCATTTAATACGGGCGAGCCTATTACCGTCAACTGGGCACAAATTGAGACTTCGGGCTGCTATTGAGGAGCTCCAGATGGAAAAACCCAATAACGCTTTGCTCGACCTGCGAATCGAACCAAAGACCTCAAGATCAACAGCAACGCCATAGAATTTCTAATAGTACAAGCTTAGGTAACGTTTGCAACCACTAAAGTCAAAGTCAAAGCATTTATTTATAAAATGGGCACATAAAAGGCACGTTTGAACTCCAACATTTACATTAAAATAGAATTGCTTCTAGTCGCCCCTTCCAAAACGTAGTTACGTATGGAGAAGAATGGGCAAGAAACTCCACCGTCACTTTTGCTAAGTGTTTTACAATATTTTGTGTACATTAATTTTATTATAGTATATGTGCAGACGATGCACCTAGAATAAAATGTATAGGTACCACAATAGGTAGACCAACTAGTCGAGTCGAGTTGAGTCGTCGAGTTTTTACATAAGTAGATCAAAATAGAGTATCTTGGTGAAATAGGAAATGAAAGGTTTTATTTCATTTTGTGTCCAGTTGGCTCTGCAAAAGCGGAAAATAGACCTAAGGAACATTCGTCTTACAGGAAAATTATTTCTTTTTGTTCTTTCTATTTATGTTGATATTGTTTATTTTTCCTGTGGGTCTTTGGCGAAAATAGATTGGGTTATATAAGTAGATCTTAATATGTTATGGAAGTTTGGAAAATAGGCTGAAATGAAATGTGTTTTTTCATTTATGGACATCATTCACTTCGTATCCAAAACTTAAAGTGCCGGCCAGAAAAAAAAAACATTGCTGTCTTAAGGGGAAAGACCTCTTTGAGCATTTTTTACTATTACAACGAAAGTCTACCATTAACCCCTCGGCTGCTATTTGAGATTGAAAATGCCAAGAATCATATTTTAATAACAAGTTTATAGTTAAAACACGTTCAGGATGTTAAATTTAATTAAAATTTGGTATTTATTTTATATTTTTTATACAAAATATATTATATGATTGTTGGCATTTTCAATCTCAAATAGCAGCCGGGGGGTTAATTTTAGACTTTCGCTGTAATAGTAAAAAATGCTCAAGATGTTATTTCCCATAAGAAAATATAACTTTTTTTTCTGGAACTTTAATTTTTGGGTATATAATGTTCGACACTTAAATGATGTCCTTTTGTCCAGTATAATGGTCAAATAGAGTTGAAAAAAAGTTATGAAATGAGGACCAAAATAATTGAAAACTGACTGCGCAGCATAATTATGTATTCTGTACAAATCTCATCGTGAAAATTTTGGCGAACAGCAGCTGTCAGTGTCAATCCATATAGGTAACAGATGGAATGACAGCTAACTTCACCTAAGTTTTCAGCAGTGTGATTTTTACAGAATAGATCAGCAGGAAACGGCTAAGCAAACATCTAATCAAATGGCTATGGTTCGTCTTTAACGCTTCATTTCATAACTAAAATGTTGATAATGTCTTTTTTTTACTGAATGCTCTTGACTTCGATCGTGAATCTTGAATCTGAAACTACGCATGCTACGCCAGCCCCTTAAATACTTTATAGAGTTCGAATTTTGAAACAAATAAAGTAGGTAGTACAAACAACTCCCCAGCAACATATTCGATGCATAAAGCATATTCAGACTATAATGTTCCCACTGCTGGGAAACAGGCCTCCCCTCTATGAGAGGGACTGGGCCATAAACCCCCACGCAGGCCTAGTGCGGGTTGGCGGATGTCACATGTCTTCGAATTTTTGTTTCTACGACATGCCGGTTTCATCACGATGTTTTCCTTCACCGTTTGGAGAGCTATGTCGATGAAATTAAATACACAAAGTAAAGTACAGACGCCAGCACATCAACCTACTACAATCTGTCAAATTTATTTAATAGATTTTCAACTTTGTCACTAAAACATAAGGTTCAAAGTTGATTGGGAAAATTTTACAGTTTCGGGTAGGTTGATGTGCTGGCGTCTGTACCTGCCTGGGTTCGAGCTCACGACCTACAACTCGTGAGTCGGCGCCGATACCACTGGGTCACCACTGCTCTAATCTGCGTTCGCGGTTTATTTGCCAAAAATGTAAACAAATATGAATTAATGCAAAAATAACTTTAATTCCCACACAATAAAGTTTAGTTTACGCTACAACTTCAAAAATTTTTATAACTTTTTCAGTAGTGCTAGTCACTCTGAAATCAACTTAATTGTCATTGAAATAAAGTTGATATTTGATTAACTTGAAGTACTGCGCACTTTTACTATACATATTCGATGCCTTATCCGCAAAAACTCACCAAAGAACCAGACAGTCCCAGATCCTATTATAACTTTGCTTACCACGACTCCATATAAACGTACGTATGTAAGAACAATACGTAATACTTACCTCTTTCTTGGTCGAGATTTATTACGGTTCATCTGGATGAGTTAAGTGCTTTCCCAGATGTGCATTTTATTTACACACCACCCGGCATTTGCAGAAAGAGGGTAGGAAAGAGATTTTGCTTTAGTTGCAGATATTCGTGCCATTTCTTGGCGATTATAGCGTTTACATTCGTGTTATGGGGATCATGGGCCATTATCATGAGATTACGTGCGAGTGGCCAAAATTATCTTGAAATTTTGTTAACCTACTTCTCAAAAATATTCTATTCTATTTTTGTTTCTTTCTTCTTCTGCATATTTATTGACCATGGAGTATGGACCGAATAGGGAATATGCATGTGGTTCAAATAAGGGCCAATTATTTAGATTATATTACTTCAAAATTATGCCTCCATCAATATTTTTGATTATATCTTCTAAACTGTGGGAAATTCAAATACATAATTATTTTAAAACGGGACGCCATTAGCCCGAATGAGAATATTAAAAGTTTATGTCAATAATAAAAAGTCAATGCGTTATAAAGGAGTGTTTGCGATTCAGTCCGTTGTCAATGTCATAGACTATGAGGTCACACCAAGCGTCAAAATGGAGGGCGTTTAAGGTGCCCGAGTCGGTTGACTATTTTTATTAACTTTTCTTTTAAGTAAGCACATATTTTCAATTGCTTTTTTTGGCATTGAATATTTTATTACTGTTATATAGCGATGAATAAAAATATTAAAAAATACATGCATTATTCCCTATTGGGGAGAGTCCGTAAATCATTGAACTAGCGCGAAAATAATATAGAAGAATTTATATTTCGTATTTAATACCACCAGTGCCTTTTGTGTAGTTGCATAAGCAGTCTGTGTTTTGCATCAGCCGTTTGTTTTAAACGTTTGCATTAAACGTTTGATTTTTGAGGTCATTGATTCCTCACCGTCCTGGGTCTTATTCTTCCAGATTCCAGGTCATCCTGACCCTTTTAAATGTGCTACCTTTAAACTCTCCTCCTCTTTTCATATGAATAAAAAATGAAGACCCGAAAGCCAGCTCCAAAGATGTGTGTCACTAAGAGTCACAAGCTTGACACATTTTTGAAACTGGACCAGTTGTAAAAGAGCAAGTTGGAAAAGCAATTGAACAAAGTACCCACTACCAGCTCTTTGGCAATTGTCCAGAATTCAGTCTCTATTTGATTTAGCATGCATTGTTGATTTGAAACTGAATGCTTAATACCACGCGTTGACACGTGACGAGGACATCAATTTGAAATCTAATTGGCTGAATGTGACTGATTTCATATTATGTGCGTGCGTGTTGTGTGTGTGTGTGTGTGTTTCATATTGTGTGTGTGTGTGTGTGCGTGTTTCATATTGTGTGTGTGTGTGTGTGTGCGTGTCGACGATTAGGTGTATTTTAAAAGGAGTTTATTCGTCATTGTTTTGTGAACCAGTTTGTGTGCAAAATTACAAGTTGATCTTGAGTATGTAGTAATGTAGTTTTAAGCGTGGTTTACACGGTGCAATTAATTGCCGGTGGCATACCATGAGTTGATGCAACAATTAAAGTTGCTTTTTTTATTATTATTAAAATGTTAAAATAAATTAAAAAGACGAGAAGAACCTATAAATGTTTTTAATTAATTTAGTAAAGATTATGTAAACAAAAAAATAAAATATTTTGTTGACCACCTAAATAGTGTTTAACAAAGAAAGACAATACGTTATTTGCGGTAAAGATGACGCAGAAAAAAACACATACACAAAAAATTATAAGTTGGGGAAAATATGCAAAAAAATGCGTATGTTTTTCAGCGACAGCCGGCGTTGACGTGATGACGTCAAACAGTGCAGTATACGAAGAGACATCACACAATGCAAGGCACTTATTACTTCAATTTTAATGAATGGCAAGAAACTTTAGGCTTGATTAAGATTGGAGGCCTTAATTTATTGAGGCATCCACAGGCAAGCCCGGTAGAGCAGACGACACCCTCATAGGTTGCACTGCGAAATGCCATTCCCAAAAAAAAAACCAATATACCCGACATATTCTCAAATTCTCTTCCCACACCGCGAAAGCAATTTCAGAATTACCATCTTCGTGAACGAAAAAATATTTAAAGGTCATTCTGGTTAACCATAACGCGATGGAAAGCTCAAAAGACTCCTGTGACAATTTAATTTGGTTGGTAAAGTGGATTTGGCAGCAAGACTTGGCAGCGCCTATAGACTGACTTCGCCAGCAATTCTTTAGGCTGAAGACACACAGGTAGGCACCTCGCTTAGGTGCTCAGAGTTACATTGCGTTTTATGCGACATGCTGCAGTAAACCAACAAATCTATCACACTAATATTATAAAGGCGAAAGTTTGTTAGTGTGTGTGAGGGTGTTTATAATGTTTGTTACTTCTTCACGCTCAAACGGCTGGACAATTTTTGATAACATTTTGTATGGAGGTAGCTGATACTCTGGAGTAACATATAGGCTACTTTTTATCCCGATATTCCCATGAGATCGAAACTTATGCGGGTAAAACCGTGGGGCGCAGCTAGTATACTAATAATAAAGCTGATTTTTTGTTTGTTTGAACGCGCTAATCTCTGGAACTTCCGGACGAATTTGAAAAATTATATTTGTATTTGATAGCTTAATTTTTTAGGTAGGTTATAGACTCCTCAAAATCGTGATTAGACCCTAAGTAGCATATGAAAAAGTCAAAAAGAACGCTTAGCGAAAACGAAGTATAATAAAGCTTCGGCCAAGCCTGCGCGACCAAAGCGACTGCGAAGGGAGCGTCAGTCGCGCGGCGGACGCTGCTCGTGTTTATCTATGGCGCCTTGCACACCTACATCGAGCCATTACCGCCGATTTATTGTAAGCGTCATTTTTACGAGAATACTATTTTCATCGTAAAGATAACTTTAAAACTATGTTTTACTATAAAAATCGAATTTTCGAGAAAATGTCGCTTACGATAAATTGGCGGTAATGGCTCGACATGACCACTGTAGTCGCGCAGGTTTTCATGTTTAGTTTCGCATTGTTGACGCTTCCTTATCACGTCCCGTGTATTTGACGCGCAGGTTTAGCCAAAGCTTAATAGCACGGTCAGGGGATGTGATGGTCTGAGAAACAAGAAATTTCACGCGGATGTTATTGCAATGCAATACCCTTATCTCGCAGGTTGTGTCGGATTGCAGTCCCATCGGACTATGAGAGTGAGGGAATAGGTAGTATACCAGTGCTTGCACAAACACTTTTGCACTGTAATATCTCCTAGTCGCCGCTGCGATTGGCCGCCAGGAATGAAATTCGGTCAGGAGAACAACAACCATTGCAATGTCCACACTGACGCTCGGCTAAGGCTCAGAAATCCAAACTCAAAGTTTTCCAAAGAGTGATGGAGCGAAGTATCTTAAAGATTAAACGTATATTTATCAAGAAGATTATTTAACTAAATATAACATAACTACTAAATACACAATAAGTAAATTATAAAATGTTACCTACCTACTGTATCTATAAATTGTTTCTAATAGTGATACTCGTAAACCGATCTCTTTACTAATAATTGTAATCTTAAAATATGATCTCTTATTAAATAAGTGTTTGTGATAATATTACCTAAGTAATTACATATAACTTTATCTAAATGTAATAATAGTATTTTAAGAAAATAGCTACCTACTTATATACTTCTACTTATATATTCAGTTTTCATGTATAATTTTATTTTAACTTTAGTTTCTATGATTTAGATTTTTAACTATGCTATGTATCAAATATAAATTTTTGCTGTGCCCTAACAGGGTCTACAACGGCTCTTAGCTCTAAGCCTTTTGTAAACATCTTTTGTACCTTGTGGAATGCAAAATAAATGAATATGAATATGAATATGAATATGAATATAAACTCATCGACCAAATTCGCAACATCACATTACGCTCCAAGACAGGTATCGCCGATGTTGGCGGCAAGTCTGCGAAGCTGAAGTGGGACTGGGCGGGTCATACTTATAGAATGCATCCCGACAGATGGGCTAAAATCGTCACACAGTGGGTGCCTGAAGACGGGCGTCGTCACCGAGACAGGCCTTCTCACAAGGCACAGCACAGAGAAAGGTGGAAGAATATGGGGGGAGGCATTTGCTCACCAGTGGGACAGTACAGGCTAATAGAAAAAAAATAAGTTCCATAACTTGTTAGTAACAGTACTTAAACTAAGTACTATTGTTAGTAACATAAACTAAAGACGAATGAATGCGAAGACCACCCAACAACTAGATACACAGAAACTATGAAACAAGTCTTCATACAAATTGCCTTATTATGGCGGAGGAAGTATCTGTCGCCACAGCCTTCAGGATGCTATTGCGACTGCCTCTTATTCTGCTCAGGCCGTTTTGTGGTCTTATGGCCGATTCCAACAATTTACGGACCGTTATTAATTAAATTAAGACTATTATCTTTACCAATAATGAAGCAAAGACCTCATAGTTTTGCATAATTAGACCCTCCCATATGAAAGTAGCTATCACAGGTAAAATTTTCTTACGAATAGTGCCGTTCGGAGACTGAAAATAATAACGATAAATTGTTCCACTTAACCGCACGTTACGAAATTTTGTTTAAGTGCGGTTAGTGGAAGTGCTCAGGTGCTCTTCGTCCAAGTGCGGTTCAAATCAGTGCTCTGAGTGGAATACTTCACCAAATTGCGCATTGGCTAGTGTCATTAAGATGGCGGACGTATACATAAACGTTTTAACAGTCTTTTAACCTTAATAAGATGAGAAAATAACGCTTTAATTTTAACTCTACATAGTCAAGCATAAAATCCCTTTATTTTTGGCAGACACTGGTAACCCTCCAACTATCATGGTACCGAATACGATTAAAAGTCCAAGTATAGCTCTTGGCACCGGTAGGCCAATTCTCATAATTTAAAACGTTCTAAATCTAGTCGCAGTCTCATCTCGGCGACAAAGTAACGTCAAAAACTTGTGAAAAATGTAGGGAAAGTAGAGGTATTTTTGACTGAGACTGAGATCAGACTGTGAACGATCTTAAAATTACAAAAATTGCCTCTCTGGTTCTAGCAAGACCCTGCACGATTCGAGCTACAACCGTATAAACGTATTTTCTTTCTTTCTTTTTCTTTCTTTCTACACTACTCGCCAAGATCCTAGCAGGGTGTCTTTGACCTTACACATCGGTTAGCAAATTGCCAGATTTGCTATGTTTTGCTTTGACAGCCTTCTCTTTACTTCAATATTGTGAATGCTGATTCGTTTCTTTCCATTTACGTCAACAAAATAAGATTTATTGGCTGGCATTTGTTTCGAGTTGTTCTTTTGTTTCTGTCTAATTGTTGAGTTTGTTTTGTTTGGCTGTCGTCAGCTTATTATATTGTGCGTTCAATTCGATTTTGGCTGCAAAATGGCTCTAAGCAGATTTCCTGTTTTCAAAGCTAATAACTGCTGGGAATTTGTGTAACTCACTTACAATAACAATGCCTTTCATTTTGACAATTTAACAACATTCATTGCGGTATTAACGTGTTGAGCAGACGTATTTTACAAATATATGAAGCAATGGATTGGCAATTTCCTTTTAAAGTGTGTACGCAATAATAAGGTGCTGGTTACGTTATGGATTTCCTTGTTCCTTTTTATGCTAATATTTTCTAAGAGATTGACTTCGTTATTCAAAACTCAGGTCCGTAAATTAGGTAGGTAGGTTAGGTAGGTGTCGTCATCATATACCTAGCCTTTTCCCAACTATTTTGGGGTCGACTTCCGCTGAATACCAGTTATATTTTACATGGAGCGACTGCCTATCTGACCTCCACAACCTAGTTACTAGGTAATACGATACCCCATGGCAAGACTGGTTGTCAGACTTTCGGGCTTCTGACAACCTGTATCGATTGTCAAAGATCCACGAATGACAGCCAAGGCCAACGGTTTAACGTGCTTTCCGAGGCATGGAGGGGTCCGCTCAACGGAGACTAACTAGTCTTCGGCGCGGAAGATATTGGGCGCGCAGACACAAGTGCACTCTCTCTTCCCTCACTCTCATAGTCCGATGGGACGGCAACCCGCCACGACTGGAAAGAGATCAGGCGCAGGAACAACGGCTTAACGTGCTTTCCAAGGCACGGGGGTATTACACCGCCAACGTCCAAACTCTGGGCTGTTACTATTTTTTTTCCCTTGTCCTAGGGTTCAACAATAGGATGGGCCCTAATCTTATTACAATCTAGCCTTATAAATAGACTAATAAGTTATTTAATTATAACCTAAACTATTAAATTGTCTTTAGTAAAAATGTGTCCAATAGCACTTTTCTTATTGTTTCTATTAAGGGAAAGAAATTCCTAATGAAAAAACCCAATAACACTTTGTCCTATCTAGGAATCCAGGACCCCGCACTCAGCAGTCGCGCTTGCAACCGCGAGACCAACAAGGCAGTTCAAATTGATAGCACAATATTGCCGTAATGGCTAAAATAGAATTACTTATAAACAAAACATAAACAAACAAAGAAACAGGCTTCAAACAAATTTTAAATATTTCTATCGCCAACGATGAATCTCTAGCGTAATTGAGTTCATTTATTTTAATTACCTAACTTGAAGAATGTATTGTTAGGTACTCATCGACAGATTTCAAAACAATAATAATAAAATATTCATGTAGCTGAGAAAGATAAACAAATCAAAACGTATCTTGACTTGACTCGCGAGGTTGTTAACATGTGGGATGTAGACTCAGCGATCATTGTGCCAACAGTCGTGACAGCCAATGGGTTAATACCTAAGAGCCTCGACTAACACCTGAGGAAGCTCTCGTTGGGCAGCTGGATCAAGGGCTTGATTCAGAAAGCGGTACTTCTGGACACGGCCCGCATTGTCAGGAGGTTCCTCTCTCTGGAGCTTGACCGCCGTTAGCTTGGACCCTGTTCCCGATATCGGTGGGCTGCTATCTTTTATATTTTTTAAATATTTATATATTTATTATATCCTAATATTTGAAAATAATTATGATTTATGTGTAAATAATGAAATAAACGAAATATTCATATTATTATGAGCAAATGTCTTCCTCTATTATTGGAACGAAGTTGTTTAAGCGGCTTGTGGCTGTAAGCTGGTAGAAATATTCACGTGTCGATAAAACGTTATGCTCCCTCCATGCGACTTACTTAAAAGCTATAACTTCAATTTTGTTCCCAGGTACCACAACAGCAGAATGATAAACTATGACGTGGAGCGAGGCATCAACGTCACAACCGACCCGGTGCAGCGTCTATCAGACCTGCTCATACCGGCGGCCAGCGTGGCTCATGCTGGCAACTACACGTGTGTGCCGAACAACGCGGTTCCTGCTAGTATATACGTCCATATTTTTAATGGTAAGCAATCGATTTTTATTTTTGTTTCTGTGGCAAAAAGTTCAAATTATATTTTGCCCAAAAATTCTGCTACGTAAATCCTTTACGTTGAAGAGGTCATCAGTGATCAGCTATTAGGGCGGCGGCGCAAGATAGAAGGTAGGCGTGTCTCAGGAGCCTTACGACATGAATTAAAAAAAAAACGATATCACAACTAAGTTTTACATAAACAGAAGTCTAAATACCAACTTCCACAACTTGAAAAATTCTTCTGCTGCTGCTGCATCCAGCCAGCGGTGTAGACTATGTGTTGTCTGTTAGTGACTGAATCGCAGATTTTAATTGAGTGGAAGATCAGTCGCCACGTTACGGAGGAATGAGGAGCATGTCGTGAAGAAAGTTTTGAGTATTAACCAAATTAAATCACATCAGTTTTATTTCAGGTACCCATATAAAATTTAACCAGAATGTAAATTATTCATTAATCATAAATTATTACAAAACAACAACAAAGGAATAGATAAGTGGTATTTTAGCTGGAATATTAATATGAATGACTTTATGAGTAGGAAGATACCAATGAAACGATGGACAGACTGTTTGAAAGATGATAAGGCTAAAAAGTCAGCCTACTTCGGAGATGATGGCTAAGATAGATATAGCAGAAAAAGATATAAGCGACTCTGAATAAATTGGAATGAAAGCAAGAGGATTTTTATTATTCTATAACAATATTATACTTGCGACCTCGCCGCACGTTGGCATAATGAAAAGTTCCGTTTAAGTTCGGAACTAGTCGGGCAATATCGAAACAAACACGAGAGTAGGCTGTAAACATTAATATACAATCATGAATATTTCAAAGATGATACAATATCTAGTATAGTCATTACATGGAAAGCAATTGGTTTTAAAACTATAGAAACATATTTGACGTTCTTAACCCCTTAAAAGTGTTGAAAGTTCAAGTTCAAATGTGTGATAGAGGAATTAAGTTTACACTGAAAAAGTATTTCAGAAAGGTCTCATAAAAAGCAATCAAATAAATAAAGCTGATCATTATATTTGACCTACATCTTAACTAAATCTTAAAAGTTTAATAAAGAAGATTAAAAATTACTTTGAAAAAGTATTCTAGTACGCTGCGAGCCAATAAAGTAATCTTTGATGAGAACAGAAAAAGAACAAAAATTATAAAACCTTAGTCTGAAGCAAACTTGGCACTAAGCCAACGAAAGAGGAAAAAAATAAATTGTATGTCGCCTCTAGGTGATCACGAATCTAGATATTTCATGAAAATATAGACTGCTATTTTCAATCAAGCAATCGAATTTTAAATTACTATTGATGGTAAAAGCAGAACTTTAGGAAATATAGACAGAAGTGACAAAAAAGAATCCTATTGGATTCCACGATTTTAATTTCGTAGAAATGCTTGATGATGTCTTCATTCCGCGTATGAGTAAGATGAGCTTTTCGATAGATTACAATTATAATTCCAACAATGATAAATATATTACATCATTTTAATATAATATAAAATAATATTATAAATATGAAAGTTTATATGTTTAAATGTTTGTTACTAAATCACGCAAAAACAACAGAACGGCTTTGAATGAAATTTGGCACACATATACATATAACCTGTAATAACACATTTTCATTCAAGTAGAACGTTTCCGTGGGATAATTTCTGACCTCTACACAGGTGAAATCGCGGACAATAGTTAGTGTTTTATAATTTTAAAAGCACTTCAGGATGACACCGCAATTTTTTAGCAAATAAAAACGGACACCATTGAATTACTTTGCTAAATAAACCACTAACTTCGTAAAAACTAGATCAGAAAAGCAGGCTAGGGTAGAAGATATATTTCTAATTTAAAACAATTAAAACGATGCCCCAGCAAGCGTAAATTAAACTACAAAGAACAAAAAATGAGGTGAACACGAAATTCTCGCCCCGTTTCGCAGCCGACAAAAATAAGCTCCCACGAGTAAATTGTATATCCTATATTTGGCCTCGGCTAATTTGAGAAGGGTCGGTATAATATATTATTAGAAAGATCAAATAAACTCTAAAATATTAGAAAAATTACTAAAAAAAATATATAAAAAGTCAAATTAAATGATCTAGCAAAACTTTGCTGAGGTGGTGGATATCTATGGATATCTAAACGCGATAAAAAAAAAACAATTAAGATTGTTTTAGGGGTCAGCGACCGATGGTAGTTTCTTTACTTCAATTCAATTCATTTATTGCATCAAATATGGTAGATACATGAAGTTTTTATAATAAACTATTTAGTAACACACATTTGGCCAATATTTAGCATGCTATAGTACAATATTTAAGATATTAATTACTAGGCAACTATATACATTTTGTAGATCTATACTTAAAGTATGAGTTGAGAATTTATTTATTTATTCACAAAGACATCAATAACAATTTCGGACAAGCTACCACTAAAATATTACAATTATATTTATTTATAATTATATACAAGTATATAATAAAAAAATTAAGAAAAAGGCAGGAGCTCATTGGGCATAAAAAAAATATGAGAAAATATGTTTTACTAGCTTTTGCCCGCGACTTCGTCCGCGTATATGTCGGTTATCGCGGACGCAGACGAAGTCGAAGTCGAATAAAAAGTAGCCTATGTCCTTTGTTGGGGTTCACACTTACCCTGTACCAAATTTCACACAAATCGGTTCAGTAGTTTAGGCGTGAAGAAAAGACAGACAGACAGACAGACAGAGTTACTTTCGCATTTATAATATTAGTTAGGATTGTGTTTAGATATGGATACCAATCACGACTGTGAAGTTTACACACTAAATACTGATTATTAAACTGATATTTCAAGCGAATACACTAACTGCGATCGATCAAAAAAAAAAACGTGAAATAAATTATCTTTTGTTCTATCTTGTTTATACATATATACCCATCACGTCTGAGGAGTTTCGCTAGCTAATTAATTTGACCCTGTCTGTTTAAGAAAGCATTTGAGCTTACTAAAAGGTATAAATTAATGTGAAACGTTATGCACTCCGGAGGTCACAAGCTATAATTTTCCCTTTTAAAGTAAGTAATATATTAAACCACAGAGGAGAACAGATTATCCTTAGATTTAGGATAATAACGTCTATGTTCGTGAAATTATTAATTAATTATCTGCTTAGCCTTTTCCCAACTATGTTGGGGTCGGCTTCCATTCTAACCGGATGCAGCAGAATACCAGTGTTTTACATGGAGCGACTGCCTTTCTGCCAGTTACTGGGTAATACGATTGTTAAGACTGGTTTTCCGACTTTCGGACTTCTGACTACCCGTAACGACTGTCAAAGATCCACGAATTACAGCCGGGACCAACGACTTAACGTGCTTTCCGAGACACGGACCAACCGCGGCAAGCGTAGCTTGACCTGATCGATCGACCAGTGTAGCTGTTATTACTTAGCCTCGGCTTATTTACCAAATTAATAACACAAATTCTTCTCGTAAACCCAGCTTATGACCAAACTCCAAGCATACCCCTGTCAAAGGCTTACCTCTAACTATTCAATTTGAATCGTGGAAAACGGTTGAGTGATTCAAAAGAGGCTATCCGAATCTCGAGCCACAAAACAGATAGGTACAGAAGGCTAGCTGTATAGAACGTGCAAAAGCAGGCGCACGTACTCATAAAGTGTTGCGATTAGGTTATTACATTAAATTGAAACTACGTATTATTTTCACATTACGTATTTTAAACCGTCCATTCCCGTTGTCCCCAGTGACGCTGTCCCTATTGGGGGCAGCGGAACTCAATAAAAATAATTAAAATGTATTCCTGTTGTCCCCATTGACAGTATTCCTGTTAATAGGGACAGCGGAGCTCAATAAAATAATTAAAATTTATTCCTGTTGTCCCCATTGACGGTATCATGTATCAAATAATTAATAACAATTAACATTCTAGCCGTAGGACCTTTTTTTCATTAGAGTATATATATGTTGCATTCAACTACATATTTGGTAACAATACCATAAAGTTTGTGTTGAATTTTTGATACCATCGTCCCGCGTGTGTCTAGTGCCTTATTATCAAGGGTGGTTTATTTCGTACCAAATTTTTAAGATATTTATTTTGTTTGAAAAATTATTTATTAAAATTGTTTATTTTAATATTTTAACCGACTGATAACAACTTGTAATAAGTGCTGTCTGTCTGTCTATATCGTTACTCTGTATACGCATTGTGCGGCGATCTCAAACAAATACCAGTCGCAAGTGCAAAAGCGTGTCTATGTGTGCGTGCGTTTTTGCTCGTCATATGGAGGTGACCTTCTGTTCCTTATTTATTTCGTGCTCGGGCGAAGGAGAGTCAATCAGGCACTCATTGGTGCGTGAATATTTCGAACATCTCATTGGGCTAACGCACTGCGCTTGAGAATTGTGGCGAATGAATATTTTTTTGATCATTTAGATTTTCTCAGCTGGTATAATTTTGACTTAATTTTCAAAGGAAGTATAAATTACTAGTGAATATAAGCATAAACAAGAAACTGGCAAGGCTCGACGATTTCAACAGCTTGACTCAGAAGGTCGAGATGCCAACAGAAAACAATTTCCCTAAATATAACGTTGCGTTCATCAAACTCGATGCGTAACCCAAACCAATAAATTATTATTCCGATATGCCATCGAGATATTTTTCTTCACGAATGAACTTTATGACATCAATTCACTTAAGGCTGTGCATAATTTATTACGAAAAAAGGTAACTGAATTATGATGGATCAAATTGGTTCAGAGATCGACCCAAAAACAGTTCATAGGCTAGAGTAGTAGGAGTAATATTGTGAATTAAAAAATTTAGATAATTTTCAAGTTATGGAACAACAAACTGAATGTCATACTTAACAAAGTTCAAATTCCATTGCAAGCAAAAACTTAATAGGACCTTTTTGTTAAAAAATGCTCACACAAAAAGCAACTTAGAATAAATTTCACAAAATTAAATAACTAAAGGCCAATTCTAGTAACTAAAAACGTTCAAAATGTAGTCGCAATCTCATCACAGCGACAATCAATGTCAAAATCTTATCTAAAATGTAGGGAAATTAGAGGTATTTTTGACAGATTGAGACTGTAAACGTTCCTAAAATTACGAGGATTGTCCCTCTGATTAAGTGGCGACGTAATGTAAATTATCTACGAATATGAACACTGCTATACTTCAGTTATTTGCGTCAATCTTGTTCAGAAGGCTGCTCATGTACGCAGTGGTAACACTTTGATCTTGAGCCGGCCTAGCGTTATACGCAGCTTCAATAGAATAAAAAGCCAGCTTATACTGGTTTTTACTGGTTTTGTACTTCTCTTTCCAAAAGGTTTAATTAGACTTCCTTTGAAAATTATTAATAACAAATACAGTCCTTTCATAATTATTTTACCTCTTAACCGGTCAAGCTCCACGCGTCGCCTATCGGCGACGAAACAATAGAAAATCAATTGTGTCTCATTAGCGGAGCTGACAGATTAAGAGGAAAATGCGGTCGGAGAAACTTTTTGAGAAAGCCTAAGTAAAAAGTCATAATTCGAGGTTTGGCTCTCGCCTATTTTCTCCTCCAATATTGGACCAATTTAAAAGGTATTTCATAAACAGAATATGAAGGATATATACTGTATCCCTATGTTTTCGTTTGTGATGATACATTATTTTTATAAGCACTAGACCATCAAAAATGCTCAAAATTGCCGCTGTCAAACAGAGGTCTAGTGAACAGACGCCAGCACATCAAGCTACTACAATCTGTCAATTAATGAAATACGAGACATACGAGTATATAAATCCCAAAAAGAACACCTAAAATTACCTGCCAAGAAAAAAGACGAAACAAAATTTTATTCATCTTTTAAATTCCTCTTTCAACAAGAACGGAATAACCACCGCTCCAAGGCATATTAGAGTACCCGTATCGATAAAAACATTCACAGTGAGAATTGCTCCAGTAGCAATGATATTAAAATTTACTTTCCAAACAATTGGAGCGGAACCTATCAAGACCGACGATACAGATACTAGTTATTGACTCTTTAATATTTTGCTCTCTGCTAGACTATTACTTCGGGAATTTCATATCTTCGGAATAGTTGTTGAAATTGCGACGGCTGTAAAAGTATATTAAGTTTATCTTAGTGTAGACAATAATACAAGGTTTATGGAGTTAGCTTGATTAAAGATCATATTAAAGCTCTGGCCAAACTGGGGCGAACCCGCCGCGGAATGCGGGACGAAATTCGTCATCATAATCAGCCTATGATGTTCCCACTGCTGAGACACAGGGCCTCCTCTCTGTGAGAGAGTCGTAATCCAAGATGCGAGCCCACTACGGTTGGAAGATGTCACATGTCTTCAATGTTTTGATCGGCACGTCCTATGATTTCCTTCAAAAGAAAACTAAAGCGATCTTTTACAGACAATCTTTTTGTCCGTAAAAGATCACTTTAACCGATAAGAAAAGTAATTGTAAGTAAATAATTGAAGCCTCCAACTCCCATTTTTGTGGTGTATTGTCTAAACTTACACTATTTTAAACAGGAAATTTGTTTTGTTTATTATTTCATACTATTTCCGAGTGCCATAGAATGTTTTATGATAATATACATAGTTGACTACCACGCGGACAATAATTTCGGGACAGAAGTTAGTAATGAATATATTTATCTTATGTTGTTTTTTAGGGTTCCATACCTCAAAAGGAAAAACGGAACCCTTATAAGATCACTTCTTTTCAGGCTGCAATTTCTTAAAGCAGTGAAAAAATCAAATTTCTAAGTCAACGCAATCAAAAGATACGGGTGTTCATGTTCCGTTTACGCCGCATATTTTGACACTCGCAAGGGAATCAAAACCTATAGGGTACTTCTCTTTGACCTAGAATCATGAAATTTGGCAAGAAGCAATGTCATGTAGCACAAGTATATAGCGTCGGTTGAGACTGGTCATCTCTTAACTGCCAAGGCTTATTTTTAATCTTATAGTTTGAATTGTTTCTTCATTTGTGTTTTTTTTTACATTGTTCTCACATATAGAAGCATCAAGAATACTGTACCCAGGATGTTGTAATAACTTGATTTAAAAGAGTGTCCATGGAGTTTCTTGCCCGTTCTTCTCCATACGTTTTGGAATGGGCAACTAGCTTCAACTTTCTGACTGACTGACTATTTAATTTTGACAATCCAAAAGTGCCTGTACATGGTTTAATTGAAATAAATGCTTTGATTTGATTTGATTTGATATAGGAAAAAATCCGAAAACCGTACATTTTGTAGTTACATACGTGCGCAAGTTCGACTCGCACTGGACCGGTTTGTTTGGTCATGCGGGCATTAGTGCAAAGTTTTTGCCAAAATCCTCGTTCTATAACATATGTCGGACCCAACACATAACTTGTATGAACATAGAATCCTGTACTCCTTTCCTAATACCTATAACTTTGCGGGAGCCAGTCACATTAAGATTAGAGTTTGGTATTACTCACGTTCCTGCCCCAGAAATTCTCGACTGATTTCGGATTCAAACGGTGCAGCTCACCACGAGTTGATTACAGAGTAAAAGCGTGAATCGAATCTTGTCTGGCTTTGAATTATAACCGAAGACTGGGTATCATTAATACCTGTCTTGCTTTAGAAATCATCATACTTAGACTTGTCCCGCATATTTTGAGATTGGCTTCCAGTCTAATCAGATACAACTGAATACCAGAATGTTACATAGAGTGACTGCCTAAATGAACTTCACACAAGGTACCATCGTGGTACGATCATAGCAACGTACAGATGCCAGCACATCAAGCTACCCGCAACTGTCAAATTTTCCCAATCAACTTTGAACCTTAGGTTTAGCAATAAAGTTGAAAATCTATTAAAGAATGACAGATTGTAGTAGCTTGATGTGCTGAAGTCTGTACCATCGGGCCCTATCAGAATACCAGCGTTGCGATATTTTTTTTTAAACATCACAGCATTATTCTGAGATAGGAACCTTTTTGGCCTCTCACAGTTTTTGTTTTTTTGTAACTTTATTAGTTTTAAATGCTCCATTTTTTGCTATTATTGTATTTCCCATGAGTGTCCCAAATAAAATATTTTTCTTTCTTTGCCACAATATCCGGTAAGACCAGCTGTCAGACTTTCGGGCTTCTCATTACCATTGACGACTATTAAAGATTTACGAATGAAGGAACGGTTTCGGTAGGAAATGTAGCGGACAGCGTAGTTTAACCTTGATCGATCGACCCGTGAGGCTGTATTAAGCTTCCAGCCTCTTACGCCGTTTGTACACCACGTTTTTCTTGCCGTTAAAAACTATGGTTTTTTCGCCGTGTATAGGCAAACTACGGTTTATTCAGTGCTGTATGGATTACCATGGAAGCTTGTCGACAGACACGTTTTTTTCTACGGCGCGGTTTAGAGCGGTTTCGCACTACACCCGATCCGAATCAGAATTAAAGATCCGACTTCAATCCGAATTGGAAATGTTCTAAATTCGGACGGATAGAGTTCGAATCGAATGCGCAACCCCTCATACAAATCGTACTATGCTCACTTCGAACCGGCATCGGATCGGATTTGGATCGGACGCAGTGCAAAACCGCTCTTATACGCCGTATGTAGACACGGATCGTCATTGTTGTATGGATCACTGGAAGCTTGTTGACACACTCGTTTTTTCTATAGAGCGGTTTATACGCCGTACCGTGAAGAAACCGTGCCATGTACAAAGGGCCTTAGGAATACTCATAACAAACGTGAACAAAATTTTGATCTATACTTTTTCTTTCGCAGGTGAAAACCCCGCAGCCATGCAGTCCTCCTCACCAACTTTCATCAGCCGTCTCCCCAGCATCTTATTACCGACCCTCATCAGTCTCAACCTGATACGGTGACAATTTCACTAGCTCATCAACTGAAAATGTACCCTATATGTAATAGGAAATGGTTTATTTTTGCGTGGAGAGAAATTTGATGGCGGGTCGTGTGTCAAATAAATTCGAAAGGTTATTACGGGTAATGGGAGGCGATGAGTGTACACATGTTTTTACTTCACCTAGTTTGTTTTTATTAAAGGTTCATTTCGAATTATGTTCGTTACTTTTAATACTAGGGTTCGCAGTAAACAAAGTATCAAGTTCTAAAGCAACCAATTAATAGTCGTTATTTTTAAGAGTAGCTTGAAATCAAATTTAATCTTCAACTGCCTTGACTTTACCTTTTTCAAGTACATCTTAATACACTGCCTTGCAAATTGGATTGAGTTCCAAGCTCTCATTAGATTTCGACGATTTCGTCTTCTCTGTTATTCACCAATTCCTTTTCTTCAACAGGATGGCAAAATTATTAGTCATTTGGAAATGGAAATTTTATCCTTCTTTCCCTCATTACTGAGGATCGTGAATGCAATCAATGAGCTCCATCGATGTAGGTCGAGAGCTGAGCGCCGTACTCATAAATATATGTTTAAGTCAGCAAACGCAATCCTTCATTCATTCTTAGAAGGGTCCATAAAATATTTGTTGGTCTGGTATTTGGTTGACTGGTTTGATTTGGGTAAGTAGTATTTTAATCAGGACAAGTAATTGCATAATCAGCCTATAATGTTCCCACTGCTGGGACATAGGCCTCCTTTCTGTAAGAGGGGGAGTATGCCATAATCCACCACGTGGGCCCAGTGTGGCAGTGGTGGCCCAGGCAAATCATTGAGCGATAAGAAATAATTTTTCAACTTTTATTGAATGAATTATCCTTGATTGTTTTGTTAGCATCAACTGAAGAAACTAGAATCTCTAAACTAGAAACATTTTCAAACAAATTCTATATAAAAAATAACGCCACTCTAGAAATAATTGGCACTCTTCGCAATTACACAAAAATTATCTAAATTTCAATAAGATACAGAAAATAATCCTATCACCTGTAAATGAAATAACAACGTTAACAATAAAGTGATAGAGATCATTTTGATTTGTCTCCATTCAGCATCCATGCCAGAATTACAACCAGTACCTACATCAAGTGGACAACGGTACAATAACCAATGTCTTGATTTTCAAAGAGACACAGGCTATCAGCTTGAACGGTAAACATGAGCAAGCGACCCAGTTCACTTTACTGACTAGGGTACGCGATGGACAATAAACTCAGCTACTTACATAACAGGGTGTGTTTTTGAAAAGGAATCACTTTGATAGCTATGTCAACCGTTCTAACAATAAAATATATCAAGAGCATCATTTTAATAACATCAAAAATATACATTATAATTGTTTGCTAGGATTCTGATTTCTTTCTGAATAAAATCAAAACAGTCATTGTTTGATTTCGGCCAAAGTGAAAACTGCTAATTATAACGAACTGAAAGTTTATTGAGCACATGAATTTTATGAAAGCTAAATTAAATTTAATGTTAGGTGGCCTCATAAAACGGAGGGGCAATTCTCGGAATTTTTAGAACGTTCACAGTCTGATCTCAGTCTCAATCTGTCAAAAATACCTTTAATACCCCCCTACATTATTGACAAGTTTTTGACATTTCTTTATCGCCGAGATGAGACTACGACTAAAGTTTGAACGTTTTAAATTACTAGAATTATTGGCCTTCTGATCTAACATAATAAAATATTTTTACCTTTGCCATCGACTCTAAAAGAAGCAGAAGATAATATTATTGTCATATCGATACATACTCGTACAATTAGCAAAGTATACGTCTATCATGATTCGTATTCAGACATAATTTCCATTTAGCACGAGCAATTTCTGTGATTAAACTCATCCTGTATAGTGTATACAGACAATACACGTCAACTGCTTAGTTAGCATATAAATTCATCGCATGATGGAAGGGTCTTTAAAGACTTGTGATTAGCATTTGTATTATGGCGATACCAGTTCATGTAGACTCTTTATTTTTAGGTCAGGTAGATCGTCACTAGGTTTTTACATCATGTTTTTCTCAGTAGCAGCCCGGCTGGATCTGTGCCCTGTTGATGATAATAGGCTCGCGCCCTATTACATAGGACTTAAACATAACTGGCAAAATGTGGGTGTACCATAGGTGCACCTGTGCTTAACCGTTCGAAGAACACAGGCGTGATGTTATGTTACGATATGTGTGTAGTCTCAAGAGTTGATTCACTTCGTAAAAGAAAAAGTGTCAGTCTTAGCTTTGTAAAATATTTCTTTTATAAAGGCGTAAACGTTAATTAGGTACGATGCTAAGGGTAGCTCATGGCGTCTGTTTGTTTTAATATTTGAATCAATTTTAAAGCTCATTTAAGATAATTGTCCCCGGTGCTTTGAAACACTTGAACGAAGAATAAACTGTTCCGCGATAAGTAAATAGTAAATTCTATTCTCATTTAAAATTGTAGAAAGGTACAATTACGGCATATACTAGCTATCCTTTCGTTAAAATGACTGAGGGCTAGACAAAGTGACATTCTATCAGCGATAAGTCGATAGCGATGATGAGAAAGACAAAAATGTAATAGATTTGACATAGAGTTCCGAAAAGCTAATGTCAATTCTGTTGAAAGTCATTGTAGAAAAATATGTAACGCTTTGAAAGCGATTGAAACTTGTCTAGTCACCAATTCAATTCTGATTTATAGATACCAATTCAATTCTGAGCGAGGTAGGTAGGGACAGACGTTCACATAATATTATTGGCATAACTTTTCATCATTCATCTGTGACGAAAAGCAATAGTTAGCTGTCATCGCCGATATCAAAAAGGAACCACATAAGACTAGAAGGAATAAACTAGGCAACTTTAATAAAACCGGCGTGTGCCCATAAGTGTTAATAGAAAATTAATTCAAGTACATCCCGTTCATAATCGTTTACTGCACAGTGCGCCTATTATAAGCTCCGTAAGTAATTTTAATTGAGCCAGTCTGTAATTCCGTTCCAAAATTGTTACAATTAAGGCCCCAATTATTTGAAATAGGCAACCTTTTGCATACCAATGAGACTTTAGCACTAAGATCTGTCCAATTTTAATGTTCTTTACTTGCTATTTCAGCTATAAAGTTTTATGGATTGAAAGTTTTGTAAGGGTTGAGAAGGAGACCACTTTAGGAATGTGAAAGGCTTCAAAATTGACGAACCCAATTGAATTTGTCGCCATCGCCGTCTGAACGTATCTTGGAAAGCGTGTTCTATTTTATCTACTATCAGGTTGTGTCAAACACAAGCCTATCCTGAATATACAATATATAAGATTCTAAAGCCATATTTTATTTGTGGGTGTTTTATTTAATGATTTTGCATGTATGGAAATAAAACGGAGATGTGGATCCAATTTTACTAATGTGTTTTCCATTAGAGTACAATATAATTTTCCATCATCGAGGTATGTTATATTTGGAGGCAGTCATGCAAATTGCTAGTAGGAAACTAGCAATTTGCATGACACATATTGCTAAAATCCGTAATGTAGCAACTCTGGTACTAGCCAGAGGATTTCCACGAATGTCGGCATTCAAGTCCAGTTTGTCTAAAGGATCACCATTTGGATTTGGTAACGAACAACTAATATACGTATATAAGCTATGGAAACAACTCTTTTATTAAAAACTTTGAAATATTCATATCGCAAATAGTACAGATTTTAGTTAAAACCATTAACAATGTTATACAAATCGATGGAATCTACAATAATAAAAGAATTCTTAATGTATGAAAATGTTAAGTAGTAAAATTCTGAATATTCAAACACACCAGACTGAAATAATTCAATAGCCTGATCACATTCCTGGAATACAAACAGCAAAACAATCAATTGATTTATTTGCATTATGAATTGAGAACTCCCACTCACAGAGAGGAGGCCTGTGTTCCAGCAGTGGGAACATTATAGGCTGATTATGTATGGTATGTTATGTATGAATTGGGGATAGCATAATATCGCAACGTAATATGGAATTAAGTATATTTATTATATTCTAAAATAAAACGACGACGTGTTTAGCAGCAGAAGCAGCTCAGAGCTGAAGCAGTATTTAGAAACATTATTTAATGAATACAAGTAGTCTCTCCTTCTTGATTCATCATCTTCCGCAGCCTGACTTCACCCACCTAAGGCCTCTTTTTTCTTGTGCTAATCTCCATGCTCCTGTACCAGTCTCATCCAGGTTCTACCCTTTCTATTACTTCTTTTCTTTTTCTGACCAATGACCCGTCAGTGAATAGAATCGTTGCATTATCTTGCTAATATGTCTGCTATATCATGATTGTTATTGTGGAATGAAACAACTTTGAATATTAATGTCAATGTTATTTCCTTTACTATTACTGTTAGCCTGCATCATCCCACTGCTGGGTAAAGGCAGAGGCTTTTACCCAGCAGCTCGAAAGAGCCGAAAGTCATGGGGACAGCCCCATAACTGCCAGTTCTTTCGATCCAGGGCTAAAGTGGACCACTGGTCGTTTGTTTTCTCCAGCTCGTCCCTTTAATACTAAATAAAATGGATTACTTGCATGTCGTCAGAAACGCAAGTGGTCGTCTGTTTTTCCGAGCGCATACAACCCAAATCTATTCAGAGTGAGAGTGAACAGGCTTCTTCTGGATAAGCTCGCTCCATCGTCGACTTTGTCTCTGTCACCTTTGGCCTAGACTAGAGTCAAGAGCAAGTCCCTTTCAATGAAAAAAAAAAAATACGCATGTCGCCAGAAACTCATCTCGTCAAATTTGCACTACGTCAAAGACGCAGCTCGACAAACACGCAACTTGTGTCTAAACAAACAAAATTCTCAAACAAAACATCGCCACCAATTCTAAGACAATCATCCACATAGCCAAAGTTTCTATCAAAAGCACGGCTGCTGCGAAAATTCAGCTCAAAAACTTCCCCTTAGGAAAGATTCATGCCATTATCACCACGCTGCGGCAAAACGTTTGTCGCAGTTTGTTATTAGCACACAGGTGACGCCCATCCCCTTCGTATAATCCCTTAGTGGCAACTTATGACACACTTGCGAAAGGATAGGGGAGGTTTGCTCTAACCAAAACCCCGATACGATAAACTTACGTAACGATAAGACAAATGCTACGTTTAACCTTCTCAAGAATTTCGCTCCACGCAAATCGTCTATGTAAAAACTGATTTTAATAATGTACTTAAATGGATGAGGTTGATGAATGAAGGTTTTGAAACGTGAATTGTGCTTTGTTTTGCTGAGTTCTTTTTAAAATTGAGAAATGTCTTAAGCTAAGATAATCAAAAGCAGTTTTTCACTTATTATCGGGTTCATCGGGATTTGATAGTATCCTTTATCAAAGTCTAAAGATCTGCAAGAAAAAAATAAATGTATTCCATTTTAAAATAACAAATCTCATTCTTTTTTTCATTTGTTCACTACAGCCATAAAATTTAAATGAAAATCTGGCAGCCACGACATGCTAAACGTTCTAAAGTTAATTGCACGTTATGATTATCTCACTTCGACAAAAACATAAACCGACCAAATATTCAAAACGGTTTCAACGAAACACCGCACAATTCACATTCGACTGAAATAGTAAAATTTCCTCCATTCCATTGTTTTCATATTATTATACAAACGGAAAATATGATTTTGTAGCCAGTTTAATTGCACTAGTAAACTTAAACTTGCTGAACCATTGGCACAGAATTTACGCCCGGAGAGCAAAATGATCGTTAAAGAATAGTAGATTGTTATACGAGGTTCGAAAGGAATCTATTCCCATACGAGGTATTTAGACGCCCGAGCGCAGCGAGGGCGGCTATAGTCCGAGTAGGAATTGATGACTTTCACCCGTGTTAAACACTCTACTTTTCATTTCGAATATAAGGAAAGTAAAAAATAGTGGTTTTTCTAAAATATTTACTGATAATAATAACATGAATAGTAGGTACCTATGTAAAATTAATTGAGATGTTAGAACAATTTGTGTACTACTTATTTTAAATATGGAACACGCGGTGTGTCACCGCCGCGGGCCGTCCCGCTTGATAGGTTTTTCTTTTTATTCACACTGGCTGTTTATACACTCACAAGACTGCAGCATTTTTCTATTTTTCTTAATGTATGTAAAACATTTCGTAGCTGACTACAGTTCTATTTTTAAAATTCATTCCCACCCTAAAGAGGGAAGTAATTACTATGAGTCTTTCCCGCCCTGTGGTGGGAAGCAGCGTCTTCCACCCGCTATTCGGATCAAACAAACACTACTTTCCGAGTATGAGAAATGAAAAACTTTTTTTTTTGTTATGTTGTCGACTCGGATACCAGTCAACGTTTTGTAGTAAAAAGCTTGTATATCCATTGCTTCGCAAAACAGCCAGTAAATTAAACTTGTGACTTTGAAAAATAGCAGTGCAATTTTTGCTAAATTACTCGATAAAACGGGTGTCTTATTTCATTTTAATCACATTTTCTCTTTTTGTCGAAAAGTCAGTTTTCTTCGCGTTTTAAAAAAAATGCTGGAATTAAAATAGTGTTTTATTTATGGAAACATTGCTCTAAACATAGCCATTTATTTTGTCTGCGCACATATTCATGTCACTGTAATGTTATTCGGCAATCACGGTACAATTTGTTTTGATGGAAACGAACTGTTTGTGTTTTTTGACAAAGAATGTAAACGATCATTGAAATGCGTTCAAATTCAACCATATGTAATTATTATTGTTCATGATTTCATGCTGTTATTCATAGAATGAGTAAAATCACTGTTATAAATAGTGTTTTTTATGTAAATCACGATGATGCGAAATGAGGTTTTGTTTTTTTTTTTTTTTTTTCTTTAAATACTCTCTATAAAAATTGTAAATAAACTTAGTGTATTGTGATAAACAAGCTCATAAAATGTCTGTTAATAATTGTAAATATTATTATGTAATAGTGTTAAGTCGAACCGCGTATAATATAAAAATAACTGTTCATTTTTACGTGTGTTTCAATACCCTTTATTTCTGTTTCGAGTAAACAAAGGCGTTTGAGAGATAAATTAAACGCGCTAATGGATTCTTAAGTCTCAGTGAAGGAGATTTTATTTTTCATTTGGAGCAAGTATTAATAATTCCGGCAGTGTCAAGAGGTATAAATTTAACATTTCTCACGATAAAAGATGTTCTCTAATCGCAAAATCTGATTGACAGAACGATGAATGAGAAAATATAAAAACCTTTATTTCAATCGTAGCCAAAGAGAAATTTAATAACTCTTGTCAGAGCAAGCCATGAGAAATAAATTACATAAATAGATTTCAACTCTCACTACAGAGGGCTATTAATAGATTTCAGTGAAAGTTAATTTGTCTGTCTGATTTACAAGGTCTAACAACCTTTCGATGTCAATGAAATTTATCAAAAAGGAATTCTAAAACAGTGAGAACTAATATTATAAATTGAGTTTCATTACGAAGAGTGAACAACTGAGTAGGTATTTATTGTACAGTTACGTCACTGCACGCTATGGAGCGATGCTCGGAGTTTCTTTGAAGGATAACATCAGAAATGAAGTTATCCGGAAAAGAACCGGAGTTACCGACATAGATTGCAGAGTAGGCAAGCTGAAGTGGCAGTGTGCTGGACATGTTTGTCAAAGGACCGATGGCTGGTGGAGCAGACGAGGCCTGGAGTGGAGACAGCGTATCGGCAAGCGTAGTATGGGACACCCGCGAGCTAGATGGACAGACGACCTCAAAAACGTGACTAAGACAGACTGGATGCAGAAAGCGGAAAACCAGGTGTTGTGGCACAGCATGGGAGAGGCCTATGTCCAGCAGTGGACTACGATAGGAGTTGATTGATTGATTATACAGTTAGTTAAAAATCATTCACATCTTAATGAAATGTCAAGTAAAGTGAGTAAGTGTGGAAAATTCAACTTTTTTTGGAAGCAACAAAAATGGTATTCCTTGCTGGTAGTTGACTTGTTGGTAATGATGATAAATCCCATCATCTAATTAAAGTCTAATCAGAAGCTGCTAATAACAAAGGTAACTCCAATGCTACACAACTACTAACTGCAGACGTTCCTTTTGCTGCACTCATTAGTTCACTAGCTGTAGAAATTGAATTGACATCTAATATAGACGAAACAATATCAAATTCGAAGGGAACCAAGCCACAGAATAGTACAGAAGGTTGGCTGCATACAATGAGCGAAAACGGGTGCACGAACACATAGACACGTATGTACGGGGGATCACAGTCTCATCATTTCACATTAAAGACGTCTACTGCTGAAGTTTGGCTTCCCTCAAGTACCGCTACTTCAACCAGTTCTGTGCTTCTCGCTTCCACTGATCTTCACACGGGCATCGGTCCACCTCGTGGGATCTCAGTCTTTCTCAAATGAATACCATCCGCGAATTCACTTGCACCAGCTGTACGTAAAACGTGTCTGTGTGCGTACTTTTTTGCTCGATGTATGGAACCGGATTTGTCGTCCTGTCTGACAGATGACAGTAATACATTTATAGATACAATATACTTTAATAGATTATAGAGAATTATCTATGTAGATAATATACCTTCTGCACCTACTATCCTATGACCAAGTTCAAATGATAGAATTCTGTGCAGGTGCACGTTAACAATGAATATCTAGCAACTGTCATTGTGATAATAACAACGCATACAAAGATGTCCGAGATTGGAAAGCTTTCAGACAAATATTAATTATTTTTGATTTGGTAACAAATGAGTTAGTTTGAAGTTAATTTATGTTTCAATAAGTTGAGTGTTATATTCAATTAATTTACTATTTTTCAAAATAGTAAATTAATTAAAACATAGCTATTACGTTGTAGTGTTCTCTTTATTAACAAAAGGTCGATCATTGATTAAAAAATATTTTGAGTAAAAACCATCATTATTCGTTTTAGGTAAGTTACTCAAACTCAAAGCATTTATTTCAAATAAACCAATTACAGGCACTTTTGATTGTCGGTCGGTCAGAAAGCTGAAACTAGTTGCCCCTTCTAAAGCGTAATAGATACCTATGGAGAAGAACGGGCAAGAAACTCAATGGACACTCAAAATATTGGTTACGTAATTTTCATGTTGAAATTATACATGTGAGAACGATGAAGAAAGATAAAAGTGTCCGTAATAAAAAGATTAAAAAAAACAATATTAAAGTAAAATTAAAATAAGCCGTAGCAGCTAAGAGATGACTAGTCCCTACTGACGGCGCCCGTTGATGAACATAATGAATATACTTTTTTGTTGCACAGCCGACCTTATTACTACTTAATTCTCAAACAATAAAATAGATTGAATTTCCAGTCATTGTGTGTAGGTCAAATCAAATCAAATCAAATCAAAAATATGAATTTGTTAGAATATGGTACAATAGACGTTACAATATTGGTTCCAGCATATCCTGCCATAATATGGCGTACAAATATATCTATTATATAAAAAAAAAAATGATCAAGGATTATATTACTAGTCTATTAATAATTATGAAAATAAAATATGAACCTATAATAGGTAATTAATAAAGATTGAAATTGTAGTAATAATGAATTATGTAATTGTTGCATGCGGTAGAATAAAGGCTATCTTTATTTTATTATATTATTAACGACTTATCCTCTAAATATTCTTGAACACTGTAATATATTTTTTTTAATAGTATTCTGAACAATGACGTTGTGAACAACGGCAATGGCAAATATAATAATATATAATATGGTATTATTTGGCAAATGGTCCCAAAACTAAACTTTCAAACTATTATTAAAGTTAAAAAAAGCCATCTTTAACAATTTATACACCATTAAAGCCAATGTCAAAAACTCCATGTCAAATGAAACTCTGTATATAAAAGAACACATTATCCTCACACGAGGCAGTTACAACTCTTTTCTGTTTCATTCTACCAGCTACAAACGTTGCAATTCCATTAGAATCTATAAAAGAAATGCTAACATGCTATTTTAAGCTAGATCAGCGCAAAAAAAAACAATAAAACATTCATGTAAAAAACTCTCTTTTGTGCTATTTTAGACAGAAATTCTAATTTCACTTAAACTAAAAGAACAACGAAATGTGCCAATTCAATTCAGTTTTCATTATCTTGAAAGGCCTTTGATCAAGTTTCGTCTATATTAATTCAGCTGCTGCTGACTTTGTTCTTAAACAAGTATTTGGTAAAAAGGCAGGGATGAGTTCAATAATTTTGTTTTATATTTCAATGATATTTCTAATCGGGGGGACTACTATTGTATTCAACAACCATCGCTCGTCTGAATGCAATATCTAATTATTATCATCATCATAATCAGCCTATAATGTTCTCACTGCTGGAACACAGGCCTCCTCTCGATGAGAGGGAGTGGGCCGTAATCCAGGCGGACTCAGTGAGGGTTGGTAGATGTCACATGTCTTCGAAGTTTTGGTTCTAGAACATGGCGGTTTCCTCACGATGTTTCCCTTCGCCGTTTTGAAAACTGTGATGATGAAATAATTTACACAAAGTAAAGCGCCTGTCTGGGTTCGAACCTACGACTTACAATACAACTCGTAAGTCGCGGCCGTTACCACTGGGCCACCACTGCTCTACAATATCAAATAGATAGACAAAAAACGATAAAAATTAATAAAAAGATTACATTTAAAAAAGTTCATACTTACCTATTTGGATAATAATGACTGTGTTTTTGCAGCTGTAGAATGGACTGCAGAAAAACAGAGAATTGAATTATTGCAGAATACGTTGAAAAACAAATTGAAAATAATATTACAGGTATTAGGTACATACGAATTCAATTGATGTTTACTTTTAACACTCCAAAGCAGTACTACAAAAATATAATATTCACTTTAAAATAATGTTTCAAAAGGATTTATCTTAAAACTCATTAGTAATCACTAAAACGCTGGGTGTAAAGCAAGTGGAATTAAATCTCCAACGCTTTTTATTTATTCTAGCTTTAGAACCAAATGGAAAAGAATATTGACCTGACATAATCAAATAGGAGTTAACTCAACGAGAACTCAAACAGACGAGTACTGATTTTGATACAGAATTGAATATGGAGATAATATTTGATCTTAAATATTTACCATACTGGTGGTTATGAACATCCATTTTGATTTCGATAATAGAAATCTATGTGCGATGAAATATTTAAAGAATGATGATGAAAACGATTACTCTTAGGAACTTAGAATAAAAGGTAGGTATATTTTATTCATTAATAAACAACATATTATATTGAATTAATACTCAAAATAACAAAATTAAATCCTAACTTAACTAAAACTATATAGAAACTAAAATATAGCGTCGAAAAATGAATCCGCATCGCTGTCGACTGGTAATATACCCAAGAGATTGGCGGCATTACCACGTTGTATGGCAATGCTTAGCCTTTGGCCAAGGTAAAAGCCAGCCCTTGGGTTACAGGAAGAAGGAAAAGGAATACTGAGTTCATCACCTGGTTTGTTCATCTCGTCACCTATCTCGCAGTGCGTCCTGCCCATTATGAAATGCGGTACCTAAACGTGGGCACTGACAGTCGGACTAGTCAACAAATTCAAGGTCGCTCAGCGCGCTACGCGAGGGCTATGCTCGGAGTTTCTTTGAAGGATAAAATCAGAAATAAAATTATCCGGAAAAGAACTGGCGTAACCGACATTGCAAGCTGAAGTGGCAGTGGGATGGTCATGTTTGTTGAAGGACTGATGGTGACTGGAGCAAACGAGTCCTAGAGTGGAGACCGCGTATCGGCAAGCGTAGTGTGGGACGCCCCCCAGCTAGATGGACCGACAGCCGGGACAGATTGGATGTGGAAGGCGGAGGACAGGGTGTTGTGGCGCAGCCTTGGAGAGGCCTATGTCCAGCAGTGAAGTGCGATAGACAGAGTTGGTTAGTTTACTGAGTTTATTGGTGATTACGGAAGAAAACCTTATGCCCAATTAATGGAAAATGGTTACTGCCGTACACGAGAAATTGGTCAGTGAGTTTCAAAACTTTAAAGACGAGGTCAAAATGACACGTACATGACAATTACCTTTTTCTTCTAATTTAGCCTAGCTTTGTTCCAACTATGTTGGGGTCGGCTTCCAGTCTAACTGGATGCAGATGAATACCAGTATTTTTCATGGAGCGACTGCCTATCTGACCTCCACAACCCAGTTACTGCGTGATACGATACCTCTTAGTAAGACTAGTTGTTAGACTTTCGAGCTTCCTGTCTACCCGTAACGACAGTCAAAAATCCACGAATGTCAGCCGGGACCAACGGCTTAACGTGCTTTCAGAGGCACGGAGGAGTCTCGGTATGTAAAGATGTTCACCGTTCTACAGACCAACCGCGGCAAGCGTACGAACCTGATCGATCTACCTGTGCGACTGTTATTATGTAGCCAGGGTTATTCTAACAAACGTTCATAATCAATGTCTCCAGTTCCTGTAATTTCTCCGACACTCAAACCCTTCGAAGCGAAACACAACAACGCCACTTAGCGGCAGGAATCGGCAAAGCAATAATAATTTCCTTACAAACCGTCTTTATTGCCGTACGGCTACGAACCATTCTGACGAACACTACAAAATAGTATCCCGTTAAACTACAGTACCAGTTTCAAGTTTCCATTTTTCTTGATAATGTCAAATGCTTTACAGACGATAAGCGGAGCGTGCTAATAAAATAGTAAGAAGAGCGCGACACGAAATAAATTGATACAGAAGGCCGGGTTAAACAACGAACGAAATCTCAGGCACACCTAACCGAGTACGTCCAGCGCAGTGATCTCAAACAAATGCACGTTGCGAGTGTGATAAGCTGATAATCAATCATCATTTATAAGTGTTTTCAAAACTGTGATCCCTGTACAATCATCATCTGTCTAGCCTTTTCCCAACCATGTTGGGGTCGGCTTCCAGTCTAACCGGATGCAGCTGAGTACCAGTATTTTACATGGTGCGACTGCCTAACTGCCGTCCACAACCCAGTTACTGGGTAATACGATACCCCTTGGTAAGACTGGTTGTCAGACTTTCGGGCTTCTGACGACCCGTAACGACTGTCAAAGATCCACGTTTGACAGGGGTCTAGATATATAAAGATAATCACCCATCCACGTACCAAGCGTGGCAAGCGTAGCTTAACCTGATTGATCGACCCGCGCGGCTGTTATTATTTAGCCACTAGCCCCTAAGCAAACAAACACAAACCAACAAAAAAAAAACAAACATATCAGTAAAATACGTAATGTCAAAAATAAAAACAGAATTTATTTTATGTACGATTTATTCATCCATTTATTTCAGGCATCAAGGCCCATATAAAACACATACAATACAATATTAATATAACTTAAAAATACTTTAGATACTCGTACATACAACATTATAAAATTATACACTAAAAAACTAACTAACTCACACGAATCACAAAATACAGCTGTATTTTGTGTACGAAGTGTCTGCCTCGTGTTTCGCTGACTGGTGTGGTTTATACCAAGCATACAACAAGTAAGCACCAAGTATTTGAGAATTTGTAACAAGCGTACATTTATAACAATAAGGAAACACACAATGTCAAATATTAAATCTAAAGTGTAGTGTCATTTAAAAAAAATCATTAATTGAATATTAACACTTGCCAAGTAACGCTTGCACTCACTGTACGAGAAGTGTGTCTATGTATGCGTACGTTTTTGCTCATTGTATGGTGCCTTCTGTAACTATCTATTCTATGGCAGAAAGGAGTTTGATTAATAGTCCGGTATAATAAAAGAGTTCACGTGTGTTAGGACTGTCTGTCGTTGGATGCGATGGTCGGTTCTTGACTCGGGAATAGTTTATTTGGTAACGTGAAAAGGTAGTCATTATTAATAGTTAATACATTTTTTCTTAATGTGGTAAGAAATGGGATAAGAATACTGGAGACGACGGCTAGTAGTAATAGGAAGATTAAGACATGTGGCGCTAATCCATACTAATATCATAAATGCTAAAGTGTGTCTGTCTGTTAACTCTTAACGCTTAAACCGCTGAACCAATTTAGATGAAATTTGGTATAGAGAGAGTTGAGTCCCGGGAAAGGACATATGATAGTTTTTATCCCGATATTCTCACGGGAAATTTATGCGGGTGAAATCGCGGGGCGCTGCTAGTTCTAAATAAATTGGATATGGGCAGGACATGGCATATGAAATGATGAAGTGTCCTTGGAGTTCCTTGCCCGTTCTTCTCCATAGAAATCTACGTTTTAGAATGGACAACAAGCTTCAATTTTCATTTTAACTTAGGGGCCGTCTTTACGAGCGAGAGAATCGCGGCGATATTATCGTCGTGCCACGTATTTCTATACACTCTCTTAGAACGTGTCTCCACACGGCGATATTTGATGGCACGGCGAGACTATCGCCGCGATTCTCTTGCTCGTGGAGACGGCCCCTAACTGACCGACTCTTTGACTGTTCAAAAGTGCCTGTAAATGCTTTGAGTTTGAGTTTGATGATGATGTCGTGATGGCTTAATATTAGTCACCACTGCTTTCATTGACTCAAAGTAAAGAAAAGTAGGTTTCAAAATAAAAACTATACGAAGTGGTGTACAATGAAATGCATATTAGCATGCATGGTGTTTGCTAGAATAAGTTTATCTGTGCATGGCAACATGATGACCCAGCCAGTAAGTCATCAGATGTATCTTAGTGCACATACAAACGAGCGAAACGCGTTGACGGCAGCTGTCCACAACGTGTCGCTCGTGTATTTAAATTAGATTAAATTTATTTGCAAGCATTGAGTATGGTGCTAAAATACACGAACGGCATGTTGTCGACGGCAGCAATAGATATAAGAATTTCTATGATGGCAGCTATCGACGCGTCGGCGGCTACAGTTGCCTCTGTCGAAGACGCGTGACGCGTGACACCATCGTGATTCACAGACCGCGATCTATTAACAAACAACAATTGAAAAGCCATTGTATCTCGAATGGATACGAAGGGTTATGGTTACTTAGAATGTACTTGGGCTGAGCGTTGTTCCTGTCACTGTCGCACAACTGTCAAACTACAAGTGCAAGACAGAGAAAGGAACATGTCTAAGCCAAGGCACATGCTAAGTGACGTTTGTTTTACATACAAACTTACTGACACTGATAAATTCATCGCAACCACAACTGCGCGAATATCCATTCAACAATTACAGAATTCTGACCATCAGAACAATTTAATTATATAGGTAGGTTAGTTATTATTGCAACAAATGTCATGTGTATGTAATAACTGTCAACTCACTGGTGTTTGCGGTTTGAATCACGCAGGCTCCGTTCACAGCCTCGAGCGATGCGACTTGCAACGCGACTTGCGTTAAGCGAGACGCGCGCTCGTCACTTGTTTCCGTCCTTCAAGACACCCCGCAAGTCGTGTCTCGGTGACTCGTGGCGTGCTCTAAGCGACTTCTTTTTAGGGTTCCGCATCCAAAAGGTGCCAACGGAACCTTATTACTAAGCTTCCGCTGTCCGTAGGTCCGCCTGACTGTCAGCGGGCTGTATCTCATGAACCGTAACAGGTAGACTGTTGTAATTTTCAGCGTGCATTTTTATTGCCGCACAACAAATAATGAAAATGTAAAAAAAGTAAAAAAAAATTAAAGTAGGTCTCCATATAAGAAATGTTTTTTTTTTCGGCTTGTTACGATAGCCTTCGTGTGCGAGTCCGACTCGCACTTGTTCGGTTTTTCATTTGTTTTCTCCACAATCCTTGACGCAAGACGCGTGTCGTTTAAGCGTGTAGCTTGTGGTCAGCGGGGGGAAGTATTAAACATAAATTCGAACAATTTTTTAACTCAAAATACGGCTATGCTAAAGCATTTAGATTTAAAATGCGGCATGCACAATTAATATAACATATAGATTTAAGGTATTTAAAAAAAAATACCTTACGTCCTTCCTAGTAAACAAGAGGGGGCAGTTTCATTGGAACGAAGTCCTTTATTTATTTATTTTGTTTTACAGATTTTGGAAAACTTACAGCTAAACAGTTTTGCACTATTGAGATTAACAGAAATAAGGCTAATTACAAGTTTTCACAGTTTTCTTTACCGCGACTTGCGGTAGGAGTTGAGTAGTAGAAATTGTGACGTAATGAAAAAGCGTTACGCTCCCTTCGCACAACCTTCTCTGTCTCTCTCTTTCTTTTATAGAATAAACTGGAATTGTCTTAGCAAGGTTATATGGTAACCTGCGGGGTAATTGCGTACCACACTATCAGTAGCAATGGGTTTCATTTTGACAGTTCAACAACATTCATTGCGTTATTTACGTTGTTGAGCAAACACATTTATTGAACATAATATGGAGCAATGGATTAGCAATATACTTCAAAATGATTCAAATTGAGAGTAATAGTGTGTTACGCAATTAGGGTGCTGTATTAAGGTTCGCCAATCAGGGTTGCTACGGTATTATAAAAATTTTAATAGGACTGCTTTGGACTTTGCAAACGTATTTTGACTTATACTAAAGCCTGTGAAGTGTTAGTATGTGTGTGTGTGTTTTATAATGTCGGGGTGGTGTGTGTTTTATGAAGTGGGTATGTGTGGCTTTTTTCTGATCGCGAGTTCGTGCTAGGCCTTCAGTATAGCAATGTGTTTTGTTGATAGCTATTATTATAATAATGGGAGCTATTTGATTGTAGATGAAACTACGGTTGGTTAAATGATTAAGTATTTGTTCTGTGGCGTAAATTGTGTGTTTTGATTCGACTGCAGTTTATACGCTTTAATGAATGTGGTTACTAAATCCACCTATTAAATTTATATGAATTAACTAGCAGCGCCCCACGGTTTCACCCGCATATGTGTCGATCCCGTGGGAATATCGGGATAAAAAGCATTATTTGTGTTATTCTGATGCATAAGCTAAATTACTGTCAAGTTTCATTAAAATCCGTTAAGTAGTTTTTGCGTGAAAGAGTAACAAACATCCATCCGTCCGTCGTCATTAAACATACGCGTTTATAATATTAGTAGTATAGTAGGATTAGTAGGTTTTGTATAGGTTTTAGGAAACCGTCACGTTACTGTCTCATGTCGTAGAGCTGTGGTTTACAGTATTCATCATAATCTACCTATAGGTAGGTAGGTTCCCTACTGGTAATTTTTTTTATAGGTCTAACCATAGACTTTCAATTTTTTCTTCCATCTCCGGCAAATTCGTCATAATTTTTTCCAAGTCGTCACACCAGAGCTTTCTAGGCGTGCCTTAATGACGGCACCTGACTTCAAGCAACCAAATGTGTGACGAACTGATGACGTAGGATATAAGCATCTTCAATTACACATCACTAGCATCATCATTTCAGCCCAGAATCAGCCACAGCTGGGTATAGCCCTCCCCTTTCTTCTGTAGCGGTATCTACAAACGCGTCATACTGACGTCACACAAAATCCTGCATCTCGCAAGCAGAGTTTACCGCGCAACTCGCACATAAACAACGGCCCGACATGAATCATAGGGCAGTTGCCCGCCAGACACAACACCCGTCTGGTCGGAGGATCCTCCCTTTTCTATGGAGCATGAGTGAACTTTACACCCTGTTTCTCATACCTCTCTACTTCTGCCATACTTCTCGGTTCTGTGCGTATCCAAGTGTTTCCCGCAACTAATAATCACAGTATAACAACTGTCCTTTTTTCACTTTGGAATTAAAAAAAAAACACTGACAAGTTTAGGCTGTAGGTATGAGAGACCAAACTCACTCACATAACCTGTGAGATAATCATAACCCTTTCTCCCTTCCCTGGTCGGGTAAAAACACCGTGGCTATTACATTAAATAGACTCCTTCTCAAATAAAAAAAAACCTTTACCGTAACACACCGCGTGCCACAATGCACTCGAAGTATAAAAGGGAATCCACGCTAATATTTTATACTAGCTGACCCGTGCCCACTTCGTTGGGCGGTAAACATTTTAACTTGTGATGAAATTATGAGTGTGGTTCGGTCCTGCGATGTTCTCGCGCTTTGGCTAGCGAGCCTCTGCGAGCGCTCAGCGCTAGACTCCCTATCCATTGTTGCAGAGACATGCTGCCTTAAATCACTGAGACGCTGCGCAAGTTCAGCGCTAGATTCCCGAGCACGGGCCTGCGATGTTCTCACAGTTTGCCTAGCGAGCCGCTGCGAGTGCTCAGCGCTAGACTCCCTATCCCTTGTTGCAGAGACATGCTGCCTTAAATCACTGAGACGCTAGATTCCCCAGCGCGTGCTTGCGAAATATTTTCTCTATTCCTCGAGAGGCGCTGATGATTTTCAAGAGCAGACTCTTCCGTACGGCGTACTCGAGCTGCTCTTGTCTGGGATGTCCGACGGGAAAGTTGTGATTTCTATTTAGGCATGATAAACAATCGCTGAAACTGTCCGATATCCCAAAAACAGAAATACCACAGCTTCGAACTCGAAGAATGAGAACGAAGTAGTATTTGTGTTTTAAGAAACCGAGCAACCAAAACAATTTTAAAGACCAACAACATCCAACCAACAGTAACTACTTAGTGCGTACAACTCACCTACCTAACAACGAAAGTTAAATAATAACTGGAGAGCGTCATTATGCACAACGCCATCTATGGGTAAATGGATAAAACGTCCGTACAAAGCATGTTCTAATGCGGTTCGTGAATGGACGGCGGCATTTTCCGATTTAGTAATTTTATATTATCTTCGAAACTATTTAACCAATTGACATACTGTTTTGGGCAAATCGCATCTCTACGATGTTCTTGTGATCATAATAAAATTTTTTTCGATAAGGTTTAATATTTTGTTGTTTAAAAAATCGTCCAAAGGTAAGTACGTCGAAAAATACTTTTTTTAACACATAAAAGCTACTATATCTTCTAAAATATAAAAGATAGAAATATGGTGTCGCGGACTTTTTTGTAGAACTATTCAAAGCGGACCAGGTTGCCATACATTGTTTTCAATTATATACAACTGTTAAGGCAGCGCATGCAAATAACTCTGTTGTAAGAGCAATTTTTTTCCGCCTGGCTAGACAAAAATTGAGATAGTTCAGCTAATATGCATGATATCTTTATAATTTATAGCCTATAGCACTCCCGAATAATGTAGCTTTCTACCAGTGAAACAATTTTTAAAATTGGTTCATTACTTCCGGAGATTACCCCCTACATACAAACTTACAAACTTACAAACAACAATGCAACGCATCTTACTTCACATCCTTTCTCCACGATGGCTTTTATTGGGTGCCTGAGTCCAGCTAGTCCAGCCAATAGTAACGCCTCCACAGCAAAGTGATCGATAATATCTATGGCACTGGTTCCAAACCTGGGGGTAATTACCCCACCGGGGGTAAATCAGCTATTCTGTGGGGGTAAAGAAGAAGAGAAAGGGGTGAACGTCTTTCGGTTGAAATTATGATGATGATGATGAACAAAGAACCTAATGATTAAGACCTAATCTAATAAAATACCTAGCTAAAAAGAAAAAAATGATAAATCGCCGCGCAGTAAGAACCGCACGTGGTATCTCTTTCAAGCTATCGTCGCGGTGTCCTCACCATGTCTGTTTTATCCTGTTATAGCTAACAGAGCTTTAAAAATGCTAATGCCCGTTTTCACCATCGTTCCCTCAAACACTCCTTAACTAAGAGTCTCTTAACATAAGAGACTCCTTAAATCAGCCCCTTACCCATATGTTTTAGGACCATAAGTGTCCCTTAGGTGATGGTGAAAACGAAACTAACACTTAAAATTTCTTAAGGTGTCCCTAAATTTAAGGAACGATGGTGAAAACGGGCATAAAACCCTTTGCCACCACCTATAGATGTGAGAGTGGTTTTTCAACTTTGGTTACACTGAAAACAATGGCCAGAAACCGTCTCAATGTGCAACACGACTTAAGATGGGCTTTAAGCGAAACTAAACCTAACATAAAAGAACTTGTGAATGCAAAACAATACCACATCACATTAACTATTTTTACTTAATTCATAGTTTATTGATAACATTTTAAGGTCGGGGTGAAATCAGTTTTCCTAATAGGTCCAGGGGTAACAATATTGAAAAGGTTAGGAACCACTGATCTACGGAGTTCGTACCGTCGTACGTGAGTCCCACTCGCGTTTGGTGAGTTTTTGTTATCTAATATTAAATATTACTTCGTGTCATTGTGGATTGGTTCGTGGTGTACCTATCCTTTGAGTTTGTTTTGTTTTTGTTTCGTGCAGAATCCAATGTTTCGCTCTGTTAAAGATGATGAGTCGTCTTTTGTTATAAGATATTTGATAAATGATGAATAGGAGCTGTTTCATGTTTCGTATGTAACTTTCAACATATGATTTTCAGGGGTGAACAAAAATAGATTGCGACGTCGTAAATGGACGTAAGTCGTTGATGTGCAGGCTATAATGGACTTCTTATTGTTATGACAAATTTAGCATCAATGGGATGGTATACATACATCTTAGTAATTTATTTCACACTAAATTCCGGTCCGTGGGGACCATCTTTACATACCAAGCCCGCTTCTGTGCGGAAAGACCGTTAAGCCATTGGTCCCGGCTGTCCTTCCTGGGTCTTTGACAGTCGTTACGGGTCGTCAGAAGCCCTAAAGTCTGACAACCAGTCTTAATAAGGGGTAACATATTACCCACTGGGTTTTGGAGGTCACATAGGCAGTCGCTCCATGTAAAATACTAGTATCGAGCTACATCCGCTTAGACTAGAACCCACATAGCTGAGAAAAGACTAGGCAGATTGAAATAGACTGCAAAGGCTAACCAAGATAACTATAAAATATAAACTCGACCCGATATTAAACAACTTTCTAATGAATGTTTTTCTCGAACATACAGCCTTTTAGACAGTATACAACCCTCAGTGCCTACTACATTGAAGCAATATTTAGTTCTTAGGTACGGCGGCTTCTGTTATCAAAGTGTATAACACTATCCGCGATAAAGTAAATTGCAGAAGGACCACATTGGGGCGATGGTGAATCAGAGAGGAGGCCTGCGTCCCAGCATCAGTGGGAACATTATAGGCTGATTATGCTGCAAGTGGTATGTGTATAAGTCAAATGTTATATTCATTTTTATTCATTTTCTCATTGTTTTTCTTATTTATTTTTAGTAAGTATATTCATGTATATTATATTTAAAATATTTATTCCTCAGTTTTCATGATTGCACCTACCGCTGTTTGTCTCTGCATCATCCAAAGGTTGACTGGTAGAAAATGCCTATGGCATTAAGTCCGCCTCTGTACATGAATGTGCTTGAAGTATTACATAAATAAATATATAGATGCAGTGTAATATTTTCAGCCAATAACAATCCATTCAGACAAGCGTAATGCTCTCTTCCGAAATAGGGAAGAAATTTCTTCTAATAAAAGTACTGTAGAGTACTTCTTAAAAGAGTTAGTCGTGGGAACTGCCGGTATTTGCAAGGAAAATAGCTGTGTTCTGAATTTGAGGGTACTTACAAAAAATGACAGGGACTATTTAAGCGACTTCTTTTATTTTTTTAGTGCTTTGGCCCTTAAGACACAGTACAATCACGGTTGAGTTTTGGTATTTCGTAATGATATACGAAACGGTTTGAAATCGTAATTCGTATTTCTATAACGACTCTCAACAAGTTTGACATTAGTTTTTCAGTAGATCAAGTCAGTCCCGCAGAATTTTGACTTTTCCATCAAAGTTATCGCTGATAGAGTTACGACTTTATCTTGGCCCTCAAGTTTCTAAAGTTGAAATTCAATTGGTAATCAACAGATATAGTATTTCTAAAGGTCATCAGGTTTCATTATAACAGCACCGCTCCGACAGCAAATAACTTGTTACTCAAGTAAGGGCTGATTCTTCAATCGACAGATAATTCTTATTCGTGGAATAAAATTGACGTCTTACAGATTCTGTATGGAAGAACTGTCAAAAATTCAAAGTTATTCCTCGGATAAAATTATCTGGCCTTGGAAAAACCAGCCCTTCGAATTTGAAATCTGCATTAAAGTAAATTTGGCGATGACAATACAGAAGAGTGGACATCTCGCGGGCAGGTCGCTGTCACATGTTGCAACGACCGCGCGCTTTAAGCGAGCAGCCGGTTCCCCAACGAAGACATATAAGTGGTAAGAACTTTGCGCGCGTGGTCCTCGCGCCGTTCGCACGGCTATCTCCCTATAATTGCCCGCAAATAGTCAAACTCACTCATGTTCACAAACCGGTCTAAAAACTGAAAACTAGCCAATGGTGCGTAAGCAACAAGCTGTCACCTAACTGTTTGCGTGCCAGCTGCGAACGGTCTTGATGGCGGCAGATTGCGCCGTCCAGTAAGAACCAGGCCCGGATCGACGGCGCGTTGTGTTCCACGCGCGCCTCAAAGAGATGTCAGCACTAACTGACGGGGTCCGCTATGGCCGATGCCTGCCAGGGTCGCGGGTTGTTCGAAAGAGATACCGTGGCCCCTGGCGCAGGCAACTGAAGGAACATGGGTGGATTTTAGTCAGTAAAAGCCTGACACGCCCCCTCCCGCTCCGCCCAGAGCGGATAAGATATTTGATAATTTCCCACAAAAAAAAAAATGACGGCAGATTTTCGAAGTGGTGCAGGGCCGTTACTTTGCTGGAGCTGTGCAGTTATCAGTGATGAGCATACCTTTCACAAAGCTCAGCCTTAGCCAAAACCTCTTGTCCCATGTATTGTGCAAGTTGCTCCCACTGTGTGTATCTGCTTAGTATCCTAACCTACATTGTATACGTACTTGTTTGTCTTAAGGGCTAACAACAAGGCTATTCTGATTGAGTTAGTTCAATTATCGCTGGTGCTGTATCTAAATATTGTACGCAAACAACGTTAATGAAGATTTATGCTCAATATCTTTGAAGAGAACTTAATCTGGATAATCGTCTCAGTAATTCTTTTTTCTTTTATTGCTGAATGCCCGCTCTTGACCTCGGTCACGCCTGATGGAAAGCGATGGATGAGGTCTATGATAGAACGAGCGTGCCCAGAAGATGCCTAAGGCACTGGAACTCCCACGCATCGACGAAACGCAGCAGGCTGCTTGAGGCCGGACTCCGGTGGGAGGGTGGTCGCAAACCAGGCGCGCATTAGCCCTACCATCGCAAGAGAAGAATGGGCCAGTCAAATAAGGTGTTGGGTGTGACTGTCCAGGATGCGCCGAGCGCTTGGTTCACTTTAGTAACGGGCTGAACAAACTGCGCTACCCGAGGAGCTTTTTTAAATAACCCCATTGTGGGTGCATTTTAACAAACTATTCAAAATTATTGAAGTGAAAACTACTTTAGGCGCGTTAGGCATTTTTTGAGATGGGAATAAACCATTGAATTCGTGCCACTGTTACCGTAACCGACACCGCTTCGGATGTGTTCGACTGTCCTCGGGATGTGCTCAGTTTTAATGTACACACATCAAAAGTGTCTAGGGATCAAGCATTTTTATGCGGATTTCTTGAGATTGAGATGTGGCTTTGTAATAAATTTATGATTTTATAAATTTATATGGATCCTTTTTGGTGCATTTCATAATTTGAATCAGGAACTGTGAATCAAATTCGAGTAAAAGATGAAAATCAGCTGTCAATATTTTCCCTATAAAAACATACAACGCATTGAAGACATTATTAGTGCTACTGTTTCCCTACTACTGATTAAAACCAACGTTATTATGGAGCGGCGACGTCATTTAAGCAGGGAAGAAATGCTCAGAGCCGTGGGAATGATAGAAGCTGGTTCCCGGCAACGTACTGTGGCTTTAGCTCTGAATACAAGTCAGAGTGTTATCAGTCGACTTTGGACACGTTACCGAAGCACTGGTACCGTGGCTGAGCGCCATGGAGGACGGTATCGCTGCACCACACGGAGACAAGACCGATACATTCAAATCTTAACTCGAAGAGCTCCAACAATAACTGCCATGATGTTAGCCGTGAGGCTTCATCACTCTTCAGGGAACTTAATTAGCGACCAAACAGTCAGAAACCGCTTGCATGAAGTGAACCTTCATTCCCGAAGACCGCTACGGGTACCACCTATAGCAATGCACAATCGTAGGATTCGATATCAATGGGCTCTTGAACACAGAAATTGGGCAGAAGAACAATGGCGTTTCGTGTGCTTTTCTGATGAGTCTCGTTTTGGTATGAGACCGGATACAAGACGTATACGACACTGGAGAACCCCTGGACGCCAACAGCGATTAAAATCCTGCCAGGAAGTCCATCCTTATAGTGGTGGAACCATCATGGTATGGGCGGGTATTTGGATCGGCGGAAGAACTGAGTTGATTTGGATCAGAGGCAACCTCAACGCTCAAATTTATGCTGAGACGATTGTATCAGACGTCATCGTTCCTCTACAAGTGCAAATCGGTCCCTTATTTCAGTTAATGCATGATAATGCACGACCGCACACCGCAAGAGTTGTAAGACAGACTCTCGCCGCAGCTAACATCAATGTCCTGCCCTGGCCTGCTCAGTCGCCAGACTTGAACCCGATTGAGCATGCATGGGATATGCTACAGAGAAGAGCTCTGCCGAATATGGAGGGTATCCAGTCGCAAGAAGACCTTTTTTTGTTGTTGCAACGAACATGGGCTGCCATTCCACAGCGTGATTTGGATGAACTCATTTTGAGTATGCCAAACCGATGTTCTTGTGTTGTTAGTGTTCGCGGTAGAAACACGGATTATTAATTGTTTAAGTTACCCAATAAAATTTTAAAGAAAACTGTTATTTCAGTCTTTTTTTCGAACTTTTGTGTTAGTGGTTCAAATGTCAAAAATCCCTTTATTAGGAAAATGGCAAATTTCTTTATTAATGCAAAGGTGACTTGGTTTATCGTTACTGTGACAAACGAAAACACTTTATTTGATGAATCCTTAAAGAAAATTTTAATTAATATCAATCAGGAGAAAAGTTATTGCAAAAATATATGTTGATCCCTAGACACTTTTGATGTGTGTATGTCCGATATGTCAGTGAGTGATAGCAAAGTATTCTGTTTGTGTTTTGTTTTCACTTCTGTCGGCGCTCCCGGAGTGCCACTGTTTTTTTTTATTTTCTGTTTGTTTATTTATGTTGGTCTAATATAAGTATACCTCTACCGTACCCTTTAAAGGTTACAGGCGTGATGTTTGTGTTGCTTTCTGTTCTAAATATAAATTAACGGTTGATTCAAAGTAAGTTATTGTTAGGTACTTGTGCTTATGATTTAAATTAACTTCAACGACTGAACGACATCATCTGCCTAGCCCTCTCCCAACTATGTTGGGTTTGACCTCCAGTATAACCGGATGGAGCTAAATACCAGTATTTGACACGGAGCGACTGCCTATCTGACCTCCACAACCCAGTTACTAGGTAATACGATATCGAGTAAGACTGGTTGTCAGACTTTCAGGCTTCTGACGACCCGTAACGACTGTCAAAGATCCATGAATGACAGCCGGGACCAACGGCTTGACGTCCTTTCCGAGGCACAGAGAGGTCTTGGTGTTTGAAGAAGGTTTTTAAGAAAACAGTTTTAGGTTTTGAAGAAGGGACCCACGGACCTACCGTGGCAAGCGTAGCTTAACCTGATCGATCGACACGTGCAGCTGTTATCACTTAGCTAGAAATCCCTCAACGACTGAATGATGTTACTACAAATTAAATTATCGCAACGATTATGTTTAGGAAATATATGCAACTATTGACTGAAAAAATTTTAAGAAAAAAAAATTCAAAATATTTTATTTCACATAAACCGACATGGGCACTTATGAAACATCAGAAGCTGGGTGCACTACAACAATCCGTAACATCACTAAAATAACTAATGTCACTTGGAAAGCTGCCACGCTTAAATATGGAATTGGTTTGGACAAATCTGCCGCATGTCAGACGATCAATGGGCCAAACTTACGACCCAGTGGTTCCCGCTTAATGGCAAACGACAACGAGAGAGATGGAAAGAGAGTAGGGAGAAAAATAGTAATATTTCGGTTTAACCTTCCTGTATACGCGCAGGGTGCAGGTTAGGTTAGGTTAGGTTATTTTTTTTTAAACCACCCAGAAATAGGAGGCTCCGTCGACCTATCTTAGCGCAGGTGGTAATCAGTTACTAGTTATGTTTAATATCTACTTAGGTTACTATTACCTATAACTACGATAGAACTTACAAAGAATAAAACAAAGAAAAAATACTTTTAAATATTTATTAAATAAATAATAATTCATCATATTAGTCTAAATAAGTTTTATATCTTTTGAGTGGTATGTCAAACGATTTTATATTGAATGTATGTTATGCTTATAAAAATTAGTTATTATAAAATTATATCAATCTTTCATTATATTTACTAATCGCTATATTAAATAAAATTATAGGTTCCGTTGTTATATGTTGTTAATATTAGAGATTTTGTTGTTATATCATCTATTACTTACCCATACGCGCATTGGCCTGTAAGACCGACAAAATACTCTTTCGTGATTATTTCTTTTTTCATAAATGCTGGCATTTTGTTTTTCCTGTTGGCTGCCTGATTTGATATGATTTGAGCACGTGTGGCCGTATTTGGTGACAATTTGTCTGTGGGACCGGCGCGGGTAGGTATAGGATGCCGGGTTTATTTTCCTTGATTTATGTACTGAGTTGAAATGATTATGCTTCTGCCTTAAGGGGACTACATGACCTAAAGCGCGGTCATTGTCGGACTGCACAGAAAAGAAAGAAAAGCGCGATGACACAACGCTGGTAATTTATTGCAAAAATATCTATTTACAAAAAATCAATTATTTGGACTAAAAAATTAAAACACTAGTGCTTAAGTATGTTGCTTGTAGAATAATCTGACAAAAATCATAATGATTGTATGTATATTAGTATGATTTTTATTGTAAAAAGAAAGTTTTTAGAGGTATCTTCATGATTTTTTTCTATCGTATCAAATTAGTTGTATTATGTTTTCAACACACTATCTACCTAGCATATATCCTGAAGAATATCATAAATATTTTTCTGATTTTGTTTACTGCAGTTGATCATATACTTTTATTGTTTCTAAAACTTGCGTTTTTTACGATTAGGTCCTTTAAGCCCCTTAAATGTGCTGTTTAGTGTTTCATGAGGTTCTTTTTAAGATTTGTATGTTTTTCTTTTGTCTGTTAGAATATAACATGGATGCTTGTTACTCTTTCACGCAAAAACTACTGAACAAATTTAAATGCAATTTGGCACACAGCTAGTTTATAAATAGTATTAATACGTAGGATACTTTTATCTCGATATTCCTACGGGGTCGAGACATGCGGGCGCAACCGCGAGGCGCTGCTAGTGATGCTTTATGTGCTCACCACGGATCCAACAAAGCTTGAAAAGATACAGCAACGTTTCCTGTAATTAAAATTTAAACCAACATTTAATTAAACATTATAAAACACAGGTATACACGTACTTATGCACACGCTAATTTTGTTACACCTTTACCCACACGGAAATAAAAATATCTTCGCTTCAAAGAGATAAGGCACAGAATATTACAGAAGGTCGGCTCCAAACAACGAGCTAAAACAGTCGCACGCACACATAGACGCGTACGTACGGCGATTTCGGAATCATCGCATGTCTTCGTAAAACACGAACGCGCGATGATGAGGTCTATTAAAGAGCTGTTACCAAAAAAACGAGTGTGCTTATGACCGCACGACTGAAGTGAAACTTCAGTATTGCGTATTTAGCTATGAGAGGAAGAGAGAAAGAAAATGTGCGCGCGCACTGCTGTCTCTTACTTATATCCCCCACTCAACTCCCGTTCGCCTCGCCCGATCACACTTTTCGTAACGCTTATGTCACGCGTTCGCCAGCTTACTCCCCAAGTCAAGCGTGCGTAAAGAAGTTTCACTTCAAAAACTTTTGAGTGTCAAAAGACAATCTAAGAGCAGCGAGGAAATTGCGTACATACAATCAGTAGCAATGGCTTTCATTTTGACAGTTCAACAACATTCATTGCGTTATTTACGTTGTTGAGCAGACACATTTTTCGAACATAAAAAGCAATGGACTAGCAATATCCTTCAAAATGATTCAGATTGAGATTAATAGTTTGTTACACAATTAGGGTGCGGATTAGATAATACGACGGAAAGGAATATTCACACAAATAGCGCAATGACACTTGCACTACTACAAAGCGGGGCAGTACCAAACTTAGAAGCATTGCCTCTGAGGGGGTGACTCTGTGGCGCGACTTTCGTGCTAATTCGGAAACACGAAGATTAACGAAGCGCATAGCTTTTCTGGTTTACCTGTACGTGAAGCGTGTCTATATGTCTATGTGTGGGTGCGTTTTCGTTCGTTGTATGGACCCAACCTTCTGTACGAATCTATTTGGTAGTTGAGGGGAGGGGAGGGGGGGTGAACATTTTTAATTACGTCCGTTTCAAGTTGTGTGCCCTGAATACATACAGAAAGGTAGAGGGTCAGTTTTATTAAACTATCTTTGTTTTATTATATTATTTTGGTTGGAGAAGTTATAATTAAAGTGATGTTAAGTTTATCGCTTCTTTTGAAATTACAATCATCGATCATCATCATTATTAGGTCACCATTGTTGAGCTCCTCAAGTTTTGAGTTGAGCTGCACGAGTTTTGATAACTGACGGGACAGATCCGCTCAATCTACATGGTCTTCACATGATCTGACCAAGATTTTGTCTGGACTTTAAAAGAGACTGTGATCTCCGAGTTTGTTTCGGTCTTTCTTCTCAGAATAGTCAGGTAGGAAACGCCGACGTCATCTAGTTTAAAAAAATATGATTGACGTGTAAAAGTGTTTGTACAAACCTACTTAGAGAAAATAAATCATTTATCATCAGCACTCTGGAATAGGATTCTCCTAAGTGTCGCCACAACCACCCGCAGTCCTGGGTTTTTTGACTACTAAGTGACTGTAAGCAGCATCAAGTTTAACAGCAAATAAAAATGATGTTGTAGCGGTATCTACAACGCCACATGCGAACTACGCGTCATACTGACGTCACGCAAAATCCTGCATCTCGCAAGTAGAGTTTACCGCGCAACTAGCACATAAATACAACAACTCAACATAAATTATCGGGCAGTTGCCCGCCAGACCCATCTGGTCGGAGGATCCTCCCTTTTCTATGGAGGATGAAGTAACACCCCTTCTAGAATAAAAATATTCTCTAGCTAAACACTTAATAATATAGTTTAGTTGTTACTGTCTAGTTTCATGATAAATAAACGCTATGAGGTTTATTTGAAACAAGTTAGAGTATACAGGAAGCGAGCCCCGCAGTTGTGGACTCAACTAATTAACGCTAAAAGATAAGTGGCTAATGAGCAAAAGTTTCTGATTGGCTACGCAGCAAAATACTTGCTTGCTCTAACTGGATTTTGTTAGTACGTTTGTGTTGATGCGGAGAAGTAGGAGGGTGCAGATTTGATGTTATATTTTTGTTTATAATTGCTTGATCATATTAGTCTGTTATTGGTTTATTTTTTAAACGACTTCAAAAAAGGAGGTTCTGTATTCGACCCCGACCGTTCGACCGTGTATGTTTGTTTGTATGTCCGCGATTTTCTCAAAAACTAATGAACCAATTTTGATCATTCTTTCACTAATGTGATCTACATACTTTCAGGAAGGTTTTAGTATATAATAAATTATGTATTTATTCTTATGTACGTGTTATATGCATAAATGTACTGCATCTCCGGCATTTCTATGCGAATTTTGATGATTCTTCTAGTCGGTGTCTTCAATTCGAAGGGGATTTGAAGTCTGTTGTTTTTTTTTTTTTTTGTAAAAAAGTTTTTATGATATTAATCGCAATAATTCGATGGCTACAAGGGTAGTGGTGGCCCAGTGGTAACGGCCCCCGCCTTACGAGTTTTAGGTCGTAGGTTCGAACACAAACAGGTCCTTCATTGTGTAAATTATTTCATCACCACTGCTCTCAAAACGGTGAAGTAAAACATCGTGAGGAAACCGGCATGTCCTAAAATCAAAATTTCGAAGACGCGTGACATCTACCAACCCGTACTAGGCTCGCGTGGTCCCACTCACAGAGAGGAGGCCTGTGTCCCAGCAGTGGGAACATTATAGGCTGATTATGCTTATGCTGTAAGAGTAGGGGAAGACCAAAGAAACGACGGATGGACTCTGTGAATGATGATATGGTTAGAAAAGGGGTGACTACCGAGATGACGACTAATAGAGAAGTATGGAAGAAAATGACATGTTGCGCCGACGCCAATTAATTTGGATAAGAGCAGCAGAATGGTGATGATATGCATAAAAAAACCGGTCAAGTGCGAGTCGGACTCGCGCACCGAGGGTTCCGTAGTTTGTAGGTATGTAACTACAAAGTTACGGTTAAGGGATTTTTTCCTTTACTTGTGTAAAGTTACTTGTGCTACATGACATTGCTTCTTGCCAAATTTCATTATTCTAGGTCAACGGGAAGTACCCTATAGGTTTTGATTCCCTTGCGAGTGTCAAAATATGCGGCATAAACGGAACATAATCACCCGTATCTATCTATATAGTTGAATTCTCGGATATTGTTGCAGTTTAGTAAGGAACCGATGGCTGTTTTGAAACTAATAGTTAATTTATCAAATTAAATTTCATTCGAAAACATCCATCCGTCGGTTTTTTACTAAACTACAACTATATCCGACAACCCTGGTTACCTAGGTATCTCTTTTGTTGACTGTACATAAAACATCAAATAAATAAACAATTTTATTTCATAAAAGTCAGCAATTTTTAGAAAACACAATTTACGAGTTTACAGCTCCAAAGTCATAAAACTGAGGATACAATAATAAACGTGCACATTCCTTTTAAAATACACACCTAAAAGTGTTACCTACATACAGAGTGGCTGGGACATCAGGGTTACCATGGATTCCGTATTTATGAGCAGAAAAATTATTGAGAAAGTACAAATAAAATGCCTTACTAATATAATATCTATGTATATCTAATACTAAAAATAACAAAATTAATGCCTTACTTCACTTCAGGGTGTTTATTCCACGAGCAGGGAACAAAAAACGTCTTTTTTTTTTGTAAATGGCATCTCGCAGTTCAACCTATGAGTTTGTCGTCTGCTTAACCGAGCTTGCCTGTGGATGCCTCAATACATTAAGGCCTCCAGCTAGGGCTTAAAAAAACTTAAAGACTAAGCGACTATACACTAAGGGCGCCCCCTGTGGAGTACGGACCTCGACTGAGGGCGTCACTGGGTAGCAAGGGACAGGCTGGATCGGAATGATTTAAGGACGAATTTAAAACTACAGGCTCAGCAGCACGGGCTGGCTCGCGCAAGGGTCGGGGCGGAGTCTTTCCATTCGCATCACAACAGTTTTTATACACAAAATGACTGCTAAACTTTGCCGCCAAACTTTACCGCGCAACTGTACCGCTAAGTAGAATTTATATAAATCAAACGGATATATCAAAATAATTCCTAAACATTTTTAAAAATTCAAGCGGATGTGTCAAACTAAATCATTAAAACCAACATAAACACTTAAAATAAAAATTACCGGAATCACAATATTTTAAATAAATCAATGGGAAGTAAATAATTAGAAACTTAACATAAATTTAACCGGAAACCACAGTATTTTAAATACATTAAAATAAAAACTTAACATAGACTTAACCAGAAATTCAAGACTTGTATTTAATTTTCTTTTTAATTTTTTAAACAACATGGAAGTCAGATTAAGTACAAAATAATGAAAACAAGCTTAAAATTAAACGACAATGTTTTAGTTGTTTCGGTTGTCTTTTCATTAATTTATCTTTAGTTTAAGTTACTAACACTGTTATTTTAAGTGCAAACCTTTTACTAACATTTCATACATACACAGCAGTGGCACGCTTCAACGGCAGAGGCGACTGCAGTCGTCGACGAGTGTCGGCGACTGCAGTTGCCTCCGCGGCTGACGCGTCAATGGATGAATTGGCACGTTGAAAATTTCACCACCTATGGATGGAAATGCGGAGCCACGAAAGGAGATCTATTTTTTTTTTTTATATAATATAATAATCTTATTTAATAAAACGTTTACAAAAGGTGTACATTTGGCCAAGAGTAGCAAATTTTCCATACAATTATAGTGCCTAAAAATAAACTAAAACTAAAATATGTTTTATTACAGGTGCAAGTAGTGATGGTTCGGAATTAGAGTGTTAGGTAGCGACCCACCCGAACTAGGTTTATTCAAACCTGTGTTTTAGGCCATCGAAATCTATTAACTCTAGATATCGAGAACCGTCGGTCGGCTGTCAGCAGCCTCACGAATAACTCTTTCATGCATTTTGATATCTTGATCCCTAAGCCTTGCTGATAACGACAGACGATTATACCACATTTCTCGATTGTCCTTTACAACGACTAAAAAAATATCTAACACAAGTGCACTTATCTGAAATAATAAAAATGAATGAAATTTAGCAATTTTGCTGTTAACGGCCAGATTTATAACAAAATTAGATAACAAGAAAAAGTCGCTTAATATAAATATCAAAGTGGCGATGTACAAGCGACGCCATTTGTTCGTAGCTGTTAGTTTGCTCGCGTTTGAACTAAGAAAAAGTGAACGTACAATTATAATGTAAAGTATACAGTTTAATATCACAGGTAAAATGAATATAAGCAATGGTGCAAGAAAAGAATACTTATTTGATGTTATATGGACAATAATAACATAAAAGAAAATCAGGGTTGGTATTAAAGACACAACCCAACCAAAGAGGCCACTTTTCAAATATCTCCTACGTATATGCACATTGAAAACTTTTACTATATTTACGTAAAACATATGGCACATAATTATCAGCCAGTGATGCTTTCCTGTTAAGAAATAAACCGCAAAACAGTTTAAAATTCGAATAATCAACAGTATATTTTGGCTTTTTCGTTCAATGTCCCTGAGATAGATAATGATCGCCATCGTAGAAAATAGTAAGAAGTTTGCTAAAATTGCGTTGAGACACACATAGTTTCTGTAATTTCGAAACTTCCTAATCATGCACCATGACGTCACTCCGTATGTCAACGTAGCTAGAGTAAGAGCAAGCACAATTAATTGTATATAAATCTCGGCTGTTGCTAATATTATTATCTCTGTAACTTCTTCACTCTCTGTAGAAGCATGTACACTGGTGTCGTTTTTAGACATGGTGAACGTCACTTGCACAGTTTTATCAATTCACCCTTAGTTTTCTATAAATTATTTGTGAATAGTTTAAACGCCACACACGACTAAGCGCCGCACTTCACTGTCTATAAAAATTTAGGTGGGATCTTCCTCTGCGACCCACGGTAACGATATGCACAAATGCGTGTCTGGTAAACAAATGAATCGCCGAAAAATAAGGCAAATCTCTCCGTGCTCACCCCACGAAGCAGTGGAACGTTCACACAAAGCATTGCCCTTAATAATTATAGGAGTTATATTCCAAACTGTCGATGGAACAATGGCTACAATCAAACGCTACAAAACGAATGAAGTAAATATATTATTATAATTTAATTATTTTTATATTTTCCTGTTTATCATAATATTATTACCTCCTTTAAATGTTAATCACTAGTATTGTCGTCCGGTTAGTCAACCGCATGTCGTCAATGTAAGGAAGATATTGACGACGCTTTTATTTCAAAGCAGTAAGGTTGGTTTTTGTATTCATAAGACATAAGTAATTTATTTCATAACAATATAGGTACCTACATTGTGTTGAAAATTTAATAAAAATAACATTATAGAATTACAATTAAATTAAAATTCATTAAATACATTTAGAAAAGTCAATAAAAACAATAACGGTCAATTAAGAATTCAAGTACAATAGATCTTAATTAATAAATGTCAAAGTAATAAAATCAATCATAAGTTACAATGTCATATGTCATCTAGGAATTTAGGAATTCATTGATACTGTAATAGCCTTTACTCAATAAATAGGTCCTCAATTTGTTTTTAAATAAGTTAACACTGTATATGGTTTTGAATTCTATAGGCAATTTGTTGTATAAAAATACAGACTGATACCTCGGGCTATTTATTTAAACTGTTCGCACAAAAAGGTACAAAGGCGGACTTAATGCCTTAGGCATTCTCTACCAGTCAACCAAGGGTGGTGAAGAGATTAGATGGCAGGTGCTTTGGTTGAGAGGAACAATGATTTAAAAAAACTATTAAAACTAGGTACAGTAAGGGACATAAGTGGAGTAGCAAATTCACAAAGCAATAGATTGACACTTTGGTTTTACTTACGACCTTCTTTTAATGAGTCATTTCTGTACTATAGACACACACACTCACATTCATTTGCAACTGATTGTATTTCATAAATTCAACCGCTACGGTATATGTCATGATAGCCTAGCGGTTATCATATTTGGGTAAGTGCGTTCTGCGTAGCGATCCGTGAGTTCGAATCTCACGCGCGATGATAGTTTTTTTAATGTTTTAATAATTACTTCGAATAATCACGCTTTTGACTATAATTATATTTCCTTGTCATGTTCGTCTTGTGCGCTTAATTCGTAAAACTTTATGATTATACCCACAGATATCTAAATAAATAAATTATAAGGTAGACAGTTAAGTTATACGAGTCATTCACCGCGATTAAATATTATAACGTTGTTGGTTGGTTGTTTATTGGCGACGTGTGTCTGTGTTCTATCTATTAGCCGTGTTGTAGTTCCTTTTAAAATGCAGAATATTGAAATTAAAGCGAATATGATTGGGCTGCGTAAAAGTGGACTTAATATAACACAAATATCTTATGAAACCGAACTTAATGTGAGTATTATGAATATGAGTTAATTATTTTTTCAAACATTTATTTTATTAAAATAGAACTGCTGATCCTTGTAGTTATTTTTTGAAACGTATTATAAGGTCTAAATAGATAAAAAAATTATAATTTCGAAGTCCTAGATTTTAAGTGATGATTATCTATGCATTTCTTTTTTCATTATAATTTTGTTTCTAAATCATAGGTAATACTTATTCGTATTTTGCTAGTAGCCTAACAGTACTTCTTTTTTGTTTTAGAGAAATTACCTTCTGTGAGACGGAGGGTCACTAAATAAGGAAGAGGGTAGCCTTGCCAGTCGAAAGCGACTGGTTATATACCAACGAGATATTTTGCCGAATTATTATTCGACACGTCTTTACGAACCGTTCGCCGTGCAAACAAAAACCAGCTCAAAAACCATAGTTGATTGAAAATCATAAACAAGAACGTTTATATTTTGCGATACAGCGATGGAAAGCAAGGAATTAGAAAATAAAAAAATATAAGTATATTAAATAAAAAATAGTAAATAATAATAAAATTATATTGTAGCATATTCGTAATAAGGATTATTTTGAGGTTTAGTTTCAATCTTCTTTTCGTAATGAAAATGAATACTTAAGCTATAACCACAATAAGTCCTAAACTAGAAGTTTATTTATACTTTATAAAATTATAACGAATAAACATTTTGTAATCAGTTATAAAAGATTTTTATTCTTAACCCCATATTTCACTAACTATATAATAATAAAAACAATTATTACATTATTATTCTCGTTTATTAATTTATCGAATAATAAAAGAACAGGTGAAGATAAAATTGTTGAAAAGAAAAAAAAATCCCATATCGAGATTAGAACCTAGAACCTAGTGTTTCTTTATCCTATACGTTACACTATGAGCTATTTGAACTTATTAAAACGCTATCAATTTTAGCAATCCTATGAACCGCCCAAGGTCATACGTAATTAGAAAGTGATATGTTTTTGTTTCGCTCGACACCAGTGTATAAATTCTGAGGTGTGCGTTCTGTGTTAATACACTTATACATACATATTAGGTACGGGTACGGCTTGTACTGCGCGTTCACAGCAAAACAATCCTACCCGTGCTACTCGACTTATGTCCCTAGATTGTACACAAATAAGTTATAAAAGTACACATACATACTATTTACTATAATAATACTTATAATATATATGTACATATACTCGTATATACGTACAAATTCAAGGGAGAGAGATGTTGAGATGGCTCTACGCTATTTGTTTTGTAAATAACTCTGCAATGTTTGACAACTTTTAATTACACTTGAGTAGTGTTGGGCAAAACTTTCCTACGTGTGCTAGTTCTAGTTTGTCTTTGCTCATCAGTTTTGTGCAAATTTTTAACTAAGCTGGTTAGCAGCCCTAGGCATGGCATACATGATTCCGTCTGTTTCATACGGAGCTGAGATAGTTCAAGTGATAAGACTGTCCGTACCTACAAAATAAAGGTCCGGCCGCGCTAAATTTGCCAAAGATGTAAACAACTATGGCAGCTGGAAATTATATAAAATCGATCAAATCAAATCAAAGCATTTATTTCAATTAAACCATTTACAGGTACTTTTGAATTTTCAAAATTAAATAGTCAGTCAGTTAGTCAGAAAGTTGAAGCTAGTTGCCCATTCCAAAACGTAGATCTCTATTGAGAAGAACGGGCAAGAAACTCCATGGACACTCTTTTAAATCAAGATATTACAAAATCCTGGGTACATTATTCTTGATGCTTCTATTTGTGAGAACAATGTAAAAAAAACACACAAATGAAGAAACAATTCAAAATATAAGATTAAAAATAAGCCTTGGCAGTTAAGAGATGTCCAGTCTCAACCGACGGCGCCCGTTCACGAACATGACGATGATATACAAGAACATTTATTTTAAGTAGGTAATGTTTGTTTTCGTCTAATTAGCTCGGCATCTTTGGCAATATTTAGCGCGGCCGGACCTTAGCTGGGCTGCGTTTGACTCAGCGTTAATAATAATGTTACATACAGAAGGTAAACATCGTGAGGAAACCGGCATGTACTCAACCCAAAAATTAGAAGACATGTGACATCTACCAACCCGCACTGGGCCCGCGTGATGGATTACGGCGCACTCCCTACAACCGAGAGGAGGCTGCCGCCGCCGTCTCAGCTGTGGGAACATTATAGGCTGATTATGCATCTATAAATAGTATTAAGGTGAATGCGCAGTTTGTAGCAAAAATGTATTTTAATTAAAAATATATCTTTATAAGAATGTACCTTTTATATTCTTAATGAAAATACATTTTTATCTTTTGAAAACAAAGAGCGTTTTCTTTATTCGTTCCTGGTGAAAAGTTGTGTTTATTGACTCATCCCCTTTTACTTTGACACCACAGAATTATTATATAAATTATTATAAATAACTTTTACTGTGGGACGAATCCTGAAACCGAGAAAAGTTCTGCGGCTCCATACACAACGCATAACTCGTCAAAATGTAGGAAACACATGTTTTTTTTCAGTTATTTTAATTACTACTTATAAAATGACGTGACTAAGTAATAACAGACGCACGGGTCGATCGATCAGGTTAAGCTACGCTTGCCGCAGTTGGTCCATGGATGGGTGACCATTTTCACATACTAAGACCCCTCCGTGCCTCGGAAAGCACCTTAAACCGTTGGTCCCGGCTGTCGTTCGTGGATCTTTGACAGTCGTTACAGGTCGTCAGAAGCCCGAAAGCCTGACAACCAGTCTTACCAAGGGGTATCACCCAGTAACTGGGTAGTGGAGGTCAGATAGGCAGTCGCTCCATGTAAAATATTGGTATTCAGCTGCATCTGGTTAGACTGGAAGCCGACCCTAACATAGTTGGGCAAATGCTAGGCAGATGATGATGACTTATAAAAAATTACGTGGAAGAAAAAGTTAATATTTAGCTACAGGATATGTCGAGAGACTTAACAGAATATCAGTCATTAGGCGAACTCCTGGTACTTACCCAAAGTTACATGCTTCCGACTAAACTTGTGTCATCTCAGATTTTTCCTCTGATATCCGGAAAGAGAGGGAAAAGTTTATTGGTCATGGAGGAAATGAGGCTTTATAAAGTCAGGCATTAGTTAAGATTAGTTGGGTAGGTACCTAGAATTTAAAACGAAATAAGGTATAAAACAACGATAACTTACATAATTAATTAGTATTTCTTTTTTTTATCTTTATTTTTTTATAAATTTAGGGGTTTTTGTCCATTAAAGATATGTCAACCCCATCATACCTTATAACAAAGTAAAACAAAGTAAACATAAAAAAATTATATCCTAACTTAACTAAAAATATTCACAAACTAAAATATTGTAGCGTCGAAAAATTCATCCGCATCGCTGTAGACTGGTAATGTACCCAAGAGACTGATGGTATTACCACGTTGTATGGCAATGATTAGCCTCTGGCCAAGGTAAAAGCCAGCCCTTGGGTCACGGGAAGTATCAACCAGCCGTTTCGAGATTTCCTTAAAGACAGCATGAGCACTCGGATCCCCCTGACCTCACGCAAAATCGTGCATCGCGCAAGCAGAGTTTGTCGCGCAACTAGCATATACGACGTCCCGAAAACAAGTTTTAGGCAGTTGCCCACCAGACACGACACTCGTCTGATCGGATACTCCCTTTTCTATGGAGGATAAGTGAACTTTACATCTTTTCCTCATGCCTATTCCTATGTGTCCCTGTTCCTATGTTAACTGAAAATATAAATATTGGTAGCAGATTGATACGCCTATTTCGTAATAGGACCACAAAGTTTTCCATGGTCACTCCATTTACCAAGCTAATTACTTCCTAAAACTCCTTTAAGATAAGTAGTTAAGTACGGGAAGGAAATGCCAACTTTCTCTCCTAAAGGTACACGGGCAACTTTATTTGCACAATTCTGGGCAACATTGGTCAAATGTGACGCAATTTACTGCGATGTCAACATGTAGCTATTGTTGTTCGAGACATCGCCACACCATATTGAGCTTTATGTCGCAACAAACTGGGCTAAACTTCGATAAGCAATACAGAATTTTGCAGCTATTATATATTATAAAGCCATGCATAATCAGCCTATAATGATTCCACTGCTGGAACACAGGCTTCCTCTCTGTGTGTGGGCTGTAATCTACCACGCGGGCCCAGTGCTGGTTGGTGGATTTCACATGTCTTCGAATTTTTGGTTCTAGGACATATCGGTTTCCTCACTATATTTTCCTTCACCGTTTTGAGATTAGTGATGATACAATTAAATACACAAAGTAAAATGCCTGTCTTGGGTTTGAACGCACAACCACTCGTAAGTCGGGGCTGACCCCATTCGTCCACCACTCACTGCTCAATATTAAGGCAATATTGCTAGTATCTTAAAAGAGTAACCGTGGAGTTTCTTGCCGGCTCTTCTCCATAGGAAACGACCAATTGGAACCGTGCACCTAGCTTCTGACGTTTCATAAGTGCCCGTGTAGGTTTATGTGAAATAAAATATTTTGATTTTTGATCTTCGAAACATTTGAAGCAATTTTTATGAGCTTGCATGTGTGGTAAATTGCGCAATTCTTGACAAATTGTCCTCAAACAACGTCTCGACACCACCTAGCAAAACCAAAAATTAGATACATTTTAGTTGCCCTTATAAGCACATAGCATGAGCATATATTAGTCTATGTAGTATATTTACACTGCTGGGACACAGGCCACCTCTCTGAGAGGGATTGGGCTATAATGTACCACGCTGGCCCAGTGCGGATACCCATCCGCATTGGATTAAAAAAAAAACCGGTTATAAGACATGTGACATTTACCCAGATGTCACATGTATGTCTTATAACCGCAATTTTTTTTAAGATTTCTTCAATATCTCCAGCAACTGTTGACGGGCAACAATTACCGAAAAAATTGCCCGTGTAAGCAAACTTAACAGTGCCACGCTTGTTTCCTGAGTTCAAGTTATGGCTGGCATCTCCCCGCGGGCACTTGTACGAATAGTTCGAAAGTTTGCCGGAGACAGCGTCTTATTATCTTAAACAATATCTACCTGAATACTTACCTTGTTTGTGTTTAAATTGAGGTGTACGGAAAAATGAGTCTAGGAAGTAGAAAATGTTCCAGTCAAAAGTTGTACTTTTAGGATATTCTTCGATTAAAATTGTAATGAATCTTGAAATTGATTCCGATAGTTTTGCTCCATTTCTTTTTACAAAACGTTTTAATACTTTTACCAAAAATATATGTTTTATGTAGAAATAGAGCGGTTTTATTTTTTTCGGTAATATTCACTAAAATGTTTATTTTGTTTTATGGACTGATTTACAACAGTTTAGTCGTTATATTAATTCTTTTTGCACGCTAAGCGAAAACGAAGTAATAGCGCAGGCAGGCGATACGATGCGACGGGGTGGGTCGGGGGAACAAGTATTTACGCGGACGATGTCGCGGGCAGAAGCTATCAACAGACTACCTTCAATATTGTCTCTCCATCTCCCTTAATCCATCCAAAGTTTGTCTTTAAAAGATCGCTTTTAGCGTTAAAACCGCTCAATGTGTCACCCCTTGTAAACCTTCTACATTTATACCTGTAAATTTTATGGTGTACAATACAGTAATATATCCAGATGGATAGAATACTGTTTTTATATATCTTGGGACCGTGAGGTTCCGGTCCTTTGGAAGGCGTACAAAGGGCCGAAGCCAACTCGCAGAGGCCCCTTGGGAAATTTTAATGAAATGCGGCACCAACCGACGTTTATCGCAATATGCACTATGCAAGTGCACCCAAGGATAAACCCCGGTTGGTGTAGGACTATTGCAGGACATGGAAAAACAAAAAGTGGGACTATGGGTTTGGGTGGCTAAAGTGGACTGGTTACCAAGAACTATGGGTCCCTGCCTGATCAATAAATAATAACCTACGTGTATATAAATAAAACAAAGTCGGGTTAAGTTACACCGTTTATAACTCAAGAACGGCTGGACCGATTTTTATGATCTTTAATTTGTTGGATTTCTTTCCGCCCCGAATAGCAGAATAACTATAAAAACATGGGAGACATTCACGAAATAAAATATTATGAAGATTATTCATTTTCTCATACATTCGTTCTTATTGATTCTGAGGCGGAACGAAGTTTGTAATAGATTAGTAATAATATATGTATTAAAAAAAATATAAGGCATAAAAGTTTTTACAGTTTTGCTTAAATGTACCTAAATTAAAAATGATGATGTTTATTAATGTTTTATAAATATACACGGATAAATTGGCAGGGGGATACTATTTATTATTATAAACAGTATTTCTATCCAGATGAATAGAATAATGTTTATTATCGAGTAGATCACATATTACAGGGTCATAAGGCCTCCAAAACGACCACTTCATTCGACACTAATACCGTCAACTAATTCGCATTACTTGCGCCTATCTGTCCCATTGATGCCAGTAGATAATCCACTTAGTCACGTCGACGCTCGAGGGATAGGTGGCCTGGTTTTGGCAAAGATGGCGATGAATATGGAATCTGAGCTGAGAAGCTAAAGTCCCCAGTGGCTAAGAGTGTTAGGGTTTGGATTCATGTGCAAAGCAGTAGAAAACCAAAGTTTTATTTTGATTTTATTTAATTTATCTTATAAGAGAGCAGTGGTGGCCTAGTGGTAACGACCCCGACGGTCGCGGGCTCGGACCCAGACAGGCGCTTTACTTTGTGTAATTTATTTCATCACCACTGCTCTCGCAAAACGGTGAAGGAAAACATCGTGAGGAAACCGGCATGTCTTAGGACCAAAAATTCAAAGACATGTGATATCTACCAACCCGCATTCGGCCAGCGTGGTGGATGATGGCCCATTTCATCTTACAGAGAGGTCCAGTAGTGAGAACGTTATATGATATACGAGTACATGCTCTAAGTACCGAGAAATACAATATCGATATATATCAATTTTGATTTCCTATGGGAAGATTCCCAATTGAAATCACAATCCCTTAACCCCTTTATCAAAAAACGTTATCAATTCCTGCAATAGGTAAACGGAAACCGCGAACTGCCATCCAACGCTGCACTTCAAAGGAAATCATTTCATGTCACGTACCACAAGAAGCGGTATCCCGCCAAGAACTCATTCATATTAATCTGCCAAGTACTTAACTTCGCCGTCGTGTCGCCGCGGCTCTTGCCGTCGCAGGTTAGTCCGTTTGCCGTCTGCGCGATGAATCGTAAAGTGGACGAAAGACGAGTGAGTACTCGTGGCTCCACGATCTTTTTTTCGCCAACGTTTCACCCTGAGCACGCGATTTTTTCGGGGGATACGTGGGCGAATAAGGTCGCAGAGCTTTAAATATGCGTAGGTAGGTAATAAAGAAAAGAAACAAAGTAAATATGTTTATTTTCGGTAAGCATGACGCAGAGAAAGAACACATACACAAAAAAATAACAAGTTGAGGGAAAATATGCGGCATTTAGGTAGGGCACATCCCTGTGGAGAAACATTTAGTCTCCCCGGGGATGTTCCCTAACAGGAATTTCACTGAGGTTTTAAGAGGTTTAACGGTGCCCAAATTCCATGTGCAGATGGTGACTACCGGAGTGGTTTTAGTAAGGTAAAAATCCCACACTCTCCGGTCTTATCCCTAAAGCCCGGGCGCATTTTGAAGGTGTAACCTCTACACATAAAAAAGGTACCTAATTGTTCTTTTGCTGCCACTTTGGAGTAAAAATACACAAATGCATACTTTTTGTGCGTTCGAATGTAAGGCTTATGATAACACTGCAAGGCATACTCTTGCTTACTGCATTTAAGGGCTAATTTCACCATTGAAACTGAACGCTATCAGGACTTCTAAACCGTGTTCAAAACCTGTCAGTAGGTATGACTATTCCATAGCAAAAATGACAATGACAGCACTTGAACGCGGTTTAGATTTGCTGATCGCGTTCAGTTTCAATGTTAAAATTGGCCCTTAGTATGTTATCCTTAAGTCTTATTTTTCGTCGTATTGATGATTCCCTTTTATTCAATGTGATAAGAAGATTGGCCAGCTAGACTGTGCGTTACCGAGTGCCAGCTGTTACCAGGGTGCACCGGACATTTATTATGATCTGCACCCTAATTGCGTATACTATTCTCAATTTGAATCATTTTGAAGCTTATTGCTAATCCATTGCTTCAAATGTTCGAAAAATGTGTTTGCTCAGGAACGTAAATAACGCAATGAATGTTGTTGAACTATCAAAATTAAACCCATTGCTACTGATAGTGTGTTACGCAATTGCACTGCTGGACGGCGCGCGGCCTCCGCGAGCGGCGGCGTCCCTTTTCTCATGCACCCCTTCCTCTTTGGGATAGTATTCTACGTTCTCCAAACCGTCTTATATCTTTGCAGCAGGTTTTTCTTAGAACTTCAGTACTTGGTTTACACTCAACTCAGCTGGAGTAGTTAGTTGGAAAACTTATTTCTCTTCATTACTTTGAGCGGTTTCTGCACATTTTACAGTGTGCCGTACAGAATAGTGATGTGAACACTGAGCTAGTTGGTACCTTATTTATTTATTTTATTTTACTATTTATGTACACACATATATAAACAGACAAGAAAGAACAGAACAGAAAAATTATTCACATTATTCATTCCTTCATTATTACTGAATAGAAAAATATTTTTGAAAGGCTTATAGTTTTTGACGTTATAACGTCTTATAAATCGATGAACGCTTGAAATAGTAATCTATGTTCTCCAAACAGTCTTATATCTTTGCAGCAGGTTTTTCTTAGAACTTCAGTACTTGGTTTACAGCATCAAGAATGCGAACTGGTTTATGTCTACTCTAAGCCTGAAAAGCAGTCATTGTACTCATCATTACACAACTTTTACTATGGGACCAACTACAAAATTGCGAAAAAAAAACAGCCGCGCCATACATTCTGTAGTATAAGCGTACCTAAAGCTTGTAGATCATCATCATCTGCCTGCCTTTTTCCAACTATGTTGGGGTCGGCTTCCAGTCTAACCAGATGCAGCCGAAGACCAGTATTTACATGGAGCGACTGCCTATCTGACCTGTTGACCTGTTGTTGTTGACCTGTTGTGTACAACCCAGTTACTGGGTAATATGATACTCCTTTGTAAGACTAGCTGTCAGATTTGGGCTTCTGACGACCCGTAACGAATGTCAAAGATCCACGAATGACAGCCGAGACCAACGGCTTAACGTGCTTTCCGAGACACGAAGGGGTCTCGGTATGTAAAGATGGTCACCCATCCACAGACCAACCGCGGCAAGCGTAGCTTAACCTGATCGATCGATCTGTGCGGCTGTTATTATTTAGCCACGGGCCCTTACGGGACGTCAAGCTTGCAGATATGGACAGAAATACCACCGTATTAATTCATTTATTTTATTTATTAAAATTAAAACGGTTTAAAACCAATTACAGTAATTAAATACAAAAAGACACACACAAAAGAAACATAAAAGATTAAATATAATATCATCAAGTAAGAAAAAATAAAGTTAACAAAAAAAAAGTTAACAACAGTAAACTTCAAATTATTAAATGCTTTATTATAAAAAATCTCATTTTACTCCATTCTATTCTACTGGCAAAGTTCAAAACAAAATAACAACTTTCTAATTACTTAGTAGCGCATTTATCCTAGCTACCTTTAGGAATTAAACGTTCCGTTCCGACCTATAACTTTTTATAGCGGTACAGAAAAAATCTGTCTAACTGTAGGGACTTCTAAATAATTTTCCCTTGACTTCGAACATCTGTTAGTTACGGTTGATACAAGTAATACGCTGAAGCGAGTTTAAGAAATAAAGGGTAATCATAATCACACTAATATTATAAAGGCGAAAGTTTGTGTGTGTACGAGTATGTATGTGTCTGTGTGTATGTTTATATGTTTGTTACTTCTTCACGCTCAAACGGCTGGACCAATTTTGATAAAATTTTGTATGGAGGTAGCTGACACCCTGGATTAACATATAATCTACATTTTATTCCAATATTCCCACGGGATCGAAACTTACGCGAGTGAAACCGCGGCGTGCAGCTAGTTAAATTATAAACAAAGACAGATGACGAATGATGAGTTGCGGGTCGTGGGTTTGAACCCAGGCAGACGCTTTACTATGTGTAAATAACGTTCGTAACGAAATCATCGTTAGGAAACTGGCATGTCCTAGAACCAAAAACTCGAAGACATGTGACATCTACCATCCCGCACTGGGCCCGCATGGTATAGATTACGGCCCACTCCCTCTCACAGAGAAGAGGCCTGTGTCCCAGCAGTGGGAACATTATAGGCTGATTATTATAATCTTTCAACCCGTTTCCCGCTCCCAACTTAACCCACCAATCAACTTTGAACGATAGCGGGTTACTAGGTCCCCCGGGCTGTGTGTCGTTTACCTGCAGCTCCCTGGTCATTTAGACCCCATGTTCCTTTTCCCGGGGTGAAATACGGTTAACCGTATCGTCTTTGACATCGGGACGCGGGACGGTCGGAATGTTTTTCGCCCTGTTTACTCGCTTTTCTCGTAATTACGGGTATTAGAATGTTTCAAAGGAAAAAGTTAAGTGTGTGATTTCGACTTTTTTCGCGAGTGGCGAAAGTGCAATTTTGGGTTGAAGGGGGTGAAATGTGATTTTAGGCTTTTGAATATTTTGTGAGTGCCGAGTGGTAATAGGATTTTTACTTTGTGTTATGTTGAAAGATTTTTTTAAGGCGGCGCCGACCACACAGTGGCGCCCTCATCGTTTGTTTGGTTATTTCTTTTATTTTAAAATGACTCTGATTTAAAGACGAGATAATTATGAGTTATTTCAAATTTCCATAGAAAACTTATTTTGCTCTTAACTCGTCTTTAAACCAGTGAATAAAAAAATAAGGAATAAAAAATTTTGGGAACCTAGATATCCTGTAATCCAATCGGAATAAATACACACTACATTAAGAATAATTATGTTTGGTTTACAAATTATTTTGGTATTACGTTTGTATGAACTACGCATGCTCCGCCAGCCCCGTAAACAACTTCTAAAAGAAAGTGAGTTTTGAAACGAATATTGGTGACCACAATACCTAGTTCTGAGTATATTGAATAAACTCTCATCGTAATTCACGTGAAGAAGGGACGTCTTCGTCTTCAAGGGAATAGGTACTATCTATTCCAGACAAACAAGACATTTCAGTTTAGGTTCCTAAACTGCATCGCTTGAACTGCTCTATGGACGTCATGGTAGCAAACAAGTACAAAAGTAAATGAATGAAACCTTAACTTGCGACTCAGTTTGGGACAATCGCTTTCAGCAGATGGCACGGCCTAAACTGAATCGTTAAACTGACGTCATGGTACGAATTAGAAGAACAGTTCAGTTTAGGTCCTAAAATGGAACGCGTTAAGAGCTTGTGGTAGGCCTCCTGGTCTTAAATAGCTACTTGAAATTCAAGACGGTCCAAATTACTTTTAGGATAAACGCGAAAAATTCTGGTCCATCTCCTTCAAACCACCGCACCGGCGAAACGGTGGCTGTAGAATATTTAATTTTGACTTCTTGAATTCTCTACACTTTTTTCCAAGGGTTCAGTTGAAAAGCAACCTTAGATTACGTCGACAATCAAAAGGTTAATTGACCCGCTCATTACGAGATGTTTATCAAAAAATTAAGTTCAATTAAAAACACTTCTTTGAAAAAAATACGAGACTATAATTTTCTACGCGCCATTTTTCCGTCGATTCTATTTAAGGCGAACGTGTCAGGGTTACCTACCTGCGAAATTCAAATTTTCTTACGTTTATTTACAATTTGCAAGTCAGTATCAGATTGTGTGTTGATCTAAATATAGCCGTAACAAATATTCAACTTCAAGCACATAAATGTACAGAGGCGGACTTAATGCCATAGGCATTTTCTACCAGTCATCCTTTGGGTGATGCAGAGACAAACAGTGATAGGTGCAATCATGAACATTGAGGAATAAATATTTTAAATATAAAGATACACATAAACCTATTAAAACTATGAATATAATATATATTTAACTAATTAATATAAATATACATAAATACATGAATATACTTTACCCTATTGAATGACTTTCATGAAATCCTGTCATTTGAGGCCAATTCTAATTCAAGGAGTTATATTGCTGATACTAATGATTATAATTCTGTAAAGCCATATTTTTTACAGTCGCGAATAATATTATTTTATTTAACATAAGTAACCTGAAACTGACCTGCAAATTGCAAAAGAAGTAAGTAAATTTGATTTTCTCGGAATACCTTATCGCATCGCCCTTAAATAAAAATGTCTACGTTGACAAGGGTTTATTGAGAGCAAAATTGTATTTCAAAGACCTGGGTTTATTGGAAAATGATGTATCAAATGTCTATCAAGGAATGTAATCAAGAAATTATGTAAAATTGAGCCCACTTTGATTTTTCGAGGTCTGAGAGCATATTTATTGGGTTGCCAGAGGCGTTTTGTGTGAGCCCCGACGAGACTAAAAATATTCAAATTTAATAAATTGGAAGCCGACGTCCTAAAAACTGGTCTAAAATGGATTAGACCTAGGGGTAGAGAGAAGACTTATTGACACTAAAACCTTTTTTCATAGGTTAACCCTAGCACGAACACGTGACGTAATCGTAACGTCAATTCGAAAGATTTTTATAATCGAAATACTAAAATCTATTTAGCATTTTAGCTTAAATTTTGGCGACAAGCACAATGAGTAACACCCATAGATATGCATATCGGAAGAGTCAAGTTTTTCTTCTAACACATTGACAAACACTGTTTTACAAAAACCATACATACACAATCACCCAATACATCTAATTCTATCATAACATTATGCGCCATGTTATTGCTAATTAGTATTAATTCCTTAGACTAAGTAGAGGATACTTAGGCTGGCCGCATTAGAGTTTTTTTTCTCGCCCGCGCTACACACATCTACCTACCTGTAAAATGTTCATCAGTAAAGTATCCAGCGCCAATCGGCCTCCTGTCCCGACATTTATAAAGTCACATCATCATCTGCCTAGCCTTTTCCCAACTAAGTTGGGGTTGGCTTCCAGTCTAACCGGATGCAGCTGAGTACCAGTGTTTTACATGGAGCGACTGCCTATCTGACCTCCACAACCCAGTTACTGGGTAATACGAAACCCCTTGGTAAGACTGGTTGTCAGACTTTCGGTCTTCTGACGACCCGTAACGACTGTCAAAGATCTACGAATGACAGCCGGGACCAACGGCTTAACGTGCTTTCCGAGGCACGGAGGGGTCTCGGTATGTAAAGATGGTCACCCATCCACGGACCAAACGCGGCAAGCGTAGCTTACCCTGATTGATCGACCCGTGCGGCTGTTATTACTTACGTACAGTAGGCTCCAAAAGTCCATAGGCAAAGTCACAATGCAATAGCTTGACGTTTAGTTTGACTTACGACCTTCTTTTAATGAGTAATTAGACACACACACTCGCATATTACTCGAATATAGTTCCGTGTCATGTTCGTCTTGTTCACATAGTTCATAAAACTTTATGATTATACCCACAGAAATCTAAATAAATAAAACATAAGGTAGACAGATGCTTAACTCATTCACCGCTAGTCCCCGACTAAATAGAATGTTGTTGCTTCTTGGTTGGTGGATAATTTGATATGTGAAGTGTGTTTAATCTATTAGCGTTGTTGTAGTTCATTTTGAAATGCAAGCAAATTTAAATATCGAGATGATAGCTGCTGATATTATCGCGCTGCGTAAATATGGACTTATTATTATATCACAAATATTTGATGAAACCGGACTGACTGTGAGTATTATGATTTCATTATTTTATGGAACATTTATCTAATTAAAGTATAAATGATGATCCTTGTAGTTATTTTTTTAAACGTTTTATATTTACCTACCATAAGCCCTAAATAGAAAAAAAATATATATTTCCTAAAGTTTATTTATTTACTTTTGGAATGATGAATATAATATTAAGCATAATATTATAATATATAATCATTTTGTAACATTTCTATTTTCAAAATAATTTTGTTTCAAAATAGTAATAATATTTTATAATTTTGCTAGTAGCTTAACAGTATTCCTTTTTTGTTTTAGAGAAATTACCTACTGTGAGTCGGAGGGTCAAAAGATATAAGGAAGAGGGTAGCCTTGCCAGTCGAAAGCGAAGTGGAAGGCCCAGCTGGTCAGTGAATATGAAACAATTGGTTTCCGAGATATTTTGCCGAATTATTCAACAAGTGTTTACGAAGCGTTCGCAGTGCAAACGAAAACCAGCTCAAAAACATAATATTTGATTGGAAATAATAAACAAGAACATTTATACAAAGTATTAAGTTATAAATTGATTTTAGTAATATTAAAATAAAATTGTGTCATATCCGTATTAATAAGGATTATTTTGAGGTTTAGTTTCAATCTTCTTTTCATAATGAAAATGAATACTTAAGCTATAACCGCAATAAGTCCTAATAAATATGACTGTTTATAACGAATAAACATTTTGAAATCACTTAAGCATAAAACATTTTTATTTTTAACCCCATATAACATAAGCATAACAATATAATAATAAAAACATAAAAATTATTACATTGTTATTCTCTTTTATTATCTCTATTGAATAACAAAAAAAAAAAAACGAAAAAGATAATTGTTGAAAAGAAAAATAATAGTCTCATCTCGAGATTGGAACCCAGACTTTCACGTTTGCTAAACCATTAGGTTACGTTACCAGCTATCTATACTTGCTATGATGAAGTGAATTTGAGCAGTAGTATGAACCCACCAAGGTTATGTGTAATTACGTAGTACCGTGTGCGTAAAAGCGACGATATGTTTTGTTTCGTTCGACGCTAGGACAGTAGAAAGATATTTATACTGTGACGCTCACGCTAGCCAATGCGTGTTCGACTTACACACACAGATGTGGCCTGCGGCGCGAGGCGGCCGGTACTATGACAGCAATTTGAACTTTAATATGCTTATGCAAAATTGATGCCTTACTGTACATATAAAGTCACAAAACCTAGTAAATATTATGTACCAACCAAGAATGTTCTATCTTTTGAATTAAGGTATACTTCGTGCGTTCCTGCTACGGCTACCTATGTCAGAGCAACTGTTCTGTGTAGGTAAACAATCACTTTTTGTCAAAGGTTTTGTGCAAAAAGCTATGGGATAAGAGCCTTTTTCACTTGGGACAGCCTCCGAAGCTCCGAAAAGATCGGGCATCTTAATCCTGTTAGGGGATCGCATGACAAAAACATAACAGGAACGGAACCTATAAAAGCAGATGACCGTGACTGCTTTTGCATCGGAAACTTCAACCCAAGTACCTTGGATCGATTTATTATGATATTATGATGTATGTTGACTTCAAAGAGCATGGCAGTTGAGAGTAAGTCATACTCACTTAAATGTCTTACTGATGGTAGCGCGTGTGTTGGATCATTCGGTTCCCCACAAAAAGGTTGAGCTGGATGGTGCTGATCCACGCGTCATGTTCGTGAACTGAGTTGAGTGATACTGGTCATCTCTTTACTGCCAGGGCTTATTCTTAATTTTATATTTTGAATTGTTTCTTCATTTTATTTTTTTATATTGTTTCACATATAGAAGCAACAAGAATAATGTACCCAGAATTTTGTACAGGATCAGGTTAAGCTACGCTTGCCGCAGTTGGTCCGTGGATGGGTGACCATCTTTACATACCAAGACCCTCCGTGGTTCGGAAAGCACGTTAAGCCGTTGGTCCCGGCTGTCATTCATAGATCTTTGACAGTCGTTACGGGTCGTCAGAAGCCCGAGAGTCTACACAAGTCTTACCAAGGGGTATCGTATGTATTACCCAGTAACTGGGTTGTGGAGGTCAATTAGGCAGTCGCTCCATGTACAGGTACTCACTACTCAGCTGCATCCGGTTAGACTGGAAGCCGACCCCAACGTAGTTAGGAAAAGACTAGGCAGATTGATTGGTTCCATAATATTCCTCACTGGGGAGAGAAACATTCGAGGGGCTTTGAAATTTTCATGCGAATGAAATAGCCGGAAATATCTAGTTAATTTATATTTATAGTATGAATACCCCTAATATTATTACACTTGACTCCTTCAATTAAATTGAATAGAGGTTTACCACAGCAGTTCAATGGGGTCAGTTAAGTTGAATTTCAGTCCCGTGACCCAACGATCGCCAATCAACACGGGATAATGCTTCTAAACAATGATTAAGTCCTATTATCAATATGAATAGTTTAGTTTTATAGGGTCACTAGCAACGCCCCGCGGTTTCACCCGCATAACCCGCTTACGTTTTTTTCTACCGCATACATCAAAACCTGCTGAAGAAAACGGATATCTAAAAGCCCACAACTGCCCGCAAAACACTGTAGCTTGTAGTTGTCTGTCATTGACGATGGTAGAATCCATAAAATATCTCGGTGTATTCGTCGACGAGAAACTGGACTGGACCACTCATTTGGAGTCATTGACTTCTCGCACCAGAAGACTTATCTTCATATTTAAAAACCTAAGGTTTTCAGCGGATAAAGATACTCTCCGAATGGTTTACTTGGCCTTGTGTCAATCAATTCTGACATACTGTATCCCTGTGTGGGGAGGAACTCATAAAACTGAGCTATTAAAGCTTGAAAGAGCTCAAAGGGCGGTGCTAAAAGTAATCCACTGTAAACCGCGTGACTACCCTACATATATGTTATATGCAGAATGCAATGTCCTAACTGTCAGGAAATTGTACATCATAAGATCCATCCTCCGCAAGCACTCTATGATCTCGTTCAATAAGCAGCTAGTCAGGCAGCGGCGTCGTGGCTTTCCTTTATGTCCAACAGTCTCCTGTAGGACTGCCTTCGCAAGACGACAGTTCAATGGCCTAAGTGCTAGGCTTTATAATAAAGCCCACAAAAATTGAATATCTACGCCTTGACTAAGTACGAGGTAAAACACAAGCTTAATTCCTGGCTACAGACGTTAACATATAGTGATACCGAGAAGCTTTTAACTACTATACAGTAAAGTGAGATAGGCTTCCACCCACACTATACACTATGGGCTTACGCACACCCACCCCTCACACACATATACTCTACCAAACACACATACACACTAACACACACACGCGCATTGTTATTCTTATTTTTGTCCTTAAATATAAGATAAGTACTTTGTTCGCCCACTGCACGTACCAATTAAATTGTAACCGCCACTAAGACCCATTATAAAAGGACACTCTTTCCTAAGATACAGACAGGTTTTTCTGCCTAGTTTAGGAAAAGGGAGTCCTATGACCCCTGTTATTGTTGTACTGGTTTTTTTTTCTATATAACATTTAGTTTATAAGACAACTCTGTATGCCATGTACAAACTACTTATAAATAAAAATTATTATTATTATTTCCTTTATTTCATTATTTACATATAAATTATATTTTTAAATATTAGCATATAAAATATAGAAAAACATTTAAAAATATAAAAAAAATAGTAGCCCACCGGTATCGGGAACAGGGTCCAAGCTACCGGCGGTCAGGGCTCCAGAGAGAGGAACCTCCGGACAATGCGGGCCGTGTCCAGAAGTACCGCTTTCTGAATCAAGCCCTTGATCCAGCTGCCCAACGAGAGCCTCCTTAGGTGTTGGTCGAGACTCTTGGCTATTAACCCATTGGCAGTCACGACTATCGGCACAATGATCGCTGAGTCCACATCCCACATGTCGACAACCTCGCGAGCCAAGTCAAGATACTTGATTTGTTTATCTTTTTCGGCTTTCACGAGGTTCTCGTCATGTGGGACGGTTATGTCAACAATCATTGCACGCCGCTCTGATCGATCCACCATCACTATATCAGGCTTATTGGCAATAATAGTCCTGTCAGTGATGATGGATCGATCCCAGTACAACGTGATATTACCATTTTCGAGAACTGGGTCGGGCACATACCTGTAGTACGGCACCTCCAATTCCACAAGGCTGTATTTCAAAGCAAGTTGCTGATGAATTATCCTGGCTACAAGGTTGTGTCTATGCAAGTACTCTCCATTAGCTAGACGAGAACACCCGGAGATGATATGTCTGATTGATTCCCCCGGCCGGTGGCATGCCCGACAGATGTCAACCGTGCCGTCTTTCACTTATTATTATTATTTCCTTTATTTCATTATTTACATATAAATTATATTTTTAAATATTAGAATATAAAAAATAATATATAAAAACATTTAAAAATATAAAAAATAGTAGCCCACCGGTATCGGGAACAGGGTCCAAGCTACCGGCGGTCAGGGCTCCAGAGAGAGGAACCTCCGGACAATGCGGGCCGTGTCCAGAAGTACCGCTTTCTGAATCAAGCCCTTGATCCAGCTGCCCAACGAGAGCCTCCTTAGGTGTTGGTCGAGACTCTTGGCTATTAACCCATTGGCAGTCACGACTATCGGCACAATGATCGCTGAGTCCACATCCCACATGTCGACAACCTCACGAGCCAAGTCAAGATACTTGATTTGTTTATCTTTTTCGGCTTTCACGAGGTTCTCGTCATGTGGGACGGTTATGTCAACAATCATTGCACGCCGCTCTGATCGATCCACCACCACTATATCAGGCTTATTGGCAACAATAGTCCTGTCAGTGATGATGGATCGATCCCAGTACAACGTGATATTACCATTTTCGAGAACTGGGTCGGGCACATACCTGTAGTACGGCACCTCCGATTCCACAAGGCTGTATTTCAAAGCAAGTTGCTGATGAATTATCCTGGCTACAAGGTTGTGTCTATGCAAGTACTCTCCATTAGCTAGACGGGAACACCCGGAGATGATATGTCTGATTGATTCCCCCGGCCGGTGGCATGCCCGACAGATGTCAACCGTGCCGTCTTTCACAATAAATCTCCGGTAATTGTTCGTCATCATAACTTCGTCCATAATTGCACAAACAAAACCTTCGGTTTCTCCAAAGAGGTCACCGAAACGCAGCCAGGCTACGGACGCTAGTAAATCTACATCGGGTCCATGAAGGGCCCGGAAAAAGCGTCCGTGAAGCTCCTTACTCTGCCATACCTCCATGCGATCATTAGTGTCAAGCACTACTGGTTTGCGCCAGTTCTCTTTAGCCAAGGAGAGCGGGGTGAGGCCCTTGTCCACCATGACTACATCTCGATGCATCCCCACGTCGGTTTCTAGGAAATATTCCGAAATATAATAATAATATATATATTATATTAAAATATAATATATATATTATTATTATTATTATTATAAGTTTCCCGCGGGAAAAACTATCCTATGTCCTTTCCCGGGACTCAAACTATCTCTATATCAAATTTCATCTAAATATAGGTTCAGCGGTTTAAGTGTGAAGAGGTAACAGACAGACAGACAGACACTTTCGCATTTATAATATTAGTAGGTATGGATTGGTCCTCCAAGATCGGCAAGATCAGCGAGGTTGCCTAACACAGTAACAGTAGCAATAGCTTTCATTTTGACAGTTCAACAACATGCCTTGCGTTATTTACGTTGTCGAACAGACAAAGTTTTCGAACACATGAAGCAATAGATTAGCAATATCCTTCAAAATCATTCAGATTGTAATTGAAAGTGTGTTGTGCAATTAGAGTTCAGGAAAAGAGGCGCAAAAGAGAAGTATGGCGTAAAATTCGAAGCAGGCGAGGGAGAAAATTTAAATTCGGGGATTTAAAAAAGATAAGTCCTGGTTTGAATAAAATTGTTCCCGGAAATTGAAGACTAAATGCTACCAAAGGCTTAGGTGCGTCAAGCGGACGGGTAGCAAAGTCTTTTTGTTTTACTTAAAAAACAAACTGCGGTCGCCAATTTGATATTTGCCTACCAAAAGTCGGAGTTATTCCGGTTTGATCCAGACGGGACCCCTGCTAGTTCTTCTTCTGTTTTGATCTCTGTCTTATCCACTATAAACTTTCTCATTCCAGTCTGATCCAGGTCGTGATTATTGCTACCTCCTTTTTGAACCCTTTCCATCATGGCGATTTAATTTGAGACCGTAACCTATTTTGCCTCAAAAACATATTTTATTTCACATAAACCTACATGGGCACTTATGAAACGTCAGAAGCCAGGTGCACGATTCTAATTGGTCGTTTCCTATGGAGAAAAGCCAGCAAGAACAAGCTTTCAATTAATTTTCTGTCTAGCTTTTTCACCGTTATGTTGGGATTGTGTTCCAGTATTTTACATGGAGCGATAGCCTATCTGACCTCCACAATTTAGTTGTTGGGTAACACAATGGTAAGAGACCGAGACTGAAGAAACTGGTTGTCAGACTTTCGGGCTTCCGACTACCCGTAACAACTACCAAAGATTTACAAATGACAGCCGGCGGGAACATCGGCTTAACGTGCTTTGAGAAGCTCAGAGGGGTGTCGACATTTATTTATTTAATACTTCAAGCACATAAATGTACAGAGGCGGACTTAATGCCATAGGCATTTTCTACCAGTCAACCTGTGGGTGATGCAGAGATAAACAGTAGAAAGTGCAATCATGAAAATTGATGAATAAATATTTTAAATATAAAGATACGCATAAATCTATTAAAACTATATAAATATAATATATACCTCCTCCCTCCTCCTCAAGTCGTACTCCTCATTACTGAGGGTCGTGATCCTCCCTTGAAAACATCTTTTCCCTAACGATGTTTCGACTTTCGCCATCTCTGTCTATCCTTGGCCAAGTGAAGCGCATCATGAAATTTCGTGTCAAGAGAAGAGCTTATCTAGTCGAACCATCGCAAAGGGCTGCGACCTCTTGGTCGTTACCTTGCCGGTAACCATCAGTTGTTCGAGGTTATTGCCATCTTTTCTCGCTATATGGCCGAAAAATTCCAGAACTCTGCGGCGACAGGTCGTAGAGAGTCTGGTCTTTATTCTGAGCTCGCGTAGGATGGACTGATCGTTGGTGCGGAATGCAGTTCAGGGTATCTGGAGCAACTAATAATATATACCTAATTACATATAAATATAAGCACAAATAAATATACGATATCTAGTGGATAAAAACAGAAATTATTAAGTTTTCGAACCTTTTGCGTCGTCTTGATCCATCGCACATTAGTGGTATTAATACCTACTATAGCGGGAGCGCCCAGGTTCGCCCGACAAATTAAAATGTTCCTACTTACGTTTTTTGCAATTTGCAGTTCATTGTGACGTTTTATGTTGAACAAAATATGACAACTCATCATCATCTGCCTAGCCTTTTCCCAACTATGTTGGGGTCGGCTTCCAGTCTAACCGGATGCAGCTGAATACCAGTATTTTACATGGAGCGACTGCCGATCTGACCTCCACAGCCCAGTTACTGGGTAATACGATACCCCTTGGTAAGACTGGTTGTCAGACTTTCGGGCTTCTGACTACCCGTAACGACTGTCAAAGATCCACGAATGACAGTCGGGACCAACAGCTTAACGTGCTTTCCGAGGCACGGAGGGGTCTCAGTATGTAAAGATGGTCACCCATCCACAGACCAACCGCGGCAAGCGTAGCTTAACCTGATCGATCGACCTGTGCGGCTGTTATTATTTAGCCACGGACAAATATGACAACTATTTTATGAAAATACCAATCAATACGATTTTATATTATTAACTTAGAGGGTTGTGTTGATGACTTTAACGATTATAATTCAGTAAATACATACCTAATTGTCACGCTCGCGAATTATATTTTGTTCAATATACAACTTGACACTCATCCGCTAATTGCAAAAAACGTAACATTTGAATTTCGCGGGCTACCTAGCTAAATAAAAGTGAGCCCAAAAGTTGTTGTGCTTCATCAAAATTCGGCGCACCTTGCCCAGACCATAAACCACATACGAGTATTCCCCAAATTATACGCAACAAACCAACAAACAGCGTTCAAAGGCTTATAAATTTGAATTCCAAGAAATTCTCTTTACAATTGTTTACATGGGTTAACTGTTAACCTTTGACCGGAGACATTTTGTCCTCATAGCCTCCGGTCCTTTCACAACAAAATAATATAATTTACCTTATTTATCGGTCAATATTACCAGTGTGTGAGCCTAAGTAAATATAGAAAATGTGGTCAAGAGTATAAACATCATAGTGTGGGAGCTGAAACCACCCCCGGTTTCAACAGGTCTACCCTGTGTATTATGTGTCTTTGAAATGTTTTTGTAAATAATATAATTATTTAATGGCCATGTAAATCTTTGACCCCTGAGTTTGTTCGCCTCAGGGGTAGTCAGATAGGAAATGTCGACTCCATGTTGCTTATTTTTTTTATTATGACGCGTAAATGTGATTCTGTTATTCAATTTACAGAATAAACGTGTATATAACCTTCCTAAGGGTGCTTACATAAAGCAGCGGGTTTTCCGGTACAGGTGGCCTACCATGATCTAATTAAAAACGATTCAAAAACAAGATATTTCAGTTTAGGTTCCTAAACTGCATCGCTTGAGCTGCTCTATGGACGTCATGGTACCAAACAAGTATGAATGAAACTAAAACTTGCGACTTAGTTTGGGACAATCATTGTCAGTAGATGGCACGGCCTAAACAGAATCGTTAAACTGACGTCATGGTACGAATTAGAAGAACAGTTCAGTTTAGGTCCTAAAATGGATCGCGTTAAGAGCTTGTGGTAGGGCTCCTATACTTAGAGCAAACACAAGACCTCAGAAGTCACACTTGCGACCACTAGACCAACGGGGCAGTTAGGACGGGTGATGCCCTATCTCCCCAAGTTCCCCAAAATGATTTTTCATACATTCATTCCCAACGTCCCCAAAATATAAAATTAAATAATCTGTAAAGTTCACACTTGACCAATCCTCGAACTGATGTGTCCAAAAATTTTAGAATAAAACAAAATCACTAAGTACCTACTTAACCATATTTTGAAAGATACATTTTCTCTATGTACCCGTGTATAATTTGTGATTATGTGTTTTTAGATGTTTTCGAAATATGTCCAGGTTGTGTTTTGTGAATTAAGCTTAAATTGCAATGAAAATATTACCTTTTTTTACCCTATTGGTTCTCTCAAGTTTTATGGACAGAGCTTCTGCGACCACGACCAAGGCCAGCCTTATCGAGGTCCTTACAAATAAAAATCTAAGCCTAAACTGTTCGACGTTCTATGCATGCTGTGCACAATTTATGCCAGCATCAAAGGGAACACAATTGGGTACAAGCAAGGAATAGATACGACCGATGTTTGCTCATTTGCAACGATGAAGACTCGGCGTTAGTTCCGCCCGTGAATTTGGATCCGAGCCACTTTGTACGAATGTGTACAGACTAAACTTCAATTTAGTCTGAAACTATGTAATGTGTTCCACTTTCACGTACTCAGTTCAAGCGTTTTTGAGCTATTGCTAACGGTGCGCTTACAGAGGCAATTAAAATTGTGCAATTTCTATGTAAAATCATAGTAGGTATTGCCTCATTCTATTCGGTCGAAATCGCCAAGAATTGCGCAACGCATTTTCTGTAAGGGGCTTACAGGACCTAAACGCAAAAAAAGCAAGTTTTAGAAACAATAAAAGTATATGATAGACTACAGTAAAAAAAATCAAAAAAATATATGATATTCTTCAGGATAAATGCTAGGAAGATAGTGTGTTGAAAACATAATACAACTTATTTGATACGATAGAAAATAATCATGAAGATACCTCTAAAAACTTTTTTTTTACAACAAAATTCATACTACAGTCCGTCAAATCTAAGAAGTACCGTTTGACAGGTGTAAATATGTGTTATTTTGCTTTGTTTGAAAGTTTTCAATTACATTTAGATATTAAGAATTGTACATTTTTAGATACAATAATGAAATCTTTCTAAATTCATGGTTTTATGAAAAAGGTTATCGAAACTGATTGAAAAATATGAAACGTCAAACGGTACTTCTTAGATTTGACGGACTGTAATATAAATACAATCATTATGGTTTTTTGTCAGATTATTCAACAAGCAACATACTAAAACTATAGTGTTTTAGTTTTTTTGTCCAAACACTAGATTTTTCGAAAATCGATAATTGCTTCATATTTTGCAATAAATTACCAGCGTTGTGGCATCGCGCTTCTCTTTCTTTTCTATGCAGTCCGACAAAGACCGCGCTTTAGGTCATGTAGTCCTCTTAAGGATTCGGAAATAAAGTGAAACTTTTAAATCCCTGTTTCCAAATGTTATTTCCACTTAACAAAATATCAACGTTTTCCAGTTGGGTTCATGGAAAGCTCAGACCTCCGGTGTGTATGCGTCTCTCCACAGACAATAGCTCAACATCCTTCCTGCACCGCATGCCCTGTCGCCTGCACACGTGAGGACCTAATGGCTGCGTCAGCGAACGGTTTCCGCGTTGCTGAATGACCAAACAAATTAAAAAAAACCAGCCAAGTGATAGTCGGACTCGCACACGAAGGGTTCCATACCACCGTACATTTTTAACACTACATATTATATAAAAAAATCACGTTTGTTGTATGGGAGCCCCTCTTAAATATTTATTTTATTTTAATTTAATTATTTATTATTAAAGTAAAAATACAACTGAGTATTTTGTGAATATATTTGTTGTTATAGCAGCAACAGATATACATAATTTGTGAAAATTTCAACTATCTAGCTATCGCGGTTCTTGAGATACAGCCTGGTGACAGACAGACGGACGGACAGACAGCGAAGTCTTAGTAATAGGGTCCCGTTTTTACCCTTTGGGTACGGAACCCTAAAAACGATTTTATTTTTATTTTGTATTATTTTTGCCATCGGCACGCTAAGTTGATTTTGGAATGTCAAGTACTTACACTTCACATTCCAAAATCAACTTCTTACGATGGCAAAAATAACACATGTAGGTAAGTACTTATTGAAAAAGTCATCATCATTGCTGTAATTATCCTTTTTTTGTAGAATTTTAAAGTTAGTGAGTAGGTATTCTAAATACCTAGTCCTACACACATATTCGTTTGCATGAATGGAAACTAAATTATGAACGCAATTTAGTTATGATGAAGTAATCATGCATAATTACCCCCATACTAATAAACGTATTATATCAGATGAATAGTTACACACCGATTTCTCTCTTTCAGTCAAAAGTAATTTGACTTTCGAAAGAAGAAGCCAAAGCGTTGTGTAACTATACAGACGCTATACGGCGTTTATTAGTAAGGAAGGGGGGTCAGCCTATAATGTTCCCACTGCCGGGACACAGGCCTCCTCTCGGTGTGAGGGAGTGGGCTGTAATCCACCACGCGGGCCCAGTGCAGGTTGGCAGATGTCACATGTTTTCGAATTTTTGGATCATGGACATGCCGGTTTCCTCACGATGTTTTCCTTAACCGTTTTGTGAGCAGAGAGTGACGAAATTAAAATGCTTTACTTTTTCATAACCCAACTAATCACAGCATCTATCTACAGACAGCAAAACAATTTTTTTTGTAACTTATAAAAAGTAAGTACAGACTCCGGCACATCAAGCTACCCGAAACTGTAAAATTTTCCCAGTCAACTTTGAACCTTATGCTTTAGCGATAAAGTTGAAAATATATTAAAGATATTTGACAAATTGTAGTAGCTTGGCGTGCTGGCGTCTGTACTTACATTGTTTTATTACAGACCATTCATTATTTATGATTTTTTGTATATTTTAGGTTTGTTTGTTGAAAGTGAATCTGAATTCAATTACTGAACAGTATTCTTAATAAAGTACCTAATAAATAAATACATTACATGATAAATGATTTATTTCTGTAAGTAGATTTGTACAAACACTTTTACACGTCAATCATATTTTTTTTAAGCTAGATGAGGTCGGCGTTTCCTATCTGACTACTCTGAGAAGAAAGGCCGAAACAAACTCAGAGTTCACAGTCTCTTTTAAGTCCTGACAAAATCTTGGTCAGATCATGTGAAGAACATGTAGATTGGTGTCTGAAATGGTCTTTTGAGGAAAGAAACACACAGATTGAGCGGACTGCCCAGTCAGTGCACGCATTTGTCAAAAAACGTGCAGCTCAGAACTTGAGGATCTCAACGATTCGACGAACAATACCAAAAAAAGGACATTTGGGTAGGCCGCGTAAATTACTCAAACTGCCAGATCATGATTAAAACTAACTAAGAAGGAAAACAGAAAAAAGAAATGACCCACATAGTCCTCAAATTCACAATAATTAAATTAAATAATTGTTGTTTGTTTATCCTTTGGTAGTCCAAAATATAATTCAAAGGTTGAAATTCTAAGCCCTGTCGAAATAACAAAACAAAACCTGTTTAATCATTTATTATAATTTCAGAGCTTTTATTAAATTCATTTGAATATTATATGCTGAACTTGTCATAATATCTTGGTGGTAATAATCTAAGTGTTTTATTATTTTGGGATTGTCAGGTCATCATCTGCCTAGCCTTTGTTGGGGTCGGATTCCAGTCTAACCGGATGCAGCTGAATACCAGTATTTTACATGGATCTACCTGACCTCCACAACCCAATTACTGGGTAATTCGATGCCCCTTGGTAGGACTTTCGGGCTTGTGACGACCCGTAACGACTGTCAAAGATTCACAAATTTTTAATGACAGTTGGGACCTCGGTATGTAAAGATGGTCACCCATCCATAGACCGCGGCAAGCGTAGCTTAACCTGATCGATCGACCCGGTGGCTGTAATTACTTAGCTACGAGCCCCTCATTGACATTGTTGGTTAATTAAAACAAACAGTTAATAAAATTTAACAGGATTTTAATAAAGTTTTGTCTTTTATGCTGACTGTACAAAATACATTTTAGCAAAGATTAGAAACATACCAATGTACTTACTAATTTATTTTTTTAATGTTTTTTACTTAAGTAACATGTTTATGAACTAACTCATTTCAAGAATTTTAAATACTCGCCACTCTACTTTTAAAATTAAGAAAAAAAATATTTGTACTTGTTTGTTCTTAAAAAGAACTCAAATTGAATTAAAAATCCTGTCATTTGAAAAAAAAAAACTGAGAATTACAATATGTACTACCTGATTAGTACAAAAAGTATAATTCAAAAACATCAAAATATCAATATTTACTAAACAATAGTAAATTTAAATAACTTTACCGAGGAACTCAGAATTCCCATTCATAATTCTTGCAATTTTCCCCTGCTTATTTCTCGGTATGCCATGCTTCACAAGAATATGCCGTCTCACCGTCTCAGTCTTAGTATAAGTCACGCTGCAGATACTGCACGCAAACATATACATCCTCTTATGAACATTATTACAGTGCGCAAGCATGTCACCATGCCGATGGAACTTTCTAGGGCAGTGTGTACATTTATACTGTTTTTCCATATGACAGACTAAATGATTCCTCCATATAGCTCTTCGGCGGAATGTCAAACCACATTTGTCACATGTAAATGGTCTCTCACCAGTGTGTAGCCTTAAATGTTCTATTAAGTCAAGTTTTCTGGGAGCTTTATAATGACAATGATCACATTTTAGGTATGGACCAACTCCGTGACGAGCTATTTGATGCATATGCATTTCTGCGAGCACCGGAAAGCCTTTTCCACATTGGTCGCAGATAAATTTGCAGTTGTTGTGCCGTTGCATATGATGGTCGTATGTTAAACGGTTAGCAAGGACTTTTTGGCATATCTTACATATAAGGTTGCGTTCTTCGACTGGTACTCGTCGATATCTGTGTTCCCTTTTTAGTTTACTGTTAGCATGTTGTAGTTTAATAAATTTTGTGTCGGATTGAATAAAAGCTTGAATGGTTTCTAAAATGTAATCCGCTTTGTTTGAGTATTCATCTTTTAGTCCCTTTGAGTTACTTTTAAAATCTTCCTCTATGAAATCATCAAAATCATACATTCTATCACCCAAATCAATATCTGTGTCAATGTTTTTTTCAACGGTTGGCTTTTGGTCAATTTTTTGTATGAGCTGTACTGTCTTCTTCACAGGGTTTTTGTGCTTACTGTTTCGTCCAGAAGGTTTTGACTTAATTTTTGGTGGGAAATACTGGTTGAACATCACATATTCACACACAATCTCTTCTAAATCACGATCTGAAGTGTCACAGTTAACATTTTTATTTATGAGTTGTTTCAACTGTTCGTCCGTCGATTCACACTTTGATTTGAAGTAAATTGTTTGTTTTAATAAATGAACACACTTTCGGCACACCATAGTCGGCAGTTTATCGTCCTTTTGCAACAAAATATCGGTTACTATTGTTATTGCTTTGCCATAACAACTAAGGCCGTCGTCACTTGAACTATCAAATAAACTAAACATTTTAACACCATTGTTCCGAGTCAAGCAGACCCGGCATATAGTTTTGTACATATTTTCGTAACAATTCATTATTTAACGAGGCAATTTTCACGATAATTCACTCCAATTTCGTTTTGTTTTGACACAGACTGACACTTTTGACTATGACCACTATGACATTGACAAGTTTAAAGAGCCAGTTCAGCCAGTGTCAAAGTTGGTGTTTGCGTTTCGTTTCACATAATTTGTACTATATCAAATAGTTTGACGAGTTATGCGAACATAAAATGTAGGAAACAGCTGATTTTAATTCGCGACCGATTTCGTTCATTTTTTGTATTGGTATCGAAATTGGTATAGAAAAGGCGATAAAAAATATCTAGCATTCAATATTTTATAAAAACAAGGAACTGCTATCAGCCGAGATAGGTACCTAGTGCTTAAAATTTACCACTTTACCACTACTAGAAACTAAACTGATCCATGCTATCACTATTGAGTTTCTACTTCCTGAATACAGCCATAAAATCCTTTACAACATACATACATAAACTTACGCCTTCTCCTCAAGAGGGTAGTAGAAACCACAGAACGTCACCTGCTACGATCCTTACATACTCCTATTGCCTCGTTTACTTTCATACATCTGAGGGGCAATTCTCGTAATTTTAAGAACGTTCACAGTCTGATCTCAATCTGTCAAAAATACTTCAAATTTCCCTATATTTTCGACAAGTTTTTGACATTGATTGTCATATCTATGATTGTCACTGAGATGAGATTGCGACTAGATTTTGAACGTTTTTATTTACGGGAATTGGCCTTCTGATCACACACGCACGCCCTTTGCGAGTACTAGGCACCTGATCTTTCTGAAGAACATCACCAATAAGGTCACTAATTTAATGTCCTTCTAAGGCGTCCCCTCCGTTTCCACTCACATCTGCCTTGTAAATACCTTTTGTTAGCCGGCTTTTATTCATCCTCTCAACATGACCAAACCATCTAAGCATTCTCTTTTCAGTCCCTTACAAATTAACACATAATAGATTTGCGAAACACAGTCGTAAAATTCCACTACGTTTGTATTTTATTTGTGGCCCAAAATAAGTCTTAATAGTGTTTACATTAAAGCGTTCCGCGGGTGGCAATAGAATACTTCAAACCGTGGCCTCGAAGGTGGCGAGGCCAACAAATAGCAATTGAATTTTGGCCTTTGAAATGTTTATAGGATGTGAATCCGTGGTAAGATGAAATGGAGGGTTTAAATCTTTACTCGTACTCGTATGTTGTGTATTTTAAGGGTTTCTTAATTGAACTTAAGGAAATTGAACTAGAAACCCACTAACTACCTGATAATTAATTGTAGACAATTATTTGTCTGTCAGTCCGTCCATCCATATGTTACACCCTTGTACAGTGTTTATATTAAAAGTTCAAATGTCTACTGTAAACCACCATAATGGCGTGGAGGGAATAGCTATCTTTCATAAACCTATTAATCTAAACCAAAAATCCCTCGTTTAAACCAAAATTGTCTCACTAAAAACCGCTAGGCCACAAAATGTATTTACATTATGTGGCCCGGCTACCTGAACGTATTTTATAGAACAAATTACACTAACCATTAGTTACAATTTGTGGCCTCACCGCGACTTTCGAGGCCACGGCCTGGCCTAATAGCGATGTATGTACGATAAACGCTCTCTGTGCGATAAAATGCCACGGCGCCATATCATTCTAGCTAGTGTGAATGAGTTTTACTTTTACTCTGGGAAAAATACTGAGAAGATTTTCCGTGGTAGATAAAGTTTTAAGCATGTTACGGACCGCTGAAGATGGATAGTGCAAGTTATATCGGAACTATAAAAAAAACCGGTCGTTCGCGAGTCGGCCTCGAGCACCGAGGGCGCAGTACAAATTTTAAGGTAGGTATGGAAATAGAATATCACAGAAAAAAAAATTATGGAAATAGTTTATCACGGGAAAAAAATGTGATGAAGTAGGTAACTACAAATTTACGGATTTCTGATTTTTCCTTTACCTACTTGCGCTACATGACATTGCTTCTTGCCATTCGTATAGCTCGTCAAAATCTAGGGAACAGCTGATTTTTTTTTCGCGATTTCAGCTTTGGTCCCATAGTAAAAGTTGTTTGTTATCATGAGTACCTACAATCACGTGTTTATTTTATTTATTTATTTTATTTTATATCAAAATAATCGGATAACAGAGATCCGTAGTGTTAGTAAAGTACCTTATACCTAGAGTTAGTATGTATGGTATGGTAAGTTTAGGTATCGGTCACTAATTACCAGTCACCCTATATATATTTTCAGTACTTTTGAAGTTAAGTTTATTATCCATCTAGAATTTTTTTTGCCAGACCTAGTACAAAATTATACAGTTTTTGGCGAGCAAAACCACTAACATTTTTTAAAGAAAAGAAAATAATGGAAAAGATGGACCGAAATAGTCAGAAATCACTAACACGCAAGCTTGCTGAAATACACATTAGGTACTATTTTCTGGCCGCCATTATAAATAAAAGCTACAAATCTAGAGGCACACAAACACTTGATCTCTAACCTTGAGCAAGGCCGAAAATCCGGGTAAAACTTACCTTAATGCCATTCGACCACTAGACCCGTGTTACGATAAGAATTCAATGAGACTTGAATATAGATCTATATAGGTACTTGAATATTCTCTTTGGGTTTTTCCATCAGGAATTTCTCAGAAATTCGGTGTCTGGATTTCTGCCCGGTTGATGGCAATAGGCTCGCCCCCTATTACATGGGACTTAAACATAACTGGCAAAATGGCGATAAGGCCGCCCATTATATATTAAATTTTGTAGTGTGAAATGTTTTTTTTTAATAAATAATATGTGGGTGTACACTGTACTATAACCTTTGCTTAACTCTTTGGGGATTATGCTCTACTTAAATATGGTCCTGCACAGTAACAGCTGGAAGTCATGAGGAGAGGCATTTGCTCAGTAGTGGGATGATAGAAACTGACACTGACAGTGACTGGCAGAATATACGCCTTTGTGGAGTTTCTAGATATTAATAAGATAGTTGTATTTTACTAGCTTCTGCCCGCGACTTCATCCGCGAGAAATTTCTTGTAACCACGACCCACCCCGACGCATCGCATCGCCTGCCCGCGCTATTACTTCGTTTTCGCTTAGCATTCTTTCTGACTTTTTTCCTTTTGCTCGGCTTCTTAGGGTCGCAGGGTGATGATAATAGTCTATAGCCTTTCTCAAGAATTGGGCTATCAAATACAAAAAAAAAAAAAATCCGACTGGTAGCTCGAGAGATTAGCGCGTTCAAACAAACAAACTCTTTAGCTTTATTATTAGTATATAAGATAGATAAAGATTAATGAAATAAAATAGCATAGTCTCTTTATCAATCGTATAAAATTTAATCACATTTAATAACGCGTAGACCCCAGATTACATTAGGTGGGAATAAACTTGTCTAGTCATTTTAGGCTTTTTTGTCTGAATAAAAAAGGAATGGATGAATACTTTAAAAAAATATGTGCAGTTAGAACTGTGATAATCAAACGAAGTACAAATACAATTTGATGATAATTAATTGTATTATTCACAGAAATCATTTTAGTTATCCCTGAATAGATACTTAACTATGCAAAGTTCGTGGAATAGTACCGATAGACGAATTAAAATCGTTCCTTTTAAATTGAATTCAGTACGAGATCACCATTTTATCGGCTTACAGCACATCAATTTATTTCATTTCAACAACAATCCTTTGAAATAACGAACTTTTTCAAAATCCGGATAAACCACATTTTTATCCGGCCTCTCTAGTGTTCAACGACCCCTACATATGTTTGTTTGCTAGGTCTCCTCGTTATTTTGATTTACACTGACAATACAGAATATGACTGTGTTCGCGATTTTTTTTTCTGTAGTTTTCGCTCACTTTCTGAGCCTGAGGGCCGGAATAATAATGAAATTCATTCTAGTTCGCGAAAAAATATACGGATATTTTTTGTAAGTTTAACGCGTGTATCATAAGTTTTTCTCGTAGTTTTTGCTTCACATAATACGAACACAGTACGAAGGATTCTTTTTCGTGATAGTTTTTTGGGGTTTATAAGAAGTAAAATTACTTGTGGAGAAGTTTGTTCGTGGTACTACCATAGTATATTTTTCTTTCAGGAATAGTGTTTCTGTTTGAAAAGTGTGGCTTTGTGGGTGCCGGTGAATTTACAGGTACTTACAGTGCGAAAATCCTAGTGGCTAACAAAGATCAAATTCGCAAAACACGTATTCGTTCTTATGAAACGTACAGGTGTCAAGAACGCATTCTCTCGTCGGCCAAACTGTAGGTACAGACGCCAGCACATCAAGCTACCCGAAACTGTCAAATTTTCCCAATCAACTTTGAACCTTATGCTTTAGCGATAAAGTTGAAAATCTATTAAAGAAATTTGACAGATCGTAGTAGCTTGATGTGCTGGCGTCTGTACCTTAAATTATTGTAGTAATACCAAAAATGAAATACAACTCCCAGTGGGCCCGCGTAGACGACCCATTCCCTCTCTCTGAGTGGCCTGTGTCCCGCGCAGGCCAGCAGTGGGAACGTTATAGGTTGATTATGCTTATGCTAATGAAAAACACAAGAAGACTTTCACAGTTATTTAATAATAATATTATGATCTAAAAACTAAGCTGCAGAAATTAATACTAGCACTGATATTTTACCAGCTTCTCGCATATTTTTTAATTGTCCGCTAATACAAATCACAACTATCATTCCCTGACTGCACAAATGTTTTTTAGTACCAAAATTTTATATATTTTTTTCTACATAACACTCAATACATAATGTTTAAAAAGAAAACGTTTTTGCTGTTTAATCAATCTGCCGAGCCTTATCCCAACTATGTTAGGGTCGGCTTCCTGTTGTAAAATGCTTGTATTCAGCTGCATCCGGTAACTAGGTTGTGAACCACATACACTGGTTGTGTGTTTCCATAACCCAGTTACTGGGTAATACGATACCCATTGGAAAGACTGGCTGGGTCTGGTTGAGTTTTGGCGTCTGACTACCCGTGTTAGAAAGATAAGACAGTTAACAGATGTAGAAACCGCACGTTTGGTCTATTTTAGTTACTTCCACAGTATTATGTCATATGGTATTTTACTATGGGGTCGGGCTGCTGACATTGAATCCATTTTTATTTTACAAAAGAGAGCTGTCAGAGCCATTTACAATCTACGTCGCCGCGAATCTCTTAGGGAACTATTTAAAAAGGTTAATATCATGACGGTACCTTGCCAATTCATTTATGAAAATATTATGTACGTTAGAAAAAATCAACATCTTTTTAATAAAATAAGTGATAGACATAATTTTAATACTAGAAATAAAGATAAATTAGATCAACCTTTTTTCAGATTATCTAAAGTACAGACATCTTTTATGGGGTACTGTGTTAAATGCTACAACAAAATACCTTGTGACATATTGCAATTAAATGAAAGAAAATTTAAAACTCATATTAAAAGTACACTTTGTAAACAAGGATATTACAAATTAGAAGATTACATCCAAGATAAGAATGCTTGGAAACATGCTGGTCCTGCTCCATAGGACAATCTAGAGTCTAGACAAAATCATACTGGTCGCTAATTTAATTTATATATATTTTTATGACATTAGTTTTACTTTTTGTGGCTACAGTAACTCACACACTTGTTAAAATTATATAAAAATAATCTACTTTAACAATAGTTGTAAATATGTGAGCACCATGTATCTATCACATAATTGATTTACCTGTCATTGCTTTATTTTTAATTATTTTTACCTTTTGTTGGCAGACTAATTTTTATTCTAGATGCATCGTCTTCACATATAATTATATAATTAATGTACCTATACAGAACTTGTAAAACATTTTAAAAGAGTAACGGTGGAGTTTCTTGCCCATTCTTCTCCATACGAAAACTACCTTTTGGAATGGGCGACTAGAATCAATTGTTTTTACTATAATTTTTGACGTTCAAAAGTGCCTTTACTGTGCCTAATTGAAATAAATGATTTGACTTTGACTTTGACTTTGACTTAACGCCTGTCAATGATCTACGAATACTTAACAGTATTTTTGCTGTTCAATTATCATCATTTTAGCTGAAAGACGCCCACTGCTGGACATAGGCGTCCCCCAAGCACCGCCTATTTGACTGGTTTCTTGCTTCTTGCATCCAGCGGATTCGAGAATTGCCGTTCAATATTACGAACAAATTAATAAACTGCAGAAACGCCACACACACACTTTCACAGCTCCGCGATCCACTAATATTTTACCTACGCATTGTACATACCAGCACAGCACATCAAGCTGTCAAATTTCTTTAGTAATAGATTTGCAACTTTATTGCTAAAGTATAAGGTACATATTGTTGATTTTAGGTTTCTGTCATTGGACCTCAAACATTAACAGCTAAACAAAGCCCAAATACCATTAACGAACCGCCGTATGATAAACTTACTTTTCTTGCTGTTATGTTACAAGTGGAGACAATCCTATTCTATTAATCTATGGTAACCGGGAATCTACTAAGAATTTGGCAATGGAAAAACCCAATGACACTTTACTCGACCTGAGGATTGATCCCTAATACTCACGTTCAGAAACAGTTCTTGACGCTACTTAACCAACGGGGCAGTTTCCTAGTACCTGGATCAAAATCAATCTGCCTAGCCTTTTCCCAACTTTGTCTGGGATCGGCTTCCAGTCTAACTGCATGCAGCTGAATACCAGTAATTTACATGGAGCGACTGCCTATCTGACCCCCACAATCTAGTTAACACGATGCTCCTACGTAAGACTGGTTGTCAGAATTTTGGGTTTCTGACTACCCACAACGACTGTCGAAGAAGAGACAAAGACAAACAGCTGTCAGACTATTGGTACAGTTCGTTCACAGTTATTGAACCTTATTGTGACGAGAATAAAGATCACAGTGATTTTGACTGACGTTTCAATGCAAGCAACTCAATGGCAACCCTATTGCAACAAGAATAAAGATTACTGTGATTTGGACAGTGATGTAAAGTCTGAGATAAAATAACTGTTAAAGGATTGCACCCACAACAACCCGCACTGGGCCTGCCTGGTCGATTTCGGCCCACTTCCTCTCACAGAAACGAGGCCTATATCCCAGCAGTGGGGGTATAAGGCTGCCTCTCCATTGACGCGGAGCGAGGCTGCGGAACGGAGAAACGGAGAAATATTAACCAATAGGATTTGCATAAAATCTCAATGTCATTTTCTATTGGTTAATATTTTTCCATTTCTCCGCTCCGCAGCATCGCTCCGCATCAATGGACAGGCAGCCTTGTAGACTGATTATGCTTAAGATACACCCAATAGTAGATAAGGGTATCTAATATTGGGTATTTTTTTTTGCTTGAAAACGTTTTTTGATGTTCATCTCTTTTCCTAATGTAAAAAGAAAAATAACTCTAGCAAAAGAAATAAAATATTACCTACTTTATTAAAATCACATAAAGGTCCACTCACTACGCCACCCGGTTAAACACATCCGGATTGCGGGTAATATCGAATATTATATTCCGGTACGAACGTATGTGAACCGGTTTTGGGTGTAAGTAATTGGAAATCCTGCCCGGGCAGGTATTTCCGTGTATTGTGTATCGGCGATGCGTGAACGGGGATATCCGGGTATTTCTATCATTTATCCGGGTACTTAAATGTTTAGAGGATTTTGATGTATTTTTCTTAGGGCTGATTTTTCCAATGCCAGATAATTTTATCGGAGGAATAATTTTGAATTTTTTACAGTTCTACAGTGGCAGTGGGCTGGACATATCTGTTGAAGGACCGATGGCTGGTGGAGCAGACGAGTCTTGGAGTGGAGACCGCGTATCGGCAAGCGTAGTGTTGGACGTCCCCCAGCTTGATGGACGGACGACCTAAAGAGGGTGGCTGGGGTAGACTGGATGCGGAAGGCGGAGGACAGGGTGCTGTGGCGCAGTCTGGGAGAAGCCTATGCAAAGAAGTGGACTGCGATAGGCTGAGTTGGTTGATTGAGAGTTCTTCCATACAAAAAGTGTCAGACGTCAATGTTATTCCACAAATAAAAAATATCTATCTGTCGATTGAAAAATCAGCCCTTAATTTGTTGACGCTTTTTGGAGAGTGGTAGAAAATGTTTTTATGGGTTAGAAGATATTGAGTTTGGTATGATTTATAATAGCGTTTGAGAAGGAAACACTCATGTGATACTCATTCGTGTTTTAATACCCCTTATTATTCAATAGTTGCATAAACACGTACGAGATAAAGTTATATTTACTTAGGTAATATTATTAAGTACAAACACTTATTTAGATAGGTAAGTAAGGGGCTTGTGGCTAAGTAATTTCAGCCGCACGGGTCGATCGATCAGGTTAAGCTACGCTTGCCGCGGTTGGTCCGTGGATGGATGACCATCTTTACATACCAAGACCCCTCCGTGCCTCGGAAAGCACGTTAAGCCGTTGGTCCCGGCTGTCATTCGTGGATCTTTGACAGTCGTTAAGGTGTCGTCAGAAGCCCGAAAATCTGACAACCAGTCTTACCAAGGGGTATCGTATTACCCAGTAACTGGGTTGTGGAGGTCAGATAGGCAGTCGCTCCATGTAAAATACTGATATTCAGCTGTATCCGGTTAGACTGGAAGCCGACCCCAACATAGTTGGGAAAAGGCTAGGCAGATAATGATGACTTATTTAGATAGGTACCAACCTACACCAAAACCTATACATTGTATAAATATATTAAAAGTTAACAGGTATACGTATTAATCAAATCAGCACCCTAATTGCGTAACACACTATCAATCGTTTTCATTTTGAAGCAAATTGCTAATCCATTGCTTCATAAGTTAGAAAAATTTGTCTGCTCAACACGCAAATAACGCAATGAATGTTGTTGAACTGTCAAAATGAAACCGATTACGATTGATAATGTGTTACGCAATTGCCCCGCTGCTCAGTTTTTGAAATCTGTCAAATCGGGGCAGTAATTCTTTATATATGACACAATGAAAGAAACTGCGAGGGGATCAGACCGGAATAAATCGCGAAATCAACGCGAGACTGGAGGGATTAGCTAAATAATTGACGTGGATTCGACGTGCTTTCGGTAAGGAATCGTTAACTGGTCATAGTGAATGAACAGACTATGAATCACAATCTGAATCATGTTGAAGGATATTTCCTAATCCATCGCTTATTATGTTCGAAAAATTTGTCAGGTCAGCAACCCGATTGATACTGTTATCCCCTTACTAATAAACTTATTATATCAGATGAACAGTTACACACCGATTTCTCTCTTTCAGCCGTCAGTAAATTTGACTTTCGAAAGAAGAAGACAAAGCGTTGTGTAACTATACAGACTCTATACAACGTTTATTAGTAAGAGGATTACCCCGTCGACAAGCCACGTGGCCACCACTCATGTTAAAACGTGACTTTTTCCCTTAAATATCTCAAGCACACTAAAATACCTAATATTATTAAGTTGGTATCTACATTTTACCAAAATCATGGATGCTCTATTTTCAAACCCAATCACGTGCGAATCGTCCTTTTGAAGACGTTAAGCCAAAATGGCAGCCGAATATCAAAGCCGTTTCTTAGGATTAACAATAAGATGTATTTATGTGTAAGTATTACATTTTTGTCTGTGGATTAGAAAAAAGATTTAGAATATTCTTGGCATATTATCGGGATTTTATGCTGATAAAAATATGTGTAGGTCTGAATCTTCTTTCACTGCCGTAAGGCTTAAATACACTTGCGTGCAAAAAAATCGACCCACCCCATGCTCTTCGATTTGAAACAATATAATTCAACAAGTTTTACTAACAATAACCTAATATATTGTATATTAAAATCTTCCTAAAAGTATGTAGATTACGTTAGTGAAAGAATTATCAAAACAGATTCATTAGTTTTTGAGAAAATCTCGAACTTATAAATATGGGGGTTGAATAAAGAAGCTCCATTTTTTTTAAGTCCGTTAATAAAGTCAAGTTCAATTTTGATTAAACAAACAGAAATACACAAAATTTTACATTTGTCAATTTCATTGACAAAAAAAGTCACACACTTTTTCCGAGCAAAAGTGAGTAATGAGGACATCTGAAGAATCAAGTCGATCTTGTCAAGGATATTTCTTTGAACAAAATATAGTGTATGTTCAAATAAACTGTACCTTACCTACCTTCACACAGTATAAAATAATAAATTATATTCATTACGATTTTTGAGATATCGTGTCTCAAATGGAGAGCATGGGGTGGGCCAATTTTTTTGCACGCAAGTGTATTAGCCAGTCGATAGTGGGGCTGACTGTACAGCGGGGTAATTACGTATCACACTTAACAAAATTAACTTAGTTCAAGCTATAAACATGAAGCGTTGTTATTGGTTGGTTTCACACACATCCCTCGCTACGCATCCTCGCTCATCTCTAGTGGAAAGGCAACCTAAGTGTCCCGTGGGAATATCGGGATAAAAACTATCCTATGTCCTTTCCCGGGACTCAAACTATCTCTATACCAAATTGCATCTAAATCGGTTCAGCGGTTTAAGCGTGACGAGATAACAGACAGACACACTTTCGCATTTATACCTAATATTAGTACTCGTATGGATATAGATAGAAAGATAGATATGTAGGTACCCACACAAATAATCCTGCGCACCCTGCACCCTAATTGCATAACACACTATTCATCACAATCTGAATCCTTTTGACGGATATTGCTAATCCATTGCTGCATATATTCGAAAAATGTATCTGCTCAACAGCGTAAATAACGCAATGAATGTTGTTGAATTGTCAATATGAAAGTCATTGCTACTATTACTGCACGTGTTAAACAAAGACCTAGCTGAAGCCGTGCAAAAAAAAGAAGTACAACCGAATTATAATATTTATAATGAATAAAGATCTAAAGGAGTTTGTATTATTTTAACGGACTTTAGTTAGAGGTTTCTGTTAATTAATATACACTGAAATTGTACCTGCACAGAGAGACCTTTCGTTCTGAGACACACGGGTGTTAAGATTGGGTAACGGATTTTCTGCATGGAAATTATCTATACAACGTGTTTTTTTTAAATCCCATAACTCTAGGGGGTCATTGTACTTATCATTATGAAAAACTTTTACTATGGGACCAAACCTAAAATCGCGAAAAAAAATCAGCTGTGCCCACATTTATGTTCGCATAACTCGTCAAAATTTAGGGAACAGCTGATTATTTTTTCGCGATTTTTGGTTTGATCTCGTAGTAAAAGTTATTCATAATGATGAGTACAATGACCCCCTAGAGTTATGGGATATAAAAAAAAACACGTTGTATACAAAATTCAAAGTCCTGACTGACTGATATATCAACGCAAAGCCTAAACCGCTGGTCCTAGAGACATGAAATTTGGAGGTCGTGTTGTTTGTGAACAGTAGGTATACACAAAGAAAGGGTTTTTTGAAATTCCACCCCTAAGAGGGTGAATGGGGTGAGGGTGAAATTTCACGCGGACGAATTCGCGGTCAGAAGCTAGTATTATTACAAAATCTAATGCTCTCTATACTAACCCCCAATGAATCCCATAAGAATGTCTCAAGGTGAACAGAGGGTAACAGAATCCCTTGACAGTATAATCCCATTTAATATACTAAAGGGTTTGCCTCAAATATAACGCGTAGGTATGAGAAATACTTAATAGTTTGTATAAGAAACACTGCCCGGCGTTTCTGGCTTCTTATCTTATGGTTTTATGTAAAAAGGGGTCGAGTTATGTGTATGGGGTAGAATAGTGTATTGGGTCAAGTAGTGGAAGGGTTGAATATGTTTTACTTGGGCATAGTGCAGAGCTTTTAGTAGGCTTTCGTCAATATACAGACGCCAGTACATCAAGCTACCCGAAACTGTCAAATTTTCCCAATCAACTTTGAACTTTGAACGGTAATATTTTCTCATGGTTTGTCTTATTTATTTTTAGTAAGTATATTCGTGTATTTATGTATATTTATTTATGCTTATATTTATATGTAATTAGGTATATATTATATTCATAGTTTTTATAAGTTTATGCGTATCTTTATATTTAAAATATTTATTCCTCAATGTTCATGATTGCACCTACCACTGTTTGTCTCTGCATCACCCAAAGGTTGACTGGTAGAAAATGCCTATGGCATTAAGTCCGCCTCTGTACATTTTTGTGCTTGAAATATTAAATAAATAAATAACCTTATACTCTAGCAATAAAGTTGAAAATCTATTTAAAAAAATTGAATTATTGTAGTAGCTTGATGTGCTGAAGTCTGTTCATATTGTTTGTTAGGTACGGATAAGTAGGTTTAAAGACGATGGTTGATGAGACGAGATAGGATGGAAGCATCATCATCTGCCTAGCCTTTTTCCAACTTTGATAGGGTCAGTCTCCCAGTCTAACCACCACCAGTATTTTACATGGAGCGACTGGCCAGTTACTGGGTAATACGATACCCCTTGCTAAGACTTGTTGTCAGACTTTTCGGCTTCCGACAACCCGTAACGACTGTCAAAGATACACGAATGACAGCCGGGACCAACGGCTTAACGTGCTTTCAGAGGCACGGAGGGGTCTTGTTATACTAAGATGGCCACCCATTCTCATTCTAACCGCGGCAAAGCGTAGCTTAAACTGATCGATCGACCCGTGCGGCTGTTATTACTTAGCCACAAGCCCCTCGTCAAGTCGTCGTCGAGACAGGATGTCAAATTCTGTAAATTGAAAACTGTGTTGCAAATTGCGATACTTGCACAAAGTATTCACGATCAGAAGTACTGCAGTGGTTTAGGTTTTAAGTGATATTCTGATATTAGGATGTAGGTTTTCCAAAGTTTTAATATTACTGGTAGTCATAGTAGAGCAATTGAGGAGCGTTTTTTCAAAACGATACATCGTAATATGACTTTTTTTTCAGTAACGTGATTTATTTAATTATAAGGGTTTCTATAAAGTATATTAAATGAAATTGCTTATTAATGTATTAATTAGTTTAATGAGATACATTTTACTTACACAATAAAAAAAGGAACACATAAACATACCAACAAAATAACATCAAAAACATCGAGTTTTTTCAACTTTGATACATCTACTGTTGATGTCACGTTTTGATAAAAACCCTATACATTTAGTTCGAATTTGCTGCACGGATACGGGATTTCACCTTTATAATATTAGTGGATTATATAACGGGTTCTTCATCGTCATACTTTCGTCGTACATTCTCATCTTCGGCAGCTGAACCCTGGAGAACATCTGCATAAAATGCCTGAGCATAAGGATCATCAGATATATCACAGAATTTTAGTAAAATTTCAACATCTGCTTTCTTTTTTGAAGAAACCATGTTGGTTTTAGGCAACTGAGCACAGTCGAATCGTAAAAAAGATTTGACGTTTTTCTTCTTAACATCAACGATCACTGGCGCAGCAGAATAAACTTCCTGAACACTAATTTCAATATTTTTTAAAGCGCGGGATCCAAATACAGTATAATGTAGTATTCGGGTTTGGCTTATTTTAAATGGAAGTTTTGCCTTTATCATATCTTTGGCCTTAGCTTTCATGTCATAACTAAACCAATCTTTACCCCATTCGTTGACGTGGCCATGTTTATTTAGAATGGAATAGTATTCATTTGGCGATACAATAACTTCACGTCGGCGGTAATCCTTTTCAACCCTTCCAAACACCTTATCAGGAGGCATAAAACTATGGCCTCGAAAGGGGAAAAAGTGGGACAGCTTACAAAAAACTTTACTAGCCATGAAATTTGCCAGCATTTTTTTTCATTTCATAATGAAGTTTTTCAGTTCAAGTTTCATATTCTTCTTTCCTTCCATAAGGCATTTTTCTTCCATCTTTTTCAAATAATGTTGAAGTGCCGACACTTTCTCATTAGCACCCCGCCCACTTTGATTTTCTAACCAAGCATAAAACTCAATATCGTCTTTGTTTTGTTTCAACAGCGTTTGATGTATCGTTTTGATGTATCGTTTTGAAAAAATTCGATCGATGTAGATGTATCACTTTCAAAAAACTATTGCACTTCGCTGTACTTTTAGAATGGTTTATATATCGTTTACAGAAAATTCGTAAAAACCATCGTGTAGCCCTATAGAGATTGAGTACGAAACGACAAAAAAAACAATTTTGAGATTTTGATTGATGTATTGCTTTGTGAAAACGCTCCTCAATTAGCAGTGGTGGCCAAGTGGTAACGGCCGCGACTTACGGGTCATAGGTTCGAATCCAGATAGGCGCTTTACTTTGTGTAAATTATTTCATCACCACTGCTCTCAAAACGGTGAAGGAAAACATCGTGAGGAAACCGGCATGTCCTAGAACCAAAAATTCGAAGACATGTGACAGCTACCAACCCGCACTGAGCCCGCGTGGTGGATTACGGCCCACTCCCTCTCATTGAGAGGAGGCCAGTGTCCCAGCAGTGGGAACATTATAGGTATGGGTGAGCAATTTGTATACATGCACGCCGGTTTCGAATAAAGAAAAAAAAGAAAGAAAAAGTATTTATTGCGACTCGTACAGGAAGATCCCAAAATAAACTAAACACAGTAAAAAATAAAAAAAACCAAGTAAAAGTAAAAAAAGTAAAGTGAAAGTAAGCAAGTAAGGGTCAGTTCACACCGCGACGCAACGCGGCGCGCAGTTTTCAAGATAGCAATACAATTATAGACCTTATCTACTACACAAAAAGGTACACAATTCAGTGAGACGGTGTCTACTACGTCGAGTTAGGCCGCGCGGCCCACCTCTTATATACTCGTAGTATATATATACTTTTTATCCCGATATTGCCACGGAGTCGAGACTTATACGGGTAAAACCCCGGCGCGCAGCTAGTTTCTTTATAAAGACGTAAATAACTAAACCAATCTGAATATATTGTGTAGTGTCACCTTCACTAAACCTAGTCCCTAAGTCTATAATGATTCAAGACTTTAAGTCTCTCTAGTCCCTTGGGCTTCAAAGTAAAGGTGGTTATTTAGCGTTAGTCAGCGTATTGAGCGCCGTCAAACGCAGTGTGGTCGCACCATTAGGTACAAAGTTTCAAGTTCAACTGGCCGCTTTCTAGTAGGGAGGTGAAAGACAAATTAGATTCCAGAATTTTCTTTGACTTGTTCCGGAATTTTAAGGCATCATCATTTATCCAGTCTTACCAAAGGCTATCGTATTACCAAGTAACTGGTTTATGGAGGTCAGATAGGCAGACGCTCCATGTAAAATACTGGTATTCAGCTGCATCCGGTTAGACTGGAAGCCGATTCCAACAAATTCGGGAAAAGGCTAGGCAGATGATGTAATCTGGAGCTTTAGCAGGCCATATTCTTTTGGATTTAAAGACAGGAGTAGTAAGTTGTTAGAGTAAGTATTTCAATTGTAATAGTGTAGATACATACAGCTAACATAATATTATGACGAATAATGTAATTACTTTTCATACCAAATATTGTATACAATTAAGTATTTTCTACCTGCACAAACAGCTGTGCTGCTGGGGAGTTTGTTCCGCCATTTCTTCTTCCCAGCGAAAGCACTAGGACGTGGTGAAGGGCGGGCGTTTTGGGGGACTGTATTTTGTAATATTGACGTTCGAAAAGTGCTGATTCTCAGCCTAGTTTGAATAAATGACTTTTGATTGTATTCAATATTTTGAATTTATGATTACATGTGAGAACAATGTGAAAAAATACGTACACATTACAAGCGTCCAGAGTACAGCAAATATTAACAAAACAAAAAATCCAAAAACAGCTAAGTGATGACCAGCCCCCACTGACGGCGCCCGTTCACGAACCCTAACTTCACCACAATTTCGTACCGTACTCTGTCCGTGCCGTATGCGTTAACAGTCTAATCGTTTTGTGAATATTCGCTGAACACATGCGGTCAAACCCATATAAGTTTAGAATGATCAGCCGGATAGCTTTTATGTTCCCCAATTTATTAACATCATCATCTGCCTAGCCTCTTCCCAACTATGTTGGGGTCGGCTTCCAGTCTAACCGGATGCAGCTGAATACCAGTACTTTACATGGAGCGACTGCCTATCTGACCTCCACAACTCAGTTACTGGGTAATACGATACCCCTTGGTAAGACTGGTTGTCAGACTTTCGGACTTCTGACTACCCGTAACGACTGTCAAAGATACACGAATGACAGCCGGGACCAACGGCTTAACGTGCTTTCCGAGGCACGGAGGGGTCTCAGTATGTAAAGATGGTCACCCATCCACAGATTAACCGCGGCAAGCGTAGCTTAACCTGATCGATCGACCTGTGCGGCTGTTATTATTTAGCAACGGACCCCTCACCCCAATTTATTAACATTACCATCAAAACTACGTCTCCGTTGTTCCACACCGGGACTCATAACTACATCACTACCGCAGTCCCGTGACGAAACCAGAGCAGTTCAATGGAGCTCTAGGGACGGTAGAGTTACGGTCTGGATTGGTCTGATTTAATATGCTAACATGATCGTGTTAATAAACTTGTAATATTTTAAGTTAGTTTAGAGTTGCTGGCTGGGAGTGGTTTATTAAGTGTCGAGTTTCGAAGACGGGATTTGTGGGTAGACTTGAGGTCAAAGTGTGGTGTGGTGTGAGAGAATGGACTACGTGTTCCAGTCAGTTGATATTTTTGGGCGAAATATACAGTGGTCTCCAAAAGTTAGTGGACATTTTTCCACATCAGCTGTGATGCCAGATATAACATTATGATCCATACTTCCTGTGCACGACAGCAAGAGAAACCCGAGCGGCGCCGCCGCAAATACTTAATTATAAGAAACAATGTACCTAATGTCTGATTATCTAATACCTGATTATCTAATACTTAATTATAAGTTCATGTAAGAATAGATGTTTTCGTTGCGACGGTCAAATCCTGAATGGTATCGGAATGGTCGCGCACGTTGGTTATATTTATAGATTTTGAGTTAAGGGAAAACACGTCGCACCATGGACCCTGACTGTCGCACGCAGACACGACGTATGTCAAAGGTCGTGCAATAACTGTGCTGTACATAATTAGAATAAAGTAGATTTGTAAGTAATGTAAATGTACGAAAATTAATAAAAAAGGGGCGGGGACTCAGATAGCCAATCACGCGCCATGACGAGCTTGGACGCGAGTTTGCCGCTCGTAAAATCGTGCAAACACAATGGTCCACTGGCCAGACTAATTTGCCATTAGTATAAAAGGGGTTGCACTAGCCAGTGGACCAACCAGTCAAGTTAAAGTCAGTTAAGACGTGACTATGCCCATTTGTCAGTAGGTCAGTCAGAACAACCAGTCAAGTTAAAGTTAGCCAAGACGTGACTATGCCCGTTTGTCAGTAGTCCAGTCAGAACCAGTAAAGTTAAAGTCAGTTAAGACGTGACTATGCCCATTTGTCAGTAGTCCAGTCAATCAGTAGAATCAGTAAACCAGTAAAGTTAAAGTCAGTCAGGACGTGACTATGCCCATAAATCAGTAGTCTAGTTAAACAGTTAAAACCATACAGTCCACTCGCTGCACATTCTGGTCCTTCGAGAGCCGAATCTTCAAGATCCAGCAGGATGGTGGTGACTCGCAGCTGTAGCGGAGACTCCAAGAGAGAGAAGGCCCAGCAAGAGCCGTCAGCGACCGCAGAACCGGGTGCCAGCAAGCCGGCACCAGAGACCGGCACGAGCGTGGTCGCTGAAACGGACAGAGGCAGCGGATCTACGGAGACTACCAGCATCGACATCACGCAGACTATGACTACGACAGAAGACACGCGTAGCACCAAGGCTACTGGTTCATATGGTACGCTCAAGCCTGGCGACACCAGGTCACGTCGCTCTACAGCATCAAAGAAAAAGCGCCTCGCGGAGCTCGAGGCTAGAGAGCGGCTGGCTGAAATGAAAGTGAAGCAAGCGCAGGCAGAGCGAGAGCTGCAAGAGATACACCTGCAGCGCGTCAAAGCCGAAGCTGACTCGAGTGAGGAAGACGATGACATGGTGGACGACGACCTCGCCTCCGTAAGGATTGGAACGTGGCTAGCGCGACCGGCGCCGCCACCCGGAGGTGAGACTCGACCGCCGCCACACGACGTCAGCGGCGGGAGGACCGGCAGGGATGCAGCGAAGGACACCGGCGCCACGACAGGCGCTCAACCGCTGTGTGACGACGGCTACGAAGAAAGTGTACGTAATCAAATGAGTGCGAAAATAAACGAGGGCAATATCGCGAATGGTAAAGTGTTACACGATAATATAGTGAGTGATAAAGTGATAGACGTGGGGACGCTCGCCGCGGCCCTAGCACAAGCCGCACGCAGTTCAAGAGAGCCCCCCAAGTACATCCAGCAGCTACCAATCTTCGATGGAAAACCCGGTGAGTGGATAGCTTTTAAGGCCGCGTATTGTGACTCAAAAATGTATTTTTCCTGTGTAGAAAATGTTGCTAGAGTTAGGATAAGCCTCAGAGGCGCCGCAAAGGAAGCTGTAGGTTGCCTATTGTTTAGCCAACATGACCCTCAGGTCATTTTAGACGCACTAGAAAGACGTTTCGGTAGGCCCGAGGCCTTGATTATAGCCGAGCTAGATAAAATAAAGTCATTACCTAAATTAAATGACAATCCTAGGGAGATTTGTATATTCGCCAGCCGTATAGCAAATACGGTGGGTACGGTAGAAGCATTAAAAAGAATACAGTATTTACATAGCCCCGAAATGTCGCGTTGTATAGTAGAAAAACTAACGCCGATACTAAAAAACAAATGGTACGATTATGCGGCGAATAGAAAGAATGAAGATATTCCTGAGCTAAAGCGCTTATCTATGTTTATGAATGACGAGGCAGATAAGTGTGGCGCGTATGCACAGCCAGAACAAGGCAATGACGACGCTAACGGTGTACGACAACGGCGCCGAGTAGAGCGTACGTTCAACGTAAATAAGGAAACGTCAAACGAGCAATGCCCAGCGTGCAAGCAATACGACCACAAATTACCAGACTGCTATAAATATAAACAGCTAGATATAGACGAACGATGGGAAATAGCAAAAAAATCCAACATGTGTTTTAGATGTCTACGAAACAAGCATAGAAGGTTTATGTGTAAAGCGCCTATTTGTGACATAAAAGAATGCAACATGAAACATCACAAACTATTGCATAAAGAGCGGAAAGTAGAGGCGACACACAACAATGTAGCGACGCCGGCGCCGACGCCCGTTATCACACACGAAGCCGTAACGTCAGCGCGGGAAACAGTATCAACAACATCGCCTCAGAATTGCCGCGCGTATTTGAAAATAGTACCTGTCACTTTGAGCGGACCACATACAAGTGTAGACACCTACGCTTTATTAGATGATGGGAGTACAGTCACCTTGATAGATGCATCAGTAGCAGATGTCCTAGGTGCGGATGGGCCAGCCGGACCTATGTGGATACAAGGCATAGGCACGGAAGTCAAGCATGAGCAAAGCCGTACCGTGAGCTTCCACATACAAGGCAAGCATCATAGCGAGCCACAGAAGATAGAGGCGGCGCGCACCGTAGATAGGCTTGAAATTATGACGCAAACTGTACATACCGAGGACATAAAATATTGTAAACATTTGAAGGACATTCATAACACCCTTGTTTATGAACACGCGCGGCCAATGATTTTAATAGGCCAAGATAACTGGCATTTATTGGTAGCCATAGAAACGCGGACAGGTGCTCGTGATCAACCGGTAGCATCGTACACTAAACTCGGATGGGTATTGCATGGATGTCAGTACTCTATAAATAAAGTTACATCTATATTTTGCGGCAACATTAAAATTAAAGAAAATCTGGAACCAATAGAAGAAAGCATGAGAAACTTTTTCAAATTAGAATCACTAAGCATAGAACCTAGGATACCTAGAGATAACCCGCAACAGAAAGCCTTAGACATCCTAGAACAGAAAAGTCGACGATTACCCGATGGCAGCTTCGAAACCGGACTATTGTCGAAACAAGAGGAATGGCCTCAAGACAAAAAGGTCATAGCCCCCACAAACACGGGCGAAGAACGTGTCAAATGTCATCAAATCAATAACGTAAAAATGAACGATCATCTGCCAAATATTACACGTTTTTCCAAATGGACACGGCTGATAAGAACAACCGCACGAGTACTTCAGTTTATTGACTTGTGTAGACCAAACAGGCACACTGTCGAGTATAAGCGTACTAAGAAAAATGTATTAAAAGATCCAACGTGGGAAAAACGAAACGAAAATAAACCCAATAAAAAAGTTAAGCAAAAAATAACTACCGAAAAAACCCTAAACTACATACCTATACCGGCTACTTATATCCTACGCGCCGAGGAACAATGGGTCAAGGGTGCACAAGCCGAGAGCTTTACAAAAGAAATTGCCGCCATAATAGACAACAAAGCGGCGCAGGCGCCCGGCGACAGCCCGCTATCTGTATTAAGTACATACCTAGACGACACAGGTGTTTTACGTTTGCGCGGGAGAATCACAGCGGCACAAGACGTAAATGAAGAAATAAAAAACCCAATTGTACTCGAGGGTAAGCACAGATATACGAAGCTATACATAGCGCATGTGCATGAAAGTTTACATCATGGCGGTACTGAGATAACGGTGAACGAGCTAAGACAGCGTGTTTGGATAACAAGACTGCGTCCGTCTGTAAAGAATGTTTTAAAGGGCTGTTTATACTGTAGAATAAAAAAGGCAAAGCCAGCCAATCCCTCTACAGGGAATTTACCATACCCCCGTTTAGCTCATCATGTACGACCTTTCACTTTCACTGGTTTAGATTATTTCGGTCCCATATCTGTTACTGTAGGTAGACATAAAGAAAAAAGGTACGGAGCCTTATTTACATGCCTAACCTGTAGAGCTATACATATAGAGATAGCAAATTCACTTAGTGCAGATTCAGCTATCGCCGCCCTCCGGCGATTTATAGGTAGGAGAGGTTGTCCAAAAGAAATATGGAGTGACAACGCTACTTGTTTCAAAGCGGCTGATAGGGAACTAGGACAAAGCGCCTTAAGTGCTTTAGGTAGTGAGTCCAATGCGCGGTCCACAAGCTGGAGATACATACCACCCGCGTCGCCGTTCATGGGCGGAGCATGGGAGAGGATGGTGAGGGCAGTCAAGGAAGCACTGTACGTCACACTGAAAGAAGTTCACCCATCAGACGAGACCCTCGCTACGCTACTCGTAGAAGTAGAAAATACGGTGAACTCCAGGCCACTCACACATGTCAACGTGGCACCAGACGAGCCCGAAGCCCTGACGCCTAACCACATATTGATCGGCCCTAACTCACATGTACCTCCACCGGGTAATTTCACCGAAGCTGACGTCACAGCACGACAACAATGGCGGCGCGCCCAAGCACTCGCAGATGTCTTCTGGCGAAGATGGGTACGTGAGTACCTACCACTCCTACAAAACCGGCGGGAGCCCTACGGCAGCGGTACTCCACCCAAGGTCGGAGACGTCGTCGTGATCTGCGACCCCAACCTCCCCCGTAACACTTGGCCCAAGGGAAGGATAACGAAGGTGTTGCCAGGCGCAGACGGCGAGGTACGTGTCGTAGACGTGATGACCAAAGGACACGTACTCCGAAGACCAACGAAGCGCATTGTCGTGCTCCCCACGGGGTCGCCTGATGGCGACGGCGGGAGAAATGTGCACGACAGCAAGAGAAACCCGAGCGGCGCCGCCGCAAATACTTAATTATAAGAAACAATGTACCTAATGTCTGATTATCTAATACCTGATTATCTAATACTTAATTATAAGTTCATGTAAGAATAGATGTTTTCGTTGCGACGGTCAAATCCTGAATGGTATCGGAATGGTCGCGCACGTTGGTTATATTTATAGATTTTGAGTTAAGGGAAAACACGTCGCACCATGGACCCTGACTGTCGCACGCAGACACGACGTATGTCAAAGGTCGTGCAATAACTGTGCTGTACATAATAAATTAGAATAAAGTAGATTTGTAAGTAATGTAAATGTACGAAAATTAATAAAAAAGGGGCGGGGACTCAGATAGCCAATCACGCGCCATGACGAGCTTGGACGCGAGTTTGCCGCTCGTAAAATCGTGCAAACACAATGGTCCACTGGCCAGACTAATTTGCCATTAGTATAAAAGGGGTTGCACTAGCCAGTGGACCAACCAGTCAAGTTAAAGTCAGTTAAGACGTGACTATGCCCATTTGTCAGTAGGTCAGTCAGAACAACCAGTCAAGTTAAAGTCAGTTAAGACGTGACTATGCCCATTTGTCAGTAGGTCAGTCAGAACAACCAGTCAAGTTAAAGTCAGTTAAGACGTGACTATGCCCATTTGGCTCCAGAATAGTAATATATTATGAGTCCCAGTCACATTAAGTAGTAAATGGTAGTTTTAATTAGAAGAAAAACCCTCTCCTGAAGTCCCCAGTGAGCCGCTACAGAAACAGGTACAGAGTTATCGCCGTCCTGGAACCAGAGGAGTTTCGACTAGCTGCAGCCCAAATAAAACCATACAGTCCACTCGCTGCACACTTCCTACTAATAATATTATAAACGCGAAAGTTTGTGAGGATGGACGGATGTTTGTACTCTTTCGTGCAAAAACTACAGAACAGATTTTAATGAAATTTGGCACACAGATAGTTTATAACCAGGGTTAATACATAGGTTACTTTTAATCCCGATATTCTTACTAGATCGAGACTTATGCGGGTGAAATCGCGGGACGCTGCTAGTTCAAAACAAACCATAATCAGCTAAGGGATTACTTGATTATTTTAATTAATTTATTTATTATTTATTTTATTTTATTTTATTTGGGAAACAAACAGATGCAATAACAAACATAAGTATAAAAATGTATACTTTTTACTTTTTTTTTTTTTTATTATAGAAGAACCAACAGCTACACCAATAGTTACACCATTTATAACTCAAGAACGGCTCGACCGGTTTTTACGATCTTTGAAATGTTGGATTTGTCTCCGCTCCGAAAAGCAGAATAACACTATTAAAACAACAAAATGAAGATAATTAATTTTCTCATACATTCGTTCATAATCACTTTGAGGCGGCACGAAGTTCGCCGGGACAGCTAGTTTATAATATCATCTACAATAATTTTACAACGTATAAGCACAAGTCAGCACAACTCCCAAACAAGTTGTCCAACTTTAACTGCTGCGGATTGCTTCACGATATCCACAAAACGAATACCAAGTCCAGTAGCACACAGTAAAATGTGGGTCTAATCTAGCTGCAGTCTGAAGCCTAACCTAAAGTTATGATTCGATTCCGTAACGAACGCACGGCGGACGTAGTCATAGAACAAGTATATGTAGAAGCGAAATGTTTGCTTTATAAATGCCTACAGATTCGGGGCGAGCACATCAAGCTACTACAATCTGTCAAATTTATTTAATATATTTTCAACTTTATCGCTAATGTATAAGGGTCAAAGCTGATTGGGAAAATTTGACAGTTTCGGGTAGCTTGATGTGCTGGCGTCTGTAGAAAGGGGTCAGGATTGTACTGTAGCATATTATGGAGGTGATCATTATGCATTTCGTGGTTAAATGAAAACAACAGCACGGATCTATAAAAAGCTTGCCGCGGTCGGTTCGTGTATGAGTGAACAAGAACATCCATGACATATGGACACCCCTCCGTGCCTCAGAAAGCACGTTAAGCCCTTGGTCCCGGCTGTAATTCGTAGATCTTTGACAGTCGTTATGGGCAGAAGCCTAAAAGTCTGACAGCCAGTAAATGATAAATGATTTTATTTCTGTAAGTAGGTTTGCACAAACACTTTTACACGTCAATCATATTTTTAAAAACTAGATGAGGTCGGCGTTTCCTATCTGACTACTCTGAGAAGAAAGGCCGAAACAAACTCAGAGGTCACAGTCTCTTTTAAAGTCCAGACATAATCTTGGTCAGGATATATGAAGACCATGTAGATCGATGTCTGAGATGGTCTTTTGAGGAAAGAACCATACAGATTGAGTGGACCTGTCCAGTCAGTGCACGCATTTGTCAGAATTCGTGCAGCTCAACTCAAAACTTAAGGAGCTCAACGATTCGACGAACAATACCAAAGAAAGGACATTTGGGCAGTCTTACCAAAGGGTATCATGTTACCCAGTAAATAGGTTGTGGAGGTCAAATAGGCAGTCGCTCCATGTAAAATACTGGTATTCTGCTGCATCCGGGAAGACTGGCAGCCGACCCCAACATACCTAGTTCGAAAAAGGCTAGGCAGATAGAAATAATGAAAATGTGTTTATCTGTTAATTAAATAAGAAAAATAAATAAAAATGAGTCTCTTTTACCACACCAAATTAAGATTAAACTAATACTGTCATAAGAGGTGGCGGTGAGCCTCCAGTTCTACGGGTAATATGGCCGACCCACTTCCGCGTCTTTCACTTCTATCCGGTTTTACTACTCTATGGCTAAACTCTGAGTGGTTTCAATGCTGTTATTTGCAAACGTGAAGCGTCGTTTGGTTATAGAGGACTACAGAACATGTGATCCAATGCTTTGATTGAAAGAAGAAAGAAAAAAGAAAGAAAAACGGTTTATTGGTTTATTTTACGGATTGGATGCTGTAACGACCTTGTGATTGTAACTTAAGGTGAAAGCGTCTGGGTAGCCCACGAAATTGAATTTCGTGGTCTACCCTGACGCTTTAGCCTTTTCCCAACATTGTTGGGAGAAGGCTAGGCAGATGATGATCATTATATATCTATGATCTGACCGCGGCAAGCGTAGCGATCGGCCCGTGCGGCTGTAATTATTTAGCCACGAGCAGTTCACAATGTCTGTGAGCCAGTATTGACCCAAAACCCATCTACCTAAATATCCGAAAATACAAACAATAAATAGCCCTACGAGTACCATTCCCCATAATTAGTCTCCGAAACACAATGGTGTTCATCAATAACCGAACAATGGTACAATGAGAGTATTTGAAACAGTTCTTAGTACCACAGAATAGATGTGTACAGAAGGTCGACTCCATACAACGAGCAAAAACGCACGCACACATAGACACGCTTCACGTACAACGAATACAAGCGCACTCGCGATTGGCGATTGGCGATTTGGAGAGCAGTGGTGGCCAAGTGGTAACGGCCGCGACTTACGAGCTGTAGGTCGTAGGTTCGAATACAGACAGGGGCTTTACTTTGTGTAAATTATTTCATCACCACTGCTCTCAAAACGGTGAAGGAAAACATCGTGAGGAAACCGGCATGTCCTAGAACCAAAAATTCGAAGACATGTGACATCTACCAACCCGCATTGGGCCCGCGTGGTGGATTACGGCCCACTCCCTCTCACTGAGAGGAGGCCTGTGTCCCAGCAGTGGGAACATTATAGGCTGATTATGAATGTATGTGTAATAATTAGAATCAATAATTATTATAATATTGTGTAATTTGATAAATACAATCTGCAGTGCTCTTATAGGGATGGCAACATGGATGGAAACAGATGGATATTGTCGACTGAAATTTAATTTGATAAATGAGCTGTTTGTTTTCTATTAATAAAATTAAATTTTATTCGAGAACATCGATCGGTTTCTTACTAAACTTCAGCTATATCCGACGATCCTGCATACCTATCTCTTTTGTTGGCTGTACATGTCTTAATATTGTGTCATGAAATTTGCTACTAACCAGTGTTTTACATGTTAGCAAATAAATAAATAACAAATTACAGTGAGCTTTATTCTCATGCTAACATGGTTGCTAGGCTGCCACTGACAAAGTTGGTTGTCAAAATCATTGTGATATTTATTCTCGTAACAATAAATTTGCCGGTGTCAGATTTAAAAATAACTGTGAACGGCCTTCTGTACTTCTCTATTTTGTGCCAGTAAGTACCATTGTACGCAATCTTGCTTTCATCATTAAAGCATCTTCAAAGTTTTGGCTAAAAGCTAAATGCATCGTCTGTACGTTTTAAAAGAAGACATTATGATGAATTAGCTTTTAATGTCTTGGTTTTAGCTGGGGAGAAGATAATGCTGGATTTATTAGCTGGCATGTTACTACTTCTAAAAATAACTAATCGTTTTATTGCGAAACAGTGTTGAGTTGTTGCGCGAAAGTACAGACACATCAAGCTACCCGAAACTCTATTAAAGAAAAAAGTTGAAAATCTATTAAAGAAATTTGACAGATTGTAGTAGGTTGATGAGGCTGCTGGCATCTGTACCTACTATCATTTTTGGAATGAAGTTCTTTAACGGAACGGTATGAACTAACTGATAGAAATCGTAACGTAATACGACTCCATGTGACTTTTATTATATATAATAGAAAGACACAGAGAGAGATAATTTTATTGTAATGGTTTTTGAGGGTGCTGAAGCCAATAGTGAAGTAAAAATGAAAATCCAAGATGGCGGCTGCAGTTCAGGGGATCAGACCGGAATAAATCCGATAAACGACTTGCGCAATTTCGTCGCAGAATAGGCTAGTTGACAAATATACTTGAAGTAACTGCCCAACAGAATCAGCTCCTCCATACACCAAGCAAGCCAGCTCTCACTCCTGAACAAAAAATCTTTCGCCCTTGACACATAACAAGAAACTGCACACGCCTTAATAGACTGATATCCCTGATCTCCTACATAATACGTCTAGAAGGGCCAAAAAGGTCCACTTTATGGAATTTCATTATGGGAACGCCTCATCCGTTGGATTTATAGCATCCTATGAATTTTGATTAAATTTTCGTGTTAAGCTTTGAAATTGGTAACGTGACTGTACCAGTGGAATTTGATATTGCAGTTGAGGATTGCAAGAAAAGGTGGCTATGTGTCACTGCAGAAAGGGTTGTAAACGATATGTGTTGTGCTCATTGCTCTAAAGGTTAGTAAGTATTGAATATTATCAACATTATTGAAATCCACTTATTTCTACGAGAAACGAAGTTATGTGCCAATGAACCAGAGTTACCGACATAGCTTGCAGTGTAAGCAAGCTGAAGTGGCAGTGGGCTGGCCATGTTTGTCAAAGGACCTATGGTCGGTGGAGTATATCCTGGAGTGGAGACCTAGTATCGGCAAGCACAGTGTGGGATGCCCCTCAGCTAGATAGACAGTCGACCTCAAAAAAGTGGCTGGGACAGACTAGATGTGGAAGGCGGAGGACAAGGTGTCGTGGTGCAGCATTGGGTAGGTGTATGTCCGGCAGTGAACTGCAATAGGCTAAGTTGATTGAAATGTTAATTTGATAATATATACTTATCAAATATCTATTCAAAGTTCATCAAGTTGACAGTCTTAAAATAATAATAATATGATCAAGTAGGTATATAAAAAGCAGAGGAAATAAACAAAGGGCATCAAACAATTTGTTCGCATCGCTGTCAATAGAAAATGTGCCCATACGGCTAGCAGCATGGCCACGTTGTATGACAATGCTGATCGTTAGCTTTTTAAATTATGTAAATATATCATAAGGTTGCAAGTCAAATTGCCCATAAAGGTGATGTTTACTACTAAAATGACATTGTGAAAAGAGGAACACAATAAGGCACAGTGCCTAAGTGACCTGGAGATAAATCCTAGTAACATTATAGTCCGCGGTTTCTAAAGCCAAAGATGTAAACAACAAATTTAGAAACGCCGGACTATACATGTATTATATAATGTGTCACACATATTAATCAATTTGACAACCAAATGTGATGAAAGCAATGTCTGTACAAGATTGATGTAGTTTGAGCAGTCTTTGATTGAATTTATGGCCAGCAAAGGATGTTTATGGCCCGTCATAGAGTTATAGATAGGCTTTTAGCCAATGCAGTTATGGACGAAATAGAATCTTGTCTATATGGACCACTAGCTTTTGCCCGCGACTTCGTCTACATAGAATTAGTAATTTGGGTAGCTTATTTTTTATCTAATCTGTTTTATAATCTTTGTTTTTAATTTCGGGGATAAAAACTGTTCTATATCCTTCGTCATAACTCAAACTATCTTCATACCAAATTTCATCTAAATCGGTTCAGCGGTTATGGATTCCCTATACAAACATCCACCCCCCTTTTCATCCCCTTAAAGGATGATTTCTGGGATATAAACTATCCTATGTCCTTTCCCAGGACTCAAACTATCTCTGTACCAAATTTCATCTAAATCGGTTCAGCGGTTTAAGCGTGAAGAGGTTAAAGACACACAGACACACTTTCGCATTTGTAATAATATTATTTACTAGCTGCTGCCCGCGACGTCGTCTGCGTGAAGGCTCTACAGCACCAAAAATACCTAAGATGCCAGTGTCGCTATAGCATTATAAGTAAACAACTTTTAAAATAGCATTAAAATATAAGTTTTTTTTGCAAGTGAAGCAAGTGAAGAGAGTTATATGGGAATCCTGCTGAGTTCAGTCATAAGATGTGACTTAAGGAAATAGAGAAAATAATGCAGGAATACATTCCAGGACACAAAAGAGTAAAAATACGTGCAAAGGTATCATACCTTACAACACTTTCCTATAAACTACGTTGGTAGTTATGCTGCCAGGAGCCAAAATGTAAAGAGAGTCAGGACTGGTGACGCGGGAGCAAGCGACGTACAATTGCCCGTGTGAGAAGCAAATCGTCCTGAGGTCGACACCCGCTGCCCTCAGTGTCTGCCCCTGCGACTTATTGATGGTCATCGCGAAGCAAACACTCACGGGGAACTGTACGCACTTGATCTGGAACGGGAAGTTATGAGGTATGAGGGGAATGCGTGGTATAAATACTGCTTCGCCGACGCCACAACCCGTAAGAATTTCCGCCTCAATGGTGTGTCTGTGGAGCGAGATGACTTTAAGGCGGGTCCCGTTACAAAACTTCGGAGGAGATAGGTTCCGAAGAAGCATAATCGGGCCGACCTTTAGCTTGATGGTATGCGCTGGAAGTCAACTTGCTGACAAGGAGTTCAGAAATCCCACGGGATAATGTGTGGCGTCATCTTGCTCGATAACAGTGTTTATCGAGGTGTAGACCACTTCATTCCCCTCAATTTCCGAGAGAATGCATTCGTTAATTGCTGCAGCCTGATCATTTTTGGGCGTCAAAATGGCCCGCTCACACACCCAAGAATTCTGCTGGTGCGGTATACGACTGATGTACACACAGCGAATGAGTTCTTCTAAGCTGGATACCACTCTACCGAGAGACTCTGGAAGCACCACCTGTCCACCTCCCTCTTCTGGTAGAGTGCCTTCGCCAAGACTTAGAAGGACATCGAAGAATTCTTGAGCACGTGCATTGCTGCCGAGTCGAGCTCTCATATTAATGGTCAAACGCAGCGTACGAACTCGTGACCACAACGTAGATCGTTTCAACGACGCATTCACCTCGTCAGCCCTCGATTCCCGCGTCACCACGGGAAGCTTTTGTCGGAAATCGCCACTGAACAGAACTGTGACACCACCCATCAAATGTTCGTTCCTGCACATGTCCTGCAGGATTCTGTCCACGGCCTCAACTGCCTTCCTATTGGCCATCGTACACTCATCCCATACGATCAGAGAGCATTCCTTGAGCACGTGTCCCTTGTCGCTGTTACGTGACACACCACAAACAGGCGTTTCGGCGCTCTCTAAATCGATGGGAATTTTAAACATGGCATGTGCTGTCTTGCCACTCGGAAGCAGTGTGGCAGCGATTCCCGACGACGCTACAGCAATAGCAATTTTGCCTTACCTACTGACCTCTGCAAGTATGCCAGTGGTAACAAATGTTTTTCCTGTTCCACCAGGAGCACCCAAGAAAAACATTTTACCCTGGTTTTGCCCAATGCTTTCAAGGACGGTGTCATAAATTTGTTTTTGCTTTGAAAAGAACAAAGCGAAATGGTCATTTCGTATGGTGTTCATTTCGCCCGGATCGTAATTTGTCTCTGCGTTATACTCTCGATTTCCACGGTCTTGATGCGGTGATGATTGGGGAGCTGGTAACCTATATTCGATCAGTGGATTGCCGCCGATAAAAATGACCACATCTTGAAGTGAACTGAGACAGGTGTTCAGCACGCGTTCATCAGTTTCTTCGACTTCGTCTCCAGTAGCACGCCTCAAAGCTCGTAGAAAATCTTCAGACAGATGATGGCGATACTTCTCCCACAAAGCTACCGGGTTCGCGACTCCGCAAAACACCAAGATGACGGCGAACAGATGACGCATGCGGCTGGGACTGTCACTGACGCTCGCCTCCGCGAGGGTGTCATCCCAATTTCGGTCACCGTCGAGAAGGTGACGTTTTACATCACATTTAAGTTTATAATTAGGTATACGACATGAAAATATATTAATTACCAAGCAATAATCACACAGATAAATACCGAACAAAAGTATTAACAGTCAATGTTTATTTTGTACTAACAACATGAAATTGATGAAGAAATGATCATCATCAATGAACATAACATTTTTGTAATACTTAACACCGCATTTTTTTTTTATTGTCTTCCTCAACTCTGCTCAAGATTTTGAGGGTTTTGTTGGACCTTGAATTTGTCAAAACGAACTATACGATACAACTTTTATGAAGAAAATGCACATTACCATCTATGAATTTTAAGAATAACTAACTACTAACCTCGCCAACATGATCAAATTTAAATTATTAATTTCCAAAAATTGTTAACATGTAACTTGATTTGATTTTTATGAAATCTCATAGATGGCGCTGCTTCTAAATTTTCTTTGTACTACTAACATTAATTAAACTATGTTTCTCTGCCTAAGTTACTTAAATGGCGTAGTTTTTATAGTGTAAAGCTAGATAATAGCATGGCTTACTCAAAAACAACATTTAAATATGCGTCGTTAGATTACACGCTGTCACAGAATGCGTAAGAAAAATAAAGATTCACAGCTCCTCCCCCGTAGGTGATAGCGTGATAATATGTAGCCTATATGTTGACCCGACCTCTTAGTAATATTCATGCAAAATTTGATGTTAATCCATGCAGCACTCTTTGAGATTAGCCCGGACATACATACAGACAATCAGACAAACAGACAAAAATTCTAAAAACTATATTTTCGGCTTCGAAATCGATTGTAGATCACGCCCCAAGTATTCTTTTTAAAAAATATTCAATGTACAGTTTTGACTTTCCTACGATTTTATTATATGTATAGATAATAATAATTATATAATTATAATTATGGATATTACTAGCAGCGCGTATAAGTATCGATCCCGTGGGAATATCGGGATAAAATCTATTCTATGTCATTTCCCGGGACTCAAATTATCTCTATACCAAATTTCATCTAAATCGGTTCAGCGGTTTAAGCGTATTAATCAGAACACAACCACTTACCGCTGTAACATCCATACATAAGAAATTATAGTCATTTATTCTCGCTTACACAGCGAAATTATAATATTGTTTAGGAAAGGCAAGTAGAAACACTCGAACAAAGAGATTGGTATACTGGCAGCATACTTGCTACTATAATATTTGAATCCAGGATCTGAGAACATACCCAACTTTTGGAACAACAAAATCAATCAGTCATCACTCAGTTAACATATGAGCGGACTTATCTATAACAAAATACCAAAGAACTTTAAAGAGTATGGCCGCTGGAAAAACGATTTTATTCTATAAATCATGTTTTAAATTATGTGACGATAATTAATATTGAATGTTATGAATAATAGAAACTAGAATTTATCTATAGCATGCCATTGGACATTATATTCTAGCATTAAATTATATTGTAATGTTTTCCATGTCAAATGTCTGACTATGTATTAGAAAATTTAATTACCTACTAAAAAAGTAGCAGAAAGATAAATATATTTTTCCTGCATAGTAAACTTGTTCGACTGTAATAAAGAGAAAGAACGGAAATGGAAGAAAGAGACAAGAGGCACAAAGATAATGGGAAAGAAAGAGACGCGGATAAAGCCGGAGACGAAATGATCACTGCGTCGCCCGCTAACAACTTCGTCAGTGCACAAACATGAATATGGAAAACTTTGGAGTAGAATGAAAAAGATGGTAGTTTTTTTTTTTTTTTGCTGAAGTTGAATATTTTTGGGAAGAGAATAGTCGTGGCTTGGACAGAATTATTGTGGGCTTGCTAAATGAAAAAGTTTATTAAATATATTTTTATGTACCTACCTACTCCCGTGGGGTAATTGCGTAACACACTAACAGAAGCAATGCTTTTCATTTTGACAGTTCAACAACATTCATTGCGTTATTTATGTTGTTGTGCAGACAAATTTTTTGAACATAAGAAGCAATGGTGTGATTGAAAGTGTGTTATGCAATATGGATGCTGGTCATAGACAAGAAGCTTATAGATACAAGTGGAGGCAGCTGCACTCTAAATACCTAAGTGGAGACTACTGTGGTCGGACCTCAAACTCAAACACTAAGCATTTATTTCAATTAAACCAATTACAGGCACTTTTGAATTGTCAAGGGGTCGGTCAGTCAGAAAGATGAAGCTAGTTGCCCATTCCAAAGCGTAGGAACCTATGGAAAAGAACGAGCAACAAACTCCATGGACACTCTTTTAAATCAAAATGATATGGTTACAAAGTCTTAGTTACATCATTCATGTGAAAAATTATGCAAGTGAGAACGATGCAGAACGTTAAAAGCATCCATAATGAAAAGACGAAAAAAAAAGCAATTCAAATATTAAATTAAATTAAAATAAACCATGGCAGCAAAGAGATGACCAGTCCCTACTGACGGCGCCGCGCCCGTTCACGAACATGACGCATGTATTAGCACCATTCAGCTCAACCATTTTGAAGGGAGCTCTCTTTCTGAATACATACATATGACAAAGAAAACACATATCACTGTCTCGTTCTTATATGTGTGTATTTAGAAAGAGAGCGTCCGACCACAGTCGTCTTCACTTAGGTATTTAGAGTGTTGACTCCACTTTTATCTATAAGTTTCTTGTTCAAAGGGCCTCAGTGCTCGCCTCCTTTTTAAGAAAATTTCCCGCGGACTGGTTTACACTTCACATGACCAGAGGGCTGGCTCGATCTTTAGGCCAAGAATTTGCATTGCCATTCAACGACGCAGTGCTGTCAGTCTTCCAGGCACGTTTTCTGATGACAGCGATGCGGACAAGTACTTCAACAAATAAGTGTCCTTTTGTTTTTGGGTTTATTTGTATAGTTAGTAAATCATTGTTTTCGACCCATTTTGGGTTGAAACACTACTGGGCCATGGTGTCCGGCACCTATTTGGTTTTTCGAGACATCACCAATTGGTTTTTCGACTCTCCACGTCACCAGAGGGCTCGCCTATTTTGGCCAAAGAATCAGCATCGCCATACATGGTAATGCTACCAGCCTTTTGGGCACTTTTCTTATTTTAGCAATATTTGTATGCCTTGTAATTTCATTATAAATACATGTAGGTACAGACGCCAGCATATCAAGCTACTACAATCTGTCAAACTTCTTTAAAAGATTTTCAACTTTATCGCTAAAGTGTAGCGGTATCTACAACGCCACATGCTAACAACGCGTCGTACTGACGTCACGCAAGATCCTGAATCTCGCAAGCAGTTTACCGCGCAACTAACATAGATACAACGGCCTGACATGAAACATCGGGCAGTTACCCGCCAAACACAACACCCGTCTGGTCGGAGGATCCTCCCTTTTCCATAGAGTACAAGTGAACTTTACATTCTGTTCCTCATACCTCTATAAAAGCGTATATAAAGTTCAAAATTGATTGGGAAAATTCGACATTTTCGGGTAGCTTGATGTGCTGGCGTCTGTACATATTCTGCAAATATTAGTCTTTAATAAAGTTGTTAGTCATTTAATTTAATTAAATAGTTTACAGAGTAAACAATTTAATTTTATTTCAGAAATTCCTACTATCTTCTAGCCTTGTTCTTCATAGCCTATATAGCTACTGTAATATTGTTCATGAATAACAAAACAACTTCCAAATCCCAGTCTAGACAAGGATATTCTGAGTGTTATTGGTGCCACACAAAATACGGATAAATATCTAGACACAGAAATAAAGATTTACGACATTTAAGACATTGTTGCAACTTAAGGTAAATACAATACAATGTAGAGATGCAGGTTGCTTTAAGAGAGACAATAAAACACAGTACTCATCTAGATTTTGTTTTATATCTTTTCAGATAATTCGTATGATTTCAAAGGAGTACTCAAAAGGATTCTTGTCAAAACCTCTTCATGAGATCGGTAATTTCGAAATCTGCATTTACATTTTACGTTTGAATACTGCCTGTACAGTTACTTAATTGAGATCAGAGGGGCTTGTGGCTAAAAAAAAATGGCTGCACGCGCCGATCGATCAGGTTAAGTAACGGGGTTGTGGAGGTGTGAAGAGGGCTGTGTATGGATATAATTTTGTAAATATATAATTTTTACGCTCGCTAATCATATTTTGTTCAATTTACAACCTGACGTTGACCTGCGAATTGCCAAAAAAAAAACGTTAGAAAATTTAATTTTCGCCGGCTACCCTGGAGGTCCCTTTTGACTTGAGTTTCTTTGTACGTGTGACCAATGATTTCAACAAGCCATTTATATTCTACGCAACCGACGGCATATCAAAGCCCTCTTGCCTATTGTACGTAACCTATTATACAACATAACACCTATAGGCTAACCGCTTAACTAAGACGTCGCCCGAGGTAGGTGCGCGGTGCGGGAGGGGCGATAGTTGTCACAAGTTGACCAATCACTGAGGTCTCGCATCACGTCACCACACCCCTCCCGGACCGTGCTGCTACATCAGTCAACGTCTCAGTTAAGCGGTCAGCCAATAATATACCAAAACTATAGCACAAGCTGCGAACGTCAACTGCTAGTCAGCTATACATGATAGGTCCCCGCAGACGAGAGCAATTTACAATCTCGACGCCAATCAACCAATCACGCATGGGTTGCTATACCTTGAGGATGTATCATGTGGATGAATGATGATGCGGATGTATTATAATCGTACATGGAGCGAGCTGCCATCCATCTTTCATAGTCCGGTTACTGAAGAGATCAACATCACATAGCTCTATTAGAATACCAGCGCTGCGGTATTCATTTTTTAAATATCGCAGCATTATGCTGAGGTTGATAGATAGAAGCCTTTTTCGCCTCGCACAGGTCTGTTTTTTTTTTTGGGTTATTTAATTTTTTGGTTGTTTTTAAGGGTCAGCTTTAGGACCGGGACCGCGGTCCCAGATTCCACCTATAATTTGTAATGTTGTTAGTTTTAAATGCTCCTTTTTTATTATTTGTATTTTCTGCGTGTGTCCCAAACAAAATATTTTTCTTTCTTTCCTTTTACATAGGTATAGCATAACCTCCTCCACCAAACGATACAAAGAAATTAAATTGTAGTGTCTGTCTGTAATGTCTAAATAACAGCTTTTTACTAAATGCTTTATGAAAGTATGTACGGTAGGTACTCATAACAAAAAATAATTTTCAACATTTTTGTCTGTTTGTTCCGGCTGATGTCCGAAATGGCTTGAACGATTTTGGCGGGACTTTCATTAGGAAAATAAAGGAAGGAAGGAAGTAGGTCATAATCCACCACGCGGGCCTAGTGCGGGTTGGGATGTCCTTCACCTTTTTGAGAGCAGTTCGTGATGAAATAATTTACACAGAGTAAAGCACCTGTCTGGATTCAAACCTACGACCTACAACTCGTAAGTCAAGGCCCACTGCTCTTCAAAAACGAGACAGTCCCAAAAATCAGTAGGTAATAACAAATAAAACCCGATAACTTTGCCCGACCTGGGAATCGAACCCAGGACCCCACGCTCAGCAACCGAGCTTGCGACCACGCCTGTTCCAAAACCCTGCAGAAAAACAATAAGAAACAAGATTTTTTTAAGTTTAAAAAATAAACTGAAATGAATCCTGCCAACCCCACAAAGACTTAGGCACCGCCATGCCGATGTCCTCAATACCGGCCAACCATAATGTTCAGTATTTAAGCGTCATCCCGCTACTATGCCTAGTTTCTAGGTCTTAACGGCGCGTAGAGCCGGTGCTGTAATTATTGAAACGACAGACAAGAATGAAGAGGGGTGGAGTCGAATTTAGACTAAAGATTTTTTGAATAAAATAAAAATTTATATTAAATCATTTGTAAATCGTGGCGGCTTGTAGCTAAGTAATAACAGCCGCACAGGTCGATCGATCAGGTTTAGGTACGCTTGCCACGGTTGGCCCGTGGATGGATGACCATCTTTACAAACTAAGACCCCTCCGTCCCTCGTGAAGCACGTTAATCCGTTGGCGACTGTCAAAGATCCACGAATTACAATCGGTAAGTTGTAAGTGGTTCTTTGACAGTCGATACGGGTAGTCAGTAGCCTCAAAGTCTGACAGCTAGTTTTACCAAGGGCAGCCATATTACCCAGTAATTGGGTTGTGGAGGTCAGATAGGCAGTCGCTTCATGTAAAGTACTGGTAATCAGCTGCATCCGGTTAGACTGGAAGCCGACCCCAACGTAGTAAAAGGCTCGGCAGATGATGTAATCTGGAGCTTAAAAATATGTTTTTTGTTTACTAACTTACTAAACAAACGCTGTTTACATTTCTTTCCTGTGTGAGAGAAGGGTTTTGCCCTTAAGGACAGTTAAATAGGTTTAAAGTTGGACTAAGGGCCACAGTAGACTAGCTACTTTTAGCATCGGCGATCGGCGATTTAGCCGCTTTTTAGAAGCTAAAAGCAGCGACCAAACATTCCACCCCGCACACTTAAAAACGCCAAACGCGGCGATTGAGTCGCTTTTCGGAAGCTCGACGCGGCGGCTGAACGCTACACTCCCCACACACTCGGATGAACAGTCCTAAAACGCCCGATTTTATTTATTTATTTATTAAAACTTTATGCACAAGTAAAAACTGTACAAAGGCGGACTTAATGCCTTGGGCATTTTCTACCAGTCTACCTTAGGGTGATGCAGAGACAACAAACTAATACTAATACTAATAATAAACATGCAAACTAATACTAATACTAATAATACTGCAATGGAACGTAGAGAGTCGCCAAAATGCGATGCAGCATCGATACAGTCGCAAAATCGCAGATCGCCGATGCTAAAAGTAGCGTGTATGTTTGTTTGGCCCTAGGGTACCTATAGTATTGAAAATTCGTAAAATTTGATGAAGTTGTAGCGCAAACTGAACTTTATCGGCCTTATACCAAAACAGCGGTTTTCTTTAGATCCAGGTTTGGTTTGCGTTGTGCGCAAGCGATGTGCGAGTATGCTGAAGCGATTTAGGGGTAGCCCCAACAACATACTGGCTACACTGGCGGACAAAATTGACGGGCCTTTCATTAGGCACTGGGCAGCTAGGCATGTGCGTACTGGCGTGCATGTCGTAAATTAATTTAAGCTTTTTATGTACTAACAATAGGTTAAGATTTTACTAACACTATATGGATCAATGGTCTGAAATAAATAAATTATTATTATTAAACAACATCGAGCAATGTTTGAATGTCGAACCTTATTCCGACCGTTTTCAAGTTCTAACTAAAACGTAAAACTGAGTCTAAGTTGCCATTTTAGGATTAAGAACTTTAAAACTCGTTTTGTAATAAGACGGTAGAGCTCTGAACGGTATAGCGAATCGCTCTTCGGCGATGGTACGGTTCGCCGAAATCACTTTTAGTCGACGGTTGAAGTAATTTTTCCAAAAACACATATTTGTTTACACTTTTGGAAACTAAATTGCGAACGCAGAATAAATTAGGTTACCTGAATTCACCTCCTAAAATCTTATATCAATATTCAACTCTTCAACACAAAACACGAATTTCCCTTAAGATTCAGAAACAAAGACTGGTGGAGTAAGGAAGGAGGTAAATCAATAGGGACTAATAAATTACGACCACTGCTTGTCTTAGCTAATGAATCGAAGACATTCATTATAAGGAAACCCAATTTCAAGTCTCTGATATTTGTTTTTATTGTTTTTGTGGGACTTAAACATTACTGGCGAAGTTTACGTGTACATATCTGCCAAACCCTTCCGTGTTTACAAGCGTAATGTTATGGAGCGCTTATTAGTTTTAAAATGGCTGATCTTTTGAAGGAACCTTGATTTAAAAAAAATAGTTTCACCATCTTTGGCAGTGGCAAAATGTCCACATGGACATAAATTAGGCAGCAACTGGGCTATGGAGGTCATATAGGCAGTCGCTCCATGTAAAACACTGGTATTCATCTGCATCCGGTCAGACTGGAAGCAGACCCCAACATGCAAAAGACTAGGAAGATGATGATGATTTTTAATGATTATTTTTTGCTTCAATATTCAAGATTCTTTATTAGAGGGAACATGACTATACACACAGATCATGCACGTTACCAATGATAATGATAAGATTTATAACTAGCCTTCCAGTAGTAATAGCCTCATTCAGCGCAATGAATTATAATAAGTCGAGCTGAAAGATTAGCCGCTTATGTCTTTAGGTAAGGATTTCGTTTCCCTCCATTTCTTATGGGATTGGGTATAGTTTTTCTAACTGAACAGACAGCTGTGCTGCTGGGGAGTTTGTTGCGTGACTCTTCTTCCCAGTGAACCGATGGCCATCTGTGGTCTTCATTGTCAGTTCAACTTCACCAAATGGTGCTTTCCGTGCACGAGTTACTATAAAAAATACCCAAATCGCTATACGGATGCTTATAAAATTTGAGTGTTTCCCTCGATTTCCATGGGATTCCATCATCAGATTCCGACTTGGTGACAATGGGACCACCTCGAGAGCATACTCTTTCAAACAAAAAAAAGTTTTTTTTAACAAGTCCACAATTGACGGAGAAAACGGTGAACATATAGAAAAAACATACATAAAGTCGAACACATCCCGCACCGCGCAGCAACCTCAGGCAACGTCTCAGTTAAGCGGTCAGCCATTAGTGCCTGATGCTGGTTAACCCAGTTTAATATAATTAATTAATCCAAAAACAATACCAACGAAAATTAGTTCCAAGTAATTAACGCCACCGCAATACCTAACTACGCAATCGCTCCAATATTAACTTTCGCCCACAATTACAATTTAGAGCCAAAATCTAAGGCAATTCGAATCGAATCAAGAATTTCATGCAAGTTTAGTTCCTCTGAGGAACCAACCAAAGTTGGGAAACGAGTTTATTGTATTAATACTGTTGAGATAAATAATATATTTGTTTGTTTACAAAAAACAAATAATATCGCCATGACAGAACAGAAACAACGGTTCAATGTTTGTTTTGAACGACATTTTCGTATATATTTGATATGATTTGAATGACGTGTATTTTTTATTTGATTTGAAATATTTGAGTACTATTTTGTTGTTTAAGTGTGATTTTTATGTCAGTTGTATGTTTTAATTTAATGGATGTTTGAATCGTGTATTCCCGTTGTCCCCGTGATCGTTGTCCCCGTTAACGGGGACAACGGGAATTTAATAAAATAATTAAAATTACTTCCCGTTGTCCCCGTTAACGGGGACAGCGTACGGGGACAACGGGAATTTAATAAAATGATTAAAATTACTTCCCGTTGTCCCCGTTAATTTATTGTAATATACATTTTGTTTGAAAATTAATGATTTTTTTTCCAGCTTGCTTTTATGGTGAGCCCCCACGGCTATTGACTTTTTAATTTGCTGTGAAAAAGGCCACCTGACACCAGTCGCCAGAGATAGCCGTTTGAATAATTTGAAAATTTCAAACGGATATCTTTGGCGAGTGAGTGAGTCTGATGGGGTAGACTTAATAATAGCATTTACAGTATCTTTATCTCACTAAGCGAAGCACGCTTTACTTGTAGTAATGAAATGTACAAGCACGCTGTAAATGTGTGCGTGAAAACGAGTAGCGTCAGCATATTATACTCACACGCATACACCAACACTTACATTTCCGACTTCGTCATTGTCTGGGAAGGTACAGACGCCAGCACATCAAGCTACTACAATCTGTCTTTATTTAATAGATTGTCAACTTTATTGCTAAAACATAAGGTTCAAAGTTGATTGGGAAAATTTTACAGTTTCCACACACACTCACAGCGTGTTTGTACACTTGATAAATACAAGTTAAACGCGTGTCACTTCATGAGATAAAAATACCATACACCATTTAGGTACGGAGCCCTAAAATCTGTTTAATAATTTAAAAAAGTAGGTAAATGTACACAAGTGTTTTTTTGACAAAGAAAAATAGACGCTATTGATATTACATATTAGGTACAATAAAATGTATTTTAGAGTAACCCTACCTTTTTGAGAAAGCCAATCATAAAAGCTATTTTAATGCACCTTCAAAAACGACTTAATTCGAAATTACAAATACCTGCCGTTGCCCGCGACTTCGTCTACGATCCAAGATAAAATGTAGCTTATATCCTTTTCCAGTCCATGGTCCGCCGTTTTAACGTGAATGCGTAACCAAAAATTCAAATCTTTTCTCTTTATAATTATTGGTTTAGATAAGGAAGTAGTCTCACGATTTTCACCTAGTATAGTAATTATTCAAATCAACGCTAGCTTTGGTCTGAAGTCCGACTACTTAGACCTAATTCTTAGGTGGCAATTAAACAAGACAAAAGATTAACCGTCCGAGCCACTAATAGTTTATTAGCACAGTGATTAATGGCGAAGGTCAATTCTCGTAATTTAAAACGGTCAAAATCTAGTCGCAGTCTCATCTCGGCGACAAACAAATGTCAAAATCTTGTCAAAATGGACGGAAATTAGAGGTATTTTTGACAGAATGAAACTGAGATCAGACTGTGAACGTTATTCAAATTACGAGAATTGCCCCTCTGTATTGGGTACAGGGTGGACAACTCAAAGGGACAGTACTTTGATATAAGTTTTTCTTTTTGTAAAAATTCCAGAATGCCAAGTCCCGTAATAATTATAAAAACAACAACCAACTTCGACAATGAGACAAATAACTTTAATTTCGGAAGTCGGTGTCAAAAAACGAAAATGCGGAACCAACGACACCGACTTCCGAAATTAAAGTTATTTATCACATTGTAGTGTCTTTTTAACCGACTTCTAAAAAAGGAGGAGGTTCTCAATTCGAATGTTTGTATTTTTTTTTTTTTTTTTTTTTTTTTTAGGTTTGTTCGCGCATAACTCCGTCGCTTGCCAACCGATTTGAAAATTTCTTTTTTTGTTGGAAAGGGTATACTTCCCAAATGGTCCCATAGTCAACAAGTCGGGATCTGATGATGGGATCTTAGAGAAATCGAGGGCAACCCTCAAATTTTATAGGCTCACTTATTGTTTTTCGCATATTTTATTAAGTATCTTGTGTATTTGCGTATGGTTGTCACCATCTCAGGTAGCTGAGCTGATGATGGAAGATACAACTTCTTAACAGTAAGAAGTTACTCGAACAGGCAAGGGTCCCGTTTTAGTAAATTATTTTGATGTTTGGTATGGATAAGGCATTTGCCACATTTGGTGTCATGATCATCATGTCATGACCTGATGCTGCATCAGGATAGTCTGCAGAGTGCCTAACTCCTCGACAACTAACAGCAGATATATCGTGTTTAGGCTCATTGAAAAGGGCTCGATGTGTGGATAAATGTACTGTTAATGAGGAACACGAGAGAGACCTGATGCTGAAGCCAGGAGCATCAGAAAAAGTACAAACCTTGAAATTACAGCACCATAGTCGTGTTTGGGCTCATTTTAAACAGGACTAAATTATAAGTTCAATGCAATGTTGACATAAGTCTGGCCTGATGCTGCAGCCAGGATTATCAGCATCTAGTCTAATTAATGAATAAGGTATGCTTCAGAGGTGGTGCCATATAAATTTTATGAACTTTGCTTGGGTAGTTTTGGAATTAGATTCAACAATACGTTTGTTTTCCACTTAGTTTATATTGATGATGTTTATCTTCCTGTCACTAATATTCACATAGCAATTAGTGTAATATGAATTTGTATTATGGGGTAGGTACAACTAAAAAGCGAAAAATAAAAACTTTTTTACAAAAAAAAACAACCGACTTCCAAAAAAAACACTACAAAGTGAAAAATAACTTTAATTTCGGAAGTCGGTGTCAAAAAAACGAAAATGTGGAACCAACGACACCGACTTCCAAAATTAAAGTTATTTTTCACTTTGTAGTGTTTTTTTTGGAAGTCGGTTGTTTTTTTTTGTAAAAAAGTTTTTATTTGTAGTCGGTTGTTTTTTTTTAAATACGTTTTTATTTTTCACTTTTTAGTTGTACCTACCCCACACAAATTCAACTAACACTAGTGCATTGAAGAATTGAAGACACCGACTAGAAGAATCATCAAAAATCGCATAGAAATGCCGGAGAACAAACTATCTACTTTTAGTGAAGGTATCTTGGTGGTCACGGTCTTATAATTTTTTTTTTTTTTAACAAAATTTGGGTACGTCCCATCTATCCTAAACAAAAAAAAATACGTGTGGCACTCGGGGACTGTCGCGGTAAAGCTGCTAATGCATAGCATACGTCTAGTCGCACGCACACAAACACCGTGCCGAAGTCTGCCGAACTGATACGACGTTAGACGATGCACGGCTTTCAACGCTGCACCGCTGTGCCGGTCGGAGTGGGGGGTGTTAGGTTTATTTTCGTTACGGAATTTCTTCATTCGGTCGCCGCGCTCAAAGCCCAAGATAAAAGCTATGCAATAGCTTAACACAATGTACAAAATTATGACAGTATTTTTAAGATAGAGTAAACGACGATGTTTGTGCTAGTATCATGAATATAGTCTTTGACTAGTATTGACTGTGTGACAGACACAGGCGCCTTCCTCCCTCCTACGACCTTAATGGATAATTTCCACCAAACGGCTTACACCGCATCGGATCGAAACGGATTTTACAATCTTTAAACGATATTAAATCGTGTACACAGTATTTAAAGTCTACATTACCAAGCCGCGCACATCAACTTGTCGTAGCCGAAAGTATGCTGCGACGCGCGTACGGCTTTGTACGCCTGTCGTCGTATCCGATCGAATCCTTTCGGCTGTCGTACAAATTTTTCTTTTCCTCTTCTGTGTTTTTTGATTATTTTTTAAAAATAAAATATTAAATCACCAATCCATTTGTTAAGCTTAGTGATTATTAGGTACTGCTTATTCCAACTGCCTAAACAAATTACTACCTTTTCGATTGAAGAAAATACAGTTACCGTGTTAAAATAAAAAATCGCATGATTTGATTTTAACGTCCCTACGAAATGTAAACGAACGCAACGCCTAAAAATAGTACAAAGTCTTTTTTGACAAACCATCCATCCAATTTTACCTGATCAATTGATCGAGCCAACCACAGCCCTACAAATTGGATGACAGTAACAAATCTAAATGGATGAAAGTCTATTTTTGCCCGCTGATTTACGTCCCGTATTTAATCACTTCCTTGACTGGCAACGGTTTATTTTACGAGATTCGTATTTCGCGAATTAATGCCTTTTAGGAATGTGGGTCAATTTTTTGCTTAAATGAGGAATTTTGGAACGAGTAACAGTGGGGAGGGAAAGGTTGTGATAAGGAAGTTTTGTTTGTAAGTTTGACAGGAATATTCTCTCGTATCGGGACAAAATACACTTGCGTGCAAAAAAATTGGCCCACCCCATGCTCTCCATTTGAGACACGATATCACAAAAATCGTAATGAATATAATTTATTATTTTATACTATGTGAAGGTAGGTAAGGTACAGTTTATTTGAACATACACTATATTTTGTTCAAAGCAATATTCTTGATAAGATCGACTCGATTCTTCAGATGTCCCCATTACTCACTTTTGCTCGGAAAAAGTGTGTGACTTTTTTTGTCAATGAAATTAACAAACGTTAAATTTTGTGTATTTCTGTTTGTTTAATCAAAATTGAACTTGATTTTTTTAACGGGCTTCAAAAAAAATGGAGCTTCTTTATTCAACCCCATATTTATAAGTTCGAGATTTTCTCAAAAACTACTGAATCTGTTTTGATAATTCTTTCACTAATGTAATCTTCATACTTTCAGAAAGGTTTTAATATACAATATATTAGGTTATTGTTAGTAAAACTTCTTGAATTATATTGTTTCAAATCGAAGAGCATGGGGTGGGTCAGTTTTTTTGCACGCAAGTGTACTTATAGAAGAATAAAATATATATATGTCGCATCCGGTCATTCGTTTGACTATTCGGAACGCCAGCGCCATCTGGTGGCGCTTGACAGAGTCTAGCCCGAGTTCGTGGCTCCCCACGAACTCGGGCTAGACTCTGTCAAGCGCCACCAGATGGATGGTAGAAGAGAGCGTGCAGCGAGGTGGAGCGGCTCTCTTGGAGATTGGACATCATACGAACAACATGTGCTCAGAAACTGTCCCGCGTTCAGTATCTAGTTGTATCGTGTACATATAGTGTGTGATTTGCTAATGCGATTAAATTGTTCTTGAAATTATAATCTGATTTGTACTGGAAACCGTTTTTCTATTGCGCAATAACCAACACTACCCACTGAATGCCTACAGTAATTAAAATATCCTGATAATAACGAGACACAATGTACCTCTTCCGATATATAAATAGATAAGAATAGGTCTTGCCTCGGTTAAAAAATTAATATCTCAGTACAGTATACAGGGGCAAACCAAAACCATGAATTCCGCACATGATTCCGAACGTGCGTCGTTTACGGACATTTAAGGCCTGAATTCCTGTTACGCTGATGTCGTCGGTCGCGTACGGTCAGTACCAACATACGCGCCGCTGGCGTCAGCGTCGCAGTATGGTGCTATACATATAGAACACAATAAAAACAATGTCACATAACCTGAGAAATAGATATAAAAACAAACTTGAAGTCATCAGCGCACGCACTAATTACGGTAGAAAGACGATATTATTTGAAGGAGTTAATCTGTTCAATAAATTACCGGACGATATTAAAGAGTGCGATAACGTGAACACATTTAAAAATAAACAAGAAACATGTATGTACATTATAACTTCTAATACTCTGGAGGAAATTGTATTGTACTGTATTATCATACTCTTATTACTTTGTATCTCATTATAAGCGGACTGTATGTACTTATGAGAAATAAATTTCTTTAAACCGATGTATATTCACACGCGCGACCAACGTACGCGTTACAGGAATTCAGGCCTTATAGTTGATTCATTTTGAAAATGACCCTAAAAAATTTCATACAAAATAATACTGCCGTAAAGAAACCAGTCAAGTAATATGACACTACATGACTGGCGGTATAAAGAACAACGTCCAGAGGCGCGCCGTCGCACACAATGTGTGGGGAGGGGGTCTCGAAATATATTTGATGGAGAAGGTATTTCTGTCTCGTTCTCATCAGCCATATTTCTGTCTCGTTCTCATCAGCCATATTTTAATTACTTTGGGCGAGTACGCCCACGTGCGTACGGTTTTTCTGTTGCGCAATAAAAAAACCGTTTGCAGTTCAAATCAGATTATAATTTACGGACAAGTTAATTAATAATCTTAATTTACTCAGACTACAATGGTCTATTAGATAGCGTTAGTAATAAAAATAGCTTAGCCTATGTTAGTACTTAATAACTAAAGCAGAACGGGTCCGGTTTGTAATCGCCCACAACTAGCGGGCTATCTGCCCGGGCGGCTATTGATTGCAGGATAGTGTTCGAACACACTGTATGTAGGTACACAACTCAACGATACGGAACGCGAGACAGTATCTGAGCACATGTTGTCCGTACGATGTCCAATGATCAAAAGCCCCACCACGCTGATTTGCAGCAAGACCCTCCACTCGCACAAACGTCAGGCTAGCCTCTGTCGAGCGCCACCAGATGGCGCTGGCGTACCAGATACGACTTGATTGCGACCTTTATTTATATTTTTTTTGCCTATAACCTAGAAAACATTAAGTGAATGCAATACGACACTGGATCACATGGCATCTTAGTAATGTACATACATACGCAAATTTATACACAGCAGCTGTAGACAGTTAGTCTGTTTTGAATTGGTAAAATTAACGGCCCGTGCATGTAGCGTCATTTGAAACACGAAAAAAAAATGCGCCCCTAGCCGTGACGTCAGCAAAACTTTGCAAAAAAAAAAAAAATTGCTGTTCCATATTTTGATTTCGGTCCAAAAGAAGTGAAAACGAAAATATTACTCAGAATAACTTTGGAGCTGCAACAAATCTTACTGCCCGAATCCTTGATAATCCAAAAATATGTGAGTAACAAAACGGTATCCTTTACGTTATGAAAACAAAAACTTGTAATGCGAAAAATAAATTCTTTGACTTCTGATGCAAACATCAGCGGGCACTACAACTATAAATTAAATTAAATTACTAGCAAGCTTCACGGAAAGTAAACATCTAAGGACTATTACCGTCCTTGTTAGCAACTTGTCTTAAACAACTACTAATTGCAGTACATGAAAGCGACTTACTTTTTTGTTGTTAGCTGAAGCCGAGAATATACAGAAGGTCAGTTCCATACAACGAGCGGGCGGACGCACACATAGACACTCACGTACGGCGATCTCAAAATCCTTATTTTCACGTTCCAAGTTTATTGCCCGTGGCATACTACAAAATTGAAGTAACAATTGACTGGAACCATCTAAACAACACGTACAATAATTATTGCATTATACGGGTAAGTTTGTTGTCGTTTAAAACTAGTATATAATAGGTGTAAACAGCACGTACGATAAAATTGCACGTACAACACAATTGCTTGTACAATAAAATCGCATTCAATTCTGGCATGAACATGTTGTATCATTCAAACATGAGTGCGTTGATTGAGGGTGTTTTAATCGTTGTTGCTCTTTAGAGGCCAGAAATCCTTAAAAAAAAAGTACAGGACGTGCAATTCTGTGTTTAGACGAGGCAATCGCTTTGCAATAATTGCCTCGGTGTAAACAGAAATTGCATTTCTTGCATGGCAATAACTGAACGTGTTTTATGGCATGCGATTATTGCTCTTGAACGTTTGAGTACACAAACGTTTTTCTTACCGTGAAAAAGTACGGGTTATTCGCCGTGCATAGACACGGTCGTCAGTGTTGCATGGATCAGTATGGAAGCTTGTTGACAGACACGTTTTTCCTCAGCGTGGTTTATACGCCGTACCATATAGAAACCGTGCTGCCTAGAAAGGGCCTTAAGGGGCTTACAGGACCTAAACGCAAAAAAACGCAAGTTTTAGAAACAATAAAAGTATATGATCGACTACCTACAGTAAACAAAATCAGAAAAATTACTATATGATATTCTTCAGGATAATGCTAGGTAGATAGTGTGTTGAAAACATAATAATACAACTAATTTGATACGATAGAAAAAATCATGAAGATACCTCTAAAAACTTTCTTTTTACAATAAAAACCTTACTAATATACATACAATCATTCTAATTTTTCGTCAGATTATTTTACAAATAACATATTAAAGCACTAGTGTTTTAATTTTTTAGTCCAAACAATAGTTTTTTTTTTTAAATAGATAATTGCTTCGTATTTTTAACCCCCGACGCAAAAACGACGGGGTGTTATAAGTTTGACGTGTCTGTGTGTGTGTGTGTGTGTGTGTGTGTCTGTCTGTGGCATCGTAGCTCCCAAACGGATGAACCGATTTTCATTTTGTTTTTTTTTTGCCATAAATTACTAGCATTGTGTTATCGCGCTTCTCTTTCTTTTCTATGCAGTCCGACAGTGACCCTAAACAAATGCCAATCGCGTGTACGCTTGCACTCGAAGTGAAGCGTGTCTATGTGTACATTTTGACCTTCTGTACCTATCTGTATATTTGTTTTGTTTGATAGCTGTGGCTTCCAGAGTTATAAAACAATGCAACTTTCGTCTTGTTACTTGATTTTCTTGCAAAGATTTTCCCTGTTATCTACATGTATACAGATAATAAAATAGTAACGAAATCAAAGTAGACATTGAATATTTTTGGAAAAAAAAAGTAATTGCTACGAGTGATAACGCAAATGTAAGTCTTAGAATTTTTGTCCATTTGTCTGGATGTATGTATCGATAGTGCGAGAGTCACTTTCGATTAGGACATGGCCCGTATCATACCAATAACACAATGATCGAAACGGAAAAAAACAGGTCTTTATGATATTTTATGTCACACAACAAAAGGGAAAACTTATAAGAGCCAAGCATACGCGATTCAGCGTCACCGATCGACTGGAGCCGAGTATACTTGATTCAGCATCACCGACCGACTGTAGCCGAGTCTACGCGATTCAGCGTCACGATTCATTTTCGTTCACTGTTCAGAAAGAGCGAAAAGTGCCCGTAAAGAAGTTTTCACTTCAAAAACTCGTCGATTTTCTCAACAAATCCGATTGTTCTTCCGAACCCCAAAAGACAGTCAACCGTTTTTACGCTAACCAAACAGAACGCAAACCAGCATTCATTAAGAGGGATTAAACTTAAGATGTCTAAAGGCGTTAAAATCCTCCGCAGCAGGGGTCTCATTAATAGAACCTCAACTGGACCACCGATAAAGCCTACCATGATTTATTTTGAGCCGTCGAAAACGGTTCGTTTGGACGATTTAATTAAATTGACCCCTATTTTTTGGGGCTATGAAATTAGAGGGATTACAATAGCATTATATCATTATTATTTAGATTGATTTATAAATGTTAATCACACTAATATTATAAATGCGAAAGTTTGTGAGTGTGTGTGTATGTTAGGGCGTGTTTATATGTTTGTTACTTATTCACGCTCAAACGACTGAACCAATTTTGATAAAGTTTTGTATGGAGATAGCTGACATCCTAGATTAACATAAATATAGGCTACTTTTTATCCCGATATTTCTACGGGATCGACCCGGATGATTGCAAAAGGGTCGCCGCATATTAAATGGGACTTAAATTAACTGGCGAAATGTGGGTGTACTTTATTAGATACAGACGCCAGCACATCAAGCTACCCGGAACTGTCAAATTTTCCCAATCAACTTTGAACCTTATGCTTTAGCGATAAAGTTGAAAATCTATTAAATAAAGAACGTCGGTCACGGCCCATACATGCTATGACCTGACTATAAAGTATCGCGACCTTTGATGGCATATGGTTTAATTGGTTCACCTACTTATAATAATCAATATTAAATTGAAAATATATTTTTAGAAAGCGGAAGAAAATAGATTTTTGCATTTATTTGTTCTTAGGGAGGTTAGAATTTGACAAGTCGGAAACTCGGCAGCCATCATTTATTACTCTTCTTAGTCTGTGATTTTTTACCTGCAATCATGCTAATCATTGTTAGTTACGCGTTTTGTGTCACCACAGACCCACAGTCCCACAGAACATAATTATATACCCAACGACACAAGAGCAACGATGGACTGCGCGGTAGCAGCTTTGATAGCTGCCGGGATGTCATTTGGGTGTCAATATGTCATACGTTTCGTTCCATCTGTTAAAAGCATTAAATGTATTTGAGAATTTAGCCAAGCAGTTGATTTAATTATTATTAGCCATCAAATAACAATATTCTATGAATCAAAAACGACAATCAATGTAATCTTAAATAAAAATCACGCTTTAAAAAAATCTTAAACGCTTGAAAGCTGGTGCTAAAACGAAACGTGTACCCCGTATAGGCCAGAAGTTGACAGAACATATTCGGGTGCGTTCAAAACTAATAAAAATGTCGTACAAAAGTAAGTTTTTTTTAATAATCTCATTTATTTTATTCCGGGTTTTAATAAATAATTAAATACATGTAAATTAATGTTCACTTAACTAACAATTTTTTGACGTATAACTCGTTATGGGTCTCATCCGAATTTGGTCAGGTCAATTATTGCCATTGTTCTTTGACAGATTGTAATAGCTTGATGTGCTGGCGTCTGTACATCTCTGTCCATTCGTGTCGGATTACGTGCCGACCCACCGGACTATGAGAGTAAGGGTCTTGAGACAATATATTATCTCCCGCGCCGACGGCCAGTCTTAGTCGAGATTGGCCGACATGGCTGAAATACGGACTGGAGGACTATTATTTTACATCTCTGTCCAACCCTTGGAGGAAAGAAGGAGTGCTGTTTTGTATATATAGAGGTATGAGGAACAGGGTGTAAACTTCACTCATCCTCCATAGAAAAGAGAGGATCCTCCGACCAGACGGGTGTTGTGTCTGGCGGGCAACTGCCCGAAGATTCATGTCGAGCCGTTGATACTAGTTGCGCGGTAAACTCTGCTTGCGCGATGCAGGATTTTGCGGGATGTCAGTATGATGCGTAGTTCGCATGTGGCGTTGTAGATACCGCTACATATGTATGTAAATAGAAACACGTGGGTTGCTCCCGTTTAATTAATTTATATCTAAATGGGCTATTCGGCCTCCATTAACTATAATAATAGCGGAGGTCAGTACAGGTCAACATATCGATTGTTCTCCCAAATGACATGTGTTTAATCATCGTCAATAATTAATCACAAATCATAATCGTATTAATAATTTGGAGTATACAGGGTTACTTGTAATTCGACGTATATCCGTCAGGAGCTGGTAGGGGGCCAAAATGCAACAAATTGAACCCCCCATATTATGTATGGCTGAAATTCAATAGTTTTCAAGATATTACTAGCTTCTACCCACGACTTCGTCCGCGTAAAATTTCTTATTTCCCCGACCCACCCCGTCGCGTCGCCCCGCATCGCCCACTCGCGCTATTACTTCGTTTTCGGCTCTTCGTTCTTTCTGACTTTTTTTTTCTTTTTGCTTGGCTCCTGAATGGCCTTTCTCAAAAATTGGGCTATAAAATGCAAAAATATTGTTTTTAATCCGACTTGTAGTTTGAGAGATTAACGCGTTCAAGCAAACAAACTCTTCAGCTTTATTATTTGTACAGATTTCAATGAAATTATTTTCGAGGGTTTTTTATTGTTATTTATTTGCTCATTGAAAAACATACTTACTTTCCTTAAATATATTTGCAAACATTTGCAACATAAAAAAAAAAACAGTAATTAGAGGGCAAACTGCCGTCAAAAATAACAACTAGAAGATTACTTGTAAAAATAAAAATCCAAAAGCAAAATTGTTTTCTGGTTTTCCTTCCGCCATTTTCAAAGCCCCGTCCAATCAGTATCGTCGAAATTTTTCCCCAAACACGAACGTCTGATAAGCAACTATTACTTAACAAATCGAGTCTACCAAAGTAAATATTAATCCTAGATTGGTACAGACGTACAACATCAATTATGTAGATTCATAGCCGCCATCAATTTTGGTATGGTTTCGATGTTGGAACCACAGTGTAACAATTCTGCGCAATAAACCAACGACCAGTAGTGCTATTCTGTAAAAATCTCACCATGAAAACTTATTTGAAGTGAGCGTGAAGTGAGCTGTCAATAGTGTCAATCCCTAGCATCAGATAGAACACAAACTGACTTCATATCACCTAAGTTTTCGCGGTGAGATTTTTACAGAATAGACCGCCAGGTTGCCAGGTGACTTATATTGTCGCGATCATAGACATGTCCTTTCAAAACTGTGTAAGTTAAGTATTGCAGTAGTTTATGGAGTTCAAGGTTACTCTGTATCATTGTGACAGTTGAGTAGATAATAAATAAATTAAAAAAATTGTTTATTAGTAAAACAAGTTTAGGTATAAACATAATTTTTTGATTGCGTCCTCTCTCTCACAGAGAGGAGGCCTGTGTCCCAGCAGTGGGAACATTATAGGCTGATTATGTTATGTTATGTTATCCTCCTTTTAGGCAGATAGTGCAAAAGTCCGCTCTTCCATAGCAAGACGTGTTATACAAAAAGCGAAACGTATAATTTTTATGCAATAACTACATAAATTAACATAACTACTTAAATTAAACCAAATGTGTGTATAGTGGGCGTAAATATGTGCGTGAGTATATGTGAGCGAGAGCCTGTAGGTGAGATGATGTGTTTGAACTTATAAAATTTATGATAGTCGTTTGTTTTCCATTTCGTGCTGCTTTCTTAAAGATTTTTGTAGAATGTGTCTTTCTTATTCTACTGTGGTGGTCTTCATTTGAATAGGGGGATATTTATTTATTATACCGGGTGAAATTAAATTAGCTAGCGAAACTTCGGGTATCGATATGCAGAGTTTTGCTAGATATTTAATTTGACCCTGTAGTTTAAAATGTACCAATACAAACAAACAGACTTGTGATTCGCCCAGGACGTCATAGAGAAACTTTTTTACAACATTTAAGCACCCCATAACTATAGCCTAGGCGAAAATCCATGGGATTCGAGAAAATTCATGTTTAAAGATTGCAAAGGGGTTACATTTTTTCGTCCGGGAGGGAATACGTAAAATTACAAGTCACGAGCGTCATGACTTGTAATTTGACGTAGTATCAACCAGCGCTGGGGCTCTGTCTGGCATTATAGGGTCGTAGCATTATGATGCGTGGATGTGACGCATATTTCCCCCAACATGTTAATATTTGCGTTTTTTCTCTGCGTCATATTTGCCGCAAATAGACGTATTTTTGTATTATTGCAGAATGGGCTCGCTCTTGACCTCAGTCACGCCTGATGGAAGGCGATGGATAAGGTCTATGATGGAACGAGCGTGCCCAGAAGATGCCTAAGGCATTGGAACTCCCACGCATTGGCGAAACACAGCAGGCTGCTTGACGCCGGACTCCGGTGCGAGCGTGGTCGCAAACCAGGTGGGCGTTAGCCCTACCACCGCAAGGGAACAATTGGCCAGTCAAATAAGGTGTTGGGTGTGACTGTCCAGGATGCGCCGAGCTCTCGGTTCAGTTGGGTAACTGGCGGAACAAACTGCGCTACACGAGGAGAACTTCATGCATCCCAAAAACGTACGTATTTTCTTTCTTTTTTATTTCTTATTATACAATATGTAAATAACATAGTGTTTTTTGAGACAATTATTGCAGTTTACTTTTTATTTTCACTAAAAACATGTTATCCAAAAACTTAAATTTCTTCTACAATACAAAAAATCATCACATGCCCATCGAAGCAATTATTATTCTCCCCCAGTGGTGGATGCGGCCCTATCCGATCATTAGCAATTTCATTCCCATTGAAAAGTGTCGCGTCGAATGCCCTTGACAGATTTATTCCGACACCCGATGAGCTTAATTACAACGCTGCCAAATTTAGAGGCCGCCGGGACGAATAATAAACGAATAAAACAGTGTTTTCTTTTTCCTTGCAGTGTACAATTTTAACGGCTATTTCAAAAGGGAATAGGGATGGATTTTCATTTGTTTTGTTATTAAAGTCGTAATTAATCAATTTCAGGGAGCAGTGGTGGCCCAGTGGAAACGGCCGCGCGTTACGAGGTCCTAGGTTCGAACCCAGACAGGTGCTTTACTTTGCTTAAATTATTTCATCACCACTCTGCTCTCAAAACGGTGAAGGAAAACATTGTGAGGAAACCGGCACGTTCTAGAACAAAAAATATTAAGATAATGATGACAACTAACAACCCGCACTGGGCTCGCATGGTGGATTACGGCCCATACCCTCTCACAGAGAGGAGGCCTGTTTCCCAGAAGTGGGAACATTATAGGCTGATTATACGAGTAACCAATTTCAAAATGACGTTTGAAATCAGAATGCTGGAGGGTTGACAACTGTATCGGGAATTCAGGATTAGAGTTTTACCTGTACACTGATTGCTACAAGGGACTTTTGGCGCTTAAATGACGTTGACAGGGGGGTTCTGTAGGTAACCATTCGTGCAACATTGTTTTGAAAAACAAGATGGCGGCGTTAGATCCGATTTTGACCACGCGCCAATACATTCTTGTACAGCTTTATTTGCTTTTTTACATACAGGGTGAAATTTTAATCACCGTTTTCCTCTTAAGGGGTCATTGTACTCATCATTATGAACAACTTTTACTATGGAAGCAAACAAGAAATAGTACGTAATATGATACCTCTGATTCATAACAAGAAGCTTTTTTTTACATTAAATAATTTATGTATACGTAAATGTTTTATAAAGGCGACATAGTCTGCACAAAACACCCAATCATAAGGTTGAATGCTTTTAGAATAAGATCTGAATGTCATTTTATCTGTTTTTGTTTATGTTAAAAATAAAGAAATTTCAAATCAAAACAGGAAATCGCGAAAAAAAAACAGCTTTCCATACATTTATGTTCGCATAACTCGTCAAAATGTAGGGAACAGCTGATTTTTTTTTCGCGATTTCATGTTTGTTCCCATAGTAAAAGTTGTTCATAATGATTAGTTCAATGACCCCTTAAGAGGAAAACGGTGATTAAAATTTCAACCTGTATATCAATTAACTCAGCCTATTGCAGTCCACTGCTGAACAGAGGGTTCTCCCATGCTGCGCCACAACATCCTACCCTCCGCCTTCCGCGTCCAGTCCGTCCCAGACACCTTTTTTTTTGTATAAACATGAACGATGTGTATCCAATATTTTCAATATTTTATAGCAACATTTTGATTTAAACGAGAGTCTAGTCTATGGAATTTCTTGCCCGTTCTTCCCCATAAGAACTACGCTTTGAAATAGTTATCTTTCTAAATGACCGAATTCTTGAAAATTCAAAAGTGCCTGTAATTGGTTTATTTGAAAAAAAAAAATGCTTTGAGTTTGAGTTTTTTCATTGGAAGCATAGAGCTCTGACTAAACTAAAGTGAATCCCACGCGGGATGCCGGACGAAATTCGCTCGCACTGATTGTATCCACTCAATATTGTCTGGAGAACTTCCTGGTCATAATGCTGCGGCCACATTGTCGCGACAAGGCGAACTACACTTCGCACGCTCTCTCTCACACCTTCGTGTGCGTGTCGTTCACAATCGTAGTTCACCTTATAGCAACAATGTACAGTCAACAAAAGAGATAAGTATGCAGGATCGTCGGATACAGTTGATGTTTAGTAAGAAACTGATGGATGTTCTCGAATAAAATTTAATTTTATTAATAGAAAACAAACAGCTCATTTATCAAATTAAATTTCAGTCGACTACATCCATCTGTTTCTTACTAAACTTCAACTATATCCGACGATCCTGCATACTTATCTCTTTTGTTGACTGTACACAATCAAAGCGAACAGTCGCGCCCCGCGTCCCGCGCGAGATTCATCTCAGTGTGGCCAGAGATTAAGAAGGCGTCAACAGATCGCTTGAACATGCTTGCCTTTTCAATGACCACGGACAGCCACGTTTGCCTTTCTCCCTTACCTGAAGTGCCTATCAATATTGATGTATAAACGTTGACGTCACTTGGAAGTGTGCCAAGTTCTATAGTGTTGAATCGAAGTTGACGCAGGTTGAAATCTAAATTTGAGTCATGCCTTTGTAGACAGATAGTACGGTGCTAGGTTTGATGCCCATGTCAGATAAAGTGTTTGTTGTGTAAGTGTCGGTCGGTTTCCTATTATAAAATTGACAATAGTTATCTGGAGCCGTAAGCCACGCGACGGCGTTTAGGGATGCATGAAGAAGCCTCCTCGTGTAGCGCAGTTTGTTCCGCCAGTTAATCAACTGAACCGAGCGCTCGGCGCATCCTGGACAGTCACACCTAACACCTTATTATTATTATTTAGATTAGTATTGTGTAAATGGTACACCACAGACTACCTACAGTACTTGTCTGTCCTTCCTCTTTTTAATCCATCCAAAGGTTGTCTTTAAAAGATCGCTTTTAGCGATAAGACCGCCCAGTGTGTCACCCATTGTAAAGTTTCTATATTTATGTCTGTAATTTATATGGTGTACATAATAAAGAGTATTCTATTCTATTCTTATTTTACTGGCCAATTCTTCCCACCGGAGTCTGGCGTCAAGCAGCCAGCTGTGTTTCGTCGATGCGTGGGAGTTCCAGTGCCTTGGGCGTCTCCTGGGCACGCTCGTTCCATCATAGACCTCATCCATCGCTTTCCATCAGGCGTGATCGAGGTCAAGAGCGGGCCCATTCAGCAATAAAAAAACATTTGTTTGAAAAACAGTGATGCAGTGGAACAGTGGTAGTGATGTGTGGTGGCTGGAGTGATGTAATAACGTTCGCTTGGAAGAAACGTAGAGAAATCATAACGTTTTTTTTTTTTACAGAGTAGTTCTAGTAAGTTCGGTAGTCACATAATCGAAATCAAAAGTCATTTATTCAAACTAGGCTGAGAATCAGCACTTTTCGAACGTCAAAATTACAAAAGACTGTCCCCCAAAACGCCCGCCCTTCACCACGTTCTAGTGGTTTCGCTGGGGAGAAGAAGTGGCGCAACAAACTCCCCAGCAGCACAGCTGTCTGCTCAGTTAGAAAATACTTAATTGTATACAATATTTGGTATGCAAAGTAATTAACATTACAGGACACAGAACATTAATTTACATTATTTGCCACATGTCAGCTAGCCACGTCAATATACCAACAAATACAATAAAAACTATACGTACTCAAGCATAAAAATAATATATAAAAATTAATAGTAGTATTAATAGTAGTACCTACTAAAGTTCCTTGAGAAGGAGCTCGTCGGGGATGGCCCAGACACAACACACAGCACAGTATACTTAGGTATATTGTTACTGTGTTGTTGACTTCATAATCAGCCTATAATTTTCCCACTGCTGGGACACAGGCCTCCTCTCTGTGAGAGGGAGTGGGCCATAATCCACAACGCGAGCCCAATTCGGGTTGGTGGATGTCACATGTCTTCGAATTTTTGGTTATAGGACATGCCGGTTTCCTCACGATGTTTTCCTTCACCGTTTTTTAAGAAGACACAATTTATTACAACTTTTTAAATTCAGCAATGTACCAAGAATACAATGTCCAAAATAAACCATTTTCACGTAAAATAAAAAAAGATTTCTGCAGAACCGAAAAGGTAGAAAGACGTGAAAACATCGTGTGAAATGGCTAAAAAAATCTTATCAGCATACCTACTTTGTTACTGACGTGTTACAGATGTGCCCGTATACTTAAGTACCAGAGAAACGAAAGAAAGAATGTGGGGAAGATTGTGTCGATAAAAAAAAATTAGGTTACACGAGTTTTGGATTTTCAGTTTGATGTTATATTTTAGAGTTCGGCTTTTCGTGTCGGAGATAAGTGATACGTTTAGGTCTTATTGTTATTGAAGAAGGTTGTATTCACGTGTTACGTATGTTCCAATATTATCTCACGAGTCAAACGGTACTTTAGTTGCTTAAAAGGACTACATGACCTAAAGCACGGTCACTATCAGACTGCACAGAAAAGAAAGAGAAGCGCGATGACACAACGCTGGTAATTTATTGCAAAATATTAAGCATTTATCTAATTTAAATTTAGTATTATTTTTGGCGAAATAAATAAATTATCAAAATGATAATTTATTAATAAAAGCCGCTCTAAAGACATGAAAAATAAGCGGTACTGCCGGTAAATTGCCACAATTGCCATTTTAGGATACCATTTTTGGTGATTGATTTTACCCGACTGCGACTGACAAAGACAAGGTATGTTTTGGTTTATTTTTATTATTTACGACCATATTTTTATTTATCGACATTTATTTTTATCGATACTTGCCCACCTCTAAGGCCCACCTGTCACGCCCGTATCGTTTACATTACGCCGACTTTGTTTCCCGCAAAATGGGGATTAGTCTTTCAAGATACTGATAATAACCAAGGTTTCGGTAGGGAAATTTAACATCTATTGTTATTTGCATAAGATGAGATTTTGTCTGAAATACTGACGGTTTTTAAATTGATCATTTTTTTTCCTATTAAATTATTAGCTTTCAGGATTGTTGTTTGTGTAACGTTATATATGTATATACGTTATATACAGAGCAGTGGTGGCCAAGTGGTAACGGCCGCGACTTACGGGTTGTAGGTCGTAGGTTCGAATCCAGACAGGCGCTTTACTTTGTGGATCATATGACCATTATGAGACGTGCACTTTTGGATGTTCCAAATGTTTTCAAAATTATTTTTTCGTCTTTTCATCACATTCAAATCAAAATATTTTATTTCACATATTATATATGGGCACTTTATTACATGGTTTATAAATCGAATTCACAATTCATCGTACACCCAACATATTCACGATCGTAGGAGAGTAAAGGTCACCTGCACCCTAATTGCGTAACACACTATCAATTGGAATATGAATTATTTTGAAGCAAATTGCTAATCCATTGCTTCATAAGTTCAAAAAATTTGTCTGCTCAACACGTAAATAACGCAATGAATGTAATTGAACTGTCAAAATGAAACCGATTCCGATTGATAATGTGTTACGCAATTGCCCCGCTGTTTACTCTGCAATGGTGCCCATTAAATAGGTAGGTAAGTAATCTTCTAAAGATAGACCCTTTCAGGGTTTTTCGGGTATTAAAAGGCGATGATCAATAATCCTTTAAACCTACATATATGCCTAATGAGTTACGTAACAACCAATCCATCATATTTGTGGGGCGTTGGCTGCAAAATTTGAGTTTTGCTAACATAATGGTAAAGGGGGAGCCCTTTCTAAAGTTTTGATATTTTGGGGTAGAATGTTAAGTACGTTGTGATATGTTTGACCTTGTTGTAATGACACGCATTAATACGGATAATGGTTGGCTTATGAAGGCTTTAATCGCCGAAGAATACGACATATCTTTACATAGTAGGTAGTCGCCGAAATGTCTGTAAGCGCATAACTTCCGAATGACTGCACCAAATTGGATAATTCTTTTTTTGTTGTGTTCGGTGTTGTCAGCTGCATCCGGTTAGACTGGACGCCGACTCCAATATAGTTGGGAAAAGGCTTAGGCAGATGATGGTATTGTCAGGACAAGGTATGTATGAAAGAAAATTAAGGAAATTCATTCATCATTAAATAAAAAAAGAACTACCAGGGTTACTAAAAAAATTAAATTGATAGCCCTGATAGCTTTTTTTTATTTTTTTTTCCTTTGCGTACTATGCAGTGATTGAAAAAAGAACAAAATCGGTCAAAACTTTTGAACCGTAAAAAAATTCACCGTCATTCTCAGGGTTAAAAAGTTTGGAAATGACCTTGCCCACGCCCCTATTCTATTTGATCCATACTTCCAGGGACACCCTGTACATATATTTTGTTTTTATTTATCGTGTTATTAGAATTAATTATATTTTTGTATGCACGTGTTTCTGTGACAAATAAACCTATTTTTCTTTATTTCTAGGTCTGGGAGGACAGCGTAGGCCTGTCAACAAGTATCACGTACTTAGTAAAATAAAAAATAAATCCTAAAACCAAACCCAATTTTGAGCCACCAGGTCAAAAAGACCAATCCACCGTATTAAAATAAATCAACACAATATCACAGACAGATAACTCCGATGGATGTACTTTAAAACCACCAAATTAATAGGTACAGAAGGCCGGCTCCATAGAACGAGCGAAAACAGTCGCACGCACACATAGACGCGTACGTGCGATGATCTCTAACAAATTCTAGTCGCGGGTGCGCTTGCGCTCGCTGTACGTGTAGCGTCTCAATGTGTTATAAGTTGAGTTTTCAGTCGTTCAAACGAGCTGACCTTCTGTATCTATGCCAACACCCAGTAACGGCTAAATGGCTAATTACTTTACTTTTTATCTGACATTCATAAATTGTCCAAATAAATTAGTTTTACGTGATGAAATTTCGAGAAGATAGATTTCGGTATTGAATACGAAAACGTTATCAAGTTAATTAGGTGTGCAGGTATTATTTATTGTGAAGAGGCGATATTTTGCTTTTATTTTTTGTTGAAGTTTACGAGTCTCTCTCTCTCTTTCTCAGCCTCTCTCTTACGTCGTAAGCTTAAAACCTGACGTGATTATCTTCTTATTGTATCGTATAGTTAACCATTTATTTTTTTGTTATACATTTTTGCTACCAGTAAGACATGGAAAACGATAAGAATGATTTTTGCTTGGCGTAATTGTCAACTCGCGGTAAGCAAGTGTAATGAATCAAAGCTCCTTCTTAGTTGCAGTTTCCATGGTTTATATGAAGTGTACTTATGGAACAGGTTCATATACAACGTGCCGCTACAATGGCGATCTTAATTTAACACCTAGCCTGCCGCTCACCGACAGAGGGCTCTCTCTCTTTTCTTCAATTCGGCTACTCTTTACACGTTATTCGTTTTAATTTCTTTGATGCGATGTTATGATTGGTGACCCCGGCAAATGACTCCTGCGCTACAATTCTTTAATACAGGTTGCTCCGAGTAGCTGTTTCAGAAAATTTAAAATAAATAAACAAATAATTACGTTTAGTGAAATTAAAATAAATGTTCATAAAAACAAAAAAATATTGTCACCATTAAAGCGGCACGCTGTATAATATTGATCTAGCATGCATGAAATAAAAAAATAAAATTAGACACGAAAATTCCTGAGGGGTAAGTACCTGAAATTTATTATTCAACCATTAAAACTTCACAAGTACATTCTCAAGATCTCATTATCTCCTTAATTGTGTAAAACCCACTAGGTACATACGTACCTTACTTTCTAAGCAGAAAATCCAAGCTAAGCGTACAAACGACTCGGAAAATAACGTACGTAACACTTAAAAAACTCCAAGAAAATAACTAAATGAAGTAACCTCAGTAGAAAACGAGCAGGATTAAATCCTTTTCACTCCACGAGGTGCATTCTCAAGGATTTCTAAATAGAAGGAACGAACGTAATCCCAAGAAAAGAACCGCAGCCGTTCAAAATGAATCGTTCAGATTTTTTTGTCGACTTGAATGAACTAAACTGTGCTGATGGCGTGTTGAAACTCTTTTAAGATTTTTTTTATTTTTATTGTAGAATGGGCCCGCTCTTGACCTCGATCACGCCTGATGGTAAGCGATGGATGAGGTCTATGATGGAACGATCATGCCCAGAAGATTCCTAAGGCACTGGAACTCCCACGCATCGACGAAACACAGCAGGCTGCTTGACGCCGGATTCCGGCGGGAGGGTGGTGGCAAACCAGGCGGGCGTTAGCCCTACCACCGCGCCGCAAGGGAAAAATTGGCTAGTCAAATAAGGTGTTGGGTGTGACTGTCCAGGATGCGCCGAGGGCTTGGTTCAGTTGAGTAACTGGCGAAACAAACTGCGCTACACGAGGAGGCTTCTTCATGCATCCCAAAAGATTATAATTTGTTCGACCCCAGGACAAATGTCTCTTCTCATATATTAACGACAGATAATTTAGTTTAGCTCACATAATAAGCAGAGAACATTGGTGGCCTAGTGGAAACGGCCGCGACTTACGAGTTGTAGGTCTTAGGATCGAAAGGTGACAGGCGCTATACTTTGTGTAAATTATTTCATCACTACTGCTCTTAAAACGGTGAAGGAAAACATCGTGAAGAATCGTCATGTCCTAGAACCAAAAATTCGAAGACATGTGAAATTCCCAACCCGCACTGGGCCCGCGTGGTGGATTACGGCCCATTCCCTCTCACACAGAAGAGGCCTGTGCCCCGCAGTGGGAACGTGCTGATTATGCACATAATAATAAGCAAGCTGAAGAGGCAATGGACCGGCCGTATTATCCTTAGAACCAAGTCCCCTACGGTCATCAGTTCTAGGTGTTCTTCAGAGGAATTGTTAATACTGCGAATTGGCAAACGTAGGATAATGTTCCAATCTTCGCAGGCAAACTGGTACCCGCTAGATGAAAGTAGCGTAGAATCGAGTTAAATGGCATGCAATTGGAGAGGCCTTTTTCCAGCTATAACAAAATAAAGTCCTCCAGACCGAATTTCCGCCATCGCGATCAATTCAGCGGAGACTAGCCTTCGGCGCGAGATATATTATAGTGCACAAGTGTGTGCGCAGAAACAAGTGCACTCTCTATTCCCTTACTCAGATTGTCCGATGGGACGGCAATCCGACACGACGGGAAAGAGATCGTGTGCAGGGCCAACTGCTTATAGTGCTTTCCGAGGCACGGGGGTATCACACCGCCAACTTCCAAACTCCGGGCGGTTTACTAATAAATTCTCAATGGAAAAAACCCAATAACACTGCCCGACCTGGGAATCGAACCCTCGCTCTACAGCCAGCCAGCCAGCCAGCTATAATAGGTTGATGGTGATTGTTGATATTCAAACCCGCAATTCCGTACTGCGGTATCGGATTTTACGTTAATATTTTCGCCTTTTTCAAGCCCCAAAAGTCTAACCCTTAACAGCTCACGTGCACGCTTCATTACCCGCATCCGTTCGGGTTCAAAACAACAGACATTATGTTATTAACTTTTTGAATTAACTTTTTGTTTAAATTAACTGTATACAAAGCGTTAGGGTTTTTTGTACCCGCATCTAAGTTTTACGGGTTAACTTTGGTTTCCATTTTTTGTTCACCGTCGTTATTTTTTTGTGGCCAGGATTAAAGAGTTTAATCTTGGATTGTGCTTTGGGTATAATGTGGTTAAAATGTGGGTTGAGTTTGTTTCTATTAATTTATTATAATCATCATCATCTGCCTAGCCTTTTCTCAACTATGTTGGGGTCGGCTTCCAGTCTAACCGGATGCAGCTGAATACCAGTATTTTACATGGAGCGACTGCCTATCTGACCTCCAAAATCCAATTATATAGGGTAATACGATATCCCTTGGTAAGACTGGATGTCAGACTTTCGGGCTTCTGACGACCCGTAACGACTGTCAAAGATCCACGAATGACAGCCGGGACCAACGGCTTAATGTATTTTCCACGGCACGGGTCTTTTTTTTTTTATGGGTGGGAAATCATCTAATGACTCTTCCCGCTCTGGGTGGAGCGGAAGGGAGTGTCAGACTCTTACTTACTAAAACCCACCCGTGTTCCTTCCTTAGCCCTTTATGTCGGGTCTTGGTATATGAAGATAGTCACAGACCAACCGGGGCAAACCTTTAACCTGATCAATCGACCTGTGCGACTGTTATTACTAAGGGGCCGTCTCCACGGGCGAGAGAATCGCGGCGATAGTCTCACCGTGCCATCAAATTTTCGCCGCGATGATATCGCCGTGTGGAGACACGTTCTGAGAGTGTATAGAAATTCGTGTCACGACGATAATATCACGGCGATTCTCTCGCTCGTGGAGACGGCTACTTAGCTCCTTTCTGCTTCTATTCTGCATCTATTAATATCATGTACTTCTAAATATAGGCGTCGCGAAAACCGTTATAACAAAGGGTCACAAGGGAAATTGCACTTATTATACAGGACAGATGGATTAGTGGCTTAGGAAATGGTTCCTGCCTTAGGTACTAAGTGCGCAACTCATACAAAATTCCTCAAACTAGCATACATTGTTAGAAGACTAAACAAGTTGGAGGAACGAGGGGCGTGGCCAAGAAATCTGCGTGAAGAGTGGGGATAGTCCGCAGCAACTGCAGACGGGTGGAGAGCACTCGCTCTCTTTTGGATCAACAGCCGACAATGACACATGTCTGTCCACCGCAGTATCGTGTTTTCTCGGTGCCAAGACGTGATTAGCTAATTAAGTGTTCATATATTCTATCAGTTTGTTAGGTATTGTTTGCTAAAAATAATAAATACGGTTAATGAGTGGTGCGTATTTTTTTTATTAAACCTGCTTTTATTATAATATTTAGCTAGAAGCTGTGTGATAAAACCTTTAAGGACTAAAGTGCAAAAATCTTGCATTTTTTCCGGGAAATGACTACTTGCTTGGTGAAAACCGTTTAAGACTAAATAATGGCAGTTGACGAGACGCCTATCATGCAGCTTAACAGATAAAAAACTGTTTCTAAAATATACGGGAAAAGAATTGTGGTGAAAACGCCGCGGTTTGAATCAAATGGTTTGTAAGTTCAACTAAGAACTCCCAAAGTTGGGCCAACAGCATTAAAAAAACTTTGATTACAGGACGATATCAATACTAATATAGTTCCTCCTAGTAATCCAAAATTGAGCAGTGGTGACTCAGTGGCATCTGCCCCGATTTACGTGCTTTAGGTAGGGAGTTCGAACCCAAGCAGGCGCTTTACTTTGTGTATTTATTTTCTTCACCACTGCTCTCATAACCGCGAAGGATAACATCGTGAGGGAACCGACAGGTCATAGAACTAAAAATTCGAAGACATGTGTGACATCCACCAACCCGCACTGGGCCCGCGTGGTGGATTATGGCCTACTCCCTCTCACTGAGAGGATGCCTGTGTCCCAGCAGTGGGAACATTATAGGCTGATTATGTATTTTTTTTAATGGAATTCGTTTACTTTTACAATGTTTGTAAATATGTGAGCACCATGTATCTATCAGATAATTAATATGTCATGGTTTCATTTTTATTTTTGTTACCTAGTGTGGTATAGCAATTTTATTATAGGTGCATTGTCTTCACGTATTATTATATTTGTTATGTTAATTATAAATGTATGCAAAATATTGTAAAACATTTTAAAATAGTAACGGTGGAGTTTCTTGCCCATTCTTCTCCATACGAAAACTACCTTTTGAAAGGGGCGACTAGAATCAATTCTATTTTATTGAGGTTTTTGACGTTCAAAAGTGCCTTTTATGTGCCTATTTGAAATAAATGCTTTGAGTTCGACTTTGAATAGCAAGCATACGCTCTCGAACTCGTTTTACAAAACGCAAAGAGCATTTTGATGCGAAAATTCAAACATTCATAAAAAAATATAGATACCCCATTCGAATTGACCATGTTACATGGTCATTGCGGATATAATTTTTGTAGGGACAATCAGTACTTAAGAACACGTTTTCGATTACCTACGGAGAAGAACAGGCAAGAATCTCTAAACCACTTCTTGACTGAAAAACAACAGCGGCGGTCCCATACAAAGTAACCCTCCGTACACACCCAACTGACTCCACGGCTGGGCATTAATTTTAACAGCAATTAAAACTTTTAGCTGCCATCGGACGGTTTTTAACGCCGAAAAATAGAATCCAACGGAAAGTGAAAAACTGAAGAGTTTCAGTGACTTCGTTGTTTCAGGACTGTTATTAACATTAGCGTTTGTAACAGCTTTTCGGGATTGTTAAAAGTATGTGTGTTAATGGGAGATTTTGCTAGTTTGGTTTTAATTATTATAAAAGTGTGTTTTGGTTTATAAATGGTCACACTTTGGAGGTATATAAAGCATTGCAATACACATGCATACATACATAATCAGCCTATAATGTTCCCACTGCTGGGACACAGGCCTCCTCTCGGTGAGAGGGAGTGGGCCGTAATCCACCACGCGGGCCCAGTGCGGGTTGGCAGATGTCACATGTCTTCGAATTTTTGGTTCTAGGACATGCCGGTTTCCTCACGATGTTTTCCTTCACCGTTTTGAGAGCAGTGATGATGAAATAATTTACACACAGTACGAGTATAGCACCTGTCAGGGTTCGAACCTACGACCTACAACTCGTAAGTCGCGGCCGTTACCACTTGGCCACCACTGCTTTTATGCATTGCAATACATGAGCATAATAACAAAAAACAGTACGAGGGACAATAGTTCTGTTTTTCTGTTATTATGCTCACAACTCAAAAATGTAAAATAGCAGGTTTCATCCTTTAATGTAAAAATGTTAGCGGAAACCCATTAATTTGCTCATGACTCCATTTTAGTTGAGCAGATTACGTTAGGCCCTTGAACTCTAAAACCCGAATGATCCCGAACTCATTAAAGAATGAAGACCGCTCTAACTCAAACGTGGTTTACATTCGAGGGTTTGTCTTTATTGGTTTAGTGTAATTATCACGGCTTGGTTTTAAACGTGGTGGAAGACAAAGTATTACGGTTGGAGTGTGTTCTGTTTTGGCAAGTGAGAGGTCTCGAATTTGATCTCCAGTGTAAATTGACCTAAACTAATTTCCATCAATAGTTTCATTGTCAGTTACATCATCCTCGACGCTACTCAAAACTAATTACAAACTCAAATCACAAAGGAGTAACTAGAATGTCACAGCCAGTGTTGTGGGCCGGCCATATTAGCCGTAGAACCGATGACCGCTGGGGTAGACGTGTTCTTGAGTGGAGATCGCGAATCGGTAAACGTAACGTGGGACGCCCTCAGGCTAGGTGGAGCGACTATCTTCGCAGGATGGCTGGTAGCAACTGGATGAGTGTTGCCGAAAATCGAGTTGAATGGCGTGCAATAGGAGAGGCCTATGTCCAGCAGTGGACTGCTGTAGGCTGATGATGATGATGATGATGATGATGATGATGAGTGTTGTGACATTTTGATTTATTCCGGTCTGATCCCCTGAACCCCCCTCCCCCCTGTATCCCCTGCTAGTTCTTCTTCTGTTTTAATCTCTGACACGTTTTCCTGTGTCGAAACACCCCACGCGTCGGAATAGTTGAATGGGCGCAATAAAGTCATTGTTTTAACAATGACAATAGAACAATGACACAATTGTGTACATTTGGTGTACCGTTGACGTTTCGAGCACTTTCTCTTATGTACACTTGGTGTACACTTGACGTTTGAGGGGTTAATCTCTGTCTTCCTTTTTATCTAGTGGTGATTCGCGTCGTGTACGGACCGCTTTTGAAATACCAGTGGAATATTCAAATCATTGATTGGTAGTGTCGTTAACGGACCGCCATTAAAATACTTGTGCTGTAACATTCTGGCTACTCATTGGTGATTTGAGTTTGCAACTGGTTACTTTTGAGTAGCATCAATGGACGACGGGCTTTAATTTTTATTTTTTAGTTTACTTGGAATATTGGTAACACTAGTACCTATTTAATTCCTGTTAACCTTTCTGACTAAACTAAACATGTCTGGTAACGTATTCCCTATGACACAATGAACAAAATCGCGCGAAATTACAAGATTTTATAAGATTTATTGAACGAATGTTACAAACCAATTTTACAAGTATTTAACGTCGGTCTGTAGCTGTTAGCGATCATGATTTGGATCTTTACGGTGCGCGGTCCCCAAACTAGGCGGCGACTGTATTTTGGGGACCAGAGTTGTGATACATAGTGCTATTTACCACTGCAGTTTATATTTAAGAGTAGGTAAGTAATTGCAAACGATTATATAAAACTAAATTTAATATTGAGATCAACGTTAAAGTTAAACTTAAATCGTAAATGATTAAAAACAGAAATACCTATAATTCTTAAATTGCATTGAAAAAAGCCTAAAAATAATTAAAATAAAATGGTAAACAATAAAAATTAAAATGTTAAACAATGAAAAATAAAATGTTAGATAATCAAGAATAGGGTGTTGGCACGAATATCGAGGTTGTGTTAGTGTGTGCGTAATTATCTAAGGAATCGACGTGGTTTCGAAGTATGGTACTAAGGTACTTCTCCATAGAGATCTACGTTTTGGAATGGGCAACTAGCTTCAACTTTTTGACTAACTGACCAACTATTTAATTTTGACAATTCAAAAGTGCCTGTACATGGTTTAATTGAAATAAATGCTTTGAGTTTGAGTTTGAGGAATCATTGAGTGGTCATAGTGAATTAGGGCCCTCTGCTAATAGTGGTTAATATCAATGGTAGAACGGATAGAAATCGATCTTAATACCTGTCGGTTGTTATTCTGAGTTACTGCCACTTCGTTTTATTTCTATGGTTGACAGAGGTTTATGGCTAACACACATTGTGCCAGTTATAAGATCCATGTAGAAATGGGCCAGCCTATTGCCAATAACTGGAGCCTAATTCAGATGCCCAACCGCACTTGACCAGCGGGCTAAGTATGACCGCACAGAGTAAATGTTTCGTAAATTCTAACGATGAAATGAATGAAAATATTTGTTTTAACAGTTTATGGTGGTATACAGGTATAAACAGACAAGAAGAAAGGAACAGAAAAAAACGTGCAAACGTGCTTTTATTTTTAAAGAAAACTCTTCCAGCATAACGACGATAGGAGACCAAATAGAAAAGAGATGTGGAGAGCGTGTGTAAATTAAATAAATAAAACCAACTTCTCGTTCGCACTAAATATTTATCTAGTTTCAAGACTTTATTTAGTTGTAGGTCGTAGAATCGAACCCTGATAGGCAATTTATGTAAATTACATATTTAATCACTGCTCTCAAAACGGTGAAGAAATACATCGTGAGGAAACCGGCATGTCCTAGAACCAAAACATTCGAAGACATGTTGTGACATCCACCAACCCACACTGGGCACGCGTGGTGGATTGCGGCCCACTCCCTCTCATAGAGAAAAGGCCTGTGTCCCAACAGTGGGAACGTTATAGGCTGATAAGAGTGATACTAATTGTACTTAAAACAAATCAAAATCAAATCAAATCAAAAGTCATTTATTCAAACTAGGCTGAGAATCAGCACTTTTCGAACGTCAAAATTACATAAGACAGTCCCCCAAAACGCCCGCCCTTCATCACTTCCTAGTGCTTTCGCTGAGAAGAAGAAATGGCGGAAGAAACTCCCCAGCAGCACAGCTGTCTGTTCACATAAATTTGAACCAAAATACTATAGAATAGTTGTATTACCGATCAAAAAAATCGTTTGAATTCACGTTACGTTTACTCCACGCGTTTATGCTAGGACCTAAGTCTATGTAACATAAAGATTTACCCCACTTTACGTCTCTCGACACCCAATAAATTTTAAAGCTTCATTTCTCACTCAAAATGCAAGAATGACAGCAAATTATGATTCCCGGATTCCATTTTCCCTCCACCCTTCACGTAAGGGGTTGATAAGTTACCGAAGCCATAGACTTTAAGGGCCACATACCTACCCATTGTGAACCTTTTAGCTTTATTTGCATTTACCTCTAAATGGGGTCGCATGTGTGTCTCAATTCGAATTTGACAGCTGAGCAATTGGCTTCTATGCGTCGTCGTGGGTCTGATTCGTGCATGGAAATATTTTATAGCCTTTAAATTTTGATCAGGATATTTACCTAAGATTTACGATATAAGTTCCAAATGAAAAAGATAAGAGACTCAGACGTAACCCCTCTGTGAGAGGGAGTGGGTCGTACCTACGCGAGCTCAAAGCTAGTTGGTGGACATAGAATATAATAGAATAGAATAATACTCTTTATTATGTACACCATATAAATTACAGACATAAAAATAGAAACTTTACAATGGGTGACACACTGGGCGGTCTTATCGCTAAAAGCGATCTTTTAAAGACAACCTTTGGATGGATTAAAAAAGAGGAAAGACAGACAAGTACTGTAGGTAGTCTGTGGTGTACCATTTACACAATACCCATTGACATTGGATTACAATCAAAATATTTTATTTCACTTTAACCTGGCCACTTATGAAACGTCAGACGCTAGGTGCATGGTTTCAATTGGTCGTTTCCTATGGAGAAGAGCTGGCAAGGAACTCCACCGGTTACTCTTTTAAAAATAATTTGGTTTTACAATGTTTTCAAATTACAGTGTTAATAGGTATGGCAGTGTAGGCCTGTCAACAACTACTAACAAAATAGAAAATGGTCTACAAATCTACAGTCTACAAGGCCTACAACTTTCTCACACTCACAAAATATAAAATAATCTATTTAAAAAATAAATTGAATAATAATATAAATTAATAATAATCCTTCCATGCCGTTTTCGGCTACGGCGACCGTTTCATCATCAACCTACTGGCGTCTATCATGGGCTCTCATGTGGCTAGAAAAACCACCTTTGTTTACAAATATTCTTGCACAGAGTGGACACGTGAGAGCACCATTAACATAATTGATTGCAAACATGTCTGGTAACGTATTTATTTATAATATAAATAAAAACCTATTAAAATGTTTTAACCCAAGTACAAGACTAGGAGTAGAAAACCTATGCCTATATCAAAAAGAGGCAGCAAAATTGGTCTGACAACCAAAACTGCAACTTAAATATTTTCAATCATGCAGACAATGCACCCTATTACCAGCTCATATTGAGTTTGCTACAATTGGTGACACAGAATGAGCCGCACCCCCCATCTAATAGCTACCCATAGATTAACCCTCCTATATCACGGATCCATGGTTACCGATTTTCTCTCTTCCGCACAACGCCTTCGACCCACCCATAAACAGCATGATTTATAACTGTACCGTTCTACATATTTCGTCTAATTTACAGTAAGTTAAGGATGGGTTTCTGGTAACAAAATGTAAACAACATTGGTGCTTGTGTTTTGTTATTTTTGAATGAGTGTGTTGGTATAGTCTGTTCAATCCGATTTTAATCAAAATGTAAACAAATCTTTTAATGTTAAATTGTGACTCGCAAAAGGGAAAGTAGCACTTTCATCTGTATTTCAAACGTTTCACTCAACGGATTTGAGGGGCAATTTTATTCTTGTTTTTTTTTAGAACGTACGCATTCTGATCTCAGTCTCAATCTATCAATTTTTGACAATGGAAAACGCAGTAGTAAATGCAGCCGCCAACCCGCCGTCGGCGGGCGTCGACGGCTGCCGTCGACACTTATTGACAGCTGCAGTTGCCTTTGTCATCGACGCGTGTCGTTTGTGTGTATGCACACTAAGATGAGATTGCGACTTGAATAATGAGTGTTTTTAAACACGAGAATTGGCCTTTTGACCAATATGTAACAAAATATTTTTTTTTTATGAAAAATATTCGACTTGTTACAAATAATAACAAACAGTTGAAATATGGCGATACTCCAAACCACTCTACGTACACCTTTGGGGAATACCGACGGGGTCTTATATAGTGCCATTCAAAAAGGAATCATATATAATTAAGCTACAATGAAACCGACCTCAACAAGCTGATATTACATCCCGCTATCTCTTGACTAACAAAGTAAAGTCACTTTAACCGTACTCACGTTTTACAACCTCGTTAATATTACCGTAAAATGAAACGACACTTTTTATTTATGACTCTTCATAATCACGAAACAAAATGACCTCATTAATAATTATCAGGATTTTTTATTAATAGCAATCTGCATTATTGAAGTTGGGTTGTCAGTTTTAAGATTCCCAAGGGAGATGAAGTTATAGAAAGAGTTTGGTGTCTCTTTTTTGTTAATATTCTTATCGCCGAGTTTTAACAGACTCATCTTTTACGAATGATAATGTGTCTGATTAGTTAACAACAAGGTCAAGGTCACTCAGCGCGCTATGGAGCGAGCTATGTTCGGAGACTCTTTGAAGGATAAAATCAGGAATGAAATTATCTGGAAAAGAACCGGAGTTACCGATATAGCTTGCAGAGTAAGCAAACTGAAGTGGCAGTGGGCTTGCCATGACTGTCGAAGGACCGATGCACGATGGCCGGTGGAGCAGACGAATCCTGGAGTGGAGACTGCGTATCGGCAAGCGTAGTGTGGGACGCCCCGCAGCTAGATGGATGAACGACCTGAAGAAGGTGGGTGGGGTAGACTGGATACGGAAGGCGGAGGACAGGGTGCTGTGGCGCAGTCTGGGAGAGGCCTATGTCCAGCAGTTGCGTTGATTGATTGATTGAGTTAACAACAGTCAAATCTCGTGCTAGCTCGTATTTGTGACTGGTGGATTGATCTTATAAATAATTCTGTGGTCTCCTATAAGTGAAGGATTGCACCTACTTGTGTACAGTCCACAAAAAAGATAAGTATGCAGGATCGTCGGATATAGTTGAAGTTTAGTAAGAAACTGATGGATGTTCTCGAATAAAATTTAATTTTATTAATAGAAAACAAACAGCTCATTTATCAAATTAAATTTCAATCGAGAACATCCATCGGTTTCTTACTAAACTTCAACTATATCCGACGATCCTGCATACTTATCTCTTTTGTTGACTGTACCATCTTTTGTTGGAGACCCTAAATCAATAAATAAATTATAAAACTTATCTTAACTATCGAGATCGATGTATGAATGATCAAGACAATCTGGGCCGATCCCAAATAAATATTGAGAAAAATCCGATGGTGTAGAAAATGGCGGGACTAGCTGGAGATAACCAACAACTGAATCTATTTGCCCATCAGTGGAATAAATTAATGCTGACGTTAACGTTCTTACTGCTGGGATGCAGGCCTCTCTGTGTAAGGGAGTGAGCTATAATTAACCACACGCGCATAAGCCAAGTGCGGGTTGGTGGATATAAGCAGTGGAATTATGGAGGCTGATTGTAACCGGTGCAATCTTCTAAATATAATGGTGAAACTGAATGAATGCAAATTATGAAAGTTCAGTTGATGTAACCAAGACTTTGTAAACATATTATTTTGATTTAAAAGAGTGTCCATGGAGTTTCTTGCCCGTTCTTCTCCATAGGTACCTACGCTTTGGAATGGGCAACTAGCTTCATCTTTCTGACTGACCGACCCCTTGACAATTCAAAAGTGCCTGTAATTGGTTTAATTGAAATAAATGCTTTGAGTTTGAGTTTGAGTTCAGAATCGTTTAGTGAGTGGATTTCTGTCGCAATATCCATACTAATATTATAAATGCGAAAGTGTGTTTGTCTGTCTGTTACCTCTTCACGCTTAAACCGCTGAACCAAGTTAGATGAAATTTAAGGTATTGAGATAGTTTGAGTCCCAGGAAAGGACATAGGATAGTTTTTACCCCAATATTTCTACGGGATCGACACTTATGCGGGTGAAACCGCGGGGCGCTGCTAGTATACAATATGTCCCGACAACATATAGAGCCAATTTCTCAAGGCTAGCCTTAACAGTATGTGTAGTGAAAGACTAGCCTACTTATTCCCATCATAATTTTCGCCAAACAATAAAAGAAATGTGCCAGATTTTTTTTTGACAGCTCTTAAAATAATCTTGTTCCCGTTCCTAACAACATTTCGAAGTTGGAACATCATAAATCAAATGAAATAAAATCTTGAGATACGTAGGTAGATATATTATTATTATGAGAAAAGTTTTCGCCCTGTCATGTATTATTACTTAGTTATCTTCAGAATGCGAATATAGAATTTATGGGATATCGTTTTGGATAAATCCCGGATATAAAATTGAAGACCTTGGAAGCAATTCCATTGATTGTTCTGCAAGGCTAAGCAGCAGTTGTTTTTGAAAATATTTTTTTCTTCCTATTGAAATTTTTTTTTTCTCCGTTTAGTCTGAGTTTTTGTTGATAAAACTATCACCAGAAAACCTGAAACAAGCATCAACAAGATTTTTGTTTATTTAAATAGGTAAATGCCATTATGCGTGCTTTAATTAATAGAAGAGTTTCTTGACAAGATGTTATAAAATAATCAGCCTATAATGTTCCTACTCCTGGGACGCAGGCCTCCACTCTTCGAGACGGAGCGGGCTGTAATCCACCACGCGGACCCAGTGCAGGTTGGTAATTGGTAGATGTCACATGTCTTCGAATGTTTGGTTCTAGGACATGCCGATTTCCTCACCATATTTTCCTATTTTCCTTAACAGTTTTGAGAGTAGTGGTGATGAAATAATTTACGTAAAGTAAAGCGCCTGTCTGGGTTCGAACCTACGACTAACTCGCAAGTTGCGGCCGTTACCACTGGGACACCACTGCTCTTATTTGTTAAGGCTGAATAATTGCGTTCCAAGCAAATTACACGTCACAATATTGACGTACAGACGCCAGCACATCAAGCTAGCCCAATCTGTCAAATTTTCGCAATCAACTTTGAACCTTATACTTCAATGACAAAGTTGAAAATCTATTAAAGAAATTTGACAGATTGTAGTAACTTGATGTGCTGGCGTCTGTACCATTCATGAGTATGATTTTGCCCTATCAGGGTTCAATGAGGCATATTTACCCCATGAAAAAGTCCCTAATCCAAGGTCACAATATTAAGATAAGCCTTCTTCGCCCACTAAATCTGTGTCAATATTATCTAATACTATCTTTGTTACCCTCACTTCCACTTTCTCCCCTACTTACCCCAGTTTTCCCAGTTTACTCGCGTGTGCCAAATTGCGCTGGTAAAAATGGTGCTAGGGAATACCTTTTTGGCTGTATAGGAATGAACCGGCTTATTAAATTTGTTTTTTTTTTATGCAGGTGGGCAAGGAGTTTCTATGTTAAGTGGTTTGGCTGTATACAGAGGTGTTTTAAAGCCAAGTGAAAGTACTCTAAAAAAACATTTTACTCGGATGAGTACGCGATGCTTATTTTTGCCGCCAAGTAGCTTTGCTGGTATGTACTCGTAATGTAAACCCAAGATGGCCATAAGGCCTTATATACCAATTGACATGTGGGTTACAAAGAAATGCTAATGGAATAGGTATACACGGCGACATATCAAGCTATATATGAGTGTGTTTGTGTAGCTATGTATGTGTGTTTTGGCTGACCTCACATTGCATAGATTTTTCGTACGATGGGAAGTCAGTTTAAACTGGAAATTATTGCATAACTAATATTATGTCGTCATGCGTATAAACATAGAAATAATGAAAAAAAAAATATTCCACAGAAAGCTAACTATTCATCATCACCATCATCAGCCTATAGCAGTCCACTGCTGGACATAGGCCTCTCCTATTGCACGGCATTCAAGTCGATTTTCGGCAACTCTCATCCAGCTGCTACCAGCCATCCTGCGAAGATCGTCGCTCCACCTCGTCTGAGGGTGTCCCACGTTACGTTTACCGATTCGCTAACTATTGCTATTCTAGAATAAGAATATAATTTATTTACAAGTTTATGACGACAATAAGTTGATAAATATACAAACGTTTTCCGACATATTCTACCAGGGCCCCGATTCTGTATTACTCCCAGCGAAATCTTACCACGTGCAAACCACGTCAATATCGTGTCTAGTTTACGGCAAGGAATAGAAATGTCAACCGTACGGACAACGTGTCATAGAGAATACGTTAATAGCAGAAGGCCAATTCTCGTAATTTAAAATGTTCAAAATCTAGACGCACTCTCATCTCGGCGACAAAAAAATGTCAAAAACTTGTCAAAATGTTGGGAAATTAGAGGTATTTTTGACAGATTGAGACTGAGATCAGACTGTGAACGTTTTTAAAATTACGAGAATTGCCCCTCAGATGTTGTGATAAGGTAAGGAATTGACTTCTGGTTTCGAAGTAAGGAATCTTTACGCATGGATCAGCACCATTCAGCTCAACCATTTTGAAGGGAACTTAACCGGTCAAGTCCTGACGTCATAATTTTGACGCAACCTGTCACAGGCCCGGGGGACTCCCCGCTGCGCGACATGTTTATGACGCTGCTTACAAAACATGTGTTTCATGGTGGCTTGACCGGTCTGACATCGGGACTTAACCGGTTGATCCAACACACGCCACCGTCAGCGAGTCATTTGATCCCCGCTGATGCTCTGCGCAAGTACAGTCGTTTCACTACTGTTTGTATTTTTATACGATGGTATGGTTGCAGATGAAATAACAGGCATATATTGTGCTATGGAAATTTTCAACTTTGTCTTTTACGGTAACGCATCGTTAATCCCAATAAAATTGGTATTGCATTCGGTGGTAATTACTTTTAATGTACGTCAGCCTTATTACCGATATTGTATAATTAAAAGTGCAATTTTAATTATCGTAAAATATGTAAGTTATTGTAACAATAACTTTAGTTTATCTGTGATAACGGTTGGTGCAGTACGGTCAAACATTCGTGAGTAAAATTGTATTCAGCTTTATTCATCAGAAATACCTAGAGGTATGAGGAACAGGGTGTAAAGTTCACTCAACCTCTATAGAAGAGGCAGGATCCTCCGACCAGACGGGTGTTGTGTCTGGTGGGCATCTGCTAAATGGTAACAGCTGCTCGGATCGATCAAAGGTTTAAGCTTAAGCGCAGCAGTTGGCTATGGCTGACTAGCAACTATTACATATCAAGACCCTCCGTGCCTCGGAAAGCATGCTAATCCATTGGTTTTGGCTGTTATTCGCCGATCTTTGACAGTCGTTACGGGTAGTTAGAAACCCAAAAGTCTGACATAGATAGATAGATAAAACGTTTATTCAGTGCAACAAAAAACACAATACAGGCATTAAAAAAACATTACAAAAGATGAGAAAAAAAAAACAAAGATTAAAAAGATAAATTGACCCATAGACATCTCATATGACATCCTGTCTTACCAAAGAGTATCGTATTACCCCATGGTAAGACGACTCACGGGCTCACGCATGTGTCCCTCGGGTTCGCCTCGGCCTACATTTTCTGGGTTGTCCATCAATGCCTCTTTTCCCGACCGCTGCAATAAAGTACTAATTGTTATAGTGATTTCTTCCTGCTCTCGCTGCGCGATGAACAAATAAATAAATACTCCGTTATAATATTAACTGCCTAGTCGGACTGCCTCAAAACACGACAGTAAAACTCAATAAAAATCTTCGTAATCATTATTTTATCACTATAATTCATTATTCGTCGTCAGTTATTTATTTATTAAAACTTTATGCACAAGTAAAAAATATTGTACAAAGTCGGACTGCGTGAGGCATTTTCTACCAGTCAACCTTAGAGCGATGCAGAAACAAAACATGGCAGGTGCAATATAAGGGACAAATAACTCGAAAAAGAATAAATACTAATACATATAAACAGAATAAACGTTGTCAGGAGAAAATTAACGATAGGTAGAGGAGAAAACGAATCCAGAAAATCAGCGCTTGAAAGATTCTAAGAACTTTTCGTTATCTCGGTATCTTGTCACCCCCTTTCTAACTATATCTTTATTTACACAGTTCATCCTTTTTTTTTTGGTTTTCTTTTGTCTTCTTATAGCCTATCGACATTATAATAATAATTATTATCAAAAAAACAAAAAAATAGTATCATATTTTTCCATATCCTACAATAGTCCTACACCAACCGGGGGTTATCCTTGGGTGCACTTGCACAGTGCATACAGGGATAATCGTCGGTTGGTGCCGCATTTCATTAAAATTTCCTAAGGGGCCTCTGCGAGTTGGCTTCGGCCCCTCGTACGCCTACCAAAGGACCGGGACCCCATGGTCCCGAGATATATAAATTCAAAGTTATTATCACAATAATTATTATTACCTAAAATTACCTATAACGCCCACATTATCGCAGCCTTAATAGCCCTATTACACACACATTTCCTCACTATTTAACAAACATTACAGACATATTCTATTCAGATAGGTTTCCTACCCTTTGTATAACAGATACATAATCAGCCTATAATGTTCCCACTGCTGGGACACAGGCCTCTCTTCGAGAGGGAGTGAGCTACAATCGACTACGCGAGCCCAGTGCGGATTGGTAGATGTCACATAGCTTCGAATTTTTGGTTCTAGGACATGCCGGTTTCCTCACGATGTTTTACTTCACTGTTTTGAGAGCAGTGGTGATGAAATAAAGCACCTGTCGAGGTTCGAACATACGGCCTAAAACTCGTAAGAGGCAGCCGGTACCACTAGGCTACCACTACTCACAAATTACTTTTACTACTCACACTATCACTATAATCTTAATAACTCTATTACACACACTTCTCAAACACAGCTCCTCACTACTTAACAAACATTACAAAGTGACATGTTCCATTCAGAAAGGTTTCCTACCCTCAGTATAACAGACACGGACTCCGGAAATCTATTAAGTGGGGGCCTCCAGGCGTCCGAGAGCCTCTAATGCAGATGAAACGGCCTTTCAGTTACAAAGATGTGGGAAGAAAGGCTGGATAGTGCAGTGTCGTTTATTATATTTGAAAAATCTTAGAACAAAAAAAATCGAAGACATGTGACATCTACCAATCCACACTCGGCCCGCGTGGTGGATTAACCCACCCCTCACCGAGAAGAGGCCTGTGTCCCAGCAGTGGGAACATTATAGACGGATTATGCTTATGCTATGGTAATACGTTGACGCCCGCGGCTTCGTCCACGTGGTGTGACATTCAAAAGTAGCCTATGTCCTACCCCGGGGTTCAATGTATACCCATACCAAATTTGATCAAAATCGGTCCAGCCGTTTCGGAGATTAGCTGATACAAGCAGACCGGCAGAAAGACTGACAAAAAATCTTCTATACATATAATACAATTTTAGAAAAGTGGTGTCTGTACAATGGAAATATATAAAAAAAAGTAGCAGGGGTTGTTATTATATCGATGCCGAACCCGAAATTGTAATTAATTTTTTTTTTGTCTGTTTGTCTGTTTGTCGATTTGTCTGTTTGTCTGTGTGTTTGTGCACGCTAATATCAGAAACGGCTTATTCTACGTAGATGTGGTTTTCACTAATATATTGTAGTAAGCTTCACTTAACATTTAGTGTTTATTTCATGTCAATCGGTTCATAAATAAAAAAGTAATGTCAATTTAAAGAATCACGGCGAACATTTGTTAAGGTATTCTATCAGAGTAGTGCATTCGATTATTGCGATTCACTTGAATACTGACTGTTTGCATATTTCATTTATTTATATTTCAAAATATACTGCCCGAAAAGTCACTATTCCATGCGGACGAAGTCGCGGGCACAGCTAGTTAAAAAATATATTTTTTGTTTATAATTTGAAAAAAGCTAGCTGTTATTTTGACATTTCAACCAGACGCTTCAATTTTATTTATGTTTATATTATACTAGCTGCGCCCCGCGGGTTCACTCGCATAAGTTTCGATCCCGTGGGAATATCGGGATAAAAAGTAGCCTATATGTTAATCAATGGTGTCAGCTACCTCCATAGAAAATTTTATCAAAATTGGTACGGCCGTTTGAGCGTGAAGAAGTAACAACATATAAACACACACACACCCTCACAAACTTTCGCCTTTATAATATTAGTGTGATGTATTATGTATAATAATAATTATGTATGTATATAATGAAAAGATCTGCAGGAGAATTAAGGTAACCGACATAGTCCGAAGAATTGCTAAGCTTAAGTGGCAGTGGCAGGGCACATTGCGCGCAGAACAGATGGCCGATGGGGCCGAAAGGTTCTGGAGTGGCGACCGCGTACCAGAAGACGTAGCGTTGGAAGGCCTCCCACAAGATGGACCGACGACCTAGTGAAGGCCGCAGGAACCCGCTGCATACTGGAAGCACAGAACCGGTCGAAGTGGAGGTGCTTAGGGGAGGCCTATGTCCAGCAGTATACTTACGTCTTAAGGCTGAAATGGTGATGTATATATTATTTTATTTATTTGTATATCAAAACTGCTGAAACGGGTCAAACTTGTTTTAGGATGCTTACTATAACGTATAATGTGTAAGGGAGCTATTTTCATTTTTGAATCTAAAGAATATCGTGATATTTTGACAGCAATAATCTTGAGAATAAACTTGGCAGGGCTTTATTTTCCGTCTGTCTGTCACTGCGTCTCTCTCATCACTCTCAAAGCTGAAGCTCTGAAGTAACATGTAACATGCTACAAATCTAGTTAAATACATAGGCAAGTGTAAAATGAAAGACAACATTGTCAATGGGAATGTCGGACTGAACCGGTTGAATGCCGTAATTACAGAAACAATTAAAAAGCCAATGTGTCTCGAGTGGATCCGCGTTCGCCGGAACGTACATAAACGAATGGGTAATAGTTTGAAATCGTCAACACGCAGTGAGCGTCATTCGAGATTAATGCTATTCTTTCTTTATGAGTACTGGTACATTTTGTAGGCTAGTATTATTTTATTAGCAAAATAACCTCAAGAAAATTAACAAAACTGCACTTTATTCAAAAGTAGCTAGGTATGCCCTCGATTTTGTTCACTTGCATGTCGGATGGGATATTTTTTGCGCGAGACTATAAATCTTTTTCTAAAATTAAAATAACCTAAGTTACTCCTTATAACATCTGCCAGTAAAAGTCCCATCAAAATTGGTCCAGCTGTTTTGGAGATTAACCGAAACAAGTAAGACATTTTTTTTTTGTTTAATACAATTTTATCTATTTGTATCTAGATAACAGTTCCAAACAATACACACTGAAAACAAAAGACACATGAAAACAAAAAACCAAAAAACACCTATTCACATTCAAAAAATAAAAAAGCAGCCACAGGAAACGGAAACACTAAATATAATAATACATCCATGGCGGACCTTTTCACAAATGCCTTATTTCCTTTATTACGAATGAAAAGCCGACGTTTTCATTTTCAGCTTCAGAATTGAAGCCCGAAAGCCTCTTTAGAGCTCATTAATTTGTTCTTTTTGAACTTTCAAAATAATATTTGGATTATGTGAAAGGTGATTAGTGTCAATGGCCATTTCTTTTTGGTGTGGATTTGGATTTTAATGCGTTATTAAAAGTTGAAGCCTGAATTCACAATATTTTTTGTGGTGTGTTAAGAAATTACGGGTACAAAATTTTCACGACATAATTACACTCTATTTTGTTCTTTGAGCGCTATGTGAAGTGATTGAAAAAAACAAAAATTGGTCATAACTTTGGAACCATAAAAAAAATTCACCGACATTCTCAGGGTTAAAAAGTTTCGAAATGACCTTGCCCACACCCCTATTCTGTATGTATAGATTTATGTACACACAGTAAAATGAATACACATACGACATAATATTAGTATTGAGTACAAAGGTACTGCTTATTTCTTAAGAATTTTTTTCCAACAGACCTGCGAAAGGAGAAATAAAAAAGAAATGTAGACAATACTGTGATCTTTATTCTCGTTACAATAAGGTTGCTACTGTCAAAAAATAATTGTGAATGGACTGTAGATTTGATACGGATGCCTGTCGCGGAAATGTGACAATTATGTCATTTCTGACAAATAATATGTTCCATTGTCAGTTATGAACGCTGAGCGACAGTGGAAGGGGTGTGTCTGCGAACGGGTACAGTCGTGTCCTAAACCACTAGGCTATTGTTTTATATAAGGTGTTAAAAATTAACCTGACAAACTTTAAGAGATGCTTTAGACCATCGACCTGAACAATTTTACTATGGGACCAACTCTGAAATCACGAAAAAAAAAATCAGCTGTTTAATACAAATGTTCAATAAGTACCTACTTGACCAAAATATATGAAACAGCAGATTTTTTTTTCGTGATTTCAGAGTTGGTCCCATAGTGAAAGTTGTTCAGTTCGATGGTCTAAAGCACCTCTTAAAGTTTGTCGGGTTAATTTTTTAACACTTTGTATACTTAATGGATAATTTTAATTATTGTAGAATCGTAATAGTTACGCTTCCTTCATACCACCAATTTGATATTTAAATCGCTCAGTGCGCAGGTAAACGCCAGCGTTCTTTTTACGTGACCAATACAAAGATCTTTTAGCGCTCGAATGATGTCAACGGAGGGCGCTGTTGGGAAAGATTTGTGCGATTATTTATTTATTTATTGATTTAGGATCTCCAACAAAAGATGTACACAATACAAGTCACTTAAATAAAGGGAAATATCAGAAATTAAGTAGGTGCACTCCTTCACTTATAGGAGGCCACAGCATGCACAATAAAATTAACAACTAAGCTGGAACAATGATAGAAAAAAACGGCTTACGTGCGAGTCAGACTCGCGCACCGAGGGTTCCGTACAAATTTGTAGATATCTATATAGTTTATCACGGTTTTTTTTTAATGTAACTACAAAACGGTTTTCGGATGCTACTCAAAAGTAAGTGTTACCAACTCAAATCACCAATGAGTAGCCAGAATATCCAAGCACTAGTAGTTCAATAACGGTCCGTACACGATGCAACCAATCACAAACTATAGGCCGACCGCTCAACTGAGACGTTGCCTGAGGTAGCTGCGCAGTGCGGGAGGGCTGAAAGTTGACGAATCACTGAGCTCTCGCATCACGTCACCGCACCCCTCCCGCAACGCGCTGCTACCTCAGGCAACGTCTCAGTAGTAGTAGTATAGTTTATTTGAGCTTCTAACAGGTTAATCTAGCGGGTGGAATAAGTATAAAATCTGGCTATCACAACTACAATACCTTGTAGCGGCATCTACACCGCCACATGGGAACTACGTGTCATACTGACGTCAAGCAAGAATCCTGCATCGCGCAAGCAGAGTTTACCGCGCAACTAGCATATACACAACGTCCCGACATGAATCATCGGGCAGTTGCCCACCAGACACGACACGCGTCTAGTCGAATGACCCTCCTTTTTCTATAGAGGATGAGTGAACTTTATACGTATAACCTTATTGATCCCTTACACCTAAACCAAACACGCTTTTGTTACGTAAAAAAATCTTTAAAAAATCTTCTCCATAAAATACATTCACTATTCTTTCACAAAAGAATAGCACTAATTGACCATCTGAAGGCCAAAGGTTTAGCTCTGAGTGCCAAAAAAGGTCACTTATCCATCCTGGTATCTTGGTAGGATCATTTATCATTAAGGCTAAACTCTTGGGCGTTGATACGTGAAACTGTCTAAGATTTTCTTCTTTCTCTTAAGCTTTCGTTTGAACAATTCGAGATTAACGTTAAGTCTGAATTATTATTCTGTTTTTTCGTTTGTTATTTTTTTAGGAAGGCAGTCTTTGTATTTCCATTGCGTTGAAAAAAAACTGCTTGTTAAGTTAACAGGAGTAATGTAACGCATAAATCAATGACCAAAACTAATTAACAAATCCATACATTTTGTGTTCCCAAACAGAATAAAATGTAGAACATATTTTTCTTGTACACCATATCAATAAAAATTACATAACATTACGATAAATTCCGCCTTTGTACAGTTTTTACTTGTGCATAAAGTTTTAATAAATAAATAAATAAATAAATTATATAGCTCTCGATCATTTTAAACAAACTTAAAAAAGTATGATATAATTCGTAGCACAGTGCTACGCTAGCTACGCGGCCGTCGTAGCAAAGCCGCTACGCCGCCGTAGCAACTCGACTTGGAATGTGTACAGTGCTAGCGACCCGCTCCTGCTTCACAAAGTTTTTATGATTTGACAAATCATTAAGATTTCTTGATGTAAGTAAGTTTAATATTAATTTATTATACACATAAACCTTCTGGAATCAATTCTTTAAATGATGGTGAATTTCGCATCAAAATACGTCGTGTAGTTTAAAAAAACAAGTCGGTCACACAGACAGCCACGAAAAGCGACTTCCATTTGTAATATCTATACATTATTAATGATTATAATGATGTTTTTTTTTATCTGTGGAGGCTTGTTAGTCTATACGCATACTGAAAAAAAAATTTCAATATTCTCCATTCATGATATCCTAATGATCGACACCCGGATCACAAAAATTTATTAAAAAAAAACTTTAAGATGTATACCGCCTAGTAAAAGGAATTAAGAGGAAATGCGATCGGAGAGACTTTTGAAAAAAAGTCATAATTCGAGGTTTGGCTCTCGCCTATTTCCTCCTCCAATATTGGACCAATTTAAAAGATATTTCATAAACTGAATAAGTGAAAAAGAAGGATGTATATTTGTTTCTCTATGTTTTTCTTTTTTCATTGATAGTTGTAAAATATTTACACTAGGCCTCTGTTGACAGCGGCAATTTTGAGCATTTCTTGAGGGTTCTAGTGCTTAAAAAAATAATGTATCATCAAAAGGAAAACATAGGAACACAGTATATATCCTTCTTATTCAGTTTAGGAAATATCTTTTCAATTGGTCGAATATTGGAGGAGGAAATAGGTGAGAGTCAAACCGTGAATTACGACTTTTTACTTATGCTATTTTAAAAGTCTCTCCGACCGCAATTCCTCTTAATATTACCCTTCCTAACAGCACCCTCATTTGATCGCTCTCACAGGCTTCTCGGTAATAAATCATTAATGTTAATCTCTACGTAAACACCTTTGTTTGTCTACATTAACATACTTTATTCAGTCTACATGAATACCTAAGTTGAGGCAGTCGTTTTATCGTCACGTAAGAAAGAAAGAAATTAGATTCGTGAGACACCGACTTTTGTCACCGAGGACGAATTTCAGCAAACTTTCATAACTAGAATAAAAAGAAAATTTCTGACACAGGTTTTCCATAAAACTTTGGTAAAATCAGCCCTTAAGTACGATGCTAATGGTTTAAAAAAAACTTGAACCTCGCATTTACACTTTGCTCCTGGTTCAAGATTATTATTATTATATGTATATATTTATCTAAATCGGAGCGTGGCGGAAATAAGTCATTCGTTTGACTTATCAGGACGCGAGAGCCATCTGGTGGCGCTTGACAGAGTCTAGCCTGAGTTCGTGGGAGCCGACGACAGCACTAGAAAGCGGTGTGGGTTCTCTTGGACATTGGACATCAAACGGACAATATGTACTCAAAAACTGTCTCGCATTCCGTATCGTTGAGTTGTGTACCTACAGTGTGATTAAACTGTTCGTAAAATTATGATCTGATTTGAACTGTAAACGGTTTATTCTATTGAGCAATAACCAACACTATCCATAGTATGTCCTGATAATAACGAGACACACGTACCTTCTCCGTCATATAGATTAGTATACGCTTTATGTATGTATATAATATTGTATTATGTAGATGATACACCACAGACTACCTACAGTATTTGTCTCTCGTTCCCCTTTTTAATCCATCCAGAGGTTGCCTTTAAAAGATCGCTTATAGCGATAAGACCGCATGTTGTAAAATTTCTACTGCACTCAGATTTCAATCTCAAGCATTTAAACATGGTTCCTCCCTTCACAGAAATATTCTCCAACATTCTATAGTGTAAAGCATTTCACCAACGCTAGGTCTCATACGTAATTTGTAAGTCCAAATATTTGTCGACTAACTTAGATTTCTCGCGGTACTCGCTTGATTAAACCTCTTGATGACTTCACTTTGCTATTTGAATAATTTCTGTGTAAGGTTAGATGTGTAAACCCTCCCGTGACTCGTGTATTGTTTCTCTATTCTTCAAAAAATTATGTACACTTTTACAAGTTCGTAATATTTAGTAAAAACTTTTTACGAAAAATTCGGTTGTTTTTGAAGTGAAAACTTCTTTAGCGGCGTTGTACACTTTTTTTGTAATGGGTAAAAAATGTTAAACTCGCGTCAGGACACGTGACCCTGATCGAAAATTCGTAAGACGGATGGAGAGTAGACAGCCGGCGCAGCGTAGAAGTATCCCCCTCTCTTTCTACGGCGCGGCGAAAATGTATAACCGACACCGCTTCGGATGTGTTCGGCTGTCCTCGAGATGTACTCGGTTTTAATGTATATCCGATATGTCAGTGAATGATGGCAAAGTATTCTGTTTGTGTTTTGTTTTCACTTCTGTCGGCACTCCCGGAGTGCCACTGTTTTTTTTTTTTTTGTAAAAAAGTTTTTATAATGATTGTTTAGTTATGAAGCAATGGATTAGCAATTTCCCTCAATATCAGAATTATTTCGGATTATGATAGAAAGTGTGTAGCGAAATTACCCCGCCGGTTGTAGTCTCTTAGGAGCCTGTTGCAACACATTCAAGCAAACGACCCGGTTGTACCTAACCCGGGCATTTCACGACATGGCAGTGTGTGTATTGTTACGAAAGCAATTAGCACAAACGAGGGTGAATAGTTTTTATGGTGTGATTACAACCTGTTGTTACTACGTTCTGCATCGTTCTCACATGCATAATTTTTAACATGAATGATGTAACCAAGACTTTGTAAACATATTAATTTGATTTAAAAGAGTGTCCACGGAGTTTCTTGCCCGTTCTTCTCCATCGGTACCTACGTTTTGGAATGGGCAACTAGCTTCATCTTTCTGACGGACCGACCCCTTGACAATTCAAAAGTGCCTGTACATAATTGGTTTAATTGAAATAAATGCTTTGAGTTTGAGTTTTCTGCTTGTCTTTTAATGTTGTTGTATTTTAATTTATGATCTGCCTAGCCTTTTCCCAGCAATGTTAGGGTCGGCTTCCAATCTAACCGGATGCAGCTGAACACCAGTATATTACATGGAGCGACTGCCTATCTAACCTCCACAACCCAGGTACTGGATAATACGATACCCCTTGGTCAGACTTTCGGGCTTCTAACGACCCGTAAAAAGTCCTAGAATATGTGGTCCAAAAATGAATATTTATTTTTATTTAATAGCAAGTAACAAAGGACTTATATAATATTATGTTAGTAACAATATTTCTTAACAATTACTTTAGTAAATTTAACCTAACGCTGCAATATTGTTCATGTGAATCCCTGCTACAAGCTCAACACTGATGTGGATAGTTTGCAGCAGCGATTCACATAAAATCAGTCCTGTCTGCTCGCGATACACGGCAGTACAATGTTGGGACTAGCCCGCACCCGACGCACCAGAGAGGCGCAACTTTTTCCCATCGTAGCGTAGAAGCAATCGACACGAGCTTCAGCAAACATCCCTGATGCGCTACAGAAGCGGAACAGCCCCATCAACACCCTGAATGCATTATTAATAAAGTCCTTCAGACCGTATTTCGGCCACGGCGGCCAATCTCAACGGAGACTAGCCTTCGGCGCTGGAGATATTATAGTGCATAAGTGTGCGCGCAGACACAGGTGCACTCCCTCTTTCCTCACTCTCATAGTCCAATGGGACGGCAATCCGACACGACCGGAGAGAGTTCAGGAGCAGAACCAACGGCTTAACGTGCTTTCCGAGGCACGGGGGTATCACACCGCCAACTACCAAACTTCGGGCTGTTTACTAAGAAATTCCTGATGGAAAAACTCAATAACACTTTGCCCGACCCGGGAATCGAACCGAGGACCCCACGCTCAGCAGTCGCGCTTGCGATCACGAGACCAACGGGGCAGTTGAATGTTAAACGCATTATTATATTGAAGGCGAAGGGCAAATGATGTTCTGCCATACTTCCTAAAGTACGTCTTCGTTCGACCATGGAATCCCACTCATAAGGGAGTAAAACCACCCACATCACACCAGTTGCTTATAATATGTATGGTAATACAGTTCAATGTTTATAAAGAACAGAGCTCCTACTGTTATTACATACCAAACTACAGCTCCTTGTTTTCCTCTAGCCGTATTCATAGTCCGGACGTTTAGATTTGGGGAGAGATTTCGTTGCTTCGTAGATAACAAACTTTTAATCAAACGATTGTTTATATTTTAAAGAGAAGCCCCAAACTGGAAAAAAATTAAAAGAAAAAAAAAATGTTTATTTGGACACAGTTCGTGAAACATAAAATACAAAATTAACAAAATAAAAATATGGAAATGACGTTTCAATAAGTAATTTCTTCCTTTTTAATATATTTTGATTTGTGTCTTTAGTTAAATTATAAATTTTCTTGCTGTTTAATTATACATTTTCTTGCTGTTTAATTATACATTTTGTTGTTATAATAATGTTTAAATAAATAACAAACTATCTCACCTAATTACATTACAAAAACCCGTTTACTGTCATTAACCGGGCACACATTCCTCGCACAGTATCTCGGATGCTACTAAAATTAAAAAAAAACCCAATAAATAAAACTTTGCCCGACTTGAACATCCAGCCCAGGACCTCACGCCACCAACCAAGCTTGCGACTACGGGACGAAATTCAACGTGTTATAAATTAAATTTAGACCACGTCATTAAGGAAAGGGATGCACATATGTGCGTGTAGGTGATATAAAATGTAATTAATCTTAATTTACTAAGCATCGACTATTATTTTTATTATTAAAAGCCTGTGATGTCCAACTGCAGGACAAAGACCTCTCTACTCTCTTTCCACTTCTCTTTGTTTAAAGCTGGTAAGGACCAGTTCTTGTTTAAGGAGTCCAGCTCATTCCGGCGTCTCCCTCTGGGCCTGCCGCTATATCACTTACCATTAAGGGGGACTCACGGTGTCGTAAGTTTTGCCCATTGGTCGTCTGACATGCCTCAGATGTGTCCAGCCCAATTCCGTTTTACCGTGGCAGACTCTCTAAGTGACAGCGGCATCGACTGCTCATAATTTATTCAGAACCGATAAAAATCCGCACTAAACGCACTATGAATTCTGTCCTCAAAGCCATGCAAGGAATTCCACGAAGTGGGACAAAGCATTTTTCATCGCTATGTTGAAAAATAAAATATCCCGTACACGGACCAAACGGTATTCATAAGTTTTATTTTTATTGAATTTGATCGCGCTTTCAAAGTGAACTGAGTAATTGAAATAAAGATGGCAGCCGGTCTATTCTGTAAAAAATCTCACCGTGAAAACATAGGTGAAGTGAGCTTTAAATGAGCTGTCATTCCACCTGATCCCTAGAGGATTGACACTATTGACAGCTCACTTCACTGAAGTTTGCACGGTGAGATATTTACAGAATACCACTGCTGGTGTACCTAAATCATGGAAAATGTTTTTTTTTTTTTTTTGTAACGTGTATGTGAGCTGAAGGGGGTGATGTGTCTGAAAAGTATTTAAAGTAATCATTTATTTCTATTGAGGGCCAACTTTTTATTATGATTGTTTCAGTAGCACCCCAGAATCTGGATTAGTGCCGGTGAATAACAATAGTTCCCTATTACATTTAACGTTTAATTGAGTGGAACTCTCTACTTGCGTCTGTGTTTCTGAGCGCATCCCGAATCTCTTCAAAGTGAGAGTGAACAGGCTTCTTCTGGGTAAACTCACTCCATCTAGACCTAGACTAGAGTCAAGAGCAAACCCATTTCAAATAAAAAAAAAAAAAAAAAAAAAAAATTGAATTGCACTCTCATGTCGCTCAGTGCAGGCTTGGTGTAGTTTGTCCACAGCTCGACTGTGTGTTGTGTGCACTAGCTGACAAATAGCTGGGCTTCCACGACGACGCTACAGCAACTAAACCGCCTAGCTAACATGTTGCCTCGTACTGAGATGGGTCGTCGCTGTCTTTCTACGTCGACGTGGTCGGAAAGGTTGGCGGTTCCCTACAAAATGGTTGAGCTGGATGGTGCGGATCCACACGTCATGTTTGTGAACAGGCGCCGTCGGTTGAGACTGGTCCGCCGTCTGGCCGAAAGACGTCCACTGCTGGATATAATAGGCCTACTGGGTAATACAATACCCGTTGGTAAGACGTTGTCAGACTTTCGGGCTTCTGACTTCCCGTAACGACTGTCAAAGATGCACGAATGACAGCCGGGAACAAGGGATTGGGCAGTGGGTCCAGTCGACCTATTCAAAATTTGATTGAGTTGACTGGACCCGCGGGTCCAGTTCGAGTGGGTCCAGTTGACCAAAGACTCGGTTTAACCTGCTTTCCGAGGCACGGAGAGGTCTCGAAAATTATGTAAAGATGGTCATCCATCCACGGACCAACCGCGGCAAGCGTAGCTTAGCTTGATCAATCGACCCGTGTGGCTGTTATTACTTAGCCACGGGCCTCTCAATCAGAAAAGTCAAATTTTACTAATTTATTTCCAAAAAAAAAAAGCTGCTCTACATACTGTTATTAGGAAAACATAAACACAGTTCCCAATCTTCTACTTCGGTACCTAACTTAAGTACCAACCGTGCCGAAATAGTGACAAATTACAGACCTTTTTAAGCCTCATTAAGTGCCCGATACCCCTCATTTGTAGGGGTAACGGGATAAACAAGGGAAATAGGATAAACAACAACGTTTCTTTTACATACTCAATCAGTTCTGGGGTGTCGGGTAGAACATGTTTGGGAAGGTTTGGAAAAGTTCGAAGACTTGTCTGGAGGCAAATAACTTTGATGAAGGTTTCCTGTAGTAGGTAGTATGGATGAGACTTTAATTTTCAGTTTTGAAAGAATCTTTTGTCTTCAAAAAATTCAATTTATATTTGCCAAATCTTATCAAAGTCAGAGGGGCTATCTCAGTCTCAATCTGTAAAAAATACAGCTCTTTCCACTAAAATCCCCTAGACCAGTCCACCAGGGGACTACACAGCACTCAATGTTCCGCTACGATGTCATAAGGGATCATATAAAACTCTAATTTCCTTATGAATCCCCTAATTGTTTGAACCTACATTTTTGACAAGTTTTTGACATTGATTGCCGCTGAGATGAGATTGCGACTAGATTTTGAACGTTATTAATTAGAGGAATGGGCCTTCTGGTGCAAACATGAAGTGTATATACAGGGTTATTTCAAATTGGCTAGATAAATATCATGTTTAAATATCGAAACCCATCGCGTTTGCGGAGTTTAGCTAGCCAAATTAAAATAACCCTGTATTCCAAATGGAGAGAAAGAAAAAAACAATAATTAAAACGAGAATCATTTTCGCCTCAGACGGATCTTTTATTTCCATAGCTTTAAATAATTTAGGTACATTTACATCATGCAGTCCAAACTTTGTTTAAATTCCTATTTCTATCCTTGCATTAGAATCTGGGTCAAGGTCAAAGAACCAAAGACGAAGACTTCTTCATATGCAATTATATCCTTCTTTCTTTCGACCTTTAAAGGCAAGGTTCCAAGGTTTTTTCAAGGTTCGAACGCAGGCGCGCTTTACTTTGTATAATTTATTTTCATCGCCACTGCTTTCAAAACGATGAAGGAAAACATCGTGAGGAAACCGGCAAGTCCTAGAACCAAAACTTCGAAGACATGTGCCATCCACTAACCGCCTGGGTCCGCGTGGTGGATTGCGGCCCACTCCCTCTCACAGAGAGGAGACCTGTGTCCCAGCAGTGGGAACGTTATAGGCTGATTGTGTTAACCAAGGTTTCAAAGCAAGACAACCAGCGGTAATACATCAAAAATTAATCCCCCACGCGAACGTGACCGCATCTGACTCGCAATTTCTTTCCCCAATTCCTAAAGTCATAAATAAAAGCCGTTATAACACGCCAATCAACTGAGCTGCCTTCTGTATTCGAATACGGAGTATTAAGTCATAAATACTTGTCGAACTTTCGAGGCGTTCCCGGCTGTGAGCGTAAAAAATGAGTCGTGTCCATCAAACGTTCGGGGAGCTGGATTTGTGAGATGGTATGTAATTTAGAATGTTTGAAATAGTCTTTTGTTTTGTTTTTGAAGCTCAATGCGTTGTTTTCGAATTGGTACACAGGGTTATTTTAGAGTGGCTTGTGGCTAAGTAATAATAGCCGCATGGGTCCATCGATCAGGTTATGCTACGCTTGCCGCGGTTGGTCCGTGGATGGGTGACCATCTTTACATACCAAGACCCCTCCGTGCTTCGAAAAGCACGTTAAGCCGTTGGTCCCGGCTGTCATTCGTGGATCTTTGACAGTCGTTATGGGTAGTCAGAAGCCAGAAAATCTGACAACCAGTCTTACCAAGGATATCGTATTACCTAGTTGCTGAGTTGTGGAGGTCAGATAGGCAGTCGTTCCATCTAAAATACTGGTATTTAGCTGCATCTGGTTAGACTGGAAGCCGACCCCAACGTAGTAGAGAAAAGACTAGGCAGATGATGATTGTATACCTAGGTACAGAGTGGCAGCGACACGTAATCTTTTACCATTAATTCAGTACATAATTACAATAAATGGATAATATTTAATGAAATTTGAAAACGAAAATGTTTTTTTATTGCTGAATGGGCCTGCTCTTGACCTCGATCACACCTGGAAAGCGATGGATGAGGTCTATGATGGAACGAGCGTGCCCAGAAGATGCCTAAGGCACTGGAACTCCCACGCATCGACGAAACACAGCAGGCTGCTTGACGCCGGACTCCGGTGGGAGGGTGATCGCAACCCAGGCGAGCGTTAGCCCTACCACCGCAAGGGAAGAATTGGCCAGTCAAATAAGGTGTTGTGTGTGACTGTCCAGGATGCGCCGAGCGCTCGGTTCAGTTGAGTAACTGGCGGAACAAACTGCGCTATACGAGGAGGCTTCTTCATGCATCCGAAAAAGTGAAACAAACAAAAAAAAAACTCACTAGGATTAGGATTAGTAACTAATTGTTATTTTTGAGTGAAATAAAATATATTATCCCTTATTATAAAAAAAATATGCAACTACACAATAAGCGAACCCCTTGAACAAGAAAACAAACTACAAATATAATAAAACTACTCGTAGTTAAAAATCTACAAAGTACAAAGATAAAATTCACTATGTTTCATAGAAAACTCGATCAAACAGTTCTCCCTGATGAACCAACAAATAGAGAACGGTGACTTTTTATCACTCAACAGACTTGTCGGCAAACTGAGGTCACAGTTGATGGCAAAGTTGAGATACACTGGGAACTTTTCTATTTTGTTGCTAGCATTTTATGTAGACTGTGGCTACAAATAGTATTTCTCAGACTGTGTAGGTGTTGAGTGCCAATTATGTTGTCGAATCAGTTTCTGAATAGCTCTTTTATATAAAAGCCGCTCAAGTGTGTGTAATACCACGAACAGTGGAGGGTTCCGTAGTTAGGATAAATATTTACGCAAGCAAAGTATTGATTTTATCGGTTGCAAAAATAAATATTTCATAGTTTTTCTAATGAGGGCTGGTTCAAGGTGGCGCGGGAAAAGAGTTCCTGGAAGGATTTGGGGGAGGCCTTTGCCCAGCAGTGGGACACTATAGGCTAACAAAAAAAAAAAAAAAAAAAATTTCTGTAGTTAACACACTATCACACTATAATATTATAAATGCGAAAGTTTGTGAGTGTGTGTGTGTTTATATGTTTGTTACTTCTTCACGCTCAAACGACTGGCCCAATTTTGATAAAATTTATGACATCCCGTTGTCCCCATAACGTGAAAGCATCAATGGGGACAACGGGAATAGACCAAATTTTGTATGGAGGTAGCGGACACCCTGGATTAACATATAGACTAATTTTTCTCCCAAAATTCCCACGGGATCGACACTTATGCGGCTAAAACCGCGAAGCGCAGCTAGTAATATTATAATCGCGAAAGTTTGTGAGTTTGTTTGTATGTTTGTTACTTCTTCACGCACAAACGACTGAACGGATTTAGATGAAATTTGGCACACAGATAGTTTATAACCAGGATTAACGCATAGAATAATTTTTATCCCGATATTCCTACGGGATCGACAGTTATGCGGGTGAAACCACGGAGCGCTGCTAGTGACCGAATATAGCCTATACGTTAAAAATTATATCACTTAGTAACACTATCTTTTTTTACTAACCTACCCTGTCCCACTTCTGCTCAAAAGCCTCCTCTCCATCCATCTTTCGCGAGCCCACGCGTCCTCCTTCCAGTGTCTTTTTAATTATGAGATCTAACAATACCCCACACGCTTATGTCCAATGATTTTTTTATTCATTCCTCAGTTACATGTATGGGGAGATCCACTCCTAAATATTGCTTTCCTAGTTATACTACTTCAATGTTTAACGATGCACAAAATACACCTTCTTTTAAATTTTCATCGATACAGTGTAAATAGTTTCCATGAAATTGCTGTGTCACATCTGAACTGACCGACGACAAACAGACATGACGAAATTATAAGGAATCCGTTGAACCCTAAAAATGGACGAAAAAAAAGATTGGCTTTTAGATGTATTTCATAAAAGAGCAATCCTGTGTGGTGTTGATAGGGATTCTATTATAAATGTAATTTGAAATGTTTTCGCAATATAATACACGTATTATCGCCTCCATAAAAAAACTAATGAAATCTCGGATCATTCTTGCGTTTGGTTGACCGCAGCTACTAATCAAACATATTGTACGCTTTAGTAATTTCTTACATGAGATTTTCTCGCAAAAGATAGAAGTGTGTGGAAAAGGGAGTGGGAGGCCTTTGCCTTGCAGCGGAATAATATAGCCTAGTTAGATTAGACATGAGATCATCACCTGCCTAGCCTTTTCCCAAATATGTTGGGGTCGGCTTCAGGCATGGAAGGTCTTGGTATACTAAGATGGCCACCCATTCTCATTCCAATCGCGGCAAAGCGTAGCTTAACCTGATCGATCGACCCTTGCAGCTGTTATTACTTAGCCACAATCCATTCATCGTCATCATTCTTAATTTATTCGGGGTTGGCGGAACATATCTTCTTCTTCCAAGTGAACTCTTGAAAAATATTACCCCATAGCACCTCCATCTTTAAAGCCCAGTCTCTAAACGGCCTTCCGTTTTAAAGTGAAATCGCTTTGATATCGTTTCGTCCTCGTCTCGTTACCGTCACTCAAACTCAGTTACGTGTTAACGCGTATATAAAATGCCTTTGAACTTCAACTTGATTTTATTTTTGTCTTGACTCTAGTTGTGTTTACGTTTTCCGGTGTAAACTTCGCATTTGTGATTAGGGAAATCTTTGCTTTGAAAACATTTAGTTACATCACAAGTTTACAAAAATAACAACGAGGTAAATACAATGTTTGTTTCGTAATAAATTATTACTTTTATTTGTACATGATTTGGTATAATCAAAACACGGAACGAGAACAATATATTTTCTAATTCATAGTAAATTATATAATATTTATTCCTCAATTTACACAATAGCACCTACCACTGCATGTAGCTGCATTACCCAAAGGTAAAATAAAAAAATTAAAAAAAAATATCTCATATAATTTTGGCTTACATTGCATGTCGAGGAGTCTCCATTTAGGCATAGAAAATGCCTGTAGTTAAAGGCTGAAGATTGAGTAGTTACTTTAGACAATAAAGTAGCAGACTGCCTCGTTGGTCCAGTGGTCGCTAGTGCTACTACTGAGCATGAGGTAGTGGATTTGATTCCCGGATCAGCCAAAGTGTTATTGGGTTTTTTCATCTGGAATTTCTTTGTATCAGCCCAAAGTCCGGATTTGTGCCCGGTTGATGGCAATAGACTCGCCCCCTATTGCATGGGACTTAAACATAATATGGGTGAACACCCAGAGGAACTACTTTAAAAGATTTTACTTTAAAAGAAGCCCGCGACTTCGTCCGCGTGAAATTTCACCCTCACCCCATTCACCCTCATAGGGGTAAAATTTCGAGAAACCCTTTCTTAGTGGATAACTACTTTTCACAAAGAACACACCCTCCAAATTTCATGTCTCTAGGACCAGCGGTTTAGGCTCTGCGTTGATATATCAATCAGTCAGGATTTTGAATTTTAAATAGGTATATAGCCACTTTAGTAGAAAAGGTCCATAAAAAAGTTTTTAAGCAACTAAGTACTCAGAATTTTGATTTTTTCCCGATCTTGTAATGCTTTTCCTAATTCTGGTATCACGTAGCATTGTTCGTTTTGACATCACTTAACATGACTTTTGTTATTGCAAATGCAATCACAGGGATACACTAATTCTTTTTCTGTTCGTGCAGAACCTCTTACCGTTCAGTTGACATAATAAAACCTTTGTCAAGTCATCCACCCAAGTAAAAGGCTATCAAATTTATAAAGAACGACCAAATAAACTATTTACAGACAACGTTACGATAGGTCGACGACACGTTAACGACATCAGCACGTAATCGCTCGTGTCTCAGTGCCCTTTAGAGTGAAAGTACCAAAGAGTGTTCTATGTGCGCGCTCCACTTCATTAGTGATGGGATGAGCTGGTGGACGTTGTCGATAGTTTAAAATATTAAATATTTTTTGGGGCACTGAACGACACACAATATATAGAAGATTTATTGTTATAAAGTTTTCATAAGAACTCCCGAAATACCGCAGGGTTAGGCAGAAGTGCACCTATAGTTATACTAGCGCTGCGGTATTTATTTTTTAAATATCGTAGCATTATGCTGAGATAGGAACCTTTATGGCGCGCACAGTTCTATTTTTTACCCGACTGCGTGACGCAAAGGAGTGGTAATGTCTTTACCAGCCTATGTATGTTTGTATGTTCCTTTGAAGCACTATACAGACCAAACGCCTGGGCCGATTTTTATGATTCATACGTCAATCGATTCCTCTTAGTCCCGCGACTGTCACTAAAGACATGACGTTAGTGAACATTCAATATGGCGACTACTGGACGCCATATTGTGATAATGAAAAAAATGAAAGTCAACAAACTATGTTATTGTTTTTAATATAACCTTGTTAGTTTTAATTTCTCCTTTTTTACTATTTGTATTTCCTGTGTGTGTCCCAAATAACATATTTTTCTTTCTTTCTTTATAGTACCCACACGCACATTTCGCTAGTTACGTTTAAGTCCCATGTAATAGGGGGGAGCCTATTGCTATAAACCGGGCACAGATAAATACTCCGGGCTGATACAGGAAAATTCCAGATGGAAAAACCCAATAACACTTTGCCCAACCCGGGAATCGAACCCAAGAGCTCATGCTTAGTAGTAACGCTTGCAAACACAGGACAAACGAGGCATTTAAAACGTTTAAGGCGCAGACCCACCGCGGCGCACGGATAGGCCACGCACGTGTGTTAAGCTACTACACAAAGGAAGGTTTTTGAAAATTCATCCCTCTAAAGGGGATGAGAGTTTGTAGAAAAGTTCGTAAATTTTGCCAATGGGAAATCCCATCACACACACACTATCATAATAACTTGCCAGTAAACTTGACTCCAAGCATAAACTTGTCCATGAAACAGTATTAATCAGTCAATCACTATCTCCTCTGCAACACGCCACTTCAAGGAGCTCAATATCCTCTTAACTCCAGCCTAATCAGCCATAGTCAACACGCTATCGACAGTATTAATTCCCCAATCGATATATTACGTAATTATCGCGCCACATCACTATATGCACGGTCCGTGCATAGGCCCGCTCGAGCATATGATCGGCAGAGGTCTGGGTAGGGTTGTTACTGAGTCGGGAGTCTGGTTATTTGGTCCTTTGAATAAATTAACCACTCAATCCCGGCGTGGTACGATATCGGCCCATTACAATAGAAAATCAATTGTGTTTAATTAGCGCTGATTAAGCGGTTAAACATTAATTGAGACAACAAATTGACGAAAACGTAATATTGTGTTACACATCTTTCAATATTTTTGATAATAATCTGTGAGCGAGTTCTACGACTAATAATGATAACAGAATAATAATTTATAGTTGCCCTGTCCAGCGTGTTGTGGCTTAGACATAAATTTTCTTACTTTTCTATCAATGGTCAAAAGAAAACTAAACCGATCCGAGGAGGAACTAATCACACTTATTCAGCTCTGTTCAGCTTATGTCCATATAAAAAGAAAATAAAGAAATAAATAAAATACGTTTATTTGTGGTTAACATGATGCATAAAAAAAACACAAAAAAAATACAAGTTGGGGGAAAACATGCGTCAGATCCATGCAAAACGGCCATCGTTCAGCATAATGCTAAGACTCTATGCGAGACAGAGCTCCAGCGCTGGTTTTCAGCGATAGTCGGCGTTGACGTGATGACGTCAACCGGTGCAGCGTACGATTAGATATAAATAAAATACAACAATCACAATAAGAAAGAAAATAAATACACATTACCTAGTTCTAAAATATGGTATAAACATGAAATTTATGAAGTGGTAACATTCCGGGCAACGACTCACGCGCACTTGTTTACGCGTGGTAAACTTGGAACACAAAATCTGACCATTCACTAACTTTAGTTTAATTTAAACTGTGTTTTGAGTAAGTCTGCTGGGGGGACCCTTGCTTAGAAGTTTTGAGTCAAGCCCGACTCAAACTCAAGATACACTTGGGATTATGGGAAGTTAATTCTACACAAAGGAGCGTCTCAAACAGAAATAATTGTTAATAATGAATAATTGTCGTTGTTGTTGTTATTCATTCCATTATCATCATCATCTGCCTAGCCTTTTCCCGACTATACTGGGGTCGGCTTCCAGTCTAACCGGATGCAGCTGAATACCAGTATTTTACATGGAGCAACTGCCTACCTGACCTCCACAACCCAGTTACTGGGTAATACGATACCCCTTGGCAAGTCTAGTTGTCAGACTTTTGGGCTTCTGACGACCTGTAACGACTGTTAAAGATCCAGGAATGACAGCCGGGACCAACGGCTTAACGTGCTTTCCGAGGCACGGAGGGGGTCTTGGTATGCAAAGATTACTACGTAGATAGACTGTTATTACTTAGCCACAAGTTTGTATAGCTAAGTAACAGTTTAAAATTATTATGATTGTTTGAATCATAATAGATTTATTTTTTATTTTTGTTTTGTCTGGAATCGCCAGCATGTAGTACAATGCAGCCAGCGAACATTGTTGTAAATACTATTTCCTGCTTTGTATAAGCTTTCAACTTCCAACGGAACAATAGAACCTCACAAAATGCAAGAAACACACCACAAACAATGTTTTTGTCATTCTGAAACTTTGACCTTGACCTTCAAACGATCAATCTTATAAGCTGTTTGTGGATGGAAAAAAACATTTGCCTATCGCCATAACCTCAGAAGTTACATCGACTGGCCTTGATACTTCAATACGTCAAGGGCAAAGTCATTCGTTGTCAGTATACTTATTGTCTACGTAAAGAATGGGTGTTGTTTGTTCACGTGGTTTTGGTTAGGAGTTGACCTTGATTTTGTATATTTTTTCAGTGTCATGGGAACGTTTTGTTTACTTTGTATTGGTAGAAGCTTTTTGAGAATAATTCATACTTCATGTCATGATGCAGTTAATACGATACCCCTTGGTAAGACTCGTAAGACTTTCGGGCTTCTGACCACCCGTTACTACTGTCAAAAATCTATGAATGACTGCCGGGACCAACGGCTTAACGTGCTTTCCGAGGCACGGAGGGGTATTGGTATGTAAATATGGTCACCCATCACAGACCAACCGCGGAAAGCGTATCTTAACCAGATCAATAGAACAGTGTGGCTACTATTACTTACCCACAACACCCCCTCTGTGATTTTCATTGAAGGTCAAGGTTAAAAAAGAAAAATGTGTCGCACTGAAATTAAAGCTGTTTCTCTTATTTTTGCACTCTGTCTATCTTTATAAAATAGACAAAGAGTCCACTTTTAAATTAAAAAGTTTATTATTATAAAAAAAAAATCACAAGCAAATGTTGTTGTAATAAAGCAATGGCACAAATATTTTTAGATCTCATTGGCTTCTCCCCACTCTTAGTCTGAGTTTATGTTAACACAATTTACTTCTAAACAGGAAAAAACCAACTTCATTCTTCAAAACAGAAAACATAGTTCGTCTAACGCCACCCCATATCCTCCTAAGGTCAAGACAAACCCAACTTGAAACCAAGTCGAATAGCGAAATAAAACCGAATCTTTATTACTACTGACAAGTTGGACCGAGTTGCGGAAAGGAAGGATTAATAAGCCTTGATATTCTGTCAACATTGTTTTATTTAGTTGCTTGAAGAAGCTGTTTAGTTTTTTTTTGTGTTAAGGGGATTACATGACCTAAAGCGCGGTCACTAGGACTGCATAGAAAAGAAAGAGAAGCGCCATCGCGCTTCTCACAACATCGAAGACGAAGTCCTTTTATTTTTATAAATTGGGGGAATTACAGAACTGTACCTAGTAATCACTTTTAGTAAGCGCCTAAAGTTGAAATGTAATTTAACTTACAATTTATTTGTTAATATGCTTTTTCTAACAAGCGTACTTCAGTCTAGACTATATAGTTGATACCAATTAGTAAATCACAAATTCTGTTAAGACCTATTTAATTAAGGTATTTAATTAATTAATTAAAACTGGATTTTAGACAGAGCCCAAATGATGGATTGCCTCGAGAACTTCATTAGCTTTTTAGTAGTAAGTAGTTTTTATTTCTCTATCTCGCAGTCCAAACAAAATATTACTTTTGATTGATTAAGATTGAATTTGAGTGGAATTTTATCATTCGCCCTGAAAGTCAATTCTCGTAATTAAAAACGTTCAAAATCTAGTCGCAATCTCATCTCAGCGACAATCAATATCAAAAACATGTCATAAATATATGGAAATTAGAGGTATTTTTGACAGATTGAGACTGAGATCAGGCTGTGAACGTTCTTAAAATTATGAGAATTGCCCCCTCTGAATGCGAAAGTTCCTAAAAATGCAGGGATTGCCCCTCAGTTCTAAAATAAGTTTTAAATAAATACAAGTCACCTAACCCCAACGTGATTATTTCCGAAATCTATGTCAGTTGACATGTCAATTAATATCTAGAGTGAATTAAGGACAAACATTACCAGCAAAATTGGAAATTGTTAGCGACACTGACCGACTTGCCTTGACAAATGACAATCGCATTCGAAGCGTTTTGTATTACAGCACTTTTCAATGGGATTGAGAGCCGTGGTAGCTCAGTCGTGTCGGTCCTGACTTACCGAGTTGTAGGTCGTGGGTTCGAACCAAGGCAGGCGCTTTAAGTACTTTGTGCAAATAATTTAATGACCACTGCTCTCAAAATGGTGAAGGAAAAGATCGAGAGGAAACTGGCACCGCCTAGAATAAAAAATTTGAAGACATGTGACATCTACCAACCCGCACTGGGCCCGCATGGTAGATTACACTCCCTCTCGAAGAGAGAAGGCTTGTGTCCCAGCAATGGGACCATTATTGGCTGATAGAATGTCACTTTGCCTAAGCCCTCAAGGTATGCTGAAGTACCTGCAGAATTAATAATAAGTACTGCAGGAGGCCCTTTTTATAAGTCTTAAGACGGATGCCATATCAACAACATTCTAGCAAAAAATCCTTTGAAAAGCGAACTGCAATTTTAGATCCTTCCAAAAACTCCCGAACTTGTAACAAGCCTAACACGTCGACCCGCTTGACTGCGTCAGATCAACAGCTAAAAATGGCGGCCTGCACATAGACAAATGAGAAGCTCCCGAGTTGAGAACATACCGCACGTGATAAAATATAGTGCGAGCTCTTTTGAACCGATTGATGGAACGGGAGGTAATGAGTTTACGTCTGGATGCGTCAGCTAGGTTGAGGGGTGTGGCGTTATTTAAGCTTTTTGTAGAGTATAGAGAGGACAGCATGTTAAGTTAGATTGATATTAGCCAAGCTGTGACCAAATATAATAAACTAGTTGCGCCCCGCGATTTCACCCGCATTAGTCTCGATCCCATGAGAATATCGGGCTAAAAGAAAGAAAGAAAAGAAAGAAAAAAAGTTTATTTGGTCACAGTTCGTGAAACACAAAATACAAATATAAAAAAAATAAAAAGGTTTCAAACAACAATTGTGTGTGCCTCACGGCTGCGCCAAAAAAGGCTCATTTCAGCATTAATGCCAGACAGATGCTGTCTGACGCTGGTTTTCAAATGAACCTTTAGTGTAAAAGGTATCCTTTGTCCTAATCCAGGTCATGGTATGGTTTATCCATGTGCCAAACTTCATACAAATACACCGGGCTCAGTGCGGGTTGATCTACTTAGGTACCTGTTTTCAGAGCAATGAATAATTTAGACTAAAAATAATAATAAAAACAAGTATATAAAAAGGAGGGGAGAGAATCTTAGGGCATCAAAAAATTCGTCCGCATCGCTGTCAAAAGAAAAAGCGCCAAATAAACTGGCAGCATTGCCACATTGTACGGCGATGCTGATTCTTTGGCCAAAAAATAAGCCAGCCCTCGGGGCACGTGATGGAAGAGTCGACCAACCGCTTGGCGATATCTTCAAGTGGGCACTCCGACCCCATGGCCCTAGTGTTTCAATCCCAAACAGCTCGAACATAATAACATGACTCCCAGTAAGATTGCACAAAGTAAAGGGCATGCGTGCCTGGGCTTAAACCCACGACTTACTCATAAGTTGTGGCCGTTACTCTCGAAGTCTCGACTCTAATCTTTGAAGCTACGTCTGTTGTTGCTCAATACAATGCCGGTGACAATAAGCTAACTTTAAAATAAACAAATGCCGATCAGACCCTGCTCAAATTCGCGAGCGTTCCAATTTTTCGCTTCAAAACAAAACCAATATTTTCGGGCCAGCGGAATTTATGCCACATGCACAAATATGAAACTGCTGGCTCCTGCAGGGTCAGATAGGCAATCGCTCCATATAAAATACTGATATTCAACTGCGTCCGGTTAGACAACCTGAAAATAACCATATTGTATTTATACCTATATTTTCGGCAAATAAACGATTTCTATTTCTGTGCTAAATAAATGTATTTTCTTTCTTATTTTTCTTTTCTCGTAGCCATTACGACGAGGGTATAAAGACACTGGATTATAATAATCTGATCACAAACGAAAATCCTATCTACTTATTCTTAATAATGTACCCTACACAAAACTAAAGGATTTTTTGTACCTAATTTTGTATTAGGATCTCTATTACCGCGAGCCTTGAAACTGCTAACTATGATAAGTAAACGCAGGGGCAAGACCGACGGAGTTTGTGCTAGTGGGTTCAGTATTGGTATTATTCTTAATCCATCGCTGGTTTTTTTGCCCAAACATTGACAGTATTAAAACTATATATACATAATACGTGACTAATGCAAAAACCTACCAACCCGGACTGGGCCCGCGTGGTAGATTATAGCCCAACCCCTCTCGAAGAGAGGAGGCCTTTGTCCCAGCAGTGGGAACATTATAGGCTGATTATGTAATGCTAAAACTATTTCTAGACTCAGTTATTTAATGAAATTTCCCGACAACTTATTTGAAAAAAAAGTTGTATTTAGTTCAAAGTCAAAGTCAAGTCATTTATTTCAAATAGGCACACTAAAGGCACTTTTGAACGTCAAACATTAGAATAAAACGAAATTGATTCTAGTCGCCCCTTCCAAAAGGTAGTTTTCGTATGGAGAAGAATGGGCAAGAAACTCCACCGTTACTCTTTTAAAATGTTTTACAAGGTTTTCTATACATTCATTATGTAATTATATGTGAAGACGATGCATCTACAATAAAAATTAGTCTACCAACAAAAGGTAAAAAGAATTAAAAATAAAGCAATGGCAGGTAAATCAATTATGTGATACTATACGTTGACGACAAAAGCTTCTTTGCATCACCGATTTTTTGCTACAGAACTTCATTATAAGTTTAAATCGATGATTGCTTCACAGTGTAGAAGATACCACTAAATATACTAACACATTTTCTGGCCCTCATTTTCAAATCGCCATAGTTGCCAAAAAATAATCACATCAGAAATGCTGACCAATATTTTAATTAATATGCTATGACCCCGATTTCTGGTCTATAAAGTCCACAGAACCCTAAACAAGAGACACAAGAAGGAGAAAATACAAAGATATTACGTGACCAAAATTCAATACTCTATACTCTAGGAGCTGTACGTGATGCGTGTGCGTGATACGACTCTATATTATAGTCGGGGAGTCAGGCAACTTGTGGTGTTGTTTATGTCAATTTTGTTAAAATTATAGGGAGATTTCCGTGGGTTTTGTAATGTTGGTTAGTTGTTGGGGAAACTTTTGTTGTTTTGTGTGTTTGGCTCGGTGTTTTGTGTTTTAGAAATTACAGGATGTTTAATTTAATATGTGTACCCCCTTACTAATAAATGTTGTATAACGTCTGTATAGATACGCAACGCTTTTTCTGTTCTTTCGAAAGTCAAATTACTGGCGACTGAAAGAGAGAAATCGGTATGTAACTATTCATCTGATATAATACGTTTATTAGTAAGGGGGTTAGTAAAAACTAAAACTACTGCTTACCATCAAAACTCATTTTATTTTTTATGATATTATTGTTCTCCTGATACTAAGGAATTAAACACTTCATTAATATTATTAATATGGCCAATCAACTTTTTTTTATTGGGATTTTAATGCACAAAAATATGCTATCTACTGATAGTACATTTTTCATTATACTCGTATTAAAATATAAATGCTTGTGGCTAAGTCATAACAACCGCATGGGTCGTTCGATCCGGTTAAGCCACGTTAGCCGCGGTTCGTCTGTGGATGGGTGACCATCCTTACATATCAAAACGCCTCGGTGCCTCGGAAGCACGTTAATCCATTGGTCCCGACTGTCATTCGTGAATATTTGGCAGTTGTTACGGGTCGTCAGAAGCCCGAAAGTCTTACCTAGGGGTTCCGTATTACTCAGTAACTGGGTTGTGGAGGTCAGATAGGCAGTCACATCCGGGGGGGACTGGCGCTGTCCTCCCATACCTACTGTAATTTGAAAACATCGTAAAAGCCAATTATTTTTAAAAGGGTAACCGTGGAGTTTCTTGCCGGTTCTTCTCCATAGGAAACGACCAATTGGAACCGTGCACCTAGCTTCTGACGTTTCATAAGTGCCCATGTCAGTTTAATGTGAAATAAAATATTTTGATTTTGATATTTTGACTGGAAGCCGACCCCAACATAGTTGGAAAAAGGCTAGGCAAATTGATACTATGTTACTCCAATATATTTGCTCTTAAATACTGTCATCGCTCGAGGGAGTCAAACAATCGTCTTCTTCACACAGTTATAAATATAGATTATGTGATGGTTTAGTTCGTCTTCTCCGGGTCTAGACAAATAGTTTTGGTACGAGGATAACTTGCACAATCTCAAGCAGAACCGATAATGATACTTGTTGTTCTAAATCGCTAAAGTGTTTGTACTGGAATAGATAATACTAATAGTCACTCTATTTTTTCTTCGTATCAACGAGATCTTAGCGTTCTTACTAATTAATATTGTAAAACATAAATACAATTAGAAAAGAAAAAATACGTTAATTTGCGGTAAACATGACGCAGAGAAAGAACACAAACAAAAGAACAAGTTGGGGGAGAAAATGCATCAAATCCATGCAAAACGGCCATCGCTCAGCATAATGCTACGACTCTATGCGAGACAAAGCCCTAGCGCTGGTTTTCAGCGACAGCCGGCTAATTATGACGTCAACCGTTTTTATTGCTGAATGGGCCGCTTGATGAAAAGCAATGGATGAGGACTATGATGGAACGAGAGTGCCCAGAAGATGCCTTAGGCACTGGAACTCCCATCGACGAAGCACAGCAGGCTGCTTGACGGACTCCGGTTGGAGGGTGGTCGCAAACCAGGCAGGCGTTAGCCCTACCACCGCAAGGGAAGAATTGGCCAGTCAAATAAGGTGTTTCGTGTGACTGTCCAGGATGCCCCGAGCGATCGGTTCAGTTGAGTAACTGGCAGAATAAACTGCGCTTCACGAGGAGGCTTCTTCATGCATCAAAATTAATCATCATCATGTTGTAAATAAACTGTTTTTAACCACGACCACATAGTTCGTACATTGATTGCGATAGGTAATCAATGTACGGCCCCCGTGGTCGTGGTTTTAAGCCTTATTTTGGTTTAAAACGGTTTATTTACAACTATATAATATGACAACGACTGTCCGGCAGTTTGGGTAGTTTGAGCGTGTAAACAGGCCTGTTTACACACCAATAACATAATAAGAAAAACAATATGGTAACAAACGTTATCCATTATCATGATACAAAAGCCCATGTTTTATTAACACCTGCCAGCATTAAGTAAGATAACTCCCGTCCCGCCATTTTATTCCCAAGAAGTAGGAAGGTTGTTCACAAATAAGATACTTTGTTTGCAACAGAATTAAAACTTATTGTGACTAGTGGATACAGAGGAAATGAATACAGAAGCTTAATTAAAAAAAAAAAACACTATGAAAAACATAAAATATCAGGCTTTTACTGTCCTACGAATATATTTTTATATCCTACAAATCAGCAATGAAATTATCCGGAAAAGAACCAGAGTTACCGACATAGCTTGCAGAGTAAGCAAACTGAAGTGGCAGTGGGCTGGCCATGTCTGTCAAAGGACCGATGGCCGGTCGAGCAGACGAGTCCTAGAGTGGAGACCGCGTATCGACAAGTGTAGTGTGGGACGCCCCGCAGCTAGCTGATGGATGGACGACCTAAAGAAGGTGGCTGGAGTAGACTGGATGCGGAAGGCGGAGGACAGGGTGGTATGGCGCAGTCTGGGGGAGGGCAAAGGTCTCTTCTCATACATAGAAAGCATGAAGCTGGGTGACCATTTCAGATTAAAGTCTGAGTCCAGGCTTTCTAACGATGTTTTCCTTCACCGATGTCAGTGCTGTCCAAGATAAACTTAGAAAGTATTTGGAATTGATCCCATTGATACTTGTCCTGATTTGAACCGACAACCTCGTGCATGAGAAGCGAGGTTTAACCACTGGGCCAACGCTACATAAAAAAATATGAATGACGAAAAATGTCCCACTGCATGATTTTAATTCATCAACATCATTTCAGCCGAAAGACGTCCACTTCTAGAATAGGCCTCAAGCACCGCTACTTCGACCGATTCTGTGCTTTTAATTAAATTGGCCTTTATTGTGTTAGCCATGATTTCCTTGCCAAAAAACTTAGTGGCCAGACGTATTGTCACTCTAACCTCCGCACACATAAACGCCATGTGGCGTTATACTGACATCACGTTAAATCCTGCATCTCGCAAGCAGAGTTTACCGTGCAACTTGCTTAATTACATACAACGGCCCGACATGACTCATCGGGCAGTTGCCCGCCAGACACAAGATCCGTCTGGTTGGAGGATACTTCCTTTTCCATAGAAAAGGAAGTCCTCCATAGAGGATGAGTGAACCTTACACCCTGTTCCTCATACCTCTATAGCCATTTAACTTTAACACGCTCTTCAAAATCTTTTCCTCACTTTAAAACACCTTAAAGTGACTGTTGTGTGGTGGATTTAGGCCCTACACCCTCCCACAGAAGGGAGGCCAGTGTCTCAGTAGTGGGAACATTATAGGCTGATCCATCATCTGCCTAGCCTTTTCCCAACTATGTTGGGGTCGGCTTCCAGTCTAACCAGATGCAGCTAAATACCAGTATTTTACATGGAGCGACTGCCTATCTGACCTCCACAACCCAGTTACTGGGAAATACGATACCCGTTGGTAAGACTGGTTGTCAGACTTTCGGGCTCCTGACTACCCGTAACGACTGTCAAAGATCCATGAATGACAGCCGGGACCAACGGCTTAACGTGCTTTCCGAGGCACGGAGGGGTGTCGGTATGTAAAGATGGTCACTCATCCGCAGACCAACCATGGCAAGCGTAGCTTAACCTGATCGATCGACCTGTGCGGCTGTTATTGTTTAGCTCTCACCGAATGATGATTAATATTCCTTCTCATTTATTCATAGTGCACCTTCTGTAATTCTCTCTTCCCTACTAATAAAGTACACAAGTATTTGTTGCAGCCAACTTTCGCTTTCAGAAATGAGCAAGTTTCATTGGATGTTGCTCGCTTAATCTCCGAAACGAGCGATAAAACCGTTGTTTTGGAAAAGGAGTTGTTTTTTTTCGTCGTTTTCTTTGCCATATTGGTTTCTGCAATTTGCTTTTGGTGTTCCGAAATTGGTTTTTTCTGTTTGAAACTGTGTGGTTTAAAATGGGAATCGTTCTGTCTCACAAACCCCCTTACTAATAAACGTTGTATAGCGTGTACACAATGCTTTGTCTTCTTTCAAAATCAAATTACTGACGACTGAAAGGGAGAAATCGTTGTGTAACTATTCGTCTAATATTAGGTCTTTACCTATGAAATTGGAGATTTGTATGAAAATTTTAAAATATAAAAATTTTGGTATTTTTTTTATTTCAGCTAATCAAAGTACTGGCCCAAATTATCTATATAATTTTGCCATTTTGATGGCAGTTTATTTATCCCTTTACTGTAGAAGTCTGCCGGACGGGAGGCGATGAAGTCAGCGAAAGCGTTTTGTACTGCTTCTCGGGTGTTGAATTTTTTCCTACTTAAAAAATTTTCTAAATTTTGAAAAAAGTAGAATTCTGTTGGGGCAAGGTCCGGTGAGTACGGTGGGTAATGGAGAGCTTCCAGCTGTAATTCTTGTAGCTTTGCGATGGTCTGTCGTGAAGTGTGAGCGCGCGCGTTGTCGTGGAGAAGCAATGGGGAAGAGCGATTGACCAGTCTTGGTTGTTGAATTGCGAGCTTCTCCATCATTGTTTGCAATTCTTGACAATAGACATCTGCCGTCCTGTTGTGCCATTCGGTAAGAAGCTGTGATGTACAAGTCCGGCACTGATCCACCAGACAGTCACCATCACCTTTCTATGAGTATATTTTTTTTAGCGCACTGATTAGGAACTGTACCCGGGTCCACCCACTGAGACGAACGCTTACAGTTGTCGTACAGGATCCACTTTTCATCAAATCACTAATTCGATTAAGAATTCCCTCGTTTCTACGCCGATTCAGTAGTGCTATGCATGCTTCGACGCGTAAGTCTCGCTGTTGGTCGCTTAGTTCGTGTGGCACCACGGATATCGACCAGTCATCTAGCTTTTTTATCTTTCCGATTTGACGCAAGTGCTTCAATGTTGTTTTGACACTAACTCCAAGGCCCGCAGCAAGCTCAGCCGTAGATTGAGTTGGATCCGCTTCCACTATCGCCTTAAATTCGTCCTTTTCGACAATGATTACCGGCCGACCGCGAGGCTCGATCTTCAACTAAAAATTTCCAGATTTAAAACGATTGAACCAATAATGGACCGTGTTTATGCAAGCAGCGTTAGCCCCGCGTACACGTCGTTAATGTTTCGTGTTGTTTGCGCAGCGGTATTTCCACGTAGGAACTCATTTTTGAAAATTGTACGAATTTTCAGTTTATCCATGGCGCCAAAAACTACCACAATTTAACAAAAACAAAAAACTATCTAAAAACAAATGACTGAATTTGAAATTAAATTAATATGGCTTTCGAATAAAATTTATTTGAATTTCGAATTGCGCGCCAATCCACAGATAATTAAATCTGAAAATGCTGGTTATAGAATCTCCAATTACATAGGTAAAGACCTATTATAATACGTTTATTAGTAAGGGGTTTAATGTATATGGCGCATATTGAGAAGTTCATCATTGTCATCACCATTTCAGCAGAAAGACGTCCACAGCTTCAGCATCGACAGACATAGGCCTGCTCCAAGCAACGCCACTTCGACTGGTTCTGTGCTTCTCGCATCCAGCGAAATCCTGCGACCTTCACAAGGTCATCAGTCAACCTTGTAGGCCTTCCAATGCTACGTCTTCCGTTACGCGGTCGCCATCTGGTATTGAGAAGTTAGCTAAAGATTTGTATGTGAAGTTTCTTGTTAGGTCTTCTCCATAGGAAACGGTCAATTGGAATCGTGCACCTAGCTTCTGTGGGTTCATAAGTGCCCATGTAAGTTTATGTGGAGCAAAATTTTTATAATTTGAATTTTGATTTAAATTAAATTTATAGACGATAGGCTACTGTCTATCGTCTATAAATGTGGAATAACAAAACTAAGGTACCTTAAACCAGTCCGCCTGCATCCGTATTATTATCATGTTGTATATATCTCAATATTTCGATATCTTCCACACATTCCCCTTCATCATAACAATATTTATTTTGTTCAAAAGAACTGAAATTCAAGGTGAAAAAACACGACACATTATCAAACTTCCATCCAGTATCTAACGAAATTACATAAAAGAAAAAAAGGCTACCAATCTCATCAAAATCGAAAACTTACCGAACAAAAGAATAACGATCTAATACAATTTCCCTCCACCAGGGAATGGCCACAACTCCAAACGAACTCGAAAACTTAGACCTACATACAAAATAACTCATATCTAACTACGTACTAGAATATCCAATAAGCCATCTAAGTCCGTTCTAAGAAGTAATATCCCCAAAATCCTGGCTTAAAGAATAAGTCCTAATAATAGAAGTTCACGAAATAGGTCCGTCGTCCTTGTGTTTATCCCGACCATATTTTTCTTCACTCTAATACTCGTAAACTTAACTTATGGGGTTCGTAAGCTGCCCAGTAAACAGATATCGGGAGGGTAAGGCTAGGCTTTAGAGAGTTCTAAAGCAGAAAGCCGATAGACAGAAGGTCAAGTTGAAATCTGGTGATAAAAATATGTGTTTTTATGTAGAAGAATATCACCCGAGAAGTAATACTACCATTCCGCTAAGCAGCCGGTATTTTTGTGTTCGTATCTGAAGGGTTTAGGCCAGTGGAATTCATAAAGCATATATTAGAATAGTGTGGTCAAATTTAAGTGTGTGATACAGGCCATCAAACTGAACAACTTTTTTCATGGGACCAGCATCGTGATCACGGTCCCAAAACTTCAATACCTACTAGACCCAAAAGCTGTATAGACACTAGAGGTATTTTTGGTTAACCTTTAAGTTCAGCAATGCGTCGGAAATATTCCAGGACCTGATGACCGTTGCATGAAATAAGACAATTTGAGGACGTAAAGTTTCTGCCGGGGTCGCGGGTTGTTCGAAAGAGATGCACAGGCAACTGAAGGAACACGGGTGTGTTTTAGTAAGTAAGAGTCCGACACGCACTCTCGCTCCGCCCAGAGCGGGAAAAGTTATTTGATAACTTCCACCCAAAAATAAAAAAAAGAATGACGTAAAGTATACATACACACATTACACACATTACACATACACATTACACATTACAGTACATATTACATCACCAGCCCGACGTTTGATTCCCAAACTTGGGAATTTCCACAATAAGGGTACAATGATTGTTTTGATTGATTCTCTATTGCTTGTATCAATCAAATCAAATCAAAATATTTTTATTTCACATAAACAAACATGGGCACTTATGAAACGTCAGAAGCTAGGTGCACGGTTCCAATTGGTCGTTTCCTATGGAGAAGAACCGGCAAGAAACTCCATGGTTACTCTTTTAAAAATAATTGGCTTTTACAATGTTTTCAAGTTACAGTAGGTATGGGAGGACAGCGTAGGCCTGTCAACGAGTACCAGGTACTTGATAAAATAAAAAATGGTCTACAGATCTAAAGTCTACAAGGCTCACAAAGTCCTCACATTTACAAAATAAGAATGTATCAAAAGGATAAACAAAATATAAAAATCTACTAAAACCAAGAGATATGATTGCCATTTCAACTAATAAAGAGGTCCTCCACACCTTGCCACAACGGAAGCCAAACAATTCTTTCTTGAATAAATGATCAAAAGACGAATCAAACCGAACCTTTTCGCATCTTCTTCCATCATGGCTAAAGTGTAAACTCTAAGTAGGGATGCAAACAAGATAGACAGGGAGTATGCAGCAAATTATGTCGAACTCTGAAGCTTACTCCGCTTCGGATATAACCAGACAATAGGGTTGTTAGCATAGCTTGTGGTTAAATATAAACTGGGTGAATCGATTGCTTGGTGAGTCGATAACTTACCTCAGCTAGCAAGTTCAAAGTATTTAATATTAGCTTCTGCCTGCGACTTCGTCCGCGTGAAACTTGCTCCCCGAGCCACCCCGTTTTTGCTCAGCTCCTATGGTTCTGTAAATAGCCTGTAGCCTTCCTCAAGAACTGGCCGAAGAGACCTAAGAATTTCTCAAATCTGACTGGTAGTTCCAGGGATTAAGAGCAGGGATCAGGGGTAGAGCGCGTTCAAACAAACCCTTCAGGTTTATTATTAGTATAGAATAAACACTTTATTGTACACCATATACTCGTAAAACAAAAAGGTCAAATACCTATATTTGAACCTAGTGTCGAATGAGCAGCCTTATCGCACAAGTTGACCTCTTACATACAACCTTTGGATGGACTGAAAGAAAAGAGCTTTTGAGGATTTTGGGCATTTAGTGTATGAATAAGTGACCTCTGCGCTGCCACTGATAACGTCGTGGAAGTGGCGATGTTTTGGGCTAACAAAATTTGAAGACCTCGTCGTGCCAGCGATACAGAGAAGAAAAAAAGTACTACAAGCATACTAATACAATATAAAATACAGCAATACAACATAATAATATCGGGATGCATGAAGAAGCCTCCTTGTGTAGCGCAGTTTGATCCGCCAGTTACTCAACTGAATCGAGCGCTCGGCGCATCCTAGACAGTCACACCCAACACCTTATTTGACTGACCAATTCTTCCCGTGGTAGGGCAAACGCCCGCCTGGTTTGCGACCACCCTCCCACCGGAGTCCGGCGTCAAGCTGCCTGCTGTGTTTCGTCGATGCGTAGGAGTTTCAGTGCCTTAGGCATCTTTTGGGCACGCTCGTTCCATCATAGACCTCATCCATCGTTTTCCATCAGACGTGATAGAAGTCAAGGGCGGGCCCATTCAGCAAAAAAAAATGTAGTTTAATATTATAAAACTATAAATACAGGGTGGCAGAGACTTTGACGCACAGTCTGTTACATGAATTCAGTAGGTACACGATTCTGAACCTCCCTGCGTTCTAATATGTTTCGTCGGTTATTAAAATTAAAACAATATCAACGACAGAATAAATAATTATTGACAGTCGCTCTATATAAAATATTTATGATTAGCTTTTCCAAAGCTGGGAAGATGATACAGAACAACAGTTCATTTTAAATTGCCAAGGACAATAATTTGGCTCTGATATTGGCCTTAAAAAAACAACAAGTACACGGGAACGCACACACGCAAAATGTGTACCGACATAACAAAAACATTATCCCAAGGAAAACTGTTCCGAAAAACCTGGGAATTTCGTCTCGTGACTGAAACAAAAGCAATATCTGACGTAACTCCATGATTTACAGAAGACATCTTGAATATCAGAAACTAATATATCTTCCTCCGATTGTTTGTTCTTGGGACAAATATGTATGTAATTGGATAAGAACTGGTTCTGTTGACATGAGGAGTCGTTTCTATGCTGATCTGCGTACAAACAAAAATGTTGGCATCGATTCTTGCACTCGAGTAAAGTTACTCAAAATATGATTTGTTTTTGCTGTGCTTGCAACTCTGTTACATGGATTTATTTGGTAAGACAAATATCAGTTTTTTTAAGTAAAAACTTCTTACGGCGCGTTGGGCATTTTTTGAAATGGGAAAAAACCATTGAATTCGTGCCACTGTTACCATAACCGACACCGCTTCGGATGTGTTCAGCTGTTCCCGGGATGTACTCGGTTTTAATGTATTTCCGATATGTCAGTGAGTGATGGCAAAGTATTCTGTTTGTGTTTTGTTTTCACTTCTGTCGGCACTCCCGGACTGCCACTGTTTTTTTCCAAATTAATTTAATTAACAATCTAACTATCCCCTTCTCTTCAGTCAAGCAAGCTTATTAAGTTCGGTAACAATAGACAACAACGTAATCGTGTCCCATTTGTGACAGTTGAGCTCATATTTATTCGGTGTCATATCCAAGTCACAATCACAAAGTACAGACGCCAGCACATCAAGTTACTACAATCTGTCAAATTTCTTTAATAGATTTTCAACTTTATTGCTAAAGCATAAGGTTCAAAGTTGATTGGGAAAATTTGACAGTTTCGGGTAGCTTGATTTGCTGGCGTCTGTACAATAATTATTTGGAAATAAAAACAATACAATACTGCTTCAATCCCTTTCTGTTTCCTTCCTACCTCAGGGAAGATATTGACCAGTCCACTATAATGAGGCATTACGTTTTTCTTGTTGCATGCCAACGAGCCCAATCGTGGGCCACTCTCCACCACTACCTTGCGAAGGCCGCCGCTCCAGAGGAAGAAATATTATGTTTAAACCACTGTCTAGAGAACAGTGGTGGCCCAGTGGCAACGGCTGGGATTACGAGTTTTAAGTCGTAGGTTCGAACCCAGATAGGCGCTTACTTTGTGCAAATTATTTCATCACCACTGCTCTCAAAACGGTGAAGGAATACATCGTGAGGAAACCGGCATGTCCTAGAATCAAAAATTCGAAGACATGTGACACCTACCAACCCGCACTGGGCCCGCGTGGTAGATTATAGCCCACTCCCTTTCGAAGAGACGAGGCCTGTGTCGCAGCAGTGGGAACAATATAGGCCGATTATGAACCACTGTCTAGTGGTTCAGACACCTACTAAGATGATTGAAAGAGAACTATTAAAAAAAAAAAGCGTGCCAACCACTCATAAATTTAAATAACGTAATGCGGCAGACTTAAAACAGCTGTAACAAATTGTGTGTACATTATTTTGAAACTAACTAGTCAATAACGCTGCATTTTGCATATTAATGAATTTTAAGCGTCGAACTTAATTAAGTGGCATTAATTAGGTTGCTCGAATATAATGACGTGTTAATTTGTGTATGATTGATTTTTTATTTCATGAAAGGGGTCAATTAGCCTATGGTGTTGCCACTGCTGGGTTACAGGCCTCCTCTCTATGAGAGGGAACGGGCCGTTATCCAGCACGCGTGCTCTGTACGGTTTCGTAGATGTCACATGTCTTTGAATTTTTAGTTCTAGGACATGCCAGTTTCTTCAGATGTTTTCCTTCGCCGTTTTGAGAGCAGTAGTGATGAAATAATTTACACAAAGTAAAGCGCCTGTCTGGGTTCGTACCCCCGACCTTTATAACTCGTAAGTCGCGGCCACTGGGCCACCACTGCTCTGAAAGGGTATTAGATCTCAATTTATATTTTAACTTGTTAAAGGCCATACAAAATAATAACTAAGGAACCAGTAATTTACAGCCAGCAGTTGCCTATATACGATTATGTATGCACGTTCTTGAGTGGAGACCGCGGATCGGCAAACATAGGGTAGGACGCCCTCAAGCTAGGTGGAGTGATTATATTCGCAGGGTGGCTGGTAGCAGATGATAGTAGTCGCGTATCAACGTGTAGGTCTTAAAGTTCATAATACTCAATTCTTCTTCTCCTTTAACCTATAGGCGGCGGTGAATTTTGAAACACCTAAAAATTTTTTCAACTTTCTTTTTGTATTGCTAAAACTGACTCAGCCTATCGCAGTCCACTGCTGGACATAGACCTCTCCCAGACTGCGCCACAGCACCCTGTCCTCCGCCTGCCGCATCCAGTCTGTCCCAGCCACATTATTTAGGTCGTCCGTCCATCTAGCTGGGGCGTCCCACACTACGCTTGCCAATACGCGGTCTCCACTCCACTGTCAAACTGACATGTTTCGTACAGCATAACTCTGAACGGTCAAGGATATGGAATTAGGCGCCATAGTAACTTCCATTCAGTTTAAAACGAGCTATGCAGTGGTATTTTACAACATGGCTATTGCAGGGGATACCAGAAAAAGCATCATCCTTTGTCAGATTGGTAGCCTGAATCCTGGAGAAGGACTTGGGCTAGTTTTCATTCTAGATATTTGTATTAAACAAATAATAAAATATACACAGAGTAAGTGGCGGATAACATTTAATAAGTAATTTATTTTTACCATTTTATACGTACCTTTTTACTATACTTAATTAACACAACTATTTAAACTGGGTACTAAATTAAATGGATTACTTAACTAGGAAATAAATACAAAAAGTAAAGGGCACACAGAAGACTGGCAGCATTGCCACATTAAATGGCAATGCTAATGGGTTTAAATATAACGACCACTAAAAAAATATACCAAACACCAAAAAATTTAGTCTACAATTATAATAGTTCTAGCTGGGCACCCTGAGGTTAGATTACTTTAAACCCTTTACACAGAAATAGGAGCCCCGCTTGGCGGTGCTCCGTCGACATAGAATGCAATGGCGAACAAATGAGAAATAGGAGCCCCGCTTGGCGGTGCTCCGTCGACATAGAATGCAATGGCGAACAAATGAGAATACAAATAGGAGCCCCGCTTGGCGGTGCTCCGTCGACATAGAATGCAATGGCGAACAAATGAGAATACAAATAGGAGCCCCGCTTGGCGGTGCTCCGTCGACATAGAATGCAATGGCGAACAAATGAGAATACAAATAGGAGCCCCGCTTGGCGGTGCTCCGTCGACATAGAATGCAATGGCGAACAAATGAGAATACAAATAGGAGCCCCGCTTGGCGGTGCTCCGTCGACATAGAATGCAATGGCGAACAAATAGGAGCCCCGCTTGGCGGTGCTCCGTCGACATAGAATGCAATGGCGAACAAATAGGAGCCCCGCTTGGCGGTGCTCCGTCGACATAGAATGCAATGGCGAACAAATAGGAGCCCCGCTTGGCGGTGCTCCGTCGACATAGAATGCAATGGCGAACAAATAGGAGCCCCGCTTGGCGGTGCTCCGTCGACATAGAATGCAATGGCGAACAAATAGGAGCCCCGCTTGGCGGTGCTCCGTCGACATAGAATGCAATGGCGAACAAATGAGAATACAAATACCTTTACCTAAGTATTTTACAATAAAATGGAGTTCTAATTTTGGTGATCATTTACTATTTTTGGCAGTAAAAAGTGTTTTTTTCAATGTTATATTTTACTTTATCTGGTGATAAGTTAAACATAAGCCAATGCAATTAGCATTGGCTTATGTTTAGCCAAAGAACAAACCAGCCATCTGGTCACGTGAAGTGTCTTCCAGTCGCCGACAAATTTTCTTAAAAAAGAGACGCGCACTCGAGCCCCATGACCCGACCCATAAGTAACTAATTTTCAATGAGTAATTGTTAATTAGCACAATGTTAAAATCCTTTTCATTTATTACATCCACTGGAAAATAAACTCAAAGCTTTAAGATACATGCATAAAGCAGAGACCACTTACACAAATGAAATGATAGACTAAGAAAATAGAAGGTCTTTGTAATAATAAATTGTTGAGAGTGAATAGTTCAAAGTCTTGCTCCACCTCAAAGTAACGAGATACGTTTGACGGGCGACGTACTAGTGGTAACAAACTCACTTTTCAATTTCAGCTGGTCTCGAAAGAAGAAAAGAAGAAGAAAATTGCCAAAAAGTCAATTGCTTTTATTTTGACAGTTCTACAACATCCATTGCGTTATTGAGCAGACTTTTTTGAACATATTATGAAGCAATGGAATGACAATATCCTTCAAAATAATTCAGATTGTGATTGATGGTTTGTTGCGCAATTAGGGTCCGACTTGCCACTTGGAATGTATTAATAAAAAACCTTTTAACAATTTCCCTATTCCTATAATCCCTTAGCAGACACACTTTAGACCAATAGACCACCGGGGCAAAACTCAAACTCAAGGCATTTACTTCAATTAAACCATTTACAGGCACTTTTGAATTGTCAAGAAGTCGGTCAGTCAGAAAATATGAAGCTAGTTGCCCATTCCAAAGCGTAAATACCTATGGTGAAGAACGGGCAAGAAACTCCATATGGACACTCTTTTAAATTATATTTTTACAAAAATATTAGTTACATCATTAATGTTGAATTTATAATTATATGTGAGAACGATGTAAAAAAAGACGTACGCGTTAAAAGCATCCAGAGTACAACAAATAGTAACAAAACAACAATCCAAAAATAAAATAATTAAAAATAAGCCGAGGCAGCTAAGTGATGACCAGCCCCTACTGACGGCGCCCGTTCACGAAAATGACGCATAGATCAGCACCATTCAGCTCAACCATTTTGAAGGGAGCAAATGATCCAACACACACGCCACCGTCAGCGAGACATTTGTGTGAGCATGACATACTATCAGCCGCCAGGGCACATTCAAGTCAATGAAAAACATATTACCCGGTAAATGGTAGCTCTATACTACATAGAACTCACATATGTGCTTTGCAATTATACGGGCAGTCAGACGAGTACGTATGATATACGAAATTAAAGCGACAAACCCATAGTACACCCTCTGTTTTGAAGAGACTCCTCACAATCGCGGGGCTAACGATCACTTGGCTTTGTGAACTACAGGTAACACTAGCGTTCTGTTTGATTTTTACAACAACAGCTGAAAATAAAATAATAATGCTGGTTATTTTCACAAAGGTATGGTAGTGTTTTGTTATTTTTGAGATTCTATGACCAAAAGAACTGAGCTAGAGACGTATTTTTTTAACGAGATGGCTAATTTAGCGTTCTCGAGTGGCGTCGGATGTCGGACGCAACTTGGACAGTGAGCTTCGCTACCTTATTTGTTGACTGGTTATTCTTAAAGCCAAGAGATGAAGAATATAAAAACACTGCCAAAATAGCGTTTTCATATTGCTTTTAACACATATTTATATTACATGTACGTGTTAGTTACTTCTGTTAGGTTTTGTTATGCTATTTGAACTATTTGACTAGTTATTTAATTAATTTAATTGTCCATGGAGTTTCTTGCCCGTTCTTCTCAATAGAGATCTACGTTTTGGAACGGGCAACTAGCTTCAACTTTCTGACTATCTGACTGACTATTTAATTTTGACAATTCAAAAGTGCCTGTACATGGTTTAATTGAACTAAATGCTTTGAGTTTGAGTTTGAATTTGAATTTATTTTTGTTTTCAATTATTTGTAGGTAATCAATTAATTATTGTGCTGACAACACCGAAACGATTCAATTTGTGTGATTCTCTTTAGAAAAGTTATCAGTGGAAGGTAATGGCGGGCGAGCTCGTTTTGAAAACCTTGTTGTTCGGATGTCGCGTCGAGGTCGGTTGCACAATTAGTTTTTTTACGTTTTTGGTAATCATTAATATAATAAGTTATCAGAGGGGCAATTCTCGTCATTTTTAGAACGTTCACAGTCTGATCTCAGTGTCAATCTGTCAAAAATACCTCTAACTTATCTAAGTACATATTTGACAAGTTTTTGACATTGATTTGAGATGAGATTGCGACTAGATTTTGAACGTATTTAATTATGGGAATTGGCCTTCATAGTTATTATAATTGTAGTACCAAAATAATAAATACCTACCTATACTTGAGTGAAGCAGTTTTCTGACTCTGCAATAGGAGTCGATTTGTCAATAATAGGTTCTAAATTATTTTTAAACGATAATTTATTTTAATCGTAAAGAGGGGCTTGTGGCTAAGTAATAACAGCCGCACGGATCGATTAATCAGGTTAAGCTACGCTTGCCGCGGTCGGTCCGTGGATGGGTGACCATTTTTACATACCAAGCCCCCTCCATGCCTTGGAAAGCACGTTAAGCCGTTGGTCCCGGCTGTAATTCTTGGATCTTTGACAGTCGTTACTGGTCGTCAGCAGCCCGAAAATCTGACAACCAGTCTTACCAAGGGGTGTCGTATTACCCAGTAACTGGGTTGTGGAGGTCCGATCGACAGTCGCTCCATGTAAAATATTGGTATTCAGCTACATCCGGTTAGACTGGAAGCCGACCCCAACATAGTTGGGAAAAGGCTAGGCAGATGATGATGAACACATTGCTAAAGTCTTTTTCACTATTTAAAAGAGAGTCCCTCTTTTAAATAGTTGAAAAAAGACTAGTTAGAGTCATATCTACATTATTCTTGGAAATTATTTATCTCCTAAGTACGTGGAGTACGGAATTTAATCATTTTCTGAGCGTAAAACTTTAATCGGATAAAGTTTAAATCCTCAAAAGAAAATACGAAATTTATAAAATGAACATTTTTGTGTTTTATGAAGCAGTAAATTCAAAGAAAAGCCCTTTATAGCCGTCGAACGATTTGCGAGAAAATAAAAATAAAAACGTTGGTTTTATTTTTGTATTGCTAGTAAAGGGACAGATAAAGAATTTGTTAAAATAATAATAGTATTTATTTATGAATTAAACCTTTTTATATTTTAGTGTAGGAGGTTCTATATTTATGCATTAAAGCTGTTTAACATTTCGGGTTCTGTGAAAATAAATAAATGGGGTTGTTTTTTTTTTATATTTGCAGCCTGACCAGTCAAATGATAGTGATGAAATATAAATGAAAATTATTTTCGCTGAAAATATCTCGTCAGATTTAAAAAACTGGTCAAGTGCGAGTCGGACTCGCGGACCGAGGGTTCCGTACTTTGTAGGTACGTATGTAACTAAAACTTTAGAGTTTTCGGATTTTTTCCTTTACCTACTTTTGCTACATGACATTTCTTCTTTCCAAATTTCATGATTCTAGGTCAACGGGAAGTACCCTATAGGTTTTGATTTACTTGCGAGTGTTAAAATATGCGGCATAAACGGAACATAAACGCCCGTATCTTTTGATTGCGTTGACTTAGAAGTTTTATTTTTTCACTGCTTCAAGGGATTGCAGCCTTCAGTATTCGATATTAATTTCAACTTGATAACTCCACGCGTTCTTAAGAAAAAGGGTCTTGACAGACGAACAAGGAATGATCTTCAGGGTTCCGTTTTTCCTTTTGAGGTACGGAATCCTAAAAACCGAGAGGTGTCGTAGACACCCGAATGGAACGAAGTTTTTTTTGTTTGTTGGACTTTAAAAGAGACTGACCTTGAGTTTGTTGGACATTAAAAGAGACTGTGACCTCAGAGTTTGTTTCGGCCGTTCTTCTCCGAGTAGTCAGATAAGTTCATCTAGTTTTTAAAATATGATTGACGTGTGAAAGTGTTTGTACAAACTTATTATTTAAGGAATTTTGTTGTAAAAAATTTTTCTTCTCTTACTATGAGCGGAAAAAAGATCTAGCCTTAAAAACTAACCCAAAGTGTATCATCACATAGTATAATATCCATAAAAACTAACATTTTATGTAATACGGAACTACGTACAACTATTCGGATGGTGTTCCCCATTTCAAAGTGCACGAAGTACAATAAACCACGCAAGTTTATGAGCAGCTAACGCAGCGCTGAACCAATATTTCTGCAAAACTTTAACGGTAATGTGTACGGAGCAAGTTTTCTAGGAAAAATTGTTGTATTGACAATGGGACGATTTTCTTTAGGAAAAGACACGAAAAGTTTTTTAAGTACTTAATGTTTGGAAACTGTTTTTCTTTCAAGAAAACTTCAAACTCAAAAAAGGTACACGGCGTGCCTTTTTTGAGTTTGAAGTTTCCTTGTTGTTACCGTCGTTTTTCGAAGCCGATCGACTTGTTTTTTAACAGACTTCAAAAAAGGAGGTTTTGTATTCGACCCGTATGTATGTATGTTTGTAGTTCCGCGATTTTCTCAAAAACTTATGAACCAATTTTGTTAATTCTTTCATTAATGTGATGTACATACTTTCAGGAAGGTTTTAGTATATAATAAATTATGTAATTATTCTTATGTACGATGTTATATGCATAAATGTACTATATCTCCGGCATTTCTATGCGAATTTTGTGATGATTCTTCTAGTCGGTGTCTTCAATTCTTCAATGCAATAGTGTTATTTGAATTTATGTGAAGTAGGTACAACTAAGAAGTGAAAAATAAAAACTTTTTTACAAAAAAAAAAAACAACCGACTTTAAAAAAAAAACTACAGTGATAAATAACTTTAATTTAGGAAGTCGGTGTCAAAAAACGAAAATGCGGAACCAACGACACCGACTTCCGAAATTAAATTAATTAGAAGATTTCGAATTTATAGTTCGAATAAAAAAATGGCGCGATTCGAAAAAGTTTTAAAGTCCTTGTTACAAAAACTGACGTTAAACCCGAGTCTAAGTTTTCAATTTTACAGTAAGAACTTTACCTTTGTCGGCATAAAAATAAACAAAAATTTTGAAAAATCCAAATGTGCACGACTCATAATGCTCATTTGAATAAGGCCGATTTTGTTAGTACTCCATCTCTTTTTCTGTTTGCAGTATAGTTTTTCCGATGATAAATTGAACATATAAACTAATTAGCATAACTTGGTTACCTATACTAATTAATTCGTTACGTGAAATGAAACTATAATCAACAACAAACTCACACAAAACCACTATATCCAACATACCCAAACGAAACTCATAGGTTCCTCTCAAACTGTCATTTAAAACTCCGGGACTCGCAAACTACATATGTATACAGTTAAACATCCCGGGAAACGCAACACTACAAATGTTATTGTAAATACTAAGTGACCAGTGTTGCTAGACACGCGAACAGAAAAGGAGCTATATGCTGTAAAGAATCCCCGAATCGATCAATTGCAATAAATTGCTATTTTATTTAGTAATATTGTCAATCGCTTCAATTGCATTTCGTAGATGATCAATTTGCGCATCAATGTGGATCTATAACGTAAATATTATTGCAATTGCAAAACCCTAATACACGTTATTCTTTATTTTTGGTCTTAAGTATAAAATTCTGAATTTTCCATACAAACTTTGACACCTGCCAATCCCCGTTCAGGGGGTAGTCTAACGGCGGCGATCTCTCGCGTTCGGCTCTGGTCCAGGCCATGGTACAGAGCGAGAGTGCATGGGAAGCCGTTGCCTCCTTTTGCGAAGCAGTAATGCTCGCGAAGGAGGAGGCGGAGCGCGTGAGGGAGAGGCAATATTTGCGCCCTCGCGCCCCTAGTCGCCGCAAGAGACGCCCGGGGCGTCGGGAATCAATAGCCGATTCCCGGCCACCGTAGGCGCGGGCTTGCGGACGGCGAGAAATGGGCAGCTCACCGTCTGGTAAGGACCAGGCCCAGGTCGACTGCGCGTTGTGTTCCACGCGCGCCTCAAAGAGATGTCAGCAATAACTAACGGGGTCCGCTAGGACCAATGCCTGCCAGGATCGCGGGATGTTCGAAAGACATACCGTGGCCCCTGGCACAGGCAACTGAAGGAACACGGGTGGGTTTTAGTCAGTAAAATTCTGACACGCTCCGCCCAGAGCGGGAGAAGTTATTTGATAACTTCCCACCCATAAAAAAAAGAGTACATATCAGCACTATCAGAAATATCCTTTTACAAACATATAAAAAAACTCATTATGCATTTAGTTATCAGCATCAAAACAATTAATAGAATGTTCTAGCTTGTCTAGCCTGTTCAGATTCGTATGTAGATTTACCCGTCAAAGGATCTAGCCAGTAACAATCAAATACCTACATTCACGCACTACCTACATATATGGATACTCATTCAAAGCCACATGGAACACAGGGAGCTGTACTTCAATCCCTTGTTTGAAAATCACGGAATAACAAGTAGATGGAGTGTTATCTGATAATAATTTCTTGCACAAATATAATTAATCAATCACATGACATACATACATGATCAGCCTATAATGTTTCCACTGCTGGGACACAGGCTTCGTCTTTGTGAGAGGGAGTTGGCAGTGCGGGTTGGTGGATGTCACATGTCTTCGAATTTTTGGTTCTAGAATATGCCGGTTTCCTCACGATGTTTTCCTTCACCGTTTTGAGAGCAGTAGTGATGAAATAATTTATACAAAGTATTGTGCCTGCTCGGATTCGAACCCGAGCAGGCACTTTACTTACCTACAATTCGTAAGTCGCAATTAATCAATCAATGTTGGACAATTAAAAAAATAGACGATTGTTGATTGTTCAACAGGTTCGTCATTCGCATAGCTTAAACTAATTGATTGACTAATTTAAATAAGGCCATAAGCTATGAGGGCTAATGTAGGTTCGTATTAGTTTTCACAAACACCCATCGCCCGTGCCCATGCGCGTCGTGTGTTCGCGTCATGTTTAAGTGAGTCATCTTATAATGTGACAATATTCTAAATGCGAAAGTAACTCTGTCTTTATGTCTGGTACCTTTCACGCCTAAACCACTGAACCAATCGTTATGAAATTTCACACATAGGTAACCTGAGACCTGGAAAAGGGCATAGGCTACTCTTCAACCTGAACATTTGTAAAAAAAAATAGTGGCACTCCGCGAGTGCCGACAGAAGTGAAAACAAAACACAAACAGAATACTTTGCCGTCACTCACTGACATATCGGATATACATTAAAACCGAGTACATCCCGAGAACAGCCGAACACATTCGAAACGGTGTCGATTACGGTAGTACTAGCGCGAGTTCAATAGTTTTTTCCCATCTCAAAAAATGCCCAACGTGCCTAAAGAAGTTTTCACTTTAAAAAAATTATGAAATAAAAAATACACGCAGACGATGTCGCGGTCAACAACAAAACAGCAAGTAAATAAATAAATAATGATCACTCCATTAATTCACTCCTCTCTGTCCTAACCTACCCTTTAATTCCACAAGCCCATCAATTTCGGTAGCCGCTTGACAGAAATGTCAGCCATCTTGAAGAGGCAACGGATATTAATTGAAGGCAAAACACGTTACTTTGTGTGGCTGACAGGTAATTACGAGCGCGATGTAGGGACGCAGTGATAAAATTGGATTAGATTTTGTCTGTACGTTGAAGATTATTTTTATGTAATTTAATTATCTGTGGCATCTGACTGCTTCGTTACATTACCGAGACCATCAAGGCGAAAAGAATCCATACTAATATTATAAATGCGAAAGTGTGTCTGTCTGTCTGGCTGTTACCTCTTCACGCTTAAACCGGTGAACTGATTTAGATGTAATTTGGTATAGAGATAGTTTGAGTCCCGGGAAAGGACATAGGATAGTTTTTCGTCCGATATTCCCACGGAATTGACACTTATGCGGGTGAAACCGTGGGGCGCTGTTAGTAAGATTTTTTTTTATTTTTCTTTTTATTGCTGAATGGGCACGCTCTTGACCTCGATCACGCCTGATGGAAAGCGATGGATGAGGTCTATGATGGAACAAGCGTGCCCAGAAGATGCTTAAGGCACTGGAACTCCCACGCATCGACGAAACACAGCAGGCTGCTTGACGCCGTACTAATAATACTATATAATCTACCTAGCCTTTTCCTATGTTGAGGTCGGCTTTCAGTCTAACCGGATACAGCTGAATACCAGTCATTTACATAGAGCGACTGCTTATCTGACCTCCACAACCCAGTTACTGGGTAAACGCCACCCCTTGGTGAAACTGGTTGTCAGTCTTGGGCTCCTGACTACCAAAATAATTAATAGCAACATTAATTGCTAATCACTAGGATTATCTGATTAAGGAAAAATCGTTATGAAATCAAGACCCCAAGACGCAGGAAGCAACCATGATGATCGATGATCAAAAAGCCCGCCATCATCATCATCATCAGCCTACAGCAGCCCACTGCTGGACATAGGCCTCTCCTATTGCAGGCCATTCAACTCGATTATCGGCAACTCTCATCCAGCTACTACGACCCACCTTGCGTAGATCAATCACCTTTCCAGCCTTTTCCCAATTATGTTTGAGTCAGATCCCAGTCTAACTGGATGCAGCTGAATAGCAGTATTTTACATGGAGCAACCCCCTGTCTGACCTCCACAAACCAGTTACTGGGTACACGATGCACCTTGGTAACACTGGTTGTCAGACTTTCGGGCTTCTGACCACCCGTAACGACTGTCAAAGATCTACAAATGACAGCTGGGATCAACGGTTTATCGTGCTTTCCGACGCATGGATTGGTCTCGATAGTAAAGATGGTCACCTATCCACGAACCGACCGCGGCAAACGTAGTTTAACCTGATCGATCGACCCGTGCGGATTGTATTACTTAGCCAAGAGCCTGAACAAATACACAGACCATAGTTTTCCAAACTCGCTCTTTATCAGATTTTAAAACAATAACTTACGAACGGACCCATCCTTTACGAAAATAGAAACCCAAAATATGCAAATGAACTACAGCCACCCTTACCTTACATACATCAAACTGTGCTTACCCTTTACAACTGAATATTAGGGATGGGCCGACTATGACTTTGGCCGAATATTCGCCTTTTTTTTTGGATGGGAAATCATCAAATGACTCCTCCGGCCCACTCTGGGTGGAGCGGAAGGGAGTGTCAAACTCTTACTGACTAAAACCCACCCGTGTTCCTTCCTTAGCCTTTTATGTTCCTTTCGGACAATCCCGCTGATCCGGCAGGCTTCGGCCCTGACGGGCCCCTTCCCTTTTGCTGACATCTCTTTGAGGCGCGCGTGGAACACATACGCGCCGTCCGGCATGGGCCTGGTCCTGATCGGACGGTGAGCTATCCATTACTCTCCGTCCGCGCCTACGGCGGCCGGGAGTCGTCACGCGGCTCCCGACGCCCGGAGCGTCTCCCGCGGCGGCTGGGACGTAAGGCTCGGCCGACAAGTTGGTTGCAAAAAGAAAGACTAGTCGGCCAAGGCGATTATTGTTGTCGGCAGAATGGTGAACGAAAACTAATCGCTACGTGTAAAAAGATTAAATTCATTAATTCACTAACAGATAACGCACAGCTTCAACCGCTGGGGATGGAACTAAGAAATTTTGCACGAAAGATCCCTATTTACTGAAGGATTTTTTTTTATTCATCTCCTTAACAGGACGGCTACTGAAAATTCCAAACAGACGAAACGGGGTTTTTTTGTTCTACGACCTGGGTACGTTTTGTAGCATGTGTGCGTTGATTACGTTTTATTTAGCACCTACAAATACTATGCCATCAGCGAACGCTCTAAATAAAGGGCCGTCTAGTGCCGTGGTTTTTGCCAACTAGTCGTTGACGACAAAATTATGGCCGGATACTCGGCTTCCCCGACTAGTCGGTACATCTCTACCAAATATATAGCGTGAATAAACAAAGGGCAGGGCTACATTCAAATGTAAATGAAGTGAAGTGAAGGGAATTTTCGCTGTTGTGTAATATTCCTTAGTGAGGACCGCTTGCGTAATGGTCAATTTAGCATATTATTGTATTGTGGAGTAGTGGGATCATTTCTTGAGAGGTAAACAAGGAATTATAACTTAAAACTTCATTGAAATAAATTAAAATTCATTGCTGGTATGGGCTTGTGGCTAAGTAATAATAGCCGCACGGGTCGAGCTACGTTTGCCGCGGTTGGTCCGTGGAGGCCTTAAGTACTGTCCCATAGGTTATCGTTTTCAGTGGTTAACCTGTAATTATTCATCCTTGAGTAACAATTAACGGGTCAGCAGTGGTGGTCTAGTGATACGGCCCCGAGTTACGAGTTGTAGGTCATTGGTTCGAACCCAGGTAGGCGCTTTACTTTGTGTAAATAATTTCACCAGAGCTCTCAAAACGATGAAGGAAAACATCGTGCGGAAACCGGCATGTCCTAAAACCAAAAATTCGAAGACATGTGACATCTACCAACCTGCACTGGGCCACATGGTAGATTATAGCCCACTCCCTCTCGAAGTCCTCTCTTCGAGAGTTAACCGATTAACCGGTTGAATGCCGTAATTACAGACACAATTAAAAAGCCATTGTGTCTCGCGTGGATCCACGTTTAAGCATACGAAGGGTTAAAGGCAAATTTTATGAACAATGAACGTTATTTGACTTATATTATGATGATGACGATGACAGAGGCTCGTTGTTAAGTCGCACGGTCAAGGTATTATCATTACATATCGAGATCCCTTCGTGCCTCAGAAAGGCGATCATTCGTTGGTATCGGGTGTCATGCCAATTCCCATAACTAAAAACGTTCAAAATCTAGTCGCAATCTCATCTCAGCGACAATCAATGTCAGAAACTTGTCAAAAATGTAGGGAAATTAAAGGTAAAAATGTTTGAAAAATGTAGGGAAATTAAAGGTATTTTTGACAAATTGAGACTGAGATCAGACTGTGAATGTTCTTAAAATTACGAGAATTGTCCCCCTGTTCTTGGACCATAATATTATTCTATAAAGTTAACTTCGAACCTTACTCAAGTGTCCATAAAATGATTGAAGCACACACACAAAGGAACAAATGGATTCCCACCTTCGCAAACCAAGACGTTACAACTCCCAAGTGATGTTAAGAGAACAATAGATTCGATCTAAGTTACTAGCATACTAGTGGTCGACTAATCCAACTATAAAGTTTATGTTAGCAAATGCGCTTTACATAATTATTTGCATTTGGCTTTGTGCAGAACAATCTAGAACTTGATTTAGCTATCAAGTTGCTCCCATAGAACTTGAAAGTTAGAGTGTGGAATTAGGTGGGCAGGAACCTAGGTACCTACTGTAAAATTTGTCTGCCAAAGAGAATCTTCCATCATACAAGCTGGCAGAAATATGATTCATGGCGCTGCATGTCGCACCGTCCAGTTTTGTTAAAATAAAAATTCCTCCAGACCTAATTTCGGCCATGGTGATCACTCTCAGTGACGACCAGCCTTTGGCGCGGGAAGTGCACAAGTGTGTGCGCAGACACAGGTACACTCTCTCTTCCCTCACTCTCATTGTCCGATAGGACGGCAATCCGACACGACCAGAGAAAGATCAGGCGCAAGACCAACGTTTTAACGTGCTTTCCTAGGCACGGGGGTATCACACCACCAACTTCCAAACGAGTTGTAGGTTGTGGGTTCGAACCCAAGCAGGCATTTTTCTTTGTGTAAATTATTTCATCACCACTGCTCTCAAAATGGTGAAGGAAAACATCGTGAGGAAACCCGCATGTCCTTCACGACCGTAGTGATGGCTGTCATGAAAATGATGACGGCAAAGATTTCAGTCGTTAGATTCGTCCTACCGCGTCAAAAGATAGTCACGTTTCTGTTTCGTTTTGACTCCTCTGAGACAATGACACAGTGCCTTGACTTGATTAAATAAATAAATAATACATTTTTTGTTTAGAAAAAACACATTTAAGGTTCACAAAAAAAAAATCCAACTAAGTGTATCGTTGGTGCATATACTAATGAATGACAATCACTGTGTTACAGACACCAGCAGCGCCTTCCAAGATGGGTTACATAAAAAATAAAAAATTCGAACGTGCTAAATAGTGAACTCGTAAAATATATATAATTATGGTTATAAAATATACAGTAAAAGGAATTTAAAAATAATACTTGAGATTGTCAAGGAAACGCTATATAATAATGTGTGAGCTCGGTCTTCTCAGTATGAACACTGTTTCGCTTGACTAAGTACGGTGAGAGCAAATCTAACGATTTAAATCTTTGGGTAGTGGAGTTTGATTTAATGTCAAATACTGTTGTAAATGACAGATTTTCATGGCGGTTAATATAATATGGCGGAACCGCTTTCCAAGGGCACCAAAACTTAATTGATCTTTATTGTCGTTGCTATAAGTTGTTGTCAGGTAACTAAGAAAGGACTGTATAATAGTTAATTGTAAAAAATATTTTATTTTCAAACTTCAGTACACGTTACCTACATCAATGAGGTCTCGACCCCATATAGTGTGGAACGTATTCTCAAATGTTTAATGGTGTATATCACGTTTAAAATTATTATAAATGAGCATATTGTGAAAGATGACTAAGGACTGATTTTTCCAAATTACTTTTATTCGAGGAGTAAAATTGACTTTTGACAGTTTTTATATGAAATAACTGTTAAAATTTCAAAATTAATCCTCGAATAAATTTATGAGATTATTGAAAAATCAGCCCTAAAAGAGAAAATGTAAAGATAAAGATTCATGTAGGTAATTGGTTATCATCTAATACTGTCGTACTTTTGTGTGTTGTGTTGTCTTTTGTGTGCGCCAAATAAATGGTTTATCTATCTATTTAATATTTATGAAAATAGCAGGCAAATGAGAGAATATAAACCCCCTCTCTAAACTCGGCAACAAACCAGCAATTTGGTGCTGCAGGTTGGGTTGCACATCATAACCTAACCTCACTCCATCAGGTCGTCACGACTTGTTGGACGACCCTTTTTACCCTCAAAATTACAGAACTCGAATCCCTGAAATTTCCCATACAATGTAAACAAAAGGCCATTTTGCTGGACAGAACTGTCAACCTTATTGAAGTCAACAAGATAAGGAGGTTCCCAACACCCCAAAGTGAATGGATCCTGATACAATGCGATAATATAGCCACTGTCAACAATGGAATACCATTTTCTAAAGACGTTCCGAATGAAAACGTTCTTTTAAATGTAGCTTTGAGTTTTTCTAGGTATTGTACTTACAACGTGGATTTGTGTATCGTGTTTTCTTGTAAGGATAAAAAAAATGAATGAATGAATGAGCTGAGATGAAAAGGCGGTTTTTGACTTTTTCGTGTTTCGTTTCAATATTTTCCGTTTTGAGCATTTCTGGGCTTGTAGCTAAATGACAACATGAATTCACCAATTTGTGGGGTTATGCAGCATATCTATCTATTTATATAAAACAAAGTCGGGTTGGTTACACCAACTCAAAAACGGCTGGACCGATTTTTATGATCTTTGATTGGTTGGATTTGTCTCCGCCCCGAATAGCTATTAAAACGGGAAAATATCACAAAAAAAAAATGAAGATTTTATTTTCTCATACAATTTGTATGGAACGGCTTCTTTATTTTTATTTATTGATTCTGAGGTGGTACGAAGTTCGCCGTGTCAGCTATAGTCCGCGCGGAACTAGTTGGCCGCGCCTTAGGTATGTAAGCGGTGAAACGGAGGGGCGGGGCCGCATTACTCAGTACGTGGGTTGCGAACCGCCGCCTCACCCCTGTCCCACCTCAGCGGCCAACTAGTTCTGCAAGGACTATAGTTTAGCATAAACAGCCTATTATGTCCTCCTCTCTGTGAGAGCGAGCGGGCCATACTCCACCACGCGGGCCTAGTGTGGGTTGGATGTCATCAGTTGGTTGGGATGTCATCAGTCATGTCCTCGTGGTTTTAGGACATGCCGGTTTCCTCACGATGTTTTCCTTCACCGTATTGAGAGCAGCGGTGAAGAAATAATTAAAAATAATTCACTCGAGACCTGAAGACTCCCAGTTTATACAGCTCTCATTAATTTGCGTAACCATCAGTAGCAGTGGCTTTCATTTTGACAGTTCAACAACATTCAAATTAAAAGGACGCTTCGAAATGTTGCCACTACATAAAGGGTAAAATGATTATTGAGGATGATATTCTCATAGCATGTACTGTTTCTGTGTCTGTTTTCTGTTTTCTGTTTAGTATAATATTATCTTTAAGTACGCTACACCGGCCTAGTGTGTAATAGTTGTGGGCTGCATTGGACGACGTCATCACGTCAGCGCCGGCTGTCGCTGAAAACCAGCGCTGGGGCTCTGTCTTGCATAGGGTCGCAGCATAATGCTGAGCGATAGCCGTTTTGCGTGGATGTGACGCTTGTTACCCTTATCTTCTTTTTATTTTTTTTTTACTTTGTGTCATGTGTATTTTTGCGTCATGTTCACCGCAAATAAACGTATTTTCTTTCTTTCTTTCTTCTTTCTATTCATTGCGTTATTTAAGTTATTGGGCAGACAGATTATTCGAACATTTGAAGCAATGGATTAGCAGTATCCTTCAGCATGACTAAGGTTGAGATTGATAGTGTGTTACGCAATTAGGGTGCTGGTCATAAAATTATATCGCGACTAGTATTTACAGACGCCAGTACATCCAGTTACCCGAACCTGTCTTTTTCCAATCAACTTTGAACCTTATACTTTAGCGATAAAGTTGAAAATCTATTAAAGTTTGACAGATTGTAGTAGCTTGATGTGCTGGCGTCTGTACCCATCTACAACCTAATGACTACTTAATAGACAAGTTTCTGACACATAATGATGATGATACGTGCCACCAAGATAGCTGCTCACCCCATAAGTGGAGCGTTTGAAGATAAACACGATGCAAGTGTTTATGTCTAAATTAGCTCTCGTTAAGATACCGTCAGCGGGTTAGCTTAGTTTTAAACGTAGATTTAGGTTACGTTGGGTTATGACGTAATGGGGAGCAAATTTTTGGGTTTTTATTTCTGAGACGTTGCCTGAGGTAGCAGCGCGGTGCGGGAGGAGCGTGGTGACGTGATACGAGAGCTCAGTGATTCGTCAACTTGTAACAACTGTCACCCCTCCCTCACCGCGCAGCTACCCCAGGCAGCAACGTCTCAGTCTAACGATCGGCCTATAGTGGGCCAATTCTTTTTATTTCATAGGATAAAAATATATATACTGACTGGATAAACTTCTAATACCATTGGTTAAAGCGTGTATCGGTTTATCGATATTGATGTGTAAAAAATCAAATAAAACAGAATCATGAAGAAATATTTTAATGGAATGAAAAAGTAGTTATTTTTAGTAGTAACTGGCCATAAAATTTAGAAATTAGCCGCCATATTACTAATAATTGGCCATGTAAAAATAATCATCAAAAACAATTAAAATATAGAATAAAATACCTATATGAGAAATACAAAAAACTTCAAAAACTTAATAAGGCAAATTCTAACAATATTTTGTAATAATTCGTAAAAAAAAATCAACATCTTAGCTTATAAGAGATCAGTATACTTAACACAGTTTGTTTGTAAACTCTATAGGAACTAGGAACTTAAAATATTGATAAATTATCTACATCATCATCATCATCAGATGTAGTGTTACTCTCTCTGTAACAATTATGGCACAAAAATGTATCACATTCATCCTCAGGAATATGAATTCTGTGGGTTAATGGAATACAACTCTGATGAAATTGTTTTTTACAGGAACTGCACGAAATCACCCTCCTTGTGATTGGATTTAGACAATAGTCGCAACAAGTTGCACATTGTTTTTTCTTATTTCCTAAAAATTTCATAGACTCATCTTGACTATTTATCGTTTCGGTTTTAGCAATCGTCTTATTCGTAGTTTTCTTTGGTTTCTTATTTGGTACATTATTCTCTTTTTGATTCTTTTTTTCTTCTCTTAATCTTTTCCTTTCCTCTTTTGCAGCATCTTCTTCTTGCTTTTTTAATTGCTTTGCTCTTATCTTTTGAACATATTGGTCGGATGTCAACGCAAATGGAAATCTGTCTGTTTGGCGCTTTCCTTGTCGTTTGGGTAAATCAGGCAACTTTTGTTTCAGATATTCTGAGAAAGGTAGATTTGATATGACAGAAATGCTTTTATTCGGATCTATCTGTTTCGAAGTGCTAGGTTGTGGTTCTTTTATTGTGTTTAGTATTTGCATCTCTATTTGTTTTGAAGTGCTAGGTTGCGGTTCTTTTGTAGTGTTTGGTATTTGTATCTCTATTTGTTTTGATGTGTTAGGTTGTGGACTGCTAGTGTCGGTAAAACTGTCTGGTTCGTGAATCTCTATTTGGATTGGTGTCAAAAATGTAGGTATTGGAGTTTTAAAATCTGCCAAATTTGTTAGTACCTTCTGGGGACTGAACTCATTATTTTCTTTCACTTCTTTGTCCTGTATCTCATATTTATTATCTTCATTGTTTACTGTTAATTCACCAGTGTATTCATTTAGAATCATTCTGCATTCTTCATTTTGTTCCTTCAAATCTATTACATAGCTACTTTCGGTTAACAAGTCACTTTCATCCATGTGTAGACTTTGATTCCAATCCTGTGTATTCATTAAGTCGTTACTAGTATGGTTAACACCTTTAAATTTCTGCCAAAGTTTATAAATTGCTGTAAAGTTGTCATCAAATTCTACTGGCGTTAATGTCGTGACTGTCTGGCATTTGAGAATTATTGATTCACCAACAATCCCACAAAAGTCGGAGTAAGTCAGTACACATGCAGTATCTGTTGTGTTCATAATTGCTGCAGGTGTATCATTTTCAGGTGGTTTGGTTGGTATGCACTTGCTGTAATCTACATTGTCGGCTTCAAATGGATACAAACCAGATACCCTAAATCCATTTATCAAAGTTTCTTTTTTTGCGCATGAATCTACAACTTTTTTTAGTAAAGGAGCAAAAGATTCTTTAGTAAGACTTTCCTGGTAATTACATGCGGCGTACCAATCCCGCAACATCTTTTTCCATCCAGCTTTTATCGGACGAAAAGCTGCAACATCTGCTGGTTGTAATATGCGCGTTGAATTCGGGTAGAGTGCAATTAAATGGATTTGTAAGGTTCGACAGAGTTCAGATACTTCTAATGTTATATGTGTTTTGTGGCCATCGACAAATAAAATTACTGGAAGAGGAATATTGTTTCCCGTTAGTTCTTGGTGAAAGCAGTTAGCTATATAGTCATAAAAGACCGCAGCCGTCATCCAGCCCGAGTCGCTGCGGCCAATTCCCCATCCAGATGGCACACTGGACGTGACTCGGTCGGGTATTCTTTTGTAAGGATAGATGATCATGGGATTGCACACTTGACCGGCAGCAGAAAATGTAAACAGCACTGTTATGTTTTCCTTAGCTGATGCTTTTTCAATTTCGTAAACATTACTGCATCCTTTTTCTGCTAAAACTTTGCCCGTTTTTCGACAAATATTAAATCCAGTTTCATCGGCATTAAATACTCGTGCAGGGTCTTCGATAACAGAGGTTAAACCTTCATCATCTATGTATTTTTTTATTTCTTGGAACCATTTCCTAATGTCTGATTCCGAAACACAGGCACTTGCGTTACTAACTCCCTCTGATGTCCGAATTGAGATGATGGGATGACGTTTCAAGAATGCCTTGAACCATACATCTCCAGGTTTGTCATTCCGGAATGGATTAGGTCTCGGATTTTTCTTTAAAAATTCTTGGACACAAACCTGTATATCCTCTTTTTTTCTTGGAAATCCTCGTTTGGCTTGTTGAATAATGAAATTACACAACTCATTTTCTTCATCTTCGGTAAGCACTGGATCAGGTCCAGACTTAAACTTTGTGTTAGGATTTTGTATTTTATATTGGATGCTACTTCTGGGCACACCAAATTTTTTTGCAGCTTGACGAATTGATCCTTCATCGTTTTTAATAAATTTAATCGCCTTTTCTATTGCCTCTTTGGAGTATTGGCGTTTTTTTGAAGACATTTTGGAATATCTGTGCAATAAAAAATATTCCGTCAGTAACTGGCCATACAATTATTATACAATTGGCCACCCATGCCAGTTACTGATAAATATGTATATTTTTATTTGACATTTTTTTAAGGGACAGTAAACCTTATGCGCCTACTTAATACGTTTCATTTTGTATAAAATTCGAATATTAGGTTATAACCCAGTAACTGGCATGGGTGGCCAATAATTGAAAATATGCAAAAATGTCGATCTATTACAAGCCACCCGCCCAATCTCGGCTTGCAATAGATGCTGACAGAATAGAACTTCTAAAAAGGATCACTTACCATCTGTACAACACACGAAACACAATCGATTTACGTTTACTACACAAAATACCACAAAATTCAATTTTTACATCAAGCGTTACTTTAAGATTTTTGTAAAGATTTACCGTTCATGTCAAAACATGCACGCCAACTGTCAAAAAATGGTCGATATTTTTGGCGCTAGTGTCCATAGTGGAAAAAAAAGTAACTATAATGAAAGCTGCTTAGGTAGGTAATACCGAAAAGAAATAATAGATGGCGTACTGTAAGGATAACTCTTATCTTATGCAGTTGAAGTGAATAGTGGCCAATTATTGAAAGTGGTCAGTTATTCCTCGGTTTACCATCTATTTATTCTCACTTTATTTTCTATGTTGAATTTAACCAGATTTTTATTATACCCATGCATGTCAAGGACTTATCAAAGACCAATATTTGTTTAAATACAATCATCGCTGCATAATTATTACAATATACAAAATCGAGCTATTTATTGTTTTAAATAAAATCTCTCAAAATGATGAAGGAAATATCACGAGGAAACCGGCATCTCCTAGATCCAAAAAATCAAAGACATATGGCACCCAACTGGGCCCACGTGATCAATTATATCCCACTCCCAGTGTCCCAGCAGTGGGAACATTAAAGGCTGATTATGCATCGATTCCTATGATTAAAACTTGCATGAAAGTTGAACAGTCACATTGATCCGTGACAAGGTCTAAACCGGCAACCCAGTGCTAAAAAAGCAGTTCCTACAGCCAAGCAATCAAGACATTATTCTACCTCGAATGGAAAATGCCAGCCAATATTCAGCACAAAATTGAGTGCTTGCAAAATAAAGTACTATACAATTACTTAAAGCACGCACGCTTCCCTATCGGCAAACTTAAAATTATGGTTGTAAATTAGCCTTACTCTGTATTTTCCTTTCAGAGCCGGACGTGTAAATTATACCGTGAACACTTATTTAATGCTATTAAAATTATACACCACATAACACCTTAGGGTTAACATTACTTTTTGCCACGACAAAGAAAGAAAAGAAAAGTCCCACTTCTTATGTGCGATTGTAAACACAGGTTCAAAAGATAAATAAAGATAAACTAACCTGATAAATTCCTAATTGTATAAATCCATTTGGGGCCCGTGGTTACATAATAACAGCTGCACAGGTCGATCGATCAGGTTAAGCTACGCTTGCCGCGGTTGGTCTGTGGATGAGTGACCATCTTTATAAACTGAGACCCCTCCGTGCCTCGAAAAGCAGGTTAAGCCGTTGGTCCCGGCTGTCATTCGTGGATCTTTGACAGTCATTACGGGTAGTCAGAAGCCCGAAAGTCTGACAACCATCTTAACAAGGGTATCGTTTTACCTAATGACTGGGTTGTGGAGGTCAGATAGGCAGTCGCTCCATGTAAAATACTGGTATTCAGCTGCATCCGGTTAGACTGGAAGCAGACCTCAATATAGTTGGGAAAAGGCTAGGCAGATGATGATGGACTACGCCCGACCCTAGAATCAAACTGGAGCACATTCAGAGCGTAATTACAGTCGATCAAACGTCAGTGATAACAAATGCAGTCAACCTGCCTCGTATTCGATTGAAACTCTGTACAACGTTAGGCCAACTTGAGATCAAAGCATTACCATTAGTGTGCCGTCGACTGTACCTAATCGTTAAAAATATTTGCACAAATAACTGCTGCCTATTCTGCCGTCCTTTAACTAGAAGGCCGTTAAGCCCAAAAAGTTGTTTCGGAGTAAATGCCAAAAAACGTGGGAATCGTTGTTTCTTAAAAACTATGATACTTAGGATAATGATTGTTGGACACATCAATTGATATTTCTTTCTGTTTATCGTAGATAACCCTTTTTGTCCAATAACTATTATTAATTAATTTTAAAATTCATTTTTCTCATTTTGTTAAGCATGTAACCTAGTTATTGCATCTTATTACTGTACTAAAAGGCCGTTATCCATACCTTAGCGGCTTTTTAGTCAAGTAATTTATTTAAAATGTTAAGCTTCATAATGTTTGTTATATTTTGTTTAGAAATACTTAACTAAAAAGTTGTTAAGTGACATAACTGCTTTATAGTCATGACATTCGCTTTAATTTCAATTTCAATAACTTTCCTAATGAGCAGTTACGGGGCTTTAGATGCTTTTTAGCTAATTGTTAGCAATGTTATATGGAATTTTTGTAAACTCTTAACTACTTTACTTAACTAAAAGGTGGCTAAAAATATTTCGCTTGTGGTTAACTTCTGTATAGTGTAGCATTCATATGGAAATATGTGAGTAATTAATTAAATACTAACATCATGTTCTATTAAAAATCAAAAATATAATTCAACATTTAAAAGATAAAAGAATTACTTATAATTATAATACGCAATAATAATCAACTTATAACTAATTATGATCTAACAGGTCATGAGCTCATTATTTGGCATGGACAATATTCTTAATCCATGTTTTTTATTCCATTGATTCAACCATTGATTTAATAGAAAACTTCTAACCCAGTTATTGTAATAAACTAAAGGCTACATTATATCAGACATGAGGCAACTTCAGTCCTAAATTATTTAAATATTATAACAAATAAAAGTACCTAATAAAATATGTAGTAAAATTGCACACTAAATAAATAATAAAACATAAGCAGCACTTTCAAGTGTAGATAGATACATTTGGCACACTGGTAGACCATGACCTGGAATAAAACATTGAATACTTTTTATACCAGTAGTTCATTACCGTGGGTTAATTATTCGAAATGATATCGTTTACCAACCTCTACGCGGACGGATCCATAAGTAAAAGCTTGTAGTTTTAAGTATTTAGGAACATATTAACAATATCTAAATTAAACACAGTCATCAATAAACTCAGCCTATCGCAGTCCACTGCTAGACAAAGGTCTCTCCCAAGCTGCGCCATAACACCCTGTCCTCTACCTTCCGCATCCTGTTTGTCCTAGCCACCTTATGTAGGCCGTCGATCCATCTAGTTGGTGGGAGGCTCACTCGACACTTGCCGATACGCGGTCTCCACTCCAGGACTCGTCTGCTCCACCGGCCATCGGTCCTTCGACAAACATGGCCAGCCCACTGCCACTTCAGTTTGCTTACTCTGCAAGCTATGTCGGTAAGTGCGGTTCTTTTCCTGATATTTTCATTCCTGATTCTATACTTCAAAGAGACTGAGCATAGCTCGCTCTATAGCGCGCTAAGCGGCCTTGAATTGTGGACCAGCCCGACCGTCAATGTCTTCGTTTCGGCAACGTATATCATGACAGACAGGACGCACTGGTTAAGACCTTAGTCTTCAAACACTGCGGGATAGGCGACAAGACGAAGTTTTCCAAATACTGCCCAGCCCAACTGGATCCTTCAGTCGGCTTCTTTCTCAAAGTTGTGTCTACTGAGCTGGTTGACTTGCCCTAGGTAGACATAATCCTTCAAAACTTTGGTTGGACTCGTTAAGATGTGCGAATTGTACATGAATTTTGTCTTGTCCAAATTTAAGCTGAAGCCAACCCACCGAGAGGCTCCATTTCGGCTGGAGAGACTTAGTCAATATGGCGATGTCATCGGCAAATCGAACAAGATGAACAGACGCTGAAACAGTTAGACCAGATGTTGCACAACCTAAATGGAGCCTCCATTTTTTGGATGAGGTTGTTTTCTGATCCTGGATCTGAAAAGTCATTGTGGCAGCGTCGTACAAACATCTCACCGCACGCGCGCGCGCGCGCTCTCTCTGTCTTTCTCTCTCTCTCTCGTCTCTTCGATGTAGCGTCAGTCAATTCGACATCGTTGCAGAAAGGCCAGAACTGCCCATATTTTGACGGAGTCGCATCGTTTCTCGTAGTAAACAAATGCTATACACAAGGACTGGTTATACTCCGCGGTATTCTGTATAATTTGCCGAACATAGATGTGGTCTATGGTACTGAAGCCTTTTCGAAAACCGGCTTGATTTGGCGGCTGGAACTCGACATGTCTCTTCGCGAGACGGTCCGTGACGATCCTCGGGAGCAGCTTGTATAAGTGTTTCAGCAGTGAGATGGGTCTATAGTTCTTCAGCGAGGATTTGTCACCTTTTTTGAAGAACAGAACCACCGCATCTCTGCTCCACGCCTCGGGCGTTGTACCCTCTTAGATGACGGAATTAAAGAGACTCGCTAGCTCTTTGATTTTATTGTATTTATTTTTTTGGATCGTAAGTAAGCACTAGGAAGTGGTGAAGGGCGGGCGTTTTGGGGACTGTCTTTTGTAATTTTGAAGTTCGAAAAGTGCTGATTCTCAGCCTAGTCTGAATAAATGACTTTTGATTTTGTTTTCTTGTCGTTTTGGGTTTTTCTGTTTCAATATCTTCATCTGTATCGTCACTTCTTCGATCTTAGTTAGATCTCGTAGTTCATATCTTTGACAGAGTCAGTGTCAGTGCCCTCCGGGTGGAAAGATTTAGTCCGACGGGACGGCGGATGGCTTGAGCAGGGCACCCGCACCCCACTCAACCCCGGAGTGAAAGCGGCGCGAGAGTCGGCTAACTGCCTTTTAGCTAAGTAATGAGGCTTAGCTGCTTTTTAGCTAAGTATTCTGGGAAATGTGCAGAATTACATGCTTAACTAAAACAGCGTTAAGGGCTGGTAACTGCAAATAAGTAAATTTTTTCACATAAACTGTTCTTTAAATACTAACTATAAAGAAGTTATAGTCCGTTAGCGTCTTTATAGTCAAGAAAAATCAGATAACGTGCTTGTAGTTACGTAGAAGGCTAGAAAATAATCATCACATCGGGCAGTTAAGGTATTTTAAAGTACATTAAGCTAAGAAGTGTGGGTTAGACGCTTTCAAGTGATGGAATCATCAAAAATTATGTTACTTAACGGCCTATAAGATGTCCATATCTTTGGAACTATTTATGTTATAAAAATGTTTCTTAGACAGAAAGATAGAGAATTTAAAACTCTATCACTTTCTATTAAAAAGTAAAAATTGACCATTTGAGGGTTAACGGCTTTTTAGTTAAAGGACGGCAGTATTTCAAACCACTCCTATCTTTACTAAAACCTCACAAAACAAACCTTCTACACTTACCTCCATAACATCAACAAAAAAAACCCGTAACACAGCAATAACATAACCGCTTAATTCCGCCAAATAACCGTTATTAATACCGCTAAATAACCGTTATTAACATGGTAAGCACTACACGCACTTGACGTCGGTGTAGTAGCGTTAGCTGAATATATCGCGAGGCTTAGTCCGCCTCATTAATATACCATTTCGCGAAATCCCTGTGTTACATACATGGGATAACCTTAGAGCATTTAACGTAAATTCGTCATTGTTAAGAAGGTTATTTTCAGTCGAATTGGGAGGTAATTTCTGGAAGTATTTCGGGGCTGTTACGAGTTGTGAACAAATTATAACAACCCTGAAAAACTTGTAGGCTTTCAGAATAAAATATCCCATACATTAGAAGAAAGTAATACTTAACGCTGTTAGTAAAATTACAAATTATTTATTTATTTTTTTACGTCTCTTGGCATTTTTTGGGACCCTGGAGTCATGGACCATTGGAAGGCGTACGAGGTGCAGAAGCCAACTTGTAAAGGCCAAATAGATGTTTTTTAATTAAAGCCAACAGACGATTATCCCTGTTCGCACTATGCAAGTGCAACCAAGGACAACCCCCGCTGATGTAGGACTATTGCAGGATATGGAAACAAAGATAATTATTGGATTATGGGTTTATGTGGCTAAAGTAAACTGTTATCTACGACTATGGAAAGACCCTAGCCCCTGACTATGGAAAAACTAGCAGCGCCCCGCGGTTTCACCCGCATAAGTGTCGATGCCGTGGGAACATAGGGATAAAAACTTTCCTATGTCCTTTCCCGGGACTCAAACTATCTCTATACCTTATCTAAATTGGTGAAGAGGTAACAGACAGACAGACAGACTTTCGCATTTATAATATTAACTGTATGGATGGTTGGTGGATTAACTAATGGACATAATGTTTTGTTATGACTAGTCATAAAGTTTCCCACTTGACTCAGGGTCAGCCTATTATTAATTACCTATAAAATAAATGGGTGTGATGAATAAAATTCTTAGTCACGCTTACGTTATTTCTATTCATTCTGATATTAATTTAAATCCAGTCTTAAATTCAAACAAAAACAATCTTACAAAAATTCACAATTATTTAATTTGGGACAACTAGATCCACCGGTTAGTATACAAAAACTTAGAAACTATTGTTAGTACTTAAATTCGTACAATAACAAAGAACAACACTCATCCGTCATAAAAATAACAAATCACAAGTGCCCCTGTGCTGAGAGTCAGTGCGATTAGTGGAAGTGCTCAGGTGCTGTTCGTCCAAGTGCGGTTCAAATCAGTGCTCTGAGTGGAATACCTCGTTCGCCCGGTCTGATCCCCTGAGCCCCCCCCCCTCCACCCCCCCCCCCCTCCTCGATCCCCTGCTAGTACGTCTTCTGTTTTAAACTTTGTCTTATCCACATTATGCTAGGTTACACCCGCCCTTACGAGTACATACATTCCAGTATAACCTTGAATGACACTCAAAGCGCGATCACATTATTTTTTAGTGTTCCTGTTTCTTCGGTCCCAAGTTTCCGCGCTCGCTGCCGCTTCCGCCACAACATCCGTCCTTCCCGCTCCGCCTACCACTAAGGCATCTGTCCCGCTGCCAGCGAAAAACGAGAAGCGAGTAGAACTAGCAACCAGCGAGTAAATTTCCCAAGCGTGAGTCTTTCGGGCTTCTGACGACCCGTAACGACTGTCAAAGATCCACGAATGACAGCCAGGACCAAAGGCTTAACGTGCTTTCCGAGGCATGAAAGGGTCTTGGTATGTAAAGATGGTCATCTATCCACGGACCAACCGCGGCAAGCGTAGCTTAACCTGACCGATTGACCCGTGCGGCTGTTATTACGTAGAGACAAGCCCCTCACAAACAAAATATAACGAAACAAAATATATTTGGCTATGGGTTTGGGTGGCTATAGTGGATCGGTTTTCTTGAACTATGGATGGACTATGTCTCCTGCCTGACCAATGATAATAAATAACTCACAAATAAAATGGCAGGGGTGACTTGCACACTCAATAATGGGCCTCCGAAAACCGTCGCGAGCACATAGTGACGTAGCGACAAGGGGGCAACATGTCCTGAGGTGCTTGAAGAGTGGAGAAGTATTCCTCGGCTTTCAGAACAATCCCAGAGCCCGGAAGATCGTCAAGATCCCTATGAGCACTTACTGGAATTCTTCCTTCCCCCGATCACGTTTGCTCTTGCGAATCTCCACTCAAGCTGGCCAACAAAGGCAGGAAAGAGGTGGGAGCTCTGTTCCTCTTCAGTGTTCACTGCAACTAGTCAATAAAGGCAATCCAGAGGTGAGGAACAAAACTACTCCCGGGAGATCGCTACTGCCCAACAGCTCGCCACATGCTGCCCTGTGGATTTCTGTATCTCTCTTCGTCTGGCTCGTCACTCAAGACTAGTTCCGGCAAGGTAATTACCAGTACAGGCCTAGAGTTCGGAGCGCGCAAGCCCCACCACGACGTCAACGTAGAGATACAGCAGTGGGGATATTATTATTATTAGCCTGTGTGTGATGTGTGAGGGTGTGTGTGTGTGTGTGTATGGACAAAGGCCTCCCTACTCTCTTTCCACTTCTCTCTATGTATTATTAATGTAAAATTTATTTTGAATGTCTTAAACAGGCAAACTATCAATTGTACAGACGCCAGCACATCAAGCTACTACAATCTGTCAAATTTCTTTATATATTTTCAACTTTATCGCTAAAGTATATGGTTCAAAGTTGATTGGGAAAACATGACAGTTTCGGGTAGCTTGATGTGCAGGAGAGCAGTGATGGCCCAGTGGTAACGACCGCGACTTACGAGATATAGGTCGTAGGTTCGAACCCTGACAGGAGTTTTACTTTGTGTAAATTATTTCATCATCACTGCTCTCAAAACGGTGAAGGAAAACATCGTGAGGAAACCGGCATGTCCTAGAACCAAAAATTCGAAGAAATGTGACATCTACCAACCCGCACTGGGCCCCCTAACAGAGAGGAAGCCTGTGTGCCAGCAGTGGGAACATTATAGGCTGATTATTATTATTATTAGGCTGATTATTACATAAACCACCAACTTTTTATGCCTGGCAACACATGTATTTTCCGAAAATAATGAATGGTTCTCGATTCTCGGTAGATGAAATTGTTGACAGCAGCGAGTGCCTGAAATGAAATTACTTATATTTATTTCTGTACGTCGATCTTTTAGGCTTCTATAATAGCATTCTGTCTTCACCATTGTCAGCTGAGGCCAGAACACTTTATCATATCTATTATTATGGATACAAGGTTGCGTTGCGAGTACCTACAATAGTTTGTTATACTTATTGTATTCAATCATCGTGGTGACATATTGTTCATAGAAATAACTGTACTGTTTTTTTTCTTGTCTGTTTATATATGTTTGTGGTCACAGATATAGATACACCTAGATAACGCAAGAGCAACTACTTCGCGTGCCAAAAATCGCACCAGCTTACGTACAAAAATCGTAAGCCGACACTTTCGCGCTCAGTCCAGCAGCGGTGCTATTCTGCAAAATTGTAAAATCACGGTGAAATTTTTATAGAATAGCAGTACTGCGTACTGCTGGCTGGGTGAGCGTGAGCGCTGGCGCTAGGCCCGGGGGGGTGGAGCGAGATGGGTGTCGCACGCGGCGGCGTCTTTGAAACGATTTAATTTTCCCATCACTAAATACTGCTTGTGACAACATAGCAGGTAGTCAAAAATGGCACGGTTGGTTTTCATACAGATTGTGATTCTCGCGTTATCTAGATCTATCTATATCTGTGGTGTAGGTACAGACGCCAGCACATCAAGCTACCCGAAACTGTAAAGTTTTCCCAATCAACTTTGAACGTTGTGATGTTTTCAACACACTATCTAGTGTGTTGAAAACATAATACAACTTTATATGCAATTTTATATACACATTGAGATTTATTCATTTTATATATACAATGACATAAATATTTACTTTATCAAGTATTTTTATTTTATTTAATTGTTGTGAATGTGAGGACTAGGTGGGTCATTTCTTTTCTTTTTTCCTTCTTAGTTAGTTTTAATCATGATCTGGCAGTTTGAGTAATTTATGCGGCCTACGCAAATGTTCTTTCTTTGTTATTGTTCGTCGAATCGTTGAGCTGCACGATTTTTGACACATGCGTGTACTGAATGGACAGTTCCACTCAATCTGTGTGGTTCTTTCCTCAAAAGACCATTTCAGACACCAATCTACATGGTCTTCACATGATCTGACCAAGATTTTGTCTGGACTTTAAAAGAGACTGTGACCTCTGTGTTTGTTTCGGTCTTTCTTCTCAGAGTAGTCAGATAGGAAACGCCGACCTCATCTAGCTTAAAAAAATATGATTGACGTGTAAAAATGTTTGTACAAACCTACTTACAGAAATAAATCATTATCATTTATCAACTAATTTGATATGATAGAAAAAAATCATGAAGATACCTCTAAAAACTTTATTTTTACAATAAAAACCATACTAATACATTCAATCATTATGATTTTTGTCAGATTATTCTACAAGCAACATACTAAAGCACTATAGTGTTTTAATTTTTTAGTCCAAACGATAGATTTATGTAAATAGTTAATTGCTTCATAGTTTGCAATAAATTACCAGCGTTGTGTCATCGCGCTTCTCTTTCTTTTCTATGCAGTCCGACAGTGACCGTGCTTTAGGTCATGTAGTCGCCTTAAGGTCACCGAGATCATCAAACAACTTATCTTAATAACTGACCCAAAAGCCCAGAAACAGACAAACATCTATGCAAAATATTCGCCAAAGTTTATCTCTAAAATTTATGACACCCTCCCTCAGGATAAGGCTCTAAATTTACATTAAAACTTGTGAATAACGCCTTAATTTAGAAAAGGGTAGGCAGAACTCCCGAGTCGCTATTTGTTATAAAAATAAGAGTACTCTGCGTGACTCTGTTAACTGATTAGCAATTTTTGTCTAATTAATAAGCATTAAATATACAAAAATTGCACACAAACACAAGCGTGTTTGTGTGCCTCTGCCGTTGAGGGATCCGTGGCTAAATAATAACAGCCGCACAGGTCGATCGATTAGGTTAAACTACGCTTGCCGCGGGTGGTCTGTGGATGGGTGAACATCTTTACATAGCGAGACCCCTCCGTGCATCGGAAAAGCGTTAAGCCGTTGGTCCCAGCTGTCATTTGTAGATCTTTGACAGTCGTTACGGGTAGTCAGAAGCTCGAAAGTCTGACAACCAGTCTTACCAAGGGGTATCATATTACCCAGTAACTGGGTTGTGGAGGTCAGATAGGCAGTCGCTCCATCTAAAATACTGGTATTCAGCAGACCCCAACACAGTTGGGAAAAGCTAGGCAGATGATGATGAGTTGCCTCTGCCGTTGACGCGTGCCACTCGTGTGTATGCACACATTAATGACGGCACCGGTTTCTTAAGAAACCCAGTACGGCCTAACACGAACATTCGGAGTAAATTTCACGTAAAATTTTCGTTCAGACATAATATTCATATCTATGGGCGATATTAATTGTGCCATAGAATTCTATGGAACAGAGATAATTAACGTAATTTTAGGAACGATTAGTCTGAAGGACAATTCCCGTAATGAACGTTCACAGACACTGATTGACGCTGAGATGAGTTTGCGAATAAATTTTGAACGTTTTTAATTACGGGAATTGGTCTTCGGGTGTATTTCTGTTTATAAACGAAACAACAAATTATTATTAGATAAAAACACAGGTAGACATTGCTGTGTTCCTTCATGGCATAATCCTGCGCCAACCCACACATAGTGAGTTTTGGCCTTCAACTGGTTCGAGGTTAGACGTGACTTTAAAACTCGAGGACGCATCGACAGTCCCGAACTCCACGATCTTTTCTGTCGGCTATTTGTTCCCGACAAATACATCGGACATCGCCAAAGCCATCGACACAATCTGTTTGCGCCGCCTTCATCTAAAACTGTCGCCTGAACTGAGTCCCCAGTGTGTCGTACTTTAAGGATGCTTAACGCCCTCCTGACCACCAATCCTGTATGTGATCTGTTTGCCGATGAATGGAGTAGAATTATGCAATTTATTCCGGTCTGATCCCCCCCCCTCCACCCCCGTCGATCCCCTGCTAGTTCGTCTTCTGTTTTAAACTTTGTCTTATCCACTATAAGCTTTCTCATTCCGGCGTGTATGTCAGATGTAAGATGTTTTGTGAGAAGAAGTATGCTAGCGTGTCCTCTATTATATCATGTTAGTAGTTGAAATATTTTTTGTATACCTGTTTAAATCTCTATGTTAATTAATGTTATTGGTGTTACCGTTTTAATTAACAATAAACAATAAAACAAAACAAAACACACTCTGTAATACCAACAGCCTTATACAGGGTTGTTTACTCATTGTCTGGGCCCGCCAAAAGACAAATAAAAACAAAAGTTAAACAGCCCACAACAATTTAAAAATATTCCCTTTTACACATATTTTATTCTCACACATAACCTAACCAACATATTTTAGACCGCGGAGAAAAACAGAACTAAATTTAAATGTAACGTATTTGACATTCCATTTGACAGCTCTCTTCACCAGTGGCGCCACCCCGAAATGTCAAGTTAAACTGGTAGCCTGTTAATGAAAGGAAAGGAACTCATTAATCTCCCTTTTGTGATAGTGATTAATACACTTCTGTGTAGTCTGTGGTTGTAGGGTTGTTCGTGAAAACAGCGTAAAATTGCAGGGTAGTCGGAAAATAATGGGATGTGTTATTAACTTTGTATCGAGGTTGTGTAATGTGGGGATTTACGAAGATTAAGAGAGTCTTTTTTCTGTGGGTTTTGTGAAACTGACTGGGTTGTAGAGGTCAAATAAGCAGCGCCTCCATGTAAAATACTGTAATTTAGCTGCATGCGGTTAGACTGAAAGCTGATACCAAGATAGTTGAGAAAAGGCTAGGCAGAGAGAGGATTTGGTGGCCCAGAGGTAACGGCCCCGACTTAGAAGGTCGTGGGTTTGAACCCAGGCAGGTGTTTTATTTTGTGTAAATCATTTCATCACCGCTGCTCTCAAAACGGTGAAGGAAAATATCGTGAGGGCTAGACCCAAAAATTCGAAGACATGTGACATCTGGCAACCCGCACTGGGCCCGCGTGGTAGATTACAGCCCACTCCCTCTCGAAGAAAGGAGGCCTGTGTCCCAGAAGTGGGAACAATATAGGCTGATTATGCAAATAATGCAGGCAGATTCTAGGCTTCCATTTTTAATAGCATAAGAAATAATCAAAACATTAAAAAAAAACACTCCGGGAGTGCCGACAGAAGTGAAAACAAAACACAAACAGAATACTTTGCCATCACTCACTGACATATCGGATATACATTAAAACCGAGTACGTCCCGAGGACAGCCGAACACATCCGAAGCGGTGTCGTTACGGTAACAGTGGCGCGAATTCAATAGTATTTTCCCATATCAAAAAATGCCCAACGCGCCTAAAGAAGTTTTCACTTCAAAAATAATTGAAAATCAACATATAATATTATAATATTCAATTGTTTTTGCGTCGGCTCTTTGAATAAGTGGTTTGGCCATAATAAAATCCTGTCCGTCAACGAAGTACTTGAAAATAAATTGTTTTCTAGATGTTATCATAGACTCGTTCATTTCAGCATTGTCAGTACCAGGCTTATAGGACTTTCATATACAGGTTGTGTCGTAAATAGTTGTCCACCGTTAAGGATACGGTATACCAGATAATTTACTATAACATATATAATTTTAATTTGCATGATTATGCTAAAAATTAGGGTTAAAATAGAAAAGAGCTAACTTTTTCTTCAAAAGCTCTAAATTTACCTAAAAAACTATAATTTTACACGATAGCTCTAGTATTCAACAGTAATTAACAGACATCAACATGACAAAATAATGGTTTTTGTTGAAACTACAATCAAACCTCTACAGTTAGTTTGCTAACAGATTGTTTTTTTTTATATAATAATATAGTTATCTGTGGAAAATGTTGTGGGTAGTATATTTGTTAAGTTTAATTTTTAAGACAAAACTGTTTATGCTTAATATACTACTGTTTGTTTTCCCAAATGCAAATAAATAAATAAAAGGTTGAAACTTCGTAAATAAAAAACAAAAAAAAATATTTTCGGAACCCTTGGGTAAAAATGGTTAAAATTGTAATATGTTATAGTAAATTATCTGGTATATCGAATCCTTAACGGTGGACCACTATTTACGACACATCCTGTATTTTGCTCTAGTATTGCTGAGTTAGGGACTAGTATGCTCATTTCTAATTTATCCGGATTTGTGCCAGTCTCATCCATTGTTGGAATTGGCCGTATATTATGTTGAAAGACAAAACATAGCGCACACCCCTATTTATGTAAACACCTATGTTTCACAAATAAACTAATTGATTAAGACAAAATATTCGAGACAAGTTGATAATATTACGAATGAAGTTATTTATCTAAAGTGTTATATACTTAAATACATTGTAGAAGCTAATACTAAAATATGATTTAACTAGCTTTTGCCCGCGAAAATTATCCCGCGGAAACGTGTCACCGGAATAAAAAGTATGCTATGTATTAATCCAGGTTAAATAAACTATCTGTGTGCCAAATTTCATGCAAATCCTATTAAAAGCATAATACTAATGATTGAAATACTATCATGAATTCATGCAAGCCTAGTACTTTTTGTTAGAATACTGCTTAGAAAGTCTGGTCATATTTCAATCATGATTCGAAATAAAGATAGCGCCATCTAGCGTCCTAAAGCAATTATGACCGTCAAAAGTTATTGTTGTTTTCCTCGGGAACAGTATTTTTTTCTGGATGAAAGTTACCATATGTCCTTTACTGTACTCCTGACAACGTTTAAGCAAAATTTAATCATGATCGGTTCAGTGGATTAGGCGTGAAAAGGTAACAAACATACTTTCGCATTTATAATATTACTAGCAGCGCCCCGCGGTTTCACCCGCATAAGTTTCGATCCTTTAGGGATATCAGGATAAAAACTGTCCTATGTCCTTTCCCAGGACTCAGATCTTTATACCAAATTTCATATAAATCGGTTCAGCGGTTTAAGCCTGAAGAGGTAACAGACAGACACACTTTCGCATTTATAATAAGTATTAGTATGGATATGGATAGTTAGGATATCATGTTCAAGTATACATATAAAAATAACTGAGTATTCTTGGTGAAGGCCACCTATGACCAGCAGTGGACGTATATCGTCTGAATGATGACGCGGATATAAGCAAAATGAAGGGCCAGCCATATTAGCCATAGAACCAATGACTGTTGGGGTAGACGAGTTCTAGAGTGCAGACTGCGAATCGGCTAACGTAAGGTAGGGTGCCCTCAGCCTCGGTGGAGCGACGATCTTTGCAGGGTGGCTGGTAGCAGTTGGATGAGAGTTGCCGAGAATCAAGCTGAATGGCGTGCAGTTGGAGAGGCCAATGTCCAACAGTGGACTGCTGTAGGATGGTGATGACGATGATGAATGACAAGGGCAGAGTTAAAATAAGGATCTACTTCTAATGTTGCCTGACAATGAATTAATAAGCACATTTTCTTAGAATTCAAGGCACAGCTGTTTTAGGCTTTGTTAATTTCATCGAATTTATCGAGTCTCTAAAAACGTTTTATAGTATGTTTATGCAGCGGCCAGCAAAAGAGGCATTGATGGACGAACGTGTAAAGTCCATGAATGCCTAGTTGTGGCCAAGGCTTGTATAGTACTTTTCTCAAATATTGCGTCGAAATTAAAACTAAGTTGTACTAGCCAGAACTTTTTTTCAAATACAATTACTGTTCCAAATCAATGACGAATAACAACAATGTTTCCCACGTTAAAGTGTTCATTTGTTTTTTTTTTTTCAATAAACAGCTTTCTATTTGCAAGCCAGTTCGAAATTTAAATAAAACCTTTGATAAGTTACCTTCTTGGATGCCATGTTTCGGAGGAAAAGGTCGTTCCATTTTTAAATTACACGACAGATATGAGTTTACTATGTAATTTATTTGGCCGCTAAACACGACAGATATGGATTTTCATACAACTTTTGCCGGCCGCTGTGCTCGCATGTATTTGGCCAGTACAGCAATTTCGATTTATCTCGAAGAAGGTTGTCAAAATAATGCTCGAATTACAAAGCATGTTTGAGCAAAGGTTTTAACACTCCATAATTTCGATACACATCGTATTGAAAGTCATCATTCCTTGTTTTCCCAGTATGCCTAAATAAATTGTATTCTGTAATGAAAAGCTGTCCGTCGAACGCGTTCTACTTGAAAATAAATTGTTTTCAACAGCTTCGTAAGGGCTGCTACAAATGTGCCCGAAGCAATTATTAAAAATAATATTCGGTAATATTTGTTTATTTCGAGCTAAGCCGAGCCGTTAAATAAAACATATCCATACTATACATACTAAATATTTACATGCGCAAGTAACTCTACCTGTCTTTTACCTTTTCATACCACAACCTAAACCGCTGGTCCTAGAGACATGAAATTTGGAGGGAGTGTTCTTTGTGAAGAGTAGGTATCCATTAAGAAAGGGTTTTTCTAAATTGCACCCCTAAGAGGGTGGATGGGGGGAGGGTGAAATTTCACGCGGACGAAGTCGCGGGCAGAAGCTAGTCTTCAATATATCTGATTTTACCGCCCGGCTGTGCCGAATCACGCCGACCCGAACAAGTGTGTAACACCCCTAAGACGTATGCATGGAGGGAGTCAATGTATTTCATTCATTTATCACGACATCATTTATTTTGACTGTACTTATAAATTGTTTTCATACGAAATGAAATGTTCACAGATGGTTGGTCTTCCAAAGAAGCATTTTATCTGCCTCTCTTGGCTAAAATGTTATAACAATTTAGGTGGTTCGTTCGTGGATCTTTGACAGTCGTTACGGTTAGTTAGAAGCGCGAAAGTCTGACCACCAGTCTTACCAAGGGGTATCGTATTACCCGGTAATTGGGTTGTCAGGTCAGATAGGCAGTCGATCCATGTAAAACACTGGTATTCAGCTGCATCCGGTTAGACTGGAACCCGACCCTAACATAGTTAGGAAAAGGCTAGGCAGATGATGATGTGTCATATTAAATTGACACTTATGATATTTCATCAAGTAAAAGTAATCCTGAGGTTGTGATGGCAACACAGCATAATAGCGAACAGGCTAGGCAAATATCACAACTCGTTCAAAAAAAAAGTTAGGAAAAAGGCTAGGTTAGGTGGATTCTTCTTCACTTCTCCTAGGAAACGATATCGGTGCCAAATACCAGAAGAAGCTGAATATCTTTGGCGAATCATCGGCAGATGGGAGTTATAAATCATAATCTATTGAAAAGACATGGTATACTGATTCATGCGATTGGTGCAAGTTGTGAAAGACTAAAGGATAATTTCCACCAAACAGCTCGCATCGCCTCGGATCGGAAAGGATACGAACAGATGCGGCGACAGCCGATCGCGTCCGGCAGCATGTCGACGCATAATAATATGATCGGCTCCGTACCATCGCTTGCGAACGTATCCGTTTCTGCGCCTAGTCAAATAGTTTCATTCCCACCGTGTTGACGTGTTCTAATTTTTGAAAATGGTTGAATTTGACGTAGTATTGTTGGCTATTGCATTAGAAGAAGAAGAAAATAATCATAAAACACAGAAAATGAAAAGAAAAATTTTAACGAAAGCCGAAAGGATTCGATCGGATACGACGACAGGCGAACGGAGCCGATCGCGCGTCGCAGCATACTTTCGGCTACGATCGCGTGTCGCGGAAAACGCCCACGGTCAAGCTGCTGTGCGCAGCTTGGTAATATAGACTTTACTTACTGTGTACATGATTTTATATCGTTTAATGATTGTAAAATCCGTTCCGATCCGATGCGAGTCGTTTGATGGAAATCATCCTTAACGAATTGTAGAGTAATACATTGATTACTTTGGCCAAAGAAACGATGGATGGACTGTGTATGGTTAGAAAGGGTGTGAATATCGGAGATAACGACGAAGTATGGAAGAAAAATACATGATCCGCCGACCCCAAATAAGATGAGATAAGGGCTGGAGAATGATGACATTGATTACATTTGGAGCAGTGCTGGCCCAGTGATATCGGACCTGACTTACGAGTTGTAGGTCGTGGGTTTGAACCCACACAGGCGCTTTACTTTGCGTAAATTATTTCATCATTAGGTACTGCTCTCAAAACGGTGACGGAAAACATCGTGAGGAAACCGGCATGTCCTAGAACATTCAAAGACATGTGTGACATCTACCAACCCGCACTGGGCCCGCGTGGTGGATTACAGCCCACTCCCTGTCGAAGAAAGAAGGCCTTTGAGGACATTATAGGCTGATTAACTTATGTTACATTGATTTCAAACACTTTTGGAACGACTAAATATGGAATAAATATACTAAATATACCCAAATCTCTTCAAAGTGAGAGTGAACAGGCTTCTTCTGGATAAGCTCGCTCCATCGTCGACTTTGTCTCTGTCACCTTTGACCTAGACTAGAGTCAAGAGCAAGTCCATTTCAAATAATAAAAAAAAAAAACACTCCGTTACTGAAAGGTTTCTTTGATCTGTTAATGAACGCTCAAATCTCACGGTACCTGTGGCACTCGTTATTGGTTTGCGTAAATAATAAACAGCCAATTAAATGATTTGACACGATCAGATTAAATTAAACAGGCTCTCAGAGAGACAACAACAATATTCTTTGCGTTATTTACGTTCTTAGCAGATTTTAGAAATTAATTTCAGAAAAATACTGTGCAATATAAAAACAAAAACTATTAGCAGTTACAAGGAACCTTAGGTGCTAGGTTTTTACAAAATGCCCTGGACCCCACACTAGGATTCCCTGTCGTGGGGTGAAGCAATTGATTAGCAATATCCTTTTTTTTTTGCGCGGTACCCTCATTCTTTTACGAAAGCCTAAGTTAGTTAGTTAGCTCTATAAATGGAACGACGCCACCATTATACGGAACGAACATACAGACAAAAAATGTAAAAATAGATTTTTTTGTTATACTCGTAAGTACCGCATGTACAGACGCCAGCACATCATGCTACCCGAAACTGTCAAATTTTCCCAATCAACTTTGAACCTTAATGCTTTAGCGATAAAGTTGAAAATCTATTAAATAAATTTGGCAGATTGTAGTAGCTTGATGTGCTGGCATCTGTACTTCCATATGCATTTAGTAAAAAGCTGTTATTTTGAAATTACAAAGCAAGAAAGAAAGAAAATACATTTATTTAGCACATATTAAAAAACATACCTTACGCCAGAGGGACAATTCTCGTAATTTTAATAACGTTCACAGTCTGATCTCAGTCTCAATCTGTCAAAAATGCCTGTAACTTCCCTAAATTTTGACATTTTTTTTTGTCACTGAGATGAGACTGCGACTAGATTTTGAACATTTTAAATTACGAGAATTCAGATACAAATATCAGATAAAAATCAAATAAAAAGTGAACAAACTGACATTTCAATTCTATTTATTTTTAAAGGCGACGAGAGCTATTTATTCTCTATGATAATTATTAAGGCGACTACATGAACTAAAGCGCGGTCTTTGTCGGATTGCATAGAAAAGAAAGAGAAACGCGATGACACAACGCTGGTAATTTATTGAAAAATATGAAGCAATTATCTATTTACAAAAAATCTATTGTTTGGACTAAAAAATTAAAACATTAGCGCTTTAGTATGTTGCTTGTAGAATAATCTGACAAAAATCAGAATGATTGTATGTAGGTATGTTACTATGGTTTTTATTGTAAAAATAAAGTTTTTAGAGGTATCTTTATAATTTTTTTCTATCGTATCAAATTAGTTGTATTATGTTTTCAACACACTATCTACCTAGCATATATTCTGAAGATATATCATATATTTTTCTGATTTTATTTACTGTAGTCGATCATATACATTTATTGTTTCTAAAACTTGCGTTTTTTTGCGTTTAGGTCCTGTAAGCCCCTTAAATGAGAGCATAAGAAGAACATAATATCCGCTACCTCTTCTAACATACACCACACGAATATTTTCTTCCAAGTTCAAAGGAAATTGGGTTACCGTCGTTAATCACAGGAAGTGACGTCGTCGCCATGTACTTCCGGCCGACCCTTACAGGCTAACCGACTTTCAAAGTTTCTTTTGAGGCTTTCAGACTAGTCTGATAGGATCTTTATTACGGCACATAGGCTATTAGAAGTATTAAGATAGGTCCTATAAGGTTCTAGGGTCGTTTTATAGGACAGGTTTTGTGTAATAGTTTTCATATTATTTGTTGGTAAGCCGAAAGACGTCCACTGCTGGACATGAGCCTCCCCCAAGCACCTCCACTTCGACCGGTTTTGTGCTTCTCGCATCCAACGAATTCCTGCGGCCTTCACAAGGTCGTCGGTCCACCTTGTGGGAGGCCTTCCAACGCTACGTCTTGCGGTACGCGGTCGCCACTCCAAAACCTTTCGGCCCCATCGGCCATCTGTTCTGCGAGCCATGTTCCCTACCCACTGCCACTTAAGTTTGGCAGCTCTTCGGGTTATGTCGGTTACCTTGGTTCTCCTGCGGATCTCTTCATTACTGATTCGATCACGCAGGGAAACTCCAAGCATAGCCCTCTGCATTGCCCTTTGGGTGACTTTCAACCTTCTAATAAGGCCCAGTGTGAGCGACCACGTAAGTATATTGGCGTAGCTAGCTGACAAATGACAAATAATTTTAATTTAATGTTCTGTGTCTCGTAATATTAATTACTTTGGATACCTATTATTGTATAGAACCAAGTTTTTTCTAGCTGAACAGACAGTTGTGGTGCTGGGGAGTTTGTTGCGCCACTTCTTCTTCCCAGCGAAAGCACTAAGCAGTGGTGAAGCGCGGGCGTTTTGGGAGACGGTCTTATGCAAAACTGCTTCAGACATCATAGTAGAATTTTAATAATTTTAAGCGATACGACCGATCAATACCTATACGAAAACGAAAAATTATATTAGACTAGATTCTGCCCGCGACTTCATCGACGTGTTTTAGGCCCGACCCATCGCGTCGCATCATTACTTCGTTAACAGTTAGCGTTCTTTCTTATTTTTTTCTTTTTGCTCGACTCCTAGGGATCTTGTATGGTGTTAAATACCCTATAACCTACCTTAAGAATTGGGCTTTCAAATGCAAAAAGAATTTTACAAATCTGACGTCTGGAAATTCCAAAGATTAGCGCGTTCAAACAAACATACTTTTCATCTTTAATATTAGTATGAATATATATGAGGACCTAATGGCTGCGTCAGCAAATGGTATCCGCGTTGCTAAATTTTGCAAACAAATTTAAAAACGATATATATTTTTAACCGACTTGCTAAGAAGTATAGATAGTTCTCGTTTGAGCACTTGGTGGATAGTATGCTTACGCCGGGAGCAGCAAACACTGCGTTACCGTGCTTCGGGTGACAGATCTCGGCGATAAGCGTAAGTCCAGGGATGTGTGGCCGGCTTTGGGTTTCATCTCGATGGGTCTCTTGAACGGAAAGAATGACGCAGTGAGTTTTGCGGTAGACATCAGAAGGAATTTCAGATTTGTCTCGAGAGAACCCTTCGATGTTAATCGAGACTACGCACAGAGCCGGTTTTATAAGTGGACTTTGGATTGCTATCGTGGTGAAAGGATTAGCCAATCAGCGTATCCACGCTGGTTGGCTAATCCAACGAGTCGATCGAGTTATCCAACTCGCTGATTGCCCAGGATGCGCTGGACGTATAGTGGTTCTGTAGATACGTCGCTCGATGAGGCATTCATGCACCCTAATACCGTGCCCTGCGTGTCCTGTCAGCTGCACGTTACAGGAACTGATGGACGCTGGTGATGGCGTCAAACAAGTAGCCAAATTCTGGGCCGAGTACATTTAGATTGCTATCGACACGCTAAGAAGAAGATGCTAGATAGTTCTCAAAAAGTCTGTTCTAGAAGGCGTCCTAGTGTACTCAAGATCAAACTTATAATTTAATCAACAAAACGACGTTTATTTAAATATTGGCAACTGGCATCTTGCCTGAAGCCAGAACCTTCCCAGCAATTCTAGAACCAAACTGTATAAAACCCAACAAAAATTACTTCGAACAATTCCTAAAGAACACAGAGGGACACAATTTGTCTACATTAATTAAAACTTGTATATTTTAAGTTCGAAACGCGAGGAAATACAAACTTCGAGAGCACAATCTTCTTTTAAGTAATTTCTGGAAACCCTGAATAATGTTATGCGGTTTTAAAAACCTTATGACTTAAGTAATAGAGTTTAATTTGGCATGTTTTGTTTAATAAATGATAGATGTCTTAGTTGTAATGTTATGCAGTTGTGAAAACCTTAAGGCTTTAGTGACAGAGTTAAATTTGGAATGTTTTGTGGAATTGATGATAATAGATGTCTTAATTCAAGAGACGTCTTACAATTCGTGGTGTAAGTTGCGTTAGGGTGCGGTCCACTTCGCCTAGAGCGGGAGAAGTGATTTGATAATTTCCCACCCAAAAAAAAAAATCTTTTTTAATTTGGTATATTGTCTGGATTTCAACTACTACTAGTTACGGGTAGTCAAAGCCCGAAAGTCTGACAACCAGTCTTACCAAGGGGTATCGTATTACCCAGTAACTGGGTTGTGGAGGTCAGATAGGCAGTCGCTCCATGTAAATACTGGTATTCAGCTGCATCCGGTTAGACTGGAAGCCGACCCCAACATAGTTGGGAAAAGGCTAGGCAGATGATGATTGTCTGGATTTCAACTAAATTACAAAGTGAATGAAATCCTATGTTATTATAACCGCTGATGAACTTGAAGACAAACTAGATAAATGGTGAACAACATCTGCCTTTTCCCAACTATGTTAGGCTTGGCTTTCAGTCCAACCGGATTCACCTGACCTGAATACCAGTATTTCACATGGAGCGACTGCTTATCTGACCTCCACAATTAATGTATACCTAACATGGTCGACCAATGCAATCGCACACCAAAATAACTCAATAACAACTTTGTAACCACTGTCTCACAATAAAGATTTTGACTTAAGACTTTGACTTTGACAACTCCGTTACTGGGTAACACGAGACTCCTTGGATGTCAGACTTTCGGGCTTTTGCTTACTGTCAAAGATCTACAAATGACAGCCAGGGCCAAGATGCTTTCCGAGGCATGCAGGGGTTACCTCTACAACCCAGATACTGGGTAACAAGCTATATACTGGAGTAAAAACTATATAAATGGCGAATATGCGGATGATTTGTTAATATAACACTTTTCCATACCTTAGAAAAGAGGGATACTCACTTTTAGCCTGTATTGTTTAAGTGCCATGTTCACGGAAAAAACTTTTAAAAATAAACAGCAATGGAGCTGTCAGTTCATAAAATTATTTATTGTGTAAAAAATATATAATCTAGGAAAAACTATATTAAAATAAATATAATGACAATACTTATTATGACATGTGTGCTTTCATGTTTTCTTTGTGCGACACGTTTAATGCAAATTAGTTTATTTTTATTCATTTTATTTTTCACTTCTAAAATTACAGTTTTTCTTTTTTAGTTTGAAATATCCCTGAAATCTTATGTCTGTTCTCCATACCTTCACTTTTAACCATAAAAAATCTTCCCAGATCCACACCATATATACTCGTATACATCAAATATAGTATGTTGGGGTAAGTTACTCCCTGGGATAAAACCACGGATATCGACCGTACGAATCAAATTCCCGGTTTATTTGGCAATATTTTATAATGCGGATAAAATCGTGTTCTACGTCATTTAAGACCGTACGAATCAAATTCCCGGCTTATTTGGCAATATTTTATAATGCGGATAACATTGTGATCTACGCCATTTTATTCTGCCGGAAGACGATCAGGGCAATTTTTTTTTGTAAAAAAATGGCACAGAATTTGATTCATATGGTCTTATCCCCGCGACGAACTTACCCCAACATACCTTATATACTCAGAATACATATTATAATATGTGAGAAGAAAAACACCATTTCCTTTGTTTAGCTTGCCCTATTTTCGAGAACTACTGCATTCTTGAGAACAGCTCGTATACATGATGATGAGTTCACACTTAGCTAGCGTTACGTGACAGGTTCATTTATTGAAGTGAAAACTTCTTTAGACGCGTTGGGCATTTTTTGAGATGGGAAAAAAACATTGAATTCGCGCCACTGTTACCGTAACCGACACCGCTTCGGATGTGTTCGGCTGTCCTCGGAATGTACTCGGTTTTAATGTATTTCCGATATGTCAGTAAGTATTCTGTTTGTGTTTTGATTATTATGACGATGAGCTTTCCTTATTCTTCAATACTTGTACCAACGTAGCCTCAGTATACAAAATCCCCATGTTTATAAGAACAACACCATATTGCTTATTTTGCGTATACTCTGCGTTTATAAAGTAGTGTGCACGTAGTTTACTTTTATGGCGGATAATTTCATGGAACCTGGTAAAAATCCCGGGTTATATATTTTATAAAGTGGGTCACAGAAAATGGGCATAACTAATACGCATCAGTGATGTCTTTATTAATATCGCTTACAGTAGGTATACTAAAAAAATTTGAAAATCAAAAAGTGCACAACTCATAATGCGCATTTGATCGTTTAAAAACCATAGATATAGATATTATATTAGTTACTTTTTTATTAAATATAATTGAACTTCTTTGAACAAAAGAGCCATTTTCAATAGGGTTCCTCCTATGGGTGAAACGAAACTATTAAAAAATATTGACTCAATTAATTGATTTTTTCGTAAGCTACAATGTTTTCAGGTTTCACACTTGATTGCCGGGATTTTTTTTTAAATATTTTGAGGATTTTTTCGTTTCCACTGCATTAAATCAATTTTTGAATTTTCATTCATTCATTAAATTATCTATACAATACGAGTAGTATATAAATTAATAAGATTCTGTGTACTAGTAGCAGGAGTATAACAATAGACACAGTTGCAGAAAGGAAACAAAAAAAAATCGATCGTAAAGCACTCTTTAATGATTCACATTATGAGTCGTGCAATAGCACATTTCGTTAAAAGGCGGTCAATACGAACGGGGGCTTTTACGTTCGCACGGACGTAAAAATATCGCGGCGGGATTTCATCGCATTGGATTTTCAACTCTAAGTTTTGAACCGAGCATTGAGATTCCAACAGAGCCGTCCCAGCGCGTCAAAAAAAAACTGTTGAATTTTCAACTCTCCGCGCTGAGTACAGCGTTGAAAATAGTGTACGCGAAAGAAAATCGTCGCGAGAAAACGCGGCCGTACGAACCCGGGCTAACTTAAATGACTAGTGCATAGGTACAGGCAGCAACTAAAGTCAATAAACACTGTTACTTTTACAGTAATTTCAATTGATACACAATGATTCCTAACATTGCTATTCAACAATGTATGTAATAGCAAAATGTTAATACTTTTAAAATTTTATGTCAGGTCAGATTTTATTAATATTCTCCTCATTAAGATTTAAAAAAAACTAAAGTGTTAATCGACTTGTTATTGTTGCAGACCCTACCTATATGAATTCGTATAGACTGCCGGATGTGCTAGCAAAATAATATAGCATAATCAGCCTATAATGTTCCCACTTCTAGGGCACAGGTCTCCTCTCTTCGAGAGGGCGTGGGCTATTATAATCTACCACGCGGGCCCAGTGCGGATTGGTAGATGTCACATGTCTTCGAATTATTATTTTTGGTTCTAGGACATGCTGGATTGCTGGTTTCCTCACGATGGTTTCCTTTACCGTTTTGAGAGCAGTGGTGATAGTAAGTATTTAAACAAAGTAAAGCGCCTGGGTTCAACCCACGACCTACAACATGGAAGTCGGAGCCGTTACCACTTACATATGCATATGTATATTTAGAGGAACCCATATCCTCTCTTGATCATTACTTCTGAGGACCTATACAAGATTGCCGATACATTTTGTTAGTTTGACGCGAATACCTGCGTAACGATACTATTCAATCCGGCCGGAAAGGTCAACGGTACGGATAAACCTTGGAATCTATTTGATCGGCAGAAAACGATAAAAGGAATTTACCGATACAGCTGCGTCTTAAGGTGTAGGGAAATAAGTTGCGCATTGGTATGGTATAGGTTGAATTTTGCTTGGACGATAAAAATGGTGTAATAGTGGCTATCTAAGAGGGGTCATAGCCGCAAGGTTGCCTGCCTGTCGGTCTTCTACAGACTGTACTTCGGTGAGTGTGCTCAAGAACTCCACGACCTCATTCCACCCGCCCCCTTACCTACCCCCCTACCTTCGGACATCCAGACGCGCTGCATGTTACCATCCTTACCTGGTTGCTATTCCACCAATTAGCACTAAGCGTTTGCAAACGTCCTTTATAATGCGCACAGCAAAAGAGTGATGGAACTCTCTACCTGCGTCTGTTTTTCCGAGCTCATACAACCCAAATCTCTTCAAAGTGAGAGTGAACAGGCTTCTTCTGGATAAGCTCGCTCCATCGTCGACTTTGTCTCTGTCCCCTTTGACTTAGACTAGAGTCAAGAGCAAGTCCAATCCAAATAAAAATAAAATAACTTCGAGTGATTTAATGTGGTATAAGCTAATCCAAAATGCACACTTGGATAAAGCGTTTTTGGCTTGGAAATATGTAAGGAATTATTAGGCATATCAAACAGCACGGATGAGGGGTCGTGGCTAAGTAATAACAGCCGCACAGGTCAATCGGTCTGCTTAAGCTTCGCTTGCCGCCGTCGGTCCATGGATGGGTGACCATCTTTACGTACCGAGACCCCTCCGTGCCTCGCAAAGCACGTTAAGCCGTTGGTCACAAAGCGTCAATTTTATTGAAATCGGGAAGTCGCAATTAATTGAATTAATGGTATCTTCTCAATAATTACCGGATTGACGCACAAAGGGAGAATGAACTGGTAATATGATCCATTTTTGCCAATTTACAGTAAGCGGATATTCATAATTATTTAAATGGGAGCGGGAAAGAGCTCTTTATGAATAAGTATCAATGAATTTTAATTATGCTTAAAAATATACTCTGTGGAAATGCTTCGTGGTGGCAAGTGCCATTAATAAACCTTGGTCTTGGGTTGGCACCCTCGAGGGGCTCGTGGTTAGATGATAACAGCCACATGGTGAGGTAATTGCGTAACACACTATAAGTAGCAATGGGTTTCATTTTGACAGTGCAACAACATTCATTGCGTTATTTACATTGTTGAGTAGACACATTTTTCGAACATATGGAGCAATGGATTAGCAATATCCTTCAAAATGAAACAAATTGAGATTGATAGTGTGTTACGCAATTAGGGTACGGGTCGATCGAAGGGTTAAGCTAAGCCCCCCCCCCCTCCGTGCCTCGAAAAACACGTTAAGTCGTTGGTCCCAGCTAAGCAGATGAGCCATTACGGATAGTCAATAACCCAAAAAAAGTGTGACAACCAGTCTTACCAAGGGGTATCGTGCCAGTAACTGGGTTGTGGAGGTCCGAAAGGCACTCGCTCCATGTATAATACTGGTATTCAGCTGCACCCGGTTAGACTAGAAGCCGACCCCAACATAGTTGGAAATAAAAGGCTAGGCTGATTTTTTGGTCGTGGCTACGAACTTCAAAAAGGCTCGAGGAGTCTCCCATCCGGGCACAAGTTACCGTGGCCTATTTGGAAAACCCTAAATAGACTTCGTACCTAAGTAGGCTGCAGCGAGGATAAGACACTGGCCTACCATCTTGCACCGCATTGTCACCTGCACAAAGGAGGACCTAATGGCTGCGTCAGCGAACAGTATTCGCGTTACTGAATTTTGGGAAAAACAAATTTAAAAAATTAAATAATAATTTTTTCGTGTTATTTTCTTCATCGACTCGCTAAGAATATTTGGAATTTCGCAGTAGCATTTTAGCGTCTGGCCTATCGACTTCTATAAAATAGCGATTTTAAACAGCATCTGGAATCTGAAAGACAACTTGTTTAAGAAAATGCAAAGTGGAAGATTTTCCGTCGCACGTGGCGCTAAAACAATTTAAAAATCTTTACATTATACTATAGAAACTTTATTAATGTTATTCAAAATGTTAATGGTATACTAAAATATTATTAATATCCACAGTGAGCTTGCGAAACACAATTTATCAGACCCCTAAGGGATTTAAGGGATATCCTTCCGTGGAGTTTAGGGATGTAACGTTGTTTATCGAGTTTATTATTTTTTGTAAATGTTTATGGTTTTTTTTATAACGCTACAGTATATACAATGTGTCCAGTCATGGACTAGCGATATTCTAGGTACTTATATAGCAACTACGAGTATTCTAGTACAAAAATACACTATACACTTTACTTATCAATATAATTATTAACACCTTTCCTAAAAATGTGTGTTTAAAGTAAGATTTCTTATTGATTTTCCTTATCAAACGAATGTTACCATAAACAAAAGCTCGATCTTCATTGCGAAACGTTAAAAGAGTAGTAAAGTGAGTTTCTTTCACAAATAAATACAATGTTGTTGCATTGATACAGTTTATAATCAAGCGAAACCTAATTGCGCTTTCGTGATGAAGACAAGAATCTAAGTACTTAAGTAGGTTTGAGTTACATCGGGTAGTCAGCCCCTGTAAAAAAAATTTTTTTTGTTTCTTTTTTTGTCGTTGTTTTGTTTTGTGTTTTTTTTTATCAGTCGTTGGCTGATAGGCTATCCTTTTTCGTGGTATCAGCTTATCTATTATTAATTCTAGGACGCAAGAGAAAGTCTTGAGGTTTATAATCAAACAAATAATACCTTTTTTAAGATATGGAAGAGCAGAGTCTAAAGATCCACTTGCTAAAATAATGCTGGATATAAGCCTCTCCCATGATGCGCCATAACACCCTGTCCTCCGCCTTCCTCATCCAGTCTGTTCCAGCCACCTTCTTAAGGTAGACGATAAAACATATTCATTTTATTTTTTTCAGTTTTCATCCTAAATTTTATGCCACATTCACGCTTTTCTTTAATTTATTACTGACACGCTTTAGTTACTGTCAGGGTAGAAACTGCTAATTGCATTTTTATTTTGAGAAAAAAAACACAATTTGTATTACATTGGAGGGCCTGGACCTGAAAAAGAGCCATAACCTAGTCCATACTAATAGACCGCCCATTGTGTCACCCATTGTAAAATTTCTATATTTATGTCTGTAATTTATATGGTGTACATAATAAAGAGTATTCTATTCTATTCTATTCTATTATAAATGCCAAAGTGTGTCTGGCTGTCTGTTACCTCTTCACGCTTAAACCGCTGAACCGATTTAGATGAAATTTGGTATAGATATTATTAACTACCGAAATTAAAATGCGCTGGTTCTGGTAGTAAAACAAAGTATATAATGTGTCAATGAAACGTAAAAACCAAAAGGTAGAAAAAAGCATAGACAAAAGGTATAAAAAGGTAAAATATCAAAAAGGAAGGAAAGACTTGCACAGATATAGTTTGAGCCCCGGTAAAGAACATATGATAGTTTTTATTCCAATATTCTCACGGGATCGACACTCATGCGGGTGAAACCGCGGGGCGCTGCTAGTTAAAAATAAATAAAAAAACCTGTACATTATTAAACAGTATTTATTTTGTTTGGTTATCCTCCTGTATTAATTCTTTTTTTGGTTATGGAAACAAAGGTTATAATATTATTATTATTTAATTATATCGACAGCTACTTTCCCATCCCTATCAAAAGTAGAAGGTGCAAAATACTTATATAATACGTACATTTTAAAAGTGCCGGGTATTTTCCGGACGGTTTTCCCCGTCAGGCTCCGGTTAAGTCTTGTAACCCTCACGATATCCTTTTAACGCTACGGTTTTTGTAATTTTTAAACGTTTAAGTTTTTAAAAGACACTTCAGCAAGATATTTCTCCGGTATTTAGTAATTTTATCCTGGAAGTTGTGGTTATATGAGGGGCTCGTGGCCAAGTATTAATAGCCACACGGGGCAATTGAAGGTTAAGATACGCTTGCTGCGGTCGGTTCGTAGATGGGTGACCATCCATTTAAAATTAAAAGTCATTGATTCAAATTAGGCTGAGAATCAGCAGCACTTTTCGAACGTCAATATTACTTGAGACAGGCACCCAAAGCGCCTACCCTTACTCGCCTGACCCCTATCCATATCCATCGAGACCCATTCATTACATATTCAGACCCTTCCGTGCCTTTTTTTTTTTTTTGCCACCATGAGATCGCGCCGGGGCCGGGGGCGCGCCGCTGAAGCGGAGTTTCCCCCCGGCGTAGTGCCTCCGCGCGCCACTCATACAGGCGCGCGAGGACTATCGCCTCCAGATCCCATGGCGGCATTCCGGCAAGGAGGCTTGCCGCCTCGCCCGAGATCGTACCCTTCCGTGCCTCGGAATGCAAGTTAAGCCGTTGATCCCTTCTGTCATTTGTAGATCTTTGTCAGTCGTTACGGCTAGTCAGAAGCGCGAAAGTCTGACAATCAGTGTTACCAAGGAGAATAAATATTAGCCAGTAACTGGTTGTGGAGGTCAGACAGGCAGTCGCTCCATGTAAAACACTGGTATTCAGCTGCATCTGGTTAGACTGGACGCCGACCCCAATATAGTTGGGAAAAGGCTAGGCAAATGATGATCCTGGAAATTGCAGTTTTGAATGGTTAATTTAGCAGTTCTCGTTTTCCGGTTGGGTTGTGTATTATCAACTTTAAAGTCGCGTTCAAACCAAGCCTATATAGTCGGCCGACTATGAATAACGGATGTAAAAAGACGCATAACGAAGCCGAAAGTCACTTGTAAAATAAAATTCATTTCCCAGCAACTATTTTTGTACAATGCCAGTTAATTTGATTTAAACAATGCGTAGACAACGGCTCTATGATGGTTATTTTACCGTCTGCATCAGCCTATAATATTCCCACTACTGGGAAACCTCCTCTATTCGAGGTGGAGTGGGCTATAATCTACCGCGCAGACCCAGTGCGGGTTGGTAGATGTCACTTGTCTTCGAATTTTTGATTCTAGAACATGCCGATTTCCTCAAGACGTTTTCCTCGAGAGCAGTGGTGATGAAATTATTTTTCATTTCTCATACTCTGAAAGTAGTTTGTTTGATCAGAATAGCGGGTGGAAGACGCTGCTTCCCACCTTAGGGCGGGAAAGACTCATAGTAATTGCTTCCCTCTCTAGGGCGGGAATGAATTTTAAAAATAGAACTACATTGGTTTGTAGTCAGGCTACGAATTTTTTTACATAATTAAGAAAAATTTTGCGGTCTTGTGAGTGTATAAACAGCCAGTGTGGATTAAAAAAAATACCTATTAAGCGGGGCGGCCCGCGGCGGTAACGCGGTGTATTCCATATTTAAAATAGTTTAAAAAGCAAATTGTTCTAACATCTCAATTAATTTTAAATAGGTACCTACTATTCATGTTATTATTATCCATAAATATTTTAGAAAAACCACTATTTTTTACTTTCCTTATATTCGAAATGAAATGTAGAGTGTTTAACACGGGTGAAAGTCATCAATTCTACTCGGACTATAGCCGCCCTCTCTGCGCTCGGGCGTCTAAATACCTCGTATGGCAATAGATTCCTTTCGAACCTCGTATAACAATCTACTATACACAAAGTAAAGCACCTGCCTGGGTTCATTGATAGTGTTGTACAGACCATCAAACTGAAAAACTTTCGGCATGGGAACAACATCGTAATTGAGAAAAAATTTAATATAATAAAAATCGATAGTTCATACTAGTTCCATGCTTCCTTCAACTCAGCCTCTCAGAAAATGATCTCTTATAAGTTTGAATCAACACCCGGTTCTCTGCCTTTGTAAGGGCCTTATTACAGAACCTAATTCAAGACTCAAGCAAACTTAAAACTAGTTTCAACCAATCAAACGGCCTTAAACGAGTTTTAATTAATGCTTGAGTTTTGAGTGAGGTTCTGTAATGCGGGCTCAGACGTCCGGTTCATCTAGTTTGGGGGCCGTCCCTTAATACGCTCGAAGAAACTAGCTTCATGTTTTCTGACTGACCGACTTCTTGACAGTTCAAAAGTGCCTGTAAATGGTTTAATTGAAATAAATGGTTTGAGTTTGAGAAACGCACTCTCTACTCCAGAATTCTTCCGTATCTACAGCCATGATGTACTTCAACAGAAATAAAAAGCGGCCAAGTGCGAGTCGGACTCGCACAAGGAGGGTGCCATACTACCGTACAATATTTAAAACCACCTTTTTTTTCGTTTCTTGTTTGGGGACCCCTATAATTTTTAACTATATTTGATTTTTATTTTTTGTTGTTATAGCAGCCACCATATGTATCAAAACGGGTGAAAGAAAACCTCGTGAGGAAACCGGCATGTTCTAGAACCTAAAATGCGAACACATGTGACATCTACTAACCCGCACTGGGCCCGCGTGGTAGATTACAACCAACTCCGTCTCGAAGAGAGGCGGCCTGTGTCCCAGCTATGGGAACATTATAGGCTGATTATGGGTAGTAGCCATTGTAGTGCACACGCTGTGAAAATGTTGTGTCTACCTATTACGGTTCCAAAGATTATCTTAGAACCGTAACAGGTAGACCCATAATAGGTTGATGTCTGTCTGTCTGTTACACAGGGCTGTAGCCTTGTGACAGACAGACGGACGGACAGCAGAGCCTTAGTAATAGGGTCCGCTGAAAATAACAACATTTTGCGGTGCAATTGTATCATTTACCTTAATAACACTTGGCACCTTAATCCCCATAATTCAGCTAAGTCCCTTTAAAATCAGGCACACGGCACAATAATATATTAGACTGTTTACGTTAATAAATAGGAAGGCAGACAAACCCGAGCCTTCCGCTACATTACGTCACCTGTAAAGGCTTCAATAACTCAAGTGGTAAAACACCGTTTAAGCTTATGGGGCTGACTGTCACACCGTAGCGTGTTCAAAGTCCAATTATCTAGATAGATTTTTTTTATTTTATTTGCGTTTTTTTTTGTCCGATTAGAATGACAAGGGTTCAGCTGCAGATGCTGATAAATAGACACGATTGTAACTGTCTTACTAATAAGCGTAAGTATATAAGGTGCTATAAAAATATCTGCCACGGCTTGAATGGGAGACAGTCTTCTGTATATAGATTACAATAGTTAAGATACATTATTGATCTTATGTCATAATTTTTTCATACAAAAAATGTGCTTATTAATTTGAATTGATTTAGTTGCATGAAACTGTCCCATAGTAATTAGCTGTTGCCGCACTGTCATTTAATTTCGCAAAATGTGACGAAGCGACACATTGCGCATAGTTTGTGAACCACATTATGCACAATAGAGCAAATGATTATTTAAATACTTTATTTTCTCAAATTTATTTAACTATTCCGGGGTACAAAATTTCTTCACTACTGTAATCTATATACAAAATACTGTCTCCCATTGAAGCCGTGGCAGATATTTTTATAGCACCTTATATATACAACGTGGTGCTACAATGGTGACATTAATTTAACACACGGGTAGGGTTAGTGCCCATCATTGCCCATTAATCATATAAATATTTATAGGTTAAAATATTTCGTAAACAGAAAAAAAATTTTTTTCAAACAAACTAAATAATAAAAAAGTAACTAAAATTGGGATCATCCTTGCAAAATTCATTCATGAAATTACTTACCTAGCTCGCTTACGTTAACTCGGGGCGGCAACGCGTCTTGTACCTACTCGTGATCGGTCCGATTCTTTGACGGCATTTATCAAAGAAACCGAGCGGCACAAGTGGTACCTACAGCAGAGGTGCTTATCATATCACCTTCTCTTGTTACTATTAGTTATAACTGTCATCACTAATCACTGCTTTTATTTGTCTTTCGCGATAATTATGATGATCGCGATTGATGACATTCTCCGTAAATTAGGATCATGTCCGCATTTTCAGCTGCTGTGTAGTTCGGATGTGTATTTGGCATCACGATCACAAGTTTATACAAGCACTAATAACACAAATAAAAGCGTCCGTATCGCAAGAGATGTAAACGTACCTACTCGTACTAGCTTAGAAAACGAAAACAAAGCAAAGCGTCTTTATCGCAGTACCATGATCTAATAACTATAAAACAATAGGTAAGCGTCTTTTTCGCGGAAACATTCACAAAAATATTAGACGACGTAATTATGCGCATTAGTGTGAAGAAGTGTGTCAAGGACACGGGTTCGGCTAGCACTAGAAAAGCAAAGAGTAAAGTAACTATAGAGGGTAGAAAAGCAAATAAAAAAGAATTCGACTTCGGTGCGGCGGCGGCGGGTGGAAGGGAGGGCGCGCGTCGCTTGCGCCGCGCCGCCGCTCGCCGACAATAGGGATGTCTCTTTCCTTCAATTCGCCTACTTTTTGCATTTGTTTCATCCTAATAGTATTGCTTATTCGTTTTAATTTCATTGATGCGATGTTATGATCCGTGACTCCGGCAAATGACCGCTGCGCGACAGTTCTTTAAGTACAGGTTGCTCTAAGATGCTATTTTCTAAAATTTTAAATAAATCCGTAAATAATAACGTTTAATGGAAATATAATTTCTTCATGAAATGAAAATGTGAAAACGTATATGTGTGTTAAATTAATGTCACCATTGCTTGTAGCGCCACGTTGTATACATAGGCCTCTCCAATTGCATGGCAATAGGAGAGGCCTATGTCCAGCAGTAGATCGAGCTAAATGACGTGCAATTCGAGAGGCTTATGTCCAGCAGTGGACTACTGTAGGCTGATGATAAGTAGCTAATAGACAAATTATGTAATATGTTTTTTTTGGTCTAACTCATACCTACATAAATAAAAGAATTTGAATTGGAATAGCGATGGCGACCTCAATGTGTAATGATCTCATGTCAATGTGTTTAATTATAAAACTAGTAGGACAATCCAAAAAAAACCTACAACAACAGACAAAAGTTTAAAAAAAAATTTTCATTGAAGCATATATTTCAGTTACTCGGTGACTACATACACACACACGTATTTCCAAACATAGAAATGCGACTTTTAAGTGACTTCGTTTCACCCCAGCCCTTCAAACTGATACGCAACCATACTACTTAAGGCTCCTACACACTATGCCGGCGGGCATGCCGTCAACAAGCCCGGCGGCATTCCCGGCGGGTATTTGAGACGAGCTGCACAACTGAAATGATGCTCTGCGGCCCCTTGATTATGCCGGCGGCATACCCGCTCGGCAAAAACCCGCCGGCTGTGCCGCCGGCATAGTGTGTAGGAGCCTTTAGCACCACAAACAGTTATGCACTTGTACTTCTCCAGACTGCCATTCCTAACACACACCAATCATGATAATGCAGTCCACTCGCACTTAAAACCAAGTGCATAGTCCTTTCTTGCAAGCGTACAGAGACTTGAAACTTTACATGCGTTACCGAGTAAAGCCGACGCTCCACAGTAGCCCACGGCCAAGCTACGTACGCGGACTTCGCTTTATACGAAAATGTAAGATCTCGCATCTTCTACTTCGACCCACAGATGAACGTAAATGCGTGTCTGGTAAGCAAATGAACCGCGCAGAGACTTGGCAAATCTCCGTGCACATCCTACGTACAGACGCCAGCACATCAAGCTACCCGAAACTGAGAATTTTTCGCAACCAACCTGGAATGTTATGCGGCAGCGATATAGTTGAAAATCTATTTAAAAAAATTGATAGATTGTAGTAGCTTGATGTGCTTGCGTCTGTACGTACTCATTATACTGTTTTTTATCTGACACAAATTTATTTTATTCATTAAAGTATCTATGCATATACACGTTACGTTGCAGTATAAAACTGATTTACATCCGTCACCTCACACATGAGCACCTTAGTTGCGTAACACACTATCAATTGGAATCTGAATCATTTTGAAGCAAATTGCTAATCCATTGCTTCATAAGTTCGAAAAATTTGTCTGCTCAACACGTAAATAACGCAATGAATATTGTTGAACTGTCAAAATGAAACCGATTCCGATTGATTGTGTTACGAAATTGCCCCGCAGGTCCAATTGAAAACGAGCGTCAGGCACTAGTTGTCTGGCGTTTTTGCTGAACTGGGCCTTTTTGTCGCAGCCGCGAGGCGCACTTTCCTGCCCTGCTAATTTCGTATGTACATTAGAGTTTACAATTTTTATTTATTTTTTATCTGATGTATGTATTTGGTGTAACGTATTGTATGTCTTTTAGTATGTGCTAAAATAATGTATTGTTTTTCTTTCTTTCCTACGTAGCAGTGGACGGTCGACTTAATCTTCAAGTTTCTGTGGAACAAGTTTAAGTGATGTAACTGCACACAAACTTGGGAAGGTTCTAACTTTTGTGTGACCAACTAGACAGTACTCTTGAGATACTGAGAGAAGTAGAACCTAGAGGTACAGACGCTAGCACATCAAGCTATCCGAAACTGTAAAATTTTCCCAATCTACTTTGAACCGTAAGGTTCAAAGTAGATTGGGAAATTTCTTTAATAGATTTTCAACTTTATTGCTAAAGCTTATGCTTTAGCAATTAAGTTGAAAATCTAACACAGTTTTTAGTAGCTTGATGTGCTGGCGACTGTACTTATTTACGGAATAATGTAATCAGTAGGATACAAAGAACCTATCCGGGTTTGCTTATCTCAAGATGATTTTAACGAGGGCTTAAATAACTTTCATTTGAAATAACCTGAGGCACACTTTTTTCTAATAAGTTTATTTTCTGTTTTTCTTTTTATATTGATGTGTACTTATAACATGTGCTAAATAAACATATTTTCATTCTTTCTAAATACTTTTAAACGTTTCAATGAGATTTCAATCAAGATTTCACGGAAAATATTGTGAAAGAACAAGAATTTAATACATTTTGTTCTTTCACAATAATGATTTTTTTTCTTTAGTTTGTGTGTGTTGTTTTTGTTGTATTTATTTATTCTTATTTTTTTATAGAGGGATACGCTAAGGTAGCCCACGAAAATCCAATTTACATATGTTTTTTTTTTTTTTTTCAGGTCAGCGTCAGAATTAATGTTGATTATGAAATATGATTCGTGACCGTAACAAATATGACTTTGCAGAATTAATATTGTACCGTCTAAACACTTTTAAGTATAAAAGTATGCAACTTTTATTGTAGCTGCAACTTATGGCATGCCACAGACAATTAAAAACCCATTGTCTCGCATCGATCCATGTTATCGTAAGTGATACGAAAGCTTACTTACTCTCAAACAAAACGCCCCAAAAAAATAAATAAAAATAAACAAATAAACATAGCTTTTATTAAATTCTACACTTCGGTGTAACAGACAGCCAATTAATCCAAGTTTTAGAGCTCGCGCTAATCCGCGGTTGGTATTTCAGTGACGTCAGATTTATTAGCCGACCGAGGATGTACCGAATTATTCAATTAGACTCCCAACTATTAAAGTGCTGTCATTATGTTAGATACAAAAGGAAAGAAGGGGGTTGAGAAGTGGGGAGAAGGGGACGATTTATAACGCTTTATTTCCCGTTGTTCTTTCTATATTGCGTTCGTTTTCCTGTGGCGTTGAGAGGTTTAGTGGCAGCGAGGATACGGCTGAAGAAACTTAAGAATGTTTTACTTACTTTTATTTAAAGTTCGTCCAATTTTTTGTTGAAATACTTAAAAAGTTTTATTTTTAAACATTATAAAATCTAACAGTCTAAAAAGGAGGGAAAAGAATCATAAAAAAATTCGTCCGCCTCGCTGTCAGCAGGATAAGTTTTGCCACGTTGTATGGAAATGCTGATTCTTTAGCCAATTAATAATGAGCCAGCCCTATGTTTACGTTTTTTTTTTTATTCTCCAACAGTCTATGTCGGATTTGGCCCAAACATCAGAAGTAAAACTAATACACAAAATTTCAATCGAACAATCGGTTATCTTAAATCTAGAAAATACAGAAATGAAATAAAATAAAATAATTAAATAACTAATAATGGCATTGAGGGCGGTCACATAGGGCAGTACCGACTGTCAGGGACAGTGGTCCATGCACCCACCGCAATAAGGACAGTACTAGTTGTCAGAGACAGCGTTCCACATCCAATAATCAGGCATTACCGAGAGAAAGTGGTCCGTGCACCAAGACGCATCCGTTGGAAGAATGGCGCGAAGGTATGCCAGGCTCCGTATATAAATCTTCAATCCCCTTTCATCTAGTTTTACAATATTTGTAAATATGTGAGCAGTGAGCACCAAGTATAACATCAGGGCCTTTGGGTTATTATGCTGCATCTACACACCTTTCCAAAGATATAGTATCGTAAAGCAAGTTATGGCTCAAAAGACAAAATTTCAAAAAATTCAATTGTCGCCGTAACTTTCGGCCCTTTTCGGACATTCTAGAATTATTAGTTTCGTCCGCCCGGACAATCTGTGGTTTTCGTTCGCTGTCAGTCTCGTGCGCCGGTCAGTTGAGTGGATAATTATAGGCTACTTATCATCATGCTAGGACACTTAGGATCCGAGCAAAAACGAACTAAGAATGAACGCTAAGCGAAAACAAAACAACAGCGTAGACAGGCGATGCGATGCGACGGGGTGAGTCGGGAGAATAAAAAATTACACGCGGACGAATTCGCAGGCAGAAGCTAGTATTATTATACAGGTTGGGTAAAAAATCGTGGATCAAACGAAACAGGGCGATAGTTGGGGTTATTTGTAGTAAAAAATATGTTTGTGCGAGAGCCCTAACTTGATCTCCTTAAAAGTTATGACAATTTGAGTGTTTACAGTAAGGTTCTAAAGTTACAAATAATTTTTCGTGAGCCTTAAAAGATATTGAAAAAGTGCCAATACTGATAAATCATGGTACCCACACTGTCATAAAAGCACTGTTTGTAGTGATATTTTTTTTTTTTTTTTACTGTAAATAACCTCAACTATCCCCCCTGTTTCGTTTGATCCACGATTTTTTGCACACCCTGTATAATGGAAGGTATCTCATAATATCCTTTTTCCCCAAAAATGTTATAACGAAGAAGGAAAACCGTGTAAATAGGAATTTAATTTGCCACATAAGTAGGCAGCATCTAGATATAATAACAAGGGAAATGGCTTCACGACGCATATTTACATCTATTTGAATATCATTGGCCCATAAAACAATGGGGTCAGTTTTCTATAATATCTTCTTCCTACCGTCCTACCATCTTTATCTTCTTTACATAGTATAAAACAAAGTCGCCCCCGCTGTATGTACGCTTAGATCTTTTAGGGTCGGTTCACATCTGACGGAAGATGCGTCGCGTATTATCGGTCGCGTAACGCCAGAACAGACAATTATGTGAGAAAACATTCAATGATGCGTTAGTGCATCGAGCGAATAAATAGACGCAATCGAAGTTAAGCTCGACGCATCTTCCGTCATATGTGAACCGACCCTTAAACTACGCAACGGATTTTAATGCAGTTTTCAGCAAATCTAGAGTGATTCACGAAGAAGGTTTATATTGTACTAGCTGCTGCCCGCGACGTCGTCTGCGTGAAGGCTCTACAGCACCAAAAATACCTAAGATGCCAGTGTCGCTATAGCATTATAAGTAAACAACTTTTAAAATAGCATTAAAATATAAGTTTTTTTTGCAAGTGAAGCAAGTGAAGAGAGTTATATGGGAATCCTACTGAGTTCAGTCATAAGATGTGACTTAAGGAAATAGAGAAAATAATGCAGGAATACATTCCAGGACACAAAAGAGCAAAAATACGTGCAAAGGTATCATACCTTACAACACTTTCCTATAAACTACGTTGGTAGTTATGCTGCCAGGAGCCAAAATGTAAAGAGAGTCAGGACTGGTGACGCGGGAGCAAGCGACGTACAATTGCCCGTGTGAGAAACAAATCGTCCTGAGGTCGACACCCGCTGCCCTCAGTGTCTGCCCCTGCGACTTATTGATGGTCATCGCGAAGCAAACACTCACGGGGAACTGTACGCGCTTGAACTGGAACGGGAAGTTATGAGGTATGAGGGGAATGCGTGGTATAAATACTGCCTCGCCGACGCCACAACCCGTAAGAATTTCCGCCTCAATGGTGTGTCTGTGGAGCGAGATGACTTTAAGGCGGGTCCCGTTACAAAACTTCGGAGGAGATAGGTTCCGAAGAAGCATAATCGGGCCGACCTTTAGCTTGATGGTATGCGCTGGAAGTCAACTTGCTGACAGGGAGTTCAGAAATCCCACGGGATAATGTGTGGCGTCATCTTGCTCGATAACAGTGTTTATCGAGGTGTAGACCACTTCATTCCCCTCAACTTCCGAGAGAATGCATTCGTTAATTGCTGCAGCCTGATCATTTTTGGGCGTCAAAATGGCCCGCTCACACACCCAAGAATTCTGCTGGTGCGGTATACGACTGATGTACACACAGCGAATGAGTTCTTCTAAGCTGGATACCACTCTACCGAGAGACTCTGGAAGCACCACCTGTCCATCTCTCACTTCTGGTAGAGTGCCTTCGCCAAGACTTAGAAGGACATCGAAGAATTCTTGAGCACGTGCATTGCCGCCGAGTCGAGCTCTCATATTAATGGTCAAACGCAGCGTACGAACTCGTGACCACAACGTAGATCGTTTCAACGACGCATTCACCTCGTCAGCCCTCGATTCCCGCGTCACCACGGGAAGCTTTTGCCGGAAATCGCCACTGAACAGAACTGTGACACCATCCATCAAATGTTCGTTCCTGCACATGTCCTGCAGGATTCTGTCCACGGCCTCAACTGCCTTCCTATTGGCCATCGTACACTCATCCCATACGATCAGAGAGCAATCCTTGAGCACGTGTCCCTTGTCGCTGTTACGTGACACACCACAAACAGGCGTTTCGGCGCTCTCTAAATCGATGGGAATTTTAAACATGGCATGTGCTGTCTTGCCACTCGGAAGCAGTGTGGCAGCGATTCCCGACGACGCTACAGCAATAGCAATTTTCCCTTACCTACTGACCTCTGCAAGTATGCCAGTGGTAACAAATGTTTTTCCTGTTCCACCAGGAGCATCCAAGAAAAACATTTTACCCTGGTTTTGCCCAATGCTTTCAAGGACGGTGTCATAAATTTGTTTTTGCTCTGAAAAGAACAAAGCGAAATGGTCATTTCGTATGGTGTTCATTTCGCCCGGATCGTAATTTGTCTCTGCGTTATACTCCCGATTTCCACGGTCTTGATGCGGTGATGATTGGGGAGCTGGTAACCCATATTCGATCAGTGGATTGCCGCCGATAGAAATGACCACATCTTGAAGTGAACTGAGACAGGTGTTCAGCACGCGTTCATCAGTTACTTCGACTTCGTCTCCAGTAGCACGCCTCAAAGCTCGTAGAAAATCTTCAGACAGATGATGGCGATACTTCTCCCACAAAGCTACCGGGTTCGCGACTCCGCAAAACACCAAGATGACGGCGAACAGATGACGCATGCGGCTGGGACTGTCACTGACGCTCGCCTCGCGAGGGTGTCATCCCAATTTTGGTCACCGTCGAGAAGGTGACGTTTTACATCACATTTAAGTTTATAATTAGGTATACGACATGAAAATATATTAATTACCAAGCAATAATCACACAGATAAATACCGAACAAAAGTATTAACAGTCAATGTTTATTTTGTACTAACAACATGAAATTGATGAAGAAATGATCATCATCAATGAACATAACTTTTTTGTAATACTTAACACCGCATTTTTTTTTTATTGTCTTCCTCAACTCTGCTCAAGATTTTGAGGGTTTTGTTGGACCTTGAATTTGTCAAAACGAACTATACGATACAACTTTTATGAAGAAAATGCACATTACCATCTATGAATTTTAAGAATAACTAACTACTAACCTCGCCAACATGATCAAATTTAAATTATTAATTTCCAAAAATTGTTAACATGTAACTTGATTTGATTTTTATGAAATCTCATAGATGGCGCTGCTTCTAAATTTTCTTCGTACTACTAACATTAATTAAACTATGTTTCTCTGCCCAAGTTACTTAAATGGCGTAGTTTTTATAGTGTAAAGCTAGATAATAGCATGGCTTACTCAAAAACAACATTTAAATATGCGTCGTTAGATTACACGCTGTCACAGAATGCGTAAGAAAAATAAAGATTCACAGCTCCTCCCCCGTAGGTGATAGCGTGATAATATGTAGCCTATATGTTGACCCGACCTCTTAGTAATATTCATGCAAAATTTGATGTAAATCCATGTAGCACTTTTTGAGATTAGCCCGGACATACATACAGACAATCAGACAAACAGACAAAAATTCTAAAAACTATATTTTCGGCTTCGAAATCGATTGTAGATCACGCCCCAAGTATTCTTTTTAAAAAATATTCAATGTACAGTTTTGACTTTCCTACGATTTTATTATATGTATAGATTAATACATGCATATTATTATAGTAGAGAAAAGCCGATAAATTCAAAGATTTGTAATGTGATGTCGTAACAAACATATTTTTGTGTGACATTGCAAACGCTAATTATAAACCTTACGAGATAGATCAAATGAATGTACTACGGAATTGTATATCGAAAGATCGAATCGTAAAAGATCGATAAAAAGTCCACGATGGTATGTATACGTTTATCTCCTAAGGATAACACACAGTAGGTAACCATTTTTATCTTTTTTATATTATTACAAAAAAAATATGGGTTAATTACCAAGCTATTTTAAACAATACAGTATTATTCCTTGTCCAATTAATTACATTAGATACGTTATGCATTTCATGTAGATCAAAATGCGAATGGTGAAATAGAGCTGATGGTGGAATACCAGAAGAACTCCTCAACAATTAACGTCCCGGCATCGAGAAAAGCAATATTTTGTAAAAGGCGATGAGCAAGTTGACATTAGGCTATTGTAATTTAGATATATTATAAGCAGACCCACTAAAAAGCGAGAAATAAAAACTTTTTAACAAAAAACCGACTTCCAAAAAAAACACTACAAAGTGAAAAATAACTTTCATTTCGGAAGTCGGTGGCAAAAAAACTAAAATACAGATCCAAAGACACCGACTTCCGAAATTAAAGTTATTTTTCACTCTGTAGTGTTTTCGTTGCTACTAATTACCTACTGTAGTATTTCTAAAAACATTTACCCGGCTAACAGAACAACTCAATTACTTCCTAACAGACCCGAGCACCGATCTCACGACCATCACTTATTAAGTTAAAACTTCCTAATCACATAACAAGACATCGTCGCTTAGACAAAAGAAGGTCTTAATACACTACATTTCGAAGAAGAAGCATTTCCTTTGTGAAAACTTTCATTACAACAACACTAGAAGGTACTCTTTCCTTTTGAAAAGTAACACCATTTTTTACTATACACTTCTTGTACACTTTGACACCTTTAAAATAAAGACTATAATCGCTTGTGTGAAGCTATGTGATAAACTTGTCTAAAACTGAGATGCGACTTTTGTACAAACTTATTATTGCCGTCGTAAAAGTCTGTATGCAGAAGAAATAAAGAGGTTTTAATTGTTTTTGAAGTGTAAAAAGTATTGTTCATAGAGCGTTCTACATTAGAACGATAACAGAGGTGTTCTAATTACAATGTATGTGACGTCACTAGATATAGACATACAGAAAGACTGTTTAATCCCCAAAAACAGGTAATAAAGGTCACAACAAAAACTGCTAGAAACATCAATTCATCATGCTTGCTGAAGGGATTGGCTGTCACAGTAAGTTGTAATCAGCAGACAAGCTTTACTAAAGTCTGTTCCAAAAGTTTTTGATGAAAATGTAAACAAACCCTGTATCAGGTTCAGTTCTTATGCCATCACTCACTAAAAAAGTTAGTTACACATTGTTCTGTATTTAGAACATTCCATCTTCATCTCAGCACTTTTTCAACCTTTTAAAATTGTAATTAAATAATCATTGAATAAAATTACTAAGGTATTCGGATGGGAAACACCGATCTCATTCCAGCTCAAAACATTATTTACCTTGTAAAAGGGTTTTTTTTATTAGCCTAGACTGTCCCACTGCTGGGCAAAGCCTCCCCCACGTCCTTCCAGGAACTCTTTTCCCGCGCCACCAATCCTCGCGGTACGCATTCAAGTCATTTCGCCACCGTTTTCTGGGTCGACTTCGGGGGCGCTGTCCATCTTCAGGCACCCATTGTATCGAGACTGTTGCCCAGCGGTTATCGCGCTTTTTTTCTTTTGCTTGGGATATCATCTAATCACTAATGACTCCTCCCGCTCTGGGTGGAGCGGAAGGGAGTGTCAGACTCTTACTGACTAAAACCCACCCGTGTTCCTTCCTTAGCCCTTTATGTTCCGGGGCAGCGGTAACCCTTTCGGACAATCCCGCTAGAAGTTATCGTGCTAGCGGTTGATGTGACCCGCCCAATCCTAGCCTGGCAGTCTTCTTGTCTACGTCTATTATACCCGTGTCTTTTACATAATAAATATAATTGAATGCCGCAGGACGTTTTCCGAGATCTACTGCGTGATTTTTGCCTTTATTTATATCAGAACTGGAAGAAACGAGGTCAACCTATTTTTATCCTAGGCAAAAATAATGCCAGTAAGAAGAATCTATTTACACCTATGTTCGTCCTAAGAGAGAGAGAGAGAGAGGACGACTTTAGTACGATTTGTCCTAAAGGTGCGTCTACACCGCGAGCATTCGTAAGCGAGAATTTTTTTTTTTATTATTGAGAAGGCATTTCTAGAGTCTGTCAAGCGAGTCTAGTCCACAACCATTTTGCTGGTTTCTTATAATGGCAATACTATTATCTGTCAAACAAATTGTCACAAATTCTATTGTTAAACTCGAAACATTCCGGTTTTTGTTGAATTTTTAATTTAATCATGCCGAAACCTATCAAAAGTAGTGTCAGGAGCCTGTTATTTACAATGATGAATAAATATAATCAAGTAAAGATTGAATCTGACAACGAGTTATCGGAAAAACGACGACTTTTAGATGAAATCGTTTCAACATCAGGTAGGTTGGCTAAAACATGTTGATACTTTTTGCACAATTGTCTAATTTTATTTATTTTAAAAGTGATGTGATCACGATTTCGATTTTGGTTTAGATTCAGACGTCGTAGTCATGATGTAGAAACTTACTGGGGCATCTATAAGTGAAAGCAACTATAGTAAAAAATATAGTAATTTTTTTTTCAGCCACCTTGGATGATGAATTAACAAAAAGCACAATTGATAATTTAGTTAAATAAGTACAAAGTAAGAGACAGGATATCCGAAACAGAGTTGGAACCCTTCATAATTTCTGTACGTAATGATGATACTGACAGTGATTTCTCATATGAAGGCATTGAATTTCTTGATTCTGATTATAGTTCAGATTGTGACAAATAAATATCTATATTGAAATGCTTTATTTTTAATTTATCCCAAATAATTATTTTTATAAAAATTTCAAGTATCAATGAGTTTTCAGTGTACTCTATCAGTGTTGACACCTGAAAGATTTTTGAATTTGCCGCCTTTTTCATGGGACTAGACTCGCTTGACAGACTTTACGACTCATTAACTAGACATACCTACACAAACAAAAACCACATACAGTTTTAGGAATTGTGAATTAATCACTTACAGAAGTGCACAGAACTAGTAAATAGTACGTACAAGATGTATCATTAGTTGAATCCATACTAATCTATACTAATATTATAAATGCGAAAGTGTGTCTGTTTGTCTGTCTATTACCTCTTCACGCTTAAACCGCTGAACTGATTTCGATGAAATTTGGTATAGAGATAGTTTGAGTCCCGGGAAAGGACATAGGATAGTTTTAAACCCGAAAGTTACAGGGGTGAAACTGCGGGGCGCTGCTAGTTACATACCTATAATCATCATTCTCCTGCCCTTATCCCAATTTATTTGGTGTCGACGCAACATGTCTTCGTCTTCCATACTTCTCTATTAGTCGTCATCTCGGTAGTCACCCATTTTCTTACCATATCATCATTCACACATTCCATCAATCGTTTCTTTGGTCTTTCCTTAATCTTACAGCCATTCATACACAAAACTCTCCTCACAACATTTTCCTCATTTCTTCATAACACAATATGGGTATATTGTGTTATGGAGAAATGAGGAAAATATACCATGGCAACCGAATGATTTCGACACAGCTATTCAGTTACCGGTGCCACTTTTAGACTTCCTCTTATGCACTAATTTCCTATTCTATCCATTCGTGTAACACCACACATCCCTCTTATCATTCTCAGCTGCATGCTATTGCCGTTCATTCATCACTTTTGTGGCCCAAAATTCTAGAAAAATAAAATAGAATAAAAAAATGAGCTATGTTCACAAATTACGATCGCAAATACAAAAATACTTTTAAATAAACAAACTAATATGAGCGTAAAAAATGTAATCCGATTGTAAACATTTCAATGCGAGCCAATATAAAAACAAACCTTTTTTAAATCCTGGGAAAATAAATTGCAAAATATTGGGCTGTTTTTAGCAATTCATCATCATCCACCTAGCCGTTCCGTCAACTATGTCAGGTTGGCTTCCAGTCTAACCTAATGCAGCTGAATATCGTATTTTACATGGAGCGACTGCTTATCTGACTTGAATTACGACGTGTATAGTCTTGGCAACACCGAGACGGTAATGCCAAGGTTGTAAATGAATGACAAAAGCCATTACTCACACGATTTTAATTGCCCGTAAGCGCTCCATTACCTCAACATTAGGTTCTGTTTTTCTTCAAAACACTTTTTGACAATCATAAGAGTCAAGTAACTCAGGAAAAATATTACACACTTAAAATGTCGGAAATCGTTTCAAAAGTGGAGCCCGAAGAAATTACTTACAGAAGCAGAACTTACGTATTTTATGTTACACGTGTTTAGAGTTTAGAACCCAATCTAAAAACATGCTTTTACACACACACACACACACACACACACACAAACACACAGATTACCCTCATCTGACACGTGTTTAGAGTCTAAGTTAATAGCATACTTTTCACGGACACATACACAAAAGACATCCCTTTAATATCCAGTAAATAAATAGATATTTGTTGTCTACATACCAAATACTTTTATTGACAGGGCCTGCCAGCGGGTGCTCTCGCAATTAAGGATAATTGCGTAACAGACTATCAATCACAATTTGATTCAATTTGGAGGAAATAGCTAATCCATTGCTTCAAATGTTCGAAAAATGTGTCTGCTCAACAAAAAAATTTGTTGAACTGTCAAATGAAAGCCATTGCTACTGATAGTGTGTTACGCAATTAGAGGGGTCCGTGGCTAAATAATAACAGCCGCACAGGTCGATCGATCAGGTTAAGCTACGCTTGCCGCGGTTGGTCTGTGGGTGGGTGACCATCTTTACATACCGAGACCCCTCTGTGCCTCGGAAAGCACGTTAAGCCGTTGGTCCCGGCTGTCATTCGTGGATCTTTGACAGTCGTTACGGGTAGTCAGAAGCCCGAAAGACTGACAACCAGTCTTACCAAGGGGTATCGTATTACCCAGTAACTGGGTTGTGGAGGTCAGATAGGCAGTCGCTCCATGTAAAATACTGGTATTCAGCTGCATCCGGTTAGACTGGAAGCCGACCCCAACATAGTTGGGAAAAGGCTAGGCAGAGATGATGATGAGTGTGTTACGCAATTACCCCGCAGGTCTTAAACCCTCAACTACGTACACTCGGTAACAAAAGTTGATTAACACTTCAGTTTTTTAAATCTAAATTATTTAGCCAAGTATATTCAGTAATTAAAATAAGAACAGAAGTAAAATTTGAAGGAAGGCTCAAACCTCCGTTGTATATGCGGAGTCTCTCCACAGACAATGGCTCACCTCCCATCTCGCACCGCATGGCCTGTCACCTGTACACGTGAGGACCTAACGACTGCGTCAGCGAATGCTATCCGCGTTGCTGAATTTTGGGCCAAACAAATTTAAGAAAAAAAATCGATATTGTAGCCATCAACACGCTAAGAAGAATTAAATTTTAAAGAATTTACTAACTCAAAAAAAATCCTAGGTTTATTAATTCATTCACTCATTGACTGACAGTACAGGCTATGTCTAGAAGCATGACTAACCTAACCCAATTTATACACTTTTATATTTTCTTTTTACGCACACATATTTATTTATCCATTTATATCAGGCATCAAGGCCCATATAAACAAATACAATACAATATTAACCCTTCGTATGGCCGGAACGTAGATCCACGTGAGACACAATGGCTTTTTAATTGTTTCGGTAATTACGGCATTCAACCGGTTAATACAACTTAAAAATACTATAAATAAGTACTTACAACATCATAATTACACTAAAAACTAACGCACACGAAGTATCAGCGTCGTGTAAGCCGTCCCTTTAATATCCAGTAAATAAATAGGTTTTCGTCTACAGGTTATTATGAGACCGTACACCGCGGGGTGCCAACGTAAAATATTGCTGTTGCTGTTTCGAACAATTTTCTAATATTTGCGCGACTTCCAAATAAAAGGAAAGGGTCGTTTTCTCGTGACAAGCTATATTTTAAACATCATACCAAGGAGTATCGTATTACCCAGTAACTGGGTTGTGGAGGTCAGATAGGCAGTCGCTCCATGTAAAGTACTGGTATTCAGCTGTATCCGGTTAGACTGGAAGCTGACCCCAACATAGTTGGGAAAAGGCTAGGCAGATGACGACTCGTGAGCCCTCGAAGGGATTAACTTCAATTACAACACAAAGCACTTGACGACGCTTAACATAATATTAAACATAGTTTATATTAATGATATAAGAATACAATTATTATTCGTTGTCGTGGCTAAATAATAACAGCCGGACAGGTCGATCGAAGGTCGATTTGTGGATGGGTTACCTTCAATTATATATTAAGACCCCCCGTGCCTCGGAAAGCACGTTAAGCAGTTAGTCCCGGCTGTCAGTCGTAGATCTTCGACAGTCGTTACGGGTAGTCAGAAGCCCAAAAGTCTGACAGCTAGACTTACCAAGGGGTACCGTGTTACCCAGTAACTTAATATAAAATACTGGTATTCAGCTGCATCCGGTTATTTGTTAGAAAATAGATAGCTTTCACAACAAATACCTAAATGCGTTTAGTGCTAAATTTAACCATCATTCTGACTCTGTCATCTTCAAGCGATTGACAGAAACAGGACGATGTTTTTAGGGCGAATTTCACCAATCAAACTGAACGTGTTCAGCACATTTAAACTGTATTCAAGAGCTGTCAGTCTCATAATTGTTTTTGGAATATTTGACACTGACAGCTCTTGAATGCGGTCTAGATGGTGAAATTCTTAAGTGAAGTAAAAGTGACGGTGTAATTGGATTGTTGTTGCCAAACGTTTGCACCAACACAACATAATTACTATTTCAAACCCAAAGTCTCAAGAACTCTTCCCCACATTTGAAAAGAGCATGACACGCATCCCCGAGATGAAGATTAATGACGCAGCCTCACAAATACAAACTAAGTTGGAGTGTTACATCTTAATATGCGTGTTGGTCCGCAAACTTGGCGAGGTTCAAGGCTCTTTTCTGTGAAAGGCATAGTTTGAGTCGGGGAGAATTTTGGGTCAACATTACAAACGGAATAGTTTTAGCAGCAAGGTACCTGTGTGCTGAACAACAGAATATTAAGGCTATATTTCCCGAATGGCTAGACTAAGCTGCTTAGTTAACCTATATTTTGCAAGATAAGTTTAAGGCGCTACCTCGAAAATCTAAAATCCTCGAAAACCTACTAAGCGAGCGAAAGTGATGCAATTACTTTTGAAACGCAAAAGAAGAGTGATGGCTATAATGTGAGTGCGCTCGGAATAAAACGACGTATGTGCCAAAACAAATTTACTAATTTTTTAATTAACAAAATAAACGAATTAAATTTAAAACTACTTTGAGTAAACTTTGATATGATAATTCTCTGTTTTAAAGTAAATTCCATTGAATACCTAACGCTTAAGCGTTACGCCGTTATGTCGAAAAAAGTAAAAAAACAACAATAACTTTGCATTTTTTTTGTATCGAGAAAAATTCATTGAAATTTGTATTCCTTTTACATGATACTAGATCAAAGAGTCAAAAAACATATACCAATATTTTAAATCCCTATTCCACACACTTAACAAGTAACACGAAATAGAAAAACCACATTTTTTTCAATATATTACCTTAAGTCTCATACGTATATGGTCTATTATACAAATTGAGCACAAATCCAGACTCCAAACTTAAACTAGCTAGAAAAGACACTGTTGCCGATTCCCTTGTTCACAAACTTAATTAAATTTAAGCTCAATGCATCTTTTTCTTTTTATTTCATTAAGAAAAGGACAGAAGACAAATTTTAGATTAGTCCTGTCAAATTAATCAGCGCCTGACACTACTCCATACAAGTTTAATGATATAACTAATTTTTTTTTTTTAAATATAATTTAAAAGAGTGTCCATGGAGTTTCTTGCCCCTTCTTCTCCATAGGTACCTACGCTTTGGAATGGGCAACTAGCTTCATATTTTCTGACTGACCGACTTCTTGACAATTCAAAAGTGCCTGTTAATGGCTTAATTGAAATAAATGCTTTGAGTTTGAGTTTAGACATGATTAAAAACTTGCCTACTAAAATTACGTCAGTTTACGTCAGGCGCTGATTAATTAATCTGTTTAACAACACCAGTGTATCCGTTTTTCCGGCATGTTTTCTGCCAAATAAATAAATCAGAGGCCCTGTGTGACGTCGGTGATATATCGAGGGGAGCGCTTCTTGTGACATGCAGGATATTGTCAATAATTAATTGATTTAGTCCACTGCTGGGTAAACAAAAGTAAAAGTGGATTATGTTGGAGGTTGTGAGATTGATAATAAAAATAGGTAATAGTGAGAGATCAGAAGGCCAATTCTCGTAGTTAAAAACGTTCAAAATCTAGTCGCAGTCTCATCTCGACAAACAAACGTCAAAAACTTGTCAAAATGTAGAGAAATTACAGGTATTTTTGACAGATTGAGATTAGACTGAACGTTCTTAAAATTACGAGAATTGCCCCTCAGTTCTACTGTCTATAATCCGCATTTAGTTTAGTAAAAAGGTTTTTATTAAGATCTTTGTCTAGATCGTTTTTTATAAGAATAATTTAATTTAGATACTGTGCTTTTGAGTTCAAAAAGTGGGAAGAGTGAGATTGCTGTCATCATCATTCATGATAGCAATCTCACTCTTCCCACTTTTAAAAAAAATAATATTTTGGAATGGTGCCTTGTTGGGTATCAAATGAAAGGGCTTAATTAGCATATTTCAAAAATATAAATATTAGTGAAATAAGCCGCAAAATAATGACTAAAAATAAGTTTAGTAACTAAAACCCGAGTACTGAAAACGATGAAACAAGAAAGTAACTTCCCGTGGTCGCATGCCGGTGTACTAACATACTTATAAGCTATGGTAGCATGCGACCACGGGAAGGTACTTTCTTGTTTCATCTGAAAAGGATGAAACAAGAAAGTACAGTGGGTTTTAGTTTTGAAACTTATTTTTATATCACGTTTTACTAATCAGTATTAAGTATATCACCAAAAATATTTGCGAAAACATTTATTTTCACCTTATTGTTCTTGAAATTCTTAACTATTAATCGAACAGCAACCCAATCGCCTAAAATCAACACCAACTTTACCCACTTTTCCCGTTGTTCTAAAAACCTAATATTTCAACCCGTAATATAGCTAGTTATTCACTGGCTCAATTTTTGTGGCGAAAGGTAATATAAATGAGCGAGCTCTCTTGAAAGAATGGAAATTCGGTAGGTAACCATCATTTAACGTCTTGGGAGTTTGGGTTTCCAAGGCTTAGTGAAGAAAAAAGTTGTCATATTGATCATAATTGACGTATTAACAATATCGTGATTGTATTTTTCTTTGGATTTCCTTGTTTAGCAGATTACAAGGTAGGTAAGGTATGTTATAATAAGTCTCATGTCATAAGTGGCTTACCCACACCTTAGTTATAATTATATTTTAAGACTATACTTCTGTAGCGGGATTGTCCGAAAGGGTTACCGCTGCCCCAGAACATAAAGGGCTAAGGAAGGAACACGGGTGGGTTTTAGTCAGTAAGAGTTTGACACTCCCTTCCGCTCCACCCAGAGCGGGAGGGGTTATTTGATGATTTCCCAACCACAAAAAAAAAAAGACTACTTCTGTCTCGTTATCATCAGCCATATTTTATATTACTGTGAGCGTACTATGGGTAGTGTTTAGAGAAAAACCGTTTGCAGTTCAAATCACATTATAATTTCACGAACTTAGAATCACACTAGCGAATCACGACACAACTAAGATGCGAACCCTAAAAAAATTAAGGGGGTCCCTATACATGAAATGTGTTAAAGAAACATTCATTCATCTTTATTTATTCAGACTACGATGAGGTAGTATCGTGTTAGTAACAAAATAGCTTAGCCTATACAGATCGAGTCCTATTTATAAGCGCCCACACTAGCGGGCTGCCTGCGCAAGCGGCTATCGTTTATGAACATCGAATATGTATGTACCTAGTGTTAAATATTGTACGGTGATGCGGAACCCTAAATGTGCGAGTCCGACTCGCACTTGGCCGCTTTTTGGATTAAAAGAAAGTAGGGATATTCCTGGAAAAATAAGATTGTATATTAAATCGGGAAATAAGAATTCTCAGTAATATCGGCCGAGTGATTTAATAATAACAAACTGCGAATTAAATTACATACTTTTATTCAGCGTGTATCAGAAAATTGTTTTCATATCGCACCTCCGATAAAATAGGGTTACAAAGAACTCCAAAAGGTCGAATTTTAAGTTAACGATACAGAAACACTGCTTAAAAAAAATATATAAAAACAAAATTTTTTTGTAAGCTTTTCGAGTATGTATATTTTTGATCACATAACAATAATAGTGTAAGAATAAAGATTGATAACAAATCCGTGAGTTTATTTTCGCTTTTCTAAAAATACAAGTTCGCTCACCTAAATCACCCGTTTGAAACTCCTTTGACGGCCTACAACAAAATTCCCTGTTTAATATTGTCATCAAAATTTCACCCATGTTACATCACTAACCTAGTACATACGACAAGAAAATTTAATCCAACCAAGTTTATCAAATGCCTATGAAATTCCTTGCTTATGTATCGAGGCCGATCGGGCCAATTTGGGCTAAAATTGCATTCACCAAGCCGGGCAGAGGCGTACGATCTTGATAAATGGGGAATACTAACTAGGGAAGTGATGGTTTCAGACTAGTGCTGTGCAGATTGGTGGGTAGTGTGGATTTTGGGTTTGAATTAGAATGGATGTTTTTGGAAAGTTATGTGATCGTTGGATTTGGACTGAATTATTAAATTAGAAGAATTATGGCCCACTCCCTCTCAAAAAGAGGAGGCCTGTGTCCCAGCAGTGGGAACACTATAGGCTGATTATGCATCTTATGCTATTCAATTTAAACTAGTATTGTCAAAACCTAGACTTACCCCAACTCGTCCCATCTGAATCCGCATACATCGTTACAAGGAAATGACACCCTGTGTGTGTGAACACGGGCTTCTGAAGGCGATTGCTCAGTGTCGGTTGTCATGGCAACCATTGCCAATAACGAGTCGAATTCGTGTCATTGTTGTGTGGCCTACGTGAGCGATGACAGGCGTTAGAAAGATATTTTGTTATTGAGTTTTTTTTTTATTTCACAAGGAGAAAAACTGGCCATGTGCTTGTTTGACAACGCACAGTGACGGGTTATGTAGACACAATCTTAATCATTTTGAAGGATATTGCTTATCCATTGCTTCATATTATGTTCGAAAAGATTGTCTGTTCGACAGTGTAAGTAACGCAACAGAATTTCGTAGAACTGTCAATATGAAAGCCATTGCTACTGTTAGTGTGTTAATATTTACGCAGGCATTGATATAACCTGCCACAAAAAAAAATCATAGTACCTATTTCGAAAAATCTATGAAAAACTAAGTTATTTCTATGGTAAGACAACAAATTAACGATTTTCGGACTTTTTCCTATACTTGTGCTGTGAGACCTTGCTTTTTGTCAAACTTCATGGTATTAGGTCAACGGGAAGTACCCTATAGGTTTTGATTTATTTGCGAGTGTCAAAATATGCGGCATAAAGAGCCGTATTTTTTTATTGCATCGTCTTAGAAGCTCACAGAGTAAGCAAACTGAAGTGGCAGTAAGCTGGCCATGTTTGTTGAAGGAACGATGGCCGGTGGAGCAGACGAGTCCTGGAATGGAGACCGCGTATCGGCGAACGTAGTGTGGGACGCCCTCCAGCTAGATTGACCGGCTACCTTAAGAAGGTGGCTGGGACACACTTGGTGCAGAAGGCGGAGGACTGTAGTGGCACAGCCTGGGAGAGGCCTATGTCTAGCAGTGGACTGTGATAGGCTGAGTTTATAGCCTTAGAAGCTTGATTTTTTTTACAGCTCCAAGGGACCGTAGATCTAAGGGTTCACAAATTCTGATTCCTATAGAGCTCGTGAGAGATGACTAAGGTCCAAGAATTCTGACTCGATTACGAAAAGGCTGATGTTTACATCGTATTTAAATCATCAATCAAGTTAATTCAAATTATTTTGGTGTTGGTCGTCATTCAGCTTGCTGCTGCTAAGAATATTTTATGTTTTATTTGCATTTCTCTATATCTACGTAAAATATATCTTAACGATCCGGCTCGAAGGACCAGCTCTAAGGAATGAGTTGCCAGGAGTACAGTGTAAATTAAAAAAATATATACGCGTCAACTCGAAAACCTCGTCCTTTGTTTTCGTTGGTTAAACATATAATTATTAAACTAGCTTCTGTCCGCGACTTCGTCCGTGTGAAATTTCTTATTCTCCCGACCCACCCTGTGGCATGGCATCGCCTGCCCGCGCTATTACTTTGTTTTCGCTGACTTTTTTCTATTTGCTCAGCTCCCAAGGGTCCAAGGGAAGAATAAAAGCAAAAATAATTTTACAAACCCGATTGGTAGTTCCATAGATTAGCACGTCAAAAAAAAAAAAAAACGAACTCTCCGGCTTTTTTCGGCTAGTATAGATTATTATTAAAAAGTTTTTGACTCGTGCACCTAGTCGCCGCCCAAAACATGCACTCTTTGAAAAACTCCTTATACAAAACGTTTCTACATTTCGCAGTCGGCTAAAAACAAGTTATCGCTTTGCTCCATCACATAGGACATGCAACACCCTCATTGTGAGAGCTATTACAGTAACCATAGCAACGCCCAATAAGGAGTAATCTCATTATATCGCATCGCCCTACTAAACGGATTTTATTTATAATACAATAATTCGGGCACCTTTTTCAGAAGCAATAAACGGGGAAAAGCCTCTAATAGCTATGTACAGTACACAGATGCCATAATAATATTGAGCTTTAGAAAGGACACCTATGTAAAGAATTTTTATGTCACGAAATGACGCGCGTGTTAGAAAATAAAGTATAATCTATCTATAAAAGTCTATATGTATACATATATTACCCACCAATATAAAGCTTTGAATATCAGAATGGTTACTAGTTATTTAATATGTTTTAAAAGTTACTATGAATGTGGTATGCAGGGAAAGGATTTTATGAAATAAAGCACAGAAAGACAAGCTAGACATTTATGTAAATTTAGGCTTGTCAGTAATTAATCAGAAAACTAGTTGTCCGTTCCAAATCTAGGTCATCATGGAGAAGAAGGACAAGAAACTCCATGGAAACAGTATTCAAACTCAAACTCAAAGCATTTATTTCAATTAAACCATTTACAGGCACTTTTGAATTGTCAAGAAGTCGGTCAGTCAGAAAATATGAAGCTAGTTGCCCATTCCAAAGCGTAGGTACCTATGGAGAAGAACGGGCAAGAAACTCTATGGACACTCTTTTAAATTATAGTTTTACAAAAATATTAATTACATCATTTATTTTGAATTTATAATTATGTGAGAACGATGTAAAAAAAGAAACTTACTACGCGTTAAAAGCGTCCAGAGTACAGCAAATAGTAACAAAACAACAATTCAAAATAAAATAATTCAAAATAAGCCGAGGCAGCTGAGTGATGACCAGCCCCAACTGACGGCGCCCGTTCACGAACATGACGCATAGATCAGCACCATTCAGCTCAACCATTTTGAAGGGAGCTAAAGTATTCTATCAACAAATTTCTTATTAGGCATAATGCCTTGGTTATACACCAAGGCATTATGCCTAATAAGAAATTTGTTGATAGAATATACAGGAGACTTCGACGCACAGCCTGTTACCATGGATATAGTACACGATTGTAGACCTTCTAGCGTTGAAATTATTCGTCGGTTATGTAGCATAAATAATCATTATTTTAAAAACAATTAATTATACCTCTTGGACAATGGTCAAATCAATCAAATCAAAATCAAAATTCATTTATTCAAACTAGGCTGAGAATCAGCACTTTTCGAACGTCAAAATTACATAAGACAGTCCCCCAAAACGCCCGCCCTTCGCCACTTCCAAGAGAACTCAGAATAATAACAATATCTAGCTAGGAATATTGCATTATACATTTTACAACATTGGCATTATTGGCCATATTATTACATTTACAGAAACGAGAGTTATATAATAATAATATCAATTAACTTACATGACATCTGGTCGATCTTCTATTCCACATAATAACGTCACTAGTACTAATCATCTGACCGTAGGCCGGAGCTCCGTTCTGGTCGATGTCTCGAACAAGAATGATCCCCGCCACTGGCAGCTCCCCCTTTTAAAGTCGTGAACAGAACAACTTTGACGTTTCTATCTACCGTCATTCAAAATATCAACGACATAAAAGGTGGATATCCGTTCGGAATATTTTCTATGTTTTGCTACATTATGCGCATTTCATTAAAACAGTAAAAAGAGTAGCAGCGCAAACTAAGCTTTATGTGCACTTGTTTACATGTTTGGAAACTAAATTGCGAATGTATGTGGGAGAACTTACTGGTTTTGATTAATTGAAAAATATTAACGTAATTTTTTCGAGTACCTTCCGGTTTAATAAGTTGTTCGGTTGGCTACTCGCCCCCACCCACTAACAAGCAAGCCAGTATAAAAGAGCGCGCAAGCGGCTCGATCAGTCAGACTTTGTTCGACTACGGACTCGGCTGGACCATTCTGAACGGTCAGGTACGTTTTACTTTAATAGCTCTTAATAAATATAATGTTATAATTGAAATGCTATATTGTTTTGTTATAATAATGTTATATTCAAATCAAATCAAAATATTTTTATTTCACATCATAAACCAACATGGGCCCTTATGAAACGTCAGAAGCCAGGTCATCATTTCGTTGTGGAAATAATTAGGTACTGTGTTGCTTTAATAATAATTACAAAATTAATATAATTTATGCATTCGTTTTATTCCATCTAGTTTTACCCTCACATGTAATTTATTTGTAACTTTAGAAATAATTAGTACCTATCTGAGTGCTCTTTCATCATCTGCCTAGCCTTTTCCCAACTATGTTGGGGTTGGCTTCCAGTCTAACCGGATGCAACTGAGTACCAGTATTTTACCTGAGCGCTGTTTGTGGTGGAGATATTCCGGGAAAGTACTACCGCCATATTTGTTTCTGAAATAAATCAGTTTTGCTGTTTTCTGTATTGAAAGGGCCCTAATTCACTATGACCAATTAACGATTCCTTACTTCGAAACCACGTCAGTTATTCCTTAGTTAATCACGACATCCGCGATTAACGTATTCTCTGACACAATGACGTGGTTTGAACTGTCAAAATACATGTTGTCCGTACGGTTGACATTTCGATTCCTTGCCGTCAACAAGACACGATATTGACGTGGTTTCCATGTGGCAAGATTTCGCGGGGACTAATACAAAATTCGGGCTCAGATGTATGAACGTAAACAAAGCAAATGGTTCAGATTCATCTCGTTATCTATCATAATTTTTCTAAACCGTGAATGAAACCACAACGCGAATATCATATTTTAAAATTATATTAAGTATTTTCTTTGTCATTCAGAAAATCAGGACGACATAATAAATCAGTTGTCCCAATTTATTTGAATCTTATTGAATACGTAAATACCAATTTATATTCATACCACGTTCGAACCATAAAGATAAAAATATATCAAAAAGTCTAAAATCAAAGTTCACCGAATCATTTCGAACAAAATTAATTGGAAACTTTGGTGAATTATTCACAAAAAGTAAGCTACCTAGAATTTATAAAGACGTATAAGGGTGTGGTCAGACTAGCGTGATTCGGAAGGTTCAAAATAATGAGCCGAATAATTTCCTGTCTTTTTCCTAAAACAACGGTTTCCTAGAAGTGCGGTGGCCGATACTTTATTACGGTGTCAAAAACTGCTCTCTAGGAAAGCACGATTACATACATTAAATTGAATTTTTGTTAAATAAAAATACATTTTTGTTTAAGAGCCTAATTCTTTAGAAAGTCTATAGGGTTGCGGGGTTGTGGATTTAGGATGCATGAAGAAGCCTCCTCGTGTAGCGCAGTTTGTTCCGCCATCCAGTTACTCGACTGAACCGAGCGCTCGGCGAATCCTGGACAGTCACACCCAACTACTTATTTGACTGGCCAATTCTTCCCTTGCGGTGGTAGGGCTAACGCCCGCCTGGTTTGCGACCACCCTCCCACCGGAGTCCGGCGTCAAGCAGCCTGCTGTGTTTAGTCGATGCGTGGGAGTTCCAGTGCCTTAGGCATCTTCTGGGCACGCTCGTTCCATCATAGACCTCATCCATTGCTTTCCATCGTGCCCATTCAGCAAATTATTTAAAAAAAAAATCACGCGGACGAAGTCGCGGGCAGAAGCTAGTCCTTCAATATGACCACAGATTTCTGGTTCGAACTGTATTCTCGCCCTTATGTTTGAACTTTACAAACTTATTGAGCAATTTGTTATTTCTTACGATTACTTTATATACTTGCCCATACGTAGGTACATAATTTATTTTCAATAATTTATCAAAGCCCTTTGTTCGCACACGATTCAAAGAATATTAGGGATGCTCAAATGGTTGTGCTTACTTTTAAGTTTTAAGAGTTTTTGGTACTTGGTATGCAGGTATTTGAAAATAAATTGTTTATTCTGCAAATAAGATGTCGGAATCACTTTTACACGTTACATCGCGAAATCAGCATATAATATTCCCACTGCCGGGTCATCTACTAACCCGCACTGGGCCCGCATGCTAGATTATGGCCTCTCCTCTCGCATTGAGGAGGCATGTGTCCCAGCAGTGGGAACATTATAGGCTGATTATGACATCATATTATGTCAAACTAGCTGACCCCGCGCACTTCGTACCGGCTCAGATTATGAATTGTTTTTTTTTTTCGTGAATTTTTCTCATGTAATAGTTATTCTGCTATTGATGCAAAACCAACAAATCAAAAATCATAAAAATCGGTCCAGCCGTTCTTGAGTTATAAATGGTGTAACTAACCCGACTGTGTTTTATTTATTTATAAAGAAGATAAAATTATCTACATGTCAAAATAGACCTTCAATTTTTTCACAAATGTTTATTCATACGTCCCAAGTCGTAGATGTGAGAGAGGTCGGCGCTGGACCAAATGTTCACTTAATGCTGCCAGAATGTTTGCAGGGATGGGATTGGTCACTTGTCGATAGACATCATTTGTAAACTTAAAACATGGAAGAACTCTAGATATCATTAATTGAAAGTGAGTGGAACGAAACAAACATTTTCTAATTAATTTTCATGAGTGTAAAAATGTTCTAAATAAAGATTAGATTACTAATCAACCAAGTACTATAGTCCGCGCGGTACTATAGTGGTCGCCACTTAAATCTGAAATAAAGTTCATTGCTCTTTCCTTAATTTCTCTGCGCAGGTACCCCGACAATACATTATGAATCGTTTTTTATTACTAGAAAAAGTCAAGGATCACGATAAAGGTCGTTTCAGGACAAGTTTATGTCATTATTTCTGTTTTCGGAATTACGTATTTGAATAAATGTATGAGGGTCAATGACTTTTATTCCACATTTATTTGGCGTTAGGTATAGTTGGCCGCGCCTTAGGTATGTGAGCGGTGGGACGGAGGGGCGGGGCGCTTTACTCAGTACGTGCGTTGCGAACCGCGGCCTCACCCCTGTCCCCACCTCAGCGGCCGACTAGTTCCGCGTGGACTATACATACTACATAAATATTTTATACGGGAAGGTACTGAAATCAGCTTGCAACATTTTCAAATCTAGGTAGAAAGATAATGAATCAGAAAAAGTATATACACTCGCATAGGACAGCATATCCTAACATCCATTTCATGTCGATAGCGAGCCTTTTATACACAACTAAATCGCTAAGTTCAAAACTGTATTATCATGATCGACAGTACCTATGTATGATGTTCGCTGCGGAGCAAAAGCTCTCGCAACGAATTTTTGCAAAATTGGTTTCGGTCACGCCCATTTAAATACCAAAATTCCATACAAACTGCAAAACATCGACACACGATCCCAACACTAGTGCCCACCGGAGCGCGTAATCAGGTGACTGCGCCTCCCGTTGCGAATAACGAACGTAGCTCAATTGTTCCTCTTTTGCCTACAAGTGGGGCTTCACTCCCGGCGACAAAGCACCTTTGATGCATCAGGGATAACGAAGCTGCGGTAGAACGTACATTGCAGTAAAAATGGGGACGGTTTTCGTATTTGTGACACAAATCGGTTAAAGCGGCTTTAAAAAAAAGTATTTAGGGTTTAAGAGTCTATAAGTATACAACGTCAGATACCTCGGAGATCAAGTTAAATCTCGTCTATCACGTCGAAGCCACACATAGATATATCACAAGAACGCGAAATATTGTCAGCCTCGACTGTGCGATACACCTGTATTTTCCTCTCTTTGAAAAAACAAAAATCGACTGCACACTACTACTCCGAATAACGAATGCAGCTCAATTGTTCCTCTTTTAACCACAAGTGAGGACAAAACACCTTTGATGCATCGGAGGTAACGAACCTGTAGCGGATTGTAGATTGCAGATGAAAGTTGTGTCGGTTTTCGTATTTTTGTGCAAATTGGGTCTTGAGTCAAGTGAGTGAGTTGGTCTTGGGTCAGTCTTGAGGGTAAGTTTTGAGTGTTTTAAGGGTACTTGCGATTAATCGTGGAGGCTCAATGTTATGTTAGCGATTACCTTCTACATAATTATGTTGGTAATCACAATGTTGCTGAAATATTTTCTATAGCACTTAAGTCACACTAACACAAATAAGTGTGACTTAAGTGCGGGCTTAGGTCACACGAACTATAAAATAGTATACGATATGTGTGACATAAGTACTCCATTATTGCGCGGCGTAAAATTAGCGCCCGAGTGTAGCGAAGATACTAACGCCGTGCATTGAATGCGTGCGTAATGTACTATTTTATGTACTCGTAGAATCTTCATGACATATTTCTATGCGTACGGGTATTTCGGATTTGTCATGCTCAGTAATATCCGAACGTAGCAGATATTTCGTCTTTGGCCCGGCGAAAGCAGTGTTGGGCCTGTCTTACAGAACCTCACTCAAGACTAAAGCATTACTTAAACTAGTAGTTTCGTTAAATTATGTTCGAGTCTTTTGAGGGCCTAAATCTTCAAGATCTCCTTCAGTCCCCGCTTCAACTACTGCCCCACCCTATTATCCCTTTTTCCTGTTCCCTTTTTCGGTCGCCTCGCTCCACCGCTCCCAGCACAGATGGTCGACCTATCCCCCTAAGTCAAACGTCCCGACTTCTTTTTAAATCTTTTGGGATTTTAAATATTCTAGTGCTCTATGATTTCTCTAAGTCCCCTTCTTGAGACGAACTTTTGAACAGTAATGGGGTTCCGAGTTGGGTCTACATTTAGATGTGTTTTATGTTACGTTAAAGGCTTGTATTTTTTATGCAATCCTACTCGGAGGCAGTATAATAGGTAGAGTATTTACGGCTTTTCACACTGCATTTAGGACTTTGTGTCGATTGTTCGACTACTTTCGAAATTAACCAAACTCTTCAATTAATCGGAATCTCAACGGAGATTAGCCAGGTTTGCAGGAGATATTATGGTACACAAGTGTGTGCGCAAACACAGGTGCACTCTCTGTTCCTTTACTCTCATAGTCTGATGGGACGGGAATCCGATACGACCGGGGAGAGATCAGGCGCAGGACCAACGGCTTTACGTGCTTTTCGAGGTATGGGGGTATCACACCACCAACTTCCAAACTCCGGGCTGCTAATGAGAAATTCCTAATGGAAAAACCCAATAACACTTTGCCCGACCTGGACATCGAACCCAAGACGCCATGCACAGCAGTCGCGCTTGCGACCACTAGACCAACGGGGCAATCACACACGCTAATAATACAAGGCGTGATGAGGTAGTTTTATTTTATACTAGCTGCGCCCCGCGGTTTCACCCGCATAAGTTTCGATTCCGTGGGAATATCGGGATAAAAAGTAGCCTATAATTATGTTAATCCAGGGTGTTGGCTACCTCCATACAAAATTTTATCAAAATTGGTCCATCCGTTTGAGCGTGAAGAAGTAACAAACATAATTATAAACAAACACACACAGACACTCACAAACTTTGACCTTTATAATATTAGTGTGATTTGCGATTTGCGAGAATGACACGTTGTTGTGTTCCTAAATACTCCGAAAATAGAGTCCACCATTTACCAAAAGACCCTAAAATTAGAAGATTGTAGCTTAAAGCTATTCGTAGAGATTTTTCTTAAATTAAATAGTGTACGAGGTTATGTCGGAAACATTTTCAAAAAAGTGATTACGAGGTAATAGTTAAGGTTTAATATTCTGACACTTTCCATGTTAAATACTCGATTTAAAATATTTAAATCACTGATAATAACGAAATAGTGAAATGAAACAAAACTCATGAATGAACACAAAATGGAATGAATGAACGAAATGTCAAATTTATTGTAGGGACCTAATCTGCGTTCGCTATTTGTTTGCCAAAAATGTAAACAAATATGAGTTTATGATAAAATAACTTTAATATCGACCCACTAAAGTTCAATTTACGCTACAACTTCAAACCTTTCTATAACTTTTTCAATAGTGCTAGTCACTCTAAAATCATTTTAATTAGGATTAAAATAAAGTTGATATTTATTTAAACATCAATCATTTGAGTAGACTTCACTACTCAAATTATCACGTCACCTACAAATAGTTTTTACCGGACTTCTCCATTTAGTAAGTTTTTCTAAGTGATAAGGTCGACTACACAAACCTACTTTGTTTCTTATTACTTACTAACTTCCTTTACTTCCATATTTATTTGTTCCCAGACAAGAAACACAACAAAATAGCCAAGCAGAGTAATAAATACTGAAGATATAAAACGGCAGAGGATTTTTATTGGCCAGGCCATAACTTTAAACATGAGATCGCCACAGTTTGCGATAATTTATGGTTATTCTCGTACACTTGAAGCAAACCGGCCTTAACCGGCTAGTGGCTACTTGTAACAGAAAACAGTTTTAAAATACTGAATAGATTGTATATACTTTCTCTTTTTAATTTAGGTATTTGAGACTTTAAAAGAAGATGTTGGTCATTCATTGGCCTAGCCTTTTCCCAACTATGTTGGGGTCGGCTTCCAGTCTAACTGGATGCAGCTGAATACCAGTGTATTACATGGAGCGGCTGCCTATCTGACCTCCACGACCCAGTTACTTGGCAGTTACCACGACACCCTTTCGATCGGCATGTGTAGTGTGGCACGCCCCCCAGCTAGATGTACAGACGCCAGCACATCAACCTACTACAATCTGTCGGATTTCTGTAATAGATTTTCAACTTTATCGCTAAAGCATAAGGTTCAATGTTGATTGGGAAAATTTGACAGTTAGGTGTAGGTTGATGTGCTGGCGTCTGTACCGACGTCCTTAAGAGAAGAGGTGGTTGGGTCCCTCCAAAATGGTTGAGCTGAATGGTGCTGATTCACGCTTCATGTTCGAGAACGAGCACTGTCGGTTGAGACTGGTCGTCCCTTAACTTCTAGGGCTTATTTTTGCTCTTATATTTTGTTTTTTTTTTACTTTGTTCTCACATATAGAAGCAACAAGAATAATGTACTCAGGATTATATCTTGATTTAACCGTATAGTTCGGTAGCGCCCCCGAAAGGACCCGAACACAAGAACCTCCGCCGGCTCGGTAATGACCCCTTTCGGACCCAAGAATTACGTCATACGACACCCTACATTGATTATGTAAATATTTATTATGCTACCCATCAAATCGTACGAATGTGCGTTAATTAAGAAAATTGGATAAAAAACTCATCTGCTAACGCCATTAAATATTTCATATTTCGAGCGCAAGCTTATTAATTTACCTTTATTAAATTCAAGTCTGTAAATGTGATAATCGCCATTTTGTTGACAGTGGCGGTCGAGGCTAAAAAACATAAAATTTGGGGATTTCGAACATCCACACTCCACCACAGGGGCAGTGAATAATACATCATTTAATTATTTGACGAATTCATCCATTGTTCAAGTTAAATAAGTAGTGGTAATGAATTTTTTTGATATCTAATGTCGAAGTTTCGCGCCAATCGTGCGTGTTTACATTTTTACTTTTCACAAATTTCACACACACACATGTAGATATGATTTAAAATGAGACAAATATTATTGAAAATATTATGAACGACACGAAAATTCCCAAATCTTAACGTAATATTAAAACACAGGTCCATTAACACGTATTATTCATTACCACTACTCGATTTGTGTACAAAATCGCCGTCCATTATTGTTTTTTTTTATCGTAATGATGTGCGAAAGCGATTATGCTAAACGATTTTTTTTTTATTTCGATTGACTCGGGTAATTAATATGTCGAATATCGGAAATCGATACTCGGAAATTGAAATAAAATTATTTTAAGCTTTAAATACAATAAGCATTGTTTATAATAATGACTTATGCTTTTCTAATGTAATTTTAATAGTTTTTTGGACATTATATTGAAACTGAGTCAATATCTGAGGACCTTTGACCATAGTCATTTATTGAATTTCGCGCCGAATTGTTTCTATATTTGAATATTTATCTTCGGAATGCGCTGGCCGCTTAAAATTATTTTTATTTATTGTACAATTATTTATTTTTGATACTTTCTAATAGTTTGCTACAGAATGCCCAGTATACATTTTTTTAGGTAGGATTAGCAAAAGTTTGGGAATGATGATTATTAATTGTATAAATTGGGTATTCCGCAATCACTTTACATTTCAATATGTTTTGTTAGTTGTATGAGCTTGGTAGTTTTTGTTTCTATTAGTTTACTTGAGTAATAAATTGATTTTTTTTGTGGTAGGTTACCAACGAAATTTAAAAAACTGACCATGTTTATATCGGACCACGCACAGTCGGCACAGTGAAAGGTTCCGTAGTTGGGTTGAATATTTACGCATGCACAATGCACATGATTAATTTGATCAACTGCAAAAGTAAGTTTGTATTTCATAAACTCATCATTCATAAGTTCATAACGTAGGTACCCATAAATTAAAGTGTCGGCCAGAAAAGAAAAGTAGGTACTGTTTTCTTATGGGGAATAACATCTTCAGCATTTCTTACTATTACAGCGAAAGTCTGAAATTAACCCCTTGGCTGCTATACGAGATTGAAAATGCCAAAAATCTTATTTTTATAACAACTGTTTTAAGCATAACATTTAAAAAATACCAACTTTAAATTGAATATAACATCCCGAACATGTTTGACTATCTATGACCAAATGTAAGTAGGTATGTACGCAGTATATTGAGAGATTTGCTAACTTTTTTTTAGTTATTATGAAAATATATTTGTGACCCTCACGACAAGCCTTTTCATTTGATATATCACACAGCACCTACAGTAAGCAAAGCTTTTTAAAATTTTCTATGTGACCCCAAAAAGTGAACCCATATTCAAAATTTACTTATTTATGTCACACGTCCGTGTTTGAGTCACAGAAATTTATTTGTGTACCTACCTACCAAATTTCAACTTAATCGGTTCAGTAGATTCGAAACAAATCGGTCATGACAGACCTACAGACAGACACACGAGTGATCTTATAAGGGTTCCGTTGTTTCATTCGGACATAGGGAACCATAAAACGTTACACCCTTATGCACACTGTATTTGTATGTACTTATATAATGAAATTATTTATTATATTTAGAAAAATAATTAATTCTTGAAAAATATACCAAAGAGTTTTTATTCAGTTTCTACATTTTTTTTAATACCGATTATCGATTAGGCTTTATGACATTTTTGAATCGGAATAAGAAAATTGGATGGATGGTCGGCACTAAGAACTGTCACGTCGCAACACAATTTTTAATAATTTTTATCAAGATTTGATCATGTTTTTTTTGTAGTTTATGTATGAAAAATGGTAAAAGTAATAATGCAGAGTGAATGACAATATCTTTATTTTTCCCTTTGGCATATTTTCATCAAGAGATTAGGTGGTTTATGTACATATTTTCAGCGATTTTAAGGTGCCTACCTTTTGTATAGGTGTAGTAATATCTATTTTATACAACTTTCGCAGTAGAATGACGCGGTTTGACCGACCTCAGCATATAGTTAAAGATGTTTGCCATAAGGTTATTGTACAAAATAAGCGCGGTAACACATTTTTGTTAATAAATTCGAATGCTGAAAGTTGATGTAAATTCCGGAAAATCATGACGTAATTCGCAACATCCCGTCGAGTCAGCTGATGTGTCACTTGTCAAAATCTTGTCGAGCAGAGAGGTTAAAAGAGTGTCCTTAGAGTTTCCTGCCCGTTCTTCTCTAGCTCTACAGAGATCAACGTTTTGGATTTGGCAACTAGTTTTATCTTTCTAACTGACCGACTTTTTGATAGTTCAAAACTGCCTGTAAAAGGTTTAATTGAAATACTTAAATGGTTCGAGTTTGAGGGACAGACTGGATACGAAAGGCGGAGGACAGGGTGTTGTTGTGGCGCAGTCTGTATGTCCAGCAGTGGACTGCGCTAGGCTTAGTTGCTTGATTGACTATAGTCTTTTATAAGTCTTGTTTGCAGAACTCTGGGCTTCTGACTACCCGTAGCGACCGTACAATTTAAACGAACTGTAAAATAAAATAACCGACTTCAAAAGAAAACACTACAAAGTGATAAATAACTTTAATTTCGGAAGTCGGTGTCGTTGGTTCCGCATTTCCGTTTTTTGACACCGACTTCCGAGATTAAAGTTATTTATCACTTTGTAGTGTTTTCTTTTCAAGTCGGTTATTTTTTTTTTTGTAAAAAAGTTTTTATTTTTCACTTTTTAGTTGTACATACCTACCCCAAAAATTCAATTAACACTAGTGAATTGAAGACACCGACTAGAAGAATCATAAAAATTCGCAAAGAAATGCCGGAGATGCAGTACATTATTTTATGCATATAATTTCGTACATAAAAAAAAATTACAAAATATATTTTATACTAAAACCTTCCTGAAAGTATGTAGATCACATTAATGAAAGAATTATCAAAATTGGTTTATTTTTTGGGAAAATCGCGGACATACAAACATACATACATACTTACATACATACTGGTCGAATACAGAACCTTCTTTTTTGAAGTCGGTTAAAAAAGGGAAGAGCAGTTATTTGAGATTATTTTCCTAGTTTCCTCTGACAAAAATATAGTTTTCTATAAAGGATTTTTTTCGCGAAAGTGACAATCGAAAGTTTAGCGAAGCGAGAATTTCGCAAAACCGATCCAAAAAAAGCTATTCCATTGTATGACTGTATTCTGGCTTTCATACCGGAACTGACATATAATAAATCAAAATAGTTCCCATTGTTATTTACAACGGGAACTATTTTTTGATTGAAATTTCAATAAATTCAAGCCAAATTAATGTATTTACCTGAAACAGTGTATTTATTATAATACTAATACAAATGGTACTCAGGAAATCAGGAACGGGTGCAGATTAACACCATTTCATTGTGTGTTAATACATAGAATAATACATAATAATTATTATTATATGGAGACGAAATAATAGAAACGATTATGTATGCAGATTATTATAGGTAGCCATTTTAATGTGAGGTGACGACATAAAATAATAATAATTACATACAGACGAAATAATAGAAGCGCCAACAATTCCGGGGTTTAAAGTTTATACTCGTCCTCCATAGAAAAGGGAGGATCCTCCGACTTGACGGGTGTCTGGTGGGTAAAGATTTTTTTTTTTTTTTTATAAATGACATCTCGCAGGTCAACCTAGGAGGTGCCTAACCGAGCTTGCCTATGTTTGCCTCAACAAATTGAGGCCTCCAGCCAGGCTTCAACGAGTGATGTCGTGACGTTGTATATGCAAATCGCGCGGTAAACTCTGCTTGCGCGATGCAGTATTTTGCGTGACGTCAGTATGATGCGTAGCTCGCATGTGGCAAAGTTCCACACCTATATAGATGGGTGAGACGGGCCGAAGATCGGAGCTCGGTGGAGGTCGACGTGGCAACGCTTAGGGGAGGCCTGTGTCCAGCTGTGAACGTCTTTCGGCTGAATTGATTTTTATTTATTTCAGGCGACGACGCAGGCCCATACATAAATACCTTAACCTAAACATATATATTTTTATTATTATAAAGATGACGTTGATGATAACGATACTCGAGAGAAGAGAAATAATCGGGATATATCTCGACTAAGTTCTAACATAATCGGAGCCCAGAATGTCTAAACACCAGCCAAGTTCGAGTTGGACGTGCACACGAAGGGTTCCGTACCACAAGGCAAGGAACGCTGAAAAAAACGCGTTTCTGGTATGGAGTTTCCCTTTAATTTTAAACTTTATTTTACTATTATAGAGGCAATAGAAATACACACTGTGAAAATTTCAACTGTCTACCTATTATGGTTCATGAGATACAGCCCACTGACAGACAGATGGACGGACGGACGAACAGAGGAGGTTTAGTAATAGGGTACCGTTGGCACCCTTTGAGTATGAAACCCTAAAAAGCTGGTTTACTTGAACTCAAAGACTTTTTGCTCCCAAGTCCAATACTTTAAGTATTTTAAGCCACTCTATACACGCACAGTTACACAGCAAGCGGAACCCACCATCCACAGATAACCAAGTAATATTTACGGAGAAATTCGCGGCCGAACGAGCGCCATATTTATTAGAGAACCACTTCCGGTTCCGGTGGCGGCCATGATTTAAACACACATTTCCGGTGTATCACTTGACTGTTTTCCGTTGGATAGGAGTAATATTACATCAATTTATTTGTTCATCTGATTTGAGGATGGGGAAGGAAGTGCGAGGGTAAGCTATTAGTGACGAGGATGGGAAAATGATGGGTCTGTACATAATAAAGAGTATTCTATTCTATTCTGTTGGGACTTCTTTTTACCCGAATCTGTGACAGCAAAGACAGGTTATGTTTTTCAAGCGTATAGTTGTATTTGGAATTCTTTATTACGTGTTTGCAATTCTTTAATAGGTACATGGGGTGTACATCGACTCATCTACATATGTCATGCAATGGTTATAGTCTAAGGAGGTTTATACAATCAAAATGGCGGATTTTAAACTTCAATAAGTAGGTATAACTGCCAACAACAGACTGTTTGAAAATTAGATAACCTTGTTTTCAACTTTTTAATAGCAGTTGGAGTATTTAACATGCGGCTTCCTTCAAAATAAAAATATTCTATTTCACATACTACATTATAAGTGCCCACTTATGAAACGTCAGAAGCTAGGTGCACGGTTCCAATTGGTCGTTTTCTATGTAGAAGAGCCGGTAAGAAACTCCACGATTACTCTTTTAAAAATAATTGGCTTTTACAATGTTTTCAAATTACAGTGTCAATAGGCATGGGTGGAAAGTGTGTAAGTCTGCCAACAAGTACCAGGTACAGACGCCAGCACATCAAGCTACTACAATCTGTCAAATTTATTTAATAGATTTTCAACTTTATCGCTGAAGCATAAGGTTAAAAGTTGATTGGGAAAATTTGACTGTTTCGGGTAGCTTGAAGTGCTGGCGTCTGTACGGTACTTAATAAAATAGAAAACCATCTACAAATCTACAGTTTAAAAGACCTAGAACAACGCCTTTAGAAGCTCATCATCATCTGCCTAGCATTTTCTCAACTATGTTGGTGTTAGCATGTAAGTAGTAGTATTATACATGGAGTGACTGCCTATCTGACCTCCACAACCCAGTCACTAGGTAATACGATACCCCTTGGTAAGACTGGTTGCCAGACTTTCGGGCTTCTGACCCGTAACGCCTGTCAAATATCCACGAAGGACAGCCGGGACCAACGGCTTAACGTGCTTTCCGAGGCACGGAGGGGTCTTGGTATGTAAAGATGGTCACCCATTCACGGGCCAACCGTGGCAAGTGTAGCTTAACGTGATCGATCGACCCGTGTGGCTGTTATTATTCAGCTACAAGCTCGTCTTTAGCCACAAACCCGCCTTTAGAAGCTATGGAGTAAAACCTGCTACATAGTCAGATCGTTTATTCGAGTTTCTCAGACTCAAAGCTCCACCTAACCGGAGGGCATCCTACCCTCTCTCCGTTTGCCTGCACCTTCCTTGCACAAAAGCAACTTAGCTACAAAAACCAGGATAAAATATATTTTTTGTAACATTTGCATCTTTTCCGCAAAAAAAGAAATAAAACAACGAGCATTCGTATAGAAATAGCCCGGGGGAATAAAAACGGCTTGTAGCGAGGCGAGCCCGGGTAAACGCTATTTATTAAAGTTTATTTTGATGTTGAGCGATGTTAGACATTTTGCATGTGGCTTGACTAGAAATGTTTTGTGGAGAAATACGAGTTTGTTGTACGTAATGTAACAGAATATGACCTGATTATATGTATTTTTTTATTTTTTTTATTGCTAAACGGGCGCGCTCTTGACCCCGATCACGCCTGATGGAAAGCGATAGATGAGGTCTATGGTGGAACGAGCGTGCCCAGAAGATGCCTGTTCACTCTTGATTTGAAGGCAGACGGGTTAAATGTGGGAGTGAACACAGGCCGACAGAGAGTTCCACACTTTGGCTGTGCGCATAATAAAAGTGGAGGAGAAGCGCTGAGTACGACTCGTCGGGATATCAACCAGTTATCAAATATAATACAGTTCTAATTCGGATTTGTTTATATGCCAACAATGCAGGTACAGGTATAAGATGGTACATCACTAAATGTTTCCGCAACATTCTACCTTACGGCATGCAAAGTCGTAAAAACTGAAAAAAAATAATACAATTTTCATATAAATCATGCAGTATTAAAAACTAACGATACAATTTTCATCTAAATTAACAATTAATAATTAAGTCATTCTGATATAAATTATAAATTCTCGTACTTGTCATTTAATTTTTTAAATTGTTATAATTATATTTTTATCATTTAAAAAGTAACTGAATTATAATTATTTGGTAATATTAATTGCAAGTCACATAAGAACTAATAACTCTATGTCCGAAGAAAAAAGAAAGATAAAGGATTTTGTTTGGACTCAGACAGCAAGATTTCAATTCACTATTCATCATCAGCCTACAGTAGCCCATTGCTGGACCTAAGCCTCTCGGATTGTACGTCATCCAGCTCGATTCGCGGCAACTCTAATCCAGTTGTTACCAGCCAACCTTTTTTTTTTTTTTTGTTGCGCGATGGAAATCCTCATGGACTTCCTCCGTCGTGGGGGGGACAGAGGGGCATGCTGGACTCTTACCGGCTACAACCACCGCGGTGTTCCACCTCTACCTATGGCCGGGGGAAAATCGTCGCTCCATACTCGCGTCGACGCGTCGTCGTCGCTATCTTACGTTTGCCGATTCGGGGTCTCCACTCAAGAACATGTCTACCCCAACGGTCATCGATTCTACGGCAAATATGATTGCCGCTTCAGCTTGCTTATTCTGTGAGCTTTTAATTTTTTCAGAGAGACTCCAAGCATAGCTCGCTGAGCGACCTTGAACTTACGATCCAGCCTTACCGTGAGATATAACAGGCAGGACGCACTGATTGAAGACTTTAGTCTTTAGACTCTGCGGAAATCACGACGAGGAGACTCTACGAAGCTTCACAAACGCTGCCCAGCTGAATTCTTCTGTTAGCCGCCCTCTCAAAGTTGTTCTTACCAAACTGTAGAGTTTGCCTGAGGTAAACGTATTCTCGAACAACTTCGAGAGCACCGCCATTGACAGCGATCGGTTACGGAGTAAAGTGTCCGTCGAACACAACCTGGGTTTTGACCAAGTTCATCCGGAGACCAATGCGTACATAACAAGACGACAAAAACTAAATAGTTTGGAAGCACTATCACGATACCTTTCTCAATCGCAAATTAGCGTGTGTTCTTGTTGGGTATGAGTGGCGGTCTGTCGATGTCGGTGTGCCTAATTAGAGGTTCAAGAAATATTTCAGCCTTTATTACTGGGATGGGCAACTTATTGCGTATGTTTATTGTCCTATAATCACTAAGGTTCAGAAAGAAGCGACGGAACGACGGTGCGACGCGATTTTGGTAGAACAAATTCGATGAAGTTTTCATAGAATTTGTTTTACTAGTCACGTCGTGCCTGTCTGCGGGAGCCTTTACCATCAGGTTTACTTCCATTTAATAGTTTCAACTGAATCAGTACCTACCAAAGATGTTTTTATCTATTGTCTTTTATCGTTTCCACTGCTGGGACACAGGCCTCCTCTCTGTGAGAGTGATGAGCCGTAATCCACCTCTCAAAGTGCAATGCCGATACAATCTACGTAAGCAAACTAATTTGATATACAGGGTTATTAGGAAAACACCAACAACCTCTTAAAAGGTCATTGTACTCATCAATATGAACAACTTTTACCCTACATTTATGTTCTTATAACTCGTCAAAATGTGGGAACAGGCTGATTTTTTTTTTCGCAATTTCAGGTTTGGTCCCATAGTAAAAGTCGTTCATAATGATGAGTACAATGAACTCGTAAGAGGTTGTTGGTGTTTTTAATAACCCTGTATATATCAAATTATGTGCTGTCTATACTATATTTCACTTGCCAGATAAAGACAGCTACACTTTTAGCTTACCTCAGTCGGAACCCTGCATTCCACCATTTTTTATTCCCCCACCAACTCTGAACATAGAAACACGACAAGACAGAGTATTCCCATTTCTAACAGGACTTTAATACACGACCACTTGTCAGCTTATACTTGCAAATGTTCTTTGCAAGTCACCAGAACTTGCACTCTTGCACCAAGTAGTAAAGTTAGGAAGGCAGTGGCCACCTTTATTAAAGTTGGACCGTAAAAAACTAGGTTAGAGGATTATTTAAAGTAGACTAGTGGTAGGGGGGGGGGGGGCTCAGTTAAAATATTAATATCTTTCTGGAAGTTTCTTTTCAGTTTTCTAGATTAGCTCAAACATATTCTAGGGTCAAAATCAATCTGCCTATCCTTTGCCCAAGTATGCTGAGGTCGGCTTCGGGATGCAGCTGAATACCAGTATTTTACATAGAGCGACTGTCTACCTAATCTCCACAACCATAACTACGTAAATGTCTATTAACTGCTCTCAAATTACGATTTTTATATTTATTTTCTTTTTACATCCTTCTTTGACATAATCTTTTTATTATTTAACATTATAAATATACAGACAATTTTTTTTTTTTTTGAGTGAGGTCCGTGGCTAAATAATAACAGCCGCACAGGGCGATCGATCAGGTTAAGCTACGCTTGCCGCGGTTGGTCTGTGGATGGGTGACCATCTTTACATACTGAGACCCCTCCGTGCCTCGGAAAGCACGTTAAGCCGTTGGTCCCGGCTGTCATTCGTGGATCTTTGACAGTCGTTACGGGTAGTCAGAAGCCCGAAAGTCTGACAACCAGTCTTACCAAGGGGTATCGTATTACCCAGTAACTGGGTTGTGGAGGTCAGATAGGACTGCCTATAGCTATAGCGACTGCGCTCCATGTGAAATACTGGTATTCAGCTGCATCCGGTTAGACTGGAAGCCGACCCCAACATAGTTGGGAAAAGGCTAGGCAGATGATGATACAGACAATTTTTTATAATTTTTCACCTCTTTATTGATGGTTGTAATGGCAACCATATCACTTGGTTTTAGTAGATTTTTATATTTTATTTAAGTATGCTGTTGATAGATTCTTATTTTGTAAATGTGAGGACTTTGTAGGCCTTGTAGACTTTAGATCTGTAGACCATTTTATATTTTATCAAGTACCTGGTACTTGTTGACAGGCCTACGCTGTCCTCCCATACCTACTGTAATTTAAAAACATTGTAAAATCCAATTATTTTTTAAAAGAGAAACCGTGGAGTTTCTTGCTGGTTCTTCTCCATAGGAAAAGACAAATTGGAACCGTGCACCTAGCTTCTGACGTTTCATAAGTGCCCATGTAGGTTTATGTGAAATAAAATATTTTGATTTGATTTGAACCCAGTCGATATCCGTCGGGTAACACGATACCCTTTGGTAAGACTCGGTCTCTCTCCCTTCTTTTCCTTTACTCCTAAGGGTGGTAGCCTGATGTTGAATAACCTATAACCTTCCTTTTGAATTGGGTGTTCCAAAAATTATTTTCTAAATCCAATTGGTAGTTCCAGAGATGAGTGCGTTCAAACATCCAAACTACAGGTTTATTAATAGAATACATATAAATATAAAATTAATAAGATAAAGTCCTCCAGACAGCATATCGGCCACGGCGGCCAATCTCAACGAAGAATAGCCTTCAGCGCGGGAGATATTATAGTGCATATGTGTGCGCGCAGACACGAGTGCATTCCCTCTTCCCTCACTCTCATAGTCCGATGTGACGGCAATCTGAGACGGCCGGAGAGAGATTAGGCGAAGGACCACGAGGCACGGGCACGGGGGTATCGCACCGCCAACTTCCAAACTCCGGGCTGTTACTAAGAAATTCCTAATGGAAAAACTCGATATAAATAAAGATAGATAACATGTAACATAAGAATTGGCAGGAATAAGATTTACCAAAATAAAAATAAACAAATTAACAAGAAAAATGTTTATTTAATTTATATGAACAAAGACTAGGTGCAGACGGCCAGCACATCAAGCTACTACAATATGTAATTTTTTTTAATAGATTCTCAACTTTATCGCTAAAGCATAAGGTTCAAAGTTGATTGGGAAAATTTTACAGTTTCCGGTGGCTTGATGTGCTGGCGTCTGTACATTCACAAAACTTAGGTACAGACGCCAGCACATCAACCTACACCTAACTGTCAAATGTTCCCAATTAACATTGAACCTTATGCTTTAGCGATAAAGTTGAAAATCTATTACAGAAATCTGACAGATTGTAGTAGGTTGATGTGCTGGCGTCTGTACATTAGATTAACTTAAACGGGCATTCTGGACCAAATAAAAACTGAAGCTATGCTCAAAATTCTATAAGAAATAGAAAATTATTTTTAAATAAAATTATGTAGTAGTTCCATGTTTCCCCCTACCTTTTTTAATTTTATTTTTTGTGTTTATGTTCTCTTTTGCGTCGTGTTCACCGCAAATAAACGTATTTTCATTCTTTAGTTTACACAATAAAAAATCTGAAATAAAATGTTAGTAGGTAATTCTATTTTATATAAGTGTTCACAATCTCAGATAATTTACGTAACATCGCCACATAATCAGTTAACTACTTTAGTGAAACGTATTCTAAGTTAATTTTTAAGTGACCATTAAAATTTGTAACAAAAAGGTCCTAAAAGTTTTTGGTTGCAATGGAATTTTAACTTTGTTATAAGGCTCAAATCACACCGAGATGGCAGCGAAGCCGCGAGCAGTTTCAGCGTCATATTATAATTTTAAACTTTATCTTCATTATGATAATACATAGTATCGCTTGAGAAACTTGAAAAAGTTGCGCGGCCGCCCGCGAAGCCACGAGCACTCCGACGTCTCAAGTTTCTCAAGCGATACTATGTATTATAGTAATGAAGATAAAGTTTACAATTATATGGCACTGAAACTGCTCGCCGCTTCGCTGCCATCTCGGTGTGATTTGAGACTAAGGATGACATCAGTTTGTTGTTTCATAACTTGAAAATTATCTCAAATTATTAATTAAAATATAATTTGTTTGTAAGGTGTGTTTATATTATTTATTTTCTAAGTATATATTGACTAGCTGTTGCCCGCGACTTCGTCTACGATCCAGGATGAAAAGTAGCATATGTCCTTACTCAAGTTATGGACTATCTGTGTGCCAAATTACATTCAAATCCGTTCAGCTGTTTTAGCGTGAAAGCGTAACAAACAAACAAACTTACTTTCGCATCGATACAAATAAATAAAATAGGAGAGTCTGTTTGTATTATTAAGATAACCGCTTTTTACTAAATGCATATGGATGTATACATGGTATATATACCAAAATAACATTTTTTACAATTTTTGTCTGTCTATCTGTCTGTTTGTTGCGGCTAATCTCTGAAACGGCCGCACCGATTTTGTCGGGACTTTCACTGGCAGATAGCTGATGTAATAATGAGTAACTTAGGCTACTTTTATTTTAGAAAAAAATAACTTTTAGTTAGGATAGGATTTCACGCGGACGAAGTCGCGGGCAGCAACTAGTTTATAATATTATAGTTATTTTATGCAGGAACCCCTTAAAAGAAATGAAGTCCTCCTCCAAACCCATTTAGCCATAACAAAAACAAAAGAAGACCGTTATAGTCTTTAATCCTAACTTAAAATAATAATATCACTTTAAAACCTTTAAACACACACATACTTCGCAACGTTAAAACGTTCTCAGACTTATAAATGGCTACCTATTCGAGGAATAAACTAGAAAAATAGAAAAGTTCACAGTGGCCCACTAAATGAATAGGTTCATAAATTTCAAAAAGGCTATTTTACTCCCTGGCTTGTAGCTCCATTGGCCATTAAAACTGGCAACTTACAAAATAAAACAATTGGTATAAATGATGCGTTAGTGGGGCGATAGAAAAGGAATCGTGGACGAAAAGCCATTGGTTTAATACAGGGTGGCAGAGATAACGACGCACAAACTGTTACTATGAATCCAGCAAATGATTCTAGACCGCCTAGCGTATAAAAATTTAGTGGGTTTAAAAAAAATCTGCTGTTTCATAGGAAAGTGGAATACCTACGCGGTCAACATAGAGATAAAAAGAGTTATATTGCCAAATATAAGGATTATAATTCTGTACAGCCATAATTATATTAGTTACGGCCGCGATTTATATTTTAATCAACAAACAACCTGACACTGACTTGCAAATTGCAAAAAACGTAAGCAAAGTTGAATTTCGGGGGCTAGCTTATCCCCATCCCCGTTTGGCTCTCGCCTATTTCCTCCTCCAATATTGGACCAATTTAAAAGATATTTCATAAACTGAATAACAATGATATATACTGTGTCCCTATATTTTTATTTTTTCATTAATAGTTGTCAAATTTGTAGGTACACTAGGCTTCTGTTGACAGCGGTTTAAATCGGCATTTTTTTAGGGTTCTAGGGCTTATAAAAATTATGTATCATCAAAAAGGAATACATAGTGACATACAAGTAGTTAATATTTATTATTCTGTAAAAAAAATTATTGCTTTATGTTCATTGACCAGAAAGAAAACAGGCGAGAGCGTTTTCATGGAGAAACGACCACCCGCATTTCCTCTTAAGAATTGATCCCGTAGTGAAATGTGTGTGATTCTTTAGTACTGTATTTAGTAAAAGATGGTCCAAGTATTTTGTTTGTACCTCATAACAGTTACAACATTATCCATACAAATCCTCATCATCGTTATTACTCGCTTCACTTTTAATTTCATATGTTTCTTCAGGCAAAAGCAGCCTTCTCTTTCTATTACCCCGCCCAGATATCTTATTTCTTTTTTCATCCCTACTTCTCTTCAAAAACGGTTGCAAAACTGACAGTATTTTAATTTCAGCATCAATCCGTTCATTTATTGGTATCATGTTTAGCATTGGAACTAATGATAACGCGAAATGTGTACTATCGGGATCTGCATTTGAAGTAGTGTCTGGATTTGATGAGGGCCCAGTATTGTCAGGATTTGGTAACGTTTTGTTATTGTCAGTGTTCGATGGCGATTTGGTTTTGTCAAAATTTGTTGGGGATTTAGTTTTGTTTGTCTCTGCTGTAGATTTAGGTTCTGGGATAGTTATTTCTTCAATATTTGTGTCTACTGTTACAGTAGTATTGTCACCTTCATTGTCTTCTGGGAGATCAATGTCGTTTGAGGCTGTAGCGTCTTCTTCTGCATTGTCAAATTCAGTTTTTAGGAATAACAGATCATTGTAGTACAAGTATGGACGTCTTTTGTAGGAGACTCCGAAGATCCATTTTGGTTCCTTTTGCCGTTTTACTTCTCTGGTGAAGCAAGCTCGAAGGTTTTTCCATCGTTTTAGTACTAGGTCCACTGAAAAAGAGAAAATATGGTTTAGTTTACGCATTTCAAATGTTTTACAATTTTCGTCTCATTAAAAATCGGCCAAGTAGCACATGGCACGAAACGCCGAGAAAAACACGTTTCTTGTCAAGTCTCCCCCTTTAATTTTTACTAACTTTATTTTATTTTTTATTGTGTGTTGTTATAGCGGCAATAGAAATACACATTCTGTGAAACTTTCAACTGTCTACCTATTACGATTCGTGAGATACAGCCTGCTGACAGACAGACGGATGGACGGACGGGCGGACAGCAGAGGCTTAGTAATAGGGTCCCGTTTGGAACACCAGTACAGTACACGCAGACGAAGTCACGGGGTATAGCTAGTACTAAATAAATTATTCGTGACAATCATAATTATTTAAACAAATTAAGAATTCATGACAACAGTGAAAATCGTTTTTTTTTTCTCTTTATGAACTTGATTTGCACGCGGTTCATTTGACCTAGATGAACGCTGACAGTCGACCTTATTTCTAGAGTCATAAGGGTGAAAAGTAGCCGCGGCACAGCACTGACACGACGGGCAGCGAGCCTCTTCGTACGCGCCTCTTTAAAAAAATAAAAATCCCTTAGTTAAGGCTCGAAAAAAACCCACTTTTGTCAATTTCTTATCTAATTTATTAGAAAGTTTGAAATAATTTAAACATTATGTCTGTATGATTATAAAAGTACAGTTTTTGTGACGCCAAACCATTCGTATCAGTCACATCATCATCTGCCTAGCCTTTTCCCAACAATGTTGGGGTCGGCTTCCAGTCTAACCAGATTCGTATCAGTCACAGCAACTATTAATACGTTGTGATGAAACACTTTTGCGCTCTCGAAAATATAGTTTAGCAGTGTCCCGCGGTTTCACCCGCATAAGTCTCGATCCCGTGGGAGTATCGGGATGAAAAAGTATTCTATGTCCTTTCCCGGGACTCAAACTATCTCTAGGTATATCAAATTTCATCTAAATTGGTTCAACGGTTTAAGCATGAAGATGTAACAGACAGACAGACAGTCTTGATTTACTAAATGAAGATATTGTATTAATCATAAAATAAAATTTTGATATTATTCCAAGGATAACAGACATGACAGATTTTCCATGAATGCTTAACTTATTTGAGTAAATCCTTTTAGCTAGGTAAGTACATGAAAAACAAAGAACTTTAGTTTTCAAATCACAAAATATACATAATTTTGTTTACATTATTTTTCCCTTTCTCACAAATATTAACAAAATTTATCAACATCAGTGAATTTCGTGGCCGGCCTCTTAACAGATTGATAATATCAAAGGTTTGTTGTTATAAGTACCTAGTTCCTATAATATTCCTATATCAGCCTATAATAATATTGGGAACATTGCCGGGACCAATGATATATAAACTAGTCATTGGCCGGGACACGGGCTTTTCGGTGAGAGGGAGTGGGCCGTAATCCACCACGCGGGCCCAGTGCGGATATAAGTAATTCCTACCTTTTAAATACCGTCTTTATTTCTAGATATCCTTTATGAAGCTTATATACCGGAAACGATACGGATATCCGTATCGTTTCCGGTATATACCTAAACGGCACTTATTTATAGGTACCTATAATTTACACTATTTTCGCATTATTCACTCAGCTTTAAACACAGTTTAAATCGAATAAACTTTTCAATCAAAACAATGTCACACTGTAAGTCACAGCTCTTTGACATCTGTCACTTTACTAAAAATAACCTTTTAAACAAAATAATAATAAACAAACCTTTGTCAGCCTTTTCTTCGTCATTATATTTCGGCCAAACCTCTGCAAACAATGATTTCGTAATGTCTTCCCATGCAACTTTTTTATAGCTCACATCACCATATCTCAAATGGTCTCTTGCATACAAACATGGTCGCGCTTTCACTGCTTGTATTAATAACATTGTATCGAGGAAAGCATCGGGATGATCTGACGACATTGCTTATCACCATAGGTACACTACGTATAAATTACACTAATAAATTATCCAATTATTATTTAAAGTGTTATTATAACCCGTATGTGACGTTTAGTAAACACGCGGTAACCACAGAACACTATTACTCCTAGGCGGTGACTAAAGCGACAATCGTTCGATCGCTCACCGCATAGTTGCCGGTTCGCAAGATGGCGGCGGAAATCATGCCTTCTCGCTTGCACATTGAATAAAGGATAGTGAGCGAGTGAGAGAACGTGATTGGCGCCGCGATTTTCAATTTTGTTTCTATAGATTCAAAGCGACTAACAGTCACGCTGTTGCACAGCTGAATTATCAAATGTATTGAGATTGATTTATGTGCGTTTTTCCTTTGGCACCGTTAGATCAATTGATGAACTCGGCAATCGGGAGAAACTAAAATGTATATCTAAATGAATTGCTGTGTCGGCTGTTATATTTTTATAATAGGTACCTAATCTTAGTTAGAATTAAGAAATAACTAGTTAATTCTGTTTATTGGGAAATTGCTCTTCGTGTTATTTAGTCGTAGAAATGCTGGTCCGAAGTGACCATAGTCCTATTTGTATGAGGGGTTGCACACTAGATCCAAACTATCCGTCCGAGTTTAGAACATTCCCAATTCGGATTGAAGTCGGATCTTTAATTCGGATTCGGATCGGATGTAGTGCGAAACCACTCTAAGGGCTCATGCATTCATATTATTTTCATAGGGGAACCATTTCTTTTTATATTTAGTTTGACCCTGTGGCTTGACCTCATTATAAGTCCGTGTGAATATAGAATAGAATAGAATAGATAGGGTTTTCTCATTTTTTTTTTAATATGATCTCTCGAAGTCCTTAAAAACCCCATGCATTCCTCATATATATTTTTTTTATTTAATGGTCTACTACGGTATTTACTCAATGAGAAAAGACATTTTCATGATAATTTTTTGTCATGGTAACTTACCTAATAGCATTGTATTCTTTTTGTTGCTGCACCGAGATAATATCGCTCAGCTGTCATCTTATATCATAATCCACAATAATTTATTTTAGTAAGCAAAAAATATTCAAACGCCTAACAAAAACTTGCTGGCAACAAGTTGCACGACAAGATAATATTGCAATATAAAAAAGATCGTTAGTTAGACGAATGAATTATTCATATACTTTTTAGATAATTATTATGTACGGTCACCAAAGGAGATAAGTAACCAGGGTCGTCGGTCGGATATAGTTGAGTTTAAAACCGTACGGCTCTGCCTACCTCTTTGGAGATAACATGCGTGATGTATATTAACAATAATTATGCATCTATTTCTTAGTCACGTTCCGTGACCATGGTTGATGGAAATGGATTAGAATTCTTGCCACCGCGCTATAAAGGGAATAAAGAGGGATAGAAGCTATTTTTAATCTAAATGCTAAAACCATGCTGCCTTTGAATTGCTAAGGGTAGCCTCGAGTTGTGGGGGATGATGTGGTTCTAAATAGGTGGCATTTTTTAAAAAGTAACAGCGTTTGCTGATTTGAAATTGTGTCGGCGAGTTTGGTCCGGTCGGGGTTCCGTACCTTTTTTTTCCCTTATTAAAATTTGTCGCTAGAATATGCGTTGCACAGTTTGCATAGTAGACCTTTCCATAATAATATGGAAGTAGCTATCACAAGTACAATTAGCTTACGAATCTACAGGGTTAGCTTTCAAAGACCCGCCAAGTTTAAGGGTGTGCTACAAACCATCAAACTGAACAATTTTATCCATGGGACCAACATCGTAATCATCGTAATTCAAGGGAAGAATTGGCCAGTCAAATAAGGTGTTGGGTGTGACTGATCAGGTTGCACCGAGCGCTCGGTTTAGTTGAGTAACTGGCGGAAGAAACTGCGCTACACGAGGAGTTAGTTAGGAGAGGACACTTAGAGACATTAAAATTACTGCGTGAAAAGTTAATTGTGATTTATGTTATCATTTGTGGGCAAAATAAACCCGAAAATCTGTTCTTAACAAAAAAAAATTATAAAGAAATATTTCCTGAAGTATTTGTTTTACAGTATATGTTATTGCAAGTTTCTTACTTAGTTATGCACAAAAATGTACTATACAAGATTCACGTCGGATCACTTGTTCTAGAAATTTATGGGTTTGTTTATAAACGCTATAAAACATACTTTATAATAATGTATTTTTTTATCTCGCACAGTAACTACAAAAACACATTTAAAACACTTGTTCCTCTCAACCAAAGCACCTGCCATCTAATCTCTTCACCACCCTTGGTTGACTGGTAGAGAATGCCTAAGGCATTAAGTCCGCCTTTGTACCTTTTTGTGCGAAAAGTTTAAATAAATAAATAAAACAATAGGTTTTACATTCACACTAAGGAACCCTAAAATAGACTAGTTTTCCAGTGCTTTAGTGCTCAATAGGAGCCTTTAAAGAGCTAAATGGATCTCTTCGGGCGCAGATGTGGGAACCAAACGAGTTTTTTTAACCGACTGCTCGCGTTTGAGGTCAACGAAGAAAAAGTAATGAGTTTGTGTGGAAAAGAACAGTGTGTTATCGGGCGTGGGTTCGAACTCAGGCAGGCGCTTTGTGTAAATAATTTCATAACCACTGCTCTCAAAATGGTGAAGGAAAACATCGTGAGCATACCGGCAAATTCGAGAGCCAAAAATTTTAAAACATGACATCAACCAACCCGCTCACAACAGAATCATCAATACAACTCCTTGAGTTATAATTGGCCTCAAATGTCAAGATTTCATGACCTAAGTAGTTGTTCCATAGGGTAATATGAACTTAGACAGATGATGATGATTATAATTCTGTAAAGCTATATTTGTTACAGCCTCGAATTATATTTAGATCATCACACAACTTGACACTGACCTGCAAATTGCAAAAAAACGCAAGAAAATTTGAACTTCGGGTGTACCTTAACGTTTTCGCCATAAATCTCCAGGCCGTCTCAACATTATAATAATAATAATCTCCTGGCCGATTTCGGTCACAGTGGCCAATCTCAACGACATTTAGCCAGGTTCGCAGGAGATATTCAAGTGTGTGCGCAAACACAGGTGCACTCTCTGTTCCTTTACTCTCACAGTCCGATGGGACGACAATTCGACACGACCGGGAAGAGATCAGGCGCAGGACCAACGGCTTTACGTGCTTTCCGAGGCACGGGGGTATCACACCACCAACTTCCAAACTCCGGGCTGCTACTGAGAAAGTCCTAATGGAAAAACCTAATAACACATTGCCTGACCTGGGAATCAAACCCAGGACCCCATCTAGGTACAGCAGTCGCGCTTGCGACCACGAGACCAACGGGCAGTCAACATTACAAACCCAATACAAACATACTATCTTATTTAAATTCCATTTGCTCTCTAACTATTAGATGTAATTCACACAATGCCGCGCTAATTGCTCCACGATAGCCTCGAGGCACTAGTTTGACCTATATCTAGTAATCTAGTATTTATTGTCAGACAAGCTGTGGCATGCATGAATGTTAATGTGAATTTGATTAACTTAGGGACTTACGTCTTAGTTTGAAGCTCACTCAGCGAGCACGAACATCAAGCAATGGATATAGGGTTATAGGCACTGTTATCTGTTCACAATCTGCTAGATATTGTATAATATGTAGTCATAATCATCATGATGACTACATTATACAATATCTAGAAGACAATTTTTATTCGTGGAATAAAATTGACGTCTGACAGTTTTTGTATGGAAGAACTGTCCAAATATTCAAAAGTATTCCTCGGATAAAATTATTTGGCGTTAGAAAAATCAGCCCTTTATTGTTGCTTATATTATTTGGCGTAGCAATGAAAATTAACCAAATTTCCATTTTTTTTCCTAGGAATAATTTTGAATATTTGACAGTTCTTCAATGCAAAAACTGTCAGATGTCAATTTTATTCCACGAATAAAAATTGTCTGTCGATTGAAAAATCAGCCCTTAATACTGAAACTGAAAATAACTAAATCCGAGCGAACAGAAAGCCAACATTGCCACATCCATGTTTTTCTCATAATATATCTTCTTTCATTTTCATTTCAAAACTCATGCTTCTTTGCAACTAAAAGCGCAATAAGCTATTTTCTGGGTCAACAGTTACGTGTAATATGCAGCAATAGGAAGTGAACAAAAAATATTCTGAACGATCACTTTTTTATTTGACACAAATGATGAATTTCACCAATAAACTGAACGCCATCACCTCTTTATTAGTGGTTGTAATGGCAATCGTATCTCTTGGTTTCAGTAGATTTTTATATTTAATTTATCCTTTTGATAGATTCTTATTTTGTAAATGTGAGGACTTTCTAAGCCTTGTAGACTTTAGATCTGTAGACCATTTTTTATTTTATCAAGTAACTGGTACTTGTTGACAAGAAGGTACTTTGAAGGTCAATGGTATAAACTGCCATTTTTTTTTCAAAATGGTGGCCACTTATGAAACCTATATAAATCGATAGTGAGCAATTGATGTAATCGATGGCAGTGGCCATGTTTGTCAAAGGACCGATAGCCAGTGGAGCAGACGAGTCCTAGAGTGGAGACCGCGTATCGGCAAGCGTAGTGAGGGATCCCCCTTGCTAGAACCCAACAGACAAACTGGATGCGGAAGGCAGGATGTTGTAGCGCAGCCTGGGAGAGACCTATATCCAGCAGGTAACTGCGGTAGATTGAGTTGATTGAGGCCGCACATCAATAGTAACAAAACCAGTATAAGCCGAGCCCGCATTTTATTGAAACTCGGCACTACTCATAGACCAGCTCAAGGTCAAAGTGTTACCACTGTCATGCGACCTACTGTACCTATGGTTCTCATAAAAAGCCTATCACCAAAAGCCGTATAACTACTAAACCATAATCCATAATTACTTTTCTTTTCCAATTTTTCCTTATCTAAAATACTAATATTATAGAGACAGATTGTTTCTATGTTTGTTTGTTACTCTTTCACGCTAAAACGGATGGATGGATTTGGATGGAATTTGGCACATGGGTAGACTATGATCTGGAGAAGAACACAGGCTTCTTTTTATCCTGGATCGCAGACGAAATCGCGGGCAATAAAGAGAAAAGATTTTTTTTTTAATACGTTTGATTGTTATACTTTCACGCTAAAACGGCTGAACGGATTTGCATGAAATTTGGCAAATGGGTAGACCATGCCTTGAAGAAGGATATAGAATACTTAGACCCTAGACTAGACTTTTTATCCCAATATTCCCATGTAATCGAAACTTATGCGGATAGAACCGTGGGGCGCAGCTAGTCTACTATAAAACCTGCAACATAAGCCTACTCATGTTCGGGGTCTAAGAGACGGACCACTGCTCCCTCTGGAGACTTTGCCAATCTTCCTCAGACCTCGTTAAGTTCCTCCGGTGTTTCCCCAACGGTATACGTATTGATTCTTAAGTTATTTCAGCATTTATATTAGATATCTTTGTTGGTTGATTTATTTTTGTGGCTTCTTGTAAATGGGGTAAGGTGTTTCTGTGTTTTGATAATGGTTTTTCTTTGGTTATTGGCAATAAATGAGATCTAAAAACCCAATACGGTGCTAGATAAAAACTACTAGTTCTTCGGCATTTAGGTTCCTTTTTAACGCCCATTAAAACTGTATCTTCTGTCTTAAAGTAACTAATTCAATTTTCCCGAAAGTACTTGACCACCCTGGGCCACGCCTAGGCGAACGGGTCAATCGATCAGGTTAAACTACGTTTGCCGCGGTTGGTCCGTAGATAGGTGATTACATAGTTGCTGTAATTGTTTGTAATAAAATAAATAAAAAAAAAAAAAAAAACCAATCAATATAATTTAATATTGTAATAAGACTTATAAACACAAACAATACAACAAAATCTCATAGCAACAGAGTTCCTATCACACGTAATCCCGCCAAAATGTTTGCAGCTCAAAGCTTTAAAAATTCAGAATGCATCAGAAGGCTAATTACTTCAGCTACTTCGGCGGGCTCTCGTAAATCAGAACGTCTTGAGTTTCACTCCATCTTATACATATACTGAGGAGATAACTAGGAGTTGTAAGATAAGTTATTTCTTCATATTTTTTTTTCGTTAAAGAGTTCGATTAACGTTCTTTAGCCAGAGGTTAAACATCAACGTGGCAATGCCGCCAGTGTCTTGGGAATATTACCAGTCGACAGTGGTGCGGAGGAAATTTCCGACCCCATATATTTGAATTGGTTAATGTGTTGTTTGTATTAATGTCGATGGTTATAAGAGTAGGGGAAGGCCAAAGAAACGATGGATGGACTGTGTGAAAAATGCTATGACTAGAAAGGGGGTCTACTGAGATGAGGAAAAATAGGAAGTATGGAAGAACAAGACATGTTGCGCCGACACCAAGTAAATTGGGATAGGGGCGGGACAATTATGATGATTTTAAATTTTCAATTTGTTAAAAGTTTTAGTTAGGTTAGGATATTCATAACATATTTTTACTAGCTGTGCCCCGCGGTTTCACCTGCATAGGTGTCGATCCGTGAGAATATCGGGATAAAAAGTATCCTATGTGTTATTCTAATGTTCAGTAGTTTTTACGTGAAAGAGTAACAAACATTCCTCCATCCTCACAAACTTTCCCGTTTATAATATTAGTAGGATGTAGGATTATAATAGTTAATTTAGTATAAGATATCCAGTGCATATATTTTCTTTTATCTTTATATTTTATCTCTATATTTTATTTTTTAACTTTCGCGTTTATAATGTTAGTAGGATGTAGGATTATAATAGTTAATTTAGTATAAGATATCCAGTGCATATATTTTATCCTCTTTAATAAAAACTAACGTTCCTTTTACTTACCTGACTTCGGAAAAACGAAGGATAATGAGTTGAATGTGTAGGTATGAATGATGTTCGATCGTAGCTCAAAAACTGGAAGGTAAACGGTAAGTCATCATCATATTTTAACCGACTTCAAAAAAGGAGAAGGTTCTATATTCGTCAGTATGTATTTTTTTAATGTATGTTCATCGATATTTTCATCAATTGTAGGCCGATTTTGAAAATTATTTTTTCCATTTGGTAGAGGAAGCTTTCGGTGTGGTTCCATATAAATTGTATTTATTGCTTGGGTAATTTTTTATTTAGGTTCAATAATAGGTATTTAAGACATTTTATAGAACCAAGGACGCCGACTTCCTAAATTAAAGTTATCTTTCACTTTGTAGTGTTATTTTTGTAAAAACAAGATATGAATGTTCTGTGATATAAAGTAAAGAAAGAAAGAAAGAAAAAGTATTTATTGGAACTCGTACAGGAAGATCACAGACTAAACTAAACACCAACATCACAACAACTGGAACATCATACTCCTAGCGTAATATATTTTCCTTTACAGGTCATCCTTCCCACATTAAGACCATCTTCGACAAAGATTACATAACTTAATCTGCTATCAATTCCTCGGAAGATGTCGTCAGCGCAGTTTAGCGGGTCATTAAGTAACCAATGGCGCGTTCAGAGGGCGCCACTAGCTAGACTGAAACTACCTACGGAATCCGTTTGATTGTACTAATTGTTTTCGTGAAGCTCTCCTGAATTCCTCTGTCTGGATTTGGAACTGAAGTTTGGTGTAGAATCCTTTCGTTTAATGTGCTTTTAGGAGTACCTAAATTACTATTTTAGGTCTATTAAAATCTTTTTGTAAAGCAATGACCCACGTGCGCCTCAAAGAGATGTCAGCACAAAGGAAGGGGCCCGCTAGGGCCGAAGCCTGCCGGGGTAGCGGGATCGTCCGAAAGGCTGCCCCGGAACATAAAGGGCTAAGGAAGGAACACGGGTGGGTTTTAGTCAGTAAGAGTCTGACAGTGATCGCTCCACCCAGAGCGGGAGGAGTCATCAGATGATTTCCAACCCAAAAAAAAAAAAAAAACAATGACCTCTTTGTCAGCCAGATGGAATGAGGACTTATGACCAGTCTAGCTCGTGCAGTGTTAGCTATTCCAGTCTATATAATTCAGGATTCCTGATTATGTTTTCTAAAAGCACTGTTCTTGGCAGACGGTTTGGTTCTCGTATTGTAATAGGTAAGTAAAATAACAATTTACGTTAATATGTGCATAATCCGCCTATAATGTTCCCACTGCTGGTACATAGGACTCTTCTCTGTGAGAGGGAGTGGGTCGTAATCGCTACGCGGGACCAGTGTGGGTTGGTAGATGTTACATGCCTTCCAGTCTTACGAGTACCAAAGGGTGTCGTATTACCCAGTAACTGGGTTGTCTTTGCACCACCCAAAGTTTGACTGGTAGAAAATGCCTATGGCATTAAGTCCGCCTCTGTTTATGTGCTTGAAGTATTAAATAAATAAATAAACTGCTGAGAGGGAACGAGTGAACACAGTAGTAAGCCAGTGTGTGTACTTGTGTATTATTTGTCTACACGTGCACCTGCTTGTGTATTATTTGCGTAGATGTGTACTGTGTAACTTAATTAATAGTGAGGAAACGGGGTAAAATAATTAGGCACGAAGTTGGCTTATAATGGTAGTAGAACCGTGCTGGCAATATTTGAATTATAATTTTGAATGTTGCATTGCTAAAATTACGTCAATTTATGTCATATGTTCATGAAATAGAAAGAAAAAGATGCAATAAACTTAAATTTAGTTTAGTTTGTGAACAAGGGAATCGGCACAAGTGTGTATCAAAAGACGTTTTTATACCTACAGGCTGAAATTGAAAACATGCGACAAATCGAAATGGGAGATTGTACGGTCGAAAAAGCTATTTGGTATACCTACAGGCAGCTAACTTGCAACTAATTTTAATCAATGGTGTGATGAGTTAGTCAATTCTTTTATACCACTCTATTTAATTAAGGATGCTATAAGCTGAAAAAGTTATAACGCACAAAATAAAAATAAATATTGGCAGTGTAGTGGAAAGATGAATATTTTTGCCTGTATACCAAATAGCTTGTTCGACCGTACTTATCATTATGAACAACTTTTACTATGGGACCAAACCTGAAATCGCGAAAAAAAATCAGCCATTACATTTATGTTCGCATAACTAGTCAAAATGTAGGGAACAGATGATTTTTTTTTTCGCGATTGCAGCTTTGGTCTCTTGGTAAAAGTTGATCATAATGATGAAAACAATCTCCAATTTCGGTTTGTCGCATGTTTTCAATTTCAATCTGTATTTATCGGTATAGTACCTACAGACCAGACATTGTATCAATGAAATTAAAACGAATAACGTTCAAAGACTTGGCGAATTGAAGGAAGGAGAGCGAGCCCTATGACGACGAGCGACGCAGGTGGTAAATTTCAAATTATTTTATGTTGTTAATTATTTTGGGTCCGTGGCTAAATAATAATAGCCACACAGGTCGATCGATCAGGTTAAGCTTCGCTTTCCGCGGTTGGTATGTGGATGGGTGACCATCTTTACATAGCGAGACCCCCGTGCCTCGGAAAGCACGTTAAGCCGTTTGTCCCGGCTGTCATTCGTGGATCTTTGACAGTCGTTACGGGTAGTCAGAATCCCGAAAATCTGACAACCAGTCTTACCAAGGGGTATCGTATTACCCAGTAACTGGGTTGTGGAGGTCAGGCAGTCGCTCCATGTAAAATACTGGTATTCAGCTGCATCCGGTTAGACTGGAAGCCGACTGCAACATAGTTGGGAAAAGGCTAGGCAGATGATGATGTTAATTTTTTCATGATTAGGTCCTGGCCACTGGCACTATCCGGTTGTTAAATTAATGTCGCCATTATAGCTGCATATTGTAGTAACTCATAACTAGCCAACTCAAAATTAATGAACCGACAAAGACAAACATAGATCCTTCTAGACAAGTTCTAGATTTCTAGACCCAAGTTTGAATAGTTGACGCTAAAGTTTTTATTGGTCCAAGTGCTACTGCACCTACCTATACTAAACAGTTCTAAGTGTCTTAAAGTAAAGCCTCAACTTCATTTAAACTAAGTTTAAGTAAATCAGACTTGTTTTAAAGTTTAAATTTATTTTTTTAATCAAGTTATTTTGCTTTTATTTTGAATTTTGGCGAACTCAGTTCGCAGTTCGCTGTCGATATTAATTTTGTGAAAGGTGTAAATCATATGAATTTACTAGAGTACTACTGTTGAATGGAAAATAAATAAGAAATAGAGAAAAGATATTGCCATAGGTAAGTATAGCGAAAAGATAATTAATAACAATTCAGAATGAGCAAATAAGTGACTATTTAACGCCTTTATTTAACAAAATCGTATATTTAAATAACCTCAATACCTAAAAATGGTCTACTAAGGCTGCGTATGCACTGAAAGTGACTTGCTTAGCACCTAGAGGTTAGTGACTTAACATCTGCAGGTGGAAACCTCTTTAGCCGCGTTGGGCATTTTTTGAGATGGGAAAAAACTATTGAATTCTTATTCAATAGTTATACTTATTCTTCTTCATCCATATTATATTTTGACAAACACTGGACACGACAACACGCAAAACGCAGCCGCGCTCCACTGCGGACAGGCAAATCGCACGCGTTCCCGCACCCGCGATGGTCCCCGCCCCGCGCTGCCAGTCTGGCCAAGCACTGACTCTTGTAACGGTTGAGTGTCTTGCCCATTTTTCTCCATACATACCTTTTGGAAGGGGCGACTTGAATCAATTCTATTTTTTTGTAAACTTGACGTGCCTTTAACAAAATAGCCTTTTATGTACCTATTAGAAATAAATGATTTGACTTTGAAAGCAAGAGAAACTCAATATTATCCTCAACCCACAAGTCATACTCTTTATTACAACTCCATAGGCAAACTAATTCACATATCAGTTAACCCTTTCAATATGACATTGTTATCCCAAACAACGTTGTGTACCGTCGTCGATGGGTTAACGACGGTTGTAATTATTATAACGTCACAACAATCATAGTTGGTATTGGCAATGTTGGTTTAGTAATATTTGGGCAACCGAAGGACACGTGTAAGTGTTTATTGCTATCTCTTGCTTATGTATTGAACAAGAAAGAGACAAAATTGATTACTTCGCTTTCAAAGTTTTTAATTTCGACTGTTATATAACTCTACTAGCTTCTGCCCGCTACTTCATCTGCGTGAAATTTCACCCTCCCCCCATTTACCCTCTTAGGGGTAGATTTCAAAAAACCCTTTCTTAGCGGATACCTACTCTTCACAAAGAACACACCCTCTAAATTTCATGTCTCTAGGACCAGCGGTTTAGGCTGTGCGTTGATATATCAGTCAGTCAGGACTTTGAATTTTCTCCAAAAAAAATCAGCTGTTCCCTACATTTTGACTAGTTATGCGAACATAAATGTAGGGAACAGCTGATTTTTTTTCGCGATTTCATGTTTGGTCCCATAGTAAAATGATGAGTACAATGACCCATTAAAAGGAAAACGGTGATTAAAATTTAGTAGCCTAAGTTACTCCTTATTACATCAGCTATCTGCCAGTGAAAGTCCAGTCAAAATAGGACCCGCCGATTCAGAGATTATCCGGAACAAACAGACCTACAGACAGACAAAAATTGTAAAAAAAAAAAACAGACACTCCAATTTTACTTATTTGTATATAAGATGTATAGATTTTCTTGTAAAAAATTCTAGACATACCATAATCTATTATTCCCTAATATTACTCTAAGGAAGTTCATTCGTATGTTCGTAAAATGAGAAATTCCTTCTGCTATACCTACAAGACAGTTGTATGTATGTATATTAAATTCCTATGTAACGTCGCGTCGCTTACGTCTGGGTTCTGTAAATAAAATGGGTCACAGACGATTTGATTGCTTTCCATTTGAACATACGATTATTTATTGTTTCCTTGCTTAATTTGAATCGCGTGACGTTTCTTTTTGTTCATAAATCAAGTCTTACTCAATTTCGTTGAATTATATTTTATTTTTATTAAACTCGTTGGATGCGAGAAGCACAAAACCGGTCGAAGTGGAGGTGCTTGGGGGAGGGCTATGTACAGCAGTGGATGTCTTTCGGCTGAAATGATGATGAAAACATTGTAAAAGCCAATTATTTTAAAAGAATAACCGTTCTTGCCGGCTCTTCTCCATAGGAAACGACCAATTGGAACCGTGCACCTAGCTGACATTTCATAAGTGCCCATGTAGGTTTATGTGAAATAAAATATTTTGATTTTGGTCTAGAATCATGCGCTGAATTCATGATTACATTATGCGCGTCACCCTGTATTGAAAGAAATAAAGAAAGAAAATAAGTAGGTACGTTTATTTGCGGTGAACATGATGCAAAAAAAACATAAACACAAAAAAAAATAAGAAAGGGTTGGGGCAAACATGCGTCACATCCACGCAAAACGGCTATCGCTCAGCTTTATGCTGCGACCCTATGCAAGACAGAGCCCCAGCGCTGGTTTTCAGCGACAGCCAGCGCTGACGTTATGACGTCGTCCAGTGCAGCAAACAATTATTAGGACACTGTACCGGTACAGCGTACATAAAGAAAAATAATATAATTTAATTTAAAAGTGATAGACGCATACGTTTAATAATATTGGACACAGAACCAATCTCGCAGACTAGCTGATATTTTATCATAGCTTTAGTATTCAGAGCTGTTATCGAGTAAAAGACGTTTATTATTCAATTCGATAAAATTTTCTTCTGTAATACCTATTCCATTTGTTCTATTTTATCTCGTTCTAAATTCTATTTCGAATATAGAACTAACGTTTCGAATATTCCGTACGTAGACGTCGACCAGCCCAGCAGAGGTTTAAAAAAACTACGGTTTTTGCCTCTTTTCAAGAACACCAAAAAAGTTACGGTAAAATTTATTGTCCTTACCAAAAGTAGCAATTAACAGTCTACATTTATACACATTTTCCTTACAAAAAACCGGTCAAGTGTGAGTCAGACTCGCGCACCGAGGTTTCCGTACAAAGTAGGTATGTAACTACTTTTATTTGGACATGGATATTTTGTGGCCCTGCACGGACAAAGACTTAAGAATGTTAAAAAAAAAACTTATAATACTTGAATTTCTATCATGACTTTCATTTTTCCGCAGAGGTGTGTGGGAAAATATCAATTTAAAAGAGTAATAATTTGTTTGTTTTATTTTGATTAGCATCCGTGAGTTTCAAATGTTGCAATTATTTGAAATAAAATGGTAATTAGTACATGTTCATCGTTCGAAACGACATGTATTTACCTGTATTTTTGATAATAGAGTAAGAAAAATATATATTTTTATGCGCGTTTAGTGATAACGGAACTAAAAGTAAAAAAGAAACATTTTATTTTATCTCTTTAATTAAAAATCAATAGATAATTTGGTTCTTCAAAGTAATGGAAACACTATCTTCTTCTGTTAAGGCAGTTACAGACGAAGCAATAAAATATGTTTTCAAACTAAATCTTAATCGATATACTTAGTGTTTGAACCAATATTCACATAACATCACGCCTGTAATCCTCGAAGGGTTAGGCAGGTAGAGGTATACCTATAGTACACCGCCATTTCACCAGTTATGTTCAAGTCCCATGAAACAGAGGGCGAGCCTATTGCCATCAACCGGGCAAAAATCCAGACTCCGGACTGCTAGGTACTGAGAAATTCAATACAACATAACATAAGTAAGTAACAGATCGTTTCTAACAGATATTTAGTGCAGGACATATTATTGTATTATTATAGTAAGGTGATTTAAAATATATTTTGACATATTTTTGTGACGTTTACGATATTATACTTTCTGTTATTATAAACACATACACAGCTATACCTATGACTGCACCTTATGTATATAACACAATATATCCGTTCTATTATAGTGACGCGCCTAAATGACTAGATGTATGAACGTGGACAAAGCAAAAGAAGTAAGTAGGTAAACCCGGGTCATAATAGTAGAGGGCGTTTTATAGTTTCTGCCTTCCCGCATGGCAAAAGCAGTGCAGCAGTTTATGTATGTTTGTATACATAGGTATTATAGCTAGGTACGTGTGTTAAGGGTTTTATGTCGATTGTCATGACAAAGTCAAGATATTTGTCTTTCATTAATGATTTGACAATTTAAGTCATTCCTGTCACAGATTACTAATTCGTATGTGTAGGTTCTTGCACAGAGTACTTTTTGATAGACTGAAAGGTTCTTGTGGCTCGCATATTGAATAATTTCTTTTGGTGTTTTACGACGACCTTTGGCTTTGTTTCTGTTACTGCTCTCTCGACCAACCCCGGCTTTCACAGACACAGACAACTGATTTTGCCCTATTTCTGATGGAGAACCAGCGCTGCACTAACTGTGGTATAGCAATGTTTTCGCATAACGAGGCATTTTTGGGATTCGGATGAAATTCAATCTATTATAAGACAGTGGATTACTCCGCGATTGGTGAGTTTTCAGTAACGGCTTCAGCACGTCTTTTAAGGGTGTAGCTATTTGTTTATACTTATGTAGGTTGTCTTTTTAGGTCACTGCGTCTGATAATGTGTGCCATTCTTGCTGGTTACTGGCTAGGCAAACATTATCACAGTCTGATACAATTGGAATACCAAACCCTAGTGTTGGCCATCGTAATGTGTGCGTAAACTGTGAAAGATCCCTGATACGTGTTCGTTTTCACACACTGACACGTAACTCTGAAAGCAATAGACACATTCATGATGTTATATCTGAATGGATTTGTCCTCAACAAGTTGGTTTGTGCTTAAATATTTTTATACAATTATTATGTTATGAAATGATAAATTATGAATTTTTTCGTATACTTACAGACAGCAAGCTTACAGAGCGTAATCCCCAGTACCTAGGCGGCCCAACAGCGTCACTGACGGCGGTCAGCAACAAGAAAATATAAATGTTCCACCAGTCCCCGAGGTTCTACCGTTCCCTGAAGTTCCACCAGTCCCTGAAGTTCCACGTGTTGAAATATTTCGTAAAGTGCTGATTCTCAGCCTAATTTGAATAAGTAAATGACTTTTGATTTGATTTTCTCATACAGAGAAAGAACGAGCATTGAACACCACGATTATTCATATATAACATTCTAACAAACGAAAGAGTTTTCTTTAAAATAATAGTCATCATCATCATTCATCTAAAGAATTCCACTGCTACTCATAGGTACCTAAGCCTCAGATGCTGAACATATATGACCTGGTAGAAGTCGCTGGAATTAATTTTATGCGGTCTATGTGACACACGTAGTTAAATATGATTCAAAGTAAATAATAATAATACCAGCCTATTATTGTCTCATCTCGTACAAAAGAGACACGAGCATTGCACGTTTGCTCACGACAGGGTTGGCGATGTCAGACTTATTTTAACTAGAAGTCCAGGTTTCCTCACGATGTTTTTTCTTCACCGATGTCAGTAACGTCCAAGATAATCTCAGAAACTACATATGAATTGAAAAAAGTCACACTGGTACTCCCGGAATTGAACCCACAACCTCGTGCATGAGAAGCGAAGCATTAACCACTGGACCATCACGACAATGATGTACATGCCTACTGTATTTAAACGTCAAAAAATCATACCAGAATTTTCACCTAAAATGTTTTATATCTCGTCACCACCGACTTCTGGAGTAATAAAATATAAACAGGACTATTAAATACAAATATTCCTTCATGATATATATTGTTTCATTTATGTCCATGCTGGACCAGACTTGTATGGGAGCGTTATCCATCTCCTTTGGGATCCAACGCCAAAAATTTTAACTTGGGGTTCAAAAGTGGGATCCATCGAAAATAAATCCAAAATTACGGTCTTCGGATTTTTTTCTTTATTTGTGCTACATGACATTGCTTCTTGCCAAATTTCATGTTTCTAGTTCAACGGGAAGTACTCTCTATATGTTTTGATTCCCTTGAGAGTGTCAAAATATGCGGCATAAACGGAACATAAAGGCCCGTATCTTTTGATTGCGTTGACTTAGAAGTTTGATTTTATCATTGCTTAAAGGGATTGCAGCCTTGAGTAGGTATTTGGTGTTAAGTTCCTGAGAAAAAGGGTTTTGATAGACGGACAGGCAGACAGGCAGACGGACAACGAAGTGATCTTATAAGGGTTCCGTTTTTCCTTTTGAGGTACGGAACCCTAAAAACAATATTATCATTCATAAATGATCATCCATTTCGCCCATTACTCGAATATTCCGATAGTAAATTCTTATAATTATAATCTGCTGTTATCCCTTTGGAATAACGGTCTAATTCTTAGCGTGTCGATAGCAATCTAAATGGACTCGGCCCAGAATTCGGCTACTTGTTTGGCGCCATCACCTGACAGTACTCGCAGGACACTATATTAAGTGTCCCATCGTTTGTGGAACAGCACCACATTTACATTCCAAGGCGGAGTCGTCTATAAATCTCCACCTGAACAGATTTTCCTTGCTACGGCCAACCTGGGTCCGGAGTCTGTTTAAAGACTTCCATGTTACCCAAGGTAACTCATGTCCAGTTGGGAGGTCTTCAGCGCGTGGAACGAATGGTTAGGGTAAAGAAGCCCTGTCACGCCACGGCTTCAGTCTTTCTTGTGATGGTTCGCCAGTGAGAAGGATGACACACTTTAAAAAACTGTCTCGGCTTTTCAGCCTTTGTGGCACAAGGATGTTGTCGTGCAAAGGGTGTCGTGTGTCGGAGACCATTTTGGCTCTTTTGCTGGAGCTTGCCACCGCCTGCGTACCACTGGTGGCGCTATTTGAAACATGTAATAAATAAACTCAAATACCTACACGAGTATTGCATTATGCTTGGTCTACAGTAATTTCCGTGAGAATTGCCTATACCAAGTGCTACTGCAGGGAAATATTATCAAGAGGATATATAATAATCAACCTATAACGTTCCCACTGCTAGGACACTGGACACAGGCCTCCTCACTGTGAGAGTGGGCTGTAATCCGCCATGCGGGCTGAGTGCGGGTTGATAAATATCACATATCTTCGATTTTTTAGTTCTAGGACATGCTGGTTTCCTTACGATTCTGATCAGATAAATTACACAAAGTGATGTAAAGTGCCTTCCTGGGTTCGAACGTTCGGCCCACGAGTACGCTACCATAGTAGTGGCGTTCAGAGGATAGATAATGAAAATTTTGAAAATAAAATGCTTTGTTTAAGAGCAAGTAAAATTCAGAAAAAGCTCCTTTATATTCTGCTAAAGTGCTGTCACGTATTTTAGATCACATTAAATTATATTTCTGACGCAAGACATGTCCATTAATATTGCATTGACACATATTTTTGAAGCCGATGCAGCGTCCTAAATTTTGGCGACGCTTGTGTCGTCAGATAGTTTTGGTATTTCTTCGATGTCACATATTTATATGCTGCCAAAGTCTTGTATATGCCTTCCACAATCATATATATTTGTCGTAATATATTAATGGATGAATCATGCAATCAGATTATATTGTGTGCCTTTATGTCTGTGCTAAATAAATGTATTTTCTTTCATCTTTCTTTAGATTTTATTACCGAACTGTTTATAGTAATATATCATTTTATGCTCAGTACCTGAGCCGTTGAAATGCCTTAAAAATTTAAATGTGCCTATACTATTGTATTATAGTAAAACATGATATTAACGTCGATTTTAATCTTGTCGACTAAGCTACGCTTCAAGTTATGCTACGCTTGCCGCGGTTGGTCCGTGGATGGGCTACAATCTTTACATACCGAGACCCTTCCGTGTCTCGTTGGTCCCGGCTCTCATTTATGGATCTTTGACAGTTTGTAAACCAGTCCTACCAAGGCGTATCGTATTACCCAGTAACTGGGTTGTAAAGGTCAGATAGGCAGTCGCTCCATGTAAAATACTGGTAACCAGCAGCATCCAGTTAGACTGGAAGCCGACCCAAACATAGTTAGGAAAAAGCTGGGCATATTGATAGATACAAAACGACTGTCACTCTTTTTTAGAAAATTGAAATAACGAGTGGAATAATAATTCTATTGAAAACACATCAATTGAAAATACATTTGATCGGAAGACATTTTAATCAAGCAGTGCGATATGACTTCCTCACATATCCGTAGGATGCGGGGACGCCTTTCTCCGGCATCGGCAGGGGAAATCGACAGAGGAATAGGATGTCCCCAATCAAGTGTGGGAAGATGCTTAATGGTTTGCAAGATTTAGATTGAATGTAGTGAAATTGTTTCCTGAGTTGAGCTGTGATGGTGGCTTCAGAAAGGAGTATTTCGTATTAATTTTCGTAAATTGTATAAAACACAAATTGGTTCTTCGGAGATTTTTTTATCAGAGATTTCTATGGAGAAGTTGTAATGCTACGGCTACATTGTCGCGATAACGTGAATTACACTTCGCGCGCTCTCTCGCTCGACGTTTTGATGTACAACAGAGAGCGTTCACGTTATCGCGCTGCTAGTAAATAACATAAAACAAAATAACTAATTATGACCATTCAAGCGTCAAATTAAAACCAGTGTGCATTTGATTAAAATCACAATTTTGTACAAACAAATAGTACAAATTAGTATGACAAAACGCTAGCCAATCGGTGGCTATAATTATGGGTTGAAATAAATATAGTGTCAGTGACGCACTGGAATTAATTACACTATGAATATTAATAGTCTGTGGGGTATGCCCCAAGCGACGAGCGGTTCATCTTGCTTATAAAACAAAAATATCTGATATTATCAGATATTTTTGTATTATAAGCAAGTGATGAAACTAAGGGGCTTGTGGTTAAGTAATAACAGCCGCACGGGTCGATCGATCAGGTTATGCTTTCCGCGGTTGGTCCGTGGATGGGTGACCATCTTTACATACCAAGAGCCCTCCGTGCTCGAAACCGGTGGTCCCAGCTGTCGTTCGTGGATCTTTGACAGTCGTTACGGGTCGTCAAAAGCCCGAAAGTTTGACAGCTAGTCTTACCAAGGGGTATTGTATTACTTAGTAACTGGGTTGTGCAGGTCAGATAAGCAGTCACTCCATGTAAAATACTGGTAGTCAGCTGCATCCGATTAAACTGGAAGCCAATACCTAACATAGTTGGGACAGGCTAGGCAGATGATGAAGCAAGTGATGAAAATCACACAGATTGCCTACCTATTCGTAAAAAAATATGTTTACATTCATAGTGAACATACTGTAAACTGAAACTGCGAATGCAGGTTCACGTTTTATTTTTTGACCTGTGCTTTATATCATGTTCAGTGCTGAACAAAATAAAAATGAAACGGAGCAGTGATGGCCCAGTGGTAACGGCCCTCATTTCCGAGCTGTAGGTCGTGGGTTCAAACCCAGGCAGGCGCTTTACTTTGTGTAAATTATTTCATCACCACTGCTCTCAAAACGATGAAGGAAAACCTCATGAGGAAACCAGAACCAATCTCAAACCGCTTCAGCTTGTCGCTCAAATCGCTTACTGTTCCCGAATATTGATGTAATACATAACAGGGTGAGCGGTTGTCGCGTCAAAACGCGTGTTTCGTGGCCTCACGGTGCCAAGAGCAGCTTAATAGCGGTTATAAAGGTTGTTCGTTAAACAGCAGATGATAGATTACTTTAGTACTTTAGCTGCTTTTTTTATAAACGATGTTCTGATATTTTAATGGGGAATATTATAACAGATAATCATTAGACTACCTCGTTGGTCTAGTGGTAAACTTGACTGCTTATCGTGGGGTCCTAGGTCCGATTACCAGATGGGGCAGAATAAATGCGATTTTTCCAAATATCATTCTTAGTAGAAGCCCGGTGTCAGTAGGTATTTGTGCCCAATTAACCCTTCGTATGCGTGCGTAAAACAAAGATAGCAGACGTGTCTCGAAAGGCTGCCCAACTTAAATGGGACTGGGCAGGACATGTCACAATGATAAAATTATATGTTATAAGTTTTAGAAAATAAGTTGCTATTATTAGGTTTGCTTCACTATTGCATTGGGTTGTACCTGTACCAATAGTTGTAAGTGATTATTATATAAATAAATAAATGTCTGCCGCATGCCGGACAAACTGTGGGCCCAAGTAGCACAGAATTGTGCCCTGAGACAGCGAGGCGGGGTCGCGGCAGACCACGTAGGAGATGGCGGGACGAGCTGCGTCAAAACTCGAGGGAGAACGCGCGGGCTCGCAAAAGATGGAAGTAATTGAGGGACGCCTTTGTCCAGGAGCGGTACAGTGTAGTCTAGTAAAAAAAAAAATGAAGCAATGGATTAGCAACCACCTTCAAAATGATTCAGATTGAGATTGACTGTGTTATGCAATTAGTAACGTTCATAACGGACGAAAGGTAGCCTTATCTCTGCCTATCCCTTTGTAGTAAAGAGGCGTGACATTATATTAAGATTTAAACTGACTCCAACAAAATACCACAAAACAGCTTATTTAATCTTTAATCTGCTGTTTTCAGTGGTTTACAAACTCCGTTTAACTTTTGAATCAGTAGTAATTTCACGCGCGACGGCTTCTGCTGGGAACTGTCGCATCAAAATGGTTGAATTTTTGTTGCAATCTGTGTATTTTAAACGTTTAATTTACGTTGAGAGGTTAAATCTGTCTGTCAGTGTCCAAAAGCTTGTGTTTCTTCTGTCGTTTTGGTACGAATGGATTCAGTAAAGAGAACTAGAAGAGTATTGACATGTAAAAGTGTTTGTACAAACCTACTTACAGAAATAAAATCATTTATCATTTGAACGAATATATTCGTATCGTATTATAGAGGTATGAGGAACAGGGTGTAAAGTTCACTCATACTCTATAGAAAAGGGAGGATCCTCCGACCAGACGGGTGTTGTGTCTGGCGGGCAGCTGCCCAATGATTCATGTCGGGCCATTGTATCTATGCATTAGCAGCGCGCGGTAAACTCTGCTTGCGAGATGCAGGATTTGCGTGACGTCAGTATGACGCGTTGTTCGCATGTGGCGTTGTAGATACAGCTACAGTATTTTGGCCATAGCGGCCAATCTCAACAGTGACTAGCCTTCGGCGTGCGATATATTATAGTGCACAAGTGTGTGCGTTGGCACGAGTGCACTCTCTCTTCCCTCACGCAACGAATTATTTATTTATTATTATTATTAGCCTGTGATGTCCCACTGCAGGGCAAATGCCTCCCAACTCTCTTTCCACTTCTCTCTGTTCAAATCTGCTAAGGTTCTTGTTGAAGGAGTCCAGCTCGTCCCGCTATCTCCGTCTGGGCCTGCCACGATGTCGTTTGCCATTAAGAGGGACCCATTGGGTCGTAAGTTTGGCTCAACGAATATACGCGTACAATTATGTACTAAAAGGGTGCATTCGGAAAAGAACCAGAGTTATCGACATAGCTTGCAGAGTAAGCAAGCTGAAGTGGCAGTGGGCTGGCCATGTTTGTCGAAGGACCGATGGCCGATGGAGGAGACGAGTCCTGGAGTGGAGACCGCGTATCGGCAAGCGTAGTGACGGACGCCCCCAGCTACATGGACCGACGAACTTAAAATGTGGCTGGGACAGACTGGTTTCGGAAGGCGGAGAACAGGGTGTTGTGGCGCAGCCTGGAAGAGGCTATTCAGCCAGAGTCCAGTACTGGACTGCGATAGGCTGAGTTGAATTGATGTTGAGAGTTTAAATCTGTTAGTCAGTGTCAAAAGCTTGTGTTTCTTCTGTCGTGATGATGCGGAAAAACCAGTAAAGGGAACGTACATGGGTGCTTACATAAAGAAAGAGGTTTCCAGTGGAGGGAAGTCTGTGCGGTTGGGTACCGATCGGTGCAGGTGAAATAGTCCCACATTAACTTATGCGCTCACACATATAGAAACAGGTACATGTAACCGTTTCCTTCCGAAGATCAACCTGCAGGCAGAGACCAGCACCCTAATTGCGTGACACACTATCGATCTCAATCTGGATCATTTTGAAGGATATTGACAATCCATTGCTTCATATGTTCGAACAATGTGTCTGCTCAACAACGTAAATAACGCAATGAATGTTGTTGAGTTGTCGCAATGAAACCTATTGCTACTGATAGTGTGTTACGCAATTACCCCGCTGTACCGGGAGTCGGGACCGAAAACCCGCTTCTTTATGTAAGCACCCTATGTGTATGTTCAAGTTTTCCCGCCCACATAGCGTCCGCAATTTACCGTTGAATGACGTCATTGAAACAAGCTTTGGCGTTTGCCTAAGGCATTAAGGCCGCCTTTGTACCTTTTTGTGCGAAAAGTTTAAATAAATAAATAATAAATTAACATTGTTGTTTTTGTGTTTATGACACCGTAACGTCAAACCCCGTTGGCTAAAGATAAAAAACAAAATGGAGGACAGACAGATATACCAGGCTCCATACAAAAATCGTCTCCTATGTTAGTCAGCAAAACTGACTAGAAGGGCTGACTGCCGCAAAATGCATAGGATTACGAAGACTGCATAAATACAATATCGAATACACAAACATCAGTATAATTAACAAATATCTATTTCACAAAAGCAAAACCAACAAAGAAATAATAATAATTACAATTTCCTCATTTCGTTCTCATAATCCATTACATTTTTCTTTCCTATTTTCTGCGTCTCACATGAGAAGGAAAAATCGGCGAAGTGCGTGTCGGACACGCACAGTGAAGGGTTCCTTAGTTACAGTGCGGCCGACGAGGGAGCGCGTTCTTGACACCTGTCAGTTTCATACAAACGAATACGTATGTTGCGAATTTGATATTTATTAGCTACCACATAATCAGCCTATAATATTCCCACTGCTGCTCATCTCCTCTCTGTGAGGGGAGTACAAACAAACGAATACGTGTTTTGCGAATTTGGTCTTTATTAGCTACTAGAATTGTCGCACTGACAGGTGTCAAAAACGCCTTCTCTCAACGGCTGGACTGTAGAAACTCCCTATTTACATGGGATTAAAACATAAGTGGCGAAATGTGGGTGTACTAGGTATAGGTATAGACGCCAGCACATCAAGGCCATCAAGCTACCCGAATCTGTCAAATTTTCCCATTCAAATTTGAACCTTATGCTATAGCAATAAAGTTGAAAAAAAAAAAGAAATTTGACAGATTGTAGTAGCTTGATGTGCTGGCGTCTGTACACACACCTCTGCAAACCTTCAACACATCACCAACCCCATACTCTCCTGTCCATTGAATATTTGAAGAGAAAACTTCTTTAGGCGCGTTGGGCATTTTTCGAGATGGGGAAAACCATTGATTTCGCACCACTGTTACCGTAACGACACCGCTTCGGATGTGTTCGGCTGTCTTCGGGATGTACTCGGTTTTAATGTATATCCGATAAATCAGTGAGTGATGGCAAAGTATTCTGTTTGTGTTTTGTTTTCAGTTCTGTCAGCACTACTCTTTTTTTTTCCTCGTTCAATTACATGTATGAGGATAATTGGTGAGTGCCAGTCCTAATTGTTTATTTCGTTATTCCACTTCGGCATTGTTTATCGGTGCATAAATTCGCCTTCTTTCCTATTTTCATCGATGTACTGCCAATAGGACGGACAGAAGGACATAACGAAATTATAAGGGTTCCATTGTTGCCATCCCGTTGGTACCTATTATGCTTTGGAATGGGCATCTAGCTTCATAAAAGTGCCTGTAAATGGTTTAATTGAAATAAATGATATCCCGACTAGTCGTACTCAGCGCTTCTCCTCCACGTTTTTTATGCGCACAGCCAAAGTGTGGAACTCTCTGTGTTCCTTTCCACATTTAACCCGAATACCTTTTGGAAGAATGAACAGGCATCTTCTCCGTATGCTCATTCCATCATAGACTTCATCCATCGCTTTCCATCAGGCGAGATCGAGATCAAGAGCAGGCCAATTCAGCAATAAAAAAAATGCTTTGGGCTTAGTTTGAGTTTGCCATTTGGTTCAAATCAAATCAAATCAAAATATTTTTATTTCACATAAACCAACATGGGCACTTATGAAACGTCAGATGCTAGGTGCACGGTTCCAATTGGTCGTTTCCTATGGAGAAGAACCGGCAAGAAACTCCATGGTTACTCTTTTAAAAAATAATTGGCTTTTACAATGTTTTCAAGTTACAGTAGGTATGGGAGGACAACGTAGGCCTGTCAACAAGTACAGGTAAGTACTTGATACAATAAAAAATGGTCTACAGATCTAAAGTCTAGGTACAAGGCTTACAAAGTCCTCACATTTACAAAATAAGAATGTATCAAAAGGATAAATAAAATATAAAAAACTACTAAAACCAAGAGATATGATTGCCATTTCAACTAATAAATAGGTGAAAAATTAAAATTGTCTGTATATAATGTCAAATAATAAAAAGATTATGTCAAAGAAGTATGTACAAATAAAAAATAAACATCGTAATTTGAGAACAGTTAATAGACATTTACGTAGTTATGCCGTTAATGAGGTGCCAGGGAAGCCACATGTGCAGAAGGAATTATTGCCAAACTACCTTGTCTTCAACGTAGTCTTTAATCTTATAATATGCTTTATTGATAAGGACACGTTTGACGAGGGTTTTGAACTTTCCGCCACTAAGGTCTGTAACCGATTTTGGCAACTTGTTATAAAAACGGATGCTGTTTACAAGAAATGACTTACTAGTCTTAGTTAATCTAAATTTAGGTATCACAATTTCATTTTTACTACGTGTATTTATATTATGGAAATCGCTTCTTATTTTGAAAAGTCCTAAGTTTTTGCGAACATACAAAATACTTTCTAAGATATAAAGAGAAGGCAGAGTTAGTATATCAATTTCTTTGAATTTGTTTCTAAGAGACTCTCGAGGACCCATTTTATAGATTGCGCGGATTGCCCTCTTTTGTAAAATAAAAATTGAATCTACGTCAGCTGCCGATCCCCACAGCAGAACACCATAAGACATAATACTGTGGAAATAAGCAAAGTATACTAACCTAGCTGTGGCTATATCTGTCAACTGCCTTATTTTTCTTACTGCATATGCAGCTGAGCTTAATCTACCTGAAAGAGCTCTAATGTGTGCGCCCCATTGTAATTTTGAATCTAAAGTAATTCCCAGAAATACAGTTTCCGTAACAGCATCTAGTTTTTTACCATCAAGTTTTAAATTCAGACCAACCTGAGGTACATTTGGTAATGAGAACTTAAGACATTTAGTTTTGTTCGCATTAAGTAAAAGATTATTAGCTGCAAACCATTTCGAAAGAACAGCCAGACTATCGTTGACATGTAAGACATCCGTATCTTTTCTATCTACTTTAAAAATAAGGGAAGTGTCATCAGCGAATAAAATGATGTCCGATAAGTTAGCCATCATTAGGCCATCATTAGGTTGACCACGGAACCCTAAAATAAATGTAATAATGAAACTCAAACAGTCTATTTCATGCTTGAATCGGTGCAGATTTAATTGGAAATCGCATAAATAATTGTATCATGTTTTTCCAATTAAAACTGTATTAACGCTTGGTCTTGGAACGCAAATATATTATATTCTACATTTTATTGGATATTTTCATTAGTTAGTTAGTTGCTTGGCATGAGGGGCTTGTGGCTAAATAATAACAGCTGCACGGGTCGATCGCTTTCCGCGGTCGGTCCGTGGATGGGTCACCATCCATTACATATCGAGACTCCTCCGTATTACCTTGGAAAGCACGTTAAGCCGTTGGTCCCGACTGTCAAAGTGCTGATTTTCAGCATAATATTTTGAATAAATTATATTTTGATTTTGGTTTCCTCGCTATGTTTTTCTTCGCCGATAATCGGTGGTAACTTAGGTTCTGTAAAATTGTATGAGACATTGAAAAAGTTTCATTACCGCTTGAAACCTGAAACCTAGTTTTCACAAATAGTAGATTGTTTGCCAAGGGAGCAAACAACAATTTTGAAAGCGAGAGTGTTTCTTTGAATCCAGACTGGAGCGAAGGATTTTAGAGTAGAATTCCGAGCGCAGCGAGAGGTTCTAAAGAAGAATCCTGAGCGCACGTAAGTACGTCACTCGAGCTTAAAATAGTGTTCCTCCCGAATTGGACACTCTACTTTTTATCACCCTCTATGAAAAAATAAGTAAGTGCAGCTTATGAATAAGAATAGTACGTTTATTTATTTACATACAATTATTTGAGGAAGACATACTCTCTTTGAAACTAAGTAAAATCCTAATTTGAGTTCATAATTACGAACGAAGGCAAGAATGCATTTCGCGCGATTTTTATTTTTTCACAAACTTTTTTTTTAATTTGACTCCCGCGCGTTTTTCTTTATCATACAGCGTGTTCCTTGTTCTTGGCAATTCTTCGGGCTATGTCGGTTACCTTGGTTCTCCTGCGGATCTCTTCATTCCTGATTCGATTACGCAGGGAAACTCCAAGCATGGTCCTCTCAACTGCCCTTTGGGTGACTTTTAGCCTTCTAATAAGGCCCATTGTGAGCAACCATGTGCCAATGCCATATGTCATCACTGGCAACACGTACTGGTCAAAGACTTTCGTCTTGAGACACTGCGGTATGTGGGACGAGAAGATATTGCGTAGCTTCCCGAACGCTGCCCAGCCGAGTCGGATTCGATGATTGACCTCTTTCTCGAAGTTGGGGCTCACACTTCGAGAAAGAGGTTAATCGTCGAATCGTGTCGAAGTTAGGTGGCTACCTAACTAGCTAATAATGTACTAACCGACCAATTTTCTTTTTATCATTGTTCATGTTTTATTTTAACAACCGCTGAGAAATGACTACCCGTTATTTTTTCATCTGATCTAATAAGGGTTGTTAAAATGACAATCCATTTACATTTAGTTCCTTTTTTTATCACATTTTCACGGTTTTATATAAATGGCATAAGCATCAGAGCTAGCCAGTTCATTAAATGTTATATTAGACGTATTGGTTGATTCAGGCCGCTAGTTTACTTAAAAGGCTAGGCAGTAAACTGAATGGCTAATTAAGCTAGTTGGCGGTGACATATTAACTACAACGTCGCGACATGAATCATCAGGCAGTTGCCCACCAGACATAACACCCGTCTGGTAGTAGGATACTCCCTTTTCTATGGAGGATGAGTGAACGTTACCTCTATATTTTCATTTAGAGAATTAAAATGATAACTTTGCACGCTTTTGAAACCATTCTACACAAACACAGGCGACACAGTTTTTAATTTCGTTCACATTTAAAATATTCTATTCTACGGTTTACGCTCGCACCGCCATTTTGATTCGTGCGGAAGTGACGTCTGACACAGATTTAGAGCGGAAATGGAAGGTGCAGACGTTCGTATAAAACATTTCCGGGACTGACTGGCAATAGACAACTCATAAACTGAAGATACATATTTTAGAAACATAAACTTAATAATGGGCCCGCGTGCGCCAACCCGCACTGGGCCCGCGTGGTGGATTACGGCCTACTCCCTCTCACCGAGAGGAGGCCTGTGTCCCAGCAGTGGGAACATTATAGGTTAATTATGTAAACTTAATAATGTACGAGTATTACTTAGAGGGCTGCAAAAATTGGAAGAAGTAACAAACATACAAACACACTCACGCCTTTACAATATTAGTGTGATAGTAGGAAAATTACAACACAATACGTTATTTTCACAAGGAGTTCCGATTCCAAAGGCTGAAAAACAGAACCTCCTGTAAGCGAGGAATCATCAGTTAGTTCTAGAAAAACGATAAATTACTATGCAGATTGAACTAACTGCATTTTTATGACTATTACTACTCTTATTGTTCGAGTTTGATCTATAATCTTTTGTTTGATCTTAGACCTACGGGTTAATTGCGCCAGACACTAAAAGTAGCAATCAGCACCGTCTTTACCATAAGGGCACACGGGGCCCGTGCCGTGAAGGTAGGTGGAAGGCAGATATTACAACGCAAGGTACATTCAAAAGCGCATATTTTGACACTCGAAACCTATAGGGTACTTCCCGTTGACCTCATGAAATTTGGCAAAAATCAATGTCAATGTCAATCTTGAACCTTCAAATGCTTATAAAAATAATGCATCACCAAAAAGGAAAACATAGGGACATACATAATTAGTTAATATTTATTATTCTTTATGGTCATTAACCAGAAAGAAAACAGCCGAGAACGTTTCTATGGAGAAACGAACACCCGCATTTCCTCTTAAAACGCACCCGTACGAACCTAGGCCAAAAGGAATGTAATAGGTAACACATAATTTTCATTTAATCTTCAGAAAAATAAACAATTTCACAAGACTATCAATCAATATCTAATTACTTTAATAACACCCATTGTTTCTTCAGGATTGTATCTAATTGTATTGCTTTTTTCGCAATAATTCTATTAAATAAAATAATTGTGTGAAAAACAGCCATAAATAAAGTAAGTATGACAAACATGCGTTGATTGTGAAGAAATATTTACCTACACTGCAACGCAACGGGTAACAGAATAAAATTCCTTATATGAGGATTATAGTAACATTATGATACGTGTGACTTAAGTAGTCCATTATTGCACGGCGTGAAATTAAAATTGCTAAACGCCGTGCTACGTTACATAAGGAGCCGGCGAACTACACATGCTAATGCGTTGTACATACAAACGTAATACCAAAATAATGAGGTATTCCACTCAGATTGTAAATCAAAGATTTTCTTAAGGTAGTGTGTATTTATTTATTCCAATTGGATTACAGATTATCTAGGTTCCCAAATATATAATTATTTTGAAAGGGCTCTGATATGAAGACGAGATATGAGGAATTTCAAATGTCTATAGAAAACTTATTTATCTCATAACTCGTCTTTAAATCAGTGACCATTCAAAATATATATTTGTAGTTTTTTTTTTTTTTGAAGTCGGTTGCTTTTTTTTTGTAAAAAAGTTTTTTTGTTTTATCATCTTTAGATTACGATAGCGTAAAATACATTTACCTATTTGCGGCAAACATGATTCCTAAAAATAACAGAAACACAAAAAAAAAAAATAGTGCGCGTGCGCATAGGTGTGTGTGCGTGCGCTTGTAATTATACGTACAACTTTAATTTGTGTGGCAGTGACGCGGCAGTCATCGTCCGAACAACTATTTACACTTGTCCTTACACGCATTTTGGCACGGGTACAGTCGTTACGAAAAATGTCTAGTTCTCCACGGAGAAAATGTTTAAGGAGTCAGGTTTTTTTTATAAAATTTTAATGAGCTCATTTCGATACAATTAACATTTATTATGATTCAAATAAATAATCCTAGAAAAAATATATTATTTTTAACGTTAACGTATTATTATTGTTTTTAGACTCGTGAAACCATTGCGAATACAAATTTCTGAAAAAAAAATTACATCGTTCTCACATATAATTATAAATTCAACATTGATGATTTATATTTTTGTAAAAATATAATTTAAAAGAGTGTCCATGGAGTTTCCTGCCCGTTCTTCTCCATAAGTACCTACGCTTTGGAATGGGCATCTAGCTTCATATTTTCTGACTGACCTTTTCAGGTAAGAAAATGGTAGCTCTTGAATGTCATAAATGTTCACTCAATTTCGATAAGTATTGATGATAAATGATTTTATTTCTGTAAGTAGGTTTGCACAAACACTTTTACACGTCAATAAAATTAGAACTGTACTGCGAACTGGATCACTTACTTAGTTGTAATATATATATCTGTCGCATCAAACTCAAACTCAAAGCATTTATTTCAATTAAACCATTTACAGGCACTTTTGGATTGTCAAGAAGTCAGTCAGTCAAAAAAAAAACTACTATAAACTAAACGTTGATTGTTTAAGTCAAATTGATGAAGATTATATTGTGGGTTATTTACTTGTCGACATGTAAAAAATAAAGAAGAATAATAAATACTATGCACATTTCTACATGGAATCAGAATTCATAATTAACCTTGGTGAGAGCAGCGAATCCGAAAATTCATCATTTGATCTTTCTAGTAGCGATACAGAATAATATGTTCAATAAACATGGGTTTACCAAATTAAGTTGTATTTTTTTTTTAAGATTCCGTATATTATCAAACACAGCAGGTTACAATACCCTTAAAAACTAAATAATATAAATTAATTTACAATATTTCCTATTCGTCACCGAGTTCTTCTTTTTTATTTCAATTTTTTTTTTATTGCTGAATGGGCCCCGCTCTTGACCTCGATTACGCCTGATGGAAAGCGATGGATGAGGACTATGATGGAACGAGCGTGCCCAGAAGATGCCTAAGGCACTAGAACGCCCACGCATCGACGAAACACAGCAGGCTGCTTGATGCCGGACTCCGGTGGGAGCATAGTCGCAAACCAGGCGGGCGTTAGCCCTACCACCGCAAGGGAAGAATTGGCCAGTCAAATAAGTAGTTGGGTGTGACTGTCCAGGATGCGCCGAGCGCTCGGTTCAGTCGAGTAACTGGCGGAACAAACTACGCTACACGAGGAGGCTTCTTCACGCATCCCAAAAAAATAACTGTATTTGTATTTTGTGCTTGACTGTACCTCTTGTCACGCACACAAAGTCACGTTATACCCACACATCGCGCCGCGTGCACAGATGAGTTGAACTATCTCGTACATCAATAGCGTATATTAATTAGATAAATGGCGTATATTAGTTTTGTTATACTCTCTGTATTTATTATTGTGACAACCGTGATGAGATCAGGGCGCCTTAAGCCTTTAGTAGCAACATGTGGTATTTATTCATACTTTTTATTTGTTCCGGTGAGTGTAATTCTAGTCATTTAATATAGGAAATATTTTACAATACTTTTGATATAAATTTTAAATTAAGTATTAAAAAAAAATTAAGAGCTGCAAACATATTTGGGTGAAGGGTGCCCCGAAGATTTTGTTTGGCTTTTAATGTATATTTTTATTGTCATTTTTCCATATAAGCATAATCAGCATATTATGTTTCCAATGCAGGAACACAGGCCCCCCTCTCTATGAGAGGGAGTGGACCGTAATCGCGGACCCAGTGCAGGTTGGGAGATGTCACACGTCTTCGAATTTTTGGTTTCCTCACGATGTTTTCCTTTCCTTCACCGTTTTGATGTTTATATAAATTTACACTAACTGTGCCCCGCGGTTTCACCCGCGTAAATGTCGATCCCATGGGAGTATCGGGATAAAAAGTAGCCTATATGTTAATCCTGGGTGTCAGCTACCTCCATACAAAATTTTATCAAAATTGGTCCAGCCGTTTGAGCGTGAAGAAGTAACAAACATATAAACACACACACACACTCACAAACTTTCGCCTTTATAATATTACTGGTGGCATTGGTATAACTTACATTCATCATCATCATCATTTCAGCCGAAAGACGTCCACTGCTGGACATAGGCCTCCCCCAAGCACCTCCACTTCGACTGGTTCTGTAACTTACATTACTACAGGAATTAAAATAGAGGTATTAAAAACCCTTTTGCAAGTTTCCATTCGTAAACGAGTAGGCAGGTAGGATAGTTAAAAAAGTTGGTTGCACTTTTGAAAAGTTGTTATTTAGTAAATGCATACATGCGCCCATCTCGCCGCCGGATATCGTCCGGTGGCAAGATGGGCGGACGACAATGTTGCCATTGCGGTTAGAACTGGATGAGGCTGGCACAGGAGCGTGGGGGCTGGCACAAGAAAAGTGAGGCTTATGGCCAGCTGTGGGTGAAGTCGAGCAGTGGATGATGCATGATGATGAAATGCATGCACAGACGCCAGCACATCAAGCTACCCGAAACTGTCAAATTTTCCCAATCAACTTTGAACCTTTATATGCTTTAGCGAAAAAGTTTAAAAACTATTAAAGAAATTTGACAGATTGTAGTAGCTTGATGTGCTGGCGCCTGTACTAAATAACAATTTACCTTAAGGAAGATACGCTAGGGTAGCCCGCGAAACTTTTTTTTTTTTGCAATTTGCAAGTTTGTGTCTGAAAGTTGATTCATTCCTCCAGTTTGACAACACACACAACACACACAGTTTGAAAATGACATTCGAGATTTTATGCAATCCTATTGGTTAATATTTCTCCGTTTCTCCGCTCCGCTGCCTCGCTCCGCTCCAGTGTACAGGCAGCCTTAACGAGCTTTCCGAGGCACGAAAGGGTCTCGGAATGTTATAGACCCAACCACGGATCAACCTCGGCAAGCGTTGCTTAATCTTGAAGATCGACACGTGCGGCTGGTATTATTTAGCCACGAGCCCCTCTTATGAACATTGTAATGACTGGCAGCATTTTAATAAAAGCTAGTTTAAAAAAATACTATTATTTTTGCAGCCACAGTTTCCTCAAGCCACGTGTCCCATAGACAACACCAAACAGCGATAGATGCATTTGTACAAAGACTAAAGCTTGGAAACTGGGAGAAGGAAGAAGCGCCATGTTTGAAGAAAACACTGACACTATTGGAAAATGTGAAGAACTTCACGCTATGGGCTACTTGGGGTAAGTAAAATTTTGTACAATCAGCAATTTTTATAGTAGGTAACCATTTTGCACAAAAGTACAGTTCTAATAGGCAAGCTACTACAATCTGTCAAATTTCTTTAATAGATTTTCAACTTTATCGCTAAAGCATAAGGTTCAAAGTTGATTGGGAAGATTTGCTAGTTTCGGGTAGCTTGATGTGCTGGCGTCTGTACCTGGATTCAGCACATGATTCTGAACCCTCGATGAAATTTGTCGCCGGTTATTAAAAAAAAATAGCTGTTACCGCGTATGTATTACACTTTTCTATGAATCAGTAGATTTTGCGCGACTCATAATGCGCGAAGCATTAGATAGTGCTTTACAATCGAATTTATTTTTTTCCCTCCTTTCTGCAACTGTTTCTATTGTTATACTCCTGCTAGTACACAGAACCTACTTCATATATTATATACCCTTATAATTTAATTTTAATGGAGATTAATAATTCTGTACTTTTCAAAAATTTATTTAATACAGTAGAAACGAAAAAAAACAGAAATGATTGAGATATTAAACGCCGTTTCACCCGCATAAGTTTCGATCCCGTAGGAATATCTGAATAAAAAGTAGCCTATATGTTAATCCAGGGTGTCAGCTACCTCCATACAAAATTTTATCAAAATTGGTCCAGCTGTTTGAGCGTGAAGAAGTAACAAACATATAAACACACACACTCACAAACTTTCGCCTTTGTAATATTAGTTTGATTAATGATATTAGTGTCTCATTAGTGCGTCTGTAGCCGTGACTCAAGGCCTTGAAATTTGACCCCTGCATTAAGACAAAAAAATATAATTAGAACCCAGGTACTTTATTGTTTAATCTAGCCAAACAACTATCAACAGACATGGTTAATTGGTTAGTTTAGGTCATGGTTGTCTGCGTAAGTAAGTAAATATTACAACAACTAGGTACCCATAGATAATATTGCTTTGTCAATAAATTGAAAAACAAATATTATTTTGGTTATGCGTACCTACAACGAGGATTGATTTTAAGAATTTGATCCGTGTTTTCTGCTAAAATGTTAAAAATACAAAACAAAAACTTTTAACACGTAACACACTATCAATCACAACCTGAATCAATTTGAAGGATATTGATAATCAAAGTCAAAGCTTTTTATTTGTTAAAAATAGGTGTTTGAAATAGAATAATAGATATATGATCTATGTTTTGCCGTTAACGGCGTACAAATATCATAAATGAATGATAAATGATTTTATTTCTGCACAACAATTATATTTTTAAAAACTAGATGAGGTCGGCATTCGTTTCCTGTCTGACTACTCTGAGAAAAAAGGCCGAAACAAACTCAGAGGTCACAGTCTCTTTTATAGTCCGGCCAAATCTTGGTCAGGTTATATGAAGACCATGTAGATCGATGTCTGAGATGGTTTGAGATGGTGATCAAGTAAGCCGTCATTGATATTTTGTATGGGGCAAATTTATGTGCCCTGCGCAAGAAGGATGGCGGCATTCGTCCCATTGCCGTAGGGTCCACTTACCGTCGTATCGCAGCCAAAGTTTGCTGTGCTTTTTACAGCGAAACGCTAGCCAGCAAATTCCAGCCCCTACAGCTAGGCTTTGGGTCTAAAGGGGGCTGTGAGGCTGCGGTACATGCATTATCCACCTATCTCAATAGCGATAAAGGTGAGGTCATTCTTAAGGTTGACATTAAGAATGCTTTCAATTCCGTAAACAGGGACACCTTGTTGACAGAAGTTCAAAAAGAAATACCCAAAATTTACAGTTTTCTCTATCAATGTTACAGGCACCCCTCTAAATTACTTTATAAAGACAACCTTTTGAAATCAGCAGTTGGTTGTCAACAGGGTGACCCTCTTGGGCCAGTCATTTTTAGTTTGGCAATAAATCCAATTATTCGACAACTAAATTCTAAATTCAACGTATGGTATTTGGATGACGGAACCCTAGGAGGTGATGTAGACACAGTCTTAAAAGATTTAAAGTTTATAAAAGAAAAATTCAGTTCCATTGGCCTAGACCTTAACCTTTCAAAATGCGAGATTTATCTTCCCCAAACGACTGACAGACAGACTACCATAGCAAAATTTAATACAATAGCTCCAAATATCAAAATTACGGAAAGACACGAACTTCACCTACTAGGGTCCCCAATTTTTGACGAATCCTTTCCAACGTTCATTGAGGAGAAGATACAAAATTTTAATGACGTCTCGGAAAGACTTTTCAAAATTAATATTCATTCGGCCTTCACACTCATTCGGTACTGTTGTTTTGGACCAAAATTTACTTATAGCCTTCGCTCCTCTCATTTATGGAAACATCCACAACTTTTAGAAAAAGTAGACCAAATTATTAGAAACACATTAACTTCCATCCTAAATGTGGCCCTGGACGACCGGTCGTGGCAGCAAGCCACACTACCCATTCGCTTGGGCGGTCTGGGCGTCCGCAAAATTTCAAGTATTAGTTTACCGGCCTTCCTCTCCTCGGTCCACAGTACCGATAAATTAACCAGGAACATTTTATCTTCCTCACTGGTCGATTTTGAAGTACCGTGTTTGACCGATGCTTTGAACGCTTGGAAAATGGCTTGTCCCAATACGGTTTTGCCTGATAACCCGTCTTCCCAGAGACGGTGGGACGTGCCGCTCTGCAGTATTATACGGAATACCCTTGTAAACACGTCACGTAATACTGTTGAGCGTGCCCGTCTGCTGGCTGTGGGAGAATGGGAGTCAGGCTTGTGGCTTCAGGCGCTCCCGTCATCCACCATAGGCACAATGATGGATGACTCATCGTTTCGGCTCGCTACGTGTCTCCGCTTGGGCGCACCTTGTGTTGCTCCGCATCGATGTCACTGCGGTGAAGCTGTCGACAGTCTCGGACACCATGGCCTGTCCTGCTGCAGGAGTGCAGGTCGCATAGCACGGCACGCCAGCATCAACGATATTATTCGTCGAGCCCTTGTCACCGCCGGCGTACCAGCGGTATTAGAACCAAACGGCTTGGTACGTGACGATGGGAAGAGACCAGACGGCATGACGTTGTTGCCTTGGAAGGTGGGTAGGCCTCTGGTGTGGGACGCAACATGTGTCGATACCCTTGCGCCATCTCATGTTCCGAGCACGGCGGGCTGTGCTGGCGCCGCTGCTGCGGCTGCGGAGACCCTCAAGCGGCGCAAATACTGTAACCTTGTGGGCAACTACAGCTTTGAGCCGTTTGGGGTCGAAACGCTCGGGTCATGGGGCCCGAGCGCGCGTCTCCTTTTTAAGGAAATTTCTCGCCGGCTGGTCGATACTTCACGTGACCAGAGGGCTGGGTCGTTCTTTGGTCAAAGAATTAGCATTGCCATTCAACGTGGCAATGCTGCCAGTCTTCTGGGCACGTTTCCGGATGACAGCGATGCGGATGAGTACTTCGACGCCTAAGTGTCCTTTGGTTTTTTATTTTTTATTTGTATAGTAGGTTAGTTAGTCTTTTATTTTAGTATCTAGTGTATAGTATATAGTTATATTGTAATCATATTAAATAAAATTAAAGTAAGCATACGAAATTACAATTTAGTATTAATTTTTTTGTTAAAATTAAATGACCAGCTAACAGAGTTAAACTATCCTCTATCAAGTTAACAATATTGCATACAAAATTTGTTTAGAACATTTAAAATGTTAGACACATAATAACATTTATAACTTTTCTTATGTATTATTAAATAATCCATTGCTACATTTATGTTTTAAAATATTTGTCTACTCAATAACCTAAATAACGCAATGAATGTTATTGAACTGTTGAAATGAAAGCCATTGCTACTATAAGGCATCGTTCACACCAAACGTATTGTCCGCCGCCGACTGTGAGTATGCTCACTGTCTGCCCCAGTGTGAACGTGGACTCAGTCTGCAGTACGCGTTCTCACCAAGCCGACAATACGCTACAGCGCGCTTCAATCTAAGACGCTGTTACGTTCGGCAACGTAGCCAATCCGCGTCCGCCGTGCATAGACGCGTAGTACAATAATCGGCCACCGACAGTCAGCGACAACGCACTACGTAATAGCGTATAGTCGGTTCGGTTTGAACAAGAAGTTAAATATATATTGAAAAGCGATAACTGCGTAACGCGTGCTCACAGTCAGCGGCGGACAATACGTTTGGTGTGAACGATACCTAAGTGTGTTACGCAATTACCCCACTAGGGATCGAATCCAGGACCTGACGCTCTAAAGTCGATCAACCAGTAATCCGTTTCTATTTAAATTTTATTCCAGTTTGGAATGCCAACACTGTTCCTACGGGCAATCTCTACGGTTCCTGGGTCAATTTTGGCAACTTCGACCAGTGTATGAAGCCACCATGGCTGGAAACCCATCCACAATTCAGAACCAAGTACTGCATGGCAAAACTGGAGCTGTCAGATAATCCAAAGAAGAAAGCCGAATATGATCCTTATGGGTCTACGGAGGAATTTCTTAATGTGAGTATAAAGTAAACTCTTAAATATACATAACTAGCTTCTGTTCGCGTCTTCGTCGGCGTGAAATTTTTTGTACAGTCACGAGCACTAATATATCAACACTTGGCAACTGTCAGTTGCGATTTTTTCGTGAAATAACGAATGCAACGTTGAAATACGACACTTTACATAAGCCTATGGGTACGAAAATACTATGTTCGTAATAACATAAAATTCCATTCAAAAATAAAGGAGAAAATCGGTGGGAACCGCTGAGGAACAGCGGGTCGAGGCCTGTCGGGGGAGCGGTGAATGCTTATGCGAATCCCGCACCCCCGGCCATAGGTAGAGGTGGAACACCGCGGTGGTTTTAGCCGGTAAGAGTCCGGCATGCCCCTCTGTCACCCCACGATGGAGGAAGCCAAAAAAAAAACCAACATGCTTTCCAAGGCACGGGGGTATCCATAGAAATGTAAAAATATGGGGGTATCACACCACCAACTTTCAAACTCCGGGCAGTTACCAAGAAATTCTTAATGGAAAAACTCAATAACATTGCTCGACTTGGTAATCAAACCCAGAACCAGACGTTCAGCAGTCACGTTTGTGACCACGAGACCAACGGGGCATCGACATTAGACTAATAAACGTAGGTACCATTTACATTAATAGCACTTCGTTAACCATTCGCCTTTTGCCTTTTTTAACCTTAAAGCCTTTAATAATGGCAATTATAAAGAAATATTCTCGTTCCCACATAATTACTTTTGTTTGTTATATTTCCTTAGAATCATAAAGGTTGTTAATGGGTCATAAATTAATTGATCAACGTGACCGTTACGCAACATTTATGACTCACTAGCTTTTCGCCCACGCAGAAATTGGAAATTACATCACGGGAACGTGCTACCGGTTAAGAAGTGTCCTTTGTCCTAACCCAGGTCATGGTCTATCCGTGTGCCAAACTTCACCGAAATTCGTAAAAAAGTGACCGACAGACAGAGTAACTCAAAAACCTAAATAAATAATTACACATAAACCTACATGGGCACTTATGAAACGTCAGAAACTAAGTGCACGGTTCCAATTGGTCGTTTCCTATGGAGAAGAGCCGGCAAGAAACTCCACGGTTACTCTTTTAAAAATAATTGGCTTTTACAATGTTTTCAAATTACAGTAGGTATGGGAGGACAGCGTAGGCCTGTCAACAAGTACCAGGTACTTGATAAAATAAAAAAATGTCTACAGATCTAAAGTCTACAAGGCCTACAAAGTCCTCACATTTACAAAATAAGAATCTATTAAAAGGATAAATAAAAAATAAAATATAAAAACCTACTAAAACCAAGTGATATGATTGGCATTACAACCACTAGCACCTAAGTACATTTAACTTTCGCATTTATAATAACACTAGCTTAATGCCGCGGTTTCATCAGTGTTGAGGTCGGAAATTATCCCACGGGAACGTACTACTGAAATAAACAGTATTTTATGTGTTAATCCAGATTATAAACTCTCTGCGTGCCAAATTTCATCCAATTCCGTTTAGTAGTTTTTGCGTGATTCAGTAACAAACATCCAAACGTACAAATCACGCATCACACTGACGTCACGCAAAATTCTGCATCGCGCAAGCAGAGTTTACTGTGCAACTTGCATATATTTATCTCCTTTTAGTCTATTAGGCCATGTAGATTGTAGGTATATTCGTAATATTTTCCATCACCATTTTAAGAACAGGTGGCCTACCATGATCTAATTAAAAACGATTCAAAAAAAGACATTTCAGTTTAGGTTCCTAAACTGCATCGCTTGAGCTGCTCTATGGAAGTCATGGTACCAAACAAGTATGAATGAAACCAAAACTTACGACTTAGTTTGGGACAATCGCTGTCAGCAGATGGCACGGCCTAAACTGAATCGTTAAACAGTCGTCATGGTACGAATTAGAAGAATAGTTCAGTTTAGGTCCTAAAATGGATCGCGTTAAGAGCTTGTGGTAGGCCTCCAGTAAAAACAAAAAACGTTCGCTATAAATCTGACATTTTCAATTTTGGTACTCTTTCAGTCACCAACAACATCAGGGCTGCCCGTCAACGAACTTTATTGGGGGATGTGTGTCCCTGCAGCCTGCCATCCGCATTCCATCGTCAAGATCACCAGGTCCATGTATGACCTGACCACCTTCGGGACCCAGGCTCCTAACATCACGGTGGACCATTGTCAGGTCGCTGGTGACAAACTACTGCCAGGAGTTGGGTTTTACTTGTTTATGTGAGTACCTTTAATTTTAATAATAGTCCTCCAGACCGTATTGTGGCCATGGCGGCCAATCTCAACGGAGACTAACCTTCGGCGCGGGAGTGTGTGCGCAGACACACGTAAAAAACTTCACGCGGACAAAGTCGCGGACAGAAGCTAGTACGACTATAATACTATAGGTACCTAATCAGGCAAAGAAAAGAAAAATACTTAAAATTATCAGTCAATTATAATCTCGCGCAAACTGAGGGTCGAAAGGTTGGTTCTATTGACTCTAATGGTCCTAGGAGGACGATAAGGCGACAAACGATCACGTGTATTAGTACTTATCGCTCACATTACGGTTAAATGAACAGTCGCGGATATATTGTTAAAAAAATTCTTTTGAAAATGCATTTTATGACGCCATCTACACGGACGAGAGAAACGCGGCGACAATCTCGCCGTGCATCCAGATTATCGTCGTGTGGAGATTGCGTCATAATTATATGCGACTCTTGGCTATTGGAAACTTTTCGTGAAATGGATATAGTATAATTAGCCTATAATGTTCCCACGGGACACAGGCCTCCTCTGCGGGTTGGTAGATGTCACATGTCTTCGAATTTTTGATAGGACATGCTGGTTTCCTCAAAATGTTTTCCTTCACCGTTTTGAGAGCACTGGTGATGAAATAGTTTACACAAAGCGCTTGCTCACCCTAGGCCCGCTTGGTGGATTACGGCCCACTGTCTCTCACAGAGAGGTAGCCTGTGTGCCAGCAGTGGGGATGTGATAGACTGATTATAATTATGCTTATGCTAAAGCGCCTGTCTGGGTTCGAACCCACGACCTGCAACTCGTAAGTCTGGAACGTTACCACAGGGCCACCACTGCTCGAAGTGAAATCAAATGATTTTGTGTTTGTTTTTTTCAGAACCTTGCTAGTGTCGCTGATAGCTATGGCGGCGGCTTCCACATACTATCGGCTTCATATGTCCAATGATGATCAACCACCAGACAGCTTAGGTAAGATACAGTTTTTATATATCATTACTATTGTATAGAATCAAGTTTTTCCAACTGTACAGACAGCTGTGCTGCTGGGAAGTATGTTGCGCCACTTTTTCTTCCCAGCGAAAGCACTAGGAAGGGGTGACGGACGAGCGTTTTAGGGGACTGTCTTAAAAGTAATTTTGAATTTCGAAAAGCGCTGATTCTCAGAACAATTCGAATAAACGACTTTTGATTTTTTCATTCCTCCAGTCGGCACAGGCTTCTTTACATTACATAATGAGCTCTTTCTAATAATTTACCTCTTTATGATTAGCATAAGCAGTCTAATGTTCCCACTGCTGGGACATAGGCCTCCTCTCTGTGAAAGAGATTGGGCTGTTATCCACCACGCGGGCCCAGTGCGGGTTGGTAGATGTCACATGTCTTCGAGTATTTGGTTCTAAGACATGCCAGTTTCCTCACGATGCTTGCCTTCACCGTCTTGAGAGTCACTACTCTCACCTCTGAGATGAAATAATTTACACAAAGTGAAACACCTGTCAGGGTTCGAATTTACGACTTGTAAGTCGCGGACGTCACCACTGGGCTTGTGTTGGATAAAAAACCGGTCAAGTGCGAGTCGGACTCGCACACGAAGGGTTTCGTACCACCGCACAATATTTAACACTACATAATTATAATATAAAAAATCACGTTTGTTGTATGGGAGCCCCCCTTAATTTATTTTATTTTAATTTTATTACTTATTATTAAAGTAAAAATACAACTGAGTATTTTGTGAATATTTCAAATGCCTACCTGTTGCCATTATTGATATCGAGCAAAAAAGGGCAAAAAAATCGAGTTTGTTGTATGGGAGCCCCCCTTAAATATTTATTATATTTTGTTTTTAGTATTTGTTGTTATAGCGGAACCCTAAAAACATGTACTTAATAGGAAGCAAAAATTAAAACAAACGGAGATATAGATGATACCTGTCAATTAATAAAGGCCTTCTATTCCAGAAACCATAATAACAAAATCATTCTGCATCATCAAGAACCGCCAAGACCTGGTGAAGGATAACAAGGAAGAGATCAGAGTGATGAACGGCATGAGGTTCCTCACAGCAGTATCTGTCATCATTGTACATGAGATGTTCTATATGAGTATATCTGGAGTTGTCAATACCAGGGATTATGATAAGGTAGGTGTAGTGTATCTGTCACGGCTAATGGCCGAAGTGCGGCTACACCTAGGTTTAACCGGCCGAAGTGCAGCTACACCTAGGTTTAGCCGGCCGAAGTGCGGCTACACCTAGGTTTAACCGGCCGAAGTGCAGCTACAGGTGACATCGGTTGCATGGTTGCGGTCGATCGATAGGCGACGTAGGATGCAAGAGCGAGCGAAGGGCACCCCGAGGTTAGGTTTGGTTAGGTTACTTTAAACCCTTTACACAGATATAGGAGCCCCGCTTGCGGGGCTCTGTCGACGTTCCGGCTAAACCTAGGTGTAGCCGCACTTCGATTATTAGCCGTAACATATCTATTAAATAGATATTTAAACACTGTCTCATTCACACAAGCGGGATAGCTGCTGTCAGTTATGTCATCTGTCAGTCAAGAGGAATGGCGGGAAACAGCAAGGTGAAGTAGCTATAACTATATAAGATGGCGCTTGGTGTGGTAGAGAGCCAGTGAAGTGATTTATTCGACATAAATACAGAATCAACAGGATTCTACAATAGGTGTTGGAATCCCAACACTAAATGTTACTAAAATAACTAAATAATACGAACATCTAGTATGCGCTCTCGGCAGCCATTTTTATTTGAATGCCTCATTCACTTTCCTCACGGGTCGGGCCGCGACAGGTCGACAACGTGCCCCTACGTCGCCTACTTGATTGATGGTGGTTATTGGTGATTGGTGAGAATATATCTCCTTATTTTAAAGAACTAGCTGTTTCCTTACCTACAAGACATCCACTATCACACAAGCCCACAGTAGGTACCTGCCAGCCTGCCTGCTAAGGTGGACCGATGAACTTGTGAAGGCCGCAGGAATCCGCTGGATGCGAGAAGCACAGAATCGGTCGAAGAGGCGGTGCTTGAGAGGCCTATGTCCAACAGTGGACTTAGTCCGGCTGAAACTGATCTACACAGGGTGACAGGGATTTGAAGAATTCAGGTGGCCTACCATGATCTAATTAAAAACGATACAAAAACAAGACATTTCAGTTTAGGTTCCTAAACTGCATCGCTTGAGCTGCTCTATGGACGTCATGGTACCAAACAAGTATGAATGAAATCAAAACTCCTCGAGGCCTACCACAAGCTCTTAACGCGATCCATTTTAGGACCTAAACTGGACTGTTCTTCTAATTCATACCATAACGTCAGTATAACGATTCAGTTTAGGCTGTGCCATCTGCTGACAGAGATTGTCCCAAACTGAGTCGCAAGTTTTGGTTTCATTTATGTTCGTATAACTCGTCAAAATTTAGGGAACAGCTGATTCTTTTTTCACGATTTCAGGTTTGTTTCCATAGTAATAGTTGTTCATAATGATAAGTACAATATCCATTAATTACCGGACACCCTGTATACATGATTCTCCTGCTCGTCTCCAATTCATTTCTAAAATTAATTATCGTTTTTCAGTCTATAGAAGGACTAGGAGGTTTGTTTCTCCACATCGATGTAGTCGTCGACACATTCTTCGCGATGTCTGGTCTTCTCCACATCAAGGGTCTGCTAAGCAACTCCAATAGACAGCAGAATCTGTTCAGTGTTCTATGGAAACGATATGTGAGGTAAGAGCTTCTATTTATTCTTGTTTTTTGTGTCTGATCAACACACATATTATTATTTTTGTGGTATCTCGGGTACTGGGTAACGGGGGTATCACACCGCCAAATTCTAAACTCCGAGCTGCTAAGTACTACTGAGGAATTCCTAATGGAAAAAACCAATAACACTTCCTGGGAATCGAACCCCATAGAACCGCACGCTCAGCAGTCGCCACGCTTGCGACCACGAGACCAACGGGGCATGATCTTTTCTCATGATGTGCGTACCGATATGACAGAAAAACGACCTAAAGGTTGAATTTATACGCAAAATCCAAATAATCAGCACTGCCATCCAACGTGGTAATGCTGCCAGCCTTTTGGGCACTTATCCCATTGACAGCGATTCGGACGAATTTTTTTATGCCCAATGAGCTTCTCCGTTTTTTTTTACTCGTAATTTGTGCATAATTTATATATGTCGAAAAAGGTACGTGTGTCTCGTTATCATCAGCTACATTTCAATTACTGTGGGCGTACTATGGGTAGTTATGATTATTGCGCAATAGAAAAACAGTTTGCAGTTCAAATCAGATTATAATTTACGAACAAATAAATCACACTAGCGAATCACACTGTAGGTACACGACACAACTACATATGGAACACGGGACAGTATCTGAGCACATGTTGTCCGTACGATGTCCAATGTCCAAGAGAAGCTCCACATCGCTCTGTAGCGCTCTCGTCGATTCCCAGGAACTCAGGTTAAGACTCTGTCAAGTGCCACTAGATGGCGCTGGCGTCCCGATCAGTCAAACAAATGACGTATTTCCGACATATACTAAATAAAAAAAATAATGATGTATTTCAGTTTTAGATTGTATAGTGTAATTAAGGCTTTTGTTTGTTTATACGTTTTAATTTCAGGTTAATGGGACCCCTCGCGGTAATAATTTTTTACTTGATATCGGTATCAAAGTACACTGGTTCAGGTCCGTTATGGATCTACGGCAACGAACAGGAATCAGAAGTTTGCCTCAAGACTTGGAGAATGAGCCTTCTAATGCTTAACAATGACCCGAAATATATTGTGAGTAGAACAGTAAATAATCAAGATGTAAAACTGGAATATTCTCGAACAGCTCGTGCCCATTCTTAAAAGAGACACAGAACGGCATTTTTTTACTCGAGATCTCTAAGAGATCATGCCCCCTAAACTAAATATTCTAATCCAACAGAATACATTTAATATGTCTCTAAAAACAAACATACCCACGCACACTAATATATTTTATTTGAATTAAACACAAGCTTCTAAACATATATCGTATATTATACAGACAAATTCATAACCCACCATCATCACCTACTTAGCCTTTTCCCAACAATTTTGGGATCGGTTTCCAGTCTAATCAGATGCAGCTATACCAATATCATACCTGGAGCGACTGCCTATCTGATATTCACAACCCAGTAACTTAAATAGGTAATACGATACCTCTTGGCCAGATTGGATGCTGGTATAAATCCTTAATCTACCAAACATATGTATGCGCAAAACCGAACTGACGGCTTCCACGCCGTCATTCGCAAGAAAACCGTGTCGCTGTTGTCAAGGTTGCGGGCGAGTGGCAACAGCATTCTAAAAACTATGGCGGAGAGTATTGACTCTCCGATTATTAAAAGGTTTGTGAGGAGGATAATCACTCAACATTAATTTGGGCATGTCTTTTTCACAATACTGTCTATTTACTCTGTCTTCTCTACTGTATTTTAACTACTAACACTACTAATAAGTTATAATATTGTATACTAACACGCTGGACCATTGTTATCTGAAAATAAAGAATATTATTATTATTGCTTTTCAGTGCCATGCAGTAACGTGGTACGTACCCTGCGACTACCAGCTCGCGATCCTGGGAACTGTCCTCTTCTACTTCTATCAAAAAGACCGGAGGGTTGGGTTTGCTGCCTTCGGTACCGCTGCAGTCTTGTCCCTGATTATACCGGGCGTTCTGACGTATTGGTACCAGCTGCCTGCTGTTCACTTTCTGGACTTAGGGTAAGATCATGATTTCGTAATTACTGCACTGAATTTTTTTTTTGCTAGTGGTCTTCGATCGACTTTGCTAGATCAGAGACAAATCTTTCCACCACTAACTTCAAAATGCAATACAGCATGATTATCTTTGTCCATGTGGAATAGATTACCCGCTAAGCCTAAAATTTAGGCCGTTATTCAGTGAATCAGTCACAAAAACTTATACTTTCTTGACCCCTTTACTAATAAACGTTATTTAGCGTCTGTATAGTTACACAATGCTTTGTCTTCTTCTTTCGAAAGTCAAATTACTACAGAAAGAGAGAAATCGGTGTGTAACTATTCATCTGATATAATACGTTTATTAGTAACTCCGGGCTGGACTATATACCTACCTAAGTAGAGATTATTGATCAAGAAGTAATGTATGCTTCTGATTCCACTTTCCTTTTCCAGCAAGCTACTCCGTGAGATGCGCAACTACTTGGAGATCAGCTACACCTACACCCCGAGCTACAGTCGCGCTGGCGCGTACCTCGTCGGGGTAGCGATGGGCTACCTCATGACTCTGTACAAACCTTCTGAATACAGAAAGACTGTTTCTAAAGTAAGATTATAAGATTCCAATATAAAACAAATTGTTTTAGTGGGATTATTATTCTGTACAGTCATATTTGTTACACTCGCAAATCATTATTTTAATTCACAATTTCCTTAAGACCTTGAGTCCCATGCAATAGGGGACGAGCCTATAAAAGACACAAACGATTAATAATTATATTCTTCTTCATTCCAGACCTGGTCCATCATCGGTACAGCGGTATCTCTGGCTGCAATGCAATACATCTTGTCGTTAGGAACGTACTTCATGTACCGGGAGTACAACCCTATCGAAGCTGCCGTGATCGCGTCGACCAATAGGATCGCGTGGGCTGTGGCTATCTGCATCATTATTGGATTGTGTGAATACGGGACTGTGCGTAAGTATACCAAGGTTTTTAATCCATCCACCCTACTTAAATTTGCCGCCATCAAATCAAATCAAAATGTTTTATCTATATAAATAAAAACAAAGTCGGGTTAGTTCACCATTTATAACTCGAGAACGGCTGGACCGATTTTTATGATCTTTGATATGTTGGATTTGGCTCCGCCCCGAATAGCAGAATAACTATTAAAACATGGGAAAAATTGACGAATGAATATAATTCATTTTCTCATACATTTAGGCGGTACGAAGTTCGCCAGGTCAGCTAGTATAAAATAAAAGAAGTCGATTCAGTAAACGATTCTGAACAAACTACTTTCATAACGTGCATTAATTCAGTTACACATTGTATACCTTTTTCTTTATTTATTCCGGTCTGATCCCCTGAACCCCCCCCCCCTTCACCCCCCCCCCTCGATCCTCTGCTATTTTGTGGGGGGGAAACCTTCAAAAGGCACCCGACTTCCGGGGAGGGGGGGAGGTCGGGGAGTGTGGGATTTTTACCTCACTATAACCACCCAGGTGATCACTATCAGCACATAGGGGTGGTCCCGGTTCCTCTTAAAATACCAATTCCGGAACCCTCTCGTGCAACGCCTGTAAGGGCACCCCTGGGGAGACTGTAATGGGGCCTCTCTTGAGCCTTGCTACGCATGGCAGCACGTGACCACAGTGCCACCGTCTTCCCCGGGGTCACTTGGTGGGCGGACAGAGTCCCCACTCTGTGCGCCCGCGACCCCAAAGGTCCACCTACCTTGTTTGGTAAGCTGGTTTCGGCGTATTAGGCGCCAAGGCGGTTGCCACCCTGACGTTGTATACCTATACAACTACTTTGAGGTCCGCTTCTAGTCCAAACAAATGCCACCAGGTAACAATGTAACATGCTAGAAATAGCGTGATGACAGTCCTTAATAGGCCCAAGTTTAATAGAAGACTTCTTTACCCAAACCGTTCGTCCACCCGCTGAAGACCTCCCACCTGGACATGAGTTACCTTGGGTAACCTGGAAGTCTTTAAACAGACTCCAGACCCAGTTTTTTTTTTTTTATTTGAAATGGACTTGCTCTTGACTCTAGTCTAGGTCAAAGGTGACAGAGACAAAGTCGACGATGGAGCGAGGTTGACCGAAGCAAGGAAAACCTGTTCATGTGAAGATTCATAGACGACTCCGCCTTGGAGTGTAAATGTGGTGCTGTTCCACAAACGATGGGACACTTAATATCGTGTCCTGCGTGTCCTGTCAGCTGCACGTTACAGGAACTAATGGACGTTGGTGATGGCGCCAAACAAGTAGCCGAATTCTCCATTTAGATTACTATCGACACGCTAAGAAGAAGAAGAATAGAATACTTTTTGATAATAGTTCTGCTTGTTTCCAGCGATAGTCACCGATATCTTAAGCTACTCCTACTTCACGCCTCTGAGCCGCCTCTCCTACGGTATCTACATGATCCATCCTCTCCTCATACAACGAAACAAGTTCACACTACGGTCCCCTTTCAAGTACGATACGTTTTCTCTTGTAAGTATGACCTAGCTTAGATTCTTTAATTAAGTGATGTTACTCAGATAAGCTGTGATTTCTGCCTATGCCTGTAACAACTGCAATATAAAAAAAAAACAGTGACACTCCACAGAAGTGAAAACAAAACACAAACAGAATACTTGCTTAATACAAAGTGCTAAAAAATTAACCCGACAAACTTTAAGAGGTGCTTTAGACCATCGAACTGAACGACTTTCACTATGGGACCATGAAATCACGAAAAAAAAATCAGCTGTTTCATACATTTTGGTCAAGCAGTATTGAACTTTTGTATTAAACAGCTGATTTTTTTTTCGTGATTTCAGAGTTGGTCCCATAGTAAAAGTTGTTCAGTTCAATGGTCTAAAGAGGTTAATTTTTTAACACCTTATATAATTGGAACTTTCCTACATTTATGATTTCTTACAATATATTTACAACTACTCTTCCAGGGTCTGGACACCGTAGGGACGTTAACCACAGCAATAGGCCTTAGTTTTGCGATGTGGCTGCTGGTTGAAGCTCCCTTAATCAACATCAGCAACCATTTCCTGTTTAGAAAGTAAGTATCTACTCCGTTATTTCTTTTCATCCTGAAGAATCCTACTTCACTCATTTTAATTCGAATAGGTGACGGAAGAGGTAGAGGGGCTTCTCGCTAAGTAATAACAGCCACACGGGTCGATCGATCAGGTTAAGCTACGCTTGCCGCGGTTGGTCCGTGGATGGGTGATCATCTTTACATACCGAGACCCCCGTGCCTCGGAAAGTACGTTAAGCCGTTCCCAGCTGTCATTCATGAATCTTTGACAGTCGTTACAGGTCGTCAAAAGCCCGAAAGTCTGACAACCAGTCTTACCAAGGGGTATCGTATTACCCTGTAACTGGGTTGTGGTGGTCAGAGAGGCAGTAGCTCCATGTAAAATATTGGTATTCACCTGCATCCGGTTAGACTGGAAGCCGACCCTGACATGGTTGGGAAAAGGCTAGGCAGATGATGATGATATGATGATTTTAAAATATTATTTATATTGACATCCCTGTAAGATAGGCACCCTACTCTAAGCGCGGAAATTATCAATGAATTCGTAGCGACATTCTCCATCAAAGGATTGAAAGCAAAAAAAAACAAAATATTTTTACTTCATTATTTTGGGGCTTATTTCAGTACTTAATATTTATAATTTTGAATGTGCTAATTAAACCCATTCATTTGATACCCAACAAGGCACGATTAAAAAAAATAAACCCATGACTTTATGTCCGCTAGAGAGCGCCATATTCAATTTAATATGACGTCACGTAGCCTATAACCAGCGGACGATCAAGACGCTTCCAACGATACCTTATTTGTCTAATTATGACAAGTAGTTTAGAAGTTATGAGAGAACGGATGAATATACGTACATACCGGTCAAAATCATAACCCTCCTTTTTGCTTCGCAGTAGTAGGGTAAAAACAAGAGATTTTTATATTATTTTTTGTAAAAAAAAAGGATTTCTGTGCTTCTACTCCGTTCACCTTATATACAAAGTCAGCCGGTATATTATTATATATTGCGGTTCACATATAAAAGTACACACAATCCATATAGTATTAGTAACAACGACATAAGAACTATTATGTTAGTAAAACTTACAAAAATCGTCCACGAGACCACGAACATCTGCGAAGCGCTGCAGAAACGCAAAAGCCCCATCAACACCCTAAATCCATTATTATCTGAACGCGCAGGACGTTGTATAATAATTGTTTTCTTCTCAGGTCAAAGAGGACACAGCCAATTAAAGAGCTACAGAAAAATGGAATACAGCACGAGAATGGAGACGTCAAAACCAAAGTCGCGTAATTTAACCATAACCCTACACATTAAAGATGAGACTTGACACACCACGTGGTTTGACATGCGCAGTACACGATTATAGGTCTCTTTAGCGGTATGAGGTCTGAGCGCGGGACGGGAGCGGGCGTCATAGGGGAGGCGGAAAGAGCGCGGGAGGGGGGGTCAAGTCTCTTCTTTCGTGGCGCTAACTACCTATATTACGCTTTAAATAAATTTAGAAAATCTTTATGTAACTCGTATCTCGTGTATAGGAAATATTTTCTGTTCTAAGGATTTTTTTTTTTTTGTAAGTACCTATGTAAAGTATTAATTATATAAATTGTTGGGATGAAAAACTTTAACTTTTTTTTGCCGACTCTTCACCAAGCAATCATTCTTGTGGCAGAGAAGTGTCAAGCACATGCACCTTCAACAAATGATCTGTTTTCGAATTAATGTACGATTTCATTGATGGCCCAGTGGAAACTGCCGTGACTTACGAGTTGTAGGTCGTAGGTTCGAACCCAGGCAGACACTTTACTTTGTGTAAGTCATTTCATCACCACTGCTCTAAAAACGGTGAAGGGAAACATCGTGAAGAAACCGGCATATACACTAGAACCAAAAAATCGAAAACATAAGACATCTACCAACCCGCACTGGGCCCGCGTGGTGGATTACAGCATTTACAGCCCAGTCCGTTTCACAGAGAGGAGGCCTGTATCCCAGCAGTGGGAACATTACAGGCTGATTATGCTATGCTGAACACAGCAAATCGTCTTATGTGGGCACACAGCACCTTCACAGGGGACTATAGCCGCGTCTAAATGCCAATTCGGCTAGGCCGCAGGTGACTAAAATCGCGAGTTCCAAAGTTGAGTAGGGCCACAATTCCCTATGGTAATTATTTTACCCCGTGTAAACTTACCACGTGAATACCAAGTACGGTTTTCTAGCGTGATATTTTTACAGTTCAAACCACGCCAATTTCGAGTTCATTTCGCGCGGTTTCGTTAATTATGTCATAGAGAATACGTTATTAGCACCATGTCGTGATTAGCTAAGGAATTGACGTGGTTTCGAAGTTAGGAATCATTAAGTGGTCATAGTGAAATAGGGCCTAGGTTTCTACATTTGTCGTGCGGCGATAGGTCGCAAGCAGCGGGTGACTAAAATCGACCGTGGAAATGCTCAGTCGCAAAAAGTTCGACATTTTGATGCAAAATGAACTAGTACCTTGCGATTTTGATCGACCTGTGTGAATGGGGTGGCGATTCGGCTTATGAGGTGATTTGGTAAGCGACCAGCCGCACGGCGAAAACCAACCTAGTGTAAATCCTCGGCTTATTAGCCGATTCACACGAATTTACTCGCCCGAAACGGGCCTATCGTCACTTTTAAATTATTTTATTTTCTTTTCATACTGACACATTCATATTCATAGTTAAATCAGGTCATTATGGATTTATTAACACATATAAATGAAGGTTTCTTTTGTACACGAAGTTACCCTAGGTTCCAGGGATCCCCTAGTTTAGGAGGCAGGGTTTTTTCACTAATTGTGCAGCCTTTTCCCAAAATCCAATGTAACTATGTGAAATGTATTGGTATTGTATACAAAGGTATTTTATGTCAATAAGCTTATTTTGTTTATTGTATATGCGAGTCGCAAGAATTTGCACATTTTAAATTGTATACAATGAAGTTATAATATTTAACTCTTATCACTTTTGTGCGCTAGTGTCCTTCTTTACTTTATTGAATAGATTCATAATGTGCCAATTCGTGCGACTCGTCTGTGTCGCCTAGAGAAAAAACCATATTATTTAAAAGTGACATTTCGCACGTTTCGGGCGAGTAAATTCGTGCGAATCTATTAATAACGCAAATCCTCGATTTGCGACAAACTCTCTTTTAAAGTTAATTGAAATAATTCAGCAGGTGAACTGGCTTACTGCCAATACTAACCCTCGTTACCTCTGCTAACGTTCCAATTTAATTAACCCTAGCGATACAGATTCTTTTATTTTGGAGATTGGTTGATTAGCGGTATTCGGAATTTTAGGACCATCCATAAATTACGTCACACGAGTTTTATGATTTTTATAGCCGACCCCGTCCCCATTGTCACAGGTGATCATTTTCGTGTGACCTTTGGTGTGGCGTCACGTATATTGCAATTTTAGCCTCCTTCGTTCTAGGTATTGTTTCTTGATGATGTTTTTCTTAACCGTTTTTAGATAGAGTTAGAGAAAAGCCTGGATATGATATTGTATCTGCTGCCGTTTTGATAAAGAAAACGGTACTCTATTTCCAGCAAATGGAGGGAATTTAATAAAATAACTAGCGAATCTCCACGGATATAATGGGTATAGATAATTATGTAAATATCAAAAAAGAAAAAAGGATTTGTTTTTTTTTTATTGCTAAATGGGCCCGCTCTTGACCTCGATCACGCCATGTGGAAAGCAATGGATGAGATCTATGATGGAACGAGAGTGCCCAGAAGATGCCTAAGGCACCAGAACTACCACGCATAGACTAAACACAGCAGGCTGCTTGACCAGGCGTTAGCCCTACCACCGCAAGGTAAAAATTGGCCAGTCAAATAAGGTGTCGGGTGTGACTACCCATGCTGTGCCGTGCCGTGATGCGCCGAGCGCGAGCGTTCAGTTGAGTAACTGGTGGAACAAACTGCACCACACGAGGAGCATCCCACCATGCACCCTGATTTGATGTTTTTCGGGGTCATAAATCGCAATGAGTACTTACTTGAAATATCGGTTAAATCCTTTTTATTTCTGTAAACTTCACAGACATGCTGGCTATCGATATCTGAACACAATAAAACAATTTTTAAAACACACGTCAAGTAAATACGATACCTGCGATCGTTGACCCCAAAACAAAACATGTTTAAATATCGATACCCATAGATTTGTGGAGTTCCGCTAGCTAATTTAATTTGACCCTGTATAGTTTAAACAAAGGATTTGAAACCAATTTAATATGATAATAAAATGACTCGGGCAAACCCGCTTGCAAAACCCAGTTCACAATAAGATACCGTGAGATAGGCCCTTGAGATAAATCCTCAATACTCGAGATCTTCGTGGATTGTGATCATCCTACCCCCCCCCCCCCCGGCACCACTACTTCACAAAACTGATACCTAGGTACAGAAGGTCAACTCCAAACTCATCTTTTATCTTCGGAAATACAAACGCGCGATGATGAAGTCTAATAAAGAGCTGTTATAATAATATAATCAGTCTATAATGTTCCCACTGCTGGGATACAGGCCTCGTCTCTTTGAGAGGGAGTGGCCGTAATCCGCCACGCGGGCCCAGTGCGGGTTGGTAGATGTCCCATGTCTTCGAAATTTTGGTTCTAGGTCATGCCAGTTTCCTCACGATGTTTTCTTTCACCGTTTTAAGAGCAGGATGAAATTATTTACATAAACTAAAGTGCCTGCCTGGGTTCGAACCCACGACCATTATTTACACAAAGTAAAGCGCCTACCTGGGCTCGTACCCAGGACCTACTACTCGGGTGCCGTTACCACTGGGTAACCACAGCTGTCAAAAGTATGCGCTTCAGGAATCATCGTTTATCTACGGAAATACGAACTCGCGATGATGAGGTCTAATAAAGACCTGAAGGCCAATTTCTCGTAATTTAAAACGTTCAAAATCTAGTCGCAGTCTCATCTCGGCGACACACACATGTCAAAAACTTGTCAAAAAGTAGGGAAATTAGAGGTATTTTTAAAAGATTGAGACTGAGATCAGAAAGCCAATTCTCGTAATTTAAAACGTTCAAAATCTAGTCGCAGTTGGCGACAAACAAATGTCAAAAACTTGTCAAAATGTAGAGATATTAGAAGTATTTTTTGACAGATTGAGACAGAGATCAGACTCTGAACGTTCTTAAAATTACGAGAATTGCCCCTCAGATCGTGAACGTTCTTAAAATTACGAGAATTGCCCCTCTGGAACAAATTAAAAATTCCAAAAACCTTTGAGCGACAAATGACGATCTGAGACCGGAGTGGGTAATCCGACGGAATGGAAACTTTACACAAACGAGAAATGATACGTGCACTACTACAAAGCGCGGCAGTACAAAACCTAGAAGCATTTCCTCTGTCGGGGTTAATCTGTGGCGCGACGTTCGTGCTAATTCGGATACATGAAGATTACCGAAGCACATACATTGTCTGGTTTACCTGTACGTGAAGCGTGTCTATGTGTACGTGCGTTTCCGCTTGTTGTATGAAGCCGGCCTTCTGTATCTATATATTCTGTGGCGTCCTCCTTCCAGCTTCATCTCTGTATTAACTAACAATTTGTTTCCAATTATGTGGATGCGAAGACTTTAAACAATGTCTAAGGAAGATTGTTTATTGTGTAGCTCAAGGATTTTTGTAAAGCATTGTAATGTTGTGGTAAGGTAAATATTTTGTTATAGAATTCTAGTTGCTATGTGTTTTGTAATGATGAGGTTTTAGACAAAGCGGCATTCTATCAGCGATAACTATGATAGAAAACTTTATTTTTTGTTGCTGAATGGCCGCTCTTGACCTCGATCACGCCGCATGGAAAGCATTGTATGAGATCTATGATGGAACGAGCGTGCTGAGAAGATGCCTAAGGCACTGGAACTCCCACGCATCGACGAAATACAGCAGGCTGCCTGACGTCGGACTCAGGTGGGAGGGTGGTCGCAAACCAGGCGGGCGTTAGCCCTACCACCGCAAGGGAAGAATTGGCCAGTCAAATAAGGTGTTGGGTGTGATTGTCCAGGATGCGCCGAGCGCTCGATTCAGTTGAGTACCTAACTGGTGGAACAAACTGCGCTACACGAGGAGGCTTCATCATGCACCCCAAAAAACAAAGTAATAATTTTTAGGGTCTGACATATTATGCCATATTATTATGTACTAACGGTACCGATATCAATAAAACGCGATATTATAATATATGTAGAATAACTTGGATACCTAATTATTTCTATTTTTTTGTCTACAATATTTTATATTCTTTATAAAATATATTAGGTATAATGTATTAGGGGCCCGTGGCTAAATAATAACAGCAGCACAGGTCGATCGATCAGGTTAAGCTACGCTTACCGCGGTTGATCTGCGGATGGGTGCCCATCTTTATATACCGAGACCACTCAGTGCCTCGGATAGCACGTTAAGCCATTGGTTTCTATCATTCATGGATCTTTGACAGTCATTACGGGTAGTCAGAAGCCCGAAAGGCTGACAAGCAATCTTACAAAGGGGTTTCGTATTAACCAGTAACTGCGTTGTGGAGGTCAGATAGGCAGTCACTCCATCTAAAATACTGGTATTCAGCTGCATCTGGTTAGACTGGAACCCGACCCCAACATAGTTGGGAAAAGGCTAGGCAGATGATGAGTGTGTTTCTCAATCAGGATGCTGATGAAAGTCGTTATAGAAGTATGAAACGCTTTGAAAGCGATAGCCACATACTTACCTAGGCACTGACGTAATCCAAGTTTTAGTCAACAAGATCTTTTGGAAGGAGGCATTCATCGACGATTGTTCTTTTAATTAGGTTTATCGACTAATGTTAAGTTTTACAAAAAAATAAAACAAGGAACAAAAGTAAATCTGTAATTTACAACGGTTACTTTATACAAACTGTGTCTCAATTATTTGATCATTTCTTAGATAATAAACATAGCCTCTATTGTCAGCTGAATCTATTTATTTATTTATACTTTTCTATACAGATGCCAGCACATCAAACTATACAATCTGTCAATTCCCTTTGTCCCCGTTAACGGGGACACAGATTACGGGGACAACGGGAATACACGAAATTGATGATTTCATCCCTAGAGTAGAAATTGTTCGTCGGTTATTTAAAAAAAATCAGCTGTTTTATAGCCGCTCTGATGTCGCGAAATCTACTAAAGATCAGTAACAATACAAAAAGTGATTGTGTCTAATTAATGAAAGTTGAGTTCATATGAATAAACTGTACTAAAATATTGATACTAACACCAATTGATATATATTTTTTTTTAATCCGTAATAAATATATTTGATTTGATGATTTTGATTTGATAGAAAAGCAATACCTACGCGGTCAAAATGTATGGAAAATCATTTTTTTTAATAACAGACGAAAAATTGCAACGGGGGCTCATGTAGTGTATCTATCGCAGCCAACTGGTTAAATTAGCCGTTTAGTTAACCGCCTGGCTTTTAGAAGTAGTGCTCGCCTCGCTTCGCTCTCTCGGCTCGCACGCGGTTGGTCACAGTTCTAACCTAACCTAACCCATTTGGTCGGAGTGCCCTGGCTTAGTTACTGCGACAAATTCGACTCGCGCGTAAATTGGCTACAGTTCCAATCTAAACTATAATACTGAATATCATTAAGGCCGTTAGTTGAACGGCCGCCGTTTAGTTAAAAGGCTAGGCGGTTAACTAAACGGCTAATTAAACCAGTTGGCTGCGACATATCTATCGCGTCAATGTTCCTGACACCTTGTATACTAAAATATATACATAAATACAATATCATGCCAGTTAATATTCTCATAATATATAAGTAGGTACAATAAAAGTTAAACAAACTAAGTTTATTTTGTTTTCTAATCAGCCAAGCCTCAGTGAGATATCACATCAGTTCTGAAATATTAATTTATCTTTGGCATTCTGTATTAAAATTTACAATAACTTAATCTAAAACAACAACAAAAACTTTGAAAACAAAAACAGCAGAAAATGAAGCTTATATCTTAAAATCTAAGACACATTTTAATTGGTCATTTGAAACTTTATAATTAAAATAAAGTCTATATACAGGATTATTGGAAAAACATCAACAACCTCTTAAGAGGACATTGTACTCATCATTATGAACAACTTTTATTATGGGACCAAACCTGAAATCGCAAAATAATAGACGTTATATCAACTAGAGTTTACTAAAGTCTTAAATTCACTTCAGCTTACACATCTTTATCAACGCAAACAATACAAACATAAATCACCACTAAAAAGGTAAAGAAACACTCATTGAATCATTAACACTTGATTCATGATGACAATGAGTACAACCTTAATAGTGCTGGAATCTATCGTTTGATGAATACAATAAAAGGTTTTCATTGATTAATCTACACGTTCACAAATCATCTATCAATAAATTCAACCTTTTGTAATCCACTACTTGGAATGGGTATCTTCACGGTACGTCCAGCGTACCTATCCAGAATAATCATCGTTACATTTAGATATACAAGTAAAAAAATAGGAATATTTTAAAAACATAAAATGTCAAATATTAACTAAACAAATATGTCAAACAATCAAGCAGAAACATTAAAATAAAGAGTCATAGTATTTTTATTGTTTGGGTCGTCAGAAGCCCGAAAGTCTGACAACTAGTCTTACCAAGGGGTTTCCTTTTACCCAGTAACTGGGTTATGGAGGTCAGATAGGCAGTCGCTCCAAGTGAAATACTGGTACTCAGCTGCATCCGGTTAGACTGGAAGCCGACTCCAACATAGTTGGGAAAAGGCTATGCAGATGATGATGAGTATTTTTATATCTAATATCTTCGTCATGCTGCATCTGATTAAACTGGAAGCCGACCCCAACATAGTTGGGAAAAGGCTCGGCAGATGATGAATTGTCAACTTCTTCTACTGTAACTTTTTCTTAACTCATACTCTTAGTTATATCTTCCAATAGCCTTCTTTAGTTAAGATTCTCCTTTACAATATTTAAAAGACAACGATATCAAACGATAACCTCGAGGCCCTCAAAAACCAATTCTGCATCTTCTTTAACAAACTTTATATAAATAAATATTGTCCCACATTTTAAGTCTGTCTTAAAATCTCATCTATTACAGCAACATCATATTATGATTTCACTGCCGACATCGTTCTAGTATTTTCCCCGTTACGGGATCAACTCACATTATTTCCTTTGTTCCATAAAATTATGTATAACAGTCACAGTTTCTTGTTTTTCACGTTAACACTTCACATTGTCTTATTGACCTTCACTTAACGTCACATTTTTCTCACTATTAGTTATATTATTACTGTCAATAGTCACATTAGTTCTATCACTAATCAAATCAATATTTTCATCACCACTTTCAGTCAAGTTTACTTCTCTAATCTCAACATAGTCATCGTCACTAAATATACCATCACTTACTAGTCTTTCTCTAAGAAAATTATCGTTCAAATTGGCGAAAATTGTCTGATCATTTTCTATGTCTTCATTGCAGCATCTTCGAAAAAATACATTTATAACTGGTTTGCCATAAATGGTACTTAATACTGCCACTAAGACAAGTGACACTAGTACGCAGAATGTAAGAAATCTAAGCCACATGGTACCGTTTGGTGACGAAGGCGTAAGTATACTGAGTGTCATCCTTATTTAAAATCGTAATACGCTGATTGTTCTGTTATTGAGTATCGTTTTTGCAGACGTGCGACTTTTTTCTCGGAAAAAAAATGTTGCGACTTTTTACACTTTTAATATTTTTTGCAAATTCCCTAAAATCCTGTTTTTTTTTTTTTTTTTTTTGGTACCCTATTTTGTGTCCCACTACTGGGCAAAGGCCTCCCCTTTTTTCTTCCAAACCTCCCTGTCTTGTGCGATCTGTGGCTATGTTAGCCCTGCAAATGATATTAGATCGTCACACCACCTTCGCCTTGGTCTAACTCTTGATTATGGTAAGGATATTTTCATCATTACTTTTGTTTATAAAACCCTAAAATACACGAAAATCTTTAATAAATACATTACAAACATTTTTACGCGAGTGGTTAAAATTAGGAACTGAATGAATATGAGCAGTGTTATAATTTTGGTGTCAATAAAACGATTTTTATCTGAATCACCTCCGTCTATCGCATTCCACTGTTGGACATAAGCCTCTTCCAGGCTACGACACACTACCCTATATTCCACCTTCCGAATCCAGCCTGTCCCAGCCACCTTTTTAAGATCGTCGGTCCATCTAGCTGGTAGGCATCCCACATTACGCTTGCCGATACGCGGTCTCCACTCCAAGACTCGTCTGCTCCACCGGCCATCGGTCCTTTGACAAACATGGCCAGCCCACTGCCACTACAGCTGGCGTTTTTTGTCTACCTAATGGCAATACCAATATTATCAGTACTCCTATATCATAGGTTCATTCACAACCCAGAATTGTTTCATAAAAATACTCATTATTGACAAAACAAAAACAAGCCAACGACCTATTTTCTGCAAAGCACTCAACTAATCCTCCACCAGGAAAATCTGCAACAAAAACATTAATTATAAGAAGAAAATCTCTTTAACAGATATATAGAATGATTTACTTATATTTCCTCATCACTGTGCTGACCTCTAGCCAGTAATAGGGATGTTAAGCTGGATATTAATACCCTATACATTGGATCATATTTACCAGAATTACAAGCAGGGTATTATATTATTTTATTAGATAGAGATAGATATATTATCGGGAAGAAATTATTGTACAACTCAATCTAAATCTTGATTTCGTTGATAAGACAAAAGCAATGCGTGATTTTGTACAAACCTTAGATGTTAATAATGAAATCATACGGGTTTTCAAATTTCAATTTGGAATATCTGGTTTAAGATCATTTATTCTCATAAATATCTTATTATGCTTTCGTTAGACTTGTCGTTTAGAAATCTCCAGATTGCTTTGTTCTTTAGCATAGACCTATCCCTGACTTTTCCATAGCTCACGGTCGTGATGGGGTTTACTTCATTTAATTCTAAGGCAGAGTGCGTTCAGGCTAGTCAAAGCGACAATTTTCATAGGGTAGCAGTTCGATTAAAGTTGCTGACGATTAAGTTGCACAGCGTGCAATTGAAAATGCCTATGTCCAGTAGTGTCCGATGTGTCAGATGGAAAGAAGCATGTTAGGAGTCAAACTAAGAGACAAAATCAGAAACACAGATACAAGAAGAAAAATCAAAGTCAAGAATAAATTGGTTCTTATAGGGCTGGACAGGACACAGGCGTCGATGCCAAACCAATGGAGCAAACATGTGACCCTGTAGTACCCAAAAGATGGGACTAGGAAACGAGGGCGCCCAAAAACAAGAAACGATATAAGTTTAACCCTGGGGCCATGCTAACCCAACGTTGCAGAGGACAGAGCACAATGGAGAGAGATAGAGGAAGGCTATGCCAAATAGCAAACCGAGCTGCGGGACATATTACGATTTGCTTTTGACCCAAATACTTACTTTGAGAGCAGTGGTGGCCCAGTGATAACGGCCGCGACTTACAAATTGTTAGTCGTAGGTTCGAACCCAAACAGGCACCGAAACTAAAATGGCAGCGACTAATCGCATCCTGTCGCTAGTCTACTCAAGCTATTGACGTCTTCAATATCGGGTTCGGAATAAATGAAGCATGGTTGTACCATTTGTATTCACTATGCGCCCGTCCGCCATATTTCAAACGTGTCTGCCTACACCCAATGCATATTAATGGCGTGATGATAAAAGTGTGAGCTGTTGTTTATACGGAAGGGGAAAGGGTATGAGGAAGATATCGACACCAGCAATTTATACTACGCTAACTCGAAGTTTAGGTAAAAACGTTTTTTTATGCCAAGTTGCTTAAAATGTGTTTTTACATATGTCATAAAAAAATCGTGAAGAAATATACAAAAATAAGAAAGTTACAAATCTTATAAAACGCTAAGTAAAGGTACTTTTTGAAATCACTCGATTTATATTACGCCAACTATTATTAGCGGAGTGTGCGCGGGGAGGGGACGCACCGCTTGTTTGTTTACATTAGTCTAACGACACTTGTCGCTGTGTTAGATGTGATTGCGCGGTTTTAAAACTTTTGCAGTAAATCATAATAGATAGTGTTATTGTAACCAGTTATTTAAACTATTGTTAGTGTTATTTTATTATTACAAAAATGTCTCGACAACGAGCTAAACATTTAGTGGAATTAACAAAAAAGGAAGAATATTCATTGATGAGTTTTGATAAAAATAGTGACATATCGCTTCATACTGTCGAAAGAGGTTAGTTTAATGTGTAATTGAGGACTATTAACGTATGTTAAAGTATATAAACATGTTTTATAGTAATACGCTAGGTTTTTTTGAAAATTGGAGCCACTTTGGTCAAAGTCCGTGCAACACTACGCTAACTCATAGTTAGCGTAGTTTAGTGCGTTCGTGTGTGACTTGTTCGTTTGTAAAATGAACTACTTAGCGACTTTTACGTAGTACTTAATTACTTATGTGTTAACGTATTAATTAGTTTATTAATGGTACGTTGACTATTTTTTTTTTTGTAAGTACATGTATTTTATAAAAATATTGAAATATGATTTCAATACATTATACCTATTGTTTTAGAATCGTCGCCATTACCTGCTGAAGTTGATAATCCTGAATTCGTGTCTTTATATGAGCACGTCATGTTTGATGAGCCTATTCAAGAGCATGATTATTCTATGTCCAGTTCTGCAAGCCGAGATATAGTCAGTTACAAATATGATGCCGTATTACAAGATATAAATTTAAACGACTTGGGGGCTCCTAATACTCCACTTAATATTTATTCACCAAAGGTAATGACTTCTATCCAAAAACCTTCTCCATTGGCATTAACTCCAGCAAGTATTGAACCTTTGTTTTCGGTCGTCACTAATGATACTTCTGACAGCATAGATAATACCCCCGTACCTTCACCCTATTGTGATTTTTTGGAATCTTCACAAAGTTTAAACGCTACTTTGGTGCCGACCTCTTGCTGCAAAGAGACTGAAGATAGAACACTGACACCTGAAATTGGTACATCCGCCCAGGAAAGTTTTCCTGATTCGCATATGGATAACGGCCTCACCAAAAATACAGATTCAGTATCGGCAATATCTACTCCGTGTAATTCAATTTCCTCGCCCGCAACGTTCAATGATAGTGACTATTCTGCAGTATCGACCCCAAAAAATACTAAACGTAGATCAAAAAAAAGGACTGATGTGGGTCTCAAACGTCTTAAACTTGAAAATGAATGGATAGCTAGAAAGAGAAAACGTTTGTGTAACACAGGATTGGAGTATACCACGTCAAAAGGAAAAACTAAAGCAGCAAGAAGTATTAAAGTCAGTTGTGTCAATTGTCGTCTGAAATGCTATAATAAAGTAAGCCACGAGGTTCGTGTTGATCTGTTTGATAAGTTCTGGAGTACTGGTGATCACGCGAAACAATGGGAAATCATAGCCAAATATGTGATACAAAAAAGTAAAAAGACTGCCACTAATGTTGAAAGTGAAGCTAGTCGTCGATCACACACTTTGCATTATCATCTTCCCATAAATTCTGACAATGGCACCACATTACAAAAAGTTTGCAAAACAATGTTCTTGAACACATTCGATATTAGTAAAGATTTTGTTTATACTGCAATACGAAAAATCCAAGAAATCAATGATTTTACTGATGTTACTGATGACAGAGGTCGGCATAAAAACCGTAAATATATAATTTCAAATGAAATGAAGCAGAGTGTCATAGATCACGTTAATTCTTTCACCCCTGTCGAGTCTCACTACGTTAGAAAACGTACGAGTAAAAAATACTTAGATCCTTCTTTATCTTTTTCGAAAATGTTCAAGTTGTATGTTGAGTGGTGTGCTGATAATAATTATAATTTTAGAGTACAGACAGTAAGACAGTATAGGGATATAGTTAATGCAAATTTGAAAATAGGCTTTCATTTACCAAAAAAAGATCAATGCGACCTCTGTCATCAGTACAAAAATACATCTAGCCCTACAGATGAATTGAAAGAAAACTTCACTAAACATCAGACGGAAAAAGAAATTTCCCGTAAGTTAAAATTAGAAAATAAACTGTTAGCTATCTCTAGTAACAATGTAGCTTGTATTGTATTTGATTTTCAAAAAGTTTTAAGCTCACCGCATGGTAATATAAGTGTTTATTACTATAAGCGTAAGCTCAATGTATACAATTTTACAATTTACGATATGGGATCAAAAGAAGCATTTTGTTATATGTGGGACGAGCGAACGGCTAAGAGGGGGGCCAATGAAGTTGCCAGTTGTTTATATGATTTTTTTAATAAATTAGCTTCTAAGGGAGTTAACGAAGTCAACCTATGGTCAGACAACTGTGGGGGACATTATCGTAATCGTATCGTATACTATATGTATTTATTAGCTGCAAAAATGTTTAAAATGAAGATTAGCCACCATTTTATGGAAAAGGGCCATACACAGAATGAGGGCGACTCAGTTCATGCTTTAATAGAAAAGACTGCAAGAGGTAGAGAGGTATATTCGCCAGATGAATGGTATTCACTAGTGCGATGGGCAAAAGTCAATGGGAATCCTTATATTGTTATCGAGGTCAATCAAACCATGATATTTGATTTTAAAAGTAATATAAACAAAAAAAATTGGACTAAAAATATAAATAACGATAAAATTATGTGGAATAAAATTAAAAAAATTGAAGTTTCTCCTGATAATTACGGTTTGTTGGAATATAAATATAGTTTAGGTGATAGTGAAAGCAATCAAATACAATGTTTTAAAAAGACAACTAGATTATCCCAGTTGGAGCCTTTTCCCGAAAAAGCATACAAAGCTTTGTTAAAAATTAATGTGGCAAAATATAAAGATTTAAAATATTATTGTGATAAGAATATTATACCCGAAAAATATCATCCATTTTATAGAAATTTATTAACAACTGAAAATGATGTGGACAATGCAAGTGATGAAGATTAAGAGGTTAAATAATTACATATTTTTAAATTATGTGATTTATATTCACCAATTGGAAGTTTTTGTTTTCTCAGATAACAATATTGAGAATCAGAATAACAATATTGAGTGCAACCTTGATTTAAATATAATTATATTTGAGTTCTTAATCATTACAACTTATTGTTTAAATTATGTGATTTATATTTACCAATTGGGAGTTTTTGTTTTCTACTAAAATTATCAATATTGAGTGCAATCTTGATTAAAATATAATTATGTTTGAGTTCATAATAATAATTACAACATATAATATTGTTTAAATTATGTGATTTATATTTACCAATTGGAAGTTTTTGTTTTCTCCGAGTGCAATCTTGATTTAAAATTATAATTATTCGAAGTCGAATTGTGATTGATCTGATCTCTTATCGTTAATTAATAAGTAAGTAAGTACTTACCTATAATAAAATGTTGATTACCTACTACACTAATTTGGTTTTAATTACGTATCTATCTAGGTATCTACAAATATTACTATCTACACAATTTTATCTGGAATTTATAAAATTCAACGTGTATTATAACTCAACGGAAAGTTAGATGATACGCTAACTTGTGGCACAGGGCGATGTATAGTACGCTATATATAATTTGACGGCTTTTAATACGAAATCCACCAGAGACGCATGTACCGGTTAAACAAAGCTAACTGAAATAACTTGTTATTCAGCATGATAAATTACAATAATATATCTTGTGGGTGTTTATAATACCCTAAAATTATGATCAATACACAAAATACTGTAATTTTTTTATTGCAACGTAATAAAAATAACACTTCTTTAGCACTTCGACCTCCCGTACTACACTACGCTAACATTAGTTAGACGTGTATAACATGTAACATTTTATTGATGAATTACGTTTATATACGGCTAACTCGCGCTAAATCAAAAAATATAAATAATTAAGGAAAAATAAATATGAGATATTACAATGAATAAATTAATTATTAAGCATACCAAATTTCAAATAAGTATCTTAATTAATGTAAAAGTTATCACGTTTTTCCCTTTAAACGCCTCTACTGTAAAGTACGCTTTTTTCAGTTAGCGTAGTATAAATTGCTGGTGTCGATATTTTGTGGACTCTTCACAGTTCCGCGTATTTAGATAAGTCTTCTTTTGTGTTCCTGTACATGTGGTGACTTATACCTTTTTTTGATTATCGATTTGTTGTGCAACCGCTCAGTATGAAATATTGTTGTCTTCTGCAGCAGATGGCCAATGATGGCAATGTTTATCTATACTAATGTTATAAAAAGGTATATGAATTTGTACGTAAGGGTTAATTTCCAGGGCACGCCACGATAGTGGCGATAAGACCCCTCTTTGAGGAGTGGCTAGAGAGAGAGGCGTCACGGCGTTCTCACCTACCGCCTGACGCAGGTCCTCACCGGACACGGATGTTTCGGGAGGTTCCTGCACATCATCAGGCGGGAGGAGACGCCCGGGTGTCACCATTGCGAGGATCGCCCAGAGGACACGGTGGAGCATACGGTGGAGGTCTGCCCAGCTTGGGCGGAGCACCGCCGTGTCCTCGTAGAGGCGATCGGCAACGGCGGCGGCTGGTTCAAGCCATGGTCCGGGGCGAGAGGGAGTGGGAGGCGGTCACCTCCTTCTGCGAAGCAGTCATGCTAGCGAAGGAGGTGGCGGGACGGCTAGGGAGAGAGTCGCACGCCTCAGCCGCCGCGGGAGACGCTACGGGCGTCGGGAGCCGCGTGACGACTCCCGGCCACCGTAGGCGCGGGCCTGCGGACGGAGAGTAATGGGTAGCTCTCCGTCCGATCAGGACCAGGCCCGTGCCGGACGGCGCGTATGTGTTCCACGCGCGCCTCAAAGAGATGTCAGCATAAAGGAAGGGGCCTGCCAGGGCCGAAGCCTGCCGGGGTAGCGGGATCGTCCGAAAGGGTTACCGCTGCCCCGGAACATAAAGGGCTAAGGAAGGAACACGGGTGGGTTTTAGTCAGTAAGAGTCTGACACTCCCTTCCGCTCCACCCAGAGCGGGAGGAGTCATTAGATGATTTCCCATCCACAAAAAAAAAAAAAAAAAAAGGGGTAATTTCCGACCACCGTAGGCGCGGGCTTGCGGACGGCGAGCAATGGGTAGCTCGCCGTTCGGTAAGGACCAGGCCTAGGTTGACGGCGCGTTGTGTTCCACGCGCGCCTCATAGAGATGTCAGCACTGACTGATGGGGTCCGCTAGGGCCGATGCCTGCCAGGGTCGCGGGCTGTTCGAAAGAGTTACCGCGGCCCCTGGCACAGGCAACTGAAGGAACACGGGTGGGTTTCAGTCATTAAAAGACTGACATGCCCCAAAAAAAAAACACTAATGAGAAGCTAAATTATTACCGAGTATCATAGGATATATTTTATGTTAAAACAAGAAATTTCAGGTGGAAGAAGTAAAAGGCAAAAGATAGTGGAAGATATGCAATGCCGACCCCAAAAACATTGAGATAATAATAGGAGGACGATGTTCATGCCGTTTTGCACGTAGGTACAAACGCCAGCACATCAAACTACCCGAAACTGTAAAATTTTCCCAATCAAGTTTGAACCTAATGCTTTAGCGATAAAGTTGAAAATCTATTAAATAAATTTGACGTGCTGGCGTCTGTACATAATAAATACCTATATATTATTTAGTATGTGTATGTCTGTGTAGGTACACGTAGTCCTGTGGTCACATTATAATAAACACAATTATCATTTCAATGGTTATTAGTTCTTAGAACCATTACGTAGGGAATGATTGATATAGGAAACTGTGGCGATTCATTTTCTTATTAGTAGTTTATATACGTTTCCAATCTAATGAAGAATAAACTGTGGATGGCATAGAATAATAAGTGATGGACGCTTTAACTGGTGCCCTGAGACAGTGAGTGAGTGGACAGGGTCGTGGGTAGACCACGTAGGAGATGGCGGGACGAGCTGGGTAGGTTCCGTCAAAACTGGAAGAAGGACACCCGGGCTCGCGAGAGATGGAAGGAGTGGAGGGAGGCCTTTGCCTAGGAGTTGGACAACTTAGGCTAGTAAAAAAAAGACGCTATTAATTCATTTACTATACATTGTTTGGGATCCCTTAAGGCGCCCGCTCACTGCCAGCATGGCACGGTAGATTGTGCTGCGGCATCCCGCGGCGTTCCGTGGCAAGGCAGGTTGTGCTTCGGCATGCCGCGGCGCGTTGCGTCATTCCACAGCATCCCGCGGCACGTCGCGGCATCGTGGTATCGAAATAAAGTAACATGAACTCTAAACTCATTGAAATAAGATTCAAAATAACTTGATTAGTAATAAAATCCTTTGCCATGCCATGCCGTGCCGTGCCGTGAGCGCCGGCCTTTATTGAATGATTTATATCTCTCTGGTATGCATTGGTTCCTTCCATCAATCAATCTGCCTAGCCTTTTCCCAACTATGTTGGGGTCGGCTTCCAGTCTAACCGGATGCAGCTGTATTTTACATAGAGCGACTGCCTATCTGACCTCCACAACCCAGTTCCTAGGTAATACAATACCCCTTGGTAAGACTGTTTGTCAGACTTTCGCCTAACGACCCGTAACGAGTTAACGACTGTCATAGATCTACGAATGACAGCCGGGACCAACGGGTTAACGTGCTTTCCGAGGCATGAAGGGGTCTCGGTATGTAAAGATGGTCACCCATCCACAGACCAACCGCGGCAAGCGTAGTTCAACCTGATCGACCGGCCTGTGTGGCTGTTATTATTTCTATACAGGCACATACCTAATAACCATTATCAGAATTGATTATAGAGATACAAAATGTAGCAGGAAAAACCATAGCCTGTTCAATGTCACCAGCCAGACATAACAAAACGATTATAAAGAAAAACAATTGAAGAGCGAGTCCCATTATCATAGTAATCGATTTAACTTACGTACAGCCAACAAAAGAGATCTGCAAGATCGTCGGATATAGTTGAAGTTTAGTAAGAAACCGATGGATGTTGTCGACTGAAATTTATTTTGATAAATGAGCTGTTTGTTTTCTATTAATAAAATTAAATTTTATTCGAGAACATCCATCGGTTTCTTACTAAACTTCAACTATATCCGACGATCCTGCATATTTATCTCTTTTGTTGACTGTACATGTGCTAGTCACAAACATAGAATACAAGCTGCTAAGTGTTGAATAAATACTATGAACTAGTAACTACATAGGTACATAGAAGGAAGTGTTTTACATTTGTTGTGTGTTGTGTCTATTTGCGGAACCCGCATGTTACTAATTTCAACTCCAATTGCCTACATGAGTATTTTAACATTAGTATTTTTGGATGTCCTTGTTTTTGCTTTATTTATTTTTTCAATTATCTACGAACTGTTAATAGTTGATATTTTATTTTTTGTTGACTGTACATAAACACATATACCATGCAAGTAGCATTCAAGTAGGCACAACATTCCTACGAAGTAAACAACGTTATAGGTCGTAGGTTCGAATCCAGTCAGACGATTTACTTCTTTTTTTTTTCTTCACCACTGCTCTCATAACGGTGAAGGAAAACATCGTGTGGAAACCGGCATGTCCCATAACCAAAAAAGATGTGACATCTACCAACCCGCACCTGGCCCGCGTGGTGGATTACGGCCCACTCCCTCTCACTGAGAGGAGGCCTGTGTTCCAGCAGTGCGAACATTATGCCTTATTATGTATGTATGTTATGTAAACAACTTTGTTAGGTATTTATTCTAAAGGGTGTCATAGTTAAACAATTGTTAGGTGAGGTCAAGGTTCGTTTACCGCGGTCAGTCCTCAGATGGGTGGCCGATCTTCACAGTGAGCGTATTTTTCTTCTTTCCGTATAGATTTATATTATGCTGGTCGGGTCCAGTAGGTGGCCACGTTTATTACGGCGTCAGAGGAGTTGTTCAGAACGTCAAGGATGCAGGTGATCTGACATTTGGGACACTAGCAGATGGGACATGTCTGATCAGGAGCACGCACCCACGCTGGGTGTCATGGATCGATAATACCCCTTTTCCCCAGATGAGCGTATTATTGAGACCCTTAGGCCGCAACCTAACCAAAAGCGATCGTCGCGCGAATACGCGATCATCGCGTTCATATGTCACAGTTTATTTTTAGTAGGAAACAATATTGGTTTTTCAGCTCAAGATCATGTAAAGACGCCAGCACATCAAGCTACCCCAATCTGTCAAAATTTCCCAATTGAATATGAACCTTATTCCTTTGTGGTAAAGTTGAAAATCTGTCAAAGAAATTTGGCAGATTGGGGTAGCTTGATGTGCTGGCGTCTGCACCTAATTGGTCTAATGTGATATTGCTATTTCGGTATTTCTCAATATTGGATAATTGGATGGATTGAATAATTTGTATTCATCAATTATACCATTTACATGTGTGACCAGTTTTGACACTTATGCCCTTAGTAATAAAAGTGGTCTACCGCGAGGGCCCGCGATGGTACAGTCAACAAAAGAGATAAGTATGCAGGATCGTCGGATATAGTTGAAGTTTAGTAAAAAACCGATGGATGTTCTCGAATAAAATTTAATTTTATTAATAGAAAACAAACAGCACATTTATCAAATTAAAATTTCAGTCGACAACATCCATCGGTTTCTTACTAAAGTTCAACTATATCCGACGATCCTGCATACTTATCTCTTTTGTTGTCTGTACATTCACATCTGCATTTAACACCACAAAAGAGCCAATTAGATATCTTCGAATGCGCAATCACGCACCCCATTTACTACACCATTGCACTCCGACGCCCCCGAGTGATAATAGACAACACATAAGCATGTTTATATCACCCATTGACTTTAATTCTGTATCATTTGGACCGAAATCCGGCCATATCTGGACACCAGCCAACCCTGACTGACAACCATATCGGTAGTTGGCAACTATTTAGCAGCATTACTACAATATGTGTCCGAGGACACAAGAGCTGGATTATTTCAGATAAATGCATAATCAGCCTATATTGTTCCCATTGCTGGGACACAGGCCTCCTCTCTGTGAGTGGGAGTTGGCCACGCGGGCCCAGTGCGGGTTGGTGGATATCACATAAATGAACACGGCAAAATTATCTAAGGTCCGGCGATTCTTTTGCCAAAGATGTAAACAACAATGGCCGCCCAAAATTGAATAAATTCGATATACAAGAACATTTATTTTATGTAATGATTTTTTTCGTCTAAATTACTTAAAATACTCTTGTATATCGATTTTTTTCAATTTCAAGCGGCCATTGTTGTTTACATCTTTGGCAAATTTAGAAGCGCCGGACGTTAGATAGAGAGCTTTTGTACTTTGCCTTTTTTGGGTTCCGTACTCAAAGGGTGACAACGGGTTGTCGACCCTGTTACTAAGACTCCATTATCAATCCGCCCGTCAGTCCGTCCTTTTGTCCGTCTGTCACAGGGCAGTACCTACCTTTGAACCGTATTGATAGAGACGTCATCTATCTAGCCTTTTCCCAACCATGTTGAAGCCGGCTTCCAGTCTAACCGGATACAGCTGAATGCCAGTATTTTACATGGAGCGACTGCCTATCTGATTTCCACAACGCAGTCACTTGGTAATACGATACCCCTTGGTAAGACTGGATGTCATACTTTTGGGCTTCCGATGACCCGTAACGACTGTCAAAGATGCACGATTGACAGCCGGGACCAAGTGCCTAACGTGCTTTCCGAGGCACGGAGGGGTCTTGTTATGTGAAGATGGTCACCTATCCACGGACCAACCGCGGCAAGCGTAGCTTAACCTGATTAATCGACCCGTGTGGCTGTTATCGCTTAGCCACAAGAACCTCTATAGTGAGAGACGTATAACAATAAATAAAAAATAAAGGAACCCCCTTTATTTTTTATTTATTTGTTACACAAGAAACGTATATTTTTTAAGTTTTTTGCGGAATCTTTATAATGGAAAATATTTGCGATGGTACGGAACCCTTCATTTAAGAGTCCGACTCGTACTTACCACTATGCTTTCCTGCACCCTAATTGCGTAGTACACTATCAATATCAATTTGAATCATTTTGAAGGATATTGCTAATCCATTGCTTCATATGTTTGAAAAATGTGTCTGCTCAACAACGTAAATAACGCAATGAATGATGTTGAATTTTCAAAATGAAACCCATTACTACTGATAGCGTGTTACGCAATTACCCCGCTGATCTGCGCTAATCTCAATTTCTTAGCTCTTACCTGATGACTTATTATTTTATAACTCTTACATGATCTTCTGACCCATCTTCATTCACTCATCTGGTTGTTGGTTACCAACCAGCACTGGGCTCGCGTGATGGAATACGGCTCACTCCCTCCCACTGAGAGGAGGCCCGTGTCCCAGCAGTGGGAACATTATAGGCTGATTATGAGATAATTACTTATATAGATAGCAGAATGTAAGGAGTGTAATAAAACACACATATACAGAATACCATTTTTAAACATTCCAACAGTATCATCGATCCATTTCAAGTACTTCGTCAGCGAGGTATAGCGGACGTCCTTCGTGAAACAAATGCCTCGGTCAGCTGGGTCGCCGTAGAAGATGCCGGTGAGACACCAGCGGTCAACCTGACGCGATGCGAAGATCCCGCCGTAGCTGGGACAGAAGGGTACCTCTGGAAAATAAAACATTGTTTATGATGATATACAGGTTCCATTTAAATAAGCTAGCGTGTTGCGCCGACCCCAAGTAACATGGGATAAGGACAGGAAGATGATGATGATGATGATGTTCGTAAGCGTCCGCTGTATGATGCTTCTGGGTTCAATCCCCGAGTCAAGCAAAGTATGTATAGCTAGCTGCGCCTCGCGGTTTCACCCGCATAAGTGTCGATCCCATAGGAATATCGGGATAAAAAGTAGCTTATATGTTAATCCAGGGTGTCAGCTACCTCCATACAAAATTTTATCAAAATTGGTCCAGCCGTTTGCGCGTGAAGAAGTAACAAACATATAAACACACACACACTCACAAACTTTCGCCTTTATAATATTAGTGTGCTGTGATTGGATTTTATCCATAAGGAAACTCGGAGTAGCAGACCAAAATCTGGGTTTGTGTTCAGTTAGCAATAGGAGTCTATTCTCCCTCTAGTCCCCCTACATAAGATTTATAATAATAATCCTCCAGACCGCATTTCGGCCATGGCTGCCAATCTTAGTGGAGACCAGCCTTCGCCGCGTGAGATATTATAGTGCACAAGTGTGTGCGCAGACACTGGTGCACTCTCTCTTCCTTCACTCTCATAGTCCGATGGGACGGCAATCCTACACGAGCGGAAAGAGATCAGGTGCAGGACCAACGGCTTAACGTACTTTCCGAGGCACAGGGGTATCACACCGCCAACGTCCAAACTCCGGGCTGTTACTGAGAAATTCCTAATGGAAAAAACCTAATAACACTTTGCCCGAAATGGGAATCGAGCCCAGGACCCCATGCACAGCAGTCGCGCTTGCGACCACTGGCTGATATTACGTTCAATGAAATGACAAACTTACTATTTCCATATGTAGCACAAAACACATCTTCGTCTTGGTCATTGCAGTGTTCACCTTTTTCTCTGTTGAAGAATATTGGAACCAGAGCTCCGTCCAAACCCCATGCTGTGGTCTGTAAAGATAAAATTAAGCTTAGTATTCAAAATAGCTTCAGAGAGTACCTACGTTAAGCCGTTGGTCTCGGCTGTCATTTGAAGATCTTTGACAGTCTTTAGGGGTATTCAGAAGCCCGATAGTCTGACAACCGGTCTTACGAAGGGGTATTGGTTGTGGGGGACAGGTAGGCAGACGCTCCATGTAAAATACTGGTATTCAGCTGCATCCGGTTAGACTGGAAGCTGATCCCAGCATAGTTGGGACCCTTGTTCCAACATAGTAACATAGTCAGCTTCCAGGCAGATGATGGTAATTGAAAATAACTGCAAAATGGTGTTTACAGCACTGTGTGACCTAAACCGGCACTTAAGTCATCCTTTTCTGTGACTTAAGAAGTTCATTTTTGCACAGAAAACCGTGACTTAATTGCGGATACCGTAGTGTACTATTGTGCACTATTATTATGGGATTTTGTGATTGTAAATGCATCCAAAATTCAGGACAAATCCATTTTGGGGTACTATTTCTTTTCAAGATTATTGGTTACCACTTTTTCAAAATTCTTAGTAGCAGCACGAAGACTCGCCCTCAGTTTCATGAGACTTAATAATTACTGGCGAAATTTGGGTGACACAGCCCTCACGTTCGGGGAAAATGTTCATTCAATTTAGGTTAGTTTAGTGGCACGTTTTGTAAAGAACAATGGTGAGGAAATTGTTAACGGAATTATTGAGCGTCTACTTATGCCGCCGGGATAGATACCGACGAAATAATTTACTAAGTTTTATCAAATCAAGTTTATGGCCTTTCGAAGTCTGGCAAAATAATCGTCATTAATGAAAACTTAATTGACTAGTTTATTGATGATAAAAAATAATCATGGCGTAGTTTTCTTTTTCTGGCTTGATTTCATGACTGTTGGCTAAGCTGAACTTTTAATGTTTACATGTAATAAAAATCTTGTTCAAGTTACAAAAAATGGTTTGCTTTACGTGTCTGCATCAGAATATAAATGTGAAAATAAAAATAATTGTTTGTACTAAGAATATAGCGGTCATCGTTTTTAATATATAAATAAAATCGCAGTAAAATTCGTGTATGGCAACATCACCAAGAAACAAAGCTTGACTAATAATTCTGAATACGTAGTCCGCAGTTTATTTTGCTGTGAAAATGCACTTGTATCAATGATATTGTAAATTGTAAGTGGTACCTAAGTAGGTATTTCTTTTTCGTTTAGGGTTTGCTGGTGATAAGACATAACCTTTAGAACTTCAAACTGGAATATCTTCAATTCCTGACTTCCTATAAAAGTATAACTGAAGACAAAACTGCTCAGAAATTCAAACTCTGTATTTTAACATAGTTTTCATCGGCAGACGTAAAAAATAATGTCAACAATTGCTTGGAAGTTTCCCATTGTTCTTTCATGTTTACCAACATTTAGAACTAGGTATTGTATATTTATTTTATTTCTTATTTTGATTGTTGTTTTTTTTTAATCTTATCGTATGCTGCACCGGTTGACGTCACCACTTCAACGCTGGCTATCCTTATTTTGATTGTTGTTTTTTTTTAATCTTATCGTATGCTTCACTGGTTGACGTCATCACATCAACGCCGGCTGTCGCTGAAAACCAGCGCTGGGGCTCTGTCTCGCATAGGGTTTTAGCATTATGCTGAGAGATTACCGTTTTGCGTGGATGTGACACATATTTTCTTTCTTCTTCTACGTCAAGTTTACCGCAAATACACATATTTTCTTTCTTCCAAATTCGACGTAACAAATATTCCATTTAATTACATTTTCACAAACTAATTACGCTCACAGCTACCGTCACATAAACCAGATAAAAACTACTTTATTATATTCCCGACGCCACAGAATTTAAGCCATGGGCATTTAAACTCGAAAGCTGTGGTCAAAATAATTAATTTTATCGCACGTGGCAAGAATCTCAAATGAATATCAAATACATTCATACCGGGATATCAAAATGGCGGCCAGCCAAGTTTTATTGCATTTTAATGGTTGCCGTATGTAGAGTGAAATGATATGGTTTATGTACTATCCAAAATATATGGTACTAACTGTTGCCCGCGACTTCGTCTACGATCTAGGATCAAAAGTAGCCTATGTCCTTCTCCAGTTCATGGTCTACCCATGTGCCAAATTTCATATTACAGATCGTGACCAGTCTGTCAAAGCTTTGATCTTTAAGGCCACAGCCTCAGTTAAGCCTTGACCTTATAAGGGACTACCTGCGCCCCGCGGTTTCATTCCCGGAGGAATATTGGGATAAAACGTATCCTATGTCCTAATCCAGATCAAGGTCCATCGATATGCCTTTCATGAAAATCCGTTCAGCTGTTTTAGCGCGAAAGCGTAACAAAGTAACATACAAAAAAAAACAAATCTTTTTTCTTTGTAATATTAGTTTATTTAGAACGAAGCCATCAGAAAGATTATTATAGAAAATTATCTTGGTTTTCGGACTAAAACGTAAATAAGAACCAAATAACTACCTATTTGAATTTTCTATATACTGATAATAATGCTGAAGAGTTTGCTACGTGCTAATCTCTAGAATTACCAGTCGGTTTAGAAAAAATATTTTTGCATTTGATAGCCCGTAGATATTGGGCCGTAATCCACCACGCAGGCCCAGTGCAGGTTGGTAGATGTCACATGTTTTCGAAATTTTGTTTCTAGGTCATGCCGGTTTCCTCACGATATTTTCCTTCACCATTTTGAGAGCAGTGGTGATGAAATAATTTACACAAAAGTAAAGCGCCTGTCGGGGTCGAACCTAAGACCTACAACTCGTAAGTCGGGGCCGTTACCAATGGGCCATCACGCACCAGTGGTGGGACCACTGAAGCGTGATGTTATGTTATAATGATATGGTAACTCACTCCAGCTTCTGCAATGCTGTTCTCCTGGTGAATGCAGGCAGACTGTATGTTCCTCTTGAACTCCACTGCCTCCTCTAGTACAAGAAGAGCCAGGTCGTTTGTCACTATCCCATCATCTGAAGTCGTAAAGTTCGGGTGGAAGACTACTGAATATACCTGCAATGAAAAACAATATCACGTGACAAATGTTCAAAGGGCTCATGGCTAAGGACTCGCGTAGAAGTGCACATGTATCCCAAATGGCAGGGAACGACTGCGCGACAGGCCCAGAAAGAGATGACGGGATGAGCTGGACTCCTTCTTAAAGGATTGGCCCATAGTCGCAGTAGATCGGGAAAAGTGGAAAGAAGGAAGGGAGGCCTTTGCCTTGCAGTGTGACAGCACAGGATTATAATAATAACGTGTCGATCATCAAGGTTAAGCAACACTTGCCGAGGTCGGCCCGTGGATGGCTGACGTCTATTATATACCAGGGTCCCACCGTGTTTCGGAAAGCACGTTAAGCCGTTGATCCCGGCTGTCATTCGTAGATCTTTGACAGTCGATACGCGTCAGAAGCCCGAAAGTCTGACAACCAGTCTTGCCGCGTGATTTCCAGTAACTGGGTTGTGGCCTGTGGTGGTCAAATAGGCACATCGCTCCGTGTAAAATACTGGTATTCAGCTGCATCCGGTTAGACTGGAAGCCAACCCCAACCTAGGGCAGTTGGCTGCCAGATACAACACCCGTCTGGTCGGAGGATCCTCCCTTTTCTATAGAGGATAAGTGAACTTTACACCCTATTCCTCATACCTCTATAGATTGATTATTAATTTTGTTTAACAGCCTTTCCATAATCAGCCTATAAACCCACCACTGCCGACACATCAAGCCTTCTCTCGGTGAGAGGGACTGGGCCGTGATTTACCCCGAGGGCCCATTACGATAAGTACAAGTATTTAAAAAAGGGAGGGAAAAGAATCATGAGGGCATCAAAAATTCGTCCGCATAGCTTTCAACAGTAAAAGTGCCCATAAGGATGGCAGCATTGCCACGTTGTATGGCAATGCTAATTCTTTGGCCGAAATGTATTATCGAAACCATAGTATTGTGAAATAAGTTATTTCTCAAAGTTGTAGTTAATTTTTTTTTCACAAGAAAAACGCTTTTGTAATACCCGTAAGAGCGGTTTCGCACTACATCCGATCCGAATCCGAATTAAAGATCCGATTTCAATCCGAATTGGGAATGTTTTAAATTTGGACGGATAGAGTTCGGATCTAGAGCGCAACCCCTCATACAAATAGGACTATGGTCACTTCGGACCGGCATTTCTCGGATTTGGATCGGATGTAGTGCAGAACCGCTCTAACGGTAAGGTATAATGCTCGTGCCTGTACGTATACAGGATGGCAGGCGCAACCTGTTACCATAGATTCTGTACATGATTCTAAACCCTGAATACCTGTCCGCCAATTTGATATTTTTTTTCAAAATGATTGCATTGATGTCAGCTGCTATCGATTTATATAGGTTTCATGCGTGACCGCAATTTTGAAAAAAAATCTAAATAGCGCGACAGTAGGTATGCTAGGCTCCATATAAAAATCGTTAATCCCCTTTATCGACGGTTATTTAAAAAAAAAATTGCTGATCCATTTTGACCACCTAGGTTTGCACTTTTGTATGAAACAGCAGATTTTTTTTTATAATTGACGAAAAATTTCTACACGAGGGGGTCTAAAATCATGTCCTTAATTTATGGTGACAGTTTGCGTGTCGATGACCCTGTCACTGTGCACAGATACACATCAAGCTATACATAACCAGTACAACCTGACTTCTGATTTTACGAAAAACCCACACAATCCGAGGTCAGCTAAAACTGGAAATGATTAGCTTGATGTGTCGCCGTGTGTACATAAAAGAAAGTCCTACCTTATGTACTTTCTCGGCGCCTCCAAAAGTCTGAAGGTTCTCCTTCCCGAGGAAGACCAACAAGTTGTCGGGGTCCAAGGTCTTGTTGGCGACGAGCATACACCTGGCATCTGGAAAGAAGTGACACCTCATTCAATTAACCACAATTAATCAAAAATAAAAACAGGTAGACCAAAATTTAAGTTTCTGTAGCGGCACCTACATCGCCACATGCGAACTACGCATCATGCTGACGTCACACAAAATCCTGCATCGCGCAAGCAGAGTTTACCGCGCGCGTCATGAATCATTGGGCAGTTGTCCGCCAGACACGACACCCGTCTGGTCGGAGGATCCTCCCTTTTCTATGGAGGATGAGTGAACTTTACACCCTTTTCCTCATGCTTCTGTATTTCCTAGAAAACTTTTTGATTTGTATTGATTCAAATATAATATGGCAAAGGCTTATGTCGTGATTAAAACCGTAAACACTTTAACTGGACTTGGCAGCATAAACATAATCAGCCAATAATGTTCCCACTGCTGGGACGCAGGCCTCCTCTCGGTGTAGGTAGAGGAATTTGAGACTCGCGCACCGACGGTTCCGTATAAATTTGTAGGTCTGTAAATAGTTTATCACGGGAAGACAATATTTATTTTGTAATGTAACTACAAATTAACGTTTTTCGGATATTTTCCTTTACTTGTGCTACATGACATTGCTTCTTTCACGATTCTAGGTCAATGGGAAGTACCCTATAGGTTTTGATTCCAGAACATAAACGCCCGTATCTTTTGATTGTGTTGACTTAGAAGTTTGATGTTTTTCACTGCTTCATGGGATTGCAGTCTCAAGTATTTGATATTAATTTCAACTTGATAACTCCACGCGTTCCTGAGAAAAAGGGTCGTGACCGATGCGACGGGCAGACGGACAACGAAGTGATCTTATAATGGTTCTGTTTTTCCTTTTGAGGTACGAAACCCTAAAAATACTAGTATTCAGTTGCTCACGATTAGACTGGAAGCCAACCCGAACGCTGGCAGGGAAGCCAGATGATGATGAGTTCATTAGAGATTTGCTTTAATAGATGTTGTATTTTGATGTTTTTAGAGTCGGATCAACGTTTAATTTGCTGCATATATAACCCGGTGACCTGGTTCTAGGACATGCCGGTGAAGAAACCGGCATGTCCCAGAACCAAAAATTCGAAGACATGTGACATCTGCCAACCCGCACTGGGCCCGCGTGGTGGATTACGGCCCACTCACTCTCACTGAGAGGAGGCCTATGTCCCAGCAGTGGGAACATTATAGGCTGATTATGTATGTGTGTATGTATAATATAACCTTATTTATAATATACCCTCAAATTAATGAAGCCAATTCCAATCTCTCTAATTTAAAACCGAGCCATAAATATTCACAAGGACTATACATTTTCTTTTCCTCTATACCTTTAATACTGAAGAACACAGAAATGTCGTTAGAAGGAAAACGTTGCAAACGAAAGGAGGTCTGTAATCAAATTAGTGCCTCGCCTCGCCTTGTTCCGAAGCCAATAGGAAGAAATATAAAAAGACAAGGCAGGGAAGAGGGTTGAAATTTAGAAATTTGATGATGATGTATTTCTTTGAGGAATATGTTTGATGCATTTATCAGCGATGTTTAAGTATGGTAAAAGTAAATAGACTTCGTTAATTTATTTATACAGAATGGTTTTTTTTACCGGTTCCAAATTTTTACAGGGTGTTCTACCCATGAATATGAACAACTTTCACTACGAGACCAACTCTGAAATCACGAAAAAAAATCTGCTATGGAGCAGGACCAGCATGTTTCCAAGCATTCTTATCTTGGATGTAATCTTCTAATTTGTAATATCCTTGTTTATAAAGTGTACTTTTAATATGAGTTGTAATATTGCAACATTCATTTACTCTGTTTAGGAGAACACCCTTGAAATAAGCGGGAATAGCTCATTCGTTAGGTAATCGATTCCATCCCGTCGTATTACAAAACCACTTATTTAACAGGCATTGAGCGAAGATATCACACTGCCGCGGGGTTATTGCGTGACACTCTTTCAGTAGCAATGGTTTTCATTTTGACAGTTCAACTAAATACTTTCATTGCTTTATTATTATTAACGTTAGCAGACAAATTTTCCGAAATTATGAAGCAATGGATTAGCAATATCCTTCAAAATGATTCAGCTTGCGATTGATAACGTGTTATGCAATAAGGGCCGGACTCCTTAATCGTGCCACCCTGCATTTTTTGTATTGATACCTGGGGCCGGTTGTTTCAAACGGTTGGTTAACGTAACTTACGTACGTCAAATATTAACGAGTACGTAATCGTAATTATTTGACGTAAGTCAAGGCCATAATTCTGTAATTGTAATTTGAAAAAACGCTTTTTTTTTGGTTTGAGGATAGTTAGCGCCATTGTTTTCGTATACGCGTGCATCAAGTGAACATGAAACAATGGTAGTGAATTTGGAACAATGATGACACCAAAACGATCGCCAGTATGTCTGCTTCAAAACTGCACTGTGATTTAAACAGACTTGTCAGTGGCAGCAACCCAACAGCAACCTTATTGTAACGAGAATAAAGTTCACTGTGATTTTGACAGTGATGCAAAATCAGAGGTAAAAAATAACTGTCAAAGGACTGTACAAGGGTCTTTTGGCGCCGGAATGACAATAACAGAGCGAAAAAACAAGATGACGGCATTAGTTCCGATTTTGGTAATGCGCCAAAAGACCCTAATACTGGAGCCAAAGACCCTTATACTGCGCCAAAAGACCCTTATACTGCGCCAAAAGACCCTTATACTGCGCCAAAAGACCCTTATACTGCGCCAAAAGACCCTTATACTGCGCCAAAAGACCCTTATACTGCGCCAAAAGACCCTTATACTGCGCCAAAAGACCCTTATACTGGGCCAAAAGATCCTTATACTGTTTTAGTTTGAAATCTTACTCACCAGTAACAATAACCTTCTCAGTGACCAGCACGCCATCGCAATGGTAACTGAACTGGTGCTTCAAGTCGCTGTTAGTGGCGAAGATGGACGCGATCCACGGGAACACTGCGCTTGTGAACTCTTGGCAGGACGCGTCGCCGTGGCAGATTGGATCCGGCTGTGGAACATGAGCATAGGACTTTCAGAAAATCAAAATATTTTATTTCACATAAACCTACATAATATCTAATATCATTCATAGGGCCAACATGGCCAGAGATCGCACAAGACAGGGAGGTTTGGAAGAAAAAAGGGGAGGCTTTTGCCCAGTAGTGGGACACAAAATAAGCTAACAAAAAAAAAAAACCTTCATGGGCACTTGTGAAACGTCAGAAGCTAGGTGCACGGTTCCAATCGGTCGTTTCCTATGGAGAAGAGCCGGCAAGAAACTCTACGTTTTACTCTTTTAAAGATAATTAGCTTTTACAATGTATTCAAATTGCAGTATTAATAGGTATGGGAGGACAGCGTAGGACTGTTAACAAGTACCTACCAGCTACTTAAAATTAAAAAAAAAAATGTTCTACAGATCTACAGTCTACAAGGCCTGGAGGTAGGCAGCGGGATTGTCCGAAAGGGTTACCGCTGCCCGGAACATAAAGGGCTAAGGAAGGAACACGGGTGGGTTTTAGTCAGTAAGAGTCTGACACTCCCTTCCGCTCCACCCAGAGCGGGAGGAGTCATTAGATGATTTCCCAACCATAAAAAAAAGGCCTGGAGGTATGAAGTAGATAGGGAAAAGGAAGGTAACTCATATTTGAGTTAAGCTCGCTTTTATACAGAAAGAGATATTGTAATATCAAATTGATACACAACGCTAAGTTATCGTGTTATAGCTATTTCATACAACTGTTAAAGAATGACAGGTGTGATTTGAATATACGGACAATTTTGATAGTCGCTCGAGTCATGGGCTGGCACGGCTGGTCGACCCTTCACGTGCCCAGAGGGCTGGGTCGTTCTTTGGCCAAAGAATTAGCATTGCCATTCAACGTGGCAATGCTGTCAGTCTTCTGGGCACGTTTCCGGATGACAGCGATGCGGACGAGTACTTCGACGCCTGTTACTGTTACTGTTAGCCTGCATCATCCCACTGCTGGGCAAAGGCCTCTCCCCACGACCTCCAGTTCTTTCGATCCAGGGCTAAAGTGGACCACTGGTCGTTTGTTTTGTCCAGCTCGTCCCGCCATCTTCTACGGGGTCTGCCGCGACGCCTTCTCCCTGTGTCAGGGCTCCACGTGGTGGTTATTTTGGCCCACAGCTTATTGGGCATACGGCAGACGTGGCCAGCCCAGTCCCACTTCAGCTTAGCGGCTTCGACGCCTAAGTGTCCTTTTGTTTTTGTATTTAGTTAGTCATTAAGTACCTAGTGTAAATGGTTAGTTATCTATAAGTATATACATTAATTCAAAATAAAGCATTCATTCATTCAGCTTTTATCAGATGAATACTGCCCCTTATAAAATAAATATCAGTTGTAGTCAATTTGATAAACAATTAATTTTCCTGACTTTACATGGACTCTATAAATAAATCCTACTACTATAATATTATAAACGCGAAAGTTTGTTTGTGAGGATGGATGGATGGATGGATCTTTGCAACGACCATGGTCGTTGGATGTTTGTTACTCTTTCACGCAAAAACTACCGAACGGATTTAGATGAAATTTGGCACACTGATAGTTTATAACCAGTACTAACACGTAGAATACTTTTTATCACGATATTCTCACGGGATGGAAACTTATGCGGGTGAAACCGCGGGGCTCTTTTAGTCCCTTATATGCTACGGTTCCCATTCTATGGTACGTATGAAACGTTACTAACAGAAGTAAAGTCGAAGTGCGGTCTGTGAATCTTGCCCTAATAGACCGATACACTGTGCTGCAACCTGACCTCAGCAATTAAAAGAATCATTAGTCAAATACCTCACCCATCAACCCACAAAAACATTACTACAATAAAAAAAGAATCACAAAAATAAATAACATTTTTTTGCGGAACCCTTCCATAATTCAAAACGCGGCGCGGTGAGCACTCAAATTAAAAATTAAAAATTAAAGCTTCCTCAGAGGCCATTTTGGTATGATGTTTATAGCGATAAATTATGTGTAATGGTTGATTATGACCATCTAACGGGCGATAAAAAACAGACAGAGGAATGTCGGATTTTGAACTACGATTTCATTGGTTAAACTATTTTTTAAATGCAGGAAACTTTTGATTGTTCTTTATTCGTTACATTTGGATTGTTTTTTTTTTATTTTTTTTATTATTTATGTACATACAGTAAAATACTTACATAATTATAATATCTAACTTTCTTGAAATTTCTTTTTTCGTTTCATTTTTTTTTGTATTATTTTTACTCCTGCGGGTCTATTCTGAAAAATCTCACAGTAAAAACTTAGGTGAAGTCAAACTCAAACTCAAAGCATTTATATCAATTAAACCATTTACAGGCACTTTTGATTTGTCAAATAGCCGGTCAGTTAGTCAGAGGAGGTTGTTGGTGTTTTTCCAATCACCCTGTATGATTATAATAATTATATTATCAATAATTACTCACCAAAAAATAATAATTATAAAACTTACTAACTATACAGTCTTTTAACTGCCCCAATTAGTTGACCTTATTAATTTTACGCAAAGCCATGAATTTCGCCAAGTTTTTCGTGAAGAATGCACAAAAGATGACAAGTACCTACAAGGATTGGCACTTAACAACTTTCTTGCCAAAGGGTTCCATTTCTAATCTCACCGTTAAAGTCTTGTCGTAAAGTTTAAATTCTTGTAAAGAAAGTTACTTAGAAAGATGTTGGTTGAATACCTAATTACTGTCAACTGTGCCAAAGACCTGGGGCTCGTGTTTAAATAATTATCGATGCACGGGCCGAGAAGGTTAAGCTACGCTTGCCGCGGTCGGTTCATGGATGGGTGACCATCCATTACATATCGAGACCGTTTCTTGGAAAGCCCGTTAAGCCGTTGGTAGTTCGTAGATATTTTGCCAACTATGTTGGTGTCGGCTTCCAGTGGTTACACCAACATGGTTGGGAATACGGCTGAATACAACCCAGTAACACGAAACCCCTTAGTAAGACCGGTTGTCAGACTATCGGGCTTCTGCCTACCCGGAACGACTGTCAGAGATCTGGGACCAATGCCTGCATACTTATACTCGGATGCTTGGAGCACTTGTGGCCTAGTAGTATAGGCAGCTACTTACAAATTGTAGGTCTCAGGTTCGAACCCAGACAGGCCCTTTCCTTTGCGTAAATTATTTCATCACCACTGCTCTCAAAACGGTCAAGGAAACATCCTGAGACGTCCTAGAACCAAAAATTCGAAGACATGTGACATCTACCAACCCGCACAGGGGCCGCGTGTTTGATTATGGGAACATTATATGCTGATTATGCTGTACTTATCCTCTTTGATAACAATACATAAAGTTAAATTAACGCAACCAAATTAACCGTCGCACCATTCTCATCAAGCCTTTGCATCTTCTCAAAATTCAGACTTTATAAATAACATAATACTTACCTACTTAAAATGAAATATTCCATCATTTTAGGCGGAAGCCCGCGAAATTAAAATTTTGTTAGGTTTTTTTGCAATTTCAGGGCAGTGTCCGCGAAGTAATTTCGTAACCCACTATCAGTAGCAATCGCTTTCATTTTGACAGTTCAACAATATTCATTGCGTTATTTACGTTGTTGAGAAGACACATTTTCCGAACATGTGAAGCAATGGATTAGCAATATCCTTCAAAATTAATAAAATTGTGATTGATCGTGTGTTACGCTTTTAAGGTGCTGGTTTTATGTTGATTAATTAGATTATGATTTTTTGATGCCCTTTGATTATTTCCCCTCCTTATTATATACTTTGTAGCGTTGTGAGACCCGAGAGAGAGAGAGAGAGATAGTCGACTGATGCTAAATATTTTACAATTAGTGAGTTGCAACTCACATCACTATCAACTTGTACATATTACTAGCTGCGCCCCGCGGTTTCACCCGCATAAGTCTCGATCCCTTGAGAATATCGGGATAAAAAGTATCCTATGTCCTTTCCCGGGACTCAAGCTATCTCTATACCAAATTTCATCTACATCGGTCCAGCGGTTTTGGCGTGAAAAGGTAACATACAGACAGAGAGACAGAGTTACTTTCGAATTTATAATATTAGCACTTATGGATATTAGTATGGATTATTATTATTTTTAAACTGTTAGCTTTTAAATTACGTAAATACTAGCTGACCCAGCGAACTTCGTAGCTCCTCAGAATCAATAAGAAAGAATGTATGAGAAAATGAATTATCTTCATTATTATTTTTTTCGTTAAATTGTCCCATGTTTTAACAGTTATTCTGCTCTTCGGAGCGGAGAAAAATCCAACAAATCAAAGATCATAAAAATCGGTCCAGCCGTTCTTGAGTTATAAATGGTGCAACTAACCTGACTTTATTTTATATAAATAGATGTCTGAGTCAATAAAAATTTACAAATAAATATGATTCGAGATCGTAACATAACAAAAACTTAAGAGAATTTGAATTTCGCGAGCTCCCAAGCGCATCCCCCTTAAAATGAAATATTCCATAATTTTAACAGGACTCCTTAAATCTCCCCTTTTATTAATTGTCACACATTTACACCCAGAAGGAGGTCGTATGTCTCAGTCACAGACTTCGCGACGGCGACGATGTGTTTTAAGAGTAAACATCCAGTTAATGATGGTAATTTAATTCTGACGCTGAGATTTGAGATCGGGGAGATATTGTGTCAAGGTTACCCCTGAGGATGTATGTAGGTTGGCAGTATAGAAGGCTAGAAGATCTTCTTAATGTAGTTAAACAGCGATAGGATTTTTTCAGAATATATTGATGGAAAGACTTTACATTACCACGTTAAAACCACCACAGTCACTGACTCAACTAAACAAAAATCTATACAAATAAATAAAATTGGAGTGTCTGTTTGTAATATTAAAATAACCGCTTTTTACTAAATGCATATGGATGTATACACGGTACATATACCAAAATAACATTTTTTTTAACAATTTTTGTCTGTCTGTCTGTTTGTTCCGGCTAATCTCTGTAACGGCTGGACCGATTTTGACGAGACTTTCACCAGCAGATAGCTGATGTAATAAGGAGTAACTTAGGCAACTTTTATTAAAAAAAAGAATTAGGGTTCCGCGCAAAAAAATTAAAACGTTTTCCGTCATGCACGCGAACGAAGTCGCGGGCACAGCTACTACCTAATAAAACTATTTGATACTTGCTTGAACGTTCGAATGGATCACGCGCTCAATTATAGCCAGCCTGCATTATAAAAGGTAAGGCTACATAGATAGCCTCTTCATTAACACCGATCCTGCCCGTCCCTTGCTGCCCTCTCCCAGCGACGCCCTAAGCCGAGGTCCGTACCCCACAGGGGGTGCTCTTAGTGTGTAGTCGCTTAGTTTTTAAGTTTTTAAGCCCTGGCAGGAGACCTTAATTTTGAGGCATCCACAGGCAAGTCCGGTTAAGCAGACAACAACCTCATAGGTTGCTCAGCAGTCGACTGCTGGACATAAACTTCTTCAATTGCAGGCCTTTTAACTCGATTCCGGGCAACTCTCATCCAGCTGCTATCAGCCCTGTGAAGAACGTCTCTCCACCGAGCCTGAGGGCGTCTTACCTTACGTTTGGCGATTCGCCCGCTCCACTCTAGAACATGTCTACCCCAACGGTCATCGCTTTTACGGCTAATATGAGCGGTTGTATGTAGGAATTATAGTCGCCGGGTAATATTATTATATTACCCGGCGACTATAATTCCTACATACAACTTAATAAGAAACCTCTCTTAACCGTAATAAGAAAATGCGACAGGAAAAACTACCCACTGTTATCTTTCGATTCTTTATCTAAACATTCTCTCACAAACTTTCCCTCTCCTAACGAACCAGGAAACACATGTAAGAGCCTCTTCATTCATTCACTCACTCACTCGTTCACTCTCTCGTTAATCGGGATCTAATTGCGGTAGATCAACCATGAGAGGAAAAACTTGCTATTTTTTCAAACATAATTACAAGGTACAACCTTGAAGGACAAAGAGATACTATTTTGTGAGCAATGAAGTTGGATGCGGTATTTTAATTAAAGTTTTTATTTTTATTTTGTTAAGGACATTTACGGTTGAAAAAATTGGGTGGAGTGACCAAAAGAATGTGTTGTTTATGTTTGTACGAATGTTTAAATGTTTGTTTTACAGCTGTACCTATTTGTACGGTCACAAGTATCTTATCTACCGTACCTTACAGTTACACCAATTCAATAGTGTTTTTCACGAGAAATAAAAATTTGAACTCAGACATATTTCTTAATAGTATTGTTTCCATAATAATATGGTCGTAACACTATAATATTTATGTCAAAACTTTAGTACAAATTGCTTTTGAATCAAGTATTTATGCTCGTGAAAGTAGCCTGTATGATTCATAGCTTGAATAAAGTTTTAATTGTAGCTTACCTATTATATCAATGTTTAAGCCTGATGACCTAACCAAGAGTTTCTATGATAAATCATCATTTCTGCGGGGTAATTACGGAACACATTTACGAGTGCAATGCCATTCACATTGACAATTCGACAACATTCATTGCGTGATTTACATTGTCCAGCTGACAAATTTTTCAAGCAAAATGAAGAAATGGATTAGCAATTAGAAATTGTACTTGTGTAACTATAACTAGGATGCTTCAAGTACCTAATGACTGACTATCTGCATTATTACTTCACCAAAATCCTCTTGCCCCTATCCCATTACAATCAGTGCGCTAGTTTTTCGATTGTTAACAAACAGAGGCATTGTCGCTTTTCAAAAATACGTACACAACACAATATAAAACGTCCTAGGAAGAAATATCTTGAATACACCACATCAGAACCTTTTCGCTCTGCGTACCCCAAGAACGCGCGTAGTCCTTTGTGCGGGTGATTGATGACGCACATCGCGTGATACCGACTATCAGACTATCAGCTCCTTGTATAGTCGCACAAGCTATATGGTATACAGGCAAAAATATTCATCTTTCTTCTACACTGGCAGTATTTAATTTGAATGACTGCGTTATTCGAGTTAACTTCTTTTATAGCACTGTGGTCGCGCGGGGGAATTAATATGCGGGTGTTTAATTTTATTATTGGAAAAAAATGCGGGGAAATTATTTTAAGCGGGAATGATAACTTCGGGATCGGAGTACATTTAGGTGTTGAAGAAATGTCCGCCCTTTGCGTTTGACACAATCAAAGAAGAAATTGGAAGGCCACTAATCTGGTCTCCTGCGACGGTCTTCTGCACCAAACTTGAGTTGATCCACGGATCCGGGATTTGCTTAGCGGGCGCGCGCGCCGAAGATATTGCGTTTAAGTTCACGAACTCTCAATTGAAGGGCCGACCCTTCAACGAGTTGTTTAGCGTGCGGCGTAATTAATGATGACAGACAGTTTTTGAGTCTCGCGTACTTGAGCCGAAAATTGAAGTGTCAATTTGGCGAGCAATAGGTAATTAGCGGTAATGTAGAAAATGTAGACTGACTTTTTTTGCGCGTGCGCCGCCCTTTATATAGACTCGCGGCGCGCTAGATTCTTCGGTAGTGACATCTCTCTTCCAACTATGAATGCGTCTAATAAAACGGCGCGAACACACTGTGTGACCTAAACCCGTACTTAAGTCACGCTTTTCTATGTCCAGGTCTATGTCCAGGTTGTGGACGGATCGTATGTTCCCGCGACCCCCGGCGTAGGTGTGAGATGGAACACCGGGGTGGTTTTTACTCAGTAAGAGTCTGACAGACCCCTCCGCCCGCCCCAGGGCGGAGGACATCCATGAGGATTTTCCACCCCGAAAACAAAATATAAAAAAACTTTTTTACAAAAAAAACAACCGACTTCAAAAAAAACTACAAAGTGATAAATAACTTTAATTTCGGAAGTCGGTGTCGTTGGTTCCGCATTTTCGTTTTTTGTTTGACACCGACTTCCGAAATTAAAGTTATTTATCACTTTGTAGTTTTTTTTGAAGTCGGTTGTTTTTTTTGTAAAAAAGTTTTTATTTTTCACTTTTTAGTTGTACCTACTCCACACAAATTCAAATAACACTAGTGCATTGAGGAATTGAAGACACCGACTAGAAGAATCATCAAAATTCGCATAGAAATGCCGGAGATGCAGTACATTTATGCATATAACATCGTACATAAGAATAATTATATAATGTATTATATACTAAAACCTTTCTGAAAGTATGTAGATCACATTAGTGAAAGAATTATCAAAATCGGTTCATTAGTTTTTGAGAAAATCGCGGACAAACAAATATACATACATACATACATACATACATACATACATACATACATACGGGTCGAATACAGAACCTCCTTTTTTGAAGTCGGTTAAAAAAGGCCTATGTCCAGAAGTGGACGTCTTTCGGCTGAAATGGTGATGATGATGACGATTATGTTATGTTACAACATAGTTGTGATGTAATAACAAGATATATCTGCCTGTATACTAGATACCTAGTTCGACTGTACTTTGAGGAACTATGCTCAACCAGGATTACTCAACGAGGAAAAAGGCTTGAATTTGAAGTTTAATCAATCAATCACAATCAGAATCATTTTGAAGGATATTGCTAATCCATTGCTTCATATGTTCGACAAATTTGTCTGCTCAGCAACGTAAATAACGCAATGAATGTTGTTGAGCTGTCAAAATGAAAGCCATTACTACTGTTAGTGTGTTACGCAATTACCCCTCAGTTCTATGTATCAGAGGAACTATGCTCAAGAAGGATTATATCATAGCCACTCACTTAGAGGAAGAGCTAGCATAATCAGCCTATAATATTAAATGTCCACTGCTGGAACACAGGCCTCCTCTCTGTGAGAGAGAGTGGGCCACCACGCGGGCCCAGTGCGGGTTGGTAGATGTCACATGTCTTCGAATATTTGGTTCTAGGATATATGCCGGTTTCCTCACGATGTTTTCTTTCACCGTTTTGAGAGCAGTGGTGATGAAATGATTTACATTTCTCATATTTCATAACTCTTTCGCCATAATTATACGGAATGAAAATTATAATTACCTACTTAAAAAGCAATTATTTTCGTAATAACTACCAGTTAATACCTACTATCTTTTATTATTCAAAATTGTACGGTTTATATTATTTTATTACCCAGTTATTAATATGTTTATTACATTTATAATTAACCCGTCCGACCGTCGTTGTTTGTTTATATTATGTTGAGTCGTTGGTCAACTGGACCCACTCGAACTGGACCCGCGGGTCCAGTTGACCAACCATTAATTTTCTGTATTTTTCTTTGGTCAGTTCCTTCTTCCTAATAAGGCCTCTAGAAATGTCAAAAGTCACTCAAAATTCACTGTTTGCGGGATTTTAATAGCGGGTTTTTACTCACTATTCATAATAGTTGTCAATATTGTGCTATTACTAATTATCTATGGCTTAAAATTTTCAGTAGTAGATTAGAATTTAATTTGATAGCAGTTGGAGGAAGAATAATATTTGTCTGCTTCATGCTTGCCAATTTTAGGAGCATTATAATGTAAATATTTCTTTGAGGTTTTAAAATGTAATAAATTAAACGTTATATGAAGTTATGGGTACTTAAACGTTTCCAAAGTATATCATATAAAAGTATTGACAGGACCCTACTCGCCAGTGGCGCCAACGGGTAAGCACAAAAACGATAGTCCCCATTCAATACCCATGTGCCATCCGCAGAACCCTAAATAGGTACCTATATAACATCCCCTGACAAAAGACAAGCACAGAACATCAATCCTTATCAAATGGCAGGCGACCACAAACGGACAATGCCATCGAAAATGCGCCAAAAGCCCACAAGCCAACTCCTACAAAGCCCAATGGAAAATTGTTTTTCACGCGTTCAAAAAAACGCGTTTGTTTTCACCCGCCAGCTCGTATTTTTGCTACAGAATGATTGATTTGAACTGTTGTTGAACTGAACGATTGATACACATAGATGTTTTGTTTGGGCGACTTCATATTTTGTTGGAAGTGTTTTTTAATAGAAAGCAGTCAGGCAGTCCCATCATCATTATTTCCATTCCAATTTATTTGGTGTCGGCGCAACATGTCTTTTTCTTCCATACTTCTCTATTAGTCGTCATCTTGGTTTTCCCTTTCTAACCATATCATCTTTCACACAGTCTATCAGGTAGTCCCGATTAGATAAATCGTAAAAATAGTTTATGAGCACCACAAAATTAATTATACCTTTTATTAATTCAAATAACACCTTCTTTAAGGATGAGGAGAGGGGCCCGTGGCTAAATAATAACAGCCGCACAGGTCGATCGAACAGATTTAGTTATGCTTGCGATTTGGTCTGTGGATGGGTGACCATCTTGGCATACCGCCCCCGCGCCTCGAATAGCACGTTAAACCGTTGGTACCAGTTGTCATTCGTGGATCTTTGACAGTCGTTACGGGTAGTCAGAAGCCCTAAAGTCTGACAACCAGTCTTACCAAGGGGTATCGTATTACTACTGGGTTGTGGAGGTCAGATAGGCAGTCGCTCCATGTAAAATACTGGTATTCAGCTGCATCCGGCAAGCCGGCCCCAACATAGTTGGGAAAAGGCAGGCAGATGATGACCTTAAGGATATAAAAAGTCCAATATTTGTTTGAGTTGAATTTTCAAAAATTCAACATCTGCCTATCGTTAAGTAGACGTAGCGGCGACTCGACGTGGCGGGACTCGACGTCAAAGGAATAAATCCAACTAGATTGGGGTCGACTTCTAGTCTAACCGGACGCAAAGAGAGTTAAAAAAGGTGAATCCTCTCTTCCTTTTCTAAGTAAAATGCTTAGTTTGTGAGATTATCCAACAACAAAACATCACGCTTGTAATCTCTGAAGGGTTAAGCAGATGTGTAACTACAGCACACCCACATTTATCGGGCCATTTATCTATGCTAGTTGCGCGGTAAACTCTGCTTGCGAGATGCAGGATTTTGCGTGACGTCAGTATGACGCGTTGCTCGCATGTGGCGTTGTGAGTCTTTGGTCAAGGACCTCGTGCTAAACAGTAACGCCATCAAACAAATCCGCCAACCATATAACCCGTGAGTCAACAAGCCGTCAAGCCATTGTTAGCCGTTCCCTCATAAAACATTACGCGCTGCATTCATAACTGAGAGGAAGTACTTTTTAATAAATATAGATGGTTTCTACTTTAATCTACTGCTGTGTGGCACTTGACTTTGAATAATCTTATATCAATAAAATATAGGTTAGGGGATTGTGATTCTGCACAGACCGGGCGGCAAAAAAATTATATTTAGCCGCCTAGCTTTGCCGAATCATGCCGACCCGATCAATAGGGATGACGACGGGGTAAAGTAAACGAAATTCTATTTAGTCCGTCAGTTAGATTATCAAAAAATAATGGACACATATTTTTTCTGGTGTTAATCAACCAAAAAATTACAAAGATAAAGCGTGTCAAAGTTTGGGAGTGCGGGCTCGTCATGCGACATTTCAAATCAATATATCTCTGTAATGTTTTGATTATGTGAAAAAAGAAAAAATACGTGCCCAATACTTTTTAATAATCTACCTGATAGACGAAGAAAAAAAAGTTAGTCGTCATCCCTATTGTGTAACACGCCTTAGTAAATAAATACGTCTTGGTGGCCCAGAGGATTAACATTTCATGAAATTAATTCATAGCTTTTTTTTGTTTTAGCTTAAAAAGAGTTATCTTTACTTCCTTATTACATCGAGCGAACCTTCGGGCCAGCATGCGACAGCAGCGGTCAGCATTATAGAGGGTGTCCCAGGAAACCTGTACCAGCGAAGGTCTGTGGTCACGGGACACTAATACCCAACGATTGAATCCCTATGTATGTTTCGTGATATTTTGTAGTTTTCGAGAAATTATTATTTTTGTTTTATTTCTAGATTTTTGAAATTGTAGGCGGTTTTAATCATAACTTTTTCTGAGTGGTGTTTCTTTTAGATTTTTTTGTCAATATTATGGCTAGAATGTGTATTCACATGTTGCTCAGAATTTGATCACAAGGTTAATTTTTCTGTTAGAGAGAAATTTATAATTTCTCGAAAACTACAAAATTTCGCGGAACATACATAGGGGTCCAATCGATGGGTATTAGTGTCATCAGGATAATCATAATCTTATTACTCTTTTACACGCTGTCTACATCTCTCTATTTCTTGTCCTATCGCAGGTATGCTGGAAAAGATTTCTTATGAAATAAGCATCACCTTTGTATCTATTTTCCTGTTCTGTTTTTTTCTTGTCTGTTTATATATTATGTGTGTACATAAATGGTAAATTAAAATAAAATAAATAAATATTATCAACTGAAACAAGCCTCCGACTTCAGCTTCCTCATAGTGTCTCTCGTGAAACTCTACCTTACCGATAGGATTGAGGGCACACATGATCTGCCGGCTAAACCAACACTATGAAATAGGCAGTTACTCTGTATCAATATAGGAGCTATTACGAGTTCAATTTTCATCCGCAGATAATAGCATTTTTAGAGTTCCGTACGCAAAGGGTGCCAACGGGACACTATTACTAAGCCTCCGCTGTCCGTCAAAGTGAAAGTCAAAATCAAAGTATTTATTTCAAATAGGCACATAAAAGGCACTTTTGAACGTCAAAAATTACATTAAAATAGAATTGATTCTAGTCACCCCTTCCAAAAGGTAGTTTTTGTACGGAGAAGAATGGGCAAGAAACTCCACCGTTACTCTTTTAAAATGTTGTACAATATTTTGCATACGTCCTCCCATCCGCCCGTCCATCCGTCCGTCCATCAGTCCGTCCGTCCGACCATTTGTCTGTCAGCGGGCTGTATATCATGAACCGTAACAGGTAGACAGTTGAAAATTTCCCAGTGCGTATTTCTATAGACGGTATAACAGCAAATAATAAAAATTAAATAAAGTTAGTTAGAGGATTCTGCTAGAATATCTCTATACAAGAAACATATTTTTTTCTTGTATATTTACTAAAATATTTAGAAATAATATTATGTAGTACGTACGAAGGTACGGCACCCATCGTATGCGAGTCCGACTCGCACTTGGCCGCTTTTTATATTTCCCATTCTTGGTTTCGATGACTACACTCACTCGTTTTTCTAAAGATACGTGAGGATACATCGAATTATGGATCAGATAAGGTTTATTTTTTTATTAAACCGACTTCAGAAAACGGAGGCAAGGTTTTCAATTCGAGTTTTAGCAGCTCGGCCAGCTCGGCCTGACTCATCTAATGTAGGTTATAAAATATTTTTACTTCGGCCATTAACTCGAAAAGAAAAAGAAGCAGCTCGGAGTTTCAATTGATGGTTAAATAACTACAATTGCCTAAAAATTCTGTAAAAATCCCGTAAAGTAAGCTTGAAGAGCAGTGGTGGCCCAGTGGTAAAGGCCGCGACTTACGAGTTGTAGGTCGTGGGTTCGAACCCAGACAGGCGCTTTAGGACGCTTCAGCTAACACGATACCCCTTGGTAAGACTGGTTGTCAGGGTTTTTGCGCTTCGGAATACCCTAAAACGACTTAACGTGCTTATTGAGCCACGGAGGGGTCTCGATGTGGATGGTCACCCATCCATGGACCGGCCTCGGCAAGCGTAGCTTAACCTTCGTTCGACCCGTGCGGCTGTTATTTTCTAGCCACGAGCCCCTACACATACTACCGATAACATAATTATTATATATTAAGGCGACTACAAGACCTAAAGCGCGGTCTTTGTCAGACTGCATAGAAAAAGTTAAATTAAAAATTTAAAAAACCCCCGACTCAAACAAAAACCTCTAAAAACTAAAAAATAATACTGGCTGAAATTTTAATGGTTGTTTTCCTCTTAAGGGGTCATTGTACTCATCATTATGAACAACTTTTACTATGGGACCAAACCTGAAATCGCGAAAAAAAAATCAGTTGTTCCCTACATTTATGTTCGTATAACTCGTAAAAATGTAGGGAACAGCTGATATTTTTTTCGCGATTTCAGGTTTGGTCCCATAGTAAAAGTTGTTCATAATGATGAGTACAATGACCCCTTAAGAGGAAAACAACCATTAAAATTTCAGCCAGTATAAGGAAATATTTTGATCCAAGCGTCCTCACGTCGTCGGGGGACGGCTAATGAAAATTGGAAGTTAACAGCAGAGGTATGTTTTCTACAATAGCATGCATTCATTATTGCTAGGTTTAAGCCTCATCTGTTCGGCGTTTTCATTAGCCGTCCCCCGACGTGAGGACGCTTGGATCAAAATATTTCCTTATATTATTTTTTAGTTTTTAGAGGTTTTTGTTTGAGTCGGGGGTTTTTTAAATTTTTAATTTAACTTTTATTTCTTGCTTTTTAAACTTTATAATATTATATAAGTAGTAAACATGCTGTACGATCGACACGTGACTCGCCGAAATCTGCGAAGCTGTACGTATTTTTACCACAGTGAAGCTAGTTAGGTACTCGTGGTCGTTGGCGTTCATTCCATATTAACGTATTCCTCTGTTTTCTCCCTGGATAATGATACTAGTCCAAATACTTTGGCTTAATTATATTTTTTAAACGGTTTTATTGAAAAAATAAAGGTAATGATAATGTAGTAAATAATGTATTAAAAGCTAAATAAATCGTTAGGCCCCAGGTACCAGTCATCACTCCACTTTCCTCATCAATCTAGCTAGGGCATCATTTCATACACATATTAAAGGAGTTGTGAAAAAAAAATGTAATTCGCTATTTTGTGGTGGCGGCCATCTTGAATTTGAAATTTGTAATATTGTATAGTATTCTACTAGTCAAGCCCTTTCATTTGATACCCATATTGAGGAAGTTGTAAAAAAAAAATGTAATTCGCCATTTTCTGGCGGCGGCCATCTTGAATTTGAAATTTATCATTGTGTATAGTATTCTACTAGTCAAGCCCTTTCATTTGATACCCATATTGAGGGAGTTGTGAAAAATTATGTAATCCGCCATTTTGTGGCAGCGGCCATCTTGGACCGATTTTCATCAAACATAGCTAAGAACACTCCCGACTAATTCACCTTTCAAACAAAAAAAACAAAATCAAAATCGGTTCATCCGTTTGGCAGCTACGATGCCACAGACAGACACACACACACACACACACACACACACACACACACACACACACACACACACAGACACGTCAAACTTATAACACCCCGTCGTTTTTGCGTCGGGGGTTAAAAAGAAAGAGAAGCGCGATGACACAACGCAGGTAATTAATTACAAAATATGAAGCAATTATCTATTTACAAAAAATCTATTGTTTGGACTAAAAAATTAAAACACTAGTACTTTAGTATGTTGCTTGTAGAATAATCTGACAAAAAATCATAATGATTGTATGTATATTAGTATGGTTTTTATTATAAAATGAAAGTTTTTAGAGGTATCTTCATGTTTTCTCTGTCGTATCAAATTAGTTGTATTATGTTTTCAACACACTATCTACCTAGCATATATCCTGATATCATATATTTTTCTGATTTTGTTTACTGTAGTCGACCGTATACTTTTATTGTTTCTAAAACTTGAATTTGTTTGCGTTTAGATCCTGGTGTTTGTGTATATTCAAGTATATGATTAGTATCGTTTGTATAAACAGCACGTGTTTAAGCACATTACAATCAGCATTGTATCCTAATTAAAGTGGGCATTGTGTTATGAATCAGACATCCGGTATCAGGAAAATAAGTCTTTAAAATATTTTTATTTGTATAGTTAGTCATTTAATTTAGAATCAAGTGCAAATATTTAATATATATTATATATCTTCTGTACACGATGCGAATGGGTTTTCAAGGCCAAATTTGGTTTTGCAAGTCATCAGAGAGCTCAGAAAGTAATGAAATTAGTCTGGGTTGCTGTGGCCGGATATATATAGAGTGACTGGTAATTAGTGACCGATACCTAAACACGTGATTGTACTCATGATAACAAACAACTTTTACTATGGATGGGAACAAACCTGAAATCGCGAAAAAAAATCAGCTGTTCCCTACATTTTGACGAGTTATACTAACATAAATGTAGGGAACAGCAGATTTTTTTTTTCGCGATTTCAGGTTTGGTCCCATAGTAAAAGTTGTTTGTTATCATGAGATTACCAGTCACCCTATATATGGTGAAGAAGCCTGTTCACTCTCACTTTGAAGAGATTCGGGTTGTATGCGCTCGGAAACACAGACGCAGGTAGAGAGTTCCACTCTTTTGCTGTGCGCATTATAAATAATTATATAGAACTTACATATTCAATCGTTATCAGAAAATGGACCATTGACCGTTCCCACACCCTTATCTCCGAAACTACTGAGCCTAAACTTATGAAAAAAAATGCAGAAACTAGTTATACTTGTAGATTACAGGAAAACGTATAAGAAGTCTATGGTTTTAAAATAGCATGGTAATAAACATTCATCGTAAGGAACCCTCACCACACGAGTTCAACTCGCACTTGTCTAGTTTTTTTATACAGACCATGAGCTGTTTTGATTATAATAGACTAGCTTCTGCCCGTGACTTCGCCCGCGTGGATGACGGAAATTATCCCACGGGAATACGCTACCGAGACAAAAAGTAGTATATATGTTACTCCGTAATATCAGCTATCTGCCAGTGAAAGTCCCGTCAAAATCGGTCCGGCCGATTTGGAGATTAGCCGGAACAAACAGACCGACCGACAGACAAAGATTAAAAAAAAATGTTTATTTTTTATTTTTTTAAGTAGTGTATTTATGTACATATTTTCATATGTATTTGGTAAAAAGCTGTGATTTTGATATTACAAACAGACATATCACTTTTATTTACTTGTATGTATACTGTATAGATATAATTTAAATAAATATTCTATCACTTACATCACTCGTAGGCCGAGGGATACTAATCTCCGTTAAGTTTAGCTCTGTTTCAGTAACTCCAGTAAAACTGGCGTCAACTGTAGGCGATATTGTAGTAGAAATGTACACATGTTCTTCATTTGTTGTATCTTTATACATATCCACATAATCTATGATTAAATAGTCAGTAGAATTGTCCTCATTCGAATCGTAATATGAAGTGTCGAATTCTTCGAGCCTAAAAAGTTCATTATCTTTTTCACTGCTAAGTTTAGCCAGGAGCTTATTAATTTGTTGGGTTTTATTTTTAGTCTTTTCTATTTGTTTCTGTTCAGGATTTTCTGTACTGACTGTAGTTGTTATAGTTTTAGTTTCATGTTTTTTATTGTTCGGTTCTTCAGTCAAATCGACGTCAATTTTTGCGTTCCCTGTCTCAAAGTTCACGTTAAAATCGAAGCTTTTAACAATTATTTTAGTTTTATTACTAACATGTTTCAAAACAAAATTGGTATCATTTAATCGTTTTTCAAACCAACTTGTTAAATGTAGTAGAATTTGATTTAAATCTTCGATTGCTACGTTTTTTATATGTTTGAACTTTGGCACTTCTAATTTTATATCAATATTTTCAAGAACCGTTGTGTCGTTAAGAATATCGCTAAAAATTTCAGTAACACATTTGGAATTATCACATTCACTACTAATACTATTTAAAAACACTGCACATACAAATATTGGTATTATTTTCTTCATATTTACCAAATATACGTGAACGCACTACATGAGATGTTATACAAATGCATACTATGAATTGTTTTGCTATACGTAACATTAATATTATTACGGTCTCTATCAACCTTAGCTTCTTTATTTTAAGGTGCATATTCGATTGTTTGTTTTGTTTTGGGAAAGATGTCTTCACCTTGAAGTTTCGTGCCTTCGTTGACTTTGATGGACGATCACAATAATTAGTGGGGGATTGTGAGGACTTATTGATAGGAGGAGCGGAAAGCGGGTCATGTATTGACATGTTATGCTGACCTACTTTGTATTAGTAAGCAAGTATGCTGTTATTGTTTAATAGACGGTATGGAACGCTAATTCATAATAGATTGATGCTATAGTATCTGGATATAAGTATACATCAACTCTTTTTTTTTTTTTAAAAAAAACCTTAATTTCCCTTGTAATTCAGTCTGTAATTTATCTCACTGCAGAGCAATTATATATTTTTCTTTTTATTCCGATATTCCCACGGGATCGAAACTTATGCGGGTGAATCCACGAGGCACTGCTAGTAAACGATAACTAAGCAAAAAATAACACACGGCATCTAATTTATTAACAAAATAAATCTCTCATAAAGTCGAGGCTTCACTGCGGCTGTGGCCTTAAAGATCAAAGGTTTGACAGATGGTCACGATCAGGATCTATAAGATTTTAATTGTCCACGCCAATTACTTGGTCGTTGTGATTAGTGGCTCAATGTGGCCATTGTTGGGTATTGTTGGTCGTAGAACTTTGTGCGATAATACTGTTAATAGCCTCTTTTAAGGGCTCGGTTTCCATAATCCATAATCAACCTGTAATGTTTCCACTACTGGGACACAGGCCTCTTCTCTGTGAGAGGGAGTGGGCCATAATCCACCACGCAGGCCCAGTGCGGGTTGGTAAATTTCACATATCTTCGATTTTTTTGTTCTAGGACATGCCCGTTTTCTCACAATGTTTTCCTTTACCGTTTTGAGAGCAGTGGTGATGAAATAATTTACACAAATGAAAGCGCCTGTCTGGGTTCGAACCCACGACCTACAACTCGTAAGTCAGGGCCTTACCACTGGGCCAGCACTGCTCTCTGTAGATAACAATAACATCACGCCCGTTCCCGGATGTGTTAGGCAGAGGTGTACACCCACATTACGCCAAATGAGTTACATAATTTAGATTAATTTCCACATAAAACTTCCCAAATGACAATCAAAATCCCAAATGCGAAACCATAATTACAAAAGAATTTTCAGTGATGAAGCAAAAGTCATGAGAATTTGGCTAGTTTCGTAAGAATGCCGTCAATGTTCATAGTTGAGTCATTTGATGGAAGATAAGGCGTAATGGATGACGAAGCATGCAGTTGTTGCTATAATTAAGACCTGTTAGTCTCAATTTTTATTGGTGTTATAAGAATTAACTTGCTTATTAGTGCACAAAAACTATACAGGGTGGCGGAGACATTGACGTGCAACCTGTTACCATGGATTCAGTAGATATATGATTCTGAAACCTCAGGCGTTGAAACTTTTGTCGGTAAAAAAAAATTGCTGTTCCAAACATTTTGACCGCGTAAGTATTTCACTTTTCTATGAAACAACAGATTTTTTTTTTTTTGACAACCCGTGAATATTTTCTACGATAAGGGGTCTAGACCTAGAATCATGTGCTGAATTCATGTTTACAGTTAGCGCGTTAGAAAATCAGTAGTCCCATACATTTGGGTCGAGTAGGTATTGAAGTTTTGTATAGGACAGCTGATTATTTTTTCGCGGTTTCGATGTTGGTCCCATGGAGAAAGGTTTTCAGTTTGATGGTCTTACCGCACCCTTAAAATATGACCACTGATTTCTGATACATGCTGTATATTCATGCATGATGGGTTATACCCTAGAGCCGGACTTTTAATTAGCTGCAGTAAAATTACAGCTTATGTGTTACCACTTTTTAACGAAATTTAAATAGAGATGTGACAAAAAATCGATTCATTCAGGTAATATTCAGTTCAAAATCGATCCATATTAAATTAATTTTATAAAAGAGGATAATTATTAATTAGAGGAGGCGCTCCATAATTTTATTCCCGGCGACTTCAAATTGAAAAAGCTATGGGAACAATTTTAGTATAATATTATTTTAACTAATAAAATTATGGAGCTCTTGGGAATCAATGTATGGAGAGAAATTGTTTGGAAAGCAATAGATTTGGAGCTCCTGGGAATAAGCCGATATTTATAAGGACGTTCAGTTTTTTTTTCGAATTTAATTTTTTTCCGCGAACCTTTAAGTACCAACCTTTTAGATTATTATGAACATTTACAACATCCAGCCGTTCTCAAGTGATGCGCTTTCCAACTAATACACGATTATTACGATGTTTATTTATATAGAAAAGGCTATAAAAAACTTACCATCATCTGTAGTTTCCAAGGTTTCCCAGTAACCATTTCAACGTCTTCTGATCCTCTAGTACTTAGCTTGCTCACATCAACTGAATCCCTCATGAAACTTGTATCTTGTTCATCGTCAACCAGCTCGTTTTCGTTCGCTCTTGTCGTTAGTGCCACTGGTTCTTCAGTAACCTCGTCAACCTTCGAATTGGGATCGTCACCAACCAAATAACCTTCTTTTGTTGTACTATGTTCAGGTATATACCCTTCTGTGACCATTTCTGTAGTTTTTGTTGTATCTAGTTCAGTTGTAATAGGATCTTCGTCAACACATCTTTTAGATTTTATTTTTGGAGGTTGCACTGTGTAATATTTTTTTGTTACAGCAGGATCTTCACTGACTGTTGTTTTTGGTAGGTCATCTTCTACAATTATTCCAGTAACTGAAGTCTTGGGTATATTACCATCGTCTTCTATTTCTTTGGGTGCAGTTTCATCACCTGCTATATGGTTTGGTTTATTCATATCTTGTTTAATTGGTTCTTCAAGAAATATGTAGTCAACAAATATAGGCCTAGGAGGTAACTCGATATAGTCTTTCAACTGTTCCATAACAATATTTCTTTTCACTTTCTTCTTGAAATCAATCTCGTCTTTCATAAATTCGTCGATATCGAGACCGTCAATAGTTGAACCATCTAAGTAATCTAAATCAGTAGTGCTATAAGTTTCTGTAGTAAAATCTACTTCTATGACAGTTAGTTCTAATTCTGATATAGTAGGTATCCTTTTGATAGTGATATTTGCGTTTATATAATTGTATACATCAGGCCAGTATCTTATACTATACAGGAATGATGATATCATGAACATTATTACGAATAACATCATTAGAATAAGCGTTTTTATAATTAACTTCGTCGTTGACTGTGATATCTTCATCTTGACAAGTCTTCTAGTATTTTAAAATAACTACACAATTTCACAGGATAATCACTCAGTTTAAAGATTAAAACCACTTTGTCAATTCTGTCACTCACTTCAAAGAAAAACCGGCCGAATTGAAAAGCAACCACTTGAAACACTGGATAATTCGCGCAAAGACCACCACAAGTGATTCTGAACCGAACTTCAAATCTATACTAGCTCTAAACATAACAATGTATAATATCGAAACGGGATTTGTATAGGATCATTATAGGTCACGTATATGGCAGGTTATGCGCAGAATAAAACAATAGCCCATATAGTTGCCTTGTAAGTCGGGAAAACACTGATGATGCTACGACCTTAGTGTTAAGATCATCAATATGATTATTCTGTACGTCTGAGTCATTTTAAGTATGTCAGCTGTCATTTGTTTCATTTACATTCTATAGTGGTATCTTGTAATAGCTATAATATCATTCGAAGTAGCAAAAGATTATTTAAGTTGGTACTTAAAAGAGTATCACACTTTTCATGTAATCCTTGGCTACTTCAATTATACGAGTTTTTTTGGTCTTGACCTATGAAACTGCCGATTTTTGCCGAATTACAATTGTTCATTCTATTAAAATTACAAATTCAAATTATTATTATTAAATGAAAATAATAATAATAATTTGAATTTGTAATTCTTATTATTATGAGCCTGTTATGTCCCACTGCAGGGCAAAGGCCTCCCCATCCATCTTTCCATTTTTTCCTGTCTCTTGCTGTATCTGGCCAATCCTTTAGATAGGCGTCCAATTCGTCACGCCATCTCTTTCTGGGCCTACCGCGTCGCCGATTCCTGTTCGGATCCAGTCAGTGATTCGGAATCCAGTCAGTGGCTACTTTTGCCCAATTCTGTTGCGACATGCGGCAGATGTGGCTTGCCCAATTCCACTTTAGTTTGGCGGCTGTGTTGCCCACGTCTGCGATTTGTGTTTTGAACGAAGTATACTGTTCAGAACAGTAAATTCAAATTAATTTTATAATATAGCATGACATGTTGTTTTTCAAAATCAGTTGTTCATTTTTTTTCCCGCCGTTCGATTTTTTTTTACTACCGCTGTTTCTGTAACCATGGAAAATTACACTTATACAGTACATGCATACACATACGTACATTTATATATGGTGTACGACTGTACGTCAACATCATCATCTGCCTGCCTTTTCCCTACTATGTTGGGGTCAGCTTCAAGTCTCACCGGATGCAGTTGAATACTAGTATTTATTTGTTTATAATGGTGTACATGCATAATAAAGAGTATTCTATTGTATTATATTCTACAGTCAGCTTCAAAAAGATGTACACATCGATAAGAATTCATTTGAATTTCTGCAATCTTTGTTCAATAACATTTTAGTCATCATCATTGTCATCATTGTGTTCTATTGTTGTGATGTTGTTGTTGTGTAAAGTTTTGAGTATAAATCTGAACAGTAGCGGATTTACCAAGAGGCTGAGTAGGTTGGCAGATTTTAGGGGCGGCGGGGCTAACATTTTTTTTAATGTCTTATTAAAATTAAAAAGATTAATATTTATATACCTACCATGTTTTTTGGAAAGGATAAACAAAGTCAATGCTCAAATTCAGGCTTCTAACGTAGGTTTGATCACTGTTGCGGATCTTTACAAATCTCTTTGCAAGTTTTTCGTAGCTGAACGTGCACATTTTAAGTATTTTGAAGAATATGCGATGGAATTAAGCGTGTCGAAGCAGTATACAAAAGACATGGGCCATTATTGTAGAGGTTGAGGCGGCAAAATTTGAATAGCCTACTGGCGGCAAATGTGTAAATCCACCACTGAATCTGGATGTGTATAAGATTAGGGGAAGACCAAAGAAACGATGAATGGCCTGCGTGGAAGGGGTAAGGGCAAGAGAATGACGATGCCACAAGACATATATATTATGTAACATTTGTAGTTACACATTAATAGTGATATATTATGGCAATAAATATTAGCCTGCGGTTGCTCCATGCTCGTGTTACTTTTCTGACGCCTGTTAAAGTTTACAGAGCAGTACTTGATAATAAAGTATTGCCTTCAAAACTTTTACAGGCGCTAAAATTAAATGTAACGTATTTAACATGACATAACTTCACGCCAATATTCCCAGAAAGGTTAAGCAGAGGTGTACCTATAGAAAATTCATATTTCCCATGTAATAGGGGGCGAGCCTACTGCCATCAACCGGGCAAAAATCCAGACTCCGGGCTGCTACTGAAAATTCCAAATAGAAAAACCTAATAACACTTTGCCAGACCCAGAAATGGAAACCAGGACCTCATGCTCAGCAGTATCGCTTGCTACTACTAGACCCAAAAAAAAGCCCACAGGTCAAAAGACAAAAAGTTAAAAGCTAAAGGTAAAGGTCAGCTGTCTTTTGTAACCGGAATTTTATAAATCTTTTTAGTCCATTTTGAAAAAATATGTTGTTGAAATCACCTCGGTTTTTTTTTTGGACAGGTTTTTCATGAATTTCCCTAAAATTGGCTGTTATTATTGAAACTTTTGAAAAAATCATAACTATGCTATAAAAATACGAGAATGCGACCAAAATAAAATCAATAAAACATCACAAAAACTGTATAAAAAATCTTTAATATACCTTAAAACTAAATAACAACAATATTTACAACACACGCACACACAAACAACCAACAACAACATAACAACAGTTTAACAACAATCAACAACAATTCAAATAAGGCGGTAGGGTTAAAACCAAAGTCGTACATATAAAAGTCTTGGCCTCGGATTAGCTTGGAAAAGCTATATATTTGCCATAACACAATACGAGGTTTGGCCCTTCAATTCGTGAGCAGTGGTAGCAAGCTATTTATAAGAAAGAGATTTTAAGTTTCCCTTTAAAAAGTTGGGAAGAAGTTCAGGCAATCAAAAGCATATAAGTCAGAGAGATTTTTGAAATATTTTCGGCTTCATTGAAAATTTTGAATTTGCATATATCTTGGGAACCAAACACCAATATACAATCATGGACACAAAGACCAATCATGCGAGGCTTGAAACGAATGTAAGAATTATTATTAGATAGACAAAGGAAAACTTAAATATGTCCAATAGCATAACTCACATTGAACAATGTCTAAGGCCTGATCTTCCTATAGCAACTCTCTCAACTGAAATTACATTTTTTATTTAATACTTGTGCTGTCCCCCCTTCTTGGTATGAATAATAGTTTCGTGAACTGGTACTTTGAAAGGGAAAGGTTTCTCTACGGGTACCAAAATATGCTTAATAACTTCAAAAGGTACTTCCTTGATTTTGGGTACATGGACAATCCTTTCTACAGGGTAGGGCACTGACTTTTCTATAGGAACCTCTACTTCTTTAATGATTGGAATGACGACAGCTTTTGGCACTGGTACCCGAATTGGGATCGGGTGTGGTACGGGAATGATTATGGGTTGATTGACTTTGAATTCTACGTTCTTGGGAAGAGGGACGACTATTTCTTTGTAGTGTTTGATAGGTTCAGGGTTCTCTTCTTCAACGTGTTGGTGGACGGGGTAAGCGTGGGACTTCAGGTCATGGCCGCCGTAGTCGCCACCGCCGTAGTCGCCGCCGGAGATGCTTCCGCCGAAGTCGTGGGAGCCTCCGCCGAAGTCGTGGGAGCCTCCACCCTGTCCGCCGAAGTCGTAGGAACCTCCACCATGACCGCCCAAGGCGAAAGAACCACCGGAAAAGTCACTGGCTTGGAACTGTGGAAGAAAGAAAAATGAAAAGTTAAATTATGTGTGGCAGACCAGCAGCCAGATGGGTAGATGACGTGCAAAAGATCGCGGGTAAGACCTGCATGGCTATTCACAACCACTCGATACGCTTCCGTACCGTATCGAAATCAATCAACATTATCATAGGACTCCAAAAAATTATTAATTTATCCGACACGACCTGGGATAGATCAGGCGCAGGACCAACGGCTTTACGTGCTTTCCGAGCCACGGGGGTATTAAACCGCCATCTTCCAAACTCCGGACTGTTACTAAGAAATTCCTAATGAAAAACACAATAACACTTTGTCCGATCCACCAGTCGCACTTGTAACCGCGAGACCAGTGCGGCAGTCAAGTGTAAAATGTATATACTGGTGACGTACCTATTTTAAATAAATAATAACTACTAATTAGCTATGCGAAACCATAAAATGTGATCCTTGAAAAATGTAGTCTGTTTCTTTTGGAGGCCCAAAATCCACACAGTTCAATAAATATAAGACAGTAAGATGGTACCATTTCGCCTAAGCTTTTCTATTTCACATTGCAAATGCAATAAGAAATAATTATCTTTAGACAGAAATTCGACAACTGTCTGCTTTCATTGATAAAAACTAAGTAGTTTAGCTACGTGCTTGTATAACTGTTTAGTTTTACCGGTTTTATTTTTTGTTTCACTTGGCGCCTGTTCAATTCATAAAAAAAAAAACATGCAATGGCTACTTAAAAATGAATGAATGTTCAGAATTCAATTGACAGCTATTTTAAAGCTAAGGGCTCCAATTGCTATGGTTGCATGAAACTCGCGTCCAGCGCGGCCTATTTGTAAATTTTCGCTATGGTCACCTGTAGAAGCTATTCAAAAAACAATATATTTTTTAATGACCTCTTTATTTATTTGAGACAAGTTTTTTCCGGGGTAGCGGGATTGTCCGAAAGGGTTACCGCTGCCCCGGAACATAAAGGGCTAAGGAAGGAACACGGGTGGGTTTCAGTCAGTAAGAGTCTGACACTCCCTTCCGCTCCACCCAGAGTGGGAGGAGTCATTATATGATTCCCCATCCATAACAAAAAGACAAGTTTTCTCGAACACAATAAGGTACAAAGGCGGACTTAATGTCTTAGGCATTCTCTACCAGTCAACCCAGGGTGCTGAAGAGATTAGATGGCTGGTGCTCTGTCTAACAGGAGTTAATAATAATAATAATAATTCAACCGAAAGATGTCCACTGCTGGACAAAGGCCTCCCCCAAGCATCGCCACTTCGACCGGTTCTGTTCTTCCCGCATCCAGCGGATTCCGTATGGCCCCGTTATTTGGTCGCAAAATCTTAGATTTCTCTCACAACTCAATCCCAAAATTTAAGGGCTTTATTTCTAAACGATGATTAAAGTTAAGTGACGTTCAAACGTCAAAAATGTATGGTTAAGCAATCGCTAATCACTATTTAACTTTAACCAACGTTTATGAATAAAGAGGTTAATGTCTAGTTAACATCAAACGACACACGTTAATAGATACTTCAGCTAAAACTGCTCACTTTTAGATACCAGCAAAATACTCCGGAATCGGTTACTCGACAATTTAATAACAGGACAATGTTGAAAAAAAATACGAATAAAAAAGCAAGCGTTTCCGGCGCAACGACATGCCCGCTATTTAGTCTGTGGTTCCTCTTTCTTTTTTTTTTCACAGTCTGTGGTCCGTATTACTTTTTGAGTTGACGTTTTTATTTTCGTTCGGTAACGGTTATCCAATCGGTTCGTTACGCTCGGAATTCTAGTTATTAGAGCGGAACCTTTAGTATAGTTAAGTGTTAGGTAATGGCTGTTACAATATTGATTGTCAATTTCTTTTGGAATTTTGAGAGGTGCAGACATAAATTTGGTGTATACTGACCTACTTAGGAACGTGCTTTTGTATGATGCTCTTCTAGTGAAAGTGTTGTTGACATTATAAAAAGATTGCGACAGTAATAATGCATCAATTAGATGAATTTTTGTCTATATCAAATTAATATGAATATAAAATACTAATTCAATGGTATGTACATTGATAAGGATATCGTGATGTCCCGTGTGTTAAGGCATCGCCTATCATTCACGAGGTTGTAGGTTCAAATCCGGGCAAGTACCACTGTGGCTTTTTAAATTCATATGTACTTTCTGAGTTTATTTTGCATATTAGTGATATCGGTGAAGGAAGCAATTATTTTAAACAACATTATTTTAACTTTGTTTCTGTCTGTCTGCTTGTTTCGGCTAATCTCCGAAACGGCTGGACCGATTTTGACGGGACTTTCACTGGCAGATAGCTGATGTTATAAGGAGTAACTTAGACGTTTATGTTGTTATGTTAAAAAGAAAGAAAATCTAAGGTATACATGTCACGCGTATGAAGTCGCGGGCAGGATATACATAGTTTAAAAATATGTTTGTGGCTATGTAAAGCTTATCTTTCTGTCCGTATCTAAAGACCAAAATACCACAAGGACCAAAGGACCATAAAAAGTAAAATCTACGGGACTCTTTTCCCAATAAAGGTCTATCAGGATACAGCGACCAAGGTCTACAGCGCCTTAAGAACATAATAAAAAACGAAATAAGGCAAGGAAAACATATAACATGCTTTTATGACATTTTATATATTTCTATTAAAGAAAATACACATTACACTTTTAGTATTTAGGGGTCCTTATGTTGTATGGGAAGGAGGTACCGCCCCCTAGCTAGATGGAGGGACGACCTTGAGGTGGCTGGGACAGACTGGATTCGGAAGGCGGCGAACAGGGTATTATAGCGCAGCCCGTCATATTACAAAACAAGATCTAACTTTATACGGGTTGCAGACCAAGAGCTGAGGTAATTTTTCATACTTCTACATAGTTTGCGGTCTGCACACAAGTATTAAAAACTACATCAGTTATGCGAGCTAAACTAGACTAACTTAGCTTTAGCTCTTGGTCTGCAACCCTCATTAGCCCGAGCCAGTTTTTTGTACCTATTTCCGACTAAGTTAATACAAACTGACAACTTAATTAACGGACTCAACCTAAATACCTGACTAAGATGTCAGTTTCGTAAAACGAACAGCTGTATTTCGAGTTCAAAAACTGGCTCGATGGTTTAAACGTGGTTTAAACTATGTCTAACGAAAACCTTGTTGTTAAGATGAAGCCTTCTTAATTATACAAGCTCTTTGGTTACTGCCCTCTTTGTTGAAATTATTATTGGACATCAGGATCAAAGTATTACCAGGTAAAATCTGGGACCAAATTGAACAAAGGAGAGGAAAACACAAAATTGACTGTGCAGAACCTCAAACAACCTTTCGGTTCTAACACACAACGAGCTAAGAAATAAATAGGCCGCCCCAAATGTATTACCGTTGAATTTTTTAATATAAGTACGTTACGTACAAAGGAGATGTTTTTTATGTGGTAACATCAAAGAACGAAGTACAGGATTAATAATATCGCCCATTTCTAAGAGAATGATAAAACTGAGCTTTTGTGTATTACGGTATTATTTAGGCCCAATTTTCAAGATTAAAGGAGATTTTTTTCCTCAGGTGTTAATATCAAGAATAAGCTGCATCTACTTGCTAGACCATCCTGTTTTTACTTGAGCAGGAGAAAAGGAATTTTATGGGGTGAATTTTATTGCAACACAGTGGTTCCGCCTGTGTGAATAGTCTTTCACTCTCTTGAATAAAAAGGTCCCATTATAACTTGACTCACATAATTATGAACATAAAATCAGTAGTTTATACTTGGTACTTAGTAGTTGAGCAAAAATCTTGCAAACCAGACCTAGACAAACCTTAAAATATTTGTCATTTCATAATAATGTACTTTACAGGTAAACTAATTTGACAGCTTTTCCAAAGCTTCTTCCCTATAGTATGTAGTACTTACCTTAAATTATATTTGTTAAAAAAAACAGTGGCACTCCGGGAGTGCCGACTGAAGTGAAAACTTGAACAATTACGTGTGTATTTTTTTAATCGTCTCATAAACAAAACACAAACAGAATACTTTGCCATCACTCACTGACATGAAGTACATCCCAAGAACTGCCGACACATCCGAAACGGTGTCGGTTACGGTAACAGTGACGCGAATTCAATGGTTTTTTCCCATCTTAAAAAATGCCCAACGCGCCTAAAGAACTACACGTTTAAAAATAGCTTATGTTTTATAACTAGATGAGTTCGATGTTGGGGTCGGGTTCCAATATACATAGATTAGGTACTTATATTACATGGAGCGACTTCCTATCTGACCTCCACTACCCAGTTACTGGGTAACACGATACCCATATATTTTAACACTGATTGTTTGACATTTACAAACTCAAAGTGAACATCTTTAATCTCCTATTATTTTCAAAGATAGTATCTTGTTTCACCTGTTGATCTTGTTGTGAAGCTGCCTGCTGGTGGGGCGAGGCCGCCTGTTCGTACTGCTGCAGAAGGTTGTTATATTGTGTCCACTGCATCTCCTCCGCCACGGCCATGCTGGCGACCAGCAGCGCGCTCACACACTGCAATAAAAAGGTGGGTTATAAGTAAGGTGCTAGATAAGTTGGTTACATGGATGGAATTTGGACTCAGTGGTCATGTGCCACAGAGCAGTGGTGGCCCAGTGGTAGCGGCCGCGACTGACGGGTAAATAAATTATTTCATCCCCCATGCGTTCAAAACGGTGAAGGAAAACATTGTGAGGAAACCGACATGTCCTTAGAAGCAAAAATTCGTAGACATTGTGACATCTACCAAACCGCACTGCGCCCGCGTGGTGGATTACCACCCACTCCCTCGCATAGAGAGGAGGCCTGTGTCCCAGCAGTGGGAACATTATGAGCTGAGTATGCTAGTCATGGGCCGTATTGCCAGCGCCTGTGCGTATTGCAAGTGGTCCTTTGGGCCAGAGATATGTCCAGCCAATGGTACTTCCGGCCAATGAAATCGCCAAAAACCACGGCCGTCACCTCCATAGCTATTCACATTCGATATGTTTCCGTGCCGAAACGCACATCAATCAATGATAACACAGGAGTCCTATAAACACTGTTCACAATTTATCCGAAACCCGAAAATATTCCGATGACTTTTTGCGGTCGCGAACTAGGCAAATCAGGTAACCGAAAACGTGTCATTTGTGACTTGGTAGCCTGTCGGCTGTCAAATGGTTGTGAATAGCTATGCTGAAGAGATTGTAGGCTCATAGGTTGCCCTTACCACAAGCCTCCTCAATGGCATGACTATTTGGTCATAGCGCATATTGTTCTGATGTTTTAAATCATAATGTAGATGTGAACAAGCTTTTTCCAAACATTACTAAAGACTCCTTTCATTAATACTCGTACTACTAATAATATTATAAATGTCAAAATTTGTATGTTTGGATGTTTGTAACTCAATCACGCATAAACCTGTTTATAACCTGGATTAACACATAAGATACTTTTTATCCCGATATTCCCACGGGATCGAAACGTATGCGGGTGAAACCGCGGAGCGCTGTTAGTCTTTTCTAAAGCATGTATGAACTGAATGTCATGTCATGTCGAACATGAATGTCCGTGGTAATAAATGAATACAGGCGATCGTACACATAAATATGTTGTAAATTATCTACTATAAAATAACAAGCAGCAACTTGCTTTGCGACCATCAACTACAGAACACATTATGAACTCATATCAGTTTCGAACAACTACCATTTGCTGACTGCGACTCATATGACATTATTCAAGTACTCCAGTGTGCAAGTTTACACTGCTATATACATTATATTTGTTTTTGTGACTTGCTCTCATAGATTTACTAGCGACCCACCCCTGCCTCGCACGGTTTTTACGACTAGATGCGAAAAAACATTGACATTTCTTTAATACCGCAGGGACATCGACGTGCTAACGGTTACCATGGATTCAGCACCTGACCCCCTAGCGTAGAAATTATTAACCTATTCCTAGGTAGGAAGGCCATTTTTTTTTAATCTGTCATTCTTGTGTAAGACGAAAAAGGAAAGTGGCAAGGGGTGGTCGATGTGTTTCGTTTAGAGACAAAAAATTTAAAACACATCGGCTTATTTTATTGGCAATTCAAACCAGAACTAAGCAAAGCTGTTTGGCGGCAAAAAAAAGTATGGCGGCAGTACTTTTCTGAACAACTTGCAGATATTTAATTTTTTTTAAGCTTTCCATAAGCTTTATCTACCATCCACAAAGTCATCTCTAATTTGGTAGATATAAGCTGTATTCTATAAACAAACAACTATACGCATTGCTCACCTGCCTAGTTTGGGCAAGCCGAACAATAGACATGTCTTCATGATTAATGTCTTGGCACTTGCGGCTTCCTGAACGAACCTCTCTTACTGGTATAAATCCTGGACTACATTAGTCGAAACTAATGATTCGGTTTATGCCTTAACCTATTTTTCAGGCACACTCCAGTCTATCTATCAAACTCACAATTACAGGATAAAATTTTAACCAGTGCGCAAGCTGTAACCACGAATTCAGCATATGTATCTAGAATATAGAAAAATTATATGTCTGGGACATAGAATTTTTGTGTAGGTGACAAAAAAAAATAAGTAGTTGTTGAAATAAACTGAATATTCCTTCAGAAACAGGGAGCTTAGTGTTACAAAGATCAAGACCCTTAACATGAAGAAGTTCTATTTCTGGAAATGTCAACGGACCTGTCATCTGCCCACGCTCACGTTAACAGTCGACTTAGGATCGAGTGACAATTTCTGTAAAGCGACTGAAAGATATATCTGTGACAAACTCGGGAGTTTAAGGTCGTTCTGCGAGAGAAAACTTGATATACTTAATATTATCTATGGGAGAAAATTCTTTGGTCCTTGAAGAAAAAATTGGTCTTTCGCTTGTTGGATAAAAGGACCAGTATTTTGGCAATTCATTAGTGTGCTACAGTTGTATTTGACTTCGATTAATTGTAACTACTATGAAAGATAGGCTTCCATTAGTATAATATATACTTATACTAATACTAACTTCTGCTCGCGACTTCGTCCGCGTGTAATATTTTGTTCCCCCGACCCAACCTGTCGCATCGCATTGCCCGTCCGCGCTATTACTTCGTTTTCGCTTAGCATTCTTTCTGATTTTCTTTCTCTTTGCTCGTCTCCTTAGAATCCTAACGTGATGCTAAATAGCCTATAGTGAAAGAAGTTTTCAAATCCTACTAGTACTTACTTCGTTCCAGAGATTTGCGTTATAGGCTATTTAACATCACGGTGCGACCCTTAGGACCCGAGCAAACAGGAAAAAAGTCAGAAAGAACTAAGCTAAACGAAGTAATAAAGCGGGCGGACGATGCGTCGAAATATATAATTAAGATTATGATCATAAATTTTCATTTTATAGGGTTAGAAGGGGTGTTGTAATTTGTAGGAGGAAAGACGAAATTTACGCGAACGAAGTCGCGGGGGAACTGCTAGTCTTTACGTAAATGTTTCGCTAGATCGACGGGCTTATTAGTCGATTCCCACGAATTTACTCGCTCGGATGTCGGAACGGGGGAACCGTCACGTCACTTTGAAATAATATTATTTTTTTCTTTAAGCGACTCGCATGAAGTTAATTTATTTGTGGACGAGTCCGACGAGTCGTCAACTACAGAATTATGTACTAGTACTAGGCATATATATGAATGTTATGCAATAAAGTATAGAATAAAGGACACTAGCGCACAGAAGCAATAAAAGTTTTAAATATTATAAAACGTGTACTTTTTTCTTAACTTCCGATCGACGTACGTAACATTTTAAATAACAATAAAATGCGACCATATAACATATAATAATAAATTTTGTACTTTTATAAAAGTAGTCACGAAGGACCATTCAATACTATGAGAGAGGGAATGAAGTGCAGCCGCGGACGTTAAAGAGCCAATAAATAGTGAAATGTGTAGCGTTATAAGATGATCTTACGTTATACTTAAATCTTAGCAGTGAGTCTGTTTGAAAGGACTAGAAAGTATGGTCAAACACTTTGAATAAGGATTAGTGATGGTAGGTAGGTTGTTTTAGCAGACTTTCGTAACTAATTGCGTAACACACTTTCGTGGGGCTTGTGGCCAAGTAATAACAGCCGCACGGGTCGATCGATTAGGTTAAGCTACGCTTGCCGCGGTTGCTCCGTTGATGGGTGACATCTTTATCATACCATACCAAGACCCCTCCGTGCCTCGGAGCTGTTGGTCCCGGCTGTTATTCGTGATTCTTTGACAGTCATTACGCGTCGTCAGCAGCCCGAAAGTCTGACAACCACCTTTACTAAGAGGTATCGTATTACCCAGTAACTGGGTTGTGGAGGTCAGATAGGCAGTAAAATACTGGTATTTCAGCTGCATCTGGTTAGACTGGAAGCCGACCCCAACATAGTTGGGAAAAGGCTGAATACCAGTATTTTGCATGTTGCGTCTGCCTATCTGACCTCCACAACCCAGTGACTAGGTAATACGATGCCCCTTGGTAAGACTGGTTGTTAGACAATCGGGCTTCCGACCACCTTACCTTTATAGGTACCTACCTATCTAAAGAAAATAGACACAAAACGCAAATTGGTCAAAAGTTCATAGAACTTAACAACGTACATTCCAACAGTATTCAAAAAGGGAACTCCGAAATCTACAGAATCGTGAAATGTCTTTCGAAAACGATCGGGGCTCTGTTTCATTGGCTCAAAATACGATGTTCTAAAATCAAACGGATAACGTTTATGTGTGGAAGTAAAATATACGTTATGAACAGTGTGGCGATAGATCAGGTGTATCAAGCGCTGTTCGAAGCATGCGCCTGATATACTGGGGGAGGGAATACACGGGAGATAAACTGGGGCCCGCCTGCTGAGTATATTACTTACTTACTTGAATTATTACTTAAATTTTTTTTTGATTCACCTTTTGGCTGGCAAGATCTTTCACAAGCCCATGTAAAATGTGTGCCTGTTAAGTGTTAAACTAGAAATCTAATAAAGAATAAAGCTTTTCAGGCAAAATAAATATACTAAATCAGCCAATAACGTTCCTACTGCTAGGACATAGGCCTCCTCCCTGTGAGAGGAAGTGGGCCATAATCCACCAAGTAGGCCAAGTGCGAGTTAGCGAAAAGAAACTCGCTTTGAAATATTTCCGAGATTTTGGAATAGAAAAGTGAAACTTGCGGTCGGATGTGGTGGTAAAGATTTCAAAGTGTCTCTAAATCTTGATTATAATTTTGTAAAGAGGTCCTTACACACGAACGAAAACACCCAATTATTCGTTCCAGATCAATATAATAAAAGTCTAAACGGAGAGTTTTCAATTTCGAAACAGATGTTGTTCGTGTTCGCAATACGCAATTTCGCAGCTTGTTAGTGAGTAATACTGTTTCCATTCTCGCTGACATAATACCAAAAAAATAGACCTCATTTGTGGACAGTTATATCAAAGAAATAACAGTGCTATTTTTTATTTTATAGCACGTAAACCAGCACTTATGTCACGCTTTTCTGTGACTTAATTAGTCCATTTTTACTCAGAAATGCGTGGTTTAAGTACGGCTTTAGGTCACACTAGCTATAAAATAGTATACAATATTGTATCGTATCGTAATTTACTATTAACAAAGGCCAAACTGTAACCATCTTGCTAAAGCGCCTACAAAAGTACTATAGCAACATTACACATGTTTGTGTATTGCTCAAATAAATTCAATATTATGAGAGGAGAGGAGTTTTGTGTAAGGAAACTAAGGTCATAGTTCCCTTACACAATACTCCCCCTTATGTTCCCACTCTGAGAAGTCAGTATAAAATGTGTCCAATGGCTTGCGATGATACACGGCCCCAGCAACAAGCCCCCGCGTGTTATTTATTACAGATAAAAGCAGTTTTTAGCTTTAATCTAACGATATGAGCAAATAACAAAGGAAGCTTTGTCACTGAGGTGGGGGAAGAAAAATAGCTGTGTGATATTAGCTGTTTACGTATTTATAAACCTCGTGTGTCAGGGGACATAGGAAAAATATGTTGGTTTTGTCAATTCGAGGTTTTGTATTAATAAAAATCAAGTCTTTTTAGTTGGTCCTTCAGTACCAGCTCTTTAGTTCATTCACTTAAACAGAATAACTATTGGTATTGGGTCTACAATTTATTTTAATTAATCATAATTAATCTTTATACAGTATGGAAACCACATATTAGGTTTATGCAATAAATTATATCACATATCTACTTGTTGGTTAACGCCTTTTCTGCCGATAAGTATACAAAAAATTAACGAAATCGGTCGCGAAAAAATATCAGCTGTTTCTTGACGAGTTATGCGAACATAAATATAGGGAAGCAGATTTTTTTTCGCGATTGATTTCGTAATTTTTTTGTATATCTTCAGAAAAGGCGTTATCAAGTATGTGGTATAATCTATTGTATATAATATGGCTTCCATACTGTATATCTCAACATCTTATTACGGGCACTAATTAATAGAATGCACAATCTTTAATAGAGAAAAGTGTCTGCGGGTCCTGAGTTACATAAAAGCAGAACCTACAATATTAAGAGAAAAATTAAAAAACTACAAATTATTTTTGAGACACATAAAACTAAGGAAAATTTATTGCAAAATTTATGCACGGGTGCAATTTTTTTTTTAGATTTTTTCTTTGTCCTGGCAATATCGAACACAACAAAAAAAGAATTACCTATCCAATTTGGTGCAGTCGTTCGGAAGTTATGCGCGTACATACATTTCGGCGATTCATTTTTATTTATATAAGATAGATTATTATGTAAGATAGATATATCTAATTATCAGTTTGAAAGCAGTACTTACAGTTACTGCTAGTATGCAAATTTCAGAACATAAAAATGTTTTGAAAAAATAAAATCTAAGAAACACTGTTTTACATTGGTCCTAACAGGACTAAAATCCTGAAGATGACGATGATAGGGTCGAATCTATCTCCGTGCATCAAGCACAAATCCAAAAACAACTGCCCTATAAAGAACTTCTGTACAGGAAACCACCAAACTTATTCACTATTGCACTTATATAAAAAATATATCACAAAATATTATTTAAAAGAACTCACATATAAAATTACTGTGCACATTTTGATGTATCGCAGACCGTTGCACAAGTGTTTGTGATGTCACAATAAACTGAGCTGCATTTTTATAGTCTAGTGACAGGCGGCTGATATTAGTTTTGTGGAGCCTGCCGCGGTTTTAGGGTTCCGTGGGCAGGAAATAACAATTGGTCCTTTTGTACGGTAATGATTATTGTGGCTGATCAGGTACATTTGTTTATTGCACCACTTGGGTTGTTGGTTTTCTCTGAAGAGGAAGGTACCTGGATGTTTTTTACTGTTCCCTCTGCTGGGACAGGAGCTGGGAGAAGGAGTGGGATGTAATCCACAACGCGGGCCCAGTGCGGGTTGGTAGATATCACATGCCGGTTTCCTCACGATGTTTTCGTTCACCGTTTTGAGAGCAGTGGTGATGAAATAATTTACACAAAGTAAAGCACCTGTCTGGGTTCGAACCTACAACCTGTAACTCGTAAGTCGCGGCCCCACGGTTACCACTGGGCCACCACTGCACCTGTATCCTATAGGATTAAAATTAACACTGCTCGACACTAACCCCCCACGTAATAACAATAGTCCTTCAACCGATTAAACATGTCATAAGGAGATAACTTTAAGGTCTAATCTGAGTACTTATAAATCTATCTTATTTTTATAGCAATTGTTACATCTCTAGAGACAAAAACCTACCACAAAATAATTAATAAAAAAAATATTTCAAGGCGAAGTAGCGAAGTGATGTCACGAATACAAAAAAGGCAAATGGTATTAGAGAAAAAGGTGGAATGCATCAAGCTTTTACTTAACGCAGTTTGCCTTTGTCGCTCTCATAGAATTCAATATAGCCCACAACTATTTAATGGTAACATACTAGAAGTTAAAATAAGATTCGACCTTTTAAAACAAACTATACCGAAAACCAAAGAAACGACAAGAAAAACTCTCATTACTACCACAGACATCATTAAAACATTTTTTGTACGGAACCACACCTCCTAATGACGTGTCTACGAGCAACAAAAATCTTTTATTTTGTTCTATATATTTAACCAACTTTGCTTGACACTTTCATTCGAACAAAATGTAGGTACAGATAGGTCTACATAAATTGGATAGTTATATCATCGAATCTGCAGGTATTATAAAAAACAACAGACTACAAGTTTTTGCGTAAATTCAAACTACATTGCTCGCTTAGTTCCAACTACATTGTCATCACTCAGTTTCTAAGCAGCAATAGATTTAAAAAGAATGGTGACAGTCGATGTTTGCATTCAGTTCCGATATAAGATTTTTTGTTCTATTTTCAGTGCGATTCGGTATAGTAATTGAATGAGAGTATTTCGAGAGCGTGTCTATTGTAAGGCATATAACTAAAATTGGTATTTTGGTACCTTCATCCACTAGGTATATGTATAGTTAAAGTCAACACAATTTTTACGCTAAGAATTCGATATCGTTTTGGGTGGAAAACAAGCGACCGTGTTGGTAGTCGTCATAATCATAATCAGCCAATAATTTTCCCACTGCTGGGACACAGGCCTCCTCTCTGTTAGAAAGAGTGGGCCATAATCCACCACGAGGGCCCAGTGTGTCTTCGAATTTTTGTTTCTAGGTCATGCCAGTTTACTCACGATGTTTTCCTTCACCGTTTTTTGAGAGCAGTGGTAATGAAATCTACACAAGGTAAAGCTCCTGCCTGGGTTGCAACCACGGCTCGTAAGTCGGGGGCGTCATTACGTATCCCACTAGCCACGTCACCGGCACCTATGGACTTCTGCAATACCAGAGCCTTTCTTTTTCACAGATGCTTTGCTATCCCATAGACACAGCTAAAATGTCTCATGAGCCCATGTAGCATCATTAAATTCAACCGAAAGACGTCCACTGCTGGACATAGGCGTCCTCCAAATATAGCCACTTTGACCAGCACCTAATTGCGTAACACACTATCAATCGGAATCTGAATCATTTTGAAGCAAATTGCTAATCCATTGCTTCATAAGTTCGAAAAATTTGGCTGCTCAACACGTAAATAACGCAATGAATGTTGTTGAATTGTCAAAATTAAACCGATTCCGATTGATAATGTGTTGCAATTGCCCCGCGGTTCTATGCTTAGCTTATTAGGTACACCGGAACCCGGTAGTTACCGTCTTTAATTTTAATTTTTAGCTTTCGTGCGGCCGACGAGAGAATGCGTTCTTGACACTTGTCACTTTCATACAAACGAATACGTCTGTGGCATACCTACTGCCGTGCCATTTTGATTATTTTCAAAATGGCAGCCACCATGTATCTTATATCATATAAATCGATAGCTGGCGTCAATGCAAACAGAAACACAAGACCAAACCCCGTAAAATGTTACGTTTCCGAAATATTAACGTTCAAAGTTGATCACGTGACATCCATAATTTTTAAACTTGATTACATCTCGTTGCTTAGATGTTTGAAATAATCACTCTGAAAGTTCATAGTAATCGAAATCAAAATGGCGACAGTAGGTAGGTATGCCAGGCTCAACCGCATAAATGTCGATCCCGTGAGAATATCGGGATAAAAAGTATCCGATGTATTATTCTGTTGTATAAGCTATATTACTGTAAAGTTTCATCAAAATCCGTTCAGTAGTTTTTGCGTGAAAGAGTAACAAACATCCATCCATCCATCCTCACAAAATTTTGCGTTTATAATATTAATAGGATTCAATCTCCTTTGGTCTTTATTACTACTAGAATTTGTCGCACTGACAGGTGTCAGGCACCTCTCATTCTCTCGACGCCCGGACTTGTAGTCTGCGTTATGCAAAGTTGTAAGTAAGACATTATGCAAACCGACATAACTTACTATCTCAGCTGCGAATTGAAATGAACAAGGAAGAGATGCTATCATACAAAGATGGTTGCGTTTAAAGCCTCCGCGAGTGATGAGACTTACGTACGTCCGGAGAGTAAACAGTTAGTCCCGCTACCAGGCTTGCTGACTTGCTAATCTTTTTTACACAACATAACATCACGCCTGCAATCCCCGATAGGTTAAGGAGAGGTGTACCTAGAGGACACTACATTTATTACATTTTATTTTACGCCAGTTATTTTTAAGTCCCATGTAATAGGGGGCGAGCCTATTGCCATCAACCGGGCACAAATCCAGTCTCCGGGCAGCTACTGAGAAATTCCAGATGAAAAACCCCAATATCACTTTGCCCGAACTGGGAGTCTAACCCGGTACCTCATGCTGAGCAGTGGCGCTTGCGACCACTAGACCAACGAAGCAGTCAAAAAAGGTATGATAAATTCGTTGAAAACATACCTGGATAACATACGACATAATACAGGGTGTTTGGAAGCTGAGTGCAAAGCTAGAGTTGACACCATTTACTACAGCATTTTGAGCCACACATGGCTTAGACGAATATGTTTTTTTTTTAACTACAAACTTTTTTTCAAAAATAACATACCAACTTTAACTGGTAAAAAAATAAAAAAAAACGTACTTCGTCTAAGACATGTGTGGCTCAACATGCTCTAAAAGGTGTCAACTATCACCCCCTTAAGGATTTGCATCCAGCTTCCAAACACCCTATATAATTATAGCCATTGATATCAATATCGAGAAATCTAGATAAGATTTTCAAATAAATGGGTAAAAAAGGGGAATTTACTGGTACCTAAATTAAGTTTAATCGAAGACATGTGACATCTGCCAACCCGCACTGGGCCCGCGTTCCGCGTGGTGCATTACGGCCCACTCCCTCTCACTGAGAGGAGGCCTGTGTCCCAGCAGTGGGAACATTATAGGCCGATTATGTGTTATGTTTATGTAAATTAAGTTTCATATTCCCCTTTCCCGAAAACTAAAAAGGTATTGTCTGAAAACCACGTAAAATTCTTATTTCTGGTTCATGATGGATGACACACAACCATTCTGCTCATCCTGACATTAAACAAACCGTGAAGATACAACAAATACGAAAGCGATACCAAACACGTTGCATGTCGTCGGCACATAACTACCATCTAATTATGTCCTAGACTTTCACAGTCTAATGATTAAGAGATAGTATTATGAGTTAGATTTCAGGTCAACGAAATAACAGTGCAATTTAAATCTAGTTTTGATACATATTTAATGACTAGAGTCGAGTGGCGCAATGGTTGCGCGCTTCGAGCTTCGTCGGCTGCACGTAAGGTCGCAGGTTCGGTTAAATTGCTCTAGGTAAGGACCAAAAACTTTTGCATTTAGATACCTACTTTTGTATCTATAAAGGTAGGTTTTTAAATGCAAAAGTTTAAACCCATCTGCATAGCTATTCACAACCATCCGACAGGCTATCGTATCGAAAATGACACATTTCGATAACCTGATTTGCCTTGTCCGCGACAAAAAACACCTGTGGGAAGAAATAGAGGTCGTCTATTACATTTAAACTGACAAAATTTTCGGGTTTTGGACTTGTGAACATCGTTTAGAGGACTCCTACGATAACATTCATTGATGTTCGATACGGTACGGAAGCGTATCGAGTAGTTGTGAATAGCTATGCTGGGTTTAAAGATTTTGGATTCGTGTTTGTATCATCATCATCATCATTTCAGCCGAAAGACGTCCACTGCTGGACGTAGGCCTCCCCCAAGCACCTCCACATCGACCGGTTCTGTGCTTCTCGCATCCAACGGATTCCTGCGGCCTTCACAAGGTCGTCGGTCCACCTTGTGGGAGGCCTTCCAACGCTACGTCTTCCGGTACGCGGTCGCCACTCCAGAACCTTTCGGCCCCATCGGCCAACTGTTCTGCGAGCAATGTGCCCTGCCCACTGCCACTTAAGTTTGGCAATTATTCGGGCTATGTCGGTTACCTTGGTTCCTGTGGATCTTTGTGTTTGTATGCAGGATATGAAATTAATCTCAGTGCTAAATATAGAGCGTTCATTCGAGATAAAGTGATTTCGGATTTCAAGTTGCAACCTAACGTACCTATAAGAGTCAAAAATATATAATTAGTTATGCCCTGAAGCACCACTCCACGAAGGTTGAGGAGATCGTGGAGTACATGCGTGTCAAGACCAACTGGACTTTGAGGGTCGAGAAGTTGGAGTCGCGTCACAACACCAACTTCAAGTCGTTTGTGGTGCGTGTTCCGACACATCATCTCGAGAAGTTCCTCAAGGAAGAGTTCTGGCCGAAGGGGGTTGTGTACCGCCGGTTTCGTGGCCGGCTACATGACACCAGTCAGCGAAACACGACGCAGACACTTCGTGTTTAGTTAGTTTTTTTTTAGTGTAATTATAATGTTGTATGTATTTATAGTATTGTTAAGTTATATTAATATTGTATTGTATGTGTTTTATATGGGCCTTGATGCCTGAAATAAATGGATAAATTAAATTAAATTATGCCCTGAAGGACCCTCCCCCATCCCTCTTATAAATTGCTGAGAACTTTCCATACATTATAGTAGGTCGCATCATCATCATCTGCCTAGCTTTTTCCCAACTATGTCGGGGTCGGCTTCTAGTCTAACCGGATGCAGCTGAATACTAGTATTTTACATGGAGCGACTGCCTATCTGACCTCCACAACCCAGTTATTGGGTAATACGATACCCCTTGGTTAAGACTGGTTGTCAGACTTTCGGGCTTCTGACTACCCGTAACGACTGTCAAAGATCCACGAATGACAGCCGGGACCAACGGCTTAACGTGCTTTCCGAGGCACGGAGGGGTCTTGGTATGTAAAGATGGTCACCCGTCCACAGACCAACCGCGGCAACCGAAGCATAACCTGATCGATCGACCCGTGCGGCTGTTATTACTTAGCCACAAGCCATTATAGTAGGTATATAAGAGAATTTCCAAAAGATCAAAAATAAGGTGGAATGTTTCAAAAATAATATTTGCACGCAACTTCGAAGAGCAAAAAAGCAATTCGTACATTCGAATTGCGAGACAACTCTAACCATTCACAATAAACACCACAAAAAATGCAAAACGAAACAAAAGAACTGTCTGATAAAAATCTCACGAAGACTTTCATACTAAATATCTTTAGACCAAAACGTACTGCAAAGGAAAAAAATCGACCAATAAGTGAAAGCATAGGAGTAATACATAATATAGAATATACAAATAGTCTTACTAATATTATAAATGCGAAAGTAACACCGTCTGTCGGTGACGGCTTACCTAACGGCTGACCGGATTTGGATGACATTTGGCTTATATAGACCACGTGTGGGTTAGGACATGGGATACTTTTATCCCGGTAGTACGATCCAGTGCCCGTTGGTCACCTTTCCACGCCTAAACCATTGAACCGATCGTTATGAAAGAGGGTTTATGTAGCCTGGAGAAGAACATAGGATAAAATGTATCCAGGATAATTCCCGACCTCCACGCGGGCGACACGCGCGAAAAAGCAAGTATAGAATTATATTATAAATGTGAAAGTTTGTCCCCTATTCATAAACGTTGGTTAAATTAAGTAGTAATTAGTGACTGTTTAACCATTCATTTTTAACGTTTGAACGTCACATAACTTTAATCGTCGTTTATAAATAAACCCTCTTACGTTTGGATGTTTATTACATAATCATGCAAAAATGGCTGAACGGATTTGAATGAAATTTGGCACAGAGATAGGTGCTTTCAGCCGTTTTTAAAGCCGTTTATGTCCTGGATTAACACATAGGATACTTTTTATCCCGGTATTACGTCCCCGTTGAATAATTTCGGACCTCCACGTGGAAGAAGCCGCGAGGAACGGCTAGTTTAATATAAAAATAAACCAAAAGTGTAGTATGCAAGTTAGGTAATGCCCACCTCTTACCGGAAACATTGGGTACAGTCGCCGCTCGCATGTAATACTAGGTGATGTAGGTCTGCGAGGAAGTGTGTGAGCATATCTGAAGAGTTATAATATAATTAACTGTTATTAGGACAGACTAGCCGTTCAACGCGCTTCGTTTGCTTACTCAATTCAGCTTTAGTTAAGCGCGAAAAAAAAATCAGCTGTTCCCCACATTTTGACGAGTTATGCGAACGTAAATAAATGTGGGGGAACAGCTGATTTTTTTTCGCGATTTCAGGTTTGGTCCCATAGTAAAAGTTGTTCATAATGATGAGTACAATGACCTCTTAAGAAGTTTTGCGTTAATTCAATAACACCCTGAATAACCAATACTAAAGTAAGGATTGATAAATTATCTTCAGTTGAACGGAGAGTAAAAGTGAATGGGAACCTGTGCGTGCCTCCATAATGTAATCTGTGATTCAAAGATTACATCGTCATTTTATTATTAGCTGATGCTGCTGATGCTGTAGGTACAATTGTATCTTAATTGACGATTTTATCATTAGTCCAGTCCATAATTGAACAGTGTTCTCATAGGACCAATTATATTTACATGATGATGATATGGTGGTTAGGTATACCTAACCACCATCAATAATCAATGAACTCATCCTATCGCAGTTTACTGCTGGACCTCTCCCAGGCTGCGCCACAACACCCTGTCCTCCGCCTTCCGCATCCAGTCTGCCCCAGCCACCTTCTTAAGGTCGTCGGTCTATCTAGCTGGGGCGTCCCATATTACGCTTGCCAATTCGCGGCACCTAAAAATGATTGCCAATTTTTCTATAGCTATTACTGCTAACGTAATGTTAGGTAGGTACTATGAATTACTTATTTTCAAGTTTTGGGCAAAAAATCTCCTCCCATTCGGTTTTTACGGTACCGGTCTATACCTATGGATCACAGCAGTTTAGTTTTAGAATGTTTGCTACTTTTTCTTTTATACACATGAATAATGTATCAAAAGACCAAGCAACAAAAATTTGCATCTTAAAGCACAAATATAAGTAAAATAATCCAAAATAATACAAATGTCACGTGTCAAACGAGTCATGGGTCAAATCCACTGCCATGTGAGTCCCAGAAAACATCCGGCGACATCGAGGCAGATCCAGAAAAAATGGTGGGACGAGTATGACGCCTACAGACAGAATTGGTCCACACTAGCTCAAGACAGAGAGGAGTGGAAATGAGAACGTAAGGCCTTTTACCCTGCAGTGGAATCTCTCTCTGTAGTCGGTCCCTCATGTCTGAGGATCGTGGTCAGCTTCGGAGTTGCATCTGGAGCGGATGATCCGCCTCCACCGGTTTCCGCTGTCCAGCGCATCCCTTACCACCGTATACAATTTAGTGAACGATGATTCCTTCACCTTATCGGTCCATCGTGTTGGTGAACGATTCCCGATCGTTTGACTTCGGTGTTCCCAACCACAATCAGTTTGGATAACATAGGCTAAAAATAAATAAATATAAAAACTCAATATTACCGGTGACTGTACCTCCCCGGTACAGTGAATAGCTCTTTTGTTTTAGCTCCATTATAAGACAATGACATCAATCAGTGGTGTGTCTAGTTGCTTCATTTCCGTACACACTTATTTTTTATGATGTAATGGAATTCAAGTAGTTTATTATTTATCTAAACATAATATTACATAAAAAGAGAAAACATTTGATTTTTTGTATGCTTTTTTTTTGTTACGCTTTCACGCTAAAACGGCTGAACGGATTTGGATGTAATTTACCACGTGGGTAGACCATGACCTGGATTAGGACGTAGGATGCATTTTATCAATATATTCCCACGGAATCGAGACTTATGCGGGTGAAACGGCGGGGCGCAGCTGGTTTGTTGTATTGTAAAAGTGCCTCGTTGTGTAGTGGCCGCAAGAGCTACTGCTGGGCAGGGCATGAGGTTTCGATTCCCAGGTCAGGTTTTCCATCAGGAATTTATCAGTACCGGCCCAGTTTGAGTTTATGCCCTGGTGACGGCAATAGGCTCGCTCCCTGTTTCATGGCATTTAAACATAATTGGAAAAATGTAACGTAGGTGTACTATAAACACCTCTGCCTCACCCTTCTGAAAAAATAGGCGTGATAATGTTATGTAAAAATGCAATATGCTTTATTTAGATAATGATTCAGGTAGTTCATAATGGAGAAGTTTCATGATGTTGTTAATACTATAATTATTTAACGTAATGGTATTAAAATGTAGATCAAAACTAATAAATCGCTGAATATTTTTTTTTAAATCGTGTCTCGCGATCGTGACTCGTCGCGTGGCGCGTTGTAGTGTGAGATCCGCCTAAACGCGATTTTCGATCCAGTGTTTGACGCGACGATTCTTTGTTCTGTGATATCAAATAAAATGAAGCAGATACAAAACTCAAATACTTTTATTCCTTACAAAGTATGTACATCGTATTCTAGTTGTTTTATCGTAGCATTATAACTAGTTATAAGTAATTATATCTAATCTAGAAGTGAGCAGTCAGTCTGTCTATCTCGTACAAGTCAGACATTATTTCTTCCACCTTGGTGCCGATTTTCTTGGCGATCTGTAACAAAAGGAAAATGGCTAAATATATCATCATCTGCCTAGCCTTTTCCCAACTATGTTGGGGTCGGCTTCCAGTCTAACAGGATGCAGCTGAATACCAGTATTTTAAATGGAGCGACTGCCTATCTGTCCTCCACAACCCAGTTACTGGGTAATACGATACCCCTTGGTAAGAATGGTTGTCAGGCTTTCGGGCTTCTGACTACCCGTAACGACTGTCAAAGATCCACAAATGATAGCCGGGACCAGCGGCTTAACGTGCTTTCCGAGGCACGGAGAGGTCTTGGTATGTAAAGATGGTCACCAATCCCAAAATGGCTAAATATATAAATAGGTACTTAGTTATTTTGATGAAATTTTTGGAATAATTTGTTACATTATAAAATGGTGAAGGGTACATTCTACCAAACTTTTATACAAAGAATAAGTCTTATACTGAGAATAAATTTTGAATTTTTGACAGTTTTTCCATACTAGAACTGTCTGGTGGCCTACCATGATCTAATTAAAAACGATTCAAAAACAAAACATTTCAGTTTAGGTTCCTAAACTGCATCGCTTGAGCTGATCTATGGACGTCATGGTACCAAACAAGTATGAAGGAAAACCAAAACTTGCGACTCAGTTTGGGACAATCGCTGTCAGCAGAATGGCAAGGCCTATTCAGTTTAGGTCCTAAAATGGATCGCGTTAAGAGCTTGTGGTAGGCCTCCTGATGTAAATTTTATTCCGTGGATAAAAGATATCTGATTTTGGTAAAATCAGCCCTAAGTAAAGTATAGTCGACCATAGAAATGCTTTATTCCATTAAGGTTGAATGTCACTTGCACGTCAAACGACAAGGTCTGTTTATTTATGTGAATGTTAGATAATTATGTCTTCACACCACCCGCTCGATAATGTCAAATTATGCTATGTAAGTCTAAGCAAACGTAAGTTCTTATAACAATTTAGCACAAGAGTACCCTTTATAATGGAAGTGAGCACCAAGTATTTTAAAAAATTCTGCCCGTAACGGTGTAAAAAAAAATTACCATCTTACACATAAAGCTTCATCTCATATGAAAAGTTTATGTGTAAGACCTTCATTTTTGCCGATAGTAAATAGACTGGCCAACAAAAGCTGTCCAAGAAAAAAGGCGGTAATTTAAAAAGATCAAGAGTTGTTAACCTTGGCTATACACTTCGTAAACAGAGTTGATACTATTTTTATAATTCAAGAAATATTATGTATTATATTTTATACAGGGTCAAATTCATTTAGCTAGCGAAACTCTGCAGACGTGATGGGTATCGATATCTAAACAAGATAAAACAAAAAGAAATTATATTATTTGACCCTGCATAATAACTAGCTAATGCCCACCATGCGTTGCAATGCCTTTTTCTTCTCAGTTTTGGTTTTCACACCACAAAACTCGTTTATTTTATTTCTTATAGCCGAAATATCCAAATTGGAAACTGATAATTTTGACAGTCCTAAAATGTTTCTATGCTTTTTAGCATGGAAACATTTTAGGTCTTTCTTTTTGGGATTTTAGGTTTTTTTTTAAACTTTTGTTGAGAAAATAATTCATGGACAGCTTTCGTTGGCCAAACTGTACCATCGCGTGTATGAATTGTAGGATAGAATAAAACAAATGTTACATCCAGCTTCTCCGCGTTGGGCATCGTGCAGTAGCGCGCCACCAGCTCGCCGTCCAGCACGCCGCGCGCCGCGCCGCCGCCCGCGCTGCGCCGCGCCGCCCGGTACGTCCTGCGGGGGTAGCGGCTACATTATACTACGAGGCGGAGCTCATCAACGGTTTGGGAGGCATTTATACCCGCAATAAACAGTCCTTAGGCCATTTGATTATTATGAAATATTGTCGTAAAGACCTCGCCTCTCATGCACAGTTGTCTTCAAATCCGGGCAAGTAACAATGCTACTTTTCTTTCTAAGTTTGTCCTGGACATTACTGACATCGCTGCAAGAAAACATCATAAAGAAACCTGGACACAAAGTTAATATACGTCTAAAAGAACTCGCCAATCTTTCTTGATCGTGCCTTCTTTGTCTGAGAAAAGACCTTTATCGTTCAATAGGACAATCAAAAAAAATCCAAAGGTTGTCTTTAAAAGATCGCTTTTAGCGATAAGACCGCCCATTGTGTCACCCATTGTAAAGTTTCTATATTTATGTCTGTAATTTATATGGTGTACATAATAAAGAGTATTCTATTCTATAATAGACTGGTATCTTTATTTGACTACTGAAAGAACTACCAAAGCAAATTACTTTATTTCTTCTTTATCCAAGAAAATAAGGATCATAAAAATCGGTTCAGCAGTCACTTGAGTTATAAATGGTGCAACTAATCCATCTTTCTTTTTTTTATACAGGATGTCCCTGGAAGTATGGATCAAATCGAATAGGGACGTGAGCCAGGTCATTTCCAAACTTTTTAGCCCTGAGAAGGTCGGTAAATTTTTTTACGGGTCAAAAGTTATGACTTGATTTGTTTATCTTTCTCTGCTTTCACGAAGTTCTCATCATGCGAGACGGTTATGTCAACAATCATTGCGCGCCTCTCTAATCGATCCATCACCACTATATCAGGCTTATTGGCAACAATAGTCCTGTCAGTGATGATGGATCGATCCCAGTACAATGTGATACTTCCATTTTCGAGAACTGGGTCGGGCACATACCTATAGTACGGCACCTCCGATTCCACAAGGCTGTATTTCAGAGCAAGTTGCTGATGGATTATCCTGGCTATAAGGTTGTGTCTATACAAGTATTCCCCGTTAGCTAGACGAGAACACCCAGAAATAATAGCCTGATTGATTCTCCCGGCCGGTGGCATGCCCGACAGAGGTGTCAACCGTGCCGTCTTTCACAATAAATCTCCGGTAATTGTTCGTCATCATAACTTCGTCCTTATTTACTTATTATTTTTATTTATTACGTAATTAACATTTATTATCCCTAAGGTAAGTTATTATATAGAAATGTAGGTCTATAGAAGTACTGACCTGAAGGCCCTGGGGTTAAGTCCTGCTATATGACAGCAGTAGTTGTTCATGACATTCTGCAACATCAGCAGCCGACGATACATCTTCTCTGTTATCGGCAAGACGTAGCCAACGCCGCCGTCGAGTGTAGCTACAACAAGAAACAAAATATGTATTGGAATTAGTATATTGTGAGACTTTTACCGTCTCAATTCAAAACGAGTTGATAACTTTGTTCCACGCTTAAACTTTCAGCCAGCTTTGTATTTCTAGCCTTGTGGCGGCCATGCGAACTACGCATGACACTGACGTCGCAAAATCCTGCATCGCGCAAGCAGAGTTTACCGCGCGAGTAACATATATACAACGTCCCGACATCAATCATCGCGCCGTAGCCCACCAGACACAACACCAGTCTGCTAACATCCGTGTTTTATTAACTAAACTTTGACGCCGCATCCCGTGTAACGAATTAAGGACGCTATCACATTTTTCCACGAATAACAGTACTTTTCAGGTACCATTTTAGTGAACTTGGAGTCGCAACTGCAAGGATATCTTGGTTTCAAATTAAAGATAATATATTCATCTCCAGAATGGCTCCATAATAATTAAATAGCCCCATACAAAATTTTCACACAAATACGTTTTTACCATCACAGTAATCGCAAAAAATTTAATAAAAAGGGGTTTGAATAAGGACCTATATAGCTAAATCCACTGCATATTTTAACTTAAAAATAAGAAGATATTGTTGCTTATATAGTCCTCTATACGATAAGCTAAATATTTTGTAGATAAATAAATAACTTTTTCATTTATGAGACAAACAAGAAACGCTCTCAAATTTCTCCATACATTTTCTACCCGCGGACACTTGCGGTTCGTCATTCCGCGCTCAGAAGCGCTCGTGGAAGCACGTCTGTGTCGCTTTCTCGCAAAAAATAATTACGTAAAAAAGTGAGTTCCGAGTTGTGTACTGAGGTCGGACGAAGTTGATACTTTTTCGGACCGAAATAAAATTAAGTACGATTATTGGTATTTGTTTCAGAAACAAATACTTAGTTGTAATTTTTACAAGCTTTTATTTAACTTGCAATGTATGTATGTAACTATGTTTGTTCGGGTGGACTCTTGCAACTAAATTTTGAAGCAGATATCTTCAACCGATTGAGCTGAAATTTTGTATGCACGTTTAGTTTGGATGACAATGCATGGTTAGCTGTGTGACGTTATTCTAAATCCAAAATGGCGGAACGCCCAAGATGGCGGACTACTTATTTTTAAGGCACTCCTACAATATGGATATCAAATGAAAGGGATTGCTGAGAATAACTCGAAAAATAAAATGACGTCACTCTAAATCCAATATGGCGGACTTGTAAAGATGGTGGACTAGTTATTTTTAATGCACTCTTACAATATGGTATCAAATGAAAGGGATTGCTGAGAATAACTCGAAAAATAAAGTGACGTCACTATAAATCTAATATGGCGGTCATCTAAAGATGGTGGACTAGTTACTTTTAATGCACTGCAACAATATGGGTATCAAATGAAAGGGCTTGCTGAGAATAACTCAAAAAACAATGTGACGTTACTCTAAATGCAATATGGCGGACTTCTAAACATAGCGGACTAAGTTTTTTATGCTTTCCTACAACATGGGTATCAAATGAAAGGTCTTGCTCAGAATACGTATGCGAGTTAAACTCCACAAAAAAACCTGTCAAGTGATAACTAAAAAGTAAAAACAAATTAAAAGTAAAAACTTTTTTTTAAAACAAGCTTTTAGTTAAATGCGCTAAAAAGAATAAAATAAAATTTTCCTTTAAAACTTTTACTATCAACTTATAACGTCAATAAGTACACAAGTTATATGATATAAAAGCTTGTTGCGAGATTTACCTGTGTAGATAAACAAGTAAATAAGATGATCTGATTGATTTTAATTTTTTCAATTTTCAAACTAAGTAAATATGAGTTCTTAAATCTGAAAAAAACTTTTTTACTTTTAATTTATTTATTTAGTGGATATAGATGACGGATAAAGATTGTATAAATATTTATTTTATAATCAAATTAAAATGATGGAAATATTTTTTTTAGACATTCGATATTAATAGTCGATTTTGGGGTTTTTCGGGGTGATGATTACGAATATAACATCCATTTTTTATTCAAGGTGGCGGATTTTTGTTTGTGACAAATCGACTTACGGCCAATTTCTTCATAATACCAGTATATCCAGTTGTCATGCTACGTCACAGTTTTACTCTTCAATTCAGTAATTTTTTTAGTGAATTATAATGTTGCTATATTGAAGAATACAATTGTGACGTAGCATGACAACTGAATAGACTGGTATTACGTTTAGTCGGTTAAGAAAGTCGCGTGGTTTTTTTGTTTACCTTTATTTAGCTACCTAAACCTATGGAGTATAGTAGTAGTACAGACGCCAGCACATCAACCTACACCTAACTGTCAAATTTTTCCAATGAACATTGAACCTTATGCTTTAGTAATAAAGTTGAAAATCTATTACAGAAATCTGACAGATTGTAGTAGGTTGATGTGCTGGCGTCTGTACAATGAAATATTTTCTATGTGAAAAGACAGCTGTGCTGCTGGGGAGTTTGTTGCGCCACTTCTTCCCAGCGAAAGCACTAAGAAGTGAAGGGCGGGCGTTTTGGGGGACTGTCTTTTGTAATTTTGACATTCGAAAAGTGCTGATTCTCAGCCTAATTTGAATAAATTACTTTTGATTTACTTTGTTTTAATTTTTAAGTAAATAGAATACTTACTGTTTTCATAAGGGAATGATTATTTTTAAATATCACAACGAAACTCTACGATAAACTCCCAGGCTAGTATTTGATTATGAAATACTCCAACAATTGACATCAAAAATAATATTTAAAAGTACTTAGGTACATATTTTCAAACTAACAGCAGAGTGTGGTATAAATGTGGATGTTCCGTGTAATACTAAAATGTTAAGGTCGTTTTTGGGTACCTAGTAATGAACATATTGACTGATGAACTTCAACAATACTAAAAACATGATTATCACGCAGATAGTAAGTACTAATAACACTTACCAAATTCGATTGCGAACTTACAACTAACTTTACTAAATAAATACCAGCAAAATTAAAAAAAATATCTTCAAGTACCAAGATTAGTTAAGTTACGTATAAAAATCGAGCGAACAATGGTTTCAATGTGTGCGTGCGCGTAATGTTGCTGTGTTGCGATTCAGATACCTAAACTTGAGCGAGTTCAAAATGTGATAGCGTCCTTAACTGTAACTTTATTGTATGTCTTTTTTTTTTAAATAATTTATACATGGTTATTGGAAAAACACTAACAACCTCTTAAGAGGTCATTGTATTCATCATTATGAACAACTTTTACTATGGGACCAAACCTTATATCGCGAAAAAATATCAGCTGTTCCCAACATAAATGTAGGGAACAGCTGATTTTTTTTTTTTCGATTTCAAGTTTGGTCCCATAGTAAAAGTTTTTCATTTTGATGAGTACAATGACCTCTTAAGAGGTTGTTGGTGTTTTTCCAATAACCCTGTATATTTTGTTTGAACCCTTTGTATTTTTGTGTAAACATCGTCGCAGCTAATACAGGGTGGGATGACGCTGTACCTGTTACCTTGAATTCGGTACATAATTCAAAATCACCCTGCATTGAAAAAAGAAAACTGCTATTCCATGCATTTTTCTATTCAACAGTCGATTTTATTTTCTAAACTTTTTTTTGATTTGTTGAATTCATGATTACAGTTTGCGCGTGGATGTTTCCTGCTACCCTGTATAAAGGTGATGAGTACACTAGTATGTCGCAAGTAACTCACTGAACATGGTAACGTGTCTTTTATGCGTGGTCGTGGGCACGTGCCTCGCGTTGATACGGAACATAGCATTCACTTGCTGACCGAGGTGGTAGTCACTCTTGCGAATGAGACGTTGACCTGAAACATAAACGTAAGTTTTGAATGATAGTATGGTGAATTCTTCTTAAAATATTTTTTTTTAAGATATGACTGCCTGGCCTGGTGAGAGCTGTGGTGGTCCAGTGGTAACGGTCCCGATTTACGAGTCGTGGGTTCGAACCCACGCAGGCGTGTTACTTTGTGTAATTTATATCATCACCACTGCTCTCAAAACGGTGAAGGAAAACATCGTGAGGAAACCTGTATTTATTGATTAAAACTTTATGCACAAGTAAAAACTGTACAAAGGCGGACTTAATGCCTTGGGCATTTTCTACCAGTCTACCTTAGGGTGATGCAGAGACAATACTCAACAGGTGCAATAATAGTGAAAAAAAAAGGAAAATATTTATATAACAATAAATACATATATACATACATACAACAAAATATTAAAGACGTCCACTGCTCATAACATAGGCCTCCCCCAGTCACCGCCACTTCGACCGGTTCAGTGCTTCTTCTGTGTGTCAATTAATGAATTTAAAATTTTATTTAGAAGATTTACCTCCATAGCTCTCTCTCGCTTGCGGCTGGTACATGAACAGCGCGAGGTTCCCTTCAGACTCGCTCACTAAGAAGCCTAGCGTTGTGTTGTCGACCATGAATTCCATGTCAAGTATCTGTAACAAATTGTAAATAATGTAATAAACAGGCATCTTATGGGCACGTTCGTTCCATCATAACCCTCATCCGTCGCTTTCCATCAGGCGTAATCGAGGTCAAGAGAAAAAATAACAAAAGTTAAGATATTTTTACTATATTTTTCCTGTTTTTATTTTGAGTAAGTATGTCTGACTAGTTTCGAACTCCAACGAAGCAAGAATATTGTTTGCTAATGGTGCAAACAATATAAAAAAGTGTAAAAGCTTTAAAAAAAATAAAGTTATGAACTTTTTTAAAATAAGTGCTAGACAAAGACGACACTATCACAGAAGTGTGGTTATGTCGGTCGTACGGTCGTTGATCAATATCACGTCTGCGGAGTTTCGCTAACTAATTTTGTTGCCCCTGAATAGTTGCAGTTAGTCCCGTCACCCACCTGAGCGCTCCTCAGGTCGCGCGACACGAGCGACAGAGTCCTGTGCTGGTGCTGGTAGCGCAACAAAGAGATAGACTTGTACACGTCCGCTACCAGCACCAAGTTCTTCACCGACAGCATCTTGTGCACGTAGATCTGCGTGTCTATGAACGCGACGCCGACTAGGTCGTTGTCTTTGAGTTGCCAGATGTAGATCTGCGGAAGGAATAAAATATTTTATTTTATTTGGGAAACAAACAGATGCAATAACAAACATAAGTACTTATACAATTAGTTCAACACAATCCAGAAACAGTTTCCACAAATTACTATACAAGAAAATTGTATTATATTATTATTTTATTTGTTAATTATATTTTAATGGTTTGAAACATAACATCACGCCTTGTTTCCGCGAAGGGATAAGCAGAGGTGTACCTATAGTACACTCACATATCGCCAGTTATGTAAGTCCCATGTAATAGGGGCAGCCTAGCCAGCAGCCCGGCACAAATCCAGACTGGGCTGCCACTAAGGAATTTACTATTCACAAAATCCAACCGGCAGTGAGGCAACCAGCATGTCCTAGAACCAAAAATTCTCAGACATATGACATCTACCAACCCGCACTGGGCCTGCGTGGTGGATACGGCCCACTCCCTCTCACTCAGAGGAGGCCTGTGTCCCAGCAGTGGGAACATTATAAGCTGATTATAATGATTATGATTAAAAACAAAAATTGTAGTTCTACATATTTTGACCACATAGGTATATCGCACTTTTCTATGACATAGATTTTTTTTTGTAGATAACTGACGATAAACTTTCTACGCTAGCTGGGAATTGGGATAGAACCATGTGCTGGATTCATGGTTTCAATGTCCACGTCGATGTGCCAGCCACCCTGTACATGTCCGTACGTGGTGCAGTACCTTCTGTCCGACAGCAGATATGAGGTACCCGAGCACTTGTGTGAGCGCGGTGACGGGGCCCTTCTGTTCTTTCGCGTACAACTCCTTGAAGCGGTTCTTGGTGAGAGGCTGGCCGGGCTCCGGAACCACGTCTATTATGTCGTAGATTATTATCTGGAAAAAGGGGAAATGGGTCAAAAAACCATGGGTGAACCAAGAAAGAGTGGTGGCCCAGTGGTAACGGCCCCGACTTACGAGTTGTAGGCCGTGGGTTCGAACCCAGGCAGTCGCTTTACTTTGTATGAAAACTTTCATTACCACTGCTCTCAAAACGGTGAAGGAAAACGTCGTGAGGAAACCGGCATGTCCTAGAACCAAAAATTCAAAGTCGTAACATCTACCAACCCGCACTGGGCCCGCGTGGTAGATTACAGCCCACTCCCTCTCAAAGAGAGGAGTCTTGTCCCAGCAGTGGGAATATTATATGCTGATTATGCTAAACCAAGAAAAGAAGCGTGTTTTTGAGCTAAGTACTTTAAAATGCAAGATTTTTTTTACCCTCTTAATAATAATAATGAACTTACTCTTCCCCTTGAAGTGATATCTTCACTGTAATTGTAGTTTGTTCCTATCGCTATGTAACCTCTTAGTCCGGACCTGAAATAGAGAGACGCATATTATAAACAAGGTGTATTAGAAATCGTGTTGTTCAAACAGAGCGCCTTTCTTCCATCTTTTCTTAAAGTTTGTGAATACAAGGTAAAGGAGACTGTTTTTGGGCCCTACAAACTTTCTTTTGTTCATTTATTACGTAAGTCAATTTTGACCACTTTCTGACCCCCCCCCCCCCCTCCCCTACGTAAGATAAAAAAAGACTTAGATGAACCCCCTCCCCCCTTTTTAATCTTACGTAAGATCAGTATCTACCAAAATTGCAAAGAAAAAGTAGCAAAAAAATTATAATTTTTGTTTACTTTTGTGATCTTACGTAAGAACAGTCTAGACCCCTCCCACCCCCACGTAAGAAAAAATAAGACTTGTTTGGAATACGATGCATGGAGAAATCCAAACTAATATTATAAATGCGAAAGTAACTCTGTCTGTCTGTCTTTCTGTCTGTCTGTCTGTCTGTCTGTCTTTGCTTCACGCCTAAACTACTTAACCGATTTGTGTGAAATTTGGTACATACATAGTTTGGAACTTGAGAAAGGACATAGGATAGTTTTTATTACAAAAAATAAAATAAAAAATAAAATTTATTCCGGACATACAGCGCCATCTATTGGTCAAGAGTCGGCATCAATTCAGTACTGAAAATTCATCGGAAAAATGTAAATAAATAGTAAGAAGGTATGAAAATATAATATAATACAACTTTTAGTACAAAGAAAATGCTCTAACGGAGTATAGATAATTCTATTAGTACTATATGTCGAGTTGGTGATTCAAACGCAGAGCTCATTATGTTGATTTTTGAAGAGTTCCTTAGAATATCTTCCACATTTCATTTTTGAAGAGATCCCGCGAGATCGGGAACTATGTGGGTAAAACCAAAAAACTGCCGGAAGTCACTATTCCACGCGAACGAAGACGCGGGCAAAAGCTAGTAGGAAAATAAGTCCCATGTTATAGTGTGCGAGCTTATTGCCATCAACATTATCATCTTCCTGATCTTGTCCCATGTGATTATCAACGGGGCGTTGGGTTTTCTAATCTCATCTGCCTAGCCTTTTCCCAACTATGTTATTCAAATAAAAAATAAATACAGGGTGTTTGGCAGAACGTTGAACACACGAAAATGGTAGATAGGTGGGGTCGTCTGCTACCTACCCAGCCCAAAAAAAAACCTAGGCCCCATAGTTTATTTTTTTAATTTTTTATATTGTTTTTTTTTTTAATTCAACAAATTACATACCGTTCGAAAGGCCATACACCAAGGATGTTGCGATGAAATCCTAAATCTTCAATCACTTTTAGTTTTTTTTAATGCAATGCAAGGAAAAGCTCAAAATCACGTTTTATCCCTTTTTGTAATGTTTGATAGCTTATAACTTTTTGTCTATAGTCCGTCAAATCTAAGAAGTACCGTTTGACAGTTCTGACAATTGAATGATAGGGATGGGATGAAAAAATCGATTACTATAATATCCGAACTTTAAGAGATCGATTACTATAATATCCGAATTTTAAGAAATCAATTGTTATAATTAAATAAAAGAAATGTTTAGGATATTTTTTTATTCACTACTAGTACTAGTATCGTCGTCTTCGTCATCATCGTCATTTAAATTAATGACCAGTTGATTGTCCATTACATTATCAAAGTGTACGTCTCTTTCGAAGTCGTCCATTATTATTTTCTTTGTTTTTTGTACTACTTTACTCCAATCTTCCTGTGTAACTTGGGCACATGCTTCCTTTAATAAACCTTCCATTTTCTTGACACTGAAGGGTGGTTTTGTGTTGTGTCTTGCTGCATAACCTGTAAAACAATAATGTAACTATTTGATAGCAGACGAAAACCATTGTTTAAATTATAAATGTTAGAAGTACTCGTGTTATTATTATAATATTATAAAATATTACCTTTAACTTGGGCCCAAATCAGTTCAATGGCATTATATTGGCAATGGTACGGAGGAAGTCGTATGACTTTGTGCCCGTGCTCTTCGGCCAATTGGTCAATTACATATGTCGGTTTTGGTGGTTTATGCAATTTCACTAACTGTAATAATTCAGCTTTTAATAGTGACATGTCGGCATCCACTCCTTTTCTTTGCAGCCATGCCACCAAATCTGCTTTCTTATTGGCTGACGTAGGTGCTTTATCAATTTGCACAGAGTGGTATGGGGCATTATCCATTATAATTGTGCTGTTAGGAGGGATATTCTGTAATACATTTAAGAACCACTCTCGGAACCTTACTGCGTCCATTTCTTCATGATACTCTTTAGTGCTTTTGGATTGGAAAGCTAATAAAGAGTTTTCCACGAAGCCTGTAGACGCTGACCCAGCATGGCATATTATGAGGCGTCCACCTTTTCCTATCGGCACCTTCGAGCACGAAGCTTCAGAATCATCAGTCCATGTTTTCGGCACAGAATGGTTGGAATTTAGCCAGGTTTCGTCCAAAAATATTACATTATCCCAGTTTATAATTTGTTTAACTTCGCGCAGGAATGTTAGTCGCTGCATAATTATGTCATGTCGCTCCATAACAATTTTTCGTTTGTCAACTTTTTTGTATCTGAAGCCAATTCCTGTTATTACCGTTCTCAACGACTCTATGCTTCCCTTATACAGCCCGGCATCTTTTAAAGTTGCACATAACTTTGCCAATGTTGGAAATTCGCCTCTTGTAAAATACCCGTATATATGGTTTCTAATAGCATGACTATCGAATTCATCGATGCCTGTCACAGGTTTATTTCTTTTTCGTTTTTTCGGTGTGTGAAGTACGTTACTGTCACTCCCCGAAGGCCCATATTTTTCACTTAATATTTTGCCAACGGTGCGGCTACCAATACCGAGAGCTTCACCGACGCGATCCCGAACTTGTGTAACTGGCAGTAGAAGTCCACCATTTTGAGATTCACGCTCAAAATACTCGTGTAATTTCACCACCAATTCACGAGCCTGGCTGTTCAAAGTACGTCCTCTTTTCGACATTATTAATAAACACTTGCTTAGTTCGGAGTCCAGTATAAATATTGCCAAGGTAAACGGATAAAGAATGATCAGTCCAGAAAAGTAATAGCCAAGTCACAAATTGTAAAACACAAACGAGAAAGCAAGTACGCGCACAGTCAGCTTCCAAGATGGCGAGAGACTGCTGACGCCGAACCGACCGAGCGGACCGCGTGCGCTTGTAGTTGGCAGTGTTGCCAGAAAAAAAAAATTGTAGAGACTTGGACACCTGCGATTTTGCCTATTGACCTAAAAATAATTAAATTAATTTATTTTAGGGTATCTGTGTATTCAGTGCATTATGCGGTCGCGCAGTAACGTCGTTAATTTATAACATCAGGCAACAACATTTTTGTGAATGGGTTCTACATACCTTATTTTTATTAGTTTTAGACGTAGAAATAAGACTTAGAAGAAAAAATTGTAATTGTAAAATCAATGGATGTGCTTGTTAAAAATTTGTTTATTTCTCTGTAATATGCAAACCCATACTATCATACACAAAAATAAATGTAAAAAACACTATCCCTGACTCCATTTACTATTTCGACAGCGTTAGCGCGAGAAACCCCGACTTATTTGGGCGCGAAAATCAAAAATCGACAAATCGCTTTCGACAACTTTTTAAAGAAGCAAATATATTTGATTTATAAATACGTATTTTTGGTGAATGGGTTTTATCTCATATTTTACGATTACATAACTATTTAGTTATGTAATCGTAATATGTGAGATAAATCCCATTCACATGAAAAAATATTTGTTTGGTTGTCAAGTGTAATTTGTAAATAATACATTCGATTTTTCGTATATGTAAACGATTTTTTTGCATACAAGTGTATCCGAAGAGTCGCAACACTACGTGCAGTGACCTAACTACGTAACTTTGTAATGAGGTCAAGAATATAACTATTAGAAATTATTTACTGTGTAAATATGTGTTATTTTGCTTTGTTTGAAAGTTTTCAATTACATTTAGATATTAAGAATTGTACATTTTTAGATACAATAATGAAATCTTTCTAAATTCATGGTTTTATGAAAAAGGTTATCGAAACTGAATAATGTACGTATGAACAAAGTTGTTTCGGTTTGAAAAATATGAAACGTCAAACGGTACTTCTTAGATTTGACGGACTGTAGTTACTATTTGCACGAAACAATATTTTTTAGATGAATCTACCAATAGTCGAGACAAAAACAAAATAAAGTGTTGCCAGTTTCGTCTATCCTACATAAAGTTATATGCCATGAATTCCGGTAATAAAAAAACTGGGGCCTGAGTATTTTTTTTTTTGGCTGGGTATGTAGCAGACGACCCCATCTATCTGCTATGTTCGCGGGTTCAACGTTCTGCCGAACATCCTGTATAACAAAAACCTGTGAGAACCTGTAATTGGCTTTATGTCTCATAATAATATTGTTATGCTTCTTTAATAGCTGTTGGTTCTCCTATAAATAAATAAATGTTGGGGTCGGCTCCCGGTCTAACCGGATGCAGCTGAATACCAGTATTGCTAATCTAATTTGCGATGCTAACCTCCAGTCATATTTCTTTAATCGCATACTTTGAATATAAAGACTGACTATTGAGGGTAATAATAACCCTAATCCAGTGGAAGTACTTACCTAGTACCCTCATAAGACAGCGAGACGTTCTTCAAGCACGTGACATGTTCCCATTCGTCGAGCTCTATTCGCGTGTTGGGGATGATCTCCCAGGAGACAGGCGAGAACAGGGTCACGAAGAACTTGTCCTGTAAGGGGTAGGGGAATCTGGAACATAAAATACCTGTCTTACCCGTCTAGTTGAGGTCCCTGGGTAAATAATAGAATGGATAAATCAACTTTACTCGAGCAGATACCCATCAAATCTTTCGACGCGTAGACTCTACTAGTGTTAGTAAAGAAGCGAAAAATAAATCAGCTATTGCATAATTTTTACCGTGTAGGTATTGCACTTTTGTATGAAACAGGTGCATTTTTTTTAATAAAAAAAAATTAAACCTAATAAGAGTTTCCGCGTCGATGTCCCTGACAGTGCAAAGGTGACCTGCAGCATCAGAGAAGGAAATCGAACTGTCAATAGCAGACAGTAGACTAATGTACACGTTTGTGGGGTCTATGAGAATTTACTACTTTTTCGGGAGTACATCTTAGGGATCAGATGGACTGTTATTATTACCTGTCCCCCTTTATTATCACTGATCTTCTCTTTGTCCTCGCCATGAAACTTGCAGTAGGACATGGGAACTTTATGGTTACGGTGATATTGCTCCATAACCAGAAGGTTCCCTGGCATGGTTCAGTACAAAAAAGTGATTACTGTGACAAGGAGTACCAGTGACTCTCGGCTTCATTAAGCGTCTTTTTACACCCGTTATTTAGGCATTACAATAAAATTATATGACACCGTGTGTTAGTAGAGCAGTATAGGCTTCGACTTACGAGATATAGATCGTGAGTTCGAACCCAGGTAGGTACATTGTGTGTTTAATGTCATTACCAATACTCTAAAAACAGTGACAAATTTCGAAAACGTGGCATCTACTAACTCGCACTGGGCCCGCGTGGAGGATTATGGCCCACTCCTTCTCACAGAGAGGAGGCCCGTGTCCCAGCAGTCGAAACTGTATAAGCTAATTATGCTGCGTTTAGGTCGACCGCTTAACTGAGACGTTTCTTGAGGTAGCAGCGCGGTGCGGGAGGGGGGTGTGACGTGATGCGAGAGCTCAGTGAGAGTCAACTTGTGACAACTATCACCCCTCCCGCACCGCGCAGCTATCTCAGGCAATGTCTCAATTAAGCGGTCGAATTATAGTAAAAACGGACATAAACCCTTATCTGCTTCCTTTATTATCGATGCTTTTCTCCTGTAGGAGGTAGTGGGATTGTGCGTAGAAGCGACGAGGCAGTAGTTTTTGGACTTGAGGTGGAATCCATTCTTTTTACGTACTAGGACCAGAAGACTAGCATAATCTGACTAACTTACCCTGATTAGGATAAGAGATGGATTTGGCTTTACTTTGCTTTGCTTAAGGTTCAGTTGAAACCAGCGTCAGGCATTAGTTGTCTAACATTTGTGCTGAACTGGGCCTATTTGGCGCAGCCATGTGGCACACAATACTGTTTAGTTATAACTAAGTTTTTTTTCTTACCTGTCTCCTTTATTATCGCTGCTCTTCTCCTTATCCTCCCCATTGAACTTGTAGTAGGAGGTGGTGGGCGTGTGCGTGGAGGCGACGAGGCAGTAGGTCTTGGACTCCAGGTGGAAGGTCACGAAGTGCGGCGTCACGCGCAGCGGGACCTTCCGCACCGGCCACGCCGCGTCGTACGACAGGTGCGTCGCCAGCGCGCTGATGCGCAGGGACGACTGCGGGCGAGCATGTTAGTACGACAGGTGCGTCGCCAGCGCGCTGATGCGCAGGGACGACTGCGGGCGAGCATGTTAGTACGACAGGTGCGTCGCCAGCGCGCTGATGCGCAGGGACGACTGCGGGCGAGCATGTTAGTACGACAGGTGCGTCGCCAGCGCGCTGATGCGCAGGGACGACTGCGGGCGAGCATGTTAGTACGACAGGTGCGTCGCCAGCGCGCTGATGCGCAGGGACGACTGCGGGCGAGCATGTTAGTACGACAGGTGCGTCGCCAGCGCGCTGATGCGCAGGGACGACTGCGGGCGAGCATGTTAGTACGACAGGTGCGTCGCCAGCGCGCTGATGCGCAGGGACGACTGCGGGCGAGCATGTTAGTACGACAGGTGCGTCGCCAGCGCGCTGATGCGCAGGGACGACTGCGGGCGAGCATGTTAGTACGACAGGTGCGTCGCCAGCGCGCTGATGCGCAGGGACGACTGCGGGCGAGCATGTTAGTACGACAGGTGCGTCGCCAGCGCGCTGATGCGCAGGGACGACTGCGCAAGGGCATGTTAGTATCTCATCTAAGGGGCATCGCACCCTATAACCCGGGACTTATGTCCGTATCCCTCGGAGCTAGCTCGCGCCGACGTACCTTAGCATTGAAGTAAAGGAAGCCCTGCGGACAGTTGGTGTTGTTGAAGGGCGCGAAGGTGGCGACGGGCGCCTCCTCGGTGCAGAGCGCGTGCAGGCGCAGCTCGCCGCGCGCCGACAGGAACAGGAAGTACGGCGACACGCCGCAGATGAACACGCCGTTGTAGCCGCCCACGTTACCTAACACGCAAGGGGGAGTTCTTTCAAATAAAACGTTTTTATAAATAAAAAAACATACTTGGAACAATGTTGTTTTTTTTTTGTAAAAAACATTTGCCTGTGCTTGAAGCCGCTCTTTTTCATCTAAATTCGTAGCATAGTTTAGAAGTAAGATATTTACATAAGCACATTAGTTTTGAAAATCTAAAATTTGTAATCTATTGTTAGACGAGAACTACAACAGCTGCCAACAAACTATTATGCAGACTATGTAAATTAATGTTAATACAGATTTTGAATAAAATACCTATTATAAATGCGAAAGTGTGTCTGTCTGTTACCTCTTCACGCTTAAACCGCTGAATTGATTTAGATGAAATTTGGTATAGAGATATTTTGAGTCCCGGGAAAGGACATAGGACGCTACCTACCTATCCAAACGAAATTGTAATTTATATAATACATAAGAAATTAATTAATTACTGGTGTGTAATCGTTGTAATTAATAAAGGGTGTCTCAATAAGAGTGCACTTTTTCATTTTAAAATAAAAACAAGTATTTTATGACAGAGTTGTGATATTTTTATTGTATTGTAAAGAAGACATGTTCCGATTTAGTATGGAATAAAATATCCGGCAAATGACCCCCACGGCTCCGATGACAGGCCATTACTCTTTTCATGAAATTTTCCATGACTTTTGCACAGAGATGTGGCTGTATCTCACCGATGACGCGTTGTATTTCCGATTTGAGCTCAGGAATTGTTTCGGGTTTATTCGCATAAACCCGAGATTTCACAAAACTCCAAAGAAAAAAATCGCACGGCGTTAAATCGCACGATCTTGGTGGCCAGTTATCATCAGAACAAAATTCGCTGCGTAGTGTTTCGTGAAATTTGAAGTTGTTGAGAACGATGTCGAATTGATGTTTTCGGGTTTTCGGCGACACTCTCGTTTACAGCAGCAATGTTTTCAAGAGACCGACCGGTACGTTGACGCAAAGGATTCTTATTATCCATAATTGACCCAGTTTCTTCAAATTTTTTTACCACTCTTCGAATGGTTGACACATTAGGTGCACTTTCTCGGCTGAAAATTTGGCGAAGTTTGCGAGCGGTTTCAGCGTAACTTTCCCCATTTTTGTAATGAGTTTTCAGAATTATAACGCGTTGTTCTTTCAAAAAGCTCTCCATTTTTAATAATCGGAATAAACAGAGGTGACAGCTGTCAAATTTCAGAGCTGCCACTTGCATGAAAAAAAAAATATTCCAATTTTAAAAAGTGCACTCTTACTGAGACACCCTTTAATAATAAATAAATAAGATACTTTTTATCCCGATATTCCCACGGGATCGAGACTTATGCGGGTGAAACCGCGGGGCGCTGCTAGGAAATAATAATAGACGAAAAACGTAGTCACACAGACATACACGAAAAATGGCTTTAATTTATAATATAATTATGAATAAAATAAAAAAAACACCTTTTAATTTGTTCCACTATCGCGATAGAATTATGAAAATCTAGCGAATGATAAGTGACTTACTGAAATATCGGCAGTGTCGCACATTCTCCTTCAGCAGTGCGGTCTCGTAGGAGTCCTCAGGCTTCGTCAAGGGTGCCGCACTATACCCGAATGGGAACGATACGCGCGAACGACTGAAGCGGAGTTTCAGGTTGCCTCGGGGATATTTGTAAGCCTAGGAATGTTTAAAAAAAAAGTTATACTTTCTCCGTGGGACCAACATCGTAATCGCGAATAAAAATTCAGCCATCCCATACGTATAGGTCGAGTAGGTATTGAAGTTTTCTATGGGACAGTTGATACATTTTTCGCTATTACGATGTTGGTCCCATGGAGAAAGTTGTTCAGTTTGATGGTCTGTACCACACCCTTAAATTGGGCTGGTCTTTGAAAAATAACCCTGTATAAATTCAAATAAATTATTTCTTTTCACAAACAATGGCGTCATATTAATTTAGACAAACTTAGAAACTATTGACCTAGTTTGTTTGAGACTGGTGTCTGCACTAGTAATACCTGCATAGCAGATCACTAGGGTCCTAACAGGGTATGTAAACATAATCAGTTATTTAGTCAATGTGAAGGGATATAGGGCATAAAATAAAATCAATATTAATTACACAGATTAAAAAGAATAAAACAAAAAGAGAAGTAAGTGGAAAAAAGGTGATCTAATATGTGTAGGGAAACTAGGGGGTCGGACTATTTAGTATGAGTTAGTAATTCCTCAGTTTCTTTGTAATCTAAATTATGGAGCCATTGAACTATCCATGGAGTTCTTGCCCGTTCTTCTCCATAGGTACCTACACTTTGGAATGGGCAACTAGCTTCATATTTTCTGACTGACCGAATTCTTGACAATTCAAAAGTGCCTGTTAATGGTTTAATTGAAATAAATGCTTTGAGGTTTGAGTTTGAGTTTACGTTGGCAGTGGGAAAGAAAATAACAATAAAAATATTTAATGGATCCTTTAATAAAATCTTTTTGTGCTTCTGATGATGTACGCTTTTTCGAGAGGGGCCCGTGGCTAAATAATAACAGCCGCACAGGTCGATCGATCAGGTTAAGCTACGCTTGCCGCGGTTGGTCTGTGGATGGGTGACCATCTTTACATACCGAGACCCCTCCGTGCCTCGGAAAGCACGTTAAGCCGTTGGTCCCGGCTGTCATTCGTGGATCTTTGACAGTCGTTACGGCTCGTCAGAAGCCCGAAAGTCTGACAACCAGTCTTACCAAGGGGTATCGTATTACCCAGTAACTGGGTTGTGGAGGTCCGATAGGCAGTCGCTCCATGTAAAATACTGGTATTCAGCTGCATCCGGTTAGACTGGAAGCCGACCCCAACATAGTTGGGAAAAGGCTAGGCAGATGATGATGATGTACGCTTTTGTAATAAATGTGTGTATTTTTATCTATCTGGCCTTTTCTTAAAGTTGGTCGCAGTAACTAACGACTAAATGGGTTATAGTAGCGGAGGTACTGCTCGATTTGTTGTAGTTAATTTTATACCCAATAAATTTTATTGCTAGAAGTTATTTCATCATTTGCCTGCCTTTTCCCGACTATGTTGGGATCGGCTTCCAGTACAACCGGATGCAGCAGAATACCAGTACTTTACATGGAGCGACTGCCTCTACTTATTTTTAAAATAGATAGAAAATATACGGATGTCTTATATGTCAACGATAGTCTGGCTATTATAAAATATTTTTTTCAAATCGGTCTAGCCGTCTTCAAGTAATCGGGGAACTGACCACCTCCTCGTTTTTTTGAAGTCGGTTAAAAACACTGGTATTCAGCTGCATCCGGGTAGATTGGAGGTCAACCGTGAAATAGTTGGTAAAAGGCAAGGCACATCTGCCTAGATGATACTAGTATACAGGCTGTAAAAAGACCCATCACACATAGCCGTCGCCGTCTTCTACGCAATCTGTACATCAAACTAAGTAACATCATTATACAGACACATTTAGATTGCTATCGACACGCTAAGAAGAAGATACAGACACATCAAGCTACCCGAAACTACTAGAGTATTATATTATCTGTGCCGAAACCGTCAAATTTTCCAATCAACTTTGAACCTTATGCTTTAGCGATAAAGATGAAAATTTAATAAAGAAATTTGACAGATTGTAGTAACTTGATGTGCTGGCGTCTGACCAAGCTTTTATTTTTGGTGTGAAAATTCTTTGTTTACGAGTTCATGCAACGGTACAGGGGTCGTCGGGGGTTTAATTATAAACGATGATTAAAGTTATGTGACGTTTAAACGTCAAAAACGTACGGTTAAAAAGTCGCTAATCACTGCTTAACTTTAAGCAACGTTTATGAATAAAGGCGTTAATGTTAAAAACATTTAACATCAACTAGTTTTCGAAAAAATTATTTAAACTTTAATATGTCCGTAACCAGAAGATTCCTAGGTATGGTCCAGTACAAAGAAACTTCCTTCGGCTTCGTTAAGCGTCTTTTTCCACCTGTTATATGCCTTTCTTACCTGGTATATCATGAGCTGGTCTTCGCACCTCATGAGCATGAGGACCCTGGTTCCTTTATGCCCTACTCCCACGACCAGCAGTTCCCTGCACTTATCGGCATCAGTGTTCTGTCCGCCACTGCTCAGTTCTTCATCTTCGACACCACTGCTGGGAATGGGGACCGATTCAAGGCTGTCGGCTAAGATCTGTGGAAAAGAAAAAGTTTGAGGACCCGACAAAGTGTGAAATAGTAAGGGCTATGCTGTGTTCCATAAGTATCTGGTGAAAATGTAAACAAATCGATCAGAAAACGTACAGAGCCAGCACATCAAGCTACTATAATCTGTCAAATTTCGTTAATAGATTTTCAACTGTACCGCTAAAGCATAAGATTCAAAATGAATTGGGAAAATTTGACAGTTTCGGGTAGCTTGATGTGCTGGCGTCCGTACCTGTTGATGCCGATTTTTAGTATCATTTACAAATTGAGTGCTTTGATTTAATTATCTAAATACTTCAGCCCGAAATTCTAATTTAAAATCACCATAAAGATGTTTTTCATATGACAATTGAGGCTAATTTTATAATGACATTTCAATTACAATTTAATCATTTTACTAAAACAATGTTGGTGGAAAAAGTTGCGGGATATAAAGTTGAAACTTTCGACATACCGATGAATGTATTAATCATTTCCTTTATAGCACTCCGTGACCTAAACCTGCACTTAAGTCAAGCTTTTCTGTGACTTAAGTAGTCCATTTTTACACAGAAAAGCATGACTTAAGTGCTGGTTTAGGTCACACGAGGTATAGAATAGTACACGATACGTGTGACTTATTAATATGTAGAACTACGAGGGACGTTCAATGTATTCTCGGTATCAAGGTGATTTACTAATAATGTGGGTAATTTGACTAATTAATTAATTAATTCCGTCCTGTATAATGTTTTCCAATGCTATTGCCTCACCCTATTCCCTGCGCAGGCGTCTCTGACGAGGAAGCTCAGCCTCATCTCGGGCAGCGAGTATATCTCGAGGTTCCCGTTCAGTCGCAGTACGAACAGCCAGTACGTGGCCTTCACTTCTACGAGGTGTTTCTTCCACCAGCGGGAGACACGACGAGGTACGCCCGGGTTCTTTGATTGTTCCGCTAACATTATCTGCAAAGGGTAAGTTTTATTTTAAGAACTGAAAGAAAATACATTTAATCTACATTCGCGATTTATTTGCCAAAAATGTAAACAAATGAGTTTATGACCGGTTAAATCCAACACAATAAAGTTCAGTTTACGCTACAATTTCAAACATTTTTATAACTTTAACTCTAATCTCACATGAGATTGTTCAAGATGCGTATTTTTACGATACATGCTTCATTGTGTTGGATTTATAAAAAAATAAAATATCGGTCCAATCGGCTTGACCCCTTCCCCCAAAACGCCTCATGTAATTTATGGACGCCTCCTTATCTCTTTAGTGTGCACGTTTCTGTGACAAAATAAACCTATTTTCCTTTTCTAATGTACAAGTACTCACGCTAGCCATGGACGCAGGCGTCTGGTCTCCTCCGTACAACAGCTCGTCTTCATCGTTGAGTTCATAGATAGCGCCCGGCTTGAACCCCTCGGCTTTCACGTTCTTCTTGCCTTTCATTTTTCCGCTGAATTCACCTTTGACCTGGAGGCGATAATACAGGGTGTAAGAAGACACACACAGAGATCACACGTAGCAGTTATCTACGCATTCTGTACATCAAACTAAGTAACATTGAGCAAAAATTATTGCTGGGAAACCACTTTTATTTCGGTGCGAATAAACGCTGTTCACTGCAGTTCTCAATAATATTAGTCATTGACTCATAAAATTGAGGGGGCTTATGGCTAAGTAATAACAGCCGCACGGGTCGATCGATCAGGTTAAGCTGCGCTTGCCGCGGTTGGTCCCTGGATGGGTGACCATTTTTAAATATTTACCAAAAACCCTCCGTGCCTCGGAGATAAAATGTTTTGTTACAATAATTGTCGGTTGTTACAATAAGCAATAAGTTGATATGCATTAGAACTCTATTGGTGATTAGGCCAGGCTCCATACAAAAATGCCCATCATTCTTTGTAGGTATACTTGCAAGGCAAATTATGTGCAATACAAAAAAATTCATAAAAATATAACCAATTATCTAGCTACATGTTTTCTGTTTGCATTGATATCAGCTATTGATTTATATGGCATCATGCATGGCTGCTATTTTGAAAAAATAAAAAGTGGCGGATAGGTAGGTATTGGTGGCTTTACTACGCTACAGTATTAACTTATATTATTTTAAATTTATTAAATATCATGTTGATTTGATTTCTCTTAAGTCATTGAAGAACACTGAACGAGACACAGTAGAAGTTTTATTATTATTACGTCTGGGGACGTTTAGTGTCCCGCAAAGCGTTAATTTATGTTTAGCAACGAAATAATTAATGAATGTATTATTATTAGAGTACCATTCGCTGACGCAGCCATTAGGTCCTTACGTATGCAGGTGACAAGCCATGCGGTGCAAGATGGGAGGTGAGCCAATGTCTGTGGAGAGACTCCGCATACACAGCGGAGGTCAGTTCCTTTCATGAACCCGCACTTGTGGAGGTTGTCCTTTTTGTGGCCTACTTGGGTACGAAGTCTATTTAAAGTTTTCCAAGTAGGCCACGGTAACTTGTGCCCGGATGGGAGACTCTCTGATGGTTTAATAGCTGCGTCGGCGAATGGTATCCGCATTGTTGAATATTGGGCCAAAAAAAATTAAAAAGCTATCTATTTTTTCGTGCTATTTTTGGCATCGACACGCTAAGAAGGAGAAGCAGTAGTAGGTGTGACTTACTTGCGCAGTGTCAGGGTCGGGCGGCGCGAACAGGCCGCTGAGGTCGCGGTACACGGTCGCGCGCAGCAGGGCCGGCCGGTGCGGCACCGCCTGGCGCGTCGGGGCCAGCCGCCCGGACGACTGCGGGGCCACACGTATATTTACTAATAGTACCATTTGGAAAAGCCAAAAGTGCACGACTCATAATGCTCATTTGATCGTATAAAAAAAACTACTTTGAAAAAAGAGCCATTTTCAATAGGGTCCTATGCGCGAAACGAATCTATTAAAATAATTTTACTCAATTAATTGATTTTTTCGCAAGCTATGTTTTCAGGTTTCACACTTAATTGACGGGTTTTTTTTTATATTTTAATGTTTTTTTCATTTCTACTGCATTAAATAAATTTTTGAAAAGTACAGAATTAATCTCCATTACATTATCTATACAATGGCATATAAATTAAGTAGGTTCTATGTACTAGCAGGAGTATAACAATAGAAATAGGTGCGAATAGAGGCAAAACAAATTTTCGATCGTAAAGCACTCTCTAATGCTTCACATTATGAGTCGTGCAAAAGCTGAAGAGTTTGTTAGATTTCATTGTCTGTTTGTTTGAACTACTGTCGTTTCATGGTATGCATGATAGTCGCATATTCAGAGGTCAGACATCCTGAATCAGGCTAAATATTGACCTATTTTTCTGTATTCGACCAGATAGCAAAATAAAGACAGGCAGGCCGGACATTCGTTTCATGTGTAGTCAATACTCACCGCGCCATCCTTCCCTCGGAACTCTCTGAGAGCTAACACTAGTACTCGTCCGCACATGGACATCACACACAGGTATGGGTCGGCTGTGGCCGCGTATTGTGCTGTCCATTCTAACTGGATGGATTGCAGGTTAATGCCGTCTGTGGAAGGCAAAATACGAATTAAATGTGGTTAGAGATTCTTTGTTTGTTCTAAACTAGCGACCTGCCCCTGCTTCTTACGATTTGTACGATTTAACAGAACAATTTATACAATGTGTAACTGATTTAATGCACATTATGAAAGTAGTTTGAATCGTTTACTGAATCGATTTCTATTAATTTAACCCAACTACGGCGGAGCAAAAAGGAGGGTTATTATTTTGACCGGTATGTATGTATGTTCATATGTTCCCTCATAACTTCTAAACTCCTTGTCATAATTGGACAAATGAGATATCGTTGGAAGCGTCTTGATCGCCCGCTGGTTATAGGCTTTGTGAAGTCACAATAAATTGAATATGGCGCCCTCTAACGAACATAAAGTCATGACCAAAAAATTTTTTTTTTAATCATCTGTTGGGTATCAAAATAAATGAAAGGGCTTAATTAGCACATTTCAAAAATTACTGAAATAAGCTTCAAAATAATTAAATAAAAAATAAGTTTAGAAACTAAAACCTGACTACTGAAAAGGATGAAACAAGAAAGTATCTTTCCGTGGTCGCATGCCACTGTACTAAAATATTATAAGCTATGGTAGCATGCGACCACGGGAAGGTACTTTCTTGTTTCATGCTTTTCAGTAGTCGGGTTTTAGTTTTTAAACTTATTTTTTTTTAATAGAGGTATTTTTTTATCCCAAAAACTAGCTTCCGCCCGCGACTTTGTCCGCGTGAAATTTCTTGTTCCCCAGACCCACCCCATCGCATCGCATCGCCTAGCCGCATTAATCCTTCGTTTTCGCTTAGCGTTGTTTCTTACTTTTCCTTTTTACTCGGCTCCTAAGGGTCCTAGCTCAGTCCTTAAAAACTACTTACTCTTAATGAGTCTTATGCCCGTGGTAGTGACTTGCACCATAAACTTGTTGTTGCCCAGGTTGCCTGCGAAGATGGTTGGGGAACCTGTCATGAAGCCAGAGTTGTCTACCTCGTTGATTTCTTGACCTGTTGAATAGAAAAGTAAATATTTTAGTAAGAAAATAAAGTATTTTTGCGGCTCGTACAGGAAGATCACAAACTAAACCCAGTAAAAAATAAAAAAAAACAAATCATAAAAAAGTAACAATAACAAAAAGAAAAATGGAACAGAAAGTCCTATACGAGGCCAAAAGGCTCCTATCTCAGCATGATGCTACGACATTTAAAAAATATATGTCGCAGCGCTGGTGTTCTGATAGGGCCCGCTGTGTTGTCACAAGCAGTTACAAGGTGTAAGGGACAAGTCGAGGTTGGGTACCCAGGCAGGTACCCTACGTGAGATTGTCAGTAACACCAAGTCGTTGCTGGTCTTCATTGAGGAGCTGGGGTGGATGAAATAATCGATTTTCCCACCCGTACGCAAATTACGGGCATTGACGTGGAGTTGCGGACACCCGCCCGTATTACCTACCTATTACCTAACGGGCAAGCAGTAATAAAACATTTGTCTAATTTCGGTTTGCAAAAACAACGACGGTAATGTCTATTGAAACTTATGTTTCAAATTAATATTATTTCAAGTTATACAAATATCAACTTTATTTTAATGGTAATTAATTAAGTTGATTTCAGAGTGACTAGCACTATTGAAAAAGTTATAAAAATGCTTGAAGTTGTAGCATAAACTGAACTTTATTGTATAGGATTTAAAGTTATTTTTCCATAAACTCATATTTGTTTACATTTTTGGCAAATAATTCGCGAATGTAGACTAATCTGTATTGTTTTGAAGATTTCTAATATTATTATCTTACTAGCTTCTGCCCGCGACTTCGTCCGCATGAAATTCCTTGCTCCCCCGACCCACCCCGTCGCATCGCATCGGCTGCCAGCGCTATTACTTCGTTTTAGCTCAGCGTTCTTTCTGACTTTTTTTTCTTTAGCTCGTCCCCTAAGGGTCGTAGCCTGATGTTATATAGCCTATAGCCTTCCTCAAGAATTGGGCTATCAAATGCAAAAAAAAACTTTTCAAATCGGACTGGTAGATCCGGAGATTACCCCTACATACAAACTTACAGACAAATAAACAGACAAATTTTATCTCTTTATAATATTAGAAGTAATAAGTAAAGACGAAGAAAAAGATTAACAAACATGAACATGTACAAGAAATAAAAAAATCCTTTTTCCACTTTTTTCCATTCCATTTCCATTGTCTGACAACCAGTCTTACCAAGGGGTATCGTATTACCTAGTAACTGGGTTGTGGAGCTCAGATAGGCAGTCGCTCCATGTAAAATACTAGTATACAGCTGCATCCGGTGAGACTGGAAGCTGATATCAAAATATTTGGGAAAAGGCTAGGCAGATGATAATATGCAGTGACTATATAGCGACATCTACACCACCACATGCGAACTACGCGTCACACTGACGTCACGCAAAATCCTGCATCGCGCAAGTAGAGTTTACCGCGCGACTAGCCCACAACACAACAACACACAACAACGCTATACAACGTCCCGACATCAATCATCGGGCAGTAGCCCATCAGACACAACACCCGTCTGGTCGGAGGATCCTTCCTTTTCTATGAAGGATGAGTGAACTTTACACCGTGTTCCTCATACCTCTATAACTAAAACTAACCGGTCTGTAGCACCATGCTGCAGTCTTCCTGAGTGAGTATGAGGTACGCGTGTGAGCCCTCCGCTTCTCTAGCACCGTCGGTACTCTCGCCCAGTACCGACCACATGTCTATGCAACCTGTAAGTAAAAATAGTATTAAGCATTTAAAAAACAAGCTCCAGTGGAATCCAAAAGTTAGTTGACATTTTTCTATTTCAGCTGTGATGAGGGGCTTGTGGCTAAGAAATAACAGCCGCACGGGTCGATCGATCAGGTTAAGCTACGCTTGCCGCAGTTGGTCCGTGGATGGGTGACCATCTTCACATACCAAGACCCCTCCGTGCCGTGCAAAGCAAGTTAAGCTGTTGGTCCCGGCTGTCATTCGTGGACAGTCGAATAAAAATAAAAAAAAGTCTTACCAAGGGGTATCGTATTACCCAGTAACAGAGTTGTGGAGGTCGGATAGGCATTCGGTCCATGTAAAATACTGGTATTCAGCTGCATTTTTTTTGACAAGTCAAAGGTAGTTGAATTAGTCAATAATAACATTATAGTAGTTCAAACACTTGGGATCACTAGAAATTTAAGTCATAATGTGGTGTGTCGCAGCTGAAGTGGAAAAATATCAACTACCTTTTGGAAGCCACCGTACATCATGAAAATACTCAAAATATTATGTATTATTGCAGGATATGGAAACAGAGATATTGGATTATGAGTTTGGGTGGCTAAAATGAACTGGTTATCGATGACTATGGAAAGACTATAGCCCCTGCCCGACCAACGCTTTATATAAAATACACAGATAACTATTTATTATTATTATTATAATCCTGTGCTGTCACACCGTAGGGCAAAGGCCTCCCTTCCTTCTTTTTACTTTTCTCGGTCTACTGCTGTGGGCCCATCCTTTAAGAAGGAGTCTAGCTCATCCCGCCATCTCTTTCTGGGCCTGCCGATGCCGCGCAGTCGTTTCCTGCTATTTGGGATCTAGTGGTGGTTTTTGCGAATTGCTGCTCCGACAATTGACAGATATGTCCAGAAACAGTTCGCCGGTTATCTAAAAAAAAGTCTGCTATTTCATAGAAAAGTGTATGCGCTAAATATATTTTCATTATGCTTCTGTTTCAAATATCGTTAACGCTAAATTTTGTAGTAAACTATTGTTAATAACTTAACAAAATAAACTGTAAACTCACCAGGCAAATTAAAAGCAGTAATAAGCTGTGGCCTAACAGTCCTCTGTAGTACAGTCAGCGCCCCATTCTTGCCCCTACCACTGCAGGCGACCAGCTCAATGACAGGGTTGTCTTGCTGCCGACTGTACTCTTCTGATAGTAGTTGAGGTTCGCCCATTGATATGTCGCCGATTGGGCAGATGTTTAGGAGGGAGTCACATACCTGGGGGATAAGGAAGGGGTAGATATTTAAATGATCCTTTAAAAAATTATTCATCTTCAAATGTTGATCGCCTTTTTTGGTCCTCTAAAAACTTATTGGTCTTCTAATGATGAGCATTTTTTAACCTGATGACCTTGTAATGGAGTTGGGTCCAACTGTTGGTTGGGTTGGATTGGGTTGATCCGGTAGGCTGTCGCAAAGTGTAAAACCCCAACGTAGTTGGGAAAAGGCGGGCAGATTAATATGTATGTACTAATCCAGGTCACGGTCTACCCATTTACCACTGAACCCAAATTTCATCTAATTCCGTTCAGCCGTTTTAATAATTCTTTGGACTGAATTTCGACCAAGGCGACCAATCTCAGCGGAGATCAGCCTTCGGCGCGGGAGATATCACAGTGCAGGCGTGTGTGTGCAACATGTGGTACCTACCTCAAAAACATAGCTAGTAAGCTGCGTAGAGGTTCTGATATCAGACCCGTACACCTCCAGTTCGTCCTTGTCACTGATCTCTATCACGTTGGTGGCGACACAGTCGCTGATCGTGTCCAAGCGCCGCTTCTTCGCCAAGGGATCCAACTGGTCCTTCTGCTGTTGTTCTTTGTTGAGTTGTTGTTCTGTTTGGGACAAACAATATAATAAGCACAAGCATGATCAGCCTATAATGTTACCACTGCTGAGTAGATGCTGCTGATAAAGCTGAAAGGTTTATTTAAACACAATTGCATAGTTTTAAATAAATGTAAGGTAGTTTCAGAGGTTAGCGCGTTCAAACAAACTCTATAGCTCTTCACCTTTATTATCAGTATAGATAAGTCCAGAGGGGCAATTCTCGTAATTTTAAAAACGGTCATAGTCTGATCTGTCCCAATCTGTCAAAAATACCTCTAATTTCCCTACATTTTGACAAGTTTTTGACATTTGTTTGTCGCTGAGATGAGACTGCGACTAGATTTTGAACGTTTTTTACGAGAATTGGTCTTCAGGTTTCGTTCCGATGTTTTGTTTATGGTATAAGTGTGTAACATTTAAAAATAATTTACTATTCTTACCAGTCTCAGACACGGTGAGGTCCACAGTGGCTTCTAACGGCTTGTCTACTGAGAACAGCATTCTGTTTTCCCTCTCAGTCACTCTCAGTAGGAGAGAATTGCCCAGCCGAGAGCCCAGGAACAAGAAGTCTTCTTCTATGACGCACATCTGCGAGCAAAATAATAATTTCACTTAAATTAAAATTTCACTAACTCACAAACTCATAAATTTACTAACGTACAAACCCATTAACTCACAAACCCATTAACACACAAACCCATCAACGCACAAACGCATAACTCAAAACCCATTAACTGACAAATCCATTAACTCGCCAACCCATTAACTCGCAACCCCTTTAACTCATAAACGCACTAACTCAAACCCCATTAACTCACAAACCCATTAAGTGACAAACCCATTAACTTACACAGGTAGTAAGCACGGAGGCGGCAGCCCTGTCGAGATGGAAGCTCCGCACAGTTCGCACGGAGTCTGCTAGTAACGTTAGCACGTACAGTTGTCCTCCTCGTAAGGAGAGAGCCAGTCGACCCTCTCCTAGAGGGGCTACGCATGACCCGTCTAGCGTTATGCACACGCCTTCTTGGATTCCTGTTGAATGAGACAAGTATTGAAGTACTAGCTTTTGCCCTCGTCTTCGCTCGCGTAGATGTCTGCAAATATCCCACGGGAACGTACTGCCGGGATTAAAAGGACCCTATGTGTTAATCCAGGTTATAAACTATCCAGTCGGGGGTGCGGCGAATGTACATGTATCTCCGCGGCCCCCAAACGAGTTCGAGTCGTCGACTAGCACGGCATTAAGTTGCAATATTTTAGACAAGATCCTACTCTTATTTTACGTGTGTGTTTTAATAGGATACTTCATCATCATTATCATTTCAGCCAACAGACGTCTACTGCTGGACATAAGCCTCCCCCAAGCACCGCCACTTCGGCCGGTTCTCCACTTCTCGCATCCAGCCGATTCCTGCGGCCTTCACCAGATCATTGGTCCACCTTGTGGGAGACCTTCCAACGCTACGTCTTCCATCGGCCATCTGTTCTGCGAGCAATGAGCCTTGCAAACTGCCACTTAAGTTTGGCAGTCCTTTGACTAAGTCGGTTACCTTGGTTCAACTTCGGATCTTTTCATTTCTGATTCGATCACGTAAGGAAACTCCAAGCATAGCCCTCTTCATTGCCTGTTGGGTTTAGGATACTTACGGAGTGGAAAATTAGTTGTATGTGTGGCTACACTATTCAACGAAACGCCGTACGGTGGTACCGACTGGTTCAAGTATATAAGAGAGTTCACAGCCATTATAAGACAACCACCTGTGAACACAAACAATATCAGTTAATGTTATGTATATCCAAAAAAATAAGTAAATCTATACTTATATAAAATTCAAAGTCCTGACTGATATAAGTGATATATGAACGCACAGCCTAAACCGCTTGTCCTAAAAATGGAGGGTGTCCTGAAAATTGGAGCGTGTGTTCTTTGTGAAGAGTAGGTATCCACTAAGAAAGGGTTTTTCGAAATTCCACTCCTAAAAGGGTGAATGGGGGGAGGGTGAAATTTCACGCGGACGAAGTCGCGGGCAAAGCTAGTTATTGTATATAAAGTTGGCAATACTGGACTTCTTTAACTTACAGCAACGGACTAGCAGAAATCAGCCTCAGGTAATACAGGGTGGCAGGGAACATCGACGCGCAGGCGTTCGTATCACTTCGCTACTCGCAAGGTGACTCCCTAGACTATAGGCGCTAAGCAAGCCACCTGTCAATGCGTACGTAGCCTTAACAAATAAATAATTACTTATCACTTACCAAGTGGCTTTTGGACGGGCACAGCTCTAAGACAATCAAAGGGCAGATGCGCGGTTGCCCAAATAACTGGATGGACGCGAGCGCTCATGTTGAGACTGACGCCGCACATCGCGCATGTGTCGTTGCGGACCGCTGTGCGACTGAAATGGGGATTGAAGATTTTTGTATGGAGCCTGGCATACCTATCTACTGCCGCACCATTTTTTTTTTCAAAATGGCGGCCAGGCATGAATCCTACATAGCTAACATCAATGCAAACAGAAGACATAATAGGACCAAACCCCGTAAAGCGCCACGTCTTCGAGATATTAATGTTCAAAGTCAATCTGTGTAGTTGTTTCCTCAAAAGACCATTTCAGACACTAAGATTACATAGACTTCATTCACATGATCTGACCAAGATTATGTCTGGACTTTAAAAGAGACTGTGACTTCTGAGTTTGTTCCGGCCTTTCTTCTCAGAGTAGTCAGATAAGAAACGCCGACCTCATCTGGTTTAAAATAATATGATTGACGTGTAAAAGTGTTTGTACAAACATAGTTACAGAAATAAAATCATTTATCTTTATCATTTAAGTTGATCACGTTCATGTGACATCTATATGGAAGTCAGAGTTTCTGAAAGCCTATTCCGTGCAATGAAAGAACTCCCTTGAGTGGCAAAGCTAAGCATTCGTCCAGCACACTCTGGGGTTTCATTCGCGCTGCGAAGTCACTGACAGGCTCAACTTTTTGCCACGGCATGAGATAATATTCTTGCCTAGCAAGTCCTTCTTGCTAGGTTTAACTGAACCTGTTAGCACATTGGCTGTAGTTTTTTTCCTTGACTAATCACAACAATTTACTAAAGATTTCAAAGTAGCATAATCAGCCTATAATCAGACATAGGATAGTTTTATCTTGATATTCCCACGGGATCGAAACTTATGCGGGTGAAAACGCGGGGCGCTGGTAGTCAATTTTTATAAGCCTGGCAAGTAGGAATGTGTCATTTTACTGTATAAAAGTGAAGGAAAACTTTTAAAGTCATCAGTGACCAAGCATGGCAATCAATACACTTTCCCTCTATGAAAAGCGGACTTTGTCCATCAGTGGGCAAAATAACACACTTACTAAGAAATAAGATAACTCACCCAGCAAAAGTCCTGACCGGCTCATACAGTATCAACAGCGTAGGTTCATAGTAACCGTGCAGAAACTGTATGTCTAGAATATTGTCTATTTTCTCGTCTAGATCTTTTAGCACTATGACGTAAGAAGCCAGGGTGGGAGCTCGGGTTATTGGTTGTGTTGGTTGCTGAAACAAAACGTTAAGAATTAGTAATTTATAGGCTTTGGCAATATTTTATTTTGTAGGCAGTTTCCGGAGCTGATCTCAAAATTTTTGTTCAAGGATGAGAACTCGTATCACTTGTTGTTCACAACATTTTCAAGTATTTTAAAATAAGTTTATTGAATTCAGATTATAATTCTTTGCCTGGCTCCAAGTACCTAAAGATATTTACCATAATACGGAAATTATTATATTACACCTCTTTTTCCTTATTGGGTCTTGATTTATTCTAAAGATTATAAATAATACACACACACATACATGCATACATATATCTAGGCATAGGCACCAATGTCTTGCATAACATTTAGAAACTTATAAAAATCTCTTCATTCATTATTTTATAGTGTTATGGTAACACTTTTATATCCCAACAATGTGGGTAATGTACTTTTGTATGTGTGTGGTCCGACTGTTGCGCCAGTCGAATAAACGAGCTTAAACGTACCGGCTGTGTCATTCGGCTACCCTTCCCCCCGCAAATATAACATATAGACTGACTATACAGACCACATACATACAGACCACATTTCTTCTGTACCTTTAACAGCAGATTCAGCAGATTCTACAGCAATATAGATTTAATTTCTGAAATAAATTATTATATTTATTGATTTATATTATTAATTCATACTCACAGATTTCTTGCTATCCAGCGGCTTAGCCTCCAAAGGATCTCCATCCTCATTTGTAATATCTTTTCTAAATGGTAACACAGCTAGTTTCTTGCCGTACAGTAACATTACTGCACATCGGCCCTCAGGGTCCACTCGGATCCATGGAATGTGGGGGTGGGTTGTCCAGCCATTCTGGAAATGTCAGTGGAATTAATAAACGGTGTGGATCAATACTTTATTCAGAATGTGCTATTTAAATTGCTGTATGTCAACATCATCTAGACTAGAAACTGAATCCAACATTGTTGGGAAAAGGGTAGGGCCTTTTCCCAACAATGTTGGATTCAGTTTCTAGTCTAATTGGATGCAGCTGATTGCTATAAGTATAATTATATAAATATTATCCTTAAATTATATTTAAATTGCTGTATGTCAATATCATCTAGACTAGAAACTGAATCCAACATTGTTGGGAAAAGGGTAGGGCCTTTTCCCAACATAGTTGGATTCAGTTTCTAGTCTAATTGGATGCGACTGGTTGCTATAAGTATAATTATCTAAATATTATCCTTAAATTATATTTAAATTGCTGTATGTCAACATCTAGACTAGAAACTGAATCCAGCATAGTTGGGAAAAGGCCTTTAGGTAGGGCCTTTTCCCAACTATGTTGGATTCAGTTTGTAGCCTAATTGGATGCAGCTGATTGTTGTAAGTATATCTAAATATTATCCTTATATTATATTTAAATTTACTTCTATCTTTCTCACAATCATAAAACGCTTTGAAGATCCGTGGCATACCTACTGTCGGGAAATTTGTTCCTTTTTTTTCAAAATGGCGGCCTCGCTTTTACGCAACCTATATAAATCGATAGCTGACATTAATGCAAACAGAAAACATACCGGGTCCGAACCCCGTAAAGCGTCACGTTTCCGAGATATTAACGTACAAAGTTGATCATGTGACAACCACCCATTTTGAAAAAGTTAAATAAATTGCACGACAGTACTTCAATCCCCTTTAATTCAATCTGCAATAGAGTTTATGAATTGTGTAAGTAAAGTGAAATGCACAATTTCCATAGTTTAGGTACCTTCATAAAATATTGCATTTAACAACAAATTACCCCAAACTAAAATCAAGCAGTATAGTAAATTGAAGTGCATGAATTAAAATCTGGCTACACTATAATTTCTGTGATATCTAACTATTCTACTGACGGTACTACAAAGTACGTATAATGAATTTTAAAATCTTACCTTCATATCATCCTCCTCAAAATAATGCATGCTCAACGTAATAAGGTCATCCGTCTGCGGATCATACTGCAGTACGGACAGCTTGGCTTCCCTGAACGATACCAGCAACAAATCTCTACCGGCACTGGGGCAGCGGACAGAGGCCAGTGACATTACATTTCCCCATAATGTGTATGATGCTAGACATTCTAGCTTCATCTTTGGCGGGATTGGCTGACCAGCTAAAACAATTCTTGAATGTAATTTTTTGTTTTACAAGTTTACATTATAGGGCTTGTGGCTAAATAATAACAGCCGCACAGGTTGATTGAAGGTAAAACTATGCTTGTCGAGGTTGATCTGAGGATGGGTAACCTTTTATTGTCATATCGACCCCCCCCTGCCTCGGAAAGCACATTAAGCTGTTGGTCCAGGTGGTCATAAAGGAAAATATCTAATCATACTATCATCCTCCACAGCTCTTTTCTTGTTCCAAACCCCCTTCTGCTGCTGTGCCAGCCTCATCCAGGTTCTACCCACGATGGTATATCTTATCACAGAGTGAATATAATAGTGGCTGGTGGTAGTGGATGTATGTGTATAAATAATAATAGTAGATTGTACCACTAGTGCATAAAAGAAGCCATTTTTTATTTTTTTTTCATAGTTTATCATTTGACTATTAAATACTGCCAAGTCATAAAAATATTTCTTTGCATTATTAAATAATAAATGACAACAATTTTACCTGGCTTGATGAAATTAACAATAGAAAACACAGAAGTGATATAAATTAAACTAAATTAAATAACATTAATCTGTGACATTTTATTATGCATGTGGCTGATGTAGTAAGCAAAATACGCGCAATTACGTGGAGTTGCGGACACCAGCCCGTGTTACCTATTACCTATGTGTGTGGCTGTTGGGCCTGATTATCTTAGTCTTAAAAACAATACTTTATGGACTAGAGCATAAAAAGCGACTAGTAGTCTACGCACAAAAAATAGACAAACTTTTAGAGCATGAGAAGTAAAAAAAGTATTATTAAGTATAGGAACTACTTTAAAATCTATGCTTAGTTGTTAAAGATAACCCAAAAGCCTGTTCATATCAAGTGTTTTGTTTGGCTATAGTTATTTTGGTAAATCAAATAAAATAAATTAACATATTTCCTGTTCAGATGATTAACCAAGCTTATGGTCAGTGAGTCGTCTTAGGTGGAACCCAGTAATTACAGGTTAGTCTGTTATTAATTTGGAATATTTTAACAGTGACCATAAATTAACCCTCTATCCAGAAGTTGATAATGATTGTTCTGGATTTATAAATAACATTTTAAACTTTGGCTTTCAAGAAAGGAAAACATAGATCGTAAGGTATTAACCATTATCAAGGTTGATTCCGATTGAAAGAAATACTTAACAAATTGCAACATCTACAAAAGATCGTTGATAAAAACTTACCGGCGTTAACCTCCTTGGTTTGGCCTTCAGGTAACAACCTGAAAACCTTGAGGATATTGGCTCCAGCGGTGATGAGGCACGTATCATCATTGTTGAAGAAAGAGCAGCTCACAGCATGCTCAATACCCGTAGCAGGATGCGTTTGCCGGCAAATCGAAAACATTTTCCAATCGCGTCGGGTTCTAGGTTATGTTTTAAAAATCACTTAAACTTGAAACTGTAGATACTTAAGCACTTCTAGTCAATTTTTTCACATATTTAATGGAATGCCCAATGCATTTTAGTGAGAATTGATAGTTTTTTTACAATTATTGTTTATTTATGAAGCCGTTGCGTCGCTTGACACTGCTTGACACTTCAACAAAATATAGAGACCACAGAACACATATACGATAGTGACAGTGAGCGTTCCGATCCGAATTTCGATTTCGTGAGACGAAGCTTGATAAATATTTTCGTTTTCTATGTGCACGAATCTATAAGTATAGGTTGTTATGATGTCTATATTAAATTGTTATAAATAAAAAACGCAATGTTTTATGTTTTGAATGTTTTTAACATAAATATTTTATTTTTAGATTAATACCGAATCCAAGTTTTTACTAGTAAGTACAGACGAGCACATAAAGCTACGCGAATCCACCAGAAACTGTCAAATTTTCGCAATCAACCTTGAACCTTACAATTTAGCATTAAAGTTGAAAATCTATTAAAGAAATTTGCCAGACTGGCTTCATCCGCTGGCGTACATTTGTTTCGAACGCTTATTGAGAAATCAGCCCACAGATAAAATAATTATTTTTCCCAAAATAAATAAGGCCGGGCTCCACTTCACCTCCTATTGCAAACTTTTTTACACAGACTACTAAGTAACTTAACATTAGCAGCTGGAATGGATACCTCGAAGATAATGAGCTCCTCAGTGACTTGCTGTGTCGCTTGATATCTCAAAGGCCTTTGACAGGGTCTGGCACGCCAGTCTGTTGGGTAAGCTTCCCGGATTCGGCATCCCTGCTGATTTTTGCAACTGGATTTCCGACTTCCTGAGTGATCGATCGATCAGAGTGGTCATAGATGGCTGCTCATCGGATCATATGGCCATTGATGCCGGTGTTCCTCAGGGGTCTGTTCTTTCTGCGACTTCATTTCTGCTGCACATCAACGACCTGCTATAGCTTGGTGCAAACAGGTAATACGCAGATGACAGTATAGTCGCAGAAAGATATCTCTCCAGTGCAAGAGCCAGTAGAGAGGAAACAGCTAGGTACTCTTAGAGAGGAATGAATTTGACAAGTACCTAGTGTTGAAATTTAGCAATCACGAAAAAAAAAAAGTTCAATACCTACTTGACCAAAATGTATGAAACAACTGACTTTTTTTTCGTGATTTCAGAGTTGGTCCCATAGTGAAAGTTGTTCAGTTCGATGGTCTAAAGCACCTCTTAAAGTTTTTAAGGTTAATTTTTTAACACTTTGTATAAACATCCCAATTGAGAACCTCCTCATTTTTAGAAGTCGGTTATAAAACAACAAAATCGAATCGGTAAATATCTTTATTCAGACCATGGTGAGCAAATTATTTCTACGATATATAAACTAAAATATTAAATCATTCATTTTGAAACAATTCCGATTGTTCATGCTATCTAAGTATCTAATTCTAACAACTACACAGAATCAGTAGTTCTTTGTACCGCAAGTTACAAATATAGGAATATAAAATTAAAAAAATTAGTTTAAAATATTAAATTATAAGTACTTATAACTTTATTTAATACTCTATTTACAAATATAATAATCATGGAAAATAAGGAACTCTAAAACTGATATTATTTGGGAATAATGCCCAAGTTATACAAAACATTTCATAACTCGTAAGTATGCGCTTGTGCTAATAGGGGTCAGCAGAGATTTAGGCGGAATAATATTGATTATGTTACTCAAATCAAGTGAGTGATAAGCAATAGCATTTATCATTCTTTTTTAACCAGATATTGGTCCCGTGACGTAAAAAGAACGCTGGCGTTTACCTGCGCACTGAGCGATTTAACGATAAAATTGGTGGTATGAAGGGAGCGCGACGTTAGTAAAGTAACTATTATGATTCTACAATAAAACAATTACACTTATATACAGGGTGGAATTTTGAAATGCCACCTGAAGGAAAGTACTCTTAATAGTGTAGATAGAAAATTTTACCCAAAGAAATCATTCCTTTATTTTTGAATAGAAAGAAAACTGCATTCAAAGATTTTCGAAAATTCGCTTGCCACACCCGGGAATCGAACCGACTAAAATCTGTAAAAATTACACCCTGTACTTTTATTGCATTGATCGTTAGGATCAATTATAAGGATGAAATCTCTCTAACAAACTTGATAAATTAAATGAAAGGAAAACCATGAAATCTGGACTTATAAATTCAATGAGTCAAGTTAAAGCTCTTTATACTCAAAGATCCATCTCTTTACTTGTGTTAATGCAGACTCCTTTCTTAGATGCGACATAACTGCGTGTATGAGGTAGTTTAAATATGGAATGAAAGTACGATCGATGCAATAAAAGTACAGGTTGTAATTTTTACAGATTTTAGTCGGTTCGATTCCCGGATGTGGCAAGCGAATTTTTGAAAATCTTTGAATGCAGTTTTCTTTCTATTCAAAAATAAAGGAATGTTTTCTTTGAGTAAAATTTTCTATCTACAGTACTTATTAAGAGTACTTTCCCTTCAGGTGGCATTACAAAATTCCATCCTGTATATGAAACAATAGCCGAGTACTTTAGGACACGACTGTACCCGTGCGCAGACACACCCCCTCCACTGTCGCTCAGCGTTCTTTTTACGTGACGACAGCTGTAACTAAATCTATTAGGGGCCATTCAAACACAAGCAAACTTTTAGTAATGTTAATTAAATGCCGATTTAATATTTAAGTATTCAAGCAAATGATTAAGATCGTATTTAAATATTATAGGTATTGTTCATATTTAAGTACTTAAACTGAGTTTTTTTTTTTCTTAATATTGTTGATGTAATCATCATCCCAGACCGTCCCCCGTGTCACCAAAAATAAGCAAAGCAAAGAGCCCCCCACCCCTCGTTGTAATACTTAAATGACCCCTTATTGAAAGTCAACTACACGCCTACTATAACAGACTTTGACAGAGCCTTATTTCGTAGTGGTAAGGGCGATTTGTGTCCAACTGAATATTTCACTCGAGTTGATGAGCTTAAGAGTTTTGATGTGAAACATCTATAGCCGCACGTAAAACCGATTTCTGGCGTGGCGACGCGTCGCCACGCTATATGATGGTATATAAATGTCGATGTTTCACATCTGCCAGGCGTCCCGTGACGGCTCACAATTTTTTTGAAGCAGAAAATAAAATTATTCGAGTAGCCTGAGATGCATCTCTGCTTTACCCCGTTAAAAACAACCACTATGACTAATTTTAATAAATAAGGCGTACGCATCCCTGCGGGGTAACTGCGTAACACACTAACAGTAGCAATGGCTTTCATTTTGACAGTTCAACCACATTCATTGCGTTATTTACGTTGTTGAGCAGACAAATTTTTCGAACATATGAAGCAATGGATTAGCAATATCCTTCAAAATTATTCAGATCGTGATTGATAATGTGTCACGTAATTAGGGTGTAGGGGTAACAATATTGTTTGTAACAAGTCTTTATCTGCAAAACGCATTAACAGACTTGCTAGAAAAGGAGTCTCAGTATCTTCCTATTTTTTTAAGCTCAATATCTGAAGCACTTTTTACGGCGCCTACAGTCGTGCTTTTAGCTGCCAACGTTTTCTACGTTGGCAGCTCTCCTGCCAGTTTTCACTAGGTACTCCTATACGACACCTAAACGCAATGTTGGATTTTCAACTTTCGCGCTGAACCGAGCGTTGAAAATGGAACGGCACGCTTTTATTTAGGTGTCACCTAGTGTTAGTGAACACAGGTATCAGACATCGGACGCCTTTGAAACGGCTCTTCTTTTAGTCGAATCACAAAGCCGAATTCTCAAACGTAATTGCCCATCAACCAATAAAAGTGCCCATCTTGTCTCATGCTGTCTCTATAACTTGAAGGTGTGTAGGTATTGTTCCTTGTAACGACAGACAGACATTAATTGTCGTTTGAGAATTCTGGGGAAAGTTGCTTACTATTTATAAGCGCACTTAGGATTAACGCGAAAGCGTCAGGGAAGCCCGCGAAATTCATTTTTTTTACGTTTTTTGCAATTTGCTTGTTATTATCAGGTTGTGTTGATCTAAATATGATTCGCGACCGGAACAAATATTTCTTTATAGAATTATAATCATAATAATCATCAATATAACTCTCTAAGTTCATATTACCCTATTGAATGACTCTTGACTATTACTCATGCTCACACAAATGTCTCGCTGACGGTAGCGTGTGTGTTGGATCATTTAGCTCCCTTCAAAATGGTTGAGCTGAATGGTGCTGATCTATGCGTCATGTTCGTGAACGGGCGCCGTCAGTTGGGGCTGGTCATCACTTAGCTGCCTCGGCTAATTTTTAATTATTTTATTTTTTAACCGACTTCAAAAAAAGGAGGAGGTTCTCAATTCGGTTGTATTTTTTTTTTTTTTAAATGTTTGTTACCTCAGTGCGCCGTCATTTATAAACCGATTTGGAAAATTCTTCTTTTAATTGAAAGTATATACTTTCAGATTGGTCCCATTGTCATCAGGTCAGGATCTGATGATGGGATCTTGGAGAAATCGAAGGAACTCTTCAAATATTATAGGCACACCTATAGCGATTTGGGTATTTTTTATAGTAACTCGTGCATTTGCTCTCGGAAAACACCATTTGGTGAAGTGGAACTGATGATGAAGGCCACAGATGCCCACCGGAACTACTCAATTATAAGTATTTCACGGGTTGCGATTTCGATTACTTTAATATGGTTTCTAAGCAATTTATGCTCATCACAATGCGAATGGTGAAATGGAGCTGATGGTGTTCACCATCAGCTCCATTTCACCATTCGCAGGAGAACTCCTGAACAATTAACGTCCCTGCATCGGGAAAAACAATATTTTGTAAAAGGCGATGAGCAAGTTGACACTAGGCTATTGTAACATAGATAAATTACAAGCAGACCCACTAAAAAGCGAGAAATAAAAACTTTTTAACAAAAAAAAAACCGACTTCCAAAAAAAAAACACTACAAAGTGAAAAATAACTTTAATTTCGGAAGTCGGTGGCAAAAAACTAAAATACAGATCCAAAGACACCGACTTCCGAAATTAAAGTTATTTTTCACTTTGTAGTGTTTTTTTTTTGGAAGTCGGTTTTTTTTTGTTAAAAAGTTTTTATGGATTGTTGTTTTGTTACTATTTGCTGTACTCTGGACGCTTTTAACGCGTACCTACGTCTTCTTATTTTTACATCGTTCTCACATATAATTATAAATTCAACATTAATGATGTAACTAATATTTTTGTGAAAATATTATTTAAAAGAGTGTCCATGGAGTTTCTTGCCCGTTCTTCTCCATAGTAGGTACCTACGCTTGGGAATGGGCAACTAGCCAACTAGCTTCATATTTTCTCACTGACTGACTTCTTGACAATTCAAAAGTGCCTGTAAATGGTTTAATTGAAATAAATGCTTTGAGTTTGAGTTTATTTCATAAAATCATGACATTTGAGGCCAATTCTAACTCAAGGAGTTGTATTGCTGATTCTAATTCTGTAAAATCATATCTGTTACGGTCGCGAATCATATTTTAATCAACATAGAAACAACCTGACACTGACCTGCTAATTGCAAAATACGTAAGTAATTTGAATTTCACGGGCTACGTTAGCGCATCCCCTTATAAAACTACGTATAAGGTAATAATAAAAATAATTGGAAAACGAGGCAAACTAAAATATATAATTAAGTAAATAAATATATACAAAAACTAATGTTGAGCAGCATCTCTGCATAATTTGGAACCATACACCGAATCAAAAATTTAAATCAACAAAAATTGACAAAAGAATAGTGACAATTCCATGAGAACATGTTAATACATTACAATTAAATAACGGAGAGCAGTGCAATACATACTAGATTTATATTTATAAATTACAAGACATTGAAGGCATCTTAATTATTAATTGAATCATTATTTAATGCATCTATTTAATAAAATACTATTGTTTACACAGACATTGAAAATTGCAGAATCTTTTTTACGTAAAAACACAAATTTGTCCAGCTATTTCTATTCACAACATAGATAAACACTGTAGTATAGTTCATTAAGTTCAAATCATTCACAGACCATTTGTCAATCACCCCATACCTTAAATATGCAAAAACTATAAAATCGTCCAGATAAATCAGTCTTCAACCTTTAATTTGCCACAAAATATGGTAGGTCAACCCACTCCTAAGAACGCTGGACGAGAAAGTCACGCCAAAATATTTACGAAATATGTGAAATGGAACAATCTCGGCCAATACGGAATAAGTTGCAACAGTAGCTGCGTCATCTGTATTTGCACATCAAGCTACCCGAAACTGTCAAATTTTCAAAATCAACTTTGAACCATGTGCTTTAGCGATAAAGTTGAAAATCTATTAAAGAAATTTGACAGATTTTAGTAGCTTGATGAGCTGACGTCTGTACATAATAAGCATCTCATAGTGCGATTTTATAAAGCAGGTTTTTCTATACCAATTTTGTGGCCATGCTTTGTTCCCTCAATTCCCACTCCATTCAGCCGATCTACACATATCAGCAACCAACTCATCAAATTCCAGAACAGAGTTCTCATACAACACAAGGTCCTTTGACAAATCCTCACTGGCCAGTTCCATCTCTCTCATCGATTCGGGACTCCTCGACTTTGATCGGACAAGATCGTCGGCCAATTTCAAATGCGGAGCGTTGAAGAAGTCCTTGTAAAACTCTGCGAGTTCTGTTATAGGATGGTGGTCTGCGAAAGGAAAATTTAGTAGTTTTAATGGCGGTTCATTCTCATTTCGGAACCCTGTGAATTTTTTCGGTGGCATCTCCAATGAGGTCGGACTTTTGGACAATGATGTGATGTCCAACTCTTGAGTACTTTTGAGCTCTAAAGGACTTGTTCTTAGTGGAGTTTTAAGCCGCTTTCTACATTTAGGGATAGGTATCTTAGTAAAGAAGTCGTCGAATGCTTGCTTTATGACGTTTTCGTCGACAAATGCAGCTAATCGTAAGGGTCTGTTCAAGTCAACAGGACCAAAAGGTTTAGGTTCCTTTTTCTGGTCTTTCTTCTTCTTTGACTCGAATATCACGTGTTTTGGACTCAGTTCAAAATGGTCACTCTTTAGTAACAGTAATTTGTTTTTCTCCGTTCTATTCGGGGATATGGAAAAGTTAGTTCTATATGAAACTGAGAAGCATATAGCTCCTAAAGGAGTCTTTAACATGCCAGCTTGGATTTTTTTAACAGATTCGCCTAATGTTTTCATTTTCGGTTCTCCACTGTAGACTCGGTAGAATATGGTGAAAGATTCTGTCCTCTGCTTCCTTGAGAGGTGATAGGCGGGAGTTATTCTCGTTACTGTGATTAAAGACTTCAGTAAGATCCCCATTCGGAAGTATACTGTGTTCATTGCTTTCAACGAAGTATCGAACTGAGTCTCATCTAGTTCTAAGGTCCATAATTCGAGTACCATTTCGTCTCCATCCTCAGTTTGTACCGAAATTTCGACGTGAAGTTGAGATCTGATCGTTTCAAGGACTCTGTCAGAAGGGAGAGCACTCTTAGTTGCTTGGTTGACTTCGGGAGTATCAGGTATTTGAAGGTTAAACCAATCAGTATCAGACGATTGTGGTTTACTATTCGGTTCTATTTTAACCCCTTTCCTGGATTCTACTATAACTTGGACGCCTTTATACGCTAAGAATTTGGTGAACTTTGTGAATTCGTTTTTGTCGCTTATGTTTGAGAAAGCTGCGTCCGGCGCCATTGTTGCAAGAGTTTATTCTTCGTCAGCGATGCAGTTTTCCACGAGATTCCTCAAGTTCGGATTCTCCATAGCGGCTGCAATCCTCTCTTTATCGTTGATTTGTTTGTTGACTGTAACAAGAGAAATGGAGCAATTAATAATCAAAATGCAAACAACGGGTACCGATAAGGTGTCCCAACAATACAAAGGGTCTTATCGATGACGTCAGCATATACCACTGACTTTATAAGGAAAATAAAGCGGATTATGGTCGATTCCTTTATTAAGTACTAAATGTATTCAACGTAATTTAGTATTGAAGACGGGCGTCGTCACCGAGGCAGGCCTGAGAAACGCTGGGGTGACGATTTGGACTCGTTTCTAACCGATTGGACGGAGATGGCACAGCACAAAGATCAGTGGAAAAATAAGGGAACATCTTTGCCCAGTGCATCTGGTTAGACTGGAAGCCGACCCCAACATAGTTGGGAAAAGGCTAGGCAGACGATGATCTTTGCCCAGCAGTGAAACACCAGTGGATAATTTAAAAAAAATTGTATTGACAAATAAATTTTATAACAATGAGTTTACTCTTTCTACACGACAGAAAAGAAAACTACTATTAAATTAAGTTTTCGAGTTGAGCTGCACGATTACTGACAAATGTGTGCACTAATTAGACAGGTCCACTCAATCTAAGTATGTGGTTCTTTCCTCAAACAAAAAACCATTTCAAACATCAATCTACATGGTCTTCACATGATCTGACCAAGATTATGACTTTCAAAGAGTGTGACCTTTGAGTTTTTTTCGGCCTTTCTTCACAGAGTAGTCAGATAGGAAACGCCGACCTCATCTAGCTTTTAAAATATGATTGACGTGTAAAAGTGTTTGTACAAAACTACTTACAGAAATAGAATAATAATATTTACCATTATCGCTCGGTGAAGCGTTTGAATACTCCACGGCGTAATAAAACAGCAAGTCGTAAGCCCTAACGCTACGCTTGCGTGACCGTCAGTTTACAAATCCAACGAGGCTGAAAGACGTCTAGACCGGTATCAAACCAGTCCTACTCTAGGACTGGTTTGATACTCTGGACAAGTAAGTCTAAGATAAAACTGATCCTTCAAATGAAAACAAACTTCTTGTGAACGGTTTTTCGTCTCAGATAGAGATGCTAGTCATCCTATGTAATTACTGATGACTTGCTGAAATTGACACGAGGGTAAAACTATTATTAAGTACCAAAATAAATGTACGGACACATCTGCCCTGGGCCCGAAATATTTGAAAGTCACAAATGATTAGCGACTGATCGTTTTGTTTTTAATTTCTAATTTGTTAAAACATCCAAAGATGGCTTGCATTCTAAGTTCCCCATCCCCACAGACTATGGTCCACCTTCCACCCTGCACCGCATGCCCTCAAGGCCCTGTCACTTGTGCACTTGATGATCGTATAACTGCGTCTGTGAGCGGAGATCGCGCAGCTGAATTTTGGGTCAAAAATGTTTGATCTTTTTGACATCGATACGCTAAGAAGATTCTAAGTTCTTTCGTGGCAAAAAATTAGACACCCCACCGCAATGGCGACTGCAACTGGCGCCTATGGATATCTGCAATACCACCGGGGTAATTGCGTACCACAATAAAAGTAGCAATGGCTTTAATTTTGACAGTTCAACAACATTCATTGCGTTATTTACGTTGTTGAGCAGACAAATATTTCGAACATATGAAGCAATGGATTAGCAATATCCATCAAAATGATTCAGATTGTGATTGATAGTGTGTTACAAACTTAAGGTGCAGGCCGTGCAGGTGAACCTTCTTAAAGACAATGCCGAAAAGTGTCGTGTCTGTAATTAGAACGGCATCCATACCTTACAAACAGGAAAACGGTAACGCGTTTGGCGGCGGATACAGGTATGGTAAGATTGGTAAGTAACCTTGCACACATAAGTAGAAAAGTTGTAAACAGCATACAATTTGGCATTGAACGGATATTATTCTAAGACTAGCTGTGCTCGCGACTTCGTTCGCGTGGTATGTCGGGTATCAAAAATGTGTCGCATAGATGGTGTAGGTACCACTTCTTCTTTTTTCTAAAATAAAAGTACTTTTTACTCCTTATAACATCACTACCAGTGAAAGTTCCGTCAAAATCGGTCCAGCTGTTTCGGAGATTAGCCGGAACAAACAAACATGTTAAAAGTGTTTTTTGTTATAGGTACCTATATAATTTCAAATGCATTTAGTAAAAAGCTGTTATTTTGATATTACAAACAAACACTTCAATTTTATTGTATCTAATATATTTTATAAATAGGGAAGGCTAAAGGTGAAGTACAGACGCCAGCACATCAGCACATCAACCTACCCCTAACTGTCAAATTTTCACAATCAACATTGAACTTTATAGCTTTAGCGATAAAGTTGAAAATCTATTACAGAAATCTGACAGATTGTAGTAGGTTGATGTGCTGGCGTCTGTACATGTTCGGTAGCAAACATATACGCTGTAAGTATCTATTATAGACTTAATTATCAGACCTAAGCAACAAGAACATCAAGAAATTCTCGAATTATGCACATAAACAAGTCCTTATCGAGATAGCTGGTTATCAGGCATGCAGTACATACAGTACAGTATAAACACAATAATATTATCGTTATAATCACTTGTTTGAATTGGTCCGAAGAAGCGAGCTTGCTTGAATATAAAGCCTTGGGTTTCATGGTTTCAGCTGAACCACGACTGAACAAAGAGATTATGACGCTCATCACCACCTCCTTCATTACTGACTAATAATTTGTTTTTCTGTAAAGTGTGGGAGGAATTCGGAAAAGAATGGCTCTACTGGTAATAACCAGCTCAAAATGGATTTATAGTGCGAAAGATGGAAGAGAGTAAACGATGAGATGACCGTTGATGCAGATAGTGCCATCCACGAACACGCGCCCCACTCTTCTTCCTAATCGGTTACAGTTCAAGTGTGCAAAATTCCGCTAGTGTTTTGGTTTTGTCAATACACACTGATTACTTATTAGTGGATAATTAGTGTGTATCGCTAAGAGGGATCTTTTGAAGACAACTTTGGGATGGATTAAAAAGGGGAAGGAGAGACAATACTGTAGGTAGTCTGTGGTGTATCATTTACATAATACAATTAATACAAACATAATGCATATTATACCTATAAATATCTCGGCATTTATCGTTTCTTGATGAACCTTGTTTTGCTAGATAGTGAAGATATTACAGCACCGCTCTATAAATATTTGTACAGTGGCAGCGATATCTACAAACTGGCACTTAGATAATTTCAATAACAAGTTATTTTGCTTTCGAAAACAATCTGTTGGCCTTTTGTCTTTATAGATGTTTTTCCCCGAAGTATTCTTTAATATCCACCTCACTTGGCTGACTCTGCAAGCTATGCCGGGTAACTCCAGTTAATTTTAAGATCTGATGGACTGTGACTGAACCAGTCACTGGTCAAATCCTGCGAAGTAATTGCGTAACAGTAGGAATTGCTTTCATTTTGGCAGTTCAGCAACATTCATTGCGTTATTTACGTTGTTGAGTTGACATTCGAACTATGAAGCAATGGATTTGCAATACCTACCCTTCAATCAAACTGATTCAGATTCTAATTGATAGTGTTACGCAATTAGGGTGCTGTATAACTGGAATTGGACTATGACAAGAAAAACCGGAGAACAAGGTGTTGTAGCAAAAATTTGGATAGACCAAGTCCAGCAGTAGACTTCGATGAATTGAATGAAATTATATCAATGTGAGAGACACTTGTCTTTAATTGGTCTCAGAGAGTAATAGGTAGTTGGTAAATAAATCAATTGGTCTTAAATCAGTGGTAACACTTTGACTTTGAACTCGCCTAGACGAACTACGACGTTTCAATAGAGTCTAGTCCCACACGACGAGATCCGCAGCCTTCGGAAAACGAGTTATGGCACTCAAATGAAGCTTGGCAGGTCACCTCGCAAGGCGCAGTGATGACAAGTGTAGTAGGGGAGTGACCGAGTGGTGTCCAAGGGCTGGGAAACGAAGTGTCGGTCTTTCGGCGGCGACATGGGGGTAAGACATTGTTAGAACCTGGATGCTGGCACAGGAGCGGGGGGATTGGCACATAAAAAGAGAGGCTTATGCTCAGAAGTGGGTGAAGTCGGGCTGTGGATGATGATGAAGAGACCAGCACCTTCAATGCGTAACACATGATCAATCTCAATCTGAATCATTTTGAATGATATTGCTAATCCATACTCAAACTCAAAGCATTTATTTCAATTAAACCATTTACAGGAACTTTTGAATTGTCAAGAAGTCGGTCAGTCAAAAAAAAACGAAGCTAGTTGCCCATTCCAAAGCGTAGGTACCTATGGAGAAGAACGGGCAAGAAACTCCATGGACACTCTTTTCAATTATATTTTTACAAACATATTAGTTACATCATTAATGTTGAATTTATAATAATAAGTGAGAATACGGATGTGCCGTTGCCGGCAATATTGCCCGAAGTGGGAATATTGGTGGCAATATTGCCAGCAATATTGCCGGGAGTGGAAATATTTGGGAATATTGCTTAATTATAAGTCAAATTAAGTACGGAAACTATGTACAACACTTAAAATTAGTATTTAAAGGCCATAATCTACATTATATACAATAAACTATTGTTTTGGGTAAAATTGCCAATAATGCCAGCATTTTTGGCAATATTCCCGGTATTTTACCGGCAATACTGCCCATGTTGCCGCACACGATAGTGAATATAAGAAATAACACATAAATATTAAGATAAGAATTGACGATCGTTGTGTATTGAATAAAATACATAAATTCGAATCATTTCTTTTAATTTTGTACTCGTTTTTCATGTAAAATCACATAAAAAAACAACGAGTATAAATATATAATATGGAAATAACAAATGTAAATCTTAACAAATCGCTATCAAAACTACAAATAATCCACAAAAAATAACATTATTTTAATATTTCAATGCACTTATTTCGGTAATCCTTACATAATCAGTAATCACCGTTTAGAGTAACAGCTTAGTAGTCCACCAAGATAATGGTGAAATATCTCCAACCGAAGATGACACCCAAATAAAATCTCTTCCATAAACGTTTGTTCTTGATTTATAATGTGCCAATTCTTCTACACAAATATAACTAAAAGATGATAACACCTGCAGTAATAATAAAGTATATTGGTATTATTTGACAGGCAACATTGGCAATATTGGTATTTTACCGGCAGTGGCAACATTGGGAATATTGCCAGCAGTGGCAATATTGCCACCGGGCACATCACTAAGTGAGAACGATGTAAAAAAAAAAATGCTTCATAATTATGTTCGAAAAATTTGTCTGCTTAAAACGTAAATACCGCAATGAATGTTGTTGAACTGTTAAAATGAATCCCATTGCTACTGATTGGTTGCTAATATTGGTTTCGTTACCTCTGCCGCGCGGCCTACTGTGTCTACGCCACACATGTATTGGGTTTTTGTTTAATAATATTATTCCAACAACTAGCAAGTACCTATTACACTCCGTTTCTTACAACAAGTGTAATATCTAGAACAAAGTTGTTTATTATAATTTTTGAGAACACGTACTTTTCCATTTTGCTGCTTGTGCAGACTAAACAATCAATATTATGACGAAATAATATTGTATTGCGTCCACATTGCACTGTTTACTAGTAACTTAACCATTAATACATTATGTTTATCGATCGGCAAACGTAGTGTTGGACGCCCACTGGCTAGAATCTACATGGATCGATGACCTAAAAAAGGCTGGGACTAGGGTTACCATCATCATCTGCCTAGCCTTTTCCCAACTATGATGGGGTCGGCTTCCAGTCTAACCGGATGCAGCTGAATACCAGTATTTTACATGGAGCGACTGCCTATCTGACCTCCGGAACCCAGTTACTGGGTAATACGATACCCCTTGGTATGACTGGTAATGCATATAACATCGTAAATAAGAATAATTACATAATGTATTATAACTAAAACCTTCCTGAAAGTATGTAGATCACATTAGTGAAAGAATTATCAAAATTGGTTCATTAGTTTTTGAGAAAATCACGGAAATACAAACATACATGCATACATACGGGTCGAATACAGAACTGAACCTCCTTTTTTAAAGTCGGTTAAAAAGTCCAGGTTTCCTCAAAATGTTTTCCTTCACCGAAGCTAGCGATGTCCAAACTAGAAAAAAATGCAATTATCGTGATAGCCCAGCGTTGTGGCGTAGTAACTATTCAGTAATCTGTGGTTGTGGGTTCAAATGTGACATTTTAAATTTTCATTCGTTTATTATAATTTTTTTATAAAAGTTCGAACGTGGGTCCAAAATGCCGGACATGTCCGGACAAAGCCGGACGGATGATAGCCCCGGGCCGGACTGACTGGTGTAAGGAAAGCGGAAAACCTGGTTTCGTTATTTTGTGACTCAACTTGGCAGTGGCAGTGGGCATACCCAGCAGTGCCTGCAATGGCTGCAATGGACTCGAGTTGATTGATTGATTTGCTTAAAATTGTGTTAATGAACGAATATCTCTGAAACGATTCGTTCTTGAAAACGGAGTCCTCATAGATGGGAAAGTTCAACTCCCGAAATAACGATTTCTCCGCACGAAAATACGAGGCTTTGTGTAAATTCGAAACTATTCGGGTAATCTCGTAAATATTATGCATGCGTAAGCCCATGTACGCACGGGCACTTTTTAACGCGACATTTATTACCGCGCTGGATTTTCGACGCTTGGCCGAACGCCGAGAGTTGAATTCTCAACCCGAGATGAAAATCCAGTACCAATTCCACGTAAGCACGGGTGCTTTTTTATCGCGGTGATTTTTTTCGCGCACTCGATTTGCAGCGCTCTGCTAACAGCCGAAAGTTGAAAATCCAGTGCTCAAAAAAAAAAACCTCGCGTTAAAAAAGGTCCCGTGGATACGTGTGCTTACATATTATATATTAATCATATAACGACAGCACCTAATATGACATTTCCTCTATTAATTATAATAATTGTTGCCCAGACAAAACTCCATTAAAAGAGAGTTGTATAACTTTTGTTGCATATAAACAGTTAGTAACTGATAATAAAGTTCAATAGAGTCATGTGAATGTAATATTATCATTATCCAGTTCAAGAAACATAATATTTACCCTAGCTAAGCAATCACCAGATAAGTTGTTATTCACTTTATAAATTAGCATTGCATTGTGAAGAATATGCAGATAAATGCTAAATTAAGTCCATTGACCGATTTGTCTTACATTAATTACTTAATTTAGAATAATTACACCTTACCCCCAGTTTTTATGTCAGTATCCGTTTTTTTTTTGCTGGCCCGCTGTGACCTTCATCAAAAAGGTAGTAGAATAGTCATTTCTCTGCATATAAGGATTGCAAGACTGGTTTTTGTAGCAATGCTTAGAGGAGGCCTATGTCTAGCAACAAAATTATTTCAGCAAAGTGATATAAATCACAGACTGCATGGCACAAACTTCTTTTTAAGCCCATCCCTAATAGTGAGGAGATTATTCTCCAACATGACCAGAGATCGCACAAGACAGGGAGGTTTGGAAGGAAAAAGGGACCCTTGGCCCAGTAGTGGGGCACAATAACTGGCTAACAAAAAAAAATATATAATAGTGGCAAAAATAAACTACAAAGAATCCAGTGAATTAAGACTTAAAGACTCAATAGTAACTCTTGAATAAACTAAACATTTCTAGATAACACCAACTACTGATATTGGGGACACAAAAAGCATTGTTAACATAACTTGAATGGCGACTGACTCATCATTTCAATGTTTGTGCTCTTTCGGAACTTGAATGAACAGACGGATGGGAAAATTCCATTATTATCTATTCACACTCAAGTGGCATAGACTTGATTAGTTATGTAACCAAAACATGTTTTTTACAAGATTTTATTTAGTCTACATGTTAGTATGTTTAGATTATTTTTCTGTAGCATATTTTAGATGACTTCCTCCTATTAGCTTATCAAGTTGAAAGTTACATGTTTCCTTACAATTGTAATGCATTTTTTCAGTAGAGGATTTCTGTTGCTACAGCCAGGGTGTGGTCAGCAGTAAATTATTGTGATAGTTCATCATTAGCCTAGCCTTTTTCCAAACTATGTTGGGATAGGCTTCCAGTGTCATTTACAGAGTAAATAGAGCAAAGAAAGTGGAATTAATAAATGCTGTCCATCAATGCTTAATTGAAAATATGCTATTAACTGCTGTGTATGTCTAGTCTAAATCATCATCATCATCATCAGCATAGCCTTTTCACCAATTAAGTTGGGGTTGGCTTCCAGTCTAACCGGATGCAGCAGAATACAAGTTTTTTACATGAAGCTACTGCCTATCTGACCTCCTCAACGCAGTTACTGAATAACACAATACCCCTTGGTAAAACTGATATTGTTATGATAATTATTGTATTCAATTGTTAAATGCACAATGATATTTTTCTTATGCACTTAATATGTTGATAAATAGCATTACTATTGAACCATTACATGAGTCAGATTGGCGATTGGCAATTGACCCAGATTTTACTGAATTTATTTTTTCCAGGAAATCTGAGAAAAGGTGACCTTTTAAAAGGCCCGTCATAATATAGGGGTTGTATGTAGTTTTTGGGTCTTTTAAAACACCCGTCACAGTATCTGGGTTAATCAGCCAAATAAAAGGACGAGATGAAAAAAAAAGGGAAAGTAAATCTAGGAATTTGTAGAATTCAATATTAGAATAGGTATTTTTAAATATTTATTTAAAAATAGATGAGTTTCCCTCTAAATCAATACTGTCAGTGACCTACTGAATATCATTACCTATATTGGTACCTAGTTTGTTTGTAAATTCTAAATGCAAATGCATGTTTATTTTAAAACTACTTGTTACAACATTTCATTACATTCTTAGGTATTTTTGATCAAAATAATGTGCAACATTTTTTTTTTATTTTAACACCAATCATTTAAAAATGTATGCTTTCTTTATTACAATAATTACACAACAAAACAACACCGTTAAATAGATAGAAAGTGTAGGAACATTATTTAATAGAACTGTGGATAATTTTATCTCAAGATCACTCTTAATTTAATGTAGTCATGTCAGTTGATGAACAAAAATAAATATTATACAAACAAGGTCATACAAAAAGAAAACATGATGCAGTAACTTAATAGGGCAAGTATTTAAACAAAATATTCTACAATAGTACATTATTGTACTGAGAAAACAAGATAGGATATTAATTTATAAAAACTTTTTTTTAAATCTTCGTTTGACAACAATGGGTAACACAAAGTGTCGTATTTGTGACGTAGACTTGAATGAATTTTGACTAGTATTATGTAAATATTGGTTGAAGTTATCATGTAATGGATCCAATAATTTATTTGTTCGGAAAACATGGTAAATCATTCGTATATTCATTCTATTGTTAGGTTTTTAATGTGGGAAGATTATGTGGATCTACTTACTTTCATCTTCGGTGGTATGTGCGCCTTTCTTGATATAAATATCCAATTTAACTGGGTGGTGTATCGATCGCTGTATCTTGATCCGTATGCACAGTCCAATAAGCGTCGCCAGCGAACAATGAGGCACTGTAGGATTATACTCCACTCTTAACACGGGAATATTATCAGCTGTAGGCTCCTTCACAAAAATTCCCTCCTCGTAAATCACCTTCAAATCCTCGAGCGTACTCGGCTTTTCCGGATCCCGTATCGTCCGCAAAAAGTCTAGAACACCACAACACACGTTAAAGCCACAAACAACCAACCCAGCAAGTCCAAAACAACACGAAAACTGATCAAAACAAACCGTAAATCGTCTCTTTCAGGTCGTTCTCATCTCTATACCCTAACTCCTGTAGTGTCGCACTTTTGTCCATATAAGCTGGCTTCGCGAGCTCGACTGGTGGTTTTTGTGAGTTATTCAAAGAGAGTTTGGAGAAGAACGATATCATATCGTTGGTGGTAATAAATTGTGTTCCTACTGATTTCTCCAGTCACAAGGCGGACATGTTTGTTTTGTTGGAGCTTGTTATTTTCCCGTAGTTTGTCTATGGAGATACAGGTGCGTTCGTAACTTCGTACAATCGCGATTACAAAAAAGTCATGTCCCTGGCAAAAATTTTACACAATATTTTTGTGCAAATATATGGAAAGTGGGAGGAGAAATATTGTATAAAAAAGGGGTACTTACCTATTAAAAGTTTTCCATAGTAGATCCGTCAATATTTTCTCAAATACCTCTTCATTCATCCTCACTTCCTCAGATAAATAAAGGTGTAGGTCGTGTCAGGCTCATTCACAAAGAGTAAAGTGCTCATTCATTTCACATTGGTTACGATGAGGAGTCGGTAGATTCTTCAACCAATTCCTAACCAACACTCTTTGCTTCTTCTTTTTATTAAAATTCTCCATCAACGCTGCACACAATACAAATATGAAACAAAAGCTTGTAAAAAGGGTCTCGCTCGACCACTTTATTACTCAAATCTTGTAATTTTCAAAATATTATCTTATAATATTATCAAATCTTGTCATTTTCAAAATATTATCTGTACACTCATTCCTTATGGCCAGAACATTTGAGGCAATTTCGTCCGAATTTTTTAAAATTAAATTTTTGTAATAAATACAGCAGGGTGGCAATGCAGACATTGATGCGCAACTGAAATCACGAATTCAGCACATGGTTATGCGTAGATATTTTTCGTCGGTAATAAAAAAAAAAATTAGTGTGCTTATGACCACACGACTGAAGTGAAACTTCAGTATTGCGTATTTGGCTATGAGAGGAAGAGAGAAAGAAAATGTACGCGCGCACTGCTGTCTCTTGCTTATATCCCCCACTCAACTCCCGTTCGCCTCGCCCGATCACACTTTTCGTAACGCTTACGTCACGCGTTCGCCAGCTTACTCCCCAAGTCAAACGTGCGTAAAGAAGTTTCACTTCAAAAAATCTGCTGTTTCATAGAAAAGTGTACCTACGCGGTCAAGATAGTATGGAACGGCAATTTTATTTTAGTAACCGACTTTACACTTCATCCCCTGCGTTGAAGGTTCAGAATCATGAACTGAATCCAAGGTAAAAGGTTGCGCGTTGATGTCCCTGCCACCCTGTATGATAACTTTGCTTAGAAGTTTTATTTATTGCACAGTAAATATAGCTCCTGAAGCTTTACACATTCGACTTTCTACCGTTCTTATGACTTACAACGCCGTTTTTATTAGTAGGCACATACTTAGATAAGTGATATTATTAGGGACATACAAACAACACTTATTATTTGGCGATCCACGCCGCAGTGTACAGCGATTTGAAGTGGGGCAATAACTTCCCAGTCGGGACCCGGTGGCAATCCATGTGGGGGCGACTGCGAATATTCGGTGCCTTTCGTCCATGATTGATTATAATAAATGCGTTGCAATGTGCGTACAAAAACAGTGCATTTTATCAAACTGGTGCTTTTATCAGAAGTTCCAGAACCCTTCTTTTATTAGCCGCAGTCGGTTAAATCGTGAACGTTTTTCATATATAAAATTGACTAGCTTCTGCCCGCGGCTTCGCCCGCGTGGATGTCGGAAATTATCCCAAGAGACAGTACCGATGAAGTAGCCTTCCCTAGAATGCTACCTATCTCCTTGCCAAATTTTACCGAAATCCGCTCAGTGTTTAGGTGCGAAAAGGTAACATACAGAAAGAGGTACTTTCGATATGGCTCACTATTTTGGGCTTCCACATAAAAGGTATATTCTGTCGCGTACATTTATTTAGAACTGTTTAAGACGAACAGTCCCACGATACATTATACTCGTGTAACAACAGCGCGTCTGCGAGATTCAGTCGTTGTAAAGGCTTCAGTGGCTCTTTGGGACGCCATGTAAGTCGCCTGCTGCTGACGTTGAGCTTGGGACTGTACTGTGGTGCTTCTGTAGCCCGTTGAGACACCAGATACTCAGCATGCTATTGATGCCGATCTTGGGATTGTTCTGGTGTTTCTGTAGCCCGTTGAGACACCAGATACTCAGCATGCTGTTGATACCGATCTTGGGACTGTTTTGGTGTTTCAGTAGCCCGTTGAGACACCAGATACTCAGCATGTTGTTGATGCCGATCTTGGGACTGTTCTGGTATTTCAGCAGCTTTTTGAGACACCAGATACTCAGCATGCTATTGATGCCAATCTTGGGACTGTTCCGGTGTTTCTGCTGCCCGTTAAGACACCAGATACTCAGCATGCCGTTGAAATCGAGGTTGAGACTGTTCTGGAGTTTCAGCAGCTCGTTGAGATGCCAGATACTCAACGTGTTGTTGAAGCCGATCTTGGTACTGGTCTGGTGTCTTAGTAGCTCTGTGTGCCTGCTCATTCACCACCTGCTCAAACCTTCGCAGCTCAGTTTGTTGAGACATCTCGGTAAGTCTAGCTATTTTCATAGCTCGAGCTTGATTAGAGCTTTGTGAAATATTAGACTTACGCTTTCGATTCATTATTGTAAATCACAAAATCGGTAGTAATTTTCAAACTAACTAAAACAATTCCAATAGCTAATTAAGAGGAAAACGAATCTCTCTTCTTATTTATTTATTTATTTAATACTTTAAGCACAAATGTACAGAGGCGGACTTTATGCCATAGGCATTTTCTACCAGTCTACCTTTGGGTGATGCAGAGACAAACAGTGGTAGGTGCAATCCTTAACATTGAGGAATAAATATTTTAAATATAAAGATACGCATCGCATTCTTACTACTTACAACACAACCTAAACCTAAAACTAACAAAAAAAAAAAAAAACAATTGTAATAATCGAAGTAATTAAAACAATCACGAATCTATTTAGGTACTTAATACTTTTACAAATACAACCTATACCTAACCCGTGACCTAAGTAACTAAAAATACAATCCTGTAATTAAGGCTGGTTTTATAGTCACGCCGCTAGACGCGCCTCTGGGCAGCGTGCGCTTGAACCACGGTGCACTGTATTACTGAACGGCGCTGCTCATTGCTCAAGCGCGCGACTTTGAAACGCAACTACTACCCCATACATATCCGAACGCGCGCGCTGCCCAGCAGCGCGTCTAGCGGCGTGACTATAAAACCAGCCTAAACAAACAAAGAAAACAATTCTAATTTATGACTGTAATAATTAAATTAAAAACGAATCTATATTTCTACTTAAAATGTACTACCTAAAAATTTAAATAATTATATGCCTACTGTAAGTTAGTAATAAATCGCTTCGAATCGAATAAGCTGTAAAAAATACGCAAAATGAACACACGGCGATGCGATGGCGCGTCATTGCCTGGACCGCCCTCCAACCCCGCTCTGCGCGCATTAATGGCGCTCCACTCAGGTCAATCTTATCGTGATAACTTTTAAAGTATTCGTCCAAATTGCTTAGTGTAAAAGACAAAGTTTATCTACATGAAATACCGAAAGCGATAAATGTATTGATTTTGATAAGAATTAACAAAGTACCCTGAAATATGCATTGTAAAAAAAGTACCCAATTTAAATGTATTTATGGATCACTATTTTGGATATAATGGCTTCCACAAAAAAGATAGATATATGCTGTCGCGGACTTTTATTTAGAACTTTATAAGACAAACAGTTCCACGATACATTATCTTCATGTAACTCTAACGGTTTAGGCAGCGCACGCCAAGATAGCTCTCAGAGGGCAGGAATTTGTTCCGACTTACTTGATACTTATCGTTATATTATGGCCAAATCACACAAAATATATATAAATTGTAGCCTATGTGTTATTCTGATGTATAAGCTATACTACTGTGAAGTTTCATCGAAATCCGTTCAGTAGTTTTTGCGTGAAGGAATAACAAACATCCAAACAAACTTTCGCATTTATAATATTAGTAGGATAATACAAAAATGTCATTTCCAGCTGCTACGGGAAAATAAAGTATGATGACACCTCTTTTTAGACTAGATGGCGTTATTCTCAACGCGTTTTACCCGTGACCCGTTGACGTTGGTCACGTAAATAAACCACGTGGTGGTGGGAATAGGCTAAAGCGCAGGCCACACCACAGAGTACATTGATGGGCCACACCGCCAGCTAGCGGGCGGGCGGGCTAGGCGGGTGGGCGAAGCGAACGAAGGAAACTATACAAACTACGCGAAATATTGGCGAGCTAAACTATAGGGTTCACACCGAAAACTACGGACAGACGAGCGACGGGCGGAGCGGGCTAAGCGGAGGGCGCGGATGGGAGAGCGCGAGGTTAGCGTTCTATCTGTCCATTGTCGGCGAACGAACCGGGCGAGCGGGCTGGCGATGGCGGGCGCGCCAACGAGGTGAACGAGTAGCTTCGCTGGAATCGTCGGATATTTCGTTAGTTTAGTCGGTAGCTCGCGGTGTGAACCGAAGTATGTAAAGAGGTGAAACTGGGTGAAACGATGTTCGGCCGCCTAGCCCGCCCGCCCGCTAGCTGGCGGTGTGGCCTGCGCTTAACGCCGTGGGCTAACGTGACCTACGAGAAAGAGGAGCTAGCTTATGAAATAATAATTTCCCTGTCCACTGATGGGTCAGCCACACAAACTCACCTTATTCTCATGAGGGTAGGTAGAAACGATAGAATTCTCGTGTTACGGTCACTACATACATTTACTAGATACCTATTATTTGTAAATGTATGTACACATACATGCTTGGGATAATTTACAAGGTAAAACATCAACAAAAACGCAACAATACTTATAACATAAGTTTATTAGAACTTCTTGAAGGATTTTTTGGAGCCCTTGCCCTTCGTGACTTTGAGTACGTTGAAGCGGATAGTCTTGGAGAGCGGCCGGCACTCGCCGATGGTTACAATGTCTCCTAGCTCCACGTCCCTGGAAACATAAAGGTGGAATGTTCTAGAGAAATGTTTTTTACAAGTTGGTTGATGTATGGGGTAGGATAAAATCAGAGTTTGGGTTAACAAACACGTCTTTCGTCAATAGGTTGTTCGGAAGACCGTCGTGTGAGTATCATCATTTTAATCCTAGATTGTATACATGAGCTCTTTATGAACTAGACATTTTAAATTAACACTGCTTATTACAAATACCATTGGCAAATTTAGGTTCGCAATTCTATTTTTGCATCGTGGCCAGTTCAGGAGTGGATCAAAAGTCAGAACTAAGCAGTGTTACACAGGATTTTTTTCTTTCAAATAAAAGTGTGTCAAATGTAAGTCTTTTTACACATGGGCATGTTTACAAATACATGGATCTAACAGTTACAGGTCCATAGGTATATGTTCTAGAAATTGGTGCAAATAAAGTGGACCAATTTAGACTTGTTTTCGTTCCATAAAATCCAACAGCTAGCATAGCCTTTTACAATAAAAAAAACTATCTAAAGATCCTCACCTAAAGCACGGCGATAAGTGCACAGACATATTCCTGTGACGCTTCTCGAATCTGTTGTACTTAGGCAGGTAGTGCAGATAATCACGGCGGATGACGATAGTCCTCTGCATCTTCATCTTCTGGACCACTCCGGTGAGGATACGACCACGGATCGACACGTTGCCGGTGAACGGACACTTCTTGTCGATGTATGTGCCTTCGATCGCCTGTTTTGGAAAAGTGAGTGTAAGTATTTTTGTAGTGATGGTTGGAAAAGTGTGTTTTTTTGTGAAGCCGACCAGTTGTATGGTTTGGTGATTTGCCCTTGCTATAGATGATTTGTTTTGGAAAGGAATGTAGCGGCGAATCTGGGAACCAAGTCTAATTTTAAAATGTTGCAATGATCTCGTATTTCTGCACATATTTGCGTTATTAGGCCAATACGAAGTAAACCTTATTCGAGTCACTCTAGGGTATACTTTGTATTGTCCAAAAAAAAGGCAAATATTACCTTATTGCCATTTCAGTAAAATAACTTCACCACTACATCTTTTACCAAAAAAGGATTGCAATTATGACCTCCACCAATGATAAGAATTTTTAGTCAATAATATGGAAGATCACTTGTTCAACTGTAATCAGATCTTGGGTTAGAACACGTTCTTCGTCACTTGGTTGTCAGAAGACCGTCGTGTGGGTATCATCATGTTAGCAGTCTTTACAAGTGTTTGAAACTTCCATTATAATATCACAAGCATTAATTCGTTTTTTGTTATAGTTAATAAAAAAATACCATTAACTTGACAGTAAAATTCATGACCATTAAAATCCAAAAGTAGCTCAACTTTAGTGCTAAATTCACTGGAAAGTTTACTTCTGCAACCAATTTAGCATTGTGGAAATAGTCCAACTTGTTTTTTTTTTTTTGCGACAAACTATTAGAACTTAAACCTGTGTGTGGGGGCACTCATAGAAAGGCTACATGCTACATTGATTGCATGATGTACTTTTGGTGACAGAACTTTTTTTTTGTCTATTATCATCTGCAATCAGTCTGTCAACTATGAGCAGATGTGGAGAAAGTAGAGCTTTATTTGCATTAGACTTGTAAGGAATAGTCTAGCTTGATAGGTCTGTTATTGCAAGCCTTGTAAAGTCTTTGTTTGTGGTCTTAGTTATTGCAACTGCTAGGTGGCAGGTTGGTAACAGAAGTAAAGATTCAATCATGAACTTGCAGTTACATTAGAACTTGGACAAGGAGCCCTTAAAACGAAAGGGCATAAGTTTATATTACCAACTAATTTCTCCCCTTTCCCCATTCACATTCAATGAAAAATAATGATATCTTATTCTATGATGCAATTGCTACAAATGAGATAGGTACTTTTTAGTTTTTAATTTCCTTTAACCGCTTAATCACCGCTAATGAGACACAATTGATTTTCTATTGTAATGGGCCGATATCGTACCACGCCGGGATTGAGTGGTTAGGACAATCCCTTCTGTATAAATTGCACCTCATATTGAAAATAATTAGTAATGATCTTACATCTAAATATTAACATTGTTACATTGAGAGCAGCATGCTTACAATACCTTCTTCCAAATGAGCTGATAGCACCTAGCTTGATAGGTTAACACAATGCTGACCATAACCTGATGACATTGGAGCAGATAGTTTTGATACTTGGCATGCAGGAGATAAGGTTCATTTTGCATTGTAGGCGAGTATTTTATGTCTATTGATGAATTATTCTTTAACTATTGTTTGAATTGGGCAACAGTGTTGGACAACTTTTGTAATGTGAGTGTTAAGTTCATTTCTAAAGCTGTAGGATGTATTTCAAAGATTTATAAAAGGAATTGTTTGAAGCCCCATGGGGACACATACCAAAAGAAAATTAAATCTTTGAAAAGCTGATTTCAATTCTTATAATGTAAGAGACTTCTGTTGTTTTCAATTGGAACATACCTAATGTGACTCAATGTCATTGACATAAGGTTTAAATTGCATTTGATTGACTGCATTAAATGAAACAACTACTATCTATGGCATATTTTATAGTATAAAGTATCGAACTGATCTGTTCCAATGTGAGTTGAATTTGCTGGACGGCTCCAGCCATGCACATGTTTAAGCAAGCTCCTCCTCTGACCAACATGGAACTGTTTCATGAACAATGGACTGTTAAGAATTTTGGAATACCACTTCAAGTCACACTGAGAATGTCTTTTATCTTTCAGATAGGTCCTGTTTCTAGTATTTACAATCAATTTCTTGATATTTCTTTTAGGATAAAATATTTTCTATAAAAAAGATATAAAAAAAATTGTTATCTTTGCAAAAATTTGTAACAATAATTTATTATTTTTACATGAAACAGGTTTTAATAATCCATTAGGATTAAATAGAAAAAAAAATTGTAGTTTTGATTCTGAAATTCGATAGTGTACAGTCCATTGCACATAAAACAAACAACGTAGTAGCCACCACCGTTGCAAGCCTGGATCCCATCGACCATAACTAAAAGTACCACACCTCACGCGGAGTCTTGAAACCAAGACCGACATTCTTAGAATGTCTCATGTCTTTCCTCTTCATCACCCCCTTCCGGTTGAGGAACACCGTCGCCTGCTTCTGAAACGCTTTCTCTGTCTACGGAAAAATAAACACGTTAGTTCACACATCATGCGTTACCTCGCGAGGAGTTTTGAAACCGAGTCCCACATCTTTGTGGTACCTCAGTGGTTTCCTGCTACGCTTCACACCGATACCCTTTTTACGGTTCAAGAAAACCGTTGGTTGCTTTTGGAATGAACGTTCCGTCTGTAATTTTATCAATGCATTAGTTTGTTATTGATAAAAATAATATTTAAGGTTTCTAACTACGGAAAGTGTGAAGGTAAAATAAGTAGGAAGGATAGAAAAAAAGAAAAGTTATTAACTTAATTGTAAAGCAAAACTACAAACAAACTACAGCTGAAAAATAAAAGCACACTTTATGAATTAAAATAAAGCTTTTATTGTAATGGTTGGAACAACCCAATATGTTTTACTTTCATTAATATTGGGTTTGTCAGAAATGAATGTTTTGTTGTTTATGATTTTACGTTTTAATCAAGATATCGAGATTGTCTTCGGGCAAGGTATATGTAAGGACTAATAATAGCCACAGTACAACTGTTTTATTTAATTTAATTAATACATAATTCTTCATAAACTACTGGGTATTATTGAGTTACAAAATCTTTACAATATATGTGTTGATTTTTGGGCAAAACAAATTACATATTTTGGTCTTTATTTCGTGTTATTTTTGTCATTGAAACGCTAAGAAGAAGATTGAAGATCACTTGTTTAACTGTAATCAGATTTTGGGTTAGAACACGTTCTTCGTCATATGGTTGTCAGAAGACCGTCGTGTGGGTATCATCATTTTAAAGTCATTGCAAGTGTCCTCAATCACCCACATAGTTTTAATATAAAAATTATTTGGTAGAACCTTTGATTATATAATGTCTAGATAGAGCGTCGCCCTACAATCAAAACAAAGAAAACGAGGCAACAATTTCAAACATGTGTGCGTGCGGGCGGTGTTTTACACTGTGCATCTATGTCTCTGTGTGCGTGAATAATGATACCAGCTACTACAATTCTCCCATAAATCACATATTTAAAAAATTGACTATACAAATAATATAAGTAAGTTTTAGGTGTATGTTTGTAGTATTATTCAGTTTTAGTAGTGTCTTTATTTACTTGTATTTATAAATAAAAAACACTATTTAATTGAATTAGAGTTGTGTGTGTGAATGTTGTGTTATATTAAATCAGCTAAGTTAATTCAATTAGAATATTTAACTTTTTAGGCAGTTTGTATTTGGAAATTTCAAATGAAAGATCACAGATAATACGAATGGAATAAATTAATCTTATTAAAATTACTCTTGGCACCTTTGAAATCAGTTTATTGGACCCAATGCAACAATAATCATTAAAATGGGCTCATAAACAAAAAAGTTATACGCGAACATTATATTATTATAAAAAAGTACAGACGAATTGAAAAACTTCACCATTTTTGAAATCGAATAATAAAAGTACATCAACTAAATAATATAAACGTAACCATAAAGCAACGAATATACCCACAAAAAAAGGACGTTAAGTTGGGAGAATGGAAAAAGAAACTGGCAACACTGATAAAATATGGCGTAATATGGCGTAATTTGGTAAATATAAAAACAAAAAACAAATACGTAGTTTTTTTGGTTACTTACTGATGATATGTGATGTGTTTGGTGTTTTTTACCCTTCCTTTATAATTTCGGCACAGTTTAATAGCACATACCGTCATTTTATCGCTGTTATTTGTTTATTACTTAGCGCGCGTAATACGTAGTGACACCAAAGCGGTACGATCGGCACTAATCGGCGGGTAAGTACTTACAGTCCAACAGTTGGCTGGTATTTTTTGACACGTTTGCGCGCAATTGATGCTCTATCTAGACATTATATAATCAAAGGGTAGAACCTATATTTAAAGTTGAAATTTTTGGATCTGAAAAACACAACCTTGACTTCATTTAGTATTATTTGTGTATTTTAAGACTAGTTCAGTCAAGTAGTTTCATTTTTATAGCAAAGGTATAAATTGTGGTTATTCTTTTCAGAACACTTTATTTTTAAAGTTTTGTTCTTAGACTTTGAAAATAAAAACGACCAAGTTTCTTGTTATCGTAAAAAACCCGTGGTATATTTATAAAAATAGGGCGAATTAGTCGCTGAAGATGTTGAAGTTCAGATGTAAACATAACCTATCAACTCGTAAAGTTATAATTTATAGTTTTCTGAAGTTATCTTTTGGAAAATTTGTTATTTTAGGGCAGAATCACAACACGGGAGATTTTTAGCATGGTTTTGACCAAAATGAACAATTTTTACAATGGAACTAACCTATCGATCGGACACACTTCCATGGTGAATTTTATAGTTTTAACTTGATCGATTTTGCAGATACTGAAGTTTATTTATTTTAAAGCACAATTTAGTTCAGAAAACTGTGTTTTAAGTTACAATTTAGAACACATTTTGACAAATTTTTATTGGGAAAACCGATTCCCACGTGCACCAACTTCGGAACCACATTTTCACAATAACACTTGTTTTACACTTGGAAAACATTAATTAGATGAAGCTTTAAGTATTTAATGTCACTTTTGGAACAAATTCATAATGATTTAGCCAAAATTTTAATTATTTTAGCCAGAAAACCAACACGTACCTGATCCGCCATCTTGCTTGACAACGAAAAGAAGGTGGTGTTGCAAATTAATGACGACTGGAATCTCCTACGAAATAAAAAAAGAATGTTGCCAAATAATTACGCCATTTAATTTTTCTTGAAATAATTATTATGAGAGCTTTTTATTTGAGACTAGCTAGCTTATTGGTGCGACTTCATCCATGTCAAATTACTTGTTTTAAAATAAAATACAGGGTGGCAGGGACATCGATGCACAGCCTGTTACCATGGCTTCAGTACATGCTTCTGGACCCCGTGAGTTGAAATTTTTCGTCGGTTAACTCAAAGAGTAAAGTAACTATAGAGGGAAAGAGTGACAACTCTGTGGTAAAATTTGCATGTATGGAAAGTGCTGCCACCTTGAGTTTGGTGGGTGACCTAAGGCTCTAATAAATATACACATACCTATAGTTAAGCATACTTACTATAAGTAGCGAATCTTTATTATAATGTTTAGGGTCACAATCAGGGTTTAACAAATAACAGTAACAAGTAACAATTTTAACATAATTAGCTGAGATAAACTCGGGATTTCGGAAAGCGCATCAACGTCGGGAAAGCCGGAGTTGCGGAGTTGACAATGATAATGGCGGATGGCCGGCGGCGACAATGACCACAATGACATTTGTTTGACAATTTGACAAACAAGAAAATGGCTGCCAAGTTTTTTTAACCCACCAAACTGCAGATGTCGCTGTCGTCTATGGAAATTGATGACAGTGCTAAGTGTGCCCCCCCTGGGTTAACTCCGCAGTTTCCAGTGTTCGCCAGTTTCATCAAAGAGTAAAGTAACTTCATTGATTCGTCAGTTTGGTGTACTGTGATGACTTAGGGAAAAATATGCGTTTACGACAAACAAAGTGAATAATATACCTAAGGAATACTACAGGGGAATGCTCGTCAGTGAGTGATGCAGTATTGTAATGTAATGCTCAAAATCGATTCGAATCTTTTATTCTTACATTACAAGTGATTGCTCTCGGTGAGAGAAAAGACACTCCCCTTTAGGATAGTTTTCCGTCAATGGGTCATCTTAGGGGTGGAGTCAGCTTTTTTTATGTTTTAGCACATTTTATCTTATTTATTATTTTCAAACTGAATCCTGCGCACCAAAACCTTAGTAGGTTTTGGTGCTGTTTTAGTAGATTTTACTTGTTTTAGTAATAAATAAAAAGTCGTTGTAATAATTTTGCAACTCGTTTTCCTCTATATATGCTGTGATATATGCGTTTAACTGAACTGGTAACATTTGTAAACGAAACTGTCAGAACGCGAGTTGTTATGAAAATATTCGCTAAATTATTTTTCGCCTTTGCGCGAGTTGATAACGTCTAAACTCTTGAATTTTAATTAATTGCATTTTTACCTTACATTTATAACATTTCGCTTTCAAAGTGCAGTCAGATGTTCACAGTGACCAGTATCCGCGAGTGATGTATCGAGATCTTCCTTTTTGTTTTGTCCAGAAAAATAAAATTTCTGGTTGATTTGCCATGGAGGAAGTGAGGCAGCTGGTGCAAGAAGAAGGCCGGGAGGCGCGAAACCTCGTTGCATTCCATGTGGCCGTCGACACACCAAGTAAATGCATTTTATGTATTTATGTACTTAGGTATGCAAGTCAAAATCTCTCGCCCGTGGGCGGTAGTACTTATTTGTTTCGGAAAGCGGTTGCGGAGGAGTGCCCGCTACGTACCAAAGCGCGGTTTAAAGCGTAAACATTGTTAAAACATTGTACAGAATGTCGTCTTTGTTTAATTTAGAATAATAAGCTGAATGAGAGGAGACCTTTGTGTGATTGTAATTTGTAAGAGATGTTTGTTTTTTATTTAAGTATATGAAGGTATTTATTTCTAAGAATAAATTGTTTCGGTACAGACCTTGATTTAGATGTTAACAATGGTCAATGGAGAGTTAGATGCAGACCATCTGTTAAGTTTTGTTGAGTAATCCTTTATCATTTGTTGTCTCATTTTGTGACTATTCTGTAAGACTTCCAGTATATGCTACAACAAAATAACACGGTTTTCCCCCTTGTCCAATATGCAAGCTGGACATCATTATACCCAATGCAGTCTGATAAATGATTTTATTTCTGGTATTAAGGTTGTACAAACACTTTTACATGTCAATCATATTTTAAAAACTAGATGAGGTTGGTGTTTCCTATTTGACTAGTCTGAGAAGAAAGGCTGAAACAAACTGAGAGGTCTCAGTCTCTTTTAAAGTCCAGACTTAATCTTGGTCAGATCATGTGAAGAAGACCATGCAGTCTACCGCTAAACATAGACCCTTTTTTTTGTGGATGTGAAATCTTCAAATGACCCCTCCCACTCTGGGTGGAGCGAAAGGGAGTGTCAGACTCTTACTGACTAAAACCCACCCGTGTTCCTTCCTTAGCCCTTTATGGTCCAGGGTAGCGGTAACCCTTTCGGACAATCCCGTTACCCCGGAACATAAGACCCTTCAATTGCATTATGCTTACCATGATCATTCATTAATTGATTCTTCTTCTTCAGCCTTTCGCCACTCAATGCTGAGTGTAGGCATCCTGCACTGCACGCCACTCTTCTCTGTCTGTAACATTCCTAAGTTAGAGTCGTCCAGCAATCTTGACCAGGTTGTCGTTCTACCTCATCGGCTGCCTGTCCATACTTCTACTTATTGATTAATTTAAAACAAATAACGATTTTAGTTATTAATTAATAGCATATTTTCAGAGTTGAAACAAAATAATGTTGTGGTTGTTGATGTTGTTGAGGTGAGAGTTGTATTATATTGTTCAAGTTTTATTCATGTTGTTGTTATGTATGTACTACATTAAAAAAAAAAAACTTTTTGTTATCGGGCTTTCGTTAAGATGAAGCAGACGTCAAAAAGTCTTAAACATTTATTTATTTATATATACTTTATTGTACACCAGAAAAAACATAACAAAAAAATCACACATTCATCCCAAAGTAATAAAATCTGAGGTATATAATTAATATAGGTCCAGAAAGCAGCTTTTTTAACATTCATTACAACACCATCTAATTATACATATACCCACTTATTATATTTAGCTCTTAGCAGTGGGCTACAAATATGGCATTACGGACTTACATTTGCATACTAATTCTTAGAATAATGTTGAATAATGAGACCAGTTTAGACAGCTGTCTTTTATTTGTTATCAGCTCTGTTGATTAGTCATCTGTCTAGAATTAGAGTAACTACTAACTTCATATTTCTCTTTATTATAGTCAGCCTATATTGTTCCCACAGCTGGAACACAGGCCTCCTCTCTGTGAGAGGCAGTGGGCCGTAATCCACAACGCGGGCTCAGTGCGGTTTGGTGGATGTCTTCGAATTTTTGGTTTGAGGACATGCCGGTTTCCTCACGATGTTTTCCTTTACCGTTTTGAGAGCAGTGGTGATGAAATAATTAACACAACGTAAAATGCCTGGCTTGGTTTGAACCCCTGTTGAGGTGTACCTATAGTGTTCTATATCTATAGAGGTGTACCCATATTTCCAGTTATGTTTAAGTCCCATGTAAAGGGGGCGAGCCTAGTGCCATCAACTGGGCACAAATCCAGACTGGGCTGTTACTGAGAAATTCCTGATAGACAAACCCAATAACACTGCTCAACTTGGGAATCGAACCCAGGACCTTGTGGTCAGCAGAGGCACTTGCGACCACTAGAACAAGACAAATCAAAACCAGAAGTCATTTTTTTTTCCTTCAATGGCAACTGAGCTGATGTCGACTATTTTGCCAGAGCCATGTGGTGACGGCAACACAGCAAGGTGAGCCGCAGCCGTCAAACTTTGCACTCTGTGGTAGTTATCTAGTTATACGTTAGTAGCTGAAAGGACAAGACAATCTTTGTTAGTAAATAGTTTTTCTGAAATCATGAAAAAAAAATCAGCTGTTTCATAAAAAAGTTCAATACCTACTTGACCAAAATGTATGAAACAGCAGATTTTTTTTTCGTGATTTCGGAGTTGGTCCCATAGTGAAAGTTGTTCAGATCAATGGTCTAAAGCACCTCTTAAAGTTTGTAAGGTTAATTTTTTAACACCTTATATGTATATTTAGAACACCACAAATCTATGTAATATTTAACAAAGTCATATTGAGAATCAGCTCTTTTCGATCGGCAAAATTACAAGACAGTCCCCCAAATTGCCCGCTCTTCACCACTTCCTGCTTTTGGCATTCAATACATCTTAACCGTCCTCATTTGTGGTCCCACAGTTGACTGTAATTACTTCTCATCTTAGATTCTTAATTGTTTCAATTAGAATTGATGGTCTTCGATGAAATGAAATAATTGCATTAGGTCATCAATTGAAAGTACTTAGACATACCTATTCCCATAGTCCCAATTGTGGGTTTTTTTGACAATAATAGTTTAGTAAATCAAATTAATTTTCGCGCAACTCATGTTTTGTAACGTTTTAGCATCATGATACGGATCACGCTGCGTAACTTGATACAGAACAACGAACAACTTTTGTTTAGCACATTTCCTGAGCGCGACTAACGAGTTTTAGGTTGTGGTTTTAGGAGTTCGAAGTTTCGAACCCAGGCAGGCACATTAGCGAAGGAGGTGGCGGGACGGCTCAGGGAGAGAGCCGCACGCCTCAGCCGCCGCGGGAGACGCTACGGGCGTCGGGAGCCGCGTGACGACTCCCGGCCACCGTAGGCGCGGGCCTGCGGACGGAGAGTAATGGGTAGCTCTCCGTCCGATCAGGACCAGGCCCGTGCCGGACGGCGCGTATGTGTTCCACGCGCGCCTCAAAGAGATGTCAGCATAAAGGAAGGGGCCCGCCAGGGCCGAAGCCTGCCGGGGTAGCGGGATCGTCCGAAAGGGTTACCGTTGCCCCGGAACATAAAGGGCTAAGGAAGGAACACGGGTGGGTTTTAGTCAGTAAGAGTCTGACACTCCCTTCCGCTCCACCCAGAGCGGGAGGAGTCATTAGATGATTTCCCATCCACAAAAAAAAAAAAAAAAAAGGCAGGCACATTACCTTGTGTAAATTACTTCATCACTATTGCTCTAAAAACGGTGAACGAAAACATTGTGAGGAAACCGACACGCATTGAACCAAAAATTCGTCGTCTTGTGCCATCTACCGACTCCTGGGCCCGCTTGGTGGATTACGGCCCTGTCCCTCTCACCGAGAGGACGCCTGTCCCAGCAGTGTGAACATTATAGGCTGATTATGCGTATGCTATTCAAACTTGCCTCAAAACAATACAGATCAGAGTGATTGCGAATATTCACAAAGGTAAGGTGATAGTTGATGTAAACACTACAGAATCTATCTAGGTCACAAGTTATAACCTATATACCTAATTACCTATCTTGTGCGGGGCAGGAGCACGCTACCTCGCCATCCGGGCACATCCTTTACCGAGAATTATGATCGATATTGCAGGGCTATACAGGCAAACTATGATATGCGTAGCAACTAGCTGGCTGGTTTTATCACAGCCCAGATTGACCTATTTATTGAATGAAAAACATTTTATTTTCCTATAAAATAAACGATGTCAAAATCAATATCGAAGCACTCCATGCTGCTTGTGATACGTTCAGTAAATATAAGAATGTAGGCACAGCTTTACTCACGTTAAATTACTTCTTCCGGACTAAACATGAACCCTCATTCATGAACTCCTAATGAGCACACACACACATCTCATCACATCTAGAACATACCTCTCTGTTTAGTACCTATTTTTAACAATTACGGGGATGTTCTTGAGAAAGATCTGGTACAGACGCCAGCACATGAAGCTACCCGAAACTGTCAAATTTTCCCAATCAACTTTGAACCTAGTGCTTTAGCGATAAAGTTGAAATCTATTAAAGAAATTTGACAGATTGTAGTAGCTTGATGTGCTGGCGTCTGTACGTAGAACCCGCAACCGGCGCCGGCGTTCGTGTACCAGATGTATGAACGTAAACGAAGCAAAAGGAGTATGTAAGGATCGTAGCAGGTGGCGTTCTGTAGTTTTTGCCTCCCCCCCCCCCCTCATGGGAAGAAGGCGTGAGTTTATGTATGTATTTTCATCGAATAGACATAAAAACTGATCTCACAGAAGCAAACGGAAATGAAGTAAAAAATCATAAAGTTTGTTGGTGTTGCCAACAAGCATACTTCTCTATCTTGTACCAATATCAACGTATACCCTGTTCACGCCTACGCAGATCGCATTTCCCGCAAGCCGCCTCGCCCCGGAGCCCCGCCGCCCCGTCGCGCTGCGCCACGCGGCCCCACGCGCCTCAGATCAGCTTCGGCCGGCAGAGACAAACGGTCAGAACTGCGTGCTAGATACTGGGCCTTGCTGTTTGGGGATCTGCAGCGAGCTGTGAGTATAACCTTTATAATTATGTATTCATCCTTCCACCCTTTTTTTTGTTCATCAAACTGTGTAGTCCCCCTGCTGCGCCAAGGTCTCCTCAATATAGGGTTAGGTACCATCACATGGATCTGCAGCGAGCTGTTTGTGTAACTATGCCATCATCATCCTTCTAGCCTTACCTACCGATCTCTCTCCTTCTTCCATACATCTCTCTTAGTCACTCCCTTTTAGCCATAATCATCTTTCACTCAATCCATATATCGTTGAATACAAGATACAAAATACGATTTTGTTTTGTCCAAAACATGAGTATTCGTCGTTCCTTTGTCCTTATGGTGATTTGGTTTAGTAGCGAGTCTATGTGCAGATAGAAAAAGAAGTCAGATTCAGTGTGAAACGGCTTTTGTGCAGCATAATGCAATGGCAAACTATTTCATTTAACGTGTCCCGGATGTATGATACTGCTTTGTATTATTTGGGTAAATAACAAATAATAGAAAACAGCAAGCATACATTTTTGTAGTGAAGCAGTATTTTCGAAGGCGGCTTTTTGCTTAAAAATGTATTTGTATCAATGTCATTCAAAAGCCTGAACCCCAATCGGTACTCCTCTGTACCGGTACGGGAGTACTTGCGCTTACTTTTAGATGCAAAGGGGTAGTTAGTAGTCACGTGTAGTTACGAGACTTACGACGGGAGTTAGAGCTCTTACACACCACGTTTTTATCAGGCGTCGTCGACGCACGTCTCACGCAAATGTAACGCGCTGCAAACGCGATTGGTATCGCAACCAATTTACCTATTCACACGTTCATAAAGTTATAGAATGATGCAGACGACGACATTTACGCGGGCTGTCGACGCTCTACAAACGCGGAGTTACATCGATACAGATGCGCTGGCGCAGCACGTCTGTTTAGCTGCAAACTCACATTATACAGCGCGTTTTAATCGGTCACACAGCGCACGCACTTTTCCACCGCGTTACACGCACGTTTGTGGCTCGTTCGCGCGCGTGCTACGCGCGTTTTACTTTGCAAGTTGTTTGTCACGCGCGTCTGTAGCGCGTTTCTCGTGAGTTTGTAGCAATGCAATCGCAAGTTCACAAGTAATCTGCCTTTTTCAAGTTCAGCAGCGCCGACAAGGCGCGATAGCGAACCGCGCGTCGACGGCGCCTGAAAAAAACGTGGTGTGTAAGAGCTCTTAGTGATACATGTTTTTTATGCTGTAGTATTTGATTTTAAATTTTCAACTCTCAGTTTCTGAAATCCTGATCAAATCTCAGAGCTAAATCTGCTGGCAAATCTCATGCTGTGATTTGTTGACCAAAATAACAGTAGCCATTCATCAGATGTGACTTCCGTTGAGTAAAGTTTAGTTTCAACGGAAGTCAAATTACATAATATTATACACACTGCATTACATTATACCTACTGCGGAGTATCGCGAGCAGACGGAACTGCTTGTGTATAAACCGCTGCTGCAAGCTTTCTACCTAGATGCTGTGCCTGCGCTTGTAGCAGGGAATGGCAGTGTTAGGTAAAGTGTTTAGATTAACAGTAACTTAATTAGTAACCTTACAAACATCGTTATTAAGAAATATTGTTAGGTATTAACATATTGCATAAGCATAATCAGCCTATAGTGTTTCCGTTGCTAGGACTCAGGCCTCCTCTCATCGAGAGCGAACGCGGGCCCTGTGCGGATTAGTAGATGTCATGTCACATGTCTTCGAATTTTTGATCGATGTTTTCCTTCACCTTTTTGAGAGCCGTGGTCATGAAATTATTTATTTATTTATTTTAGGATCTCCAAAAAAAGATATAAGTACACTAAACATTGCATATAGTTAATTATTTACATAAAGTAAAGCGGCCTGTCTGGGTTCGAACCCACGACCTAAACACGTAAGTCCTATCACCACAACATTTTGAATCTTTGTTAAATTCAATTCAAATGAATATACAGGCCTTTAAAAAGGCTATTTAATGCCGTCACTGAAATAATGTACCTCTTTGTAGTTGACGTCTGAAAAAAAAACAGCGGAATAGTAAATTCTCCCTACAGCGCTCGTGTATTTGCACTACTCTTGCAACTGACACCTGTATCGATCGTGTTCTGGAAATATGTGGGTACTAATGGTACTAAATGACCTCTATAATGCCATGGCTATTACATATCGATTCGCTATTGAACTTGGACTTATACTGCGACAACAATAGTAAATATTTAATAATTTGTGTGGTCTACCTGGTCACGACATAGTCTTGAAACTTTAATAGCTTGTGCAAGCACAGCGTATGTTTTGGTAGGAAAACATGGCTGTACAAACATGTTTGTCTGCCAAAAGTCTTAGTGCTCCACTCCAAATGAGGTAAGCTGCATAAGAGCATTATCAGCCCACAATGTTCCCACTGCTGGGACACAGGCCTGCTCTCTGTGCGAGGTAGTGGACTATAATCCACCACGCGGGCCTAATGCGGGTTAGTAGATGTCACATGTCTTTGAATTTTTGGTTCTAGGATATGCCGGTTTCCTCACCATGTTTTCCTTCATCGTTTGGGTGATGAAATAAACTACACAAAGTAAATTGCCTGCCTGGGGTCGAACCCCCTAGGCTAGGCCCCGACCTGAAATACGTAAGTCCGTCGACTAAATATAGCTTGCTTATTTGTCCACAGATCGGCGAAATCTACAACACCGTTGAGGCTCACGAGAATCTAAACGAGTGCCAAGAAGTCATTCTAGTTCTAGAGAACTACACTCGCGATTTCAAGGCGCTCGGCGAATGGTTCCGACTGAAGTGGGAATACGACAATACGCCACCGCCTCAAAGACCACAGAGTCTTGCATGGGAGATTAGGAAGACTGACTTTGTACGCCCTGAGTCACGAAAAGGGTATTCAGTCAAGAGTTCTCCGTCAGTCTCAGGCAAAAACAGCCCTTTGCTATCAGGATATAACACTCCAAGTGGCAAGAATAGCCCGAATCTAACTGGAAAAGCCAGTCCTGGAAGTGGAAAAGTCAGTCCAAGAGTTACAGGACATAATAGTCCTAAAGCTAACATTGAGTTTTTCAGCAACAAAATCGCTTCGAAAATCACTGCTAAGCCTGAACCTAAGTCTGCTAAAGAGTTGTCAAGGCTATCTGATATAAAGGAGAAGGACGTTAAGGATACAGCCGAAGAAAATGTGATTACGCCACCAGTAGATGAAAAAGAAGAAAAACCAGTGAAAGATGTGATACCACCAGCGGTTGAGAAAGATAAACCAACCAAAGCACCTGTTGTCGAAATAGGTAAAGCGAAGGAATGCCCCAACATGAGTCCAAAAATGGTTGTTATAAAATCACCTAAACGCACAGTATTACAAGATGGCGCTAAGACAGTGCCCAATGGAGATATTTCCAGCCAAGCTAAGGCAACTATTGCCAAACTAGATGCTATGGAAAACGAATTCTTAGACAAACAACTGACAGAAAATGCAGCTAAGAACGAGAATCAGCTAAATGTTGATAAGGAAATCAAAAGTGCAGTAAAAGATGCAAATGATTATGCAGTAAAAATTGTAGAACAAATCAAAGCTATTGCTGAGAAAATTAAAACAGTCAACGAAAATATCGCTGTAAATGAAAAAGATAGCGTATCAACTGAGTCTCCAGTTAACTCTGAGAACAACTTTGGTGACGTGTCCAATGAGAGCTCCACTACACTAGAAATCAATAAGAATGAGATCAAAAATCAAGAAATGGGTCCCAAAAATCAAGGACTCGCACAGGACACAAAAATCGACCAACCATTAAATGATATAAAAGAATCTGAAGTCACTAAAGCTGATGACACAGCAGACAAAGAAACTCCACCCATAGAAGTAAGAGAAGCAAAGAAAGATCACGATTCAAAGAAGACTGATCTCAAAACTGCAGCTGAAAAGCCGAACTTAAGACCGGCTTACTCCCAGGCAGCGGCTAAGCCAAAACCTGTGACTACAACCAAAACTGAAGTGAAAACTCCAACCAGATTGATAGCTCGAAGCAAAACTGTAGTTGAAATGCGTCCTAACTCCGTTTCTAAAGGCCAAAGAGCGTTCCCTAAACGAAACCAAACAAGTAAATGCAGCTATCCTTTCAATCTTACTACTGGAAGGACTAGTCTATTCGATGCTCCCGCCAATAAAGTTGTGTCTAAAAAACCTCCAAATCCAAATCGTGCACAAATGGGTTCAGGGGATAATAAGATAACACTTAAAGTTGATCTAAAGAAACGTCCACCCAGGCCAGCTACTCTGAAAATCAACGAGAAAGGAGATAAAACAGAGAAATTAAATCCGTCTTTTGATAAGAAAGATGGTGAAGAGTACAGCAGCTCTGATACTATTGTCACTCAAATTGATATGTCCAGAATCGAATCCAGTGAGAGTTTAAAGACTTTAGTACCAGAAGAAGGAGACTTCGCTAACTCAGTCGAAGTACTTAACGTTGATAATGCTAAGACTGATAACGATGGCTGGCTTACTGTGAAATCTCGACGACTAAGTCGAGAATCGAAGAAGCAATCTAAATCACACTGGGCTAACAGATTCCACCAACCCTCAGCAACTACCAGCCTACCAACACTTAACATGATAGAATCTCCTAAACAAGAAGTCAAAGAGATAGTGTCCGCCTCAAAATTAGATCGCGCTAAGTCTGAACAACCACAAAATACTCCAGAAAAACCGAAGATAGTAAAGCCAAAACCTCAAATCAAAGAGGTAAAGAAAGACCTGTCGATTATAAGACAGAAATCAGACGTGACTGGTTTGAAAACCCGTACGTCTAGAAGCAAGGCTTTGAAACGGGAGAAAAACAAGAATACTCCTAAAGACGATGGCTCAGAGCTGACTAAAAACCGCCTACACTCGTCCTTAGAAAGTTTAACTACAGGACTAGCTAGATCTCAAGAAAAAACCGAAGAAACTTTCGACTTCGACAAATGGAAGTCGGAATTCATGTCGACTTTCAAATTTTTGGAAGACGATGATCAAATGACTGATCATAATGAGATACTCAAATCAGCTGATCCGTCAGAAATGTCAGAGATAGCAGAGATGACGTCACAGATTGAGGAGAATGAGAGGAAGATCAGCTGGGCGTTGGATTTCCAATCGGAGGTCGATCAGAGGAAGTTGTGTGAGGAAGAGGATTTGCTGAACAGACAGATCATGGAGCTGCAACAAGTTTCTGATATTGATTTGGATACAGAGACTGATGATACTGAGGTAAGCAGTTTATTTTAACTTTGTCATATTAAGGGGGGCCCGCTATGGTATCCCGCGAAATTCAAATTTTCTTACGTTTTTTGCAATTTGCAGGTCAGTGTCAGGTTGTACAGACGCCAGCACATCAAGTTACTACAATCTGTCAAATTTCTTTAATAGATTCAACTTTCAACCTTAGCGCTAAAGCATAAGGTTCAAAGTTGACTGGGAAAATTTTACAGTTTCGGGTAGCTTGATGTGCTGGCGTCTGTATGTTGATTAAAATATGATTCGCGACTGTTAACAAGTATGACTTCACAGAATTATAATCATTCAAATCAGCAATACAACTTGAGTTAGAATTGGCCTCAAATGTCATTATTTCATGAAATATTCATTCAATAGGGTTCTACATTCAACCACACCCCCGACTTGTAATTATCTGCCTGCCATGCCTAACGGGAAAAACATGCTAATAAAAAAAATATGCTAATTACAACAAATTATTATTGTCTTTTTAGTATGTGCCAATACATAATTTCTTTCGACTACAGACTGACGCAGAAATTCTCTGTGAGGAGACATCGGTAGGCGCTTCCTGCCAATCCACAGAGAACCTGTCTTTAGCTGCAAGTCTTGAAGACCAGTACGAGACTGCTTTAGCCGGCATGTCCTGGGCAGAAAGGGTGGATACCTTAGGAGCCTTGGAGGCGTTGGTCGCTAGGGATCCAGGTAATTTGTTGAAGGCATTGTGTAATTATGATTAAGTTTTTAGTTTTAGCAAATTTTTTAATGGTTGAAATTATTGTTGGGTTTGCTCTCATTTTATAAGTTACGTTAACGCGAGATACACCGTCAAGGTCGTTACGGGTAGTCAGAAACCCGAAAGTCTGACAACCAGTCATGGCAAGGGGTATCGTATTACCCAGTAGCTGGGTTGTGGATGTCAGATCGCTTCATGTAAAATACTGGTATTCAGCTGCATCCAGTGAGACTGGAAGCCGACCCCAACTTAATTGGGAAAAAGGCTAGGCAGATGATGACATCATTACAAACTTAGCTCTCCGATTCAGAGCCTCACTGTAATTGCTTTAACGTTTTTAATTTGCTTAAACCCAATTTTTTTTTTGTTTTCTGAACAGAAATAGACCTCAGAAGGCCAATTCCCGTAGTTAAAAACGTTAAAAATCTAGTCGCAATTTCATCTCGGTGACAATGAATATCAAAAATTTGTCAAAAATTTAGAGAAATTAGAGGTATTTTTGACAGATATAGACTGAACGTTCTTAAAATTACGAGATTTACCCTAAGGTATCCAGATCACTGTCCGATTGTCTTTAAATCGAAATTGCCTTCATACCTAAACTATTCCAAGTAATTTTCATCATAAACATGACAATTTTAGTATGATTTTTATTCCTGCTACGGTTCATCATCTAACAGCATCGTCATGCATCGCCATTCCGTCCCATCAAAACAATTATGAATTAGGAAGATACCAAAAATATTTCTAATGAACCATTCTCTCATCAGGTCGAGCCCAACAACTTCACGCCAAACTCTCACAAGGCATAAAACGTCGCGGCAGCTTACAAGACGCGTTACGACGACTTCAGCTAAAACAAGCGCGCGCCGAACGGCAGAGGATCGAGTACCAGACAGAACGCGCCAGGAAGATACATCAGCTGTTGGCGAGAGTCGAGGAAGTTAAGGTAATGAGCATATTATAAAATCTTAAGCTATAATTATCAACAAACATAACTTGGAGGAAAAATAATAAATCTTCTTCTTCTTCATGTCACTGGCACGACTGTATTTTAAATCTTGTTTTCCCAAAACTTTGGCACTTCCACGGCGCCGTCGGTGGCAGCGCAGAGGTCACTTTGACTGCATGTTTTGCGACACAGAGGGCAGGATAGGAGGTGGAGCATGGTTGGCGAGGATGGCGAGATCAATACCGTAAAACGGGGTGAATAGGGATGCAGGGGTGAATCGGGACGAAACTTTAAAATGGATTTTACATTGAAATAATTGTTTTTTTTTGCCAAAAAGGACTCCGTGTTTATTATATTATAATTAACGATTAAGTGTCCTTGCTGGCAATAAACTTTATTACATCAACGTTAAAATCCATTTTAAAGTTTCGTCCCGATTCACCCCTGCATCCCTATTCACCCCGTTTTACCAGTATTAATCTGTTACTTGCTTGCAATTTTAGGAACATTATAATGGAAATATTCATTTGAAGTTTAATCATTCTTCAGGTTGCTAAAAATGAGCTGATTGAAGAGAAGCGCCTTCGCATGGAGAGGCGGCTTCAGAAGGCAGCTGAGAACAGAGATCAACATCTCAAGGTATGGAATATAACGTTATCTAAATTGTCTTTACGTGATGTTTCCGTTGTACCCTCCGCTGTTTACACTTGTTACCCGACTGCGCGATGGCAAAGACGGGGTTATATTTTATTTGCTTATAATATGTTAGCAGGAGGCCTACCACAAGCTCTTAACGCGATCCACTTTAGGACCTAAACTGAACTGTTCTGCTAATTCGTACCATGACGTCAGCTTAACGATTCAGTTTAGGCTGACAGCGATTGTCCCAAACTGAGTCGCATGTTTTGGTTTCATTCATACTTGTTTGGTACCATGACGTCCATAGAGCAGCTCAAGCGATGCAGTTTAGGAACCTAAACTGAAATGTCTTGTTTTTGGATCGTTTTTAATTAGATCATGGTAGGCCACCAGGACGATTTGGATGGACTGTGTGACAGATGGTATAGCTAGAGTACAAATGCGCACTGCTGCACACCTCTACCCTATTTCAAGTTAAATTAATGTCAACTTTATTTCAATGATAATTAAGTTGATTTCAGAGTAGCACTATGGGCAAAGTTATAAAAATGTTTTGAAGTTGTAGCGTAAACTGAACTTTATTATGTAGGAATTAAAGTTATTTTTCCATTAATTCATATTTGCCAAAAAGGAAAAGGAAAGGGGGTGACTATCGAGATCATTTCTGTGAGCTATGTCGACAAATTTTCTTAAATCGATTTTTTTTTACAGGACATAGTCCGCAAAGCACACGACGAAGAAGAAAAACTCCGGGAGATCGCGTTCATCAAACAGTTGGAAGCCGAGAACCGTCGGCACGAGTTCTTGGAGCAATGTCGCTCACACACAACGCGCCTGAGGCAGATGAGACGGGATCACCTGTCTAAACTGGTCAGTTTAGCTTTTAATTAGCTGTGGACATTTTTTTTTACCCTAGCACTCGATCTTACCAGGATTTTTCTGTCAGTTCATAACTCAGTTTGGCAACTGAATCTATTCCTGAACATTTTCTGTCGGAGAGACAATCTATACATATAATAAAATAGTAACGATGCATTTTGTCTGTTTGTCTGGATGTATGTTCGGATTGGTGCAAAAACGGCTGAACGGATTTTGATTAAATTTGGCACACAGATAGTTTATAACCTGGATTCACACATACTACTTTTAAATCCGGTGGTACTTTCCCGTAGGATATTTTCCGACATCCTAAGGTATTGAAATACGGGTAAAAAGAAGAACGTTTTGGTGTTCGTTAGCCAGACCTGTTAAAGACTCGCCATTCCAGTTACCTGCCATGTAATCATAAAGTTTATTTGTGATACATAGGTATACATATAAAATAGTATGCTGTTTTGTCTTAAGACATACAAATATGGTAACATGCTAAGTCAATAATAATATGCTACAAAAATGTCATTAATAAATTAAAAAAAATAATACTATGCTACAAAAATGTCATTAATAAAAAAAAAATATGCAAAAAAAATAAAAAGAAACATTCTATTGTAGGCTGGTGTCTTGAAATCTTAAGACTTTTGCCGCAATTGTGAATCCTTCGCTTGAGCTCCTCAAGTTCTGAGTTGAGCTGCACGATTTTTGACAAATGCGTGCACTGACTGGACAGGTCCGCTCAATCTGTGTGGTTTTTTTTCCTCAAAAGACCATTTCAGACACCAATCTACATGGTCCTCACGTGATCTGGCAAAGATCTTGTCTGGACCTTAAAAGAGACTATGACCTCTGAGTTTGTTGCGGCCTTTCTTCTCAGAATAGTCAGATAGGAAACGCCGACCTCATCTAGTTTAAAAAAATATGATTGAAGTGTAAAAGTGCTTGTACAAACCTACTTACAGAAAATAATTAATTTATTATTCTCTTTCTAGGAACAAAAAGCAGCTCGCGAGGCAGCCGTGGGCGCTCGCAGACAAGCTCTAGAGGCAGCTAGGAAGCTACACGTCGAGACTCTACTCGAGAAGAGGAAGGAGAGGGACGCCAGGGTCGAGGAGTTGAAGGAGCTGAAGAAACAAGAGAGAGATGACGCGGCTAGAGAGAAGGTGAGATTTTAGATGATTTCGTTACACAGGCAGGGTCAAATTAAATTAGTTAGCGAAACTCCGCAGACGTGATGGGTCTGCGAAGTTTCGTCAATTAATTTTATTTAAACTTGTATTTGCTTATGCATGGCTGTGTTATTTTTTTCTTTTCCATTCAAAATTTATAATAATAATGATTACTTGACGTAAAGTAAGTTACTTACCGACCTTTCGTCTATTTTCTAAATCGAAATCGATACATTTTTCACTTTGAATTCCCATCTCAACATGTGCAAATAAAAATACGCTTTATCTCCACAGGCGGAAGGTGTAAAATCCCGTCTATCAGCGCTCGCCGCAGCCGCAGAGTTAGAAGCCGACGCGCTGCGCTCGCGAATACGAGATAAACAAGACGCCAGTCAACAACGACTCGAGTCTCACCTACAAGCTATACGGGAGAAGGCTACAGGACCAAGACAAGCGGTGTGTATGCTCTGTTCCAAAAGTGTCTGAAGAAAATGTAAACAAATCGATCTGATAAACATACCGGTGGATGCCAATTTGTAGTGTCACTCACAAATTGAGTGCTTTGATTTGATATTATTTGAATACTTAAACCATAAATTCTGTTTATATGTCACCACAAAGTTTTAATTTGACTTTTGTTTTTGTCTAAAGTACTGGAGAATTAAGATTTTTACACTTGATCGTCCCTAGAAACGGCATATTTTTCCCGAGATCTAATAGAATCTACCCGATTGTTCAAACTTTGTCATTCTTCACAGACAACCTCGGAAAGCCAGGACCAGACAGCTAAAGAAGAGAAAGAAATACAAGACGAAGCTGAACGTCTCGAACAGGAGAGGAAAGAGAGGGAGAAACTAAAAGCTATCAAGAAGAAGGCGCGGAAAGTTAAACAGAAGCTGTTGAGCACGTGAGTACTTTGAGAACATTTACTAAAACGACTAGCTGTGCTCGCGACTTCGTTCGCGTGTATGTCGTAAAACAAATTGGATTTCATGGGTTTTCATTTTTTTTGCACGGAACCCTATTTATTTTTCTAAAATAAACCTAATTTATTTCTATGACATCAGCTGTCTGCCAGTGAGTCCCGTTAAACTTGGTCCAACCGTTTCGGAGATTAGTCGGAACAAACATAGACAAAAATTAAAAAATTGTTTCTTTTTGTTAGTACCGTTTGCACTTTCATGAAAATGATCGCTTGTATATTTCATTTACAGAGCCAACGAAACAATAGTAATGGACGAAAACCACTATGTAATAGACGCCCTTTCTCCAGCTGCAGCTAAAACTTGCAAAGTGATCCACAATATATCACACATGATGACGCCATTCTTGGAACATCCCATCGGCATGGGCTCTTGGGACGTCGCGCACAAAACATTCGAAATCAGCGGATTTAATGACGACCCTGACAAGAAAAATAACAAGAAGAAAAATAAGATAATCATCAATGGAGGTCCGGAAAGACCACCGAGTAAAGAGAAAGTGAATGAAAAATCAGAAAATAATAATAATAATGAGAAAAATGCAGAAGTGGACACCCCTACGACAGTAACTACTTCTACAAATAATAAAAGAAAGAAGAAAAAGAATGGGGATAAAGATAAACCGAAGCTAAGTAAGACTAATTCGGTTTGTTCGTCGTTGAGTGATATGAGTTTTGGTTCGGGCAAGCTCGAGAAGACTCGGAGTGTTATAGATATACAGGCTTTTGAGAAGCAGCTGAATGAACTGCATCGGATGGTTGAAAAGACGGTATGTTGTGTTTATATTCTTCATTCATGACAACAAAATGTAGTTGGTACAAGAGCCGTGGGATGTGTGTTGCGGAACACACTAACAATTACAATGCCTTTCATTTTGACATTTCGACAACATTCATTGCGTTATTTATGTTGTCGAACAGTCGAATTTTTCATACATATAAAGCAATGGATTAGGAATTTCTTTCGCAATCATAAGGATTGTGCAAAAAAACTGTGTTACGCAATTTGGGATCTAGCCTATATTTTATTACTTACTAGGCAGATTAGAAATACGTTTTTGCTTTATACTATGTACTCAATATCGATTTTTTAATGACATATTTATGGGGCATGTGGCTAAGTAATAACAGCCGCACAGGTCGATCGATCAGGTGAAGCCACGCTTGCCGCGGTTGGTCCGTGGATGGGTGACCATCTTTACATACCAAGACCCCTCCGTGCCTCAGAAAGCACGTTAAGCTGTTGATCCCGGCTGTCATTCGTGGATCTTTGACAGTCGTTACGGGTCGTCAGAAGCCCGAAAATCTGTCAACCAGTCTTACCAAGGGGTATCGTATTACCCAGTAACTGGGTTATGGAGGTCAGATAGGCAGTCACTCCATGTAAAATACTGGTATTTAGCTGCATCCGGTTAGACTGGAAGCTGCCCCCAACATAGTTGAGAAAAAGGCAGGCAGATGATGAGTTATTGTCTGTTGTAGCGTGCTCGTGCACTAGTGTAAACTGTGTTATAGGAGCCAGTCTTACTTTTTTGTATTTGTTTCCTTTGTTTTTTAATTTTCAATTTATTGGTTTCTAAACACCGACTTGCCGAAGCGCATAAATTTTTTGGTACTACTGTACGCCATGCACAAAAGTTTAAAAAAAAATTACGTTTGCATGAACACGTTATTTTCTTTTTAGTTTTTTTTTTTATTATTGTTTTAATTTTCGTATGTAGTGCGCAACCCAACCGCGAGCCAAGCTCGGCGGTTTGGGCAGAGTGTTCGCTCCCGGGTTCGGACTGCGACAGAAAACTGCGGTAAGATAAAATGCTACAATACTTTGACTAACTCATCGAATACTACAAAATACTATACTTATTTATAAAGTAAACTAAAGTGGCCTTCTGGCATTAGTCCCATACCTACTGTAATTTAAAAACATTATAAAACCAATTATTTTTTTAAAAGAGTAACCGTGGAGTTTCTTGCCGGTTCTTCTCCATAGGAAACGACCAATTGGAACCGTGCACCTAGCTTCTGACGTTTCATAAGTGCCCATGTTGGTTTATGTGAAATAAAATATTTTGATTTGATTTGAGTATAAATAATGCACAAGGGTTTGACGAAAAAATTAAACTTTAGCCTTTGCGATACCCAACTGAAAAACTGTTATTGGGAACACCCCAATAATACTTTGCCCGACCCGGGAATTGAACCCAGGACCCCACGCTCAGCGGTCGCACTTGCGACCACGAGTCGAACGAGGCAGTCAGTTTCTATAAATATCCCGGCTAAAATGGCTCTTATTGTTTTAAGTTATAATAAATGGAGTATGCATAGATCTCCCTCCCACTCCCTCCTCCAATTTTTTACTAATTTCATTGCACTTTTGTATACGAAGCACGCCGGAATAACGAAAGCAAATGTGGCGGCATCTACACCACCACATGCGAACTACGCGTCACACTGACGTCACGCAAAATCCTGCATCGCGCAAGCAGAGTTTACCGCGCGACTAGCATATACTTCCCGACATCAATTGTCGGGCAGTAGCCTACCAGACACAACTGGTCCCGTGGTGGAATATGAGTGAACTTTCATCTTGTTCCTCACGCCTCCATACAAATAATCCACTTATTATTTTGTCTTTGTTACAGGCACCTTATGAAAAGACATCCATACACAAAATTCACATGATAAAAGTGATAGGAGAGCTGCTGGCCATCGCATGTGACCGCGACGATCTGTCATCGCAGTTCACTACCAAGTACGTAGAGTTCCAGAACTAATATCGATGCCTTAGTTCACAATTGCACTAACTACGAAATTTACATTTTTGAGGAGAGAGCTTTAAAGTTTTTAAAAGTTTAGACGAGAACAGTAGAAAATCCAAGTAAAATAACAAAAAAATATGCATCTATTCATAAGACTAGTCCTTTTGCTCCATCATAAATCTCAATATTGTAATATTAGTTTAAACGTAACCTTTTCAAAAAAAGTAAAAATTGAAAATTTTGTAGTTAGTGCAATTGTGAACTAAGGCATCGATATTTGCAATCAATCTTTGACAGTCGTTACGGAACGTCAGAAGCCCGAAAGTTTGACAACCTGTCTTACCAAGGGATATCAGCTGCATCCGGTTAGACTGAAAGTCGACCCTAACATAGTTGAGAAAAGGCTAGGCAGATTGATTTAGGTTTAGAGATAGATTTATGTAACAAGTTGTTATTCCGAAATAATTAGATCCAGGCGTGTATGCAGAGAGAAGCAGTGGTGGCCCAGTCGTAAACTTACCGAGTGTTGTTGATTGAACCCAGACAGAAATGGTATTTTGAGGAAAGAACCACACAGATTGAGTGGACCTGCCCAGTCAGTGCACGCATTTGTCAGTAACCGTGCAGCTCAACTCGGAACTTAGAATGTATTACGTTGATTTTCGTTCCGCAGGGCCCTCTACACATCGGTGATGATCCTCTCGCGCACAATAGCGACGTGCACAATGAGTGCGTCGTACTTCATGAGTACCTGCACATGCGTCTACGTCGTCAAACTGCTTAGTATACAGTTGGTAAGTCATTCAATTGATTTATTCTTACTATTTAAGAGCAGTGATGGCCCAGTGGTGACGGCGACGACTTACGAGTTGTAGGTCGTCGGTTCGAACCCTGCAGGCGCTTTACTTTGTGTAAATTATTTCATCACCACGGTTCTCAAAACGGTAAAGGAAAACATCGTGAGGAAACCAGCAAGTTCTAGAACCAAAAATTCGAAGACATGTGCCATCTACTAACCCGTAATATCATATCCTGTAATCCACGTCATGGTCTATTCGTGTGACCAACTATATAGTTGGTCGGATGTCGATATCGACATCCGTTCAGTTGTTAAATCGTTAAAAGGTACAAACTTGACGGCTCGTAACATGATGCGAGTTGCAGTAACACATTGACGTGACAGCGGGATGGGGAGTGGGCCGAGTGGGGCGACATAGCGCAGCGAGTAGCGCACTTCAGAACCGCCATCAAGTAGAATCGGGCTGTAACAGAGAGACAAAGTTACTTTCGTATTTATTATATTAGTATGGATTCTCCTTACAACCATCTTTACTAGTCTTTTGTGACTATAAAGTTATTTTTATGTCTAAAATATCTAACGAACCCCTATATCTACCTACTTGATGTAGTTATGATGATACGAAAACGTTGAAAACGCCTTCTATGAATTGTAGCGCGAACTACAAACTGGAACAAGAATTTAATACAGCGCCACCTAGCGATTCGTTCCAATGTTTTGTTTCAAATGTTTATTGTTTACGACTGTTAAAGGCTAGATGGCGTAACATGCATCATTTGCGAAAATATTAAATTTTAAATACCTTATTGGCTGTCTGCTTCTAAAAATATTTGATCTAGTAAATGTAATTTCTTTGTAGGTACCTGACTGCAAACAGCATTAATATGTTTAGTTTAAAAGGTACCGGTTACATTACAGCCTCACGAGACTTAGCACATTTGTGATTCGGTGATAAATGCAATGAGACAGGGTAAATTGTAATAGGAATTTGCAGTAGGTAGCCTATTTGTATCAAAATAAAAAAAATAACACAATTTAATTTTTTTGCTGTTTATAATTTATAATAACAGGCCATTGGTCACAAAAAAAGCTTTTTCGCACTGACTGCAATATTATACTAAGAATACTCTTTGCTCATGTCTCTTTGTCAAACTTTAACAGCGGGGTACTGGTGTAGTTTGACAAAGAGACATAATTCAAATCTAACTACAAAGTTATAAAAAAACTTCAGTCCCAAAACGTTTACTACCAAACATAATAAATAAAAAAAAAAACCGGTACGCAGATTGAAACACATCAAAATTAACTAGGCAGAAAATGCTACCCTTTACTTACACGGTGACATCTCAAGGGTTGATATTTTATGTGTATGTCCGAACTTTTTGTTGTAATCTCCCAAAGTGCTCGGCTGATTTTGTCTTTTATTGGTAGTTTTTTATGGAAAATTGGTAGAAATTTGGATTATTTAGGGCTCTCCTAGGATCCTCCCTTATTGGATGGTTTTATGGTCTGTCTTGCTAGCGAAGTAATATAAGAAGTGTTTTTGTTGTTATTGAAGTAAAGGGATAAAGGATTGTATATCATCTACGTTGTTATCTTACGCAATATGTTAGAATTAAAATATATTAAACCGTGTCGTGAAGATATATTGGGTGACTGGTAATTAGTGACCGATAATTAAACACGTGATTGTACTCATGATAACAAACAACTTTTACTATGGGACCAAACCTGAAATCGCGAAAAAAAAATCTGCTGTTCAGTACATTTTGACCAGTTAGGCGAACATAAACGACTAAACAGCAGATTTGTTTTCGCAATTTCAGGTTTGGTCCCATAGTAAAAGTTGTTTGTTATCATGAGTACAATCACGTGGTTAAGTATCGGTCACTAATTACCAGTCACCCTATATAATTTACCCACCAGGAACTAAAAGAGATCTGCCAAAAAACCGTGAAGTTTTGGAATTAGAGAGGTACTTAACGATAAGTTAGACGTACTTATGCTTGTGTATTCTTGCATCATCACCTGCCTGACTTTACCCACTGCTGGGCAATGGACTCTCTTGCCTTGTACCAATCTCCACGCGTATCCAAGTTCCAAATTCATCTACAGAAGCCTAAAATAGACCTCATTATCGTGCCAGACCAAAACATTATACTTACTCCTTACTGATCTAAAAACAGTCAAACTCACGACTTCCAACCACTACCTTCCCGTTAGTCCAACCATGCTGTAACTCAGCTCGCCCCTTACAGGGAGAGGTCGTGACGTTTCTATACGTTTCTATGTTATATACGTACGTGTATGTATGTGTACAGTGTAGGTATGTATACGGTAGACGCCGCACCATGAGACGTATGACGAACGTGGTTTTAAGGGTTGTCACTTGTCTCATCGGATGGTGGGAATTATTGTTTTGTTTGTTTATATTGTGATTTGAAATTAAATGTAATTTTTAATTCTGTAAATAGGATATCGAAATCAATTTTACATGTCACATTAAAAAAAGAAAAATAAGCTAGATGGAGGCGACATTTCTTATCAGAATCAAGCCCTAGATCTAGCTGCCCAACGAGAGCCTTCTCAGGTGTTGGTCGAGGCTCTTGGCTGTCACGACTATTGTTATTTATGTGCACACAGTAAAATAAATACAGAAACGACATAATAAGTATTGAGTACCAAGGTACTGCTTATTTCTTAAGAACTTTCTTCCAGCTGACCTGCGCAGGGAGTAATAACAAAAAAAAAGAAATGTAGACAATTGTGTCTGAGAACAAGAAGAGAATAATTTGATTCTGTGACGTCTTAAAATAAAATATTAAATATACCTACACATATTAACCCCCTTACTAATAAACGTATTATATCAGATGAATAGTTACACACACCGATTTCTCTCTTTCAGTCGTCAGTAATTAGAATTTCGAAAGAAGAAGACAAAGCATTGTGTAACTATACAGACGTTATACAACGTTTATTAGTAAGGGAGTAAATAATAATAATAATATAAGTTCTTTATTTCTCCTCACAATGACGAGCTTTTTCTAGGTTTCACATATTATTTGTTTTTTTAGCAATGTGAGGAGCTGGTGTCTGAGTTAGGCGTAAAATGCCTGTATTACAAATCACCAGAGGATAAATATCTAATTATAATAAATAAACTTCTCTCCTCGCGCCAGCCCTGTGCTCTACCGCCATCGTCAGTAGCCGTTGAGTGGGTGGGCGCCCTAAAAGCGCCGCTAATGCATCTCACGCGACCGTTCACGTTGTCCTTTATTACTTGCCTAGCCAGTCGCTACTCGCGCTAGTAGCTATACTAATTGTATGTTGTAGATAGTAAGTGTGACTGTGGAAATATGAGGAGATATACATAATGAGAGATCTTTGGGTAGTAATAGTATTGTGAAAGTTTATAAATTTCTTTGTTTTTGACTAGTGTCTCAGCTTATGTTTGTGTGTGAAGCGATGATGCGATCGACACCTTCCTTTTGTAAATTAGTGGAGTAAATGTTAATTGCTTATTCATACACTTGCATTTTTACATGTTTTGAATTATTATAGATGACTTCAGGTTCAAAATCAAAATATTTTATATTTGACATAAACCTACATGGCACTTATGAAGCGTCAGAAGCTAGGTGCGGTCAATAGGTTATTCAATCGATAAGTAACTTAGGAGAACATGCGTACACATTACACAACAACAACACAGAATATTGCCACAAAAAAAAATTCTTTATTTATAAAATTATGAAAATGTTTCGGGTGCGTTTACACTGCCATAGAACTCGTCAGAATACTTGCTCGAGTAACTCGCTCCATTTCTGCTAATGCCGTCAAATTAATACTTCTCGTTTATGTAACTTTTTATTTTAACGTTTGGACGCTCTTATTTCAAGATTCGCGTTTCCTACATGTACCAACTTTCACACCAATAACTTCAAATTCAACCGCCATAAAATAATTTTAAACCCTTGAGAAGTGCACTCAATTTTGTCTATACAACTTACCACAGACAATGACACATACAATACAATCTCCGCCAAAACTATAAAGATTTTATCTGATTTCGCTACCGTGTACAGAAATAAAAATCCCGGAATATTCGTACCGTAAGCATTTACAGTTTGTTATAAAATGAAATAAAAAATAAAACTCCGACCTCTAATTAGGCAGTTACCGACTCTTTGATACAAATTCTGTAGTCGTTATATATAAATAAAAAAGGTATTTTTTTTCGCTTTTTATCTCCGGTTATCTTTAGGGACGGGTCTAAGATATTGAGGGAACATGGACGTATAAATTTGAGGTTTTAGATGATTGGGAATGTTTTTGTATTAAGAGTTATTTTAATATTTAAAAGTGTTGTCAATCCATTATGGTTTTTAAGTTATTCATCATCTGCCTAGCCTTTTCCCCAACTATATTGGAGTCAGCTTCCAGTCTAACCGTATGCTGAATACCAGTATTTTACATGGAGTGACTGCTGGATTCGAATTATCGCAACGTAATCATTTATGCAATTGGTGTTTGTAATGAAAATGACCAAATATTTATTTGCTTCGAGTCTTCAAAAACTCTTGAAATCTTTTGTCTTGCTAAGTGATAATTTTTAAGGACTAAAAACTAAAAATGGGATCTCTCAAATTGCAACCCTTAAATCTATATACAATATAAAATTCAAAGTCCTGACTGACTAATACATATATCAACGCACAGCCTAAACAGCTGGTCCTAGAGACATGAAATTTGGATGGTGTGTTCTTTGTGATGAGTAGGTATCCACTAAGAAAGGGTTTTTCGGAATTCCACCCCTAAGAGGGTGAATGGTGGGAGGGTGAAATTTCACGCGCACGAAGTCACGGGCAGAAGCTAGTGTGGTATATTAAGCTAAGTAAAATATGAACGGCAGGATTTTAATAATTTGGAATGGAGACTGGATTGTGACATTGAGCGTGATGTAATTCTTAAGTGTCTGCTTTTGAGATATTCTCTGACAGCATCACACTACTGCCCTTACTTTCAAATCACTTAAAACACTAATTATTACTTCGCATTGTTTCACAAAAAGTGTATTAACGGATTAATTTTTAATGCCCCTCCTTATGACTTCCCACTGCTATAAAAAATTTTGTTAAAAACTCGCCAAAATGTATAATAATTGTTGCATTTCTGTAATAAAAATAAAATTGGGAATTTTAATCTTATGCAGTTCCGTAACAGAATGGCTTTGCAGATAAAACGCGGCACGGTCTACTGCGGAATGTTCTGCTTAATAAAATAAATAAGATACGGGTATTCTCGTTTGCTTTTGTCGCGATGCAGTGTAAGTATTTTATATCTTGCTCATTCTTCTCCATACAAAACTACCTTTTGGAACGCGCGTCTAGAATCCATTCAATTTTATTGTCAACTAGCTTCAGCCCGCGAATTCGTCCGTGACTTATGAGTTGTAGGTTTTGGTTTTGAACCCTGACAGGCGCCTTACTTTGTGTAAATTATTTTATCACCACTGCTCTCAAAACGATGAAGGAAAACGTCGTGAGGAAACCGGCATGTCCTAGAACCAAAAATTCGAAGACATGTGATATCTACCAACCTGCACTAGGCCCGCGTGGTGGATTACGGCCCACTCCGTCTCACAGAGACGAGGCCGAAGTCCCAGCAGTGGGAACATATAGACTGATTACGCTGATGCTTTAGTTAGTCGTTAGCTGTCGACAAAATAGAGCTTGTCTTATCAACTGCCCGTAACCAGATTACTAAATCTCCGCCATTTACATAACTTACTGGACCCGAAAATATTTATTTTATTAGTCGCAATTAAAACCAGCTTATTGAATCGTACACTCGCGGCAATGTTAATTGGTCGTTATCGCTCACGCCATCTTGGAGTTTTTTCAAAATTCGAAGTGTATTCCTTTTTTTCTCTCGTAAATCTAGTTGTTTATTAGGGTCGATTGACACTGTGTTGATAACATCTTTGGCCGACATTTCGGTTGCGATTTTTTTGTAACTTTGGTTATTTATGGGATCTTAGGGGCACGGGCGTAAACCTGGGATTTACTCGTAAGGTGGCTGTTAGGTTTATCGCATGGGTTAGTATATGAAGCCAGAATTGAAGCGAGATCTTCATGTGGTAGGTAGTAGACATTGTATGGTCTTAATATTCATCTCGTCGATATCTGTGTCACAGTGACCTCTGCGCTGCCACCGACGACGTCGTGGATGTGACGAAGTTTTGGGCCAACAAGATCTGAAATACAGTCGTGCCAGCGACACGAAGAAGAAGAATAGGAATAATCATCATATTATAGGTTTAAATTTGCTTCTGCCAATATTCGGCATGTTTTTGCCCGAATATTGAACAAATAGTTAATTTTTAAGGTTTCGTACCCAAATGGTGTTATTACTAAGCCTCCGTTGTCCGTTCGTCCGTCCGTCTGTCAACGGGCTGTATCTCATAAACCGTAACAGGTAGACACTTGAATTTGTTGCCGCTATAACAACATAATATAATAAAAGTAAAATAAAGTTAACACAAAATAAAGGGGGGTCTCCATACAAGAAACGTGTTTTTTCGGCGTTTTTTGCCTTGTGGTATGGAACACTTTGTGTGCGAGTCCGACTCGCACTTGGCCAGTTCTGTCTATTGAGCAGTATTAGTACTGGAGCAAGCATACTCGCCCATTCAAACGCGTTATAGTAAGGCCACAGTGTAACTCCATGCAGTCAGGTAAGGAAACGTTGATATATTTACTGTATGTAACGCAAAGCAGGAGGCCTACCACAAGCTCTTAACGCGATCCATTTTAGGACCTAAACTGAACTGTTCTTCTAATTCGTACCATGACGTCAGTTTAACGATTCAGTTTAGGCCGTGTCATCTGCTGACAGCGATTGTCCCAAAGTGAGTCGCAAGTTTTGGTTTCATTCATACTTGTTTGATACCATGACGTCCATAGAGCAGTTCAAGCGATGCAGTTTAGGAACCTAAACTGAAATGTCTTGTTTTTGAATCGTTTTTAATTAGATCATGGTAGGCCACCAGTCTTACTACAGTTATGTGGCCCTCGCATAGCTACTGTACTTAGAGCATGGTCGTGGTCAACATGACAAAAAGTTAGAAAATAAAGAAAACTGTTCTGTCTTCGGTTCCACGTGGTTATCGGATCAACCTGGTGAAGAACTCAGTCTTTGTTTTCTGTAATGTCAAAAATATATAATTCCCCAAGATTGAACAAATAGTTACTTTCTTACCGACTACTGAGCGGTAGGTATTAGTATTGAGGCAAGCATACTCGCCTATTCAAACGCGTCATAGTAATGCCACAGTGTAATTCCATGCAGTCGGTCAACGGAGGCGTTGATATATTTACTGTAGGTATATACGCAGAGCTGTCTTAATACAGTTATGTAGCCCTCGCATAGCTACTGTACTTCAAGTATGGTCATAGTCAGCATTACCACTGTACTTAAGGCTGCCTGTCCATTGACGCGGAGCGAGGCTTCGGAGCGGAGAAACGGAGAAATATTAACAATAGGATTTGCATAAAATCTCAATGTAATTTTCTATTGGTTAATATTTCTCCGTTTCTCCGCTCTGCAGCCTCACTCCGCGTCAATGGACAGGCAGGCTTAAGGGTAATTTTTATTAATTACTAGCTAGTGGGAGGGAAGCAGCGTCTTCCACCCGCTATTCGGATCTAACAAACACTACTTTCCGAGTATGAGAAATGAAAAAGAACTTAGTCGTTGTAATTGATTACGTATTAGAAGAACTGTATCGTCGTTGTCGACCTAATTAAACGTTAGGAAATAAAGAAGTCTTGTCAGTTTTTCTCCTCATTTTTCGGAGCCACGTGATGATGATGGGATCAAACCTGCAAAAGAACCCAGTCGTTATTTTCTGTAATGTCAGCATAATAGATTATGTATTGTAAACTAACTTTTATTGAGATTTTAGCATCCTATAGTTTATATGGACAAGCTGCAATTACGGCTTGCACCAAAAAATTAAAACAGCAAAAGTACCTACACTCTATTAAAATCCTGGTTTCCAATAGGTGTTATTTCCACTTTATAAACAACATCAACTTTATAACTATTGCACTACTGAAAAAGACATATGTTTTTTAAATTGTAACTTACATTGAACTTCGTGGTATTCCTTTAAAGTTATTTATCCAGAAACACATTTTGTTTACATGATTGGAAGCTAAGTTGCGAAAGAAGACCGAGAGATGTATTTTTTCTAATTCATTTCCTCTCCAACAGGAAAAAGACATCCACACGGAACAACGCGACATGGACCTAGCGAGGCAGGCGAGCGATTGTCTGTCAATAGCACTGGACTCCGTGCTCTGCTCCACTCGCTTCTACGAAGATCACCAGGACATGAGCACCGACGAGGTGGAGCTACTCACCGCGCTCCGGAACAGAGCACACTCGCTCATCAGGTAAGAGACAGATGATAGTATCTAGTACTACGTGTTAGAGAGAGATAGATAGTACTGTAGTAGACGTGCGACTTATCAACATCGAGGTCTCTCGTATACAGCCCGATTGAATCTATCTTTATGGTGGCTCGGAACATGAGGCGAGTCGCTGCGCAGTATCACATTAAGGTGTCAGCGGGGGGGGGGGGGGGAGGTACTGCGCAGCGAGTAGCGCACTTCTAGCCACTATAGTTTGAATCAGGGTGTAACTGACGTGATAGCCGAGAAAACGGTAACCGCCCTCCAGAATTGGTGTTACCGGAATGTCGACGTGATCTTCGGGCTTCTTGGAAGGCGCATCAGGTAGGTTTCGATGATCAGAATCAATATATGATCTGAGTTTAAGAATCAAATGTCATAGACTCAACCTTTACAGGATACATTTTGGTTAAATATGTAACCATAAATTCAGTACATGATTCTGGAACCCTGCGTTGAAATTTTTCGTGGTTATTAAAAAAAAATAGCTTTACCATACATTTTGGCCGCGTAGGGTAGGTATTGCACTTCTATGAAACAGCAATTTTTTTTTTATAACCTTTCACAACCTGATGGATTCAAAACATGATTCTGAACTCCATCGCATTAAGTTAGCTAATAGCCATAGCGTTAAATTAGCTGTCTACGATAGGGCGATAGTTTGGTCACTGGTTTAAAATTTATCCTGTATCTACTTCGTAAAAAATGCTATGTGAAAAGAAAAAAACAAAGTATAGAAAATTGCCCCTAAGAAAACCGCATCATAAAAACTTGAAAAACTTAATATCCATTTCGCCTATATGGTTCCATCGCATAGTCAAAAGTGAAACGCATTCTATTTATTTCACTACTCTATAAAAACAAACATTTCCCTGCATTTCCCATCGCAAACGCAAACACTCGAACTAGTTTATTTTTTCACATAAAAAATAATAAAAAACGTACCCACTTCGTATAGTGCCCTCCACCAAATTACAGGGGCGGCGGGAACGCATTAGACAAATTAGATTATGCTCTAGTAAATGGATAGAGCGATCTTGAACTATGTTCGTATGTCATAGACTATGTTATAGATGTTTTTGTTATGGTGTTTTAGAAAGGCATACGTTTTGTAATGAAAATTGGTATGAAATTTTATTACAAAGAGGTGATTGCCAAAAAGGCCTATGGGTAATATGTCTATGGGATGTATGATATAGATCAGTAGGAGTAGTAAATAGCTATAGTATAATAAAAAATAAAAAACTGTTTAATTAGTCGCATTTAGTTGGGTTATAAGCGACATGCAAAAAAAAAACAGCAGTGAGCAGTGGTGGCCCACTGGTAACTTTACGACTTACGAGTTGTAAGTCGTAGGTTCGAACCCTGTCAGGCGCTTTACTTTGTATAAATAACTTCATCATCACCTCTCAAAACGGTGAAGGAAAACATCGTGAGGAAACCGGCACATATTATTAGAACCAAAAAATCGAAGACATGTGCCATCTACCAACCCGCGCTGGGCCCGCGTGGTGGATTACGGCCCACTCCTTCTCACAAAGAGGCCTGTGTCCCAGCAGTGTAAACATTATAGGCTGATTATGCTAAATGGATACAGCGATCTTGAACTATGTTCGTATGTACTATGGTGAATATGTTTTTGTTATGGCGTTTTAGAAGGCTCTCGGCGTAAGTTTTGAAGGTAGGTAAATAATTATTATATAACTGACTATAACTAGAACCAATTCTTTTTTTTTGTAAATTTTGACGTTCAAAATTCACTTTTATGTGCCTAATTGAAATTTATGTGACTGACTTAAATTTACACTTGGTAAATGTCTTGGTAAATCGCCTTTCATCAGGCGCGATCGAGGTCGAGAGCGGGCCCATTCAGCAATAAAAAAAAAGATGTAACAAAGCCTGCAGAAAAATGGTTATATGTATTTATACCTAGTTGATATTTAAATAGTTTTGGCTTCAATAAGGCCATTAAAAGATGATGGATGAAGCAATCAATGTATGTAAATCACAGTATTTAAAAGTATACATTACATTTACCAAGCCACCTGTCAGCAAACATTTGCCCAAACATTTTCACCCAACATTCTCCCTGTCCAAAGTAATTCACAAAAAGCTTTAATAAGTTAAAAAGCACGTCACATTAAGAACAATAAAACTCCACTGACGTACTCTGTTGAATGTTGGCGTCAACAAGTGAAACCCGGGCGTTTGTTGTAGGTTTTAATTAAATGTGATGCTTTTTTAAATTGATTCTGTTGATTTTGGCGTTTTTTATAATTTTTAACAACTTAAATTGATAGGTAATGTGACTTCCTGTGATTTTTAAGGAATGGCTATTCTTTCATTGAAAGGTTTAGTAACCTTTCAATGAAAGAATAGCCATTCCTGTGCTAGTGCACAGCACCTTCATTGCCTCTCTGTGTAAAGATGTCGTTAACCAATTACCAGCCCGATAAGCTTCCTGATAGTTTGCCATCTAATATTTGCATTTGTAAGCGAAATCTGCAGTGTCTGCAGAGTGTGTAGAACGGCTTGCTTGCCGTTGTTTGCCCAGTTTATATTAGGCTGATTCACCTCTACTGGCTAACTAAACTGGAGTTCGCCGATGTTCGATTGTTTGCTTGAGAATGTTGCGTTCATTCAACTAAGCATTGTTTAGTTCTTCTTTTTTATCGATACAAAAGCGCATGTCGTGGCAAGGCGGTACGGTATTACTGCTCAGTGTGTCCACGTACAATAAGTGACAAAAGATTTAAAAAAATCTAAATTCAGTTACTCAAATGAGGCCGAGAATCAGCACTTTATGGACATAAAACAGTCCCCCAAAAACGCCGGCCCTTCATCTATTCCTAGTGTCTACAAACTTCCCAGCAACACAATCATGTGTACCTATTAAGTTTTTCTATTATAATAGCTACTTTTACACATTATCTAAATAACAGCCGCACAGGTCGATCGATCAGGTTAAGCTACGCTTGCCGCGGTTGGTCTGTGGATAGGTGACCATCTTTACATACCGAGACCCCTCCGTGTCTCGGAAAGCACGTTAAGCTGATGGTCGCGGCTGTTATACATAGATCTTTGGCAGTCGTTACGGGTAGTCAGAAGCCCGAAAGTCTGACAACCAGTCTTACCAAGGGGTACCGTATTACCTAGTAACTGGGTTGTGGAGGTCAGATAGGCAGTCGCTCCATGTAAAATACTGGTATTCAGCTGCATCCTGTTAGACTGGAAGCCGACCCCAACATAGTTGGGAAAAGGCAGGCAGATGATGATCTAAATTAGGGCTGTCCAAAGCAGAGTTTGTGGGGCCCGTTACCTATGAAAAGTTTTGTTAATCGATGTTTTTTGGCTATTATGGTTGATGCACCTTTGCCATTTTTATGGAGGTGCATTGATTTAGACGTTCTATAGATATTCAGGGGATGGAAAACGATGGACTCTTGAAAGGTGTCTATAATGCACCAGTTTATGTTAAACGAAAAACAAAAGACATTCGAGCGAGATCCCCGAAATGTAAAAGTTATTGATGTCGAGAAATTCTACCAACCACCTCATTCATCCATACTTTAATTAAACGTGAAGTCATTTAACCTTTTGAACGCCATTGTCACATATATGTGACAAACGAAATCTTACCCTGAACGCCAACGTCACAAATATATGACAAAATACACGTCGCACCATATTATGAAATAAACAATTTAATCATTACTTTTGTGTGTTTTTATTTATATAATTTAAAAGTTTAAGCTTCTGTCTATATTGTATTACATGAAACTAATATAAATAAACCACCAATATCCAGAAATTTGTTGTTTTAAAAGTAGATGTTAAACGCGCATAAAAGGAGTACCTCACACGCCGTAGTCTGCTATATGTGACAGCTAGTGATGTGACGTATGATTGTAAAATCAATGAAAACTTAAGAAGATGAATATGAAATTTTAGTCCAGAATATATTATTTGTGTATAAGTTGGTATCAGGAGAAATAAAACGTATTTTTAAAACAAATCAGCCTTATACAACCATGCCTCTAGCTACACAATCAATAATAAAATATGCAAATGTCTAATATCGACACTTGTTATACTCATCTCTTGCGCATCCCTAGCGCAAACCAATATTATCAGTCCCTTGTACGCCATAGTCATAAATCTATGACACAACAGTGACGTCGTAAGCGCAGGCGATTAAGATTAGTGAAGTTCTTTCAATTTTTTGTTAATATTTTTTTGTATTTAGTTATTATTAAAATATCGTGTAAGTTACTTATATTATAAACTGCGATCATGAGTGTAATGACTACCGAAGAACTTCTTCGAATATTAGAAGGAATTGGAGATGACGAAGAGTTCTCGGAAGCGGAATCAATACAAGAAGATGATTTAGAGGCGAGTTATTTTTAAAACTATGATCAAAAATATTAGGTACATTTTGTTAAAGATTTGTGATATTGTAAGACTGATTCGTAATAATAATTATTAGGTATATGTAACTGTTGATTTTTAAATTATTTCTATGTGTTTTTTACATGTAAAAAAAAACAATAATTAAAATACTGATTTCAATTATTTTTTTATTACTACATTAAAATCCTTGCTGTAGTGGTAGTATGGATAGGTATTATATTAGATAAGAATACTTATTAGAATCGATAACCAACGTAATATACACTGCTACATCCCTAATTCAATGCGAGACTTTCATAAAATTGACTGGCAAGCAACGCCATTGTCACAATACCAAGACAAGTCATGTTGAATAGTGTTGTAACCACATTGTAATAAATATATTTTTTTAGTTTTCTAATATCTGCTTTTTTATTGATAGTCTCTGTTAAATGCTGTGTAAAGATTACTATATTGGAATATAGTGGCAGGTTAAATAAAATTTCAGTGTCGTGAGTACGGTTTATTAGAAAATTAAAGACGAAAATAAAAACTCAGATGTATATCGATATAAGTTTTGGAATCCTTATTTTTTATGAAGGTCATTTGACAGAAAAAGTGGCCTGGCGTCAGGGGTACGGCGATGCGTTTATACTCTGGCGTTCAAAAGGTTAATACACTTGACCTGTCTGTCCCTACATCACAACAGAACAACGCAGTGCCTTCCAACAATAGCGCATGGCACTCCATTGTGTCCATATGTGCCGCGAATTCACTTGCTTTCTCCATATTAAGTAGGATCATAGAGTAGGGAATATTCTATTTGTCACAGGAATAGTTTTGTACATAATTTTTGTGGTGTTTTGTTAACTTTTGTTATGGTATCGTATCGATCAGTTGTCCATACAATATTCCTCTTGATTTTCGTATCAAAAAATGTAATTGGGAACGGTTGACACAGTTTGATAAGCAAAATTAAAATTGCGTGTCTGCGTGTGTGCCTGTCTGTTGAGCTGATACTGCGGCTGTGTGTGATTCGAAGACAATTTGGTGGATAGATCCGTTTTTCTTAAAAATATTTTAATTTTTCGCTATGCATTCGTTTTGTAACTGGAACTTCCATGGATATAAATAAGATGAAATTATAATGGTGAAATACAAGCATCCAGCATTGTCACTTTAAATAGCTTATGAAACCCAATGGTAGATATCAGCTGGTCTTACCAAACGACCACAGATTACATCAGATCGCTAACATAATTAAATTAAACTAAAATTACTGCCACGTGCACTCTGTCACAGCACCCTACCCTGTGGCGCTAGGGTGCGACATCGATACTCGGTAGATTACAGACGATTATCGATTCAATCGGATACCGGCACATGGATTGTGTCAGTTCAAGTTGTATGTAGAAGTAAATGCTGTTGTAATTTGATAGAGATTCGGTCGAAAGATTGAGACTTACAGCACACGCACTTATGACAGCTCACTTCACCTAAGTTTTCATGGTTAGATTTTTACTAAATAGATCAGCTATCATATAATTAAGACTTTAGTTATTGATAGGTATCTAGTGCTAGAAAGCCAGGCATAATAAAATGGTTAGGTATGACTTTTGAATTCCATTCGTGTTGTCTTCTGAATTCTTACAAAAGAATCTTATAGTTACTTGTATTTGTATTACCAACGGGAAGACATCAGCTGGCCTATACAGAAATAACTACAGATCAGATAAACAAAATAATTAAATTAAACTAAAATTACCGCCACGTGCACTCTGTCACAGCACCCTACTCTGTGGCACTAGCTAGGGTGGGACATCGATACTCGGTAGATTACAGACGATTATCGATTCAATCGGATACCGGCACTGTTAGGGTTGTAAGATGTAATAAATTAGCGGTGTTTGTTGCCATATGTGGGGATTGATAATGTTCGTTTGGTGAATTGTTATCTTCTTGTGTGTTATTTGGGATTAACTGTCTTTATCAGCTCGGTTCAGGATGTTAGGCACGAGTTATTCTTAAATCAGATTAAAATGCTGTGCACGCGGTTGGTCACAGTTCTAACCTAACCTAACCCATTTGGTCGGGGTGCCCTGGCTTAGTTACTGCGACCAATTCGGCTCGCGCGTGATTGGTTACAGTTCTACAACCTAATTCAGGCCGTTAGTTAACGGCTAGGCGTTTAGTTAAAAGGCTGGGCGGTTAACTAAACGGCTAATTAAACCAGTTGGCTGCGACATATTACATGTTAGTACTCTAATGACTTTCCTTTATATGCGTTACATTTTACATATTAATAAGAGACCCTCCTTTTACCATTGATATAAGTGACATTCTTCAAAGAAACACTACCCCTGAATACCATATTGGGCACCCCATACTTAGGTACCTACTACATAGCCAGCCCTAAATAAAAGGGTTTCCTCGTTCAATCAAAGTGCTACTCGTTACGAGTATCGAGAACGATTGCAAGCGAATCGAATTAAACTCTCCAGAGCACTCGATAACGTTGTTATGTTCTTCATTGGAATACTGAGATTTTGATTTGAGATTTTGCTGATGGTGCCTTTTTGCATTTTAATGGACTGAAAATTGCTGTACTTTTGTGCATTTTTATTAAAAACTTACTCTGAATTTGGTTTAAAAAACCGATTAAGTGCGATTCGGACTCGCGCACTGATGGTTCTGTACAAATTTGTAGGTAAGTATGTAACTACAAATTTACATTTTCGGTTTTTTTTTTTTACTTCTGCTATATGACATTGCTTCTTGCCAATTTGCATGATTCTAGGTGAACGGGAAGTACTCTATAGGTTTTGATTCCCTTGCGAGTGTCAAATATGCGGCATAAATGGAATATAAATGCCCGTATCTTTTGATTGCGTTGACTTAGAAGTTTGATTTTTTCACAGCTTCAAGGGATTACTGCCCTCAGCTTCATAATTCCACGCGTTCCTGAGAAAAAGGGTCTTGACAGACGGACTACGAAGTAATCTTATAAGGGTTCCGTTTTTCTTTTTGAGGTACGGAACCCTAAAAATTTATATTTATTGGAAATTTTGAGTGATTTGCGAAATCAACTCCAAATCTTGTCAACACTCGATAATTTCGCCTTAAGATTGGATACGCAAAGGTACTGTTATTGTTTTTCAGTATCACTCAATACTAATAACATTTTGACCCAATTCACTCAAACTAAACATTAAATTACCTAACGTACAGCATAAATTCAAAAGCCAAAGCTAAACCACTCATTATAATTACTCCCCAAATTAATTTGACGACAGTTTGCAAAGAGAACGCGCTCAATCTGGCGATCTGCCAATAAGCTGCTTTGTAATTAGACAGCATGTCGCCGGCGACCAATCACTGAGCTCCGCCCACCAATTGGTATTAAAAAGTCGCCTTGTTAAGTAAATGAAAACAGCCCCGTATCCCGTGGTGTTAGGTTGTGGGGACAGTGATAGCGGGTTCATGAGCGGAGCGGGGATCTGTTGGATTGAATAGTTCATTCTTAATCAGACCCAATACAGCTTGCATGCGGATGTATTTTTCGACGCTATATTTTTATTTGTGAATAGTTCTAAGTAGTTAAATTAGGATATAATTTTCGTTATTTTTATCAGTTAATTAGGTATAGATAGTTCAACTCATCTGTGCGCGCGGCGCTATGTGTGGGTAAAGCGATAAGGACACGTTTTATTCGGATCACGACTGCCGCGACACTGTCACACAACACAAAGCTGTGTAATTACAAGCGGACGCACACATGGCGCCGCGCGCACAAATGAGTTGAACTATCTATATTAGTTGTTATTTATGTACATATAGCCTGACCTTTTGTAGGCTTTTTCTGTGCATGTGCATGTTCGTAGACTAAGGACCACTTGCATCACACATCACTAAATTTATTTAACGCTAAAGATATTTAAAACATCATTCCTTCTCTGTTATAGTAACACGATTATGCTAGGTATATTCTTTTACATTGTTGGGCTAAAAAAACTTGTGGTCAATCTGATGGAAATTGCGTTCGAAGATAACTGTGATAAATTGCTTCTCTATTCTTCTTTGCGTTCCGTTCACATTGTTCTAGAAAAATACATTTTGGAAGTAGATTATTTCATACCTAATATCCCAGGAATAAGTTTGTAAATCGCTTGAAATGGAACCTCGCCCTCTGTCCTATAATTTCACAGGGACATTTTTAATTTATTAAAACGGAGCCCGATAATTATTTGATATTCAAAGTCAATATTTATTTTTTATTAGCGTCCATTCTGTTTGCATCTGGACGTCGAGTGTTTGTCCTGGCTGATTGTTTTCGTGTAATATATGAGGTGCTTATGTACTCCTGGTATTGAAGAAGAATTTAGTTGATTAGTTTTATAACTTACCTTGCATTATACTGCCTTATGTATTAACGTATTATTACTGAAATGGTGTTAGTCTTGTCGTCTAGATTCTTTGACATGAAATTGACAAAGATGGATGACAGGTATTTTTTATTTACATATTTTTGGTGGGTGGAGCATGCTAGGTAGCAAGTCTTGTTAGTAAAATTTTATTAGTCTAATGTCCGCCTCATTTCGTTGACATTGCGTTTATAAATGATATAACTACATATTTTTATTGGAGTAAAAGTACTAGCTAGGAAAATATTATATTTATGTCAGTTGCTGCGTACTATATACTAGTTATAATGCTTATTATAAACAAACAACTCACGCACTGAAATATCCAGGAAAATAATTAGAGAAATAGGTCGGACTCAGTTGTTCATATATTTGATATCTCAATTCGCCTAGCCTCTATTCTCGGCTATTTATGTTGGGGTCGGCTGTCAGTCCAACCAAAACATCTGACTACAATGCATGAGATATAAAGCTTGAGTTTCCTAGGAAAGTTCCGTCACATTTTAACGGCCCAACCAGTATTTGGACAGCCCGACCGTTCACCGCTTTCTTAGGAGACCAAAGCTTTACTTGCATAAACTACGAGTAATGACTAATCTTTATCCCTGCTTGTTTGGCGGTAGAGCTCTACCGCCATCAGAGTTTACATCCTCCCTTGCTATATCATCTTTCACACAAACCATCCCCCTCTGGTCCTCTGGTATACCTCTTTTCTTACACCCATCCACATACCTACCTACCCAAATGCCCTTTCTTTGGTATTGTTCGTCGAATCGTTGAGCTCCTTAAGTTTTGAGTTCTGAGTGGACAGGTCCACTCAATCTGTGTGGTTCTTTCATCAAAAAACCATATCAGACACCAATCTATATGGTCTTCACATGATCTGACCGAGATTATGTCTGGACTTTAAAAGAGACTGTGACCTCTGAGTTTGTTTCGTCCTTTCTTCTCAGAGTAGTCTGTTAGGAAACGCCGACCTCATCTAGTTAAAAAAAAAATATGATTGACGTGTAAAAGTGTTTGTACAAATCTACTTACAGAAATAAAATCTTTTGTCACATACACTTTCCTTCTGACGTGCTATATTGACTCTCAACCAATCTCTTTTAACACGAACTCCTACAGAACATCTGCAAATGAGCCAGCCATCCAACTGTCACATCCTACAACTCAATGCTGGGAACAATATTTATTCAATAACGCGAAGGGGTGCAGGGCTGCTCACTGCTCAACGTTGGGGTCGCATTCAATTTGTGTGTTGTCAATGATGCGCGCTCGATTTAATGGCAGGTGACGTTTATAGTTTGTGTTTGTGCCCCCTGGTTTGTAATGGATGGGTAGTTGGTAGTAAGCGCATTGGGACTGTAATCATGGGTTTTAGTATTGATGTTTTGTTTTGGTTTTGTTTTTAGGATTTTTTGTTGCATATTTATTGGTTTAAGTTAAAGGAGTATGTAAGGATCGTAGCAGGTGGCGTTCTGTGGTTTCTTTATTAATTATTAAAAAGGTGTTTATTTATTTATTTACTTACATATATCATTACAGGATATAACCTGTGCGGTAAATGCGCTTGTCCTAACCTAACTTAAATTATGCATTTATTTTATTGGTCAAAATAGGAGTGTCACTGCTTTCTGTGGTTTAAATTGCATCTTCTTCTCGTTCTTTTTTTTTAAATCGTCTTAAACGAGGTTCTTATACCTTTTGTTTCTTTTTCTTATGTATTGTATTTCTTTATTTGAGTACCTGTTTTTCTTTCTTTCATTTATTTCTTGTTTATCTGTATATTTTATTTACTGTCTTTCTTTTTCTGCTTACCTTAAAATACAAATTAGCGCCACTACCACTCGGTAGTGGCGCTAATTGGTCTTTTGTTGTTATTCTATGTGTTCTTTTTTACTTTTGTTTCTTTCCTTCTTTTATTTCTTTCTTTTCTTTTTCTCTGTTTACTTCTGTAACCTACTTTAATTCTTCTTTTTTTGCGTTCTTTTTCTTTATCGCTTCGCTATCAGTGTCAACTCTACAGTACAACCCTACAGTAGCTCTACATACAACCGTTACATCTGTATCGCTCCGTGTTTGTTCAACATTATTATCTGTGTCCTTTGTCCGTATGTCACATACTGTCTATTAAACTGTAATTCTGATGGGCAGAGGGCTGTTTTAAATATGTACTGTTTTTGAATATGTTTTGTATATTTTTGATGAATCGGTTGTCTTGTTTTGTGAGGGAGCTGTTTTGAATAAAATGAATATAACTTTAAAAATATTATCTTAGTTTTTTTTGTAAAACTTTATTCCTAAACACCAATTGCTCACAATACGAAATTTTTATTGTTAATGTCCGTTCTCAATAATCGTACTTAATTGTAAAATGTATGGATCTCTGCAGGGCGAAAACCTCTTCTCATACCTACTAATAAGAAACGAGAAATCATAACCACAGTGCTTGATGTTTGTGCTCACTGCTTGATGGCGATTTTAAATGATTAATCCAGGTTTCCTCAAGAAGCTTTTCTTTCAATCTTAGTTAGTCCGTATTGTCCAATTAGTAAGGATCATATTGGTACTTACCAGGTTTTTAAACATAAGGCACAAGATGCAGGTCCTTTAAACCGAATGGTCCAACTCGACATGATCACATGTGTTTTTCCTAAAATATCCCACCAATTATGGGTAATCCGTCACAAAAGGCATCTCCTATTATCAATAACCATTTCGGTTACCCACAAAACAATTACCGCACCATATCTCACATAACTTAATACAATTATACAAATTCACATAATTTTCTGACACGTGCCCGACCAATAACTAAAATTATTCGCCACTACCGCTTATAATACACTTTTCACAAGCAAATGCACCCTTATGTCTTTGATGACAAGGTTCTTCTGAAATGAAAATGTTAATGTTGTCAAAATGCAACGACATCGTTGTATTATTCACCACAACACAGCAAAATCAACCTTATTTGCCTTCCGATAAGGTTCTCGTCAAGTGCAAATATAAAATTGTTTAAAATGCATCGGCACGTGTTTCGGTGACAATGTTTGCTCTAGGGATTGGGCCGGGAATCGAACCTGTGACCCAAGAGGATAGACACGCGACTGATGTAGTGTGTGACTGTTATGCTAGTATGTCTTTATTATAAAGATGGAGGGAACAGTTTTTGTAAATTGTCTGGGACTGACAGAAAAAGTTTTGTAACGGTTTTGTCATGATTTATGGCCATGACGGGACGTAACGGCTTTCAGACTGAAATTAATTAGTTTTAACCATTCCAGCAAGATTTCAGCTCTCTATAAAATATATCTTTCGGAAAGAAGTACCACTGTACCGTTTTATACCGTTGTATATTATATTCTCTTTCTGATACACCGATGCTGCTTAGCTTAGAGACCTCGCTGTGTTTCATACTAGCTGTTGTCCGCGTCTTCGTCTGCGATCCACGATGAAAAGTCGTAGCCTATGTCCTTACTTAAGTCAAGGTCTATCCTATGTGCCAAATTTCATCGAAATCCGTTCAGCCCTTTTAGAGTGACACATGCATTTATAATATTAGTTAGGATTGAAGGGTGCAATGTCGGTGAAATTACAGGAGTATGACATTTTTCGCCAGAAACACTGTGTGACGTTGTTTTCTACATCTTGTGTCTCTCCAATTAATGAAGGTTGGCTAATCAATTTAGAATATTTCCTTGTCCCTCTGTCATTGAGCTTTTTTGACAATCTGAATGCGTGCTCCTAAAGTCTTAAATTTTGCCATATTTCAATAGCGGTCCGTAAATCCGTACACGATGCAACCAATCATAAACAAGTAAACAACGTTAGTAAGTCGCATATAAATTCACAAACTATTTAATAACGCGTTAGAAAGTAGCATATACATTAGTTCTCCTAAAAAAGGCCTAACATTCGCCATATTCCAACATATTTTTAACACCCTCGTATAAAAACACCGACCACTTTCACTTGATTAAGCTTTTGATCCTAATAAAATTAAATGTCCTCGTGACGCCATATGCGCAAGCGTTGCCCGTGAAATTAAATCAAAACATCGGATGAAAGAAGTGCGTTCATTATTGTCGGCACATTGCACTGCGCCCTTTAATTGGACATGATGTTCATAGCGCTAGTCTTTATACCAATTTTGGGGTACACGGAACCAAAAACTAGGAACTTCTGTCAACGCTGTGATGGTAAAAACACTCGTATATTATGATGGCATGATTGGAACGAGTAGTCAAAATCCCGAAAATCTGACAACCAGTCTTACCAAAGGGGTTAGTCTTATCCAGAAACTGCGTTGGGTGGTTGTGGGCTGGGTTGTGGAGGTCAGATAGGCATCAGTCGCTCCATGTAAAATACTGGTATTCAGCTGAAACGGGTAAGACTAGAAACTGACTCCAACATAGTTAAGAAATGGCAGATGACGAATGGCTGAAAACTAACTTCTATAATAGGCATGTATAATGGTAAAAATACTCATACCTATATCTTACAATGATTTGTAATCCGTAAAGTAAGATGTCAATTTAGATTAATCAACAATAAAAATACAACTTGTTGACAAAGAATACGACTATTTGGACTCAAATACAATAAAACGTACGACAATCAACTTATCGGGAGATTCTGAACCACGGGTAGGAGGTCAGTCTTCAAAAGGCTAATGAGTAGTATAGAATCCTTAAACCCAACTATGAAATACGTCCTTGTGGCCTACCATGATCTAATTAAAAACGATTCAAAAACAAGACACTTCAGTTTAAGTTCCTAAACTGCATCGCTTGAGCTGCTCTAGGGACGTCAGGGTATGTACCAAACAAGTATGAATGAAACCAAAACTTGCGACTCAGTTTGGCACAATCGCTGTCAGCAGATGGCACGGCCTAAACTGAATCGTTAAACTGACGTCATGGTACGAATTAGAAGAACAGTTTAGGTCCTAAAATGGATCGTGTTAAGAGCTTGTTGTAGGCCTCCTTATAATGTCATCACGCCATATGCGTAGGCGTTGCCCGTGAAATAAAATCAAAACATTTCGATGAAAGAAGTGCGTTCATTATTATCGGTACATTGCGCTGCGCCCTTTAATTGGACATGATGCTCATCGAGGCAGGTTTTTTGTGATAGTAGTACTACTTACACACACATTACTTAATGTGTTCAACATGGACATTTGTCATAATCATAATAGCCTGTTGAGCTATGTTGCCTTAGGGAAAATCGTACAGGGAAAGATCCGCTACCGATCTCCACGCTTGCTCAGTTTGGTCTGGCAGTCAGGGACTGGTCATCTCTTAGCAGCCTCGGCTTATTTTAATTTTTGAATTGTTTTATCTTTTTATTACGGATGGTTTTAACATAAACGTCTTCCTACAGTGTTCTGACATGTCTAACTTCAACATTAACGATGTAACGAATATTTTGTAAAAATATTTTGATTTAAAAGAGTGTCCGTGGAGTTTTTTGCCTGTTCTTGTCCATAGGAACCTAATTCGCTTTAGAATGGGCTAGCTTCATCTTTCTGAGTGACCGACCCCTTGTAATTGGTTTATTTGAAATAAATGCTTTGAGATTGAGTGCTCACTCTGTGTACACTTTTTCAGGACATTATAATCACTGGTTTTCTTTAACGTAACTCAGTGCTTTCCGATACTGCCGAAAAATTCGTTGCATGGCATTGAAAGTCACATTCGGGTCAACACAATATTCTAAAACATATATCTTTACTTTATGTTTTCATTTATCGTGATGGAGACCTTGAAAAAAATATAGTATGCTCTCTTGGGTGCCTTATAGAAAAGTTTGTGGCTGTTCTACATGTTTTTGCAACATTTAAAGTACGTAAACTTTTATGTTTAGTATCTCATGTGCTACGTAGCTGCACTAAACATTTCATAAAAATTACAACTCCCATACTCATAATAATAAAGCGTGCCACAAATGCGGTTTCTATGTATGCTCAAGGGAGTGAGTTGAAACTCGTGTCGTTGTTGCTCCCAAGTGAGGTCTGTCTGACAGTGACACCGTCCGAAGGGTCGTGTCACATGCTCCTTGTAGTAAATATATGCGAAATTGTAAAAATAGAAAGGTTATTAACAGATGGGGTGAGGTTAGGGACCGATATCAACAAAGAAATATCGGGCGGTATTTTTGAAGGCCAGATTATGAATTTTTCTGTGAGATTTTTATATACCTAACGCATAGATGAGCTACGAATTCTTTGAAGTGCATTGGAAGAGAAAGAAGAGACTAAGACATCGTGCAACTGGAATCTATTGACTCAAAAGATAGATGGCGGATAGTATAGAATAGATTAGATAGTATAGATTCATTATTAGGTACCAAAGCATTTACGATCAAAGATTCTTAGGTTAAACAAATAGTAGAAGGTAGTTCTAGACTTGCCAATATCAAGCTCGTGCTATTGTTGCTCCCAAGTGAGGAGTGTCTGACAGTGACGTTGTCCGAAGGGTCGTGTCACATGGTCCTTGTAGTAAATATATGCGAAACGGTAAAAATAGAAAGGTTATTAACAGATGGGATGCGGTTTGGGACTTTCCATATTATATGGGCTAAAAGGATCCGCACGTGCGGGCCGAGTTTGGTCGAAATCTGTCGAGATATCACGTTTCCCTTTCTGTTGATAGATTTCGCACAGCTCTGGGGAAAGCAAGTCTTATAGTTTATAATCGTATTAATATTTCGGTTATCATTGTTTGTTAAAACTATATGCACAAATAAATAAGTACTGTACAAAGGCGGAATTAATGCCTGAGGCATTTTCTACCAGTCAACCTTAGGGTGATGCAGAGACAAAACATGGGAGGTGCAATATACGGGATACATAGCTCGGAAATGATTATAGAATACAAGAATAAATAATAATTCCTTAGATACTTAGATATATACATTCATATGAACAAAATAAATTTTGCCAGGAGAAATAACGATCGGTAGAGGAGAAAACGAACCCGTAGATAAGGAACCGTTTACTATGCCAACAGTTAATCAGTTTATCTTCTAGAATGCATTCGCATTCACGGCGAAACCTTCTGTAAGTTAAAATGAAGAAACAGAAAGGGAGGTATGCTTGCTTACCAAAGCTGGTCAAGCTAACCTAATTTTAATTAGGAATACCGAAAAGCCCGATACACTCTATTCGCTATAGGCTGCCCATATCCTTTCAAAAATCATTCGCAGTGACAGTGACTCCAAGTCCCCAATGACGTCTGTCAGTCACATGACACTGACACCGAGGGGCGTCACATGTTCGTCCTTACCAAATAATACGCCAAAATTGTATAAATAGAAAGTTTATTAACATCTGGTCATTTTAGGTGTATTAAATTCTACGTTAGTTTTTGTAACTGTGTCATCCTGCTCCCTACGGATTTTTTTTCAAAGTATAGTTCCATATTAGCTGATTTAAAAAAAAATTAGCCACAGTGCTCTGATTGAAGGTCACTAAAATTTTACAACATCTTGCAGGGTGTTTTAAAAGAAATTAAATATGGTCTCGATCTTCATCATTATCATCATGCTGGGAAGAAGAAGTTGACTAATGTATTTCCTCGGCTTTATATGAATGTATCCAACGTTTTTTTTATCCTGCTGCCATGTCAGTCACCAAAAGTCTTCTAAAACTACTAAGCCCCAGTGTTTTATACCGGTTTACCAATAATAGTAGTAGACCATCTGCGCAACTTCAAAATGCTAGAGAAAATTTTCTGATATACATATAAGTTTTGTAGCTTGATTTTCTCTTCCATTTTACACAGTAGCATAAACTCTGCTCATCCTACCAAATCTCTCAAATCTAACAAAGCGTAATCAACCAAAACACGCCAATAATACAATCGGCTAACATCTCAATTGACGCCCCGCGGCGTCGCCTGCTGCGCTGTTGTGCTTACGCCTATCGAACGCCTTTGATAGATCGCCCCGTGTGGCCGTGTTGGGGCAGCGAATACTGAGATGAATGATTTTTTATTGTTATGTTATTTAAATATGGCGGTGAGTGGAGATGGAAATCATTTTTCGTTGGTATGTAGTGTCCTCACCCTAAAAAATTGTGTAACGCACTTTCAAACACAATCTGAATAATTTTGAAGGATATTGCTAATCCATTACTATGCAGTAATGTGGTTAGTGTGTTACGGATTACCCCGCTGAAGTATGGAAGAATGATAGTAAATGGAAATACAATTTCGTTATTCTTTTGTTTTGCATCAAACAAAGACTTGACGGGTCGAAATAGAATCTGATATTTCTTATAAACGGATTCTAAAATCCTTTCCAATTTGACATGTTGTCAAATATCATGTCCAGTCCTATGACTTCTTGTTGTTATTTTGGGAATCACAAGATTTGGCAGTAATTTTTACTAATACCTACGTCATACGTTTTCCCAAAATGTAGTGCCAGATCAAACAAAATTTATAATCATATATTCAGGATCTTTTTTGTTCTAAATATTGATTCGAATCACAGCGGGGTAATTGCGTAACACACTAACAGAAGGAATGGCTTTCATTTTGACAGTTCTACAACATACATTGCGTTATTTACGTAGTTCAGCAAATACATTTTTCGAACATATGAAGCAATGGATTAGCAATATCGATAGTGTGTTACGTAATTAGGATGCAGATTCCTCTTGTTCGGCTTTCCATCTTGCATCTCTCCAACAGCTAAAATTCTAATCAACCCTCCAAAATTCTTGGCCCAGTCTTATCGACCGCGTTAAGTGCCGTGCGAATTGCCAGGTGTTCTTCTCGCCCCTTGTCTCTCCCACGTGAGATATGTCACACTTGCGGGAGTAAATTGGGGGTACAATGCGCACTGCTATTTTGATTTTAAGATTATTTCTTTGGGGGTTGTGGGGTACAGTGGTCAGTGATTTTCAATTGTTATTTTGATTTTAGTTGATTAGGTCTGTTTTGATTTGGATCTGTCGGTCGTAAAGCTGGGAGTGGAGTTAATAAATTAATCATGTTTTGTATTGTTTGTAGAGGTGATTTAATCTATTCAAATTGAAGAGGGATTATAGACGTACGTATTTGAATTAAAATATTGTGATGCTTAGAAGGATAAAATATCGTTTCGTACATTTTTGGAGTTTCCACAGCTGCCAAGTTCGTTTTTAACTCAAGGTGGCAGACTTAAAATAATAAATAGTAATATGTTTATGTATATTATAAAAATACATAAAAGAAAAGGGGGAAGAATCAATCAATAAATTCGTTCGCATCGCTGTCAACAGGAAAAGAGCCCAAAAGGCTGGCACCGTTGCCACCATGCCGATTCTTTGACAAAAAAAAAATGTTACACGAATTGTCGGAATGAGTAATAAAATGATGTAAATACGAAATATTTTCTTTCCCATTCATTCCCACTTTCAGGACATTATACAGTATCTCCAACAAAGTAACTTTTCAATACATTCAAAAATTCTTTGGATAGGCCATTCGCTACTTGTTTCCGTTCCCTCAAATCTACTATTTTTTATTTCCATCACAATCTATAACAATCAAAGCACGCCTCTAGTTTCAAAACGGAGCTTCTGTAATCAAATCATCGTAACTCGAGAGCGTTGTTTTTTTAACCGAATAATCGAATCGGACGGGACAATCCAATACATCGAAACAAGCGATTATCGCTCCGCCATCGCTAAGTAGTTGCGACAGCCGCGAATAGGGTATATTCGTGACTAGGGCGTGTGAATGAGACGGAGATACTATTACCAACGTGTGTAAAGGAGATGGGAGATGTGCTTGAAGTGCATTCGCGTAACAGCGACAGATTGGCGCGCACATGTCGAGTTGCGATGTTCTTTTTGCAAAGTGTGTTTAGTGATGGGTTGGTGTCGATAGTTTGATTGATTGTTGTCGGAATGATTTATTTGTGGGTGTTTAAGGTTTGGAAAGTGTTAAATATGAATGAGTAAATGATTAATGGTTGGATAGGTCTTGAGCAATCTCTAATAAAATAAATACCTAAATAAAGTGAAAAATAAAATACAAAAAATATTGTTTGTTGAAATTAAAAAAGTAATTAGAGAAATAGGTAAGCGTTGCAAGTTTTCTTTAAAGACTTATCCAAACCATTTATATTGTATTATTTTGCATGTGATTTTATCATATTCAAGCTTCCAGAAACCTCGTATCGTATAGTGACAGCAATGCTTAATATATTTTTGTGTTTTTCATAAGTTACCAAAATCATTTTTATCGATAATACATTTTCATAACCTAACACATCTCTATGCAAGCTTTCAAGAGGACACATGAAAGGGGAGCGGCGGGTCGTACGGCAACGCTTGTTTGTGCGATTTAATTTCATTTATCAACGCATTACTTACCGGGAGGGAATTACTTATCCGGATTACCCTGATACCCCCGCTCTTCCCTCGACACTTTTCCTATGTAAATAAGCAACGAGGTCTGAATTTTTGAGTAGTATATGATAAGGCGGTACATACATGGACTTCTGTTTGCGTCGTCGAGTGTATGACCATTTTTTTTTTTGGGAATTTTTTACTTTGGATTGAGACTGGATGTAAGGAGGATTTATGGATTTGTGGTTGATGGCCATGGTTTATCTTTAGTTGTTCCCAGATTTAAATATGTGAGAGAACGGTATGTAGATAAAAGTGACGACGAGAGAATGCGTTCTTGACACCTGCCAGTTTCATACTAACTGTACGTGTTTTGCGAATTTGATCTTAATTAGCTACTAGAATTGTCGCAGGTGTCAGGAACGCATCCTCTCGACGGCCGGACTGTGGGTTTGCCAAAGTTGTAAGTTACAGATTATACATAGAAACTTAAAGAATAAGAAAATAACAAGTTTTAAAGATGACTGTTTATGCATCTTGGAATCCTAGCAAGATGTTGAGCTTAACCAAATGCTAAGTATACTAAAATCCTGTATCCAACTATGTCGAGGTCGGTTTCCAGTCTAACCGAACCGCAGTTTAATACCAGTATTTTACTTGGAGCGACTGCCTCATCATCATTTTAGCTGAAAGACGACCACTACTGGACAACCCCTGGACGTACACTTCTGAGCGACTGCCTTCTTTCTAATAAACTCATCTGCTAACACCAAAACCTATTTATCCGTGATCATAATCCAGACAAAAGAAAACCCGAAAACAAAAATCTCACAACACAGACACGCATCAGTCACAATTAATTTGAACATTTGCCAAATTAGAATGCCATACCAAACCATACTCAAAAATTCGTTAAAAGCATATCATTGGATCACGACATTCACTCATTAGATGTTAATTGATAATAATAATTAGAATAGACGATTATATAGTCTTAATACCAAGCGAATGTTGAATAAATTGTTTTAAAGTGTAGGAGCAAGAATTTGATGGGTTTAGTGACCACTTCGCCTCGGTATTTAATTTAAAGAGTTCGTTTAGCGTGTTTGGAATTTGATTGCTTGTTTTCTGTGAGATGATGAGGAGTTAAATGTCTTAAGTGGTTAGGAAAATGTCTCATTGCATTGTTCGAGACTGGCTTTTCACTGCGGCTTCGCGTGTATATCGGAAATTTTCCCACGGAATGGTACTACGCATACACACACATAATCAGCCTATAATGTTCCCACTGCTGGGACACAGGCCTCCTCTTGGTAAGAGGAAATGGGCCGTCATCTACCACGCGGGCCCAGTGCGGATTGGTAAGATGTCAGATGTCTTCGAATTTTTGGTTCTAAGACATGCCGGTTTCCTCACGATACTACGGAATGGTACCTACTACCGGGATAAAATGTATTTATTTCCTAACCAACGTTTATCCGTGTGCCAAAATCCATCCATATCCGTTCAGCCGTTAAGACGTGAAAGGTCAAACAAAGTAAAGCGGGAAAGACTTCGCATTTATGGTACTACTAGTACTCGTATGAACTTAGAAATGACAAAGGTAGTTTCTTAGCATTGTTCGAGGCCACTTAGGCAGATTTCTTTTGCATGAAGGCTTACTTGCACTCGTGAGGAACTGGTAAACGCTCATAAAACGACGTACGCATAGCGACATATCAAGCTATACATTTCCAGAATAAGCTGACTTCTCATTGTACGAAAAGCCTATACAATGCGAGGTCAGCAAAACTGCAAATGCATAGCTTTATCTGTCGTCGTATGTACAAATGGCAACATAGCAGGGCAATAAGTCTATGCGATATGTACAGACGCCAGCACATCAAGCTACCCGAAACTGTCAAATTTTCCCAATCAACTTTGAACCATATGCTTTAGCGATGAAGTTGAAAATCTATTAAAGAAATTTGACAGATTGTAGTAGCTTGATGTGCTGTACCATCGCACGATGAAAACAGAAGTCGTTCAGAAGGAGTCATAATAAATTGGCATGACTCCTTAGTAATCGAGATAACTATTAAAATCCAGAGCAGTGGTGGCCCAGTGGTATCGGCCGCGACTTACAAGTTGTAGCTTGTAGGTTCGAACCCAGACAGGCGCTTTACTTTGTGTAAATTATTTCATCACCACTGCTCTCAAAACGGTGAAGGAAAACATCGTGAGGAAACCGGCATGTCCTAGAACCAAAAACTCGAAGACATGTGACATCTACCAACCCGCACTGGGCACGCGTGATGGATTACGGCCTACTCCCTCTCACAGAGAGGAGGCCTGTGTCCCAGCAGTGGGAACATTATAGGCTGATTATGATATGATATGATTAAAATCCAGATGACAGTACTGTCTACTTTATTTTTAAATAATGACAGTTGTAATGCTCTTTTGAAGGGTAAATAAAATGGCAATGATAATTACACTGTGGAGTGCTTTAAGCCGCTCTCGACCCTGTTAGTTCAATTGCGCGTGAGTGTAGTGTCAGGTGGCCCTTTAGCTGCGTTGCGACAAAGAGAGGATAATAGCAGATTATTATCGTCATATTATGTTATTTTTTCGAGGACTTTTTGTTTATAGTCATAGACTGTTTTTCCTGCTTTACTGAGACTGAGATAACTAAACAGAGAGACTGAGATAACAAAGGTGTACAGACCTTTGTTATCTGTCATATTAGCTGGTAGTAAACCAAACACTAATCCGGGCCCGTAAGACGTCCCATTGACCCTATTATATTCTATCAACCATCTTTTTTCTCGATTTATATTTCTCCGCAAAATAAATCAGATATATTTTGATTTAGACAAAACATTAGCAAATATCGCTGACATGCTTACCACCAACTTCCTCGGTTATCAGGATATTCGACTGCCCATCCTGTTGCTATAGTTCTTTATATGCTTTAAACCTACGACAAACAGGTGATACACGTGCGTTCTGCATCCTAGATAAGATTCCCGTATAGACAGCCACTTACATCGTTTTGAAACTTGCATATCTCAACTGATATATTTCCTAACATCTGCAGTGTGATCCATCTCTAAGTAGTCTGTGGTGTGATCGTTTGTCTCTAATCAGTGTTGCCAAACTAAACCATAATAAAACACTAAATAGTAAGTTCAGAATAGTAATTCTACTCTTTAGCATACGATCCCAGATTGCATACCTTCAGCACTTACATTTACAAATATTGGGTTAAACACTACACCCACACGAAAACCAAGAAATATCGAAGCAGTTTGGATGTTTTTCTTGAGATGGCGCCAAAAGTACAAAAAAAAAACAGTAGAAATATGGACTAAAACGGAAAACAGGGATGCCTTTGAAAAACAGTAGATCTACTGTTAAAACAGTAGGGTTGGCAAATATAGTATTTTCGAAGCCTGTAAAAATATGGCGAAAAAATTTAGGATGTTAAATTTTTTTTTTCAAAATATTTTAAATGCATAGTTTTTGCAACTTCGATCCTTTATTAACAAGTTTTTTTAAATGTCTCATACCATTATTATACTCTAAGGTTACAAAATACCATTAAATCTGCTTTTATTACATTATTACTGGCCATATTGCGCTCATCTCGCCATTTTATATAGGAATGAAAATATAGTAGTTTTGCCTACAATTTTATTTTTGCAATATATTACCTACATATTTAGGCCTGACAATATAGTAGGATACTATATTACATAGCAGGGTTGGCAACACTGCTCTAATCATAAGTAATAACTGATTATCACTCTAATTAGTAAGCACGTATCTTCAACTAATTGGCATTTTGCATTTAAATACTGATATTCTTATCTAAAATTTCGTTTAGTACTAGAGTCTTGTCTAGACGTAAACATTTGTTTAGCAATGTTAATGATGATTGCGTTCGTTCTTTCATTAGAATTGTTGTCCGTGCAACCCGCAGTGTGTCTGTGTGGTAGATTACAGCCGACTCCCTCTCGAAGAGAGGAGGCCTGTGTCCCAGCAGTGGGACCATTATAGGCTGATTATATTATTTTATTTGCATACAGCCCCTGGTTGTTCAGTTTTTAAATAACCCCTAAGCTTTCGAATAGTATAAATCCGTTCAATCCGATTGGAGCTCATCTCTAAAGAATATAATCTTTCTCCCTCTGTGGCATTATTTCATGCATTGTCTGTCCTTATCGTATTGCGATGTATTCTGTATCCCTTCTTTCGTCAAATCTGTCTGTTCTCTTTTGTTTTCCGGATCCTACGGTTTTGTGAACAACACCTCCATTGCCATCTTAACCTGAACCATCTCTTTTATCTACTTTCATTCTATGCGGAATGTTGGTCTATTCCATGCTTTCTTTATCATGTGTTGTTATGGTCATATCTTCTATATAAATAGAAATGAATCGCCGAAATGTATGTACGCGCATAACTTCCGAACGACTGCATCAAATTGAATAATTCTTTTGTTGTGTTCGGTATTGCCAGGACAAGATTTGTATGAAAGAAAATTTCGGAAATTCTATAGCAAAAAATTGCACCCGTTCGAAGCTGGGGCGGGCCGCTAGTTTGAGATAAACTTTCGTACACCTTAGTAGGTATATAAAATCCTTAGTACCACCGATAGGTCGAAAACAACACCCTACTTGGGTAACACACTATCAATCACAATCTGAATTATTTTGTAGGATATTGCTAAATCATTGCTATGTTCGAAAAATGTGTCTGCTCAACAACGTAAATAACGCAATGAATGTTGTTGAACTGTCAAAATGAAAACCATTCCTACTGTTAGTGTATTGAGCAATTACCCCGCTGGTTAGGTCTGTAGCAGTCTTCAGATGGACCTAAGCTAAGTTGCATCACAGCACTCCAAAATAAGAGTTGTGCTAAACCAGTCCTTTCCTGACTTAATATTTTTATTAGCACACAGACCCTTTCAACTATTTATATCCATTCAAGCCCCACATTTCATTTCTATTCACGCACAACTAAACCAACATGCGTTGGGGGGCACGAATTTGTTTAAACTAAATTTACATATTTATTTGCGTTTATTAAAGTGAAATAAATTTGATGACTCAATGTGCCCCCCTTGTACGTCAAACGAAATGCATATGGATTTATGGGATTTTCGTTTATGTTGGCAACACCTGCTAGTGTTGTTATTTAAAATATGGAGTTATTTTAATTGGGAATGAGGATTAATTGTTAGTGGCTTTTAAATTCGATGTAGCAATAAGTTTTAAATTATTTTGAAACTTGCTGTGCCCGCGACTTCGTTCACGTGCATGTCGGAAAACATTGGATTTCATGGGTTTTATTTTTTTTGCGCAGAACCCTAATTCTTTTTCTAAAAGTTACTCCTTATAACATCAGAAGGCCAATTCCTGTAATATAAAACGTTCAAAATCTAGTCACAATCTCATCTCAACGACAATCAATGACAAAAACTTGTGAAAAATTTAGGAAAATTTGAGATATTTTTGACACATTGAGACAGATCAGACTGTGAACGTTCTTAAAATTACGAGAATTGCCCCTCATCTATCTGCCACTGCTAGTAAAAATTGGTTCAGCCGTTTCGAAGATTAGCCGGAACAAACATACAGGTAAAAATAAAAAAATAAATGTTATAAGTATCATAATACACTCAGGGGCACATTTAACCGTCCACCCATCTCGAATTGCATATCGTTTGTTTATGTTAACTTACGCTTTGAATACTAGGCGTAACTTCATAAGTGGGTGTATCTGAAGTAAATAAAACAATGATACTCGCGTTTTGTTTACTTTTGTGGTTTTTATTCAACAATAATCAGTTTAGTCGAAATTTGACAGTCTCGCCCCTCGTTTTGTGTGACTAATACATTTGATTTAAAACGTTGTAATACCATTTCTTCGAATGAAACCGAGGTGTTGGAGTGCCGTGATTTCATTTACACCAAAAAAAATGCCACTGGACGCAGCTGGAGCAGCCAGGGCTGTAGCACTTGCAGACGCTGGGTTTAGCCAGCGTCGGATTGGACGGATGCTTGGATATCCACGAACCACTATTCAAGATGCTATCCGGCGTTACAGAGAGACTGGTTCCTATACAAGAAGGCTAGGGCAAGGTCGTAGAAGGTGTACGTCAGAGAGAGATGATCGTTACATCGTCTCGAACGTTCTTCAAAATCGGTTCACTACGGCTTCTGAGGCTCGTAACAGCTTATTTGAGGTACGAAATGTAAGCGTGAGCCTAAGAATAATAAGAAGAAGGTTAGCTGAGAGGGATCTGAGAGCATTTCGACCAGTTCGAGTCCCAGAACTGACCGCAACTCACAGAAGAGCGAGACTTGCATTTGCTCGAGAATATTTAAATTAGACTTTGGAACAACGGAAGGCATTTCTCTTCTCTGATGAATCAAGAATCGCTTTACGAGATCCTGATGGACGTCAGCGTGTGTATAAACGCCGCTGAGAAAGGTTTGCTGAATGTGCTGTGGTTGGAACAGTGGGCTACGAGGGAGGCTCGATAATGGTGTGGGGTGGCATTTGTTACGACGCCCGCACAGAGTTGGTCATCTTCGATAGAGGCAACGTTAATGCTCACAAGTACGTGACAGAAATCCTAGAACCACATGTGATTCCGTTAGCGCCATTCATTGGCGATAATTTTGTTTAATGCACGACAACGCTCGTGCACACACCGCGAGAATTGTCACCGATTACTTGGACGCCATCAATATTCAGCGATTACCATGGCCAGCTCGCAGTCCTGACCGGAACCCAACAGAGCATGTATGGGACAACCTAAAAAGACGGATGCGGAGTCGCACTCCAGCTCCTACGACCATCAGTGAGCTAAAAACTGCAGCAGTTGAGGAGTGGGAGAACATTCCCAAAAAGCGACATCCAAGGCATAATGGACGAGCTTTCTAATCGGTTGCAAGAGGTCATTAGGGCCAGAGGAGGAAATACACATTATTAATCCGATTATTTAGACCACACTTTTTTTTTAAGTAACATTTTGCTAATTTTTATTTTTTGTATGAAAACTGCATATTCAATTTTTTTTTAATTTTGTCTCAATTAAACCATTTCACAACCTACACATGTTTCATTTGTTTTCTTAAAGGTTCACCCAATGTAATATTATAACAAAATTAATTAAATTACCACAGAATTTTGAACAAATCGACAGAATGTAGGTGGCCGGTTAAATGTGCCCCTGAGTGTATATAGATGTATGTATTAATACAATTAGGAAGGAATTGGATTAAGCATTAAAAGTTGATCAAACATTAAAATAGTTCTGTTTTGCTCTTATAATTAAGATAAGGAAGTCTTTAAGAAGTCTTAGCTATCTTACGTAAGTCGTAAAACTAAATTAATTAGCTAACCGAGCTGGGATTATAACCTATTTATTTATGTATTCATTGCGTACATATTTTATTTATAACTAACTGCGACCCGCGGTTTCACCCCGTGGGAATATAAAAAGTAGCCTATATGTTAATCCAGGGCGTGAGCTACCTGCATACAAAATTTTATCAAAATTGGTCCAGCCGTTTGAGCGTGAAGAAGCAACAAACATATTTATAAACACACACTCACAAACTTTCGCCTTTATAATATTAGTTTAATTCGTTATGATATATTTTTAATAGCTTTTTTATCATTGTTCCTCTCAACCAAAGCACCTGCAATTTAATCTATTCACCACCCTTGGTTGACTGGTAGAGAATTCCTAAGGCATTAAGTCCGCCTTTTTTGGGTGCGAAAAGATTAAATAAATAAATAATAATAGATTTTTTTTTACCGAAAGTGATAGGTATTAACCTATCACTCTCGGTAAAAAAAATCCAGGTCTGAATGATGTGACTAACCCCTATGTTCATAAAAGTAGCATAAAGTTAAGTAGCGATTGTTTAACCATACATTTTTGACGTTAACCCCATTTATATCTGGGTCATTTGATTTACAGAACAAATCCCAGGAAACATGGCGTCGATAAAAATATTCTAACGAGATAAAAGCTCCAGAAAATTCATCCACAATTTATCTTACGAAAAACAATTATTACAAAATATACTTAAAATCTTATCGTTCGCACCATATATTAAAACAAAAATTCACACATCAAAACCAATCATAAATCCAGTCAACCACTCGAGATGATACAAAATAATTTTCATACAAAAAACCTTACAATAAAATCCACAAATATATTGAAGCGGCTAACTGAAGCTTCCTTTCATTACCGACTTCCTTCAATTAAGAGGACTACATGACCTAAAGCGCGGTCACTGTCGGACTGCATAGAAAAGAAAGAGAAGCGCGATGCCACAACGCTGGTAATTTATTGCAAAATATGAAGCAATTATCGATTTTCGAAAAATCTAGTGTTTGGACAAAAAAACTAAAACACTATAGTTTTAGTATGTTGCTTGTAGAATAATCTGACAAAAAATCATAATGATTGTATGTATATTAGTACGAATTTTGTTGTAAATAAAAAGTTTTTAGAGATATGTGAGTGGTTGACCAAAAAGGGACCTGGAGGGATTGGAAACCGTTATTTATTTTTTTTTGAATTTTTTAATCAGTGGTCTTTTAGCTTTGTTTTGGTCTAACCAGAATATTTTTTGGTGCCGTAGTGTTTTTTTTATGATTTTTTTTGTGAGCCGAGGCAGTTTTGGAAAAATTACACCTTACAATAGTTTTTGTGATGTCAGACGCACATAAAGACAAGAAACTGACACTAAATAAGTCGCCAATAACGTAGTAACCGCAAACACGTGTTGACACTCACTAACGAAGTCGCATACTGACATAAAACATGCCGCAATTTGTTTCTACACGAAATTTCAAACGCGATTTACTCGAAATCAATTATTTTCCCTTGAGGTCCCTTTTTGGTCAACCACTCACATATCTTCATGATTTTTTTCTATCGTACCAAATAAGTTGTATTATGTTTTCAACACACTATCATCCTAGCATTTATCCTGAAGAATATCATATATTTTTTTGTTTTTTTTTACTGTAGGTGATCATTTACTTTTATTGTTTCTAAAACTTGCGTTTTTTGCGTTTAGGTCCTGTAAGCCCCTTAAAATAAATCCACTAAATAACATACCTCACACACTTAAAATGCCACAGTGATTTTAATGCGTGTCCAAAAATCCTTGACCCCCCCTGCCCCTTGCCTTCAAACAAAAATCACCAACAAATGAAGATGTTTGTCAAATCATACGGGTCTTTTTAGAATGGACGTTTTAAGTCTCGAAGAATATCAAAGGCGACATAGTGTCCTTAATGGGTATACGTATTTCACCTTGTAAAAGGCGCCGAAATGCGCCGGAGTCGTTTATCTAACTGAAATTAAGAACGAAAACATTTTAAACGAGCCATAAATTTTTCTTAGGTGAGTGCTTTCTTTTGGTGTTGCCAGCTGTGGTGTTTAATTTTGCGGGTTTATTTTGTGGAAGTTGTGAGTTGTGACTAATGTTATATTTGGTTTGTTTTAAATAAGCTTTATTTAAAAATATGTAAATGATGACCGTTCGAGTATGAATCAAATCAAATCAAAATATTTTTATTTCACATAAACCAACATGGGCACTTATGAAACGTCAGAAGCTAGGTGCACGGTTCCAATTGGTCGTTTCCTATGGAGAAGAACCGGCAAGAAACTCCATGGTTACTCTTTTAAAAATAATTGGCTTTTACAATGTTTTCGAGTTACAGTAGGTATGGGAGGACAGCGTAGGCCTGTCAACAAGTACCAGGTACTTGATAAAATAAAAAATAGTCTACAGATCTAAAGTCTACAAGGCTTACAAAGTCCTCACATTTATAGAGTAAAAAGAGCTTCTTCATGACTTTTTGTTTTACACCTAGGTAGAGTAAAATGTTTTCATCAGCTATAAAGTGTAATTAGCGTACAGTATTTCTCTTCGAAGTTTAATATTTCTACTTTTCATGCTGAGATTCTCTTTAGAACAGATTTCATAAAGTAACAAGACTAAAACAAGTTTTTGTATTTTAAAAATAACACTTGGAATTGCACAATAAAAATAAAGCACTGATCAATTTACAAAAATTTTAATACGTGCATTATCCCTAAAATGAATAAATCCACCAACACCTGGCAACACTGATCCGGATAGATGTGCAGGCGCCTCTCGTATGCTCGCCTTCCATTAGCGCGCTTGAATTTAGAACGCGCCGCGATTGGCCGGCGGAGGCAATGAATCATGGCGCCGGCGCTGAGACGATACACAGGATGCTGTGTTTAGATATTAGATTCGACTTTAATTTAAATGTTTTAATAAGAATTGTTTAGGTCATTTTGTGCCTTTGTATTTTGACACATTAGTTAGGGGTTTACTGTAAACGGTTCAAAGTGAACATCTTCAGTATTATATTAAACGTTTTTTTCTTTGTGACTATATAATTGGTTAGATTTTCAGGGCATATACGTACTGGTCAGTGATATTGTAGAAATATCAATGAGCCCCCTTACTACGAGTTCTAATGCCTAAACAATTTACAGTTTACAGCAGTGACACCTTTGACACGATAGAAGAAGAAGCTGTAAGATAGTCGCGCAATTAATCATTATTATTTTGAAATTATTCGAACGGCGGTATCCCAAAAGCAACACGATGCATTATCTTAAAAGTCATGAGACTTTTGAACTCCAGGGACTTATCAACAAGTTACAAAAGTAGGAACTCACTCGGAAGCTTCCGATTCAGTAGCAACAAAACACCCATCCTGTATACACGGTATGAAAATAACATGAAACTTCACGCGTGTACCGAACAGTGACACGTCATTATATCATACTCGCTGAAATGTAACATCCATCATTCATAGAGTACGGCGCTGTTTGTTTCATACATCACGCGTTGGAGATGCAGCCAACACTGGTGTAAGTAGGTTGACATGTGTTGGTGATATGAATGTATTGGTGATAATGTTTCTTTATTTGTATTTTGAATATTTCTTTATTTGTATTGGTGATATGTTTTTGTTTTTGAGGAGCAGTGGTGGCTCAGTGGTATCGACCGCGACTTACGAGTTGTAGGTCGTAGGTTCGGATTCGAACCCAGTCAGGCGCTTTACTTTGTGTAAATTATTTCATCACCACTTACAAGTAGTCAGAAGCCCACCAGTCTGACAACCAGTCTTGCCAAGATTTATATCGTGTTACCCTGTAACTGGGTTGTGAAAGTCAGATAGACAGTCGCTCCTTATAAAAATAGGGTATTCAGCTGCGTCCAGTTAGACTGGAAACCGATCCCAACATAGTTGGGAAAAAGCTAGTCAGATTGAAATATTGGTGTGCTTATGGATTCCTAACATATTCACTTCACGTATCTCTTGGGCCAAAAACGATGCAAATATGCATCAGCCTTTGAAAAGTAACAAAGATCGTTTAGTAAACACAAGACTTAAATTGCGACTCCATATCGCTTTGTATCGTAAAATAAAACGGACGAGGCCAATAACACATTTACATTTAACTTTATTTTTCTCAATCCAGTTTACTGCCATCAATCTCTGGTCATTTACCATAACAGCGATCCTTTGTGACCTTTAAAGTCTCACAAATATTTAAGATTACATTATCTCAACCCGTCTCTACAAGGAGGTCTGGCATTATCAAAAAGTTTACAGCCAGACGAACAAACTTATACACGCACATCAAACTTTATCCCAATGTCTTAAAGTCGAACATTCAACAAATATACAGTAAAGAACACTTGGTATAAAATATATCGTTGCGCGTGAGTGACCAATCACAAGGCGAAGCTCGGATTCCAAATTTGAAATTCTCGACGTACCAAAACGGCGCCATGTTTTTTTGGGTATTTTTTAAATTGATTTTCTTGAGCAGAAAAAATGTTCGTAAGTTGTATAGATTGGTTTTATGAAGCTTGTATAATTGGAATTAGATTCTGATAATATGCACGTTAATTAGTGTAACATAAATCACGAAAAACGAGTCTATGTCCATTTTCAAAATATAAAGAGAATATCAAAGTTAGTTTTCTTTAAGCAAAGGTTCCTAATGCTAATGCCAACCTTGTTAGCTTTACAACACAGCGTTAGCAGTTCTTTCAGTTCAAGCAGTGCATCTCAATCATTGGTCTGCTAGCTCCCAATATTCCACCGCTTACTACGAAGATTAAATCTGTACTCGCTGAAATCCGTGAATTTAAACCAAACTTACCGGTTACCTTCGCGAAATTCGATTAGGACTGGCTTTCCCAAAGTTTGTTACAGATTGAAATACTATTGTCGATTGTCGTCTTTGTTTTTCCGAATTTATCATTTAGATTCATCTACCTAGCCTTTACCCAACTATGTTGTGTTCGGCTTCCAATCTAACCGGATGCAGCTGATTACCATTTTACATAGAGCGACTGCCTATCCGACCTCCACAACCCAGTTACTGGGTAATACGATACCCCTTGGTTAGCCTGGTTGTCAGACTTTCGGGCTTCTGACGACCCGTAATAGGTAATACGGGCTGGTGTCCGCAACTCCACGTCAATGCGCGTATTTTGCGCACCTGACGACCCGTAACGACTGCCAGAGATCCACGAACGTCAGCCGGGACCAACGCTTTTCCGAGGCACGAAGCGGTCTTGATATGTAAAGATGGTCACCCATCCACGGACCAACGTGCACACGGACGTTCGAAAAGTGCTGATTCTCAGCTTAATTTCATTAAATGGCTTTTTTGGTTTTGATTTTGATGCTCACGTCCTTTGTGTTGAGTTCTATTTCGCCACCAATCCTCTTCCTACAGCATCATCACCAAACTCCACAATTCTTCTTTAGAGCTTCCATACTGTGCTGACCGCTCTTGTCTCATACTTCATCTATCTATACATCTACCCCCTTACTAATAAACGTTGTATTGCGTCTGTATAGTTACACAACGCTTTGTCTTCCTCTTTCGAATGTCAAATTACTGACGACTGAAAGAGAGAAATCGGTGTGTAACTATTCATCTGATATACGTATATTAAGTAAGCGGGCTACAGTATAGACGTATAGATGTATACATACACTTGTATATACAGATATACATTTGTAATGTCAAAATAACAGCTTTTTACTAAATGCATGTATGTACGGTATTTAATTTTTTTAAATGTTTTTTCTATCTGTGTTTCCGGCTATCTCCGAAACGGCTGGACCGATTTTGACGGGAATTTCACTAGCAGATAGCTGATTTTATAAAGAGTAATAAAGAATAGTAAAGAGACACATTATTGTTTTCCGTCATCCACGCGAACGAAGTCGCGGGCACAGCTAGTACCTACATTTATTTAGGTAACTTCTACTCTTTCCGTGATTTTGTCTTTCTATATCAATATGATTCAAAATATATCCCACAAAAGGATAACGAACCATAAAGCAAGTTTGAGCACCGCACCGACCATGGTTACAAGCAATGCAAATATTGACGCAACTTATAATTGGATGTACTGCGAACGAAGATGCTTGCAAAGCGAGATTTTTTAATTTTTTTGCTTCTCTCTCCCCCTTTACGCGCGAGATGATTGGTTATATCCAATATTGGAACAAAATATTATCAAGTTGTTAAAACCTGCGATTTTTTATTATATAAATACCTGTTTCTAATGTACCAGCTTTCAAAAAGCTTATTTAAGATCCGAAGTTGCTCTATAAAATCAACATTAATTTTGATTTTCATATGGATTGACGTTGCCATATGAAAATCGCATCTTTTTTATGCCATAATATTCTGGTAGACCTATATCTGAACAGACAGCTGTGCTACTATAGGCCAACCGCTTAAATGAGACGTTGCCTGAGGTAGCAGCGCGGTGCGGGAGGGGTGTGGTGACGTGATGCGAGAGCTCAGTGATTCGTCAACTTGTGACAACTATCACCCCTCCCACATCGCGCAGCTACCTCAGGCAACGTCTCAGTGAAGCAGTCGGCCTATAGGATGTTTGATGCGCCACTTCTTGTTCCCTGCTAAAGCACTAGAAATTAGTGAAGGGCGGGCGTGCCGGGGGACTGTCCGACATTTGTAATTTTGACATTCTAAACTCCGGGCTGTTCCTGAGAATTTCCTTATGGAAAAACCCAATAATACTTAGCCCGACCTGGGAATCGAAACCAGGACCCCACGCTTTGCAGTCATCAGGCTTGAACAAACTGAGACGGGGATGATATTTGTTCTGTACGTATTGGTACAGAATAAATATCTTCTTATATTTTAAACTTTTAATAGCCTCATCCTCTCAAAATGTCAGATCCAACCTTAGTTTTATAACTTGTTTACCTTATTAATTTTACTACATACACCACACCGTCCTACATAGAAATAGAAGCCATTTTCAAATCCTAACACAACACTCATGTACCGCCCCAAGGTGCGCTTGACCATCAAAACATTATCTCCAAAGCCTCTGTTGTTGTTGATACACAAAACATACGCTGTTTGTGTTCAATAAGGATTTATCCACCCGTGTGGTTGAACTTTTGTGTTAGCATTATCTGAATGTCGTAGTCTAAGAGTCAATCCCCAGTGAATGAGCAGCGGCGCGCAGCGGCCGTAAGAGCAAGTGACTTCCCTCTTTTAACTATTCGCTAAAAGGCTCGTCCTTCAAATGACTATGGATAATGGCCGCTGCTGGCCGCTGCTCTTTTAGTGGGGATTGACCCTAAAAATACAGACAAAAGAAGACATCCACAAAAAGTAGATAAAACACCTGTTGTGAAACACCACGGATTCAATACATGATTCTGACCTCTCCTGCGTTGATATTTTTCAACGAGGATGTTGTGGATATCTATTTGGGGAGTATGCTGCGCTGTTTGTTTCTTTCAGCTTGAACATTAAGAAATGGAGAAGAGATGGCTATTTAGAGCTGTCTTTTGAAATTAGGTTTTTAATGATGTAAGATTATTTAGAATTTATATTTAAAATTTTATACAAATTAAAGGCGACTAACACGGCAGAGCAGTGGTGGCCAAGTGATAACGGACGCGACTTACGAGTTGTAGGTCGTAGGTTCGAACCCAGACAGGCGCTTTACTTTGTGTAAATTATTTCGTCATCGTTGTTTGTTCGAAACAACTCGTTCACTTCGTTTCTATTGTACGGTGTTACGGAACCCTTCGTGTCCGAGTTAACACTACCTACATACAAATAATTACGCCGCTATACAAATAATCACGCCGTTATACAAATAATAACAGCCCCCCTTAAATATTTATTTTATTCTGTTTTCAGTATTTGTTGTTATAGCGGCAACAAAAATACATCATCTGTGAAAATTTCAACTGTCTAGCTATCACGGTTAATGAGATACAGCCTGGTGACAGACAGACGGACAGTGGAGTCTTAGTAATTGGGTCCCGTTTTTACCCTTCGGGTCCGGACTCCTAAAAACGCTCCATTAAATTAAAGAAAATCAGACGTCCAAGTTGCCTGTCAACGGTTAAAATACAAAATGTGTACTTCCGTTTTATGACCACGTTGCGAATTTTCGAATATTCAGAAAGAAAGTTGCATTTCTAAATAAATATGTAGGTAGTCATTCATTCTAACCGTCACTTGTTGTTCCAGCTACTTATGCCTGACGGGGTGTATAACTCGCGCCGAGAAGGCCGGCACCGCTCGCGAGAGCATTCAGACCTTGCTGACGGTCTGCGCCGACCTCTGCCATCCCTGCGATATTGATGCTGTAAGTATCACACTTAATATTGTAACCCGGTTTTTTGTAGTTTGTATGTTTATTAAACTGGAAACAAGCTGATGATGGTTTCTATTGGACTATACTACTCACCACCGTGCTAAAGTAAATTTATAAGGTATAACCTGCTAGGAAAGGATTAATTAAACAAGTACCTTCTTACACAACACAAAGTTTATTGGAATTATACAAAATAGAAAGTACTTACAAACAATGTGGCAAGCCACTAAACCAATGTACCCTTCCCAGAGTCTACGGCATACACCCACACAACTAGTCTCCGTTCCTAGTGGTGTCAGTGAACGCCAGCAATGAGACAAATAGCAGTTTCTCAGAGTCGCTATAGCGAATCCGTGAGGTGATCGAATTAACAACTTCTAGCTCAATCGAACATGTATTGGCCTTTTTAGGACTGTGCTCATATAGGGAAAATAACTACTATACTAAGCAAACCCGAGACACCATATCCTTACAACAACTGGTCTTAAAACAACCTAGTTCCTACAAAAGGCCTAACTCTCTCATAGATTAAATCACAATGACACACAGATAATACTCTCTATAAAACCTTCAGTATAACACCCTCAGTTGACGGTTCAGGGTCCTTGGCGTCGTTCACAGGAGAAACCTGTGAACACACGCGAACGCGGCCTACGGACAAGATGGTGACGCTTTCGTTACCTGGAGTGGCGTACTTCCCTCATCACCTGGATTCGGCTAGGTAAAGCCTTCCTAACGTCGGAGGACCACACCGCAAGGGATAACCTCAAATCCGCCTGCGCTCTGATGAATACCAAATCATCACACGGCGCAACACCAAGGCATCAAATCAATCGCGCATAGTACCAATCTTAGAAGGCTAGCATAAAAACCAGACCTGAAACAACGTCCTCGTGTCAGAACACACATGCAAGAATTTAAGCTATAGGCTATCCAGCAAGAACAGAGAAAATGGTTTAGTACTCACGGAATTCTGCCTATAACGGCTCATATTTATAAAAACCCCATCGGGTTATTTGGGCACATCCCAATCCTCCTAGGATTAAGTCCCTCTCAATCGGCCTTTAGGCTCGTGTCCATGATCGTAAAGACCGGACACCGTACCCCGCCTTTTTCTCCAGACCAATCTGCCAGTTTCTCGAATCATCTTTCACAGACCATATAAGATTTCTTATCGATTTGTATCTTCATTTTATAAGACATTGTTTTTTAAAATAAAATGTGGTAAATTATGTAAGTTTGTTTATTTATATTTAGTTATCCAATAAACTTGCAATTAATTAACTAAACAAAAGGCATCAACGCCATCTGTGTCAACGTAGAACAGCGTTGACAACCAAGGCGTTAGTCCGCCGTTAATTACAGCAGGTGTCGCTACTAGACACGATTAATATTTAATTTTTTGCAACGTCACAATGCCCCTCTTCCCACAAAAAGGTTTTTGTGTACGCAAAAACCAACACCGCCCTCGGTGTTATAACACTGGAGTGGGTTTACCAATTCTCATAGAAACTAGTGGAAGAGTTCTGATCTATTTATAAACCGATGGTTGTGAAACGACATAAACTAATTTAAGATGAAATATAAATACATTCCTTATTTTTGTCCAACTGTAAGTAAATAACGAACCTTATAAAATCCAAACTGCCAGGAAACCTATTCTGCTTACAAATCTTCCTACATTCCGGGCATAACCCCCCCATTCTTTCATACATCCCTAAATTTCTTTCTCTTTCAATCCTGTAGCCACCTGCATTCAAATCGCAGGCAGCCACCTCTTGCATACTCCCGAATTCCGTCTGTAAACCAGTGGAACTCTGAATTGTTTACTATAAATTTAAACGATCCTCCTGATGAATATGTTCAGCGAGCTGATACATATATTGGGCAAACAATGTGCATAACTCACCAGGCAAGACGTATACAGCGTTCCCAGAAATAAATATTCTGAAAACATAATGGTGGTTTGGCTTATTTTAAGAGTCACCTGCCGCTCGTAACTAGATAAGCACTAGTGCTATCTAAAGTCTCACCGAAGCAACAATGCTATATCGGCAAAACAAAACATTAGTGAAGGCTTATTTTAGAAGTCACTGATCCGCTTCAGTCAAGGCTTATTTTATGAGTTACTATCCGCTCGTAAAAAAAACAACCAAGCGAGCTTGATTACAAACAACGTGAAGGCTTATTTTAGAAGTCACTGATCCGCTTCATATGAAAAAAAAACAACCAAGCGAGCTTGGCTATAAAAGTTATGGACCGAGCCATTAAAAAAAATAACACAAGGCATGCAAGACAGCAAAATTACTGTATACAATTTTGAACGATACCCAAAACTTACGTTCAATATATAATAATCAAGACAATTTACTTATAAATAAAGTCTAGCATGCATATATGCCTTGTCGTCGTTGTTGGAGTTTACTTCCTAACAACACGTGAAAACACGGACTACGGCTAATAAACCCACGGCTGAGACGACCGAAAAACTAAAGATTATGTTAATAGATTTTCATATCCTTTATATGCCAAGAGCCCAATGGTTTACCATTTAACCCAATAAGCTCATAAACTAAGGGTGAAAGCTTCTTTTTCACTATGCACTGTTGATATTTAGGAGCCAACTTAGATGCTTTATACTTCTCCGCATCACTTTGGATGTAAGTTTTACGCCAAACCATCTGGCCTTCGCGTAAAGTGACATGACGCCTACGCAAGTTATAATATTTCGCGTTTGTGGCATGAGCCTTAACAATATTGGCGCGCACCTTTTCGAAAATCTCCTTTAGAACTCCTAATTCCCCTGCATACTCTTCACGAGGCATAGCTACTTCATAATCACAGTCGTCTGTGTTCTTATAAAACGAGCCGTTTATAATGGGTTCTCGGCCATGGACCAAGAAAAATGGAGTAAATCCAGTTGTTTCATTCACTGCGCTATTTAAAGCAAATTGTATTTTCGTTAAATTGAGATCCCAAGTCCTATGATCTTCTTTTACATAAGCTGAAACTGCAGTCATTACTGTTTTATTGTACCTTTCAACCATGTTAATTTGTGGAGTGTATCTAGGCCCATAATGCACTCGAGGTATGTTATACTTCTTTAAAAGGTTACAAAATTCCGATCCCGTGAATTGAACCCCATTATCGGTAATTACGGTTTCAGGAATCCCGTGAGCCAGAAGAACATAATTCTCAAAGTTTTTGGCTACCAGAGCACTAGTTGCACGGCGTAGTGGAAACAACAACGTATATTTCGAAAAACAGCAAGAAACTACAAGTAAATGTACAAAACCCGAGCGTGATTTCGGAAGTGGTCCAACTAAGTCTATAGATACAGCTTGAAATGGTCTATAACATTGTTTTGGCTGTCCCATGAGACCCGGAGTAAGAGTAGTCTTATGTTTATAAGCCGAACAAATACTACAACCCTTGATAAACTCAACTACGTCACGATACATTCCTGGCCAAAAGTACCTTAAACTTAATTTTCGGTGTGTCTTAAAAACACCCAGGTGACCTGAAGTAGGAGGTTCATGGTTTTCAGACATGACCTGTGAACGCAGTGATTTGGGTACTACCTCTTTCCAGTCGAACTCTTGTGTTAACGCATATTTACCTTTAGTGTATCTATATAGTAAACCTTTATCTACGCGATAGTTGGGGTAATTTTTCGGGCATGACGAACAACCGGCCAGAATTTTATCATACCATTCGTCACCAGTCGGTGTAGGCGTAATAGGAGTATTAGCTACAGCCTCAACTTTAAGTAACCTCGATAAGGCGTCTGGTACAACATTATCTTTACCCTTCCTATGCTCGATGGTATAGTTATACTGGGATAAACGACAACCCCAGCGTGCTAAGCGACCTGTTGGGTTTTCCAAATTTTTAAACCACTTAAGTGAAGCCCCGAACCCGGTTTTTTGTAGTTTGTATGTTTATTAAACTGGAAACAAGCTGATGATGGTTTCTATTGGACTATACTACTCACCACCGTGCTAAAGTAAATTTATAAGGTATAACCTGCTAGGAAAGGATTAATTAAACAAGTACCTTCTTACACAACACAAAGTTTATTGGAATTATACAAAATAGAAAGTACTTACAAACAATGTGGCAAGCCACTAAACCAATGTACCCTTCCCAGAGTCTACGGCATACACCCACACAACTAGTCTCCGTTCCTAGTGGTGTCAGTGAACGCCAGCAATGAGACAAATAGCAGTTTCTCAGAGTCGCTATAGCGAATCCGTGAGGTGATCGAATTAACAACTTCTAGCTCAATCGAACATGTATTGGCCTTTTTAGGACTGTGCTCATATAGGGAAAATAACTACTATACTAAGCAAACCCGAGACACCATATCCTTACAACAACTGGTCTTAAAACAACCTAGTTCCTACAAAAGGCCTAACTCTCTCATAGATTAAATCACAATGACACACAGATAATACTCTCTATAAAACCTTCAGTATAACACCCTCAGTTGACGGTTCAGGGTCCTTGGCGTCGTTCACAGGAGAAACCTGTGAACACACGCGAACGCGGCCTACGGACAAGATGGTGACGCTTTCGTTACCTGGAGTGGCGTACTTCCCTCATCACCTGGATTCGGCTAGGTAAAGCCTTCCTAACGTCGGAGGACCACACCGCAAGGGATAACCTCAAATCCGCCTGCGCTCTGATGAATACCAAATCATCACACGGCGCAACACCAAGGCATCAAATCAATCGCGCATAGTACCAATCTTAGAAGGCTAGCATAAAAACCAGACCTGAAACAACGTCCTCGTGTCAGAACACACATGCAAGAATTTAAGCTATAGGCTATCCAGCAAGAACAGAGAAAATGGTTTAGTACTCACGGAATTCTGCCTATAACGGCTCATATTTATAAAAACCCCATCGGGTTATTTGGGCACATCCCAATCCTCCTAGGATTAAGTCCCTCTCAATCGGCCTTTAGGCTCGTGTCCATGATCGTAAAGACCGGACACCGTACCCCGCCTTTTTCTCCAGACCAATCTGCCAGTTTCTCGAATCATCTTTCACAGACCATATAAGATTTCTTATCGATTTGTATCTTCATTTTATAAGACATTGTTTTTTAAAATAAAATGTGGTAAATTATGTAAGTTTGTTTATTTATATTTAGTTATCCAATAAACTTGCAATTAATTAACTAAACAAAAGGCATCAACGCCATCTGTGTCAACGTAGAACAGCGTTGACAACCAAGGCGTTAGTCCGCCGTTAATTACAGCAGGTGTCGCTACTAGACACGATTAATATTTAATTTTTTGCAACGTCACAATATTATAAAGGCGAAAGTTTGTGTGTGTGTGAGGGTGTGTTTATATGATTGTTATTTCTTCACGCTCATACGGCTCGACCAATTTTGGTAAAATTTTGTTTGGAGGTAGCCGACACCCTGGATTGGCTACTTTTTATCCCGATATTCCCACGGGATCGACATTTACGCGGGTGAAACCGCGGGGCGCAGCTAGTAACTTTATAAATTGGAGAAATGAGAGTGCGGAATGGTAGTAGGTCACCTTGAGTATCGTCTTGATCGGAACTAGCAGTTCTTGTGTAAAGTTTGCTCTTTACCAACCGACTGTCGGACAGAATCCTAACTTAATGTTATAAATGCGAAAGTAAGTTTGTTTGTTTGTTACCAATTCACGCATATACCACAGAACCGATCATCCTGAAATTTTGCATATAAACGTTGTCAGGTGTACAGAAACGGACATAGGGTACCTTTCATCCCGAAATAAGTGCTGTTCCCGAGGAAAACAACAATAACGTTATTATGATAATAGATGGCGCCACGTGTCTTTCGAAACTTATGCGGGTGAAACCGCGGGGCGCTGCTAGTTTTAAATAGGCGTAACCTTATAAAGCCTTGACGATATCGTCAGTCGCGGGAAACACCTGGATGAGGGACGTACGGAACCGGGAAGTATGACAGAAGAAACACCTGGATGAGGGACGTACGGAACCGGGAAGTATGACAGAAGAAACACCTGGATGAGGGACGTACGGAACCGGGAAGTATGACAGAAGAAACACCTGGATGAGGGACGTACGGAACCGGGAAGTATGACACAAGAAACACCTGGATGAGGGACGTACGGAACCGGGAAGTATGACAGAAGAAACACCTGGATGAGGGACGTACGGAACCGGGAAGTATGACAGAAGAAAGGGGAGGCCTATGACTAGCAGTGGGTGATTCCAGGCTGAAATGATGAGGATGATGAATAACCTTTAATGGTTTTTAGGTTAAGCCTATCCCCCTAGCCACAGAAAATTCTTAATTAAGTTTTATGTACAGTGAACAAAAGAGATAAGTATGCAGGATCGTCGGATATAGTTGAAGTTTAGAAAGAAACTGATGGATTTTGTCGACTGAAATTTAATTTGATAAATGAGCTGTTTGTTTCTTACTAAACTTCAAAAATATCCGACGATCCTGCATACTTATCTCTTTTGTTGAATGTACATGTAGACATGTTTGGTTATAAGTCAATTATAAATGGAGCAATACTAAATCTGTAAACCCGTGGAAAGGAACACCAGGAAAGAAATACTGTCATGTTCTTGGTATTCTAGAATCTTGCTAACATTAATGGCCATCAGTAATTTGTGATGTAATGCAAGTCATATTTTTATCGACATTACACTAACTATACCATCTCTTCCAGGGCTCCGAACGCATATGCGCGATCCAATCTCTCCGCTGTGCCCTTGGAACTGGCGTCGTCGGCTCACGCGCAGAATTCTGCATGCTCTTCGCACAAGGCGCGGGCTTGGAACACAGCGGAGGCTTCGTGCGAGCTGCCCGCACCGCGCATCTGTTGCGGGCGCTGGCTGAGCTGGACCATATGATCGTGCAGGTTAGTAGGTTGCTGTGGCGAAGGTACCATACAACTCGAATCCCACCGGCTTCCCTTCGAAAATTCAGAACATAACCACTCTATAGTCAATTCATCATTGACATTTTTTTTTGCTCCGGCCTACCTCTGTCATAAATTCACGCTTCGCCACTGGTAGGTTGGAAAGGCAAAGTTCGTCTGAGCGCGTTGTCATGACTATTCTTAGATGATGGCAAATCTAGCAAGTAAATTCGAGCAGGATGCGGTTACTAGTGCAGGACAGTATTGTACAAGTATATAGGAAATGAAGATTTTTTAGAATGAGTAGGTATAAAGTAAAAGTCAAAGTCAAAGTCAAATCATTTATTTCAAATAGCCACACTAAAGGCACTTTTGAACGTCAAAAATTATAATAAAACGAATTGTGTCTAGTCGCCCATTCCAAAAGGTAGTTTTCGTATGGAGAAGAATGGGCAAGAAACTCCACCGTTACTCTTTTAAAATGTTTTACAAGTTTTTGTATACATTCATTATATAATTATATGTGAAGACGATGCATCTAGAATAAAAAATAGTTTACCAACAACAGGTAAAAAGAATTAAAAATAAAGCAATGACAGGTAAATCAATTATGTGATAGATACATGGTGCTCACATATTTACAAATATTGTTAAAGTAGATTATTTTTATATAATTTTAACAAGTGTGTGAGTTACTGTAGTCACAAAAATGTAAAACTAATGTCATAAAAAAATAAAAATTAAATTAGCTTATACAACAATACACCGGTCGAATTTGGATGAGACCAGCACAATAATGTGGAGAAAGGCGTTTGCCGAGCAACGAAACGTTCAACTTTAGATGCTAGTGTATCATTGCTGATTGGTCCACTTTATCCATTTACCAACTGATTAATCATCACTTCGATATTTATTACTAGCAGCGCCCCGCGGTTTCACCCGCATAGGTTTCGATCCCGTGGGAATATCGGGATAAAAACTATCCTATGTCCTTTCCCGGGACTCGAAACTATCTCTTTACCAAACTTCATCTAAATCGGGTCAGCTGTTTAGGCGTGAAGAGGTAACAGACAGACAGACACACTTTCGCATTTATAATATTAGTATGAATTCTCTTGTCATGAAAAAGTATCCACTTCAGATGTCAACAAATAACAAAACCATTCATTACCAAAATAAATCACCTTTCACAAGCCACTATCTCCGCAGAACAAACTAACAGTATCTACAAAAAAAGGCGGCCCAACAAATGAGTGGAGGTAATAAAATATTCCGAGCGCGTCTGTTAGAAAGCATATTTGTTCGGTCCTTAATTAACTGGAGTATCATTGCGCTGTTTGTTGAGCACACAGGGTAAACGATGAGTGCGGTGTGCGGTAGCCGTCGGAGCTACGACGGTATCGATATGGACAGGGGATTGGTTTTTGTGAATCAGCAGCTATCATTCACGAAATTTATGTTGTGTCGCTCTCTGCCATTTCATTTTTATTTTTTATTTTCATCGATTACTTTTTACACAAAGGCCCACAGAGTTGCACGTCCTTGTTCATTTGATTCAAGTATGTTACTCGTATTTGCACTGCCAAATATTTAAATAAATTTTATTATAATATCTCTTCTCAAAAATTCTTTTACTTGTTTCGGTCGGGCTTGTTTGAAAGAAAAAATTTTTGTGCCATAAATTCGATTTTATTGTACGTGCTATTTACACTTATACCAGTTTTGAACGGCAACTAACTTGCCCGTATTGTGCAACAATGGCACGTGTTGTTTAGACAGTGCCAGTCAATTGTTGCTTCCATATTACGGCATGCCCCAGGCAATAAACTTGCACCGTGTAAATGGAGCTCAAATGATGGTGTCTTTACTACAATCTTGAAATTTCTTCATTGTAAATTTCTTTCCAAAACGCCACGTCCATTTCCTCCATATCTCTATAATATGATAGACCTCTATGGACAAAAATCTTAGATTTCCAGAGGGCATCGAAGTCTTCCACTGTCGGGTTTCCGTCTTTAGCACATCATGTTTCTTCCAGAGGCCAAAATATTCTTTCACAAATCCGACACCTGCGTTCTTTTGTTTTAGCCTGTGACTTTTCCATGTGATATAACAAATTATTTTGTTCCATCGCCTTTATAACTTCGTCTTTGAAGTTTATCTTCCAAAACGCCACGTCCATTCCCTCAATTTCTACATCACCTCTGTTAGACATAAAGTGCTCGTGGCTTCGTTTCACGTTACTCGTCTGCCCAATACTCGAAGCTACTGGGCTCTGCGCGAGCCGCTGCGCTGTGCGCATGCACTTTGAGTTAGAACCGCGTCGCTTTGTTTGTACTGATATTCAACTGCCTGCCGTTGTTAGTAATCTGTCTTTGTGTTTGTTGTGTTTCGTCATTTTTTTTTTGTGGAGATTATGAATGAGGCATCGATTGATAAGACAACACACAGCCTAAACCGCTGGGTCTAAGAAAGACAGAAAGAAACACAATATAATATACAGAAAAAAAAACAGTATAGGTATACTTAATAAATAAAAAATTTAAAGTGCGATGTAAGAAATTAGCAGGAAGGTGTGCCTCACGGCTGCGCCAAAAAGGCCCAACCCTGACGCTGGTTTTAAACTGTGTGAGGTGACGTATGTAAATCAGTTTTATGCTGCAACGTGACGTGTGTATGTATGCATACTGAAATAAAATAAATTTGTCTAGAACAAGTGGTTTGTATTAAGTAGATTTCCAAAATGTCCTCCTTTAGTACTCTTTTCACATCAAATGACAGTCAATATTATTTGAGGCAGGACATTCACAATACCGATACGTGACTAGAGGACATTGAGATTAATATAATAATACGTAAACTTATAGGGTTACTTTTGTATTGAATGTCCAGTATATTGACATGAGGTCAGCCAAGAGAACTCTTAAATGAGAGAAAGAGAGATAGAGAGAGAGATGATTTTATTATAACTAACCAAGGCATGCTCGCGATTTAACCAACCACATCTATCAAGGCGGTGATTCTACTAGAAGCCATATTTCCCTATATGCCAGAAATGATGGGTCTTATCTAGGCTTTACGAGCTCTACATGGTGAAATTGAAAACATGCGACAAATCGAAATGGGAGATTGTACTCATTTAGGTTTGGTTCCATAGTAAAAGTTGTTCATAATGATAAGTACAATGACCCCCTAAGAGGTTATCCATTAAATACGGGACAACCTGTACCTATACAACGTCCCGACATCAATCGTTGGGCAGTAGCCCATTGAGATTTCTATTGCTTTTCTTGTTCAGGCTATATATTTTTCAATACGTATATCTTAAACACTTTTGGGTTCACTGCTCTTTACAATAAATAGGAAATATCTAATAATGCAACATCCCCAATTTCGCCGTTGCCAAAATAAACTTTACACTCTGTTACAATAGTAATCTTAAAATGAATGCGCTCATATTAATGTCGGTGTCCTGTAGTCACGTGTCGGTATTGTGAATGTCCTGCCTCAATAAATATTGACTGTCATTTGATGTGAAAGGAGGACTAATTAATGTTATTACAAATTGTTTTCTCATTGATAATTTTGAAAGACAGTTTCGGACATCAATACTGGGTCAAATTAAATTAGCTAGAGAAACTTCACAGATTAAGACAAAAGATTAATAATTTGAAAATGTTTTTTTGTCGACGTCGACCGCAATTACTGTAGTCACTTGAAATATCCGTTTACAAATACAGTTTTTCTTGAGTAAACTTCACAGACGTGTTGGGTATCGATATCGAAACACGATTAAACCAAATAGAACATAATTTATGTGCTCAATTCATACTTCAAGTGACAACACTACAAACGTCTTTAACACATCAAATCTTTTTATTATTCTTTAATCGAGTTTAGATTTCGATACCCATTACGTCTGCAGGATTTCGCTTGCTAATCTAATTTGACCCTGTATGTGACATAATTTGGATAGCTCGCTGGAAACTAAATCATTTTCTAATTCGTTTCTAAATGCTTTTGGGACGTATTCTGATTAAAGTATTGTCTCAGCTTTATATCAGCTATATCACATCCTCTGCTGGCTCAGATTCCATGTTGGAAAAAACCATAACCCGTTTTAATAATCCTTTTAAGAGTCCCAAATATGGCTAACTCTATAACGCTTGCAGATGATCGCAATTGTCCAAAGTCGCGTGTCGGTATTGTGTATGTCCCGCTTCGATAAATATTGATGGTCACGCGTTGTGACACGACGTGACAAGCGGCGACGGGACACACGTCCGTGGCCATTTAGCTAATTGTTGATATCGATACTGTTACAATAGTACTGGTTTGCTCTCCATTTCATCATATCTTGTAAGTTTTTTTGGGGTAGCTAAACTTCTTAGGAGATCATGACTGTGTTAGAAAGCACTAAATTTTTTTTTTACACCCAGGGATAGACCTGGATGATGGGAAGGTTGGCGGTAGAAAGAGTAAGCCCCAGCAAGCCGAAGCAGTGAGTGGTTCCGGGCTGAAATGACGATCATGATGACTATAGTGTTGATTCCCTAAGTTTTTAACTTTGAACAGCTTCCGTAAAACAGTTTTTAAACATCATCTTCATCATAATCAGCCTATAATGTTCCCACTGCTGGGACACAGGCCTCCTCTCTGTGAGAGGGAGTGGGCCGTGCTCCACCACGCGAGCCCAGTACAGGTTGGCAGATGTCACATGTCTTCGAATTTTTGGTTCTAGGACATGCCGGTTTCCTCACGATGTTTTCCTTTACCGTTTTGAGAACAGTGAAGATGAAATAATTTACACAAAGTAAAGCGCCTGTCTGGGTTCGAACCTGAGAGCTACAACTCGTAATTCGCGGTCGTTACCACTTGGCCACCACTCTCTAACATCATCTTAACTGTTTAAAATAAAATTATGTAGGCCACACAGAAAATATAACATTATAATTACCGAATTATAAAGGACCCTCATAATTGAATGACCGTATTAAGCTGGTATTCAAATCAAATGGTACTGGCCTAGTGGAAACGTTTGCACTAAGAAACCATTGCAGAATTTGGCAAAGAAGCATCTTGAAACTTAGGCAATTCTTAAAAACGGCACAGATAAAATATGGCGAAAAACTGCAATATAAAATTAAGATCACACAGCATACTATAGTATCACCCTTACATACTCCACGCCACGTGCTGAATCCCTCCGATCCCCCGACAATAGTTTAAACAAATTGTGTACCTTGCATTACTATAGTAATTGTTTACCGAGTGCAGTCTCTTCTGTCAATAGTTAGACCTCCTTGTCTATTGTTTAAAGCCACAGAGTTCGGAATCGCCGCACACGCAGCGCCTAGAGAGGGAGTACTAATAAAATTCGCGCCAAAAGTGAAAGAGCGCATAATTTCTATCATTAGGTATCACTATTTAAAGCCATCAGTCTCTATACGTCATTTTATGCAGAGTGCCAGAAACATTAACGCGCAAACTATACCCATAAATCTAGCACATGATTCTGGACCCCCTAGTATAAGCTATTTAGGGATGCGTGAAGAAGCCTCCTCGTGTAGCGCAGTTTGTTCCGCCAGTTACTCAACTGAAACGAGCACTCGGCGCATCCTGGACAGTCACACCCAACACCTTATTTGACTGGCCAATTCTTCCCTTGCGGTGGTAGGGCTAACGCCCGCCTGGTTTGCGACCACCCTCCCACCGAAGTCCGGCGTCAAGCAGCCTGCTGTGTTTCGTCGATGCGTGGGAGTTCCAGTGCCTTAGGCATCTTCTGGGCACGCTCCTTCCATCATAGACCTCATCCATAGCTTTCCATCAGGCGTGATCGAGCTCAAGAGAGCCGTTCAGCAATAAAAAAATGTCCTCCGTGTTCTGTGTTCAAAGCTATCTCTCTTCCAGGGAATGTTAAGAGAATCTCTCTTCTTCATCTATCTATTCATTTCTTTCCACCTTGGCCACTGACCAATAATAATTTATGTCACTGAAACAAATGAATATCTACAAAGTAAATAAGAATGCATCCGTATCATTTATAATCAGCTGGGTGATCGCTAGTGAACGAAAATAAGCGATTGCCAATCCATTACAAAAAAAAACTGCAGGCATTTGTTTTGTTTGCCTCTGTAAATAACCACAATTTTCGCCAACTCCACTACCCCTTCAAGGGAAACGATGATACTTTAGTTTACACAAGTGATACCCTTAAAATAAACATTGACTGCTACCCTCATTTATGTAGAATGCACGCTCGTTACGACGTCACGTGTCGCGTTGTGTACTTAATCACTTGAAATTGTGCCAATCGTGGGTGTGTGCGAATTATTGCTGAATTTAATTACTTCTCGCTGTTCTATGGAAGTGATAGCTAATCTGGATAATGTATTATCGTCAATGACAACTTGTTTTTGATACACGTCATATGAAACGTTTATTTTCTCTTGACTGTACTTACTTGTCAAAGAGTAACCTAGCATAAAGTGGATAAGACAAAGTTTAAAACAAAAGACGAACTAGCAGGGGATCGAGGAGGGGAGGTGGGGTGGAGGGGCGCCCATAATTATCTGTCATTGGTTGAGATTTGAAGTTTTTTATAATCCATTCAACATCAACAGCTCTAGCTTATGTGTGCTCTTTGAGAACAATAAATGTACTATCTTTGAAAAGGGGAACAAAAAAAAAACGTGTTGAATGGGCTTGCCCCTGTTATTCCCACTATATCTAAGGCCGTTACGTGGTCTTCTTTTTTTCGTATCGATTGACTACTACATATTTTGTCCGACAAGTAAGAAGCTACAGGACAGCTCTGTCATTCGCCTCGTTCAAATCCGTTTAGACACCACTACCAGCCCCTAGTTCGTCACTTAAAACTTTATTTTATTAGCGTTGTACAGACGCCAGCACATCAAGCTACTACAATCTGTCAAATTTCTTTAATAGATTTTCAACTTTATCGCTAAAGTATAAGATTCAAAGTTGATTGGGAAAAATTAACAGTTTCGGGTAGCTTGATGTGCTGGCGTCTGTACATTCATTGCTCTTTCTCTGCCATTTATGAAACTGCTTACGAAGTATCTAGAGCTACCATAGTGCTAAAAATTGTTTTAGGTGCAATTGGAAACCTTTAGGCTGGGTTTACACCAGAGATGAGCGAGGCTGCGTAGCGAGGGATGTGTGTGAAACCAACCAATAACATAGATTCATTTTTATAGCTTGAACTAAGTTAGCGTTGTTATTGGTTAGTTTTACACACACCTTTAATGTGGGTCTGAATATTGGGAGTGTTCAATGTCGTTAAAGAACACCAACATAACAATAACCATCTAATATTTTCTTTACATGATCAAATCGCCATAAAAAAAAACTTGCAAACACATTTTATTCATCCTCCTTCGCAACCACCCTAACAATAGACTTGAAACCCGAGCCCCCCCTAAAAGCGTACCGTATTAATGTTTATATAGCCATCCACTGCTGGTCGTGCGTCTCTAATGGCCGGTCCCTCGAGGTGTAGCCGCGTAATCGATACCGCTGGCGACTGTTAATGGATTAGGTGCCGCACCTATAGACGTGATTTTTTGAAATTGTTTATTGGAGTCGTTTTGGTAATGTTTTTGGGTATTTTGCAGTTGTCCAAAACAAAACAAAAAGTTGGTGGATTTATCGATGTTTTCGTCTGGTATTGCATGTATTTTTGGAAGCTCCTAGTTGCAGCAATTTCTGCATGTCACCTCTATAGGGTTACTAGATTCCGGAGTAATTCCTTTTCTTCGTTTTGCCTGCAATTTGAATGTTACTTTAACATATTTGGAATCTGAACCTTTGTTAGGCATTGCTAAGAATTTCCTAAACTAGTTTATTCTTCTACACCATCCGATGCTGGATGAGGGCCTGTCTATAAACACAATTTCTACGATATCTTTATTTCTGCTTTCGTCTTCTTCATCTATTCATTTCTTTTTTTGGCCAGTCACCAATTCACTGAAACAAATGAATATCTAAAAATCGGACTGCTCTGTAAAAAGTTATGCGTGATCCTGATCATACATAAAAAAAAAATAATTACGCGTCGACTTGAGAACAAAACAAAACGGAGGAGCCGTTTTTTCATTGGTTAAAAAGTAAATAAGAATGTAACCGTCCCCATTCCTACTAACACACAAAACACTAGTGATTTATTAATTAACTCTCTCTTTTCAATCCACTCATCCTCCCCCCGTCCCAGCGGACTGAAAACTTTGATGTCCGCAAACGATGCGCCCTGGGACCACTGTTTGTAATGCTACGGTACAAGATAAACATCATTATTAGTTTATTACGCACATGGGCTCGGTTTTGACGATTATTTGCAGTTTTTGTTTGCAGATAGATAATAAGTTATTGTGGTGTAAATAGAATAGGCTTTTTGACTGGGCTGCTTTTCATTAGCATTACCTATTTGTGTCAAAGAAATCTCAAGAGTACTCTAAGAAATAGTCTCTAATGTGTTATGAAAACTCTGGGAAACATTGAACTATTTGATTAGATTAATTTGTAATGGTTGTTTTCACGGAGTAACTCCGTGGTCGTTTTCTTTTGATTTATTAGTGCTTGTTTTCCGCTTCTAACAAGTCTTTGATCATTACATCTACTTTCATATCTTAAGATTGGTTGGTCATATTTTCGTCAACCAATGATGGCATCTAAATTGAGATTTGGCAGTAGGTTTCTGTTAATTAGGGTTCTTTATAAAGCAAAAAAAAAAAAACGTAGGTTAGTTAAGATTATAGAAAACTTACCTACGTAGACTAAAACTTCATCTAACTTTTTTAAGTGTTGCTGCCATTACATAAACAGTAGGTACCTGTAAACACAATGGCAGATTCAGCATGAGAGTTAACGGCAACATGAAATTGTGTAGCGTTTCATGTTTGGCAAATTCACCTCAATCACGTCCAACCTCCACCAAGATTCACTTACAACTTTCCGCCACCCAATCTCAGCCTGACCACTCTTTTATTATGTACCCTCAAACTTCTTTGTAGCGTGTTCAAAACACATCTGCCAAGACTGTAGTAACTCAATCAGTGCTCGCGTGACCTCTGCACTTACCGCACGGATTCAACGGTCGCTGGTTTGAGGGTCATCCCTCGTTTGACTTGGGTGTTTTAGCCATGGTTCATGAATTTGTTTTGAGGGAATAGTCGGTGGCTAACTGATGTTGAGGGAAATCTAGCTAGAAAGAAAGTTTAGTTAAAGGTTTTGGGCACCGACGAAATCATGCTAAAAGTGTTACTATCTTGCAAGAAAAAGAAGGTAGTAACAATTTGAGATGTCCAATCTCATTAGCGAAAGCTTCCAAACGGGTTTGGGCGCAAAAGACATGCGATTTTTTTGTTGTAACATACGTTTGTAGCGAGCTATTTTCGTAAGTCCTATCAAAAATGCTGGGGTCTTTGTTAACGTTTAACACGGCTTTCTCCCATTGCTGGATAAGTATATGCCTCAGTTTTTATGTGTAAATCTAAACGGAACTTTGTTTTTCCTTTCCAGCTAGTCTTACAATATCGGTTAGTTGTATTAGTCAAATTGTTTTTAATATGATTGTCTTTGTCAACAGGATGCCTTTGGCGAAGGTGGTTGGCCACTGGAATTCAGGGCAGCAGTCGCCAGACTCCTGTCACAGCATGCACCCAATGATAAGGAAGCTCCAAGGACCACTATTTTGCGTAAGTACCATACACGGAGTAAATGTCAATGAGACGTGGGAAAATAAAACCATAAAGGAATTGGCGAAAATTGATGTATTAAAACTTTATGCACAAGTAAAACTTTTTCTACCAGTCAACCTTAGGGTGATGCAGAAACAAAAGATTAATTACTAATACATACATACATATAAACAGAATAAACGTCAGGAGAAATAACGATAGGTAGAGGAGAAAACGAATCCAGAAAATCAGCGCTGGGATGATTCTACGAACTTCTTAGGGATATGTTCACGTGCCTTCACTTTGAAAGATAACCGACTGGTTGCCATCCTGATATTCAGAGGGAGCGCATTCCAAAGAAAAACCAGCTGGACAAAGAAAAAAGTGTGAATAAAACCAGAGCGGTGATAAGGACATCGTAGAAGACGGTTGTTGGTGGAACGAAGATTTTTACTGTCGGCAGAGAAAAGAAAGAAAAATAGGTTTATTTGTCACAGAAACACGTGCATACAAAAAGATAATTAATTCTAATAATAAGGAAAAACAAAAACAAAATATATCAGAGCATAAAGTATTGATCATAGGAGAATAATTATGTCAATACGAGTATTATATTGATTCACTTTTGCGCATGAAAGATACATTCTAAAATTTTAAAATATTGACAAAGCCAGTCGTCAGAATAGTTTTACCAGCTTCATACGTTTAAACAAATATCCTCTTGCTTATCAGAAAGTAGCATTTTACAATAAGCTTGATTATTACCATAACTATATGTTTTTCTTTAGGTCTGAGCAACCAGCGCCTGGACCAGACTCTGTCAGAGACCATGGTGTTGGACCTGATCGTACTAGTCGGATTCGTTGTCGTCAACAATCCACAGTTACAGGTGAGTTTTATCTCTACTATTTTATGTGACAACTAGGTTCAGATTACTTACAGCTTTTGAAACTGTGTTTCATCATCTCAAAAAAATTTCGGATTGTTCTAAAAAAAAAATAACCTAGACAGGCGCTTTACATTATGTAAATTATTTTATCCCCACTGCTCTCAAAACGGGAAGGACAACATCGTGAAGAAACCGGCATGTCCTTAAACCAAAAATTCGATGACGTGACATCTACCAACCTTCACTGGGCCCGCGTGGTGGATTACGGCCCACTTCCTCCCAGCAGTGGGAACATTATAGGCTGATTCCTCACAATGTTTTCATTCACCGTTTTGAGAGCAGTGGTGATGAAATCAAATACACAAAGTAAAGTGCCTGCCTGGGTTAGAACTCACGACCTAAAACTCATAAGTCGGAGCCGATACCACTGGGCCACCACTGCAATGAATAGTTATGCATGTAAAAATATAATCCTGTCTTTGCTGTCGCACAGTCTGGTAAAAAAGCGATCGAATTATTATCTTTCCTATGTAATAGACTTGCTTGACCACTCCCGTCAAGATATTCTAACGTCTCCGTCCGTTTTATTTGCCCGTTCCCATGCGGGCGACACCTGCACTAACTTAACACGTGTTTCCACCCCATCGGGTAACCTATTACCTATTAGCATGTTGACATGGTCAACTTAATCGATTCCTTGCACTATCCTTTATTGTTTTGTGTTGTTTGCTTCTTGAGATATTATCAATAGGCAGTTAAGATATTTGGTGGGAATTATTGAACGTGTGTGAAGGAGTTCCGATACTTAATAAAAATATTCGTTTTAATTTAGCGTTCTTGAATGAATATTTGATTTTCGAAATCGAGTTTGTGTTGAGAACATTATGTTCAAAAGAAATAATTTTGTAGACCCATTCTGTCCCATTATTTGTTAAAAAACATAGGTCTTTTAACAAATAATAATAATGCTGACTCGAAATATACAGCACACACACACATTTCACACAGCATTTCTTTCCTTGAAATCATCCGCAAGACTGCTCTTATTGCTTCATTTGAGAACAGCTCAGCACATTTTGGTCTTGATAAATACACAAATTAATTACCTTTACTTACCTAGCCAAAGCTTTCGACACTGTAACTCACCAAAATTCACCCAAACTTTCTTTCCAAACATATTATTAACGCACTCGGCTACTTTTAAATTATTCTACCGTTTCATTACAGCACTTTTACCGCTCCTAAGTTCTCACGGACACAGGTGTCCGAGTTACATAGGACGCACTTGCTCAAGGAAGTGTACTAGGCCCATTACTAAAATTTATGCGAGGGCGTTTTTTTTTTACTTGAGCATAATTGATTTTATAGGTTTTGTAAAGAACAAACTTTTTGTTGTAGTTCATCATAATTATTATCATTAGGTTGGTTTGAGTAGGTATCTAAATAGATTTTTGGATTATAGCTAAAACTTGCTATTTAACATAAACAATATTGAAATAAAATAAATGCTGTAAGACGGTTAATGTTGCTTTACTTTAGTATGTTAATGAAAAATGAAAATGTACGTTTTGATCTCACGCTTTTTAAAAGCTTTAGATTCAGGCCTTCTTGACAATTCAAAAGTGCCTGTAAATGGTTTAATTGAAATAAATGCCTTGAGTTTGAGTTTGAGTTGGCCCTTTAGTATTATCGTCGGTCATTAATTTTTTTCAAACTTTGTTACCCTAATACTGATTAGATTATACTGTAGTTGTCCTAATACTGATTATAATTTGCTCGTTTTCACTAATATTAGGTGACACCTAAATGAACGCCCGTACTAATGTGCATTGTTGGATTTTTAACGCTCGGCTCAGCGCCAAAGCTAAAAATTTAGTAGCGTGCTTTTAAAAATCGACATTTCTAAGCTAGTTTAGACTAAGATTTTTAGTTATTTCAAATATCACACGACAATCGGTGAAAAGAAACAGTAAAATTTGCAAGCCCCATAAGGCTAAAATAATAAAACCAGATCGCCCGATGAGACTCGCCCATAAATTAAAAATTAGGAAGGACTCAGGTGCCAGCTCGAGTCTCATTTGTTCTGCCAAGTGCCCTTCGTCCATTACCGTACAATTTATGCCGGTGTCGCCATTACAGTGAATTGTTGATGTCACATTGTCCTTTATTGACTTGATGACTTTTTGTCTTTTGGAGGGTAGGTTATTTATTTGATGTGATGTTTTGTGACTCTTAATATTAAGTTAGAATTTAATTATTTTCTGTTTGATCCTATTATTTCGTAACATACTTGTGTTGAGATACTATTGTGTTGCTAGGAGGAGCAAGTAATACATAAGGAAGCGGATCACGCACTGATGCTTTATTGCCAAAAACCAAGTGACAACCGCGCAGGGCTTATGTCATCATGACAGTTGTGTCACGTAATAACCAATCGCAGCTATGGCTGCGTTCATGCATAATAACTACATATACAACAGATACCATCGTGGCTGATTTTAAATTATTTCAATTAGACTATCAGGGAACTGAGAACTTGTTGATCCCCCTAAGATAGACTATCTTTATAGTAATTAATCAACCTCTCTGCTGCTTCTACATGCCATCAACCACACTCGCACCACACTTACTCAAACAACCACTCACATACACTCTCGATATCTTTTCATACACTTTCTCCGGTTACTCACTCCCACAAATTGGTGTTTCCATATCTTTTTTAGTATTTTTTATAGACATTTTTATATATTTGTTACAAAATTTTAAATTATTGTGTTTGTTAATTTATCTCACAAAGTTAGCTCCTTGTTCGTGCACTACTGTCAAACTCTAGCATTAATTTCATGACTTGTGTAGAGAAAAAAAATATATATTTAATATGGTTTGTATATACTAAAAAACCATATTACTTAATGTATTTGGATATAGAAATAGCTGTTTCTTCAATTAACTTTCAATTCATCTTACTCAAAACAATACAATCCGCTGAAAGGTATTGGTCTAGCAATGAATCAATGAAGTTCCATCTTCCACCTCATCCAGCGGTTTCTTATCTAAATACATTGAAAAATAGATGGCATCAGAACTTAAATACTCCTCAATATTAACTAATATTTATCCTTCCTTAGGAAACAATCTGCGACGGCTGGGGCGTGATCAAGACTCTCTGCACTCTGCCAGCTAACTGGCTGGTATCGAAGACCCACAGCCACTGTCTGCTACCAACATTGGTGGCGTTGGCCGAACTACCAACCGCGGCCGCCGCTATCGCTACAGAACTTAGCATGACTGTAAGTATAACTTGACCTTCTTCAGATATGTGTTTTTTTCAGGTTAATGTAGACTGTCTGATGGTTGTAATTATGTGGGTAACTAATGAGTATGTTATGTGTGCTGCAATTCACACACACACCTTTGGTAAGTGGGAGCTTAAAGCGAGAGCGCAGGTCGCTCAGTCATCAACGCTGGCGGTGTCCCACCCCCCGTCTCGCCGCGCATGCCTAAGGCGCGATACAGCGGTTTCGATCAAACTATAGCATCTCATCTAAGTTTCATCATCTGCCAGCACTGCTTACCTCTACTTATCTAAATAGGAAGAACTTTGTAACAAACAACTAAGTCTGTCTTAAATAATTTGCTAGACAACAATGTAGCAGGCGCTCGTAGTAATAGCGAACAAGAACCCAATTTGTCCGTCTGAATATTTGATGGAATTACACTTGTTCGCCAACTTGGTAGCAGCTGCACTTCCTACTTTATCAACTGAAATAACTTGTAGTAGGTAGGAAGATACAGAAGGGTCACAACTTCACTATTTGTCACTTAAGGCATGAATCTTATATTAGTCCCCTACTGACCAAATACCACTACAAGCAATTCTCGTAATTTTAAGAACGTTCACAGTCTGATCTCAGTCTCAATCTGTCAAAAATACCTCTAATTTCCCTACAGTTTTGACAAGTTTTTGACATTGATTGTCGCTGAGATGACATTGCTACTAGATTTTGAACGTTTTTAATTGCGGGAATTGGCCTTACAGTCAAAAAAAGGATTCCGTAATTAAAAGAACCATAACTTTAACGCTTGGTATATGAATTGGTGATCGTAGTATATTGCTTTCAGCAAGCTACATGAAGTGTATGCATTTGTTGTTCATCGACTAGCATAATTCATTAGTTGACTTATTCGATACTTATGCGTATAATTCAGAAGATGTCTTACTTCAGGTTAAAATACTAGTGTTCATTCCTCAGCTGTTTAGAAGCACTGACGAACAAATGCAATGAACGTCCTTTTTTTTTCTTTTAATATTTGCATATTCCTTCCTCGACTTAGGGTTAATTTTTGCAACGCCAGATAATTTTATCGGAGGAATAATTTTGAATTTTTGACAATTCTTCCATACAAAAACTGTCAGACGTCAATTTAATTCCACGAATAAAAATTATCTGTCGATTGAAAAATCAGCCCTTAATTGAATATTGCATGGACTGAGCCTTCTGCATCCAGCTATTAGCCGGCACAGTATTTAGCCGAAACAGGTGACAACAAGTTTTACGTCTTTTCCCTTATATATTTACCGCTTTACTTTAATATTCCGATGACGATGACGACCATCATTCTGTCATTAACTCGTTCCGCTGTCAATGTCTCTTTGACGGCATCGTCAGCTTTATTTATTAATTGTCCTATAAAAGCGGAACTTTAATTATTCTTAATTTTTGCATTAATTAATATTTTATGATTGGTTTTGCTGACGATAAACAGAATTATGTCTATGGAAGATAAAATGAAGTTATAGGTTCAGGTGTATCTATGATTAGTAACATGTTTTAACTGAATTAGTTTAAGGGTTATTTTGCTATAAAATTGAATTTTAATTTTATTGAAATAATGATGAGAGACATTGATATGATAGGGAGATGATTGAATTGACGGTCGTAGGTTATAAATAATTAATTGCGATTATTGGAACATGTCTCCTATTTTAGACAGACTATAGTATTTAATATGTCATTGTACAGAGTGACAGGTACATCGACGCGCAACCTGTTACCATGAATTTGGTATACGATTCTACACAAAAAATGCTGTTTTATAGAAAAGTGCAATACCTACGAGGTCAAAATGTATGGAGTAGCATTTTTTTTTTTGCTGACCAACGAAATATTTTGCGTTGAAAATTGTTGCGCGTCGATGTTCTTGCCAGCCAGTATAGAAGCATTTATTTATTTGCCATCTAGATTTAAATATATGATTAACGTGTATAAGTGTTTATACAAACCTCTTTATACAAATAAAATAATTTATCATTTATATCTCCAACAGATGCTAGACGAATACATGAGAAGCCCAGACGCACAGAAAGTGAAACTGGTACAAGTGATCAAACAGGGACGCGCGAAGAAAGGTAAGAATAATAAAGACAAGTAGACTGAAACGAGATTGATTATATTGTATAAGTTGAGCAGATAAGGAAAGGACCCATTGACATGACTACATAACCCGTAATGACAAACAATTGTAAAGATTCAACGCGAATTTGCCGACGATATTGGTCGGCTCTTCGCACGACAAAATATTTAGCTACATATTTCCGTACAAGCTGGCTCTCTCATAGTAAAGAATGCCATTAAAATGCGAGGTCAGCTCATACTGGAAATGTATAGCTTGATATGTAACCATTGATAATCCCAGTTGCACAATGGATAAGGGTGCAACTAGATTGCTGTCTAACGACGTCGACACTATAGCCTCAAAACACAATAAATGACGATATATGAATGAAATCAATCGGTGGACGAAGCAGACAAGCATTTATTTTTATCAGGCTATCTACAGGCACTTTTGAACTGTCAAGGAACCGGTCAGTTGACGTATGAACCGTCTATCGGTAGAGAAGTTTAAATAATTGACGTCAAATAAAAACAGTTGACAGTCGTCCTTCGAAATCCGTTTGCAATGCACCACAGTGGATCGATTTGAACGGTTGATGTTATCAAACGAAAAGTTGCACCTTTATCCTACGACCAAATGTGGTTGAATGCGACGTGGATATAAATGAACATGACGAAATAGAGAACACATAATATTATATCATCACGCTTATTTTATCCGAAGGATTCGACAGAGAACTAGTATAAAATATATTGAATTTGACAAGATTTTGACATCTTCCGTGACAAGCAGAACCGCCATCCACGTTCATTTAAAGCCATGTCGGACTGAAATGATTGAGGTCTCCATACACTAGAACGAATCATACTGAACCCGTAACCGTATCGGCACATGCAAAATAATATAACATATTCTTTGTATGAATTACAATGAAACACCTACTTGACCTTTCCGCTACCGACTGGTAGACGACCGGTAGACAGTGCAGCAAAATGCCCGAACAGTTTTTCATTGATAATAAACTAAATCACAATTTAAATGAGTTCAAAACAACGTCCATGATATGATTACCTATGGTTTCTGTTCGAACATGCTAGCGCATAATTATTTTCATTGAAATCTTGACAGTAAAGTGGCTCTGTCTGTGCTGCCCTTACTCGGTCATAGTATGTTGCGTTCTTGTGGTTGGAGACCATTATACGAAGGCCTAAGTTAGTATCCGATTTTTGATGTTGATGTTTCTCATATCTAAGGCTGTATACAGAAAGAAAGCTGGAAACTTATAATCGCTTACCGGCGCTTGACAGCGCTGGTCCGTTCTACACAAAGGAAGCAGGTTGAAGCAGACCAAGCAAAATGTCGGACTCATCGGACGATGATTTGGTTTTGTTTGCCCGGCGCTGACCAGCGCGTGTTGAAGCTTGTCGGAACTTGTCGGCACCGTTCAGTGCTTATCGGCGCGCGTTCATATATTTTCCTGCGCGGGTTACCAGCGCTGTCAAGCGCCGGTAAGCGCTTATAAGTTTCCAGCTTTCTTTCTGTATACAGCCTAACTCATCAATCATATAGGGCGATGTAAAGGTTTTGCTAATCAATGGAGATTTGATTTGAATTGAAATGTAGTTATGATTTTAATTATATTTGTTAAGATTTTATTACGTATTTGATTTTGCATGTTTAAGTATATTGCTGTTCATCTAATCGAACGATGACAGCTGTCAATCCTTGTATATGGGATGAGCCAATAGCAACTTCGAGTGCAGGATTTTTTTTCTTAAAAAATCCATAATTCTTTGGGCTTTTGGAATCATACCAATTGTAAGAGTATTAAATTAACACAAAAAGCGGTTCATGATTCCCACGTCCAAGTCTGATTTCAATTGTTTCGATTTTATTTTGTTTTGTTGTTTAAATGTTGGAACTGTTATAAGTAAGTTTGATTTTGATGGTTCTCATTTACTTGCTTTTCAATTTGATCATCGTCATTCGCTTCTCATCCATTCAGGGTTATTGTACTCCCTATTGTGCCATTCATGTCTGTGCCAATTCTTGCTCATTCATTCATATTCTCCACTTGACTTCTTTCATCTATTGTCTCCTGGTACTTCTGTGTCAACATGTTCTTCCAATGACGCAGTTGGCTACTTTGTTAAAGTGGTTTATTTTAGATTTTCGCCGTTCGGTTTTACAAACTTTTTCATAAAGGATTTCTTTATTTCGAGGATATTTCTGTCCCGTTCTTTCAATACCATTTTCGAGTTACTTGCGTCAAGCAAACTTATCCTTTTATTTCGTAAGACATTCCTAAGTTTTCATTTCATTCCATTAATTTCTTTGTCAGCGCACAAACTTAGGACTATAACGCTCAATTTCCTTTCATTATATTAAGTCTAAATTAAAATCCATCATTAAAACAAACTAGTCAAATACTTTGTAACTTTCACAGTATTTTAGTGTTATAACTCAATTGATTAGCATCACCAATAATCTCGTAGTATGCACAGCCGTTAGCGGCAGAACCCATCTTGAAAAAAATAAAAAGTTGTTTAGTCTCAGCTTTTACTAAAACAATATAGGAGCTACGAATTATAACATGTGAAGAAATGTAACTCTCATACAGTTATCGCGTTGATTTTGGCCTTATTTGATTTGCATCAATTGACAGCTATAACAACTAAACACTCTTTCAACGACAATGCTTGCACGCGATTGGGTACTTATGGAACTATGGAACTATACCGGAACTATGTCCGGCCTTGTGATTTGTCCGGACTTTTTGATGTAAGGTGATTTTTTTTTTAATTAAAAAAAGTTAACCATTACTGAAAAGTAAACTTGAAAAATGTTCAGACTTTTTAGGCTTTTGGTCTTTTCAAATTTCGAAATAGTTCCCTAGTGTGTGTGTGTACGGATGATGTATTATGTGAAAATTTCACCGTGAAAACTTAGGTAGAATGAGCTTGAAGTGAGCAGTCAATAGTGTCGATCTTTAGCAAGGGATATCATCAGATGGAGTGACAGCTCACTTCACTGTTTTCACGCTGAGACTTCTACAGAATAAACCGGTTGGTACACATTTGTGTTTTGAACCTTGAATTACATTCTTCACAGAACATTATTCGTAGTATAGAAGATTCTTTAGTGTTTCAGTAAACGCTTTAGAAGACCATTATATGTAGTAGTTGATATAATATATTGTACACTTTTTGATGTGAGTCTATTTATCTATTTTTCTATGGTTGTAGACTAGAACTAGACAGAAAGAAAATGTATTTAAACAAACTTTGTTACGCATTGGATTTTATAGGCTGTGGTTTTAAATCGTGGACGTCACTCATAGAAATGTTTATCATAATTATTATCTTCATTTAAAATGCATTTAGTTTTAAATTCATTATGGTTAGTGATGTTACTTAATTATGCAAAAATATTATGTTCTAATTCATTTTAATTTAACGTTTTATGCTAGTCAAGGTCTGGCTTTGCTCCAGTCAATTTTATGCTTTAACATAATTATGAAAGTAATTCATATATGACTGAGCTCTCTTTGTTGATCTTATTTGTTGATTTACAATTACGTACTATCTATACATTGTTAATTATTGTTGTTTAACTGACTTTTTTCTCTGTTTATTTTTCCTCTTTTCATTATTAATTTCTCTTTTCCCAAGAGAGTTTATTCTCAAAGAGCTGAACTTATTTTTTAGTCTGCTCCTAATGTTAGAGTGTAAACTACATATTTGCTTTTGTTGTTATTTTTTATTTCTATGGAAAATAATATCTGTACGGCCACGATTTAAAACCTCACCTTTTACTAAACAAAATTATCCTCTGTAAAATTTCTTCATAGGAATGAGTAAAAAATAAATGTGTGTGCTAATAGAGTGCCTTGTGGGACACTCATCTTGAATGTTTGAAAACAAGGTATTTTAACGACTCGAGTATTATATACAATTCGAATACTGTGATAAGTAACGGACGGAATTTATTCCTTCGAAAAAAAAAATGTTTTGTAAAATAAAGCGGTGGAAAGTTAATGTCAATGCTATCAAATGCTTATGTCAGTTCGACATCTAATGTTTTTTCTATTTTTCCGATTTTTATTTTTGTGATAAATTTCTTTTATTAACAGCCCGTTTGCATGTTTTATGATTGTTAAAATATCAACTTAACACTTGCAATTGTAAGGAATCCGTGAACTGTTTAACTTATCTATCCTTGATGTAATGAATGTAATATTTCGCTCGTCTCTTGTGGAAGCAGTATTTCAATATTGATGTAAAGTGCCATAATGCTACCGCTTTTTTGAAGGTTTTTACTTGATCAGAACCGATCACATAATTATGTCCATAGAATTTCAAAATATAAAACTGGGGCAAGTGTATCATTATGGTACTTGTAGATTTAAGTCAATTTATCAATCTTTTTCTGTACGTGTATTAGTGTATGTGTGTCTATATCTGTTTAGGAAGCAGGAGGGGGCTTCAAGTTAACGTGTTCAGATCCGAATGCAAACGGGTGTGAAACTGTGATTTTATATATATTTTAAATTTAGTTATATCACTTGCAAATGTAAAATATGATTTTTTGTACGTTTAGTTAGCTACTTGTGTTTAGTCTAATGTACTTTATCTGTGATTCCTTTTGTTTAGCGTAACTTTCGTGTAACTCAATGTGTACGTGGAAATAAATATTTGTGTAACAATGTGTTTGTGTTTCCTTTATGAATTCAGAGTTGTTATCATTTTCTATCTAATCTTCCTTTCGGTAACATTATCGTAACTCTTAAAATGTTACACAGTCGGTATCTAAAAATGTTTCTATATTTGATTAACTGGTACTTTTTATTAACTTTTAAGGTAAAGTAGGCTCCAAAAGTCCATAGGCAAAGTCTCAAAGCAATAGCTTGACGTTTAGTTTGACTTACGACCTTCTTTTAATGAGTAATTAGACACACACACTCGCATATTACTCGAATATAGTTCCGTGTCATGTTCGTCTTGTTCACATAGTTCGTAAAACTTTATGATTATACCCACATAAATCTAAATAAATAAAATATAAGGTAGATAGATGCTTAACTTACGGCTCATTCACCGCTAGTCCCCGACTAAATAGAATGTTGTTGCTTCTTTGATAATTTGATATTGTGGGTTAGTGAAGTGTGTTTAATCTATTAGCGGTGTTGTAGTTCATTTTGAAATGCAAGCAAATTTAAATATTGAGATGAAATCGGATATTATCGCGCTGCGTAAACATGGACTTAATATTATATCACAAATATTTGATGAAACCGGACTGACTGTGAGTATTATGATTTAATTATTTTATCGAACATTTATCTAATTAAAATATAACTGATGATCCTTGTAGTTATTTTTTTAAACGTTTTATATTTACCATAAGCCCTAAATTGAAAAAAAAATATTTCCTAAAGTTTATTTATTTACTTTTGGAATGATGAATATAAAATTAAGCATAATTATAATATAATAATTTTGTAACATTTCTATTTTCAAAATAATTTTGTTTCAAAATAGTAATAATATTTTATAATTTTGCTAGTTGCCTAACAGTATTCCTTTTTTGTTTTAGAGAAATTACCAACTGTGAGTCGGAGGGTCAAAGATATAAGGAAGTGGGTAGCCATGCCAGTCGAAAGCGAAGTGGAAGGCCCAGCTGGTCAGTGAATATGAAACAAGTGGATTCATACCAACAAGATATTTTGCCGAATTATTCGACAAGTGTTTACGAAGCGTTCGCCGTGCAAGCGAAAACCAGCTCAAAAACATAATATTTGATTGGAAATCATAAACAAGAACGTTTTTACAAAGTATTAAGTTATGAATTGATTTTAGTAATATTAAAATAAAATTGTGTCATATCCGTAATAAGGATTATTTTGAGGCCTTTTTTGCCTGACTGTACTTAGGTGTTATATCTACAAAGTTTTTCAAAAGTACTATAATCCTCTACAGCATGTCTAAATTGCCCATGTTTTCAACACTAAGTGACACCTAAATGTAATGTCTCATAAAAGCGCACAGTTGGATTTTGAACGCTCGGTTCACTGTCGAGAATAGGAATTCCTATCAGAAAACGGGCTTAACTTAAGCTGCATTGTAAAAATGCAGATACGAATTCACGTTCCAATCCTAAAACATGAACTTTTTTCAGATTAGGTGCAGTTTTATATAAAACTCAACATACATAAAACCAACCCACAGATTTAACAGGAACCTTCGACAAGAAAAAAAAATCTTTTGAAGGAGTATGTTTTTTGTGAATTTTGAAAATCACCGCCTCTAGCATAATTATTGGTGCTGCAGTTAAAACATTTTTCGAAAATGATAACACTGACCCTACATCATTAACAATACCCTACACAAATAAATAAGCCAAAAATAAAATCCATTTGAAACAGACACGCTGTGAAACTTATTTTTAACATCAATTTGTGAATGAGTTGCATTTGTTTTGGTCGTAAATTTTTATATTCTGTTCAAACCCTGAAAGCTTTTATATATATCCTGAAGATGTATTTAGAGGTATAGTCAGGAAAGCACGTCGTGTGACTCTTATTTCGTTGGGATAAGGTGTAAATTGGTATGATTGTTGCGCGTTTGTGAAATGCAATATCTTGTATGTGTGATTTATGTGAGCGATGAGTGATTGACTTATGGAGACAAAGTGCTGTATCCTTTTTTTGGGTGGTCAGGAATTATGATGGGATGTTGATTGGAAGTTTCCGTGTTTTGTATTGATGCATGAATATTATTAAATGACGTAAACATCCCGTTTTTAAGGACGAAACAAGTGTGGACGAGTTGATAGACAATAACTTAGAAGACCAGCACCATAATTACGTAACACACTTTCAATGACAATCCGAATCATTTTGAAAGATATTGCTAATCCCTTGCTTCATATGTTTGAAAATTTCGTCTTCTCGTCAGTGTAAATAATGCAATGAATGTGGTTGAACTGTCAAAATGAAAGCTATTGCTACTGTTAAGGGTCGAAGGGCCTCGTAATGACAAAATATTTCGTGATCTCAGCCAAATATGTGGAAAAGAAACTGATACTTTATTATCATTACATTATCTTTTAGAAGCGTTTTACGGCACCCAAGTAGGTAAATGTATTTATTTATGTATTCAGTAGTAGATGCACATACATTTTATACATTAGTTGGTGCCAACAAACTCATTACTTTTACCGTGTAAAAAAATCATCGACAACATAATTTTGAGAATTATAACCACTTAAGTAGGTAGGTACTTAGGAAAAAAGTAACAACAAAAAATATAATTACAACGGGTATAAGCGAAATATTATCTAATACTAATCAGTGCACATCAGTGATCAAACCGGCCGTGAGTGATGGAGAGTTTTTGAATTGATTCAGGTAAAGTACCTATATGTTTTTAGTAATAGTAAATTTTTATTTTTGGAGTGAAAACTTGAGGCGCGTTGGGCATTTTGTGAGATGGGAAAAAAACATTGAATTCGCGCCACTGTTCGGCTGTCCTCGGGATATACTCAGTTTTAATGTACTTATATCCGATATGCCAGTGAGTGATGGCAAAGTATTCTGTTTGTGTTTTGTTTTCACTTCTGTTGGCACTCCCGGAGTGTTTTTATATGTATTATTTTTGCTTTATTATTGTTTTAGGTAAACTATTTATCTATAATGAATTAAATAAATGTTATCATTATCAAACCTTCGGGCTCAAATTCAAAATTTAATTTCGCTATATTCAATTTCATAATCACTTCATTCTTCAGCCCCATTGATTTCTTACACATTTATCTTTCACAAATCTGCATTAAGATAAAAATTTCGCCCCCATTACAATATTATGCATACACGAGTGCCTAACAATGAGGATATAGGAATCCAAATTGTTAGAAAAATGATGCATGATCAATTGAATGGAAAAATACTTCCGATTGCGGAGGGGCTAGGGTTTTGTTCCGTGATTGTAGCCAATTTTAAGTATGATTATGCGAGTATTTTAGGGGCTAAGCCGAATTTAGTACAAAGACATTTTTAGGAACATCTGTCTAGCGTTTTCCTACATAGAGAGACTGCGAACAAGATTTCTATTCCTGAAGAAATTGTTTTAGTATTTTCCAATCAGGAAATTATCAGTAGCAGCCTAAGAACTTGTGTGCCCGGTTAATGAATAGTCTCGCCCTTATTACATGCAATCTTTAAGCCAGTCATAACTGACAAAAAGTTGATACAGGTTAGTACGTCTGCCTGCCCTTTCAGGGGTATCGCCTGTATAGGCGTGATGTTATTGTTATCTTTAATCTTGAAGTGGTCATAAGGGAAGGTCATGATTCGAACTATGTCTGAATACGCTTCCATATTCTGTTTGGGCCCAAATACTTCGGAAAAGTGCCTTCAATTCTGGTCAAAAAGCGGATCAATTAGGACCAAAAGAAGCTAGACCTTGGACCTTTCTAGATTACCAACTTCTAAACCCAAGGACAAAGACATTTCAACTATACTTATAAACACAATTTTACCACTATATATTATAACAGAGCAAGGCCAGTTTTCACGCGCAGCGTTGAGAGATACCAAAATACATGGAGTTGTTCTGAGATGTATTTATATTGTTAATGGAGCTTTTATTATTGTTTGTTTTCATTGGAAATGTGTTCTTAAAGATAGCCATTGTGATGGATTTGAATGTGAAAACTAAAATTACTTGCAGGCAAGTCTCTTACACAGATACGTAGGTATATTTAGGAAGCTGGTTTTGCAAAGTAATGTTTTAGTTATTGTATTTTTACAAGAACTTAGAAACAGTGTAACAATACGCCAGTTATTTAATTTTGTATGTAGATAGCCGTAGGTAATATTAACTATCCGATCCTTCTGGATTCGGACTTTTCTAGTGGTCGCTGTTCAATTCCCAGATAGGGCGACGTGTTATTTTTTTTCATCAGGAATGTCTCAGTAGTAGCCCAGAGTCTGGATTTGTGCCCGGTTGATGGCAATAGGCTCGCGTCCTATTACCTACATGGGACTTGAAACATAACTGGCGAAATGTGTGTATAGGTACTGTAAAGGTTGTCTGCAAAAGTCGACCTTATGTTGTGCAGGCTGGCAGAAAAACTACTCTGGTCGCATTCGAACATTCAAGCGAATTTAGAATGAGTTTAATAGAGTGATAGTTGATGTCAACACATTCGCTTGGTATAAAGGTAATAATTATAACGTTGTATCATTTTATAGCCCCCACAATACTCATCACAGTTCCTAGGTAGGTACTTTACCTTAGAAGCGATGTTATGAATTCAGAATCCTAAGTCAGAGGCATCAAATTGTACATTTTAGCCTCTTGGCAACTTCTCACAAATCACAACTTTTTCCACATCAAAAGCCTCTCCACCCCCTCCTGTAGTCGTCCATTAGCGGCTCGATTGACGTTCGTATCGCCTCATAATAAACCAGTAGTAGAACGACTCACGAGGCGGCCGCACGACTGTGAAAGGTAAAAACTGTTCATGTGGAAACTGCTCACGCTCACGAGGCGCCATTATGGTGAGGTAGTTGGAGGGTAGGTAGGGATAGCTACAATCGTTATAAGGACTGATACATTCTTTATTGGCATAAACTGGGTTATGGAAGAGATGGGACGTCAGAGCTCGGTTATAATACCTGTATTTTAGGACCCAGTGACTTTTTCAAGTTTAATCTATCTAAACAAAGTGATATAATGATAGCCAATCAAAAGCATACCCCTATTTAGGTCCGTTATCAACCTTGGGAGTTAAGTTAGAATACTTACCTTTGTAATTCAATTTTACATAACTGTTGAACCTGAACAGAACAATCATAATGGGCCGAAATTACTTGATGTGCTGTCCGTCTCCCAAAGAAGTCGTTTACAAGGAGTTCTGGGTACCTACTTCTATAATCGAAAAGTGCTCAGGGGCCTATGTCGCGCAGTGGACTACCGTAGGCTGATGATAATGGTGCTCAAGGTGCGCTCTAGTTGAGTAAGATCTCGTGGAGGCTCTTATATGCATAAGTGCATAAACTCACACTTTCCTCCCATGGAGTAAAGTACAATTAGGGTCGGGACACATTGATCGACGGCGTTCGACGGTTTGTCCATACAAAAGTAGAGCAAAGTATAGAACGACGTACGCCTACGCATCCTTTAGCATCGACGGCGACGAACGCGCTCCGGCGGCGATCGACGGCGTTCGACGGTTTGTCCATACAAGAAATACAAAAAGAGAGCATACTGTGCTCCTTTTCAATCGGCAAAGTGCGAAAGGCCGTCGGTCAATTTGTCCTGACCCGTAAACAAGCCACGTTCTTCAATACTACTATACGGTTCTCAAAATGCATTTTTAGACCTATGAACATGATATAGCCATAGACTGAAGTAGGTGCGCGCTATCTCGGACCACCTGGCTTCGAGTCTTTTCTACAACTTAAATTTTTTAAATATTTTGTACCAATTACAACTTTAACACCATACACAATGTAATGCGTCGCCTTTTACACCATAAAGATTACCATAATTTACATGAACATAAAGGTCTCCGTACCACTACGTATAACTTACCGACACGTTATCAGTACATTTTGTTCGGCGCTATCTCGGGAACTATATAAAACTAACGAACCGTGTTTGTTTAGAGATTATTTTGTGTTTGTTGTTAGTAAGTGGCGCTGTGGTATTGATGGAAAATTCATGAGCTTTAGGCAATGGATAAAATAAATTATGAAAGTTTTACACCGTAGAATTTTTATTTTAAAGTTTTTGCTGTTGTCTTAGTCTGCTTCTAAATATTTACGGTGGCATGAAGTTTCATCATGAACGCTTGCTCGAGAATGTATAATACTGTCAAAAACATCCCATGGCAAATGATTTAAATGACCACAGAAGGTAATAAATGCAATAAGTAGGACAATTTCACCTACCGTAAAGTTGGTTTATCTGAGTTGAATTGTCCGTTGAAAAGTTGCCAATTGAAAGAGGTGCTTGTCTATTTTATGTCGGCAATCAGAATGCACCTAACGCCTTGTTGCTTTGTCTTCTTCAAATCAGCACAAAAGTCTTATTTATATTTCTAAAATAAAACTAAAACAATGCATCACAACTCTGAGCGATGCGAGAGCTTTTAGCGGCGTGTGCGCACGACGGGAGTGATTCCGGCAGTTATAGCGTTTGATGTGCCGCTTTGATTTTATATTGGTAAGATGATACATACGTTACAGTGCATGCCATTGAGAATGCGGTATTAAGGATTTTCTTGGTGATGAAAACGAAACACTTATTTCAATAACTTTCAATTTCCGAGGCAGGTTACTTCTAACTCAGACAGGGCGTGAAAAGATGAATAATACAAAAAAAAAAATAAAGATCTTTTTAACACTGCCACAACACGCTACCTAATGACTTGGTTCAGTAGGGTAGAATGCTATACATACCTTTGCTGAATTAAAATTAGTTTACAAGCTCAATGGCAGTCGCTCCTTGTATTTAAGTAGGTATATGCTACCGGGAGGGATAGAGAGGGGCGCGTGGCTAAACAATAACAGCCGCACAGCTCAATCGATCAGGTTAAGCTACGCTTGCCTCAGTTGGTCTGTGGATGGGTGATCATCTTTACATACCGAGACTCCACCGTGCCTCGGAAAGGACGTTAAGCGTTTGGTCTCGGCTGTCATTCGTGGAGCTTTGACAGTCGTTACGGGTAGTCAGAAGCCCGAGAGTCTGACAACCAGTCTTACCAAGAGGTATCGTATTATCCAGTAACTGGGTTGTGGAGGGCAGATAGGCAGTCGCTCCATGTAAACTACTGGTATTCAGCTGCATCTGGTTAGACTGGAAGCTGACCCCAACAGAGTTGGGAAAAGGCTACGCAGATGATATCATATGCTATCGCAGTTTGTAAGACTGAAGGCGACTACCACGTCAACTTTTGAATCTGTTGATAGAGGTTCTTGGCTATTTGATCATGAGTCGTAAACACGTAACTATCGGCACTATACCTCCCTTATCCATCTAAGCCAGATCCATACTATATAATATTATAAATGCGAAAGTATGTCTGTCTGTCTGTTACCTCTTCACGCTTAAACCGCTGATCCGATAGTTTGAGTCTCGGAAAAGAACATAGGATAGTTTTTATCCCGATATTCCCACGGGATCCAAAACTTATGCGGGTGAAACCACTGCTAGTTCCAAATACCTAAGGACAAAATCTTGTACCAAGCCAAGACAGATGGTCCCTAGTATTAAATTCTTGATAAAATAGTTTTGAAAACAACTCTCTTTGACTATAGTGAAAATCCAGTTATACCTATAACATTTTCCCCATAATCACCCATACGTTCAAAAGATTAAGAGATTACACACCCCACGATGTCCCAATGATTTTATTACTGTATCATCTAATTACCTACATATAATGTAGATTCTTATCGGTCACACATATGCCGTGCCTGATCTATGGTAGAGATAACATGACCAGTGGCAAAGACCTTTGATTGCCAAGTGGTGGAAGGGAGAGAGGGGTCAAGTTAAATTGATGATATAGTCACCAGTTTTATGGACCTACGCTTTGTTACAATGAGGTTGGAAGACAGGGATCGTGTTATTATGGACACTACAGTCTAGTTTCAAGGATTAGTAGCACACCTAAATAAGTACCTAAGCTATGTCGAACATGTTATGAGATTATCCATACTATCCGTACTAATATTATAAATGAGAAAGTATGTCTGCCTGTCTGTCTCTTACCTCTTCACGCTTAAACCGCTGAATCGATTTAGATGAAATTTGGTATAGATATAGTTTGAGTCCCGGGAAAGGAAATAGGATAGTTTTTATCCCGATATTCACACGGGAAACTTATGCGGGTGAAACCGCGGGGCGCTGCTAGTTAACAATAAATCAAGTATCGATCCTTCTCTGTATGAAGAGGCTTTTGCCACTCAGACAACATAATTATCTGTTGTAATAAAGCATAATCAGCCTATAATGTTCCCACTGCTGGGACACAGCCTCCGGTGAGAGGGAGTGGGCCGTAATCCACCACGCAGGCCCAGTGTGGGTTGTATAGTCTTCTGACTATATCGATAGGGAACAATCTCTAATACCATATGCCATGGAACCACGGGGAATGAAAATTACCCATGGACCCGGTAATGGGTCGACCCACCGGGACCACGGGTAACGAGTGTCAATTTGAGCGTACCACGTCTGTTACGGATGCCATTCAAAGCCTTCAGTTTCTTTATAGGTATGTCATTTGTGTCGTAGTGCGAGTAAAACGGTGACGCTTTTGGTTTGTATGGAAAATTTCTCTGTGATTTAGCATTATCTATTGATTTAATTCATAACAATATCAGTATTTCCAACCGTCACGCTATCCCCCAACGAGGTGAGCAGTCCACAAACCAGTGATGAGTCAGTCATTATATTCAATTTGAACCCCACAGCAAGTCAAATAGATTACTGTACGATTATGCGTGCGCGGATCGAACACAACCCCTCTCTAATTAACTAAATGTATGTGCAGTTGAGGGTACAGGGAGTTTTTTCAAGTTGCATAATCAGTCTTTAATTTATCACTGCTGGGCTTCAGAACTCCTCCTTGTGATACGGGGCTTTTGCTCTTAAGACATTGTCTTCACGACGTTTTCCTAGTTAAAGTGTAGTGAAGTACCTTCCTGCCTTTTATGTTAGGTGGTAAACGAGCCGGGGATCCATCTGATGGTAAGTGCTCACCTCTACCTTTGGGCGTCTACCAATAGATGTCAGAAACATGGTGCCATATCCGAGACAAAGATGAAATTGACGGTAGAAATAACTTAAGGTGAATGCGCAGTGGTAGACCGCGAAATTCAAATTTTCTTACGTTTTATGCAATTTGCAGGTCAGTGTCAGGCTGTGTCTTGAACAAAATATTATTCGCGACTGTAATAGATTTTACAGAATTATAGTCATTAGAATCATTTGTTCCATAAGCACTTTTCCATAAGAGAATTGTTCTGGAACAAATCTAACTTAGAAATATGTATTAGTGATTCTAATGATTATAATTATGTAAATACGTAGGTCTTGGTACCTGTTATAGTCGTGAATCATATTTTGATCAAGGTACAACCTGACGCTGACTTGAAAATTGCAAAAAACGTAAGAAAAATTTAATTTCGCGGTCTACCACTGCGCATATGGTAAGAGCAGTTCAACGGACGAGCCTCTTCACAAAGAGTACTATTAGATTCTACTACTTATTTACTATCCAGCCTATTCCTATCGCTTATCATCCTTCTACCGTTATCACAATTTAGTTCAGGGCGCCGCAGCATTTCTCCTGCGGTAAATTCATGTCTACTAACCATCAGCTCTTTAATCAACCCCTTTATAACTATATCATCTTTCACACAATTCATCCATTGCTTTGAGTAACTCATCAACTCGTCCTTTTATTAGTTTGATATAGTTGTGTTAGCTTTTTTTGCGCAATATGAAAGCACCATTATCTAGCCATACTTCAACAAAAATATTCTCAAGTATCCAGCATTCCCCACTTCACGTCACGTTCCATCCCTATTTGCTCTCGATACATCTCAATGGCCCTATTTAGAGACTGTCACATCCACGAATACAGATGCCGCAGAACAAACAACATCGGCAAACAGTCAGCGATCGTCAGTGTCGCAAACATGTAGGTACACATATTATGTTTCCATGAAGGCAGAAGGTATGGAGGGAGGCAAGCGAGAGTAGACTTACAGTATTCTTTTGTACCTTTATTTAACTAAACTCGGAGAAAAGCTCGTTCCATCTTAGACCGCATCCATCGCTTTCCATCAGGCGTGATCAAGGTCAAGAGCGGGGCCCATACAGCAAAAAAAAAGTTAAAAGCACTTACAACGTTATGTAAGAAACTTTGAAATGATAGAAAACTAGCTGCGCCCAGCGGTTTCACCCGCATATGTCTCGATCCCGTGGGAATATCGGGATAAAAAGTATTCTATGTCCTTTCCCGGGACTCAAGCTATCTCTACACCAAATTCCATCTAAATCGGTTCAGCGGTTTAGGCGTGAAAAGGTAACATACAGACAGACAGATAGAGTTACTTTCGAATTTATAATATTAGTATGGATGGATGTAAAGTTATACTGGCATAGTTCATGCAATTAACTTGGTATAAAACACGAACAAACAGCTCCATGAAAATGAATCTTTCCAAACTGAGAGTTGAATTCAGGTCCTCAAGATCCGCAACCACGGATGCTCTAACCCCAACGCTGTGATGACAGATGCTAGTAGAACAAACATCATCAGTAAACAGTAACGCTATACGTCGCAGAGTATCGTGTGTACGGATAAATACAACACCCTGTAGCGTGCTGGCTAGTGGTAATGGGTGAGACACACGGTTTTGTAGGATGGGTGACTTTTTGGGTGATTGTTCGGCCAGAACAGTAAGAATATTTTTGTATAGGTATCAGTTTTTTCACTGGCATATAATATCTTGAATTCTATGATACCAAAAAATAGCCGAACTAATTGATGGAACGCTTTACCTTTTTACACTTTTACCTATCTATCTAAACAAAAGTAGGTAGAGTAGAAAAAAAAAATCATCTGTTCCCTACATTTTGACGAGTTATGCGAACATAAATGTAGGGAACGGCAGATTTTTTTTCACGTTTTCGGGTTTGGTCCCATAGTAAAAGTTGTTCATAATGATGAGTAAAATTACCCCTTAATAGGAAAACGGTGATTAAAATTTCATCCTGTATAACATTTACTCGCCGTCCAATTTACCTGTATACCACAGAGAACACCTGGCCTCCCCTACTCCCCTGGACAATCACAATTATATGAAGATTAACTTCTGCTGGCACGTCACTGCGTACCTAAATTATGACGAGGTGTGGCGTGATTACAGCTTGTTAGTTCGTCACTTTCTAATGGTCACGATACAGACAGGAGCAGGAAATTGTAAAATAACGCTAAAAGTTCAGAGGTTTATAGAAAAACGTACTTCTGGGTCTGCATGTTTAGTGCCGTTACGGTCTAGCTCATCATGTCGTTTCATAATAATAAAAGTAAATAAATAAAATAAAATCAGCCTTTATTGCAGGTTCTACTTACAATGTTTTTAAAAGTTTTTTTTTTAATTATTTTCTCAAAAATATCGGTGTTCGGTGTAATCTTTTTAAACCGCGTCTTTCGACAAAGGCCTCCCCTAAAGATTTCCATCTCTCTCGGTGTCTCGCCCTCAGAATCCACTCTGGAGCTTTGGCTATTCTTTTGACGTCGGCTTCCCAATTTGCCAATGTTTTCATATAGCAAATTATATTTAGGTCTAAACTAAACTTAGGTAGGAACATAACGTATCCCCAAGGTGTTAATTTTGGATATACCTCAACCACGTGTATTTTTGAGTGGTTCCTGACAACTAAATAGGTTTATTGGGTTACAACCAGGCTAGTACCTACCCTAAGCCATAATGTACCTACAGAAGAAATCCATCAGCAATCTTCTACCTGAAATATTTTGAGAATGAAATAAGTCAGACATCCTAAAATGTAAAGTCCTCTAAGGAAAATACAAAAGAAAATGTTACCCACATAATAATTAATCCCGAAAAATTCACACAATTCAAGAGTGCGTTACGGCGGTCCCTCACAGTGTGTAGGTACTCTCGCGAGGGAGAGGGCGGTAAAAGCATATTTATGTTAGTTCCTGATTGACGATGATGGCTTCCCCTTGGTTAGAGCTGGTGCGGGGAGGATACGGCGAATAGAGGAGAAAATTTTTTTTTGAAAGATTTTTATGTCCAAGCGTAAGGGTTACATGCCCAAGATACCTCACTGCGATACATCGCGGGCTACTCAGGGGTTTACCTCGATGCCTGGCATGTGCGTGCGTGTCTATTAGCATGCATTTGTTTTACATGGAGATGACATCAAGGTAGCGAGCTGATGCACGCTTCTTAATCTTGAATTTTCATTACCCTGGGGGATGTCTTTTCATAAAATAACAGTCTACTTTTAAAAATTGTGTTATCGTAACATTTACTGATGGTAAAACACAACTTCTGCTATAAATTAAATTAGCTCATCAGCCTAGCCTTTTCTCCCAACTATCTTGGGGTCGGCTTCCAGCCTAACCGGATGCAGCTGAATACCAGTATTTTATATGGAGCGACTGCCTATCTGACCTCCACAACCCAGTTACTGGGTAACGCGATACCCCTTGGTAAGACTGGTTGTCAGACTTTCGAGCTTCTGACTACCCGTAACGACTGTCAAAGATCCACGAATGACAGCCGGGACCAACGGCTTAACGTGCTTTCCGAGGCACGGAGGGGTCTCGGTATGTAAAGATGGTCACCCATCCACAGACCAACCGCGGCAAGCGTAGCTTAACCTGATCGATCGACCTGTGTGGCTGTTATTACTTAGCTACGAAAAATTAGCTATTCCCAAAGAATTGCGAATAAAAATTCTTTCTCAATAAAATATTTTCTAAACGTAACAATTCGTCGTACACAAGCGGCACGTGGCTCACTTAACGCACTCTACACTCTGCAGATTTTCTACAGGGGACATTATGGCAACATTTTACATCTGCAATGTATGAGAATGAGTGTATGAGAATGAGTGTATGAGAATGAGTATATGAGAATGAGTGTATGAGAATGAGTGTATGAGAGTATGAATATATCTAACTGTACTTATTCAAGTAGGAGAAATTTAGGTATGAGTCAGTTGTTCGGTGAAGTACCTAATGGTATTTAATTTCTGAAAATGAAAATAAATTTAGAATCTTTAACTACTACTATGAACTAAAATTGGATTCATAATTTAACTGCTATGCTCATGGTTATGAATCTTAATGAAAAGGTGAAGCTTTTTCTATACTATAATATTATAAAGAGGTAAAAGTTTGTTTGTCAGTTTGTATATAATCTCCGGAACTACCAGCCGGATTTGAAAAAAATGTTTTTGAATTTGACAGCCCCATTCTTGAGGAAGGCTATAGGCATTTAATATCACGCAATGAAAAAAAGTCAGAATGAACACTAAGCGAAACGAAGTGATAGCGCGGACAGGCGATGCGATGCGACGAAGTGGGTCGGGGGAACAAGAAATTTCACGCGGACGAAGTCGCGGGTAGAAACTAGTTGTTAAGATAAAAACAGATGATGGTAATAGTGACTGGCTAGTAACCTCACATACTTAAGTAGATACACGTATAATTATGTTACCAATATTTTGTAACAATATTTCGATTTAAAAGAGTGTCCGTGGGTCGAGTTTCTTGCCCGTTCTACTCCATAGGAACCTACTACGCTTTGGAATGGGCAACTAGCTTCATCTTTGTGACAAATCAAAAGTGTCTGTAAATAGTTAAATTGAAAAAAATGCTTTGTTTTTGGATGGTAGCCTTCAAATCAAAGTCAAATAATTTACTTCAATGAGACTATTATTTAATTGAACTTTTGATACTCAACAACTAAAGATGATGCTTGTCAAAAGATGTACTAGTTTCTATGAGCAGGCAAGAGGTAGCCGATATTTCATAACGAATAACATAGCACTCATCATCTGCCTGCCGTTTCCCAACTATGCTGGGGTCGGCTTCCTGTCTAACCAAATGCAACTGAATACCAGTATTTTATTTATTTATTTATCCATTTATTTCAGGCATCAAGGCCCATATAAAACACATACAATACAATATTAATATAACTTAACAATACTATAAATACATACAACATTATAATTACACTAAAAAAAAAAAACTAACTAAACACGAAGTGTCTGCGTCGTGTTTCGCTGACTGGTGTAATGTAGCTGGCCACGAAACCGGCGGTACACAACCCCCTTCGGCCAGAACTCTTCCTTGAGGAACTTCTCGAGATGATGTGTCGGAACACGCACCACAAACGACTTGAAGTTGGTGTTGTGTTTACATGGAGCGAACTGAAACTCAACTCCATAACAGTTACTGGCAAGACTACCCCTTACCCCTTGGCAAGACTAATCGTCAGGCTTTTAAGCGTCTGACCCGTAACGCCTGTCAAAGATCCACCAATGACAGCTGGAACCAATTGCTTAGAGATACAATATGTAACGGATGGTCACCCATCCACGGACCAGGCTCGACAAAACGTTGCTTAATCTTGATGATCGACCCGTGCTACTGTTAATATTTAGCTACGTAGACCCTAATCTGAACAAAATATATGATTTTTTTTCTGTAAGTAGGTTTGCACAAACACTTTTACAAGTCAATAAAGCATAGCACTGGTATAATTTCACGTTTTAATACTAAACATAGAGTATTTATTATAAAGTCGCACAAGCAATGAAGGGTTGAATCGTAACCAGGCAATTAGCTAATGGCGATCTAATCCGGCAGTGAAGGGTTAACGTTGACAAAACAACGAGCAAATTATTTAGATTGGTCTTTTATACCCTACAGCCATACTTTAGTAATGGCTGATAATTTCTATGATCTATGTATCAAAGAGAAATTTCGCGTGTATTTTATTGCAAAGCAGAACTTTGTAATCAAACGTGGGCTCTAATTTTCTAAAAATTACAAAGCAAAAGCAGACCAAAAGGTTGTATGCAAAAGGTCGCTGTTACGCTATGTAATGTTCAAAGTTATTAATTGCATTCAAAAGTATTCTATCTAAGTCTTAATTTGTGTTAAAAAAAAAATTTAAACCCATGAACTTCAATTTGTTTTCCGATATGCACGCGAACGAAGTCGCGGCCACAGCAGCTAGTGTACATCATTACCCTCCCATTCCACCATTGATCATCAATCGACCTCATCACACTAATGCATGACAAATACATAATAACAGGAGGTCGCAGATCAAACAATATGGCCGTATGACCCCGCACTGTCGATAATGAGGGACCATCATTAATATTATGTCACGGTGTATGATTGATTGGGTGTCACAGTAGTCGCGACTTTTTTTTGATGTTGGTACCAAAATTTATGGTTATCTAGTTCGATAAACGGAACGTGTTATCAACTAGGTACTGTTTTTAAAGTATAATGTTATGTCATGAATTTCTGCAAAATATTACTACTACTTTCTTTCTTTATTGGATTTCTTTGAAATAAACTCAGAAAGCACAGACGCCAGCACACATCAAGCTACCCGAAACTGTCAAATTTTCGCAGTCAACTTTGAACCTAATGCTTTAGCGATAAAGATGAAAATCTATTAAAGAAATTTGACAGATTGTAGTAGCTTGATGTGCTGGCGTCTGTACATATGGACAGTAAAAGTTTCATTGGTATTTGCCCGCAATTGAACCCTCAACGATTTGGAAATCATGACAAATAGAAGTAGGTAATCGAAAATGCCTAACTTCAGTTACCATATTCATCTAAAACTTGAGTTTACAATTTCCCCAGCACAACAAGATATTCGCCTTTCTAGTTTCACCTTAAATAAAGCAGTGTCACCAATCTCTAACCTCAAGCCTCCCTGACAAATCAAGACCCAATATTCATACAAATGATTAAAAAAAATATCGCAGCAATCATCTGCCATTGTCGTAGCTATCCATACACTGTTCCACGCGCCACTGCCCGTCATTGTCCCGGTGGCAATCGACGAGATTGCTGGCTCAGAGACAATGGGAGATGAACGGCCTATTTTTGTATTTTTTTGTTTTAATATCGGAAAATTGGAATGACACGTTTTGTTAAGTTCGGTGAAGTTATTTTGTGATTTTTTCGTAGTGTCTTGTTTTGGAGATCCAGATCTTTGATCAAAATGTTGTGCTGGACTGACTTGTAACGTGTTCTGGTGGGTGGTTGGTGTAAATCCTTGCGATGCGTTTGGCGATACTGAATTGTTGTCTCCCTAAACTTTCAGTTTTTTTCAGGATCTAAATTATTGACCTGAGAGATCCTGGCATTTTCGCTTGAAAGTGTCAAATGTCCGACCCAGTAACACCAGGTCAGAATCAAAATAAAGAATGGAAAACGACTGGGTACCAGAACAGACTGGATCATAATCAGCCTATAATGTTCTCACTGCTGGGACACAGGCCTCCTCTCGGTGAGAGGGAGTGGGCCGTAATCCACCACGCGGGCCCAGTGCGGGTTGGCAGATGTCACATGTCTTCGAATATTTAGTTCTAGGACATGCCGGTTTCCTCACCATGTTTTCCTTCACCGTTTTGAGAGCAGTGGTGATGAAATAATTTACACAAAGTAAAACGCCTACCTGGGTTCGAACCTACGACCTACAACTTGTAAGTCGCGGCAGTTACTACCAGACCAGACTGGACCAGAGTCAAAACAAAAACCAATCTTCTGATCAGTCTAAAACTCTGGCAACACAAAAAAATGCATAAAAAACCAAATGAAAGTCAAAAAAGCCAGCATCCACTATTCGATATTAACACAGGGTGGTATTTATATTGACACTATCACGCTCCGCTGTGCGGGGGTGGGCAGTGACGCGTGTAGACGCGCCGATTAGTATTGTGACGACCTGGGTACCAGCGTGGTAAGTGATTGGATGAGACTAATAAAAAAACACAGCTGAAATAGAAATCTAAAATAAATGGTACTCATTTGTTTTTTTTTTTTATTCTTTACCATCCCTGATTTCTAAGTTGAACAGTTCATGTGAAGAATGAAGTATACAAACGTCTAAATACTTATTTTAATTGCAGTAGGTTAGTAGAACTCTTGTCTTTTTTTTCTCTTTCTCTCTCTTTCCGTGCCTCGGAAAGCACGTTAAGCCTTTGGTCCCGGCTGTCATTCGTGGATCTTTGACAGTCGTAACGGGTCGTCAGTAGCCCGAAAGTCTGACAACCAACCTTACCAAGGGGTGTCGTATTACCTAGCAACTGGGTTGTGGAGGTCAGATAAGCAGTCGCTCCATGTAAAATACTGGTATTCAGCTGCATCTGGTTAGATTGGAAAGCGACCTCAACATAGTTGGGGCTAGGCAGATGATGATGAGTAGTACAGCTGTTTGTAAAGGAGCTCCTGAGGGGGAGATACTAGCACCATATCTATTACTGTCGCCAAAAGCATTGCTGTGTTCCAATTTGAAAGATTTAGGTCCTGGTGTACCTAATTCCAGGCACATTCGATATTTTAGTTTTGTCTCTGGGATAGCAACGCACCTGCAATACCTTTGATATTCCTATCCTGCTGCATAACTTAACGCTCCAAAATACTTAATTCACAGTTGGCTGCCGGAGCGTATATCGCTTTATTGTCACACTCGCGTGCATACCATATTCCGCGGTAGACAGCGCTTTATGTACGCGGTGTAGCCCGGCATGATACGCAGGTTTAAACCTATACTTCTATTTGTAAGATGGTTGAGGGTTCAAATCTGGTCAAGTACCAATGTAACTTTCAATACATATGTACTTTCTGAGTTTATCTTGTGAAGGAAAAACACCGAAAGTCTGAAATCGCCAACCCGTCTTGAGCAACACACTATCAGTAGCAATGGGTTCCGTTATGACAGTTCGACAACTTTCATTGCGTTATTTACGTTGTATATCAGACACATTTTTCGAACATATGAAGCAATGGATTAGCAATATCTTTCAAAATGTTTCAGATTGAGATTGATAATGTGTTACGCAATTAGGCTGTTGGTTTCCTTGCTATAAAAAAAAGTGGCACTCCGGGAGTGCCAACAGAAGTGAAAACTTGAACAATTACGTGTGTATTTTTTTTATCGTAATATAAACAAAACACAAACAGAATACTTTGCCATCACTTACTGACATATCGGAAATACATTAAAACCGAGTACATCTCGAGGACAGCCGAACACATCCGAAGCGGTGTCGGTTACGGTAACAGTGGCGCGAATTCAATGTTTTTTTTTCCCCATCTCAAAAATAGCCCAACGAGCGTAAAGAAGTTTTCACATCAAAAATTCAAAATGTTACCTGCTTGGTTTCCACTAAGAGAAGGAATTCATGCCAGCTCTGCACCATCCTAGCTCACTCAGTTAGCCATGGGTCAGCTTGCGAAAATAGCATGGAGAAAAGAGAAGGTGAAGAAGTAAAAGAGACATCAATCCAATTGGCACGCTCATGAACTAATCATAAAAACACAAAAACATATCGTGCTCTTTTGCCAAAATGTACACCTAATTAACAACCACCACCCTCACGTTAGATCTAATTATCACAGAGCGACAGTTGCAGGCTCAATGGCGCGTGCATGCTATCACACCGCCATATGGTGCGGGGTCAGCAGTCGTGTTGGTAGGGTACCAGTGGTGCTGTTTTTTAGATTAGGATGGTAATAATGTGTGATTGGTTTTGATAATGACGTGATCACTTTATTACCCATTGAAATTAACAAGGCGCTGACCAAAAAATCAAGAAGATATTTTGGTCAGTCAGTCAGATACCTTGGATTTTTTTTAAAATTAGAAATGGACTTGCTCTTGACTCTAGTCTAGGTCAAAGGTGACAGAGACAAAGTCGACGATGGAGCGAGCTTATCCAGAAGAAGCCTGTTCACTCTCACTTTGAAGAGATTTGGGTTGTATGCGCTCGGAAAAACAGACGCAGGTAGAGAGTTCCACTCTTTGGATAGTCTTAAATAATTGGAGGACGACATGTGGGTACACCTCTGCCAAACTTTCAGGGATTATTGTTTATGTGGAAGAAATAGAGGTATGACTTTACCTAGGAGTGAGACAGCATTGGTGGTTTGTTAATAACCCCCTTACTAATAAACGTATTATATCAGATGAATAGTTACACACCGATTTCTCTCTTTCAGTCATCAGTAATTTGACTTTCGAAAGAAGAAGACAAAGCGTTGTGTAACTATACAGACGCTATACAATGTTTATTAGTAAGGGGGTAAATGTAATCAAAAACCAAATATTTTATTTCACATAAACCTACATGGGCGCTAAAGAAACGTAAGAATCTAGGTAGAAAACAGACAGGCAAGGCGACATAACGCCGATGAGCCAGGCTGTGAATCCTAGCCCCCAGCAGCGCCTTGAGTTTAGTTAGGCTTTCCGTTATTTGTCAGTTACAGACATTTCTATAGATAAGTACTGGCCGCACGACCAACATTATACCTTTTTTTTTATCGTGTGGCTGGGGTGGGTGGAGGGGTCTGTCAGACTCTTACTGACGCTACCTTTAGTCGGGGTGCTGGAGTGCTTGCGCATTTAGTCACGCTCCCCCGGCCAGGTGTTGGCCCGCATGAATGTATGAGGACCCCGTCACCCTCAGCGGCCGCAAACGGCCACCATTCCTCTAGAGACCTAGGTATCCCTTGTCTGCCTTTGATCTCATCCTCAGTTGTGTAGTGCTAAATCTTCAACATACGTACCTACTCACATCCACCGTAAATTCAACGCCTTCATATAAAAACCCGGACAAACGCGAACAAGATATTTTGGGGGCATTTTCCTCAACTTGTTCGCTGTATATGTAGGTGTAGCGATGTATAGCGCTGTATAGCATCGATGCAGCGCTTTTAATCCTCTTAATGGAAGCGGGGTTGAAAAGGGAACAAAGAATGCCATGGAGACGAACAAAATAAAGCAAGGGAGGTAAATATTGGCTCTCCTTGCATTGCAGGTATCTACAGGCGGTGGAAACCGCCTCACCTCGTGTTAACTTTGAGGTTTAATTGGCCAATTTATACTCATAGGATAAAGTGTTCATTAAAATGAGTACCTAGCTGATGTCACTTTTCTGGGTAGACAGTCTCGCTCCCATCTTTGCTATTTGGTTAAATTTTACGACCACTGTCATCATTTTTATTAGCTTTATAGCCGACAATGGAAAATAGAAAAATATTCCTGCTGGATACTTTGTTCAGTAATTATAGGTACAGACGCCAGCACATCAAGCTACTATAATCTGTCAAATTTCTTCAATAGATTTTGAACTTTATCGCTAAAGCATAAGGTTCAAAGTTGATTGGGAAAATTTGACACTTTCGGGTAGTTTGATGTGCTGGCGTCTGTACAAGAAACTTCGTCAAAAGTCTTCCATAATCATTCATCAGCAATTTCATTCCTATTTGTCGTCTCCACCGCTTCCCCTGTTCTCTTCAAGTGGCGTGCCCCATGTTTTTGTTTCGGTAGCTCGGCGGGTGCCGCTACCCGTGGCCAGGCGTGGCGATGGCGACACTTACTGTACTGCCACCCTTATATTTTTATGTTACTACTATGGAATTCTTATTTAGAGATCATTTTATTGTTGAGGGTGATTGGTAAAGTAAAGAAAAGAAAAAATAAATGTTTATTCTGCACAAACAAAACACACATTACAAGACAAGTTTCAACAGTAAGTACGTAGGTAACTCACATGATTATGCGCTCTAGTTTTAGATATTGGCACAATAACATATTTTCGGACACGAGGAACCGAAATATATGGTGAAATGAAATTGTTTATTCTGTAAACATACGATACCAGAATCACTTTTACATGAAAAAAAAAATTAAGCTAGATGAGGTCGGCGTTTCCTATCTGACTACTCTGAGAAGAAATGCCGAAGCAAACTCAGAGGTCACAGTCTGTTTTAAAGTCCAGACATAATCTTGGTCAGATCAAGTGAAGACCACGTAGATTGATGTCTGAAATGGTATTTTGAGGACCACACAGAGTTGAGTGGACCAGTCCAGTTAGTGCAAGCATTTGTCAGTAGGTAATCGTGTAGCTCAACTCAAAGTCTGCTCCGAAACTACATACATAGTTCGGTAAAACCACAACGAACATACGAAAAGCCTTCATCAGCGGGGTAATCGCGTAACACGCTATCAGAAGTAATGGGTTTCATTTTGACAATTCAACATCATTCATTGCGTTATTTACGTTGTTGAGCAGACACATTTTTCGAACATATGAAGCAATGGATTAGCAATATCCTTCAAAATGATTCAGATTTAAAAGTGTGTTACGCAATTAGGATGCAGAACTTTATTTACGTTCCAGTCACTTTCAGTTTTTGCAATAATGAATTTCCGTGATGCCACGGGATGGAAGGCTATGAAATAGTTAGTTAGTTCAAGAAAATTGGAACGACCTTATTCTTTGAAATTGGTTTAGTACCTACTATGGTTCAGTAGTATAGATTGTGCAAAGGTACTATGGGTACTATGGATCTCTTTTCTCGAAAGGCCAGCCCAGACGTTGTAAAGTATGAAAGTTCGTTTCTAAACTCCTTACAACAATATTTGCCGTAGCCGGCCAAAAAGTCACATTAGTCCATGCTAGAATAATCCCTTCAAATTAATCATCAATATAATGTTTGTATTGTCTAAACTCATTCTAAAAACAATCAAATTGAAGAGCAGTTCAAATGCTAATACATAGCTTCGGTGGTGCCCTCTGCTTGCGGAAATGAACGGCAATTTGAATGCTATTACATCCGGCGTCAGTGTTTGACCTCTTCACTTAATATTGGGAGGCTGAGTTTAAAGATATTGGATTCTAAACCTCATCTGAATGTGTTTGCGATGTGCTTAAAGTTTTGATATTGGGAGTTGAATTGGGTTCTCGAGAATAGGTGCTGCCTCGCGACTTTCCCAATGTTCCAACATTGGAACGTAAAGACCTCATAAAGATGGGCACAATGAATGGTTATAAAAGTATTTCTGCATAGCTATTCACAACCACTCGATACGCTTCTGATGGACCGTACTTATCGAATATCAATCAACTAGCTGACCGCCGGAACTTCGTACCGACAAAGTTCAATAGACACGTGTCGCCCATCTATTATCATAATAACGTTATTGTTGTTTTCCTCGGGAACAACACTTGTTTTCGGGATGAAAGGTACCCTATGTCCGTTTCTGTACACCTGACAACGTACTTATATGCAAAATTTCAGGATTATCGGTTCAGTGGTTTAGGCGTGAAAATGTAACAAACAAACAAACTTAATTTCGCATTTATAATATTGGTTAGGATGTTATCGTAGGAGTCCTTTAAACTAAGTTCAAAACAACACTTGACACACAGACGTCAAGCCGCTATCAAGGTAGAGCTACTGGCATTAACGGCTCTCACATCAAAGAGACGTACTTGTCTTATGACAGTTATATAGTATTCAAAGCACATGTTCATTGTTCAGTAGTGGACATCTACTGGTTTTTATCCACCGATCAACTGATCAACTCATACCACCATATATTTGCACCAACGACAATCCCATTGTATGTCCAGGAAAATCACTGTTCATTGTAAGGTTGCCTGGAAGAGATCGCAGAAAGCGATAAGGCCGCCCATTGTACATATATTTTGTCGTGATTTATGTATTATTTATTTTAAAATATATATAAACAAATAATAAACAATTTAAACCAAAATGCTATAGAAAATCGTTCGAATTAGCGTTAAATTTACGTCACGCGTTCTTGCGAGAGCCTCTGACCATATTAAAGTAACTACATTCCCATCGACAACCATAGATCAAAACCCATCTACCTAAGTTCAAAACAACACTTGACGCACAGACGCTACGAACAGACGTCACGCCGCTATCAGGCACTAGGCGGCTCTCACATCAAAGAGACGTCTGCCAGATAAGCACATCTCGAGGACTACACAAATACATTCAAGTATTTTTAGCTACCGACGGAGTGGTGTGGTTGTACACGATGGTATTTTTATGGATGTTGTAGTAGGTGGAATTATAATTTATGTTTGTGAGTAATTTGAGGTTAAAATAGTAAGAGCTGGTAAAAGGTTTCAATAAAATCTATAAATACATATATAAAATTCAAAGTCCTGACTGACTGATATATCAACGCACGGCCTAAACCGCTGGTCCTAGAGACATGACATTTGGAGGGTGTGTTCTTTGTGAAGAGTAGGTATCCACTAAGAACGGGTTTTTTCAAAATTCCACCCCTAAGAGTGAGAGAGAGAGAGGAGAATGGGGGGAGGGTGAAATTTTTCGTGGACGAAGTCGTGGACAGAAGCTAGTTATACTATGATACCTACTAACCGTCATCTTTCATACACAAAACTTACCTAATAAGACTGAATTTGAATTTCAGTTTCTAGTTTCCTTGTTTTTTGAGGGGCTCGAAGCTAAATAATAACAGCCGCACGGGTCGATCTACAAGGTTAAGCACCGCTTAACGAGACCCCTCCCTGCCTAGCAAAGCACTTTAAGCCGTTGGTCCCCGTTGTCATTTGTATATCTTTGACAGACGTTACGGGTAGTCAGAAGCTCGAAAGTCTGTCAACTCGTCTTAACAAGGAGTATCGTCTATCCAGTAACTGCTTTGTGAAGTCGCTCCATGTAAAATATTGGTATTCAGCTGCATCCGGTTAGACTGGAAGCCGACTCCAACATAGTTTGGAAAAGGCTAGGATGATGAGTTTCTAGTTTCCTTTTTCGAGGCAAACTGGTGGCCCATCTAATTAAAAGCAGTTATGGTTACCGCCGTCTGGTAAAACCTCCAGGTTTGCCATGATACTACCATTTAGTGATTCACCGCTCACGGCAGAAATGGCTACAGTAGTAGGTAATTCTTCTCCTGGTAAGTAAACTCATTCACAGGGATCTCTTCCTCTCCTAAAAGTGACCAAACAAAGAAGGGACGAGAAAGTTTTTGCTTGATTTTTAAGTTTTGATAATATGTATGAAAACTGACCCTACTATATATTTTTTATTTATTTATATGGGATTTCCAACAAAGGATATAGGTACTGTCAATTAAAGAGATAAGTATGCAATATTCTCGGATATAGTTGAAGCTTAGTAAAAAACCGATGGATGTTTTCGAATAAAATTTAATTGTATTAATAGAAAACACACAACTCATTTATCAAAATAAATTTCAGTCGATAAGATCCATCGGTTTCTTACTAAACTTCAACTATATCCGATGATCCTGCATACTTATCTCTTTTGTGGACTGTACATCATATACAATCAACAATAATAAAAAATGTTCTTTTACGTATGCTCCTTCAATTACAGGAGACCACAGCATGCACATATACTCGTAACTAGGTGTAAACACGATAAAAATAAAATTTATGATCTTACGAATTTATGATGTACGATATTATCGATATAAAAACAATAATTATTATGATTTACAAGCAGGAAGAGAAAAGGAGCAAGATTATAGAATAGAAAACTTTTATTTCAGACAGGAGTCCATAGCGTTAGGTAGTAACAATTTTACTTAAATCCTAGTGTTAGTAGGTTACAGAAACATATTAGCATTTTTTTTTACCTAACCTGCACTGCCCACTTTTGAGTAAAGGCCTTTCCCAAATCCTTCCATGCATCATTTTCTAGCGCTACCTCGATCCAGTCTAGTTTGTCACGCCACCTCTTCCTGGGCCGGCCTCGGCGTCGCCATCCAGATTAAAATAATATACAATTAAAATTCAGCGTAGAGCCACCTCCGACGACGAAAGAACCAAAATACTATTATTATTATTATTCCTAAGACGATCATTACAGAATAATTATTATGGGCTTTCCAGCAACAGATGGAACATCTTAGCCGACCTTATGCAATTAGGACCCGGAGGTAACACTACTCAATCTTTCATCGTAACTCAAAATTGACTACAGTTAAGAAATTACAACTTACACAAAAAAAAAAACAAATGCGTGAAACACTCAGCTAATATCAATACAACAATAACTCAAATCCCGGAGAAAACAGAATCGAAACAAACAAATCAGAATCCACTTAAATTCCAAAAATATTCTCTAAGAGCTCACTATTATTTATTTCGAGTAATATTTCGATGTTAAAAGCTAAATGTGAACCGACGAAAGATCTACTCAGAAAATTACGCGCGTCGATACATTTATAATTTATAAACTATCGGCCTGCCCCTGCTTCGCACGGTTTTTAGGTTCGACTCGACAAAACATGGAGATTTCTCTATTATTATGTAATTTATTATTCATGAACACATAAGTACTTAACCTAACGGAATAAATTCTGTAAATCATGGTGAAAATTACATCAAAATCCGTTGCGAAGCTTAGAAGAAGACCGCGCTCACACAAACAGACACGAAAAGCGACTTTAATTTATAATATGTATAGATATAGAATAAACATTTTTGGACTTTTTCCTTGCGCACGCGTCGAGCGGGCAGCCAATGGGAGCGCGCGGTGGAGTTTCAAAGCGGGGGGCGTGGTCTAAGGTATGCTGATCGGGTTCAAGATTATATGGTGCACCGTCATGATTTCTGGGAAGCTGTTGTCAAAATATTGAAGGTTCCGCGTGAGGAGAAGGGAATTCGGCCTTGTACTGTGGCACTGCGTCTTTTTTTTTCGTTTAATTCGAATAGTTTGGTAGTCTTACTGCCGGTTTTGCAACCAATGATAGGGTTCCAATTGTTACAGATCTTTGAACTCCCAAATTACTAATGACTAACGGTTGAATTTTACCAAGAAAAATTGGCAGATACCTACATATAAAATTAGATTAACAACAATAATAATTAATTATAGGTAAACGGAGATGCTTGTACACACGGCTACACATCAAGCTATACATTTCCAGTTTGAGTTGACCTTGCATTGTATAGGTTTTTCGTACAATCAGAAGTCAGCTTATACTGGTTATGTATAGCTTGATGTGTAGCCGTGTGTACTACAAAAGCCGCTTAGTAATGATTGTTACTTTTGAGTGGACAAGCTACTTAGATCTGGCAAAATAAAGTTGCTAACCTTGAAATTCTCGTGTAGAGTCAACGAATAAGTTAGCATATTGTGTGGCTGTAAGACTGGCCTCTTCTCTATTTCTACTGTTCAACAGAACCCATATTCAGTTCAAAATATAACCTATATAGGCACAACTATTGAAAGTTCGAAATGCAAATGTATTCCATTCAAGTAAAGTCTAAAATCGAATAAAGCGATTTTGTAAAACTGTATTTATGTATGTTGTAAGTTCTCTTATTTATAGAAAGATCAGGAAAGAAGTTCAAATAGATAAGTTAAATAGATATGAAGCAAAAACTAAATTGAAAAATTGGTTGTATGACTTGGACTATTCTAAAACAGAAGAGCTACTCATCTTTCCTCGCTAGTCTCGCCGATATATGTACAATCACCTTGACTACTGTATTCAAACATGCATAAACCAAATTATTTGTAAACTAAATCATCCCACACAAAATAATTGTGAATGTTAGTAGTTATTGAACACTTACACACACACACACACACACACACACACACACACACACACACACCCACACACCCTCACACACACACACACACACACTCACACACCCTAACATACACACTTACATACTCCACACGCAATGTAGCAAACTAAAATTCATTTTCCTCATTTAAATTTTCTTTTGTGTCTCTTTTATTTTTATAATTAGCATTAAGTACCATTATTTCTCTGATTACACCGTTCATGTATTTAAATAGGTTCACTACGAACAAGATGCGACGAAAAGGACTATTTGTGCACGAAGTAACAGTAGAACACTGTCTCCTAAGGCACAGGTTTCCCCTAGTTTAGGAGGCAGGGTTTCCACCGTTCCAGACACCTTATTTCAACCAATTGTTTTTGTAACCTACAGGTACCACTTATTGTATCAAAGGTATTTTGTATCAATAAAGTTATTATTATTATTATTTATGTCTGATATTAAAACAGAAGAGCTAGCAAGGGACCCAGGGGGGGGGGGGCGAAGGGGGGGGGGTTCAGGGATCAAACCGGAATAAATTCTTACTATATTGTATGAGTAATATTCCCAAATGATTAGTCGTATTATTATGTGTTTTCGTTTTCTGAAGTCAAAATTGGTTTCCTTTTATAAATTGGCTCTTTTAACTTATTATGGTAAAAGGTTTCGTGTCCAAAAATTGTTTTTTGTTTAGTAGGTACCTAAAAAATCATAACGTCGCATTATCAAAGCATCGATGTATAGACATTGATGTAACAATTTTTGCAGAATAGTATTTCGAACTCGTATAGGGAACCCAATTTATCAAGAACACAAAGGAGACTGTCAAAGATGTTAGAATCGTGAGTACCTAATAAGTTATTTGAAGGTAAAAGGATCTTCGTGATGAATTTATGGAGAGTTGATAAAGTGAACTGCAGTCTACCTATACATTCATCATGCAGGGATGATTCAAAGATTCTTTTCACTTTTCAGGGGCTCACCATTAATAATCTCAAGGGTCAGGCGATTTTGTACTTGTACCTTGTGCGGTCATTGGTATGAGCGGTGGAACTATAAACCGTCACCTTGATTTACCCTGCACGTCAAATGCCCAACCAATGATTATGGTAGGTCCCCTGAGGTTTCAATCTCAGCCTTAATTGCCAGGTAAATGAAGCAACCAGTGACTTAAGTTTAATTAAACTTAGCATCTGTTAAATTGAACATCAGAGGAAAAAAATCTAGGGCAGAGAGAGAACCGATGCATCACATGTCAGCAAAAAATTGCCGAACATTGTCGTGTTTGTTACTCGATGTAAAAAAGTCAAAACAAACTACTTTAAAGCTACTGTTTATTTAATCTTACTTAAAACACGAACCTCACACGCCACGTCCGTACAGCATGAAGGTTCTGACCTTTGCATTAAAACCTTTGTAACAACCTTATCGTACCTTTAACAATGCCAACTCACGATAAAAACGGTAATTACTACATTAACTTGTTTCACACAAAAAAGAAAGCAAGAAAACGTTTAAAAACTTTATCATCTGTCAAATCTGACGTTTCGGCGGCCATTGTGAAGCATTACTGGCCAATAGCCGCGCCCGCTTTGAATTTAGAATGTTTTCTTTTTCAAATTCAACTGTCCATTGTTTTCGTCCATTGGTTTGTATCTTTTAACGATCTAATTTTAGTTGTGTTAGGAATTTATTCCTACTGATTGTGTATATTTCAGTTGTGTTTGTAGATAATTATTATGAATATCTACTGCGTGAGAATAAGATCCTAGAAAAAGCAGGGGCAATGTTATTTGCAAGTACTTTTACTAGCACTCATGCTCTTTAAACTGCAATACAGCAACTTTGCTCGACTCATTGCGTTGTCGAGGTCGGTCAGTGGATGGGTGACCATCCACTACATACCGAGACCTCTCCGTGCCTCAGAAAACACGTTAAGCAGTTAGTTCCGACTGTCATTCGTAGATCAGTTTGACAGTCATTACGGGTAGTCAGAAGCCCAAAAGTCTGAGAACCAGTCTTGCCAAGGGGTATCGTGTAACCCAGTAACTGGGTTGTAGATGTCAAATAGGCAATCGCTCCATGTAAAACACTGGTATTCAGCTGCATCCGGTTAGACTGGAAGCCGACCCCAACATAGTTGGTAAAAGGATAGGTAGATTGATTTTGACAGCAACGCTGCCTGGCAGTAGATACACCCATAGTGTTTCTAGTTTCCCAGATGACGAGACCTTTCACAAGGGAGCTCTGTTACACACTACATTTTTACAGATAACTCTTCAATGTTCATAAAATTTTTACTAACCCTCTTATAGTCGGTCCTTTACGAGGGCTACTCAACTAAATGATAAATTATTTTATTTCTGTAAGTAGGTTTGCACAAACACGTTAATCATATTTTAAAAACTAGATGAGGTCGGCGTTTCCTATCTGACTACTCTGAGAAGAAAGGCGGAAACAAACTCAGAGGTCACAGTCTCTTTTAAAGTCCAGACATAATCTTGGTCAGGTTATATGAAGACCATGTAGATCGAAGTCCGAGATGGTCTTTTGAAGAAAGAACCACACAGATTGAGTGGACCTGTCCAGTCAGTGCACGCATTTGTCAGAATTCGTGCAGCTCAACTCAAAACATAAGGAGCTCAACTACAAAGAATAGACACATTTTATCATTAAGCCAATTTCATCAAAATCACTACTATTACACCAAAAAATCTGTCAATATTTTACTAAAATAAAATCGAAAAAAAATCCTCTTTCACATTTTTGATGTTACAAAATTAGCCATCGGGACGAAAATAGGTCTAATTTAGAGTTGAAAAGTATTGTGAGGGCTAAAAGCTTTTTATGCCATCTCACCCTTCAGAGGAAATAAGGGGCAATTTTAAATCGTGGGTACAGTCGGGTACAGTATACTGCCTTGTGGCATTCCATGCTTTTTATAACATTATCTTGTACGTTATGCTTCCTGGTAGCAACTGGACGAGAGTAGCACAGAACCGGGTTGAACGGCGCGGCGGCGTGCAATTGGAGAGGCCTATGTCCAGCACTGGACTGCTGCAGGCTGGTGATGATGATGATGATTGCTTCACCTACATCTACCTCAGTGAACCTACCTACGTAGCCTTCTAATAACTTAAAAAGTAGTTATGTTGCTTCGACTCAGGAATAGATCACTTTACGTTTTTGTAAAATGTGAAATACCTACAACCGATTAGAATATATTGACGAGCTTGTATCTGTATCCCCAAATCTACCCAAAATATGAGACAATTTTTAAAAACCGACTCTCAAAAACATATTACAAATATTTTCGTCCGACTGTACATCCTCACCCTTGATGCGGCCGACAATATTTTGACAGGCGATTTTTGGGGTCCCGCGCGTCAAGTTAAAAGCTTTTTTTCAGAAACAGCGGCAAAAACATAAACACTACAGTTTTGCATAAGACGAGTTGCAAGATTTTTTGTACTGATAGAGGAAATTGGCCCTTGACTGTTTAAATGGCCCTTAATTTGGGGCTCTAGGCATGATATGGAATATTTTTGTGAATTTGTATCATCATGTCCGGTTGCATATGTGAAATTGGCCGTAAGTATATTACTTATATTATTTCATCACCACTGCTCTCAAAACGGTGAAGGAAACCATAGTGAGGAAACCGGCATGTCTTAGAACTAAAAGTTCGAAGGCATGTGACATCCGCCAACCCGCGTTGGCCCCGCGTGGTGCATATAGCCCCCTCCTCTCACGGAGAGGAGGCCTGTGTCCCAGCAGTGGAGACATTAGGTATAGGCTGATTATGATGATCCTACTTGTCAGAATAAAGTCCATTTAAGATGAGTGAGGCTTATTTCTGGGAAGATTAAGAAAAGTAAAATATAGGGATCAACGCTACCCTGAAACTGTCCCATCTTAGATCAAATGTGTTTTGACGATTTAAGATCATTCAGTTCAGGTTTACCTAGTCCGTTGTCTATCTTCGAAAACCAATTAACATAGAAGTCCAATCGGAAATTAAAAAAGTCCGTAAGCGTTTAGGTTTAGAAGTTCCATAGACCTCAAATCTTTAAGTCAAGGTTGACGAACATTAGGTTCGCTTTTTACAATTTATTGAGGTGGTTTATATTTATTTTAAACTCCCTCATCATGGTGCTGGAAGTAGAATAATATTATTGTAGCTACGGGTATCGAACTGACGACCTCTCACTCGCAAATTCCGATTTCACCGCTCGCTGGACAGCTGGACTATTGCCACTCAATGGCAATCAAACTCTGAGAAAAGTTCCGATAATATATTGTGGGAACGTTGATTCAACATAGATTACAGGAAAAAGGCATATTTAATCGAGCTGTTTCACACAATAAGATAATCGGGAAACACTTAAAACTTTATCAGCTGTCGAATCTGACGTTTCGGCAGCCATTGTGGAAGCATTACTGGCCAATAGCGGCGCCTGCTTTGAATTTAGAATGTTTTCTTTTTACGTTCCACTATGCATTGTTTTCGGTCAGTATATTTTTAATAATCTATTGACCAGGCCTTTTTACCAGGTTATACTTAGGTACTCGTATTTATAACTATTTTGAATACAGCTATTTATTATGAACCCAACTATGGTTGCAAGTTTTATTTACCTACATCATTAAAGTCCTGTAAAGTGTATTGACTCTTTTCTCGAGGTCATGGCTCAATATTAGTCGCACTTCAGTATCAGAATTGAGTTATTAGTGAGAATTTATTGAGAACAAAAAAGAAAAACAAATTCAAACAGTTTATTTTATTGATTTGTTTTTTTGTGTATTTGATTTGTTTGTATTTGTTTTACATTGTATGATGTTAATATTTTATTTATAAGTTCTGTACAATCTACCGCAACATCAATCTGCCTAGAGAACCCTTTCCCAATTATGTTAGGGTCGGCTTCCAGTCTAACCGAATGTAGCTGAACATTAGTATTTTACATGGAGCGACTGCCTATCTGACCTCCACAAACAGTCGAAAGAAGAAGTAGGCGGGCTAGACTATGCACGTTTAAGTATATAGTTTTACCTCATCACAATCGGCCTACAATGTTCGTACTGCTGGGGTACGAGCCTCCTCTCGGTGAGAGGGAGTGGGCCATAATCCACCACGCGGACCCAGTGCGGGTTGGTAGACGTCACATGTCAGCTTGCTAATCCATTGCGCCACCATGCACTTCTCACGGCATAGATTTACCTGCTTTCTATAAATTCAGGCTGTTGACTATCTTACCCCATATTATTTCCACTGCCCAATCACAGTGGAAATTGAACGAACAATATGAACTGATCCAGAACTCTGTGCAGATCATCGAAAATCGTGAGAACTCAATTATAAAGCATATTGTGATACTACCCTTAATTTTAGAGTTGGAACGATGGGGAAGGTGCTCCACTTGGTGAAAATCTTGTTGGAATTTATTCTAATTTGAATTTGTGTTTTTCGGTTTTGTGAGAATTTATTTAGAGTAAGAACCAAATTATTAACAGCACGCCTAGCATAGCATGGCTTCTGAAGAAACAGAAGAAATGAGAGACAAGATGAAAGATTGTAGAAAGATTTCAACTAACATTAAGAAAAGACGTTGGACAGAAGATGGGTATAATATACTGTGGTGAGAAATAAATCCTTATCTATTCTTCATAGAATACATACAAGTGGTCATGCTGCAGTGGTTCAATGTGTTCATGGGTTGGTTAAAGTTAAGATGCTTCACTATTTTCATCATCATTTTACATTACTTGATTTAGTTTATTATATTATATATTTAAGCTGGGTCGTTCTTTGGCCAAAGAATTAGCATTACCATTCAACGTGGCAATGCTGCCAGTCTTCTGGGCACGTTTCCAGATGACAGCGATGCGGACGAGTACTTCGACGCCTAATTATCTTTTTGTTTTTGTTTTTATTCATATAGTTAGTTAGTTAGCCTTTTAATTTAGTAGGTACCTGGTGTAAATAGTTAGTTAAATAAATAAATAAAAATGACTTAGCAAAAACAATTGATAATATAATTTTGGAACAATTACAACTGCTAAAAAGTTTCATATTTTAATAATTAAAACGGTTTAAAACAGAGCATATTTCTCTCCACACTCCCCGTATCGTATCGTCACCGTGTCGGATCGCGGACGTGGGAACTACCGCCGGAACGAATCGGACACGTGTCGCGACCGTCACGTTGAAATATACCTACTAATGAACTATATTGAGTGCCAAATTGAGAAACTGTAAATTAAATTATATATTAAAGTCGTTCTTCGTGTCTATCTGTGAGACCGCGTTGTGAGACCGCGTTGTTCTTCTAAACTCCTTAACGGATTTTGGTACGGTTTACCTCATCGATTAGAGAATTTATTCCGGAAGGTTTGGCAGGTGCAAAACGGGTCGCTCGTAAAATATCATGGCCGAAGTAGAATGAAAATTCTGCTCTTTTTTTTAAAAAACCTGGAAAATTTTAAAATGACAGTGCCATTATGTAGATACGTAATCTGCGTTCATGATTTGGTTACCTACACAATAAAGTTCAGTTTACGCTAAAACTTCAAAGATTTTTATAACTTTTTCAGTAGTACTTACTAGTCACTCTGAAATCAACGTAATTCTAACAATAATAAAGTTGATATCTGTTTAACTTGAAATAGCATCAATTGGAAACATGAATTATTTGAATAGACCATAGGTCTACGTCTCTTTTGTAATAATTTATTTCTTTCTAACAATATCTGAGACGCTGTGACAAGACCTCTGAATATATACATCTGATTGATTTAGTATGAGTAACGAAGGAAAATATCATGAGGAAATCTGTACTTACAGAATAGTCGGAAACCACTATCATATTATTGAGTCACTGAGATTACTTTGAACAATGCTCGTTCCTTCTGTTTCAGAAGACACCTTAGCGCCGGCAATCAGTGTTACATGACTGTTAATATCATTACAAAGAATGAAAGAAAAGTATTTATTGCGACTCGTACAGGAAGATCACAAACTAAACTAAACACACTCAAAAATAAAATACCAGATTATGTTAAAAAAAAAAGTAACAATATTAAAGAAAAATGAATCGGAAAGTGCTATACGAGGCCAAAAGGCTCCTATCTCAGCATGATGCAGCGACATTTAATCACGTAGGTATTATATTATCTGTGACGTAGGTATGTATCCGATTTGAAAACACTGTAAAAGCCAATTATTTTTAAAAGAGTAACCGTGAAGTTTCTTAGCGGCTCTTCTCCATAGGAAACGGGTCGCACCCGATTGGAACCATGCACCTAGCTTCTGACGTTTCATAAGTGCCCATGTAGGATTAGGTATGTGAAATCAAATATTTTGATTTTGAAGCTCTCAATAGACTAGACTAGATCTAATAATAATTTGCAAGAAGTACCTTGATTCCTTTGATAAACCTTTACATTGTATACCTACAAGGGTCAGGATAGTTTTCAACGACTCCTTGACCTCTTTCGTCAAGACATAGTGTAGTCAACACGATTTTTTCACACACTCATCACAGAACAATGAGCGGTCGTTTTTGTTGCGCCACAGTGTACACGTGAATACTTTTAACTTGAGTAGGTAATTATAGCTTACATACAGTGTAAGGAAGGCTATAGTTCGGCTGCTAAGGTCAAAATAAATAGGCCGTTTTACCGACTAAAACTAGGGTTTCCCAAGACTGCGGTGGCCACCACATGGCGTCCGCAATTTACCGGCGAATTTCGTCACTGAAACGTTGTCTATGACCATAGATATAAGAAAGAACTCTATGAAAGTAAGTTTTCCTAGAGAACGTTTCTTGACACAACTCGATGCCATTATTTTCACGGCCGTCACCGAGGCGTTATTTTTTATTTATTTATTTTCCAACTTACATAATATATCATTACATCAGAGAAACCTATTGCGATAGTGCACATGTCTCAAACTCAAACTCAAAATTGTCAAAATTAAATAGTCGGTCAGTTAGTCAGAAAGTTGAAGCTAGTTGCCCATTCCCAAACGTAGTTCTCTATGGAGAAGAACGGGCAAGAAACTCCATGGACACTCTTTTAAATCAAGATATTACAAAATCCTGGGTACATTATTCTTGTTGCTTCTATATGTGAGAACAATGTAAAAAAAAAACACACAAATGAAGAAACAATTCAAAATATAAGATTAAAAATAAGCCTTGGCAGCTAAGAGATGACCAGTCTCAACCGACGGGCGCCCGTTCACGAACATGACGCGTGGATCAGCACCATCCAGCTCAACCATTTTCTAGGGAACCGAATGATCTAACACACGCGCCACCATCAGTGAGACATTTAAGTGAGCATGACTAAACTCTTATCCTAGCTTAGGTATTACTAACTCATTGTTGGAGACAAAACGTAGCACCGCCTAGGTATCTGTGGGCCAATATTCATCCAAATCCGTTGAGCACAAACATACAAACACAAACTTTCGCCTTTATAATATTATTAGTGTGATGATGTGATATTTTTTTTAAGTAAGTGCTTAGTACTTACTTGTAATAGAAAGATGGTTGCTAAGCTTATCAACTTTTTTTGTTGTTAATAAGTTAACAAAAACGGACAAGCTACCCACCTTTCAAAAAAAATCTTTTGTAACGTACCTATTGTTACCAGGAGTTCAGTATTTACAAAGCTATGAATAGCTTTGTCTATAAACACCGTACAATACAGCGTACCTTCATGACGTCACCTCAAAACAAATACCATATAGAATCAGATATTATGACAAGTCATGCTGTACTCAGTAGTGTGGAGCACACTGCAGGGGTTACACTAACTTAGTTGTGCACCCCACCTTCATGAGAATATCACTAGGTACAGTGGCGGACAGGGTCAATGGGAAGCTGCTGAAGTTTTAGTTTGTAGTTTGCTTGTCTAAAAACGGCCTGTTCATAGGCCTTAACATTACTATGTCTTTTTATTTTATTATGAACTAGCTGGCCCGGCTAACTTTGTACCGCCTAAATGTATTAGAAAATTAATTATCTTCATTATCATTTTTTTCGTAAGCTTTTCTTATATTTTAATAGCTGTTCTGCTATTTAATTTTGGGGCGGAGACAAATACAAAAAATCAAAGATCATAAAAATCGATCCAGCCCTTCTTGAGTTATAAATGGTGTAACCCGACTTTGTTTATTTATATGGATGTGATCAAACCATACAAAAAAATCAAACTTCATCATGAATCATACTTCTCCTGCGCTTTTTTACATTAATTTACCGTGTTTGTTATTTAAAAATCATTAACTTTATAACCAACTTTTGATTTATTTCATTTTCATACCGCAGCGCTACCTACTTATAAATAAATATTCGTAAATAAATACGCATGAGTCATAACATAAACTATCATCATAAAATAAACAGGTATAGTTTGCTGTAAATTGTCAAGCTCCTTTAAAGATTTCTATTTTATAAAATCAGCAACGTTGTGTTTTATAAAATGTTTATTTATTTATGTATACACAGTAAAATATACACAGAAACGACATAATTATATAAGTATTGAGAACAAAGATACTGCTTATTCCTTCCAGCAGACCTGCGAATGTTTTGTCAAAGAGGCAATTTTTCGAAAGTTCTGATGCATACTACTAAAAAAAGAACCACGCATAGATGTGAACAAAACGATTACACTACCAATCAATACACTGACCCACTAACGAAACAATTCATCACAGAGTGTATTAGTAACACTGCACGCCAGTGTTCGGGGCGCACCTCCAATTTCCCTAAAAGCCTCGCGGGCGCCGCGCGATGGCGGAGCGCTGGTGTAATAAATTGAATAATAACTATGTAGTGTGATGTATTGTTGTGTTCTGCTACACTATTACTACCATGACGTCATTTTTATGTCCTAACTTGTACCTAACGGTTTTTTCTTTCTTTCTAATTGTGAGGTACAATGTATTATTAATTAAAAACTCACAGACCGCATTAAGAACTCTATAATTCGTTCCAAAACACAAATAGCGGATGCTGGCCGCACAGCTGCTGGACTAAAGTGGAACTGGGCCGGCCATATCTGTCGCATGTTGGATCAGCAATATGCAAAAGCCACCACTCAGTGGATCCCCAATGGCAGGAAACGACTGCGTTGCAGGCCCAGAAAGAGATGGCGGGGTGAGCTGGACTCCTTAAAGGATTGGCCCACAATCGCAGTAGACCGAGAAAAGTGGAAAGAGGGAATGGCTTTTGCCTTGTAGTGGGACAATATAGGCTTATAATAATAATAAAAAAATGTATTCTTATCATAGATATCCCGTGATTCTTATTGATTTTTTTTTTATTTAAATTCTAGAGTCGTGTCTATAGGACCGTGGTAGGGGTCCATGGCTAAATAATAACAGCCGCACAGGTCGATAGTTCTACCGTAGAACTGTTCAGTAGAACTAGTGGGAACAAACCCCGCGCTCAGCCACAATTTTGTTGCGGCACCGCGTTTGTTTCGCATGTATCTGTGGCAGCCGTCAAGTTTGTAAAGCGAACTTTTTTTTTTTAAATGGATGTTGTAGCCGACGGGCATAGGGTTCGGGCCTCTGAATGAAAGTGTTTGGTGTTGTTTTTACTTATGACTTTAATTACCCACTGGAAACACGTTTATAGAACATTAGAGTAGTACAAAAAAGAATATAAATCAAAGGTCTAAGATGGCCGGCACTTTACGTGTGCGGCCTGAAACACGTCGCGTCACACACGGGCCGTGGAAGGGCTTCCCCGCGAGAGGCGCTTGCTGCACAAGGGTACTAGAAGCAGGGCGCGCGGCAAAATTAGTGGCGCGTGATTGGCTATCACAAACAGTGGTGCCAACCTCTCCCATGCTCCCGCGCTCATCCGATTCGCTTTCACTAACAGTGCGGCCAACATCACTATTACCTTTATGGTCGTGGGGTTGCCGCGCTACATTGTTGATTTTACAGAAAAAGTCATCTAAGAGATCCGAAGTAGACCTATAGGTACTGTACTTATTAAGTCGAAAGCGATTACTCTGATTGCATCGCAATATAATGTACAGACGCCAGCACATCAACCTACCCCAATCTGTCAAATTTTCCCAATCAACTTTGAACCTTATACTTCAGCGATAAAGTTGAAAATCTATTAAAGAAAGAACAATGGCAGCCACCCATACATTAATTTAGCTAAGATTAAATTCGTGCGACTTTAAATGAAAAATATTTTGTTTAACTCGGCGTCAACTTCTAAATTAGTCTGTGCAAGAATTTTTGTTCGAGAAGGCCGAGAATAATAGAAATTCAGTCATGAACTTTTGTAGGTTATGTCTATGGTAATTCCAATTCGAGCCAGTAAAAGAGCAATATTGCATTAGTATTTTCCTTACCCAGTTATTTCAGCATGCAATGTCTTGTAAAAGGTAGGTAATCCCAGTAGTTATAAATACTCTTTAGTAGGTTAGGTATACAATTGGTATGTACAACAGGTCTGATGTTGCCCGTCACCGTCAGCATTGTTTTAGTTATTGAAGCAATAGGATTATAATAATATTCTAGGATTTTATAAATACTTGCTAATTTTCAGATAAATAAGTATTTATAAAATCCTAGAATGTGTGTGGAATATGTTCAATAAGTTTATAAGAACCAATAAAACAACTTCGTTTTACATTAATATTTATTCACACAGAATTCGTGTCTGTCTGCTACGACTACCTTCTATCTTAGCGTTACTTAGCAAACAACTAGTTCACTAATAACTAATCCACACAATGAGGCAAGATCGGTGTCCAGTAAAGAAAAAGCACAACGTCACACAGGGAAAATCTCGGAGTCCTTAAACACGCACAGGGTCACACAGGGGAATATCACAGTCCATAAGCAGTCCGGGTCAAGTGAAAATTAAAGAAAACGGAAAACAATCGAAAGCAACACAAAGCACAAAACGCAAGCATCTGTGACATGAGTATCACTAACAACCTATCAAGAGTTGTCAAACCAAGTTATATTTTTTTAGATTTGGGATAATAGTCTTTTTGCCAGTCATTAATTGAAAGTAATTCATTTTGTTTTTACTCTACAGTATTTTTACCTCCCTGCAAGGAACACTTCCACTTGATAAACCAGTATTGTTAATTCATTTGCTCCGTTTAATTACAATAACAAACTAAAACAATACAATAATGCTGTGCTTACTGTCACTTGACAGAATAAATTTAAAAAGGCAACACTAAACGTCAATGAAAAATCAAATAACTTTTCATTTAAAATATTGTTTTTATCCGGCCATATCTAGTTAATGTGATACTTTGAAAAAACGTAGAAAAATAATGGAACTGCCTTCGTATATAAGTCATTTTTAGACGCTTAAATTAAATTCAGCTAAGATTTCGCCATTGTTCTTTGACAGATTGTAGTAACTTGATGTGCTGGCGTCTGTACTAATGTTTCTTAGCGCCAATCATTATTTCCGCGGCGGAGGTGTGCTGAGGCCCTAATGGCCCTAAATGAACTAACCATTTTCTTTTAACAAACACATTACCTACTACAAATTAATTTTTCAATAATCTATTATGGTAATCCCTAAATTGAAAACTGCAAGACGGTAACCAAACATGATTAATGTAAATACCTAAAGAAAACAGGATTGTTGTATTAGTATGTATTGGTAGGGAGGTGTAGGGTGTGCAGGAGTTCAGTCGATGTGGGGTGTCCACGTTGTAGATGCGTATAATCTTGTCGGTGCATTTATAATCTTGTGTGTGTTTACTATGTGGCCACCCCCGCAGGGGCACGGACTTGGCTGCTAGTTTTTTTGGGCTAGACAATATTTTTCTTGTCTGGTAATCTAAATATGCCTAAAGACCATTTACATGAGTTAGTGATGTAGTGATGTAAAGCAATGAGCGAAAGAGACTTATATACTTCCAGAGCGCAGATTGCTCTAGAATCTACTTGCATTACAATAATTATTATCTACTTTAAATTCTAAATTCCCTATAAAATCGTTTTGGAATTTGATGAGATCCATATAAATCAAAACTCATTGAAATCAAATTAGACAAAATTACTATGAAAGTGTAGAAGCCACTGAAATCTAGAATTTGGTCGTTTGATTATTAAAGTCATTTTTCTCATTTCTTTAGTATTAGCTCATAATTTCGTAGCAAAAACATGAACGCGATGCAGCGCGCGGTGGAACACAGAGACAAGAGGCTTATATGTGTCGAGATGTTGGTGGCTATGCTTCACAGCCTTGCCTGTCGGTCTACAGAAGTACAGACTGTACTTCGGAGTGTGCGTAGGAGCTCCACGACCTGGTTCCACCATCGCCCTTTTACCACCGCACCGTATCGACGGGTGCTCTACCAGACTTAATGCAGCGTACCAGCCACACTTGGTTGATATCCCGACTAGTCGTTTTCAGCGCTTCTCCTCCACGTTTATTATGCGCACAGCCAAAGTGTGGAACTCTCTGCATCTGTGTTTCCTCCCACATTTAACCCGTCAGCCTTCAAAGCAAGTGTGAACAAGCATTTTCTGGGCACGCCCGTGCCATCATAGACCTCATCCATATCTTAGAAAGGTAGGCGTGATCGAGGTCAAGAGCCGTCCCATTCATCAATAAAAAAAAGTTTAAAAACACTAACATACTTCAACTCCGTCCCTGCCTACTAAAGTTAGTTCACAATCAATTTCCTTAATGCACACTACACAGTGTTGCACTTTTTCTGCGCCGGCGCGCCGCGGACAACAGACCGCGGTGTAGACGCAGCTTTGTACGCGGGAGCTGAATGGTGGAATGTATTAGTGGCTCGGATGGTGTGCTGGAAGAGGGAGGCAGTCATGTAACGATGGAAGAATAGAAAGAAAATCAGACTAAGGGCTGATTTTACCAAAGTCAGATATCTTTTATTCGTAGAATAAAGCTGACGTCTGATAGTTCTAGTAGGTATGGTAAAACTGTCAAAAATTCAAAATTTATTCCCAAAATAAGACGTATTCTAGGCTTTGATTATATAATGTCTAGATAGAGCATCAATTGCGCGCAAACGTGTCAAAAAATACCAGCCAACTGTTGGACTGTAAGTACTTACCCGCCGATTAGTGCCGATCGTACCGCTTTGGTGTCACTACGTATTACGCGCGCTAAGTAATAAACAAATAACAGCGATAAAATGACGGTATGTGCTATTAAACTGTGCCGAAATTATAAAGGAAGGGTAAAAAACACCAAACACATCACATATCATCAGTAAGTAACCAAAAAAACTACGTATTTGTTTTTTGTTTTTATATTTACCAAATTACGCCCTATTACGCCATATTTTATCAGTGTTGCCAGTTTCTTTTTCCATTCTCCCAACTTAACGTCCTTTTTTTGTGGGTATATTCGTTGCTTTATGGTTACGTTTATATTATTTAGTTGATGTACTTTTATTATTCGATTTCAAAAATGGTGAAGTTTTTCAATTCGTCTGTACTTTTTTATAATAATATAATGTTCGCGTATAACTTTTTTGTTTATGAGCCCATTTTAATGATTATTGTTGCATTGGGTCCAATAAACTGATTTCAAAGGTGCCAAGAGTAATTTTAATAAGATTAATTTATTCCATTCGTATTATCTGTGATATTTCATTTGAAATTTCCAAATACAAACTGCCTAAAAAGTTAAATATTCTAATTGAATTAACTTAGCTGATTTAATATAACACAACATTCACACACACAACTCTAATTCAATTAAATAGTGTTTTTTATTTATAAATACAAGTAAATAAAGACACTACTAAAACTGAATAATACTACAAACATACACCTAAAACTTACTTCTATTATTTGTATAGTCAATTTTTTTAATATGTGATTTATGGGAGAATTGTAGTAGCTGGTATCATTATGCACGCACACAGAGACATAGATGCACAATGTAAAACACCGCCCGCACGCACACATGTTTGAAATTGTTGCCTCGTTTTCTTTGTTTTGATTGTAGGGCGACGCTCTATCTAGACATTATATAATCAAAGATTCTAGGTATAAAAGTTTGGTGGAATACGCGCCCTTACTCGTATAATGATCTTACCTATTTATAAAACAGGAACCAACCCCAAAATAGATATCGTAACATATTATAACAAAACCTAATTGCGTAACACACTGTAAATCTCAATTTGAATCGTTTTGAAGTATATTGACTGCTAATCCATTGCTTCATATGTTCGAAAAATTGTCTGCTCAACAACGTAAATAACATAATGAACGTTGTTGAACTGTTAAAATGAAAGCCATTGCTACTGATAGTGTGTTACGCAATTACCCCGTAGATCCTCAGTCTTGTTATGTTACGAAGGAAATTTATTATAAGAATATTTTCAATTTCTAAATAACTCAAGTAATCAATCATTAATTATGTCCTTCTGACTAAGTATAGTGCTTTTACTGTACTGAAAGCTGGTTAAAATAAGTACTACGAGTAGGAACATGTTTGAATTTATCATTAATAATTTAAAGGACTTTAATGGGAGGGGTCCGTGGCTAAATAATAACAGCCGCACAGGTCGATCAATCAGGTTAAGCTACGCTTGCCGCGGTTGGTCTGTGGATGGATGACCATCTTTACATACTGAGACCCCTCCGTGCCTCGGAAAGCACGTTAAGCCGTTGGTCCCGGCTGTCATTCGTGGATCTTTGACAGTCGTTACGGGTCGTCAGTAGCCCGAAAGCCTGACAACCAGTCTTACCAAGGGGTATCGTATTACCCAGTAACTGGCTTGTGGAGGTCAGATAGGCAGTCGCTCCATGTAAAATACTGGTATTCAGCTGCATCCGGTTAGACTGGAAGCCGACCCCAACATAGTTGGGAAAAGGCTAGGCAGATGATGAATTTAAAGGACTTTAATGGAATGCTATCTTTTCTTTAATCATCAAGTAGGTATGTTAACTTTGACTTTCGTTTTTAGAAGCATTGGTGGCCCCGTGGTAACGGCCGCGACTTCCGAGTTGTAGGTCGTAGGTTCGAACCCAGACGGGCGCTTTACTGTGTGCAAATATTTAGCTCTCAAAACGGTGAAGGAAAACATCGTGAGGAAACCGGCATGTCCTGGAACCATAAAATCGAAGACATGTGACATTTACCAACCCGCACTAGGCCAGCGTGATGGATTACGGCCCACCCCCTCTCACAGAGAGGAGGCCCGTGTCCCAGCACTCCCAGCAGTGGGAACATTATAGGCTATTTATGCTTAGTTAACTTTAATTTTTAACACAAGGAAAACCTATGGTCTGTCTTTTTAAAGACGACACCAGAGGTTTTCCTTGTGTTAAAGTTCATTAGATACAGACAGCAATATTTCTTCCACTCTAATCAGAAAAATAATCAAGTTAGATTCTTGCTTCCCTCTCACATAACACTACAATAATGTTCCTAGTTCCACCGCACATATCATAATAAATCGGCTCAAAGCGCTGACAGATCGGCGGCTAATCCGCGGGCATGGGGTTCGATCCCCGGCGCGGTCATAACTAATAGTAATACATATTTATCAATTTTCGTAAGTAGCATTACAAACTATTAGCGGCATTAACCAATATGGTTAAATTAAGGCAGTTAAATAAGTATAGGATTCGTTGCATTTGAGTTTTCGTATGTGCTGTAATAGGTAGGTACTATGTGCTATGTGCTTATGTTTATAGTGAGAAAGCTCATCGTGACAACAGTTCATCTGGAAAACTAGACAGTAATTTTCAAAGTAGTAAGAAGCAAGAATAAAATCAATAGAAACTACTATTTAACCAAATCATCATCTGCCTAGCCTTTTCCCAACTATATTGGGGTCGGCTTCCAGTCTAACCGGATGCAGCTGAATACCAGTATTTTACATGGAGCGACTGTCTATCTGACCTCCACAACCCAGTTACTGGGTAATACGATACCCCTTGGTAAGACTGGTTGTCAGATTTTCGGGCTTCTGATGACCCGTAACGACTGTCAAAGATCCACCAATGACAGCCGGGACCAATGGATTAACGGTGCTTTCCGAGGCACGGAGGGGTCGATGACGAAGTAGATGGTCACCCATCCACGGACCAACCGCGGCAAGCGTAGCTTGACCTGATCGATCGACCCGTGTGGCTGTTATCACTTTGCCACAAGCCCTATTACTACTATTTAACCAAATATGCAATGCAATAATTATGCAGTGCAATAATTATGCAGTGCAATAATTATGTGGCGATCTTGTCACTGAAATCAAGTTTTACACAATCGCAATTATTTCTGTCGCAAATCTCATTATTGCTTATTATAACGCTCTAGTGCCAGTAAAAAATACAGGCACATGAATCTTTACAACAGACTGAAAAGGTAACTTAGGAAGCATACAAAAAAAATTTTCGAGTCTCATGCCTCTCATAATAAAATTGTGCTAACGGCATACCAAATTCACTATATGACAAGCATTGCTTCTGCTAATAAAATTATTGCGCTATTAAATCTCAACAGTTTTTCAGAGAAAGTGTCACGAAAGGATCATCCCCCATTTTCCCTAAAAGGTTACCCCCTAAAACATCCCTCTTAAACAAAGATTTGATCCGGAACATCGATCATCTCTATTCCGGAACCGGAAGTATTCCCGGATAGATTTATCATCCAGAAAAAATACGCTTGTCAAGTATAACCGCCATTTTGGTAATGGCGGAAACTCCCGCCAATTTTAATTCAATATGGCGCCGGCGGGAAAGAGAAAATGTTTATGTTATTTATGGATTTTTTGCTAAAATGTTTTGCTTCTTTATGGCTTGATCAACCAGATTTTCAAAATGTTAAGTGTTGGGTAATGGTAGCACAGTTATCTTTACGTTTAAAATATTTTGTAAGTCTTGTTAGTTTTGCTTTGAATTATTTTTCAAGTTCACACTACTTACTTATTTACTTACAGTCTACTAAATTGAGTTTCTTTGGCTGTTTTGCTAACTTTTTCACGGCAAATGAAGGCTTAGCAGGGTGCTAGTTTGGTGTTATAAAAAGACAAGATTTTTTTTTGTAATAGAGTTCCTGGAAGGATTTGGGGAGGCCTTTGCCCAGCAGTGGGACAGAATAGGCTAAGAAAAATAGAAAGATTTTTTATTCAGGAATCAGAAAATCTTCTGACAGGTAACATTTAGAATATTTATCTGTTTACTTTGTTTAACATAATACGGGCATCGTTCAAGCTTTACATCTCACAAGTTTAGTTTATTTGCGATAATTCTGTCCCTTACTTTAACTTTCGGGCTATCTGTGCCCACCAAAGTCCCTTCAAAATTATCACCACCATTTCCAAAGAGTATCCAAACAGAAACCACGTCCCTACCCATCCATGACGTCAACAATAGCCCACATTACGGCGCACGCGCCGACCGCCGGCCACGCCGCACCGTGCCGTGCCGTGCCGCGTGGCGCACGTCCACTCATTACGGTGTTTTGTGTTGATTAGATTAATGTCCTGACGGGCTTTTAGGGTAGATAGGAAAGGCAGGAATTTAAAGTATTTGATGGTGGAGAAAAAATACTGTAGATGCTATAAATAATGTTAAAGTCAATGATAGGGTAAAAAAAGTCTGTGATAAATCTAGGATTTTAATTTTTTACGAGTGAGCTTGAGTGATTTTCATAGGTGGTCGGTAGTAGATCGGTTGGTCAGGAATTTAAAGGATTTGATAACACATATCATAATGCCGTTACTGCCTGAAGGGGTAGACAGTGGTGTATGCCTTGCTCAGCAGTTGAGTTTGCGACCACCACATAGAACAACGATGCAATATTTTGATGGTATTAAAAAATATGTCAAAGTCTTTAGAGAAGAATAATATCAGAATGGAGTTCGTTAAACTGTGTAGGTTAATTTGTTGTTTGCCTTGACAGTGGCCGTTGTTGCAAAACTGAGAAATACTATTACAATAGTAGAATAATTGTGAACGGGAGCTAATATTCTGATAGGAATCAGTTTGGGATTTTTAACTAGAATTATTATAAGACTCTTCTTGTTTTTAACTCTTCGATGAACGATTTTATGGTAGCTTATAGTTTAGAATCGTTATTGTTCATTTTAATTTTTAAGTGTAACACTTTTTGTTGTTGACAATGGATGCAATATACCGTGCGCTGTCCCCTAAATTACTGACAACATAAGCAAAATTCATACCAATATCTGTCAATTCATCATCTTCTAAGACATAACTCAAAATTTCAATAACTCAAAATCATACATCCAAAACACGCATATCAACATCAGAACCACTAATTCCATACCATCATAACCCTCGCGTTCAAACCCTAAAGCTGCCATCGGAAGTATCGGGGTGTGTTCTAAAAGTTATTTTATTTCATTTCTGATGACAATATGTGACCGCACGCGTTAGGTAATGTTTCCGTCACGGATGAGCTATTGGCTAATTGTATGGATGTCGTTGTTTTTTTTTATGTGGAAGATATTATGTCGTTGATGACGTCTGTAGGGTTAATTTTGGGGATATGTGTTTTGGGGTTATGCTAATTATAGGGAGCTTAAAAGATAAGATTGATTTTAATGTTACATTTTTATAATAATTTTATTGATTGTTAAGTCAATGTCAAAGATAAAGGCTACTATTTTGTCAAGTTATGAGATTGTAAATTTATGAAACAGCCCATATTTTTTCACGTTTTCAGGTTTATTCCAATAGTAAAAATGGTTCATAATGATGAGTTCAATGAAGCCTTTTAAAATTTTGAGTTATTTCAATAACTCCTAGTATTTGCTATATGCATTGACTATCAATTATGTTTGGAGTCGGACTTGAGTGATGTAGCAAGCAGGTGCTTTCTGTTATGCCCTAAAATAATATCTAACAACTATCATTATTAAAAATGTCGAAAGCAATCAGCACCCAGATTTTAGTGATAAACGAAACTAAAACCTGAACAATGAAACGGAAGCGACCTAAGATTCACCCCTGCGGCACACCCCACCATTACTGTACATTTTAATCAAAAAATCTATGGGTGTGAAGACCAAACAAACAGGGGAATTCTTTCCCATAACGATAATGAAAACAACGGGAAAATATAACAAAAAACATGATTTTTTGTATGTATTTAACGCGTGCGAGTTAATCAAACGCTGATCAGGAAATAGTTTCGGCAAACAATTACTGTGATTGTCGCGGTGATTTTTATGATGACTTTAGATAATTATTTTGGGGGTGCGTCGCATCGTCGGTTTGTTGTCGTTTTATTGGAATTGTACAAATGTCTTGCATTTTCCCAACTAAGCTTACGTTAACTTTATATTCAACTAGATGCGGGTCACGCCACAGGTTTACGCCATTCAGACACCTATAAGTATTAGATTCTTTTTCTTTGTAACCAGTCTTTTGGGAACGTTTCCGGATGACAGCAATATGGAGGAGTACTTCGACGCCTAAGTGTCCTTGTGTTTTTGTTTACATGTATAGTTAGTAAGTTAATTACTTAATTTAGTACATAGTGTAAATAGTTACCTGTATAATTTTACTATGAAGTTAAGTACAACAGGTTGCAAATCACAGTAGGTATATTAATAGGGTCACATTAAAGGTTTCGTTCCGAATATACAATTTTTTTTTCTTTTAATTAAATTCAATGCCTAGGAATAGGATAGGATCATGAACAGTTTATCATCATCCGCCTATAAGGCTTTTCTCAATTATATTGGGGTCAGTTTTCAGTATAACCGGATGCGGTCCAGTATTTTACATGAAGCGACTGCCTATCTGACAGGATCATTAACAGGTACCATTGATAATTCTAAAAATAAAACTAAGCAAACTTTTACAGTAGACGTTACTACGAACGCTATTATTACGTTTGAATGAAAAGAAAATCAATATGTTCACAATTAACTTTCTCCTCTAAAACATAATTCAATAAAAACTTTCAAAATAATTTGAATAATGAAGCCGAATGAATCGTAATATAATGACGGGTGATCACAATGAGTGCAATGAGCCGCGCTGTGCGAGCGATCTTGCATATGGCTAGCAGTGCTTTATTATAGGGTGATGCGTCTTGATACTTGAATAAAATAAGAAATACTTTAGTGATGTAGTTGTTGTGTGCTCACGAATTTATGTACGGGAATCCGTGATTAATGATTATAGGCTTTTCATAGTTTATGTATAACTTAAAAAAATGTATCCTCAACATTTTAGACTTGAAAACTAATGGCGAAACGACTTTGTCCTTTGCAGGAAGGTCAAAAATTGGTCGGAGTTGCTAGGAATAACATAAAATAACAATTAAGTTATAAGAGCTACACCATCATCATCATGATCATTCCTTATTTATTTCATTCTGGCTACAAATAAATTTAGAACTTGAGCTCAACGGGTAACGGATCAAAACTTCTTTCTCAGAGTACACTCACCCCGCTTCAATGAAGGGGTACATTTGACTGACAACTAAATGAATATTTTTTAACACATTTAAATATTAATTATATTATAATCCATTCAAAACATTACGCCGTAATTCGTGTAATATGCACTATTGTGCAAAATGTTGTGCATTTTGAGATCCATTCAATTATTTAATAAAAAGGTGATGAAGGGTGAAAACAAGTGCTTTGTTGTAAATCTATATGTTAATCTTTAGAATGCAGATTAATAAGATTTTTAATGTAAGGTACCTATAATAAGGTTGTATTAAAATAAAAAATCTCCTAAATAAGAACTAGAGTAGGAAGATCATTGGAAATCAATAATATTGTAGTGTCATATCACCATATAATGTTGCCACTGCTGGGACACAGGCTTCCTCTCTTCGAGAGGGAGTGGGCCATGCGGGCCCAGTGCGAGTTAGTAGATGTCACATGTCTTCGAATTTTTGGTTCTAGAACATGCCGGTTTCCTCATGATGTTTTCCATCACCGTTTTGAGAGCAGTGATGATTAAATTACATCAAATATTATATAGTGTGTATCTGATGACTAATGTGTAGGTATCTGACGGTCAGTATCATAAGTTTCAACAATATTAAGATATGTGTAGACTTTAGTCATTCTCTCATATACAAGTAATAAGTTACTGGCAATGGTGCAATTAGATAAAAAAATCAACTTCTGCCTTAATTGCTGTAAAATATAGGTAGGTACAAACCTTAGTAGATGCTGATATAGCCAACAAAAGAGATGAGTATCCAGGCATCTCTGCAAATACTTTTTATGTTTTGGATACCCTAATACTAAGCCTCCGCTATCCGTTCATCTGACTGACTGGTGACTGGCCAGCGGGCTGTATCTCATGAACCATAATAGGTAGGCAGTTGAAATTTTCACAGTGTGTATTTCTATTGCCGCTATAACAAAAAATAATAAAAATAAAATAAAGTTAATCAAAATTAAAGGGGGCCCTATACAAGAAACGTGTTTTTTTTGCCTTGTAGTACCTTTGTGTGCGAGTCCGATTTGCACTTGGCCGGTTTTTTATAAATGTAATTAATCAATACTATGCGTGAACTCAGTAGTCAAGGCTTTTAAGTAGTTATTTTCTTTTTCGTTGTCTTCAGTTTTAAAAGGTAGGTAGATTTTTAGGTATACCGTGACCATACTAATAAGTTTAGCCTCTTATTGGAAAAGCCTAGTCTTCCTCATCCTATAAGTAAGTAAAAAGATAGACTGATAATGCTGATACATCAATACAATGACTAGCCCACATTCATAACTAGATCAGTAATCATTAATATCAATTAATTGTTGAAATGTAACGTTTTTTAGCAATCTACGCGCATATGCGATGATAATGCAGATTTTTACAAGGGAGGGGTTGGTGTTTATAATGTAGTGTTGGTAGTGTGGTCCTTTATTGGTATTGAATTTTCTATAGGGTGCCATAAAAATGTGGTTAGGTATGTAGGTGCAAGAAATGATGACGTTCCATAAATAATTGCAGTAGGAGCAGTAGGAACAAGATTTATGATATAGAACCAGTCAGGAGAAGACCGTTTCTTTAGAAGCAAGAATGGAACGGCTATTTACTAACCAAGAAGCAAATTGACATGAGGCTTTTCAAACGACTAAAGTATAACATAGTTTACTAGAACTTTTTTTAACAAAGAATAAGAAGAAATCAACAACTTAGAGAGTGACAGAGGCAGGTGGAAAGCAGACATCGAATAAGCTGACATTAATAGGGTGAGTAAAAATAATTCAATTGAATAATTTTTCTTCATCACATCTGGCTTTAAACTAAAAACCACTGACTCATTACTTTCTTTTAAAATAAACGTGAACACTTGAATATTATGTTATAATTAGTAGCGTAGCCTTTCCATTTCAATATGAACTTCCATTGCTCCATTACCGTGCAAAAGGACCAGCAGTTCCGTCATTAAGCAACCAATGAACATTAAAATCAGCAACAGGATCTAGAATCCATCTTCTATTTTAAGAGAACACTCCAATACATAAAAATTTAAAGTTTCCGGTTTCAAAAAATCGAGTTGCGATATTTTTTTCGACATCTCTTGTCCTAAGTATGTCGGCAAGTTGGCAGACGTTGAAAAAATTGTCGCGCGTGTCTTGAAGATTTATTACTGTTATTTTGAAATGTTCTTAAGGGACCATCTTGGGTATTGTGACTTTTTGACCATGTGGCGTCTGAGGTTTGGCGACTTCATAAATTATGATAGAGATGTGGACGTCAGGAATTTTTGACATATGATCAAATTAATGGAATTTTTGTGATTATTCAGTCTTACTTTTCATTTTTTGCTTGATGTTTTAATAATAATAAGTTTATTCATCTAAAAGTAGAAATACAATGTGACAGATTCGGTGAGCCACAAACTAAGCATCACTTGTATCTTGTATCTTGTGTTTTGATTTGCTTTACCGAGATTGTGGTGAGGAAGAACATAATTTGAGAAGGTGCCTACATATTTATAATATTTAAAACTTTTCACTGTCATAAATATATTATAATCTTCAGGAATCATGTTGTTCTTCCTTTGCTATATTTTATTAGAGCTTAGATACATATTATCTAGTTCTAGAAATACAAGTCCAAATAAATCTGGGTCTAGGTTGCCACTATCTGGCCTACTTTTGAATTACCATTCGATCAAGCTATTGATATAATAATATAGATAATTTTGGACAAAAAATAATTTGCCATTTTGAGAGTTCTATCATCATCATCATCATCTGCCTGCCTTTTCCCAACTATGTTGGGGTCGGCTTCCAGTCTAACCGGATGCAGCTGAATACCAGTATTTCACATGGAGCGACTGCCTATCTGACCTCCACAACCCAGTTACTGGGTACAGTTGAGAGTTTTAGGTATATGTACACAAAGAGATTTCTTTTGGCAATACTTTACCCATGGCTAAATAGTAGAAAAAACAACACTGTTCCTTTTTTGTAGAAAAAACAAAGCTTTTTCCTCCACCCTCTTATCATAATGGAAAGCTATATATCGAATGATAACGCCGTTTCATAGATGAGTGTACAAATACAGCGAACAAGTTTATCAGGCCGCGTAATTGTGGGCAAGTTATCTAAATAAAGCAAATATTGGAGAAGCCATTACATTAACGATAGCTACCAAGTGCCATATGGCTGGTGAATGTGTATATTTTTATAGGTATGTGTAATAGACAGGAGTTACCGCTTAACACCAGAACATCAGGTTGACAATTTATTACAAGACTAAGCAAAACTGAGTCCTACGATCTCAATATCAAATTCAAGGACTTAATTTTATTAATATTTTGAGACAAGGAATCAGCATTGCCTAATAACGTCTAACGTCAGTCTTTTGGCCACTTTTCCCATTGACATCAATGCGGACTAACTTTTTGGCGGGCCCTACACCTACATTATCATTGTGCAGAACCTTTATTGTGCAATAAAAATTGAACTCGCTTAAACCTTTGTTCAACCATTGCGCAATCTTCAATATTAACCCTAGACGGTCAAACACATTGCGCAATTCATGATATTGTGCAATATAATTGATCATCTAGCGCCCGCCTACATTAGTACTTGTAGGTACACATCATATTATATATGTTTGTTCTCATATAATGTACCTACTTACTCTTATATTCCCTATTAATGTAAATATGAATAAAAAATGACGTCGAAATTAAATTAATGCATGGAAAGAATTAGATCGTATTTTGTCTTTCTACGTGTCCACTATTCTTTAAATTAAAAGAAAATGAACTTGAATTTACTTCAGGATTCCTAGTAGTCCTTAAACGTCGCGTCGATGATTTTGCCCATCTTTTTGAAACGATCTCTTCTTAGCCCCTTAAAATAATGAAACGGGAGTGCTGCTGAAAGCGGATCTCTCTAAAGCCGACTAGTTTTCAGAAACTTTCAAGCAAAATGTACATAATATAACGACAGTGTTTGAAATTGAGTCCATACTTTCTCACGACATGTTCTGATGTATCTCATGAACTCATTCACGAAGGCACATGTCGTCCAGAACAAGGATTCCATACATTTGTCAAGTGTTTGTGGATGGGCGACGTTTGAATTATAGCTTAGATATACTACTGCTACCACAGATACATGTTGTGATTATACGGACACACACTAATATATGAGCAGTACCTACTAATGAAGAGATTTTGTGAAAATTCTTGAACATGGGGAGTATGGCCACCGTGCCCCCTTGATAGATGGACCGACGGCCCAAAAAAGGTGGCCGAGACATGCTGGATATGCAGAATCGTGTGTGGCGGCGCAGCTTGTGAGAGGTCTATGTCCAGCAGTGGACTGCGACAGGCTGAGTTGATTGATTGACCCATCACCCATATGCACCAAAATTGTATATGGAAAAAGCAGTGATGGCCCAGTATTAACGGCCGCGACTTACGAGTTGTATGTCCTAGGTTCGAACCCAGACAAGCGCTTTACTTTGTGTAAATTATTCGTCACCACTGCTCTCAAAACGGTGAAGGAAGACGTCGTGACGAAACCGGCATGTCCAAAAATTCGAAGACATTTGTGACATCTACCAACCTGCACCGGGTCCGCGTGGTGGATTACAGCGTCTCCCTCTCACAGAAAGAGGAGTCCTGTGTCCCAGCAGTGGGAACATTATAGGCTGATTACAAACACCTCGGGGTTGCAGATGTCTTTCAGAAATTTTACAAGAAAATTTCAAGACTTATACATCATTGAATCGTATTACCCAGTAACTGGGTTGTGGAGGTCAGATAGGCAGTCGCTCCATGTAAAATACTGGTATTCAGCTGCATCCGGTGAGACTGGAAGCCGACCCCAAAATAGTTGGGAAAAGGCTAGGCTGATGATGATACATCATTGAATCTTCCTACTCGAAACTGTCTAGGACTCAGTGATAAAGGTATGTAAGAGACCTTTCAGTAACGATGCGGCAGCAAAGCTCTACATTGTCTTCTCTCGTATCTATAACCTAGCTAGCTAAACGAAACAAAGATTAGTCAGTCAAGAAGGATGGTCAATTTTACGACTCATTTAAATACGGCAATGACCCGTTGGTAGTTATTTTTAGTAATCATTGGGAGGCCAAGTTCAATAGTAAACTTTGACTATCAAATATGGAAGGGCAAAATCATACTGCCCAATGCCTTGTTGAATAATCCCGTCTACAAGACTTACCTTCGCGAAAACTAAAATATTCTCAAGGCAGGAATCAAATCCAATACACACCAAATCACATAAACTCAACATATCTCGAAAACATGCATCTGAACAACATACGTATACAACACATATTATTAAAGAATGATCAAGTTATCATGCAGTTTCATTGCACCCTATGTTCTTTCACATAACGTTTGATTTCGCTTGGCAAGTGTGTGTTTAAGTTTGTTTCATATATCAGGCTGATAAGACGGGCCGCACATTACACGATCAATGATAACGCTAGGCGCACACTTAGTCGGCCGTTTTGTAAACATACTTTTATCTTTACGTTTCGATAGTACTTATCCGATCGAGCGGAGTGCGGTTATGATTTGTACTTTGAATGCAGAAATGATTGGTAATGTAAGGTAAACTGTTTGGTTAGGTTCAAGGCTGATTGTGGAATAACTGGATTTCATAAAGGCTTGTCTGTTTTGCAAAATAGTCAGAGATTGACTGAAATATGCTATTTAACCAGTCAGCCTTCAAAGCAAGAGTGAACAGGCATCTTTTGGTCACTCTCGTTCCATCATAGACCTCATCCATCGCTTTACATCAGTCGTGACCGAGGTCAAGAGAAGCGGGGTAATTGCGTAACACACTATCAGAAGATCGATACGTTTGTAATTAGATGTAAAATAACAATTTTGTTGATCATAACATCACGCATGTATTCCGCAAAGAGTTAGGCAGAGGTGTACCTATAGTAGGTACACCCACATTTCGCCAGTTATGTTTAAGTTCCATGTAATAGGGGGCGAGCCTATTGCTATCAACTGGGTACAAATCCAGAGTCCGGGCTGCTACTAAGAAATTCCAGATGAAAAACCTAATAACACTTTACCCGATCCGGGTATCGAACCCAGGACGTCATGCTCACCAGTAGTGTTATCGATCACTAGACCAACGAGGCAGTTTGTTGATCAATCAATACATAATTAAGTACCTACCTAATGTATTATATTATACTAAAACCTCCCTGAAAGTATGTAGATCACGTTAATGAAAGAAACATTAAAATTGGTTCATTAGTTTTTGAGAAAATCGCGGACATACATACATACGGGTCGAATACAGAACCTTCTTTTTTTAATTCGGTTAAAAATCTTATAATACCTAAGGCGTAATTTTGAGTTGTCTGATCACCGCAGACATTTCACCATTCATCATAGGGATACATTATCAGCATAACCTATTATACCTACTCATCAATATCATCGTCATCATTCTCCCTATAATTAAAGAAACCACAACACGAAGCCTCAACTCAAGAAATAACAATAAAACTACCGCGGTCTGGGACAAACGGACAGACGACATTCCACCGTGGCGACGCACTTATCTGCCAAATAAATTTAACAGTCCCTTACCGGCCGATATCTATGTATAATAAAACTAAACCTTTGTCTGTACGTCTTAAAGTCAGAGTTACATAAATAGTGGTTGATGTTTGGAATTGCTTGGTGGTTGTACTTTAGTGACAAATTATAACTGGTATACTAGTCTATTCAAATGTATGTTTTAAATTGATGTTATTTTTTCAAGTTAAACAAATATCAACTTTATTTTAATGGGAATTTAGTTGATTTCAGAGTGAATAGCAGTATTGAAAAAGTTGTAAAAATTTTTGAAGTTGTAGCGTAAACTGAACGTTATTGTGTAGGAATTAAAGTTATTTTTCCATTAATTCATATTTGTTTACATTTTTGGAAAATAAGTTGCAAATGCAGATTAGGTACATATTTAATTATGATAAATTAACTGTGCATGGCTGTCATCGAAGTCTTCTAACTCATTAGTCACCGTCCATGTCCACGGCTAAAAATATTAGTTGATTGCCTGATTAAGAAGAGAAACGATGGAAAGGATAACCATTGCGCATACTTAATCTTAACATATTTTTCCTTAGTAAGTATCTAGGTATGGTTTTCCTTGAAAAATCGGGACTTTCGCCTCTGACAAACATTATAACTGATGCAACCTTCTCAAAATTCCGCCCAGCTTCCAAACTAAAAGGACCCAAACACATTGCTGTTCTAATCTTAAGAAAATCCTTCACATTCAGCCATTGCTGTCCAAATAAATAAAGCTTACATAACATGCACAAAATCCATTGCCACTTTAGTATGGAAAAAGTTTTAAAACAGTTGAACAAAACCGTCAATGTGAATCAAAAATATTTCAATGTTGGTATCAACGTAGCAGCCATTATGCTTTTCTGCTTCACCGGTTTTAAACGCACATAGGAATTCCACACACGGATAAACAATAAAAAAAATGAAGCAAAGGCGATTATCACTTACAGCCACAATGGCGGGCCGGGTGCGTAATCCTCTTTAGGTACGCACTGGGCTAGTAAAACGCTGTAGCTTGGGGGGCGTTTTGTCTCTTAGAATGACCTTACTGAATTAGTCCTAATATATTATAAAAGTAAGGTCAGTAAGGTTCAGAATACGAGTAAGTCCAATAATTACTGTTTAACTACCTAGGTAGTATTTCTGCTCAAGTTTAAAATCACAGCAAACCAAAGCAACTTAACAAGGTTTTTGCAAACGCGATGCAAAAATAGCAGTAAGAACTCGTCATTGAACGCAATGTTATTATGTCGAACCATCAAAATTCTACAGATAACTTTTGTAATGCAAAGTATAATAAGTCATTCTGCACATGGGCGTTTCAGAAACGAACTTTATCAAAAAAAAAACGCGGCGTTCAAACAACCCAGTGCGTACAGAAGCGGCTACCGTACTAAAGAGCTTACGCACCGCTGCGTGCGACGCGACAGCCGACAGAAAATGTTGATCTGTAGCGTGACATGATGATACTCTATGACAGTCCACTGTCATGGAAGACAACACTGAGTTTTGTTTGAAAAACTCACTGAAAGACGCGTTTTTGTCTGAATAGATGTCTTTTTACGTACAAATAGAGACGTCTTTTGCAGTATGTTGTGTCGTGTGCACAAAAGATGGCAAAGTGTTAGATTGTAGATCGTCATTTCATTGCAGTGTTTTGTTTGGAAAGCATTTGCAGCGTTTGTAGAGTGCAAAGAGAAATATGGACTGCGTTTGTAACAGCTATGTAGATTATTAAGAGCATGAGTCAATGGCTGAAACGATTTCTGAATTTCGCTGAAACTAACCAAAGATATCTTAAGTACATAGATTAGGTACCTACCTACCTTATATCCAAGACCAAGTTTAGTACAGCTCGATTCTATCGTTTGTGCTAAGCTACCATATACTTAGGCTTAATAGGTTGAATTTGAAAAAAAAAAAAATCGCATTCTCACTAAAACAGCAGATAATTTTGCATATGCTTATACTTTTTGCAGCGTTGTAAAAACAATGGGGTTGTCATGCAATACATTATAAAATAGAGTAAGTACCTTTCAGAAGTACCTGTTTCTTTCTGAGTATTAGATATCTCTTACAAACAACCCATAGAAAAAGACAAACAAATTGACACAAATAAGCTTTTTCTACCCAAAAAAAATGCACATCGTATTTAAAACTTAACACACTACCGCCAACAGAAACCAAATACAATAAACAAAATGAACAACAAATGCACAACAATAAACAATTTTTTTTGTCCGCAACGCAACGCAACTCTGTAAGGGCGGCATCAGATTTGCGGCTAATCGCATCAGCGGCGAGCGTGAAATCCGCACCTTTGTACGCAGCCTAAAGCGCGACACGTACCGAATTCCAACTTAATACCTTCAGAGAACATCGGTGGAGCCGAAAGATGACGGAGATGTACGAAGATTGACGAACTAGTATGAATTCACTGGCAGTTCTTACAGGGGGTGAAAGTATTCATAATTATGACGCAAATGTTATGGGACCAGCACCCCAATTATTGTGTAACATACTTTCTTTCACAGCCTAAAGGATTTTGAAGAGAATACGTAATCCATTGCTTTATATGTTTGAAAAATTCGTCTGCTCTACAACGTAAATAACGTGATGAATTTAATTAGCCAATGCAGGTACTATAGAGGGCTCTAGATGAGAGCCCCTCAATTAAATTAAATAGCAAGTGGTTTTTAAATTATATTGAGAGGAGGACTTTAGAAGATCAATTTATTTCTAGCACTGACTCTATATCAACAAAAATACCCAATGAAAAAGTTTGACACCTGCTTGAACATTCGAATGGAACCATAGATATCCGAGGAACACATGGTCAATTATGACCAGCCTGTACTATTAAAGGTAGGGCTACATAGATAGCCTCTACAGTACCTAAGTTTGTTACGCAATTAGGCTGCTAGCTCTGAAATACAAAGTTAGGTATAGAAAAGTTACTAATTTTCATGAACTCATAGTAAGAAGGCCTGTTATTAAAGTAGAGAACTGTGTCTCTGTAACTAACGGTCATATTGCAAAGCACTCGTCTATTTTGATGAAGATCGAATACCTTTTAAATTTATCCAACCGATATTGACATAATGTCTTACATCTCTGTTACGTATACCACTCCCGAAAAGCGCAAATCACAAAGAGCTTTCCAATAAAAACTACAAAATTACTTACATCGATTTTAGAAAAAAGTTTCACAAAAAAAGTATATAAATGAAAGTGACACAATAATGCGTCACCGACAAAGCTGAACGCGAGATACCTTTGTCATCGAAAAAAAAAAAACTTTAAAACCTCTTTTGTCAAAATATGGGCGCGTTTAACACATCGTTGGCGCCATTAGAATCCCGAGAGAGATGTTCCAGATTATAATTTAGATAGAAATGGTATCGTTTTTGTATAAAATATTAGTCTTTGTTAAAAGCTGTGTCATTTCATCTTACTTTTAGATGAGGGATTTTGATCTGTCATATTTTTGAGGCCAATAATGAGTTCATGTAGGAGAAGTGCTACCGCCACACCTATGTCTGCTGCCAAGCAGTATGCTGCATCAGCTACATGGTTTGACAGATGAGGTCACGATGACATTTCAGGCACAAAAGACAATTTAACTTTGTACAAACGTCAAAAACGGGTCAAGAAACGTAGTGTTGCATGGTGTTTAAAATCGCACATTACGCAAAAACGCAGACCCGAAAAACAAGCCATACCGTCTGCGTCATCTAGTTTTAAAATATGATTATTTCTTTTGACACGTGAAAGTGTTTTTTTTTTAACCAATTTACATAAATATTAGTATATATTTTATCATATGCCTATAGTTATTTTTTGTTATGTATGTACGGGAATCGAACTACCTAACCCAGTCAGCAGCCAATTGCTCACCCACGCATGCGCCATAATCACAACTTTCCTAATAAAACAGTTAATTTTAAAAACATGCCCACCATATTTGGACATGTTGTCTCCGAGACCTATGTAAACGTGTTGACCTGCATTGTTAACAAAATCGTTTAAAATAGACCGAACATTGTCTATCTAATTAACGAATCAAATAGATATTGGCTAAGTGTGGGCAAATTTTTAAGGTAAGGGTTCCGTAGTGTTTTGTGATTGGTGGATCATTCGGTTGGTAATTATAGAAGTAAAGCAATAACACTATAAGTACAAAAAATATTATGTACAAAGTAGGTACAGTCAGTTATAGCAATTAGCTGACCCACCTTTGCATAAATGGATGAGATTTTTTAGAATACGAATCGATAGAATTTTGTGATTCTTTTATATTTTATTTACTTTGCTCATGTAAACATAATATAAAAGAATTATAAAATTCTGTCGATTCGTATTCTAAAAAACCTCAACCATTTATGCAAAGGTGGGTCAGCTAATTGCTATAACTGAGGGATGAGCTCATAGGGCATCAAAAAATTCGTCCGCATTGCTGTCAGTGGGAAATGCTGATTCTTTGACCTAAAAATAGGCCAGCCCTCTAGTCACGTGAAGAGTCAAAATACAAAAATATTATCCCTTTTCAAGGTCAAGTTCACCAGAGTAAAATAAATGGTCTATTTAACAAAAAAATATTGTCAATTACAGACCATTTTATCGTTTGCCAGTATTTTCGTTAAAGGTATCTTCAAGGATAACTGAACGCTATACAATCCTTACTTTATATTTTTAATAAATTGTGTTTGTGTTTATTAATTATTTCGCACATAATACTTATTTATTGTTATTTTAAAATATTTACACATTCAAATATTTACAAATATTTAACATTTACAAACAAAGGGCATCAAAAAATTCGTCCGCATCGCTGTCAACAGGAAACGTGCCCAAAAGGCTGGCAGCATTGCCACGTTGTATGGCAATACTGATTCTTTGTCCAAAAAATAGGCCAGCCCTCTGGTCACGTGAAGAGTCGACCAACCGCTTGGCGATGTCTCGAAATACTAAGTGGGCACTTTAATAAATTTGTATAAAATTGTTCGTCGTTCAGCGTTTTCGCCACCGGACCACAGAACTCCAATCCACTAAACATCTCTCTCACAAACCACTGCGTCAAATGGTAGGTACCTACTAATTAAATTAGTTCCTACTACACCCAATTAACGTACTTACAGACGCCAGCACATCAAGCTACCCGAAACTGTCAAATTTTCCCAATCAACATTGAACCTTATGCTTTAGCGGTAGAGTTGAAAATCTATTAAAGAAATTTGACAGATTGTAGTAGCTTGATGTACTGGCGTCTGTACTACACACAGACTTAAGCGAACTATAATAACTAACATAGATATAGCAAGCTTGTGTGAGTCAGTTTCTGAGGTAGGTTTGCGTATGGTGTTAGGTAAAGGTCTTAGTGGAATGGAGTAAGGCTGTAACAGTGACGTCGAAGGTAGACGAGATGTCAGTCGTCCAGCAGGCTTAGCATGACGCTTTCTATGTCTACGAAGAATAGACATAGCTCTTTCTATACAAAGTGACATTTCGTTTCTCCATTTTTGACATCGCGCCGTAGAAATCCTTCTACAATCTGTCATTTTGTCTTTCGTTTCTAACGATCTTTGTCTAGGTCCTCTTTTATGTAGACTATTTCAGAAGAAAGTTTTCTATCTCAACTGTCAAAATTACACTGACAACTGACAGTTGTCTAAGGTAGTGAAGAGATTTTGTAATCGCCATCGCCATGCTAAAGACCGTAGAAAACTTCTTACTCGACGGCCACAAAGTATATACGGTTATCTACAAAATCATGATTTTACAGAAGAGCGTTTTGAACGCAAAACTGTGATAATTAATAGTAGAACAAAGCTATCTTCTCCTATTTTACATAAGGAAGTGGTTAAGGCTAATATTACCGAAATATTTTTTTTTGTTCCAAAATACGGTACTTCGACACTTTGAGAAAATTTGTTGTAGTAGTCTTTACATACGTATCTGCCTAGCTTTCCGAGTCACGGAAGGGTCTTGGTATGTAAAGATGGTCACCCATCCACAGACCAACCGCGGCAAGCGTAGCTTAACCTGATCGATCGACCTGTGCGGCTGTTATTATTTAGCCATGAATCCGAATTATGTAAGAGTGAATTTTGTAAAAAGTGCAGTTGACTCTTTCGACTTTGCTGCCGTCGTACTGTCTACACGAAACGTCATCTTTGTCTATTCTTCCGTCGACAAAACCCGTTTCTATGGTGGTCATGCTACGCGTGCTGCGGTGAGATGGACAGACGATATTGTTGCCATCGCGGGCAAAACCTGGATGAGGCTGACACAGGAACGTGGTGATTGGTACAGACGCCCGCACATCAAGCTACTACAATCTGTCAAATTTTCGAGGTAAGAATGAGGTGGGAGCTCTGTTCAAAGGCAAGCCAGAGGTGAGGAACAAGACTTCTCCCGGGAGATAGGGTCCGTGGGGTCGCTACTGCCCAACAGCTCACCACATGCTGCCCTGCGGGTTTCTGTATCTCTCTTGGTCTGGCTCTTCACCTTAGACCCATTCCGGAAAGTAAACTCTTCCGGCACAGGCGCAGAGTTCGGAGCGCGCAAGTCCCACCACGACGTCAACGTAGAGATACGGCGATGTATTTTTACAAAAAAAATCATAGAATGTCCAATTTATTTTTGTATTTTTACAGCAACAACCATACAATTTCCAATTTTTATTTATTATTTTGTATTTTTGTTGTACTTTTACAAAACAATCATACCTACACATCACGCATCTAAATAAAAAAAAACCTAAAATATAGTTTACCAATAGAACTCAAAAAAATCGCAGCATCCGAACAAAGATGTCATCTACCAATTAGTATTATCACAACATTGGAATGTGAAGCATTTACGAGCAAAAAACTGTGGGCGACCGCACACGAGCGGCGCCTCTGCGACGATAGAAATATGTCACCGTAATAGTGGAGTGTGACGTTAGGAAGGACGGGGGATTTGAATAACGAAGGGCTGCTAAAGTGGCTTAATTTTGAGTAGCCAAACAACGGTTGAACTCGCGAATGAGAGGTTGCACGTTCGATCCCCACTTGTTTTGTCGCTCTATCATCACGCTCGCTCGGCGTAATTCCGTTCTAAACACATGCACTAAGGAAGGCTCATGAGCAGTTCACCAGATTCGCAATTTACCTGGTTCTCGATATACCAGATTCTGAATTGACCAGATTCACAACACACTGGATTCTCCACTCACCAGATTCTTAAATTATCAGACTCTCTACTACTCACCAGATTCTCAATTCACCAAATGTTGTTACCATGTGTTACCAAAAATTTTATTCTTTCTTTCTTTCCGTGTGTAACCTGACCACTGCTAGGTAATTAGCTAGTCATCTTTAAAAAAAATACTTGGACAATCACTACGCGAGTTTTCATAGACTCAAAGTTTGACAGCTGCATAAGCATAGCTCAGCCTATAATGTTCCTACTACTAGGACACAGGCCTCCTCTCGGTGAGAGGGAGTGGCCGTTATCCACCACGCGGGCCCTTGCGGGTTGGCGGATGTCACATGTCTTCGGAGTTTTAGTTCTAGGACGTGTCGGTTTCCTAATGATGTTTTCTTCAACGTCGTGAGAGCAGTGGTGAAGAAATATTTTACACGAACTAAAGGGCCTGCTTGGGTTCGAACCCACGACCCGACTCGTAACTCGGGACCACTGGGCCAACACTGCTTGACAGCTGATCTAACATTTATTGGGCATTGGAAACTAAGAATCGTAAAGGTTAGAAATAAAGCTACTATAAGCTTGGAAGTCGACCACAATGTGGTTGTGAAAAGGGTTACCTAGACGAAAGAAATATTTGCTAGGAAAGCTGTCTAAGAGAAATAAATCTCTTCAAGAACTCTCATCTCAAATAACTCCAGACAATAAAATGAATTAGCCGCAATCAATAAGAAGTCTACGTCACTTCCGGCCGGTCAGCCGCTTCCGGACCGTTTCCGTTTCCTCCCCGTATCCGGTTCCGGAGGAAAAGTATCGAGAATGGGGAATATTAATTCTCTTTGTGTAAGGATGTTAATGTGTTTGTATTGTGGACCAATCTCGGGAATTGCGCGATCGATTTTCGTGATAGCAATTTTGAATTTTATAGAGTCTTACCAAGAGGTATCGGTTACCCAGTAACTAGTTTGTGGAGGTCAGATAGGTGATCAGTTGATCACATATGCGTTTAGAGTTAGTAAGATTTAAGTTTTTAAATTATTAATGTAACGTATTCTTCTTTAAACAATAGGTACCTACTTTGTTATTTTACCATTTTTTAGACTTTTATGATTAGAACGTGAATACGTAGGTAAAAGAAACCCCGGTTCAAAATTGAATCAATTCTAATTATTCTGAATTTTGACAAACATGCTCGATTTGATTTAATTATAGGTATGTATGCATTTTTAAAGTAGGTAATAAATGTGGGTTTTTAGAGTCAAATTATTGTTGCATAAAATCAACATGGAAATAGTCGATTATTTTTTAATAAACTTAAGAAAACATTATTTTTTTTTTCAATCATAGGCACATCTTCCACCGCTTCTAAAAAAGGGACGTATCTTTTACACATAGGTACAAAAACCAAGAATAGGAAAAGGAAATGCCAAAAATAACTTCTTAAAAATCCATTCAGCCTAACATCTGCTTCAAGATAAGGTTATCTGTGGCGCTATTTTATCTGTGCTTAACGACTTTTGGCGCGAACTCTCGGCGCCATTTTTTTGCGTCACCTCACACATCGCAGATGAAGTAATTAGGGGAAAATTGATGATTTTTTGTCGGCATAGGTGTTAGTTTTTTGCAAGAGGAGTATTGAAGCCATTTTGACATTAGTGACAAGCTTGTTAGCAAAGAATAGCAGCCTCTCTCGTTATACAATGACATTTAAGATTGATATTGGCAGAATAGTTGAATTTTAATAAAAATTTTTAATAATCTTTATTCATGACCATGGATACATGTCCTTCAGTCGTAGTCACTAAACATACTCTACATCTATATCTATCTACAAGTACCTACATAAAACAACGGCTTTGCATGCCATATAAAAAAAAAAATAATAGACATTCAAGACAAAACGAAATCATTTTGCGATAAAATCAATTCAGACTTTTCAGAGAACCCACGTTCAGACCCAAGAATGCACTTTAATTTGTCCAGATTTATTCATCACCGGTTCACCACTAGGTACTCTGAAAACGGACAAGGAAAATATCAGACTCAAAGCAACCAATAAACCAATTTGAAATAAACCAATTACAGGCACTTTTGAATTGTCAAGGGGTCGGTCAGTCAGAAAGATGAAGCTAGTTGCCCATTCCAAAGCGTAGTAAGTACAGTGGGTTATATGAGTTATCTGACCCACCCTATAAACGAAGGAATTTGAACCCTCTGCCTGTAACATTAAGAGTTATTTCATTTGTATGAGTTTATCAGACTAGCGCTACTCGGTAATATTTTCGCCTAACTTGTAATAAGTGGGTAGTTGAAAGACAAATATGCGTATTCATTATAAAACTAGTATTCAAATGTTACTAAAAATACGGGTAGGAAAATAAAAATGAACCGTCACAATAATAAAGCTAAAAGCCAGTCTACGCACAATTGCAGTGACTACGCGTGAATATGTTTTACCTTGCCTTACTAAATTGTGAAAACAACGTCTTTTTCCAAGTTTTTAATTTATTTTTTATAGTTTTATTATCATGTCTCAATTGAGTGATTATTTAAAATACAAAATAATCTATTTGCACGAGGAGAATGTTGGCATCAGAAAGATTGCTAGAAGACATAATATTATAGCAGTAAGTGTATTTTTCTAATTTTATACTTTGTTTTTATACCTAACTATTCCTTATGCCGTGACGTAAGCAAACATATTTTTTATAACGTATAGTGACACCTGTTTCATTTCTTTGTTTCACAGAAATACAGTCAGATTGTGGTTAAAACGTAAACCCAATAGAAAACTTGTGGGGTCAAATGATTTTAAATTGGGATTCATCAGAAGTCAGGAGAATTTGGCGCAACTTGTGATTTCAACGTTCTCATGAAGAGTAAGTGATGCTTGCTGGAACATGGTGTGCGGCATGCGAAGCCGCTTGCAACAAATTGTGGAAAGACATGGTGCTCCATTTCGCTATTATGATATCACCACCGCCCGCAGTCAACAATACTTACTTACGTGTCAGTGTGTGTGTTAAATAAACTGTTGTCATCATAATTTCTATGGAAGTGTTTCATACAATGAATAAGCAGGTCCTTTTTACGATCATAACCATATTTAAAACTAAAAATACTTAAGTAGAAAAAAATTATAAAGTAGGTAAAACATCAAAGTATTTAGTGCTATTTTTTCACTTATATTTTAGTAATTACTATTTTCTAAAAAAATATTTTCACTTATAGTTTAGAAGTAGGTAAGTATGATAGTTAATGTGGTGATGTTATTGTTATAAAATAGAATACCTATATATATTTCTAAACATTTAACATGTTGATTCACTACATGTAACTGATTACTTACCTACTTAAAAATAAAAATGGGTATTTTATAGACATCGTTGAAACGAAGAAACAAAAATTCAAGCTTATCATAGAATACCTTATATTTAAAACAAGTAATTAATTTTGTAAGTGATTATTTTGTATTTATTTTGAATAAAATCGTTATCATAATCATTATTGTTTTTTATTTCTCATGTTAGGTATTTGTTTTTAAATAGTTCATTTAAATTAACTATTTTAATTTAATATAAATAATGTTTTGGATTCAAAAAACATAATTGAATATTGTAAACATAAAGCTACAAGAAGTGGAAAGTTTGTTTTGAACTCGCAACCATGTTGCTATAGGTTCACTGTTGCAACCACTAGACCAAATCGACTTAACAAGTATCGTTGAAATTAACAACTCCATCATGTGACAAAACAGTATTCAAAAGCTTACCTACCCTAAGGTTACGTGTTAAAGATCAAATTGGCATAACTGTATTCTATAATATTTACCTACCTTGAACAAGTCGTTCTATATAGTTCGTGAAGCTCGAAATCGAATAACACATTTATCTAGGTACTGCTAATTGCAGAAGGTTCAAATTCGTCTAACTTTTAGGTGGGTCAGCTAACACATATAACCCACTGTACCTAGGTATGGAGAAGAACGGGCAAGAAACTCCACGACACTCTTTTAAATCAAAATAATATGTTTACAAAATATTGGTTAGGTACAGTCAACAAAAGAGATAAGTATGCAGGATCGTCGGATGTAGTTGAAGTTTAGTAAGAAACCGATGGATGTTCTCGAATAAAATTTTATTTTATTAATAGAAAACAAACAGCTCATTTATCTATTAAAATGTCAGTCGAAAACATCCATCGGTTTCTTACTAAACTTCAATTACATCCGACGTTCCTGCATATTTATCTGTTTTGTTGACTGTACATCATTCATGTTAAAATTATGCATGTGAGAACGATGCAGAACGTACAAAGCGTCCGTAGGTAACGAAAAGACGAGGAAACCACGTAGCTTGACAAGCCTGTAGGTAATCCCCGAGGGTTAGACAGAGTTGTACTACCTAAGTAGTAGGTAAGTACCTACCTGCATTTCGCTAGTAATGTTTGACGTTTATGAGGAAACCAGCATGTCATGAAAACAAAAATTCGAAGACATGTGACATACCTACATACCTTAATACCTACACCAAGTCGCACTTGGCCCGCGCTGGACACGTTACGGCACACTCGGGATCATAAACTAACAAAAAAGAGGCCTGCGGGGTAAATGTGTAACACAATAACAGTAGGAATGGCTTTCATTTTGACAGATCAACAACATTCATTGCGTTATTTACGTTGTTGTGCAGACAAAATTTTCGAACATATGAAGCAATGGATTAGCAATATCTTTCAAAATAATAAGATTGTGATTGATAGTGTGCTATGTGCTGGAATCCTGGCAGTAAAAAAAAAATAGGTTGATTGTATGTGTACTTACCTATTTGATCTAAATCGCGGCAACACAACTAGGTAGGTACTTAGCGTTTGCTCCATCAGTACATTTCCTATTACGTATCTATTTATCTACCTAAGAATATGAAAAACTGTTTACGAAGTGGTTGGTAGGTACCTAGTCTATAAATATTTATCGGAAGACATTTTGTTAAAGTCGTAAATTATTGTCACAGTTAAAATAGAACTCGTACCGCTAAGTGCGTTAGCGTTAAAGTGGCCTAAATATAAAATAGTCTAAACTAAAAATAAAAATGTTTGTCGAACTAAAATTAAAAATAAATCTGTTCCTAAATACATAAAACTAAAAATAAAAGGCAATATATTTTAATGCGCATTTAGTCTAACAAGAAAAAAATAAGAAAAGGAATAGGAATACAATATTTGTAGGTATTTGTGTCAATATGACGGGTTGGTACCTATAGGTAAACAATTTGCATGATTTAGGTAGGTGTTAGTTATCGAAGAAAAATTCACAGTACGAAATTAGTTATAAGTACTTACCTAGGTACACAGTGAGATGAAAAAAAGAAATATTTCTTATCTAAAATTATATTTGGTTAGGTATTATTTTAACTGGTGAAAACCGGTTCTCTGTACCTAAAAATATGCTTTTATCATGAAATACCACATTTTAAAATTAAAATTTCCTTGAAGTTATAATTTTTATAACTAGGTACCTACACAAATATGTAATTAATAAAATGATCGGTTACATTTTATCGCCACGTAGTAGGCAAGTTTCAGTTCCAGACAAAAGGCAAAAATCCAATAGGAAGTTAAAATGATGTTTTTCTGTTGTAACTTTGACAGTTTACAGGAATATTTATGACACAAAATGCACGGGACAGAAGGCTCCACTCAAATCAACTTAAGAAGAAGAATAGTCCGACTCATTTGTGACCTATTTCAATAGATATACTTAATTTGCACAGACAAACAGCTGTTATCCACCCTTGCCTCAACCCCAGTCGACACTAACTCGAAATACGATCAATAAGACGCACCTCCCATCAACGTAGGATCTACTAGGTAGGTACCTAGATACGACTCACAATCTACGCCTCTGCTTATCCTGCAGTAAAAACGTAAGCCTAACGACGCAAGGCTTACTTAAAATTCACCGAACAGCTAAACCGAAACACAAATAATACCTTTTACACACAGTCCGAATCAAATAAAAATTGGCTCGCGATTAATCAAAACAAAAAACACGAAACTTCAAAGATTAACATGGCAAGATTATAAAAAAAAGTAAAATAAAAAATATAACCAAGACCACGGATCAAAATCATAAATCATGCTCATTATATCCGAACCGGATTATTTTTTACCGAATAAAATGTTCAAAAAAGCATCAAAAGGCTGTAGGGAGCGCCATTTTGTAAGGGCACCGTCGATTTGGGCGGGAAAATGGGAAGCTATCAGCCAATCACCGCGCCCATTGCCAATAGGCGTTCTAGCATTCCACCAATAGGAGACGAGGACGGTCTGATCATGCGCTTTCGAGTCGATCCATAGAATTATAGATATAATACGGCAGTGTGGGCTTGGCCGGCGCGGTGACACGACGTACGTGATAAACGAACAATTTTTTTTTGTAGAAATAAATATGTCGAAGTGCCTAACCGTAATTAGTGGATTTTTTATTTAAGCCTAAATAACATTTTTGGTGTATTCCGTTTGTGATAGAACTATAGTGTTCAAAAAAACTTTTTTGTTCGTGTGTAACATAGACTTTTAACTAAAAAATACATTTATATTCATAAAGTGTGATGTCATTGCAATAAATAAACAACTAGATCCAGTTTTTAAACCACACAACATACCTTAAGACAAAAAATTAAAGTAAAAATTGGTTAAAAAAAAAAAATATCAGGTGTGCGCGGTTTTTAAAGGATTTTTTGTTAAAAGTATTAAAGGTGCTCACCGGTGAAGATATAACTGCGTCAGTGATGGTGATGGCCAGCGGGGGCGGTGGTGGACTGGTGCAGTCCCCACCCGACATGTTGCATCACCACAATATCATGGACACATCATCACACGTCGAAATGATGCCCAGTGAGTAGATTTTTTTTTTATCCTTACGGAAAAGTTTGATAGCTCAATGCCAGTTTACATATACAGGGTGACTATTTAATCACCTGTAATGGTCTAGGGGTGATTCTATCCGTCATATTAAATACCTTTCGCTATGAAACTCATACCTATAGGTATTATCTGATTCGTAAAGGAGATAAAAACATATTTATACAGCGAAATAGTCTAAATAGTCTTGTTTCCTGTCCCTCCACCCAGTATTTTGGGCCATTTTTTAATAGTCAGATAACTTATACCTAGGTATCTGAAGAATAAATATGATGGTTTGACAAGACGTTATATACTTATATTCCCATTAGATGAAACTTATCTGACGGTTGAAGAATCAGCCCTCAAGAGAGGAACAGACAGATAATTTGGCCTAAAGTTAAACCTCAATACGTTACAAGCAAAAACAACTGTTTATAGGCCTTAATGTATGGATTGAATACCTTATTATGAAGTATCTTTATAGCATTTTAGTTTTTAGGACAAAATTAAATGAATGTTGTAAAATAAGTTGAGAGTATTGGAAACTATATTATTCTTATTAAAATTTAATTTGAAGCATGCTTGCACGAAATATAAACACGCGTTTAGCGTTAAACATATTTGAAACATTAGATATTATTTCTCAGTCTGCCTTCAAAAAGTTGACAGAAACAAAGCGATGTTATACCTACCTATATATTTTTAGCCTAAAACTGTTAAATTTGTTCAGTGAAAATACCTATCAAATTAAAATCCAGAAACTAGGGACCGATGTTTAATAAACAAAGCTACTGTCATCTAATGAATGATAGAATTCATGGAAAGACAAAAACAGATGTCTATTCATGTCAATCTGGGACAACAAAATAGTTCTATTATTGTATTTTATAACAGTAGGACCAATTTTTAGATCGGTAGCTCGTAAATTTTAGGTGTTCACCTAAATTATTTATCTTAAAAAGAACGTTATTCCGTCTAAGCGGATCTTATTTTGAAAACAAAACTTGGTTTTGCATTTTAATATCTATGAATTCTTCTAAAATGTTTTCTTAAATCAACAACTTAATGGTTTGCATCCTGGATAGAAAATAAAAATGCTGAAGAGAAAATAAACCGGTTCCAACATTTCTAATCAAGAAATAATAAATCAACAATAAAAAATTTAAAAAGACTAAAAAGTCTAGTGCACGAAAACTAAAATTAAAAAATAATCTGACAGAACAACATTTCAAAATCAGAAAGCATGCAGCCATGCAGTCTAACCTGCCAGTATCAAAAAATCTCAGCATGTTGTTAGTTACAATAAGTGATAATGTAATTAAGTATTAGTCGCCGTATGTGGCATACCTACTTCACCCGGTTCCATACCGGTTCGGTTCCGATCAGGCTACAAGAGAAAGGTGACAATTATTCACAATTATCATCGTAGGTACTGGTACTAACTTTGTCGCCGGTTTGAGTTGTTTTCGAACAGTTCAATTCTGGGACAGCATTTTAATTTTGAATAATCTATCGGTATGATTCCAAATAGGATAGGAAACAAATGAATGTGTTGAGTTTTAGCACCCCTAGCTTACTAATATTATTTTTTACTGCTTGTTACTTCTGATCGTATAGGAGGCTATTTTATAAATTATAAAAAAATTAAAAGCAGCAAAAGAAGTATTATAACATGCTACCAACTCTAAGATTAAAGACAAGATAACTCTGTACAAAACCGGTGATAGATAAGCAGTTTTATTGGGTTAGGGGGCAACTCGTCATCCAGTCATGAACCCAATACCGTCTGAACTGAATTGAATTCCATAAAACAAAGCAGATTGGATCTCTTGTGGCCAATTAGTAGCTTAAAAGATCACATTACCGTTTATTTGTGAAAACGGATATAAATGTTACGGTAGCTACCGCGTTCTATGTAAGTCAACGGCAAAGATTGACAAACCTTTTTTTTTTTTTGTTAAACGAACTAACGAAGACTAATAAAAACAGCTTTTAGTTTGACTGACTCGTTGGTCTAGTGGCAGATAGCGCTACTGATGAGCATTAATTCACTAACATTAATTATAAGAAATTTACTAACACAATGGATCTTATACGTTGTCCGAAATAAAGAATTTATTATTAAGGTTCGATTCCCGGATCGGGCAATGTGTTATTGGATTTTTCCACTAGGCATTTCTCAGTCTCAGCGGAGTCTGAATTTGTACCCGGTTGATGGCAATAGGCTCACCCATTACAGCACAAGAACAAGCTAGTGCAGCACTATTCTATAATAAAAATATGTATGTTTAGATTAAGGTATTTGAAATAAATAAATAAATTACATGGGACTTAATCATAACTGGCGAAATGTGATGGGTGTACAACAGGGTACCTACACCTCTACATAACCACTCGGGGACTACAGTCGTGATACCTACTATGTTTAGTTTTACTTACGTAATTTATTTGGAGTTACCTAATCCTGGATTTAGTCAGGACCAGATATTTTTTTAATTGGCTAAAGTACCCAAAATCATTACCCACAAATATTTTTTGGCGAACAAGCAGAAATGTTGATTGTTAGCGTTCAAGTAAATCAATATTTTACAACTCCAAGGTTTTTTTCATTGCAAGATTTTGCACCGTGATCATTTAGTCGGACTTCAAGGTTGGACCTTAAAATTGAGAGCAATAAGTTTTGCAAGCTTTCAATTAAGTAAAAGGAATTAATTATATTTACTGTGAGCGTATTTTTTTTTTAATTTTATATTTTACAGTTGACTCGGTTATTTTGTGACTAATATTATCTTTTATTACAACTTGTTTTTTTTACTAGGTATGTTCAATTGTAAGGTTGCGAAATCAATTAATGTTATTGCTTTTTCAATTAATTTAAAAAATACGGTGTCTGATATAAATTTAAGAAACAAGGTCAATAATAAAGTGAATGTGAAACAAATACAACTATTTAAGAATTTTGACAACTCTCATTCTATTTTGTCATTGTAGTCGTAATATACTATGCTAGTTTTGCATCAGTATTTAGAAACAAGCAATAAAATAAAACAAAACTAACATACGAGTAAGTACTTGAATATAAAATAAATATGTCTCACAAAATTTTAATAAAAATAAAATAAAAGGACGCTAAACATTGCGGACTAAAATTAAACACTAAAATAACATTTTTATTTTACTTTTAGCATGCCGAACATTTTAGTGTACACAGTTAATCAAATAATGGGGATTCCATCCAATCTTGCGCCAAAAGGGGGAAGATTTATAAATCGCGGGGTCTTTGGGACCGAGGCATTATTTTTGGCTGAGCAAGCGTAACTGCCCATTAGAGGGTTACGCATAAAATTTATGCGAAAGAAAGAATTTATTGAATAGAAATCTGGCATCCGGGTTTGGTTAGATTTTTATTCTTCTTATAGGTATATCGTCAACAAGTTATTTAAATCCGGAACTTATGAGAAGTTCCTTGGTTCCTCTAAACTAAAATATTTTAATATTTAACTAGTTATTCTTTAACACGCATACGATTTTATCGCATACGATACAAAAAGAATTCAAGCGACCAATTATGACGACACAAAACTACTTGGAATTTTATAGCAACCGTTTCTCTTTTAAATGTTATTAATTAGTTCTAGTAAAATATTTGCGTGTTTAACTAAATTTTATTAAATGTCAAACTAAAATGAAAAAAAATGTCAAACGAATTATTGCAATTAGCGTAATTAAGGTTTAAAATGTGTTTTATTGTTGAAAATATCGTTGTAAATAAAATTGACGGTTTTAATTTTAACTTTTGAACGTTAACTAATAGTGTAATTAAATTTAGTTAAGTTTAATTTTGTATTTCTGTCGCGTGGCACAGCCCTATTAGGATAGGATAAATGTTAACTTTTTTTTTTGCGAAATTTCTTTGCAAGAACACCAAAATGTGTTTTCAAAAGCACTAAAAATGTAATGTTAAAAGTTCCTTAAACAGATTATAGTTATTAATGTTAGGTTCATCGATAAATAGGTATGTAGGTAGGTACAACCTTTAGGTGCTTTTAACACCACCCTTCAAAGATGACTATTCCTATTCCCCGTCTAGATTATTGCTAAAGTATTTAGTCACTTGAGAGCATTTAATAAAAATAAATTGCAAATAAAAAGCATTTAATAAAATGTCAAACTCGAAGGTATTTTTTAAAACAAGTGTCTTTCTTTTTGATATGTGCCACATATATATTTTTCAAGTGTTATAATATTTTTAGGACTAAAAGATAATTTATTTTTGACGTGTTACGTGTTTTTGCCAATGGAGTTTCTTTCCCGTTCTTCTCCATAAGAACGCATTACGCATTGCATGGAACGGGCAACTTACTTCATCTTTCGGATTGATCGACTCCTTGATAATTCAAAAGTGCCTGTAAATGGTTTGATTATAAATAAATGCCTAGAGTTGCAGTTTTGAAAAAAATAACAGAAATTAATATCATTTATCAATAATAACGCTAAAGAGACTGTTTGAACGCGCTAATCTCTGGAACTACCAAAATTCTTTTTGTATTTGATAGCCCAATTGTTGAGGTAGGGTGTAGGCTATTAACACACGCTACGACTCCTCGGAGCCAAAAAGCTTCGGAGAAAAAAGAAACAAAGTCAGAAAGAACGCTAAGCTAAAACGAATAGCGGACAGGCGATGCGATGCAACGGGGTGGGTCGGGAGAGCAAGAAATTTCACGCGGACGAAGACGCGGGCAGAAACTAGTCATACATAGGTATTCATTAAAAAAACGATTCTCACCGTTATATATTTTGTACTTAGCATCTGTTTCCAACCTCAACATGCAGATTATCCCTATCTCTAACATCTAGCAAAAATTTAGCACAAATGCAACTCAAAATGTACATAGTTAGTTAGCAGACTGGCTCGAACGCAGAAGCTATAAAACCTTCACTGTGTGTTAAACAGTAAACAAATTAAAGAAAGTAGCTGCCACGTCCAAACGTCTGTTTTAACAAGACTATGTAAGTATCTACCTTCATGTGCACATCGGTGTCAATTCTGAGAAGGATTGACTAAAGTTAGAATAATTTTAAAGTATTTAGGTACGTGTATTGAATTGAAATTGTATTGTGTTGAATTGAAATTTAGATTAATCTATCAAGGCCGGCTAATGAGACACAAATTGATTTTCTATTGTAATGTACCACATGTGGTACACGCGGGTCGGAGCGGTTAAACGACAAAGGCCTCACTATCTCTTTCCACTTCTCTCTGTTTAAAGCTACTAAGGACCAGAATGCCAATTCTCGTATTATAAAACGTTCAAAATCTAGTCGCAGTCTCATCTCAGCGACAAACAAATGTAAAACGCTTGTCAAAAATTTAGGGAAATTAGTGGTATTTTTGATAGATTGAGACTGTGAACGTTCTTAAAATTACGAGAATTGCCCCTCAGTTCTTGTTGAAGGAGTCCAGCTCATCCCACCATCTTCTTCTGGGCCTGCCGCGATGTGTAGTCTGTGGCGATATGATAACACTAAAACAAAAGATTTTTTTTTTTTTTTTTACCAAGGATTACCTAAGTTCATCAGTTTTGAAAGCCCTAACTTTTTATACCCTAAATATATATTTTTAATTTTGTTGTTTATTAAAGTGCTCTGTGCCCGCGTGGCTCTCACAGAGAGGAGGCCTGTGTCTCAGCAGCGGGAACGTTATAGGCTGATTATGCTATGCCTCTCACTAAGAGGAGGCTTGTATCCCAACTGCAGGAACATTATAGGCTATTAAGGCTAGCAAATAGGCCAGCTGAATTCGCTAAAGAAGTGCATACCTAATAAAATCGATACTATCTAGTAAATTCTAACACTGATAGAGATTGACGCAAAGATATTGACTATTTCTACGCTATTTGCCCATAGTTTTAATCGTTTATGACTGCAAGAATAAGCCAACGTACAGGGTGCGGTCAAACGACCGAGAGGTCGACCACACCTGTTGCATTATAGTTTAGTACTCTGCAGTACCACTCCTAATTCTTAGGTATTTAGCTATGTCGCACAAAGGTCTGACATAGGCCAAACTGCGGTACGTCAAAAATCGGGTTTTGAAGCACCATTTTTGATATAGCTGTTCTAGCGGACGTAAATTTAAGAATATTCAACCTGATTTTCATATTGTCCCATTTTAAGCTCTTGTCAGTTTAGCGTTTTGCACTTGGAATGCTGGATATTTATATACGACAAAAAATTTGCTGTGCCCGACAGGGTCCATAATTATTTCTAATTTTTTATTTTATTTACCACCTGTAATTGTACTTTATGGATTGCAATAAACGATTTGAGATTTGATTTGACTTCCAGTTATCTGCTCTTTGATGCCCAGTGCGGTTGGAAGATGGTACATGTCTTCGAATTTTTTATTCTAAGGCAAGCCCGTTTCCTCACGATGCATTCCTTCACCGATTGGCAGGGGACATTTCTTGGATGTTGGGTTTCAACTGCATTTTCTTCTCTGAACTTAATAGGATCGTTTGTTTTTTCTTTGGTTCCCTTGGGTTCCATTTTACTTTGTACTTTCCATTAATTATCTGTGTTTTATTTATTATTACTGATTTAAATGTGCCTCAGTTTGAAGGACACTATTATGTTCGTGTGAAGCGTGTGCCGCGCGCCTTAGAAAGTTGCAGCGAAGTTTGTTGGTTTAACCAGCTTCTAAGTTTCTATTTGTTTTGTTTAATTTAAGGAACTTAAATTTCTTTATGATATACTAGCTGTTGCCTGCGATTTCGTCTGCGATCCAGGAACAAAAGAAGCCTAATGTTCTTCCCCAGAACATGGTCTACCCGTAGGTATACCGAATTTCATGCATGCCGTTTTAGCGTGAAAGCATTACTAACAACCGAACTTACTTTCGCATTTATAATACTAGCAGCGCCCCGCGGTTTCACCCGCATAAGTTTCGATCCCGTGGGAATATCGGGATAAAAACTATCCTATGACCTTTCCCGGGACTCAAACTATCTCTATGTCAAATTTCATCTAAATCGGTTCAGCGGTTTAAGCGTGAAGAGGTAAGAGACAGACAGACAGATAGACACACTTTCGCATTTATAATATTAGTATGGCTGAGTTAGGATTTCTTTACAATACCTATATTCTAGGATCAGAAGGCTAGACAAGAGGTGATTACGCCTTGAACGCGATTGCTGTCAAGGCGTTTCGTATTGCTACAAGAACTTTCAACAGGATTGATATAAGCTCATATGTAGCTTCTGTCAGTCTCATACATTTTTGGCTTTCCCATCATCGTTATCGCTGATAGAATTTCACTATGTCTAGACCCTCAGTTCTATGTAAGTAATTATTCTTTATTTGTGTTGTAATAAAAAACACACTCACGGATTCACACATCACGAAGCGAACATGTCATAAGCGTGACAATTTAGTACATTGCCTAATCCAGGCATATTTTTAAACATGTACCTACAAATTGTCACGAGATTCAAAAATAATCGGCCTATAATGTTCCCACTGCTGGGACACAGGCCTCTGTGAGAGGGAGAGTGCGCTGTAATCCACCACGCGGGCCCAGTGCAGGTTGGTGGGTGAGATTTAACAATGTGTGATGTTAATCATACATTTATGTAGGTAAACAATATACATTAGGTATATATGCGAAGCTATGGATAAAGCTTACAAATTATAATTTAGTCGAAAGACGTTTTTCTAAGCTAAAAATAAACTTGTTAGTATAAATGGCAATGTTAATAAACTTACAACTTCTGTTGAATTTCCAGAAGCGTTAGTTACATAGCTACAGCTAAATTTGTCTTTGGAAACTTTTGAATAGTGTTAACTTACTATCTAAAAATAACATGGGTATAAGTACAGTAGATGAAACTCTGTACATTACACTCTTTTCAGGCTCCGTAAAGCAGACTGTCCTAAAAATAAATACTATTACCTTTTATTAATTATTAATTAAATAATTAAAAAAAAAAATCATAGAGTTTTGATCGGTTATCAAAACGATCCGTTAGCAAGTTTCCCTAACTAGGCGTAATATATAAAAACCCACTGGACTTTAAGACTTCAACAAAAAGTTACACTCAAAAATTATAATTTTAAAGTCCCCAATACGGTGGCACAAAAGTACCATCAAATGGTACTTTTTTATGAGCTTGGAACCTAAAAGGCATCGCCTACGGTAGACCACCAGTACGTTTTATGGGGGTGCGAAGCCGGTAGCCTCGCACCTATGGGATGTTTATACTCAAACCCGTTTTCCAGTGGTGTCGACAGAGGAAATAAATGTGACGTTGATTCGTCAGTTGAGTGATCTTTTATGAATCAAATTATTGAATTATTTTTTGCTGTTACTATGTTTTAGCTTAAATATTTGTATTTATAAAAATGTAGTTTTCTTCTTGCTATTAAAGGAGCTCTTCAAAATTAGTAGGTATTTGAGAGTTTTTTTTTGCTTTTATAATTTTGTTTTGTCCGTGACACGTTATTTAAACTAACCTTGATTGCATTACTAATATTTAAAAGCTTCAAAAATTTTAAATTATTTACAGCATTGTTTGCGTTTTTTGTTATCAAGATTAAATCTCCCTATAAATCGAGTTGAATGGCGTGCAATAGGAGAGGCCTATGGCCAGCAGTGGACTGATGATGATGAGTCTTGGAGACATGGGAACTAAAAATAAGTTGAATTAACAAATTATTTAATAAAAGTATTCTGAATTGATTTAAAATTAATGTAAAAATGAAATAAATCCACGTGTTTGGAGGATGGAAACTATTATAAATATGTACTCATATAATACCTATTAAATTCTGTAGCTAAAATATCAAGTTTAAAATCATTATGTGGCATTTAGTTAAGAGCAGCCATCAACATTCTAGACTCATTAGCAATGTCGCTAACTTTGACGTATATCATTAGTAAATAATATTATAGGTTATTAATTCTAGCTCCTGGAATCAGGATCTAATTAGATGAACTCACTTTATCAGGAATTAACAATTCAATACTTTATATATTTATTGCTTCCACAAGTTGAGAAGGTGAAATGTGAGTGAGAATGTGTGTTTGTGTATGTGACTGAAATTAAGTATGAATCTATGATTTTATATTTATTAATTTATAACTGCAATCAGCAATAATATTGGTTTCTTAGAATTTATATCTAAAATCCACAAACACAGACGATGCCGCATATAATTTACTTAACATTTCAAATCTAATAGTCTAAGCAAAAACAGTTGTAGGTCATGAATAAATTTATACATATAAATAATAATCCGACAAGTCTCAATAATAATTTGTATTCTAATATTGTAATTGACCATGTAAAACAAACAACTACATATGAATACATGCGATATCTAATGATAGCTGCAGATGATTTAAATTCTGATGCTATCATTACAGATAACGCATTTTTATGCCTTTACATTTAAGATTAACATCATGCATTTTGCTTTTATAAATGGTAATCTAACTGTGCCTACAGATATGGAAACGAATGCGTCTTTAACGCCAGTTTTTTTAATATTTTGACTTTGACCTACAAAAAGCCTCTTCTTATACGAAACTAGTTTCTGCCCGCGACTTCGTCCGCGTGAAATTTCAACCTCTCCCCATTCACCCTCCTAAGGGTGAAATTTCGAAAAACCCTTTCTTAGTGGATACCTACTCTTCACAAAGAACACACCCTCCAAATTTCATGTCTCTAGGACCAGCGGTTTAGGCTGTGCGTTGATATCTCAGTCACAACAAGTTATGTGTTGATCAGTGATCGCCGCCGAGCTTTTTCATTGCACGTTTGCAGATTGCAGACTCTTAAAGTTCTCCGGGACAATCCCGGTATTTTAAGAACGTCCGCATTCTAATCTCGGTGTCACTCTATTAAAAATATCTATGATTTTCATAAATTCTTGAAAAGGATTTGACATTGATTGTCGCTAAATTGACATCCCGAGTTTTTATGTTACCATTCTTTATTTTGTTTATGACCTTGTGGTACTGGATCGAACATTTGGATTGGATGTCTCTATAGTTATTTCTCTAAGCCATTGTATTCATGACATAGATTGTAGGTAAAAATATATAACAGAAAACTCCTGAGTATACTACCGTCAAATTAATCTTATGTCTTTACCATATGACTGCGATTAGCTTTCCACTGTCCATAAACTACACCTATAAACCGTTTTTTATTTATTACTCATCATAACCTCGAATATAAAATATTCGTATACTAAAAAATCAATTTGAATTTTACAACTTTTGACCTCTACGTGTCGAAACAATGGACAGTCGCACGCGCGTGTCGGCTTCTATGATCACCGCATTACACATTTACAGTCGGCAGTCACTTTTATACGCGACTGTATAGTGTTAATATGGGGGCTTAGCTTTAGTAGAGGGATGCCGAAAGGAAGTGTCTTTGGCCCAGTGTTTTTTTTGGTAGGGAATACCACAAGGTACAGATTTTAGACCTTTATTGATTAGTACCAAAATGGTTGTGCGTAGGCCAATGTATTTTCGGATTTGTTTCTACTGCCTACTTTAAATAATTTTCTATGTAAAAACACATCCTTTTGGGGCAGTCGGTATACAAAGAGAGGTTTGGATCGTTTTGCATTGCAAACTTCTTCGCGGAGATAAAACTGAATTGCCAACACGAATTTTAAAACTTAAAGCTTGTTTCTGTAGTCGGAGTGGTCACAGTTTTTTAAGGACAGACAGTAGGGCCTAGACAAGTGACTATCGGTTTCAAAGCGTTTCGTATTTCTATAACGACTCAACAGGATTGATATTAGATTTTCAGTAGCTTATTTCAATTCATCTTTGACTTTGTGTGTCCTTACTGCAGTAGGATTGATTGATAATACCTACATTTTACAGGGTAGTTAGCCTAGGTGCTTTCAAAACTTGATAAATAACTTTATCACTCATTATTCCTTGTTCAGCCTATCCCCGAACACCAAAACCGTGAAGCTACCCACTTAGAGGGTGCAACACAACATATGTTAGGTAGCACTGTTCCTTATCTAGAACAAATAGCCAGTAGTAAAAGTTTAACTCATGCAAATAACTGTTATCTGCAGTAATACAGTTAACATGTGTAGGATGTGTTTGTTTGTTTATTAGGAAAACAGTTGCGAATGAAGTATTAGTTACTAAGCACGAACTGTTACAATTAACTTAAAATTATTCGTAATCTAAAATTTTCATTTATTGCCGTATCGTCGTCCCCACATAGTATAATATTATGTGCCAATATTTTGTAATAATATAATTTAATAAAAGAGTCATGGAGTTTTTTTGCCCGTTCTTCTCCATAGGAACAAACTAAACATTGGAATGGACTACTAGCTTCATCTTTCTGACTGACCGACTACTTGACAATTCAAAAGTGCCTGTAAATGTTAGTTTCCTTTTAAAAATTAGTCTTAACTATAAGACATCATCATTGGCAAATTGCAGGTGTACCCACTTATTATGGAAACATAGCCTGTGCCTTTTTATCTATAGAACCTCTCCTTAAGTTAACAACTCTCAAAGCCATATCGTCTAAAATATCAACAACTCCATGCAAAATCACTCTTGCAATTCTCGATGTTAAACAAATAGCTATTTATGATGCGTAAAAATGTAAATTCAATACTAACTGCATAGATATCTAGTAGAACCTTAATGCTTATCTTATCGTCTTCACTTATAAGCGTCCTTATCCATCTAGGGGTAGGTAAATTGTATATATTACCATTACATATGACTTGACGTTTACATATGTATGGGGCTAGAATTATTCTTGATTCTGGTTTGTTATAGAATCTGATAGATTAGGATCCGGAGTTGGTTTAAAAAGGACTTTTAGTTGGTGTGGAAATAGTATTGCAGTTTCGTAAGTTACAGAGGTAAATTGTTCGTGAGAGGGATTAGTTGGTTGATAAAGAATACTTTGTGATTGGTTATGAGCGTGTATTTAGATGAAGCTGCATCTGCAGGGAATGAGACAGACATTTTGAAGGGGTTGCAAACATTTTGAAAAATGTATAGACTGCCTTATAAAGGATGTAATGTAATATGAAATGCGTTTTTCAACAGAACGTATATTATGAAATTCTACATAAGTAAAGGTCTTCTAGAATTTCACGGGAAAGTTTGACATTGTTCTTATGAAAATCACACTGCTGATTTCATCCATGATTTAAGTAGTTTCTTCATCCTTGTTTATAATTTGAACTACAATTTTACCAGGCGTAAAAACCTCATTACCGTCATCAACAATTTTAATTCAATTAAAAACTGTCCTTAATTTAAATTAAACAAACCCTGTAACACCGCCGTTTAACAATTTTAATCACCGTACCATTTCCGGTGATTCTGATCAAAAGATACCGCTTAGCGCCTCCAAAATGACCACATTCAAATAACCACATTTCGGAAGTCGAAAAATGTTGAGATAATGATCAAAAGTACCCAATCGACGCCGAACGGTTAATGTATTAGCTTCAAGTGGTCTTAAATTAACTTCTTTTTTTTGTCTGCTCTGATTTGAATTTTGGTGTGTTCTGTAAGTGTGGCAGAGAGTGGGTTGGATTTAAAGACTTCTTATTTGGTTGAAATGTCTTCGGAAAGTTTGAATTTGCCTTAGTTATGAGTATCCTCTTTGATTCCGTTTTCCTTGTCTAATTTAGGATTAAATAAATTTATTTTTTCTATAGCAGTAGTTACTACAGTAATTTGATTATACTTTTGAATTCTGTCTTTACTCATGCTGTGTCAACGTCTCTCATAATAACAAGTAAGATTGTGCTGTTCTATAAATTGATTTAATTAATGAATGTATGTTTTTGGGGTCAGTATCTGGACTTATAGTTGATATATTTCTGAAACCGCCAACCCGTCTTGAGAAAGCGTGGTGATCAATGCTCGTGCCTTCTCTGTATGTGTAAGAAGAGGCTTTTGCCCTGCAGTGGGAAAATTATTTGGGGTCGTCGCATAAATTCTTTTTCTTCCTGACATACCTATCAGCAGTCATCTCAGTGTTCCCCTCCATCTCTATATTATCTTTCAAAAAATCCAGCCACCTTTCCTTATAGTTAACCTTATTTATATTTAGCTCTAGTCAAAATCTCCTGCAATTACTAGATCATTATACTGAAGAAGCGTTCTGTTGTTTCTGCCTAGTTTCTGCCTTGTTTTTCTGAGTACAAACACGAACAGTAGGCATGAGTTTATGAATGTTTACTGAAGAAGTAACGTTCTTCAATCTTTTCAACTCTTAATTTGCTTCAAACACATCGCATGATCTAATTACGAGAAAGAATGTCATAACTAGTGCATGCAATATGTCTGCCTCCTCTTCCAATTTGACATTGCATTCTTCTTTGCAAAAACGTGGAACTTTTTAGTTTATTGTATTTCCTTCAGTGAGTTCATTGTTTATCAGAGTTACATTGTAATAAGATTCTTTCCCATGAACTTCAACTTATTGGCCTATCAAGGAGTAATCGTGATTAGCGCAAATTAAAAATCTTTTGTATTCAATGATATCAATGTTGTCGTAATTGAGTTGTGTACGTATTGTGATTGCAATGATAGGATGGTTAATGGAAATTAATCGTTTGCGCTTATCACTGCAACCAACTTCCCTTGTGAGTTTAAGGCAAGTAGATAACGGACCGATGAAGTAAGCAGTGGTGGCCCAGTGATATCGGCCTAGACTTACGGGTTGTAGGTCGTAGGTTCGAACCCAGGCATGTGATTTACTATGTCTCAAACATCACCACTGCTCTCATAACGGTAAAGGAAAACATCGTGAGGAAACTGGCATGTCCTAGAACCAAAAATTTGAAGACATGTGACATCTACCAACGCGGGCAGAGTTGCCCGCGTGGTGAATTACAGCCCACTCTCTCTCACCGAAAGAAGGCCTGTGTCCCAGCAGTGGGAACATTATAGGTTGATTATGCTAGGTATAACGGACACTGATTAGTCTAGTACCTACCTAAATACACCATATCCTACGGTGACTATTCTATCTATCTTTAAAAAACCGACATTGCACCGCATGCATCATCATCTGTCTAGCCTTTTCGCAACTATGTTGGGGTCGACTTCCAGTGTAACCGGATGCAGCTGAATACCAGTATTTTATATGTAGCGACTGCCTATCTGACCTCCACAACCCAGTTACTGGGTAATACGATACCCCTTCCGAGCCACGGAGGGGCGTTGGTGTGTAAACATGATCGCCCATCCACAAACCAACAACCGTGCGTCTGTTATAAATTAAGTCCGGATTCAAAAAGTTCTTGACCTCTCAAAGTTTTTCCAAGTTCCACAATAAAATTTAAATTTGCAGATTTAAAAGTTCAGAATAAACTTAGTTATAAAAAACCATAACCAACAACAGCTCACGAGGCGCTACTTTGAACTTTAGAATTTCGGAAGTCACACAGAAAATCAGATAAGTGTTAGCATCATACACACCGCGAGAACTATCGGCCAGTCATTGAGCGAGCGCTTGGGATAGCGGCGCGTTTGATCTCATATACGATCTTATCGGGAGAGTTCAAGTGTTGGACTAGTCACCAGCATAGGTGTATTTTTGGAGTTGGTTTTAAGTCTTAAGCAAATTTTGTGAATGGTGTTAGTAAATTGATTGCTTCTATTCGAGTAACATGAGATTGAATCCGGTTTGAATTAAACTTTGGGAGATATTGTGATTGAAATTTATGTTAATGTAGGAGGCGGTAAATGCTAGGTATTTTTGTATTGTTTAGGTTTGTGTTTGATAGATATCTCAAGCGTTTGAATCCTACAAACAATGACAGGCCTGAATTAAGATACTAAATTGAAATCAACAACATTTGATTAGATAAAGTGTGTTTTCAGGTGTAGTATGCTAAAACCTCTATGGCTTGAAAACAGTGTTTTTCGTATATTGATTTTTCTACGAGTGTTCTGCAACTGTTTTTCTTTTTATTATTTATTTCCTTTTAGCAAAATCAGCCTATAATATTCCTATTGCTGGGACAAAGGCCTCTTCTCTGTGAGAGGGAGAAGGAACGTGGGCCCAGTGCGGGTTGGTAGATGTCGCATGTCTTCGAATTTTTGGTTCTAGGACATGCCGGTTTCCTTACGATGTTTTCCTTCTCTGTTTTGAGAGTTGTGGTGATGAACTTATTTACACAAAGTATAGCGCCTGCCTGGTTTCGAACCAATTTCCCTTTACGCCCATAACAAATCCTATTTAAACTCTCATTACACCGACCGAATAAAACCAGTTCTTCATCAACCTACAAAAATATATAACCTCAGACTCAACCCTTCCAAACAGAAAATAATTACAACGGGCCGAACCGATACGATACGATACGTTTCAAAAAAGGCGACGTTTCTTATCGAGTGTCCCCATAAAAGTAACTCTGGTTTAAAAAAAGAAACAAAAAAGGGGTTTTATTCCGAACCGTCTTATCTAAGCCTGGCGCCGGTGGCACGAATTTTGGACTTTTTTTCCAAAGACTCTTTTCGTAATTGACAGAATTTACGCAGGAGATAAGGAGGACTTCGGGTTGGTAATATGGACCTTGGAATGTGTGGTCAGACCCTATAGTGGATGCAATAGGTATTTAGGTACTATAATTTGCGTTTAGCAGGAGTAGATGTAGAAGGATTTTGCAACACGTTTTGAATTTCAAACTAGGTATAGAAATGTCTTGCCTGTGATTTTGTATTGCCGTTGTTGGGGAGTTTGTTGCGCCACTTCTTCTTCCCAGCTAAAGCACTAGGAAGTGGTGCAGGGGGTGCGTTTTGGGGGACTGTCTTATGAAATGTTGACGTTCAAAAGTGCTGATTCTCAGCCTAATTTGAATAAATGACTTTTGATTTTTCAGCTCATCATCATCTGCCTTTTCCTAACTATGTTGGGGTCGGCTTCCAGTCTAACCGGATGCAGCTAAATACCAGTATTTTACATGGAGCGACTGCCTATCTGACCTCAACAACCCAGATATTTGGTTTTCCAGCTGTAGGTAAAAAGTTGAGGATGAATTTAATTATATTTAATACCTAGGGATTGTTTGTTGTATCAGTACAGTAAAGAAAATTTGGAAAATCCAAAAGTGCACGACTCATAATGCTCATTTGATCGTATATAAACCATAGATATAAATATTATAATAGTTAGTTTTTTATTAGGTAATTATAATTAAATTATGTACCTACTTTGAATAAAAGAGCCATTTTCAATAGGGTTCCTCCTATAGGCGAAAATAATCTATTTTTTCGCAAGCTACAATGTTTTTAGGTTTCACACTCTTGATTGAAGTGTTTTTTTTTTTAATTTTCATGTTTTTTTCGTTTCTACTGCATTAAATCAATTTTTGAAAAGTACAGAATTAATCTCCATTACATTATCTATACAATGGTATATAAATTAAGTAGGTCTGTGATAGGTACTAGCAATAACAATAGAAACAGTTGCAGAATGGAGGCAACATTTTTTTTTCAATTGTAAAGCATTCTCTAATGCTTCGCATTATGAGTCGTGCAGACCTACTACTACGGATAGTCTAAACAATCCATCTGATGTGCCAAGTATAAATACTAAATCATCTGTTGCAAGCATTAGTATAATTCATTTCTTTTAATTGTCTTTTACTACTGACCCAGATGATAAACTACTGGTCGGTATTCAGTTTGTTATTCAAGATAGAGATTGTTTTATAATGTATTTTTGTATTTATAGAATAGACTTGATAGATGGAAGAAGAAGATGAGTCGTAACTTCATAAGCCGGTCGATGAAATTAGATAGAAATGAATTAAAGTTGGTTAAAGTTTTTAATTAAGCCATTGACTGGAAAAAAATATTTTCTATTGGTTCTCAAGAGTGACTACCGCGTAGCCATGATAACGAAAACGATGATTATATTGGATATTCAGGTAGTAGGTATAATAAAGCTGAGAAGGTTTTTGTTTGTCTGTTTGAACGCGCTGATCCCTGGAACTTCCAATCGGATTTGACAAAATCTTTTCAGGCTATAGGCTATTCAGCATCATGTTACGACTCTTAGTAGCCGAGCGGGGCATGTGAAACCGCGGGGCACATCTAGTTAAAACATAAAGCTGGACTATTTATGAGTTGACATGTTAATTATTATGTCAAGAAAATGAGAACATAATGCCTTGAACAATTTAATAACGAAGCAAAGTACAAATTATAATCTCTTACCATAAATAACCCATACAGGTATACAATGATAAACAGAATTTGACCACAACCACCGCAAAATTTCAAAATATTTTCGAAAACTAATCTAAATGTCAATCTCAATTTGATGACACCCGCCCGTTTGACAGCTGTCATATTAAGTTGACAACTGTGTTGCCGCCTTTTTTTTTTTGAGGTTAAGGTTCCGTATAATTTTGATGGTAGAATTTTTTGTACATTTACTGAGATGTCTTTAAGAATTGGTTGGTAAAGTTAATTATGATTAATGCTTTCAGAGGTTTCCTTGTTTACCTATTAGCTTCCGAAGATATGACTTTTGTGCGTGTTTTTCCTAGATATGGACATGTCTTTACTTCTTTAGTCTTTCCAAATACGTTAGGTACAGACGCCAGCGCATGAAGCTATCCGAAACTGTCAAATTTTCCCAATCAACTTTGAACCTTATGCTTTAGCGATAAAGTTGAAAATTTATTACCTACAGAAATTTGACAGATGTAGTAGCTTGATGTGCTGGCGTCTGTACCTGAGGGCCTAAACAAGTGACAATCGCTTTCAAAGCGTTTCGTATTTCTACAACGACTTCCAACAAGATTGACATAAGCTCTTCGGTAGCTTGTCAGTCTCATACATTTTTAACTTTACCATCATCGTTATCGATAGAAAGCCACTTTGTCTAGGCCCTCTGGAGGTTATAACTTCGATTTACGATACCTTAATCAAATAATTCAATCTTTACTTAATATTATGAAGAGGTTACATTTTTTGAGTTTGTATGTTTGAGGTAGACGCTAATATTATTTTAAATAAATATTTATTCCTAAATTTTTCGTAATTGCATCTATCACTGTTTATCTCTGCACCACAAGGGTTGACTGGTCGAAACCGCCCCTGTACATATTTGTGCTTGAAGTATTAAATAAATAAATACTTAGGCTTGAATAAAATCATAACTCCGCCAAGAAACGCTTAACACCATGACACTGTATGGTCCTACAAATAACTAGTATTTCTTCGGAGTAACAGCTATCCTTGATGACACCAGACTAGTCCAGTTTATGTCTAGATAAAGTACTTGCGTCTAGAGTTTGTAGCTAATTTTATGAGTTCAAAACACGTCTTTATACCCTGATTAAACCAGTTTCAAGGATTATGGTGCTAGCGTTTAGAGGTTATCGTTACCTGTGGTGGTACCCACAGCAAATGTTAAGTGTACGAAACTTTATTTGAAATATTTAGTTCTGTAGTAAGTATCTTTATTGTTCTTTGTAGGTTATAAATGCGAGGATATAGTAAAAAAACATACAGGGCGTGTCGTAAATAGTGGTCCACCGTTAAGGAGTCGATATACCAGATAATTTAGTACAACATATTACAATTTTAACCTAACCAAGGGTTCCGAATATATATTTTTTTGTTTTTTATTTACGAAATTTCAACCTTTTGTTACAAATTTGGTTGTAGTTTCAACAAAAAACATTATTTTTTCATTTTGATTTCAGTTAATTACTGTTGAATACTAGAGCTATCGTGTAAAATTATAGTTTTTTTATGTAAATTTAGAGCTTTTGAAGAAAAAGTTATCTCTTCTCTATTTTAACCCAAATTTTTAGCATAAACGAAATGTGAGTGTACTATACACTCACATTTCGTCACTTATGTTTAAGTATTAAATCCCCTGTAATAGGGCGCGAGCCTATTGCCATCAACCGGGTACATATCCACTGCACTGAGAAATTCCAGATGGAAAAACCCAATATCATTGGACTCGATACCCCCGGGTATCGAGTCCAGGACCTTACGATAAAGTTTAAGATTAGATCTAGTTATAAGTCGCAATGTCATTTGACATTGATCCCTAAAAATATAAACGACTGGAACTTCTAAAAGAAATCAATCTACGTAGCCTTTTTCCAACTACATATGTTGGGGTCGGCTTCCAGTCTAACCGGATGCAGCTGAATACCAGTATTTTACATGGAGCGACTGCCTATCTGATCTCCATAACCCAGTTACTGGGTAATACGACACCCCTTTGTAGGACTGGTTGTCAGACATTCAGCCTTTCCGCCGTTGTCAGAAATTCATAAAAGTAAAATATGTAAGTATAATTAAGTACTTTAGAAAATCCAATCAAAAAGAATTTCACTCACAACTTCAACTTGCGGAATTCTAACCCAAAAACTCTCACTTGGTCAGTTTTTTTCCTTTTTTTTTTAATTGTCAAGGTGACAAAGGGTTTTTTTTTCTACATTCCTGGCGTTTGGTTGGATGACGTATCGGCAAAATATTTGCTGTTATCTTTGGTAACGGGTAAGTACTGTTGGCGCCTTTTGGCAATGTCGTGATGTTTGTGTTAAAATGTTTCTGCTGTGATTGTTATGAGGCTACATTTTTTTTGTAAGGTTTGTGCCCGGTTGATGGTAATAGGCTCGCCCCCTATTACATGGGACTTAAACATAACTGGCGAAATGAGGGTGTATTATAGGTATCATACACATCTGCTCACACCCTTCGCGGAGTACAAGCGTGATGGGGTATATTCTCTATCTAAAGTAAAATTTATTGATTTTGATTGTAAGAGATGTCAATAGTTAATTAATATAATTATATATGTATATTATGTATTGCATTTTTCAGGTTTTTTAGTTAGCTCAAAAACAACGAAAGTATTTTAGTTTTCTGTTAAAAAAAATACATTTTATTTACTTACACAAATAACAAAAAATATATTTTCCGCAATTTTTTTAAATAAAAAGAAATACATTTTTTTAATATTGCAGGTCAATGGGTCGTCTTAGGGCATTAATGGTTATTTTTTCTTTTGGTTTTTATTAAACACCAAACGAAACCGTTTTTACTATTTGCTCAAAAACTTACCTCCACGAAATTTTGCAAAACAAACATTGGGAGGGTTTGTAAACGTATAACAAAACTGACTTATCTGAGACAGAGATAAAATAATATAGGGAACTTTACACTTGCACGCAGAGATTTCTGTATTTCAAAGTCATTTCATTACCAACCTTAACGGATTAGCAATACAATTCAAATTCAATAATACCCACATTAACACAATAGTCAAAACTAATGCTATTGTCACCAGTAATTCGACACTATTTTACTACAACACTTCTTTTGAAATCCTAATCTGAACTTTAAACCTTCGGGATAAAACTCAAATTGTAACCACAAAAAAGTAAAAAAAAGTTCAAGGCGCCACGGTTTTGTCGCCAACGTAATGTCGCGACGATGATATCCGGTGAGGAGTAAAAAAAAAACAAAAACGAAAAACACTTTTTTCTTTTTTTTTTCTTTCCACATTCGGTAGGGCACTGACCAAGGCTCTAAATAAAATATACCCGTACGGGACCCTTAATGATTTATCGTGGACTGCCGTAAATGTTTTTTTTTTTATTTTTTTATTCGGAAGTTCCGATTTTTGGGCGTTTTGTTGGCGCCTACGTCTAGCATAGGTTGCACGTGCTAAGTGGGAAGAATTTATTTTTTAATGATTTTGAACGTCTGTCTTTTTTTTTTGTGGAACCCTAATTTGCAGTAGAGTTCATCATTTTGGGCATTCTGCTCTTATTTCACATCCAAATACAAGGTGGCATGACATCGACGTGCAAACTGAAACCATGAATTCAGCACAAATGATTCTAAAATAGACCCTAATTCTAAATTTTGCTTACATTATCAAAAAAAAAACAGCTGTTTCATAGAAAAGTGCAATACCTACTTATCTACGAGATGAAAATGTATGGAACAGCCAATTAAAAAAAAAATACGGACGATAAGTTTCATCGCAGGGGCATAGAAAAATTTTGCATTTACTCTGGCAGGGGGTCCAATCATGTACTGAATCCATGTTAACAGAGCGTACGTCGATGTTCCCGTCACCCTGTATATGAACACTTTATTCTAGAGTAGAGCGATGTTATATTCAGGTATGAATGTCGATTGAAAAAATCTGACAGATTTCAGCCTGTCTATCCTGTAAAAATCTCAGCTTGATAACGAAGTGAGCTGTAATTGTACCTGACGATATGACAGCTCTCTTCAAACTCACTTCACCTACAGTGCTGTCGACAAAATAATGTGTGCTTGACACCTGTCAGTTTTTTTTTTTTTTTTTTGAAATTGGTTTGCTCTTGACTCTAGTCTAGGTCAGAGCCCAGAGGTGACAGAGACAAAGTCGACGATGGAGTGAGCTTACATTAGCTTAGCTTCATACAAACGAATACGTGTTTTGCGAATGAAACTTACTTATTATTAACTTACTTATTATAATGATCTTAGCTAGTAGAATTATCGCACTGACAGCTGTCGGAACGCATCCTCGCGACGGCCGGACTGTAAGTTTCAACCGTGAGGTTTTTACAGAATACATCGGTAGGTCTACCTAAATCGAGTTCTAATTGGTAATACCTAAGAAAGAAGTTAAAAGAAGTAAGGTCAAATGTATGAAATGAAATTATTCTGTATAGGATATCGGAATTACTTTTACACGTCATGTCGCTCATTTGGAGGAACATTGACGTAAATGTATTTTTTCCTCACTTGCATTTAGAAAGCGTATTTACGTTAGGAGAAACAATGACGTAAAAAAAGTAAAGTAGCAGTTACGTCGATGTTTCTCCAAATGAGAACGATATTATAAAAAATAAAATACGCTAGATGAGGTCGGCGTTTCCTATCTGACTACTCTGCGAAGAAAGGCCGAAACAAACTCGGAGGTCACAGTCTCTTTTAAAGTCCAGACACAATCTTGGTCAGATCATGTGAAGACCATGTAGACTGATGTCTGAAATGATCTTTTGAGGAAAGTACCACACAGATTTGAGTGGAACTGTCCAGTCAGTGCAAGCATTTCTCATTAATCGTGTAGCTAAATTTAGATATGATCAACTCAGTTAAGAATCCAAATAAAACATAGCAGTATTTTTCTTGCTTTTAAACAAGCTCTCTATAACGACCAAATTCCCTTAAAAAAACATTGATATTGAAATCAAATCTATTTGCTAATAATGTGAACTTTACCTATCACAACCAAGTACCCACGTCCTCGGAAAGCGTGAAGGAATTTGTTTTAAACAAATAAAGAAATAAAAATATCATATTAATGCCTTTATTTGCGAGCGACGTCGGGTGGTGTCATTGTCAATATTATAAGCTTTCACGTTTGTTTTTGTAACCTTATTAATTAGTGATTAGGTGTTTGATTAAGGCTAATAAGGCTTGTTACTAGGTTTGATAAATGTGTTCACGTCCCAGGCTTGATTAAAGCCCATTAACCAGTAGAAGTAGAATTTGTTAGGGGAGCTGTCAAATTGAAACGTCATCTAAATTAGTTAATAGAACCTTAACCTTTTCACTACTTAAATAACTAGAAGGAGAAGAAGAAAGAGAGAGGAGGAGGGGACATTAGGGGGGGAGGGGAGTCTTTGCAGTTAATAAAACATAGTCATAGGGTTGGGGACTGCCGTCAGAAGTGAAAACATAAATCTACGGATATACAGTCATCACAATGACGATGACGCGAACCCATAACATTTTCCCCTACTTACCAAAAATTGTTAAACGCGTCTAAAGAAGTTTTCAATGCAAAAGGACCATATAAAAATTACCTGGATAACATATAAATGGACAAGTGCAGCTCATGAATAAGAATAGTACGTTTAATATTTATTTACCTACTTACATACAATTTTGAGTAAACAATTACGAACGAAGGCAGAATGCTTTTCGCGCAATTTTTATTTTTTTTAAATATGGCTCGCGCTCTGTTACTTTTTCATACAATATTCGTGATTTATATATTTCGTGATTGGAACTTTTACTAACAATATCACCATTCTAAATTCCAATCACTTTTAGTCCCTAGGGATTAAAGAGCTATGTTAGTCCCTGTTTACGAAAAATACACTAGCTCTTTTTGAATAGAGGTAATAAAAAAATATTTTACTTACAAGCCGGTCGTCGAGAGAATGCATTACTGACACCAGTCAGTGCGACAATTCTAGTAGCTAATAAAGATCAAATTCGCAAAACGCTTACTTATTCGTTTGTATGAAACCTACAGGTGTGAAGAACGCATTCTCTCGTCGGTCACACTGTAGTAAGTATGTATTTCGTTGCTTTCAAGACTTTTTGGCTCTAATTGAAACTTAGTCCTCCAAGTCACGTATGATACCTTGGTTTTATGGGTATATAAGTATGTTAAGTACATATGATGATAATAAATCCATCGTAAATGTAAATCGGGTCAGATTTTGGTATATTTTTTGTGCGTCTGTGTCCATTGTCATAAACCCTTTACAGTAGCTCGGGGGCTGTCAAAACTTTTTTCTTTTATGGTTCGGTCGGTGGCACACTGAGTAGTTAGTAGTTTGTTGTTAGACTAATATTATTGTTTCATTTTAGTAGCCATTGTAGAATTACTGTAGATACAGAAGTAGGCATTATTGCCTCCTACTACATTAAGAAGTTGACGTTGTCTTTGATTAAAATTATAGTGTGTAAAAATCAAACTGAAATTCAAAGCATTTATTTCAATTAAACCATTTGCAGGCAATTTTGAATTGTCAAGGAGTCGGTCAGTCAGAAATATGAAGCTAGTTGCTCATTCCAAATTGTAGTACGTACCTGTGGAGAACGGGAAGAAATTATAAATTGATGATGATCCCTTGGTAAGTAGTTTAAGGGCGGACTTAAAACTAAATATGGCCAGAAATAAACTGATTAGGCTAGGTTGTAAAACTTTCTTGTAAAATTAGTATTGTTTATTACTAAGTAAATCTAAACGATGATTAAAGTGAAGTAACGTTCAAACGTCAAAAATGTATGGTTAAACAGCCGCTAATCACTACTTAACTTTAAGCAAAGTTTTGAATAAAGGGGAAAACGTTCTGGGAAAGAGAAAGTTATGACAGTAATCTTTTGGCTGAAAGTCTTCTCGAAGAAAGTGTAAACCACTATATCATACTTACTTAACATTAGGTTAGTTGGTGACAAAGAGTGCTAATGCGATAAATTAAAAACTATTATTATAAAACCAAATCACTTTAAGTGACAATCATCACACACAATCATGCATACCATTTATTCCACTACAATTTGTCACCGTACTCAGTGTGTCTCCTTCCCTACTAAATACCCTAGTCAGCTCATAATCCGACGTCTGACGTTATTAAAAACTTTTTGTTTTGATGACGTCAGTAACAAGTGCAGTAGACTGGCTCAGGCGCGCTCAGAGGCGCCTCTTGTCATACTAAATCAGATTTAAACATAAGGAGGATAGTTGAAACGGTGGTTACCGAATACATCAGACGGGCAATTCTCATAATTTTAAGAACGTTCACAGTCTGATCTCATTCTCAATCTGTCAAAAATACCTCTAAATTCCCCACATTTTTGACATTTGTTTGTCGCCGAGATGAGACTGCGACTAGATTTTGAACGATTTAAATTACGAGAATTGGACTCAAGGAGGATAGTTGAAACTGTGGTAACTGAATACCGAATAGAAACCGAGGTGTGAATCGGGATGAAACTTTTAAATGGATTTTAACGTTGATGTAATATAGTTTGTTGCCAACAAGGACACTTAATCATTACTTATAATATACCTTTTATTTTGGCAAAAAACGATATTATTTCAATGTTAAAATCCATTTTAAAGTTTCGTCCCGATACACCCCTGCATTCCTATTCACCACGTTTTACTGTACCTTCCCTAGATTATTGTTCAATTTTCTGACTTGTGATAGACCTACTGAGCTTGTTAAAGGGGAAAACAAATGACCTTGTAAGGTCGAGATTTTGGGATGGAAATGATAAAAGTTTTTATAAGAAGCCTCCGGTAAGTTTAGATTGGAGACAATAACATTCTTGAAAAGCACTTAGCATTTGAAGAATGGAATTGCCCTCAATCTATGCTAAGCTATGAAAACGTATAACACACTGGCAAATAAGAGATAATTTAACTTTACCGAAAAGGATGATTTTTCGAGCGAGTTTTGCAAGTTAGAGTGCCTTTACTTAATAGAAACTTATTGGACAAATAAACTATGAAGATAAATAAATGCCTAAATAAACAACAAAAGTAAATATATTTATTGGATCTCCAACAGAGGCTACACAATTACATGCAAGAATACATAGAACAGGGACAAATAAAACTTAGACTTATGCTTTTTTTCCAAGGAGCTGGACAGAAACCACAGACCATCATGCATGGGAACAGCTAACTCATATAGACCGCTACTTCTAAATGTCATGCAAGCCACAATACATCTTACGAAGATTCATCCCAAAAGAATTTCAGATAAGAATTAATCTCAAATCATTTGGTACTAATAAAGGCACGATTTTTACTTTTTTTCAAATTCAAGATGGCGTCGCGATATGTGAATATAGACGTCAGGCGAACACACTGATATTATCTGTGGTCTTAATTTTGTGGCCATGAAATGAGCGGGCATCTTGGTGGAGATTTGGAAGCGTGGAACTTATAAAAAGAAAAGTGTGAAAGTAAATGTAGGAACGTTCAAAAGTTGTTTTAAAATAGACATTATGAAATGCGTCACATATGTTTCTAGGAGTCTGACTATAATTACTGTTGGTCCTCTTTCTCCTATAATCCATATTTTGTATACATTTATGTACAATAATTATGTTAAAGTTAAATGATACTGTAGGTATCAACAATTAATATTTTAAAGTTAAATTATCCTGTAGGTATTTATCCCCTACTAGAAACGTAGACACAACATCGCGATTTATCTAGCTTAGACTTTACGTTTTGTGTAAGTACTAGCAAAATATTTTTCGGCTTTTTACAAAACGTAGTAAGTTAACTCTAATATTGGCCTATTGTTAACTAAAACCGTTGATTCACCTGTGCATAGCACATACAATATTACAAAAATCCTTCCCTGTCACTTCACAACTTCATCATCACCATTTCAGTCCGGAACCACCCACTGCTGCTTATAGACCTAGCCTTTCTTCTACCATTCTTTCCGGTTCCGTACGTGCCGCATCCAGGTGTTTCCCGCAACTTTGATGATATCGTCAACCCAACGCACTTTTAGGCGGCCCTGGTTTCTTTGGCCTAATCTTCATAACTAACAGCCTACATAATCGCTACCGCTTATACCTTCCACCTACCCGCTACTCTCATAGCCCCAAACAAAACAGTAGCGGTCTCACACAGCACTACTTACAGCTTACACACTGTAATGACATTTCAATTGGTTCCCACGATGAGACTAATTTAATTACACGGCTTCTCTTGCTCCTGTGAGTGAGTAGTCAATCAGAGAATGATTGACAGTTACATCTGAGTTACACTTGTTCATAATTAGATGTGATTTGAGATTTGCATGTGATTGCATAGGTCAACGGGTTGGTGTAGTGGTTGCTAGTGGGACTACTATTTGTGTTGTTCTGGTTCGATCCTCGGGTCGGGAAAAGTACCTATGCTTGGGTTTGCTTCCGTTATGAAATACTAGCTGTCGTAATTTCGTTGGCGTGTATTTTGTATTTCATAATTTTTTATATAAATATACGGGAAAAGTAGTCTGTCCTTCTGTAGGTCCCAGGCTACTTATTTGTCATCAATTTCATATCGATCGGCGGACAGTGGCTTACGCTTGAAAAGGTAACAGACAGACATACAGAGTTACTTTCGCATTTATAATAATAATTATTATTACCTATGAATATGGATTAGCATGGATTTAGTAAGAACTGTGCGCAGGCACAGTTAAGGTTCGGGACTTTTCACACATTATTGTCTCAAGTTACATTAAATGCAACTTCCCTAGAAGAGCTAGACACCTAAAAAAATATATAAGTATTAATGTAATTCCGAGCAAGACCCGGTATTGCAAAGAATAGATATACGTAAGTATTTATTAAACATTTTATGAACGTCAGGAATGCTGCATGCAAAACTTCGCTACTATGAAATTTTCTTTTATTATATTTTGTTATTGTTTTATTGCATGTGTTTTTTCTTATTGCAGGTAAATTTTAAGGAATGTTATAAAAGTGTAATATGTTATAGGTAGTTTGGGAATAAATGGCTTACTTATTATGGATTTAGTATCAACCTGGAGTCTGTATTCGGGGCTTCCAAATGGCAGTAGGCTTGAATCCAATTAGGTATACCGGAAATGGGAGCATGTACTTTACGCCTCTGCTTATTCCGTCGAGGAATACAGGCGCATTGATAAGCTATGTTTATGTCTTTATCATTAGTTGATCATCTGTTTAGGCTTCTAACTATCATACGAACGGAATAGATAAAAGAGGTCAGTATCATAGACACTTTCTTAGTTATCGACACCGACAAATTAACAAAAGATTCATTCAAGCTCAATTCCTAATACCACCTATAAACAACTTTCGTTCTCTCCCGCAAAACACTTATAACTTCAACAAGCACTACCATCTTTCTCCCCCGATACCAATATCAATACTCATCCATTAGATTTTTGTAAAGGACGCGTTTTTTACCGCGTTCGGTAAACAGTGTTACTGCGGCGGTCTTTGGCGGTAAAACGCGGTAAAAAGCGGTAAAAAAAGCTTATACGAAGGAAATAAATATTGGGTGCTTGAGTCACGGTTGCTGGGTAGGTAAGCAGAAATGCTGGTTTCGGGATTTATGAAGTGGTGTTTTTGAAGTTTGGTGTATGAAAATTTTGGATTGTAAGGGAAAATTTGGTTGAATGACAGTTTTAAGCTACCTCACTGTATATTTTTAATAATAAATAATAGTACCACTCTATCCCCATACAATGAAAAAATCCCATTCGAAATAGTAATTAGCTCTACCTGTAGCACTATCTCCACAGAACATAAGTATATAACGAAGGATTTTATAATTATGTTTTGTGACTATCCTACTGCAAAGCAAAGACTTCTTTTCCTAGAATAAATCACGCTTGCTCACGGTTTGTTAGTGAATTCAAACTGATTTTCCTTCTTAGATGTATATACTTACTGAGAGGGGCGTGTGGCTAGGTAATAACAGCCGCACGGGACTAAGCCACCTTGCCGCGGTTGGTCCGTCGATCGGTGACCATCTTCACATACCAAGACCCTCCGTGCCTCGGAAAGCACGTGAAGCCGTTGGTCCCGGCTGTCATTCGTGGATCTTTGACAGTCGTTACGGGTCGTCCGTCGGTAACCCGAAAGTCTGACAACCAGTCTTACCAAGGTGTATCGTATTACCCAGTAGTTGGGTTGTGGAGGTCAGATAGGCAGTCGCTCCATGTAAAATACTGGTATTCAGCTGCATCCGGTTAGACTGGAAGCCGACCCTAACATAGTTGGGAAAAGGCTAGGCAAATGATGTATATCCTTACTGTAAGTGAAGGTCTTTTTAAATCCATTATGTCGTAGTCCTATCAAAACAAAAAGACCATGAAGTAAATGCAAAAGTAGCTACCAATAGTTATGCATCTTCAGCACTGTCATGACCATTAAAAACCTTATCTTGAACTCCGAAGCGCACCTCTAACCGGAGCTCAAACACCTCGGTCCCAACCCTACGTCCACCTAGTTGCAACTTCAAAAAATAAACAATATTACACTGGCAACAATCTGTAAAATTAACATCGCAGCGAAACCTAACCAAAGGGAATAAAAACATTGAAATCCCGACTCTAATGACTGGATAAACAATTTATCTTTACCTCAAAACTGCTTTAGTGACCAGAATCCTTTCACATATCTTCCTCAACATAAAGATTCTGGGTGTATAATTTGAGTATGTTGCATGGTAAAATGACCCGTATGAAACATCCTGTTGATTCAACAAGTATTTGTAAAGGACGGAGGTTAAAATTAGCAAGTCCTACCGCGGTGAAATTTAAAGACTTCTTCTACTAATATGTTAGTCAAATATCTGGACCTAATATGGTTTGGCAAAAGGACCATTGTCGTGGTACGGGTGGTTAATGTGAGCAGTTAACGGGTTAGGACTATTAGGAGGTTTGTGGCGCCTTCATGCCGGCTTGACATTAGTTGTGGTTAAAAAATCTTTACTTACTCAAAAGAAATTTAAGTACTATAAATTTCACTTAATGAGACATATATCCGAAGCGGTGTCGATTACGGTAACAGTGGCGCGAGTTCAATAGTTTTTTCCCATCTCAAAAATGCCCAACGCGCCTAAAGAAGTTTTCACTTCAATAATAAAATTAACGTACATAACAAGACATTGAAGGTAACAGCAAAAGATTCAAGAAGATAGAGAAATGAAATTTTTAAATGTATAAACAGTAAGAGAGCTCCTCCTGAAGATATCGTCCGAGGAAGTAACTGCTTTTTTTTTCTTAGCCTATGCTGTCCCACTGCTGGGCAAAGGTCTCCTCCAAATCCTTCCAGGAACTCTTTTCCCGCGCCACCTCGAACCAGCCCTCGCAGTACACGTCACACCTTATCTTATTTGTGCTGCTACCAAGCACTGTTCATGATTGAAGAGATATATACGTTCTGGTAAAATTGCTAGTAAATAATGCCTCTTATTTCCTTAAATTTTTGACAAGTCTTTGACATTGATTGTCGCTGTGAGATGAGATTGCGACTAGATTTTTAACGTTTAATTATGGGATGGCCTTCAGGTGTGTCTAGGTATCTACAAGCGGCAGGTTCCATTATAGCAGTCCGATAGATCGTCATTCGTAGCTAATGTGCCGAAACGTGGTTTTATTTAGGACTTTGTCACTAATTGAAACCACGTGTAAGACAGAATATGTTTTCCGTATAATTGATGTCGGTTGTGACTTTCCGTAAGGCCAAATTAATCTGCCCATCCTTTTCTCAACTGTGTTGGGGTCGGCTTCCGGTCTAACCGGATGCAGCATAATACACAAACTAGTTACTGGGTAACACGATATCCCTTGGTAAGACTGGTTGTCAGATTTTCGGGTTACTGACGACCGGTAACGACTGCCAGAGTCCACGAATAACAGCTGGGACGAACGGCTTAAAAAGTGCTTTCCAAGGCACGGAGGGGTCTTGGTATGTAAAGATGGTCACCCATCCACGGTTATTTGAAGTTAATTTCGATAGTGATTTTTCAAACAATTATCTTCCGATTTCCTGATTAGTTACGGAAAAGCTCATTGTTCTCCAAAGCCTCGTCTAATATACCTTCCCGAATAACTCAGAAGTCAGGCACCTCCACCATTATTTTAGTACAATATCCCTCCATCCTGCCGCCCTGGCCCGCTCCTTACACCCGTGTCGTGAAGATATCGCGCTGCGTGTTCGCGGCCTCTTTGACTTGCCGCCGCTTTGCTGAGCCGCCTCCGATTCTGTTATTGGGTGTAGGGCTGGCATGTTGCTGGCATGTTTATTGTGGTTTTGGATTTGTTTGTTGATTTTAAAGGTAATGTATTGTTATAAAGTTTATATCGTATATTTACTTTGTTGGAAAAACGGTTGAGTTCTTCTATTGCATTGCTGACGCTATTCAATCTTTATTTTATCAAAGAAGCACCCATGATTTTTTATTAAAACAGTAAAGTACTTCAATAAGAACTATCTGTTCCCAATTTCTCTCGCCGAGGGTAAGTCCGTGTGTCCAATTCCAGAAGTGGAAACCTTAAGGGCTGAATATGTACCTATAACTACTAATTGTCCCACTGCCTCCATCATATAATTTCCGCTTCTCTTTCTATGTTGATCAACTTATCAAGCTTATCTTTATTTCTTTTATTCATCTTTCTCTTATGAGCTCTGTTTCTCTTCGTGCATCATCATTCAGCTATGATTTTTTAGAGTGAATTCTTTGAGCTCTTGACATCGCGACCTTCTATTCCTTCTTTATCTATGTTCTTATTTATTAAAACTTCTTTAGGCGCGTTGGGCGTTTTTTGAGATGGGAAAAAACCATTGAATTCGCGCCACTGTTACCGTAAGCAACACCGCTTTGGATGTGTTCGGCTGTTCTCGGGATGTACTCGGTTTTAATGTATATCCGATATATCAGTGAGTGATGGCAAAGTATTATGTTTGTGTTTTGTTTTCACTTCTGTCGGGTACTCCCGGAGTGCCACTGTTTTATTTTTTTCGTCCTTTATTTATATCTTATCAGGTTTGAGGTGGCGCGGGAAAGGAGTTCCTGGAAGGACTTGGGGGAGGCCTTTGCCCAGCAGTGGGACATTATAGGCTAACCAAAAAAAATTATATCTTCAAAATATCAACAACAATAATAAAAATTAAATATAATTTCTGCCCCGTGCCACCCCTACCGCACGCGACGCCAACCATATTATTGACACTATAAATTCTAACGCACGCGTTTTTTAAACCAGCCTCCCACCCACACATGCACACAACAAGATCAGGTGTGATCACACACACATAGGCATGAAGAATCCAATCAAACGTATCGATATTGTACTCATTAGTGGCGGCTGCGCAAAACAGATTTCAACTTCAATTGTTTTTGAAAATGATTTTGTTTGTTTTTCATTTGTTTTCTGAATGTTATTTCAAAATGGTGGAATTTACTGATAGTGTTTTAGGTGAAGACTTTTTAAACTGTCTGTTGTAAGTATTTAAATAAAAAAGCCACGCTTATTTGACAGGACTAGTAACTTAACCGAATAAAATCAGGGAAAAAATAGTACAAATTAAAATAATATATTAAGATCGTTCCAGAATTATTTTAAATAGAGAATGTATCACGTAATACAACTTTTTAATAATTTAAATAAACGTGACACTTTTTTTCTGGATCCATATACAATTATTTATCGATAAAGTATCGACAAGACACACACACACCTAAATGACCTCTGTAAAATGACGTAATGACATCCGGATGTGATCAATGGTGATCAAATCGTTGATTTATTTGTAGATGTTTGATTAGTAGTAGTAAAGCTACCTATAAAAGAGTTGATCCGGGAGAGTGAGTAGCCAGTCTTGCTTATTTCAACCGCTAAGCAACACTGCTGTGTTTTGCGATTTAAACGGTGTGGCGGCATCTACATCACCACATGCGAACTACACATCACACTGACGTCACGCAAAATCCTGCATCGCGCAGGCAGAGTTTGCCGCGCAACTAGCATACATAGCGTATAGCTACAACATCCCGACGTCAATCGTCCGCCAGTAGCCCACCAGACACAACACCCGTCTGGTCTTTTTTATAGAGCATGGGTGATCTTTACACCCTTTCCTCATAGCTCTATAACTGCATGTCATAACGCTCATACCAAAACACAGCCCACTCTTATAGATGCCGGTGTAACTATGGGCACATTACATAAGACACTGCAACTTTGTGTGGGTGAAGCGTATAAAATGTACCTACTCATAGGGTATATTCTGCTTCCATGTGGTCTCGTAACAATAAATTCTGTAACGAAAAGAGGCTCCCGTTCATAATCAAGGTTTTAATAAAGATGGGATCTCCGATATTGCAAGCTCAAAATTCAAACTCCAGTCAAGCTGGCTACAGAACATGGAAGAATATAGCAAACGACTCTTCAATGACAAATTGCGGAGTATAAACATACAAGAGGACTTGGCATATAATTTATTTTACGCCATTACAACACGCATAGAGAAAAAGTGTTCCTTTCTTGGCGATGTAATTGTACGTAACTTAATTCGTAATTAAAAACGAATTTGCTCAGAATTACCTATAATGTGTAGATTCTTATCTTAAAGCTATTTCCCATTGGTACTATAATGTGGGCAATGACATGGAGTAGAATATCCTACAGAGACCAAACTTACAATTCTCTGCTAAAATGTGGCTTAGCTTACATAATGTGCGACGTTGACAAAATTGTTAGACGGTTTGTTCCACTTTTCATACATATAGTATCATAGAAATGTAAATCTATGCATAGTATAGTAATCTACGGTTGACAAAAGGGATAACTATCATTTTCATTCATCATTTTGAGCTTTTAGAAATCCACTATTGAACGTAGGCCATTCAGATTGCATGCCACTGAGCTATGTTCATAATATGTTTTTTTTAGGACATATCGTTGCTAATCTAACTAAGTGACGTAACTGATTCGAAGCATATTTTACAGGGCAAGCTATTTGCAGTTGAGGGTTACATGTGATTGAGGGTAGCTTGCTCTATATAAATTCTACTGATATAAAATTGAGCACGTGTGTAGTTCTGATTAAGATCTTTATATTGGTATTTATACTATTGTTATCGTGTTAATATTGTTTTAATAATAAATATATTAACAGATACGTCACTTCGTGAGATCTTTGTTTTTATTTTGTTCGGAATAAATAAGCAGATTCGACTTGGAAAATGTATCAAATTACTATAGTTAGGTCGGCTTAGTCCAAAATGTCAGATACGTCAGTTAGTTAGATTAGCGACGAATTATGTGGGGAAGAGAACAAGAAAAAAAATGTTGATAGTTTTATACAGAATATTATGAACAGTGGACATCATAGACACCAACACCAGAAACTGAAGTACCAACGCACAGGTGTGTGATGTGAACTTTATTACACCCAAACACACCTTAGTCAAACCTTCAGAAAATGTAGGCGTGTTTTATTTATTTGATTTACACGGCTTAAGAAACCAATTACATAAATCAAAGTATATACAAATAAGTGCTAACATAAAACAAACTAATAACAACAATGAAATTCTATTATTTTCACAAAAATGTAGGCACATAACCATTAAATTGGTGAATTTACTATCGAACAGATCGCAGTCCGGGTTAGCCTCCACGAGCTTATTTAGTGCGGTCAATACGCGCGGTACGGGGTTTATAACCAGCTCAGTTGCTTTTGCGTGAGCCGTTTGAGCAACGCGATGACGTGTGGCCTCTGTCGCATTACTTACTCACGTGTGTGCTTACTGATGGTTAAGATAACGACTTACCACAGTAAAACGGATCGTTATACCTCCGCCAAAGCTTACAACGTACTGTTAATTACTAATTAAATTAATGGTTTCATTAAAAGTTTATGCCCTTTTAATTTATGGAAGGTATTTAGGTAAATGAAGTAGCTGGATGGTTTTTTTTTTTGTGAAGAGGTTGCTCAAGTTCAGGAATATTAAGTTATTGACGCACTAGCTTCTGCCCGCGACTTCGTCTGCGTGAAATTTCACCCTCCCCCCATTCACCCTCTTAGGGGTGGAATTTCGAAAAACCATTTCTTAGTGGATACTTACTCTTCACAAAGAACACACCATACAAATTTCATGTCTCTAGGACCAGCGGTTTAGGCTGTGCGTTGATATAGGTATCAGTCAATCAGGACTTTGATATAGGGTGACTGGTAATTAGTGACCGATACCTAAACACTTGATTGTACTCATGATAACAAACAACTTTTACTATGGGACCAAACCTGAAATCGCGAAAAACAAAATCTGCTGTTCAGTACATTTTGGCCAGTTAGGCGAACATAAACGACTAAACAGCAGATTTTTTTTCGCAATTTCAGGTTTGGTCCCATAGTAAAAGTTGTTTGTTATCACGTGTTTAAGTATCGGTCACTAATTACCAGTCACCCTATATAGATTCTGTAAAAATCTGATCATGAAAACAGGTGAAACCGTTGGTCCCGGCTGTCATTCGTGGATCTTTGACAGTCGTTACGGGTCGTCAGTAGCCCGAAAGTCGGATAACCAGTCTTACCAAGGGTATCGTATTACCCAGTAACTGGGTTGTGAAGGTCAGATAGGCAGTCTCTCCATGTAAAATACTGATATTCAGCTGCATCCGGTTAGACTGGAAGCCGACCTTAACATAGTTGGGAAAAGGCTATGCAGATGATGATGAGGAGGCGCTGATTGACAAAGTCACATCATAATACACCTAAAAATCAATAATATCCTTTTTCCCAATCAAACTACTCATCGTTAACAAACAAACTTCGTGTCTGACTGCCCAAGGTGCATAACCTCGGTACGAAAATAAAGGAGTCTGCGTGCTATCGGTCAGATCTGCGCCTTGCAGCGCATTGTGTGCCGCGCAACACCGTGACGGACCACGGTATGCGATATGTTGCAATTAACGACGTAAGTAGGTACATAGATAATTAATTAAGCATACATTATTGCAGTAGGTATATGGCCGGTGATATGAGCTCTTCGACTTTTTCGAGTTTTAGACAATGTTCGGTTTTGTAGAGTGTTGTCTCTGTCAGCATTTTGACAGTCTCTTTCGAATTAATTAATTAATGAATTGCACCGATCCCAGCGTGGTTAAACCAGACTCGATTAATCGAATGAACCCCAAGATTCGCACTAGCTCCTGTAGCCTCATGTTCATGGTGCTATAGCGACCATTGCATATCAAGGAATAGACGGGGGGTGCGGTAATGGTAGGGAGGACGTGCACGTAGGATAGGGAAAAAATTTAAGAGCCTACCGGATATGCATCCTAGAGTAAGCATCGGAGTGGAGAGATGGGTAATTATTATCGATGGATGGGCAATTTTTAACGACCTTGCCGCCAGGTTAGTTCAGGTCTAGCTTCATCGGTGTCTTTTGGCGGGGTTCTACTGCTTTCTCGGTTCTATAAACTTATTAATACCTGCCTATTATTTATTGTGCCACTACAGGGCTAAGGGCAAGCTTCTGCTCATACAGAGAAGGCACGAGCATTGATCACCAACTTGCTCGGGTTGCGATTTCATACTTAGACCTAAATTGCGCTCGCGATTTATTTGCCAAAAATGTAAAAATGAATGGAAAAATAACTTTAATTCCTACACAATAAAGTTCAGTTTACGCAACAACTTCAAACATTTTTATAACTTTTTCAATAGTGCTAGTCACTCTGAAATCAACTCAATAGTCATTGAAATAAAGTTGATATTTGTTTAACTTGAAATAGGGTGTGGATGTGCAGCACTGCGCACTTTTACTATATTTATTAACTATGGGGTTTATTTATAAACGTTGCTTAAAGTTAAGAGACGTAAAAATGTGTGGTTTAACAGTCGCTACTAAACGACCATTCTTAAACTTGGCATGTCCTTATTAATCCGAGCCGAGGTACTGCACCGAGGTAGGTACTCTAATAACTTAAAGAGGGCGAAGCTTATTTGTTATAAATAAAACTCCTATTTGGTTTCCATTAGATAATATTTAGTCTTTTCTCAATATTAATTAATTTATCACTTCCTATATTCTTTCATGTCAAACCTACTCTCTTTTATTTGACACACGCTTGAATGCCCGACTGGAACACGTCATCAAATTATTACCAGCCTGTCTCAAGAAGGAGGTCTCAGTCTCTACAGTACCAAGAGATAAGGTCATAGCAGGCTATGAAAGATGGCAGAGTTAGGTTGTGAAAGTGAAATTAATGGTGGAAGACTTTTACCCAGGAGTAGAACGGAATAAACAGGATTTTTTATCGGCTTTACGTAGAGAGTGGGTAAATTATTTTTATAAGTTAGAGGGAGAATTTGTCCAATCAATTCAGCTTTGATTATTTCTGTGTCCTCGGATTAATAAATTGATGAGGTTTTCGTACTAATTTACTTACGCTGTGGCCTTAATGCAATGTCAAATAGCAGTCCAAACTTCTTAATTTTTACTTCGACAATAACAATGTGATCTCTGGCAAATTCCTTAGCAACAGAAGCTCAGGTCAAAGCACTATCTGTTTATAAATTATCAATTTATTCATATTCTAGCGTCCACCTGTGTTTGCCTTCGCCCATAAAAAAAAAACCCACGCTAATAAAATTATGCAAATCACAAGACAACAGTCTTTAATCTAAGATCATGATAACTTAACACTTTGTCTTATCTGAACTCATAATAACATACACAATAGACTTATCTCTATTTTATTATCATTTATAATAAATATACGAGTAATAAAAATAACAGGTTTTAGGTGAACAAAAGCATAGGATTTAAATATACACTGATAGACATTCGAAACAAATGAAAGATCATACTCCGTATTCCCTAACAGTAGCAATGAGTTTCATTTTGACAGTTCAACAACATTCATTGCGTTATTTACGTTGTTATGCAGACAAATTTTTCGAACATATGAAGCAATGGATTAGCAATATCTTTCAAAATTATTCAGATTGTGATTGATAGTGTGTTATGCAATTATGGTGCTGATTCTTGAAGCTGACGCTGAAGGATGAATCCTAGTTTTAACTACGTACCTATGTATGATGAAAAACATACTTAGGTAGGTACCTAAGTATGTCGTCTAATAATTTGTAGGTTTGTGGTTTTGTGTGTGTACCTACACACATAATTATCTATCTACTTACATACCTAAACCTACAAATTTTTAGACGGAACACCTAGAGACAGAAATGAAAAAAAAGCTTGTAAAAACTACGTGCTTTAAAGATACTGAAATTCGATGGAAAAGATGACAAAATTAAAATAATACAAAACGCATTTAGATGTGAAAACCAACATACCTATATACTGGAGAAAATATCATTCTTTAAGTGTACCTACGCTTGCCGATACGCGGTCTCCACTCCAGGCCTCGTCTGCTCCACCGGCCATCGGTCCTTCGACAGACATGGTCAGCCGACTGCCACTTCAGTTTGCTGACTCTGCAAGCTATGTCGGTAACTCCGGTTCTTTTCCGTAAGCGTAGTGTAGGCTAAATAATAATAGCCGCACAGGTTGATCGATCAGATTAAGCTACGCTTGCCGCGATTGGTCTGTGGATTAGTGTGGATGGGTGACCATCTTGACATACGGAGACCCCTCCGTGCCTCGGAAAGCAGGTTAAGCCGTTGGTCCCGGCTGTCGTTCGTGGATCTTTGATAGTCGTTAAGGGTAGTCAGAAGCCCGAAAGTCTGACAACCAGTCTTACCAAGGGGTATCGTATTACCCAGTAATTGGGTTGTGGAGGTCAGATAGGCAGTCGCTCCATGTAAAATACTGGTATTCAGCTGCATCCGGTTAGACTGGAAGCCGACCACAACATAGTTGGGAAAAGGCTAGGCAGATGATGAGTGTAGGACACCCCCCAGCTAGATGGATGGACGACCTAAAGAAGGTGGCTGGGGTAGACTGGATGCGGAAGGCGGAGGACAGGGTGTTGTGGCGCAGTTTGGGAGATGCTTATGTCCAGCAGTGGACTGTGATAGGCTGAGTTGATTGAAGTGTACCTATAAATACAACATCTTAATTAAAAGATTAGAAATAAGTAGCACTATAAGTAAATAATAATAATGAAAATAAAAATTGTGAAAGTATGAACGGTACCTACTTACTTTAAAAAAAGAAAGTCAATCACAGATCAATCTTCGGATCAATTTAATTCAATTAATGAATTAATTGATTAACTGTAATCCAATTGTTATTACAATTGACGATGGCGGTTCCGTTTTGAATAATAAAATCCTTTCAGTCGTAAAACTTAACACTGTAAATGCATTCGAATAATAAAAAATAATATTGTTATTTTATTTTTATGCGAAAATTTGCATTATTTTTAAGACTTGAGATTTTAGACTGTTGCAGTATCTTTAATTGATTTTTTGGTAGATTTTTTTATGGAACCTTTTTTTTATATAGGTACTTATTAGGTACCCAACATTGCTGAGATTCGATAGCACTCGTAAAATTAAAATAATCATTATTAAGTCTTCCGCCTAGCCTTTTCCCAACTATGTTGGAGTAGGCTCCCAGTCTAACTGGGTGCAGCTGTAGTATTTTACATGGAGCGACTGCCTATCTGACATCCACACCCCAGTTACTGGGAAATACGAAACCCCTTGGTAAGACTGATTGTCAGACTTTCGGGCTTCTGACGACCCGTAACGACTGTCAAAGATCCACGAATGACAGCCGGGACCAACGGCTTAAAGTGCTTTCCGAGGCACGGAGGGGTCTTGGTATGTAAAGATGGTCACCCAACCACGGACCAACCGCGGCTAGCGTAGCTTAACCTGATCGATCGACCCGTGCGGCTCTTATTACTTAGGCATACCTAAGCCCCACAAAAAATGATATCTGACTAAGTTCCCTATCTGATTATCTTCCCTATGACCAAAGACAGCAAAATTAAAATTAAGACTTACGTACCATTTCCAAGAAATCACAAATCATTATAGCACACGCTATAGACACTCCCTTTGTCAACAGTGTATTTCTCGGGTAAAATAGTACGCAAAACGATTCAGCTTGAACATAGAAACTAGATATTAATATAAGTTTTAACATACAGAATTTGTGTGGTCTATTCCGAACCGTGCCGCTATGTTTAATTTAAACGACATACAACACACGCTTGTCAATTCCAACTTGACAACATACAATGTTGACTGCAATTTCTCCCGTGTAAGAGTGAGCGAGACGTCATGTAAGAAAGAGACGGATAGATTATCGCATTGCTTAGGCGAGGGGCGGCGCTTAAAGCCACGCCCACTTGTATCGATCGGTGCGAGGTATAATTTATTCATAATTTCTGTTATTATGTCCTCTTTCGAATAATATCGTTCGCCGCGGCGCGCAGAGGGTTAATCGGTATTGTAGTATGAAAAAAATAATGTAAGTACCTGGATGTAGTATGATTTGTGAGGTAGATAACAAGGGACTAATGGCCAATTAATTGCTGTGTAGACTTGCCTATGTATTTCCTGCTGCATGTAATAGGTTCTCGTCAATTTTATAGGTTAAATCAGACAGGAAAATCAGTGTCTAAATGGATATAGTAAGTTCTACGAATATGTTCACGATTTGAACAAATTAGATACCCATAGGCCACTGACCAAACGTTATAATGTATCATAGCTGACTCATGAACATATTTTATAGCCAAGAACCAAATTGCCTTCTAACAACCCATATGTACCAACCACCATAATTGCCTTTAAAACCGGCCTCCTAGATGACCTCTTCAAGACTAGGCTCTGGTTTAGGTTGGCACCGCACCTACGATGACTCTGGTATATTGCAGATTTCCATAGACGGTGGTGGCCACCTACCACCAGCAAGCATGGCATGACCACGTAGAAATGAAAGACATTAAATGAGAGATTGTGGAAAGATTTCTACGGCGCGATGTTTAAAATGAAGTTATAGAGGTAGGAGGAACAGGGTGTAAAGTTCACTCATACTCTATGTAAAGGGAGGATCCTCCGACCAGACGGGTGTTGTGTCTGGCGGGCAGCTGCCCGATGATTCACCTCGGGCCGTTACATATGTGCTAGTTGTGCGGTAAACTCTGCTTGCGAGATGCAGGATTTTGCGTGACGTCAGTATGACGCGTTGTTCGCATGTGGCGTTGTAGATACCGCTACAAAGTAAAGAAATGGCACTTTGTATAAAAATAAATTGGTGTATTCTTCGTAGAGTAAAGATAGAAGTGGTCATGCTACTAGTGCAGGTGATCGCATGCTTGTTAGTCATAAAATTAAAGCAAATAGATACAAAAGTTCTAAACCTCAACGAGTAACTCTTTAACTGTAAAGGCGCCGCTCCACAGCAGCCCATTGCTAAGCTACACAAGTGGACTTAGCTTCACTTTGTATGCGAATGTAGATGAGATCGTCCACTGCGACACATGGCTACACTACGGCTGACAAACAAATGATCTGTTATGGCCGATTCCTATAATATACGGACCGTTATTGGTTAAAATTAAGACTCTTGAATGAAGCAAAGACCTTATAGCTTTGCATATGGAAGTAGCTGTCACAGGTAAAATTAGCTTACGAATCTATTTATATGCCAGTTTGGCAATAAAAAATGCTGCCATTGGTAAGCAAAACGATTCGTTTTTGTTTAGGTATAGGAATCGAGAATTCGTACACAATCTACGGAGCATCTGTAGATGGTTTTTTGGAACTTTATCCGTGGGAGCAAATTTCCAATAATTTTGCCTCCTATACCTCACTAGCAAAATCAGCCTACAACCACAGAGAGGTGATACTCTCTGTGACAGGAAGTAGGCCATAATCCAAGACGAGGGCCCAGTGCGGCATGGTTGATGTCACATATCTTCAAATTTGGCTTTGAAAACGATGACGAAAAACATCGTAAGGAAATATGAAAAAAACATAGGGCATGCCGGTTTCTTCATGATGTTTTCCTTCATCGTTTTCAAACCGTATCTGTAGATGGTCTACTTTACTCAAAGACGAACGTATTTCAATTATTTTTTAAACACTACTAACCATCCCTTCAAATCTTCCACAGAAAAACTCCGGCTCTCGCTATGCGTGGGCTGTGGCGGCCAAATCCACGACCAGTACATCCTGAGGGTGGCTCCAGACCTGGAGTGGCACGCCGCCTGCCTCAAATGCCAGGAGTGCCGGCAGTTCCTCGACGAGTCCTGTACTTGCTTCGTGAGGGATGGGAAGACGTACTGCAAGAGAGATTATACTAGGTAAGGGAGAATAAGACTGCAAGAAAAGCTGAGAATTGGGTGTTAAGTATGATGAAATTCGGGAGAGGCCTATTAAAATTTAGGTGAAGTGAGCGTAAAGTCAGCTGTCAAAAGTGACACTTTTGATAATGAAGAAGTGAACTCACGTCACCTAAGTTTTCACGGTGAGTTTTTTACAGAATAGAATAGAGATAACTATAATCTGGGAGTCTTCTCCATACTCTCAAATGACACTCAAAATCAAAGCATTTATTTCGAGGCACTTGACTACATAAATTGTGAAGGGTTGGTCAGTCAGAAAGATGAAGATAGTTGCCCTTTACTGCAAGAGAGATTTGCTTGGTAAGAGAGAATAAGACTATATAAATGAGGAAAATGGAGAACCGGGTAAGGTACAGCCTGATTCAAACTGTATGGCGGTTCTGAAGTGGGCTACTCCCTGCGCACTACCCCACCCCTCACCCTCACTGATATGTGAATTTGTTCACCTTATGTTCCGAGCCACCATGTAGTTCAAATCGGGCTGTATGGCGAAATTTGGGAGCGGCTTAGAGGCTCCAGGTCCAGAAGTGGAGTAAGATAGGCTAAACGATACATTTCGTTGGTTATCTTAATTTTTAGATAAGTAGGTACAATACCTACATTAGGTACAGACGCCAGCACATCAAGCTACTACAATCCGTCAAATTTATTTAATAGATTTTCAACTTTATCGCTAAAGCATGGTTAAAAGTTGATTGGGAAAATTTTACAGTTTCGGGTAGCTTGATGTGGTGGTGTCTGTACCTATGTACCTACTGCAAATAGCTGAAACACTAAGGCGTGTATTTTGAGTGCTGTCTTATCTAACTTTTAATTCAAAAAGTGCTGGTTCTCAGCCAAATTTCTACAAACGATATTTGAATGAATGGATTCGCTTCATCTTCAAAGATTCATCAAATCTACATATAGGTACTTTAATTTGGCACTAGACAAAGATATTTATTCGCCAGCATTCACCTGGAGTTGAAATTACTGTTCTTTGGTACTATGAATCTATATATGGAAATTCATCAGCTTAAACATGATGTTAACTGTCAATCTAAATACCTATCCAAAGCAGCGGCGAACCACGAACAAAGGAATATTAGATTTCTGACATCAAATCGGAATCCGACCAATCAAATATTGATCTTCCACACTAGCCAAATGAAGACACGGTAAATCTCACTAAAACATAACAATCAAAACTCCAGAACACGACCAGGTCCGTTCTCATTACAGATCTCAGCAATCACTAATTTCACATTCCTAAAAAAATATCGAAAGAAAGAAGAAAAAAAAACAAAACATTGGTAATCGAAAACCCGCTTATCCGGCCGGTGTAAACGGGAACAAACAGATATCGTGTTCCCGCCGCCCGCCGCGCTGTCAAACTGACGTTTGTTTTGGCGCCAAAATACATAATGCTGAGTTGAGCTGCGTTTGTTTTCACTTCGGCACATCACAGTGAGACTTTACCAACGCATTTTGCTGTTCGAAAACGTATTTTCAGCTTTGCCCGTTCAATTTTAGTCTTTATTCCTTTTGGAATAAAAACTTTGAGGTTATAATTTTATTTTACCAATGGTTTTAGTTTGTTTGTATTAGTGTAATACTATATTTTAGCAGCGAGAAATAGAAGGGTGAAAAGATAAACATTAGAGGTTATTTTAGTGAATTTCATCTTTGGAGTCTGTGTGTATAAAGTGGCGCCCGACTTATGATTGACGTAACGCTATTCTTATTTTAGGCTCGAGTTTTAGGCATTTTGTAAACTGTTGATAAACGGAAGAATTTACATTTCTTACTTCCAGTCGCTAATGTATGAGTCAGACAGGAATTTGGAGAAAAACGTCAACACATTTTCTTTTAAGTTCGAATAACTCTATTTTCCTATAATTTTACTGAAGCAATAACGGTAAATATGGTTTTGTTTTAACCTAAAAACCAGGATTTTTATAACTAGGTATAAGTAAAATCTAAAAATCTAGGTATCACTCTTTTGAGTAGGTAACGGTAGAATAGAATAGTTCTACGGACGGAAATAAAAAAAAAGAATAGAGAAAAGAAAATAGAATAACGGAATAGTTCGTTACGGTGGAGCAAATAGTTATCAGTAAGTAGGTATTATTTAGTAAGTAAATGTTTATTAGTAGGTAGGTACCTACTAGGTAGGTAGATACATAGTATTCCTTTTGTAGTGAAATTCGCGTTGTCAAACCGTTTAATTAATTTTTTCTTAAGTACCTATAGAACTGTTTTTTTTTAATAAATTTTCTTAAGTACATAAACAAAAATCGTCATCATCACAGTTACTTTCGCATTTACAATAGTAAAGTAGGTATATCTACCTAGATATGAATTTAGAATTACGCCACGCGCTAATCTCAAGGATTTAACAACGTTCTAGGAAAATATAGATAATCTATACCTAAACATGTAGATGTTAACTGTTAGCCTGAGTCCGATAAGACTTCTAAACAATGCGACTACCCGTTACCCAGCAGTTCTGAGAATTATGCTAATATCTATCACTTATAGTCTATGTCAAAAGATGCCGACTGTGTGTCTGTCCATAGAGTTATCTGGCACAGATAATTAATTAATCATATCTAACCGACATACTTCGTCCTTCTAGTAGACCGCTGAAGTGATAAATCATTTATCCAAATTCTAAAAATAATAAAATTAAGTTCTAACTTAACTAAAACTATACATAAACTAAAATATAGCGTCGAAAAATTCATCCGCAAATTTATCCAAATTAGGTTGAGAATCAGCACATTTTCAAGGTCAAAATTGGCATGAGTAAAAAAACTCCACCCTCCCTCCCTCCTCACCTAAAACCTCCGTTACCCCAAAGCTGGGAAGATGAAAATAGGTTGATATGAGTAAAGATATTAAGTAATAATCAGTTAAGGAAAGGATTTGGTAATTTTAGGACACCGTGTTGTTGTTTGTGGAGCAGAGGCGGTAACGCCCGCGACTTACAAGTTGCAGATCGTAGGTTCGAACCCGGACAGGCGCTTTACTTTGTGTAAATTATTTCATCACCACTGCTCTTAAAACGGTGAAAGAAAACATCGTGAGGAAACCGAAATATCCCAGAACCAAAGATTCGAAGACATGTGACATCTGTCTGATCGCACTGAGCCTGCGTGGTGGGTTACAATCCACTCGGACCTCACAGAGAGGAGGCCTGTGTCCCAGCAGTGGGAACATTATAGGCTGATAATACTATGCTGTTGTACTGCCAAAAACCTTAACGAGGAGGCTGGGACAAATTGGATGCGGGTAGCGGAGGACAGGGTGCTGTGGCGCAGCGTGGGAGAGGCCTTTGTCCAGCAGGCTGAGTTGATTGATGCTGCTACTGTCCTCATTTAAGGAATTAGATACCTAGTAGCTTTTCAGGAAATCTATAGGCTAAAAGGAGACCCAACAATTAGACCCTTGAACAGGACATACGTTGTAGAAAAGTTGTGCTTGAAACATTTTTCCTTCAATTTCATACAGGACGTTTCATACAGCGACAAACGCAATACTTTCAAAGCTAACCCTGAAAATGAAACAAAACAATAAAACAAATAAAATACGACAAAAATAGCCAATCAAACATTATAATTAACCCTTCAAAAGCGGGACGGAAACGCATTGTTTACACCAGCGGTCGAAGCGACCGCGTCTATCATCGCGATGTAAATATAGGAAATGTACTGAAAATACTCTATTTAAGACAAAATATCGTTGTTTATAGTACTGAGTACAGTGTGTACTAGTGATCCATCATTTTAGAGGAAATGAGGAATGATTTGAAGTGTTTTTATTGGTTGAGAGGATATCCTAGAGGATGTTTGGGGTTATTGTTGTCTCAATTATTTCTGATTGAAGTTGATAAACATATGAATAAAATTGTTCTGTTGAGTGACGTACAACTCTTTGCTGCAGATTTTAAAATCCATTTGAAATATATTAATTTTGTAAAGTTTATTGCCTGCGTTACCAGTTGGAAAATATGGCATAAAATATAGCCAAACATTGCCTGAAAAGCTTTGACTTTCATTGAAGATAGAGTGATACAACAAATCTAATATTAGGAGCCTACAAAAATCATTATTCGCAAAATAATTAAGTAGGAACCCGTCTACGTCGTAGCAAAGGACCCTTGCTTTGCTACGTCGTAGTCGGATACCTTATTACGAGTTTGATAACAATAATATTATACACGTAGCTCTCGACAGCTGGATTGCAAACAAGGGCTGAGTCAACTTGTTAGTTAGTCAATAGTTATCAATGTATCATAATGTACCTACTTTAAAATCACATCACAGAAAAAACACAGTGAAAAGAGGTTTATCTAGGTAAGTGAAAGTATGAAAGTGATTAATTTAAGTTCCCAAAAGACAATCATGATCATCGTCTTATCTATAAGTAGGTACATATTAAAAATTGAAGTTGCTTTTCGTATCTGTCTGTGTCCGTGTTTGTTCTTCTAAACTTAGTACCTACGCAAAGGATTTATACGGTTTTCATCATCATATAGAGAATTTATTCCGGAAGGAGTAGGTATGTGTATGTCATCATCATTATCATCATCATCTGCTTGCCTTTTCCTCCCAACTATGTCGGGGTCGGCTTCCAGTCTAACCGGATGCAGCTGAAACAGAGAAAAAAGTCGACTGCCTATCTGACCTCCACAACCCAGTAACTGGATAATACGATACCAATAATGTGTGTGTGTACCTACGATACATTTATAGTGAACTTACATATAATAAAGACAAAGGAAGGGCGGGTAGCTTGTTAATTAATAAAATAACAATAAACAAAATTCACAACTAAAAACAAATAAATCTCCGCTTCAAGTCAGTTGAACCGAACAGCTACCGCGCAAGGCGTCAATTAGCGTAACTTTATCCTGCGCCGGAGTGTCATGTTACTGTTTACGTGCTATTTATGGAAACTGTCAGTTTCTGGTGACGGGTAGGCAGGATCCCAGGCTGTGTGGTCTTGGTTATTCATTATCGTATTTTACCATGTGGTTTTGGATGTTTAAACAATTCTAGCTAGCCCCCCTGGTCCAAATCCTAACAAAATTTTAAAACAAGTAAACTAGCCTTATGATTCGTTTGATTTACCACACCGCCCGCCGTTCGATTAGGACAACGTTGTGTATTATTTATCAACTTGAGTCTTATTAGATTTCAAAGATGTCAGAGACTTTGTTTTATAATCTCAGTTTTCAAAAAATTACCAATAGGTAAAGGAGGCAGATATGGCACAACCAGATCCTATCAAAATGTTTTGAGAATGTTTTAAGTTTTTGACTTCTCGTAACAATTGCCATTCCGATACATGGCGGAGTATCGATTTGATCTGTGGTGAAGAGTCGATAATCTATTGACAGGCAGCAGATTTAGCATCGCACATCGATTAATCATCACGCAGCTGCCATTGGGCCACGGGGTACCGAGTTCACATAATCAACCTCATCATCTTAATAACAAAAACAAGTCATTTATTCAAACTAGGCTGAGAATCAGCCCTTATCGGTCGTCAAAATTGCAAAAGTCAGTCCTCAAAACGACGCGCCCTTCACCACTTCCTAGTGCATTCGCTGGGGAGAAGAAGTGGCGCAACAAACTCCCCAGCAGCACAGCTGTCTGTTCTGTTAGAAAATACTTTTTTTTTAATTAAAATACAATAAAGCAAAATTAAAAAACTTACTACCTAAATAAAAGCATCTGACAGCTTATTTATGCAATGCTGGGTTCTGTTCACATAGCTGTCACTTGAAGTCACAAAAGATGAACTAGAACCTTCGAAATAAACAAGTTATTACTAATAACAACAATTAAACCATGGTCAGCAAGACGACGGTGCTGACGAGCTTCAAAGATAATCAAAGATGAGAATGTTGATATTAATGTCGTGCGTGGACCTATCAATAAAGACCGAACAGGATTTTATTAAATACTTACTGCAAAAATTATCCACTTGTTCCAGGAAGAACTCAAAATATAGAATGTCCTAATTACGTAAACTATCTACTTAAAGGTTCCATGGAAAGAGATGGCTATCAGGTCCATGTTTCCACGTTATCAGACTCCGATAATCATTGTGTAGCTAGATAAAATATGATAAACAGTGATAGCCATCTGCCTAATACATCATAGTCTAACACTCAAACATACCTATATCAATACCTACTTATAAAGATAAGTTTTGTATATTTTTTTGCAGATTTATGTCGTAAAAGTGTCACTGTCTGTCTGTCTTAAAAACTTCTTTGTATCAGCGAAAAATCATAAGGGCTCAAGAAATAATTTAAATGACAGTCATCTTCTTGCCGTAGTAAAAATATTAACCAGACCGTAAGGTGCCCAAATTGCAATCACAATCCGAAGAATTTTGAAAGAAATTTATATTTTACTGATGAAGCAGTGACTTATTCAGAGTTGTTGGAAAAATTCATCTGCTGACAACGTAAATTACGTGATGAATATTGGTGGATTATAATTAGGTAACATGGTATTCTTTGTAGGTATTCAAGGCTGATGATATCTTAATACACTTCAAAGGAACTGCTAAAGGAACTAGTGAGCACAAAGGGTATTTATTTATTACCTATTTACTGTCGTCCCATCTATCAATATTGATCTATTATATACAGACACGTTCACTATGACAAGGTACTTTCCCTTCAAACCTACAATAAAGATCCAAGCTAGAAATAGTACCCTGTCATAAATAAAATTGAGTCCACCAGTATTTTAATTTAAATAAGTATATTATTATTATTATATGAAAATGTGAACCCCAACTAGGTAACTATAAAACATGTCATCATCCTAAAAAGTTATTACATAATATTTTACTATACCACAAAGACCACAATCCAATTACGTAATAGAAAGCCAATTTTTTACTTTATGACTCTCGAATACTAATATAAGAATACTAGAGCATAATGCCTACTTAAAAACTAGACCTCCAAGGGTGCCAACGTAAAGCTAGTACCAACATTACCAACTTTCGCAAGGCTGCCAACTTACCTATACTTTTAAACCTACAGAGTAAATATACAGGTATCTCTCTAGCTATAGGCGATGCTTTTAGCAGGATTGCTGGGGGTGGAACCAGCCCCTAAGTGCGGTCGTTGACCCCTCCCCACGGGGTCGGTTTTAAAAATACATCGCGCCATCGTTTCTCAATCTATTTCAGTTTTTATAAGTTTGCTTTTTTATTGTTATTGATGTAAACTCGATTTTGTTGTGTACATGCACGTTTCTTGTTTTTACGTGTTTGGATGTTGAGACTTTAATCGTTTTGAAACGGCTTTTTTACTTTCTACATTCGGCGGGATAATTACGTAACACACTAAGAGCGGTTTCGCACTACATCCGATCCGAATCCGAGTAATCAATCCGGATTGGAAATTGTTCTAAATTCTGACGGATAGAGTTCGGATGACTACATCCGATCTCTCTCTACTCTACGTTAGGGCGGTTTTGCACTACGCGCAACTAGCGCGTAGTGCAAAACCGCCCTAACAGTAGCAATGGCTTTCATTTTCACAGTTCAACAACATTCATTGCGTTATAATATTTACCTACGTTGTTATGCAGACAAAATTTTCGAACGTATGAACCAATGGATTAGCAATATCCTTCAAATGATTCAGATTGAGATTTAACTATAGGGTGCGGTTTTTTGTAACAATATTTTGTATTGGCAACAACCAATCTCCAATATTCTTCCTGTCTTTTTGTGGGTGTGGTAGGTAATTTTAAAAGTTACTTAGCTGTTGTAAGTTATAATAAACAGATGGAGAGGAATCAGGACACTCTGTGCTGCTGGCGTGATTTAGACTATACCTACTTACATGCTAATTAAGAATTTAAAATTTTAATTTTAGTTAAGTTGGGATTTTTTTTTTTATTTTTAGTATTAGATATACATAGATATTATATTTGTATAGCTTATATTAAGAATTTTAAATAATATACTAAGACAATCACAATATACTTAATAGTAAAAGACAAAATGAAATACATAGCATAATCAGCCTATAACGTTTCCTCTGCTGGGACACAGGCCTCCTCTCGATGAGAGGGCCGTAATCCACCACACGAGCCCAGTGCGGGATGGTGGATGTCACATGTCTTCAAATTTTTTGTTCTAAGATTTTTGGTTTCCTCACGATATTTTCTTTCACCGTTTTGGAGAGCAATGGTGATGAAATAAATTACACAAAGTGAAGCGCCTGCCTGGGTTCGAACCCACGACCTACAACTCGTAAGTTGGGGCCGTTACCACTAGGCCACCACTGCTCTAAAAAAAATTAAATATTTTATTCTTATTTACTGCACTTTTGAAAGCCAAAAAATATAGGAAAAACAAACAATGAATAGAGAATTTTCAATACCAAGTTTTCTATGGAGAAGAACGGGCAATAGACACTTTTGAAAACATTCTTTACTTTAGGCCCTTTATTCCCTACGGAACCATAAAAATTCGAACACAAGACGGCGGGTCATTTAGTTTCCTATAAAAAACTGCTCTCAATCATTCATTTAATACATTGATAGGTTTCTAAACCACGAGGAAAAATCATTAAGGAAATACCCCTTAGAGATGTAATGACGTCACTAATTGTGACAATCCATTACTTATTTCAGGGTCGCGGTTCGAATCCCGCATCAGGTATCTAGATGGCCTTCAAATATTTGTACTTTGTAGAAATGGGAAATCCTAGTCAGGAATGAATCATCGTTACACTTTTTCAGTTATGCTCCTCTGGAACACCGCTGCTCCACTGGGCCACCACTGCTGCTTGAATCCAATACCTATTGAAGAACATCAATATTAAACCTAATCTCGTTGTCTCCAGGTTATTCGGCACAAAATGTGACAAATGCGGCTCCTCCTTTAGTAAGAACGACTTCGTGATGAGAGCCAAGACGAAGATCTACCACATCGACTGCTTCCGGTGTTGCGCCTGCGCCAGACAACTTATACCAGGTAAGTGCTGTGTCATACCGAGGATCTACCTATCCCGTTATCTCGAAAACTATGTATATTATTTTTCATCGTGTTGTGCTCTTCTCCAACATTTCAAAGACAAGGAATCGTTTATTTATACTTATTAGACTATTAAAAGGCACTTTTGAATGTCAAAATTTACAAGAAAAAAAGAAGAAGTTGACTCTATTTGCCCTTGCCAAAAGGTTACCTCTCCTGCTCTCCATAATCAAATCTCTCTCTTCAAATCAAATCTCTTCTTCATAATCTTGTTGAAGCGGAGTCATGATTCTACAGACTTTAAGCTTTGTTGTTCGTTTAAAACGAAAGTTTCCGTTTGGTCCTTTGAGCTTGAAAAATCAAGAGTCCTCATTGTATCATCTATATAAATTGCTTATGAATAATAAAAATAAAGATATATTTATTGCATAACTGTGTACATTAATTATAATTTAAACGTGTCAAAACTGGAAGCATCGTTGATTTAGCGTAAGTATTTAAAATGAATGCTGCCATTCTGACTTCTATAACAAACAAATATTTTTCTTGCAGGTGACGAATTCGCGTTAAGAGAAGGGGGAGCCCTGTATTGTAGAGAAGACCACGATGTATTAGAAAAGGTTCGTTCATTAAACACTTGAAAACTTCTAAATCTTTACACAGAAAAAGGAAATAATGAGTGAGGTTTGCATGATTTTACATGCAACCCCGTCTGTCGATAATAAATAAACAGGTTGTCCATTTTCAAAGGTATTTAAAGTGAGAGGAGAGCGTAATTTAAATATATATATATATATATATAAATTTAATATGTGATTTATATTCAAACCCTAATCTTTAGTTTATTGTAATAAATGAGAAATTAAATTATTATGAGTTAGGTAAATCAAAATATTTACAATATTTAAAAGCTGTCTTAAAATAATAATATGTACAAGTATATAAAAAGGAAGGGGAAATAATCAAAGGGCATCAAAAAATTCGTCCGCATCGCTGTCAATAGGAAACGTGCCCAAAAGGCTGGCAGCATTGCCACGTTGTATGGCAATACTGATAAATTTAATATTCTAATCACATCACTTTTATTTTTACCTGGAAACTCCTCTACATCTTTTCTTTTCTCATCATAACATCTTATTCCTACAAATTCTAATATGCCAACCTTATCAACATTGCTACCTCTACTTATACATAATTATTTTAATTTTCCTCAAACATGATTTCGTCCATCTCCCATTAATATCATCACCGTTTAGCCTCTTACCTATTAAACTATAGCTAGACAAAGTCGCTTCTTGAAAATCATCGTTATGTACCAGCGAACATGCTATGAATTTGTCTAAAAACAGTGAAATTCATTTGTTCAGAGCACAACCGCCAGCAGTGCCACCAGCGGGAACGCTGAGAGCAACAACAACACGACTCTAAGCAACAACAACTCACATCATCCGCATGAACTTGGTTCCATGTCTGGTAAGTAGCCTTAACTTCTTCTAATATTATAAATGCGAAAGTAAGTTTGTTTGTTACCTTATCACGCCTAAACCACAGAAGCGATCATCCTGAAAATTTGCTTATACATTGTCAGGAATACAGAAACGGACATAGACCTTTCATCCCGAAAAAAAGTGCTGTTCCCGAGGAAAACAAAAATACACGTGGCGTCATCTATTATCATAATAACGTTATGAAGCAATGAATTAGCAATATCCTTCAAAACGATTCAGATTGTACATAATTGATCGGGCGTTACGCGATTAGGGTGCTGGAGGAATATTATAGGCTGATTGTGATGATTCAATTCAGTTAGAGCATCAACCAGTCTTAACAAGGGGTATCTGTTACCATGTTACATGGGTTATGGAAGTCAGAAAGGCAGTCGCTCAATGTAAAAAATGCTTGTCTTCAGCTGCATCCCGTTCGACTGGAAGCCGACACTAACTTAGTTGGGAAATGGCGAGATAGATGATGATGAATTAGGGCAAGAGAAAGAAAACCAACGTCCCCAGAGTAACAATGGCGTGAATGAGGCATCCACAAGTGCTTAAACTAATACTACCTATACATTTTTTTAATTTTACATATAGATACAGGGTGAGTTTAAATTACACTCTGCAGACGTGATGGGTATCAATATCAACACAATAAAATAAAAACAAAAATGATTTGTTGTTTTTTTTTGGGGTTCTACGACCGCTGGATATTTTGTTACTTGAAGTATGAGTTCAGGAAATCTGTTTTCTTTAGTTTTGTCGTTTCGAGATATCGATACACACCACGTCTCTGTCTGTAAAGTTTACACAATAAAAAGCTAATTTTCAAACTGATTTTACAAATGACTGTAGGTACTAACTGCGGTCTCTTTTAATTAATTTATTTTTGTTTTATCGTGTTTAGATATCGATACCTATCACATCCGCGGAGTGTCGGTAGCTAATTTAATTTGACCCTGCGTTCATTTATCGTAAAGAACAGCTTCAAGTTTTTAAGTAAAAAATCTCAAGGAGACCGAGCACAATATCGAATGGTTTATTCAAAACCTTGAAGGCGGCGCCAGTAAACGCCACCTGCCAAAATCCAGGCACTTTGAGCTATTTACACAACTAACAACGCGAGCTCTGATTGAACAAAAAACACTTCTTAAAAATATAGCACCTTAAAGTAGGTACGGTACTGTATATGTCGCGTGTATGTGTTAAAGTCATACAACTTTATATTATTATTTTCTGCGTTTATTTCAAGCAAACGTCTGTCTTTCACCAAAGACTGCTATTCACTGGTTCATCCAAACAAAAACCTAAAGCCTGCACTACACTACTCGCGAAGTTGCTTGGACAAAGTACAGCACCCTAATTGCGTAACACACTATCTATCGGAATCTGAATCATTTTGAAGCAAATTTCTAATCCATTGCTTCATAAGTTCAAAAAATTTGTCTGCTCAACACATAAATAACGCAATGAATGTTGTTGAACTGTCAAAATGAAACCGATTCCGATTGATAATGTGTTACGTAATTGCCCAGCTGGTCGAAATCGACCGAAGTCCAAAGTTCGTGACTAAGTATACACTCATGCAAAGAACGCTTCGAGTCCTGTGATTGAGGCGCAAAAACCGATCGGAAGTCGCCCGAGGCGAGCCGAGTATACACGAACCGACACGAAGTGCCCTTCTACACTCTCGTATTCGCTTAACTTCGATCAACTTCTCGAGTAGTGTAGTGCTGGCTTTATCCAAAAATAATGAAAGATCATTCTAAATTTGATTGACTGTCCGAATGCAACCAGAATTATTTTATTGGCAACCTGCACGACAAAAGGTCGACTTTTGCAGTACCTAGCTATCAGTCAAGTTTGAGTAGGCGGGTAAGAACTTGCGACAAGTGAGTTCCTAATAGAGATACTAGCTCAAGAGCGATGGACGGACTGTGTGAAAGATGATGGCTAGAGAGGGATGACTACCGACATGACGACTAATAGAGAAGTATGGAATACGAGAGAGATTACACGACATACCTTTTTCTATTTGTAGTTACAATGAAATACCAGCCTGTTATTGTCCCCCTGCAGGGCAAGACAAAGGCCATTTCAGACCTGAGATTTCAGGCCAGACCAGAGACCAGAGCTGCGCGCCGCGGTTTCACTCGCTTAAATATCGATCCCGTGGAAATATCGGGATAAAAAGTAGCCTATATGTTAATCCAGGGTGTCAGCTACCTTCATAAAAAAAATTATCAAAATTGGTCCAGCCGTTTGAGCGCTAAGAAGTAACATACATATGAACACACACATACTCACTCACAAACTTTCGCCTTTATAATATTAGTGCAATAAATCCAGGTCTCCTCACGATGTTTTTCCTTCATAGATGTCAGTGATGTCTAAGTTAATCTAAGAACTTCAGTGGTATGTAATGTAGTTAGTACTTTTAAAATTCAGTAGGTAGGTACATAGGTGTAAAAAATACGCTTTTCCCTCTTATTCTTCAATGGTTCCGTAATTTCAATCCAACACACAGAACCCCAAAAACGATCTTACGAAGGCGCGGCTACGGCGTAAAAATAAAATAAAAAAAAACCTAAAGGATCATACATCAAACACGCAAACAGCGATAGCGCACGAAACCGCCGCAAAACACTAGTCTACAATCTTAACATCAACCAATATTAGATCTACCATATCGTAGGTACATGCGATTACCTCACCTTATCGATATTATCGTTACAAATTCGAGTATCGATAATCGTTTCGCGATCATGCCGTGATTTGTCGATAACACCTTTGATGTACGCCGACAAAGGCGCCGACGCTTTTTATAATGCCGAACAGAGTTAGGCGCTTGTAGTATTTATCGGTTAAGGACGCTATCACATTTTGAACTCGCTCAAGTTTAGGTATCTGAATCGCAACACAGCAACATTACGCGCACGCACACATTGAAACCATTGTTCGCTCGATTTTTATACGTAACTTAACTAATCTTGATACTTGAAGATATTTTTTTTTAATTTTGCTGGTATTTATTTAGTAAAGTTAGTTGTAAGTTCGCAATCGAATTTGGTAAGTGTTATTAGTACTTACTATCTGCGTGATAATCATGTTTTTAGTATTGTTGAAGTTCATCAGTCAATATGTTCATTACTAGGTACCCAAAAACGACCTTAACATTTTAGTATTACACGGAACATCCACATTTATACCACAGTCTGCTGTTAGTTTGAAAATATGTACCTAAGTACTTTTAAATATTATTTTTGATGTCAATTGTTGGAGTATTACATAATCAAATACTAGCCTGGGAGTTTATCGTAGAGTTTCGTTGTGATATTTAAAAATAATCATTCCCTTATGAAAACAGTAAGTATTTTATTTACTTAAAAATTAAAACAAAGTAAATCAAAAGTAATTTATTCAAATTAGGCTGAGAATCAGCACTTTTCGAATGTCAAAATTACAAAAGACAGTCCCCCAAAACGCCCGCCCTTCACTTCTTAGTGCTTTCGCTGGGAAGAAGTGGCGCAACAAACTCCCCAGCAGCACAGCTGTCTTTTCACATAGAAAATATTAAATTTCATTGTACTACTACTAAAATCCATAGGTTTAGGTAGCTAAATAAAGGTAAACAAAAAAACCACGCGACTTTCTTAACCGACTAAACGTAATACCAGTCTATTCAGTTATCATGCTACGTCACAATTGTATTCTTCAATATAGCAACACTAGCTTCTTCCCGCGACTTCGTCCGCGTGAAATTTCACCCTCCCCATTCACCCCCTTAGGGTGTGAATTTTGAAAAATCCTTTCTTAGTGCACCCCTAGACCTCATAAGAAACCTACGTGCCAAATTTGGAATCTCTAGACCCAGCGGTTTGGGCTGTGCGTTGATATGTCAGTCAGTCAGTTCTCTTTTTATATATATATAGATTATAATTCACTAAAAAATTACTGAATTGAAGAGTAAAACTGTGACGTAGCATGACAACTGGATATACTGGTATTATGAAGAAATTGGCCGTAAGTCGATTTGTCACAAACAAAAATCCGCCAACTTGAATAAAAAATGGATGTTATATTCGTAATCATCACCCCGAAAAACCCCAAAATCGACTATTAATATCGAATGTCTAAAAAAAATATTTCCATCATTTTAATTTGATTATAAAATAAATATTTATACAATCTTTATCCGTCATCTACATACACTAAATAAATAAATTAAAAGTAAAAAAGTTTTTTTCAGATTTAAGAACTCGTATTTACTTAGTTTGAAAATTAAAAAAATTAAAATAAATCAGATCATCTTATTTACTTGTTTATCTACACAGGTAAATCTCGCAACAAGCTTTTATATCATATAACTTGTGTATTTAATGACGTTATAAGTTGATAGTAAAAGTTTGAAAGGAAAATTTTATTTTATTCTTTTTAGCGCATTTAACTAAAAGCTTGTTTTAAAAAAAAGTTTTTACTTTTAATTTGTTTTTTACTTTTTAGTTATCGCTTGGCCGGTATTTTTTGTGGAGTTTAACTCGCATACGTATTCTGAGCAAGACCTTTCATTTGATACCAATGTTGTAGGAAAGCATAAAAAACTTAGTCCGCTATGTTTAGAAGTCCGCCATATTGCATTTAGAGTAACGTCACATTGTTTTTTGAGTTATTCTCAGCAAGCCCTTTCATTTGATACCCATATTGTTGCAGTGCATTAAAAGTAACTAGTCCACCATCTTTAGATGACCGCCATATTAGATTTATAGTGACGTCACTTTATTTTTCGAGTTATTCTCAGCAATCCCTTTCATTTGATACCCATATTGTAGGAGTGCATTAAAAATAACTAGTCCACCATCTTTAGAAGTCCGCCATATTGGATTTAGAGTGACGTCATTTTATTTTTCGAGTTATTCTCAGCAATCCCTTTCATTTGATATCCATATTGTAGGAGTGCCTTAAAAATAAGTAGTCCGCCATCTTGGGCGTTCCGCCATTTTGGATTTAGAATAACGTCACACAGCTAACCATGCATTGTCATCCAAACTAAACGTGCATACAAAATTTCAGCTCAATCGGTTGAAGATATCTGCTTCAAAATTTAGTTGCAAGAGTCCACTCGAACAAACATAGTTACATACATACATACATACATTGCAAGTTAAATAAAAGCTTGTAAAAATTACAACTAAGTATTTGTTTCTGAAACAAATACCAATAATCGTACTTAATTTTATTTCGGTCCGAAAAAGTATCAACTTCGTCCGACCTCAGTACACAACTCGGAACTCACTTTTTTACGTAATTATTTTTTGCGAGAAAGCGACACAGACGTGCTTCCACGAGCGCTTCTGAGCGCGGAATGACGAACCGCAAGTGTCCGCGGGTAGAAAATGTATGGAGAAATTTGAGAGCGTTTCTTATTTGTCTCATAAATGAAAAAGTTATTTATTTATCTACAAAATATTTAGCTTGTCGTATAGAGGACTATATAAGCAACAATATCTTCTTATTTTTAAGTTAAAATATGCAGTGGATTTAGCTATATAGGTCCTTATTCAAACCCCTTTTTATTAAATTTTTTGCGATTACTGTGATGGTAAAAACGTATTTGTGTGAAAATTTTGTATGGGGCTATTTAATTATTATGGAGCCATTCTGGAGATGAATATATTATCTTTAATTTGAAACCAAGATATCCTTGCAGTTGCGACTCCAAGTTCACTAAAATGGTACCTGAAAAGTACTGTTATTCGTGGAAAAATGTGATAGCGTCCTTAATTAAAAAATGTGTAAATCTAGTTCGGGTGAGAAAGATAATAATTATGGTTTGAAGTGCTGAAGGTGATAAAATTTCTTTTCTTCCTTTTTGTATTTTGGCGAGTCACCTCTTTAGTCAATAGATAGTGCATATAACGTTATCATCGCCGAGTCAGAAAATTTTATTTAAGTAGGTATGTTTTTTTTTTCAACACTAGAAGTAGCCAATGATATGACCTGCTCATCTAATCTGTAAATAGACCGTGAATACTTCGGTTAAGTCATCTTGAAGAGAGCTGTCTATCGGGTGTTAAAGAGTCGCTTGTACTCCCCGTCATTGTATTTTTTTTTAAATTAATATACCTACAATAAAATTCCTAATTCCTAGATTTTTACTATATTTCCTCATTTATAATTCTAATTAAATATTATAAACTATTTTGTACGCCGAATATGGCAAAACATTTTGAACCAACACCCTATATATATATTCCCTCTTGGTTTCCAAAAGAATTTTAGGTTTAGTTTCAAAAATATTTGAATGCGCAATACTATTTTCAATCCTCGACTCTGTATCAAAATTAAAAAAAACAATAGACATCAATGGTTCTTACGCCCTCTATCCACGCAAAAATACAATAATTTGCAACTCCAAATATCGCTAGGGAAAACTGTCCACTATACATACATTTTTAAAGCCCTTTCACACTGTCCAGTCAAAAGCTAAAATAATTATCTCTAATTAGGAATGTACAAAGGTGTCCGTGGATTATTAGTAGGATTATGGAGGTGTCAAATGGACAGGGGCCCTAATACCGGTTATTAGTGACCCTCTGTTATATTGGAGATGGTTGCATCTGGATTATGTTATTTTAATGTTGTTTGTTTGTAGATTCATGTGTGTGCATAATTTTTGTCACTTTTGTTGGGTAGGGGTAGAGAGAGGACTGTTTGTTTTTTGGATGTGAATTGTTAAGTGTTGAATTTGTGAAAGCAATATTTTCAGTTGGATAAATTAATTCCTATTTAAAAGCTCATCACCACTGCTCTCAAACGGTGAAGGAAAAGATTGTGAGGAGGCCCGGCATGTCCTAGAACCAAAAGTTCGAAGATACATCTACCAACCCGCACTGGGCCCGCGTGGCGGATTACGGCCCACTCTCTCTCACAAAGAGGAGGCTTGGTGTCCCAGCAGTGAGTGGGAACATTATAGGCTTCTATGGTAATTGGTAATAGGCTACCCAAGAACATAACCCATAAAACGTCCCCGCTCCACTAAAATAACTATAGTTTTTAACATGTAACAATTTTCTTTCCCCCACAGACTCTGGCAGTGAATCAGGCTCTCACAAGAGCGGGCGCGCGCGCACCACGGCCGCCGCCGACGGGAAGCCAACGCGTGTGCGCACTGTCTTGAACGAGAAGCAACTACATACCTTGAGGTGAGATTTGTAATATGTAATCGTTATCATCATCTTAGTGTTCTTGTTCCTACTTTATGTGAGGGTATAGGGTTGTATACTTTTACTGCTACTTTACTAAATCCGTGACAAGCCTTACAATGTTTACTGCACATTGTAGCATGCTTATTTTGCACAAAATGTATATTGTGTTGTGTCTTCGTTTACCAGAAGTCAATTTGGTATAAGTACGCATTCGTGCTTTAATTATTATTTATAGCCCTGTGTGACCTAAACCCGCACGTAAGTCACTCTAATCTGTGCCTTATGTAGTCCATTTTTACACAGAAAAGCGTAAAGTACTTAGTTAATTATTGCACGGCGTGAAATTAGCGCTCGAGCGTAGCAAGTGTGCTAAACTGCTAAATGGCATAAGTATTGTAATGTACAGACGCCAGCACATTAGCTACCCGAAACTGTCCAATTTTCCCAATCAACTTTGAACCTTATGCTTTAGCGATAAAGTTGAAAATCTATTAAAGAAATTTGACAGATTGTAAGGTGCTGGCGTCTGTAGGTACTATTTGAGGTGTAGCCAAGAACAATCCACCTTATTATTTAGTCAGTATTGTATTATGAATATTTTATACAATAAAACAGTATCATCTCTAATCTACCTTAGTCAAGAGATTTCTCATTAAAAAATCAGTCAGCCCGCACTGGGTACATTCCATGGTTAATCTAATTTTTACTTTTCCAGGCTACTTAAGGAGGCCAATCAATCCTCAACAACGTTGTCAGACAATCAAAAAACGATGTCTTTAACCCACTTAAAATCCTCTACAGAACCTGCTACGCCGCAAACCCTCGCCCCGACGCTTTAATGAAGGAACAGCTGGTGGAGATGACCGGCCTGAGCCCGCGCGTCATCAGGGTCTGGTTCCAGAACAAACGCTGCAAGGACAAGAAGAAGACCATCCAGCTGAAAATGCAGATGCAACAAGAGAAGGTGGGTCCTCATGTGTTGAAGAGTTTGATTATTAGAAGGTGTCAGACAACGACGGCGACAGAAAAATGTCAAAAACTTGTCAAAAATTTAGGGAAATTAGAGGTATTTTTGACAGATTGAGAAATCGAAATGCTGTCGTCTCTCATTTTTGGTATTTGAATGCGAAAAATAACAAGGGCTTTGACGACAACGGAGATCGTTTTATCCTTTAATTTAATGCCATAACTCAAGTATATTGCATGCCACAAACAAATAATCTTAGCCTAGGCTGTCCCTTTAATCCCCTACAAACATAAGGAGCAGTGGTGGTGTCGGCCACGACTTAGAGTCGTCGGTCGTGACTTCGAACCCGGCACTTTACTTTGTGTATTTAATTTCATCACCACGGCTCTCAAAATGGTGAAAGAAAACATCGCGAGGAAACCGGCATGTCATAGTAGAACTAAACATTAGAAGACGTGTCCTACTAACCCACACTGGGCCCGCGTGGTGGATTATGCCTCACTCCCTTTCACGGAGTCCTCTCTGTGAGAGGGAGACAGGCCTCCTGGCCTGTGTCCCAGCAGTCGGAAAATTATAGGCTGATTGTGCTTAACACCATAAGTAACAAAAAAATCTCTATTTGTCGAAGGTCCCAAGTTATCTCCACGAGTACGACGCCACGGGATCGCTTGCCTACCAGTGGTACCCCCATTGACATGTATCTGGCTATCTGTCACCTGTGTGGGAAAAGTTTTAAATAAAACGTGAGAATTCAGAGAATCGTCGTTATTCTATATAACTTTACCATTTTTCCAAAATCTGTGAAAGCAGTTCACTAGTTACTCTAAAAGTTATCTAGCTACAATGGTTAATCTTTGCAAGATTTATTTCCTGATTCTGCCTTAAAACGTTTTTGGTCACGAGTCAAGAGCAGGAAACCGAATTCTAATCCTCAAAGCAGCAAACCTGATGTGAAACCCCATGACCGACGAGAAAGTTAAACGGATTCAGTAAACTGATTCTTTAGCTTTATTGCCATCTTAGCCATCCCCAATTACATTAATTGATGTTGAAGATGATGCCATCTAGCCGATTTTGGTCACAGCAACTGCATTCTATGACTTCTCATGGTGGTTGAGATCTTAGGTAATAGATGTGCTGCTCTCTCATGTAACCAGCATAGCAGTACATTTAAGATAGCGGCTGATCTCATTTTAGTACCACATCTCTCATACCACATACAACAAACTCTATAGTAACAAAGAGAACTCCTGAGACTGTATAATTTTCTGCAAAAATAGCACTTAAAAGGCAAAGGCAGGCCAGATAATAGAATTGATTCTAGTTGACATTTGATTCCAATGCCATCCTAGCCGTTCATTTTAGACAATGTGTGATCCCATACCACGTGCCATACCTTAGGCATACTCCATGCAATCGACCCCAAAAATAACAAATGAAACTCTCTTATTGTCGAAGGTCCCAACTTATCCTTTGCCACAGGAAGGCCGGCGGCTCGGCTACATGTCGATGGGCGTGCCGCTGGTGGCGGGCTCGCCCGTGCGCCACGAGGCGGCGGGCTCGCTGGCGCTGGAGGTGACCGCCTACCAGCCGCCCTGGAAGGCGCTCTCGGACTTCGCGCTGCATGCCGACCTGGATAGGGCTCCGCAACACAGTGCCGCGTTTCAGCAGCTTGTAAATCAGGTTAGTATTGAATCGTGAATCAAAAACTCTCTGTTTCATTCAAGTGTATTTATTCTTCATATTAAAAACCTACGTCTATTTATACGTCTATTTTAATGGATGATTTTTCCGGCATTTCTGAAAATATAGTAATTTTTTGCTTGCACTACGAAAGCAGTCTTGAATAAAACAGCCTGTTTAGTACCTAAGTGTCTACATTAAATATTTCATGAAAAATATGAAAATAGTAATTATAACCGCCTGATTATAAATTCGCAGCCCATAACTTTACTAGAGTCACTTCACAGAAGGACAAGCGATTTTCTGATTAAACTGCACCAAACGAATAGGAACATGCAAAGGTCCTATAGCCCCCTTAGCCACTTAGGACCAAAACAGAGAACACCCCCCCTAAACCTGAGACCTAACAGCAGAATTATGTGTAACAAAGTATTGTGATTACTTCCAGATGCACGGCTATGACATCCCGAACCTGCCTCCACCGCGAGCTCCCCACGGAGAGGACAACTACGTCACCTACCTAGAGAGTGATGACTCCCTCCCCCCCTCACCCTAGTGTCGTGTGACGTAATACAAAGACTATGTGTGTGAACTTTGGTGTTGATGATAGAACATGAATTATATTCATTAATAACGGCATCCAGAAGTTTTGGAGAACTGCAAAGAGGTTCGTTGGTAAAAAAAAATTGTTTGGTGAACTCCGTTTTTGTTGGTTTGATAATATTGTTGATAGTGTAAAGATAAAATCATTGTGAATATAATTATGTGGAGTTCCCTATAAATATCTTCTGTAAAATAAACATGAGTGGCATTGCCACGAACATGCAAAGAGTATCGCCCTGTACCATAATTGCGTAACACACGATCAATCACAATCTGAACGATTTTGAAGGATATTGCTAATCCATTGCTTCGTATGTTCGAAAAATTTGTCTGCTCGGCAATGTAAATAACGCAATGAATGTTGTTGAACTGTCAAAATGAAAGCCATTTCTATTGTTAGCGTGTTACGCAATTACCCTGCTGTACAGTTTTAATGACAGATGGTTTTAGATGGCTTTAAGAGAAATCAATAATAAATAGAAGTGGTAATCTTTAATTAAAAAAAAATACACGCGTCGACTTGAGAACCTCCTCCGTTTTTTCGTCGTTTAAAAATCGAAGCGATCTTAACATAATATGGACAAATTCAAGAAAAAAAAATATGAGTCCTCTTCAAAAATGGCAGCCAACACACCTGTGTTACACCCCGCATACTAACTTGATGGCGGCTCTGAAGTGCGCTACTCACTGCGCAGTACCCCTCACCCCCGCTGACACGTGGATTTGTTACTGCGCAGCGACTCGCCTCGTGTTCAGAGACGATGGAATGTTGAAATGAATGAAAGGCTGTACTCCTGTTATTACAGATCCATAGACGTACGCATTGTCTATAGGTAGCGTTGAACACTTACCATCAGGTGGGCCGTCTTCAAATTTTGCCACTCAAGGGCATAAAAAAGAAGAGTTAAGTAAATCAAAACTTATCAGAAATCTATAGAAAGCGACTTTTATCAAAAGTTTTAATTTTTGTAATTGGCCAGTAACTAAACGAGAAAAAATGCTTTCGTACGCAAAGACTAACTTCTAGTACGACCTTAAAATTGTTCAAAAATGTTTGTTATTGGATTCGAAATAAAACCTTTTTAGTCCAACAATGGACTCACTTAGGAGCAAACGCGGTCACGTGGTCGTTGGCATTCATTTCATACTGACGTATTTCTCTGTTTTCTCTTCATATATCTATGGTTTTTTCCCTGGTTAGTGATATACGAATTACATTGGTTTTAGAAAAAAATATATAATTACGCCAAATAACAAAACAGGGACATGGCACATACAATATTCCTATATCGTTAAAATATTTTGACTAGTATCATATCTAAGAAAACAGAGTAATACGTAAGTATGGAATGAACGCCAACGACCACGTGACCGCGTTTCCTCTTAATAATAATAATTGGTCCTTATTATTTAGTCTAGGTAGGACAAAAGGTCAATGCGTATTGAAGCGAATCATTAATTAATTTATGCGTACCTAATGGCTAATTGGGACAGTGCAAGCGTCTGTTTTTTTTTTTCATTAATTGCCGGTACTTGGCAGTTATGCCTCACTACTTCGAAATATCATTTAACAAGTTTTTGAGCAGTAATTTGACCTAGTAGGAATTATTACATTGTAAATATCGTATTATTATAAAATGTCAGAAAATAAAATAAAAATTCTACTCCTCATTAAAAAACTGTGTGACAAATCGTTTAAATTTTCTTGGATTTCCATTTTTTTAAAGGATACAAATTATTACTGCACAAAACGAAAGATGAAACATATTAAAAACTATCTATTTACTATTATAATGTGATGTTTACCATTAGTTTGTATATTAATAAAAAAATGTACTTATAGTTTTAATTCTTACCTCTGGGTATGTTTTTTTTATAATTTTTATCATGATGATCTGTTAGTGTTTTCGATGTACATAGATTTCAATGTAAATATAACTGTATAAATTATGTATATGTAATTATATTTACCTACTAATAAATATAAGCGTGTATACCTAAGGCCTTCTTTATTGATGTAAAAAAATAGTCACTTTTATACTATTATAATTTTACGTATTATTAATAAATGTCATTTACAATAATGTAAATGTCATAAAGATGTAAACAATATTTTTGTTTTTTTTTTTCATTTTTGTATCGCATATTCTAGATAATTGTATCGCCATTTTTTCATTGTAAAAAAAACGATTTTAATTGTTCTAACTCGATAGAAATTACCAGATTGTTAATTTATTCGGTAGCTAATTACACTGTACTTAGATTGTGAGCATAATATTAATAAAAATATTGAGTACGTATTAAAACCTGTTTTTTGGTTTTTAGGTATCCCTTTATTGGTCCTTGGTTCCCCGTTTTCCTTTATTTAAAATATCAAGCGTCAGCATCATAATGAGGTGAGTTATGATGTATGGTCTAAAGATTTATGCCGTTAGCGTAAAGTTCGCCAGAACGAAATTCGGCCATGGCGACCAATCTCACCGGAGACCAGCCTTCGGTGCGGGAGATAATATAGGGCATAAGTGTGTACGCAGACTCAGATGTACCTACCCTCACATCCCTCACTCTTATAGTCCGATGGGCGACAATCCGACATGACAAGGGAGAGATCAGGCGCAAGACCAACGGCTTAACGTGCTTTCCGAGGCACGGGGGTATCACACCGCCAAGTTCCAAACTTCGGGCTGTTACTGAGAAATTCATCATCATCTGCCTAGCCTTTTCCCAACTAAGTTGGGGTCGGCTTCCAGTCTAACCGGATGCAGCTGAATACCAGTATTTTACATGGAGCGACTGCCGATCTGACCTCCACAACCCAGTTACTGGGTAATACGATACCCCTTGGTAAGACTGGTTGTCAGACTTTCGGGCTTCTGACTACCCGTAACGACTGTCAAAGATCCACGAATGACAGCCGGGACCAACGGCTTAACGTGCTTTCCGGGGCACGGAGGGGTCTCAGCATGTAAAGATGGTCACCCATCCACAGACCAACCGCGGCAAGCGTAGCTTAACCTGAACGATCGACCTGTTACTGAGAAATTACCATTGGGAAATCCAATCCTTAAGCATAATAGGTAGGTACTACCTATAATCCTGTATTCTCTGAAAGGTCAGGCAGAGGTGTACCTATAGTAGGTAAACCTAAATTTTGTCAGTTATGTTTAAGTCCCATGTAATAGAGCCTATTGCCATCAACCGCTTTCAAAAACCCAATAAATTTTTGCCGTTTGCCCCGCCTGGGAATTGAACCCAGGACTCCACGAGGGTGAAGCCGCGGACAAAAGATAGTCTGATGTAAATTTAATAATAATATAAATATCTATATTTACTAAATTAATACTTTTATAGTACGAGGTAATAACACAACAGTACATTTTGTTTAGTTCCTCATAGTTATTATCAACGCCATCTAGTTGTAATTCCTAAAACTATCTTCATTGGTACTTAATTACTTGCTGTACTACTACTGGTGTCTAACGTTGCTCTATAAACTTATAGATGGCGCTGTTACGTTGTATATGTTTGTAACGAAGGTACTGCTAACGTTACGTACCGAAGGACCAAAAGAGTTTGTTTAGGTGGTATTAGATGGCGCTTATTGATTCAAAAGTCATGAAAAATAGTACATTACTGCAGCGGCCAGCAAAAGAGGCATTGATGGACGAACGTGTAAATGTGGGCTGAGGCGAAGCCGAGGCACACATACGTAAGTAGTAAGTTTTTCAATAAACAGCTTTCTATTTACAAGCCAGTTCAAAATTGAAATAAAACCTTTGATAAGACCTTGGTACCTCCTTGGTTACCAAGTTTCGGAGTAAAAGATCATTCCATTTTTAAATTACACGACAGATATGAGTTTACTACCTAACTATGTAATTTATTTCTTATTTGGCCGCTAAATCACGACAGATATGGATTTTCATACAACTTTTGCCGGCCGCTGCTCGCATGTATTTGGCCAGTACAGCAATTTCGATTTATCTCGAAGAAGGTTCTCAAAATACCTAATGTTCAAATTTCCAACCATTTATTTATTATTTATTTTACTATTTATGTAGGTACACACATATAAAAACAGACAAGAAAGAACAGAACAGAAAAACCACCTTGTTTGAGAAAAGTTTTGAGTATGAATGTGGATGGCTAGAAGAGCAGGAGAAGACTCTGTCGGTACTCGATGGATGGACTCTGTGAAAGAGGATATGGCTAGATAGGGGATTACTAGGTACCGCTATGATGACTAATACGGATGTACGAGTATGGAAGAAAAATACACATTGCGCCGACCCCAAATAAATTGGGATAAGGGCAGAAAAATGTTGATTGGCCTTGATGTGATACCGGTACCAGACGTAGTACAGACGCCAGCGCATCAAGCTACCCGAAACTGTCAAATTTTCCCATTCAACTTTGAACCTTATGTTTTAGCGATAAAGTTGAAAATCTATTAAATAAATTTGACAGATTGTTGTAGCTTGATGTGCTGGCGTCTGTACCTGTACTATTGGTATTTCTAATCAGTATCGGAACTTTACCGGTACCAAACAAATATTTTCGTAATTTGAGTGAGAAAACAGGTAGGTAGGTGAAAAAGGATAGTTTAGGTAATTGACATTAGAAAAACCACTGCAAAGGTAATACGAGATAATTTGTGGTACGCGGTGGTTACCTGAATTTGATATCGGTACTTGTTAGGTGGAGTACTGTACCTATCTGGAAAGGCAAGAACCGCTTAGCACCGGTACAGAACCTGTACTTTTGATACTGGTTCCAAGCCCCGCTTTCAATACGCTTATTTAGTGGTTATTTGGGAACTCTGAAGCCCACTTTCAGCAGAGGATAATGTTTACAGAATAAGGGTGTAGGGATGAAATAAAACCAAATAATTATTACACTTATTAATACCATCTTGGCACTCTATTTCTTAAACACTTAGATGACATTTCAAAAACACTTAAACCGGACATCAGAAATGACAAGACAACTAGTTGTCTTGCCTGTAACATCAATAACTACATCATAAATAGGTCTATTGAGATACAAACTTGTTATTATTTTAATTATTTGCGTAGGTAAAACATTCAGACACAATGTAAATTGTTTTGAATAAATGAAATGAAATTACAGAAAATAAAAAAAGATATAAGTACAGGTTGTCAAAAGACCCACGTGACATGACATACCTAGCCGTCGGCGTCGTCTACGCATTCTGTACAGACGCTAACACATCAAGCTACCCGAAACTGTCAAATTATCCCAACCAACTTTGAACCTTATATTTTAGCGATAAAGTTGAAATTCTATTAAAGAAATTTGACAGATTGTAGTAGCTTGATGTGCTGACGTCTCTGCACATCAAACTAAGTAACATTGTACTAGAATAATCGCTGGGAATCGACTTTTATTTTTGGCGTGATAATTTGCTGCTTGCGGTGGTGCGCAATGCAAAAATGTTGGGGTTACGGGTGCATGCAACGGCACGGGGGTCGTAGGGGTATTTAAATTTGTGTTATAACAATATTAAAAACTAGTTTTTGTGAAAAAACGTCAGTTAAAGTTGGAATTTTGACCTTCAATATTTCCGTAACAAGAAGGTTCCCAGGAATGGTCTAGTACAAAAACAAATACAATGATGGAGGGTACAAGTGTAGTCAAGTGTCTTTTCACACCCGTTGTACTTTATTGGACACCGAGAGTGAAGAAAATTAAGAATTAACACTAACAAGAATGGTCAAAATATTAATTTCTTCCAGACAAACATTTGAATGGAAAGATTCACAAAAAAAATTATAAAAGGCAGTTTGCAGTGTAGGTAATAGAAACTGTTGAAAGTTAAAAGTTAACTACTTATTTTATTACATTGATAAACAGACATTAAAATTACTTAGTAACTATTCCAGCCCTAGCTTTCGCCCGCGTGTTAATTTACCATGAATTTCCGGGTTTTTATACACATTTTGTGCTAAATTACATTCCACCGCGGACCAAGTCACCAAAGTGATGGAACCTTATCAAAATCCTTTCAGCCGTTTTGTCTTTACATTCGTTCGCATTCATTTCTTAAAACTAGTGATATCGTAGACAGTATTATTATGATGGATGATTATGAAAGTAGGTAATATTATAGACACTTTTAATGACAATGAGATTGGTTTACTTACCTAGTAATATTGTAAGTAGGTAGGTACGGGGAATGGCAAATTATAATGACATTTTAGTATTATCTGGGTAATCTATAAATAAAATAAAATAAAAATAATAAATTCGTATACCACTAGATATGTAAATAACAGTGACAAGAAGTTATTGTAACATCATAAACATACACTAAGTGGTAAATAGTAAGTCGCCCGAGCTGGCTTGGTAACAAATGATAAGCTGTTTATGTGACAAAAAGTCAACGTTTGAGAACATTTTTTTAACCGGTTATTAATAAAAATGCCATCTTTTTAAATGCTTGTTCTTTTTCTGTTTGAGCTGTTATGATTTTATCTTTTATTAGGGTCCCGTACCCAAAGGGTGCCAACGGAACACTGTTAGGTACTAAGCCTCCGGTGTCCATCCGTATGTCTGTCAGCGGGCTGCATCTCATAAACCGTACCAAGTAGACAGTTAAAAATTTCACAGAGTGTGTATATCTATTGCCGCGTCTATGATTGCCGCTATAACAAAAAATAATAAAATAAAGTTTAAAATTAAGCCCCGTCCTCATACAAGAAACGTGTTTTTTTTACGGTGGTACGGAACCCTTTCTGGTGCGAGTCCGACTCGCACTTGGCCGGTTATTACATAAGCTGAGTTTCACATACATAATTACATAAATGAATTGATCATGTCGAAACATCGAATTTAGTACCAAAACAATAAAAAAATAAACCAATTTTTCTTGACTAATTTTTTTCAAAAACCGTAACATTTAAAAATCCAAAACCGTCTGCGAAAAGTGTAAAAAAATATAAGTAACCAAAAAAAAAAATTACCATCCTATTGCATGTAACTTGTACAGCATTTCCTCCACTTGCTTACTGATATCATAGAACCTTTGTTTGCCAGCGTACAGCTGCTTCATTCTCTCCCTGCATTGCTGATGGGTGACATGAGGCATTTCCTCTCTATAAAAACTCCACAACCAGGTATTAATCTGCACCCTTTCCTCTTGAATTTTAATCAGCGTAGCCCTCTTCACACATAGCTCATCGTATATCTTTGTAGCTTCCTCATTCGCGTTTGTTGGCAAGAAGAGTAAGTTCGGCAGCTTGTTTATGAAGTCGTCTTGTCGTTTATCGTGGGGTGGGAGGAAGTCTTCCAGCTGCTGTCTCAAGTATGCCATGTAAGACTCCCGGCTGCTGGCCACGCCGCTAGTTTGCACCGCTATGTTCGCGACAGGCTCCTGTGATTGCGTGTCTTCTTCTCTTAATTGAACCATGGCTTTATAATGGCTTTGTCGATTACGTAGAAAAAGGGATTACCTGTAACAATACAAAATTATATTATGGTGCTGTTCCACAGTCGTTGGGACACTTTTGGGATGCATGAAGAAGCCTCCTCGTGTAGCGCAGTTTGTTCCGCCAGTTACTCAACTGAACCGAGCGCTCGGCGCATCCTGGACAGTCACACCCAACACCTTATTTGACTGGCCAATTCTTCTCTTGCGGTGCTAGGGCTAACGCGAACACCCTCCCACCGGAGTCCGGCGTCAAGCAGCCTGCTGTGTTTTCGTCGATGCGTGGGAGTTCCAGTGCCTTAGGCATCATCATCATTTAAGTAATAAAAAAAACTTGATATCGTGTACTGCACTTACAAGTTTCTAAGTTTGTTTCGGTCTTTCATTTCAAGTTATCAGTTAGGAAACACTGAACTCATCTAGTTTTAAAACATAATTTGATATTGACGTGTAAAAGTGTTTTTTAGATCAAAAGTTACAGAAATAAATATCACTTAAGTATCATTTGCAGGAATTGATGGACGCTACTCATCATCTGCCTGCCTTTTCCCAACTATGTTGGGGTCGGCTTTCAGTCTAACCTGATGCAGTTGAAAACCAGTATTTTACATGGTGCGACTGCTTATCTGAAGGGCAATTCTAGTAATTTTAAGAACGTTCACACCACAGTCTTATCTCAGTCTCAATCCATCAAAAATACCTCTAATTTTCCTAAATTTTTGAAAAGTTTTTGACATCGATTGTCGCTGAGATGAGATTGCGAATAGATTTTAACGTTTTTAATTACGGGAATTGATCTTCTGACCTCCACAACCCGATACCCCTTGGTAAGACTGGTTGTAAGACTTTCGGAAAGATGATATGGCTAGTAAGGGGTTCTTAAAAAGATAGCAACTTGATGTACTTAGTTACGGTACCTAGCTCTCGATCAAGTTTTTTTTTTTAATTTACTTGCTCTTGACTCTAGTCTAGGTCAAAGGTGACAGAGAAAAATTCGACAATGGAGCGAGCTTATCCAGAAGAAGTTTGAGTAGGTGGGTAAAGAACCTGCAACAACCTGTGAAAGAGGATGTGGCTACAAAGGGGGAGACTACCAAGATGGCGACTAGTACAGAAGTATGGAAGAAGAAAAGCTCATTAAATAATTTAGAATAAGAACAAAAGAACGATGATGATAATTATGTTTATTTTTAAACAGTTCATCTGCTCGTGAATAACACAATGAATGTTGTTGTATTGTCAAAACCAAAGATATTGCAATTGTATGTGAGTTATCTACTTAATTATAGAGAGCATCAGTGGTGGTGGCCCAATGGTAACGGCCCCGGCTTACGAGTTGTAGGTCGTGGGTTCGAAAATAGGCAGGCGCTTTACTATGTGCAAATCATTTCATCACCATTGCCAGCTCTAAAAACGGTGAAGGAAAACATCGTGAGAATACTGGCATGTCTTGGAACCAAAAATTTTGAAGACATGTGACATCTACCTACCCGCACTGGGCCCGCGTGGTAGATTATTGCCCACTCTCTCTCGAAGAGAGGAGGCATGTGTCCCAGCAGTGGGAAACCCGCGGGGTAATTGCGTAACACACTATCAGCAGCAATGGGTTTCATTTTGACAGTTCAACAACATTCATTGCGTTATTTACGTTGTTGAGCAGACACATTTATCGAACATATGGAGCAATGGACTAGCAATATACTTCAAAATGATTCAATTTAGAGTAATAATGTGTTACGTAATTAGGGTGCTGATTATATTTACTCAATTACCTCGCAGGTAGGATTTCTCCCGCTCCCAACGCTATATACAATATTGCATAGCTGCACAATATGTAATGCAAGGAATCAATAATCGCGGGGCCCGCGCATGCGTCCCGCGGGTCTAAAAGATGTGCCATCCGCCATTGTTTATTTGTTTAACTTATCATACCATCACGACTGTATTCAGGGAAGAGGTAGACAGGAGCCTGAAGTGCACGCCCATTTCGTCAGTCCTACTTATAATAGGAAACGAGCCTATTTTAATTTCTAATCTCACCTACAAGCCTACAATACAATAGGCGGAGTCTAGCTTATGCCCGCGACTTCGTCCGTGTAAAGTTTCTTGCGGCTCCTGACCTTACATTTCTTTAAAACCTTTATTTTTATTATTTACTAGCAGCGCCCCGCGGTTTCACCCGCATAAGTCTCGATCCCGTAGGAATATTGGGATAAAAAGTATTCTACGTCCCTTCCCGGGACGCAAACTATCTCTATACCAAATTTCATCTCAATCGGTTCAGCGGTTTAAGCGTGAAGAGGTAACAGACAGACACACTTTCGCATTTATAATGGATTGCTATAATCATCTGCCTAGCCTTTTCCCAACTGTGTTGGCTTCCAGTCTAATTGGGTGCAGCCGAATACCAGTATTTTACTTGGAGCGGCTGACTATCTCACCTCCACAACCCAGTTACTGGGTATGAGTAAGACTTGGTTTCACAATTTCGGGCGACTTTTGTATTTGTAGATGTTTGACAGTCGCGACTGTCAAAGATCTACAAATACAAAAATTTCCGAGGCACGGAGATGTCTCGATATGTAATGGATCTCGTACCCATCCACGAACCGACCGCGGCAAGCGTAGCTTATCCTGATCGACTGACCCGTGCGGCTGTTATTACTTAGCCACAAGCCCCCCATTTATTGATAACATTGGGCACAAATTACTTCATTTATTTTATCTAAAAACATGGGCAAAATGCTAAACCGCAAAGCCAATCAGCCATCGCATTGCTCGATCTTAGAAATTAGAATATTGAAGATTCAAAAAAAAATAAAAAACAAAAAGTAGTATTTTCGATGCAGTTTATTATTATATTATTTACGAGTCTTTGTTGGTATTTTTTTTAATCCTGTATCTCCGTACGTCTACGTAGGTAGTGAACTTTTGACCTTTGACATTTATTTCAATTAAACCAATTACAGGCACTTTTGAATGTCAAGGGGTCGGTCAGTCAGAAAGATGAAGCTAGTTGCCCATTCCACAGCGAAGATGGGTACCTATGGAGAAGGACGGGCACAAAACTCTACAGACACATATTTGTATCTATATACAGAATAAAGAAAACTAAAAAATAGAGAATATTAACAACAAAGGCTGCTTATTTATAAATATGTATGTTAGAAAACGTCTCTAGTCGCGTTATTTAAGTTCATCTTACACCATTTGTTTACATTCTTATCCTCAAACAAAAACACTAAAGAAAAACTAACGATCCGTAAAATAAGAAACCAGAGCATCTCAGTCAGCCTATGAGCACCACACAGCAAAATACTTAAAAAAAAAACTTACCCAAAATCTCGCGTCCACGGTACAAAAACGCTATCACGCGCCGAAAGAAAAAAAACCCAACCAACGCTTTTAGATATTTTCTATAAAACATTACATCCAGTTCGCTTGAAGGGCAAACCTAGACTGCCGGGCGTTACTCATTCTCAGGTCATCTATGAGGCCTGAAGTCTATTTTCCCCTCTTATAGAAATATCAACTTTACCTCACTAAAAATAAAGTTCGATTTCAGAATGGCTCACGGCGATATGTTAATGGTGCAGTGGAAATTGAACTTTATGTATAGGGTTGTAAGGTTGGTTTTCTGATATGTAATGTTGGATGCTAGATTGAAAACGTGAGGCTATCAGATCAATAAATTTGTACTAAAACAGATGACCTGGTCCTGATGCTAGGGTATTGCGTTGCAGTTTCATTCCTTTGAAAATTTTGTGTTATGGGTATGAGTATATTTTTTATTTATATGGTCTTCACATGATCTGACCAAGATTATGTCTGGACTTTAAAAGAGACTGTGACCTCTGAGTTTGTTTCGGCCTTTCTTCTTCCCCCTTACTTATAAACGTTGTATAGCGTCTGTATAGTTACACAACGCTTTGTCTTCTTCTTTCGAAAGTCAAATTACTGACAACTGAAAGAGGGAAATCGGTGTGTAACTATTCATCTGATATAATACGTTTATTAGTAAGGGGGTTAGAGTAGTCAGATAGGAAACGCCGACCTCATCTAGTTTTTAAAATATGATTGACGTGTAAAAGTGTTTGTACAAACCTACTTACAGAAATAAAAATATTTATCATTTATACAGGGTGAAATTTTAATCACCGTTTTCCTCGTAGGTACTCATTATTATGAACAACTTTCACTATGGGACCAAATCTAAAGTCACAATTTATTCGCATCAATGACAAAAATTCTGGGTCAAATGTTTGCACAAGTACTACAAACCCTCAGCGGGACTGTCCGAAAGGGTTACCGCTGCGCGCTGCCCCGGAACATAAAGGACTAAGGAAGGAACACGGGTGGTTTTTAGTCAGTAAGAGTCTGACACTCCCTTCCGCTCCACCCAGAGCGGGAGTCATTTGATGATTTCCCAATCTCAAAAAACAAACAAAAAAGAGCTGCAAATCCGCGTAGCACTGGCGTAGAGCACCTTGCTACGACCGCTACGCGGTATGCTACGGCGTAGCTCGTAGTCTACTACGATCGCGCTACGCTGTCGTCTTGTAAAAGTTTTGTTGTAATTCAAATACTTATCACTCTCATCATCTACCTAGCCTTCTTCCAACTATGTTGGCGTCTGCTTCCAATCTAATTGGATGCAGCCAGAGGGGCAATTCTCGTAATTTTATGAACGTTCACAGTCTGTCAAAATTAACTCTAATTTCCCTACATTTTGACAAGTTTTTGACATTGATTGTCGCTGAGATGAGATTGAGACTGGATTTTGAACGTTTTAAATTACGAGAATTGGCCTTCTGACCTCCAGAACCTACTGTGAAACACGGAATCCCGAAGTAAGACTGGCTGTCAGATTTTCGGGCTTCTGGCTACCCGTAACGACTGAATACTTATCGTTACCAGTACATTTGCTGTCTAAAAAAGTTCAGTTCATGACATTATCACGCCTGTATTCTCCGAAAAGATAAAGTCAAAATTATAAGTTATTTATTCAAATTAGGTTGAGAATCAGCACTTTTCGAACGGCAAAATTACAAAAGACAGTCTCCCAAAACGCCCGCCCTACGCCACTTCCTAGTGCTTTCGCTGGGGAGAAGAAGTGGCGCAACAAACTCCCCAGCAGCATAGCTCTGTCTGTTCACATAGAAAATACTTGATTGTGTACAATACTAGATAGTCAGATGTATAACTATAGTACACCGACATTTCGCCAGTTATGTTTAAGTCTCATGTAACATGGGGCGAACATAATTACTGCTTTTACCCTGGCACAGAACACAGGTTCTGTGCCAGAAAAGGAAAGGAAAGGGAAAGGGTAGGTACAGACCTACCCTTTTTTTCTATTATTACATGACAAGGGAGAAAGCACGAGTGCTGGCAGAGCCCGCCATATCTGGACCACCGAGTTATAACCCTAAATCTAGACTTAAGGACATCATAAGGGAAGTTTCCGTCAGATTGCAAACAACGCCATCTATTAGCCCTCGTAATAACTCGCAGATGTTGGTCCTTACTCCACTTGCATTCGCTGTGCAAAGTGCAGTGCAATCTGTGCAATTAAAAAAGATGGCGCTAGTATTCTTTGAAGTTCACTTTCCTCGTTTCATCGTAATGATTTGAAAGTAAAAGTAAGTATTAAATATTATTAAAATAATTGATCGTAGATAATATAGAACTAATTAAAAAAACCGCTTTTGGATATAGGCGTGTATAAATGAGATGCACGACAGAGATTAAACAACAGTATAATGAGGTAAAGATTAATACCGATACAGCGATAGGCGGAAGTTGTATGAAGGAACGAAGTGATTTGTTGCAAGAAAAGATACAATAAGAAGATAGTTAGGATAGCGACACAAAAATAAATAATTACGCGAGTTGATAGGAAATATGCGGTAGCAAGCCAAAGCAACGAGGGTTCGCGTCGAGGGCTTCAAGCTGACTGTACCAAAGAGTATAATAATAGACTGTACTGACCCGATATATTACTTTACTCTATGTCGCTGCCGTCTGCGTCTTGAGCGGGCTGCGGAGGCGGCGCGGTGCGTGGCGTCCGGGGTGAGGTACGCCAACCGGTTTCCGCGGCTAGCAGCGCTCGCACAGAAAGGCGGCGCGCGGCGTGCGCGCACCGTCACGCCAACAAGAAGTAAAAGGATAGGTAGGCATACTATGAACAATATTATAATATTAATTTAGCAACGTTATAATTCTTTAATAACATCTGATAAACAATTCGACTGGTAAAAAAATTTAAAATGTTTTTTTTTGTTACTTTAATATATGCATTTAGTAAAAAAGCTGTTATTTTAACATTACAAACAGACACTTTAATTTTATTTATTTGTAATGTATAGATTTGCTAAATAACGTCTCTAAATTGTACCACATTGGTAGTAACTAAGCTCGGATGGCAACATTATTTGATAAGAACGTCATTTTTCCATTGTTATCTTGTGACAGTGACACTGCGCCGCAGCCGGTATGTTTTTCTGTCAGTGTCATTTTTTCTCTCGATGGGTGAACTTCTTTCCAATTTTCCTGTTTAAAATACGTATATTAATAATTCTGTTATTTAATACACAGATATAATAGTGACAGGAAAGTTAGTGCAAAACAAACGCAATGAGTGACCCCGACAAGATAAATCCGTTGAACCGAAATAGAGGAATATTTGCGGTATGTTTTTGATTTTAATTTTTCTCGTAAGTTTTGGCCAATAAAATTTAAATTAACATTATCATACTTATAGCATTACTAATATAGCATTACTAATTATGACATATAATTTACCTAACCTACTATTTATTCAGGCAATAAATACATAACTTAAAATGGTTTTAGTCTAGCAAAGTTATTTCAGTTAAAAGACTGTATCGTTAATTCCTACAATAAATTCTTAACTAATTTTTTTTAAACTTAGGTTGATTTTAAATTTACAATAATAATTTAGTTTTATTCAGACCGTATGTAAGTACCTATCTCACTAAATTGAAGTTGTAGGTAGTAGGTACTTACTACCATAAGTAAACTTTCTAAAAATTACTTACTTTTTATAAATCTAGTGTTATTTTTAAAAGTGATCCCAGTACCTAAGTGATAAAAAATTATTACCTACCCAAAAAAGCTTGAACTCAGAAGACACAATAAACAGCAAATTCATTGAATAGAAAAATAATTAAAATCATGTTGACAGTAACTACACAAAGTGCATCATATAAGTAGCTTTTTGATTAGATAGAAATATATTAAATAGACCAAAATGGAGTTGCTTTTCGCATGTCTTAGTTCTTCTAAACCACACGAAGAATTTTGAAGCAGTTTTCATCATAATTACTTATACTTAATAATTTATTCTGGAAAAATTATGAGTGAGAGTGTTGTGTTTATGTGTATTCATATTAACCGGTTGGAGAACACTGAAAAAGACTCAGTAGACGTTTCATTGTTATTATGTGCATTTACATAGTGTTCCGCAAATTGTTAAACTTGAATCATCATTACAGCCGAAAGATGTCCACTTCTGGACATAGGCCTCCCCCAAACACCTCCACTTTGACCAGTTCTGTGCTCCCCACATCCAGTGGAAGCTTGAATATAATATAGAAATCTCAATGTTTTATCAAATCTTAAAAACCGTGCGAAGCAGGGACAAGCCGTTAGTAACAAATAAAAGAGTACAAAATCCTTCTATTGATGTATCTAATCAAATTCACTGTAATCTATTGTTAGAAAAGATACCGTTTAATCTCATGTATTATAAATTTGACAATAATTTTGCATGTTTTTAGGCGCCTTAATCAGTCAATAAATGTATGTAATTGTAGTCATAAAGTGGATATCAGTTATACTGTCAAAATTTATAATTTTATTGCATTGATAGAGTAGTGTGAATGACGTTTCCTTTTAGTTAGTCAAGCTCAGGCAAAGTCAAGTACTTAATGTTAAGGATTAAAAAAACAAGAGGCCCTAGAAGAACATAGCGTATATTATCAGCCTATAATGTTCCCACTGCTGGGACCAACGACCATATTATGGTCGTTGGCTGGGACACAGGTCTCCTCTCTGTTAGAGGGAGTGGGCCATGCCCGTAATCCACCATGCGGGCCCAGTGCGGGTTGCTAGATGTCACATGTCTTGGTTCTAGGAAATGCCGGTTTCCGCACGATGTTTTTCTGCACCGTTTTGAGAACAGTGGTGATGACTAGCAGGCACTTTAGTTTGTGTAAATTAACAAAATAAAGTGCGTAAGTCGCGGCCGTTAACACTGATCTAATTGGTGATGTTTTTCAGAAAGGTCAGATGTGTAGTATTCACAACCAGTGCGTGTATGAACAGAGTTCAACGTTCACAGTCTGATCTCACTCTGTCCAAAAATTCCTCTAATATCCCTAAATTTTGACAAGTTTATGACATTTGTTTGTGGGCGAGATGAGACTACTAGATTTTGAACATTTTAAATTACGAGAATTCGCCTTCTTATGTATGAACGTAAACGAAGCAAAAGGAGATTATAAAGATTGTAGCAGGTGGAGTTCTGTAGTTTCTGCCTACCCTCATGCATGGGAAGAAGGCTTGAGTTGGTGTAATATGTGTATATGTAAAAAAGAAACAAATAATATTAAAGAGGGAATGGAGCGGCTCGTGGCTAAATAATAACAGCAGTCAAAGTGTCACTTGCTCACATTTTGTTGCATAGATGTTTGATTAACCTACTACTTTAATATTTCAGTCTTTATTTCTAACATCTAAGCAACAAGATGTAAGAAAGTTAAAAAATATGGATGTCACGTCATCTGACGGTCGGGCTGGTCCACAAATTCAAGGTCGCTCAGCGCGCTATGGAGCGAGCTATGCTCGGAGTCTCTTTGAAGGATAAAATCAGGAATGAAATTATCCGGAAAAGAATCGGAGTTACCGACATAGCTTGCAGAGTAAGCAAACTGAAGTGGCAGTGGGCTGGGCATGTCTGTCAAAGGACTGATCGCCGGTGGAGCAGACGAGTCCTGGAGCGGAGACCGCGTATCGGCAAGCGTAGTGTGGGATGCCCCCCAGCTAGAAGGGCGAACGACCTAAAGAAATGGCTGGGGTAGACTGGATGCGGAAGGCGGAGGACAGGGTGTCGTGGCGCAGTCTGGGAGAGGCCTATGTCCAGCAGTGGACTGCGACAGGCTGACTTGATTGATAATTTGACACATGATTACAAACTAAAAATAATATTTATTAATGAATTAATGATGTTGTTTATTCTGTAATTAGGATATCGAAATTACTTTTACACGTCATATTAGTAAAACATTTGAGGTCTGGGGACCTCCGGCTGGAACGAAGTTCAAAATTAAAATCCAAGATGGCGGTGGCGAACATTTTAAAATGACTATCGGGTTCAGCACTCGAAAACCATGAAGACGACAACCATGCCGTAAAATTTGAAAATGTTTGTAGCCGCCTCAGATCAAATAAAAAACCAAGACAGAGGGCTGTCAAAAGTGTGTAAAGTGAAGCCGGTTTCGTAAACATGTGTGCACTTAGTGAGGTGTAGTTTGATTGTAAATGTGTGTGTACGAGTATGTGAGCGTGTACGCACGGAGCGGAGGTGTAGTTTTGGCATGCTTCACTGTATTGTTCGCAGCGCTATGTCTTGCCTTTTTATTTGGTCTGAGGTAGCCGCCACCTTGGATTTTCATTTTGACCTCGCGATCGGCGCATGGAGGAGTCACATAACGCTTTTGCAAAAACAATAAGTTAGATGAGGTTGGCGTTTCCTATCTGACCACTCTGAGAAGAAAGACCGAAAAAACTCAAAGTCCAGCCATAATCTTGGTCAGATCATGTGAGGACCATGTAGATTGTTATTTTATTATACACACTAATATAAATTTGATACAACATGATTGTTACATATTACATACGCTTATCTCTTTGATAAACGTTGCTATCTAGACATTTCAATCTCAGGCCCCTACTGACTGAGATAGTAACTAACGGTTTTATTAGCTACCTTAACAGTTAATGGTTCTTGAAAAAAATACCTAGATTTTCAGGTTAAGCTACGCTTGCCGCGGATAGTCCGTGGATGGGTGATAATCTTTCCATGCCGAGACCCCTCCGTGCCTCGAAAAGCACGTTAAGCCGTTGGTCCCGGCTGTCAGTCGTAAATCTTTGACGGTCGTTACGGGGCGTCAGAAGCCCGAAAGTCAACCAGGCTTACCAAGGGGTATCGTATTACCTAGTAACTGGGTTGTGGAAGTCAAATAGGCAGTCGCTCCATGTAAAATACTTGTATTCAGCTGCATCCGGTGAGACTAGAAGCCGACCCTAACATAGTTAGGAAAGGGCTAGGCAGATGATGAACCAATATTTTATTATTAAACCTAGGTATTTTTGTAATCTAACTTTCGCTAGTTTTAAAGATTGTAGGTTTGTAGGTAGGTAATAATAACAAACTGTCCGTTTAATGATGATAACTACTTGCAGAGTGGCGAAACTGAAACATTTGTAACCAAACGGAGAAGAGAAGAGAGATAGGATTGGCGTCTGAATTGTCTTGAACTGTAGGATACCCACTCCTTGCACTAAAATAGGGATGTCGGTAAATTGCCACACATCCATAAAGATAGTAGTTAGAAATAGTAAGTTGAAGTATTTTTCTATAGAATGCCTGTAAAAAGCTTAAAAAAAAAACTAATCTTTTTTTTTTAAGAGAACAACCAAAGTTTTCAATTTCATCTGAGTTAATAGTTTCTGTTTCCTATGATTCGTTACTTAAAGCCGCAAGTTGCAATTCCAACTTTCCAATATGCAAGTAACTTGCACGTTGGAAACTTAAAATCACGAAATTCTACCAAGTCACGCGTCCCTTCGAATTGTCATGTATCAAGATCAAAAAATCAAAATATTTTTATTTCACATAAACCAACATGGGCACTTATGAAACGTCAGAAGCTAGGTGCACGGTTCCAATTGGTCGTTTCCTATGGAGAAGAACCGGCAAGAAACTCCATGGTTACTCTTTTAAAAATAATTGGCTTTTACAATGTTTTCGAGTTACAGTAGGTATGGGAGGACAGCGTAGGCCTGTCAACAAGTACCAGGTACTTGATAAAATAAAAAATGGTCTACAGATCTAGTCTACAAGGCTTACAAAGTCCTCACATTTACAAAATAAGGATGTATCAAAAGGATAAACAAAATATAAAAATCTACTAAAACCAAGAGATATGATTGCCATTTCAACTAAGAGGTGAAAAATTAAAATTGTCTGTATATAATCAGTTCCAAAATGCCGCTGGTTATACTTACGACTTGTCGACTAGTGAACGCGAAACTTTAACTTAATTCTGCAAGTTACCTACTTGCACACTGGAAATTATGGATAAAGATTCAGGAGAGTTTCATACTTCTTGTGCAATAATAGTAAGTATAGCGAGTAGGTAAGTTTTCCACTTCACTGTCATATCTGATTCTTCGAAATAGGTTACTAGGCTAAACCAGCAGCCAGCTGGTGGCTAGGCTAGGTTGCTAGGCTGGGTTGGTTGGTGGTTAGACTAGGCTAGGGGACTAACTCACATGGAAGTCTTAATTGAAAATAGCAATTTCGTTAATCATAAAAGATCTTGAATACGTTAGAAATCAGCAAGCAATAGGAAATGATAGCTGATATTTGTCACTCATTCAAACGAAAAATAGATTTGTGTGACGCAGGGCGGCATGGATGAAGCAATATATTCTAACTAAATAATTAGTGACTAATAATAAGTAATTGTCACTGCCTAATCTAGGATTAGATTGAAGAAAACAAGGAATTTATTTATACCTAACTTAGCTTTTATCAATAGTAGACATCGTTGAACACACCTTGTTTTGTTAAAACCCTGTGACATTTCGCCTGCTGCACAGTTACAATGCATATTGACACTTATTTCTACGGGAATAAAAGTATTTTTAGTTTAATTGGAAAAAGTTATCTTGTTCCGAGATTAACATAATCTCGGTAGGATTAGAGAAAGACTCGTGAAAAAAATAATTTTACTAATACCTACTTCCTTTTAAGGAATTTTAGTCGCTACTAGTTTCTGCCCGCGACTTCGTCCGCGTGAAATTACTTGCTCCCCACACTCATCCAGTCGCATCGTATCGCCCATAGAACAGATAAAAGAAGTTAGAAAGGAAATAGTTCCCGATTTGTATTAGAACGCGTGTCGCCACATGTCTTCCACTCTTTCACTCCACTACAAGCAATATATCAATACGTACGCGCATTACGCACACAAATAAACCATTTTTAACTGTTCTGTGGTATCGCCTGCCCGCACTATTACTTCGTTTTCGTTCTTTCTCACTTTTTTTCTTTTTGCTCTGCTCCTAAGGGTCATAGCGTGATATTAAATAGCGTATAGCTTTCCTCAAGAATTGGGCTATCAAATGCAATTTTTTTTTCAAATCCTACTGATAGTTCCAAAGATTAGCGCGTTCAAAAAACAAACAAACACACAAAGTCTTCAGGTTTATTATTAGTGAGGATTGAAGTGATCGGACTTTGACCAGACAAGGTCGACAATTCGACACCATTAAATAAATATATATAATAAAGGGGAAGGGCTATATACCCAGCAGTGGGTGATTTTTAATGATTGTGAAACTCACAACAGACACTTCAAATAAATGAGTTCGTAGTTCCCTATAACTTATTTCATGACGAAGGTTTCTCTTAGGCAAGCCAAGGCAACATACTGACAGACAATAGTTGAGTATCGCGACTATATATCTATAGCCAAACTTTTAATGATCTCAACCCTTTGAGCACCGTCGACCTTGAAAGGGATAACATTCAGGGTCACGGTCGCGAAAGCGGGAACTTGAGGCATCATTATTATCCTACAGTTCAGGGCGTATATTGTGCACTCAGAATATTGAGTCATCAATCAATCAATCATTCACTCTGAACGAACGATCAATTGCAATGGAGGCTATCGTTTTTGTGCTCACCAGTTGGCGCAACGGGCGAGTAAGGTACTACCAGTACAAAACGATTGACATGTAAAATTGTCTGTGCAAACCTACTTACAGAAATAAAATCATTTTAATCAATCAATGAACTCGGCCTGTCGCAGTCCACTGCTGGACATAGGCCTCTCCCAGACTGCGCCACAACACCCTGTCCTCCGCCTTCCGCATCCAGTCTACCCCAGCCACCTTCTTTAGGTCGTCCGTCCATCTAGCTGGGGGGCGTCCCACACTACGCTTGCCGATACGCGGTCTCCACTCCAGGACTCGTCTGCTCCACTGGCCATCGGTCCTTCGACAGGCATGCCTAGCCCACTGTCACTTCAGTTTGCTTACTCTGCAAGCTATGTCGGTAACTCCGGTTCTTTTCCGGATAATTTCATTCCTGATTTTATCCTTCAAAGAGACCCCGAGCATAGCTCGCTCCATAGTGCGCTGAGCGACCTTGTGTGGACCAGGCCGACCATCAGTGTCCAAAAATCATTTAAGTAGTAATATCTTGTTTCATGCCCAGATGAATTGCATACTCAGGCTCACAGCGGCTGATTATATTATATGACATATCCGCTGCATTCATAACACATTTGTTATATTTAAAACAAACAGAACAATAAAGATTGTCTTTTAACAATAATCAAAGGTTTATCTTCCGTTGCTGAATCACAGATTAACCTCGAAGTGTGGGGCAGCGTTCACGTTCGTACGATAACGTTGAGGTGTGGGTCGTTGTCAAGTATTTAACTATTTACCTGTATATACAGAAAACATAGGTGAGGCAACTAATCTTACTGGTGTTTTGCAATATCTTTGATAAAGCCATGACTAGGTACAGGATTCTTGTACATTTTCTACCAGGGCTCTAATTCACTATGCTCCACTTAATATTCCTTACTTCGAAGCCACGTCAATTCCTTAGCTAATCACGACATCTGAAGGTCAATTCCCGTAATTCCCGTAAAAACGTTCAAAATCTAGTTGCAATCTCATCTCAGTGACAATCAATGTCAAAAACTTGTCAAAAATATAGGGAAATTAGAGGTATTTTTGACAGATTGAGACTGAGATCAGACTGTGAACGTTCTTAAAATTACGAGAATTTTATTCTCTATGACATATTGAACGAAACGCGTGTAATGAACGCGAAGTTGACGTCGTTTGAACTGTCAAAATACATGTTGTCCGTACTCAAACGTACGTACCTTTCGATTCGTTGCCGTTACAGGGGCACAGAACAAACAGGGGTTTCTGCACGATACGACATTGACTTGATTTGCCCGCGTTAAAAGAACGCGGGGAATAATAATTCCCATACAGAATTGGGGCACTGCACTCTAATAGGTCACAATCTGAACAACTTTGAAGGGTATTTCTAATCCATTGATTCGTATGCTTGAAAAGTTTGTCTGCTCAACACCTTAAATAACAGAATGAATGTTGTTGAACTGTCAAAATGAAAGCCATTGTTACTGTTAGTGTGATTGGATTCCGCCGGACGGAATCTCCGCGATAAATCGTATGTTTTGAATCAGAGTTGAGAGCAAAGCTATTCAATTGAATTCAATGTACCTATATATTCAGTAACAATTGACATTGCGTTCGAATATAATCCAGCATGAAACATAAGTATTAGATGTCATCATATATCATGATGTGCTATGTAACAATACATTCAATCAACGGTGAAGGAAAACAACGTGAGGAAACGGGCATGTTCTGGAACCAAAAATTCGAAGACATTAAACAGCCTAGCCCAGTGGATTACAGCCCACTCCCTCTCACCGAGAGGAGGCCGCCATCCCAGTAGTAGGAACATTATAGGCTGATTATCTAATTATTATTATTATCTAATTATCTTTCTACACCAAAAATACTAGTATATATCAGGCAGAAAAAACAAGGCGGATATTTTTTTTTCCAGCATTTTCGACAATTTTTTCAATTCAATTTTCAGAAATGAGTTCACCTGTTTCTAAAGCTACCAGAAACTGTCAAATTTTCCGAATCAACCTTGAACCTTATGCTTTTGCGATAAAGTTGAAAATCTATTAAAGAAATTTGACAGATTGTAGTAGCTTGATGTGCTGGTGTCTCTTCTGTACCAAACTCCTATACATCACACAACTACTACTCCTAACTATCTGCTATTACATTCCAGACACATAGTCATGACTACCAAGGAGTGCTGACCGGTGAATACGAGGATGACCGAGCGGAAAAGCCCTGGCAACGGGTTAACACTCATACATTACTAAATCATCATTTTTACTTCACATTTCATTTATGCACAACTTCACTTATATCTACTTCACTTTGCACAACTAGTGCAATCAATTGAATTCATTTCGCACAAATAGTTTGTCAATTGACTTCATTTAGCACAAGCTTAATTAAATTTTCATCACTTTTCATTCTTTTTGCATAACTTTCTCAATCAATTGACTTCATTTCGCCCAAGTTTCATTCAATTTACTTCACTTTTTACTTCACATTGCTTTCTTTTATTTCACTTTGCACAAATGCGGAGCTATTTCACTTATTGCACAAAGTAATTTGCGTAATTACCTTTGTTTCTTTTGCTCACTCACGCTGACATATACCATTTCATAACAAGGCTATAACAATACCTACTAAATTATGTTTTCTCACTGACATATTCACACAAAAATGTCTCATACATCATTCAAATTACCTTTTGGTATGTCGTATTTTAGCATAAACTTTTCTTCATACAATACCTTCAAGTTTGTATTTTCATTCATAAAATAATTTAATTCCTATTTAAGTGTCTTTTGATTTAACTACGAATTATCTTTTAAAGACTTCAAAGCTAGACAAAGTAATCTTTTAAGACTAAATAATAGGTAATAATCTCTAATCATCATTTATGTTGACATACTAGACTTTAGATTGTTTTGAAATGAATGGAGTTAGGGCTGATTTCACCATGATATCAGAATATCAGTGGAATAAAATTGTCGTCTGACAGTTCTAGTAAGTATGAAAAAACTGTCAAAAATTCATAATTTATGCTCTATACAGAGTCAAAATAAATTAGCCAGCGAAACTCTGCAGACATGATGGGTATCGAATTATCGATATCTAAACACGATAAAGTTAAAATAAAAAGATTTTATGGTTTTTTAGGGGTCAACGACCGCTGGTAGTGTTGCTTGTTACTTGAAGTATGATATGAGTTGATAAAATATGTTTTATCGTGTTTAGAAGATATCGATACCATTCGAGTCTGTGAAGTTAACACAAAAAAACTGATTTTTAAACTGATATTTCAAGTGAAATACTAACTGCGGTCGTTGACCCCTAAAACAATCATCAAATTAATATAATATGTTTGTTGTTTCATGTTTACATATCGCACCTTTAAAGTAAAACCGTTACTACACGAACATTTTCATGAGTTAAGGTATCAATGCCATATCTAAAATAAACGTAAACTACAAGATAAATTTGTTATATTATAAACAGAGATCTATCATAGAAACTCATTAAACATCTTAAAAAACCATGAGCTCAGATTTTATTTAGAAAAAACAGTGACTATTTTCTAATTTTGGCTCCCCTATAAAATTTCATAATTTCGTTTAGTAACGGTTTTACTTTAAAGGTGCGGTATTGAAACCCATCACGTCTGTGGCGTGTCGCTATCTAATTTAATTTAACCCTGTATATATAGACTTATTCTAGGTGAAATTCGCCCTTATTCACGTTACCAAGGGAGTATTATTGTTGGTGATTATTTGATAGATTTTTATTTTTATATATTATTTTAGGTTTTCAAAGGACTGAGAAAGAATGGCAGTCATATTAATGACCCTGTCAGATCTGTAAGTTATACTTAAATAAAATAAAAGGGTGTTTTTGGGAATTGTGACGTCTTTTAAAATTGGGTTTAATGTGTTTTTGGTAAAATTAAGTGAATTGTCCTTAATATGTCGATTATAATCGGTTCAATGTGGGCGTTATTTTTAAAATGCTTGATAAAAATATGTGAAAATGCATATGAAAACGTCTCCATTCTGCAAGTTACTTGCAGGAAAGTGTGACGTCAAACTCATGTCTGTCAATCTTTTGGGTCATGTTAACTTGCATGCGGGCAAATTTTCAACTACGCAAGCAACCTTTCTTGCCACTTGCAGCTTGCTTACTCTCTGCTTGCAGGATGGAAAGTTTAGATAAAAAAAAAATAAGTATTGCCAGAACATGAACATTATTGCAGAATATAGTTTGTAGGTATTTTTTGTATACAGATTAGGAAAGTGACCTAATTCATTTATCACAGAATCTACCAATTAGTAGGTACCCACTTACCTACAATCTTAGTTATGATCAAACCGATGACGACGGATAAAATCACAACATTGAAAAATGTTACGATAAAAACTATCAATTCCTCAGATACCTAATAATAATTAACACCCGCATAGGTTTTTTGATAACTCGTTATCTATTTTTATTCAATATAATAATTAGGTTATTAAATCAAGTTTCTAAACTATGAAATTAATTTAGCAGACAAAGTCCAAGTTTCTTTTAAGCCTTAGGGCATAAATTGATTTAAAAAAGGCAATCTTACTACTTACTGTAGTTTACTTCAACGTTAGATTTTTGAAATATAAACTAAATTTTTATCAAAATCAACCCCGAGACTCCGTTGAGTATTTCGCTAAATCTTATGGTTTCGGATTTGACTACTTTAAAAATTCACCCTATACAGCACTCTTAATTGATTCAATCTGAATCATTTTGAAGGATATTGCTAATCCATTGCTTCATTTGTTTGAAAAATTCGTCTGCTCAACAACGTAAATAACGCAATGAATGTCGTTGAACTGTCAAAATTAAAGCCATTCCTACTGTTAGTGTATTACGCAATTGCCCCGCTGTTATCATAGATTCAGTATATTCATACACAGTGATGCTGAACCCCCTGCGTTGAAAGGTTACGTGAGTTATATAAAAAATCTGCTGTTTCATAGAAAAGTACATTAGGTACCTACGCGGTCAAATACATGGATACTGCATGGATGCATGCTATACAGGGTGAATTTTGAGTAGGTATCTATGAAATGTAACTGAAGTTTCATTTTATACTTTCGTTCATAAAAATTGTATCATTATTCATATTATCTTTCATATGCTATTGATCACCCATTTCTAACGAACTAATTCAAACTAATATCTACTAACTAAGTATCAAATTATTAATGTATTAGTTTATTTTCTTTAAACTACCATTTTTCTAAAATCTTATCTATTAAGACCCTTTTAAAAACAATTTCTATAATTTATTTTATTTTAGTAAATGTCTTCTGTTATATAATAAAATAATTGTTTTACTTTTGCATGTTTTTTGTTAAATGTTGTGTACGTTTTGTGATGTCCGTGGTAAAATGGTTTGTTTTCGAAATTTTCTATTTATTTGTTGCGGTCCAAGAAAAATCTTCTCAAATCTCTTGGGTTCAAACGTTATTACGAAACTAGTTACGCAAACTATAGTTATTCATTGATAGTTTCACGTGTATGTCCTTTCTTTGGTATTGTTCGTCGAGTCGTTGAGCTCCTCAAGTTTTGAGTTGAGCTACACGGTTACCTACTGATAAAAGCTTACCCTGACTGGACCGGTCCATTCAAATCTGTGTGGTAAGTACTTTTCTCAAAAGACCATTTCAGACATCAATCTACATAGTCGTCCCATGATCTGACCAAGATTATGTTACTTGTTTACTTTAAAAGAGACTGTGACCTCTGAGTTTGCTTCGGCAATTATTCTTCTCAGAGTAGTCAGATAGGAAACGCCGACCTCATCTAGCTTATTTATTTTTTATAATGTGACGTATAAAATTGATTCCAATATCTTATTTACATAATAAACAATTTCATTTCATTTGTAAATAATTTATTGATTTAAAAAAAAATTAAGCATATCAAAATGGTTTACAAGTGAAACTATCAATAGATAACTAAGTTTGCGAAACTAGTGTCGTACCTAATGTAAATCTAGCTTTATGGTCCGGCTACACGCTTGCACAAATTGCAACTTGTACGTACAGGCGGCAAAACAACACCCTAATTGCGTAACACACTATCAATTACAATCTGAATCATCTATCAATCATTTTGAAGGATTTTGCTAATCCATTACTTCATGTTCGAAAAATGTGTCTACTCAACTACGTAAATAACGCAATGAATTTTGTTGAACTATCAAAAATGAAACCCATTGTTACTGATAGTGTATTACGCAATTACTCCGCAGTTACCTACACCGTGCAAAATTTTTGCTAGGTTGTTTGCGTATGCAAGTTGCCACGTTTATCCGGGCTTTAAGCGAACCTCGCTGTTTAAAGGGGTCTCCACCCTACCTTAGCGGTGAATACCATTCCATAGTGACTCCTCACCGTTCCACCTAAATCATCATCACTTTAATATTCCAGGTACCAAGCACACTTTTAATATTAGTACTAGGACTCTACCTACTGTTGGCATACTTGACGCAAGTGGTTGAAGATGACATGCCTGCTATTGTGCTCGAAGCAGATGTACCAAGAGATGTAAGTATCTTTTTAAATGATCATCAACATCATCATCATCATTTCAGCCGAAAGACGTCCACTGCTAGACATAGGCCTCCCCCAAGCACCTCCACTTCGACCGGTTTTGTGCTTCTCGCATCCAACGAATTCCTGCGGCCTTCACAAGGTCGTCGGTCCAACTTGTTTTAAATGATAATAAACTTTAATTCTAAGAAGATCTAAGAATTAGATATCCTAACTAATATTATAAATGCGAAAGTAACTCTGTCTGTCTGTCTTTTCTTCACGCCTAAACTACTGAACCGATTTGTGTGAAATTTGGTACAGGGTAAGTGTGAACCCCAACAAAGGACATAGGCTACTTTTTATTCGACTTCGTCTGCGTCCGCGATAACCGACATATACGCGGACGAAGTCGCGGGCAAAAGCTAGTAGATTATATAGAGAAGATTTAAGAATCTTAGATACCTAATTATCTTGTTTTGGAAACATGATAATATGATATGATATACCCGCGGAGGTCGGAAAATATCTAATGTATTTAATGTACCCTATGTCTTAAACTCTTAATCCAGGTTATAAACATCTGTGTGCCAAATTTCATGCAGTAAAACTCCTTTTCGGCATGATTTTTTCAGACATCTCCAATAATCATCGTCATATTTCAGCTAATTTACACAAAACCTTAATGATTTATACAGCTAAACCTTCCTCATGAATCACACCGACCATTGGTGAAAACCGTATGAAAATCCTTTCGGGAGTTTTTGAGTTTATCGCGTTCAGACAGATGCGGCGGTTATCGATTCTACGGCTAACAATGACCAGCCCATTGCCACTTCACCTTGCTTATTCTGTGAGCTATGTCAACAGTGTTGGTTCTCTGCAGGAGTTGGAGGCTGATGATTCTTAATGACCTTTTAGAATTCGGACACATTCAGTGAAGAAGTAGCCCGGCGCTACCTAGACCGTATCATCGGTGTTGAGCCGCGCGTGTCTGGTACTAAGTATCATCTGGCGCAAACCAGCGACCTGAAGGCGATGCTCGATGATATAGCGGCCCAAGCTAATCAGGTGGTTAAGACTGACTGGCAGATAGCTTCGGGTGAGTTTTCATCTCAATATCACCCTGGATAAGGTTCTAATTCCATTGCAAGCAATTTAAGATCCTTTTACAAATGGTCACTCACTAATAAAGGGCTTTGAAGATTTTTATATGGAGCCTGCCATTATGCCATACTTACTGTCGCGCCATTTTGAAAATGGCGACCACGCTTGAGACCTATATAAATCGATAGCTGACAATCGATGCAAACAGAAAACATAATAAGACTTAATCCCGTAGTGTAGTTGCCGAGATATTAACGTTTAAAGTTGATCACGTGACTCAATCATCAACTTTGAACGTTATCTGATTAACAAATAACGTTAATATCTAATATTTAATTTCAGAGTAACTCTCCTAGTTACTCTGAAATTAAATATTGAAAAAGTTATAAAAAATATTTGAATTTGTAGCGTAAACTGAACTTTATTGTGTAGGAATTAAAGTTATTTTTCCATAAACTCATGTTTGTTTACGTTTTTGGCAAATAAATCGCGAATGTAGATTACGTCTCTTTTCATCAGCCTTAAAAAAATATACTTATTTAGTTAATAATTTATTTATTTAATGTTTTACTGTACTTTTGTAGTTAATAATTTATTTATTTAGGTGACTACTTCCACAAATCAACAACATCGTTCTTCAACATGTATCAGAACGTGTCGAATATAGTCGCTTTGTTAGAGGGAGAGAGCGGATTCCATGCAAACGGCACTATAGGAAGCTCGATATTGGTGAACTGTCACTACGATTCTGTGCCTTTTGCGTTAGGTAAGAAAGTTTATTTTAAGTTGGTCACATTTTAACTTATCTATTGCATTGCGATTTTGTGCCTGGTGTAATGAACTGTAAAGTTCATTTTCGTTCAAAACGACTTGCTTACTTACTATTGCCATTTTTTATGAAAATCTTCATGTTTTGGTCAATTGATCATTCATAATATTACTGTATATTTTGAGATTGGATATGAAATAAGTAAACTATTTTTTTTTTTTTCATTTTGCAGGTGCATCAGACAACGCAGCATTTTGCGCCATAATGGCGGAGGCGTTAACAAAACTGTCTCGAAGCAAACAGAAGCTAAAACGAAATATTGTGTTCCTATTCAACGGAGCTGAGGAGAATGGCTTACAGGTGATGACCAACAAGTTCAGATTCACCACCCACGGCTGATCATTGGCCACATATACTTATAAATAACTAGCTTCACTCCGCGTGGATGTCGGAAATTACATGGGTTTTAATTATTTTGCGCGGAACCCTAATTCTTTTTCTAAAATATTATAATTTATAGAAACGTAGTAAAAGAGCCTTGTAGTTTAAGTTACTCCATATAACATCGGCTATCTGCCAATGAAAGTCCCGTCAAAATCGGTCCAGCCGTTTCGGAGATTAGGCGGAACAAACAGACAGACTGACAAATAAATTTAAAAAAAATATAAGTAGCATAAATATACTTTCATAATGCATGTAGTAAAATGTCTTCGAATTTTTGGTTCTAGGACATGCCGGTTTCCTCACGATGTTTTCCTTCACCGTTTTGAGAGCAGTGGTGATGAAATAATGTACACAAAGTAAAGCGCCTGTCTGGGTTCGAACCTACAACTCGTAAGTCGCGGTTGTTACCACTGGGCCACCGCTGCTCTCTTTATTTGTTTGTATAGATGATGAAATATTGCCATAGTTTCAATGGTAAAACCTGCTAGAAGACCTTTCTTATATAGAAAAAAAATTTAAGAAATTTAAATATGAATGTTTACGTCACTACGATTCTGTGCCTTTTGCGTTAGGTAAGAAGATTCATTTCATGTTGTTAATGTTTTGAATGAGTTCTAATTAGCTGTGACAGAGGGAGAAAGCGGATACCATGCGAATGTCACTATGTTCTGTACATTTTGAACTGTCATATAAAATTCTGTGCATTTTCCTTTATGTAAGAAGGTTCATTTTAGGTTTGAATTGGCATCTAATTGAGACTCCTCATCATTTCGTGTATATTAATCTATAAAAATGAAAAATCACGCATTTAGAACTCCGCAATTATTTATTGACAAAATCTACAAACATTTACGCGTTTATGTGTAGGTATTAGATAAAAGTTTATTACTTACTACCAATATAATAAAACGTCAATGTCATAAATAGTTGATATGATACAAATAATATAAATCGTTTGATATCCGGGTTGTCGGAGACATCACCTGTACTTACTGTGACCTTGGTCTCATTGATGTGTAGCGGCATCTACATCGCCACATGCGAACTACGCATCACACTGACGTCACGCAAAAATCCTGCATCGCGCAAGCAGAGTTTACCTCGCAACTAGCATATAGATCGTCCTAACATCAATCATCTGGCAGTTGCCTACCAGACAAGACATCCGTCTGGTCGGAGGATCCTTCCTTTTCTATGGAGGATGAGTGAACTTTACACCCTGTTCCTCATACCTCTATAGACTTTTTTTTTTTTTTTTGTTGAATGAGTGTGATCCTTGCAATGCTATTCATGTGTTTTTGATTTTTATTGTTAACAATTACGATTGCGTTACGTAATAAAGATATCATGCTATGAAATGAAATTATTAATTATGTGCATAGGATATCGGAATCACTTCCACAAGTAATTTTTTTTCCGTTAGTCTATACTGTCCCACAAGTCTTATTAAAAAAAAGCTAGATGGAGTCGACATTTTCTGTTTAAAAACCCCTGAGAAGAAATGGCGAAACAAACTCAGAGAAATGATTTGATTTTTTTGTATGTTTATTACGCTATAGCCGGAGGCCGGTGTCCCGGCCGCGGCAGTGGGAACATTATAGGCTGATTATGTGACCTATCTTTAAATTATTTCCTGTGTCAAAACATACATAAAAATAATGTTTCTTCATGACTTACAGGCAAGTCACGCATTCCTGCAACACCCCTGGGCGAAGGGCGCCTCAGTTGTCATCAACTTAGACGCCGCGGGGATGAACGGGAAACCTACCATTTTTCAGGTAAGTTTTCTTTTAAATCTTACATTTATTTTAAGCAAGCGTAAGCGCTACTGCTAAGCATAAGGGCAAAGAGTTATTGGTTTTTTTCATCCAGAATTTATCAGTAACAAAAAAAAAAACAAGACTCATTTATTCAAATTAGGCTGAGAATCAGAACTTCATATCTTCTTCAAATTACATAAAGATAGTCCCCAAAACGCCCGCCCTTCAGCAGTCCGGAGTCTGGATTTGTGCCCGGTTGATGGCAATAGGCTCGCCCCCTATTACATGGGACTTAAACATAACATTGTCATGTATTTTTTTCAGTTTCATACCTTTTTTCATTTCAGCAATAATTTTTTTTATGTTGTTTTCAGGTGACAGACCCACGAGTATTAAACGCGTATCATCGCTCAGTAGGGACGCCGAACGCACAAGGACTGGCGGAGTTCCTGTTCTCTTCGGGAATTATACCTTCAGATACCGACTTCAGGATATGGCGCGACTTCGGGAATATGAATGGTTAGATATTGAATTTTTTTTTTTTATAGTTGTAGAGATAACAAAGACAGAGTGGCTAATTAATAACAGCCGCACGGGTCGACTGAAGGTTAAGCTACGTTTACCGCGGTCGGTCTGTGGATGGGTGACCATTTATTACCAACATACCGAGACCCCTTCATGCGTTTGTTTACCCGGTAGTACGTTCCCGTGGAATATTTTCCGACTTACATGCGGGCCAAGTCGCGGCCAAACGCTAGTATGAAATAAATCATTATTATTATTCTTTATAGGTGTGGACATAGCCTACGTGAAATGGGCTAATGTGTACCACACTCGCAACGACAAGCAGGACCTCCTCCTGCCCGGCGTGCTGCAGGTGGGCGGAGACATGTTGCTGGCTCTGCTGGCCGAGACCGCCAACGCGGAGGGTTTGGATGAGCAGGTAAATACATCTTGTTATCATTTACCTAAGCAAGTTGAAGTGGCAGTCGGCTAGGCATGCCTGTCGATGTCGATGGAGCGATGGCCGGTGGAGCAGACGAGTCCTGGAGTGGAGACCGCGTATCGGCAAGCGTAGTGTGGGACGCTCCTCAGCGACGATGGACGGACGACCTGGAGAAGGTGGCTGGGGGAGACTGGGTGCGGAGGACAGGGTGCTGTGGCGCAGTCTGGGAGAGGCCTGTGTCCCGCAGTGGACTGCGATAGACTGAGTTGATATTGATTGATTATTTACTTCGGAAAACAGGCAAAAAAAATTGTCGTTCTGGTCGAATTATTTTGACACGAAGAAAAGATGTATTTTAATCACCAGGCTTCAAAAACATAGTTATTAGTGGTGGCTGCCATACTGTTATAATAAAAAATGTAGTAAAATTCTATCCCAAGACCCGAACGGGCGCATTTCTTTGTGTAAATAATTTCATCACCACTGCTCTCAAAATGGTGATGGAAAACATCGTGAGGAAACCGACATGTCCTAGAACCAAAAATTCGAAGACATGTGACGTCTACCCGCCCTGGGCCCGCGTGGTGGATACAGCCCACTCCCTCCCACAGAGAGGAGGCGTGTGTCCCAGCAGTGGGAACATTAAACGCTGATTATTCTCATATCGTCCGCAGATCGAGCCCACAGCTGCAGTTTACTACGACTACCTGAACTTGTTCCTAGTGACGTATTCGTTCACCGCGTCCTACGTCATAGATGTGTTCATAGGACTGCTGGGACTGGCCAGCGTTGGGTACTACGTGTGGTTGGTTGGGGCGAGTGAGTATAATTATATTTTTACTAGTTTCTGCCCGCGTGAAATTTCTTGTTTCCCTGGCTTATCGCATCGCATCGCCTTCCCGCACTATTACATCGTTTTAGCTTAGCGTTCTTTCTGTTTTTGAAGTGAAAACTTCTTTAGGCGTGTTGGGCATTTTTTGAGTTGGGAAAAAACCATTGAATTCGCGCCACTGTTACCGTAAGCGACACCGCTTCGGATGTGTTCGGCTGTCCTCGGGATGTACTCGGTTTTAATGTATATCCGATATGTCAGTGAGTGATGGCAAAGTATTCTGTTTGTGTTTTGTTTTCACTTCTGTCATTTCTGTTTGGTCGGCTCATAGGAGTTCTAGCGTGATTCGACAATAGGCTCGCCTCTTATAACATGGAACTTAAACAGAACTGTGGATATAGTTTTATAGAATAAAATCGTGTTGTTATTTATTTATTTATTAAAGCATACCAACAGCTTCTGTGTGTAATATATAAGGGAGGGCGCTCACGAGCAACTTTTGTCTCTGCAACTAATTTGTCTCTCACATCAAGTCTACGGGTTTGTATGTAAGTGCGCGAATGTTGCGACGCGATAAAGACAGCACTATGATACTTTTTATGTAGAGATAAATTAGTTGGTGAGACAAAAGTTGCACGTGTGTGCCCTCCCTTACTTAAGTACTATAGTATGTTAGGTATGTATATGATTCTTATAACAAAATCATGTTATTTTCAGGATGGTCAACAGTTCAGAACCTACTATTCACAGTATTAGGTCGCCTGGTCGCTGTAGTGGTCGGTCTAACAGTGGTCGCTATATGCACGCTGATCATGGTCGCTACCACTGTGCAGATGAGGTTAGTTTTCAATTAGTAAATGGGTATTATTTTTGAGCGTTGACATCGGTCAAACGCTATAGCAATGAAAACCTATGAACAATACTACAGTGCAGCGCTATGTATCGCTTTGCGCGTACAGCTACGTCGCGCTGACGAGGACCGTCGGTTGAGGTCGTCGGTCGAGTTCATAAGTCGGGCGTCCGTCGGCGATGCTCATAAGTGGGGCATACGTCGGTCGAGCTCGTCGGTCGGGCGTTCGTCGGTCGAGCTCGTCGGTCGGGCGTTCGTCGGTCGAGCTCGTCGGTCGGGCGTTCGTCGGTCGAGCTCGTCGATCGGGCGTACGTCGGTTGACTGACGCGCTATGTCGGTATGTGCGGGCATTTAGTGCGACGCTGACCGAGCGACCGACCGCACGCGCGCACGCAATTTGTGAGGTCACAAGAGATATCGCAATATCTCTTGTGAGTAACCAGTTTGCCGTCAGCTAAGCACTAAACGCTCGGTCACGACCGATAAATCAGCGCGCACTTCGAATAAAAAATGACACATTTTCAATAAATTATTTGCCTCCAACAGCAAATAGCTGTCGGAAGAATGGCGGTCGTCTATTTAATTTAAACTGACAAAATTTTCGAATTTTGGATTTGTGAATAGCCTTTAGAGGATTCTTTTGATAACATTGATTGATGTTCGATTGGGCACGGAAGCGTATCGAACGGTTGTGAATAGCTACGCTTTTTAGTATCGTAATGCTCCGGAATACCACGAAAACACTGTTTAGTACAGTGTTTTACATGGGCATTTGCAGTCTTAGAACGTGTGAGTAGAATGGTGAATATTTAGTACGGCATTTCTAAAATTACATACTGAGCCTCGTGTCGTCTCGCTCCCACGTTCTATGACCGCTACTGCTACTAATATTGTCATTTCTCTTTACTAGTCTACGTTGTCCCAGTCCTGGGCAAAGACCTCCCTCCACTCCTTCCATCTTTCGCAAGCCCACGCGTCTCCTTTCCTTAGACAGAACCTATCCGGCTAGTCCCACCATCTCCTACGTGGTGTGCCGCGACCCCGCCTCCCAGTCTCGGCCACATTGACGTTTAGCATAACAAGAATGTATGTATGTTCCAGATATCTAACAGAACCATGGCTAGTGGTACCATTGTACTGGATGCCCTATCTCCTAGCGGCCGTGGGGATCGCACAGGCTTTCGATGCGTGGACGCTGAAGAGGGTAAGAATACTATTTTACAGTCCTTTTATATAAATAGGACATAGGAAATATCAAACCAAAAAGACATGTACAGACACCAGCACATCAAGGTACCCGAAACTGTCAAGTTTTCCCAATCAACATTGAACCTTCAGCTTTAGCGATAAAGTTGAAAATCTATTAAAGAAATTTGACAGATTGTTGTAGCTTGATGTGCTGGCGACTGTACAAGGTGGGGTAAAAGTAATGTCATAATGTGAATGTGCCATAATTTTTTCTTGCGTTCTAATGTCATTGTGATTTGATACATGTGTTGGAGATAGATAGAGATATAGTTGACAATGCAATAGAGCGATACACACAGTCGCACAGCTCATACAACGATGGAGATTTAGAAACACCAATTTCGGGGCCGTGTGATGCATCGCCGATGACAATTCAAAAGTGCCTGTAAATGGTTTACTTAATTGAAATAAATGCTTTGATTTTGAGTTTGAAAATCTATATAAATATATATATATATATAATAACAATCACACAACAGGAGCAATGAAAATATATGACTATTATACTATTTTTCTAGATGTTTTCCTATACAAAATCCATCAAAAAAAAATTACAACATTCAATTGTCTTCACCATACTTAATTTAATTTCCCCCTTGTCCACAGAACGGTCTCAGCCGCTCCCTGCGCTGCCTACAAGCGATGTCAGCGACGCGCCTGCTCATGTCGCTTATATTACTATGTCTAGCGTGTATACCACCGCTCACTTCGCTCAGATATCTGTTCAGCGCGCCGCTGTTTATAATGAGCATCGCGTCTTTTATATCGCTCAATGTCGTCAGATATGTCACTTTGAGAGGTAAGATTTTGACAGATAATGTCGTTTACAGGTAAACCAGAAAATTTATACGCTTCGGGAATCTTCGTGTTTCCGACTTAGTACGAACGTCGCGCCACAGAGTAACCCCCCACAGAGGCAAAGCTTCAAAATGTTGTACGTTGTTGTTAATGTTGATGTTTTCTCTCTGTCTGGTTACCTTGTCGGGTCACAGATCGTCATTTGTTATCGAAAGTTTTGAAAATATTGTTTGGAACTGCATAGAGTTGTTTATCTAAAATTTTGTAAGCATGGTAATACAAAATAGGCAAGTATTTCCATGGTTGTAACAGCTCTATATTAGATTTCATCTTTGCGCGTTCGTATTTCCGAAGATAAGCGATGATCCTCGAAGCACATACTTTTATATGTTTGGATATTTGTTACTCAATCACGGAAATCACGGCTGAACAAGTTTGAATGATACTTGGCACATAGATAGTTTATAACCTGAATTAACACATAGTATACTTTTTATTCCGGTAGCACTTTTCCGTAGGATAATTTCGACATCGGATGGAGCCGCTGGCAAAAGCTAGTCTAATTTATTTTCTTTTTCTCCTTCCAGGCTGGCAACATCTCCTCCTAGAAATCACACTGTCTCTCCCATCAGTAATGTTTATGTACTCGCTCGCACTGCGCGTCAACGCACAAATGTTACCCATCATGAGTCGCTCTGCCAGTGACATGCCTGACTACACCGTGGCGTTCCTTAATGGGGGGCTAGCTGTCATAGTGTTCTGTACTATTGTGAGTATATTTATTTATTTTCACACCACCTGTTCGATAATGTCAAATTATATATGTTATGCAAACTTAGCCTAAAGTAAGTCATTATAGCCCTGGGGTAGTCGGGAAATAATATTGTTCTGAATTTCATTATAACCCGCTGGTCAATAATGTGATCTGAATTTGGAATCCTGACTAAAAATTCGTATGAAAAATTAACAAAAATCAAATTGCTTTTTATTACCTCGCCGAAGGTGTGAAAATTCGAGTATTCTCTTCGGGGATAAAGGTGACTTCGTCTTGGTCGAGATCGAGATTGAATCTTAACTCCCAATCCTTCGTTACGCTCAGGATTCAAAATAGCGGCCGTGACATAATCCAGTGTTTTATCCCCTCGGTGAATAATCTGCTATTATTATTTACTAGCGACCCGCCCCTGCTTCGCGCGGTTTTTACGTCTTACATCAAAATCCACTATGTAAATTAGAAAATGTAAGTGGTCACACACAGACACGAAAAGCGACTTTAATTTATAAGGAGGTCGGTATGTAATGGATAATCACAGACCGACCTCGGCAAGTGTAGCTTAAGTGTAGATTTGACTTGCGCGGCTGTTACTTAGCCACGACTGCACGAGCCCCTATTTAATATAAAGTTCATTATTTATTCTTCAAAGAACAAAGACTCAAGAAGCCGTTTGAAGTGTTTGTTCCACTTTGCACTTGAAGTGACTCGGAATAAGGTTTATTATTCAATGTCACCTCTAGTCCGAAGAGCAAAGACTCCTGAGAAGGCGTTTGTTCAACTTTACACTTAAAGCGACACAAAATAAAGTTTATTATTCAATGTCTGCGCACAGTTTAATGTTTAATGTATTTTGTTACAGTCGGGCATGGAACTGCTATTCTCTCGCAAATACCTTTGGCAGGTGCTATCGTTCCTAGGAGCCATCTGTGTTGTTCTCATGTTCATACCCTTCAACCCGTATGACGAGGAGGGAATCTCACTGCAGAGGCATCATTGGTTTGTGAGTATTTAATTGATATTTTATTGTTACTTTAAGGCTTATGCAGACTTGGGCGAGCCGCACCGGATTGCAAAAATCTTCATACATCACTTTCGAACATTTTGTGTGAACCATTGCACACTTCGCCGCACCGCGCTTTTTTGTATTGAAATGCAATGCGCTGCGGTCCGATTAGGGTCTAATGTGCGCTTTGCTTTAGTGGTTAAGGGTCAATATAGGACTTAGGTCTTGTTATTGACAGAATAACCAGAAAAATCAATAGGGATGAAATACCTGAAAAAAGAAAACTAAATAATAAATTCCGTTATACCATTTTTATATCATATTGGTGACTTTACAAGCACATCAAACTTTTTTACTTAACTGTGCCCAACAGGGTTCACAATTTATCAAATACTTTTGTAATCTACCACCAGAATTGAATATATTTATTGCATTCTATAAATGTACGGTAGGATTTTTTGGACCAACAAAATTTGAACGACTGTCGTGCCAGCGACACGAAGATAAAGCAGACAAAAATATAATAATATTATATTGGGTATTGAAACCGAAACAAACCCTTAGGTAACACAAACAACTGTACCATTACTAAAAGAGATCTGTGTTGTCTTTGGTCCCGGCCCCCAGACGTCAAGCAATGGACAAAATTGTCAACATTTTATCTACTTGAGTACGAGGCTTTTGACTACGTTGTATGTGTATATTTTATGTCTTTTTTTTTTATTTGTAATGTGCGTTTTTTTGTGCAGAATAAACAATGTTTTTTTCTTCTTCTTTTTTCTTTCTATATGTATTATCATTTGTATTTTGTTCTAGCACACAGAAATAGTCCACCACGACATAAACAACAGCACAACATCCCGCACGTCGGGTGTCGTGGTGACCAAGCACGACGCCTACTCCACGGCGCGCGTGCTGCCCGCGCTGGCCCGCGCGGGCGCGCACGTGGCCGCGCGGGAGGACGTGAGCGCGGGGTGTGACGCACAAGTGTACTGTGGCTTGCCGCTGTTTAGGACGGGCTTTAGTCGATATTTGTGAGTACTTAATCTTTTTTCCATTATTTTATTAAACTCATATAAAGGGGATTGAAGATCCAAACTAATATTATAAATGCGAAAGTAACTCTGTCTGTCTGTCTTTCTGTCTGTCTGTCTGTCTTTGCTTCACGCCTAAACTACTGAACCGATTTGTGTGAAATTTGGTACAGACATAGTTTGGAACTTGAGAAAGGACATAGGATAGTTTTTATTACAAAAAATAAAATGAAAAATAAAATATAAAATAAAATTTATTCCGAACATACAGCGCCATCTATTGGTCAAGAGTCAGCATCAATTCAGTACTGAAAATTCATCGGAAAAATGTAAATAAATAGTAAAAAGGTATGAAAATATAATATAATACAACTTTTAGTACAAAGAAAATGCTCTAACGGAGTATAGATAATTCTATTAGTACTATATGTCGAGTTGGTGATCGCGCAATGGTGTCGATCGTTACACGAGTTCGGTTCATGTTATTGTTTTAATTCATCGGAAAAAAGTAAATAAATAGTAAAAAGGTATGAAAAAAATAATATCAATATAATAAAACTTTTAGTAAAACTAAAATGCCCGAACGGAGTATAGATAAATAATCCGAGCTGTCACTATGCTCGATAGATGGCGTTGGGATCGAAAAATCTGCCGGAAGTCACTATTCCACGCGAACGAAGTCGCGGGCAAAAGCTAGTTTTTATATGAAGCCTTGGTATACCTACTGTCGCGCGATTTTGTTTTTTTATACCCTATATAAATCGATAGCTGGCATCAATGTAAATGGAAAATATAATAGGACCCAACCCCGTAATAGTATATAGGGTATGTGTGTATATTTTGAAAAAAATCAAAATTGCGCGACAGTATGTATGCCAGACTCCATATAGAACTCTTCAAACCCCTTTTAGTATTTCCCCTCAAGCTAGATTAACTCCTGGACTACGGGCCCAAGTTATTATTGTAATAATGTATGTATGTTATATCTCAAAACGTGACACTTTACGGGGTTTGGTCTTATTATGTTTTCTGTTTGCACTGGTGTCAGCTATCGATTTATATAAGGTGTTAAAAAATTAACCTCAAACTTTAAGAGGTGCTTTAGACCATCGAACTGAAGAACTTTCACTATGGGACCAACTCTGAAATTACGAAAAAAAAATCAGCTGTTTCGTACATTTTGGTCAAGTAGGTATTGAACAAATACCAAAACAAAAAACCTATGTCCAGCAGTAGATTGCTATAGGCTGATGATGATGATGATGAGGTATTGAACTTTTGTTTGAAACAGCAGATTTTTTTTTCGTGATTTCAGAGTTGGTCCCATATTGAAAGTTGTTCAGTTCATGGTCTAAAGCACCTCTTAAAGTTTGTAAGGTTAATTTTTTAACACTTTGTATAAGTCTCATGCGTGGTCGCCATTTTCAAAATGGCGCGTCATTAGGTATGCCACGGATCGTCAAGTAAATAAACCTCTCAAAACACCGTGACATCACAGCGGGCCCTATCAGAATATCAGCGCTGCGACATTTATTTTTTAAATGTCGCAGCGTCATGCTGAGATAGGAGCCTTTTGGCCTCGTACAGAACTTTTTTTTTTTTTACTTTCTTTTTAAGTATATAATTTTGTTTTTTATTGATGATTGTGTTCAGTTTGTGATATTCCTGTACGAGTCACAATAAATGCTTTTTATTTATCATTTTCTTTCAAAACCTGTGCTAACTGTTCTGCATTCATAATTTCCAGGAAAAGCGCCATGTTCATGTACACAGGCCCGCCCGCCTCGTTCTCTCCGCCGCCCGCGGTCGCGGTGCGTGCGCGCGACTGTGCGGGAGACGAGTGCAGATACCGATTTGTTTTTACTGGTAAGGGGGTATAAAATGGTCATAAATATGTATTTCTGATAGCCCTACCGGCAACCCTAAGAGGCATACCTCACTGGGACGCCTTGGTGACGTCGCGTCGCCAGGTCGCGCTGCCAACTAAATGTATACAGCGAGGTGTATAGTGGGTGGCACGCGCGTGCGCGCGGTGACGCAGCATACATTATGTTGACGACGCGAGCTGGCTGCGTCGCCAACCAAATATACAGTAGTATACATCTAATAGCTAGCAAGACCTTTATTTCTCAAAATAATTACAAAGTCACTTATAAAGAAACATAACAGCATTCAAAAGTCCAAACTCAAGGTTTGCCAACGTGCAATGGAGTACAGTATTATAGGCGTCAAATACTACTATTTGACGCCATGACAGACCATATTCGTAACACCACACTGCGCTCCAAATGTGTTTTGGAGCGCTTACTACTAAAGTTACGCGATTACTAAAGTTGCTCAAAAAGCCGCTAAGCTGAAGTGGGACTAGGCCGGTATGTCCAATGAGCTGTGGGTCAAAATAACCATTAGTCCTAGGTTGGAGCCCTGACAGCCAGAAGGCGTCGCGGCAGACTCCGTAGACGCGTGACGAGCTGGATGAAACCAACGACCACTTTAGCCCTGGATCGAAAGAGCTGGAAGTCATGGGGAGAGGCCTTTGCCCAGCAGTGGGATGATACAGGTTAACTAGGTTTTAACAATTCGTAGCGACTTTAACCTCGTTTATTTATTTATATGTGTAAGTACCTATATACTTTATTGTACACCACAAAAATACCTACATAACAAAAAATTAATCATACACTACAAAATATGGGCGGCCTTACCGCTTTCTGCGATCTCTTCCGGGCAACCTTGGAATGGACTGTGATTTGCTTGGACATAAAATGGGTCTGTGGCTTCAACGTTCATAAAAATCACAAGACGTGCGTTCGGAATTTTCAACAAAAAGAGGCCAATCAAATATTCTCTTCTTAATTATTCCTTTTTCTAGTATTTTACCTTATCTGCTTGCCTTTTGCTACCGAAAATATTATTGTTTACGAGTACCTAACGCCACCCAGCGGACGCCGCGGGCAACAGCGACGTGGAAGCGAGCGGGCGGGCAGCGCGCGCTCGCACCTTTTTCTTCCAGCGGTTAAAAATATACCATATATTCACGGCATCCGAGTACATACTTAAACCATTGTTAATTATAATAATTAAATTCAACCGTTCTTCATCATGGAGCCTTTCAATAAGAACTAACATTCTCATCACGTCGATTGATCACCTCCTGCACAATTATTAATTTGATTTTGATTATTTGCAGCGGCCCACCACAACATGATCACTTTCTGGCCTCGCGCCAACATCACAGTGTCGAGCTGGTCGCTCAATAGCTCGCCTGTGGTCTGCTTCGAGCAGCTCAACAGACCGGTCTATGTGATATACCACTCCGCTGCCACTTACAACGAACAAGGCGTTGAGTTTACTGTGGATGTTACTTTTAAAGTAAGTGTACTTATTTTTTTTTTAAACCTTCATAAAACCCAACTGAAACTTTTTTCTTTTCTCTTTGGTTCCACCAACTGAAGCCAAGGTTAGGAAACATGACTGTTTATTCTTTTCTCTATTAAGCTGAGCCTTACCTTTGGGACTAACGAGAATCCACCACAAAACTGACCAGTCAGGAAACATAAATGGCTTATAACTTTTAATTATAAAGTAGCTGATTATAGCTTTGAGTTATCTTGTCCCACCAGACGTTCTAGTCGTCGAGAGCTCAACGACCCGATGTACGTGAACCAATAATAGGACCATTCATTATCATACAACAAAATAACAAAACTCATTATCTTCCAGGTCCCTCCCTCCCTCCAAACTCAGCCGATAGTGGATCTCTCGCTCCACTCGCACAAGATCCATCATCCCGAAGACTTCACTCCGGAGTACAACTCGATACTGAACGCGATGCCGCCCTACTTCAACGTGGCGAGCTTCCTTAGCTTTAGACATGATTATGTGTTCTAGGCTTCTAGTACAATCTGCCTGCATAGCCCCTTCCCAACTATGTTGGGGTCGGCCTCCAATCTAACCGGATGCAGGTGAATGCCAGTATTTGACATGGAGCGACTGCTTATCTGACCTCCACAACCCAGTTACTGGGTAACACAATACCCCTTGGTAAGACCGGTGGTCGGACTTTTGGGCTTTTGACAACCCGTAACGACTATCAATGATCTATTAATGTCAGCCGGGACCAACGGCTTGACGTGCGTAGATTTCTAGTACAGTCAGTGAAAATTTATTGTAACTACTTAGCTTAAATTGTACCATTCACCTCACACCACTGCCTAATCCTTCCGGGATTACGCGTGATGTTATGTTAAATGGTCCGTACACAGCTACAAGGATGTTTTGGCACTCGAATGACGTTGAGAGGGGAGCGCTGCTGGTAAACATTTGTGCAATTTTTTTATGAAATGTCAAGATGGCGGCGTTAGTTCCGATTTTGGCCGCACGCCAAAAGAACTGTGTAGCGCTATACAGAAATCGTGTAAGTGTTTAAAAGTCGCCATTAAAGTACCACGCTGTATAATTATATGAATGTTACTAGCTTCTGTCCGCGGCTTCGCCCGCGTGGATATCGGAAGTTATCCAACGGGAACTCCATAACATCAGCTATCTGCCAGTGAAACTCCCGTCAAAATTTCGCCGGAACAAACAGACAGACAAACAATTTTTTTTAATATCTTTTTTTTTGTAAGTTGCGCATTTATTTTCATATGCATTTAGGTAGTCAAAAGTTGTTCTTTTGATATTACAAACACACACTTAAATTTTATTTATTTGTATAGATATAGATAACGTCACCACCATATTATTTATTATTATTTCTATTTTTAAGATAAATGAAAATTTGGCCCTTGGAGAAACATCTGAAAGGTCCCAGTCCATGGTTGTGAATTATAATTGCTCAATATTTAAGATTGATGGGTGTTTTTAGTACTTTAATATGTATTTTTAAGTTTTATTTGTTAAGTGACAATGTTAATGAATAATGTGAATGTATGTAATGTTGTTAATATGAATGGACCAGTGAATAAAGTATTCATTAATTAATATTTTGTAAAACGATTTTTATTCCATAATCACTATAATCAATCTGCCTGCCTTTTCCCAACTGTGTTGGGGTCGGCTTCCAGTCCAGTTCCAGTCCGTAGTCGGCTGAATCTGGTATTCAGCTGCATCCGTTTTACATGCGTACTCTGCCTCAGATAAGTTGGACTTTTTAAGTACGTAGAAAGTGTAGTAAACAGAAAAGTTTTAATCATTAAGAGAAAGCTGCAAGAGCGGGCGAAGCGAGCTCGAAAATTTTGCCAGCAATATACCTATTAGTAAAATTTTATCGAACAGGAGCGAAAGCGCTATGGTAGAAATTGTGTCTCCTTTGCATTTAGAGGCGTCGGAAAGGGCGCCCCGGCTACACAATCAGCCTATAATATTCCCACTGCTGGGACACAAGCCTCTTCTCTGTAAGAGCGATTGGCCGTAATCCATCATTATCATTTATCAGAAGATCAAACTGCAGGTTGATCTTCGAAAGGAAACGGTTACATGTTTTACCTGTTTCTTTATTTGTGAGCGCATAAGTTAATGACTGTTTCACCGGCACCGATCGGTACCGACCCGCACAGACTCGCCTGCACCGGAAACTTGGTCCCACCAACGGCTCGCACCGCATCGGATCGGAACGGATTTTACAATCTTTAAACGATATTAAATCGTGTAAGTACACAGTAGGTATATAGGTAAAGTCTATATTACCAATCCGCGCACAGCAGTAATAAGAGTAGGTATATCTTATAGCGCAGTATTTTTCAACCTGGGGGTCGCCAAGCCTCTAAGGGGGTCGCCGTTACCTTAAATTTAAAGTTCATAAATATAAAACCATACCAATTCAAAATTGTATATTTATTAAGAAACATTGTTTCATACAATAGGTTCACATAAATCAACAAATACCTACAAGTCACATGCATAATTATTAATGTGGCGAGGAACAGCCGCAACCATCACCTTATTGTGAATGGGTCACGCCCATTTCATATCATTTCTTTGTTTGCCTTTTATTTGGGCCATCGACGAAAACGGTCACTCGCACAAGTAGGAGTAGGTTTAGGTAGTAGGAGGTTCCAATTGGAATGAAATAATTCAACTCTCCTGTGGTATTTCTAACCAAAAGGTACCCATAAACACTTCAATTCCAAGTTAGAAACAGCAAAGGGTATCTATAAGGGGTCACGAAATATTTTTTCATATTAAGAGGGTCGCGCCATGAAAAAGGTTGAAAAGCACTGTTATAGCGAAACTCGATGAAATAGTAACTTCAACTAGGTACCTACATAAAGTCCGGCGTTTCTAAATTTACCAAAGATGTTAACAACAATGGCCGCTCCAAATTGAATCAAATCGATATACTTACAAGAACATTTATTTTAAGTAATGTTAGATTTAGACGAAAGCAAACATTATTTAAAATAAATGTTCTTGTATATCGATTTGATTCAATTTCTAGTTAGCTCGGAGATTTAGACGAAAATAAATGTTCTTGTACTTAAATATCGATTGGATTCAATTTCGAGCGGCCATTATTGTTTACATCTTTGGAAAATTTTGAAACTATAAATGTACTGCATCACTTGTTTGAAACAACTTATTACATTAAAATAACTTGAAATAATATTGATTTATTTAATATTAGCTAACTTATAACCTATAATAATATGTACCTACATTTATATAAAAAAATAATTAAAATAATCATAGGGCATCAAAGAATTCGTCCGCATCGCTGTCAACAGGAACAGTGCCTAAAAGGCTGGCAGCATTGCCACGTTGTTTGGCAATGCTAATTCTTTGGCCAAGAAATAGGCCAGCCCTCTGGCCTATTTCTGGCTCTCTATTTAAAATAACAAAATAATATCTAAAAAAACATTCAAACGGTGTTCAATCATACACACTCATTAAATAAAATGTTAAACTAAAGAAGTAGGTACCTATTTGTCATCATCATTCCACATTCTCCTGCCCTTATCCCGATTTATTTGTGGTCGGCGCAACATATATGTAGGTATGTCCTTTTCTTCCATGCTTCTCTATTAGTCGTCATCTCGGTAGTCACCCCCTTGTTAACCATATCATCATTCACACATTCCATCCACCGTTTCTTTGGTCTTCCTCTACTCTTCTGGTCCACATTCATACTCAAAACTCTCCTCACGACATTTTCCTCTTTTCTCCGGAACACATGCCCATACTATTACAACCGATTTCCACACAACTTTTCAGTTTCCGGTGCCACTTCCAGATTTCTTCTTATGTAAGTGCTCATTTCTCATTCTATCCATTCGTGTAACACCACCACATCCCTCTTAGCATTCTCATCTCAGCTGCATACAATTGCCTTTCATTCATCCTTTCCTTCAAAGAAGCATTTGTATTGAATTAAACCACGCCAATTAAACACTTAAGGACTAAAACTTAAAAAAAAAAGCAGAAAAAAAATACATTTTTTTGCGACACGTGCAGGCTATCTAAAACAAAAGCACTTTCTACTTCCAACTTTTAAATATTTTGGAGAAAAATAGGTAAAAAGAATACTATTACAATAAATAAGTAAGTAGTTTAGGGAAGCCGCTGACGCTAATACATTATGTACTACAAAGATTCGTTAATACAGAAAATATTGTTATAGGTACCTATATCATAAGTTTTAATTCTTCATTCTACCGGATGGATTTTTGAGACGAGGCAGTAAGGGAAGACCAACCTTAACTATTAAAGCTATAGGAAAACGTTCTCAGGAGAGGCCTTAACATTTTGAGTAGGTAAGTAATTAGTAAATATTATGACTATTCTCACGTTTTAATTTTGTGATGCCAATCTATGCAGTTTCGTATAAATATTTAGATACAAGACTTCCGGACCAATTCAGGTAAGAGTACCTACTAGAAAAGTCACAAATCGCAAAAAAATATTTTCCTAATGTACATTCCGAAAAAATAAATGTACTTAAGTACATAATAAATTAAATGAAATTTAAGAAGTTGTTTGGAATTCGCGACGCCCCTGTTAGGGGGCGTCGCCAGGGCCCCCAATTTAAGAAGTAGTTTTAATACACACTATTTATAGTACCTATACTTTCATTATAAAAATATATTGACCACTATAAAAAAAAAAGATTGCTAAAAAACATTTTGATTTTTTTTCGTGACAAATAGCATAATTTTAAAAGATCGTGCGTAAGATGATTGATCTCTACGCAATGCCTGGGAAAGGTTTTAAGCGATTTGTTGCTTTTCTAGGCCCTCAAGTCCTCCCCATCTCAAAAAATCCAACCTAAATATACTAAAGCCCGCTTCAACCACAAATCACTAAACAAAATTTTAAATCAAATAAGTAGAACGACGTTTTAAATTCTTTTAGCGCTAAATGTATTTATTGATTTGTGGTTTAAATTAACAAAATATATTATCTACTCAATGTTTTGTTTGAAGATGGTAGTCTTCAATTAATTATTCATACAAAATACATGTTTTATATATCAAGGACCGCCGTTCGGCTATTAACAGACTCACGAGTAACTCTCTCATTCATCGCGATATCGTGATTCCTATGCCTTGCTGATAACGACAGACGATTTAATTTATCTACGTAATATTTGTACCACAGTTCTCGATTTCTCTTTACAACAACAAAATAAACGTTGAGTATTAGTGGGTTTATTAAATAATTTAATAAAAAATCTAGAGTTTCTGTCGTTGTATTGGCATTGAAAAACTTTAATACATACGAAGAGAACATTAAGCCGTCGCTCATTATAAATATCAAAGTGGCGATGTACAAGCGACGCCATTTATTCGTAGCTGTATTTGCGCCCGCGCCCGCGTTCGAACTACGAAAAAGTGAACATACAATTACAATGTAAAGTAAACTGTTTAATATCATAGGTAATATAAATAAATAAAAAAGTACATCAGTGGCTGCGTTTGAACTTGAAGTATAAACCCAAATATAAACAGAAATATAGATGAGGCTCGATAATATAGGCACACCCCAACCAAAGAGGCCACTTTTTAAATATCGCCTTCGTATATGCACATTGAAAACTTTTACAATGTCTACGTAGAACATATGGCACATAACTATCAGCCAGTACAGCTTCACTGTAGCCATATACGTAGTTAGAAAAATAGTCGTCATAACAAGCAAATACAGAATATTTTGACTTAAACGGATCTTGGCTATATTCATTAAAATAAATAATATCAGAAAGACTAAGACGTTTACTGAGATTGCGTTAAGAAACACATAGTTTCTGTAATTACGAAACTTCTTTAATAACCACCATGACGTCACTCCGTATATCAACGTTGCTGTGTTCACCGCAAACGTAATGTAGAGGATAGTGACCTGGACAGTAAGTAATAGTTTCTGAGTGTCCTCACTCTCTGTAGAAGCATCCACTCTGGTGCCGTTGTCAGGCATGGTGAATGTCACTTGCACGGATTCAATTAATTCACTTATAGATTACGAAAAACGTAGTTGTGGACAGCTTCACTTAAAGCACTGCCATGTCCGTCGATGGCTAACTTCTCACTGATCAACTTAGGTATGGGAAGATGTTGTTTTCGAAACTGTCGACGGACCAATCATTATTTTATTCAAACGCTTCAAAACGGATCAAAGAATTATCTATCTATATCTATACATAAATTATAAAATACATTTATAAGTATTATATATTAAATTAGATTTTCGTGTCTGTCTGTGTGACCGCATTGTTCATCTCTAAACTCCGCAATAGATTTGGATGACGTATCACCATCATTTAAAGAATTTAGTCTGGAAGGTTTATATGTCCATAATATATACATATCTGTCTATATCTATTTTATGATATACCTACAAAACAAAGTCGTGTTAGTTTCACCATTTGTAACTCAAGAACGGCTGGACCGATTTTTATGATCTTTGATTAGTTGGATTTGTCTCCGCCCCGAATAGCAGAATAATTATGAATACATGGGAAAATTTCACAAAAAAAAAAAAAAAATGAAGGTAATTCATTTTCTCATACATTTTGTATGGAACGGCTTTTTTTATTTATTGATTCTGCGACGGTACCGAAGTTCGCCGGGTCAGCTAGTAGATAATAAAGAAATATCGATGTTTTGTCAAGTCGTAAAAACCATGCGAAGCAGGGGCGGGTCACTAGTATATTATAATATTATTAGATTGCCTTTAAAACCTGTTTTTTTTAGGTTTTCGGTCCGTCATCAACTCATCTTAATATTATCTTAGACCACGACCGAGGCCAATTTGACTTGACACAGAGTGCCTTATTTTCATAACAGTAAGAGCGGTTTTCGCAGTTCAAGGGGCCACCTCTCATAATAGTATCATACGGGAAGGGGCATTTTCGAGCAATAGATACCTACAATACGCAATCTAGGAGATGCCTATTGCTGAATAAATAAGTAAAGCTAACCTAAACATATCGAATACCTAAGAGCTTAAATTTAAACTAATGGAATCTCTGACGTCTCGACAACTCTCTCCATGGGACCAGCATCGTAATCACGAAAAAAAAATACCAACTGTCCCGTAAAAAACTTCAATAGCTCAGTACTCGATCCAAATGATTGGGACGGCTGATTAGTTTTTCACGATTACGGTGTTGGTCCCTTGGAGAACCTTTCCGTCTGGTCCGTTCAGATGGTCTGTATCATACATTATCCTTTCTGATACATGCAGTATAGCTATGCAACCTGCGCTCTTGCAGCAAGACAGGCCATGGTGCCTGTCGACAGCTTCACCGCAGTGACATCGATGCGGAGCAACACAAGGTGCGCCAAAATCCCGTGTGACAGACATCGAATTAATTACCGTTATTATATAGGGTGACTGGTAATTAGTGACCGATACTTAAACACGTGATTGTACTCATGATAAAAAACAACTTTTACTATGGGACCAAACCTGAAATCGCGAAAAAAATATCAGCTGTTCCCTACATTTTGACGAGTTAGGTATACGAACATAAATGTAGGGAACAGCTGATTTTTTTTTCGCGATTTCGGGTTTGGTCCCATAGTAAAAGTTGTTTGTTATCATGAGTACAATCACGTGTTTAGGTATCGGTCACTAATTACCAGTCACCCTATATATATAAGGACATAAAAGTGTCAGTTAATCATTTAGAAATATTGTGTGAAAGTGGGTGACTACCAAGACAACTAATAGAGAAGTATGGAAGAAAAATACATGTTGCGCCGCGCCGACATCAAATAAATTGGGATGAGGGCAGAAGAATGATGATGTACGTTCATAACTTGTTCAAAATTTTACCAAAATTGTTTCAGTAACTTTTTAAATATTTTAACAAATATATTTTTTTTTATTTTAATTATAATAATATTTTAACTTTGTTAGCTTACCTACTGGTTAACTTTATTGTGCATACTATGGACTCCTATAAGTGAAGGAGTACACCTAATTAATACCTAATGCTGCCCTTTATTTATGTATCATGTATTGTGTTCACATTTTGTTGGAGATCCTAAATCAATAAAATATGAGCGGCCAGTTTCCAACCTTTTTTACGGAACTCTTTAATTTAAGTTGTAAAACTCGTTCCGAAAGAGCAAACTAATTCATAATAGCGAGTTTTCGAGGATAACAATACCTATAGTATTCTATTTATACTTAGCATAAAACTAAGTCGCTTAGTGTACCTACGCCTTGGTGACCGCTTAGAGCAACTAAGCTACACAATTGATTTTAATGCGGTTTTCACGTATAATGTTAATGTACTCGTATTAATGCGTTTCATAATAATATAACGGGGAAGTATGGCAGAAGAAAGGAGAGGCATATTCCCAGCAGTGGGTGGTTCCGGGCTGAAATGATGAAGATGCGTATGCGTTTAGATATAGCACAGATTAAGCTCTTAGGTATTTGCTATGTTTATATTGCTTAATTTATTTATTCATAGGCAATAGGCATCTCCTAGATTCCCCTGATCAATGTAGGTAAGGGTGCGGTGCAGTCATGTATCTATTCTATTGCTCGAAAATGCCCCTTCCCGTATGATACTGTTATGAGAGGTGGCCCCTTGAACTGCGAAAACCGCTCTTACTGCTATGAAAATAAGGCACTCTGTGCGTAGTCAAATTGGCCTCGGTCGTGGTCTAAGATTTTGCGAACATAATCTACAAAATGCTTTCTAAGATATAAAGAGAAGGCAGTATGAAGACTGAAACTGAGACACGCCCCACACCTATCCAGTCAATTCCTTTATGCAGGAGGTACATTTTAGTTTCTAAACTTCAGTAGGACCAACAGCAATAACATACCCTCGTGGACCTACTGGTAGGACAAAATAGTAGGACCACGAGAAAATACCCATAATAATATGACGAGTTGATGACGAACCGGAAACCTAATAAAAACAGGTTTTAAAGGCATTCTAATAATATCATAATATACTATAGTGACCCCCTGCTTCGCAAGGTTTTTACGACTTGACAAAACATCGATATTTCTTTACTACTTAGGTAGGTATATACAGGGTAGAATTTTGTAATGCCACCTAAGTACTCTTAATACTATAGATAGAAAATTTTACTCAAAGAAAACATTCCTTTATTTTTGAATAGAAAGAGAACTGCATTCACCATGGAAACTGTCAAACTTTCCCAATCAACTTTGAACCTTATGCTTTAGTGATTAAGTCGAAAATCGATTAAAGAAATTTGACAGATTGTAGTAGGTTGATGTGCTGGCGTCTGTTTATCATCTGTCTGCCTTTTCCCAACTATGTTGGGGTCAGCTTCCAGTGCAACCGGACGCAGCTAAATACCAGTACTTATTTTACATGGAACGACTGTGTCTGACCTTCCCAGGTTCACAACCCAGTTGGGTACCTACTGGGTAATACGATACCCCATATCGTAGTACTAGTGAGAAAAAAAATTCCCATTAGTTCTACCGTAGAACTGTTCAGTAGAACTAGAGGGAACAAACCTGACTTAACGTGCTGTACCTATACAGGTCACAGCTCATTAGAGCCACCCGGCACCCACTCCGCACCGCCTCGCCTCCTGCGGCTAGTATTCTTTATATGGAGTTGTATGGGTATGCGCTCACTATATCAACTCCGTAGCGTCACCGGATCGCCTCGGTCGTAAGCCCTCCACGCGCGGACGGCGGGTGGACCACTCGGTGACAACTCGCTGCTCGCATGCTTATCTTGCGTTGACTGCGCATTGCCAACGCGCGGGTCCCGAGTGGACCGCGCGCTGCCCGCGAATGATTCACGCGAGGACGACACTTGGCGATGCGCCGCTCCCCACCCTCCCTTCATTCCCAGCCTTTCTTTCGAACGAGTCGGACGTATCGTTTTTGCTTTCAAAATGAATAAAGAATTGTTAACAGACTACTCGAAAATTCGTGGACCAAGCGACGTCCACTCGTTGACCACTCGGCGTTCACTCATTGACCACTCGGCGTTCACTCGTTGACCGTGCGGGGTTCACTGGTTGACCGCGCGACGTTTATTAGTGATAACGCGGCGTCCACCCGTGGACCACCTGTCGACAACGAGTGGACGCCGTGCGACGAGGCGGTGCGGGGTGGGTGCCGGGTGGCTCTAATGAGCTGTGACCTTACGGCACGAAGGTGGTTATTCGAGTAGGTATGTCCAAGAATCCACCCTAAGCGTCTAAATTCTACACAGTTTATATAAACTGAATTTACGAAACGCGCGTCCGAGAATCCTCTGACATGCTCCGTGTATCCTTGGTACATTTCTTATTCATGGGAGTGGATAAACGGAATTACCGACGGAGGTTTCTCGGTAGGGTACCTAAAGATGGTCAACCCAACCACAGACCGACCGCGGAAAGCGTAACTTAACCTTAACGATCGACCGGTGCGGCTGTTATTGCTTAGCCATGAGCCCATGGACTATTATAATTACCGATTCAATAAGAAGAAGGGTAAATGCAAATGAAATACAAAATAAGAAAATTACGTAATTTATTTAAAAATCAGTCTTTAGATTTCCAAAATATATTTCAGAGAATACATTTTGAGCGTATCGATGTCCGGCATCACAAAATAAATTAAAAAATAGCAAGAAAACATTCGTTCACTCGGAAAATTGTATAAAATGTTACAATTCAGGCAAGATTTATATAAAAAAACAACTTTTCACTCGAAAAAATATTATTTTATTCCTTCCCATTCAATAATAAAAATTTTGTTTCGATACCTTTCTTAACAATTATTATTGTGATCTTTCATTCACTAATTTTTCATAATTATATCATTTGGTGAGTGATTTTTACTGTACTGTTTGTGAACTGATTCTATAACACTCACTTTAAAAAAAGCTTAGTTTTATTTTACAAAAATTCTTAGATAGTTAAGTAATTATTTTATTTCACAAGTTAATATTACAAAATCAGTTTTAGTTATGTATCTTAAAACTAATCGTAATAAGTACAGGGTAAAACAATTATACAAAAGATAATTAAAACACTTTCAGCCATTCTCCTCCAATATTTATTTCCTGAGATCGGTATAAAAATTATCACATTATTTAGAAATTGGTATTTTGTACAAAATAATTAAACAACGTTTCACAGCTAGCGTATTTTATTTGCATTATTAATAACAATGTGTCACAATGCGAAAAATTTGCTTTCGACGAGGTTGCCTCGAAATAAGTGACTTTTGTCGAGGCACAACCAAAACTGATTATTTTGGTGTCTTGTTTTCTTAAATACAGTAACTTAAAAAAATAATATAAGTACTTAAGTTTCTTCAATAAATTGCCTTTTTTCTTAATGATTTTACAAAAGGGATTCAAAATTGTGTTTGACGTTTTAAAATCGCTAACTAAACTACGAGGCAGCCTCGAATAAAGCAACAAGTTTTAACCTCTACAGATTACTAAAAAATATATCTTGTCACACCTAAATACTAATATGACAAACTTAAGTTATACCTTTTACATAATATAAGAGAGAGAGTAATATTTAGATGGAAATGGATAAAAATTACAAAAAAGCCTCTAAGGTGTTTTGAAATTAGCGAAAACCTGTTATTAAAAAAAGAACTAAAGTTATTCGTGTAGCATTGAATTATTGTTATATTTATTTTATTATACAGAAAAGTTGCGAGTTATTTTATTAACCTCACTACCTTTTTGTTATTTACTGACACATATTTTTATGAACATTTCGAAACAAAACCGTTTTAAATATTCAGACAAAGCTTGCTTTGTTGTATAGAGTACTTTCTATATATAAAAAAAAAATTAAATGCAATAATTAAAAACAAAAACTCGCACCTACAACCATTATTAACAATTAGATGACCTCGTTTTAATTTTTTTTAAAGAAAAATGCAAGTAGATAATTTTGACTTCTACGTAATTTAGTGACTTTAGTCTAAATGCTTACAAATATAGGGTCAAATTCAATTAGCTAGCGAAACTCCGCAGACGTGATGGGTCAATTTCTTTTTTGTTTCATCATGTTTAGATATCGATACCATCACGTCTGCGGAGTTTCGCTAGCTAATTTAATTTGACCCTGTATAACTAAAATAGTGTCCTATTGATTTGAAATTATGATAGATATTTATACCTGGTTTTACTTGAAGTATAAATATCTACAGGGACAGTTGTAGTGTGTAGGTACCGAAACTGAATCTTATTATATCCTACATACAGGGTGTGGCGTAAATAGTGGTCCACCGTTAAGGATTAGTTAAACCAGATAATTTACTATAAAATATTACAATTTTAACCATTTTAGTAGTACATTTATTTTTACAAAAATCGCTCTTGTGTTTGCATGATTATGTTAAAAGTTAGAGTTAAAATAGAAAAGAACTAACTTTTTCTTCAAAAGCTCTAAATTTACATAAAAAACCATAATTTTACACGATAGCTCTAGTATTCAACAGTAATTAACAGAAATCAAAATGAAAAAAGAATGGTTTTTGTTGAAACTACAACCAAATTTGTAACAAAAGGTAGAAATGTCGTAAATAAAAAACAAAAAAAAATACATTTTCGGAACCCTTGGGTAAAAATGGTTAAAATTGTAATATGTTATAGTAAATTATCTGGTATTACGACTCCTTAACGGCGGACCACTATTTACGACACAGTCTGTACCTATATAAAAAAAAAACTAATTTTCCTATCATAAAATATTTTATTTTCTCTTTCCAAGATTTGGCAAATATTCGTTGTAGAAGGATCTGTTTCCGTTACAGTCTAAAACACAAGTACCTATGAAATGTTCCATCGGGGAATTAAAATATGTGTGAATACAAAAAAAAACCTTGTATTCCTGATGCGTCCAGGCCAAATTGTATTGAGGCTCTTTAGACAAATAAAAGCTAGGGTAAAACCCTTTACGTCTACTTTTCAGTCATTACGTCGCTAATCTAACTAAGTGACGTAACTGATTCAAAGCATATTTTACAGTACAGTATTACTGCTACTGTTATCGAGTTAATATTGTTTTAGTAATAAATATTTTAACAGATAAGTCACTTCGTGAGATCTTTGTTTTTATTTTGTTCAGAATACATGACCAGATATCAGATTCGACTTGGAAAAAGTAACAAAATTACTATAGTTAGGTCGGCTTAGTCCAAAATGTCAGATACGTCAGCTGGAACCTCTATATACCATTTGAAATAACATTAGAAGTTTAAACAAACCTTTTTACCTTCCGTTCAACCGATTTTGAATTCTATTCCGTATGCATAAGGTTGACATTAAAAGCAAAAACGAGGTTACAATACCAACTGTGTACAGCATCTGCCATTTTTCATGCCACCAACATAATGTCAAAATCGGTTGAACGGACGGCAAAAAAGGTTTATTTAAACGTCTAATGTTATTTTAAATGGAGTATAGTGATACCGTAATACGTTGATCGTTTGTCAAAATCTAATTCTAGTGATAGAACAACGGCTATACAGAGTGTATCATGTCAATTTTTTCGCGATTACGATATTAGTCCCAAAGAAATGGTTGTTCAGTTGTATGCTCTGTAACATCCTAAATATTTTTTATAACAATGGAAGAGTCTAGACAAAGCAGACGGATCATCTAAAATGTCGAAACGAAACTAATTTATATACTCGAAGATATAGCGTGTATCGACATGTGTGGTCATATTTAAGGAGATTTCGTGTAACTTGTTAAGTATGTGGAATAGGGATTTAACATTTTAGTATATGTTTTTTCACTCTTTGGTCGAGTATCGTGTAAAAGGAATACACGATTCAATGAATTTTTCTCGATACAAAAAAATTGCAAAGTTATATCTATTTTTTTACTTTTTTCGACATTATGGTGTAACGCTTAAGAGTTATTCAATGGAATTTACTTTAAAACATAAGAGAATTATCACATCAAAGTTTACTCATAGTAGTTTTAAATTTAATTAATTTATTTTGTAAAAAAAGGAGTAAATTCGTTTTGGCACATACGTCGTTTTATTCCGAGCGCACGCACATTATAGCCATCACTCTTCTTTTGCTTTTCAAAAGTAATTGCATCAATTTCGCTCGCTTAGTAGGTTTTCGAGAATTTTAGATTTTCGAGGTAGCGCCTTAAGGGTGTGTTATAGACCATCAGACTGAACAACTTTATCCATGGGACCAACATTGTAATCGCGAAAAAATGTGTCAGCTGATAATTTTTAACAAAGGGGTATCGTATTACCCAGTAACTGGGTTGTGGAGGTCAGATAGGCAGTCGCTCCATGTAAAATACTGGTATTCAACTGCATCCGTTAGACTGGAAGCAGACCCCAACATAGTTGGGAAAAGGCTAGGCAGGTGATGATGACCATTAAATATGACCACACATTTCTGATACACGCTATTTTTTTTTAAACAAGCTCAGTATGATTATTTATAAGAATATACAAAAAAATTAGAAAGTACTTTTTTGCATGTAGGAAGGAAAACAGTTTTGCATAATTTAATTTGGACACAAAATTATTTTTGGAAGACTTGAACGAGCGTCTAGAAACAAGATGGAAATGGAAATTTCTTAAGTACAGACGCCAGCACATAAAGCTACCAGAAACTGTAAAATTTTCCCAATCAACTTTGAACCTCATGCTTTAGCGATAAAGTTGAATATATATATTAAAGAAATTTGCCAGATTGTAGTAGCCTGTACATACTATATTAGACATTTTAAGTTATACAGGATGGCAGGGACACCGACGCCGACGCACAACCAGTTACCATGGATTCAGTACATGATTCTAAACCCTACTGCGTCGAAATTGTTTGTCGGTAAATAGAAAAAAATTACTGTTCCATACATTTTGGCAAAGTAGGTATTGCACTTTTCTATGAAATTGCCGTTTTTTTTTTTATAATCTAGGAAAAATGACTACGCTACGTTTTAGTTTACGCATAGATGTCCCTACCAGCCAGTATACGATTCTGAATTGAGTTTTATTTGAATTTTATAGCGACCGTCTCCAAGTATGGCTAACCCAACTATTCTATTTAATGTATTGTTATCCATACAAAAAAGTGCATTACGAATATGAATATTTGAATGAAAAGCAGACAAAAGAACTGTTTGAGTAATGTTCAAAAATATAATGATTACGTACAGCATATGTTTAACAATAACTCTTTTAAAGTTTACAATTTCGATTACAAAAACACGACAAGATATTATATTACTCCATTAATTTATTAGAATGTATTATTATAGGTGTTACAACATTTTCGAGACAGCATTTCAAAGTCTAATCATAGGCAAACTATTGCTAAAAGTAACCAATTCAGTGTCAATTTGTGAAATGGCATACACTACAGATTTGTACAGGGTTACTTTCAATTAGCTAGCTAAACTCCGCAGACGAGATGGGTATCAATATCTAAAAATGATAAAACAAATAATTAATTAATTTGATCGTTTTCTTTCTGGGGTCATCGACCGCAGTTATTGTAGTCGCTTGAAATATCTGTTTCTTTTTTGTGTGAACTTCACAGATGTGATGGGTTTCGATATATAAAAACACAGTAAAGCATAAGAAAACAGTTTTCTTCAACTCATACTTCAAGTAACAACCAAACAAAAACTTATCTTTTTATTTATCGTTTAGATATCGATAACCATCGCGTCTGCGGAGTTTAGCTAGCTAATTTAAAATAAGCCTGTATACAAAATTATCGAGCAATTTCCATCAATGCTATAAAAGTGTCTCAAGTCGAAACAATGTATTTATTAATACCGTTGAGAGCACAAAGTTTAATAGACATGATAATGTATGATAGGAACAAAGTAAATACGGTAATTGTAGTATAGTTAACCCTTTTACTACCGAAAACTAATAGAAACATTTATCTTTTACGTCAAATACTACTCGTACAATTACACACTCAATACAAAGCATGAGAAGCACACATAATTAACTATATTAATTAGTATTTCCTGAAAAAAGAAAAATATCTTAGGAATTTTACAACGTCTAACACGTATTTTGACGTCAGTGGTGTTGGTAGGTTAAAACATGTACAGTTGTACAAGGATCTTTAGTGCGTGACCAAAATCGGAACTAACGCCGCCATTTTTTTTTTTCAATACTATTTCACAACTAATGTTTACCAGCAACGCCTCCCTCCAAGTGTCGTTCAAGCGTTAAAAGGTCCTTGTATTAGTGTACTTATCTATATATCTCTATGTAATAAAATATGAACAGTTTACGTAATACATTAAAAAAAAATACAATGTAGGTTAAAATATGAGAAGTTGTAACATACAGAGGATTATATTAACTGACATATTTTTCGTAAATTATTAAACTAAATATTATTAAGTAATTGTGGTTACTTATTCGGGGACATAGTTTTAATATTATAATTAAAGTTTTCATAAACAATCAGACTGACATGTTAAAACTTAAAAGTTTCGTGGAAAAGAAATATGACAAGAAATTTTAAGACTTTTTCAAAGTCAAACAATTTTAGTTATTACAAATCCCGACATACTTAGGGTAAGTATCAATAAACGCTTTTTATCGCGAGGATATAGATAGAACATAAAAGCTCCAAAGAATTACAAACTGAAATCTTAAGTTTCTTAGCATAAATAATTACTTTAAAAATTGTAGTATTTTTGCCTACGACATTCTGGGTTCCCATTATGTGATGCGCAATTACAAATACAACTTTTGGTAAAAAATGCTCTCCTAATTTTTAAAAGAATATACCGGGTCAAATTAAATTTAGTAGCGAAACTCCGCAGACGTGATGGGTATCGATATGTAAACATGTTAAAAAAAAAGAGATTTGATATTTTTTTTTTGAGTCAACGACCGCTTGTAGTGATGTTACTAGAAGTACGAGTTGAGAATATTTGTTTTATTGTGTTTAGATATCGAAACCCATGTCGTCTGTGAAGTTTACAAAAAAAAAAAATGCTAATGCTGCTACCTGCGCGAGAGGACCCCAAACAAAAACACTCATCAAATTAATTTCTTTTTGTTTCATCAGATTTAGATATCGATACCTATCACATCTGCGGAGTTTTGCTAGCTAATTTAATGTGACCCTGTATACTTTAAGACATAAAATTCGATCGAAACCTTTGAACTAACACACAAATTTAGTTTTTAATGTCAATGCCAAACTATACATTTATATTATTATCAGCTATACTTTGCCTAAATGGCACTAGTTTATTTTCGACGTGTTATTACGTCATTAGTATGACGTGGCAGTGAAAAGATTATTGCGTTTTCTACTTACAAGAAGCAAATTTTTTCTAACTTTCGAGATATTTTTTGCTATTTCTCTACACAAAGTGTATGAACTTTTAAACTAAAATGAATGTACAAATTGTAAACACTTTAGGGCACCAACTTAAGACTAACTCAAATAATTATACAGAACATAAGAACGAGCGTTCACCGGCAGACGGCACGGCGTAAGATTGTAAATATGTCAGTGTACTTCAACACTTATTTCATTGGAATAAAGTATATATTTCAATGCACCGGAAAGTCCCCTTCAATTCTCCGAGGTCATTCTTCGCCCAAATCTATACTTTATATTAATTAGATAAGTATTAAAATACATTGATAAATAATTATAGAATCTTCTGCCAAGACTTAAAACATAATATATTTACTTAAATAACATAATCAAATAGTCGCTACCTACCAGAACTATTTAATTTATAACCTTATTTAACAGAATTGTTGAATTTTTAACCTAATTGCCTAAAATACAAAAACAACTCGTTTAATAGTAAATATCGTGTATTTAAAGATACATTTTCAAATGGTTACTAATTAGTTATAGAATACGTCATCATTAGTAGCAGCCGCGGTCATACAATGCGGAAGCGAGACGACACGAGAAAATATCGCCGTCCTACTCACACGTTTCATGACCGCGACGTCCGCGAGTGTTGGCGTTTAGTGTAGTAGATTTTGAATCGTGTATTATTTGTATTCAGCGCAATGTGACGGATAATCGGCTGGCGGCAACCATCTTGTTGTTAAATTTCTTTTTGAAGTTTTCAGCAGCTACCGTCGTTTTAAAAGTTATCTTCGCTGATCGTTCTTCTTTGTCCAGTAATAAATTCTGGAACATGAATCCGTGGGTGTTTTTTGTTTCAATTTTTACGATTTTTTTTTAAATATCTAAGACTTACAAATTAATTAACAACTAATATCAGGTACAAAGCTGTCGAAAATATGAAAAATGTTAAGTAATTTATACATAGCAATACACAAAACAGGTAAAAATACAAAATCTTAAATGAGTATTAATATGTGTGAGATATAAAAATAATGCTGTAAAATACAAAAAAATAGTTAACTTATTGACTAAAGCATTTATCTGTCTAATACAATCTTAGGTTAAAACAATCACTTAACACTTTTCCTATTTTATTTATAATACAATTTTAATACGTAAACATAGTGTCTTTGATATTTATAATATTATTTTTAAACCTGGGCATCGAATAAGTAGCTACTTTATATACACACACACTTACAGGCGGAACTAGGAATATAACAAAAAGTTATTATTTGCTAAAACTGATCTGTAAATACAATATTAAAATTGTATTATTCGTATAAAACAGTACATTATTATAATAAAGTGCATGCGCATGGTTTAAAAACGTTATAAATACGGACCATAATCAAACTCATGTAAAAAAAATATTAAAATAATATGTCCTATTTCATGATCTTTTTTTTTTTGTAACATATATTTTAGATCATGTGAGCTAAACTTGACTACTTTTTCATACATAATTTTCATCAAAAGAAATGTTTTTTTTTACAGATAGCCCCTGCATCTAAGCTAAAAAATAATAATAATATGCTTGTTAGGAATGCGTTCGTGTAATTTGCACAATGGGTGATTCGAACACTCTTTAGACATCATTAAATTGTAAAGTTTAGCTAATAATCGATGATTGACTACAAGGGACATTATAATACTGCGATATGGCTACGCCAAAACATTTAATTCAATGGGCATATGCCATAATATTATTAATACATAAAAAAAAATACCTTGTATCGAAGACATTACAACTAAAGTTATCTTATTTCATTGTTAAAAAACAATTGTAACAAAGCGAATACTGCAGTTGTCACAAATATATTATCACAGCTTTGTATCATATATTTGTATCATATTCATAATACTTTGAAAAAATATTCATAATATATTAAACTAGTAAGTATGTCACAAATGTAGTATTCGCTCAGAGATAGAATATTCAGGGTTATTAATTTGTTATACCATAAAAATATTGTTACTTATTTAGGAGCTCAATTGCATAAACATGTCTTTGTAAAGAACTAACACATATGTTGATCAATCAGCATATTATTATACAAAGTGATAATAATAATCACCAAAAAACAACGCAGTGTAATTTTAATGTAGAAGATATATTTTTATTTCTTATAATTAAATTTTGTATCAATTTAATTAGTACCTTTACGACTGCCTAGCGCCGCGGAAACGTTTTATTTCTATATTTTAATAAATAATCAACAGAATCGCGGGTGACAAATTAATAAACCTGCATAGGAAATAATTCTATTAAGTATATTAAAATCTGTGTACTACAATGTATGTCTAAGGAATAAGTATATATGTACATATAAATAAATATCACACATTTATATCACAATGAGTTTGGTAATCAATATCACAGGTTGAGTGGTTCGAATGTCTCGAATTATAAAAAAAAATAGCGTTAGTTAATATTTTTATCTATGTGTTTTAAGTTGCAATAATATATTTATATCTAATAATAATAAAAAGTGGTAATCGTGAAAACCGAGAAAGACTAACAAATCAAGTATCTTGACTTGGCTCGCGAGGTTGTCGACATGTGGAATGTGGACTCAGCGATTATTGTGCCGATAGTCGTGACAGCCAAGAGGTTAGCTAATAGCCAAGAGCCTCGACCAACACCTGAGGAGGCTCTCGTTGGGCAGCTGGGTCAAGGGCTTGGTTCAGAAAGCGATACTTCTGGACACGGCCCGCATTGTCAGGAGGTTCCTCTCTCTGGAGCCCTGACCGCCGGTAGCTTGGACTTTGTTCCCGATACCGGTGGGTTACTTTTTGTTTATAAAAATATATAAAAATGTAATTTATAAGTACTGAAATGAAAAAATGAGGTAAAATTGTTTATAGAAGTTAATAATTTGTTATAATACTGATTGGGTTACAAAAACTCCTTCACTGATTGAAAACAATCAATGTATTGGATCGGAACATGGAAGCCTGGCATCATTTAAAACAGGTTTTTGATCTGACTCGTTACGAGGAATTTCTTTATTTATATTTCCATATTAACGAAGGTCTATCATGCGCCCGTCTCATTTATTTATCAGTCTTTTTTGTTTTATGCAATCTTATTCATATAATCAGCCTATAATGTTACCACTGCTGGGACACAGGCCTCCTCTCGGTGAGAGGGAGTGGCCCGAATCCACCACGCAGGCCCAGTGTGGGTTGGCAGATGTCACATGTCTTCGAATTTTTGGTTCTAGGACATGCCGGTTTCCTCACGATGTTTTCCTTCACCATTTTGAAAGCAGTGGTGATGAAATAATTTACACAAAGTAAAGCGCCTGTCTGGGTTCGAACCTACGACCTACAACTCGGTAAGTCACGGCCGTTACCACTTGGCCACCACTGCTCAATGTCATTCAACATCACACTATTTATGTAAGTTATTCGTTACTATTTTTATCTGACACAAATTCATTTAATTTAAGTGTGCATAGACACGTCACGTTGCAGTATAAAACTGATTTACATCCGTAACCTGACATCAGGTCCAGTTGAAAACCAGCGTCAGGCACTAGTTGTCTGGCATCTTTGCTGAACTGGGCCTTTTTGGCGCAGCCATAAGGCACACTTTCCTGCTAATTTCATACAGCGTACATATCAGTTTTTTTTTTATCTGGTGTATATTGTATTGTGTGCCTTTTAGTCTGTGCTCAATAAATAATGTATTTTCTTTCTTACTTTTCTTTAAAACCATACTATTCCCGCATGACGTAGGATACTTTTTGTCAAGAAAATGCACAATCCCTGCAGGAATCTCAACTCACACAGTTAGTTAATATCTAGTATATGCCTATTACATGACTAGCCTACACCACGGATTTTGATGTGGTTTTCACTATCACTTAGTTGTATTACTAATCTAACCTACAAAAATACTGATCCTAGTTTCCATGTGGCTAGAAATTAGAGCTTTATCAAAAATGCTATTTGCCGTAATACGTTAAATAACCATTCGAACCACCAACCTCAAAAAGAAAGAGACAATCCAAAGAAAATAACCCTAAAATTCTAATTACCTGCACTTCACTGCCAGCCAACGTCTTCAACCTCGTGTCCGTCATTCCGTGGGGTAAATTGGCCACAGTGGCAATATTTCCCGAGTCTTCTAGTAAACTGTCCTCGTCAACTTCCGAGTCGCTTTCAAATTGAATTTGTGGTTCGTCTTTTTTGATCACGATTCTAGCACTTTCTGTGCCGATCGCGGTTCTGACTGCCCGGCTGAATATGCCAGGGTTGGGTTTCGTCGGGTCGGTTTTGACCTCGATTCTTGAGAATACAGAGGAAGACTTCTCTTTGGGAGCTTTTCTCTGTAGGATCACTCGTCTGTTCGAGAAAGCTGCAGCTTTTTTCTCGTCTTCTTTTGCTTTTGCGGCTTGCTGGAGAAAATTTGAAAACGTAATTTGAACAAAAATCATCAAAGATATCAGGTAAAAAAAGACATGTTGTTTGAAAAACATATATGTCGGAGTCATTCGTTTTGACTATCCGGAACGCCAGTGGACAGTCTAGTCCGAGTCCGCGGGTCGACGAGCGAGCAGCGACGTGCCGCGACACACGTGACCGTCGCACATCGTACGGACGACGTGTGTCACAAACTGTCGCGCGTTCTGTGTCTAGTTGTGTCGTGTACCTGCAGTGTGCGACTCGCTAATGTGATTAATTTGTTCTTGAAATTATAATTTGATTTGAACTGCAAACGGTTTTTCTATTGCGCAATTACCAACACTACCCATAGTACGCCCACAGTAGTTAAAATGATGGCTGATGTTAACGAGACACATGCCTTCTCCATTATATATTATATTAACAGTATGTGAATTACCTCTTTCTCGTATGTTATCCGTTGCCTGGATTTTACAGTCATGTCCAGTTTAGATTTTACCTGAAAATAATGAATAATATTTATTTGTAATATAACATAAGATCACGTCTGTAATCCTCGAGGGACTAGGAAAGACATTTCGCAAGTTATATTCAAGTCCCATGTAATAGGGGACGAGCCTGTTCCCATCAACCGGGCACAAACCCAGTTTATGGCTGCTACTAAGAAATTCTAGAAGGAATAACACACTAACACTATGCCTGACCTGGGAATCGAACCCATGACCTCACGCTCAGCAGTAACGCTTGCAACTACAAGACCAAAGGCAGTTACATTATTATTTGATTCATCACAATCATATTTATTTGTAACAATATCCATCTGTAAAGGTCTTACTTGCTTTTGTGGTAGAGATTTAATAATTCTCAACTTAATCAGGGGTCATTCTGTTACGTATTCAAGCCTTCATTTATTTAGCGCGTTGTATTCTTTTAACACGATTTCTACATGAATGATCCCAGTGAGAAATCTGCACAAAGTGTTTTTTCGTCTTATTTGCCTGGGCATTAGCATATACAGTCTTGCCTTCTCACCTTTGTCTTTTTAACTTCGACAGGCGGTTCTGCATCTTCGTTTACTGTCGAGCTTGTGACGACCGCTCGACGCGGAGGGGACTTTTCTGTAACAAAATAAAAGATATGTATATAACTAATTGTAAGTGAACAATGGTGGCCCAGTGGTAACGGCCCCGACTTACGAGTTTGTAGGTCGTGGGTTCGGACCCAGGCAGACGCTTTACTTTGTATACCTATTTAATTTCATAACCACTGCTCTCAAACACTCAACAATGAAGGAAAACATCGTGTGGACAACGGGATGTCCTAGGACCAAAAAATTCGAAGATATCTGACATCCGCCAACCTGCACTGGGTGCGCGTGGTGGATTATAGCCCACTCCATTTCAAAGAAAGCAGGCCTGGGTCCCAGCAGTGGGAACATTATAGGCACATTGATTTTTTTTTGTTTATTTAACTAACTTGCAATGTAACTTAACTATAACTATTCACAAACTAAAATATGGCATCGATAATTCCTCCGCACCGCTTTCGACTGTTAATGTAGATACCTAAGAGACTGGCACGATTGCCACGTTGTATGGCAATGCTTAGCCTCTAGCCAAGGTAAGGCTGCTCTTGGGTTACAGGAACTGTCAACCAGCCGTTTCGAGATGCCCTTAAAGAGCATAGTTTTAGTTAAGTTAGGATATAATTTTGCTACGTTTCGCTTAGCGTTCTTTCTGACTTTTTTTCTTTTAGCTTGACTCCTAAGAGGTCTAGCGTGATGTTATATAGCCTTAAGCCTTGCTCAAGAATTGGGCTATCAAATGCAAAAAAAAAACCAGCCCTGACTGGTAGTTCGAGAGATTAGTCTTCAGCTTGATTATTAGTATAAATTAATAACTATAACTTGTTAGCATAATCAGCCTACAAAGTTCCCACTGCTGGGACACAGGCCTCCTCTCTGTGAGAGGGAGTGGGCCATAATCCACCACGCGGGCCCAGTGCGGGTTGGTTACTTGTTATTAACGTATCAGCATCATCATTTCAGCCGAAAGACGTCCACTGCTGGACATAGGCCTCCCCCAAGCACCTCCACTTCGACCGGTTCTGTGCTTCTCGCATCCAACGAGATCCTGCGGCCCCTTGTGAGAGGCTTGTGGGTATTAACGTATATATTATTTTAATTTCAAATTTACAAAAGAGTAAAGTTGATATTTGTTTACGAAGGAATTAACACCCTTCCAAATCTTTTTGTCAGTTATAGCGCCCTAAGCAGTATTTTGTGGCCCAGGAATAAGACACGCGTTAGGCTGCGTTACCACCAGAGATGAGCGAGGATGCTTAGCGAGGGATGTGTGTAAAACTAACCAACACCAACGCTGACTTAGTTCAAGCTATAAAAATAAAGCGATGTTATTGGTTGGTTTGACACACATCCCTCGCTACGCATCTTCGCTAATCTCTGGTGGAAACGCAGCCTTAACCTATGATTTGCTTTCTTACCTTTCTTCTTACTCTTCGCTTCTTCTCTATTATCTTCTGTGAACACGATCTTCTGTCTCTGTTGCTTCTTGTGTTCGCTGGAAGACTTGGGAGGAAGCTTTGACCGTAAGTCCACTTGAGGCTTCGACTTCGGTGCTGGGTCTGGTCTGGAAAAGGATAAAAAGGTTGAGTCCCTGCGTGTTTATTATAACGGACACACACTTCCCTATGTGTTTGTTATTCCTGCGTATGGCACTCATGGGTTGCAGCTGAAAAAATCGAAAGCACTAGGAAGTGCTAAAGCATAAGGTTCAATGTTGATTGGGAAAATTTTACAGTTTCGAGTAGTTTGATGTGCTGGCGTCTGTACTTCGTGACGGTGCAACCATGTCCTCTTTTTCCATACTTCTCTATTAGTCGTCATCTCGGCAGTCATCCCTTTCTAACCATATCATCATTCACACAATCTGTCCATCGTTTCTTTGGTCTTCCCCTACTCTTATAGTCCTCGAAATTCATACTTAAAAGTTAAAATTAAAGGCTAGAGTGAAAATTTTATATTTTCGCCATACATTTTATAACACGACGTGCCCATGTCGAGGCCTCTTGGCAATCTCAGTGTCAAATGTGATCTGTCAAGAGCTTTTGACAAGCTGCCACATTAGTGAACAGAAAATAACACAGAGGTCTGTAAGGACGGAGGAGATCGTATACCGCTATAAAACTCATTAAAAATTAAAACTCATTAAAGTATAGTGTAATATTTTTCAAGCTTCGTCCAAAGAGTACTTTCCAATAATTTTAAAAGGTTTTAATGTAGCGAGAAATGCGCTCCTTGTAACATTCCATACATTTTACAAAATTAAGTGTTTGCACAAAGGGGATTGAAGATTTTTATATGGAGCCTGGCCTACCTACCTGTCTGCCATATTGTTTTTTTTCTTTTCAAAATGGCGGCCACGCATGAAACCCATATAAAACGATAGCTGACATCAATACAAACAGAAAACATACTAGGACCAATCTCCTTAAGAGCCATTTCACGTTTTCGCGCGAATTTCTAAGATTTTAGTCGCCTAATTTACCGTCTTAGGTAATACCCTGACATTGTTGAATACATGTAAAAAAAAGACCAATCTTTCGTATTGATACTTCATGTAACACATTTACAAAAACTTATTTGTTTTCTTTGTGGTGATTAATCTCCCACAACTAGTTTACTGAAAAAACATCGCAGAGTCAATTTCAGATTCCTATATCTATCATTAGTATTTATAAATTTGACAAAAGAAAATACATTAAGCATCAGACATATAGTTTTGTCGACACATAATGTAATAGAATATCGATTACCAATAACATTAATTAGTAAAAAAATAAAGTCTTAGGGCAATTTTTACGTTTTATATCGCTATCTTATCGCGATTTTTTGGTTTAAATAAAGCGTAATTACAGTAAAAAAAATTTGTCAAAATAAACTATGATCTTTAACAAAACTAATTCTAAAGTTTTATTAAAATCCTTTCATTTAATTAGACATAATATTGTTATTGACATCACTCTAAACTATAATAAATTACAATGCATAAGCGGACATCGATTAGTACGGCGCGAGCGCTCATCGACGTAGGACCTGTGCCATTTTTTCCCGCGTCCCGATTGTCGAGCGCACGTATCGTGAACGCATTATTATACTACGAGTACAACATTTTGATCCTCTTCGTATTTTTTGAAAAAATGCTTCCGAAATTGACTCTGTTTTACCAAGATTGCGTATTGCCAGAAATCATAGACCCTAGAAAGGCAAGATCAATGCCTTTACGACAAATATTTATATAGAGTACTCGTAAATTATAGTCATTATTACTTCACAATAATGTCTGATTGTTTATCTGTTAATTTTTATTATACGCTAGTATTGCAGGAGAGGAGTCCGTGGCTAAATAATAACAGCCGCACAGGTCGGTCGATCAGGTTAAGCTACGCTTGCCGCGGTTGGTCTGTGGATGGGTGACCATCTTTACATACTGAGACCCCTCCGTGCCTCGGAAAGCACGTTAAGCCGTTGGTCCCGGCTGTCATTCGTGGATCTTTGACAATCGTTACGGGTAGTCAGAAGCCCGAAAGTCTGACAACCAGTCTTACCAAGGGGTATTACCCAGTAACTGGGTTGTGGAGGTCAGATAGGCAGTCGCTCCATGTAAAATACTGGTATTCAGCTGCATCCGGTTAGACTGGAAGCCGACCCCAACATAGTTGGGAAAAGGCTAGGCAGATGATGATGACGCTAGTATTGCATACAATTAAGTATTCCTAACTGAACAGACAGCTATGCTGCTGGGGAGTTTGTTCCGCCACTTCTTCTCACCAGCGAAAGCACTAGACAGTGGTGAAGGGCGGGCGTTTTTGGGGGACTGTCTTTTGTAAATTTTGACGTTCGAAGTGCTGCTTCTCAGCCTAGTTTGAATAAATGACTTTTGATTTTGACATATTTGTTCTTTTTTTATTAGTCTAGAAAGAAAGCTTTAGTAGACTGAATAAATAAAATAACTTTTTTATAAGTCTAATCTAACCAAGGTGTATTACGCTCTTAACGGCTCAAGATTGTTTAGTTCGTGTCGACACTCGCGCTACACTGTTTGCATTGTGTATGTGTGGATAGCTACGCACACATACACAATGCTGCCATCTTTTACCTAAACTCGAGCGTCAAACATTTGTGAAATGGCTCTTAAAGCGTCACGTTTCAGAGATATTAACGTTCAAAGTTAATCACGTGACATCAATATTTTTTGAACTTGCATAACTTTGTTGCATAGACTACTAAAAAACAAAATGGCAGACAAGTAGGTATGCCACAGACCTTTGAATGTAAAGGCCATGATCAACGGGCGAGTAAAACCGCCGTTTTATGGCTCGTTGGTAAAGCTCGCCCGTGAATCATTGCAATACCGCGGTATTAGAAACCAACGAGCCCGGCTCGCGGCTCGTTAGTTATGTTTTATTTTTGCTCGGCAAGGCCGCGTGTCGGTCACCACAGACGCGCCGCGCCGACAGTTGCCGACAACGCTCGCGAACAGTCGTACAGGACCTGTGTGCACACTTTGTGAAGTGAAACTTCTTTACGCACGCTTAACTTGGGGAGTAAGCTGGCGAACGCGTGACGTAAGCGTTACGAAAAGTGTGATCGGGCGAGGCGAACGGGAGTTGAGTGGAGGATATAATATAAGCAAGAGACAGCAGTGCGCGAGCACATTTTCTTTCTCTCTTCCTCTCATAGCCAAATACGCAATACTGAAGTTTTACTTCAGTCGTGTGGTCATAAGCACACTCGTTTTTTTATTTAATAATGGATTTGCGAACCTGTAGTCACGATTTCATAATAGAATTTATAAACGCCTTCAGAGACTGCCCTTGCTTATGGCAATGTAGACAACTTTACTTTTTACCCTTCTCCTTGAATACAAGCTTAAAAACGAACAGTTACTGACTTCTTAGGCTTCTCCTTGAACCGTCCGCTGTCCTCGTCGTCGGACAGGATGCCGTCGATGTCTCCCAGGATGAGGTCGAGGTCGTCGTCGCTGTCGGTCCTCTTGTCCGGGAGGGGAGGAGTCAGCGCTCTGTCTGAGGAGTCTCGCTTGATTGGCAGCTTGTGTGGGGGGGTTAAGTTTTCTGCAGAGAGAATTATATAGTTTTAGTAAAGTTGGTATATTTGAGACGATATATCATTTTGCCATAACATGGGTTTTATAGAATCTATCTGATATAAAAGCACCATCTCTTAATGGGCGCCTCCAAGAGCGAGAGAATCGCGGCGATATTATCGTCGTGCCACGCATTTCTATACACTCTCTTAGAACGTGTCTCCACACGGCGATATCATCGCGGCGAAAATTTGATAGCACGGCGAGACTATCGCCGCGATTCTCTCGCTCGTGGAGACGGCCCCTTATTAAGAATGAAAAAGCCCTAATTACCACCAGTAAATTCGAGTAAAATGTTTATAACTTAAGTACGGTACGCTGAGGTCTACTGTACTTAAATTATAAGTTGGCCTCGTTATTCTATTGAAACTCCGTAGTACACTAGGCCAACTTAAAGTCAATGTTATCACTAAACTGTGAAAGACAACTGTATTGAAAAATTGGTTTAAACAGTCCATAAACGTTTATTATCTAGCAGTAAGGTTTTCTTTATTCAAGGGTCAAAAAATAAATCAATTTCATGTTGTACAAAGTGTCACTAATTTAATATTTTTATAGAAAAAAAAGCTCAACATTGAGACTACCCACTGTTTTGCAAAGCAGAACTAAATTCTCATCTACTAAAACTATTATTTATAAATCATATTATTATGTCATCTTAATAGGCTATTCATCATAGCATTATACGAAGACATAGTCAAGTTTATCATCAACTCAACATCATGATTTCAGCCGAAATGCTGGACATAGGCCTCCCCAAGCACCTCCACTTCGATCGGTTCTGTGCTTCCCGCATCCAGCGGGTTCCTGCGGCCTTCACAAGGTCGTCGGTCCAACTCAATTACTACGATAAAAAAATCTGAAGAAAACTCACCACAGGTAGAATTAACCTCCGCCCTCTCTTCCTTAACAGGCGAGCGGTCCCTCACTTCCTTCCCGGCTGTCACCTCGAGCCTGACTTCCTCCAACTTGTGACCTGTGTCCAGGTCGTCCAGCAGGTCGGGCTCGGTCCGCGTGGTGTCGGGCCGGCTGCGCTGGCTCCCGGCCGCGCGGCCGGCGGGAGCCTGTGCGGGCTCTGTTGGGGGCTTCAGAAGACCCTCTTTTTCTTTGTCTTGGTTTTCACGTTCTCTGTGAAAAGGGGTTGGAAATTAGATGGTCTGTTTTAAGTAAAAGTTTTTGTCAGATAAATAATTGTAATAATTGTGTTGTTTGTATTGTTGTTGGTTAATACAATAAGTTTACTAATGTTTTCTTGAAATTCAGACTCTGGGTGAAAATTAAAACTAGCAGACGCTTCGAAAAATGGATATGAAACCATCAGCACGCGTGATATTCATTTAAATTCTATTAGGAGTAGTCACTACTAGCTTCATCTTTCAAAGTCCATGACCATTCAAGTGCTTGTAATTGGTTTATTTGAAATAAATGGTTTGAGTTTGAGTTCGTCCTAGCGACGTCTTCACCAACCAATCTAAGCTGTTCGAGTGAATTTTAAAAACCCACAACATTGATTCTAGCAACATTCAAATTATAATGTTACGGAAAACAATACTTAGCAACTGTTTCTCAACTTTTGTTAAAGATAAAGATCATTTTTTTTGCATATTTTTTTTTGCCATGTATATACGGAACATAAGATGTTCACAATTTTGCTTCAGTGTTTCTCTCTCAGTCTGATTTGAAAACTTCAGATATTCAGAGAGTTAATCTGCATCATAGCAACTCACAATTTTTAGTTCAGTACTCAGTTTTATTTTTATCTCTTAAGTTTCTATGTGTGACGATTTTTTTTTTAGGTGTGACGATCTGACGAGGTTTGCAAGGCCAACATGGCCAGAGATTGCTCAAGACAGGGAGGTTTGAAAAGAAAAAGGGGAAGCTTTTGCCCAGCAGTGGGACACAAAATAGGCTAAAAAAAAATGTTTTTATGAGTGTGTTTAATTTAGTTTGTGATCTTCCTGTGCAAGTTCCAATAAATACTTTTTCTGTCTTTATTTTCAAAATTAATCTACTCAGTAGGTATAACTTACTTGTCCTGCAGCTGCTTGTGCAAGGCCACAGCGTTCTTCCTGCGCCGCACTTCCTTAGCTCGCAACACTCTCTCACGAAGGCTCTCTTGTTCGCGCAGTCTTCGCTTATATTCGCTGTCCTGTGAGACAGAAGTCATAAAATTACGCCTGTGTTTCTCAAACTGTGAGATTCGAGCCGCAGTGTATCTGCGGAGTAATTCCGTAACACACTAACAGTAGCAATGGCTTTAATTTTGACAGTTCAACAACATTCATCGCGTTAGTTACGTTGTTGAGCAGATTTTTTTTTCGAACATATGAAGCAATGTTGCCACAAAATTTGTCTATTTAGGAATCAAATTACTTTTGACCTAGAGTTTATTAAAATCAGTGGATATGCATAGCATGACAGCGTGTATCTCACCTCGTCAGCGTGCCTGGGCACGTCCGGGCGCGCGCGTCGCTCGGGGCTGCGGCGCGGCGACGCCGAGCGACGCGTCGGCGACGGTGAACGCATCCTATACATACAAGAAACACTATTTAATAACACACATCTGGACACATCTACCGCATGTCAGATGATCAATGGGCCAAAATTAAGACCCAATGGGTCCCGTTTAATGACGGAGATGGCGGGATGAGCTGGACTCCTTTGATAAAGTTTGGTCCTTGGCAGCTCTGGACAGAGAGGTGGAAGGCGAGTAGGGAGGCCGTTCCTACGAAAAAGAGGGCGCGCGACGACATTGCCAAATCGCTCGCCTACGCGCACTTCCTTACGTCCACATCCATTTCCTTAAGGACGCTATCACATTTTGAACTCGCTCAAGTTTAGGTATCTGAATCGCAACACAGCAGCATTACGCGCACGCACACATTGAAACCATTGTTCGCTCGATTTTTATACGTAACTTAACTAATCTTGGTACTTGAAGATATTTTTTTTTAATTTTGCTGGTATTTATTGAGTAAAGTTAGTTGTAAGTTCGCAATCGAATTTGGTAAGTGTTATTAGTACTTACTATCTGCGTGATAATCATGTTTTTAGTATTGTTGAAGTTCATCAGTCAATACGTTCATTACTAGGTACTCAAAAACGACCTTAACATTTTAGTATTACAAGGAACATCCACATTTATACCACAGTCTGCTGTTAGTTTGAAAAGATGTACCTAAGTACTTTTAAATATTATTTTTGATGTCAATTGTTGGAGTATTACATAATCAAATACTAGCCTGGGAGTTTATCGTATTTTCGTTGTGATATTTAAAAATAATCATTCCCTTATGAAAACAGTAAGAATTTTATTTACTTAAAAATTAAAACAAAGTAAATCAAAAGTAATTTATTCAAATTAGGCCGAGAATCAGCACTTTTCGAATGTCAAAATTACAAAAGACAGTCCCCCAAAACGCCCGCCCTTCACTTCTTAGTGCTTTCGCTGGGAAGAAGTGGCGCAACAAACTCCCCAGCAGCACAGCTGTCTTTTCACATAGAAAATATTTCATTGTACTACTACTATACTCCATAGGTTTAGGTAGCTAAATAAAGGTAAACAAAAAAACCACGCGACTTTGTTAACCGAATAAACGTAATACCAGTCTATTCAGTTGTCATGCTACGTCACAATTGTATTCTTCAATATAGCAACATTATAATTCAGTAAAAAAAATACTGAATTGAAGAGTAAAACTGTGACGTAGCATGACAACTGGATATACTGGTATTATGAAGAAATTGGCCGTAAGTCGATTTGTCACAAACAAAAATCCGCCACCTTGAATAAAAAATGGATGTTATATTCGTAATCATCACCCCGAAAAACCCCAAAATCGACTATTAATATCGAATGTCTAAAAAAAATATTTCCATCATTTTAATTTGATTATAAAATAATAAAATAAATATTTATACAATCTTTATCCGTCATCTACATCCACTAAATAAATAAATTAAAAGTAAAAAAGTTTTTTTCAGATTTAAGTACTCGTATTTACTTAGTTTGAAAATTAAAAAAATGAAAATCAATCACATCATGTTATTTACTCGTTTATCTACACAGGTAAATCTCGCAACAAGCTTTTATATCATATAACTTGTGTACTTAATGACGTTATAAGTTAATAGTAAAAGTTTTAAAGGAAAATTTTATTTTATTCTTTTTAGCGCATTTAACTAAAAGCTTGTTTTTAAAAAAAAGTTTTTACTTTTAATTTGTTTTTTACTTTTTAGTTATCGTTGGACAGGTTTTTTTGTGGAGTTTAACTCGCATACGTATTCTGAGCAAGACCTTTCATTTGATACCCATGTTGTAGGAAAGCATAAAAAACTTAGTCCGCTATCTTTAGAAGTCCGCCATATTGCATTTAGAGTAACGTCACATTGTTTTTTGAGATATTCTCAGCAAGCCCTTTCATTTGATACCCATATTGTAGAAGTGCATTAAAAATAACTAGTCCGCCATTTTTGTTGTTCCGCCATATTGGATTTAGAATGCCGTCACTTTATTTTTCAAGTCATCCTCAGCAAGTAATTTAATTTGATACCCATATTGTTGCAGTGAATTAAAAATAACTAGTCCACCATCTTTAGATGACCGCCATATTAGATTTATAGTGACGTCACTTTATTTTTCGAGTTATTCTCAGCAATCCCTTTTATTTGATATCCATATTGTAGGAGTGCCTTAAAAATAAGTAGTCCGCCATCTTGGGCGTTCCGCCATTTTGGATTTAGAATAACGTCACACAGCTAACCATGCATTGTCATTCAAACTAAATGTGCATACAAAATTTCAGCTCAATCGGTTGAAGATATCTGCTTCAAAATTTTGTTGCAAGAGTCCACCCGAACAAACATAGTTACATACATACATACATACATTGCAAGTTAAATAAAAGCTTGTAAAAATTACAACTACCAATAATCGTACTTAATTTTATTTCGGTCCGAAAAAGTATCAACTTCGTCCGACCTCAGTACACAACTCGGAACTCACTTTTTTACGTAATTATTTTTTGCGAGAAAGCGACACAGACGTGCTTCCACGAGCGCCTCTGAGCGCGGAATGACGAACCGCAAGTGTCCGCGGGTAGAAAATGTATGGAGAAATTTGAGAGCGTTTCTTATTTGTCTCATAAATGAAAAAGTTATTTATTTATCTACAAAATATTTAGCTTGTCGTATAGAGGACTATATAAGCAACAATATCTTCTTATTTTTAAGTTAAAATATGTAGTGGATTTAGCTATATAGGTCCTTATTCAAACCCCTTTTTATTAAATTTTTTGCGATTACTGTGATGGTAAAAACGTATTTGTGTGAAAATTTTGTATGGGGCTATTTAATTGTTATGGAGCCATTCTGGAGATGAATATATTATCTTTAATTTGAGACCAAGATATCCTTGCAGTTGCGACTCCAAGTTCATTAAAATGGTACCTGAAAAGCACTGTTATTCGTGGAAAAATGTGATAGCGTCCTTAATGACATGCTCTACATTTACTTTATAATACGTTGAATTAAATCATTTAATTTGGCGCACCTATTCCATTTCATCCTGTATGTAACATATACAAAATATTGTCAAACATTTTAAGAGTAAAGGTGGAGTTTCTTGCCCATTCTTCTCCATACGAAACTACGTTTTGGAAGGGGCGATTAGAATCAAGTTTGACGTTCAAAAGTGCCTTTTCATGTGCCTATCCTAACTAATATTATAAATGCGAAAGTAAGTTTGTTTGTTACCTTTTCACGCCTAAACGACTGAACCGATCATCCTGAAATGTTGCATATACGTTGTCAGGTGTACAGAAACGGACATAGGGTACCTTTTGTCCCGAAAAAAAGTGCTGTTCCCGAGGAAAACAACAATAACGTTATTATGATAATAGATGGCGCCACGTGTCTATTGAATTTTGTCACATTATTTAATTCTGAGGCGGTACGAAGTTCGTCGGGTCAACTAGTTTGAAATAAATGATTTGACTTTGGTGTTCCAAAATTGTTCGACCTCAGGCAGAGCCCCCATCTCGTGTTTGCCTCACCTCCTCCTAAGGCCGGCTCTATTGGCGTTGATGAACTCCTCCTGTCGTCTCAACAGATCGTCGTCGTCGTTACTCCTGCGCGGAGGGTGCGCCAAGTCATTCTCTATCTCTATTGTTGTGTTTTCTATGTATCTGGAACAATATAAAAGAAAAACATTAAAGTCACAAGTTATTAAGTTCGACCCTAGCAAGTACGGGGTTAAAATGGCACGTTTTGTTTTAAGTAGCTTCCGCCCGCGGTTTCGCTCGCGTGGTATGTCGATAAAAAACCTGTGTCCTTCCCTAGGCTTTAACCCTTCGCATGCTTAAACGTGGATCTACGCGAGACACAATGGCTTCTTGTTTGTTTGTAATTACGGCAATCAACCGGTTAAAGTATGCCCATATCAAATTTCATCAAAATCGGTCCAGCCAGCCGTTTCGGAGATTACCCGGAACAAACAGAGACACAAAAAAATTATTTTTTTGTTCTAAGTACCGTATATACTTTCATATGCATTTCGTAAAAAGCTGTTATTTTGGCATTACAAACAGACGCTTCAATTTTATTTATTTGTGAATAGATGTATAAAAAAACGGACTGAAATCAAGACATAAGTAACCAAGATGTTGATTTTATACTAATATTATAGAAAAGTAAAATTTGTTTGTTTGTAAGTTTGTATGTAGGGAGTAATCTCTGGAACTACCAGACGGATTTGAAAAATTATTTTTGCATTTGATAGCCCAATTCTTGACGAAGGTTGGTTATTTAACATCACGCTAAGACCTAAAGGAGCCGAGCAAAAAGAAAATATCAAGGAGAACGCTAAGCGAAAACGAAGTAATAGCGAAGGGAAGTTTTATAAACATGTGGCTGTTATTTTAGTATAAGGATTGTGTATCTTACGACTTCCACGCGAACAAATGAATGTGACGTTGCAAAAATAAATATTTAACGCGACAAGTGGCGACATCTTTCGTGGGACTGTGCAGGTTCATGGCATAGCTGTCAACGTTAGTCTCCGCGACACTAGATGGCTCTGGGGTCATTGTGTCCAGTAAATTATTTACATGGCCAAAGTCGCAGGCAGCAGCTAGTGTGTTATATTTACGGCCGAGTAATGTATGTCTTGTGATATTAAAAAAAAACTGTTGTCATTGTTAAGTTCAAGCCAGTCTGTATAAACAACACTTGTCTCACCTCTGTGGCGACCGCCTGGCATACTTCCTGCCTGCAGCGCGCGCTAGGGCGCTCCGTTGTTCCGCTATAAACCGTTCTGCCGCGTCGTCTATATCCTTCACTGGACCTGCACAATTATTTACACCTTAGTTTCAACTATTAAATGAGCATGGTTTGGGTAAGGGTTCTTTAATACCATTGAGATGTAAGCTCATCCCTGCCAGCCTTTCCCAAATATGTTGAGGTCGGCTTCCAGTCTAACGGGATGCAGCTGAATACTAGGATTTTTTGGAAGGACTACGAAACATTGGCTAAAGAAACATAACTAGGGAAATACAGTGCAACTAAAGTTATCACATTCACAAGCAGCATAACGGTCCCGATCCCTTTCCGAGTTGATATGTGTGCTATGACCTTTATTCCTACAGTCCGGCCGTCGGGAGGAACCGTTCCTGACCCCTGTCAGCGCGACTATTCACAAACACGTATTTGTTTGTCTTGTTGACAGGGGTCAGTAACGCTTTCTCTCGTCGGCCGCACTTTAGTGTTTATACTGTTAGCTACATTCACAAGTATATAACTAATTTGTGGAGATGTGCAGAGTACATAAAGCTGTGCAAACTAAAGTCACGAACGATTTTACATTAACATATAATTTTTTTTTATTGCATAGACTAGTTAATCTTAAATTTTGTAACCAATGGTAATACAAAATAGGTAACTACTTCCATAGTTGTAACAGCTCTATATTCGATCTCATCATCGTGCGTTCGTACATCCGAAGATAGGCGATGATTGCCGAAGCGCATATTTTTATTGGAAGATCTGTACGTACTTATTGTTTTAAAATTTTACTTTCAAAATACGGCCTTTTCTTTAAAAAAAATTATATGATAGTTTTCTGCGAAATAGTTCGGTAATCATACATCAAAACAAGCAGGGTGGATAATTACTATTGTGCAAAATAAGTGACAGTATTATAGTGCCGATACCTTTCTTTTAATATCCACTCATGACTAAAAACTTCGTATTTAATTCAAGTTAAAATTGATTTGATAGAGGAATAAAAAATAAAAAAAAACTACTTTTACTAAAAATACATCAAAAGTATGAAAATAAACAAACACTACTTTTTTTTTTAAAGCTAACAACTTTTGTAGTATGTAGTGCTATTCCAAAAATCAATAAATATATATATAATGACGTATCAATATCGGCACTAAATCTAGGGTTGCTACGAAAACCATGCAGTACACAACAAATTAGTTACCGAATTTGTTCTCATGAGTAGGACTGAGAGGCGGCGACTTTTGTATTCGCGTCGGTATGTAGACTGGCAACCCTATCGACATTACGTATAATAATAATATAGACACAAATAGTTACAAAGGGGATTGAAGATTTTTATATGAAGCCTGGCATACCTACACTGTCCGCGTTTTTTTTTTTTTTCTAAATGTGGTCCACACATGTTCTGTATAAATCGATAGCCGACATCAATGCAAACAGAAAACATTGTAGGAGCAAACCCCGTAACGGAATGGAAGTTCCATACTACGCCTATTGAATTAAATCTATAATCTAATCGCCCATCACGCGTTGACGTACAGTTAAACCAAAACTTTTTTGGAATTGCATAGAGTTGATAATCTACAATTTTGTAATCACGGTAATATTAAGAAAATAGTCGATGATTCCCGAAGTGCATACTTTTAAAGGGATATCTGTATAGGATTCCTTGTTGCATTTTTTTTTTATTTAGCTACAGTGGTCCACGTTAGTTTTGGATCAATAGAGCTGTAAATCATAGGGAGAGCCATTGCCCAGCAGTAGGATGATGCAGGCTAACACTAATAGTATAAATGAGACAGTCCAACAACTAACAAAAAATAATAATTACCTTCAACAGGAGGCTGGAAATTCCCTTTAAAGTGTGGATTTATCAGGACTTTCTTGCCAGCCAGTCCTCCAGGAGGCAAGTTAGCCGGTAGAGGCACAGGCAACATTCTGACTTCTTGTTCCCTCCCTCCTTCCTTGGGACCTTTGTCCATACTCGGACCAGGCATAGGCAAGGCTTGCCTAATCGTTATTTGAGGCATATGACTAGAATTAGGCACGATCTCCCTCATAGGAGGAGCGAATTGCCTAGGCGGAAAATTCGGCCTGAAAAACACTGGTCTAGGATCAAAATTCGGCCTGAATTGAGGACGCTCTTCCATGTGAGGCCGGTATTGGAAACGCGGAAATGGTGGGCGTTCCATTGGTGGGCGGAACATCTGCATGTCTTGGGGCAGAATGGGGCGTTCTGGGGAGATTTCGGGGCCCATTTGGGGCAGGTTTGGCGGTTCTAGTCGCATGTCAGGCCGGATTTCGGGCCGCATGTCGGGTCGAATCTCGGGCCGCATCTCTGGCCGCATGTCGGGCCGCATCTCTGGCCGCATGTCGGGCCGCATCTCTGGCCGCATGTCGGGCCGCATCTCTGGCCGCATGTCGGGCCGCATCTCTGGCCGCATGTCGGGCCGCATCTCTGGCCGCATCTCTGGTAGGAAGTCGGGTCGGTTGTGTGTCGCGCCGGGCCGCGCTTGTGGCGGCGGGAGTGACGGACGCTGCTGCTGGTTGAAGTTGCCCTGAGAAAGTTAGATAGTTAAAGAAAATTATGAAAAAAGTTAAATAAATAAAAGAAAAGGAAAAGTTTGGGCGTACGTATGTATATCAACACAAGATAAATACAGCTAGCTTATTGCGAAACACACATAACATGTCAATTGATCGCAATTGCTTTCATTTTAACAGTTCAGCCACATTCATTACGTTATTTACGTTGTCATGTAGACGAACTTTTCAAACCTATGAAGCAATGGATTAGAAAATTCCTTGTTATTGAAAGTGAGTTAGTATAGTCCTTGCGGAACTAGTTGTCCGCCTCAGTGACACACGTGAGGCGACGGGGCGACGTACTGAGTGCCGACCGAGGCGCGCGCGACTAGTTCCGCGAGGGCTATAATTAGGATGCTTGTGTCTTTAATTTTTGTACTTATAGAATCTGAAACTTTTTCTGATTTTCAATCCGATTTCAAAGTCTGTGCTTGATATCAAAATTTTATGTTACATGAAGCAGAAATCTACATCTATACTAATAATAAAGCTAAAGAGTTTGTTTTTTTTTTGAACGCGTTAATCCCCGGAACTACCAGTCGAATTTGAAAAAAATCTTTTTGTATTTGATAGCCTAATTCTTGAGGAAGGCGATAGGCATATTAAACATCACGCTAGAACCAAAAGGAGCCGTGCAAAATGAAAAAAAGTCAGAAAGAACGCTAAGCGAAAACAGAGAAATAGTGACGGGGAGTTTTATAAAAATGTAGCTGTTATTAACCGACTTCACAAAAGGTGGTTCTGTATTTTTAGTATAAGTGTTGTTTATCTTACGACTTTCACGCGATCGAATTCGCAGACTGAAGCTAGTGTAAGATAACCTCGAGAGGAAAAGAAAGAACCGATTCGATTCGCGTTTCGATTCATTGTACAGTCACGAGCACAAATATCTCACCATTTGGCAACTTTCAATTGCGATTGTTTCGTGAAATAACAAATGCAACGTTGAAATACGACACTTTACATAAACCTATAGGTTCGAAAATACTATGTTCGTAATAACATTAAATTTCATTTAAAAAAAAAGGGGAAAATCGCCTTTGAATAAAGCCAAGTGTATACATACTTATGCTCGTGACTGTACCTACACCATGTAATTAATAATTCATACTTTGTCCCTCATGTTAATAAATGATTATTACGTTATTATTTATAGAAATAGTAAGTAATCACACATACCCGATGCACATTATTCCTTCTATAAGGATGCGACTGGTGCGAGAATCTCTGCACGAACTGAGGGTTCCTCCACGATGTGCGACCGCGACCGAACCCGCCGCGAGGTATCACCACTTTGTCTGTAACAAAATAAAACCAACATAAAGCTGACTGAATTTACATATAATGCATCATCTGTACAAATAAATAATAATTGAAGCGTCTGTTTGTAATGGCAAAATAACAGCTTTTTACTAAATGCATATGAAAGTATATACGGTACTCATAATAATATAACTTTTTTTTTTTATTCTGTGTCACAGTGTGTTTGTCACGGCTTATCTCCAAAACGGCTGGACCGATTTTGACGGAACTTTCACTGGCAGATAGCTGATGTTATGAGAAATAACTTAGGCTACTTTTGTTTTAGAAAAACCGAATTAGGGTTCCGCGCAAAAAAAATGAAACGATAATTAATTATTAACGTAATCTATACAAATAAATAAAATTTAAGAGTCCGTTTGTAATGTGGACAGGACATAGGCTACTTTTCGTCCCGGTAGCACGTTCCCGTAGGATAATGTCCAACATCCATGCGGGCGAAGCCGCGGGCAGATGCTAGTTTCAAATACAGAAAGAATTTCTGAGACTGGACTGTATAGCCAGAATCTTTACAAATTGTAAAAATTAACAACTGTTATAGAAGTGAAATGGGTGGTTGAAGTTTGTATGGGTTAACCTTTCCGATCAACAATAGTACCTACTAGATTTCCGACGAGCGCACCAAAAACGTCCGGAAAAATAAGACCAGGTCTTATTTTGCAACATAGTTTTTTCAACCTTATTGCTTAGAAATTAGGTTTTATTTTCCATAAATATTTTTGTTTTTATTTTCAAAGTACGTTCAAAAGACGTTAATATATTGCAAACGATAGTAGACAATATGATTGAGTGTTAAGGTTTATAATCAAGTTATATGCAATCGCGGCCAGTTGAGCGATGTGTTTTTGTTTCTAATCCTAGGTCTTTTTGTTGATCGAAGAGGTAACCAGAAATCCATGCAGACTAAGTGCGAATTTCACCAATGAAACAGAACGCGGTTTAGATGCTGATCATGTTCAGCTTCATCGGTGAAATTCGGACTAAATAAGCATAGTGTTTATTTTCACCTATACTGTATAATATTTGTTTAACTGAATTAACTATAATATGTATTTCTGTATAACATGGTTGCTAAAACTACGGATTTAGACCTCTGCGAGTCTTTGCGTTTTTTTAATTCTTATATTAAGAAATATCAGATTTTTTTATAGATTTAATTTAATTTAAGAATCTTTAAATGTTATATAATTATTCCTTTTTTATGTCCTTTAAACCTTTAACTTTTATCAAAGTTACTATTGTTAATATCTTAAGTTTGCTAACTTAGTTGTTAACTTTATTGTGCATGCTGTGGTCTCTTATAAGTGAAGGAGTACACTTACTTAAAATTGAATAAAATCAAAATACAAGAACATTTATTTTAAGTAATATTTGTTTTCGTCCATCTTTTGTTAGAGACCATAAATCTATAAATATATATTTACCTAAACTGTCGGGTATATCTCTGACTTGCGGCAACCTCTGCGCTCCTGGAGGTCTCTCAGACACGAAACGTTCGCGTGGTCCTCCTAAATCACCATCTGTTAACAAAAATTAACATTATTACTGTGTACGAAGATATGCAATTATGCATCATCTTCTACAGGTTCCCTGTTGGGGAGTTTGTTGCGCCACTTCTTTCCAGCTAAAGCACTGGGAAGTAGTAAAGGGCGGGCATGCCGGGGAACCGTTTTATGTAATTTTGACGTTCAAAAAGATTTCAAGATTTTGATTCACAGCCTAATTTGAATGAAGGACGTCATTCCTACGAGGAATGAATAAAATGTTATGATTGATGAAATAAAAATACTATAAATTAAAAACTTACTTTGTAGCTGTGCATTCATATCAGTTGGGACGATCTGGGGTGATTCTATGGGGGATGCGGGCTGCAAAAAATACATAAGACTTATCAATATCAATATTTTTGAATATCTTAATTACAGAATAGCTATTCTCATTTTGATTTAATCAATCAGTATGAGAATGGCTTACAAAGGGGTTTTGTGTAGGCAGTGCATCCTGGTAGACTGGAAGGCGACCCCAGCATAGTTGGAAAAGGCTTGGCAGATTGTTTGATGAGGATGGCTATTTTCTACTTAGGTACCACCTTTTTGTAGGCATTTCAATGTGTGAGGGTGACACAATTTAAATGTTTAGGATGCCAAAAAATGCTTTTGCACAATATTTCACAATACGGTAGGAAGTTATGCAGCTGCCAGTAAAATGAAAGGCAATCTTTTGTGTATAGCAAAGAACTAATACTCCTAAATCAAGCCACCATGCAATTCCATGTGAGGTATAAGGGCCTAAAAAACATTGAAATAATGATTAGTCAAAGAAAAAGTTTTTATGCAGTTTTGATGCCGACATACTGGCCATCATTTTGGTGTCATCATTGTTCCGAATTTGAATTCAATACCATTAAAAAGTCATAGACTTCTATAGAACAAACGCAGGGTGGCCTGATTTAAGAGTCTGGGAGTGTGTTTTAGTATCATTTATATGTATGTATGCTAGTATTGTTAACATCAATAGTGCAATAAGTGGAGTACACACAAATACACAACCTGTTACATGCCATTCTGTGCCTTATTATGGGGCATTTAAGGGCTCTTTTACTGACATAAACAAAACTTACTATAGCAGGTGGGACCGCATGCTCTTCATAAACAACGGGTGGTTCATACGGTGCATATGTAGGGAGCTCTGGTAATGGTGCATTGGGTACTTCTACTGATATATTGGGCACCACACATTCGGTGTCAGCCATAGCTTGGTATGGCATCGGCTGCTGGAAACAAATTATAGTTCAAATTCCAATTCTTTATTGCATTCATGTGTACATTTAGTTGTTACAATATAAGGAAGTTCCAACATGAAACGCGGATAGGGCACGGTGACTGTAGCAAGGTTTAAGCAAGCAAGGAGAATAAATTTGATATTGTATAGTATGTATGCAATATTAAATGTTAAGCCAAAAGTGTCAGGGTAGACTGAAAAATTTAAATTTTGTTTTTTTGCAATTTGCAAGTCAGTCTCAGGTTGTATGTTGATCTTAATATGATTTGCGGCTGTAACAAATATTTTTTTAGAGAATAATACAAAAATCATCAATACAACTCTCTAAATTCATATTACCCTATTGAATGACTATTAAATTCTGTAAATCCATACTAGTTACAGTCGCGGGTCATATTTGAATCAACATAAAACCTGAAACTTATCTGCACATTGCAAAAAACGAAGTAAATGTTAATTTTGCAGGCTACCTTAGCACATCGCCATAGGTATAACCTAGCTATAAGTTAAATATTCCTACTTGCTCCACCCAAACAGTGTTATGTACTCAAAAATTTAGCCTAATTATAGCCTGTAACTGTGTATACATTCTGCAATAAATGAAAGGGTACTTAGTATTAGAAATTAAAATATTATTTAGATTAGAATTTACAGTATTTTGAATTTGGCAATGTGAAGGATCAGGAGGTCCTTTTCATATGCAGGAAATCCATAGTTTCAGCTAAAGTTAAAGACGTTTCTTACTCCATTTCAGCTATGGACATAAGATTAGTTTATGGCCCGAACTAAGAATTAATGATAACATGATTTGACAGTCGTCTTTACTACTGTTGTTTTTGCCCATCCGAAAAAGTAAATTAATCAGAAGGAGGATTTACTCCAAGGTACCAAACTACTTTCAGACAGGCCCGTATCTTTGTTGGCAGAATTAGAAAGTATGCCCCCAGATAGGTTGATTTTTCCCATAAGCTTCTAGAATACATCTATGAATGAGATATTCTTTTGACCACAACTTTGTGTTCATTTTTTCTGTTGGATCCAGAGTTGATAATTTTATCTTAACATGTTTTCATTGTGGCATCTCTCTTCTGGTTGGTTGCCACTGTACACAGATTCTAGTAGGATTCAACAGCAAAATGGTGGGTCATGCTTGTCTCAAAGATCACAAATCCGCCACTAAGACGACCCACTGACCCAACATTCACAACTTTAGAAATAACGACAGGTATTTTTATACAGTTGGCTAGTTGTATAGTCCAACAAAAATGTTACTTACACAACATAATAATGAAATAACTAACTTCAAAGGAGGAGTCACTAAGGCAATAAAGAATTGTACAAAAACATACCTGATTGTACTCCATGACATGACTGGGATAGTCTGGTGGTCCCATATCAAGGGTCTCTCGGTAACTTGAGCCAATTGATGTCGGGACATTTTGAGGTCCGGCATTCTCATAGTCGTCAGCCAAGAGCTGTTCCTCCTCCTCATTTCCAAGGTTATAGTCCGCGAGGCTTTGGTCTCCTAAATCGTCACCTAACAAGTCTTCACTGCAACAAAAATAGATACTTTATCGATCACGATAAAAGTAGAACACATGTCACGAACTAACGACGCAAAATACACGACACAAGTAAACGGATTTAAAGCTTTTTGCAACGAAAACACGTAGATTGTTTATTATTTGTAATCGAGAAAGCTATTGTGAGTTAATTATTATATTTAAACACAAAAATTAACAATTAATTTGCTAAAAATACTAACTTGTCCGACATGTTGACAATAATAAGTAGCGTTTATCTTGTCTATGGAACGGCAAGCTTGCTTGCCGCCAGCCGCCACACGTTTAGAAATCACTCAGAGACTACAGCACATTATTTTATGTGCTCATTCCGACTATTTATTTCTTCATAGTTGAACATGGGATTTAAGGCTGGCCGCATACGTCCGGTTTCCTGATTCGGAATTCAGATTCGAAATTCAGATTCGGAGATGCACGCATTTCATTCAAAATCTTCTCTTTAACGCACACGTTCTTATATTTTCCGTCAAGGTTTCCGAACGGCTGGCCTGGTTCTTAGGATATATACAGGATGTTCGGCAGAACGTTGAACACACGAAAATGGCAGATAGATGGGGTCGTCTGGTACCTACCCTAGCCTAAACCGCTGGTCCTAGAGACATGAAAGGAGGGTGTGTTCTGTGCAAAGAGTAGGTATCCACTAAGAAAGGGTTTTTCGAAATTCCACCCCTAAGAGGGTGAAATGGGTGGTTGAATTTTCTGTAAATAATTTCCGACATCCACGCGGGAGAAGCCGCGATCAAAAAGCTAGTAACATTATTACGTCTAGGGTCTCCGGCAGTATTGATCTTGACTTCCGAGTTGCTTTTGACGCCCGACAGTAACTCGAAAATCAAGATCAAAACAGGAGGTCTACCACAAGCTCTTAACGCGATCCATTTTAGGACCTAAACTGAACTGCTCTTCTAATACGTACCATGACGTCAGTTTAACGATTCAATTTAGGCCATGCCATTTGACAGCGATTGTCCCAAACTGAGTTGCAAGTTTTGGGTTAAAAGTAAATGCCGCTGAGCGTAATGGACATCAAGGTACGACTTTGAGCGATGCAGTTTAGGAACCTAAACTGAAATGTCTTGCTTTTGAATCGTTTTTAATTAGATCATGGTAGGCCACCTGCTTCTTAACTTCTGCGCAAAACTTTGTTGTTTTCAAATGCCTAGTACCAAAAAAATAATGCTGTCTAAAATCCTGTAAATAATAAGTGTGGCCGTACACTAGCTTAGGACGACCATAGCTGCGATAGTATGCACAGGAACTTTACAGTGTGAATAATGTACAGTCAGGGAAATTTTAAGACGGCGCCGACCGCACAGTGGCGCCCTTATCGTTTTTTGGTTATTTCTTTTATTTTAGAATGAAAATACAGAAAATAAGCACGTTAAAAGTGGCCACTATTATCCGTTTTAGTGATTATATTAAACTAAACAATGTAAAACTACCGTTTGTAATATTAACGTAATAGGTATCTTGTGGAGCACAACTTATCGTGCTTGTTTTTTGCATTTTCATTGTAAAATAAAAGAAATAACCAAAAAAACGATGAGGGCGCCACTGTGCGGTCGGCGTATGGTCGGCGCCGTCTTAATAAGGAGTCACTCTACGTATGTACAGACGCCAGCACATCAACCTACTACGATCTGTCAGATTTCTGTAATAGATTTTCAACTTTATCGCTAAAGTATAAGGTTCAATGTTGATTGGGAAAATTTGACAGTTAGGTGTAGGTTGATGTGCTGGCGTCTGTACATACGTCCCTTTGCGGTGTTTGGAATCATCATCATTTTCCTGCCCTTAGGTAGCCCATTTTTATTGTGGTCGGCGCAACATGTCTTTTCTTCCATACTTCTATATTAGTCGTCATCTCTGTAGTCACCCTCTTTCTGGCCATAACATTTTTCAGACAGTCCATACATCGTTTTTTTGGTCATTCAAGGATATAAAATGTATTTTACAGTGTAGCCACTTCATGTGACTTTGAAGGACTTGCAATTTAAATTTACGGATGAAGCGCCTATCGCCGACAACGCAGACAAATCCAGTTGATATTCAATTTGTAAGTCAATAATTTTCTATGTCCTAGGTACGGTGGGTTAAAAAAAGGAGTAGGTAAATTACAAAAAAAAAAACTTTATTCAATCTAAGTACCTAAGTAGGTACTTATAATTATTATATTACTTACAATTTTTTTTTTTTACTTAATAATAATACCTAGGTTGTTCAATGATATGTTTGGGATGTTTAGGCCTCATCGTTTTAATTAAATAAATTGACAAGGATAAAACCAACACCTGAAACAAAAAGAAAATTGTGGGCATATTTAATGTATAAAATCAAGCTAAGGCTCGACCGCGGCAGATTTGCCAAAGATGTAAACAACAATGGCCGCTCGAAATTGAATAAAATCGATAAACAAGAGTAGGTATTTATTTAAGTAATGTTAGTTAGCTCGGAGATTTAGACTAAAACTAAGATTATTAAATAAAAACTCTTGTTTATCGATTTTATTCAATTTCGAGCGGCCATTGCTGTTTACATCTCTGGCAAATCTGCCGCGGTCGGACTTTAGTCATAATTTTTTTGTACCTATTATTTAGGGAATTCCTAAAATTGAAAAAGAAATACAGTTACTGTTGAAATCGTTGAAATGAACCTTTCTTTTTTTGAAGTTGGCTAAGCACTATCTGTGACGCAGGTAGTGTTTAACCGACTTCTTCTGCAGTAGCATTTCTAGTAATTTAGTGAATAGGATCTGCCCATGGACCTATATAGGTCCATGCTCCTGCCCCAAAAAATTCAGCCATAGCGACCTCTGCGCAGCCACAGACGATGCCGTGGAAGTGGGGAAGTTTTGGGCCAAAATATTGATACACTGTCGTGCCCTCGAGAAGACGAGGAGTGGATATCCGACTCATGCATGAACAGTATGTATGTACCTATGTATTCATTGAATATAAAGATAAGAAACTGCAACAATCCATTTGATCGCACACATGAACATGTTGCTCGAACAATATTGCACAACTGTCGTGGCTTTATCTTATGAAATGGCACAGGATAATGTTAGACTAGATATTAGTATGTAGATATGTTGTGTGTTGTTTACCTAGCTGTTTTAAAATTAACTACACTAATTTTAGGATTTCATAACTAAGTAGAAATTATCCAGGTGTATTATTAGTGCTTCAACTCACACACACTCGCATCAGACGGGCAATTCTCGTAATTTTAAGAACGTTCACAGTCTGATCAAAAATACCTCTAATTTCCTTACATTTTTGAGAAGTTTTTGACATTGATTGTCGCTGAGATGATATTGCGACTAGATTTTGAACGTTTTTTTACGAGAATTAGCCTTCTCATCAGTGGTAACACTAGTATTACGAAAATCACCCTACTGCTACTACTGTACAGACGCCAGCACATCAAGCTACTACAATCTGTCAAATTTCTCAACTTTATTACTAAAGAATAAGGTTCAAAGTTGATTGGGAAAATTTGACAGTTACGGGTAGCTTGTACAGACGCCAGCACATCAACCTACTACAATCTGTCAGATTTCTGTAATAGATTTTCAACTTTATCGCTAAAGCATAAGGTTCAATGTTGATTGTGAAAATTTGACAGTTAGGGGTAGGTTGATGTGCTGGCGTCTGTACATAAGATCGTTGTTAATGTCAAATGTCTTAGGCCACAATGTTCTGTGTAGTTGACAGTAACTTATAGTTAGTTTGTTAATATAATTATGTATTTACCTCAAAACCAATTACAACTATAAATCCGATGCCAATGGATCTCCCGATATTTTTGATGGCTCTTCCAATCAGTTTCGTGCAACCAGTTTTAAAGGCATCCTCTCTTTTACACGTTAGGTTTCCCAGATTTTCTAAATCAATATTTCCTAAATTAATTCCTGCTAAATCTAGATTTCCTAAATCTACGTCTCTTTTATCAGCGGGTAGATTGCCACGGTCTATAGGTTCATTTTCTCTTTGTAGATTTTTTGTATTCAGATTCGCTATAGGAAGATTATCTATAGGTAAATGTTCTATGGGTGATGTTGTGTTTCCACCTAGCTCGCAACAAGTTGGTGATGTAAGGTTGTAGTCGTTTACGTAAGCATCTGGTCCCGTTGTGCCGCAGCATTTGAACTGTAGAAAATAATAATATGACAGTTAAAACTCAGCGCACATGTATAACCACTGCACCGGAATAGCATCGCTTCACTTCGAGCCGTTCAGGATTATTTCTATGAAACTTCATACGCACACTTATAAGCATCGTAAAGGAATCGACCAGCTATTCAAAATGCAGAGGAAGGGAGGAGGCAAATAAGCACTTGCCTCCTCCCTTCCTCTGCATTTTTAAACATGGTGATTTATGCAAGTGAAGGAAAATCTTGCAGCATATCTATTTCTAGGACTTTCAAGTGTCAAACATTTAGATATTAACTGGCTGTAAAAATTGACCTAGTTATAGGTTGACCGCTTTATGTCGGCGTTAGGATGCAGTAAGCAATATCGGCTTGTGGATTCTGCACAAACTTACAGCAGTAGATACCTATGCGCTCGAATCTTTAGGAAGTTATTGAAAAAAGGGCGTTTCAAGACGCCCGTAAAGCCGTTATCCCGACTGCGGTAAAGCCCAAAAGGAGGGTAATGTTTTTGGTACTTACTTGCGATTCGAGAATATGGAAGGTCGCGTTCTGATAAGGATCATCAGATATAAACATATTGTTTAAAGCTGTTTCTACCATATTTGTGAAATCAGTTAGTCTCACGAATACCAAAACTGTTAAAACTATCTTTGCGGCTGCCAAAAGAGCCATACACACGGCATACTGCAAAAATAAAATATATATAAGTAGGTATACAGGGTTATTGGAAAAACATTAACCTCTTAAGGGTCATTATGAACAACTTTTACTATGAGACCAAAACTGTAATCGCGAAAAAAAAATGCAGCTGTTCCCTACATTTATACGAGTTATACGAACATAAATGTAGGAAACAGGTGTTTTTTTTTCGCGGTTTCAGTTTTGGTCTCATAGTAAAAGTTGTTCATAATGATGAGTACCTACAATGACCTCTTAAGAGGTTGTTAATGTTTTTCCAATAACCCTGTATAGTTTTAGCTGTGGTTCTAGTATGTAACTTTACTTAGGTTACATAAAACCACAGCTAAAACTTTGAATGCCAAATGGACATGGTATAATTTGAATGAGTTTTTAGACGAGAGATCTTGATCATGTTTTACAAATTTTTTTTTATTTTGAATGATGAAACTTTTGAATAGGTAGACTCGGACTGCCATTACTTATACATTATTTTATTAATATTTCATGTCATCGTCTAAACGTAGGTAAACGTGATGATCTGTTGTTATTTTTTGCATGCTGACAATTTGTGTTGTAGGTATGTAAGTTGTCCTCATGTTTGAGAAAATAAATGATATCTTATTTAATTGTTTTGACAGTTAATAGGAATTTAGGAAACATCACACTTCTAACTATAAGTATAAGTAGGTACCAGCTACTCTCTACCTCTAGGTCGTTGATATAAAATTCCGTATAGGTAGGTAAACTTAGCATCCATCAAGCAGGTGTAACAAATGCAATCAAAGGAGACTATGATGTAGAAGACATATAATTCTCAAGTCAAGTATGCCACTTGACTTAAGAATTGACCACTATTAATTCGGGGTGAGAGCGATGTCCGTCACACCGGGTGCATATCCTATAGTTTGGATGCCAGCTAGTCTCACAAAGGATCATATTTTGTCCATTGTTGTCAAAATTATTATAATTCTTGTCTCTATGTTTATAAATATGTGAACCTTTGTGTTGAGATAAATGGTAAATTATTTATTTCTGTTAGTAGGTTTGTACAAACACTTTTACACGTCATCATATTTTTTTTAAGCTAGATGAGGTCGGTAGGAGAAAGATATTATTATAAATTAGGCATACTTACTGTTATTAGCAAGCATTTTGTTTCTGTAATCGTTCCACAGCAACCGGAGAACGAAATCAAAAACACAACAACTCCTAAACTAATGATACTGTACGGTATGACATTAACATTGATTTCTAAATGTTCTGTTAGTTCTGTTACGTATTTCAATTGGGAGATCAAAATAACCCCGCCTGCAACCACCAATATGCCTACGAGCTGAAATAAGAAAATGTACAAATAATTAATTAAGTCAATAACCCAGTTTTCTAAGAATGTTCATCATGATCACCAGCGCAGTAGGTAATCTGACAATCATTGCTAGACTTATGATTTACAGCCCAGTAGCAACCCAATAGACACCTTATTGTAACGAGAATAAAGCTCACTGTGATTTTGATAGCCTTGTCAGTGGCAGCAATCCATTAGCGACCTTATTGTAGCGAGAATAAACATCACTGTGATTTATTTAATGTACAGACGCCAGCACATCAACCTACTACAAGCTGTCAGATTTCTGTAATAGATTTTCAACTTTATCGCTAAAGTATAAGGTTCAATGTTGATTGGGAAAATTTGACAGTTAGGTGTAGGTTGATGTGCTGGCGTCTGTACAGTAAAAAAATGAGATAAGTAGAGAGAGAGAGAAAGGGAGAGAGTAGAGATCGCAGAAAGCGATAAGGCCGCCCATTGTATGTTTTATGTGAATAATCGTTTTTATTGTTATGTTTTTTCTGGTGTACAATAAAGTATATATATAAATAAATAAATAAGTACCTACCTATGCAGGAACGTCGGATATAGGTAGTTGAAGTTTACTAAGAAGCCGATGGATGTTCTCGAATAAAATTTAATTTTATAATAGAAAACAAACAGCTCATTTATCAAATTAAAATTCAGTCGACAACATCCATCGGTGTCTTACTAAACTTCAACTATATCCCTGCATTCTGCAAAAATCGTTTATGTATCGAGATTTGTACTCCGAGAGAATGTATGAACAAGTGTCACTGATCTTAAAGCGAGGCCACATTGACGTGCTGGCGTCTGTACAATAAGGTTACTATTGTGTTTCTGCTGTGAGATATAAAATATCCCCCAAGGATAGTTAAAACGACCGGTCTGTGTTGCCCGCATCCAGCGGATTCCCGCTACCCTCACCAAGACATCGGTCCACCAAGTGTCTCAGTAGCCTGCCCTATCTATGCCTTACCCGATTGTACATACGTGGTCGCCATAAAAAAAAAACGCGGGGACGGGGGACCCTCGGCAGGAACAAAGTTTAAGATGGCGGCTGCGAAAATAATTAAAAAACGACGAAAAATTTGAAAATTTTCGCAGCCGTCATCTCAGATTTTCATTTTGACCTCACATTTTGAGGTAGGTACCTACTTAACTGGTGTTAAAGTTCATTTAAGTATGTAAGTAGATGATTTTTGGAAATTGTTAATAAACTTCTTCCTTTAACTTTTAACTACCTAATTTGATGTTTTAGAACATTAATTTGTTTACATAGAAATATTTAATAAAGTATCAGGCTGGTATCCAATGGAATAGCAATGAAGGTCAGTTAACTCCTACCGCAAGCTGCGTTAAAGAACTTTGTTCTAAAACAATTTTTTTCCAAAAAAAAAAACAACCGACTTATATAAAAAAAAAACACTAAAAAGTGAAAAATAACTTTAATTTCGGAAGTCAGTGTTGTTGGCTCCGCATTTTCGTTTTTTGACACCGACTTCCGAAATTAAAGTTATTATTGAAGCTAATTCCAAAACTACCCATGCAAAGTTAATAAAATTTATATGGGACCACCTCTGAAGCATACCTTATCCATTAAAAAATGAGAGAATTTTTAGATTAGAGGTATTTACCCCAATAACAACTTTGACAGAAATGAGGGTGTACCGTGGGTGGTATACTGAACACATCTGCGTACCCCTTTAGAGGATACAGGCGTGATGTTATGTTGGGTGATTGCTTAAATAATGCACACATAAGCGATAGCAGCAATCGCGATTGATTTGCTGGCATTTATTGAAGAGTTCCGTTGTCTGTCTCCGAAACTCATCATCAGATATTTACGAAATTTAAATGGGACCATTTCGGAATAAACTTCTTTCGAACAAAAAAATAATTTTGCAAATCCGTCTATATACGACGGTATTATGCCGGGAACATTCATAAAAAAAAAAAATATAAACATCCGAATTGAGAACCTCCTCCTTTTTAGAAGTGGGTAAAAACAGTCCCATTGGACAAGCATTCCGTGACCAATTTGCAGAACTGCCACTTCCAGTTTAGCATATATTTTTTTTAACACTAACTGCCACGCACAATGGTAAAAAAAGGTTCACTAACTTGCAGCTTGGCATTTATCGTGTAAAAAAAAGAAAGAGTACACAGTTACAAGGGAAAAAAAAATACTGACCAGAAATATTAAATTAATGGCAAATAAAATAAATTTCACAAGGCACCGACACATTTTTCAAACTGTTTATATCCACTGGCTTGCACTAGAACTAGGTGTTAGAAACTGTTGCATGCCTGTGTATCAGGATTTTCACTGCTAAGCTTTTAACTATTCATAACTGCATCAAGTGTTTCTGTATCTATAAGTGTACCGATAAGGTGGGACTAACCGGAGCCTATTTATATAGTCACTTAGGACATTATACCTCTGTAGATTGCATGTTTTTTTTTCATACATTCCTCGAATTTAGATTTTGATTATCAGTTTTAACACCACAATATACTTTTATACTGCGTTTTAAACTGATAAACTTGACTATCTAATGTTGATAATAATTGTTATTTATTGTTCGATGGTATGATATTATTTCGATAAAATAGTAATTAGTAAGTGCATGTCATGATTTTTTGTATTGTTTTCTCAAGCGAAACCACTGTGTGGGGTTTTAGGTTTAATTCCCAGTTTAAATTAGAGAATTGCAAAATGTTTGTCGCTTATTACATGGGACCAATGATTTCAAAAGTAATAAGTCAATGAATGGGACTTATAATATTCTCGACCTATTCTGCTGGCATTATACGTGTATAAGTGTAATTTGTGCAAAGTTATTTCACACGTCTTTCACGATAAAATGGACTGAGATCAATCACCTAAAATCTAAATCATCAATTATTGATTCAGTTCGAACAAAGTAATTTTGTACCCTTCATCATCCTCACGTTTCGTTTTAACAGAGACTATTATAGATAAGGTAAGGCTTACCAGCTGACGTAAGCTTGTACAGACGCCGGCACATCAAGCTACCCGAAACTGTCAAATTTTCCCAATCAACCTTGAACATTATGCTTTAGCGATAAAGTTGAAAATGTATTAAAGAAATTTGCTAGATTGTAATAGCTTGATGTGCTGGCGTCTATACATACATAGGAGAAAAACCCAGTAGGTACCTACATACAAATTAATGATAAAATTACTTGAAAACGCATTGATTACTTACTCATACGTTTCAAGTTGTTAATTGTTTTGATGAAGTCGATGGTTTTTAGTATAATTAATAGATAGCACATCCTGGTGATTCATATCTGAGTGAATCGTCATCAATATTATTATTGTCCTAATCGCAGTCAAAATATTTACATTATCATTGAGTAAGATACGTGAATACTGGAAGACTACCCCGACGTTTTTACTATAGTCTGGTGTGGGTAGTAGAGAGAGCCTTCTCATAAGACAATACTATTAAAGTACGTCCTGTGGCTGTGCACCCTGCTGGGCAATAATACACAATCAGCCAATAATGTCTCTGTGAGAGGGAGCGGGCTGTAATCCACCACGCGGGCCCAGAGCGGGTTGGTAGATTTCACATATCATCGAATTTTTTGGTTCTAGGACATGCCGGTTTCCTCACGATGTTTTACTTCACCGTTTTGAGAGCAGTGGTGACGAAATAATTTACACAAAGTAAAGCGCCTGTCTGGGTTCGAACCTACCACCTACAACTCCTAAGTCGCGGCCGTTACCACTTGGCCACCACTGCTCTCCTCCTCCTGCTGCTCTCCTGCTGATAAATCACTCAGGAGTAATGACGACATTTTTACCCTCGCCGGCAAAACCTGGATGAGGCTGGCACAGGAGCGTAGGGATTGGCACAGGAAAAGAGACTAGGCTTATCTACAGCAGTCAGTTCGGTTAGATGGTTTAACTTCTTCTCGCGTCACTATGAGTCAATACTGCTCACTCACCATCAGCTTGTGGAAATAAAAATATATTTGATTCACAGAACAAAATATAATACGATTTCAAATAAACCCGGTAAAATGAATCTTCGAATGGTTGTAAAAATGTGAGTTCCTAAACGAAAGATTATTTCATAGACAATTGTGGTCATCATAATATTTCTAAGGAACGTTACTTACTCTATGGCACAGCTCTATGGTCAATTTTGACAGTCACAAACAGAAAAGAAGACGCTTTTTCGAAGGAATAATTTTATTTCTGTAAACCGAATTATGGCCGAATCAGATGGTGACATAGAATTTCTGGATGAAGATGCTGATATAGTCCAACAATGTGTGCAAGCAGTCCCAGTCCCAGTCCAAGTCCCACATTTAGTACCCCGAGTCGCAGCGAAGCCAACCCCACTGTTGGTCGAACGCTTACCGGCTGAAAGAAAACGTAAAAAGAAGAAAGACGAAGATGATTCTGACTACGATCCTAATGATGACATTGTGCCCCCAAGTCCGCCAAGTTCTAAAGGCAAAAAGAAAAAGCAGCCAGTTGTTAAAAAACTTAAAACTTACCATAAAGAAGTTGTTCCGAGTTCTAGATCTGGTCCAAGTTTAAAAGCTGTTGGTCCGGTTCAGACAAAAAAACCGAAATTTTGGTCAGTGGGTCGTTTGGATCGAAAACAGTTAAACATAAGGATTCCAGATTATGACGATCCATTGTGTTTGCCAGTAAAAGCTATACAGCATGAAGAGTCTGATATAAAAAGGATGAATAACTGGAACAATGTGTGTTTGGAGCATTTCAAACATTGTGATAACTTGTTGAAACCAGAGAGGGGGGAGACTTATAGTTCTACAAGAACTGTTGTTTTCCGGAATGTTGCTAATAAACAATCAGGTCTGTACTTATAGCAAGATGTTGACTCTTTTTTGTACTTAGGTACTCTATTTTGTCAAGTATTGGGCTGGTGTGTATTAGGGCATTAGGGCCCTGAAGGTCTCACTAAAATAGATAATTCATGTGTATCATTTGTCATCATCATCTTCCTGCCCTAGTCCCATGTTACTTGGGGTTGGAGCAACACATATCATTCACCTCTTTTCTTTCATGTTTCATTCCTCACACACTCCTTCCACCTTTTCTTTGACCTTCCGCTCCATCTCCATCCATCAACACATACATATTTTATATTCTGCAATGCTTGATTAAAAAAAAATGAATAAATAAATAAAGATAAACCTGGGTATAGCAGTGGCTATTGATATCTATAATACATAAAAAAAAAAATTGGTATATGCTATATTTTGGGGTCCATATTGGCTCACCTAAAGTTCTTTACCCGAAATTGTTCTTCCTAATGATTTGTAATCCGAATGATCACTCTTCCTAAAATTTTTCATCCTAAAGTTTTCATTCATACTATTTGTAGTGCTACCGGCGATGTTCATAACACTCATGTTTCCGAAAATTGCAATTAATAATATCATTAATGTAAATATATTTAAACTCCTACTGTTTTTTATCATAACGCTTTTATCCCTAAACCTAATTACCATTATATTTTCACTCATACTCAGAAAGAAACATTTACTATAACTATACCTGAGATAATTACATAATAATATGTCTAAAAAACCAACTGTTTAGAATGATTAAAGGTCGTTTCACTGATTTTTGTCTTAAATGAATGAAATTAATAAAACACGACTCATTTACAGTTATGTTTATGGCCTGGGAGTTTATACCGCAGTTTTAACCGTACCTAAACCAATACCAATAACTAAAGGACCGATTCGGTTCTGGCACTTCGCCGGCCGCTGCCGCGGCACGCTCGCTTCGCTCGCTCGGCTCGTGCGTTGTGGTCACAGTTCTAACCTAACCTAAACCAATAATTATGAATAGGACCGATTCGTTTCTGGAACTTGACTGAATGACTGGAGCGGGACTCTGGCTTCGCTCGCTCGGCTCGTGCGTTATGGTCGCAGTTCTAACTTAATTTAAACCAATGACTATAAATAGTACCGTGATATAAAAAGAAATCTAAACAAAAAAGATATGACTTTGAATAATAGTGCAAAAGATGGTTATGTTGAGAAAATATAGGAAAACAAATAAAAGTATAATAGATGTTTATTGCTACTGACATTATGAAGTTGAATGCTTCGGAATTATGAACATTAGAGACAGAGTAGTTAGGAATTGTGATTGTTAGGATGAAAAATGTTAGGAAGAACATTTTCGGATTTCCAATTATCGGAGTTGAAAATTTAGGTGAACTTTGGCGCACCCTATATTTTGTCATCTTTTCAACCTGTCTCTTACCATCCAAATTAAACCGTACAGGAAAGCCAGAAACAACAATCTGGAGCAAGACATGCGTAGAAAACGAGGATGGAGATAAAAAGTCTGAGATCTTCCAATGTGTACTTCCTCGTTACAAAGAGAAGAAAGTATTGACAACGTTTAGCCTCACTTCGAGGAAATCTAAGCCGTACTATGTGATTGATGAAGTGATATTGAGTAAAGAAGAAGGTAAGGATGGAGAGATCCTCGTTGCCTATAAGCCAAGAGAAACATCTTCTGCGGTGTATAAACTGGTTGTTCCTTATGATCGGTAAGTTATTCTTATTTTTACATGGCAATTATTTCTATTTATTTATTTGACACTTGCTTGCTGCAATTATAAGGGTTTATTTATAAACTTTGCTTAAAGTTAAGTAATTATTAATGTCTGCTTATCCATAAATTATTTGATGTTTAAATGTCTTATAACATTAAAGCGATGTTTCAAAATAAACTCTATAGTTTATAACTAGGCAAGCAAACATTCCATTTTATCTGAAGGAGATCATTTAGGCATAAAACATTTTGTACAAGTGCTGGCCAGAAACAATTTCTGGAACATTTACTTTTACGACAAAGTCTATGTCATGGTCAAAATCTTATCGAATATTTCAATTAGATCAGTAAGAGACAATTTTGAATGTCACAATTACGAGCAAAAAGAATAATATTGTATAAAGATTTTAGTTGTCCCTTCCAAAAGGTAGTGTTGTGTAGAGAAGAATGGGAAAGAAACTCCATAGTTACTGTTTAAAAAAAAACAATGTTACGAGATCTAATTTCTATTTAATCATAAATGAAGACATTAGATATAAGAACATACCTACACATACTACAGTGGTTGTCTGAGCAGACCAGTACCGATAAACGCTGGTAGATCAGCGCTGGTAGCCTGATTGATATGTGTATATGTTATGGATAATAGCCGAAGTGCGGCTACACCTAGTTTTAGCCGGAACGTGGACGGAGCCTATTTCTGTGTAAAGGGTTTAAAGTAATCTAACCAAACCTAACCTCGGGGTGCCCTTCGCTCGCTCTTGCATCCTACGTCGCCTATCGACCGACCGCAACCATGCAACCGATTTCACCCGAAGTACACACGAACCACATGTGGCCAGCTGCACCTAGTTGTACCCGGCTAAAACTAGGTGTAGCCGCACTTTACCCGGCTAAAACTAGGTGTAGCCGCACTTCGGCCATTACCCGTGACATATACACCCTTCAATTTGATTAAAACTCACTTAAAACGGTGTTTCAAATTCGCCACAGTTAACTGTTCTTTCTTCACCAGTATTTACTTTGTAATAAAGTATTATATTATTTTAATTATGGTGAATGTGAAGACTATGTACTGTGTGTTGTTTTTTTTTCTCAATGTAATCATAGTCCCCAAATGGCCTTTCTTTGGTATTGTTCGTCGAATCGTTGAGCTCCTTAAGTTCTGAGTTGAGCTGCACGATTACTGACAATTGCGTGCAGTGACTAGACAGGTCCACTCAATCTTTGTGGTTATTTCCTCAAAAGACCATTTCAGACATCAATCTACATGGTTTTCATATGGTCTGACCAAGAGTATGTCTGGACTTTATAAGAGACTGTGACCTCTGAGTTTATTTCGGCCTTTCTTCTCAGAGTAGTCAGATAGGAAATGCCGACCTCATCTTGTTTTTTTTAAATATGATTGACGTGTAAAAGTATTTGTACAAACCTACTTACAGAAATAAAATCATTTATCATATATCACCACTCAAAAATGTAAATATTTCTTTTATAGAAAATTGACAGACCCAAAAGACGAGGGAGATGATTATGATGAAGACAAAATGTATATGAAGGAGTTGGTTCACTGCAAGATGTGCGCGCCTTGCTACCAGACGTCTTGGAGAGGTGTCAAGAAGAATACCAAGAGTAAGTACTAAGAGGGGGGGGGGGGGGGTACTACAGCATGCGCATAATATAGCCCGCGAAATCCACCGTTTCACGTTTTTAGGGTTCCGTAACCAAAGGGTGCCAATGAGACCCTATTACTAAGGCTACGCTGTCCGTCCGCCTGTCCCAGGGCTGTATCTTTTGAATCGTAATAGACAGACACTTGAAAGGGCTTTGAAGATCCGTACGTGGCATACTTACTGTTGCGCAATTGTTTTTTTTTTGTCAAAATGTCGGCCACGCATGAAACCTATATAAATCTATAGCTGACATTAATGCAAATGCAGCTATCGATTCATATAGGAAACAGGCATAGCCGCCATTTTGAAAAAAAAAAAAAGAAAATGGCGCGACATTAGGTATGCTAGGCTCCTTATAAAAATCTTCAATCCCTTTTCTATGGCCGCTATAACCAAATTCTTGTGACAATAAACTTTTTACTTTACTTTAATAGCAATAATAAGTAATAATAACTCAGGCTGCGTGGCAGTCCCAACACTATCCTGTAATCGATAGCCGCCCGGGCAGACAGCCCGTTACTAGTGTGGGCGCTCACAGATAGGACCCGATCTGTTTTAGTCATTAAGTACCTACTAACATAGACTATATAAGCTTTTTTGTTACTAACACTGTAGACCGCATTTTAGTCTGAACAAATAAATATAAATTATAGTCCCACTGCAGGGCAAAAACTTGGAAAACTGACCAGCGCGTGCAGCGGTTCTGACAGACCGATTATTGCGTCCTATTTTCGGCTGGTGTGTCGCTCAACATTAACCCAAATATTGTAATGTTATTGTTGTGCTGGCGTTGTACAGACGCCAGCACATCAAGCTACTACAATCTGTCAAATTTCTTTAATAGATTTTCAACTTTATAGCTAAATTATAAGGTTCAAAGTTGATTGGGAAAATTTTACAGTTTCGGGTAGCTTGATGTGCTGGCGTCTGTACAATGCGTGCCACGAAAGATGAGACTTGACACACCACGTGGTATGACTTGCGCAGTACACGATTTTAGGTCTCTTTAGCGGTATGAGGTCTGAGCGCGGGACGGGAGCGGACCTCATAGGGGAGGCTGAAAGGAGCGCGGGAGGCGGGGTCAAGTCTCATCTTTCGTGTCGCTAACTACACTGTGTTGTGTTAATGTTATTTATGTATTTTTTCTGTATTTTCAGAGAGTATTGCTTGCCCAATCTGCAGTCGCTCTTTCGTCACTGTATACAATCTTCTGGCTCACTTCAAGACTCACTCTTCAGAAGAAGTGCAGAAGTATAAGAAGGTCATATCTTCTATTTTGGCAGAGGTGAGTTGAATTTAATTATTTTAACTTAACATAATATTACGCCTTGTTTCCGAAAGGGTTAGGCAGACGTGTACCTAGTTACATCCATATTTCGCCAGTTATGTTTAAGTCCCATGTAATAGGGGGCGAGCCTATTGTCATCAACTGGGCACGAATCCAGACTCCGGGCAGCTACTGAAATTATTCTTGATGGAAGAACTTTGCCCGAACTGGTAATCGAACCCGGGCCTCATGCTTAGCAGTACCGCAAAATAAGCGCGTATTAATTTTGTCTGATCGTTATAAATGTTGATGGATGAAGTATATCTGCTACTTAGCTTGAGTTTCGTTACCGAGACCCCTCCGTGCCTCGGAAAGCACGTTAAGCCATTGGTCCCGGCTGTCATTCGTGGGTCTTTGACTGTCGTTACGAGTCGTCAGAAGCCCGAAAGTCTGACAACCAGTCTTACCAAGGGGTATCGTATTACCCAGTAACTGGGTTGTGGAGGTCAGGTAGGTAGTCGCTCCATGTAAAATACTGGTATTCAGCTGCATCCGGTTAGACTGGAAGCCGACCCCAATATAGTTGGGAAAAGGCTAGGCAGATGATGATGAGCTTGGGTTTTGTTGGCCTACCGTAGGCCGTTATTGTTGTTAGCCTGTATCATCCCACTGTTGGGCAAAGGGCTCTCCATATGACATCCAGTGCTTGAGATCCAGAACTAATGTGAACCACTGGTCGTTTGTTTCCTCCAGCTCATCCCACTATTTCCTACGGGGTCTGCCGCGACGCCTCCTAGCTATGTCAGGGCTCCCACATTCATTCCTTTACATCATAATATGTTATGGCTTGTATGTGGCTCATTATGAAGAGTACTTTTCTATTATTAACAATTTTGTTCGTTATAATTACAGATAGTGGATTACCATTACAAGTGCCGCGTTTGTCGCGAGCAGTTTATAAGCATCAAGAAGCTGAGGCAGCACCTCTCTACGCATCAGGGTAAGAAAACACATTTAAGTTAATTAATTCAAGTAGCGCATTCACACAAATCTATAGCTAAACTAATAATAAAGCTGAAGAGTTTGTTTGAACGTACGCCATCGCCAGCACATCAAGCTACCCAAAACTGTGAAATTTTCCCAATCAACTTTGAACCTTATACTTTTGCGATAAAGTTGAAATACTATTAAAGAAATTTGACAGATTGTAGTAGCTTGATGTACTGGCGTCTGTACTAATCTCTGGAACTACCAGTCGGATTTGGAAAATTCTTTTTGCATTTGATAGCCCAATTCTTGAGGAAGGTTCAACAGTCGCTAATCATCACTTAAATTTAAGCAACGTTTATAAATAAACCCCTTAATTTGTAAGTGGCATTACAAATTGGCATCCACAAGTAAAAAGAAATGAAAGAAAGAAGATACATTTATTTAGCACAGACTAAAAGGAAAGGCACACAAGTATGTTTTCTGATCCATCAAGGGTCGGAGATATGTGGCTAGAATTGTTGAAATTGGGACATCAATAATAATTTATTAGATATAACCAGCACCCTAATTGCGTAACTCACAATCTGAATAATTTTGAAGGATATTATTATTCCATTGCTCCATAGTTCGAAAAATTTGTCTGCTCAGCAACTAGTAAGTAAATAACGCAATGTTGTTGAACTGTCAAGATGAAACCCATTCCTAGTGATAGTGTGTCACGCAATTTCTTGGAACCGGCAACAAAAGTATAGGTTCTGTGTCGGTAATTAGCGGTTCTTGCCACTTCGGTACCTGGGTCCAGGTTCCAGCCAGGTATAACTCCACCTCAAAAACAAGTTCCGGTACCAAATTCGGATACCCAGCATGTACTACAAATGTGTAGATTGATTAGGTGTATCCCAGATAAGCTAGAGTTATGTTAGTGAGACCGACCTTTAGTTATTTAGCTTCAAGACCTTGTTAGTCTTTTCCTTCCTTCCTTATTTGAGATACTGATAAAGTTTTTTTTGTTTCAGGTAATGAGGTTTTCACATGTGAAGTTGGTAACCACATGGCGAGATAGACATTCTGAAGAATTGAATAGTTATTAATGAATAAATGTAATTTGAAACATGAATTTAATTGTTTTTAATACCTAGAATATCAGAACATAGAACCACGGGCTGTTTTTCTCAAATGGGTAGGCTGATCGTCTCGCGAAGACGCGGTCGTTGTCACTTTTTGTTCGGAAAAGTGCCCTCTGTCGGCATGACCACGCATTAGGTTCACTGAACAAAGAGTGATAAATGGACGTGCAAGTACTGGGCCTGAGGGAGAAGCGTTGGATTTTGACCATTTTAACCCATTTAGGGTATAATAAATATTTATGTTCTGTGATTTTGACGGTCACCAATTTGAAAGGGCCATACCACGCATGTTTACTCGAAAATAACGCCATCTAGTTTTTATAAAGACGCCATTTAGTTTTTTAGTTTCACGTAACGTTGGCCAGTCAACACACTAGATGGCGTTAATAGTTCTCACTGCAGAAGTATTTTTGTAGTCGGAGTGACGATTGTGGATAGTCGCCTTGCACTTTTCTTACCTTCCCCTCTCCATACAGCTTGTCCGTCTCTCCTTCACATTACCTCAATATTAACGAAATGTTTAAATTCTTGTAATCACCTATTTTCTAAACAATATAATGTAAAAAAAAATTCTGATCGTTTTTTAAAGTTTTTTTTTTATATTTAGTTTCTCGAGCAAAAGATAAATAAAATGATGCCTTTAAAATTCTTATCTTTATGTGCGATATGACTGTACCATTCCTGTTTTTTTGTTTTTAGGACCATTTGCTCGTAAGACGATTTGCTAAAGTGTCGTTTTGATTTTTTGTAGGGCGTTTTGCTATTTGAACCATTTGCGTTTAGGACTTTTTGATACGGAGGGATAATATATGTTTCTTAAACAAAGAGAGAAAGAATCACACTGTAACTAGGTACCTATCCGATCTCTCTTTTTTACATTTTACATTCATTTAATTCAATTTTAACACCCCTTCTGCAGTTTTTCATGGTCCACGGCCACCCCTAGACGCTAATCAATCAGATCAAACAACGGCGTATCAGAAGTTAATTACTTTACCGAACCCCCTGCCTAGTCAAATGTAATTTTGTGACCATTTACCATACAGGCAATCCAGTTTAAGTGCAAGTCAGTGTAACTTAATGGAATTGAGATTATCCCAGAGTCTGGATTTGTGTACGGTTAATGGGAATAGGCTCGCCCCCCGTTATTAATGGAACTGGCTAAACGACTATGTTCCTATACTTTTCCATACGGGGAATACAGTCGTCCAGACATACTGAAATGGTTTTTTTTAAATTGCTAAATGTGCCCACTCGACCCCGATCACGCCTGATGGCAAGCGATAGATGAGGATTGATTCAGTCAATCTGCCTAGCCTTTTCCAAACTATGTTGGGGTCGGCGTACAGTCTAATTGGACGCAACTGAATACCAGTATTTTACATGTGGAGCGACTGCCTATCTGATCTCTACAACACAGTTATTGGGTAACAGGTAAGATTGATGACTAATAAATATGCATTTTCTCAAACATGTTTGGAAATTTGAGCATTTGTTTGACAACCTTCGCGATAAGTCGAAATTGCTGTACTGGCCAAATACTTACATGCGAGCAGCGGCCGGCAAAAGTTGTATGAAAATCCATATCTGTCGTAGTTTAGCGGCCAAATAAATTACATAGTAAACTCATATCTCTGTCGTGTAATTTAAAAATGGAACGATCTTTTAGTCCGAAACATGGCAACCAAGGAGGTAACTTATCAAAAGTTTTATTTAAATTTTGAACTGGCTTTCAAATAGAAAGCTGTTTATTGAAAATATAAAACAGCAGTGGGACCATTAGATATAGGCTGATTATAATACATAGGTACAGTGCTAGCTCCTCTATTTGCACCTAGGTACTTGCCTACAACTGTTTTAATTTTTAAATGCTAGCAGCCGAGCGTGGTGGCCATGGTAATTTCTTTTATTCGATTGTTGTTTTGAAGTCGTCATGGGGAGAACATACCTACATGTCAAAACTAAATTATTTAGGTACCTATGTACCTACTTTATGTTCCGCAGACGCACCCACTTTTGCACGCTCCTAACTGGTATATGCCTATTAAAATCAAAATATTTTATAAAATATGTACTTATTTTATTTTATATTTCACATAAACCTACATGGGCATTTAAGAAACGTCAGAAGCTAAGTGCACGGTTGATCACGGTTCTAATTGGTTACTTTGCTACGGATACGGTTAAGTACTCATTTACAAATAATTGGCTTTTAAAATATTTCCAAATACCTAACAGTGTTCATAAGTATGGGAGGATTGTGTAGGCCTGTCAATATACCTACATCCTTGTAAGCTATATAAGAAAGTAAGTAGGTGTAGGTACATCTTAGTTACAATTTGACAAACAAATGATCGAATCGCAAATAAATGTGTTAACAAAATCACACTTTCCACAAATAACAACAGATTGCCTGCCCATTATCAATTGAAAAGAAAAAAAAAAACACTACCTATCTGAATCGAACCCTAGTCGATTTACAACTTGCCGCGTCCCCAAGGATAAACAGCCGTCAGCCGGTGTATTTTTTTATCCCTACGAACGTACGAACAGACCCGTGACGTCATCACGTCATACTGTCAAAATTTCTAACAAAAATCTAACCCTCGTTGCAAGGTCATTGACTCTTGTTTACGCCATGAGGGATGAAAGTTCGGTGAACCCGCTTACGTCACACCTAATATTTTTTTGGGGTGCGAATGTGAATTCGAGGGTCGAAAATTACGTTTGGAAACGTTAGATTCTCGTTTTTGTGGGGAGCAGGTATCTACGGATCGGGCTTGCGGTAGCCAATATCGGTGGATAGATTGAGGGTTTCCTAAGAAGTGAAAACTAAGGGCCTGGAATGATCAAACTCAAACTCAAAGCATTTATTACAATTAAACCAATTACAGGCACTTTTGAATTGTCAAGGGGTCGGTCAGTCAGAAGATGAAGCTAGTTGCCCATTCCAAAGCGTATAGGTACCTATGGAGAAGAACGGGCAAGAAACTCCATGGACACTCTTTTAAATCAAAATAATATGGTTACAAAGTCTTGGTTACATCATTCATGTTAAGATCAAAATGCTTATTTATATTAGGTAGGTATTTATTATCCCGAAAGTCTGACAACCAGTCTTGCTAAGGGGTATCCTGTTATCCAGTAACTGGGTTGTAGAGGTCAGATAGGCAGTCGCTACATGTAAAGTAAGTATTGTTATTCACTGTCCAGCTGTGTATTCGGTTAGACTGGAAGCTGACGCGCCTTTTGTTCTAATTTAATGTTACAACCCACATCAAACAATGTTAAACCGTTTGTCCCAGCTCCCAGCATTTGTAGATCTTTGACAGTCGTTACGGGTAGTCACAAGCCCGAAAGTCTGACAACCAGTCTTTCCAAGAAGTATCGTATTACCCAGTAACTGGGTTGTAGAGGTCAGATTTAGCCGTCGCTCTATGTGAAATACTGGTATTCAGCTGCATCCTGTTAGACTGGAAACCGACCCCAACATAGTTGGAAAAGGCTAGGCAGATGATGATTGATCAAAGAAACTGAGAGACAATTAAGAGACAAAACATTGCTTTTAAATAGTTACAAACATGTCACACCCTCAAAAAATTCTGTTAAGAACACTGTATTTCATTCAGATCATGCTACACCATATCAATATCAACTCGATCGACACAAAAGGGCTCGACAAAGCGAATATCTTCACCGCCCTACTCGAATAATAGAATAGAGCGAAATTCGCTACAGAGGGTGACAGAGGGGACGCATCACATTTTTGTGACGCTGAGTCGCGATTATTGAACCTCATATTTTTGATGTGTTATCTGATGAGGGGCTCATCGTTCAATCGATTTGTGAAGTTAGGGTGCTTGTATACAGAAGCAGTTTAGTTGCTTATAAAGTCGGTACTGAGGTACTGAGGTACGACGTAAAGAAACAGTTACTTGTTACTAATAAATTAATGATGATTGATTGATTGATTTTTTTGTTTTGTTTTTTTTTTATGTTATAAATAAACATACCTATCCTATCTAAGAGAGCCGGGTGATCTGTAACTCAGGACCCTCCTATCTCAGACACCTTTCTCTAAGTATTTTAGCTACATGTCAGACATGAGGCTTGATAATGCTTCCTGTAATTGGATACTTGTATTTGTTTTTAATGTTTATAATGTTTTAATATTGTATTCGTGTACATTAGAAACTTCAAAGTTTACCTACGTCATTGTTTTTCGTTTTTCTGATCAACCACCCAGCTACTTTGAATTCGAATCCCATAACACACCACGCGGGCCTAGTGCGGGTTGGTAGCCGTTATTGCCTTCGAAATTTTGGTTCTAGGCGATGCCGGTTTCCTCACGATGTTTTCCTTCACCGTTTTGAAAGCAGTGGTGATGAAATAATTTACACAAAGTAAAGTGCCTGCTGGGGTCCGAACTTACGACCAAGTCGCGGCTGTTACCAGTTACAATGACCAAAACAGAACTAAAGAATTAAAAAAATAATTAATTGGGTAAGTACTTGAATTCGTAATCTCAGATAATTTATACTTCATCCCACTTAGCCATTTTAGCCAACTGTCTATTTTAGCAAATACAGGTGTTTGTTCATGCAGGCTTGGTTCACCTAATAGGTACAGTCGTTTGCAATTCTGTGAACCTATGAAATTATACTACATAATACAACATATACCTAATAGGTACCTCCCTAACAACAGCTCATGTTTGCTCCCTCTGTCGCTGCAATTGCATCCTGTATGACCCATCCTTAAGAGACAGTGAGGAGGGGGATTAGGGTGGAAGGTGGATACAAGTATTAGAATACAGTTTAATGATGTTTTGATATTGGATAGTGTTTATCGAAGCTTGCTTGTTATAATTAATTGGCAGGCGAGCAGTTGAGCTTAGAATGTTGAGCTGTCTATGTACCGGTTTCAATATCGATATTGAGTCGTTGCTTCAACTTTACCTTTTCCGGTAGGTTATTTCATTTATTTATTATTTATATAATATTTGCTTGCTGCATTTACATACAATTTTGCAGGAAATAAGGAACATGTCGTCGCAAGTCACTGAAAACAGAACCCCGATTGCATTTGCAATCGCATCGCTACGTAATTATGTTTGAAAAATTCGTCTGCTTGACAACGTAAATAGCGCAATGAATGTTGTCAAAATGAAAGACATTGCAATGTTAGTGTGTTAGGCAACTACCTAACCCGCTGAGGCCCTAGCACGAACGCGCGTAGTACCTGAACGTACTACCTAAATTAGAACAATTTTTGACTCAAAAATACCTACAAATATCTATCCTGTCCCTAGAATTTACGTTTTTTATGCGGCATACAAAGTTGTTACATAGGTACTAATTGTAAAATATTTTTCCATACTTGACTGTTTTGATTTAAAATACCTAGTGTCCATGGAGTTTCTTGCCCGTTCTTCTCAATGGGCAACTAACTAGCTTCATATTTTCTGACTGACCGACTTCTTGATAATTCAAAAGTGCCTGTAAATGGTTTAATCGAAGTAAATGCTTTGAGTTTGAGTATCACCCACGGGTATGCATAACATCTTAAAACTAATTGAATATTGTTTAACACAGCGCGAAACGAGTGTTTTCAATTTTAAAAGTTTTACGTTACAATCGCTTCGCCTGTCCGTGCGACTAGGCCCACTGACGGAAAGGAAGCTGCAGGAAATTAAAACACATTTGTTTAATAACGATTATATTTTAGTTTATGCTTAGCTTCTGGACTTCTTCTATACTGGGAACGGCTATTAGCGGTTTTGTAAGTACAAGTACCACTCGCCCGCCCGGTGACCTGGAAGAAAGTACAAAGAAAAATTAAGGAATTGTTAACCAATCAACGCAGCATATTGCAGTTGACTTCATCATCTGCCTAGCCTTTTCCCAGCTATGTTGGGGTCGGCTTCCAGTCTAACGGATGCAGCTGAATACCAGTATTTTACATGGAGCGATTGCCTGTCTGACCTCCACAACCCAGTTAAGTACTGGGTAATACGATACCCCTTGGTAAGACTGGCTGTCAGATTTTCGGGCTTTTGACGACCCGTAACGACTGTCAAAGTTCCTCTAATGAAAGCCGGGGCCAACGGCTTAACGTGCTTTCCGAGGCACGGAGGGGTCTTGGTATTTAAAAATGGTCACCCATCCACGGACCAACCGCGGCAAGCGTAGCTTAACCTGATCGATCGACCTGTGCGGCTGTTATTACTTAGCCACAGTCGCCTTAGTTGATTTCTACACCCTAATTGCGTAACACACCTTCAATCACAATCTGAACCATTTCGAAAGATATTACTTCCATTACTTCAATTGTTCGAACAATTTGTCTGCAAATAACGCAATGAATGTTGTTGAACTGTCTAAATCCATTGCTACTGTTAGTGTGTTATGCAACTGCCCCGCTGGGTAAGGGTCCCTCTGAAGTTGCTTGATACGATGCTCCGGCTTCTGATTCTAAGGATGTCGTCTGAGAAAATAATAACAAAATTCCATTGCCCTAAGATTAAGGCAGACGTGGTCTTTGTCCATTCGAACATTGTTATTAATATTGGTGATACATTCATCAGCTTACCACGAAACTCTGAGATAAGTAAGGTATCTTAGTTAAAGATTTTTTTGACACTTGAGATGAGGATTATGGATTCAAGTTGTAAGTAAATATACATAATTATTTTTTACCGTTTCCAAATTGTAGCTAAGATTTGGAACCGGTATAAAAATCATCCTGTATACTTGAATACTCAGTAAGTATTAGCATAAGCATAATCAGCCTATAACGCTCCCACTGCTGGGATACAGGCCTCCTCTCTGTGAGAGTAAGTGGGCCGTAATCTACCACGGGGGCCCAGTGCGGGTTGGCCAAGGTACCTGCAAATTAACAGCATAAATAGCAAACCCGGTGCTAACAATTTATGGACCTGTTATTTTTCCGAAATAAAATAATTTTATTTCTATATTTGATTTATGCTTCGTTCGTCCCGAACTTTTGTCCCACATTACAAAAAATTCTTAGTTTGTACCTACTGCAAATAAAACAAATGGCCATAGTATGGAACAGAATAACTAGTAGTAATGTACTAAAATGTTTCAGGCGAGCGATTACTTTAGTGTTCAAAATAAATCCTGTTTCATTTCAACCCAAACATATATATACCTTCCCATCCAGTCAACCATCGACAATTCTGTCGAAGCGAAGCAAACATGAGGCTGTATGTGCAGCGCTTGAGTAAATAAAGCCAAAAACACATATATGCGCACATAATCACAACGTTTTCGTACACGAACAAGCAAACTATAATCCTTCATACAGGCTCAAATTTCAATTAGAGCCACAACTAATTGAAATCAGCGTCCGAGCGTCAGGTACAGGGGGATCTGAACGTCATACAAATACACCCCCTTACATCCCCTTTTACCCCCTAAAGGTGGGGTTGTCTGTCTGTCTGTGTCCATGGCAACCCCCCTAGCGGGACTATTATTAATTTTGACGAGAATACTTTGATTGATCGAAGCATCAAATGCAGAAGTTATGTTGAATATTTGCGAAGGGGAGTTTCATTTTTGATGTTTGGAAAGGAAATATGTATGGGTAGTTTTTATTAGTGGGCGCTTTTGATCTGTTTTGAAATGTAATCGGATGTGATTGGTGGAGTTTAGAAGTGGCAAGGTGAATTAAAAATTACATCGAAATAAACTTTTCATTATTGAATCATCATCTGCCTGCCTTTTCCCAACATATTGGGGTCGGCTTCCAGTCTAACCGGATGCAGCTGAATACCAGTATTTTACATGGAGCGGCTGCCTGTCTTCTTTCATTATTTAATAAAACCTGCTTATTACAAAATGCCTGTTGTGCCTGTTCCATACATTTTTGACATCTCAAAAACCAAATTTAAAAGTAATTTGTTCAAATTATGCTAAGAATCAGCACTTTTCGAACGTCAAAATTACATAAGACAGTCCCCCAAAACGCCCGTCCTTCACCACTTCCTAGTGCTTTAGCTGGGGAGAAGTGGCGCAAGAAACTCAGCTGTCTGTTCAGTCAAATATTATGACAGAGTTTACCATACACGACCCGATGGATATAGGATACTTTTTGCCCTGTTATATTGAAGCAGTTATCATAGAATGCGAATGAAGCATACCTAGTCAAGTGTAGATATTTTTCTAAGGTTACCAGAGGCGACCGAGGAACAAAATTAATTTTGTAACAAAAAATCAATCAAGAACTTTCGTACACTGCGTACTTCACAAAGGTCAAAGCTATATCACGCATGCTCCATAAATTATATGATCCTTAAGTTTTGAACAGTACTTACCTAACAAATGATTCATAAGCGTTTTTTTTTATTTTATTTGATAGGAATAACAAACAGCAGTATATTACATAGTAGGCACACAATATAAAAATAAGCGTTATATCTGTCACCGTATAATTATGAATAGGTATCGTTAGTTTATAGTCTATTTCGCGAGTTTATAAACAATCGGAAAACTGTAATTATGTATATTGTAAACTATCAACAAACCATTTACAATTTAACGCATTATTTTTCGAAAATTTATAATCTGTCCATGGTAAACTGAAAAATTGTGAACGGGTAGCGGGTATCAAACTTGCCTGCGACGGATCGCACCTTCCTCTAATCTAATATATATAACATAATATCTAAGTAATTGCTACATATATCAAATGATATAAGAATAGTAGCTTGTTTTATGAGGATGAGATTTAAGGAGGGATCTTAGGTGTGATCTACATGGTGCATCGCTAGAGCGAGCGTAAGAAAAACGCTCACGCAGGTAGGAAGGATAAGACGGGTTGTGTAAGATGTTGAAGAGGAGACATAAAATCCGAGTATTCCTGCGAAGGCGGATAGGGAGCCACTTGAGTTCCTTGCGAAGGTGAGAAACATGGTCATACTTTCGAAGACCGAAAACAAAGCGAATGCACAGGTTTTGCAAGCGCTCAAGCTTGTTTAATAATCAAACTTTAAAAAACAAAATGTCGAATTTCATTTGTTTTTTATTGCCTGTCTAGTCAAAATAAAAGGCACATTCTATCTCATTTCACAGTCTACCTTAATAGGTCCCCTCTATGGAGGTGGCAGCTTATTAGAGAGAAACTATATTAAATTCCACTCGCCAAAGGGATTTTTGTCTGCGGCCGTGGCACCCTTCGCCCATTGGAGGGGGGCTGTTTTAACTTTGAGCTACAATGTTTTACAGGGAATAAATTATTTAGTAGTTGTGGATGAGTGACTTCGTTTTTTACGGTTTCTTTCCGAGGTGAAATGAATAAGGAATTGGGTACCTATACTTTGCTTGTGGTAGTTACTTTTGGGTGTCGTAAAAAGCAAGTAAGGGAAGTACATACCTAAGACGGTTTGGTTGGTGCAGTGCCAAATAAAACTTTGTACCTATGTCATTTCAGTTAGCAGTTTGAGAGGCAGGAGTACGAAGCGCCAAGTAAACGAGACGTAAATTTGAAGGATTTTTAATGAAAAATACAACTATCCTATAACATTTTGGTTTTTTAATTTTTACTACAAGCACAATTAGTATCACACACACATATATATAAATAAAAACATAAAACTTCCCTGTCTCCTGTGATACAGTTTTTATTAAACTAGTAAGTACAGGATACAGGTGATCTTTACCTCTAAAGTTAAGTACTGTATTGTATTGCATAGATGTTGCTTATCAATAACTGATGGAAAAATAATGAAAAAACAAAAGACGGAGTCTTACAGATTCTTTCTGCCGAGTAACAGAAACTACGGTCACCAATCCCTCTGTCAAACAGGGTGTTCATATGATAAGATCTTGTATTTTGCAAATAAATAAATGAAAAAGATACATCGAATACTTATGCAAAATGTAATCCCAAGAAAAATAATTAGTCCACGATTTTGGTAGCGACTCATTCTCTCAGAGTAAATTTATTTTATTAGGTATGTATAATTATTGTAGATACGTAACCTTATCTGAAAAAGGGTCTGTGATTTGGACTTGGGGCAATTTTCGTAGTTTTTAAAACGTTTGCATTCCAATCTCAGTCAAAAATATCTCGAACTTGCCTGCATACATTTTTGACAAGTTTTTGACATTGATTGTTGCCGAAATGAGATTGCGATTAGATTTTGAACGTTTTTAATTACGGGAATTGGCCACACTAACAGTAGCAATCGATTTAATTTTGATAGTTCATCAACATTCATTGCATTATTTACGTTGTTGAGCAGACAAATTTTTCGAACATATTATTATGAAGCAATGGATTAGCAATATCCTTCAAAATGATTTAGATTGTGTTACGCAATCAGGGTGCAATCTTAATTTATTCTAAAACACCAATACCCAGCTATTTCGCTCTATGTTACAATCAGCTGTGTCTTGTTACAACTGATTTAAATGCACGTCGTATAGTCACGCCGCCACGCGTCACTTCCTGCACGCCACTCGTTGGCTTTGGGGTGACACGCGTGAAACATGAAATGACCATATGTCGTTATACTAAGTGACCGCGACTGACTGATTAATTTTTAAATATTTTAATGTCGAGTTCTGATAACATATTTTGTTCTTCCATAAAGAGTGCAATAGCTACGGTTTCCTAGGAGAGCGGTGGCCGTCGTGGAAATCTGTCATTTTCACCAGTATTTGACATTAAGTTGCCTACCTTTTGGATAGGTGTAGTAATATCTATTTTATAAAACTTTCGCAGTAGAATGACGCGGTTTGACCGACCGAAAGATATTTGCCACAAACTTATTCTACAAAATAGGCGCGGTAACATATTTTTTTCTTAATAAATTCAAGTGCTGAAAGTTGATGTAAAATCCTGAATTTCATGACGTAATTCGCAACATTTCGTCGAGTCAGCTGATATGTCATATGTCAAAATCTAGTCGAGCATGCGCTCGGGCACCAACATAACAGGCGTGCATTCATAACTCACTTTGCGCTCGATGCAATACTCTACTATTATCATTCTGGGCAGATTATTGTTGTCCAAATAAAGTAATTTCCACAAAGTTTACTAAATCATTTCCTATGAATGTGACATTACCATTTATACTTAGTAAAAAAAAAAAAATACCAACTCTATGAAAGCATCAATTAGTTGCCGAACCATCAGGTTTCAACGTCATTAGGTACTTCATTTTCACCCATCAAAGAGTTTTAATAACTGCATGGTGGAGGCACCCTGCGCCGCGGGGCCCAGGGACCCAGGGGCCCGGGGGTCAGTGTGATCCGAAACCAGAGATTGAATCAATATTGGCGGCCTCCCTACATACAGACAGCGACAGAAGGCACTGGTCATTTTGGATTTTTAATAACTTAATATTGCACAGTTAAGGGGACGAACTTTCTAATATTTGCTTGGACATCGCTGACATTGTAGAAGGAAGATTCTCTAAATTATTGTGAAAAACTGAAAACTGCATCAAAATCCAATGATTCTTAAGAATTAAGCGGTCATACAGACAGGCACGGAAAGTGACTTTATTTTATACAATTTAAGATATACTTAGATATAAGTCCAACATCGCCAATCCACAATTGTGCAAGGGTAGTGTTTGATGTTTGTGCATTTCTATATGTGAGTCCCTCTTCTCACTTTATATTTTTGTATGCAAGTGTTTCTGTGTGAAATAAACCTTTTCTTTTTTTCATTTCTCCTTTGTCCTGCAGTGGAACAATTTACGCTGGTATCATTTTTATAAATCTCTTGCGAGAGTCAGTTTCTTATAGGTATACCTTACTTTTGGAGTTTTCCAGTTAACCATAGTAATACCTACTCTTCAATCATTTACAACAAGTCATCATTTACAAGTTTTCATTCATAAAACTCTTCTGAAGCTTTAATACTTTTCGTCTATATTTTTTACAAGCAAGTAAGTAAATAATTTAATGTCTTTGCAAGCAAGCAATGATTCTTGCAAGTTTTCATTCATGAGAGTTTTTAGACCGATGTCAAAAGACTTCTGTCGCCGACCGTACGACCGTAGCCTTTGATTGGGCTGCCCAGTCAATTAGCACGGTAGCCAAACGAAACGTACCTTTAAAAGGAATTTGAATACCTATGTAATAGGGATTATTGGCGGCAACGCTTTTGAGTACATAGGGTGGAAATTAAGTAAGTACAGACGCCAGCACATCAAGCTACCCAAAACTGTCAAATTTTCCCAATCAACTTTGAACCTTATACTTTAGGGATAAAGTTGAAAATCTATTAAAGAAATTTGACAGATTGTAGTAGCTTGATGTGCTGCCGTCTGTACATGTTTTTGTGTCTGTACAGGGTGATTTGTTTTTGGTTTTTTGTCTGCAATACTGTAAAAAATCTCCATGTTTATTTTCAAGAAAAATGTAGCTTTTTTATCTTTGATTGTTACCTGATTAGATTCTAAAATTTTAAAGTTTCTTTCAGCGATTTAATTATTTCAATCATCATTCGCCTAACCTTTTCCTAACTATGTTGACGCTTTCCAATCTAACCGGTCGCAGCTGAATTCCAGTATTATACAAGAAGTGACTGACCTCCACAACCCAGTTACTGGGTGGTGGGTGACACGGTGTTAAGTCGGTATTTTTCCAATAATTACAATATTGGGTATAGGCAATTAATTGATTTTTACATGTACGTATTTTTTTACTTATATTTTTTTTTGGTTTTAAGGGCTACTTCTGATCACGAGCCGTTAGCAACGTTCATAATATGAATCTAGATGCTGCCGGCGCGACGATTCCGAACTCTGTGGTAGACTCTTAAAGAAAAGAACGAACAAGAAACTCCATGGAGACTCTTTTAAATGAAAATACTGACATATTATTTAAAAAAAATGTGGGTTCATCATTAATGCACCATCCTATACAGTGCCACTATCAAAACAGAGAGAAGAATGGGCTACACTCACAATAGAATCAGTCAGAACAATTAGTACTAACTAAATGCTATGAGAGACCATCAGACGAATTAATTCCATCGGCTTATGGAACCCTTCCGTTGGGCGTGCACGGATTATAGATTGTGTTTTGATGTGTATAATAGAACCGATGTTCAGTACAAAATACAATCTAACTCTAAAATATATTATGTACAAGTAAATCATCATTAATCATTCAATAGTTTTTTTTTATCATTGTTCCTCTCAACCAATGCCTCTTCATCACCCTTGGTGGACTGATTTGCAACTTAAACATGAAGAAGAATTTGAATTGGAAAGATTGTGATTTGTGTGATTGGGGCCAAATGGGTAATATAAAGGAATTATGTTTTAACAGATTGAGTGATAATGGAACTTCTTTGAGATATTTGTATTCGAAAGGATGTTCCCTTAGTTTGTAAACAGTTTTGACGTTCAGATGTGTGTGAGTCTTCATTACAAGTAATTGTTTTGTGATTAGAGAAAGGAAGTGCCTGTTTCTCTTTTCATAACGTAGATAGTCTGACATAGTCATAGTGTCACCTTATTTATTTAAAATAAGTTCTTTATTGTATTCTTCAATTTTGTATTTTCTTGTATCTAATTTGCTATTATTTAGACTCGTACCTAATCCATAGTCGTCAAAATCAGAAATGGTCACCGTAGCCGAAATCGGTATGGAAATCATTTAGGTAATTGTGTTTTTGTGTGTTGTGCTATTTATTTTGTGTGCACTAAATAAATGTTTTATCAATCTTATATATCTTGCAACTTTACTGTCAAATATGTGTATTTCTTTCCAATTTATTAGTGATCGGCTCTGCAAGACTGTCTGCATCTTTCTGGACGTGTTTATCAGCTACAGCTACCATCTCAGTAGTCACCCGGGTTCATATATCATCTTTCATACAATCCATCCATCGTTTCCTTGTTTTCCTCCAGTCATATTTATATAGCCACATTCAAAACTTCCACATATTTTGATTCGACATGCTGGTCGTGGACAGCGAAAACAATGGACTGAGTAACCAATCAAATTAAGTACCTAATCCTGGCGGCAGACGTATTAGCACCATTAGATTATAGGAGGGGTCTTAGGCTAATGGAAGGGGTTCCATTAGCTGTATTGGGAATTTAGGATTATACAAATGTCGGTATACTGACTTTAAAAAGGTGGGGAAAGGAAGGATTCGTGGCTAAATAATAACAGCCGCACGGGTCGATCGATCAGGTTAAGTTACGCTTGCCGCAGTTGGTCCATGGATGGGTGACTATCTTTACATACCGAGACCCCTCCGTTTCTCGGAAAGCACGTTAAGCCGATGGTCCCAGTTGTCACTTGTAGATTTTTGACAATCGTTACGGGTCGTCAGAAGCTCAAAAGTCTGACAACCAGTCTTACCAAGGGGTACCGCGTTGCCAAGTAAGTAACACGGTACCCCGGTAGTACTGCCGGTAGTTGCATCCGGTTAGACTGGAAGCTGACTCCAACATAGTTGGGAAAAGGCTAGGCAGATTGACCGACTTCATAAAGGTGAGGAAAGGTTGATGTTTGTTGGTATTTCCTCACAGTCGTGGAAAGAAAAGGTCAGTTTGTGGTTCCTTATTCCATAGTTTACAGCGATTGTAATTTATATGTCATCAGAAAAATATTTTGTCAATGCCGAGCCCAAGAGACGTCTTGTCGAGTCCAATCCACACCGAAGCGTCGCTTTTCGAAGTTTTGAAGGGGTATGTCTACCTAGGGCAAGTAATCCAGTTCGGTAGAAACAACTTCGGCTTCTTTCGGCTGAAATGATGAGACACAACTTTGAGAAAGAAGCCGACAGAAGGATCTAGTTGGGTTGGGCACCGTTTGGTAAACTTCTTAAAGTCTTCTCGTCACCTATCCCGCAATGTTTGAATACTAAAGTCTTTAAACAGTGCGTCCTGCCCGTTATGACACCGGAGTTACCGACATAGCTTGCAGAGTAAACAAACTGAAGTGGCAGTGGGCTGGCCATAGTGGCCATGTCTGTCGGAGGACCGATGGCCGGTGAAGCAGACTAGTCCTGGAGTGGAGTCCGCGTATCGCCAATCGTAGCGTGGCCCCCCAGCTAGATGAACCGACGACCTTAAGAAGATGGCTGGGACAGACTGGATGCGGAAAATGGAGGACAGGGTGTTGTGGCGCAGTCTGGGAGAGGCCTATACCTATCCAGCAGTAAACTGCGATAGGCTGAGTTGAGCCCAAGAGCCGAGGCGTTCTGTGCTTGTAGCTAGGTGAAACTTTTTTTTTTTTTTGGGAATGGCATCAAGCAGTTCAACCTATGAGGTTGTCGTCTGCTTAACCGGGCTTGTCTAGGTGCAACTGCAAGTACATCTGTCTATATACCAAGCACGAACGCGCGAAAACTATAACGAAACGATTTTTGACTCAAAAATACAACTATCCCATAGGATTTCGGTTAAATTTTTTACAGCAGGCACAATAAGCATCACCCATAGACATGAAAGCAGTCTTAAAACTAAGTACATATTATGTGGAAACGAATATGTTCAATTTTAAAATCGTTCCAATTTACGTTATTAACGTTTAAGTCGTGCGTTCGTGCTAGTTCGTCTCAAGAAGAAGGTCAGAATGGAAGAAATAATGATAAGTGAGTAAAGTGATACGTTCAAAGTAGTTCTAGCAGTGTTCAAGAAGATGACGACCACACCCATACATACAGTCAAACGGGTAAACTAGAGAAATATTTTTAAAATTCTAGGTTCTAGTAAAAGCTAAGCTTACCAAACAGCGATGTTTTGCCGCCAGTCGCCGAAAAGGCTTGCTTTTCTGTTGTAAAAATCTCATCGCGAAAACGTAGGTGATGTGAACTGTCAATAGTGTCAATCCAACCGATATATTCTGTAAAAATATTACCGTGAAAACTTAGGTGAAGTGAGCTGCCATTCATCTGACACTATTGATAGCTCATTTGAAGCTCACTTCGCGTTAGTTTTCACAGTGAGAATTCTACAGAAGAAATCGGCAGCATCAGGACGAATGACAGCTTACTTCACCTAAGTTTCATGGTGAGATTTTTATTCTTATGAATAGCTGGCAGGACTTGTCATTGATTGCGTTAGCCAATCAGTATCTAGGTATATCATTGGACCCGCTATCGTTGAACGAGCCAAGACAAAAGGAACAGTGATAGAGAAGTCCAGCGAGGTAATTGCATAACACACTGTCAGTAGCAATGGGTTTCATTTTGACAGTTCAACAAGATTCATTGCGTTATTTACGTTGTTGAGCAGACACATTTTTCGAACATATGAAGCAATGGATTAACAATATCCTTCAAAATGATACAGATTGAGATAGATAGTGTGTTATGCAATTAGGGTGCAGAAATGGTTTAGACAGAATTTGCTTATGAACGGAAGGGTTATGTAACGAGTTAGATTTCTAGATATTAAATGTTGAGTACAAACATTATTCTATATATATATTCTTATGCAACAAAATTTTCTAGCCAACGTCAACGGTGCAGAAAATAAAATGAAATACATTACATGTTAATAGTAACTATGATTAAATTATAATGTCCTTATTTATTTAAAACTTGTAGACAAACTTAAAAGCGAAACAATATTGTAAAATAAAGGCAAGTTTACAACTAAAAAAGACTAGAGTATTGTATATTGATCTGCGTTCTTGCATAATGTGTGCACCCAACTTTGAATATTCTAGGATGAAAGATGATTCTAGATGAATAATTATTACTAGGTACTTAGTTTATGATTTAGACGGAATTCTTCCCAGTTGACCGCTGAAGCAGCTGACGATTCCTCGACCGGAGTACTCCCCCTCAGGCAGATGAACTAACGATGAAGTCTGAAGAAGCTGGCGGAGTGTGATGTAGTAGATGAGAGCCAGAAGAACAGTTCTCGTACTCAAAAAAGGTTTAAATTCAGTCACAATTTCATCTCAGCGACCAACAATTTGAAAAACTTGAATGTAGGTTATTTGGAAGATTTTTCGACAGATTTAGACTGGGATTAGAATTGCGTTCGAATTGCCCCATTGCGTTGGCCGTCATGACGCAACTCCAAATCTTTGTGAGTTTACCTACTTTAAATTCTGTGTAATTCAGTTTTCAATGTACAATGATCTGATGAAATTTGCCAATTTTATAAACATTTAAAAAAGTAGAAGTGTCACAGAAAAATAGAAGTACAATGAGCGTCAAAAGTGCTTACATTTTGTTTGTGTTGAAGCATCTTTTTTATAACCAATTATTTTAATGGCAATCGCATCGCAGGAGAGCTATTAATAATACTTCGCATTTATCATAGAAAAAAAAAATAGTTAGCAAATTAGGCAGTTGATAGAAGACTGGCTTATTAAAATGTTTACTATTTAAGCTGCAGATTACAAGAAGCTTATATGTTATGCTAAATTAATGATGTATTGTTATGTGTACCTACTAATAAATTACTATTTTGTAAGTAAACGCGCCATAAGGGCAAGGACACATGCGTCAGGTTGAAAAAAAAAACTCAATCTCGGGTTTTTTATATATTTAGAACAAGAAATGTATAGTTACAACCATTGAGGATATTAAATATCATATTGTAAAAACTATTGTATAAAGTGAAGAATGTGACATTTTTTCCATATTTTTTTTATTATAATTAATTCCAATAAATTAATTAATTATAGACACATAAATTACGTGAAAATATTAATTAAGAATTACGTAAAAACAGCCAAGTATCTACTGATGTAAATATATTGGTTATTAATGCTTACTTTTAGGAATGAGTATTCTTTTTTATTCAAAATCTTTCTAATCCGTTATCGAAAGAAAGATGGCGTGTAGAATTATGCAAACGCTTGCTTTTTTCTGTTGATTACATGTCATTATGGTAAAAGTTAGCGGATTTGGAGAATTCTACACAAAATCCTTAAAACGATCTTATAAATTATCGGAAACAACATTTATGACTAAGAGCGACACTAAAACTGTTATGGACACTAAAATATATTAGCTGTCAAAATATTATATAAATTATTTCGACATTTTCATGCATTTTTAAACTTTTTTGACTGTCAGAGACGCGGCCATGCGTCTCTGGGTAATGAGTGCAATATAGGATGGTAATTTGATGGTAATTTCAGACGCAAAGCTGGGTCTCTGTAAAGTCTCTTTTCTACTTTCCAACTAAAGTTTAGTTGGAATTTAGAATAATAAGTTGTTCCAGTTTTAGTGTCTACCTTAGTCGCCTATTCTTGTGCAAATTATAATTTCTCACAAAAGCTATAAGGTAGAGGTAATTTATTAAACCGACACAATAATTATTATAGAAATACCTAATTTTTAGGTACAATATCAACTAAATCGGTTAATACCACCAACACATATAGACATCTACCTTCTTAATTTTATAATAATTCATAAAAAGACGAAAATGAAATTTTTAACATTGATTCTTTAAATGTTAGTACCGGAAGATCTTAAGTGTTTTTTTAAACTTTTTTTTGCATTTTATTACTTTTATAAAATACGTATTTGTATCAAAGTGACGTCAGCGAGAACAAGGAAAATGGCTGACCGAATTATTTATAATCTCATTTTTTTAAATAATTATAAATATCATTGCTTTCATTGTCTAGTACACCTTAACTTTGAAGTTGGTAAAATACTTATTCAATACTTTATTTTTTGAGATTCTTATCTTACGATGCATTTTTTCTAAATTATTTCCTAGCCTTATTGAGTCTGTGGGAAGTCGGATTGATTTTACACATTAGAAAATTCACACGAAGGAGATCAGGTGAAGTGTTAGCACTTTCCTGATCTATGGTTATGGGTTTATGAGTAGGTACTGACTATCAGTATGCACTAGGAGTATCACAATCTACTCTGTATGACACCGAGTTCGTTCCCATCGCGTCAAAGTTATTGCAAAAGATAGTGATGTCACACTATTACTAATCGGAATAGAATTTATCGATAGTGATCACGATAAAATTAAACTAGCTACACCGAAATGTGAAATGGTCCAAAAATACGACAGCAAGTTCTACTGATGAATACGAAATGGGAACCAACTGTGATCATGCAGCTTAAGAGGAATCAACACCGAAAACGAATACTAATAAATAGACAGTGAAATTGATATTACATGATATTACTTTTTATTTTAAATTCGAAACTATGGGTTATTTTTTATATTTTTTTATTCATAATTCGCTTACCCGAAGCAGGACCGATCCTTTGATGTTTATTTACATATTTATTGCAATCTGTTTTTTACCCGACGGCGTATTGTCAAGCTAATTTCATTCTAATATGTTTGTAAATAAAGCTTTATATCCTACGTCAGATCGATATTATTTTACCTCTCGCTCCGGTTTTCACTGTCTATAACGATTAATTATTCAGGGATAAAAACACATAGGGCTATTTTAATCAGAATCGTCAATTAGATTAGTTCAAAGGAATTTTATTCGAAACAAACCGTACAACACTATGTGTTCGGAACATTTGTGACGATGATCATGCGATATAGGGAAGCAATAGGCTGCTAGTGTTAGCTGTATTTATAAAATTATCGATAGACATTAAACTATTAAGCTAAACTACTAGAGAAACGGATCCAAAATACAAGGAAGTACAAGGTGAGCAAATGTAGTATTAAATTTTATTAATAATTTTATAACAATACAGCTGTAGCAGCATACAAGTATCATTAGGTGTTGTGCATTGCGTTCTGTACTCTCACTAGCAATTTTGACATTTATGAAGTAATAGTAACACATTTAGTCGATGTCTCGAGTTTCCTACGACGTGAAAAATATTTCAATCGTTATGCTGAATTATCATCTGGGGAGCTGTGTCCCAACACTAGACGCGGCGTTCATTATTAAATTGAGCATATTGTTTAGGCGCGTCGAATATCGGGACACAGTTAGGTGTTTACACTGAAATATTTTTACGTGCAGAAATATAAAACTTACGTATTTATTTACTATGGAAGATCATTTCTTCATTTCTGACCTAACTATCGGAATCGCGTCCATCTCGGCCACAGTGATAATTATTTGTGCTTGCGTCCGAGTTTAAGGCCATTCCATTCTACACGATAAGCTGTATAGAAAAACTCTATATGCTTTTATTCCCATCTCACTATTTTCTATCATAATTTCACACTGGACAGTCAAACAGTTCACGCAGTTTGGAGTATTTATTTTCAATTGATTTACTTATTAAATATGGGCATTAATATGTTTTTGTACGCGTGATTGCATGATTCCAATCACAGAACAGAGAGGCATTCAGGCTATGGGCTAGCAACCTATCCTATGTACTATCGCAATCTTTATATTAAACACGTTATTGCCGTATGTAGCCTCAAGCGGCGTCAGTGTTGCGCTCGCGCTGCTTGAAGCTCAAATCCCTTAAGGGACAGATCATCAAGATACATACATTCCTTATATTATAAAAGTGGTGTTCAATGATTCACAGGAGAGAATTGGTAACAAGTTATTATGGCACGTTAACATCCATCCATGCTAGGCAAAGCTGATGCTTTCGATTGGGAAAATGTGAATATCGACACAATAGAAAACGTTTAGGAAATGATGTGTGCCGACTAGTTTGTGGCGCGTGAAGTTCCCATTAGTTCTCTGTTCTGTGATTTACCTTACGATAATATTTTATTTATTAAATTACGATCGATCGTCACGTGTCTCTTTAACTTTATTTTTGCTAATTTCACAGCCTCATTGTCAATTAGCCTATGCGTATTAGAGTATTGTTTCTGTGTTGCCAATTAATTACGATTTTTTAATATTTTTAATAATATTATTATTTTTTAATTTCATAAAAATGCATCAAAACACCTTTCAAAAAGTAGCCGTTATGCTATTGATCAGATTATCCCTTGACACTTAGTGGGGTTAGTTACTTAGCATCGACGTTTTTATCCACAACCTATTTACCATAGCTTTGTAGACAACTTCGATGGTTCAAGTTCTAATTACTATGCGTTTTCTGTAAAATCATGGTCACACTTCTGATTCAGTCGATTTTATTTTACTTTTATTGTACTCTTATCGCGGTCCGTGACGATTTTTCTTAAAACAGGTTTTTGGGATTGATCTAGCGATACCTAGCAAGGTTTCATTTTTTTTTAATTTATAACACAGGACCTGTGACCAAAATTTTGTTTTATTATCCAAATAGCAATTAAAACGCGAACCATACTGAATTAGTAGAACGTTTTGCGAGTCTGCCGCTTACATCTATGAAGATATGAATTACAGTATATTTTAAAATACATACAAAAATATTAAGTTAATTATGGTGTAGTTATTACCCGTGTGTTCTGTTTATAAAATTCACAATTATTTTTATTGCTTTCCGCGTTACGTACTACGGGCATTGCCCTCTAAGCTATTGAGCACTATTATTAATTATTATTATTTTTTATAATTATTACCGAAAGAAGAGGGGCGCACAAAACATTCTACTAACTAGTCACGTAACACCTAACCGAACTCCTAACGAACAATTTCACTCCAAAATATCATTTTTGCATTTTTTATCATTCTGCAATCTCATTATTTCTTATTTATTATCTAAAAAGTCGATGAAATTTCAGTAAAATACTTTGGTGTTTTATGTTTCGATTCAATACGACGTATTAAGCTTTATTTTACGCAAATATTTGAGAAAAAAACTTTAAGAAGGACTCGTAAAATTGTGTAATTTAACCGAATTATGACATTTTTTTACCAAACCAAGTTAGCACATCCAAGCTCCCGACCTAGATTAATTGCCCGATATATTTCCCTAATAAATAAATCAATTTAGGTTAACCCTATCGAATTCTCGAAAAAAACATCAATTTTTATCGATATTAATAAATAAACTGGTGACTAACACTTTTGTGTTCACCTGTACCATTCATGACTAGAGACGAGACTATTCGACGATATATCGACATCGATAAAAACTAATATTTAAGAATATAATAATTATAAATTATACATTAAATAAGTTAAATGCACACTAAGTTTACACATAAATACAATGAATTGCACATACACTAAATTAATGACAATTAATCTAAGATGAAAAAATTTATGACAAAATTATCGTTAAGATTATTATTATCAACATTGATCATTAACTTCAACTATTCAAAATATCAAATATTTTTTTTATTATAATTTAATAATGATTCCTTTCGGAATAATAATGACTAGAATAGTTGAAATTTTCATGCTGAATGAAAACAACACAAAACACAACAACTATTTTTAACCTAAGAGACAACTACATAGTATAGGTAATAAGTAGTTAGCAAATCTTGTGCTTCACACGCCGACCATACAAATACTCATTTCTTAGCCAACCGTTAAAATTAAATCAAACATAATCGGCATTTGAAAACGTCACTTCATGTTGACAGCTGTCAAAGATGACAGGTGAAGTGATGTTTATAAATGCCTAGGTAACTCACGAATTTTCTATAAATTAATAAGAGTACTCCTAATAAAAGTATTAAGACTAAAAAATGGAATGTCAAAGCATTTTTAAGCTGTATCAAAATCAAGCAGTTTTTTTTTTGTAGATTTTATATTATTAAATTAATGGAAAAAATTTGTGAATCAATTCGCGCGTTCTGAGTGCGGATAAACAAATAGTTTACAATAAATAGTAAACAAGGTGGCATGAACCCCACAATACATGTTGATACTATGTCAATCAACGCCTCTTCGAGTCATTTTTGACCTTTTTAATAATATTTTTTATTAAATTACTGGCTATTAGTTATTGCACGTTTTACATTTATAATAAATATATAAATACTTGTAAATTTTTATCTCCATCTTTTGGTATGTAATGAGTAGATACCTATTTATTTTAATATTTGAAATGTTACAAAACTGTTTTTTACATAATATTAAGTATATATTTTTTTTACAAAAATCGTAGGGTCGTTAGGACGGCACGATATTTAAAATATCTATTCAAGTTCGATGTTTCATAGTAGGTCTTTGTCGGGTAAAGTTTATGATTTATAGATCCTAGTGTGACGTGTTCAGACGCGGCGTTACAGATTAGTTATTCATTTATTATTTAAATTAAACAACTTTTTTTTTTCTATTTACAAATTTCGATTTAGACTAAGACAATTAAAGCCTAGGTCGAATAGACGCAGGGCCGCATCCATACATTATTATTATAGCAGGTACCGATCATATGTTTAGACATCGATTTAATTATATTTTTGGAACGATATCGTTAGACTAGAGTATGCACCATTGTTCCGCGAACGGACTCGTCCGCGCCGCGAGGGGTGGCTGGGGTGGGGGGGGGATGGGTTGTGGTCGCGTCATCCCCCGCCCCCGCGGGCCCGGGCCCGCGCCCCCGCCCCGCGCTCGCCTGTGCGCGCTCCCCAGAAATGGCTCGATCGATTTTCGCCCGTCTCCGACTCTCCGCGAACTCGGTACATCCGTCAACTCCGAACGACTCGGCATCGCCCGTCGTGTTAATCGTAATACCACAATCGAAAATGTTTCTCAAAAATTTTTCTAATACTAACTACTGCCAGGCCTCCTGACCTCGTACAGTCCCTTCCACTCGCTCTTTGATCTTTAAAATTTTATCAAAACCTATCACAGTTTTTGATTAGTTTTTTTTTCATCCTTAATTTTAATATATGATTAAAATATACGTATAGATAATATATATTTTTTCTTTCCAATCTTTAACAATATAACACTATTTTACTTCGATTAGTGGCCTATCGAGCGGCCGGTGTCCCGGGTTGGAGCTTCGCGGCGGTTCTGTCGTAATACGTCGTGTGTCTGTGCCGGCAATATCGCGTAATACGTCGTCTGTCGTTACCGGCCTTATCGCGTAAAAACGTACGTTAATGTAATTATTACGATATGATCGCATAAAAAATTGGAGCATAGCATTTAGGCTATTATTGCTAAGATTATTTTATATTCGAAAACTATTTTCTCGATTTAAACCACAACCGTTCATAAGCGAAGTTTAATATCATTATTTTGTTATTGACTATTACCAATATGTATGTTTCGGTGTTCTGGCCAGATGTCCCACATCTCATGTGGAGCGTGCTTATTATATTATTGCGTGGTGCTGGTGACCCTTCATTCAGCGCCATCTTATCCGGACCTGCGCAGAGTGGCCCCGCCTCGGCGCCATTTTGATTTCCTCAACACTTAACCCAATTTTTGCGGCCGACTGTACCGGGCGCCGAACAAAGGGTTACCACACATTACAGTCAAAAACATTTCTCTAGTTTTACAATTATAAAAACGCCCGCCCGGCATCCCTGACTAGAGGGCGGGCCTCGGGAAGACAGTCTATAAAGTCAGGTCCAATATTTAGGAATGTCACCTACGTCTATTATTACATTAGACTCATGCTTATCAAGTATTTGGCATTTTATACGTCACCGTAAAAGTCCGAAGTCCATCACTTTCGCATATGCACGGTGAAAACGTAATATTTTACATATAAGTGTATAACACGACAAAATACTAAATTTTCACTGAAAGGTGACAAGCCTGTGTCCACGTCGCGGTGTGACCGCACGGCACTGGTGCGGTGCGGTACGGCGCTGTTGTAGCGACTGCCGTGAGAGAGTAAGTATGTGTATGTATGGGTGCGTCCTGCTGTGCCGTCCTAGCGTCCGGCTAGGCCGAATCTGGGGCGATGCCCTTAGATGGTCTTGATCTTATTAGTCTTGAAGCTGACCTGCAGCACTCGGTTGCCGAGAGTGTATCCGTTGAGCGACTGGATGGCGACGACGGCCTCGTCGTAGTTGGTCATGGTGATGAACCCGTAGCCCTTGCACTTGTTAGTCTGGAGGTCGCGGATGACCTTCACGCTCTGCACGGCTCCGAAGGGGCCGAACAGTTGCCACAGGACGTTCTCCTCGGTCTCGGGCGCCAGGTTGTACACGAAGATGCACCACTCGGAGCCGACGGCCCCGGGCAGGACGCCGCCGAGCAGTTCGCCCGCCAGCGGGCTGTAGCGCTGCAGACCTTTATTGATCGCTAGGAGAGACTTGCCTGAGCTGAATCTGCCGAGCGGCGCCGGGAAGCGCAGCGCAGCCGGCAGGTACGCCGCCAGCGGCGCCAGCGCCTTGCCGTTGTTGCTCGGGTTGTTCGCAAACTTCACAGTTATCGGCTCCGTAGCTCCCTTAGGCACCGTCCCATTCAACTCCTGGATCGCTCGCTCCGCCTCGACGCGCTGGTCGAAGCGAATGAATCCGACGCCCTTCGACAGCCCCTGCTCGCCGCCGGTAAACGGCCTCCCGCCGGAGTTCTCGCACAGAATCCGCGACGTAATAATCCTGCCGTACGGGCTGAACAGTCGCTCTAGTTCAGCTTGAGTCATAGTTTTGGGTAGTCCGGAGACATATAGGTTCGCACCTTTGATAGCTTCACTGCTGGGTCGCGCGTATGAGACTTTGATTGTCTTGTTCTGGAGGCGCAGGCCGTTGAGAGTGGCGATGGCCTTTTCCGCATCCTCAGGTCGGTGGTAGTTGACGAACGCGTAGCCGAGGCTCTGACCGCCACCGTGCAGCGCGTGGTTCAGTGCGTCGGGGAACGCTGCGCCCTTGTTCCGGATCAGCTTGCACGACTCCACCTCGCCGATGCTGGAGAACAGGCTCCGAATCTCCTCCTGCGTCATGGACTGGGGCAGGTAGTTGATGATCAGGTTAGTCTTGGACTCCTCGCCACCACCGTTTTGCTGTTCACCATCGCCTTTCGACATGGTGGCGGCTTAAATCATAAACGGAAAGAACGAAAGAGGAACGAAAAAACGCGATAAAAATAAAGTGCACGTCCGTCGGGGCAGCGCGCGCGAACGGTATTGAGGGGTAGCGGCGAGTGCTCCGCGCATGACGCCCGCTATCGACCCGCCTTACATAACTGGGTTCGTTCACCCTCCCGTTGGTATAGTGTCCGAAAAAACCAGATCTACCCCGGGCGAATCGATCGACACCCGGGAACCGCGGCCCCTTCGTAACTGGGTTCCGTGAGGGGACAACGAACGAGCTAGTACTGGGGAAACACTGGAAATTAGGTGGAAATTCGCGAGGATTTATGATTATGTCAACGTTATATTACAACCTTTTTATTACGTGTTATTACGGTGATGACAGCATCGTAATTTGTCAGCGATTGAGTACGGTTGCCAACAAAAATTGCGATTAAAAAATTATCAACACCTCGTCAATCGTATCGTAATTTTCTCATAACTGTTACCTCACAGAATCACCACAAAGGTTACCAAATAAAACCCCATTTTCTTTTATTTGTATATAGTACGTTAGTTAGTCATTTAATTTAGTATCTAGTGTAAATAGTTAGTTACATTAAACTTTATGTCAAAAGAACCTGTTTGAATATTTACAGAAATAAATAACAATGATTTTTTTTTTCCTCAATCAAAATTAAACTTTTCACAGAAAAACTATTTTTAGGTTCAGCAGAAACAATTCTTTGTTTCTTCCAAACAAATTGGTTAAGTAATAAATGATTGGTTACTGGGTAATGCCAGTTGTTATAATTTCCCTTTCTGGGAAGGTGGAAGGGGTTCATTCGTGGTAATAGGCAGGAGTACTGACCTGTTATGGGGTTGTTGCATTGTTCGATGTGTTGTAATTACTACCGTAATATTTTGAAGGGGGTGAGCTGTATGTCGATTACGGAAGGTCGAGTTTTGTTACGCAGATTGGGATAGGTTGATTTTGAGTCGAGTAAGTAGTAGTAGTAGTATCTGTTCTTTGTTGAGTTTTAATGCCTGGCTGTGTTAATCAAATTCTGACTGTCATGTGTTTTTTGTCCTTTTATCTACACCCATGCTATAAATCCTCTTGTACGGTGCGTACACTCGCAGAGTTGTTGTTGAGGTTGTTGTTCAGGTTGGAGCGCGTAGAGAAAGATTCACTTAGTTTTCGTTGGGTTTATAACGTTTAATTGTGTTTACAATAAAACCGTTGACGATTCCTTTCTCTAATGTTAGTCACCGCGTAGCAGTAATTGCACTCACCGATTTATTATGTTGTATCGGTATTTATAGCTAAACAAAACAACGTACGTCAGTCATTTTAAGACTGTACACCTCTATAAAAGTTTCTGAAACAGTTAGCTTATTGCCAACATTAAAACAACCAGTGTCATAGTAACCATAATATCATCCAAACGAGTGTTATAATGTTGTACTAAATTTCATTATGCAACTCGTTTTCAAAAAAAAGAACATTGTCATGCACGCGCGTTTCACTACCACAGCGCCGTAGTTTAAAAAAAAAAGAACTTATAGGTTATTCGAATTCACGTCGTATCCCGCCGGCCGCCATTTTTGTTCGATATTAGTACTGCAAATGACTGTTTCATAACCTTTTATAGAGGATCCATATCATGGGTGTAGATAAAGTCTTGTACGCAATACATACAGTTGCATAAATAACTATTATAATTTGTACGACATTATAAACCAACGAATTTAAAATATCGTTATACATTTCTATCAATCCTTTGAAGATGACAGAAAAGTAATGTTTTTTTTTTAATACGTTTAGCGTTAAATGCAAAGTGATTTGTGATGCAAGTTGGTCTACACAGGAGGATGTAAAAACCGTAATTTATATAACTTATTTTGTTATAAAACCTAGGTACTGAATTTACTGACATAGAAAATGACGAAGGGATTTTTTCACACATTTTTAAATACGCTTGCAATAACTTCGATATTGTGCTTATATTGCGTGTGATCGCGTGTTTAATAACCGTACGTTAAAATTAATTTATATGGCCCATAAAAACTAGGTCCAGGTTGAAGTATTTTACACGTGACATAGCAAATTATGACGTACCTACTAATATGCTGAATTAATGTTAGTGTTTAAATTAAGTAATAAATGAGGTCATTTATAAAGGTTGTAAGTATGTTTAATCGGATGATCAATCACACTCGCACTAGTGTGTTTAATCTTGCTGCTTATCCCCTTGAGAAAAAAGCGTCTATATATGTGTATATTTGTGTGACAATAGCAACCCGGCCCTGCTTCGCACGGGTTTTAGGACTTCACAAAACATCGATATTTCTTTATTATACATACATACATACATAATCAGCCTATAAATGTTCCCACTGCTGGGACACAGGCTTCCTCTCTGTGAGAGGGAGTGGGCTGTAATACACCACGCGGGCCCAGTGCGGGTTGGTTGTCTGGAGTAAATTCTCTCATGGTGGTGAAAACCGCATCAAAATCCGTTGCGTAGTTTAGAAGAACAACGCGATCACACACACAGACACAAAAAACGACTTGTACCTATAGACACACGTAATCTACAGAAATACCTTCTATAAAATTTCATTTTACCGGTAGCCATAGTAATCTGAATAAAGGAAACTCACAATTCGTAGCCTCGTAGCCTCGTAGCAACGCGGCTACGCTGCTACGCCGTAGCGCTTTCCCGGCCGTCCGTAGGCTGGCTACCAAGGTTACAATCACGGTTATAATTGAATGATTTTACATTGTTGTAGCTTTATTTTATTTTACTTTAACATTGAGGACACGATATTCATTTATTTTTTAACTATCTATCCATTACACGTAAATATTTTACCATAATTGACTGTTTTGTTTTAAAAGAGTGTCCATGGAGTTTCTTGCCCGTTCTTCTCCATAGGTACCTACTACGCTTTGGCATGGGCAACTAGCTTCATATTTTCTGACCGACTTATTGACAATTGAAAAGTGCTTGTAAAGGGTTTAATTGAAATAAATGCTCAGTTTCAATTTTTTGTTTTTACTCAAATTACTGTCACCAAAAGCTTTTTAGATACGGTTTATTGTAATTTTTCATCCTTAAAGTGCCAATGTACAGACACCAGCACATCAAGTTACAACAATCTGTCAAACTTTAATAGATTTTCAATGTTATTGCTAAAGCATAAGGTTCAAAATTGATTGGGAAAATTGGACAGTTTCGGGTAGCTTGATGTGCTGGAGTCTGTACTTACTTGACTTTAGATTATGATTTGTATATTCTGACTTTCCATTCTATGATTTTGGCTTTCAATATTAAGTATTCTGACCCTATACAGTAACTGAATTTGGATTATGATAAGAATAAAATCTTTTTTTATATAAAACCTAGGTAATTACATACAAAGATGTTAGATATAGATAGATAAACCATTTATTCAGTGCAACAAAAGACACAATACAGGTATAAAAAAAAAACATAAATAAAGGTGAGAAAAAAAAAAGAAAGATTAAAAAGATAAATACAAATACGTACTGCGCTGTTTTACCAATCTTGGCATACAAATGATTAATATTACTAAAAACGATTAAATAAGTGCTATTAAGAATGATGGGTGTTCTGGCCGGTATATCCAATAAAAACCACAAATACATCAAATGAAAGTTTATATCATAAGCATCAATTTTCATTATGAACAGAAAGCCGTGAAATACTGGGTTATAGAAATGTACCATGTAAACGTATTAGTTTATGACACTAATGTTCACTGCAGTTCTCAATAATATTAGTTATTGACTCATAACATTGAGGGGGCTTATGGATAAGTAATAACTGCCGCACGGATAGATCGATCAGCTTAAGCTGCGCTTGCTGTGATTGGTCCCTGGATGGGTGACCATTTTTACATACCAAGACTTGTAAATACCAAGTAATTGCTGGTTATAACCAATTAGTTGACATGCATTAGAACTCTATTGGTCATCAGACCAGGCTCCATATAAAAACAACTAATCGATTAACACTTGAAAATACTGTTGGAGCTGCTGAAGATTGTAAGACTATCTTTGCATTGTATAAACTCAATTTCCTTTGTATTGTATAATTGCATAGCACAGATGTGAGTTCTATGTACTGTAGAGCTACCATTTACCGGGTAATATGTCTTTCATTGACTTGAATGTGCCCTGGCAGCTGATAGTATGTCATGCTCACACAAATGTCTCGCTGACGGTGGCGTGTGTGTTGGATCATTTAGCTCCCTTCAAAATGGTTGAGCTGAATGGTGCTGATCTATGCGTCATGTTCGTGAACGGGCGCCGTCAGTTGGGGCTGGTCATCACTCGGCTGCCTCGGCTTATTTTTATTTTTAATTATTTTATTTTTGGATTGTTGTTTTTTTTTATTATTTAATATTTGCTGTACTCTGGACGCTTTTAACGCATACATCTTTTTTTACATCGTTCTCACATATTATTATAAATTCAACATTAATGATGTAACTAATATTTTTGTAAAAATATAATTTAAAAGAGTGTCCATGGAGTTTCTTGCCCGTTCTTCTCCATAGGTACCTACGCTTTGGAATGGGCAACTAGCTTCATTTTATTTTTGACTGACCGACTTCTTGACAATTCAAAAGTGCCTGTAAATGGTTTAATTGAAATAAATGCTTTGAGTTTGAGTTTGAAATGCGCATAATTCTTTCAATGATAAAACAAACAATGATTTGTACTTACTGTCGAACAAGCTATTTGGTATACAGGCAGCTAACTTGCAACTACTTTTAAACAATGGTGTGCTGAGTTAGTCAATTCTTTTATACCTCGATTTAATTAAGGATGCCATAAGCTGAAAAAGTTATAACGCAGAAAATAAAACTAAATATTGGCAGTGTAGTGGAAAGATGAATATTTTTGCCTGTATACCAAATAGCTTGTTCGACCGTACGTATATTCGGACTTTTCAAATAATGATTTATATGGCTAGGACATTAAACTTAATAAAAAAAAAACAACATTTTATAAGTATGTCCTTTAGATTACGTTCACGATTATGACGCAAGACATAACTTATTGAACAAAGCGTTGTCCGCCGTCGCTGTGTCTGCCGCGCGCAGTTACATTGACAATTACTGCCTACAATATAGGAGGGTACTTGTAGGTAGTAAGTGGGGGTTTTTCCAGCAGCGTTTTCTATGTAATTTAAGGCGGGGCAATATTTTTTTAAATTATAATTATATTTTAAGGTCTTACTAGCTTCCGTCCGCGGAGGGGCCCGTGGCTAAGGAGGGGCCCGTGACTAAATAATAACAGCCGCACAGGTCAATCGATCAGGTTAAGCTACGCTTGCCGCGGTTGGTCTGTGGATGGGTGACCATCTTTACATACCGGGACCTCTTCGTGCCTCGGAAAGCAGGTTAAGCCGTTGGTCTCGGCTGTCATTCGTGGACCTTTGACAGTCGTTACGGGTAGTCAGGAGCACGAAAGTCTGACAACCAGTCTTACCAAGGGGTATCGTATTACCCAGTAACTGGTTTGTGGAGGTCAGACAGGCAGTCGCTCCATGTAAAATACTGGTATTCAGATGCATCCGGTTAGACTGGAAGGCGACCCCAACATAGTTAGAAAAAGGCAGGCAGATGATGACTAGCTTCCGCACGCGGATTCGCCCGCGTGGTATGTCGATATAAAGTCTATGTCCTTCCACAGGGTTCAAAGTGTCCCCATTCCAAATTTTATCAAAATGTTTGAAAATGAATTAGCAACTTGTTGTGAAACTCAAATCAAATTAATTTATCAATTTGTAAATATAGGTGTTAGGGATATTAAAATTGTGCTACTGTGTGTACTGTGGTTTGAAATAAGGTAATAATATTACATTTTAATAATAAACATAACATAAAAAACATAATCAGCCTATAATGTTCCCACTGCTGGGACACACGTACTAGTAATTTTTGGAATACTATTTTTCAAATGCTTTTTGCATACTTACTACCACTACTTACTTACCATAATTTAATTACATAAAAAAGTGGCACTCCGGGACTGCCGACAGAAGTGAAAACTTGAATAATTACGTGTGTATTTTTTCAATCGTCATATAAACAAAACACAAACAGAATACTTTGCCATCACTCACTGACATATCGGGAAATACATTCAAACCGAGTACATCCTGAGGACAGCCGAACACATCCAAATGTAGCGCGGTGTCGGTAACAGTGTTGCGAGTTCAATGGTTTTTTCCCATCTCAAAAAATGTCCAATGCGCCTAAAGAAGTATTCACTTCAAAACAATTGTAAACCATGCAGTATAACAGTGGGACAAATGACTGTTTTTTGTTTCCTTCTGCCTATACCGCTAATTGTACAGCGTAATGATACAAGACAACACACATATAGAGCTAGTAGAGTTGTTTGAGAATTTCCCGCGCGAACCTAACGAGCAGCTAAAAGATAAAGCGAGGGTAGTTCGACGACTCTAGCTAGAGACTTCAGAACTTTTAACTAGTTTGGTTGAGTTTGAAGAAAGGAAGAAGCAGGCTTACTCTAGAGTTCATTGAATTCGGTTGATAAGACAAGTGAACTTTATAATATAACTAGCTGACCCGGCGAACTTCGTACCGCCTCAGAATTAAATAACGTGACAAAGTTCAATAGACACGTGGCGCCATCTATTATCATAATAACGTTATTGTTGTTTCCCTCGGGAACAACACTTTTTTCGGGATGAAAGGTACCCTATGTCCGTTTCTGTACACCTGACAACGTATATGCAAAATTTCAGGGTGATCGGTTCAGTAGTTTAGGCGTGAAAAGGTAACAAACAAACTTACTTGCGCATTTATAATATTAATGTATGATATCCTCCCGACCGATTTCGGTCACGGTGGCCAATCTCAACGGGGATTAACTAGATGCGCAGGAGATATTGTAATGCACAAGGTGTGCGCAAATACAGGTGTACTCTCTGTTCCTTTACTCTCATAGTCCGATGGGACGGCAATCCAACACGACCGGAGAGAGATCAGGCGCAAGACCAACGGCTTTACGTGCTTTCCGAGGCACGGGGGTATCAGACTACCAACTTCCAAACCCCGGGCTGCTAATGAGAAATTCCTAATGGAAAAACCCAATAACACTTTTCCGACCTGGGCATCGAACCCCACGCCCAGCAGTCGCCTTTGCGACCACGAAAACACAAGCAAGCGAACGCGGCAAGTGAACTTTATAATATCGTTAATGTTCATATCTACATGCCTTTATCGCACGACTCATAATGCGAAGCATTAGAGAGTGCTCTACGATCGAAATTTTTTCCCTCCTTTCTGCAACTGTTTCTATTGTTATACTCCTGCTAGTACACAGAACCTATTTAATTTCAAAATGATTCAGATTGTGTTTGGTAGTGTGTTACGCAATTAGGTGCTAGTTTTATCATTATGTGGGTTTAAAGATTATTTATGTATTCTAAAAGAACATAAGTACCTACATTTTTCACTTGACAAATAAATACATAACTAAGGTAAGAAATTGTAGTCCAGTAGCTAATAGTTTTGTTTTTTTGTAATGTATGTAGGTAGGTACAATGTCGCAATTTTGTGTGCAAGAATAGCGTATAGTGTTGTTAGTGAGGTACTGCTTGAGTTTAGGTTTAAATGTATTAAAAGAGGATGTGCTCCTGATATCTGCCGGTAGATTATTATAAAGTGGTACACCTTCGTATTTTATATTTTTCCTGCCATATTGCGTCCGCGGGGGGTGCGTCTGTATTTGGTTGGGCTATGTTATGTCATATTTCCACAATGTAATTTCGCAAATATGGCCGTATCCAAGATTTTTGTGGTAGTACTTTACGCTTTTACAAGTAAAATATCTATGCAAAGTTTTCCTGGCGATGCTAGGGCCGACACGCGAGTTGCATTCTATGAAAATATATTGTTTTCCCACAACACTTTCAGCATGAAGTTTGTTGAAAAGGAGTTTTTAGTTTTGTTTATTACTACGTTTTTGTTCCGGCTGGTAGTAAATATGAATGGAGTATAAATTAGTTTTATGTTTGAGTTGTAAAGAGGCCGATGGCCTGGATAGAGAGTGGTTACTGAAAGTTAATGAAATGTATAATACCCAATAAATTGGCTAAAGCTTGGCTGACACTAGAGACTTGGAACGTTGTATAACCTCGAGTGTTACTTCACTGTATTGCCTGAAGAGTTATAGTCATAAAATAATACAATTTATTATGATAAATAATCACCATGCTTATGACTCGAATGATATTTTCTTCTTTTTTAGGCGTAGTGAAGAGCCCACTCCCTCACGAAGAGAGGTGGTCAGTGTCCCAGAAGTCGGGACACTATAGGCTGAGAAGAGACGGTGGTTTATTTTATATCAAAAGGGATACAATAATTTAAGTAAGCTAGATGTGGACTCGACTCCGCTTGCGATAATTACCTAGCTCAATCGATTTTTTAAATAAAACATAAAACCATGATTTTCATGAATGACATGTAAATTCATATATTACTAGCTTCTACCCGGGACTTCGTTCGAAGAACAGACAGGCAGAGAGACATTATTTTGTTATATATGCAAAACTAACACATGTAACAGAAATATTATTCACTTTTTAGGGATGACCCAAATTCAAAATAACACATGTAAATTCTTCATAATCCTAAAAATAAATAAAGCCATTCGTTTCGTACAACCCTAAAGTGCAAACGCCGGGCAATTTAAATGGTAATATTTTGGACCTGGGGCTCTCTGCTATCACAAAGCTTTATTATTCACCTTCACGCTAAAAACGGTGGGAGCCGAGCAACATTATCACCCTTCATGTGGTTTATAGGGGTTGGAAAATTCTTTGTGAAAGGTGTGCAATTCTTGTGAAGTTTGTGATGCATTTTGTGATTATTTAATTATTGTTTTCATATCTTATGACAATAATTGGGTTGGCACTTTTTCTAATGCTCAAATAATTTTCATCATCATCATCGTCATTTCCTCCGTCATGCCCTTATCCCAATCTACAGGGTGTCGGCGCAACATATCTTTTTCTTCCATTCTTCTTCTCTATTAGTCGTCATCTTTTAGTCACCCCCTTTCTAACCATATCATCGTTCATACAGTCCATCCATCGTTCCTTTGGTCTTTCCCTACTCTTATAGCCATCGACATTCACACTCAAAACTCTCCTCGCGACATTTTCCTCATTCCTCCGTATCACATGTCGATACCATGACAATTGACAACCGATTTCCACACAACTTTACAGTGCTATAAAAACAAAAGAAAAAAGGGGATCAGACCGGAATGAGAATGTTTATAGTGGATAAGACAGATATTAAAACAGAAGAATAACTAGCAGGGAATCCAGGGGGGGGGGGGGGGGGGGTGTTCAGGAGATCAGACCGGAATAACTCGCTTTTTCTAATGCTGAGTAAATGCCAGTTCTTACTCACAACATAAACTAGCTTTCTTCATCACACTTGCTCACTCTCTATGTTTTGAAACTCAAAACTCATACTCAAAGCTATTATTTCAAATAAGGCAATGACAGGCACTTTTGAATTGTCAAGGGGTCGGTCCGTCAGAAAGATGAAGCTAGTTGCCCATTCCAAACCGTAGTAGGTACCTATGGAGTAGAAAGGGCAAGAAACTCTACGGACACTCTTTTAAATCATGAAATTGTTACAAAATATTGGTTACATTATTCATGTTGAAACTTGAAATGATACATGTGAGAACGATCTAGAAAGATGTGCACGTTAAAAGCGTCCGTAATAAAAAAGATAAAAAGGAAAAACTATTGAGGTATTAAAATAAGTCGTGGAAGCTAAGAGATGACCAGTCCCTACTGACGGCGCCCGTTCACAAACATGACGTATGGATCAGCACCATTCAGCTCAATCATTATGAAAAGAAATTAATGCTCCAACATACAGGCCACCACCAGCGAGACATTTGACTGAGCGTAACATACTCTCAGCCACCAGCCTATTCCCCTTCGGATTAGTTGCCCATTCCAAAACGTAGATCTTTATGGAGAAGAACGGGCAAGAAACTCCAAAGACACTCTTTTAAATCAAGATATTACAAAATCCTGGATACATTATTCTTGTTGCTTTTATATGTGAGAACAATGAAACAACAAGACTTACCTATCACCTTAAGTAAGAAAATTCAGAGTCTGAGCTTTCTTACTTAAGGTGATGAGTACATAACATTCAAGTAACTCCGTTGGTCTCGTGGTCGCAAGCGCGATTGTGAAGTTGGCGGTGTGATACCCCCGTGCCTCGGAAAGCACGTTAAGCCGTTTATCCTGCGCCTGATCTCTCTCCGGTCGTGTCGGATTGCCGTCCCATCGGACTATGAGAGTGAGGGAAGAGAGAGTGCACCTGTGTCTGCGCACACACTTGTGCACTATAATATCTCCCGCATCGAAGGCTGGTCACCGCTGAGAATGGTCGCCATGACCGAAATACGATCTGGAAGACTTAATTCGACTGTTAGACCTGTAAAAGGAAAAATAAAGGCGACTTAGATCAAAGCTGAATTGCTTTAAGTCCTTTATCAGCAAGTAAAATAACCTAGTTCTCAACTGGTTTCAGCCTGTAATTCAGTTTACGATCGCGTGCATATAAACCGAGATTCGGTTAAAGTTTTCATTACATAACCACTACGTACTGACCTTTTATAAGACTTGAAGTTTCTGAACTGGGTGAAATTATATCACCATTTTACTTTGCTGAAATGGAGCATAATTGCTATGCTTGTATAACCTAGTAACTGGTAGTATTTGTGGCTTGAGCTAATTTGGATTTTTTAAACTGATATAAATGAATTGAAAAAAATAAAACAACAAAAAAGAGTGTTTGTGGAGTTTCTTGCCCCTAATTTGTTATTATTTAATTGTGTTTTTGTGTGAAAGAAAGAAAGAAAGATAATATATTCATTTATTTTTTAGCACAGAATAAAAGGCTAACATCACAACATATTATACTACAAGTAAAAAAAAGAAAACAAATATAAAGTGTAAAGTGAGAAATTATCAGGAAAGTGTGCCTTTCGGCTGCGCCAAATACTGTGTGCACTGAATAAATGTTGTATCTATCTATCTGTCAATGAAAGATGTGATGTTTGAAGATGAAAAGGACATAATGATGTTTTATATATGTTTAACGCTAAACGCAATTTGTGATTTGTGGTGCAAAAGACCCATAACTATCGCTGCATAAAGTTCATTTAATTTATTTAGCCCATCGCGTGTCCTACCTCAGATTCTGATAAACTTTAAATACGTTTATTAAGTACCTACTGACCTTTTCCAAGACTTCTTGAAGCTTCTAATTCTGGTGTTCGTGTGTGGCTGACCTTTCTTGTCAAGCTTGATACTTTGACTGGCTCGAATTATTTATTTGTAATTGGTCACTGAACTGACTCATTGGTCTAGATAGATAGATTTTGAATTTGATTGCTATAATTCACGCTATCAGAAATGAAATGAGTGTCAAGTCACTCGCGAGATCTGACACTCGTGACACTTGACACTCACGAGACGTGACATTCGTGACACTTGACACTCACGAGACGTGACATTCGTGACACTTGACACTCACGAGACCTGATATTCGTGACACTTGACACTCACGAGATCTGACACTCCTGACACTTGACACTCACGAGATCTGTCATTCGTGACACTTGACACTCACGAAACGTGACATTCGTGACACTTGACACGAGATCTGACATTCGTGACACTTGACACTCACAAGACCTGACATTCGTGACATTTGACACTCACGAGATCTGACACTCGTGACACTTGACACTCACGAGACGTGACATTCGTGACACTCACGAGATCAGACATTCGTGACACTTGACACTCACAAGACCTGACATTCGTGACATTTGACACTCACGAGATCTGACACTCGTGACACTTGACACTCACGAGACGTGACATTCGTGACACTTGACACTCACGAGATCAGACATTCGTGACACTTGACACTCACGAGATCAGACATTCGTGACACTTGACACTCACAAGACCTGACATTTGTGACACTTGACACTCACGAGACGTGACATTCGTGACACTTGACACTAACGGCTAACTTTAACTGACCGATGCCTAGACGGCTCAAAAATGTTCAGGTCGGGGACGACGACACAACCTGTTACCATAGACTCAGTACATGATTCTGAAACCCTATGCGGTGAAACTTTTTATTGGTTATTTAAAAAAAATATGTCTGTTACACACATTTTGACCGCGTTAGTATTTCGGTTTTCTATGAAACAGCAGATTTTTGAGGTTCTTGACACCCTGTATTTAGTGTGGATTCATCAATTTATAAAAATATGAGAAGAGAAAAACTTGTTCTTAAATATTTTTCGTCTAAAGTTTTTAGAATGTTATTCGTGATACGATCGCGTGTTAGTACTGCAAACCGACGACGTTCTAAAGTGTCCATTATTTAAGACCCAGTGCTATTACGTAGTAACTGACCTTACACTACTGAAGACTTGAAACTTCCACTTACAAATAACTAGGTGAACAGTTTTTTAAACATTAAGGTATGAAGTGCACTGAACAGGAGTTCATTAAATGTTTTGAAGAACAGTGCATGAATTTTATCCTTGTGGTAATCTCTTTTAACACACACGTTTTTCTTGCCGTAAAAAACTACGGATTATTCGTCGTGTGTAGGCACGGTTGTCAGTGTTGTATGGATCACTATGAAAGCTTGTTGACGGACATGTTTTTTCTACGGCGCGGTTTATACGCCATACCCTAAAAAACAGTGCCGTATACAAGAAGCCTAAGGGAGGCGTTCGCCCAGCAGTGGACATCTTTTGGCTGAAGTAATGATAATGATTCATTGATTTGGCTTGTAGTAAAGCTCTTTGTAAAAAAATCGTTGAAGGGGAGGTCAGTTTCTGTACTTATTTGAGGTGTCAAGTATCATTTTACGGTTTTCTGGTTTGTGTTAGTGAAATTACATTCTTAACTTAAGGTGAATGCGCAGTGGTAGACCGCGAAATTCAAATTTTCTTACGTTTTTTGCAATTTGCAGGCCAGTGTCAGGTTGTATCTTGATCAAAATTTGATTCGCGACAATAACAGGTACGTATTTATAGAATTATAATCATTAGAATCATTAATACATCTTTCTAAGTTAGATTTGTACCACTAAGCAGTTTTCCATAAGAGATTTGTTGTCGTGGTACAAATCTAACTTAGAAAGATGTATTAATGATTCTAATGATTATAATTCTGTAAATACGTACCTGTTATAGTCGCGAATCAACTTTTGATCAAAATACAACCTGACACTGATCTGAAAATTGCGAAAAACGTAAGTAAATTAGAATTTCGCGGGCTACCCTGGCACTTCCCCCTTAAAGTGGATGTTACGCCAGCTGATAAAAGTATTTAAGCTCTTGTCCGTGACTGCGCTTCGTGGAGGTCGGAAATTATTCCAGGTGAACGTGCTACCTGGATTATCGTATGTAAGTATCCTATGTCTTAACCCAGGCCATGGTCTACTTGTGTGCTAAATTTCATCGAAGTCCATTCAGCTGTTAAAGCGTGAAAAGGTTTCAGATAGACAGAGTTACTTTTGCATTAGTATGGATATGGATGGATTGGCGCAAATAAATCGAAACGATTAAATGTGCCAACGATTTTAACATATGAATAAACTAAACGGGAACTTTTTAATCAAAAAGTGCTATTTGCTATGTAGATAAACTGACATCTAGGTACCTATGTGAACTGATATATAGCCTCCATGTACCTAGTAGCGAACAGCCGGGTGTTGAACAGCCGGGTGTTGGAATCGATTTTCACCCACATCCCGTTATACGATTGAGTTGAAATATTTTCATACCCGTGTAGATGTTGTTTTTAGGGTTCCGTACCCAAAGAGTGTCAACGGGTTCCTATTACGAAGGCTTCGCTGTCCGTCCGTATGTCCTTCTGTCTGTCACATGGCTGAATCTTTAGAACCGTTCTAGAGGGCACCTGAAATTTGCATAATAAGTGTGTAAAAAACATATTGTATTATAGGCAGGGTGGTCGACTCGCACTTGACCGCTTTTTTTATAAAATACGAAAAATATCAACGCTTGTGGGTAGAATGGGTAGAATCATGCAATAAATTTTTGGTTTTGAACAAGAACAGTTTGTACAGCCGCCAGCACATCAAGCTACCCGAAACTGTAAAATTTTCCCAATCAACCTTGAACCATTATTCTGTAGTGCTAAAGTTGAAAATCAATTAAAGAAATTTGACAGATTGTAGTAGTACATCCCTTACCCTGTATTCAATTTTGATCAAATACAACTTACAATTATAATGATGATAACGGAAGATGGTATGCTAGTCCATCCTCATCAACTGCCTGCCTTTTCCCAACTATGTCGGGGTCAGATTCTAGTCTAACCGAATGCCTCTGAATACCAGTATTTTACATGGAGCGACTGCCTGTCTGACCTCCACAACCCTGTTACTAGGTAACACGCTAACACTTGGTAAGACTGGTTGTCAGATTTTCGGGATTCTGACCACCCGTAGCGACTGTCAAAGATCCATGAACGACAGCAGGAACCAACAGCTATGTATTGCAAAAATGTGACTTTCAATTCATATGACTGTATGTTCTGAGTTTATCTTGGGAATTACTGACATCAGTGAAGGAAAAACATCGAGTGGAATCCTGGACTTGCAATTACCAACCCGTCTTGAGCAAGCGTGGTGATCAATGCTCGTGCCTTCTGTGTATGAGAACAGGCTTTTGCCTTGTTTTGGGACAATAATAGGCTGAGCAGTGGTGGCCAAGTGGTGACGGCCGCGATTTGCGAGGTCGTAGGTTCGAACCCAGACAGGCGCTTTACTTTGTGTAAATGTGACATCTGCCAACCCGCACTGGGCCTGCGTGGTGGATTACGACCCACTCCCTCTCACCGAAAGGAGGCCTGTGTGCCAGCAGTGGGAACATTATAGGCTGATTGTGTTATGATAGGTAAGTTACAAAAAAAAGTTTTTTACTAGTTCGCGATCATTTTGCAAATTGCTAGCATAGTTGCAATAGATAAAGTCAAAGTCAATTTATTTATATCAAATAGGCACATAAATGGCACTTTTGAACGTCAAAATTGACAAAAAAAAATTGAATTGATTCTAGTCGCCCCTTCCAAAAGATAACTATCATATGGAGAAGAATGGGCAAGAAACTCTTTTAAAAATGTTTTACAATATTTTTTATACATTAATTCTATGTGAAGACGATGCACCCTTTACCACAATAATAGGTAAAAAGAATCGGTTTTTATTTATTTACCGCACTTGACACCAATAAGAACCTGTTTGGTGTTTACTCTTTATAATCTTGAACTTAAAATTTAAAGTAAAGCAATGACAGGTAAATCAATTATGTGATAGATACTCGAACAACATGGTGTTCACATATTTAGACGGCGATGCAAGTCGCTAGATCACAATCTATACATAACATGGTAGAACCTCCACTTGCTACCCAATTACGGTGCAGAGCAATATTCGCAGCAGAGAAATATATTAGAAAATTGTCAAAGGGAACGAGAACTTGCTATGTGCTATATTATATACGGAGACACTTGCAAAAAACGATATCAAATCTCTCGCGCCGAGCTCTGCGAAACTGTATTTGTAATACTAAATGTATTTAACTTTATACAGTGTAAAACACACCTTAGTTTTTGTGTGTCAGGGTGCATTTTACAATGCTTAAGTGAAACAGGAAATATTAGCTATTACTTTTCTGTTTCGAAGTACAATCAACTTTATCTTTGAGAACGAAAGTTGGTTTTCGATTGCAGTACAGTATCGCTTTATTCAATAAAGTTTGAGTGAGATGTTACAGTAAATAGCACTTTATTTTGATGGAGTTAAAGTAGGTATTCCAATGTTAATAAGTGTTGGGGGGTTGCTACCGGTTGTACATTTGCAGAGATGTCTTAAGGGTGGCAATTTGTTTCCACTGTCCGATCTATAAATAGGTTTGTCGTGTGAAAATGTACTTCCTGGAGGTATTAAGAATCATTTTTTGAAACGGAATACTATTTTAGTTAGGATAGGTTTATGTTGCGTAGTATTACGTAGCAAACTGCTACGACGGCGTAGCAGGTGTAGGCATACGTCGTAGCAATCTGTCATCACTTATTATCACTATCAATTCATCATCTTTTTATTTATTGAACACTAACATGCGCAGATGCCAGCACATCAAGCTACCCGAAACTGTCAAATTTTCCCAATCAACTTTGAACCTTATGCTTTAGCGATAAAGTTGAAAATCTATTAAAGAAATTTGACAGATTGTAGTAACTTGATGTGCTGTACAATGATGGTACAGCGGATTTGGTGCCAGGGGCAATTCCCATATTTTCTGGAGTCTAGTATTCTTGAGGGAAGTCAGTTCTCGCTATGCTGGTGTTAAATGGCAGTATTAAGGATGTACTCCCGACGGGGTATTAACCTGTCATAGTCCCACAGACGTGTCAGTCTGCCGAATTGACAGTTCGATTCCCTCTTCTCTTTTTTAAAAACGTTCGCATTCTAATCTCAGTCTGAATCGGCCAAAAACATTCTAATTTTCATAAATTTTTGACAAGTTTTTGAAATAGGTTGTCGCTGAGACGAGAATTTTAACGTTAGGAATTTGCCTTAAGGATGATTTATTCCGAAGTTCGTCGTGTGTGCCTTTGACCGAAACGTCCATGAGTTTACTTTCTGGCAGTTTTGATTATTTCACGCCTTGCAAATCTATAGGCCGACCGCCTGAGGTAGCAGCGCGGTGCGGGAGGGGTGTGGTGACGTGATGCGAGAGCTCAGTGATTCGTCAACTTGTGACAACTATCACCGCTCCCACACCGCGCAGCTACCTCAGGTAACGTCTCAGTTAATCGGTCGGCCTATAGTGTAAACTTAAATTTATAAAAACTCACACTCAAGTATGATGTAGAAGATCCAGACCGTGCTTTATTTTTCTCGAGGATAGTCTGAAGTCTCAAACATGCAAAAGGAACAAGCGGAGTGATCAGACTTGTCGTTTCCCCTCTTTATAAGAAGAAGCAGTTATACTGCTATTTTACCTAGCTCTGACAGTCCACACAGATTTTAAAATTACGTACATTTTACTCCATTCTTGATACCAAAACAAAATATCGATCCCAATATTCCCGTACCGTGTAACAGTGTCAACGTACCACCTCCCCATACATCACCGCTCCCCTTCCGCTCTCCCCGCGTGCCCCCGCTCCCCCTGCGCCCTGCCCCCGCACCCATCCCTCTGTCACAGTATTCGGGTCATCGACATCAGCTGGCAACCCCGGTATCACAGTTAGCCCGGTAGTACGCTCACTCGCGTGTACATCTACCTGCCTAGCTTCTTCCCAGCTACGTTGGGGTCGGCTTCCAGTCTGACCGGATGCAGCTGAATACTAGTATGTTACACTATCTGAACTCCACAACTCTGTTACTGGGTGCCACGATATCCCTTGGCAAGACTGGTTGTCAGATCTTCGGGTTTCTGACTACCCGTAAAGACTCAAAGATTTACGAATGACAGCCGGGACCAAAGGCTAAACGTGCTAGGCACGGAATAGGTGCGGTCACCCATACACAGACCGACCTCGGCACGCGTTGCTTAACTTTGATCGATCCGCTTAGTTGTTATTTTAGTCACGAACCACTCTCCCGCACGCAAGTGGCACCTAATTAATTATTTGAGATTGACAGCGCGTTTGTACCATAGCAATAAGGGTGGTTTTTGTATTCAAGTGTTATTACTTGGTTCACTGTACGAATAGGACAGGGATTTAGTCTGTTTTTTACACTGTTTGGTATGATTTGTAGGGTTTTTTTAGTACTACAGGTTGGGCAGGATTTTGGGTGTGTTTTGAGGTGTAAGGGATAGTTTGATGAATGAAATGTATATAGCCTTCTGATAAAATTATGTAGATATGGGTGTTGCGACCACTGGTACGCCAAGATTTTCACAATAGCATAAAATACTTACAAAAATAAACGCGTTTTGTATATGATTTACCGAGGATTACCGTCATGAATTTTCAAAGCTTAGTCTATTGGAAAATCAGCATATGCACGTGTACAAAATCTGAAATAAGTATTAAAAGATATTGTGATTGATTTATTCGCTTAGAAAAGTTCATAGTCATAGGTAGGTAGGACAATGTGATTAGTGTCAATGTTTCGTTGCACAGTAAATAAAACTAGTATTGATTATAAAATTACAAAACCTACACAGTAGACCTCGATTGAATATTATAATCAGACTGAACATAACATAATTATCATCGGGCCAGTTTTTCCGAAGTATTAGGAAAAGGTGTAAATATGTAGTAAAGACGCCAGCACATCAAGCTACCCGAACCTGTCAAATTTTCCCAATCAACTTTGAACCTTATGCTTTAGCGATAAAGTTTAAAATCTATTAAAAACACAAATTTTGCCAGTTATGTTAAGTCCAAAAAGTAGTTCTTCTCCATAGGTACCTACTACGCTTCGGAATTGTCAACTACCTTCATATTTTACTGACTGACCGCCTCCTTGACAATTCAGAAGTGCCTGTAACTGGTAACATTTAAATAAATGCTTTGAGTTTGAGTAGTAAATGGTAGTAGTAGTTAATCCCTGGCTAAACGTTAGGTAATAGACATTTAAATGTATACTTACTTACTATAAAAGGTAAAAACACCAACTCCACGCTCATAATGGTACTTTATAATCGCACTTGTCTCACTGTATAAAATTACTAGACAGCGAGACGCCCGACCTCTGTTCTGGACATAATCCCGTAGTCGCCTTTTATAAGAGCTGAATAATGAAATGAAATATGACCTAGTTTCCAGTAGAGACATTGACGCACAACCAGCTTCCATGGATTTTAAGTACATGATTCTGGACCCCCGTAAATAATTTTTCGGCAGTTATTTAAAAAACTTCTTTCGAACAAAAAAATAATTTTGTAAATCCGTCTATATATGGCGGAGTTATGCCCGAACATACATAAAAATAAAAACATCCGAATTGAGAACCTCCTCCTTTATTGAAGTCTGTTAAAAAAGCTATTCCATACATTTGTAGGAAACAGCAGGTTTTTTTTTTTAATAACTGACGAAACATTTGAATGCAGTAGCGTCCAGAATGATGTACTGAAGTCACTGTAATAGATTGCGCGTCTTTGTCCCTACCACCCAGTATAAAAGGCCTCGATCGATTTTTGTAATCGGGCTAAAGATTAGGAAATCTGTAGAATTTCAATAAAAGTTCAAAACACCAACTCCACGCTCAAAAGGGCACTTCATAATCGCACTTGACTCCTTGTGTAATTACTAGACAGCGGGACGCCGACGCCAGAGGCCGCTGCTCTTGACATAATCCCGTAGTCGCCTTTCACAAGAGCTGAATAATGAAATGAAACCTAGTTTTTTGCAGAACCGGAATCATGCTACGTCATGGCTTTGTAAGAAGGAAAACATCGTGAGGGAACCGGCGCGTCCTACAACCTGACATCTACCAACCCGTACTGAGCCCGCGTGGTGGATTACGGCCCACTCCTTCTCACAGAGAGGAGGACAGTCCCAGCAGTGGGAACATTACGATATGATATGATATGCTATTATGCTATGCAGACCGGCTAATCTTTATTCTATATTGTTGAAATAGGTCTCTTCTCAAAGTTGCAATAAATGTTCTTTCACGAGAAAATCGATTTGGACTTTTGCGTTAGTCTAAGCTCGTGACGGTTCGCATAATTACAACAACAATGTTACAACATTATAAAGGCACATATCGAAACTGAAATTTTTAGAGAAATTCACTTTTTATCGTTTTGAATTTAAAGGCGTTATTCGCATGTTTTAGTGAAATCTCATAAGTGTATTTTAGTTGCAACAGCATTCAATTAAAATGTGGAAATACCTCCCAACTAAACCAACGCAACGTGTATATTTTTGAACGTTTTTTTTCAGTTTGTGTAAATTTTTGACTTTGTCAGTTAGGTGTTATTGGCACTTCGAGGTCGATATGGGCATTCCCATATGAGTAATTAATTCACCTATAGCTTGTAAAGTTACGATAACAGACAACTACAGTTAGACCTAGTTCCAAGCATCTGTCAGAACTAGTGCATTCTTCCACGATTGTTTACAAGTTCATCTAATTCCGTATTCGGGTCAGGCGTAAGAATCTATGCCGATTTGTGAGAGTGAAAACTGTATCTATTTTATTGAAAATCTAGAGATTTCAAAACAACTTTAGCTAAGAAACGTTATTATTACAATGCTGAATACCTACCTACATATAGTGCCCTACAAAAGTTAGTCGAAATTATGATTTAAAATTCTAGTGATCCAAATGTATGAACTGCTATAACGTTGTTAGGTATTGACTAATTCAACTACCTTTGACTTCATTATCATTCATTCTCCTGCCCTTATCCCAATTTATTTGGGGTCGGCGCAACATATCTTTTTCTTCCATACTTCTTTATTAGACGTCATCGTCGTCGTTATGATTGACTTATCATAAAAAATAATCAAGTAATCCCTTAGGAGTACATGATTACGTTTTTATTTTATTATATCATAATGTGACATCACAGCTGAAGTGGAAAAATGTCAACGAACTTTTGGAGGCCACTGAACATTAAATCTAGTTTTACAACTTGAACTCAAAGTAAATGCTTTGAGTTCAATAGTCAGTTAAAAAAAAAAAAACAATTACATACACTTTTAAAATTGTCAAGGGGTCAGTCAGTCAGGAAGATGAAGCTTGTTGCCCATTCCAAAGCGGTACTTATGGAGAAAAAACGGACAAGAAGGTTCTTGCCCGTTTTTTCGTGTGTCCGTGGACTTCCACAGACACACTTCTTAATCAAAATATTGTTACAAAGTATTTGTTACATTAACACTAAATAAAGGCTAAATCAAAATAAGTTACAACAAGAGATGTAGACTGGAGATAACAATAGAAAAGCTCACAAAGTTAAAAGTAATTTATTAAAATTAGGCTGACAATCAACCCTTTAACGACAACATTTCCCTGAAACCCCCGCCCTTCACCACGTCCTCGTGCTTTAAATGGGAAGAAGAAGTGGCGCAACAAAGTGAACTAAACAGACAGTTATGCTGCTAGACAGCAGCACAGCAGTCTGTTAAGTTAGAAGAACTTGATTCTATACAGTAGTAAGTAATTAACATTACAAAACAAAGCAACACTATATTCATTAAATTATTTGCCATATTGCATAACAACTCGTAAATTAGAAAAAAAAATATTTCTGTAAGTAGGTTTGTACAAGCACTTTTAGACATCAGTCATGTATTTAGAAACATCAACGTATCTAAATGATTTTTTTCCCAAAAATGAGTTAAATAAGCACTTAGAAAGGGTATTTATGTTAGGAAAGCATACTCGTAGACGTAAAAAAAAGGTACCAATTACGTCGATGTCTCTCCAAATGAGCGATATCTAAAAATTAGAAGAGATCGGCGTTTCATGTTGGACTCATTAAAACATTGCAATGAGAATCAGAAATCCTTAATAAAACATTCAGTAACAGTTGTTAAACCTTTCAGTCTGATTTCCTTTTACATCCAAATTAGGAGTGTAATATGTCGTAACATGATTTTCACTTAATCCTAAAACACACACGAATCACGCGATCATATATCTTCCAAAAACCCTTTTAACAAAGCTTACAAAAGCGTGTCACGTTACAAAAAGTCCGTCGCACGGGAATCGAACCTAAGCCGTCCATTAAGCGAGCGGCACGCAATCCGTATTGTAAACTTAATGTACACGATTTTTATGACACAAAACGGAATAATTTAGTTGGACATGAAATGGGCCCTTCACCCTATTTGCATATAGGTGTACAGAGTACGTTATGATTTCAGAGATAAAAACGGTCAATAACTTGGACGGATCTTTGATAGCTGTTTTTTTTTAAAACACTCTTTCTGGTTTTATATTGCCCTAGTCTGTGAAGGAAATAAGAGTGATTTTGTTTTGAAAAAAGTTCAGATATTTCTTTAGTTACTAAACTAAGGCCTGATTTTTCCAACAGATAACTTTATCAGAGGAATAATTTTGAGACAGTTCTTCCATATAAAAACTGTCAGATGTCAATTTTATTCCACGCATAAAAATTATCGGTTCATTGATAAATCAGTCCTAAGTTGAATTATATTTTTATTAGTAAGTAGGTATACATAATTTTAACTTTTCAGGATTTTCCTACTTCAAAGGAAAAATGGAAATACATCAATAGTATTACGATAAATTAATGTAATTTGTCATTAATTGAACTATGCAGTAAGAAAGGTTCTTAACTTAGTTTTGACAAGTTTCAGCCGCCAACTCTTATGCATGAAAATACGTCGTTGCCAATTCGGATAAAGAGGCATATATATATGCATATCGGGTGATTTACTTCAAGGTATTTAGTTTATATGAAAATTATCAAAAAATAAGAATTCATTAATGTGTCTATAAAGAAAACTGCTTATTTCCATGGTCTGAACTTTGACCAAATGGGCGAAGTTTATGTATATCGTCCGGAACACGGTGTATATAACTAAAACTAATGACATAATAAAAACAAACAAAACAACAACTTCCACAGTTGCATATTAAAAATAACAAAAAACATCAGCGGTACAACATGTGACACTACACTGTGAAATGTGGAGAGAGCACGCGACTGATGCGGATTTCATACAGATCACATAGTGTGGAGAAGGTGCTTGTTTTTTTTTAAATTATACGAATATACTAATAATAACGCTGAAGGGTTTGAACGCGCCAATCTGTGGAACTACAGTTTTTGAAGTGAAACTTCTTTATGCACGCTTGACTTGGGGAGTAAGCTGGCGAACGCGTGACGTAAGCGTTACGAAAAGTGTGATCGGGCGAGGCGAACGGGAGTTGAGTGGGGGTATAAGCAAGAGACAGCAGTGCGCGCGCACATTTTCTTTCTCTCTTCCTCTCATAGCCAAATACGCAACACTGAAGTTTCACTTTAGTCGTGTGGTCATAAGCACACGCGTTTTTTTTTTTGTTCTTGGTGACTGCTCAATTCGTGAGGAATACTGAAGGCTATTTAACATCACGCTAAGACGTCTAGAAGCCGAGCATAATGAAAAAAAAATCGGAAAGAATGCTAAGCGAAAACGAATTAATAGCGCGGGCAGGCGATACGATGCGACGGGGTGGGTCGGGGGAACGAGAAATTTCACGCGGATGAAGTCACGGACAGAAGCGTCATAGTGTTTTTTATTCTACAATTTTACTGTTAGAAGGCAAAGGTAATAGACCTTCTGATTTTTTTAAGTACAGACGCCAGCACATGAAGCTAACTACAATCTGCCAAATTGATTTAATAGATTTTCAACTTTATTGCTAAAAGCATAAGGTTCAAACTTGATTGGGAAAAGTTGACAGTTTCGGGTAGGTTGATGTGCTGGCGTCTGTAGTCTTATAGATTGGAATTATGGAATCAGGCTCTAGGTTTATTTCGGTCTGTCATAAAAATTAAATAGAATCAGAATCATATGACACCAACTCAACCTCGGTAATTGTGTAACACACTAACAGCAATGGCTTTCATTTTGACAGTTCAACAACATTCATTGCGCTATTTACTGAGCGGACAAATTTGTCGAACATATTGTAAAGCAATGGATTAGCAATATCTTTCAAAATGATACAGATTGTGCTTGGAAGTGTGCTACGTTTGTATATTTTGTCTGCTCAGCAACGTAAATTAAATAACGTAGTGTATGTTAATAAACTGTCAAAATGAAAGCCATTGCTACTGATAGTGTGTTACACACCCAGCTAATAAGGTTTCTTGCGAAGATCTTATCCGCGACAAGCAAGTCAAGTACTTAGTCACTCAAAACTCCAAAGATGAGATCGTTTCGTATTTAATCTTATTGGACACAACAAATCTAATCCGACAAAATATACACCCTTTCATAAAAAAACCGTGAACGAACACATCACTTTTTATAATACTATAAATCAAAATAATAGAGAACAAAACAAAATCGCAACATCTGTGATATATCCACGACAATAAATCGCACTCCATACTAATCGTTTGGTCATGCATGCAATATAATTAGTTTCGTCCTACCTTCCCTCTCTTTCCAACTCATAGTAATCGTGGTTTGGTTATGCGCTGTCTTGCTCGCATGCGCAGTTATAATTAGTTTGTTATCTGTTCTCTCTGTCGCACGCGTCTGTCGGATGTAGGCCGGGAGTTGGAATTGCGAAATTAATTGTAAGAATAGTTTGTTTGTTACGTATAAACCTAGACTGGTCTGGTTTTGTTATCTTATTCTGATTAGGAACTCTTTACAATGCGTATTTGACGTTCATGGCTTGTAGAGGCGAATCTGCGTCCATTCCCGTTGTCCCCATTGACGCTGTCCCCATTCAATGGGGACAGCGGAACATCTGGACCCGTCGATATTAAAAGTCAATTTTCCAATCTAAAGGACAGATTAATGTTCTAAAGTAAGCAATTTTCTCCTATCCTGAGGATGTCGTATCTAGTCGCTCCGCGGAGTCTGTGGAGTCCCCAGGCAGCTTCTGTGCTTCTGGGTGGAGCTAGACTGGCTATGTTAGTGAGAACATACCACGCACAACCACGGACCGAATGAGTGTCTCAGAGCGGAAAAGGGAGTCCGTACGTATCAAATTTTTTTGTCAAAAGGAGTGACTACTCGAATAGATTTTTTTTTCTGAAATTACTTTGGCAAAAGGCCTGGTGATTGGAGGATGTTGTTACCAGCAGATAGGAGGACGCTCAGACGATATACTTTTTGATCAGAATCATTTTTATTTTGTATAATTTTGACAGAAATACTGCGCCTTAAAAATATCGCCTGCCGTCTGCGTAAGGCTGACAAAATCCTTTCTTTTTTCGTTCCTAAATAAAAAGTCTGTCATAATATTCAAATGTAACAGACATTCATATGCATCACTTTGATACTTTCATTTCGTGGGACATGTTGAATTATTCATGAGGTAGGAACGTGGTTTGTAATGATAAATGGTTCGCGTTTTGTCGTCGCGCTTTTTGTGATATTGTGACTGTTATGTCTTTATGTTGCGTACTTTGGATCAAGGAAGATAGATATTGTTGTATACGCATAATCAGCTTATTACGTGCAGACTACTGGCATACAGAATAAAGACTTTTAGTCTGTGCTAAATAAATGTATTTTCTTTCTTTCAAAAACTGTATAAATTGGTGAAGGACTACTAAATAGTGAATAATGCGGACGAATTTTTTGATGCCCTATAAGCTCTTGTCTTTTTTTTTCCCTTTTTTTTATACACTTGTATATAATATATATATTTTAGATTGTAAAATACTTCTTGTAATTAATATTTCAAAAATAAATATTTACATGATTGCCATAGAAACTAAATAGTAATTTGCATTTATTAGCCACATTAATACAATAATAATTTGGCCCACATCAAATTATTATTGTATTGTGGCTAATTTATTACTGTGGTTACATTCGAAGACATGTTTGTGACGGCTCATTCCCTCTCACAGACAAGAGGCCTGTGTCTCAGCAGTGCGAACATTTTAGGCTGATTATGCTAGTGTGACTCCTGTTAATTAATCCTTCCTAGTGAGCTTCCTAAGTAATTATAATTATGCTAGGAAATTATTATATAATCGATATTGAAACGATTGAGGATCAAACTCAAGACATAATACTCGGAAATCCAAGTTTTTTTACTGTTGGGCTACTACTGCTTTAATATTTATTTTTTTTTATCAAGAGATTGCCTTTACTGCTTTAGCTGTGTAGGTAGGACAAAGATAAATATCAATAATGGCTCTATAGAGCCAAACCATTAAAACCAGCCAAGAAACAAATGAATGTTGTTAGTTTCAAGTGCACTGGTTCATTATTTAAAATACATGGTGCGGCAGAAGTAATGTCATAATGTGAATGTGCCATAATTTTTTCTTGCGTTCTAATGTCATTGTGATTTGATACATATGTTGTAGATAGATAGAGAAATAGTTGACAATGCAATGCAGCGATACAAACAGTCACACAGCTCATGCAACGATGGAGATCTTGGAGAGATTCGAAATACCAATTTCGAGGCCGTGTGATCTCCCGTTTTGGCGATTTGAACTGACTGCCAGATCATCATATCTGACGGTGCCAGACTACTTTCTTTGGGGCTTTTTGAAATCTCGCGTTTACCACAACAAACCACAAACCTTGAAAGTCTTGCAAGCCAACATTGAAGAAGAAATCACCAATTTGGAGGATGTTTTGCGATCAACAATACAAAATGCAATGCACCGATAGAACGAGCAAAAATATACATCAACTCAGGAGGGTCTTTTGACCGATATATTTTTTATATTATTATAAACTTTCCGTGAAAACAGCCCAATTTTTTTTAAATTCCATCCAAATGCCAGCCAATTCACATTATGATATTATTTTTGCCCCGCTTTGTACTTGGCAATAAAGTAATTACGAATGGTTCAAAACCATCTTTGGTATTAAGAAAAGACGTCAATAATAACGTTATTGGAGAGAGCTTTACACTTCTGGGCAGCAACTGCAGCCATACTTGGCAAGTAGATGGATTGTAAAGAGTTTTGTGTTATGTTGCCAACCATGGCCTGTCTGCTGAACACGCCCCGAATCGATAAATCAACCACAACTATCATAATATACCGATGAAGTTTTGAAATGCGCAATTAGGTACAGACGCCAGCACATCAAGCTACCCGAAACTGTCAAATTTTCCCAATCAACTTTGAACCTTATGCTTTAGCGATAAAGTTGAAAATCTATTAGATAGATTGTAGTAGCTTGATTTGCTGGCGACTGTACCTTCATTTCTCTGCTTTAACATCCATACTTAAATTATTATAAATGCGAAAGTAACTCTGCCTCTCTGTAACCTTTTCACGCCTTAACGGCTGAACGGATTTAGATGAAATTTGGCACACGTAATAGACCATGACCTGGGTTAGACATTGGATACATTTTATCCCGGTCTTTCGTTTCCTGCCTCACCGCGGGCGAAGCCGCATGTAAAAGCTGGTTGAGTCTATACAAGGTGTATTTTAAATGGTGTTGGGCCTGAAAAGAGGCCATTGTATTCATCATTACAAACAACTTTTACTATGAGACCAAACCCGAAATCACGAAAAAAAATCAGCTGTTCCCTACATTTATGTTCGCATAACTCGTCAAAATGTAGGAAACAGCTGATATTTTTTCGCGATTTCAGGGTTGGTCTCATAGTAAAAGTTGTTCATAATTATGAGTACAGTGGTGGCCTCTTTTCAGGTCCAACACCATTTAAACTACAACTTGTATAGTTGCATTTTATGGGAGAATTTATCTCTTTTTTTTGGGGATTATGTTATATCTTCCAAACATGCTGAACATGTCTTCTATACTAAATTTTGAGAGGCATAAACATGTAAAGTATCGGATCGTTGTGTGCTACAATATTATGTAAATGATAGATGTAAACATACCTACTTACATTCTGTCTGTGCGTTAGACAGGAAACTGTATTATAGTCTTTCTTCTGACATTATACTGTTAAATACATAATTAGGTATGCCTATGTTTATCCCTATACTTATTATAAATCTATGCAAAAGCGTAAGTTCATTAGTATTTTATGAAATGTTGACAAATGAAAGCTCTGCCGCGCACAAAAGTATTCGTAAACAATACTTAAATAGTAAAAAAAAGGACAGCTCCCGACCTTTTTACTTAGGGTAGCCTGTCTTAAATTAGCATTTAAAATAAGGGGTAGCCTAACTATGTTATACTGACACACACAGACCTCTTACCTCTTATTTCTTCAACATAGAGCATAAATTCGCGTGAGTTTCATTTTCGAAACTTCGTTTTTTATTTAGTTTCAATTTTACATTTCCTGTTACTTGCGTCTACTCTTATGACTATTTTCATAAGGTTCAATTTCGTTTGATTTTTCTAATTTTGCCAGTAAATACAGTAAGTTTTAGGCCCCCTAGCACATGCCAGTTGTTTTCAAGTGACCGGGGACCCATAAAAGATTTATGTAGGTCAGCAGAAAGAATTGATTGTGACAAGATAATATGAATAAAGTATTTGACTCCATTTTTGTGACAGATCTTTTTAAAGGATACAATGTGTGTCGGCCATTGTCGTATGAAATGATGTCAAGTAAGTATTTTGGTTATGGGAACCTAAACTTATAAACAGATGGGTTGGACGTTGAAACGAATGCATGTTTTTGTGCGTAGAGCTTAAAAATCGCATTATAACATTCCGTATATTTTCTATTTTATAACTTACCTATACTTATCGTTAATAGTTTAAACACACTCGTCCTACGTTCCCCGATATCAATCCTGAGAAGTACACACGACGACATATCAAGCTGTCAATTTCGAATTTCAGTTGACCTCGCATTGTATTGTATAGGCTTTTCGTACAATGAGAAGTCAGCTTATACTGGAAATATTGACATGTCGTCGTGAGAACATAATTATGTAAGCCTAGATGCTAATTTAATCAATGTAGATATATACTATTTGCTTCATTAAAGATCATAAAGTAATGACACCATTTACGATCTGGTAAGATGTATCAACATTAGTTATATTTTATTATCATTGACATTATTAATTAATCGTTTTCATGTTACATTGTTGACTTCAAACGTTAATCTGTCAAATTGTCATTCGATTGAAGTATTGAAAATCGATTCGAATAGAAATGACATAAATAGAACAACTCTATGTAACAGATATACTTATGCACTTTTGGCACCGGTCTCTTCCTTATGACTGGGGAGCATGCACAAATTATGCATCAACACAGACGAAAATAGACTTAGCAGAAGCTAAAATAGAGTTGCAATTCGCATGCTAAGTTTACTGTGACATTTAGTAATTTCACGTGGACATTTCTGACTAGAAATGCGGCCCAACATATCGGTCAGACAAAATCTGTATTTAGAAGCTCAGTCACTCCGATTTCCCTGTAAACGTTAGTCGTGAATATATCCGTATTGTGAAAATGAATAAAAAGGGTAAAAATAAAAAAGGGAAAGTACCGAACCCTGTACCTGTACAGAAAGAGAAAAGTGATGATACAGATTTGGGGAAAAGTGGTGATAAAACCGAAGATGTGGGGGTCGCTGTCGGTGATAAAAAGGATGTAGTGGGGCTAATTACTGACATTATTCCGAATTTAGAAGAAAAAGTGGAAAGTCTCATAGAAAAACGTGTGCCTGAAATTGTGAGTGAAGTTATAACACCCGCTGTGGATGTAAAGGATGAAGAAACTCCCAAGAAACCGAAACGAAACAGAGGAAAGAAGAAAAAAGGTAAAGACGATGATTTTGATGATGATCTTGATGAAAAACCCAAGGAAACTGATATTCAAACTCCTGTTGAAACTAAAGTTGATATTCCAGAAGCTGAGACAAAGATAGAGGATTTGCCTCTAATAACTCCTACAGCTCGTAAAAAGAAGAACAAAAAGAAGAATGCAGATCAAAAGGCTGAAGAATTAACTTCGATTGATCAGGATCTTCCAAGTATTCCGATAGAAGCAGAAATAAAACAACCTGAGATTAAAGAGTCTGTACCAGATATCAAACAAGAGTTTTTAAAAACAGACAACGCGGATCAAGAAGTAAAACCTTCCAAGAAGAAGAATAAGAAAAAGAAACGGACTGATTCAGAGAAATCTGACAAAGAAGAATTTTCTTGTACTTCTGCTTTCCAAAAGCTACTTGATGACAAGGATGAACCTGAAGAAAAAATGGAAGAGAAAATTGACGTCTCCATTATCCCATTTGAAAGTGTAAAGACTGATGTTGAAAATGTGGAAATTAAATTAGAAAAGACTGAACAAACTCTTCCAATACAGCCAGTAGTAGAAAAGGCAGGAACTCCAATAAAAGAGATAGAAGAAATGAAAGAAACACCAGCACCTGAAAGTAAAGGTAAAAAGAAAAATAAGAAAGACAAAAAGCAAACTCCAAAACTTGAAGAAATTCCTAAATTAGATGAAACGAAGTCTGACCTTGCTACCTCCTTGATAGACTTCGGCATACCTGCGGAAAGCATTATCGCAGAACCAATGAAAGATGTACCATTAAGCTGTACAGACGACAATACAAAAGAGATTCCCATTAAAGAATCACCTGAACCTTTGATTGAAGACTTGAGTCCAAAACCTAAAGCTAAAATCGCAAAACCCGTAGAAAAGAAACGCAAAGGAAAGCATGAAACTGAGAGCTTACCACAAGATACGTTCCTTCCAGAATTTGCGAAAGTTGAAGATTCTTTTAAGGTAAAACTGGAAATCATTGAAACTGAACCCGTGGTCTTGGAAAAGACAAGTGATGTTGAACTTCAGACTAAACAGCTAGAAATTACTAGTGATATTACTTTTATGGCACCTGATGAAGACGAAAAACTGATAGCCCAAGAGTTTGAGCTGCTTGCAGAAAAAGCTATGGGTAAGAAACGGAAAAAGGGATCAAAAATGCCTAAAGCGCTTGACATAGGCATTCAAGAACCAAAAATGGAATCTGATGTCAAACAAACTGACAACAAAGAGACTGCCAAAGAACAATTGGCAGTCATAACGGAAATATTGACTCCACAGACTGATCAACAAGAATTCATAATTAAGAGTGAAAAATTAGACATGCCAAGTACAGTTGACACTGTACAAGAATTTAAAGAAGAAGCTCTTAAATCAGAGCCACCTGAGTTCCATGGAAAAGTGCTATTAACGCCCGATGATATCGGAGGAGAAATAGAATTTACTAAAACTAAAGAAACCACACAACAAACTGAAGATAAACAAAAGACTGACACTAAACCTGGTAAGAAACGTAAGAAGTCCCCTAAACCCCCAAGAAAGAACGAAGAAATGACAAAACCAGAGGAACGAGCAATAACACCAAAACCAGAAGCAGCAGTTAAGGAAATATCTAAATTGGAGGACATTACGCAACAAAGTTTAGCTGAAAAAGTAGACGCTTCTAATATAACAAGAATGTATGATATCGAAATAAGTAGTATTAGAGCGTCAGAATCTGAAGGTTCTGCATCTGATCTCGTACCCGATATCACATATCCACGTGCCTCAAGTCAACAATTACGCGATGATAATAATAATACTGTTATCAGAGAGATATTTCCTCTAGCAGAGCCTATATTAAGTATACCTTTAATACAAGAAAGAGCACAAACTCCTAAGAAAATGGAAGAAAAAATATCTCCTCCCAAAGAAGAGAAAACAGATATAAAATCAAAAATGATGGAAGTGAACCAAGATATGGAGGAATTAAGACTGTCAATTGAAAGGTCTTTAGCAGAACTAACTTCTATGGAAAAGAGCGAAGAAGCTATAGAAAAAGAGTTTGAAGCAACCAGAAATAAAGCTAAAAATGTAGCAAGTATTTTATTTGATACCGGTGAAAGTGCTTCAGTACAAATGCCGAGTGCCCAAGAAAAAATCAGAGATAAGAGTCCTTTAGTGGAAGCCGCTGTTGGTATACCTGTAGAAGAAATCAAAGTGCCGACTGTCATTGAAGATAGTAACAAACATAAACCTGAAGATAAACCTAAATCCGAAGATAAAAAATCAAAAAAAGATAAACACAAAAAGACTCCTACAGAAGAAAAAAAGATTGAACTGCCTTTTGTTGAAAGTAATGTTTCAGAACCTTCATTTTTAATTGACAGCAAAACTATTGAACCACCTCCTAAAGCAGAAGATCGGCCAATTACACCTGTACAGATATTGCCAAGTTTCGAAAAGCCTGAACCACAAAAAGTTATTGAAAGTTTCATACCCCCAATAGCATTACCACCAGTAGAAGAAAAGAAAACTGAAATAACCGACTGTGAAAAGAAAGGCATAGAAAAACCCAAAGAACAAACTACAGAGACACCTATAGATGAACCACCAGTATGTCCTGCAAGAAAAGATAATAAAGGCAAAAATAAGAAGAAGAAAGGCAAGCAAGATACTCAAATGACCTCCACACCACAAAGCACGACAACTGCTGCCCAATCACAGCCCACACAAGAAACAAAGAAAGAAGAAAAAACAGAATCTAAAACAGAAAGTAAATCTGAATCAAAAGGTAAAAGTCAAAGTACAGAAAAGGGTAAACAACAGGCAAGTGATGTTGATTCTGAAACACAAAATGAAGCAATTGATTATGAACCTATAGAAAATTTTGAAGATGCACTCACCTCCAGCAATGATGATGTCAACAAGACTTTCGAAATGATAGTAAAAGAAGTAAAAGAAACACAAGAGCAAAACAATCCCAAGATAAACATTATAGCACCGGATGAAGAAAAAACACCCGTTTCGCCGCCAAAAAACTTGCTAGGCCATCCCGATATTCCTGTACGATCGAATAGAAGGGACTTTAAAAAAGAAAAAGATAAAATTCCAAACGAAATCACAGCTCGGGTCAAAATAAAAGATTCCGTTGAGGTTGAAAGGAAACAGACTAAGAATACGCAGACAAATAATAAAACGAAGGAGTTCTGTAAAGATTACAAAATGGATGACAACGATGATTTTGTTTACAAGTATAGTTTTAGGAAAGTGTTTCTTCAGAGTTCTTGCCACGTTTGTAAGAAGAGTTTGAGTGGTTCCCGCGTGCCGTGCAGTTACTGTAACTTGTTGTTCTACTGCAGTAATAAGCATAAGGATGAAGACTGGCCACACCATCAGGCACTGTGCTTCGCTGTATCTACCATCGTTCATCTGAAAGGTGAGTAAATCTGCTTACGTCTTAGAAACTTTATAATTTTTTCCTGACTATGCTTGGATTGGTTTTCAATTGAATCACATTCGTCTGGCTAACTTTGGGGATTATAATATATAGCTTTCTGCCATCTGATAAATCAATGTCTTTGTTAGAATTTCAGTAATTTGTCAAACATTTTTGAAAACTTACAAGCTCTGGCTAAACAAAATATACTCGTAATATTCTAATTATTAATAAATCTTTTATTAACCAAAAGGTGTTATTTCCATAAAACAAAACAAAAAAAAAATATTGTTACAAGGTAAACATAATTTTAATATTTTAACTTGTGGACTTGTGGACAATAAGTAGGTAGAACCGGTCTCGTGAAGTCCTTGAGAATTTTAAATAATTTGAAATTTCAGGGTCGATACTACGAGATTGTTTTATGAGTCTGGTCAACTGGACCCACACGAACTGAACCCGCGGGTCCAGTCATTGTTTTGAAAACAATTATAATAATAATTTTGTTAACGTAAAACAAAATCAAAAATAAAGACTTGAAAAATAAAATATAGCCGTAAAAACAATTTTTTTTTAAATTTGAAATAGGTATGCTCTTGACTCTAGTGTCAGACTAGAGGCTTTTTGAAATAAGGTGTATCGAAATGATTCAGTAACTAAAACCCAGGCAAAATGATCATCTATGAAAGAATAACTACTTCTCGAGTTATAAACGCATTAACTGACAGACAAACGAAGAAACGTTTCATTTTAAAACACGTAAGGAAAAAAGGTCGAATGTAATGTTAACAAGCGATTGTTCCACAGATCAAAAACACATATACGGCGACGCCAAGAGCCTAACAGGCCACGACTACCGGCTCATCAGAATGCAGATGATAGTGTCCTGCGAGAAGGTGCTCAAGAGAAGGTTGGTACCGTGGGAGCAGGAGGCTCTGCTGTATCCCAGGATCTGTGCCCACGCGCCGTGCAGGGAGTGCAGGCAGAGCAAACTGAGTGACTGTCAGGGATGCGGGCAGGTTAGTTTATACGAATACTAATAACTGCTTAGGTTAGTACTCTACATAAGAGTAGGTATAGGTTTTGGTTTATTTTTCGATTTAGCAACAAATGCAAAAGTTTTATATTTATCTGATATTTTTTACTTCGTGCTGTCAGATTACGTATTCAGTGGCAGTATATTTTAAAGTGTCTTGTTTAGCAATAGGTTAAAGTAAAAATACACGCTTATTAAGTTTTTAGTGACCAAAGAACATCATCAGAACCAACTAGCGTAATCAATAATGCACCAATAAAACAAGAGTAGCCCTTGACAAGTTCATTTAATAAAATACATATAATAATTTCTTAATGAACATAAGTAAGTACATTTAAGCAAAATCACTCCATATCCATTCAACAGATATCCTTCTGCACCGACAACGCCGACCACTTCCCCAAGTCTCACTCCCGCTGGTGCAAGTCGTACTCGCTCTATGAGAAGCTGGTCTGCTACCAGCAGATCAAGGGCCGTCTGGAGCCGAAGATGCCTACCAAAGTGCTGCAGCAACCGCAGCAGATACCGGAGAAGATCAATGAGGTGCTCGCGTCTATGTATGAGGAGAAGATTGGTAAGTGCGAGGTAGTTTTTCAAGTTTTTGGAATGAAGTACCAGTGTTCGACTTTGCCTAAAATGAACTATACGTAGCCTTTTTTTAAAGTTCTTTTTTCTTGTTGAGGTAACATATTGTACTTGCTAGTTATACTGGGAACAACTCATTTAAATACATGTATTTACCATCGACTCGAAAAGAAGAAGATTAAACAGTTTTATGCAAAAAAACCCAATACATTTTTTTGCTACTGAAAGTTAGTAGATTTCTTATACTTTTTTCTTTGTTATTGTCATATTAAAACTTCTACATTTAAAAAGAACGTTTACAATATTTTTGTTATTGTGTAACAACAGTTTCCACGAAACAATACTTTCGTCAAATTGCGTGTCCAAGCAAACACAGCTTTCCATGTTTTTGCGTGTCCAATATCATCTGTCAGCTTTGAGCTTAGAACAAGATAATTTGAACAAAAGACCAATTTTACATTTAGGACAAAACACTCTAACAACAGTTGTATAAAAGAGAAAGTGAAAAGGGGTTGTTTTAATAAAAAAATAAATAAGCTTGATGAAATTATTCATTGTGTATAGCTGGGGGAGAGACCCTCAATACTTTTGACCTAGATTTTAGTATAATAGTCCGTCTATCAGGAGGCGCTCGTGTAATTTGAAATATTGCAAATAACTGACCCTGTGTCGCAGAGTTTTTTGATTGAAAACCGTGTGAGTGGATTTGCAAATTGAAACACCAATTATACATGGTGGGCAAAAAATCGTGGATCAAACGAAACAGGGCGATAGTTGAGGTTATTTACAGTAAAAAAAAAAAAAATAATAAAAAAAGTATCATCACTACAACAGTGCTTTTATGACAGTGGGTACCATGATTTATCAGTATTGGCACTTTTTTCAATATCTTTTAAGGCTCAAAAAAAATATTTCTAACATTAGAACCTTACTGTAAACACTCAAATTGTCATAACTTTTAAGGAGATCAAGTTAGGGCTCTCACACAATTTTTTTTTTACTACAAATAACCCCAACTATCGCCCTGTTTCGTTTGATCCACGATTTTTTGCCCATCCTGTATAGATTGGTATACATTTCTCAGTTTATTCATCGTTGCAGTTTACCAAATTGACTTGCATTCCGTCATGGCATTTAAAAGCTTACATCATACCAATGATTCAAAGGAATGGGTAGTGGGTACAGGCATTCTAAAATTATAAGTGGGACTAATATTTCCTACATGCAAACGAAATAAATTGCAAACAGTGAGTAATGAGTAGAAACCAATAAAGTTGATTTATTACTGCATATTTGTTAGTACTTGTAATAACTCAGAAGTCATGGTTTATTTAAATATTTCTATGTTACAGCTCATATTGTTGGTACAGACTGGTTGCCAAAGAATTAGGTACCTACTCCTACTTATGTAGGACACCACGATTAAGCCCAGGTAGGCACGGGTCTAAAAAAAGGGGTAATCCCCTTAAAGAAAGAAAATTATATTGTCTCTAAATAATTGGTCAATAAAATATATATTTTACATAATAAAGAACATATAATTCTAATTATAAAAGAGTATAAAAAAATCATAAAGTTTCTCTAATTATAATAGACTAGTAGCGCCCCGCGGTTTCACCCGTATACGTTTCGAAAGACACGTGGCGCCATCTATTATCTTAATAACGGTATTGTTGTTTTCCTCGGGAATAGCACTTTTTTTTTCGGGATGAAAGGTACCCTATGTCCGTTTTTGTACACCTGACAACGTATATGCAAAATTTCAGGATGATCGGTTCAGTGGTTTAAGCGTGAAAAGGTAACAACCAAACTTACTTTAGCACTTATAATATTATAGTTAGGATTAGGATGAAAGTATTCACCCTAAATTATTAATTGAAAAAAAAAGCCATTCATTTTCAATTTACAACGCACTGTTTAGCGCCAAGAGCTGAAAATCCTGATGTGTGTTTTTTTGACGCGCGGCACCCTATTGGATTGTCAATGCTCGGGTCAATTTGATGCGCTAAGGTATACTTCTGTTGGATTCTCACTGCCCAACGACTCAACACCGAGAGTTTTAAATCCAATGCCCGATAAAATCCCGCCACGATATTTTTACGCCTGTGCGATAGAGTTGGAATTCTTTAAGAGCAAGATAATAAAAATGGGTTCTCCAAACATTTGCAACACAAACGGATTATGGAAAGTTGTGATGTGTGAACTAAAACAAAAAAAAAAACAGTGGCACTCCGGGAGTGCCGACAGAAGTGAAAACAAAACACAAACAGAATACTTTGCCATCATTCAGTGACATATCGGATATACATTAAAACCGAGTACATCTCGAGGACAGCCGAACACATCCGAATCGGTGTCGGTTATATACATTTTCGCCGCGCCGTAGAATGAGAGGGGGATACTCCTACGCCGCGCCGGCTGTCTACTCTCCATCCGTCTTACGAATTTTCGATCCGGTCACGTGTCCTGACGCGAGTTTAACATTTTTTACCCATTACAAAAAAAGTGTACAACGCCGCTAAAGAAGTTTTCACTTCAAAAAACAAGATAAACATGAGAAAAACATGCACACACACAAAAACACCCTCATGTGCATGTATGTGTGTTTATTTTTATGTAACAATAGCAATAAAAATTAAACATATGTTTTGTTGCAGATATAACCGACATACAATATGCAGCGTTGACGCAGCTAGCGACGGCACCACTGACTGCCGCCTACTGCCACCAGCTCTGCAGGAGCAAGGCTGGCTCTCTTACCAACGGCGTTAATAAGGTAACTATTATAAAGTACATATGTATGTATCTATATTAAAATATCAGCCTTAAGTAGACATTGGGTACAAAACAACGCATCTTCTCATGCTAGAGACATACCCGACCGTCCACTTGTGCGTGTGAAGATGGTTCATATTTTTGCAGAAACCTATGCCTAACTTATCACTTTAGCTTTTTTTTGTTTATTTATTTATACTTTTCGTGCAAAAGTCAACCAAGGGTGATGAAGAGATTAGATGGCAGGTGCTTTGGTTGAGAGGAACAATGATACAAAATGATGTTTCTGGCTAATAAACCTATAAATAGTAACATTCAGCTACTTAGCTATTCTTCTGACTTTATATCTTTGCTTTCTGCGACAGTCATAAAAAGAGACGCGTTGGTTTTCCGATTGACATCCAGAAACAGAATAAAAGTAGTAATAGTGTAATTAATTTTTATAAATCTATTTAAATAAAATTCAAAGTCCTGACTGACTGATATATCAAGGCACAGCCTGCCGGTGGCCCTAGAGATATGAAATTCGGAGGGTATGTTATTTGTGAAGAGTAGGTATCCACTAAGAAAGGGTTTTTCGAAATTTCACCCCTAAGAGGGATGGGAGGGAGGGTGACACTTCACGCGGACGAAGTCGCGGGCAGAAGCTAGTAAATAATATTGGTATACGAACCCGTCAACCCATTTTGAGCAAGCGCGGTGATCAATGCTCGTGCCTTCTTTGTATGAGAAGAGGGCTTTGCCCTGCAGCGGGACAATATTAGTCTGGTATTACTAACTTGCTCTAATTATAATTTTTTATTTCAGAAATCCTCATTCACCGTTCACGTGGTAGGAGCAGAGTTACAGTTCGAAGCCGATGCTCTCAACAAATGGGAGGTGTTCTTCCTGCACCTGAGACCAGACCTTCAGGAGTTGAGGGTCGTGCTCATCAACTATAACTTGAACCCGTCCAACTTGCCGCTGGAACTGCTCGGAAAGATCAAGTGAGTTGGTTTTTGGATAGCGAAGTCTATAAAGTTCAATAAATAAGTTATGGAATTGTCACACGTTATTACAGATGTGTGTAGGTATTTTTACTGATTGCAGGGTATTTTTGTGCATAGAAGTGAATGAGAAATAAAAATATTGAGCAGTAACATTCAACGTAGACCGTAATGGCTATTCAGACATACAGGCCGGCACGCAAACATTCAGCACCTGATTCTAGACCCCTAGAACCCCTCCTAGCAGTGGCGAAGGTACCATACAACTCGATTCCCACCGGCTTCCCTTCGAAAATTCAGAACATAACCACTCTATAGTCAATTCATCATTGAAATTTTCTTTTGGTATTTTTTTTTTGCTCCGGCCTACCTCTGTCATAAATTCACCCTTCGCCACTGCCTCCTAGTGTAAAAATCAACGGCCGGTTTTAAAAAAAATCTGATGTTTCATAGAAAAGTCCAATTCCTACGCGGTCAATATGTTTGGTACAGCAATTTTTTTTAAAATATGTTCATCGCAACCCGATTCAGAATCATGTATTGAATCCATGATAACAGGTTGCGCGTCGATGTCCCTGCCAACTGTACTTATATTTTTTTGCTCCTGCTAGGGGAACATTCCTCGTTCACCTCTAACTCATCATCTGCCTAGCCTTTTCCCAACTATGTTAGGGTCAGCTTCCAGTCTAACCGGATACAGCTGAATACCAGTATTTTATACGAAGCGACTGCCTATCTGACCTTCACAACCCCCTTTACTGGGTAATACGATACCACTTAGTAAGACTGGTTGTCAGAGTTTCGGGATTCTGACGACCCTTAACTACTGCCAAAGATCCACGAATGACAGCCAGGACCAATGACTTAACGGGCCTTCAGAGGCACAGAGGGGTCTTGGTATATAGAGATGGTCACCCATCGAAGGACCAACCGCGGCAAGCGTAGCTTAACCTGATCGATAGACCCGTGCGGCTGTTATAAGTTAGCCACAAGCCCCTCGTTCACCTGTAACTGCAACCACAAAATAAAACAGAGTAAGAACTATATTAATACCTATATTCACCCACGATTCCAACATAATAAATATTATTTATGTTACCAGGTTATGCGAGAACTGCCGTCAGAACAAACGTCGTGTGGTGTTCAATTTCCAAGACAAGAAGACTTACGCAGACTACAAGTCCAGTGAAGACTTTGTAGTTCCTGATATCGGTAAGAAAAGCCTTTGCCAAATAAAATCTATGTTTGTTGGACTGCTTTCCCTTAAAAAACGTGGTCTCGTAAACAGTGGCAAGATTTTGTTCTTAATACAAGGTACAGACGACAATACGACAATAAATTAAACTTTGTATATCTAATGACATTCCCAGTCTGCATACGAAAATTCAAATACATATTCAAATAAATGTATATCCAATACTTTAGTCACTATTCTAGTCAAAGATTGGCAAAACCTATGGTGGCCCATCGCTATATAGTTTGTTTGAAAAAATCCCTTTTTTAATTTCGATGTTTGGATTTATTTTGATAGTTTAACAATACTCCTATGCATTATTACGAGTATTGTCAGTGTTTCATTAATTGTCTTATTGTCGTCTCCTCATTATATAAGTACATGAAAGCTGCATACAATCATAAATTGTTTGCCACTTATCTCATGATGTCCTTGGCAATTGATTTGAAAAATTACAACCATAATCTAAAGTCATTTTGGCCTCTTAAATTATTAGTTCATTCTGTCTTATAGTCGTAGAATATCATAATGGCAGTATTACAGAGTAATATTCAAAAAAATCTAGACTGGCACTTTACTTTGTGTATTAATTTCATCACCACTGCCTTCAAATCGATGAAAGAAAACATCGTGAGGAAACCGGCATGTACTGGAACCAAAAATGCGAAGACATGTAACATCTGCCAACCCGCACTGTGCCCGCGTGGTGGATTACGGCCCGATGTTATTGATTCTACGATTTCATCATCATCTGCCTAGCCGTTTCCCAACTATGTTGGGAATTGCTTCTAGTCTAACCAGATGCAGCTGAATACCTGTATTCTACATGGAGCGACTGCCTATCTGACCTCCACATCCCAGTTACTGGCTAATACGATACCCTTTGGTAAGACTGGTAACCCTAAAATTGATAAGAATGTATTTAAGTCAATCATTAAGAATTAAATTCATTTTCTTATATTTCTAGTCTGCGCCTTTAACCCCAGCATCCAGCGCTCCTCAGTATACAACGGTAATGACCCCTGGCCTTCCACTATCGACGCCATCTTGAAACTGAAGGTTCCCTTCATCATCACAGGCTACACCATCACCGAGCTCCATAAAGACTGCGTCAGAATCAGGGAGTGCTCTGAAACCGGGTACAATTTTATCGCTGAACCCAAGTATAATAATTTCGCTAGTGTCAGACCTGATAGAAATTTTATATCTGATGATGAAATGCCTCTGTTGTTCAAGAATTATTGTTTTGCTATTATTTCTGTATGATTCTTTAGTATGTATAGTTTTATTATACTTCAGCACCATCTAGCCTGTGCCCAACTATGTTCGGGTCGGCTTCTAGTCTAACCGGATGCAGCTGAATACCAGTATTTCACATGGAACGATTACCTGTCTGAGCTCCACAATCCAGTTACTGGGTAACACGATACCCTTTGGTAAAACTGGTTTTCAGACTGTCCGGCTTCTGATAACGCATAACGACTGTCTAGCTGTCTGTGTGTGTAGTTGTATCAAACTTATGTTTTTTTAAATTAATTGTTTCGACATATAGTTTGTGGTCTTTAAGTTCAGCGTGCTCTGTAATGATTTATTTTGGTTGTTGTATTACCATGTTAGTGTAAGGTCATTTGTAATTTATTTTCACTTACTCGTTTTCATGTGTTTTGTTTATTTTTGTTCTGTTTGTTTCAGTTTTGTCTTAATAAAGTATGTGAATTGAAAGGTTCTTTTCTTATTCTTACTTACTATAATTTTTCTGACCTTTAACTTCCTGAATTTTGCATTCCCATCTTTTTAGTTTCTATCTGAATTCAGCAATGTTGTCAACTTCATCTACATCATCATCGGCAGCCTTGTTCCACCTACTGGTGAGTATAAGGCCTCCCTCTTATGCCAAGCTCACCTGCACTCAAATTGCAATAAAACACGATTTGAATGATTTCGAAAAATAAATCTGCTCAACAACGTGAATAACGCAATAAATGTTGTTAAACTGTCAAAATGAAAGCCATTGCTACTGTTAGTGTGTTAAGGCGCAGATCCATCGCGGCGCACGGATAGGCTACCCACGTGTGTTAAGCTTTGCTTTGCAAGAAAATGTATGTGATTGTGTCTACCGGAAAACACGGACACGCTACGCATCAATTGACGTCATGAGTTTTGCGTGGCTTGCTCGAATATGGCGCTCACAAGCTCACGTGCATGCGGTACACACTATACACGAATATATTAACCCACGACTATGTACAACTGTACTGCAGCGGGCTGCGGTGGGCCACGCTACAGTTGTCCATAGTTGTGGGTGTGTAGTGTGTACTGCAGTGGAAACGTAGACCTACATTGTCAAAAAAATTAATCCACGCAGTTAAAGTGCGCTGCGTGCCCGTGCACAGCTTGCGCCGCGTTGGCTCTGCGCCTTTTCGCAATTATTTCACTGGTCTGTGCGAGTAGCGTGCAGCGAAACAGCCAACTTACAGACACACACACAGAAAACAGTGCACTGTCTGGACATTGTGTTCATCTCGTATGAGCGTCTATTTTAGTCCATAGTTCCACGATCCAATGTCACTTAAGGCATCTGCATCAAGCGCCAGAAATACCTCACGACAGATTGTCAGTCCAATGTTTTGGGATATTCCGGAAGAAAATGTCTGGGAAAGAATTATCAATGTTATAAGCCAAGAATGGGGAACACTCTTTTCGCGGGTGTTATAAACCAGATATTGGCAGGACTGCAAATATTGGTGAAATTCTTTATTATAATGAAGGGTTGTTTGCCAAGAGAGACTACGAAATAGAAAATAGAAAGAAGAATAGAAATGGGCTTCGATGATAAAATGATAAATGATTTTATTTCCGTGAGTAGGTTTGTACAAATCACTATTACACGTCATTCATATTTTTAAAACTATGTAGATGAGGTCGGCGTTTCCTATCTGACTACTATGAGAAGATAGGCCGAAACAAACTCGGAGGTCACAGTTTCTTTAAAGTCCAGACATAATCTTGGTCAGATCATGTGAAAACCATATAGATTGGTGTCTGAAACGGCCTTTTGAGGAAAGAACCACACAGATTGAGTGGACCTGTCCAGTTAGTGCACGCATTTGTCAGTAATCGTGCAGCTCAACTCAGAACTTAAGGGGCTCGATGATTCGACGGACTATATCAAAGAATATAGATAAGCTTGATATGTGTGTAAATCATCTGAAACAAGTACATGATGGCAATAAAATAATACCAGCCTGAGGTACTTACCTGTTCCCATACATAGCAACCGCCCCATGGACAGGGATGCAACTTGCATGATAACCATGCTTGCTTACCTCGTTTCAGTCATTCAAAGTCAAACTCAAACAACAGTCACAGTTTTTTTTCCTTCATCGCAGGTAGATTATATTGTCTTTGATGTAATAATACTTGAATATAAAAAAAATAATTAAGTAGATGAAATGGAAGTAAATCACCATACGCGGCAGATGAAAGCCACAACGATATTTCACACTTATTGGATGGAAATGATAATACTCGTAAGAAAAAGATTACATTGAAAATATAATTTTTATATTCTTAATTTCTAACTGACAATTAAATTGGCAATATTCATAAAATATCTAACAAAATTATACTAAAACATATCACAGATAAAATGATTAGTCACAGATTATTCTAATACACGTTTTCAATATCCTATCCACTATCTAGCTCCCCTACTAGAGATAGAACTTTGATAAAAGTTAGAAGTAACGTCAGAATTCTATCTTTAGTAAGTATGAGTTATCAATAGATAGGTTATTGAAAACGGTCATAAGTTAGCGGCTAACGACTGATAAGTTCGGATCTCAAAGAAGTGATGCTTTTTATTATTATTTCTGTATTTTATTCTAGGACGGTAAATTATACTGAATTTCCATCTCAAAAAAATATTCTACCTACTATCTCTCTTAAATAGAAATAAAAAAATAACGTCTTCGAAAAAACACGAGGTTCAGCAATGTCAACATCAAACTGTTTCAATAGGTCATGAATGAATCATTATTCCTTATCAGAATCAGTCGACTCTTAGCTATAGCCACTAACTGCAAGCTAAATCTATATAATCTCGAATACTTGAGGTCAGAGGTAAATAAGTACGCTAAATTATTATCAGCCCAGCCTATTACCAACATTGTTGGGGTTCTAACCGAACCAGATGCAACTGAATAAGCCAAAGCTACTAATATTTTACATAAAGGAAAAAAAGAACTTGTTTTGACCAAACTGACATAATAATGACGGTAGTCATGTGAATGAGTACAAAATAGTTGTAACAAACAGTACAAGAAATATTTATTCAAGCTACACTTTTACACAATCATGTCGAAAGTGAAGGCATATGTGTATATTTAAAACACCCTCATTTCGCCAGGTATTTTCAAGTCCCATATAAAACGCCAAAACGGGGTGAGCTTTTTGTTATTAACCGGGTAAAAATATTGACTGCCAGCTACTACTGAGAAATCCCTGATAGAAAAATCCAATAACACTTTGGCTCCACCAAGAAATCTAGCCCAGGACTTCATGCTCAGCAGTCGCGGTTGTGATCACAAGACCAATTAATCAGAGTAAAAGAAATATTTAAAGTTAATACAGAATGTCAATCGTTAGCCGCTAACAATTCCCGAACAAGACACAGAGACACTTCATGATAGAATAGACATAGAACAGAGAGCACGCGAGCGGCTTACTGACGATAGCTCTGGACACAGACCCCAACACCTACAGACAGACATGGATTAACATTATGTTCAATGACCTATCTCACAACGGTTTTTCTTATGAGCGTTGATTGACAGACAAAAAAAGAGCATGTGAAAATTGTATAAATAAGAGAATGTTCAGAAAAGAGTTTGTATGTCTTCAATAGAGACGTTTATTTAAGTATTGGCACGAAACATAAAAGATAGCTCATGTCGTAGCAAAGATATTGGATAATAGATTATTGGTACTCCTGGATGTTATTTTGATGTAATTACCCATATATAGATATTTATCAACACCTAATAGAAAAAGTGAAAACTCTCTAGAAGGAAAAACCGCTGGTAAAGTTAGATCATTGAAACAATTGAAAGACGTAAAAAACGAAGCTTAAAACAATTGGTGTACAAGGATAACATTTAAATATTAAAAGCAAAGTAAAGGCAAAAATGTGAAATAATTGCAATAGAAAAATTTATGTGCAGTAAGTAAAATGTTATTGACAAAAGAAAGTAAAATAGGTGCTGACAAGATCGTAAAGCCTGATATTACTATTTTTTAAGACGATGATAATGTGTTATTTGCTATAGAGAGCAAGAAACAAGAAATAGAAGTTAAGTATTCGATGGATCTTCGATCTTGAATCGCAGCGCTAGGATTAACATAAAAGACAAGATGCTTAAAAAATAAATAGCAGAAATAATTAGTGATTATTGAAAGAAACCAGAGTGACGGATACTAGTTTCTTACATTACAGTTAAAAATATAAATTTAGTTGTGCAAATCAGATGTTACCCAGCCAACATTCATTCACTGAGCAAATTATTTGGATTAGCAAAAGTTAAACAATATTAAATAACAGAAACCTATTAGCAAAATTAAGTACAGCTTCGGATGCAAATTAGGTTGTAAATTATAATTAGTACGAACAACTATCTACTACAATAATATACTTTTAAAATGATGGCACTGATGAACAGGCTTAGAGTATGACTGATTGACTACTTCTGCGAGTTGTGTAATTATTTTTCTAAGTAATCGTGCTCAGAACATTACTGAAGCTATTTTTATGTAAAAGTAAACTAAACTAAATACAAAAGGCTAATGCAGATACGATGATTATGAGACTATTTCTCACTGCAGGAGTAATAGTAGACTGATTTGAACCATAGAGCCTTTGCTGGAACTAAGCATTTGTGTTAAATTAATATAAAAACTAGTAGAAAATATCACTGCTATAGTAGATAGTTGTTCTAAGAACACAAAATTAAAACAACGGTTAACAACAAACCTTAAACAACTGAAACAACAACCTGTTCTGTCAACACCGGCGCCAATGTTGTACTGCTATCAATTTTGGCACCAACTCTAGTATCATTATCAACTGCATTTGTTTCATATGTAGCACTTTCACTCCCAATCGAAGTACTATTATCAACTGCACTTTGTTCGACTGTAGCACTATTAATACTAACGATAGTGTCATCATCAATTGTACTTGGTTCAACTGTACTATATGTATCAACTGTGTCTGTGGTACTATTAACTGTTGTTGGGTTAATTGTACTAGACTCTTCAGTGCTTACGTCGATAAAATCGACTTCTATTGAATTAGATTCTGTATTATTTTTATCTAACTCACCATCTTCCCCTAAACTTAAATCATTTCTAATTGTAATTATCCCTTCTGAACTATAATTGGTTGTACTTTCCGTCGTAGTTATTTCTTTTATACTAGATTCTGTAGGTCTTGAGGTAGTTGTACTAATTTCAGAAGTACTTTCTTCAGTTGAATTTGTTTCTTCTGTACTTAAATCAACAGCGTATATTTCTTCTATGATTAATCTACTTTCATCGGCTTCGGTTGTTCCTATGTCATTTGTACTACTTTCTTCATTACTTACATCAACTGTACTACTTTTTTCTTTATTTATATTAAGTATATCATTTTCCTCTTTGCTTATATCAACTATACTGATTGTGTCAGTTTCTGTAGCCGTTGTACTAACTTCTTCAATCCTTTTTATGGTTTTACTAATTTGTTCATTACTTTTGTCAGTTGTACTAACAACAATGTATTCATTCGTTTCATAACTGTCTCCTGCGGTGACATCCCCTGTGGTATCAGTGTCATAATCATAAATGTCTTCTTCTGTGGTCGTTGGCACTGAAACATACAAAATAATTAATTAAACTATTGTCCGAAGATGTTTTTTTTTCAGTTTGCCTAGTAAGTTATTATTTCAAAGAAATTAGATTGACTGCCCATGTCCAAGATATTAGTTTCAGTTACTTTGATAGAAGTAATGTAACTGCATGTGTTTAAATGTCATAACATTCGTTTTAAGCCTTAAAATCGAAACCATGAATGAAAAATAGACCTTAAACTTTTAAATGAAGTTTAGAAACTTACCAGTTACTCCAATTCCATTAGAATTCTTCTTAAAAGGATTCTCAGTGGCTAAAACGACACGAGATTCATTAATACCACCATCTCCCTCGTTCTCATTAGTCCGTTTCAATTTACTCTTATTATCACAGCCTTTAGCACAATAATTAGCTATCTTATGCAAAATCATATCAACTAGAATACTTTCCTTAATAACTTTATGTGCTAATAAAGCTTCTTTTTCTTCTTTTAATTCTTTATCAACCATTTCTTCAATCTTTTGTGTATAGTTTGCGGGAGGAATCCAAGTATATTCTGGGTCATATTTCGATGCATTGTTTATGTTAAAAACTCCATTATATGTCTCTTCAGACTCATCTCCAAGTCTCATGTTTAGTTTAGTGTATTTGGCTATGGCAGGCCCCAATATATCTGTGACGTATTTCTTCAGGTTCTGACATTTTTCGAGTGTATTGACATCGTTGGAACTTCCCCAGATTATAAAGCCTGAGGTGTTTGATTTGTAGAATGTGCTTAATGCTACGTCCAAGTCACTCTGAAATAGAAAATATAAATATGTTATCATTAAAGGTGTCTCTACGATTTATAGTTATCTTCTGGACTATCATTTGCGATGAAGAATAAAAGTTATTACAATAAACTATTTGATGACACTATGTATATGGTTGAGGGCTCTAACAAAATCTTTGTTGCTGTAACAACAAAAAGCAAATTTTCTGGTTTAGTCTTAGGTCTGCTTTTGGAAGGGGTGACTAGAATCAATTCTATTTTATTGTAATTTAGGACGTTCAAAATTGCCTTTTATGTGCCTATTTGAAATAAATGATTAACTTTTTGACTTTGATACTTTGCATACTATCGTTAACATTCTCTTACCATAGAACTGTCTTCATAAATTGTCAAATAAAGGACTGCTAGACATATTAATTTCTCCATATTCTCATATGCAAGGAACTCAAAAAACCCTTAAGTTTAACCTTATTATTATCATCATTTCAGCCGAAAAGCTTTGACGCTTTGAGAGAGGCCTATGTCCAAAGCCTTCATGGAAACCAGTTATGAAACCCCGGTTTCCTTGACGGCCAAAGCGATCTCAATGACCAATTCTACGCTGCAACCATCCACCTTAGCAGGTTCACTGTCCACAAAGTAGACACAATAGTTAAACAATCAACATGAATCATATGTGATTCATGGGACAGGGAATGGGTTAAGACTGAAATCTTAATCTTACCTCATTAAAATACCCCTTATCCCTGTACCGGTACCAGAAGTATGGCAGTATGGGCGCTCCCTGGGTGGCCACCCGAGCCGCTTCCTTCACTCGGCCGCGTATGAGGGCAGCCAGCTGGTTCGATGTGATGTCGCCCGAGCTGTACACAGACGGGTAGAGGGCCGTGCTCTCTTGCCAGAGCCAGCTTGTTCTGTAAAATGGTAAAAGACATGGTTTTATTTTAAGTTTTGATTAATTAAGAACGAATAAATTATCATTTTTTGGTGGAAAATTTTATAAGTATCTTGTAGCTTACATATAGATAGATAGAGTATTAAATACGAAGGATTTGTAGTGGTATCTTCAATGGGATATTATAAATTGCATATCAAATAAATAATCTCCTATCAATACATACTCATCATTTATATTCTTTTTTACATCAAATAACTTACTTCACTACAAATAAACTAAATGTTTAACAAAACTCAAACTGCAGATAATTCGAAATTATACGTCAATATGACATTACTTTTTTCCTCATAATGCAATACAGTTAAATTTATTTTTGTACAAAAATACTACATACATAGCATAAATACTGACTGCACAGCAAATTTTCCATATTTCATAGCAAAATAACTATCCCAGTCGCATATTAACCAGGAAGTACAACAAAACCTGTTCATCATATTTGTCTTAATTTTCAAGAAGCCATGCTCGGTAAATTTAATGATTATTATAACAAAAAAATCCTTTTACATTGCATTATTTCTAAAAGCAAAACAAATTAACTGAAAAAATAGTTAGATTAGGTTAATAATTTTAAAAAAATGTTGTTAGGTTAGGTTAGGTTAAAACCGTGACCCCTACGCACGAGCCGAGCGAGCGAAGCGAGCGGTGCCGCGGCAGCGGCCGGCGAGTGCCAGAAACGACAGGATAATTTAGAAAAAAATTACTTTTACACAAAATATGGGCGCCAGAAACGACTTGCACTAATAGAAAAAAAGAGATTATTTTTAGTAGGCTATCTGGAACCGAACTAGTTACAATAGGTTAATTATTAAGCATAGCATATCATCGGACTTGCGATCCGACTCAAGTACGTGGCGCCACCTGCAGAAGCTAAAAATGTGCCTATTGGGCAAAAAAGGAAGCGTGGACGCCCCGCGAAAGCAAGAACCGCTTTAATAATTCAATAAATTACAATTTTGTATCTAATTTTATATTTTTTTTGCTGATTTCATTATGTGGTAATTAATAAATAATAAGACGACTGTGACTAATAAAATGCTGTTTTATTTAGAAAAACTGCTGTAAATAATATAAAAATAGAAGCTATATTTAAAAGAAAAAGAGTTAACATGTATAATGTGCATTAAGATTATTAGCTGTGCATTGATGAAAAAGCTTTTGCTTTAGGAAAAATCGCTGTACGCTGCGAAAATAAATTGTAGTGTGTTTAGTGATATTTTGAGTTGAATATTTTGCTGTGCAATCAGTAATTTTGATGGGAATTCGGAATCTTATTGCATAGAAAAAGGATATTCATTGATTTGCGTTTAAATACTACCCATCTTCAATGCAACATGCGATCAACGCGTCATACTGACGTCACGCAAAATCCTGCAGCTCGCAAGCAGAGTTTACCGCGCAACTAGCATAATATACACCGGTCCAAAATAAATCATCGGGCAGTTGCGAAAAGTGCTCTGTGAGTTGCCCGCCAGACACAACACCCGTCTGTTCGGAGGATCCTCCCTTTTCTATAGAGTATTAGTGAACTTTACACGCTGTTCCTCATACCTCTTCAACGGTGACCCCGACGTGATTTATCATCATCACCACTTACAGTCTCTTTCAAATCATTACCTCTTCTCGTTTTAGTGGTATATTTTATTTTTTCTAGCTAATTTTGACCAAGTCTTTCTGACAAATTACTTTATAAGCCATCACCGGTCTTATTTGGTTATATCTGTATTCATCATTCCCTCTCTACCAGTCTCGATACCAAGGGTTGGTGGTGGTTTATTTAACTCCACGTAATGTAACCAGAATCTTTGCATTATGATAATAGACAAAAATTAAAACTCATCAATATTTAAATGTGAACAAAGGCAACTACGGATTCAGCTTTTAACAACGATAATGCTTATATTCAACTGCAGAATGCAGTAAGAATTGGTGGTTGATTTCGGATCTCCGAGATATACATAATAAAACCCTTTATGCATAAAAGTTGCTTAAAGTTAAGTAGATAGTGATTAGCAACTGTTTAACTATAATTTTTTGACGTTTAAGAGTCACTTAACTTTAATAATCGCAAACCCCTTAATGACACATAAATAATGGGCAGCATTGGGTATTATATATAGGCTATAGGCTGATGATGATGGTTGTGTATTAGGTAAGTGAACTCCTTCTCTTATAGGAGACGACAGAATTCACAATAAAGTTATCAACTAAGCTAATCTAGTTAAATTATGAAAGGTCATTGTTATTGATTAACTAATTAAGATCCGCTAATGAGACACAATTGATTTTCTATTGTATCGTGACCCATTGGCCACGCGCGTAGCTTGGCCGATTAAAAAGTCTAAAAACTCACCTATCATTCTCCTGAGGAACATTATCAGCACAAGATTCCTGCCTATTGCTGGGCGCCATGTTAAAGCAGTACGGGAACCCGTAGTACCCCCACAGGGCTCTCGGGCGCATCTTCTTAGCCAGAGACACTGTTGCCTGCATGAACTCGCGGCCTGCTTCTTCGAAACGACGTTTTGCCTGGAATGGGAGAAAGCCAGTTGTTATTGGTTTTGTTGTAATAAATATGCGCCTTCTATAATTTGTATTCGACCTTATTAATATGGTCTATGATTTATAAAAAGAAAAACTCTCTCTCTACTCTGTTGTCATTACTAGAAGAACATTATTGTATTTTGTTTAAAATAAAGATTTGCTTACTTATAATATATTTAATATTAGTGTAATTTTATAAAGAGCAGCAGCGTATGGATTTGGAAGCGGTTTGCTAATGTAATTTTTTTTTTTTTTTTTTTTTTTTTAAGTACTAAGATACTTTATTTAATATGATTACAATATAACTATATACTATACACTAGATACTAAAATAAAAGACTAACTAACCTACTATACAAATAAAAAATAAAAAACCAAAGGACACTTAGGCGTCGAAGTACTCATCCGCATCGCTGTCATCCGGAAACTTATTAAATAAGCATTATATTTTCAACTAATTCTATCAGGTTATGGGCCCAGTAAGCCCGATAAATAATATCAGTGCAAAAAGTTTACAAAATAAAAGTGAAAAACAGTTTTGTAGAAAACCTAACCTACAAAGGTAACGTGTCAGTTTTTCAGAACAAAAAAAATTTGAATTGTACTTATTTCAAAATTAACATGTCTTCAAGCAATCAACTGGCATTAATTGAGAAATTAACCGGCCGTGATAACTATGCTACATGGCGTTTTGCTGTTAAAACGTATTTACAGCATGAAGAGTTGTGGGATTGCGTGGAATGTGAAAATTCAAGTACAATTGACAAAAAGCGTGACACTAAGGCCAGAACGAAGATAATACTTCTTGTCGATCCTATAAACTATGTTCATATACAAGAATCAAGCACTGCGAAAGAAGTCTGGGAAAATTTATCTCGTGCTTTCGATGATTCCGGGCTCACACGCCGAGTTGGCCTGCTGCGAGTTTTATGCAATACTACACTAGCTGAATGTCAAAATGTAGAGGAGTATGTCAGTAAAATAATGACAACAGCACATAAATTAAGGAACATTGGCTTCAATGTAGATGATGAGTGGCTAGGCACACTTTTGCTATCCGGCCTGCCAGAAAATTACAAGCCAATGATAATAGCCATTGAGAGTTCAGGTATGAAGATTTCCTCCGACTCAGTGAAATCAAAAATATTACAAGATGTCAAACAAACTGAAAGTGATTCATCAGCTTTTGCTACAAGCCAGAAGTTTCACAGTAAAAATAAAAGATCTTCTAAGGGCCCCCGGTGCTATACTTGCAACAAATATGGTCATAAAAGTCCTGAGTGTAAATCATCAAAACCTAATAAGGATCAGAAGAATACAAGTAAGCAAAACAGTTCGTCTTATGCCGCTGTCTTTATAGCTTCTTCTGAATTCTCCGATGCCTGGTATGTTGATTCTGGTGCTTCTGTACACATGACCAAACAAAATAATTTGCTTAAAGAAGAAACAATTGCACAAATTAAAAGCATTAAAGTTGCAAATAATAAAACACTGCCTGTTCAAAGCTCCGGAAAAATAAGCTTGAGTGTTTATGACGAAAAAGGCCAAGAAAATGAAATATTATTAACAAATGTCTTATTTGTACCTGAACTAGCTACTAACCTGCTGTCAGTAAGTCAAATTATTAATAATGGTGGCCAAGTAAAATTTAATAAGACTGGCTGTGTTATTCTTAATAGAAAGAATTTCATAGTAGCAACAGCAAGCTTAATAAATAATATGTACCGGCTGAACATGCCTGGTGGCTATGCATGCATATCAGATATTATTGAAGAAGATACTTACCTGTGGCACCAGAGAATGGGACATCTGAATTTTCAGAGCATGAAGAAATTAACCGAGAATACTGCAGATTTGAACTTAAGTCAAGTTAAAGAGAATGTTAAGTGTATAACGTGTCAGGAAGGAAAACAAACACGTCTGCCTTTTAAAAGTCAAGGGTCTCGGAGCAAAGATCTACTTGAATTGATACACTCAGACGTCTGCGGACCGATGGAAACTCAGTCTTTGGGTAAAGCCAGATATTTTGTGACATTCCTAGATGATTGCTCAAAGAAAATATTTGTGTATACCATGCACAACAAGTCAGAAGTCCTAGAAAAGTTTAAAGAATTCAAGAACCAAGTTGAGAATCAGTTAAATCGTCGTATTAAAATTCTCAGATCTGACAATGGACTTGAATACGTTAATGAAAAATTTTCAAATTTTCTTAAAGATGCCGGAATAATACATCAAACAACCACACCTTACACACCAGAACAGAATGGTACAGCTGAACGCATGAACAGAACCTTAATAGAACGAGCGAGATGTATGATGTTAAATGCCAACTTATCTAAAACCTATTGGGCTGAAGCAATTCATACAGCTGCTTACATCGTCAACCGCTCTCCGACAAAGTCTCTGTCTTATAAAACCCCAGAAGAAATGTGGACTGGTCAGAAACCTAATATCAGCCACATGCGTACATTTGGTTGTGAGGCAATGGTTCATTTACCAAAAGAAAAGAGAAAGAAGTTAGATTCAAAATCACATAAATTAATTTTTATTGGCTACTGTGAATATTCTAAAGGGTATCGATTCATATTACCTACTTCTAGAAAAGCAATAAAAAGTAGAGATGCAATATTCTTAGAGTCTACAGTTAAAAGAGATTATGTACCGATTGAATTAACTACAAATGAAAACAGTATTAAAATGAAAAATATACAAGAAATTTCAAGCGATGACTCATTTGACACTGTGACTGATAGTAGATCACACTCAGACAGCGAGTACATCCCCGATGAAAGTATAGAATCTTCACCTGAAAGAAACATAACAATAAGAACAAGAAGACAATATTTAAATGCTCAGAAACAAGAAGAAAGTTCTTACTTGTGTTGTGAAGACCAATTATCCGAAAATGAAGTTCCTGATAACTATGAAAAGGCATTAAAGTCTATTGATGCCACAAAATGGATAAAATCGATAAAAGAAGAGTTTGATTCTCATGATAAAAATAATACTTGGACATTAGTTGATAAAACCCCCAATATGCGATTAATTGGATGTAAATGGGTGTTTCGCATCAAAGATGAACCTACAGGTCCACGTTATAAGTCCCGGCTTTGTGCGAAAGGATACTCACAAACCAAAGGTACTGATTACCATGAAACATTTGCTCCAACAGTCAGGTATGATTCCATACGTCTATTACTCTCAGAAGCTGCCCAACACAATCTTCAGATAATTCAGTTAGACATTAAAACAGCTTTTCTATATGGTGAGCTTGAAGAAGACATATACATGACTATACCTGAGGGCTTAACCTGTGATGGTAACAAGGTATGTAAACTCAACAAATCACTCTATGGTTTAAAACAGGCTCCCAGATGCTGGAACTCAAAATTTGATGCTGTTTTAAAGAAGTTTGGGCTAGTCAATAGTAAAGCTGACCAGTGTGTGTATGTTGGTACTATTAATGGAGCCAAATGTTACTTGTGTTTGTATGTTGATGATGGACTAATATTTGCAAAAGATACATCAACTTTAAAGGAGTTAATTAATGACTTACAGACAATATTCGAAGTAAAAACTTGTTCACCTAGAAATTTTGTTGGCATGGAGATACAGAAATGTGACAAGTACATTTTTATACATCAGTCAAACTATATCGGGAAGTTATTAAATAAGTTTAATATGTATAACTGCTTACCCAACAGTATTCCAGTTGATCCACATATAAAGTTGGAAAAAGGATCTGGAGAAACAGAAAAGAATATTCCATATCGGGAGGCAGTTGGATCATTGATGCACCTAGCAACAGTAAGCCGACCTGATATTTCATTCGCCGTAAGCCTGGTGAGTCGATTTTTAAACTCTTACAATGAAACACATTGGAATGCTGTGAAGAAGATTTTCAAGTATTTAAAAGAGACTAAAGATTACGGTCTGTGCTACACACCAATGTCAGAGCCTAATATGGTAGTTGGCTACAGTGATGCAGATTACGCTAACGACCTTAGCACGAGACGTTCAGTCACAGGATATGTTTTTACTAAAAATGGAGCAGCAGTGACTTGGGCTTGTCAAAGACAACAAACAGTGGCCCTGTCAACCACCGAAGCAGAATTCATGGCAGCCTGTGCTACCACCAAAGAAGCTATGTGGGTTAAACAATTGTTATGTGACATCGGTGAATTTAAACAAAAATCTGTGTGCTTGAACTTAGATAATCAAAGTGCTATAAGTGTAATTAAAAATATAAACTTTCACAAACGGTGCAAACATATAGACATTAAATTTCATTTTATTAAAGAAAAATATTATGCTAAGATTATTGAGTTAAACTATGTGTGTAGTGAGGAGCAATATGCTGACATTTTTACCAAACCTTTGTGTAAAATAAAATTTAGTTATCTTAGAGATAAAATTGGAATGAAATCTTGTCAAGTAGTCAAGAATACTTAAATACTAAACTTATTGTTTCTATAGTTTCACTTTATGTCTAAAATGTAAAATTAATAACAGGAAGGCATTAATTTAGGGGAAGTGTTGTAATAAATATGCGCCTTCTATAATTTGTATTCGACCTTATTAATATGGTCTATGATTTATAAAAAGAAAAACTCTCTCTCTACTCTGTTGTCATTACTAGAAGAACATTATTGTATTTTGTTTAAAATAAAGATTTGCTTACTTATTAAATAAGCATTATATTTTCAACTAATTCTATCAGGTTTGTCCTGAAGATTTTCTGAACTTCCATCCAGTTTATTAAATGTATTTTTTTTGGGTGCGTTAGGCATTTTTTGAGATGGGAAAAACTATTGAACTCGCGCCACTGTTACCGTAATCGACACCACTTCGAATGTGTTCGGCAGTCCTCGGGATGTACTCGGTTTTAAGTATATCCGATATGTCAGTGAATGATGGCAAAGTATTCTGTTTGTGTTTTGTTTTCACATCCGTCGGCACTCCCGGAGTGCCACTGTTTTTTTATTGAATCTACTTAATTGAATCAAAACTTAATAAAAATTAAAAATAATTCGTTCACTGACAGACGACGCACAGCCTAAACCACTCGGCCTAGAAGCATGAAATTTTGTACAACAGTCCCTATGTAGCGATGGTGAGCACTAACTGCACTATGGAAGAATTTTTGAAAGACCATCATTCATTTCATCCCCAATAATTAAAGTGCCGGCCAGAAAAATAAAAGATGACAATAAATTACATTTTAGTTCAATCATGTTATTATTAGATATCTAATACGATATATTGGCATACAAATATTTTGAGCTGAAAATATTAGGAGATGAAAGTTTCAATTGGAAGTTCAACATTTTTGCCGATGGGAAATCCTATCCTGATGTTTCTTATTAATCACTATTGGTTTTAAAACTTTTAACTAGTCTCGGATCCCATCTTCGACAATATCAAAAACAAAGTCTGTGGAATCGTTCTGCGGTAAATATTAATTTCCTAAGATTTTTAAAGGATCAGTTAGGTATTTCTTAACGTCGTTTTTTTATATCAGTACTAGTCTTGAATTTCTATGGTTAACGGTTTCATGGATTTTATGCAGAATGTATCAGGAAGTTGTGGTCAAATTTAAGGGTGTCGTACAGACCATCAAACTGAAAACTTTCTCTGGACTTACATCGTGGTCGAGAAAAAAATATTAACTTTCCCATACAAAACTTTAAACTCGACCCAAATGTATGGGACGGCTGATTATTTTTTTTCGATTACGCCACTTCAATTTGACCACATCTTTCCTATACATCCTGTACCTATAGCCATGTAGAGGGTATGATTTGGTTTTGCATCTTAGATTTTTACATATCCCCTTCGTAAGATACTTCCACTAATTAAAATAAAAGCTACTATTTCCTATATCTAAATAAAGATTTATTATCTAGACATATACGACCATGATCTAGACTCAGAACAAATATAGTGCATATTTATCTAAATGTAGGAACCGACTCTCAATGCGGAAGCAGACACTATGGCACACTAAGGTCACTGTTTCGATTTAGGTGGGGAATTACACGCCTAGCTAAAGCTTATACTTAGACTGGATAAGTGTTACTTAAAATTATCTGGCAGATAATGCCTTACTAGACACTGTGAAACACAGCACCGTACGTGGCGGTTTATTTATCTATCAGATTTCATAAAATGATATTTGATTTTTGAATGGATAAGACAGAGATTAAAACAGAAGACGAACTAGCAGGGGATCGAGGAGGGGGGGAGGTGGAGAGGGGTCCAGGGGATCAGACCGGAATAACTCGTGTAAACATTGTGAAGCTGTCCGATATGATCTGTTTTATCATCTCCGAATAAACTATAATAGTCCTTCAGACCGTATTTCGGCCACGGCGACCAATCTTAACGGGTCCTTCGGTGCACAAGTGACAGCACACAGACAGAGGTAAATTCTCTCTTCCCTCACCCTCATAGTCCGATGGGGCGGCACACAATCCGAAACGACTGGATCACGATCAGGCGCAGGACCATCTCCGAATAAGCCACGGTTAACTCAAACAAGTTTTGTTCCAATTTTGACTTATTTGGTTACAGTATCTGGTCACTGTGAAACAGGCCATCTCACTGCCTCCAGATAAGTGCTGGGTAACTTATAAATTCCATTAAAAACCCCTCTCATCCCGTCCTCATAAATTAGTAATTACCAATCAATCTATCTATCAACTCAGCCTATCAAAATTCCCAGGTGTACAACATATAGACATGTTTCCCAGTAACAGTTACTGCGGCATGCAGATGTTATTATTAGAGCAACACTTTGAGATCTCAATGATCGTTAGTGAGATGATGCAACAGGAATGAGTTGTGGAGTGAGTATGTCGGTACACGAACTTGTTTAACGATTGACTCGAAAGAGGGGTGGAGGACTTAAAAATCTTGCTATTATGGCCTTAATGATCTGGCTTTTGAGTTGTTTCCATTAAGTGTTTTTGGCCTGATTTTTTAGAGTATAAAAAAATAACAAGCTAGTTCAAATAGGTTTTCCACACAAATATACTCGTTCCATATGAGCGTATGACCTATTAATTATTTAACCAGTGTTTCTCATTTTCAGCGATTAATATGTGTTCTGTTATTAGAAAATAAACAATTTAAAGAAGAGAACTATTGAACAACAATTCCTTAAAATCTGAATTTTCTTAAGAAATTCAGCAAAATTTATCTAAATAAAATAAACCAAGGATAAGAGGAGACACTTAAAGTGCTAATCACTCTATAATTATGAAAAAAAATAGTAGATTGATAGATTGACAGCCGTGTACCGCAGCCCTTAGCGCCCTAAATAACTAAAGCATTCGTTTGACGAATGCACGCCGACATCTGATTGATAAATTACAATCTTATAATGTATATACATAAATAGATATGTATGAAGCAATCTGTGGTATGTAGTCTGAGAGCCTGCGATAAAAGTGGCATAGGATCTGTATATGCTCATACTGAGAATTTAAGACTCGAAAGCCGATTTCGAGTAGGATAATGGTCAATCTTGGAGGCATTTGTCTAACACAACTATAAAGGCAATGCGTTATTTACTTTGTAGAGAAAACATATGAAGCAATGGATTAGCAATTTCTTTCAAAACCTGTAGAAATATAGAAAATACGTTTATTTGCAGTAAAAATGATGCAAAGAATGAACATAACCCCAAAAAAGAACTAGTTAAGGGGAATAAGTCACATCACTCAGCATAATGCTGCGACCCTATACGAAATCTGTCTCCCACCAGCGCTGGTTGTCAGCGACAGCCGGCGTTGACGTGATGACGTCAACCAGTGCAGCACACAATGAGATATAAATAAACAATAATATAAATATACTTAGTTCTAAATGTTTATATAAATATAATATTTAAATGTTTATATAAATATAATATTTAAAATGGCAGAGGGGCCCGTGGCTAAATAATAACAACCGCACAGGTCGACCACATCATTAGTTCAGTATATTTTTATAGCACGCAACTGACACCGCGTCCGGTAAGTAACTGCATGACGTTTATAGAAGACTGCATCCGTAGGAAGTTTTATTTCAGTCCAAAAACCACTAACAGCTCGTAAAATATAGGAATCCTACAACAGTGTCTCTACAAACACAGCATAAGTATAATCAGACTATAATATTCCCAATGCTGGGACACAGGTCACACGGGCCTTCTCTCTGTGAGAGGAAGTGGGCCATACACCATGCGGGCCCAGTGCGGGTTAGCTGATGTCACACAGTCTCCGAATGTTTGGTTCTAGGACATGTCGGTTTCCTCACAATGTTTTCCTTCACCGTTTTTGAGAGCAGTGATGATGAAATAATTTATACAAAGTAAAGTGATTGCTTGGGTTCGAAACTTCGAACTCACGACCTACAACTCGTAAGTCGCGGCCGTTTACCACTGGGCCACTACTGCTCTCTAACAAACTTCTGCGGAGTTTGTTGCGCCAGTTCTTCTTCCCAGCGAAAGCACTAGGAAGTGGTGAAGGGCGTTTTGGAGGACAGTTTTATGTAATTTTGACGTTTGAAAAGTGCTGATTTTCAGCCTAATTTAAAAAAAAATACTTTTGAGATTGATTTTGAACCTAATAAAATGTATTGACATACAAACGCCTGCATTAATTCAATACCTCTCACGCATGATGTAAAGTCCCTTAGCGAACAAGACAAACCAATTACCAGCCACCACACAAACAGTCAAGAACAAAGCACCACAATCAACCACAACACGAGAGGCCCTTTAATTAGCGTGTCCTAATTAGAGCCGCAGATAATACGATTGAGCAATCAACGGGATGAGTACCATTGTTTGTATGAAATGAGAGCAGTGGATGGAATTGTATGGGTGATGGTAACAACATTAATTTGGGGAAGTGTTTGTTTTGATTACAATAACATTACAATGGGTAGAAGTATTCTTTCATAACCATGTTATAGATAAAAACCGGCCAAGTGCGTGTGACACGCACAGTTAAGGGTTCCGTAGTTGGGATAAATGTCAATAAACCTATGCATGCACATTATTATTGTCAGTTTTGTTTTTATCGACCGTAAAAACAAGTTTGCATTGAAGATTTTATTTCACAACTTTATAGGTGTGATTAGTATGTATAACCATGCCAAATGACTAAATAGCTATAATTAACTCAGAGGAATTAAACCGTGGACAGACAGATGGACTTGGCGAAACTATAAGGGTTCGTTGTTTTACTATATACGGAACCACGGATTATCTATGTACGGAACCTTAAAAGTACTACAGTGAAAGATGTGCATTTAGCCTAAAAATAAAAAAAAATGAATGGTCTAGTGATCGATGGCAGTAAGTATACCTCTCTAATGCCATACATACGTTATATGAAAAAGCTTTTGAGTTGAATGTATTTTAGGCAACGCACCTAAACAAAAATAGGTGATGTTTTCTTTGCTTGGAATCATGAGTTTACGGGTACTTGAATCTCTTCAGAGAAACTGGCACTAGGTCGAGTGGTTCGGTATCCAGGTAATTATAATACCTATGAGAAGATTAGTAGCTCCCATGTACACCTAACTATTATGTTCAAAGGTGTAGATAGCAGCCCTGAGTCTACATTTGGGGCCGGTTGATGGCAGTAGGCTCGCCCCCTATTACATGTGGGTGTGATATAGGTGCTGCTTAGCCTAACCCTAGGAATGCAGCGTGATGTTGTGTTTCAGGTTATGTAAAAAACGAAAAATAAGGTACCTCTTCTTCAATCCACTGCTTCTTCCACCACCAGTGCCTCTTCCTCTCTATCTCATAAGACACATCCTTGTAGGGCGTCAGGATACCGAAGTTCTGTCTCAACACCGGCTTCCAAGACTCGAAGTCTATAATGCCGACACCTGAAACATTTATAAAAAGATCTTTACTATGGATTCTAAAGCACAATGGAAGTATATGTCATCTATATAGGAGTTCCTATCAATTTTCCCCCATTTCGTGATAGAATGTAGCAATGCTGCAAATAGTTGATTATCTGAACTGGCAGAAAGGGCCTGCGGGCGGTGATACTGGGGCTGCACTTTGTATATTATATTATTATGGTGATTACCACGCCATCAAAGGCCTTTTCATGGTCTATACCTTCCATTCTGTCAATTCTTTGATTCAATCTAGATCAAATATTTTATTATGTTAATCTATTTTGTCCTACTGCTCGGCAAAGGTCTCCTCTATACTTCTCTAATTTTCCTTATCTTGTGCTTTCCCCGGCCAATCGGTCAGGAACATGTCCAATCGTCACGTCCAATCTACCTTAACTTAAAATAAGCGGCCAGCAGTCATCAGACTCCACTCTTCCTATTGATTTCTCAATCTGAATTCTCACTAAAAACTCACAACATCGCACATTGTTAAACCAGGTGCATTATATTGTTGCACCAAATAAACATATTCGTCGAATCAACACAACGCTTAACAAAATAATCTGACCCAATGTTATGGCGATCACATTGAAAGGTTGTACAAACATTTGGTGAGAAATAATTATGAATGAACGCAAGAGAAGAGTTTTGTGCTGTTAAACACTTGAGTTGTTTTCAATTTGTCTGTAACCACAAACTAGTATAGTTTTGTTCTCTGTTTCCTCTTAGGTATTGGTACTTCAATAAAGAGAAGTTATGGTGGATTCCCCCTCACCGAGAGGAGGCCTGATTCCTACCAGTATCCTGATATGTTTTGTTGTTATTTATGGACGAATTAGTGATCCTTATACCCATTTTGAACAGAGCTATTCCATACATTTTAATATTTCATTTATGTCTGAAATAGTTGTTTTTTATTTAAAAGTTTCAGAGTTACACATAGAAAAGTTGTTAATATTAGTTGTTTACTTCCTTTGTGCTCACTTTTCCTATATAGTTCCTTTGAAGGAACTACTGAGAATTTTTGGATCAGTAGTTCCTTTGCAAAAGCTAAAGGAACTTCTGAGACTAGATAGTTCCTTTAGCAGTTCCTTTGAAGGAAACAAACATATATAATGCTGCCCGCTGCTGCCGCATGCTGGACCGTTGGATCGCTCGATGTACTATCGCCTATTAAGTATTCTGTGCTATCGCATAAGAGCAACCATTTATGAACGATATAAAGTGTACAAATGCTGCTGACAATTTCAGCCATATTGTATATAACTAGCGCTTCTGACCGCGACTTCGTCCGCGTGAAATTTCATATTCCCTCCACCTATCCCGTCGCATCGCATCGCCTGAGGGTCGTATCGTGATGTTCAGTAGCCTTTCTCAAAAATTTGGCTATCAAATGCAAATAATAATTGTGAAATCCGACTATTAGTTCCAGAGATTAGCGTGTTGAAACAAACAAACTTTATTATTCGTTTATATTCCAAAAGGCCACAACTACATCATACATCAACTAATTCCTAGATTAGGCCCAATTTATGCCCGCACATGAGTTATATAATTAAGAAATTCTAGATGATTAACTACAACTAAACTGGGGCAGGGTCACCCGCATGGCAGAGGATATAATATGAGCACAAAGGGAAATAGACTAGGGATAGTGAAGGTTTAGTTGGTATTTACTATATCAGAGGGAAGTTTGAGATACAAGTTTTATCAAATCCTAAGCCATAATAAGTGATAACATTATTATCAAACTAATTTGAATCTTTTTTTATTTTTATTTGGAATGGGTTTGCTCTTGACTCTAGTCTATGTCAGATGTGACAGATTAATGTCTACATAATCAGCTTATAATGTTCCCACTGCTTGGACACAGGCCTCCTCTCTGTGAAAGGAAGTGGGCCGTAATCCACCACGCGGGCCCAGTGCGGATTGGTAGATATCACATTCTTCGAATTTTTGGTTCTAGGACATGCTGGTTTCTTCAGGATGTTTTCCTCCACCGTTTTAAGAGCAGTGGTGATAAAATAATTTACACAAAAGTAAAGCGCCTGTCTGGGTTCGAACCTACGACCTACAACTCGCAAGTCGCGGCCGTTACCACTGGGCCACCACTGCTCGCCAATCAGTCAGTAATGTCTAATCTTGATATAAATAAGCAATCATCACGCTTGTTCAATATCAATACGTGATAAAAATAAATACGTGAGTAGAACTATAAACATTAATTATATTTAACTCGACCAGCAGGCTAATTGTGTAACACACTATCAGTAGCAATGGGTTTCATTTTGACAGTTCAACAACATACATTGCGTTGTTTACGTTGTTCAGCAGACACATTTTCCGAACATATGAAGGAATGGATTACTGTCAATATTCTTCAAAATTATTGAAATTAGGGTGCTGGCTTCTTGACGATGTTGTTATTATCATGGTCAACATCGCTAGCAATCTGACTAACTCTCAACTATGTTGGGATCAGCTTCCAGACTAACTGGATACAACTGACTAGGTGCCAGTTATTATTTTCAGTATTTTTTTACATGGTCCGATTGCCTGTCTAATCTCTACAACCACCACGATACCTGGCGCCATGATACCTCTTGGTAAGACTGGTTGTCAGACTTTCGGGCTTTTGACTTCCCGTAACGACTGTCATAGATCTACAAAAGACATCCGGGACCAACGGCATAACGTGCTTTCCAAGGTATGTTGGGGTCTCAGTTTGTAATAGATAGTCAACCATCCAAGGGCCGACCCTGGCAAGCGTCGGCTGTTATTACTTAGCCATGAACTCCTCACCAAAAAGTTCTAGTAACTTACTAAAAATACCCTTACCATCAAAATCCTTATCCGGCACACTCTGCTCCAGAACCTTCTGGAAAGTATCCAAATGCCTGATCAGGTCCCCTTCTTGTGGCACCCCGCCATTCCTATACTTAATCTCTCCACTGGTGCTGTTCGTTAGCAAGGCAGGGAATTCTCCAGGATCATAAAGTATGGAGATTTTGTCCCCTCGGAAAGTATCGCCGGTGTTCTGCAAAATGCCGTAATTTTCGTACAGGTCGTCGAACAATATATTTCTGGATTTGCACTGAATTGTGGGCACATTCCAGTATACATTGAAGTCTTTTGTTGGGAGGATGTCGTTGACTGGCATTTGGACCACGTAGTAGCTGGAACAATGAGATAAATTTATGTTAGATGACTATGTTACACCACTGGCTCGGACTTTACCTAATACTCTGCTTTCTCCTTATATCTTAGAAAGTAATTTGTATGTTCGCATTTTCGCAAAAACTTAAGACTTTTCAAAATAAGAAGCGATTTCCATAACATAAATACACGTAGTAAAAATGAAATTGTGATACCTAAATTTAGATTAACTAAAACTAGCAAGTCATTTCTTATAAACAGCATCCGCTTTTATAACAAGTTGCCAAAGCCGGTTACAGAACTTAGCGATGGAAAGTTTAAACGTGTCCTTATCAAAAAAGCATAATATAAGATTAAAGACTACGTTGAAGAAGGTAGTTTGGCAATAATTCCTTCTGCACATGTGGCTTCCATGGCACCTCATTAACGGCATACTTACTCGTAACTACGTACATTTCTATTAACTGCTTCCAAATTACGATGTGTATTTTTTACTTATTTCTTTGACATCGTCTTTTTATTACTTACTAGCTGTTACCCGCGAATTTGTCCGCGTGGAATTTTTTTTCGTGGGACTCTATTTTTTTTTCTAAAATATATGTAGCCTAAGTTACTCATTATTACATCAGCTATCTGCCACTGAAAGTCCGTCAAAATCGGTCCAGCCGTTTCAGAGATTAGCCGGAACAAACAGACAGACAGACAAAAATCGTAAATAAAAAAAAAAAAATAATTATGTACCGTGTACCCATCCATAATTATACATTTGGTAAAAAGCGATTATTTTAATATTACAAACAGACACTCCAATTTTATTTATTTGTATAGATTTGACATTAGGTATACGAGATACAGACAAATTATAATTTCAACTCTTTATTAGTGGTTGTAATGGCAATCATACCACTTGGTTTTAATAGGTTTTTATATTTTATTTATATTATAGAATTGATTCTAGTTGTCCCTCCAAAAGGTAGTTTCGTATGGAGGAGAATGGGCAAGAAACACCACCGTTACCCATTCAAAAATGTTTTACAATATTTTGTGTAGGTACGTCAAGCTCGGGAAGTCATCCCTCAGTAGCAGGAAGCTATCGACCTACCACTTCAACTTTCAATACAGTCGGCTCGGCAGTTTAGCAGTGAAAACATACAATATAGTAATATAGATAGATGATGACTCACTTTTGCGTTTTATAACATTACTAGCTTCTGCCCTTCTTCAGGAGCCCGAAAATCTGACAAACAGTCTTACCAAGCGGTATCGTATTACCCAGTAACTGGTTTATGGAGGTCAGATAGGCAGTCGCTCCATGTAAAATGCTGGTATTCAGCTGCATCCGGTTAGACTGGAAACCAACCCCAACACAATTGGGAAAAGGCTAGGATGATGATGATGACTAGCTTCTGCCCGCGACTTCGTCCACGAGAAATATCTTGTTCCCCCGACTCTCCCCGTCGCGTCGCATCGCATTACCTGCCCGCGCTATTACTTCGTTTTCACTTAGCGTGATGTTTAGTAGTCTATATATTATTTAATAGTCTTCTTCAAGAATTGGACTATAATTTTTTTTTTAATCCGACTGGTAGTTCCAGAGATTAGTGCGTTCAAACAAACAAAAAAAAAAGGAATGTCTTCAGGTTTATTATATAGCTAGGTGCACGGTTCCAATTGGTCGTTACACGTTACCTAGGCACTGATTAAGTACTTTGACAGGACTAAACTAAAATTTATCTTCTGTCCTTTTAAAGTAATTTAGCGCTTATTTTCCAGTCTGCCAAATATCCTGCCCTGATTTAATTTGCCCTCATAAAACACATTAAAAATTAAGGCTCCCGCCCACTGCGGTGTAATGTGAATTACGGGTCACTGACCTGTTACGCATTGTGTAATGTTCGCGTTCGGCTCGCACTTGATTGAACAATTTTTTACTAGAATTAATATTGTGGTCTTGACCGTGACGAGAATGGAGTTATTATGATGTCATTTTTATTGGAGCTAGTTTAAGAGCCAGTTACTATGAATTTACTTCATTGGTTTTGACATTCAAGTGACTAGTCTAGGAGCACGTGTTTTTTTTATTTATAAATGTTACCGCTGTATTTTTGTGGTATTTTATAAAAGCAAATTATGAATCACTTTTGGCTATAAAGATTGATCACAATGATCACTCATCTGTCTAGTTTAGGAGATACGCGTTTTTATAGTTACATTTTGACGCTCATTTTTTTATTAAGCCAATTAAGTATTTTTTTACTTAGAACGTATTTCTGTGTCTTTTCACTCTTTCATCCTTGGATATGTTACAGATTGACCCCAAGCATTTGCCAAAGGTTGACACATTTCTTTTGCCATGAAAATGGCTTGGTTGTTCCAATTTCAGCGATCGATTGAGTCTATAGACATTGTCTACAGAGCTAAACTTAGGCCTGAACTTTACGACGCTTGTTACGCTCCAATTCACGTACATCTAGCCAGAATTGCAAACGAAACTGCAATTTCGACATTTAGAAACGGGCACTGAAACTGTTTTGTCAGATTCCTTACCTAAGAATTTATGGTTCAGCCAAAAATTATTTTCGCAACAGAAATAGAAAATATTTTATTATAAGTACAGGTAATACAGTACGTAAGTTCAGAGGTTAACAACAAGTTAGGGCGGTATGAGTAGCTTAAAATATTACCTATAGACAATCTCTCTTCTGCTAGACAGAAAGGACACGGAGAGGTTTAGTATATCGTTAATATAGGCAATGAAAAGCATGGGACCAAGTACACTGCCCTGTGGAACTCCGAAGTCAATGAGGAGTTAATTGATCAGTCATAAAGAAACGAGCACTGATCACAACGCTTATCCAATCTTTCGCCAATGTTATATTTATTTGTGACTGAGTGAGAACACATTTACACTGACATTACGAATGGGTTTAAATGAAACAGTCAGCGACTGCACCGTTGGTCTAGTGGTCGAAATAGCTACATGTGTCCTGGATTCGATTCCAGGGTCAGGCAAAGTGTTATTAGGTTTTTCTATCTGGAATTTCTCAGTAGCAGCCCGGAGTCTGGATTTGAGCCATGGCAATAGGCTCGCCCCCTATTACACAAGGGACTTAAACATAAGTGGTGAGATGTTAGTTTAATAGGCACACCTCTACCTAACTCTTCGGGAAATTCAGGCGTGATGTTATGATTAGTAATAATTTGTATTGTCAATGTCAATTAATGTATGTTGTCTTTGGTCCCTGGCCCTGACTTCAAGCAATGGACCAAATTGTCAACATTTATCTACTTGAGTACGAGGCCTTTGACTACGTTGTATGTGTATATTTTATGTCTTTTTTATTTGTAATGTGCGTTTTGTTTGTGCAGATCAATAAAAAAAATTCTTTCGTTCTTTTTTTTTCTAATAACAGACAGATTGAGTATATCCTGGATTATGAATGACTTTCCTTTTTTTTATTTCCGCGTGGTGGATTACGCCCACTCCCTCTCAAAAGATAGGAGGTCTGCGTCCCACAATTGGGAAAATTATAGGCTGATTATGTTACACATTTTATTCCGGTGGGCACAAAGATATATCAAGCTATAAACGCAAATAAACGTTTTTTCTTGTCTTTCTATACATTTCCAGCATAAGCTGACTTCTTATTGTATGAAAAACCTATACAATACAACACGAGGTCAGCTAAAACTGGAACGACGTATGTACCTACATGAAGAAGTTTTTCTAAAATACGAGTGAAACTGCAGGCCATATCTAGTCACTAAAGACACACACACGTTTTATACAATCAAGACAATAAACACAACTATTTGTTCTGCTACTGCTAATCACAATAAAATCTTGAACAGTATTAATTAGAAGTGACGCAATGTTCCGAGGAAAACAACAATTAACACATGTATGGTGTACGATGTAACATATAACTATTAACGTGACACAAGCTAATATGAGCCAGCCGATCATCATCCTCATAGTTCCCTTGCCCTTATACTCTTTGGGATTTGGTTGGTGTCGGCGCAACGCCTGATAAAGAGCAGTGGTAGCGAGGCGCTTTACTTTGTGTAAATATTTTTATCACCACTGCTCTTAAAATGGTGAAGAAAAACATCGTGAGGAAACAAGCACGGCCTAGAACCAAAACCTCGACCAACCCGCACTGGGCCCGCGTGGTGGATTACAGCACACTCCTTCTTGAAGAGAGGAGGTCTGTGTCCCAACAGTGGGAACATTATAGGCTGATTGTACAATAAACCAAAGCATAAAAATAAAAACAAACCATAAATATGTATTTTAATGACAAAACAAATGTAAACAATCACATCACACGTGTTACTATGCAGTGGGCGGAAGTCTTTATATAAATTTATTAGAAGCGGTTTATTATTCTATTTACTGAATGAATTACATGCCATATGGAAATATAGCAACAGAAATATTATACTGATAGGTACGATATTTATGTTGCTATATCAATGACGAGTCGTTTTGTTTACCAATGCTTTGGATTACATTAGTTCTCTTGGAAACCCATACCCATACCTAACTGCTACAAAGACTATGTTTTTTACAAGTAGGTATTATAATGGTTGCGCAGTTCTATCATAGCGCATGCACAGTGACTGCTGGGCAACAGTCTCCACACGGCGGTGGGTCCTTGGGGATGGACGGCGTCGCCAAAGCCGGCTCAGGAAGAGGTGGCGAGACGGCTTAGACGCGTAACGCAAGGGTTGGATCAAGGTGGTCCTAGCACCCTAATTGTGTAACACACTATTACTCTGAATCTGAATCATTTTAAACGATATTGCTAATCCATTACATCATATGTTCGAAAAATGTGTCTGCTGAACAACGTAAACAACGCAATATATGTTGTTGAACTGTCAAAATTAAACCCATTGCTACTGTTAGTGTGTTACGTAATTAGCCCGCAGAAAAGGATGCTTGAAAGCGTAACAAACAAATAATCAAATCTTTTCTCTCTATTACATTAGTGTAGATTATGTTTATTTTGATATAACTGACAAGGAATAAAAAGATCTTAAGAAAACTTGAGGGCATCGGTCCTTCTCTGTATGAGAAGAAGCTTGTGCTTTGCTGAGTGATATAATGGCTGATATTATTTTAGGCTCTTTTTCATAATGAAGACAACAGTTATATTCAGGTTAGCATGTTTAGGTGTCATAAAGAAGTAAATGATTTTAGTTCAGTCGATTTCTCGTCACGCGAAGATGTTTCGGCTATAATTATTATTACGATTGTTCTTTGTTACTTAGTTTTATATTGGTATTGGTCTACTTTTAAATAGATTTTTTGCCCGAGTACGGTAAACCTAGAAAAGGGGGTTATGAACCTCATAGACAAATTATTTACGTGTGTTTGACAGTTAGTGAAACATGTTTTTTACCTCATTCACAGTTATTTTGACAAAAAGCAACCTTATTGTGACATAATAAAGATCACAATGATTTTGACAGACTTGTCAGCAGCAACCCAACAGCAACCTTAACAAAATGAGAATAAAGATCACTGATGATTGACTTCATGATTCTTATTTTTCCAAATTATTATGAACTAAGAGCTATACTAGGTTATAATTATGTCGTCATCATCTGCCTAGCCTTTTCCGGGGTCGGGTTCCAGTCTAACCGGATGCAGTTGAATTGGTATTAAAATACTGGTGTATTTTACATGGAGCGACTGCCTATCTAACCTCCACAACCCAGTTACTGGGTAATACGATACCCCTTGATAAGACTGGTTGTCAGACTTTCGGGCTTCTGACTACCCGTAACGACTGTCAAAGATCCACGAATGACAGCTGGGACAAACGGCTTAACGTGCTTTCCGAGCCACGGAGGGGTCTCGATTTAGTTACCATACTTTTTAAGGTAACTAAAATAACCATACCCAGTATAAAGCTGACTTCTGATTGTACAGATACCAGCACATCAAGCTACCCGAAATTGTCAAATTTTCCCAATCAACTTTGACCCTTATGTTTTAGCGATAAAGTTGAAAATCTATTAAAGAAAGTTGACAGATTGTAGTAGCTTGATGTGCTGGCGTCTGTACTACGAAAAACCTATACAATGCGAGGTCAGCTAAAACTGGAAATGTGTAGCTTGATGTGTCGCCGAGTGTACCTGTTGCGTTGCACTTGTTTAACATTTTCGTAAGTAACAAAATTATCTCATTTTGGAACCGTGTACCGAATTGATTTTCTGCTTTTAACTTGCATCGTGAATCCAGTTCAATTATCGCCTACTTGCAATTCGCTATGTAAACAATCTCTTGTAATTAGACATATTAGTATGTAGGTATGCATTTCCTACGTATACAAGGTCAGTATAATACGAATATGTCTTTTGTTGATACGGAACTGAGTTGACATCAATGAGGTGTTCCGAATTTGGTAAGTGTACATGTAATTAGAGGTAGGAACCACATTATTGGACTGTCACGTAGGTCTAGTGGTTCCGAGCGTGATTTCTGAGTGTGAGGTCCTGGATTCGATCTTTGGGTCATGCAAGGTGTTATTTGGAATTCCTATCAAATCAAATCAAATCAAAATATTTTTATTTCACATAAACCAACATGGGCACTTATGAAACGTCAGAAGCTAGGTGCACGGTTCCAATTGGTCGTTTCCTATGGAGAAGAACCGGCAAGAAACTCCATGGTTACTCTTTTAAAAATAATTGGCTTTTACAATGTTTTCGAGTTACAGTAGGTATGGGAGGACAGCGTAGGCCTGTCAACAAGTACCAGGTACTTGATAAAAATAAAAAATGGTCTACAGATCTAGTCTACAAGGCTTACAAAGTCCTCACATTTACAAAATAAGGATGTATCAAAAGGATAAACAAAATATAAAAATCTACTAAAACCAAGAGATATGATTGCCATTTCAACTAAGAAAGAGGTGAAAAATTAAAATTGTCTGTATATAATGTCAAATAATAAAAAGATTATGTCATAGAAGTATGTACAAAAATAAAAAATAAACATCGTAATTTGAGAGCAGTTAATAGACATTTACCTAGAACTTATGCCGTCAAAGAGGTGCCAGGGAAGCCACATGTGCAGAAGGAATTATTGCCAAACTACCTTGTCTTCAACGTAGTCTTTAATCTTATAATATGCTTTTTTGATAAGGACTCGTTTGATGAGGGTTTTGAACTTTCCATCGCTAAGTTCTGTAACCGACTTTGGCAACTTGTTATAAAAACGGATGCTGTTTACAAGAAATGACTTGCTAGTTTTAGTTAATCTAAATTTAGGTATCACAATTTCATTTTTACTGCGTGTATTTATATTATGGAAATCGCTTCTTATTTTGAAAAGTCCTAAGTTTTTGCGAACATACAAAATACTTTCTAAAATGTAAAGAGAAGGCAGAGTTAGTATATCAATTTCTTTAAATTTGTTTCTAAGAGACTCGCGAGGACCCATTTTATATATTGCGCGGATTGCCCTCTTTTGTAAAATGAAAATTGAATCTACGTCAGCTGCCGATCCCCACAGCAGAACACCATAAGACATAATACTGTGGAAATATGCAAAGTATACTAACCTAGCTGTGGCTATATCTGTCAACTGCCTTATTTTTCTTACTGCATATGCAGCTGAACTTAATCTACCTGAAAGAGCTCTAATGTGTGCGCCCCATTGTAATTTTGAATCTAAAGTAATTCCCAGAAATACAGTTTCCGTAATAGCATCTAGTTTTTTGCCATCAAGTTTTAAATTCAGATCCACTTGAGGTACATTTGGTAATGAGAACTTAAGACATTTAGTTTTGTTCGCATTAAGTAAAAGATTATTAGCTGCAAACCATTTCGAAAGAACAGCCAGACTATCGTTGACATGTAAGACATCCGTATCTTTTCTATCTATTTTAAAAATAAGGGAAGTGTCATCAGCGAATAAAATGATATCCGATAAGTTAGCCATCATGTAAGGAAGGTCATTAATATATACTAGAAATAAGAAAGGGCCAAGAATTGAGCCTTGAGGCACGCCCATCTTAACTAGAGACCCCGATGACGTCGCCCCGTTAACGTTTACTTTTTGCTGCCGTTTTGATAGGTAGGAAAGAACAAGATCAGCAGCTTGTCCACGAATTCCGTAATGGTATAATTTACAGAGCAGTGTATTATGGTCAACGCAGTCAAACGCTTTTGAGAGGTCACAGAAAATGCCAATTGCATCCTGGGACTTCTCCCAGGATTCCAAAATGTGACTGATGAGTTTTGCTCTCGCGTCCGTCGTCGACCTACCTTTCGTGAAACCAAACTGGCGACTATGTAAAATCCCATTTGAGTTAAAATGTGACAACATCTGGTCCAGCATGATTTTTTCATAGATTTTGCTCAATGCTGGTAGCACAGATATAGGTCTATAATTGGAGGGATCAAACTTACTACCCGATTTGAAAATTGGTACTACTTTACTATGTTTCATTAGGTCAGGAAACGTACCGCTGTCTAAACATTGATTAAATATGCCTGTTAGGGCAGGGGCAATTGTGTCAATAATATCTCCGAGAACCTTAACAGAAATCCCCCATAAGTCTTCAGTGTTTTTTATGTTAAGACTTTTAAACGCTTTTTTAATTGTGGCAACAGAAATGGGCTTGAATTCAAAGCTTGGAATATCCTTATTAAAGTTTTCTTTAAGAAGAGCTTCAGCTAACATAGGTGATGAGGGGAGAGATTTCGTAACCTCTATTGGTATGTTGGTAAAGAAATGTTCTAGTGTCTCAGCAACTTTCAACTTATCTGAAATGGTTTCATTATCAATTTTTAGGGACAACTCATTCTGATCTCGCTGTTTTGTGTTTCCAGTTTCTTTGTTAATTACTTGCCACACAGTTTTTATTTTATTATTAGACATACTAATTTTGTTACTTATTAATTTAGATTTAGCCACAGCGCAGACTCTTTTGAATATTTTAGAATAGTTTCTTACATAATTATGAAGGGCTTGATCAGAAGTTAGTGATTTCTCGTGGTACAGATTATATAAAGTATCTCTGCTTTTTCTAATGCCAGCAGTGGCCCATTCACTAAATTTTGGTTTAGTATTTATAGTAACTTTTTTTACAGGACATGCTTTATTGAATTCTTGGCATACTGTAGAAAATAATGTACCATAGTTTATGTTGGGGTCTTGTGAATCAAAACTAGCTGTTGAAAGATTGCTAAGAACATTATTATTAAACATTTTCAATTTATTTTTAGTTAAAGGTCTCAATTGAATGGATTTTTCCGTGTTTAATTTTTTACGTTTAAGTCAAATGATACAAGTTGACCAGTATGGTCAGACCTGACGCCACTAATTAAGGACGAGTCTTTTATTTTACAATTAGTAAATACATTGTCGATGCATGAAGCTGAAGTTGCTGTTATTCTAGTCGCTTCATTAAATATACATTTTAAATTAAATGATTTAAACAATGAGATTAGCTTACATTTTTCTGGTGAATTAACTAAAAGATCAATATTTAGATCACCACAAACAAAAACGAATTTACTATCTTTAAAAAGTTTACTCAGGATTTCTTCCATTACAATCAAGAATGATGACAAGTTAGAGGCTGGTGGTCTATAAACACATAAGAAAGTATGGCCTTCAACCTCTGCACATGCTACCTCACATAAGCGATCAACAGAGCAAGCAGTGATATCCTTTCTTTCTTTATATCTAAAAGAACTATTACATAATATTAAAGTACCACCCCCTATTGAGGACCTGTTGTACGCACTGGCAACTGAAAAATTATTTACACTAAACAGCATTCTATCTGGTTTTAACCATGTTTCACAAAAACATAAGATATCCATATGATATTTATCTATTAACATTTCCACGTCTAAGATTTTGCCAGAGATGCGATTTATATTTTGGTGATACAGTAAAATATTATTACGCTTCTCCTCGCCTAGCAACAACTAATACAGGTATTTGAGGAATTAAGGTCACAGCTCATTAGAGCCACCCGGCACCCACCCCGCACCGCCTCGTCGCACGGCGTCCACTCGTTGTCGACAGGTGGTCCACGGGTGGACGCCGCGTTATCACTAATAAACGTCGCGCGGTCAACCAGTGAACCCCGCACGGTCAACGAGTGAACACCGAGTGGTCAATGAGTGAACGCCGAGTGGTCAACGAGTGGACGTCGCTTGGTCCACGAATTTTCGAGTAGTCTGTTAACAATTCTTTATTCATTTTGAAAGCAAAAACGATACGTCCGACTCGTTCGAAAGAAAGGCTGGGAATGAAGGGAGGGTGGGGAGCGGCGCATCGCCAAGTGACGTCCTCGCGTGAATCATTCGCGGGCAGCGCGCGGTCCACTCGGGACCCGCGCGTTGGCAATGCGCAGTCAACGCAAGATAAGCATGCGAGCAGCGAGTTGTCACCGAGTGGTCCACCCGCCGTCCGCGCGTGGAGGGCTTACGACCGAGGCGATCAGGTGACGCTACGGAGTTGATATAGTGAGCGCATACCCATACAACTCCATATAAAGAATACTAGCCGCAGGAGGCGAGGCGGTGCGGAGTGGGTGCCGGGTGGCTCTAATGAGCTGTGACCTTTAGGTGACCCTTAAACGTATACGCTTTAATCAATATAGCATAATCAGCCTATGATGCTTCTACTGCCGGGACGGCGGCGGCGGCCTCCTCTCTGTGAGAGGGAGTGGGCCATAATCCACCATGCGAGCCCAGTGGGGGGGTTGGCAGATGTCAAATATCTTCGAATTTTTGGTTCTAGGACATGTCGGTTTCTTCACGATGTTTTCCTTTACCGTTTTGAGAGCATTAATGAAAATTTACAGAAAGTAAATAAAGCTCCTGTCTGGTTTCGTACCTACGATCTATAACTCGTAAGTCGCGGCCGTTTCCACTGAGCCACCTTTGCTCTTAAAACAATGCCATATAAATTTAAAACGAGGCTTTGAAAGACCCTTTTAGTAAGTGCAGTCATATAAAAATAGCCTGTTTCTTCTCCTCTTGATAAGTTATCTTATCTAATAGAACATTTAGAAAATTCCACAGCATCCTTGAATTTATCTGGTATTTCCCTTTCCGGCCCTTTAAGTCACATTGGCACATCCTCATCATTGGCGCCTGGTATCAACCACTGAGCATAGTAGTCGTATTTAAGGTTACACAAGAAACGGGTTCTGAAACATCAGGCTAGAGTTTACATTCTTGACTAGTTTCACCATCATTAATTGTAAATAAACATCAGTAAGACAAAGAAACATGATATTCGCACTCCAAACATATCCGACTAAATATTTACACAAACGATGTAAATATTTTCTTGTTTAAATGTAAATAATCAATATTATTTCGGAAGTGACCTTATTATCGTGTCAAGTCGGTGTAAAATCAACATTTGTTTTGTGTTTGTGGGTGTTATAGCGCAGATTGCTTGAATTGGGAAGTTAAGCTATTTGGTGCGGTCAGGCTTAGGATAGGTAACTGCTTTGTCTGGCAAAGAATTAGCTTCAATTTGCTGACATGTAAATTGGCTTTATTCGGCCTAGTGGTTGAAGGTAATACTTACAGACGTCTGTTATGTTATCTGGTAGAAAAAGACTGACCTTTTCCTATCAAACCTAACCGAACCACAGTTAAACATACACCTAACATCAAAGGTGCCGCCAACCTGTTAGTAAAGCTAACGTTTATGAAACTTGACCGCTCAGTTATTAACTTAGTTGTGTGCACTCGCTATCGATTGTTATAGCAAGTGGGTCAGGACTTTGAACTGACGATAATTATGACGTGGATGCATTGATTTCTTTATTAGTTTTTGAATAAACGAATAAATCAATGATAACGCTGTCAAAGTGGCTGAATTCTGGTGAAAGCTCATTTAAAACAGAAAAATAGACTCTGACTGGGCAGGACATGTCTGCCGCCTGCCGGACAAACTGGGCCCAAATAGCACAGGATTGGTGCCCTGAGACTGTGAGGCGGGGTCGCGGCAATCCACGTAGGAGATGGCCGAACGTGTTGGATAGGTTCCGTCAAAACTGGAAGGAGGACACGCGGACTCGAGAAATATGGAAGGAATAGAAGGAGGCCTTTGCCCAGGAGTGGGACAGCGAAGGCTAGGAAAAAAAAATGGAATCATAGATACGACGCGGAAGAAGAAGAATGATTGTTTTGACATTTGAGGTTGTGTCGGTTTCGGTTGCCTCCAAACTTTGATATACTTTTGATCCGTCGAGGGGTGTAGAAAATCCTTTTTTTATAGTACTTATTATAATTTCCAAGAAACAAAATCTCCTAGTGGTTTAAAGCCCACGGTCGCACGGACCTAAAAATATCGCGGCGGCATTTCACCGCGGACTGGATTTTCCAGTGCGCGAAACAAAATCGCCGCAGGAAAAACGCGTCCGTGCAAACCTGGGCTAAAAGACTGCGTATGTCAGTCAGAATCGCACACGAGTTCAGTATGGGAACATGGTTGCCAAGATGATGATGATGATGCTGTGAATCAGTCAGTACAGAAGCAAAGTAGGTACGTTCGAGAATCAGAATTAAAATTCCAAAACAGTCTATCTCATGTATTGTTTGTTGTAGACTCGATAAGCATATTATTCATACATATAAACACTTACACTGAAATACTAGTACGTAAACGTATAACCCAGATAGGCAAGTGTTCTAAGTAATCTTTAAACCAATCAAGAACTAACCAAAATGTCCGATTTCCGTAAACCTGATTGTCTAATTTAGATAAAATATCAAAGCGACATAAAGCCTCATACATACTAAAACATTTTGTCTCGACTTCTAAAGTAATTTTGAAAAAAAAAATTGGTTTTTCTATTTCGTGTAAATTGTTAAGTATGTGGAATAGGGATTTAACATTTTGGTATATGTTTTTTGACTCTTTGGTCTGTATCATGTAAACGGAATACACGATTCAATGATTTTTTCTCGATACAAAAAAATTACAAAGTTATATCTATTTTTTTACTTTTTTGACATCACGGCGTAACGCTTAAGAGTTATTCAATGGAATTTACTTTAAAACATAGAGAATTATCATATCAAAGTTTGCTCAAAGTAGTTTTAAATTTAATTAATTACTTTTTTTTAAATGGAGTAAATTCGTTTTGGCACTTATGTCGTTGTATTCCGAGCGCACGCACATTATAGCCATCACTCATCTTTTTTTGCGTTTCAAAAGTAATTGCATCACTTTCGCTCGCTTAGTAGGTTTTCGAGGATTTTAGATTTTCGATGTAGCGCCAGACCGTAGACCACACTAACACAAGGAGTCTCAAAAGAATGTCTTCTCTTAAGTCCCAATTACACGATGCAAATTTAAGCACCAAATGCTTTGCATCGTCATCATTTATTTAAAACATCGTTCTGCTTCTTTTAATTTCTAGAAGATGATAGAGACAACACGATGTTTTAAATACATTGTGGCGGGACATCGACGCACAAACTGCTACAACGGGTTCAGTATATGATTCTGAATCCACTTGCGTTGTTTCCTCGCTGCCTGTTTTGACCGCGTAGGTATTGCATTTTTCTATGAAACAGTTGATTGTTTTTTATGCTGCTGAGGAGTTTGTTGCGCCACTTCTTCTTCCCAGCGAAAGCACTAGGAAGTGGTGAAGGGTGGGCGTTTTGGGAGACTGTTTTATGTAATTTTAACGTTCGAAAAGTGTTGATTCTCAGCCTAATTATTTTGAATAAATGACCTTTGATTTTGATTTGATAACCAACGTTATTTACATGCTTTCAGTGCCACGGAAATAATTCGTGGATCTATGACAGACTGTCACCCGTAACGACTGTCATTGACAGGTAACGACTGTCATTGACAGTCGTTACGGGTCATCAGTAGCCCGAAAGTCTGACAACCAGTCTTATCAAGGGGTATCGTATTACCCAGTAACTGGGTTGTGGAGCTTAACAAATAGGCAGTAGCTCCATGTAAACTGGTATTCAGCTGCATCCGGTTAGACTGGAAGCCGACCCCGACATAGTTGGGAAAAGGCTAGGCGGCTGATGATGAACTGACGTAAAATTTCTACGCTAAGGGGTCTAGAATCATGTGCTGAATTCTTAGTTACAGCTTACGCGTCGATGTCCTTGCCAGTCAATAATATTATGTTTGGTGCTAAACACATTTCGTGATTTGTTGTGCAAGTGAGCTTCAGTGAAATACGAAAAGGCATATCTCGAGACGAAATTACTCTATTGTGTTCTAGGCTTAATGAGATTAGGTACCTACTGCCCTATTTATGATAAGAATCACTTAGCCGCTGTCGCAGCAGCAAATATTAGTTTTAGATTAGTTGATTAACTTATTATCTGAGTATTTTCTTTCACTGAGGGCGTGTTGGCTTGTTTAAAAATGGGCAGAGTGCTCAATAAAGATAAAATAAAGATACCGAAATACATTATATGTTTTCTTATGATTCACAGTGATTGAAGCCTTGTATTCCCGAAGCGACTGAAAATTGAAATTCACTACATTGTTTGAACTTCCATAGTGACTTTGATTCCCTATTCAACCCCTTTTTTTTTTTTTTTTGTGGATGGGAAATCATCTAATGACTCCTCCCGCTCTGGGTGGAGCGGAAGGGAGTGTCAGACTCTTACTGACTAAAACCCACCCGTGTTCCTTCCTTAGCCCTTTATGTTCCGGGGCAGCGGTAACCCTTTCGGACGATCCCGCTACCCCGGCAGGCTTCGGCCCTGGCGGGCCCCTTCCTTAATGCTGACATCTCTTTGAGGCGCGCGTGGAACACATACGCGCCGTCCAGCACGGGCCTGGTCCTGATCGGACGGAGAGCTACCCATTACTCTCCGTCCGCAGGCCCGCGCCTACGGTGGCCGGGAGTCGTCACGCGGCTCCCGACGCCCGTAGCGTCTCCCGCGGCGGCTGAGGCGTGCGGCTCTCTCCCTGAGCCGTCCCGCTAGCATGACTGCTTCGCAGAAGGAGGTGACCGCCTCCCACTCCCTCTCGCCCCGGACCATGGCTTGAACCAGGGCCGGACGCGAGAGGTCGCCGCCGTTGCCGATCGCCTCTACGAGGACACGGCGGTGCTCCGCCCAAGCGGGGCAGACCTCCACCGTATGCTCCACCGTGTCCTCTGGGCGATCCTCGCAATGGTGACACCCGGGCGTCTCCTCCCGCCTGATGATGTGCCTATTCAACCCCTTTAGGGGACTTTTCAAAAATCCTTCTTTTGCGCTTATCTTCGTTTTTCAAAATTGTATGTTTTTTGTTGTTTTCTGCCAGTGAATGAATGAATGAATTTAAGATTTTTTAGACAAGGTTATGACTACGGCACCCATTGTTTGTTGTTTTTTTTATTTTATTATTATTTATAGACTCTCCTATTTCAAGCATGGCAAATAAAAATATGTTAGAATGTTATAAAAATAGGTCTCCTGTCCTACATTATAATATGACCTAGGTCTATGAGGTTGCATGACACAAAGACATACAGACCGATTTATATATAGAATGGTCTCCTGATATGTACAGACAGAGGTATGGGCTTTATCTATGAACCTTGACCATGAAGTGACCTAGGCACATAGGTACCTAAGTATATGGGGTTCGGCTCGGAGAGTGGCTTAACTTCTAGGCGTAACTAGACTCTTCAGCCTAGTTAAAGATTGTATAACAAGTGAATATATAGCCTCCATGGCATTACTTCTATTGCGACATGTTAGATAACCTTCAAAATCTTCTCAAAATAACTACAAACAAACGTTTTTATGCACAATACGAATAGTAACTATTACAAACCATACTTAAATAGCTTTTAGGAACTGAAACGGGTTGTCTCACGTTCTAACACATAACATAGCATTGCTCAGCACTGCTCGTTTTTACCATGAAAAGTGTGATTTATTTATAGGTACCTCTTTATCTCGTTTACCATTAAAAAAAAACACCAAGCTATGCCCACGCATATTATAAGTACATTATATAGGTACCTACCTAATTTACATATAAGTGTATATAAAGCCATGATCACTAATATATGGGAGTGGACACCTTTGTATGTTCACCTTGACAATCGTATGGGACAGATTGCCAGGGCTGGCATATAGACGGTTATGGTGAATTAGGATGGACTGGAAACATGCATACGAGTTTTTAGGGTTGAAGCGTTTTGGAAATGAGTTTGAAATTATTTTGGATCCGATGCCGTAGGTACGGGAAAGTTACAAGATAGATAGTTATAATTATGTATATAGTTTTTTATCATTATTCCTGCAACCAAAGCACCTGCCATCTAATCTCTTCACCACCCTTGGTTGACTGATAGAGAATGCCTGAGGCATTAAGTCCGCTTTTGCACCTTTTTGTGTGCGAAAAGTTTAAATAAATAAAGTAACATGTGTTCGCCATCGTGTTAGTGAGATATTAAATTAGTGTTTCGTAGCTTTTATTAACTTCTGCATTCTAATTTAGATATGGGCTGGCCCATTTTTTCTTGGGAAACATTATGTTTAGTTAAGATAATAAATAAGATAAGCAGTCCATAGAGAACTTGCTACAATGCAGGTTTTAATTCAGTGAAGGAACCGTCATTGATCATCATCATAAGCCAACTTGTTTCCCAACTATGTTACGATCAGCTTCTAGTCTAGCCAAATGCATCTGAATACCTGTTATTAGATATTTTACATGGAGTGACGGGTGTATGACCTCCACAACCCTGTTGCATGATAAGACTGGTTGTCAGTTTTTTCGGGCTTCTGACTACCCGTTGCGACTACCAAAGATCTACGAATGACAGCCGGGACAACATGTTAAAGGAACCAGCACCAATCTGAATCATTTTGAAGGATATTTTTAATCCAATGTTTCATATTATGTTCGAAAAATTTGTCTGCTCAGCAACGTAAATAACGCAATGAATGTTGTTGAACTATCAAAATGAAAGCCATTGCTACTGATAATGTTACGCAATTACCGCGCCGCATCTTTGACCAAGATTTATTATAATAATTTGGAAAAAATCGACTGTCTGACAGCCCTATTTCGTCAGACGCATAAAAAGACTATTCTATGTTGGTAGTGATTTATCTGTTTTTTTTTCCCGCGTCCGAGACACGCGAGGTAACAATTGACGACTTATTAGTTCGTTTCATGTTCACTGACGAATACGGGCTGTGTCTGAAACCGATTCGCTTTGGCTATAAATCGACGGTAAAAAATGTTTCTCTGAAATTCTAGATTTTTTTTTTATTGAATCAGGTACATTTATGCTAGCTATAGTTTCAGTTTTAGCTAGCTGCTCCTGTAGTAAATAATAAAAATAATGTAGTAGATATTTGCCCCTTTGTTTAGAATATTTAGGTGTTTTTTTTTTGTCTTAAGCAAGCGTGGTGATCAATGATCGTGCCTTCACTGTATAGAAGAAGCATTTTCCCTGCAGTGGGACAATAATACATAAGCAGGTAATATTATGTTTTTCCGGAGAATTACAAATAGCCGGACACATTTTTAAGTATGTTTACATGTAGATTCCTATTACGAGTTAATGTCCTTAAGTTATATGTATCAGGTTAGGTGGTCAATTTCAAAGAACAAAGTTACAACAATCCAACTTAGCACTGAGCACCACGGTAAAATATTGATTGGTGCTCAAATGGGAATACCTTTGGTGCTCCATGCATAGGTGCTCTAATAAAAATAGGTGCTCAATCGGGAATACTCCATTTTTTCCACAACAATAACACACACAAAAACAATTCAGCCGAAAGACGTCCACTGCTGGACATAGGCCTCCCCCAAACACCTCCACTTCGACCAGAAGCATAATAATCACTTATTTTTATGTCGCACCCTGTGTATGACCTGACTTCATTCCTTTTATATTTAGGTTGTATGTAATGACTACAATTTGACGAATTGCCTCATATTACTTAATAGTTACAACGCGGACGCGAGAATGACTTGTATTGAATACTCTTTTTATTTTATTGGCTCTATTCATTTTGTGAGATTGCATTCTGAAAGGTTATTCAATTTTAATGATGTCGATTGTTGATTAGTAGAGTAAATGCAGGTAATTTGGAATACGGTTGGTAATTTGGAATATTACAGTATTAGAGTTTCTAATAGCGACATCTATTAGAAATCACCTTTATTAAGTAGTTTGTGTACTATTCAATTCAGGGGGCATGGCTTAGACTGCGCCATTTTACCAGCGTTTTTGTAAATGTCATCCGAGTGAAAGTGCTGTTCTCAAAATTTTTCAAGTAAGTACTAAATCAGTTTGCATCTCGAATATTAATCATATTTATTTGTTTTCATTGATGCAGATCTATGGTTTGGCATTTATATTATTGAAATTAACACTTATTTTTAATCAAACTATAGACATAGGTACATACCTGACAGCATTTTGAGGTTAGGCAGGGTTATGTTGTTAAATTGGTATACGACAGGTGAAGCTAATTCGGAATGTCCCAAATTAACAACAAGTGAAGTTAAATTGGAATATTCCAATTTACCTGCACTATTACGGTACCTACTTACTTGTACTTCTTATGTTGAGTGGACAGTGGGAGGAGAGATTGGGTCAGTCGGACAGGGGATTGTCGGACAGGGGACATTGGGACAGGGGACAGTGGTGGACAGCGGGACAGTGGGACAGAATATAGTGGCTAGTAGGACAGTGGGAAAGTGGAAAATGGACAGTGGGACAGTAGGACAGTGGACGTGGTACAGTGACAGTGGACAGTAGACGGTGGACGTGGGACAGTGGACAGTGGACGTAGGACAGTGGACAGTGCGTCAATGGCCAGTGGATAGTGGGACAGTGGACAGTTGACGTGATAACGTCTTATGAATAAGTTGTTTGTTGTTTGTTGTGAATGTTATTCGGAATACCTACGACATTCCAAATTATATGAACGTGAATTTAATTTGGAATGCGTACTTTATTCCAAATTATATTCACATGAATTTAAATTGGAATACCCTATTCCAAATTATATTCACATTGGGTTATCAGTGCCTTTCTGTCAATTTATGAATAAACCAAAGTTTATCCCTTATAGAGAAGAATAATACTGTTGATTATTATTATGCTAATAAAACATTAGTTTTACTAAAATTTTATGTGGTTTTCATTCTTATTTCTCTTAAGCCTTGGTAAATATGTTTCTTTTTGTAACCTGTATTCCAAATTACCTGCATTTACTCTAACTATTTTTACTTACCAATTTAATATACCAACGATACACGTCTTCATCCATTAATTCCATTTGAAGTCTATCGTACGATTCGTCCGGTTTCAGGCGATACATGAAATCGAAAAAAAATCTTACAGCGAAAACGTTCCCGGCGCAGATCCATTTTTTAATGAGACACGATAATTTAAATTAGCTCGCAAACAATGTGGAGGGAAATTTTGAAATTGGAACGTACCCATTTTTACTTTTAAAAATAATCATATTTTCAAAATAGATTATAACTGGCCAGTTTCTCATACATAAAAAATTTTTTCGCAATACTTTCTGAGTGGCCTGGTACACACGGCTACACATCAAGCTATACATAATTAGTATAAGCTGACTTCTGAATGTACGAAAAACTGAGACAATGCGAGGTCAGCTAAAACTGGAAATGGATGGCTTGATGTGTAGCCGTGTGTACATCTGCTGCTGTTGAAAATGCATTAGCTGTCAGTTGTGTTTTTCCTAATAAATATGAAATGATGATGGATGAGTCAGAAATGGATGAACGTTTTAAAAATACGTAGATACGTTGTGTTTTCTTATATTCTCAAGTGGTGTATTTCCGGAGTTGTTAATACAAGACTTGCTATCGACTCATCCAACACCCCGTGCGGTGCTCCTGAACAGACCATTTCCAAGTAAATAAGCCAGTCACCTGCGGGGTAATTGCGTGACTGACTATCAGTAGCAAAGGCTTTCGTTTTGACAGTTCAACAACATTCCTTGCGTCATTTACGTTGTTGAGCAGATGATTTTTTCGAACATATAAAGCAATAGGTATACATTGCTTTAATAAATAAACAATATTATACATTGTATTAACCATATCCTTCAAAATGATTCAGATTATGATTGATAGTGTGTTACGCAATTAGGGTGCAGTTCAGTGTATTTATGCAAGGTTTCCGAGGTTTTTAAACGGAGTTTATCCATTCGATAGTAATTATTGGTTCGATATCGTGTTTTTGAACACGTCATTAAGGAAGAATTTAGCTTGAAAGTCGAGTGAATTATTATCGAGGGTTTATCTGAGAACCTCAAAACCGAGCACAAGGAAGGAATTCGCTTAAATAGATAATTAAGTATGTCGAATCAACAGCTATTGAAAGTTTAAATTCCGTTTAAGAATTCTTCAGAAACCTCCCGCTAATGAGACACAATTGATTTTCTATTGTATCGTACTACATAGGGTAGGTACACGTGGGGCTTGACCGGCGGCGGCGTGATGATATGTGATGTTATGTGTGTACAGTCAGGAGCACTAATATGTCAACACTTGGCAATTTTCAACTGCGACTTTTTCGTGAAATAACGAATGCAACGTTGAAATACGACACTTTACATAAGCCTATGGGTTCGAAAATACTATGTTTGCAATAACATAAAATTTCATTCAAAAATAAAGGAGAAAGTCGCCTTTGCATAAAGCCAAGTGTATACATACCTATGCTCGTGACTGTACCTAGTTACCTACTCATCTAAATCTAAAAAAAAACCCGCCGATAGGTTTTTTTTTTTAAATAATCGTCAATGGGTTTTTTTAGATTATAGTTATAATAATGGCAACAAATATTAGCGAAACCGTATTTTACTTCAGACACGTCATCGTCCCAAAAGATAATACATAGTAGGTACTCATGTTCATGCAAAAACATACATACCAATTAACCCATTTAAATACTGCTAATCTTACAGTTTCTTTTTACATATAAAACTATGATAATACATAATAATATATTATAAGGAAAAAACATAATAAATCACTGGGTTACATCCGATGAGTATAATAGTAAACAAACATACCTACTTACATATTTGTAAATATATCAAGCAGTTTTAAAACAATGTTAATGTATTATATTAACATTCTTTGTAAATGCAACCTTATTTTACGAGACTAAAGCTGAATTTTCAACGACATTTGTCTGCCCTGAAAAATCTCGCTGTACAATGTGAATTTAACACTAACTTTTGGTTTATAAAGTGGAATTTTCAATGACAGACTGTCACTGTAGAATTGAGACGGGGTACAACAGAAATGCAATTGTATTTTCTAAAACTCAAAGTTGAATTTCCAATGGTACACCTTTGCTCTAGTTTCACTCACTGAAGCATCGGTTCTCGCGTTGCCTAGCAACGTGTAAACAAACAAGTCAAGTGGTTGCTTAGTGTTTTGTTTAACTTTCAAATGCCATTCAAATCAGTTTCCCGTATTCCTTTGTTTTACAAAGTTATTTATTTGAAATGGTAAACAGTTTGAGATGACTTTTCTGTGTTGACTTTTGAATTTTGGAGAAACTAGGTGAAGCACGGGTCCAGACCCTAAGTAAAAGTTTTTCTAGAGAATTTTTATTTATTTTCTTTCTTTCTATTGTTTTCGATACGGTAGGTCAACAGTTGACAGTTTGACAGTTTCCCCATTTATCTATTATGACCCACAGATATAAAAATTAAAATCACTTTCGCTTTTATTGTGGTTTCCCCCGAAATGTTTTTTTTTTATGAGTGACCACGGTTTTAAGTAGATATTTGGAAACTAAGCCCATCTTAGAATTGGGAAATCCTCTTTGACTTTCAAAAGTGCCTGTTAATAGTTTAATTGAAATAAATGATTTGACTCTTTCAATTGACACTAGAGCATAGTTTTTTCTAGCCATTAGACTTCACGGTTATTTAAAGATAGTGTTTCATCCATTATCTGTCTTTCCGCATTCCAATCTCAGTACTCATCCTCTTTCTAGCCATGTCATCTTTCACTTTCCATCCATCGTTTCTCTGGTGACCCCATACTCATGAAAACATACCTACCTACCTACTCAAAACTATCCTCACGGTATGTCCCGTATTCTCCGCATCACATGCTCATACCATGACTTTACGCGGCCTACCCAAATGTCCTTACTTTGGTATTGGTCGTCGAGTCGTTGCTGACACATGCGTGCACTGACTGGACAGGTACCTACACTTAATTTATCAAAATAGTGGTATAGGAAACACCAACCTGATCTAGTTTTTAAAATATATTTTTTACTAGCAGCGCCCCGCGGTTTCACCCGCATAAGTTTCCCGCGGGAATATTGGGATAAAAACTATCCTATGTGACCTATGTCCTTTCCCGGGACTCAAACTATCTCTATACCAATTTTCATCTAAATCGGTTAAGCGGTTTAAGCGTGAAGAGGCAACAGACAGACACACTTTCGCATTTATAATATTAAAATTAGTATGGATGTGTTGTTAGAGAGGGGAGAGTAAGGGATGTAGAAAGTGCATAGAAAATCATTAAAATCCCTGTAAAATGTCACTAGAGTGTTATTCTGTGCTAGAGCTTAGTATTAAGAATGTGATCGAGCGAGTTATAATGAGTAGCGCAGCTCAGTTCAGTTCAGTGAATGCATTAGAGAACGCTTGACGTGTTCCTACTTCGAGGGTCATTATGATAATGATGTAGGTTCTATGGAGGAGAGTTTGGAAGTAGTAGAGAGAGTAGGAGTAGAAGTTAGGGGGGACTTTTAAAATTATAAAACTAGAAAAAACAAAGGTGGTGTTAATACTTCAGAAGTTTAAAAGCCGTATTTTATTTTCAGAAAATTGCATTTGTCTTACTTTTACGGAGCTTTCGTGAAAGTAAGGTTTTTTTTTACTTCGTATGATGATGTTCGATGTGAAATATTCACAGAACGTACGTACACACGGCTACACATCAAGCTATACATTTCCAGTTTTCGCTGACCTCGCTTTGTATAGGTTTTTCGTACAATCAGAAGTCAGCTTATACTGGTTATGTATAGCTTGATGTGTAGCCGTGTGTACGTGTACGGATATTGTACGGATATTCAGAGAAGAAATAATTAAATATTGATAGTTCTTCAGAAAGATTCAGCTGCATCCGGTTAGACTGGAAACCGACCCTAACATACTTAGGTAGTTGGGTAAAGTCTGGGTAGATGATGAATTCTTTGGTAAGAAGTAAAATATTTTTTCTTGTAGGTATTTACCTAACTGTTCCTGATACTCAATCTATATCGCGAATCGCGACTGTTTAATCGATGTGCACTTGTTTCAGCACTACAATTTGCTACAATCGATGCTGTCCACAACATACCAATAGTTAATAGCAGCTAACCGTGGAAGCCCACTCACTGTAGTTAATCGGATTACTCGTGGATGACAACATTGTAAGGTTAAGGGCATGCCAACAACAAAACCGAACATAGTGAGGGGGGGGGGATAGGAAACAGACTACAGATGTTGGACGTATGAAAATCAGCACTTCTTGAACGTCAATATTACATAAGACAGTCCCCGAATGAACCCATTCTCAATTAGTCAACAATAAAAAATATTTTCAGACTTGATTTTATTATCGACCACAGATTTTTTCGCCAACTTGTTCACCTAAGTTGTTAGCAAAAAACTTCTTCAAATGTATTACTTAGTTTTTTTTTTTAAAGATTATTCATACTATGAGTACCTAACTTCAAGTTTCATTTTCATAGCTAGGTATCTGCCATAACTGTAGGCAAGTTTTATTTACTGGATGGTCCCCCGGTTCACACGGAATCAAAATTATGGCCCACGTTCAAAATTGGTTGGGCCGCTTTGTTCATCTCTGCATCTGCTAAGGGTGCGCCAGACGTAACGTGGGTATACTTTTGTTAGTATCGTCACTCAACGTATAAGTAGGTTCTTAAGTGAATTGTTACGCGAAGGGAGTTCACCTTTCAAATAATATTTAGAGTAGGTAGGTAGGTAAAGTCATGGATATTAATTGTTAAGTAAATTGACTACGTATTTAATACTTTTTTTAAAATTAAACTTCTTTACGCACGTTTGACTTGGGGAGTAAGCTGGCGAACGCGTGACGTAGGCGTTACGAAAAGTGTGAACGGGCGAGGCGAACGGGAGTTGAGTGGGGGTATAAGCAAGATACAGCAGTGCGCGCGCACATTTTCTTTCTCACTTCCTCTCATAGCCAAATACGCAATACTGAAGTTTCACTTCAGTCGTGTGGTCATAAGCACACTCGTTTTTTTTCCGTTAAAATGTTCTTTACTAACTTTTTAGACCTTTGTATCCTGCTTATGCGTAAGAATTTTCATTAAAATCGCTTCTTTCATTTCGAAAAACAAGGGCTTGAAAGTTTTTATGTAATGCCGTACGTCATTTTTACAGTTTTAATTCATTTCTTTTATATTCGTTACAATAACCTATAACTCGGCTATTCTTTTATTTCGTTCGTTAAGTATTGCGTACCACAATAACTTAATTTTCCTTAAAACACTTATTAACTTAACATAGGATGACAAACGCCTGATAATCCCAATTATTGCTTGTTTTTGTCCTTCCTTATGACAGACTAATTTAACTAAGTGTTGTTGTTCTTATGGGAAAACGTCATAGGTATTAATAAGAATATTAGTAATTTATATTAAAATATAATTATTATGAAAATACACACAATAACAATATTAATCACTGATAGATGTGTTAGGTTTTTTTTATTAATTTACTACTAACATAATTTATTTTATAATAAATAATACAGACATTTTGGTTTTTTATTTTTTATTTTTTATTTGTATAGTAGGTTAGTTAGTCTTTTATTTTAGTATCTAGTGTATAGTATATAGTTATATTGTAATTATGTGTGTACAGGAACTATTAAATAAAATATACAGACATTGAATTCAATTTGGAGTCCGATTTTAATCTTTCAACATTCAATTATAGCCAGGGAGAGTGCGTATATCTTTTTTTTCTAATCCGCTTGTAAAAAATAAACAAAACTAAAGTTCAACCCACACTTGACCACTTTTTTCTGAATGAAATGAACACTGTGTCATTGACATTACAATAAAAATAAACTTTGCTTTGCTGCCAAGAGTTACAAACAAAGGAGTTTTTATGTCCATTTGTGATATAATTCATATAATTGTAGACATTATAGTGAAGGGCGGTGCGGAAACGAATGGATTTGGGAATTACCTCATGGGCAATTGACGTGTTTCTTGGCTGGGTGTAATTTTTATGGGAATTTTTAGACTGCCTTGGTTAAATTAGGAATGTTTTCAAATAGTAATGTCGGTTTTAGATTCTAGAAAGCTAGTCTTATACCAACGTACAAAAAAAAAAAACACTGTACATGTTTTATTAAATCAGTCTAAGTTTTCTGTCGTTTAGAGTGGCGTGCCATAGTACTTAAGTATGTTTGTGAACTATGTGTAAGTTTAATAAATTAATGTGACGCTCTTAAATACTCTATTATCAACTACGGCCTGGGCATAAAAATGCCGGCAGGCCTGTGGCCTGTGTTTTTGGTGCTGTCAATACCAGGTTTCAACTAAACAGTATTCTGATTAAATACGCACGGGGTGAGCGTGACGTTTATTAGTGTGATTTTTTTTAGTCAAAAAAATACAAAATACATCTATCATAAATTCATAACATAACTATTTTGTTTAAATTTAAACGGAATGAATAAAATTAGTATCACCCGTATTTATAAGGCTAATACTAATTTTATTCATATTCATTTAAATAAAAATTAAATGTTGTTCGTTGGTAAGAGTATCTCGAGAACGGCTGGACCAATTTGGTTAGTTTTTTTAAGTTTCATAATATAAATAAGGTTTATAAGGAAAGAAAAATTGTAAAAGTTGCCCGGTTTCGGGAAAAACTGAAAGTATTTTAGTCTAAGGAACTTTTTTTTATGATATATTGAAATTTAGACAGAACAACTTCTGTCTGGTCAGCTAGTAGATGAATAATAAAGTCTTAAAACAAAACTTAATACTACGTTTAAACGAGTATTTCCGACTGGAGTTTTACGTGGAGTGCTGGACGCACGACGACGGCAGGGTGGTGGTCCTTGGTGGCCGGTGGTGGCACTAGTGTGGCCTCGCGCAATTGTTTGGGGGCAGGTCATTTTGATTCTCCTGCGCTTATCCCAATTTATTTGGGGTCGGCGCAATGAGTCTTTTTCTTCCATACTTTTTATTAATCGGCATTTCGGTAGTCGGTTTGTGGGCAGAGTTTTGTAAAAACTAGCACTTACGTAGGCTAAGTTTAAGTTATGAGAACTCAATGCCGAAGAACTGTTTTGCAATTTGACAAATACTGATTACTGTACCTAAATTTTGTGTTTTTTTTGGGAAACAATAAACAAACTTAGACATATTATAAACAATAAAAAATAAACTACACACTTATGTAAGTAGTTTAAATATGTATTATTGCCCCAAAAAAGTATTTGTCTATTTATACTTAAATTTAAGAAACAATAAAGGTAGTTTCGTTTTCATAAAGATTTATATCCATCATTGGTTTCTTCACATTACTAACTAAGCAGTGTGTGTCTCGAACGTCAAAACTCTTATTAATTGTCTACGGTCTGCAAAAAAAATAAGCTTGTTGGTATTGGACGTGACGTTCAGTAAAATTATTTACATCACGTATCAAACCGCGTTCTGTGTTCGCGCTTGGAAATGAAAACCGCACTTGACGTAAATATTAAAATTAAACGTCCTCTTTCAATACGTCAGAAGTACTATAAATTATGGGATAAAACAACTTTACTACAAAATGTTTAGTCAGCCACACCGTGGCAAAACATGATGAAACCATAAAACGTATTGTTTTATATGATAAGAACAAGGGTGTACTTCGATCTTGTTGAACATTGTAATAAATAAAAATAATAAGTACTTAAGTAAGATAGCTTACCTTGGCATTGGCTGAAAACGCTGATCGTTGCCAAAAAATATACAAAGAAAGTTAAATGGCCAAAAAAGGAATGCTAATTTCTTTTGTTTGTGTCGTTTCTGGATTTGGATTCAAATAGAAGTTTAATTTCTTAAAGAATACGTCATAAAAGCCCATCATATTAATTATATTGAAAGTTAAGTCATTCCTATTAGGGAATTATAGGAAGTTCTTTTAATTCAGTTATTACCTACCTATTTTAATTTCGTTTTTTAAGATGATTTACAAAAATAATTGAAAAAACGGTTCACTTACTTCGAATCATCGCACCTGACAGCATACCCCGCCAAAAATATGAACAAAAAAGTTTTCATTTTCACACACTTTTCACTAGAAACTCCTTAAATTATTTTCCATAAAAGAAAACAAAAAATAATCGTTCACGCAATATTTGACAACCGTCAAAAACAGGTCCGAATTTAAACTTGGTAAAAAAAAATTGAGAATAAAAAATAAAAATACGTTTCGCGCCAATTTTTGACGTGAGTAGTGATGTGCCGTCTGAGGCGCGCTCTCGACTCCACGTGCGCGTCGATAATGACAATATTAAATACTATAGTGGTCGATTGTCGGTTGTAGCTTAAGAGCCAGACAGTGATTCGCGCATTTCATAATAAAACCATAATATTGTTGTAGTATCAAGTGGTATTTCTGTTATTTATGTTTATAAATTAATCGGAATATTTTTTATTCAGATAAAGAGGTTATTGGAACAGAATAGATAGGAGAAAATATACGACTGATAACAACATAAATAATTTTTTTTCGAGAATTTGAATATAATCAAAGGCTGATATTTATTTTAGAAATGCCTTTTTATAACCGATTTTCTAAATATAACCGTAGATTTGATTTTTCGGATAAAATAAATCATAGCACACGGTAAAAATACCTGCTTTTGTAGACATTAGTTTTCACTGTATCTCCTAAAATACCAGTGGGTCAATTCTTGTAATTTTAAGAACGTTCACAATCTGATCTCGGTCTCAATCTGTCAAAAATACCTCTAATTTTCGCACATTTTTGACGAGTTTTTGACATTGACTGTCGCTGAAATGAGATTGCGACAAGATTTTGAACGTTTTATATTACGGAAGATTTAACAAATATTTCTCAAAACCGTTAAAATAATCCCAAAGTTGTTTACATTACTAAAACTAAAACTTACAATGACGATAAGACATTTTATGATTTATAAAACAGTAAAATCTAATTGAACCTAATGACATTACGAATTTTTTTAGCAAATAGTAACGGGATTTTTTTACAAAAACGTGGACTTGAATCAACAATTATTTAAGAATTTAGACAAACACATGGCGACAGTATTTGAACAGCGAATCCAAATTTAATTATCTGTAACGTAGATTAATTTATCTGTAATAAATGGTTTTTGTGAAATATTGTGTACACATGTTTACGAATTAAACTGCTGGGGATTTCAAGCTTATCACATTATGGAAAACTTCCAGGCTATGCGACAATTTGGCAGACCAAGGCGAAGATGGTGGGATGAACTTGACTCTAACCATTGTACAGACGCCAGCAGATCAAGCTATTACAATCTGTCAAATTTCTTTAATAGATTTTCAACTTTATTGCTAAAGCATAAGGTTCAAAGTTGATTGGGAAAATTTGACAGTTTCAGGTAGGTTTATGTGCTGGCGGCTGTATCTACTGTCTGGCCCTATAGTAGCAGATAATAAAGGTTTCACCGCCTCGTTGGTCTGGTGGTCGCAAGAGCTACTGCGCGATTAATAGATGTCACATGTCTTCGAATTTTTGGTTCTAGGACATATAGGTTTCCTCACGATGTTTTTCTTCACCGTTTTTGAGAAAAGTGGTGATGAAATAATTTACACAAAGTAAAGCGCCTGTCCGGGCTCAAACCTACGACCTTCAGCTCGTAAGTCGCGGCCGTTGCCACTGGGCCACCACTGCTCTCAATGTTAAATACGTTAAAAACTTGTCAAAAAATATGTAGGGAAATTAGAGATATTTTTGACAGATTAAAACTGAGATCAGACTGTGACAGTTCTTAAAATTAAGAGAATGGCCCGAACTTAAACTAATTTAACTATTATCTGTCTCGTCTTTTCTTAACTAAGCTAAGGTCGGGTTCTAGTCTAACCAGTTTCAAACAATTGTCTTACAGCTGTTAGACAATAGTAGGACCGTACGACTGCCGTCTCAACTAGGTAACCCAATTGTTTGGACACAATATCGTTTATTTATTTCTTTCATTAAGACGGCTTAAAACCAATTAAAGACACAATTTGTGTGTAAACATCCACTTTTAAGAGAAAATATAAAATCAACCAACAACTCAATTTTCGACACTATAACTTTTTACCTGAACTTCGTAAAAAGTATCTAATGTTGGTCGAAAATTGAGTTGTTTGGCTAAAATCTGAAAGACAAACAGCTTTCGACAAAAAAAAAAACTTGCTGGTACAGATTCAGAATTTTGCACACCCTCCCTACTATAGATAGTGCCATCCACGAAGACGCACCCCACTCTTCTTAACTAATGGCTAGTTAATTTCGCTAGTGTTTTAGTTTTTTGACACACTAATTACCCACTAAAAGTAATTACTGTGTATATGTTGTTAGTGTTGCACACTTGTCCTGTAAGCGATTAGGAAGAAGAGTGGGGCGCGTCTTTGTAGATGGCGCTATCTGCACGGCTATTATATTTGTGATTTCCATCTTTTTGTATGGTGCGGAAACTTAGTGCATTAAAAGCCGCGAAAGCAGTAAGATCGATGCTTTCAAGATGTGTTGGCGATGGCTACTTTATATGGACGGCCATGGGAACGAACGAGTCCATACCATACTGGAGGAACTCAACATCACCAAGCGGTTATTTAGCTAGCTATATATGCCAGGAGCGTGCCCTCAACTTTTTCGGACATAATATAGTTTATGCGTTCACCTAAGCATGGTCTAGAAAGACTTATCATACTGTGCTGGGTGGAAGGAAGATGCACTCAAGGCAGAGCACCGGCAAGATGGTCAGACGCGATCATGAAACCTATTGGAGGCAGCATGTACCTACCGAGCGGTCCACATTGAGACGCGTCGTATGTTCTCGCGATCGAGGGCATTGACGGAATGACGACGAAGAAGAAGGCAAAATATGACTGAGATATAATTTAATGTAACATGTTGCAAGCCATATGTAACCCACTCAAGTTTTGGACCAATAAATAATCTTATCTTTGTTATTGTGCAGAGCAGTGGTGGCCCAGTGGTTGGTAACAGCCGCGACTTACGAGCTTATAGGTCGTGGGTTCGAACCCAAGCCAGCACTTTACTTTGTGTAGATTATTTCATCACCACAGCTCTCAAAACGGTGAAGGAGAACATCGTGAGGAAACCGACATGTTCTAGAATCAAACATTGGTCCCAGCCGTGGGAACATTATAGGCTGATTATGCTATACCTACTAATGCTATCTTGTTCTTAGTCATCCATAAGATTATCAATATCGTCCTCATATACTTAATTATAGTTTATTTATACTTACGACAGCATGCTTTCAATCCTGAATTAGGTAAGCCCAATTAAAAGGAGATCAAAGGAGAAATTGCCATAATCACTGATCGTTGAAGACTCGTTCATTATATTGCAGTTTGTTAGCAATTTCAGATGACTGGCACTCTTGGCATAATCTTTTAACACCCGTAGTCAAAGTCAAATAATTATTTAATCAGGCACATGACTTTTTGAATGTCCAAAACATGAAAATAGAATTGATTCCCTTCCAAAAGGTTTCGTATGGAGAAATTATTCAGCCGATTGCAGGCTCTTCTGAATTCAGTCAGAAATATGAAGCTAGTTGCCTATTTAACTAAATAGAAGGAAGGGCAAGAAACTCTACGGAAATTCATTTAAATCAAAATAATAATGGTTACAAAATTGGTAAGTTATAAAATGTTTAATAATATTTTGTACAAGTACTCATGACGAAGGTTGGGTCCTTGATAATTTCCTTCATGTCCAGTTCTGTCTAGCAGTCACAAACAAACAAAAAATGTTAGCAAGATCCCGAACAAATAAGTTTTTTGCTCCTTTATCGTAAGGAATGTCGCAGCACGTAAAACAACAATACAGAGTCATCGAAAAAAAAATCCTCACGAATGTAGTACGATCAACTGCACGTCATTAATAAGCACGAAAACCACCCTTGCTGCTACAGAATAAGGACGCTGTCAAAGTCTTTCCATGGATGTCTGTTTGACAGTACAACGGTCTCGTCCCTCATTGTATTATTTTCTAGAACCAAACGTGATCAGAATACTTATGTGTTGACAAGGAATTCTTAGTAACACGATGGCAATAAAAACAGCCATACAGACTAGGTATCAAATAACATCGTTGTTGAAGAAAGTGACAACTTTCTCTAGAGGAAATTATAAATTTTGATGTGTGTGTTGTCTTGTATGGTACTCGTAGACTTAGATCGTGTTTTACCAGCGAAAGCAAAAACAGGTTACGTGTTTCTGTTTGTGTCATTATTTCAGCCGAAAGATGTCCGATCCAGGACATAGGTGTCACCACATCGACTGGTCCTGTGCTTCTCACATCCAGCGGATTCCGGCGACCATCACCAGGAAAGCGGCTCATCTGTTTGTGTCTATGTAATGGAATATTTTGCAGCATTTGAAGGAAGAAAAAATTTAAATATCCTAAAACCTGCAGGGTAATTGCGTAACACACTGTCAGTAGCAATGGGTTTCATTTTGACAGTTCAACAATATTCACAAAGTTGATTTTGACGGTCAAAATATGGTCCGTGTGAATAAACTATTAATTTTCATATATAGATTAACGCATCATGATCCACCTGCCCTTATCCAAATTTATTTGTGGTCGGCGCAACATGTCTTTTTCTTCCATACTTCTCTATTAGTCGTCATCTCGGTAGTCACCCCCTTTCTGACCATATCATCATTCCCACAGTCCATCCATCGTTTCTTTGGTCCTCCCCTACTCTTATAGCCATCGACATTCATACTCAAAACTCGCCTCACGACATTTTCCTCATTTCTCCGTAACACTACTTACTAAGGGCTCGTACACATAGCGATCCGTTTTACAGGTCCGTTATTTGATGGCGTTAACTATGTAGTTGTATGAGCTAGTTCACACGCAAAACAGTATTCCGGATTCAGTAGGTAATCATGTCACTCCGGCCAATTCTGATCCGTTAAAACGGATCTAGTAAAAACGGACCTATATGTGTACGAGCCCTCACTCCGGCCAATTCTGTTCCGTTAAAACGGATCTAGTAAAAACGGAACTATATGTGTACGAGCCCTAACTTAGCTTTAAAAGAAAGCTAAAGGAGGCGCTTCGTGCTAAGCTGCAATGTCATACCCGTTTTCACTAATGCCTAATAAAAACGCAGTTGGACTTTCAACGCTTGAATTAGCGGCGAGAGTTAAAAATCCAACAGTGTCCTTTTATTAGGCATTACTTTCAACTACCCAACACTACTTAGAACCAGCTTAAACAATGCAACCGACATATTATATCCACAGTCGTTTTATGATTAGTGTAAATATTTACGTGTAAAAAAAATGATTGCATCAGCACCTACGTTACAGAAGCATTCTGTTGTTAGCTTATCGCTTGTCCAGCACTTGGGTAAGTGAAGTGTTCCCAGGGACTGCATTCTATCTATGTTATGGCTGGCTAAGTTCTGGGAATTGATAATGACGCAGTTACTGCATACCTGCGTCGTCACTGCACGTTTGCATAAAAGGGAATTCCTTAAGCTACATTTCACAACAATACAGAAAATGTGTTGTCCCGCTCACTGGCGAACGATCGCAAGAAAGATAAGCTGTGGTGAGACAGTGCTTCCTTACCCAAATCATTCGTTCCACCCCAAAGACATTAAATAATATTTATTTATTTGAACTTTTCGCACAAAAAAGGTAGGTACGATGGCGGACTTAATGCCTTAGGCATTCTCTACCAGTCAACCAAGGGTGGTGAAGAGATTAGATGGCAGGTGGTTTGGTTGAGAGGAACAATGATTAAAAAAAAAACTATTAAAACTAGGTACCTACACAAATACATAAATAGGTTATATACACAAACATACTGTTTACTATAATATATACTTACTTATAATATATTATATTTATACATATATACAAATTCAAGGGAGAGAGATGTTGAGATGACTCTACGCTGCCTATTATTATTATTATTCCACCCGCTGAAGACCTGCCTCCTTGGGTAATTTCTCTCTCTCTGGAGCCCTGACCGCGCGCCGGTAGCTTGGACTCTCTCCCCGATACCGGTGGACTACTATGTTTTATATTCTAATATTATAAATGCGAGTGTGTGCGAAAAAAAAATCAGCTGTTCCCTACATTTATGTTCGTATAACTCGTCAAAATGTAGGGAACAGCTGTTTTTTTTTTTTACGATTTCAGGTTTTGTCCCATAGTAAAAGTTGTTTGTTATCATGAGTACAATCACGTGTTTAAGTATCGGTCACTAATTACCAGTCACCCTATATATAAATAAAACATCACCGTCTCCCAGACTACAACAAGGCTGAACTAATTGCCACAGTCAGCAATCAGTCCGGAAGTCAGTCTCGTCTAGAGGTGCACTCATCGATTACTATTGATTACTCACCGCGTCCCGTGAGTCATTTGACTCAGTCGATCGACTCTGTTGTTGAGGTGCACATCCCTTCAAGGGCTTCACGAGTTTAGAAGATTTATGATTTGTTATGATAATAATAAATAATGTTATTTTATTTTATTTGGGAAACAATCAGATGCAATAACAAACATAAGTATAAAATTAGTTCAACACAATCCAGAAACAGTTTCCACAGATTACTATACAAGTAAAGTATATGTAACTAAGTGTAACAACAACCAGAAGTTCACACCGCTAAGTTTACAGAAATTACAATTTAATATTATATAACATTATTATTCCTTTATTCGTCTAAATACATATAAATTATATTTTTAAATATTAGAATATAAAAAAAATATATAAAACCATTTAAATATATAAAAAATAGTAGCCCACCGGTATCGGAAACAGGGTCCAAGCTATCAGCGGTCAGGGCTCCAGAGAGAGGAACCTCCTGACAATGCGAGCCGTGTCCAGAAGTACTGCTTTATATAACATTATTATTATTATTTAAATATCGATGCCAAAATATTTCTTATACTTTTGAACTTGGGTAGAGAAAGGTGAACAATATCTAAATCTTGATTTGCTTTTAATGAAATCGTGTCGTTGTACAGAGGACATGCTCTTTTAATAAAAGTATTCTTGCCATAATTGGTTCGGAAGAAAAATGCAAAAGAACTCTCTTCCAAATTGGTATTATTTATCTTGATAAATATTAATATTTTATTTTGATTGGGTTAGGTTAGTTATGTAGATAACTAGCGAAATCCTTAAGTTTTAAGTTGAGCTGGACGATTATTGACAAATGCAAGCACTGACTGGACAGGTTCACTCAATCTGTGTGGTTCTTTCCTCAAAATACTATTTCAGATTCCTGCGGCCTTCACCAGGTCATCGGTCTACCTTGTGGGAGGCCTTCCAACGCTACGTCTTCCGGTACGCGGTCGCCACTCCAGAACCTTTCGGCTTCATCGAACATTTGTTCTGCGAGCAATGTGCCCACTGCCACTTAAGTTTGGGAATTCTTCGGCTTCGCTCATTCACATTAGAAGGCTGGTCAATGGAGAGGGCTATTCTGAGAGTTTCCCTACGTGATAAAATCAGAAATGAAGAGATCCGTTGGCGAACCAAGGTAGTTACCGCAAGGGCAGGTGAGTTGACCTGCCCTTGTGTTCTAGAAAATTCAGCTGCCATGTATCTTCTGAAAACAACATACATCATAGAAAATACATGGCATAGGTACCTATTAAAATTCATGAATAGACTGAAAGATTGCTCTGGTAAGAATGGAAACCATGTAGACTGTAGGTATAGCTAAGTAGGTACTATATTCTTCTTCCATCCCTTAATCCCAGTTTAAGTCCCAGGTCAAGTCTTCTTGTACAGTGGAAGATCTATCCTGGGTTGTCATAGAAGTTAGGTTCTGCACTTTCATCTCCCTCTCGATACTGGACCACCATGTAGCGGGGGTCTTCCTCTGCCCAGGCGTTTCGTAGGGATATTCAGGCCTGTTTTTAGTGAGAAACTAACATCTCTTCTCATTACGTGGACGTAGCTATAGGCATAGCTATGTACTATGTTTTAACGTATATTACTCCAAGATTAGCTAATAAATAACTAACAACGTAACATCAAACCGATAATATGTGACATAACGCATTCTTGTACTTATTACAAACGTGATAATATCAAAAACAAACAAGTGCTTATGTAAACAATAATTATGTATATTTCGCACATGTTTTATAGTTTTGTTAATAGGTAGTAATGTTGTGCTATGTGACTAGAGGGTGTTTACAGGAGAGACTAAATAAGAACAATGTACACACATGAGAAATTCAATAAATATTTGAATTTGATTGTACGGTCATAAGCTTGATCCGTACCTAAATCTGCTGTTGGGTGTCGTGTTTGGTTACCACTTAAATGATAGGAACTAATCATAAAAGAGATGAGATTTGAAAACAACAATGCTGACAATGTTATAGTGACAGCAAATATTATTTATTTATTTTATTTATTTCCCACCATACAATTATCTTTACAGGTTTGTCACCTAAATAAATAAGATCACTTTCAATAAAATTCGCTATCTTCTGTACTACATTTAGGAAGCATAAAATTTTCCTAATAACCCTTTTGATAACGTGTGTCGGTGTTACCCAACGACCTACATAACTTGATACCTGCAATTCGGTAGTTTTACGATCTCCTTATCGCCATTTCCGTACATTAATATAATTTGAGGGGTCAAGTCAAACTGGTTCTTTGCGCATACCAAACGTTAGATAAGTTTTACAAAGTTATCTGTGTGTTTAGTTAGGGTGATTTGGAGTTTGTTATGAGAGAATAAGGATTGTTTTGGCGGTAAATGTAAGCTGGTGGTTTCAATTCGTTGTTTTTATTGCGAATAATTGAATCATTAGCCACAGCTGAAACGAATGCAGTATGCCAAGGTTGTGCAAATGTTTGTTTTAAGCTTGTTGTCTTAACCTATTGAAGCTGACTGATATATTGTGTAAATGTTTTTGCGAATAACACATTATTGGGAAACGTTTATTAATGGAAATAATTATTTATTTGTGAATACTCTATTTTATTCCGCTTTTTCGTTCACAAGTTCAAGGATAGGCTTAATTTAATCTAAGTAAATATTGTTTTCACATACAAAACAATATTTAAATTAAATGGGACTGTCAAGGACTGACTAAGGTCAAATACTCAAATCAGTTAAAAAAAAAAAGATCCCGCCTCTTTCACGGTGAGGCATAAATATGAATGCTTTTTTTATGTCTTCAAATCCATACAAACCATGGGATTAAAAAAAAGGATTTCCTTGATAGTTTTAAACTCAAACAGTGAAATTTTTCAATTGCCTTATAAAAACAATAAAGAGTTCGAGTACAGGTTTTACAGCGTCGGTTATTTCGTATAAATCAAAATAAAATAAATTATAGTCTTACTACATTAGCATAATCAGCCTATAATGTTCCCACTGCTGGGACACAGGCCTCCTCTTTGTGAGAGGGACTGGGCCGTAATCCACCACGCAGGCCCAGTACGGATTGTTAGAGGTCAAATGTCTTAAAATTTTTGGTTCTAGACATGCCGGTTACCTCACGATATTTTCCTTCACCGGTTTGAGAGCAATGGTGATAAAATAATTTACACAAAGTAAAGCGTCTGTCTGGGTTCGAACCTACGATGTACAATGTACATTGTCCTACTGTAATTCATTATACTGTAACAACTACAGTAGTACAGTCAGTACAGTAAAACATTGTAACAAATTATAAAATGCTTTATCAGCTACGATACAGCTATTATGGAGCGATAGGAAACGCGAAGGAAATATCAATTAATAGTACTCGTTTAGTGTTAATACTCGTATTAATCGTTGATAGTGTAATAAAGTGATGTGTTTAGTAGTAATTTGTTGGTAACGACTGTTTTAATTACAGTGTGTTTTATGGATTGGCCACTATATATTTTTAAGGTTCCGTACCTCAAAAGGATAAACGGAAACCTTATAAGATCACTTCATTTTCCATCTGTCTGTTGGTCTGTCAAGACCCTTCTTCTCAAGAACGCGTGGAGTTATCAAGTTGAAATTAATATCAAACACTCAGAGCTGTAAATGCTGTAATCCCTTGAAGCAGTGAACAAATAAAACTTCTAAGTTGACGCCATCAAAAGACACGGACGTTTATGTTCCGTATAAGTACCTATGCCGCATATTTTGTCACTCGCAAGGGAATCAAAACCTATATACCCGTTGATCTGTCCTAGAATCATGAAATTTGGCAAGAAGCAATATCATGTAGCACACGTACAGGCAAAAATCCGAAAACCGTAAATTTGTAGTTACATACCTACTTTGTACGGAACCCTCGGTGCGCGAGTCCGACTCGCACTTGACCAGTTTTTTTATTTTTTAAGGTAAACTATACAGATATAACATAGCATCACGCCTGTATTCCTCGCAGGGTAGGCAGTGGTGTATGATAAGCCCACATATAGTTAAGTGCCATGAGATAGGGGGGGGCGAGCCTATAATATTGTCATCGACCGGACACAAACTCAAGAGTCTGGACTATTACTGATACAATACTAAACGAATAACATCATCATCATCTGCCTGCCTGTTCTCAACTATGTTGGGGTCGGCTTCCAGTCAAACCGGATGCAGCTGAATACTCATTTTACATGGAGCGATTGCCTATCTGACCTCCATAACCCAGTAACTGGGTAATAACATTTCCCTTGGTAAGACTAGTTGTCAGTTTCGGGCTTCTGACTACCAGTAACAACCGTCGAAATCTACGAATGACAGCCGGGACCAACGGCTTAACGTGCTTCCTAGGCACTGAGGGGTCTTGGTATGTAAAGATGGTCACCCATCCACAGACCAACCGCAGCAAGCGTAGCTTAACCTGATCGATCGACCCGTGCAGCTGTCAGCTATATAAAGTGATAATCTCTAGAAGATCCTATTTTTAAAGATTTTTCACTGCTGATAGAAAGCCCATAGGATATTATGTTTTATGGCAATGTTATAGTTTGAATTACACGCGCGGGCGAAGTCGGGCAAAAATTACTTGATTATAAAACCCAATAACACATTTCCCGACCTGGAAATCAAACCCAGGACCACTCGCAAGATTCGCAACAAACAAACATACTCATGCTTGAAACACATTACGCTCCTTTTGGCTATACCGTAGTCGGATAAAAATAGCGATCGAATCTAGGTCTCCCACACACTTTCTTCCCATCAAATCTCCATATGGAATTAATTATTGACACGATATACGCATAAATAATTTGACATAAAAAAAACAAAATGTGTGAAAAAATCGACTCTGGCCCGGATCAATGACCCCCCGTAGTACAGATGTTGTTTTTATATAAATATTATTAAAACACGCATGTAACGGTGTTTTGGTTCTTTGTTTATGTACAGGGTGTTTATAATTCAAAGAGAAAGGAATTGTAGGATAAATCGGACTTCCTTTGTCCGTAATAGGTACTGAAAACTGGGTGTTGATACTTGAGAAATGACTGCATTCTTTATTCAATGACTGATTAATTGAAGTGGTTATCTGGAACCTTTGTGCTCACTAGTTCCTTTAGTTGTTCCTTTGAAGGAAGCCCAAAGTTCAAGAGAAGATTATTTGAAATGAAATGTTTAATTCTGTAAGTAGCAGTGGCGAAGGGTGAATTTATGACAGAGGTAGGCCGGAGCAAAAAAAAATACCAAAAGAAAATTTCAATGATGAATTGACTATGGAGTGGTTATGTTCTGAATTTTTGAAGGGAAACCGGTGAGAATCGAGTTGTATGGTACCTTCGCCACTGGTAAGTAGATCTTTTACATGTCAATATTATAAAACTAGATGGCGCCAGCATTTCCTAGCCGACTGATCCCTGAGAAGAAACGCCGAAACCTACTCAGAGGAGATGGTCTCTTTTAAAGGCCAAACATATATTATTAGGATTTTATGTGGGTCTAACAATGCAGGGCTATGTCTGGAAGGGCCTTTTGATGAAAGAGCCATTGAAGCTTTGAGTCGACTTGTCCCAACTGACTGCATGCATCAGTCCTCGTGTAGCTCGTACCTATTTTAGAGAGCTCAACGACAATTTGAGAAAAAGTAATACACAAATGATAATATTATTATTTATTTACTTAGGTACTTAATAAACAATACATTAGGTAGGATATATTTTTACCGCAGTTTAACTAGCAGGTGTAACACGGACTCAAAAGTATCTAAATAAGCTTAAATAGGACTAGATTTAAAAAAGTTACTCTTTAGGTGGATCACATACTACAACGCGCCACGCGACGGGGCGCGGGAAACGGAGCCAAATTCCCCGCGCGGGAGCGGATTTTTATTGAATTTGTATGTAATAAAATCACGCGCGGGGGCGCCCCGTCGCGTGGTAGTGTGATCCGTCTTACTGGTTTCTACTTCTTATTTTCTTCTAAATTAAGTATTATGCTAATAAAATTGAGCAATACTTCGTCTAGGACGCTAAAAAACTAACTAATAAATGTTGAACAAACAAATAATAAGCTCACATCTCTGTCTGAAATCTCCAGCGAAATTGTTAACACGCAGTGACGTGGTGACCAAAATTCGACCTTCCTGTATGAGATGTTATGTGACTGAAAATTCAAGCTTATTCCTATGACAAATAATTATGTTATTAGCTTTACAAGTATGACAGTAATAAGTCTTCAATAATAAAAAAACAGTGGCACTCCGGGAGTGCCGACAGAAGTGAAAACAAAACACAAACAGAATACTTTGCCATCACTCACTGACATATCGGATATACATTAAAACCGAGCACATCCCGAGGACAGCCGAACACATCCGAAGCGGTGTCGATTACGGTAACAGTGGCGCGAGTTCAATAATTTTTTCGGCATCTCAAAAAATGCCCAACGCCCCTAAAGAAGTTTTCACTTCAAAAATGTAAAATGAAGGCATTTAACTTATTCTTCTTCAAAATTACCTTCTACTCTACTCCTTTTCAAAAGTCTCAACATACTTCTCAGGCCTAAACCTCTTAAAATTCCAGCCTAAACTCCTCTGCGTCCCTGCAGTCCTATTGAACGAGGGAGTAGAAGGTATAGAATCTTCTGGTCTAGAGAGAGTAGAAGAGTCTTCTGGGAGATAGAGATCAGTAGGAGAGACAGACATGTCAGGAGTGAAGAGGAGATTGGTGGATGCCTTCAGGTCTTCCTCAAAGTCTTTCATGTAACTCGCACTGCAGAGGGGAGTTTCAACTTGTTCGACTGCGTCTAAGTTGTCTTCGTCGACCTTGTAGGCTTTTTCTTTTTTGCTGTAGCTGTGGGAGAAGAATAGTAAGTTAAAAAATATATATGTGCGGTCGGGAGACCCCCGTCAGGAATGTATAGTAATGGATGTACTGCAGCGGCCGGAAAAAGTTGTATGAAAATCCATATCTGTCGTGCACTTTCGATTTCACACAGCACAGCAATTTCGATTTATCTCGAAGAAGGTTATCAAAATAATGCTCAAATTTCTAAGCATGTTTGAGAAAAGTATATATTATACTTTCATATCATTTAGTAAATAGCTGTTATTTGGACATTACAAACAGACACTTCAATTTTATGTATTCGTATAGATGTCTATATACTTATTTGTATAGAAGATAAAGTGAATAATGTAGGCGAGGAAGAGCACTTACTTATGTAACGATGGATGAATGTGTGAAATATGATATAAGATATAGTTGTATGAAAGACGTAGTAGACAGCCGACCCCAAATAAATTGAGGTAAGGGCAGGATGGGATGAGATGGATGAGAGAAGCACAGAACCGGTCGAAGTGGCGGTGCTTGAGGATACCTATGTCCAGCAGTGGACATTTTTCAGCTTAATGATGATGATGATGATGAAGGTCAGGATGACGATGTATTATGAAGACTTCTGATCCTAGGGTTTTGTAGACACCATTTTTTGCGGTTATTAGAAGAATCCTTTTTTTTAATGATACGGTACGATGCAGAAATCTACTGCAGAAACAAATTATGCCTCATTAATGTAAGATGATGAAACACGCAAATTATATCAATTGGTAAGTTTCTACATTATTTGTTGAATGAGAAATTGCTTTCAAGGGGAAAAAAATCAAGCTTGCATTTTGTTACATTAAAACTAATTAGTAACTCATCATCAAACATACGTCATGCTTGTTATAGGTACAATAAAAATGAGCATTATGTATTCATGTGTTATGTATACATTATAGTATGTATCTGTGTAAAGATATGTAACTACTAAGTACCCGTCGAGAATCGCACATGGAAGAATCCTCATAATATCCGCAATTCCGTATCGTGATTTATGGCAAATATTATATATTTTAATTATTTTGAATGTGAGGACTATGTGGGTCATTGTTTCCGTTTTAATCATGGTTTGGCAGTTTGAGTAGTTTATGCGGCCTACCCGAATGTCCGGTCTTTGGTATTGTTCGTCAAATCGTTGAGCTCCTTAAGTTCTGAGTTGAGCTGCACGGTTACTGACAAATGCGTGCACTGACTGGACAGGTCCACTCAATCTGTGTGGTTCTTTCCTCAAAAGACCATTTCAGTCACCAATCTACATGGTCCTCAAAGATTATGTCTGGATTTTTATATACACATTGACATTTATTCATTTTATATATACACAATGACATGAATATTTACTTTGTAAAGTATTTTTATTTTATTTAATTATTGTGAATGTGAGGACTATGTGGGTCATTTCTTTTTTCTGTTTTCCTTCTTAGTTAGTTTTAATCATGATCTGGCAGTTTGAGTAATTGACGCGGCCTACCCAAATGTCCTTTCTTTGGTATTGTTCGTCGAATCGTTGAGCTCCTCAAGTTCTGAGTTGAGCTGCACGATTTTTGACAAATGCGTGCACTGACTGGTCAGGTCCGCTCAATCTGTGTGGTTCTTTCCTCAAAAGACCATTTCAGACACCAACCTACATGGTCTTCACATGATCTGACCAAGATTTTGTCTGGACTTTAAAAGAGACTGTGACCTCTGAGTTTGTTTCGGCCTTTCTTCTCAGAGTAGTCAGATAGGAAACGCCGACCTCATCTAGCTTTAAAAAAATATGATTGACGTGTAAAAGTGTTTGTACAAACCTACTTACAGAAATAAATCATTTATCATTTATCATGGGGAAGCGCTAAGGTAGCCCGCGAAATTAAAATTTTCTTACGTTTTTTGCAATTTGCTGGTCAGTATTAAGTTGTACGTTGATTAAAATATGATTCCCGGCCGTAACAAATATATATTTACGGAATTATAATCATTCATCAATTCAAGAATTTTAAACCACTTAACCGATCATCATATACGTTGTCAGGTGTACAGAAACGGATCCCGAAAAAAAGTGCTGTTCCCGAGGAATGCAACAATAACGTTATTATGTTAATAGCTAGATGGCGCCACGTGTACGAAGTCGCTTGCAACAGCTAGTAATTAAATAAATCAAATGTCATCAAAATACTTAGTTAAAATTACGCATCAAAATCTAGCAACTGAGCAAAGTCTCCTTACTTGACTTGAGTTGCATTTTTTTAAAATATCCACAGCATTAGATACTCATAAAAATGATTGAATGATTAATTGCTTTACAGCAAAAAAGTTAGGTACGTTACATTAAAATAAATTAGTCATAAAGGCTACACGTGATGTGTGAAAAACATTTAACTCATTGTCGGTGTCGACGGGTCCTTTATTAAAACCTGCGGGGTAATTGCATAACAGTCAACTATCAGTAACAATGGGTTTCATTTTGACAGTTCAAAAACATTCATTGCGTTAATGACGTTGTTCAGCAGGCGCATTTTTCGGACATATGAAGCAAAGGATTAGCAATATCCTTCAAAATGATTCAAATGGAGATTATCAATCTCAATCTGAATCATTTGTGTGTTACGCAATAAGGGTACTGGAATGTACTTAGATAGACAGAATATTCATTATTATGTACACCATAAAAATTATATAAAATACATTTTACAAGGGGTGACACAATGGGCGGTTCAAGACAACCTTTGGATGGATTAAGGCATAAGATTAATACTGAATGTATTTTTGTTTGTCACATCATCACAAATGGGTCTATTATACTGATATGATGTGGGGTTTTCAGCATTGACGAATTATAACAAGCTTACTCTTATCCTAGTATTACAAAGACCATCTAGCTCGTTTCATGCGATTATTTAGTTTCTTTATAAATCGAATACTTAAACTATAAACTTCTTCGTTTTCCACTTTTAATTGCAAACGATGAAAAACTTTATCATCATCGTTATCCAATCAATCTATTGCAACTATCTCTGCATAAACCTTCTTCTTACGCCGCCTTTCTTGCTTTGCATCAAATTAATTGGAGTAAATACTTACTGCACAACATTTTTGAACCGGTATCCCCAGATGATTTCCTTGGACAAGTACGAGGTCCGACTTTGTGTGGTGGTGCCCATGTTCTTAGAGGCACCGGTCAGACAGACTACGATCTCGAACCTGAAACAAATGGATATTGATAGTATTTAGTCATGTTACTACAATGCTTTTATTCGTATCTTTGAAACCCATGACAGAAGTTTTAGTATCAAAAACTGCAGAAAAAAAAAGTCCTGGAAGGCGATTCCTGGACTTAGCATCATAAATCCTCATCACGCTGTAAACAAGCTAGATGTATAATGCTCGTTCACTTTTAGAACAATAAAGGCAATAAAAAAAAAATACAAGCTGAGATATTGCACCTATATGCAGAGGCTATTATTAATTTGGTCAAGTATTTATTTAAAAAATACAAAATAAGCACAGCCAGAGAAACCGTGCCAGACAGCGCCAGCCAGGGCTATGCACGTCGGGCAAATTAATTATTTATCAAATTGACACACTACCGCCAATTTACCGCGTAGCCATTTCATGCAATTGAAAACAGAAACAAAGAATGACAGTTGTGCTTTGAATATACGGACATTTTAAGTTGGTAGTCAATTTGCTGAACACACTATTGATAATGATCATTTTACTGTGCAAACAACATGGAAGAAAAATTATTCTATAGGAGCTCTTAAATTGCATGGTAGGTACTTACATCTATCGCTGTAAGCAAAACGCGCACATCAGAGGAAAATAATTATATAATAAAAATAAGCCTTACTAAACAAAAACGGCGCATAAAGTTGGGCTTATTGTTATTTATTTTTTCTTCAGGTTCTATCCTTTCACTTACGGTGGCAGCACCTGCTGTAGTGCTGCTGGATGCAGAAAGTAGAGAGGAGAAAACAAAAGTACCTGTAATCCATCATATCTTGCGCAGAGAAGTCATAGAGCGGGCTCTCGGAGTTGATAACGTGGACCACAGTGATAGGCCACAGGAGTAACGCACGAGATTCCTTCAACTCGAGCTGGTGCATGTAGTTGTGGACCAGCTCTCCTTCTAGGGTCCTGGAACATTAAGAAATGACGATATCTGAAGTAGATCTTGAAATAATAGTCCCCCAGGATACAGGCAAACGACTTAAAGACCGCCCAAACTGTATACTGTAATTGGTTAATAATAAATCGATTTTTTTGAAATTGCGTTAGTTATAATTAATGCATTAAATTAAATACCTAACTAAAGCGTGTTGTAAAATAACCAAACTTTTCGAAGACAGGAGTCTTGCAAAGTTTCGTTATTTTACAACACGCTTTAGTTAACATATATAATCATTAATTAGTTGTGTTTACGAACATAAAAAGTTAATAATAGCACAGGACCAAGTATGCTGCCCTGTAGCACACCTTTATAATGTTAGTTCTCAATCTATAATAGCTTTCATTATGATCCTATATCTATAGCTATAATATACCTGATAGGCTTGAGCATATAAGCAGTGATTGAGCTTCCAATAAGGTGCACGTTCATCAGATCCCATACCCTGAACTGAAGACAAAGCTCACCATCACGACGACAGACCTGAAAAAAAGAGAATTAGTCGGTGTAAGCAATAACTAAAACACGACGTGCTATAATCTTTACATACTCATGTCCACGTTAATTTTGGTCAATTAAATGAAGTAGTACTAATAAAGAACAAGCCTAGTATTGAAATAATCATAGTTTAAATCTTACAGCAGCCTTCCTACTGAATCCAACTGAGTTGACATGTCGGTTCGGTCTGATAAGTTTTGTGAACAGCAAACTTGACAGTCCACCCGAGAGAGCAGTACCGGCCACTATCTGAAATATATCATTAAAAAGATTAGTTTATTGTTTCATTATTATCATTTCAAAGACGTCTACTGCTGGACATAAGCCGCCCTCAAGCACTGCCTCTTCGATCGGTTCTGTGCTTCCCGCATCCAGCGGATTCCTGCGGCCTTCACAAGGTCATGGGTCTACCTTGTGGCAGGCCTTCCAACTCTCTCGTCTTCCGGTACGCGGTCGCCACTCAAGAACCTTTCGGCCCTATCGTCCACCAGCCATCTGAGTGTGTGTTCATTGATAATAATAATCGTTATTTTGCTCTGCATAGAACATTTGCTGCCTGACCTTTAGGGGTATCGTAAACGAAGTTTTGTCAATAGCACGATCAGTATCAATGTCTCATCTGATAAAAAAAACTTATGTACTTCAATCACTAATCTGTTTGAAGATACCAGTCGTGGTGATTATTGTAACCTCCTTTCATTCTTCACCTTCTTACTTATTATTTGAAATAATTTAACTGACCTCTAAGACCATGATAATAATAGCTTCAGGACATTCTTCGTTTGGGAATCTGGTGCCGTATCCGATAGTCATCTGTTACAAAAACCAACAATTACATTTATTTCATTCTATAACTTACGAGTCTAGCAGCATTTTGCGAATTCAAAACATATGTAATATTAATGATCGAACTTTTAAAAGTATTCCATTATTTCATAAATCTTCCATCATTTTTGTATTAATTTTGGACATAGACATACTTAAACCTATGCACAAGCGTTATGATGATTTCTCAAAATTCCATCTCTCTCTATCCATATAGCCAGAAAGAGACAACACATACCTGAGTCTCCACAGACATCATGAGTAGTCCAGCAAACGACGTGGTTCCTGTCACACAGTGCTCCTTCCCATCACCTATGTCGTCCTGGTAAGAGGAGGCCACGGCGTACCATATGGCTGCGAAGACGAACCAGAAGACGAAATGGGCAGCCACCATCATAAGGAGGATGAAACGCCATTTACTGTTGATCTGAAAGGAGATAGGCAAGATACTATTTGTTGCCACCAGAAAAAGGATATTGCAGATTTAGTTGTAGAAATAAGTCGAGAACTGTGGCAATTGCATGCAGCTGATATGAGAATGCTAAGAGGGATGTGCGGTGTTACACGAATGGATAGAATAAGAAACGAGTACATAAGAGGAATTCTGAAAATGGCAGCGGTAACTGAAAAGTTGTGTGGAAATCGGTTGTCTGGGTATGGGCACGTGATACGGAGGAATGAGGAAAAATGTCGTGCGGAAGTTTTGAGTATGAATATCGATGGCTATACGAGTAGGGGAATACCAAAGAAAAGATGGATGGACTGTGTGAATGATAAAGGGGGAAATACCGAGATGACGATTAATAGAGAAGTATGGATGAAAAAGACAATGTCGCGCCGACCCCAAATAAATTGGGATAAAGGCAGGAGAATGATGATGAAATAATTCAAGGACTGTGTAACCCAGGATGATAGGAAATTGTCATTTTAAAGAATATAACAGACAAGCATACACGTACGAGTATACCACAAAAACTAGGGAAAAAAAATCAGGTTGGTTTCGGGAAGAAGTTGTTTAGGTATTTATTAATAATTAACTTATATTCACAGTATTCGTGCAATAGGAGAGGCCTATGTCCAGCAGTGGACTGCTATAGGCTGATGATGATGATGATGATTCACAGTTTGCAAAAATTTGTTCACCTTGCGACGAATACTCGCGTACATTTTTCGCTCCTATTAATCGCGTCCTATGTCCGTCACTAATACTTAGTTAACCTTCACTATTTGCACGAGTGCAAAAACCATTAAAGGATTTTTGTTTTCGAAGACTCACTAGAGTTTACACACTTTTTTAAAGACTATGTTTTTCTCAAGTATCCTTTTTGTTTGCTTAGTCTCAGGTTTTTATTGCATGTAAAGAGTCATCGGTATCTCCAATAGAACACCAAATTCGAAAAATTAATCCCTACTATTTAGTTTGTTCGATAATAAAGTGGTTTGTCTAATATTATTAAATATGTAAAACATTTCAATGAGAGATATAAATATAAAAAAAAATACAATCATTATCATCATCTGCTTAGCCTTTTCCCAACTATGTTGGGGTCGGCTTCTATGTTGAGAGTGGGTTACTAATAAATACAACATCCCTATGTAGTTATACTCACAACAGTAGTAACAATATCCCTCATATACTTGATAGACTTGGCTGATATATTGCTTCTGACTGGTACATTCTCTTCGCCATTCTTGAGAACTACTCGTCTAGAACGATTGGGTCTACCGTGCCTTTGTCTGGAAAAAAGTCATATTTAAATTAGAAGAATTCAAAGTACCACTGTTCGTAGTAATAGTGATAACGTTATGAGGACGGAAAGCCGCTTTCACGTCTGGTCTGCAAATTTTCTTTTCGTGTATTGTCATAAACTAAAAAGGAACAGTTTATGCCATGATATGAGCGAGGCAGCAAGGTGGTTAGGGGGCTGACTGCCCTGGAGTACGCCCGACGAATATTAAACTACCGCCACTCTGGTGGCTATTTCGTCAGTAAAACTGCCAAGCTTGATGTTAATATACGAGTACAAACTACTTAATTTAATAGTTACTGTAGTTGGAATTAGGAGGAACATGTTTAAACATTCAACAGTTTTTGGCTGATATGACAATTGTAAACAAATGATTCAGTCATTAGCAATTTTTTTCCAATACTTTTCAGTTATCTTAGAAATATGAGTACTATCTTATCTTAAATCATGGGTCACCTCAATATCGATATGATTCAGGGCTAATATATTGAATGATTGTTATTTTACAAAATTGAAGGACATGTCCTAGGTATGATTGATTTAATTTGGGCGTAGCAGAAGGCTGAGAAAGTAGATAATAATAAAGGTCCGGGACCCATGGGTCCTGAGAAATGTCAAGAGACGTAAAAATAATAACAATAGCCTCCCGACCGATTCCGGTCACGCTGGCATTAGCCAGGTACGCAGGAGATGTGCAAAAGTGTGTGCGCAAACACGGTACGGTGCACTCTTTGTTCCTTTACTCTCATAGTCCGAGGGGACGGCCATCCTACACGACCGGGGAGAAATCATGCGTAGGATCAACGGCTTTACGTGCTTTCCGAGGCACGGGGGTATTAAACCGCCAACTTTCAAACTCCAGGCTGTTACTAAGAAGTTCCTAATGGAAAACCTAATAAAAACCCTGGACCCCACAGGGAGGAATATAAAACACATTCATAAATGTTTACTTTTAAGTAATGCGAAGAATTATTACAAGATTTATTGCAGGCTTACGGTTATCTGATATGATGGTATGTACCAAGTGTATTGATATCATTAGCACACCGTGCCATTACCCTAGGTTCGGACTGATAATAATAATTATTGTGCACATAGTTGTGGACAATCCTCCAGATTATCATCAGTTAAATTTTGGATCTAATGCTATAGACCAAATTACTTTAGAAATCTATGCACCTCATTCAAAGACTGTATCCCTGTGATTGCATTTTTTTTTGTTTTTGCTTAATCAGCCTATAATGTTCCGACTGCTGAGACACAGGCCTCCTCTCTGTGAGAAGGACGGAGCTGTAATCCACCACGCGGGCCCAGTGCGGGTTGGTAGATGTCACACGTCTTCGAAGTTTTGGTTCTAGGACATTTCGGGTTGTTCACCATGTTTTCCTACACCGTTTTAGTGAGCAATGGTGATGAAATAAATTACACAAAGTAAAGCGCCTGCCTAGTTTCGAACCCACGATGCACAACTTTTGAGTCGGGGCCGTTACCACTGGGCCACCACTGCACTCTCATGCATGGACCTTGATCAATCTTCCTGTGTGAATGTGATGCTTTTATTTGTTTTTATTGTGTTTTTATTGTTGTATGTACGTGTATGCCTATTTGTTCTACAAATATAGTTTTTAAGTGGTTTTTAATACTAACACACTTTAGGCACGCTGAAAGTAAAAGGTTTTTATAAAACCTCCATCAATAAACTTACCTATGAGTCCTCCTCTTCTTCCGCCTACTATAAGGAGTAGAATACCCATGAGCTGATGGTCCAAAAGTAGTGTCTCTTCCATCAAATATGCTGTCAGGACTCTCGATACTTTCAGCCGTCTCAATTGTATCATAGATATGATTTGTGTTAGTATCAACACTTGAACTTGCTATTGGTAACGTTGAACGCTCCGACAATGGCTTTGTCACATCAGAATCTTTAGGACTGGTGCTTATGTCTCCTACATCTATAGTCATGACCAAACCTCGATCAATTTGCTCATCTTCACTAGAGTATATAGAAGAATCTTGTGAAGCCTCATGTATAGGGATTCTGAGACAATTCTTTGTATCTACATTTGCGACTACCGATGGGAAAGCTATTTCTTTTCCTTCAACGTAAGTTTGTGAAATTCTGTAGTGTTTTTTCAGTTCTTCGTTGGCGTAAACGTCTGAGTCAACAATGTTAGGGATTTCTATTGAGGATCTGCCTGAGCCGTTTCCTATGGCTTCGGAGTAGCTAAGGGATCTTTCTAGTGCTCTGTTTCGACTGCCTCGTCTTGACTCACTTTCGATGACTCTAGCTCGACTGCTTCGTCTGGAATCACTTTCATTGAAGTACAGTTTGATATCTTCAAGGTTCTGCATTTTTATTGGTGAATTTAGTTTGAAGTGTTACTTGGTAATTTTCAGAGGATAATCTAAAAGATTATTATTTTTTAAACGTTTTGTTTACAAGCTTATTCCGTTAATATTATTGGTCACGCATGCATTTATTGAGACACTGTATTTAAACATATATCTATAAAATAATGACTAGGAATCTTAGATTATATTAGCTCCATTGCAAAGTTTAACGTCGCAATATCATTTTTCTGTTCTTGTAAATATAACTTAAGATTTTCCTGCCAGATAAAGAAAAAAAAGTAGGTAATATTTGTAGTTATCACGTTTTACTGTTGTTTCAATTTCACTATCATTTTTCTTGCAAACCCATAGCTTTTTCTCTCTCTCACATCTTCCAACAACAATGTTTACCACAGAATTAATCAATTAATTTCACTACAGTTTACTTGCACACTTTAAAATTAATACTTTTATTACATCAAAATATTGACTTGACTTGGAATGTCTTACACTTGTAAGCTAGAGGTAAGGTACTGCTCGGTACAATAGTTATCTTTTGAGATAAGACGCACACCTTTAGTAGAGATAAGAAACAAATATATTTGTACTAGTTGTTTGGATCTAATTATGGCCTAGAAATATTTATGGGGCGTTGACTATGGAATTTATGAATTGAGAAGGTAATTAAGATCAGTAAATAAATATACAGTAACTGTTGTAAAGAACTGATATTCACTTTTAAATATTATATTGAGATCTAGAAAGTATTTAAGGCTTTGCACAAGTTGATAATTATTTTAGCTATTATGGCGATGATTGTTAGATTGCATGCTTCATGGTCACAAATGGACTTGTTCTTTACCTCCTTTTGATTGACAGATCATGCAATATCTGTGTCCCTTCAAATATTTTTTAGAGTAGACTATTGTGTTTCCTTCTTGTTCTTCTTTTCATATTGTTGGTACTCTTCTTCGATGTATTATATTGCTCAGTAGGTGGCCACGTTGATTGCGGCATCAGTGGCATTCTCTATGTGTCCATTGTAGTTTTTGTCAGTCAATATCTTGACTGATTTAAATCAAATGTTATAAAAATATGAAGGGCTAACTGCTAGAATTTGATTTGGACTTACAAAATAAATTGAAACCACATTTTAATATGAAAAAATATAATTATAATTGCTACAACTTTGACACTTTGAAAAGCTATGAATTATTACCAATAATACTGACAATTTACGTACCTACAATGGAATACAAAAATTTATATCCAGATGATAATTACAAACATTATTCCTTTACAAAGTCAGAACCGTTTCCTGTGGTTCATGTTAGCTACACCTAGTGACCGCTCTCAAGCACTTCACATGCGACATGCGTGCATTCATCATCATTTCAGCCGAAAGTCGTCCACATACTCGTAAGCATAGCGTCGCCACATCGACCGGCTCTGTGCTTCCCGCATCCAGCGGATTCCTGCGGCCTTCACAAGGTCATCGGTCCACCTTGTGGGAGGCCTTCCAACACTACGTCTTCCGTTACGCGGTCGCCACTCCAGAACCTTTCAGCCCCATCGGCCTGTTACTTTTTGGCAATGCTTCGGGCTATATCGGACTGATTTTGATACCTTACTTTATTTTCTTTTTTCATCTACCCACATTACGATTACTTAAACTTAATAATCTCTTTCAATTATTTCTAATATACAAAATATCTTTACATATTAGTAGGTGCAATCCTTTTATATTTTTAGGACTTATTGTTATTAGTGTTTTTTCTAAAAGAAGAAGTTCTTTCAAGATGGAAGCCTGAGACTGTCTCACTAAAGGCGCTTGGTGTCCCAGGAGTAGGAGATGGCTGCATCTTCACTGGGGTAGACCTGGAATATCAATATTAAGATGTATTCATGAAAGAAGAAAAATTAAGACTTCCGTAATGACGGAAGGTCTGCCTCACAGCTTTCCACTGCAATGTTTTGATAAGCTCATTCTGTAATTTTATATGAGCAGCGTTGGAATTGTGATGTACAATCAGCATTTTCTATCTATCTGATAGCTTGTTACTGTACTGCAGGATACAAGTCTTTTGTTATACGTGGAAAATCAAAGAACGTATAAATCATCAGGTTTGCTCACCCCATATACAACCGTTTTTTCTATTGGTTTTAGAGGTGCCAGACTGTTCCTGGCCTGCGTGATTGATTGGATGATCAAGAGTTATTGTGCACGAAAACTTACGTTCTATAAACATCCCTGGCGCAGCAGTAAGGAGTATCGACAGGGTCCAGCAGGTCCAGCTTCTTGTGGTCGATCACGTACTTCTGCTTGTGCGAGTCGTACCTGAAAACTCTTTACGTATACTGTTCACGAATTCTGTGGACACGGTAAGTGGGACATATTATCTTTAAGAATAGGAATGGATATCATTAAGTTTGTATGCTGTGTACCTAATAGTCATCATCATCTGCCTAGGCGTGTCCCAACTATGTTGGGATCGGCTTCCAGTCTAACCATGGGATGGAGCTGAATACCAGCATTTTACATGGAGCGACTGCTTATCTGACCTACACAATCCGCAGTGGGCAATAATACAGTAAGACTGGTTGTCAGATTTTCGGGCTTCTGACGACCCGTAACGACTGTCAAAGATCCATGAATGACAGCCGGGACCAACGGCTTAACGTGCTTTCTGAAGCACGGAGGGGGTCTTTGTTTGTAAAGATGGTCACCCATCCACGGACCAACCGCGGCAAGCGTAGCTTAACCTGATCGATCGACCTGTGCGGCTGTTATTACTTAGCCACAAGCCCCTATGCTGTGTAATAGCTCTTCTAAATGGCATCAGATTTGGATGACTGAAGTGTAAGAAAGAAAGAAAATACACTTATTTAGCACAGACTAAAAGACACACAAAACACCAGATACATACTCGTACATACGGATAAAAACAAATAAAAGATCAAATAAAAAGTATAAGAAATTAGGAGGAAAGTGTGCCTCACGGCTGCGCCAAAAACACCTAGTTCAGCAAAAATGCCAGACAACTAATGCCTGACGCTGGTTTTCAACTGGACCTGATGTGTGATGAGACTGATGTAAATCAGTTTTATACTGCAACGTGACGTGTGTATGCATACATAAATAATATAAATAAAATAAGTTGTATCGTTTAGACCAGCAATCCTTCTCCATGAGATAAGACTGTATTGCTAGCTTTTATATTTTATTAGGCCTTGCTGTCTCACGTCTGGGCAAGGACCCATACGTCATTTGGCCACCCCTTTCTGGGCTGTAATTAGTACAATCCTTATTATAGTTCTTCCATCAAGCAACAGTTGCGGTTTAAGCTTTGAGTGCTGGTGAAATAACAGATATATGATTCCTACTCTTCAAACTCAGTTTGCTGACGCATTAGTTAGTCTTGAAAGATATACTACAAGCAAAGTAAAGTTTGTACTTTAAGCAGTGTTGTTGATGACAAGAAGTAACTACTTTTGTTGTCTGTAAAACTGTCTATTCCCATCCATCATACATATTCCAGTCCAAAGCTCGACGTAGAACTTTCCAACTAAGCCTATATCAAAACCTCACTCACTTCACGACAGGAGGAAACCGGTAGCCCCACGCGACCTCCTTGGGCAGGTACGACGTCTGGCTCTGAGTGAACGTGCCCATGGATGCTGAGGCGCCTTTCAGACTTACTGTGATCTCGTAACTGTGGAAGAGAAGGTTTGTTTGCGTTAGACATACATACATCATAATACTCTGCCTAGGTTAGACTGCAAGCCGACCCCATCATAGTTGGGAAAAGGTCCAGACTATGTTGGGATTGGCTTCCAGTCTAACTGGATACAGCTGGATACCAGTATTTTACATGGAGCGGGCCATGGAGCGAGCTAACCCTACTAGACCGAGTGCGTAACACCGAAAGCCGTCGTCGGTCGAAAGTCTACGTCGTCGAGGACAGGGCGACGCGCCTCAAGTGGAGTTGTATATGACATCTAGTTAGACGAAGAGATCGCCGATGCAGTAAAGCTGTGACCGATTGGTAGTAAGGTCAGGCAAAAATCTAGTCTCTGGGCTTGCTCTCGTCTCTGAATTTCAACCCAAGGATCGTAAATGATAATGATAAATGATTTATTTCTGTAAGTAGGTTTGTACAAACACTTTTACACGTCAATAATATTTTTTTAAAGCTAGATGAGGTCGGCGTTTCCTATCTGACTACTCTGAGAAGAAAGGCCGAAACAAACTCAGAGGTCACAGTCTCTTTTAAAGTCCAGACAAAATCTTGGTCAGATCATGTGAAGACCATGTAGATTGGTGTCTGAAATGGTCGTAACCGGGACTTTTGACCTTCGATCACGCCTGATGGAAAGCGGTGGATGAGGTATATGATAACGAGCGTGCCCAGAAGATGCTTGCATTTAGAATTCGCACTTACCTACAGAGAAGATGAGGTAGTTAATAATTACAAACTGCTGTTCATACTTAGTTCCTAATAATAAGTCTGTGTCCTCAGGTGTAAGAAAACAACGAACTCCCCAAACAACATTTTAATTAATAAAGTTACTACCACACATACATTCTCACCTGTTATGAGCGATCAAATCCGGCGTGTACCCGAACAGCGGGCTGGTGGCATCAATGACGTGCACCAACGTGACCGGCCAGAGGAGGAACTGACGCTGTTGCAGAGTCAGGCTGCGCGCGTAGTAACGGATCACTTCGCCTTCCTTGGTTCTGGAACGTCAATGGATAAGGTATGTTCAACGTCGTGCAAATAATGAGAATCTAACGCAGGTATTATATCACTTTCATCATTATCATTTTAGCTAAAAAAACTTCCACTGCTGGCCATAGGCCTCCCCTAAGCATCCGTCGCAACATTGGCGGCTGCTGCGTGTTGTATGTTTAAGTGTAATAGATCATCGAGGGGCCCGTGGCTAAATAATAACAGCCGCAAAGGTCGAAGTTTAAGCTATGCTTGCCGCGCTTGGCCTGTGGATGGGTGACCATCTTTACATACTGAGACCCCTCCGTGCCTCGGAAAGCCTGTTAAGCCGTTGGTCCCTGTCATTCGTAGATCTTTGAAACTCATTACAGGTAGTCAGAAGCCCGAAAGTCTGAACTAGTCTTACCTAGGGGTATCGTATTACCCAGTGACTGGGTTGTGGAAGTCAGATAGGCAGTCGCTCCATGTAAAATACTGGTATTCAGCTGCAACCGGTTAAACTGGAAGCCGACCCCAACATAGTTGGGAAAAGGCTAGGCAGATGATGAAGTGTCAAGATCATGATCAAGTATGGGTCAGAATCATTCTCAAAAAACAAGTCTTATTCGAATTTCTCTATACTTGTTTACATGATATCAACATCCGTGATGACTGCTGTACTCAATGACAATTTACTCGCCTTTCATTACCTACTTACTACATACTTTTTTATTGAATTAGATTGCGAAGATTAAACGCATCGACTGCATTAAAAAAATCTTAAAGATATTTTAAAAATTTCTAAACCATTATGTAAGTACAATACATAATATGCATCACCTGTAAGTATTAACAAAATGTGCTGTGAACTCGGAGCTGATGATGTGGTCGTAGTTGAGGTCCCACGCCCTCATCATCAGGCAGAGATGGCCGTCTCGCATGCTGATCTGAAGTATAGGAATAAGAATGATAAAAAGGCTGTTGTGTGCTGTGTGGTGATCCAAAATGCATCTTTGGATATCTTTAGCTTAATGATAGTACTATAGACCTCTATAGCATACCTATGAGGAACAGGGCGTATGGGGGCGATGTTATATCCATGCTAGTTGCGCGGTAAACTCTGCTTGCGCGATGCAGGATTTTGCGTGACGTCAGTTTGACGCGTAGTTCGCATGTGGCGGTGTAGATGCCGCCACAGTGCTTACCGTATAACATTATTTAGTAACCAATCAGCAGCATATATCATCAATTTTGGCAGATTCCTAGTAGGTTTAGATGGAAGCCGATTCCAATACAGGAAGAGGTAGAGAATTGATGAACTAACTCAAACTCAAAGCATTTATTTAAATGACATCGATTCCATTTACAGGTACTTTGGAATAGTCAAGGAGACGGTCAGTCCAGAAATATGAAGCTAGTTGCCCATTCCAAAACGTAGTAGGTAGGTACCTATGGAGAAGAACGGGCAAGAACGAAAGTAAAACGAAGTAACGAATGAAATACTTAACAACTTAGTGAAAAGGGTCGTGGGGCTTTCGGGACATTGACCGCGGTCCCGGATTCCACCATAATTATTTTTAGTAGTATTTTGGGACCACAAATAAAATAAATAAAGTTATGTCTTGGGAAAGTACGGTCAACCAAAAAATTTAGAAGTCATACAAATAAAACTATTTTTGGTGCCGTTACTTCACCAACCGTGTTGGGCTCTGTAGCGAAAGAAACCATTGATATTAATTTGTTTATCTTACCACAGCTTTCTTACTGAATCCAACACCATCCCGGGAGAGTTTCTCTGGCCTCGTCAACTTAGCGTAGACCACACAAGTCAGCACGCCTGAGAGACCGGTGCCTAGGATTAACTGCAAGAATAAAGAAGTTCATTAAAATACCAACCAACTCATAGTTCGTAATTGACCAATAACATGAGACCGAAAAAGTAGGTCCCTTTGTATGCAAAAGGTAGAAGATCAATGTGTGCCTCTGCCTCCCTGGCCCTTGGGAAAATTAAATTCAAGTAACTACATACCTTCTCTTTTTGAAGTAATCAAGTAACACATAAGTTAAATAGCCCTTCTATTAACCATTCTCATTTTCCATAGCATAGAGTTCCTTTTCACATCTTTTCACACATTGACCATAGTTCGGTATAACTAGCGCCATCTAGTGTCACAACTTAGTAACCCACTTTCACAATTTTCTGTCTAATTAAACGAGATGGCGCTGATTGCAGTAACATTAAATACAACCAGTAATTATTTACCATCTGTTACAAAGTGACATATTACACGATTTCTATTATTCTAGTCAACAATGAGCGACCTTCACGGCAGTAAATAAATATTTATGTATTTTGTACGTTCTTTAATACCTACACAGGTGTTCACATCAGAACTGAAAATGATTTCCCTACTGTATTCTTACTTACCAAGTCATTAATACATTACTATTGATAATTATGATTCAGGTAGGTACTTTTATACCATATGGCATTCCTTCCCTAAAGCTGTGGTAGGAAAGTATCATATGTATTAACGGCCGTCGTGAATATCTATCATTTTACCAGTTTTTGACATTAAAGATATCAAAAACACTCTATTTGGACCGACCGTTCACCGCTTTCTCAGGAAACCAATGGTCTTACTATGAAAACTTAAACACTTGTTCAAAGTGTGTCTTATGTCAGTCTTCCGTCGAAGTCCACATAAATTATGTCGTGTTTAAAAAGTGTTTAGCCTAAACAACTGATAAACACGATTTTGTGGTAGTAAGGCAAAGCTTTAACACTCATTAGGGTCACAAAATGGCAGCTTCGATATTATGTTAAGAGAATTATTAGCAGTAGCATCTTCCTGTCAGAGAACAACCAACTTTACCTGCATTATGAACAGGAATATTGACTCTGGACATTCTTCATCTATCGCTCGATCTCCAAATCCAATGGTAGTCTGAAAAATATAAAACAAATTCGTTATAGATACGTAATAACTTATTGCCATCTCATATCTCAACGTCACCTAACATCACGCCTGGACCTGGTTTATTACACGCACATTATAATCAGCCTATAATGTTCCCACTGTTGGGACTCAGACCTCCTCTCTGTGAGTAGTTCGTTATCCACCACGTGGACCCAGTGCGGGTTGGTAGATGTCACATGTCTTCAAATTTTTAGTTCTAGGACATGTCGGTTTCCTCATGATGTTTTCCTTCACCGTTTTAAGGGCAGTGGTAATGAAAACTTAATACAAAGTAAAGCGCCTGTCAGGGTTCCGAACCTACGATCTACAACTCGTAAGTCGCGGCAGTTATCACTGGGGCACCACTGCTCAGAGCAGATAGTTCAGTGGCATTTATAAATGCGAGCATAGGTCAATGTCAGGCCACTGGCGTTGACCGGACGGTTCGAACCCATGCATGACCTACAACTCATAAGTCTGCTCTCTCTCTCTCACTCACGCACAGCAGACGAAGTAAAAAACAAATACCTTAAGTAACTACTAACGAATATAAGTACCTAATATTGTTATTGACAGAACAGAGTAATATTTACCAGTCGTACTTAATATTTACCAGTAACGACACGTAAATGATAAGAACCGCTCCGATCCGACCCACCTACCGCTAACACAAAGGCTTCCAATCCCACGATCAACGCTCTCTGCAGCTAACTCCAGTAAAGAGGATGCGACATTAAATAGTCCTTGATTGCCACAATTTAGTCTTTGGCGGTAAAAGATTGGACTAATTGAATTATCTGATGATTGAGGGACGTCTGATGAATAACTGCTGTTTGTTCGGATAATTTAATTTTGCGGAAAATGGTTCTTTTGAAGATTATTCGGCACTTATGACTATTCATTTTCGCCTATTCTCTATAGCCGAATAAAAATACCAACAAAAAGCTACAAGTCAACGGCGGAGGAGTAAAAATAAAGATGGACTTTCTCAACAATTTATCACAAAGTGATTTCAACCATTGAGTTTCTTGCATTACACCTTCGTGAAAAACTAATTCTTGATTCTTGCCAGTCAATGGTGCCGATTCCGCACAAACTAAACTAAAAAGTTCAGTGCATCTTTTTCTTTCTATTTCATTCAGTTAAGTCCTGTCAAATTAATCAGCGCTCGACGTAAATTGACATACTCGTCATTTTAGTACTTAGGCAAGTTTTTAATAACGTCTAAACTTGCATGGAGTAATGTCAGGCGCTGATTAATTTGACAGGACTAAACTAAAATTTATCTTCTGTTCTTTTCATAATGACATAGAAAGAAAAAGATGAACTGAACTTAAATTTAAGATGTTATGTGTAATATCTAGTTGAGTGAATATCTGTGTGAGTTGTGTGAGTATCTAGTGAGGGCGAGAGGGTGGGACCTTTCTTGCATCTGCATATGCATGAGCGTGGGATGGTGAGATTGCTTCCAGCATCCAAGCCTGGGTTTATATTACACGGAATTAAAACTAGATATTACACATAACATCTTAATGTCATGGATTTCCGTAAAGTAACACCTGATTCCATAATATAATTATTTTGAACTTAAATTTAGTTTAGTTTGTGAACAAGGGAATCGGCACCAATGTTGTGCCTAGTTGAAATCATTTACATGACATCAACATTACCACGACTGTAATCCCCGCAGGATTAGTCAGAGGTGTAGCTATAGTACTCCTATATTTCATTAGCCACATTTCCCAAGTAAAAAAGGGGGCGAGCCTATACCATCAACCGGGCACTGATCCAGACTCCCGGTTGCTACTGAGAAATGTTTAATTAAACAATCCAATATCACTTTGCCCGACCCGGGAATCAAACCCAGGACCTCCTGCTCGCAACCACTACACCAACGAAGCAGTCCAGGAAATCATTTATTCATAATTATTTTATTTTGAGTGTCCAATATTATCTTGTAGAACCTGGTTTTCGCGGCCGTTAGGTGTTTATAGCCCATCCTAATTTAGCTCCAGTCACCTTGACACCCACTCCAACACTTTGGACATTCGCCTCCTAGGACCAGGAGTAATCATGGTTCATTCCCAGCTAACCGCAGACGCCTTGAGACAATTGTATGGGCTTCCTTATTTCGTGCTGTTTCGGAGTTAATGACGAATCTATTTGTGCGTGATTGCTCGAGACTAGTTAGCGCCCACGTTGAGCTGGTGCAATGGGGGAACGAAGAGCGATTTTGGTTAAAAGACGAACGTAAAGAACATCGTTCTCATATTTAAGAATCCCGTAAGCTTGACTGGTAGAAAATGCCTCTGGCATTAAGGCCATCTTCAGGACATTATTTTTTTAATTGTTTAAATACATAATATGTAAGCCGGATTTACCGTGAAACTATCAATGACATAACTAAGTTTGCGCAAATAGTTTCTTAATGCAAATCCGGCTAGGTAGGTAGGTCTAGATCAGATTTTAAATTGGCAAGTTTAGGTTGGTTTTTAGTTTCGAGTTGACTGGTGCTGCTAAGGTGGAATCTTGTACCAAATGATTAGTTTTAGACATCACAATCGCGGAATCTTTAGTTTTTTTTTACAGAATCATAGGTATTCATTGCCTTGAACTAGTTGTTCTATCTATGGCAATGAAAAAGATTGAACTGTTGAAAAGTGCATATAAATATAGGAACAAACGATATGGCATTTTGTACTTAGTTAGATTAAAAGGGAATCAGATTTTAGGATTTGGCTTTTATTCAAAAATGAACAAACTGATGATTGAAATATAGCTCTGGATCAAAGGAACCTTCACATTTTAAATCGCAGTTATTTTCCATTTCAAGTACGAGGTCGGTGCACAGAGTCATTGTATGGACGACGGGCACTGCGGCACGCTTCGACTGGTTCGTTTTGTGAACTAATCTGCACAAATTAAGTGCATCGTTTATACTACAAAAGGTCTTACTTGCATTGCATGCTGTGCAGTGGTATTCTGCTAAGAATAGGACAACCTTGAACTCTTTTCATAAGTGTTTTAGTAGTTAAAAGTCGTTTAAGGTGAATGTTAGGAAGTCACGGGTCTACATGTGACGAGGTATATGTATAATTGTATATTCAATGCCAGCGTCGTTATTCGGCCTCTAGATTTGTCTACCTAATTAAAAATTTTTAGGAGAAATTAAGATCAAAAGAAAGGTGCTGTTTTTAGAAGGGAATAAGGTAATGTAATCGAAACTATCGCAATTAATTAAGCAGAGACGCTAGCCTGAACGCGCGACGTAAACGTAAATTCGAACGATTTCTGAATCGATCTTGGCACAGAAGTGGTTCACATCATCAAAGACCCTTCGTTATATACGCTTGCCTACCTATTATTATACACACACAAATCCAAGCATACCTACGTATTGCGCTTCTTTTCTACCTTGTAATATCTCACTGCGGGGTTTAAAACCTTTATTTTCAAACTTCACCATCTACAGCTATCATCTTTGTGTGTAACCATGAAAAAAAAAAAACAACTGACTCCAAAACAAAAACACTAAAGTGATAAATAACTTTAATTTCGGAAGTCGTTGGTTCCGCATTTTTCGTTTTTTGACACCGACTTCCGAAATTAAAGTTATTTATCACTTTGTAGTGTTAGAGGGGCCCGTGGCTAAATAATAACAGCCGCACAGGTCGATCGATCAGGTTAAGCTACGCTTGCCGCGGTTGGTCTGTGGATGGGTGACCATCTTTACATACCGAGACCCCTCCGTGCCTCGGAAAGCACGTTAAGCCGTTGGTCCCGGCTGTCATTCGTGGATCTTTGACAGTCGTTACGGGTCGTCAGAAGCCCGAAAGTCTGACAACCAGTCTTACCAAGGGGTATCGTATTACCCAGTAACTGGGTTGTGGAGGTCTGATAGGCAGTCGCTCCATGTAAAATACTGGTATTCAGCTGCATCCGGTTAGACTGGAAGCCGACCCCAACATAGTTGGGAAAAGGCTAGGCAGATGATATCACTTTGTAGTGTTTTTTTTGGAGTCGGTAGTTTTGTTTGTAAAAAAAAAAACACATTTTAGTTGTACTTGCCCCACACAAATTCAATTAACACTAGTGAAGAAATGAAGACACCGACTAGAAGAATTATCAAAATTCGCATAGAAATGCCGGAGATGTTGTACATTTAAGCATATAACTTCGTATATAAGAATAATTACCTAATGTATTGTATACTAAAGCCTACCTGAAAGTATGTAGATCACAATAATAAAAGTTTTATCAAAATCGGTTTATTTGTTTTTGAGAAAATCGCGGATATACAAACGTACATACGGGTCGAATACTGAACCTCCTTTTTTTTTGTTTGAAGTCGGTTTGTATACGTATAATGTTTGGCCTTCTTCTTTCAACTTATAACTTGTCCAACTCAGCCCTTATAATGTGATTTAACACTAAGTGTATTCAGTGGGCGACAGAAGTAAATCCGGTTAATGCAATAACTGGCAATCTCCACTAATCTGATCATGTGTCTGTCTGTCTGTCTCGTTTAAGATCGAGGGTAATTGTTGTTGTCCCTCATATTTTATATTGTTCTGTTCCTTCTCATCTTCACTTATGGCTAATTTTTATGCTGTTCCTGCAGGGGTATTTTGACAGTTCAACAACATTCATTGCGTTATTTACGTTGCTGAGCAAACAAATTTTTCGAACATATGAGGCAATGGATTAGCAATATCCTTCAAAATGATTCAGATTGTGATTGAAAGCGTGTTATGCAATTAGGGTACATAACATAATCAGTCTATAATTTTCCCACTGCTGGGACTCAGGCCTCCTCTTGGTGAGAGGTTGTGGGCCATAATCCACCACGCGAGCCCAGTGCGGGCTGGTAGAACACTTCCTCTCATAGAGAGGAGGCCTGTGTTCCAGTAGTGGGAACATTATAGGCTGATTATGCAGTCGTAATTTTACTAACCTGAGCCTCAACAGAAGCCAAGAATATGGTAACAAAGTCTTTTCCACCAGTAACACAGGTCCTCTTAGGCGGGTCAGGTTCAAAGTCATAGTGGGCCAGAGCAGCGATGTACCAGAAGACGGCGAAGACCAGCCAGATGGCGAAGTGGACCACGATGGTGCCGATGACGATCCAGCGCCAACGTAAGTTGATCTAGGGGAAATAAGAGAGGTTAGAGGGTTGGGGGTCTTTGATGATTGGTTTAATGATGAAGGAGTATTAAAAGATGCTTCAAAAAATGATGCAGAATCAATTAATTATAAAATATAACTAAATAAACTGGTAGCTACTGGTAACTACATTTTGTTAAAACATGAGCGTGTGCTGAGTAGTAAATTTTTTTATATCGATCTTCTTAAGGTGATATATTGAAAAAATGTGGTTTTTCTATTTCGTGTTACTTGTTAAGTATGTGGAATAGGATTTAACATTTTGGTATACGTGTTTTGACTATTTGGTCTAGTATCATGTAAAAGGAATACACGATTCAATGATTTTTTCTCGATATAGAAAAATTGCTAAGTTATATTTATTTTTTACTTTTTTCGACATCACGGCGTAACGATTAAACGTTATTCAATGGAATTTACTTTAAAACAGAGAATTATCATATCAAAGTTTACTCAAAGTAGTTTTAAATTTAGTTCATTTATTTTGTTAAAAAAAGCGTAAATTCGTTTTGGCACATACGTCGATTTATTCCGAGCGCACGCACGCTATAGCCATCACTCTTCTTTTGCGTTTCAAAAGTAATTGCATCACTTTCGCTCACTGAGTAGGTTTTCGAGGATTTTAGATTTTCGAGGTAGCGCCTTAAGTGTCTTTAGTTTAAGATATAAAGATTTATTGTTGAACTAGGACTAGATTACATGGCAAGGTAATATGATATAAAGCACAAGCATAAAGTTTCTTAATCTATTTTGTTGGTGCCGTACTGCTCCTACTATTTTAAAAAAATTTTAAGATAATGGGAAGATGCGAATCCGCTAGATGCGAGAACCACAGAACCGTTCGAAGTAGCGGTACAGCTATGTCCAGCAGTGGACGTCTTTCGGCTGAAATGATGATGATGATAAATGGAAATTTGATTATATTACCCTGTACCTCCACGTTCCTATTGTGTTGATCAAATTGTTAAATCATCATAAAAAACAAAGCAAATCAGTTCAGAATCATGCCTTTCGAATTTTGATGCCAATGACATTAATAAACGAGGAAGGCAACGAAAATTGTATGCATGTATACTATAAAACATGGGTCACTATCTCTTTTAACCAAATTAAATATCTATGTGCCTAATTAGCTGCTAGCCCCTCGAATGGAACATTGTAAGGTGTTACCATAGCAACACCCTTAGACCATACTGTACAAAGGTACAAATTAGCCACATTATACATGAAGGTACTAATTATTTAATTATATTATCTGATAATAAATGCACTGTCTGCTTTTCCGGTAATTTGAACTACCCCTAAGTATACACCAGTGACTGGCTCTCCCCTCAGCGAGATACAAAGTATGTAGGGAAGGTCTAAAAGGGGTTAAATACTATAATTAGTATAAAACACAGTTTGGGAATTCCAGCTATATTTTGATTAGTTTTAATTTTAGTAGACGTTGCTCCGTGCCTCAGAAAGCACGTTAAGTCGGGTCCGCGCCCACTCGACCCGCTTAGACTCGACCCGAAGAATAATACCAGATGTTTTACTACCAATGCAGTGCCATTCGTTGGTCCCGGCTGTCATTCGAGGATCTTTGATAGTCGTCGTCAGAACAAGTCTTACCAAGGGGTATTATATTACCCAGTAACTGGGTTGTGGAGGTCAGATAGGCAGTCGCTCCTTGTAAAATACTGGTACTCAGCTGCATCCGGTTAGACTGGAAGCTGACCCCAACATACATAGTTGGCAAAAGGCTAGGCAGATGATGTTGCTAGTTTTAATATGACTTATGGTAAAAGGCAAAGGATAGGCTAATAATACTAGATATACTATTTCTGTAGAACACTAGTCGTCTTATTACTACTAAGATCTAAGCCCGAGCCTGCTTCGAGCCAATTTTTGCATTTCGAACTTTATTCCGACTAGAGTGAGGACACATGGGCGATGCCAATGCGTTGCGTCGTCGCTCCGCTATAATACGATTTCAACGCACTCAGTGCCCTGTGCCACACGGAAAATGCAGTGTCGCAATGTAATGCCGCTATGACGTCGCAGTCGCAGCGTCTCGGTGTTGGGTGTTTCAGCTGCGGTCCACTGCGATGCCGCTCCGATACTCGGCGTCGCACCGCAACATTCCGCCTCGCTTACGCACGCTCAACGGAAAGGGGACTAGAGAGATCTAGTCCCCTTTCCGTTGAGCGTGCGTTTTCAAATTCGGAGGGGCGTTTCTTGCAGCGTGCAGCCGGGCGTTTAATTGAACTGCCCATGTAACGCCCCGATCCACGCTGCTATAAACGCCTCTCCAAATTTGCGGCCTAAGTGTAGCATATGTCACTATTTGTATGTAGGATGACGTAGCGTCATTGTGGCTTCGCTCTTCTTTCTTAAAGCAAAATTTACAACTTTATACCGGGCTAAGTTGTCTTAGAAAAAAAAAAAACCCTCATCTTCAGTAGTACCAGACTAGTAACGCCTTGATAAAGAGCCCATGACATCCCATGTTACTCTAGCCGAGACTTCAAAGTTCTAAGCCATTCCAGATAAAGGTTGTTATTCATCTCATCACTTACCAAAGTATGAAAGGTATCATTCAGCAGCCGTATTCTCTCGAAGGGCACATTGGAGATCAGCGCCACGTTCTCCATGCCAGTCTTGGAGACCAGGCGCTTTGGGTGGTCGCCGTACCCTGGCCGGGAGCGGTGCGGGTGTCTGAAACCACTTGGAAACAAATGAATGTTATAAAGCAACATTCTTGTATGTACTCATAATTATTATTCATTATGGACTGAGTGAGATCGAGTTTGATCTTTGTGATTGCAGACCTGTAGGTATATCTGATGGCCAGTTATGATATAGGAAGGCCTCTATCAAACCGTCCAAGAGAGTGAATAAGCCTAATCTGATTAGCTTAGTTCAATTTTAAATTTTCAAGTGTGGGATGTTTTGAGATCCTTATTCACAATCACGGTACAAAATAGGTTGGAATTATTTCCTCATCTTTCCAGCCATCTATACATCTCCTGGGAACATTACCAGTCGACTGCAATGCGGATGAATTTTTCGACGCTATATTTTAGTTTCTGTATAGTTTTAGTTAAGTTAGGATTTAATTTTGTTATTTTTAGTATTAGATATACATAGATATTATATAGCTTATATTATGTAAATCTATACAAATAAACAAAATTGAAGTTTCTGTTTGTAATATCAAAATAACAGCTTTTTACTAAATGCGTATAAAAGTATATACGGTACCTACTTATAACAAAAAAACTACTTTTAAAACTTCTGTCTGTCTGTCTGCTCGTTTCCGGCTAATCTCCGAAACGGCTGGACTGATTTTGACGGGACTTTCACTGGCAGATAGCTGATATTATAAGGCCTAACTTAAGTAACTTTTACTTTAGAAAAATAATTAGGGTGCCGCGCCAAAAAATATAAAACCCATGGAATCCAATTTGTTTTTCATATATCTACGCGTATATGTTATGTATGTATCTCACTCACAGTTTTTCAGTGTCAACTTTGGGCTTTATAAAATGATTATAACCATTATTTTAGTTTTACTATAAGTAATACAGATATGTAGCTACTGATGTGTTCCAAATGTAGATTACCTAGTGACATCGACCTTAACACAAATCTGACATAATCCACGTATGCCTATTAAGATAAACTATGCAAACAACACCGAGCGTTCTAAACTGTTAGCCATTAATGAAACCTTGTTACGGTAAAAAATGGAGACTAATTTTAGTAGTCTTCCATAGAATGATGTCTATTCTGTCTGAAATGAGGTTTTTTTATTAATCTTATTAATTTACACAGTCAAACCAAGGTAATTTCCAACTTAATTAAATTTACATACACATACAGGGTTACTTGTAATTCGACGTATATCCGTCAGGAGGTGATAGGGGGGCCAAAATGCAACAAATTGGACCCCACATAATATGTATGGCCGAAATTCAATAGTTTTCGAGATATTAGCTCCTGACGGATATACGTCGAATTACAAGTAACCCTGTATATTGTGGTCAAACCTAAGTCAATCCTCATTAATATTGTTTGGGAGCACACATTCTTTTACTTGTTAATTCATCAACAAATAGGTACTATCACTGCTTTTCCCGTCATTCTACGATTCCATCATTGTACATCATTTGTAAGTACCTATAAGTATACCTACCATATTAAACCTTACAACTCCGTTTGAGTTGACTGTCATTACATAAACTAAGATAACAATAGTACTACTGTGTGTCTAACATAACACTTATTTAATAACATAAGCTCTGCCCGACTTCAAGATCAATTCTATGATAAAAAAATAAAATATATTTTTTAACATATCTAAAGTAAGAAAGGAAAAAAAAACCGTCTTCCTCTTAGAAGAGTATCGTCAAATGATTCTTCTTTGACCAATATAGTAAACGGTCCATAGGGAAATTGTCATCATCGCCTCGTTTAGAGGTTTTGCTGATCAGTGTTCTTTGGGAAATAAGAGGGGTGCTGCCTACCCTCTTCAAGCAACATATTCAAAATCTACAGACTGGGAAGAAATTAAATGAAATTATTTATTCTGTAAATAGGACATCGGAATCACATTTAAACGTCCTGTTTAAAAAAAAATAAGATAGTTGCAGTCGATATTTTCTATCTGATTACTCCTGGGTCCCAATTCTGTATGGTTATTATTATTCCCCGCGTAATCTTACCACGCGCAAACCACGCACGGTTGTCAGGGGTGGTATTTTGACAGCTCAAACCCCGTCAACTTCGCGTTTTTTCGCGCGGTTTCGTTCATTGTGTCATAGACTCATAGAGAATACGTTATTAGCAGATGTCGTGATAAGCTAAGGAATTGACGTGGTTTTGAAGTAAGGTATCGTTAAGTGGTCGTAGTGAATTAAATGGCGAAACAATATTGTAGTAAAAATTGTTTAAACAATTTGGGCGTACGAATAATAATATACAGAATTTGAAAAACTTACTTATCAGGTATAATATATTAGTCAGTTCTTCTTCCTGTAATCTATGCAAAATTGGACTTAGTAGGTTAACAAATTAGGCCGACGATATACAGAATTTTAAAAAACTTACTTATTAGGCAGGACCTTCTTCTTTTCCGGAGGAACATGATTGAAAGGCTTCATCACTTTCGGTGTTCTACGATCCATGGTCGACATACTTATTTCATTCTTCGACATAACTCGATCAACTTTCTTCACATTATGATGATGATTGATTGATGGCATACTAAGATCGCTTCTTTGTAAATGCCGATCGATCTTCGGTAGTACGCGATCGCTTTTTGACTTTTCATTGCGCAAAGGCACCATTTTCATATCCTCTTTCTTAAAATCTAAACTTGTTGTACTTTGAGTTATAATAATTTTTGGTAATTGCTTTGATAACTTTCTTAGTCTCTCTGAACGTGGTTCTGATTTGATTGAATCAAGACTTTCGGTGGACTTTTCATTTTCAAGTTTGTATACTGTTTTTGCTTCCATTTGTTCTTCAATTTGGTCTTCATCTTCCTCTTTAATAGTATCATAGTCAGGGTCTTCTATAGAATTTGAATTGTCTCCAATGTAGTTTACACTGCCTTTCAAATAGTTGAGACATTCATCATATACTTGGTTTAATTGTTCGTATTCTACGTCATTCGTTTCGATTTCCATTTTGTTTACTTTAAATCTATATTTTATTCTACAATTATTTAGTAATAAGTATAGCAATTTTGTACAAATTTTAACAAACGGAAATGCAGTCTCACTTTATCCACATTATTACCTACATAACACAAACACAACAATACTACTATCCCACATTTTAGAATCAATTCACACTCACACAAAGCAAAAGAATCACTCAACTCAAAAAAGAGTCGAACTCATTTGGACAGTTCAAATTCGAAATCGCGCTACTCAAAGACTACTTTCACGTATTTTTTGTAAGGAAACTCTCCATAGTTTCGTAACGGTGATGTCCTGACGTTATCTCGCTGTTATCGCGTTATCTTGTGCTAATTGTGATGCGCGCGCTCTAAGCCCAAGATCTGAAGTGACCTTGCTCGGAGAGTATGCGGGTAATTCTGAAATGAGTTGTGTGTTGTAGCAATATTTTAAGATGTTGTCTCATGCCTTTATCGCATAATTATTTTTTTTTTTTATTTGCTGTGAGACAAATTGTGATTTTGTTGTGAAAGATGTGTAGTTTTGATTTAGTTAATAAATCAAAATCAAAAGTTATTTATTCAAACTAGGCTGAGAATCAGCACCTTTCGAACGTCAAAATTACAAAAGACAGTCTCCCAAAACGCCCGCCCTTCACCATTTCCTAGTGCTTTCGCTGGGGGGAAGAAGTGGCGCAACAAACTTCCCAGCAGCACATGACAGCTGTCTGTTTAGTTAGAAAACACTTTATTGTATACAATACTAGATATGCAAAGTAATTAACATTACAGGACACAGAACATTAATAGACTGGTTCGTTCACATATTATTATTATTTTATTAAAGTTTACTGTAAAATATGTATTTTATGGATTGGCTTGTTAATGCGAGTAATTTTAATACATTTATGTAGGTATTTGTTAGCTTTAAATTGTCAGTTTCATAAACTGAGTTAATATTTAGGTTATTTTAACCAAAACTGTGTTATTTATTTACGAGTATATCTTTGTTTCATTCAAATTCAGCAGATACTTTAATTATACTTATTTTAAACTACACTTGCGTGCAAAAAAATTGGCCCACCCCATGCTCTCCATTTGAAACCCGATATCACAAAAATCGTAATGAATATAATTTATTATTTTATACTGTGTGAAGGTAGGTAAGGTATAGTTTATTTGAACCGATTACACTATATTTTGTTCAAAGCAATATTCTTGATAAGATCAACTCAATTCTTCAGATGTCCTCATTACTCACTTTTGCTCGGAAAACGTGTGTGACTTTTTTTGTCAATGAAATTAACAAACGTTAAATTTTGTGTATTTCTGTTTGTTTAATCAAAATTGAACTTGATTTTTTTAACGGGCTTCAAAAAAAATGGAGCTTCTTTATTCAACCCCATATTTATAAGTTCGAGATTTTCTCAAAAACTACTGAATCTGTTTTGATAATTCTTTCACTAATGTAATCTACATACTTTCAGAAAGGTTTTAATATACAATATGTTAGGTTAATGTTAGTAAAACTTCTTGAATTATATTGTTTCAAATCGAAGAGCATGGGGTGGGTCAGTTTTTTTGCACGCAAGTGTATTGGTGTTTCTTAACTGACTTCTCTCAGAAGAAAGACCGAAACAAAGTCAGTGGAAATATAAAGGTTTATGTATTTATTTTCCTTGCAATTTACCTTTCTTACTTCTGTTACAGAATAACCCAATACGGCAACAATATACGAAAACCGTCAAATTCAGAATGGTGCGTTGAAAATTATTTATCATTGTTATTTGACATCTTTATGACGTGTGTTTGTACTATTTTGTTAAAGTATTATGTGTTGTGTTGCATCTTTTGGCAAATTAAAACATAAGTATTAGTTGTATCTGCTAATTGATGTGGAGTAAAAGGAAATAATACGAGTATATCGGCTTATCGCTTATCAGCATTGGGTATCTACTGCAGGGGTATCCTATTGAACTGATTTGCCTACTGCTACATACACACATAAACACACGCCTTCTTCCAAAGGGGTAAATGCCAACTGCTAATAATTACAAATCAGGAATGAAGTTATCCGGAAAATAACCGGAGTAACCTTAGATATCTATGGGAGTAACCAACATAGCTTGCAGAGTAAGCAAACTGAAGTGGTAGTGTGCTGGTCATGTTTGTCGATGGACCGATGGCCGGTGCAGCAGACGAGTCCTGGAGTGGAGACTGCGTATCGGCAAGCGTAGTGTGGGACGCCCTCCAGTTAGATGGACCGACGACCTTCAGGTGGCTGGGACAGTGTGTTGTGGTGTGGCGTAGCCTGGTAGAGGCCTTTGTCCAGCAGTGGACTGCGATAGGCTGAGTTGGTTGATTGAATCATTAGAAAATCTTTAATCAGAAAATCCGTTACCATTATGAACAGCAATTAGTAGAGCAATGTGGAGAAACATTGCTCCGTATTGCTTGACTACCTCCAGCAATGATGGCTGAAACTAATTGCCCGAGTCGTGTCAGAGCATCTTTATAAACGTAGCATTTGGCGTTCAGTAGTTTAGCTTTCAGTCGGTATGAGTGTCCACAAAGTCATAAAATTATTTTATATTTAACTATTATATTATAATAATAGGTTTACCGCTATGGCTAGGCTATAATAATAGCCATTTTAAAACATAAGGAAATAAATAAAAGAAACATTTAATAGGCATAACTTTTTATTGCCCGTTAATAATTACATTTCACATACATTATGAATAGTGTTTGGTGTTCCTTGTCAAACTCACTCACACTTGCGTATAACTCATTTTTTACATTAAACTATTAAACATATTTTACGGGACATTTTATATTTAATTTATTCAAGTAAGATACCTAGGGATGCCCCGTAAAATAAATGTTATTTTTTCATAGATATATTATATGTTTTATTTAAATAAATATTCGCGATAAACCTCACTGTAAAATTAAGTGAGATGTGAGAAGCTTCTTTGATTTTTGAATATTTTATTTTACTCGCACATTATTATAATATAATTTTGAACTTTGGCTCCATAATAAGTATATAATTTTGTATACACGACGAAAACAAAAATAAACCTTTGTTTTCTTCGAAAACGAATTAATATTTTTCAAATAATGAATGAAGTAGTACGCAGACATCACTATAATCGGTAAATTTCCGTAAATAAAAATGTATGCATAAATATAAGTCCTATATAGTTAATAATAATAATTTTACAGCTAAACAAAAAAATAAATCGATCTTATAATATTATAAAAACATTAATATATTTTCATATTTAACTAAGAACAACGTGAACACAAATATTAGACGTTATTGCATATTCTAATTTATTAGCTAGAGAAGGAAGAATGAGAAATAATGTTGTCTATTCAAAAACAATTTATTATATATTTTAAAAGAGCTTAAATATTAATAAGTACCAGATATTTTTCCCATTTTTGTAGACAGTAGGAATTTTATTCAGACCCTTCGTATCGTTTTTTGCATAAGCTAATTAAAATCTTTTTGTATCATACCTTTCCTCGGTGAAGTAACTAATGATACAACCTTAAATATAAGCATGTACTTCTATGTATTCATGGGACTTACACAACTGGCGAAATGTGAATGTACAGACGCCACCACATCAACCTACTACAATCTGTCCAATTTATTTAATAGATTTTCAACTTTATCACTAAAGCATAAGGTTCAAAGTTGATTGGGAAAGTTTGACAGTTTCGGGTAGGTTGATGTGCTGGCGTCTATACTATAGGTACACCTCTACCTAACCCCTCGGGGATTACAGGCGTGATGTTAAGTTATATTATTGGTATGTAATTACATGTTCTTACTATTATCACGAATCTTCTAGCCACCGTTAAAATAATAAAACCGTTCGAGATATAGATACTCGTATTATATCGAATTTGGCATAAAGAATTGACATATCAACGTATTTTAATTTGGCAATAATTTTTAAATGTTCTACGTGTGAATTGTATGTAACAACCAATTATCTGGATTTAAATACCAATAGCCATTTTATTTATTACATATTTTTGGTAAATTATTTTATGAATTTAACTATTTTTATTAAATAATTAAATATTAATTTCCACTTATCATCAAATATTTCCCAGTCACATTGAGGAAACTGTGCCTAACAGTTTCCTTTGGAAAAACCCATTTATATATAATTTATATTTTTATATATATTTCGGTTTTCTTTCTCAGAATTTGGTGTTCAAATATTCTGAATAATTTATTTTTATATTATATCAAATTTATTTAGCGGTTAACATGGACATCTCATATACGTAGAATTTATTTTTAAATATCTTCTATCTACGATAATATATCTAAGGAACTATATTTACTTCAGGTATCGAGGTGACCACTTCTCTACGTTTATAGTGTTTTTTTTCTCTATATTTTGTTTTATTTCGCCCATAATACAGATTGTAAGGGACATCGACGCGCAAAATTTTATCACAAATTCAGAAGGTACAATAATATGATTCTAGCACCACCCGCCGGCAACATATATTTTTTTCAATAATAAAATAATTCAGCATTTCATAGCATAATCAGCATATAATGTTCGCACTGCTGGGACACAGGCCTCCTCTCGGTAAGAGGGAGTGGGCCGTAATCTACCACGCGGGCTCAGCGCGGGTTGGTAGACGTCACATGTCTTCGAATTTTTGGTTCTAGGACATGTCAGTTTCCTCACGATGGTTTACTACACCGTTTTGAGAGCAGTACTTAGTGATTAAATAATTTACACAAAGTAAAGCGCCTGTCTGGGTTCCAAACTACGAACTCGAAAGTCGTGGCCGTAACCAACGGGCCACCACTGTTCTAAGCAGCTGCGCAGTTTCATACCTTCACAATCAAAATGTATGGAACTGAATATGAATCAATATAATATAGGATTCTTATATACATATAGATTCTTCCTACGCCGAGTTCATGGTAAATTTGCGCGTCGATGTGCCTTAAGCCTTGAATATTCTAGGTTTTTTAAATACAATCCAATACACGCTAGTACAATATTAATATACATTTAAATAATAATTTGTGGCCTTTAAATAGTAGAAAAAAAATAGGATCGGTTGAATTTTATCTTTTCTTGAAAAATTCTCAGTAGGCGAAGCACTCGCATAGTTACATTCTTGTTGATGTTTTGTCTCTTTTTAGCACTGGAGCTGCTAATCGTAGTATCTCTCTCTTTTATCCTGAACTCATTGCTTTTCAGTGGTATTAATTTTTACCGGGGCAATAGGTACTTACTTCTTTGGTACAGACGTCAGCACAGCAAGCTACTACAATCTGTCAAATTTCTTTAATACATTTTCAACTTTATCGACAAAGAATAAGGTTCAAAGTTGATTGGGAAAATTTGACAGTTTCGGGTAGCTTGATGTGCTGGCGCCTGTACCTTCAAAAAGTTGTACAATTAAGTACCCTATGTGTTTCGCTTTTCAGCTCACATTGATTCCATATTATAGGAAAAAGATTGTAGAAAATTAAATAAATTCTTGTCGATGTACATATTTATATCTTTTCAAGGCTTACTATACCTACTTTACATAAAATATAATTATTATGGTATAGTAATCTGGTTTTTAGCTGCATTTTTTTAACATGACTGAAAAATATGTTTTCAATATTTTTTTCTTATTTGTATGTACCTACTCTCAATGCTAACAAAGATAAGTTATATTAACTGGCTGCAATTTGTCATAATCTCACTTTTCTTATAATTTATTATTTTCATCATGCCACTTATTTATATTTGCTACGTTTTGGCAAGAATGGCAAATGAGTGTTATAATTATATTTATATTATACTATATTTATTAATACGTTATCGCACTAATAGATATAATTATAAATTTGGATAAAATGCTTCAAACTCAATAGAAGAGTGAATATATGGAAATTTCTATATCTTAGGAATGGTAATGTGTCACAACCCTATCATAAACTCTGAAAACACAACCCTAGGCAACAAAAACCATGGTTTCTTTAAATTTAACTATTTTATCATGAATAATTTCTAATATACATTACTTTATTGTAACTAGTTTACTCGATTTTACTTCATTTTAATTTATTCTCACCATAATATGTTATGAAAAAATATTAAAATTTATAAAATACGAATAAAAATAAAAAACACAAAATAAAAAATAACCATTTATTCGTGAATAAAATTTAAAACAAAAAGAAATATAAAATAAAATAATTTACAACAGAAGTTAAAGATGTTTTTATAAAACGTAATAAAACCACAACGTTTTATGATGTACTTTACAATATCAACATAAACGTATATTTATACATATATCTATTAAGTATACAATGGTATAATATCTATTTATTACATTATATACTTTGAGAATACTGCCAATAAAATATAACAAGGTGAATAATATTCATCTTTAACCAAAAATATAATATCAATAAGTATAAGAATGGAATGAAAAATTTATTTATTAAAATTAAAGTAGGATAATCAAACATAGTTCAAACAGTTAGCATTATATTGCTGTAATACATGCTTAAATGCATTTAATTTTATATATTTTAGATATATATATACATTATTTATTATTTTATGCAACATACTTTTTTATATTATCGTTTTTTACATGAACACTATTCACCGCACTATTATTTTATCGACAGTATTAACAAATAACTAACATTATTTAAAAATCACATGAAATCAACAGTTAAACTTACAGTACACTAACTACGTTATTTAGTTAAACTAATCCTTATCGATGTCGATAAACCAATCGATAAGACTAATCAAAATAACATTCACAATGTGCTTAAAGCGATATGTTGTAGAATTTACAAAACGATAAATTGTATCGATAAATTCAATTGTTTTATCGATATCGATACATTTTGGAATATCCTTACGTTTCCCTCTTACGCGTCACTGTAACTGTGACTCGGACTGATAGCGCCTTTCCTGAAAAATGGCAAATATAAGGCAGGTATAAGAAAATAACTTCTGATAAGTATTTGTTGTAAACTAATACAGATATATAATATTATACATAGCATAGCATCACGCCTGTAATCCCTGAAGGGTTAGGCAGAGGTGTACCTATAGTACACTAACATTTCGCCAGCTATGTTTAAGTCCCATGTAATAGGGGGCGAGCCCATTGCCATCAACCGGGCACAAATCCAGACTCCGGACTGTTACTGAGAAATTCCCGATGGAAAATCCTAATGACAGTTTACCCGACTTGGGAATCGAACCCAGGATCTCATGAAATATTATACAGGATGGCAAGGACACCGACGCGTAACCTGAAACTATGATTCAGCACACGATTCTCGAAAAATTTCTACCTCCTTGCGTAGAAATTTTTTCGGCAGTTTCCAAAAAAAAAAAAAAATCTGCTGTTTCATAGAAAAGTGCCACACCTACGCTGGCAAAATGTATCGAAGAGCTAATTTTCTTGTTAATTCATCATCATCCACCTGCCCTTATCCCAATTTATTTGGGGTCGGCACAATATGTCTTTTTCTTCCATACTTCTCTATTAGATGTCATCTCGGTAGTCACCCAGAAAGGGGGTGACTACCGAGATGACACCATATCATCATTCACACAGTCCATCCATCGTTTCTTTGGTCTTCCCTTACTCTTATAGCCATCGAAATTCATACTCAAAACCTCATTCCTCCGTAACATAAGCCCATACCATGACAACTAATTTCCACACAACTTTTCAGTTACCGGTGCCACTTTCAAACTTCCCCTTATGTACGCATTTCTTATTCTATCCATTCGTGTAACACCACACATCCCTCTTAGCATTCTCATCTCTGCTACATGCAATTGCCTTTCATTCATCCCTTTTGTGGCCCAACATTTTGATCCATTCTGATAATTTTTTTTGTTAATTACCGACGAAAATTTTTAGCGCAAGGAGGTTTAGAATCATGTACTGAATGAATGGTAACAGGTTGTGCGTCGATGCCCTGATACCCTGTAGGTATATGTTAATCAAAGTACTGATGATAATAACAATACATTGTATATAATCGCAAACGATAATGCAGTTCCTTGTTACATAAATTTGAACTAAGTGTCACATAGTTTATTATAGAAGGCTAAAATAATGTTATGCACAGGTCATGCACCTTGTAAGATTATAAATTTATAAGCCATATAAATAATTTAAAGGTTACGGCGAAAGCGTCAGGGTAGCCCACGAAATTCAAATGTGCAGGTCTGTATCAGGTTGTATGATCTAAGGAAATGATTTGCAGTTGTAACAAATATTTATATAGAATTACAATCATAAAAATCATCAATACAACTCTCTAAGTTCATAATACCCTATTGAATGACTATTTCAAGAAATCATGACATTTGAGGCCAATTCTAACGCGAGGAGTTCTATTGTTGGTTCTAATGATTATAATTCTATAAAGTCATATTTTTACGCTCGCGAATCATATTTTAGTCAACATACAACCTGACAATTGTGCTGAATTTTGCAGAAAATGTAAAAAAAAAAAATTGCACGGTTCCACAGTGCGGTAATTTATTAGATGAATAAGAGACACGATGATAAAAGAAATATTCATATAAGTTAAAATAAATGAAGTGTTAATAAATTCCGTACCATTGTGTACAAGCGCTAGTGAGCTGCTGTGCCCGCTACGCGTTTGTGGTGTACCTGTAAGGTTTGTGGTTAGAACAGAGATCTGTTAGTTATATACAACAAAGTTAGAAACATTGAGGTTAGTACAGAGAACAGAAGGCTAATCCTCGTAATTTAAAACGTTCAAAATCTAGTCGCAATCTCATCTCAGTGACAGTCAATATTAAAAATATAAGGAAATTAGGGGTATTTTTGACAGATTGAGATTGAGATCAGACTGTGAACGTTCTTTAAAATTACAGGAATTACCCATCTTATGGATTGGTTGTCACGGAAAAATAGAGTTGAAAGATTCTAGACGAAAGTTACTTAAAATAATTATGTTCATGAATTTATATCTATTGATTCACGAATAGTTGGATGGCTTTAAATGTTTGCTATTGAATGCTCTTTTAATATCTGATGAGAGTTTATCAATACTTGAACTCATCTCTATGAATGATATCAGACAAGATAGCATTAAGAGATATTGTTATAAGTAACATTCAATTTATACATAAGAACTTGAAATGAACAAGCTCAACAAAAGTAGTTGTAACATTCATCTACATAAATTCCAGCATTTTACATTCCATGCTTAGGTTCCATGACAAGCAAATCCAAGCAATTTTGAATCTTATGCCATCAAAATAAGTACCTGTCACGTGGGGTGATGACATCCTCGTCCGAGTCAAGGTCGTAGATCTCGTCCCGGTTGTAACTCCTGTTGGCAAAGCCTCCCATGTCCACTGGAATTAGAAAAGGACAATATTAAATATCATAATGACATGAAAACCAAATAAAGATTCACAAGAAAGATAAAGAAATGAAATGGTAAATTATCGAAAGCTGGGAAGGACCTTCAGGTTGAAGCCTCTTAAAAAAGTGCTAGCAGGTTCGTAAATGCCCTTTTCATACATAATTTGCAAGCTGAATGTTTATTATACCAATTGATGATCGCCGGAATAAGTATATTTCTATAGACATTGCTTACAATGACAATGCCACGCGAAAACTGTCAGCTATATTTCTGCCGCCAAGTAGGATTGCTGTATTCCGTGTTGAAGAGTACGAGTGGCTGTAAAACTATAGGGACATGAGACAATTCAGCTTTGTCTCTAGGCCTTTGGTATTGAAGACGTTAATAAAAGGAGAAGACTCCTTGATATCAGGCACAGCTGCTTTCTTGCCATCTTACAATTTATAAATACTTCGTTGGTACCAACCTCTGGTCGAGTCGTCGTACTTGTCATCAGCCCACTTGTAGTCGTTCTCGGAGTAGAGCGGCGGGAGCGTCTGGTGGGGGGTGGGGTACAGGTCCAAGTTACGCTTCTCGCTCTGTATGCTGTCTGTGTCGCCGTAGGTTTGCATTCTGGAAAGATTAACAATTTCTTTAGTATGTAGAACTTGGCATTCTGATTATACTAATGAACAAAAAAGTATTGAGAGTTTTGTTCCAAGACTACAGCAGTTTAACAAATCTTGGTTAATGTTGAAGCCTTACTTTACCAAAAATTCTAACTTTCCGTTCTTCATTAGACAAAATTACATTAATTTTGTTATTGTATTAGTAAAATCCATATCTTCATCTACATACATGAGTATGTGTCTTATGTCGTTTGGAAACTGGGCACTATTATAAAACTACACATTATCATATAAAATCTGTATTATTAGAAAGTAATGTTCCTTGATAGAAAACAGTGTCACTATTATTACGAAAAATGCCCTTCCATCACTGATTCTGTCATCGTCATCATTCGATCTTTTTCAAATCTTTGTAAACCAAATCTAAGTACCGATCTAGCCCAAAGTTTAAAATTAAGTTCTATCCAGCTCACCTAGTATAATCCTCGAAGCAGCTGAACCGCCAGAGCGCGAAGGCGAGCATGGCCATGGAGATCAACACCCCGGCGGCGATGACCAGCCACACCAAAAGCACCGTGCGGTCGTCGGGGATCGCGTACTCCTGTGGATATAGAAGAAGAGATTAGAACAACAGAAAACAAAACAGTGGTGAAAATCCTACCAGTACTTTTAAAAAATCACTTGGGAATTCAAACATTGGTGATTTGTAAATCCGTAGCACCACCGAGGGCCCTAGCAAAAACGCGAGAAATAACTGCAACGTAAAATCAAACGATTTTTTTTATCAATAATTTATTTATATATTCAATAGTATTTTGCTTTAAAAGAACGCGGAAAAGCGCAATTAAATTCTTGGAAGGAGGACTGTGGTTAAGAGAAGAAAGAAAAGTAAGGTAGTTAAAGTCGTATCAGCGCATCCCCTTGCAGAAGATTTAAAGATACGAAATGGAGACAAGTATGATCATGAATATACAAAAAACAAAAGATAGTAGTCACATGAAATTATTTCTAGACTTCTCTCGTTGAACTCATGTCACTTAAGATAATGATAACAAGATAACTCATAGTGGCATTAGGGATTCATTTTAAGAATCTTCACAATTGGAGTGAGTCTCCTAACTACATATATATGACACCCTGGGTTATCCGTAATCCTAACCCAAGAAGAGAGATCGAATAAACTCTCTCAAATCCATGTGTTCGAGTGTTTGGTCCAAAATAAAAAATACATTTATTCATCATGCCTATAGACAAGCAGGACTCACAGTGATGCCCAGCGAACGCAGTCTCTCGGAGAACTCCTCCTTGATAATGTAGGTAGTCCACATATCGTCCAGGTCTTGGGCGTTTAGTCTCGGCTCTTCTGGCTCCTCCTCATAATGGAGAGGAACCCCGAAGGTCAGCTCCACGCAGTTCTCATATTCGGGCCACTGGATATTGCAGACAGCGGTCCTGGTGATCTGTGTTACTTCCAACCTGGAAAAGATGACATAAACCTTTAGAAAAATAAACTCATAACAGAATTTTTCAGGGTTGCGGTAAAGAATGCCCTGACTATGACAGATTAATTACACTTAGATCAGTAGAGCATTCTATTTTGGGAACGAAGAAACAAGATGATTCTAGTAAAGGTAACCCACTTCCATGAATTATTACTTTAGCCATGTACACAATTCATTCAAGACGAACATCTTAACTATTTTGTATAACAATGGAAGAGTCGACAAAGTAGAAGGATCATCTAAATTCAAACATGTCGAAATGAAACAGCTGTATATTGTACAGCCTGTATCGAAATGTGTGGTCATATTTAAGGGTTTGGTACACCACAAACTGAACAACTGTATCCATGGGACCAAAGCCATAATCGAAAATATTTTTTTTTTCGATACATAATTTCAATACCTACTCAACCCAAATGTATGGCATCTGAGGGGCAATTCCCGTATTTTTAAGGAAGTTCTCAGATCTCGGTCTCAATCTGTCAATAATACCTCTAATTTCCCTAAATTTTTGACATTGATTGTCGCTAAGATGAGATTGCAACTTGAATTTGGACGTTTTTTTTTAAGTACGAGAACTGGCCTTCAGATAATTTTTAACCACTTTCTGATATACTCTGTATTTGTCTTAATTTGACTGATGGTATAAAAAAGGGGACTCCTAAGTCCAGTAGAGGGATTTTAGATGCTAAATATGAGGAAAATGATGATATAATATAAAATGACGCAACTAAAGTCACTAGTAAAAGCAAGAGAAAATATTAAATGCATAATAAATAAACTGATGGCGCGCTGAACATAAACAAAATCGTCGATAAACGTGCTCATCCGATCTTATAATAGATCTGTGTTTATCTCGTTTGAAGGTCGTGTTCTATGATTTATGGTTCTAATACATCTTCAGGAGTTACGTCTTTGAAGATATAGTCTAGCTTGAAAATATCCATTAAGTTAAAACAGGAGTTCACATCATGCCAGTATCTTGCACAAAAGTAAAGAAATAGTTTCCATGCCATTGTGCAATAACTACTTCTGATTGGTGATAACATGGGTATTTATGATACTATCCAACTTCTTGGATAGCATAAGCATAATCAGCCTATAATGTTCCAACTGCGGGACACAGGCCTGCTCTCTTCGAGAGGGAGTGGGTTGTAATCTACCACGCGGGCCCTGTGCGGGTTGGTAGATGTCACTTGTTTTGGAGACTTTTTTTAACTATAGCTACGGTTTTCTAGAAGTGCGGTGGCTACCACAAAGTGTCCGCAATTTACTGGCTAAAGACGTCACTGAAACGTTATTATTTTATGAAACTAAGTTCGTGTGTTTTCCTAGAGAACGTTTTTAACATAGTGGAGTCAAACTCCGCTGCCATCATTTTCATGACTGCCGTCACCGCGGGCTCTATGTGCTGGCTATGCTGTACCCGACAGGGTCCATAATTGTTTTATTCATTTTAAGTCTACCAACTATTTTACAAACTTTATGGAATGCAATAAAGAATTGAGGATCGAATAATGTAAAATGACGTGCACAATTATTTATTTATTTATCTGTGCACAATTTATTACCTTAAGTATACTGTTGATATTACTAGGTATATACAGGGTCAAATTAAATTAGCTAGAGAGACTCCGCGGACGTAATGGGTATAGAAATCTAAACACGATAGAACAAAAAACAAATTAAATTGACGATTTTTTGTGTGGGGTCACCGACTGCAGTTAGTGTAATCACTTGAAATATCAGTTTAAAAATCGACTTTTTACTGTGTAAACTTCACTACGGTTATTGATATCTCATTCTAAATACGACAAAACTAACGAAAACAGATTTTCTCAAGCGATACTTCAAAGTAACAACACAACCAGCGGTCGTTGAACCCCAAAAAAAACATCAAATCTCTTTTGTTTTTATTTTATCATGTTTAGATATCGATACTTATCAATTTATCACGTCTACAGAGTTCCGCTAGCTTATTTAATTTGACCCTGTGTTCTCGTTCTGATGATTGATTGATGAGATGACCACGCACTGCACCCTAATTGCGTTAAACACTATCGTCTATCAATCATCATTTTAAAGGATATAGCTAATGCTTTGCTTCATATGTTCAAAAAAATTGTGTGTTCAACAACGTAAATAACGCAATTAATGTTTTTGAGTTGTCGAAATAAAAGCCATTGCTATTACCCCGCTGAACGCAATTATGTCTTCCCGTAACCATTATAATACAGCGTTGTATACAACCACCAAACGATGGTTAATCGATTCGATATTATCAACTCTAAGTGTCCTTTGATAGGTTAGTTCCCGATTGCGAGATCTTTGATAGATTTCCTTCCTTCCTTTCCTCTAAAACTTTATACGGTATAAAGGAGGATGGGCAAAAATTTATGGAAGCTGGTATATACCCGAAAAACAATGGCAACCAATAAAAATAATTTATATTATTATTATTATTTATTTATAAGTACCCATTTTATACTCACAGGAAGAATAGGGGATTTATACATTCTTAGTCAGTTATACTTCGTATGACGGCTCGGAACATGAGGCGAGTCGCTGCGCAGTAAGAACTTCACCTCTCAGCGGGGGAGGGGGGAAGGTACTGCGCAGCGAGTAGCGCATTTCAGAGCCGCCATGAAGTTTGAAGCGGGCTGTAAACTGTACTTGATCTACAACATGCCGCTACAACGGCGACATTAATTTAACACACGGATAAGGCTACTGGCCAGTAATCATAAGAATTATAACAACATAAAATAATTCGTAATTTGAAAACTACCGCCTGCGTCGCTCGCCGACATAGGGCTCTCTCTTTCCTTCAATACCTGTCCTTCCTTCGCCTACTCTTTGCACGTTATTCGTTTTAATTTCATTGATGTGATGTTATGAGCCGTGACCGCGGTAAATGACCCCCGCGTCATCGTTCTTTAGTACAGGTTGCCCGACAACGCGCTATTTTAGAAAATTGTAAATAAATAATAACGTTTAATGAAATTAAAATATATTCATAAAACGAAATCACAGTGGCTCGCTGTATAGGTACGTTGTGACGCAAACCAAAAGTTGGAGACGCCAAAATGTTATCTAAGGACATGCAATAACAAGATACTTATCAAACAAAGTCACTCAAAATGTCTTTCACTAAAACATGTTCTCTATTCCTATTGTTTATCGCAGACAAGTTTATCAATAACTTCTTATCATTCGACTGGTTCTTATCGATTCAATGACATGAATATACAATTACTTTACGACATTATTTTCCACTGTTTAGTGTGAAAATGTCTAGATATTACTTTTGGGACTAAAAACGGATTATGGAAAATTACTTCCAAGATTTGGACGCGTCAAGATATTATGTTAGATTAGCAGTGTCTATGGCTCCATACATAACAGCCAATAGGCACTTATACCTAGCCAGAGAAAATACCTACAAATTGAAGTAAGAATTACTGAAGTTGCATGAGGAGTTCTCAAGTTATAAGTGCAGTTACAAACAGACACACAAAAATACCTTCTGCTTTATAATACGCAGCTTTGATATTACAACCATACGCATTTCTGCCGCAACGCAGCATTGGTCTGCTTAGGTTCAAAAGGGAACAAATGCCGGTTAACATTCAGGCACTTAAGACTTTTCTACTATATCTCTGAGTCTTGGACGCAATGCGATATCACGTAGATTTTCGCACGTCCACGTAACGCGGACGTGAGTTACAAGGTATTACAGTAGATATGGGTTTAACATAACAACATTATTTATCCATGTATACTGAGACCGTACTACGAATGCGACTTTACGAGACTGTAAGGGGAAAGCCTATTTAATCAGTAAACTGCAATAGGCTGGGTTTATGATCCCCTAATTGCGTAACAAACTATAAATCTCAATCTGAATAATTTAGAAAGGTATTGGTACTCCATTGCTTCATAATAATAATGTTCGAAAAATGTGTCTGCTCAACAACGTAAATAACTCAATTAATGTTGTTGAACTGTCAAAATGAAAGCCACTGCTGCTTGCTACTGTTAGTGTTACGCAATTGCAAGACAGTATTATGCATATTAAAAACTATAAAAGGATTAAAAGGAAAGGAGAGAGAACTGTCGTGATTCATAATAGCAAACTGTAATAAACCGTAATAAATAAGTTTATCTACTCGTACACTGAATTCGTTATTAGTAATGAGCTGTTTCATTTGATAGATAAGAAATACGTCGTATGTTTGCTAATTGCACTACAAATCGGTAAAGATAAGACTGAAACATAGAAATATAAAGCGTTCGATGAAGAAAAAACAAATGAACAGCGTGCTCTAGTTTTTTGAAATTGTAAAATCATGCAAATAGGTTTCAAAGACTCACCAATACCATACTCTTCTAGATCCTTAATTAATATTTAATACATTATTCTTATATCTGTAAATCTAACATTTATACTAAGTGAGACGGATTCCATCTATGCTATGAGGACTTTACACTTATTACATCTAAATTGTCTCTCTGATACATTTGTTTCTCTGTGGCCAGTCTTAACATCCATCGCGATATGTCCATGTAGGCTTCAAGTATCGATGCCAAAATCTACACAATCTAAAATGTACAGAGTAAAAAGTTAACTCCCAATCTCATACAAGCTTTTCTTCTGTAAATTTCACCGGTTGGTTCACTACTTCAATAGCATTGTCAGTCGTAACGTCAACCTTAGCTGTATCATTATTATTGTAATTATCTTTCTTAATAATATCAACAACTACCTCTTCTGGAGTCGATTCATTATTATTATCTACTTTAGGCTCCTGGAGATTCAAGTCAGTTTTCTTCTTGGCACCCTTAGTGCTGTGTAACTTCAGTTCATTATTAGCTACTTGAGGATAATGATGCAATATCGCAGTCGTGTTAAAAGTAATTTTACCATATTTAACTATCTCTGTAGGTCGTTTTGCATAACTAGTACTAGGCACAGCTAAGTCTATGCTCTTTTCAATATCATTATCAGGTGTGTTCGCAGCGCTATAATCCCTCGTCTCTTCTATTAGTCCTAAAGCTATGTGTTTACTTTTCTTAATATTTTCCATATAACTATTGTGAAGGTTCATATCTACAGTGTTATTTTGTTTGAGTGGCAACGAGTTTGGCAGCCGGTGTTGTCTGTCCTCGGCTGTGTATCACAATTGTTTCTGATTAGGGTTCTTGATTATTTGGTCGTTAGCCGCGGCGAGATCGCGCGCGGCGTTTGTTAGCTATGTCTGAGACTGAACCATAGAGATGCTGGTTGTCTCAGTCACGATGGTTGGCGCCGGGAACTCGTCAGTAGTCGAGTCATAGATCGGGAACTCGCAACACATCACGAACTTCAAGAACCTCGGAACTTCCACGTAAATTGCAGGTGGTATTGGTATCAAGGGCGACGTCGATGCCTTATAATACAAATAATCTGGGTTATCTCTGTACTTTTCGTCCGCCGATCGTTCGAGCAGTGGTATGCCAGATAAGAACAGTATGATCGCTGTCGTAAATAATGGTGATAGTATCGCGATCCATTCGACGCCGTTTATCACGTTTAAAGATATTATGAAAATTCCCCACCAGAGAACCACTTCTCCAAAATAGTTGGGATGTCTTGACAGTCCCCAGAGGCCATCATTGCACCATTTTCCTTGGTTCGCTGGTTCCTGTCTAAAGGCAAACTTCTGTAGATCAGCATACGTTTCGATCAACAGTCCTATGACAAAAATCCCTGCGCCAGCCGAATCCAAAGTCGTCATTGTCTTCGGCGACTTAGGGAAAGAGTGATGCGGCGAATTCATGATAATAACTGGCAAACTCACAATATACACCCACACGGCCTGAAACGTGTAGAACACTGCGAACCTAAGCGTATTGCTCTTACGATCCTCGAACTGTTTATCTCTACCTATATGGTAGATTCTGTAAATGAGGTAGCCAGAGAGTCTGACGCCCCAGAGACAGACGAAGGCAGTGACCATCAGCTGCCTGCTGTCATAACTCTTGAGGTGGGAGCCGCCTTGACCGAGAAAGAAGGTAAGCAAGGCTATAATAATAAAGTTAGCCCCGCCAGTGAAGTCAGTCACTTTATCATTCTGGAACAGCGATGCTATAGTAAAGAACAATATCTGCATGGCCACGGTGACCATCGCGCTTATAGCGAAGTTGTTCCTATCTATCAAAGGCTCCATTCTGTACTTTTGACACTAAATTCTGTGTTTGGCATCAGGGAACGTTCGAATCGATTCGTCGCAATGCTGCATTTTGGAATATCACTCTTATTCTTAACATGTTAAAGTCTTTTCTGTGCACATTATATACGTTTAACACTTCAATCACGCACCGTTATCTTTTTATTGCATTTACAATTAGTTTTTGTATATTATTTCGTTTAAAAGCGGTTTCATAAGCTCGTTTCTTAAGCTTTACTGAAATAGATTTGACGTTTGTACCGCGCTTGCGTGAAGCTCCGTTTCACGCATGCGTACCTTGCCCCTCTCGAACAAGAATTACGAATTCCTTAATTTTCTGTTCCTACTTTTATTTGTTTTTTTTATCTGTTTTCTTAAAAGATTTTTGTATCTTTTTAGATTTTCTTTGCACATTTCGTCCCAGTGAATAGGTATTCTTATACAAAGTGATACGTAACTGGGTCAGTATGACGTAAAGATACGAGAATAGAAATACTCTTGTCCGTATGTGCATATTATGTATGTATAGCGTATGAGTTCAGCTTTGTATGCGACAATGTTAAAAGTTCCGCATTTAGAATAATTAGTTCATTTTATCTTAATGCTGCAGAATTTCAAGAAGCTGTGAGCAGACTTCAAGTTTTGGATTTTTTAAGAGAAAGATGGGAGTTTGGTTTAAAATAATAGTACATTATTATAATGCTCTTGGACGCTAAGCCTGACTGTGATGTGTTCGCGGATGAATGGCGAATGGAAGATCTTGTCAGTATGTCTGGAGTATTGTGAGATGAGCGTATGACTAGTTGTATAATTTTTTTTATTGTACTTATGTGTTTGCGTCTTTAAGTAATGTATTTGGCCTTGGCCGTTTTATGTTAAAATAAATTATAAATAAATGCAATTTAACCTGATATTAAACGATTTTTATTAAAAAAACTCATAAAAAATATAAAAAATTTATTATGAGTGATTGACAGTCATGGTGATCAATGCTCGCTCGTGCCTTCTCAGAATGAGAAGATGTCTTGGCCCTGCAGTGGGGCAATAATAGGCTGGTATTATGATCATTATTACCTATTAATGATGAATCAAAATAGTCAACAAGTCGTACGAATTGCACATAACTTTCATGGTAAAACATGAGCAATGCCACCAATAACCAAGGTAATGCCTACTATATAATAATATAATAAATAACACAGGTATTTTTCCTGCTAAGCCTAATTAATCTATACAGGGTGAAATTTTAATCACCGTTTTCCTCTTAAGGGGTCGTCTTGACGAGTTATGCGAACATAAATAAATGTAGGGAACAGCAGATTTTTTTTCACGGTTTCACATTTGGTCCCATTGTAAAAGTTGTTCATAATGATGAGTACAATGACCCCTTAAGAAGAAAACGGTGATTAAAATTTCACCCTGTATGAATAAATTAATATGAAATGCTGTTTGTTGGTAAGTAGTAGACATTTCAGACTTCTATCAAATAAGTCCAGGTTTCTTCACAATATTTTCCATCACCGTTGTCAGTAATGTCCAAGATAAACTTAGAAAATACATAACAAATGAATAAAAAAAGACATCTTGGTACTTGCTCAGATTTGAACCCACAACCTCGTTCATAAGACGGTGCCACCTACGCCAAAAAACAAATGCATTTCAGAGAATTTAGGATTTGTTCCAGTCTGATCCCCTGAGCCTCCCCCCCCCCCCCCCCCTCCTCGATCCCCTGCTAGTTCGTCTTCTGTTTTAAACTTTGTCTTATCCACTTTATAGATAGCAACATTGTTCCGTCACAGATCCTTTATCATATTTCATTTCTTCTAAGAATATAAAAAAGCTTAATCTTAAGTGTTTTTTTTAAATTGTGAGTCATTAAAACGATCCGTTAGTATATTACTAATACAAGGTGGCAGGTGACGGACATCGACACACAACCTCTTACCATGGATTCAGTACATGATTCTGAACCCCCTGCGTTGAAATTTTACGTCAGTTATAAAAAAAAAAATGTTTTTCCATTAATTTTGATCGCGTAGGTAAGTATTGCAGTTTGCTATGAAACCTATTTTTTTCGGAAAAAAATTCTACGCAATCGAGATTCGGGAAGTCAAATCATTTACAAAAATATAATATATAATTGATCCCAGTCGCCCCCTCGAAAAGGTAGTTTCTTAAGAAGAAGAATGGTCAAGAAACTCCACCGTTACTCTTTAAAAAAACTTTATACAATATTTTGTACACATGTGCTGAATTCATGTTTACAGTTTGTACGTCGATGTCCCAGACAGCCTGTATAAGTGTATACTAACGGATCCTTGTGGATACTAATAATCTTGGTATATAGAAGCTTATTGAAGACCTTCAATCAATCTGTCTAGCCTTTTCCCAACTATGTTACTGTGTGTGTTAATACCAGTATTTTACAGCATGGAGTGACTGCCTATCTGACCTCTACAACCCAGTTACTGGGTAACACGATATCCCTTGGTAAGATTGGTTGCCAGAATTTCGAGCTTCTGACTACCCGTAACGAATGTCAAAGATACAAGAATGACAGCCGGGACCAACGGCTTAACGTGCTTGCCAAGGCACGGAGCGCGGAGGGGTCTCGGTGTGTAAAGATGGTCATTTATTGAATTATGACCTAATTCTGACTTATAGAGAAGTATGAAAGAAAAACACGCGTTGGGCCGACCACAAATAAAGTCGGATAGAAGCAGGAGAATGATTATGACCTAATTCTAGAGCTAAATTCAGCTAAAAATGTTTTAAACTTGATAGACACTTTCAAGTTAATTACTCTTTGAAACGTGCAAAGTTACAAGATTTATTTTTAACCATTAAAGGTCGGTTAACATTATAGGAATAGAACACAATGCAGGCGTTTATAGGGGGACAAATGTCAGGGGCCACGTGTTGCTACAGAGGGCTTGTCATCGCGCCAATATGCCGCACAGGAAAAAACATATGAACACGGAACAGTGAGCAACCTAGTTTAGTATAGTTGTTGGTACATTTCACGAACGCGCGTCGATAATTGCAAATTAAACCTTATATCGATGATATAAAAGTTACATGACGTGTGCAAGGACTGATCTTTGTAAGGAGTTCGCCCGGGGAAGTACCTATTACCGCCATATCTTTTTTTACCGCTAAGCAGCGTTGTCGTTGCTGTATTCCGGTTTGAAAGGTATGGGTGCCGATGTAGTAACAGAAATATAAAGGCTCCTCGCACACAGGCGTGACGCAACTCTAGTAGAACAATTTCCATGAAGTTTTCATAGGAATTGTTCTACTAGAATCGTGTCGCGCATGTCTGTAAGATCCTTGATACATTTCAGGTTGGTATTTGGCAGCGCCGTTGCGATGCCTCTGGTATGGTAGAATGATCAGTTACTGGGTAATACGATACCCCTTGGTAAGACTTGTTGTTCGACTTTCGGGCTTCTGACGACCCGTAATGACTGTCAAAGATCCACGAATGACAGCCGAGACCAACAGCTTAACGTGCTTTCCGAGGCACGGAGGGGTCTCGGTATGTAAAGATGGTCACCCATCCACGGACCAACCGCGGCAAGCGTAGCTTAACCTGATCGATCGACCTGTGCGGCTTTTATTACTTAGCAACAACGAGAAGAGGCCTTTAATCTTCAGTAAGACACAGGCTGATATTAAAAGATCAATAACTTTTTATAGTCAGACAGTTATATTAACTGTTATCTGAATAGGATTTCCACTAAAACGTACATTAGTAAGTTACCAAGAATTTGATGTCATTGATTTCTTGTACTTATCGATAAAATAATTCCTGAATCTATATCGGTTAGATCTAACAAAAACACGATTTTAATGATTAATCACAGGATAAGAATATGATTTTCGATTTTTAAATGAAAGAATGTGAATGATTATGAATTGATAGTACGAGTACATTACGGTACGTGTGACTTATCAATCAGCAAATTATTTTCTTTCGTTCGCCTATTTTGTGTCCCACTGCTGGGCAAAGGCCTCTCTTTTTTTCTTCCAAACCTCCCCGTCTTGTGCGATCTCTGCTAATCTGATACAAATTCGTCATTGGAAGTTTTAGGATTTCGCCGCGGAGCCGGATGTTAACCATTTTGAATATAAATATTTCTTAGACGTTGATAGATTGGGATTCCTAATGCGTAAGCGGAAAATGCACAAACATTGATATAACCTCAATTTAGATGTTTTGTGATATAAATAGCTCCCTCTTCTTTGTGCTCCCTTTATGAAACATTAATCTGTATAATTTTATGTTTCTTTTCTGTCACATAGTTAGGGATATCAACTAAGTATTTTATTTTATACTAGTAACTCGCCCCGGCTTCGCTCGGGTAGCAGAGCCAACACGGGTGTGGTACAGACCATCACACTGGACAACTTTCTCCATGGGACCAACATCGTAATCACGAAAAGATAAATAATCCGCCGCCGTCCCATACAAAACTTTAATACCTACTCGACGCAAATGCTTGGACGTATGTATGGCTGGTTATTTGTTAAAGAATATAAACTTTAATAAGATCATCATCATCATTTCAGCCGAAAGACTTCCATTGCTGGACATAGGCCTCCTCCAAGCACCGCCACTTGACCAGCGGTAATTGCGTAAAGTACTAACAATAGCAATGGCTTTCATGTTGACAGTTCAACAACATTCATTGCGGTATTTAAGTTCTTGAGCAGACACATTGTTCGAATATATGATGCAATATACTTCAAAATGATTCAGATTGAGATTGATACAATTGATTGTTACGCAATTAGGGTACGGTTCTGTGGTTCTTGCATTGAGAAATAAGATATTTATAGAAAATCTAATATAAGTGACTCGGTATAGGTCCTATATACCTGTAGTATTGCAATTAAATATCGATTACGGCTCCTAATTCATACCCCTTAATACGCACATCAATAGAAACTTCTATTTATATCACCACCAATACCAATTTACCTCTGATTCAACAGTTCATAATCATCATTATCTGCCTAGCCTTTTCAAAACTTTGTTGGGGTCGGCTTCCAATCTAACCGGATGCAGCTAAATACCAGTATTTTCCATGGAGCGACTGCCTATCTGACCTCCACAACCCAGTTACAGGGTAATACAATCATTATCATCATTTCAGCCGAAAGACGTCCACTGCTGGACATAGGCCTCCCCCAAGCACCTCCACTTCGACCGGTTCTGTGCTTCTCGCATCCAACGGGTTCCTGCGGCCTTCACAAGGTCGTCGGTCCACCTCGTGGGAGGCCTTCTAACGCTAAGTCTTTCAGTACGCGGTCGCCACTCCAGAACCTTTCGGCCCCATCGGCCATCTGTTCTGCGAGCAATGTGCCCTGCCCACTGCCACTTAAGTTTGGCAATTCTTCGGGCTATGTCGGTTACCTTGGTACTCCTGCGGATCTCGTCATTTCTGATTCGATCACGCAGGGAAACTCCAAGCATAGCCCTCTTCATTAATACAATACAATACCCCAGACGATTCAACAGATATACCTCGTAATTAGAAGTCAAAGTATACTGGTTCTTAAATATTATTATCAACAATAATAATACATTTGCTATAGTTTTATCGTTTCTTTGTTTCGTCTTCCGTTCTATAATCCGTGATAAGTTATATACGACACAGCTACACACTTGAAACAATTTGCCATTCTGTATTTTCGATACTTCAATACTTTTTATTATTGTTATTGACGTCAGGGAACAAGACTGTAATATTAATTTATAACTTTATAGCACCGTGTGACGTAAACCCTTAAGTTTCGCTTTTCTGTGACTTAAGTAGTTCATTTTTAAATGCGGGTTCGGGTCACACGAGCTATAAAATGGTATACGATACGTGTGACTTAGTAGTACAGCAGGCCATGCACACAAAGGCCAATATCCATAATTAAAACGACATTCAATTTCAAAAAACATGTCAAAAATTAAGGGAAATTAGACGTATATTTTTGACAGATTGAGACTGAGATCAGGATGCGAATGTTTTTAGAAATACGGAAATTGGCCCTTTGATAGTTTAAGGGCATCACAGGGGCTAATATCAACCCGCAGTCCCGCACTGGGCCCGTGTGGTGGACTATCAGCCCACTCGCAGTGGGAATATTATAGGCTGATTATGCTACAGGTGCAAACTGAAATGTCTCGTTTGCCTGTAATGCCGTCATCTGCACGCGTGCCTTCAAATACCTTATTTTATTAATGAGACTAGGTACACCTTTGCTAAACCCTTAATTGGGGATATAATATAGGGGTGATGTTATGTTATGTAAACTAGAAACATCAAATGACAAGTTTAATTCGTGCTAACTGCGCATTTTTATCAAAACATAAAAATTAACGTTTTGCAGTTGTTTAGATTTACGCATCGTTTAAAATTAACGACCCAGAAAATAAGACACGGTAAACTATGAAAATATGTAAGTACTAAGGTATTACCTAATCTGCGTTCGCAATTTATTTGCCCAAAATGTAAACAAATATGAATGAATGGAAAAATAACTTTAATTCCTACACAATAAGGTTCGGTTTACGCTACAACTTCAACATTTTTGTAACTTTTTCAATAGTGCTAGTCACTCTGAAATAAACTTAATTGTCATTGTAATAAAGTTGATGGTGTTCAGCAATGCGCACTTTTACTTAAGATGCAGTTTACATCTTACTATGTGACATGACGGTAATACCTAGTGTTTATTTAACTGCACATGAAATTATGCGAAGGTCGGCTGAAGAAAACATTTCACATTACAATGTGTAATACTAATAAGGACTTAAATGTCGTAATAAATATGTGTATTTAGTAACTTAATATTATGTATCTGACATCTTGTGCCTCTTCCCACGCGTTAAAGATGTGTTTTAATAAGGTGACACCGGCGTCGGTTGTACAACGTCCTTTGGTGAAACCATACTGTTGATCGTGTAGGACGTTATTACGATTAAAAAAATGATTGAACATTTGATTTAACATTACTTTTTCAAACACCTTGCTGAAAACCGGCAAAACCGATACGGGTCTATAATTGTTAGTGTCTTTGCTGTCCCCAGATTTGAAAAGTGGAATAACTTTACTGTACCTACTTCATTAAATCCGCGAATACCCTTTGATCTACACACAAATTAAATATTAAAGCTAAATAGGGTGCAATTGTCTCAATAATGGATTGACAAACTTTAGTAGACATGCCCCCAGATCTTCGGTACAATGACCATCGGGTTTATATGTTTAAATTTAAATTACACAGGACAAGCTGAGAAATAATTCAATACCTAGTGAGGGCGAGGTATTTAAAGTTTCTGTAGTTTATGCGGAATATTTGTAAAGAAAGACTGCAAATTCCTGAGCAACATCGTTGTTATCGCTAATGAGACCGCGAGTATTATGTCTTTTGTTCCTGTTCATTGTTAACCATTTTCAAATCTGTCTTTATGTTATCCTCTGCTGATTACAGACCGGGTAACCCCCCACCCCCTCCTCCTTCGTAAGACTGGTTATCAGACTCAAAGTAAAAGAGCCTCTACGGGTGACGAATTAATGATGCTATCCAAGGTGACTGATTTATTTTACACGACAATACCTAAATCGTCCCGGATCTGGAGAACAAGAAGAACAAAAAAACTCACGTAGTATTCATTCCCAGTGTAATGTTATTGTCCTTGATGTACTGCTTCGACATATCAGCTAACAGCTCTAGGAACTGCTCCCTGATCTCGTTGAACTTCGGCAGGGTCAGGCCAGCTAGGTTGAGGGTCAGGGTCTCTACGGGTGGGTTCGCTACTGCCTCGGGTTCTGGCTCCTCGTCACCGAATGTTTGGAGTGGCCCTGGAAGAGATGGGTTGGGAATTTGAACCATTTCATAAATTGTGTTTTATTTCTGTTAATTGGTTGTAAAAACACTTTTACACGTCAAAAGCATATATAATGAATAATCTATTTTATATTTATATATTTTAAATAATAAAATTTAAAGCAATAATATATATAATATTATAATAATATATTTAATATTTTAAAGCTAGATGAGGTCGGTGTTTCCTAACCGAGTAATCTGAGACGAAACACTGAAATAAACTCAGAGGTCACGATCTCTCTTGAAATCCAGACATTATCTTGGTTAGATCATGTGAGGATATATGTCAGTATGTAGGTTGGAAATTGAAATCAATGTTATGTTCAAGTCCCATGTAATAGGGGCGAGCTTATTTTCATTATACTACTAGCTTCTGGCCGCGACTTCGTCCACGTGAAACACCCTCTTAGGGGTCAAATTTCGAAAAACCCTTTCTTAGTAGATACCTCCTCTTGCACAAAGAACAAACCTCAACATTTCATGTCTCTAGGACCAGTGGTTTAGGCTGTGCGTTGATACTCGTATATCAGTCAGTCTGGACTTTGAATGTTATATATACATAGATCGTATACAACTACCAACCTCTTCCTAACTAATTAAAAAGAAAAAAAATATGCTTACAGATCAATTTAACACTGAAAGAGAAACCTCTCTGGAACTGCCAGCCGGGCTTGGCTTCGAATCTGACGAACATGCGGTTGACGTCAGCGAACCTGTACCTTCTCTCTTTGATCAGGTGATGGGAGAAGATCAGGCCTTCCGTGCCGGACGCGTCGAGACCACCTGTAAATAGTCCAAGGATATAAACTCTCCATTTTAATTGTAAACTAGATGTGTCCGCGACTTTGTTCGTGAAACAAATTGGATTTTATGGGTTTTAATGTTTTTGCGCGGAACCTTAATTCTTTTTCTAAAATAAATGTTTAAGTTACTCCTTATAACATCAGTTATCTGCCAGTGAAAGTCCCGTCAAAATCGGTCCAGCCGTTTCGGAGACTAGCCGAAACAAACAGACAGACAAAAATAAAACGGATGTCTGTAAACAATATATAGAAACAATTTTCATGAACTGAGAAAGCTTACTTTTAAGGTTGCTTGCATTTCATAATGTGTTTGAACCTTCTATTAGGAAGAAAAACACATCGCTCAAGTGGCGCTATTGCATCTTATTTGATTTTAAACCTTAACACTCAAACATAAAGTCTATTATCGTTGGCAATATATTTAGTACTTTGATTTAAAAAAAAAAAACAAAAATATTGATGAAAAAATAAAACACAATTTTTAAGCAATAAGTTTGAGAAAACTATGTTGCAAAATAAGAATACAACATTTTTGTGATCTTAATTTTTCGGACCGTTTTTGATGCGCTCATCGAAAATCTATTACTAGTAGGTTTGAACTCTAAAAAGTTCAAAATGGTAAACACTGTTTCATTAATGAATCAAAGCATGTGTTTTGAATCATAGCAGGTAATTAAACTCTGGGTTGGTTAATTTGGAATAGGCATTTAACTGTTGATGAGACACTAATTCCAATAAAGTTGAAAACAAAACATGAATCATTTAACTATGAAACCAATGTTTATTGCTTGTTGAAGTTCATGAATAGGTCGAAACATTGAAAATAATAAATAGAGTAATTAAACTGATTTATTTGTTTATAATAAAATTACTAAAGTGAATTGTCGTTTAATTAAACTATTTTATGTCTCATGATCTGCCTAGCTTTTTTCCAACTGTGTTAGGATCAGCTCCCAGTCTAACCAAATGTAGCTGAATACCAGTATTCTAAATGGGGCGACTGCCTATCTGAGGGGCAATCATCGTAATTTTAAGAACGTTCTCAGTCTCAATCTGTCAAAAATACCTCTAATTTCCCTAAAGTTTTGACAAGTTTTTGACATTGATTGTCGCTGAGATGAGATTGTGACTAGATTTTGAACGTTTTTAATTACGGACTTGGCCTTCTGATCTCCACAACCCAGTTACTGGGTAACACGATAGCCTAACCTGAACTAACCTGAACCTATTAATAAAATTAAAACATTTACCTGGTTTTACAAGCAGATAGTCGCCAAGAGCACCGTTGACAGCAAAGCTGGTGATGTTCAATTCAATGCCCATACCAGGTCCATCGAATACCCAATCAATTATATTGTTTGTAGGGTAGGGCTCCGGATAGTCTGGTGAAGTGACTACTGTAGGTTCATCCACAGATAGAGTTATATGAATTGGCTTTACATGTTTTGCGAAATTTTCAGAGTTTACGTCAAAGTCTTCTTTATGAGCGGCAACAAACTGGGTCATGAGATCACTAAGCTGAGCACTGTTTAGATCATCAACCATGATTGACTTTTGTTTGGTGTCCACCACATCAGCGCTGGTGGTGTTCATTTCATCACTTTCAAATTCTTCAGCATTCTCTTCTTTGGTTTGCTTCTCGTCAACCAAAGCATCGTTTCCATACGACAGAGGCTCTTTAACATCATCATTAAATATTTGTTTAATTACGCTGTCAATGTCATCGTCAGCGTTAGGTTCGCTGTCACTAGGCTCGTCGTAGTTGTCAACATAGTCGACAGCTTCTTTTTGTCCATCGATTTCCTCTAGTGAAGCAGCAGTAGTCTCTGTCGTACTTTCTTCGTTCTTAACGTCTAATTCAACGAGTTCTTGTTCATCTTTTTCAGCTTTCTCGTTTGAAACATTGGCATATTCAGCAAAAATTTGAGATAGATTGCTATCATCTATGTTCTCATAGTCATCATCTGCCGCTTCAGCCGAGACCACATTCTCGTCTGCTGTTTCATCATCATTGTCATCAGCAGTATCTTCATTTTGTTTCGAGTCTTCTGGCTCTGCAGCATCGACTTCCGCGTTTCGCCACGACAGGGCGACGTCTTCTTTGTATGGCTTACCATATTTTTCTTCATAATCTTTGACGTCGTTTGCTACTTCCTCATCAGTGCTTGCATTTTCATCGGAGCTATCGTCGCCTAATTTGCCAAGAGTTTCAAACAATTTGTCTAAATCAGCATCCAGATCGGCATAAACTTTTGCAGGCGTATCTTCCTCATTTTTATCATTATTTTCACTGACCACGTCTTCATTGCTCTTTTCCTGTTCATCAGAGTTATCATAGTCGTTTGCATCAAAACCGTCATCACTTTCTGCCAAAAGTTTGTTTGTTTCCTCAATGATTGTATCCATATCTGTATCATCACCGACTGGCTCCTGATCTAGTTCGTCCAAATAATCTTGATCTTGGTTCAAAATGTCTTTGGTTTCCTCAAAAATGTTGTCGTTGTTTTCATCTGTCTCCGGTACAGGTAGAGGAGCGATATCGTCAACCGCCTCACCCCACGTACCATCATCAAGTCCAAGTCCTTGCAAGTCTTCATCACTTTGTTTTGGCTCTTCAATTGGTAAGACTCTATGTTCCTGGGGTTGCTCACTTGCCGCAGGTTCTTCAGTAACCACCGCTTCAGCCGTCACCTCTTTGTTTTCCTCAACTTGCTCTTTTTCCGCCGATTCCGACCTGTTATCTTCAATTTGATAATCGTCGAATTGATCGCTTTCTGGTTCTGTTTGTGCTTCGGTTTGTTCTGACACATTTTGTACTTCGGCTTGTGTGGTCTCTGCTTGTTTTACGTCCGTGTTCTCGTTGCTATCATCAAAGTTGTAGTTGTCATAGTTTCCGTAGTCATTTTGCCAATAGTCCTGGTAGTCTTGTTGCGCTGAAACCAAAACAATAATTTAAGGCTAATGACAACGTTATACACAGACCTGCGGGGTAATTGCGTACCACACTATAGTAGCAATGGGTTTCACTTTGGCATTTCAATAACATTCATTGCGTTATTTACGTTGTTGAGCAGGCATATTTTTCGAACATATGAAGCAATGGATTAGCAATATCCTTGAAAATGATTCAGATTGAGATTGATAGTGTGTTACGCAATTAGGGTGCAGGTCTAGGTTATTAATATTCCTTTGGTTTACTTTTTTGTGAGAATATCAATGATTATTACTTATAATGTTTATTCATTGCAATTGTGTTAGCTGCCTCCTAAATAATAACATTTATCTGCCATTGCTTCATTTTAAATTTGTTTTACCTATTGTGAAATAGTAATTTGATTGTAGGTGCATCGTCTTCACGTATTTAATGTGTAGATATAATCATGCCAAATTACAGCTTTCTAGTATCTACTAAGAGTCTCTGCGCGAAGCTGTGGACAGACAGACAGACGGACGGACGTGGCGAAACTATAAGGGTTCCTTCTTGACTACGGAACCCTGAAAAATAGTCATGTAAAATTAATTATTTCGAGTTTATCCTGTAAGCGTTGTGGTTTTGACCAAATGATTGCTTTTAATACTGTAAAGTTATTATTTTTGTGGTAAACGCAGCTCCTGGTTTTCGAGGAAACATTTCAATTAAAACTGTTGTTGGGTTTCATTTGGTTGTTATTATTTTGGTCAACAAATCACAACACCTTTTCAGTATTCCTAGACTCCATCAATAATGAAAAATAAATTATTGTCAAGGTAATAAATTGATGATATTTGTTTGTGTAATAATTACTATGATAATGAAAACTGCTTATTTATTAATAAGAATTGCTGAGTCATTAGAAGAATTAAGTGCGATGTTGCCGTTTTTTAAGTGTAGCAATTATTCAATTTTATAACAATGCCTACCAACAATTCAGTCTGAGAGACTAAATAATTTAGTCTATACCTAGATAAAGCCCGGAATACACATGCTTCTAACTTGCACAAAAGTTTACAAGTAGCTTGCATGCCGTGTGCCATAACACCTTCTGATTGGTGAATACCATTAATGACATAACAGCTACTTACAATAATATATTTTAAAAATTGCTTAATGTGTCCTAAATTTATTTATAATTTAAGAATTATTTTTATACTTTTTGCTGTGCTACAGGCAGGCATGCGTATTCCAGGCTTAAAGCTAAATTATACAAACGACTTCAGGAAAAGAATTAAATAAGAAACAGAAATTTATGTTTTTTATTCATAGCATAATTTATTACCATCACACCCGTATTCATCAAAGGGAAAGGCAAAGGTGTTTAGCTGTAGTCGCCCCCTCATTTGATTGGTGGACTCTTACCAAGCCAGGCACAAATGTGTACTACGGTCGAACTACGTCGAAATTCACAATGAAAAACCTCAATAACACTAGGTAGGTATACCAACCATTAGGTATATTAAATAGGCCTCTGCGTATCGAATCCAACACCCTATATAGAGCCATTCAGACAGTCAGTCATTAATTTGAAGATAATTATCTAAACTGTTAAAGCTGGGTATCCGCTATGTCCGAGCATCAATTGGTGTTTTCATAAAAATGGCCACCCAAACAAAGCAGACGCGCGGGGCACAGTTGGTACGAAAACATAGTGAATACCTAGCTTTAGACTTTGGGGTTTATTTATAAACGATGATTAAAGTTAAGTGACGTTTAAACGTCACAAAATGTGTGGTTAAACCGTCGCTAATCACTACTTTAAGCAACGTTTATGAATAAATGGGTATATGAGTAACCACATTTTATACTGCCAATAATTTTTCAATCGTAAAACAAACATAACAAATAAAACACGTGATCATTACTTCCATAGTTTAAATACCGAAGTACCTAATAAAAAACAAATGAATGGTGCTGTTCATGTTCATGATTCATTTGTTTTATTTTCATTCAGCAATTACAATAGTTTGCGGTCGCATCCCTATGAAAGCACCCGATAAATACAGAATAGGTTTTAGTTAAAATAACCACATTATTTATTAGTTACCTACTTGGTTTAACTCATCATCTGCCTAGCCTTTTCCCAACTATGTTGGGGTCGGCTTCCAGTCTAACCGGATGCAGTTAGTACCAGTAATTTACATGGAGCCAATGCCTTTCTGACCGTCACAATCCAGTTACTGGGTAATACAAAACCCCTTGGTAAGACTGGTTGTCAGCTTTCGGGCTTCTGACGACTCGTAACGACTGTCAAAGATCCACGAAAGACAGCTACGACCGGCGGCTTAACGTGCTTTCCGAGGCACGGAGGGGTCTCGGTATGTAAAGATGGTCACCCATCAACGGACCAACCGCGGCAAGCGTAGCTTAACCTGAGTGATCGACCCGTGCGGCTGTTTTTACTTAGCCACAAGCCCCTCTTACTTGGTTTAATTGAAATTCAATATAAATGATAAATGATTTATTTCTGTAAGTAGGTTTGTTCAAACACTTTTACACGTCAATCATATTTTTTTAAAGCTAGATGAGGTCGGCGTTTCCTATCTGACTACTCTGAGAAGAAAGGCCGAAACAAACTCAGAGGTCACAGTCTCTTTTAAAGTCCAGACAAAATCTTGGTCAGATCATGTGAAGACCATGTAGATTGGTGTCTGAAATGGTCTTTTGAGGAAAGAACCACACAGATTGAGCGGACCTGTCCAGTCAGTGCACGCATTTGTCAAAAATCGTGCAGCTCAACTCAGAACTTGAGGAGCTCAACGATTCGACGAACAATACCAAAGAAAGGACATTTGGGTAGGCCGCGTAAATTACTCAAACTGCCAGATCATGATTAAAACCAACTAAGAAGGAAAACAGAAAAAAGAAATATTTTTGTTATACATAATATACATACATAGTGGCACTGCTTATTTTGCATTCATCATCGTTTTGATATTTCCTAACTTTGGTGTGAGAAAGAAGTAAGAAAGAACGCTAAATGAAAAAGAAGTAGATAATAGCGCGGGCACGGTGAAGGAGAACATCGCGAGGAAACCGGCGTGTCCTAGAACCAAACACTCGAAGACATGTGACATCTACCAACCCGCACCGGGCCCGCGTGGTGGGCCTATTACGGCCCACTCCCTCTCATACACAGAGGAGGCCTGTGTCCCAGCAGTGGGAACATCATAGGCTGACTACAATTTATGATAGCGCGGGCGAGCGATGCTATGCGGCGCGATGAGTTGCGGTAACGAGAAATTTCTCGCAGAGGAAATCGCAGGCAAAAGCTAGTTTTAGAAAAAGGAAAAAGGTAACTAATATTGCTGAATGCGAAACATGATAAGAAGAAATGACCTTTACGCGTCCGTGCGATTAATAGGAATTAATTTGTTATTTAGTCTCGCTGAAGATGTAAATGATAGATAAACTAATTGGAACATATATTATGTAGCTTTGATAACATTGGTGTTCTAGGGAAAACATCTATACTTAGATACTTTGTAGAAGTTTCAAATAAATCAATCTGCCTAGCCTTTTCCTATGTTGGGGTCGGCTTCCAGTCTAACCAGATGCAGCTGATTATCAGTATTTTAGGAGTGACTACCTAGTGGTAACATTAGGTATAGGCTGATTATACAATAATACATATTATATGTCTTGTTTTACATAAATGTACCTACGAATATATTCACGCAGTTTCCTCATAGGTATAAACAGTAACTACAGAACGCCACGTGCAGTGATTAAAATTTAATTTATTTGTGGGATACCCATCACGTCTACGGAGTTTCGCTAGCTAATTTAATTTGACCCTGTAAATAAGGTCGTGTATGTCTTTCTATGACCACTACTACGTAGAGTATTATATTATAATTATGTGCCACTACTACGTAGAGTATTTATTATCTGTGCCACTACTATCCACTCGACGCATTACAGAATTGGCACCATTCTCAAGAATGTGGGGCTTGCCCACGAAAACTGTATTTTTTCATAGTCGTGGGCGAAGTGGGAAATGTAAGAATTCCCGTGTTGTTACTTGTGAGTAGGTACTTATGAAAATGTTGCGATTCAAAGTATACAGACCAACAGACTGAATAAACTACATAAGGTCTATACAAATTCATGTTCAACAATTAATATCAACTTTATTGTACTCAGAGTAACTAGTACTATTGAAAAAGTTATAAACATGTTTGAAGTTGTAGCGTAAACTGAACGTTATTGTGTAGGTAATGTAGGTATTAAAGTTATTTTTGCAATAACTCATTTATTTATTTACATGCCTGGAAATTAAATCGCGAACGTAGATTAGGTACAGGAAAGGTGTTTATGCATTGATAGAAACACGCGCACTCCGCTCGTATTATTACCACCCTGTATTCTATAAATTGTAATATTACTTATAAATTAGTCATCCAAATAATGATTGTGTTGTGCCGGACAGCCGCTGCCAAATCCATACTAATTGTATTACTAATGACTTGCTAATCGCTCCACATTGGAACAGTTTCCTTTTGTTTTCTGAGAGACGTTTAATTTACTTAATACACGATTCAATGGACACTTTAATTTTATTACGAGCGGTTTCCTATTGTACTGTTGTTTTTGTATAACATTTTCCTTAGTACATACAAGACCAATGAAATGTGTAAGTAGTCGAAATTGTGTGTTATGTATTTAATAGAAATGGCTTATCGTCGCCTGTTTAAAATGAAAACTTATTTTCTCGTATACCGAGGTTTCAAATTACCTTTTCCCCAAACATCAAATTCCCGTAAAACGTATGTACTAAACCTACATAATATTAATTTTCTCACTAAAACTGATAGTATTACTGTGGATTTACAGTCGTTTATATAAATATGTATTTATTCGTTTTATCAATGATAACGATTTATTCCGGTCTCTGGGACCTACGTGAGGTACCCGTGTTGTTAGATAATAAGTTGATAACATAGTTGCCGTTTGTCGATAGCTGTCATGCATGATGTAAGTAGCATTTATATATGTTATTTAGTTACAGGTGCTGAAGAAAAATGCCTGTTTGCTCCCTCTTATATTACCGACTATGACATAAAAATTACACCTGTATGTTCTGTGTTATAGGGTTTGGTTTCCGCACTGAGTCCTTCAAGTGGACCATTGTGCGTGGGCCATGGCGACCGTCGGTGGTTATTCCAACCAGCCCACTTCCCTCCAGAATTTGATTACGTCTCCTGGCATGTTGAGAACATTTTTGTAAGATCTGGGTGTCCCGAGGGTTTCTGACCTAATCTGGGTGACGCCTCTGCACTTAAAGAGCACATTTGCAACGGTTTCCTCAGCCTCCATGCAGGCCCAGGTGGCCTACCGTGATCTAATTCAAAACGATTCAAAAACAAGACATATCAGTTTAGGTTCCTAAACTGCATCGCTTGAGCTACTCTATGGACGTCATGGTACTAAACAAGTATGAATGAAACCAAAACTTGTGACTCAGTTTGGGAGAATCGCTGTCAGCAGATGGCACGGCCTAAACTGAATCGTTAAACTGAAGTCATTGTACGAATTAGAAGAACAGTTCAGTTTAGGTCCTAAAATGGATCGCGTTAAGAACTTGTGGTAGGCCTCCTGCACAGGGGACTGTTCGTTATGCCTATTGTGTGGACGTGTTTGTTTAGCGAGCAGTGTTCCGTGATGGTCCCCGTCACCAGGCGCAGGCCGTTCCTGTGCAGGCGCAGAATTACGCCTGCATAAGGCGTATCTATTCATACACGAAATATTTTAAGAGATACATCTATAGCTGGTAAAGAAGCTATAAAACCGTTCTTTTTGTCTAAGTGTTTTTTTTATATTAAAACTTATACTCCCTAATCTATGAAAGGGGTAGACAGAGATCGGTGTAATACAATCAGGGAAATTAATTATTGAGCAATTTGATACCGCTAAATGTTGTATTGCACCTACTGTTATAACGATTTATTTATTTAGCTATTGTTTATTTAGATCCAATCCAGCCTAGCCGAGGTCCGTACCTACCCCACAGTGGATGCCCTTACACGCTAATGGCACCCCCTGTGGGGTACCTACGGACCGCCTATGGGTCATCATCATCGTCTGTCTAGCCTTTTCCCAACTACGTTGTGGTCGGCTTCCAGTCTAACCGGATGCAGCTGAGTACCAGTATTTTACATGGAGTGACTGCCTATCTGACCTCCACAACCCAGTTACTGGGTAATACGAAACCCCTTGGTAAGACTGGTTTTAGACTTTCGGGCTCTTGAAGTCTTGACTTGACTACTCGATCGTATCACGACATGATAAAGATCTACATACGATAGCCGGGGCCAACGACATAACGTGCTTTCCGAGGAGGAGGAGACTCTTTATGTGACGGATGGTCACTCATCCACAGTCCGGACGGTCTTCCGGATGAATTATAATGATGACTATGTAGAGCCCGATGAATCATGTCGGGCCGTTGTATCTATGCTAGTTGCGCGGTAAACTCTGCTTGCGAGATGCAGAATTTTGCGTGTTGTTCGCATGTGGCGTTGTAGATACCGCTACTGACTAGTGATATCTTACATTTCACAATTTCTTTTAAAACATGGAAGCAAAGGATTTTCAGCGTCAATATGTAAAGTAGGAGTGCTTGACTTTTAAAACAAAGATCATCGGCGCAGGAGTTGTCAACAAGACTTAACACAATCATTTAAAATAAAAATAGACCCTGATAAGAGCCGTGATAAAAATAAAATCACAAAAGAAACAAATAGAAAACAAGAGAGAAAATTAACACTGAAAAAGTAAAAAAAGTGAGAATGATGGTTATCGCCCGCCATTTTGAATTTTCTGTCAGGTCATCATTGACACACAGTTTCAGGGTTCCACTGAAACCTCAGGAATCCAATGAAACCTCTTTTGTCAACATTACGTCAGTGAACTACTAACTAAATTGTAACTTGTATGTTTCAGTTTTTAACCGACTTCAAAGAAGAAGGAGGTTCTCAGTTCATCGGTATCTTTTTATGTAGGTATGCTCGCCAATTCGCGGGCAGAAGTTAGTAATATAATAAAAATGTACGCGTCAACAGTACAATTCACTGCACTGTCTAGCAAACTGGTGCGGTAATTGCCTAACACAGTATCAGTCGCAATGGCTTTCATTTTGACATTTCAACAACATTCATTGCGTTATTTACGTTGTTGAGCAGATAAATGTTTCAAACATATGAAGCAATGGATTAGCATCATCCTTCAAAATGATTCAGATTGAGAGTGATAGTGTGTTACGTAGTTATGGTGCTGAGTTCATTCGTTACGTCAAACGCGCCACGAGAGACCTTCGAAATAATGAGTTACAGCTGAAAGCGGAAATAATGACATTTCTGGAGACGGATATTTTTACGAGTTAAATTGAAATGACATCATCCTCTCATAGTGACCCCATTTCAATGAATATGTATTAATTACTAGCTCTGGCCCGCGGTTTCACCCGCGATAAAAGTATAATAAAAGTATATAGTCCTTTTTTATTGATTCCCTTTACAAATCTTCACCCCCCTTTTACACCCTTAAGGGATAATTTCGGGGATAAAAACTTTTCTATATCCTTCCTCACAACTCAAACTGTCTCCATACCAAATTTCATCTAAATCGGGTCAGCGGTTATTGATTCCCCGTACTAACTTTCACCCCCCTTTTCACCCCCTTAAAGGATGATTTCTGGGATAAAAACTATCCAATATCCTTCCCCGGGATGCAATCTATCTCTCTGCCAAATTTCATCTAAATCCGTTCAGTGGTTTAGGCGTGAAAAAGCACAGAACAGTAAACTTTTGTTCTGTGTGAAAAAGTAACATACTGACAGACAGACAGACAGACGGACAGAGTTACTTTCGAATTTATAATATTAGTATGGATTGATGTATAACAACTGTGTTTGCGACAATAAATGATAAATGATAAATGATAAATGATTTTATTTCTGTAAGTAGGTTTGCACAAACACTTTTACACGTCAATCATATTTTAAAAACTAGATGAGGTCGGCGTTTCCTATCTGACTACTCTGAGAAGAAAGGCCGAAACAAACTCAGAGGTCACAGTCTCTTTTAAAGTCCAGACATAATCTTGGTCAGGTTATATGAAGACCATGTAGATCGAAGTCCGAGATGGTCTTTTGAAGAAAGAACCACACAGATTGAGTGGACCTGTCCAGTCAGTGCACGCATTTGTCAGAATTCGTGCAGCTCAACTCAAAACTTAAGGAGCTCAACGATTCGACGAACAATACCAAAGAAAGGACATTTGGGTAGGCCACATAAATTACTCAAACTGCCAGACCATGACAAAACTAAACAGAACAAAGAAAATAATCAAAATAAAATAATAAGTAAAAAATAAAATGACCCACATTGTCTTCACACTCACAATAATTAAAAGAATGTAATACTTTACAATGATTTCATCTGTGTGTTTAATACGACTCAGTTTAAATACAACGCCGAGGCGGGGTAAGCAGAGGTGTACCAACAATACACCCACGTTTAGTTATTTAATGCACAATGTACACAACCATAGTTACACGCTAGGCTTAAACTAGTGAGTACAGGACTCTGTTAGGGCGCAGCAAGATAACTTATCTAATATCACGTAGATTAGGAACTTTTACAGTTAAAAATATTATATTAATTTAACTTATATCTTGCATTTCGCCAGTTATGTTTAAGTCCCATGTAATAGGGGGCGAGCCTATTGCCATCAACTGGGCACAAATCCAGACTCCGGGCAGGCGAAACATCCAGTAACACTCTGCCCAACCTGCACCAGACACACTATCAATCACAATCTGATACATTATCAAGGATATTGTTAATCCATTGCTTCATATGTTCGAAAAAAAATTCTGCTCAACAACGTAAATAACGCAATGAATGTTGTTTAACTGTCAAAATGAAAGCCATTGCTGCATTAAGTGTGTTACGAAATTGCTTACCCCGCTGGGAATCGAACTCGTATAGATAACGACGTTCCCAGTCTGCATACGAAAATTCAGTCAAATATATCTAGGTACTTAATATTATAAATGCGAAAGTGTGTTTGTCTGTCTGTTACCTGTTCACGCTTAAACCGCTGAACTGATTTAGATGAAATTTGGTATAGAAATAGTTCTAGTCTCGGGAAAGGACATAATATAGTTTTTATCCCAAAAATCATCCTTTAAGGGAGTGAAAAGAGGGGTGGAAGTTTGTATGGGAAATCAATAACCGCTGAACCGATTTAGATGAAATTTGGCACCTGGGTAGACCATGACCTGGATTAGGACATAGGATACTTTTTATCCCGATATTCCAACGGGATAGAGACTTATGCGGGTGAAACCGCGGGGCGCTGCTAGTAAAACCTGTAATTCTTTTCATACAACATGATATTACAATAAATCATCCTCATCATTCTCCTGCCCTTATCCCAATTTTGGTGTCGACGCAACATGTCTTTTTCTTCCATACTTCTCTATTAGTCGTCATCTCGGTAGTCACCTTATCATCTTTCATACATATATTTATATAATTACATATTTTCGAACTTATTATGAAATTCACAAGCGCTTATACATCTTGATAAAAAATGATACCAAAATAATATTTGCTACTATTTATCCTAGATAACTGCGCCCAGCAAGTTTACTCAAAGATAATAATATGAAATATTGGTGCAATAGTATGATATGATAATGTCACTATGACGTATTCAAAAACGTTCTTTATTATGTTATTGTCTGGAACTTTTGTGTAAGTTTACTCGAGATATTTCTGATGCTTTATAAACTTCACGTAATGGTCTCAAGCCGTTAACACCTTAATATAGTTTTAGCTCTGTATCTACTTAGTTAACCGATTATACAAGTCCAGGTTTCCTCACGAAGGTTTCCTTACCATCCTTACTTAGTGATGTCTTACATAGATTTGTTGTGTAACCTTGAATTCTCTCACTGAAAGTTGCACAGTCTTAACTAGATGCATGAAATTTTACACGCAAGCTCCTTTTATTATAACGAAAGTAAGGACCAAGGAAGGAATTGAAATTTATCTCCGAAAGGGGTTAATTTGGGCATGAAAGTTTGTATGGCATTGTCATTTTTGCCAATAAGAAATCCCATCAGACGGGCGCAAGGCTTGCAGTATAATATTTCGCCTGCAATACCTAAAGAGTTAGGCAGCGATCAGGGAATAAGGGACCTGATTAGTGCTTCTCCCTTAGCAGGTTTGTCCCTTTTGGTGCAGTACTTTTTATTATTCCTAACATCTTCACCAGCCCTCATGTCAAGTATTCACTATTCTGCTGGCCATATTACTGTCATACTGTCCATTCATCGTTTCTATCATATACTCCTAGTATTATAGGATTATTCCACTTTGCCACACCAGCCGCCCCACTGGTGGTTATTCCACCTTCTTCGAGCGCTCAATTTATTACTTTAAAATTTCACATTCTAACTCTTCAATACTGAACCTTCGATGTCATGCTCTAGAAGCAATCTCACATTCTAACTCTTCAAGATTGAACCTACAATCTTATGTTCTAGAACCATTCTCTCATTCCATGTCTTTAAGATTGAACCTACAGTCTCACACTGTAGAATCAATTCTCTTAACCCCAGGGTCGCCACGATATAAACACGCTTGCATCAATAATAAACATCTACCATCGCGTTTCAATTGTCAAATCTTAACGATCTTGATTAAGAGAACATCTATAATTGACGCTTGACATTGGAACTATTCCATTCTAATAAACACAATATAACAACACGCTTTGGTTCCTCGAAGAGGTAGCCATAGGTGCAAGTGCTACGTACTATAAATATATAATTTGGAAATTTTGGAATGCGATCATACTTATATGGTGAGATATATAACATTTTAACTTGGCACAATGGGGAATAACCTTGTGTGAGTTTTGTCTTCCACAGGGGCGTAGCTACCGCGGTATTAAAGACACGGGGCTCCAGAGTTACAGGGGCTCCACAAACAAGAGTTCGTAAAATGTTATCCACAGCCTCAAATTCTGATTTATAAATGGCTCAGAATTATTGAATACCTAATGAAAATATGAGAAATAACGTAATTCATTTATGGCTTACAAAGGCTTCAAACTACAGGCGCGGTCTAATTCTCCAGCTCTTGCATTAATTTAGTAAAATCACACATGGGTATATAACCTTATCCGAGTTAGGCTGCTCCAATTTTCGAGCTTGCTCTTGCATTCTCTTAGTAAGATCGCAATGCTAGCTTAAACTCTTGCGAGTCAAAATGCTATTTCATTTATTTTGTGAAAACAGGACCCTCCTTTAGAACTAAACGGGTAAAAAGGACCCTCAACATTTTTGATACCCTTTTTGATCTGGCTACGCCACTGGTGTTCCAGGCACAGCTATGCCTAATCTGCATTCACGATTTATTTGCCAAAAATGTAAACAAATATGAAATAATGGAAAAATAACTTTAATACCTACACAATAAAGTTCAGTTTACGCTACAACTTCAAACATTTTTATGACTTTTCAATAGTGCTATTCACTCTGAAATCAACTTAATCGTCGTTGAAATAAAGTTGATATTTGTTTAACTTGAAATAGGGTGGGGGTGTGCAGCACTACGCACTTTTACTACAGTGAGTCTAGAAAGTTCTCTTTGGGTACCTATCTCAGGAATGCAATGTAGATACTGTTCGAAGTAGGTAATCGTTCCTCGTGATAGCCTAGCATTAGTACTTGAACGTCACGTCTGTAGGTGAAAGGTCATAAGATTAATGGCGACAACATTGTGAGACGACACTCGATAACTGATTATGTGAAGGAAAGTTTTTTACTCATGTTTGAACGTTTTCTCATAATTTTGTAAGGCATTTTCCAAGTGTGTTATGGTGGTGGGCTCCAGCCTAACCAGACAATGTGAGGGTGTTGCAATATTTTATTTTTTAGACTTTCCCATACTTCTCTCCTATCGCAGGTACGCTGGTAGAGATTTCTTAAGAAATAAGCATCACCTTTATACGTATTTTTTTTTGTTACTTTCTTCTTGTCTGTTTATGTGTGTACACAAATGGCTAAATAAATATATAAATATTTGACAAACACAAAACAACTTTTGTTGCGCCACGCGCCCCAGCTAAAGCACTAGGGAGTGGTGAAGGGCGGGGCTGTCTTATGTAATTTTGATGATCAAAAACAGCCGGTTATTAGCCTAGTTTGAATAAATGTCTTTTAATTTTGATTTTGACTACTTAAGTACTACAAGTACCGAAATAATGTTATCTATAAGTATTCGGTGGATGATTGGATTGGATTGTAGGGGCTTTTGGCTAAGTAATAACAGCCGCACGGGTTGAGCGATCAGGTTAAGCTACGCTTGCCGCGGTTGGTCCGTGGATGGGTGACCACCTTCATAATTATACCAAGACTCATTCCGTGCCTCGGAAAGCACGTCAAGGTCCCAGCTGTCATTCGTGGATCTTTGACAGTCGTTACGGGTCGTCAGTCAGTAGCCCGAAAGTCTGACAACCAGTCTTACCAAGGGGTATCGTATTACCCAGTCACTGGGTTGTGGAGGTCAGATAGGCAGTCGCTTCATGTAAAATACTGGTAGTCAGCTGCATCCGATTAGACTGGAAGCCGAACCCAACATAGTTCGGAAAAGGCTAGGCAGATGATGATGGTGGATGATTGGATATTTCTAGCTAAGTATGACGTCTATGGGGTATGTCATGCTATATTTGCTGAATTCCGATACACGGTCTGGAACAAGGTGTTATTGTGCCGCAGATTGGGAGACGCCATGTCCAGCAGGGGCCTCCAAAAGGCTGAGTTGATTGATTGAATATTTGTATGGCTGGGGCCGAGGGTTTAGGCTCTGTGCAAACTCAGTCAAGACTATCTATTTTAAAGGGGTGCCCTATGAAAATAAAAATATATTCAACAGTGAACTCATCTGCCTTGCCTAGTCTTTTCCTAACCACGTTGGTGTCGGCACCCTTTTTTTTTTTTTTTTTTTTTTTGTTTCCGGTGTGTAAACTCCTCATGGATGTCCGCCGCTCTGGAGCGGGCGGCGGGGTCTGTCAGACTCTTACTGACTAAAAACCACCCCGGTGTTCCATCTCACACCTACGCCGGGGGTCGCGATACGATCCTTCCGCAACCCCCGGCTGTGGTGTCGGCACCCAGTCTAACTGAAAGAAGCTGAATACCAGTATTTTATATGGAGTGACTGGCTATCTGACCTCCACAACATAGTTACTGGGTAACACGGTACCACAGTAATGCGATACCCTCTGGTAAGACTGGTTGCACATTAAAGTATTCAACAGTAATGCCGATTTAATTTTTAAAGTTTTAGTGTAAATATTTTGCATACTTATGGGTATTTTGCCTGCAATGAAACACTATTTTTTTATCAGTCTTATGATTAGATTAATTATCCTTACGTACAAGTTGTACTGTTAGTTGCAGTTGTTTATTTACCAAAAAATGAGTCAGAAATGTCTTATCACTTTAGCTGGAAATATTCGTTATCAAATTATTAAGTTAGCTCGTGGCATTGTTAATTAAATAGTTGATATCCGAATTCTTATTAAACATTATTACTTACAAATACTCCGTGAGGGATGATAGAAAAAAAAACACATTTATCATAACTAGGATAGGTACTGGATAACTGGACACACCTGCCGAAAATTAGATATCGCGACGAAATTCCGCATGCTTTTGTTTTATTTTTCTATGAATTTTGCGGCGCAATTTTGGCCTGAAAGCCAATTTTCGTAATTTAAAACGTTCAAAATCTAGTCGCAGTCTCATCTCGGCGACAAAGAAATGCCAAAGACTTGTCAAAAATGTAGGAAAATTATGTAGAGGATTTTTTGACAGATTGAGACTGAGATCAGACTGTGAACGTTCGATTCTTAAAATTACGAGAATTGCTCCTCTGGTGTGTCATAGGTAAATATAATTACGTTTTCTTGTGTATCAGTGTTAATTTAATTAAATGGACGATGTCTGATAAATATAAGATTTTTTTTTTAAGTATTGCTGGCGTAAACAGCATCCTAATTTGAAGGAAAAGGATATTGCTAATCCATTGCTTTATATATATGTTCGAACAAATATATATATATGTCTACTCAACAACGTAAATAACGCAATGATTGTTGTTAAACTGTCAAAATGAAAGCCATTCCTACTACAGCATCCCGCAGGCCGTACTTTCCGTCGCGTAATTTCGGCAGATGTGTGGTACTTATGCTATGATGAAATTTACGACGGGTGCACCACTAAGTATTTAGTTTGTTTGAAAGTATTGCCAGTGCTCTCTTGTTGTCGTATTATTGTCTCCATATTTTATATTATTATTATAATAAGTAGGATTCAATCTATAATAGGTATCTATGCATGCACCTACTTTGTGTTTCATAGGACATAAATCACTTGACAGATTACGATAAAGTTGTTGTTTTATTCAATGGTACCTATAGGTAATCATTTATATCATTATATACCGACTAGGACTACCTATGTAGCTAGTAGATAACATGGTTAAGACAGCTATATCATTAAGTCTGTCATGTCATTTCAAAATGACTAGGCTTGTTCAATTAATTGGTGACAGCATTATGCTATTATCAGCAGGCAGAAGGACGCTACTGTTCATGTCCATCCTATTGTCATAATATTATTAGGTACCACATGCGTTCATACTTTCAAAGTTAATGTAAGATTTTTGAAGGAAAAGGTCTTAGAGCGGTTCTGCACTACATCCGATCCGAATCCGAATTAAAGATCCGACTTCAATCCGAATTGAGAATGTTCTAAATTCGGCCGGATAGAGTTCGGATGTAGTGCGCAACCCCTCATACAAATAGGACTACAGTCACTTCGGAAGTTCGGACCGGCATTTCTCGGATTCGGATCAGATGTAGGTAGTGCAGATCCGCAAGTACAAATAGTTGTATGAGGGATGACGCAATAGATCCGAACTCTATCCGTCAGAATTTAGAACATTCCCAATTCGGATTGAAGTCGGATCTTTAATTCGGATTCGGATCGGATGTAGTGCAGAACCGCTCTAAGGCTACACTCCAACCAATAACAAGCTGGGTATTTACCTAATCATGTGATAAAGCATCACTACCAGTTATCTTTATTAGCTGCTAGATATTTATCAATCGCTATACAAAACCCTAAGATACCGAATTTTCTTAAAAAAACATTTAAAAAAAATGCTGGTACTAATTCTAAATTCTGAGCTCCAGTAATATTGGGAAACATTTTAGATGTCGTAAGATTTCTTGTACGTGATTTCTTTCCTATTTAAAACAGGTTCCATGACAAACTATATATTGGTCACAGTAACCTCACCCAACCTATTACTTTAACAACGCATTTAATTTTGGATTTTGAAGTAGGTACTTATTTTCCTTCCTAAACTAAAAAAAAAGTTCTACTTCTAAAGTTTTATTAAAAAAAAAACACTTTTCTATAAAAAAAGACCAACCATGAATTTCGGAAGATATTTTCCTTAAAACGCACTCTGCCATGAGAGAGTTACGAATTTTTGTTTGAATACGAACGAAAACGCGGGAACGAAAATCTACCTACTCATCTATTTCCAACCAAATTGGCGTCATCCTGTCTACCTCTATTTTAATAAACAGCAGGTACGTACGTACTCACGCATCAACAATCTTAATAGAACTATATCCGGTCAGTGGGTCATCTACCATCCAACATTTAAGAAAACAATACGACTTATTTGTCAATTATAATTATTTACCTACAAACAAAACTAGACCATATTGCATAAACTAATTAATTAGTCAATTTATTACCTTTAACAACAGCGCCGACTGTAAACAACACGACACAAAATAGCACTTTCATGTTTGGTTGTCACTTTAACATAACGTTTATAAATAAACTGTTTTTAATTGCAACGATCGATGTCACGTCCGAACGCGGTAGATGTAAGTTGAACACTGAATGTCAGTATAAATATACAGTGATAACGATGATGTTAGGCTGCGAGTACACTGCGGTGTAGGTAAATGAATAAGATGACTAATAAGAACGAGTTAGTTCGCGCCGTGTTTGTAGAGGGCACGTGACGTAGGACGTAGCACGTGTGCTTGCAGTTTGCAAAGAGTTTTACTGCTGCTACTCAATCAACTCAGCCTATTGCAGTCCACAGCTGGACATAGGCATCTCGCAGGCTGCGCCACAACACCCTGTCCTCCGTCTTCCGCAGCCAGTCTGTCCCAGCCACTTGCCGATAAGCAGTCTACACTTCAGGACTTGTATGCTCAACTGGCTATTCGTCCTTCGACAAACATGGCCAGGCCTTTGTCACTTCAGTTTGCTTACTCTGCAAGCTATGTCGGCTGCCGCTGCCTACTGCCCACGAAGACTGACGAAGAACAAACAAGTCTGTTGTTCACGCGGTGTCTCTAGAGGGCACTGGTGTCACCGTGTTATACCGTGCCCACGGAGCCGTACTTAGCTTTAAATACGTATTCGTCATGCTCTGGTATGCGCCTGGAGTTTTTTATTTGCTTACACCACACCTAGCTGATCTGCGGGAATATAGGAAATTCCGAGATCGTGTCATCGTGTGACATTTAAAGCGCAAGCCACCTGCATCTGGTATGAGTCACATTGAACGAAGCTTGATGTCTTTGGAACCGACAGTCTTTGGTGTCATCGATAATATTCTATCGTAAGCTGGACTGGAGTCAATGTAGGCATGGGATGTCGTTCTCTTAAGGTGTCACCCGTAGCTTACCGAAATGTATAAAACGACATTATAGGATAATGTCTATACAAATTCATCTTTCCTATTGATGTTATTTCAAGATAAACCAATATCAACTTTATTATTTATTAAAAATTAAGTTGAGTTGAGTAGTACTATTGAATAAAGTTACAAAAATGTTTGAAGTTGTAGCGTAAACTGAACTTTATTGTGTAGATATTAAAGTTATTTTTCCAATAACCCATATTTGTTTACTTGTTTGGAAACTGTATCGCGAACGTAGATTAGTTCAAGTGACTTCCCATACGTCTTCGCCGGAATTCTTATATCTTGTTTCAGCTCTACAGTATTTTGTTTAATCCCACAACGCCCTTTTATCTTAGAGAATGTTTCATGTTCCTTCATGACACACTTATTAGATGTCTGAGGTCATCGGAAAACCTGAGACGCCGATGCAAGATTTGTCATAGAAGCTGGTGGAGCTACCAAACTGATCTATCAAAGTACCCTGGGCTCGCGTTGTGGATTAGGTACAGCCATCCCTCTCAAAGAGAAGAGGCCTGTGTCCCAGCATTAACTACCTACATTATATGCTCATTATGCTATAGGATAGCTGTTTTTTCGATTCGCGTTCGTGCTAGGGCCTCAGGACAAAAACGTTATTCGATTTTCAACATGAAATAGAAAGTGTTAGTCAAAGCCCGATGGACACATTTACGATGATCGCTCCACGTGCGTTGGCAAGCAACGAGTCAATACAAATACGTATAAATAGCAGTTCCTATTAATATAACATGCGATGTGAACGATATCCCACGCGTGAATGACGGTGCATTCTAGTAGAATGTAAATATCGTCTACTGAACGTAATACATGTAACTTTTCAGTATCTGTAGCACAAACCAGAGCTATGGGTCTGTCTCGAATAGGGGTAAGTAATATATGATATAATTACAAAATCTCTAATATTTACAAGATATAACAATAAAATCTATAATTTTAAAATAACTAATTTCTATAAGCATAACAAACAATGAATATAAAATCGTTTGATATACGGTACCACTCAAAAGACATAAAATCTATTTAGTCTAATATGATAAAAACGGTTCCACCCTTACGCAGCAAGCATGCAGCATACAAACATGCAAACTAGCATACACTATGCATGCGGCAAGCATGCAACATGCAAGCAAGCATGCAGCATGCAAGTGAGCATGCAACATGCAGCAGATATGGTTTCTGTCACGGCTCCGGCGCTGCGGGGCTCCGGCAGTCCCACGAGAGCTTATCGTCGCAGATGGTTTTAACGCTCACCACCTGCTCCTTAGCTCGCGGGCTGCCTCGCCCCTCTGCGCCTACGCGGGCTTAAATTACACTCTAGGGGTAGGGCAGACAAGACTACGTGGTGTCGATTTTGCAGCGATTCGTTTCTGTCACTAACTTTTGTAGAACAAAATATTGAATTTTAAGACAATATTTTAATCCACGAAGCCACGAAGGCACTAAGGTCTTCGAAGGCTTAGCCTTCTAAACTAATCTATCCGAGTCGGATTGAATCGGGGTGTTAACCATAATGATGCATGGTATCAATAATATTTTAAACGATAGGCCTAATCATTTGCGATTAAATACACGTTATATCCAATATCGTTATACGAAATAAGCTTTAGAATATATAAATGTTATATGTATGTAAAGAAATTATATCACCAGTTGGTATATCTCACGTTTATTACATCTTGTGAACGTTATTGAAATGAAAATATACCAAATAACTTTATAATTATGATATAATCCTATAAGACGCACCCCTCGCATAGAGTCCACATCTATGTAAAACCGCCGTCGCCGTTTTACATGGATGTGATCATGTGACGTATATTTTCCCCCAACTTGTTCTTCTTTGGGTACGTGTTTTTTCTCTGTGTCATGTTTTTACCAATACGAGGCGAACGATATAAAAATAATAAATATTTTCTTTAGGTAGGTATATGAAAGGAAAATAAAACAAATTTTTACAATGTTGTGAAATCAGTAAGAAGCATCTAGAGCTAAAGTCTGAAGCAGAATAATGATTTAAAGATATGACTTATGGCAATAATACGAGTATTATAGTTTTACAGAAGACCGGTGACAGACAAAAATTTTTGTTACGCAATCTTTTTGAACAAACTTGTCTGCGAAATGAGACTGTATTACCGTGGTACAGCCTTCATAATACGCTACAAGATTAATTTGGCGCGTGGCCAAAATAGGAACTAACGCCGCCATCTTATTTATTTGAATACTTTTCAAGTGACATTTCACAAAACAAGTGCACAAATGTTTACCAACAGCGCCCCCTGTCAACGTCATTCGAGCGCCAAAAGATCCTTATATTGAAGCAATGTAGGAAAGCAATTCTTTATTTAAAACAGTTACATTGCATGCAAATTCAATGTGTCACGCCTGAGTGGCATATGTTACACCACAGTGTACAACAACCTTTTCATCGCTGCATATCTGTTTGTTATCCGTATCTTTATCGATATGTCCTGTGATATACAGACGGACGGGCTTAACATAGCCAATAAATTCCATACGTCAGTGGAGACAAAACCAGTATAGGTTGGTCCCTTATTCTATTGAAATTCAGTGCTATCCTGGGCCAGCTCAAGGTCATAGTCACCAGTGACGTGCGGTCGACTGTACTATTGACGTGCATACTTCTATCGAAAAATAGATATTGCACCATTTTTAGACAAAGTCTGCAAGTTGATTTCTAAAAGACAACCGTTCTAATGAGTAACATCGTTATCAGTGGGACGATGTGAATCATGCTGGATTCGAACCCACAACATACAAGTCGTAAGTCGCGGCCGTTTGGCCACCACAGCTCTCTATAGACTGCTACTTACTAATGTGGGTGTACCTATTGAGTAGATTGATGAAGAATGGATTAGCAATATCCTTTAAAATGATTCAGATTGAGATTGAGTGGTTACGCAATAAAGGTGCTGTATAATTACCAAGAAGGTAAACATTACAGCACACCCCTGAGCAAAAGTCCAATTGGTTGTTTATTTCTAGGCAAGTATGCTTATCAAAAAAAAAATGTATTATCAACATCACGTCAGCTGTACATATTAATAGAATGAGAATAGAATGATGAGAATAACGTTGATGAACATTCAAGAAGTTTCAGCGAAAGTAAAGCAGGTTTACATATTTTATTAAAGCGGCATCTATTGAGCACTAGCAGCACTAATAAAGTTGCTGATGTTTAAAGTAGTGACTCTGTGAAGTTAAAGATGTCCCTTTATACAACTTTTAAACCATTTAAAGAAAACCATAGTTTTGTGCACTATTTTTTCGTATTATAAAAATAATTATAATACTTTTTTTATAATTATTCATTTTAAAGCTTAACACGACCTAGGTTATGAAAAAAATTGTTAAAACTAGTGTCAGAGTTTTCATGAAACAACCTTGTGACGTCACTTGACTCAAGGTCAAAACATTGCAAAATAAAATCTTCTTTATTTTAACCCCACATCACAAAACAGTAGAATTCAGCTTAAAAATTACTAAAAAAATTAGATACGTCACAAAAATCTAGCTTTACTAAATGACCTTGACCAAGGCCGCGTCCTCGCTCCAAGGTCGCTTGGCCTTGCTACGAAGGTCGCCCTACGCAGGATATCGGCATTGAACTTGCGTTAAAAACCTTGGCGTGAAGGTCAGTGCCGCTTAGTGCGAATATTTTTAGAACATTCATACCTACGTGTATTGATAATGTCTGTTATAGGTTTATAGTATTTCCTATGACGATTACAATGACGCAAAAGGCACATGCCTTTTGCGTCATGTCAAGTATGTAGATACATATCTACATACTTACTTATTACAACATTAATTATATTACGTAGGTACCTATAATGTCATTATTATCTTGTTTGATTTTAATTTATACATGACATACCTACCAGATAACATCACGCTTGCTTTTTTTCGAAGGGTTACGTAGAGGTATACAATTAGTACACCCACATGTCGCCAGTCAATCAAAAACAAAATCAAATCAAAATAATTTTTATTTCACATAAACCAACATGGGCACTTATGAAACGTCAGAAGCTAGGTGCACGGTTCCAATTGGTCGTTTCCTATGGAGAAGAACCGGCAAGAAACTCCATGGTTACTCTTTTAAAAATAATTGGCTTTTACAATGTTTTCAAATTACAGTAGGTATGGGAGGACAGCGTAGGCCTGTCAACAAGTACCAGCGGTGCTGTTCTGTAATAGATCACCGTGATAACTTAGATGAAGTGAGCTTAAAGTGAGCTGTCATTCCACCTGATGACACTATTGGCAGCTCACTTTAAGCTCACTTCACCTAAGTTTTCACGGTGAGATTTTTACAGAATAGCATTACAGGTAGGTACTTGATAAAATAAAAAATGGTCTAGGTACAGTTCTAAAGTCTACAAGGCTTACAAAGTCCTCACATTTACAAAATAAGAATGTATTAAAAGGATAAATAAAATCTACTAAAACCAAGAGATATGATTGCCATTTCAACCACTAATAAAGAGGTGAAAAATTAAAATTGTCTGTATATAATGTCACATAATTTTTAAAAAGATTATGTCAAAGAAGTATGTACAAGAAATAAACATCTTAATTTGAGAGCAGTTAATAGACATTTCCGTAGTTATGCCGTTAATGATAGTGTTTTCGAATAACCAAGAATTGGGCTATCCAATGCAGGAATAATTTTTCTAATCCGACGGATAGCTGCAGAGATAAGCGCTTTCAAACAAACAAACGCTTCAGCTTAATTATTAGTATTAGGTTTGCAACGAATTTCCACATATTTACACACGTTTGCACCACAAATCTATATTATACAGGATGAAATTTTAATCACCATTTTCCTCTTAAGGGTTCACTGTACTCATCATTATGAACAACTTTAAGGCTCCTTTTCCACCAGAGATGTGCTATGCTACGTTGCTATGGATACGTTTGATATCCACCAATCATACTTATTCATTGGTTCACAAAGCATAGGGGTGACAAATCAACATCGAGCTATGCTGCGCTGTACTGCGCTGTGCTGTGCTGTGTTCCTTAAGCTACGTTTTTTTAACAATCAACATTAAGCTGTGCTGCGCTTTGCTTAGCTCAGTATTAAAAGTAATCAGCAGCTCGTGTAGTCGTTTATCTCGTCAAAAATTACTTTATTTTCAAAAAAACACAGCGCAGCATGGCAGAGCTACATAAAAAACATAGCACAGTTCGGCACAGCGCGGCTCAGCACGGCGGGTAGCGCGCCTCGCTCGAGACTACTGCGTTTTTAAACAGAGCGTAGCCTCACACAGCGCAGCACAGCATGGTTTGTTTGTATCCTCATTAAAACATTAGACGAGCGAGTTGACCAAACATAGCACAGCGCAGCATAGCTCGATGTTGATTTGTCACCCTAACACTTGTGGAAACTCATTCAACTAAGCTACGTTTTTTATATGGAAGGATGCGTGCTGTGGATGCGTGCTATGGATGCAAGCTATGGATCTGGCTATGGATGCGAGTTATGGATGAGTGCTATGGATGTGTAGCTATGTGCAGAGCAGTGTACCTTCCCCTATTGTCGATACGTCGCATAGCTCGAGCTGCGCCTCCTCCTCGCACAGCTATCTTGCGGCGGCGCATTTTCATGGTGCCTATATCATACTCGCACCGCTACCTAGCTTAGCATCAGTGGAAACGGTCACATAGCTTCGTAGCAGAGCTTTTACATTCTCGCAGCATAACCGCACAGCACATCTCTGTAATATGAAATCGCGAAAAAAAAATCAGCTGTTCACGACAACAAATCTCTTATGGAAAACTGCTTAGTGGTACAAATCTAACTTAGAAAGATGTATTAATGATTCTAATGATTATAATTTTATAAATACGTACCTGTTATTGTCGCGAATCAAATTTTGATCAAGATACAACCTGACACTGGCCTGCAAATTGCAAAAAACGTAAGAAAATTTGAATTTCGCGGTCTACCACTGCATGACTCATAATGCATGACTCTATATTGCATGACTCATAATGCGAAGCATTAGACAGTGCTTTACGATCGAAATTTTTTTTTTTGCCTTCTTTCTGCAAATGTTTTTATTGTTATACTCCTGCTAGTACACAGAATCTACTTAATTAAATACCATTATATAGATAGTATGACGGAGATTAGTTCTATACTTTTCAAAAATTGATTTAATGCAGTAGAAACGAATAAAACATTAATATATTTCTAAAAATTTTCCCTTCAATCAGGTGTGAAACCCTATTGAAAACGGCTCTTTTATTCAAATTAATTATATTTAATAAAATACTAATTAATATAACATCTATTTCTATGGTTTTTATACGATCAAATGAGCATTATGAGTCGTGCGCTTTTGGACTTTCCAAAATTTTTTTTTTTTTAGTATGACAGCACTAAGGTGGCACCAGTTGAGATATTAATCTATTGAAAATGGCAATTTTGCTATTCTGAATTTGACGTTTTTCACATAAAATTTTGATTGTCTACTAAATCTGACTATTTTTAATCACGGTTAAAAAGCTGTGGAATAAAATTCACACCAACACCTCGACTTCAGGTGCAAAAAGAGTACCTACTGTATCTTTTTTTTTTTCATTTCTTTTGCTTATAAATGTTGAAACGAGTGCGTCCTATCGCAAAAATAATGAAAATTTCGACCCCCTTTAGAAACCGTATAAACCTCTAAATTTCCACATGTAGGTAATAATTTTTCATATTTTCCAAGACAAAAATTGAAAAATTCTATATAAAACACATCGAGGCTACCTGCGCTCCTCCGGCTCTAAAAGAAATTCACGGGCTAGGGCAAACAAGTATCAGATGGAGTGGCGATTGTCAAATTCGATTTTAGTTGTGTCAAAATTATTTTTAAATTTAGAGTATGCTCTAAATTAGCTATGGCCAAAAGTAAGGAATTTTAGTGATAGTTTAGTTCGGTGTACAAGAGAATCGGCACCAATGTGTTACGAAAGAAAGAAAGAAAGAAAGAAAAGAAAGAAAAATGCGTTTATTGGCATTACATTACGCAATTAGTTCTGGTCAAATACATGCGAGCTGGCGGCTGGCAATGTTTTAACGGCCGAATAAATTACTATAAAAACTCATAGGTACATACATCTATATATACAATTGTTGGTGATGGAATATCTAGGAGTAAACGAAAATAATTACATCTCTCATCTTTGTCCTTAAGGCTTACCATGAAAGAATTGAAAGCATTATGGGTATATGCTCCCGTATACCTTAAAAAGAAGCAGGAGCAGTGGTGGCTCAGTAGTAACGGCCGCGACTTACAAATTGTAGGTCGTGGTTTCAAACACTAGCAGGCACTTTACTTTGTGTAGATTATTTTATTACCACTGTTCTCAAAACGGTGAAAGAAAACATCGTGAGGAAACCGGCATGTCCTAGAACCAAAAATTCGAAGGCATGTGTCATCTATCAACCCGCACTGGGCCGAGGCCTGTGGCCCAGCAGTGGGAACATTATAGGTTGATTATGTGAAGTATACATCTGGAGAACCGCCGGGCCAGCATATTCTCTCTAACTAACAATGCTCTACGCACCCTCTCAAGATCTACATCGTCTTTCAGGTCATCAGTAATCAGCTGGCCCAAGTACCGATTTCAATTTACAAACCCTGTATACAATGTCGAGACAACAATACGACAGTAAACGAAAACAGTGGCAATGCCTACAAGTATATTGAAACTATCAAATAAACCCCAGCTTCGAAATTAAAAAAGTGATATTTTCAAACTAATTAGTAGGTAGTGATGGGCCGACTATGGGTTTTGCCAGTCTTTGACTAGCTATAGTGACTAAACTATTGGATGTATTTCATTGAATTTTCGTATGCAGACTGGAAACGTCATAATATATACGCAGTTTAATTTGTTGTTGTATTGTCATCTCCACCTTGTACAGTAATCGTTATTAGTCTTTGGTGGAGTGAGGGTTGCTATGCTGACACGTGCTAGCAGTAAGTGTTGGATGGACTTACATTAATTATAATATCTACCCACCTTTACATATACTAAAGACAATGTCTAATGACCGTAGTATCTCTAAGTAGTCTGTGCTAATGACACTCCCAACCAATAACTTATTATCATAATGATGTGCGCAGTTAATACACTTCCTAACGATTATCGTATCAGACGTGTGCCGGGAAGCCATTACTATTTAAAATGGAGGACGTCCGCGACATCGAACAAAATAATCATGTGAACCGTGTATTGATTAATATGGTGGACAAAGATGTGCAGCTGATGCTGTGGCCTTTGAATCTGATGCAGTTATTTTCGTTTACTCCTAGATATCGTATCAAAAACAATTTTATAACTCCTAACAGTTTCATCTCCAATTTCTTTTCAATGATTGGAGCTATAGTATTGATTTCTTTGCACTTAGTCCGACCCTACAAGATGTTTCATTACAAGGAACATCTAGGATTCACTAAATTCTTGATGGTCACCACTTTCACTGATTGCATATATTATTGCTTCGGATTCGCTCTTAATTTCGTAATCGGGATCATTCAAACAAAAAGTAATATTAAGTTTGTTTTAATATTTCAAAGAGTGAACAGATTTCTCAACAATGAAACCAGTTTTAAGCATTTCATCATTTGGAATTGGATTATAGTTATCATGGCTCTCAGCTGCAATTTTATATTAGTCTCTTATTTTAACACACAGCTGTATTTACCTTGGTTTTATTTAGTTGGTGATTATATTACGATTGTTTTCGATTTAAATGTCATTTATGCTATTCGAGTTATTAAATTGTTACAAAATAAACTTCAGCTATGGAATATTCAAGTTTTAAAATCCCTTGAACTGGAAGAGACACATGATGAAGATTTCTGTAAGAGAATGTTTCAAGTCTATGTTGATATTTTAGAGTGTTATGATATCTATAAAGTTTTATTTCAGCCATGTGTAAGTACCTTACTATGAACAGTTAGTGTTATTTAACCAATTTTCTTTTTAGGCCTGTATTGTTCCATTCCCCGTGCCCTTTTCTCCTCTCTTTTCAATAATATCTAGACAGATAGCACATATTTGAAAGATAAACAGATTAACGGAGGGCATGTTTATGAAGAAGATTTGTAACTTTCAGATTCTTTATTATATTATTGAAGGATTCCACCATACTCTCATTTACGTGCAATTGAATATTGAGGCATTGAGTGAAGGCTTCAGGAATAATACCATAGTGAGTATAGGTATCTCCCTTGATAAAGCCATCCATCAAGTCTTGTCATTCATGTCCTTCCTCATGTAATTTTTTGTTTGATGTCCTTCTCCCCTGTCTTAATACATTCGTCACTCTATTTATTATTGTTTCGTTAAGTTATTCAAAATTCGATATAAAGTACGCATTCGCCCAATAAGGCAACCCAATAAGTTAACGATGTAACCCGGTTTTGTGTAGTTTGTATGTTTATTAAACTGGAAACAAGCTGATGATGGTTTCTATTTGACTATACTACTCACCACCGTGCTAAAGTAAATTTATAAGGTATAACCTGCTAGGAAAGGATTAATTAAACAAGTACCTTCTTACACAACACAAAGTTTATTGGAATTATACAAAATAGAAAGTACTTACAAACAATGTGGCAAGCCACTAAACCAATGTACCCTTCCCAGAGTCTACGGCATACACCCACACAACTAGTCTCCGTTCCTAGTGGTGTCAGTGAACGCCAGCAATGAGACAAATAGCAGTTTCTCAGAGTCGCTATAGCGAATCCGTGAGGTGATCGAATTAACAACTTCTAGCTCAATCGAACATGTATTGGCCTTTTTAGGACTGTGCTCATATAGGGAAAATAACTACTATACTAAGCAAACCCGAGACACCATATCCTTACAACAACTGGTCTTAAAACAACCTAGTTCCTACAAAAGGCCTAACTCTCTCATAGATTAAATCACAATGACACACAGATAATACTCTCTATAAAACCTTCAGTATAACACCCTCAGTTGACGGTTCAGGGTCCTTGGCGTCGTTCACAGGAGGAACCTGTGAACACACGCGAACGCGGCCTACGGACAAGATGGTGACGCTTTCGTTACCTGGAGTGGCGTACTTCCCTCATCACCTGGATTCGGCTAGGTAAAGCCTTCCTAACGTCGGAGGACCACACCGCAAGGGATAACCTCAAATCCGCCTGCGCTCTGATGAATACCAAATCATCACACGGCGCAACACCAAGGCATCAAATCAATCGCGCATAGCACCAATCTTAAGAGGCTAGCATAAAAGCCAGACCTGAAACAACGTCCTCGTGTCAGAACACACATGCAAGAATCTAAGCTATAGGCTATCCAGCAAGAACAGAGAAAATGGTTTAGTACTCACGGAATTCTGCCTATAACAGCTCATATTTATAAAAACCCCATCGGGTTATTTGGACACATCCCAATCCTCCTAGGATTAAGTCCCTCTAAATCGGCCTTTAGGCTCGTGTCCATGATCGTAAAGACCGGACACCGTACCCCGCCTTTTCCTCCAGACCAATCTGACAGTTTCTCGAATCATCTTTCACAGACCATATAAGATTTCTTATCGATTTGTATCTTCATTTTATAAGACATTGTTTTTTAAAATAAAATGTGGTAAATTATGTAAGTTTGTTTATTTATATTTAGTTATCCAATAAACTTGCAATTAATTAACTAAACAAAAGGCATCAACGCCATCTGTGTCAACGTAGAACAGCGTTGACAACCAAGGCGTTAGTCCGCCGTTAATTACAGCAGGTGTCGCTACTAGACACGATTAATATTTAATTTTTTGCAACGTCACAATGCCCCTCTTCCCACAAAAAGGTTTTTGTGTACGCAAAAACCAACACCGCCCTCGGTGTTATAACACTGGAGTGGGTTTACCAATTCTCATAGAAACTAGTGGAAGAGTTCTGATCTATTTATAAACCGATGGTTGTGAAACGACATAAACTAATTTTAAAGATGAAATATAAATACTTTCCTTATTTTTGTCCAACTGTAAGTAAATAACGAACCTTATAAAATCCAAACTGCCAGGAAACCTATTCTGCTTACAAATCTTCCTACATTCCGGGCATAACCCCCCCATTCTTTCATACATCCCTAAATTTCTTTCTCTTTCAATCCTGTAGCCACCTGCATTCAAATCGCAGGCAGCCACCTCTTGCATACTCCCGAATTCCGTCTGTAAACCAGTGGAACTCTGAATTGTTTACTATAAATTTAAACGATCCTCCTGATGAATATGTTCAGCGAGCTGATACATATATTGGGCAAACAATGTGCATAACTCACCAGGCAAGACGTATACAGCGTTCCCAGAAATAAATATTCTGAAAACATAATGGTGGTTTGGCTTATTTTAAGAGTCACCTGCCGCTCGTAACTAGATAAGCACTAGTGCTATCTAAAGTCTCACCGAAGCAACAATGCTATATCGGCAAAACAAAACATTAGTGAAGGCTTATTTTAGAAGTCACTGATCCGCTTCAGTCAAGGCTTATTTTATGAGTTACTATCCGCTCCGTAAAAAAAACAACCAAGCGAGCTTGATTACAAACAACGTGAAGGCTTATTTTAGAAGTCACTGATCCGCTTCGTGGTCGCTGTTAGAATGGCCCTCAAAACAATACGTGAAAATACGGACTACAGCTAATAAATAAACTGTATAATTAGGGATACATCAAATTAATCGATTTTAGATGAAATCGACTAAAATATCGTTTACTTGTATTTAAAAAAATATATGTTTAAGTATATCGATTTTATTATTTGACTGAACTATCGATTTATTAATAATCGTTTCTCTATGTTTACAGTCATATCCCTACATATAATGCTACATCATATAAATTCTCCTGCTTAAAAGGTCCCAGCAACCAAGCAAAAAAAAAAAAAAAAATATATATATTTATATAAATTATGGCTGAATATATTTATATACCCGTCTGGCTTAAACAGTGTTGACTCTGATGTGTTAAGTTTTATATAATCAGAAACACATTTAAAAAAATAAAAATCTATTTACCCATTTCGACCGGTTCTGGTGGTTGGTGGCAGTCTGTTGAAACTATTTTTATTTTATTTATTTTTTCCTGGGAAAGTTTTAATAGTAAACCCTTACTTTCCATTTTTTTTTTTCCTTTGGTACACTACTTAAAGCTATAAAATTTTTGTGAGCTTCAGATCCCTGTCATATGATCTATAAGATGAAACAATTGATTTTGCCGTTTTTATGTACCTTTCGACCATGCTAGTGTGTGGAGCGCCCATAATGAACTTAAGGCACGTTAAACTTCTATAATTGCCTATGAAACTCTGATCCCGTGAATTGAACCACACTAACGGTAATCACGGTTTCAGGAATCCCGTGAGCAAGAAGAACATAATTCTCCAAGTTTCAGGCTACCAAAGCACTAGTTGCACGACGTAATGAAAAAATATCATATATTTTGAAAAACAGCAAGAAACTACAAGTAAATGTACGAGTCGCATGCAAGTAATGCATAAACCGCAACCTCATAAGTCAATTCGTCCGCAAGATGGGGATGTTAATACACTGTCTCTAAATCCATTATGATAGCTTATTTATTTATTAACTTTGTATTTGTATAGTAATTATTACAATTTAGTAAAGCAAAATTAATGACAAACTAAACGCAAATCGTGTATAACGCGTTTCGGAACGCACCCTAACATATCAAAACGTCGAACGTCAAATGTCACCAATGTCAATGTGTTTTATCGGTTAAGCACCAATGTATGAAAACGAATGCCGATAAAAACAATGCTGTTCTATGGAATGGTGGTTGTATTTTAAATCTGGGGTTAAATAATGAGTGTTAAAACGTTAAACGACGAAATGTCCGACCAGTTGTCATAAAGATTCCAAGTGTTCCGTTTCAATGAAAGTTGACTATTACTGTTGATTAATTTCTACAAATTGTTTGTTCCCTGTATTGCAAAATCCAATTAATAAGAGTGAAAGCCTGTAGTGTTATTCTCCTACCACTGGAATCCTCTAAAACAAATAAGAGACTGCTAAAACTCTTCTGAGAATTGCCTTATAGAAATTGTTTACAATTTTCAAGTTTACCCCCAATTGTTTTACAACTTTTACAGAAATTAATGTTGGGTTTATTGATTTATAATACCTTACACTTACAATGTTTCACTATAAAATAATGCAATACAGTTTATCAGGACCTCAACTTAAACAACCACATGAACACAATAACACAAAACTGTTGTTTTATATTGTAAACTAATTATCTTCCAGTTGTAATAATTATTACTTGTACCTGTTAAACAAACTTTACCACAAATGCTTACTAGTATAATGCTACATAAACTTCCAAAATATAGGTAATATTAAATCACCAACCTCTAAACAAACATTGGGTACATATATATAGTCCCAAAATAATTAACACAATGCAACTTGTACAACTTGTGAGTTGCGCATACTTATAAATAAGTTAATGACCTTTATCAACACTCTGCACCTTACCGGTCCAACAAAAGAAATGGTTTGATTGTGGTGCGGTGACCACTTTATATTTAAAACTTAAAAACTAGCCTTAAACTAATACAAGAATCCGTCAACTGAAAGAACTGAGGGAATTGAGAGAGAGAGAGATATTGTTATTAATTCGTTCACCCTATATAATTAAATAATTATATACCGTTGGGCGCCAACTGTAACCCGGTTTTTTGTGTCATGCTCTACAGAACGAGCTAGCCGGGCACGTATTGAACATTTGACAATGTACTCATAGAGGGTTATAATTGCTATAAAAAAGCAAACCCGAGCACACTATTGAACTTTTGACAATGTACTCATAGAGGGTTATAATTGCTATAAAAAAGCAAACCCGAGATACATATTGTACTTTTGACAATGTACTCATAGAGGGTTATAACTGCTATAAAAAAGCAAACCCGAGATACATATTGTACTTTTGACAATGTACTCATAGAGGGTTATAACTGCTATAAAAAAAAACAAACCCGAGATACATATTGTACTTTTGACAATGTACTCATAGAGGGTTATAATTGCTATAAAAAAGCAAACCCGAGACACATATTGAACTTTCGACAATGTACTCATAGAGGGTTATAACTGCTATAAAAAAGCAAACCCGAGATACATATTGTACTTTTGACAATGTACTCATAGAGGGTTATAATTGCTATAAAAAAGCAAACCCGAGCACACTATCCTTACATATACTAGGTCTCAACACAACCTAGTTCCTACAAAAGGCCTAACTCTCTCATAGATTAAATCACAATGACACACAGATAATACTCTCTATAAAACCTTCAGTATAACACCCTCAGTTGACGGTTCAGGGTCCTTGGCGTCGTTCACAGGAGGAACCTGTGAACACACGCGAACGCGGCCTACGGACAAGATGGTGACGCTTTCGTTACCTGGAGTGGCGTACTTCCCTCATCACCTGGATTCGGCTAGGTAAAGCCTTCCTAACGTCGGAGGACCACACCGCAAGGGATAACCTCAAATCCGCCTGCGCTCTGATGAATACCAAATCATCACACGGCGCAACACCAAGGCATCAAATCAATCGCGCATAGCACCAATCTTAAGAGGCTAGCATAAAAGCCAGACCTGAAACAACGTCCTCGTGTCAGAACACACATGCAAGAATCTAAGCTATAGGCTATCCAGCAAGAACAGAGAAAATGGTTTAGTACTCACGGAATTCTGCCTATAACAGCTCATATTTATAAAAACCCCATCGGGTTATTTGGACACATCCCAATCCTCCTAGGATTAAGTCCCTCTAAATCGGCCTTTAGGCTCGTGTCCATGATCGTAAAGACCGGACACCGTACCCCGCCTTTTCCTCCAGACCAATCTGACAGTTTCTCGAATCATCTTTCACAGACCATATAAGATTTCTTATCGATTTGTATCTTCATTTTATAAGACATTGTTTTTTTAAAATAAAATGTGGTAAATTATGTAAGTTTGTTTATTTATATTTAGTTATCCAATAAACTTGCAATTAATTAACTAAACAAAAGGCATCAACGCCATCTGTGTCAACGTAGAACAGCGTTGACAACCAAGGCGTTAGTCCGCCGTTAATTACAGCAGGTGTCGCTACTAGACACGATTAATATTTAATTTTTTGCAACGTCACAACGAAATGGGAAGATCTTATCTAGTGAAATTACCTAACATCATCCAATTACTTTCATGTAATAGCATTCGATCAAAGCATACTATACTTTGAAGAATAGTATCACGAATGTTAATTTTGTTACAGCGTCCAGCAACTATAGGGATGATCTTCTTTTTGTGTTGGTTGAGCAAGAACTTGATGTGGCAAACGATGTTCATGCAGCAGTGCGAGACATTCTACTTAGCTGTGCAAAGTGTTCGAGATACATGCGCAGTTATTTTGAAGTCAAATTGCTCTGGTATGATTATTTTCAGACTTTATGTGGGTTCATTCTGATTAAAGACCAAAAGCATAGTGACGTGGTATTCTGTCACTACAAACTTCACTCAAATGATTTCTCTTGAGCAAACATTTGGACTAGAAGAGTACCTAGAGGAAGAATAATGGACGATGTGCTAGATGATATGGCTTAAAAAACTTTTTTACAAAAAAAACAACCGACTTCCAAAAGAAAAACACTACAAAGTGAAAAATAACTTTAATTTCGGAAGTCGGTGTCGTTGGTTCCACATTTTCGTTTTTTTGACACCGACTTCCGAAATTAAAGTTATTTTTCACTTTGTAGTGTTTTTCTTTTGGAAGTCGGTTGTTTTTTTTGTAAAAAAGTTTTTATTTTTCGCTTTTTAGTTGTACCTACCCCATACAAATTCATATAACACTACTTGCTAGTGACAGGAAGATAAACATCATCAATATAAACTAAGTGGAAAACAAACGTATTGTTGACGCTAATTCCAAAACTACCCAACCAAAGTTCATAAAATTTATATGGGACCACCTCTGCAGCATACCTTATTCATTAATTAGACTAGATGCTGATAATCCTGGCTGCAGCATCAGGCCAAACTTATGTCAACATTGCATTGAACTTAAAATTTAGTCCTGTTTAAAATGAGCCCAAACACGACTACGGTGCTGTAATTTCAAGGTTTGTACTTTTTCTGATGCTCCTGGCTTCAGCATCAGGTCTCTATGTACTTCGGTGTTCCTCATTAACATTACGTTTATCCACACATCGAGCCCTTTTCAATGAGCCTAAACACGATATATCTGCTGTTAGTTGTCGAGGAGTTAGGTACTCTGCAGACTATCCTGACTGCAGCATCAGGTCATGACTTGATGATCATGAGACCAAATGTGGCAAATGCCCAATCAAATATCAAAACAATTTACTAAAACAGTCCTTGCCTGTTCGAGTAACTTCTTACTGTTAAGGAGTTGTACCTTCCATCATCAGCGCAGCTACCTGAGATGGTGACAACCATACGCAAATACACAAGATACTTCATAAAATATGCGAAAAACCATAAGTAAGCCTATAAAATTTGAGGGTTGCCCTCGATTTCTCTAAGATCCCATCATCAGATCCTAACTTGGTGACAATGGGACCACCTCAGCATTATCTACTTTCGAACAAAAAAAGAATTTTGAAAATCTGTCGACAATTGGCGGAGTAATCGATGAACAAACATACAAAAAAAAAAAAAAAAAAAAAAAAACATACAAACAGCCGAACATAGTACCTCCTCCTTTTTGTGAAGTCGGTAAAAATGGAGTTAGTATTAAGATGAAGGCTGATAGAGATGTATCTAGAGGGAATAAGGGAGCATTTTATTTTCCGTTAGCCTGTACTGTCCTACTGCTGAGCAAAGGCCTCCCCCATTTTCTTCCATATTTCCTTGTGCTGTGCCATCTCCGTCCAGTCGGTTAGGAATGAGTCTAAATCGTCACGCCAGCGTTTTTTAGGCTTGCATCGGTGACGTCGCCCGTCTTCAGGCAACCAATGTGTGACGACTTTGGCCCATCTGTCTGGATGCATCCTATAAGTGTGACCCGCCCAGTCCCACTTCAGCCTCGCCAAGGGAGGATGATGATGATAAAAGATCTACAATAGTATAGTTCGCGTCAAACTGTATGGCAGCTCTGAAGTGCGCTACTCGCTGCGCAGTATCCCTCACCCCCGCTGACACATGCATTTGTTACTGCGCAGCTACTCGCCTTATTTTCAGAGCCGCCGTAAAGTTAGAATCAGGCTGTAGTAGTTACTGTACCAAGGGGTATCGTGTTACCCAATAACTGGGTTGTGGAAGTCGGATAGGCAGTCGCCCCATGTAAAAAATGTTATTCAGCTGCATCCAGTTAAACTGAAAGCTGACCACAATATACTCCAACATAGTTGGGAAAAGGCTAGGCAGATGATGGTGACTATATAGTAGTTATGGTTTTGGTGACGGCGACAGCCAAGATTCGCGAATTTGATATCGGAGACGACTCAAGTTCAGCTATGAATATTTTATTTATCAATGTTACAGATGAAGAGAGAAAACTGTGCAAGAACGTGCTGCGGTTACATCGAGCATCGTTCAGCAAGATGCGTGTGTGTGGCCTGTTCTACGCAGACGTGGCGTTCCAACTGAGTCTGATGGGTCTACTAGCTAACTACACTATTGTGTTGCTACAGTTTGCGTTTTTGTAAAATAGGCTTAAATAGATAAATCTGTTTCTGGTGGTTATGTTTTTTTCTACTTCATTTGATGTCATTTCATTAAGACTGGGATTTATGTTTCAAGAGAAGTACAAACCTAAACTAACTACAATTGGGTAAATACCGCCAATGTCTTGTGTTTTACCATTCGTCAGCGATGCGGAGGAATTTTCCCGTTGTACCGTTTGTACCATTGACCTGCACCATCAATGGTGCAGAAGAGACAATTAGTTTCGTTTGCACCATTAATGGTGCAAATGAAACTGCATTGATAGTATGGTCTCATCTGCACCATTGACAATGGTGCAAACGAAACCGTATTTCGACGCTATATTTTAGTTTGTTAATAGTTTTAGTTAGGTTAGGATATTATATTTTTATTTTAATAGTTTATTTAGTGTGAGATCAGGAACGCATGCATAATACTTAGGGCATACTAAAAGTTTCTTGATTCTGATAAATAAGACTAGATATAAGATACGATACATTTATTGTTTTTCAAAGTATATTCCCTCGCATTCAATGCATTTTTCATTTGCTGAAACCACTGTACAAAACAGTTGGACCAGTCTTCCTTAGGGACCTTTTCAATGGCTTCATGGAACGCATTCACCGCCAATTTAGGGCTTGTAAAACGTGTACCTCTTAGTTTGTCTTCTTTTTCTAAGACTGTGGGCAAGCAAGTGTTGACGTACCAATCTGCAGTCACTGTCCTTTGATCTTCAAGCGATACCATTTTCTTACCAATGCTTCGACTTTTCTTAACTTTCGTCGGCAAATCTTCAAAAGGATAGACCCACTCTGCCAACTGGCTTTTTCTTTCGGGTTCAAAGCAGTACACCCAGATTTCGTCACCTGACACGATATTATACTACACAGCCAATGAATGCCCTTCGTTAAACTTTTTTTTATTGTTTTACGGCGCCACTGGACACGCAGTCGTATCTGGTCCTTCGTTAAGTCATGAGGTATCCATCGAGTGCAAAGCTTCCGAACTTTCAGATGCACATGTAAAATGTTTTGCACTTGGCTCACTCCATTGCCTAACAAAGCACGAATTTGCTGGCAAGTAATTTTGTCAGTTTCAATAAGGTGTCAATATTAGAGTCTGTAACCGCAGTCGCCGGTCGACCTTCACGTACCTCGTCATGGAGATGATCACGTCCACGTCTACATTCTTCAAACCACGAATACACAGAGCTGCGACATGGTGCTTCATCACCAAATGCCAATTGAAGTCTCTGGCATCTCTCTTGTTGATTTACGCCACAACGAAAATCTTAAAAAATCATTGAACGAAAATGTTCACGAGTTAAATTCATTATGATAGCGATACACAATTTTCGAAAATACGTCACAGTGAAAAAGCAAATGACAGTCTCAAATTAAAAAGTAACATGTTCGCAAAGAGTTCCATTTTCGAATTCCATAATTGTTTTTTCATTATTTTATTGTAAGTGGCCAGATCCAGAAACTTTCATCTGAAACTGGTCTGGAAGCAGTTTTATCTAATAGAAATAAAAAAGTTAAATTAAAAATTTAAAAAACCCCCGACTCAAACAAAAACCTCTAAAAACAAAAAAATAATATATATTGGCCCTTTAAGTTTAATATAAGTTGCAGTAAATATTTTGATCCAAGCATACTCACGTCGGGGGACGGCTAATGAAAATTGGAAGTTAACCGCAGCTATGTTTTCTACAATAGCATGCATTCATTATTGCTGGGTTTAAGCCTCATCTGTTTGGCGTTTTCATTAGCCGTCCCTCGACGTGAGGACGCTTGGATCAAAATATTTCCTGCAACTTATATTAAACTTAAAGGGCCAATATATATTATTTTTTAGTTTTTAGAGGTTTTTGTTCGAGTCGGGGGTTTTTTAAATTTTTAATTTAACTTTTATTTCTTGCTTTTTAAACTTTATAATATTATATTACTAGTAAACATTCTATACGATCGACCCGTGACTCGCCGAAATCGGCGAAGCTGTACGTATTTTTACCACAGTGAAGCTAGTTAGGTACTCGTGGTCGTTGGCGTTCATTCCATATTAACGTATTCCTCTGTTTTCTCCCTGGATAATGATACTAGTCCAAATACTTTGGCTTAATTATATATTTTTTTAAACGGTTTTATTGAAAAAATAAAGGTAATGATAATGTAGTAAATAATGTATTAAAAGCTAAATAATTCGTTAGGCCCTACGTACCAGTCATCACTCCACTTTCCTCATCAATCTAGCTAGGGCATTGATTAGACTAAAAAAATAATTTTCAAGTTTTTATTTTTCATTTCGTTGGTTAATATTCCTCATTCCCTTTCAATATAGTGTACATTATTCTACTTGTCAAGCCCTTTCATTTGATACCCATATTAAAGGAGTTGTGGAAAAAAAAATGTAATTCGCCATTTTGTGGTGGCGGCCATCTTGGATTTGAAATTTCTAATATTGAATAGTATTCTACTAGTCAAGCCCTTTCATTTGATACACATATTGAGGGAGTTGTGAAAAATTATGTACTCCGCCATTTTGTGGCAGCGGCCATCTTGAACCGATTTTCATCAAACATAGCTAAGAACACTCCCGACTAATTCATCTTTCAAACAAAAAAAAAACAAAATCAAAATCGGTTCATCCGTTTGGGAGCTACGATGCCACAGACAGACACACACACACAGACACGTCAAACTTATAACACCCCGTCGTTTTTGCGTCGGGGGTTAAAAAGGGTATTGTTAAATCAATTTGTTATGCTAGCAAAAACTGAGTGAAGTGGAACAAAAATATTCCACCATTGATAAGGAGGCAATGGCAATAGTTTTTGGAATAACAAAATTTTATAATTATATTTATGAGCGATTTTTTTAATTAGAGACTGATAATGCAGCTTTACGGAGGTTACACACTACTACGAGAAATGCCGGTCCGAAGTGACCGTAGTCCTATTTGTATGAGGGGTTGCGCACTACATCCGAACTCTATCCGTCAGAATTTAGTACAATTTCCAATTCGGATTGATTTCTCGGATTCGGATCGGATGTAGTGCGAAACCGCTCTTAGTTTGAATCTTTGGCCCTAATAAAATTATTTCAAAAATGGCTGTTAAGAGACTACATAAAGTAAGACATATTAAAACTACTTCAAACCCAGCAGATTTTTTGTCCCGAACAGTGGAAGATTGTAAAAAAATATATAATTAAATCACATTTAAACCAATCGTTACTGAAAAAGTTTTCAGCTTTGATTGTTATATTAGTGATTCAATAGCAGAAGCTTTAAAAAAACTACAGTTTTATGTTTTTTCAAATTTACCACTTTTCCGTATGCGATGGCACATCAGGCTAAATTCAAATCTATGGGTAGATTTGAATTTAGCCTGATGTGCCATCGCAACAATCATTTTCATTCACACTGCTGACATAATTACTCGTATATTCCTTCCACTTCAATGGAGCTGACTATTTTTTTTGACTTAGTACTCCGAACTACATTGGGTTAATTTACGTTATTTAAAGTTAAACAGTAGCTAATCATTCATCATCTGCCTTGCCTTTTCCCAACTATGTTGGGGTCGGCTTCCAGTCTAACCGGATGCACGGATGAACGATGACCTTGTGTGGGCCGCTGGAATCCGCTGGATGCGGGAACGATGACCTTGTGTGGGCCGCTGGAATCCGCTGGATGCGGGAAGCACAGAACCGGTCGAAGTAGCCGCGGTGCTTGGGGAGGCCTATTTTTGATGATGTATCCAAAAGTAGGTAACACCTGGTACAGAAACCTGTGTATGTACTCGAATAATAAAATTGTCTTGACTAGGTACGCGCAACAGACGTTTTTAATGAAAATCAAGTTATTTATTTTACGTACAGATTTATTTTTTAAATTAGGTAACAATAATGGCGAAATATTTCAAAACAATGACTAATATTATGCATCTAACTATTATAGTACTCCAGTCCTGAACATTGGCCTCTTCATGAAAAATAATAAATTTTGTTACGGAATATCCATACGAATATTATAAATTCGAAAGTAACTCTGTCTGTCTGTCCGCTGAACCGATTTAAATGAAATTTGATATAGAGATAGCTTGAGTCCCGGAAAAGGACATAGGATACTTTTTATTCCGATATTCCCACGGGATCGAGACTTATGCGGGTGAAACCGCGGGGCGCAGCTAGTATATAAAAATAAAAGATAACAGTGGTTTCATTGTTGAGAAATATGTGCACTCTTTGGAATATTAAGACAAACTTAATATTATTTTTGTATTGAATGATCCCGATGACGAAATTAAGAGTGTTAGCGCGGGGAGCAATGAAAGACTGGACTGTATTTAGGGGCAATGGTTTAATACCGTTATTATAACAACATACAACTTTCACGGACAAGTTAATCAATATCGTCAGTCGCGGAGGAGTCCGTAGAAGCGAGTGGTCAAAGAGTATAATCAAGTGGTCGTCGGGCCGAGGACCGAGCCGTGTCGCCGCCGCCGCCGGTCGCGCGCATGGTGTGGTGTTGGGTTCGATTCCCAACATGTTACCCGGGTTGAAGTGTATGTAGACTTCAAAATCTAGAACTGGGCAAATATGAGTGTGTTAGACGATGAAGAAATCTATACATAATATATAATAAACTCGTAGGAAAGTCAAAACTGTACATTGAATATTTTTTAAAAAGAATCCTTGGGGCGTGATCTACAATCGATTTCGAAGCCAAAAATATAGTTTTTAGAATTTTCTCTGTTTGTCTGTATGTATGTCCGGGCTAAACTCAAAAATTACTGCATGAATTTACTTCAAATTTTGCATGAATATTATTACTAAGAGGTCGAGTCAACATAATATGCTACATATTATCACGCTATCACCTATGGGGGAGGAGCTGTGAATCTTTATTTTTCTTACGCATTCTGTGATAGCGTGTAATCTAACGACGCATATTTAAATGTTGTTTTTGAGTAAGCCATGCTATTATCTAGCTTTACACTACAAAAACTACGGGAAACATGGTTTAATGAATGTTAGTAGTATAAAGAAAATTTTGAAGCAGCGCCATCTATGAGATTTCATAAAAATCAAATCACGTTACATGTTAACAATTTTTGGAAATTAATAATTTAAATTTGATCATGTTGGCGAGGTTAGTAGTTAGTTATTCTTAAAATTCATAGATGGTAATGTGCATTTTCTTCATAAAAGTTGTATCGTATAGCAGTGGCGAAGGCAACCTACCCCTAACTGTCAAATTTTCACAATCAACATTGAACCTTATGCTTTAGCGATAAAGTTGAAAATCTATTACAGAAATCTGACAGATTGTAGTAGGTTGATGTGCTGGCGTCTGTACCATACAACTCGATTCCCACCGGCTTCCCTTCGAAAATTCAGAACATAACCACTCTACATTATAGTCAATTCATCATTGAAATTTTCTTTTGGTATTTTTTTTTTGCTCCGGCCTACCTCTGTCATAAATTCACCCTTCGCCACTGTCGATGTCGTATAGTTCGTTTTGACAAATTCAAGGTCCAACAAAACCCTCAAAATCTTGAGCAGAGTTGAGGAAGACAATTTAAAAAAAATGCGGTGTTAAGTATTACAAAAAAGTTATGTTCATTGATGATGATCATTTCTTCATCAATTTCATGTTGTTAGTACAAAATAAACATTGACTGTTAATATTTTTGTTCGGTATTTATCTGTGTGATTATTGCTTGGTAATGAATATATTTTCATGTCGTATACCTAATTATAAACTTAAATGTGATGTAAAACGTCACCTTCTCGCCAGTGACCAAAATTGGGATGACACCCTCGCGGAAGCGAGCGTCAGTGACAGTCCCAGCCGCATATCGCGGTTATGGAGGGTCTTTGCGTTTAAAAAGACTCGACTGAAGCTGAAGCTTTTAAAAATAAAATAAAAGTGCAGTTTTATTTTCCTTGCAAATTGAGATCAGATTCCTTTGACCACTTTGCCGTATTACCCATAGATTTGAATTTAGCCTGATGTGCCATCGCAACAATCATGTTCATTGACACGACTGACATATTTAATTATACTTCCTACTCACCTAGTATATGTCTTCCTACTCACCTATATTTACATAGACTAAAGTAAATGTCTAATTCCTTAAAGTCATCATCATCTGCCTAGCTTTTTCCCAGCTATGTTGGGGTCGACTTCCAGTCTAACCGGATGCAGCGACTGCCTATCTGACCTTCACAACCCAGTTACTGGGTAATACGATACCCCTTGGTAAGACTGGTTGTCAGATTTTCGGGCTTCTGACGACTCGTAACGACTGTCAAAGATCCACGAATGGCAGCCGGGACCAACGGCTTAACGTGCTTTCCGAGGCACGGAGGGATCTTGGTATGTAAAGATGGTCACCTATCCACGGACCAACCGCGGCAAGCGTAGCTTAACCTGATCGATCGACCCGTGCGACTGATGTTACTTAGCTACAAGCCCCTCTAATTCCTTAAAGTAATTGACACAATTCATTCCGTTCACAACCAATTATCATAATGAATTTGATTTGCGCAGTTAATATATTTACTATCGATTACTGTATCAGACGTGTGCCAGGAGGCCATTACTATTTAAAATGGAGAACGTCCGTAACATTGAACAAAATAATCCTGTGAACAGTGTTTTGAATAATATGGTGGACAAAGATGTGCAGCTGATGCTGTGGCCTTTGAATCTGCTGCAATTATTTTCGTTTATTCCAAGATATCGCATCAAAAACAATTATATAACTCCTAACAGTTTCATTTCTAATTTATTTTCAATGATCGGAGCTATAGTATTTATTTCTTTGTACATATTCCGAACCTACATGCTGTTTCATTACAAAGAACATCTAGGATTCAATAAATTCATGACGGTCACCTCTTTCACTGATTGCATTTACTATTGCTTCGGATTCGTTCTTAATTTCGTCATCGGGATCATTCAAACCAAAAGTAATATTAAGTTTGTTTTAATATTTCAAAGAGTGCATAGATTTCTCAACAATGAAACCAGTTTTAACCATTTCATCATTTGGAATTGGATTGTAATTGTCATGGCTCTCAGCTGTTATTTTATATTCGTCTCTTATTTTAACATACAGCTGTCTTTACCTTGGTTTTATTTATTGGTTATTTATCTTCTTGTTGTTTTCGATTTTAATGTCGTATATGCAATTCGATTTATTAAATTGTTACAAAATAAACTTGAGTTATGGAATATTCAAGTCTTAAATTCGCTTAAAATGGGAGAAACGCGTGGTGACGAATTCTGTAAAAGAATGTTTCAAGCCTATGCTGACATTTTAGAGTGTTATGGCGTCTATAAAGTTTATTTTCAGCCATTCGTAAGTACTTTGATATTAATAGATGGTGTTTTTAAACTAATTTGTTTGAAGAAGTGACTTATGCCTATTAATTTATATTTCAGACTGTATTATTCCATTGTATACCCCTATCTTATCTGTTTTCACTTATATTTAGGGAGGCTGTACGTAGTGGAAAGATCTTTATTAAGTAGTTATTTCACTTTTCAGATTCTGTATTATATTATTGAAGGATTCCTCCACTCTCTCAGTTACATTCAAGTGACTATTGAAGCGTGCAAGATAGGCTTCAAGAATAATACCATAGTGAGTATCGTTAAACTTGTTTCTAAACTTCTTCTTCTTCTTCATCTCATGTCGATTGGGGTTGACGTAAGATATTTTTTTTTCTTTTCGTCTCCCCTCGTCATAGTTCACCATCACCTTGTCATTGATATCTTCTTTCCTCTTGTAATTGTTTGTTTGACCTCTTTCCTTGTATTTGTCACCGTATAATTATTATGAACATCGTTAGTTAAAATGTATCTCGCAACATTATAAACAATTGAAAAATGGTTAACGGCAACAAACTATTTACAATTTAACACATTATGTTTCGATAGTTAATACTATGCCACTCCCGTAATAAAGCTGCCTAATGAGTTAACGAAATGTCCTCTCATACCCATACTTAAAGGGAAATAATAATGCTTCTGAAAAAGACACAATTCAGTGAGGTGGTGAGCTACGCCGCGCGGCGCCGCCGCCGCGCAGGCAACCTCACTGAATTGTGTACCTTTTTGTGTAGTAGATAAGGTCTATAATTGTATTGCTATCTTGAAAACTGCGCGCCGCGTCGCGTCGCGGTGTGAGCTGACCCTTACACAGAAAAAGGAGCCCCGTGAAGCGGGGCTCCGTCGACATACATAGGATGCAAGAGCGAGCGAATGAGAATACATATAACTTTACATAGGTATATATTAATTGATTAGAGTAGCAGGTAAGTATATGTAAGTGCCTAATGAATAATATTGATTACAAGCACATTTTAATACTTAGGAGTAGGTATATTATGGAGTCACTCAGAAAAGTATTTTTATAATGTCACAGTTTATAAAATGTGTAAGGTTAGTTCTAATAGGCGAGTTACGATTAAATGACCAACTGTAGTTTTCGGTACAACGCAATTTAAGCTGATGGAAAAATATGACGTCAGTACATGCTGTATTGATATTTCGGAATTCACAGTATTTTATTCGGTCGTTTCGTTATTTGTATTCGCATATAAGTTGTCGGAAAATTAGTATATAAAGCAGTAAAGGAGACGTTTCCGTTTTGTATGGGCCTCCGGCCATAACATGTGTTACACTTTAGGAAACCTGGAAAACGAACCCCTGAATACAATAAATAATGTTTTTTTTTCATATTATCTAATATTCTTTAGGCACTTAAAAACTGAAAATGTTTGACGTTTGATATGACCATCGACAGCCAGCCATGACAGATGGGAGAGATCAGAGATGACGTTTACATAACCTAGAATTTGTCAAAACTTTGATGGTTGTTTTCGATGTCTATTACGACATTAGGTAGACAAAAGTGGGGCCCACTTTTTTTTCTCCTTTCATATTTTGAATATGCTCATATTTTAATATTTTATTCGGAGCTTTTACCTATTTTTAAAATATTGTAAAAGCCAATTATATTCAAAAGTGGAACTGTGGAGTTTCTTGCCGGCTCCTTTCCATAGCAAAAAAACAATTAGAACCGTGCACCTAGTTTCTGACCTCTCACACAAGTGAAGTAAAATATTTTGAATTGAATCATTAATTTTGTGTTTTTACAGCATGCAGCGACTTTGGGCTTGCTCTCTCTTTTGTGTTGGTTGAGCAAGAACTTGATGTGGCAAACGATGTTCATGCAGCAGTGCGAGACATTCTACTTAGCTTTGCAAAGTGTTCGAGATTCTTGCGCAGTTATTTTGAAGTCAAATTGTTCTGGTATGATTATTTTCAGACTTTATGTAGGTAAATTCATATTACAGACCAAAATCGTAGTAGCAGCAGGAATTAGAATTTCACATGAGGAAAGATAATAGTATGAATCTAAATGGCTATAAGAGCAGGAGAAGAACCAAGAAACGATGACGACGACAAGAACGACGGATGGAATGTGTGAAATATGATATGCAGGAAATATAATACTTAGGTGACGGCTAATAGAGATGTAGGTATATGGATGAAGAAAACATGCTGGAGACTCCAAAAAACATGGCATACCTAAGGGAGGACGGCGATGATAAAATATCAACACTACAGTCCGGCCGTCGAGACAATGCGTCCTTTACACCTGTCAGTGCGACAATTCTAGTAGCTAATAAAGATCAAATTCGCAAAACAAGTATTCGTTTGTATGAAACTGACAATTTTCAAGAACGCATTCTTGCTTGATATCATTGGACATAGGACAGGACTCAATTTAAGCTATGAATTATCATCGTCTTCCTGCCTTTGTCCCATATTACATGAAGTCAGCGCAAAACACTCTTTTAATCCATTCTCCCTAGTCTTTAGTCACTATCATGTACTCCTTTTTAGGGTTCCGTACCCAAAGGATACCAAGGGTAACCCTATCACTAAGCCTCCGCTGTCCTGCCATCCGTCCATCCATCGGTCCATCCGTCGATCCATCCGTCGGTCCATCTGTCAGCGGGCTGTATCTCATGAACCGTAATAGGCAGACAATTCAAAATTTCAGTGTGTATTTCTATTTCCACTATAGTATAGCGATATTACAACAAATAATAAAAATAAAATAAAAATTAAAGGAAATGTGTTTTTTCGGCGTTTTTTTGCTCAAAATTGTACGGTGGTATGTACCTACTACGGAAACCTTCGTGTGCGACTCAGACTCGCACTTGGCCGCTTTTTTTCTTTCATATTCTCAAAAAACCCATCCATCTTTTCTTTGGTCTTCCTCTTCGTCGCCATCCAATTTATGCCATGAATAATTGATTAAATAATGTTACAGATGAAGAGAGAAAACTGTGCAAGAACGTGTTGCGGTTACATCGAGCATCGTTCAGCAAGATGCGTGTGTGTGGCCTGTTCTACGCAGACGTGGCGTTCCAACTGAGTCTGATGGGTCTACTAGCTAACTACACTATTGTGTTGCTTCAGTTTGCATTTCTGTAGTAAATACTTCTATTAAATGAATTTTGTCAACAGTATGTTTTTCTTTCTTCTTTTCTTCTCGCAGACAGTCCAAGCGTTTATTTTCAAAAGAATACATCACCTTTTCTTTCGTGGCTTTAGTGTGTAAGTCGTCGAAAGGCTTAGGACCAACACCTTAATTGCGTGTCACACTATAAATTTCAATCTGAATCATTTTGAAGTATATTGCTAAAACATTGTTTCATGTTCGATAATTTGTCTGCTCAACAACGTAAATCATGTAATGAATATTGTTGAACTGTCAAAATGAAAGCCATTGCTAGTGATACTGTGTTACGTAATTACCCCGCAGCAGTGGGTTGCTCTAGTCTGAAAGTAATTAGAATAAAATTGTATGGGAACAAACATAAGTTGCTTTTCGATGTTTCAACGAAAAAGTGAAACAGCAGTGTTTCAAGATATGAAAGGAAAATCAAACCGTTTCTTTTAAAAATTATTTTAATTATGTAACAAGAATGTCGAATTTTTTAAGCAATGACTAACAATGTGGTAACTATACGTAAATTAAATAATGTATTTTATTCTTATCTATAATAGGTACATTTTCAAATAATTATACTCGTATTATTATTTATATTGAATCACTTAATGTAACTTATAAGTACTTATTTCCATTTTAATTATTATACTTCCCGAGTACCTACTTATAGATAGTGCAATCCACGAAGACGCGCCCCACTCTTCTTCCTAATCTCTTACACTACAAGTGTCCAACATTCCGCTAGTGTTTTAGTTTTTTCGATACACACTAATTACTTATTACTTAGTGGGTAATTAGCGTGTATCGAAAAAACAAAACAATAGCGGAATTAACTGGCGATATTACGATTAGGAAAAAGAGTGGGGCGCGTCTTCGTAGATTGCACTATCTGTACTAGGGGCACGGCAGTGGCTCCGCCAAGTTGTACAAACATAACAATTTTATCAAAAAAGGACCAGGAATTAATGATGATAGTAATATTGTTTTTTTGTGCTCGCGGTCCTATTAAAATATAATTGATTATATAAGTATTTTATACAATAAGTAGGTAATTTAGTTAGTCAAATATCGAATTTAATAAGTATTCCAAAAGATTTTATATATTATACTGGAACAATGACTTGACGTTTTAATCTGAGCTTGCAATTATTTTGCAAGATAAATACGTTTTTAAATAGGCATGATAATTATTTGTGAATAATTTTACAGTGGTCAAGCTATTTTCTAGGCAATTTAATTAACAAATAAATTAATTATAACACTAATGAAAAACATTGATAAACTAAGGCATTCTACAGATAACATTTTAATAAATCTTAATAATGTCACTGTATCTATTAATACAATTTTATGTCATTTGAATACACGGTACTTATAAATTATTTTGGAAGCAAGGCAGTGTTCTGGCAAATCCTTTTATTTTCTGTCAATTATTTTTATATACATTTTTTGCGTGTTATTTTAAGTTGAAAATACATTCGCACAATGTCATTTGTGTGCTTATCAAGTTATCACAGCTTTCATAACACCAATAAGTGTGCACACCTCCGAGCTACACGCGTCGATGGCAGAGACAACTGCAACTGTCGCCGCGAGTCGACAGCAGAGGCAACTGCAACTGTCGCCGCGAGTCGACAGCAGAGACAACTGCAACTGTCCCCACGAGTCGACAGCAGCCGCCGGCGCGTCGCGTCGTCGGCTGTGTATGCACACTTAAGAAAGAAATCTCTATTTCAATGTTGGAGACTAAACCCCCACCTTCATTCAACTGATGGTTCTGATCTAAAACTCAATCCACTAGAAGACCTCCTTCCTAAACGCGAAGCCGAACTGGTCGCACTTGACCCTCAGTATCTTGGCGAGCTGCGGCGGCCCACAGTAGAACACCGTCACCTTGCCTTTGTTCTGTTCCTGCAGCTGCTTGAACACTTTGTCCCAGTTCGGGCGCCCGGCGTTTGTCCTCGTCTTTAGGCCCGTTATTAAGTCTCGTTTTTCCTGTAAAACATTACGTTTGTTAAAGAGAGATGGTGATTGTGAGTGCACTGAGTCTCTTGTTAACTTCATACAGGATGAAATTGAATAGGTGCGGCAAATTAACTTAAATACTTTATAATCAACGTGTTGTAAAGAAAATTTAGAGCATGTCATTAAGGTAAGGGATGCACATACGTGTAGGCGAGCGATTTGGCAACGTCATCGCGCGCACTTTTTTTTTCGTAGGAACGGTCAAAATTAGGTACGCACGCACGGCGCACCAATAGTTGTAATAACGGAACAAAACACCTTCTCATGTAATAAATCCAACGCCAGCTGTAACCCCACTGCCTTCATGTCGGACTTCTGTAACGCGCTGGTGATGTACATATGCATGTCTAAAAACCGGTCCAGGGCTCCTCCTAGTTCAGCCTGTTCTATCTCCAGCTGCGAGAGGAGCGAGACGAACCACTCAAACGAACGCTGCTCGCGGTTTATCCAGAAGAAGTCCACCTGGAATGTAGATGTAAGAGTGGTAAAGTAAAACTGCGGGCTTATTAATTTTGTTTTTTTAATTTTCAGTGTCATTAACTATAACGTCGTGTCTTACAGGGTGGCAGGGACTTCGACGCGTAACCTGTTACCATTGATTCAGTACATACATGATTCTGAAACCAACGTTGAAAATTTTCGTCGGTTATTTAAAAAAAAAAATCTTGTCCATACATTTTGACTGCTTAGGTATTGCACTTTTCTATGAAACAGCAGTTTATTTTTTGATTAGCGGCCAACATTTCTGCTCTAGGGGGGTGTGTCATGTGCTATTATTGCAACTAGATTACTAACCAGACGAAAAGTTTGTGTTTGTTTTAAATCTACGAGTTCACTATGTGGTTTTTTCTTCGGATTGATTATGTATAAAATTAGATGTTAGAACTCTGAGTACTAAATGTGTGGAATTCTTGTTCTGAATTTCACACAAACCTTTTAGTAACTTTCCCAGCGGGGTAATTGCGTAACACACCAACAGTATTAGTAGCTTTAATTTTGACAGTTCAACAACATTCTTTGCGTTATTTACGTTGTTGAGCAGACAAATTTTTCGAACATGTGAAGCAATGGATTAGCTTAGATTCCTTCAAAATGAATGTGTTACGCAATTAGGGTGGCTGAATGCTAGTCTACTAGTAGCTATTATAATATGTATTGCTAGTTATACGTCTCGCTTGTAGGTACTTAGAACATAAATCAAACTGGAAAGTAGGATTATATTGCCAATCCACTCATAAAAATTTCTTACACTGCTGCACTGGTATCTGGTATTGCAACTGATGATTACAATGAGTTTATACGCACTCACCTTCTTCAAATTCATATTATGCCTGGGCATGTCCGAAGCCCACGTGTGTCCGCACTTGGGGCAGTCCTGCCTGGCGCTCCAGTAGCGGTACATGACAGCCTGCAGGATGGACGCGAAGGGGGTCACCCCTATGCCGGCCGCCACCAGGGCAGCATGCTCAGCGAGGAAGATGTGCGAAGAGGCCGCGCCATACGGACCGTCGAGGTAGATCTGGAATTTTAACGTATTACTTGTTAAATTGTGCTTTGCCTTTGTGAGCAGAGTGGTACAGCGGGAATCGCAGTGGTACAGTAGGTCTAGTAAAAGTTGCCATTGTAAACAACCACAATGCAACAAGACCAAGAAGTCAAGTCAACCTTATTTTACGTTTAACTTATGAATAATGTAAAAAGTTGTGAAGATCCGACGTATTATCCGAATGATGCAAGAAGAGTTCAACGCTATTTACGAAGTAGATAATAATATTATCACTCCAGATCTCAGGCAATTGAAAAGATTTCCTTGATAGAAAAAACTCATTGACCGTGATCGATCTAAGAACTGACGTTTTGAACTCTAATGAGCCCTGTCACTAAAAAGGGCAATCAGAAAATCATGTTATGAGTAATACCTCCAAAGGCTTTCCGATAGGGTAGTTGCTCTCGAAGTCATCGGTGGCCTCTGAGCCATCGTTCTCAACCTGCACGATCTTCTCCGGCTGTTCCACGTCTCTGTCCGGTGATAAACTCTTTGACAGACGGCGACGTGCTGAAAAAATATCATCATTGTAAGAATAGATAGTTTCGATCTGATGAATTATTAGACATATTATCATCATACTACATATTATGGAAGAAAGAATTTAGAATAGAATAGAATAGAATAGGTCTTTATTTGCTTAGAATGTAGGTACATAAAAATAAGTTGTTAAATTATGTAATAGAATCCATATACATTCTGCCTTAATATAGCATGCAAATTAGTGGATAATAAAGATATTACAAAAAATTATCATTTAAGAAATCCTGCACAGAATAATAACATTTATTTACAAGTAATTCTGTGAAACGTTTTTTAAATTTTTGCAACGGTAAGTTTTTAAGTTGGTCAGGTATTTTATTAAAGATTACAGGAGCCATACAAATCACATTTCTTTTTAGTAAGCTAGTTTTAAATGCGCCCGTGCATAATAGATTCTGGTATTGAGATCTCATAGCTGTGTTTCGCTTTCTAGTTTCTATTAAAGTTGCAAATAAACTTCGATTTGTTATTACAAATATTGCTAATTCAAGAATGTAAAGACACGGGAAAGTTAATAATTTATGAGACTTAAATATAGGTACGCAACTGTCTGTTACTTTAAGACCAAATATAGCTCTCAGACAACGTTTTTGAGCTTTGAAAATGCTTTCTCGTTCACTACAGTGACCCCAAAATATTACACCATATCTTAAGATGGAGATTACTAGACCATGGTAAGCCACTAATATTGTCGGTAAATTTACTTTTTTTGATAGATTATGCAACATAAACGCGGCTGTGCTTAAACGTTTACATATATTTTCTGCTTGCGGCTTCCAAGTTAACTGGCTGTCAATTATGATTCCTAAAAATTTTGTGCTATTCACTTTTTGTATAGTTTGACCATTGTGGTTTATATCCATATCTCCCGCCAATATTCGTTGGTAAAAATGCATGATTTTAGTTTTTTGGAGATTAATAACTAAATTATTATTGTCAAGCCACTTTATTAAATTACTAATTGTATTGTTAATGTCGTTTACATATGATTCTTTATTGATACATGAAACAATTGATGTGCTGTCATCTGCAAATAATACCATAGGATGAATTATATGACGTGGCAGGTCATTTATGTATAATAAAAATAATAAAGGTCCGACGACGGTGCCCTGCGGGATACCATATTTTATTTCTCTAAAAGACGATACATATTTTAATTCCCTTCTAGATTCTAAGCAAAGGCTCGATATCTCCGTACATTGTCTACGACCTTTTAGGTACGTTTTTATGAAATTAAGAGCATTGCCACGAATACCGTATGCGTGAAGTTTGGTTAAGAGGGTATCGTGATCGACACAGTCAAAAGCCTTCGACATATCGGCATATATTGCGCATACAGGTATTTTAGAGTCTACTTTTGGCATTATTCTATGGAGAAAGTCGAAGATAGCCATGTTGATGCTTTTGTTTTTTCTAAAACCCTTTTGTTCGTCACATAGTATGTGATATTTTGTTAGGAAATTGTAGAGAGATTCATAGATAATTTTTTCTATGATCTTTGAGAAGATGGAAATTAGAGCAATTGGTCTATAGTTTGCCATTTTGTCTTTATCATTATTTTTATATATTGGTTTAACTATTACAGTTTTTAGACTTTCTGGAAATACTCCAGAGATTATGCTTACGTTAATAATATGAGCAAGGGGCGCAGTTATACAACTAGAAACAAATTTTATAACTGTGGTTGAAATGCCATCATAGCCAAAGCTCTTTTTATTTTTTAAGTTTTTTATTACACGCGTGACATCTTGAGGAATAACTGGGGCCATAAATATTGAATGTGGGTTGATATCTATGTTAATTGTGTCACCTGACTTATGTTTTGGTAGACCCGAAATCTGGTCAATGAAGAAATTATTGAAAGATTCGGCTATTATATTTGGATTTAATATTGTTTCATCTCCTTTTTTTATTTGTGAAATTTAGTACTCCGCTAGATTGTTACCCATCGTGAAATTGTGGCCATGGGTAAAATTGAATTCCTACTCTATCTCGGTAAGAGTGCCAAGATAAAAGGCCAACCTCTAGTTTCAGCCGAAGAAAGATATAAAAAAAGACTTTACTTTCAAAAACTATTACAGGCTTACTACCCATAGTTTTCTACGTTGACTCTTTGAATGTGATATAACAGTCCAGTAGGTCTCAATATAATATGCAGAATGACTGAAACTACTCATTGAATATAAAAAATCTGCCGGAAGGCGTCCACTGCTAAATTACCATCCCAATGATTGCTTCAGGTCCAGTCAAAGATTTTTTATCGACGAAAAAAAATTATAGTTCCAAATTCAAAGTACCTATAGAAACTCACCAATAGTCAGTATACTATCATTACTCCTCCTCCTCTCATCGAAGCTGGGTGTCTTGAACGCGATGATGGTCGGCTTAGTCCTCATGTACCGGAAGCTGTGGACCAGTGACTTGTTCTGCGGGATCTTGCATGCGAGGCCGAAGGACTTGCGAGCGTGAAACATCGAGTTCTCGTCTAGCTTGCTCTCTGACTCTGAGCGCATGAAGTCGCGGAGACTGGAAACAAACGAGTTCAAATTGACAAAAACATATTAAAATATTAATGGGCACCCGGTATTTTATTCGATGCATCATCTTTACACCCTTCCTTTTACGTGCGGTTCCAAGAGGTGGAGAGTTAATAAAGATTATGCATTAAAGCTGTTATTCTTAACTTTATATTTTGCCTTTTTTTACTCCTTTCCAAGTAGATACTTTTTCTTATACCAAGTATTTTTTACAGTTATCATTGCTTCACTCAGATTTATGCTTACGTCTATATTTTTAACAACATCGAGAGACGGAGTAAGTTCAAATGTATAACATTTACCGACATGATTCTGTAATTCCTTTATGAAATTTATGCTTACGTCTATATTTTTAACAACATCGAGAGACGGAGTAAGTTCAAATGTATAACATTTACCGACATGATTATTTTATGAAACTCAACCTATCATTATATTACAATATCTTAACATGCAGATACACGACAGTGCCGCAAGCCAAGTTCTCACAAAAACCACAAATAACTTTGAACTCACGCCATCAACCGCTGTCGTTTCTTCACGTTCTTCTGCACATCGGGCATGGAGCGAGACTTCTCTAACGTTCTCGCCGGAGGCAGCAGTAGTGAAGGATGGTAGGATATCTTGGTTGGTGACTTTGGTGCTAGAAATTAAGAAGATCGAGGTTTTTATAATTAAATATTGTCAGTAATTAATTTGTAGTTCATCAACCACATAACATGGCATCTATTCTTACAGACAAATAATTAGCTACTAGAAATGAAGCCAAGTCAAAATGAAAATGCCAGTCCACAATATTTGTATAATGATGGCTACAAAAAACGGTGATAAGTTATACTAAAGTCAAACTGCACTAGATTCCTCGACAGATGGTAACCGCCTACGTCTTTGAATGCGTGTTAAAAGTCTAGCAATTTTGTGTAAATGGTTCATAAATAATCTATGGGAAAGTGAAAGACTATTAACCTAAACCACCCTGAAACTAGCCACTATTTTATTGTGCACCAGAAAATACATACAATGGGCCTATTGTTTTCTGCCATAATTTCCAGAAAGAGCACAATCAGCTTATAACGTTCCCACTGCTGGGACACAGGTCTCCTCTCTGTGAGAGGGAATGGGCCGTAATCCACCACGCAAGTTGGTAGATGTCACATGTCTTTGAATTTTGGATCCTAAGACATGCCGGTTTCCTCACGATGTTATCCTTCACTGTTTTGAGAGCAGTGGCGAGGAAATAACTTACAAACACTTAGTAAAGCGCCATTTTTGGGTTCGAAACCACCACCTACAACTCGTAAGACAAGGCCGTTTCTTCTTCAGCACATTTTGGTCCAAAAGTTACATTTTAGAGTCAAACATACCTTCATTTTGTTTCACATCTCCATTCCCGTCATCTCCTACATACGCCTCGTTGGTGTAACTCCTCGGAGAGAAGTCCACTGAGCGCTTCTTAGCGCTGGCGATGGAACTCTTGCGACTCTTCTTACTCTGAGTGGATATGGAACGTGATAGTTTCCTGGAAGAATGGATGCCAGTTATTTTTGAGCCTGCTTAACTACGAAGATCAAAGGTCACGTAGGATCCGAGTAATATCACCATAAGACTACGCCAAAGCTTTTTGTTTTCCCAAGCAGAGAGTTTCCATGAGGTTTGATCTATTAGTTTTTGGACCCCTGTTCGACTGTTTATTACAAGGATGTATCTATAGAACTGTTTTAGTAACACGTGTAGATTAGCCGCTATAAAAAATGTATGATAAATTTGGTGCGCGAATCTGACTCGGACGGAAATGACTGGTTTTTTACACATATAAAATGGCATTCAAAAAGTTATTTGCGTTGTTGAGCAGACGAATTTTTCAAACCTATGAAGCAATGGATTAGGTATTCCTTCAAAACCTTCGGAATGTGATCGAAAGTGTGTTATGCATTTAGGATGCAGAAAACCAAATATTAAAGGATATAACTTACTCATGTCCACTCTCAATAGCCGGCAGCTCTTCTCCGTGTAGTCTTGCCTGTTCTCTCTCGAAATACGAGTACAGGCGGTTGGTCCACTGACCCACGCCGCGGATGTGAAGCCAGATATAGTCTGAAAATATTATTCAAAATAGATTAAAAATCTGAAAAGGACTGGACGCTATGTTGGCTACGTCGACTAATTTATTATTCGCCATAACGCTTTGGAAGCGTTATTTGGATCTGAACAACTGCGTTAAAATTGCTATATTTGATTGAATAAGTACTTATAATTATGGCATAATATGTCAATAGATTTATTGATACCTTTCTTTGGAGTAAGCCTTACCCTGTGGGCGTTGGGCCATCGGTTTTTTACTATACAGTATTTTTTTTAATGATCATACGTGTCTACCATCAAGTGGGCCCTCGACTTTTTATCGTACATTTTTTTAAAAGGTCTTACAAACCTTCCTGCTCCGGCGCACTGCTAATAGTAAAAGGATGCCACTCATACGTGGCGATGGCGGGAATGTTCACGAACACGTAGTCCCCCGCGTGGAAGTGGAACAGGGGGGGACGCTTCACCACCAGGTGCGTCACGCGCGACGGGAGCAGGATGCCAGACGAGATGTAGGTCTTGCCGCGCTCTGATCTGGAATCCCAAATGTGTATTTAATGATAGTTCGACATCAAACTATTGTTTTACAATTTTCTAACTTAATAATTTCGCTGAGTAATTGCCATAAACATACATACCTACCTACATAATCCGTACATAATAAAAGTCTCTGCACAGGGAAAGCTTTTTCCTTACTGTATTTTTTGAGAAGCTAAGACCATTCTTAGCTATTCACGTAGTACCACCAAACCATAATATTGTAAAAACTTAGTAGGTACCTATTGTATTTATTGTCGAATGATACCTTTTTTTTAGTATAACACACATTTTCAAAAAAATGTATTTCCCATTACAGTCTGCATCAAACATGGTCAAACTTGGCAGGGCTCACTGCCATGTAGGTACCTATAAAGTTCTGTATCACACCTCGCTCTGAAAACACAAGGATATAGATATTTAGGTAGAAACCCACCTCATCCAAGCTAGTCTCATGATCCTCTCACTCAGGTAAATAGTCCCGGGCACCACGAACCACTTCCAGAAGTTGGGTGCGTGCAGCAGGAGGAGCAGCCAGAAAGGCACGTACAGAAGATGGGTCCAGTAGAATATCTGGGAATAGAAATGGGGGATTATAGTCCTGCTCCAGAAGACGTTCTCCAAACTGTGTTAAACATTCAAATCAAATCAAATCAAAGCATTTATTTCAAGTAAACCATGTACAGGCACTTTTGAATTGTCAAAATTAAATATTCAGTCAGTCAGAAAGTTGAAGCTAGTTGCCCATTCCAAAACGTAGATCTCTATGGAGAAGAACGGACAAGAAACTCCATGGACTCCATGGACACTCTTTTAAATCAAGATATTACAAAATCCTGGGTACATTATTCTTGATGATTCTATATGTGAGAACATTGACCCCTTTGTATACACGCCAGCTCATCAAGCTACTACAATCAGTCAAATTTCTTTAATAGATTTTCAACTTTATTGCTAAAGCATAAGGTTCAATGTTGATTGGGAAAATTTTACAGTTTCGGGTAGCTTGATGTGCTGGCGTTTATACTTATAAACTTTGCTTATAGTTAAGCCGCACTTAACTTTAAGCAACGCTTTTAGATTATTACTGTGCAATTCTGTTCTACAAAGGGCTTTGAAGATCCGTGGCATACCTACTGTCGCGCCATTTTGAAAATGGCGGCCTCACATGTGACCTATATAAATCGATAGCTGACATCAATGCAAACAGAAAACGTAATAAAACTAAACCGCATAAATTATCTCGTTTCCGAGAATATTAACGTTCAAAGTTGATGTTCGAGTCACGTGATCAACTTTGAACTTCAATCGATTTTCAAAATGGCGCGGCAACAGGTAATGGCATGTTCCATATAAAAATCTTTTAACTTTGACTTAGTAAAAGTAAAACTGAAGATAGAGAATAGACTGGTGTGAGAGGTACAACTTACCTCAAAACTCCCTCCCCTCCTAATAAAAGGCTGGCTGCACACGAACATGACGAGCAGTATCACGGCTAGCGCTACACCGGTGGGGTTGGCACAGCCGCCGATCATCCCGAATAAGCCGGGCTTCTGTGTGAGCAGCCATTCTGACAGTGTGTAGTTGTTCTTATTGAGGACTGGGTCGTGGACTACCACGAGACCTGGAAATAGTAAGGGATTCATGATTAAGAATGGTTTGTTTCAAATACGGGGGACAAATAAAATTAGCTAGCGAAACTCCGCAGATGTGATGAGTATCGATATCTAAAAAACCGGCCAAGTGCGAGTCGGACTCGCACACGATGGGTTCCGTACCACAGTATCATATTTAACACTACATATATAAAAAAATCACGTTTGTTGTATGGGAGCCCCCCTTAAGTATTTATTTTATTTTGTTTTTAGTATTTGTTGTTATAGCGGCAACAGACATACATAATTTGTGAAAATTTCAACTGTCTAGCTACCGCGGTTCTTGAGATACAGCCTGGTGACAGACAGACGGATGGACGGACAGACAGCGAAGTCTTAGCAATAGGGTCCCGTTTTTACCCTTTGGGTACGGAACCCTAAAAATGATAGAACAAAAAAAAACAAACTTTCTCAACTGATACTTTAAGTAACTAATCAGGGGTCGTTGAACCCAAGAAAATATCAATTTTTCTTTGTTTCTTTCGTGTTTATATATTATATCGATATATCCATCACATCTGCGGAGTTTCGCTAGCTAATTTAATTTGTCCCCGTATTGTTAATTAACATCAGCATGTCAGCAACGTGAACCCATCACATTTTCCCCTACGAAAAATCGCTCAAAACGCCTAATGAAGTTTTCACTTCAATAATTTCACGATTGCGTCATGATCACTGTCCACTATAAATGCCCGAGAATCGAACCCGGCACACAAACTCCTCTTTGCGATAAGCAAGCCCTTGTCGTAGTGTCCAATCAGGTTAGGTAGCGAGTAATAATTTCGATACAATGCATACAGCCGAAATAGCTCAGTTGGGAGAGCGTTAGACTGAAGATCTAAAGGTCCCTGGTTCAATCCCTGGTTTCGGCAGAAAACTCTTTTTGCATTTTATTGGCCGATTATAAAAAAAATATATAATATTATTATGTATATTTTATCAAACGCACTTTTTATATAGGCCCTGTTTTAGATTCTGACACATTTTTTTATTTACCTACATGAAATAAGACACGCGTTGAACAGTACAAAACGTGTCTATGGTTTTGTGGTAAACTGGAAATAATATCGTTAATAAAATGACAACGAGCAAGGTCATATTAGTCCATAAGGTATCGTATTACCCAGTAACTGGGTTGTGGAGGTCAGATAGGCAGTCGCTCCATGTAAAATACTGGTATTCAGCTGCATCCGGTTAGACTGGAAGCCGACCCCAACATAGTTGGGAAAAGGCTAGGCAGATGATGATGAAGGTACTTATTTATAAGATTTTTATTAGGTCGCATTATGTATAAAATATCCACGCAAACAAACGAATTTTCTTTTTTTTTTATTTATGTATGATAGGTAGGAGGTACTTACTAAAATTACACAAGTGCATGACAGTATGCACCGCACTGTACACCACTATCAACACTCCAGTCAGCTTGTGCAGGTAGATGTGATGGTCTAGCGGCAGGTACGAGCTAAACCCGCGCACGCGCAGCTCTGTGAGGCAGTGACGCAGCATCAGTACCAGCACCCAGGAACAGGTGAAGTTTAGGCATTGACCTGGAATGTGGGAAAAAGAGCTGATAAGTAGGTAATTTCCAAAAGCTAAACATAATGCAATGCGTCAATCATGTTGTTCATTAACTACTTATTACTACCTACTTAGAAACATAAACTAATGCTCTTTTCTCCGCAGTATAACATTTATGATGATTAAGAAATAAATGTGCTCTTATTAAATATTCCGAAGTTTCTAGTAAGCAAGCAAGGCACGACGAGCATTGATTCAATTACAAATTGAATCAATACTCGTCCCTTGTGTTTATGAGCAAAGGTTTTTGTTTTACAATGGGAGAATTAACATGCCCGTTGAAGTGGTAAAGAAACTTCTGATTTCTCGTGGTCGAGTGTAATGATAAAGAAAATTAAAGTCGAGAAGATTGTATTAATAACAAAAATACTGCTATTTGCAATCCATTCGCTAATAAAATTTTAATGAATATAGCCATCTTTACCTAAATAAACGTATTTAAAAGACTGGCAAGTAATCTTGCTTTAGAAAATCGGCAACCAATAGTTGGGTTGTGAATTGTAGCCGGTGATAGCTAAAACATCACACAACGTATACATTGTAGAGAATAGACATAGACAAACAATAAAACATTCACTCACCACAAGCCCTAGCAAATATAACAAATACATTAGCATTCATCTTCCTGTACTCCACAACCCTGGCGACGAACAAGCCAGCGTTGACCATGAAGAACAGCGCCAAGTACGTGAGGAACACGTAGTTGTTTCTGAAGTAGGGCAGGGACAGCTGGTAGGGCTTGAGGTTCCACAGGCGCTGGGAGAAGGAGACGGGCTTGGGGTCCTGCTTCGGAGGGACTAGCCAGCGGTCGATGCTGGAGGAGGAAAGATTGAAAGTTAAATACAAAATCAATCTCGATTCGCATTGTTATTGGGCAACTTTGTAAATGCAAGGCATATTAAGACGAAAGATTTGACCAGCCCAAGAATGACAGGTCAAAGGGTAGGTAGTTGTAAATAGTAAGCGTGTTATGACAGCAGTATAGCTACTATATCATGCTTATTATCTAAGTAAAGTAACGGAACTTGTTGACGTTATGCTTCGTCGCACATCAAATTGATATCTGGCACAGAAATAGATTTTCTTGTGATTAAAAAGTTTTGCTAGTTAGTTCTGCTATATAGAACTTGTTATCTGTTTGAAATCTATCTTTCACACCTCTCTTTCGAGCTAGTTTGTAAATGAAAAAAGAAAACCTTCTAAGTTTGTATATCGCTAGTAAAATCCATTCATTCCGATCCATGCGAACGCAAAACCCAATCTTACCTGATCGACAAATTCTCCAATAATCCATCATGGTTCCCCAACTGCTTCTTCAGCGCCTCATACGTGATGGCACCGCGCTGTTCGGTGTCCGCGTCTTCGAACATGGCGCTGGTGAGGTGCAGCAGCTGCTCGTCGCTGAACTGCATGCCGTTCTCCTCCATGCACGCGCGCATTACGTGTGCTAGCTCGCGGTGCTGGATTAGGCCGTCGCCTGTGAGAATAAGAAGTTTTATTCAATAGGCTTGGATAGTGAGTGCTGTGTGACCCTTGGTAAACTACATGAAGCCTGAAAGGACTCGCTCAAGCAACGTCATAGAAATGCTCTTACTTAAATAAATAAAGTAAGAACCATTTATGGTTGACACACAAGAACGAGCAGAGACTTCCCTACTGCAGACGTGTTTTGTAGGTTTCTTTGGGTAGTGTTATTCTTCAATAGGATTGAACAGTATTATTCGATGGTGGGAAGATAAAGTAGGCTTCGCTTAAATATTAACCTTCTAGACTTCTAAGTCTTGTTTTCTTCCATAATTTAACCTAGTTTTAGTTTAAAGATTGGATGAGACAATAATTTCCGTACCTTTTTATTTTAATATCAAAATTTCTCATGATTAGTTTCGGTAACAATTGTTTTAACTAGCTGATTCCTTACCATCTAAATCATAAACCTTGAAGAGGAACCGTATCTTATCCTCCGGCGTCTGACCGGCGAAGCGATGCACGGCCGCGATGAACTCCTGCAGGGAGATGGCGCCCGAGTCATCCTCGTCGAAGATCTGGAACACGCGCTCCGTGAAGAAGGGCTGGAAACAGAAAAATTCTGGTTATAAGAGGTAGCCTAAGTTGTTAATAAAATGCCCACAATAAACTGCTATGAAGCAGACTCGGCGGAAACAGGGAAGTTGTCAACAAGTATTAAATTAAAGTCTCGAGGGTGAGTTACTTAAAGGCTACACACACTACTATCGTCGATCACACCATCGCCTACTATCAGATAGGTAAAATTGAAATCAAACGCGAGCATAAAAAAAATATTCAACGTTAGCAGTAAGACAAAATATTAAAATTCCAAATTAAATTTATTTATTTGGTGTGTCGTACAACCGGAATTCTCTTCGAAACTGCTGCAGTGATAAGGGCCATCATAAGGTTTAAGTTCCAGTAGTTAGGACGATAAAAGTCTAGGGCATGTTCATTACAACTAGTCTTTTGCTCTGAAGGTAAGTTATGTTTGTAGTCTAGGCTATAACTACCATCGGTCCGTATACGTATAGGTAGGTGTCATAATTTATAGAAACGAAGTGTTATTATTAACTTACATTCTTAGACACTACAATCTTCTGGAACTGCTCCCTGGTGATCTCTTTCTCATCTCCGACAGTCGCTCGGAACAGCTTCTCCAGTCGGTCGACACTGTGCTTATCGAAGCCGACTCGAGGTCTGAAATAAAGGTTCTTCTTTAAATTATTGATTTAGTGGGGGTCCAGTTTTACAAAGATTTTATATTTGGTATGTTATAATAACGCTGAACTTTAAGAATAAGTAGTTTGTACATGAAAACATGAAATGAGTTATACGAGCTAACTAACACTAACTAAACTGTTGCTGTAATTCTCCTCTACACATCATTAATCCAATCGCCGTTTACAACATTACAGGTCAGGGAGTGGAGAATTTATTTGCCAAACAATTTATATCACTGCGATTAAAAAAAGGAATGGTATTGATGAATTGGCAGATCTAGCACTGCAGTTTTAAATGTAAAAAAAAAGATGCTTCCGTCCGTTCAGGCTGCTTTAAGTAATTACCTACATGTCTGCCTGTCTTTAAGAAAAAAGAGGCCTACAAAATTGCAGTTAATAATAAGACAAAAAATCCAACAATACCTGCTACTAGTAACTGTAGACAAGAACTCCATGATTTCGTCAGCAGTCGTATAGCTGTCACCATCCGTGTCCACTACCCTGAAGAACTTGTTTGTCACCTGAAAACCAAAAACATCTCAAGAAAACAACTTAACAGCGAACGTAGGAATAAACAGAAAATTTTGATAGTAATATGTGTAAGTGGATAATACTTGCAAAAGCTACCTGCATTTTTACACTTTTTACTGTCTGTGCTTAAATATTTAAAACAGCGCCCTCTCTTCCGTTAATAAAATACTACGGCTCAAACTAATTATGCTACTCGCTAAGAGCTGGAACTGTAAAACAAAAATTTACTTACAACTTTATTTCGTAGGATGCGTTGAAACGTATCCAAAGTTATCACACCGTTTCCACATAGGACGTATGCTACACTTTCTACTTGCTCCACGAATTCTAACTGTTTGTCATCTCTGTAAACAAAGTTAAATATAAGTTTAAACTATTGTTTTGTCTACTCGTCGCTAGATGGCGGTAGGCACAAACTTGTTTCAAATGGGTTTGATCGTTGCAGGTTTTATCCTAAGTCACACGACATGGTAAGCGCTATCAACCACATTAATAAAAACATGGAAACAATATTTGGCGAAATAAAATGACCTGTATCTTAATCATGAAGTACACCAGGTACACACAGTACCGAATGAAAGTGGTCACAATAAAGCTTGGTGTAGAAAAATACGTCTTGCTACTTACGTGAGTCGTTCCTTCAAATATTCAAGCCAATCATTTTGATCCAAATGATCTATCGAATCTGCGTCGAACAGGCGGAATATTCGCTCCAATAGATCCTGAAACAATTGAAAGAATTTCTTAATTATTTTAATAGTGAAAACAAATAAACATTAACCAAAATAAAACGACAGACTTGGGATACATACATACGAACACTCTTTAAAATGGGATTAGATATCTCACACTGGGCGGTTCTATGGAAAATAAAATAATCCACGGAATATCATGAAATAACGTACCTATCACACCATTTCTTAATGCTCGCTTACCTACCTACACGGGCAACACAATTGCGTAATTCTTGGCAATTTTAGCGTCCCGGCAACACTGAGCAACTTATAGTACGTATCTACCTAATGCCAAGATTGTATAACAATTGTCAAGAATTGAGGAATTTTAGTTGCCCGTCTGATCGAATTTAGTCGATAATTTGCAACAGAAAATCACTGTGAAAATCATTTCCAAAAGATAGATAGCGTTGTATTCTGCCTGCTAATAGCCATAGACTGCCGTCAACGCAAACAATCTGTCATGACATTTAACTTCACTATTTGAACGATTTTAGTTATTTGAACAATTTTTTTAAATATAAGGTCAACGGCCAAAATAATAACACACTAGCGTATTGAACGTGACTTCGTCTGTGTGGGTTTCTAAATTTTCCTATATAAATCTCATCATCCTATTTCTCCCTTCTAGGTTTGTTGTAAGTAAGTGATCCATATCCAAAGGGTGATAATGGGAGTCTATTACAAAGCCGAGACGCCGCGTAATCCGTTTGCCCGTCTGTTTGTCTGTCAACCAGCCAGACACCCAAATGAAATTTTCACAGTATTACTTACTATGGCTTTAATTATTATGACACATGATAAATCTATTACATAGGTACCTATAAAAATAAAATTGAAGTGTGTGTTTGTGTCAAAATAACAGCTTTTTACTAAATGGTTATAAAACTATATACGGTACTTACTTATAACAAAACGTCAACTTTAACAATTATTATTAACAATTTTATTCTTTTCTGTCAGTCAGTTTGTTCCGGCTAATCTCCGAAACGGCTAGACTGATTTTGATGAAAATGGCATAGGGATACTTTGAACCCTGGGGAAGGACATAGGCATTTTATGGACATACTGCGCCGGCCAAGCCACGGGCGGAACCTAGTAAATAATAAAAAGAAAGTAAATTTGTGACAATAGTAGGTACCTAATACCTTATGGTACGGAACCCACAGTGCATAAGGCCGCCTCTCACTTGACGGATTCTTTTGAGTTATCGTATCCTTTGTTTCTGTATCCGTCCTCAGAATCCAAGCTACCCCAGAACCAATTTTCAGCAGTTTAACCGTAAAAACTTTACAAACAGACAAAAACACTTTTTCATTTATTGTAAGTACTTCGGTTATTGCTTATTGACTTATGAATTACTAGCTTCTGCCCGCGACTTCGTCCGCGTGAAATTTCACCCTCCCCCCATTCACCCTCTTAGGGGTGGAATTTCGAAAAACCCTTTCTTAGTGCACCCCTAGACCTCATAAGGAACGTACGTGCCAAGTTTGGAATCTCTAGACCCAGCGGTTTGGGCTGTGCGTTGATATGTCAGTCAGTCAGTTCTCCTTTTATATATATAGATTAGAGAATGAATAAGGTTATACAAATATCTAGTTTTCCTTCATCGAGTTAACAGCTCATTCGAGTTACTTCCAATTAAGATGATTGCATCGATTTGAATCGATTCGATGTGACGTGTTCGTGTCAATTCGATAAGTTGATTCGATCAAATTATATGAGTCGAGTTGTGTGTTTAGATTATGATTAGCGTCAGTCAGTGTGAAGTCCACAGACTATACACTAATATATGGTGAAGTCGAGCTTTTGCCAACTGGGTCGGTTCCAGCCTAGCTAGATTATGACACTGAATAGAATATGAGTGTTCCTATATGTTTTAGTCTTCTGGCATAAATATGTGCCTAGGTATTTGTTCATGGCAGGGTAAAAACTTTTTAACAGAAATTCAGTAGAAGATCCAGACAAAGACAAGATGTGGAATCGATTCTTCATATCATCATTCTTTACTTCACGCCAATTTTGCCCGAAAGAGCAGGTACTCCTTTTCTGGTGATAGGCAGATATCACCAGTAACTTTATAAATCCTATTATGTGTCCCATGGTCCATGTCCCAGGAAACGCCTATTGCCATTTATTAAAACATTTATATATTAAAAAATCATAACACAACAATATATTATTAAACATCAACATGTAAACTCGTACACACGCATAAAAACGCAAACTGATCATTAATTACATAACATATTATTTCCTATACTGTGATAATCAAGTAGTCGAGTGAACACTAAACAAGTACTTAATAACTTTACTGTCGGTTTAAAAGCGAGTCAATTAAGATGTGGGTACTTACCACCTTTATAATATACGCGCCGCACTATGTAGGTACCATTTTGTGGAAACTTAGATGTGTCTTCTGGACATCCGTGTGTCACTAACGGGATGCAGCAGAATACCAGCGTCAGGTATTGTACCTGGCATATGCTGAGCTGGACTCCCATTTGGTGCAACTATGGGACACACACCGCCCAGTAGTGATCGACCGTTACAAATGTCATGCGAGGTGTCTATGGGTCAATTTATTTTTTTAATCTTTGTTCTTTTTTTTTTTCTCTCACCTTTTTTGTTGTTTTTTTGTTGTTTTTTTTTTAATGCCTGTATTGTGTCCTTTGTTGCACTAAATAAACGGTTTATCTATCTATCTATCTATCTATCTATTTAGGTACCGCCCAGTAGGTACCTAGTCCAAAATCCAGAGTGCCACTATCTTAATGCATAATCATGCAGAGTATGCACCAAAGCAACCAGCCTGAAATATTTCTACTGGTGGGATTCAGGCCAGAAGGCAGAACCCTGTGAGAAAACGTAGACTGTTCATCCACTACGCGCCCACTGCGAGGCATGTTATTATGTCTTCGAACTATTTGTTCTAGGCATAGTTCTTATATCTATGGTTCTAGGACATACCGGTTTCAACCACGATGTTATATCACTTAGTCTTCACAGTTTCTCGAGCAGTCGTGATGAAATGAATAATATACACAATACATGTGCACGTCTGTTTAGGTTCGAACCAACGACTTACAGCTCGTTAGATGTGGCATTTAACCACTGAGTTACCACAGTGTGAAGTGAGCTGTCAATAGTGTTGATCCCCAGCGTCAGGTGGAATGACAGAGCTCATCAAGCTCACTTCACCTAAGTTTTCACAGTAAGATATTTACAGCGGTGCTATTCTGTAAAAAGATCACCGTGATAACTAAGTAGGTGAAGTGAGCTTAAAGTAAGCTGTCATTGCACCTGATGCTAGGGATTGACAATATTGACAGCTCACTTTAAGCTCACTTCAAATTTCACGGTGAGATTTTTACAGAATAGCATTACAGGACAGACCGACAAATCTTCCGCTTAAGGGGAGTACAGGACCTAAACACAAAAAACGCAAGTTTTATAATGCCTTAAAGTATATGATCGACTAGTAAACAAAATCAGAAAAAATATATTCTTCAGGATGTAGCCTACCTAGGTACTGTTGTGACGTAACTCAGATGGGAGCTTATTTATTCAAATGAAACTCCTATATGGATTCCATTAAATATTATATTGGGAGACTTTTCTATATTAATTAAAATTATCACTTTTATCTAGGAAAAGACACCATCATAATCTTATTTGACACACGCTTGAATACCCGACAGGAACACGTCATCAAAATATTACCAGCCAGTCACAAGAAGGAGGTCCCAGTCTCTACATCAGCTACGCCCACCTTCGAATAAAAGGATTGGCATAGCTCAACTACCAAACAAGACTTTTATTCGCCATGTTCGGACATCCAAGCTCTTCCTACCTATCCTAACCGTAATCTTACCTAACGCCGGAAATTAAATTTACATGGTAAGGTCCGTCTCTTGCAAGAGAAAGCTTAAGTCAGGACGAACGAATCCAACACTATGTTAAGTGTCAGGTAAGTTAACTCTTACAAGTGCCAATGTACACTCATACAAACAAACTTCGTCATGCTTAAACCTCATCACGCCAAAACCGGCGCAAAGGACGCGACGCGGCCTCCTAATGAGAACAATTGATGTGAGAGTTCACATCAGCCTGAAAGAGGCTTAAAAAATTAAAGGATCTTAACATCGAACTCTTTTAACCCCATCGGACGGTATCGAGCCAGAGGGAGGGAAAAGTTTAAGAGGCCAGGGTTCATCGAAGAAATCTTATCATATGCCCGTACTCCAGACGAAAAACTTCAAACTCCTACTCCGTTCTCAAAAAATTCTAACTCTATAAAAATATCAGTCTTTACTGACAAAACTGTGTGTCCTCAAACATAAACTGAACCAATTGTGTCAACCAAACACACTTTGCGAAGGCTATGCCCCGTTAGCAAAGTTGGTTTCAACTTAAGCTGAGTGTCTGTCACCCCCCCTCTAGGAGTGACCACAGTTTTCAAAAATTATTTCCTCCCATAACTCGCGACAAAGTATACTGGAGTACGTCCATGCTATCCCAGCCTATTCGAAACAAAACATTGAAGACGACGATATGTTCCTCCTCCCTTGGGCCCCTTAGAGCTGCGAGGTCATACCTCACTTGCCTCTGAGATGAGAGGTGAGGCACCTCACACACTCCCGGCCACGTCCGAAGTTTTTTTTTCTCAGCAATTATGCAAAAAATACAAATGAACACATATTAATAAATTATAACATATTATCCAAACTAAAATAATGCACTAAATGATGTTTACATCTAGCTGACATATTTACATTGACATGACAAGATAAATGACAATAATAAAAAGAAAACAACAAACGTTTACATACTGTTATGAAAAAGTTTTAAAGGTTTTTATCTCTAAACTTTCTTTTTCTAAATTTATATTTTGAAAATGTAAACTTCTTTATAAAATGTTGTTTGTTTATAGAAAATGTTTTTATAAAATAAATAATTGAAATACTTTTTGGAAATAAACTTTTTGGAATTAATCTTTTAGTTCTAGCTTTTTTGACAAATGGAATTCTTTTCTTCCTGCGTGCTTTTCTTTTATTGATTGCAGCACATTTTAAATAAACATTTTCTAATATTGGAACATCTACTTTATGTATTATAAAATCACTACTATTAAAGACTACAACCTCATCCGTAGGAAAATTATATGAGTCTATAAACTGCACAGAATTGTTCAACATTTCTGCATCTTCATCTCTCACTGCACATAACTTTACATTATCCTCAACTAACTCAACATCACAATTGACCTTACTATTGTCATTTGTGTCGATGACGAAGTGAACATTCTCCTGTATTTCAGTCGAGAACTCCACATGACCATTCTCCTTCGTTTCGGAAACATCGATCGAAAAATTATTTTCAAAAAATTGATCACCAGCGATGTTATTTTTATTGGTTTCCACATCGTGATCATCATGCTCATCCTGTGGCTCTGAAACATTGCTATATATATTAGTAAATGGAATGGACTGACCCGATTCATCATTTTCATTCTTGTGTTCATTCTCGAACACTTGTATCAGCTCCTTCTCCTCCTCTGCGGGGCTGTACACCTGGCTGCTGTACTCATCATCATCTTCTCCATCTCCAACAACTTCTACACTGCTTTCTAGGCAGCTTTGCTCGTCCTGTAGCGGGTCTTCTTGTTTTCCACTAAATAATATAGAAGCATCATCATCTACATTTACAAAATTCTCCTGTCCGCTTTCGTCAGACAGATCTTGTGCGATCTCCGCTTCTTGCACCTTATAAATAAATTTGTCTTTGTGACATCTGCACGGAAGCTCTGCTCGTAACACATCACACATAGCATCAAGCGAAATACCATCGTGGTACGTGTAATTATATATTACTAGGGCAGCACCCTCAAGATATGCGCCCAATATCAGCGCCCAATCGCTTTCACGCCATCCATTGTAGGCAGCAATTACTTTATATTGTTTAAAAAATTCTTCTAGGCATATGCCATTCGTGCCCGTATAAAATTGAGCCATCTTACTCGTTTTACAAAAAAAATCATTAAACCACTTAGCTTTATGCTCCTGGCGACGTTTCTGCGCCTCTCATATATACTTACTCAGCTTGGCATGCGAGCGGTCTCGCTTTTTTTATAATATATATATATTTCGCAAATTTCGCGAATTTTCGGCGCGGCCACCAAATGTTGAAACGTAACTCAGATGGGAGCTTATTTATTCAAATGAAACTCCTATATGGATTCCATTAAATATTATATTGGGAGACTTTTCTATATTAATTAAAATTATCACTTTTATCTAGGAAAAGACACCATCATAATCTTATTTGACACACGCTTGAATACCCGACAGGAACACGTCATCAAAATATTACCAGCCAGTCACAAGAAGGAGGTCCCAGTCTCTACAGTACATAGTGTGTTGAAAACATAATAAGTAAGTACAACTAATTTGATACGATAGAAAAAAATCATGAAGATACCTCTAAAAACGTTATTTTTACAATAAAAACCATACAATAAAATAATTTTATACATCATTGGATGCGTGGTGTTGTTTTATTTATCCATAATAGTTTATTCCGCGGACATTGGTGTGGGTTACATGTTTACCTCTATTACCCTATCTTCTCTATTACCTTATCTGACCTCCACAACCCAGTACCGTACCCCTACCAACCCCCCCCCCCCCTTACCCTAGTTAGTTATTTACCAAAATTGTAACGTGTAACTGTTTTATGTCCCAATAAAATAAAAAGCAATGAAATCATAACTACATTCTTTGTAAGAAAGTACTGCCCTATTATACCTGCGTAGGCGTTTTGTCAAATATAATCCTATTACACGATTTAATGCGACTATTAAGGCGGTCCCCGTCATCTCGCATCAAGATAAGCTAATCTCGAGTCACGCCGCGAGGGGGCGTTGCTATCGGCTGTCAGTCAGCGACAGTTTGACACTGACAGCGCCCGGAGTTGACAGCAACGCGCCAATTAACGCTTCAGAGTTGTTGATTAAGTTGTCTGGTAAAAACAATGGGTAAACCTATGCTAATTACTATGTTTAAAATCAGACGATACCTATGTTGCTTTTATTAAAAGTTTTGAATCATTTGTGATCCAAGTTTGGTAGATTTTTTTAACTCGTGTGGAATCCTCGTTGTTCAAAACCATAGTTCTTTGGTAATTTAAAAGCTAACCAGTCTTAAAATAATTAGAAAAATATGTACAAGTATATAAAAAAGGCAGAGGAAAGAACCATATGCCATCAAAAAAATCGTCCGCATCGTCAATTACTTATTGTTCTTTGATAGAGTTTATCCACGGCGAATTACAAAAAAAAAATTAAGATCCGCCCTCAGAAAATGATTGCACATGTATAATTTTCTCGTATTTCTTTAATTACAGCACAAGTCACGGCGATCTACACAAGATAGATGTTGCGCTAATGAACACACCTACAACATTACCGTTTAGATAATTTTCCTTTCTCAGTAAGAGACTGTTGAAATTAATGTCACAAGTCTACGTAAAGCAGTGTCGGACACAGCACGACGTCACAATGTCGTGCGTCCAGGCTACCAGCTGTGTCAAGTCCTAACTAGGTGTGTTCTACACGTGTAATAGTTTATTTATCACCTGATTCAACAGCACGGAGCACTAAGCTAAAAGGTTTATCAGTAGGTAGGTATTACAATATAGAAACGGATAAACAAATATGAACATCTTAATCCATTTCGTTAGCATAATCTGCCGATAATGTTCCCACTGCTGGGAGACAGGCCTCCTCTCGGTTAGAGGGAGTGGGCAGTAACCTACCACGCGGGCCCAGTGCGGGTTGGTGCATTTCGTTAGCCTAAAATGAAAAACAATTTATTGGTAAAACTAAACAGCCCTCCAAACTAGAGCTAACCTAGCTAAAAATAAGTAACTGTCAGAAGATGGTAGAAAAGGTACGAGAATCGAGAAAACTGAAAATCAAAGCAATTATTTCAATTAAACCAATTACAGGCACTGATGAATTGTCAGTCAGAAAGATGAAGATTTTTATTTAATTTTGTAAAACATGAAACGTTTATTTTCTCTTGACTGTACTTACCTGTCAAAAAGAGTAACCTAGCATAAAGTGGATAAGACAAAGTGTAAAACAGAAGACGAACTAGCAGGGGATCGAGGAGGGGGGGGGGGGGGGGGCTCAAGGGATCAGACCGGAATAAATCGAAGCTAGTTACCTATTCCAAAGCGTAGTAAGTTCCTATGAAGAAAAACGGGCAAGAACCTCCATGAAAACTCTTTTAAATCTAAAGCCACATAATTATGTACTTACGAGTACCTACTCATTTATAATTATAATTATCTATACAATCTACCTATACTAATAATAAAGCTAAAGAGTTTGTTTTTTAACCGACTTCAAAAAAGGAGGTTCTGTATTCGACCCGTATGTATGTTTGTTTGTCCGCGATTTTCTCAAAAACTAATAAACCGATTTTGATAATTCTTTCGCTAATGTGATCTGCATACTTTCAGGAAGGTTTTAGTATATAATACATTATATAATTATTCTTATGTACGATGTTATATGCATAAATGTACTGCATCTCCGGCATTTCTATGCGAATTTTGATGATTCTTCTAGTCGGTGTCTTCAATTCCTCAATGCACTAGTGATATTTAAATTTGTGTGGAGTAGGTACAACTAAAAAGTGAAAAATAAAAACTTTTTTACAAAAAAAACAACCGACTTCAAAAAAAACTACAAAGTGATAAATAACTTTAATTTCGGAAGTCGGTGTCGTTGGTTCCGCATTTTCGTTTTTTGACACCGACTTCCGAAATTAAAGTTATTTATCACTTTGTAGTTTTTTTTGAAGTCGGTTGTTTTTTTTGTAAAAAAGTTTTTTTTGTTTGAACACGCTAATCTCTGGAACTACCAGTCGGATTTAAAAAAATGTTTTTGCATTTGATAGCCCTATTCTTGAGGAAGGCTATATGCTAATTAACATCACGCTACGACACTTAGGAGCAGAGCAAAAAGAAAAAAAAAAACAGAAAGAACGCTGGGCGAAAACGATGTAGAAGCAGGTGCAGGCGATGCGATGCGACGGGTTGTGCGAAGTCACGGGCAGTAGCTAGTACAGTCAACAGCAAAAGTAGATGATGAAAATCAGAAATTCAATACTAATGAACGGAGTTCGCGTCAGAACTGTGTGGCGTCGAAGTGATTAAAAAGTATGTGATTGTAAATTATTCCAAACATTTACTACTAGTACAGTTGCCATATATTCGTGATCAGTTTTGACTCCAAAAGTTATAATTAGTTTTCTTCATCTACTTTTGCTGTTGACTGTACTACATAATATGTGATCTACACCTGCTTACATAGCTGACCTACGTATCAGGCGTGGTCGTGATGTATCAAGGTGCTATGAACACATACAACCTTATCAGCGACCCATAAATCTTTATTAGTTGTTAGAGCTTCCCTTACGTGACCGTGTTGTGCTCACGACGTGTCGGGGTAGGTTGTAGTGATGTGTTGTTGATGGCTACGTGGAGTTGTTATAGGAAAACGTGATCAAACTCAAACTCAAACTCACTCAAACTCAAAGCATTTATTTCAATTAAACCATTTACAGGCACTTTTGAATTGTCAAGAAGTCGGTCAGTCAAAAATAAAATGAAGCTAGTTGCCCATTCCAAAGCGTAGGTACCTATGGAGAAGAACGGGCAAGAAACTCCATGGACACTCTTTTAAAACTCTCTGTTAGACACTCTTTTAAAACACTCTGTTAGATTCTCGTTAAGCAGATATCTGACGTTTCACTTTGTGTTGATTTTTAGTGTTCCGTAGACAAAGAGTGCCTACGGGACCCTATTACTAAGCCTCCGCTCACTCCGCTGTCCGTCCATCCATCTATCCGACCATCCGGCCGCCCATCCGTCCGTCCATCCATCCAGGCGTCCATCCGTCCGCCAATCCGTCCGCCCATCCGTCTGTCTGTCAGCGAACTGTATCTCATGAACCGTAATAGGTAGACAGTTGTCACAGAATGTGTATTTCTATTGCCGCTATAGCAACAAATCATCATCTGCCTAGCCTTTTCCCAACTATGTTGGGGTCGGCTTCCAGTCTTACCGGATGCAGCTGAATACCAGTATTTTACATGGAGCGACTGCCTATCTGACCTCCACAACCCAGTTACTGGGTAATACGATACCCCTTGGTAAGACTGGTTGTCAGACTTTCGGGCTTCTAACGACCCGTAACGTCTGTCAAAGATCCACCAATGACAGCCGGGACCAACGGCTTAACGTGCTTTCCGCTATAGCAACAAATAACAAAGATAAAATAAAGTTAAAAATTAAAGGGGTTCTCCATACCCATACAAGAAACGTGTTTATTTCGGCGTTTTTCTATTGTGATACGGAACCCTTCGTGTACGAGTCTGAATCGCACTTAGCCGGCATTGTCTTCCACTTGAACTGTAATGTCTGATCACAAAATGAATCAAAAGTAAAATTGGAATTCATTAGAGAACCGATCCAACGATCTTGAATGTTTCACTCACGTACTGAATGATCGAAAAATGGAGCAGATGGACGTTTATTCCTCTGTTATGCTGGGGCCATACATTGGACATAATTTGACCCAAGATATAGCCTTAGATCATTGGCTCCAATGTGTGTATCGGGCCTGGACAGATATTGGACAGGTTTTTACTGATTTTGCTCAACATTGGATGTGGTACCAAGTCTGAACCAATGGACAAGGCCAATGTGCAGCGTTGGCACAATATTGTCAGTGTCGTGTGAACATGGATTGAAATGAAAAAACAAAAATGAACGTTCATTCGAGTGAACTGTTTAATTACCTATCAGCTTAAAAGGAGCATTAAAAAGACACCTCAGATTATCGGTTTTACGGAAGATTTGGGCAGCTATATCGTTCAAGTTAGGTCCAGGGTTCCTGTTCAAAACCTGGTAAAAACAATATTATTGTGATTTTATCGAGTTAACAAGCAGAAACATTTGTAGTCAGTAAAGTCTCAATCGTCTAAAATACAGTGTAAAGTCTTTATCCAGTGGGACAATTACCGGCTTATTATAGCCAAGTAACACATTAATTAATATCTCAGTGACACCCTGACCTTAGGAATAATAAATAAAATATTAGAACCTCGTCAATCTACAGAACTAAACGCCCTATTAAACTGTTTACCCTTGTATCTATTCATAATAGCGCAATGTTTACAACTAATGTCTGTTTATACTATCATGTCCCAATTACGTGTCGTTACAATATAGGAGTAAATGCTAATCATATAGAAATAGATGCTATTAACGTAATCGCTTATAACTGTAACGCTTATGAAAGCTGCTTCGGGGCGTGGGACACACGGATGATTTTAATAGGGAGCTAACAGAGCTTGTATAAATATTCTACAAACATTTTTGTAGCGGTGCTCTGTGTTTATTTCTTTGGCTTTATTAGGACTTTTTTTATTAGCCGTTATTGTCCCACTGCTGGGCAAAGGCTTCTCTACTTTCCACATCTCTCTGTCCAGAGCTGCCGAGAACCAATCTTTATGAAATTAGTCCAGCTCGTCCCGCTTCTCCGTCTGGGCCAGCCGCGATGTCGTTGGGCCCACTGGGTCGTAAGTTTGGCCCATTGATCGTCTGACATGCGGCAGATGTGTCCAGCCCAATTTCATTTAAGTGTTATTTTGATAATAGGACTAATGGTGATTTATTTAAACGTGTGTTTTCTATTTCTTCTATTCGTCGTCTAGGTACTTGGTTTACTTTATTCTTTCGTGGTTAAAGAAACGGGTGGGCAAGATAGATTATATTTCTTCAGTCGCCTATAAGTAGTCTTTTAAAACATGGGTAATGTCGATGCGACGCTCTGCCCTGGTTAGAAAAAGTTTAAGGGGTACTAAATCTTTAAGAAGGTACAAATCAGTTACTTGAGTATCGAGAGTTTTTAACTTTTGAATTCAGAATACGCAAGAAGTTGGTCCCATCAATCAATTAACTCAGCCTATCGCAGTCCACTGCTGGACGTAGGCCTCTCCCAGACTGCGCCACAGCACCCTGTCTTCCGCCTTCCGCATCCAGTCTACCCCAGCCACCTTCTTTAGTTGGTCCCCTCACTTAGTCATACTGGGCTTTATAAAGATGAGATTTATGTTCGTCGCTTTCTACATCTGTGTGTCCCACTAATGTAAGTACAGATAATATTGTAATTGCACAACATGTGTAGGGCGTGAGAATTGAGCCAGTACATCATCGAATTACGACGTCACATCATCACGACAGCCATAAATGTATAATGGGATAGGCACATACGAGCTTTAACTAATTTCAAACAGGCCAAGGGTATGAACATTATAATATCTGCTATTATCTACAATTTACTATCATATAGTAAACTTTTATGTGTTATCTTATCCTTATTGTTTGACGTCAGAGGTCAGCCCATTTTAAATGTAATTAATCTCAATTACCTAATATGAGGCGAGCGTTTTGACATTAACTGGCCACACATTTAGAGAGTCTTCTCAGAGAGACTTATATGAGCCCGTCCGAAAGTAGTTGGTCAGTCAAAACAAGTGTCAAATTACATTATTCGGACGGGCAGATACACATCGGTGTTAGGGACAGCTGACAAATCGTATTGACATTAATTCTTAGTTCGGGCTCCGACCGAACTAATCGTGTGTCCCTTAGTAAATCGGAATAGTAGCCACCCGTAACTTCGACCGAAACTACGGACATTGTGTTTAGGGATTAAACGCCAGATTCTGGGCTACTGAGATTTTCCCAATAGGAAAACCTACTAATAGTTTTCCCGATCTAGAGATCGAACTCTGCGTACAGCAATCGCACTTATGATTTTGCATTCTAGGACATGCGAATATCTTCATGATGTCTTTCGCCATTTTAGTTAAGAGCAGTTTTGATGAAATCTTTATTGCACTAAGATACTGCATCCAGACGGTTCGAATCTTCGAACTCACGACCTACAACTCGCAAGTCGAGCCACTGGGCTACCGCTTTGCTAAAAACACTGAACCCCTTATTTATAAACGTTGCTAAAGGTACGGTTTCCTAGAAGAGCGTTTCCGCCATATTTATGACGGACGTCAAGAAAATCTGACACCAGTATTTGACATTAAGATGTCAAAAATCGCTCTGTATTTTGACATTACGACCGCATTTGGCGATGACCGCTCTTGAAATAATTATTAGCGTGTATTTAATCATATTGTTTTTACAAGCAACGTTTATAAATAAGGGGGCCAATGATTATTAATTATTCACATACTCAATTAATACTAAGTTAAGCCCACGTACAGCGGATGTATATAATAAATATATGTAATCTGACATTTAGTTTCCGTTCTTACAAGTCGTGTCATAGAAAGTGTACCTAATATCCGTTGCTAATATGATGTTTTGCTTGTTCTGAATGTCGATTTAATAAGAGTATTGGTTAACTTGATTATAATATTGAGTAAGTCGTGTGTCGAGTGATCGACAGATATAATAATTGGCTGTCATAACAGGACAAGACAAGACACCTGTCGGGCAATTCCCGAATTTAAAAGGACGTTCGCATTCTAATGTCAGTATCAATCTGTCAAAAATACTTCTAATTTTCATACGTTTCTGACATTGGTTGTCGCTGAGATGAGGTTGCGACTAGTTTTTGGACGTTATTAATTACGGAAATTGGTATTCTCCAAAGGGTCAGGCAAAGGTGTGCCTATAGGGCACTCACATTTCACCAGTTATCTTGAAGTTCTATGCACTTTTACAAGAGGCGAGCCCGTGGCTATTAACTGGGCAAAATCCAACACGAGCCACTCCGTCACCTCTAAAGGAATGCCATAAACATATCTCAGGCATGGCCTAACAATTTTCATTAGGTATTACTCTGCTTATGGATAGGACGCTGCAGCTGACAGAAGTCCAACAACCAGTATTACCCAGTAACTGGGTTGTGGAGGCTGTCGCTCCATGTAAAATACTGGTATTCAGCTGCATCCAGTTAGACTGGAAGCCGACTCCAACATAGCTGGGAAAAGGCTAGGCAGATGATGATTATGACTCAGGGGCAAAGTCAAAGTGGCTTTGTTTCTAGATATGAAAATATGATAGATCACTATATCTTAATATCTTTCGCTATGACGCGTGAATCACACGCCGACCTCACAACTAGATCAGTTGCGCCATGTCACGCGTCTGATACATAATGTGACAGTCGTGCGCCGGCGATTATAATGTTGTACGCGCACTTACGATGTTGCGACTGACGGTATTGTGGTATGGATGTTTGATAGACACTGTTGTCTTCTGTTGGATCAACACGAACGATATAAGAAAAGCTCAAAAAAACATATACAGGTACAAGATAGGTGTTACAAAATTTATATTGTGAGTAGGTTCTATCTTTGTGTCCTGGACATACAAATATGGGTAAAAGAATTTAATATAGTAAGTAAAGATACACACACACACATACACACACATAGGGACACATTGGGGTGGGTGACATAAGTGACGTTTAAACGTCAAAAATGTATGGTTAAACCGTCGCTAATCAGTAACTTTAAGCAACGTTTATTAATAAAGGAGTATACATAGAAAACAACAATATGCAGAATATAATTATATGATAATTTTATTTATATTTAAGTGAGTAGGTACGTCAGTAAGGGAAGTGGAGGGAGGTCTTTGCCCAGGAGTGGGACAGAGTAGGTTAGGAAAAAAAAGTTCGTCATTATAATTTTTTTTAAGAAAAATAGAAAATTGTCTGCCAGTATGGAAGGTGGTGGTACCTGAGCTGAATGCCCAGTTCATGTATTGTTTTGACAGAACATAAAGATGTGCCAAGTTCTTCAAGAATATTCAATTTGATCTGTTGTTCAATGTCATGTCAAAAGATTTGATTGGTTCTTGTTGCTTCGTTAATATAAGTATCTACATTTGAAAGGCCAGAGGTTACATTAGTCAAACACAAAAAAAACATTTGAGCACAATGGACTTTAAAAAATCGAAACTTTCCGCTTTCTAAAGACAAGGCATCCTAAGTCTGACATTAATTCAACGACTATTTATTCGCAAATTCTCAAGTGAGTGACAAATCATCAATAATTGGGCCATGGTTACTAACAGCGAAAGTACCTTATAAGGTCTCAGTTTCAATATTTAGCACGCGAACATACATAAGACTGTATGTTCGTGTGGTATTGTATTAAAACCGGTATTAAGTCTAGGCTGCTCTGTCAGGGTCGCGGGTTGTTCAAAATAGATACCGTGGCCCCTGGCACAGGCAACTAAAGGAACACGGGTGGGTTTTAGTCAGTAAAAGTCTGACACGCCCTCCCACTCCGCCCAGAGCGGGAGAAGTTATTCGATACTTTACCAATCCAAAAAAAAGGCTGCTAGCCAGTATGAAATGTAGGATACAGAGCTTAATATTATGCAAACTAAAGAGTTCTAATACCAAGTAGACAGTTGTAGAGCTCCTACTAAAAGATTTAATTCGAGGAAGGATCCTCGTCTTTATGCCATGCTTTCTTGGTAACCAGGTCTTAGTGCCGATAAATTATTAAAATCACTCAAGATCTATGTCTCGTCTGGTGGTGATACTGCTATACCAAAACCAACCAGACCAAAGAAATGTTGTCTAGTGCAGAAGGCAATACTGGTTTGTACACACTGAGATAATGTAGCACATTGCTGATGACTGAAAGACCCCAGAAATCTCGGGAAGAAAAATGATGAGTGGACATTGCTATAATCAAGACATTTAGTAGCTCACAAAGTACCTTTTAATTCCTATGTACCATTAAAAGACATCAACGCAACAAGACAAGAGAACTAACTTGTACGAAAATTAAGTTCAAATTATCAAATAAATTACAATCACAAATTATCTATCTCAATACCATTATAAATCACACTAAGCAATATGCAACTGACAGCAAATTCAATCATACCATAATCTGCAGTGTCATAACAACGCCCAATCGCTCACAGCATGATTATAGACCAGAGACAATGAATCAAACTATAACCTCCTATAGACAATGTATCAAATTATTCAATCATAGATAATATGATGGCTGTATTGTCTGAGAGATTGTAACTGGTTTGTGATGCGTGAAAAGTGATTTGATTTGAGCTAGATGTGATTTCAAACTGGAATTATGAAAATTGCTGTCATTTGAGCTAGGTTGAATCTAATATCTTCCATTTGGCTCCTGTAACACAGTTGTAACCTAGCGCAGGAAGCAAGGCTTCACTTTGTTTGTACACATTTTTTATGCCAATACCTAAATTGTTTATTACTCTAATAAGCATTTTCTGAGTGTAGAATAATCTGAATTCGTGTCGATCGATCAGGTTAAGCTACGCTTGCCGCGGTTTTTCCGTGGATGGGTGACCATCTTTATATACCATGACAGACTCGTCCGTGCCTCGGATAGCACGTTACGCCGTTGGTCTCGGCTGTCATTCTTGGATCTTTGACAGTCATTAGGGGTCGTCAGAAGCCCGAAAGTCTGACAATCAGTCTTACCAAGCGGTATCGTGTTACCCAGTAACTGGGTTGTGGAGATCAGGTAGGTAGGCTCGCCAAGAAAAATATTGGTATTCAGCTGCAGCCGGTCAGACTGAAAGTCAAGCAAGCAAATTGTTATCTCATGTTAATGCTAAATGATCTTTGTAACATAATTATGATTAATATATCTTGAATTATATTATATTGAATAAATTATTAAATCAAGTCTTGATATGATACGGTTTCATTTATTACAGTTAAATGGGACAATTCAGCAGCTGTCAGGATGAATTTAAGATAATACTGCATACCTATGTAAATTAATTCGTATTGCGCTTTCCGTAATTCATAATAAATGATTATATTTCTGTAAGTAGGTTTGTAACACTTTTACACATCAATCATATTTAAAAAACTTGATAACTTTATTTTATTTTTATTATTTGTTGTTTAATTCAAAACTCGTTACAGATGTATTTTACAATCTAAAATATACTCGTATATAAATATTATATACAAGTGTATAATAAAAAAAGGAAAAAAAGAAAAAGACAGGAGCTCATAAGGCATCAAAAAAACTAGATGAGGTCGGCGTTTCCTATCTGACTACTCTAAGAAGAAAGGCCGAAACAAACTCAGTCGCTTTTAAAGTCCAGACATAATCTTGGTTAAATCACGTGAAGACCATTTATATTGGTGTCTGAAATGGAATTTTGAGGAGAGAACTATACAGATTGAGTGGACCTGTCCAGTCAGCGCACGCATTTGTCAGTGATCATGCAGCTCAACAGAATTTAAGAAGCTCAACGACTCGACGAACAATACCAAAGAAAAGACATTTGGCAATGCAACTGAGAACAAAAAAATTAAAAAAATACCTACATAGTCTTCAATTTGAATAAATGACAGCTAGTGAATAGGTAGTTAATTTATTTTATCTGCTAACTGTAATCACCAAATCCGTCTTCCAAAAACGTTAATCAATAAGTCGTTGACCCCAGGCCGCTCTGAGATAGCAACACAGCTAGCACCTTATTAATATGAATTATTAGCCCAAGTCACCCATAACTCAGTCTGTCCCAGCAAGAACCAACCATTCCTTATCCTACCCACCCTTCAAGGCAACTGTCGTGATGATAGGAATGCGACTTTAGCACTTAAATCACGACCAAAACAGAAGGCGGTCGACGCGAGCGCAGCCATAAATGTATGAGAATGTTGCATTCTTATTAGAAGGGTGGCCATACGGAAACCCCGCAGCGAGATCAATTGCAAACAATGATTGTTAACCGTTCCACATAAGACTCTTAATTTCCATGTCGAACTGCTTTTACCCTGCCATAAACATCATTTATTTTATTAACGCCATTTTCACGTGAATAAACAGATGATTACATCAAGGCAGATGGGAGTAGACACACCGGCAGGGGACGCCGTAGGAGGACATTAGTGACACTGTTTCTCCTTAACACAGGTTATTATGTAACCTAGCTAGGAGAATGCTTCACCCACTCGATTGTAGACTACCTAACATATAAGATCTTTACATTAACCATGTATACCTACTACACTCTGCCTGTTTGAGTAAATATATTTATTATTATTATTTATTGGTGTTATTCTTCAGAAAGGTCAGGTGTGACTTGACTTGTGAGCAAATCGGCACGCCACATGACATGAATCAAATTTGCTCACGATGTTTTGAGCTAAGAACAGTGGTGATGAAACAAATTGCACTAAGTAAAGGACCAGCGGCAATTGCGTAGCACACTATCATATGGCTTTCATTTTGACAATTCAACAAGATTTATTGCGTTATTTACGTTATTGAGCAGACAAATTGTTTGACCATAGAAGCAGTGGATTAGCAATATCGTTCAAAATGATTCAGATTGTGATTGATAGTGTGTTACGCAATTAGGGTGTTGAGTGTGAAGCCACACCCTACACACGTACGTCAAGGCCGCAACCACTGGGCTATCGTGTCACGGTACAAAATTCATAGTCACTCTACAATCTCACACTATAGATCATCGATCGATAGTAGATCATTAGAGCGGCGTGATCGATACGCGGCGCGCGCTCCTCACGCGCATCCATTATTCATGACAGTCACGACTCCTACGCGTTAGAGCAAGACAAAAAATAATTCAATTGAGTAGTGTAACGTTTTTTAAACTAGTCAGTGAGACAACAGAAGTTACCCAGTCAAATAACCAATTATTATTACAAAACAATAAAAAGGTATCTTCTGGCAATATAATTAATAATACTAAAAAACCAAAGGGAGTGCAACATAATTTAAAATTATTTAATCAAAATATCCAAGGTTGCGCTTCCAAATTACTGGAAATAGAATTGTTTTTGGAAAACACCAAGTTTGATGTTGTTTGTTTAACAGAGCATTGGTTGAAAGATCATCAAGTAAAGTCAATTAATTATGAAAATTATTGTGTAGTTAGCCATTTCAGCCGAAAAAGTATGATACATGGCGGGTCATTAATATTAATTAAAAATTCTATTAAATCGAAAGAACGAAAAGACATAATCGGGCTGTCTGTTGAACACCAAATTGAATTGTCCTGTGTTGAGCTTGATAAGCATGTTATAGTATGCGTATATAGACCTCCAAGTTACCAGAATCTATCTGTGTTTGATTCTGTAATGGAAGATGTGTTAAAGAAACTTAGTACTAGTAGTAAGTCAATAATTGTATGTGGAGATTTTAACATTGATTTATTGGAAAATAACTCAAATACTGTCAGATTGATAAGTCTTTTTAGGACATTTGATTTGTCAAATGTTTTTATTGAACCAACCCGAGTGACAGCTTCTTCTGCCACTTGTATAGATAACGTTTTTTGTAATTGTGATTACTTACACAAACAAATTGTAAATAAGTTGCCATCTGATCACAGTGGACAAACAATAACATTTAGCTCCTACATGCCTTTACAAAAAATTCAAATAAGGTTTAGGACAATTACATGTAAAAATTTGGAAAAATTAAATAATTCTTTGGCCAGTAAATTATGTGATCAGAACTTTAATAATATAGGTGACCCAAATGAGTTCTACGCCGAATTCTTTTCACTGTTGAACGCGCAGTTTAATGATATTTTTCCACTAAAAACTAAAAGTATTTACACAAAGTTTTTATTTAGTGACTGGGCGACTCCAGGTATTCGTAAAAGCAGGGAAAAACTTTTTGAACTTTATGGCTTAAAGCAACATATGAATAATACAAACTTTCATCAGTATGTTGCAAAATATTCAAAAACTTTTAAAAGTGTGTGCCAAATAGCTAAAGCTCTTTATATTAGCAATAAAATAAAATCAGCTGATGATAAAATAAAAACTACCTGGCAAATAATAAATAATGAAACAGGTAGGAAAAAACAGCGTAATACTGAATTTAATTTAGAGACTGCACATGGCCCCATCAACTCAGATGTAGAAATAGCTCAGGAATTTGAAAACTTTTTTGCTAATATTCCCATTAAAACTACTGAAGCTTTAAATTCATCCCCCACGCTTTCTGCTGCCTTACTTAAAAAGAATGTAAAGGCATGCCCTTTGGAGTTTAGGTTTCAGCATACAAACCCCCAGGCTGTTATAAAAGCTTTTAAAGATCTTAAAATTAAATCAACAGAAGATCTCTGGGGAATGTCTGTAAAAGTATGTAGATCTTTTATCGAAACCATTGCACCCTATTTAGCTTTCATATTTAACACCAGTGTTGACCAAGGAGTCTTTCCAGATCTTATGAAACATAGTAAAGTAGTACCACTGTTCAAATCCGGTGATAGTAAAGAACCCAACAATTATAGGCCTGTGTCAATTCTGCCAGTTCTCAGTAAGGTGTTTGAAAAGTTGATGCTCAATCAAATGTTACGTCACTTTAATAAAAATTCCATCTTTCATGAACACCAGTACGGTTTCACCAAAGGGCGTTGCACTACTGACGCCGGTGTTACCCTAATAAAGAACATTTTTAACGCCTGGGAAGAAGCACAAGATGCCATTGGAATCTTTTGCGACCTCTCTAAGGCGTTCGATTGCGTAAACCATGAGACACTTCTGATGAAACTGGAGCACTATGGGATTAGAAAAACAGCACTTGATTTGCTAAGATCATACCTGAAAGATAGAAAGGTTAAAGTTCAAGTAAACGGCGTAAACTCGTTGGGGTCTGAAATGACAATGGGCGTTCCTCAAGGTTCGATATTGGGTCCATTCCTTTTTTTAGTTTACATTAATGATTTACCCCAATTACTTCAAAATCAACCGAAGATGGTGTTATTTGCTGATGACACATCGCTGATCTTTAAAATAGACCGACGGTCACAAAATCTTGACGACGTGAATAACTCTATTCTTCAGGTCCAAGATTGGTTTACGGTAAATAATTTAGTACTAAATGAAAAAAAAACCAAATGCATTAGATTTAAATTACCGAATGTTAAAAGTAATGAATGTGACGTCATATTGAATGGCCAAAAACTAGAATTTATTCATCAGGCAGTTTTCCTAGGAATCACGCTAGACGAGAAATTACAATGGGGACCTCATATAACATCTATTGCGGGGCGGCTCAGCTCGGCCGCTTATGCTGTTAGAAAGATAAGACAGTTAACAGATGTAGAAACCGCACGTTTGGTCTATTTTAGTTACTTCCACAGTATTATGTCATATGGTATTTTACTATGGGGTCGGGCTGCTGACATTGAATCCATTTTTATTTTACAAAAGAGAGCTGTCAGAGCCATTTACAATCTACGTCGCCGCGAATCTCTTAGGGAACTATTTAAAAAGGTTAATATCATGACGGTACCTTGCCAATTCATTTATGAAAATATTATGTACGTTAGAAAAAATCAACATCTTTTTAATAAAATAAGTGATAGACATAATTTTAATACTAGAAATAAAGATAAATTAGATCAACCTTTTTTCAGATTATCTAAAGTACAGACATCTTTTATGGGGTACTGTGTTAAATGTTACAACAAAATACCTTGTGACATATTGCAATTAAATGAAAGAAAATTTAAAACTCATATTAAAAGTACACTTTGTAAACAAGGATATTACAAATTAGAAGATTACATCCAAGATAAGAATGCTTGGAAACATGCTGGTCCTGCTCCATAGGACAATCTAGAGTCTAGACAAAATCAAACTGGTCGCTAATTTAATTTATATATTTTTTTTATGACATTAGTTTTACTTTTTGTGGCTACAGTAACTCACACACTTGTTAAAATTATATAAAAATAATCTACTTTAACAATAGTTGTAAATATGTGAGCACCATGTATCTATCACATAATTGATTTACCTGTCATTGCTTTATTTTTAATTCTTTTTACCTTTTGTTGGCAGACTAATTTTTATTCTAGATGCATCGTCTTCACATATAATTATATAATTAATGTACCTATACAGAACTTGTAAAACATTTTAAAAGAGTAACGGTGGAGTTTCTTGCCCATTCTTCTCCATACGAAAACTACCTTTTGGAATGGGCGACTAGAATCAATTGTTTTTACTATAATTTTTGACGTTCAAAAGTGCCTTTACTGTGCCTAATTGAAATAAATGATTTGACTTTGACTTTGACTTTGACTTTGATCGACTGACGGCTGTTGAGAAGAAACGGTTGAAGAAACAACGTGCGTCTGATCATTAAAATTGTTCATTAATTGATAATGAGGTTACAATTATTTCTTTAAGTTGCTGTCTCGACCATTGTTGTTGCCGAAGGTTGCTGTGCATTTAGAGAAGAGGACGAAGAGGTCAGTGGGTCAGTCAGGGTTACCTCTCTAATTACGTCAACGAAGGTGTGGGCCCGTCCGAACGTAGTTCTATACATCGGTATGAACCCTACTCCAGATTAATTAACTTTGCCGGACGGGCAAAACACATCAGAGGGGCAATTCTCATAATAAAATTTTAAGAACGTTCACAGTCTGCTCTCAGTCTCAATCTATCAAAAATACCTCTAATTTCCCTACATTTTTGACAAGTTTTTGACATTGATTGTCGCTGAGGTGACATTGCGACTAGATTTTAACGTTTTTAATTTCGGGAATTGGCCTTCAGTAGAAAAGACTACTGTCAAATCGTGTCGTCATTCCGTATGTTATGTCCATAGAAATGCAAAAATCTTCTTTCATATATCTATGCTTATGTCCGTAGGTGATACGGAGTGGGACACGTCCTCCGGCCAACGGCAACAATTTCGGCCATGACGAGCTACGGATTTTGTGCTTTGAGATTAGACCCCCAGGGTGGAAAACAAAGTGCCCGTCAAATGAAATGATTCCGGCATTATGGATGGCGTAAATCTTCTCTGATCATAGTTATATAGGGATATGAGGAGGGTGTAAAGTTCACTCATCCGCCATAGAAAACGGAGGATCCTCCGACCAGACGGGTGTTGTATTGTAGGCTACTGCCCGATGATTGATGTCAGGACGTTGTATATATTATGCTAGTTGCGTATAATTTAGATGCATTTTTTTTTTTTTCAATTTTGTAAATGTAAGAACCATGGATCCGTTTATTATGATTTTTTGATGTTGACTTGAAAGAGCATGGCAGTTGAGAATGTGTCATGCTCACTTAAATGTCTCACTGATGGTGGCGCGTGTGTTGGATCGTTCGGTTCCCTACAAAATGGTTGAGCTGGACGGTGCTGATCCACGCGTCATGTTCGTGAACGGGCGCCGTCGGTTGAGACTGGTCATCTCTTAACTGCCAAGGCTTATTTTTAATCTTATATTTTGAATTGTTTCTTCACTTGTGTTTTTTTTTTACATTGTTCTCACATATAGAAGCATCAAGAATAATGTACACAGGATTTTGTAATATCTTGATTTAAAAGAGTGTCCATGGAGTTTCTTGCCCGTTCTTCTCCATAGAGATCTACGTTTTGGAATGGGCAACTAGCTTCAACTTTCTGACTAACTGACTGACTATTTAATTTTGACAATTCAAAAGTGCCTGTACATGGTTTAATTGAAATAAATGATTTGATTTGATTTGATTTGATTTGATTTGCGAGGTAAACTCTGCCTGCACGATGCGGGATTTTGCGTGACGTCAATATGATGTGTAGTTCGCATGTGGCCGCCACAAGCTTCAAAGATCTATCACTTATCACCCGTTACTAATTAAAATAGAGCATTTGCTATTTCTGGCAGGATTCAGGATTGGAAATACTGCAGTTTTCTGTCAAGAAATATTATTGACTTATTGACACCAGCTGCAGGTAAGCTAGAATCATGTTCGAATGGTTCTGTAGGGGGTGTAGAGGTGCATTATCAAACTCAAATGGGGCTTTAAAAAAACGGGGGGTTAAAAATCCGGATAAAGACCGGCCAAGTGCGAGTCGGACTCGCACACGAAGCGTTCCGTACCACAAGGCAAAGAACGCCAAAAAAAACACTTTTCTAGTTATAATAAAAACTAGCACTTTGCCCGCGACTTCGTCCGCGTGAATTTCGTACTTTCCTCTAAAAATTTAGAAAATGTATTTTTATGATCTTTATCATTTATTTAGATAAATAAGTATTCAGGCCAATTTTTAAGTTTATAGATCAAACGAATCAGATTTTTCAAATAAACTGTATCCCGCTTTTCATCCCCACAGGGGTGGAATTTAAAAAAATTGTTTGGTGTTGTTCATAACTTGACTCAAAGACCCATACCGATTTTCGAGTTAATGGAACCAAGCAGTAAAATCCACCCCTCAAACTTTATTACCCTTTTCCACCTTGGTGAGAGTCGATTTTTGAAAAACCCTAAAACACACACCTACTTTTATTATTTGTTTTAATAGTACCGAGTTTCGAGTTAATCCGACAGCGGGTTACGTATTTTTCTAACCTATTATTAACTTTGTCACCCCCTAAATCCTCTAAGAGGGGTTTTTTTTAAAGTAAAAGTGAGATTCTTTATTATTTACTGAGACAAATATTGCCAAGTTTCAAGTTTATTAACCAAATTAATAAGATTTTTCATATAAACTGTATCCCCACTTTTTATCCCCATTAGGGGTGCATTTTTGAAAAATCCTCTGGGATGTTTCTATAACTTAGTAAACTTAAAGATTATTTATACCAATTTTCCAATCAAGCCACGTAATAAACTACCTACTCTCCTGTGAAGTTGACTCTCCCTCTTCATCCCGTTAAGAGTAAATTTTCTAAAAACCTGATAAACTTTCAAGTATTATTTATTTTGGTCTTACATACTGAGCTTCGAGTTAATTGGACCGCGCGTTAAAATTCTTCCATACAAAATTCGACACCCCCAATCTCCCTTTAGTTTCAAGTTTATTCCAGTTTATAAACAAATGAATAAGATTTTTCATATAACTGTATCCCGCTTTTCACCCCCACAGGGGTGCAATTTCGAAAAATCGTTTGGGACGTGTTCATTACTTGACTCGAAGATTTATTTATTACAATTTTCGAGTTAATCAAGCCACGCAGTAAAATCCTCCCCTGTAAAATTAACTACCCCTTTTCACCCCGTTAGGGATAGATTTTTGAAAAACACTGATACACGTTGTTCTTTATTTTTGGTCTTAAAAGTATAAATACCGAGTTTCGAGTTAATCGGACCGCGCGTTAAAATTCTTCCATACAAATTTTAACACCCCCCCAATCCCCCTTTAGGGGGTAGTTTAGAAAACCAAAAAATGCCAAACTTCATCATTTACTTAGATAAGTATTCGTGCCCACCAGTTTTAAGTTTATTAATGAAATGAATAAGATTTTTCATATAAACTGTATTCCCGCTTTTCGCCCCCACAGGGGTGGAATTTCAAAAAATCGTTTGGGATGTGTTCATTACTTGATTCAAAGATTATTTATACCAATTTTCGAGTTAATCAAGCCACGCAGTAAAATCTTCCCCTGTATAATTAACTACCCCTTTTCACCCCGTTAGGGGTAGATTTGCGAAAAACCCTGATACACGTTATTCTTTATTTTTGGTCTTAATTATAAACACTGAGTTTCGAGTTAATCAGACCGCGCGTTAAAATTCCTCCATACAAATTTTCACACCCCCTCAACCCCTCTCAGGAGGTAATTGGAAAAACAAAAAATGCCAAACTTCATAATTTACTTAGATAGATGTTCGTGCCAAGTTTCATGTTTATTAACACAAGTAATAAGATTTTCCATACAAACAAAATTCCCCCTTTTCACCCCCTTAAAGGTTAAATTTCCAAAAACCCCTTCTTAGTGCTCCCCTGCATTATAATAGGAAGCCGTGTGCAAAATTTCACATTCCTAGCCCCAGTAGTTTCGGCTGTACGTTGATATGTCAGTCAGTCAGTTCTCCTTTTATATATAGTTGCAGTCAAAACTCTTAACCAGTCAAAAGTACTATTGACTAGCAAAATCAGTCAAAAGTACTTTTGACCGTATGCTTTAGTCAATAATACTTTTGACTGAAAATTATTGGTTAGTAGTACTTTTGACTGCATATTTGCGGTTAAAAGTACTTTTGACTGACGCTCTTCGTCAAAAGTAGTTTTAACTGCAATAAAGCATCAGTCAAAAGCACTATTAACTCGTTAGATGTGAATAAAAAATATTTATTTGTGAAATCGTTTATTACGAAAAATTTGGCATTACAATCAATACAAAGAAAACATACACATAAAAATTGTCATTAAAATAGGTAATCAGAAAATTCACAGGACACGCATGAAAATTTCAACTGTCTCCCTATTATGATTCATAAGATACAGCCCGCTGACAGACAGACGGACGGACAGCGGCAGCTTAGTAACAGGGTTCCGTTGGTAACCTTTGGGTACGGAACCCTAGAAAGTAGCACGCATTGATAAACAAGATAAATTAAATATTACAGAAGCAAATCAAAGTCTAGGTATGCTCTAGCGATACCTGAAAGTATCTAGGTCATTGAGACGCCCGTCCATTGGCTAACTTCGTAGATCTGACGACCAATAGTGACGCTGACGTCTGTCACTCGTTAAATCACGTCTAGGTTCTAGGTCTAGAGGTACGAGTATAACGTCGTGCTAATGTTTGTGATAATATCTCGGTAATGAGGTGATTGCAAATGAGGTTTTATTAACAAATGCGGTTGCCAGGGCCTTTTTTTTTTTTTTTTTTTTTTGTGGATGGGAAATCATCTAATGACTCCTCCCGCTCTGGGTGGAGCGGAAGGGAGTGTCAGACTCTTACTGACTAAAACCCACCCGTGTTCCTTCCTTAGCCCTTTATGTTCCGGGGCAGCGGTAACCCTTTCGGACGATCCCGCTACCCCGGCAGGCTTCGGCCCTGGCGGGCCCCTTCCTTATTGCTGACATCTCTTTGAGGCGCGCGTGGAACACATACGCGCCGTCCGGCACGGGCCTGGCCCTGATCGGACGAAGAGCTGTTGCCAGGGCCTTACAGTGCGTCAGGGATGTTTGCGGCGGCGTGTGTAGATTGTTTTTACACAGTAGAAGGAGCAGTGGTGCCGACATACATAGTTTAGGCCATGAGTTCAAACCCAGGCAGGCACTTTACTTTGTGTACCTATTTCATTTCATTACCACTGCTCTCAAAACTATGAAGGAAAAACATCGTGTGGAAACCAGCATGTCTTAGAACCAAAAAATTCGAAGATATGTTACATCCACCAACCCGCACTGGGTCCATTTTTTATGTTTAACTAGTCCATTGTAGGTAGGTATTTAACAAAACAAACCCAACTTTCACACTGACTAGGGAAAGATATTGGACTGGCATGCAAGAAAATACATTTTTTTGGTCTCTAGAACCTTTGGTAAGAACCAGAAACTAGGTATATCATGTCACTTGATAGATGAGGAAATCGACCATTATTTATTATTTATTTCTCCCTAACACACCTTTTCGTAACAAGTTTATTATTTCCCTTTATTAAACTCAAGCTTATACTTAATCTATTTGCCTGTATAAGGAAACGAGAGCATGTTAACTGCCAACCAGCTCACTTCGGCACACGTGTGTTGGAGCGACAGCACAGTGGTGTGTCGGTGACGTTAATTATGTGAGCGAACATGTCCCCTACGTATGTGGACGTGGAAGTTAATCCCATCGGGCTGATTGTGGACGTAATTTAAAGCTTGCCAAACATAGATAATAGTGACGATATTTTACAAGGATAGATTGGCAGTAGAGCCAATTTCTCCAATCATTATAGTTTTCAGTTACTCGTAATCCAAGATTTTGCAAGTATACAATCGTAGTGCCTTGCCTTATTTGAATGAAATGGATGAATCAATATTCCATTACTACTATAATTTATGGAAATGTCGAAATAGGTTCTTGATGTACCTATAGAATTCGAGTATAAACAGTGAATAGATTCAAACTGAAACTCAACCCAAAGCGTTTATTTAAATTAAACCATTTACAGGCACTTTTAAATTGTCAAAGAGGCGGTCATTTAGTCAGAAAGTTGAAGCTAGTTGCCCATTCCAAAACGTAAATCTTTTCTTTCTGACTAAATGACCATCTCTTTGACAAGTTAAAACTCAAACTCAAAGCATTTATTTCAATGAAAATTTGAAAGAAAGAAAGTTGAAGCTAGTTGCCCATTCCAAAACGTAAATCTGTAAGGAGAAGAACGGACAAGAAACTCCAAGGACACTCTTTTAAATCAAGATAGGTATTACAAAATCCTGGGTACATTCTTCGACTACGCAATGGACTGTTAGATCTAAATGAGTACCTACTAAAAAAATAGCTAATGAACTGTAAAAAAACCGATTAGAGTATTATTAAACCGATTAGTGTATCCTGTTAGTACAACGAGCACCGGCAAATACATGAAGTGCCGATCGCTACAATTACTGACACTACAAACTACCTCGACGTGAATCTAGTTAAAAAGTAACTTAGCTACCTTCTCACTCGTAGCTAGCTGTAAAAACACGTTCATCAAAAATGTAGTCAATGATTTTCTGTCAAGTTGTGATGCGATCAAGTCGGACAGGATTATTAGGTCTAGGTCTAAACGATATGCCAATAGGTACATTTAACAAAGAAGAACAGTTGGATTTTTTTAAACTATTATAGAATAGAATACTCTTTATTATGTACACCACATAAATTACAGACGTAAATATAGAAACTTTACGACAACAACTTCAACTCCAACTCAACAACACCAACAACAACTCTCTCTCTCTCTCTCTTCAACTTCAACTTTATTATATTATTTGAGAAAGCTCACCTTATTCTTTAAATTTCCTAAAATGCTGTTATCAGAGCCTTTAAAACAACTTTACTGAACGCTTCTGAAATCTAGTTTTTAATCGAGGTCCATGCATGTATACGTTTTTATTTTTATTCGCTAATATATTACAAAATTAATTTAATAAGAACTTAATCCATACTAATATTATAAATGCGAAAGTGTGTATGTCTGTCTGTTACCTCTTCACGCTTAAATCGCTGATTTAGATGAAATTTGGTATTATAGAGGTAGTTTAAGTCCTGGGAAAGGACATAGGATAGTTTTATTCCGATATTCCCACGGGGAAACCGCGGCTCGCTGCTAGTAATATAATTACTTAAGTAGCTGTATATTAAATAACCTTAAGCAACGTCAGAGGATCATCCGAAGTCTAAAATAATCATCTATTTTGCATTTTTCTGTTCTATGTTCGTGATTATAGATCTATTTTGTTTGTTTTTATTTTTCATTATTATTTGATTTAATTATCTTTTTGTATGTACGTGTTTTGTGACAAATAAACCTATTTTTCTTTCTTCACGTGTATAACAAAGCGTTCTGATATGTATGTTCAGGTGAGGACCAAAGGAGCAACACCCGTATTTTTAAGAACGTTACCATTCTATTCTCAGTCTCAATCTGTCAAAAACATCTATAATTCGCCTACATTATTGACAAGTTTTTGACATTATTATCGTCGAGATGAGATGAAATTGAGACTAGCTTTTGAACATTTTTAATTGACCTTCATTTTATAAGACTAAAATAAACAGCTTTGTATGAATCCGTTTTCTTCTAGTCACACAACATCGCAACGTATCGTATCGCATAGCATCCACCGCTCATTATAGGACGGCGAAACTATGTATGAGAAAAACTTTAAATACATAGTTGTTCCTGTGAAAAACGCAATCAGATGCACGTCGCAGGAATAGTGCAGCTCCGTGTGGAAACTTCTAGCGTACAATTAGCACTTATATGGACGTAAGTAGATGAAATCGTCGCGTGTAATGTGATAATGTCAGGCACTGCGCAAGAAAATGGTAGAAAATTAACATAGAATCTTTCTATGTTCATTCTTTTAACATTATTATCGGTTTTATAACATGTTTGTTAGTATGGCGTTGAGGCGAGAATAAAGGTATCGTGTTTTTCATCTGACAGCGGAAGAGTGAAGTCTGTTATGCAAAGGAAGGACACAATTCTACAGGCTATGTAAGCCTAGTTGTTAGGATAGGTACTAGAAAAAATCGATTTCAACAAATAAGGTTTCGTTCAATTAGATAGTCTATAATTATCCAGAATGATTAAGATGTACTTCGACATACTAGGTTATGCCAGAAAACAACTTTCATTTGTTTTGAACTCTGAACCTGGAGCTCAAACATTGGTGACTTTATATATTTACTTTCCAACCGATTGTCATTTGTTTTCATCGATAAACGCAGTGTTTTCTTTTTGTTCTACACCTTCTTAGGAGATAGAGTAATGTCAGGACAGAGAATTTAATTTATTATTCATGCAATTTTTTTATTAATACAATTTTGCATAATTATGATGTAGTACAAGTTGACATCTGTCACGTCAATCAATTTCTTTAAACCGCAATGTCAATTAAATTAGAACTAACGCTAAATTAATTTATTTTTTCAACATTGATAAGTCCCATTTGGTTAAGTAAGCTTTAACTTAACTTTTCAAAGAACAAAAATTAATATTTAATTATTTTCCTTTATTCGTCTAAATACATATAAATTATATTTTTAAATATTACAATATAAAAAAAATATATAAAAACATTTAAAAATATAAAAAATAGTAGCCCACCGGTATCGGGAACAGGGTTCAAGCTACCGGTGGTCAGGGCTCCAGAGAGAGGAACCTCCTGACAATGCGAGCCGTGTCCAGAAGTACTGCTTTCTGAATCAAGCCCTTGATCCAGCTAATATTTAATTATTATTAAGTATTATTATTTTTTTAATTTGTGGACAAAAATTAATATTGATTGAATCATATTATATTACACTAGCGGCCCGGCCCAGCTTCGCACAGCTGCATTTTTTTTTTCGAATTTCCGAGATTTTCTTTCATAAAAACCTTATGGCAATACCGAACACAACAAAAAAAGAATTATCCAATTTGGTGCGGAAGTTATACGCGTACAGACATTTCGGCGAAACATATACACACACACACACAGTACAGGAAAAAAGAAGAACCCTCTATTTTGAAGAACTCTCAGTGTTCGACCACTCGACAAGCAATAATCTCGAACTCGATATAACCACTCTCGATTCAACCGACACTCATAACTTCAAAACAATTTTTCATTCACTCATATTTCTCTCAATAAAAATTTATATCGATATAAAAAATTACCGTTATCTGTCATTTAATGGTATAAGTATCAGTAATTCGGTACATGTGTTCCGCAATGAAGATATTCATTAGTCCATGTAGGTAGGTTACTCTGTGCTTGGCTGTACGTGATGCGCTTACTAACAGAAGTCGCGTTTACAGATTTTTGTCAGGGTTAGCACTAATGAAAAGAACACATTTCTACTTTCAAAATGTGTAGGTATATGTCTGAGATCTTGCAGGTAAAATTCCACCAAAGATGACGTGCTAAAGACATTTGCAAATCCCGTAAAAATGAAAAACAAATTGAGTAATGACAGACTGTCGAAAATAAAGAAAAATTATGTCACTTAATATAGAAAGCTACGTAAGCTGGCAGAAAAACCAACTTTATCAGCTATTGAAGACACAGTCATTATGTTCCATCCACGTTATCTGGCAGTAAAATAGCTTATCAAAATTTAACCGAAATTTTTTAATTTTGTAAACACACTTGGCGAATGTAGCAATGGTTTGAAGAGGCCTATGTCCATATCTTTTACCTAAAAGATGAAACATAAGAGCACTATAACCCCTTATTTGCTGGCAACCCTACACAAGCTACAGTCGCGCGACGCTTCGCGTTTCGCGCACACCTCTGCGACTTTTTGCCGCGCGCCCAACATTCCCTCTGTCTAACCGGAAACCATAATTAATGCCTTTTCAGACGAACGACAAAAAGTCGCTCGCGTTTTGTATATGGACGCGTAATTGGCATCCATTTTAGATGAAAAAGTCGTCGGTAGCCGCGGCATGTGTGGGGGACACTTAGCAGCTGGTGGGTGGGATGCATTGTTCGTGCTTGTAGCTTGTAATGTTAGAGTGGAGGATGTGGGTGGATGTGGTTGATCATTTACATACTTACTACTACAAACGACCTGTCTTGTAGCGGGCTGCTAACTACTGCAACTGGCCTGTCAAAGATTTTAGACGGGTTCTTTGAAGTCTGCCTTCGTGAGTTCATTGAAGTACCTACATAGGTCTCTCATTAAGGCCTATAAAGGGCACTGCCAATCTTCAATGTGTATGCAATACATGCCCATGACTGTCCCTCAAAAGATTGTCCCTTAACAGAGGTTTAACTCCGGCAGCTTTTCTAGACAGAAGTGAGTTCGATGCAGAAGATTTTTGAATATCAGCTTTTCTTTTGTTTTTTTTTTGTATAAACAGTTTGCATACTTGTTATGTAGTCGTAGGTATACCTTTTTCTGCCACTGTTTAGTAGTACATGAATACATTTGAGCCTTGTCTCTAGGATGGCAACTAGTACTTATCGCATATATCCATAAGCAGCGGTTACCACGGCAAAGCCTGCTATACAAAATTACAACCATCTAGCCTTTGACATCCTCCTGTACATTTTCATGTTATTGTTTTTCATTTAGTGGGCTGTCGGATTGTTTGCCACCGAATAGCATCCTTCGTAATCCATCATAGCTCAATAAAATAACATTTTAAAAACAGTAGCCAGCTTCAACTTGACTCACAAAAAAAAAACCATAATCAGTGGTCGAACCCATCACCTCGCGCCGACCGAGCCATCGATCATATCTGAGCCAGAGTGATATAATTATCTTGAGCCAGTCACGAGGCTGTGATCGATTGCCGCTCGATACTTTAATGTTTTGAGCTCTAATCGATTCGATGCTTATCGAATAATTGACTATTTATTTATTTATCGGTTGCTAAATAGTTGCACTTGAATGTTGAAGTAGAAATAGGTACCTACTTAACTATTAGTTGAAGCTCGTTGTTAAAGGGCTTCTCTAAGCAGTATTTTTGAGTTCTAGTTATACCCTTCGTAAATGTGGATCCACGCGAGACACAATTGCATATGACAGGACTACCAAGTTTGCCAACGCATAGCAAACCTCTTGGATTGGTAGGTGTTATGAGGTGTCTGGGTACCATTACTCTTCATTCAGATGCGCCATCGGTCTATTTGTACGCTCCTTTTACAAGGAATTATACTCGTATAGGTACATTATCCCCACATGACCCACATTGCTCTCTGCTATGTAGGTGAAGCCCAGACTACTGGCACAAAACTAGACCCCACTTCAGACCCCTGGGTCAGTATTTTCTTTCGTGAAACCTCGATCAATATTTGTCAGTATCAACTTGCAATACTACTCACGACCTAGTTGCTGTCGTTCAATTACTATAAGGCTATAACGTTCCTCTTAAAAATCGCGGTAGGCCCAGGCGGAGATGGTGGGAAGAGCTGTAATCCTTCAACAAGAACTGGTCCATAGCAGCTTTAAATAGAGATAAGTGGAAAGAGACTACATCACAGGCTTTTATTAACCATATATAATAATAATTCTAATGTATTCATTACTTTTATCTTTAAAAAACTATCGAGAACCGACACGCTAACTCAATTTAATTAAAACATTCATGTTATACAATTTAATAAGACAACCAGATACAAAATGCTGTCCTCCATGATAACCATATTCCGACGTGGTGCTATTAACTCCAAACTAAGATGGCTACTAATAGCCTACGAGATAAAGCTAATAGCTTTCATAGAATTGGTAATAGCTTCCCGTTCCAACACTAAATGGTAGGACTGGTCCTAGGGTCCTAGCGTTAAATGACGAGACGTAAGGATAATGTGTGGCATGGAAAAAAGGAGTACTTATGACACTTAGAATAATAACGTATTTTCGACATGAACTTTTTTCTTGTGTCGGCAGCATAATCAGCCTATAATGCTCATTGGGACGTTCATGTTCATCAGTGAATAACTAATTATGATCTGAAAATATAAATGATGATGATGACTGGTACGAGATGACATTGACAAAGCTATAAAGATACAGTCACCATAATCAGTCTATAATGATCCCACTGCTGGGACACAGGCCTCCTCCCTGTGAGAGGGAGCGGGCTCTCATTCGACAATTCTATTTAAGGGTATTTATCGAATTTTAGTTTTATGGCAAACTCCAAACATATTTGTAGTTTACAACAGTTGTTGAAATAAGAAGCAAAAGAATAATCATTGGGCATCAAAAAATTCGTTCGCATCGCTGTCAACAGGAACAGTGGCCAAAAGGCTGGTAGCATTGCCACGTTGTTGGGATGCAACATGTGTCGACACCCTTGCGCCATCCCATCTTCCTAGCACGGTGGGCCTATTTCTTGGCCAAAGAATTAGCATCGCCATGCAACGTGGCAATGTTGCCAGCCTTTTGGGCACTGTTCCTGTTGACAGCGATGTGGGCCAATTTTTTGATGCCCTATGATTCATTTGCTTCTTTTTTCATATACATGTACATATTATTATTTTAAATGTTAGCTTATATTATGTAAATATTATCTTGCTCAGGTAGCTGGTAAACACGGCTTTTTGGTAGTAAAGATGTTAAATGTTAAGGACAATTAAAATACCGAAAATTGGTTTTACCCTATTACAGCCAAGCCTTCAAGGAGAGTGATATTTTTAATTAGTACACTAATATTTCAGCCCACGCTCACCTACCTACTAATGAGATACTCAACTAACATACTCGGAGACATATTTTTTCATCGTCTCGTGAAACAGAGCGTAATGAATCAAGTGTCTGACACTGTCAACTCCAGTAGTCTGTGCATGACAGCTGACTGCTTGTCACCGGACTACGTAGAGGGTTTTTGTCGATGGTAGACTATTCAGCGCTCGTTCCATCACAGACCTCATCCATCCTTTTCCATCAGGCGTGATCGAGGTCAAGTGCAGGGCCATTCAGCAATAAAAAAGTAAGGTTTTCTAAAAAGACATTTTATTTGGGAATAAATGAATGCTCAATGTACAGTGATTGGGATCGTGCATCATCAAGTAACATATCTCAATCTGGAACCAGTTCAGTGAGCCAAGCTGCACGTACGGCTACACTTCCAACTACCCACATGGTGAGTGTAAACAGCTATCTAATGTTCGCTACATTAACATAAGCCGACGACTTTAATGTCGTAATCTTAGAGTTAGGACCACGATGCAGTGCGTACAGAAGGACCAAGGTTTTGGAACAACGCGTCTTGCGGTTGGAGTTGACTGGTAGAAATCGTCACGTAACGAAAAAGTGTTATGCTCCATGCAACTTGAAAAAACACATCAAGGAAAAGTACTGGTACTTATTATAAATGAACTGGGTAAGCGTATTATTTACACATAACATTAAAAATGTATTTATTGTATTTATATCTACGAAAAATTCAGAAGACGTTGCATTAACCTAAATTTGAGACTGCGTTTATTTGCGGGTAACATACATTTTTTTACAACACATAACAGATTAATTTCAATTGTAGGTATAGTATATAGTACCTATTTTTATTGTATTTATTCGTTTGTATTTATTGATATGTGTTTTTGTATTTAATATTGAGTAATTTAATTTAAAGATGTTTTCTGATGTGGGTTATGTACCTGAAATAAATGAAATTATTATTATTAAGAGTTTGAGACAGTTTCTAGGGTGTAATTGTGCGTTGTTCAAAATCAAAATCATTGACTGTCCCTGCTCTATTTTTAACTGACTTCAAAAAAGGAGGTTCTGTATTCGACCCGTATGTATGTATGTATCTATGTATGTTTGTATATTCGCGATTTTCTCAGAAACTAATTACTCCATTTTGATAATTCGTTCATTAATGTGATCTACATACATTCAGAAAGGTTTTAGTATAATTATAATACATTATTTAATTATTCTTATGTACGAAGTTATATGCATAAATGTACTGCATCTCCGGCATTTCTATGCGAATTTTGACGATTCTTTTAGTCGGTCTTCAATTCTACAATGCACTAGTGTTTATTGAATTTGTGTGGGGTAGGTACAACTAAAAAGTGAAAAATAAAAACTTTTTTACAAAAAAACAACCGTATTCAAAAAAAAACTACAAAATGATAAATAACTTTAATTTCGGAAGTCGGTGTCAAAAAACGAAAATGCCGAACCAACAACACGGGCTTCCGAAATTAAAGTTATTTATCACTTTGTAGTTTTTTTTTAAGTCAACCGTTTTAAAAAAAAATCTAGTTATTGTTACAAGTGGACCTTCTGCGCGTTATTTCGATGTGAAGAACTCATTACTTATAAAATTACATATCGATATGTTTTCTAATTAAAACGATCGGAGTATTAATGGTCGGCAGATCTCTTAGATTGCTCTGATGTTATTAAGGTGCGCTCTCGTGTGTTCTGATGTACATGATATTTCTTTCTGTAAATTGATACAAAAAAACACATACAGGTCAAAATAAATTATGTTTAAAACTAGACGAGTTTGGTGTTTCCCATCCGTGTACATTAAGATGTAAGATCGAAACAAACTCATAGGTCACTAACTAGGAGACTAATGTAGGTAACTCATGATCTATTTACCCATAAACATAACTGAAGAAGGTCCCTTAATAAAAATAATGGTAATGCACTAATGAAACGTGTATACCGAAGCCAACCGACTTCACTGGATTCTGTTCCATTTTTAGAGACACTGCTGAACAATCTCATTAGCCTGTAATGTCGACACTTCAGTTATAGCCCTCCCAACCGTGACGGAATATCTGTCTTTTTACTAGCTCGTACTAGCTCGTACTAGCTCGTACTAGCTCGTACTAGCCTGTATTGTCTCACTACTGGGCAAAGGCCACTCTCGTTCTAATATCAGTGTAATTCCGTAATAACCGACACGCTTTTCAAATTAATTGCATATTAGAAAGACATGTGGTGGTTATTTTGGCCCACAGCTTATTGGGCATACGGCAGACGTGGCCACCACAGTCCCACTTCAGCTTAGCGGCTTTTTTGAGCTGACACAGCTAGAGGGCGTCGCAGTAGTGGACTTGGGACGTCCGTCGTCCGACCAGACAGTCCGAGTTGGCGCCGCAGTCAGTGTTCCACGCGCGTCACTCGAGAGTGTATGGAGCCATTATAGGATTGGGCGCACGGGGAGGTGGTTCGGGGAGGAACAGCGGGTCAAGGCCTGTTGGCGGAGCGGTGAATGCTTATGCGAATCCCGCACCCCCGGCCATAGGTAGAGGTGGAACACCGCGGCGATTTTAGCCGGTAAGAGTCCGGCATGCCCCTCTGTCACCCCCACGATGTAGGAAATCCATGAGGAATTCCACCGCACACCAAAAGAAAAAGACCCCATAGAAGATGGCGGGACGAGCTTGACAAAACAAACGACCAGTGGTCCACTTTAGCCCTGGATTGAGAGAGCTGGAAGTCATGGGGAGACGCCTTTGCCCAGCAGTGGGATGATGCAGGATAACAGTAATTAGAAGACAGCAGAATAATTCATGGAATCAGCTGTCAGCATGCGCCTGAGTACCTATTAGTTACTACTCAGGCGAATGCTAATACGAAGGGTATTAGCATTCGCCTGAGTTCCTGACATCCCTAAGTCAAATTTTACGCGAACCATGAGTATGACGATGAGGATGATCAAGTCTCTTGTCACAAACAACTGACTGTGTTCACTGTGGACCAACTTAAAAAAATAAACATAATATGATAGATCAGCTGACAAATAAACCAGTGATATTTAATTTAAATAACGTCTCGGGACCACACCTTAACCCGTCACATTAGTCGCACGTAACGAATGATTCTCGATTCAAATCGATACGTTTTATCGATCTACTTTCGATTGCATTACGATTATTTCGGGGCCGCACACTTTTAATTATTTTGTGTTAAAGTCGACGCGATATAAAAGTTACTCCAATGTCAACTTGAACGTGGGTGGAGTGGTTAGGATTGATTTGTATGTTACTAGTCTGTAGTTAGTTACCCATCTATCTAGTAAGGAGGTTGCTTGATTTCACGTCGCTTATAATGGAGATAAAATTGCCAATCGCTTACTTTAAATGTCACCACTGTCGAAAGTTAATTAATTTGACAGCTTCCTATGAGTATCCTTAATTGGTTATTCATTTATTTTTTTAGTGGCACCCCGATTTTTTTGGGTGTTATTTCATCTAAGATGTCTGGAAGAATTTAGGAGAGTCCATTGCTCAGCAGTGGAACAGCGTAGGCTAATAAAAAAAAAACATTCAAGTTCAATATATAGGTTACATCTTAAAATCAAGAGATGACAAGCTCTCTATTTGGTCTTTACTAGATATTATAAATGGAAATAAAAGCTTTAATCACGTTCTGCGACTACATAACAATTAGTCAAAAGTAACACCATGTATAAAATAATGTCACATCTATTCTGCATCGAACTCAATGTCGATGACGAGTGGATTATTTTCGCGGCACCAAGGCTTATTTATTTTAATGTTCATTACTTCAATATAAATTAAATTTATTAATTTAAGTAATAGTGAAGGTTGGTCGACGTGTTGTTGAGTAATTTAACAAGATTACGAATGAGCTCGTAATGATTTATTTGTGAGTAATATCGGCAAAGTCACGATGTTAAGATGTGAAGTAGTGACGGATTAATTGAGATACTAATAATTCTGAAAATAAGTACGTAATTTACACAGACTACATTTTTTTTTTCTGTGTGGGCCCGCTCTTGTCCTCGATCACGCCTGATGGAAAGCGATGGATGAGGTCTATGACGAAACGAGCGTGCCCCGAAGATGCCTGAGGCACTGGAACTCCCACAGCTGTATCATCGACGAAACACAAACAGGCTGCTTGACGCCGGATTCCGGTGGGCACGTGGTCGCAAACAAGGCGGGCGTTAGCCCTACCACCGTAAGGGAAGAATTGGCCTGTTAAAAAAGGTGTTGAGTGTGACTGTCCAGGATGCGCCGAGCGCTCGGTTTAGTTGAGTAACTTTTGCACTACCTGCATGCCTAAGCGTCCTTTTGTTTATGTATTTATTTGTAAATATACTTAGTTATATAGTCATTGTAATTTAGTACCAAGTGTAAAGAGTAAGCGGTATTAAATATTGTAAAAATTAAAGCGCCTGCCGGGGTTCGTACCCATGACCTGCAACTCGTAACTCGGGGCTGTTGCCACTGGGCAAATACTATTATATTCTCTTTGCCACTGGGCCACCACTGCTCACTGACATCGTTGAAGGATAACATCGTGAGGAAACCTGCCGGTCTCTTCTGTAAAAATCTTACCGTCAAAACTTAGGTGAAGTGATCTTTAAATGAGCTATCATTCCACCTGATCCCTAGGATTTACACTATTAACAGGTCACTTCACTGAAGTTTTCACGGTGAGATATTTACAGAATACCACTGCTGGACTTATAGTTAATATAAGTCTGAAATCGCCAACCCATCTTGAGCAAGTGTGATGATCAGTGCTCGTGCCTTCTCTGTATGAGAAGAGGGCTTTGTCTTGCAGTGGGATAATGAAAGGCTGGTATTATTATTATTATAGCCATAAGCTTAGTTCTCAATCTTTCCAGATAATCTGAAACCTAATTGCAGCTCTGAGGACAAAAAGAACAACTTAATTGGCTGATTATGTATATAGATCACTGATCTACAGTTAACGATCGATATAGATCACGGCTGATAAGCGCCTGCGCACTAACAAGTTACCATAAGTAGTGTTTCTAATAAGCTAAGCTATAAATCACTGGGCATTGCGTTCGACTGTTATCGTTGAGTTGAAACTAGTAGTGTGTCTTGCAGGTCTAGTGGTAAGAAGTGGGATCTGCTGAACGTGGGGTCCTGGGTTCCCACCGTAATGAGTTATCAAATTTTTCCATTAGAATATTAAGGATTCCAGAGATTAAGGACCATTTTCTAATGACGCAGCGTGGATTGGCCTCCCACACGATAGACCATACCCGGTGAATGCCAGGGGAATCTTCTGGAAACAGGATGAATGTGAAATCTCTGAGTGAATTCACAAGGAATGCATTGGTTACAATTAGTTATAGCTCTTACGATAATTATATTAAGTTAGTAAGTACCTAAGCGCATTGAAATTTTCCTGTAACAATAAATGTAAATAAATAAAACAAGACCCGTCATGGTGATGCTTAATCCCTTAAGCATCACCAGTCAGTTGAAAGGCGTCGACCTTCCCAGCCTATGTCTAACTAAAGGTAGGGGAACTAAATATCGATGATGATGAAACGGAAATTCTCAGTAGCAGACAAGAGTCTGGAAACCCACCAGTCGATAAACTTGTAAAAAAAACTGACATATTTGATCGGGTCACGACTCACAAGTTCACGAGTCGAGAAATCGCAAGCGATTAGTTGTAGTAGCCTTCCAGTGTGACCCCTCGTGTTAACGATGAACTAATTCTCTATCTGTCTACATCATATATGTATCAAATCACAATGATATTAAACGCCATTAGAAAAAATTATGGCACATTCACATTATGACATAAATGATTTTATTTCTGTAAGTAGGTTTACACAAACACTTTTACACGTCAATCATATTTTTAAAAACTAGATGAAGTCGGCGTTTCCTATCTGACTACTCTGAGAAGAAAGGCCGAAACAAACTCAGAGGTCACAGTTTCTTTTAAAGTCCAGACATAATCTTGGTCAGGGTATATGAAGATCATGTAGATCGATGTCTGAGATGGTCTTTTGAGGAAAGAACCATACAGATTGAGTGGACCTGCCCAGTCAGTGCATACTTATGTAGGTACTTATTAGAAAAAGCTACAGCTTCTTACCGCCCGGCCTTTAAGCTTTGGCTTAGCGGCAAGCGGCGCGTTTTGTTTTGTCTAGCGTTGAGGCTGCGAGCGGTGCGCCGGTCGTGGCATGGTTCATACATTTTGGTATACTTGTTTTTACCGCTCGCCGCCCCGCGCTAAGCTACCGCTGATAGCGGCGAGTTCGTGGGCAGGCCGTTCGAGAGTCGCGCGTCGTGTTGTCTGTCACTCAAACTCATGCGACAGTTTCTTCTTTTTATTATCTATCTTATAGCTTCTGCCCATTGTTTCGTTCGCGTGGAAGTAGTAAGATACACAATATTCTAAAATAACAGCCACATTTTTATTAAAGCCCCGCGGCTCCCGACCCAGTGCGTCGCATCGTATTGCTCGCACTCGCTATTACTCACTTAGCGTTCTTTCTAACTATTTTTCTTTTTGCTCAGCTCCTAAGGATCGTAGCGTGATGTTAAATAGCCTATTAACCTTCCTCAACAATTGGGCTATCAAATGCAATTCCATCAGCAATAATTACAAACTTTTATCCCCTACTGTACCCCTATCGGGGGTACATTTTCAAAAATCCTTTCTTTATGCTCACTTTTGCTATATTATCAGGAACTCTTGTTGAAAATTTCATGTTTCTAACCCTAGGGGTTTAGGCCGTGCGTTGTTTGTTAGTGAATGAATTAATTTTTGATTTTTATGAAGCAGATTAACGTCCAGGTACTATAATATGTACCCGCTGCCTGGATTAACTTACCTGATTCCGTTCTCCTAATAGATTTGAAAGGACCTTTACGAGCTACATTTGGTTCACTAAGTCAATTTCAGACCATACCTAATCAAAAATCGAATCAAAATCAAAAGTCATTTATTCAAACTAGGCTGAGAATCAGCACTTTTCGAACGTCAAAATTACAAAAGACAGTCTCCCAAAACGCCCGCCCTTCACTACTTCCTAATGCTTTCGCTGGGGAGAAGAAATGGCGGAACAATCTCCACAGCTAATCCAGATTGATTCTAATTTTAGTGTTGTATCAAGCTCAAATTCCAGATACGAGTACAAATCCTGAATGTCTCATGTGTCTGTATCTGTGATGGGTGCCGCTGTAACCCATACCAATACAGAAACACACAAACGCTACTTGGTGGCAAACATAGTTAATTCAGGAAAAACAAATCACGGTTTGTTCTTTACTGTGATTCGCTTTTGTTTTTTATTAGAGTCGAAAATTCTATAAACCCACTTGCGTCCTAAAATTCAAATTCAAACGTAGCCAATCTAGGTACCTGTCATTGCAAAACCTTAATATACGGCTATGTGGTCGCGAGAATTTACATTAAATAATACATAGAGTTATTGCATGTGTTTGTAGTTAATAGGTTCGGTTATCTACACGACACACCGTAAGTGGATAGTAAATTAATAATATGGTACTATGAGTTGTCGATAGGAAGGCGGTCGTGACTCGATTGTCGTTGGTGATGAGTAAGTATTTGAGATGATTACAATACAGTAAACAAGTTGTTTTTATCCGTCCATGCGTGTCCTTTATTGGAATGTGACTAGAAGGATTTATTTGTTACTAGCTTTTGCCCGCGACTTCGTTCGCGTGGAATAGTGACTTCCGGCAGATTTTTGGTTTTACCCACATAGTTCCCGATCTCGCGGGATCTCTTCAAAAATGAAATGTGGAACCCAACCAAATGCGTGTAACGAAACCATAGCGCGATCTATTTCGATCCCAACGCCATCTATCGAGCATAGTGACAACTCGGATTATTTATCTATACTCCGTTCGGGCATTTTCTTTGTACTAAAAGTTTTATTATATTGATATTATTTTTTTCATACCTTTTTACTATTTATTCACTTTTTTCCGATGAATTAAAACAATAACATGAACCGAACTCATGTAACGATCGACACCATTGCGCGATCACCAACTCGACATTATAGTACTAATAGAATTATCTATACTCCGTTAGAGCATTTTCTTTGTACTAAAAGTTGTATTATATTATATTTTCATACCTTTTTACTATTTATTTACATTTTTCCGATGAATTTTCAGTACTGAATTGATGCCGACTCTTGACCAATAGATGGCGCTGTATGTCCGGAATAAATTTTATTTTTTATTTTATCTTTTGTAATAAAAACTATCCTATGTCCTTTCTCAAGTTCCAAACTATGTCTGTACCAAATTTCACACAAATCGGTTCAGTAGTTTAGGCGTGAAGCAAAGACAGACAGACAGACAGACAGACAGACAGAAAGACAGACAGACAGAGTTACTTTCGCATTTATAATATTAGTTAGGATCAATTTGCCAATTGACGTCATTACTTCTATTGAAATCCAGTCCAAAACCAAGACTGAACAGCATAATTTGTGCGCATTAAAAGTCTGATTTATAGTTTCGTAGAAAATGATGAAAATTCCTGCTAATAATTATTTTTGTTTTTAAGAACCAAAGAAAGATAAATAATGGTTAAACTGTCCCAATTTCTTAGTTGTTATTATTTAGAAAAAGCAGTTGTTAGACATAATTTAACCATAATTTCCATAGCATAGCTGGTAAACATGGCACATAATTTGCACAGGATATTCTTTAAAAACAAATAAGCATCGTCTTTTTCGGGACTTGTTTCGCAAAATCAAAGTTTTTCCAAAAGTCCCGAGCTTGGGTATTAAGTTACCAGCCACACAAAACGACGTGACGTTTTATCGAGAACCCTCAGTAGTCTTAACGACGGCCTCAGTAATTTAGACTGATCTAGCCTGACAGTAAGATTGCCCAACAATTTCGCTGTGTAAACACCACTGAGTTTTATCATAACTTCGCCAGCTGTCAGCCATTAATCAGGGCTGATTTACATTACCTACATGTGGTCAGGTGGCTTGTTTCATTTGCTTAGGTGTACATTAAAATTTTATGCCCTGGTTTACTCAAAAATATTAGTTAAGTACCCATTTAGGCTATATCACATAAATACAGAACAGTTTTAATAGTATCACATAGTCGGTAATACAAAAATATTTTTATTGGTCCTTAGAGTCAATTCAGTTTTAAGCAGGTGGTTCTTAAATCCGAATTGCCTTAATTTAATGACATCTACGTCTTTTCGTATCTACGCAAGACTAATTTAAGCAAACCGCACGCAGTTTCTGGAAGTGTGATTTGAAAATCTCATATAGTTGTGATTAGTTCATCAAAATTGCAAAAACCAAATCAAATATTGATACGGTTGAGGTTTTGATTAGCTTTCAGAAGGAAAAGATTTATCTTCATTTGTCATTTATGCACCATCATTTAGTGTTATTTTTGTTTCTTAACAGTATTTAACGATGTCGTTGTTCAACATAATTTTGGATCGATATTTATCATCTTAATTACTTATTTGCATAGCAATATCAATGTTATCCTCCTTTCCAGAGTTGCAATTACGTAAACACCTACAAAATCATACCTAGAACTAATTTATAATTCCCATTCTAAACTAATCAATTCCCCTTAAATCTTTCTTCACAGTTCTTAGAAAAAAAATCTGAGACTCTGATTGGTCGTTACAATGTCAGCTCACTGCACCACGCACTACCTGACCAATCGTAACATGAATGTGAACGCAAGGTTAGATCACATGTGAAGGGATAGTAATTGTCTCTAGTAATTGTTGGCTGTATAGGGTGACGTCATTAGCCACCTTCTAGGCTTCAAGGCAATGTCACGTCGTATGTAGATCGTGGCTAACGATGGAAGGTTAGATTGTTCCTAGATCATAGCCTATAAGTCTTAAGTCAGGTATTATTAGTAACGGGTTTAATGCCTGTGTTTATGATAAAGTCTTGCATGTGAGAATTTGAAGACAGAAATGTTATAGCTTGAACTCGATCACCGAGATTTGGCTTAGCAATATTTATTTATTTATTAAAACTTTATGCACAAGTAAAAACTGTACAAAGGCGGACTTAATGCCTTGGGCATTTTCTACCAGTCTACCTTAGGGTGATGCAGAGACAATACACAGTAGGTGCAATAAGAGAGAAAAAAAAATATATAAGAAAATATTTATAACGAAGATATAAGAATAAATACATATATACATACATACAACAAAATATAGAAAAAAAGTTATGAGACATAAACAAGAAACCCTACAACAACTTAATTCTGAGACGAATCTGCCAACTTCTTGATCCCTGAACTTTATTATTGACAGCCCTATATAGTTGTGCAGAGTGTGAACTTCTAAATGTCCACACATTAGAAATGATAAATAGAGTGATTCGACTGGATAAGTACTCGATATCTGGATATCTGCGATTTGGACCGTCCAGTGGAGTATCCAGTTTCAAGACCATTGCCTATTGTAAAGGTCAAAATTGTAAAGGAAAAGGTGTGAGAACTAATTCAATAAGGCTTGTAAAATATTAGAATCGCTGGAAGTGGACGCCCTAAACAGACTTATTCGGATGATTCGTCGCCTTACAATTTTAAAAGGGTAACGTTTCATCCGCGGATGAAATGTTTTGCGGATGAGTAGTCACCTAAGTCAAAAAATCAATGGGTATGGGTGGGATCTAAATGGGAAGACTGCGTGTAAAAAACAAACGAAGTTAGTAGAATCATTGAGGTTTCGACTGAAAACAGGACATTTGTTCTAATCGGAAAGTGTGCAATTACCTTTAGCGCATTTATAATAACAGCATGAGGTTAAAGTATATCATGCAGGCAGTTGACCTACCCTGTCAACTGTCGATCTGTGATTGGTCAATTAATTACAAGCGGTCATTCCATTGGCTAACGCAACCGCGGAGGGAGACATTAGCCATCAATCTGAATGAAGGTTGAATGACATTTATGCGTAGTTCTACAGGTAATATAAAATGTTTCTTAGCAGTCTAGTAAAAGATTCAAGACTGCCTAATAGGTACTTATATTTTTCTTAAACTGGCTGAATTTAGATCGCAAATTATTTTTGTACTATATAACGTAAAAACAAACAGTATAAATGCTCGCTTCGAAAACATTACACACTGTGATTTCAGAGAGAAATTCTACTGATGAGATACTGCCAGCACAGGATAGGTCGAAATGGCTATGGTTTGTGGAGCTGGTAAGTGCCGGGAAAGTACACTCGAACTTGCCATAAACGGTACATCAATACGTAGAGTGAAAACTTTCAAATAACATGGGCATTTTCTTACCGACGACCTCAGTGACCATGCTGACATTGAACGGGAGCGCAGGGCTCTGGCGGTCAGGGGTAATATGTTGGCACGAAGATTTGCTAGGTGTTCTGATCAAGTAAAGATAACGCTTTTTAAAGCTTATTGTCAGAGTTTTTACACCGGTAATCTTTGGGTCAACTACTCGAAAAGATCGCTGGATGTTCTGCGCATCCAATATAATAATGTTTTTAGGATGCTGTTGCGATTGCCTCGTTTTTGCAGTGCCTCGGAAATGTTCGCGGTTACCCATACCGATGGGTTTCATGCCATTATCCGCAAGAAAACGGCCTCGCTTCTGAGCAGAATAAGGGGCAGTCACAATAGCATCCTGAAGGCCGTGGCAGCCGATAATTCCTCCACCATATTAAGGCAATTTGTGAGAAGACTTATACCTTAGTATTTCTTGGTTGTAGTTGATGGGGGGTCTTCTCATTGATTAGTCTTTAGATTAAGTTACTAACAATAGTGTTTAAGTGCAAATCTGTTACTAACAATTTATGGATCTCGTAGTTGTCCGAAATAAAATTATTTTATTTATTTATTTATGTCCAGCAGTAGACGTCTTTCGGCTGAATGATGATGATGGTGAGTGAAAGCCTTGCCCTCAGTGTGATGGCGGGTAATGGATGGATTAAAGTGGTTGCGGATTTGAGGATCCGGTTTAGTAACGTCCAATTTAAGATGTCTGAGTTCAACAATGAATTGGCTGGTGATGATGATCATCAAGTATTTAACACACGAAAGATTTAGGCATCTTACCAATATAGGGTGTAAAATTCACTCATCCTCCATAGAAAAGGGAGGATCATCTCTGCTTGCGGATGCCGATGTAGGATTATGCGTGACCTTAGTGTGATGCGTAGTTCGCATGTGGCGATATAGATGCCGTCACAACTTCAGTGCCTAAGGCGAATTTGGAGCTCAAAAATGTGATCAACTTTTCAAACAAGTGAAGCTGTGAATAGCAATCATTCATCCAAGTAACTCTTGCTCAAGTTAGATCGATCGCTCTGTAGCCGTTTAGCCACCAGTGTATGTTAGCTGGTGAAATATTACACTTGATACCATCGGAGACTTTCCAAAGCAATTATATTTGTGATACGAGCGACGTACGCGCAGGCGCGGCGGCCATTTGTCAAAATAGCCATTCATATGGTAATGACGTGTGCTGATTGATCATCTTGCGCAAGTGATCTAGTTTGAGACCTTTGTGTGTTGTAATACTTTTATTGGAAGGTTCGCGAGCTGTGGAGATCCTGGTTACATGTATGTAATTTATTTTCTTACCTGTAATTATTACGCTTTGCCAAGCGTAATAATTACACCACCCCACTTTGCGGGACACTGCGGGGTCGTTTGACCCCAGACGTAATAATAATAACACTTCTATTGTGTCCTTCAATAGATTAATTTAAGTCAGTCAGGCAGTTTGCAAAAGTCATGCTTAGAAAGGAGGAAAGCTGACTGACAGTCATCTTATTCTAGTTACACCTGTTTTGTTACAGGGATGGACTACCTACAGATACAAGAAGAAAGAAATTCATAAGCCCGTTATCTCACACATGCCAATAAAATTGGAACACATCTAAGTTGCGTGAGTAGTGGTGGTGACTTACGAGTTGTAGGTCGTAGGTTCGAACCCTGATAACGACAAGTGCTTTACTTTGTGTAAATTATTTCACCACCACTGCTCTCAAAACGGTGAAAGAAAACATCGTGAGGTAACCGGCATGCCCTAAAATAAAAAATCGAAAACATGTGACATCTACCAACCCGCACTGGGCCCGTGTGGTTGTTTACGACCCACACCGAGAGGAAGCCTGTGTCCCAGCAGTGGGAACATTATAGACTGGTTATGCTAAGTTGCGTGACGAAAGCAAAGAAGGAGGTAGAAATAGATATGGTGATAGCTGTGGACTAAAGAAAGCTCCTTGTGGAAGCCCACAGAGAGCTCTTTACCCTCTTGACATGGGACATTCTAGTAACTAATTATGACGTCAAAAGATCACTTTATTCCCATGAAAATAACCAGGGTCTACATAAATTAAGTCATTTATTATGCTCTAACGTGTAACTCCGGTGCAAAGTGGAGGCAATTTATCTAATTGTTAACTAGGAACATTGTAGAGGAATGCTAACGATACTATAACTTAGTACTACGAACATTTGGCTTATTAGTCGATTCGCACGAATTTATACGTATTCTGTTTTATTATAGTGTAAATTACTATTTTACGACGTGTATACAAAAAAAAAAAGCGAAAGCGGATCTGGGGAAAGAAACTAGTCATAATAAAATTATAAGTGTCAATTGACATAATAAGTGACATAAATTAATAAATAAATACATAACAGTCAAGTTCATTATAATAAAAATGAACACATAATATTGCAAGCAATTTCCGAATATTATTGTTAAAAATCTCAATTCACTAGTTTAGAAAATGTGAAACAAATTAAACTTTGCCATTTACAAACTAAGTGTACACTCTTAATGAGTCAATAAAAGGTCGCAAATCCAATAACAAACACTTTCAGATCTGCAAATAAACTAGGCACCAAATTTAACTTTACACTTTCATAAATTGTAAACAGAACTTACACCGCCGAAATAAAGAATGGATTCGCGTAAATGTTTTTTTACAAGCGGTCAAGTATAAAGTTGTATCATCAAAAGCACAGAATTACGAAAAAACCAGATAGTGCCATTGAAATAAAATTTTATGACACAAGTATGTAACAAGCACGTTTGTGAAATACATGTGTGTGTGTGTTGTGTGGCCAGAATAACAGCGTTTTTAGGGGAAAATTTATTTTTAAATGTTTTTTGTCTTAGCAGCTTTAGGTATTGATAGGGGCTCGTGGCTAAATAATAATAAGAGCCGCATGTGTCTCATGGATGGGTGACCGTCCATTACACATCGAGACCCCTTTGTGACTCGGAAACAACGATGATTTAAAAAAGACCGTCACCGGCTCTATCTTCGTGCGTGTCTGCTCAATTTGTAGGGACCAAGTCACCAAGACTCTGACGGGACATGGCCACGGACGACCAGTCTTACGGAAGGTATCGTGTTACCAAGTAACTGTATTGTGGAGATCAGATAGGCAGTCGCTCCATGTAAGGTACTGGTAGTCAGCTGTATCCGGTAAGACTGGAAGCTGACCCCAACATAGTTGGGAAAAGGCTATGCAGATTGATTGAGCTTTAGGTACTGCCTTTTCAGCTTTTTAATTTTTAACAGTGGTTACTAATAGCAGGTATATAGCAACATTTCAGCCTGACTAAGGATTTTTATGTCACTTAGCGTGAGTTAGCCCACGTTGGTTCATGAACGGAATGGATTTTATAAAAGACGGAAGCACCACAAAACAAATCTTCTCATAGCATTACTTGTTTGACGGAAGCCAGTTACATCAACATTTACTATACGTGATAATAATATTAACGTTAAGTTTTTTATTTATAAAACTAGCTTCTGCCCGCAGCTTCGCCTGCGTGGATCTCGGAACTTATCCCACGGGAACGTGCCACCAGGACAAAAAGCCAGTCATAACATCACATAGAATAGAATAGAATAGAATACTCTTTATTACGAGTATGTACACCATATAAATTACAGATATAAATATAGAAACTATCTGCCACATACAACATAATATCTGCCTGTGGAAGTCCCGTCAAATTCAGTCCAGCCTTTTCAGAGATTAGCCGGAGCAAAAAGTCAGACAAAAATATGTTATATGTAGCGTACCTATATACATATATATACTTTCATATGCATTTAGTAAAAAGCTGTTATTTTGTTATTATAAACAGACACATTAATTTTATTTATTTGTATTTATGTAATGATGAGAATGCTTACGGTTGGAATGTTTGCTTAAAACCGAACAGCACATGACCATGAGAGGCGTTGGAAAACAAACTGACAGGCCCTTATTTAATTACAAAGACATAAGTACCTATTACTTAATTTGAGATCGTTAACGTGGACTTACAAACCTTTTCAATGTGAAGTAAAGGAGTTTTCAATAGCGACAAGGTATCTTTGACAGCCGATGGTGGCGATATTAGATTGTCTAGTGGTCATTAAATGTTCGGCATTTATCAAGATGAATCGCTATACAGTTGACCTGCGCGTTAAAATAATTAAAGTGTATTATCAAAACGGCAATTCAATTCGTCAAACGTTTTGTTCGTTTCAAGAAACTTATGCCGACGAGATATGGCCTCCAAGATCATGACGTTTAACGTTCCTTGAATATTGTTTGTGGGTTTATTTGAAATCACTAGTGTATGCGAACAAGCCAAGAACTGTCGAAAACCTAAAGAGAAACATCACATGTGCCATCAATGAATAGAGGTGTCATTATGTCCAAAAATTTATGGAAAATTGGACCTCTCGTATTCACGCTGCCATACGAAGCCGAGGTGGTCATTTATATATGTATATGGTATTCCATACATAAATAATATGTAATACCAAAAAGTAAGCTATCAAAAAAAGAAAATATAATCTAATTGTAAACAATCATATTTTTTTTACTGTACCTTAGAGTATGAGTTTGCTTTGGAATTGTGTTCGGTCAGTTGAATGATGAACGAATTAAACTTGACAACAATAGTTCTGCAGAATAATTCGGTCAACAAGAAATAAAATGAATCTGCGTAAAATCAGAATCGCGAATTTCGCAGCCACACAATAGATCCTCAAGCGTTACTTGCGAAGCTTTCAAACCTCCAAACTCTGAGGTCACGAGAGTGCGTGCAAAATCTGCACATTTCGTACTTTAACGAGCTTTTAATTTGTGTTTAATGATGTAACGAGTTTGTTGCAAAATTGACGCAGAAGATCAAATCCACCGAAATTGCGTAACACACTAACAGTAGCAATCGCTTTCATTTTGACAGTTCAACAACATTCATTGCGGTATTTACGTTGTTGAGCAGACAAATTTTTCGAACATATGAAGCAATGGATTAACAATATCCTTCAAAATAATTCAGATTGTGATTGAAAGTGTTTTACGTAATTAGGGTGTGGGCTCCAATAAACAGTTCACTACGTAATATACACGTAATCAAATGATGGAAACAAAATTGAGGGCTTAAACGCACCTCTACTAGTTGCAACACATAAAAAATGCATAGTCAATGCACATCAGTGGTAACGCTTGCTCTATGAAATCGCCCTTATTACTAAGTCATTATGGCGCTATCAATGTCAAATTGTTACCACTAATGAGTGGTTGGTTGTATGTCCAGTCATCCAGTGCACCCTTGGGACTACCCAGTATCAGATAGCAAATTACTGACTAGTTACTAGTTTTGTTGACTGGCTGGTATTGTTGCCACGGCATGAGCTGATTCTTCTAATAATTGGAATAACTATTAGAAGAATTAACTCTTCCTATACTGATAAGTACTGTAACGAGTGAGGCCACACCGGCGTTGCCGATACGTTGCATCGTCGCACAGCTATGATTTCAACGCACTGAGTGCCACACGGGAAACGCGGTGTCGCAACGCAACGACGTCGCAGCGTCTCGGTGTTTGGCGTGGCAGTCTTTTATATAGTACCTATAAACAACACTGCGCTCCGTTGTGATGTCGCTCCGATGCTCGGCGCTCATGCAGGCATCGGAACGCGGATCCGCCGGCAACGCATCGTGTAGCTTTACTGTTACTGTGACATGCGTCTATAAAAAAGACTTTTATGAACATTTTAACAGGTTCAATGCGTTACGGGTAGTATGCGACCCGTACTAGCTTTCATCCGTCTAGTGGAATTTTCGCAGTCACAAAACGTGCCAGTAGGACGGTGAATATAAACTCTCGACTGAGACTCGTGTCATCTCGCTTCCACATTTTATACCCACGGCTGTCACGAACATTGCTATAGGTTCATTAAGCCGCCTTCCCACCAAGCGTATCGTCAGCTGCTGAAATTGTATGAAAAACAAAGGACAATCAGTCAGTGGTTGCAGTTGCTTTTTCATATTTTTTTAGGTACTGGGCGCTCACAGTCGGCCGACTACGTATATGTATTGGTGTCAACGCGGCCTTATTTTATGTTTTTGTGGCAAGTAAGCCTTCTGAGTTTAATATAAAGTAGTGATATAGCGACCTTGCGCGATATACGAGTACCTACGATGAGCAAAATGAAGGCTAAGTATACTAGTATTGCTGTTGGGTAAATGCAATGCTGGCTGGATTAATTCAATTAAGAAGTGATATATTTTATGTTTTTGATTATTTGTGTTGATTGAAGTTTGCGCAATGAATAGATACGAGTATATGTAGAAACTAGCAACGCCTCGCGCTTTCACCCGCATAAGTTTTCCGTGGGAATATCGGGATAAAAACTATCCTATGTGTTTTCTCGGGACTCAAACTATCTCTATACCACATCTAAATCGGTTCAGTGATTTAAGCGTGAAGAGGTAACAGACAGACAGAGACACTTTCGCATTTATAATATTAGTATAGTATGGATGTATGGATTAATAAGAGCTTTGGTGATTCCTAGAATCTATGTTGATGGGTCATTGTCAATGATTGACGCTGATTCGGCAGAAGATGGATTTATATTAGACGCTTTAAAAATAAACCGCTAAAGGCATTCAGAGTATTCATACATACATACATAAACTCACGCCTTCTTTCCATGGGAATAGGTAGAAACCACAGAAAGCCACCTGCTACGATCCTTACATGCACCTTTTGTTTTAGCGGGATAGTTGCGTAACACACTGATTGTAGGAATGGCTTTCATTTTGACAGTTCAACAACATTCATTGCGTTATTTACGTTGTTGAGCAGACACATTTTTCGAACAAATGAAGTGATGGATTAGCAATATCCTTCAAAATTATTCAGATTGTGATTGAAAGTGTGTTTCGCAATTAGGGTGCAATTCGTTCGTAATTTTAATATTATAAGTTCTGTGAAATACCTAAAATTCCTCCAGACCGTATTTCGGCCACGGTGGCCAATCTCAATGGAGACTATATAGCCTTCGGCGCGAGAGATATTATAGTGCACTAGTGTGTGCGCAGACACAGGTGCACTCCCTCTTCCCTCACTCTCATAGTCCGATGGGACGGCAATCCGACACGACCGGAGAGAGATCAGGCGCAGGACCAATGGCTTAACCGCGGCCTACCTAGTTTTCAACAAAGAAGGTATTTTGACTGAAAGGTAGGTACTTCATTGAAATAATTGAAAACCTAAATTGGAAATAAAATAATTGGAGTAGAATTGATTACCTACACTGATTAAAATGTTTTTAACCGACTTCAAAAAAGGAGGTTCTGTATTCGACCCGTATGTATGTATGTATGTATGTATGTATGTATGTTTGTTTGTCCGCGATTTTCTCAAAAACTAATGAACCGATTTTGATAATTCTTTCACTAATGTGATCTACATACTTTCAGGAAGGTTTTAGTATATAATACATTATATAATTATTCTTATGTACGATGTTATATGCATAAATGTACTGCATCTCCGGCATTTCTATGCGAATTTTGATGATTCTTCTAGTCGGTGTCTTCAATTCCTCAATGCACTAGTGTTATTTGAATTTGTGTGGAGTAGGTACAACTAAAAAGTGAAAAATAAAAACTTTTTTACAAAAAAAACAACCGACTTCAAAAAAAACTACAAAGTGATAAATAACTTTAATTTCGGAAGTCGGTGTCAAAAAACGAAAATGCGGAACCAACGACACCGACTTCCGAAATTAAAGTTATTTATCACTTTGTAGTTTTTTTTGAAGTCGGTTGTTTTTAAGGTATTTATTAAACAACATTTTTGTTAGAATTAATCAATTAGAATAAATTCAACACCTAGACTTGACTGGGGTGTCCGAGGTTTTTGAGTTTTTTCAATAAAACCTGGTTTACGTATATAGACATCACAATAAAAAAAGCAATAAAGCAATTCAAACTCACTTCATCCTGAAATGTCCGATGCAAGCTCTCCTTCGTATACCGCTGGTCTCCCTGTTTCAAGATGGCGGAGCATTGCTTCAGCAGCGCCAACCTCGTCCTCTCCTTGGCACACTCCACCTCCATAATCGACGGCCGATGTCCCGTGCGAGGGACACCCAGGCAATTCCCATCATATTGTTCGTCGATTGCCGCCAATTGGACGGCGAATTGCCCGTTAAATTGCCCGTTTTTCGCCAGATGCGACGTTCCATTTTCGTCTTTTTTGTCCAAGTCGATTGTTTCGAAATTGGTGGTAATTTCTGGCGCTTTGCCGTTGGTTGCCATGTCTGTTTTTTATCGAGTCTGTGGCATTTACATTTTTACGTTATTTCATTTTTTTTCACTTTAAATTCAATTTATTTTATTGACAGACATAGTGGCGACTGTTGTTTTAAAAGGAAAATAAGTTACTGTGAAATGACTACACCAAATTGTTCAGGTACTTCCGCATGAATAAGGAATGAAATCCTTTTTGGTACAAATCTCCATAAATTGAAACTGAGGAAAATATGAATAATTAATTAATACTTAGTTACATATTAATTAAATTTAAAAGGTATATTCTGTAAAGGGTGAGTAGTGAAATTACTGAAAAAACAATTAGGGGTGGCTCTCCCCTGTCTTTCATTGGTGGCCCAGTGGTAACGGCCGCGACTTACGACTTGTAGGTCGTAGGTTCGAACCCAGACATGCAGGCGCTTTACTTTGTGTGAATTATTTCGTCACCACTACTCTCAAAACGGTGAAGGAAAACGTCGTCAAGAACCGGCATATCCTAGAACAAAAATTCGAATACATGTGACATCTATAACCCGCACTGGGCCCGCGTGGTGGATTACAGCCCACTCCCTCTCATTGAGAGTCTGTGTCCCAGCTGTGGAAACATTATAGGCTCGCACAACTGTCAAACTACAGAACAGAGACAGGAACATGTCTAAGCTAAATCACGCGCCAAGTAACATTTATAGATGTCAGTCTGAGGATGAAGGATCACACATCCACAGACTGACCGCGTCAAGCTCAACTGGCTAGCCTGAGGGCGTACCGCTAACTAGTAACGCATTGCTCATCAATAATTGACACAGTACGTTCTATTACATGATCACCTGTCCATGTAGGTATGTATGTTACATTATAATTCGCAAGTGAATCCATTCATCTTGAGCTGCGAAATTAAGTTCACCTGCCCACTTGATGGTCTGATTCATTCGTACAATCGTATCGTATACATCGGTGATTGATTCGACGCCGTGTGAGTGGGCACTAATTGAATTTATTTTTATTGGTTCTGTTTTTGTGGGTTCCGTAGATGAATTATTAAAGTTGGGAAGAGTTCTTCTGTGGCATCCTCATCCTCAGCGGTAGGTGGTTCTTGCTGAAGGGACTCTACGTCGTCGTCCTAGTCAACGATTTTGAGGCATTTCCCTTCAGTGGAGGCACGCCACAGAACAGTTCAGCATTGATTTCTGCCGTCCACAATTGCACTACCACAATCCTAGGTGCAGCGGCAAAATATCGTTTTCAGTTGGACCTCCGGTACTGGTGAGTCTTCTGTTGGCACCAGGGTGTCTCCTACATGGTTCTACCCCCACTCTTGAAGAGGCAGCTCGTTCGCGAGCCTCTGCTGCACTTCGTGGTAGGTAGGTGCGCCGGGAATGCTGTCACTTTTGCGTGTAGCTCGAAGACGGTTGGGAATTCGGAAAAAGTGTATGAATAAAAGCTGTAGAAAATTTTATGAGCTTTCATTTGGTATGAGTATTTTTTTCATAATGACACGCACCGTTTTTATGAAAAAAACAAACATGGGAAAATTGTGCCCCCCCTCCCCTCCCCAGCTCACCCCCAAGACGTCCTGACGTCTTGGGGGTGAGCTGGGAAACTTGTTCACGATGCTTAGGGAGTGGAACACACTAAAAGTCCTGACTTTTAGTGTGTTCCACTCCCTAAGCATCGTGAACAAGTTTCTGAAGGAATCGCTTAGGTCCCTGCTCACGCACTCTACAACCACTATTGGGCCATTCGTTGACTGAACTAACGGATTTCGCTAATCTTTGCTTAGCTATAGAGACTATTAGAGATGAAACTATTTGATATTATACCTATTTCATTGAATTTTCGTATGCAGACTGGGCACGTCATTAGATACCTATAAGTACGCAGTTGAATTTATTTTCGTCTCCCCTGTAACGTGTACATATTATTAATATTATTTTAAGTATTTATGTACATTTTACAGTTTTTAATAAAGTTAGTTAAATAAATAATATTTATGACAACACAGCGGAACCCCGATCGTACGAGCAGTCGTTAAAGTGTAATAAATTCAAATTAATCAACTTCGCGAATTTAGTGAAAGTGAAGCCACTCCCTACACTTTGTGTTATTTCTGTGTCATGTGTAATATGTACAGACGCCAGCACATCAGGCTACTACAATCTGTCAAATTTCTTTAATAGATTTTCAACTTTATCGCTAAAGCATAAGGTTCAAAGTTGATTGGTAAAATTTGACAGTTTCGGGCAGCTTGATGTGCTGGCGTCTGTACAAGTTGTTCTTGTACAGCTCCGTTTGTAATTAAACAATAACATAATACCACGGCTTGTTTTCTCGAAAGGTTAGGCAGAGGTGTATCTATAGTAGCTACACCAACATTTCGCCAGTTATGTTTAAGTCCTATGTAATAGGGGGCGAGCCATTGTCATTAACCGGGCACAAATCAAAAAATCTAGATAGAAAAACCAATATAACTTTGTCCGACCTGGGAGTCGAACCCAAAACCTCGTGCTCTGCAATAGCTCTTACGATCACTCAACTAACTGTTTCGACACATTTACTCTAGATATTTATATTACCCTTAATAATCCAATAAAACTTTTTCCGACTTGGGACTTGGGAGTCGAACCGAAGACCTCGTGCTCTGCAATAGCTCTTGCGACCACTCAACTAACTGTTTCGACACACTTACTCTATTATTAATACACTTACTAATTATATTATTTAATAAGCAAACCTGGTTCAAAACTCCAAACATCAGAGCAGCAATTCTCGTAATTTTAAAACGTTCACAGTCTGATCTGTCTCAATATGTCAAAAATACCTCTAATTTATTTACAAGTGTTTGACATTTGTTTGTCGCCGAGATGAGACTGCGACTAGATTTTTAACGTTTTATTAAATTACGAAAGTTGACCTTCAGCTGTCAATTGCCATACTTATTTAAATGGCAGATTAGGTAAAGTTCATCTCTATTCACATCATCTTTTGCACAAAAAGAAAGTAAAATATTAAAGGTAAATCATACAAAGAAACAAACACATAAAAGGAGGAAGTCTAAAAAATGTACTGTTTAAAAACTCGATTTCTGTTCACTTACTTACTTAGTGCATTAAGAACCAAAATAACATACAATGACTTTACCAGCAGTTATTCAAGAGGTCCGACATTAGACCAGCTTGACAGTATCATATTATTTTGTTATAATCGGAACGCATACATTTTCGAATATTCAAAGTAAAATTTCAGCACAGCGATTTGAAATGAACCGCCGTAGTACTCGTACTTAGTTATTGCTCTATATTAAAATGCCTATCTAATGACATAGGTTCGGTTGTGTGGTCGTGGGGACCATTTTGTCCGGTCCTCCTTTCGATTTTTATCACTCACTACTCACTAGAGTCACTAGCTAAATGCCCGCGTTACAATGCTTTTTCATTATTATTTTTTTCAGAAACCTCCGGCGCGCACACAACATCTTGCCAAAGTTTCATCACAATCGGTCGAGCCATTTTCGAGTTTTGGCGAAACTAACGAACGCCAATTGATTTTTATATATAATACAAGATTATTTTATCGATACAACCATCCCATCACTATTCACGACATTCTCATCTCACTTCATTGCGCGCTTGACGTAAGCTTGGGCGCGTAATTTGTCAGCCAGCTATCACTGTGACACTGACAGTTGAAGAGACATAATTAATTAACTATTTGCTTAATCCTCTCGCTTGCTTACACTAACGAGATGAGCAGTGAAAGCGGGTAGAACACGGGCTTTGTTTCCTTTGCTCAATTTTACAGCTTATAGTCTCTGGTTTAGCCCGTGGATACCAATAAACCGGTCTCAATTTAGGTAAACACGTTTATGTTGTATCAATAAGGATGATTTTCGTAGTGTAAGTGTTACCAATGATGAGCAAACGAATGTGAATTTGATAACTTTAAACAAAAAAAAAAAAATTTATGGTACGGTCTACCTATTGAATTGGCGCCTTTTTGTGGGATGCGAAATGAAAGTTGAATTGCTATTACTTATTGATCGAAGGTTGAATGCTAAAACGCCATTTTATTTTCTCAAGTTAAATTTGTGTTTGTTTGGTAAAATCGGCGTCTCCACAGAGGTCAAAATGACTCTTTAGAGAATAAGAGGGCCTTCTATAAAAAGTGTGTTTAGTTTAGGTGCTATGCTGATTTGAGATATAAAATTATTGTTCAATCGTGAGGAAACCGGCATGTCCTAGAACCAAAAATTCGAAGACATGATGTGACAAGACATCTACCAACACGCACTGTACTCGCGTGGTGGACTAGGTACAGCCCACTCCCTCTCACAGACACGAGACCTGGCTCCCAGCAGTGGAAACGTTATCTTAGACGGATTATGCTTCTTATGGTTATTGATCACTGTTACTATGCAGACAGAAAACTGCCCATCGTCTCCAGATCATCATTTAGTGCCAATTTCACCAATGAAACTGAACGCGATCAGCACATCTAAACTGCGTTCAAGAGCTGTCAGTGTCAATATTCCCTAATAATCAAAATCAAAAGTGAAAGAAGTTCTTCCCAAGGTCTTGGGTCTATTTAAATGATTTGGAACGCACATTTAGCAGCGAAAAGGTATAACATGTAATTTGTAAAACACACTACTAGGTAGGGCATACAAAAACAAAAAGCCCACACTCTCCGACCTCCCTCCTCGGAGGTCGGGTGCCTTTTGAAGGTTTCCCCCCGAAAACAAAAAAAAGGTATAAGGGAACAAACACGTAAATATTAGAAAACAATTAAAACTTTTATGAGTGGGTCGCGAGCTCGCGGTCCTTCGTCTTTCGTACGCTCCCCGTTGCCACGCATAAGGACACGTTCGCAAACATTCTTTTAAGGCCGCGTTACAAAAGTCATTTATTCAGACTAGGCTAAGAATCAACACTTTTTGAACATCAAAATTACATGAGACAGTCCCCGAAAACGCCCGCCCTTCACCATGGTGACATTGACAGCTCATGAACGCAGTTTAGACTGAGGTTTAGATGTGCTGATCGCGTTCAATTTCATTGGTGAACTCTGCCCTTTAGAGCGTTAAACGAGATGATAACAACGAAGGAATCGACTAGACAGAAAATTATTTTATTGTATATATTAAAATCTACTGAATGAATAATACTTATTGTAAGATTTTTAATTACAATCATTTTACATAATATTAATAGACAAAAGCAGTCTTAGCGATGTTTGTTGTGATTCAGGAAATCTTGTTATGTTAATCTATAGCTATACTAATAATAAAGCAGAAGAGTTTGTTTGTTTGAACGCGCTAATCTCTGGAACTACCAGTCGAATGTCAAAAAATATTTTTGCATTTGATAGCCCAATTCTTGAGGAAGGCTATTAAACATCACGCTAGGACCCTTAGGCGCCGAGCAAAAAACAAAAAAATCGAAAAGAACGCTGAGAGAAAACGAATTAATAGCAAAGTATTAGGTTTTTCTATGGTAATAGCGCAGGCACGCGATGCGATGCGACGGGGTTGGTCGGGGGAGCTAGCAATATTTATAAGTTGTTAGGGGCCAGATGGATGACACCGTGTTGCTATATTACCTATATGACACGCTCAGGTTATTTGTGAATTATTATAATGTCTCTATTTTATCTAATAATACTCAACTCAATTCAAAGCATTTATTTCAATTAAATTTCAAAACGGCTGGTTGACACTTCCCGTGACCCAAGGGCTGGCTTTTACCTTGGCCAAAGGCTAAGCATTGCCATACAACGTGGCAATGCCGCCAGTCTCTTGGGAACATTACCAGTCGACAGCGATGCGGATGAATTTTTCGACGCTATATTTTAGTTTCTGTATAGTTTTAGTTAAGTTAGGATTTAATTTTGTTATTTTTAGTATTAGATATACATAGATATTATATTTGTATAGCCTATATTATGAAAATAATTATTTTAATTAAACCATGTACCTACAGGCACTTTTGAATTGTCAAAATTAAATAGTCGCTCAGTTAGTCATAAAGTTGAAGCTAGTTGCCCATTCCCAAACGTAGATCTCTATGGAGAAGAACGGGCAAGAAACTCCGTGGACATTTTTTATTGCCTACCTTCATTTGTACAAAAACACTTATCTAAACAAGCAGCGTTACAATTAAAGGAAATAGTGTTTTCGATGAACTTTTCGAAGATTACGCGTGGCGTGGGCTCGTGGCTAATCTATAACAGCCACACCGGGCGATCTAAAAGGTTAAGCAACGCTTGTCGAGGTCGGTCCGTGGATGGGTTAACATCCAACACATACCACCCCCGTGCTTCGGAAAGCACGTTAAGCCTTTGGGTCGTTGGCCAAGGGGCATCGTGTTACCCAGTAACTGTGGAGGTTAAATAGGCAATCGCTCTACGTGTGTAAAATACGGGTATTGAACTGCTTCCATTTAGACTGGAAACCGACCCCAACATAGTTAGGAAGAGGCTATGCAGATTGATTGAGGCTTATAGTGATAAAAACTGATTATAAATGTAAACTATAGACGTAAGTAGCGCTAATAGCTAATACAACGGTTCAATACACGTCAAACTAGTTTGAGTGGTAGATATTATCGTCGTGTTATTGTTGTTTTGGAAAACCATGTACATATACATGTATTCTGTTCGGATCGCAATCGCAGTCATTTCTCTTGCGAAATGAGATCGCTTTTAGCGATAAGATCGCCCATGGTGTCACCCCTTGTAAAATTTCTACACTCATATCAGTAATATTTTTGGTGTACAGACGCCAGCATATCAAGCTAGGTACTACAATCTGTCAATTTTTTTAAATAGATTTTCAACATTATAGCTAAAGCATAAGGTTCAAGTTTAGTTGGGAAAATTTGACAGTTTTGGATAGCTTGATGTGCTGGCGTTTGTACATAATAAAGAATATTCTATTCTATTTATTATTGTTTAAGGCGTGTTTATCCTATCACTGGCGATAAAAACGTTACTAGATATATCCTATCATTTTAATATAATATCACAAGTTGTTCGTTTACATAATTGCCGAGTTCCTCCATACATAATAATAAATTAACAGATTACTTTAAATTATAAAATGGTTTTTCCAACAGGAATAATTGAAAGAGAGAAAAGAAAAGTTAGTTTATTTGTCACAGAAACACGTGCATACAAAAAGATAACTAATTCTAATATAATAATGAAAAAAATATATACCTATAATCACGAGTCGACGTCTGCACGTCATGACTGTGACAAGAAGGCATCCACTCAGCATGATGCTGTGCTATAGGGGGCCCACAGCACAGCGCTGATTTTCAGTGGTTACCCGAAAAGGACGTACGGAAACCAAGTAAGATCAAATGATTCGTACTTACTATAGGTAACGAAATAAAATAAACAGTACTTATAATATAGGATAGTAACTGCATGAACAACCAAATGATATTAATAAGTATTGATTAATTGCTCTATGTCAATAGGCTCGCCCCCTATTACATGGGACTTAAACATAACTGACGAAATGTGGTTGTACTACAGAACAGACACAGTCTTCGGGGTTACGGGCGTGACGTCATGGTTTAATTATAAAAACATTCTAATTCTTACATATAGGGCAAGTAAGAAAGAACGTCATAATCAGCCTGTAATGTTCCCACTGCACTGCTGGGACATGGGCCCTCTCTCAATAAGAGGGAGTGGGCCATAAGTCCATAACCCACCACGCGGGCCCATTGCGGGTTGGTGGATGTCACATGTTGGTAGAAAGAACGTGACAGCATACAATATCCATTAGACATGAGCACGAAGTGGCTAGACATATCATTTGTCAACATCTGCCTGGGGATACATGCAATAAGTTACAAAAAATAATTACTTAATAGGTCTTTCAATATATTTTTCTATTGTAAAGAATCAAATTAAACGAATACTCGTATAATAGACGTAGTTTAAAATGATCGATAGTTTTTAAAACATGGAACGGAACATCCCTATGCTATCTTGAATTTACAAAAGGAGCGGAATATATGTAAATGTTATTAAAGTAGTTTAGTGTACCTAAACTAAAAATACTTTAATGTAATTTTTTTTTTTTTTGTTTTTAGTGTAAATAAAATACTTTATTGATATTTACGTAATTAGTATTTTTAGTCTACACTAAAAATACGTGTCATTTACGTAAAATCCGCTCCTTTGGTAAATTCAAGACTGCACTGGGACGTCATGTTTAAATTCCGCTCCGATTTTTTACCCTTTGGAACTAAGTTTTTCATCGGTAAAAATCAGTTCAGGTACTATTAAGAGCAACAATTTTGAAATTATACCGCAAAAACAGTCGTAACGCAAAAGCTCACAGCGATAATAAAAGTTTTCAGAGAGTTTTAATGAGCTTTTACCTTTTTTCACCGTATATGTTTACTTGCATGAATGCCTCTACGAGTATAATCTTTTCAATAAACCAGAAAAGCAATCCAAAATGTAACGATTATTATAGTTAGCAAACTATACAGTTTTGGATTTTAGAAACTAGACTCGATTTGCTTTAAAAATAATTGTAGTAACATCTCAATAACGTATTTTCCTTATAAAAACATCCAAAAACAGTCGACACACTTTCAATTTCACCAAAATATTAACATCGAAAAAATAATTGAATTACCATAAACAAAACACTATCGACAATAAAGAATCACTTGATTATTCAAATATTCCCATCACTACGAAAGAGATCCAATTTCGAAATTCGAATATTTCACGCGAATTTTTTTGTTCACTATCACTTTTTAACACTTGCGTGATCTAAGTGTTGATAGATCGTGCGCGCGCGCTGCTGGCGTGGTTTGTCACACTACTGAGGGGTTAGACCGCACATCTAAATGAGGCTCCAGCTTGAAAGCTCACTGGGCCTTTAAGAAACAGTTTTTAAAATTGAAAGTAAGATTTTTGGTATCAAAAATTTGACTCATTCATGAGTCATCTTATCCCGTTCCGTGTCCTGTGGTTGTGGTTTATGGCGAATGCTTAGCATTGTCTACAGTGAAAGTGTTAATTCCATACTGCAACAGATTTCGTGGGAAGGTTTGCTGAAAATATAAGAGGGTTAATATAGTGCCAATATCATTTTATTGGGAGTTTAAGGCATGATTGGTTTATTGAGGGCCGATTTTTAAATCGACAAATAACACTTTAAGAAGCGTAAAACGACGGCTTGACTTCACGTGTTGGTATTTGTTTTATAAAAAAGCTGCCAAACCAAAACTATGTTTTTTTTTTACTTTTTTTATCTTAATAGAAAACCAAATAAAGCGACCCACTCGATACGACATCTTCTGATTATGGGTGCAAATTCAAGCTCAAAGCTTACATCCTCTAACATCCAGATCACACGCATATTTTACTCCTTTCGGGAATCAAACCCACTATCCGTAGCGCACAAGCCAGTCTTTCATTTCTTACTTAGCTATCGTCTGCCTGCCGTTTGAACAGATAGCAAGTGGCGACAAAGATGAATAAATTCTTTTGAATACTTCACTCATTGAGTCAGACCGAGGCTCCACATATGTACTTACACTTTCACTTTAGATCTGTTTGTACAAGCTCCTGCCCGTAGCTGCCGATGTGTGCTCATACATACGATTTTGATTTCATTAGTTACATGGAAAGATGTAAAAGAAAATTACATAATATAATTAATTCAAACCTAACCCTTCGGGGAATACAAACGTGATGTTAGGTGTAAAGTTTATTCAAACTTATGTTTCAAATTAATATTATTTCAAGTTAAACAAATATCAACTTTATTTTAATGAATATTAAGTTGATTTCAGAATGACTAGCAATATTGAAAAAGTTATAAAAATGTTTGAAGTTGTAGCGTAAACTGAACTTTATTATGTAGTATTTAAAGTTATTTTTCCATAGACTATATTTTTTTACATTTTTGGCAAATAAATCACGAATGCAGATTAGGTACATACATAAACTCACGCTCTTCTGCACATGGAGGTCGGCAGAAGCTACATAACGCCACCTGCTACTACCCTCCATACTTCTTTTGCTTCATTTAAAAGAAAATTATATTATAGGAAGTGATGAAAGACACTCATTTGTTGAGGACGGGTATCTACACTAATATTAACCAAGAGTTAATTAATTGTTTGTTAGTAAGAGGTAATCTCTGGAAGTACAAATCCTGTTACAAAAAATCATTCTCTGATAGAAAGCAACATTATTACCGACTACCATAGGATACGTTTTAAAAATCACACAGCCCAAGTCGCGGGCAGAAACTAGTGAAATATGGAACAATTTTGAACTTTGCATTGCATTACGGAAAAATGCGCTCACAGAGTCGTGATCGTGACAGACCGCGAACCTCGTGATCGATGCCTCTATGGTTCCTGCATGAGAAACGGCCTCTACTCTTTAAGGTGTGGCCATCATTGAGGCGAATCCGTGCAGCACCCTAATTGCGTAACACACTATCAATCTCTATCTGAGTAATTTTGAAGAATATTGCTAATCCATTCATACTAATTTATTATACTTAAATGCGAAAGTGTGTCTGTCTGTCTGGTACCTCTTCACGCTTAAACCACTGAACCGATTTAGATGAAATTTGCTATAGAGATAGTCTGAGTCCCGAGAAAGGACATAGGATAGTTTTTATCCTGATATTCCCACGGGAAACTTATGAGGGTGAAACGGCGGGGCGCTGCTAGTTGCTTCATATGTTCGGAAATATGTCTGCTCAACAACGTTCATAACGTAATGAATGTTGTTGAACTGTCAAAGTGAAACCCATTGCTACTGATAGTGTGTTACGCAATGACCCCGCAGGACGTGGGACTCGGCTGCGTGGTCTGTATGCTATGTCACGCGACTACCCGCGCCAGTTTGAACACAAGCTCCATACAAGTTAGCTGACACAACCTCGCGAGCGAGCTCGTCCCGCACTCGCATCGCATAAAGCAAGAGCAAAGGTGGCCCAGTGGCAATGGCCCCGACTTACGAGTTGTGGGTTCGAACCCTGGCAGGCGATTAGTGTAAATAATTTTACCACCACAGCTCTCAATACGGTGAAGGAAAACATCGTGAGGAAACCAGCATGTCCCAGAACCAAAAATTCGAACACATATGACATCTTCCAACGTGCACTGGGTCCGCGTGGTAGATTACCAGTCCCACTCGAAGAGCGGATACCTGTGTCCCAGCAGTGGGAACATATGCTATGCTTCAAAAACTGGCCTCAGAAACAAGTTGATTCAATTGCAGAATAATCTATTATTAGTCCTAAGATCACTACAATTGTACTTACCTATAATAGGCAATTACTTGGCCACTATTCAAAAGTCAAAAAAAAAAGACTGCCTATCTCATTTCAAGCCGACAGGTCTGTTGCAAACTAAACTCTTAATTAATTTCTACCAATTATAGCTGTTATAAAGGGGTTATTATGAACAAAGCCGCAAGCGACTAAGTATTGTGTGAGTAAAACAAGCCTAGGGCTACATGAACGAGCTTAGACGAACATTAATTGTATTTGTAGGACATAAAGCTAGGTGTAGAGGAGCGGAGCTTTTGTAATGATTCGAGTTAGTAGCACATAGCAATATAAAGTAAGTAAGTAGTTGAGTGAGTTATGAATGGTATTAGTAAAACAAAAAGGTAATTGCGTAACACACTATCAGTAGCAATGGGTTTCATTTTGACAGTTCAAAAACATTGTTCATCAACTTATTTTTCATCTTCAACAACTCACTATCGCAGTCCACTGCTGGACATAGGCCTCTCCCGCTGCGCCACAACACCCTGTCCTCCGCCTTCCGCATCCAGTCTGTCGAAGCCGCCGTTTTAAGGTCGTCTGTCCATCGTCGCTGGGGGGCGTCCCACACAACGCTTACGCGGTCTCTAATCCAGGTCCGCTGTCTGTTTGCTCCCATTAACATAAAAAGCGGCCAAGTGCAAGTTGGACTCGCACGCGAAGGGTTCCATACAACAAGGCAAAAAACCCGTTTCTTGTATGGAGATCCCTTTAATTTTTAACTTTTTTTTTTTTTTTTTGTTATAGCGGCAACACAATCTGTGAACATTTCGACTGTCTACCTATTACGGTTCATGGGATACAGCCCGCTGACAGACAAATGGACGGACGGACAGGCGGACAGCGGGGGTCCCGTTGGCACCCTTTGGGTATGGAATCCTATAAAGTCCACGAAGGGTTACATGCTACATATAGCAGTGGCTGTAAGTACTGCAATTGTTTTGCTTCTGCGTATTTCGTAAGAAAGTAATCAAAGGAGAATGTAATTAAAAGTTATTTTATGAGCGGCTCGCCCCAGATCACGAAACAAATTGATTTTTGACCATATTTGTATTATTATTTACTGTGGATTTCGATATAAACATAAATTATTCTTTCATTGCTATGTGATGTAATTATTTTATTTTAAGTTAATTTCGGAGCGTCTCTGACTTTCAAGTTTTATTTTGTATATTTGTTGTTATAGCCACAGAGTCGTTGTGAAAATAAAAAATATTAAATATAAACATCCGAATTGAGAACCTCCTCCTTTTTTGAAGTCGGTTAATAAACCACTTTTTGTGATTTCAGTACAATTTAAAAGGTATCTTTTTTCCTTATTTTCAAATTAATATTCACAAAACTACATAGTTTCAGTGCATGAGCAACAATCATCTGCTAACATTTTGAGCAAACACAAATTGAAGACAGATTAAATTAATTCCTTGGCACTAACGTTGGTGCCGCGATTGACAAATTACTCGTAAAGCTGACATCACTGAGCTTTGACAACATCACTAGCTTTAGAGTTGGGACATGCATCTATCGATAAATACCGGGGGCTGTATGTCACCAGTGTGGGGTGAAAGATTTCTGAATTGCATCTTGCTAAGATGATGACGTGATAAAGAAGTACCAAAAGTATTTTTTTATTATTAGCCATTATTTATACAATGCTGGCCAAAAGCCTCTTACTCTCACTCCACCTCTCTCTGTCCGGAGCTGGCAAGGCCCAATCTTTATCAAAGGAGTCCAGCTCATCCCGCCATCTTCGTTTGGACTTGCCATGATGTCATTTGCTATTAAGCGGTTCTGGTTCGTAAGTTTAGCCCATTGATCGTTTGACATGCAACAGGCAGATGTGTCCAGTCCAGCCCAATTCCATTGAAGCATGACCAAAATATTATACAAAAGGAAAAGTTAAAGTATTAGTTTTAATAAAAGTATTTATCGTATTATTTAAAAGTATTTATCGTCCTCTTTTGGGACTTGATTTTATAAGGCAAAACACAAGTGATTTTTGCCCTATAATTTATTATAAGGCAAAAACCAAGTCGCAAAAGAGGTAATAATTTATATGTATGTTATTGGCAGTTGTTTTTAATTGTACCCAAATAAAATATTGTTTGATTATATTTTTATTAAAAACCTGCTGCTATTCTCAAACAAAATATCAAACCGTCAACAAAAATAAATATAAAATCAAAATCATCGATACACAAATCATGATACCCATCACTAATTTCACACGCAGTCTCAACAGCGGCGGCGCCTTTGATCCTAATACGGTAGTGATGTGACACTATCGGTAATCTTAATCCACGCCTCGAAGATGTAATTTAAATAACATCTTCTCGGTTACGATGACAACTTGCAATTGCGTACAGTTTAATTTAAATACTGCTTGCTATCCGTGAGGGTATTTAATGCAGGTAATTTAAATAACTTTGGTGCTACTAATTCGAGTAGAAGTTTCGCCATTTATCATCAGTCTAGAATGAAATGCTTGTAAAAATAAAAGGATCGTGCATATTATAACCCAAGGGAATTTGTCTTCTTCCGTCGCGTTGATGCGAAAATATTTTTTCTATTTTTTTTTACTTTTAAACGTCCCATAACTTAAAGCACCAATTATAAATAAACACTTAAGGATGGTCGCAAATCTGACGGAAGGTGCGTCACGTGTCCTCGGTCGCGTAACTCCAGATCGGATACGTACGAGATAATACAATATTCCACTCAACCGATAATGCGTTTGTGCGTCAAGCGTACAAACTAAAAGTTAACGAAGTTACGCCAGACGGATCTTCCTTCAGATGTGCGACCACCCTTAGTCGTCATTATGTTTTGTTGTTTTTGGCTACGACCAGAGAAATTTGATCAATTGATACTGCAAGAGGATCAACGAGCTCAAGTGACGAATATTAAGTGTAAAGTAGTTTATTATAGAACAAGTTACAAACCCACTTATTTTCCAACTCGTTACTAGCTGGTTGTGTTTGATCTCGTGACAGTAGATAGTTTGCTCTATTTAACGTTCATATAAGGAACATAATTGAGCTTATCTGATTGTATTGATTTGTGCCTGCTGTCGAGTGCAACCATTGTATGGAAATCGATATTATAGGGATAACAATCGTAGCGGTTCTTAATGATTTTCAAGAGTTTACGATGTCAGTAAAACTTCAACGATTATCTTTGTATATTCAATATAATCTGTCATCTGTTTTCAGCCAAAATAAGATGAAAAAAATAAAACACCAAACACTGTAGTTACCTTATGGTAACTAAGGTTTCGAGCCATTTCGATCATAATTTGGGTGGAAACGCTCGGATCATGGAGTCTTTTTAGGACGTTTCTGGCCGACTGGGCGACACTTCACGAGACCAGAGGGTTGGCTCGTTTTTTGGCCAAAGAATTAGCATTGTCATTCAACGTGGCAATGCAACAACAAGAAAAAAAAATGCAATAACAAGTAGTATAATCTGCCTATAACTGCTGGGACACAGGCCTCCTCTCGGTGTGATTTTTAGTTCTAGGACATGCCGGTTTCCTCACGATTTTTTCCTTCACCGTTTTGGAGCAGTGGTGATGAAATTAATTTACACAAAGTAAATCGCCTGTCTGGGTTCGAACCTATGACCTACAACTCGTAAGTCGCGGCTGTCACTACTGCTGGGCCACCACTGCTCACTTGGTCAACTGGACCCGCGAGTCCAGTTCGAGTGGGTCCAGTTGACCAAAGACTCTACAAGTGATACAACTCTTTTATTATGATCTAAAACTGTTGTAGGTGTATTTATTATGATCTAAAACTGTTGTAGGTGTATTTATTATGATCTAAAACTGTTGTAGGTGTATTTATTATGATCTAAAACTGTTGTAGGTGTATTTATTATGATCTAAAACTGTTGTAGGTGTATTTATTATGATCTAAAACTGTTGTAGGTGTATTTATTATGATCTAAAACTGTTGTAGGTGTATTTATTATGATCTAAAACTGTTGTAGGTGTATTTATTATGATCTAAAACTGTTGTAGGTGTATTTATTATGATCTAAAACTGTTGTAGGTGTATTTAGTTTTTGAATATCACTTTGTGGTGTACCCGACCCTACCTGACCTTATAGACTAAAACATTTTCTATATCAAGTCAGAGTCGGATCATTGTAGAGTTTTTCTCTAGACACAAAAACCTGGGTTTATCTAGACCATCCTAATAGTCATCCTAACATTCCTTTTGAGACCAGACTATGTTAAAGCACAGCGGGAAACTTCTGAGTCGTGGTGTTGACGTAACCGAGGTATTTTTATAGATAACTATTAGGTGTGGAACAAAAAGTTTTCGTTAAGGCGATTCCTTCAATGTAGCACGAAATTCAAAATCACTTCTTTTTATCAATGAATTATCTTCATTTTTTGTTTTCGTGAACTTTTCCCGTGTTTTAATAGTTATTCTGCTGTTTGGGGAGATCCAACGAATCAAAGATCATAAAAATCGGTCCAGCCGTTCTTGAGCTATAAATGGTGAAACTAATCCGACTTTGTTTTATATATTATATAGATTATTTAAACATTTCGCACACATTACCTTGTACAGTCTGTACATATACCATGTACAGTCAAAAAAGAGATAAGTATGCAGGATCGTCGGATATAGTTGAAGTTTAGTAGGAAACCGATGGATGATCTCGAATAAAATAAAATTAATAGAAAACTAACAGCTCATTTATCAAATTAAATATCAGCCGACAACATCCATCAGTTTCTTACTTAACTGCAACTATATCCGACGATCCTGCATACATATCTCTTTTGTTGACTGTACAAAGGCGGACTTAATGCCACAGTATAAATACGCTTTATACTGTGTTAATGCCTTAGACATTCTCTACCAGTCAACCAAGGGTGGTGAAGAGATGAGATGTCAGGTGCCTTACATTTCCAACATATACTTTTGGGACAGACAGTAGGCGAGACATGAGGTCAACGAGGCGGTAACAACCACGTGGAAAACAAAAATGCTATGAAAATCTTATAGCAACAGTTATCAACCCTGCAGGAAAATTTGTACTTTCTCTATCCGTTCATTGAGTGAAAACGGGTCGAAGTTAACTAACATAAGGAACTTTGGGATCAAATAAACCAGTTAAAATAAATAAATGGCCATGTTATTAAATAATATAATTATTCTGGTTTTCCCAGCGAGTATTGTCGTTCCTTAATAAGACGGGGTTTCTAAAAGGTTTGTTGTTTTGTCCTTGACATTTCCTTCACAATCAAAGAAAAACAAACAAACGTGCAAAAAGATTATTTTTTTATATATTTGTTTTAGTTTACATAACCTTTGTAGTGTAGGTATTGATTAGATATTAAAACCACAAGATGAATGAAGTTCTATTGTGAATGCATCGTAACTTCAAGCTTTTTTCCCACAGGGGTATGCAGAAACTACAAAACGCCTGCTACAAGTCATTTTCGACACATTTGAGTTATCATTATCCCGATAAAGTTAAAGTTTTAATAGTTTTTTTTTTCCTTGTTCCTCTCAACCAAAGCACCTGCCATCTAATCTCTTCACCACCCTTGGTTGACTGGTAGAGAATGCCTAAGGCATTAAGTCCGCCTTTGTACCTTTTTGTGCGAAAAGTTTAAATAAATAAATAAATAAAGGAATAAATATATACCTAACTTATGACGTATGATTTATGAAGTACCGGTGTATATTTCTGCTGCCGGCAGAGTTGCGCTGTATCCAGCAAAAAGGGAATGTTCCCAAGACAGAAGACACAGTTGTTACAGGCGTACTGGTGGCCTACCATGATCTAATTAAAAACGATTCAAAAGCAAGACATTTCAGTTTAGGTTCCTAAACTGCATCGCTCAAAGTCGTACCATGACGTCCATTACGCTCAGCGGCATTTACTTTTAACTCAAAACTTGCGACTCAGTTTGGAACAATCGCTGTCAGATGGCATGGTCTAAATTGAATCGTTAAACTGACGTCATGGTACGAATTAGAAGAACAGTTCAGTTTAGATCCTAAAATGGATCGCGTTAAGAGCTTGTGGTAGGCCTCCAGGTTCGGGGTTTTGTAGCACAAGTGAAACGCACGGAGTTTGGTGGTATAACTCATTTAATTAAAGTTTGGAAGTGCTTTTAAGGACATTTGAATATAATAAATTGGTTGCTTAACATATCTACTACTGTGTTTTAATATAATGTATTTTTCTTTTGCTCAAAATTCTCTGTGTAGAAGGGTCAAAGTTGATCCAAACAGTAATTCGACTAAGTTTATTACAACCTAGTTCACGTTACAATGTATCTGACAAATAGTTTTTATATTCTAATAATTTTGGAAAGGGTCAAAGGTTTTCTAATAAGTATCTGCTTACAATGTAGTACAATGAGGGAATTTAAAGTAAGGGTTGGTTACACAGTGGGCCACGCGGGCCCAGTGCGGGTTGGTAGATGTCACATGTCTTCGAATTTTTGGTTCTAGGACATGCCGGTTTCATCACGATGTTTTGCTTCACCGTTTTGAGAGCAGTGGTGATGAAATAATTTACACAAAGTAAAATGCCTGCTTGGGATCGAACCCACGACCTACAACTCGTAAGTCGCGGCCGTTATCACTGGGCCACCACGACACAGCTGCATTGCTGCTGTAAAAAGGCATGTACCAGTGTAATTACAGGTACATGAGATATTTCAGCTTCAGTTCTGACATGACAGTACACCTGCCATGCTTCTGTTATCCATGTGAGGCGGTGATCACTTACCATACGGAGGACCGCATTTTTTGTTTTATATCTGCCTTCCCCTTTTGCATGACATCACTATAAGGTCAATGTAGGTCCTAAGCCCGTTAAGGATTTCCTTACCGACGATTACACATTTTTTTTTTAAACGAAGATAATGACAATCATGTATCTTATTCTACCTGCCTCCATATAAAATCACATTCCTATTAAAACTTAGTAGAACTAGGTACCAGGAACCCAGTGCGCAGCGGGGGTACTCCGTTACTCTTTAATTATAAATCATTAAGGACTTGTAATGATGTGCCGATACCTGCCGCTAGGTGAATGTGGTCTGCTATGTTCATAAATATTACTAAGATAAGAAGTACTGTTACTGAAGTAAGAGTATCTGTATTACACAGTAATTGGATTGTTGAGCGAGATGGTATGTGGAAGAAAATAGTGATGGCAGTACCTTATTTGTGAATATTAGTATTTGTCTGCATTTCTTTAGACTGGAAGCCAATCACAACATAGTTGAGAAAAGATAGGATTATAAAAAACAGTGCCTCTCGGCTCAAGCATGAAGCGTAGGGTAGGACGCTCGCAGGTTAGGTAGAGCTATGATCTTTAAACGTGGCTGGTAGCAGCTGGGTGAGAAGTACCCACCGAGTATAGAGCTACATGGCGTGTAGTTGCGAAGACTGATATCAAATATAACCAATGTTATATATGTAGCGGTGTCTACAATTGGTCAAATTTCAATTGGTCCATGGAGCACGTGCCGACGAAAGCGAAATCCATATTACACGCATACCCAATAAGTATTAATTTATTTCAACTGATAATACCATTCAATGGGGACAGCGTTAATGGGGACAACGGGAATGGACGATATTCTCGTCTAATCGCTCGTCTGTATAATTACGCATAATTACCAACGTTTGATAAATGATTAGGTAATTACATGAACCGTTTCATTTTGACAGCGAGGATCCTTGACCTCTGGTAGTGACGTCACAGAGACTATATTAGCTGGCTAGATGAGACGAGACTTTCCTCAATGTCTGGTAAGGATTTATAAAGAGTTAGCTTCAGGGTCTGCTGCCTTAAGGCAAATAATTATTGTTTTGTGTTTCGTAATGATAATTAGTTTGCATAGGTCATCCTATTACTAAATTACTTAATTGAGTATATCTATTAGAAAACGAATAACTGACACAACATTAATTATTTTTGCTGATGACACGAATGCAATAGTTTCTGCAGATAATATAAGTAATTTAGAATCTAAGATTAATACTGCCATAAATGCTTTCCTTAGGAACCTGGTGATGTTAAGCCGTTGACCGGCTGTCATTCGTAGATCTTTGACAGTCGTTACGGGTTGTCAGAAGTCTGAAAAACAGTCTTACCAAGGGGTATCGTGTTATTTAGTAACTTTGGTTGTTGAGGTCAGATAGGCAGTCGTTCCATGTAAAATACCGATATTCAGCTGCATCCGGTGTGACTGGAAGCCGACCCCAAAATAGTTGGGAAAAGGCTAGATATGCCGAATGATTGAGCATGTCTTCACCTTCTCGTAAGTAATTAGTCCCACATCTAGAGCCTTTCGTATCACCATTTACACCCACATATGGTTATAACCCTATAAGATAGTAAATGAACTGAATAATTACTTTCAATTTAATTAGGTTTTTTTACTCGCTCGATCGTAATGTATCCGAAGACGCTTCAACGCGAGTGCGCCGCTTGCATAATTAAACAGTACCTACATCATAAAAAACCCAATCAGAGATGCAAGAGTAAAAAGTGAACATTTTTATCTTTATAAGCTTAATTAATTGTAATTAGTAACAGACGTTGCATCTTTATATTTTTATTGTGATTTTTTGAATATTTGGGTCTTTATGAGTGCCGTATTCGACTGAGGAGGGAGAGAATTTTTATGTATTCGCATAAGTTCTTTTTGCTTGGTAGTTATTTTTGATGATGTTATTTAAGCTATGCAATGTTTATGTTCATTTTGAGATTTATTATGAGCATCATGAATAGCTAGGTACCATTTTACGATTCCTGTGAAGTAAATAACAGTTCGTTTCAGTATTATCCTAACTAATATTATAAATGCGAAAGTAACTCTGTCTGTCTGTCTGTCTGTCTTTTCTTCACGCCTAAACTACTGAACCGATTTGTGTGAAATTTGGTACAGGGTAAGTGTGAACCCCAACAAAGGACATAGGCTACTTTTTATTCGACTTCGACTTCGTCTGCGTCCGCGATAACCGACATATACGCGGACGAAGTCGCGGGCAAAAGCTAGTTTATTATAATGCAGGCCTGTAAAAAATAAACTGACCAATAAAATAACTTTAAAATCTATAATTCCAATCGCGATATAAAGCGGGACTTAGTGCAACATTTTACCGACAGAGGCACTGCCTGTCTTATCAAGTATTCTCATCAGTCACTCCTTATAACCACATCATGTCTGTTTCGTATAAATAAAACTCCCATTTATTGTTAAGACTCCGGGAAAGGGAATTACTGATAACATCTAGCAATGCGAGGACTAAGTTAAAGTTTTTGCAGATTTTAGTACTGCTACTTGCTAGAAGATGGCGTTAATTAAAATTTTATAAATGATTTAGGTATTTTTACTTCTCTCACTGGCATTGTGGTATATAGCGTCATAAAATATAAATAATGTTGCAGTTTATTGACGTTCAATCCGAGGTGAGTAATATCTATTGGAATAATCATTATTTCGTCTCGATGGTCTACTGGCCGCAAGCGCTACTGTTGACTGCTGAATATATTGGTCCGGGGTTCGGTTCCCGGGTCGGGTAAAGCCTTATTGAGTTCTTTTTCAGCTGGAATTTCTCTGTAACAGCCCGGAGTCTGGAATTGTGCCCGGTTGATGGTAACCGGCTCACAACCTATTATATGGTACTTAAAAAAACATAACTGGCGAAATGTAGGTGTACTACAGGGATACCTCTGCCTAACCTTTTTGGGAATAAAGGCGTGATGCTATTTGTGTGTATTTGTTATTTTCTTGAATAGGAAATGAGTTACCTTCATAAATCCATACTTTTATAAACATTTGCACTGCAATTCCCACTAAATAAACTTAAGACTAACTTAAGACTTTAATTACAGCTTGTATTGTATACAAGCAGTAATCAATCATGCATTTAAAACCATAAAACAAACAGGATGTTTTTAAATAAATCATCCATTACGATATAAAAGGCAATAAGCGTAACATAATGTTCCGTATAATGTGATGTGTGTGGTCCACCACAGAGCCATTTATGTTATTGATGAGCTGTCGTTACGCTTTTTGTGTAAAGTTGGTTGTACAACTTAAGGCTGAGACTGCGCGACGCTGGGTATTATTTGGGACATTTATTTTTAAAGAGCTAGAATAGAAAGGTTCTGGCTAAAAGATATTGGCACAAGGCAGGCCTAATTATGTTCTGAACTTTAGGGTTGTTGTACAGTCATGGTAGGCAAGATGCTTCAAAATTTTTCGTTATGATTAAAACTTTAGTTACAGGGTTGTTTCACTAATTTCAAGCATATGACCCCATTCATAATTGAGGAAAAATAATTAATTTCTTATGAAATAAGCAGTTTGTACTCAAATTATAATTATGTCATATCCCTATTATGTTACTGTGTGTACATAAAAAATAAATAAAAATTCTGAATTAAATAAGTAGACTTATTTCTGATTTTCCAAATTCTATATTAAATACTACAATAAAATTCTTAACATTAAAAAAAAAATAACATCTATAAAAAATACTTTAACTCTACTACAACATCTATGGAACATTATTTATTGATTCTTTGTACGTACTTATTTATTTATTGCATTTATTTTATTATAACACATTTAATTACATATCATTATCAAGATATCATATCTAGGAAAAGTTGTTCTTATTAATTTACAACGGAGCATTATTAATGTATAGTTGAAAGTGTCTTTACAATATCTCGGTACCCTGGGGTGCCGGACCTTTGGAAGGTGTACATAGGGCCGAAGCCAACTCGCAGAGGCCCGTTAGACGATTTCAATGAAATGAGGCACCATTATAAATAGTTAATTATTACCAATTAAATAATAATACACAAGAGAATATATTCAAATTCATATAAAATCCTCTAATAACAAGCAAGAATGGCTCTTTGAAATCGACCAACCCGAAAGAAAAACATCTAGCCACCACGCTTGCCTACACACAAATCATTCGACGACTTTAAGATTTCACACGAACTCAAAAGGACCTTTTTAATATTTTCCACATGAATTAGCTTCTCGTTAGGTAATCAGTGGCAATCTCCTTCCAGTCAGTAGGGTCCAGGTCTTCGGTCGGCTTCGACTTACGGATCTTCTTCAGCAATTCCCAGCCATTGGCCTTCTCTGTCGATGTGACGTAGACGTTGTTGGGATCCTGCTCCAGGGTGTAAGCACCGAGGATCAGGCTCTGGACTAAACGGGCTGAGATCAGTGTCTGTGAAACGAACAGAGAAATAGGTATTTATACATTATTTTTACCCACCCCACCTTTTTTTTTTTTTTTTTGGATGGGAAATCATCTAATGACTCCTCCCGCTCTGGGTGGAGCGGAAGGGAGTGTCAGACTCTTACTGACTAAAACCCACCCGTGTTCCTTCCTTAGCCCTTTATGTTCCGGGGCAGCGGTAACCCTTTCGGACGATCCCGCTACCCCACCCACCCCACCTTATGTTATAATTTATTCGTATGTATGTAATAACGAATTAAGTCTCAGAAATAAACGACTAGTGCCATCTATAAGTGAATAGATGAACTAACAAGACAAATAGTTTACTTCGAAATGGTACTGCCATCTATTGACGAACTAAAAACTATCAAGAGCTGTAACTCAGTACTAATCAGTGCTGCCATCTGTTATCAAGTAGACAACTTCCCACAAATAATTAAATTGAATTCAAAAAGCATGGAGCGATTTTTGAATCAATAATAAGTGCGCTCCACGCTTTTTTTACATGAAGTTAATAATTATAAATTTAACGAAGTTATGATAGTATGTAGTAGTGTGTGTGTGTAGTGTGTGTATGTAATATGTTAGTTATGATTAGGGGTTATCTACTAATAAACTAGAGGGGTTTACTAGCAGCCACTGAAGAGTTCCACTATTCACCTCCTGTCTCCATCATCAGATCAGCTCCAAGATACAAAATTATAATTTTGTCTTCTGAACTACATAATTATACATACAAAGTTTCATGTCGATACGACAACTAAAAGTAGGTATAAATTGACTGTTAAGATTTTTCTAATTTGTTAGTTAGTTATTAGTGAAGGTGATAACAGATATATTTCTTTTGTTCTTACCTTCAGCAGCCTATATTCATCATCAGGCAATCTCCTGTTCACGGTGTATCCAGCGAGGACGTATCCTCCAACACGAGGGTCTCCAGTGATCAGCATCATGTAAGTCATAGTGATGGCCAGCTCGAACACGTAGTAGGAATATTGGATGTCACCGAAGTCTATGATGCCTGTGATGCGGTAGTCGGTTTTGCTGTGAAGCACATAAAAAATGGCTTATGAACAGAATATTGTGATCCCCGTGATCCTTATGTGCCCAGGGCATCCAAAAGGTTAGAGACGGCCCTGATTACCTACGCATTTAAAATATGAATTATTCAATGTTCATGCATTGCATTGTCAACGAAGATCCTTAGTAAATAGAGATTTGCGTTAATTAATTACATCCCCAAACCACATCAGTGCCGAGACAGTGTCGAAGCAGGCAGAATCACGTTTGAAGCCAAAAATAATTCAGATTAGAGAGTGTACGAACATGCTGAGCTCACCTCAATAATATTCCGTTAAGAATCTGAGTGCATACCTTCAACACTGATGAATTCAGGGGCCTATATTAAATAGTGAAGATTTTTAGTAAAATTTTTATAAAAAACGCCATCTGTTGGTGAGTATCAAAACAATTGATGGAAAGTACGGATGATTATGATGATTGATTAATTATTAATGATTTGATTTTGATTATTGAACATCAAAACGACTCCTCTTTTTTTATATAATATTTTTATAAATAGGTGCGGTGCAGTGTTTGTATAAACTGTTAGGTATCTCAATGATGTTTCATCATATCAATCTCGTGATAAGATATACGGGATGCCATTATCTTTGCAATAACGTGAAAAATAAACAAACCAACAATCTGATACGATAAAAGTGTTTTTTTTTATTAAAATCTTATATTTAAGGCTGATGTAGGTAGGTACCTACACGAGATCACTAGTTGATGCTCACTACTTGAGTGATAACTCACTACGTGAGTGATAACATTCAAAACCCAACACACACTTAACCAACACGTTGTCAGTTACCTACTTACTTAATACTAGGTTACTAAACTCTAAAAAAATCGAACCTCTCAAATGTTCAAATTGTCAATGTGATCTTTATAGTCGCTGAAACAAAGTTGCTATTGGGTTGCAACTATCAGAGGTAAACTGTGAAAGAACTACTATTTATGCTGGTTTCCTTGCGATGTTTTCCTTCACCGTTTTACGAGCAGTGGTGATGAAATAATTAACATAAAGTGTCTGCTTGGGATCGAACTCACGACCTACAACACTTAGGTAAGTCGCGGCCATTACCACGACCGTAGATACCAAGTAGGTATTAGTGACTCTTCTAATTGTTAAAGCTTAAGAATAAATAACTAAAATTATATTGTTGTTAGAAAATAACCTGCTTCCCGGCTTGAGTCCGACGAGCACATTCATCTCGTTCACATCTCCGTGGATGACACCCTTCTCCAGCTCGTCCAGCCGCGGCACCACCGCGTACTTGAACTCTTCGATTACCTGACAATTCATTAATTTACTATCAGTAAGAAAGTACATACTTGTATAAGTTGCAGTTACTACAAAGTTTTCAGCAGGACAGAAGGATTTTGGAGGATTAAAAACTAACGAATGACTGGAGAGACGTGTTTTTTTTGCTAGCTCCTTCTGTCGCACTCCTGGGCAAAGGTGTGTTTGTCTCCATTCCCTCGATCTTTTGCGAGCCTGCGCTTCTTCCTTCCAGTTTTAACAGAATAAACGAAAACGTGTTGAAAGGGATTATTCCAGCAATTCGGATTGGAATTAGGTCAAAATATGCCTAGTAGTGCCCTGTCTCTTAAGACTATCTTAGAGCGTTAGCCTATACATACTCGTATAAGCGGTAAGGTGAAGTTTATCCAACAATATACTTACTACTGCACGTTTTCACTAACACTAGACTACATCTAAACGAATGCCTAAATACTCGTAAAACCGCGCTGTTGAATTTCCAATTTTTTGCTCTGAGCCGAGCATTGAAAATCCAATACCTAGCGCACTTTTACTATTCGTGTAGGTATCGCCTTGTGTTAAAACTGGCATAACAGATTTATAAGTCATTTAAGTATCATAACCTAGCCCTACCTCACTACTAAGATTATAAATGTAAATAACAGCGGATAAACATCATATTTAATGGATATCATTATGATGTGTAACGAATGCGCCACTGGACTAACAATGCAGTGGCTGCATGCTATTCAGACCTATCTATGTGCCTACTAGGTATAATAATACATAAACACGGATACATAAATTACTTTAATAGATTAGACATTGCCCAAAGCATATAAAACGTTTAAATATAAACTTGACACACACATCTCTTTTAGGTAATAATAACAGTATATAGGTTGACTGGTAATTAGTGACGATACTTAAACACGTGATTGTACTCATGATAACAAACAACTTTTACTATGGGACCAAACCTGAAATCGCGAAAAAAAAATCAGCTGTTCCCTACATTTATGTTCGTATAACTCGTCAAAATGTAGGGAACAGCTGATTTTTGTTTCGCGATTTCAGGTTTGGTCCCATAGTAAAAGTTGTTTGTGAGTACAATCACGTGTTTAAGTATCGGTCACTAATTACCAGTCACCCTATATATACGCACTTATTCATGTATTAAAATATCTTAGTGCTCTAGAAGTTTATGAACAAGGCTTGTGATAATAAGCTGACATTGGACTTACCAATTTCATAGGTAAAATCATAACTGACCTACTAACGGTGAAGAAAATAATCATGTTGTGGACGACCCTGAACAAATAAATGATATGCAATCGTAAACGCAGAGCAAAAAATCTTCATGCGGCAATTTAACTTTTAAAAGAAAGAATTAGCCAACACTGAGTAAACAAACGTTTGTTCACTCCGTGTTGGTCAACTCTTTCTGTATTGGTTGGTGCTCATTTTTGGTCCCACTGGACATTTACTATTGAAAACTTCATATGATCGCATCGTGGAGTAAATATATGTAGAATAAGGCCCTTGTGCCAAGCATTTGGAAGCCCTGTGACTTCCACAGCTACCACATTCCCTTACAATTCTAGGCAACAACTTTCTGATCAGCTGTTGTTCCTTACCTCCTCAGCGAGGTCCAGTTTCTCCGCATCCTTGATGACGTACTTGAACTTCTCCAGGTCAGGCACCTTCGTCAGCATCCACATGTGCTCCCGGGTGACCAGCCCTGAGTGGTTGAAGTTCTGCAGACAAAAACATTGGTCAGAAACACTCTTCATCATTTTCCAAACTGCAAAAAAAAGAAGGAAATTGTCTACTTCTTCGTAATGTGAAATCCCCAACGTCCTAGCTAGACCGACGTGAACTCGGATATTGCTGAGTACCTGATATCTCACTGACGGTGTCATTGCATTGTATTTAAATAACCTACGAGTGATAAAAAAGGTCTCATAGCTAAATAATAACAGCCGCACGGGTCGTTCGAAGGTTAAGTTACGCTTGCCGCGGACGGTTCTTTGATGGGTGACCATCGACTACATATCGAAACCCCTCCGTGCCTCGGTAAGCACGTTTTAAGCCGTTGGCCCCGACTGTCATTCGTAGATCTTCGACAATCGTTACGAGTAGTCATCATCATCATCATTTCAACCGAAAGACGTCCACTGCTGGACATAGGCCTCCCCCAAGCACTTCCACTTCGACCGGTTCTCTGTGCTTCTCGCATCGAACGGGTTCCTGCGGCCTTCACAAGGTCGTCGGGTACGCTTAGTCAGAAGCCCACAATTCTGACAACCAGTCTTACCAAGAGATAACGTGCTGCCCAGTAACTGGATTGTAGAGGTCACATAGGCAGTCGCTCCATGTAAAACACTGGCATTCATCCGGTTAGACTGGAAGCCGACCCCAACATAGTTGGGAAAAGGCAGGCAGCTTAATTGATTGAGTGATAAAGAAGCCGAAAACCAAACATCGTAACCCAATCTTTCAAAGGGGCATTTATACAAGTCTAATTTGATAAGCCAGTACTTTCTTTGAACACACTCCTTCCATGAACTCTGAAGCCTATAATTGACCGTATCAAATCAGGTTTTTCTGTCACAAAAGGCATGTTACACACGAACAAACATCACAGTGAGGAGACTACAATACTAATTGTAAAAACCTTGGTCTGTCACATTAACTACTACAGTCAGGAATATGTAGATAGGTATGTTGGGTACTATTGTGTACTAGAATCAATTGTTAATTCATTATTCAATCTCTATGCGATCTCACCTTCGTCAACGGCTTATCGGAAGAATAGTGGTCGTCTATTTCATTTAAACTGACAAAATTTTCGGGTTTTGGACTTGTGAACATCGTTTAGAGGACTCCTACGATAACATTGATTGATGTTCGATACGGTACGGAAGCGTATCGAGTGGTTGTGAATAGCTATGCTGGTCGGTAATCAACATAAGATTAAGGTACATGATAGTATACAGATGCCAAATATACTTGCTCCTATACTCCTACCATACCGTAGATACATATACGTGGCTCCTACCATACCTACCGTAGATACATTTTCCAATCGTGTAAGAAATCTCTGGATATTATCTTCAAAAAGAAAACATTTTCTTATAATGACAGTGAGATAACTCAATGATCTACGCCATCCAGCTACTAACCAGGGTGGGTACCCTGGTTAGTAGCTGGCAGGTTTGCCATAATAAATTACATGCAATTGCAGGTTAATTTTAAGAACAGGGCTTAACCAGGCTGGTTAAGTAGATAGTAATATTTGTACCGATTTATTCCGGTCTGATCCCCTGAGCCCCTCCTCCACCCCCCCTCCTCGATCCCCTGCTAGTTCTTCCTCCGCACTGGTTCGAAATTGCTTGACACTTTCCATTTTGACCATACTTATCAGTGGAAGTGCAGGGCAGGTCAAGGTCACAGTTATTATATACGTTGCACCGCACTTGGTACAAATACCTTGATACTTCGCAAAAAACTTAATTGTTCGCTTAATAGCACAAACCGTCGGAACTGACCTGCAGCTTATTATCCAAGTTAGCAACGAACTCTCCTAGCTGGTAGAACAGCGCCTCAGACTTGGGTACTCCCTGCAGCAAGTCTCCTGGTACAAACTCTAACAGTCGCACAGCGTGCTGCTTGCCTCCGATGGTCTCGATGGAGTGGAAGTGGCCGTAGACGTTACGGATGGGTTTAGGGCAGGTGATGGAACGGGTGGCTGGAAGAGAGAGATGTTGGAAATGTAGAATTGAGAAGCAGCACGATGTGATGAATATTCATATGTAGATAGAAATATTATACAATTTATTGTACACCCATAACATATTACAATTAGATCTTTTGAGAGTTACATAGGGTGTTACAGTGGGCGATCTTTTCGCTAGAAGCCATCCAAAAGGGAAGGTCCATGGGGTGGATCCTCTAACTAGATGGTAGGCTTGGTAAACAGGTCATTACCGGTCTCAGGTCATTGTTGGACATGTTGCCAGAGAGTTGCATGTTGTTGTTGTTGTTGTTGTTGTTGACTTACATCTTGCCAGTTATTTTTATAAGTCCCACATAATAAGAGGTGAACTAATTGTCGTATAACATCTAGACTCTGGTAAAGTACCAACAACGTCCTACTAGCATAAAACGTAAATACTTTGACTGAGATTGCACCGTTGCTCAGCATGGTGCTTACGTGTATAAGCCCAACAAGTCTGGCTAGAAGGAATCTTTAAAAAATATTGAAAATACAAAGATCACTCACCCAAAAAATTCATAATCTCATTCTGAGCCTCAACAACATTTACATTCTGCGAGTCCATGGAGTTCATAATCTTCAGCACATACCCATGTTCACTGTGCGTCGTGATCAGTGGGTTCTTCACGTTGGGGTCTTCGACGATCTTGTAGTTCTTATCGTCGTAGCCGTTGAGTTCTGTCAGCTCTAGTACTACGATACCGTAGAGGCGTTCAGCTAGGAGTTGAACCCCTTCATGGTCGATTGTTGGTCGGATCACCGCGCCAGGTTCTAGAGTGTTTGTCGCCATTATTTCTGGGGGAGGAAAGGGTAGTTGAATGTTTGTTTGGAGAGGGGCTAAGCAACACAGTGTGGATCGACTGGTGAGGTGAATGTAAACTAGATGATAACAATATTTTGGTACTAATGGAAATTCGCGATATTTCTGGGGAAAATAATTAACATTTTTCAGGTTGTTCCTTTTATATTTTGTAGTAAATAGATGCTTGTTATTTAACTTAGTTATAAACAATAATATCATGATAACGCCTTTCGATCAGTTTCCCAAAAAAACGGGTTTTATGACACATTTGGTCGGTTTGAAACATATTAGGTAGTATCGCGATTTTTCTTAAATCCTTTGTTATTAATTTTTCCCACTTTCAGAGTTACATTTCTTTTTCCATATTCCATAGCTGACCACAATATTCTGTGACCTTATCAACGTGAAATATTTTGTGTTTCTGTGACCTTAGCAACCGTGTGACAATAATGATATACAAGGTGAAATTTTAATCACCGTTTTCCTCTGAAGGGATCACTCGTCATAATGAACAACTTTTATTGTGGAACCAAACATGAAATTGCGAAAAAAAATCAGCTGTTCCCTACATTTGACGAGTTATGCAAACATAAATGTAGGGAACAGCTGATTTTTTTTTCAGGTTTGGCCCCTTAGTAAAAGTTGTTCATAATGATGAGTACAACGACCCCTTAAGAGGAAAACGGTGATTAAAATTTCAACCTGTATAGTTCGTGTCTTGTCCTGAAGTCGTGATGACCGTCTCGCATGTCTCGCATGTCTCGCATGTCTCGCATGTCTCGCGTGTCTCGCATGTCTCGCATGTCTCGCGTGGCGGTCAATATTGGCAGGGGTGAACAACACGTTTCTAGGTTGCCGCAGAACCACACATTGTTGTTCTGAATTGTATTAAGATGAGACACGATATAAGCATAGCTAATAGGTACTACGTATGAATGTGTAGGAATGACTGCTAGATTTAAGAGCTTAGGTAAGTGAATCAGATGAAAAAATGGATGGCTAAATCTGCAGTAGGTATCTATCAAAACAAAATGCTAATCTAAACTTAATATTATTTACTACAAAAGTGAGCCTTCAAGCATCGGTTTCTGCGGGGTAATTGCGTAGCACACTAACAGTAGGAATGGCTTTCATTTTGACAGTTCAACAACATTCATTGCGTTATTTACGTTGTTTAAAATGTTTCGAGCATATGAAGCAATAGATTAGCAATATCCTTCAAAATGATTCAGATTGATAGTGTGTTACGCAATAGTGTGCAGGTCTAGCTAACATGAGATTAACTTTTTCAGAGACTTCATCGGCCTTAGAGAAACCGGTAGTGAGTATGGTATTTTGCTGCTAAACCACTAAAACAAAATACCTAATAATAATAAAAAAGCGGCCAAGTGCGAGTCGAACTCGCACACGAAGGGTTCCGTACCACAGGGCAAATAACGCCGAAAATAACAACTTTATATTATATTTTTATTATTTGATGTTATAGCGGCAATGGAAATACACACTGTGAAAATTTCAACTGTCTAGTGTCTACCTATTACGAATTACTATTATTTACGATTCATGAGATACAGCCCGCTAACAGACAGACGGACACTATTACTAAGTGCCGTGTAATAGTGCCGCGAATAAGTAAACGTAAGGTGGGACGCCCTCAGGCTAGGGGGAGCGACGATCTTCGCATGATGGCTGGTAGCAGCTGATGAGAGTTGCCGAAAATCGAGTAGAATGGAGTGCAATAGGAGAAGCCTATGTCGAGCAGTGGACTGTTGTAGGCTGATGATGATGATGTGTAATAGTGTGTTGTTGCGTTGGCACCCTTTGCGTACGGAACCCTAAAAATGGCACAGTTATAACTCAGTAATTATAAAGAAAGTCGTAAGGAATTTTTCAATAAGTAAGGAAAAACACGAGCTGAACTAGGAAGACGGACGGTAGGTTTTCAATTAAGCAGAAGGAAAAAAAAAAACATTGCGTGACAATATTTTTTGCTTATCATACAATGCAGCTGTTATCCGCAACAAGTCAATAAAAGGATCAGTTATTTAATACAGTCAACAGTAACATTGGTAACGATTGACTTATATTGACTCGGCTATAAATACTCGCGACGGTGGCGCCGCGCACGCCCGCGTGCCTCAACTAACGTCACATGATTTGCCGGTATCTAGCGCTTGTCTTGTAATAATTCATAGAAATAAAATTTTTTTCGAGTTTGAATGGTAAAATATTAACGGAATAGGTACCTACCTATGTTGGTGCAAATATCTTATTCTATAGATTTATTTATTTCTGTAAAGTTTATTTCAAAGCAAGTAGATTTATGCTCATAATTAATTAAAATTAAAAATTCTTAAACAGGAAGGGACCTATTTACATTATAGGTACTTAATAAATTCACAAAATGGTCACATATTTTAAGTTGTATCTACCGATTGCTGGTTGAAAATACCTACTATAGATACTTTTAGTTAGGTAACAGGTAGGACATTATAATAAGTCACTTTTGTAATAATTTCGTTAAATTGTCAAAGGTTTTATTATATAACTAGACATAGATCGAGCATTTGCTCAAATTAAACAGTAACTTGACTCAACTTATAAAGCACTTAACGACCTAAAAAAATAGAAAATAAGATACTAAAGTAACTTTACCAACTTCATAAACGATAACTTTTAATTTAATAAAAAAGTTTCAATACAAAAAAATTAAACTGAGAAAAATCAATAAAATAATACTAACGATAACAAAAGAAACACTCGAAAATAAACAAAACAAACGAAGAAAAAAAACCACAACCAAAAATATTCCAAAAAATGTCGATGGTAAAAGTCAACAACAGCTCACCTCACGAGTTCACTAGTGGGCACCGCTGTCAACAGTCAACAACTGAGCCGAGATGAGCATACAATCTACTGTACGTACCACAGACCACTGATAACGCAAGATGAGTCGCTATCGCGTGTGACACTCGCTATTGCTATCAAGACGATATACCTAGCTGTTTTTTTATAACCGACATAAAATTTCAACGCAGGCGGGTCCAGAATCGTGTACTGAATCCATGGGAACAGGTTGTGCGTCGAATTTCCTGCCACCCTGTATATTATGTCCAAGTATATAAAAAAGCGTGAAGAGCTCATTGAGCAACAAAAAAGTTGTACGTATCGCTGTCAATGGGAAAGTGCTCAAAAAGCTGGCAGCTGCCACGTCTGATGGCAATTCTGATTCTTTGTTTTAAAAATAGGCCAGCCCTCCGGTCTCATGTAGAGTCGACCAACCGCTTCGCGATGTCTCAAAATACTCGATGAGCACACAGACCTATTGCTTTATTGCTTCAACCACAAACGGCTCAAACAATAGCTATAGCTATATCCAATAAGGGAGTTTTATTTGCGCCGTTTGAGGTTTTCTACACTTTCAGCAGCCGCCCCAGTACAGCCCGTCATGACAATTTGGTTCTATAACAGCTCGGTGTTCTATAATTATATGTTCCAATTTAAAAAAAAAAAAAAACTAAACAAAGTGGCATTTTTATAGTTTTTTCCTTCAATGAATACAATATATTTTCAATATGTATGTTTACATTCACTTACAAACCCATACAGTGTGAATTTTCAAGTTGAGAAGTAAGAAAACTAATTTCATAGCATCCAATCTCTATTCGCACACGTAATAGGCACCGTCTCTGACGCTATCTGCCGCCGTTCGTGACTCTACGTTTGACAGATTACAAGACTACGGCTACTCTGACAATATCATATTATTTCAGGTACTCGTACCTATGTACCGATGTATGTGTTGTGTATCTAAATATTACGTGCGTAACGAGACAGGTGAAATTGGTCTATGCTAGAAAAATATATAAATACTAAGCGAAAGAGACTGAAAAGAGTATGCTTATATGGTTTGGTCATGTTGAGAGGATGAATTAAATTTAAAATTTACTGATTCCATACAAGGGGGGGGGGGGAGGGGTGGAGGGGCGGTCAGGGGATCAGACCGGAATAAATCGCGTAGGTATTGCACTTTTGTATGAAACAGCAGATTTTTTTTTTTTGATAACCGACGATATATTTGTACGACAGGGGTTACAGTTTGTGTGTCGATGTCCCTGCTATACTGTATAGTGAATAAATTGGTGAAGTTCTTCAGAAAGGTCAGCAGGTGCTACTCGCACACTAGTACTCGCAACTGGCGTGCGTGTATCGTGTATCACTAGATGAACGTGAACGTGTAGCTAAGCAGAATTTAATAAAATTGCATAAATGCAAAAATAATTAGCAGCCTGTTATGTTCCTACAGCCTGCAGGGACACAGGCCTCTCTGTGACAGGTAGTGGGCTATCCACCACGCGGGCACAGAGTGGGTTGGATGTCAAACGTCTTTTATTTTTTGGATCTAGGGCATGTTTTAAAAATGCAACTGCTAATTTTGCCTACAATGCAATATTCATATTTTGATAGTTTATTTTTAAATATAGATTGTTGTTATTTTTGTAAAGTTTTTAGAGGATGTATATCCGTTAAGGAAGCAAAAGGGTATGTAAGGATCGTAACAGGTGACGTTTTGTGCTTTCTGCCTACCCCCCATGAGATAGGCGTAAGTTTATGTGTGTGTATTCCTACTGTAACACAAATAGGTCGTATCGTATCGACCTATCATTTGATACAGTTAAGTCCTAATGGCCAATTGAGAGGATTGGGTTCACCGCTGACGGCTTTGAGGGGAGTGGGGACCGACTTGATTAGCGCAGACGATTGAACTCCCATGGTAAGAACAAGTACCCAGACATGTGAATATATAGTGCGTCAATCATGAGAAAAAAATAAAAAAGTGGCACTCCAGGAGTGCCGACAGAAGTGAAAACAAAACACAAACAGAATAGGTACTTTGCCATCACTCACCGACATATCGGTCATATACATTAAAACCGAGTACATCCCGAGGACAGGCGAACGCATCCGAAGCGGTGTCGGTTACGGTAACAGTGGCGCGAATTCAATTGTTTTTCCCATCACAAAAAATGCCCAACGCGCCTAAAGAAGTTTTCACTGCAAAAACATACCTTCAGGTATGAGTCACTTTTCATACAGAGACCGCCGAACATAATTATCTTTTGCCAAAGTAAACTGTAGATCAATTTTACATCAGAAAATGGAAAAGCAAACTTTCCTTGCTCAACGGTGCTCACGTGTGTTGAGTGCGCTGACCAAGAGAGGGAACATGAAGCTCTTCATGTTCCCTCTCTTGGTCCTCATGACAACTGTCGTACCTGCAGCGTCAGTCTTACCTCCTTTTCCCTTACGTTATTTAGAACTGTCCCGTTGGTCTCGTGGTCGCAAGCGCGACTGCTGAGCGTGTGTGCCTTGGGTTCGATTCCCAGGTCTGGCAAAGTGTTATTGGGTTTTCCATTAGGAATTTCTTAGAATCAGCCCGAAGTTTGGAAATTATCGGTGTGATACCCCCGTGCCTCGGAAAGCACGTTAAGCCGTTGATCCTGCGCCTGATCTCTCTCCGGTCGTGTCGGAGTGCCGTCCCATCGGACTATGAGAGTGAGGGAAGAGAGAGTGCACCTATGTCTGCGCACACACTTGTGCACTATAATAAATCTCCCGCGCCGAAGACTTGTGTATGTTGAGATTGGCCGCCATGGCCGAAACACGGTCTGAAGGAGTACATATTTAGAATTAGCAGCGCCCCGCGGTGTCACCCGCATAATTTTCCCGTGGGAATATGGTGATAAAAACTATCCTATGTCCTTTCCCGGGACTCAAACTATCTCTATACCAATTTTCATCTAAATCAGCTCAGCGGTTTAAGCGTGAAGAGGATAACAGACAGACAGACAGACACACTTTCGCATTTATAATATTAGTATGGATTTGTAGATTCCTATGTGATAATCTTCTAATATTCCACTACGGTAAATTTTGAGGAAAAACACATTAATATTTTGTGATCACGACGCTAGGTGCTAGTTGTTTCATCGTGACAATAAGGTTGTTAACACGTTGAAGTGGCAGACTGTTGTGAATAATTCATTGTATAGTGAAACTACATTTTCATGCATTTTAAGGATCTGTGAGTACGGCTGGCCTGTGAAGTAGTTTATGTGAGGAAAGGAAAGTGTTTCATGTTCATATCCAGATTCTTTCCATCAAATCATCATAATGGGACTCTGCAATAGTTACCCAGGCAATGGACTCGCATGGTGTATTACGGTCTGGTCCCTCTCACAAAGAAGGCCTGTGTCGCACCAGTGGGAAAGTTATAGGTAGACTGATTATGCTATGCTAGGAGCCTTTCTGGCATGATATTACGGAGTAACGTTTGCCAAGCGTAGCAGTTACTAGCAATGATTTAGCCCACGTTCTTTAGTCTAGTGAACTCTAGTGGATATCATCTCTGGGTGGTTCGATGCCCGGGTCGAGCAGTCATCATCATCATTTCAGCCGAAAGACATCTACTGCTGGACATAGGCCTCCCCCAACTGTAGCCTCTTCGACCGGTTAAGTGCTCCCCGCATCCAGCAGATTCCTGCGGCCTTTACAAGGTCATTATCGGTCCACCTTGTGGGAGGTCTACCAACAGATGCAGATGCAGGTTTCCTACTTATTGGACAGTTCAGCTAAACTGTGGTTCAATAACGTTACTTCCTAATTAAGTCACATAACATAACATCACGCCTGTATGGGCCGATGGGTTACGCAGAAGTGCACTTATACAAAACCTTTTTTTCCGCGGTGGAAAATCCTCATGGATGTCCTCCGCCCTGAGGGTCTGTTAGTCTCTTACTGACTAAGAACCACCCGGGTGTATATCCTTCCCACACTTGGACCGGGTATCATGGGGACTTGTGCGCCTTCCACGATCCCCGGCTGGTGCCGGTCCCCCTTTGCGAGCCCCTTCAGGCCCGCGGGGGGAGTGAAATCTTAGTACACCAAGCCCAGTTAAGTTAGTGTTCTAGAATCATCTCTTTTGTTATTCACTTGTTATTGTTTATGTTTTCGGGCATTATCGGAAAGTTTCGTGCGATCAGTCATGATTAAGTATGTCACGTCGTGCTGCGGAGATCAGTTATCACTGATCTTAGAACTCACAGGGGTGAACGACATGACGACATTGATTTATTTGATGATGACTATAAATAGATGATTGCGAACTCAGATGAAGAAGGCGAGCCGTTGAAGTCATTCAGTCTACAGAGAAAGGTCCTGAAAAAATCTGAAAATCAATGTGTGATTTATTGAGGTATAGATCGTAGATCTATAACAGTCGTTACGGGTAACCAGATCCAAAAATCTGAGAACCTGTCGTACCAAGGAGTATTGTGTTAGCGAGTAACTGGATTGTGGTGGTCAGAGAGGCAGTCGCTCCATGTAAAATACTGGTATTCATCTGCATCCTAGAACTGAAAGCCGACCCCAACATGTTTAGGAAAAGGCTAGGCAGATTGATTGACGTGATACATCAATGGGATTGCCCATGAGTTGCCTACCTAGGCAGATTTTAAAATACCTTGGAAGGCAGAGGAGGACTTCTCCGGTTCAGGACAGGCCCTTTTAAGTATAAGATCCTGCCACAGAATGACTGAAAATAATACTGTTTATCTATGCTAGTAGTAACAAAATCAGATCCTACATTACGTCACCAAAACTATTCTGATAACAAGGCTCGGCAACAGGCTCATTGATTCAGATACATAACATAAGCATGACGTGTATCTTTAGTACACCCAAATTTCGCCAGTTTCAGGGGCGAGACTACTCCGAGCTACTACTGGGAAATTCCTGATCGAAAAACCCAATAAAACTTTGCCCCAATCGGGAATCGAACCTAGGACCTCATGCTAAGCAATTTATATACCGCTTGCGACGAATAGACCAACGAAGCAGTCTATTTCAGATACATCATAGTCAGATTCAGATAGCTAATGAATTTATAGTGTAATATGTTACGATATGTAAAGTCAATGCATTCATAATAAGTACTTCATATAAACGTTCTTAGGTGCTAAGTAGGTACCTACATACTCTTAGTATCGTTATAGATAAAGTGGATGATTTTTTTTCTTGAAATCCACTTGAACAGAGTACTGTCTTATCTGAAAGAACATGCATTTAATATCCCTATGGTACTTCAACGAAGCTACGTTTCTCCGAAAGTATAATTTGAAATTTTTCACAAAGTTGTAATTTCATTTATGAAACTCAACGCCATCTAGCGATTATTTATTTTACTATCTAGTCATTTTTCAACGTACTTTTATTTTTATCTTAGCTACTCAACAATAGATGTCACTACAAGCGTATTTGGATTAGGAGGTCTATTCACTAATAGATGGCAGCACTAGTAATCCTAGTTACGTCTTTTATTTTTTTCACTGTTAGAAGGATAAAAAATATCAAAACTAAAAATGAATTCCTTCTAGTTTTGTAAATTTTTGAAGGAACTGTAACCAGTCAAGTGGTAAAAATTGTTTTATAAAATATTTATTAAGTAAAAAAAAAAACTGAATAGGTATCTATAAAACTACCTACCAATCTGTAGCTACCTACATTTACATACACAGGGCTTAAATAAAAGTCTGACTTATGAAAAACACTAACATTTTCAAATGTTGAATAAAACGTAACTATTCGGACGGACATTTCTCTGGCAACCCTTGCCAAACCCAAAAGCGTGATAATATTAATTAACTTCTCACACCAAGATCAACCAGCCCGAAATTAAAAACAAATTAACCACTGCACACTCAATCGCGTCGATAGCAACCCTTCTGCCTACCCCCTTACCTAATTGGCATGGCGACTAATCCTTGGCACGCGACGAACTACAAAGAAACTAATTTATATGGCATGACGTTTTAAAATGTGTGGTGTGAGTTTGACAAGTGATTGAATCATGGATAATATTTGTAGATAGATGTAAACCGGAGTGGTGTAGTTCCTGTGGACTGCACAGCTGGAGTGACGATGCTTCATCATCATCCTACAGCAGTTCGCTGCTGGACTTGCATAACATGCATAATCAGCCTATAATGTTCCCGCAGCTGGGACACAGACAGGCCTCCACTCTATGAGAGAGAGCGGGCCGTACCAAATCACACAGTAAGTACCTAGATGTCACAATTTAAGTCTATTCGAATTTTTGTTTTTAGGACATGCCGGATTCTTAAGTTTATTAACCCGTTATAAAGTTTATTCAAGGATGTATCTATGTAATTAAAATACAAAAATGAGTAGGATCGTGTTAGCAGGTGTCGTTCTCTAGTTTCTGCCTACCTCCGTGGGAAGAAGGGAGTTTATGTTCGTATGTAAAATATTGTTAAAAAACCCATTTGACGCAACTTATAAGACAATAGATAAAATTATCTAAAGTCTATTCAAACTATAGTTTCAAATTAATATTATCAACTTTATTTTATTGGTAATAAGTTGATTTCAGGGTGACTAGCACTATTGAAAAAGTTATAAAAATGCTTGAAGTTGTAGTGTGAACTGAACTGTTGCTGTTGTTGGATTTAAAGTTATGTTTCCATAAACTCATATTTGTTTCCATTTTTGGCAAATAAATCGCGAATGCAGATTACAATCAATATGGTACTAAGCACAATAACCCTTGCATTTGCACTTTATCACAACTTGCGTTCTTGCGAGACACATCCTCATGCTATGTCCTTCCCGGTTCGGCACCATCCATCTGTCGCACCGACCGCGTCATGATCCACAGCCCGACTTCACTCACTGTTAAACATAAGCCTCTCTAATCTTGTACCAATGCGAACGCTCCTTTTTTTTTTTTTTTTTTTTTTCGCTGAGAAATGCATTACGCATCCCCGCTCGCAGGGGTCGAGACAGGGTAGTGGGACTCCTGTCGGAATGGCACCGACAGTATCCCCACTAAAACTCAGCGGTGTACCCACATCGCCGTGATGGGAGGGCCATGGGAAACCGGCTCAGCCTTTACTTCCACAACCCTCCCGGAATGCGAACGCTCCTGTGCCAGCCTCATCCAACCCGCTCTACCCGCGATGGTAACAATGTCGGCTGCCCATCTCGCCTCGTCCTCCTGTCCTTGGACGCCACTCGGTCACTGCCTTACTCCACCTGTCATCACCGCGCCGCGCCAGGTGTCATACCTACCAGCTTATTTGAAAAAGTCACGCCATAAAATCGTATTGTGTCACTATGTTCTTATAATGAAGGTACTCTCCATTGAATTCTGAACGATATTTCATTAAACAGTGTCATTTAACTTCACCGTACAATCTCATTTGAAGACAACAATACTGACTCACAATTACATTATAATTATCGCTCTAAACTTCTATTATCAAACGTATGTGTGCCCAATATACATAGACCTGGCTATACAAATGTTATTTACTACCTCAGAGCTCATTTTATGTCGGTACAATATTATACTTTGACAAAATCTTGTTTTACGCTAGACGTGGTTTCACAGTCGCTTAGACCTTACCAGGTTATTTTTTACCATTTGAAACTACACCTGCTAAGCTAAATCGAACCTTAAGACAAGGAACTAAGGTGGAAACATGTGTTTGTGGAAAAGAAAACGTAAGTTGGCACTCTCGTCCTAAGGCAAAATGTTCTTGAGATAGAAATCTTATAAAGGAAACGTCTTTTTCAGTTTCCCATTGTCTACAATTACTTGGCTTTGTGATCTCGACTATATGTTCGTCTCTGTCTAACATTCATATTAATGCGTATCGCTATCTCTTTCTTTTGCTCTTTGAAAATCCAATTTGAGATTTCCGTTCGCATCTGTGTTTTGTGTGGTTTTCTTTATTTTTAATTATTTCTTTTTTGAATCTCGAGTTGTTTTATCCGATTGTGGAGAAGGAGTGTGTTGTATTTTCTTTTGTGGCCTCTTTTCTTTAGAATTTGCTCTACTTTAGTAAATGCTCTCTAATATGCTTCAGGACGACATCAACAGACTTGCAAACTGGTGCAAAGAAAACAAAATGCTTTTAAATATTAGTAAATGTCATTACATCCAGTTCACCCGTAATAAAAAAGCCTTAGAGAATAAATACTACATCGAGGGAGTAGAAGTAAAAAAATTGAGCAATGTTCGCGACCTTGGTGTTCAACTTGACCAAGCGCTGAAGTTCGATGTGCACATTCTGAATGTTGTATCAAGATCTTTTAAGGTACTGGGATTTGTTTTGCGAAATAGCAAAGAATTTAAAAGAGCATCTACTAAAATAAAACTGTATAACACTCTAGTCCATCCAATCTTGGAATATGGTTCAGTGGTATGGAATCCGCATTATGAGGTTTACACCAAGCGATTAGAGAGTGTGCAAAAGAGGTTCCTTTACCATCTATGCTATGGAGATCACTTGGCTAAACAACTAACCAGCTACACTGAAAGGTTGAGACACTATAATATGGAAACACTAGCTAGTCGTAGGACAAAACTGGGCTTCTTTATCCTTCACAAGATATTGAATGGATCGATAGACTGCAGTGAACTCTTGGGCTCACTAGGAATTAAAATTCCAACTCGGATTCCCAGGTCTAATACTTATAATTTATTCAACATCACAGGCTCCAAAACAAACCTGGGTCATTACGCCGCTGTACCAAGACTTTGTAGGCAATACAATATGCTGGCTAAAACTACAGAGTTAGACATTAGCCAATCTCTTGTTAAATATAAGAAATCTCTTGAAAATTTATTGTGAATGTTTTTTTTTCTTCTTTTCTTCATTTATCTTAATGTTAGTTATTTTATTATTCTATGTTTTAATATTTAACAGAATTTATTATTTTCATGTTCCCTGTCAAAATGTTTTCTTTTATTATGTACTAGCTTCTTCCCGCGACTTTGTCCGCGTGAAATTTCACCCCCCCCCCCCCATTCACCCCCTTAGGGGATGAATTTTGAAAAATCCTTTCTTAGTGCACCCCTAGACCTCATAAGGAACGTACGTGCCAAATTTGGAATCTCTAGACCCAGCGGTTTGGGCTGTGCGTTGATATGTCAGTCAGTCAGTTCTCCTTTTATATATATAGATTAGGTAATTTGTTAGCTTAGTTGTCAATTTTATTGTGCATGCTGTGGTCTCCTATAATTGAAAGAGTACACCTACCAAATACTTTGTCGTCCATTAACTATGTAATGTTTAGTATATCTTTTGTTGGAGATCCTAAAGTAAATAAATAAAAATAAATAAATAAAAATGCAAAGTTGAATTTATTTCTTGGTCGATCGAGCATACCTACTGTCGTTAGATACTGGTGCCGATTCTCTTGTACACCGAACTAAATTAACTAAACTATCACTAAAATTCTGTGAGGCACACTTTCCTGCTAATTTCTTACATCGGATTTTGCACTTTTTATTTTTGTTTTTATCTGATGTAAGTACGAGTATGATCTGGTGTATTGTGTCTTTTAGTCTGTGCTAAATAAATGCATTTTCTTTCTTCTTTCTTTTTTCTTTTCCCGGTCAGCCAAGGCAAGTCGTGTCCAGGTGGGAGATCTTCAGCAAGTAGAACGAATGGTTTAGTTTAGGCAAGGAAGCACTAGTCTCCCAACTGCTTCAGTCTTTCTTTAGATCCTTCGTTAGTGAATATAAAATTATCTTCCGTAACTAACAGTAAATTATTGGATAAGTCATTTTAATAATAAATATCTTTTAGCCCCTAGAAGAATTATATTCCATCGTAAAGAAAGAGGTATCTGAAGCACACTCGAAGTAAGAAATAATTTGAATCCAGAAGATATAACTGAAGGGCAGCGGCGTGTTGCAACTGATAGATGACCCCAACACTTTCACTGAGCGTAGGGGTGGCACAGACTGACATTATATCGTGTTTTAGTTGAAGTAACAGTGATATAGGTTTTACTATGATAATTTTTATTTTTTTATTCCATATTGAATTAGGAACTTTTATAATCATAATACGATGACGGCCCCAATACATAATGCTACGGATAACATTTGGGCCATGAACCTAAACCTAAACAGACTCTTCGCATCATCACCATTTGGTTGAGACACAATTTTATGGAATGTGCCCATATAATGTTGGTTCAACCTCAAGACCCAAAACAAATAATTAAATGATAAATGATTTTATTTCTGTAAGTAGGTTTGCACAAACACTTTTACACGTCAATCATATTTTTAAAAACTAGATGAGGTCGGCGTTTCCTATCTGACTACTCTGAGAAGAAAGGCCGAAACAAACTCAGAGGTCACAGTCTCTTTTAAAGTCCAGACATAATCTTGGTCAGGATATATGAAGACCATGTAGATCGATGTCTGAGATGGTCTCATTTCTATGAGACTCATATCAAACAAAGTCCATTAAATAAGTGATGTAAGTCTTCCACAACTCCACACTCCAGACTATCATAGCAATCCTTAGTGATACATGCAAATGGTATTAAATACATCAAACGATTTAGGGAATGCATTTTAATTTGGTAAGGAAAACTTACTTAGATTTAAATCATACGTTTGGTTAGCGGAAATGCGTTCGTAAAGACACACATCGGCAATAAGTTCTTAGTAGGTATAACATCTTTGTTCAGTGGTTTAAGAGGAAGGAGCATCTTAGGTATGACTATGAGGGGCGCAAGATTTATGATTTTTTTGCTACAAAATAAGTAATTGTCATAACTTGTCCAAATAAAATCAGTTCACATAATTCACCCCTCCATCTTGTTCGTAACTATTTTGTACACAATTGAACGTCTGAAGATTAAGCAAAAGTTAAATTACAATACAACAATAAACAAATAGGTACTTCTCTGCTTCTAACAAGCGATACCTTCACCTATTCTTCAAACCCCACCTTTTAACTTTCAAGGAAATTACACCACAGAGATCAAGTTACACGAAAATAAAAAACAAAATAAATTAATATTCTGTGTGTGCCAACCCTAAGCATAATATCAGCGACTGACCCCCGCTCCCGTTAAAAAGAAATAAAAAAGTAATAAAATGCAAGGGCACAATAAAAACCACAATAATAGAAGGGTTCCGCGGTGTGAGGAACCCTAATTTTGTGCGGAACCGTTTACGCCAGTAAAGAGTGTTTCCTTGAGGGATATTGCCAGTATTAGCATTTTTTTTAGTTTATATTTTTCTTTTCTATACTTTGAGACGTGGGAATGACTTTTCGCGGATTAGTGAAACATTCATCTGTCCTTCAGTCAATCTGATCCATGATAAAAGTCAAATTCAAATTTTCCAGGATCCATTCATTGTTGCAGTTGGTTCTTGACTTTCGTATTTAGCTCAAAGTCAAAGTCAAATCATTTATTTCAATTAGGCACACTAGGCACTTTTGAACGTCAAAAATTATAATAAAACGAATTGATTCTAGTCGCCCATTCCAAAAGGTAGTTTTCGTATGGAGAAGAATGGGCAAGAAACTCCACCGTTACTCTTTTAAAAATGTTTTACAAGTTTTTGTACACATTCATTATATAATTTATATGTGAAGACGATGCATCTAGAATAAAAATTAGTCTACCAACAAAAGGTAAAAGAATTAAAAATAAAGCAATGACAGGTAAAATCAATTATGTGATAGATATCTACATGCTCACTGGATCTTGCTGCCATGTTGTAACTTTAAGTTCACCTAATCCTATAAACCATTAACCTATAGGAATTAGGACATACATGTACAGTAGACACAGACACACCCCTTCATAATATTTTTTTCAGACTAGCTTTTGTCCGCGGCTTCGCCCGCATGGATGTCGGAAATTATCCCAGGGGAACGTGCTACCGGGACAAAAAGTAGCCATGTCCTTCTCCAGGATGCCATTTATCTCTAAATATCGAAATCCGTTCAGTGGTTTAGGCGTGAAAAGGTAACTTACAGACAGAACTACTAACAGTATGGATTTCTTTTCTACCTTTTTCTGTAACCTCGGTCACTAATTACCAGTCACCCGATATATGTCTCGACTTGTTCAAGTGTAAGAGCTAAATTGGATCTTTAATCGTTCCAAAACTGCTTGAAAAGTGTACTGGCTATTAAGAACGTAACTAGTTCGCGGCTCTCTGGCTCATAAAATAGTTGTGAGCTGTGTGTGTATGACGGAGCAGGTCGGCAAGTGTCACAAAGTCGATGTGTTCAGTGCGTGGCTACTAACTGAGTGCGTGCTATAAGTGCTCGCACGGGGGGCGGACTTGGGTGGGTGTTTAGTTTTGTTTTTTAGCCTGTTTGTTTATTGATCAACTAGCGATCCAGCGACTTGATAAAACATCGATATTTCTATATTATTACATATAAGTATAAAATGGGCACGTTTCCGGATGACAGCGATGCGGATGAGTACTTCGACGCCTAAGTGTCCTTTGGTTTTTTTTATTTATTTGTATAGTAGGTTAGTTAGTCTTTTATTTTAGTATCTAGTGTATAGTATATAGTTATATTGTAATTATGTGTGTACATAAAACATTAAATTAGCATTTAGAATGTTATAAGTATAAAATTAAATATATTTTTTATAGGTACACTTAATCGTTCCGGGATTCAATTTTCTAAATGATGGTGAAAACCGCATCAAAATCCGTGGCGGAGCTTAGAAGAACAACGCGGTCACACCGACATACACGAAAAGCGAATTTAATTTATAATAATTATAAGGTATATAGAATATAAATTCGAGAAGTTTCCTTTAGTCAATAATCATCAATTTTATTGCTAAATGTAATCCATTTTAGCCAACATAGCTCATTATGGTGGTTTGTTTTCCCATACATGGGTACTACTTTTTTGATGAATATTCTTCAGGCACATAATAAAATTTGTTCTACTTCAATCTAAAAACCTCAGTGAAAACCATAATTTTTTTCACAACTATTCACTGCTGGTCATTCATCACTCATAAAACGGCCAGCAGTCAGCAATAAACTCCTTACACCTGACATTGATCACAGAACAGTTCCACTGCCCGACTCCAGCCCTGTATTGCCACCATGATAGTATTTTGTTAGTCGGCAGCTTTGTCGCGAAGTGGTTCGCTCTACCATCGGTCTCCCGTCCCCTTCACACCTCGGCGATTAGACAGAGTCAGAGCACCGGTCACGGGACACTGCCATCGACTCAGTGTGACAATATTTGGTCACTTATTGGCTACACTGGGAACGGTCGCAAGCGCACACAAAAAACTAGATTGTTTAACGTTATTCTTGGTCATTTTTTGGTAAAAAATGTATTGGTTTGGAGTTTTTAAAGGGTTTTAAAGTTCACAATGTTTTGCTCGGTTAAGTTAAGCTACCATCGCATTCTTTATCCTGGATGCATTGGATCTAGTATGTCTATTTGTGTGTTTTTGGGGTTCCTCTGCGAATGACGAATCCTAAGCAGTCACTAACTCTGCCAACCTTTCAGTCTGGTTCATCTCTTTACCAAGAACTGTCTTCAAACTCGTCCTTTCCATACCTACGTAAAACCTAACTATCTAATTGAATAATATTATGTATATTTTAAGTCAAAGAAATAAAAATAAAAGATTCGGCTTTACTCCTTGACTGTACTAATGATGAAATTTGGCAGTGGGTCCAGTCGACCTATTCAAAATTTGATTTAGTCAACTGGACCCGCGGGTTCAGTTCGTGTGGGTCCAGTTGACCAAAGACTGTAATGTTCTCGTAGCGCTCGTGCCGACACGAGATAAGACAAAGGTGACATTCAAATGCCTACCTACATGTAGTAGGTTGGATGTGTACTCGTAGGTCGTCCGTGAACCGAGCAGCAAGGTCGCCTACAGCCGTTTGGTAAGCGTTGCACCGAAGATATGTAGGTACCTACTGTACCTAGAGGTAGAGATAGCAAGAAAACCTTATGCTGTTCTTGGAATGTTTTAATGTCATTTTAGGGTAAGTCGAAAGAAGACTTACGTAGAGACCTAAGTCTTCTTTCGACTTACCCTAAAATGACAATGAAAGTTATACGTCTCTACGTATAACTTTAAAAGGAGGAAAAGTAGTTAGAGATTTCAGTAACTTGGGAAGTTTTTCAGGAAAATACTGTTACCGTAACTACGTATTTCTGCTGTTTATTAACGTTGCAGTGTTGCGGGTTGAGGAGTCGATTAATAATATTACCTATCGGTTATGGAAAGTGGACTGAATGAATGAATGAAATGCACCGATCTCAGCGTGGTTTGACCAGACTCGATTAATAGAAATAAAAATTAGTAAATGTTAATTTAATATCTAAACGAAGTTAGATAGTATCTGTGCAACATGTTTGAAGTAGGTATTGAAATTCGAACAAGACACCCTATCTAAATAGTGAACTTCATTCGAATAAGATTATTTTGCTGTCTATACACCTCCAACAGACGTTAAAATATTAATCTAAAAACTGGAAAACACATTTGTCTTATTAACATAACACACACACACACACACACCCCACACACACCCTCACCCCCTCCCTACACACACACAGTCACGTTTTTATAGAGTTTCGTTATTTCGTGCGTATGTGTGCTACGTTTAGATGACAGATTCACATGTCAGTCTGTCTGCCTTTTCCCAACTATGTTGGGGTCGGCTTCCAGTCTAACTGGATGCCGCTAAATACCAGTATTTTATATGGAGCGACTGCCTATGTGACCTCCACAACCCAGTTACTGGGTAACACGTGGGTGGTACGACAATTTGTCAGATATCTTGGCCTCTGACTACCCGTAACGATTGTTAAAGATCTACGAATGACAGTCGGGACCGGCTTAAAGTGGCTTATTCCGAGGCACTGCCTTTCCGAAAATATTTAATTAGGTAATGAAGTCAGTTAAACTTTTCAATTAAAACTACGGCTATGAGCAACTTAGTAAAATTTTCGGTTGAGCGGCAACTTTTTGTCGCCGTGCGTGCACTTGCATTGCAACCAATAGACGGGCGACAGTTGCGTCCAAACCCGCGAACAAAAATGTCTCCCAGCTGTCGCGTCGCTACAAGCGCGCACTTTCATACAAACCCGTAGACTGACGTGAGAGACAAATTAGTTGCAGAGACAAAAGTTGCTCGGGCGCTGTCCCTAATAGTATAACCACGGTTTCGAAAATTCTTTCAACAATTTACTTAGTTTTTTTCTGTTGTATAATCAGCTATAACGTTCCCACTGCTGGGACATAGGCCTCCTCTCTTTAAGAGGGAGTGAGTGGGCCGTAATCCACCACGTGGGCCCAGTGCGGGTTGAGGTGTCACATGTCTTCGAATTTTTGGTTCTAGGACATGCCGGTTTCCTCACGATGTTTTCCTTCACCGTTTACTGTTGTATAATATAAACTAATTAGCAATGAAGTTTCATTATAATTCAATAACCCAATTATTTTATTTTACAACATATACATGACATTATACAACAGTAGCATGTTGTCAATAATTCGTATAAAGTTTCGGAACTGAGGCAAGTGCAGCCTGCTACAGAAGTTGCCTATAATATTTTGATATGATTCCACCACACAGACGCATGCGCACAACTCGCACAGTGTATAATGACGCAACTTTAATCTATGGTTTACTTAATTCCATTGTTTGTTCGCAATTAACCCGCTTTAAAGACACCAGTTCGGTACATTCGTGGAGAGAAGTGTTAGGGAAAACTAGCAGGAGCTTGAAAAATGGATGGGCTATATAGGTAGGTTTGGTCTACCTTAGATCACGCCTTCACCACTTAGTGGGATCGTAGACAGACAAACACTTTTCCAAAAAAAAAAAAAAATCAGTAGCAGTTTTCAAATCAGTTTGAATTGTTTCAGCCGGTTTCAAGATTGGCACAAAATCAAAATCAAAATATTTTTATTTCACATAAACCAACATGGGCACTTATGAAACGTCAGATGCTAGGTGCACGGTTCCAATTGGTCGTTTCCTATGGAGAAGAACCGGCAAGAAACTCCATGGTTACTCTTTTAAAAAATAATTGGCTTTTACAATGTTTTCAAGTTACAGTAGGTATGGGAGGACAACGTAGGCCTGTCAACAAGTACAGGTAAGTACTTGATACAATAAAAAATGGTCTACAGATCTAAAGTCTAGGTACAAGGCTTACAAAGTCCTCACATTTACAAAATAAGAATGTATCAAAAGGATAAATAAAATATAAAAAACTACAGCTGCAGACACAACTCACCCACATCACTCATAAGACTTATTTATATACTTGAACGAAGAATATAAAATCTACGAACACTTTAGACGAGCCTAGCAAGAGACTACTACGAGAATGATTTTGCAGATTTTGATTCTTAATTAGAATATAACTGACAGTTGGGAATTAAAAGTCACCTCATAAGCTCTTTAAACATGAAAAACTCATTAATTCGTTTCCAGACCGACATTAAATACTTCTATTTCACTTTACCCTCAAGGGAAAAGATGCATTGGTACATCAAGAAAACGTTGGACTGATGTCATTATTGGGCCCGTATGGTAGATTATAGCCACTCCCTCTCGAAGAGAGGAGCCTGTGTCCCAGCAGTAGGAACATTATGGGATGATTATGTTATATGGGCAAAAGTGGACGAAGACTGCCAAAGAGAGGCCAAAAAACACAGGATGGAGGAGGCTTTTACCCAGAAAAAGGACATTCCATGTAGGGAAAAAATTACAACTTACACAAGACTAACATTGACACATTTCATTTGTAAACTTAAAATATAGAATAAAGAAGCTTCATTATTATTATTGTAGTCCAACCCTTGCGTCCTCGCCAGTACTGTCAGCAGTAACATGATCGCTGCTCGGTTGATCGCCTCGCTCCGATATATTGAGCGACTGTTTGCCTTCTCTGTTTGACTGTACACCGCTCACGCCATAACTCGCCATGCCCACTATTTGGACATTTTAGAAACTTGAATTTCCATTTTCTGTGCACGTATGTACCCCGAAATGTATTTTTACTATTTTATATTTACCGTCCCGAAAATTTAATTTAGTCTTTATTGGAATGTAATAAAGTTGGAAATTAATTCTGTGGCTGTATCGTCTTAGTTGGTTTTTCAATGGTATGCGCAAACAAAATAGTTAATAATAACACAATGATTTTAAATCTTATTTACATAGCAATAAGGTTGAGAAGGAATGCAAATATATTTGTCATTGTAATAGGTTTCTTAATACTATTTGTTAAGTTTTAACACAGATTTACTAATGACATTTTTACGGTTTCGAATTTAATATTCAATTTTTAAATTATTTATCTTCAGTCACTCTGTTATTCTAAAAATCTATAGGTAAAGCATGGCTCAAGGCAGCTCACATATTCGATTGCATTAAAGTCGCCCATCGCGCCATTTGAATACCCACTTGCTATATCTAATCTTTATAAAGGCTCCCCTGTTCCAGGTCCATTTGAAAACCAGCGTCAGGCACTAGTTGTCTGGCATGTTTGCTAAACGGGCCTTTTTGGCGCAGCCGTGGCACTTTCCTGCTAATTTCTTACATCGCACTTTACACTTTTTTTTTATCTGCCGTATATATTTATTAGTATTGTCTGTCTTTTAGTCTGTGATGATGATGTGTGATGTATTTCCTTTCTTTCTATTATGTGAGACATGAATATAATTATGTGGGTGTTACTATAGGTTACTACCTATAGTAACACCCAAATAATTACTTACTTACTTACTTTAAGGGGCTCTTCTAGTCCCTAACTAAACAGCGATAAAGTAATTAAACAGCGATAGGATTTCTTTATATTTATATTGAGTGAAAGACTTTACATATTCCAATTTTAGCTAGCACTGACTTATCTAAACAAAATACCTAATTAAATATTTGACACTTGCTTGAATGTTCGAATGGATCCCACGCTATAACCAGCCTGCACTATACAAGGTAAGGCTACATAGATAACCTCTACAGTACAGACACACCTCGCTAACCGTTTATGTTATTACGTTTAGGCACTTTTCGTTTGAAAAGAGATTACAGAAAAATGTAACAAGGAAATACATAAGTAGCTGACTGTCCTGCCCACCTAGTCGACGGGCAAATAAGCTATTAAAGCAGAGAGTGTTACAAAGCTCTCCAATAATGCATCAAATACTCAAATTACCCGGAGTCTGGATTTGTGCCCGGTTGATGGCAATGTCTTTAACATAACTGGCAAAATGTGGGTGTACTATAGATGCACCTCTGCCTGACCCTTCAGGAAATACAGTCGTGATGTTAAGTTATGTTAGCTACTAGTGAACCGAGCCTATCATTCTACCAAATGCTTCAAAAAACTAGCTTTCACAATAAAACCTACCTGCTACCACATTCACTAATTTACCCACACAACGATTTTTTTACCCCCATTCATTGAGCAAACCGCAAAAACTATCATTTGCTAAACAATTGCCCAACGGTGGGGAAACACGATACTGTGTGTAAACCGATATTATTATAGAACACTATTATTTAATGTGTATTATTGTTCTCTTTCCCATTTGTTCCATGTATTGATGTTTTAATAATATTGTGCAAGTGAGGTATTCGAGTGGAAACTTATTTTGTGCTTAATAGTTTAATGTGATTATTTGCGATGTTATTTTTAAGTTAAATGTAGTGTGAGTCCGCTAGACTGTTTGTGTTTTTGCATTGTAAGAGTCGTTTCTGCTCGGTTCCTATAATTTACCATTTATGGTTAAAAATACGTTTAGAAGAGTTTAAAGTTTAGGATAGTGTGAGTTAACTCTATCACGCTATTAATTAGCAAGATAGAAAAAGTATGCGGTTCGCACAGAAAATTTCCATTTGGAACAAAATAAAATAACAATTTCATTGCGATAGTAGTATGTTTAATTACTGCATTTTTTTTTTCAAGCTGTAAAACTACTTTGTACTGCATTTTCAAAAATTTAGTTTGCCTGGAAAAGATCTCAGAAAGTGATAAGGCATTGCATTTGTTTTCTTGTTACATATTTTCTGGTGTACAATAAAGTATTTAAATAAATATCATCACGCCCATACCTGTACTCCGATAAGGAAGGTAGAAATGTATAGCACAGCTACGAGTACATTTCGCCAGTTAGGTATGTATATTGAGGTCCTATGTATTAGGAAACGAATTAAGTAAAGTCACCTCTTAACCACAAAAATATCACTTAAAAATAACTTAGCCAAACAACGCAAGATATCATGTCGCTCAATACACTGTAATAGACCTCTAAACCCAAGACTGCCACGTCTCCCACACAAAGCAAAGGGTTTCAATAGATCGCGAGTGCTACCTGCCATTGTACTGAAAGAAATCTATTCACACAATTAAAACTACGGCGAACAGCTGATGGTACTCGTATTAAATGACAGTAGCCTTGTTTTGGAGATATTTTTGCGAGTTGGTTTCATTTGTAGGAGGTTCCGTGCCTTAGGATGTCACATAAACATCTCGCCTGTAATCAACGAAGGGTCAGGCAGACGTGTACCTATAGTACACCCACATTTCGCCAGTTATGTGTCATCAATCGGGCACATATCCCCAAATTCCGGAATGCCCTAAGACAATAGGCTGGAAATTAGACATAAATAATGATTAAGGAAGATTTTTACCCAACACAATTCATTTATATGACTGCTGCATAACATAAGCATAATCAGCCTATAATGGTCCCACTGCTAGGCCTCCTCTCGGTGAGAGGGAGCGGGCCGTAATCCACCACGCGGACCCAGTGCGGGTTAGTGGATGTCACACGTCTTCGAATTTTTTGGTTCTAGAATATGCTGGTTTCCTTATGATGTACCTACAATGTGTGATACGGCTGCTAACTTTAGGAAAAATGTGGAAAACAAATATTTTTACGCAAATAGATCCCTCCAGATATCCTTGGAATACAATTTATTTGGTTCAAGAGAATGGTGAAAATATAATTCATGCTACTTATTTAAACTTATGTGAAACCTTAAAACAGTTTCATGTAATCAGTCGCACGCGAGTCAGAATTTTCCTGGTAGACTGACTCGAACAGGGAAAATGTTGACAAATAAGGGATTTCTTTAACTTTTATGAGCGGTACCCTAAAATAATAGCCTACAATAAAAAAGGTTGGTAAGGAAATGTAATCAAATCGAAAGTTTGATCGATAATCTGTTTTCCTGTCGCAGAGAAAGCGATCTGATCAATAACATGGTTTCGTATTGTTTGAGACTATTGTAGTATTGTGGTACCTTACAGCAATTAGTGTGTGCTTCGATTTCAAAATGATTCTTTCCGGTTAAAAGGGTTATTCTTTTTGCGGCAGAAAGCTTATCTGATAGGAAAAGTAATACCGATTTTTTTTATGCTGGCATGATATTTGCAAAGGAACGAATCTTCAAGATGTAATGCCATCACGCTTGGATTACCAAATTATTAAAATTATTAGAAGGATGTAGGTATGGAGTACCTATTTCATAGCTCTTATACTTCTTATAGTTATTGTTCATGTTTTTGTCTATAGTTGGTTCAAATCCAGCCAGTTAAATGATAAATTATTTATTTTTGTAACTAATAATGTTTTTAATTGTATGTACAAACAGTTTTACACGTCCATTATATTTTCAAAACTTGATGAGGTTCCCTATAGAATATAATAGAATAGAATACTTTTTATTATGTACACCATGTAAATTACAGACATAAATATAGAACCCTATCTGACTACTCTGAGAAGAAAGGCCGAAATAGACTCAAAGGTCATATTTTGTAACTCAATACAGTAATAATCAAATTATAAAACCACTAAATACTTCAACGTTTTACCTTCTTTCTCTAAAGCGTGGCGGTTACAGAGGTATTATAACCACGTTTACAAACAGCAAGGGGCCCAATTAGTAATACATCTCTTATTTATCTAACTATTACTTTAGAGGTTAAAGTAGCCACGCCTTTAACAATAAACGAACAATAGCCACCGTTTAAAAAAAGATTATAACTTGAATAACTATTCACAAGTTAATAATAACCTTATTCAATAAATAATAGAGGTGATTTTAAAATTGAATCACGAAACAATTATTTAGAGTGCTTTAATTTTTATTGCCGTCACAAAAAACTGTTCAAAACTCTATATAAATAAAAATAAGAACTACAATCGAACGAATCAAACATAAAACATTTTATAATTCAATAACAGTTATTTGAAGCACCATTATTATTTAGTGAATAAATAAAGAAAATAATAAAACAATGTGTAGTGTTCTCGTTACGGTGCTCGAGTTGAATGCAGTCAATAGGTATCGTGTGGCGACATCAATTGTAGGGTAGGTTGAGGTCGAATGCAGTTGCATTGTTTAGAACGTTATTGATTAATTGTGATACCTTTGTGGGGAGATCGGGCAGAAGTAATCGAGATAATTGCTTGAATATCAGTTACGAAAAAGCTCAGTTGGGAGTGGAACATAAGAGGGAACATAATGCGGCTTTGTGGTCTTGTTTCATTTAGGTTTTTACCTTTCATATTGCAGTAGAGAGGCTTGCGGATCCATAACAGGAGAAGTTGTAGTCTCTATTTTTTTTTTATTCCATCTCGCAGATCAACCTATGAGGTTGTCATCTGCTTAACAGGGCTTCCTGTGGTTGCCTCAATAAATTAAGGCCTCCAGCCAGGGCTTAAAAAACTAAAAACTAAGCGATTACACGCTAAGGGCACTCCCTGTGTGGTACGGACCTCGGCTTAATGCGTTGCTGGGAGAGGGCAGCAAGGGACAGGCTGGATCGGAATTGGTTGTAGCCTCTACGGAAGAGGCACACTTTTTATAGGTAGGTACGTCCGGCACATCATGGCCAGCCAGCCCCACTACTCTCTGGCTACAGAAGAAGATTATTATCTTTTTGATTATATTTTTACTATGACACAGCTATTCTTATACAGCACGTGCCGATGCCAGAGAACAAGCTGCACTTATTGCAAGCAGTCTTCTAGTATCATTCTGACCCTCTGTGCCTAGGAAAAGTCTGTCCGGTTGTGTGATATGAAAAATCTATGACGGGTTTGCGGGTTAATTACGGGTCTTGAGATTACGACATTACGGGTCTTGAGATTACGACATTACGGGTCTCTCTAAAACCACTGGCAGTTGCTCCATGTTGATTATCACACCATTTGCTTGGCATAGTCCCTTGCCATTTAAAATTGTCATAGGTCAGAAAGACTTTTCTACCAAACCACACACTTTCTTATCAAGATCCCTCAATAACAATTAAGCTGTCTCCATTCTCCCACATGTCCCACAAGCCGTGGGACGCCCACCTGCGATACAATGCAATCCTTTGGGCACAAGTCGTGGGAGTTGTAACCGATATCAGTTGATATAGCGAATACAACACAAGTGTGCGTCGCTTCAGGCGATTCATTGAAAAGGGTGGTTTTTGTAAGTTTTTTCAGTGAGGGTTGATGTTGTGTGTTTGTTGGTTTTAACAAGGCAGGTTTGTTTGTTTTTCGATTCTTTTACAAAATTGTTGTTGTTTCAATAATAAATGTTCTAAGATTGTGAGTAGTACTTATTAGGTTGTTTAAAGCAATTGTGATTCAAATATTCATCTTGCTAGGTCTGTTAGTATTTTTTCTCCAATATTTTTAGATGCAACTACCTCAATGTTTGTGCTGATACAATCGAACACATTACACCAAAAACTCGAAACCATTGTTTTTCCTGATTGGTGCTTCAAGATGGGTAAAACTATAATTATTCCAAATTACATTTAATTAACACTTTTTCCATAAACATACTTATGAGTTTTTGGTCAACTGGACCCACTCTCGATCTCTACCTGTAACAAACACACGACAAACCCAACAAACAGAAGAAAGAAAAGTCTTAAAAAGTTAAAGGATACTAAAATTGCAACAAAAACAACAATTTTATCCATTTTGTAACCATTGTATTACTATCTCCTGATCTCATAGATATTACCAATTGTCCTGAACAAATGTTGGTGGCGCTTTGTCAAATATTGGTGAACCATTGTAACAACAAGTGGATTTGGGTTAGATACAATAGCTTTGAGGGCGGATTCTTTCTATTTTTTGGAAACATATCCCTTTGGCGATTAGATCATGATACTGATCGCCATGGGAATCGATTTGTATCAATATAGTTGGATTTTTTTTAGGAATTGTGATGTATTTATCGTTTCGTTTTTACTGTTGCAACCTGTCGCAATTTTTGTTGTGATAGTTTTGGTCTACAAAATAGGGACCGACTGGCAATAGGGACCGTATTTGAACAATTCTGGTAACTTTAGTACTGACACGAAACAATAATGGAATCAAAAGGACCACCTTCTTCTTCGTCGTGGTATCGCATTTATCTGTTTTAAATAAGCTTCGACCAGAATTCAGCCACTTGGACATCGTTATCGTTGGCCTCACTTGCTTCAATAATGCAAGTGTTATTGAAGTTATGTAGCGTTTGCGATGTGGCTTCACAGTCGCACTGTGGCTCATCGGAACAACTGACCAAGGAACTAATCGTATGAGATCTTAAAATACCAATACGGCTTGGAAGCATTACTTATGATTGACGCCTGCTAATATTAACAGTTGAATACGAATAGTTACCAACTAGTTTTGCAGATATTCATAGCTTGTTAAAGTAGCTAGCTGTGCAAATTCACACAACCTCACGCGGCGGCTTCTTCCCACAGGGGTAGGCAGAAACTACAGAACGTCACCTACCAACTATCCTTACATGGCTTACATACTCCTTTTGCTTCGTTTACGTTCATACATAGGTCATAGGTACAAGCATGCCGATTGCGAATACTTCGCACCTGACCTATAATGACTATAATGTCCGTCTGGGGCGCCCCCTCTCGGCGTTTCACGCATTCATACCTTGTAAACCTTTTTCTACTTGTATTTCAATCAAATAAACGTTTTATTTGAAATCGTCGCTTGACTACGTAGCTCAATAGCAGTAACAAAATCATTTACAATACTTAGCACCAACACCTTTATTATTCGCCTTTTAATTGACATCCCTAAATTGTTTATTTACTTATTTTTTTATCTTTAAAAGATCCATAATTATTTGCATTCTGTCGTATTGAAATATGTTACTGAAAAGATGGGCGTTGAAGTCACCAGTATGGGCATTAGTGTAAAGGCCATTCACACATTTAAATGAAGTATAGTATGGCACAACTTTACTTATTGTGAGAATGTAAAGTAAGAATGAATGAATGAACTAAAAAAAACTGTTTCCACTTCCTAAAATTCAATTCAAGTCCAAAAACTACAAAAAAAAATCGTACAATTTTAACAAATTTTAAAATTAAATCTGTCGACACTTGATCTTCTCAGAAGGCTCCCCTCAGACGGCTGTTTGCACAATTTGCGATTATCCGCGCGATCGCACGGACGCACGTGTGGTTTCGCCCTAATTTGCTTCCGTACGCCTGGCAGAGTAGCTGATTTGTTACATTTTTAATTTTGATGGCAGTTTTTTTATTTGTAAGGTTTTTTAGAAGCCTTAAGTCAGAAGAGAAATCAGTCATTTTATTCATAGCTTTATGACCATAAGAGTACCTACGTTTGGGTTACGTTAATTTTGTTACTGTCACACATTTTAACCCAACGTTTGGGTTAAATTTTAATAGCTCTATTCTCAGCGAAAACTGGCGTCGTCGAGCACACAAAGTTTTTATCAATCAACTTTTAATAAAATAAACTAGTTTACATTTCAATAGACATATTTAAATAATCACAGTCTACAATATAAATTGACATGTTTAACTACCAATGTATTAACAAATCAATAGAAAAGCCAATAATGTGCGGTTCTAAATGTATATACTCTTCTCTTTCAAATCCCCTATTCACATGTCAACAATAAAAAATAACAAACAATTATAATTCAACTCTATCTCAGCCCACGCAAAAACTATTTAACAATACACCTAAATTAAACGAAAATCAACCTTATTCGTTTAAGATAGAGGCTATATTACAGGCAGGAAGTAAGTTGGTAATAAAACAATTGTCAAAAAAGATTTTTAGAAAAAGGTTGTTATTCATAAAACGGTTGTACAATAGTAATCGATAGTACTCGAATGGTTTCGAATGTCGAACGTTATTTGACGTTTTAACTACTCGCGATCGTGGGTTGCCTGAGTTTTTGTGGTAAGTAGCACAATGCGAGGAGAAATTGTGTTGATTTTAATGATCGCGATGAACGAACTCTAAGGTTACATTATTATTTTGAAACCTTCTGGAGAAAAGTCACAGTTCGTGTAACTAGTTCTTGGGAAATTGAGAACAACTAAATGACTAATTAAAAAGCAATACATGATCAGTTCCACTTTTGGACGGATTTTGGTCAGGTCATACAATATTTTTCCTGCGCGTGGCCTTCGACGTCCGGAACGATTAATAGAAGCAAAATAATTATGTTTAACACTATGTTAAGTCAGTGGACAGAGATAAGTACCTCACTTAATATTATAATAGTTAACATAGTGCGGTGAATCCTTCTGTCAGTTCACCGACTGTAACCTACCAACACGGGTAGGTATTCGGTCTTTCAAACTCAAACTCAAGGCATTTATTTCAGTTAAACCATTTACAGACACTTTTGAATTGTCAAAGACTTGTCAGTTAGTCAGATTTGCCCATTCCTAAACGTAGAGATCTGTATGGAAAGGACGGACAAGAACAAGAAGCACAAGACTTTATTACAATTACAATCCTGGGTACATTATTCGTGTTACTTCTATAATATGCGAAGACAATTAAAAAAAAAATACAATTAAGAAACAATTCAAAATATAAGAATAAAAATAAGCACTGGCAATTAAAACATGACCAGTCTCAACTGACGGTGCCATGGTAGCCTTTATGCTAGTAAAGATCAGGTCATTACCAAAATATCAATGTCTAAGGCATGAGACCTCTTCCTAAATGGTAATAAAGGGGTAACACCGGGGTGTACCGGGGGGTGAGGGGGGAGTTCTCGATTGTATTGGTGTTTCGATTAATTCGCAATACTTGTGGCGCGCGGCTCTCACATTTTATATTCGCGCCGCTCTTGAAAGGGGTGGCATAGTATGGAGACGGCTTTTATTAGTTAACTAGCGATTCGCACGGTTGTTACGATTAAACAAAACGTCGAGATTTCTTTATTATGTGAAGTTTTACACAAGTATTATAAACATAAACCTTCGGGAATACATTTTCTAAATCATAAACATTGCGGTAACATAGACAGATACGAAAAGCAATTTTAATTTATAATATGTATAGCTATACAAATAGATATAAGTAAACACTGGACTTTACCGAATCTAACTCACATGAATTACACAACATCACCATGTGTAAAACTCGTGTTGCCATGGTGTAACATCGTGCGTAATCTGAGTGTTAGCAACCTGATTAATCAACCTTTCTTCAGTTTTCGTGAAAATCATGTTTAAAACAACAAGAAAACGACATTTCGCTCTGCTAGTGACGGTGCTATTGTTATGCCATCCATCTCCGCTCGACTGTAGCAGAAGACGGCAATATCACAATCCTACAAAAGTATTTTTCTTAGAAATAGGATAGAAACTAGTATCGTCGCTGAAGTCAGCCATTGCGGTAGCGCGACACTGCCGTTGCTGTCTTCACCTGCGGGACAAATGGTCGCACATAATATAGCAATGTATAATTTTCCCGCTGCTGGGACACAGGCCGCCTCTCTGTGACAGGGATTGCGCCGTAATGTACCTCGCGGGCCCAGGGGTTAGTAGATGTGTTATTGCAGCTTTAATGTCTTCGAATTTTTGGTTCTAGAACATGCCGGTTTCCTCACGACGTTTTCCTCCACCATTTTGAGAGCAATGGTGATGAAATAATGTAAGTACACAAAGTAAAGCGCCTGTCTGAGTGGTTCGAACCTACGACCTACTTACTACTTGTAAATCTCACCCGTTACCACTGGGCCACCACTGCTCCACATCCTACATATATTCTCCATAAAGCCGCCTCCACACTTCGCAACTGGTCCACCGCTGTCACTAACACTCACTCGGTAATTATTTTTATTATTGAAACACCTCCCCCCGCCGCCTCCCCCGCGCGCCCCTCTCCCCCCGCAGTCGTCTAACCCCGACATTTTGTTTTTGTTTTTAATTCGTATTTATTACGCCTGCGCCGGACACAGGGCAGAGTTCAGTAATTAAAATGTATGGATAAGGTTAGATTGGCTGGTCATCACGTGGGGGTGGACAAGTTGTAGTACTGATGTTGGCTTAGCAACCAATAAATAACTACTTACAAAAATATGTACTATACTTATGTTCCGATCTATTTTGTACACATCTTACCGTGAAAACTTAAAATAACCTTACGAAAACGTGGATCACTTTTGACTTTGTCATAATTATAATCGTTATTGTCTCGTAAGGAAAATTTTTGCATGAATGTGGATGACTATAAGAGTAGGATAAGACCAAAGAAACGATGGATGGACTGTGTGAATGATGATATGGTTAGAAAGGGGTGACTGTCGAGATGACGTATAATAGATAAGTATAAAAGAAAAAGACATGTTGCGCCGACACCAAATAAATTGGGATCATGGCAGGAAAATGATGATGTCAATGAATGTAACACGTCAGATGTTAACGTCATCACTTGCGTCGTATATTATTACAGGGTATTATTAAGGTTGCCTTACCTTCCCACCTACAGCCGCGTTCGTCTAGTGATCGCAAGCGCAAATGCTGAGCGTGGCATCCTGAGTTCGATTACCTGATTGGTCAGTGGTATTGGATTGTCCATTATTGATTGATTCCAGATTCGTGCCCGGTGGACGACAATAGGCTCGCCTCATATTAAGTATAGCATAAGCAGCTTATAATGTTCTCACTGCTGGGACTCAGGCCTCCTCTCTGTGAGAAGGAGTGGACCATAATCTACCACGCAGGCCCAATGCTGGTTGGTAGATGTCTCATGTCTTCGAGTATTTGTTTCTAGGACATGCCGATTTCACACGTATTAAGTATAATGTGACTTGAACAGTGAGGGTACCTGTGATGATCCCTGTCTAGCCTTTTGAACAGCCTGTCCTGTTCACAAGGCACTCACGGCAGGCATGTATAACATAACGTAGTACGTCATGATGTAATATTACTATAGGCCGACCGCTTAATTGAGACGTTTCCTGAGGTAGCAGCGCGGTGCGGGAGGGGTGTGGTGACGTGATGCGAGAGCTCAGTGATTCGTCAACTTGTGACAACTATCACCCCTCCCGCACCGCGCAGCTACCGCAGGCACCGTCTCAGTTAAGCGGTCGGCCTATAGCTCCCGCCCGCGACTTGGCATCGCATTGCGACTTCTTTTTTGCTTAACGTTCTTTGTAATTTTTTTTTTCTGTTTGCTCGGCTCCTTAGAGTCATAGCGTCATGTTAATATAACTATCCTAAGAGTGCCACCAAATGCAAAAATAATTTTTCAAATCCGACTGATAGTTCCAGAGATTACCGCGTTCAAACAAACTCTTCCGCTTTATTATATTAGTTTAGATCTCAACGGGCTCGAATTCAGAAAAGTCCTGTCGCCACCTCAATATTTGGGCTATTAGATCTTTATAAGAAACCTAACGCTATTCCTGCTTAAACCTTATCCGGAAGCGTGAAGAGTAAAACTTCTAAGCCAAGTATTTCTGATCCAATAACCACAGTTTGCGGTTAATCGTTAAAATTTTACAATTTTCCATCTCGACTCTATTGTAGGGGCTGAAACTTTTACAAAAGGATCTTCCGTCTCTTTCACTCTCAGAACAAAGTTGTATGTCCGTCTCTGTCTGCTAGAACTTATTGTAATAGTGATAGCGAAGTTGGAAGAAAGTATTGAATTATGGCAAATTTTAATGGACGGGGTTATGCCAGGGTGAGAACGGAAGAAAAATATTTATCAGAAATGCGTTGAAATCATTTACACTAAAAATGTTGTATTCATTTTATCCAGGTGAAAAGTAGCCTATGTCCTTGTCATTGTCTATCTGTGTGCCAAATTTCATTCAAATCCGTTCAGCCGTTTTAGCGTGAAAGCGTAACAAACAAACATACTTTCGCAGTTATAATATTAGTTAGGATACTGCTACGGTACATACTGTAATCCTCAAGAAATCTAGTAATGGATACAAGAATTGAAAAAATCATCACAACAAATGCAGAAACAGTATTTTCAATCAACGTGTCTAAACATCAAAGTGCTACGAAGTCGCTACGACGAGGCTACGCCGTAGCATCTTGTCTCAAACATATTTTATGTCGTAGATCTTGTGTATATACTGTTCCTAGTCGTGTTTGGTACTTTATTTAAATTAAATTGAGTGAGGCTTCGGGTACCAGAATTGTGAAGGACCTTAGGAACACCTTTTGAACAAGAATAGACCTCAGGACCAAAATGTATACAGGAAATGAAAACGCTTGGTTGTAAACTTTTTGCTGGAAAGATTGTAATATAATAAAAATATATATTATATTGTAAGGAAAGTCTTCAGTTACGTCAATACCTACCCCGCCTCGCCTATAAAAGCAAGGCGCTGAGGATAAATCGTTGATTTGCTGCTCGACGCTCGGACTGGACGGACGTGTGAATCATCAGCTAGTCGCAAGGTTACGTAAGCCATTTGAGTTTTGCAAAAGTGATAAAGCGTGTTTGTGTGTTTCGTTTGGTGGATTTTAAAAACGTTAGTGAACTGTAAGTAAATTTTGTTGATTGTAATTTGAGTCAATTGTATTTATGAAGTAAAAATGGTTTTTCTGTTATGATTGTTTTTTTTTAATAAATTTCCACTTCTGAAGCTTATATCAGAAGTGGGATAAAGGACTTTTAAAGCCCACCTAGACGAAGTCTCGTAGCTAAAGATTATTGCGAACAGAAAAACCGTTTCTTTTCAACTTTTTTTTTTCTGCAACTACCCACTTTATCACTTTTCTTTTTATTCGTTTGTCCGACTTATCTGATTTGTTCGTCCGATTTGACCCCGATTTTTGTGATAATGGGTCGTGAAAGGCCGCATACTCGTGAAAAACGGTCAAGTACTCGGGATAAGTCACGCGACCGCAAACGACGTCGATCCCGTGGGTCAAATGAGCGCAATAGTGGTAGATCGTACCGTGATTCGAGTAGGAGTCGTCGTACTTCGCGAGATGGCTTACGTAATCGAGATCGGTATGATTCTCGTAGTCCCGAAAGGCACCGATCGCGTACTAGGGATAGGCGCGATTCGCGTAGTAGGGATCGTTCGCGTAGCGACATTGGCAATAGAAACCGCACACGTACTCCTTCGCCCCCGGTTCAAACGAGTTCTACCCACAAGAATAGCGAGGTTTTGCCAAAAGCTAAGGAGCCAATGATCCCTAATACGTCAGAACGACATCGGTCTATGGAGTCTAGTGTCCCTGGCTCTGAGGCATCCACTCTCGCTCATGCCTTGATGCAAGCAATAAAAACGATGCAACCAGCAAGGTCACAAAACTATTACGTGTCGAACTTTGACCCATCAATTAACAGTATCGAGGCATGGTGCGACGAAGTGGATCGTGCTAGAGAGGCTAATGGTTGGAATGACCACGAATGTCTGTCGCGTGTAGCTACTTGCCTTAAGGGTGACGCCAAGGTCTGGCTTGGGGAATGGGTGACGAACGATAGGACGTGGTCCAATTTCGTACGCGAGTTCAAACCCCTTTGCCCGAGTAAATTAGACTACGCGAATATTTTGCTCGAAGCTATGAATACTACGTCAGACAAGTATTCAACTTACTCAGAATACGCTCGTCGTACTTTATTGCGTTTGAGAATAGTTCAGGGGCTAAGTGACGAATTAAGAACGCTAATCGTTATACGCGGTATAGATAATCCACAAGTACGTGCTGCTGCAGCCAACGCAAACTTGACCTCTGACACCATTGTCTCATTCCTGTCGATTTACGCGAAACCTTCAAGGAACGACAAGGCCGTCGATCATAAAAGGCAAGGCCAAATGAAATCAAACCACCGTTCTGGCCCAAAATGCTTTAATTGCAATCAAACCGGTCATCTCAGTCGTAACTGTAGGAGGCCTAAGGCAAACGCGACCAGTAGCAAGCCTGCTAACGTGGCTTCGGACACATCCTCCAAGACGCAACCCTCTGTGAGCAATTCTTGTACGTTCTGTAAGAAATCGGGACATACTGAGGACAAATGCTTTACCAAAGCTAAAACCGAGCAACGAAATCCGCGTAATGTCAACCTTTGCTCTTATAGATCAAAAATCGCACCAAATAATGACATGACAACCGCGATAGTAGATGGGATACCCGTAGACGTGCTCATTGATAGCGGAGCCCTTGATGTGTCCCTTATTTCCTCAGATATTTTGAAACATTTTACGTGTCAGCCAAAACCGAGACGTTGTGTGTTGAAGGGTTTGAGTGAGAAAGAAGTGGTCGCCACATCTTACGTCACGTTAACTGTGGAATTCAGCGACATTGCTATCGAAGTTGACTTAGTAGTAGTTCCATCGTCCTTTATGAACGCTCCTATCATAGTTGGCACTGATGTCTTGAACCGCGAAGGCATCACTTACACTCGCACTAAAGATCAGCAGTACCTCACGCGTTCCGATAACATTAGCACAAATGTCAATGCCATTTGTGTAGGTGATCAGGTCAAAGTAAATACACCCCTTCAGGGTACGGAGTTGGTTGGCCTTATGTCCGTCATAAACGAGTTTTCAGAGTATCTAATTTCAGGGACTGCTATGACCACGGTCCAAACAGGTGAGATGGAGATAAAGCTTACCAGTTCCGTCCCTGTCGTTTATCGTCCGTATAGACTCTCTTACTCTGAAAAACTCAAAGTTAGGAATATTACACAAGACCTTTTAGATAAGAAAGTGATCAGGCGTTCGACATCTGAATATGCGAGCCCGATTATACTCGTAAGAAAACGTGACGGCTCAGATAGGCTTTGTGTCGATTTTAGGGCGCTAAATCGAATAACAGTGAAAGATCGATATCCTCTTCCACTAATAGATGACCACATCGATAGGTTAGGCGCTTGTGAATTCTTCTGTAGCCTAGATATGGCTACAGGGTTTCACCAAATCCCCCTTAAAGAGGAATGTATTCACTTCACTGGCTTTGTGACGCCGGAAGAACACTTTGAGTACGTCAAAATGCCTTACGGATTAGCTAATTCCCCAATAGTTTACCAGCGCATCATAAATGACACCTTAAGAAGCCATCTTAATGAGGGAAACGTGCTAGTCTACGTTGATGACGTCCTTCTGCTAAGTAATTCTGTGTCAGAAGGGATTGAACTGTTGCGTAAAGTACTCAGGACCCTTACGTCAGCCGGTTTTTCAATAAATTTGGCTAAATGTTCGTTCCTTGTCAAAGAAGTAGAATATTTGGGGAGGTTAGTTAGTCAGGGTCAGGTTAGGCCGAGCCCACGAAAAGTGGAAGCCCTAGTTAACACCTTGCCGCCTGAAAATGTAAAGCAAGTGCGCCAACTCTTAGGTTTAGCGGGTTATTTTCGGCGGTACATAAAAGATTACTCTACTAGGACTGCTCCCATTGCTCACCTAACCCGTAAAAATGTTAAATTCAATTGGACCCCCGAATGCGAGGCTGTTCGCCTCGATCTTATTAAAGAACTGACCAGTGAACCGGTCCTTTCCATTTTTAACCCAAGCTTTCCGACCGAAGTCCATACAGACGCCAGCAGTGCTGGATACGGTGCGGTACTCTTACAAGCTCATCCTGACTCAAAAAAGCACGTTGTGGCTTACTTCAGTAGGACCACTCAGGGTGCTGAAGGGAAGTACCACTCCTACGAGTTGGAGACCCTCGCCGTCGTCAAAGCCCTCCAAAACTTTCGACACTATCTGGTTGGTTTGAAATTTGTGGTGGTGACAGACTGTAATGCCCTTAAGGCAACCGAACGAAAGAAAGACCTTTTGCCTCGAGTAGCCAGGTGGTGGATCTACCTTCAAGACTTCAATTTCTCAATCGAGTATCGAAAAGGATTGATGTTACCCCATGCAGACTACTTAAGTCGCAACCCCGTCAGCGTCAATCAAATTTCTAGACCGAGAAATTGGGCTCAGGTTGCACAATCCGCCGACGACGAGACGCAAAATCTCATCCAAAGACTTCAAGATGGCAGTCTCGATACTAATCGTTATTCTGTCCGGAATGGAGTCTTGTACTATAAGTACACCCCAGTAGGCCAAGATCCACGCCTCCTCTGCTATATACCCAAAGGGCACAGACTTAGTCTCCTAAGAGTATTTCACGATGAGCACGAACACATTAATGCAGAAAAGACCCTTGACCTTATCTTAAGACATTTTTGGTTCCCCGGACTCAGACAGTTCGTCGGCAAATACGTTGCTCACTGTCTCGTGTGTGTGTCGCAAAAGAGAGTTCCTCGGGCTCCTTTGCAAAATATTACTTCCTGGGAAAAACCGGACACACCGTTCCACACTGTTCATGTTGACGCCTTAGGCCCTCTGCCTGTGTCTGAAGGGTACAAATTCATTTTACTTATCGTCGACGCCTTTACCAAATATACCCTCCTCTACCCGATTTGTAGACAAGACGCTAGTGAGTTAAAACGCGTCGTTACTCAGGCTATTTCTATGTTCGGAGTGCCTAAGCTTATGGTCACTGACAAGGGACGAATGTTCGAGTCCAGCGAGTTCGTGACTTGGATAAATGAACTCGGTTGTAACCTGCATTACATAACGCCGGAAATGCATCAGGCAAATGGCCAAGCCGAGCGTTACATGCGTACCGTTCTCAACATGCTACGTATTCAGTCGAACTACAAGAACATACCCTGGTCAAAAACGTTGTGGAAACTTCAGTTGGTGTTAAACATCACTAGACAGAAGACTACGCAAGTATCACCACTGAATCTTCTGATTGGCACTGAATCCACAACTCCTGTGGTTCGAGCTCTGGTGCGCGACATAGCTGTCGAAGGATCGACACCAAATAGAGAGGCTCTACGTGAAGTAACCAGAGGCAGGGTCCGTGAACTCCTAAGAAGTAATCAAGCTAGACAAGATGAACAGGTTAACCAACAAAGACGTCCACCTCGGCAATTTAACGTTGGCGACTGCGTGTTCGTGATAAAATTTTCCCAGTCAACGGGAAAACTTGACTCCGGAATGCGTGGCCCGTATAAGGTGGTAGAAGCACTGCCTAGTGGACGCTATACGCTGCGTTTGCTCAGCGGTAGCTACGGAAAGACTACTCAGGCTGCCGCTCAGCACATGGTGCCGTGGCGCGGCGAGTGGTGCCCAGAAACGTGCGCCGCATTCTTTGAGAGTAAGTAAATCACGGTTGTTTGATTTAGAAAACGAGCATAGTGTTTGTTTGAATTTACAGACAGTAGCGATGCTTCGGCTGCTGTGCTGTGCTATGGTGCCGCCGGTACCAGGCGCGTGTGTGCCGCCTGTCGTGCTGGCACCTGTTGCTGAGTCACTGGTGGCCGCATAAATTTGGCCATGTGCGGTCAATTTGTGGTCTCACACGTATGAATACGGTCTGCGTGTTGAGAGAACTCGTGCGTATGAATACGGTCTGCGTACCGAGTGGGCTCGTACACATGATTGCGGTCAGTGTATGGGTCGGCTTACACGTATGAATACGGTCTGCGTGTTAAGCGGCTTGCACGTATGAATACGGTCTGCGTGTCAAGCGGGTCTGCGGATTGTCAGACCATGTTGCAGGTGGCGGCGCTGAACGCTGGTCGTGGTCGCGGTCGCTGTCAGCAAGACAGCAGCAATGAAACTGCCACTTGCGCATTGGATATGTACAGGACAATGCCTTGGCTTTATTTTTATAATTGGTTTGAGAAAGATGGATGTGTGTGTCTATTTACTTATGAACTATTTGAGAGAGTGATGAATGAATTAGTTGGCTGAAGACGAACGGAACTGTGTGAGAGGCTGAACGCTTTTACACAAATTGCTCGGGTAGCTTCTAATAAGAACTTGTTTGCAGATGAAGATACTGATGACGACCCTGAACAAACGGGGTCCTCTATGGCGGTCGACCAGGCGTCCCTGCCAGCGGGCGAAGTGGAGGTCGAGGTGCCGACCTCTCCCAATGCGGGTCCTAGTGGGACCACTCCAAGAGTTTGTGTCGAGGACGACACCTCGTCAGGAGAGGCCGTGTAAGGAAAGTCTTCAGTTACGTCAATACCTACCCCGCCTCGCCTATAAAAGCAAGGCGCTGAGGATAAATCGTTGATTTGCTGCTCGACGCTCGGACTGGACGGACGTGTGAATCATCAGCTAGTCGCAAGGTTACGTAAGCCATTTGAGTTTTGCAAAAGTGATAAAGCGTGTTTGTGTGTTTCGTTTGGTGGATTTTAAAAACGTTAGTGAACTGTAAGTAAATTTTGTTGATTGTAATTTGAGTCAATTGTATTTATGAAGTAAAAATGGTTTTTCTGTTATGATTGTTTTTTTTTAATAAATTTCCACTTCTGAAGCTTATAATATGCAAATTCACTACATATTTACCTCCCTTCTTTAACTAACAATAGCAAACACAAGTTAAATTAATCTACCATGCATAATCCAGCCACTAAGCACCTACAATTCAACAAAATAGAATCCGCACAGTATTCCCACGAACTTTAAAATACGAAATAATTATTTAAAACCACCCCCCGGTATTTAAAATCCCACAAACAATGAATTAAAAAGCGGTTAAATTGAAATAATAGTTCGCGTTGTACCGGTCGCGTGGCGTCCGAGTCGTTTGACGTAATCAGATCAAATGAGCGGCCTTGGTAATATATCGTGACGTATGCGTTTTGATTCTGTTTTTGAATTTTAGCTGTCAGTTGCAAACTTTTTTTAATTTTTTTGCTTATGGCTTATGTTTTGTAGTCGGCGTGAGAAGTTGAAGCCGGTTGATGCTTTCGGTGCTGAAATAATGAATGTATTCTGGAATACACCACTTTTTACTGATTGACGGAAGAAATTGGTTACAATATGAACCTTTTTATAGATAGGCCATTTCTTCATGTTGGGACCCAATCTTGCTTCCGTCCCAGACTTGCAAATTACTAAAGACAATTTTAATTTTATCAACCGAATTCAAAAAAGAAGGAGGTTTGTTCGTCTGTATATTTTTTTTTATGTATGTTCATCGATATTTTCGCCAATTGTTAATTGAATTTGGATGATTATTTTTTGGTATGAAAGAGTATTTTCTAGAAGTGCTCCATTTAAATTTGTTGAAGATCTGATGCAGAACTTCGGAGATAGACAATGCAACTCCTCAATAATGACAGTGTATGGACGATCTATGGACGAAACAATTTTCAACAAAATTAACCCTGTTCTGAAATGGCTTATGAGAAACAAGATGCCCTCATTCAATCCACACCAAACTGCATAACGTCCCGCACTGCACGAAAAGCAAACGACAATCTTCGAGCCTTCCTATCATCCAATTTGCATCGGACAATACGTCCCGCAGACGTCCGCACGTCCTCTCGACGTACGAGTGACGCCATTGTGACGACGTTGAGTTGACGTAAGCTTAGTGACCATTGACGTCGAGTTGCTAAGCGAATAGGGGATTGAGTGACAAGTGTCAAGATGGTTTGCTTGAAGTTGTGAGCTGTCAATGTGATATTGTGTTTTGTTTTGATTTTGATAGAGTTTTAGGTGGTCAGTTGTATATGAATTGGGTTGTGGAAAAATGGCAGCTGGGTTTGGAATAGATATCGTTTTTGGAGTAAAAATCACTCTAAAATTTTCATGGTTGGTTGCTCAAAATATGACTGATGGTTTGTCGGAAGTGTGTGTGTAAAATATAAAACAATGGCACATCAAGGATTCATCATCCAAGGATTTCGTCGTACACTTTCTGGCATTAATTCTCTACTGTTTGATATGAAGTAATAATTAAATATATTCTGGTATAAACCATATTAATGTTTTACCGTTTTCTGTATTATTATAGTAAATAAAATACCTATCTTGATACCTTGCCTTTTATTGCTAAACAAGAACCATTCCCGTTTATTTTCGAACTTCTTCATTTTGTACGTTTTTCCCAACGACTTATTCTCAAACACTTACCTGTTCACTTGACTTTAGTAACTGTAGGTACTCCTTGTAGCGCAATGACTTCGTATAGCAACAGACTTACTTTGTATCCATAACTGCACAGCCACTAGGCAGGCTAGTCTCTGTCCAGTGAAGCTAGTAATTAGTCTGTCGGCTCGATATCGTGCTCCATTGTGGACTAAGACGCATTGTGCGGACATGGGGGTGCTGTGTGTGGCTTACGTAGGCGGGGAGTACATATTATATGTAGGAACTAGAAGCGGCCTATTCTGTTTCTTACTTACCAACTGCGGCCACTGTGACGACTTTTATATGCGAGAAAGGATTACTTGCATGTCGTCAGAAACGCAAGTGGTCAAATACGAATTTCGCCAGAAAACGCATGTCGACAGAAACTCATCTCGTCAGATTTGCACTACGTCAAAGACGCAGTTCGACAAACCGCAACATGTCAGATTAGCCACACTGTTTTTGACCATGGCAATTCCCGCATTTTTATTAACGTTCGCGTTCTAATTTCAGTCTCAACCTGTAAAAAATACTCTAATTTACATACATTTTAGAGAAGTTTTTGACACTGGCTGTCGCTAAGATGAGATTGCGATTTTTTTTTTTAAGTTTTTGTGCAAACGGGAAATGGCCTATAGGAACGTTCTACTGCGAGAACAGCGGCACCGTGCAGCGCGGCGGCGGCGCGGCGGCGCGGCGGCGCGGCGAAAGGGTATGGTCGGTATCTTCACCAAAATCGGAGTGTACTTTTTTAGCACAAGGATTTTAAAGCGTTTAAGGGGAAAACTGACTACTGAACATTGCTTTTAAGAAACAGAGGCCCTTCAAAACTATATCCCTGTTGCCGACCTTTCTTTCTTCCCTTAGACTACGGTATAAGTATTTCAGGGAAATCTCATGTTACTGTATGAAAGAAGGAAATTCACACGTAGATAGGAACATGACTTCTCAGACTGGCAGGTAAGTATCTACTTAGATTTTATTTTTAAGCGACTTCAAAAAGGTACCATGTATGTATGTTTGTATGTCCGCGATTTTCTCAAAAACTTATAAACCAATTTTGATAATTCTTTAATTAATGTGATCTCATACTTTCAGGAAGGTTTAATACATTAGGTAATTATTCTTATGTACGAAGTTATATGCATAAATGTACTGCATCTCCGGCATGTCTATGCGAATTTTGATGATTATTCTAGTCGGTGTCTTCAATTCTTCAATGCACTAGTGTGGGGTATTTACAACTAAAAGAAAAACTTTTTTACAAAAAAAAAAACAACCGACTTCAAAAAAACACTACAAAGTGATAAATAACTTTAATTTCGGAAGTCGGTGTCAAAAACAAAAATGCGGAACCGACGACACCGACTTCTGAAATTAAAGTTATTTATCACTTTGTAGTGTTTTTTTTTTGAAGTCGGTTGTTTTTTTTGTAAAAAAGTTTTTTCAATGTAATGTAATAGTACTTGCTTCGACGAAATATAACTAGATTTCTTGTTTTCTTTTTTTCCAGGGTTCTATTCGGCATATTATTGTTACTGAACAATATCCAGTTTCAGAATTCCTGTAAAATTGGAAACTTAATAATACACATTCATGTACTGATTTATTGAGCACGTTTATTTATTATTATTTTACATTACAATATAATTATTATCATCTCTAAATATTACGGATAAACATTTCACTATTACTAATATTTACATTTACCACTATCTATTATTATCTAACTATTGAACACTAAATAATAGAGAGTATTTCGTCAAAATATTAAAATTATATAAGTGTATCGATAATGTATGCGCAAATAATAATAGTTGCCTAAACACTCTAAATAGTATTATTTAAAAATTACATCACTGTTCTTTTTTAAATTCAGAAACTACTTTAGTAATACCAGATCTACTGTATTTATATTTAGTTTTATTTACATTCTTATTATTAAATTGTTATGATCTTTGTGATTAGAAAATCTGAGTTCAATTTATCGAAAAAATATTTTTATGTTAATAGAAAATAATATTTGGGATTATCTAAAAAAAAATTAAGTAGATCGCAGCATAAAATTCGAATCTTACTATTACAAAAAAGCTAAGTAATCAGAAAGGGATAGTTTAATAATTATTACACTCAAATACAACCAAATCTAGAGAGTGGATATTATTAATAGTACTTATAGTATTATTATTTCTATTTACATTTTTGTACAGCGTTGCACGCTACAGATTTAAAATGTACTCAATCTATATTTCCCTACAAGTCTACTGCGAATGACTACTGCTAACTATTCTGAATTATAATTAAATAGTAAGTTCTTATAATAATAATAACTACGGATAATTTTATTTATCATTTAATATCAAGCATATAGTTTAAATATTTACAATATGTATTCATATTATTAGAGACACGGAATTCCTTTTATTGTTAATGGTAGTTAATTTATTATTTTGTGAATATAATTATTTGTATTTTGCATTGTAAGATACTCTTACCGTGTCTCTAATATTGTAATGATTATAATCGCTCACCATTGTTATCAATTATAACGAATGGCAACATTTTCTAAATTCCTAGTATAATGATTTATGAATAGAAGTAGGGCTGCTTTTGATTTTGGAGCTTAAACAAAGCTCTGTTATTATGTACATAAATTATTGAATATATTCTCATTGATTTAGAAACCATTCATATTATTGAAATGTTTAAATACATATACAGCTGCTCTATCACTAGTAAATGACAATGACACATACAAAAGATACTATTGGAACATTTAAAACAGTTCAATAAATGCTTTTGCCTCATGAATCCAGTGCACCAGTACATTTCACACTTCTAAATGAAGATCCTATTGAAGATCCACAAACATCTACAGATGGCACAGATACCAAGCTTCTTAAAGCGCAGTCCAATATTTCAAATACTAATCAGAAAACCCTTCATTATTAGTATTATCCGACGTCGGAGAGGTACCTGGTGAAGGCACTTGCAGCTGCCTCCCATACATCAGTTCCGAAGGCGGCATGAACGAGGAAAGGTATTCCGGAGGAGGTCGGATCACCGTTGGTAAGTACCCCGTACCACTGTACGGTGGCGTCAGAAACCGTCGCGACGGCGAGAATTTAAAACTCTGGTTTGATAAAGGAGAGAAAGCGGACTTTGACTGGTATTGCATGTAAGGAGGCGATTCTTGAGTCACTTGGTACGGGTTCGCATGCTCCCCAGTGATCATCATTTCCATAGCAGCTACTACGTCTCCTTTGCATCTTGCTAGGATTCCTTCGATTTCTTGCCGGCTACGTCTTGGGAACACCTTTATTAGTACGTCTACTGGTGACTTTTGGTATGGAGAAGGATCTTCGGTTACAGTCTCCACCGTCTCCTTCCTCTCTCGTCTAAACATTTTATATTTGAAGTCATTGTTGTCCCATTTATCTTCTTCTTCTTTCTTTACTGGTACTTCTTCCCTTTGTTCTTTCATCGACAGGTTTTCAGGTGTGAGTGAAGGTTCTGTTTCTTCTAGTTCTTCTTCTACGTTCAGTTCGTGGTCTGAGGGTGAGCGAGGGGGTGGGGTTGCTAGTGGCGGGGTGGCGGCGGGGGTTTTTGATTCTTGTTGTGATTCTGTTGGTGGTGATGGACTGGAGCAGACTTCTGTGATGCGTGCACGCTTTTGAACTGTCGACAAAGAGAGGAATAGGTTAGATTTTTTTTCAAATATTTTATACTATTTATTGAGATTTTTATCGGTTCACTCTCACGTGATAAAGGCAACTTTGTAATTAGAAGCATCTGATACACAAATGATGACTATCTGAAACAGGAATTCGTATTCGAGATTCATTGTTTAACAAAGCATTAAACTTAGTAAAAAGTCAGTGTTTATCAACGCTTTTGCGCACTGACGCTTACGTTAACATATTTTTTCAAACAAAACGCATTCAAATATTATTCCAGAGCCACCAAAAATAACGAATCAATTTTAAAAAACCAATCCCAAAAACAAACAAAGAACGTTTCTCTGAAACATATTCGTTTCGAAATTCAATGTACACAGAGCTCCGAGAAAATAATAGATACAGTCAAGAACAAAAGTTCAAACAATAAAGGGGAACAAAAAAGGCGAACTAGCGTGCACACTGAGTGGTGGAGTGTACACAGACTGATGTTTTACTTAAATGTGGTTTTACTTGAAATAATGGTTTACAAATGAAGGTGAAATGATTTTAAATTCTCTGCTTGCATAGCGTGCACACCGGAATCAAATATTTTTATAATAATATGGTTGTTTCTTGGTGCGGTATTAAGTAGCTAACATTTCTTAGTAGTTAGCTGCATCATCGCAATTTGTGTTATTTTATGTCTTACTTGCATCCTCATCCAAGAATAATCAACAATGTCTTCTTCAAAAAAAGGAAAATGCTTTTGAAGGAAGAAGGTGGATTATATTAGATAACACACTTAAGAAGTAAAATTACTGACTCGCATAGAACTGGGAAGCATGATACAAAAGGAAGAAAGCACTCAGCATTACGTGGAACAAGACAGCCTATGATGCTAACGCTAATGACGCAATGAAACTATCCAGAAAAGAAGGCAGGAATTGAGCTACTATATTTATGTATGCTCGAGGACCAAAGGCTATTGGAGCTGATGGATGCTTTAGTGGTAAGTCATCAGCTGACCATAGAGCAAATGGATGACGAAAAGAAAGAATAATCTATGGATAGCACCACCATTAACAAAGGTTTCTTCAAGTCACACTGCACCATACTCCTCAATACACAGCACGTATACATTCCCGGCTACACTTATACAGGGTGTGCACAAGTCGTACCAGTCATTGTGTTGCCGCAATTAAAGCAAGTCGGCGCAGTCGCGTGAACCAATTTAATGGCCGAAGTTATTGTTTTTTTTTAAACGTTGACGTGGGGTATCGAGAGTCTGTTCGGCTGGCTTTTAATAAGGTTTTAATAGATATAGGTTTGTTTTATTGGTGGGAGGCAGTTTTATGGGGTATTAAGGGATTTTAAGTCCAATAGTTTTAATTTATCAACTCTTGTGTTATATGACGACATTGAATGAATGTATTCCAATTTTTAGGCACACTACATAAGTCAAATAGGTACTTATTTTATTCTTAGTAATAAAGCTGCTACTGGTGAAATAAAATACAAAGTCCTTTTAGAGCGAAGAATATAGTTATTTATTCAAATCATTCCTTTTTTTCGTGACCTTTTTCTATACCATAAATAAAAGAAGTAGACCAAAAAATAACAGGTAGCTGTCATCAACGACGAAAAAAAATGTACAGAAAAACATTTTATTCAATATTCAAAAAATGGAACGCTATCCGTCAATTTGAAAACCATAAAAGCATCTCGAGTGAACACTCATTCAAATAAATCGACTGCGACCATTAAAATGTAATCGAAACCCGCAAGCGTCCGCAAAAAACGATTACATTGAAAAGACACTGAGTATAAGTGAACCAATTCATTGAACACAATCATCAATGTAAACCGTTCTTTAAGAAAAAATCGAATGAAAAGAAAAAAATGTGAGTCGTTTTTGTATTATAATAAAAGGTACGCCCTCGCACGAAAAAATTTCATTAAAATAATACGAAAAGTTTTATACAATACAAACAACTTTTATTGAATTACAATAAAGCGACTACTGGCCATTTTGAATCTCATTATGTGTGCAAACGAGATGGGGATAGTGTTTTGTATTCGCGTGAAAGAGATGAATAGAGCTATTCAAATGTAAGTAGAATTAATATAGACATCTGCTGGTAAATGATGCTGTTACGCTGTGTTTTGGTTTTATTTTTTATTTATTGTGTATCAACAATGTTTGGCATATGCAGTAATAAAATAGGGGAGAATACAAAATACTGTATGTAAAATATGTAGTAAATTACCAACTAATGAATAGTATAACGTTCAGCCTAAATGTAAGAAAGGAACACGAGAACAAAGTTATGGTAAAGAGAACGAGAAAGAAAAGATTTTCCGCAAAACATCCTGATAGTTCTAGCTCCTACTGCCTTCACCAGGTAACGTATTCTCTATGACACAATGAACCACACCGCGCGAAATGAATGCGAAGTTGGTATGATTAGCTAAGGAATTGACGTGGTTTCGAAGTGAGGAATCATTGAGTGATCATAGTCATAGTGAATTATGGCCCTGATTGTATGAGAAACTGACACTATGAGTTACGAAATACAAGCAGATGAAGTATCGGTCAGATCTACTATAAGTATATTACGTAACGCAAATTATATTGAATCAAGGCTTAAAAGTTATACCGTAATCAATACTAAGTACAAATATTTGGACGTAGTCGGGGGGTCCCCGTACTAATTGAAATTCAAACTGAGTCAATATATCTTTGTCATTGGAAACTAATAAGACGCATTTTTATGAATGACGAAACGGCTTTGAAGCCGTTCTTTAGGTATGTTTAGACTACTAATGAGATCGAATCTCATGCGGCTGTTGTGTGACAGCCGCATGGATCGATCGTGCAGGTAAAAGGTACGCTTGCCGCGATTGGTCCGTGGATGGGTGACCATCTTTACAAACTGAGACCCCTCCGTGCCTCAGAAAGCACGTTAAGTGGTTGGTTCTGGCTGTCATCCGTGGATCTTTGACAGTCGTTACCGGTCTTCAGAAGCCCGAAAGTCTGACAACCAGTCTTACCAAGGCGTATCGTATTACCCAGTACCTACCTAATTGGGTGGTGGTGGAGGTCACATAGACAGTTGTTCCCTGTAAAATACTGTTATTCATCTGCATGCAGTTAGACTGGAAGCCGAAACCAATATATGTAGTTGGAAAAAGGCTAGGCAGATGATGATCGAACTGATCATCAGTAGATACAGAGCTCCTGCAAGAGTTCGTACAGGGCATTATTTCCATTACTTACCTTACATACACACGTAGCTATTTTTGCTTATTGTGTTCCTCTCGATTGGAGAGTGTAGGTACCGATGAAATTAATGGATCCTGATACTTCTCAATGTTAACTTTGTCTCGTAACATTTGCCAATAAAGACAAGATGGAGAGTTTATTGCATGGCTGCTTCATTGAACACTTTAACTCTAAGATATCAAGCCTAAATTACTATTGATCTTCTTCTAAAATCTCATCAACGTCGAAAACGTAATTTTAAAATACCCAATCTCAACATTCTCCGTTAATTGATTACCAAGCATCATAGTTGCTGGTAATCCGTTTCAGATTTAAACAATAAACTCCTCCGTACAATTACCGCGCATGTTTTGACACTCCGCCAATGTTTCGCCTAGATTTATGCGTCTGTTTATAACACTGGCCGGTCGCGCGAACAAAAGCTGCATTGTATTGTGTGCATAATAATGTCACTGCGTTGCGGCAACTATTGTTGGAGCGTGGTACTGGCCGGTATACGGTGCTTTATGATCTCGGAACTCGATTTACGCGATTACTGAATCGAGTTTATGGTATTTTGTCTTATTATTGAATATGGTTTCGATTATAGTACAAGGTTTGATGAAACAGTGTGTTAGGCTGTTAGCCCTTATTTCAATTCTAAGAGTAAGGTTATATCAGTCTTTATCATTTACAGGTCAGGTAACATTAAGTTTTGAGATGGAACCTGATCTACCTGATTCTACTTAATCAGTTTTCTATAACTGATTGAGATCTGAGGACATTTCATTTATTGGTTATTTGGATCAGCATCATTTTAGAAGAAACTATAAGAACAGTGAACGACTAAAGAGGAATGAGAAAACGGAACATCACAAATCGTAAATATCTAGCAGCTGCTGAAATAAGACGAAACGCTAATAGCGAAACAAACAAGGAGAATAAAGAAACTACTGGAACCTTTGTAAGAAACAAAACACTTGGAAAACAAGCAGAATGCAAAGGAAGAGAAGAAGAACCTAATAAAATATGATACCTACTACATCACAATGATATTAATACATAATGACAGTATGGTGCATTATGTTTACACTGTGAGCCGAAACATAGCGTGTACAGTCGTCGCCATAAATTACTTGGTACAAAGCCGCCGCGCCGCGCCGCCCGGTCTCGCCCATTGTGCGGGAGATTTACTGAACGCTGGCCCTGACTGTACGCCACTAGCATTACTATTCATTTGTGTTACTTCGGGAAAGGGATGTTTAGTTTGGCCTTAGGCTCATCGCGCCATAAATTATGTTAAAATATAACCTTCCAAATATTGCTAAAGTAAAATGAGTATGCTTTTATCATGAATGATCTATCAATGATTAAAATGTCGTCTAATGGCCGAACCCAATAACCTATTGACATATAACTACTGATGGTAGCCAGTATTTATAACTGTCAGTATAATATACTCATTCAGATCGCTACTGATATAGATGATTGGGACGTTAAAACCAGAGACAGATAGGTTTTCTAACTCCAGTATGCCAAAACTGGTGATAGATAGGTAATTGGGTTCGGCCGTAAGTAAACATGTAAACAAAAACACTCTCAATTACCATTTTAAGATAAGAATCCCTATATAGATTGCAGAATTGACATCGTGAGTATTTTAGGCTACATATAAATAAACTGATTCTAGTCTGAGTACATACCAAGTAAAATTGAGTAAATTTTAATGACAATTGGTATTTGGTGGAAGGTCAACACAAGATCTAGCTATACTAAATACTGGATATTAGGTATTACAATTAGTTGATTCCTTCAACCAGTTAACATGTTGGGCAGTCTTTCAGTGGAATACCATAAGTCTTATCAGGGATCCAAGCGGGAGTTTCTTGCCCGTTCTTCTCCATAGGTACCTACCTACTACGCTTTTGAATGGGCAACTTCAATTGGGCAGCTTCATATTTCTGACTGACCAACAACTTGACAACGCAAAAGTGTTTTTATTATATTTATGAAGATATAATATTCTTTTCTTCATTGACTCTTCCACTGGAAATTTCCTTGCATCAAAGAGGCTTTCCATAAACAGTAAATAAATAAAAACTCACTCAAATAGTCCACATTCCAATTTGTATGCAATTTAACCAAATAAACCCCTGAGTGGAGGCCGCTAATTACTGACCCTCACATTTGAGTTATTATAAAGTAATTAGTGAACAGTTTTGAAAATATTCTTGTTTTTAAGCTTTTCGTTGAGTTTCGCTTTGTGGCCTATACTTGTTTGTTTGGTTTGTTTTGTATGTGTTTGAAGGCTCTACTCATGTTCTGTTAAGGAGAAGTTTTATGAATACTTTCAGTAACCAGAATAGTATTATGAAGAGTACTTTACGCGTTGTGATTTTATCCCTGATTTTGATTGCGTGTTTTTTAGAGACGGCAGTAATGAGATATGTATGGAAACTTATACAAGGTCGAGAAGACAATAAATTAAACTGCGTATATCTAACGCCGTTTCCAGTCTGCATACGAAAACGCTATCAAATAATACAATACTTTAGTCACTATAGCTAGTCAAAGATTGGCAAAACCCAGAGTCGGCCCTTCACTATTATTTAGTTTGTTTGAAAAATTCCTTTTTTTTCAATGTTAGGATTTATTTGATAGTTTCAAAATACTCCTATGCATTAGTTTTGTCTGTGTTTTTATTTATTGCCTTATTATCGTCTCAAGATTGTATACTTAGCTCTCTTAGATCTTATTTACTTGGCTTTTCTCAGACAAACTTTAGGTTACCTAAGCTTATTTTTATTCACTAAGTTCATGTTTAAACGTACGATTGCATTGTCATAATTAAAATCCTCATCACAAAACCACCCATTAATAATGTCAGACCATAATACAACATTTGTCGATTTCTAATCACATACAAACAGCCGAACCCTCTTTCATCCAATATTAATATCCAAATGACTGCAAAATTAATAAAAACACCCCCGTCACGAGTTACGACGTGACCCTTAATTTGTACCCTCTGAACTAAGTCCATTCTCAAGTGATTAGCAATACAGAATGAACTCTGACTACCCGCCACGATTGTACCCGACACCTATAATTTACTACCAGACATTAATCATACCAAATTACACTTTATCCCCATTAAATAAAGTTTAAAATTGTTCTGAATTTATTGCAGTCTGAACGGAGTAACTTTGAATCGGCGGGCGGTAACAATAAAACCAATTGTTGGCGATCTCTATTATTAAGTTTGGTATTTGAAATTGAGTTTTGTTGTGTTGATATAGAGTTGATTTTCGTGATGATAGTGTGTGATGTGGTTATACATTCGATTGAGGAATTAGTGTTCTATTGGGATGCAATTATTCGGCAGGGTTGGCACTGCGGGGGTTATTATGTGTATTTTTGAATTTATTCCTTTTGTTTAGGAGTAGCCACGCCTGTCACGGATTTGTTTGATTTAACAATGAAAGTATGTTATCAAGCTTTTTTCTCTTTAGAAGTTGTTCTGAAAAGCGGTCAGAAATAAAAAATATTCCGGAAAACTAAAAAAAGGCGTAACGAAAGATTTTATTAAGTAGGTATAGAATTAATTGTTTTTATATAAAATAGGTACTATGTCAACAACTTTACAAACTTACAAGAAATATTGCTTATGCTACTAAAATACAACCAAAACTGCATATTTTGCATGTTACCTTAATATTATTTTGTATTTCTTCTTTCATTTAAATTATTATCACAACACAACTCAACCAGAAAATATTAATAAAAAGAAACTCAGTACCAACCCTACTAATATCCAAATCAAATTACAGTTCAGTATTTAATATGCCCCGAGTGATGTCATTGTGTCCGGGTTCAACAAAAGTAGTCACCCTGTGAATGATCTCCCGGGATAAATAGTCACCCTGTACACGGATATATTGCGAGTTTAATATGAGACAGTAATTGTATTAATACTTTTAAAGTGGTTTGTATGTAGCATCCGTATTGTCTGCTGAGGGGTGAAATATATTAAAATTGGTAATAGGAGAGTTGATTGGTGAAACACGTTTGGCAATATGTTAAAAATATTGCAATATTATTCTCGTTTCCGCTCGATTCCTAGAATTGGGATTCCTGTAAATTTTGTTGTTGTGAAGTATTTCGGAGGAGTTCGGTATTAACAGCCATTTTTGGCCATCAGGCTGTCCACGGTGATCTCTTAAATATTCGCTAGCGACTAATTGACTATGGACTTATTACGGGTGTAAGTCCATAGTCAATTTAACATTACCAGCTCTTTTACTCCGTAATAATAAGGGTGATTATCGTAGTTCAACTGTATGTACTAGTTACCGTACTTAACCAGACTTAACCAAACTTTCCCTTCCCTTCAATAAAATATCAAAACAATAGTTTCCATGTTTCTGATGTCGTCACAATATGTCATTGTTTAGCCCTCGTGATGTCATCAGATAACGATTGACACTGTCACTTCAAACGATTGTTAATTAGTATTTGACTATCTATGGTAGTGTATAGATAGTGAAGGAGGAGAGTGGTCGACTAATGGTTAAAGAGTTTTAAACTAAATTAATAGACCTTCTTAGTTCTTTTTAATTTTCGTTATTAAAAACCAGAGATTTTGGTACGGAAGAGGTTATTTCAATAGATATTATTTTAAACTTCTAAGCTGATTTAAGTCACCGGTGTCCGTAACAACGCAAGCATACCTACTGAACTTGGGTACTATTTAGAATAGCCGAGTAATTTATTGTGGTGATCATTGGTCGTTCCTTCCTTTTGTGTTTTTCGCTCTGCAGTTTTATAAGTTACCTATTGCAAAAATTCAGTAAGACAACATTTTATATATTTTTAGTCGAATCGTTGAGCTTCTAAGTTCCCAGTTGAGCTGCATGAGTGCACTGACTGGACAGGCGTACTCAATCCGTGTGGTCTTTCCTTAAAAGGCCATTTCAGGTACCTATCTATGTAGATAGGTACCTGATAATCAAGGATGATAATGAAAGGGAAAAGTCCCTTCACGAGATGCAACAATGCCTCCTATAAATAATGAACCTATCACATTACCACCTCTCCCAATAATACAAATCCACGTTAACTTCGTTCTACAATCCACACACACTTACACCAACTTCGAGCGGTAACAAGATCGCTTTAATCAATTGTAAAAACTCTCGTCGTGAAAAATTGCGGACTGAACACTGTGTTCACTCGGAAAATTTAATAAAAATGTTCGGAAGCCGCTCCAGTGCGGTGTTGACTTACACGAGGCGGGCCGAGCAGGCATGCCTCGTACAGCTGAGATTCGCTCATCTTTGAGACAATAAGTGGGTGTTCTTGTAAAAATAGATCAGGGGTCGTCATTTGTAAGTTATGGTGGCAATTAACAATTGGTGCAAACTTTATCACCACTGCTCTCAAAACGGTAAAGGAAAACATCGTGAATTAACTGGCATGCCCTAGAACTGAAATTCGAAGACATGTGACATCTGCCAACCCGCACTGGGCTGTTGCCATTACAGCCCACTCCGTCTCGAAGAGAGGAGGCCTGTGTCCTAGCAGTGGGAGCATCATAGGCTGATTATGCACACATGGAAAATTTCCCTTGATACTTCACTTTTCATCTAATATTCACCTGCTATAAGAAAATATGTATAAACCCGTTTTAGTGCTTTTTATTGAAGCTCACATTGAACCACACTCAAGCTGATCAGTTTCAAAGCGAACTCATTCTCATGTACCCATTGATAAAATAATACAAGACTATGAGGTTATTTAGGAATTGCGTAGGTTTCGTGATCTCGTAGGGAAATACCTGCTGCCCTTTTTTACCAAAAATGCCAGCAGTTAGAAGACAATAGACTATTAATAAACCTCTGCTTACGTTTATTTTATTTACTTTTTATCCCAAACAATGCCTTTACGCAAGACAGTCTGAAAAACAAATGAAGAGCGCTTTTTCCGAAAATCTCGATCCATTTTGCTAAACTCCCCAAAAATCTCTCTTCGTTTTGTCAAAAGCGTTCGATTCACAACATCAAAAACTTGCACCTTATTTAGCCAGCTAACCTCGCTTCGTTCTCGCCCATCTTTACGCAGAGTACACCGCACCTTTACTAAACAAATATTTAATAAATCAATCGTGTAGCGTGTATCAGTTACATGTGCTAATAAAAAAGGAAAAGTCCTCCCGAACAAGTGTATAAAATTAGGGTGAGCGTAGTTGGGGTGAAAGAGCGAGCGTAGTTAATTTAAGACTTTGAAATAACCGAGACAAAAAGGAATGGGAATGTAATATAAAAAAAAACTGTCTTCCTCACTAGGTATTAAGACTTCAATACAGGAAATAGGGAGAAAATTTTAACTGGTATTCAGCTGATCTGGTTAGACTAGAAGCCGACTTCTATGATGGTGATATTATAACAATCTCCATGATTCGCTTAAGACCATAGCAAATTCATTACGGTTCCAATTTTTTGAGTTTTTCTTCCAGTTCAGTTGTAAGGCTCGCAAGCCGCAAGAATATTGCCGATTCCACCGTAACTTTATTTCTTTAAACATATCAAACACACTCGCGATACAACCCTCGGGCGCTGTCGATTACTGAACCATTAACCTTCTAGCACCACTCGACTCAAACAGACAAACTAACTCACAACCCAAACCATACCTTATCTAGTCCTCATAGAATTTACTATTCTTTGTTGCGATATAGTTGGAGATCATGTGATAAGTCAATAGATTTTGAATTCTATTATGGTTAGGTAAGACTGAATTTTGGATGGGAACTATCGCGAAGATATTTAGCTTTTTGCAAACATTAATATTGAATTGCCAAAATAATTTTAGCTCCTGAAACTTAAGTATTAGGTTGAAATTGCTTTGCTAAATGCTTCGAAGACGCAAGGATTTCAAGTGGTGATTCGAATTGAGATTTTTTTTCTCGAAATAAAAAGGTTTCAATAACCGGCCAGTGCTTGAAGAGGTTTGTTGAAACAGATCTCATTATTGAGTTATTCTATACTTTTCGAGAGCTCTTCTCGAAAAATAATACCAAGTTTGACCATTCTGGGAATGTGAAGATATTATTGAATCTGTTCAAGTACATAATTAAATGTTTGAAAACACATTCTTTACAAATGGGTCATTTATCGTACTGTTGACTTTATAGGTTAACATTGTTGACGTTATGCAGATCGTACGAGTGAGTAAAGTTTGATTAAGTTAAATAATATCGAGGGTCAAAGTCGAGGTCTAGTTTGTAAAACCTTATGAAAAAGTCATACAGTGCTTGATCTTCCTAAGAAGGATATAGGTACCATTTTACATTTCCGATCAATCCTTCGGAAAGTAGCCAGATTAAAATGAATATTATACCTATGTAGTTTAGGATCATCCAACTCCCAATTCTGTTATAATACTTTTTCAGCCGATAATTATTAACCCAAGGCATAACAAGAATATTTACTGAACCCCAACTCAGCAGCTCACCTCTTCCCATTATTTACAAAATCCTTTTGAAAAATTAACTCCAATTAAACATTTTTCTTCCTTTAAACGAATAAAACACAAAATGTTAGCATCAAAAGCCAACCCTTCTGCCCCCATACAAACTGCGCTCTCATTATACCATCTTATACAATGAAAACTCAGGTTTCATCCCACGCTGACCAAAGTGGACGAGAGACGGACATATACACCCCACGCAAGAGCGAACAGGACAGGTATACGTTTCAAGCACCACTTGAAATATAAATGGTATCGGATTGGCGAGGAAGGAGATGCGAATAGGGTTTGAGTGTGTGTGTGTGTGAGAGGGAGGGGAGTGTAGAGCAATGCGCTTGAGTGGATAGTGCTTGTATTGCTATCTAAAGATGTTTGAAGTGGTTCATATTAGTTGAACCTACTGATAAAAGTTTGCTTAGTTTAAACGGTAAATAAATGTATTGGATTAAATAAATATCTGTTGGTAGTTTGTTGCTTTTGAACTATCTTGAAGAGTTAATAGGCGCGACGGAACGTCTTGTCCGAAGGATGTCTAGCTAACCCACCCATGTCATTGAAGTGTTTAGGAAAACCAAGAGTTACATGTAAAGTTATATAATTAAATTACATGATAAGCAAGTTGACTCAATCAATCTGCCTTTTCCCAACTATGTTGGGGGTGGCATCCAGTCTAACCGGATTCAGCTAAGTATGCAGCGGATGCCGTATTTTATATGGAGCGACTACCTATCTAACCTCCACAACCCAGTTACTGGGTAACACGATACGACGGTCAAAGATCCAAGATAGACGTGCTTGAGGCCCATCCACGGACCAATCGCGGCAAGCGTAGCTTTTACCGGATCGATCGAACTGTGCGGCTGTTAGCTTAGCCACGAGCCCCTCTCATAAGCATAAGGTAAGAAAATTCACTACCAAGTTAAATGTCCGTAGGTATGTTCAAACTGTCATCCAGACATCACGGTAAATTGCCATAGGGAGTAAATTTGCTTAAAAATTTAGTTCTCTGACTGCCTGACTGTACGTAATATTGCATTTGTTGTTTTTTTTTAAAGATTAGCCGTAAAATGTACTGTCAACCTCAACAGCTATTATCTTAAGCACCCTAATTATGTTCCATAATATTAGAATCCTGCCTAAAAAACATTACCCTTCAAATCAGTCAGTGGTCCATGTGTCCCTCTGCCTATCAAGTTACGTCACTATTGTGGTAATGACGACATTTGTCATGTAACCCAATATCTGAACAAACATTTGGACAATTTGTGGATTCTGTTACTAACTAGTCGGATTTTGGAATTATGAGAAAAAACTGTGGTGACAATTTTGGTTAGAAAGTGTATTTGTTCACAAAAAGTGCCAACGCTAAACTCAAACTCAAAGCATTTATTTCAATTAAACCATTTACAGGCAGTTTTGAATTGTCAAGGAAACGATCAGAAGTATCAAAAATATGAAGGTAGCTGCCCATTCCAAAGTGTAATAGGTACCTATGAGAAGAACGGGCAAGAAACTCCACAGACAATCTTTTTAATTTTATTTTTACAAAAATAATAGTTACATCATTAATTATCAATTGATCTTGGAAATTGGGTCGAATATCTATGATGCTACCGGAACCTAAAATAGCCTATGTCCTTTCCCAGGATGACATCTATCTCCGTGCCAAATTTCATGGAAATTAGTGATTTAGGCGTAAAGAAGTAACATACAGACAGAGTCACTTTCGAATTTATAATATTAGTAGGTATGGATGTGAGAACGATGAGAACTATAAAAAAAAATACTACGTTTAGGAAGTCAATCTATCACTAGGTTGTATCTCAGTAATTATCTACATATTTCAGTCACATATTTAAATGACAAAATCTTTTAGAAACTATCTCATAACTCTGTGATCATTCAACCGTATTTTGACACGACAATTGTTCGTTGAAATCGATGACAAACTCAGGTTTCTATCTGATTTGTTTTGTTGTAATGATTCTTCTTTCTAATAATGCATTCGTCTTTACGTCCTAACATTTTACAATAGGTACTATTGAAATACTCGTACTTAAGCAAGAGAAGTTACGTGTTGTTGCGCGTTGTGTTGTGTTAGTCTGTGCTAAATAAATACCAGTGGTAGGTATTAGTTGTTGGTATAAGAACGGAATAAATCGTATTTTATTTCTTTCAAATGATTTTAAAATATTATGTGACTTTGTTTAAAACTGTTGACGCAATTTAAAACCTTGATTTACATAACAAAAACCTGCCCGATACGAAATTCGAGAAATAAAGTCTAAATTGATCTAAATAATATAATCGATCGTTACGCAAATTAGATCATTTTCGTAGCACCGTAGTACAACTGCGTAGCGGTGTAGACCCCGGCGTAGACCCCAGCGTAGACACTTAGTTTATTTTTTTCTATTTAAGCGTTTATCTAAATGTAAGTAGGTACATATCTATGAATTAATAATATCTTTGGATTGTCTGACAATATGACATGGTTTAATAATAAATTGTCAGCTACTTTTTTTTTAAACCAAATTTTTTGAAAATAGTTTCTAAATCGAAAACAGAAAAAATAGACGGCTATTGCTTTTTGGGCTCGCGGAATTCAATAACATTTTCATCTTTTTATTGTGTTTTTGTTTGTTTTTTTCCATGTTTAAATACGATCCGATAACTCGGTAACACTGATTCGATTGATAAGATAAGTCTAATCGAGTAGAAAAGCACCATTGTGTGTTATAACGTGAGCATTTTTTTGTTTGCATTCAATCCGATTGCGATTATATTCAACTCATGACAGTGAAAGCTTTCAGTTATTGCGATTTTTTTACCTCGGACATATTCGTAATACCTATTATATGAGTATTTGAATCACTGAGTTTACTTATTTTTTTTATTTGAGAAGTTTTGATTGCGCAGTCTCTGCAATTATGTGTGACATTCGTTACATAATATCATCATCATTCTCCTGCACTTATTCCAATTTATTTGGAGTCAGTGCAACATGTCTTTTTCCTCCCACTTCTCTATCAGTTGTCATCTCGACAGTCACCCCCTTTCTAACAATGTCATCATTCACACACAGTCCATCCATCGTTTCTTTGGTCTTCCCCTACTCTTATAGCCATCGACATTCATACTCAAAACTGTCCTCACGACATTTTCCTCATTCCTCCGTAACACATTCATATCCTTCAAGTTTATTCTATGTTACTACTTCTTCTATGCCAATTACTTACGACTACCAGAAACCTCATTAATTGTAATTACACTCGGAATATTTGTACATATTTCAGTTAGTCTGTAATTCCACCATACAAAACTATGCTAGAAGAGATATTAGATATCTATTTGAATCGTAAACTCACTCACTCTCTTTCCCATTAGAAAGGATGGAGAAAATATCGACAGTAAATGCAGGTTTCAAATCAGTCAAACAACTAATTTTCCTTATAGCAACACAAACATTAATCAATCATTATTAACTTAATATTATTATTACTTGAACAAACACAAAGAATACTCGAAAATGCTTCTAAGTATTATGAAAATTATAAATACAAATCTGGTTCAATATTTGTTAAGATTGCATGATGGAGTCATGTTGGCCAAATCATTGAATTAAGAACATAATCAAATATTACGAACAATAAAACCATTAGCGAGAAGGTCAATTGATTTACAAACTTTATATTTTACTAATTAGACAATGGGCTGTGATTCATGATTGAAGTGAAAATTATAAATGATGTAAGTGACACTTTGATAACTAGACATTACTGCATTGCACTGTAAGTGCCTTATAAATACCTTATCGCCATCGAAGTACTAATCGTTAACCTAAATACAAAAAGCTGCGGTGTAATTGTGTAACACACTAACAGTAGCAGTGGCTTTCATTTTGACAGTTCAACAGCATTCATTGTGTTATCTACGTTTTTAAGAAAACACATTTTGCGAACATTTGGAGCAATGGATTAGCAATATCCTTCAAAATGATTCAGATTGAGATAGATAGATTAGGGTGATTGATAGATTAAATTGGCAAAATTAGGGTGCTGGTTTTAAATTCAAATCACTAGTGATTAACTGGGTATGCTAGAAGTTCTCACATAATAGAAGCAACAAGAATAATGTACCCAGGATTGTGTAATATCTTGATTTAAAATAGTGTCCTTGGAGTTTCTTGCCCATGGAGATCTACTTTCTGAAGTGGGCAAATAGCTTCAACTTTCTGACTAACTGACCGAGTCTTTGACAATTCAAAAGTGCTTATAAAAATGATTTGAGTTTGAGGATAGGTACCTACATTGGAAATGTAGAGAATGTCATTTGAACGACGTGTGAAGAGAACTTTACAGAATAACATTCTGTAGGTAGAAAACCTTGTTTATAGAAATGTGATCTTTTGCAATTAATAATTCAAATTATTAATTATATCTATTAGATAATTCAAATTCAAATTTATTTATTTTTAATACACATACCTAGGTGTATTGTAGTGGTACATATGATGTATTATTAAATCGTAATGCATTCATTCTTTCTAATTAACGTCAATGAATTACGATTTAATAAAACATCATAAAGTGACCTTCAGTTTATCGGCTGAAATAGCCAATTCGCAGGAAACAAACGCGGTGGTCAATGCACTAGGTGCTTTGTATGAGAAAGGTCTTTATCCTGCACTGACACAAATACAGACTGAGTTGTATGGCCAATATTTTCATTGTCAGACATCTACATAATATTCACACCCCATATTCCACAATAAAAGTACATAATACACAATGAGAATACACAAAGAGTACACAATACACAGTGTATCGGCAATAAAACGCGCGCATTCCGACGACGCAATATCGCACCAATGTATTATAGGTGCGGGTCAAGCCATGCGAGGTAGCGGGGCGGACGAACGAGACTGGCTTTGTTGAACTAGTGAATACTCACTAGTCGACTCACTCATTGATCGAAGGCATTGCCTTAATGGTCACAGTTAATTTGCGTACCCATAACAATGAATATCGTTAAGGTTGTTTTATACAGTACCTACCTAGCTATCAGAATTCCTACTACCACTGACAACCAAAATGCTTTCAATTTTGAATCTGTACATACAAATAAATAAAAATTGAAGAGTCTGTTTATAATTTCAAAATAATAGCGTTTAGCTAACCTGAAAGTATGTACCTGGAGTTTACTTAATTCACCTGGGTTAATTCACCTAGGTGCATTAACCATACTTTTTGTAAATATTAATATTACGGTATCTACCTATAACAAAAAAACAAATTTTATTTTTTGGTTCTCTGTTTGTTTCGGCTAATCTCCGAAACGGCTGGCCCGATTTTGACTGAACTTTCACAGGCTTTTATTATAGAAAAAGAATTAGTAAAGATGCATAGGTATTATTGTATTCAGATGTCCACGCAAACGAAGTGTCTGGTAGAGCCAGTTATATATTTTTTTTTTCAAATTACAAAAAGAGTGAAAAGATGTAATAGAACATATCCGTTGCGTATTAAGTTTGCTCATTGTTTTCGATTTTAAAGAAAATTTAATATTATGATTTCCTCGTTAAAGGAAAACCATAACAACAAATTTTGTCAGTACTCGTACATAAATATGTATCGATTACAAAAGAAGTATCCGTTGCGCTACCTAACCAACAAGAAGAGTACCCTTCAGTGCTGGGCGGTGACCGCTGAACTACCTACACCACTCAGCACGATAAATATAAAATATGAAGTAATAATACACTGTGTCGGAGCTATATGGCTCGCATTCCGACGCGGACCGCAATATCGTAGCAATGTATTGCTTTTTCAACCGAATAACGCATGAGCTGTAGCGGGCTACAAATAGATTTAAAAAAAAGTTTATTGACACAAAATACCTTTGTATACAATACCAATACATTTCACAAAGGTACATTCGATTTTAGGAAAAGACTGCACAAATAGTGAAAAACCCTGCCTCCTAAACTAGGGGAACCCTGTGACCTAGGAGTCAGCGTTCTACTGTAACTTCGTGTACAAAAGAAAAAAACACACACACTAAAAAAAAAGACAAAAAGCACACACACTTTATTAGAATTTAAATACACTTAGACCTTGAAAAATATCTACGATAAGACGAATACACAATAGGGGCTTGTGGCTAAGTAATAACAGCCACACGGGTCGATCGTACATAATCGTAATCATCATTTATTGCATTCATGTAGTTTAAAAGTATATAGGTTTCATATTAAGCTCCGCTTGCCGCGGTTGGCCCGTGGTTGAGTGACCATCTTTAGACCCCTTAGTGCCTCGGAAAGCACGTTAAGCCGTTGGTCCCGGCTGTCATTCGTGGATCTTTGACAGTCGTTACGGGTCGTCAGAACCCCGAAAGTCTGACAGAGTTTTACCAAAGGGGTATCGTATTACCCAGTTACTGGTTTGTGGAGGTCAGATAGGCAGTCGCTCCATGTCAAATACTGGTATTCAGTTGCATCCGGTCAGACTGGAAGCCAACCCGAAAAGGCAAGCAGATGATGAGTATATACGAAAGGTTGTACCTAATTAGCAACCCGACCTATGCATGATATTGAAGTCAGTAAGCTTTCTAATAAAATAATAAATAGTATCAAAACAATGAAAGTTAATAATGGTGACATGGTTGGATAGGTTGACCTACGACAAATGTGAAGAAAAAATATCTATTCACTTCGGTACCAGGCAAATTCAAATTCTCACTGCTAGAATTTTTATGAATACTAGAAAGTGTATCGATGCCTTTCTTATTATGGTCTCGTAAGAACAAGATAATTAAGTGTTGTCTCTGGGAGAAAGTAACATTATTCCCGCCATCGCCTGTCCTTTGCACCGTAGTTTTATCGCAAGCATGTCGGTATGCGGGGCGCGAAGTTTCATGCAGACCCCGGCCCCGGGCCCCTGGCCCCTCACAATACTTATATCACAGTAATAAACATTACTCTCTTATATTGCACGTGAGCTCTAGCCACTAACACTTATTAAATATCACGTTTGTTTTCTGTTTGGAGATAATGATGTTGCCTTTTCATTGATAATGGGTAGGAAAAAACTATTTATTTTCAACGTCTCCGTGGGTTTGATCAAGATTTGTTACTATTATATGGTTTCTATGGTAACTTCATTTGAAGCAACAGTTACTGCCTTAGACTACCTAATTAGATGAACCGATCATAAACCGTCCATGATTGGTTTAGTTACAAGTCGGACAAATATTTATTAGGTTTTTTTTTTAAACTCTCAGTAGCAGCCCCGGCCCCCGAGTCTGGATTAGTTGTCTTAATCTAATCTTCGACTGCATAGTCTAAAAAAATCACTGAAACACTCTTATAATTATGACTTATGACTAACGTCCTTGACAATTCAAAAGTGCCTGTAATTGGTTTAATTGAAATAAATGCTTTGAGTTTGAGTTTGACTCATTACGAAAGATTTTTTCTTCCTTATTCTTAACAAAACTGAATCCAACATTGCAGTAAAAAAAACGTGTAACAAAACGGCAAGTCTAACCACATTAAAGCCACAAGCAAGTAAACCTTTCCACCTTGCTAACAAGGGCGGTGTACACTTGTACAGCTAGTTTCACATTAAGTCGTAATTCAGTGCCTTTAATTTAGAAAGTGTAAAAAAAAACACATAACACACGCTCACAGTAGGTACCCGGCGACGGATTTAATAACCAACTGCCGGTACTAGCGGTAATCCGACTCGCTTTGAACTCACCATACAATTTATTGGCTTTGGATATACCTACTGTTGCACTTCCTTGTTCGGTTACAAAGGACCTTGCAAATCCAGAAAAATATACAATTTTTTCTTTCTTTGTGTTTTCTAAAACTATTCCAAAGATCAAAGATGATTCAGTACATCATTCTGAACCTTTATATATTAGCTGTTCCATACATTTTGAAGAAAAATTTCTACAGTGGGATCACGTGCTGAATTCATGGCTACCTATAGTTTGCGCGTCCAGTAAGAAAATGGATTCGTAAAAGTGGTTGTAATGGCAATCATATCACTTGATTTTAGTAGATTTTTATATTTTACTTTTTAATTATCCTTTTGATAGATTCTTATTTAGTAAATGTGAGGATTTTGTAGGCCTTGTAGACTGTAGATCTGTAGACCATTTTTTATGTTATCAAGTACCTGGTACTTGTTGACAGGCCTACGTTGTCCTCCCATACCTACTGTAATTTGAAAACATTGTAAAAGCCAATTACTTATTTTAAAAAGAGTAACCCGTGGAGTTTCTTGCTGGTTCTTCTCCATAGGAAACGACCGACGTTCATAAGTGTCCACTTATGAAAGTCAGAAGCTAGGTGCACGGTTCCAATTGGTCACACACCTAAACCTACATGGGCATGTAGGTTTAGGTATGTGAAATAAAATATTTTGATTTTGACAAGTTTTGAATCAATTGATCTTTGGAAGAGTTTATAACTAACAAAGTTGTATCGAGTTCGGTATCAGTATCGGCATCGGTAACTGCTTTTTTGCCTTAAATTAGGTGATATTAGACTCAATACCTACACAAACTAAAATATAAATAAGCCCGACATCCATCAAAGTTCAAGCTGTAAATAATCCAATTTCCTTTAATTCCCTTGTAGTAGGGGCGCACTTTGATGTAGCAGCGCGTCACAAGCAATGCGAATTATAAACATTTGTATAAAGAAAGCTGTGAACGGCATGCAGCAATTAACACGTTTGTGTGAATAAAAAGTACTTTTTAACTTAAACTCGTTCATTCAGCAGCCAGACTGAAACTCTTGGCACTTTTCGTGGGAGTGTGCGGTGAAAGACCCGAATTTAATTATGTTACGGTGAATTAGAGGGTTTTGGCAGACGGGGTTATAGGTATGAAGTAGAAATAATAGATTGGCAATTGTTTTTTTTTTTATGTAACTTAATATTTCAGTGGCTGGTTAGAGGTGGCGCCGGAAAAGAGTTCCGGGCAGGATTTTGGGGAGGCCTTTACCCAGCAGTAGGAAAGTACAGGCAAACAAAAAAAAAACAGTGACTGTTGATGGTGTTACTGGATGGCAATCAATCCGACGGCTCACCTAATGTTACAATACCTAAGAATTATGTGACATCTACCAGAACCATCAACTTTCGATGCTTTTGCATTCCAGAGACACAGTTGAAATGTCTTATTTTTTATTAATATTTTAAACTTTGTGCAAAATAAAGGTACAAAGGCTGACTTAATGCCTTACTGACATTCTCTAACAGTCAACGAAGGGTGGTGGAGAGATAATATGGCAGGTATATTGTATGCTTGTAATATACATTGATACCCATCACCCTTAAATCGGAAACACAGCAAGGCTATATAATAACAGGTTACGAGAAATTAAAGAGATTATGTAGTTCTTATACCTCAAAAAAATAATTTTTAAATACGTAGGTATGCCTAAAAGAACGTGTTTTTAATATTTTATATTTAAAACGCTTCCTCTTTTAACTTACACCACACATCTTACCGCCTCATATTGAGTGACAAAAGTGCAAGCGAACGCGTCTACGAGTAATTACGTTTTGTGCGCGACTGTATCGAGTGACGGCGAGACGTGAGGCACTCGTGTGCGCCTTTGTACTTTAGCCAGGAATAGGGACGCTAAGGACTGGCTGGAAATAACGATTCGAATGAAAGGCTGAAGGAAATTGGGGTCGTGACAGCAAGTGTGGTTGAAGATAGAATGGAACCATGATGATGTCTCTGATTGGTTGAGTAGAGCTGCTGGCAACACTCGTATTGGTTGCTGTAATTGATTGGCGAAAATATTATCAGGCAATCATTCAATTATTTGGAATGATAGGTTTTTGACAACATATTACAAGATATGTAGCCTTCTAGTTGCTTATTAGACAGGTCAAGTTATAGACCAACTTCACTAAAATTTAAACTATCTAACTGTTACATAGACAAATGGCCTAGTTGCTTTTTGACGTGCAACTGACTTTACATTCAACCTTAGGGCAATAAACAATTACAAGGTCGACTTTACCTGACCTCTACTACATCTGATTACGTACACCTTTACTGATAAACAAATATGTATTGTTCGGATTGAGCTATTTCTGTTCCAACACATTTTCTATCCAAATCTGGCATTAAAGAAAAACAGTCAACAAAAATAAAAGTGCTCTGTTCCGAAGCAGTGTTCTAACCCGCCGCTGCTACAATACATCGCGACTTTATTAATGATTTTTTTTTAACCCCCAGCGCCGCGTCGGCAAGAGTGGCAACACTCACCGTTGTGCCTTAATTGGTACCACTGCGCTTTTTATTTTCTTAAACTGTATTTTTTTATCCGTTTAAGGGGAGTTTTAGTTGCTAGGTTGTTGTGATTTTATTTTTATGAGGAGCGCGAATGAAATCGATTTTCCGGATGGAATAATGTTTAGGTACCTAACAGCAGGTGAGACTGCTAAAACGAAATAGAAGAACAATGTGCTCGTTTTGTTGCGTTGCCTCGCTCACTGTGATTTATTTCAATGATTAGGAATAGGTAAATGACCAGCGGACTAATTGCGTAACACACTATCAGTAGCAATGGGTTTCATTTTGTTCAACAATAGGTATTCACTGCGTTACGTTGTTGAGCAGACAATTTTTTCACACATAAGTATCAAGCAATGGGTTAGCAATATACTTCAAAATGATTCAGATTGAGATTGATCGTGTGTTACGCAATTAGGGTGCCGCTTATAGAATATATCCAGCGCGATCAGAAATGGTAAAATAAATCTATTAAACAGCAATACTAAAGTTTGTAATTATACTTTAGAGCTTCCAAAATAACTATCACCATCTTAAGTATAATTTTTACCGAAACAACAACAAACAATTACCGAATAATGGTCCGTCTAAACTACATCAGTCACATCATACTTCCTTCACATCACATCGTTCGCCACTAGTAGCTCGACTAGCTAGTGTAAGTGACACTCAAAGACGCGGGTAAGGAAGCGCTTGCCTCGGGACAAGTAAGATTAGATCCTTGGCGACACTCTCTGCCAGTGATGTAAGATAGCCTGAGGCGAACTACAACTGTCTAGTCAGAAGAAATTGTGACTGGGAGACGTAGCTTGGAATAAAGAAAGTAGTATAAGTATTGGTGATATTGTTAAATTAAGCTTTGGCTCAAAGGCCGACGGCACACCTCATGGAAAGTGGTAAGCGCGGCCTTAGAAATGATTATGTGCAACTCCAAAGGTTTTCTGATCCATTTACAACTTAAATAAATGAACCCAAACACGATAATAATAACGGTTAAGGGCCTTTAACCTTTAAAGTGTGGAGGTAGAACTACTCCTGGAAAAACTCGAACTCTCAACTGAAAATCCAATCAAGAAAAAAGAAATCCTACAAAATCACATTTTCAAAAGTGGACATAACATCTGAAATAAATAAATTCTCGTCCCAAACGTCACACCCAACATCTCTATAACAAACTATCCATACCTGGCGACTCATCCGGCAGGTCACTATAGTGGTGCGGCGCGGAGGTCGTCTGACTGGCGTACAGCAGGTTCAGCTCCCGCGCCTCGTTCTCCTCCTGCGCCTGCTGCCGCCTCAGCGCCACCTGCGCAGACGGACCCGGCTGTAGGAACTATGTGTTACACATAGCACTATATCATTCAAGTTTCATAGGAGTTAAATATAAGTGTGGCGGGTGGTTGAGCATTCTAGCTAAGAGAGTATTGAACTTTGTGTACGCATGCGTCCCTCAGTACAGATTGTTGTGTAGCCCTCGCGCCCAGGTACTACTAATGCATCTATTGCGACTGTATGTAATGATATCTGACTGAGGAAAGTATGACAAGTATATGTAAAATGAAAGTAAAGAGACTTCTCTAGAGTAAATATCAGTAGATAATACTGCACAATCATAATTAATCAATTTGGATTGAGTAGTATAACTTATAGTAATACAGATCCTAGATTAATTATTGAAGTTTTCGACTGATTGAAGTTTATGAAGGACACATGCAGTTTTTGCCTCCTTTTTCCAACTAGTGACGACGTCTAACGAACCCTGTCTGTGCACCACTCACCTGTGCAGCCATGACCCTCTGGCGCTCGGCGATGAGCGTGCACTTGGCGCACACACAGTCGCGCCACCGACAGTAGCGCTTGTGCCCCTTCAGCGCCGACACGACGCCGTGGTTGCGGCAGCGCGCGCACTTCGGCGTCCGCTGGTGGGGCAAAGCAGACTGGTTATTATGTAGCAACTTCTTTTTAGGGTTGTGGTCGGGGGCAGTGTGGTAGGTGTAGTGTGTGAGGAGCTCGTCGAGTATCTGGGTGGGGAAGACAAGGGGCTGTTACAATTAGTTGATTGACTGGGGGTTCAAATTCCTAAAATGGGGAATTCCTAAAAAGCCAGCGCATATGAAAGTGGGAAAGAGTTGTAAATATAATATATATATCAATATATATATATCACCTAACTAGCTTCCGCCCGCGGCTTCACCCGCTTGGCAACTATGTAAATAAAAAGCCTGATTAGTATGTCCTTCCCCAGGGTTCAAAGTACCTCCATACCAAATTTCATTAAAATCGGTCCAGCCGTTTCGGAGATTAGCCTGAACAAACAGATAGATAGACAACATTTTAAAAATAGTTGTTTTTGTTATACCTAAGTAACGTATATAATTTCATATGCATTTAGTAGGTACCTACCTAAAAAGCTGTTATTTTATTTGTATAGATGTCCTACAGATAAAGACCGTGTAAAATTCTAACAAATAGGTCAGTAGTTGGCGCATCTGTCGATATATATAACAATAATGTAGGCAACCTATAGCTACTACCCCAGGGGACCTTGCAAAAATAAAACAAATTAAATAAATGTTATATGTAGGTAGATTGGGTAACTTTATTATTGCGGTTCAGGGGTAAATAATGGTAGACCGAGCGGAAAAGGGTTTAAACATGTAATACAACTGCAAGTCAGTTGTATTACATGTTTTTATCAACGGATGAATCAATACGAATATTGACTTTAAACCTACTTCTTATCTGAATGTAATACCACCGGCAGTTTTGTCTAGCTTGCCACAACAATGCAACACTTAAATGAAATCTGAAGACGACAAGAGATTATGTTTATATTATTTTTAAATAAAATTGTCATAAACATTCTAAGTTACGGTCTACAAACAGATTTGTAGCAAACAGATGGTCATCGCCCGCTAAAAATACGTTTGATAAAATCAACCGCTGCTAAACTCTGTCCCAACTAGATGAGAAAAGAAAAGATATAATTATGACGAAAAGAAAATAATCGCTATAGTATCAAATACGCCAAGGCAGCTGAACAGCGAAATTCATTCAAAAACAAATTAGACAGTTAACCTATAATTACCAATATTTCAAAACCCCATATTTTGGCCACACACACACACAGATGTATCATTTACACTAATAATCCCTTTATACCTTTCATAATTCAATAAACATTACAAAAATATCACATTACTCTTTATATTGTGACTTACAATAACATTATAACATGTAATGATTACAAACAAAAAGTGTTATATTACAATGTAACAAAGTGTTAGTGTTAATAAAGGGGAGAATTTAACACAGTCGTGTAATTTGCGTAATTACTTACAACTTGTTATAAAGGAACTGTTATTAATATGTATTCATTACAGGAAGTGTTATTTGAAACTCATATTTTGGTATTTTTGTCAGATTTTGATGTGGGTCAAGGTATCATGATTAAGGTTGTGTGCCATAATGTTCTTAGGTGAGAAATGAAGCCCCCACTGTCATAGCTCTATCCTATTATCTGTCTGTCACTATGACCTAATTATGTGTGGACTTTATAAGAGACTGTGACCTCTGAGTTTGTTTCGGCCTTTCTTCTCAGAGTAGTCAGATAGGAAACGCCGACCTCATCTAGTTTTAAAAATATGATTGACGTGTAAAAGTGTTTGTGCAAACCTACTTACAGAAATAAAATCATTTATCATTTAATGGTATTTTAGTCTCCACCGTAAAGGTATGGCAGTGGTGGCCCAGTGGTAGGTAACGGCAAAAATTCGAAGGCATGTGACATCTTCCAACCCGCACTGGGCCCGCGTGGTGGATTACGGCCCACTCCCTCTCTCAGAAAGGAGGCCTGCGTCCCAGCAGTGGGAACATTATAGGCTAACTATTCCTAAAGTTACGCTAAAGTTACAACTTTTTGAGGAATATTTGAATTTCACACTAACCGGCGACAATGTGAGTGCACAATGATATAGAATATGGACATAAGTTAATCTTACATTGATGAAACACTTGCACACATACATAGGTACAAATTCACGCCTCTTTTTTTCAGGAGTAGATATGTAAGGATCGAGTAGCAAGTGCCGTTTCTGCCTATCGGAAACTACAGAATGCCACTTACTACGTGGGATCCACACAAACTATCGGGAAAAATGCGTGAGTCCCGGAGAAAATACCAGTAGAGTAACCCAGTGACTTGAACCAGACAATAATACTATAGAAACATATAGAGGATACTAATGAATACCTGCTGACCAGAAAATACAAACGATGGGAAAGACTCAGGCAATACCTAAATTGTAATACAAAATTACACTCAACAAAAGAGATAAGTATGTAGGATCGTCGGATATAGTAGAATTTTGGTAAGAAACCGATGGATGTTGTCGACTGAAATTTAATTTGGTAAATGAGCTGTTTGTTTTCTATTAGGTAATAAAATAAAATTTTATTCGAGAACATCCATCGGTTTCTTACTAAACTTCAACTACATCCGACGATCCTGCATACTTATCTCTTTTGTTGAGTGTACCTTAAACAAAACTCTGTACCTAGCACAATATTGCTAGTATTGAAGTACTTCAATAAAATTGTGCTTCAAAATATATGTTGGTATCACAGTGACTTACCTACTACACAGGTAATTTATAATATCCACACTAAAATTATAAATGCGGAACTAACTCAGCCTTACACGCTTAAACCATAGCCTGGAGAAGGAAAGGCTACTTTTCATCCTGGATATTTGTTATAAAAATGATACAAAATGTATCATTTTTAATACAAATACGCAGACGAAGTCGCGAACAACAGCTAGTTTTATTATAAATACCTACCTATTACCTATGTCTTCCTAAATAGGTACCTATACAGACGAGCTCATCAAAACTACGAACGAGTAGGTACCTACATAAGTAAAAGCTTGAATTAGTTAAAGACCGAGACTTATGGAAAGCTCTCAATGAGAACAAAATAGAACAGAAATGGCAAAACTGAAAAGTCTGTAGCCTTAGAATATTGGTAGTGTTTCATGATCTTGTCAGTCGTCCCGGCGTCTAAAAACATTGATATATTTTTGCTCTACTAAGTTACTGTCCTGTTGATATAATTTTCATGATTCAACCTAACTTTGGTACTACTTAGGTAATTGATGACACATAAGTTGGCGTTAAGCGCTATCCCGATTAATCAAGTCTACCTATTCTCTTTCGTTTTTACTAAAGCTTGCCATAGTACGAAAATGTTCATCACCACATTTACAGCATCGGAAAAGGTTCAAACTCGCGACCATTAGTTTGCTATTGTCACTCGACTTGCCACTAACTATAACTGTTTGCTTATATCTTCAAGTTCACACTCGACTGCCGTGCTGCCTTTGAACGTGCCGCCGTGTTTGAACAGAGCTGCACTCGCCCGCGGGAAGGTATGTTTAGATAGGGGTTGAAGCTAACTAGAACCGTATTTGTAAAACGCTTTTAATATTGCGCTTTAAAAAGTGAAATATTTAATTGATCCTCTAAAAACTTATTAACCTTCTAATGATGTAGGTACGACTTTTTTTTAATAAATGAGCCTCTTTTTAACATGCTAGTCTCATCTATAGCCTGACCACATTTATTATATTCGAGTCCTATTAATACTTTTTGGACATTAAAATGGTACTCGTATATATTTGGGGTTTGATTAGTTACATGCCCTTTAAAAATAAATTAGAAACGATATTCAAATTAAACGGCAAACCATAGATTGTATTTTATATAATAATCAGATTCTCATTTTGTTTTCTTTGGATATATAATGTAGTGAATGTTGGACCAAGAAAATTGTATACCTAGGTAGTAAATTAAGTTAAAAGTGCAGCAAACGGCAGACAAAATGGATGGCTATAATATATTGTCCTAAACTTTTTTTTTATGAAGGGGAAGCCTGCAATAGGCCAGGTCGATTCATCAAAAGTAGGTATCTAATTATATTAAAACTGTTCAATAGGCCAGGTCGATTCATCAAAAGTAGGTATCTAATTATATTAAAACTGTTCAATAGGCCAGGTCGATTCATCAAAAGTAGGTATCTAATTATATTAAAACTGTTCAAATCACTCACTCGATAGCCTGGCTGGAACTGTCGACGAAAAAGAATGATTTTAATGTGATCAAAGTAGACACAGGAAAAAATAATATTAGCCCGGATAGATTCCCGAAGAAAAACTAGAGTAGGTATAGAGTTTAACGCCCGCTTGCACCACAAATCCTTATATCATTATATTTAGTGCTGAACGTATTTAAAATATCCTTCCATTACTGTCAACCATTTCAAGTTGACAAAGACAGAATGATGTTTTAAATACGTTTAGTGCTAAACGCATTTAGTGATTAGTGGTGCACGCGGGTCTAAATAATTTTAAAATACGTTTGATCTCATCAGAAGACCATTATTCTGGATGGTCGAGGAGAGCCGTCGGTAGTTAAGCGATATGCCGCCGATGCGACGCGGACGCCACGGTAGCAGACGGTGCGAGTAAAAAAGAATTCGAGCAAATTTTTGTAACCCTTGAGGAAACCCTAATTTGATTTAATGAAGACCGAAAAATGAATGATATTGCCTAGTAGTAATTAATGCAAATAGTTATGTTGAAATGTAATACTTATTTAGGTAATTGCCGAGTTTCCCAATTTCAATGGATAGATATTGTTTTAAAACCTTACCTATCTACAGTTATAAATAACTGAACTATTTGTTGTCCTACCATAACTAAATTATGTATGTATGGTTCATAATGTTACTTTAAAATTTAAAATTCCCTAAAACTATCTCAACGTCTCCCTTTTCATCAAATTAGATTGCAATATAGATACCTATTCATTAAATGCATAGAGTCGAACATTCAATTTATTTATTAGGAACATATTTACAATCTTTGGCTTAAATTATTTACAAAGATTATCTACACTTAATTCACTCTGAATACAAAAGACATTGTGATAACTACCCTAAAGATTTAATTTTTAATACTAACTAGAGTTCTACAGAACTAGACTAGAGACTACTAGAGTAAGTATTAGAGTTTTAAAGAACTCTAGTTAAAAATTTTCAACAAAACTTTAAGTGCAAAAGAACTTCTTTTCCTAATAATATACGCATAGGTAGGTACTCGTACAACTTTGTAGGAATTCAGGAACGAAAATGTTACAGAAAAATATAAAGAAACCAAGAGCTTTTGCAGACAGGGACAGAAACTTTCAAAGACACTATCTTTTCAGGAAAACCTTCACACAACATTATTTTACATAAATATTAATTTAATATCTACCTGATATCTCTCCGAAGCTCTGAGGAAGAACGGCGGCAGCGCAGCCAGCACCGGGTGCTGCACCAACTGGGACACATCGACACCGTTCGGGAGAGACATTTCCATCAAAATAACAATCCAACAATAACAACAACAACCGACTAATAAACTAACACAACAATAACATTCTGTTTCAATAACACTTTTTTAATAATCCAATTTTTTTATTTAAAAAAAGAATTGCAATTCGAATTTGGAACCCGAACGTTACAGTTAAGGCGACGCACTCCGCCGAGTTGTTTCGAACACTGTTGATTCATTTTCAACCGAACAGTTGCTGCCGCGACGCGCGACAGAGACGGAACGAGAGCGAAACGACACACTGTATTCAAACGTATATCTCTGTCCCTCTCACTCTGTAGTGTTAACTGTATATGTTGTATCATCCGGTTATATAAAATGTTGTAAGATGAGAGGCTCGGCTCTGCCAATGGAGAGGCTCCGAGACCCCGCCTCTTAACCCCCATTGGTCGGTAAATGCTGAAACTTAATTTATAAAGGTGACTTTTTTGAGAAGCAGTTTTTTATTGCGGACAAAGAGTGTATTGAATGAATCACAAAAAACACAATTATGTTTGTTATTCGCGTCGTGGATTCCGTTTCGTTTTTATTTCTTTATTGTTCTGAAGTTTTTTTGTTTAATTGTTTAGTTATTGTGGTCTTAATGCGAGGAATATGCTCGGCCGGTATGAGATGATGGTGATAACCTTTGTTGGTCATGTTGTAGTGAGCGCTGCGTGTGATGCGTTGTGGCATTTGTATGATATCGCTTGTTTTCTGCTATCTTGTCATCTAAATTATGTTTAAATGGGAAAATGCATATACGTTGCTCATTTTTGTCTATAAGCTATCTTTATAGAATTGTGCGATTTTTGTCTGATGTCCTGAATCATTTATGCTTGGTTAGTGAGCTTTTGTGAAGGTATTGTATGACAGGGTATACCTCTATCTACTTATTTGATTGAAAATGAATTTAACTTTGTACACAAATCAACGTACCTATTTATTTGATTCGCAATTATTGTGACATCGACAATTTCTATATTAGGTACCTATCTTCTTCAGAATACATAATTATTTTATTAGTATTGATCTGAAATCGTTTAACGTGTGTTCAAGAGATCCTGAAAGCTTGCCACTGTAATGTACCAACTCATAATCCTGTAATCTTTAAGTAAAGTGTTTTCAGGAAACATTTTATTTTAGGATTTTTTGAAAGCTGAGTGAAGTGAGTGCTTTAATTCAGAATTACCTATCTTAGCTGAATTAGACTAATAATTACCTAACTGTTGCAATGGTGTGAGGTAATTAATACACATACCTACCTACATACATAATCAGTGCGGGTTGGTAGATGTCACATGTCTTCGAAGTTTTGGTTCTAGGACATGATAGGACATTCCTCACGATGTTTTCCTTCACCGTTTTGAGAGCATTGGTGATGAAATAATTTACACAAAGTAGGTATGCCTGTCTGGGTTCGAACTTCGAACCTACGGCCGACAACTCGTTACCACTGGGCCACCACTGCTCTGGTAAATAATACCTTAATCTATTTCCAGGATAATTCGAAAAATAATTAGGTATAGTGAACATGACATTAGAAAAGTTTAATAAAAATCAAACTTAACGGTAACCGTCGCCATCTTAATTCTAAATTCAAATATCGAACGTCTGAGCGGAAGGTGCGTTCAAATTGAAATATTTCAATTTACTTGTCGGCGGGAATTCGATTTAAATTACAATGAGAGGGCCGGGGGGGGGTGAGTGTCGCGGGAGGGTGGGGCGGGAGGGGGACAAGTAATTATCAATGTATAACTGAATGTCTGCGCGTTTTGTGTTTAAAGCCGATCGGGAATTATTGTACGGGGTGTTTTGAGAATTTGTTAACTTTTGATGGCGAGGAAGTTGAACTCGAACTTTGTGGCTCTACATACCTATAGGTGGCTCATGGTAAGTTTGACTTTTTTTAAATATTTATTTGTTGAGAATAATTAGGTAGGTCCTTGTTAAATATTGTTAGAGGGATGGAGACGGTCAGGATCGTTAAATCTTCTCATGATGGCTTCATGACTGCCTTCAAAATCAGCCTGTAGTATCCAGCCTGAACATTAACCTTCTTTCACTTACTAATGAAAACCAGAAATTGACAAAGAATTACACAAACAACATGGACCCACCACAATTCACTACAATTCCTAAAATGCCCACACACGGAAATAATTCCCGAAAATGGGAGCATCCTCTATACGTAACAGATACAGGTGTGGCTGAGAGAGGGTGTCGGAGGGGGTGAGGTGTGGCGGAGCGGGCGGCGCGGGAGGGGGGCACGGTAGAGGAACGAGGCGCAAATGAGAATTCCGCAGAGCAACGATCAATTCGCGAAATGTGAACATTTCGCAAACGTCTCAACTTAGGATAGGGATGGGGTAGTGTCGATGATTTTTGTGTTGGTTTTTTAATGTAGCTGAAGTTATGTAGGTATTATGATATTGAAGCAGAATTGTGGAGCAATAGTTGACACACAGACAGGGATGGTAAAGTAAAAGCTGGAAGTATCCAGTAATGATAGCTAAGATGGCAGTCCATTATTTGCAGTTGTTAGCAGTTGACTAAAGCAAGAACCTAAATAGTAATAGAGACTATACATGCAGTCAAACATAAAGCTTTGCATCGTTAATAGACGGCGGAAAGGACATGTGAACTACATCGAGTGTTTTCTCAAAAATTGTCGCATCGAAGAAAAAACCATTACAGAAAGCTATGTTATTCCTACAAAAGCGCGGTTGCAGTATAAAGCTCTCTAAATATTCCCACAAGGATTTGTATTTACAACCTTTCAACTTATCATTATTATACGACAAACAAAAACAAAACCATCCAAAATAAAATCTATCGACAGTCAAAATCGTAACTTCTCCCATCCCTACACAAGCGTGGGAGCGCGCGAATATCTTCGCAAGCGTTAAAATGAAATGTTCGCAATTTGAATATCGTTCTGCTACCCTGTCCCCCCCCCCCCCCCCAATTTCCTCCTACCCTCACAGCCTCACCCCCTGTGACGCCCGGAAGATATTATAGAGTAGGTACTTAGTAGTTTTATTTTAAATTGCTTTTTCACTTTGTATGTAGTTTATTTTCGGGATGTTTTTTATTAGATAGTGTAGGAAGGTACCTGGATAGATAAAAGATCTGAAAAAGAAGATGGCATAAAAGAGGTGGATTAGACATAGAGAACTGGCTGTTGTGGTCTGTAACCAGAAGTTAAGTAGGTACTTGGATTGTGAAATTAGCTTCCATGAAAATATATTCTGGACACAAATTTATAAATGACAACCACCATCTGGAGCATCACTCACTTTAAAATAAGCAGTGATAAGTTGTGAACTACTTTATAAAGAACAGGTTAACAAACAGTGAGAGTCACGACTCCTCACGTGAGTAGGTACTTACTACACGTACCTACTACACGATATAAAGAACAGTGACTAACACAGACATAGATCTACATAGATAACGCAAATGCATGCACTTCGCGTGTCTGAACCCCGGCCAAGCGTCGAGGTTGGTCGCCGCTAACTTCAGTCCCGCGCGTCCGTTGTTGCAGCCGAACGTCCGCAAAAAACTAAACAAATGCCTCGTTGCGTGATAATTAACTGCAATAGCCCAAAAATTTCGAACACCCAAAGGCAGGAACATATTTCCTATCACAGGTAAGTTATTTTAAAATTATATTATGCGTAAATTCATATTAAAACTATTTTTAAGTATTCCAAGCTGCGTGTCGTTCCAGAATATTCCTAACTATAAATTACCGTTAAGTAAACTTTATTCACATTACATTGCCGCGTTTGCTTTGGACGTTTGATCTGACGTTGTGTGTTAGGAGACGATGAATATCGCACAAGCGATACTGTCGCGCATCGCTTCGACTTCGTGATACAGGCAATTTGTCATTCGTCTGTCAATTGTAGCAACTAGTGCTGTTCGTTCTACAACATATATCAATAATCGATTTTAATCGATATCGGACTGACGAATGATATAAAGAAAGCCAATTTAGTAGATATAACAAGCTCATATGCATGACCTAATTTTACAGGACTGCTATAAAAAGGAGGATATTTTTTTTAGGGTTGATGTATTTAATGTGTTTTTGTCTATCCTTTCAACATTATACGACTATTTTTATATATTTAATGTGTTTATTTTCTATTGCATTTAAAAATATATTTTTTTAGTTTCCCACATGATCCAATCATAAAAGAAAAATGGATTGCGGCCACGGGACGGAAAGACTGGTTCCCGACTAAACACAGTACTATTTGTACTCATCTACTCACGCTTATACAACAAACTATATCTGTGCAACAAACATCCAGCTTGACCAATTTGCTTTATTCATAGGATCCTTTGCTTCAATATGTGAAAAAAGTTGGCTACCTCAAAGATGAAACGCCATGTAGGATGTGGACGGGTAATTCCTCGAAACTCTCCCATTCAAATATATCATTCGTCTGTCTATGTATCATTCGTCTGTCTATATCATTCGTCTGTCTGAAAATCGATGTCATTCATATTAATCGATTTGTAATTTTTAGGTTATCTAAACTACTGTTTCTTATCTTAATCATGCATGTCTATACTAATGCTTTGTGTTTCAAAGAAATAGCAACAAATATATTTTAGTAAACTTACTTGAGATTATGCGAAAGTATCCAAAATGTAGAATGAAATTGCTCTAAAGCGCGACGCGACTGCTCACTTTTAAACAACTCTGCGTACTGACGATTGCTGTGAGAGCGAGCGGGACAACAGATATAAAATATATGAGTATGAGCGAGACGATCACGGTGGCAGCTTCAGTTGAATCGTAGCGGGGCGAAGGGGCATCGGCGGCATCGATGGCTTTGAATCGGTTTGGATGTCCCGTCACTAAATTGCAGCTGTGACGTCACAGTAGGTATAAAAAAGTCGGCACGCTTGGTTTCAATACAAATCGTAGTAATTGCGTTATCTATGTAGATCTATGTCTGTGGTGACTAAGAACAACTCCTCGTGTAGAAAGGAGTCGGACTAATGTAGTTCTGTGCGAGTACGAGTCAAAGAAACACAAGAGACGTGCCGTGGAAGTATGATGTTTGGACATGCTGGTATTCGATATACTCGTACAATCTTGAGTATAACTAAACTAACCGAAGGTATTTACAAGACAGGTGTGAGTGGAAACGCTTGGCAGGAGATGCCCTAGGAGGACATATAGTGACCTTATTGGTGATGTCCTTGAGACAGGTCACGTGCGGAGTACTCGCAACCGGGGTGCGTGTATGACGATGTATGAACGTAAACGAGGCAAAAGGAGTATGTGAGGATCGTAGCAGGCGGCCTTCTGTTGTTTCTGCCTCCCCCCCCATGGGAATAAGGCTAGAGTTATATTTATATACCTAATGTTGAGAGTTGAGTGATTCTTTTCTTACCGAACCTTCTTCTTCCTTTATTTTGGAAATTTCTGAACAGTAGGTAATATCCAGGTTTCCTCACCATGATTCCAGTTAAACGTAAGTCGGTAGTACTGTTACATAGTTTAGAAGTTCATATGACATAGGAATGGTCAGTTGGTCACACGAACAGAACAGACAATAGAAATTAAACACTTTTTTTACTCTCTCCAGACGGTGCATGGTATTGTTGCAGTTTTGCAGCAAAAAATAAGGTTTTTAGTTCGTTCTTTATCTTTGACTCTGGCAAGGAGATCAAACTCAAAGCATCTATTCCAAATAAATAAACCAATTACAGACACTTTTGAATTGTCAGTCAGAAATATGAAGCTAGTTGCCCATTCCAAAGCGTAGTAGGTAAGTACCTAGGTACGAATAGAGAAAAACGGGCAAGAAACTCCATGGACACTCTCTTAAAACATAGAATTGTTACAAAATATTGGTTACATCATTCAGATTGAACTTATACATATGAGAACAATGACTAGGAACACCTCCAGCACCTTACCTCTAATAAACAACGTGAACGTGATGCCACATCATCTTTGTTATTTCTTGGCTCCGCCGTCTGTTCTCCCGGATATTGTGTTGAGCAAGTAATTTAGAGACACGAGGACTCTCTGATATACTGTGTTGTGTGTTGTGTTCCTTTATCTTAGCCTCGTCTGAGGACGCCTCGCTCGAGGACGCCTCGCACTGTTCCTGTTTGAGGACGACGGTTCTAAGTATGTGCCTTTTGTGTCTGTTAGAATTACATTTCCATGGAATTGTATTGTGGAGATGAGCTAAGTTAGCTAGGTGCCTATAAGTTGTTTTTGTTAATTTATTGTTTTTTTAACCATTTCATTGCTAAAATCCTTTGGTAATGCGTCCTTCAATACGCTTGTTTGACAATTTGGTGATTCCCGACAAAAGCTTTTACTTAGTTCTTCTCTATGTGTCTTCGAGAACTGTTACAAAATAAATAGCTTTTGTATCATTGTCACTAGTTCAGGCACTTAATTATGACCTACAAGGAAAATAAAAGTATACCTAAGTTCCTAATGTTTAATATTTATATCTAATGCCGCTTTAACCACACAGCTATTCAAATCACCCATGTAACTAACATGTAACTAATTATCTACTTACTAGGTTATGCACACAAAGAACTCATTTAAGAAAAATAACTCTCAAACTGTCGCACAGTCCCTCCCCTTACAAACATAACTATCCCTAACACAAACGACAGAAAAAAGCCTATTTTTAGCGACATCCGCCTTAATGAAGTGGGCACGCCCCCGTTTCGCTACATCGTGCCAACCAATCGTGGCGTTTGAAACTGTTGCGAGCTCCCCCATTGGTGGAAACTGTATCAATACTGTTGCAACGTACGCCACGCGAATGGTGTTTGAAATAAGAACGAGGTTCTACCCAATGGAGGTTGTGCCTACTGGCTGGCAAGTTAGATATAAATATAGTATCGTTTCTATATTTCATGTTTCTGGGAGTTAACATCTTGTGTCGTGTCGGCACGACTTCAGTAGTACGAGAAAGACTCGTGCCCTCGTACCTAGGAGTACCCTAAGTTGGTAGGAATTAGTATCGTCATTAATGAAATCTTCATCATGTAACCCAGATGGAGTACCTATATAGAAATAAACTTGACAATACAGGCAATAATTGTACGTTGTAAAAAAATGTTACATAAATTATTGTTATTTTTTTTTTCCAAACCAAACTTCTCCAAAACTTTGAACTTATTGTAGTGATGGCCCAGTGGTCCAATCCAGGCAACTACCAATGTGACTTTTTCAATGCATATGTACCTACTCTCTGAATTTATCTTGGACATTAAGTAGGTAGGTACCTAATGACATCAGTGGAGGATAACATCGTGAAGGAACTTGGACTTATAGTTAATATAAGTACGAAATCGCCCACCAGTCTTGCGTCAGCGTGGTGATTAGTGCTCGTGCCTTCTGTGTATCAGAAGAGGCCATCGCCCTGCAGTGAGACAATGATAGGCGGCTTATTATTATTACACTACATAACCATGTGAAAAGGAAACCTTAATCGCTAAGGAAATACCTAGTACCTTATTGTCAATTCCCAATATCGTGATTGTCGCTAGGTAGGGTCTTTATATCTATTGCTGAACTTATTTCTAATGACCTCTCGCATAAAAGCCCAAAAGGAATTCCATAATCACCACGGATTAGTGATCCCAGTTTGTCGTTATTAGTGATAGAAATCTTGCGCCTAACACTGGAAGATTCCTCGCTCAAATATCCTACCTTGCTCGATTTCTTTTTGTGGCAAATCATATACAAAATAAAGATAAATGAATAGCTATGTACTACAAGATTTCTAACATCGTACTGATTTCAACAATGCGCAAAATAATAGTAGTTTCGAAATTCAACAGAAATAATGAATCTCGTAGCGAAGGCGCTACGAGATTCGCTACGAAAACGTAGCAATGTCTACGAGGTGCTACGTTAAATTATTACGTAATAATTAGGTTGGTTTAAGGCTCCTTTTAGGTATTAGGTACCTACTTGTTGAGTGTTAGGTACTGTGATAATATTGTTTCCTTATTCTTTGTTCTGTTCTAGGTCTGAATATTTTTGATAATTTCTGACTTATTGACAGAACACTGTCTTGATACTGAGGATTTCAAACATGCCAAAGGTTTCCATCGGAAAGGGATCGGCACCGTATCGCCTTTCGCCGGCGCCGTCAAACAGGCGTCAACCTAACGTAAGCACGTGACTAAAGCGGATCAGAAGCTCCGATACGTCGACTCGGCTACGTCTGGGCGACGCCGCGCTTACGAGTCGCCGACCGCTGGTTGATGGTGCAGCGGGCAGGCCGCAGGAGGGGTGAGAGGGGCAAGGGTGGACGAAGAGACGTAAGCTCGGGTACCAATTCAAAATTTGATTTAGTCGACTGGACCCATGGGTCCAGTTCGAGTGGGTCCAGTTGACCAAAAACTCGTAGGTAAGCGCGGGAACTGCAAGTTGACCACGCACCGCACCGCGGTTCGTGAGCATGTCCCGAGGCGAGGCGATTACGTTACGATTCCGATTAGTGTGCGTTGCAGTAGGGAGTTTCATACAAAGAATACTGAGCGGCTCGAGTTGATACGGTGACGATCCCTTTCCGAGTTGATACGTGTGCTATGACCTCAAAGAGGTTGGTCTCATAAATCCTTACCAAGAAGTGATGGTTGATCATTATGTTCTTCTTTCTGATTAATACATAGGTACCTACTTGCATTTCATATTAGGTACAGTCGCCAGCACATCAAGCTACTACAATCTGTCAAATTTCTTTAATAGATTTTCAACTTTATCGCTAAAGCATAAGGTTCAAAGATGATTGGGAAAATTTGACAGTTTCGGGTAGCTTGATGTGCTGGCATCTGTAAATTACCCACGTGTATAGCTACAGTTCTTCTTCTTTTCGTGTCGACGGTACTCTTCCCGTGGATTTTTATATAGTTTGATCCCAGTAGGTGGCCGCGTTGATTGCGGCATCAGTGGCATTCTATAGGTCATCCGAGGTGCAGGCGAACTGGCACTTAGGACACCAGCAAGTGGGACATGGTCTGTGTGTTGGCTGGTCAGTAACCTCCCAGTTCGACAGATTGTGTCTGCAGCGGTCTACTTGGGTACGCTACTGACAGCAACAGTAAAAGCTTATACTCACCTATATTTACGGCTTCGCCTGCGTGGAGGGTGGAAATTATCCCATGAGAACAGAGGTACTGCCGGAAGAAAAGAATCCTACGTCCTAACCCAGGTCATGGTCTAAATGTGTGCCGAATTTCATCTAATTGCGTAAGTAGCTAACAGACAGAGTTAGAGTGTGTAGTTAGTGAGTTTATTAGTAATATCGAAATCAACGATCGTATGTAGTGTAGTTACATGAAATATCAGATTGAAAAATCTGTTTTGTTTTATCTAGGTAATTTTCACGGACGAGATACGGACGGTATTGATATCTAATAAACATCCGAATTGAGATCCTCCTCCTTTTTTGAAGTTTGCTATAAAAGATAAAATATAACAAAAAGTTTTTTTTCAACTCAAAGTCCCTCAGTAACGACACCACCAGCGTGCAGCGGTGTATCACGGTGTTTAGATATCGATCGCCATCACATCTGCCAATTTTCGCGCTCATTTCGTTTGACATTGTATAATATTAGCAACTAGCTTCTGCCCGCGACTTCGTCCGCGTGAAATGTCTCGTCCCCCCGCCCCACCGCGTCGCAACGCATCGCCCGCCCGCGCTATTGCCTATTTCGTTTTCGCTTAGCGTTCTTTTTGACTTTTTTCTTTTTGCTCGGCTCCTCAGGATAGTTGCGTGATGTTAAATAGCTTGTGACCTTTCTCAAGAATTGGGCTATCAAGCTCAAAAAGATTTTTTCAAAACCGACTGGTAGTTTCAGAGACTCTTCAGCTTTATTATTAGTAACTCCGGTATACGTCGTGCGTAAAAGTTTATTAGTGAGGCTGTAAATGGAGAAACTGAAAAAGCTCATGTCAGTATAGTTTCGTTTTGTTACAATACTTTCAATACAAGTCTGACGTCCGAGTTTCTTCCACTACCGAACATTCCTTGAATCTTTGTTTTAATATAGCTTTATTTAGAGTATTTATTATTACTTAATAATAAATACTCTAAATAAAGCTAAATGCTAATGCTCTGTACTTACAGAGCATTTTAAATTGATAGATTTAACATATATTGACACAGCTTATGAGAATGTTGTCTAGTTGGATACCTAATAACTTTCTTGTTCTAGCAGGCTACTCTAGGTTGAATGATGAGACTAAACAATTTATATCTACAGCCTGTTCCAAAGCTATCAGATGAAAGTGTAAACAAACGCTGTTCGGGTTCAGTTCTTACGCACTCACTCACTAAAGGGAATTAGTAACACATTCATCTGTGTGAGGAAGGTTTGAACTTTCAAACAATTATTGTTAAATTGTAGGTAGGTACCTAATTGAAAAATGATCGAGAACAATTGAGGTTCAAAAATATAATCAAATCAAAGTACTCAATTTGTAAGTGGCACTACACATTGGCATCCACTGGACACAGGGATCTTCTCTTATCCATAGGTATGTTTACATTTTAATCAGATACTTTTGGAACAGTTCATAATATTATATCAGGATTCTTTCCAAAACCGCCGTATTCAAATATGAAACCCATTCATTTAATCGGAAGACATTTCCCTCCAAACCGCCGACACGACTGGTCCAGCGTTTATAAATCGCACACACACACACACACACACACCGGGTCAGCGCCACAAATGACGGCGCTGTGTCACCGACGCTGACGCGACGGTTGCAGGAATAGGGGTTAGAATAGGAAGGATATGGCAGTAAGTTGTTTATGTCGTGAGTATGAAAGTTTTTATGTCATTGGATGGCAAACAAGTCAACGGTTCATGTGATGGTAAGCGCACCGCCGCCTATGAACATCTTCAATATCAGACGCATCGCAGATGTTTGGCCATCACAGAGACAGCAATAATGTATCATAATATGCAATTTTATTTAGTAGAACATCAGCGCCCATTCGCGTTCAAATTGTTCACGGCAACGCTGCTTGGAGCCAGAATCAACGTCAAAGTGGTAGTGGTGGCTTGTATTCAAAAAGCTATACTTACTAGTCGTACCTCTTACTACAACTTCGTTCTTAGTTGTACGTACAGAAATCACCCAATGTCTGTCAAGGGGATCTCCCCTTACTATAATAATACTATAACAATGGGGGTAACCAATTTATGCAAGGGTACAAAGACCATTTACTTACATAACCACTAACTAACCAAAATGTTCGCTTTCCAAAAGATCATTAGTAAAATGTACCGGGACCCCATATTCTAATCTAATCCCACCTCATCCATACTATTCCACTCCGTTCGCTGACCAACAAAAACGCCGCTCACTCAGCAACTGCCCATACGTACTCTTTTTCTACTATACTCGACCGTTCACTATACTCGTCCGTTTTACTAGCCTGTAAGTGAATTTGATGGAGGGCCTCCACTCCGAGATCTGTTTGTTTTTTCAACCCTTTCCCGTTTGTGTCAAGGAGTTCTTTTTGTGGCTGTAAAGTATGGTCGCGTGCGGACGGAGTTCGAATCCAGTTAGAAGTTATTCTGTGATGCTTTTTTGGGGTTATTTTACAAAGGTGTACTTACCTAATGATTTTTTTTGAGTTTGAAATGAGTTTTGATCGAGTATTAAAATAAATTAATGTCTAAACCAACGAAAACATTTCATAGGTGTCGTGGATAAGTACTTAATATTTATCTAGGTACTAAAATAAAATTGTGAAGATGACTGTCATAAACCTATCCAATACTGTAATCGTACTGGTAATCGCTGCACGTTTAGTCAAACGCGATGATAGTGGTTTTTTTTTATTTTCTGTAATTTTCGGAAATTCTATTTGGCAAGAGATTTCGAAATAACATACAAATATCATGAATGCCTATAATATCAGTCCATGTTGTTTATATTCGGAGATGGAATCATTTTAACGCATAGATATGTTATTTCTTAGGGGCTGTTTCGTAAGATCAGTGTTTACCAAAATTGCAAAGAAAAAGTATCAAAAAAATAAAAACATAATTTTTGCTTGCTTTTGTGATCTTACGTAAGAACAATCTAGACCCCTCCCACGGGGGTGGTCTACATGGGGATGTAAGAAAAAATAAGACTTGTTCGGACCCCCTCAAATCTTCTTACGTAATGATAAATGAACAGCCCCTAATAACTATGATTTTAAGTCAAGCAGTGACATCTAGGAACGAATAGCTGAATCACTATGTGCAACTGTAACTGTCAACAGAAGATTATGTGAATACTATTCGCCACTAGATGGCACTAAAAAGTTACCAAAAACTAGATATAGAAGGCGCTGATTACTACACATAACATTTATTTTTAGAAAAATAATTTTAATCCAGAAAATGTTCTTAAACCCTAGTAATCGTAACAATTTCTAATCTTAATGTTTATTTGCTTTACCCCTTTTGAGCAATGGCCTCTCCAGTACCTAGTAGGTAGGTACTACATTTTTAGTAATCCCTCTTGACCTTTTGCCTTCTCTGGCCGCGAACACATCCAATTAAGTTTCTTAGGTAGGTACTGTGGGTTGGGCTGGTTACGTTTGCTAAATCATAATTTGAGTGGCCCAAGTCAGCAGTTGGTGTCTTCGCAAAGAAATGCGAAAAACAAACTAAGTACGTAAAAGTCTGGTGCGTCTGCGATGAAAATGAAATTTATATAAGGTGCTATAAAAATATCTGCCACGGCTTCAATGGGAGACAGTATTTTGTATATAGATTACAGTAGTGAAGAAATTTTGTACCCCGGAATAGTTAAATCAATTTGAGAAAATAAATTAATTAAATAAACATTTACTCTGCAGAGGGGCTTACAGGACCTAAACACAAAAACGCAAGTTTTAGAAACAATAAAAGTACATGATAAACTACAGTAAAAAAACTCAAAAAAATATATGATATTCTTCAGAATAAATGCTAGGAAGATAGTGTGTTGAAAACATAATACAACTTATTTGGTACGATAGAAAAAAATCATGAAGATACCTCTAAAAACTTTTTTTTTACAACAAAATTCATAATAATATACATACAATCATTATGATTTTTTGTCAGATTATTCTACAAGCAACATACTAAAACTATAGTGTTTTAGTTTTTTTGTCCAAACACTAGATTTTTCGTAAATCGATAATTGCTTCATATTTTGCAATAAATTACCAGCGTTGTGGCATCGCGCTTCTCTTTCTTTTCTATGCAGTCCGACAAAGACCGCGCTTTAGGTCATGTAGTCCTCTTAGTGGTTCACAAACTATGCGCGATGTGTCGCTTCGTCACATTTTGCTAAATGAAATGACGGTGCGGCAACAGCTAATTACTATGGGACGGTTTCATGCAACTAAATCAATTCAAATTTATACGCACATTTTTTTGTATGAAAAAATTTATGACAAGATCAATAATGTACCTTTTACTATTGTAATCTATATACAGAATACTGTCTCCCATTGAAGCCGTGGCAAATATTTTTATAGCACCTTATAGGTACCTACCTACATAATATTTTCTTAACAAAAAATTAAGAGCAGTGGTGGCCCGGTGGAGACCGGCCAGTCCTAAAACCAAAACATCGAAGACATGTGACATCCACCAACCCGCACTGTGTCCACGTGGTGGATAGCCCATTCCCACTCACAGAGAGGAGGCTTGTGTCCCAGCCATAGAAATTTAATCATATAGCGTCCACGTCAACGGAAGGCTATCGATGGAAGTCCTCAGACAGTCATACCCTAGCTAGGTCCAAAGTTCTTGTAGAAATAAATGAAATAGCTTAAACTCGATGGAACTGCTGTAAACTGTCGAGGAGGTCTTTAGTCTGTCTTCCATCTCCATCATCTGATTAACTCCATGTCTCGTATTATGTCGCAGTGTCATCAGAACTACATTTGTGTGATAATAATAATAATAATAACCCCATCGCCGTATCTCTACGTTGACGTCGTGGTGGGGCTTGCGCGCTCCGAACTCTGGGCCTGTGCCGGGAGAGTTTACTCTCCGGAATGGGTCTAAGGTGAGGAGCCAGACCAAGAGAGATACAGAAACCCGCAGGGCAGCATGTGGCGAGCTGTTGGGCAGTAGCGACCCCACGGACCCTATCTCCCGGGAGAAGTCTTGTTCCTCATCTCTGGCTTGCCTTTATTGGCCGGCTGGAGTGAAAAATGACGAGGAACAGAGCTCCCACCTCATTCTTGCCTTTATTGGCCGACTTGAGTGGAGATTCGCAAGAGCAAATGTGCTCGGAGGAAGGAAGTATTCCAGTAAGATGCTGGTAGGGATCTTGACCGTACTTCCGGGATTGTCCTGATAGCCGTGGAATACCTCTCCACTCCTCATAAGCACCTCAGGACATGTTGCCCCCTTGTCGCTACGTCACTATGTGCTAGCGACCGTTTCCGGGGGCCCATTATTGAGTGTGCAAGTCACCCCCTGCCATTTTTTCCGTGTATAAATAAAACATTGATCAGGCAGGGGTCATAGTTCTTCCATAGTTCTTAGTAACCAGTCCACTTCAGCCACCCAAACCCATAGTCCAACTTTTTATTTTTTCCTATCCTACAATAGTCCTACACCAACCGGGGGTTATCCTTGGGTGCACTTGCATAGTGCATACAGGGATAATCGTCGGACGGTGCCGCATTTCATTAAAATTTCCTAAGGGGCCTCTGCGAGTTGGCTTCGGCCCCTCGTACGCCTTCCAAAGGACCGGGACCCCATGGTCCCGAGATATATAAATTCAAAAATAATAATAATAAATCAATCAGGCATATCATCTCCGGGTGTTCTCGTCTAGCTAATGGAGAGTACTTGCATAGACACAACCTTGTAGCCAGGATAATTCATCAGCAACTTGCTTTGAAATACAGCCTTGTGGAATCGGAGGTGCCGTACTACAGGTATGTGCCCGACCCAGTTCTCGAAAATGGTATCAAGTTGTACTGGGATCGATCCATCATCACTGACAGGACTATTGTTGCCAATAAGCCTGATATAGTGGTGGTGGATCGATCAGAGCGGCGTGCAATGATTGTTGACATAACCGTCCCACATGACGAGAACCTCGTGAAAGCCGAGAAAGATAAACAAATCAAGTATCTTGACTTAGCTCGCGAGGTTGTCGACATGTGGGATGTGGACTCAGCGATCATTGTGCCGATAGTCGTGACTGCCAATGGGTTAATAGCCAAGAGTCTCGACCAACACCTAAGGAGGCTCTCGTTGAGCAGCTGGATCAAGGGCTTGATTCAGAAAGCGGTACTTCTGGACACGGCCCGCATTGTCCGGAGGTTCCTCTCTCTGGAGCCCTGACCGCCGGTAGCTTGGACCCTGTTCCCGATACCGGTGGGCTACTATTTTTTATATTTTTAAATGTTTTTCTATATTTTATATGCTAATATTTAAAAATATAATTTATATGTAAATAATGAAATAAAGGAAATAATAATAATATATTTATTTGCATAAAAACATGGTGTAAAAGATGGTAAAAGTACAATTTAGAGCAAAACATGTTTTGCCAATATAATATTAGCATGCAAAATTTTCAATAATTATGTAACTGAGATTAACATTTTTTCTCAATGAAATCCTTAACACTATAAAAACTATGAATAGATAACCACTCGTAAATTTTCTTTTTAAATAGCTTAGTATTTAAAATTTTGAGATCGTTTGGTAACTTATTATATAATCGTACACACATTGCAAGGCAACTTTTGTTATATTTAGTTAGCCTTGGAATCTCACTTAGTACGAGCCTGTTGGGGTCTCGTCGGTTTCGGACATTAATATCATCTGCTTTGACAAATAAATTGTGATGCTTTCGGACAAATATACAAATCTCATAGATATAAAGACACGGTAACGGTAACAAACCAAGTTTTTTGAATACAGGTCTACATGATTCGTCTGGTTGGAGCCCGTATATTGCTCTAATGCATTTTTTCTGAGCAACGAATGCTCTATTATGATCGGTGCTGTTACCCCATATTATTAAACCATATCGCAACAACGACTCGACATATGCGTGATACGATGTTATCGCCGTTTTAATGTTAGTTACGCTTCTAACCTCTTTGAGTGCATATACAAACTTGTTTACTCTTTTAGAGACATTATCAACATGTGTTTTCCAATTGACATCTTGGTCTATAGATACACCTAGAAATTTTGTTTGTGTTACTTCTTCAATTCTAGGTATATTTAGATTTATATTGTATTTAGGATTATTTGATTTATTAAACTGTATATAGACGGATTTATTTAAATTTATTGATAAGTTATTTTTGTTTAGCCATACAATTAGTTTTTCAATTGTGTTGTTTATGTCCGTCTCATGATCATTAACTGTGTTATTCTTTCTATCGGATGTAACAATAATGGAGATGTCATCGGCAAATAGTATACATTTATGATTGGTTATGTCAGTAATAGAATTGATATAGAGTAGAAATAGGATTGGCCCCAAGACACTTCCTTGGGGGACGCCGAATTTGTTATATTTATATTCAGATGAGTATGATATCATGTCCTTATTTTTATCCATTTTGGTAATGGTTACACGCTGTTGTCTGTTAGTCAGGTACGATGATATCCATTGATGTGCAGGTCCCCTAATCCCAATCTTTTCTAGTTTCTGTAGTAATAGATCATGAGACACTAGGTCAAAGGCTTTTGATAAGTCAAAAAATAACCCTGTCGTTAGATGGTTTTGGTTAATATTCGTTAAAATTATATTGATAAGAGAGAAGATAGCTAAAGTAGTGGATTTTTGTTTTTGAAAACCATACTGTTCGTTCTTAATAATATGGAATTTATTGCAGAAATCAATCAATCTCTTATACATGCACTTTTCAAATATCTTCGACAGAATGGGTATTAATGTTATTGGGCGATAATTATTGACGTCTGACTTTTCTCCCTTTTTAAAAAGTGGCTTTACTATGGATAGTTTTAATGCTTCAGGAAAAGTGCCAAGTGAGAACGATAAATTGATTAGATATGTTAAGATCACAATTATTTCATATGTACATGCTTTTATAATTTTTGTGTTAATCTCATCATAGCCTTCGGAATTTGTGTTATTTAGTGATAATATCTCCATTCGAACTTCGCTTTCGGATACAGGTTTGAGGAACATGGAGTGGACTGCTGAATATTCACTGGATATTGTACCTTTTGTTATCGTACTGGTACAATTATGTGTCATATTGAGGTAGTGGTTATTAAAGGCAGATGCTATTTCGACTGGATTTGTTATTACTGTGTTTTTAATTTGGATGTTCTCATTGTCTTTAAAATTAGCATTACTTATTTCATCTTTAATTACTCTCCACGTGGCTTTGCATTTGTTTTCATTATTATTTATATATTTCATATTTGCATTCTTTTTTGAGGCGAAGATACATTTTTGTAATAATTTAGAATATTTTTTATATTTTGTTTTATTAGGTAGTAGCGTTTTTATTTGTGTAATAATTAAAGCGTAGATTCCGTTTTGTTCTGCAACTTTGTTTCAGTCCTTTACTAATCCAATTTTGTTTATTTTTATTTCCGATGTTTATTTTTATCCTTATTTTCGGGAAACAAAGATTGTAGAACAGGCATATTAATTCATGAAAGGAACTAAATGCTTTGTTAAAATTATTTTCGGCATATATTTCTGACCATGTCAGACTTTGTAGACATTGCCTAAACTTTCTAATATTATCCCAGTTATAATCTCTCTTATGTATCGAATATTTTGAGTTAATTACTGTCTTATCTTTTATGGGAAAGCTCAACATTTGTGCTGTATCATGATCGGAGAGATGAAGAGGGAGAACTGAAGCAGTCGCTTTAGGGATGTTACTTAAAATGTGGTCTATACAGGTTGATTTACGTGTGGGTTCGTTGATGTGAATTTTCATAATATAATTGTAGGCTAGGTCGTGTAACTCACTTGTGATCTTGCCTTTTTTTAATGTGTTAATATTAAAATCACCAGCTAAAACTATAATTATGTGTGTTGGGTTTATATTTTTTGTGTAAATTATGTAATATACTATTGAGTTTAATTAAGAATTGGGTAGGATCTGATGTAGGTGTACGGTAAAGACAAATAATGATTAATTTACTAGACGTGAGTTCTATGTCACAGACTTCAAATGAATTCTGTGTGGCAAATGTGTTAATTCTTTGTAAACTAAACCCTTTTTAACTAAAATGCAAGTTCCACCTCTTTGCTTTTCTCTACAGAAACTGGAAGCTAACTCATAATCAAATATTTTTACATGGCTCTCGTAGCCTTTTTTAACAAATGTTTCGGAAAGACATATTATTACGTTTGGATCATTTTGTGATTCTCGTAACTCTTGTATGGTTAATTCCAATAATTCGCGTTTTGACAAAATGCTAGCAATATTTTGGTGTAGAATTCTAAAACTATGTGGTGTAATTTCTTTATTAGGCTCGAAAAAACGTGTCGTTTTTATTTAAAACAGGGAAATAATAAGGTATTGTCCCTTTCTTAACTTTTCTTACGTCCTCGCTTAAGTTTTCCGATGGTTGTATATCTAATTTAACAGTGTCGGTGTGATAAAGATTGTGCGGAATAATTTCTTTATCAGATATAACTCGGTTCTCATTTAACTTTTGACTTGGTTTTACTCGCTATTCGTTTCTTTAGTTCGCTCGGGTTTAAGTACTTATCTTTGTAATCTTTGCAGTCAATAAAATAATTAATTGATTTACACATATCGGATATTTTGGAGTATTTGCAGTACACAATTTGACATTTATACATTACACATAAATTCTTAATGCGGTTGTTTAGGTTATTGACACTCAAATAAGGATTTTTGAAAACATTTAGTACAATAATATTATTTTTATTGAATGTATCAAAGATAGTTTGTAGCTGCGATATAACAAGTTTTAAGTTGTAATCGTTTTCGCCTAAACATATTACGAGCTTGTCGTTGGTACTTAGCTTTATATCTCGGCAGCTTTTTACTATTTGGCTGCTTAGTGCATTAGGCTTTGTTTTTTACTATTTGGCTGCTTAGTGCATTAGGCTTTGTTTTTTACTATTTGGCTGCTTAGTGCATTAGGCTTTGTTTCTGCGATCACGTCGTATTTTTCATATTGTGTATCCATTCTTGAGTGTAAAATGGCAGAGGCCAGTCCAACGCATTGTTGAGTGCCGAAGATAATTATTCTTCTTTGTTCGTGGTTTTGTATCTTGATTATCTTGATATCTTGATTTATTTGAGCAGAGTTTTTTGATCTTGTGTTTCCACTGTGAAGGTTTTGTGTCAAAGTCTCTATTTGTTTTGTAAGGACTGTAATTTCTTGTTCAGCGTTCCTTAATTTCTGATGGAGATCTATGATTTCTAGCCAGATTGATTGCCAGTTGTGTGTTATTAGTAGAATTGGCGTTTGACGTGAATGCCGGCAAAGATGGTGAAGAGAATGCACTATGAAGTCGTAGGGAGAGGCTCTGCTTCTTTGTATTGTTCTCCGTATTATTTTCCACCGCAAATGAATGAGACGGCAATTTTAGTATTTCAATTTCCGAACTAAGTTTGTTTATCTGTTGGTGAAGATCGTTATTTTGCAGTTTTGTTTTTTCCAGTTCTTTCTGTGTAGGTACTATAGAGCTCTTCACTCAACTGAGATATTGTATCTTTCATTGCTGTAACTGCTACCAACTCAGATATTGTACCGTCGACACTCTTATTCATTTTATTAGGTGTGAAGTATGAGTCATCCGATGTCTCAGAAACGGTAAGTATATGAGAATCCATGATTTGAGAAGTAATTTTTGGTGTGGGTGGTGTTTTATCACATAAGGACATAAGATAAGTTGCAACAGAGGTGGTTTACAACTGACAATTCAGTACGTACTTAAGTAGTTAAGTTATGCAAGGTCAAACATAAAAATAAAAACAAATATACATGGTCGACTTGAAATCCTCCCCTTTTTAAAAAAAAGACAACTCATTTGAACTCAATTATAGAATAGAATACCTACTCTTTATTATGTACTTACACCATTACAGACATAAATACCTAAGTATATATGTAAATTTTACAAAGGGACACAATGTGCGGTCTAATCGCTAAGAGCGAATCACAATCAACTATTCAATTAATCAATTATCTATTTATTGAAACACAAAAACATACAAAACAGAACTCCACACACATAAAGGTAAAAGTAAATCCACATCACAAACATCTAAGTCGCGTGCACAAATCAAAATATTGTTACAAACAACCGGCAGTGGCGATTGCATCTACAAACACAGCGAGGTTTACAAACACTGCAGCACCACATCCTGCGGCGCGCGCGAGCGCAGCCCTCATTACGAACTGCACCATGAGTTAGAAACAGTACACTCATCTGCCGACCCTGCTGTATACACTACGTGATGATTTAGCTGTATTAGATCCTAGTATTAGGAACACATTATTCTACCGGCTTGTTCATCGTAGGAGCTGCCAAAAGTAAGTGGAAATTTTCTTTCTTTTTTATTTCTAAGTTGCGTTGTTGTTACCCTAACCTATTTTTTATATACAGGGTGTAATTTTAATCACCGTTTTCCTCTTAAGGGGTCATTGTACTCATCATTATGTACAACTTTTACTATGGGACAAAACCTGAAATCGTAAAAAACAATCAGCTGTTCCCTACATTTTGACGAGTTATGCGAACATAAATGTAGGGAACAGCTGATTTCTTTTTACGATTTTTTATTACGGTTTGGATGTTTTTATTCAATAAGCGAAAACAGTGAAATTAATTACTTACTGAATTTTAATTTATTTGATGAGCTTCATATCAAAAGACAATTTTGTACCACAGTTAACGTTTTAGTTTTCCCTAAAAACAGTTCAGTTGTTCAGTTGTTTAAGATTTAGTAATACTTACTCACGTATACAACCGAGGCAATAAGTGAGTGAGTGACGACGAAGTAATGAGTCAGCATCGCTCGCGCACAATGGACCCACAGAGTAGGTCATGGGAGGAGAGGCCCAGGCACCTTCAACACAGAAACAAATAGGACAGTTACGAAAACAAGACTATTAGGTGTATAATACTTTTTTTCCAAAAAAAAACAACCGAATTCCACTTTTAGACACTACAAAGTGAAAAATAACTTTAATTTCGGAAGTAAAACAACGAAAATGACACCGACTTCCGAAATTAAAGTTATTTTTCACTTTGTAGTGTCTTTTTCGGTAGTCGGTTGTTTTTTTTTTTTGGAAAATAGTTATTTTGCACTTTTAAGTTGTACTGACCCCACACAAATTCGTATAACACTACTTGCTATGTAAATATCAGTGACAGGAAGTCATTATTAACATCATCAATATAAGTGGCAGAAATACGTGAGCATTTCTCAAAATTTTTGACCATAGTTTTCACTCATTTCCAAGTAACAAAATAAGAACTTTTATTTCGACCTTAACTAATATTTTATAGGTTTTTTGTATAAAAACTCTACTAAAACAAAAAACCAACCAGAAATTCAGAATCTGTCTAGATTTAGCTAGCTGTATTTAACATAATACGAGATGTCCTAAATATACATATTAGAAAACCTGTTAAATATTAGTTAAGGTCGAAATAAAAGTTCTTATTTTGTTACTTGGAAATGAGTGAAAACTATGGTCAAAAATTTGGAGAAATGCTCACGTATTATTGAATCTAACTCAAAGACTACACAAGCAAAGTTAATAAAATGTATATGCGACAACCCCTAAGGCATACACTATCCATTAAAAAAAAATTAAATCTATTTACAATTGCCGGAGATATCGCTTAACAAACATAAAAAACAATACAAAAGCGAATTGAGAACCTCCTCCTTTTTGAAGTCGGTTAAAAACACTCCAAAATGTGTAAAATGCTTTCCTTTCATTTATCCATTTCATATTGTATATCGTGTATTCATTTATCTATTTGATTTGTTCCAGATATACAATTTAGAAATGACGCGGCTTTATTTCAAACTGCTCTTCTTAACATTTTACTTCATCCGGTCGCACGCGATGATGATAAGAAACGACGCCCTCATTTCCAAGATGGTGTCCGATTTCCAGAAAGATAACTCAATGGCTCTGCAACAGCAGCAACAGCAGCAACAGCAGCAGCAGCAACAACAGCATCAACCTCAAAATGTTCTAGCCTTGATGCAAAACGTGCTGTGTAAGAACTTCCCCACAGTCCCATGCAACATGATCGTCCAAGACGAAACCCTCAAGAATCTCATACAACGCTCCATACAGCAGTTAAAGTACAAGAAACTATCATTGGATAAAACGACACAGACACCCGTCGGGTACCATTTAACATTATTCCCATTAGTAAACAGCGAAAACCTGTCAAATTTTCTACAAGTTAGCGATTCAGCCTACTACAAAAACAAGCAGGCTAAACCAAATAACAGACATAAAAAGAGAACAGCTAATATTAACTTAGAAGTAAATGAAGAGAGAAAATCGAAGAAACGGTCAATATTGAAGAAAGAAAGCGCAAAGTCACTGTACACCGGACGGAAGAAGATCAGGAAATTCTATCCTCACAATAAGTACAAAGAAAAGTTGAAGGGAAGGAAAGACTTTGGAGACTACTCGGAGGAGAAGCTGTCCATGTCTGTGGAGGTCCCGGACATTAACACGGGAGGAATACTGGAGTTAAGCAGGAAGAGACACAGAATGAACTACAAAGTGGGCCCAGACGATGGAGAGGATCCCCCCGTGTGGCGGATAGATTACCTGAAGCGCGGCGATGCGGGCCTGAACGTGTTCGGGAGCGAACCGGACAGGCTGAAAGAGAAGCTGGTGAAGACCGGCCCCAACGTGGTCATCTCCGAGGACATTGTAGAACAAGCTTCGAGGAAGGGCGTGATGCATCCGGATGTGTACATTAAGAAGAACTACATCAGGAAAAACGGTCTTCTTGAAATGAACTCCGGCGCCCTCGACTAGTGTGGGATACGGGGCCCTGTAAAAGGGTGGTTCAGGCAGTATCTAGACAATAGGTATCTAAAAGTTAGGGTTAAGGGAGTAGACAGTAACCTCGGTAAAGTCGATTACGGAGTGCCGACCGGGTCAGTTTATGGACCGATAGGTTATATCATGCACGTCAATAGTATGGTCAATGTCATTAAAAATTGTAATGCATACATGTATGCAGACGATACGTGCTTGACATACAGCGGTCGGGACTATGAACTGATCCAATCGGCAATGCAAGAAGACTTAGATAGTGTGGTCAAATGGGCGCACGATAATGGTATCCTTATTAATATAAATAAAACCAAGTGTATGTTGATATCGTCCCCGTATAACCGCATAGGTAAAAGTGCCTGTATCTCGATAAAAGGCCACTCGTACGAATGCCTTCATGATGGCAATGTAAACTGCCAATGTGAGTGTATTGAGCGTGTGACGAAATACAAATACCTAGGATTATTAATTGATGAACGATTTACTTGGGACGCACACGTAGACACTGTATGTAACAGACTGCGCTCCGTTTTGGGAAAACTTAACAACTTAAAATATATAGTTGGTAGGCGGGTACTGTATATTCTTTACCATGCACTTGCAGAGGCAACAATAAACTACGGTTTGGGTGGTTATGGACTGACATTTCCGGTACATTTAAATAAAATTAAGCTATTGCAAATTCGATTAATAAAATTACTAGTTAACAGGGCAACTAAAGATAGTATTGTTGAGACCGCTGTACTCAACATCGCCGCGCGCTGGCGATGGCGGCAGTGAACGAGGGGAGCGGGGACAGCGCGCAGCGGGCGGTCAGCCGGCCGCCGCCGGCCGAGCGCGGGCCCCCGCGAGTCCGCGACACACCGAGACAGCACAGACTACTTAGAGATACTACTTATCGAGACAGGGAGTCAGCTGTTGCACGCCTTCAAGCACGGCTGCGCTTGCGCGTTTAAATTCATCTTTTTTTTTGTATTATTTCTTATTTTAATTTTTAACCGACCGTTGTAATTTCTTTATAATCCATTATAATTCATGTTATACAGTCCACTATACTTTCATTTGCTCCATCACGACCTATCGTCGCGATCAAGTATTAATAAGGAGTACGAAAAACTATTTAGAATTTGTAGTATATTACCTATACAGACAAAATTAAAGATTACTATAATTTTAGAACAGCACAACAAAAAGGAACACAAAGTAAAGAGAGTGTATAAAAAGCGACACAGAGAAACAATTAGGCGGTCCCTAACGTGAGGAATTATTTTGGTCAAAGGACGAGACAGTGGCTAGTTCCAACATTGTTAAACGAATTGCCTAAGGAAATTTCTACTGAAACAGTATCTAAAAGTGCCTTAAAAAATATCCTGCGTAAGCACTATTTGGGTCTGTGTCCCTACTGCGCTGGAACATAAATTGTTAAGATGTCGCTTCGCTTGACGTGCTTGTCCGGAGATTCGCGTTAACTTGCTTCATGGAAAGTATAGCTTAGTTCTATAGAAATAAAGTTCATTTTTAGCGACTGGGTTGGGGAGTGTCGGGGCGGGTGCGTCGTGTGAAGTGTAGTAATTATCCTAACTAATATTATAAATGCGAAAGTAACTCTGTCTGTCTGTCTGTCTGTCTTTTCTTCACGCCTAAACTACTGAACCGATTTGTGTGAAATTTGGTACAGGGTAAGTGTGAACCCCAACAAAGGACATAGGCTACTTTTTATTCGACTTCGACTTCGTCTGCGTCCGCGATAACCGACATATACGCGGACGAAGTCGCGGGCAAAAGCTAGTTATGTACTAAAGCAAGAATGGGTCGGCCATGCTAGCATGCGCGCGCGGCGTGCTGCTGGCGGTCGGGCGGCCGCTGTAGTGTCTCACTCGCGCTGGGTAGCTCATCTCCCACCGGGGGGGAGGGGCTGCGGCGGTGGTCGGGACGCTAGCATGTGCTGTCGCCGCGCATGATGGGATGGCGGGCAAGTAGAATATTTAAGAATTGTGTCCACGAGAACACTGCCGACAAACTGTCCTGCAGTTTGGCAGAAGATTTGTGAAATACATCTATGTAACTTTTGTTGAAATAAATAAATAAAAAAAATAAAATAAAAAAAAAGGAATTTTTGGTAGGTACTTATTAGTATAAATTAGGATATTTTCGAATAAAGTATGAAGTTGTAATACCTATCTATTTTGCAACCCCTACCTTTATGATATATTATCCTAAGGAACCAGATTTTTCACATAAACGAAATTAGCCCTTTTCAACCCTTTAGGAGTTTAGGGTAGATATGAATTTTCCAATATCCCAAACCCAATATCCTTTTTTATCTCTCGTCTCCTGTGTAAGAATCTACCGTGTCAAATGGGTTGTATAACTTCAGTAGTTTCGACTCGGCGATGATGACTACTTATAACGAGTCAGTCTGTCACCTAGCTAGATAGGTACCTAATATTATTGCCCATTGTCGAGAAACTGTTGTTTTTTCTCGTGTAGCATTTGCCCAGTGAGTGATCTCATTCTAATCTAAACTATGGACGCTTCAATTAATTTATGTATTACATCACAAGATAATGCATAGATTATCTATAAAAATTTCGATAATTTTGTGTAGAATACATTTTGTATTATAAGTTTATAACCTACATCAAGGGCATAGAATAACTGTTGCATAAAGATACTCTATCTCTAGAGTCGCTACAATTAATACCTAATAGTGACGTTCTGTACATAGGTACTTAGAAACCTAAGAGCTTTGATTATATCTATACTCAAAGCCTAATAGTTACTTATTAGTGCATCCTTTTATTATGCTACAGTGTTTGTTTGAATAAGCATAATCAGCCTATAATGTGCCCACTGCTGGGACACAGGCATCCTCTCAGCGAGAGGGAGTGGGCCGTAATCCATCACGCAGCGCAGGCGGTGCGAGTTGGTAGATGTCACATGTCTTCGAATTTTTTTGGTTCTTGGAAATGTTGGTGTCCTCTCGATGTTTTCCTTCACCGTTTTGTGACCGGTATGTAGTGATGAAATAATTTCCTTATAGTAAAGCACTTGTCTGGGTTCGAACCTGCGGCCTACAACTCGTCAGGCGCAGCCGTTACTACTGGGCCACCACTGCTCTCTTACTGTAATACTGAATAGTAACCAAGAGCACAGTAAATCATACAGCACAGTAACTAACACTCTATCCCTATAATAAACACAGTAAAACCTATGCTGGCTAAGCGGCGGCCCTTGAAATATTTTTAGGTGGTGCAAAATCTTAAAGTGGCGCCCCTCTATGTACCATGTTCCTATGATATTATGCATATGCAGTTACTTACACGGATTAATCGGATATTACATACTACATTGCTACAAGTTAGAATAAAAGCGCCTGATAATATTATTTAACAATATACATTTTTACATGTTTTGCTCAGAACTTAAATGCAGGAGTAAAAAATATCAAGTATTTCTGTTTGATGTCTACGACAAACCGGCTTTTCGAGATAATTTTGTAACCATGAGAACAGATACAAATACAATTCTCTGCTAAAAATAATCACCAAGCGATTCCCTGCTATCTTTTTAATACATTCGCAAGTTGTAATCAAAAACAATGCTTATCTCAAGTGATTAGAGTCGAAATGACCTGTTATGGATGAATTATCGTCGAGAGAAAACATCTTTGTCGTGTAGTTTGTTCCTCAACAGCCGCAGAGAGTAGACGTGAACGATGTCACGACCCGTTTTATCTTCTCATGTGTTAGATACATCTACTGGAACCCCTGCAGCTGGGGTTTTTGTTGAATTGTACAAGCAAAAGGACAGTAACTGGACACTATGGCACAGCACTATGACCAACGCAGATGGGAGATTACAGTTTCCATTTTCAAATGACTCGATGGCGGCGGGGACTTATAAGTTGTTGTTCAAAGTTGGTGATTATTATAAAATGAATGATAAGGAAACTATCTATCCGTTTGTCGAGGTACGTACTATTTACTTTGTTTATTACCTATACCTATGTTATTTCTTGAGGGGTTTAATATGTTAATTAAATTAGATGCAATAATATTTGAAATTACCGCTATTTTGTGAATTATAAACGTATTAGGTAGGTATGTCCCGCACCCGCTGTATCAGAATTTATCAAATTAATCTAAATTGGTAACTACCTATTATTACGACACAAGATTGTTTGGCAACGTACATAAATAATAGGAAAGCCACACAATCAATGCGCGAATTCCACATTTTCATTCAGCTAGTACCTACCTATACGTACCTACGTATCGAGAGCAAACCGCAACACATTTTAATGATGATTGAGTAAGTTAAATTCAGTTTCATCAAGCGTGGCAGCAACATTAATAATTCATTAGATTAATAATGCTTACGAAATTATTTTGTGTACTTACGAAAAGTCGAAAACATGATTTTTAGGGTTCCGTACCCAAAGGGTAAAAACGGGACCCTATTACTAAGACTTCGCTGTCTGTCCGTCCGTCTGTCTGTCACCAGGCTGTATCTCAAGAACCGCGATAGCTAGACAGTTGAAATTTTCACAAATGATGTATTTCTGTTGCCGCTAAAACAACAAATACTAAAAACAAAATTTAATAATATAAATATTTAAGGGGGGCTCCCATACAACAAACGTGATTTTTTGCCGTTATTTGATAACGGCAACAGGCAGACGCTTGAAATATTTACAGAATAAGTAGGTAGTTGTATATTCACTTTAAAAATAAATAAATAAAATAAATTAAGGTGGCTCCCATACAACAAACGTGATTTTTTTATATTATAATTATGTAGTGGTAAATATTGTACGGTGGTACGGAACCCTTCGTGTGCGAGTCCGACTCGCACTTGGCCGGTTTATAGTAAAAGTTATCTGTTTTGTTCGCTGTTAACCTTCAATATTATCAACTACTGCTCAGTTGCCCTACGTTATTAGAAACTTAATAAGGTTATCTTATCTGCAGAATAAATAATAAATTTATGTCATGCCACTGTTTCCTCTTCCAAGGGGGTCAAAGTGCATTGACCTAACCTTAAAAGCGATAGTTCGCTGTTTGTTTTCATGATGAGCAAAATCAAGTCGTAATGGAATCATTTGCTTATAATTGAATCTCCACAAAGCAGAGGCTTATCAGTGCTTCTTATAAACTACAATCCATGCCCACATTAGTAGGTATACTAATTATTAGGTTTCATTTTTTAACAGCGCCATCTATCACATCAGTATGCACCCACCAATACTTACTAGTTTATCAATTGGACACTAGATAGCGTTGCTGCGTTGCATTCCATAAAACAAAATAATGATTTTTGGTTTCCGATATTTTCCAGATAACGTTCAACACCAAAGACGGTCAGCACTACCACATACCCTTGCTGCTAAGTCCCTACGGATACTCCACTTACAGAGGCAGTTAATCTTTAGTCAAACTAGTTCCTATAATAAACGTAACTTTTAATTTCTCAGTTGCGTTTTTATTATTTATATTTCTTACATTTGACTGGTCACGACTCACGTCAAGCAACTACTCGAGTTTTGCCAGAATATCTCTGCTTACTCCACCATGGTTCCATTAGCTCCATAGCATAGGCACCCAGGTATAGACCAAGTAGTAGAGTACGTAGGTACCATAGAAATGTCTTATATCTATGATACATACACACCTATGAAGGTTCTGTCTCATGTGTATGGGTAGGTATGTGTGTGGAACTGTGGAGTGAAGAAAATCAGTCCCTTTTTTGGTGCTGCCTAAAGGTGACCATGAAGTAGACAGGTACCTACTTATGCTGCATAAGTTATGCAGGCAGATTATACATAACAACTAGTGCCTGTCGTATGGGTATGGCAGCATCACGCCTATGTTCCGCTAAGGGATAAGCAGAGATGAGCAGTTATTAAGTGACCGCCTCGTTGGTAGTGGTCGCAAGCGCTATTGCTGAGCACAAGGCCCTGGGTTCGATTCAGAGATCGAGCAGTGTTATCAATTGGGTTTTAACATAGATATATGTTACATTTCTATGGGTTTTAACCTCAGGAATTTCTCAGTAGCAGCCCGGAGTTCGGATTTGTGCCCAGTTAAGGGCAATAGGCTCGCCCCATAGAAATGTAACTTGTTTCATATAGGTATATATGGCTCGCCTGGGACTTAAACATAACTAGCGAAATGTGGGTGTCCGATTACTTTATAGGCTGGCACTCAGCTCCAGTTGTTACCAACTTTGCTAACGGGGCATAGTCTTCGCAAAGTGTGTTTTGGTGACACAATTGGTTCAGCTTGTTTGGGGACCCATTTCATGGAGTTAGAATTTATTGAGAACGGAGTAGGTGTTGGAATTTTTCCTCTGGAGTACGGGCATATGATAGATTTCTTCGATGAACCCTGGCCTCCCGCTGGCTCAATACCGTCCGATGGGGTTAAAAGAGTTTGATGTTAAGATCGTTTAATTTTTTAAGCTTCTTCCAGGCTGATGTGAACTCTCACATCAATTGTTCTCATCAGGAGGCCGCATCGGGTCCTTTACGTCGGTTTTGACGTGACGAGGTTTAAGCATGACGAAGTTAGTTTTTATGGGTGTACAGAAGCCAGCACATCAAGCTACCCCAATCTGTCAAATTTCTTTGATAGATTTTAAACTTTACTACAAAGGAATAAGGTTCATATTCAATTGGGAAAATTTGACAGATTGGGGTAGCGTAATGTGCTGGCCTCTGTACATTGGCACTTGTAATAGTTAACTTACCCGAAACTTAACGTAGTGTTGGATTCGCGATTAGTTCGTCCTGGACTTAAGCCTTCTGTTGCAAGAGACCATAGATATCCGTGCAAGAGACGGACCTCACCGTGTAAATTTAATTTCCGACGTTAGGCAAGATTACGGTTAGGATATGCAGGAAGAGCTTGGATATTCGAAGTGTGTGAATAAAAGTCTGTTTGGTAGTGGAGCTATGCCAACACTTTTATTCAAAGGTGGGCGTAGCTCAGAGGCTGGCTGTGAAGCCTCACCTCTTTTTGGTTCAGACTGGTTATAATTGAGGGCGTGTTCCATTCGAACGTTCAAGCGTGTGTCAAATATTGTGTTTTTTCTTATATTTGAAGCAGTGGTGCTAGTTTTGTCGCGGTATAGTAAGTTTTTCTGAAAATAAATGCTGGTCAAAGCTTAACGCTTTTCAATTATGTTATTATGTCCTAAGTACTCACCGTAACTACGTCCCCTACAGTACCTACGTCCTACACCTCTACGTAACTCTTCTGGGATTACAGGCGTGACGTTATGTTATGTAAACAGTTATGTGTAAGTCCCATGTAATGGGGGGCGACCGTGTTGTGAATAGGCCAAAACAATATTTGAAAAGGTTCAGCCCGACAAATAACAATAACATAGGTTATTATTGTTATTTGACGGGCTGAGCCAAAGAAATAATTTATGACTTCACGGTAACGACCGCCGCATTAGGTCATAACATAAATACTCAGTATTCTTACCTACTTGAAAGTTTCATGACTACAGGAAGTAAAAATAAAAAAACAATCAGTACACTTTAACATTTTATATTGATGCTCAATAAAAACTTAAGCAATCTAAAAAACCTGCAAAATTGTATCTGGTCGTACCGTAAAATGCTGTAACATTGCCTTTATAGCTCAACATTGCCTAAATTCAAAAAAGTTAAATTATTCCCGCTGCGAAATGTTTTTTATTGTCTATGGTATTACTAAAAGCAAGTCGGCAATCTGTATGGCAACATTCGATCATACGTCACTCCAAATTTTAGTTAACAAACTGTCAGTGTCAGTGTCATTGTCAGTGCGGATACTCGCTTTTTACCGGCTCTCAGGAAAATTTCATTTTGTGAGTATTTATGCTTTATTTTCTAGCGTAATATGTTATATAGCAAAGAAAATATGCTCTTTTATGTAATTAAACTGTTTTTTCTGTATTATATCTTAATTTAAACCGTTAAATCATGGTCGGCAAAGTTGTGTCAGATTTTCGCAACTTTTTACTCAACATTATCTAGGGTTAGGGCTGCCACTTTTAATTTTTTCAACAAACTCTTAATCGACCGTGGTTTTGCTTGTGTAATTGTTTTTTTTGTAATTGATCTAAGAACGTTTTATAGAAGCTAGAATTATTGTTTCTTTATTTATCATCATCAGAAATTAAGGATGTCGAATGTAATTTTCTTTAAGTCATTTATAGTACCTACCTATGTTATAATATTGTTCGACAGATTTTAAACATGAGCAACCCACCCAAGAGTAGAAGAAAACCAGGGGCTAGACAGTACTCCGATTATTGGCAGGAGATGCTGAATGTGGCGGTAGATTTAGTCACATGTAAGAAAATATCTTCATACGAGGCGGAGCAGAAATTGTTTTCTTAGAACTTAGATAGGTACTAAGATGTTTTCACATGTTTATGGAAAACTATTTGTTGATCTCACTAATGTAAAACTCTTTGTTGATTTTATGTAAAACTATGTGTTGATCTCTCTGCAGGCTGCTGTTGTAATTTTTATTATACATAATAGGTACAGACGCCAGCACATCAACCTACCCCTAACTGTCAAATTTTCCCAATCAACATTGAACCTTATTCTGTAGCGATAAAGTTGAAAATCTATTACAGAAATCTGACAGATTGTAGTAGGTTGATGTGCTGGCGTCTGTACCAACATTATTATTTTTTAAATGTTATTACCTACCTACATATTTGTTTTCCTATGACAAAATGTTATTAGAATTTAAGTACAACAATTTGATTTCTTAAAAATATATTTGAATATTAAGAAAAATTGTTGCATTTCCTTTGGGGCAGCCCTACACCGAACTCACTTTTGTATGGGAGTTTTAGAGAAACCTGCACAACTTTGCCTAGCATTGTAAAAAAAAATTTCTTGTGCTATTCAAGATTCAGTGAAGTCTGACGTGGAAAAGAACTTCATGGCAATATGGGTGTCAAATCCGTTACCAAAATACCTATTCATTTAAAAAGATATTATGATAGGCAATGTTGTAGTTTTTACCTCAAGTTTGCCTACGTTTTCAAAGCAATTTTTTGGTGCTTTATAGGTGTTTTTTTTACTAGTAGCAAATGTATTCCTATAGCTTAAAGTCCAATATTGGACAGTAATTGAAAAAACATACGACTTTCTTAACGATTAAAGATTTATCGAAGAAAAACGTCAAAATCCGTGCAAAGTTGCAGCATTTTACGGTAATGAACTAGTTATTTATTCATTACTGCTCATTTTTTTTTTAATAATCTACAACATGATTACCTGTCATAGACAAACGAATCATGTTACGTTATGCCAAGTACACATGTAATGAGAATATTAGTTCACTATGTAATTTGTATACAAAATAATTAGGTACGCTTTTGTAGAAGGCGTAAAATATCCAATTGGTTAACTCATTAAAACCTTTTTTCTAATGCATGAGTTCGAGCCGCTGAGCCAGAAAATTGGAAGACTGTTTCATAATTAATTAGATTGTTAGTAGAAAGAGACATGGCCAACAAAACGTAGAAAATGTTTTTCGTGGTAGTAATTTGTAGTTATCACGTTTGATTTATTTATTCAGTAAGTGGCTTAACGTAACATGATATTATTGTGTTCTATGTGCTGGAAGGTCCTTATGTGTTTGAGTTTATACAATAACATTCCTATAATATTGTAAATAAATGAGAGTTTGTTGCGGGTATATAACTGTCTATTATTATTATCTACCTATCAATATAATAAGTCTCTATATAATTATAAAATATTCATAATATAATATGGAAAATTCCTAGAATTAGCCTAAATTCTATAAAAACTTGTTAAATTCCCAGGTGGACCAGGCATACAGCTGTGTTATACTTTACATAAGTACTTTAATACTATAATTATTGCGTTCTTCAAATCATTGACCATTCATAAATAGTTAAGTATTCTGAATAAAATTGAAAAATAAACGCTTCACTCACAATAAATTGTACCTAATTAGAATTACCTAATTAAATTGCCTACAATGTGTAGCTAAGTCACTCTTAATTAAAGTCAATTAACCACCCTGCCACAATTTATTTGTTTTAAACTGCCAATATTTAATCTAAGACATAATAACTAAAAATAAATGCAATGTATGTTTCATTGTCTTTAAATATAAAATATACTCCGTGAAACTCAACTCAGTGGCTATTTACATTAAAAATAACAACTAAACATTTTGAATAATGTAATAAATTGTTTAAAATTGTAAATAAAAAAAATAGACAATAACTATTACAATATAGACTATAAGCTAAGTTGGAGCACACATCACTACTAAAAAAATTGCTTTTAAGTTGTAATCTCACAATCAGTATTCTATTCTATCTTATCTATGAGTATACAGGTTTGTTATAATGTTTGGCAACTCGCAGCAGCATCTGGCATGTAGTCTCTGTAAGGTAAATGGTCATATTCATCAGTAAACTGCTGTGGGTCAGTTTAGACACCGTTTCTTCATACACATCACTACAGTCACAGTCTATCACATTTCTGTCCATATGTCCCGTTTCTTCGTTGCTTCGACTCGCGAGCCCTATGCCGTGGCGCTAACGTCTTTAGCAATATTTGTTACTGAACCTTACCCGATATTGTTGCAGATATTCAAAGACAAAGGAACTATTGAGTTTGGAATAAATTAACTTTATGGATTGCAGTCTTCTTTGTAACAATCCTTGAATACTACCTAGTTGAAAGGTCACAGTTCAATACAAATAAATACTTATTTTATAGCCGATTTAGATCATCAATTTTCTTGACTTACTTATACCACTAGAATTTAAATTTATAGCAAAAACACATTTGACTAAAAGAAAAACTAAATATATCCCTGAATAACACCTATGTTTAATCTAATACACCAAAAATGTTTATATGTAGATTTCCACATTGATTTTGAAGAATGCTAAACATTCCAATTGCTGTAGAATTTCAAATAAGTCAAACCTCAGTAGACTTAGGCTTGAAAGATATTTGAATATCAGAATTCCAGTTTGCTTCATGTTTTATACATTTACCTGTTTGGGGCTGCGAAATAAACATGATTAGGTTTCAGGAATAGTGTGATTCGGCCAGAATCAATACTTACCATGTAGGACGTCGTGATTTCTGAGTGACGGCCCTCAGAAGAAGCATTGAGCGCCGACATCTAGTGTAGTGAAATCAGAATCAAACCATTAGAATCGGAATATTTTTGCATACCAATGTACCACAACCTTGGACCTTATCGACATGACCATAAAGTCTTTTTTCACATGAGATCTTGAAGAATTATCTTTATGAAAGTTGAGTCACTTTCAGGAAATAATTACACTAGTTCCATTGATAACGCCTACTTCTCACAAGGAAGAAATAGTTCTTAATACATAAAGAATAAGTCTTTTCTTTTTTTATAATATCATTCTTGCTTCATCTATATTGAAGAACCTTGAGCACCTGATAACTAGATAAATATGACATAATATTTCTGACATATTGACAAGAAATGTTCGACTGACCTGTAATCCAACCCTGCAAAGAAAATTATTGTTATGCAGAAAGTAATAAAATTCGAAACCCACCTATTTCCCTTCCTCTTGGCCGACGACCTCTTTATATCTGGCAATCATGAGTTTTTTGACTGTGTCTCTGTAAGTCTCCCCGGGGGTGGGAGTGTAGATGCCTCTCTTTTGTCCTAGACCCGCCAAACTTGGCCGTTGTTCGGCTTCTATGGGCGCGATTCTTCCCTGTTCCTCTTTACCCAGTCCTCTGCCTTCGGACCAGCCCATCTTCTGCAGCATCTTACCACCAATCGTGTCAACGACTGAGGGAGGCGGGTGCGGCGCCATTGGCGGTGGCATCGAGTCGGACGGGTCATATCGCTTTCTGATGATTGGTGGTTCATCTTCACCGAACTTCAGTCGTCTCTCTGCTGCTCTGTCTCTGTAGCCGTTCATTTGCGGAATCAGTTCGTTCTTCTTGCGATACTCCGCAAGGTTCTGTTTGTGTAAGTCTGACAGGGACTTGTGTTTGTTCAGCACCTCTGCAGACGGGAAGCGTCGCTTACAAATGAGGCAGGTCAGTTTGGCCCAGTCTATGATTCCCTCATCGCTGTCAAAGGCGTGTTCTGCGTCGGCTACCCTTTTCATTAGGAACTCATCTCCGGTTGGTGGTGGAGATAGTTCCCTAACGTGAGTCAAGGAAGGACCAGACCCTAAAACTGAAAAGCCTATGTCAGCAGAGCCCTTACTGGCCCCTGTGTCTAAAGGCTGTTCCATAACAATATTGCTTCTAGCATTCTCTTTCTTTTGATTCAAAGTTCGTGCCCACCTCTCCATATCTTTGGCTATCTTTTTGGCAACTTTCACTTTGTCATCTTTATCTTTCTTTTTCTTTTCCTCTGGTTCTTTAGCTATGGTGTTCTCAGTGGTGGCTGTTGGTGGGCTAGGCAGTTTAGGCTGCTCAGTATTCTGGTGAGCTTGTGTAGCCGCTATGTAAGTGTTGTTTGTGGCATCCCAGTACATGTACTGGTTAGTTTGACTGTTGTAGAAGTACTGACTAGTACCATCATAGTATAAACCTGTGGCTGGGTCATAATAGTAGCCAGAAGTCTCATCATACATGAAAGTCCTAACATCAGGGGCGGTATACACTGTTTTACCATCACCAGTGGGGGCTTTGACTGCAGGGGCAGTTTGTACAGTGGAAGTCACAAAAACTGGGACACTCACAGGGGTCCAGGCCATGTGACGAGCTTGAGCAGCTGAGATTGCAGATTGAGCAACTGCAGCAGCAGCATTTACTCGGTCTGCCTCAGACATAGCCTGAGCAGATGAAGTGTAATTGGACATTTGAGCATAATAAGAAGAATAGTCTGCACTTGGAGGTTTAGAAATTTTCTTTGGTTCATTATAGAAACTTACAAGGACCTCCCTACCATCTATCTCTAACGGTGGCTGCAAGGATGCTAATTCAGAATGAGCAGCTGTAGAATCAGCAATGGAATTAAAATTAATGTAAGCTAAGCACTTTGACGCACCAGTTAGAGTTTCTCTACCAATAGTGATGCCTGCAATAGAATCTAAAACAGTCTTTGAGCATCTTGCCTTTATTACCTCTAATATTTTCTCTTCAGTAGTTAAAGCATCTAATCTTCTAAACAACAACCGTTTTGTGATGCCAGCACTCTCTGACAAGAGGTTTCTCTCACTGTCACCACCATAGACTATGCCATCTGACCTCTTTCCTTGACAGTTCCGTCTGTAGCACACTTGACGCCTCTTGAAGTTGTACAGTCCACACTTGCAGAACCAATCCCCCGGGGACGCGTTGATAGTCTGGTTATCATCATGTTTATCTCTGGTGTCGTATTTACTCTCGTAATCTAAGTCCATTCGTTCGCGACTGCCCGAGCGGCTGCTAGACCTAGAACTGGCTTTGTGATCCATGTCGCTTATGGTGGGCGGAGACGGCGGAGCCGGCACCTCGCGCTCACGGTCGTCGTACCGCTTGGGCGACCGGCGGCGGTCACGGTCGCGCGGCCGGTCGTACCGCTCGCGGCGGTAGCGGTCGCGGCGCTCACGGTCGTCGTCCCTATCGCGTTCGTAGCGGTCGCGCTCGCGGTCGAACCGTTCGTGGTGATGTCGCTCGGCGCGCGGCTCGCGGCGCTCGGGGCTGGCGCTGCGGCGCGGCTCCCACACGGGCGAGCGCGGCCGGCCGTCGGCCCACCTGTCGTCCTCGCCCCACCGCGTGTTCCTCTCGTCACGGCCTCGCCACGACATCGCACACGCCTGTGAACATCACCCGTACGAATAAAGCGACTGTACTCACAAACCGTTCGACGCCGCTGTCCCGTTGCCTCCATGTTGGTTGGCCTATAATCGCCGTTCAATAACCTTTCTCCTCGCCGTACTATTGTTTACCTGCGTAGCAGTCACTGGGACGATATTAAAAGCCCTTAATAACACACAATTAACACTTTACACAACAGTTTTTATAGAATTAAGTAATGTAATTGGCAGAATTTTAATATTAAACTCAAGAATTAACAAAGTAAATGCGCCGAAGACGCCATGTTTCCTTCTACGATTTTGATTGTCAAATTTTGACATTTAGATTTGTTTGACGTCATAGGCAATAGAAATTTCAGGAGTCGGTAAACTAAAACTACATTACTAAAATCAAACAGCTACATTACTATTTCTAAGAAATAGGTTGCATTTTATTGGAAAAACAAAATGAATGTATTTAGTGATCATAAAATCACGACAACACAATTCATAAGTAAAAAACATCCAAATGCTACAAAGTAGGAGTGACAAAAATCGACTATTTTACGAGTTGACGCATTGTCGTCGAGAGTCCATGCGAAAAGATCAACAGTAATATTACACTTTGATTAAAGCACTGAGTTGGGAGAACTATGGAGACGGCATATTCTACTATATAAATAATAGTTATACAAATATCTGTCATATCGACACACACATGTCAAAAAGCGTTTTGTTTCTTTTTAACTAATCAAGAGCTGCATATGAAAAGAGAGACGTCAAATGTTTGTCAAGTACTAAATTTGGCAACACTTTTGTGTGACGTCAAAATCATTTCTATGCGTGGTCGGTCGCCATGTTAACTGCCGGGGTTTTTCCTCTATGTTGCCGTGTTTTGAGGTAGATGTGCTGTCAAACGGTTGATTGCTAGTGTTGGGTAAATAGTCGGATGCTTTGAGTTATTATCGATTATAATCCATATTATGTCCATTAATAGCCTTGCAATGGATATAATCCTGCTATTATATGATCATATAATTTTGACAAAAATTGTATGATCTTCTTGTGTAATAAGGAGGAGTTGTGTGTGTGTTTCGAATTTTTCATCACCTAGTTTTGGTTGTGGTGATTGTTTATACTTTGTCTCAAGCCAAGTTAAACAAGGTATACATTTGCCGATTCGCGATCTCAATGGTTTTTGTATATATTCTGTTAAATATAGTCGAATAGATGACCGCAACTATTTATTTTTTTAGCAATCTAGTATTATTTAAATGCCATTAATGTAATAGCAAAAGTAATAATTAATAATCGAAGTTCGACCCGAGTATTGAACCTAGGACCCCACACTTAGCAATCGGTCTTGCGACCACTAGACCAACGGGGTAGGAAATAAATAATAATATTTTTTTGCCAGTCACGACATCATAAGTCTCCTGCATAGCTATTCACAACGATCCGACAGGCTATCGTATCGAAAATGACATATTTCGATAACCTGACTTACCTTGCCCCCCGACAGCAAACAGCTGTCGGAAGAATAGCGGTCGTCTATTTCATTGAAACTGACAAAATTTTTGTGTTTTGGACTTGTGAACAACGTTAAGAGGACTCCTACGATAACATTGATTGATGTCCGATACGGTACGGAAGCGTATCGAGTGTTTGTGAATAGCTATGCTGGTCAGTGTGTAATGTAAGCTCGTATGAACAATACTCTACACCTGTAGTAAGTAGGTAAATATATTACGAGAATATTTGCCTTCTGATATTAAATGAAGCTTGAGAAAGGTGACAAGTTACAACGTCTTATAAAACCAAGAAAGATAAAACACCCACAACTTCTAAAATTCTTGTCACTTCAGCTGCATTACATTACGATGCTAATTCGAAAAATTTAAATAAATAATAGAAAACAAATTCATGTAGGTTAAATAATGTCGATATCAGCTGCGCATATTGCTCGCAGTTACAACCCTACGAAAGGCGGCCATCTTAACTGCCCGATTTTTGTAGGTATACACGCTAATTTTGTAGGTATGACAAGTCTATAAGTTTTATTAGTCATTGGATTAAAGTTAAAATAGCGCCATCTTTAGGGCCCTTGAGAAGTTTTTCCCACCCAGTACGTGGTGACGCTTGTTTGTGAAGAAAGGAATACCTATGTTGAAAATCTAACCCTGCCAAATGGGGCACTAAAGTCCGTCTCACGAAACAAGTCTCGCAGATAAGGCCCCACAAGCATGCGATGGATGCCACTGGTTGGTAAAATTCACAATATTAATAGAGAAAGGTATCTGACGTCATGGAGGTAGGTAACAGGGTTGTTGTAGCATTGAGGCGCCGCACGGGACTTCTTTCGTGAAACGGACTATACAACGTTTCAAGGATCTTTTACGCGTGGCCGAAATCGGAAGTAACACCGCTATTTTGTTTTTTCAATACAATTTCTGTAACAATTTCACAAATACTTTACCAACATCCTGTAAATGTAATTCATGCGCTAAAAAATCATTGTAGCACACTATACCTACATTTTACCGCATAGAAGATTATACTGAGCACAATGTACAGAGGCCAGCACATCAAGCTAGGTACCCCAATCTGTCATATTTTCCCAATTGAATATGAACCTTACTGATTTGTAGTAAAGTTGAAAATCTATCAAAGAAATTTAACAGATTGGGGTAGGTTGATGTGCTGGCCTCTGTACGTATATGCAATGTCTACTGCAGTGGGTAGATTTCTAGTGTTTCTACCAAACTACATTATTATTATTATTATTTTTTTTTTTTTTATATCTCGGGACCATGGGGTCCCGGTCCTTTGGAAGGCGTACGAGGGGCCGAAGCCAACTCGCAGAGGCCCCTTAGGAAATTTTAATGAAATGCGGCACCGTCCGACGATTATCCCTGTATGCACTATGCAAGTGCACCCAAGGATAACCCCCGGTTGGTGTAGGACTATTGTAGGATAGGAAAAAATAAAAAGTTGGACTATGGGTTTGGGTGGCTGAAGTGGACTGGTTACTAAGAACTATGGAAGAACTATGACCCCTGCCTGATCAATGTTTTATTTATACACTATTATCAGCCATTTCTGTCCCACTGCAGGGCAAAGGCCTCCCTTCCCTCCTTCCACTTGTCTCTATCCTGTGCTGTTACACGCCAATCCTTTTGGTAAGAGTCGAGTTCGTCCCGCCATCTCATTCTGGGCCTGCCGCGTTGCCGTTTGCTGCTGTTTGGGACCCATTCTGTGGTTGCTTTAGCCCATAGCTCCTCCGGCATGCGACAGATATGACCAGCCCAGTTCCATTTTAGCTTGGCAGCCGTGTGACCTACATCGGCAATTTGAGTTTTTGAACGCAGTATCGAGTTCCTTATACGATCAGTAAGTTTAACTCCAAGGATACTGCGCTCCATTGCTCGCTGACAGACCCCGAGTGCGGACTTTTGACGATTAGTTAATGACCATGTCTGCGCTCCATAGGTGAGGGTAGGAAGAGTGCACATGTCCATGAGTTTTCTCTTTAGTGAGAGAGGGAGAGTTCCCTTCATTATTTGTTTCATCGACCAATAGCTCTTCCAGGCGTTCTCGGTGCGTCGAGCAACTTCTTTTTCGTGTCTTGCCTGGAAGGAGACTATTTGGCCGAGGTATATGTACTCATGGACATATTCAATCCTCACACCCCCAATTCCTATGTTGCGCTTGGTGCTGTGGGTCATCACCTTGGTCTTCGTCATATTCATCGCGAGTCCGACCTCGAGGCTGGCACTGCTCAGTTGGTCGAGCATTAGGCCTAACTCGGCTGCCGTGGAGGAGAAAAGAACAATATCGTCGGCGAAGCGGAGATTTGTTAATCTTCTATCGCCCACGATGATGCCCTTGTCCCTCCAATTGCTATTTAGTTTTCTAAAGACTTCTTCAAGCGTGGCTGTGAAGAGCTTTGGAGAAAGAGGGTCGCCCTGTTTAACCCCTTTTTGGATAGGGAATGATGGTCCTGTGGTGTTTATTTTTATGGCTGCTGTGCTATTTTTACCGACTTTACAAAAAGGAGGAGGTACTATGTTCGGCTGTTTGTATGTTTTTTTTTTTGTATGTTTGTTCATCGAATACTCCGCCAATTGTCAACGGATTTTCAAAATTCTTTTTTTGTTCGAAAGTAGATAGTTCTGAGGTGGTCCCACTGTCACCAAGTTAGGATCTGATGATGGGATCTTAGAGAAATCGAGGGCAACCCTCAAATTTCATAGGCTAACTTATTGTTTTTCGCATATTTTATGAAGTATCTTGTGTATTTGCGTATGGCTATCACCATCTCAGGTAGCTGGGCTGATGGTGGAAGGTACAACTCCTTAACAGTAAGAAGTTAATCGAACAGGCAAGGACTGTTTTAGTAAATTGTTTTGATGTTTGATAGGGCATTTGCCACATTTGGTCTCATGATCATCAAGTCATGACCTGATGCTGCAGTCAGGATAGCCTGCAGAGTACCTAACTCCTCGACAACTAACAGCAGATATATCGTGTTTAGGCTCATTGAAAAGAGCTCGATGTGTGGATAAACGTACTGTTAATGAGGAACACCGAAGTACATAGAGACGTGATGCTGAAGCCAGGAGCATCAGAAAAAGTACAAACCTTGAAATTGCAGCACCGTAGTCGTGTTTGGGCTCATTTTAAACAGGACTAAATTTTAAGTTCAATGCAATGTTGACATAAGTCTGGCCTGATGCTGCAGCCAGGATTATCAGCATCTAGTCTAAAAACTAATAAATATTTCTTAAAGTGAAATACTTTTTTAATGAATAAGGTATGCTTCAGAGGTGGTCCCATATAAATTTTATGAACTTTGCTTGGGTAGTTTTAGAATTAGCTTCAATAATACGATTGTTTTCCACTTAGTTTATATTGATGATGTTTATCTTCCTGTCACTAGCAAGTAGTGTTATATTAATTTGTATGGGGTAGGTACAACTAAAAAGCGAAAAATAAAAACTTTTTTACAAAAAAATACAACCGACTTCCAAAAAAAAACACTACAAAGTGAAAAATAACTTTAATTTCGGAAGTCGGTGTCAAAAAAACGAAATTGTGGAACCAACGACACCGACTTCCAAAATTAAAGTTATTTTTCACTTTGTAGTGTTTTTTTTTGGAAGTCGGTTGTATTTTTTTGTAAAAAAGTTTTTGGTATATTTTTTCGTCCATTCCCGTTGTCCCCATTAACGCTGTCCCCATTATGGGGACAACGGGAAGTCATAAAATATCCTTCCTGTTGTCCCCATTGATGAGTTCACGTTATGGGGACAACGGGAAGTCATAAAATACCCTTCCCGTTGTCCCCATTGATGCTTTCACGTTATGGGGACAACGGGAAGTCATAAAATATCCTTCCCGTTGTCCCCATTGACGTAGGCATAGTTTACATAGATACAAATGAAACAAATTATTTAAACATAATAGGTTTTTTAATTAAACGTGAAAACATCTAATTAAAAAAAAACACAAATAACACAACCTTAACGTTATAAAAGAGTAAAAATAACACAAACATTTGTTTGGATCATAGAATCACCGTTGTATATTTACAAAAACATATCACAATAATTAATTTATATCACACAACCAGCATTGTACCTAGAAGAAAAATACAATATATATATATATATATATATATATATTATATTTTATTTTCTTATAAACATAACATAAACAAAATATGACTTATGTGTTATGTTTAAATCCCATGTAATAGGGGGCGAGACTATTGCCATAGTAGATGTCACATTTCTTCGAATTTTTGGTTCTAGGTAGGTAGGTTCTTCCTTATAATTTTATAATTTTGATTTAACGAACTTACAAAAACACAACTACATATTGTGTATTGTATTAATTATATCACAGAATCAAGATATACCTAAAAGAAAACACATAACATAAATAAACAATTCAAAGTCAAAGTCAAATCATTTATTTCAAATAGGCACACTAAAGGCACTTTTGAACGTCAAAAATTACAATAAAACGAAATTGATTCTAGTCGCCCCTTCCTAAAGGTAGTTTTCGTATGGAGAAGAATGGGCAAGAAACTCGACAATTAAAAGTTAAATTAATAATGTAAAGTTAAGTTAAATGAACATTAAAAAACAAAACAAATATAATTTCCTATCATCATCATAGTCTAGCGTTATCTCGATTAAATGTTACTTATAAAATACTTACTTTTTAAATATTAGAATATAAAAAAATAAGTATATAAAAACATTTAAAAATATAAAAAATAGTAGCCCACTTGGATCGGGAACAGGGTCCAAGCTACCGGCGGTCAGGGCTCCAGAGAGAAGATCCTCCTGACAATGCGAGCCGTGTCCAGAAGTATTGCTTTCTGAATCAAGCCCTTGATCCAGCTGGCCAACGAGAGCCTCCTCAGGTGCTGGTCGAGGCTCTTGGCTACCAATCCATTGGCTATAACGACTATTGGCACAATGATTGCTGAGTCATCATCCCACATGTCGACAACCTCGCGAGCCAAGTCAAGATACTTGATTTGTTTATCTTTCTCGGCTTTCATGAGGTTCTCATCATGCGGGACGGTTATGTCAACAATCATTGCGCGCCGCTCTAATCGATTCATCACCACTATATCAGGCTTATTGGCAACAATAGTCCTGTCAGTGATGATGGATCGATCCCAGTACAATGTGATATTTCCATTTTCATTTTTGCAGTAATTTAATGTACCTATGTAGGTTCGATATCTTGGTTTTGAAGAGATTCAAATATGGCGTTGTGCGATAAACTGTCAAATGCTTTAGAGTAGTCAACAAATGCGAGGTATAAGGGTAGGTTGAATTCTAGATGTTTTTCTATACCTAACCTGATTAAGGGACTGTAAATGGTCGGTAGTGGAGAGGCCACGGCGGAACCCGGCTTGTTCGGGAGGTTGATGTTGATCTAATTGGCCAGAAATGCGATTCTCAAGAATTTTAATGAATATTTTGTAAAGGTGTGAGATGAGGCTGATGGGGCGGTAATTGCCGATGTCAGTCTTATCGTCTTAAACTACATGGATAATTATGTTATAAAAATTACCCTGGTTTCCACTCGTTTTAATTTGCCCGTTGCCCACCTCATACCTATAATATGTATATTTGCTTAGCTAAGTCCTAGGTCAGGAAGTTTTGATATAATTATGTCAATGGTTAAAAAAAACACTCAAGTTTAGTGTCACTTTTGCGAATATTGCAGTTTAATCATACTGATCATATTGTAGCACAAAACTATTTATGAATGAAGGTTGTGACAATAAAAACAACTCAATACAATGTTTTTACTTTATTTTATTGACCATGTCATAAAATGCTAGTAAATTGATAAAATTAATTAATAAGCAGAAATTCTATAGAATAGGTACCTAGCTAAATAACTACTGACTACATCGAAATAAGCACTTAGTTCAAAACTATACCTAGCTATCATACTTACGTAGGTAGGTACCTACTTAAAGGTACATAGACTAAATAATTATACAGAAATGACGTAAAGCAAGTTTACGCCATATTTTTTGGAAAATAAAACAAAGTAAGTAGGTACTTATTTCAATAATTGCAATAATTATACTTACAATTTTTATATTATTCCAATTGAAAATAAAAAGACGTTCAGTCATGTTTTTTTATATCTAATGGCATTATCAATAATTAACCTACGCCTGACAAAAAGTGGTTCAATTCAATGTGTAAATCTAACTAAATGCATTATTTTTACAATTATTGTTTTAAAGTGTTAACATTAAGAAAGCGTAATATGGTTATTTACTGTTTATTACGGAATGTCGGTATATAAGTAATATGAGGATAAGTGAATGGTAAGGCGTTCATAAACATTATCTACGCCATCACACATTTTACAACAACACCTAAGTATTACTTACATTTTGAATATTGGAAAACAACGGTTTTAAACTAGCCGTGCTTTAGCGCGGCTCAGTTTTATAAAATAAAATGAAATCTAGGTAATACCAGACACCAATAGAATAACACTGCACTGGAAGTGTCCTTTGTGTAAATACAATCACCGACTGTAATTTGCAAGCCATACAGACCCAAGAAGCTTACTTGTGTTAGTAGCATGACTATAGAAGGCATGTAACACAAGTTAAATTCAAGCGCCTTCTAGACTTGCCAGGATTATGACGTTCATAACGACGAGAGGAGGTACTGTTTTTGAGGTAGGTAAAAGGTACCACAAAACATGCAATCAAAGTTTACTCAAACCTTTCTTTAAAATTACCTTGAGCAGCAAATTATTGTTATTTTTTACCCGACTGCGCTTATAAGCTGATATGAAATAATAATATGATGTTTATTTTGTGCGCTAAGCTTATCTAGTTTCCGCCGTATCACCCGATTCATATTTGCTGAAGGCTCGCAAAGCATCCACACAAAATAGGCTTAAGATTATGGAATCTATTTTTATAACGGGTAGGCCCCCCAAGTTGAACCGATGACCTGGTGAAGGTCATGGGAATCTGGTGGCGTGGCGATGTTTGGCGGAGTCCTATGCCCAGCTGTGAACACCTTTCGGCTGAATGATGATGGATGATATAACTACAGTATTCATTACCGTTAAAATCTAAACCCAACTAGTTACTGACGATGATATAGCCAGACACCTGTGAAGGCATATTCGACGATACTAATTTCCATTTTGCGACCGTTTTTTCTAGCCCACATCACATCCCAGCGCTCAGGTAATTTTTTCAAGCTTGATGTTCGAGTAAAAATTTAGTTGCTTTCAGTACTGAGCTCCTCATCATCGTCAACATCACATTCCTGGTAAACGTAGCACTAGTCTTTCCTCCCGGTGAGGAGATGTTCTCGCAGCGTAAGGATCTCGCGTTCGATGTTTTCCCGAGCTGCGGATTCGAAGCATTCGAACTCGGGAGTGTGGAACAGCTTTGGTATTTGGTTGAATTGGTTTAGCACCTGGAATTTGGAGAAAAAAGGTTTTAGTTAACGATGAGCCTTTTGAGGTTGAAACACCTTGGCCTTGGGGTCCGAGTGCCCATCGAATAATACGGGACATCGCCAAGCGGTTGGTTGACTCTTCACGTGCCTGGCTAATTTTTAGCCCAAAGAATCAGCATTGCCATCCTACGTGAATACTGCCAGCCTTTTAGGTACTCATCCCATTGACAGCGATGCGGCCGACTTTTTTGATACCCAATGAGCTCCTCCCCTTTTCTTTTAATTTTTATTATACGAGTATACCTAATTGTATTTATTTTATACCAGGCCACTCATAAAGTATTGCGAAATAAGTTTTTATGTACGTGAGACTGGCCAGTTATAATCTATTTGTAGGTACGTTCCAATTTCCTCCACATTGTTTGCGAGCTAATTTAAATTATTGTGTCTCATAAAAAAATGGATCTGCGCCGGGAACATTTTCGCGCTATGATTTTTTACGATTTCAAGTGTCGCCTGAAACCGGACGAATCGTACGATAGACTTTAAGTAGCATTCATGAATGAAGGCCCCTCTAAGGCAACCGTGTATCGTTGGTATAACGAATTCAAGCGCGGTCGACTAACTTTGGGGAATGAAGAAGGAAGTAGTCGCCCTTTGACGGCTGTTACGGAAGAAAACGTGCTAGCAGTGAAAAATTTAATCCAAGACAATAGGCGGGTTACGTATCAAGAGATTGGATCGGGAAGCCTTCACGAAATTCTACACGACCGTGCATCTTCGCGTGAGGAGGATAGTTTCACGCTGGGTGCCGCAGAACCTCACCGATGCTCAGAAGCTAGCGGGTGGAATGTACCGTGATATGATAAACAAATTTGAAGCAGGCTCGTCTCGGCGTGTTTACGACATCATTACAGGTGATGAGTCTTGGATTTATCAGTACGGTCCAGAAACAAAGCGCCAGTCGACGTTTTGGGTGTTTCAAAACGAATCAACCACTACCAAAGTGAAGCGATCTAGAAGCGGGGGGAAGATTTTGATCGCGAGCTTTTTCAATTTGACTGGCCACTTGGTGTCAAATCCTTTACGGAACCAAAGAAGCATCAACGCTGAATGGTATACTACCAAATGCTTGGCAGAAGTTTTCTCTGTTGTGAGCAACAAATGACCAAAAACAGGGCTCCGCGGGCTACTGCTCCACACCACGACAACGCACTTTCGCACACCGCGCTCAAAACAAGGGACTTCTTGGACAGCACGCCGGTCAAACTCCTGGGTCACCTTCGTTACAGTCCTGACCTAGCACTGTGTGACTTCTTTTTATTCCCGAAAATAAAAAATCTGCTCAAAGGGATACAATTTTCGTCGCTGGAAAATGCGCTGTCAGCGTTCGAGCAGGCTGTAAACGAGATGTCTGAGGCAGACTGGAAAATGTGTTTCGAAAACTGGTTCAGACGCATGAAACTTTGTATAGAGGCTAGTGGAGAGTACTTTGAAAAGGTTTAATAAAAAAAAATATTTACCTAAGTATAGAACATTTTATTTTTATTTTTGCAAAACTTTCTGAGTGTCCCACGAATATTATATAATAGCTTGAACATTTTAAGTAATTAAGGCTTTTTGTTAGTAGTGTTGTCTTTAATGATGTAGGTAATGTATGAGACAGTAATACTTTGGCTTACGACCCAATCGCTGAATTTGGCAAGTAATAAGTATGTTTAACCAGCTTGATATTATTCTGAGGGTTGTTTTCTCAGCAAATTATTTTCTTTGAATATCGTTAAACTGAAGGCTGGAGATTAAATGGGAAAATGAAAAAGGACATAAAGGCTTACGGTATCCGATGAAATAACTATTTTAAAACCTTAATTGATAGGTGGTCTTGGATCATCTGCCTAGCCTTTTTCCCAACTATGTCGGGGTTGGGTTCCAGTCTAAACGGATGCAGCTGGACACTAGTATTTTACATGAAGCGACTGAATGGTCTTTAAACCTCAATAAAACAAAACTGCTCACCTTAATCCTCAACTCGACATAGTTATCGTGCGTGAGCTTGGAGTATTCAGCCCTCACAAGTTTAGCGTGAGCGTCGTACTCCTCCCTGGACGCGGCCAGCACCGCCAGCTCGCAGTCGCCGAACAGCTGCAGGTCGCGCAGCGGCGCCGGGCCCGCCGGCGTGGCCGCGTCGCGCGACTCCTGCGACGCGTCCGAGTCCGACGAGCCCGACTCCGCCGAGCCCGAGCCCCCGGAGCCCCCCGAGCCCCCCGAGCCCCCCGAGCCCCCCGAGCCCCCCGAGCCCTCCGAGCCCGGGGACATCGGCGAGGGGGACATGACGCCGCCCTCGTCCACCATGTCTGGAATAAGGAGGATTATCATTTAGATGTTGATTTGGTTATTAGGGACTCGAGTTTTTGTTAGCCCCTCTAGCGTCAAATGTACACCAAGTGTAGTACATAAGAGAAAGTGCTCGAAACGGCAACGGTACACCAAGTGTACACAAGTGTCATTATTCTAATGTCATTGTTAAAACCATTGTTTACTGCATTCAAGTAATTACTTTACTGCGCACATTCAACTACTCCGACGTGTGGGGTGTTTCGACAGGTAGGTGTGCAAACGTGTGAGAGGTTAATTTACACACAAAACACAATTTAAAAAAAAAACTGTTGTTAGTTAGATATAAACTTGCCTATTGTAATAAATACGAGCCATGTGCCCGATGGGATTTTGGATTTTCCATCGGCAAAAATGACGATCTTCCATAAAAACTTTCATCCCCTTTTAGGGGTGAATTTTCAAATATCCTTCCTTATTGCTCACTTTCGTTATAACTGTTCTGTGGTTTTCACCAATGGACGGAGTGATTCTTGACTCTTGAGGAAGGTTTAGGTGTTTGATTAATTAGGTTTTATGAATGAATGAATGAATTGCACCTATCCTAGCGTGGTTAAACCAGACTCGATTAATCGAATGAACCCCAAGATTCGCACTAGCTCCTGTAGCCTCATGTTCATGGTGCTACAGCTACCATTGCATATCAAGGAATAGGCCGGGGGGCGCGGTAATGGTAGGGTAGACGTGCCCGATGTAAACTATTACCTGAAATATGACGATGATTGTTGAAGATGTCGGAAAAAATCAAGCTGACTGGGAGCTTCACTGGCGTCGCCACATAAACCATTAGATTTATATGAAAACCTCGGTGGAAATCCCAGCAGACCCGGCAGTGCGTACCCGTGGGATATTTTCCGACATCCACGCGGGCAAAGGCACGGGCACAAGCTAGTGTAAGATAAATGATAGTCACCTTCATCAATAGGATCATCAGCAGTCGTCGAATCCGGAACATTCGATTCGCCAGGCGTCGTCGAATCCGGTGCTACAGGTGGGACAGGAATCGCAAAAGGAGGTGGTGCCATTGTGATGATGGACGGGGTCGGGGCCGAGGCCGAGTCCGCGGGGCCTCCAAGGGCCTCATTTGTGTCTAAGTCTGTGGCCTCCGCTCCGTCCACGTCGGTCTCCACTTGGTCGGTCTCTACTTGGTCGGTCTCTACTTGGTCGGTGGTGGAAGACTCTTCGTCTGCGGAGCTGGCGGGGGAGGAGGGGGTGGAAGATGCAGCTGATTCAGAACTGTTGCAGTTCCCGCACCACGTGGCTTCGTCGTCTGTGAGGAGGGCTAGGATGTATGACGTCAGGTCTTGCTGTGGATTGACGGTTCTGTGTTAGTTGTTGATATGTGGTACGATTTTTTTTTACACTAAAAAAAATTGAGATTATTATATCATAGTATCAGTAGGTACCTAATGTTTTAAAATTTACTATTAATATAAGTTTGAAATAACAAACTCGTCTTGAGCAAGTGTGGTGATCAATGCTCGAGCGTTCTCTGTATGAGAGAGGCCTTTGTTCTGCAGTGGGAGTTGGGACTATACTTAATAGGTTCGTATTATTTTTATAGAATTTAGATGAAAAGTATGTTTATGTTGTTTGTTAGTTGATGAATCTTGCGCTGCGTAAAATACTTTGTAGGTAGGTACCTACAGGCAAAAATATTAGCACAGATTGCAAGTACTTAAACCAAATAATCAATATAGTGCCAAGTAAATTGCCTCCCGCATCAATTGACTGAAAATCATTGTGTGTCATACAGCTAATATTGATATACATATTCATACATTTTTTACTCCGTCTACGAAGCGGCTTTTTATTACGCTCCAGCAAAGAGAATTAAAAGTCATTGCGGTCTAGTCTCCTTCATAGAAGGGATCTAATAAATCTAACCACACCCACTTACAAGTTTATCTCCAATATTATTATCAGGGTTTATTCAATGACCTAGCTAGGACGTAGGACGTAGGACGTCAGCATATGGAATGCAATAAAGAAATGAGTATTGAGTATTGAACTTGACCTGATTAACATATTTATGTAACAGGCAGATCGAAATTACCATAATTTATGCGATATACATTGTGGACATATACTTATATATTATACTAGGTGCGCCCCGCGGTTTCACCCGCATAAGTGTCGATCCAGTGGGAATATCGGAATAAAAAGTATCTTATGTGTTATTCTGATGTATAAGCTATATTACTGTAAAGTTTCATCAAAATCCGTTAATTAGTTTTTGCTTGAAAGAGTAACAAACATCCTCACAAACTTTCGCATTTATAATATTAGTAGGATTCTTATTGAAATTGGGGGCAAAATGTGTCCGAGATTTCGTTTTCGAATACGGTGTCAACAAAGAGGAACGATCGCATCAGTATCGCGTTGAGAGTAGAGATAGATAGATACGGAGAGGCTGTAGAATTCATACTTTTATAGCAGTAGTACTTTTAATGTCGCGTGCCGAAGAAAAAAAATTCTACCGTCAACAACTGGTTCGGTCTGGCCATAGAACTTGGTACCTAATTATATTGACGATGGTTAGAAGAGTATGGTAAGCAAGTAATACTTAATGTAAATTGGTGACGATAACTTAAAACGAAATTGAATTACCCAAGCCCCACTTGACCTCAGTTGACCTTTACGAAGTAGAAAAATACAACAAAAACTAAATCTGGATCTACCGAAAAAAAAGCTGCGCGAGCCAATACGCGTACCTAAATAGCCACGCTACAGAATGAGGTAGTCGTTTATACCCGTAATCAAGACGACAGACAGAAATACTAGGTACTCGAATAAAGTATACTGTATAATACACATTTAGATACCTACTTACTGACTTATCAAGTTATCACTTGGTAATTTGATCGATAGTAGGTATAGGTAGGTACTGTCGGTAAAATTACAGCAGTTTCAAATGCAACTCAAAGATTACATATTGTATCGTTGATCGTCTTTTGTTATTTTTAATAATGCAATGTGTTTGTATTGTAAGTACTTACAGACTGCGGATGTAAGCGCAGCAAGTCAGACAGCAGTTTGACGGTTAGCTCGGACGGCGTGTGCCTCAACACTATCGCTAGTTTGTATTGTAAGTACTTACAGACTGCGGACGTAAGCGCAGCAAGTCAGACAGCAGTTTGACGGTTAGCTCGGACGGCGTGTGCCTCAACACTATCGCTAGTTTGTATTGTAAGTACTTACAGACTGCGGATGTAAGCGCAGCAAGTCAGACAGCAGTTTGACGGTTAGCTCGGACGGCGTGTGCCTCAAAACTATCGCTAGTTTGTATTGTAAGTACTTACAGACTGCGGATGTAAGCGCAGCAAGTCAGACAGCAGTTTGACGGTTAGCTCGGACGGCGTGTGCCTCAACACTATCGCTAGTTTGTATTGTAAGTACTTACAGACTGCGGATGTAAGCGCAGCAAGTCAGACAGCAGTTTGACGGTTAGCTCGGACGGCGTGTGCCTCAACACTATCGCTAGTTTGTATTGTAAGTACTTACAGACTGCGGATGTAAGCGCAGCAAGTCAGACAGCAGTTTGACGGTTAGCTCGGACGGCGTGTGCCTCAACACTATCGCTAGTTTGTATTGTAAGTACTTACAGACTGCGGATGTAAGCGCAGCAAGTCAGACAGCAGTTTGACGGTTAGCTCGGACGGCGTGTGCCTCAACACTATCGCTAGTTTGTATTGTAAGTACTTACAGACTGCGGATGTAAGCGCAGCAAGTCAGACAGCAGTTTGACGGTTAGCTCGGACGGCGTGTGCCTCAACACTATCGCTAGTTTGTATTGTAAGTACTTACAGACTGCGGATGTAAGCGCAGCAAGTCAGACAGCAGTTTGACGGTTAGCTCGGACGGCGTGTGCCTCAACACTATCGCTAGTTTGTATTGTAAGTACTTACAGACTGCGGATGTAAGCGCAGCAAGTCAGACAGCAGTTTGACGGTTAGCTCGGACGGCGTGTGCCTCAACACTATCGCTAGTTTGTATTGTAAGTACTTACAGACTGCGGATGTAAGCGCAGCAAGTCAGACAGCAGTTTGACGGTTAGCTCGGACGGCGTGTGCCTCAACACTATCGCTAGTTTGTATTGTAAGTACTTACAGACTGCGGATGTAAGCGCAGCAAGTCAGACAGCAGTTTGACGGTTAGCTCGGACGGCGTGTGCCTCAACACTATCGCTAGTTTGTATTGTAAGTACTTACAGACTGCGGATGTAAGCGCAGCAAGTCAGACAGCAGTTTGACGGTTAGCTCGGACGGCGTGTGCCTCAACACTATCGCTAGTTTGTATTGTAAGTACTTACAGACTGCGGATGTAAGCGCAGCAAGTCAGACAGCAGTTTGACGGTTAGCTCGGACGGCGTGTGCCTCAACACTATCGCTAGTTTGTATTGTAAGTACTTACAGACTGCGGATGTAAGCGCAGCAAGTCAGACAGCAGTTTGACGGTTAGCTCGGACGGCGTGTGCCTCAACACTATCGCTAGTTTGTATTGTAAGTACTTACAGACTGCGGATGTAAGCGCAGCAAGTCAGACAGCAGTTTGACGGTTAGCTCGGACGGCGTGTGTCTCAACACTATCGCTAGTTTGTATTGTAAGTACTTACAGACTGCGGATGTAAGCGCAGCAAGTCAGACAGCAGTTTGACGGTTAGCTCGGACGGCGTGTGCCTCAACACTATCGCTAGTTTGTATTGTAAGTACTTACAGACTGCGGATGTAAGCGCAGCAAGTCAGACAGCAGTTTGACGGTTAGCTCGGACGGCGTGTGCCTCAACACTATCGCTAGTTTGTATTGTAAGTACTTACAGACTGCGGATGTAAGCGCAGCAAGTCAGACAGCAGTTTGACGGTTAGCTCGGACGGCGTGTGCCTCAACACTATCGCTAGTTTGTATTGTAAGTACTTACAGACTGCGGATGTAAGCGCAGCAAGTCAGACAGCAGTTTGACGGTTAGCTCGGACGGCGTGTGCCTCAACACTATCGCTAGTTTGTATTGTAAGTACTTACAGACTGCGGATGTAAGCGCAGCAAGTCAGACAGCAGTTTGACGGTTAGCTCGGACGGCGTGTGCCTCAACACTATCGCTAGTTTGTATTGTAAGTACTTACAGACTGCGGATGTAAGCGCAGCAAGTCAGACAGCAGTTTGACGGTTAGCTCGGACGGCGTGTGCCTCAACACTATCGCTAGTTTGTATTGTAAGTACTTACAGACTGCGGATGTAAGCGCAGCAAGTCAGACAGCAGTTTGACGGTTAGCTCGGACGGCGTGTGCCTCAACACTATCGCTAGTTTGTATTGTAAGTACTTACAGACTGCGGATGTAAGCGCAGCAAGTCAGACAGCAGTTTGACGGTTAGCTCGGACGGCGTGTGCCTCAACACTATCGCTAGTTTGTATTGTAAGTACTTACAGACTGCGGATGTAAGCGCAGCAAGTCAGACAGCAGTTTGACGGTTAGCTCGGACGGCGTGTGCCTCAACACTATCGCTAGTTTGTATTGTAAGTACTTACAGACTGCGGATGTAAGCGCAGCAAGTCAGACAGCAGTTTGACGGTTAGCTCGGACGGCGTGTGCCTCAACACTATCGCTAGTTTGTATTGTAAGTACTTACAGACTGCGGATGTAAGCGCAGCAAGTCAGACAGCAGTTTGACGGTTAGCTCGGACGGCGTGTGCCTCAACACTATCGCTAGTTTGTATTGTAAGTACTTACAGACTGCGGATGTAAGCGCAGCAAGTCAGACAGCAGTTTGACGGTTAGCTCGGACGGCGTGTGCCTCAACACTATCGCTAGTTTGTATTGTAAGTACTTACAGACTGCGGATGTAAGCGCAGCAAGTCAGACAGCAGTTTGACGGTTAGCTCGGACGGCGTGTGCCTCAACACTATCGCTAGTTTGTATTGTAAGTACTTACAGACTGCGGATGTAAGCGCAGCAAGTCAGACAGCAGTTTGACGGTTAGCTCGGACGGCGTGTGCCTCAACACTATCGCTAGTTTGTATTGTAAGTACTTACAGACTGCGGATGTAAGCGCAGCAAGTCAGACAGCAGTTTGACGGTTAGCTCGGACGGCGTGTGCCTCAACACTATCGCTAGTTTGTATTGTAAGTACTTACAGACTGCGGATGTAAGCGCAGCAAGTCAGACAGCAGTTTGACGGTTAGCTCGGACGGCGTGTGCCTCAACACTATCGCTAGTTTGTATTGTAAGTACTTACAGACTGCGGATGTAAGCGCAGCAAGTCAGACAGCAGTTTGACGGTTAGCTCGGACGGCGTGTGCCTCAACACTATCGCTAGTTTGTATTGTAAGTACTTACAGACTGCGGATGTAAGCGCAGCAAGTCAGACAGCAGTTTGACGGTTAGCTCGGACGGCGTGTGCCTCAACACTATCGCTAGTTTGTATTGTAAGTACTTACAGACTGCGGATGTAAGCGCAGCAAGTCAGACAGCAGTTTGACGGTTAGCTCGGACGGCGTGTGCCTCAACACTATCGCTAGTTTGTATTGTAAGTACTTACAGACTGCGGATGTAAGCGCAGCAAGTCAGACAGCAGTTTGACGGTTAGCTCGGACGGCGTGTGCCTCAACACTATCGCTAGTTTGTATTGTAAGTACTTACAGACTGCGGATGTAAGCGCAGCAAGTCAGACAGCAGTTTGACGGTTAGCTCGGACGGCGTGTGCCTCAACACTATCGCTAGTTTGTATTGTAAGTACTTACAGACTGCGGATGTAAGCGCAGCAAGTCAGACAGCAGTTTGACGGTTAGCTCGGACGGCGTGTGCCTCAACACTATCGCTAGTTTGTATTGTAAGTACTTACAGACTGCGGATGTAAGCGCAGCAAGTCAGACAGCAGTTTGACGGTTAGCTCGGACGGCGTGTGCCTCAACACTATCGCTAGTTTGTATTGTAAGTACTTACAGACTGCGGATGTAAGCGCAGCAAGTCAGACAGCAGTTTGACGGTTAGCTCGGACGGCGTGTGCCTCAACACTATCGCTAGTTTGTATTGTAAGTACTTACAGACTGCGGATGTAAGCGCAGCAAGTCAGACAGCAGTTTGACGGTTAGCTCGGACGGCGTGTGCCTCAACACTATCGCTAGTTTGTATTGTAAGTACTTACAGACTGCGGATGTAAGCGCAGCAAGTCAGACAGCAGTTTGACGGTTAGCTCGGACGGCGTGTGCCTCAACACTATCGCTAGTTTGTATTGTAAGTACTTACAGACTGCGGATGTAAGCGCAGCAAGTCAGACAGCAGTTTGACGGTTAGCTCGGACGGCGTGTGCCTCAACACTATCGCTAGTTTGTATTGTAAGTACTTACAGACTGCGGATGTAAGCGCAGCAAGTCAGACAGCAGTTTGACGGTTAGCTCGGACGGCGTGTGCCTCAACACTATCGCTAGTTTGTATTGTAAGTACTTACAGACTGCGGATGTAAGCGCAGCAAGTCAGACAGCAGTTTGACGGTTAGCTCGGACGGCGTGTGCCTCAACACTATCGCTAGTTTGTATTGTAAGTACTTACAGACTGCGGATGTAAGCGCAGCAAGTCAGACAGCAGTTTGACGGTTAGCTCGGACGGCGTGTGCCTCAACACTATCGCTAGTTTGTATTGTAAGTACTTACAGACTGCGGATGTAAGCGCAGCAAGTCAGACAGCAGTTTGACGGTTAGCTCGGACGGCGTGTGCCTCAACACTATCGCTAGTTTGTATTGTAAGTACTTACAGACTGCGGATGTAAGCGCAGCAAGTCAGACAGCAGTTTGACGGTTAGCTCGGACGGCGTGTGCCTCAACACTATCGCTAGTTTGTATTGTAAGTACTTACAGACTGCGGATGTAAGCGCAGCAAGTCAGACAGCAGTTTGACGGTTAGCTCGGACGGCGTGTGCCTCAACACTATCGCTAGTTTGTATTGTAAGTACTTACAGACTGCGGATGTAAGCGCAGCAAGTCAGACAGCAGTTTGACGGTTAGCTCGGACGGCGTGTGCCTCAACACTATCGCTAGTTTGTATTGTAAGTACTTACAGACTGCGGATGTAAGCGCAGCAAGTCAGACAGCAGTTTGACGGTTAGCTCGGACGGCGTGTGCCTCAACACTATCGCTAGTTTGTATTGTAAGTACTTACAGACTGCGGATGTAAGCGCAGCAAGTCAGACAGCAGTTTGACGGTTAGCTCGGACGGCGTGTGCCTCAACACTATCGCTAGTTTGTATTGTAAGTACTTACAGACTGCGGATGTAAGCGCAGCAAGTCAGACAGCAGTTTGACGGTTAGCTCGGACGGCGTGTGCCTCAACACTATTGCTAGTTTGTATTGTAAGTACTTACAGACTGCGGATGTAAGCGCAGCAAGTCAGACAGCAGTTTGACGGTTAGCTCGGACGGCGTGTGCCTCAACACTATCGCTAGTTTGTATTGTAAGTACTTACAGACTGCGGATGTAAGCGCAGCAAGTCAGACAGCAGTTTGACGGTTAGCTCGGACGGCGTGTGCCTCAACACTATCGCTAGTTTGTATTGTAAGTACTTACAGACTGCGGATGTAAGCGCAGCAAGTCAGACAGCAGTTTGACGGTTAGCTCGGACGGCGTGTGCCTCAACACTATCGCTAGTTTGTATTGTAAGTACTTACAGACTGCGGATGTAAGCGCAGCAAGTCAGACAGCAGTTTGACGGTTAGCTCGGACGGCGTGTGCCTCAACACTATCGCTAGTTTGTATTGTAAGTACTTACAGACTGCGGATGTAAGCGCAGCAAGTCAGACAGCAGTTTGACGGTTAGCTCGGACGGCGTGTGCCTCAACACTATCGCTAGTTTGTATTGTAAGTACTTACAGACTGCGGATGTAAGCGCAGCAAGTCAGACAGCAGTTTGACGGTTAGCTCGGACGGCGTGTGCCTCAACACTATCGCTAGTTTGTATTGTAAGTACTTACAGACTGCGGATGTAAGCGCAGCAAGTCAGACAGCAGTTTGACGGTTAGCTCGGACGGCGTGTGCCTCAACACTATCGCTAGTTTGTATTGTAAGTACTTACAGACTGCGGATGTAAGCGCAGCAAGTCAGACAGCAGTTTGACGGTTAGCTCGGACGGCGTGTGCCTCAACACTATCGCTAGTTTGAACGCCGCCGGTTGGATCACATCGTCCATCCCTTTGTTGAGCAAGTTTTGCCAGACGCCTGCCTGAAAACCAGCAATGTACTTACAACAATATTAAAATTGTACTCGAAGGAATAGAGTTCGTGGTACAAAGATGCACGTTTAAAGACGCTCATGTGTGTGTAATCGTTGGAATGAAGGGATAAAGACGAAATCAGACGCTTGTGTGTGAAAGTTGAATGCGGGGGTACAGTCTGGCTGCATGTTTATGAAACAACGATGAGTAGAGATCAAAAGAATGGCGGTTATTTTTACAGGTGTTTTAATAACAAAACTTACTTACTTCACGAAGTATGTATATGCACTGTAGTAACTTGTGGTTTATTATGTATGTTATTTAAGTCAACACAAAAAGTGAACTAAGAGAATAAGTACCTAGTTTTAATAGCAACCCTGGCTTGTAAATATGAAAATAATACACTTACTTAGCCGAGATGATAAAGCGAAGCTACTAGTATCTGCTAAGCGAGGAAAATAGACAGCAAACAAACGTAGTATGTAGGCAACATAATATGTTACTCTTTTCGACATATTATGTCGAAAAGAGTAGCAACATGAAAATAAAAGAGGTTTTTATTTTTATACATATCGAAAGTTCTGTGCTTCTCCAATCCAGCGGATTCCCGCGAATCAGTGCACTTTGTGGGGAGCCTAACCACTTTACGCCTTCCGGTATGCGTTAATACATCTACAGTGAGCTGTGACTGTACCACTACCTCCAGCTATACGACGTATAGCTCCATCTCTTTCCCACTGTGCCTGGTTGGCCCCTGTACCTGATAAGCCACGCAGTTCCGAAGCGTGTGCCACAAGGACTCCGGCGGTGACGCCTCCTCCACCTGCTTCCACGCACCGTCAGCGTCGGGTGCGACCAGCGTGTTGCACGCGTTGCGCCACATTCTCATGGCAGAGCAGCCCTGCGGCTCGCCAGACGGCACGGGGGCTGACATCACTGGAAAGAAGAACAATGGCACGTTTTTAATGATAAAATAAGTACCTAAGGCTTCTGAAAGACAAAAATGTGCTGTTGTGATTGGCTGACTGAATTAACAACAGCCAATCAAATCACTTGACGTGAGTTTAACAATCTGTCAGCTTACTTTTGTCTTGATTGGCCTTTCAGACACCAGTCAGGTATCCATTCCAGAAGAAGCTCTGGGGGTATTATTCAGCTCCAATTTCAAAAGCCAGTACTTCGAACTTTATTCGAACAGTCTTAAATAGGTCACCTACCTAAGCAACTAGCTGTAGAACTTAGGAAATACCTAATTAGAAGGCAATGCCCTCGTCCTAGCGTGGACAGCATGTTGGTGACCGCAAAGGCCTGTCGCGTGCCGGACACAAATTCTTCAAATCGACACGCAGAACCGTGTGTCCCAGTTGTAGAATTAAAGTCTTACCTGCGATGTCCTGCACTAGTTCTCTACTTTACAGCTATTCACCTGTGTCTATTGTAACAAACAAAATTTAAAAAATATGGCACTTCACTAAATATTTTGACAACATTGAGTCGACTATTCAAGCTAGAAGCTGTTAAAAATACTAACAACTCTCGTTTTCGCTCAGTTAACGGTAATTAATCACAAACTTACAGACCGGTGTTTTCTCAGTCATACGCGCCGTTAAACAGTGATCTAAATAAAATAAATTTAATCTGAGAAGTTATTTTTGTACAGCACAATATGTGTCAGTCGAAGTAATTAATTAAAATAGCGATACACTGAAGAAAGGTCTCGTAATTGTAATGAAAGAAAGAATGCTTTCTGCGCATTTTATTACAAATACCTAAAGTGTCACGTTAATTACGACAGCCCAAAACGAGTATTTTGTTTAAAGACATTATTTCTGTAGGCTTATTTTATTTCTCTACCCTCATTTATTGAGCATAGGCTATAGGCAAAGTGATCAATAATAAACTAATACAACTTTATAACATAGCTACGTATTTTTATAAACTAAGTAAGCACCTTACTAAAACTACATAAAAATTACTAAAATATTTAATAGGTACCTTAATGTCAAAAAGATTAATTAAATTAATTGGTTTCGCAACAAAACAAAATGGGAAATACCAAACATCTCGAAGCCAACATTGCCAGCAAAAATAATATAATAATGTTGCGTGCCGAATAAAAACAGTAAAACATGACAAAATAAAACAGTTTCTTACCCCCCATGTCGGGTTCCCTCCACCAATTGTTCGCCATGACGGAAGCAAGGCCGCTGGGCCCTCACGACAACTGAAAAAATAAAATGTCTTTGTTTACCTACAACAATGGTTTACAAAAATAAAGTACGCAGGCAAATCTGTCGCCTCTGTGAGATTCGTTGATCTAGCTATGACGAAATGAAATGCTGTCAAAAAAATTATGTCTGTCCTCGTAGCCTGTACCTACTTAATTGAAATAGGTCTTAATATTATCAGTAATAGCGAAAGCATCTTCGTAAGCAAAGAAAAATTTTTACTGAATAGGATTTATGATAAATGAGTCCTGTTGCAATAATAAAGAACAAAAAAAACGATAGGTCAGTGCAATCGCCTCGTCCATATAGGTACCGATAACAACAAAATAAATCTGATATGAAATACCGGTTAGTTAGGCTTAGGAACTGTCGTAATCTAGCAGGATTACGGCAGTTCCTAACTAACCGTAACAATAAAATATGAAATAAAATTAAAAGCGTTACAACTGCGACTACAGGATCAATATACGAAAAATATAATCAAAAGCCTTGATCGTTTTCTGTGGGTAGGAAATCAATTTAAAAAAACAAAATTGTTCGAATACCAACAAACGAAAAAGAAATCCATAGTGATGTTATTACTGAAAAGTAAACCAAAAAATCGACTCACTTGTAATATATCCAGATAAATCCTGGCCGTAATATTGTTATTTAAAAATCGAATATTCTATTTTGGTACGTGCCAGGCGCGTAGGGCGCGCTCGCGGACTGTCATGGCGGCTCGAGGGAAGTGCGGCGGCGCCGCGCCGCCGCGGCACACATCGACAATCGATGGTGTTTGCCCGACAGTGCGTGTTGTTATGCCAGCGATTGTTTTCACAGCGAGAGCGATATTGTTTCGCTCAGCGCATTGTTGCGGTCGATGACCGATCTATAATGTGAAATGGCAATGCTATTCGTATTCGTCACTGATTTGATTGATTCTGAGTTGAGATCACTCGAACGAAATACTTTGTAAATCTTATACATTGATGTATAAAATTGGGTAGAATTTTGACTTTGAGGTAGAATTTTGTTACCTACCTACCAAAAATATTTTATTTTGTACCTATTGTAATATACACTTGTTTTGTAATTGTACAGACGCCAGCACATCAACCTACTACAATCTGTCAGATTTCTGTAATAGATTTTCAACTTTATCGCTAAAGCAATAAGGTTCAATGTTGATTGGGAAAATTTGACAGTTAGGTGTAGGTTGATGTGCTGGCGTCTGTACCTACTTGAAGTTACGATGACTATGAACAAAGAGAATATGGTTATAATTATAGTCTTTGACTATGACCTTGTTGCCTGTTAACGATATGATGTTTGCTGAAGTGATTCATAAAATTAGTAAGTAGGTAGGTACATTAGATATATACTTACATCGACGCTTGCAGATTTGTGCCGGAAGATTATATTAAACATAAAGTAAAACAGCGTGTTAATATTGGCTTGAGAATGGACGATGGGTACCGGTTAACTAAACGAACCAAAAATGATTTACTTAATAAAATGAACTCTGAGCTGTAATATTTTAAAATCATGCAATCCCGACCATTAGTGGTTTCATACACATTGCCACGGTAATTATGACATTGCATTGCAAAAAACTTGAATATACTGTAATGTCTCATGTATCTAATAGATAAAGTAGTAAGTACCTATGTAAGTTATTAGTTTATTAATCGTGCTATGGCCAATGATATTTTAGTAAACAGATATGTTATGAGCGCGCAAATCGTGAAGACTAGAAAACGTCCTAATTGGGACGTATTGCCTTTAGTCTGTGTCACGCACGTCTAGGAGTGATACGGTGCGCGCTGCTACGTAATTATCTTCCAAAATGCCATCTTGTGTATTTAGAAAGTGTACCAATTATGATACCAAAGTTAATAAAGCACAAGGGATCTCATACCACACGTTAGTACACAATATACTTCGATTTATTAATATATTTCAATTATTTTCCTAATATTCTGATATTTGGAGGTTAGAAAAAAGAAAGAGATGGAAAATACATTTTTTGTCGTAAGAACGACAAGGATGCGTGCACTCCGGACATAGAATAAAAATACAGATGCGAATATTAGGCAGTAAAGTCATCTTTACAGCAGAGTTCTAGTTTCCTTTTTAATAACTTTTCTTTACAATTTTGTTTGATATATTTAATTATAAATTAAACATGTCATATATAGGAAAAGAAAATATTAATATTAATAGCTCGAACGTATTTAACTCAATTCTGGAACATTCCAAAGGCCAAGCACCTGCTTTTAATCATCGCATACATTTAATTAAAACTATAATTGATAAGTACACAACAGTTCGCCTCCATTCCGCTCATAAAAATAATCCCGAAATAAAAAAGCTCTCTAAGAGACAGAAAATAAAAAAAATTAAATCTTTTCGAAGGTGTATGATTATTTTTACAATATGTGAGTGGTTGACCAAAAAGGGACCTGGAGGGATTGGAAACCGTTATTTATTTTTTTTGATTTTTTTATTCTGTGGTCTTTTAGCTTTGTTTTGGTCTAACCAGAATATTTTTAGGTGCCGTAGTGTTTTTTTTATGATTTTTTTTGTGAGCCGAGGCAGTTTTGGAAAAATTAGTTTTTGTGATGTCAGACGCACATAAAGACAAGAAACTGACACTAAATAAGTCGCCAATAACGTAGTAACCGCAAACACGTGTTGACACTCACTAACGAAGTCGCATACTGACATAAAACATGCCGCAACTTGTTTCTACACGAAATTTCAAACGCGATTTACTCGAAATCAATTATTTTCCCTTGAGGTCCCTTTTTGGTCAACCACTCACATATATATATTTCTTTCTTTTTAAAACGTGTTTTATTTTTCACCTACCTACCTTTTAATAGTGTTTATTCGTTGCATAGGCACAAATCCCGACTACAAATTGTGTACACGCGGTTTGTACTTTCTGCCCTCAGACCAACAAAAAAAGATAGACAGCGCGCCGCGAACATTAAAAGTGAAGCCATCTTTTTATCTATGTGTGTATTGAAGGGTTGCCATTTGTTAATTTTTTTCCCTATAATTTGGGGATATTTGTGTGGGTAGGAACTAGTATAATATTGTACGAGTATTGTTGAGTATGGTACCTCAATTGTTTAGATTTTAGAAGGACTTCTATTAAAAAAAAACAACTCATATTTTCAATCAACTTTATTAAATATTATTACTTATATTATTTATTTTTAATTTCATTATTAATTGGAAACCTAAAATATTAAATACATATAAAAAGAAAATGGGAATATAACTCGAAAGAAATCATATTTATATGTATACTTAGATTAATCGAATGGGGAAATTTTAAATCGTCTTATGGCAACCCCCGCACTTTATGTCACTGCTTTCGTTCGTTGAGGTTTTTTGTTCCAAGTAACCTAAAATTCATAGATAAATAATAAAGAAACGATGTTATTTCAAGTACTTATAAGTGAAAAGCGATTCCGTGAGACTTTTTGTGTGATTTTGCAACTTTTCACTACACAGGAAGGCATAATTATATTTTTTAAATCTATGTTATCTTGACGACGACTTGTGACAAACTAAGAGCAATGAGCATGGTTTTAGTGTAGGTGTGTGCGTGAGCGTGTATGTTTACTTGCAGGAGCACGGTTTTGTGGCTTCACTTTTGATGTTTGCGGCGCGCTGTCTATCTTTTTTTGTTGGTCTGAGTTTCTGCCTAGTTAATTTGTTAGTCTATGATGCCAAAGTGCGGTGATTGGTGGCCCGAATAAGGTTTGTTTACATCCACGCGCAATTGACAACATCTAGCTGTCACTTTTTTTCTTATTGATTTTATCAAGCTGTCCTTTTTCTATCCTTTTTACTTGTAGTGAAATGTAAAATGAATGAAAAGTGTGTATGTGTGCTACCTCTCGGCGCGGAACACTTTTTTCTGTTGTTTTGTAAGTGTATAACATATCTGTTTACTAAAATATCATTGGCTATGGCAAAATATTTGTCCACGTTTTTATCTGGTTTATTTACCGACTCGTATTATAAGTACCTACTTATATGTAAGTACCATAATATTTTATCTAACTGTGTATGTAGATACTAATGTTCGTTAAAAAATATTATATTATCGATTGTTATGTAAATGTATTTGAAGTTTTAAACACCTTTTTTAAAGCGTTATTATTGAATTTATTTTTAAATAAAATGGTCGACATTATTTTGATACTCGATCTTGTTTCCTATTAATCCTCGATCTTTCTGTCGATAATTATTAATTTGTATTATATTCACAGCACTATTTTCCAAGGGTAGGGAATAAGTAGTGGATACGGTACGCATGCGCGACTACGCTCGAAGGCCTTATACTTTAAACCCTTCACATGGGAAACTCACCCTTACTTACCAGACGTAAGGTTTACTTCAGAATGTTTCTATATATCCGGTCTTGTTTACAGGGGCAATCAATAATGAATTTTATATTTTTGCAATAAGGTCTTTATTAGTATTAGGAGGGATTACATGAGTCATTCTTGGACATGAACTTGAAATCCCGCGAGTGACACATTGCGATGACATATGAGGCAGGCGCTTCGTTCAAGTTAAAGTGGATGAGTGGATCAAAAGTAAGTGTGATGACGACTGACGCCAGGCAATACGTCGACTAAGGAATTATGTCAAGGGCATGACCTGAGCAGAACTCTTCTGCATCATTATAATTATGCCTTCAGCGATAATTTCATCACGGCTAGATGCACAGTAGATACTTACCTATTTATATAATAGATAGCGGTCAGTCTCAGTATCAAGGCTCTTAATAAGTTTTTCATTTTTGGTCATTTGTGTAATCACAGATTATAAAATCTGCTGCTGTTTGATGATAATACGGTTCACTGACCTACTACTTATAATTTTATGAAGTCCCTTGTCTCTTCTCTTGTCTAGGTGCATTGTTTTAAGTTTTTAATCGTAGGTTGTCTGTCTGTGCCAGGTTTATTTAAAGACCCGCTGTGTAGGTACCTACTTATTTCCCACTAAAGGTAACTATGACGATTAGATAGGGAGAATCAGACTGCACTCTTGGAACCTGCAACCCCTGCTGGCTTATTGCGTAACTCATGTAAAATGGCAACTTATCGCAATTTCTTTCATTTTGGCAGTAGGTAAGCCACGTTCGTTGAATTATCTATGTTTTTGAAGAGACGATTATTTCAGGCCTATGAATCAATTGATGATGAATATTCTTCAGAAACCTCGGATTTTGAAAAAAAGTCGGAAAGTTTGTCAAGTACGCAATTGCAGCTGTTGTTGCAACAGAAAACAACAACAAAAAAAACATGTAATTTTTGTAAAAATAAAAACATTTATTTAAGTAAACAACATCTTCAAATACACTGATATCTCAGTAACGTATCGGATACAGTGCGTCCCACACTGTGAACCTGTCTTCAAAGAGGTTCTGCTGGACTGCAAACTCCTTGTCTATGCGCAGGTAGTTCCTCATGGCAGGCTTCATGGCTGGCCAGGAGATAGAGGATAGCTCCGGGGACTTATCTTTGAAGACAGGGTAGCTACTGTGAGGGAAGAAGAATTTTAAGTACCTAGTTCAAAGACAAAACTCATTAACAGGTAAGTATTATGATTAGCTGTTCGCTAAAATAATAATAAATTCCCATTACGTGGGTGTTTAAAGAAGTGAATCCAGGGGCTCATGAAAGTAGGTTAATTAAATAGTAGTAGATATTAGATCTTTACACAGTGTAAAACAAAGTCGCCGTAATATGTCTGTACGCGCATAAATTCCGCATGACTGCACCAAATTGTATAACTTTTTTTTGTTGTGTTCGGTATTGCCAGGACAAAGTTTGTATGAAAGAAAATTTAGGAAATTTCTGAAAAAAAATTGCACCCATGCGAAGCTGGGGCGGGCCGATATTAGTATTATAATTACCCACACGTGTTTTATAATACCTATTTTTGCGTTTAATGCAGGGATGTTTATGTATTTTTGCAATTTGCAGGTCATCCTGGTGCTGACCTGTAAATTGCAAAAAACGTAACAAAAGTTAAACGCGGACTACCCTGGCGCTTTACTCACCTTCGTAAACGGTAAACGCAACCAATGCCTCTCTAACAAGTTACGGCTTTTGGATTTTTTGCAGGCACTAAACTTAATAATTGTACGGTTTTAATGAACTGAATGTTGTTTATATAAATAGATATGTACTGTGTGTTAATGTATACTATAGTCTGTATCTCACCCGTATTTAGCGAAGTTGTACCACAAAGCGGTCATTTTGTCGACCATTTTGGAATCCAGTGTGTCAGCGACATCTATCATCGGGAAGCGGTAACTCAGTGAGAATAAGTAGATTAGGTCGTCGTGGTGAGCTGCGACTGCACAAACAATACAAAAATATTAAAGAGAGATTAGAAAATGTAGAAAAACGCATACTTTTCTTGAAATAATGGACTTCTAGTAGTGTTCTAATAAGATAAAATATTTAATTATATTAAATTATACAAAGCACACAATCATGACACACCAGTGCCAGTGCACAAGATGGAGAAAAGCCTTGACGTTTATTGGCGCCTGAAATATGTATTACTCTGTCAAAAAAGTACCGGGAAAAAATCAATAATACACAAAATGTTAGTTAAGTATTCATCCAAATTTATTTTATCGCCTTCAAAGTAGGTATGCTCCTTCAGAAACGATACACTTACGCCAACGAATAATCCAATCATCAAAACATTTTTTAAACGCTTTTTCCGGAATTGCGTTTAGTGGTCGCCGCGAATTCTCTTTTATGTCTTCTACCGAATGAAATCGGGTGCCATGAAGTGGTAATTTGAGTTTAGGAAAAATAAAGAAGTCGGCTGGAGCCACATCTGGTGAATAGGTGGTTGCTCGATGGTATTTGTTGAGTTTTTGGTCAAAAATTCGTTCACAATGATGGCCTTGTGTAAAGGCGCATTATCGTGGTGCAAAATCCAATAATTTTCTTTCCACAAACCTGGCATTTTTCTTCGAATTTGATCTCTTAAACGCCGCATAACGCTCAAATAATATACTTTATTTACCGTTAGACTTTCCGGTAAGAATTCCGTGTGCACAACACCGCGATAGTCAAAGAAAACAGTCAACACGACTTTGACTTTTGATCGACTTTGGCGTGGTTTTTTCGGTTTCGGTTCAGTTGGAAGGCGCCACTCAAACTCGTAAACCCACGTCTCGTCACCAGTAACAACGCGTTTCATGAATGTTGGGTGGGTCGGAATTGACTCGTTCTAGCATGTCTTCAGCGACTCTTATGCGATTGAGTTTTTGGAGAAAATTCAGGTCTTTTGGGACTAGCCGAGAGGCAACATGTTTCATACCCAAGTGATTATTTAAAATGATACGGATCGACTCGTGAGACACAGAAGTTCAGCGGCAATCTCTCTCAAACTTGAATGAGGATTTTCAGTCACTATTTCCTTCACTTTTGCGATGTTAACTTGAGTTGAAGACTTTGATGGCCTACCACTCCTACCAGGGCGAGGAAAATCTTCTAGCATATCTCGACCGCTTTTCAACGCTTTGTACCACTCTAAGGCACGTGATTTTGATAAAGTCGATTCACCGTAAGCCTTCTGTAACATTCTCAGTGACTACGAACACGAAATTCCATTGGCGATGCAAAAAAGACAAACTCTTTGTTCGATGTTTTATTTGTCCATTATGAAATTCGCAATACACACTAGATATTATGATCTAACTAAAAACAGCACTGTATTTAATCTAAATGACAGATGCAACTCAAACTCCGCGCCAAAATGGAAAACAGTTGTGCCAATCTAACAACAACAAAAAAAAACAATTTGGAACCATAAACAAATCATCCATTCCCGATATTTTTTTGACTGAATGTATCTGTCAAATACGTTGGTACATGGTCATTTTATAAGGCTGTTTATGTAGGTGGTAATGCTACGTTGATCTACTAGTGGCGAGCGCGACCGCTGAACATGGAGAGGGTCATGGGTTCGATGTCCAGGCCGGATTAAGTGTTATTGGGTTTTATCATAATCAAACGTATCACTACGTATATAACATCGCGGGGTATAGATTTTGCACAGTTCACTAGGTCTATTGAGGTTCTTGTAGTTAGCAGGAGAATGTATGGAGAACATTGACCGGATGGCACCACTTACGAACTGGTTTCTCGGTGACCGGGTCCTTGTAGTGGCTGTTGTTGCCGACGTACGCGAACTCTGCATAGTATACCGGGTGCGAGGAATGGCGACACATCAGGTTGGCCATTCTGCAATAGACAGAAGAGAACATTAGCATTTAGGGATCATCAGTGTATCTATGTATATGTGAATCGAACTGTAAAGACTGTCTTACGACGACGTCCGACGGTCAGCGTTGGTTAACTCGGTGAAGCAACACCCTAAATATTAAGTTTTAGGTCTAGGTTTAAAGATGAAAAAAGGCACAAAGTCACTTACATGAGAAAAATGTTTCTAAACTAAATTATAATTATAATTCTATGAAGTTCGTCACAATTGTCACTGCATTCATTACGCCGATCTATGCCTGTTTCTTAGACCTGAGCAGGGCTTTTGACTTGGTTTGTTACTTCTTTCATATATCTATGGTTTGTTATGAGGTCCTGTGGAAGAAGTTACGCGATGCCAATGTGCCTGAAGAGTTATGTTCTGTGCTTGGGTATAGGTACCATAAGCAGGTTAATCATGTAAAATGGGATGGGGCTCTCTCGGACCCATACACTTTAGGATGCGGTGTGAGGCAGGGGGGCATATCTTCTCCACTTCTTTTCAACCTGTACATGAATAATCTGATAGATGGACTCAGCAGAAGGCCTGTCGGATGCCATGTTGATGGAGTTTGTGTAAATAACATCAGCTATGCAGATGACATGGTGCTGCTGGCTCCATCTATGAGTGCTCTCAGAGGACTGTTAGAAATGTGTGAGACGTATGCTGCCAGTCACGGCTTGCAGTATAACGTGAAAAAGAGCTAACTCTTGGTTTTTGCTCCTAAATGCAGGAGAATGGATAAGGTTCCACCTGTTATGCTATGTAAGACGGAACTGCGAAGAGTTTGTGAATTCAAATATCTGGGGCATATAGTCATGGACTCTTTGAACGACAAATGTGATATGGAAAGGGAACGCAGAGCGTTGACGGTCAGGGCTAATATGCTGGCCCGCAGATTTGCCCGCTGCACAAGAGCGGTAAAGATGTTATTATTTAAATCCTATTGTCAGGCGTTTTACTCCAGCAGTTTGTGGACAGTATGTACGCGAAGAGCTGTCAATGCTCTGCGGGTCCAATACAATAACGCATTCAGGATGCTGCTGAGGCTCCCTCCGTTTTGCAGCGCGTCGGCCATGTTCATGGAGGCACGCACAGATAGTTTCGCGGCGATCTCGCGCAAGAAAGCGGCCTCACTGCTGCACAGAGTGCGTGTGAGTAGCAACAGCATCCTGAGTGTGATAGCGGACAGGTATGACTGTCCGTTCTTCAGAAATTGTATGCGTTTATGTGTGAACTAACATAGTTTTATAAGCATTATTGTTACTAACAAAATGGATCATGTTGTCTGATATATAAATAAATAATAATAATAATTACTGACATGTCTTTCATCTAGTCAGTGCCTAAAGCTGTGGACGAAATAATAATACACAATAATCACTACATACGAGTATTATAAAACAAAGTCGCTTCCCGCTGCTATCTGTCTGTCCCTATGCATGCTTAGATCTTTAAAACTTCGCAACGGATTTTGATGAGGTTTTTTTAATAGATAGAGTGATTCAAGAGGAAGGTTTATATGTATAATACATGCATATTATAGTAGAGAAAAGCCGAGAAATTCAAAGATTTGTAATATGATGTCGTAAACATATTTTTGTGCGCTTACATTGCAAACGCTGGCTAAAGCTAAACCTTACGAGATAGATCAGAATTGTATAATTATCTTAAAAAGATGGATAAAAAAGTCCGTGATGGTAGGATATGTTTTTTGATTTTAAACAAGCTATTTTAAACAATACGGTATAATTCCTTATCCAATTAAATACATTAGATACGTTGTACATTTCGTGTAAATCAAAATTGCCCTTTATACTCGTAGCATATTATTTAAATGAATATCTTACTCGTAGCGTATTATTTAAATGAAGATATCAGAGATTTAAAAAGCGGGGGCAGAGCGGCTGGTGGGGCGGTACAAAGTTCGCCGGGTCAGCTATTAATAAAGAAAAAAAAAATATTAGTGGTTATAGTACATTAAGATCTATAAGTAAATAATAACTAATACCTAATTAATTAATAAAAATAACAAAATTAAATACAGAAACTAAAATATAGCGTCGAAAAATTCATCCGTATCGCTGTCGACTGGTAGTGTATCCAAGAGACTGGCAGGCGGCAGCATTACCACGTTGCGTTGTATGCACTACCTTCGTTGAACATAGGCACTTTGTTCGACGACACTACTTTTCGCCTCGCTGCTTCCCTGCGACTAGACGCTCCTTGCTGTTCTCCTCATCACTGTCACTGTGGCGAAGATATCAACAGCAGATGATGATGATGTCGCAGATGTAATCCGACGGCGATTGTTCTTATTTTGGGAATGGCATCTCGCAGTTCAACCTAGGAGGCAGTGGTGGCCTTACTAATCTCCTGGAGGAGGGTCGTGGCGTCGTCGGGGATGGTAAGGGTATGCCTCGGTCGGTGAATCTTACTTGGTCTGGATTGGGGTGCTTTATAGCAGAGTCAAAGAAACGCTTGGAGAGGCGTTTCATGAACTGCTGGACGGTGCCCGTCGTGGCCGACGATTTATATCGGGACGTTGTTTATTATTTATGCTAGTCTCGCGCTAAACTCTGCTTGCGCGATGCAGGATTTTGCGTGACGTCAGTATGTGTGATGCGTAGTTCGCATGTGGTGGTGTAGATGCCGCTACAGATTGAAGCATAATGTAAATTAAATAATTTAAGTTATGCAAGAATGAGCGGAACCTATATTCTTCTGTCTTAAGTTTTTCACCAGTTTCCAGTAATTACGCTAGTGGCTAAGTTTCTGCCTGTGTATGTACCCACCTGTGAACAGGGAACCCGGTTATCGCGTCTCCATACAATGTTCCCAACCCGGCAGCGGTTGCCGTGTTGTTGACCAGAGGCTTTTCTCCAAGGTACGCCTGTTTCAGTCGCGCGAGCTTGTCACTGGACTCGTTGCGCGGGAGTATGAATGCGATCGGAGCTACTCGGGACCACTCGGCATTCATCGTGTCGAGCAGTGTTTGGTTGCCTAGGACGGCTGTGAAGACATACAATAAAGGTTAAATAAGTACCTTTACCGTGCCCCACTTGCTGGAGTGTCCTGAGTGCCCGTTCATCTGCACCACGGTAGACCTATAAAATACCACTTTTGCCGCAATCAGGTGGCACCTACGGAGTCAATCGGTTGGTTCGTGGATGGGTGACCACCGATGACACAAAAAATTACACAGAAAGCATGTTAAGCCGTTGGTCCCGGCCGTCATTCATAGATCTTAGAAAGTCGTTACGGGTAGTCAGAAGCCCAAGTCTAACAACCAGTCTTACCAAGGGGTATCGTACGTGTTACCCAATAACTGGGTTGTGGAGATCAGATAGGCTGTCGCTCCATGTAAAATACTGATATTCAGTTGCATCCGGTTGGACTGGAAGCCGACCCCAACGTAGTTGGGAAAGGCTAGGCAGGTTGATTGATTGACTAATGACAGTTATGCAGTCCCCAGCAGATAGGACTGGTCTCTAACTTCATTCAAAAGGAGTGTTTTTAAAGACAATTGTAGATTTTTCTGGTGCACTGTTCTTTTAGTATCCCAAATTATGATAATCGTGCCGGTGGATAATGATTTAAACTTGTTATAGACAACGTAAGTAATATTCGTCAGGAACTAGCCCAGGTCATTGCACTTATTGTTGAGGCGAATAAATTCAGGAAATACGGCCCGATGAGAAACTCAAACCCTGTGAAGCAACTACTTACTAAATGCCTTCCAGAAGAACTCGCCGGTAGTCTGAGTGATCATGAACGGGACGGAGTGAATCCTGCCTTTTCGGATGGATTTCATCGGTTCCTCCGTCAAGAACCGCTCCTGACCGAAGTCTGGCTCGACCACTGGGCGCCAGAGGATGAGAGGATCGAAGCCGAATTCCTGGGGAATCGTAAGTTAGTTTACTTTAATTGTTCTTCTATTAATGTCCAGTAAGAGATAGGTAAATCCTGCCCTACCAGCAAAGCTACCTTAGGTTACTTACTAGACTTAGGTACCTCTGAATGGCGTCTTGAAACTTTGTCAAATAAATAAAATCCTGCTTAAAATATGTGTGAAACTAGAGAGATTGTTAATAAAAATGGTATAACACATAGGTAATGACTACAGTATAATACAGCAGGTTTGGACTTGAATCGTGACTTATTATGTACCTTGTTAAGACTGCCCCAATAGTTATTAGCACTGATCGTTAATTAGCTCAATCCAATATTTCAGGGAGAACTATTTAAAGCGGTCAAAATAGTCTCGTATATTATATCCAGAGGAGGCGGTTCAGTTATGAAAATAACAGTAAAGATCCTCACGAAGAAATCCCGCAGTGATCCAGCGATTTTCTTCCAACTCTTAGTCTTCAGGCACTCGTAGAGCTCGGTGGAGTTGTCCTCGGGACACCCGGACATCCGCGCCTGCTTGACAGCCAGGTCTAAGCGGTCTGGAGGGCTCGGCACCTTGGAGGTGGCAGAACCGCTCACTGAAATACCGCGGTGGAAGAGACCTGGAAATATAGTAAGATCAGATTTTATTGCTCAAGAAGACGACGATGTCCAATGTCGGTCCGTGAAATGTAGGGACATCATACAACAAACATATAAAATTACATAAAAAAGAAAAACAAAACGAGGACGACGCTTTTAAGAATGTAAAAACGACTTTAGCGAGCAATTTAAAATTTGTGATAAGTATTCATCCAATTAGTTTACAACATAAATATGGACTTCTGGTAAACCGTCATGGCAGTTGGGAGCGTTACTCGCTATTCTATAACCTAGCTGGGAGTGCAGCACCTCACCACCATTCAAGTTGTAGTCTTTTCTTTTCAGAAGGGATAGAAAGCTGAATGTACTTTCACCCAACTACAGTTCTCAAGATATTCTCGGTTAGGAGATAAGGCGTTCTCTTACCTTTGGACATAGGCGAGACCATATGCACCATGACACTGACGGCCCCAGCACTGCACCCTGCGATGGTGACCAGGTCGGGATCTCCTCCAAACCCGGCGATATTCTTCTTCACCCAGCGGAGAGCTACCACCTGATCCTTGAAGCCGTTGTTACCTGGAGCCAGCTTGTTGCCCAGGGCGAGGAAACCTGGAAGAGGAGAGGACTCACAGATGAACCCTAATCTAATCTAACTAGCCTACTGTATTGTCCCCCTGCAGGGCAAGGCACTCTACCATTTTGATGAAAAAAAAAAGACATGCAGTCTGCATTTCTGATCAAACGACCACTGATGACTCTTGGCGTTCAAAAAAGGTAAACATCACAGGAAGGAACTGTTTTGGTTTTTAAAATCCTCAGAGCACAGTTTATTTAAAACTGATGTCATTTATGTATGTTTTAAGAAAAAAAAAAAAAAGTTTATGGTTGTTAGACTAGTAATTCACAGAGTAATTCACACTGACCTCCGTACTAGTAAAAACTGTATCACGGTAGGCTAAGGCTAGGTACTGTACTTTAATTATTGTTTTCCTGTATTGTATTTTTACACACCGTGTCTATGTTTCTCATCCATCTCCCGTGTCGCAGGCCAGATAGAAGAAACTAATGAAATAAGCAGTACCTTTGTGATCTTCTATCTTTATGTATTTTGCTCTATTATATGTTTTGTGTGTATTTTCGAGTATTATTCTGGTTCTAACTCACCGAGAGAGCCAAGCCTATAGTTGATAGTGACGAGCACGACATCCCTGTCCAGCTGATAATGCGGCCCAGCGACGTCGCTGCGGCCCGAGAAGGAATAGAACCCTCCAGGGTGGATGAAGAATATCACTGGGTAAAGCTTTGAGCTGCAAATAATATAAAAGAGCCGATAACTTTAAGAGTACAAAGAACAAACTACGGTACCGGGAGTGCACGGCTCTATATATACATACTTATATTTATAAATATTGATAATAAACAACTACAACATAATAATATACAAAGTGTTAAAAAATTAACATTACAAACTTTAAGAGGTGCTTTAGACCATCGAACTGAACAACTTTCACTATGGGACGAACTCTGAAATCACGGAAAAAAAATCAGCTGTTTCATATATTTTGGTCAAGTAGGTATTGAACTTTTGTATGAAACAGCAGGTTTTTTTTTCGTGATTTCAGTGTTGGTTCCATAGTGAAAGTTGTTCAGTTCAATGGTCTAAAGCACCTCTTAAAGTATGTAAGGTTAATTTTATAACACCTTATATAATACATAAGGTTAACAAAAGTTTAGATAGTACGAGTACCTAATGTTGCAGTCCACTGCATTATCCGCAGATAGGACTTATTAATCAATAACCCTTACAATTATTACGGTATCAAAATCTCTTCTAACTTTTAAAAGGCATTTAAAGGACCACGTTCTGAAAATGTATGATTACCAATTGTTTTTATATCTTTTAATTTTATCCTCCGGCGAAACAGTCGCTTAACTAATGAAATAAAGTATGTATAGTTACAACTACAGATACTTTATTTCACTCAAAAACATACACTATACCTACATAAATATTCACTTCTGTTAGGAAAACCAAATGCAGCAATAAATATAAAATGTAGGTCAGTCGGTCTAAAGTTACTAGCGAGCGCGTCCCTCCAGAACTTTTTGTTCCCACCAAAGTTGTTTCAACTCCTAAAAGTCAGAATCAACGACAGTTCAACAACATTCATTACGATATTTACGTTGTTGAGCAAACAAATTCGAACATATATTATGAAGCAATGACCTAGCAATCCTTCAAAAGGATTCAGATTATGATTGATAGTGTGTTTCGCAATTAGGGTACTATACAGTACAACCGAGGAGTATGAGACCTCATAACTCCCAGTCGTCGGCTTCACAACTGTACCTGATAAGCCCAGGAGTATACACGTTGATGATCAGACAGTCCTCGTCCACGTAGTAGTCTGCTCTAGTTGGCGCGGGACACGCTGGGCCTTCCTTACTGGCGTCCACCATAGTCTTGTATTCCAGGATAGGCTTCGGAGGCTGTGGACATTTTTTTTGAACCATTAATACCTATACCTATATTAGAAACCTTTCGATAATGTGAATATTTAACAACCCCTTTAGAAAGTCAGTTAACTCAACGACGGTCTTGAACGTTGGAATAGCCTCCGGTTCTTGACTGTCAGTTGAGGCAGTCCTCTCTCTCATAGTATCACCAGGGTCTGGTTATTTGGCTGCAAGGGTGCAACTGTGAATTACCTACATAATATAAAAACTTTTTGTAATGATTACGTCGGGTGTCCGAGGTGTCATAGCGATGAGTTTACGGGTTTCTTAATAAACCGGATTAAACATGGTCAAATTAAATAAGCTAGCAAAACTGTACAGTGTGACGGATATCGATAGGATAATAAAAAAGTGTATTAGTGGAGTTTTGCTAGCTAGCTTAATTTGAGGGAGAACTCGAGAGCCAAATGATAAACCCTCGTTTATCATTTGGCTCTCGAGTTCTCGACCCGATACTTTTTCGCTAAATAATTTTTCAACGAAGATTTCTCACCTGGAACCGCAGCTCATCCACGGGCGGCTCAGCATATCGTATCCCCCGGTACGCCTGGAAGCGTCTCCCCCGCCTCGTCTCCATCCACGTGCCTCGGAACTGCCCCGACAGCGTCTGGGCGATTGGTCCATCTTCGGTCTTACTGACGGTCGCTTTCTGTTCGGGTTGACTAGGTTCAGTGGAGTCACTGTATTCACTGAGTTCACTGTATTCACTGAGTTCAGTATCTGGAGTTGTGTAATCTGTACTAACATTATAAAGAGTGTGAGTTTGTACGTAGGAGGTAGGTAATAACTACTGATCCGATTCAGATAATTCTAGTGAATTAATTTTCTATTCAGATCAGTAGAAGATTACCCTACCTAACTGGAAGCTACATTATTCCTGAGTTTCATAGACTAATTTAAACAAAAAAACACGCGGACGAAGTCGCATGCAGAAGCTAGTAATCTATCTATATAAATAAAAATCATATGTATTAGGTATATCTGTTCGTTGGTAAGTGCATCACTTGAGAGCGCTGGACCGATTTGATTTATTTATGTTCCCTAGAGTGACATAGTGAGTAGTGACCGTATTAATGATGTTCTTCAGAAAGGTCAGGTGCGCAGTAGCAACCTGCGTGCATGTATGACCAGATGTATGAACGTAAACGAGGCAAAAGGAGTAAAGGATCGTAGCAGGTGGGGTTCTGTAGTTTCTGCCTGCACCCATTGGAAAAGGTGAGAGATCATGTGCATATGTGCATAGGTCCCAAAGCTGTGCTGCACTTCCGCTGAGAGCCGTGGGAGTGCCAAGGACGACTATAATTTAAAACAGCTATCCAAGATCGATAATCACTCAGGATTTAATCACGGGAGCCTACGTTTTCATATGAAAACATAATAATATGCATAAAATGTTTCTACTGCTGGGACACAGGTCTTCTCTCTTCGAGAGGGAGTGGGCTGTAATCTACCACGCGGGCCCAGTGCGGGTTCATCCAAATTAAATCACTTTTGTATGCTCTAAGGACGTAATAACATCGCCAAAAGTAGGAGAAAATATCCTTTTTTTATAAATGGCATCTCACAGTTGCCTATGAGGTTGTCGTCTGATTAACCGGCTTGCCTGTGGATGCCTCAATAAATTAAGATCTCCAGTCAGGGCTTAAAAAACTTAAAAACTAAGCGCCTACACGCTAATCGCACCCCCTTAATTTTGGAATTTATGATATTTAAATTTAAAAGGAACAGTACCGGGTTTATCTCCAACTCCCCACGACAATAGTTTTTTCAACTGAACTTTTAGCTGGCTGGCAATATTGTAATATAACTTTAATCACCCACCTAATTTATAATTTAAAATACTACTTAAGGTTCCATTTGGACCACATGTTCTTGCGGTAGACCCCTATTGTCTATCGGGTATGTTTTTACTGAGTAAATTTAACCCCCTGTGGGATACGGACCTCGGCTTAGGGCGTCGCTGGGAGAGGGCAGCAAGGTACAGGCTGGATTGGAACTATTTAGGGACGAATTTAAAACTACAGGCTCAGCGGCGCGGGCTGGCTCGAGCAAGGGTCGCTCGGGGTGGACATGGATGGGGCGTCGCGACGGGCCTCGACGGCGAGGATGGAACAACGGCTGTCGGGACTTGTACTTTCTGAGAGTACTGGTGGCCTTAATAATCTCCTGTAGGAGGGTCGTGGCGTCGTCGGGGATGGTGAGAGTATGCCTCGATCGGCGAATCCTACTTATACGGCAGGGAGTGTATCGGGAGGCCGCCGCAATCAGGGGACTGGGGTGCTTTATAGCAGTATCAAAGAAACGCTTGGAAAGGCGTTTCATGAACTGCTGGACGGTGGGCATTCTGAGATATACTTAAGTGTTAACTCTCATTGCGGACATAGAAGAGGGCTCCCGTGACCTTTCTGAGGAAACGGTTCTGAACGGTCTGCATTCTATGCAGATGGTGAGGCTTAGCGTGTGCGAAGACGACGCAAGCATAGCTCATGAAGGGACGGATGACCGCGGTGTAGAGGCGCAATTTGCACTAGAGTGACAATTTGCTGCGGGCGGTCAGTATCAAGTGGAGCCTACTGTGAAAGTAAGATGATGGTCTAGGATAACACCTAAGTATTTAGCTTGCTTCCCCCAAGGGATCGGCTTGCCATACATAGCGATAGGACTGGGAGAAAATATCCTTCTTGAATATTACATATTTTATAAGATAACCTGTGAAGATATCTGGCGTCGCATGCACCGCTACACAAGCGACACATAATGTCCACAATATTCTCGACATTTTCCTCAAGACACTGAGACTACACTGAGACGAAGATAGTACAACTGACTTATTTATTGACTGGCTATGTGGGTGTAGGTGGCCAGGTCAGTGGTATTCTGCAAGTTTTGTAAATAATATAATTGTTAGATTGGTATTCTAATAGCTAAAGACTGAGGTAAAGAAAAAAACCTTTTTATTCTTTCTTTCTTCTTTTTATTATTCCTTTCTTTCTATTCTGTGATACTAGTATTGTATAATCATAAAACAAAGGATGTTTAAGTTAAACTATTTCAATTATAAGGAAAAGAAAAGATAAATACTGCTCAGTGGGAAAACCTAGTATTATATTGGTCACCATTTTTGTACCACAATAACTGCTGTAAGGAGTCACAGTCTTGTAACGTCTTGGTAGGTTTCCATCAATCAGTCAGATGGAAAAAACATCTAGGTATACTTATTAGCTGTACATTATGTGTACATCGTGGCCCAAAATAATTGACGACACGAACGTTGACAAAATTAAAAAGTTAAAATTTCATTAATGGCATATTTTACGTTTTCTTTTGATATTAATGTATACTCACTCTTCGGCGTCATTTTTAACATTGTTTGTTTGATAAAAAGTGTTCAAATATTTTATTTCGCTATGTCAGTGCAACATGGAGCCATAATTCCATTGCATAAGTGTAAACAAGGGCAGTGTGAGATAGTAAACATTCTTGGTGTTAGTCTTCAGTTAGTTTCTTCAGCAAACGATATAACGAGCTCGGCAACATCGGAGACCGTCCTGGAAGAGGACACAAGAGGACTGTTAGCACTTCTAGGAACCGATACATTATCAAACAAAGATTAGTCCGTAATCCCTGATCAATGCGAGGAAAATGTCGAGACTTGGGGATTAGTTGCTCCTCCATACAGCGTTTCGTAAAACATATAATCTACAATTGGTAGGTACCATATAAACTCAGAAAGGCGCAATTGCTAACGGACAAAAAAGTTCGGCTTGAGAGATGTCGTTTGTCTCCGCAGTGTCAAATTGGGAAAATATCTTACTTCGTCGAAAAATTATTTTCGATAGAACAAGTAGCCCATAATCACCAAAATAACAGGATCTGGTCTTCCACTCGTCCTGGAGCTGCTGCATTTGTTCCACATCGCTAAAACAGTTTTAACCGTTATGGTTTGGGATGCGATTTGCGCCACTGGCAAAACTCCCCTAGTTTTTCTAGAAAAGGGTATCTAAATCAACCAAGAAAACTACCGGTGTTCAACAGTGGTGCAAAGACAATTTTCCTGGTTTCATCAGCTCCAAAGAATGGCTAGCCTATTCGTCTGATCTGAATCCGATGGATTAAAACTGTTTGTATAAACCTACTTACAGAAATAAACGACATAATTTATCATTTTGGAATTCATTAGGGCTACAGTTTTATGCAAACGAATTCACGTCAGCACCATCTTTCACCCCAATTTATTTTTGGTCGGCCCAGTAGGTACCGGGTTTTTCTTCATCATTAGCATCATTATCTCAGTGTCGCTTAATTGATGCGACGTCACGTCAGATATATCTACTTTTATTTTATTCTGTGGTGTACAATGTACATGCAATGCGAGTTTCTAAATATCTTGCTTGAAGACAGCAACGACCTTGTTTAGACAAATTGCCTTTTCTTCTAGCCATGTCAGGATTCGAAGTTAGGTAAAAAAATAGACGCAATAAATTATTCAAACAAATAATTCATAATTTATTTGCATTAAAACTTATCCACTAAACATATACTCAAATAAATAAGTCGTAATGTAATGCTTTTCAATGATATCAATCATCCACGTGTCCGCAGTTTCATCAGTACTGTATCGGGTACAGCTCGTCCCACACCTTGAACCGGTCTTCGAACATGTTCTGTCGTATGCTCAGCTGGTCTCCTCGGTGGAGGTAGCTTCTCTTGTCTGGCTTCATGGCTGGCCAGGTCAAGTTGCCTAGCTCCGGCGTGTCGCCACGGGGATTCGGGTCTCTGGGGGATGAAACATGACTTATTGATGACATTAAGAACATTTCGAGAAGAGTTTTTATTGTTATGGGGACATAAACGTATACTGCTGCACGTAGACCAATGCTTCGACACAGTATATGTAGTCTTGGGAAAGGATGTTGAGCAGTTGAGCAAGTGAGCATACTTATCTGGGGCTATTCTATGGTACCTGCCTGGTATGTTGGACAAGGAAGTGACTCACCCGTATCGTGCAAAGTTGTACCAGATGGCGGTCATCTCGTCGACGACGTGTGCGTGCTGACTGCTCAGAGGTATGGTGGGGTAGCGGTAGCTTAGCGTGAACATGTACAGAAGGTCGTCGTGATGGGCAGCACCTGTGGACAATTACGCTGTTTAAGAAGATATCGTACCTGACATGTAATGGAAATGGAAGACGATCATATCTTTTTGTCTGGAGTTCTGTGAGATTAGTGTATGAATTTGGTCTAATTTTCTTGGCTGAACTATTATTATTGGCGGATAGCCGTTTTACGTAAGAGTAAAACAAATAAATAAATTGTCAACGTCTGTTGTCCACTGCTGGGCATAGGCCTCACCAATCGCATGTCATTGACCTCAGTGGTCGGCCTAAAGATCTCATATAGAAGAACACAGAAAAGAAGAAGTAAGAACATCGTAAAATGGTAAGAGGTGAGATGATTAATTTAATTTTGAAGATATTGTATTCAAATTTAATGAATTCAAATGAACTTACACGCCATAATCAAAGGACGAAATAGGTAAAGATGAGTTACCTTGTGGTTTTCCATTGGGATCTTCATAGTGCGAGTTGTTTCCAATGTACGCAAATTCGTAGTACCACACCGGGTGCTTTGAGTGACGACACATCAGGTTCGCCATCCTAGTGAGAGCAGGCAATTATGACAATTAGAACTAACAGTATTTATTGCTAATTTCTACTACTACACACACATTGGTGTTTCGTCTGATCCGCCTCTTCAAACCTTTTGAGGAAATAAAAAAATTAACTAGAGTAATGACTTCTGCAACGAACCATCAAAACATGAAACTTGGCAGACAGATTATTGAACGCAATATGTTGTTATTAGCAGAGAGGAAGTCGCTACTGCCAGTGCCTTTGATGACCCCTATGAAAGACATGCATACAGAACCACAGAGGATCCTCAAAACATTCTTACCTGTGCACTCCAAACCCAATAATAGAGTCTCCATACAGCCTCCCGAGTGACTTCTCACTCTCCTTATCATTGAGCAGCTTCTTCCCCTTGAGGTAGACTTCCTTCAGCTTGTTCACCGCCACGGCGCGGTTCTCCTTGGGCAGCATGAAGGAGATCGGGGCGATCCTCTCCCATTCCTCGTTCATTGTCTTTAGGAGGGTCTCGTTTTGGAGGACCGCTAGAAGACAATAATTGATTAATGTTTCGATTGGTAATTGTTTTCTTACTACGGTAGTTATTGATATCGCTATAAGTCACATCCATATGGATCTAGTTTGTTCGTGGATTCGGTTAAGTTTTATAAGAAAGCATCTTTTCGTAAATAATCAAGGATGAGGATGAGGCGCTCAGGCTTCTGAGAAAACCGATTAGGTAATCGCTGATTAAATGTGTACCTAGCTAAAATTCTATTCAGTAAAAATCTGCCAAGAAAAAATTGTAATTTCTACTCACGGAAAGCCTTCCAGAAGAACTCATCAGTAGTCTGGCTGACGATGAAGGGCACGGTGTGCAGCTTGCCTTCCTTGATGGCGTCCAACGGGTTGATTGTGAGGTACCGCTCCTGCCCGAAGTCTGGCTCCAGCACTGGGCCCCACAGACCCACTGGGTCACCTGGACCGAACTCCTGAAAATTCCATGAGCAAAACTCAAGTGACAGTAAAACAAGCTAGAACAGCAGAAGCTGAAGAGTTCTGCAGCGGCAACCGCGTTCCGAAAGGCGAAGCGTAGATAACTCCCCTACAAGGTGGTGGACCTGCGACGGTTGATTCGTTGAATGCGGGAGGCACAGTACCGGTCCTTATGGCGATGTTTGGGGGACGCTTATGTCCAACTGTGAACTTCTTTTCTATACAAATATGAATTTTCATCTCTTTCTCTTGTAAATTTTTCTTTTGTAAATCGTACCCAGAACTTAGTGAGTGAGTCTCCGAGCTCCCTCCAGGGCTTGGTCATGAGGCAGGCGAGGATGATGGAAGAATTGTCGCTGGGACAGTTGAGGATCTCTGCCTGGCGCACGGCGAGGTGGCGCTGGTGCGTCAGGGTCGCCAAATCCTTGCTCACGGGTGACGCGCTCATTGCAATGCCGCGGTGGAAGAGTTCTGCAAGAGATACGTGGATGAAAGGTGGTCTGGCGAGATGCTTAGGAAAAGCTTACTGTAAATGAACACCAAATCACTTCTAACTATGCTAAATGAAAGAGATAGAAAATCTGATCTTTGTGAAATGGACAGTTCTGGATTTGAGGTTTTAGAATATCTTAAATCATCCCAATATGTAAAATGACACCTCCCAACCAAATAAGTACACAGCACACAGTTTTAAGAGGCTTTTAAAAACCCAAGTGAATAGTAATATTTCTATTTTCACCTTTAGTCATAGGTGAGATCATGTGCAGCATGACGCTGCTAGACCCCGCACTGCAGCCGGTAATGGTCACCAGGTTGGGGTCTCCTCCGAACGCTGCGATATTCCTCTGAACCCACTTGAGGGCTGCCACCTGGTCCTTCATGCCGTTGTTACCGGGTGCGAATGCGTCGCCTGTGCTCATGAATCCTGGAAGAATTGCGGTCGTCAGTAAACGAAATATAGGAAGATACAAGGAATTCTTCAAGTTGTTGGAGAAAGATAAATGAGAAGGTCCTAGAGATAGTAAAATAGAAGTATAAAAATTAGCGAATTATTGTGAAACAGAGATTAGAGGTGGCAGACCAAACCAGATGGCCTAGACAAAAGGCAATCGTTCCGTCATGATTGACACAATTAAGCTTTTCGGTAGCTTATATCAGTCCCATATATTTTTGATCATCATTATCGCTGTTAGAATGGCACTTTGCCCTCAGGGTTTCATTCTACGGATCAAGCCGAAAGTTAAGATCACTTAGTATAGTATAGGGAGGACAAAGATTGATAAGTTAAGATCACTTAGTATAGTATAGGGAGGACAAAGATTGATAAGTTAAGATCACTTAGTATAGTATAGGGAGGACAAAGATTGATAAGTTAAGATCACTTAGTATAGTATAGGGAGGACAAAGATTGATAAGTTAAGATCACTTAGTATAGTATAGGGAGGACAAAGATTGATAAGTTAAGATCACTTAGTATAGTATAGGGAGGACAAAGATTGATAAGTTAAGATCACTTAGTATAGTATAGGGAGGACAAAGATTGATAAGTTAAGATCACTTAGTATAGTATAGGGAGGACAAAGATTGATAAGTTAAGATCACTTAGTATAGTATAGGGAGGACAAAGATTGATAAGTTAAGATCACTTAGTATAGTATAGGGAGGACAAAGATTGATAAGTTAAGATCACTTAGTATAGTATAGGGAGGACAAAGATTGATAAGTTAAGATCACTTAGTATAGTATAGGGAGGACAAAGATTGATAAGTTAAGATCACTTAGTATAGTATAGGGAGGACAAAGATTGATAAGCTATTGAGAGAAATATGAATTTTAACTAAAGCATGACTTACTACATTTCACTGTCTTACCTAAGGATCCAATCCTATAGTTGATGGTGACGAGGACCACATCTCTGTCGAGGAGGTATTGTGGACCCGCCAAGTCACTGCGGCCTGTCATCGAGTAGAACCCCCCCGCATGGATGAAGAAGATCACTGGTAGGGGGCCCGTGCTGAAACACAAATAATTTAGTTAGGAATGATTGGATGCTTTTACAGTCGTTTTCTTTCGACAATATTACAGCAGGATTGATCCAGTCACCAGAATACCAGAGTAATGTTGTGACTCTTGCCAGTGCTCTTTTTTATGTCTGGTGTAGTTAGACCAGTCTGCTTAACCATTTTTCAGGTGATTCATTCATGTCGTCAACAGGTAAGTCACCAGGTTACCTACGGCAAATCAGACCATGTAGAATGTAGATCATACTTTATAGTGTAGGAACGTTTTGGCAACCGCTCGATCTGGCGTGATGGGGACAACGGGAATGGACGGGATTTTCTAAAGAATTCTGTCGAATGTGTGTGAATACTTTGATATAATCAAAGTGTGAATAGTGGACTTTTGCCGGCTTATTTGCACAAATACATACTAAGTTGTAGCCTGAGGTGATAAAGAGTTCATTGCAATAGGTCAATCAGTTCTACCCACGCGTTATGTATCGGCGTGTACACGTTGACAGTTAGACAGTCCTCGTCTACGTAGTAGGTGGGCGGCACGGGCTGGGGACACGCGGGGCCCTCCTCGCTCGCGTCCACCTCGCCTTCGTACTCCAGCTTCAGTTTCGGCGGCTGGGAAGAGACGAGCAGGTTAGGTTAATGTTATAGAGGTAATAAAAATAGAGATAGTTTTAATAATGTTCAGGTATGCTGATCAGTGCTCTGAGTGGAATACCTATATATATTATGTAGAAAGTCTTTCGGATCCATACTCCATTTTTTTTTCGTTTTTAGGGTTCCGTACCCAAAGGGTAAAAACGGGACCCTATTACTAAGACTTCGCTGTCTGTCCGTCCGTCTGTCTGTCACCAGGCTGTATCTCAAGAACCGCGATAGCTAGACAGTTGAAATTTTCACAAATGATGTATTTCTGTTGCCGCTATAACAACAAATACTAAAAACAGAATAAAATAAATATTTAAGGGGGGCTCCCATGCAACAAACGTGATTTTTTTCCGTTATTTGCTTGATATTAATAACGGCAACAGGTAGACGCTTGAAATATTTACAGGATAGGTACTTAGTTGTATATTCACTTTAAAAATAAATAATTAAATAAAATAAAATAAATTAAGGGGGGCTCTCATACAACAAATGTGATTTTTTTTAATAAAGTTAAATATTGTACGGTGGTACGGAACCCTTCTTGTGCGAGTCCGACTCACACTTGGCCGGTTTTTTATTAATTGTTTTAAATATTGATGAGTTTTGTGTCAATAAAGATGCTCTTTCCTTCATTATTATAATATTCTTTATTTAAAACTACAAATACAAGTACCTACACATAACCCATATATTTAGTATAGCGTGTAATGTTTTGAATCATACCTTCAAGGTCAAGTTCGCGCAAGATTTTCCTGTTCCTCTGATAAACAGGTTGTGGGTGCGTGGGTTTCGAAGATGTAAGTACGATGCACCTGTTTATCGCTGCAATTAAATTAATGTGTTCTAACTAGTAGATTAAATCTCCTTGACATACTTACCTACTACTTATGTAGTTGGATATACTAATGAGAGTCAAGTGTGCTACTGATAGAGCGCGAAATTTTAATGGAGAAATGAATGTAAAGAAATACATTTTAAAACTATCAGACACACACCCGAACACACCTTCACACACACATACACTCTCAGATGGTTTGACACTAAATAATCGAATTCATTCGGTGTCCGTAAAGTTTCAAGTACCTATAAGTATACCGGCCTTCCTCTCCTCGGACCACACTACTTCCTCTCCTCGGACCACAGTACTTCCTCTCCTCGGACCACACTACTTCCTCTCCTCGGACCACAGTACTTCCTCTCCTCGGACCACAGTACTTCCTCTCCTCGGACCACACTACTTCCTCTCCTCGGACCACAGTACTTCCTCTCCTCGGACCACAGTACTTCCTCTCCTCGGACCACAGTACTTCCTCTCCTCGGACCACACTACTTCCTCTCCTCGGACCACAGTACTTCCTCTCCTCGGACCACAGTACTTCCTCTCCTCGGACCACAGTACTTCCTCTCCTCGGACCACACTACTTCCTCTCCTCGGACCACAGTACTTCCTCTCCTCGGACCACACTACTTCCTCTCCTCGGACCACAGTACTTCCTCTCCTCGGACCACAGTACTTCCTCTCCTCGGACCACAGTACTTCCTCTCCTCGGACCACACTACTTCCTCTCCTCGGACCACAGTACTTCCTCTCCTCGGACCACAGTACTTCCTCTCCTCGGACCACACTACTTCCTCTCCTCGGACCACAGTACTTCCTCTCCTCGGACCACACTACTTCCTCTCCTCGGACCACAGTACTTCCTCTCCTCGGACCACAGTACTTCCTCTCCTCGGACCACACTACTTCCTCTCCTCGGACCACAGTACTTCCTCTCCTCGGACCACACTACTTCCTCTCCTCGGACCACACTACTTCCTCTCCTCGGACCACAGTACTTCCTCTCCTCGGACCACACTACTTCCTCTCCTCGGACCACAGTACTTCCTCTCCTCGGACCACACTACTTCCTCTCCTCGGACCACACTACTTCCTCTCCTCGGACCACAGTACTTCCTCTCCTCGGACCACACTACTTCCTCTCCTCGGACCACACTACTTCCTCTCCTCGGACCACAGTACTTCCTCTCCTCGGACCACAGTACTTCCTCTCCTCGGACCACACTACTTCCTCTCCTCGGACCACAGTACTTCCTCTCCTCGGACCACAGTACTTCCTCTCCTCGGACCACACTACTTCCTCTCCTCGGACCACACTACTTCCTCTCCTCGGACCACAGTACTTCCTCTCCTCGGACCACAGTACTTCCTCTCCTCGGACCACACTACTTCCTCTCCTCGGACCACAGTACTTCCTCTCCTCGGACCACACTACTTCCTCTCCTCGGACCACAGTACTTCCTCTCCTCGGACCACACTACTTCCTCTCCTCGGACCACAGTACTTCCTCTCCTCGGACCACAGTACTTCCTCTCCTCGGACCACAGTACTTCCTCTCCTCGGACCACACTACTTCCTCTCCTCGGACCACAGTACTTCCTCTCCTCGGACCACAGTACTTCCTCTCCTCGGACCACACTACTTCCTCTCCTCGGACCACAGTACTTCCTCTCCTCGGACCACACTACTTCCTCTCCTCGGACCACAGTACTTCCTCTCCTCGGACCACAGTACTTCCTCTCCTCGGACCACACTACTTCCTCTCCTCGGACCACAGTACTGATAAAATAACCAGGAACATTTATCTTACTCGCTGGTCGATTTTGTAGTACTGTTTCTGACCGATGCGAAAAATGGCTTGTGCGGATACGGGTTTGCCCAACAACCCGTCCTCCCAGAGAAGGTGCGACGTGCCGCTCTGCAGTATTATATGGAATACCCTGGCGTGGTAATCATGTCACGTAATACTGGAAGAATGGGAGTCAGGCTTGTGACTTCAGGCGCTCCTGTCATCTACCATAGGCACTAATGATAGATGACTTATCGTGTCGGCTCGCTTCGGGTCTCCCCTTGAGCGCACCTTGAAATGCTCCGCGTCGATGGCACTGCAGTGAAGCTGTAGACAGCCTCGGGTACCATGGCCTGTCCTGCTGCAGGAGCGCAGGTCGCATAGCACGGCACGCCGTTATCAAGGATATTATTCATCGAGCCATTGTCACCGCCGGCGTACCAGTAGTGTGAGAACCAAACGGCTTCATACGTGATGATGGGAATAAACCAGACGGCGACGGTGTTGTCTTGGAAGGTGGATAAGCCTCATGTGTCGACAGCCTTGCACTTGGATAGTGAGTTCATGATCCAAGCATGGTTCACGGTAGGCTGCGCTGGCGTCGCGGCTGCGGCTGCTGAGACCCTCAAGCGGCACAAATACTGTAACCTTATGGGTAACTACAGATTTGACCCGTTTGGGGCCGAAACGCTCGGGTCATGGGGCCTGAGTGCGCTTCTCCGTTATAAATAAATTTCTGGCCGACTGGCGGTCGGCACTTCATGTGACCAGAGGCTGGCTCGTTTTTTCGTCAATGGATTAGCGTTGCCATTCAACGTGGCAATGCTGCCAGTCTTCTGGGCACGTTCCCGGATGATAGCGATCCAGACGAGTGTTTCGACGACTACTATTTAGATAGTAAGTTACTTAGTCTTTTGACTTTAATGATAATTTAAATTCAACCTTCAAGGAACATTCCTTACCTGAAACCTCAGCGCGCCAATAGGCGGCTCAGCGTACCGTATCCCGCGGTACGCCTGGAAGCGCCTCCCGCGCCTCGTCTCCATCCACGAGCCTCGGAACTGCCCCGACACGCTGCGTGTCAGCGGCCCATCCGGATTGGTGATGAATGTAGGTACGTCTGCTACTACTGGAACTGGAACGAAGGGAAAGGAAGAAATTATTGGTTTGTGTGAAAGATGATTTGGCTAGGAGGTGACTACCCACTGAGCTGATGATAGAGAAATAGAAGACAATGTTGCAGCGACCAATTGAGTTTGAGGTGCGACGACTCAATGAATGAATGATGAATGTCGCAGGAAAATCTATTAAAATTAAGACACTAATTGTAATTAGTCTCATTTACGAAGCGGGCTAGGGAGATAGAATATGCTTTATTGTACACCAAAATTAAACAAAGCTCAATAACATATAACTATTAAGTTATATTCAGGGTACAAGGGCGGTCTTATCGCTAATCGCCACCATGCACCAACAACTAGAGGTACCATGCACTCTTATAGCAAGATCTATATTAGACAAAAGTGAAGCGCTATGTGTCATGCGATTTTGTAATTCGTACCATGTGTACTTCAACTATTAACTAGCGCCTTGACCTGACCTGCTGATAATTATAGTAGCCCCTGAAGGATGCTGCACTGACAAGAGTAACACGGCAGGAGTTAAGGTGGTCCTTTCATCCTCTGCCATCTTTACTTGCACTTCTTAAAGCAATAAAACCCACTAAACAATCACTTGTTTACAAACAAACTAACCTGATTCATGTGTATCTCGTTGTGCATGATGATGCGAGTGCTTGTGTTCGTGTGCGTGCGCGCACACACACAGTACACACAGCAGCGCCAGTAACATGATGTGTGCGACCGGCTAAGAAAACGCGACTGATGCGAAACAGGAAAACTGGAGCTTTTATAGCGAGTGTGAGTTTGTGAACACTTGTGGTCTATTCTACAAGCTTTTGAGTAAATAGACAAAGAAATGAAATTATCAAAGAATTTAGGTATTTTAACAGCCTCGTTGAGGTCTCGCGCTTGCTTCTAGCAATTGCTGAGCGTGGGGTCCTGTCCTGTCTGGATCTGACTTCCATGTCAGCCAAGTGTTATTTATTGGTTGTTTCCATTCTCAGAAGCAGCCAGTATGGACTAGTACCCTGACAATAGGTTGGTTACAGGGCATTATGGATACCTGGCGAAAAATGTGGGAATGCTATACATTTCTATCCACCCCTTCTAAGAATGCAGGTGTGATAATATGTTTTATTAATTTTTAATCGGCTCCAGTTATCAGGTAAACAAAGTCTTATCAGGTAAACAAAGTCTTATCAGTGCAGAACCTTGAACTTTCGATCATTTATCACCTCTCGATTCGCAATAGAGAGGCACTTAATTGATTACTAAAGAAAACAAATTGACAATCTGTGATTCTATTAAACTCATTTGTAGTAGTTCCCCTGTGGATTGCGGGTATTCTATCAGGCCATTATGAGATTTTGCAGAAAATATAACCTGGGCTGCCTCTCACAGAGAGGAGGCCTGTGTCCCAGCAGTGGGAACATTATAAGCTAATTATGTATAGCTGGGCTCCTTTGTAGGCTAACTTCCTTCCTATACCTTTTGCATTTTTATAGGTCTTTTCTGATCACTAAGTATTTTTACCGCTACCGCCTACCCAAGACTGATGATGTTTCAGCTCGAAGATTTTAGCAAAATAATGCGTGTTTTTACCGCACCTCCTCTGCAAATTCATGTACAAATTCGAAGATTTTTTCATCGAAAAAAATATGCCATTGCTGCAAATCTTTTAGGTCATAAAAAGTAGGTATGTAAACTAAACTCCAGAATAATATGGTACAAAAATAGGAATCTTGAGACAAGGAACATATCAATTGTCGTACTACTCATGCTAGTCATTCGGGAAACCCGTTTCTACGTCTATTCGAGTAGCGTAGGTGGAGAACTGTAGGTGACTATAGTGAGTCGTGCGCTGAAGTAAATAGGGATGTAACTCGTGGGATAACCCCTTTGTTCTCAGTAAGGTTACAAGTAATATAACTAGGCACAGGAGCTTAGACCCAATGACTAATAAAACTTACTCCCAACTCAGTGCTTAGACCAAGCACGAGTAGGTATGTAAAAAACCAACTGTTCGCGAGTTTCGAACTGTTTTGATGAAGCTGGTTTCTTTTCATTTATGTTTTTATCCTTGTGGGTGTTATATTTTCATCATGGTCATGGTACTAAACATTCGTTTTCAAGACCTTTCTTATTGAAGTCTAAAATCCGCCAATTCCGCTGGCTTTCGTCAACATATTCCCATTTTTCAACGACTTTATGTGATGCGCCCCGCGGTTTCACCCGCGTGAAACCGCGAAATTCACAATTATCTTGTGGGAATATCGGGATAAAAAGTAGCCTATATGTTAATCCAGGGTGTCAGCTACCTCCATACAAAAATTTATCAAAATTGGTCCAGCCGTTTGAGCGTGAAGAAGTAACAAACATATAAACACACACACAAACTTTCGCCTTTATAATATTAGTGATGTGATATACTTCGGCGGTTTTTCCATTCGATCTTGGTTTTGAATCGAGGGTCTCACGTTAGGCAGCAGCTCTACCGACCGCTAGAAGAATACCAAACACCGAGCACTCAAGTCGAGGTAGATAGGTATTAGGACCCTTATTAAACAATTAATTGTTTTTTTAATTATTCTATTCTTTTAATTACCTTATTGGAATGAACCATCTTACTCTCAATTAATCATACTCATTTACTCTTTAGGTTTTTTCTTTATAACGAGAATAATTATGTATGAGCATCAGTCTTTTGTCTAACACTAGGCATCTTATTTGTGCCTACACTTTACACTACAATTCAGGTGAATTGTAGTTTTTTGCTGAGTTGAGTCATACACATACTTACCTACTTTAGCTTTAAGTACGCAAATGATGACTAATCTTGTTATGATGCAGTCTGCCAGAACACAAGTTGATTACCCAAGGACATTTGAAGACTTCTTCTAAGCAACCGTCAAGGTCAAGGTCAATAAACATCACGCCTGTAAAGTGTATTCCCCGAATGGGAAAGCAGAGGTGCAACACACATTTTTCCAGTAATGTTATAAATCCCGTGTCTAACTTCTTCCCAAACAATATTTACCATCACAACGCTAAGATGAAGATATGGAGCTATCTTATTGTCATTGCCTAGCACCAGACAAAGACAGACTCTGTCACTCTGGTCAGGTACTAACAATTACCTATGTAAAGACCCTGGCGTCGGACCCAGGACCCTACACTCACGAGTTGTTCTTGAAACCACTAGATTGTTCAACTGATGGTGACTATACTGCTGAACGATGCTCGTGGTGGTCAAATGCTTTCCTTCTGTGTATGATGCTGAGGCCTTCGCCTTGGAGTGGGACGATTTGGCATACAATACCTTTCAGTAGTTTACTGTGGCATAAAGCCGCTGTTCCATAGCTGTCCATAGCTGTGCACGGTTACGCACGTGTTCTTAGCTTCGATTTGTATGGAAATGTTGGCGGGATCACCCGCGGCCCCCCAAAGCGTCGCATGTAGGGAGGTACGGAGGGGTAAATGAATAGGGGAACTGGGAAATAAGAGGTAAGGGAACAAATAGCCTTTATGCAGAAAGCACCTACTGAAGTAGGATAATTTACTTAAGTTTGATAATAAGGAAAACAATAAAAATCTTCATCACATAAGTATTGTGTATTTGTTTTATTTTAAATTAACATTTATACCTCATTCGTGAGGTGCTCTTATAAAGCAATTATTTCTTAAGGATACGATTACAGATCTTATGACACAATGAATATCAGGCTTAATATTTTTACCTATTTAATTTTATTATTTTGTACCTACTCTCAGATCATGTGATATCTATGTCCAGCACAGGACTACAAGAAAAACATGAATTACATCGTGATTTAGAAAGAGACGGTCACACAGCAGAAATGAGCTTCGAGTACCTACAGAGATGACGCTCTACATCTACAATGACGAACTTTCCGAAATGTTTGCAAAGAAAATAAATGATTTGGTTTTGATTTGAAATAACACGAAGTGCATATAATATATTGAATTGAATTGTAAATTCTCAAAAGAAATATAAATTTCTTATTTAAAATTTTTCTACGGCCGCTTACTGTAACTGTTTTCGATATTTATTTACACTTCTGATAATCAATCGGGAACAGCTCCTCCCACACTCGGAACCTATCTTCGAAGAGGTTCTGTTTCACAGAGAACGGACTGTCGATGCGGAGGTACTTCCTGTCGTCCGGTTTGTACTGCGGCCAGCTCAGGGTGGACAGCTCCGGAGTGTCGGGCTTGGGGTTCGGGTCACTGGGGGAGGAAGAGCAATTGGTTAGATAAAACATAACATCAGTAGTAGGTAGAAGTACACCCACGTGCGACCAACGCAGTAGAGAACGTTCTCTCCTCCGAGGGGCGAGTCTATTGCTATCAAGGGGCCAAGGGGCATCAGCATAAATATACATAATCAGCCTATAACGTTCCTACTGCTGGGACACAGGCCTCCTCTCTGTTTGTTTGTGGGAGTGGGCCGTAATCTACCACGCGGGCACAGAGCGGGTTGGTAGATGTCACATGTCATCAAATGTTTGACTCTAGGACATGCCGGTTTCCTCACGATATTTTCCAGCGAGAGTTTGAGAGCAGTGAGTGGTGATGAAAAAAAATACACAAAGTACAGCGCATCAAGAGGCACTTATCCAGATTCCGGGCTGATACTGGAAAATTCTTTATGGAAATAGCCTGTAACAGTTCGCCTGAGCTGGGGATCAAACCCATGATCTCCGGATCGTGGGGTCATGGCGCGCGGCCCCACGATTCGATCGAATAAGTAGCCAGATTAAAGCATAATTTAAATCATATTTGTGGCCGAGCACGGCAAAAAAATCCCGTAAAGTTCCCACAGTTTCTCTTACCCGTATCTCATGAAGTTGTAGAAGATGGCGGTCATCTTGTCGACCATCTGCGAGTCCTGACTGTCGGAGACGGGCACGGGCGGGAAGTTGTAGCTCACGTTGAACAGGTACAGCAGGTCGTCGTGGTGCGCCGCCGCTGTGGGGGAGATCATAAGGTTCAAAGAGGGTGGAAGAGTACCTAACATAGTAGCTGGATGTGGTTTTATGACCGGCTATATCATAGATATAAGGACTATATGCTAGCGGTTGGTTGAGTGGTTGGCAGCCTCGTGGACGAAGTGATTGAACTACATGCTAGCCTGCTATGCCTGTTTGTCATCAATCGAGACAAATGGTATATGATACAAGAGCCGAACCAATTCAACATCGATTCAGAATAAGTCACACATGCAATTACACGATGAAGTTTATTGCCATTGACCTCTGAGGCTTTAGTTTTAAGTCACAAGTTACGAAAACCGCAGTTAAGTACCTCTTGAACGTTATCTCAGACTTATTTTGGCATCCCCAAAAATGTAAAAAGTTCACATTTCTTGTAGTTCTATAAATCTAAAATATAAATAGTAACGGTAATGTTCTCACCGATCGGTTTCTTGGTGTCGGGGTCGACGTAGTGGCTGCTGTTGCCGATGTAGCCGAACTCGTAGTAGTACACCGGCTTGTGCAAGTGACGAGCCATTAGGTTCACCAGTCTATGGATACATGGGTTAGAGTCAGATCTAACTGATTTAATAATTATGCAAGCTATAGTCGTAAGAAGGCTGCTAGACTGTGGTAAGGGTGATTAAGTTCTCGAAACAAAGATGGACATGCTTATCGTTATCTCAATTTGTTTATGCTGCTAAAGTCGCGAATGGAGGCGTGAAAAACTTTTGGTGATTACTTGTTTTACTCAGATTTTTTGTAGTTTCTGGAACGTTTAACCACAAACGACCATCAGAGATCTGTTTCCTAAGAATCAGTTCAATTCAAGCATAATTTGTTCAAAATAAATTCAAATATAACTCCAATAGTAGATAACTTTATCAAAAACAACATTCTTACACACACCAATCAGATTCCCTTACCTGTGCGCTCCAAACCCAATGATAGCATCAGAGTAAAGTTTCCCAAATCCTTCAGCAGTAGCGGTATCATTGGCTAACTCTTTGCCTCCGAGGTAGGCTTCCTTCAGTTTGTTGGCAGCTGTGATGACAGTGGTGTTGTCGCCAGACAGGTAGAGGGCGATGGCGGCCAGGCGCGGCCAGTCGCTGCGCCAGGACTCGAAGGCAGACGGGTTGCGGAGGACAACTGAAATGGACTGGTTGTTAGGAATTGAAGCGAATAAAGCTCATGGTTTAAGAGTTGCACGGTAGTTAGAGACATGGTCACATTTCGGTTGATTTTTTACCTTATTAGGAACCGGGAGTATAGTTTAAAATCTCGCAAGACTTATAAAATATATTGCGAATATATTAAAAAAAGCAGAATAATACTACGAGTTCAGTTAGTATTAGATATATTTATGTGTGTGCAGTCAAGAATACATCTTCATATGAACACAACTCCCTTGCTACAAGATTTATTATTAGGCCAGGGACGACAAAAAAGGACGAGCCAGGAGTCAACAGCGGGCGGAACAATTTAAAGCTGCTTATGATGATAATGACAAAAAAGTAAAGAACCCAATCCAAGAGCAGACGAGAGTTTGCACTTATTATTAGATTTAAAAACTCACCGAGAGCCTTCTTGAAGAACTCATCCTGTGTCTGGCTGATAATGTACGGCACGGGCTGCAGCTCTCCCGCACACAGCGCTTCAAGCGGCTGTCGCGGCAGAAACATCTCCTGGCCGAACTGCAGCTCCTGCACCGGCACCCACAGCAGGACGGGATCGTAGCCGAAGTCCTAAACAATAAGCTTTTTGTAAACATCTTTTTTACCTTGTGGAACGCAAAATAAATGAATATGAATATAAATATGAATATGGATAAAAAATCACCAAAAAAAACTATCGCACCAAATCAATTAAAGTTTTTTGGGCATCTTTAATCAATTAAATCTCTTGGTTGTCTTGTTCAAAATGCCGAATAAGGCATAAGTCCGCCTTTGTAAAGTTTATATTGCATAAACTTAGACTGAGCCTCTCCAATCACACGCCATTCAACTCTTCAAGATCATCGGCTACTCTCACCCTGCTGTTACTGCGAAGACGTCGCTCCACCTAGCCTGGCGGCGTCCTACCTTACGTTATTCGCGGTCTCCATTACCCTCCATTCATAGACACGTCTACCCCAACGGTCATCAGTCAGGTAATATTAGATTGGAAATAAAATGAACAACTACACTAGGTACCAATAGGAAAACTCCCGGTCAAGTGCGAGCCGGACTCGCGCACCGAGGGCTCCGTACAAATTTGTAGGTACCTAGGTATGTAAATAGTTTTAAAATTATTTTTTGTAATTTAACTAAACATTTACGGTTTTCGGATCTTTCCTTTACTTGTGCTACATGCATAGAAATGCTACATGACACTGCTTCTTGGCAAATTTCATGATTCTAGGTCAACGGGAAGTACCCTGTAGGTTTTGATTTCGGAACATAAACGCACGTCGGTCGTATCTTTTGATTGCGTCGACTTAGAGTTTGATTTTTTCACTACTTCAAGGGATTGCAGCCCTGAGTACCTATTTTATATTAATTTCAACTTGATAATTCCATGCGTTCCTGAGAAAAAGGGTCTTGACAGATGGACAGACAGACGGACAACGAAGTAATCTTAGAAGGGTTCCGTTTTTCCTTTTGAGGTACCTACGGAACCCTATAAAGAATCGTGTTAGTATTTTTGTGTAGAACAGCAGGCTTTTTATTGGTCCTTGCCCTCCTGGGCGCTTAAGTCTACCAGCCTCAAACATTGTCTCTCCACCTATCTTGAAGACGTCCTACCTTAATTGACGGTCTCCTTCAAGACCACTAGCCCAACGGTCATCGGTTCCTATAGAGGTAACTACTTACAAACATCTTATCCAGAGAGTCTCCCAACTGCTTAGAAGTCTTGGTCTTCAAACAATCGATGATAGCCTGCGAGGTGTTAGTGGGGCACTGCAGTAGTTCCGCTTGTCTGACCGCCAGGTGGCGCTGGTGGCGAGGGATCACGATTTGGGATACTGGGGAGCCGCTCATAGAGATCGCGCGGTGGAACAAGCCTGGTGCAGAAAAAGATAATAATATATTATCACGCTTCTATTTCTGGAAAGGGTAGGCAGAGGTGTATTAGATATGACTGTATTCCTAAAGAGGTAGGCCAGCTGTCATTAAATCCCTCATACTACAGGTTCATTTAACTTATTTTTAGCGTGTCGATGGTAATCTAAAATTCTAAATATAGTCAGCCCAGAATTTGGCTACGAGTTTGGCTTGTGTTAAATAGTCAAACTCGTATTTAAATTGATTGATTAATACAATTTAAATAAAACAGCTAAAAGTACTAAAAACGAAATACATAGGGAAAAAACATGCACTGGCCTTGAACCATAACTCAAGGTGAGCAATCTTTTGGCGATATTTCTAAATAACTACCGACAGGAAAAGTTTCACCATTACGTTTTGTATTTACTTATTAAATTACGAGTATTCTTCGTATCGCAGGAAATAAAATTGTGGGTGTGTACAAATTAACTATATAATAGTAGGTATACTAGTAATATACAAGTCAATGTAGGTATAACAATTGAAGGAAAGATAGCTCATTATCTGTTTTTTTTTGCGAACTTGTTTTTACCATTTATATTATCGGCTTATCTTGAAACCGCTGTTGTTATGTTTAGAATCTACATAAATAGTAGTAAGAAGATTCTATTGTTGTAATGTATTTAATAATTTCACCTACTACTAGCGAGTCTTCGGTAGTATAGTGGTAAGTATCCCCGCCTGTCACGCGGGAGACCGGGGTTCGATTCCCCGCCGGAGAGAATCTTTTTGCATTTTTTTTCATCCTTATCCGAAGAAATGTTTCATTTTTATATTAGTAACACTTTTTTTGTAACATATTTTTTTATAACGATGAACTAAACCTCGCCTCACAATTATTTGAATACCAAAAGATCAACCAAACTGACTGTGACACTTTACACCTAATTTATTGCAATCTATTTAGTTTAGAGTCGTATTCAAACTATTTTTTTATTAATTGTGTAGGTATAAGTTATTATCTTCGTATAATGTGTCTTAGTTTAAAATATAGAAATTGTTAAGTACGCATTGTTGAAGCGCCTAATAAAGAAAAAAAGAATTGCTAAAATTTCAATGTAGCCTTTTTAGACCCCTGCTCCTTTTACCCACCTTTCGACATCGGCGAGATCATGTGCAGCATGACGCTGAAGGAACCCGCACTGTACCCTGAGATTGTGACGAGGTTGGGGTCTCCTCCGAAGGCTGCGATGTTCCTCTGCACCCAGCGCAGAGCCATCACCTGGTCTTTGAAGCCGTTGTTACCGGGGGCGAACTTGTCGCCTGTGCTTAGAAAACCTGGTGGTGGAATGGTTAAAAATGAACTAACATGAGGCAGATGTAACTATTAAGGGCTTCCTCTGACGTGGAGTTGAATGGCTACCTCTTCAGTCCAGTGTCCTCATATCGTGCGATACTCGTACCATCTGCCTTTTCCAACTATTTTGGATTCGGCTTCTAGTCTAACCGGATGCAGCTGAATACCAAAATTTTACATGGGGGGGACTATCTGACGTCATAGATATCCTCATAGATATTTTGCGCGACTCATAATGCAAAGCATTAGAGAGTGCTCTACGATCGAAAAATTTTTTTGCCTCCTTTCTGCAACTGTTTTTATTGTTATACTCCTGCTAGTACACTGAACCTACTTAATTTATATACCATTGTATAGATAGTTTAATGGAGATTAATTCTGTATTTAAAAAATTGAGGAGGAACCCTATTGAAAGTGGCTTTTTGAAGTGAAACTTCTTTACGCACGCTTGACTTGCGGAGTAAGCTGGCAAACGTGTGACGTAAGCGTTACGAAAAGTGTGATCAGGCGAGGCGAACGGGAGTTGAGTGGGGGATATAAGCAAGAGAGCAGTGCGTGCGCACATTTTCTTGCTCTCTTCCTCTCATAGCCAAATACGTTCCGTATATCTAAGAAGAAGTTTCACTTCTGTCGTGTGGTCATAAGCACACTCGTTTTTTTATTCAAAGTAGTTTAACTATAATTAATAAAAATAAAAAACTTTTTTACAAAAAAATACAACCGACTTCCAAAAAAAACACTACAAAGTGAAAAATAACTTTAATTTCGGAAGTCGGTGTCAAAAAAACGAAAATGTGGAACCAACGACACCGACTTCCGAAATTAAAGTTATTTTTCACTTTGTAGTGTTTTTTTTGGAAGTCGGTTGTATTTTTTTGTAAAAAAGTTTTTATTTTTCGCTTTTTAGTTGTACCTATCCCATAATACAAATTCATATAACACTACTTGCTATGTGAATATTAGTGACAGGAAGATAAACATCATCAATATAAACTAAGTGGAAAACAAACGTATTGTTGAAGCTAATTCCAAAACTACCCAAGCAAAGTTCATAAAATTTATATGGGACCGCCTCTGAAGCATACCTTATTCATTAATTAGACTAGATGCTGATAATCCTGGCTGCAGCATCAGACCAAACTTATGTCAGCATTGAACTTAAAATTTAGTCCTGTTTAAAATGAGCCCAAACACGACTACGGTGCAGTAATTTCAAGGTTTGTACTTTTTCTGATGCTCCTGGCTCTTCAGCATCAGGTCTCTATGTACTTCGGTGTTCCTCATTAACAGTACCTACGTTTATCCACACATCGAGCCCTTTTCAATGAGCCTAAACGCGATAATATATCTGCTGTTAGTTGTCGAGGAGTTAGGTACTCTGCAGACTATCCTGACTGCAGCATCAGGTCATGACTTAATGATCATGAGACCAAATGTGGCAAATGCCCTATCAAACATCAAAACAATTTACTAAAACAGTCCTTGCCTGTTCGAGTAACTTCTTACTGTTAAGGAGTTGTACTTTCCATCATCAGCCCAGCTACCTGAGATGGTGACAACCATACGCAAATACACAAGATACTTCATAAAATATACGAAAAACAATAAGTGAGCCTATAAAATTTGAGGGTTGCCCTCGATTTCTCTAAGATCCCATCATCAGATCCTAACTTGGTGACAGTGGGACCACCTCAGAACTATCTACTTTCGAACAAAAAAAGAATTTTGAAAATCCGTCGACAATTGGCGGAGTATTCGATGAACAAACATACAAAAAAAAAACATACAAACAGCTGAACATAGTACCTCCTCCTTTTTGTGAAGTCGGTAAAAAGTAAGACGTAGAATGTATTATAAACTCTACTATTTGTTTATTATATTTTTTATACGATCAAATGAGTAATATGAGTCGTGCACTTTTGGATTTTCCAAATTTTGTACATTTCTATGGATATCCCAATAAGTATAGTATATAAAACGCAAGCCATGATGAAAAATTGCCAGTCAGCACGTTTGGTATACAAGAGCATGATATCTGTCTTACCTACTCTTCATATCTTACCTACTTACTCGTAACTACATAAAAGAAACTCACCAAGTGATCCAAGCCTGTAGTTGATGGTGACGAGCACGATGGCCCGGTCCATCAGATGGCTGGGCCCGGCGACGTCACTGCGGCCCGACACCGAGTAGAAACCTCCCGCGTGCATGAACACCAGAACCGGCAGCGGATTGTTACTACACAGAGGAATCACTGAGGATAGGCGACAAAGGACCAAGGTTGTAAAAGTGCTTATTTGTTAAAATACATGTTTCTTGAAATGGGTCATTACAAATATTAATAATGCAACATATTCTTGATAGCCAATAGTTGAAGTTTAAAAAAAACTTAGAATAAGACACACACAATTTATAATTTTGAACTAAAAATGTGTGTAAAAAGTAGATGATGTTTTTTTTACAACAGGCCAAAGGAACGATCACAATTTTATTTTTAAGAACCAAAGGTCCACCTTGAATTGATCTGATTACTGAAGCTTGTTGCCTAATAATACATAAACAATTTGTTCCATTAGAAGAATAAAGTTTCATCTGCAAAACATCAACTTTTCAGTGCAACAGAGTGAGAGAGAGTGAGCAGTTAAAATATTTTGCGCCGATGTTTCAGGTATGGCTATCAGTTTCAAGTTTTCACATAACTTATTATTACACATTACTTACGTCTTGCTACCAGGTGTGTACACGTTGAGTCGGAGACAGTCTTCGTCCACTGGATACTTCTTGTAGGCCGGTTGGGGACAAGCTGGTCCTTCCTTCGTGGCGTCCACCTCGGTGGTGTAGTTCATGATCAGTTGCGGTGGCTGTAAAAAAAGAATGACATTTTTTGTTAACATTAGCAGCTGCAGCGCCCCGCGGCTTCACCCGCACAAGTGTCGATCCCGTGGGAATATAGGGATAAAAAGTATCTTATGTGTTATTCTGATAGCTATACCTATTTACTGTAAAGTTTCATCAAAAATCCGTTCAGTAGTTTTTGCGTGAAAGAGTAACAAACATCCGTGCATCCATCCTCACAAACTTTCGCGTTTATAATATTAGTAGGATAGTATTAGGATTAGGATTCAAAATTCTTTATTTGTCAAAACAAGAGTATACATACAGAGCATGCAAGTTTTTGAGATAGATTATAATTTCGGACCAGTCATGTTTGGCCTTAGTGGCGTACAAATATTTAAATAGGATCATCGCAAAGAACTTGACATACTTAAATAATTAAAATCAAATCAGTTCTAAAGTCAAAATTGCTGCGCAGAATTAAGTTTGATCAAGCAAAGGAGTTGTTTGACTTGACGTTCAAAAGTGTTTTGATTATGAAGTCAAGCAATATCACTTGAACTTCAAGAAGAATGTGTTTTATTTTTATTGACATGTCCGTCCTCTTGCCAAAAACACAAAACGCTTTTGCAAATAAAAAAAGGACCAATGCAAAAATGAGAAAGGACCAATTTTTACACTCATATTTTGTAAAACCTTCCTTCTATCATTGTTCTCATTAACAAAATACCTATATTCAATTCAACTCCTATTTACCTGGAACCGCAGCTCCCCTACCGGCGGCTGCGCATATCGGATGCCCCTGAAGGACTGGAACTTCTTCCCGCGACGTGACAGCATCCAGGATCCTCGGAAATGACCAGATACACTGTGAGCCGTCGTCGGGTCGGTGGGTGACGGACTGCTGGGTGGTTCTGAACACAAACAAATTGTTTTAATAAATGACATTGTCTGCAAAACATTCAAACCATATAGGTAGTGTTGGTTCCTGAAAGTTTTTGTAACAGAACTTGTCGACTTCTACGTAACACTTTCTTTCAAATGGTATTTTTTTGAGCTTTGTAACTATAAAAACGCTTTTTTTATTTGGTAATATTTAATTTTCTTGTTTTTTTTTCTTTTGTTTTGAAAATATAACATGAATTTTCAGTAAAGTATATTTTAAAGTGAAGCTTTGAAATGTAATATTTTCTCAGTATATGAAATGCAGATAAATTTTCAACCTTTCAGGTAAATAGAACACATCCTCACCTATTCCATGGTGATGATGATGTGCGGCGCCTGCGCACGCCAGCACAGCACACAACAATACACACAACTTCATCCTAGCTCGGATGACGAGGCACTGAAGACGACGGACATTGAACGGGGCTTTTATCGAAGCTGTGGAAATGAGGGCAGGATTATTCTGCTGTAATTTTCATGATGTATTATAAACTTTTGCTGTTTTCCTTGTCTAGTGGCACGAGCTTGTTCCGTGGCCTACTTGAAAAACCTTAAACAGATTTCGTTCCCAGGTAGGCCGCACCAAGGACAATCTCCACAAGTGGGGGTTCATAGAACGCTCAGACCTCCGGTGTGTATGCGGTGTCTCTGCACAGACAATGGCTCACCTCTTATCTTTTTTTTTTTTTTTTTATTGTTTTGGCAGGAGTGGGAAATCCTCATGGACGCCCAGACTGTCTCACTGGTGAGGCAGTCTGGGCAGTGTCGGACTCTTACCGGCTAAAACCACACTCCTGCCTTTAGACACGGTTTTCTCCGATATTGCGGTCGGAGGCTTATTTCGTCTTGTTCCTAATGTAAAGCTTATTAATTTAGTAGTTTTTCTAGTTAGGTGGTGAAGTTACTCCTATTTTAGTAGTTTCGAGCAAATTGGTGTAGAGTGCTTTATGACAATATTCTTTCTTTCATCAATTTTATTTTGAATATACATTGCTATCTGCTTTGTTTTTTTTTTTTTTTCTTTCTTTCTTTTTTCTTGTTTTTTCATTTTTCTTAATTTCTCTTATACAAATTACTTTAACACTCAGTACAATATAGTATACTATATTTACCGTATTAAATTTCTTATTCTACGTTTTATTTCTATCTATTACTATTTTTACTATATTTAAACAAAAATTCAAGAATTGTCTATTAGTTTCTTCATTAATCATTATTTGGCTTATGTTTTTCTCGCATATTTTAATATCTATTTTATTTTCCATGTTAAATCTGGCTAGCGCAAACGCTGGACACTCAACTACCAAGTGCGAGATTGATTCTTCTGCGACTGGGTCGCAAATGCATGCAGGTGAGTCCTTTTTCTTGAATCGGTTTAGGTATTGGGAAAAGCCCCCGTGTCCTGTGAAGAGTTGTGTGTGCAGGTATGTGATGGGAATGTTTCTGGTTATTCTGTAGGCATGTGTGGCTGAAGGGAAAAATATTTTTGTGACGCTGGCTTTGGTCTCTTTTTGGTATCTATATTCCCATTTATCAATCGTATCACTTCTAATGGTTCGCTTGATAAATGAGATGGGACATTTGTCAAAGTCAGGTCTTCTTTTTATTTTTAGCGCCGCTGTTTTTGCCAGTTCATCTGCTCTTTCATTCCCTTGTATTCCAACGTGGGCTTTTACCCAATAAAGTTGAATGTTTTTGCCGGAGTCCTTTAATTGTTTGGCATTCTTCTTTATCTCTATAACGAGTGGGTTGTAGGTGTCGCCGTTCTTCAATAGCTCCAAAGTTGACCTTGAGTCGCTGAGAATGCTAAACTCTTCTTCCGGGCTATGCGCGATCATCTCCACTGCTTTGTATACGGCATACAGCTCCGCCTGAAAGACGGTACAGTACTCCTCGAGCTTGTATTTCTTGGTTTTTGTTTCGACTGTTCCCTTCCACCAGGATAGGGCAGCTCCAACTTTTCCCTCGATTTTGCTCCCGTCTGTAAAGATTTGTACTGCACCGTCCCTCACGCACCGCTGCACTTCCGCGTCGCTCTCCAAGCATTTGAAGCCGAGGTCTACTTCATTGGCTGGGTGGGGCCTCGCCAGGAAGCTCGCTTTTTCCTCAACAGATCGGTCCCCCAGAACTGGCTGAGGCTTCCCTCTCTTCGCCTCGTAAAGGGATGCTGCTTCCTTGACTCTCAGGTCAAGCGGCAGCAATCCTGTCAAGATTAGAGCCGAGTTCAGTGACACCGTCCTGTATGCCTTGCTGATCTTTTGGGCGAAGCCCCGCATAACGGAGTTGAGCTGGTTTTGGATATATATCTTATCCGCCGCACTAGCCCATACGCTAGCTGCGTATAGGATAACCGGCTCCACTACCGCAGTATATATAACCCTCACTACTTCTGGGTTTAACCCCCAGGTTACCCTTGCTGCGCCGGATAGCTGCCTAAAGATGTTAATGGCTTTTTTGCAGACGTATGTTACGTGGCTCCGGAAGGTCATCTTCCGGTCTATTATTATTCCTAGCAGCTTGATCTCCTCAACAAGCTCAATGTCAACCCCGCCCATGCGCAGCCGTGGTGTGTCGAATTTTAGCTTCTTAGTTAGCAGCATAGCATGAGTTTTATGTGGTGCAAACTTTAGTTTGTTTCGAACACCCCACCGCTGCACATGTGCCAGGCTGGCATTGGCCTCAGTCTCCAGGTTCAAAGCCGTTTTGCCAGAAAATATAAGGACCACGTCGTCTGCAAATGCCTTGCAGTATGTGTCACCTCTTATCTTGCACCGCATGGCCTGTCACCTTCACACGTGAGGACCTAATGGCTGCGTCAGCGAATGCTATCCATGTTGCTGAATTTCGGGCCAAACAAATTTAAGAATAAAAACTTTATTTTTGCCGTCGACACGCTAGGAAGAAGACGAGCTTGTCAGTAACAGTACCTTTATTTGATCGCCAGCAGCAAGGCGGTAGGTATTCTGGTTTATAAAAGAATACAAAAGCTAGTTACTTTTCTACTGGGTGCTGGATGCTACTATTGGTAGGTTAGAGACCTGCAGTTAATTTTGATTTACTGAATTTTTTTAAACCCCCTGCATCTGTAGAATTATCTTTCACTTTCTCTACACCTACTAGACATGGGTACCAGACTTGGGTATAGGGGAATACCTATGATTATTTAAATGTAGAAAATTTCTACATTTAGGCACACTTAGTACCAAAGTAAGGGAACCTGTGTGACGTGTGTCCTCACTGCAGTAAGTACCTACTGAGCTAATGACCGGTGTGACGTGTGTCCTCACTGCAGTAAGTACCTACTGAGCTAATGACCGGTGTGACGTGTGTCCTCACTGCAGTAAGTACCTACTGAGCTAATGACCGGTGTGACGTGTGTCCTCACTGCAGTAAGTACCTACTGAGCTAATGACCGGTGTGACGTGTGTCCTCACTGCGGTAAGTACCTACTGAGCTAATGACCGGTGTGACGTGTGTCCTCACTGCAGTAAGTACCTACTGAGCTAATGACCGGTGTGACGTGTGTCCTCACTGCAGTAAGTACCTACTGAGCTAATGACCGGTGTGACGTGTGTCCTCACTGCAGTAAGTACCTACTGAGCTAATGACCGGTGTGACGTGTGTCCTCACTGCAGTAAGTACCTACTGAGCTAATGACCGGTGTGACGTGTGTCCTCACTGCGGTAAGTACCTACTGAGCTAATCTTAGAGCAGATCATGTATTGTGTTGTTGCGTGACCTTCAATTTTTACATTTCTTGTATTGTTGATATCTTAGGAAAAGCAGATAATCAAGGAAGATTCTAGTCTGTCTGACATGTTTAATGGAACATAAACAACTATTCTGTGATAGACGTGTTTATCTTGTTCATTGGGTACATACTTAAAGGTTTTTTCATAATTATCTATGTTTTTGTGGTGTAGCCTGGTTATTATATTATTATCTGTGGCCTGGTGAAGATATTTTCTCATTGTTTGTCTTATTTCTTTTTAGTAAGTGTATTCATGTATTTATGTATATTTATTGTGTTTATATTTATATGTAATTAGGTATATATTATACTAGCTTCTGCCCGCGGCTTCGCCCGCGTGAATGTCGGAAATTATCCCAAGAGACAGTACCGATGAGGTGGCCTTCCCTAGAATGCTACCTATCTCCTTGCCAAATTTTACCGAAATCCGCTCAGTGGTTTAGGTGCGAAAAGCTAACATACAGAAAGAGGTACTTTCGATATGACTCGCTATTTTGGGCTTCCACATAAAAGGTAGATAGGTATATTCTGTCGAGTACATTTATTTAGAACTGTTTAAGACGAAAAGTCCCACGATACATTATACTCGTGTAACAACAGCGCGTCTGCGAGATTCAGTCGTTGTAAAGGTTTCTGTGGCTCTTTGGGACGCCATGTAAGTCGCCTGCTGCTGACGTCGAGCTTGGGACTGTACTGGTGTTTCTGCAGCCCGTTGAGACACCAGATACTCAGCATGCTATTGATGTCGATCTTGGGATTGTTCTGGTGTTTCTGTAGCCCGTTGAGACACCAGATACTCAGCATGCTGTTGATGCCGATCTTGGGACTGTTCTGGTGTTTCTGTAGCCCCGTTGAGACACCAGATACTCAGCATGTTGTTGATGCCGATCTTGGGACTGTTCTGGTGTTTTAGCAGCTTGTTGAGACACCAGATAAGTACTCAGCATGCTATTGATGCCGATCTTGGGACTGTTCCGGTGTTTATGCTGCCCGTTAAGACACCAGATACTCAGCATGCCGTTGAAATCGAGGTTGAGACTGTTCTGGAGTTTCAGCAGCTCGTTGAGATGCCAGATACTCAACGTGTTGTTGAAGCCGATCTTGGTACTGGTCTGGTGTCTTAGTAGCTCTGTGTGCCTGCTCAATCACCACCTGCTCAAACCTTCGCAGCTCAGTTTGTTGAGACGTCTCGGTAAGTCTAGCTATTTTCATAGCTCGAGCTTGATTAGAGCTTTGTGAAATATTAGACTTACGCTTTCGATTCATTATTGTAAATCACAAAATCGGTAGTAATTTTCAAACTAACTAAAACAATTCCAATAGCTAATTAAGAGGAAAACGGATCTATCTTCTTATTTATTTATTTATTTAATACTTTAAGCACAAATGTACAGAGGCGGACTTTATGCCATAGGCATTTTCTACCAGTCTACCTTTGGGTGATGCAGAGACAAACAGTGGTAGGTGCAATCCTTAACATTGAGGAATAAATATTTTAAATATAAAGATACGCATCGCATTTTTACTACTTACAACACAACCTAAACCTAAAACTAACAAAAAATAAAACAATTGTAATAATCTAAGTAATTAAAATAATCACGAATCTATTTAGGTACTTAATACTTTTACAAATACAACCTATACCTAACCCGTGACCTAAGTAACTAAAAAAACAATCCTATAATTAAGGCTGGTTTTATAGACACGCCGCTAGACGCGCCTCTGGGCAGCGTGCGCTTGAACCACGGTGCACTGTATTACGGAACGGCGCTGCTCATTGCTCAACCGCGCGACTTTGAAACGCAACTACTACCCCATACATATCCGAACGCGCGCGCTGCCCATCGGCGCGTCTAGCGGCGTGACTATAAAACCAGCCTAAAACAAACAAAGAAAACAATTCTAATTTATAACTGTAATAATTAAATTAAAAACGAATCTATATTTCTACTTAAAATGTACTACCTAAAAATTTAAATCATTATGCCTACTGTAAGTTAGTAATAAATCGCTTCGAATCGAATAAGCTGTAAAAAATACGCAAAATGAACACTCGGCGATGCGATGGCGCGTCATTGCCTGGACCGCCCTCCAACCCCGCTCTGCGCGCATTAATGGCGCTCCACTCAGGTCAATCTTATCGTGATAACTTTTAAAGTATTCATCCAAATTGCTTAGTGTAAAAGACAAAGTTTATCTACATTAAATAACAAAAGCGATTAATGTATTGATTTTGATAAGAATTAACAAAGTACTCTGAAATATGCATTGTAAAAAAAGTACCCAATTTAAATGTATTTATGGATCACTATTTTGGATATAATGGCTTCCACAAAAAAGATAGATATATGCTGTCGCGGACTTTTATTTAGAACTTTATAAGACAAACAGTTCCACGATACATTATCTTCATGTAACTCAAACGGTATAGGCAGCGCACGCCAAGATAGCTCTCAGAGGGCAGGAATTTTTCCGACTTACTTGATACTTATCGTTATATTATGGCCAAATCACACAAAATATTTATAAATTGTAGCCTATGTGTTATTCTGATGTATAAGCTATATTACTGTGAAGTTTCATCGAAATCCGTTCAGTAGTTTTTGCGTGAAGGAATAACAAACATCCAAACAAACTTTCGCATTTATAATATTATAGTAGGATAATATTAGATAGATATATAATAATTAATAGGTTTATGCGTATTTTTATATTTAAAACATTTATTCCTGAATTTTCATGATTGCACCTACCACTGTTTGTCTCTGCATCACCCAAAGTTTGACTGGTAGAAAATGCCTATGGCATTGAGTCCGTCTCTGTACATTTATGTGCTTGAAGTATTAAATACTTAATTATGATGCCTAGTCAAGGATTCTATTTCTGTTACTTAAAATTAGTATAATATATAGTTACCTTATTTTAATAATGTACCGTCGTACATTATCAAAAATTTAACTTAAAATAAATATAAACCCGTCGGTTTGGCATATGAAAAAACCCCTTTTCAAAATAAAGAATAATAAAAACAAACTTTGTTTTTCATGACTCACATATTTTATATATAAGTAGATGAAAATCTATTTTTCATTTAATTTATTAGTTACGTACAATCGTACGTACAAACATACACTCACGCCTTTTTCCCATGGGGGCAGGCAGAAACTACAGGACGCTACCAGCTACGATCCTAACTGAAATTATTACAAAATCGCTTGACTATCATAATAACCTTAGAACTAATCAGATTACAATGGGAGAAAGAACACTCCGAGTATATTTTCTATCTTTAATAATTATCTACTTACTGAGAAGTTTTCAAACAAACTGTACCCACGCTTAAGGAAAATGGTCGTCGTCAGGGTATTCCCAGCCACGTTGAATGTTGTACCTGTATATAGGTATCGGTATTACAGTCATGTCACAGAATACTTAATAGTTCTACGGTCATGTGTATGACACTTCCTTGTGAATGACACTGACGTAGTGCGGTTAGGTCAGACTAGAATGATTATAGTACTATCATCTCTTTGAAAATTATGACGTACCGCCATAATTATCTCAAAATGGTGAAGGAAAACATTGTGAGGAAACCGGCATGTCCTAGAACCAAAAATTTGAAAACATATGACAAGTCTACCAACCAGCACTGGGCTCGCGTGGTAGATTACAGCCCACTGCCTCTCACCGAGAGGAGGCCTGCTGTGCCTGTGCCCCAGCAGTGAGAATATTATAGGCTGGTTATGCATGCATAATCGGTCAGCGCAGTGGGTTCGTTTCCCACAAGAGGCAAATATTTGAATGGCCTACAGATACCAGGAACCTCAGGTAGGTTCAGGTACCTATAAGTTGTTTCTTGCCTGGCTGTATGTTTACTCATTGTGGTATTTGTGCCGAACATGTTCCGTGGTACAGGAGAAATTCCGAGTGTGGGCCTACAAGACTGCAATAAGTACGTCTGTAGGTACCCAATTCAAATAACAGAACTAATTTCTCCACCGCTCTATCTTAATCAAACGTTCATGAATTAATTATTCTAATTAATTTATATTCATATTGGGTTTTGTTGACAATTCTCCGAAAACTCTCATAACACCTACTTAGTTTTTGTCGTCAAGTCTATGATAGGTGGATATCAATCAATTTATTATTAGAAGTACCTACTGATAGTGCTTGTGTATAAACTCTTGGTCCTTTCATCCGCGACCCGGACTCAAGCGCTCACACTTGGCCGACCATTCCAATGGAACAATTACCTAATAGGACAGTTTTATTGCAACCAATAATTTTGTTGTTTTTGTCACGATATCCATTGTCTATGTTTTTATGACCTGATTCTCAATTAGTCACTAATTACGGATTAACTCTTTGTATGTCCGTTTGATAGTGATAATAATTGATAATCAACTTTTCATGCCTGTCAATTGCGGCATGACGCATGAGAGTAGCTCTCGTTTAGTTCCTAGATCATTAATTAATTATTGATTACTTTTTTAGACCTATTGATCTAGGTTCTATTGAGGTAGGTATTACTAGTAGGTACTATTAATTACTTATAAGTAAGTATTTCTGTTGTACGTGGAGGAGGCTTAGTCTGGTAGGTGCCTAGAATGGAATGATTCCTCACATTCGGAGGCATATTTTCCTACTTTCATAAATAATTAAAAAATTATTCGATCCAGCCTGTCAATTGCTGCCCTCAGCGACACCCTAAGCCGAGGTCCGTACGTCACGCCTTAGCGTGTAGTCGTTTAGTTTTTACCGACTTCACAAAAAGGAGGAGGTACTATGTTCGGCTGTTTATATGTTTTTTTTTTGTATGTTTGTTCATCGAAAAATTCTTTTTTTGTTCGAAAGTAGATAGTTCTGAGGTGGTCCCACTGTCACCACGTTAGGATCTGATGATGGGATCTTAGAGAAATCGAGGGCAACCCTCAAATTTTATAGGCTTACTTATTGTTTTTCGCATATTTTATGAAGTATCTTGTGTAATTGCGTATGGTTGTCACCATCTTAGGTAGCTGGGCTGATGATGGAAGGTACAACTCCTTAACAGTAAGAAGTTACTCGAACAGGCAAGGACTGTTTTAGTAAATTGTTTTGATGTTTGATAGGGCATTTGCCACATTTGGTCTCATGATCATCAAGTCATGACCTGATGCTGCAGCCAGGATAGTCTGCAGAGTACCTAAATCCTCGACAACTAACAGCAGATATATCGTGTTTAGGCTCATTGGAAAGGGCTCGATGTGTGGACAAACGTACTGTTAACCTTTTAACCACCCGACTTTATATGAGTTGTCATGCCCCCAGCGCCCGAACAAAAAAAAAAACGAAAAATAAACACCGATGAAACGAGCTGTGATGATGTAATAATAATTCAGATTAAACGAGCTGTGTTATTTGGTCGTATATATAGGTACGACCTTGGCGGAATGGACACAAAAATATTTGTCGGATTAATCCGACGTAAGCGGATAAAAGGTTAATGAGGAACACCGAAGTACATAGAGACCTGATGCTGAAGCCAGGAGCATCAGAAAAAGTACAAACCTTGAAATTACAGCACCGTAGTCGTGTTTGGGCTCATTTTAAACAGGACTAAATTTTAAGTTCAATGCAATGTTGACATAAGTTTGGCCTGATGTTGCAGCCAGGATTATCAGCATCTAGTCTAATTAATGAATAAGGTATGCTTCAGAGGTGGTCCCATATTTTTATGAACTTTGCTTGGGTAGTTTTGGAATTAGCTTCAACAATACATTTGTTTTCCACTTAGTTTATATTGATGATGTTTATCTTCCTGTCACTAATATTCACATAGCAAGTAGTGTTATATGGATTTGTATTATGGGGTAGGTACAACTAAAAAGCGAAAAATAAAAACGTTTTTATTTTTCGCTTTTTAGTTGTTAAGCTCTAACTAGAAGCCTTCATTAACGAGGCAACCACACGCAAGCCCGGTTATGCAGTCGACAACCTCCTAGGTTGACCAGCGAGATGACATACAAAAAAAAATGTAAGTACCTACGTACTTACTACTAGTTTTAGGTGGAGTATACTCCTCATAGTTGAGCATTACATGATTCTTGTGACTAACACTATCACTACAATACACGTGTCCCGAAGGCCGAAAGTAACGTGTAGTGGAAGAAGCAGCAACTTATGACATGAATGTGAATCATTGCTTTAAAATTGTTCTTAGGCGCTTATAAGAGTGGTTAAAAAATGGTAGGATTGGTTAATTTATTTATTAAAAAGCAAAAATTTTTTTTAAGTAACTTAGTAATTATATTTCAATAAATCTTATACCTGCCTAAGCTATGAGGAATCTGGTACTGTATACTATTAAATTATTCAACATGCTGTAAACAAAACGAAAACGTGTATTCCCGTTGTCCCCGTGATCCGTGTCCCCGTTAACGGGGACAACGGGAATTTAATAAAATTATTAAAATTTATTCCCGTTGTCCCCGTTAACGGGGACAGCGTACGGGGACAACGGGAATTCAATAAAATTATTAAAATTACTTCCCGTTGTCCCCGTTAACGGGGACAGCGTACGGGGACAACGGGAATTTAATAAAATTACTAAAATTACTTCCCGTTGTCCCCGTTAATTTATTGTAATATATATTTTTCAAATTATGCCCGTCTAAATTAGAAATGAGAGTGCCTTAATAGAGAGAATATTATACCTATACAAATGTCTACATATAAACTTAAAAAACACATAATATCTAAATAATAGCTATACACATGAAATTTCAAATTACCTAAAAAATGTAAACAATAGTAGTAGTAGTATATTTTGTAATAAGGTACTAGCTTTCCGCCCGCGTGACTTTTATTTCCCGCGGGTACTACCGGATAAAAAACTAAGTACCTACACTACACTATATTATTATGTAGTTTACGGGTATAAACTATTCCACAACCAAATTTTGTCAAGATCCGTCCGGCAGATTTTACGTGATTGCGGCATAAATATTTATAATTAACGAATGTAAAGAATGTGTTTGTTTTAAAAATATTTAGTATTATATGTGTATATGAAGCACTCGAAGCTTCAATGATGTATCTTCTGAACACGATGTTGACTTATTTTGCACTAAGATAAGCACAGCAAGGACGCTCTTAGCCAAATCATTTTTTGCGAACGATGCGCCTTCTAGTGGTTCTTGAGCTCATATTTAGTAACATAAATAAACAAATAAAACTAACTTAAACTATTTACTTATGTAGGTACACAATGAACTTTATTTGTTAGGTTTTAAGTAATCGATATGTTATATATCTGTGGAGGCTTGTTGATAATGTGTTGTTGTTACCTATTATTTGTAATTAGTCTGTAAGCCTTCTTAAAAGTAATAAATAAATAAATAATAATCATACATATTAGTGAAATATGCGCGTTTGTTTCCTAATTGAGTACCTACGAAACTTATAACACGTGACCTTGAAAAGATGCAGCCGCGGAACAAAAGCACAGATCACATTGTTTTTTGTGAAGCTCTGATTGGCTCATTCTAAATCCCAGTTCAGAATTCCTCCCTTTATGTCAATTGAAGCTAGAAATTTAGTTGTGATGTGAACTTAACAGTGGTAAATCGTGACTTGATGTCGGTAAAAGTACTACCGACTAAGGTAAGTTATACTATCTATTTAAAACCGTTAATATTTTTAAGTGGTAATAGTAGGTACCTATATGGGGCCCGTAGCTAAATAATAACAGCCGCACTGGTCGATCGATCAGGTTAAGCTACGCTTGCCGCGGTTGGTCTGTGGATGGGTAACCATCTTTACTATACCAAGACCCCTCCGTGCCTCGGAAAGCACGTGAAGCCGTTGGTTCCGGCTGTCATTCGTGGATCTTTAACAGACGTTATGGGTCGTCAGAAGCCCAATAGTCTGACAACCAGTCTTACCAAGGGGTATCGTATTACCCAATAACTGGGTTGTGGAGGTCAGATAGGCAGTCGCTCCATGTAAAATACTGGTATTCAGCTGCATCCGGTTAGACTGGAAGCCGACCCCAACATAGTTGGGAAAAGGCTAGGCAGATGATGAGTAGTTACATTGCCAACAAACAAAAAAACATTGCCAACCTTATCCAGAACTCAATAGACAGATCTCTAACTCCTTGAAAAGCGATCTACCCCGCTTTAATACACACCGCATTATGCAGCTTACGAAACTGAAGACCGATGATGGCAGGATCGTATCCGCCAAACCTGAGCTGTTGAGAGAGATCGAGAGGTTCTATGGACAGTTATATACGTCAACAAGCAACCCGTTACGAATCTGGTAAACGACCCAAGACCTAGATTGACCTGACACTATACCGATACAGCTGTCCAGCCGAGTCGAATACGACGATTGACCTCTCTCTCGAAGTTGAACTTACCTAACTGGACAGTATTGGTATTTACTGAGGTCATTGAGAATACTCAATGACCTCAGTACAATAGTACTGAGGTCCTCCATACCTAGTCTCAGCCATGACTACGATATCGTCGGCAAACCGAAGGAGAGTTATGTACTCGCCATTGATCTTAATGCCAGCTTCTTTCCATTTCAGAACCTTAAAGACATCCTCCGGTGAACAGTTTTGGAGAGATAACGTCTCCCTGTCTCACACCTTTCTGCAGAAGGATAGGTTTCGAGGTCTGATCCTGGAGTCGGACTGACATAGTGGCGTTTTCGTACAGACACTTCAGCACCTCGATGTACCGATAGTCAATCTGGCACCGTTGCGCGTTGAAGAGACTGCAGTACAGCCCATGTCTCGATCGAATCAAAGGCTTTCTCGTAGTCCACAAACGCTAAGCAGAGAGGCAGGTTATACTCTTCGGTCTTCTGTATAACCTGTCACAGCGTATGTATGTGGTCTACGGTGCTAATAATTATAGAATAGAATAGTGGAAATATAAATATTTATGCCGCAATCACGTAAAATCTGCTGGACGGATCTTGACAAAATTTGGTTGTGGAATAGTTTATACCCGTAAACTACATAATAATATAGTGTAGGTACTTAGTTTTTTATCCGGTAGTACCCGCGGGAAATAAAAGTCACGCGGGCGGAAAGCTAGTACCTTATTACAAAATATACTACTACTATTGTTTACATTTTAGGTAATTTGAAATTTCATGTGTATAGGTATAATTTAGATATTATGTGTTTTTTAAGTTTATATGTAGACATTTGTATAGGTATAATATTCTCTCTATTAAGGCACTCTCATTTCTAATTTAGACGGGCATAATTTGAAAAATATATATTACAATAAATTAACGGGGACAACGGGAAGTAATTTTAGTAATTTTATTAAATTCCCGTTGTCCCCGTACGCTGTCCCCGTTAACGGGGACAACGGGAAGTAATTTTAATAATTTTATTGAATTCCCGTTGTCCCCGTACGCTGTCCCCGTTAACGGGGACAACGGGAATAAATTTTAATAATTTTATTAAATTCCCGTTGTCCCCGTTAACGGGGACACGGATCACGGGGACAACGGGAATACACGAACGAAAATACTTACTACTTCTAAAAAAAACCTCTAGGTAGTAAAGAAAATCCTGTTCTGATCAATATCGGACAAACGTAGGTACTAGTCGTAGGAAAAGCTAGTTTTTCTTTGGTTCCATCTTGTTAGTCCATAAACGACGACTATTCGGCCTACAACCACCTCCCATTGAGTGATCTACTACATAGTACATTATACCGTGGCGACCATAGTCGTGAGGAACTATATAGAGTTGCTGCACAGTGAACAAATTAATTTAAAGTGTGACAGGGATAAGCTTTCAAATGAAGGTCTCGACAGAAGGAAGTTGTGAGTGACACTTGAAAGAAGGTAGTTTTCGAAACTCGAGAGAAGACCATGGACCTCATGCAACGCTTACCATCAGGTGTCATCGATGTCAAGAGAAGACCCATTCAGCAATAAAAACTCTTGAAATTATTGTCTGACACTGAGAGTAGTTGTAGTAACTGACACTCGATAAAGTACGTCGTGAGAATACCTTAGAGTATTTTCTGACGATTAAGATTAGTCGTCGGTTATAAAACCGAACCATTCCTTGATCTTTGACAGTCGTAACGGGTAGTAAGAAGCCCGAAAGTATGACAAGACAAGACCAAGATGTTACCCAGTAGCTACAGTTGCTCCATGTTTCAGCTGCATCTGGTTAGACTGGAAGCAGATCCCAACATAGTTAGGCACACAGGCGAAGGAGTTTCGGCAGGCATTGTAGGCATAAAGACTTTAATTTTCGACTTTACTGCTCTATGTGATGTCCTCTCTCTAAGCAATCTCAATTTCCCGTTCTCTCGCATGCCTCGCTAGCAGCCCAGTCAGCGCCAGTGAACACTTCCGAACGCGTCGGCCGAACGCGACCGCGCCTACCACAGAAAAAAAAACAATTTAAAAAAAGTTACTTAGACCGCTCACGCAAGCGCGCCAATTGGAAAGTTGTTGTAAAATATTTTTTATTTTAATAATTTTGTTTTTTATTTGACTTTGCTAAATGTTCAAGTGAACTGTGCTACTTTCATTTAGTGCTGTGATTTATAATTTCTACTATTTCTGCGTAAAGTATGGCGCGAAATACATTAATATTTTTGGTAAGTGAACGCTTTTTTTTTATAATAATTAAAACCACAAAACATCTTAAAGAATAAAATCTAGAGAAAGTTTTAAGCATAGCCCAATATGTTCTACCTAATTTACCAAATCCCTTACCTATATCAAATTAATATCTAAAAGAAATTAAAAGTATTTATTTTGACTACACTTCAAGCTCAAACCGGATGTTCCAAGTTCAATTTCCCATACTGACAGCTCATGAAACGATTGGACGGTTATTCATAACCTATTTCAATAACAAATTAATAATTCTACGAAAGAAACTCAATTGAAATGAAAAATAGCCACATAATAAATAAGACGTGCAGACGTAGTTATGTGTGCTGCTGTAGTAGAAAGCGACCGTTCAAGACTTATTGGAGAGAAATTGTGCGATTACAAAAGGAGTAAGGCAAATAAAATCGTTCTACATCTCCGAGCGAGGCGATTGCTGAAAATTGTCTATACGGTCCGGTGATAACGTTTCTCTGTGAGCGTCGATTAAATTTCGAATTCCCATGGTGTTTTGTTTTCCATGGCAAGCGAAGTAGGAGTCTATAAAGAAATCCAGTCAGTTTTGCGTGAATTACCACAAGGGGCAGTAATAAGATTTGACAAAATCTGCGATAGCCTGGACACAGTACTGTGTGCTATTGTTGCAATGACACCTAGCTTATCATAGTTTTTGCATAATTGCTAGATCACTAGTGGCAACATTGCAAGACATGGGGGGTCGTGGTATTCGCCTGACCAAACTACATAAATAAAACCTGAAGTAGTTGATTACATAAACGGTAATTTCGTAACTGTAAAAGACGATCCATGTCACCCTACTATCCTCCTTACATACATTGAAGAGCAATTTATGCTAAGTGCTATCAATTGCGTTATTAAATACCAATGCATCGCAAGCAATAACGTTGTAGACTTAGTCAAAGTCAATTAATATTTAAGATAGAACCCGAACGAGGCTGGCACGGGAGCGGGGATTGGCACAAGCAAAAAGAAGCCTATGTCCAGTGAGTGAAGTAGGCTGTGAATGATGAAGTAAAACATCAGGCCTATGTCCAGTGAGTGAAGTAGGCTGTGAATGATGAAGTAAAACATCAGGCCTATGTCCAGTGAGTGAAATAGGCTGTGAATGATGAAGTAAAACATCAGGCCTATGTCCAGTGAGTGAAGTAGGCTGTGAATGATGAAGTAAAACATCAGGCCTATGTGCAGTGAGTGAAGTAGGCTGTGAATGATGAAGTAAAACATCAGGCCTATGTCCAGTGAGTGAAGTAGGCTGTGAATGATGAAGTAAAACATCAGGCCTATGTCCAGTGAGTGAAGTAGGCTGTGAATGATGAAGTAAAACATCAGGCCTATGTCCAGTGAGTGAAGTAGGCTGTGAATGATGAAGTAAAACATCAGGCCTATGTCCAGTGAGTGAAGTAGGCTGTGAATGATGAAGTAAAACATCAGTCATTTTTGGATCTACGATATAGTGTTCCTTCAAATTATAGCTATGGGCCCATTCTAGCACTGAAAATGTTCAAAACCAAGTTGCTATCGACATACTACAGTACTAAACTCAACAGCCGATAGTGGATGGACTATATTTCACGGTACCTACTTAACTTACTTAACTTATGGTCTCGTAATGTGGGGTAACAGTACCAATATAGATAGAGCATTTATCGCACAAAAAAAGTGCATCAGAGCAATAAGTGGTCTTCAACCAGATGACTCATGTAGACCAATGTTCAAGAGGTTTCGTCTGCTACCTCTGCCGTGTCTGTATATATATGAGGTATGTGTATTTGTAGTTAACAACAAACATTTATTTAAATCAGCAAATGATGTAAATCCTAGAAACAGACGAGATCCTCATAAACTGGTATTAAGTGATTTGCCAAGACTTGCCAAATACAACAAAAACTGCCTAGCAATGTGCGTACGTATTTATAACAAAATACCAAGTCGCTTTAAAATATTGAACTCGAGGAAATTTAAGACAGAATTACACAAGTGGCTTATTGAATGTAATTTTTACAGTTTAAAAGATTTTATGGATGTGAGATGTTGATTCCTTTCCTTTTTGTTTGTCAAAATAGTATTTTTGTTTTTGCATGCTAGGTTATATCTTAGCGAAACATGTTGAGCTACTTTAATAATATTAACATCAATGTATACCATGTTTTACGCAAATAAATGATTTACTTACTTACTTTACTTACTTTTAACGTAACGGTTCCATCAAATGCTTAATAATGATATTATCTAAGTAACTAATAGATTTATTGAAATTGAGAGCTGTTACAAATTCAATGCTGTAATACTGATGGATGATGCCAAAGATTTTGTAATGCTTACTTCTATCTATTTCATGTTAGACTTTAATGTGAAATTAAAGCAATCTCAATCATATTCAGGTTTCAAAACATCAATGTACTCATCTGGCATCTTGACAACTTCACTTCATCTTAATACGTACAACATAGGAAATAGTTCTTTTCGTTTCCTATGTTTTACGTATTCAATTGTTTTAAGAGAACCGTTGTGTAGAGAGAACAATAAAATTATTATTTTATGTTCTACATGCAGATTCGCTACAGATTCTTCTTCACTATATCCAGAACCTTTGTTATCAACATCTTCTTTTGATCTAAGTCTAGTCCCGTTATCCGGGGCTGGCTTCCTTATTCATTCTTTTGACAATGATTCATCTCGATATTACTAGAAATTCCATCGTCGTCATCTTCATTCATTATAACCAGTTTCTCAGCCCCAGCAGACCTAAATACAACAGCTTTTGTTTCGGTCGCTGGCGCCACAGCAACGGTAAATAACATAAACGTATGTAAATCAGCTGGTTTGTTTTCGAGGACATTACCACCACATAAACAAAAACTTTCTCTCACAACAACTGGTGCAACTCGCTGTAAACGCATCTTGGACTTCACTTCTACTTTTTTTAAATCTGAGACACTCGAAAAGGGGTTAAGGTTTTTTCAGTATCGATGATGCACGTAGTAGCTACTTTTGTAGAATGTATGTAAACCAAATGATAAATGATATTTATTTCTGTAAATTGGTTCAAAATACACTTTTACTTGTCAAATATAAATTATGTTTTAAAAATATGTGAGGTTGGTGTGTCCTATTTGACTACTCTGATAACAAAGACTGAAACAAACTCAGAGGTCCAGTCTCTTTTAAAGTCCAGACATAAGCTTGATTAGGCCATATGAGGACTATGCAGATTACTCCACACAAGATGTTTTCTGAGATGTTTTTTTCAAAGTGTGATGTTAGTCTGCTGTAATCTCTGAGTACCATATCAGTTATAGTCTTCTACTTTAAAAAAAAAACTAGAACCGCTTAGGACCGTTTTCCCACAACCCACTGAAGAAATATAAAAAAGCTTTATCAAAAGCTTAAACTTAAACATTAATATCTGCCATATAACAGTATCCAAATCTAAAAGTCTCATAATATATATTCAAAAATATAACTTTTATGTGAATGCAAGGTGATGAGATCACAAAACAACACGATTTTGGTTTGGAAACCAATTCCTCATTAGAAAGAAATCTTAGAATGCGAGCGTATTGGATCGATAATCGAAACGCGTCCGATATAGTTCCGTTACTAATGTATATTTTACAGAGCTCTTTGTAGAACTATAGAACAACACAATCGCTATTACATTGTGCGTTGTCTCTGGACTGCAGTTGCTCTAAAAACCCACAAAATTTCATATAATTATTTTCACTCTTTAAAATTCGCTCCGCTTTGTAATTTTTATTGTATGCTACAATTTGTTATGCACGCATAGTCTTCAGAAAATAATATCTCAATGACTCTTTTCTTTTATTATATTCGCGAAGAAATCGATGATACCGTTCGAACGATTATTTGATTTGAATATTGGAATGACAAGAGACAGTCGCTAATCTGCGTTGTTTTGACTGACCTTTCAATATTTGGAATCTGTGTTGTCAACTGGCATAACGATCAATATATCGTCAAGATACCCACACGTTTCCAATTTCCGAGGATACGATAAGTCCCGTTAAGCTTTCTCTGGTCACTTATATGGACGACTCCTAAACCGTGGTCAAAGAATTAAGGCCAAGCTTAACGCTTAAACTGATATTAATGAGATAAAGCTGAGCCTTGAACGGAAAAAAAAGACAAAAGACAGGTAATTATTAACTATAATTAGTAAGATAGTAAATTAAGGACACATTGGCAATTAAGAGGGATTATGAATTCATACACCATTTATCATATTGATAGAGTGAAAACTATGAGCCTAGAAAATAAATTACCTATGCCTATACATATATTTAGGCACGAGTAGGTGATAAATGACATGCCACGACATTGAGAACTGTTAACATTTTACATGAGCTAAGATCATTGCCAGGAAAACTGTGATAGTTGATCATAAAATATATAGTTCACCATAGGGAGAACTCGAAACTCATGTAATTTCCCAAGTTTACCACAGACTTGGGAATGACAGAATAACATATTGTTCTCAAAGAGTCACAAACAAAATAATATGTAAAAAGTAGAAAATAAACAATTATGTATGGTCAAAGAAACGTAGACAATGATGGAGCCCCAAACAACGTACATACATATCTGAAAGAGTATTTAAATGCCAGTTCTACACTGGGATAGAATGGAAAATCAAATTGCTCTTGATTGATGACACTAAAAATATTACGATCCTTTCTAACGGATATGTTAGAAGATTAATTTGGCCCTATCTAGAATCATACTCTTGATTCCTTACCTAGACATACCTGCCCCAAAGTCCAATGATTCTCCCCAAAAAGAAATAATAATAATAATAATAATAAGCCCCCTAAACAACCACACGTCCTGATTGACCATCTAATCACGTGGGGGGCGGACACACGATAAAAAAAAAATTACTGGCGTGGCTAACGTGGCTCTGGAAACCCATTTAACATGGAGACTAGATCAAAGAAAATACGTATAGGACCGCTACCCGAGGGCAATCGTCGGGGCGCACCCGGGGCCGATGCTGGGTGTCTCAGCATGCGACCCATCGGCGGTGGGGGACTGAGCAGGCGGGTTCTCCCCGATAAAAATACTACAGCCGAACCGACAGACAGACTAGACAATAGTGACGACAGTAGAGCAGTTACATCTGCTTTGGATGTTTCGCAGGCGGCGTCAGCTACTCAGCCTGCGACCACCAAAGCGGGAAAACCCCGAGTGCGCATGAAATGGACTGAAGATATGAACATATTCATCATGCGCACTTACTATCACATTACGAAACTTGAAGAGGACAGAACCATGTACTGCACACAATTATTCGATAAATTTAAATTACAATACCCAGAAATAAACGTAACAGAACAAAGAATAGCTGACCAAAGACGGGTTATTATCAGAAACAAGTTGTTATCAGACGACAGTTTAAATAGAATTAGATTTGAAGTAGGAGAACAACTAAAAATTGAAGAAGAAAGTATAAATCTCACACAACTAACAAACACCTTACAGATATCCCAATCGCTTACAACATATAATCCTTCCTTAGAACACGACACTAGATTAAGAACTGAATATTTTGCTACAGAACTAACCGCACGCACACAGCACAGCAATCAAGCTACTACAGATAATGTCACATTAACACAAACACAGAATAATATTGAGTTTGACCCTTCCATAGTAGAATCATTAAGTAACGAATTAGAAGCAAATATCTCAAAATACAACGGAATGGATCCTGCGTGTAGACCTTTATTACCAAAAATTAGACCATCTCGCCAATTGACGGATATCGTTAGTATGTTTAATCAAAAAATTATTCCTCTCAAACTGTCAACCCTAGAAAACTTAAGCGACACGCATTCTTTAATCTATTCTGTAGCTATTACAGTTGCAATTCACTTTAAACTAAAAATAAATATAGATAGAACTAGTAATAATAACAGAGTAATAAACGATCCACCATGGCAAAAAAGATTACAAACGGACATAGATCAGCTAAGAAAAGATATTAACAGACTAACACAATATAAAAACGGCAACACATCAAGAAAACTGGAAAAAAAGGTCAAACTGATAATTAAAAATACTAAACAACATAGTTCACATGAAAACTTTAATAAGAGAATAGAAGATCACTTAGATACATTAAAACAAAAACTTCTAGTGAAAAGTCATAGACTAGCACGATACAAAAAAGCCAAAGAAAGAAAGGATAACAATAGATTATTTAAAACAAGTGAGAAACAATTTTATAGAAAGCTTAAAGGCAACAATACGACAATCCTTAATCCTCCATCTCAAGAGTCTTTAAAAGAATTCTGGCAAGGAATCTGGTCAGACAACACTGAACATAAAAAAGAAGCTGGATGGATACAAGAAGAAAGAGTCCGATCAGAAACAATAGACGAAATGCCGTTTGAAGATATAGATGCTCTTGAAATAAATACAATTATAAATAAAACACATAACTGGAAAGCAGCAGGAATAGATGGTATACACAATTTTTGGATAAAAAGGCTTAATTCACTTCATAGCACGTTAGCAGAACAAATAAATGATATTTTAAAAGGCAATCAAAATATTCCCGAATTTTTGACTAAAGGAATCACATATATGATCCCAAAATCAAGTAGAACCCAGGACCCTTCACAGTATAGACCAATCACTTGCCTGCCAACCTTATATAAAATCATAACGTCATGTATAACGAATAAAATTATTAAACACACTGAACAATACAATATCTTGACTGAAGAACAGAAAGGATGTAGGCGTGGTCATATGGGATGTAAAGAGCAATTAATTATCGATTCCACTATTTTAAAATACGTTCAGAGATCTAGAAAGAACCTATACATAGCATACATAGATTACAAGAAGGCATTCGACAGCGTTCCTCACTCATGGTTGATCGAAGTATTAAACATTTATAAAATCAATCCATTAATTATAAATTTTCTTAAGAATACAATGGGATCCTGGAGAACTACACTAAAATTACACACTAAAACAACAAACTTATCCGTAGACGAAATTGCGATTAAAAAGGGTATTTTCCAAGGGGACTCATTAAGCCCTCTATGGTTTTGTCTAGCCCTGAATCCACTCTCCCGAGCATTAATCGAATCGAAATTAGGCTTTGATATTAAGAACGGTAGGTCAATATTACACCAAATTACACATTTACTATATATGGATGACTTAAAACTATATGCTAATAAAAATACAGATTTACACGATTTATTAAACATAACAACAACATTTTCGAAAGACATAAGAATGGATTTTGGACTAGATAAATGCCGGAAACTAAATATAGAGAAAGGTAAGATTATAGAAGGAAACTACTCAACAGACACCGAAGAAGTAATAGAAGCGATGAAAGACGAAGAACTATACAAATATTTAGGTTACAATCAAGCACGATTGTTAGAACATAAGATTGTTAAGGATAAACTTAAAAAAGAATACAATAGCAGAATACATTCGTTATGCAAAATGCACCTATCTAGTAAAAACCTATTTAAATCCATAAATACATACGCAATTCCAATACTTACTTATTCTTTCGGTGTAATAAAATGGTCTTACACAGAATTACATGCACTTGAAGTAAAAACAAGAACCACACTGACACAACATAGATATCACCATCCCAAATCAGCAATAGAAAGAGTTATAATGTCCAGAAAAGAAGGTGGCAGGGGACTAGTAGAAATATCACATCTTCATAAAAGACAAGTCATAAATTTAAAACATTTTTTCTGGCGGAAGAAAAACAACAGTCGATTACACAAAACAATTATAGAGATAGACAAACAATATACACCATTGAACCTTAGCGATGATAGCAATATTGAGACAGTAGATAAAGCAAGACATATAGAAGAGATACACAGAAAGTGGAGGCAAAAGGAACTACATGGAAGACATCCCAACGATTTATACCAAACATACATAGATAAAGAGGCTTCTAACAAATGGCTAGAGTTAAGTGAGCTGTTCCCTGAAACAGAAGGGTTTATGTTAGCCATCCAAGATCAAGTCATTAATACGAAAAATTATAGAAAATACATAATAAAAGATAGTACAGTAAGAAATGATTTATGCAGAAAATGTCACAGTAAACCTGAAACAATACAACATATCACAGGAGCTTGTATCACACTAACCCAAAACGACTATACGCACAGACATAATCAACTTGTTAATATCATACACCAAAAACTCGCAACTAAACTTAAACTCATGCAGGATCCCTACACACCATATTACAAGTACACGCCTAGAGCTGTATTAGAAAGCCAATTCTACAAAATATATTATGACCGCACTATAATTACAGACCACACCATATATAACAACAGACCTGATATAACACTAGTTGATAAAGTAAACAAACACACATTTATAATAGATATAGCCGTCCCAAATACTAATAACATTCAAAAAACTATCACAGAAAAAATCAGGAAGTATACAGAATTACAAGAGGAAATTACTAGAGTTTGGAAAATGAATAGAGTCTCTATAGTCCCAATAGTAATATCAACAACAGGTGTTATCCCGAAACAAATATTCAATAGTTTTAATGCACTAAATCTACCTAAATACACATACATAACACTACAAAAAGCTGCCATATTAAACACTTGCCGCATAGTAAGAAAATTTTTACAACTAGATTTGGATAATAATTTCACTGCAGTACAGAGCAATAATTTACCTTCTGAAAATAATAACTAGAATCTCACCTTGGTTCACACCCGTGAGATTCTGAAAATACCAGGTACTAACCTGAGAAAATTAAATTTAAAAACCATAATAATAATAATAATATTATATATTATCTCCGGGTGTTCTCGTCTAGCTAACGGGGAGTACTTGCATAGACACAACCTTGTAGCCAGGATAATCCATCAGCAACTTGCTCTGAAATACAGCCTTGTGGAATCGGAGGTGCCGTACTATAGGTATGTGCCCAACCCAGTTCTCGAAAATGGAAATATCACATTGTACTGGGATCGATCCATCATCACTGACAGGACTATTGTTGCCAATAAGCCTGATATAGTGGTGATGGATCGATTAGAGAGGCGCGCAATGATTGTTGACATAACCGTCCCACATGACGAGAACCTCGTGAAAGCCGAAAAAGATAAACAAATCAAGTATCTTGACTTGGCTCGCGAGGTTGTCGACATGTGGGATGTGGACTCAGCGATCATTGTGCCGATAGTCGTGACTGCCAATGGGTTAATAGCCAAGAGTCTCGACCAACACCTAAGGAGGCTCTCGTTGGCCAGCTGGATCAAGGGCTTGATTCAGAAAGCGGTACTTCTGGACACGGCCCGCATTGTCCGGAGGTTCCTCTCTCTGGAGCCCTGACCGCCGGTAGCTTGGACCCTGTTCCCGATACCGGTGGGCTACTATTTTTTATATTTTTAAATGTTTTTATATATTCTTTTTTATATTCTAATATTTAAAAATATAATTTATATGTAAATAATGAAATAAAGGAAATAATAATATTCCACAACTATCACACAACGCCATCTAGTCCCAAGCTAAGCAGAGCTTGTGTTATGGGTACTAGACAACTGATAAACATACTTATATATTTCTAAATACATACATATTATAGATAAATTACAACCAGACACAGAACAAATGATCGTGCTCATCACACAAACATTTGTCCTGGGTGGGAATCGAACCCACGACCTCCGGCATAGCAGTCAGGGTCACTAACCACTAGACCATCAGGCCTGTCAAATAAATAGCTTTCTCTTGATCTCTTCTAACCACAAACTTTCGCAGTCAACAAATGATTTTTTAACCAAAACCGTTCGAGGTCAGTAGTATCTTGTGTTGTATCAGTCACCTATACTGTGGGCATATCAGGCCCTGTGATACGTCCGTCCCCACTGGCTCTATAATCAGTCACCTGTCATACGTTCCTATTAACTCATCAGTCACCTGTCGTTCGTCCCTGGCTCCACTTTCTAATATAATGTGTAGATAATTCGCTGTGACGTCATGAGCACCGTTATTGAGTCGTGACCTTCACCCAGTGGCCGATGGGTCAATGATCGACACGAGCACAGCAGCGCGTGGGCAATGTGAGCATTCCTTTATTTAAATCATCGGTGGTCGCATTCTTTTGGAGATGGTCGTTATTAGAGATTGCTTTTGACTTAGGATTGGCTACCTATTGTAATCGTAGAGAAAATGCCTTCATGTAATAAAGCGCAGTATTGTGCTTGCTCGTAAAGTCATGAATCGTCATTCATATATGTGTTGTTATATAATGTTTGCAATTTATTCCGCTGAGGTCTCTCTTTTAAAGGTCACCTTCATGCTTCATGGCACCTTTGTTTGGGAAATCGATTTTTTAATACTTTACTATTTCCATCACTGAGTATTTTTTTAAGTTTCAAGCTAAGCTGAAAAAGGTTTTCATAAACTGAACCAACCCCTTTCGTCTTCTAAATTCTTATGAAGGACTTACTTTATATTACTATTCACTCTGTTGTTTAGTTCCTACTCAATCTTTCAACGCTCGTCTGCCTTTCTGCGTATGCGCATTCCAAGTGGCGTGATGATTTGAATTCAGAATGATTGGTCCTGATCTTGTCCTGTAGGCTTACTTTACTTTTGTAGGAATACATTGTTGACTGCTGATGATATGATCAATATCGTCAATACACAGCGAATGCGGTAATATCCCTAACCTATTTTCTGTTTGTATGCTGTACCTAAGTACTCAATGATCAGACTTCTCGAAGGTTTCATTAGTTTGTTCAGACATTATTTTCGATACACATAATAACACTCGAAATCAAATTATTGTTATTTGTATTTCACAATTCCGCTTTTACTGATTCACTTTTTCTTCTCGAGAAAAAGTAGAATCAAAAGTGGTGCTGTCGTCATCTCGTTCAATGTTCAAAATCAAATGTAACAAATAAATTATTGTAAATATCCATTGGACTCTATTTTTTCAAGGAAAGGTATTCCACTGTGTATTAGAGATGCAGAATAGCGAGAACTATTTGGAGTTCCTAATGGCAACCCCTTTCTTCATTAAAGTCCATTACAGTCAAACGTTTTCCACAGGTCAATATTAATATAAAATTCTTAATTGGTCTGTAACTCAATACCTCAAACCCTAAAAAAGCTGATCAAAATAATGACAGTCGATCCAACTTGAATATAGTGCTACCGGTTTTATAAAGATATACACGTATCAATATCAAAGCACAGAATAACAACTTGTAGTCAACAAATCTTAACCTAAATACTTAGTTGTATGACGTCACATAAGGTAGGTGGTAGGGTACCGTTAACGGAGATGCGTGTGACCTTCACCCAGTTGCCAGCTCGACCGGCCGCGGTCGCCGACCTGACCGACCGATGCTCACTGTCCAGTGTGAGTGTCCATTACATACAGAGCAGTAGGGACACTTAGCTAAAAGAAATCTGCCGATCTATTCTCTTCAAGCTCACTGCACCTAAGGTTTCACAAAAGAGATCAACAGCTGTACTACCTCCGTGATATTTCATATCAAAACAATTTTTTCTTGCTCTTTTTCTTTTTGCGTTGTAAGTTTCTTGCAAACCTTCCAAGTGTTCATTTTAATCTTAGCTTGACCTCAGAGCCAATAAAGTCCAGTCCTTTTGTAACAATTTTTCATAGATTTATTTATGTAGTGTGAGTGGACCTTTGATTTTTTTTTCTTCGTGCCGTCCACTAACCGAGTTGAGAACATGATTTTATCGAAGATAAAGTACGTCCTGCATTTTAGAGTTTTCATGCACACCCATCGCCACACTCTTCGTAGGTTTGGGTGGCGCCTATGGAGCCCCATTTCGCCCTGTAGCAAGATTATGTTGTGCTCTTGACAATTATGTTCATTGCCTACTAGTGTTTGTCAAGAGTGGTGATTATGGCACGATACTTCTAAACCTGATATCTTTTATCCAGTGTTTCTATGACCAGTGTCTTGTCCACAGGTATTTACTTAATTGTATATTACAAGATTCATGTCGATTATAGCATTGTTTTTACTCTTTACCTAGATAATACCACTTAACACTACTTACATAGATAATTACATATCGTGTAGTAACAACGTGTGAACATCTACTGTTTAATGTTATACACATAACAAAGATGACTTGGTAGCGTTGGAGTGCCATTTGCTTCAGAAAACCTCTTGCTTCCGAAAACTTTGTTATTATGTTCAGTGAAATCAGCTGTCATAGCAGTTGTGATGGTTGGATTTGATTTAGAGATTTTAGGAGTTTTAGTGCCTCAGGATCTTCAACTATAGAAGAGCATGAACCAATTTTGGTTAAAACAAGACTTACCTCGAGATTTTAAAATATACGTAAGTAATTAAGTAGCATATAATATTATTTAGTAGTTATAATATATTATTTAGTACTTACTTCGACGCCTAAATATCCTTTTGTATATATTTATATAGTTAATTAACTAATTAGTCTATTAAGTAGGTACCTAATTATAATGAAAGATATTTTGTCAAAGGGATCTTCCTTAACTTTCCTCACCTCTTTATGTTCTTACCTTTTCTGGTCAAATCATCATAACATATATGTATTAGTATCGAAGTCTGTAGACTGCTTTTCCTTAAATTGCAACAAAAACTTAGCACCGCAGTAGGTATAAGAAAAATACCTTAATTTTCATACAATCACCTCCAATTGTTGAGCATAGGGTGTAAGATCCGGTTGTCGTCCGTCGTGGTCTTGCTCTGGTTGCGTCGTAACGGCATCGTATCGCGGCTCGTGCGCGTGCGCAGTGCCCGCTGATGTTACGCATAAAGTTAGTATGAGAGGTGGTATACAGGTGGCCTGTCAGGCAGGTGTAAAGTAGCACTTGATGGTGATAATGTGGAGGTAAATAAATACATTCTACTGTTATGGACACGGTGTGATAGAGCTGAGAGGCAGAACAGCCGATCTATTCTGTAAAAATCTCACGGTGAAAACTTAGGTGAAGTGAGTTGTCATTCCACATGTTAGGGACTGACACTACAGACAGCTCACTTCACACTTTCTTCGCCTAAGTTTTCACGGTGAGATTTTGATTGTTGGCACTATTAGAATTAGTTTCACAATCGAAATAATAATCAACGACACGAAAAACAAGAAGAGAATAAAGAAGAAGTACGGACTACTACTACTACTGATCCCTTAACTGAATAATGAAAGAGACATAAACAATTAAAGCTAATAAAACGTTGTTTATAAACTAAAAAAAATATTACAAAAAACTCTCGCGACCGCATGAAAGTGCAATTTAGTAGCGGCGAGTAAAAAATGTGTGTCACTACAATATAATATCGTGCTGTGATGAAATGAAAGGGAACCATGAGCTGCGACAGGCGTCTATTGCCACTCACGAGGAAAGTGATTATTTCAAGTAGTAGGGCTACGGAGATGCAATTGTCTAAAAATAGTATGAAAATTGTATGCATCGTCACCCCTTCCTGCTCTTTATCATCTCACCCTTTATTTGTTGTTCGTACATGTCTTCTTCTTTCTAGCACAAGTATCTTTCACACTAAATATTTTGTCAAAGCCTTTTTTATGTCAACGCACGGCTTACCCGTGGACGCATCATCATCAAAATTCACAATCTGGCAGTTCATATCCGTCATTGTTGTGATAATTTCACCAAAAGATGAAGAATAATGTGAACAATGAAAAGTATGCTACTTACTCATAAAAAAGTGTTCCACTAACGAGCAACGTAACACAAACCACGGTTGGGAACCCTCGCTTATGGCCACCTAAATATGACATGAATACGATACCAAATACACACAAACATCACCCTTAGGCATTGGAAATAAGAATCATGATAGCCCAAATTGATGCTACAATTATATGGGAGTCTTCACCTAAAGATGACACAAATATCAAATCTCGATCATGCTAAAATAAACTTTAAGTCTTTAGGATAAGAGATGTTGGAAGAAGGAAGGTATAATGATGTGGTTGTCGGCAACCGCGGGTAAATGCGTGTGACAGTTATGAGCCAACAGCTGGGCGCCTGTCGCAAGCGTCATCTTTACAGTTACTTGATTATGTAGGTTTGATGACAGAATCGTTTATATGGCTGAAGTGTATATTTTTATTAGACTTCTGAGGTAAACAGTGCATGTAACATTGATGAGGTATTCACATTTATATCAAGAATGAAGTGTAATGAAGTTTCTAATTGCCAAGCTAGCAATGTCTTCAAGATTCTTGTCCAATTCTAGCAGAATATCCTTTACTATCTTGTTCTTCCAGCTTAGCTGACCAGAGGCAGAACCATACAGATCAATTTTGTCCTTTCAAAAAAAATAGTTTTCATATCATTTCCGCATTTGCTTATTCTACTAATCTTCCTCTACCTCTCAATTTTTGTATCAGTCTCATTGTCTATCTCTAATTATTTGATTAGTCCTTAATACTCCAATTTCTATGCTTTAGTGTTTTTCTGTAAGGTGCTTCTTCGTCTTAAGATCGCGGATGTATTCTTGTCTTGGTCAAAATATTCTCCTCCGTTTTTCCCAACTTAGAAATCATTCTATACTTGTCTTGTAATGAAAAACATTTCACTTGTTTATAATAACTTTACACTTTCCAGTTTCACTTAGAAATTATCAAGCTTAGCCTCACGGTTCGAGTTATATTACTCATGAAACACTTAAATACTTATGAATGAGATCTTAATTAGTAAAAGCCAGTTTGGTAGCTTTTAAATCTTTATTTATGTTAATTGCTTATTCACATTTATATAGTTGCATTAAACTTTTATATTACTCAGTTATTAATCCAAATGTGTGGACATCTGTGGCTTAAAATTCTCGTTTCAAAATACCTACTCTCAGCTGTCTCAAGTCTCGCTCTAAATGTTTATACGTTTGTGTAATGTTTTCGTTTATACCTACCTATAGTTCATTTCATCTTTATCTTTATTGATTCCTTCCTTCTTCTTCAATATGCTAACTAACTCCTTAGTAGCTTTAACAATCTTCAAATTAATGTTTTCACATTTTAACTTTGTCTGCAGAAAATTACAGAAAATTATCTTTCCCAGAATCAGCGATAGAAACTACCAAATAGAAACGCGAGATAATAGCGGCTATTATTAAAATTAACTTGACACCTTTACAGAGGAAATTGATGGTGAAATAATAACTGTAGGAAGCTCATACGTCGAGTGTAGTTACAAAGCATGGCAGCCATACAGCCAGTGAGTAGTAATAAGACACAATAGAATTATAGCCCAATGAAGTTAATTGAACAATTTCGGAAGCTTTTTTCACATCCCGAATAACACTAGAGCAGACCGCAACGAAAATATGGTAACTGATGATGATCAGACGATACCAGTAATAAAAGACAGTGGTGGTGACAGTGATGATCTGACTGAAAATAGAATGATCTGGCTGTCATCACGTACTACCCTCGTATCACAAGGTCGTTCGAGTTTTCTTGAGATTGCTCCGTATCACACACTAGGAGCTATATACCCATTAGATGTATCGTACTATACCATAGTTACTAGGGTACAGTACGACACAAATCGAAGAATCCGTTAGCAAATGCTGGAAAATTCGACAGAATCGAGACTATAGTGACTCGTGAGGTAACTAGTGAGTGGAGTGAAAATAAGCGATTATTATGTTTTGGTCGTCCAGTGAGGTACATGTATGGAACCTCACAACAAGTTGCGCACTATGCTCGGCTCTGTTGCAAGTGTATCGCTCGGTTGCGCGGTGGCAGGCGGTATGCGGGTCAGCGCGCGGCGCGTTAACGGTCCGTCTGGGGCGACTCCCTACGGCACGCGACTACATGCGAGCCGCTTGCAAGTGGAGCGGAGTGGACGCTAATTATTGAAATGTTCTAGTAATTATAATAGGTGTGGAAATAGCTCAGTTCGTCTTTAATCTACAGCTGTGTTAAGAGCTGACAAGTGTAAGGATAATCTCTTATCGGAGTGCTAGGTTTCCTGCAGTAGAAAAGTATTAACTGACAAGACATGTGGTCGATCTTGTTTCCCATCGGCAAAATTGAAGAACTTCCATAAAAACTTTCATCCTTATACCAGCGCGCAGCGGGTTAAGCTGTGCGACACTATTTTACCCCTTTAGAGGATGACTTTTCAAAAATCCTTCGTTAGTGCTCAGCTTCATTATATAAGTCCTAGCGGTTTGGGATGTGGTTTTTCTGTTCGTGAATTTAAAATGTTTCTTACTAACTGTAATGAAATAGCGCGGGCGGGATGCTCGTTTAGTAGTTCGGGAAACGTCCCTACAAAAGACATAAACGGGCGCCGTAATAGGAGATGCATTTTCCTTATATTGAGAATTTCAAGATGAATTTCACGATCAAATCGAAAAGAAACTGCGTTCCGATGGGAGAATATACAACTAACAGCAACATACATGATACAGCTCAGCAAACGAAAACACTCTGAAAAGGTACCTAAAATTAATATTAAATTAGGCAACTGCCACACTTACGCGTCACTCACGCGTCAACAGTGCGACATTGTCCGCGAACTCGCGGCAAGTGTGTGCAAGTGTGCCGCGGAAGTAGGCCAGTGGCGCGGCGCGGCCCGCGCAGCGGCTCTAGATTATCGCGGGATCGCGCCAGTGTGCCGAATGCCTAAGTGCTCGGGTCAGTGTCGCGATACAAATAGATACAAGATTAGTGAAACAGGGCTTAGATTGGAATTGATAGCAGTAAAAGGAGTAACGGCTGGAAAGTTAAATTAAGTACTCGTAAATGTAGTTGAGATTTTAATAGTCGTAAAAGGGAAGCATAGATTTAACTAATTGATATAATGATAGCTTCTGACTAGATATCACTCGTAAATCTGGGATGGTAGGTACCGAGCTGTGCGGGTCGCAGTACGTCTTTTTTTTCAATGTGTACGTCTCTATCAGCTGTCCTCTCCATGTTCCTCTACAATGCATCCACCATTTTTTTGAAACTGGAAATTATTATCCGTTGGTCTTCAACTCACCATACAAGTTTCGTTTACTTAGAAGAAGTTGTCTCTTCTGTTAATTGCTCTCAAGATCTAGAATGTAACATCTGTTCCACTTTCGTCTTCGTGTGGCGTGTGGGGTGAATGTCCCTGTAGCACTCCGACCAGAACCACCGTTACAGCCACGCATAAACCTTAATACGAGTATGTATGTAAATAACGCTATAAATATAACCATAACAAGGTAATAGGCTCAACATATTCTATGGCCTTCCATAGACTACTTACTTTGTAAAAACGTTTGCATTAACATCCCATAAAAAGCACATAGGCCGATGTCTACGAGGCTGCTAAAATGTACCTACGGACCGCCATTGAAACACTAATGCTGTGACGTTCTGGCTACTCATTAGTGATTCTATGATTTGAGTTTTTAACACGTTTCTCTTGAGTAGCGTCGTGGACGACAAGCCTTAGGTTACTATAAGCGTTCATTTTAATGGATAGCATCTTAGCAACAACGCGTGGACTCCCGTTATTGAGCTGGCGTGACGAACATACATCAATAAAGTTAACGTTAATGTTTCCATCAAATGGTTTCCCATGAGACTTGTCGTGGAGTAGTGTTATGTCGCGTGCGAGGTGTATCATCAACTTGATACGATATAAATGTTATATGATAGTTAACTGTAGGACTTAGACACGATTTTGTATTTTGAGGGAAATAGATAAACTTCTAGCACAACATAACAAATAACATCAATAAGCCAATATACAAAATCAACATTTCACCAGTAAAAAAATTAAATTGTAAATATCACCAACATACCATGTTTTGGCAATGACACTACCTGCCGCACTACCAGTAGGTAGTGTCGTTTACAATTAACGACACTACCAGTACCAGGCCTATTTTGGACTAACCGCTGCCGCGCTGGTTGTGATACAAACACGAACATCAGCCCAAATTACATCTTCGAAAAGACTTACCATCAAGTATCTGTTTTACTACTCTCAGCACATTCACTATTTGCCATCGATGGGACTGCTAAACAACATCAGTACTTATAACGAATCCCCTTTCTCTCCTCAGATCCTGTGCATCACCACACGGCTAGTACTGCCGGAGCCGACAGCGCCCCCCACGGAGACGACGGCAGAACCCCACGACGAAACCCAGGGGGACACTGAGGAGCCCCCCGAGGGGTACTACGCATTTGTGGAGTCGCCTAACGCCACGCCTCCCAGGTGAGAGAAAAACTGTATCCATTACTTTTATTAGCTGTTAGCTTAGTCTTTCACAAATAGGTACTTACTTAAAGAAATATAAGATTTAATGGATAGTAGACAGTATGACAGAGGTAGGCCGGAGCAAAAAAAGTCCAAAAGAAAATTTCAATGATGAATTGACTATAGATTGGTTATGTTCTGAATTTTCGAAGGGAAGCCGGTGGGAATCGAGTTGTATGGTACCTTCGCCACTGGTAGACAGTGATAAATATTATATAGAAGATAACATACGCCTGCGTATTCAGCGACGAATTAGGCAGAGATGTATCATTTCGCCAGTTATTGCTAAGTCGTATGTTACATGTACAACAGGACTAGCGCTTTGTCTAGTGGTCGCACTACTGCAAGGAATGCTGAGTTCAACTCCCAAGGGTAGTGCTTGGTTTCATAAGATTTTCCCACCAAGAATTTCTCAGTAGTCGCTCGGAGTCTGGATTTGTTCCAGGTTCATGGCAATAGCCTCGCCCCCTATTACTATCGAAATGTGAATGTTTACCTTTCGGGTATACAGGCTTCACGTACACGTTCTGTTGCGAAGGAGCACCATTGTCGTCGATATTAGCCACAAGGTTAATGAGACTATTACTATGTGCTAATACACTCGTCGTGGACCATGAGACTGCTGCCCAATGTTACTGAATTTCCTGTTCAATTGAGGTCCAAACTGATCAGTGTTGTGCTAAACTTGTGTTCTTATCTATTGGTCATCATCATTCATCACGCACCTGTAAGTCTACCAATGCACACACATACAGGCAACACAGGCTTCTTTCAAACATGCCGAGGTGGTCCAACGAACAGGTAAAACTTACGATAGTCTACTCTACTGATGCTGGCGCACAGAACCGGACTTTGTGACGATGCTTTAGGGAGGCGTATGAGCAGCAGTAGGCGTCTGTCGACTGAATGGTGATGATGATGTATCTAAAGATACAGAGTTTACTAACGGTAAGATACAGGAACCCGGCAAGTATGTAGATAATGTATGCTCAGAAACAGATATATAAAGATACAGAGTTTACTAACGGTAAGATACAGGAACCCGGCAAGTATGTAGATAATGTATGCTCAGAAACAGATATATAAAGATACAGAGTTTACTAACGGTAAGATACAGGAACCCGGCAAGTATGTAGATAATGTATGCTCAGAAACAGATATATAAAGATACAGAGTTTACTAACGGTAAGATACAGGAACCCGGCAAGTATGTAGATAATGTATGCTCAGAAACAGATATATAAAGATACAGAGTTTACTAACGGTAAGATACAGGAACCCGGCAAGTATGTAGATAATGTATGCTCAGAAACAGATATATAAAGATACAGAGTTTACTAACGGTAAGATACAGGAACCCGGCAAGTATGTAGATAATGTATGCTCAGAAACAGATATATAAAGATACAGAGTTTACTAACGGTAAGATACAGGAACCCGGCAAGTATGTAGATAATGTATGCTCAGAAACAGATATATAAAGATACAGAGTTTACTAACGGTAAGATACAGGAACCCGGCAAGTATGTAGATAATGTATGCTCAGAAACAGATATATAAAGATACAGAGTTTACTAACGGTAAGATACAGGAACCCGGCAAGTATGTAGATAATGTATGCTCAGAAACAGATATATAAAGATACAGAGTTTACTAACGGTAAGATACAGGAACCCGGCAAGTATGTAGATAATGTATGCTCAGAAACAGATATATAAAGATACAGAGTTTACTAACGGTAAGATACAGGAACCCGGCAAGTATGTAGATAATGTATGCTCAGAAACAGATATATAAAGCTAGTTGTCTCGACGTGTTCTGAATGCATATTCTAACTATGAATCATAATTTTCTCCTAAGATGTAGGTGTTGCATTGTAGGGCGATGAAAGCTGTAGTTAACGCTGACTAATGTTAGCCAGTAATATGGTAATATTTCCTAAATTATGGAGACTAATATCACATAGTTCATTTAGTGGGTTTTAATAGTCGTTTTATAAGCCTCGTTGTCGTTAGTCTAGTGAGTGCTGGAGCATGGAGTCTTGGGTTCGATCCCCAGGTCGAGTTAAGTGTTATTGGGTTTTCCATTAGGAATTTCTGAGTAACATCCCAGAGTTTGATTTGTGCCCGTTAGTTGCAATATGGTCGCCCTCTATTACGTTGCACGTAACATAACTGTCGAAATAAAGGTGTACAATAGCTTCACCACTGCCCAAACCTTTGGAGAATGCAGGCGTGATGTTATGTATTTATGCTGCAACTTTCCACGATTGGTATTTGTTGCTAATACATGCGAGACGAGACAAGAAGCAAATAACAATTACGACCTTTCAACTTTCAATCGCCACACGGAAGACAACCGACCAATACTCATGTATTTACAACTTCTGACGAACTTTCTCGGCCAAATTATTACTAGTATAATAATTTAATAATAGAAGCATAATTACTTGCTGTCACAATAATACATAATATTTTCACGATACACAAAGCTTTGCACTTTCATCGCGAGATCCGCGAAGCATAGGTAGGTACCTATTCATACTGAAGATAATCAAGATTGAATGAAACACACATTATCGTTCAGCTAGGTACTTCACGCTTTCGTTTAAGATGATCGTCAGCTGTTTAGAGTGAAGAGAGGTACATAACATCATGCCCGAGATTCCCCAGTTTGTAGGCAGAGTTGTAAAGAACACCAACATTTCGCTTCTTACAGATATATCCAATGTAGTAGGAGGTGCGAGCTTATTAAATTGCCTTTAAGACAAATCCACTTTAAGCTGCTTTTGAGAAATTGTTGATGGAAAGCCATTGAGTTATAATGTACGGAAAACCAAGTAATATTTCGTATAAAATTTCGTAGGCACTTTATTATTATTTACCCCAAGATCCATAGGTACTCAGCGGTCGCTAGATCAGTAAGTGGTGTATTTATTTATAGGGCGCAACACCTATTTTTCTTTGTGAAGTTGCAATGCCTACACTGCTTATAGTGGACTCTTCAATTTTCCGGAACTAAAGAGACTACTTTTCTTCAGACTTTCCTCAACCGATTACATATTGTGGGTAACTCATTTCTATGAATACATCATACAAGCAGGTACAAAGCGCTATAGCTACTACTCGTTCGAGAACTCCGGACCGAGTCAACTCGTGTCCACAAATGATAGACAGCTCTCGAAGTCTCGAATACACTGCAGAATAAGGCGAGGCGCCTCGCACTCACTTTCACTAACATCTGCCGAGTTGACGCTTGTATGTATTGACATTAGACATTGAAAGAACATGCTTTGTATTGTAACAATACTAATTAATTGTAAGGCGTACGTACGTGTCAAAACATGATTGATCGACTGTGAATTTGATCTCAAGAGTATGGGCGTGAACTGTGAACTCTTTCTGTTTTTAACCGAATTCAAAAAAGGAGGTTCTGTATTCGACCCGTATGTATGTTTATATGTCCGCGATTTTCTCAAAAACTTATAAACCAATTTTGATAATTCTTTCACTAATGTGATCTACATACTTTCAAGAAGGTTTTAGTATAATAATACATTATGTAATTATTCTTATGTACGATGTTATTTGCATAAATGTACAGCATCTCCGGCATTTCTATGCGAGTTTTGATGATTCTTCTAGTCGGTGTCTCCAATTCTTCAATGCACTAGTGCTATTTGAATTTGTGTGGAGTAGGTACAACTTAAAAGTGAACAATAAAAACTGTTTTACAAAAAAAAACAACCGACTTCAAAAAAAAAACTACAAAGTGATAAATAACTTTAATTTCGGAAGTCGGTGTCAAAAAACGAAAATGCGGAACCAACGACACCGACTTCCGAAATTAAAGTTATTTATCCCTTTAGTTTTTTTTTTAAATCAGTTGTTTTTTTTTTGTAAAAAAGTTTTATTGCTTGAATTTTAGAAGCTACAAGTTTCAATGAAAGCCTACCTATTTATTTTGACAGCTTTAATTTATGCTACGAGTATACTATTGTTCGGGTCGGCAAGATTCGGCACAGTCGGGTGGCAAAATCGAACATTGTAGATTATGTATTTGTTCGGGAAAAAGCCGCTCGGCTTAGGTCGAATTATGCTGACCCGACCCGAACATAATTCAGCGAGGGTAGATGCTGAACGAAGTTTGACGATTGACACGAGCCGAGCGACATCCGAATATGTGTAGTCATTGCTTCGGGTCGGTTTTGTTGTTCAACAAATACCTACTGTCGAATCGAATGTGCTGACCTGAACAACTGTGTTGCTAAAGCCAATTATATTACATTACTAGCTTTTGCCTGCGACTTCGTCCGCGTGGAATAATGACTCCCGGAAAAAAACAATTTATCCCCCTTTTCTCCCCGTTGGGAGGGAATTTCCAAAAATTCTCTCTTAGTGGTAGCCTAATCCTCCCAACAAACACACATGCCAAATTTCAGCTCTCTACTGCCAGTAGTTTCGGCTGTGTGTTGTCTTTCAGTCACTCAGTAACGGAAGAGTTTTATATATATAGAGATAGCTGTGCCCGCAACTCCGTCAGTGTGTAATTCCTTGTGTGTTATCTTAAGTACCTATACAACAAAATTACTACTTCACCTAAAAAGAAATAAAATGTAAACTATTAATAATTTGTAATTTGAACGAATATAATAAACTACCAAAATAACTAATACCTATTTTATAAAATAACAACAAAAGAAAACTAAATAAACTAAATTAATTTAAAGACTAAAAGTCGCGCTGATAAACAATATTGTCTGTCAATAAGGTCGAATGCTCGGAACGTCTACTCGCATCAACAGCCAAATATTGTATGAAGTTCGCGTTTTTTTTTTTGGGAATGGCATCTCGCAGTTCAACCTATGAGGTTGTCGTCTGCTTAACCGGGCTTGCCTGTGGATGCCTCAAAATTAAGGCCTCCAGCCAGGGCTTAAAAAAAACTTAAAAACTAAGCGACTACACGCTAAGGGCACCCCCTGTGGGGTACGGACCTCGGCTTAGGGCGTCGCTGGGGGGGGGGGCAGTAAGGGACAGGCTGGATCGGAATTATTTAGGGGCGAATTTAATACTACAGGCTCAGCGGCGCGGGCTGGCTCGAGCAAGGGTCGGGGAGGAGAATTTACGGGGCGTCGCGACGGGCGTCCTCGACGGCGAGGACGGAAGGACGGTTGTCGGGTCGTGTTTTTGTGTCTCTTAATGGTGCTGGTGGCTTTCCTGCTCTCCTGTAAGAGGGTAGTGGCGTCGTCGGGGATGGTGAGGGTATGCCTTGGTCGGCGAATCCTACTTATGCGGGAGGGAGTATATCGGGAGGCCGCCGCAATCAGGGCAATTGGGGTGCTTTATAGCAGAGTCGAAGAAACGCTTGGCGAGGCGCTTCATGAACTGCTGGACGGTGTGAAGTTCACGTTTGGATCCCCCGCCCTTTTATACCTCCCGCCGCGAGCCGCGTCGAGCGCGGCGACCGTTACACAAAAATAATCCTTATAGCATGATTCAGTATTCACGCGCGATGGCTTATTAGCGTATTTCATGTATAACTTTGGTGTTTCTGTACCGATTTCTATGATTATTTTTTTATTAAATAGGTAATAATGTTAACATTTTTTAATTAGGGATGAGTGAGAGTGTTATAAACGTAAGAGTAGACAAATATAATCAGAAAGCTCCGAACTGCTAAGCTATCGGGAGTTACACGTATTATTGTGAGTCAACCATAAAAGATAGACATTTGCTGTCGTGGAATATTTTTTATATAATTTTAAGGAGAACATTTCCGTCATACATGATTTCTGTGTAGCTTTAACCATTAAGGTTGCACACGCGACGGAAGCTTCAAAAATGGAGTAAGTTCTCCTGTTTTCCCAACATTTCCCTTCACTGCTCTGCTCCTATTGATCGTAGCGTGATGAAAAGTATACTATAACCTGTCCAGGAGTATGAAGAACAATTGTACCAAGTTTCGTTGAAATCCGTCGAGTGGTTTTTGTTTCTATAAAGAACATACAGACAGACAGACAGACAGACAGACAAAAATTTTACTGATTGCATTTTTGGCGTCAGTATCGATCACTAATCACCCGCTGATAGTTATTTTGGAAATATATTTCATGTACAGAATTGACCTCTCTACAGATTTATTATAAGTATAGATAGATAACTACTTACATTGCTAATTACAAGCCTCCACAAATAAATACAAAAATTATTATTACTCCTTCATAGTCTAAGTTACATCTTATCTAGGTACTCTATTCCATTTAGTTATTCCCTCAAAGTTGGTTCATTTCGTTCAATCTTAAGCTAATTTGTTCAAATTTTAAGCCAATCTGTACAACAAACAATTCAAGTGCAGGCAGGTGCCTCCTGCACAAAAAAGACTTTTAAGTTACCTACCTATGCTAGAACTTTATCTTCCTGATCGTAGACAATTGATATTAATTCATGTATTGTAGGTTTATAGTTAGGCAAACACTTTTACACGTCAATAATACCTTAAAAACTACCTAGACGAGGTCGGTGTTGCCGATACTGCGACTACTCTGAACTGAACAAAAACACCGAAACAAACTCTGGGGTCACAGTCTATTTTAAAGTCCAGACATAATCTTGGTCGAATCATGTGAGGGCCATGGAGTTTCATGTCTGAAATGGTCTTTTGAGGAAACAACCACACAGATTTGATCAGTTGAGTGGACCTGTCGTCAGTGAACCTACGCATTTGTCAATTTAAGGAACTCAACGACTCTAATATCTTGTTTCAGAGTACGCCCCCCTCCGTACCGACAAGTGACGTCATCGTGTGCCGAGGTGGAGTCCAGCAAGCCGCACGTGTCGGCCAGCAACCTGTGCGGGGACCTCAACCGAGGGGTCATACCGCGGAACCCCATGGGACAGAACCCCAACGGAGAGCCGTATCCCTTGTGAGTGTTTTGTATCATTATATATGTGGTCTCCGGTCCTCAACCTGTGGGATCTCAACAGAGGGGTTATACCCTGGAATCCCATGAGGCAAAACCCCAACGGAGAGCCGCATCCCCTGTGAGTATTTTGTATCATTACCTAGAGGTCTCCAGTCGTCAACCTGTGGGACCTTAACAGAGGGGTTATACCTCGGAACCCCATGAGACACAACCCCATGGGAGAGCTGTATTTTTGTGAGTATTTTGTTATTAGAGAAGCATCCGGCCTTCAGCTTAAACATACCTATATTATTATGCTCCTGATCACAGGAGGGGTGTAGGTGCTATTCAGGTCTAGAGTCTAGATTGCATTGTTCCACCAAAATAGCCGTCGTTCCCTGTCAATCAGACTCCAAACGATCCTCCTTACGAAATAGATTCTGTAGAAATTCTTCTATAGACTTCAGAAGAATTGAAGAGAATTCCTATTTTCCAGAAACAACAATCCCGTTTATCTGTTCTTATGAGTTTTTACACGATATTCTTCTTTGTGATTGTTCCAGTGAGTTGATTCGCAACCAGACCCTCCGCTTCCTGTCGCGCACCCTCCCCGTGCTGCGCGCCGACGACACGCTGCCGCGCGTGGCGCACGTGCCGGCCGCACGTGACGTCACACACAACCGGTAGGTACACTATGTAGGGAGAGGTTCCAGTCTCACCAGACGCGGCGCGTCCTGCCGCGTGTCGCATTTTTAACCTCAAACTCAAAGAATTTATTTCAATAAACAATTTACAGGTATTTTTGAATTGTCAAGGAGTCAGGTTAGTCAGAAATATGGAGAAGAACGGGCAAGTAACTCCATAGAATCTCATGTAAATTAAAAGAATTATCCTCAAATGTATTAAAAAATAAAACAATAACGAAGTGGATTAAATTTGAATATAGGTAGAACTAGGTGTTTTTTTAAAAATTAAAGAAATTTTAATATTTTCAAACCATTCAAAAATATTTGAAGTTCTTTTGATTATTACAAAATTAAAAAAAAAATTGAAATCCTCACTTAATAGTTCCCCCTAAATTCCCCATGTGGCCCCTTTAGAAGTTTCCCGCAGCCTGCCCAAATTAGGCTTTCTACTTTAGGCCCCTATCCAAACCTCCGTGACTTGCTGACTGCCAGCCGCGTTAGGAATCAATAATATGTAGGTATTTAGTAGATGTCAAGGAGTATGGAATTTTGTCAAAAATAGTATTGCAGCTCATAACTAATATTTCGGTAGAGTAAGCTAGTATTGGTTGAAGTGGCTAAACACAAGAACTTACACAACACAACAGAGAGAATTTATTATATTTATGTTCTAAAGGTGGAATTCATTTTTTGCTAGGTCAATTCGAGGTTTGCTGGTCAGGGGCCGAGTGGCCCCCCGAGCTTGGGAGCCGAGGGGCCCCCCGAACTTGGGAGCCGAGGGGCCCCCTAAGCTTGGGGGCCCCGGTGCACGGCACCGCCTAGCCCTCCGATAGCTACGCCACTGTGTCGCTGTTGATTGTCTAAATAAAGAAAAAAAAATTGAAGCAAGAAATTCCATGTTCCAAATTCAAGAAGCTATATCTGTGGTCAGCCTGACTAACGTAGTGTCATTTCTTTTTAGCCTAGAGGAGCGCAGCAAGCGGTCAGTGTTAGAGGGAGAGCACGCTATCGTGGAGGATAGTGACGCCATCCCGTCGGCCGCACTGCGCGCCGAACACCGCGCCGCCGACGCGCCGCGGGAGAGTCGCAAGTTCTGTGATAATGGCGGAGTGTGAGTATACAATCATACATCGCATGCCATACAACTGTATAATCTGTTCCAAAAGTATTTGATGAAAGTGTAAACAAACCCTTTTCATTTAATACGTAATAATCACACTAAAAAAAAATTAGTAACACGTTCATCTGTACTTAGAAGGCAACTTTATATCACACTACTATTTAGAACAAAAATATTGTTCGAATAACGTTAAATGTAACTGAGAAATAATTGACGACAATTTAAGGTTATAAAAATAACCTCAATCCATACTTAATATTATAAATGCGAAAGTGTGACTGTCTGTTACCTCTTCACGCTTAAACCACTGAACCGATTTAGATGAAATTTGGTATAGAGATAGTGCGAGTCCCGGTAAAGGAGATAGGATAGTTTTTATCCCAGAAATCATCCTTTAAGGATGTGAAAAGGGGGTGGAAGTTTGTATGGGGAATCAATAACCGCTGAACCGATTTAGATGAAATTTGGTATGGAGATAGTTTGATAAAAAAATAACCTACCAAGATTACTAATTCCTTGCGGACGAAGTCTCGGGCTAAAACTAGTACTTAATTTAAAAAATTTGGAGTAAAAAAATGTACAAAGTGTGCTAGGTAACGACGCCTGTGTTATTCAATACTTCACAAATGTTCACAACAGCGCCCCTGTCTCCGTCATGCGAGCGTCGTTATTTTACCTGTGATTTTGCATCACTGTCCAAATCACAGTGATCTTTATTCTCATTCCAGTAGGGTTCTACTAGAATGAGAATAAAGATGTATGACAAGTCTGTCAAAATCATTGTGTTGTTTATTCTCATTATAATAAGGTTGCTGCTGTCAGAGGTACAATAACTGAACGGAGTGTAAAGCTTGATATTGACGCCTGGGTAACTAAGTCTACAATTTTCCAAATAAAACACTTTCTACATGATCAAAGTTTATTGAAAATGAATAATTTAACAATACTTACAATAACATACAATTGACTACACGCTCAACACTTCCCACCACTCAAGGAGAATAATTACTCAACACTCTTAGAGGTAGTTCACACGAACAAGCGGCAACGCTAACGATCGCAGGTATTTCTGTATGAGTGGTGATCAATGCTCATACTTTCATTATATGAAAAGAAGCCTATACACGCAGAGGGAGAATAAATGGCTAGTGTAATTGTTATTTTATTTACACCACCGATGTGACTTTTTCAATTCATATTAAATGTACTTTCTAAGTTTATCTTGAACATGGCTGACATCGGTAAAGGAAAAATATCGCGAGGAAACCTGGACTCGAGTTAATATAAGTCTGAAATCGCCAACCTGCGTAAGCGTGGTGATCAATGCTTGTGCTTCTCTGTTTGAGAAGATGCCTTCGCCCTGCAGTGGGACAGCTATGGGCTGGTGTTACACGAGTCATTTCAGCTTTTATCGAATATACGTCATGATCAATATGAAAAGCTGCATAATCATAGCGTTTCCATATAAATCGCGATATGTTTGTCGAATAACATCGCGGTCGCTGTCAATGTCATTGGTACCTACTAATACAAAATGGAGGCGTCAGTCATAACGTTAACGCTACCGCTCGTGTAAACTAGCTTTTATTCTGACATTTCATATAACTCTCTATAAAATATACAGCAGTATAGGAGGATTATTTAGCGACGACACTCGAGATATGGCTCTCGTATAGCCCTGTCTCACTCTTACAGTTTCTTCGATAAATAATCGACCTATTATAATGACTAAGCAAACTGTGCATAAGGCGACTTGCGGTATAAAGTAGGTACTGCAGCAGATTTGTATATAATGTATAAAAAAAATACATATAATATAACTCCATTACAATATTAAACATCACTTTAACTATTGCTTTAGTTGTGTAGTTCCAAATACGGTTATACAATTATTTTACATATTTTTATCTTACGAAGCGACGCGTGCATTACTTGTGGCAACCAAGAGTTCAAAACGCTGAGAATGTGTGCGTGAAGATGAATAGCGTCAGCACATAATGCTCACACACACACTTCCGACTTCGCCATTGTCTCGGACTGTACCGAGAACTACTGCGCTTACGCACACATTCACAGTGCGTGTGTACAAATGGTAACCACAAATAAACCGCGCGACGTAAAAATACAATACATAGACTTAATGACACGAGAACTATACTATTTAGATAATGTTCGTACTAGAAGTATATTAGACAATATTATAGCAACAACTTTACACATTCGTATAAATAGCTTTCTCATTACGTTGTGTGTCTCATGATTATATTTGATCGACAATATTATTTCTTTACAGTATTGCATTATCCTGCATTTTTTGCGTACATAACTGTTTCACGATGAACAAAACATTAAAAAAGTGGCCCGTATCTCAATCCAATACTTACGAGTCACATCGCTTTATTGTGTTAGACAACGCCTTTACTACGGTTTATATTGGTCTAAGATGGCTATAAAATTGGCTAGCTGTTAGGAGGTGATCCAATTATTATGAAAATAAATTAAAGATCATGTTTCGAAAGAAACGGTTGGCTACAAGTACGGAAGACTTAGGATTGAGTGTCACTCGGGCTGCCGGGTACCCGTGAATGGGTAATCTCACTATAAATTCTTTAATTATAATAATTATATTGAAATGGCTTCTCAACAAGTATAGTGTGTAAAGTCGCACACGCTGTCTCGAGGTTTCGAGATTGTCATCCCACAAAGAAGGATCGAGTTTTCATTATATAATTTCGCTTAGTGTAGTTACGTTAAATATGAGCTTAGAAAATAAGTTTTTGTTTTTTGAAGTTTCGCCAGCTAATTCCATTTGACCCTATAAAGCCGGAGCATGTAAAAGGAGGCTATAACGGCTAAATTATCACTTATTCAGAACTTTAAAAAGTAAAACAGGGCAAACAGAAGTTATGCGAAGATTGCCGAGTGCTCGCCGAGTACCACTTACGTAATAATCCTCTGCTACGTGTCACGTATCGCTCGTAGGTCCGCCATTACAGTATCGTACGCGTTCCCTTGTGTTCCGTCTATAATTTTTACGCGTACGTCTCGCTCGATCTGAAAATAACATCATTTTACGGTGAGTATCGTAAGAAAGAAATGCACTACTTGTCTATGTGTCAACAATCTCATAATACCTACAGGGTGAAATTGAAAACATGCGACAAATTGAAATGGAAGATTGTACTCATTATTATGAACAACTTTGACTATGGGACCAAACCTGAAATCGCGAAAAAAAAATCAGCTGTTCCCTACATTTATGTTCGCGTAACTCTTCAAAATGTAGGGAACAGCTGATTTTGTTTTCGCGATTTCAGGGTTGGTCCCATAATAAAAGTTGTTCATAATGATGAGTACAATCTCCCATTTTGATCTGTCGCATGTTTTCAATTTCAACCTGTATAGCATCACGTCCCTATTCCGTAACGCCACGCGACGTCCTGAGTTGGATCTCCAGCTCAGGCTAAGGGTTATAATATTATTTTCACATGGAAATTCTCAGTAGAAGCCCGGAGTCTGGATTAGTGCCCCGTCGATGACAAGAGGCACGCCCCTGTTCCATGAGACTTAAACAAGCCTGGCGGAAGTGCGGGTGTACTTTACACCACTGCCTACACTTTCGGGGAATTCTGGCGAGATGATAAGTTGTATTCAATAATCTAAGTATACATATTAAAGTTGCTTTTCATGCCTGTCTGTAGGACCGCGTTGTTATCTCACGCGCGTCTGACAGACAACGCACATCCTAAACCGTTGGGTCTAGCAGCATGACATTTTCGAAAGTGAGCACTAAGGAACAATAAAAACAACGAAAAATAGGAGATGAAAGTTTGTATGGAAGCACGTAATTTTTGCCGATGGGGAAATGCCATCGGGCAGACGGCTCGCTAGTGTTATACAACGCTACAAGCCGTCAGTGAATGAATGTCATGCTGCTAGACCCAACGGTTTAGGATGTGCGTTGTCTGTCAGTGAATGAATGAATGAAGTTGAGATTGGTGTTGGTGTTGGTACCTCAGCCCTGTACTTGACGTGCTCGGGCCACACGCAGTGCTCGAAGTAGCCGGCGATGTCGGGCGGGTCGTACAGTCGGAATGTACGACGTAGCACGCACTCGCCGTACTCCAGCACGAAGTAGTACCTGCAACATTCACATTATTGTTCACAATCTACAAGATTATATCCTTATATTTAAATTAAACTAGCTTTTGTCCGCGCCTTCACCGCGTGAATTTAGGATAATACCCCACAGGAACGTACTACCTGAATAAACAAGTAACATGTACCATACCAGGTAATGATAAAAAAAAAAAATAGTAGGTCCGCTCTCCCGTTAAGGACGCTATCACATTTTTTAAAAATACCGCTATTGTTCAGGTACCAATTTACTGAATAGGAATCAAAAATGCGAGGCAATCATGGTCTCAAACTAAAGATAATATATCCATCTCGAGAATGGCACCATAAAAATTGTATAGCCTTATAATACTTTTTCATTCAAATACGTTTTCATCACCACAATAATCGCAGAAAATAAAAAAAATATGTGTCTGAATAGGAACCAGTACAGCTAGATCAACTGCATGTTTTAACTTCAAAATAAATAATTTTGCGTGAAAAAGTAATAGACAGAGTTACTTTCGCATTTATAATATTAGTATGAAAAAAAAAAAAATTGAGAAACTAAACAAAACACATACGAAACCGTAATACGATTTTAGAATAACATTTCTGATCATAATAATAAACATTGCTTATCGTTTGTATTCGCGACTCCCTTATCATTTCATTTATTGTTCATTTATAACTGTTATCAAAGCGCTAAGTTACTTGGCAACACTGAAAAGATTATGATACTAATTTAGTTACTAGGGCAGTGGGACTGGGACACGTAAATTATTATATGGCCTGAAACACGGGTTTAAATAAACCTAGATCAGGCAACGCACTACATTACCATCAGAGTTCTATTTTTGAGTGTAATCTCATATTTTTCATACCATATACCATAGTATATATCCAAATTATTATAATCCTGTTATAGGCCTAGATTAATATATACTACTGAACCATAATTATGTACACTTTTTGTAAACTTATTATTTCAATAAATTTTATTTATTTATTATATTTTATTATCGCACTTTGAAAGGCACTATAAAATTGTATTGAAATATCTCATTTCCTGTACGGAGACTAATAATTGTAAAGAAGAATAAGAATAATTTATTTTTCTAAGAATATGACGTGTACATTTAAAACAGAAGAGGTATACGCTTCGGTAATCTTCGTTTAACCCGAATGAGTACGCACGTTGCGCCGCAGAGTATCCCCCCACAGAGGCAAAGCTTCATGTTTCGTCTGCCGCGCTTTGTAGTACTACACCTATCAGAGCACGTGTGTATGAAGCTTTCTCTCTGTTGGGTTACCTACTCCGGTCGCCTTACTCCTGACCTTGTCACCTGTCACTCAGCAGCTTAGTTTTTTGGAACTGCATAGAGTTGTTAATCTCTTATTTTCTGTTACAATATAGGTAGTTAGTTACTTTCGTGGTTATAACAGCTCACAGTTCTTACTTTCATGGTTATACGAAAGCGTAATTTTTATTTTCGAAGATAGTCGAAGGGCATATATTTTCTGGGAGATCATTAAAGAAAAAGAATGCAATGTAGACTCACCTCAAATCACACATATCCATAATCGGCTTATAATTCAACACTGTAAAACCTTCTACTATCAGAAAGTTCTTTCCTAGCATTTTGAACTTCTGCGGCCCATCCTCTGTGCATGTCTCATGCGCCTTGTCCTGCCCCTTAAGGGTCATGCATATGTCCGCGTGCATGGCTTCCATGTCCAGAGCGCTCAGGACGTCGTAGTTGTTGTGCTCGATGCCGACGCACTTGATGTGCTTGGGACTGTCATCGGGGTAGAAGTACTTGTCTTGGTGAAACACGTGAACTGGGGTGAGAGTCTCTTTCAAACGGTTGGCGAGCGAGGTTTTTCCGCCGCAGGTGACACCTGATACGCCTGGAAGGATGAAATTAAGGTTTTATTTAGAGAATAAGAGAAGTTATATATGTTTATAAAAAACATTCTAAGAGAGTAACTATGGAGTTTCTGGTCCATTCTTCTCCATACGAAACTACCTTTTAGAAGAATTAATTCTATTTAATTGTAAATGTTGACATTCATATGTGCCTTTTTAAAATTTAAATAAATGGTTTTAACTTTGACTATACCTATCCTAATGTAGCTTACTGTGTGAATTCCACTAGAAAAGTGGTGTGAACACGGTAAGAAACATGTCCAAATGACAAACGAAAAGAACAAACATGGCAAACACAAACATATAAATACATTTGCACAGTCAGGGCATTCGATCGTTGAGACACACTATCCCAATTTACCGTGTTAACGCCATTTCATACGACGACTAAGAATGACACTCGTGGTTTCGGATTTACACAGACACCCACTTAAGGGACATGCGCACTTTATATAATGTTATTGATTGATATTTCATGAAATAGTAATTAAATAGGATTATATGAACATAGAGGGTTGTGTTGATGATATGAATGATTATAATTCTGTAAAGTAGGTATATTTGTTACGCTCGCGAATCATTTTTTAATCAACATTCAACATGACACGGACCTGCAAATTGCAAAAAAACGTAAGAAAATTTGAATTTCGCTACCCTACCTAGCGCTTCCCCGTAATTTAATATTACATTTGCTTACGAATTTTATTTCCTAACTTCACAATTAAGTATGGCCACTCACGGAGAGTATTTTAATGCACCATGCTCAATGCAACTTGATTAGAAAACGGATTACGTGATCAGGCTACATACCGATTATAAGCCAGTTGCTTCTATTCGGCACCATGACTGCTGTAACAAAAGTTGCTTTGATCGAGCGAAGCGGACATAGGAGAGAGCGGAGCGAGCGGCGCGCTGTCAGAGATGTGGGAGCAAGTGGTAGAGGGTGAAAGACATCAGGCCACCGACGAACAGCAGGCCAAACACGCCGCAGCCCAACAGACACCACTGTGGATCCGGGACTACGCTGTGTACCTGCGAATCTGGAAGATCAAACATAAATGTTAATCTTTAGATGAGCTGCAATACGGCCACTTCAGTGCAACGTGACACCAGTCGCAGTCACATGGCCTGTCTGCATGTACCCACGCTTCAACACACAGCTTCTCGAAAATGATCGATGTTTACGTCAAACGCTGCGTAATATCAGCCCGATAATATTTCATGGTTTCATGTTGGAACTTACTAATATTGTAACAACTAAATAATGTACACATGAATGCAATAAAGAATTTGAATTTGAATTTGAATTTGAATAACTGTGTTCCTTGCTGTTCTGTAGTTCCTGCCAACTCCCATGGAGAAAATGCGCGAGTTTATGTATGCATGACGCATATATTATGTTCCTTGCAATGTAAACAACTTATTTGCACAAGCTTTGCTTTTGCATAGGTGGGTCGATAAATAAATGCGAATAACATCGTACACAATTGATTTAAAATGTCCTTTAAGCCAGAATTAACAATAAACTCACCTTCGTCTATAAAAGGGTAAGAGTTGACCCAGAAGGACAGCAGAACAAACACCGCACTGGTTGACACCAGGAGCAGTCGACCAATCAGCGCATCAGGTATGTCCATATATACGCATAACTTCAAATTCAACCTTATACTACAACGAATTGAACATAGATTTGACGATAGTTTTCTTCTGTTCTGTTATGCGATATTGAAGCTTATTGTTTAAGAGGTAGAGCTTCGATTTAACTGCAGAAGAGTTCCTTCTCGAAGTCTTCGAACGTTTCGCCTTCAGGGAATAGGATGGACTTGTGGTCGTCTGGTTTGATTTCAATTGTATCAGCGAGTGGCTTGCGCTTGATCGCGCGCTCCACGAGCTGCAAACAAAAGATAAATTAAATATACTTTGTAAGTTAATGAAACACGTATTGATGGCCCAGTGATACTTCTGCCTTTCATCCACTAAGTTGTTGGTTTAAATCTGAGCAAATACCAAATGAATTTTTCTATTCATTTCTGAGTTTATCTAGGACATTTCTGACATTGGTGAAGGAAAAACATCGTGAGGAAACCTGGACTTGAATCTATAATCGCCACCCCGTATTGAGGAAGCATGGGGATCAATGCTCTTGCTTTCTCTGTATAAGATATGATAGGCTTTTATTATAATTACTTAGTTAGTGTAAAAGTATTGTTTAACACGTTTACACGTCGAGTGGCTCGCTGAGGTCGGTGTTTTCTATCCGACTACCACCGCCAAGAAACACCGAAACAACCTCAGAGTTCAAAGTGCCTTGTACAGTCCAGACACTCACTTGTAAGAGATGATCTCTTGTACCTCGCAGATAGTATTGTTTATCATTAAGTTTGCAATAAAGACTAGCGGTATTCAGTACTATCTATGCCGCAATGCGTAACTGAATAAGATAAGACCGCTAACTATATATATTTTTATTACTATGAGATTAAAGATATCTACAATTAGATTCAGTTGGCAGATTTTAATGACTACATTTGTTGTTTATTATCAAGATTGCATAAAAGCAAGTGCATCTAAGTCAGTAAGTTCCAAACGTCGCATACAAAACTGTCGGTACTTCAGCAGTCCATTCAAAGATCTAGAAAGTACATGTTTTAGTTAGCTATGTCAGTTATTTGTTTACTTGAAATCTGTGTGATGACTTAAATAAAAATAGGTATATCTTCATGTCTTGACATTACGTTCATCAGTAGCTAAACAAATTATACAATAAATTACGAAACATCCCACATCATCACAAAACGTAAATAAAAGTCATACATAACATGTTATCAAAAATTAAATCTTACTCTATTTAAGAATGACATTGAGACAAGCAAACATTTGGAAATACATACATGCAAGTCATTGACTACTTAGCTATCCAAGTAGTCAATTTATTAAAATACCAGATTATTGAATTGGTACCAGCTGATTTTTGACTATAGCTTCATCTGGGCCTCCATACAATATGAGATCAACCTATAATATTCCAACTGCTGGGACATAGGCCTCCTCTCTGTGGCAGGGAGTTGGCCATAATCCACTATGCATGCCCAGAGCAGGTTGGTGGATGTCAAATGTCTTCAAATTTCTGGTTTTAGGATATGCCAGTTTTTCATTATGTTTTCCTTCAACATTTGGGAATAACCATTCCTAATAATTAAAATCAGGGCTCTAATATGCTTTACTTATATATAACACTAGCTTCTTCCCGCGACTTCGTCCGCGTGAAATTTCACCCTCCCTCCCCCCGTTCACCCTCTTAGGGGGTGAATTTTGAAAAATCCTTTCTTAGTGCACCCCTAGACCTCATAAGGAACGTACGTGCCAAATTTGGGATCTCTAGACCCAGCGGTTTGGGCTGTGCGTTGATATGTCAGTCAGTCAGTTCTCCTTTTATATATATAGATAACCATGTTACAAACATCATCATGATTCTAGGTGAACTAGTTTGTAAAGGATGTTTCACAATTATGAAATAATATGAAATATATTAACATACATATACATATATATCTATATTAGTTTCAGTACTTACAGTAAGTGACAATTTAAATGGTAGTATTGCTAATGAGAAACATTAAATGCCTAATGATGTGATTAATATTTTACATGAGGATAATGCAATTCTTTTAATTAATTATCACTGTTGTGTAATTTTAATAAAATCCTGTTAAAAGTGCCTGAGTCCTGTTTTAGTATGTTAATTATGTTAACACTCACTATAATTGTGTTCTTAAAAGCTTATTTAAATTGAAATATTATTGCAAAATACATGAATAAATTAAAATAAATAATATTAACTGTTCTTATTAATTGTGTTTATTTTACATTACAAAAATAGCCCACAGTAGCACTATTGAACCTCTCACTACTTCTGTAGCAAGGACACACACACACCTCCCATATGTGTCTCAAAGCACGCACACACACAGGTATGGTGCTATCTTATCAGGACAGTAGTGATGCATCACTTGGGACAACAGTGCTTATCTATTGTTTGTTACTATAGTAGTATCATAGTATAAGTGAGTCTACAATTACCATTATTGTAAGTATAGATAATAGCAATTTGCTGTAGGCTTTATAATGAAAATAGCCTTGGGAGTAATTCATAAATTGACTGGACTGATTTTTCATTCATCTGATAACTTTATTTGAGGAATAATTTTGACAGTTATTTCATACAAAAACTGTCAATTTATTCCTCAAATAAAAGTTATCTGGCGATGGAAAAATCAGCCCTAAGTCAATATAAGAATAGAAAAATAGCATGTACTTGGATGTAAGCAATCTAGAATCACTTGCTGTAAACATTGTTGCCGGAAGCCCTTAAATATTGAAGCGGTTACATATTTATGTGTAATATCAAATATGATTCTGAACATAACTACAATAATACTTAATACTGTTAATTCTCACAACATCAAATTCTTCATAACAATGTGACTTGTGTTTCAGAGCTATTAGAAGAACAAGTACTACAGTAATCAATATAAATAGATGTTACAATTTACTTAATTAATGTTTATAACTATTCTCTTTCATGTTTATACTTATCTGTGTTTTTTTACTGGTTTAGCTTTTTATTTTTTACTTTTTATGAGTCTGTAATTATACCTTAGCTTTAAGCCATTGTACAATCTTGTTAACATTGAGGAACGCAAATAAACATATTCAGAATGAAATACTATGAAATAAGTACTACTTATACTTAATGAAGACATTGTACCTTGTCAGCCACACTGCTGTGCGCCACGGGTTTGCTGAGCTTCAGCAATTTGTTGATGTTCTCCTCAGTTATCTGCTCCTTGGACTTCACCGGCGCCTTCGGCTTCGTATTCTTACTCTTGAACTGATGCCTGTGATCTACACACAACAGTACTTACTTCAGTTAATAAATCGCGCGAGGAATAATAAATTGATCGAGCATGCAATGTGTCGCTTACGTTATGTAAGAAAGGACCGTTAGTAATAAAATGGGCAATAAAACCGGCGAGTCTAATCGATGTAATAGGCGCAATAAAATCGCGACACACGATCAGTGCCGTGGCTGTGTGACGTAATAACGATATGTATATCAATAGTAAGTCGGTGATGCTTGGACGAACCTTGACCCGCGTGTCGTGGCCGAGTTCTCCGAGATCCACGCTTCGCCTCACCACTATCTACGAAACAACAACAACATTGAAATAATACTGTCGAAAAGTTAACAACATGAAGAAATAGTAAGTTTTTGTTGTACCTTCTTGGTCGACGAGTTCCAGAGCCTGTCGCACTAATGCTGAAGACATTTTAATGCAACAATGCGTAAAGAAAACATTTATGTGCAATTAAACACGGAAACACAAATTCTAATTCTAACCTCCTAAATATTGAACGTGAAACGTCAAGTGTCAACCAGTGTCAACTGTCAACTCGATGACTTTTCAATGTCAAATATTACAAATACGTTTCGTTTCATTTGCAGGTTTCTTACAACAAGTTTCAACTTTAGTGTTGTGAAAATAGAATATAATTTTTCTTTATTAGAGTAACCAAGACTCAAAACAAGATTGTTAGTAAAACTTACGACTATGTTAGTAAGTACAGACATTAAACAAAAACACAAGAAATAAAAAACGATAAAATAGCTGGGGCCATGGTAAATATCAGTACCTCGTAGTATTGGCAAGTCAGCAAAGACGTAACGAGGTTGACTGCCTCGGTTGCCCCCGATGGACGTACTTACGTTTAAATATCGTCACTTTGGAGATATCAGTAAATGTTCAAGCCCAAACGCATTCAAGCTTAGTAAAACTTAATATTTTATCTCACAGGTTCTGCATGCTATACCGTGCTATCAACGGCGACAGCGAGTCGAGTGCAGGCGTGGAGCGGCGCGAGGACCCAGGCCCACAGCCGCACGGTGTGGCCACGCAACATTCAGCGCAACACAGATATGAGGTGACCAGCTTAACAGCACTCCTCAAACACTATAATAAAAAATAAGAAAAACATAAGTAGGTAGGTAATCAATGACGTATGCGTCTTTGGTCCAGCTATTGATTGCAAGGTGTCGTTATGTTTTTTTATCTTGAATAAACTTAGGTACTTTGTAACACTACTATCAATAATAATAATAATAATAATTCAGAAAGCGGTACTTCTGGACACGGCCCGCATTGTCCGGAGGTTCCTCTCTCTGGAGCCCTGACCGCCGGTAGCTTGGACCCTGTTCCCGATACCGGTGGGCTACTATTTTTTATATTTTTAAATGTTTTTATATATTATTTTTTATATTCTAATATTTAAAAATATAATTTATATGTAAATAATGAAATAAAGGAAATAATAATTTCTTTATTTGTATAGAATGCAGGTGTTACAATAATGGTGTTAGTTTAGATATATTCCCAGTACATTCTGCCTGTTGGCATACAAAAATATAGTGGTTAACTTAGAAACTAGGTACTTAAATTCAAAATGAGATCATGGATCAGCTAAGTCTAAAATTATTTACATAATTATAAATGAGATAAAGTAAAAAATGAGATAAAGTAAATGTAAATATTACAATAATTTATCATTTATAAAATCGGAAACAGAGTAATAACATTTCTCTGTCAGCAACGACGACAGGAGTTTCTTGAATTTTATTAAGGGCTGATCCTTAATACAATTTGGCAATTTGTTAAATATAATAGGTGCCATACCAGTAATGTTTTTTTTAAGCAAAGCAGTGTTATATCTACCAGTACACAATAGATTCTGATATTTTGATCTCATGGCAGTAGTTCGCATCCTGGTATCGTTTAATGCAGGAAATAGATGCTTGTTAGTTTTAACAAATATAGCTACTTCGAGAATGTATATACTAGGAAAAGTTAGTATTTTATGTTTTTTGAAAAAAGGAATGCAACTATCTGTAACCTTGAGATTAAAAATGGATCTTATGCACCGTTTTTGGGCTTTAAATATAGACTCCCTTTCGGAACAATTACCCCAGAATACTACAGAATACTACACCAAACCTTAGAACAGAGACCACCAAACCGTGATATGCAACCATTAAGGTATCAATGTTAACTTTCTTGGACAGGGCAATCGAATCCGATACCAAATAGTACGGTTTTGAATAGCTGTTCGTATTCGATCCCCAGGCAAAGTGATAATGGGGGTTTTCAGTAGTCTCGCAATTTGCTCTCTGGTGATGTCGGTAGTATCGGTTCTGTAACCTACGAGTTGCCTGCAGGGCCCGCCGACCCCGTGCCCGGCGCGCGTGGAGTACGCGACGCCGGTGTTCGCGCGCAACTACCAGGGAGTGTGGCGCTACGTCGTGCAGATACCCTACGAGGGCTACTTCACGCAGACCGTCGAGGTTACCAGGTAGGTCATGAAGCTAGAGTGCTACAAGGATATTTTGGCACCTGAATGACGTTGACTATAATAAAATTATGTTACAGAAATTGTATTGACAAAACAACATGGCGACGTTAGTTCCAATTTTATCCATGCGCCAAAATAACCTTGTAGTGTTATTTATTTATAGGAGAACCAACAGCTATAACATAACGGTAATTGTATATCCTAGGCCTACTATAATCCTACTTCCTACTAATATTATAAACGTGAAAGTTTGTGAGGATGGATGGATGGATGTTTTTTACTCTTTCACGCAAAAACTACGGCACGGATTTGGATGAAATTTGGCACACAGATAGTTTATAACTAGCAATAACACATATAATACTTTTTTATCCCAATTTGCCCACGGGATCGACACTTATGCGGGTAAAACCGCGGGACACTTCTAGTGAGACATAGAGCCAATTACAGGTTCTCACGGGTGAAAACAGGAAAAGTAGTAAGTATAAATCATAGGATCACTCACTAACAAGCAGCACGATAGAAAGAATTTATGCAGGTTCCCATTAAAATAGATGGACTTTGAACACAGTGCTCAGTACGCCTAACCAAAGATATCCAAGCAAAAAAAAACACTACCCCACCTAAAACTACTAACCTAAAATAATAAATTGCCGGCACATTAGCGTATTTTCGTTAGCTCATTATTTTTCTTTTAACTAATGCGTTTTCCTTATATATTTTTATTATGTATGAATTTTGCTTGTAGTTAGAAGAGAAAAAGGAATACAGATAGGCGGATTAAATCTAACTGATTGGGGACATTAAAACGCATTTTATGCAGGAGATCAGGACAGTCAATCTCGTTAGACGTAAGCCAACGAAGTACTCGTAGATCCCCTGTGATACCATTGTTAAAAATCTTTGTTTTAAGAATATTGTGGTCTTTTCTATCAAAGGCCTTAGGTACTGTATTCCGTGTACACGACGACGCGTCGACTTGTGCCCCATTGTCCATTCTGTCCGGTAGAAAGTCATTAAGCAAAACCAGGTTGGATACAGTTGCACAGCAGCCCTTAAGAGATCCGTGCTGAGAAGGGCTAAAAGACTGACACAGCGCTGTGTCTTGCTTGTAGACAACCCTTTAACATTTTAAGCGCTTGGCTAAATATTCATTGCCGTGCCCCTAGCGCTCGGCTACAAATCGATAAAATAATACCTACAATAAATAAGGAGGAGAAATCGTTGTATTGATTAAAAAATAGTCAAAACGTTTTTTTCTCTATTTAATAATGGTTTTAGTTGTACCACGCAGTTAATAGGACAAAAATAGAACGAAAAAATCATGCATGTCTCTGTCGCATAAATACGACACAAGCGGTCAAATGGTTAAACAAAAACTTTAGCTAATAGGCACAGTTTGGAAATAGGTATGTAATAAAGGAAAGTTATTTATGAAAGTTATCTCAGGGTGTGTGTTGGGTTAAATAATTGGAACGCACGTTTAACAGTAAAAGTATATACCTAATTGTAAAACAAAGTTTATACTATGTTTTACGATTATATACTTTGGCCCTATGCGCACAACCGCACAAACAGGAAAAATGGTACTTAATTATAAAAAAAAAACAATCAAAACAATAAGCGGGACGCGAGCACTGACATAAGTGGACGCGAGCGTGGCGTACAGACTCGCGTTCTTTCGTCCACTGGACTGTCGCGCCCGTTGCCGCGCATAAGGGCACGTACACACACGATAAAGGCCGTGTTACACTACTTAACTTTTGTGCCCTTTTTTATGCGCGTGAGTTATAAAGGCAGCTGGAAGTCTGCCTTTATGTATTTGGGGAACAGAACGTTATAATGAGATACTATTTTAATTTTGACCTTCTTGAAGGAGCAAATTGGTATAAATAGGTAAAACCACAGGCCACAGGGTAAAACAGATGAGACTGGACTACCTTGTCGTTTGCCTTACCTAAACGCCGGAGAGTGCAGCTGCAGGTACATGCTCTACATTTATTACTGAGTTCTAGTATATAGTTATCTGTGACTGAGTTTGGGAGGGGTCGATGATACCTAGGCTGTTTCAAGACCAGATTGGATCTGCAATGACTAACCTGAGCCAACTTTCAATATTTATTTACCATTATTACATACCATTTATTGATTTATATTCGTGAGGAAACCGGCACGTCCTAGAACCAAAAATTCGAAGACATGTGACATCTGCCAACCCGCACTGGGCCCGCGTGGTGGATTACGGCCCATCCCCTCTTGAAGAGAGGAGGCCTGTGTCCCAGCAGTGGGAACATTATAGGCTGATTATGTTATGTTATGTATTCCCATTAAGAACAGCTTCCCGTGCCTGTCCGCAGATGCATGCAGTCCCGCTGTCACTACCTGGACGGCGGCTGTCTGAGCTCGCCGCGCTGGGTGTCGCTGTTGGTGGCCGAGTTGCACTACCCGCCGCGACAGAACAAGCACGTGCAGGTAGCGTAGCGTAACGTAGCGTAGCGTACCGTACTGCACACATAGCGTACTGCACACATAGCGTACGGCACACATAGCGTACTGCACACACAACATCACGCCTCACTCCAACGAAATGTTATGTTTTAAGTCCCAGACGGTCAGCAACCGCACATTGTACGTTGGCCTAGTCAGAAATACTAATAATACACTCAATATTTTTCTTATGATTTTTATTTAGCATTTTATTTTTGTGAAGTTTTCTTATTAACATTAACTTCATTCTTTTAGTATTTTTTTTTGCATTCAGCATTTATATACAGAGGTGTATGCCATGCCTATGTCATAGTCTACTGCCACTACCTGGGCACAAATCCAGAGGCTACTAAGTCCTTTGATCAGTTCCAATGTGTTTCTGTCCCGTGTCAGGACTACGAGCAGTACCTACAGAACCGCGCCGGTCAGCAACCGGAGCCCGAGACCGGCTCCGACAAGCCGCCGCACTGCGACGGACACGACGAGATGGGATGCTATCAGGTAACACACTATTCTTCAACTATTTAAACACTGATGAAATGAAATAATATTGTTTACTCTGTAAATAGGATTTTTGATATCACTGCTTTATCACATTTTGCATAGAGATTGCTGATTGATCTCTGAAGTAATAATCATAATCAGCCTGTTCCCACTGCTGGGACACAGGCCTCCTCTCTGTGAGAGGGAGTGGGCCGTAATCCACCACGCGGGCCCAGTGCGGGTTGGCAGATGTCACATGTCTTCGAATTATTGATTCTAGGGACATGCCGGTAATGTAACAATATATTTACATTACCGGCATGTCCCTAGAACCAAAAAATCTCATTTGCTCATCAGCTTCCTGCCCCTATGACCATTTAAATCCTTCATCTCATAATTCAGTACCCTCCCAGTCATCTCTTCTTTGATCTGCCTCCGGAATAAACTAAACTATTTTCACTATTAAAGAGTAATTCAGTCCTTGAAAAGGTGACTATGGAAATCCCTATTCTATATCAGGAACATGCATCATCGTTCATTTTCAGGTTCGCCTCTACTACGACTGGTTCCTGGTCCCCGGGTCTTGCAAGTGCTGGAGACCAGACTACTTCGCGAGGTACGTGCGTCGTCGCCAGAACAATGAGCTGTAAGGAAATAGCTAACACACGCTGCAAGTATTATAATGTCATTTAGATAACGCACACGGACAATAGATTATAGCTTCATCTCTAAAACTTCAGACGTCTTAAAAAAAATCATCTGTGTAAGCAAAAGCTAGCATTTCATATTTTTCATCAACGAATCCGCCAAGTGAGAATATTTTTACACTTATTGTTTTCCAAATTAAATTGCTCATGCTGTAATGAATTACTTCAGAACTTGGTTTTGTATTTATCACCCACATGTAGGTACTATGGGAAGCTGGTGATCAGCCCTATCCAAATCTTCAGTGTAGATTATTTTAATTTCTCACACTCTTAACGTTAATTATTTATTTAAACCTTTATTTATACTTTTAAACTTAATTATAAATGTATGTATTCCTATAGCGTTACGTAATAAGTATGATAATTTTGGTGCTTTTGCTACTTATCGTTGTGAAAATTAAGACTGTATCTAAATAATATATTACGTAAGTAGGTTCGTACCAAAATATATAGGAATGGGAGGCGAGATCTCTTATCAATTTAGACTACTTATACACTAAGTTAGTATTCAGTCAACATTTTACAATTTTCTTTAATTTTATAAAATTCAAACAATTTTATACCCTCTGGGACAGAATTTCAATAGGTAATAATTGTTATTGTTATTATTAATATTTCATAATCTATTCATTTCACGTTTCTTTATTTAAAGTTAATTAAGAAGAAAGATAATAATTAGGTTCTCCCTGTAGAAATACTCGTTAATGTAGCTACTTTAGACAATAGAGGGAATGTATTGAAGCTCAATTTGCATTTATAATTTGTAAAGATTGTAATTACTATGAATACAACCATGCTTTCTTCGACTTATTTATTCATCATGCTGAATTTAGATGCTTCTTTAGCGTTGAAAATGAATGTAATCTTTTCTTAGCAATTTGTCATCTGAAGCTGCAAGTAACGAATAAAGACAAGTTTGAGAGAGCATGGTTCTCAAAATATATTATTTTAAAAGATTCGAACTACATAATGTTAGAAATTATTTATTTAAAACTTTAAGAATAAGTTGTTTTAGTTGTATTATTAAAGCACTTCGACTATTAATTGTGTTTTTAATAAATCTTCTTATATTAAGGCTTAAAATTTACTCATCATCTATAAAATTCCCTCAATTTTATAGATGATGAGTACATTTTTCGTAAAATATTTCCAAAACAAAGAAGAAACTGGCCTCTTAAATATTGAATACATTATATTTAAGACGGCTAGTTCCCAGTATGTACGACCTGCTATGTAAAGAACAATCACAAAAAAATATTGTTTTGACAATGCAAATAGTTGTCAATAGTAAGGAATCTACAGTTACTTAAACTGAGATCAAAAGCTGATGTTATAAATAGTAGAGTATGTCTACACATATCAATAAGGACCCGTTAATGACGCGTCTCTACTAAATGTACCTTGTGGGGACGCCAGTGACGTCACGGACCTGGCCGACGTCGGGTGTAGTTAGGAGATCACATTTTCGAGAGACTACCGCTAAATGTAACTTACCAAGACACCGCTACTCTGGTATATTTAGTAGCACCTGCTTAAAATTAATCATTACTAAATATATCCTATTTCAATAATGGCGCGATTGATGCATAGTGCGAGTATTTAGAGTGGGGAATATCACGTGGCGGGTCTAAGTTGGTTTACAAGCAATAATAATAAGACGTAGTCGATGGAGCCCCGCTCCGTGGAGCCCCTATTTCTGTCTACAAGGTTTAAAAGAACCTAACACGAAGGAGATGACGGGGGCTCGTTCACTCGTTTTGCTCGCTCACTTGAGCCCCCATCATCCCCTTCCAACCTAACCTGTCCGAGTCGGGGTGCCCCAAGTCCCGAGCTCGCTTCGCTCGCTCTTGCATCCTCAGTTATCATTGCGTTTTACTATGTCGAGAGATGAATGTACAGAATATTACAAATATATATTAGCATGTTAACATTAGGTACACCACCGGAATGCTTAATACCCGACGTTTCACAACCCTGCCGAATCCTTTGCTCTGCACTCGTACGTAGTTTGCTTTGGAAATGAAAAGCATAATGTATACTAATACAGAGAATGCCTTTGTTGAAATATATTTTGCTCTTTAGTGTAACGAGCACAAAGCTCAGCACAGACTATGGATGTCTGTGGTAAATACAGTCTGGCATTACACGGCCGGGTATATTTACTTAGTACGTAATCACGCAACGCTAGGTCTTAAATATACCCGATTAAAATACTCCAACTCGGGTATATTTAGTAGTTAGAAATTTCGAAAGGCTCATGCTATAAATATACCCGACCAAAACCCTATGGGGAGTTTCCACAAGGTATATTTAGTAAAGACGCGTTAATGACAAACATCCTAACATACAATATCGAGATCTTCATGCAATGTCACAATCTAGTCTTATTATTAAATCTTATGACTCAACAACTATCACTCAGTTGAGTGTTCTAGAAATTCACATCATTCTGAAACGAACACTCTCCGTTGATTCTATCTCACAAACATAGTGCCTACCTATTGAGTATTGACTTTTACAATGTTATCAGAAACAATTTAATGCGCACTTTTGTCTTGTGTCACTCAATACTTGTCTATTCAGTCAAGCCGCTTCACCAATTAAAGCAGCCCTGTCTTTATAGTCTGCATGCCCAGTACTCTGCTCTTCTACATTATTATTACTGGCTACTTTTGTCTCATTTTTATTACAATTCAGATCTCATTTCAGCTTCTCTACTATCCTGCCGTTGTCAAATACTGTTTCTGATCTCATCCCCGGAGCGACACTTTCAGAGTTATTCATGGGAATTTTCAATAAGATCGTTCTGTCGTCGTACGTGTACTTGTGGTTCTGCATCTTTAGGGTTACTGAATGACACGAAGCAGGCCGAAAAACGTGGCGGAGGTTCCTCGATGTCGCGCTTGTCGCTGGAGCGCACGCACTCGCAGTACGGCGGGGGCAAGTCGGCACTCAAGCGAAGTAGAGCGGCCATGTCCAAGTTACCGTCGTCGGGCCGCACTGAAATATTGAACATTTAAACTTTATGCTACATATATACTATAAACGTTTACACATAATATTACTCTGCGTTTACAAAACAGGATGATCAATAAACATTTTAGGTCTGTAATACTTTTTATTAGTACTTATAAGTACAAATATAGCGGACGGTTTGAGTAATTTTGTAACACTTACGAGTAGCGGTTATCACGTCATTTTGTGCAGGCCGTCCGTGCGACAGTTGTCTTCTTACTGCAATAAAAATATGACATAATATAATTTATGAAAAATTATCCTTACAAAACTACAGTAAAGTCACGCGTCACGATTTTTCCAGAAAAAAACCCCCACGCGGACCGTCTGTTGTGGAAGACTGCCTAACGTGGCGAACGGTCGGTTGGATGCGATCGATAGGTCAAACCTTTGTTTAATATTACAAAGGCTTGATCGTAATGTTGTCCTAAGAACCGCACCCTAATTGAGTAACACACTATCTCAATGTTAATAATTATGAAGGATATTGCTAATCCATTCATTGCTATATATGTTCGAAAAATTTGTCTGCTCAGCAACGTACCTAAATAACGCAATGCATGTTGTTGAACTGTCAAAATGAAACCCATTGCTACTGATAGTATGTTACGCAATTACCCCGCAGAAGCCGAGGTGGAGAACTGCATTCAACATACCTCTGCGAATAGGTCCTCCTAATTTCATGAAGATCGCCATCAGCACCATAACCCCAAAGCCGCTCAGAAACACCCACAGGACCTTCTCCAAGCTGAAGGCAAGGCTCGACTCCCTGGCAGCCACTGCGTTTGAAGGTGGCTCGGTCTGCACAAATTTAAGTCATGTAGGTACTCGTAAAAAATTGGTTTTTGGTTAAAGAGATGAAACGGGTAGTTATTAGACCGGAAACCAGAAGCCGGATATCTGAGTACTCTATTTTAATTGTTAAGATATTTGTTATAAATGTGTCTCTTAAATAAATAAACGTTTTTTTTTTTATGGATAATATCGTCTCATACAATATAGGCTTTTCCATCATCCTTACCACTGAAAGAATCTCACTTTGTCTGGGCCCTTTTGTCATTCTATAAGCCGGATAGTCGGATATCCGGACACTCATATTCTAATCTGAGCGAGCCCATAGAGGACTCGAACGAGCGGAGAGATATCTTTCAAGACATCGCTTTTCATGCATGAGTGAAGCGCGTATTGATTGATTGACTAGTTGATACGCTTGCTATTTATAACCATTCGAAGTAATAAATTAGAAATTTGAAAAGATTGAATTTGTTATAATTTGCAAACTTAGCTACCAAAAACTGACAAAGTTATTGTGGTTTTATTTGGCATGTCTTTTTATCAACCAGAATGAAATAGTAAAGTAACTATATTTTTTACCTTTTCGTATTTTATAGTAGTTTTAACAACCGGTCAGGGATATTGGCCTACTATTCGGTTGCTGGATATTCGTTTTAACTCGTTTTGAATATACGGTTAGAATATTCATTAGCTCTCAGTGTGTTGTTTTTATTTTTATTATTGCCAAATGGGCCTGCTGACCGCGATGATGTTGATGATGAATATTGATGTTTCATCGACATCAATGTTACAGAACGATTGTAATGTATTTGTAATAATTATACCTCTCAATTCTCATGCTCAATAACTTATCGACTTGTCGAGTTAATATTGGATGTTCAAACATACCTTGATGTCGGGCGGCTTTGAGGTCCAGTGCGCTCCAAGTGGCGGTCTCGTCGTGGGCCTCATGGTAGGCTTCGTGTCGAACGGACTCATGGTAGGCCATTCATGGACTGGCCTCATGGTGCGTACGGGTGTGTTGTATTCATGAGTATTAAAGATACTCTCCCAGATTTTAGTCAAGAATCCCATAATGCTGTTTTATTGCACAATAATAAAGTCGCGACTGCACAGCACAGAGGTCTACACACAACTAATTAGATGTCTCACAATTGTTTGTGATTCTCATAATAATAATATAATTTTCCTTCCTTGTACGTTGTATGCAAGCAGTCCTTTCGATTCTCAGGTCAATTAATATTGGGTTTTTCATGAGGAATTTCTCAGTGACAACTCGGAGTTTGTACGTTTGACCGCTAAATATGTAGACCAAACCAGTTTCGAATTCATTAAATTAATATATTTGTCTATAAGTAATTGTAAGTTACAAAGATCGTAATTAGAATAAAGACAGAATTTAGGGCACAAACATGCGAATACACAACGTTACATCGGTCTTCGGGGACTGGGTCAATCTCCAAAACGGGGGTATTCGTGTGATCGCTCTGGTGCTTTTCAGATATTGATATTTAATGGTAAGTATGTATCTCATTAAAAATAATAATATTCAAATGGTATATTTTTACTATTGGCCTTTAATTTACACAAATAATTATGGAAATATTTAAGTTCAAAAAATTTCGCGACCAGAGCAATCATAATTGGTGCCAGAGCGATCATAAATGGTGAAATCAGTGAAACAAAAAAATAAATATTGATAGAATATTATTTAATTAGCCGTTTTCAGTCATATTCAGTGTACGTGTAACAAGATTATAAGGAACAGGGTGGATTTTTAGTCAGTAGGAGTCTGACAGTCCCTTCCGCTCCACCCAGGGCGGAAGGACTCATTCGATGATTTTACCACCACAAAAAAAAGGTATCATCAAGGTAAAATACGTCAAAATCTGTTTTTGGGTTTAGGTTATCCAAAGAAACCCAGGAAAGGTTATAAATTAAAGATTATATGCATAGTTCATCGTTTGTCATTGTTACAGTCGGGTACAGTTTGGCAAGAAAGTCCTGAAACGGAACTAAAATATTTAATCATTGGCAACTCTCGCTTTGCCTCGTCGAGTAAGGTACATATTCTGTCATTTCTTGTAATCGGTGACTGTTTCTCGTGTTTATTTTTATTTATTTGCGTTATTGTGGTGATACTGGTGACCCATTGTGTACATAAAGAAAAGATCTGTTATTCGCAGTTCCGCAAGAGCGATAATTTGTAGTGTACGTGAGATATTTGTCGGAACTCGAGGCCGGACAAATTTTATCCAATCTCAACGATGTGTATAAAAGAACCGGTGAAATGACAGGTAAAATTAATATTTATACATGTAATCAGATGTAATGTGTGTATTTCAAGGTGCAATATCTAGTATAAACCTTTCATACAATTATTGAAATGTACATTTACGAATTTAAGGTTATGTTTACAAAACACATTCAGAATGCAGCGCATTCGTATAGTTTTGATACTTTTGTTTAATATTGTTCAGTTGTTTTTATTTTATTGTTCTAGGCAGTGGCTGAACAAGCGTTTCAGAGCATTTCAGTTGACGACTGGAAAAAATCATGTCAATATGTCATGAAAATAGAAAAAGGTTATTTTCGAAGGGGGCAAACTGTATAGTGACATTGAAAAAATATCATAAACCTACAAGATGAAAGCAGCAATAGCGACACATCTGCAGGTAGCCAGCAGAGTTTTGGTAAAAGCTCACACCAAGACATGGATGAATACTTAGAGAAAAACATTTTTGATTCTGATTAAAATTTTTGATTCTGATTATTATTTTTTTTTAGTTTTTGTTTAGAACACCAACTATGGAACATTTTGCCTGTGGTTAGAGGAGAACTTGGAATCGTGGGATACAGTCACACAGTAGTAAAGCTTCCAACTTGTCACTGTGATCTAAACCCTATTGAATTAATCTGAGGTCTTGTAAAATATGAAATTGTCTTACATAATGTGGGATTAGTTGAAATCAAGGTATTTTGAAATACCTAATAAGATTATTTTGAATTCATTAAAATAAATAACTATAAATGTTATCGTTTTAGGCAGTGGCTGAACAAGCGTTTCAGAGGTTTTCTTTTTTTCATAAAACCCACCTATTCACATTAATTGTCAAAAAAAAAAGAAGTATCAAAACCGTTTTCGTCGTACTATATAGGGTTACAACATGCACGATAGTAGCGCCACCATTATTTTCACGACTTTTTTGCCAAGCTGTACTACTTCTTAAAATAGATTTATAACGCACAATTAGTGCAAAATATCATCGCTCTGGTCTTTTTGGACAGAGCAATCAGAGCCATAGCGATCAGAAAAAGTCACAAAATCATAAATATAGCCGAATTTAAAAGCAATACAAAGTTGTGATTACCTCTCTTAAAAAACATCATAACGATCACTTAATTCACATAACAAACACATTCACAAGCTTACAATTGAATTTAAATAACGTGCCATAGCAATCATAAAATTCGAGAACCAAATCCAGAGCAATCACAAACTTACCTTCGTAATATAGGAACGCGGGAACTTGGCACACAGGTATCCTCCTCGGTGGTTAGACGTCTACTGGCTCCCTCTATAGTTACTTTACTCTTTGCTACTGGCGTTGCCCCGCGGGAGGGGAATAGAGTGTCTATAACGCGTAACTAGGGATGAGCGCGATGTTTTACCTCAGCGCAGAGCGATGATATAAAATGCCCGGTCACGATTTTAAATTCAAATTGTGGCAAAAGTATTGTTAATATAACTAAAAATATTTTATTACTATAAAGATTTAACTATTTGTTATGTAAACTAAATAAGTTGTTTCATATGATCCATCTCATTAAAAAGTTAATGAATATTTTTTTTTTCATTCAATAGGGAGTTGGGTCAACCCAGAGCGATCAGGATTTTAGGGTTTAAGATTTTTTTAAATATTTAAAATAAACTTATTCGACGGAGAAGGCACAACACAAGGAAATGTGGAAGAACATGGGGGAGGCCTTTGCCCAGCAGTGGGACAGTACAGGCTAACGGAAAAAAAAAAAAAAAAAAAAAAAAACTTATTCATAATATCACGTAGATTAGACACCGAACTGTCTATAAAAAATATTTTGAAAACGTTTTTCGATTTTAAAATGGGTTTATCCCGCCTGACACGAAAAAAGATGCCTCTGGAGATCGACCCGACTACAAGCGTGGTGTGGTTCAATCGTTTTTGGAAAAATGATTAAAATAAAGCTTTGTACGCACGGCTACACATCAAGTTATACATAACCAGAAGCTGAATTCTCATTGTACGAAAAACCTATTCAATATGAGGCCATCTACAACTGCAAATTTATAGCTTTCTTATATATTTTAAGTAGCCGTGTGTACTGCCAAGAGTCACATTTTGCGTAAGTGTAGACATCATGAGTGTACACTGTAGGTACCTACGTATGCATGTTATGTTTGTTTCATTACATGAAAGTCCATGCTCAATTAAATACATTCCCACTCCCAGGTTAAATAGCATTTCATACAAGTAGGTAAGTCCGCCGACCTATCCGTCGCGTGTTTCTGTAATGATGGGTCATTTACTTAGAAACCATGTCGCAGATTACGTTCGTTCACATTTATGTTACCTCTGATTCATAGCCACGGTATGACGGTACTAAAGATCACTTAATTATCGTTGTTATAAGGTTGCTGTCAGAGATAAAATAACTCGATCAATATAAAAAGCAAAAAAGGTCAGTTCCGTCGAGTTCACCCACATACATACATAATTATATCGCATGAAATATTTCGCGCATCATATTTTACGCTACTGTAGAGCTATTCTGTAAAAATCTCACCGTGATAACTTGGGTGAAGTGAGCTTACAGTGAGCTGTCATTAGCGTCAATCCCTAGCATCAGATTGAATGACAGCTCACTTCACCTAACTTCTCACGGTGAGATTCTAACAGAATCGACCGGCTGTTTCCTAGAAGAGTGGTGAGGGTGACAACTATCGTATGACGCGGTCGGGTGAATCTAACGATTTAAACATAGAAATGTAAAAAACACATAATCTATGGATTTAGATGATTACCGCAGCCATCGTGTTCATGACCACAGAATACTTTTTGATAGACTGAAATTCATGACAACGAACGTCACTGCGGCGGTTATGCGGCGGCCGCCGCGCGCCGCTCTTCTAGGAAAAAGTGGCTTTATTCGCGTTCAGCTTTTACCTCAGCGCATATACTAGCAATTTAACCTTTTGACCGCTTGTGTCGCATTTATGCGACACATATTTCCGTGCCCCTACCGCTCGTGTCGTATTTCTGCGACAGAGAACATGCATAATTTCTCGTTCTATTTTCGTCCTATTAACTGCGTGGTACAACTAAAACCATTATTAAATAGAGATAAAACTGTTTGACAATTTTTTAATCGATACAACGATTTCTCCTCTTTATTTATTGTAGTCATTATTTTATCTTGATTTTATCGGTTTGTAGCCGCGCGCTAGGGGCACGGCAATAATTGATATTTAGCCAAGCGCTTAAAATAATATATTTTAAAAAGTATCCCAGGCGTGGTGAGGCGCAGGCGCACGTGGAATTTCTTTTGCGTAATTTGCGTAGGTTTGTATTTGTCACCGTAAGGTTGTGAACGTCGTTAGTTTATAATCTATCTCGCAAGATTATAAACTATCGAAAAATTATTGTGAAGTGCAACAAACCTTTTACAATTTAACGCATTACTTTTCGATAGTTTATAATCTGTCCATGACAAACCGAGAAATTGTTATGTTCGATACCTCTAGCAGCATCTGCTTATAAGCAATATGTAACAGTATGGTACAGTACAGTTCACAATTTATCGACAGTTTAGGTACAAGCTGAGCAGTGGTGGCCCAATGGTAAAGGCCACGATTTACCGAGTTAGTGGTTGTTGTGATCGTGGGTTCGAATCCAAGCAGGCACTTTACTTTGTGTATATGATTTCATCACCACTGCTCTAAAAAACGGCGAAGGAAAACATCATGAGGAAAAGGCATGACCTGGAACCAAAAATTCGAAGATGTGCCATCCGCCGATTCGCACTGAGCCCGCATGTGGATTACGGCCCACTCCATCTCACAGAGAGGAGGCATATGTCCCAACATTGGGAACATTATAGCCTGATTATGCTTACAATCTCGCCAGTATTCACAATCATTATATACCTAATAGTATTTTTTTTTTTTCTTAAAGATGTTTACAGCTTTTAAGTTGTAAGTAATACTCGTATTGACCAAAAGCAAGTTTGAAAGAGCATTGTTTGTAATATACATTACCACCCTCTGTAACATAATAAACGTGTAGGTATATTAAGTAAGTAACTGAAACTAGTTTGGAAGTAACAGTTTCTACTAACTAGCATCCTATGAACATCACAGGAAACGAGGAGCTGTCCTCTGTAAAGAACAAGAATCAATAAAACGAAATATAAGAAAAAAAAATGTAATAGATTAGGATACAACATAAGTACTAAGAATATGTAAAGCTCTAGAACCGTAACGACGTAAACATCATACATAACCTACAATGGATGTGCTGACTCTGGCTCTATGGTGGTATAAAACATTTTACATCTGAGCTTAGTTTGTCATCACGCTCGAGGCTGGGGCCTGGGCCGCAGCCCGAGCTGTAGACGAGGGCGCTCGAGGCTGGGGCCTGGGCCGCAGCGCGAGCTGTAGACGAGGGCGCTCGAGGCTGGGGCCTGGGCCGCAGCGCGAGCTGTAGACGAGGGCGCTCGAGGCTGGGGCCTGGGCCGCAGCGCGAGCTGTAGACGAGGGCGCTCGAGGCTGGGGCCTGGGCCGCAGCGCGAGCTGTAGACGAGGGCGCTCGAGGCTGGGGCCTGGGCCGCAGCGCGAGCTGTAGACGAGGGCGCTCGAGGCTGGGGCCTGGGCCGCAGCCCGAGCTGTAGACGAGGGCGCTCGAGGCTGGGGCCTGGGCCGCAGCGCGAGCTGTAGACGAGGGCGTAATGGAGCCGCGAGTGCCATGAATGAACAATGACAAATACAATTTGTGAAATTTCCTTTTAATTACATTGACGTAATGTTTATCTTTACACATATATTCACATCATACTGAAACTTAACGTCATCCTTCGCAGGTTCTCACAAATCTACCTATTGAGTATTGACTTTCACATTATCAGTTTTATCAACATACATCGCTCTATTTTTCACTTCTGCATGTCTAGTAGGTACTCTGCTGTTCTATATTATCATTACTGGCTATTTCTGTCTTAACATTATTATCATCCAGATCTAAGCTCAGCCTCTCTACTATCCTACCGTTGTCAAACACTAGTTCCGTTTTCATCTCTGGAGCGACGTCTCCAGAGTCATTAGAATTGGTTGTCATGGTAACGGCTTTGGCTCCGAGTCCGTTGTCAATAAGAGGGTTCTGTCGTCGTGCGTATACTTGTGGTTCTGCATCTTTATAGTTAGCGTATGGCGGTGGCTCATCGCTGGCATACTTTTTGATGCTGGAGAGCGCGCACTCGTAGTACGACGGCGGCAAATCATCGTTAAGAGGCCGACCCGGTTCTGTGGAACCGCCAAAGGTTTTAATCGTAGCACAAAAAAACTTTCAAAGATGGAATACAGCATGATACAACATAAAATGTTAAGGTGTAGAGTAACAAGAATGGATAAAGTAAGAAATGAGTAAAGGTACCTACTATTAGAGGAACTTTGAAAATAGCGCCAGTGACGGAAAACTTGAAAGGGAATCGTTTGTCGATCATGGCATGTCATGGATGATGATAAGCATGTGACTAAGAGACAGATGAATTGTGAGTGTTGATGAATGAGAGGTGAGAGGGAGACTAAAGAATAAATGGATGGATTGTGTTAAACGAGGAGAGAGGGATGACATGAATGAAAAGGGAGTGATTATTAACTTTTTATAATTTCCAGACTTAGAAGTAAAAAGTGTGGGGTGTGCATGGGGTTTTAAAAATGAATAGTAACAGGGTGACAAACCTCCTTGTCCCGAAGGCTGTCTCGGATAATTCGGTACACTCGGTTGATCAGTCGATATACCCGGTCTGCCTTGCTGAACTGCACCCGCTCCAGTAAATCTACCTGAAGCGTTTACATGAGGTGAGTCGAAATCAAACAATACATTCTACAAGTCCCTATGTATCGAATGTCCATAAAAATTTAACAAGCTACCAGAACTATCTAACAAAATAGAAGAAAAAAATAATATTTTTACTAAATAAATGGTACTACTGTATAAATTAATATTTAAACGATATATAATTATTGATACAGAAACTATTATTAGAAACATAAGTAATATTTAGGAAAAACCCTAATAACGTTTCATCAGATGTCGATAAGAACACTAATAAATTTAGTTTTTAAGGTGTCCTCTCTCCTACTACCTCGCTGTGCCCGACAGGGTCCATAATGACCTCATTTAAGGTGTCCTCTCTCCTACTACCTCGCTGTGCCCGACAGGGTCCATAATGACCTCATTTAAGGTGTCCTCTCTCCTACTACCTCGCTGTGCCCGACAGGGTCCATAATGACCTCATTTAAGGTGTCCTCTCTCCTACTACCTCGCTGTGCCCGACAGGGTCCATAATGACCTCATTTAAGGTGTCCTCTCTCCTACTACCTCGCTGTGCCCGACAGGGTCCATAATGACCTCATTTAAGGTGTCCTCTCTCCTACTACCTCGCTGTGCCCGACAGGGTCCATAATGACCTCATTTAAGTTATCACATTGTGGAATGCAATAAATGATTGAGAATTGACTATTAAATGCACTTAAGTAACATATTGTAATTGTGCACCATTCAACACCACAATAAAGTGACAGAATGAACACAACCGCACTAGATAACTTTGTGCCGGCGTGGTTTCCTCGGTCAACTCGGTATTTACGGTGTTAGCGTGAGATCATTCACATAACTATAAATACATACAGTTTTCCTTAAACAGATTAACCACATTAACATTTTGAACTATTATTAATTAATTAAACGGACAAACTTGTAATAATAAGTAAACTAACAAACTATTAAAATTAAAATAAATATCCTAACCTAACTAAAACTATTACCTATATGCCGCCAGTCTCTTGGGTACATTACCAGTCGACAGCGATGCGGAGGAATATTTCGACGCCTTTAGTTTGTTAATAGTTGTAGTTGGGTTAGGATATTATATTTTTATTTTAATAGTTTGACAGTTTAAGTAGGTACGCACATATAAACAGACAAGAAGAAAGAAACAGAAAAAGACGTACAAATGTGATGCTTATGTCTAAAGAAATCTCTTACATACATGATTGTATAAAATAAAAACTCAAAGAAATACTTAAATACAAATGCCTCCAACGTACCTTTTCGGGTACGACTAGCTTTTCCCCTGCGAACGCCCGCGATTATCATGAGTGCCACGATAGCTCCCACTACGCTGCCGAACACCTTCACCATGTGGAAGCCTGATGCGCGTGGCGGCGGTGCTGGTGTCGGTATGTGCAGCTGGGAATTTCAAATATCATTTTATTCGCGAATTATGAGCTGACTGGATCCTCTATATATTATGAGCTGACTGGATCCTCTATATTATGAGCTGACTGGATCCTCTATATTAATATGAGCTGACTGGATCCTCTATATTATGAGCTGACTGGATCCTCTATATTATGAGCTGACTGGAACCTCTATATTACCGAGAGACTCTATTATTACGAGATTATCTCGCCAGGTATGATTAAGTTCCATGTGATTGGGGCGAGCCTATTGCCGTACCATCAACCAGATACAAACCCAGACTCCGGGCTGCTACTGAGGAACACCTTACGTGACAAGGTAACAGCCAGATAGACACAGAGTTACGGTCGGATATTATATATTTATACATTAAAAGGTAAGTCAATAAGTAATAAGCATGGATCGTAACGGATAAATAAATAATAAAGTCCTCCAGACCGAATATAGGCCATGGCCCAATCTCAGCGGAGAGCCGGAGACCAGCCTTCGACGCGGGAGATATTATAGTGCACAAGTGTGTGTGACACAGGTGCACTCTCGCTTCACTCTTCTCTTAAACAGTTGGTCCTGGCGCGCCTGAACTCTCTCCGGTCGTGACGGATTGCCGTCCCATCAGACTATGAGTAACAGGTACCTGGAAATCGATGTTCTTGAAGTCCATCTCGAACGATGGCCACTTGTCAAATACGGGTTCCATGTGTGGCAACTTGTCGAACGATGGCAAGACAGGCGTCTTTTCGAGGGGAGGCCCCTTCCGGGACGGTCGCATGGGGTAGACATTGTAATAAGGGCGGTCCGACACTCTGAAGAATGGATTCTGGTCGAGCGGTCTCATGGTAGGCAAGTGGTCTATTAGCCACTTGTGCATATCCATCCTTAAAAAAAATATTAAAATGAAAAACTGTGGCAGTTGTTAGTGGCCATTCTTAAATTACGTACCACGTTAAGGAAGAGGGAACAAAGTTTGATAAGGAGGGACGAATCATAAGCTTCGTGACGTCACATGTATAAAACTATATATATGTACATTTATAGATAATAACATAACTGGCAAAATGTGGGTGTTACTAAAGGGGCAAATCTGCCTAATACTAGGGGAACCACAGGTGTGAGTTTATGATAACTATATGTATTAAAAGTGTAAGCACAGTGTAAGCTTCAACTCTGAGGTCTGTGAAACTCTATTTGTGTATTTATTGTAAGTATAATAACTGTGTAAATGGTACACCACAGACTCCCTGCAGTATTGTCTCTTCTTCTCCCTTTAATCGAACCAAAGGATGTCCTTAAAAGATCGCTTTCAACGATGACCGCCCATTGTGTCAACCTATGTAGTTTTTTTACTTTGACTTTACTTTTATAACTGTAATCCATATGGTGTGCGTAATAAATTGGATAGTAACGAACAACTTTAAGATTTAATAACTCGATCAATATATATTAATAAATAAATAAAAAATATTTATAAGGTTTCATTTAAAATTGCAAAATATGTGATTCAAGAAATCACGAAATTCCAGTGACGTAATTTATGGATGGCCCCTTGTAAATTTCCAGTATAAGCTGACCTCTCAATATACAGGGCTATAGTCTTCCCGTTCACTATAATAATAATAATTCTTTATTTGACCAAAAAGCCATCACAGTACAAGAACCAAAAACCAAGTAAGTACATATTATAAGGCTTATAACTAGGACACAATCATTTTAATTCCCTGACTCCTAAACTAGGTGTATGTGCCTGTGTCTTAGGAGTCAGTGATTCTCCATAACAAACAAGACAAAGCCATAGAAAATAAAAACGGGTCGTTACAACAATAAGCAAATGGTCAGAAAGAAAACAGGATAATTATAATCTAATGTAGTGTATAACCTATAGTTCTAAGTTTGCATATATCAATGTATCTTACTCGTGTATTTAAATATCAATCATTATTAATAAAGAGTCAGTATTTAATCAGCAGTCAGTGGTTTTACTCAATACAATCCTTACATGGCGACCCTGCCAGGTTTATTTAACCATGAGCAATTGTTATGATTTAGGAGGACAAACATTTAATCAGAAGTTCTATGTTTTTAATTCTTTGCCGTGTAAGGCACATGCTATTCTGGGACAAGATTTTCTAATGAAATTCAATGCTGTTTTAGATTATGGCTGTAGAAGTTTAACATTAAATAATAACGATGCAAATGTAATTTTGCCTTTAAAACTAAATAACACAATAGGTTCTTATAATTTAACTTTGCCACCAAGGTCCGAATCAATACATTACATACCTACTGATATTACTGAAGAGTGTCTTGTTTGCTCGTCTGAATTACGAACAGGAATATTTATTGCCAGTGTGTTAGTTAAACCCATGAATGGTGTGATACCTATTTTGATACTAAATACAAACGAAACAGAGGTTCACATTGACACAATTGAACCAAAATTACATAAAATTAGCGACTATAATTTGTGTACTTTTGAACAGTGTAGAAATATTAACGCAGACAGAGTTCGAAAATTGTTTAGCTTGTTAAATTTAAAACATTTGAATGAGGAAGAGCAAATCACTATAGAAAATATTTGTGCGAAATTCTCCGATATATTTTTAATGCCCGGTGATAAGTTAACAACAACAAATATTTACAAACTTAAAATTAGTTTACTTCCTAATGCTCAACCAGTTTATAGTAAACCATATAGAATACCATACTCGCAAAAACAAGAAGTTAACAAGCAGATTAGTAACATGTTACGAGAAGGTATAATTGAACCATGTCAATCAGAATGGTCGAGTCCAATGTTATTGGTCCCTAAAAAGGTAAATAATACAGGCAATAAGAATTGGCGCTTGGTAATAGATTACAGGAAGTTAAATAACTGCATACAAGAGGACAAATTCCCTCTCCCAAATATTACTGAAATTTTGGATTCGCTTTCTGGTTCTGTATACTTTACTACTCTTGACCTTTCTAATGGATATTACCAATGTGACCTTGACCCCGACAGTCGAAAATACACAGCATTTTGTTCTGGACAGTTTAAAGTTTCTGAGAACGAAGAAAAAAGTACTGCTTCCTTATCTGGACAATACCAGATGACGAGAATGCCAATGGGTTTAAAAACAAGCCCTAATGCATTTTCAAAAATGATGACTGTCGCAATGTCGGGATTAACATATGAGAAGTGTCTAGTATACTTAGATGATCTTATTATTTTTGGAAATTCATTAGAAAACCATAACAAAAACCTCATAGATATTTTTACTAGATTGCGTCAAGTTAATTTAAAGTTAAATCCCCGTAAATGTAATTTTCTTAAAAAGGATATATTGTATTTAGGACATGTTATAACGAGCGAAGGTGTTTTGCCCGATCCTGAGAAAATAAGTGCTTTAAGTAACTGGCCAATACCGAAAAATGTAGAAGAATTAATTAGGTTTATCGCGTTTGCCAACTATTACAGAAAGTTTATCAAAAACTTTGCCAATATAGCTTATCCCTTAACAAAGCTAACAAAGAAAAATGCGTTATTCATATGGGATCAAGACTGTCAAACTGCTTTTTCTACTTTAAAGTCTATAATTTCTAGCCCGCCCATACTTCAATACCCTAACTTTTCTAGTAATCATAAGTTCATATTACAAACCGACGCTTCTAAGTATTCGTTGGGTGCAGTTTTATGCAATGACAACAGAAAACCAATAGCATTCGCGAGTAGAAATTTAAATAAGGCCGAGATTAATTATCCCATTGGGGAAAAAGAGCTGTTAGCAATAGTATGGGCAGTAAAACATTTCCGTCCATATTTGTATGGCCGTACATTTGTTATTGAAACCGATCATAAACCACTTATTTATTTATTTGGCATGCGTGACCCATCTAGTCGTCTCATAAAGTTCAGACTTCTACTTGAAGAGTACGATTTTATCGTAGAATATATAAAAGGATCGACAAATATTCCAGCAGATTCAATGTCACGATTACCTATCACATCAACTGACTTAAAAAATATGCATGAAAGTATAATCACGGTCATGACGCGTTCGCAATATAGAAAAGTGCAAGAGTCGCAACATTCTCCAAGTGCTATGGGTACTACTGACGATTGGCCTGCGCAACCAAGAGTCGTGGAGATTCATAGTAAATCAAGGATGTCTGTAGAACTAAAATTTATAGATTATAATGAGTTAAATAACCTACGTAGGTCAAATGACATAGAAATGGAGAGCAAAGAGTTTTGTTATTCGTCATCAAAAATGACGTTATTTATAAATCCAGTTGCCCGATCACAATTGACGCCAGGCGCATTTGTGAGGGAACTAAAATATTTTTGTGAAAAAATTAACGTGCATGAATTAATTTTTATAAGAAGTAAAATCTACGATGAATTTATTAAAAAAGTAGCGACAGAAATAAAGTCGTATAAAAACTGGACCGGTCCGCGATTGTGTATATTAAATGACGTAAAAATAATTGAAAACGAGGATGACCAAAAAGTAATATTAAATGATTTTCATCTTCTACCAACAAGTGGCCATGCTGGTATAAGAAGAATGTACAATAACATCAAAAAGTATTACTTTTGGTCAGGCCTTGAAAGAGATATAAAAGAGTTCATTAAGAAATGTGATCAGTGTCAAAGACAAAAACATACTTCTCATTACATTAAAGAGCCGTTAGTTGTTACAACAACAGCTAATTCGGCAATGGAAAAGGTTTTTTTGGACGTAGTAGGACCTTTAGATCGAGATGATTATAATTATCTTTATATTTTAACCATACAATGTGAGCTGAGTAAATATGTAGAAGCTTATCCTATGATAACAAAAAGTGCAGCGGAGATAGCGAAAAATTTTGTTAACCATTTTATACTTAGATTTGGTATCCCCGCTAGAGTAGCTACTGATAGAGGCACTGAATTTTTGTCATCTGTTTTCAAAGAAACATGTAAACTACTCAACATAACAACTTTAAACTCTACCGCATACCATCACGAAACAATAGGTTCTCTGGAAAACACTCATAAAAGTTTGGGTAATTATCTTAGAATTCAAACGGACAACCATCCAAATTCATGGAGTACATGGTTGCCCTTTTGGTGCTTTGCCTATAATACCTCAGTCCACACCGCAACTAAATTTACGCCATTTGAGCTGGTATTCGGGAAAAAATGCAATATACCATCCAATTTAACTCAAAGATCAGTAGATCCACTGTATAACTGTGATAATTATCCATCGGAATTGAAATATAGATTGCAAACATCTCAGAAAGAAGCGTATGATAATTTATGTGAAAGTAAATCAATAAGAAAACAAAAGCATGATCTAAGGTGTAATCCTATTACTTATAAACCAAATGATTTGATACTTGTGAAAAACGAAACAGGAAACAAACTCCAGAGTATTTATAATGGACCATATTTAGTAATCAAAGATGTTTCACCAAATGTCGAAATATTGAAAGCTAATGGAAAAACTGATTTAGTTCATAAGAATAGGACTAAGTTATATTATTCATAATATTTTTATACCCCTATATTTTTGTGTTTATGTGTATTCACACAGGAACATTTTATTTTGTAAGTTATACTTATCTTGTTATATTATCTTGAATTTTAATTCATAATAACCTTATACTCTTACATAGGTACATTATACTTTTGTATAACTTAATTAACATTAATTAACTGTAAACTTATATTTACTACAGTGTAAAATAAAAAACTAAAAATTTATTGAATGTTAATCATGTTTAATCATAAAAATAAAATAATACTAACATAATATTTTATTTTATCCCTCCGGGGAAGGTGTAGTGTATAACCTATAGTTCTAAGTTTGCATATATCAATGTATCTTACTCGTGTATTTAAATATCAATCATTATTAATAAAGAGTCAGTATTTAATCAGCAGTCAGTGGTTTTACTCAATACAATCCTTACACTAAGTAGAGAAAAACACAAAAAAAAAAACCCATTTAACTGTGTGGTGAGGTGAATAAATGTAGGGTCCGAGTATGCGTCTGTATGTGTGTAATGAGTAAGTGTAGGATATGCGAGGGTGCGTATGTGGTGTGTAGGTGTAGGGTGTGTGTAGCGAAAGAGAATGGTTTGTAACCAGTACACAGCATTGTGTTAATATTTGGACTTGTATTTATATGTTTTATGTATATTACCTTATCATTGTAAATTACCCAGCAGAAGATCCTCAGTATCATCATAATTTAATGTTTGGAGATAATCTCTAAGTAAGTTTTTGCATTTATACTTGGGGCAGGAATACATTTTTAACTTTTTATTTAGGAGGTTGTACATATTAATGCTATTAACGTAGAATTGGCGTTTGGCAAAGGCAGTTCTGTGGCGTTCGTGGGGAAAAACGTTATGCTTAAGCCTGCCAGTCGGTTCCTTTGGAGGGCGGGCAGAGTGTTTGCGTAGGGTCGAAAGTAGCACATAAAGTTGCCTGACTGTGAGTACCTTGCAATCGGAATAGAGCTGCACAGTGGGATACCTACGTGGAAGAGAGAGCATTACCTTAAGGACAGCTCTCTGGGCTCTCTCAAGGCGGATAAATACATTTTTTGGTAGCACCGCCCCAGACGGGCAAGCAGTACGTTAGGACAGATCGGCATAGGGCAAAATATACTAATTTAAGCGTATCATTATCAGCAGAGTTTCGTAACTTCTTGAAAACGTATATTAGCTTACGTATGCGGGACGTGACTTTGGCAATATGGGGGTGCCAGTTGAGATGCTGATCGATGAGTACTCCTAGATACCTTACACATGTGGATTTGGTGAGGAAGAGGCAGCTACACTGTGTTAAGGATCCGCAAGCATGCGCTTTTATGGAAAAGGAGTTTGAGGGACACAGGTTTGACCGAAAGGCAAATGGAACATATACCGATTTATCAACATTTAAGGTGAGCAAGTTGTCGGTCAAACATTTCATCACGGTGGACAGCACAGCCTCGGCATTTTGGTATGTCTGAAGCCAGTCAACACCATCTACAACAAGGGCAGTGTCATCCGCGTACGTAAATATCTTACAATTATTGATAGGCAGTTTGCAGAGTTCATTAATATAAATGAGAAAGAGAGTAGGCCCAAGAATGCTGCATTGCGGAACGCCGTATGTGATTGAAAGCACATCACTTTCGTGTGGGCCGATTTTCACTATTTGGGTACGATGTCTGAGATAATCTGCGAAGATTTTCAAAGGGTGTCCACGTATACCGATGCTTTCCATTTTACTCAATAAGGCTCGGGGAGAAACGGTGTCAAATGCCTTTGACAGATCAAGGAAAATTCCCAGGCACTTGTGTTTTCTATCTAGCGTTCTAGCCACGTGACTAGTCAAATCCGTGACTGCGTCTTCGGTGCTAAATCCATTTCTGAAACCATATTGGTTATTCGCTAAGATGTTGTTTGCGTCGAGAAAACTGGTCAGGTTCTTATTCAGTACACGTTCTAGGATCTTTGACATCGCTGTTAGAATCGAGATTGGACGGTAGTTATTGACGTCATCTCTGCGCCCAGATTTATGAATGGGATGAACTACTGCTTTTTTAAACGCCGTTGGAAAGACACCTGCCATTATAGACAAATTACAGATATGTGTGATAACCGGAACTAATACGCATCTCGAGGCCTTTATTATTTTAGACGGTATACAGTCGAACCCAGTAGCACAATTAGACCTAAGACCCAAAATGATGGAGTTAACATCGTCTTCGGTTACCTCGAAGAGGGCCATTGAGCCACACGAATTTGGCTTCGACACAGAATTGGGCACTATTGACGGTGCTTTAAATTTCGACGCCAAGTTACTGCCTACATTAGCAAAAAACTTGTTGACATGATTAAGCGAGGTTTTAGGATTATCAGATAAATATAACAGGTCAAAAGAGGGAGATGATCGAGTTTGAAGATCTGAGAGTTTCTTAATAATATTTCAAGTAGCTTTAACATTATTTTTTGCATTACGAAACTGTTCCTTTTCATACGAGCGTTTGAGTTTTCTCAGCAAGGAATTACAGAAGTTGCGATAGCGAGTGTAGGTGATTTGTAACATTAAATTATTATTCGACTTTTTAAGTTTAACGTGCATGCGGTCACGGTGTCGTATACAGCGGAGAAAAGCACTGACTCTCTCCTCTGTTCTCTGATCTTTTACTGGAAATGTACAGCTTGATATAACAAGGCGGAGAATCACTGGAACCTTTTACATTTAGCAAAAAAATGTACAGCTTGGTATAACCAGGCGGAGAATCATTGGAACTTTGAGAATCATTGAACACTTTGATCTAAGTGGTAGTGGGAAGCGATTTGACAAAGCCCCGCTTGGCCGAGCGGCCGAGCTCCTATAATTCTTCAAAAAGAAAAAAAGAACAAATACATAAAAGAAACAAAAAAAAGAGAAAATAAAAAAGATAGGTTGGAAAGAGAAAAGTGTTTGTTTCGCTTACTTCCCGCGCCGCTTGAAGTTCCTGTCAAATTCATTGATGACTCCATGTGGCTCCTGAGCACTGGTAGTGTTGTAGGAACCCTCGGTGCTATTGATACCTCCATGTGGCTCGCGAGCACTGGTAGTGTTGTAGGAACCCTCGGTGCTATTGATACCTCCATGTGGCTCGCGAGCACTGGTAGTGTTGTAGGAACCCTCGGTGCTATTGACACCTCCATGTGGCTCCCGAGCACTGGTAGTGTTGTAGGAACCCCCGGTGCTATTGATACCTCCATGTGGCTCCCGAGCACTGGTAGTGTCGTAGGAACCCTCGGTGCTATTGACACCTCCATGTGGCTCCCGAGCACTGGTAGTGTTGTAGGAACCCTCGGTGCTATTGACACCTCCATGTAGCTCCCGAGCACTGGTAGTGTTGTAGGAACCCTCGGTGCTATTGATACCTCCATGTGGCTCGCGAGCACTGGTAGTGTTGTAGGAACCCTCGGTGCTATTGACACCTCCATGTGGCTCCCGAGCACTGGTAGTGTTGTAGGAACCCTCGGTGCTATTGATACCTCCATGTGGCTCGCGAGCACTGGTAGTGTTATAGGAACCCTCGGTGCTATTGACACCTCCATGTGGCTCCCGAGCACTGGTAGTGTTGTAGGGACCCTCGGTGCTATTGATACCTCCACGTGGCTCCCGAGCACTGGTAGTGTTGTAGGAACCCTCGGTGCTATTGATACCTCCATGTGGCTCCCGAGCACTGGTAGTGTTGTAGGAACCCTCGGTGCTATTCCCAGGTGTCTCCATTGCACAATAATAAGTAATTAGTTCGCGGCTTTACAAGACAGCGGACTGCACACAACTAACAAGTATATTTCTATTTTAGCACATAAATCTCCAATTACCAATATGTAATTGTTAATATATGATTTTCCTTCCTTGATTGTGCATGTTTCGATTCCCTACTGTGTTAATGTGTTATTGGGTTTTCCACCTGTACTCTTAGTAGCTGTATGAGTTTCTGTCCGGTGTATGGCATTAGGCTGGCACCTATACAAATGTAATATATCTATGCTGGCACCCTATTGTATGGGACTTATTCACGGACCTTCCACTTTGCTTATTAAAGTAAACCTTTCATACGAATGTGAACCTTATGAGGAATTTGTTCCTTGACAATTCAAAGTGCCTGTAATTGGTTTATTTGAAATAAATACTTTGAGTTTGAGTTCACATTCATACAATTGAATGTAAATCGTGTTTATGTAAAAGTGTGTGTAATAAGTAAATGTAAAATGTGCAAGCGTTTCATACGAATATGATGTTTAAAGTGATACAAATAATGATTACATTCGTATGAGAAACTTACTTGACTTGAAAGATTCTCCAAGCGTTCTCCGACAGTCGTTTCTCCTTTGGACTGATCACCGACAGGACGATTCCTTTTTGAGAGATTCGTCGATAGAACGTTTCACCTATGGATGTTTCGCCGACAGAATGGTTCGCATACTATGTTTGTTTCGACGACAGGACTTTTCAACTATGGAATATTCGCCGTCAGATCGTTTTGTCTAAGATTGTTTCGACATGGCTTTTTCACTATTTAAGTACAAAGCCACCAAAAAGCTACTAGCTTGCTACAAAGACATGAATAAAGAAAATATTTTAATTTAAGACCGCCTTTACTTTTAATGAATGGTTTTTATCTATTACCCACCCATATTCTTTTATTTTGTTATTGCAAACATTGGGGAAATATAAAATATAATAAAAGACGAAATTATACCGGACGAAGCAATTGATGTGATAACGTGGTTCGAAAAATATTATATCAACGGATCAATGAGAATTACAAAATCAGTTAGCTCTATAATGACAATGAAACGACTTCCACCTACTCTGTGGTCAGTACATGATAGTATATTATCATATGTTCCATTATCACAGAACGCCCTTGAATCGCGGCATAATAGATGGAACACACTACTAAATCATTGATCCGATTGAACCATTTTGTCGGCGAAACATCCATAGGTGAAACGTTCTATCGACGAATCTCTCAAAATCGAATCGTCCTGTCGGTGATCAGTCCAAAGGAGAAACGACTGTCGGAGAACGCTGCAGTCGTAAACGGGCCACGCGAAGTGCGGGGGGCTGCCAGAAATCGCAGGCAAAGCCATAATAAATATTAAATCTATATACATAAAACATAGTCGGTTTAGTTACACCATTTATAACTAAAGAACAGCTGGACCAATTTATAGGATCTTTGGATTTGTTGGATTTATCTCCGCCCCGAATAGCAGAATAACTATTAAAACATGGGAAAAATCCACGAATACATTTATAATGAAGATAATTCATTTTCTCATACATTTTTCATGTTGATTCTGAGGCGGTACAAAGTTTGCTGGGTCAGCTAGTATATAATAAACAATAGAACCCGACTACGAACAAAAACGAAACAAAAATTCGTGTATTGCAAATAGCCATGGTCTCGTGCCGCCACGGAACGAATGTTTGCGGACTCTGTCGGTACATCGTAGTTCGTTGATCAGATCAATTGGAGAAAGTCGAGTTTAGATCTTCCATATGATTTGAAAGGAGAATGCCATCAAATATAGGGCGCCCTGTACCAAACGAAAAGTCCGCTGTCACAACCAAACCTAGTGTATTTGGAAGAGAATTGAATGCCCCTCCTATAGTGCTTAACATTTTTTACAGAGATTTCCACAATTCGTATTTATTTGCCATGTACCTACTTAATATTTTGAGGCTACGTTCGAGAAAATAACGAATGAACGATGACGATGAATGATGGAGGCATCGCTAAGGATCATCACACAAACACTAAGTTATGGAAAATAACGAATGAACGATGACGATGAATGATGGAGGCATCGCTAAGGATAATCACACAAACACTAAGTTAATGATGGAGGCATCGCTAAGGATCATCACACAAACACTAAGTTAATGATGGAGGCATCGCTAAGGATCATCACACAAACACTAAGTTATGGAAAATAACGAATGAACGATGACGATGAATGATGGAGGCATCGCTAAGGATCATCACACAAACACTAAGTTAATGATGGAGGCATCGCTAAGGATTATCACACAAACACTAAGTTAATGATGGAGGCATCGCTAAGGATCATCACACAAACACTAAGTTAATGATGGAGGCATCGCTAAGGATCATCACACAAACACTAAGTTAATGATGGAGGCATCGCTAAGGATCATCACACAAACACTAAGTTAATGATGGAGGCATCGCTAAGGATCATCACACAAACACTAAGTTAATGATGGAGGCATCGCTAAGGATCATCACACAAACACTAAGTTAATGATGGAGGCATCGCTAAGGATCATCACACAAACACTAAGTTAATGATGGAGGCATCGCTAAGGATCATCACACAAAGACTACGTTAATGATGGAGGCATCGCTAAGGATCATCACACAAACACTAAGTTAATGATGGAGGCATCGCTAAGGATTATCACACAAACACTAAGTTAATGATGGAGGCATCGCTAAGGATCATCACACAAAGACTACGTTAATGATGGAGGCATCGCTAAGGATCATCACACAAACACTAAGTTAATGATGGAGGCATCGCTAAGGATTATCACACAAAGACTACGTTATGGAAAAGCACCTGAACGTTTTCGTTAACAAGGATTTTAATTATATTGAAATAGTAGTTCAGATGAAACCAATATTGAAAGTAACATACTACTACTACTACTACAGCTACTTTAAAAGTAATCAGAAATTAATCATGTAGTAATTGAGGGGTATAAAAGCAAAACCGCTTCAGTCCAAAGCCATAAAAGATAAGGTGCAAATCCACCTCAGTCAATAGTAAATTTACTTTAAAAGTAGCGTTCACTTGCAAAAACGCTTTGATCCAAAAGTTAGAAGCAAAACCGCCTCTGTCACAATCGACCAATCAGAAGGCGCCATTTCATTTCTAAGATGGCGAATCTGTTACTTTTCGTAGTAAAATGATAGATAAGATACGATCACAGAGTACTTTTTGATATGATAGTGAGATGCAAACTAGCTTCGCTGCAAAGCAATAAAAAGCAAACATGCTTCAGTCCAATACTTAGCTGACGCGTATGTATCAAATAGCTTGGAGATATTTAAATCTGTCCAGTCGATTCTTGAAGCAGGTCAGTGTGAGAGGAGTTGGAGAAGTAAATAAATGTAGTCTCTAATTGATCTAAATAGCTGCATCCGATATCCGTGCATGGCTGCATCTCTACGAGTCACATCATAGCTTCTCTCTGCTGCTATATTTTAATTGAAATCAGGAACAGAGATGCGATGGCAGACCACGACGGTTTATTTTTTGATATTTCTGAATTCATAAACAGGCCTCATACTGGTGAAATAGTGAATGACTACTTTGAAGAGGTGAACATTAACTGTATGGAGTAGCCAGCATGCAGCCCGGACCTCAACCCAATCGAGCATACTTGGGATGAGCTCGGACGATGTGTGGGACACCGAAACCCTTCCCCGATGACGCTTCAAGAGCTCAAAGTTGCGCTCGTAGAGGAATGGGAGAATATTCCCCAACATGGTATAAGAAACTTGGTGTACAGCATGCCGAACCGCATAACCGCAGCGATGGCAGCACGTGGAAGTAATACAAACAAAGTACAAAAAATCAAGAAAATTTTATAGCGGTAGAAAAATAAATTGCATTTCTATTTTTGTTATAAGATGAGATTGGTTATTTTAAGCTAGCATTCTTAGTTTCCGAGACTTTCACGTACCTCTATGAGACCCTAATTCAACGAATTAGGTTACCAATGAATTAGGGTCACATAGGAAAATATTATTACTGATCTGATTTTCCTTGTAAACTCTGGTAATCAACAAAGTACTGGCGGACTAGGGGGGGGGGGGGGGGGGGACAGGGGCACCCGTCCTCGGGCCCGTAAAAATATGTTCAGTAAGCAGTAGTTCGAGTTGCGAGGTCCCGTACGTACCTACGCAAATCAAATCAAATCAACCTACGCAAAACATAAATGTCGGGTGCTAAAAATGTTCGCTTCGGCCGCTTTCTTATTCCTAAGACTTTTTGCAGTTTGGCTCAAAAACGTGATTTTTCAAACCAAATTGTCCATCAACCAATTATCTTACAAACATAAGAATTACTAATAATTTTAGGAAATTTTGTTGTCTATGTTGTTAGTTAAAGGTTTTTTTCGATTAATACAGTATTTCTGAATACTATCAAGATAACTGAACAGAGGTTTACTTGATTTCACTTTCAGTGTCAATTTCGAAGCTAAAAATATCTGAAATTACTGACAGATCTAACAAACAAAAATTTTTAACTAACTGCAAAGATCCTTAAGAAAATTATTAGTTAAAAGGATTTTTCGTTTTAGCTTCCTAACTTATGAAATTAAAATCCATACAATACGAATTTTTTTAGAAATTATAGTCGATAAAATGTTTTTTTTCACCAATATATCTTACTTGATTTAATATAATTTATATTTATTGTAATAGAAGAATGTCTTCTTTATAAGATACAATTAAAAAAGTCAAGTAAATTATCTCTATTATTTTTCTATAAATATTTTAAAACTACTATAAAACTCTGCGTGCGAACCGATTCAAATCAGTCGGCAGCGAGCCCTTCCAGAGAGAGGACATGTCGCTGGGCGCTCTGCCTGACCCTTGTTGACCTTTGCCGTGCGTAGTACAAGGATAGCGCAAGCTTATAGCGTGATCGTCAAATCTTAGTACTTTAGTAAGCAAAATATTTTATTTTTGATGACCAGCAATATTTTATAGAGTGATCGTAAGTACTTCGGTAAGTTTTTTTTTTATAACCGACATTATTTGATAGTGACAACAAATTATGTTTCAAACGGAATGGGAAATAAAACGAAGCGACTTTTAGGAAAGAGAAAACGCAAAAATTTTCGACTAGTCAAAAGTGGCTATACCTAATTACTTACGTCTACTTTAATAAAAAAAACAATTTGAATTTACGAGTAGGTTTATTCTTTCAGACAAAAAAATAAATTATTTTTTGTCTGAAAGAATATTTTTTTAAGAACACTTTATTTTATTTTAGTTCAAGTGTAACGACTGACGTTCGGTTGATTGTGCGTATTACAATAGTTTAGGCATTTCAATTTTTTCTTTTTTTTTTTTCAGTCAAAAAAATGTTTGTCTGTTTTCGGTGTGGACAGGACAGGAATTCGCTGTGAAGACCACAAAAATTACTAGAGACGACGTATTTTGGGCAACAAAAATGGAAAATTCTAAAATAAATGTCTTGCCTGAAATGATCGACCCGAGAAAAAGTCGGTCAATGCCAATTAGAGATATACGATTTTAAAATTAGATAATTACTTTAAAGTTCGCTTGTTTTAACTTATTACATCAATTAGACTCAAAAAATAAAATCAAAATAGATCCTAAATAAATAAAAGTATCAAAATGATTCGTGCTAACTGTTCAGCGCTCACGCACACAGAGAAACCATTGTACTATTGTAGTGTGCCGCAGCGCGTAGAGTAAGTGCGCCAATTATGGACCACCATAAGGATTTTGTGAAATAAAACTCAGAATTATAAAGATTAATCAGCCTTATATATTTTGAACAGTTCGATAATTATTTGGTATCAAAAACGAATATCAGAATTCTTAAGAAACATGAACATCTTAGAAATAATCAACATTTTCTAAAATATAAGATTATTTTGCATTTGCAAAAAGTGGACAAAATATGGACCACATGGTTTTAAATATGGACCACAGTAAATTGGGTTCAAAATTATATAAAAAAATGGACGTGTTGCCTAAAATTAAATCAGAAATTAAATCATCTTTATCCCATGTTTGTCTGATCTTGCCTTTAGCTGTAGAATTTGTAGACCTTTCCCCTAGTTTAATCCACTTTCCCAAACAGTAATATTTGCTGAAATTATGAGCTTACGAAATTAGGTAAAAAATTACATCGCGCGTTGATAAAAACGAAAAATGACTGCAGTGAACACGCGCGCTCTCTCTGCCGACCGGCAAGCGATTAGCGAGGCGCGGGAGGGGTGGAGCTTAGCGCGCGGCGATCGGTGGCTTAATACGACGGACGGTTTCTGAGAAATGAAGGTAGTCCATATTACAAAACCAGTCCATATTTGGCGCACTTACTCTACGCTTTTCGATAGATCGTGTAGATTTTGACTTGCGCTAAATCGAACGCGCGCTCTTGCAACTCCTATTAATAAGTCGACAAAGCAACTCCTATTTCCGTACGAATGCGAATGTTCAAAAGAAACCTTACCCGGATCTCGCATCCTTGCTTGCTTTTCTTGAACAGCATAATGAGGATAAGAATATATGCACCTCCTTTAAAAAAATTGCCCTGCTGCTTGCGAGGCCCATGAAATAGATAGTGTATAATTATTACGCACGTTATTACTTTCTTTTTTTAGGCGTTATTCATTTTTTGCAAAATGTTTCTAGAAATACAAGTACCTACCCACATAAATTGAGAAGAGGGGGGGGGCTCATTTTGTTTGACCGTTCCGGGCCCCCGACAGGCTAGTCCGCCACTGCGATAAAGCAAGCTTGATTCAATCAATCTCATTAATTCGGCGCAGTTATGCAAGTATGTGTTTCCCAATAACTACATATAGAGTATTCAATGCCGAGCGAATCTTCTTACAGCTCGCAGATTTAGGTGAATAGTCATCAACCGCGGACTGCGTTTTATTTAATTGAATCCAAAAAAATCTCTTTAAAGTATTTATAATATTTCAAGTACTTAAACAGCTTTTGTTTTGCCACATTGACAACAAACAAGCTTGCAAGCTTGAGAGAGCATGGCCTGAACAATATTACTACCCTCTATATTGTTCAAATATGAGACCAAGTACCTAGCATCCTATGAAGATCCCAGGAAACGAGGAGCTGTCTTCTGTACAGAACACCAATAAAACGTAATATAAGTTAAATAAAATTTATTAAAAATGGTAAATGATGTAAAGACAATGTACTAGGAGTATGTTACAACGGTTGTGATGACGTCTATGTATCCGCGTCGTGAGTGTCGGCACTACACTAAGTGCGCCGACTCTCGGGGAACTACAAAATTACAAAATATCTTACAGCTAGTCTACGGGTCAGGTATCTTTAGTAAGCGAAAACCTATGTAAGTACGTAAATATGTATATCATACAAGGAAAACATACAATTGTTAATATAATGGGTTTGGTGTAAACATTACAAACAAAAATTGGGCGAGTATTCCAAAACGGAAGGAAATATCGACTTTCACAAATTAAACATTTGCTAAATCAATAACAAACATGTATATTTAGATGTGTTTCTTGAGACGTAGCACAATGGTCCACATTCAATAATACATATACATAAGTGCAGTAAATCAAACAATATTTTATACAATTTACAAGGTCTTTTCTACTTTACCGCCATATACAAAAATATTATTATCTTTGCAAAAACTTAGGAAAGTTTACATAAAGTCCACTATTATGAATCATTCAAGAAGGAGTAAATACTTGGAAATATTGAGAATTCTGCCGTCAAAGTGAGATCAAAGACTACCGCTACAGATATTGTAACTAGATACTGTTCATGACACAGACGTATTTATATATTTAAACATATCGAGATCTTTATAGAATTTACAATCTAATCTATTTATCAAAACTTATCCCCACTACCACTCCTTTGAGCGTTTTCTATATTCACATTATACTGAAACGTAACGTCCTTCGTTGATTCTATCTCACAAATCTACCTATTGAGTATTGACTTTTACATTATTATACAAAAATAATTAGTCTATCATTCAACTCAATCTACTCACACAAAGAAGCACGCCCTCTCCTAATGCTGGTCTGTTCACTCTACACGAGTAATGCTGTATCAGGCGAAGTGCTCTCTGACGCAGTTTCATCAATAAACACGACTCTGTCCTTACTGTCTGCATGCCTAGTACTCTGCTCTTCCACATTGTCATTACCGGCTACTCCTGTCTCATTATTATTACTATTCAGATCTAAGCTCAGCCTCTCAACTATCCTACCGTTGTCAAATACTAGTTCCGTTCTGATCCCCGAAGCGACGTCTTCAGAGTCATTAGAAGTGGTCATCATGGCAAAGGAATCGGTTCTGTGTCCGTTTTCAATGAGATCGTTCTGAACGTTATCAATATCAGTGCTAGAATGTGCTCGCTCGTCTAGATCGTTCTGTCGTCGTATGTGCACTCGTGGCTCGGCATCCTTGGGGTTGGTGTATGACACGTAGCATGCGGAGTAGGGAGGGGGGGGCTCTTCGCTGACGTATTTGTTGTTGATGTTGATGACGCTAGGACGCGCGCACTCTGAGTAAGGTGGCGGCATGTCGTTGTTGTGATGAACGACATTTGTGTAATCTTCGATATCATCCAGATCAGTCAGGGAACCGACGTCGTCTCGATTGTCTGAAATTATAAAATGGATAAAATATTACTATTACTATAATATACTATTACTCTCTTTCTTTCTCGTGTTAAACTGTTATTATATCATGTTCTGTAATCATCCTCCTGCCTCAATCTGATCATCTCATCGATACGTATCTCTTTACATCTACTTTATCCGTCACGTCATCTCAGTAGTCACAGTCATCCCCTTTCTAGTGTAGTCGTCTCCTCCTATCTATCTACACTAATCTATATTATTAATAATAAAGCTGAAGTGTTTGTTTGTTTGAACGCGCTAATCTCTGGAACTACCAGTCGGAATGGAAACATTATTTTTGAATTTGATAGCCGAATTCATGGAAGGCTATAAACTAATTAACATCGCGCTAGGGCCCTTAGAAGCCGAGCAAATACGACGGGGTAAGACCGTGAGACGAGATAACAAGAAATTCGACGCAGTCGCGGGCAGAAGCTAGTATAGATATATGCTTATACTTACGACTGATGGCCATTACATTTGGCGTGGACCATTCATCCGACTCCTGTCTCCTTACTGAAATTAAAGCAACAAATTCTTTCATGAAATTCTACAACTCTGCGTAGTCACAATTTAAAGAACTTATTGAACTCAGATCATCATCTGCCTATAGCCTTTTCCCAACTATGTTGGGGTCGGCTTCTAGCGATTGCCTATTTGACCTCCACAACCCAGTTACTGGATAATACGATACCCCTTGGTAAGACTGGTTGTCAGATTTTCGGGCTTCTGACGACCCGTAACGACCGTCAAAGATCCACGAATGACAGCCGGGACCAACGGCTTAACGTGCTTTCCGAGGCATGGAGGGGTCTTGGTATGTAAAGATAGTCACCCATTGACGGACCAACCACGGCAAGCGTAGCTTAACCTGATCGATCGACCCATGCGGCTGATATTACTTAGCCACAAGCCCCCCAACTTATTGAACTCAGATGTTTGATCAAAATAGAGCACAGATCAAAATAGAGCATTTGTTGAGCAATAAACAGGCTTCGACCTGACGAATCCTGTAGGCCGATATTTAAAAAACTTGGCTTGTTACCGCTACCGTCTCTTTACATATATGAAACATGTATGTTTGTGAGGAAGCATAAGGAATTATTGAATAATGCAGATGATTTATATCCTCGTAACCGACGAGACCACACAGGCTGATCGTACTGGATATCCTTCCGAGACTAGCTAATATCTATGTGTGTACGTACGAGTATAAATATTAAGATACCTAGTAACCTCAAGACCTTAAATATGAGATTATTCAGAAATAAATTGCATGAATGGTTGTGTAGTCATAGATTTTATAGTGTCAAAGACTTCTTTGACAATAAATGTTAAATATGCTTGTGAAAATTTGTACGCTTATAACTGTTAAGGAGAAACATGTATGCTCTTGTTATTTTGTATTTTACCATCTTTTATACGATGTTTAGCAAATAAATATTATTATATTCTATTCTATTCAAAGGTTGGCTCAAGGGTTTCTGGTATCTTCGGGACTTAAAGCTTCACGATTCATTGTTCTATTTCCATCAAAAAACATTTCTTCTGCCTTTCCTATGCATTGACCCCACTTTACCCACCCATCATAACATTTATTAGAATGTTGTGCGTTTGAATGCCCCATTCATTCAAGTCTATAGTTTAATGACTTGTAGCTAAAAGAAAATAAAAGAGGTAACAAAAGAGTGACCAACCTCCTGGCAGGCGATATTGACCCGGCCTGGTTTCATTCTGCTGAAGTTCACCCGCACCTGCATCTAAGCATAGAAAGCGCTCATATTAGGCAAAAGACTCTACAGTCGGCTCTACAAACAATAAAGGGCTATGTAGTGGACTATGTTTAAAATTATTTATAGTTCCAAAAGTATCTGAAAAAGTAAACAAATATGAAAAAGTAAACAAATATGATAGTTTTATTATGAGTCAAAGTTTGCTCGTGCCTGCGCGAGATACAAACTATTGTGGTGGGTAATGTAAGATACGTTGAAACGAACACACCATCTAAATATATGCAATGCAACATGAAACGCAACACGCGTTGAAGCAAATACGTCTATTTGCTGTGTTACATTTCATGTTTCGTTTCACACATCCATTTCCATTTTTATATCATCATTAGATATAGTCCCAACGACCGAAGACTGCTACCCTTAGAACAGCAGTCATACTTTTTCAAAGACAATAATACCTCACTCACTTGTATGCGCATAGATAGCTCTAAACAGTTTCTTATGGAGACAATTCTCCGCGGCCCTGACGAGCAGCACCAGCAGTGCCAACACCACGGCGCCGGCCGCCCATCCGCGGGCCCCGTGCGACCAGCTGTGTGCGATGGGGCCCATCGTCCTCGGGGCTCCCGCCGCCCCGAGCGGCATCACCGGCCCCGTGGCCTCCTCGCCCGGCAACACGATGGACACCGGCTCGTACGGCCGGTAGCTTTGGATGCTCTGATGATAATATACCTGTATTGAGTTTGCTGTCGGGGTTTTATTTTCCTTATATCTACTACGATAGAGTGCTACAAGAATATCTTTGTGAGTGAATGACATTGACATGGGGACGCTGTTGGTAAACATTTGTGAAATTGTCCCAGAAATTATTTGGACAAAACAAGATGGCGTCGTTAGTTAGTAGTCACAGAGCATGTCAGTAGTGCCCACTGCACAACAAGATGGCGTCGTTCGTTAGTTAGTAGTCACAGAGCATGTCAGTAGTGCCCACTGCAAAACAAGATGGCGTCGTTAGTTAGTAGTCACAGAGCATGTCAGTAGACGTGCCCACTGCACAACTTCGTAACGTTGTACATAGGGAGATCACAATCCAGTTCAGTGTGGTCAGATGCATGCACGTACACGTCACGATCAGACATTTCATTTGCATCTAATGGGAAAGTCAGCGCTCCACAGCAGCCCACGGCTAAGTAACGCACAAAACTAATGGAACGCGGGAAACCTCACCGTGCAAGTCCTGCGTGGCTAGCAGTGATCTGAAGATAGAACTGGCCATGTACGACAGCACAGTGGAACTATTGTTTCAAGGGCGGTGAAGTAAGCAGAACTACAAGTATGTATAATGTATTAGTGTGGGTAGGCACCTTGATGTCGGGCACGGCCCAGGGCTCCGTGTCGTGGTAGCGGTCCACGCGCCACGTGACGGGCGCGGTCGTGGGCGCCCACTGTCTGTTCAGGAGCAGACCCTTCGCGAGCGGGTCCAGTCTGGAAGGGACATTGTCGTCTATGATTGTGGGGATATTCCTGTTACAAGTAACAAATAGGTCACTGATTCAGAACCGCAGGTTAACTTCATTACGTATCATTAAAGCATCGCTGGACGAACCGATGATACTTTACTAATATTAGGAAAATACGGCTACAATCTACATTGAGTAACTAGTTATGGGAGAACGTAAGTACCTACATACTTAATACAATAAAACCAACATTTCTGACTGACTGACATTACACAAAAACCAAGCACATCCTAAACAGATATAGATGCATGAAAATTGAGGGAGTTTGAAGTACAATCATGAGCAACAATACATTACACTGGCACAAAAGCGATTTTCTCGTGAAGTAACAATTACAACTTTGAGGAAAGACCTACTTATTTCAAATTGGGTTTCGAAAATACGATGTTCATAACACCATATTTCTAATAATTTAGATTCAACAGCGATTTTCTTCAAAGCGTGAAAAAAATAGCTTTTGGATCTTATCTTAATTATATATTTAGGATATCCAACACAAGATACTTAATACTCGAGCTATTCGACATAAACATGGGCAACACCGGGTATTAAGTAAGTAGGTGTACTCCTGAAAAGGCTCCTAAACGTAGGTAGCTCGTGAGTGTACAACCTACATAAATAGAACTAGAATGTTTATGAATGCATATCAATACCTGATAAAGTGCCTGCTGTCCTTCCTGAGCCCGTAGAAGGCGTACTTGTCGTGTTCGCGAGCGCGCGGCGCCACACGGTCACGCGAGCGCGCGAACTCGCCGGCCGCGCGGGTGCGCGCCCGCCGATCCCACGACGACACCCACGACCACGGCGATACTGTCGGCTGCATTGTGCTGGAAATTACAAAGATTTCTTATTAACAACAATGATGTAAATGTTGTAGATTGGATAGAAAAATATGGGATAATACGATCACAGATTTAAAAAACTTGGACTTACGTTTAATATAGTGCTATAGAGTATTTATTCAAATAGGACACCGGACCTGCCGATCGATACTGTAAAAATCTCATCGTGAAAACTTAGATGAAGTGAGCTGTCAATAGGGTCAAGCCAAAACATCAGGTGGAGTGACAGATCACTTCAAGCTCGCATAACCTTTGTTTTCAAGGTGAGATCTTTACTGAATAGACCGGCTGCTGTAGTATGTGAGAAATACTTGTGAATTTGATCAACTTTGTCCAACTGTAATATCAACACATAAGTCAAACGATCCACGGGGTCTCTAATCGTAGCCAGCAAAACATTCCAAGCAATCCAGCTCGTCCGCCACTCGCTGGTCCTACCGGCAGCTAGTAGCTAGACTTCTCCACGACATAGGGCAGATGTAATCTAATTACTAACTACCCTCCACTGTGCTATATTTACCTAAGTTTTATTAAAGTATTATTTTACACGCTAGTATTTTAATAATACAACTAACTAGGTGCTAGACGCTTGGAGCCTCAAAACATAACGAGACATCACGCCTGTATTGACCGTAGGTGTAGGTAGTACCTATATTGCGTTCGCGATGTAGTTTTCAAACATATAGTCAAATATAATATGTTTTTGGAAAAATTACTTTAACAACACAAAGTTCAGTTTGCGCTACAACATTATTATGACTCTTTCAATTGTACAAGTCGGTCTGAAATCAACATATTACACTAAAATAAAGTTGATAGAACAATAGTTGGAAACAAGAGGCCTTACAACCACGTTGCGCCGGTTATACTTATGTTCCATGATATGGTTTAGGTTCTTTCAATAAAAGATCTTTGAAGATCCGTTAATCACGTGACATCCATATCAACTTTGATCTCGAAAACGTGACGCTTTACGGAGTTTGGTCCCATTATGTTTTCCGTTTGCATTAATGAGGTTACATGCGTGGCCGACATTTTGAACAAAAAAATGAAATGGCGCGACCGTAGGTAGCCAGCCTCCATATAAAAATCTTCAATCCCCTGTGCGCTTCACGGCCGCACGTGCGGTGCATGTGGCGCGACCACCGCTAAAATGACAGACTGTAGAAAGATTTCCACGGCGCGATGTCAAATAATATAAAGAAAAAAAAACATCTCACTCAATGTACTTATAGAAAGAGATACAACGCTACGAGGTCATTTTGGCGCGTGGACAAAATAGGAACGAAGGCCGCCATTTTGGTTTGTTAATACTTGTCTTCTGTGACAATTTCAAAAATGTTTACCAACAATGGCCCAACGTCAATCAGGCGCCAAAAGATCCTTTTCGCACTCTAAATGAATATTCTTCGAAGAGTAGCTACAATAATTGCTATAATTGGCATGCTATGCGTGTAGGAGTTTGTTGAATGTACCAAGTGACCCATATGTTCCGAGTCACTGATAATACAGTCTGTATCTACACTCCATTGGTTCACGTTACACGTTGTTACTTTACCTACTAGGATTACTTGGTCGATGTGTGTTCTAGCAATATTTTGACTGTGTTTGGTCTAGTGGCTAGATTTACGGTTGGGGATGGGGAGGTCATGGTTGCAAAACCAGGGTCGAATAAAAACAAATAGGTCAATAAATTTTCAGTAGTAGCGCAGAGTTAGGAAGCCGGCGCGGCGGTGTGACACCCCCGTGCCTCGGAGAGCACGTAAAGCCGTCATTGGTCCTGCGCAGGATCTCTTCCCGGTCGAGTGGTGCTGCCGTCCCATCGTTCGATAGTATGCCTCATGCGTTATACCTCTGTTGAGAGTGACCGCCGCGACAAAATTCGGTCAGGAGGATATTATTATAATGGCTGGTTAGAGTTGCACAGTGACACACCGGTTGCACACCTCATTCATTATAATTACTGTGTTGTTTTTCCCTGATCATGCTTGTACGGCACCGGACTACCGCAGGTATGTGTGCGGCCTTCGGAGGCAGGCAGTGCGCCACAGGATACCTTGTTCCGATACACAATAATAGCGTGCAGTTTACGAGTACTTGAAGTTACGTAACTGGCCTACATCGTAATATCAATGAGCCGCGTGAAGCCTAGAGCAACGGTCAAGAGGTTACTTTAACAATAACTTTTAATTTCATACATTTGACAAACCGGTGATTCGGCTGAGAGCGACAGGGGTTCATACATTCCACAGGCTATCTAAGCAATCTGAAGTGGTAATGGGCCATGTTAGCCGTAGAACCGGTGTCCGTTGGGGTAGACATGTTCTTGAGTGGAGACCGCAAATCAGCAAACGTAAGGCAGGGCGCCCTCAGCCCCTCAGTTTAGGTGGAGCGGATGATACGAGCACTGGGTGGTACTCCGGTAGCAGCTGGCTGAGAGTTGTCGAGGATCGAGTTGACTTTATTGATTTGCCTAATACAAGTACAGCCATCGCCCTATGGCGAAGAGACTGTTCAAAATGATCACTAGGTATAATCAAATCGTTCGTTGATGTAGCTCGTTGACCCTTACCTACTTGAAAGAAGTAAGTCACAAGAAGTAAATATTAGTTACATCCTAATTAAAAATGTTTCTTCCATAAGAATTTATTGTTCCGAACAGTAATGTATTCTTAATGAAGCACGACTATTTATTTTAATTAGAACTAAGTAATTAGTAAATTAAGTTTTATTGTATTCGACACCGACGATGGAATCTTAGGAATGTGCTGTGCTTGTAAATGGTATTTCATCGGGAGTTAGTTCACGGAATCCGTCCGAAATGCCACCGAGTATGAAGTGTAATTTATTATACTTACCTAAGTATTTGACATCCCTTCCTAAAATAAATCATTATTAATCACATAACTAACGTCTTTTTTTGTTAAATATTTTTAAACACTACCTATCAAGATTCAAGGTTCTTGTATCTCAATACATTTAACATTAATCTACTCCATTTTTTTTTTTTTTTTTTTTGTGGTTGGGAAATCATCTAATGACTCCTCCCGCTCTGGGTGGAGCGGAAGGGAGTGTCAGACTCTTACTGACTAAACCCCACCCGTGTTCCTTCCTTAGCCTTTTATGTTCCGGGGCAGCGGTAACCCTTTCGGACGATCCCGCTACCCCGGCAGGCTTCGGCCCTGGCGGGCCCCTTCCTTTATGCTGACATCTCTTTGAGGCGCGCGTGGAACACATACGCGCCGTCCGGCACGGGCCTGGTCCTGATCGGACGGAGAGCTACCCATTACTCTCCGTTCGCAGGCCCGCGCCTACGGTGGCCGGGAGTCGTCACGCGGCTCCCGACGCCCGTAGCGTCTCCCGCGGCGGCTGAGGCGTGCGACTCTCTCCCTGAGCCGTCCCGCCACCTCCTTCGCTAGCATGACTGCTTCGCAGAAGGAGGTGACCGCCTCCCACTCCCTCTCGCCCCGGAATCTACTCCCTTTAGGTCCTAAACGTACACTTCCCAAAACGTTCACTCTCCCAAAACGTCCACTTCCTAAAATGCATAATCGTGAGTGAATTGTTGTTCATCCCTCTAAAAATTGCGGACTGGTACCGACTCCTTAACCGAGGACTTTTTCACGACTTTTCATGATCTATCTAACCACTATTTACTTTTCATGATCTATCTAGCCACTATTTACTTTTCATAATCTATCTAGCCACTATTTACTTTCATGATCTATCTAGCCACTATTTACTTTCATGATCTATCTAGCCACTATTTACTTTTCATAATCTATCTAGCCACTATTTACTTTCATGATCTATCTAGCCACTATTTACTTTCATGATCTATCTAGCCACTATTTACTTTCCATGATCTATTTAGCCACTATTTACTTTTCATAATCTATCTAGCCACTATTTACTTTCATGATCTATCTAGCCACTATTTACTTTTCATGATCTATCTAGCCACTATTTACTTTTCATAATCTATCTAGCCACTATTTACTTTCCATGATCTATCTAGCCACTATTTACTTTGCAACACGGTGTCGTGTTCTTAGTCGGGCATGCCGTGTCATGGAGTAATTGAGATCAATATAGTTAATTGGTAGGTGGGCGGGCTCGTCTCTGAGGCACTTGCCCTCGTCAATCTATTGTGAGCACACTGACATGACTGTGACCACTGATTCTATGTTACACGAATCATAAGAAATGGTATAAACGATGCAGGTGGCCGGCGCATCGACGCACTACCTGCTACCATGAATTCAGCGCATGATTCTGAACCTGCGACGAAAACTTTCTACGCTAGGGGTCTAGGGGGTCTAGAATCTTGTGCTGAATTCATGGCTACAGTTTGCGCGTCGATACCTGCCACAGTGCTTCTACTAGTGTTTTTTTAACTGAGCTGAGGTCAGTATTTCCTATCCTTTACTTTGACAAGGAACACCGAAACCAACTCAAAGGTCAGTTTTTTTTACAATCCAGGTATTGTCTTGGTCACGTGAGGACCATTCAGATGTGTTTATTTAGGTACTCATAGCATATTATTTACTACGAGTATTATGAAAGTAAGTAGCTATTCTCCATGAGTGGGCCCGCGTGATAAATTACACCCCACTCAATCTCGAAGAGAGGAGGCCTGAGTCATAATAATAATAATTCATAATGTATTTATAATTATTAATTACAACGGTTATACACCAGTAACAGTAATTAATTAATTTCTATGTATTATATAAATTACCCAGCCCCAGCAGTGGGAACATTATAAGCTGATTATGTTGATGATATCGATGATTCAGACTGTGTTAACATATCAATACGTTTGCAGTGAGGGTAAACATGTCACCATGGCGACCTCAACCTAGGACATACAAACACACAGGCAGGCACAGGGGAGTGAAGTGACAAACACTAAATAACAAGGAGGGGTGTACAGCGCTGTTCGTATATCAATAGGCTCGCCCCATTGTACGGGACTAAAACATTACTGATGAAATGTGGGTGACGGCCGACGGGTGTACTATATGTGGGTGACGGGTGTACTATATGTGGGTGACGGGTGTACTATATGTGGGTGACGGGTGTACTATATGTGGGTGACGGGTGTACTATATGTGGGTGACGGGTGTACTAATGTGGGTGACGGGTGTACTAATGTGGGTGACGGGTGTACTAATGTGGGTGACGGGTGTACTATATGTGGGTGACGGGTGTACTATATGTGGGTGACGGGTGTACTAATGTGGGTGACGGGTGTACTAATGTGGGTGACGGGTGTACTATATGTGGGTGACGGGTGTACTATATGTGGGTGACGGGTGTACTAGCTATGTGCATGTATTTGATTGAACCCTAAATAATTCCCAGCATTTTGATTAGATAAAAATATTGATGGTCATTATAATTATAATAAATGAGTATCTTCTATCAAATAATTTCCACTTTGATGTCTTGAAAATACTAAATAGCAAGTTAACTGCGACCAATGTGGTTGGTCACATCTAAACTAACCTAACCATAACCTAACCCATTGGTCGTGAGTCGGGACGCCCTGGCTTAGTTACTGCGACCAGATTTGAGAAAAACCAGAATGTTAAAAACAGGCTCATTATCAATAAGATCAATTAAATATTTTCCATTTTTAATAACATTAAACATTATGTACAATCGTTCTGCTTGTTACACAGGTGACATATTTTTAATGTCGTACAGACTAAGTCCACAGCGCGGCTGTCTGCAACTAGTTACGAGTGCTGGTGCTGAGTGCTATGTTAATTATTAGCAACACTTTCAATCACGGATAACAACTGCGTTATAATCTAGGTCTCAGTACGTTCTCGTAGTTTTAGCAACAACGAGTAAGTAATACCAGAAGAACTGGTTCGTACTAACTAACCGGCTAGGGCCGTCGAACATGAACTAAACCATTCTTTACATAACATCACACCTGCACCTATTCCTGAATGGGTAGGCAGAGGTATTAGGCGGATCCTAGGAGATCAAATATATTGTACAATATCACGAATTGTGCAATGATTTTGACCGTCAAGGTTTAATATTGATAATTGCGCAATGATTGAACAAAAGTTTGATCAAGTTTATTTTTTATTGCACGGTGTAGGATCAGTACTGCGCAATATTTATAAGCCTGGTCGGAATCCTGACATGGTCACAGCACACATGCAATTAGTCTTGCTGACGCGACAACATTGACGGTTATGAGCCGTCAATGTTGTTACAGAAATATAATTGATCGTTTGAATGCAATGGGTAAGTCAATATGATTGCACAATACAAATATTAAGCAGAATGTGACTGTAGGTGTGGGGCGCAGGGCCCGCCTTAGGAACAATCGTCTCTGGTGGCAATAATGTTAAATATGTGAGCACCACGTATGTATGTACCTCTCATAGCTAATTATATCTGTCAATTATTAATTATATTTGTCAATTATTAATTATATCTGTCAATTATTAATATCTACTTCGTACCTATTGTAGTATATAATATAATAATTGTATACCAGGTACACCGTCTTCCCATATAATTAAGTGCTTAATGTACAGTCAACAAAAGAGATAAGTATGCAGGATCGTCGAATATACTTGAAGTTTAGTAAGAAACCGATGGGTGTTCTCGATTAAAATTATATTTTATTAATAGAAAACAAACAGCTCATTTATCAAATTATTTTATTAAATTTCAGTCTACAACATCCATCGGTTTCTTACTAAACTTCAAGCTATATCCGGCGATCCTGCATGCTTATCTATTTTGTTGACTGTACCTATACAAATTATCGTAAAACCTTTTAAAAGAGTACATAACTATGGAGTTTCTTGGCCATTGTTCTGCATACGAGCCCACCTGATGGAAGGAGAAAACTAGAAACCATATTCTACATCTTTTCTTGTAAATTTTGACTTGAAACTTTGAATTCCTGTTAATATTGGCAAGCCTATTAGTCTGTGTTCCAGGCAAAAATCCAGACTTCGAGGTTCTATTGAAGAATGTCTACAAGAGAGATCTTATAACAATTCCCTCGACCTGGGAATCAAACTTAGGACCATTCTTAGCAGTCAAGCGAGCACTCACCAGCGAGGCCGTACCTCTGCACCAGCGAGGCTGGAGTGTTTCAATAATATTCACAGAAATAGATAAAGGAATAAGGAACATTCGCTCTTCTTCCATTAATTTCTGATTTCAGGTCCAATAGTGCAGGTGAAGCCTCCAATAGTGTGTGTACTTACACTTCTAAATAGTAAGCGGGAGGTAACTGTGATAACAATAAAACCATTCTATTGTATCCTCGTACCTACCTGCATCCTGCATCCTGCATCCTGCATCCTGCGTGGTGCAGGCGAATTGTGGGCTCTATGAATAAACCTTTGCCTCCCCCTTCAGGGAGCACGGGCGAGACAATCGACTTCCTGATCCTACCCCTCTTGGTAGTTGGTAGGTAACTAAAACTTCAGCCGCCTTTTTTCAGCAAATTGCCATGTAAACGTACAGCTTTGTATTGCGTGCTATTCTCTGAATATAATCGACCCGACAGGTAGTTATGCAGCGATGCAATATCCACCACAATCAGGGGCCAATGTTTGTTATGTTGCGCCAAATGTCTGCCAACATCCCTTCCTCCCATGTCAAGGTCATGCAGTCAATGCAATATGAATAATCTATCACTCACCACAGAGTTCGGGTAGCCGGCACAGGCACACTAAATCAATAACTGTCTTCTCCACTCACATTTTAAGAACTCCACTCAAATCACAGCACTATTTTATGTGTAAATTGTGTCGTATTTGGTCCAATGTTTGTGATGAGAACGCGTTAGTCGCGGCGGAATATCGGCGGATAAATAAACAGCGAGCGAAGGGTGTGTCGGACGCATGCGCGTGGCGGCTGGCACACCAGCGCCGCGCCCGTGCCGCGGGGAACAGGGTAACTTGCGGGGAAAGTACACAAGTAATATGACATGCTGGAAATGAGGGGTCGCCCAGCTCATCCCATTGATTGACCTACAGATTGAATTTGGTCGCAGATTTGCTATACATAAGTTGATTTTCTATACACATCATGAAAATTCAGAGGAGTACCTCGGTACATATGGTCCACATTCTTTCAGTTGTGACTGCATTGTTCACATGCACATACAATCTTTGATGTGATGCCAGCTATAGTTGGGCACCACTGATGCATACAAATACCATAAGGATGGCAGTTAATTCAGCATCCGTATCTATGCTGTTGGCGCCTGCAACCTTTGTGTTCAAACCACGCATTTCATGCAACAGATTGCCAAGCGCATCGTTCAGGCGCTTTTAACCTACACACCACAATATTAATAAAAGAAAATTTCTCATATTTTTATAAGAACGAAAATCGGTCCGCATATTACGCATAAATACTTCTTTCCTAAATATTCATATTGTAATTAAAAAAGAAGTGATAACAGGATTAAAAGCATTGTTTAGCATCAACATTATCTTTGTTTTATTGAGCAACAAGCTCCAATGTCTCAGAAGGAAGCATATCCTATTGTGCATAACATAAACCATGCCAGTAACGTTTCCTATTGGTTCGATTATTTATTAGGGGGCGCGTTTATCGTCATCAACGAGACAATAAACTCACCCCAGACTCCGGATTACCACCGATATTTTCCTAATGGAAAAACCCAACAACACATTGCCCAACATCAGGCTCCTACCCAGAACCACAGGTGCAGCAGTCACGCTTGCGGCCACTGCACCTATGAGGCAGTGAATTACACAATTTAGTCCTTAAGCGGCTTAAGGACTAAATTGCGGTAATATATAAGTGAATGGTGAAGCCACAGTACCTCCGCCTGGTGAGCTGCTTCTCGGTGGTGTAGTGCCACCGACCTCCCTCGAGCGTAGGCGGCCTCTCAAATATCGACATTTAGGTCGTGCAAGCCACCGAAAAGACCGAAGATAAAAAGGAAATCTTTGCGAGCCACCAGCGCCCACAATAAGCCACGAGCCACCTTAACGAACTAAGTCCCCCACACCGAGCCACAAGCCACAGAAATAGCACGCAACATCATCATCGCAAGTATTTCTTTTAATGCAGATTTAATCACAAGTTTTTTATTAACAAACATTCATGACTTTTATGACTTTGACTCAAAAAGACATGTTGACACATTGACACATTCTGCAAGAATTTATGGAGTTCGGTAAGAAAGTAAAAATGTTTGAAAGAAGTTTCGAATGACACGGATAGGTACTAAGATCTTATTTTAACAACTTAATTTCTTATTCTTTGGCCGTTTACTTAGAAAACGACTGGCTTCTTCGTTGCGGGCCCCAGGTTCGATTCCCACACAGTTTTACCTACAAATATAACAGTACAGTAGACACCGTAGAGTGACAAAAACGACTCTAAAAAACATAACTGTTTCTAAATCTCAATCGTGTAATGTTCCGGCCGTACACGGTATGACGGTACACCGCGACGGGCTCTTACTTGCACACCGGGAAATGATACAAACACTGTATTTTAAGTAGTGGAACATTCCAGTGGCATCGAATGCCCGTGACGTCACCCGCAGCCTTCATAACACTGCGAGCCATCAATTTGTGAGAACTCTCTGCGTTGACAGATGTAGCGATGTTCTGCTGAAGCCATGCCAGCATCACCTGACGACTAGCCAACGTATGACGAAATAGTACTTAGGTACTTGTTTCTATAAACGTGTAACAACAATAGTACCCTCTTTTTACCCGACAGCGCGACAGCAAACACAGGTTATATTTATGACGCGTATTTTTGTATCTGGTTGCATTAAATCTGCGATTGAACTAAAGCTGCACGAACTGCATCAGACTGCTTGAGAGGTGAGGTTGGTGCGAACTGTATAGTTGCAGTCAGATCATTTGGTTCTTTTACATTATTATCGTCGATTGATATACATCAGGCGCAAATCCAGAACCCGAAATACTGAAAAAATCCGTATGGCATAACACAATCACACTGCAGCACTGCCTGAGATCAAATCCAGGACCCTGCGATTAGCAGTCGTGCTTGCAATCACTACAACAACGAGGAAGTCAGAAGCCCCATCCATCAGAGCAGGTATATTAACTTTCATTAAGGTTGACCCTTCGCGCAGTCAACAGAATAGAATCTATTTGACTTTGGCAGCGCCTTTAAGTCGTAGTGGTAAGGGTGGTTTTCGTAGTTCAAACGTTACTGGTGTGCCGTTGACCGTACTTTACTTTAATATCAAGTGGAGGCTGCTTTTGCATCTTCTACTTAAACAAATGTTAAATGAATTAATTAATTCACTGACAGACACAACACAAGCTCCACCTGCACGACACCGCTGGACCTACAAGCTCCACCTGCACGACACCGCTGGACCTACAAGCTCCACCTGCACGACACCGCTGGACCTACAAGCTCCACCTGCACGACACCGCTGGACCTACAAGCTCCACCTGCACGACACCGCTGGACCTACAAGCATTACATTTTGCAGAACAGTTCCCTTTCTGACGAAAATGGGCACTAAGGGAGGATTTTTGAAACGTTATCCCCTCGAGGGGTTGGCGGCTCAAGGTTCGTGTGGAAGGTTGGCGGCTCAAGGTTCGTGTGGAAGGTTGGCGGCTCAAGGTTCGTGTGGAAGGTTGGCGGCTCAAGGTTCGTGTGGAAGGTTGGCGGCTCAAGGTTCGTGTGGAAGGTTGGCGGCTCAAGGTTCGTGTGGAAGGTTGGCGGCTCAAGGTTCGTGTGGAAGGTTGGCGGCTCAAGGTTCGTGTGGAAGGTTGGCGGCTCAAGGTTCGTGTGGAAGGTTGGCGGCTCAAGGTTCGTGTGGAAGTTTGGCGATGGGTAAAGATACAAATATACAAGTAAATAGTCAGGTAGCCGCACAGTCATCATTATCATCATTAGTAATATTCAATATTCTCTCAACACGCCAGACTATTGCAACTCAAGTAAAGAGGCTTTTAGGATAACTATGTTGTATATTATTAGAGTTAAAAGGTACAGCCGTTATTACAAGTTGATATCAGTCTGTTCAAATAATAAAATAAACAATTTAACTAAAAATAGAAAACTTATTTCTTCAACCAAAATAAATAGTGTAAAAATTTGCAATTCAACACAAACTTTATGGTATTGTTACCAACTAATCACAAATTACCTAAGTGTAATATTGTTAAATACTAAAAGTGTTATTAATTATTTTAATTGTGTATGTTTGAAATACGTAATGTAGAATACGTGTTTTAAATGAATGTGATAACCTAATCTCACACTGTGTACCAGGATACGCTGATCCTTCACTGGCAGCTTGATAAACATCAAATTGTTTCAAACTAGTCCCCCCCCGCTTCATCAGAAGATGCAACAAGATGATGATGATGATGATGTAACAAGTGGGCGAAGCAGAAGCTTCGCCCACTTGTTACGAGTTCACATCGAGACTTCTTTATATTAATTTAAGCTTAATTGTATTGTACACATAAACCTTGTCTAACTAAATGATAGTGTGATAAGAACAACGCGGTCACTTTGTTTTTTGATATGCGAAGAATATAATTATATTAATATATTAGAGATATCTATGATTATTAAATATCCACCTATTTAATAATGATAAAGGCATGGGGATAAATTCGTAGCCCGTAGCACTCGTAGCATCATCCGTAGCTAGATGAAAATGTCTACGAGTGCTACGAACGCTACGAGAGTGCTACGAGTGCTACGGGCTACGAAGGGTCTACAAATTCATCCCTTGTGAGATGCTTGTGTGTAACCTAACTTCGCATTGGTCTCCGGATGAACTTGGACAAAACCCAGGTTATGTTCAACGAACACGTAACCCCGGGACCGATTGCTGTCAATGGCGGTGCTCTCAAGGCTGTTCAAGAATACGTTTACCTTGGGCAAACTCTGAAGTTTGGTAAGAACAACTTTGAGAGGGAGGCTAGCAGAAGGATTCAGCTGGGCTGGGCAGCGTTTGGGAAGCTTCGTCGAGTCTTCTCGTCGCGTATTCCACAGAGCCTAAAGACTAAGGTCTTCAATCAGTGCGTCCTGCCAGTTATGACTTACGGAGCCGAAACGTGGACACTCACGGTACGGCTGGTCCATAAATTCAAGGTCGCTCAGCGAGCTATGGAACGGGCTATGCTTGGGGTCTCTCTGAGGGATCGAATCCGCAACGAGGTGATCCGGCAGAGAACCAAAGTTGTCGACATAGCTCACAGAATAAGCAAGCTGAAGTGGCAATGGGCCGGCCATATTAGCCGTAGAACCGATGACCGCTGGGGTAGACGTGTTCTTGAGTGGAGACCGCGAATCGGTAAACGTAGCGTGGGACGCCCTCAGGCTAGGTGGAGCGACGATCTTCGCAGGCTGGCTGGTAGCAGCTGGATGAGAGTTGCCGAAAATCGAGTTGAATGGCGTGCAATAGGAGAGGCCTATGTCCAGCAGTGGACTGCTATAGGCTGATGATGATGATGATGATGAACCTAACTTCTGTGATTCTTATTTTGATATAGGTACAGGGTCAAATTAAATAAACAAGCGAAACTCTCCAGTCGTGATGAATATCGACGTCTAAACACGATAAAACAAATAATAAAAAGATTTGATGATATTTTAGGAGTCCACGACCTTAGTTTATTGAGAAAATCAGTTTTTTTTGTTTTAGATATCAATAGCTATTACGTCTGCGGAGTTTCGCTAGCTAATTTAATTTAAATTAATCATTTATTATATATATTTTTAAATTTAATTTTGGTTTTTTAGGGTTACGTACCCAAAGGGTAAAAACGGGACCCTATTGCTAAGCCTCCACTGTCCGTCTGTCTGTTTGTCTGTCCGTCTGTCTGTCTGTCACCAGGCTGTATCTCATGAACCGTGATAGCTAGTCAGTTGAAATTTTCACAGATGATGTATTTCTGTTGCCGCTATAACAACACATACTAAACAGAACAGAATAAAATAGATATTTAAGGGGGGCTCCCATACAACAAACGTGATTTTTTTGCCGTTATTTGCTCAATATTAATAATGGTACGGAACCCTTCGTGCGCGAGTCCGATACGCACTTGGCCGCCACTGTACCAATTCCTCAACATCCGCCTAGCCTTTTCCCAACTGTTTTAGGGGTTGACTTTCAGTCTAAACGTATGCAGCTGAATACCAGTATTTAGCGTGGAGCGACTGCCTATCTGATCTCCACAGTTTAACGTGCTTAAAGATGGTCACCCATCCACGGACCGGCCGCGGCAAGCGTAGCTTAACCTGATCGCTCGACTTGTGCGGCTGTTATTACTTAGCTATTGCAATTAAATGATTATGGTTGACCCTGTATAGTCGTTTACATAGAGCTTGATTCCAGTTGGTAGGACGTCATCAGTTGGTAGGACGGCGTCATCATCGCCCCTCGCCAGTGGTCAGTCTGTGCGCCTGCACCTACATGTCACTGCCTCTCTGTGCAGTAGAAGTCGACCGAATTACGTTTTCCTTTTCGGTTTTCTGCGATTTTCAACCGAAATGTCAAATTCGGACAATTTTATGAAGTGCCGACAAAACATTATTTTCAATTACAACGTCGATATTTACAACAACTTCAAGTAAACAATGACTTGAACACGTTTAACATCAGATTCAGATTGTTTCATTATTAATTATGTCTCTGAGAAAAGTATTAAGTTTTGTGTGATTTAAGTTTAAACAGTTAGACACCATGATTGATACTGCTTCTCTTTAAATTTTACCAAAGAAAAACTTATCGACAAACCAAAAACACTTTACAGTTTTCCGCTGAAAATGCAAATAACGCCACATTTCGGTTTCGATATCGGCCAAAAAAATAACCATTTTCGGTCGGACTGTATCTCTGTGTGCGACAGTGTGTGTGTGTGCCACGGTGTGTGCGCGTGCCACAGTTGTGTGCGTGCGTGTCGCGGAGGATCGATGAGCGCCGCCACTCCGGCGCCATCTCGGCCGGGACGCACCGGGAACACAAGGGATGTAGTGAAAGTTTATGGGCTATAGTTAACCGACTTCACAGGAGGAGGTTATGCATTCGGCAAATCTTTTTCACGGATTTCTCCGTGATGGCTGGGCCGACTGACGTGATGCTGCCCCGTTGTAGCGGTGGTCACATATCAATTTTATTAACTTTCTTGTACTAGGTTTTAGTTAGCTTAAATAATAGGTTTATCGTATATATGTTGATGATGTTGTTATCGTATAGTGTTAAATGAATTTGTGTGTAGTACCTACAACAACAACAAAAAGTTAAAAAGAAATAACAGACTTCAAAAAACAGAGAGTATATTTTTTTTTTTTTTACTTTTTGGTAAGATCTGGATTACAATCGGCATTTTTACATGTCAAACGGGCAGCGATACAATATAAACGTGTGTGTGAGTCGTACCTAAACATTTCAGCTAAAAGGCAAACATTAAAATATTAAACACTATTAATCTTATACAGAAAAGCTATTCAATTCACTCAACATAACATTTGCAGCAAATCAAATTCAGTTTCTGTGGCTTTCAGAAACCGCCTTTATGTTTGTAGTTTGTTCTTGTAACACTTCAATCGAAAATAATAACAAATTCTTTGTTTCCACACCACATTCCATTAGGTACAAAACTTGTTCTACATTAAGCAGGTACATAAATTCCCACCCAAATAAATATTCCCCCCAGCATCCCATAAGAATATCTCGGTGTGTCCCTGTCCTACAGGTTTACTCTCATTTGTGAGAGTTTGGTAGATCAGCCGCGCAGTGCCGCTGTAAACAACACCCTAGCTGGACCACTCGCAGCCACGCACCCGCGCAGCCACTACAGCGGACCACCTCCCACCACCACCAGCTCATCGACATCACGCACAAATCATTGAAAATCAAGGGAATATTCTTGAAACAAGTGAAAGTTGGAAAAAAGTTGTGATTTTTCTCGTAGTCATTCTAATTAACTTTCGTGTTGTAATTAAAAAGTCGGCTGTCAGGAAGTGATGAAAAGATGCTGTAAATTATGAAAAGCTTTTTTAATTGATTGTAAAGTTCTACTTCAGCTGGCTTATCAGGTATGTGTGCAGACCCACTATCTAAATGAACTAGATTTAATACCTACTGTTTATTTTATTACCTAGTGTAAATAGTTACTTGTGTAATAATTTACTATTGTATCATTTCTAAAATTGCATGTCATAAATAATGTCAAAGGCCTAAAGGGGTAGTCGAATAGCTATCAGCTCCTGGAAAATGAATACAGCAAGTCCAAGCGGCTGAAATGGAAACCAAAATCCCTGACCTCGTTTGGAAACGACAGCGAATATTGGATGAACAGCCCAAAACAGATATCATTGTACAGTCAGGGAAGTGTATTGTTTAGCAGTACGACGCAGTGTTACAGTCGACATACGAACAATTTAAGTTACCAGTCAAAATAAAGCGCGAGACAGAATCTCTGGATTCTCTCATTGGGGGGGGGGGGGGGGGGGTCGAACTCCCCCCTCCCTTCTGGCTACGGCCTTGTTTACAATAAGTACATGAATACCTACAGGCTACATGTCATTTTATAAAGGATCTTCATTCTGTGTGTGTATGTATGTACAAAACTCGTACATATTATTAGACAATCATTTAAATTGAAATAATAAGGATTCAGAAGTACACTACATTACTTGGCGCTGATTTGACAGATCATTTTTATTTGTGGAATAAAATTGACGTCTGACAGTTATTGTATAGAAGAACTGTCAAAAATTCACAATTATTCCTCCGATAAAATTATCTAGCGTTGGAAAAATCAACGCTTAATGAAGCAAATAAATTATTTGATTAACATTTGAAATTAAAATTGCTAAAGACTAGTTTACACTCGCGGCTTCGCCCGCGTGGGATCCGGAAATAATCCCACGGTAACGAACTACTATAATAAGTATATTTTATCCTAACCCAGGTCTCCGGGTCCGGGTCTTCCTGTGAGCCAAATTTCTTCGAAATCTGTTCAGCCGTTAAGACGTGAAAGCGTAACAAACGCACTTCGACAATATTAGATAGGATATTTCGTTTAGATCGTATATTATGGTCCCGTGTTGTGATGCAGTGCGTGTGCGATGGGCGGCGCAGGCGCGGGCGCGGGGCCGGTGGCGGCGGGGCTGCTGGCGGTGGAGATGTGCGCGCCGCTGCTGCTGCTGTGCTGGCTCTGTTGCTGGCCTGATGACGCCTCGGGTATGAACAGTTGCTCTACAAACCATGTTTAGAGAGTTGAGCTCCTTATTTAAGATCAGAGTTGAGCTCCACGGTTGCTGACAAATGTGTGCACTGACTGGACAGGTCCACTCAAATCTTTGTGGTTCTTTCCTCAAATACCTCTCAAGACGCGACCATGATGATGTCTGTACTTGAGACTGTGCCCTCTGAGTTTGTTTCTGGGTTTCTTCTTAACGTAAGTACTCAGATACGAAACACCGACATCATCTAGTTTTAAAACATAATTTAAACGTTGACGCGTAAAAGGGCCTTTTATAACCTATTTACAGAAAGAGATATGTGAGGAAGTTAGTTTGATTTAATAAAGGGAAACAAGATTTTTCTCCAAGTGAATGCTTTTTAAGGATTATGTACAGTCAACAAAAGAGATAAGTGTGCAGGATCGTCGGATATAGTTGAAGTTTTGTAAGAAACCAATGGACGTTCTCGAATAAAATGTTATTTTATTAATAATAATAAACAGCTTATTTATCAAATTAAATTTTAGTCGACAACATCCATCGGTTTCTTACTAAACTTCAACTATATCCGACGATCCTGCATACTTATCTCTTTTGTTGACTGTACTTAAACTACTCCCTGAGGGTATAAAAGACAGACATAGCAGTATTTTTTTTGGGTACGGTGCCCGTACAAAGTTACTCATTGTCCTTTAATCATATATAATTTATTTTATCATTTAGAACCGTCATATTATATGATGCTAATAGTGACGTTGAAAATGTGACATGTCAACGATCGAGTTTAATATGACAAAGTCCAAAAGGAGATGGGAAATCCTGGGCCCAGCAGTTAACTAGTTGAAATTGGTATTAAAAAAACCGTTATATTTTTCTAAAGGAAATCACAAAATATAGTACCATGTTTCTATCTAGGAAGCGAGAAAAGTTAAATTAAGTTCTGAAACTAAATAATCGATTTAATACATGCCTGAGTTCTTAGTAATCGATAATGAATAAATCGGTAAAATCTCAGAATAAAGTATGAAAACCGAGTGACAAATGCTTATCAATCGTTTCTTGAAATCGTTTCATAGCTAATCGAGTTCCTTTAATTTTTTTTCAGTTAGCAACACTGGTCACCAGTATAGTCTAAAATACTCTGTGCAGGTTACCAACTGACAGATGACAGGCAGAAAAATCCGGCACTCGTTCGTTTTCTTTTGTTGCGAGTACGCGCGTATTTTCTATGTTATATTGAATAGCCCTACGACCTCGGCTTTGCATAATTATAAAGGACTATTCGACGAATCTTGCTACTTTGAATTACCTGGCTCTCTATTTTGGACCACTGATTACGCCTATCGATCGGATATTGACGACATGGATCGCTGTGTGAATTGTACCATTGCTACTTCATATAACTATATTCATATAACTTGATTCCTGGATAGCCAAATTTCACCAAATTTTCAGTGAGGCCTTGTTATTATATCCTCTTACAAATAAGTCTAGGTTGATTGAGGTAACACCTGGGCCCAGGACACTATGGAGTCTTTCCCTTCTCCTTTACATTGATCATCGTTTTCGTAAGGTGATCGTCGTGAGCGAGCATTAGTCCTGAACTTCACGAAGGCATGATTCAATATTGACTGTCTCTGTGTTGGACTATTAGTTGTCTGCTCGATCCCCAGTTCCGGCAGTGTTATTGGATTTTTCCATTAACAATTTCTAAGTAGCAGCGCGGAGTTTGAATTGAGGCTGGTTGATGACACAGGCCTCTTATGTTATAGCTGTTAGTAAATGTTCATAATATTTGATTTCAGACAGCACTTCTGGCAAATACCCGCAGAGGCCGGTGCTCGCCCATGTTCACGGTAAGTTTAAGTAGTACTTACTGGATTTATATTATGACAACAAAATACGTAACTAGCTAATGGCACCCAATGTGGGACCGAGTCGGTTGTGCATCTAAGGCGCACGCACTACTTACTATTAGGTGAGCCTTAGACTTGATAGCCTTACAATAACATAAACAAAACTGGATTTATGTAAGAACGAAATACATGAACTACTAAATGGCGCCCAACGTGGGACCCAGAAGGATGAAGTTTTAAATTCGGATTGAATGTTTTTTTCAGAGTCGGGCTCTCGCCGTCGCTCGAGTGATTTGTTCGGCAGACGCATCGGCAGCAGCGCCGTGTCACTACACCTGCCCAGCACCTCAGGTAACATATTGACTAGTAAAACTTGTGTAAATAATACAATGACATCATGAATCTCAGAATCAAACATTTGGCCGGAATAAAAATAATAATGTAAACAGCTTATTTGGTACAGGCTCTCTAAGGGCTTTTTTAAATGCAATTTATCTTTTAAGACAAAACGGGCATGCGACACACCCTGAATCAAAGTCATAGGAAGTGAGGCCACGATGAAATGTAAAACTTCGTTCGTTGACTTTATGAATTTGGCATAGTCATCAAGGTCATTGATCCCTTAATATCGAGGGAGAAACGAAAACCAATGCCTTGACCCACTTGCGACATGGTCTTGAAACCGAGCCAAAAGTTACAAAATAAATGGTCCAAAAACGATTAGCAACGAAGTCGAGTTTCCTTCCAATTTTCCTCCTCACCATAACAATAAGAACCACGATACGATTAGTTTTATGAAATACTTTCAGAGCTAACATATTTTCAAACCTTTGTATCAGAATAAGTAAGTAACGACTTCCTACCTACAATTTTCAGGGTACAAAAAGGCCCTATCAGCGCACCGAAGCCACGAAGAGATAGGAAGGCATCGCAAGCTGTCCGTCCACGAGGTCACCGACCCCGAGACGCGATATCACTCAGCACCGAGCGTCATCGACGAAGTACTGCACCGTCGCGACTGGGAGCGGTCTTCCAAAGACCTGTACATCCCCCTCAAACCTGACCGAGAAATTCATTCTAACACCAGCTCCAGTGAAAGTCCTGAGGCACCGCACGCCACTCCTGAGTCCTCTTCCATTGAAGCTAAGAGCGAAGAGCAGCTCACCAAACCCTGCAAGAAGCACCACACCAACATCAAGTCTTCTAAGAGAAAGAAGGAGAAGCAATCGACTGACATCAAAGACGATGACGCTACTGAAGCTGAAGCTTCTAACTTCTACATCGGAGAGCACGTGGATGAGAGCTCTCCTATCAACAAGAATGTTGAAGAGAGATGCGAGGATGTGCACACCAAGGTTTGTTACGTCAGCTGACGGCGATACTCCGAGTTTATCATTCGTGACGTCGAGTTAACAGCCTAGCACTCCTAGCAGAAGGCCAATTCTCGTCCTTCAAAATCGTTCAAATTCTAGTCAAAATCAAAGTCAAATCATTTATTTCAATTAGGCACACTAAAGGCACTTTTGAACGTCAAAAATTATAGTAAAACAAATTGATTCTAGTCACCCATTCCAAAAGGTAGTTTTCGTATGGAGAAGAATGGGTAAGAAACTCCACAAGAATGGGCAAGAAACTCCACAAACTAGTCGCAGTCTCATCTTAGCGATAATCAATGTCAAAAATGTAGCTATATCTATATGAGAGGCCTTTTTACAAGTTTAGACTGAGATTTGTTGCGCCACTTCTTTCTCAGTTAAACACTAGAAAGTGGTGAAAAGCAGGCGCTTTAGGGCTGCCTTATTTTAATTTTTGACGTCTATGAACGAATTTTGATATTGTTTATTTTTATTTCTAGTCCATATACAAAGCTAAAGACGACAAGCAGTCGTTCAATGAGTCAATCAGGAGTAAGGATCGTCCGCGACAGATGGTGGTGGTGGACGAACTGCACCCCATGACTCTGGGCTTTTCCCTGGATGACGTCATCGAACAGCTGGACCAGTTGGAGTCGCTGGACCGGTCGGGCGCGATGCACCACTCCATCGAGTCGCGCATCAGTCTGTCTAACCGACACATGTTCCCCCCGCCTTCAGTCGGTGAGTTGATGTCATTCGCCGAGCTTGTCTATTTTTATCTATTGTGACTTTATAAATGGACGCATGATTTTATGTCTACTATTTTTCAATACCTAAATTGAAATACATGATTCTGTGTATCCAGAAGCCAGATCACGAAAGTGACAGCGGACAAGTTCAACTAAGGCCTGCTGAAAGTTGCATCGCTTACTGTCTATTCTAATACCTATCCCCACATTGAAGCTTTCCGATAAAACAGGCTTCCCTAACTCGTGGTACGAGGGCGTGATCAAAAGGGCCCCGGGGACAAAATTAAAACACATTAGATGACTATTTAGAAACTGCAATTACACGACTCATAAAATGCGAAGCATTAGAGTGCTTTACGATCGAAAAAATTGTTTGCCTCCTTTCTGCATCTGTTTCTATTGATATACTCCTGCTAGTACACAGAACCTACTTCATTTATATACCATTATTTAGATAATTTAATGGAGATTCATGCTGTACTTTTCAAAAGTTGATTTAATGCAGTAGAAACGAAAAAAAAGAACAAAATATTTCTAAAAAACTTCTCGTCAATCAAGTGTGAAACCTAAAAACATTGAAGCTTGCGAAAAAATCATTTAATTGAGTTTTTTTTTTTTATAATTAAGGATTCGTTTCGCCCATACGATGAAACCTATTGAAAATGGCTCTTTTATTCAAAGTAGTTAGTATAATTAATAAAAATCTAACTAATATAATATCTATATCTATGGTTTTTTATGCGATCAACTGAGCGTTATGAGTCGTGCACTTTTGGATTTTCTAAATTTTTTTTTATTATCAAGGGGTTTGATACTTTAAGTTTTGATCTCCCAAATAAGGTTGGGAACCTCTGCAATACAAGCTTGTGATGAGTGCTTCCTGTGTGTATATATGCGTGCATGCGTGCGTGTAGAGCCGGTGGGTTACGACGGCGGCGCGTGCTATCTCGCGGAGACGGGCGAGCTGGCCGAGCTGCGCCCAACTGCGGGCCGGGGCCCCGGGCGCAGCGGCCCGGGGGCCATGCGCGCGCGCCATGCCAGTGACGGAGACATCCTGGCCCCGCCGCACAGGCCCGAGTCTGGGGCCTTCTCAGGTAAGACGTAACAGTGCATGACACCACCATCACTGACGGCTCTCCTCTTTTTTTGACAAGAAATCTTCAACGTATTCACGGTGTTTATGGAAAAGACATATATGGATTCTTCCCTTAGACATACCACTCCGACAGTCCCCATCAGCACTAAGGGGGCAAACCGAGTTATTTTTTCCTTTTAAATTAAGAGGCCTTCAATGCTGACAGTTAACAACCCATTGGTTCACGTTCCCATCACACCATACTCCTACATTGTACTTGATAGTTTAGAATTTACAAATAATTAATATAAAATTACAGAGTTATGTCTTAGACTTGTTTTGTTCTATGTCTTGATTCTAAGTACAATCAGGGAAACTAATTATTTTACAAAATAGATTCACCTTTCCTATTGAGACAATCAACATAGCTGTGTACTGTCTGTTCCAGAGAGCGACCTTGACCTGGAGCTCGAGAGCGCGGAGGAGCGCCCGCCTGCCTACGAGGAGCTGCAGCACTACGCGCAGTCTGATCGTAAGGAGACCGCCATATAGTGTCCTCAGATAATCACAACTAAAGTGCTACAAGGATCTTTTCACGCTTGACTGACATTGACAGGGTGGCGCTGTTGGAAAACATTTCGACGATGAAATGACAAGAACTCCTAACTGACATTTTTTTCAATTTTACTTTTTTTACGTAGATAGACTTTACAAACGATTATTTAAAGTATCTACGTAAAAAAAGTAAAATTGAAAAAAATTTCAGTTAGGAGTTCTTGTCATTTCATCGTCGATTTGTAAAATTGTTTCGAGAAATCGTATTGAAAAACAAAATGGCGTCGTTACTTACGAGTTTGGTCTCGCGTCAAAAGGTCCTTGTGCAGCAGATATACGTGCATTGTTACCTTAAAGTTAATAAAGCCGTTGAGAAACAAATATGCAATGTGAAAAAAAGGTTTATAAAACTTTTAACTTTGTTAAACCTTAGTTATGTAAAATATATATCTAATGAACTTATGATGCTTCAGAACTACGTAATCGTGTAAGCTTCGCGTCTTTAAATGTGAAGCTTTCGATATTAACATTTGTAGAAGTAAGTACATTAATGAATGCTCTGAACCAAATGTGCAATTAATATTCAATCGATATTCTTTACTGTGAGCAAGAGTGGGTTAAATGTTGCATCTTAAAACGTTCCTTGGCTCCGTACTCTGTAAATTAGACATCAAAACAACCACTATTCCGTTGTGAAAACCAGATGGTGCTATTCGTCCAATATCGCCCCATCTCTCTCTTGCATTGCAGTATGATAACTGTTAAATTAAGAGATGATACTTCACGAGTCCTCGTGTAGTCGTGTCGCTTTATAAAGAAACGCAAAGAGTTCAAAATAATATTTTACAAGAAAACTATATTTGATATATGAATGACACGTAGTGAGAGTAATTTATAAGAATATAGTATTGTTCCCCACTGTGTTACATTACTGTTGTGGGTGTCGACGGTATTAACTGGGCATGCACTCGCCACATATAGGTAGTTAAGGGAATAGGGTTACTATTTCATATAGTACAGTTAAGGAAACGGATTGTTTAGCAAAATGACTCATCATCTGCCTAGCCTTTTCCCAGCTATGTTGGGGTCGGCTTCCAGTCTAACCGGATGCAGCTGAATACCAGCTACCAACTTAAATTGTCCGTTTATGTACCTATTCAAATAACAATACTGGCAAACCAAATCGGTCATATCAAAAGGTCATAATGGATTTGTAAATAATGCAGTCTGTCAATTTGCTTAACAATTTTTTCCCTGACGTGCATATTATAATGTTGTTATAATTGCGTATAGATAATAGGTGTGTGGCAATGTCTATGTGTTTATGTGTGAGGTGGAGATCACACCACCAATGAGCATGAATCATTTCCGGGTGGCAGGGACATCGATGCGCAACCTGTTATTATGGATTCGGAACCTATTCAACCGATGAAACATGTCAACGCAGCGACACGGCAGGGGCACGGCAGAGGCACGGCACGCGGCAGGGGTCCAGCATCATGTTATGAATCCATGGTAACAAGTTACGAATCGATGTCCCCGACCCTATATGTAGATATGTCTATGTACCATGAGTACCTCAATATTGGATCAAAGTGATGTTGTTAAGTCCGTTTAAAAGATTTCCTCTGTTAGATAGGTACTGTCAATTAGCTGTATATTTTTAACATACTCTATTGTCTATTACAGAACTTTAAAGGTACGATGTTCAAACTGTAATTTTTGATCAGTCACTTGGAGTGGCTTTAACACGGAAAAGTTGTGTGCTCATCTGCTAAACAATATGATTCCCTGAATGTACATAAGTTACGTGCAATTTCAATAATAAACTCTAGTCAATCGTTTCGTGTTAATAAAGTTTATGTTACGAACTCGTCTGTGTTTCTCTGATCTTTTTTACCATTAATTACCTTACACCTACCTACGTATGATTTTAAATAAATCCATGTATAAGTTGAAGAACGATTTGAAGGGGTAGAGGTATGAGGAACAGGGTGTAAAATTCACTCATCCTCCATAGAATGGGGAGGAACCTCCGACCAGACGGGTGTTGTGTCTAGTAGGCTACTGTCGGACGATTGATGTCGGGTCGGGACGCTGTGTTGCGCGGTAAGCTCTGCTTGCGCGATGCGGGATTTCGCGTGACGTCAGTGTGATGCGTAGTACACATATGACGAACAAGATGCCGCCACAAAAAAATTAAAACTAAGTACTTAGTATATTTTCACATTAATATTTAATTTATTTATGAACAACAGTACAAATAGATACAGACACGAAGCTCGAATTGAAGCGATATCCAACATTCATTTATTGTAAACCATTACGATACTAATATTAAATATTACTAATTCAGTATAAACGTACAAGAGGTTGTAGACAACACTAAAACTTAACTGATTATATTTTCTTAGCTTAATTATTGGCTATAAAAAACTTGGCACATTTTATTTAGCAATAATTAATATCAATTTATATATATAATTGTACATACAAAATAGCTAAAATACATCAATGTAGCGATTTGTTCGTAAGTAGGATGATTGATTGCCGAGGTGGCAACTGTGGCCAGTCATTTAACGCCGTATCCTAAATATACAAATGGGTTTAAAAGTATTTATAATAATTGTAATAATACGTCTTGAACATTATACGGCCAGGTTTTATATAAACATTTCAAAAGATGTTATTTTCATATTTTTTAAATTATTTATTCTACTAGGGATATCGTCTTCCTACTGATATTAAGTATAATCATCGAAAAGCTTACATATTTTTTATTATAAATGTGTCTATCTAAGAATAACAAACAAATCATTTGGTCGCAAGAGTATACCTATTGACAACCGCACGCCATCATGACATAAATGCCACTGTCAGGACATGCGGTCGACTGTACCTACATCGAACTGGACGGCTGCAGTCGGTCGACTGTATTACCTACATCGAACTGGACGGACGCAGTCGGTCGACTGTACCTACATCGAACTGGACGGCCGCAGTCGGTCGACTGTACCTACATCGAACTGGACGGCTGCAGTCGGTCGACTGTATTACCTACATCGAACTGGACGGACGCAGTCGGTCGACTGTACCTACATCGAACTGGACGGACGCAGTCGGTCGACTGTACCTACATCGAACTGGACGGCCGCAGTCGGTCGACTGTATCTACATCGAACTGGACGGCTGCAGTCGGTCGACTGTATTACCTACATCGAACTGGACGGCCGCAGTCGGTCGACTGTACCTACATCGAACTGGACGGCTGCAGTCGGTCGACTGTATTACCTACATCGAACTGGACGGACGCAGTCGGTCGACTGTACCTACATCGAACTGGACGGCCGCAGTCGGTCGACTGTACCTACATACATCGAACTGGACGGCTGCAGTCGGTCGGCTGTATTACCTACATCGAACTGGACGGCCGCAGTCGGTCGACTGTACCTACATCGAACTGGACGGCCGCAGTCGAAAAACAACTTTGAGCACATTACAATAGAACGAAACTCGAATTTCTTCCGAAAGTAAAATACCTAACTATTTTTGTTAATAAGCATTATTGTAAAGGTGTTGTACTTACTCGTAGTAAAAATCTGGCCCACTCAGAAGCGCCTTAAGTTGCTAACAATAAACTCGTAAAACGACAGAAACAATAAGTACACGTTACATAACGTACGCTAGGTATGTAGACAAGTTTTATTGATGAAACTGTTTCTCGGAGATAAAATTTTAAAAAGGGCGTTATAAAAGTGACTAAGTATAATAAATTGTGAGTTTCTGAGGTAGTTATATACATAGATTTTATTAGTGAAGCACTTGGAACTGGGATTGATATTATTAACAATTAAAACACCGATTTTTTAACACTATATTGTCCAAGAGTCGCAGAAATGCGCCTCACTGTGTTCCACTGACTGTTTTTAGCGCAGCCCTGGACATAGCCACATTAACCTCGTGAAGCCACATGTCGTCATTTCGTGAAGTGAACTGTCAATCCCTAGCACCTAGCAGGCTAGCATAGAGTGTGTTGTACTAGGATCTTTTGGTGCTTGAATGATATTAAACATTTTAAAAGTTAAACTATTCAGAAAAATTAAACGTTTTATGCAACAACGCCCCCGTTGTTGGATAGGTGGACCAATGTTAAATCCATGTGTGAAATTGTATTGATAAAACAAGATGGCGGCGTTAGTTCCGATTTCGGACGAAACAAAAGAACCTTGTAGCAGCATAGTGTTGTAAGTTGAAACGACAGCTCACTTCACAATAAACCGGCTGTACCAGTTTACCGCGCAGCGACGTCGGGCGCGGCACTGACCGACACGACCGGCACGACCGGCACGGGCGGCGGCTTGTCGGGCCGCGCCTCGATGTCGGTTCTTTCGGGCCGCTCGTCGGTCGCGTCGGGCACGTCGGTAACCGTCGCCCCCTCGCCCGTGCTGGCCCGCAGCGCGGCCGGCGACGTGGACGTCGGGAACACGGTGTCTCCCTTGCCAGCGGGAGGGACTTGCTTGCAGAGCTTAGCCATTGCGCTCGCACTGTCACGGACCACTGGAATAAGACATCATTTTATGGTTAGTTCATTTAAGGGCCTGTAAACCCGACAGCGGGACAGTAAAGACAGGGTAATATCTATGTATCTTTGTTTGAGGGATTCTTTGTACCCTCGAAGCATCCTAATGGCTGGATGGATTTCAATTCATGAGGTGACTTGAGGAGACGATTCCACGAATATAACACACTCAATGTAAAAAAAAAAACAAAATACCCGACTGCAAGTAATGAGCTAGTTTTGAACTTTTAGTTGTAGTCGTGTTTTGTTTTTGAGACTAAGATTATGAGACGAATGTTGTAATGGAGCCTCGTCTCTCATCACGACGTTATGGGTTCAAATCCGACAAGTACCAACATAACTCTATCAATAGGTACTTTCTATATTTATCTTGGACAACACTGATATCGGTGAACAGAAAACATCGCTTATATAAAATACAATATAAGTCTGTAATCGCCAACCCAGTCTTGAGCAGGCGTGGCGATGAATGCTCGTGCCTTCTTTGTATGAGAAGAGGCCTTTACCTTGAAGCGGGACAAGGATGGATATATATTATAAGAGCGTGTCTTGTGAGTGGGTCATGTTACCTGGCTGCACGGGGTAGGCGCTGGCAGCGGGCGGCGGCCGACACGACGCCGTCGGTAGAGACAGCGTGTCCGATGAACTCAGCTCTGCGGGGCAACATAACATCACGTCAGATGCATCGAGATTGCGGTTAACTGATGGAATCGAGCGTTCAGATCAATCCTGTGTGGTAAGCGGCGCCGGATAACGTTCACATGAAAAGGTAATCGATGAACTTAGTCGTTTACGTTTTAGGTAATTAATATCACCTGGTCGACGTAAATCGACCGTTGTCTAGTTGCATCTATGGTTCAGCAGCTAGTCAGTGGTCAGCGTACCTTTGACTTTCTTGATGAAGTAGTAGAAGAAGTACAGACACAGCATGATGAGCAGTGACAGGATGCCGACGAGCGCCACGTAGTAGGCCACGTGGCTGGGCCGCCGCGCGCCCTTCGGCAGCGGGGCCGGCACGCCCATCGCACTGGGGGCCAAGGGGACCATCACTAGTATGACAACAAGTAGACATAGCGAGAGGATGCCGACGAGCGCCACGTACGAGTAGTAGGCCACGAGGCTGGGCCGCCGCGCGCCCTTCGGCAGCGGGCAGCTAACCTAACCCGAATATACAGGGTTATTGGAAAAACATCAACAACCTCTTAAGAGGTCACTGTACTCATCATTATGAACAACTTTTACTATGGGAACAAACCTGAAATCGAGAAAAAAAATCAGCTGTTCCCTACATTTATTTTCGCATAAATCGTCAAAATCAGCACACACCACAACGACAGCTGATTTTTTTTTTGCGATTTCGGGTTTGTTCCCATTGTAAAAGTTGTTCATAATGATGAGTACAATGACCCCTTAAGAGGTTTTGCGTTAATTCAATAACACCCTGTATAGATTAAACGACTTTTAAAATATTGTATAGATCAATGTATAGATTGTTCAAGATGTCCGTGTACAAGAATCTGTCGACGTCATTCAAGCGCCACGAGATCCTCTGAGGAGATCCTTGTAGCATGTTGACGTTGTTTACACTTTAAAAGGTCAAGAAGAAGGGTGTATAATCAGCTATTGACTCTCATTCTGAGTCTCGATCCTTATTTCTGACCTACGACTTGTGCAACATAATGGACGACATCCACTTCTTCCGTATCTCCGTGTAGCAATACTGGGAACAGAGAGCTACGCAGCGTGCTACGCGCCTGCGAAGGGCGTAGCGACCGCTACGACTCGTAGAACTGCGTAGCAGGTACGAGATTCCACTGTAACAGTAGTTTAAACTTTTGACCGCTTGTGTCGCATAAATGCGCCGGGCCCCTACCGCTCGTGTCGTATTTCTGCGACAGAGAAAAGCATATTTTTTTCGTTTTATTTTCGTCCTATTAACTACGTGGTACAACTAAAACCATTATTAAATAGAGATAAAAACTTTTTGACTATTTTTTAATCGATACAACGGTTGCTCCTCCTTATTTATTGTAGGTATTATTTTATCGATTTGTAGCCGCGCGCTAGGGGCACGGCAATTGATATTTAGCCAAGCGCTTAAAAGATTAATAAAAAATATATAAATATCCGAATTGAGAACCTCCTCCTTTTTGAAGTCGGTTAATTAAATATCGTTTATTGTGATCACATAGATCCATATAGTATTAGCACAGATAATAAAGGGTGTTTCAGAATGTTTTTCGTTTTTAGATGTTAAATAAAAAACAACAATATCAATTCAAACTCGTTTTATTTATTGTTAAATTAAAGAGCAGTTCTTCAAGTTTATTTATGAAAAACAAATGTTTGCACATGCGCACCATTCACTTGTTCACACTCATTTAACCTGGAGCTACAATGTTCAATCACTCGCTGGAGCATCGCTCTTGGAATAGAGTTGATTTCTTCAGTGGTTCTTTGCTTCAAAACATTCATGTTGGGTGGCAATGGATTGTAAACTTTACTTTTTAGGTAGCCCCATAGGAAAAAATCAGCAGGCGTTAAATCAGGGCTCCTCGGCGGCCAGTTGATGTCTACTCGGCGACTTACCACTCTTCCAGGGAATAAATCGTGAAGAGCAGCTAATGAGTCATTTGTAACATGAGAAGTGGCTCCATCTTGTAACATGAGAAGTGGCTCCATCTTGTAACATGAGAAGTGGCTCCATCTTGTAACATGAGAAGTGGCTCCATCTTGTAACATGAGAAGTGGCTCCATCTTGTAACATGAGAAGTGGCTCCATCTTGTAACATGAGAAGTGGCTCCATCTTGCTGGAAAAAGGTGTTGCGGTTGTAGCCATACTGGTTTTGCATTTCTGTAACCAAAAAAGTGCTACCTGCGGTTGGCGCGTATTGGTCAATTCAAAAACGAAAAATATGCTGAGACACCCTTTACAATACTCTAGGTATTAGTAACAACGACTTAAAAACTACGGTAGTAAAACTTACAAACTAACCTAACGACAACTAACAACTACGAGGCTGAACACATGTCGGCACGTGCCTCTGCACCCAGTGCCTAATAAAGGGGCTGTCCACCTTGTCAAACAATGTCTTTAGGATGCTGTTGGAGCCTCCGTGCAACCTACCCTTTATTGACGCCACCCTCTTTCTCATTATGGCATGAAAACACACGGGTTTCCGCGAACATCTGCGAAGCGCTACAGAAGCGCGGAAGCCCCAGCAGGAACATCCTAAATCCATTATACTGAACGCGCAGGACGTTGTAGGCCCTCTGCGTATCTACACAAACAAGCTGCACGTGTACAATGTTTGGCAGTAAGTAGACCTTATAACGATACACTCTATCAGCTACTCTAACAGCGCCCCTGTCCAAATCTGCATCTTCACATTTATAACTGATTAGAAAGACTTACGAGTCTAGGACTGAGGAAGTTGTTACCTTAATGTCATCATAGATGCCCAATTGCCCATTAATGTACCTAGATAAGTGAAATATTTCACTGATCTTCTAAAAACTTGTTGTTGGCTTTTTTTTAATAAATGCGCCTGTTTAACTTTGGCTCCAACAAAATGGGTAAGGTTTGGTTACAACTGTGGGATACCGCGTTGTTATAAAAATATACATGTTGGTGTAGTTGGCTATTTAGTATTTTAGGACAACAAAATGGGAATTATTTGAGGCGCCCAAAAAGTGGCATATTTAGTATATTAGATTGTGCATTCATAAGTTTAGGACATCAAAAAAAAAAAAATTGGAATTATTTGGGGTTCGATTAAATAGATACACAACACAGAGGCACACATTAACTTAAACATAGACAGGTACATATTCAATAATGCATGAAACGCTACAAGGTTAGCGATGGTTACACAGATCAGCATCACACACGAGACGAGGCTCTAGAAGTGCCACAAACACTCCCCGGACACTGCGACATGGATTAACAACTGATTAACATGCGCTGTGTCCGCACTTTGAGTGCACCTCGCGATAATCTAATGACCATACACCGTGTAAACAATGTCCGCTTGGGAATTATGTTATTTAGCTACCTACACTGAATAAGTGCTAGCTACCGAACATTCTAGAACTCTGTAGTTACAACTTGGACTATCCTGGAGTCACTTATAAAGTAGGTAAGTACGAGAACTTCGTTCGTGTGGATCGGATATGCCATTACAAACTTAGCATTCCATCACATCCTTTAGGAGTTGATTGGGTTTATCTGTCAACCAACAGTGAGACATTGATGTCACAAAGTAATTTATACATTTTTGTTATGCCATGTGATCTCCGGCCACACCTGCTCAGATAGAACCCTGGGCCGGCTGCTTTTCTAACTTATTTCAAACCTTCAACAAATACCTACTTCTTCGATGTGAATAATCTTATGGGGTCAATGACCCTTACAACTACTTGTTATTGACAAAAAGAAATTATTGTTTAAACCACAGATCATAATCAGAGTTCACTCACCTTTGATGAGATCCGTTGACGTAACTACCACAGTCGGTTCCTCCTTCAACTCTTAGCTCTTCTCTCTCCGTGCCACACTTGAGAAGTCACACTCGCTACACGTATACCTCATTCTCTTGCCGAAACATTCACATATCAACTGACACGGGAGTGACTCAAAAAGTGTAAAAATATAAAAAGGTTGAATGTTGTATGTCTTGAGGAGATCATGTCCGGCGCGACGATATCATTATAATGGTAAGTCTCCGACGAGCCAGCGACACGGAGACCACTGTGCAAGACACACAGCAACACAGTGCTCGACACACCGCAACACAGTGCTCGACACACCGCAACACAGTGCAAGATACAGAGACACTTGTGCTCGACACGGTATTTGACGGTACCACTATAATATAGGGAGAAGAGAAGGGCAACTTTTCGGAATAGATAAACAATTAAAACTCTAGCAGTAGTAGAGCTCTTTGCGCTTGACCTCGTCTGGGGAAGTATTGGACAAGACTCCAACACACCAAACTTTAACTTTCTGACCGACCGACTGCTTGGAAATGCTGCAAATGGATTAATTAGAAGCTAATCAAATCAAAGAAATAAATTCTTTACGTTTGTGTTTGTCCATAATTTTATTATCTCTGCCGCCAAGCAGCGTTGCTTGTGTTCCGCAGTAAAGGCCGCGGGTGATGATGTGATGACAGGTGCAGTCCTGTCAGTAGTGTTACCCTGGATTTTGCACAACTGTAAAAATCACAGTGATCTTTACTGCCATCACAATAAGGTCACTGTGCCAACAGTGACCTTAGTGCCTGCCAAGGCGCGGTCCGAGGAGGGGGGGTCGTGGGGGACAGGAAAATCATTCAAGCTGTCGTGAGTCTGAATGATTTACTTGCTTTACTAACTTTTGAGCCACGAAAACCCTGATGGGCATATACAAAAATATTAAGAACATAGGCAGACATGGGGACTGCAGACAGAAGTAAAAACCTTAAAACTGTGAATTGACTGGGTTTTTAACGTGCCAAAAAACGTTTTTTCTTTAAAAAGCCTGTTATAAATTACAGAATCTAGGATGCAAGAGCGAGCGAAGCAAACTCGGGATATTGGGCACCCCGCTTGTACAGACGCCAGCACATCAAGCTACTAAAATCTGTCGAATTTCGTTAATAGATATTCAACTTTATCGCAAAAGCATAAGGTTCTACGTTGATTGGAAAAAAATTACAGTTTCGGGTAGCTTGATATGCTGGCGTCTGAACGTAAGGCTCGAAAGGCTTAGGTTAAGGCCAGATTCCTAAACTGCTGTAAAACGAGTTTTAAGTTTTCGTCATAATTCGATAAAGTAAATTCTCTTTCTGTATGATGGTTAAAAGAAAACATTCTATTCAAGGTGAGGTGCTAAAATTTTTAGGCTCGCTTCGCTCGCTCTTGCAATCTACATTCTGTTGATTCTTGGGCTTTTCTTCATAAGTCGACAAAGCAAGTAATTCCTAGCCCTTTGAGAATGAAAACAATTTTCAAGCTCGCTTCCCTCGCTCTTGTATTCTACATTTTATTTATCGAGCTCGCTTCGCTCGCTCTCCCCATCCTCACCCTATATACATATATACGACCAATTTGGCAGCATTATAAAGTAACACCCCCCCCCTCCCCATATAAAATAGGCGTCCCTGAATAGCACAGGTAATGTGGAGCTGGAGATGAACAGAACCTTAAAATATCATCACGCCTTTAGTCTCCAAAGTGTTAGGAAGGGTGTACCTTTATATAGTACGTTACTCCCCCACCAAATCTTGGACTGCGACCGCGCCTGACTGTTGGATTGCTGCTGTTAGAGGTAACTGAAAGCATTGTACATCTCGTAGCACGGACGTAGCGCGGAGGCCGTAGGCATGTAGCTATGGAGTCAAGTGGACCTTCTACGCCTTTCTGTTTAGTTATCACACCCCAGTTATAGTTAACACAGATAATCATGCTAAGGGGATGTTGTGTGACTCAGACACGCTGTATCCCAGTGTGTCTGTAGGTGGAACACGCAGTGATGTGGCGCAGATGAGCGCCGCGACATCGCAACAAGTGTCGGCGACACTTCGGCGCCTGAGATTCTGTGCTCAAGGGTGACACGTCCGTTTTTATATCATATGAGAGACATACTATTGAACTTGGTCAGTGTTAAGTCATTATAACTGATGCCGAGAAATCAGATGTACCTACCTATACTAAGATTAGATTTTTTATGGGCATTGTATCTACGCTTTGTGTATAGATATACGTTGTACGTTGGAGTATGTGAAAAGTACCTTTGACGAAGGCACGACGACGCTCGTATATTTCAGACGTCGTCGTTTTAACTTTCAGGCGATGCATTATTTTGATTATGTTCAACTTCAAGTGAAGTTAACTGAAATCTGAAGGGACTGCCTCGCTGGTTTAGCAGTTTGCTGCAGATAGCTGAGCATAGGATCCTGGATTTGATTCCCTGGTCAGGCAAAGTTTTCCATCTAATTCAGTAGCAGCCCGGAGTCCGGATTTATTGTTGAAAGAATAAGCTTAAAATGTAGAAATAATAAGCTTAATAAAAAGAAAAGTATTGAATTTTTATTTGAACCAAAGCTTTTATATAAAGAAGTAATGAAGTGACAAGAATAGAGTAAAGAGTACAAAACCATAACTTTTTGTAACATAACTAAATAAGTATGAATATACAACATGCTCCCTCAAAAAGTTAATTACATTGCACTCATAACACAGACATTTTAAAAAAGAAAACCAATGCAATAGACTAGGATATACCAATCATTTGCAAACAACTGCGATGCTTTGTTGGACCCAATGGTTTCGTCAAAACATCTGCAGGTAACCTGTCGGTGGGCATATACCTAAGTTCAACGGTTTTATCATTCACTTTTTCTCTGACAAAATGGAACTTAACATCAATATGTTTTGTCCTGTTGTGGTGAACCGGATTCATGGCTATTTTTTGTGCACTCTGACTATCCGTATACAAAACTATGTTAAATGATTTACCTGTAATATCGGATATCAGTTTTTTTAAGAAGCACGCATCCTTTACTGCTGTAGCCAATGCCATATACTCAGCTTCAGCGGACGACAAAGCCACTGTGGGCTGTTTTTTTTAGCTTCCCACGAAATAGGGCCGCCTGCAAGTTCATAATAGAACCCAGTGTAGGACCGTCTATCAATTGGACAATTTGCCCAGTCTGCATCTGAAAAACCCGTCAAAGTAGTAGTTTTACCTTTTTCTTTCTTGTACGTAATACCACTATCTTTTGTCGCTTTTAGATAACGTAGACATCGTTTAGCAATATTCCAATGTGACTGATCAAATTTGGAGTTAAACTGACTCAAGTAACTCACAGTGTAGGCTATATCTGGTCTGGTATTTACAGCCAAAAACATTAGACAGCCAATTAACTCTCTGTAAGGGTACTCACACTCACCTATACCAGGCTCAAGCTTTTTCTTGACCAGTGGGGTAGAAACACCCTTACAATCTTGCATGTTAAATCTTTTCAGCATCTTTTCAATATATGTACCCTGAGATAGCTTCATTCCATAACTATCATGGTGAATATTTATTCCCGTAAAGAAACTAATTTTTCCAAGATCTTTTGAAGTAAAGTATTTCACAAATTGACACTTAAAATTGTCAAACGTAGTTTCATTTTTATACAAGATTACTAGATCGTCGACGTATACGGCCAGAACCAAAGAGTCTAAGTTCGCATTGTTTTTAAAAATACACGGCTCAGATGTTTGCACAAAACCGAGAACTGACAAAGTCTGTTTTAACTTTGTATTCCAGGCTCTTGGTGCCTGCTTCAACCCATAAAGTGACCGTTTCAAAAGACACACTTTCGACTCTTCCCCTTCCCTTACAAAACCTTCTGGCTGTGTCATGTAGATTTCCTCTTCTAAACTGCCATTCAGAAAAGCAGTATCCACATCCATATGCCGGACATAATAATCTTCCTGCACTGCTAGAGCTAACAGAGTTCGCAACGAAGAGTTGCGTACAACCGGAGAAAAAGTTTCGTGGTAGTCGACACCTTCTTTTTGTCGAAAACCTTTTGCTACTAGGCGCGCTTTATACCTAACAACACCACCATTTGCATCTCGCTTTAATTTGAAGACCCACTTGCTAGGAATACACGTTTTAAGAAGTGGCTTGTCTACCAAAACCCATGTGCCCTTTCTGACTAAGGCATTGTACTCATCTTTCATTGCTAAGATCCAGTTATCTTTCTCATCGCTGTTAACCGCAGCCAGATAATTATTAGGATCATCAAACCCATCGTCTAGCAGGGTATTATATGAGAAGTAATCCGGCGGTTTGCGAACTCTTGAAGGATATCGACTAGATTCATTTGAGGAATCTGTAGCCTCACTTGACTGCTGATCATCAACATTGTTGACCTCTAAATTGACTGCTTCATCATTTTCAAAATCAGCATCCTCAGCATCCATGAAAGAAGTATCTATGCTAGGAGCATCTACCTCACATCTCCCAGATGAAGAGGGTAAAACTTCTTGTCTTAAAACTGCTGGCGATGGTGACTGTGAGAGCAAATTGACAATATTTGAGTTCACAGTATCTATAGGCTTAATATTTTCCTTCAATCCATTAAAGCTATTTTCAAAAAATGTAACATCTCTTGACTTTAGTAAGCGTCTAGGACTTGCCGCATTCCGGAAATAATAAGTACGAGGATTATCTGAATATCCTACAAAAATCTGTTCCTTAGCTTTCATTTCCAATTTACATCTCTGACTTGATGGAACATGAACAAGTGCTCTGCATCCAAAAACCTTCAGATGAGACAGGTCAGGTTTTTTATTAAACCACATTTCAAATGGTGTTTTACCGCAAAGCGCGCGGTGTGGTGATCGATTTTTCAAGTAGATGCTCGTCTCTACTGCATCTTGCCAAAAAGCTTTTGAGAGAGAGCCATGTGACAATAGTGACCGAGCCTTTTCTACTATGCTACGATTACACCGTTCACTAACCCCATTTTGCTGAGGGCTGTAAGGTGCTGTCGTCTGCCAATCGATACCCAGTGACTGAACATAATCCATCAATTCCTTATTGATGAACTCAGTTCCATTATCAGACCGCAAAATCTTTATTTTTCCACCAAACTGTCTCTCGACATGAGAATGAAAAGAACAAAACTTAGTTTTGACTTCAGTTTTAGAAGACATAAAATACACAAAAATAAAACGTGTAAAGTCATCTACAAAAATAATAAAATATCTATTACCTGTAAACGAATTTGTAGAAAAAGGTCCACAAACATCAGTATGAATCAATTGAAGCGGCGATGTAGCCTTCCTGTATTTTAAGCTTTTAAAGGGCTTTCTAGACTGCTTACCCTCTATGCAAGGTATGCATGGTTCCTTGTCAACCTCAGTGTACTCCACGCCGATAGCCTGACCTTTTCTAAGTAGATCCATTCCAATTCTACATAGATGTCCTAACCTCTTATGCCAAAGCTGGAAGTTGGAACAATCAGAGTGCACAAGTTTAGCTGAAACATTATTGAACATTTTAACTGAACAATCGACAGTATACAGCCCGTCACATAAAGAACCATACGCTAAAACATTTTTACTATTTACTACATCACACTTTGAATCATAAATAGTGCAGCTTTCTTTATTGAAAACTACAGAGAAACCCTTCTCTACTACTTTCTTCACTGAAAGTAAACTGCAGTTCAGATCGGGAACATGAACTACATTCTCTATTCTGTTCGCCAAAGTATCCGTGTCAATGGATACATCACCAATACCGACAGCCGTCATTTTTTGTCCATTAGCCACAGTAATCGTTCCACCTTGTACTGGCCGATAACTGCTGAACCACTCAAAATGCGGAGTCATGTGAATGGTTGCACCGGAATCAATGATCCATTTCCCATCATTTGCATCTGGCGCAGAGAGAGCCAATTCCTTCACAACAGCCTGTTCCACCTTTTCATTGTGATGGCAATCTGTACCTTTAAAAACCTTTCCCGACACACTCATAGCCGTCTTATCCTTCTTATTGGGACATTCGGGACTTTTGTGTCCTGGTTGTCTACACTTAAAGCAGATTATAGGCTTCTTCTTTTTGCTTGTAGAACCTGTTGAACGTAACGCAGCTACCTCGTTCTGGTGAGGGTCCTTCGAAAACTCGTTTAATAGCTTTACCTTAACCAACTCACTGGTTACATCAACATTCGAGTTCTCTAAAGCCATTATAAGCGGTTCGTACCTCGATGTCAATCCTCCGAGAATAATCGCAGCCAGAGATCCATCGTCGATCTTCTTACCAATATCTTCAAGATCTTGAGCAGTACTCATAACGGCGTTGATATAAGATTCTATGTCTTGGAAATCGGTCAAGGTATATTTGTATAGTCTACGCTCTAGAGAGAGCCTTCGACCCATACCTTTATCCTCGTATGCCTTTTGTAAAGCACTCCAAGCCTCCTTAGCGTTTTTCGCATTTCGTACGTGCGATATTGCACTTCCGTCTACCGTAAGGCATATTTTTGACAACGCCTTCTGGTCATTACGAGAGCGCACATGCTCCGCCGTTTTATCTGAATCATCGTACCCAATGATGGACGTCCACAGCTCCTCGTGAATGAGAAGCATCCTCATTTTGAACTTCCAGGTTGGGTATCCGTCTCGGTTTATTAACATCTGAATACCTTGAAAATTCATACTATTCCCTGACATTATCTACTTTTTAAGAAGAATGAGCTTCGTGCTGATAACGTGTTGAAAGAATAAGCTTAAAATGTAGAAATAATAAGCTTAATAAAAAGAAAAGTATTGAATTTTTATTTGAACCAAAGCTTTTATATAAAGAAGTAATGAAGTGACAAGAATAGAGTAAAGAGTACAAAACCATAACTTTTTGTAACATAACTAAATAAGTATGAATATACAACATTTATGGCAATAGGGTAACCTTCCTGTTGGACTTTAAACATGGCAAATAGTTTAGTAACGAGAATGTTTAGTGAAAATAAGACATGAGTATTCTGTGTGTCAGCCCTGCAGAGCGCGATAACGTCGCGTCAGAGCGGCGCCGCACCCGCGCGTGCGCTCTCCACCACCACAAGTCACTAAACATGTCAACTAGTGACAAGTGACGTGACACACCACTGCATGGCGTAGATAGAGTATGGTATAGATCACCCATGAGCGTATACCATAATGACCGCCCTATTATGTAGTGATAGCGAAAGCCTTCCACTAGGAAACTGGAACCATCTGTTGGCGCCTGTAACCTTTGTTTTCGCATCACACACTTCATGCAAAAGATTGCCAAGCATATTTTTCAAGGCGCTTATAACTGACAGTGCTTCATAGTCGTACAATCACAGACATAGATCTACATAGATAACGCAATTATTACGATTTGTATTGAAACCAAGCGTGCCGACTTTTTTATACCTACTGTGACGTCACAGCTGCAATTTAGTGACGGGACATCCAAACCGATTCAAAGCCATCGATGCCGCCGATGCCCCTTCGCCCCGCTACGATTCAACTGAAGCTGCCACCGTGATCGTCTCGCTCATACTCATATATTTTATATCTGTTGTCCCGCTCGCTCTCACAGCAATCGTCAGTACGCCGAGTTGTTTAAAAGTGAGCAGTCGCGTCGCGCTTTAGAGCAATTTCATTCTACATTTTGGATACTTCGCATAATCTCAAGTAATTTACTAAAATATATTTGTTGATATTTCTTTGAAACACAAAGCATTAGTATAGACATGCATGATTAAGATAAGAAACAGTAGTTTAGATAACCTAAAAATTACAAATCGATTAATATGAATGACATCGATTTTCAGACAGACGAATGATATAGACAGACGAATGATACATAGACGGACGAATGATATATTTGAATGGGAGAGTTTCGAGGAATTACCAGTCCACATCCTACATGGCGTTTCATCTTTGAGGTAGCCAACTTTTTTCACATATTGAGGCAAAGGATCCTATGAATAAAGCAAATTGGTCAAGCTGGATGTTTGTTGCACAGATATAGTTTGTTGTAGGTATAAGCGTGAGTAGATGAGTACAAATAATAGTACTGTGTTTAGTCGGGAACCAGTCTTTCCGTCCCGTGGCCGCAATCCATTTTTCTTTTATGATTGGATCATGTGGGAAACTAAAAAAAAATATTTTTAAATGCAATAGAAAATAAACACATTAAATATATAAAAATAGTCGTATAATGTTGAAAGGATAGACAAAAACACATTAAATACATCAACCATAAAAAAAATATCCTCCTTTTTATAGCAGTCCTGTAAAATTAGGTCATGCATATGAGCTTGTTATATCTACTAAATTGGCTTTCTTTATATCATTCGTCAGTCCGATATCGATTAAAATCGATTATTGATATATGTTGTAGAACGAACAGCACTAGTTGCTACAATTGACAGACGAATGACAAATTGCCTGTATCACGAAGTCGAAGCAATGCGCGACAGTATCGCTTGTGCGATATTCATCGTCTCCTAAGCCTAACACACAACGTCAGATCAAACGTCCAAAGCAAACGCGGCAATGTAATGTGAATAAAGTTTACTTAACGGTAATTTATAGTTAGGAATATTCTGGAACGACACGCAGCTTGGAATACTTAAAAATAGTTTTAATATGAATTTACGCATAATATAATTTTAAAATAACTTACCTGTGATAGGAAATATGTTCCTGCCTTTGGGTGTTCGAAATTTTTGGGCTATTGCAGTTAATTATCACGCAACGAGGCATTTGTTTAGTTTTTTGCGGACGTTCGGCTGCAACAACGGACGCGCGGGACTGAAGTTAGCGGCGACCAACCTCGACGCTTGGCCGGGGTTCAGACACGCGAAGTGCATGCATTTGCGTTATCTATGTAGATCTATGTCTGTGCGTACAATCATCATCTGCCTAACCTTTTTCCAACGATGTTGGGGTCGGCATGGGTCGATGTTGGTAATTTTCTTAATATTGATGAAATTTCCTCACATTTGCCAAAACGGTCCATCACTCCGTCAGATATTTATATATTCACTATCAGGACATGTAACACTATTGCACAGAATAACTTTTATTCGCCCTGAATATCATTTTAGAAATGGCCCAAATCTGAGTTTTCAGCCGTCAGATTTAGGGAAAGCCCACAATTTCTTCATAAGATTTGCCTATTTAAGTCATTATGGGTTAGGCCACACCCGATCATGCCACAAAATCAACGCCTCTGAAGATCACTATATTTTTGGCCCTTTTTTTTGAAATCTGAAAGTGGTGTCCTGACCACGGAGCTCCTATCAGAAACTTTTTAAATATATTTTCGATGTTCTCTCCTCATGCCACACCTACTGAGCTATCAACTTTTCGCCCTGAATATGCTTGCTCAAAAACCCTCTGGGCGGGACTACCATTACCTAACACTCGTCAGTCACCGGGTTTATCCGAAAAATAAAATAAAATGTATTGTCTATACTGTTGACCGTCCTCTGTTGCCACTAGTACCGTTCAGTTCCATGATGGAAAACTCTTTTATACTGCATACTTTTGTGGTGTTCCCTCGACTGGAGGCAATACTGGGCGCAGCAGCCCGGTCAAGAACTTTAGAACGGGCTATCATGATTACATGCGTGTATTAAATTTCGTGTCTGTATCGTTGACCATTAAAGAGTTCCTTCGTCTGGAGTCAATCCTGGTGTAGAATCAGGTCATGCATCATAAAAATGCAGTCTTCGAAACAGAATCAATATGTAAAATTACAACTCAGTAGGATAAGTTTTAATTCAGTTTGCAAGATTTGACGCATACAAAATAACTTGTAACAAGGCAAAATAAATAAAAGCTTGTAATGTGATCACGTCACGATCAAATAGTAGCTCCATCTATACGAGGTACTTACAGCAAGATTTGCTCAAAGGCTACGAGGATAATTATAATAATTAGGTGTTGTCTAGCACCTACCTGGGTAGATTATTGCTAGGTAGACGTGTATAAATAAAACCCACAAAGTCATGCGTTACGCATTTAATTTAGAATATTTTGTATGAAAATTAAATTACACTTGGTGACGACTTACAAAACTAAACTGAAAATATTTTTATCATAACGAAATGCACCTTAACTTTTACGAAATAAAGCTCAAAATTATATTTGGAAAAAAATACAGTATTCTTATCGCCTAGGGTAAATAATAGTAACCTTCTACAATCTCGCTGGAGATACATAACACCTACTTATGTACTCCGCTCACATATCACAATGTATACTTAACGCTAACGCAGTCCCGAGTACGCTCGACAGCACAAGTGTTCGTATTTACTATAAAAGTGAGCACTCTACTGAATCTCGGAAGATTTCACAATGTCTTGCATTGACTTGTTTCATTTTTGTATACGTAGCCTCCGTACTTCCGTAGTGATTGATTTAATAACGACGCGATATTTGTGTAGAAACACAGGCTAATTCTTGATGAGCAGTGAGAGGAACATAGTTTGTGACATCACAACAAGTGTACTGTATTGTACTAACTTTACTTATTACACAACATTCAGATTGGCATTACAGGTATAATAGAGGTATTATCTTCTAGTATTTAATACCGGGATACAGTACGCGACCGTAAATGTGGCACATTGAGTATTAGAAACAGTTCGTCTCTGTCACTCATATGTAATAGTCGACTGAACGGTCGGGTACCGCACCGCACGGTCGCTCACTAGCAGAGATAAATAGGTACTAGTGAACGTTTCTATATCACTTTAGTAGTACTATGGATATAATTTTCAGTAACATTTAAACTATCGAATATTTAAAAATCGATTACAGGCATTTAAATTGAATGACTTGACTGCAAATAGCATCAAAGTATCATTTTGATCTGAAGAGAAAGGTAATTCAGAAATGTAATAATCTTTCATCCGTTACTTAGAAATAATCATACAAGATGATGACATAGACACAGTAGGGTTCTAGTAATAATAATTAAGTACTCGTCGCGACGGCTGTACACGCTACAGTAAACAAGTGTACAACTAAGACGATGTTTGTAAAAGATTCTACTCAAAACTGAGCACTTCCAGAACAACCGAATATTACGAGACACTGTGATGCGACACAGAGAGTATACAACAAACAAATTAACCGGCAGTTTATTAAACTAACATCATTGTTGTATGGGACATAAGGTCGTTTTTCATTTAACATTTATTCTCACATTTCACAGAAACTTTGGAATTGAATGTATTTTATTATTCACATATATTGATACAGGCTGTTTTTAACTTCACATTATTTTAAACTATGTTTTCTGGCCGATTATCTAAGTAAAATCACAAAGAATTTTATGCAGAGTTCGTCTCTAGCAGCAGTAGATTATTTTAAATCGATTTCTAGAACATCATATAAGTATCGATAGTTTGTTTACAAAGTACTAAATAAGAGTAGTAATATTCCATGACAATATTTTAACGGACATCGATGAGGTAAAAATTATTACATTCACATTGTACAATCACCCCTAATAAAGGTTGCGGCTGTACATGAATATATGGTAAATTAAAAGAACGTAATCTAAGTCCTATAAGACCTACAGTCCCTACGACCCTAAGTCCTATAAGCCCTACAGCCCTAACCTACCATATAATTTGTAATAAATAAATATATAAATAAGTACAGGATGTCTACACCAAGAGACCTAAGGTAACAGACGGATAGAGGGTAGGAATTCCAGGTGAGGGTGAAGAGTAAACTCACTCATCTTCACGAATAAATATTCCAATATTTGCCGGGAACTATGACTCATGGAATACATTTCAAGATTTATTTAGAAAAATTATTCATGAAGATAAGTCAATTTCTTCGACAGAAAAAATACAATATCTCAAAACACACGTAAAAGGTGACGCAGCAAAATTATAATTTATTCTTGTCTCATTACCCCTCACTGTGGCCAAGACACCTTTAGCCATCTCTGATCAGTCCTGCGAGTCTGCTGGACTGGCAGTAAGTTTACCCTTCACCCTCACCTGGAATTCCTACCCACTATCCGTCTGTTACCTTAGGTCTCTTGGTGCAGACATCCTGTACTTATTTATATATTTATTTATTACAAATTATATGGTAGGTTAGGGCTGTAGGGCTTATAGGACTTAGATTAGGATCTTTTAATTTACCATATATTCATGTACAGCCGCAACCTTTATTAGGGGTGGTTGTACACACATATTGAAATATGATATTGAAAAAAAAATCATCACATTACACTACCTATTACGTCGACAATCCATGTTATTTTTGTATGCTATTCTCCACCCAATGTACACCATCATAAGACATAGAACGCCCTGCACTCACGTCATATCTGTTTACTTACACTGCACTACTGTAATCTCAGTCAACAACAGATCATTCAACAAACCGTAATATATTTTATGATAAATATGTAAACTACTATTAGTCAACCGGGTCAAACAAAACAGTTTTTTTTTTAACAATGACCCTGGTTAACCCACATTTAAAATACTGCAATAATTAAATTACATGTACACATTTAACTATATTAATAATCTAGAGATGCACCGACAAAATCCGATTAACGATTAAATTCCGCCTAGAATACTATTCGGGCGATTAGTCTATTTAGTCGAATACAAGATGTAATGTCGATGCATCTTTAACATTTGTAAAATTTGTAATATTTGGAAAACTTTAATTACTTTAATATGTACTATGTATGTAGGTAGTTCTCGTGAATCTGATAAAACATCTTTTTACAATTTGAGATCTGTATCACTTCTAGCATTCATATTTAAAGTAAAACTATTCAAGAAAATATAAATCTGTAATAATTGTATGTTTTTTAAAGATATATGATCGTCCCTGTCAAAAATAATTCGGAAAATATACTTCATAAACAATCACAAAAGAGAATAATCATTTAATATCTTAAATAAATACAATGGCGTACGATACTTTAGTATCCTTACAAAGTACTGTACGACCCTGCTTCACTAAATCATTATATTTTAGAAACTAAACAATATACCGATTGTACCGAGGGAGCTAAACTGCAGAGCCAATATATAACGGGAGAAAGAGCAGACATGTCAACTTAAGAGGAAAAGAGCGAGATAGATACTTAAAACTTATTATATTAAAGAAAAACTTGGTATTTTTTAATAAAATAAGGAATAATGGGTAACAGTCATCGGCTCCATAGCTTGTTTCCCTCTGAGCACAATGTGCTAGTTACGTCGAGTCGAGTATCGTTACATCAGTCGACTGACTAGTCGATACTACTCGAGTGTACAACACTACCGAGACATAAGGCTCACCACACACCAGGCGATGTATCGCCGACTATTCAACATCATCGTAGGAATCATTGAGTCAGTTGTGAGCACCATTCAAATACATACGCCGGTGATAGAGTATTACACATTCTTTGAATTGGCGGTTTAAACATTCTTATAATCTCTTGGTAACTTCATTTTTCACAGAATATATTATATATATTTGTGACTAAATCATCTTCCACGGTTGTTGTAATAGAGAAAAATGATTTTTGTTTTTGTAAACGTATTTCTGCTGTTTGTTATTATTAAGTTTTTAGCTTCAAAATCATGGTGTCATATCTATCAGATATCGCGAGGCGTACACTCGCTCACAGTATTTACCTCGTAGAACATTTTCGCTTGAATCTTCACACATCACTGCCGATGTGACATCGACACACCCTACTCATCGTGGGTGTACTCGTAGTGTGTGTCGAGGGTGTGCGTGTGTGTGTCTAGTGCGGCGCGTGCGGGTTGTAGGGCGGCTGCTTGTGCTGCTCCGAGCTCATCACCTGGTCGTACGAGGGCGGGCATGCTGTAACACAATACATTTATCTTTAGTACATCGCACTGTTTACTTTCACACGTAACAGAAACTCGACGGGACGGACACTCAAGCGAACACTGAGATGACGAATGATACAAATAAATTATAATTTACTTAATGAAAAAATAACACAAACTGATAAATGAAAACCACAGCAAAAAAAAGACAATTTTTTTTCAATTCATAGCAGCTGGTAAGGATTCTTAAATAATTAAATAAAAATGACAACCACAAATAGTTTGCGCGGAACTAATGTTACAAATAACGATTTACACACAGGTCAACAATGAAACAGCCTCCGTGCAGACACACTATGTATTTACAAATTACAACAAGTTTCACTAATTAATACTACAGTCTAGTCATACAGATAATATACCCAACAGGAACATTCAGAAGCACAGATAAATGAGGTCACCGTTGTCGTGAAACTTGTTCCAATTCACTAAATATGTTTTGTATCGTCGACCTCGTAATTGCTTTACCGCCCTAAGGTTAAATGTCACTTGAAAACGACATAAAACGATATGGTCTATTTTTGCTTAAAGACCAATGCGCCAATAAGATAGTATCAACCGTAGTATGTTTTGGGAGTTTTTGTAAAAAGTGGTAAAGTCAATTACGAGATGGTACAGTAATCAAGCTTTAATATTATGACACATCGAGTATTAGAAACAGATGTCACATTACACAACAATGAGTAAGAACAGATTGTTGTGTAATGTGACATCTTTTTCTAATCATGCGTATAGCGCGGGTTTTCTACGGCTGTAGTATATGTACATTGTTGTTGCTACGCAGTGCCATACCGCGTGCGCCCCCGCCTCCGCCGCCCGCGCACCTTGCCGCTAGCGCGGCAGGAGCGGCGCGGGCGACAGAGAGAGGGAACCCCAATCGCGAGCGGAGACGGACGCGTGGCGATCCTCCGCGACTATCAAGTCGCGATTTTCTTTCATGAAGCCATTTTTGTTTACTTATGTTACTTTTGTATGAAAAGTTTCAATAAATGTTTGTATTTAAAGCGAGTGACTTTAAATGCGTTTAATCTTGACGCGTCTTGCGATAATTTCGTTCCAGAATGCCATATTAGGAGCGGGTACTGTACACGTTACATCAGTAGGGGTACGAAACCTTTACAGGCCGCGACCAACACTACCCACAACAAGCTAGACGCCACTAATGCAACATGTGACCATGCCGAGTACGACCCACCTTGCGCGCTCCAGCCGGGCGGTGCGACTCCATAGAAAGCTTCACACAAAGCGTACACGTGTTAGTTATATTATACACTGAGGGGTTTATTTATAAACGATTATTAAAGTTAAGAGACGTTTAAACGTCAAAAATGTATGGTTAAACAGTCGCTAATCACTACTTTAAGCAATGTTTATGAATAAAGGGGTTGATATTAATAGTGATGCTTGTTGTTCGGTCAAACGCACGTCAATTGCACACTTGCACCACAAGTCACTAATTGCGTCTAACGCTAAAGGTATTTAAAAAATAGTTCCGCATCTGACAATCGTTTGAAGATGAGAGAGACAGAATCATGTTTTAAATACGTTTATCGTTAAACGTATCTAGCGAGTTATGGTGCAATCGGACCTTAAACTGCGAAAACCACCCTTACTGCGTTCGAAATAAAGGCGCTGACAATGACAAATTGGAACCATAGACGTTCCTAACATTGCAATGATTTTTATAATATAATTTTTATTTTTACAACAATTTTTTTTTTACTTTTGTTCCTGTATACTTTTATAGTCATCATATTTTTCTGACTGTATTCTGAAAGGGTATCGAATTAACAGATTTTTATGTTAATTTTGTTGTAGGTACTTGGGTACAAATCACAACCTGATATTATGGTCACATGGACGGCAGATTTACCAGTCAGACTTTCAAAAACTGGAGATTAGTATGTCATGTATTTTGTTTTGTTTTGTCAGTACATCAAATAGTTACATATTTACAGTAGGAATGGGATCAACAAGGCACTCAGTATATTTTGGTCGTTGCTAGGCACCATAGAAATGTAATAATGAATGTGAAACTTATTACAACGAAGGGCCAAATAATATAGTGTGTGCATTGCGGCTGCGGGTAAATTGCTACAAGCAACTTGACTACCACCTTAACTTAACTGTATATTCAAATCACAACGGTCATGTTTCGACAGTTGTATGAAACGGCTATAACACAGCCAGTTGACGTAGAGAATCAATTTGCTTAACAATTCATTTCCATGACTGTACACATCATATTGATGTACGCTCAACCACAAATCTATGGCAACACTTTGATTTTAACAATATTTCGTAGCAGTTTTTTTTTTATTTATTGAGCTAAGATTGCACAATAAATTAAAAATGAAACTTGGCATATAATAATTGTGTGATTGATATTGACAACAACGGCACACACTCAGTGCGCCGCCACACCTACCACGTTATGTACGTACGTAGTGCATGTCGAGGGCATCGTATCATCACAGTCACTCGACACAGTTGACTCACACCTACCACGTTATGTACGTAGTGCATGTCGAGGGCATCGTATCATCACAGTCACTCGACACAGTTGACTCACACCTACTACGTTATGTACGTAGTGCATGTCGAGGGCATCGTATCATCACAGTCACTCGACACAGTTGACTCACACCTACCACGTTATGTACGTAGTGCATGTCGAGGGCATCGTATCATCACAGTCACTCGACACAGTTGACTCACACCTACCACGTTATTAGTGCATGTCGAGGGCATCGTATCATCACAGTCACTCGACACAGTTGACTCACACCTACCACGTTATGAACGTAGTGCATGTCGAGGGCATCGTATCATCACAGTCACTCGACACAGTTGACTCACACCTACCACGTTATGTACGTAGTGCATGTCGAGGGCATCGTATCATCACAGTCACTCGACACAGTTGACTCACACCTACCACGTTATGTACGTAGTGCATGTCGAGGGCATCGTATCATCACAGTCACTCGACACAGTTGACTCACACCTACCACGTTATGTACGTAGTGCATGTCGAGGGCATCGTATCATCACAGTCACTCGACACAGTTGACTCACACCTACCACGTTATTAGTGCATGTCGAGGGCATCGTATCATCACAGTCACTCGACACAGTTGACTCACACCTACCACGTTATGTACGTAGTGCATGTCGAGGGCATCGTATCATCACAGTCACTCGACACAGTTGACTCACCTACCACGTTATGTACGTAGTGCATGTCGAGGGCATCGTATCATCACAGTCACTCGACACAGTTGACTCACCTACCACGTTATGTATGTAGTGCATGTCGAGGGCATCGTATCATCACAGTCACTCGACACAGTTGTCTCACCTACCACGTTATGTACGTAGTGCATGTCGAGGGCATCGTATCATCACAGTCACTCGACACAGTTGACTCACCTACCACGTTATGTACGTAGTGCATGTCGAGGGCATCGTATCATCACAGTCACTCGACACAGTTGACTCACACCTACCACGTTATGTACGTAGTGCATGTCGAGGGCATCGTATCATCACAGTCACTCGACACAGTTGACTCACACCTACCACGTTATTAGTGCATGTCGAGGGCATCGTATCATCACAGTCACTCGACACAGTTGACTCACACCTACCACGTTATGTACGTAGTGCATGTCGAGGGCATCGTATCATCACAGTCACTCGACACAGTTGACTCACCTACCACGTTATGTACGTAGTGCATGTCGAGGGCATCGTATCATCACAGTCACTCGACACAGTTGACTCACCTACCACGTTATGTACGTAGTGCATGTCGAGGGCATCGTATCATCAGAGTCACTCGACACAGTTGACTCACCTACCACGTTATGTACGTAGTGCATGTCGAGGGCATCGTATCATCACAGTCACTCGACACAGTTGACTCACCTACCACGTTATGTACGTAGTGCATGTCGAGGGCATCGTATCATCACAGTCACTCGACACAGTTGACTCACACCTACCACGTTATGAACGTAGTGCATGACGAGGGCACCGTATCATCACAGTCACTCGACACAGTTGACTCACACCTACCACGTTATGTACGTAGTGCATGTCGAGGGCATCGTATCATCACAGTCACTCGACACAGTTGACTCACACCTACCACGTTATGTACGTAGTGCATGTCGAGGGCATCGTATCATCACAGTCACTCGACACAGTTGACTCACACCTACCACGTTATGTACGTAGTGCATGTCGAGGGCATCGTATCATCACAGTCACTCGACACAGTTGACTCACACCTACCACGTTATGTACGTAGTGCATGTCGAGGGCATCGTATCATCACAGTCACTCGACACAGTTGACTCACACCTACCACGTTATGTACGTAGTGCATGTCGAGGGCATCGTATCATCACAGTCACTCGACACAGTTGACTCACACCTACCACGTTATGTACGTAGTGCATGTCGAGGGCATCGTATCATCACAGGCGATACATTTGTAAATACAAGGACCGCTTGGCACCTGAATGACATTGACACGGCGTGGGGCGTTGTGTGCTGTGATCATTTAACTTGTGTTATGGGAGTTATATACGCGTTACTACCTGACAAGAAACCTGCGAACGCTTATTTGGCCTCATCATGCAGCATTTTGAAATAGAAATGATGGCCATTAAATGCGATTATGAGATGGCGCTTATCATCGAAATTAGAGAAGCTTTTCCAAACTCTCTAATAACGGGCTGCTATTATCATGTTAATAAGGCCGTTTGGAAAAAATCGTCAATGGGTCTTCCTGAAAACAGAGAGTGCAGACATATTGTCATAGTATGTTCCAATTGACCTCTGCTACCTTCTCCATTACGGAATGTTGGACTAACATTGTTGAAAAGGCCAGGAAAAGCGAAGTAATGGCGGCTTTTTTAAATTACTTTAAAAGACAATGGCTAGTCTCTGGCAGATATAATAAACTGTCCTAGCAATTATAATGTTCGCACAAACAATGCACTCGAAGGTTGGCACAGGCGGCTAAACACTAATATTAAATCAAAGCCAACCGTGCTATTATCCTCAAAGCTCTTAGAAAAAAAGCGCTTTGGCAAGATCGCAAATACAAGAATATGTTATTTGAAGGAAATAAGAGAAGAAAGATCGATATAATGTTTAATGCCACATACAAAAGAGAGCTGCAGAAGCTTGAGGGACAAAAAGTTAGTCTATTTGAATTTTTGATAAACCTTGGCCATATCAAAAGGATATTAGGTGAATAAATGCTGGGGAATTTGTGCGCCTAATATCCTAATAATATTTAAGAGTCTACTTAACTAGCTTTTTAACCCCGATATTTTTTAATAACAAATTGCAATTTACAAAAATGAATTTTACTTTCTATCATGAAGTGTACACATTTTAAAAATTACTTTTTGCTAAATAGATGTTCTGCTATACAGAATTACACACCATCCGCTACATGGATGTTTTGCTACATGGACATTTTGCTGATTAGACTTTCTGCTCATTACACGTTTCGCGCTGTTGGACATTTAGGTACTTAGACCTTCTGATCAGGAGGGGAAAATACCAACCTATCTGTAAAGTCGTCTTCTGATAAAAAAACACATTGCATCATCTGTATAAGAATAATAGTGTTATATGTTATATAATATTAAATTGTAATTTCTATAAACTTTGCAGGTGTGAACTTCTGGTAGTTGTTACACTTAGTTACATATACTGTACTTGTCATAGTAATCTGTGGAAACTGTTTCTGGATTGTGTTAAACTAATTTTTATACTTATGTTTGTTATTGCATCTGTTTGTTTCCCAAATAAAATAAAATAAAATAAGTAGCTGCTTGTTTCATCTGATATGAGCCACGCGGACAACGTGTCGCGTCATCATTAATCGATAGAGATATCTATCAATCCGGCGCATGGCGGCCGGATCAGTGACGCATCATCTATCGGCATCCAAACGTCAGTGGCTGAGTTGTGTACGTACTCTTGCTATGAATATTTTTATCAATATCAATCAGTCAATATGTGCCGAGTGCTAAATCATCGCGATATCATTTAAGCACCGCGATATATTGCAACATGTTGTGTTGTACAGACACCAGCACATCAAGCTACTACAATCTGTCAATTTCTTTAATAGATTTTCAACTTTATCGCTGAAGCATAAGGTTCAAAGTTGATTGGGACAATTTGACAGTTTCGGGTAGTATGATGTACTGGCGTCTGTAAATGAGCACATTCCAACAGAATCTTGAGGCACGAACATTTACTAAGCCATAACATAATCAGCCTGTAATGTTGCTACTGCTGGAACGCAGGCTCCCTGTTTGGGAATGAGTCATAGGCGAAAATCCACCAAGACACAAGTTCTCTGTAAGAACATAGAATACTACGTTAATTATTAATAACGGGCAAAACTTCATTTGTGTGTAGGCTGTAGGGTATTCATAACTTGATGACACAGAGTAAGTACCTACAGAAGACTCGCTCAAGTTACCGCGTGGCAAGTAGTGGAACCGAAACTACGAGTACAGTAGTTGTACCTCACCAGTACCTACCTGCAGCGCAATCTTAAGCGGAATGACGTACCTACCTATCACGCTTGGGTTTTATAAAGGAATGAGAACAAATGCTATTTATGGTAGTCGGTAATGGTGACGCATTACCAAACTATTGACAAACAACTGAACCTTTCGTTTGTTGAAACTTTTCGTCAATAGCACCGCGCATCGCGCCTGTCGAAGCAAACTCTACGGATAAAATAATAACGTACGAGTATACCTAATATAATAATTTTGCGGCGATACAATTGGAGCTGGGGGCTACGGAACCTTATACTGAGCACACATATTTTTTTAGTCTAGTCCGCAAACTTTAGAGCACAACGTACCTATAAGTGCGCCGTCCCGCCCTTTATGGTGCAGTCGTAATCATTGATGTAACTGTCCCCGCCCTTATCGGGCTGACCGGCTGACCACACACCACACTCATTCTCTACTGACGGTGGTCACGTGGTCACACCATTGTACTGCCTTCAAACAACGGTAACAAGATAGCGATACCACGAGATCTGTGTACTTGGAATGACGAATGTAAAGAGAATGCTCCGATAGCTCGCGGGTTCATCTTTGGTGAGAGAGGATGTGGATTCGAATCTAGCAAGAAGCTGTGTTATATAAGTGAATGATGGTGAAGGAAAATATCGAGACAGGATCTAAACGGGTGATCTATTTCAGACCTGATATTAAGGCCTGAAATTGCGAACACTCAAGAGGCGAGCTCTAAATCAGAGAGGCCTTTGCCCTGCTTGGGACGACACGTTACTACAGGTTATAATGATTGCTTACGTCTCTAATACCGAATGACGAACTAAAGTCGGCGAGCGTGACTCATCTGCCAACTATCGCCTCACTTCGTTACCTTCGGGTTTGTTTGACGCTCGATAACTACATCGAAACACTTTTAATTACAATCTCATCAAATTGGAACTGTGTCGCGATGACGCCACGATTAGGGGCAGTTGTCATAGAGGTAACAGTTTGATGGCAATATCACGAGATTAGTTCTGTTTCCGTGAGTGTGTGCTCTGTATGCAGACGATGATAGAACTTTTATTTTAGACAACGAATTGTGTACGACTATCCCACACGTGTAATGAGCGCTACAATTAGTTACAATTACAGAAGCTTTAACGTTGGAACATTTGAAACGAAACGTTGAACAAACCACAAGGATGCGATTTTCACATCATTGTTCAATTAAATACTTAATGAACTCATTTTACAGCTATGGCCTCAGCAATCGAAACTGTTATCAGTCGCACAAGGCAGTTCTTCTAATTGTCACATTAAACAACATAAAATGAACACAGTATAATAGGACAGTTATTTATTTACAATTTACAAAGTCTATAGCCCCCTCTACATTCGCATGCCGATGCAGTGGGGCGATAGGCTACACTAGTGCTACATGGTAGTAATCGTGCATGTATACGTTACAAGGAGGTTCGTTACGAGTACCGAAGCACTGTACACCTTACAGTCAACAGGCTCCTTGCGTTCTGCATTACAATTGCGTAACTCCGTCACAACTACAATCAATCCATTGTTTCATGTTTGAAAAATTTGATTACTCCACAGCTGAATATAAGGCAATGAATAATGATGAATTTACAAAATGAAAAGGATCGTGATTTACACAATCAAGCTGCATTTTTCTTCAAATGATTAAAGGGCTTATTTATAAACGTTGCTAAAAGTTAAGCAATAATTAGCAACTGTTCAACTATAAGTACATTTTTGACGTTTAAACATCACCTAACTAGTATCGTGACTTACCGGTAGCATCAGGCGCAGTCGGCGCGGGCGGGTAGGGCGTCGGGAACTGCGCGCCCGGGTGCGCGCCGGTCGGGTAGGGCGCCCCGGCCGGGCAGGGCGCCCCGGCCGGGTAGGGCGCCCCGGCCGGGTAGGGCGCCCCGGCCGGGTAGGGCGCCCCGGCCGGGTAGGGCGCGCCTGTGGGGTAGGGCGCGCCCGTCGGGTAGGGCGTCGCCGTCGGGTACCCTGCCGCGCCCACCGGGTAAACCGTCACTGTTTGAGCTGTTGGCAGCAATGGCAGCGCGGTTAGTAATGCGACTGACGAAGTCCGGACCGACACAGTTCAGATTGACATCGACATGCAAAACAAAAACTTTACACATATAAGCACTAATTAAGAATAGATGCGACTAAACACAGAATGATTATGAAAAAGTTAAATTAAAAATTTAAAAAACCCCCGACTCAAACAAAAACCTCTAAAAACTAAAAAATAATATATATTGGCCCTTTAAGTTTAATATAAGTTGCAGGAAATATTTTGATCCAAGCGTCCTCACGTCGGGGGACGGCTAATGAAAATTAGAAGTTAACAGCAGCTATATTTTCTACAATAGCATGCATTCATTATTGCTGGGTTTAAGCCTCATCTGTTTGGCGTTTTCATTAGCCGTCCCCCGACGTGAGGACGCTTGGATCAAAATATTTCCTGCAACTTATATTAAACTTAAAGGGCCAATATACACACATCAAAAGTGTCTAGGGATCAAGCATTTTTATGCGGATTTCTTGAGATTGAGATGTGGCTTTGTAATAAATTTATGATTTTATAAATTTATATGGATCCTTTTTGGTGCATTTCATAATTTGAATCAGGAACTGTGAATCAAATTCGAGTAAAAGATGAAAATCAGCTGTCAATATTTTCCCTATAAAAACATACAACGCATTGAAGACATTATTAGTGCTACTGTTTCCCTACTACTGATTAAAACCAACGTTATTATGGAGCGGCGACGTCATTTAAGCAGGGAAGAAATGCTCAGAGCCGTGGGAATGATAGAAGCTGGTTCCCGGCAACGTACTGTGGCTTTAGCTCTGAATACAAGTCAGAGTGTTATCAGTCGACTTTGGACACGTTACCGAAGCACTGGTACCGTGGCTGAGCGCCATGGAGGACGGTATCGCTGCACCACACGGAGACAAGACCGATACATTCAAATCTTAACTCGAAGAGCTCCAACAATAACCGCCATGATGTTAGCCGTGAGGCTTCATCACTCTTCAGGGAACTTAATTAGCGACCAAACAGTCAGAAACCGCTTGCATGAAGTGAACCTTCATTCCCGAAGACCGCTACGGGTACCACCTATAGCAATGCACAATCGTAGGATTCGATATCAATGGGCTCTTGAACACAGAAATTGGGCAGAAGAACAATGGCGTTTCGTGTGCTTTTCTGATGAGTCTCGTTTTGGTATGAGACCGGATACAAGACGTATACGACACTGGAGAACCCCTGGACGCCAACAGCGATTAAAATCCTGCCAGGAAGTCCATCCTTATAGTGGTGGAACCATCATGGTATGGGCGGGTATTTGGATCGGCGGAAGAACTGAGTTGATTTGGATCAGAGGCAACCTCAACGCTCAAATTTATGCTGAGACGATTGTATCAGACGTCATCGTTCCTCTACAAGTGCAAATCGGTCCCTTATTTCAGTTAATGCATGATAATTGATAATGCACGACCGCACACCGCAAGAGTTGTAAGACAGACTCTCGCCGCAGCTAACATCAATGTCCTGCCCTGGCCTGCTCAGTCGCCAGACTTGAACCCGATTGAGCATGCATGGGATATGCTACAGAGAAGAGCTCTGCCGAATATGGAGGGTATCCAGTCGCAAGAAGACCTTTTTTTGTTGTTGCAACGAACATGGGCTGCCATTCCACAGCGTGATTTGGATGAACTCATTTTGAGTATGCCAAACCGATGTTCTTGTGTTGTTAGTGTTCGCGGTAGAAACACGGATTATTAATTGTTTAAGTTACCCAATAAAATTTTAAAGAAAACTGTTATTTCAGTCTTTTTTTCGAACTTTTGTGTTAGTGGTTCAAATGTCAAAAATCCCTTTATTAGGAAAATGGCAAATTTCTTTATTAATGCAAAGGTGACTTGGTTTATCGTTACTGTGACAAACGAAAACACTTTATTTGATGAATCCTTAAAGAAAATTTTAATTAATATCAATCAGGAGAAAAGTTATTGCAAAAATATATGTTGATCCCTAGACACTTTTGATGTGTGTATATTATTTTTTAGTTTTTAGAGGTTTTTGTTTGAGTCGGGGGTTTTTTAAATTTTTAATTTAACTTTTATTTCTTGCTTTTTAAACGTTATAATATTTACTAGTAAACATGCTATACGATCGACACGTGACTCGCCGAAATCTGCGAACCTACGTATTTTTACCACAGTGAAGCTAGTTAGGTACTCGTGGTCGTTGGCGTCCATTCCATATTAACGTATTCCTCTGTTTTCTCCCTGGATAATGATACTAGTCCAAATACTTTGGCTTAATTATATTTTTTTAAACAGTTTTATTGAAAAAATAAAGGTAATGATAATGTAGTAAATAATGTATTAAAAGCTAAATGATTCGTTAGGCCCTAGGTACCAGTCATCACTCCATTTTCCTCATCAATCTAGCTAGGGCATTGATTAGACTAAAAAATAATTTTCAAGTTTTTAGTTTTCATTTCGTTAGTTAATATTCCTCATTCCCTTTCAATATAGTGTACATTATTCTACTTGTCAAGCCCTTTTATTTGATATTCGCCATTTTGTAGTGGCGGCCATCTTGGATTTGAAATTTGTAATATTGTATCGTATTCTACTAGTCAAGCCCTTTCATTTGATACCCATATTGAGGAAGCTGTGAAAAAAAAAATGTAAATCGCCATTTTCTGGTGGCGGCCATCTTGGATTTGAAATTTATCATAGTGCATAGTATTCTACTAGTCAAGCCCTTTCATTTGATACCCATATTGAGGGAGTTATGAAAAATTATGTAATCCGCCATTTTGTGGCAGCGGCCATCTTGGACCGATTTTCATCAAACATAGCTAAGAACACTCCCGACTAATTCACCTTTCAAACAAAAAAAACAAAATGAAAATCGGTTCATCCGTTTGGGAGCTACGATGCCACAGACAGACACACACACACACACACACACACACACACACAGACACGTCAAACTTATAACACCCCGTCGTTTTTGCGAAACGTTTCAACTGCAGTCAGTATTGCTAGACGGTCACCTGCGCCCGGCTTCTTAAAGCCTAATATAATCACGAGTTGCCATCGACTGGCTGTTATTACCTATACTAGTTGCTAAACTTTCAGAAGCCGAAGGAATGATCTGATGGAAATGTAAACAAATGACTCAGAAGACGTGAGTGTGGATGACAATTTGTATACCTACTTACCCGAAATTTTAATTTTAAATCACTTTAATTACAGTCAGATGTTTTTCATTTGACAATAATAATGAAGGTTGTAATAAGATTAATTTTCGTCGATGATTTTTCAACTACAATTTAATTAATGTCATCCAGACAACTATTATTTATTGTTGGAGACAGTGCTGAGATATAAAGGTTGAAACTTTCTAAATACATATAAATTAATGTCTTATTAATTCTTAGTGAGTTCTTACTTTAGTGCGTGATTGCGTAAGAATTAAACTGAATACGGTTTGTTTACACTTGCGATAAAAGTGTAGGAACAGATTTTAGTAATATTTGTTAACGCTATGATCCGTTTTAAGCTACTGTTTCGATGATCCATAGATGTCTCATTTTTTCACGCGATAATCACGAGTAGTAGTTTATACAGGGGTATTGGAAAAACATCAACAACCTCTTCAGAGGTCATTGCACTCATCATTATGAACAACTTTTACTATGGGACCAAACCTGAAATCGCGAAAAAAAAAATCAGCTGTTCCCTACATTTTGACGAGTTATGGGCCGAAACACATAACCGCGTTGCGGCGGCGGCGCCGCGCCGCTAAAATTTGCAGTGGCCTCAGCGCCGATTCTAACGGCGCGAATTCCAGCGTTATGGCGTCATACATGTTGATAATGATTCAGTTTGTTTCTATCCACATTTCTGTCAATCTTGCAAACAACACACGTCAACCCGGAAGCAGTTTTAAAATTAAAATGTCTGACGTTGACATCGAGTTATTTATATATTTGGTTCAGGTATATTTTAAAACAGAGTAATGTCTTCTTAAAAAATAAGTTTCTTACGACGATCCCTGGCAGAGACATGTCTATCTACAATAAAAAATCACGAGGAACTGGTTACCCTACCACACGACAATAAAACGCTCTTTTTCGCGACGCTGCAACGCCGCAACGCAAACTGCAGATTTTAGCGTTGCGGCGTCGCAACGCGGTTATGTGTTTCGGCCCTATAGGAACATAAATGTGGGGAACAACTGATTTTTTTTTTCGCGATTTCAGGTTTGGTCCCATAGTAAAAGTTGTTCATAATGATGAGTCCAATCAAAATCAAAATCAAAAGTCATTTATTCAAACTAGGCTGATGAATGACCTCTTAAGAGGTTGTTAATGTTTTTCCAATAACCCTGTATATCATTGGTAGTACCCACAGAACCCACCAGGTAGTACCTACTCGTATGTTAGTGGACATTTCACCTTATTCACCTGTTGTGGGTGATATGACCAGCTGGGCGCGTAAGGTGCAATAATCCGTGTTAGTATGAGAATGGAACATGAAGCTACGCTACGTCACCTTGTCCTGCACTCTCACCGGGGTATAGCGGCGTGACGTACTGCTGCTGCGGGTACGGCGCCGGCACGGACTCGTCGCGCGGCGGCGCTGGAATCACACGCACACGTTGAGGGGGCGCTAAGGCATTCAATGAAATACTGAAATGTTCATTCGAATGACCATTGATGATTTTAATGATTACCTTTCTGTAGATACATATTTGTTACAGTCGTGGACCCACGTCTAATGTACAGACGCCTGCATGCATTGTGATATTACCAAATTAATAAATTAACATAGCGCTGTACGATTCCTCCCGAGGAGTGCAGACCTGTGTCCTAGCAGTGGTAATGGTTACATTATAGGCCGTATACCTGTGTTAATTTGTGGCTTTAATTGAACACAAGCAATAGTATACTTAGTAGGTGTTGTAATTTGTACTGCCCAATCTATCAAGAGTAATTTACAAGGATGGAATTCGGATAAAAGACCAAAAACGAGAAAGGAAGAAGCACTCCGAACACCTCAGTAGGTGATGGTATCATTATGGATATTCATTGAACTACCGTTACATCAGACTTCCCACAAAAGTAACTCGTCACTGGAAAGGAGAAAATGCTAAAGCGCCAATTTTAATTGGCTCAGATTGTCTTGAAACCTAAAAAGATCGACGCAGAATATTATATGTACCTACAACTAACACGATATATTGCATTTTGGCCCAAATGGCGCTTTAGAATTTTCTCCTTTCCAGTGACGAACTCATCATCTCATCATCTGCCTAGCCTTTTCCCAACTATGTTGGGGTCGGCTTCCAGTCTAACCGGATGCAGCTGAATACCAGTATTTTACATGGAGCGACTGCCTATCTGACCTCCACAACCCAGTTACTGGGTAATACGATACCCCTTGGTAAGACTAGTTGTCAGACTTTCGGGCTTCTGGCGACCCGTAACGACTGTCAAAGATCCACGAATGACAGCCGGGACCAACGGCTTAACGTGCTTTCCGAGGCACGGAGGGGTCTCAGTATGTAAAGATGGTCACCCATCCACAGACCAACCGCGGCAAGCGTAGCTTAACCTGATCGATCGACCTGTGCGGCTGTTATTATTTAGCCACGGACCCCTCTTCCAGTGACGAACTGTATTACGTAAAATACAGAAAGCGCTCGTCATCACAGGATGACACAAGATGGACCTTGTGGTGGACGTTAGCGCGGAGAAACCCAGCCGTGACCGAAACCGAAACGTTATCGACCAACTCGTCTCGATCAAGTCCGGCGAGGTCGCTCGGTGCCGCGGTGCCGCTGCACGGTGAGGAAAACCTCGCAGAATACCGACGTGAATCATGTATGTATTACAAGTGCTTGAGATCGGATGAACGATAGCTCGATACAATTACAGGTGAGGTGTTTAGGGTTGTACGAGACAAAGTCAGCGTCAACACATATGTATAGGGACATACGTATAGGAACAGACTGTTCTAAATACTTCTAAATGACTTGAATTATATATTATGTATAATATCTAAAGAAAGAAAGAAAGAAAATACGTTTATTTGCGGTGAACATGACGCAAAAATACATATGACACAAAAGTAAAAAATAAAATAAAAAGAAGACAAGGGTAACATGCGTCACATCCACGCAAAACGGCTATCGCTCAGCATTATGCTGCGACCCTATGCAAGACAGAGCCCCAGCGCTGGTTTTCAGCGACAGCCGGCGCTGACGTGATGACGTCGTCCGATGCAGCCCACAATTATTACACACTAGGCTTTATATTATACTAAACATTATGCTAAACAGAAAACAGACACAGATACAGTACATGCTATGAGAATATCATCCTCAATAATCATTTTACACTTTATGTAGTGGCAACATTTCGAAGCGTCTTTTTAATTTGACGTAGGTGCACCCATCACGCACTGGAATCTCTTGTACGGTCGAACAAGCTATTTGGTATACAGGCAGCTAACTTGCAACTACTTTTAAACAATGGTGTGCTGAGTTAGTCAATTATTTTATACCACTATTTAATTAAGGATGCCAGAAACTGAAAAAGATATAACGCAGAAAATAAAACTAAATATTGGCAGTGTAGTGGAAAGATGAATATTTTTGCCTGTATACCAAATAGCTTGTACGACCGTACCTACCACATTTTATACGAATAATGTTTCCTTCTTTTGTTTTTTTTTTTAAGAACATTAAACTTTCTCGGTGAGTGTGACGCTCGAACAGATGTTACTGAGTTGCGGGAATTCCAAAATACAAAATCATAGGCACCTGATTAGACCTTGAAATTACGGCTTACAGTTGGCAGTCGGCCCTAGTTTTTTTTTAATGTAGTCTAGTTAGACTGGCTAGGCGCAAGGTGAGGGTGTGCGAGTGTATCGTGGTAGGTGTGTAGGTGTATGTAGGTAGGTACTCACGGGCAATGACTCTGCCGCGCGAATTGCGGCAGCAGCAGCGGCAGATGATGGCCAGCAGGATGGACGTGACCACGGCCGCCGCCAGCCACAGCAGCAGGTCCATGCTGGGGCCTCGCGAGACGGTCACGGAGTGCACGCGGCCCTGCCACACAACACACGCTCGGTCACACCATGACAGTACACAAACACTACTTATTATAATATCATTATTGTATACAAATTATTGTAAAACATTCTAAAAGAGTTTTATGGAGTTTCTTGCCATGCATTCTTCTCCATACGAAACTATCTTTTGGAAGGGGCTTGTATTTTTTTCTATATTCTTGTACATTTTTACGCTCAAAAGTGCCTTTTCTTTTATGAGCCTATTTGAAATAAATGCTTTGACTGACTCTACTTACTGGCTTACAGGGTGTACTTGGCGAGTACAATTCAACATGCGTAATCAGTCTCGACTGATAAACAGCCTGAAGACGTGTATGCACCAGCACCAGGGGACAAAAAGAGAAATTTCAAAACTAAAAGCCAACTGCAACACTAACAAGGTATAAACAAGACATCGTAACAAAATAACATAAGTTTTCGTATAACTGGAGTCACACATAACATTATGTACAGTTTAAGGTCTAACCACACATCAGGGCCGTGTCCGGGACGCGGACGGACCGTGCTCCGTCAGGGGCTCAAAGATATAATATCGGTTCGGTGTCGTACTGTCGTTGTCCGGGCCGACGACGCGCGACGGAGCTTCACCAGCTTCAGTGCCTGCCCTGTGCGTACGTGCGTGCCGTTACACGTATCGGGCGCGGGTCTGATGTGTGTGGATAGACCTACATGACAATTTAATTTGCAATTACATGTGATTCCAGTTATACGACAACCGATGTTAATTTGTTACGATGTTTCGTGTATACCCTCCCGCGTAACATGTCTACAGAGACGCTGTGCGACGCGACGTCCCCTGACATCTTGTCTGACGACCCTTTTCATCGTGTTCTATGTCGCAATACACTTTGCACAATGTCTCTATGTATACACGTGTCGAGATACATTTGCCGCCTAGTGCATACACCGCTGAAGCCAATGAACAATTTTACCTCAAGAATGATACCTTGTATGAGAACTAAGTTCTAGATGACAGCTATTTCACATTACTCGCTACTGAATTTATAAGGCAGATCCCCTAACACAAAGACATTGACGGGCTGTTCCTATCTCAAGCACAGCCACACCGCTTCCCGCTCAACCGGAACGTGTGGGTGCCTGCGTGCTGGTGCCTAGATAACATACAGTTACCAACTGTCTGCTCTATACAGGGTAACTGCTCATTTGATTCCAGGACGTGAAAGTGTGACCCATTTGCAACAGTTAAGCACCCCATAATGCCTAGGCGAAAATTCATGGGATCCGAGAATACCCAAATTTTACGTAGGTAAATTTTTGAAAATTTCCCAAAAACTGGTCACTTTTCTCTTAAACTCTCAAATTCAATGGCCTTCATTGCCATTAGGTACCTAATACTTTTTTTTTTTTTTTTTTTTTTTTTTTTCTGTAAGTAGGTTTGTACAAACACTTTTACATGTCAATCATATTTTTTTAAAGCTAGATGAGGTCGGCGTTTCCTATCTGACTACTCTGAGAAGAAAGGCCGAAACAAACTCAGAGGTCACAGTCTCTTTTAAAGTCCAGACAAAATCTTGGTCAGATCATGTGAAGACCATGTAGATCGGTGTCTGAAATGGTCTTTTGAGGAAAGAACCACACAGATTGAGCGGACCTGTCCAGTCAGTGCACGCATTTGTCAAAAATCGTGCAGCTCAACTCAGAACTTGAGGAGCTCAACGATTCGACGAACAATACCAGAGAAAGGACATTTGGGTAGGCCGCGTAAATTACTCAAACTGCCAGATCATGATTAAAACTAACTAAGGAAAACAGAAAAAAGAAATGACCCACATAGTCTTCACATTCACAATAATTAAATAAAATAAAAATACTTTACAAAGTAAATATTCATGTCATTGTATATATAAAATGAATAAATGTCAATGTGTATATAAAAATCCAGACATAATCTTTGAGGACCATGTAGATTGGTGTCTGAAATGGTCTTTTGAGGAAAGAACCACACAGATTGAGTGAACCTGTCCAGTCAGTGCACGCATTTGTCAGTAACCGTGCAGCTCAACTCAGAACTTAAGGAGCTCAACGATTTGACGAACAATACCAAAGACCGGACATTCGGGTAGGCCGCATAAACTACTCAAACTGCCAAACCATGATTAAAACGGAAACAATGACCCACATAGTCCTCACATTCAAAATAATTAAAATATATAATATTTGATACAGTAAATGTACATGTCATTGTTTAAGTACATAGATATTAAGAAAAATAAAGTGTAAAATAGCAAAAAAATAAAAACTACATTCACTGTCTAAACATATTGGAGCAGCTCAATCCCAAGCCTTTTTGTCCTCAATATAGTCTTTTACAGTATAATAAGCTTTCTGGCATAGTTTTCGCTTTATAAAAGATTTGAATTTATTAAGACTTAGTTCTTGAATGTGGCTAGGAAGTTTATTATAAAAACGTATACATTGGCATCTAAACGAGCAACCTATTTTCTTGAGCCTTGTTGTAGGAACAACAAATTTGTGTTTGTTCCTAGTATTTATGTTATGGATATCACTGTATTTTTTAAACAGATTAATATTTTTATGTGCATACAAAAGATTATCATAAATGTACTGAGAAGGCACAGTCATTATATTAATATCTTTAAATTTGTCTCTGAGGGAGTGTCTGGGACTTAACTTATAAATGAAACGAATTGCCCTTTTTTGTAAAATAAAAATTGTCTGAATATCGGCGGCATTTCCCCACAACAGAATACCGTACGACATCACACTATGAAAATAACTAAAGTAAACTAAACGGGCTGTCTCTAAATCAGTTAAATCACGAATTTTCCTAACGGCGTATGCTGCAGAGCTAAGCTTTTTTGACAATTTATCTATATGGGGGCCCCATTGAAGCTTGGCATCCAAAGTAATGCCTAAGAAAACTGTAGTATCTTCGGGTTTCAACTCTTCATCCTTTATGAGAACACTAGTTTCTACTTGTCTAACGTGGGGTATCGTAAACTTAATACATTTAGTTTTTTTTTCGTTAAGAAGTAGGTTATTGACATTAAACCAGTTAACTACTATTGCGAGGGCGCTATTTACATTGTCAGTAACCAGCTGCTGACGTTTGAGTTTAAATAAAAGTGAAGTGTCATCTGCAAACAACACTATATCATGATTATCCTTTATGAGGTACGGCAAGTCATTAATATAAATAAGGAACAAGAAAGGACCAAGAATTGAGCCCTGAGGGACTCCCATTGTTACTATAGATCCGGGTGATCTTTTTCCATTAACGTCAACGCTCTGAATCCTTTTACTCAAGTATGAAGCAAGAAGATCCAGAGCGGCGTTCCGGATTCCGTAGTGGTGTAGTTTCCTGATTAATGTTTCATGAAGAACACAATCGAATGCCTTGGACAAATCGCAAAAGACGCCCAAAGCATCGCATTTGTCCTCCCATGCATTATAAATATGTCCTAAAAGTTCAACTCCGGCATCGGTAGTCGAACGACCCCTTGTAAAACCAAACTGTTTGTTATGTAGTAAATTATTTTTATTAAAAAATCTTTGCATTTGATTTAAAATAAGTTTTTCAAAAATTTTACTAAAGGTAGGTAGTACTGAAATAGGTCTATAATTAGTAGGGTCTGATGTACTACCCGATTTAAACAACGGTATTATTTTACTGTTTTTCATAAGATCAGGAAACTCACCACGGTCAATACAATTATTAAATATAACAGCTAAAGTAGGAGCTACAATGTTTATAATGGACTTGGCAACATCCACAGAATTACCCCATAGATCTGCGGTCTTTTTAACATTTAATGTGTGAAAGGTTTTAATTATATCTGTACAGGTTACATATTGGAAGTGAAATTCAGAATCACAAACTGGAACGTTTTCTTTAAGTAAAGTCTCTGCAGCAGTGGGTGATGAGTTTAGAGATTTAGTAGTTGATACGGGAATGTCTGCAAAGAAATTTTCAAAGGCCGCGGCGACTTGAGAATCTGATTTAATTATATTGTCATCAATAGCAAGGCTGTAGTCACTACTACGTTTGCATGACCTTCCCGTTTCGCTATTAATGACATTCCAAGTCATTTTAATAATGTTACTACTATTTTTAATTTTTGAACTCAAATAACGTGACTTGGCAATACTACAAACTTTTTTAAATATTTTAGAATAATTCTTAACATATAAATTAAATTCATCAGTGTTTATACAAATCCGTTCTTCATATAATTCATAAAGTCGTTTTCTACTTTTATGTATACCAATGGTAGCCCAGTCACTGAAGGAAGCGTTACTATTAACCGATAATGTCTTTGGAATGAATGTGTTATCAAATTGTTCGCAATACATATTAAAAAAATCATTATATTGTTGATTAGGGTCATCACTAGTTAATAAAAGTGGTAATTTACTCAAGAGTTTAGTTTTAAATGTTTCCAATCGATTAGTTGTTTTTGGGTTAACAGTGATATCTTTTTTAGTAACTTTTTTGTTTTGATTTGGAATAGTGAGTAATTGTCCGCAATGATCTGAGTCTATCAAGTTAATAATTTCTTTGTGGGTTGGTATAACATCTGTATAAATGTTATCTAGGCATGTGGCACTAGTGGGAGTTATTCTAGTGGGCTCCAAAAATTGGTTAGCAAGATTGTATGACTGAAACAAACTTATAATTTTAGTACTTAACCCAGAATTTTCTAACAAATTAACATTAAAATCACCACAAATGATGATGGACTTGTTTGTATTACAGATTTTGTGCAAAACTTCATCCATTACCTTTTCAAAACAATCATACAATCCTGAAGGAGGTCTGTACACACTTAATATAATGAACTGCTCCAATTCTATACAAACCTCTTTAACAAACCTTTCGATGTAAGTAAATTCTCTAAAACATAAACAGTTGGAAGAAGTTTTTATAAATCATCTGTATACATGAACTTTGACTTAAGTTATCTCAAAATGTTACTACAACAAAGCAAGACATCTTCATTTAATCAGCTATGTAATGAGGTACAAAAGTTTAATAAATAGAGTATATCTTTTATTTAACTATTTCTTATGTAAATATGACATTTTGTGTAATGAACAAAAATGTTTTAGGAAAAACAAAAGCATGAATACAGCTATTTTCGATTTATTCAATATTATCATAAAAACGTAGATAGCAAAGTACCTATTTGCGCAATCTTCACAGATATGACAAAAGCTTTTGACTGCGTCGATCACGACAATCTAACGGCCTGACCACGAACTCGCCGCTATCAGCGGCAGCTTAGCGCGGGGCGGCGAGCGGTAAAAACAAATATACCAAAATATATGAACCATGCCACGACCGACGCACCGCTCGCAGGGGCAACGCTAGACAAAAGAAACCGCGCTGCTTGCCGCTAAAAGGGGAAATGTACTCAAACTTATTAAATCATACCTTAGCGATCGTACACAGTACACGGAAATAACTAGAATTTGCCCTAAGACGAAGAGTGAAAGAAAATACCGATCCGAAGGACGAACAATAAAATATGGTGTACCACAGGGCAGCGTCCTTGGGTCACCCCTTTTCTTAATTTATATCAACGATTTGTCAAGTCATGTTGATAATCCAATGGTATTATTTGCAGATAACAGCACCATGTTAAAAAAAAGGTAAAAATCCGGATAGCTATGAACAGGACATAAATAAGACCCTGGAAGTGCCTGGATGGGGCTACAGACTTCACATGCTACATGCTACCTTCTCAGTATATTTATGAAAATCTTTTATATGCCCATAAAAATATAAAATTGTTTAAAAAATACAGTGATATCCATAATATAAATACTAGGAACAAACACAAATTTGTTGTACCTACAACAAGGCTCAAGAAAATAGGTGGCTCATTCAGATGCCAATGTATACGCTTTTACAATAAACTACCAAGCCAAGTTCAAGATCTAAGCCTTAATAAATTCAAATCATTCATTAAACGTAAGTTGTGCCAGAAAGCCTTTTATACTGTTAAAGATTACATTGAGGACAAAAAAGCTTGGGATTGATCTGCTTCCAATTTTGTATTTTGAACATATTGTTTTTTTTTATATACACATTGACATTAATGTATTTTATATAAACAATGACATCTGCTTACTTTGTAAAGTATTATATTATTTTAATTATTGTGAGTGTGAAGACAATGTGGGTCATTTTATTTTATTTTTTACTTTTTTTATTTTTTTTTATTTTGATTATTTTCTTTGTTCTGTTTAGTTTTGTCATGGTCTGGCAGTTTGAGTATTTTATGTGGCCTACCCAAATGTCCTTTCTTTGGTATTGTTCGTCGAATCGTTGAGCTCCTTAAGTTCTGAGTTGAGCTGCACGAATTCTGACAAATGCGTGCACTGACTGGACAGGTCCACTCAATCTGTGTGGTTCTTTCTTCAAAAGACCATCTCGGACTTCGATCTACATGGTCTTCATATAACCTGACCAAGATTATGTCTGGACTTTAAAAGAGACTGTGACCTCTGATTTTGTTTCGGCCTTTCTTCTCAGAGTAGTCAGATAGGAAACGCCGACCTCATCTAGTTTTTAAAATATGATTGACGTGTAAAAGTGTTTGTGCAAACCTACTTACAGAAATAAAATCATTTATCATTTACAGTCTTTGATTATATATAATCAAAGGCTACAGTCTTAAGAGAATGTAATATAACATCAAAAGGTTTGTTAAAGTATTAGATACCCAATGAAATAGCCATTCAATTCGAGAGTTTAGAGACAAGTGATAATTAGTGACGAATTCTGGGAAAGGGGTTTGAAGATTTTTGTATGGAGGGTGGCCCTAACGTCGGCCGCCATTTTGTTTTTTTTTCAGAATCGCGGTGCACAACGGAAGTTATATAGTATTTAGATATTTAGTTTATATTTTGAGTTATTTATTTATGGTGTTATGTTATTGTTACGCGCCACAATTAATGCCTGACATTAGCTACCACTAGCGCCATCTAGTATCGAGTAGCAGAACTAGTAGATCAAGATGCTTCCAGAAACTTCGATACTAGAACATTCTAGAACTATCGACATCGGGTCAGTCGGGACCGGTATGTACTCGAACATTCTAGATGTTTCTACAGTAGAAGGTTCTGGAACTATCTGAGGCCCTATATAAGGCCGGTATGGGCCGCGACCGGGGCAGTATTGAGTATTGATTCTGCGATACAAGCGATAACATTCGAAGCGATCTTCAAGTGCGACTTAAGAGTGATCAGTAGTGCGATTGTGTTTTATAATTAGTGTGTTTGTGTTTTATTGGTGTTATTTAATTAAAGTGTTTATTTTTGGTTATTAAATCGGCAGTTTTTATTGTCACGAACCCCAAGCTCGTAACAATTGGTGTCAGAAGTGGGATTAAAATCATGCCGATTTTACCCAAAGACGACACGGAGGGTATCCGTACCCGGAGTCAACGCCAACAGGAGACGGACCAGAGACGTTTTGGTGGAGCTGCGCCACAGATGTCGGAGGGCCAGCTGCCGACCACGGAGGCCGGCCCGTCCGCAGCTGCTCCAGGATCATCAGCACCAGATTTGGCTGCTCTGATGATGATGCTGCAGGAGCAGGCTCGCCGACAGGAGGAGCAGGCTCGCCGACAGGAGGAACAGGCTCGTCGGCTGGAAGAGCAGCTCCAGCGCGATAAGGAGGAACAGGCCCGCCGTCAAGAGGAACAGGCCCGCCGTCAAGAGGAACAGGCTCGCCGTCAGGAGGAACAGGCCCGCCGTCAGGAGGAACAGGCCCTCCGTCAGGAGGAACAGGCTCGTCGGCTGGAAGAACAGCTCCAGCGTGATAAGGAGGAACAGGCCCGCCGACAGGAAGAGCAGATGCTCCTTATGAAGGACCTTCATGCTACCTTCGGGAAAGACATGAAGGAGGTGAAGGATAAGGTTGCTCAACATGACAACCGCCTGTCCGAAGCTGAAACACGAATCGACCAAGTGAATAATCGGGTTGACAACGTGATGGCTGACGTGAAGAAAACCGTGATGGCTGACGTGAAGAAAACGCTGGATTACCTTCATCTTGGGGATGGAATCGCAGCTCCCGTAGCTACAACACCTTCGCTACGTGGATTTAAAGTACCACCATTCGACGGAACTTCTTCCTGGTCGGCCTACAAAATCCAGTTTGAGGCTGTCATGAAGGCGAACGGGTGGAATGAAAGTCAGGCTATGACTGCCCTCACCCTAGGCCTGCGCGACCAGGCCTTAACTGTCTTGGAAGCTCTCGGTAAGGAAGTGACTTACGAGCAGCTCCTTGAGGCATTAGAGGCTCGGTATGGCGACGCTCACCTGGAACACGTGTTTCGTGCGCAGCTCAGGGATCGTGTACAACGCAGAAATGAAAACCTGCAGCAGTGGGCTCTTGAAGTGGAGAAGCTGGTTCGTAAAGCATACCAGTCTGTACCTGCGCTTATTGATGGGAACCTGGTGCAGGTATACATCGATGGCATCCGCGACCTTGAAGTTAGAGCTGCTGTGAGGCTCGGTCACCACGGGACGCTTAAGGACGCCTTGGCCCATGCACTGGAGGTGGAAGCTGTGCGTCAGGATTATCGTTCCCATCGCGTCAGGGAGGTTGCAGCGGCTACAGTTCGCGACCGCTATAAAGGATACAGCCCTAGGTGCTACGGCTGTGGGGAAAGGGGCCACCTTAGACCCAGTTGCCCTAAGCGAACTGCAGAAAGAGAAGATGGCTGGTATCCAAAGGGTAGTGCGGCTAACAGCACCGCCCAGCAGCAGCAGGGAAAACGAGTAATAGCCAGGACTGTGGGGCGAGTACTGGCTGATGTTCAAAGAGCCCCGAGGATTTCGATCACACAAACCCATGACGGGAAATCTCGTGGCAACGCAGATGCATTATCAAGAAGACCTTGTCCTGAAGACTGCAAGCATTGTACTAGGCAAGAGGGTAAGGAAGTCGTACCTGTGAGGATGCTCAAGACAGACCTCAGCAGCGAGTGGAAGGAAAGCCTACAACGTGCACAGCAGGAAGATTCAGACCTCAAGCCGATTCTAGAGTGGATGAAGGCCAGTGTACCTAAGCCCAGATGGAGCGACGTCTCAGCGATGAGTTCGATCACAAAAAGCTATTGGGCCCAATGGGACAGCTTGGTGATTCAGGATGGAGTCCTGTGCCGTAAATGGGAAAATGCTCGGGGGGACAGCTGTCATTTGCAAATGGTTGTCCCTAAAGCTAAAGTACCGGATGTTCTACAGCTGTATCATAATGGTTGTTCAGGAGGCCATCTGGGAGTAAAACGGACTCTACTGAAGATACGAGAACGGTTTTACTGGGTCCACTGTCGGGATGATGTCGAGGACTGGTGTCGCAAATGTGCAAGTTGTGCAGCTGTAAAGGGACCTCAGACTCGTAGTAGAGGTGCATTGAAATTGTACAATGTTGGTGCACCATGGGAGAGGATAGCCCTTGACGTTGCGGGGCCGTTTCCGGTAAGTGAAAGTGGTAACAAGTACTTCATGGTTGTAATGGATTACTTCACTAAGTGGCCGGAAGTCTTCGCCATTCCAAACCAGGAAGCTTCAACAGTTGCCGATAAACTGGTTCATGAAGTCTTCTGCCGTTTTGGAGTACCCTTGGAGATTCACAGCGATCAAGGAAGGAATTTTGAGTCCCAAATATTCCAGGAAACTTGCCGAGTAATGGGTACTCATAAAACGAGAACAACTTCTTACCACCCACAATCGGATGGAATGGTGGAACGATTTAATCAGACATTGGAGAGATACCTGGCAAAAGTTGTGGAAAATCGGCAACGAGATTGGGACAAGCACATACAACCGTTTTTGTTGTCATATCGAAGTGCTGTTCACGAAAGTACATCGGTGACACCAGCTTTCGCAAACTTTGGAAGGGAATTACGACTGCCTGCAGACCTGATCACCGGAATACCACCTGATGCCCCACGCAGTATAACCGATTATGCGAATGACTTGCGGAACAAAATGAATGACATTTATGAGCACGTCAGACAATCGGGCCAGCAAATGTCTGAAAAGATGAAAACCCGTTATGACCGCAAAATGAACAATAAAGGGTTTGACGAAGGTTCACTAGTGTGGTTGCACAATCCAGTCCGCAGCAAAGGGAAATCTCCTAAGCTTCAAGCTAAATGGGACGGGCCGTACCGGATTGTGACAAGGATCAACGACGTAACCTACCGGATACAGAAAGGTGCAAGAGGTACTCCTAAGATCGTCCATGTGGATCGACTGGCGCGTTATTACGGGGCCGATAATGCTCGGGACGAGCATGTCTTAGGAGGGGGCAGTGTTACGCGCCACAATTAATGCCTGACATTAGCTACCACTAGCGCCATCTAGTATCGAGTAGCAGAACTAGTAGATCAAGATGCTTCCAGAAACTTCGATACTAGAACATTCTAGAACTATCGACATCGGGTCAGTCGGGACCGGTATGTACTCGAACATTCTAGATGTTTCTACAGTAGAAGGTTCTGGAACTATCTGAGGCCCTATATAAGGCCGGTATGGGCCGCGACTGGGGCAGTATTGAGTATTGATTCTGCGATACAAGCGATAACATTCGAAGCGATCTTCAAGTGCGACTTAAGAGTGATCAGTAGTGCGATTGTGTTTTATAATTAGTGTGTTTGTGTTTTATTGGTGTTATTTAATTAAAGTGTTTATTTTTGGTTATTAAATCGGCAGTTTTTATTGTCACGAACCCCAAGCTCGTAACATTATTATTATCACATTTTATGTTTGTAAGTGTCCCCTATCCAAATATATACCTATGCCATTTATTGTGCACCGCGATTTCGAAAAAAAAATAAAAATGGCAGCTGATGTTAGGGCCAAACCAAAACCTTCAAACCCCTTTACAAAAATTACATAAAAATTGGGTTTTCTCGAATCCCATGAATTTTTGCCTATCCATTATGGGGTGCTTAACTGTAGCAAATTGGTCACACTTTCAGGTCCTGGACGGTGTAATATGTCAAATTACAAGTAACCCTGTATACTTAATAATAACTTACTAAAAACTTTATTCATTTAACACAATCCCAACCAAAGCTGCTTTCAGGATCAAGTGTAACAATAAATGCTTATCACAATGTATTTCAGGTTGTGTGCCCCTGACTCACACTACACAGAAACACTTATACACGGAAATGTTATCTTATAGTTATCAAATTACAAGTTGATACAATACTCTTTGTTGCCTGATTAGCTGTACCTAGTATTGGAGTCAGCCCTATCTATGAGTTACTGTTGCTAACTTGTTCATGTTTAGGATATCAATAATATAACAAGAATCAAATGGTATACTGTGAGTATACAAAAAAAAAATGTTCATGTACATTTTTAATCATAATCATCCTTCAAACATCAACAAGAGATTACAACATTTATAGCAAGACAATAATGTAGACTTTCAAAATTATAAAATGCAATTCAACAGACAATAGAGTAGGTACTGGTGCTCAGATCTGTCACATTTATTATACTGATACAGAGATTATTCTGAAAGCGTGCTGATGTAAATTGTTATCACAGACAAACTGGACTTATTATATTATACCCTTGGAGACTGCCCATCAGAGGATTACTTGATAACAGGACTTTTGAATGCTATCATATTAACACTAAGCTCTGAATACAGCAGCAAGTACATAGCATTCGCTTTGTACATACTCATGTAAGAATACCATGTCAGCACACTCAACCACTGAGCCTTGCTCACGTCACTGAGGCCCGTTACCTGCACATTGCATGAAAGTTCACTCGCTATCTATGCACACAATACCTGCAACAACACTCAGCAGTAATCAGGCACAATGTGGCACCCACATCAACTGAGCACGCTCCACATTAACATTACAACCATGAATGGACAACAATCACTGCACTATTCACTACTACACTCAGCACTGAGGAACAACTGCCCACTGCAGACTGCCGCTATCTCACCTGTACCGTCACCTATGCTGATTACTTACTGATATTCAATCGAAATGTAGCTAGTACTGCTGATTAAGATATGTGACTGAGATAACGAATTAGTCGTGTGGAGCGGTCGCGTGTGACTACCGCCGCTCTACACCGTCGCGCGTCGTGACGCTCCCACCTACCTTGAAAAAGTCGTCGTCATCAAACTCATTCGAGTCGAACATCACTTACAATTTATAAAACAATAACAATGACACTGCGCTCCACTGAACCGCCTCCACGCTACTGAATGAAGTACTGACTACTGACCCAGCACTAGGCCACTAGCAGTCACACAGTCACGCAGAAAACATTAGCAACGACGACGTATGAGTCACTGCCGACGAACTGACAGACGGACGCACCCGTTTCACGGGACTTTCCGGATTTTTACAAGGAAAACAAGATAGGTACGATTACGATTTTATGAAAACCTAATTATATTCGAGAATTAAAATTAATCCTAAACGAAGGAAGAGGACGTCCTATCTTATCAAACGGAAGTCATCTAACAGCTATCAAGAGATTTACCACAGCAGAGATTTACAAATCAAATCTTAAAAACAATAAAATGACATTTTACTTTTTTACTGTATCTTGTCTGTGATCTTGTATCTTTTTTTTTTAATTATATTAATGGCCTGGTTGCTGGGAGTCTGGGACCTTTCCTTTTAGCCCATTTTAGCCAAGCGATTCTATCGTATCCACAGAACATATAATCGTATCGCGGCGATTAGTGTGGCGATACCGATACCGATTGATAACGATTTACCGAAAACGAATTGTCGACTGTGATACCGATGGCGATTGACGAGGCGGGCTTATTACACTCAACAAACGTCGAAAACATAAAATTATTGTTTTGTGTAAAATATTATTACACACAATGAACTACTGAATCTTAGATAAATGATTGGTCTCGCTGCAGCGAAACCAATCGACTCGTCCCATTGACATACAAAAGTATGGACTGGAAATACCTACGAAAAAAGGGTGCATACCTACAGCTGGTATTGTCTCATAAAATGGCTGCCATTACTAGTGTTGTGTCTATCAAGGAACATAGGTGTTACTATAACTAGTATCGATACTAAATACGAGTCTTACTAGTTATCACGTTTAGATCATACCTAATATTATGTATACAAAGTCCGTTGTAATTGTAACAGAAAAAGATGAGTAGGTTATCTTACTTTCCGTTATCTATAAAAATAAATAAAATTGAAGTGTCTGTTGGTACTGTCAAAATAACAGCTTTTTACTAAATGCTTATAAAAATCTAAACAGTACTATTAACAAAATGGCATATTTTTTTTTTGTCTGTCTTTCTGTCTGTTTGTTCCGGCTAATCTGAAACGGCTGGACCAATTTTGACGGGACTTTCACTGACAGATATGTTACAAGGAGTAACTTAGGCTACCTTTATTTTAGAAAAATAATTAGGGTTCCGCGCAAAAAAAATGCCATGCATAAATTATTTTTGCGTTTGGTAGCCAGGATGGTTATAGGCTATTTAACATCACGTTACGACCCTTAGGAGCCGAGAAAAACTTTTGAAATTTCAATGTTAATAGATAGGGGAGGACAGTGTAGGCCTGTCAACAAGTACTAGGTACTTAACAAAATAGAAAACATTGTAAAAGCCAATTATTTTAAAAGCGTAACCATTGAGTTTCTTACCGTTTCTTCTCCATAGGAAACTACCAATTGGAACCGTGCACCTAGCTTCTGACGTTTCATAAAAGTGTCCATGTAGGTTTATGTGAAATATTTTGATTTTGGTGCTGTGAAGTGTGAACCATAGGCCGGACCTAGCAAGGTCACTCGGACTGAATAAAACGCAGAATTATTTATGTTAACATCGCAGAATATACCGGTATCGTTTCAGCGGAGGAACTAGTTTCGGAAACTATTACGCCAAGTCGGCAACGGTACAACACTATTCCATTATGACATATTATTGTAAACAAACGAACGAATTAACAAATATAATAGAAAGGCCTGTTATACGGAAATGAACCCAAATATCAATACTTTAGCCATAAATTCATGATCACGTTACAATTGTATCACCGAATGTGTATTATTGTATGTATTAATGCATGAAAACCGGCTACTAACCTGTGCAAAGACAATTGAGGTTGATTTTCATTCTTTCTTGCACCACACTTCACAATACAACACACAGGCATGTTGAATTTCTGTTTTCCAACATTTACATGCAGTTTTAACAGGTAAAATCCTCGTAATTTTCTTGCAATCCTCAATAATACAAAAAATAAACAACCATTTGACAGCAAAACTACCACGAAACTCTTCGCATAAGATGGCTGCTATGGCACTTACCTACAACTGTCACTACGTCACGATAAAATATTGCCATAATGAGAAACAACTTAAATATTGTTGTCTCTTTTATCAAACAAAATTATCTCATTAGAAAGAATGAGACATAATGATATTTCACATTCTGAATCATATTTCACTCATATTTGTATAAGCAAATGTATGTATAGAATAACGCGGCATCTCCATGTTTTTTCTACCTCAATGACTCGTCCCGAAACGCAAATGTCACTGTCACTGACAGCTGACTTTTCCTCAAGCTGACACAACACAAAATATAACCTCAAATCTCAATTTAGTTTTAGTTAAAAAGTCTTCGTATTACTGATATTATTTCATAAAGTGGTATACAATGTATCCCGGATTCTTAAGGACGTTATTACCATTGCGCCAGGTGTTCGTCGTACAGTCGTCACACTTGCACAGTACAGCCGCTGATAATGCTGCCGTCAAGAAAACTACATCCGCCGCAGGAGGTGATTATTAATCTGTTTTTGTTTTGTAATAATCTTCTCAAATACTTACTCAAATATTGTCTTTATTAATTTAGCAGTAGTTAGTGTTATCTGGTTGATACGGGTTGTATAAAAAACCCCATGTATGCTGTTTATCCCTGTAAGTAACAATGTTGAAAACTTAAAAATAGTTCATCAGTTGTTGTAGCACACCTACGCACGACGACATGTCAAGCCATACATTTCTAGTATACCGCCCCTAAGACGACCCACTGACCAAGCTGACTTCTTCATTGAACGAAAAGCATATAATTATATACAATGCAAGGTCAGCTAAAACTGACCATACAAAATTTTATCAAAATTGGTCCAGCCTTTTGAGCGTGAAGAAGTAACGGAACCACTGTACCTCCACACCCGGCGCATTTTGATACTAGGTATTTTTTTTTGGATAGAATAGACCATTTTTAGTGTAATTTGAAAACCGCAAATTCTGAAAAACCATAGGGGCCGAGAAAAAAATTCCCAAAGTTTTTTTTTTTTTTTTAAACCTGCGATTTTTATAGTAGCTATTTTTTTTTTTGACAGAATAGATTCTTTTTAGTGTAAATTTGAAAACCGCAAATTTTGAAAAACCATAGGGGCTGAGAAAAAAATTCCCAAAGTTTTATTTTTTCGTTTGCGGAGCCCCTATTTCTGTGTAACCTAACCTCAAAAAACATAAAAGTTGCTTAAAAGGCGTAGTAGGAGCCCCGCTTCGCGGGGCTCTAGGGTCTAAAAAAAAATAACCACGAAGGGGATGGCGGGGTCTGTTCGCTCGCTTCGCTCGCTCACTAGACCCCGCCATCCCCTTCTAACCTAACCTGTCCGAGTCGGGGTGCCCCAAGTCCTGAGCTCGCTTCGCTCGCTCTTGCATCCTAAGTTGTCATTACTAATGTATTATTTTGTATATTATGTTGGTTTAGTGTGTAGTGGGTAAGGTTTTCAAAAAAAAAAAAAACTGAATTTTTTTCTCGGCCCCTATGGTTTTTCAGAATTTGCGGTTTTCAAATTACACTAAAAAGGGTCTATTCTATCCAATAAAAAATACCTACTATCAAAATGCGTCGGGTGTGGAGGTACAGTGGAGCCGAAGTAACAAACATATGAACACACACACAAACTTTTGCCTTTATAATATTAGTGTGATTATTTTATGTTTAACCACCTTCAAAAAAAGGAGGAGGTTCTCAGTTCGTCAATCTAATTTTTTTTTTTAAGTATGTTCCCTGATTACTCAAAGATGGCTAGATCGATTTGAAAAATTATTATTTTTTGTTTGAAAGGGTATATTTCCAGTTCAGTCATCAGGTCAGGATCTAATGATGGGATCCTGGAGAAATCGAAGGAACTCTTAAAATATTATAGGCACATCTATAGCAATTTGGGTATTTTTTATAGTAACTCATGCATTTGCTCTCGGAAAGTACCATTTGGTGAAGTGGAACTGATAATAAAGACCACAGATGGCCACTGGAACTACTCGATAATAGGTATTTCACGGGTTGCAATTTGATTACTTTAATATGATTGCTAAGCAATTTATGCTCTACCGAATGCAAATGGTGAAATGGAGCTGATGGTGAAATACCAGGAGAACTCCTCAACAGTTAACGTCCCTGCATCAGCAAAAGCAATATTTTGTAAAAGGCGATGAGCAAGTTGACATTTGGCTATTGTAACTTAGATAAATTATAAACAGACCCACTAAAAAGCGAACAATAAAAACTTTTTAACAAAAAAAAAACGACTTCCAAAAAACATTACAAACTGAAAAATAACTAATTTCGGAAGTCGATGGTAAAACTAAAATACATATCCATAGACACCGACTACCGAAATTAAAGTTATTTTTCATTTCATCTGTTTTTTTTTTTGTGAAAAAGTTTTTATTGGTTTGTTGTTTTGTTACTGTTTGCTGTATTCTGGACGCTTTTAATGTGTAGGTACGTCTTTTTTTTTACATCGTTCTCACATATAAATGATGTAACTAATATTTTTGTAAAAATATAATTTAAAAGAGTGTCCATGGAGTTTCTTGCCCGTTCTTCTCCATATACCTATGGATTTGCTACTACTATGCTTTGGAATGGGCATCTAGCTTCATATTTTCTGACTGACCGACTTCTTGACAGTTCAAAAGCGCCTGTAAATTGTACAATTGAAATAAATGGTTTGAGTTTGATTCTAATTGGGCAGCATTTTATTTCTCAGAGGCAGGGTATCTTCCAGGTACTCGCTATGCTTAGAGTCTCTCTGAGGGATCGAATCCGCAACGGCCTCGTTGTGGACCTCGTCGTTCTCTGCCGGATCAGTTGTCGACATAGCTCACAGAATAAGCAAGCTGAAGTGGCAATGGGCCGGCCATATTAGCCGTAGAACCAATGACCGTTGGGGTAGACGTGTTCTTGAGTGGAGACCGCGAATCGGTAAACGTAAGGTGGGACGCCCCCAGGCTAGGTGGAGCATCGATCTTCGCAGGATGGCTGGTAGCAGCTGGATGAGAGTTGCCGAAAATCGAGTTGAATGGCGTGCAAAAGGAGAGGCCTATGTCCAGCAGTGGACTGCTATAAGCTGATAATGATATTGCACTTTTCTATAAAACAGCCGATTTTGCATTGATAACCGGCGAAAAATGTCTACGCTAGGGGGTCTAGTCTAGAATCATGTGTTGAATTCATGGTTACAGTTTACCCATCAATGTCCCTGCCACCCTGTATTAGAGTGTAGTTGTCTATCAACCCTAGTAGTCTGTGTTACATAGTGAAGTAGAACTGATCTACTTGCAGGTGTGATGGGCCTGGGCAAGGGCAAGAAGAAGGGCGGCAAGCTGGGCACCATGGAGAAGAAAGAGATGCCAGTGGAGACTGACCCGCAGAAGCTGGTCAGCTACGTGTGCGGCTCCAACATATACACCACTGGCGAGGATGTCAAGGTGACTTGTTGATATGTTATGTGTAGAAGATCCTATAAGCACTATACTTGGACTTTTAACTGTATTCAGTAACTTGACAGTTTAAAGCAAAGTAATGTTACCATGATATTAAATACACAATTTTATTGGTAAAATGGTTTAAATATTTGAAGTCAATCAAAATGATAGGTAAATGTCATCATTATCACCGCGACAGGCCATCTTGGTTGGGCGCGTTCACTGCGGCTGCGAGCCGCCCACTACCTGAACGCGCCCCAAAAGGTGGTAGCCGTAAGGCTGATCCGGGGCTACCGCACGATCTCGGGCGAGGCGGCAAGCCTCCTTGCCGGAATGTCGCCATGGGATCTGGAGGCGATAGTCCTCGAGCGCCTGTATGAGTGGCGCGCAGAGGCACTACGCCGGGGGGAAACTCCGCTTCCGCGGCAAATAGCGGCGGAGCGGACGGACCTCCGGCGCGATCTCATGGTGGCATGGAAAGAGCGACTATCGCAACCCAGCGCAGGGCAGGCCACGATAGTGGCGATAAGACCCCTCTTTGAGGAGTGGCTAGAGAGGCGTCACGGCGTTCTCACCTACCGCCTGACGCAGGTCCTCACCGGACATGGATGTTTCGGGAGGTTCCTGCACATCATCAGGCGGGAGGAGACGCCCGGGTGTCACCATTGCGAGGATCGCCCAGAGGACACGGTGGAGCATACGGTGGAGGTCTGCCCCGCCTGGGCGGAGCACCGCCGTGTCCTCGTAGAGGCGATCGGCAACGGCGGCGACCTCTCGCGTCCGGCCCTGGTTCAAGCCATGGTCCGGGGCGAGAGGGAGTGGGAGGCGGTCACCTCCTTCTGCGAAGCAGTCATGCTAGCGAAGGAGGTGGCGGGACGGCTCAGGGAGAGAGCCTCACGCCTCAGCCGCCGCGGGAGACGCTACGGGCGTCGGGAGCCGCGTGACGACTCCCGGCCACCGTAGGCGCGGGCCTGCGGACGGAGAGTAATGGGTAGCTCTCCGTCCGATCAGAACCAGGCCCGTGCCGGACGGCGCGTATGTGTTCCACGCGCGCCTCAAAGAGATGTCAGCATTAAGGAAGGGGCCCGCCAGGGCCGAAGCCTGCCGGGGTAGCGGGATCGTCCGAAAGGGTTACCGCTGCCCCGGAACATAAAGGGCTAAGGAAGGAACACGGGTGGGTTTTAGTCAGTAAGAGTCTGACACTCCCTTCCGCTCCACCCAGAGCGGGAGGAGTCATTAGATGATTTCCCATCCACAAAAAAAAAAAAAAAACAAAGGCCATCTTGGTGGCCAGCTAACAATACCAAAACCTGTGGTTGTTCTAGAATAGAATACTCTTTATTATGTACACCATAAAATTAATGAAAAGCACCCAATCTATGTTTCAAGCAATAAATCTTGTGATTGAAGACCACTAAAGCCCTCTTGTAGTTTTTGCCATCTACAGCCCACCCAAACACAAACCCAATAAGGAGGACTATGTGAAACTATTTTCTACATTTGGAGCTAAGCTTATCGCAGGCGGAGACTATAATGCCAAGCACACCTGGGGATCCCGAACTACATCTATTAAAGGACGCCAACTGTACGTGGCAGTGGACTCTCTCAACCTCAGACTAATATCTACTAGAGAACCAACTTACTGGCCTACGGATAGAAATAAGACCCCTCATTTGATAGATTTCTTAATCACAAAAAGTGTAAATATTCAAAACCTTGAATGTAAAACTAGCTTGGAACTACCGTCTGACCATTCCCCCGTGTTTTTCCACTTAAATTCAAATATTGCATAGACCTTACCACCATGGTAACTCTGCAACCACAAAACAGACTGGGATAAGTTCAAACGGCTTGTGGCTGAAATAATAAATTTAAACTTACCGTTTTCAAGTGACCAAGACATTGAAGAAGGTGTGGAACATTTTAATAACACCGTAATACAGCAAAGTGCATGGGAAGCTACCCCAATGCACAGAAGTGGTAAAAGCGGCACCAGTTACCCTACTGCGGTCCAAGAATTGCTTGTTGAGAAACGCGAACTAAGAAGTAACTGGCAAGTGAATAGGTATCCCAGTGTCAAGAAAAAACTAAATGCACACATAAAAAAGCTAAAGCAGGCTCTGGAAGAAATTAGAAATGCAGAAGTATTGGGACACCTGGAAAATCTGGATGGGACTGCAACCTCTAACTACTCTCTATGAAAAGCTACACAAAAGCTTGAAAAGACCTCAACTGCACCAACCTCAAATCAGAAGGCTTGATAGTACATGGTTCAACAGTGATGCCGAAAAGGCTGAAGTTTTTACTAATCATCTTGAAAGTGTCTTTACTCCCCACCCCGACGAAGGCTCAAGTAAACTGGACTGGACTATGTCAATAACACACTATCATCTGTTCAACAACTAGTTCCAGGTTACGACCTAATAACCGCGTCAGTTCTAAAGCAGTTACCGGAAGTCGCTATTCCCTTTCTTACTTGCCTTTTTAATGCTGTACTGCAGTGCACCTATGTCCCCCAACCAATGGATGGTCGCGCAGATCATCATGATTTTAAAGCCTGGTAAGTCTGAAAATGATGTCAAATCATATCGTCCTATCAGCCTGTTGCCTATTGCTTAGAAGTTGCTGGAAACAATATTTCTAAAGCGACTCATGCCGCTTCTGGTGGAAAGAACCCTGATTCCTGAACACCAATTTGGATTCAGGAAGGGCCATGGTACTATAGAAAAGGTACATAGACTGGTAGAAAAAAATCAACACCTCATTTGAAAATAATTGGCTTTCGGGTGACTATGGCTTCCTTTTGTGTTTGTTTTTATTAGCTGTAAGTTCTCCATGTACTAAAATGAATAAATAAATACCGAGTACTGCTCTGCAGTCTTTCTGGACACTCGCAGGCTTTTGATTGTGTTGGCACCGGTCTACTGATCAAAATAAAAACGTATTATACGTATCCCAACTAATTTCTATCTGTTTCTGCGCTCCTACTCGCGGTTCTTCCTAGTGGAGCTGGGTGATGAAGTCACAAATCTACGTGCGATTCAGGCCGGAGTACCTCAGGGCAGTGTCTTGGGTCCCACAATGTACCTGTTATTTACTGCCGACTTGCCGTTAGATAGAAATGTCGTAACAGGCACTTTTGCCGATGATACGGCCATACTGGCTACAGATGAGAGAGGCTTCTGAAAAACTGCAAAACAGCCTCAAGCTGATCTCTGAATGGCTTAAAGATTGGAAGATAAAACCCAACGAAACAAAGTCAGTCCAGGTGACTTTCACCACTCGCAAAGAAACATGGGCAACTGTGACCTTAAATGACATAGAAGTACCGCAAGCAGAGGTCCCACGATACCTTGGAATATATACCTTAACAGACGCCTTACGTGGAGACACCACATATTTAATATTTTTTTTTTTTTTTTTGCCCTTGGACAAAACCTCAGTAGCTTATTACACTGGATACTTAACAGAAAGTCCCAAATGTCTCTGGAAGAAAACTACTTATATACAAATGTACCTATTCTCAAGCCTATCTGGTGCTATGGGATACCATAGCACCAGATAGGCTTGTTGCGAGATTTACCTGTGCAGATAAACAAGTAAATTAAATAACTTGATCTGATTGATTTTAATTAAAAAAAAATTCAAACTAAGTAAATACGAGTAGGTACTTAAATCTCGCGACAAGCTTTTATATCATATAAATTGTGTACTTAATGACGTTATATAGGTATTTTATTCTTTTTTGACTAAAAGCTTGTTTTTAAAAAAGTTTTTTTTTTACTTTTATTTAACGAACGCAGTCGGGAAATGTCTTTTTAAATGGGCAGTATGTATAGAAATGAAACAAAACTATTGCAAGTAATGAAAATGTTTATTATTTCATTAAAATATACTTAAGTAAGATAAAGTAAGTAAATGCTCATAGTTCAAAATTAATACATTTTATAATATATTTGTGCAAAATTGTGCGCTGAAACTGTAGAATAAACATACACGAGTAGCCCTTAATTTGTGACAGAATTAGATTCAAGAAAATATTTATATTTTTCAAGTAATCGCGCTTTTTTGAAAACGCGAAAACATGTCACAGCAGCGCCTAAATGAGAAAACGTATAAGCTCGCTGAAAACTGTGTTCGGTCCTTCTTGAAGCTTATAATAACCATAAAAAGTTTCAAGTGTACATGCATGCGTTATTGAATAATATTGCCTAAAGTCAAAACGACGGGGTCGTAACTTTGACGGCAAAATACAAGAAATCGGCTCAACCCAAGATGTGTAGGTGTAAACCAAAAATTAGTGCGTTTAGTCAAGAATATATAGTGAAAATATTCAGCTTGGAATGTTTCGCATTAAATAGATATAAGCAAAAAATATAATATGTAAACAACAGCTAGTTATCCGATCAAATTCGAATGACTACAAAAAAGCGACGGATTCATACATATCGATGACCTTCTTTATATGGTAGTATGACTTGACAGGCCTGATGGTCTAGTGGTTAGTGACCCTGACTGCTATGCCGGAGGTCGTGGGTTCGATTCCCACCCAGGACAAATGTTTGTGTGATGAGCACGATCATTTGTTCTGTGTCTGGTTGTAATTTATCTATAATATGTATGTATTTAGAAATATTTAAGTACTAGCTGACCCGTGCCCACTTCGTTGGGCGGTAAACATTTTAACTTGTGATGAAATTATGAGTGTGGTTCGGTCCTGCGATGTTCTCGCGCTTTGGCTAGCGAGCCTCTGCGAGCGTTCAGCGCTAGACTCCCTATCCGTTGTTGCAGAGACATGCTGCCTTAAATCACTGAGACGCTGCGCAAGTTCAGCGCTAGATTCCCGAGCACGGGCCTGCGATGTTCTCACAGTTTGGCTAGCGAGCCGCTGCGAGCGCTCAGCGCTAGACTCCGTATCCCTTGTTGCAGAGACATACTGCCTTAAATAACTGAGACGCTGCGCACGTTCAGCGCTAGATTCCCGTGCACGGGCCTGCGATGTTCTCACAGTTTGCCTAGCGAGCCGCTGCGAGTGCTCAGCGCTAGACTCCCTATCCCTTGTTACAGAGACATGCTGCCTTAAATCACTGAGACGCTAGATTCCCCAGCGCGTGCTTGCGAAATATTTTCTCTATTCCTCGAGAGGCGCTGATGTTTTTCAAGAGCAGACTCTTCCGTACGGCGTACTCGAGCTGCTCTTGTCTGGGATGTCTGACGGGAAAGTTGTGATTTCCTTTTAGGCATGATAAACAATCGCTGAAACTGTCCGATATCCCAAAAACAGAAATACGACAGCTTCGAACTCGAAGAATGAGAACGAAGTAGTATTTGTGTTTTAAGAAACCGAGCAACCAAAACAATTTTAAAGACCAACAACATCCAACCAACTACTTAGTACGTACAACTCACCTACCTAACGACGAAAGTTAAATAATAACTGGAGAGGGTCATTATGCACAACGCCATCTATGGGTAAATGGATAAAACGTCCGTACAAAGCATGTTCTAATGCGGTTCGTGAATGGACGGCGGCATTTTCCGATTTAGTAATTTTATATTATCTTGGGAACTATTTAACCAATTGACACACTGTTTTGGGCAAATCGTATCTCTACGATGTTCTTGTGATCATAATGATATTTTTTTCGATAAGGTTTAATATTTTGTTGTTTAAAAAATCGTCCAAAGGTAAGTACGTCAAAAAATACTTTTTTTAACACATAAAAGCTACTATATCTGCTAAAATATAAAAGATAGAAATATGGTGTCGCGGACTTTTTTGTAGAACTATTCAAAGCGGACCAGGTTGCCATACATTGTTTTCAATTATATACAACTGTTAAGGCAGCGCATGCAAATAACTCTGTTGTTAGAGCTATTTTTTTCCGCCTGGCTAGACAAAAATTGAGATAGTTCGGCTAATATGCATGATATCTTTATAATTTATAGCCTATAGCACTACCGAATAATGTAGCTTTCTACCAGTGAAACAATTTTTAAAATCGGTTCATTACTTCCGGAGATTACCCCCTACATACAAACTTACAAACTTACAAACTTACAAACAATTTTACCTCTTTATAATATTAGTATAGATGTTTATCAGTTGTCTAGTACCCATAACACAAGCTCTGCTTAGCTTGGGACTAGATGGCGTTGTGTGATAGTTGTGGAATATTATTATTATATTATTATTATTATAGTATTAAACCTAAGCTGTTGTCCGTTACAGTCGCGTTCAAACGTTTGTTGGCAATTATATGACCTAATTTTGGGTGCTAATTAAAAATATATTAAATGCACCTTGTGACCATAAAATATTTTGTGGATCATAAAATATTATTGCAAAAATTAGAGGGAACATCCTTAAACTTTTAGAATCGTACCTAAGTGGATAGAGTACAATGTACGGAAATCTCTAGAATATGTCCTACAACCAAGTTAGAAATCACATAATATACCTCTGAAGCAGGGTACATAACGGTATGGCGTGCCTCAAGGTAGCGTTCTAGGACCGCCGCTATTCTTGATATACAGGTTGGGCAAAAAATCGTGGATCAAACGAAACAGGGCGATAGTTAAGGTTTATTTAAAGTAAAAAAAAAAAAAAAGTATCATCACTACAACAGTGCTTTTATGACAGTGGGTATCATGATTTATCAGTATTGGCACTTTTTTCAATATCTTTTAAGGCTCACGAAAAATTATTTGTAACTTTAGAACCTTACTGTAAACACTCAAATTGTCATAACTTTTAAGGAGATCAAGTTAGGGCTCTCGCACAAACATATTTTTTACTACAAATAACCCCAACTATCGCCCTGTTTCGTTTGATCCACGATTTTTTGCCCATCCTGTATATTAATGACCTCCCAAAATTCACAGGAAAAAAAATGGTAAGTACTCGTTGCACGGCTATTATAGAATGTAATAATCCAAACAATTATGAAAATGACATTAATAATTCTCTATACAAAATAATAAATTGGCTTAATGATAATAATCTTGTAATTAATTTAAATAAAACCAAAATTATGCACTTCCACCAAAGGCTTGAGAAACCACTTGTTAACGTTGCATACAATGGTTCTGAAATAAAAGAAGCTAGTAATGCGAAGTTCTTAGGTATAACTATAGATGTTAAATTAACTTGGAAACCTCATTTAGAAGAAATTTGCAAGCGAATAAGTAAATCAGCTTACATGTTATTTCAACTTTCAAAAAAAGTAAACACTGATACACTGTTAACAGCCCCGTCGGTCGTTTTGACTTTAGGCAATATTATTCAATAACGCATGCATGTACACTTTTGAAACTTTTTATGGTTATTATAAGCTTCAAGAAGGACCGAACACAGTTTTCAGCGAGCTTATACGTTTTCTCATTTAGGCGCTGTGACATGTTTTCGCGTTTTAAAAAAGCGCGATTACTTGAAAAATATAAATATTTTCTTGAATCTAATTATGTCACAAATTAAGGGCTACTCGTGTATGTTTATTCTACAGGCGCACACATAATGGTTTTAGAGATAAAAAACGTCACTCCAGCAGGAAATGCAATATCTCGAAAACCTGAAGACGCACAAATGATATGTATTTTCAGCGCACATTTTTGCACAAATATAAGTTCTCTGCTTATGCACAATATTTCTCTCTAAGATCATTCGTTTAGAATTTTTATTGCTAGAAAAACGTTACTCCAGCAGGAATCGTTTTTTCCGTTTTTTTCCAAAACGACAAAGCGCACATATTTTTTATTTGTCGCACATTTACAGCAGATTACGCACTAATTATACGTTCCACTCACATCACTCTAGGAGCTACTTTCCTGCTGGGGTAACGTACACGCCATAGGCTTCTACTCCGTTCACCTTTTATATCCTGTTTTAGTGCTGACTGCTGACGGTAAAAAATGTAAAAATGTACTTATAGTAACCGTCTGGATGGATATGTTTAGGTATTATTTATATTATAATGTTTATATTGTATCCCGCAGCTACAAGATGACAGCGCATACCCGTCGTGGCTGTGGAGCCTGAACACGGGCCCGGCGCCGCGCCTGGACGAGCTGGACCCGAACAGCAAGCGCTACTGGCTGCGAGTGCGCGCCGCCGGCATGCGCCGCAACAACAAGCTGCGCTCCATGAGGAACTTCTAACGACGCTAAAGATACAGTGTACAGTCGCTCTGTACCCGCCCCATAGTGTTCTGTGGCACCCGCACAGCTGGCGCGCCGGCTAGCGGCTCTGCGCGCGCGAGCCTGCACCGTGTACTGGTTAACTTCTACCAAATAGTATGCTCGGATTCAAAAAGATGTTTAATCAACAAGAATAGTGGATATGTTACTGTAAAAGCCCGAACTGCGGTAAATCTTAGGCTTTACCGCAGTTCGGGCTTTGTAGTGGCAGTGCGGTTCGTGGACTGAGTATGTATAGTGATTAAATAACTTTAGACTTAATTAGCTACTAATTGTTAAACAATAAACAATTTATCCAAAGTAAAGATTTATTGAATTCACAAAGACTTCATATCAAAACTGTTCACAATACGATTTACAAAAATATTGCTCTCTAAACAATGATTTATATTTCCATATAATTATGAAATATATGCACTAATAACAAAAGTCTAGGGAATGAGGCAACTACTGTATCAAACTTATTCAAGAAAATGTAGAAAATACTGTACTGTACTGGCCCCAAAAAAAGAAGATTTTCGAAGTAATAAAATTAAATAAGAGAAAAATTGAGGGCGGGTCGTGCGGGCGGCACGGGGTTTTTGACGAGAGAAAAAGGAAAGATGTTTTATCCTTAATTTGGAAAACGATTGTCACTGATTTTTCGTAGGTCATATAACGTTGCAAAATTACAACCATCCATATTGATAGCGCTTCTGACATTGTAATGTCAAACACCTACCGTCATTTTCATGACTGCCATCATTTAGCGGCCGCTTAATGACAACACCGTTTTCTTAGGAACCCTAAGCTTATCGCACATTTACCCTGGACCGAAAATCAGTGGTTCCGTATTCTGTTCCCATGAGCCTCGCTTCGGATTCTATCCCGATTCCAGAGTTATAAAGTTCCTGCTCGTCGGAATTGACCCCAGAATGCTGAATGAACCCATCTGTTGTCTATTCGAGGCAAGTGGGAGACAATACCGCGACGAGGTTGTCAACCAAAGACATCCCTATCCCTCGACCCTCACCGACATGGGCTCGCTCAAGATAACATACCTTTGTTCCCTAAACTTTGTTGAGTAGTGACGAAGTAGACGATTTAAACTCAACCGAAATTTCATAACAATGAATTCGATTACACTCGGTCCACAAAAATAATCGACGTACACCACAGACACTGGACATGTACGACGTACTATCACAGGGTCAATGATTCGCGAACTTTGTCTGAAATACTTCACAATGTTCCGACTGAATATTCTCCCAAACTATTTCATTTCTAATACCTACAAGTCTACATTACTTCACTGGACTGTACGATTTTTTTATCGTTTACTTTAAACTCACACATTGACATCACTTACACGTCATATGTATTAGAAATCTATGAATGTCCTCTTCTAATGATGTTCGGTCATGTTCGGATTTATAACCGAACACCACCATAAAATGGGTGGACCTATTGCCAGAGTCTTGCTGTAACCAGAGATCTATGCAAACTACGATTACCGAGAACGCGTCCGAACGAGCGACAGTCGTCAGCGGTGAGTACTAAGCTATTTCATGTGCACTAGGAACGCTATCATCACCCGTCGCATGTGGGCACCACTCGTCAGAGCCGCTCGAACCATCGCAGGGGTGCTACAGACAGTCCATGGTGTCCTCCTTGACGATGAGGGGCGGCGCGTAGTCTCCGTGCTTCGTGCCGAACGAGTACGAGTAAGGGTTCTGCAATGTTACAATATACCAATGTAGCACCAGATGGCGTGCAATTGGCGAGGCCTATGTCCAGCAGTGGTCTGCTGTAGGATGATGATGCACCAGAGGGATGGTGTCTGATTTTGCCATAAGTACTCCGTTAGTGTTTAAATCGTCGCTCGCATGACCAACTGTCCTATCTCATTTTTTAGCTGATTTGGGTTGGGACGGCTACACTCCTCTATTCGTGTTTCTTTACATTTTGTTGCCTTTCAAAATGGTTATATTTTGAGATCCAAATAACATAAAAGTACGACGGTTAGTGAAAAGTGTAAAGAATCATGAATAGAAGAGAGTATTCGTCCTGACTCAGATCAGCCAAAAAATGTGAAAAATAAGATAGGACAGCTGTTGCCATGCGAGCGACGAAATGACCCGTTAAGCATTTTGACGTAAGTAGGTATGCACTATGCAAAACAGTCCGTAAAAATGCGTATCGTGCTCGTGCGGGTCGGTACGAGTACGCGGTCGTCTCGCTCTTTTATATGAATTGACATATTTAGGTACTCGCGCGATCAATCAAGTCGCGTTTGCATGTCATAAATAAAAGTCATACAAACGATCTCGTCGATCGTGTACTCGCGCGACGTTCGCTTTTGGTTAGGACGCGGGATAACAGAGTAGAAAACTAACAGTTTGGTGAAATTAGCCCTATTGGTACCTAATTTGAGATGGAGTATTAGAGGGCCAGCGTTACGTTATACCTTTGGAGCACCAGGAAGACGTTCTGAAGAGATTGATTAGACTGATTAGAGTCGTCGAGACGATTACCTTCTTCACGTTGTAGAGGTTGGGCGGGTAGGCGGCCGGCCCGGGAGTCCGCGTGGCCTTGCCCGCGCCCTCCAGCCGCGCGCCCAGCGAGTAGATCGGCTGTCTGCACACACATATTAGGTACAGCACACGTAACCACAGTCATGTGCTCGACCGCACGTCAGTAGCACAATTTTAATACAGAAATCGCCCTTACGGCTACGAAAATAAAGTCATTACCTATCAATGTCAAATTGTTACCATGGACGTGTAGTTGGCAAACAATGGGAAACGCGCAAATAGTTGGTATCCGACCTAATTTGAATGCCGGCTGGATACTGGATAGTAGGTAGGTCAATATACGGATATTGGATTTTCATTCAATTACAAAAAGGTAATAAATTTAAATGACTTTATTAACCGACTTCAAAAAAGGAGGAGGATATGCATTCGACGAGTTTTATTTTTTTGTACCGATTGTTTTTGTCAACTGTACCAAACAGTACCAAAATATTACCAAATCGAAAAAACGACAAGCAGTGAAAAATACAACATGTAAGCACAGTATAAAATATGTTGTATAGACTGTGATGTAAGTACTAAGTATGTACCTAGATCAACTCAACTCAAAGCATATTTTGTTTCAATTAAACAATTAACAGGCCCTTTTGAATTGTCAAGAAGTCGGTCAGTCAGAAAATATGAAGCTAGTTGCCCATTCCAAAGCGTAGGTACCTATGGTGAAGGAGGTAGATAGCATCAAGTAGGTCGTTAACGCCGAAAATATCCTAGAGGCAGGCTTAGAAGTTCTCGGACAGTATTACACTGATAATGTTCTCAGACCGAACCCCACAAAAACACAGTCATGCGCTTTCCATCTCCACAACCATTCGGCAAGACGCACTGTGAATAGGTAATTGAATATCAATTGGATGGGTGTCACCATTGAACCCTACTTGTTCACCCTTGACAGGGTGCTGACATTTAAGGACCTTTGTCTCAAAATTAAGAAAAAAGTCGATTCCTGTAACAATAACAACTTCTCAGGCGCCTAACCTCAACCACATGGGGTGCTTTTTTATTTTGGACGGGAAATCATTTTATGACTCCTCCCGTTCTGGGTGGAGCGGAAGGGAGTGTCAGACTCTTACTGATTAAAACCCACCCGCCCTTTATGTTCCGGGGCAACGGTAACCCTTTCGGACGATCCCGCTACCCCGGCAGGTTTCGGCCCTAGAGGGCCCCTTCCTTTATGCTGACATCTTCTTCATCTCATCTTCGTTCTATCAGAAATACAAAGATGAGATCGAGAAGGTCCAGCGTAAGTTTCTTCGAGCTTTGCATTATAGGTGTCACGGGATATACTTGTCGTATTCTCAGTTGTTACATAAATACAAGCAGATTACCCTGGAATCCAGACGTAAACTCTTGGAAGTCACTGTACTACACGCTATTGTCCATAGTGGCTTTGACTCAATTGACCTCACGAGCAAGTTATGTTATGCAGTCCCTCGCACCGTTAATAAGCGTAGGGTTCGTGCAGGAACTTTATTTGCTGTCAACATAATTATGTCGTACTAATTCTGGTTTGCGCTGCCCTATTCGTCGTATGGTAGATTCTTATAATCAAGATTTCATTGATATTGATATTTTTATATGCTCAAAATCTAGATTCAAATGGAATGTTATGAAACTTCTATGTAATGACAATGCCAATATTAGTGAAAGTTAGTTATATATTTTTAATATTTCTATTTTTGCTTATTGTTATTCTGCTATGTCTGTCCAGTTCCTATATTAATGCATGCAGTGAGATTAAAAAAGAGTCGCAATAAAATCATCATTCAGTAAAGACGTTTGTTATTTTCTAAATCACCGTTCCAACGCTACGAAGAAAGTGAACCTTAAGTGAATAAACATATGGTCGAAATCGAACCGGATTAATTAGTAAATGGAACGGCTTGCGGACTCGGTGCGCGAATACAATAGAGGACCGCATTCCTTAGATAAGGATTGAAGTTGTTTACAAGTAATTAGTGTGTGAAGACTACTTATAAAAACTTAATAAAAGAAAAGGTGGTTAAGACATTTCAACGTGAACGTGTTTGTGCGAGTAATAAATACTACATGGACTATTTATTTTAATTCTGCACAATGGCGTCACCAACTTCAGAACAGTCTAAATATTTATCTACGTTAGAAGATGTGGCTAGTATGATACAGAAAGCGCAAGTTAACATAAAAAAGTGTCCGAAACAGCGATTAACCGCAGGTTATGTTAAAGCGAGAATAAAAACCATTGAGGAATATTGGGATTCATTCAAACAAACGCATAGTAGCCTTATGAAGTGTACACCACGAGAACAGCGGGGCGTGTTGCCTTACTTTCTTAATGAAGAATATTATACGTACGAAGAAATGTATCTCTGTTTACATGCGGATTTAACCGATCTCCTAACAAACTTGGAGTCACAACAGAGATTATTAGAAGCGTCCAACATGTCTACTTCATCACAAGATGGCCAGCTACCGTTTGCTAAGCTACCAAGAATACAGCTACCTACATTTTCGGGCAGATATGAAGAATGGCCTACGTATAAAGATATATTTACAGCACTCGTACATAACACTTCTATTAGCGATGTGCGTAAGTTGCATTATTTAAAGACTAGTGTTGCTGGAGAGGCAGAGATGTTATTACGACATATTCAAATTACGGAAAGTAATTATGCGACAGCCTGGGAATTACTTCAAGGACGTTTCGGTAACAAAAAGATGATTGTGTCGTCAGTTTTAAAGAAGTTTTGCTGTCAGAAAAAGATAAGCAACCCGTCAGCTACACAAATTAAAGCTTTGCTCGATAATTCTGTAGAATGCATCAACAGTCTCAATAACATGAAAATAAACACCGCCACTTGGGATCCTATCTTAGTATTTATAGTGGCGCAGAAATTGGATTCAGAGACGTTAAAGTGTTGGGAAGAGGAAGCTTACAAGGAGAATAGCGATGAGTTGTCTACGTGGGAGGCGTTGAAAAGGTTCCTCGAATCTAAGTTTCGTACGCTCGAGCTAATTGCTCCCATCACCACTACAGTAGCAAAAGAGAAGACACAAGGTCACAAAGCGTATCATGTCGTAGCAAAGGATACTGAGAACGAGAAAGGTGACTCTGCGCACAACAATAGCAATTCATCACCTTGTTGTGTATATTGCAAGGGTGACCATTACATCTTTAGTTGTAAAGAGTTCGCAAAACAAACTGTGCAACAACGACGGGAATTTGTGAAAAACAAAAACCTTTGCTTCAACTGCCTAGTACCGAATCACATAGTCTACAAATGTAAACAAAAGAGGAAGTGCCGAGTCTGCGGAAGAAAACATCATTCTCTCTTACATGAAGTAAAAGAAACAACACAAGAGAGTGACATACAAGAGAGTAACAAACAAGAAGAACAAACAGAGAAGGTGACAAACGCGCATTTTTCTAAAAAACAACCTGGTCGTCAAGTGTTATTGGCAACAGCACAAGTACATGTTACATCGAGTGACGGCGAAACACATGTACTTCGGGCATTGATTGACCAAGGCTCAGAGGCTTCATTTGTATCTTCAAGAGTAGTCGAGCTCTTGAGATTGAAGAGGACAAGCATCAACGGTGTAGTCTCAGGAGTGGGAGAAGGAAACCTGGTTCCAATAAAACATGTAGTTGACCTGTCAGTTACATCGCAATATAATACAAAGGATGTTATTCAAGTGAAGGCTTATGTTTTGAAATCACTATCTGCTAGATTACCTTCTAAACACATCGCGATGAACTGGCCAGAACTCCAAAAACTACTATTGGCTGACCCTACATATAACACACCGGGCAAAATTGATATATTACTCGGTGCAGACATCTTTTGCAAAATTATAGAAGTTGGTTTAGTAAGATGTTCTGATGGCATAGTGGCTCAGAAAACACGTTTGGGGTGGATCCTTTCAGGTCAAAGGGAAGAAAAATTAATTAGCGACGAACACAAAATAACAACACTACATGTGACAAGTATGGTATCAGAAGACAATGATTTATTAAGAAAATTCTGGGAAATCGAAACAAGTTTATACAAGAATAGACAACTACTTACAAAAGAAGAAGAGATGTGTGAAGAGATTTACAAAAATACAACTAAAAGAGTGAACGGAAAATACACAGTGCACTTACCTCTGCGCCAAGGAATAGAAGAGACACTGAAATTATGTGGAGATACGAAACAACAAGCTATTTATAGATTCAAACAATTGGAGAAGAAATTACAAAATTCTCAGAGTTTAAAGTCAGATTATACTAAGGTAGTTCACGAGTATATAGAAATGGGTCATTTGAAAAAATCTGACCCAAAAGATGACAACAAATCGATCTATCTTCCTCATCACGCTGTAATACGCGAAGACAAGGACACAACGAAGGTTCGAGTAGTTTACGACGCGTCTGCCAAGGGTTCTAATGGTCACTCTTTGAACGACGCCATGATGATTGGACCGGTATTGCAACCTGATTTACGAAGCTTAATTATCACATGGCGAACACATAGAATATGTGTTGTAGGAGACATAATTAAGATGTATAGAATGATTGATATGACACCAGAACACACCAATTTACAACGCGTAGTCTGGCGAGATAACCCTGAAGAAAAACTAGAAAGCTTCAACTTGATGACTGTAACCTTTGGTACAGCTGCAGCACCCTATTTAGCTGTACGAACGTTACAACAACTCGCCGATGATGAAGCACTTGAGTATCCTAATACAGCACCTGTAATTAAAAATTCATTTTATATGGATGATTTGATGTCAGGAAGTGAAACTGAAGAAAAAACAAAGAAAATGTGTGAGGAAATAAAGGTGATACTAAGTAAAGGAAATTTTAAAATGCAAAAGTGGTCTAGTAATTCGGACGAAGTATTAAAGTATTTACAAGAGAGAGATAGTACAAACAGTACGAAGGATGGAATAGAGATAAAGCTAGATAAAGTTGTAAAAATTCTGGGATTGACATGGGATAGGAAGGATGATACATTTAAATTCACAATTAACTTACCTGAAGTTCGTTGTCCCGTAACGAAGAGATCTATTCTATCTGATGTAGCAAGGCTGTTCGACCCATTTGGATGGCTGTCACCAGTGATCATCAACGCTAAAGTTTTGATACAAAAGCTGTGGCTATGCAACTTGGGATGGGATGACGAGCTGCCGTCAGAGTTGATAGATGAGTGGATGAGATATAGAGAAGAATTAATACACCTTCAAAACCTTTCAATACCACGCTGGTTTAAAACTACACCGATCAATTATACAACCATTGAATTGCATGGTTTTGCAGATGCATCTACGCACGCATATGCTGCTGTTACTTACCTTAAGATTATCGAAGAGGACACAGTACATGTCACAATCATCGCATCTCGAACCAAGGTTGCGCCGTTGAAGCAAATCTCAATTCCTAAATTGGAATTATGCGCCGCAGCATTACTGGCAGAATTAATCAATGATCTGGTAGACCTGTTGAAAATACCTAAAACCAAAATCTTTGCGTGGACTGATTCAATGGTCGTGATGTCATGGTTGCAATCTCAACCAAGTCGTTGGCGTACATTTGTTGCGAACCGAGTGGCAGACATAACACGGATACTAGACAATGACCGATGGAGACACGTGCAGTCTACCGATAACCCAGCCGATATCGCTACAAGAGGCGTAAAAGCAAGCGACCTGGCTTCTTTTGACTTATGGTGGACTGGGCCGGTATGGTTAAAGCATAAAAATCTCGATCTACAAACATATAAAATCCCTCAAACTGAATTAGAATTAAAGGGCTCATCATTTCACACAAATTTAGAGGTCAAACCAATCTGGGAAAAATTTTCCTCAATTTCGAGAATGAAAAGAATATTGGCTTACTGCAGAAGGTTTACAAAAAGAGAAAAGGAAACAAAGGAAATATATTTAACAGTTAATGAGCTAGACAAAGTATTAGAATTATGTATAAAGTATTATCAAGACTTAGTTTATCAGAAGGATATTGAAGATTTACAGAAGCATGGAAGCGTCAAGAAAGGAAGTTCTCTTATCACACTCGCCCCTTTTTTAGATAAAAATGGGATAATAAGAGTGGGAGGAAGGTTGGAAAATGCCTCCATAGCTGAAACTACAAAACACCCGATTATAATACCATGTAATCAGCATACAGGGTGTCCCGTAAATAATGGATCAAACGTAACGGGTAGGTAGCTTACCTCATTTCCAACAACTAATTTGAACAGTAAAAAAAAAACCCATAAGGTAACCAAGATAATTTTTTTTTTCGATTTTTACTATTTTCTGTACCAGCATTCAGTGTTTTTAATGCTGTTGCTGCAAATGGTATCATATTTAGGTGTGATTTTTGTCATACATTTCTGAATAGTTTACTAGTGTTATAAGATACCATTTTTTTAAATAACATTTTATTTGCCTTAGAAAAAAAATCTTGAATTGAAAAGTTTTGTTTTTAAGATGAAAAGACCAGAATTGGAAAAATTCTCCTGTAAAAAAATTGTATGACACCGAAGTGTACCATTATTTTAAAAACTTGTACAATTACTAAGGTTTGCAGATTGGTATAAAACTTACGCCTAGTCTTTGTCGTTACAAAGATATTGCTATGAATCTGACAGAGGTGCAAAATTACGAAATAAAATAAAATTGAAAAAGTGTGCACAATTCAACTATTTTCTTAAAAATGTTTAGGTATCTCAGCGTATGAAAAAACTTAGGAGGTTAAATTAAAAAAAAAATACAAATAAATCGTTTATTTTGTTTTTACAGTAAATGTTCAAACTGACGTCCCCCTACGAGAATGCAAAGTCTGCACCTCCTAATAAAGGAAGCTCTTATCCGACGGACAAAATGGCTGTTGTTTATTTCTGATACAGCAGATTGGATGCGCTGACGTAATTCTTCTTCCGACGTTATTCGTTGTTTGTACACTTTGTCTTTTAAACATCCCCAATAAAAAAAATCTAAGGGATTTAAATCCGGAGATCGCGGAGGCCACAAAATTGGTCCTAATCGGCCGATCCATCTGTCAGGGTAAGTTTCATTGAGTTGCGCCCTTACTGCCGTCGCATAGTGAGCGGGGCATCCATCATTTTGTAACCACATTGCTTGCCGCACGTCTTCTGGAATATTTTCTAATAACGTTGGCAACTCATTCCTTAAAAAATGCAGATAGTATTCGGCGTTTAGAGTTGCTGGTAGTTCAAAGGGCCCTATTATTTGCCCATTTATTATTCCTGCCCATAAATTTATTTTAAATTGATGTTGGCTCCTGTCCTCTCGCATCAAATGTGGGTTTACCAGCTGCCAACTGTGCAAATTATGCAAATTGAGATATCCATCTCGCCGGCATGAAGACTCGTCACTCCATAAAATTTTATTAAAAAACTGTGGGTCCGCCCGTATCATTCTAAGCATCCTTTGGCAAAATGCTACTCTTTGCGGGTAATCACGTGACGTCAGCGTTTGAACACGTTGCACGCGATATGGGTGCAACCGGTGCCTTTTTAGAACTCGATGTACCGTCGATCTTGGAATACCTGTGCGTTGCGCTATGACGCGAATTGAGACCGACGAATCTTCCTCGATTTCTCGAATAATAATTTCGTCATTGACTTGTGACGATCGCCCTTCACTGGCACCCCCAACTCCGGTGCCAAGAATTCTTCCCTCAAGAAGCGCGTTATGCACTCTAATGAATACGCGATAGTCGGGATGTCGATCCCGGTTCGGGTATCTTTCACGATACAATCTTGCGGCCGCCCTGGCATTACCTCTTGCTTCTCCGTAGATAAAATGCATTTCGGCATACTCCCGTGGCGTGTACTCGTAACGAGGCATCGTACTACTGCACACACGTACAACCACACACAAACGATTGTTTTCGAAGTCCGTAGGATTGCCAAGTCATTCGTCCAAAACACAAACAGTTCCAAATCGTTAGGCAAAGCAAAGTCCAAATACACCGCACAAGTTTAATTTTAAGGAACACAACAGTTAGGCACAGCGGGAGCGAAAGTAGTCTGACGTACGTATCAACTCGAAGAGAGATTCGTGTCAACTAAACAAATAAAATCAAGCAACATTACCAAAAATACAAAAGCGGCGCTATCTATCCCTTTCACACTGAGTGAGGTGCAACTCCGCAGGTAGCGGTCCCAAATGCCGAACAGATGACGTCATCGGCTCGGAATTACGCTACACGCTTAACCACATGCTTAGATTACAAGCATAAGCCATTACGAGAAAGAAAAGTTAGATTGTACCATTTTAATTTCTGTTCTGTCTTCTTCATCACATTCATACGAGTAGCAATATCTTTGTAACCGCAAGGACTAGACGTAAGTTTTATACCAATTTGCAAACCTTAGTAATTTTACAAGTTTTTAAAATAATGGTACACTTTGATGTCATACATTTTTTTTACAGGAGAATTTTTCCAATTCTGGTCTTTTCATCGTAAAAACAAAACTTTTCAATTCAAGATTTTTTTTCTAAGGCAAATAAAATGTAATTAAAAAAATGGTATCTTATAACACTAGTAAACTATTCAGAAATGTATGACAAAAATCACACCTAAATATGATACCATTTGCAGCAACAGCATTAAAAACACTGAATGCTGGTACAGAAAATAGTAAAAATCGAAAAAAAAAATTATCTTGGTTACCTTATGGGTTTTTTTTTTACTGTTCAAATTAGTTGTTGGAAATGAGGTAAGCTACCTACCCGTTACGTTTGATCCATTATTTACGGGACACCCTGTATAACTAAGTTATTAGTTCAAGAAGCTCATCTTAGAACACTACATGGTGGGATACAAGCGATGATGGCTTTTGTGAGAACGAGATACTGGGTAATAGGTTTGAAGTCTGCCGTAAGAAAATGTATTCACAACTGTAAGACCTGTATTTTGGATAAAGCGAAGGTAAAAACCCAGTTCATGGGTCAGTTGCCTGCCGTTCGAGTGAATCAACATCGGCCATTTATAAATAGTGGGGTTGATTACGCTGGACCGGTATTGATAAGGACATCGAGAGGCCGCGGACACCATGCAACAAAGGGCTATATCTGTTTGTTTATGAGCATTTCTCAAAATTTTTGACCGTAGTTTTCACTAATTTCCAAGTAACAAAATAAGAACTTTTATTTCTACCTTAACTAATATTTTACAGGTTTTTTGTATATTAACTCTACTTTTAGCTAGCTGTATATGTCCTAAATATACATATATTAGAAAACCATAATATGTGAAAAATATGTCCTAAATATACATATATTAGAAAACCTGTAAAATATTAGTTAAGGTCGAAATAAAAGTTCTTATTTTGTTACTTGGAAATTAGTGAAAACTACGGTCAAAAATTTTGAGAAATGCTCTTATATGTATGGCCACTCGCGCAATCCATCTAGAAGCGATCACAGACCTAACAACACAAGCCTTTATAGCCGCATTTCGGAGGTTTGTGGCTCGCCGAGGCCACTGTTCGAACTTATGGAGCGACAATGGCACCAATTTCGTTGGCGCTGCCAAGGAATTGAAGGACATGTTCCGGAAAGGAAAGAATAATATCGCGAAGGAAGCGGCTGAACTTCTGGCTAACGATAATACAATATGGCACTTCATACCACCAAGAATGCCCACATGTGGAGGCCTATGGGAGGCCGGAGTTCAGTCTGCTAAAAGACACCTTTACAGGATAAATAAGGATACAAAACTGACTTACGAGGAGATGTCTACGCTCTTAGCACAAATCGAGGCGTGTCTCAACTCTCGCCCCCTTTATCAAATGCACAATACTATAATGCCACTTACTCCGGGGCATTTTTTAGTTGGTGAGCCCTTGATTTCGGTTCCTGATACATGCTACGAGTACCAACCTGTCAGTCTTTTAACTAGGTGGCAAATTATTCAGAAACTGACTCAAGACTTCTGGCATAGATGGCGTACAGAGTATCTTAAGGTGTATAGAAGGCCCACTGACCTTGTGCATGTGGGCGGAGCCAAACGCCCTACTCCCGAATACGTAAAACGCGCGCGGTGGCGCACTACACTAAAACTAAGATCAAAGAATATGCAGAGACGCAGACATGCCGCACGTAGGTCGCTATTTTTGCCTACGATTCCAGAAGGGAATAGCGGATGCAAGGCTGATATATTTTGTATAGATAGATACTTATTACGTTTTATTATTATATGTATTATTATTATTTTCCTTTATTCGTCTATATACATATAAATTATATTTTTAAATATTAGAATATAAAAAAAATATATAAAAACATTTAAAAATATAAAAAATATTATTATTATTACTTATATGTTACGTATATTTTAAGTTTTTCTGGACATTATTTTTTAGCATTTATGTGGAAGAAAATATATTTATTTAAGTCATAAGTAATTTATTTCATAACAATATAGGTAGATACATTGTGTTGAAATTTAAAAAAATAACGTATTACAATTGCAATTAAAATAAAATTCATTAAATACTGCACAATGCACAATGCATAGAACCTTGCCTCAGTCACACCAATACCTTCGTGCGAGACAGAATGTCGGACAACACTACCGATAGTCGACATTTTTAACCGACTTCAAAAAAGGAGGTTCTGTATTCGACCCGTATGTATGTATGTTTGTATGTATGTATGTTTGTATGTCCGCGATTTCCTCAAAAACTAATGAACCAATTTTAATAATTCTTTCACTAATGTGATCAACATACTTTCAGGAAGGTTTTAGTATATAATACACTATGTACTTATTCTTATGTACGATGTTATATGCATAAATGTACTGCATCTCCGGCATTTCTATGCGAATTTTGATGATTCTTCTAGTCGGTGTCTTCAATTCCTCAATGCACTAGTGTTATTTGAATTTGTGTGGAGTAGGTACAACTAAAAACTAAAAAAATTTTTTTTTATTTTTGCACGTGTGAACTCTGCGGTTCGCGACACCACACCACTGGCGCTGGTGTGTTCCTCTGTGGCCGGACCACAGTTTAGTACTTTCATCGGAATATATATATATTTTTAGTACCTCAAAAGATATCTTTTTATTTAACAATTTATGTGGTCCGGCCACCAGGCAGTGCTTCCTGGCCGCGCCACCTCAAACTAAATAGAGTATAATGAACTATTAATAAATCAATATCACGAAAAAAACTACCTAAAGAGTACCTTGCATACGACAAATATCTTTATTTGTAATACTGATTGACTATATTTTTATTAATACGCGGTTTTGGTACACTCTTTTTTTCATTGTTATTTCTTGTTTAAAGGGTTAAATGCTTAAATTCAATCTATTGACTTTAGTTTGTTATATAAAACACTTTTCCGTCTTTTATAATACCTTGTATTAACAATTGTTAATATTTGATTATGAAAATATATTTTTTGAAAGATGGCGGCTGCGAAAATATTCGAATTTTTCGTCACGGGTGTCGTTTTCATAGTTTTCGATTGTGCTAAAGCTGATGGTGAAGTCAAAATGAAAATCCAAGATTGCGGCTGCGAAAATATTCGAATTTTTCGTCATGGGTGTCGTTTTCATAGTTTTCGATGGTGCTAAAGTCGATAGTGGGGTCAAAGTGTAAATCCAATATAGCTGCTGCGGAAATTTTGTTTTTGGTTAAAATCATACGTGAGAAGTCTTTCTTGACTTGCTTTGCCTTGGCATTTTTACTTATTTACAAATTATCGTATATTTACACAATATACAATATAAACAAAAACAGTATTTAGAAATGGCACCACTAATAAGTAAAGCGTCCACGCGCACAATAGAAATGGGCCCTCCGCAGCGAGCTAGTCTATAAACGCACACTGATACAATTCGTTCGTAAATATTTGCACTAACACAAACAAACGCGCGTAGTCGTTCGATAGCCGGGGCGGAGCAGCGAGCGACACAGCCGTCCCGTCTCAATGCTAAAGCACGACTGCCGCCCGCGCGCGCGCAGAGCACGTCTTTACCTCTATCTCAAAATTGGACATTTTCTTTGAAAATGTTGATTGATTTACAAAAGCTGTTTCATGTATGTAGTACCTCTAACCATAATTTTTTTAGTGTAAAAAGATTTCCAAACTTCAAAGCCGTTTAGAAGTAGTAGGGAATATAAGCCAAAAATAGCGGTTTGGTAAATATTTTTTTAAGGCAAAAGTATTAGCCATACGAAAAAATCCTGTTTCAGAAATGTTGTACATGAATCTATAGCAAACATATATTTTTTTCAGAACTTCTAACCAAGCCGTTAATGAGAAATAGGCTTCATAAAGTGACCGTGTTACTAATACTTCATAAAGGCCCTTAACACGCTCCAACAAAGATACAAGTGGCAAGTGAAAGTTCCAGAGCCTGCTATTGGAGATGTTGTTATTATTAACACGTTCGAGGACAGAACGAGATTATACGTCATCGTTCGAAATTTTGATATGGCACAACGTACAATGACGTCCAAATAATTTTTTTACTTTACGACAGAACGTACATTTCCGATGAACGTTCAAGTTAAAATCCTATTGAATGTATCTTGTGTCACAACATTTAAAATACCCGAAGCTTTACTGTCACGTAGAGTAAGTTTTAAACTATTTCAAATAAGTGCCGTTGACAGTGGGCGGGAACGGTGCTCACACACGCACAACGTGTAAATACGTCGCGCGCGCCTACCGCGCTCCTACATTCAATGCGGCTGCGTCACTGCGGGGTGCGCTCGCGTTCGCTAAACATTTCGTGGCGTATCGTAATATTTGCCGCGACAAAACATCGTAATTATTTAGTTTATTTGATTTATGTATTATTCCTTAGCCAGACAGTATACTATTTTACTATGAATTAATCCCGTTCACGTCTAGTTAACTTACTTTTAATGACATAACGTATTTATACGATAACGTGATAAAACGGTTGTGTCATGATGTCTTTAAAACAATATATTTTCATGGGAGGCTACGTACTCATACGTCGTATAATTTGTATGGACATTTACTATGTCATTTTGGTACACAGTCTCAAGTGGTAGCGTCCTCGAACGTGTTAAGGAAGATAATCTGCCCCCTACGAAATGGTTGTTGGGACGGGTGAAACAATTACATCCTGGAAGGGATAATCTCGTAAGAGTGGTAACAGTCCAGACTATGGGGAACAAGGAGTTAAAAAGGCCCCTATACAAATTGATACCGCTTCCTAAAGAACCAATCAGTTAGTGAGCTATGGTGGGCGGTTAATGAATGATTAATGAAGTGTTGATAAATGTAATGATAAAATCAAATGTATAACTTAAAAATATTTACAGTCCATTCATTGTTCGATTTGCATGACATGTATTAGTACCTATATAATTAAGTATAGATTAAAAACTAACGTTTTGGTGGGCGGTATGTCCAGTTCCTATATTAATGCATGCAGTGAGATTAAAAAAGAGTCGCAATAAAATCATCATTCAGTAAAGACGTTTGTTATTTTCTAAATCACCGTTCCAACGCTACGAAGAAAGTGAACCTTAAGTGAATAAACAATGTCTTTTATTGTTCTTCTTCTTTTTATTTTTATTGTATTATTATGTAATAATTATTAATTAATTTTATTGCTCATTTAGTGGCACTTATTACCATTTTTGTTTGTAATATGCGGATAATGCAGTGGGCCACAATATTGTTAACACTCCTTATATTATTTTTACAACATGTCATATTTTATATTGTAGCTGTTTATTATCCCTCAATAAATAAAATAAAAATAAAATCTCTTTGAGGCGCGCGTGGAACACATACGCGCCGTCCGGCACGGGCCTGGTCCTGATCGGACGGTGAGCTACCCATTACTCTCCGTCCGCAGGCCCGCGCCTACTACGGTGGCCGGGAGTCGTCACGCGGCTCCCGACGCCCAGAGCGTCTGTCGCGGCGGCTGGGACGTGAGGTCCTCTCCCTCAGCCATACCGCCACCTCCTTCGCTAGCATGACTGCTTCGCAGAAGGAGGTGACTGCCTCCCACTCCCTCTCGCCCCGGACCACGGCTTCAACCAGGGCCGGACGCGAGAGGTCGCCGTCGCCGCCGCTGCCGATCGCCTCAACGAGGACACGGCGGTGCTCCGCCCAAGCGGGGCAGACCTCCACCGTATGCTCCACTGTGTCCCCTGGGCGATCCTCGTGGTGGTGAAACCCAAGCGTCTCCTCCCGCCTGATGATGCGCAGGAACCTCCCGAAACATCCGTGTCAGGTGGGGACCTGCGTCAGGCGGTAGGTGAAAACGCAATGACGCCTCTCTAGCCACTCCTCAAAGAGGGGTCTTATCGCCACTATCGTGGCGTGCCCTGCGCTGAGTTGCGAAAGTCGCTCTTTCCATGCCTCCATGAGATCGCGCCGAAGGTCCGTCCGCTCCGCCGCGATTTGCCGCGAAAGCGGAGTTTCCCCCCGGCGTAGTGCCTCCACGCGCCACTCATACAGGCGCGTGAGGACTATCGCCTCCAGATCCCATGGCGGCAGTCCGGCAAGGAGGCTTACCGCCTCGCCCGAAATCATCAGCCTTACGGCTACCACCTTTTGGGGCGCGTTCAAATAGTGGGCGGCTCGCCGCCGCAGTGAACGCGCCCACACCGGGGCCCCATATAGGGCCATGGACCGCACGACCCCCGCGTAAAGCCTCCGGCAGGAGGCGTTTGGCCCCCTCAGTTTGGGACCACATGGGGTGCTTCACCTCCGGTACTCCGGTCTACTGGCCTAGCACTCTGCTTCTCTGCGGGCGAAAATCCGTGCTCAGTGTGGCACCGTTCCCCTCACGCCAAGGAAGTAGATGTTGCACTAAACGAAACCTGCCGTACGATTACAGGCTGCCTGCAACCGACCCCGGTCAGCGCACTACATCCCACCATCACAAGTCCGAGGATAAGTTGCAAGCGCAGTGGAGAAACTCAAACAGGACTCTGATATCAGACACCCCGTACTGGCGCACAGCTACCAACGCAACGGCTAAAAAGCAGGCACAGCTTCTTAAAATCGACAGCGTCTCTGTCCGGAAACCCGGCCGATGCCCGTTGCTAACTGTGTTAGGATAGTCTTCCCCCTCCTACTTACTATCTATCACCAAAGGAGCATCTCCCTGCAGGGTGTAACCTTCCGTAGTTCACTTGGAAGTCCCTGAACCGTCTACGGACACAAGTGGGCAGATGTAAGTCCAACCTTTAGATTGTGGAGCTATGTCGCAAACCATGCTCCTCCTATCCTCACCTCTGTGTCCCAAAACAAAGTGACCTCTGTGCTGCCACCGACAACGCCGTGGAAGAAATTGATATACTAACTCTGCCTTCTCTTTATATTCTAGAAAGTACATATTCTGTATGTTCGCAAAAACTTAGGACTTTTCAAAATAAGAAGCGATTTCCATAATATAAATACACGTAGGTAGTAAAAATGAAATTGTGATACCTATTTTAGATTAACTAAGACTAGCAAGTCATTTCTTGTAAACAGCATCCGTTTTTATAACAAGTTGCCAAAGTCGGTTACAGACCTTAGTGATGGAAAGTTCGAAACCCTCATCAAACGTGTCATTATCAAAAAAGCATAAGTATTATAAGTTTAAAGACTACGTTGAAGACAAGGTAGTTTGGCAATAATTCCTTCTGGACATGTAGCTTCCCTGGCACCTCATTATCGGCATAACTACGTAAATGTCTATTAACTGCTCTCAAATTACGATGTTTATTTTTTTTGTACAGACGCCAGCACATCAACCTACACCTAACTGTCAAGTTTTCCCAATCAACATTGAACCTTATGCTTTAGCGATAAAGTTGAAAATCTATTACAGAAATCTGACAGATTGTAGTAGGTTGATGTGCTGGCGTCTGTACATACTTCTTTGACATAATCTTTTTATTATTTGACATTATACGAGTATACAGACAATTTTGATTTTTCACCTCTTTAGTGGTTGACATGGCAATCATATCTCTTGGTTTTAGTAGATTTTTATATTTTATTTATCCTTTTAATACATTCTTATTTTGTAAATGTGAGGACTTTGTAAGCCTTGTAGACTTTAGATCTGTAGACCATTTTTTATTTTATCAAGTACCTGGTACTTGTTGACAGGCCTACGCTGTCCTCCCATACCTCCTGTAATTTGAAAACATTGTAAAAGCCAATTATTTTTAAAAGAGTAACCGTGGAGCTTCTTGCCGGTTCTTCTCCATAGGAAACGACCAATTGGAACCGTGCACCTAGCTTCTGACGTTTAATAAGTGCCCATGTCGGTTTATGTGAAATAAAAATATTTTAATTTGATTTGAGTAGCGAAGCGGCCAACAAGATCTAGAATACAGGCGTGCCAGCGACTCGAAGAAGAAGAAGAAGATCACGACTACGAGTATGATGGCAGACTAGGTAATGAAGAAGATCACGACTACGAGTATGATGGCAGACTAGGTAATGAAGAAGATCACGACTACGAGTATGATGGCAGACTAGGTAATGAAGAAGATCACGACTACGAGTATGATGGCAGACTAGGTAATGAAGAAGATCACGACTACGAGTATGATGGCAGACTAGGTAATGAAGAAGATCACGACTACGAGTATGATGGCAGACTAGGTAATGAAGAAGATCACGACTACGAGGATGATGGCAGACTAGGTAATGAAGAAGATCACGACTACGAGTATGATGGCAGACTAGGTAATGAAGAAGATCACGACTACGAGTATGATGGCAGACTAGGTAATGAAGAAGATCACGACTACGAGTATGATGGCAGACTAGGTAATGAAGAAGATCACGACTACGAGTATGATGGCAGACTAGGTAATGAAGAAGATCACGACTACGAGTATGATGGCAGACTAGGTAATGGACGAATCAACAAGACTCACTTGCACTTGTACACGTTGGTGTCGTGCTGGAAGTACACGGCAGGCCCGGGCGACTTGGCCTTCGCATTGAAGCCCACGCGGGCCCCCATCGTGTAGGCCGGCGTGCCCGACCCCAAGCGCAGCGCGTACGCGTTGGGCGCGGGGCCCGGGCGCTTCAGGGCGAAGCCTAACCGCGCGCCCATGGAATAAATAGGGGCCCGCGGCTCGCGCATTGGTGGGCACCGCTCGGGTGCGTGGGCCCCTGGCCCCGGCGTGCGTAGTGTGGAGCGCGTCGCAAAGCGGGCCCCGAAGCTCCAGGCTGGCGACGACATGAGGCCGTCGCGCGTTACGCGCTCGATGCGGTAGGCGGGCCCCGGGCCCAGTCCCTATTAGATTACAAGCGTCTCATGATATTATACATTATTAACCTCTTGACTGCTTGTGTCGCATTTATGCGACACATATTTCCGTGCCCCTACCGCTCGTGTCGTATTTCTGCGTGAGAGAACATGCATGCATTAATTTAAGGCTGATTTAAAATAAAAATCTTTTTGACTACCTTGTAATCGATGCGGTTGCTCCTCCACTTATTTATTGTAGGTATTATTTTATCGATTTGTAGCCGCGCGCTAGGGTCACGGCAATTAAAAAAGTATTATTTAAAAGGAATGATGAATGCTCTAGCACAAGTCTCAACCAATGTCAGTCACACAAACACCCGTTTCGCACAAACAACTCTATTCAAGCAAAGGTGAAAACTCGGGAAAATTCAGAACTTTGCAAGAAACGCAAGTTTGAATTTAGCTTAGTGTTGACGACTGTGCGGCTGGCGGAGTCCGTCTAGCGATAGCACAGGCGGGACGGTATTTTTTTATCCCTTAGAATAAATTCTGTAGAAACCAGTTGGTTACCTTAATCCGGTTTTCAAAAGTGGAATCCGGTATTTAACGAAATTTGGATTGAGGATCTTGGGTTCGACATTCTACGTTCATCCAGAAGTATATTGGACGCCTCCGTCGGCTCCGGGATCCGGGACTCTCAAAGTCCCTGGCGCCCATTTATTAATTAATAGTACCTACCTAATAATAAGTTTGAATTTTGTGGGCGACATAAAAGAATCACCTTAATCATTGCTAAAAGTAGAGTTTGACAAGTTTTCAACTTCAAATCGAGAAACCGGGTGTTAAGTGTATGGTGTATATCCATGTATGGCTTGTCGCCCGGCACGTTAGCGTGCAGCGCTGTCGATGAACAACATCATTATGATAGAGCTTCAGAGCTTGTCACTTTTCATAGTGAGTTCGTTAGTTCCAAGTTCCAGGGGCCAGATACAGTGTGGCACATACCTTGACGCGGTAGCCGGCGTTGGTGCCGAACGAGTACATGGGGTTCCGGTAGCGCGACGGGTCGTGCGACGGAAAGCCCACCGTCGTCGGCAGCCGGTACGCGCCCGGCCCGGGGCCTGCAACACATTTCCTACTTTAGTGTTAAATACTTTAAGTTGATTTTTGAGCAATTTTGGATATTAAAAATTGATATTTTTGCTGGTTGAAATGGAATTTGATCTTTGTAAAGTAAGTATCCCTGTCCATTAGGTAAATCGTTTTTTGACAGATGGAACTAGTGATTGCAGCAACATAACATTTCGATTATGTACTCTTTAATTTGTTTGTAGTACCTAGCGATTATCTATTTTTGTTGTCGAATGCGGTTTCTTTATTGTTTTACGTCTGTATTTATTATTATTAAATATTTACGAAACAATATAAAAATTGCCCCTTGGTTTACTTTAGTTTAAATGCAGGTTTTATAGCAGAACCAAGCGTAAAAATAAAATACTTACCTATCCACTGGTTTGCCGTATTAATTGTGTTGTAGTGTACCTACCTATATATGTCATCGCCAACTGGTTTAATTAGCCAATCAGTTAACTGCCTAGCCTTTTAACTAAACGGCGCCATTCAACTGCGGCCTGAATGATATTCAGCCAATACGTCTAATGAACTGGGCTGCGGCTGGCTGATGCTTAGGCCATTCTTATAATAGGGTGAATATTATTTTTTTTTATGTTCAAATAAAAGTTTTTAAAATGATTGAAGTTGAAAAAAATAAGGGGCAGTCATTTTGTTTTTCTGTGGTTGTTGTATTAAAACATGAAAAGTAATAAAAAGAAAATTGGTCGGTTAATGCGTCCAAAGGATTTAATCGTACAATGTCAGTATAATAAATACTCAAGTAGTGCACCTACCTAATAAATAAAAATGTTGGAATGGGCAGTTAGGTAAATAGTTCGGCAGTTCATAGGTTAGGTTGGAACTGTGATCAACCACGCGCGAGACGAATTGGTCGCAGTAAGTACTTAAGCTAGGCCACCCCGACCAAACAGGTAAAGGTTATTTACCTATTTATTCATATAACAATTCGCATTGTGTTTGAATTTTGTAGTACATTAATTAATATTTTACAGCTAAAAACAATAAATTATGAATATCAAACAGTAAATTTCACTAAAAATAAAATCAATAACTTATATGATAAATGAATATGTCAATAGATTGTAAATAGTAATAAGGTTAGGTTAGAACTGTGAACAAACGCGCGAGAGTCGAGCGAGCGGAGCCGCGGCAGCGGCCGGCGAGCGCTACGTCCACGTTACATTTCTTACCGACTATTTCTGATTAAATTTGTTAACTATCCACACGTAACTACCGTAAGTAAGTCATTTTACTGCTTAATATTATATACTAAGTACTTACGCATTTAAATATTTGTTAGGCAGTTTACAGATGGTGGAGTCTGAGTTCGCTCACTATGACCCCTCCACCCCCTAGTAGTAACAGTGCCTTTTGTACACACATACGTTACGATCAGTGGGGGTACACTAACTTCTGAGCAGAATTTCTAGGTTGTTATAAAAACAACAAAACATATTTTTTTTTATGTTTTGTTTTATCGATTTTGCACGACATTTTAAACCGCGGACAATAATTAAATACACTATTTTTATAGGACAGATTTGGTTGTCAGTTTTAATGTTTCGTTTTCGCAGGGTAGATTTTGTTGGATTCATTTCTCGAAAAATATACATTAAGTACCTTTAAATAAGAGTGGTAGCGTTATATAATCGGGGACCCAACCGCTACCAGCTTTAACCCCTTTTACCTACCCCCAACCGTTCAGGGGCAAAATGTCCAACGGTGTTAAAATGTCCAAATACCCAAAATGTCCAATTGTCAAAATGTCCACTCCTGCCAAACGATACCTACTAGATCCAACCCCTTATTTTATTTATAAAAATCTTATAGAGGATAGAACTATTTGAATCTAAAACGTTTTTGGCTGAGATACGTCCATTGGCGTGAAAATTGTAACAACCCTCCTCGGTCTCCCCTACCTACAGTATATACTTATGAACAGTGATACACAACATCACGTCCGAGTTCAGTGGGCAGACATGACATGTAAGGTTCACCAACATTTCGCCAGTCGTAGGAGAGGGCGAGCCCTTTGTCATTAACGGGCAAAAATCTAGACTCAAGGCGGCGAAATTTTGTGATGGAAAAATTCAACAACACTGCCCGACCTTCGACATGACCGCATGCTCGAGGCAGCCAACAACCTGTTAAGACTCAATAGGAGTTGGCTGGCTGGCGGCCTGGCGATCCTGTTGTTTATTGGTGGTGTTCAAAAGGCTGTAGTTACCTATCTTTTGGAAATAACAAAAGCTGTGAGCCAAATAATAACTTAGAGCGCATCAACTATTTTGCATCATCATCTTTGTGAACATTAGCCACATATCTGTGGCCACATGTTGCTTATTGTCAGGATCTGTCGTAGCTAAGGAGTGCGTCGATCTCGCCGAGTGTCACCGAGGTGTCTGCGTGCTCTGTGCTCCAAACAAATTACTCACCTAGCGGTTTCGACGACATTTTGTGTGTCTTCTTTGCTATAGGTTTATATCTCACTGAAATTTAATAACATTGAATTATTTTACGTGTTTAAGGTGTGTAAAACTACGGTAATTTTGACATGGATCCGTCGGCCACGACTGTTGATTATAAACAAATGAACTTTCAAACGTCGAAACGCTGCGTCAGGGTGACATGTGAGTGACGTCATGGGTCCTAGCAAGGAGGTCCGCGCAGTGAGGGTGAATGCTCTTCGATATAATGTAGTCTTAACAGTAGCTAGTGTAGAGAAAGACTCGCAGCTTGCCGCGGGCGCGTAGCTTACTCTAGCCGGTCGAGGTACCTGGAGGCCTACCACAAGCTCTTAACGCGATCCATTTTAGGACCTAAACTGAACTGTTCTTCTAATTCGTACCATGACGTCAGTTTAACGATTCAGTTTAGGCCGTGCCATCTGCTGACAGCGATTGTCCCAAACTGAGTCGCAACTTTTGGTTTCATTCATATTTGTTTGGTACCATGACGTCCATAGAGCAGCTCAAGCGATGCAGTTTGGGAAGCTAAACTGAAATGTCTTGTTTTTGAATCGTTTTTAATTAGATCATGGTAGTCCACCTGCTGGCTAGAGTATATCTACGCACCCGCAGCAAGTACATACCTAGGTCTGAGTCGCGAGCGAAGTCCGTGGGAAGGACACAGGGCCAGCAGCCAGTTCTCAATCCAAAGCTGCCTTATATTGTAGTCTGTGATCCAAAGCATTTGTCTACTCTTGGGACACTGGAGCTAGTTGGTCAATATTGGTGCTAAATATTTTTTTAATCCTGATAACACTTCGTTCTAATTTAATATTAATTGCTAGGACAGAAACATATAATTATTCGGACCGCTGTTCGATTAGAGAAATTATGTAAAACAAAAACAATGTGAAATACCGGCAGTTATAAGCGCCTGATAAATACCTTTGGCAATCTGTGCATGAAGTGCGTGATGCGAGCACAAAGGTGCCTCAGAAATGTTCGCGGTAACCCATACCGATACCGATGGATTTCATGCAATCATCCGCAAAAAAACGGCCTCAGAGCAGAATAAGAGGCAGTCACAATAGCACCCTGAAGGCAGTGGCAGCAGGCACTTCCTCCGCCATAATAAGGCAATTTGTGAGAAGAATTATACCTAGTTTATTTTCTCGTTGTGTCTAGTTGTTGGGTGGTCTTCTCATTAATTGGTCTTTAGTTTAAGTTATTAACAATAGTGTTTAAGTGCAAACCTGTTACTAACAATTCATGGATCTTTTTAGTTGTCCGAAATAAAATGATTTTATTATTTTTATTAAAGGTTGCAGGCGCCAGCAGTGATCTTAAGAAAACAACAACTATGTATTTAGAATTTCTTTATTGTATAGGTATAGCTTACGCAGGTACATATATTATATATCATATCTTATATATTTAATTATATAGGTTGACTGGTAATTAGTGACCGATACTTAAACACGTGATTGTACTCATGATAACAAACAACTTTTACTATGGGACCAAACCTGAACATGCGAAAAAAATCTACTGTTTAGTCGTTTATGTTCGCCTAACTGGTCAAAATGTACTGAACAGCAGATTTATTTTTACATACTAACATTTTATTTATTTATTTATTTGTACATACTAATTCCATGTGTCAATGTCATTTGTGTGCCAAAAAATCCTTGTGGCTCTCTGGGTAATTTTTCATTTTTTCTATGCCTGGGTCATGGACTTATTAAGTATATTTATTTATTTTAGGATCTCCAACAAAAGATATACACTAAACATTATATAGTTATTGGACGACAAAGTATTTGGTAGTTGTACTCTTTCAATTACAGGAGACCACAGCATGCACAATAAAATTGACAACTAAGCTAACAATCTATCTATCTATATAAATAAAAACAAAAGGCCTGACTGACTGACTGACTCATCAACGCCCAGCCCAAACCCTTGGACCTAGAAAGCTGAAATTTTACACAATGGTTCCCTTTATAATGTAGACAAGGAATAAGGAAGGATTTTTCGAAATTCAACCCCTAAGGGAGTTAAATAGGGGATGAAAGTTTGTATGAAAGTCCGTCAGTTTTAAAGTTAGGATCTTTAAATTTTGTGTTTAGGATGATGATTGAAAATTAATTTACACGTGTCTCAGCGTTTTTGATAATTCCATCCCCAAAGGGTTAAAAAGGGGGATGAAGATGTGTATGAAAGTCAGTCAGTTTTAAAGTTAGGATCTTCAAATTTTGTTTTTAGGCTGACGATTGAAAATTAATTTACATGTAATTCAGCGTTTTTGATAATTTCACCCCCAAAGGGTTAAAAAAGGGGATGAAGTTGTGTATGTGAAAGTCCGTTACTTTTAAAGTTAGGACCTTCAAATTTTGTGTTTAGGCTGACGATTGAAAATTAATTTATTCATGTCTCTGTGTTTTTGATAATTCCACCCCCAAAGGGTTAAATAGGGGGATGAAGTTGTGTATGAAAGTCCGTCAGTTTTAAAGTTAGGATCTTCAAATTATGTGTTTAGGCTGACGATTGAAAATTAATTTCTACGTATCTCAGCGTTTTTGATAATTTCACCCCCAAAGGTTTAAAAAGGGGAATGAAGTTGTGTATGTGAAAATCCGTTAGTTTTAAAGTTAGGGTCTTCAAATTTTGAGTTCAGGCTGACGGTTGAAAATCAATTTATACGTGTCTCAGCGTTTTTGATAATTCCACCCCCAAAGGGGGATGAAGTTGTGTAGTCCTTAATTTCCGAAGTAAAAATCATAAAATTTAGATATTATCTATATAGGCGTATAGTTGGAAGCTAACGCAATGGTTTTGTTAGAATTTCAATCCTTCTGCTAGGGTGAAGAAGGGATGAAATGTTGTTTTTGATTAAATTTCTTTATTTTTTAAGTTAATATCACTACACTTTCTGCTTATGGTTGGAAACTAACACAGCGTAAATTGTTGTTTTTTTTATTTCAACCCACAAGCGGGTGAAAAGGGGAATGAAGTTTTGTACTGAGATGTTCATTCGCTAAATTTTGTTTTCAAGTAAAAATAATATAAGTACACGTGTACCGTTTCTAACTTTTCATAGAATGAAGCGATTGCGATGAAACTAAAACTAAATGTTCAATAAAGACCTTGGACCTCTTGAAATGTTAAACCTTTTGCCCGTGGCTTTGCCCGCGTGGATGTCGAAAAATATCCGACGGGAACGTACTACGAACGTCAATGTTGCTGAACGGATGTAAATTTGTAAATGGCAAACCCGTTAGTTTGGTACTTCAAACCATTAAAATTTGTATTTTGCCTTTTTGTTGGGCAGCCTGGTTGTGTTAGCACCTGAGGGCAGAACCTCTAATGTTGTATATAAAGAGGTACTTTAAGTATAAATTAAAAAAAAATGGTCGTAACCCCCTATGAATAACAATGTACTTAACAATGTATTTACCTTAACTTTAACTCTTTTTTTTAATAGGATTTAAATTTCCGTTTTACAGTTGCCTTCAAATTTGGCATTCAAGTAGGCAATTTTCCGTTCCGTTGTGTATTCCGTTATTATTCGATGTTAGGATTTGTTATCCTCCAGCAATCATATATCAATCCGTGCGCCGCACCTCGGATACTATAATAAGCGGTGTGAGAAAACATTGTATACCTGGATTTACACATAGGGTAGGTACGTTCCCGTGGGATATTTCCCGACACACACGCGGGCGAAGCCGCGGGCAAAAGCTAGTACATAATAAAGGAAAAAAATTTGACCTACAACCAATGATATTATAAGTGTAAAATTCCACTTATAATACCATTGCCTCCAACAGGACCGAGCGCTCGATGAATCGCGTCATCAAAAATGAACCATAATAGTTGGGCCTTGGGTTTATTTTAGATACATTGTCGTAGCCGAGGCAAAACGAGCCGAAAGAGATAGCAAGGGTCGAGTCGACGCTCAGTCGAGGCTGCCTGTCCCTTTTTCTCAATTGCCAAGAGATAAAAATATTGAATACTAGCTTTTGCCCGCGGCTTCGCCCGCGTGTGTGTCGGAAAATATCCCACGGGAACGTACCTACCCTATGTGTTACTCCAGGTATACAATGTTTTCTCACACCGCTTATTATAGTATCCGAGGTGCGGCGCACGGGTTGATATATGATTGCTGGAGGATAACAAAACCTAACATCGAATAATAACGGAATACACAACGGAACGGAAAATTGCCTAGTTGAATGCCAAATTTGAAGGCAACTGTAAAACGGAAATTTAAATCCTATTAAAAAAAACTTTTTTACAAAAAAAAACAACCGACTTCCAAAAAAAACACTACAAAGTGAAAAATAACTTTAATTTTGGAAGTCGGTGTCGTTGGTTCCACATTTTCGTTTTTTTGACACCGACTTCCGAAATTAAAGTTATTTTTCACTTTGTAGTGTTTTTTTTGGAAGTCGGTTGTTTTTTTTTGTAAAAAAGTTTTTATTTTTCGCTTTTTAGTTGTACCTACCCCATAATACAAATTCATATAACACTAATTGCTATGTGAATATTAGTGACAGGAAGATAAACATCATCAATATAAACTAAGTGGAAAACAAACGTATTGTTGAATCTAATTCCAAAACTACCCAAGCAAAGTTCATAAAATTTATATGGGACCACCTCTGAAGCATACCTTATTCATTAATTAGACTAGATGCTGATAATCCTGGCTGCAGCATCAGGCCAGACTTATGTCAACATTGCATTGAACTTATAATTTAGTCCTGTTTAAAATGAGCCCAAACACGACTATGGTGCTGTAATTTCAAGGTTTGTACTTTTTCTGATGCTCCTGGCTTCAGCATCAGGTCTCTCTCGTGTTCCTCATTAACAGTACATTTATCCACACATCGAGCCCTTTTCAATGAGCCTAAACACGATATATCTGCTGTTAGTTGTCGAGGAGTTAGGCACTCTGCAGACTATCCTGATGCAGCATCAGGTCATGACATGATGATCATGAGACCAAATGTGGCAAATGCCCTATCCATACCAAACATCAAAATAATTTACTAAAACGGGACCCTTGCCTGTTCGAGTAACTTCTTACTGTTAAGAAGTTGTACCTTCCATCATCAGCTCAGCTACCTGAGATGGTGACAACCATACGCAAATACACAAGATACTTAATAAAATATGCGAAAAACAATAAGTGAGCCTATAAAATTTGAGGGTTGCCCTCGATTTCTCTAAGATCCCATCATCAGTTCCCGACTTGTTGACTATGGGACCATTTGGGAAGTATACCCTTTCCAACAAAAAAAGAAATTTTCAAATCGGTTGGCAAGCGACGGAGTTATGCGCGAACAAACCTAAAAAAAAAAAAAATACAAACATTCGAATTGAGAACCTCCTCCTTTTTTAGAAGTCGGTTAAAAAAGAGTTAAAGTTAAGGTAAATTAAATACATTGTTAAGTACATTGTTATTCATAGGGGGTTACGACCGTTTTTTTTTTATTTATACTTAAAGTACCTCTTTATATATACAACATTAGAGGTTCTGCCCTCAGGTGCTAACACAACCAGGCTGCCCAACAAAAAGGCAAAATACAAATTTTAATGGTTTGAAGTACCAAACTAACGGGTTTGCCATTTACAAATTTACATCCGTTCAGCAACATTGACGTTCGTAGTACGTTCCCGTCGGATATTTTTCGACATCCACGCGGGCAAAGCCACGGGCAAAAGGTTTAACATTTCAAGAGGTCCAAGGTCTTTATTGAACATTTAGTTTTAGTTTCATCGCAATCGCTTCATTCTATGAAAAGTTAGAAACGGTACACGTGTACTTATATTATTTTTACTTGAAAACAAAATTTAGCGAATGAACATCTCAGTACAAAACTTCATTCCCCTTTTCACCCGCTTGTGGGTTGAAATAAAAAAAACAACAATTTACGCTGTGTTAGTTTCCAACCATAAGCAGAAATTGTAGTGATATTAACTTAAAAAGTAAAGAAATTTAATCAAAAACAACATTTCATCCCCTCTTCACCCTAGCAGAAGGATTGAAATTCTAACAAAACCATTGCGTTAGCTTCCAACTATACGCCTAGATAATATCTAAATTTTATGATTTTTACTTCGAAAATTAAGGACTACACAACTTCATCCCCCTTTGGGGGTGGAATTATCAAAAACGCTGAGACACGTATACATTGATATTCAATTGTCAGCCTGAACACAAAATTTGAAGATCCTAACGTTAAAACTGACGGAGTTCATACACAAATTCATCCCCCTTTTTAACCCTTTGGGGGTAGAATTATCAAAAAAGCGAAGACACGTATAAATTAATTTTCAATCATCAGACTAAAAACTAAATTTGAAGATCCTAACGTTAAAACTGACGGAGTTCATACACAAATTCATCCCCCTTTTTAACCCTTTGGGGGTGGAATTATCAAAAACGCTGACACACGTATTAATTGATTTTCAATCGTCAGCCTGAACTCAAAATTTGAAGACCCTAACTTTAAAACTAACGGATTTTCACATACACAACTTCATTCCCCTTTTTAAACCTTTGGGGGTGAAATTATCAAAAACGCTGAGATACGTAGAAATTAATTTTCAATCGTCAGCCTAAACACATAATTTGAAGATCCTAACTTTAAAACTGACGGACTTTCATACACAACTTCATCCCCCTATTTAACCCTTTGAGGGTGGAATTATCAAACACACTGAGACATGAATAAATTAATTTTCAATCGTCAGCCTAAACACAAAATTTGAACGTCCTAACTTTAAAACTGACGGACTTTCATACACAACTTCATCCCCCTATTTAACCCTTTGGGGGTGGAATTATCAAAAACACAGAGACATGAACAACTTAATTTTCAATCGTCAGCCTAAACACAAAATTTGAAGGTCCTAACTTTAAAAGTAACGGACTTTCACATACACAACTTCATCCCCTTTTTTAACCCTTTGGGGGTGAAATTATCAAAAACGCTGAATTACGTGTAAATTAATTTTCGATCGTCAGCCTAAAAACAAAATTTGAAGATCCTAACTTTAAAACTGACTGACTTTCATACACATCTTCATCCCCCTTTTTAACCCTTTGAGGATGGAATTATCAAAAACGCTGAGACACGTGTAAATTAATTTTCAATTATCATCCTAAACACAAAATTTAAAGATCCTAACTTTAAAACTGACGGACTTTCATACAAACTTTCATCCCCTATTTAACTCCCTTAGGGGTTGAATTTCGAAAAATCCTTCCTTATTCCTTGTCTACATTATAAAGGGAACCATTGTGTAAAATTTCAGCTTTCTAGGTCCAAGGGTTTGGGCTGGGCGTTGATGAGTCAGTCAGTCAGTCAGGCCTTTTGTTTTTATTTATATGTATAGATAGAAGATAGATGGTACAAAATATTTAATCGACCGAACAGTCAAATATTTAACTTCTAAGTCATGAAGGTAGCAACTAGCAACTAAGAAAATAATTACCTACTTTATAAATATTTATGCTTGGTTACAAGACCAACAAACTCTCTTAATTTTATTAATCTATCTAGATATACTTATAATAAATCTGTAGAGAGGTCAATTCTGTACATGAAATATATTTCCAAAATAACTATCAGCGGGTGATTAGTGATCGATACTGACGCCAAAAATGCAATCAGTAAAATTTTTGTCTGTCTGTCTGTCTGTCTGTCTGTATGTTCTTTATAGAAACAAAAACCACTCGACGGATTTCAACGAAACTTGGTACAATTGTTCTTCATACTCCTGGGCAGGTTATAGTATACTTTTCATCACGCTACGATCAATAGGAGCAGAGCAGTGAAGGGAAATGTTGGGAAAACAGGAGAACTTACTCCATTTTTGAAGCTTCCGTCGCGTGTGCAGCCTTAATGGTTAAAGCTACACAGAAATCATGTATGACGGAAATGTTCTCCTTAAAATTATATAAAAAATATTCCACGACAGCAAATGTCTATCTTTTATGGTTGACTCACAATAATACGTGTAACTCCCGATAGCTTAGCAGTTCGGAGCTTTCTGATTATATTTGTCTACTCTTACGTTTATAACACTCTCACTCATCCCTAATTAAAAAATGTTAACATTATTACCTATTTAATAAAAAAATAATCATAGAAATCGGTACAGAAACAACAAAGTTATACATGAAATACGCTAATAAGCCATCGCGCGTGAATATTGAATCATGCTATAAGGATTATTTTTGTGTAACGGTCGCCGCGCTCGACGCGGCTCACGGCGGGAGGTATAAAAGGGCGGGGGATCCAAACGCGAACTTCACACCGTCCAGCAGTTCTTGAAGCGCCTCGCCAAGCGTTTCTTCGACTCTGCTATAAAGCACCCCAATTGCCCTGATTGCGGCGGCCTCCCGATATACTCCCTCCCGCATAAGTAGGATTCGCCGACCAAGGCATACCCTCACCATCCCCGACGACGCCACTACCCTCTTACAGGAGAGCAGGAAAGCCACCAGCACCATTAAGAGACACAAAAACACGACCCGACAACCGTCCTTCCGTCCTCGCCGTCGAGGACGCCCGTCGCGACGCCCCGTAAATTCTCCTCCCCGACCCTTGCTCGAGCCAGCCCGCGCCGCTGAGCCTGTAGTATTAAATTCGCCCCTAAATAATTCCGATCCAGCCTGTCCCTTGCTGCCCCCCCCCCCCCCCAGCGACGCCCTAAGCCGAGGTCCGTACCCCACAGGGGGTGCCCTTAGCGTGTAGTCGCTTAGTTTTTAAGTTTTTTTGAAGCCCTGGCTGGAGGCCTTAATTTTGAGGCATCCACAGGCAAGCCCGGTTAAGCGGACGACAACCTCATAGGTTGAACTGCGAGATGCCATTCCCAAAAAAAAAAAACGCGAACTTCATACAATATTTGGCTGTTGATGCGAGTAGACGTTCCGAGCATTCGACCTTATTGACAGACAATATTGTTTATCAGCGCGACTTTTAGTCCTTAAATTAATTTAGTTTATTTAGTTTTCTTTTGTTGTTATTTTATAAAATAGGTATTAGTTATTTTGGTAGTGTATTATATTCGTTCAAATTACAAATAATTAATAGTTTACATTTTATTTCTTTTTAGGTGAAGTAGTAATTTCGTTGTATAGGTACTTAAGCCTCATGTGAACGTGATCTAAACAATATTACCAAACTTAATAACACACAAGGAATTACACACTGACGGAGTTGCGGGCACAGCTATCTATATCAGTGGCGAAGGGTGAATTTATGACAGAGGTAGGCCGGAGCAAAAAAAAAATACCAAAAGAAAATTACAATGATGAATTGACTATAGAGTATGTTCTGAATTTTCGAAGGGAAGCCGGCGGGAATCGAGTTGTATGGTACCTTCGCCACTGATCTATATCTATATATATATAAAACTCTTCCGTTACTGAGTGACTGACAGACAACGCACAGCCGAAACTACTGGCAGTAGAGAGCTGAAATTTGGCATGTGTTTGTTGGGAGGATTAGGCTACCACTAAGAGAGGATTTTTGGAAATTCCCTCCCAACGGGGAGAAAAGGGGGATAAATTGTTTTTTTCCGGAAGTCATTATTCCACGCGGACGAAGTCGCAGGCAAAAGCTAGTTTATAATGTAACTTTAACCAACTTTAGAATGACGGCTTTATAACTTTCGTAAAAACTACTGTGGTAACCCAGAAATGTGTCATTGTCATGCATTTGTCATTGTCATGGCGATGTTTTTCTTGTTGTTTTTTTTTTAAGCTATTGCATAGCTTTTATCTTGGGCTTTGAGCGCGGCGACCGAATGAAGAAATTCCGTAACGAAAATAAACCTAAGCATCGTCTAACGTCGTATCAGTTCGGCAGACTTCGGCACGGTGTTTGTGTGCGTTGCTATGCAATAGCTTTACCGCGGCAGTCCCGAGTGCCACACGTATTTTTTTTTTCCTTTTTGGCAACTGAGCCGATGTCGACTATTCTGCCAACGTCAAGTGGTGACGGCAGTACAGCGAGGTGAGCCGTCGAACTTTGTGGTATTACTAGTTACAAAAAAAGTAGCTAAAAGAACGAAGAAAAAGAAGAATATATATTTACACAACATCACAAATCTATCTACATTAATATTTTTACAAAGTTATTATTGCTACATACCAAACTACATTTTGATATTAAAAGTTGACAAGATTTGGATAATATTAGGAGAAAACTTAGTCAAGAGGGAATGGAAGTTGATAGGAAGAGGGATTTTAATTTTGGAAAGCTTATGATACAAGTCAAATGATGAAGGCCTCCGCTAGGAGTGTTCTGTCAAAAAGTACTCTGTAGTTCTGTGGTGAAGGCGAACAGACATCGATATACACTCTTTTGCAAACAAACGGGCACCTAAGGAAATTTACGTTCTAAGGTCGATTTGAGTTAATTAAATTAAATTTAATTGTTTGACGTAGTCTGTATACTTATAATCGTGTAAATTAATACACGTGAAGTGAATTCTGGCATTTTTTTTTTTAATTTTCGATGAATTTATTAAAACCGATGTAAACGGCCAAACAATAAGAAGTGGTCGGCAATAAAGACAAGAAGATTTTTTTTACTTTTTTAATTAAATAAAGTTACAAATGTAAAAACCTAATAACGAGTGTGACCTCCTCTTGCCAAAATCACAGCTTGAATCCTTCTGGGCATGCTTTCCACGATGTTTTTAATAACGTTTTGAGGAATACGTTCCCACTCTTCTGCAATTACTCTTTTTAGCTCCCTGATGTTTTGTGGAGCAGGTTGCACTGATCTAACCCGTCTCTTTAGAACATCCCAAACATGCTCAATTGGATTGAGGTCAGGACTTCGAGCTGGCCAATCTAAGAGACGGATCCCAACTTCTTGCATGTACGCTTCCACGTCGCCAGAACGGTGCGGGCGAGCATTGTCGTCCATAAAAATGGAACCTTCCCCAAGTGCAGTCAATGCGGGTTGTGCATATGGAATTAGGACTTCCATTATGTACCGGTGTGCATTTAATGTTCCATTTTCTATGAAAATTAACTCCGTAAGCTCCGTCGAATTAATTGCTGCCCAAAACATAACGGAGCCTGCGCCATAAGGAGTGATTTCTTCTAAACACACTTCCGCATAGCGTTCCCGTGGTCTCCGCAGCACTCGCCGGCGTCGCTCCTCTCCACACAAAGAGATTCTAGCTTCATCAGAAAAGAATATTTTATTCCAGTCCTCCAGAGTCCATGAAGCACAGTTTCGAGCAAACTGAAGTCGAGCAACACGGTGCTCACGGAGTAATTTAGGGCCCCGAGCCGGGCGGTAACTCCTGATATTGGCAGCCAAAAGCCTCCTCCTGACCGTCCACAAGCTAACTTCTACTCCTCTTACTTCTTCAAGGCTCTTCTTCAGGTCCACACTTGACGCCTTACGATTCCGCAACGCCTGACTCACCAAAAAGCGGTCATCTCTTGGTTCTGTGCATCGTTTTCTTCCCGAACCGGGTCTTCTTTTGACCGAACCGGTCTCTTGATACCGTTGCCAAGTCCTCTGGACAGTTGAACGACTCACATTTAGCCGCTGAGACACATAAGTTTGCGAACAACCTTCTTCAAGTAGGGCTATAATTTTACCGGCCCTTATCGCTTTATCACTCATATCAAAAAGTGGTATTTAATGTAATAAGAAAGATTAAATTGTTTAATTTGCAGAAAATATCCAAAAAGTTTTCAAATTTTAGTAATCAGTGAAAAAATCGTTTCAGATATTCGCGCCAATTAGTAAAGCAATTTTACTATAATCCACAATAATCATTATTTTTCTTTTGTTAATTTAAAAATTTAAATTTGGAACGTAAATAATCATTTATTTATTATTTATTTATTTATTAACTCAACATCACTATCATTACAGGAATTTCCTAATTCAATAGTGTGGCCATAATTTCAGTTTTATTATTTACAATAACATATTCTGTGCATCGTGGTTTTTGTGAACTCACTCAGAGAACAAGTAAAAAGATCTATACTGTCTGCTACGTCATTAAGTACACGCAAGGTGCGCGTTATAGGGGCTTTACTCAGTAGATTGGTCCTACTACTGGGTACCGCCAATAAACGTGGCTGTCGCCTACGCAATACATAATTGTCGGGCACACACAGGTTTATTTCTTTTAATATACCTGGGTTTGAAGTCTTGCCACGTAATAATTTAAAAATATAGGTAGCAAGAGCTATGTCCCTCCTTGTTTCCAATTTATTGTATCCCACCATGCCTATAACAAACAAAGTTGGATACATCAATGGATAAAATGGATATACACCATACCACCTTAGGTACAGAAACCTAGTAAATTTATTTTGTATACGCTCCAGCATGAGAATGTATTTAGCTTCATGCGGAGCCCATATGATTGCGTTACATTCGAGCTGGCTTCTTACCAATGCATTGTACAAAGAAGTTAGCGCAGCGATGCTTGTAAAACCCTCTGCTCTTCTTAGGACAAAACCTAGGCTTCTGTAGGCTTTTTTACAAACATTTACGATGTGATTACGAAATGCCAGGCCCGAGTCAAGGCGTACTCCTAAATCCCGCACCGTTTCTGTTCTTTTCAATACCGTGTCGTCCACTCTATAGTCATATTTCTTGGGCATTTTCATCCTACTAAAAGTTATTACCGAACACTTTGACGTATTAAACACCAACTTATTCTTCTTTCCCCATTCAACAACCCTGTCTATGTCTTCCTGTAAGCGCTCCAAGTCCTTTTGCTCTTTCACAGCTAGCAGCATCATGCCAGGATGCTTCAAATAACATGCCAGTACGTCGTCAAATTAATAAAACCTCTTTCTTGTTCTTCTTTATTGAAGTAGAGAAAAAAATCTAAAGTGCCCGTTTTTTTTGCAAAAGAGTTTATATATATTTTTTTTTTGTGAAAATGGTAAAAAAGTGTTGCGTAAAATCGTGCAAAAGCGAATCTTTTGGTGAATGCGGCATATCGTATTACATTACAGGTAAGCAATAATAAAGATTTTTTTTTACTAAAATGGCTAGAGGGACCTGTGAGAGGGACCATGCCGCAGGCGTTTTGTAAACAGAAGACATAATAAATTAATGGCTTCGTTTATTTGTGAAAAAAAAAAACCTAATAATATTATGTAAGTAGATATATAACAACAATTAATACTACAACAAACACCATAACAACAACACACAACAACAACAACCTACAATTAATGCTTCCTCTGTGTTCTGTTGTCCTAAGGTGTGGGTATTTTAAATCTCCAACTCGGGGATAAGATTAGTAAGATTTTCGTAAATGTCAACTGTGCTTGCGAAGCATGAGTGGTGATATGACACCTTACAATGTTACGAGTATGTACCACAATAATGGGCTGTTATGATTATGTATTTAAGGATTTAATAAAGACTTATTGTGTATAATACATAGATACATTATTGATTGATCGTAACATATTTTGTATACGAGTATTTTTTGTAAAAAAAAAACTTATTAAGTAGGTATTTGTTTTTTTTTTTTGTTGCAGACGAAGAATAAACAAGTTTTTGTGCTTAGTGAAGAACCACACGAATTACGATTAGATAAAGCATTGGCTATTTCATATGTATATTTAAGAATGTTCCATCATGCAAAACGTAATGCATTAAGAATCTTAGGCAGTAAGATTGGGTCTACGGCAGAAGCTCCATAAAACGATTTTGTTTAGCAAATGTTTGATTAAAAAAAATTTATAAAATCTTAGTGTTATTTCGCGCATATTATCTACATTAAATTACACCAACATGATATACTCGTAGGACTGCTGTATTTTGGAATCAAAATTTACATACGTTAGGTATCGATACTTAACGTTAACATTTATTCGTGCTAGGACAGACAGAACACTGTCAAAATTCAAATTATTTTATTATATTTTATTTGTAAGTACCTACACCAATATAATGAATGTCAGTCCTTGAAATAGAAAAATGTAAATATATCTATGGTGTTTCACAGCACTGTGATCTGCTCGTTTTTCTGGTACACACGGCTACACATCAAGCTATACATTTCCAGTTTTCGCTGACCTCGCATTGTATAGGTTTTTCGTACAACCAGAAGTCAGCTTATACTGGTTATGTATAGCTTGATGTGTAGCCGTGTGTACGAGTGCTCGGTCTTTGTGTCACAGAGTACTTTTTGATAGACTGAAATTGTAATAAGTCCATCTCTGGGTACAGCTATACAGATGAAGATAGACGAAACATAGTACGATTAATTCTCGTGATAACGCGGTAGAGCTAGTGCAGCGGCGCCGGCATCTGGGACGCCAGGAGCGCTAGCGACGTGTCCTCCGCGCGCGCGTCGCTCTCGTCACTCTCGTCGGCCGGCGAGATGGCGCCCCACTGCACAAACGACCACACGTCACCCAAGCTCACAGATACTCAACTTAAGTGCAGCTTATGGTCATCGACCCAAAAATAACAACCGGTCAAGAGCGAGTCGGACTCGCGTACCGAGGGTTCCGTACCATCATACGTTTTTAAATTTATAATAACAGCCGCACAGGTTGATCGATCAGGTTAAGCTACGCTTGCCGCGGTTGGTCTGTGGATGGGTGACCATCTATACATACCGAGACCCCTCCGTGCCTCGGAAAGCACGTTAAGCCGTTGGTCCCGGCTGTCACTCGTGGATCTTTGACAGTCGTTACGGGTCGTCAGAAGCCCGAAAGTCTGACAACCAGTCTTACCAAGGGGTATCGTATTACCCAGTAACGGGGTTGTGGAGGTCCGATAGGCAGTCGCTCCATGTAAAATACTGGTATTCAGCTGCATCCGGTTAGACTGGAAGCCGACCCCAACATAGTTGGGAAAAGGCTAGGCAGATGATGATGGCGAGGCCTATATTGGTCAGAGAATTTTAACACTGCGGTGTAGAATATTGCAGTTTTAGGTCAGCGCCATCTCTTGACCGATGGTGGAACTAATGTTACTTTTGTTGATGATTTCTGAAAAAGTGTGCTATTTAGAGAAATCGTTTTATTTTTACTGTAATCTTTACATAAACTTTTATCACATAGAATAATTTCAGATTTTTCGCTATGCAAACTTCGGAGATAAGGGGAACGGTATTTTTTTTACATTTTTCATCAAAAGTCGATAACTAAGCGGCCTAAAAAAAAGAAAAAACGAGAATGTGCAAACTGCGCTCTTTCATATGATATCCCATATGCCCTAGTAGCCCCACTTCGGTTTTTTAAGACAGTCGAAAGTTTCAGTCCCTGTTGCAAAAAAAAAAAAAAATTCTTTCTTATTTGCAAAATAGTTGGGCAAACGTCATCTAAAGCTATTCCAAACAAGTCGATAGCATTAGTAGTTCTTGAGATATCCAGCTGTGACAGACGGACAGACAGACTGAGTCGCACATCTATGTCTGTGGTCGCACCATAAGGGTTCCTTTTTACCATTTTGGTACGGAACCCTAAAAAGAAAAGAAAAACACTGAATCAATACAGAGAAACAAGGATCTTTAGGCGCTCAAATGACGTTGACAGGGGGGCGCTGTTGATAATAATTTGTGAAATTGATTTGTAAAACCAAGATGGCCACGCGCCAAAAATTCCTTGTACAGACTGATGTAGGAGGTATTACACATGGACTTATGTATTATACATGTCGTCGTTGTCAACATTTTTCTTTCACTAGTGAAATAAGATATTGTTTGGTTTCATACAAAAATATGGCATGTAGGTAGCAGGCGCTCAGCAGACGGCGGATATTTTGACCGCGAATGTCCGTGAGAAAAATCCCGGCAAGCATCGGCGGCGCGGTCGTTTTGTCCTCTGAACTCCTCTGGGTGCATTATTATATAGATTTCCATACGTTCATCTTCGCGGACAAATTGTCCATCGTCTGCTCAGCGCCTTAGATTCGCTGCTGCATGGTACCTGTTCGGAAAGTGGGTACCGAGCAAGCGCGCGGTACAGGCACGCCAGGTACAGCAGGTTGAGAACGCCGAGCGCGCGCAGAGCCGTCTCGAAGCCCACGCACCACGACACTGCGCCGCCCACCACCGGACCTGCCACAGCCACACAACTTACATCCAGTAGTAGGGTCAAAACCAAACACTGGCTCACTACTGTCAAAAATATACATGAATTTATTTCTATACTTTTAAGATGTAGGTACTGTTACCAAGCGCGTAGGCGGCGCTGGAGGCGGCCTGCAGCAGCGCGGCGACGCACAGTGGGCTGAAACGGGCCGGTAAAGGACTTAGCATTTAAAAAAAAAAAGTTTCTTTTTGTGAAATTTTAAATATTGTGTTGGATTTATCTATCGATTATAAGTAATTATTTCTATGAGGGTCGTTCAGATAACTTAGTATTTTCGGAGTTATAAATCATCATCATCATCATCTGCCTAGCCTTTTCCCAACTATGTTGGGGTCGGCTTCCAGTCTTACCGGATGCAGCTGAATACCAGTATTTCGGAGTTATAAATATCCAAAGTAATTTTTGTATGAAGCAAAAGAAAAAAATGTGAAAATCTCGAAATTCTCAAATTTTCTCAAAGAATTGACTACGTATGCATAGTATGTATATTTGTCCTATTTTAGCGCCTATTCTCGGGTTGCGATTTTCTGCGATTTGGTCGCAATTTCAAATTTTGTTCTCTCTTCCACACCACCATAGAGGTTAAGAACTAAGCGCGTTTTTTTTTTATGTAGTGGTCTCCCCTTTAGGCCTAAACCACTAAGGACTAATAAAATAAATAAATAAATAAGTAAAAATCACAATCAGTACTGGCCACTGCACTGTTTTAATTTAATCACTGTCAAGGGTATCCACATTAACGAATGCAAAATTTTGTATTCGTCATCATCAAATGTTTCCGCTTGTTCAATTACTAATAAACTTTGTGCTTCTACTGACAGTTTTGTTTTTTTTTTTCTTTTTTTTTATGGTGGGTAATAGAACACTGAAGTACGTTTGAATGCAACCGAACATTCCGTAGGTACCCTATCGTTGCACCAATCACGTTACGACACGTCATAACTTGTTGTTGCGCTCGCGCACTCTTATCCCTTGATTCCCGGAAATAAGTCTCAAAACAAATTACGTCATACCTACCTATGGTGGTGGAAAATGTCGAACATTGATTTTTTTTAAAGAACTAAGTAGGTAGGTATTGAGGTTTTCAGGCCGTTTAGTATACATTATTTTCAATTTCAATTTAATTGGAATAAATTGCTTAACTAAAATAACATGACTCTTGATACAAATTTGATATGGCTATATCTCCGAAAGTACTCGTTAAATTAAAAAAAGTCAAAGAATAAAAACGTTTTAAATTTATGCCTAGATACCAAAAAAATACATTTGATCCCTTAAGACCCAACCTTGTAATCCCAGCCCACTGTGCGACGTGGGGCGCGTGGTGCGGGTGTACTGTGTGGGTTGATATAGGTGTGATGTGTACTGTTACCAAGCGCGTAGGCGGCGCTGGAGGCAGCCTGCAGCAGCGCGGCGACGTGGGGCGCGTGGTGCGGGTGTACTGTGTGGGTTGATATAGGTGTGATGTGTACTGTTACCAAGCGCGTAGGCGGCGCTGGAGGCAGCCTGCAGCAGCGCGGCGACGTGGGGCGCGTGGTGCGGGTGTACTGTGTGGGTTGATATAGGTGTGATGTGTACTGTTACCAAGCGCGTAGGCGGCGCTGGAGGCAGCCTGCAGCAGCGCGGCGACGTGGGGCGCGTGGTGCGGGTGTACTGTGTGGGTTGATATAGGTGTGATGTGTACTGTTACCAAGCGCGTAGGCGGCGCTGGAGGCGGCCTGCAGCAGAGCGGCGACGTGGGGCGCGTGGTGCGGGTGGCGCGCTAGCAGCGCCGGAACCAGCGCCGCGTCCGCCGCGCCCAGCCCGACGCCCAGCAGCGCGTGCGGCAGTGCCAGTGCGGATACCTGCACACACACGTACCCGCCACTATATTGTTTAAAGTAGCTGACAAAAATAAAAAGTTGTAAAAATAAAATTAATTTAATTCAGGTAAAAACCACATTAATTAAGTACGTAAAATAAAACATCACAAGTCAAGTGTTTTAATAAGTACTTTATGGGCCCGCCCTAGTTGATATTTTACAATTTTTTTGCGAAGTATAAGTGTAGGAAAAAAACCAGTCAAGAGCGAGTCCGACTCGCGCACCGAGGGTTCCGTACCATCATGTTTTTTAATTTTCATCGGCGAGGCCTATATTGGTCAGATAATTTTAACACTGCGGTGTAGAATATTGCAGTTTTAGGTCAGCGCCATCTCTTGACCGATAGTGGAACTAATGTAACTTTTGTTGATGATTTCTGAAAAAGTGTGCTATTTAGAGACATCGTTTTATTTTTCCTGTAATCTTTACATAAACTTCTATATATATCTCATAGAATAATTTCAGATTTTTCTCTATGCAAATTCCGAGATAAGGGAGAACGGTATTTTTTGAAGTGAAAACTTCTTTATATCCGATATGTCAGTGAATGATGGCAAAGTATTCTGTTTGTGTTTTATTTTCACTTCTGTCGGCATTCCCGGAGTGCCACTGTTTTTTTTCTACATTTTTCATCAAAAGTCGAAAACTATGCGGCCTTTTTTTTAACGTGAAGAAATGCTCATGCATTATGCACTACCACGGGGAGATAGTGCAGTTATGTGGGACTCTAACCCACTAAATCACCACGGTATCCTCCTCTTCCGCTTACGGCGGGAACACGGGCACGCGTTAGCACTCATCGGTGAACCCGCCGAGGCTGTCCGTCACCGGACCCTCCTCTGGGGAGTATTCCCCATCACTGGCGCACCAGAACACATAGCAGGCCGTGACCACCCCAGGGACCAAACCAGCACATGGGCGCCGGACGACCCCATGTCTGGGCACCCTTGGTCCCCCTGCGACGGGTCAGGTCATTGGCCCCGCCACCTGCGAATTTGCGGCCGGCCGCGGGGCTCCGTCCCGTCGAGTACGTCTTGTTAATTATTAAAGACAATTAGTTAACTTTATATAAAGTTAACTAATGGTATACAACTTCATTGTATAAAAGAATGCCGTGCATAATATTGTTACGAGCTTGGGGTTCGTGACAATAAAAACTGCCGATTTAATAACCAAAAATAAACACTTTAATTAAATAACACCAATAAAACACAAACACACTAATTATAAAACACAATCGCACTACTGATCACTCTTAAGTCGCACTTGAAGATCGCTTCGAATGTTATCGCTTGTATCGCAGAATCAATACTGACCCGGTCGCGGCCCATACCGGCCTTATATAGGGCCTCAGATAGTTCCAGAACCTTCTACTGTAGAAACATCTAGAATGTTCGAGTACATACCGGTCCCGACTGACCCGATGTCGATAGTTCTAGAATGTTCTAGTATCGAAGTTTCTGGAAGCATCTTGAACTACTAGTTTTGCTACTCGATACTAGATGGCGCTAGTGGTAGCTAATGTCAGGCATTAATTGTAGCGCGTAACACTGCCCCCTCCTAAGACATGCTCGTCCCGAGCATTATTGGCCCCATAATAACGCGCCAATCGATCCACATGGACGATTTTAGGAGTACCTCTTGCACCTTTCTGTATCCGGTAGGTTACGTCATTGATCTTTGTCACAATCCGGTACGGTCCGTCCCATTTGGCTTGAAGCTTAAGAGATTTCCCTTTGCTGCGGACTGGATTGTGCAACCACACTAGTGAACCTTCGTCGAACCCTTTATTGTTCATTTTGCGGTCATAACGGGTTTTCATCTTTTCAGACATTTGCTGGCCCGATTGTCTGACGTGCTCATAAATGTCATTCATTTTGTTCCGCAAGTCATTCGCATAATCGGTTATACTGCGTGGGGCATCAGGTGGTATTCCGGTGATCAGGTCTGCTGGCAGTCGTAATTCCCTTCCAAAGTTTGCGAAAGCTGGTGTCACCGATGTACTTTCGTGAACAGCACTTCGATATGACAACAAAAACGGTTGTATGTGCTTGTCCCAATCTCGTTGCCGATTTTCCACAACTTTTGCCAGGTATCTCTCCAATGTCTGATTAAATCGTTCCACCATTCCATCCGATTGTGGGTGGTAAGAAGTTGTTCTCGTTTTATGAGTACCCATTACTCGGCAAGTTTCCTGGAATATTTGGGACTCAAAATTCCTTCCTTGATCGCTGTGAATCTCCAAGGGTACTCCAAAACGGCAGAAGACTTCATGAACCAGTTTATCGGCAACTGTTGAAGCTTCCTGGTTTGGAATGGCGAAGACTTCCGGCCACTTAGTGAAGTAATCCATTACAACCATGAAGTACTTGTTACCACTTTCACTTACCGGAAACGGCCCCGCAACGTCAAGGGCTATCCTCTCCCATGGTGCACCAACATTGTACAATTTCAATGCACCTCTACTACGAGTCTGAGGTTCCTTTACAGCTGCACAACTTGTACATTTGCGACACCAGTCCTCGACATCATCCCGACAGTGGACCCAGTAAAACCGTTCTCGTATCTTCAGTAGAGTCCGTTTTACTCCCAGATGACCTCCTGAACAACCATTATGGTACAGCTGTAGAACATCCGGTACTTGAGCTTTAGGGACAACCATTTGTAAATGACAGCTGTCCCCCCGAGCATTTTCCCATTTACGGCACAGGACTCCATCCTGAATCACCAAGCTGTCCCATTGGGCCCAATAGCTTTTTGTGATCGAACTCATTGCTGAGACGTCGCTCCACCTGGGTTTAGGAGCTCTGGCCTTCATCCACTCCAGAATCGGCTTGATGTCCGAATCTTCCTGTTGTGCACGTTGTAGGCGATCCTTCCACTCGTTGCTGAGGTCTGTCTTGAGCATCCTCACAGGTACCACTTCCTTACCCTGGTGCCTAGAATAATGCTTGCAGTCTTCAGGACAAGGTCTTCTTGACGATGCATCTGCGTTGCCACGAGATTTCCCGTCATGGGTTTGTGTGATCGAAATCCTCGGGGCTCTTTGAACATCAGCCAACACTCGCCCCACAGTCCTGGCTATTACTCGTTTTCCCTGCTGCTGCTGGGCGGTGCTGTTAGCCGCACTACCCTTTGGATACCAGCCATCTTCTCTTTCTGCAGTTCGCTTAGGGCAACTTGGTCTAAGGTGGCCCCTTTCCCCACAGCCGTAGCACCTAGGGCTGTATCCTTTATAGCGGTCGCGAACTGTAGCCGCTGCAACCTCCCTGACGCGATGGGAACGATAATCCTGACGCACAGCTTCCACCTCCAGTGCATGGGCCAAGGCGTCCTTAAGCGTCCCGTGGTGACCGAGCCTTACAGCAGCTCTAACTTCGAGGTCGCGGATGCCATCTATGAATACCTGCACCAGGTTCCCATCAATAAGCGCAGGTACAGACTGGTATGCTTTCCGAACCAGCTTCTCCACTTCAAGGGCCCACTGCTGCAGGTTTTCGTTGCTGCGTTGCACACGATCCCTGAGCTGCGCACGAAACACGTGTTCCAGGTGAGCGTCGCCATACCGAGCCTCCAATGCCTCAAGGAGCTGCTCGTAAGTCACTGCCTTACCGAGAGCTTCCAAGACAGTTAAGGCCTGGTCGCACAGGCCTAGGGTGAGGGCAGTCATAGCCTGACTTTCATTCCACCCGTTCGCCTTCATGACAGCCTCAAACTGGATTTTGTAGGCCGACCAGGAAGAAGCTCCGTCGAATGGTGGTACTTTAAATCCACGTAGCGAAGGTGTTGTAGCTACGGGAGCTACGATTCCATCCCCAAGATGAAGGTAATCCAGCGTTTTCTTCACGTCAGCCATCACGGTTTTCTTCACGTCAGCCATCACGTTGTCAACCCGATTATTCACTTGGTCGATTCGGGTTTCAGCTTCGGACAGGCGGTTGTCATGTTGAGCAACCTTATCCTTCACCTCCTTCATGTCTTTCCCGAACGTAGCATGAAGGTCCTTCATAAGAAGCATCTGCTCTTCCTGTCGGCGGGCCTGTTCCTCCTTATCACGCTGGAGCTGTTCTTCCAGCCGACGAACCTGTTCCTCCTGACGGAGGGCCTGTTCCTCCTGACGGCGGGCCTGTTCCTCCTGACGGCGAGCCTGTTCCTCTTGACGGCGGGCCTGTTCCTCTTGACGGCGGGCCTGTTCCTCCTTATCGCGCTGGAGCTGCTCTTCCAGCCGACGAGCCTGTTCCTCCTGTCGGCGAGCCTGCTCCTCCTGTCGGCGAGCCTGCTCCTGCAGCATCATCATCAGAGCAGCCAAATCTGGTGCTGCTGATCCTGGAGCAGCTGCGGACGGGCCGGCCTCCGTGGTCGGCAGCTGGCCCTCCGACATCTGTGGCGCAGCTCCACCAAAACGTCTCTGGTCCGTCTCCTGTTGGCGTTGACTCCGGGTACGGATACCCTCCGTGTCGTCTTTGGGTAAAATCGGCATGATTTTAATCCTTGCTTCTGACACCAATTGTTACGAGCTTGGGGTTCGTGACAATAAAAACTGCCCATTTAATAACCAAAAATAAACACTTTAATTAAATAACACCAATAAAACACAAACACACTAATTATAAAACACAATCGCACTACTGATCACTCTTAAGTCGCACTTGAAGATCGCTTCGAATGTTATCGCTTGTATCGCAGAATCAATACTGACCCGGTCGCGGCCCATACCAGCCTTATATAGGGCCTCAGATAGTTCCAGAACCTTCTACTGTAGAAACATCTAGAATGTTCGAGTACATACCGGTCCCGACTGACCCGATGTCGATAGTTCTAGAATGTTCTAGTATCGAAGTTTCTGGAAGCATCTTGAACTACTAGTTTTGCTACTCGATACTAGATGGCGCTAGTGGTAGCTAATGTCAGGCATTAATTGTAGCGCGTAACAATATGAAGTCACTATTATTGAGAATAGGTAACAAGATTTTTTATTGGGGAATATATAAAATGATATACTTAAGTAAAACTGTTTAGCTTTAAAATTAATTAAATGAACTATAAAAATAATGGTTTATAACTTTATATAAGCGTTCTCGGGACTTGGGGCACCCCGACTTAGGTAAGGTAGCCCTGTAGACAGAAATAGGGGACTCCGTCGACTACGTCTTATTATTATTGCATGTAAACCAACTTAGACCCGCCACGTGATCTTCCCCACGGGGCGGGTCTAGTGAGCGAGCTTAGCGAGCGAAAACTCAGCCCCCCATTTTAATGTGCGTTCAAACTAACTGGTTTCGGAGTTGGTTTTCGACACAGTTATAGTGCAAACCATTATTTTTTAAAGTGTAATGTTAAATTATAGATGTATTATTATTTTAAAGTGCTGATGTACAGACGCCAGCACATCAACCTACTACAATCTGTCAGATTTCTATAATAGATTTTCAACTTTATCGCTAAAGCATAAGGTTCAATGTTGATTGGGAAAATTTGACAGTTAGGTGTAGGTTGATGTGCTGGCGTCTGTACAAGTTATAGTGCAAACAATAATTTTTAAAGTGATAATATTATTATTAAATTATAGATTTATTATTATTTTAAAGTGCTGATATACTCGTACACACGGCTACACATCAAGCTATACATTTCCAGTTTGAGTTGACCTCACATTGTATAGGTTTTTCGAATTTTCGTACAATCAGAAGTCAGCTTATACTGGTTATGTATAGCTTGATGTGTAGCCGTGTGTACATACAATTTTATAGCTGTTTTCATCTATTTAAAGCGCTATTAAATACTTACATCTCATTTTTTTGCTGCTTCACTAGAATTTACCTGCATTGTTTTTGTAAACGCGGTGTTGTAATTTTATACTTAGGAGGGTATTCATTTTCTCAAAGGTATGAATTGAAACGTTTAGAAACTGCCACTCGATAAAATGTTTTTCTTGGTAATAGGATAAAGAATATTTTTGATTTGTTATTCTATGATGAGTTGATGCAATAAACTTTTCATTTATTTATTTTATGATATGAATTTATTCGTAACAAAAATCTATGATTTTTCAAACTAAGTATTCTGCGTAGGTATTGATTGATTATTCTATGAAATGATAATATTAGAAAAAAATTATGTGAAACTAAATTCTATGAAACTGTTGTCTATAAAACATTTTTACAAAAAAAAAAACAACCGACTTCAAAAAAAAACACTACAAAGTGATAAATAACTAATTTCGGAAGTCGGTGTCAATAAACGAAAATGCGGAACCAACGACACCGACTTCCGAAATTAAAGTTATTTATCACTTGTAGTGGTTTTTTGAAGTCGGTTGATTTTTCTAAAAAAGTTTTTATTTTTCACTTTTTAGTTGTAACCCCACATAAATTCATTTAACACTAGTGCATTGATGAATTGAAGACACCGACTAGAAGAATCATCAAAATTCGCATAGAAATGCCGGAGATGCAGTACATGTACATAAGAATAATTACCTGTAATGTATTATATACTAAAACCTTCCGGAAAGTATGTAGATCACATTAATGAAAGAATTGTCAAAATTGGTTCATCAGTTTTCGAGAAAATCTCGGACATACAAACATACTCGTACATACATACATACGAGTCGAATACAGAACCTCCTTTTTTGAAGTCGGTTAAAAACAACGTACAACCGTAAAAACGATGTTGTAGAAAAGATGGCGGCGTTAGTTCAGATTTTGGCCACCTGCCAATGATCCCTGTACGGCAGTGTGTGTGTGTATCTGTCTGTGTGGAGATGGCGGCCGATGGGGGGTGCAGGAGAGCGAGTGAATGAATGGGGTGTGTGGTGTGCACTGACGGAGTTGGCGTGCGGAACGGCGAGCGCAGCCAGTGCGACGGCGAGCTGCCCCGCCAGCGCCACGCGCTCGGCGCCCAGCCGCCGCGCCGCGCCGCCGAGCAGGCTGGCCGCCAGCAGGTAGCCGGCGCTGTCCGGCACGAACACCGCGCCCGTCACCCAGCGCTGCAACACGACGCACGGTGAAGGTACAACACAACACATAGGTACACAGAGTCGCAGCACATCACCCAGCGTTGCCAGACGACCCGATAAATGTCCCGCGCGGTACAGGGGGTCTACTCCCTAAGTCCGTCAACGAAGTAAACGGCCCGTCCGACAGTAGTCCGATACGTCGGACTGAACCTTACTCCCTAACGATTTCGGATTCATCAGTTTCAAAACTTTCAAACGGAATCATAGACAATATTCGTGAACGAAGGACGCATGGCGATAGAGTTGCGCTATTTTACCGGTCGATTACCGGTTTACTTAGTTTAAGGACGCTATCACATTTTTCCACGAATAACAGTACTTTTCAGGTACCATTTTAGTGAACTTGGAGTCGCAACTGCAAGGATATCTTGGTTTCAAATTAAAGATAATATATTCATCTCCAGAATGGCTCCATAATAATTAAATAGCCCCATACAAAATTTTCACACAAATACGTTTTTACCATCACAGTAATCGCAAAAAATTTAATAAAAAGGGGTTTGAATAAGGACCTATATAGCTAAATCCACTGCATATTTTAACTTAAAAATAAGAAGATATTGTTGCTTATATAGTCCTCTACACGACAAGCTAAATATTTTGTAGATAAATAAATAACTTTTTCATTTATGAGACAAATAAGAAACGCTCTCAAATTTCTCCATACATTTTCTACCCGCGGACACTTGCGGTTCGTCATTCCGCGCTCAGAAGCGCTCGTGGAAGCACGTCTGTGTCGCTTTCTCGCAAAAAATAATTACGTAAAAAAGTGAGTTCCGAGTTGTGTACTGAGGTCGGACGAAGTTGATACTTTTTCGGACCGAAATAAAATTTAGTACGATTATTGGTATTTGTTTCAGAAACAAATACTTAGTTGTAATTTTTACAAGCTTTTATTTAACTTGCAATATATGTATGTATGTATGTAACTATGTTTGTTCGGATGGACTCTTGCAACTAAATTTTGAAGCAGATATCTTCAACCGATTGAGCTGAAATTTTGTATGCACGTTTAGTTTGGATGACAATGCATGGTTAGCTGTGTGACGTTATTCTAAATCCAAAATGGCGGAACGCCCAAGATGGCGGACTACTTATTTTTAAGGCACTCCTACAATATGGATATCAAATGAAAGGGATTGCTGAGAATAACTCGAAAAATAAAATGACGTCACTCTAAATCCAATATGGCGGTCATCTAAAGATGGTGGACTAGTTACTTTTAATGCACTGCAACAATATGGGTATCAAATAAAAGGGCTTGCTGAGAATAACTCAAAAAACAATGTGACGTTACTCTAAATGCAATATGGCGGACTTCTAAACATAGCGGACTAAGTTTTTTATGCTTTCCTACAACATGGGTATCAAATGAAAGGTCTTGCTCAGAATACGTATGCGAGTTAAACTCCACAAAAAAACCTGTCAAGCGATAACTAAAAAGTAAAAAACAAATTAAAACTAAAAACTTTTTTTTAAAACAAGCTTTTAGTTAAATGCGCTAAAAAGAATAAAATAAAATTTTCCTTTAAAACTTTTACTATCAACTTATAACGTCATTAAGTACACAAGTTATATGATATAAAAGCTTGTTGCGAGATTTACCTGTGTAGATAAACAAGTAAATAAGATGATCTGATTGATTTTAATTTTTTTAATTTTCAAACTAAGTAATTACGAGTTCTTAAATCTGAAAAAAACTTTTTTACTTTTAATTTATTTATTTAGTGGATGTAGATGACGGATAAAGATTGTATAAATATTTATTTTATAATCAAATTAAAATGATGGAAATATTTTTTTTTAGACATTCGATATTAATAGTCGATTTTGGGGTTTTTCGGGGTGATGATTACGAATATAACATCCATTTTTTATTCAAGGTGGCGGATTTTTGTTTGTGACAAATCGACTTACGGCCAATTTCTTCATAATACCAGTATATCCAGTTGTCATGCTACGTCACAGTTTTACTCTTCAATTCAGTCATTTTTTTAGTGAATTATAATGTTGCTATATTGAAGAATACAATTGTGACGTAGCATGACAACTGAATAGACTGGTATTACGTTTAGTCGGTTAAGAAAGTCGCGTGGTTTTTTTGTTTACCTTTATTTAGCTACCTAAACCTATGGAGTATAGTAGTAGTACAATGAAATATTTTCTATGTGAAAAAACAGCTGTGCTGCTGGGGAGTTTGTTGCGCCACTTCTTCCCAGCGAAAGCACTAAGAAGTGAAGGGCGGGCGTTTTGAGGGACTGTCTTTTGTAATTTTGACATTCGAAAAGTGCTGATTCTCAGCCTAATTTGAATAAATTACTTTTGATTTACTTTGTTTTAATTTTTAAGTAAATAAAATACTTACTGTTTTCATAAGGGAATGATTATTTTTAAATATCACAACGAAACTCTACGATAAACTCCCAGGCTAGTATTTGATTATGTAATACTCCAACAATTGACATCAAAAATAATATTTAAAAGTACTTAGGTACATATTTTCAAACTAACAGCAGACTGTGGTATAAATGTGGATGTTCCGTGTAATACTAAAATGTTAAGGTCGATTTTGGGTACCTAGTAATGAACGTATTGACTGATGAACTTCAACAATACTAAAAACATGATTATCACGCAGATAGTAAGTACTAATAACACTTACCAAATTCGATTGCGAACTTACAACTAACTTTACTAAATAAATACCAGCAAAATTAAAAAAAAATATCTTCAAGTACCAAGATTAGTTAAGTTACGTATAAAAATCGAGCGAACAATGGTTTCAATGTGTGCGTGCGCGTAATGTTGCTGTGTTGCGATTCAGATACCTAAACTTGAGCGAGTTCAAAATGTGATAGCGTCCTTAAGTGTTACGTAGATACGTATGTAACCACCTAAAATTATATAAATATACTTATAAGTAGGTACTTTTGGATATGCAGCGGTCAAAACAATATTATAACTTTACATACTTACAAAAATTATATAGATAATAGATTGTATATTTGTTGTTCGATAACACTTCCGACAGCAAATACCTGTCGGAAAATTTAATGTCTTCATACCGTACCTATATGAACTGTAAAAGTTGTACGGGTTCGGATTTGTGAATTGACGTTCGATACGGTACCAAACCGTATCGTAGCTTTTGAATAGCTATGTGTACGTCCGCCCTTAACAGACGTCACGTAAGGCCGCAATACTGTCAAGGGCTGACGTACATTTTGGTCCTTCGAGCATTTGAATCGCGCGGTCCCCTTGCCCATTGTAGGGATATACGTTGACAGACTGACACTTCAGAGAACTGGGGTTGGTGTACTCAACAAAGCATCAGTTTTCAGTAATCTGAAGTACATTGTACTAGGGTATTCTGTCGGAAAGCCTCTCGTTGCGGATCGGTCACTGGCCTCACACAAGCGGGTCTCACCAGCTGATTGAGAAGTCGTATGGATATAACAAGAGCGCAGATACCACTAGTACGGACTTAACAGTTAGAGTAGGGTAGGGCGTTAGGGAAGAGAAGAGAAGAACACTATGGAGATACAGGAAGTTAACGATCTAATCAGGAGCCAGGAAGCGGATTACAACGAGATCAAAAGGGTGTTGACAAACATAAAAAAAGACTCGCCCACAAGAAAAACAGGAAAATACATCAACGAAAGAAAGAAAACTTTAAACCAAGTTTTTCAGCGAGTTCAAGAAAACCACTTAAGACTACAGGAACAGGAGGTGTTATCAACTCATAAATATATTACTACAAACTACTATGCCAACATTAAAAAATGTTACGACGAAGGAATCAAGTACCTTGAAGAATGCGAAGAAAGGCTACAACATGTGCAAAGTATCTATGAACCGAGACTGTTAGATGAAGATGAAGAAAAGGACGGAGTCAGTAGCCCAAAACTATTTATACAACTATTCCGGATGTCGCAGATAACAAAGAAAATATCACAGGCTAAGGAATCCGTTATTCAAAACAAGCCGAAATGGCATTTACAAACACTATTACAAACTTTACAAAAACAATGGCTAGAAATAGAAGAAACTCACATCGGACTACTAATGGCCGAAAGTACACTGGACAACAGCTACTTCAGAGAGAATTGTTTCGAAAAAACACAGAAAGATTACGACATTACTACGGAGTTATTGGAAGAAAGAATTTTTCAAATCTCAGATGAAAAAGTTATTTCAACAAAATCCTCGGGAAAACTTCCACGAATAAGTATTCCCATATTCACGGGGGACTATGACTCTTGGGAAACATTCCAAGACTTATTCAGAAAAATAATTCACGAAGATAACTCAATTTCTTCAACAGAAAAAATGCAGTACCTAAAAACCCACGTAAAAGGTGACGCAGCAAGATTAATACGTCATCTAACAATAAGCGAAATAAATTATGAAACAGCTTGGAAGTTACTGACGCAGAGATATGAAGACGAGCGCATGATTGCTACTAAATTTATTGACAAATTATTAGATTTACCTAAAATTCAACGAGCAAACGCGGCACAATTACGAGACATGCATGACACTATAAATGAATGTCTTGAGGCACTAAAAAATCAACGCATAAACACATCGTCTTGGGGCCCTCTATTGATAAGAATAGTCAGTAGAAAATGGGATGAAGAAACTAACACGAAGTACGAAGACCAACTACAAAACCGAAATAAAATACAATCCTTTGACGAGATGATGAAATTCATGGAAAACCGTTTCAATTGCCTTAAGTCTTTTGACGGATCTACATCATATACTAATAGCTCAAGACAACTATCGCGGGATAAACAAACAACAGAAAAATATAAACGCTGTTGGTTTTGCCAAAAGAATGATCATATTATTCATCACTGCCCTAGTTTCAAGGCGTTAAGCGTCAACGAACGATACAAGGCCGTCGTGCAAAAAAGAATGTGCAAACGTTGCTTAAATCACGATGATCAGAAACAATGTGTGAGTGCAGTTTATAAACAATGTGAAATTTGTCAACATAAGGGACACAACGCATTATTGCATCAATCTAGGCCGTTTCAAAACAATGACAACGCTAAAAAATACACATCGAAAAATACAGGTACAGACAAGTCACAAAATATAGCGACATCGAACTTATCTGCAACTAACAATGACGCTAAAAAGACAACTTTACTAGCTACTGCCATAGTAAGGACTACCTCGTATGATGGAATGCCGCAGTTGCTGAGAGTATTATGTGATCAGGGATCGGAAGCGTCATTTTGCACTGAAGAAGTAGCACAATTGTTGTCTTACCCACGACAAAAAATCCAAGCCGAAATAAAGGGTATCGGAGATGAAAAACCAAAAACGTCAAACTACACAATCAACATTACTCTACAACCAAGGTACTCCAGCGATTACAAACTGCCAGTAACGATAATAGTACTACCAAAACTAACAAGTTCATTACCAAGGAACGATTTACAACAATTACAAGAAAAAATCTTGGATAATGCACTTATAGCAGACCCAACTTATTATAAAAAGGGACCAATTGATGTCATATTAGGTGCCCAAGAATACAGCAGAATATTACTACAGGGTTTCGAAAGACTAAGGGACGGAATTATCGCTCAGAACACAGAATTGGGGTGGATTTTATCCGGATTTTATCCCAATGAAACGAAGAATGGAGTAAAAATACTTAGTATGGTGGCGTGCACCGAAGATGTACGACAACTTACAAAATTTTGGGAATTAGAAGAAATTCCACAAGACTACAAACTAACACAGGATGACCAGACCTGTGAAAACTACTATAAAGAAACAACAGTAAGAAACCCAGACGGAACTTACACGGTACGACTACCTTTAAAGGATACAAACTTAAACTTAAACTTGAACGGTGAATCACGCAGGAAAGCCGCTGCACGACTACTACAACTAGAACGACAGTTCGCAAAAAATGAAAAATTACGACAACAATATATTGACTTCATGAATGAATACTTACTTATGGGTCATATGAGAAAAGTAGCTACAACGAACTACAACTCAGGAAAATACTACATACCACATCAGGCAGTAATTAAGGAAGACTCACTAACTACAAAATTACGCGTGGTTTTTGATGCGAGCAGTAAAAGCAGCACAAAAATAAGCCTTAATGACAACATGTATAAAGGACCACGATTACAACAAGACTTATCCACTATACTTCTACGATGGCGAAAACATAAGTTTGCCTTTATGGCGGATATTATGAAAATGTACCGATTTATAAAAATTAATGAATTAGACGTCACACACCAAAGGATACTATGGAGATTTTCTCCAAAGCACGCAATAAGTGAATATGAACTTACAACAGTAACCTACGGTACAACTAGTGCCCCCTATCTTGCGGTACGGACATTGCAACAACTTGCGATAGACGAACAAAACAATTACCCAATCGCAAGTCAAGCTACATTACAAGATTTCTACGTGGATGATATATTATCCGGAGATTCCCAGGAAAGTGCAGCTAAGGAGTTGCAGAGTCAGTTAATATCCATGTTAAACAAGGGCGGTTTCAAACTTCGAAAATGGTCGTCAAATAGTTCAGAGCTACTGGAAAATATACCAGTGGAAGACAAAGACGATCAACTGCTCAAACTACCGTTAGACGAGTCCAGGAAGTCATTGGGCATAATATGGTCACCACGAGAAGACAGTTTTTATTTCCAAATAACTATTACGGAAAATAAAAAACCAACGAAAAGATTTATTATGTCAGAAGTTGCAAAAATATTCGATCCCCTGGGCTAATTAGCACCAATTATAATTAAAATGAAGCTGCTTATACAAGAACTCTGGACGAACGACATAGGATGGGATCAACCTGTTGATGACATACTCCAGAAAAAATGGGTTGAATTACAAAACCAACTTAAAAGTATAGAAGAAATTAAAATTCCACGGTGGTGTTACATAACAGACAGCACAGAGATTGAGCTATATGGTTTCAGCGACGCTTCCGAAAAAGCGTACGGAGTGGTAGTATATAGCCGTGTAAAGATCAATAACATCTACTACGTTAAATTATTACAAGCAAAATCAAAAGTGGCACCAAAGAAACAAAAAACTACTCTACCTTGGCTTGAGTTATGCGCTGCCCTGCTACTAGCCGGCTTAATGGAAAAAGTAAAGGAAGCACTTAACTGCAAGAATGTCACGATATCTTGTTGGACGGATTCTATGATCACCTTAGGATGGGTACGAGGAGAGCCTGAGCGGTGGCAAACGTTCGTAGCCAATAGGGTATCACAAATTAAACAATTATTACCAAATGCAGAATGGAATCATGTAATTTCTGCAGATAACCCGGCTGATATCATTTCAAGAGGTCTCGAGCCGGAAAAAATGGTCAACTATTCCTTATGGTAGAACGGTCCTCACTGGTTAAAAACCAATCAGATTCCTATCACGAAACGTATGCCGCAGCCGAACCAAGAAATTAAATTGTGTCATACAATTACAGCTGAGATTGAGAAGAATGATCTCTGGAATAAATTCTCCAGCTTAGATAAAATGATAAGGGTGTTGTCTTACTGCTACAAATTTACAAACAAACAAACAAAAAAAAAACTACTTACTTGGAATGAACTACACCTGACATTAAAACGAATACTCCTGAAATTACAACAGCAGGAATTCAAAGATGAATTGAAAACCATACAAAGTGGACAACCCTTGAAGAAAAACAAAGCGTTATCCACTTTAGATCCATTTATAGACGAGGATGGACTACTAAGAGTTGGAGGCAGATTACAAAACTCCGAATTGCCTTACAATCAAAAACATCCAATACTTTTACCATACAACCATCATGTTACGTCATTAATTATACAAGACGCACATTTAAAAACGTTACATGGTGGCAACAAATTGACATTGGCTTATTTACGACAAAGATACTGGATCATTAGTGGAAAAAGGAAAGTCAAGAGTTTAATTAACAAATGTGTGAAGTGCATACGATACAAAGCAGACACAAACTCTCAAAAAATGGGAATACTACCAAGAGCACGAGTAACGCAATCCCACCCATTCAGTTATACGGGAGTGGATTATGCGGGACCAATACAAACAAGAACTATGAAAGGAAGAGGTCACAAGTCCTATAAATCATACATTGCTGTTCCGGCTCCGGCTCGAAGGACCAAAATGTACGTCCGCCCTTAACAGACGTCACGTAAGGCCGCAATACTGTCAAGGGCGTGACGGTACATGGAAATATATGGCAAGCTAAAGGAACCTACAGAGACCTACAAGCCTAACAGTCCTACGACCCTAAGCCCTACAAGCCCTACAGCCCTAACCTACCATATACCTAGTATGTGATAAATAAATATATAAATAAGTTCAGGATGTCTGCACCATGCGACCTAAGGTTACAGACGGATAGTAGACAGGAATACCAGGTTCGGGAAGGGTAAACTCACTGCCAATCCCGCAGACTCACGGGACTGATCCGAAGATGGCGAAAGGTGTCTTGGCCACAGTGAGGGGTAATGAGACAAGAATATAAAATTCAAATCTGATTTATTTACAAAATGTTCTGCTTATATACTACTTTTTCTTAACACACACTATTATATTAAATTCTATGTGTCCTATGCGTGTAAGATGCAACCAAATCATTATTTTAACTGGGCCGCGCGTGAGCCAGGCCGAGTGCTGAGTCAATGTCCAAAGGTAACGTTGAACACTATGCAGGACGGAACGATTATAGTGTGGGCTGGAATTTACCTGGTTTGGAAGAACATGGATATACAAGGCAATTTTATTTAAATGCGGAAACATACTGTGACGAGATTGTCCAACCTATGGTCATCCCTTACCTTTTTTGATGTGATAACGTCTTATAAATCAATGAACGCCGGCTGCAAGCACGAAAAAGAATGACTCATTGTCACGTTCCGCCTGAGCCGAGCGTGCAAGCGACAGCGCGGAACAAGCGATAGAGAGGCATGTTTTGTTATGACCATAGAAATGCATTTCATATATCTATGGTTATGACTTTATCGCGTAAAAGTATCGTCTGTAAACCGATTTTACAGACAACCAATTTTATTATTTAATGTTATCTGGGTGTTGTTTTTTAGGGTTCCGTACCCATAGGGTAAAAACGGGACCCTATTACTAAGACTTCGCTGTCTGTCCGTCCGTCTGTCTGTCACCAGGCTGTATCTCAAGAACCGCGATAGCCGCTATAACAACAAATACTAAAAACAATAAAATAAATATTTAAGGAGGGCTCCCATACAACAGACGTGATATTTTTGCCGTTTTTTGCTCGATATTAATAACGGCAACAGGTAGACGCTTGAAATATTTACAGAATAGATACTTAGTTGTATATTCACTTTAAAAATAAATAATTACATTAAAATAAAATAAATTAAGGGGGGCTCCCATACATCAACGTGATTTTTTATATACATTATGTAGTTTTAAATATTGTACGGTGGTACGGAACCCTTCGTGTGCGAGTCCGACTCGCACGCACTTGGCCGGTTTTTTTAATATACTTACCAAAACGGTTTTTTTTTTCGTTTTAGATTTTCATGAGATTTTTTTTTTTTTAACTAGCAACCCTTTTATTTACTCAAACAATATTAAATTACGCTTCTTTTGATATAAAATAATAATTATGTTACATAAAAAGTGTTAACTATAAAATAAGTACTATGAATGGATTTGTTCCCTAGACTTTGTTTAGCATTGTATTATATTCCTCTGAAGACTTAACTGCCTTACAGGTTAAACCAGACAGCTATTGTTATTTGAATAGTAAAGTACATAATTATTTTCATTAAAATAAATTTTCTACGACTATCTATCATGTCATTATAAACTTATCATACTTATCATTGTAAACTTAATTTGAAACTCTAATAAAACAATAAGTAGTACAAAATAACTAATGTACAGTGCGCTGTGCGGCCGTCGAATAATAAGTAGTACAAAATAACTAATGTACAGTGCGCTGTGCGGCCGTCGAATAATAAGTAGTACAAAATAACTAATGTACAGTGCGCTGTGCGGCCGTCGAATAATAAGTAGTACAAAATAACTAATGTACAGTGCGCTGTGCGGCCGTCGAATAATAAGTAGTACAAAATAACTAATGTACAGAGGCCAGCACATCAAGCTACCCCAATCTGTCAAATTTCTTTGATAGATTTTCAACTTTATCACACAGGAATAAGGTTCATATTCAATTGGGAAATTTTGACAGATTGGGGTAACTTGATGTGCTGGCCTCTGTACATACAGTGCGCTGTGCGGCCGTCGCGTCGAGAGAATAATAAGTAGTACAAAATAACTAATGTCCCCCTAATGTGTAATGGGCCCCTAGTTCTTGACTCCTGTCAGTTTCATACTAACGAATACCTACGTGGTTTGCGAATCTTTATTAGCTACTAGAATTGTCGCAATGCTAGGGTGTAAGGGACGCATTCTCTCGGCACGCGGCGGTCGGACTACTAATTACGTTTTTTTCTTTTGTCCCGCTTTCGACGAAAGAATCCCGCTTTTTATACTCAAAGGGTTTCAAAATCCTACTTGTCCGAAAAAAAATCTGGCAACACTGACATCACCGTACCTGCGGGTGGAACTTGTGCATAATCCAGAGCGGCAGGCAGGGCTCGAGCGCAGCCATGACGCACGTGGTGAGCAGCACGGTGCCGGCGCACGTGCCCGCCGCGCCGCGCCGCGCCAGCGCCGCCACGCCGCGCCACGACACGCCGCCGCTCGCCATGCACGGCTACGCAGTGAAAGAAACAAAATATTCACACGAAATATATAATTATATCCCCCCCGCCGTATCTACTTACGCTGAGTCGTTAACATGGTGGTGGGGCTTGCGCGCTCCTATGTACTCTAGGTCTGTGCCGGAACAGGTTTAGGGTGAGAAGCCAGTTCAAGACCAAGAGAGATACAGAAACCCGCAGTGCAGCATGTGGCGAGCTGTTGGATAGAAGGGACCCCACCGACTCTATCTCCCCCAAGAAGTCTTGTTCCTCATCTCTGACTTACCTCTATTGACCAACCGGAGTGAACATTGACGAGGAACAGAGCTCCCACCTCTTTCTTTCCTTTATAGGTCGGCTCGAGTGGAGATTCGCAAGAGCAAACGTGCTCGGAGAAAGGAAGTATTCTAGTAAGATGCTGGTAGGGATCTTGACCGTACTTCCGGAATCGTCCTGATAGCCGTGGAGTACCTCTCCACTCCTTATAGGCACCTCAGGACATGCTGCCCCCTTGTCGCTACGTGACTATGCGCTAGAGGCCCATATTGAGTATGCAAGTCCGCCCTGGCCATTTTATCCGTGTATATTATAAATTATTGGTCAGGCAGGGGCCATAGTCCTTCCACAGTTTTAGGTAACCACAGTAACCAGTCCATCTCAGCCACCCAAGCCCATAATCTGCAATTTTTTTTTCTATATTCTGCAATGTCCTGCACCAACCGGAAGTGCACCAACCGGAAGTTGTCCTTGGTACACTCGCAGAGTGCGAACAAGCATAATCGTAGGTTGGTGCCGCATTCCATTAAGAACGTGTAACAGGCCTCTGCGAGTTGGCTTCGGACCCTCGGACGCCTCCCAAAGGTGCGGGACCCCAGGGTCAGTTATGACAAATCATTAAAAACATAGAAGTACCTAAATAGTCTTATAAAGCCAGCCTTTAGTGCGTGATGCGAACACAACGGTTGCAGGCACAACGCGTAATATACTTAAGTATACTGCTACTTACTTACATTATTTAAGTCGGCAACTTGGTAACTCAGTTCAAAACTAATACATACTTACGCGATTAAACTCCTCCTTATCCAGAAACATGTATTGCATGCCTGAAACCAATGGGCATTCGACAATTAACTGACTTTACCTCAATTGTAGCTACGCAAATAATTACAAAAGCACTCCTTGATTACCGAGGTTAGCGAGGAGTGCGGCAGCGATGAGTAGGAAAGGAGCGCCGCGAGACCACAGGGCGTACGTGGCGCCGCCGAACGGGTAGCCCACCAACACACCTGCAACATACCAAGTTACCAACACACCCACACGGGGCAACAGCGACCACTTCAGAGGCGTCAGTAATCGCCCAATTGAAATCAAGCTTGGTATGAGATTCTCGATACCCACGTGTGTCTCTATGTAGGTACTCTCTACTAACTAGTGAACGCACAGAGTGAACGCGTACCTACTTACCAATGCTTCTTCGTGCCAACACTTGTACGGGGTCTAACAGGGATGGGCAATAGAATAGAAGCTTTCGGACAGACAAATAAATACACACATTAGCTGTGTCGAGGCGAAGAAGGGAATGCGTTCTGTTTGTTCATAATCATAACCGTATTTACAAATGCTTCTTATGCTTCTTTAACCCAACACATTAGCTGTGTCGAGGCGAAGAAGGGAATGCGTTCTGTTTGTTCATAATCATAACCGTATTTACAAATGCTTCTTTATGCCAATACTAGTACGGGGTTGTTTTGGGCAGATAGGTTGTCAACTAGTTCGAGCTACGTGTGCTTGGACAACATAATATGACCTGTAACATGTCAGAATTGTGTTCTGTTTGTATGTTACTTGTGAAATCGAACCGTGAAGTTTCGAAGCCGGTAAGTATGTATTTCGTGAGCCGTGTGAACGGATGAGTATGGCTGGGAGAGTGTGAGTGTGAGGGTGAGTGTGCGTATGCCTGAGTGAGGGAGACAGGCAGTGTGTGCTACCAAGTGCTACGGCTCCGAGCAGCGCGCCGATGGCTCGGTCACGCTGTTGCTGTGGCACGGCGCGTGCAGCCAGCGCCAACCCGGCCACGCCCGCCAGCGCCGCGCCCGCGCCATGTGCCACGCGCCCCAGCGCCACGCACAGCGCTGCGCGCCAGCCCACGCGGCCGCTCACGCACGTGAACACTGCGCACACATACTGCTACTTACATTCGATCTATTCTGTAAAAATCTCACCGTGACAACTATGGTGTAGTTAGCTTGAAGTGAGATTCCTATCAATAGCGTCCATCCCTAGCATCATTGTTCATCTCTCTCTATCAATAGCGTCCATCCCTAGCATCATTGTTCATCTCTCTCTATCAATAGCGTCCATCCCTAGCATCATTGTAGTTAGCTTGAAGTGAGCTATCAATAGCGTCCATCCCTAGCATCATTGTTCATCTCTCTCTATCAATAGCGTCCATCCCTAGCATCATTGTAGTTAGCTTGAAGTGAGCTATCAATAGCGTCCATCCCTAGCATCGTTGTAGTTAGCTTGAAGTGAGCTATCAATAGCGTCCATCCCTAGCATCATTGTTCATCCCTCTCTATCAATAGCGTCCATCCCTAGCATCATTGTTCATCTCTCTCTATCAATAGCGTCCATCCCTAGCATCATTGTAGTTAGCTTGAAGTGAGCTATCAATAGCGTCCATCCCTAGCATCGTTGTAGTTAGCTTGAAGTGAGCTATCAATAGCGTCCATCCCTAGCATCATTGTTCATCCCTCTCTATCAATAGCGTCCATCCCTAGCATCATTGTTCATCTCTCTCTATCAATAGCGTCCATCCCTAGCATCATTGTTCATCTCTCTCTATCAATAGCGTCCATCCCTAGCATCATTGTTCATCTCTCTCTATCAATAGCGTCCATCCCTAGCATCATTGTAGTTAGCTTGAAGTGAGCTATCAATAGCGTCCATCCCTAGCATCATAGTAGTTAGCTTGAAGTGAGCTATCAATAGCGTCCATCCCTAGCATCATTGTAGTTAGCTTGAAGTGAGCTATCAATAGCGTCCATCCCTAGCATCATTGTTCATCCCTCTCTATCAATAGCGTCCATCCCTAGCATCATTGTTCATCTCTCTCTATCAATAGCGTCCATCCCTAGCATCATTGTTCATCTCTCTCTATCAATAGCGTCCATCCCTAGCATCATTGTTCATCTCTCCCTATCAATAGCGTCCATCCCTAGCATCATTGTTCATCTCTCTCTATCAATAGCGTCCATCCCTAGCATCATTGTTCATCTCTCCCTATCAATAGCGTCCATCCCTAGCATCATTGTTCATCTCTCTCTATCAATAGCGTCCATCCCTAGCATCATTGTTCATCTCTCTCTATCAATAGCGTCCATCCCTAGCATCATTGTAGTTAGCTTGAAGTGAGCTATCAATAGCGTCCATCCCTAGCATCATAGTAGTTAGCTTGAAGTGAGCTATCAATAGCGTCCATCCCTAGCATCATTGTAGTTAGCTTGAAGTGAGCTATCAATAGCGTCCATCCCTAGCATCATTGTTCATCTCTCTCTATCAATAGCGTCCATCCCTAGCATAATTGTAGTTAGCTTGAAGTAAGCCATCAATAGCGTGCATCCCTAGCATCATTGTTCGTCTCTCTCTATCAATAGCGTCCATCCCTAGCATCATTGTTCATCTCTCTCTATCAATAGCGTCCATCCCTAGCATAATTGTAGTTAGCTTGAAGTAAGCCATCAATAGCGTGCATCCCTAGCATCATTGTTCGTCTCTCTCTATCAATAGCGTCCATCCCTAGCATCATTGTAGTTAGCTTGAAGTGAGCTATCAATAGCGTCCATCCCTAGCATCATTGTTCATCTCTCTCTATCAATAGCGTCCATCCCTAGCATAATTGTAGTTAGCTTGAAGTAAGCCATCAATAGCGTGCATCCCTAGCATCATTGTTCGTCTCTCTCTATCAATAGCGTCCATCCCTAGCATCATTGTTCATCTCTCTCTATCAATAGCGTCCATCCCTAGCATAATTGTAGTTAGCTTGAAGTAAGCCATCAATAGCGTCCATCCCTAGCATCATTGTAGTTAGCTTGAAGTGAGCTATCAATAGCGTCCATCCCTAGCATCATTGTAGTTAGCTTGAAGTGAGCTATCAATAGCGTCCATCCCTAGCATCATTGTAGTTAGCTTGAAGTGAGCTATCAATAGCGTCCATCCCTAGCATCATTGTAGTTAGCTTGAAGTAAGCCATCAATAGCGTGCATCCCTAGCATCATTGTTCATCTCTCTCTATCAATAGCGTCCATCCCTAGCATAATTGTAGTTAGCTTGAAGTAAGCCATCAATAGCGTGTATCCCTAGCATCATTGTTCGTCTCTCTCTGTTCATCTCTTAGCGGCCACGGCATATTTTAATTCATTTTACTGTTTTTATCTTTATCATTACGGACATTTTTAATGTGCACGTCTTTTTACATCGTTCTCTCATGTATAATTTCAATCTGAATGATGAAGTCAATATTTTGATTTAAAAGAGTGTCCGTGAAGTTTCTTGCCCGTTCTTCTCCATAGATACACTATAATAATATAGACTACACTTTGTAATGGGCAACTAGCTTCATCTTTCTGAGTTTTCTGATTGACCGACTCCTTGCCAATACAAAAGAGCCTGTAATTGGTTTGTTTGAAACTAGCTTCTGCCCGCGACTTCATTCGCGTGACATTTCTTGTAGCCCCGATCCACTCCGTCACATCACATGCGCATCACCTGGCCGCGCTGCACGCTGTCACTTTGTTTTCTTGTAGCCCCGATCCACTCCGTCACATCACATGCGCATCACCTGGCCGCGCTGCACGCTGTCACTTTGTTTTCTTGTAGCCCCGATCCACTCCGTCACATCACATGCGCATCACCTGGCCGCGCTGCACGCTGTCACTTTGTTTTCTTGTAGCCCCGATCCACTCCGTCACATCACATGCGCATCACCCGGCCGCGCTGCACGCTGTCACTTTGTTTTCTTGTAGCCCCGATCCACTCCGTCACATCACATGCGCATCACCTGGCCGCGCTGCACGCTGTCACTTTGTTTTCGATTAGCGTTCTTTCTGACTTTTTTTCTTTTTCCTCGGCTCCTTATGGTCATAGCGTGATGTTAAATAGCCTATAGCCTTCCTCAAAAATTGGGCTATCAAATGCCAAAAGATGTTTTGTAGTCCGACCGATAGTTCCAGAGATTACCCCCTACATACTTACAAACAAACAATCAAACCCCTTTATAATAGTACTTATAGCTATAGATGCATTATAGATGTATAAATAGTGTTTATGTTCTTCACTAATAATAGTGAACTAGAATCCTAACGGATAGGCTCCAACTGTAAATAGAGAAAGGCTAGAAAAGTCAGTTTCTTGCTAATCTATAGGGATTAGCAAGAAACTGACAATAGTTGAATACCTAATTAGTTTATTTGAGTTTGAATGCGTCTAAGGACGTAATGCGTGCAGATGATTGCATAATTATGTACAGACGCAAGCACATCAACCTACACCTAACTGTCAAATTTTCCCAATCAACATTGAACCTTATGCTTTAGCGATAAAGTTGAAAATCTATTACAGAAATCTGACAGATTGTAGTAGGTTGATGTGCTGGCGTCTGTACTTCAAACGATGTACTTCAAACGTTGTACTTAAGTACTTGATTTTTATTTTTAAACACAAGAAGTACCAGTTTTCGTTTGAAATAAGTAAGAATTTTTTATTTAAATTGTTTATTTCAAAATTAGGCGAAATCTCGATCTCGAAAGTCTCCCTAATCTCAAAAACGATCAACGACGGCGAGATCTCGCCTGATTCCCGGGCGAGGTCTCAAGTAGTAGCCAATCTCAACACCGGATGAAGCACGCGAGATCTCGAGGCTGTGTGCTACCCTTCTTTCATATATCTATGGTGCTACCGATGGCGGCTGCGGCGAGCGTGGCGGTGGCGGCGCGCAGCACGGGCGCGGCGCCGCGGTGGCACACGGCGGCTCCCGCCAGCGGCGCCGCCAGAAGCTGCGCCGCCGCCTTCGCGCCCAGCAGCACGCCTACCAGCGCCTGCGACCCGCCGGCGCCGCCTGCGAGCGCGGGACATTCAGGCAAATCAAGCACAACCTAAAGTAACTCATCATAACAGCCCTGCGGCCCTGCCTCTAGCCGGCACACAGAATATTAAGAGCCGGCCAATAATATGCTACCGTCTAATGAATTGCATCAAACACTTTACAAAAAAAAAAAAACGTAAAGCCAATTGTGTGTTATTACCTCGCAGAAGGTGTGCTTCTCCTCGGGATCCCTTTCGACAACGTAACCTTGTACGTGCGTAACTTACATTTTCATTTACTTTTTTTAAATCACATTTTGTCGTCAGTCAGTAGTCAGTTGTATGCCGATATCCTTTTAACTCAGAATACCAGACTCTCAAAATACCAGATTCTTAAAATATCATATTCTCAATAGGTAGGTATATCAGATTTCGGACAGTCGAAATCAACACAGGTCTTCTGGCCACCGCGAAAATTCCCAAACTGGAGAAAAACCAAAATCGTATCCTCTAATATTTGTCAATCATATCAGCTAATGAATATAATTATTCCTTATCACCAAACTGTATCCCCGATTTTGTTATCATTGGATTTTTTGACTTGCCTCCCACTATGGCAGTAATTTTAAATACGTATTCACGTCAAAAATCAAATCTTTTATTAAGTAATTTGATCGTGTTTACATATCCGTCCATACCCATCTGGTCAGAGCACCTGCAGAGTTCCGCTAGCTAATTTAAATGGACCCTGTTTGAAGTTGCAGGTTTGTGTTACCGGTGTCTGTGTCGGCGATGTGCTGCACGGTGTGGTTGAGCAGGCTGGCCAGCGGCGCGTGCGCCGTCCACAGCGCCAGCGCCTCGCCGCGCACCCAGTCCGGGATGATGGGAACTGAACAACACAAGTTAATCCAGCTCAGAGGACCTGCCATAAACGAAAACACATCACTTATATCCTCGTCTTTTCCATGTTTTTCAAACTAAAGTTGTTTTCTTCGGATGATATTTACCTATCTGGCCCCCACCAAGACGACACAAAAATATAAAATCGATAGGTACACTAAGTTTCATTAACTATAATCTATTACATATAATAAAATCGTAGGAAAGTCAAAACTGTACATTGAATATTTTTTTAAAAGAATACTTGGGGCGTGATCTACAATCGATTTCGAAGCCGAAAATATAGTTTTTAGAATTTTTGTCTGTTTGTCTGATTGTCTGTATGTATGTCCGGGCTAATCTCAAAAAGTGCTGCATGGATTTACATCAAATTTTGCATGAATATTACTAAGAGGTCGGGTCAACATATAGGCTACATATCATCATGCTATCACCTACGGGGGAGGAGCTGTGAATCTTTATTTTCCTTACGCATTCTGTGACAGCGTGTAATCTAACGACGCATATTTAAATGTTGTTTTTGAGTAAGCCATGCTATTATCTAGCTTTACACTATAAAAACTACGCCATTTAAGTAACTTGGGCATAGAAACATAGTTTAATGAATGTTAGTAGTACAAAGAAAATTAGAAGCAGCGCCATCTATGAGATTTCATAAAAATCAAATCAAGTTACATGTTAACAATTTTTGGAAATTAATAATTTAAATTTGATCATGTTCGCGAGGTTAGTAGTTAGTTATTCTTAAAATTCATAGATGGTAATGTGCATTTTCTTCATAAAAGTTGTATCGTATAGTTCGTTTTGACCAATTCAAGGTCCAACAAAACCCTCAAAATCTTGAGCAGAGTTGAGGAAGACAATAAAAAAAAATGCGGTGTTAAGTATTACAAAAAAGTTATGTTCATTGATGATGATCATTTCTTCATCAATTTCATGTTGTTAGTACAAAGTAAACATTGACTGTTAATACTTTTGTTCGGTATTTATCTGTGTGATTATTCTTGGTAATTAATATATTTTCATGTCGTATACCTAATTATAAACTTAAATGTGATGTAAAACGTCACCTTCTCGACGGTGACCAAAATTGGGATGACACCCTCGCGGAGGCGAGCGTCAGTGACAGTCCCAGCCGCATGCGTCATCTGTTCGCCGTCATCTTGGTGTTTTGCGGAGTCGCGAACCCGGTAGCTTTGTGGGAGAAGTATCGCCATCATCTGTCTGAAGATTTTCTACGAGCTTTGAGGCGTGCTACTGGAGACGAAGTCGAAGTAACTAATGAACGCGTGCTGAACACCCGTCTCAGTTCACTTCAAGATGTGGTCATTTCTATCGGCGGCAATCCACTGATCGAATACGGGTTACCAGCTCCCCAATCATCACCGCATCAAGACCGTGGAAATCGGGAGTATAACGCTGAGACAAATTATGATCCGGGCGAAATGACCACCATACGAAATGACCATGTCGCTTTGTTCTCTTCAGAGCAAAAACAAATTTATGACACCGTCCTTGAAAGCGTTGGCCAAAACCAGGGTAAAATGTTTTTCTTGGATGCTCCTGGTGGAACAGGAAAAACATTTGTTACCACTGGCATACTTGCAGAGGTCAGTAGGTAAGGCAAAATTGCTATTGCTGTAGCTTCGTCGGGAATCGCTGCCACACTGCATCCGAGTGGCAAGACAGCACATGCCATGTTTAAAATTCCCATCGATTTAGAGAGCGCCGAAACGCCTGTTTGTGGTGTGTCACGTAACAGCGACAAGGGACACGTGCTCAAGGATTGCTCTCTGATCGTATGGGATGAGTGTACGATGGCCAATAGGAAGGCAGTTGAGGCCGTGGACAGAATCCTGCAGGACATGTGCAGGAACGAACATTTGATGGGTGGTGTCACAGTTCTGTTCAGTGGCGATTTCCGGCAAAAGCTTCCCGTGGTGACACGGGAATCAAGGGCTGACGAGGTGAATGCTTCGTTGAAACGATCTACGTTGTGGTCACGAGTTCGTACGCTGCGCTTGACCATTAATATGAGAGCTCGACTCGGCGGCAATGCACGTGCTCAAGAATTCTCCGATGTCCTTCTAAGTCTTGGCGAAGGCACTCTACCAGAAGAGAGAGGTGGACAGGTGGTGCTTCCAGAGTCTCTCGGTAGAGTGGTATCCAGCTTAGAAGAACTCATTCGCTGTGTGTACATCAGTCGTATACCGCACCAGCAGAATTCTTGGGTGTGTGAGCGGGCCATTTTGACGCCCAAAAATGATCAGGCTGCAACAATTAACGAATGCATTCTCTCGGAAAATGAGGGGAATGAAGTGGTCTACACCTCGATAAACACTGTTATCGAGCAAGATGACGCCACACATTATCCCGTGGGATTTCTGAACTCTCTGTCAGCAAGTTGACTTCCAGCGCATACCATCAAGCTAAAGGTCGGCCCGATTATGCTTCTTCGGAACCTATCTCCTCCGAAGTTTTGTAACGGGACCCGCCTTAAAGTCATCTCGCTCCACAGACACACCATTGAGGCGGAAATTCTTACGGGTTGTGGCGTCGGCGAGGCAGTATTTATACCACGCATTCCCCTCATACCTCATAACTTCCCGTTCCAGTTCAAGCGCGTACAGTTCCCCGTGAGTGTTTGCTTCGCGATGACCATCAATAAGTCGCAGGGGAAGACACTGAGGGCAGCGGGTGTCGACCTCAGGACGATTTGCTTCTCACACGCAATTGTACGTCGCTTGCTCCCGCGTCACCAGTCCTGACTCTCTTTACATTTTGGCTCCTGGCAGCATAACTACCAACGCAGTTTATAGGAAAGTGTTGTAAGGTATGATACCTTTGCACGTATTTTTACTCTTTTGTGTCCTGGAATGTATTCCTGAATTATTTTCTCTATTTCCTTCAGTCACATCTTATGACTGAACTCAGAAGGATTCCCATATACCTCTCTTCACTTGCTTCACTTGCAAAAGAAACTTATTTTTTAATGCTATTTTAAAAGTTGTTTACTTATAATGCTATAGCGACACTGCCAATCTTGGGTATTTTTGGTGCTGTAGAGCCTTCACGCAGACGACGTCGCGGGCAGCAGCTAGTTACAATATATAACTAACTTACTATACAAATAAATAAAAAATAAAAAATAAACCAAAGGACACTTAGGCGTCGAAGTAGGTACTCATCCGCATCGCTGTCATCCGGAAACGTGCCCAGAAGACTGGCAGCATTGCCACGTTGAATGGCAATGCTAATTTCTTTGACCAAAAGTCATTCAAAAGTTTCATTTGAAAGTCTAGCTTTTATACTTGGGATTTTAGAACCTCAAAAACTTTTTACCAAAAAAAACAACCGACTTCCAAAAAAGACTACAAAGTCAAAAATAACTTTAATTTCGGAAGTCGGTGTTTTTGAGTTCGCATTTTCGTTGTTTGCCACCGACTTCCGAAATTAAAGTTATTTTTGACTTTTTAGTGTCTTTTTTGGAAGTCGGCTGTTTTTTTTTTTTGTAAATAAGTTTTTATTTTTCACTTTTAAGTTGTACTGACCCCACAAAAATTTTTATAACACTACTTGCTATGTAAATATCAGTGACAGGAATTTATTAGGTATATTATATCATCAATATAAACTAAGCGGCAAAAATACGTATAATATTATTGATGCTAACTCAAAAACTACCCAAGCAAAGTTAATCAAATTTATATGGGACCACCCCTGAGGCACACCATATCCTTTAAAAAACGATTTTTTTAAATCGATTTAGAATTTCCGGAGATATCGCATAACAAACATACCACACAGTCGAATTAAGAACCTCCGCCTAGAAATCGGGACGTCGATTTCTTCACTGACTGACTGACTCACTCACTCATTAAAACCTGTAGGGCACTTCCCGAAGTCCTAGAAAGCTGAAATTTGGTATGCAGGTAAGGCTTTGATGGTCGAAAAATGGTTTGCAAATTTTGACGGACAACTTTTAGTTACATACGAATAGTGCAAGTTAAATAAAAGCTTGTAAAAAAAACTGAAAAGATAAAAACAAGCCCATTTTAAATTAAATAAAAGTTGGAAGCAGGCGGGACCCATTTGAGTTTGAAAATATAAAAATTGGGCTTGTTTTTAGATTTTTTTAATTACTTTTTTTTATTTCCAGCTTTTTAGTTTACAAATGTGAAAGATTTAATTTTTTTCACTTCGAATTACTTTTAACGATATAAGTTGTATATATTTTAAATCACCTTTTAAAACCCTTCATTTTGAAATCCCACTCAATGGAATACCATTGAGTGCCCAATAGGAAGAAAAAAAATTTCGACCCCAAATCCGCCATTTTACTTAGGTTTTTTTTTAATTTCATGTAGCCAGTGACACTTGCGCCTTCAAGACAAATCTAAAGACGTATAATTTATCCACATCTGTTCATTCGTTTAAGAGTTACGAAGGAACAAAGAAACGGACATACATACATACAGGTCAAACACATAAACCTCCTTTTGGGCTTCGCCGCAGTCGGGTAAAAACTGTCAGACGCATAGAAAATATATCTATGGTCAGACGTCAATTTTATTCCACGAATAAAATATATCTGTCGATTGAAAAATCAGCCCAAATTTTCGGGTTTTGGACTTGTGAACAGCGTTTAGAGGACTCCTACGATATCATTGATTGATGTTCGATACGGTACGGAAGCGTATCGAGTGGTTGTGGATAGCTATGCTGGACAACGGACGTAACGCAACGTATGAGAAAAGGCCTTTGCCCTGCAGTGGGTATTAAGTATTTTATGGGACTTTTGTATGAACACGTTAATTGATAATCGCGTCCACGGCGCCAGGCCGTGCCTTGTTGACTTGACAGACATCCCGCCCCAGACACTGAGCGTGCCCCCATCACCGCGGGTCCTGGCGCCCCGCACCACTTTGCACCATAGTAGTCACGCCACCGCCCGATATACGGAACACGCGGCGGATAGAGACACTCTTGGCAACCACATCAAACAGACCTAACACAGTGAGGAGCACGTTGTCGAGGAAGAACGTGAAGTAGATGAGAGCGAACGCGATGGCGCCGGACGAGCCGCCTGCCTCCTGCATACTGAGAGACACTGTCACACACCGAGGCACACTGTGCCGCCTCGAACAGCGAGTAGCGCGCGAATGAACGCCGCGTCGGCGTCGTCGCCGCAACTCCGCGACTGTCGCGTCGCGATAACTCGATGCGATACATTTTCCATCAGCGCGCGGCAGAGCGTGTGCGCTTCCTGATTCAATTTTCTGGTCCGCGCACTGTAATGGCGCCCAACGGGGGCTAACTGATTGGGAGCCGATAAAAAAGTTGAGACGAACACGAACACACGACAGCGTCGCGTCGCGTCACCGTCGCTCGCTACATTCGCTACTCGATGTCGTGCTTACCTACTTAAGCGTGATCAGGGCCGAGCGTGTAGTTTTTACAAACAGATGGACTGAGGAACATAACACGTACATCTACATATTATGTACTTACATTCACGCTCGTATCCCCAAAGGCGTAGGCAGGGCTGGGTACACCCACATCAGCCCACGTCACAATGGCGCGAATCCAGATTCAGGCTTCTATAATACCACATTTCCCCGATGTCGCCTTAGAATCAAAGTTCCTGACTTCAATTCTAGAATCGAGATGGAGACCATGAGGACAACGAGACACTATCTAGATACATATACCTACGTACCTACACATACATACATATTACTTTACTTTGCTTGCGATTCAATTGTATGTAAATGCGGTTAAGCATCTCGTCACAGCCATCAGGCGCACATCTGCACCATCACCCCCTTCCCCCAGTCCGCGACGCCCGCGCCCCTCTCGCGCTCTTGTATCACAATCTATCTACTTCTAACGTTGCAACAAGGTTATTTTGGCGTGTGGCCAAATTCGGAACTAACGTCGCCATCTTGTTTTGTCATTTTAACACAATAATTTTGACGAATGATTACTTACCAACAACCAACGCCCCCCTGTCAATGTCCTTCAGGAGCCAAAATATCCTTGTAGCACTATAGCTAGGTACCCTACTGCCAGCTTGTAGCTCAAAAATCCAACATCCTTACATTCAGGTTAACAACTTTAGGCGCGTGGGCACGGCTCCGCTCATGTGGAAACCCGGCTATAGTAAAAAAATGATGTTTACATTTATGTATATCTATCTGAATGTTGTGATGTAACCAAACGAACTAATATTTAAGCGTCATCAAATATTTACATTTATGTAAGTATATCTATCTGAATGTTGTGATATGATGTAACCAAACGAACTAATATCTAAGCGTCATCAAATATAATACATTTATGTATATCTATCTGAATGTTGTGATGTAACCAAATGAACTAATATTTAAGCGTCATCAAATATTTACATTTATGTATATCTATCTGAATGTTGTGATGTAACCAAACAAACTAATATTTAAGCGTCATCAAATATTTACATTTATGTATATCTATCTGAATGTTGTGATGTAACCAAACGAACCAATATCTAAGCGTCATCAAATATTTTAATAAGTAAGTACCTAGTTAAATGTGCTGGAAATAATATTACTGAACTAGCTTCTGTCCGCGACTTCATCCGCGTGTTTCACCCTCCCCCATTCACCCTCTTAGGGGTGGAATTTCGAAAAACCCTTTCTTAGTGGATAAGTACCTACTCTTCACAAAGAACACACCCTCCAGATTTCATGTCTCTAGGACCAGCGGTTTAGGCTGTGAGTTGATATATCAGTCAGTCAGGACTTTGAATTTTATGTAAGTAGGTACAGACGCCAGCACATCAACCTACCCCAAACTGTCAAATTTTCCCAATCAATCTTGAACCTTATGCTTAAGCAATAAAGTTGAAAATCCATTAAAGAAATCTGACAGATTGTAGTAGGCTGATGTGCTGGCGTCTGTACATAGATTTTTGGTCTTGACTCATAGATTATTTATACGAATTTTCGAGTTAATCAAGCCACGCAGTAAAATCCTCCCCTGTATAATTAACTACCCCTTTTCACCCCGTTAGGGGTAGATTTTCGAAAAACCCTGATACACGTTATTCCTTATTTTTGGTCTTAAGTATAATTTTTGGTCTTAAGTATAAATACAGTTTCGAGGTAATCAGACCGCGCGTTAAAATTCTTCTATACAAATTTTGACACACCCCAATCCCCCTTTAGGGGGTAGTTTAGAAAAACGAAAAATGCTAAACTTCATAATTTGCTTAGATAAGTATTCCTGCCAAGTTTCAAGGTTATTAACTCAAGGAAAAAGATTTTTCATACAAAGAAAATCCCCCTTATAGGGGTTTTTGGATACCTACTATTCACAAAGAACACAGGCTCCAAAATTAATGCCTCTAGGACAAGCGGTTTAGGCTGTGCGTTGATATCTCAGTCAGGACTTTGAATTTTATACAAAGTGTTAAAAATTAACCCGACAAACTTTAAGAGGTGCTTTAGACCATCGAACTGAACAACTTTCACAATGGAGCTAACTCTGAAATCATGAAAAAAAAATAGCTGTTTCATACATTTTGGTCAAGTACTCGTATGTATTGAACTTTTGTATTAAACAGCTGATTAATTTTTTCTTGATTTCAGAGTTGGTCCCATAGTAAAAGTTGTTCAGTTCGATGATCTAAAGCATCTCTTAAAGTTTGTCAGGTTATTTTTGAACACCTTATAATATACAGGGTGGAATTTTCGAAGCGTACCTGGATGGAGGGAAATTACTCTAAATACTGAAGACAGCAAATTTTACTCACAGGAAACATTCCTTTGTTTTTAAAAAGAAACAAATCTGCATTTAAAGATTTTTTTAAATACGCTTGCTACACCCGCAAATCGAACCGACTATAATCCGAAAAAATTGCATCCTGTACTTTTATAAAATCCAAATTCCACCCAGTATAGGTATAGATTATGCGCTTCCTATTGTTCATCTCTATGTCACTGTTTCATTATGCGCTTCCTATTGTTCATCTCTATGTCACTGTTTCATTATGCGCTTCCTATTGTTCATCTCTATGTCACTGTTTCATTATGCGCTTCCTATTGTTCATCTCTATGTCACTGTTTCATTATGCGCTTCCTATTGTTCATCTCTATGTCACTGTTTCATTATGCGCTTCCTATTGTTCATCTCTATGTCACTGTTTCATTATGCGCTTCCTATTGTTCATCTCTATGTCACTGTTTCGTTAATGCATCAGGTACTTACTATATTATGCGCTTCCTATTGTTCATCTCTATGTCACTGTTTCATTATGCGCTTCCTATTGTTCATCTCTATGTCACTGTTTCATTATGCGCTTCCTATTGTTCATCTCTATGTCACTGTTTCATTATGCGCTTCCTATTGTTCATCTCTATGTCACTGTTTCGTTAATGCATCAGGTACTTACTATATTATGCGCTTCCTATTGTTCATCTCTATGTCACTGTTTCATTATGCGCTTCCTATTATTCATCTCTATGTCACTGTTTCATTATGCGCTTCCTATTGTTCATCTCTATGTCACTGTTTCGTTAATGCATCAGGTACTTACTATATTATGCGCTTCCTATTGTTCATCTCTATGTCACTGTTTCGTTAATGCATCAGGTACTTACTATATTATGCGCTTCCTATTGTTCATCTCTATGTCACTGTTTCATTATGCGCTTCCTATTGTTCATCTCTATGTCACTGTTTCGTTAATGCATCAGGTACTTACTATATTATCTACTGTTATTAGTGGTAAACAACTCCATTTGTTTACTCGTATCGGGTGTCGGCGCAAGCGATTCTCAAGTTCATGCCGTGGTAAATTTTAGCCAGTCAGCACACCCTTGCCATGGGCCGTGACACCCTCACCCAGACAGACACCATGACAGCCAGTGGGCCAGTATACATAGAGGGCCGGTAGTGTGACCTGTGTGATTGACTGCCGAACGCGCCGGACGAACCCTTAGTACTACCTATAGGCCTTCTCGCGAAGAGACTCCGCTCTAGATATTATCCGTGGCTCTAGTATGCCTCAAATAAGTAGGTACTTAGTGCTTGAAAATGGTTGCAAAAATATGGCAATGCAAATATGTATAACTAGCTTTTGCCCGCGACTTCGTCCGCGTGGAATAATGACTTCCGGAAAAAAACAATTTATCCCCCTTTTCTCCCCGTTGGGAGGGAATTTCCAAAAATCCTCTCTTAGTGGAGTTAGTGGTAGCCTACTCCTCCCAACAAACACACATGCCAAATTTCAGCTCTCTACTACCAGTAGTTTCGGCTGTGCGTTGTCTGTCAGTCACTCAGTAACGGAAGAGTTTTATATATGTATATAGATAGCTGTGCCCGCAACTCCGTCAGTGTGTAATTCCTTGTGTGTTATTAAGTTAATGTATTGGTAATATTGTTTAGATCACGTTCACATGAGGCTTAAGTACCTATACAACGAAATTACTACTTCACCTAAAAATAAATAAAATGTAAACTATTAATAATTTGTAATTTGAACGAATATAATACACTACCAAAATAACTAATACCTATTTTATAAAATAACAACAAAAGAAAACTAAATAAACTAAATTAATTTAAAGACTAAAAGTCGCGCTGATAAACAATATTGTCTGTCAATAAGGTCGAATGCTCGGAACGTCTACTCGCATCAACAGCCAAATATTGTATGAAGTTCGCGTTTTTTTTTTAGAATATGGCATCTCGTAGTTGACCTTGAGAGGTCGTGACTACTTAACCGGACTATCCTGTGGTTGCCTTAAGGACGCTATCACATTTTTAACTCGCTCAAGTTTAGGTATCTGAATCGCAACACAGCAACATTACGCGCACGCACACATTGAAACCATTGTTCGCTCGATTTTTATACGTAACTTAACTAATCTTGGTACTTGAAGATATTTTTTTTTAATTTTGCTGGTATTTATTGAGTAAAGTTACTTGTAAGTTCGCAATTGAATTTGGTAAGTGTTATTAGTACTTACTATCTGCGTGATAATCATGTTTTTAGTATTGTTGAAGTTCATCAGTCAATACGTTCATTACTAGGTACCCAAAAACGACCTTAACATTTTAGTATTACAAGGAACATCCACATTTATACCACAAAAGTCTGCTGTTAGTTTGAAAAGATGTACCTAAGTACTTTTAAATATTATTTTTGATGTCAATTGTTGGAGTATTACATAATCAAATACTAGCCTGGGAGTTTATCGTAGTTTCGTTGTGATATTTAAAAATAATCGTTCCCTTATGAAAACAGTAAGTATTTTATTTACTTAAAAATTAAAACAAAGTAAATCAAAAGTAATTTATTCAAATTAGGCTGAGAATCAGCACTTTTCGAATGTCAAAATTACAAAAGACAGTCCCCCAAAACGCCCGCCCTTCACTTCTTAGTGCTTTCGCTGGGAAGAAGTGGCGCAACAAACTCCCCAGCAGCACAGCTGTCTTTTCACATAGAAAATATGTCATTGTACTACTACTATACTCCATCCCCCTTATTAATAAATACGGAGTAAAGTGACAAACAGTTATAACTACTGACTATCCATACATTTTTCGAGGTTTAAGTTTGGCATAACTTTATTCCGCATTTATTAATAAGGCTTCATAGGTTTAGGTAGCTAAATAAAGGTAAACAAAAAAACCACGCGACTTTGTTAACCGACTAAACGTAATACCAGTCTATTCAGTTGTCATGCTACGTCACAATTGTATTCTTCAATATAGCAACATTATAATTCACTAAAAAAAGTACTGAATTGAAGAGTAAAACTGTGACGTAGCATGACAACTGGATATACTGGTATTATGAAGAAATTGGCCGTAAGTCGATTTGTAACAAAGAAAAATCCTCCACCTTGAATAAAAAATGGATGTTATATTCGTAATCATCACCCCGAAAAACCCCAAAATCGACTATTAATATCGAATGTCTAAAAAAAATATTTCCATCATTTTAATTTGATTATAAAATAATAAAATAAATATTTATACAATCTTTATCCGTCATCTACATCCACTAAATAAATTAATTAAAAGTAAAAAAGTTTTTTTCAGATTTAAGTACTCGTATTTACTTAGTTTGAAAATTAAAATCAATCAGATCATGTTATTTACTTGTTTATCTACACAGGTAAATCTCGCAACAAGCTTTTATATCATATAACTTGTGTACTTAATGACGTTATAAGTTGATAGTAAAATTTTTAAAGGAAAAGTTTATTTTATTCTTTTTAGAACATTTAACTAAAAGCTTGTTTTTAAAAAAGTTTTTTAGTTTTAATTTGTTTTTTACTTTTTAGTTATCGCTGGACAGGTTTTTTGTGGAGTTTAACTCGCATACGTATTCTGAGCAAGACCTTTCATTTGATACCCATGTTGTAGGTTGTAGGAAAGCATAAAAAACTTAGTCCGCTATCTTTAGAAGTCCGCCATATTGCATTTAGAGTAACGTCACATTGTTTTTTGAGTTATTCTCAGCAAGCCCTTTCATTTGATACCCATATTGTAGAAGTGCATTAAAAATAACTAGTCCGTCATTTTTGGTGTTCCGCCATATTGGATTTAGAATGCCGTCACTTTATTTTTCGAGTTATTCTCAGCAATCCCTTTCATTTGATATCCATATTGTAGGAGACCCTTAAAAATAAGTAGTCCGCCATCTTGGGAGTTCCGCCATTTTGGATTTAGAATAACGTCACACAGCTAACCATGCATTGTCATCCAAACTAAACGTGCATACAAAATTTCAGCTCATTCGGTTGAAGATATCTGCTTCAAAATTTAGTTGCAAGAGTCCACCCGAGCAAACATAGTTACATACATACATACATACATTGCAAGTTAAATAAAAGCTTGTAAAAATTACAACTATTTGTTTCTGAAACAAATACCAATAATCGTACTTAATTTTATTTCGGTCCGAAAAAGTATCAACTTCGTCCGACCTCAGTACACAACTCGGAACTCACTTTTTTACGTAATTATTTTTTGCGAGAAAGCGACACAGACGTGCTTCCACGAGCGCCTCTGAGCGCGGAATGACGAACCGCAAGTGTCCGCGGGTAGAAAATGTATGGAGAAATTTGAGAGCGTTTCTTATTTGTCTCATAAATGAAAAAGTTATTTATTTATCTACAAAATATTTAGCTTGTCGTATAGAGGACTATATAAGCAACAATATCTTCTTATTTTTAAGTTAAAATATGCAGTGGATTTAGCTATATAGGTCCTTATTCAAACCCCTTTTTATTAATTTTTTTGCGATTACTGTGATGGTAAAAACGTATTTGTGTGAAAATTTTGTATGGGGCTATTTAATTGTTATGGAGCCATTCTGGAGATGAATATATTATCTTTAATTTGAAACCAAGATATCCTTGCAGTTGCGACGCCAAGTTCATTAAAATGGTACCTGAAAAGCACTGTTATTCGTGGAAAAATGTGATAGCGTCCTTAAGTAAACTAAAAGCCTCCAGCCAGGGGCAAATATCTTATGTACTAAGCGACTACACACTAAGGGCACCCCCTGTGGGGTACGAACCTCGGCTTAGGGCGTCGCTGGGTGAGGGCAGCAAGATGGGACAGGCTGGATCTGGTTTTTATTATTTAAGCTTGATGAGGCCGGCGTTTCCTAGCTGACTACTCTGAGAAGAAACGCCGAAACAAACTCAGAGGTCACGGTCGGGAATTTAGAACTACTGGCTCAGCTGCGGCGCGGGCTGGCACTTCTTTCGAGCAAGGGTCGGGGGGAGGCATTTAATTGAGGACGTCGCGAGGGACCTCGGCGGCGAGATCGGAATGAGTTCTGTATTTGTGCACTGTACTGGTTGACTTATTGCTCTCCTGGAGGAGGGTTATGGGGTCGTCAGGGTCGAAGAGGACATGCCTTGGACGGCGGCATTTGCTGATTTTGGAGAGGGTATACCTGGCGGCCTCGACAACCAGAGGGTTGCGGTGCTTGGCGGCGGTATCGAAGAAGCGCTTGGAAAGGCGCTTCATGAATTGATGGATGGTGCGGATTTTGAGGTCAACATGGAGGATCTCATTTCGAACGAACCAGGGGGATCCCGTAGCCTTTCGGAGGAATTGGTTTTGGAGGGTCTGCATCCTATGGATGTGGTGGGGCTTTGCGTGGGCAAAGACTACACAGGCGTATGTCATTATTGGACGTATGCACGCTGTGTAAATGCGCATTTTGCACCTAAGTGACAATTTGCTGCGTGCATTTAGGACGGAGTGGAGTCTGCCGAGAGCGAAAGCGGCGCGCGAGCGGACCGTCTTTATGTGCTTTGCGAAGGAGAGGTGATTGTCGAGTATTACTCCTAGGTATTTGGCTCGCTTCTCCCAAGGGATCGGCTTGCCGAACATGGTGATAGGTCGGGGGGGGAGTGGGTCTAAGTCGTGGTTTCGAGTAGAAGTTCGCGTTTGGATCCCCCGCCCTTTTATACCTCCCGCCGTGAGCCGCGTCGAGCGCGGCGACCGTTACACAAAAATAATCCTTATAGCATGATTCAGTATTCACGCGCGATGGCTTATTAGCGTATTTCATGTATAACTTTGGTGTTTCTGTACCGATTTCTATGATTATTTTTTTATTAAATAGGTAATAATGTTAACATTTTTTAATTAGGGATGAGTGAGAGTGTTATAAACGTAAGAGTAGACAAATATAATCAGAAAGCTCCGAACTGCTGAGCTATCGGGAGTTACACGTATTATTGTGAGTCAACCATAAAAGATAGACATTTGCTGTCGTGGAATATTTTTTTTTTATATTATTTTAAGGAGAACATTTCCGTCATACATGATTTCTGTGTAGCTTTAACCATTAAGGCTGCACACGCGACGGAAGCTTCAAAAATGGAGTAAGTTCTCCTGTTTTCCCAACATTTCCCTTCACTGCTCTGCTCCTATTGATCGTAGCGTGATGAAAAGTATACTATAAACTGCCCAGGAGTATGAAGAACAATTGTACCAAGTTTCGTTGAAATCCGTCGAGTGGTTTTTGTTTCTATAAAGAACATACAGACAGACAGACAGACAGAAAATTTACCTATTGCATTTTTGGCGTCAGTATCGATCACTAATCACCCGCTGATAGTTATTTTGGAAATATATTTCATGTACAGAATTGACCTCTCTACAGATTTATTATAAGTATAGATAGATGTAAGTAGTGTGTTTTTGATTAGGTTGGAATGAATGAAATGTAATGGTAGATAATAAAAACACCTTGAACTCATTATAAAATGTCGTTACTCGCTGATCGCTCTACCCTGAAGTTCATCTGCACCCTATAATATATTATAATGGACTCTCCTCTGTGCTCTGCACTCTCTCTCCATCTCTCGTTCTTTTTACCGACTTCAAAAAATAAGGAGGTTATCAATTTCGACACGTACCTATGTGTGTAATATTATTGGAACTGCATTATAGTCAAATACGACAATCTATTAGGGCTTCCAAACAAATATACAAAATTTTATAGATGTATGTACCTATGTATGTTTGTCCACGCATTTCTCCGCAACTTGGTATTAATCGGATCGTGACCATTTTTTTATTGGCTTACATTTACTTCAACTTAGGGAACAGTGCAAGTTTCATCAAAATCGATTCAGTAATTTTCAAGATATATGGACTAATTATCACTCACCGTCCCAGACTGAGTGTTTGTCTCAAGAGTGTATCCTTAACCAAGATGTATCTGATATAGTACAGGATCTTTCACAAGTGGTACAGCTTGAGATTAGTAGCTGTCCATCTTCCAGTAGTCATGATTGTTATGATTCAGTTATGTTCTCAGATAGTATAGGAAGAGGTTTAGGTAAATTAGTTAGTAATAACCTGAGTTATTCTACTCAAAATAATTGTATGCCAGGGTCAACCTACAAACAAGTAATGGCATCAGTAACAGGAAATGTATTTAATCCTAAAACTAACATTACTGTATTTGTAGGTAACAGTTCTAAGGTCAAAACATATGAAATAACTGACTGTGTAACTGAGTTGTTAAAGTTAAATTGTAATAAAATAATATTGTGTGCTTTCCCTTATTTTAAAAAATTGACTAAAAGACAAAACAATTATATTCATATGCTTAATAACCATATGCACTTTTTAGTTAGTCATTACAGTAGCAAGCTTGTATTTTTTGACACCAATAGTTTTGTAGAAACTTTAAAGTCGACTAGGGGTACTGTGTATCTGCCTGTTAGTTTTAGACATATAATAGCAAGGCTATTAGCTTTTTATATAAACACAGACATAAGTATTATGTCGAAGTCTTGTATTATTAACACCGCAACAGTTAGTAATAATACTAATAATAAGGTGGTTTGCCTGAATGAATGTAGCCCAAATGCTATAAATAATTATACAAATTGTACGAAGGAGGATCCACTTCCCTCACGCACCATGAGCTCACTGCCTGCTGATGACAATGAAGTCTTGGGATTAACTCCGGATAATCATTTAAACTAGTTTGTAAGACAACAGAAGGTACCAGTAATAATATTCTTTTACATAACAACAACAAGGTGTCTTCTTGCTCTAAAATAAGTAAATGTCAAAAAGGAGATCAGCAGAATGCCTTGATATTATTTCATCAAAATATTCAAGGCATGTCTTCCAAATTATTAGAAATTGAAATGTTTTTAGAAAAAACAAAGTATGACATTGTTTGTTGTACTGAACATTGGTTAAAGGATTACCAAATGTTAATTAATTATGAGAACTATAGTGTGGGCAGTTGTTTTAACCGTAAATCTATGCAGCGTGGAGGTTCTCTAATCTTAATAAAAAATTGTTTAAAATCCAAGCAACGAAATGACATAGTAGGTTTATCAATTGAACATTGCATCGAACTGTCCTGTGTTGAGCTAGATAAGCATGTTGTAGTGTGCGTTTACAGACCCCCTAATTATCAGAACTTTTCTGTATTTGAGTCAATAATGGAAGATGTCTTAGCGAAACTTGCATCCAATAACAAAGCGGCAATTATTTGTGGTGACTTTAATATTAATATTTTGGAAAATAATGCAAATAGCAGTATTAAGCCTTTTCAAATCGTTAAATTTATCTAATGTTTTTACAGAACCTACTAGAGTAACTCCAACTTCTGCTACTTGTATCGATAATGTTTTTTGCGATTGTGATTATTTAGATAAAGCCATCGTAAATTATCTGCCGTCTGATCATAGTGGACAAACGGTAACTTTTAAGTTTAAAACACCTTTGCAAAAAGTGCAAATACAATTTAGACCAATAACGACTGGTAAACTAATTAGATTCAATAGTACCCTAAATAATAAGTTAAATGAGCTGAGTCATGATATGGATGATGCAAATAAATTGTACGAGGATTTCTTTTCAGTAGTTCACACTCAATTCAATAAAACTTTTGAAAAGAAAACGAAAAACATTTGCCCTAATTTTATATTTAGTGACTGGGCAACTAAAGGTATTAGGATAAGTAGGGAAAGACTGTTCGAGCTGTATGGCCTTAAGCCTTATATCAATACTGAAACTTTCAGCAAGTATGTTGCTACATATTCCAAAATGTTTAGAAACACATGCAAAATAGCCAAAGCTCTGTACATTAGCAACAAAATCAAGTCAGCAGAAAATAAAATAAAAACAGTTTGGAAAATTATAAATAACGAAACTAGTAGGAATAAAAAACGAAACACCGATTACACGTTGGAGACTTCACGTGGTGCCCTAAGCTCTAACTTAGAAGTAGCTCAAGAATTTGCAAATTTCTTTACTAATATACCATCAAAAACGACGGAAGCCTTAAATTCCTCACCCGACGTATCAATGGATCTATTAAGAGCGAACGTTCAAGCCTGCCCGGTTGAATTTCAATTTAAACATATTAACCCCGTAGTAGTAATTAAAGCTTTTAAGCAAATTAAGATCAAATTGACCGAAGATCTTTGGGGAATGTCCATTAAAGTCTGTACCTCCATAATTGAGACTATTGCGCCTTACTTAGCCTTAGTATTTAATTCGTGTGTTGATCAAGGAGTCTTCCCCGATTTAATGAAATACAGTAAGGTAATACCACTTTACAAATCCGAGGACAGTAAAGACACCAATAATTATAGACCCGTATCCGTGTTGCCGGTTTTCAGCAAGGTGTTTGAAAAGATAATGCTTAATCAAATGCTCAATCATTTTAATCAAATAATTCAAATCCTTCACGATCAACAGTATGGTTTCACCAAAGGACGTTGTACGACCGACGCCGGTGTAACCTTATTAAAACACATTTTTAACGCGTGGGAAGAGGCTCAAGACGCCATAGGAATCTTTTGTGACCTCTCCAAGGCATTTGATTGCGTCGATCACGAAACCTTGCTTTTGAAACTTGGGCATTACGGACTTGGAAAACTTGCACTCAGTTTAGTTAGTTCTTATTTAAATGATAGACAACAGCAAGTTCAAATAAATGGTGTCAATTCACATGGTTTAACAGTAAAAATGGGTGTGCCACAAGGCTCGATATTGGGTCCTTTCCTATTTTTAGTCTATATTAATGATCTACTCCATTTATTAAATAATCAACCACAAATGGTGTTATTTGCTGATGACACTTCCTTAATTTTTAAGGTAAATAAACGTGCTACAAATTTTGACGACGTAAATAACGCCCTAATGCAGGTCCAAAATTGGTTTACTGCTAATAATTTAGTATTAAATGGAAATAAAACTAAGTGCATAAGATTTTCTTTACCAAATGTCAAAGGTAGTGATTATGAGATTATATTGAATCAAGAGAAACTAGAATTCGTCGATAAAACTGTTTTCCTAGGGATCACGCTTGACTCACGGCTACAATGGGGTCCTCATTTAACATCTCTTGCAGGACGGCTAAGTTCAGCAGCTTATGCTGTTAGAAAAATCCGTCAATTTACTGATATAGATACCGCGAGACTAGTCTATTTTAGTTACTTTCATAGTATCATGTCTTACGGTATTTTACTTTGGGGACGGGCTGCAGACATCGATTCTATTTTTATTCTGCAGAAAAGAGCCATCAGAGCCATATATAATCTCCGCAGGCGTGATTCTCTAAGGGAACTGTTTAAGGAAATTAACATCATGACGGTGCCTTGTCAATATATCTACGAAAACATCATGTATGTAAGGAAAAATTTACATCTTTTTAACAAAAGAGGTGAAAGACATAATTATAGTACTAGAAATAGGGACCTATTAGTTCAACCAGGTTTCAGACTGGCTAAAGTAGACTCATCTTTTATGGGGTACTGTTTAAAATGTTATAATAAAATACCTCCCCACATTCTTCAACTGAATGAGACAAAATTCAAGTCTTGTATAAAATGCACACTACGCAGGCAGGCATATTATAAGTTAGGGGATTACATCGCGGATACAAATGCCTGGCTCAATGCTGGTCCTGCTCCACAACCACAACTAATTGATTAACACATGAAAATACTGTTGGAGCTGCTGAAGATTGTAAGACTATCTTTGCATTGTATAAACTCAATTTTCTTTGTCTATATATATAAAAGGAGAACTGACTGACTGACATATCAACGCACAGCCCAAACCGCTGGGTCTAGAGATCCCAAATTTGGCACTTACGTTCCTTATGAGGTCTAGGGGTGCACTTAGAAAGGATTTTTCAAAATTCACCCCCTAAGAGGGTGAACGGGGGGAGGGAGGGTGAAATTTCACGCGGACGAAGTCGCGGGAAGAAGCTAGTATTGTATAATTGCATAGCACAGATGTGAGTTCTATGTACTATAGTGCTACCATTTACCGGGTAATATGTCTTTCATTGACTTGAATGAGCCCTGGCGGCTGATAGTATGTCATGCTCACACAAATGTCTCGCTGACGGTGGCGTGTGTGTTGGATCATTTAGCTCCCTTCAAAATGGTTGAGCTGAATGGTGCTGATCTATGCGTCATGTTCGTGAACGGGCGCCGTCAGTTGGGGCTGGTCATCACTCAGCTGCCTCGGCTTATTTTCAATTATTTTATTTTGAATTGTTGTTTTGTTACTATTTGCTGTACTCTGGACGCTTTTAACGCGTAGTAAGTTTCTTTTTTTAGGGTGAGTGGGGGGAAGATGAAAAACGGGGTAACACAAAAAGTTGTCCATAACGCCAGATTTAGTGCAGTTTTTGCAGTGATGGAAACATTGTAAAGGCCGCCATTTTGTTACGTCACACATGCCAGTCAGCGTTTGCCGCGTTTAGTGAATGGTTGTGTCAAAAATGCAAATTTCTGCGCAGTGACTTTTACGCAAGAAATTCGAGTGTTTTCATCTTACCCCGTGTCCTGTAACTTTAATTACGAGGTGGGTACGAATGTTTTATTGGAATATCTACTCATTATTTTTAATTCTTAGTTGTGTTACTATATCCAAATATGTCTATTTTTCGTATTTTAGGATTTATTTGAATTTTCGGTCTTTACCCACCAATTTTTGACGGGGTAAGAAGAACATATAAAAGTTTCGATCTTAACCCGTTTCCAAAAGTCATACTAATAGACTCAGATGTTCTCAAACTGTTCATGATAAGATATGTATATAAAATAAAATAATAGGTACCTACCCATTTATGTTTTTTTCTTTGTAATAAAATCTCGTTTGTGCAAAGTTTGAATGAATTCATATTCATATTCATATTCATATTCATTTATATTGCATTCCACAAGGTACAAAAGATGTTTACAAAAGGCTTAGAGCTAAGAGCCGTTGTAGACCCTGTTAGGGCACAGCAAAAATTTATATTTGATACATAGCATAGTTAAAAATCTAAATCATAGAAACTAAAGTTAAAATAAAATTATACATGAAAACTGAATATATAAGTAGAAGTATATATAAGTAGGTAGCTATTTTCTTAAAATACTATTATTACATTTAGATAAAGTTATATGTAATTACTTAGGTAATATTATCACAAACACTTATTTAATAAGAGATCATATTTTAAGATTACAATTATTTAGTAAAGAGATCGGTTTACGAGTATCACTATTAGAAACAATTTATAGATACAGTAGGTAGGTAACATTTTGTGCTTAAGTTATTGGTGATTACATACTGTCCTTGAAATATTTACTTAGAATAAAATTATTGTTTTGTTTCAGTCATTATAAAAAAAAAACGGATGCACAGTAATTAACTGTCAGCGAGACAATTTCGGCCATTTATATCTAGAGATACACACAAATATTATTATTATAAATACCTACTTAGGACTACCAAATGACTATTCAATAATTGCATTTTGTCAATTCAGAATCACCATGCCACGTAACTACGTCCGGAAATCTCTAATTTTATCTTTATGTCACTTTAATTTGTTATGCTACATTTTTTCACTAAGATGAAAGAAAGATGCAAACTCTTGTTTTGTAATAACTTGTACACAAAGTTTATCTTGTACATAAAGTTTTAATAAATAAATAAATATTTCGTTATTATGAGTAAAACTAATGGATTTATTTGATTGATAGTGATGATTTATTTTCAGTATAACAATTAAAGTGGAAAGTTTGAGAACCTCTATGTCAATCTTCCCCCGGTGGGGTAAGATTGAAATATAAAAAAGTAAAAAATCGTTATATCTTTGTTAACTAAAGGTATTTTTACACTACAGGCAGTTCTGAGTTTTAAGGGCACTTCATACTATCAATTGACTAGTGACCACCAAAAACGTCTGATAATCAGTTGAACGATTTTAAAAACTATTTCGGTCTTTCCCCACCACCCTTTCATCTTCCCCCTGTTTCATTCTCGTGATTAAAACATTTTTATTTTATTTTTTTCTGCTTTGGAACAGATCTTACATGATATTATCAATATGATAGAAAAATACACTCTTTGCTCTTTACTTACTACCAATAATTTTTTACTATAAGCTAATATGTACTGTTCTACAAGACTTTAAACACAACACTGCTCATCTCATCAAAAAACCGTTCGAACTTGCCCCTACTCACCCTACATTGTTCTCACATAATTATAAATTCAAAATAAATGATGTAGGTAACTAATATTTTTGTAAAACTACTAGCTTCTTCCCGCGACTTCGTCCGCGTGAAATTTCACCCCCCCATTCACCCCCTTTTTTTTTTTTTTTTTTTTTGTGGATGGGAAATCATCTAATGACTCCTCCCGCTCTGGGTGGAGCGGAAGGGAGTGTCAGACTCTTACTGACTAAAACCCACCCGTGTTCCTTCCTTAGCCCTTTATGTTCCGGGGCAACGGTAACCCTTTCGGACGATCCCGCTACCCCGGCAGGCTTCGGCCCTGGCGGGCCCCTTCCTTTATGCTGACATCTCTTTGAGGCGCGCGTGGAACACATACGCGCCGTCCGGCACGGGCCTGGTCCTGATCGGACGGAGAGCTACCCATTACTCTCCGTCCGCAGGCCCGCGCCTACGGTGGCCGGGAGTCGTCACGCGGCTCCCGACGCCCGTAGCGTCTCCCGCGGCGGCTGAGGCGTGCGGCTCTCTCCCTGAGCCGTCCCGCCACCTCCTTCCATTCACCCCCTTAGGGGATGAATTTTGAAAAATCCTTTCTTAGTGCACCCCTAGACCTCATAAGGAACGTACGTGCCAAATTTGGAATCTCTAGACTCAGCGGTTTGGGCTGTGCGTTGATATGTCAGTCAGTCAGTTCTCCTTTTATATATATAGATGAACTGCACTCCCTTTTTTGACAAAATTCCATATCTTTGACATCTTCTACAAAATATTGTTATGGTACTCCTACACTCTAAAAGTATTTATGTTATTTACTTGATAAAATAAAACCTAACCAGTTTGGATAGAGCCCCTACTTTTTTTCGCACCGGGGCTCCTGGTCACTTAGCTACGCCTCTGGGCAAGTGGGCACATTATACTTTATTAATGAAATAATGCAAGTGTACCCAAGGACAAGCCCCGGTTGGTGTAGAACTATTGCAGTAAAAACATAAACAAATATATTGGAATATGTGTTTGAATAGCTAAAGTCTACTGGTTACCTAGAACTAAGGAAGGACTATGCTCCTTGCCTGATCAATGTTTTAATTTACACGAAAAAAATGACAGGGGGTCAATCAAAATCAAAGTATTTTATTTCACATAAACCGACATGGGCGCTTATGAAACGTCAGAGCTAGGTGCACGGTTCCAATTGGTCGTTTCCTATGGAGAAGAACCGGCAAGAAACTCTATGGTTACTCTTTTTAAGAATAATTGGCTTTTACAATGTTTTAAAATTACAGTAGGTATGGGAGGACTATGGTGACTTGTACAACATTGCACTCAACAATGGCCCCACGAAAACGGTCGCTAGCACATAGTGTCGTAGCGACAAGGGGGGCAACATGTCCCGAGGTGTAATATAATGTACTAGCTTCTTCCCGCGACTTCGTCCGCGTGAAATTTCACCGTCCCCTATTCACCCCCTTAGGGTGTGAATTTTGAAAAATCCTTTCTTAGTGCACCCCTAGACCTCATAAGGAACCTACGTACCAAATTTGGAATCTCTAGACTCAGCGGTTTGGGCTGTGCGTTGATATGTCAGTCAGTCAGTTCTCCTTTTATATATATAGACTAGCTTCTTCCCGCGACTTCGTCCGCGTGAAATTTCACCCCCCCATTCACCCCCTTAGGGGATGAATTTTGAAAAATCCTTTCTTAGTGCACCCCTAGACCTCATAAGGAACGTACGTGCCAAATTTGGAATCTCTAGACTCAGCGGTTTGGGCTGTGCGTTGATATGTCAGTCAGTCAGTTCTCCTTTAATATATATAGATGAACTGCACTCCCTTTTTTGACAAAATTCCATATCTTTGACATCTTCTACAAAATATTGTTATGGTACTCCTACACTCTAAAAGTATTTATGTTATTTACTTGATAAAATAAAACCTAACCAGTTTGGATAGAGCCCCTACTTTTTTTCGCACCGGGGCTCCTGGTCACTTAGCTACGCCTCTGGGCAAGTGGGCACATTATACTTTATTAATGAAATAATGCAAGTGTACCCAAGGACAAGCCCCGGTTGGTGTAGAACTATTGCAGTAAAAACATAAACAAATATATTGGAATATGTGTTTGAATAGCTAAAGTCTACTGGTTACCTAGAACTAAGGAAGGATTATGCTCCTTGCCTGATCAATGTTTTAATTTACACGAAAAAAATGACAGGGGGTCAATCAAAATCAAAGTATTTTATTTCACATAAACCGACATGGGCGCTTATGAAACGTCAGAGCTAGGTGCACGGTTCCAATTGGTCGTTTCCTATGGAGAAGAACCGGCAAGAAACTCTATGGTTACTCTTTTTAAGAATAATTGGCTTTTACAATGTTTGAAAATTACAGTAGGTATGGGAGGACTATGGTGACTTGTACAACATTGCACTCAACAATGGCCCCACGAAAACGGTCGCTAGCACATAGTGTCGTAGCGACAAGGGGGGCAACATGTCCCGAGGAATATAATGTACTAGCTTCTTCCCGCGACTTCGTCCGCGTGAAATTTCACCCCCCCCATTCACCCCCTTAGGGGATGAATTTTGAAAAATCCTTTCTTAGTGCACCCCTAGACCTCATAAGGAACCTACGTACCAAATTTGGAATCTCTAGACTCAGCGGTTTGGGCTGTGCGTTGATATGTCAGTCAGTCAGTTCTCCTTTTATATATATAGATAATTTAAAAGAGTGTCCATGGAGTTTCTTGCCCGTTCTTCTCCATAGGTACCTACGCTTTGGAATGGGCAACTAGCTTCATATTTTCTGACTGACCGACTTCTTGACAATTCAAAAGTGCCTGTAAATGGTTTAATTGAAATACCTAAATGCTTTGAGTTTGAGTTTGAGTTCACACTTACCTACACGTGGAAGTGCGACGGCATAGATATGATATTATGAAACATTTCTATGTGTGGACGGCCTGGCTTATTGATACGAGCTACGGGTTTAGTGTCAAAGGGAAAACATCTCAAAACCTTGGTCAAATTCGAGTGCAATATTTACAACAAAACTATTACTTACCTTCCTATTATAAACAAATATTCCAGTTTTTACTTAAAACTAAAAATTACGAAATAAAAAGAAATAAAAAAAAAGATTGTTAATAGATAGTTTTAGTTAGGTTAGGATATTATGTTTTTATTTTAATAGCTTTTTAGATTCTGATATTCAAAAGTGCCTGTAAATAGTTTAAGTAATTACTTAAAATAAAAAGTTTATCTTCAAAAAGACATTTACTCAAAATTATGAAATAACTTATTTCGGACGTCGCGTCGGTGGCAAAAAAATTAAAACTAAAATACAGATCCTAAGACACCGACTTCGGAAATTAGTTATTTCATAATTCTGAGTTAATTTCTTTTTGAAGTCGATTTAATTTTGAAAAGTAAAAGCTACGCTTAGTAAGAGCTTATTCTAGGGAGCTTACATCTACCTAAGTATGCATTCTTGACGAAAATTCAAAATGGCTTTCACAAGCTCCAACAATTTGATACCTATTTTGAATTTATTAGTAATTTATTAATAAATTGTAACATAAAATATATAATATTCCAAGTCGTGAATAATAATTTAATAAGATTATTACAGTCGTTCTGAGATCTGAGAACATCTGCAATAACAAAACGCAGCGTAACTGTCAATAAAACTACGTCATTCGTGCGAGCTTTTAGTGATGTGCTCATCATCCACCGGCAACCATCGATATAAAGCAACAGAATAAGCTTTAAACAGTTCACTTTTGGTAACTAAAATATTTTGATGTAAAATATGCATGTTATAAACAATAAGGCCATTATAAACTTGTAAAAGTTTTTCTACAAAGCGCAGTGAAAATGTGTCAACATTTTCAGTTCAATTATTGCTTCATGAATGTTCGAAAAAGTTGTCTGCTCAACAATGCAATGAGTATTGTTGAACTGCCAAAGTAAAAGCCATTGCCACTATTAGTCATTATCTGCCTAGCCTTTTTCCAACTATGTTGGGGTCGGCTTCCAGTCTCACCGGATGCAGCTGAATACCAATATTTTACATGGAGCGACTGCCTATCTGACCTCTACAACCCAGTTACTGGGTAATACGAAACCCTTGGTAAGATTGGTTGACAGAATTTCAGGCTTCTGACGACCCGTAACGACTTACAAAGATCCAAGAATGACAGCCGGGACCATAGCGACGCTTGAAAGGCAAAATTGACTAAGCGACATATGGCTAACTTTACAGGAGAACGGATAAAAGTTTCAGAAAAAAAAAACAATTAAACTCTTGTAATCACACAGGCGTAATTATTAGGTACTATTTTGGAAATATTATTTTTTTATTCTGAAAAGTTAAGCTTTAAATTGTTCGCCTGTAAAGTTAGTCCTATGTCGCTTATTAAATTTTGCCTTTCAAGCGTCGATAGGCTTAACGTGCTCTCCGAGGCACGGAGGGGTTTTGGTATGTAAAGATGCTCACCCAGCCACTAACCAACCGCGGCAAGCGTAGCTTAATGTGATCGATCGACCCGTGCGGCTGTTATTACTTAGCCACAAGCCCCTTCCAAAGCCATTGCTACTGTTAGTGTGTTACGCAATTACCCCGCTGATGACCTTCAACAGCAAAAGTAGCGATAACCAAAATGGTAGATATTAAAAAATAATAAAACTAAGTATACAGATTAATTTCTACGTTGAAATGTCAATGCTTGTTCAAAAATTAGTTTTATACTTTAGAGCTGGACAATAACAGGCTCCTACTTAATAATCCATGTAACAATGGGCTTTGACATGAGTATCAGACTAAAACCAAAATACCTGACCTGGGTAGATCAGGTAGTTTAGTAAACAAGGCCTAGTAGGGTTACTAGGCTTTGTTTTGGAGTTTCGATGCTACAAACAGACGGGCAGTCAAAAGCTTCAAACATATATTAAAACGATTGTTTGGTTTATCGCGCTTTCAAATGAATCGACATCAATGACCGATGAAAGTATATCGATACTGGCAGTGAAACTGTACGCACGTTCATCACTATTCACGACATTTAGATAATAAAAAATAGTCAGTCAGTCAGTCATCGTACTCTGTGTCAGTTGTGTTGCTGGAGATAGCACTGTGCTGTGGGTCGATCGGGTAGGATAGCTTAGGAATTCGCCTGGAGTGACGTGGTCGTGTGTGTGAGTCGCCGTGGAGGCGTGCGGAGCTAGGCCGAGCTCGGTAGCGGCTCGCGCCCATGCAAGCGGGCGCGCCACCTGGAGCGCGCTCTCCGACCTGCCGACGGACGCCGACCTGCCGCTGCCTAGTGCTGGACGCCCCGCGCTAGCGCACTACCTGCATACTATCATGGTAAGCACTTCACCATCATGACATTTTTCATTATTCTGGCTCCGTGCCGCCACTTCACCCACACCCGTTCAACGTAGTCACTCGACAGAGCACCAGATTTTTGCCATGACAACACAAGTGTTTATCTAACTCGCGTTAATTAAAACCGACGTTGCCGAATAGATTCTGTAATGAGGAGCAGTTGATGAAGCATTGTGTAGTGCAAATGTAGCGGCGCGGCAGCAGCCATCAGTCGCGACGGGCGGCGGGCGACCTGTCGCGCAGTGCAACAGTCACGAGCGTGGCGAGCGGGACACCGCCACACCGCCACACCGCGCGTGTTTACACAACACCACTGTAATGTTGGCAATAAATATTCACATGCACATTGACCCTCTTTGTTGGGTTCAGTCAGCTCTGCGGTACATATTTATGTTGTAACTCTTGTAAACAGCAATCTGTAAGTTTTATAATAAGACTTGGCAGAAGTGCAACATGTGGACATGAGTGATTTGCGAGTGTGGTCTGTTGCATAGTGTGAAACATAACAGTGCGGTGTGGCAGCAGTGCCTGAAGCCGTGGAGACATTCTCACGAGACAGGTGACCGGTGAGCATGGTACACATGTTGATGAGCTCCCTTACATGTGCCGCACAGGCCGCACTCCTACGAGCTTTTGTTGTGAGTGCATCCCATTGATCACAGTCTGTTGTCTGCCTGGCAGGCATTGTGGCTCTGTGACAACAATGTATATGATCTTCAATGCATCTGTTCTACTGTATGCACACACATAATGCACATCCATCACTCTGTACATAAGCAGCCATTGTTAGCTAATTACTGTTTAGACAATGGCACAACACTATGGAACGACATACACCAGTGCTAACTGTGGCTTGTTTACATAAATGACTCAGTATTTGGTGATGGCGCTGCTGGAGGTTCCTGAAACATCAGTATGAAACTCACACATGCATGTATGCCACAGAAAGTGGCAGGCAGGCTGACTGTCCAGGATCATGGATGCATTGGACGATCATGGTGATTATCTCTCAAGGTCGGCTAAATATGAGCAAGTGTGGCCATTTCCAGACTAAAGTTAAGTAGTTAGTAAAGCTAGTGTTCACACACACTCACCATTACTAACTACGAGTACTGATAGCAAGTCATATTAGATAAACTTTGATTAGCTAATTAAACTTAATTATAATTCCGCATTGTCAAGTGCATACATCAAGGGGGAATGTGCATTTTGGGTGAGGGGAGATTATGTTCACCAAGATAATACAACTCTGTGATCCCATAGACTCAGATACTCTCCTGGAGTGAAACTTACAGGTACTTGAGTATGTCTTGTGAAAACTGAAAAACAAAAAAAAAAACTGAAAAACATATGAACTGCTTCAAGAACCTAACTGACTGGACAGATTAAATATCTCCAAGCTATTTGAAACATGCATCAGCTAATGATCTGCAAGTGTGCCTTACCAAATAACAACCATAATAGCCAGGGGTTGGTAAGCAGTTGGGGCGAGGGCTTGGACAGAGCGTACTTGCGGACACTGCATGTTGTTAGAAGTTCAGAAGCCCTGCTCTGACTCTAAAGTTTTGATTGACACTGTTCAACTAAACCTGCTGCTATGAGAGTGAAAGCAACAAAGTGTTATCAGTGGTGTAATCATTGCGTTCTGTGGCCAAGCTCCTCATTAGGTACTGCTCTTGTTGTGATAATTATAAACTATTGCTCACATTCATTGCAGGCTTGTGTGTATACATTGATAATTTTATCAATAAATATTCAGTGGTCAACTGGTCACTAAAACAAACTCGACACACTTTTAGCATGCTCTTAATCATAAATTCATAATACCTATAATACATAAAATGTAATAAGTACCTACTAAAACTACAAGCGTTCTGTGAATAGGTACCTTATCAATGAATTTCTTACCTAAATATTCGAGTTTCCTGTATTTCTACTCAGTAACTGTGTGGATGTGGCACTGGACAGTCATGTCGCCGTCCCGGCAGTGTGTGTTGTGGACATCTGTACATGACACTGATGCTCTGATGAGTACAGTCAACACTGTGTGTTCCTACTTCCCAGATGTATTGTGTGCTTGTTTTCATGTGTGCTGCAGTGCAATACTTGTGCAAGTGTTAAATGTTAACATCATGAACATGCCGAAACAACATTCTCATATATTTAATGTGACATTTGTGAACTCGTTTGATGACCGCGCGACGCGTCTGCTCGAGAAGCTGTTTCACCAACAATATGATATTTAAACAAAGTGTTATATACTTGATTTAAACAATTAATTAACCAAATCGAATTGATTAGATACCAAGTAGTTTTTGTGGACACATCGTAATGAGGCTGAGGACAACAGCTGTTATCTGCTTCAGGTATGTTTCATTACACATTGATCACGAATATGAATGTCGCAGCTGTAATGGACAGAAGACCACTACTTAGGTATCGTTGTTAACATTAGATAAACCTGTGAACACACATCAACATTAAGGACGCTATCACATTTTTCCACGAATAACAGTACTTTTCAGGTACCATTTTAGTGAACTTGGAGTCGCAACTGCAAGGATATCTTGGTTTCAAATTAAAGATAATATATTCATCTCCAGAATGGCTCCATAATAATTAAATAGCCCCATACAAAATTTTCACACAAATACGTTTTTACCATCACAGTAATCGCAAAAAATTTAATAAAAAGGGGTTTGAATAAGGACCTATATAGCTAAATCCACTGCATATTTTAACTTAAAAATAAGAAGATATTGTTGCTTATATAGTCCTCTACACGACAAGCTAAATATTTTGTAGATAAATAAATAACTTTTTCATTTATGAGACAAATAAGAAACGCTCTCAAATTTCTCCATACATTTTCTACCCGCGGACACTTGCGGTTCGTCATTCCGCGCTCAGAAGCGCTCGTGGAAGCACGTCTGTGTCGCTTTCTCGCAAAAAATAATTACGTAAAAAAGTGAGTTCCGAGTTGTGTACTGAGGTCGGACGAAGTTGATACTTTTTCGGACCGAAATAAAATTTAGTACGATTATTGGTATTTGTTTCAGAAACAAATACTTAGTTGTAATTTTTACAAGCTTTTATTTAACTTGCAATATATGTATGTATGTATGTAACTATGTTTGTTCGGATGGACTCTTGCAACTAAATTTTGAAGCAGATATCTTCAACCGATTGAGCTGAAATTTTGTATGCACGTTTAGTTTGGATGACAATGCATGGTTAGCTGTGTGACGTTATTCTAAATCCAAAATGGCGGAACGCCCAAGATGGCGGACTACTTATTTTTAAGGCACTCCTACAATATGGATATCAAATGAAAGGGATTGCTGAGAATAACTCGAAAAATAAAATGACGTCACTCTAAATCCAATATGGCGGTCATCTAAAGATGGTGGACTAGTTACTTTTAATGCACTGCAACAATATGGGTATCAAATAAAAGGGCTTGCTGAGAATAACTCAAAAAACAATGTGACGTTACTCTAAATGCAATATGGCGGACTTCTAAACATAGCGGACTAAGTTTTTTATGCTTTCCTACAACATGGGTATCAAATGAAAGGTCTTGCTCAGAATACGTATGCGAGTTAAACTCCACAAAAAAACCTGTCAAGCGATAACTAAAAAGTAAAAAACAAATTAAAACTAAAAACTTTTTTTTAAAACAAGCTTTTAGTTAAATGCGCTAAAAAGAATAAAATAAAATTTTCCTTTAAAACTTTTACTATCAACTTATAACGTCATTAAGTACACAAGTTATATGATATAAAAGCTTGTTGCGAGATTTACCTGTGTAGATAAACAAGTAAATAAGATGATCTGATTGATTTTAATTTTTTTAATTTTCAAACTAAGTAAATACGAGTTCTTAAATCTGAAAAAAACTTTTTTACTTTTAATTTATTTATTTAGTGGATGTAGATGACGGATAAAGATTGTATAAATATTTATTTTATAATCAAATTAAAATGATGGAAATATTTTTTTTTAGACATTCGATATTAATAGTCGATTTTGGGGTTTTTCGGGGTGATGATTACGAATATAACATCCATTTTTTATTCAAGGTGGCGGATTTTTGTTTGTGACAAATCGACTTACGGCCAATTTCTTCATAATACCAGTATATCCAGTTGTCATGCTACGTCACAGTTTTACTCTTCAATTCAGTCATTTTTTTAGTGAATTATAATGTTGCTATATTGAAGAATACAATTGTGACGTAGCATGACAACTGAATAGACTGGTATTACGTTTAGTCGGTTAAGAAAGTCGCGTGGTTTTTTTGTTTACCTTTATTTAGCTACCTAAACCTATGGAGTATAGTAGTAGTACAATGAAATATTTTCTATGTGAAAAAACAGCTGTGCTGCTGGGGAGTTTGTTGCGCCACTTCTTCCCAGCGAAAGCACTAAGAAGTGAAGGGCGGGCGTTTTGAGGGACTGTCTTTTGTAATTTTGACATTCGAAAAGTGCTGATTCTCAGCCTAATTTGAATAAATTACTTTTGATTTACTTTGTTTTAATTTTTAAGTAAATAAAATACTTACTGTTTTCATAAGGGAATGATTATTTTTAAATATCACAACGAAACTCTACGATAAACTCCCAGGCTAGTATTTGATTATGTAATACTCCAACAATTGACATCAAAAATAATATTTAAAAGTACTTAGGTACATATTTTCAAACTAACAGCAGACTGTGGTATAAATGTGGATGTTCCGTGTAATACTAAAATGTTAAGGTCGATTTTGGGTACCTAGTAATGAACGTATTGACTGATGAACTTCAACAATACTAAAAACATGATTATCACGCAGATAGTAAGTACTAATAACACTTACCAAATTCGATTGCGAACTTACAACTAACTTTACTAAATAAATACCAGCAAAATTAAAAAAAAATATCTTCAAGTACCAAGATTAGTTAAGTTACGTATAAAAATCGAGCGAACAATGGTTTCAATGTGTGCGTGCGCGTAATGTTGCTGTGTTGCGATTCAGATACCTAAACTTGAGCGAGTTCAAAATGTGATAGCGTCCTTAACGTACATAGGTAGGTATTTGATTAGTGTAATATAAGCGAAGGTTCCCGGTTCCCGATAGCAAAGGGCGCCGGGCGGCGGGCTTGCACCTGTTGATATTGTTGTTAGTAATCGAGCGTTTCCACTGAGGCTGAGGCGGAGACGAGAGGAGTGGAACAGAGACGGGCAGGAATCAATCTTTCACATGATAATGTAATAATGGGTTGATGAGGACACGCGATGCGGATTTGAACCAATGTGATTGGCTAATTCAACAAGCTAGCTCGGAGCTAACCTGCGGACCCTATTGCGTTAAGGTGCGTTTCCACTGACGCAGAGACGAGCGAGGGAAGGGAAGACGTACAGGAAACGACCTCTATATTCTGACTGTCCTGACTCCTGACGCGCTACACGCGTCGCTGACACACTACACTTCTGAGAGGAAATGCGGTCGGAGAGACTTTTGAAAAAGCCTAAGTAAAATGTCGTAATTCGAGGTTTGGCTCTCGCCTATTTCCTCCTCCAATACTGGACCAATTTAAAAGATATTATAAATATCCTTTATTCTTACGTTTTTTGCAATTTGGAGGTCAGTGTCAGGTTATATCTTGATCAAATTATGAGTTGCGACTATAATAGATATTAAAGATCACAGTCATTAGAATCATTAATACTTTAAGTTGGATTTGTTCCATAAGCACTTTTCCATAAGAGATTTGTTCTTATGGAACAAATCTAACTTAGAAAGATGTATTAATAATTCTAATGATTATAATTCTGTAAATACGTACCTGTTATAGTCGCGAATAATGTTTTGATCAAGATACAACCTGACACTGACCTGAAAATTGCAAAAAACGTTAGAAAAATTGAATTTTGCGGTCTACAAGTGGCGACAACTGCGCATTCACCTTAACCGGCTACTAAATTGTTTGAATCCATCTATTTTTATCCATAATGACTCAATTATTTGAGATCTTGTACCCGCTATATCTCAACCACGCACAAAATAAAGAGTTTTGAAAAAATATTCAAAATATACCGACGACGACACCTATAAAGAGAGGTCAGATAACATATTAGGAAGCTCCCCAGCTGAGGCCGGGATAGGGCGGCGGTCCCTCCTGCGGGCACCTGCCGCTCCTGCGGGCACCAGCCGCTCTTGCGGCTACTAGATCATCCTGATTACCTAATTAGTAATCTACGGACCTTTTTGCGGCGCCCAGCTACCACGGGCACGTCTCGCCGCCACCGTCGCGTGCCGTCAGCTACCACGGGCACGTCTCGCCGCCACCGTCGCGTGCCGTCAGCTCTAGTTTCTGATAAAGTCTCGCCGCCACCGTCGCGTGCCGTCAGCTCTAGTTTCTGATAAAGTTCGGCTTTGTAGTGTCGTTTCCAGTCTGTGTGACCTGTGTGACTGTCTATGTCTCGATGTGCACAAACGGCCGGTGGTGTACGTCACGCGTCGGTACGTTTGTGTATCACTACTTATCCAATAGGTCAGAGTAGCCACCTCGGAGCACGCGCCTCTAATAAAGAAGAAGCAACAAAAATAATGTACCCAGGATTTTGTAATATCTTGATTTAAAAGAGTGTCCTTGGAGTTTCTTGCCCGTTCTTCTCCATAGAGATCTACGTTTTGGAATGGGCAACAAGCTTCAACTTTCTGACTACCTGATCACCGACTCTTTGACAATTCAAAAGTCCCTGTAAATCGTTTAATTGAAATAAATGCATTGAGTTAGAGTTTAATAGCCGTCAAACCCAGAAATAGCCACCGTAGCCGACGTTGGCATGGGATGTTATACTAGGTATTTATGTACTACGAGTATGTTAGTAAAATATATAAATAATGTATGTATGGTATTGTGTGTTACTTACTTCAATCAGTATAAAGATACCGGTCAATGTTATCACTATCGAACAGGTTGTACGGTCGGTCGTGGCCATTGTGCAACTGTTATGAAACATTTCAAATATGTCGAAATTTTCGCTGACCTCTGACTCTGACGCAGTTCTGTACACATGTACAGCAGACAGGACCTGTGTCAACCTGTCTTGATCCTGAACTTTGGCGGAGGAGCAATGTTGGCGCATACTTATGGGAAACATTCCTTACCACCAGAGGCCTACTCACCCAAATGTCTTTCTTTGGTAGGTATTGTTCGTCGGATGGAGTAGAGCTGCCGGGCGCGGCGGCTATCACTGACACATGCGTGCACTGTCTAGACAGGTCCGCTCAGAGTTGCGCAGTGCTTATCTCAAGAGACCACCTCAGACATTGTTCTTACTTGATTCAATCATTACAACCTTTGGGCGCATTATGTCCAATTCGCAAAATGTCCAACTGTCCAATTCTCAATTGGTCCAGTTCGCATTTGGTCCAGTTCGTAATTGGTCCAGTTCGCAATTGGTCCAGTTCGTAATTGGTCCAGTTCGCAATTGGTCTAGTTTGCAATTGGTCCAGTTCGCAATTGGTCCAGTTCGCAATAGTCCAGTTCGCAATTAGGGGACGTCCTTGATTACAACATATTATATTCAAAAGACTGACCTCTGATTTAGTTTCGGTGTTTTTTCTCAGAGTCTACTGAGAGCTGGGACCTCATCTAGTTAAAATGTCCATACAATTACTAACGATACCTCTGGGTTTGTTTCGATGTTTTTTCTCAGAGTCGGCTGGGAGCTGGGACCTCATCTAGTTAAAATGTCCATACAATTACTAAAGATGCCTTTGGGTTTGTTTCGATGTTTTTTCTCAGAGTCGGCTGGGAGCTGGGACCTCATCTAGTTAAAAAGTCCATACAATTACTAAAGATACCTCTGGGTTTGTTTCGATGTTTTTTCTCAGAGTCGGCTGGGAGCTGGGACCTCATCTAGTTAAAATGTCCATACAATTACTAAAGATACCTCTGGGTTTGTTTCGGTGTTTTTTCGACGTGTAAAATTGTTATGTTAACCAATTTACAAAGTAATAGTCTTTTCTGCCTGGCTGTGTTCCGGTTTGAACGGTATGAGTGCCGGTAGAATTACAGGCAGATGAGACATTTAATTTCATAGTTTTGTCGGGGATGGTAACGCTTCTGCAATGCCTCTGGTATTGTCTATGTCCGTAGTTCACAGGCAGCTTCTTTGCCATCCAATGACGTAAACACTTCAGGCCTAAATCAGGAACTGCTTAGAAAGGAATTTCAAATGTTCGCCTTCATACAGTAAATGTAATATGGATTGGATACAGGATAATTGTATTCTTAGATTATATTTATAAGTAACTGGGGGTAGACACTGGCGGACTGGGTGGGGGGCGCGTCCTGGGCCCCTGGTCCATGTCCAGGGGGGGGCCAAATCTTAAGATATACTTTTAAATCAATCCCAAACAAGGTAAAAATATGTTCAGTAAGCAGTAGTTCGAATTGGACGCCCCATACGCACCTACGCAAAACATAAATATCGGGTGTTAACAATTTTCGAGCTCTCTTCGGTCGCTTTCTTATTCCTAAGACTTTTTGCATAAATAAGTCTACAAAGCAACTCCTATTTCCGTACGAAATACGAATGTTCAAAAGAAACCTGACCGAGAATTCAGAGCTAAGGGTGGTTAAGGTGTAAAATATTTAGATTTTCGAGCTCTTGTCGCTCGCTCTCGCATCCTTGCTTGCTTTTCTTGAACAGCATATTATGACTCCTCATTGTGCTGTTTGTAATTTAAAAAAAAATACGTGTGGCACTCGGGGACTGCCGCGGTAAAGCTATTGCATAGCATTTTTATCAACTTATGCAATTATAATATTTATGCAATATTTTTTTTTCTTTGATATTAATTCAAGTTACACTTTTTTAGCGTGGTGACCGATAAGAAAACAAAACACGCATACGTCTAGTCGCACGCACACAAACACCGTGCCGAAGTCTGCCGAACTGATACGACGTTAGACGATGCACGGCTTTCAACGCTGCACCGCTGTGCCGGTCGGAGTGGGGGGTGTTAGGTTTATTTTCGTTACGGAATTTCTTCATTCGGTCGCCGCGCTCAAAGCCCAAGATAAAAGCTATGCAATAGCTTAATAATTCTTTTTTTTTTTTTTTAAGGGATATCCATATTCATCTCCATGAATATGCGCCTCCCTGAAAAAAAATATCCTGCTGCTTGCGAGGCCCATGATACTTAGAGAATAATTAATAATTATTACGCACGTTATACTTTCTTTTTTTTTGGCATTATACATTTTTTCCAAAATGTTACTAGAAATACAAGTAAGTACCCACGGGGCGGCCTCATTTTGTTTTACCGTCACGGGCCCCCGATAGGCTTAGTCCGCCACTGGGGGCAGACGGTGGCGCGAAGCTCTGTTGTAGCAAGCGTTGTTGTAGCAACCATAACAGATGTATGGTGCGTGTCAGTGATCCTGATCAGAGGCTGCGCGTAGATAAGCGCGACGTAACCTGAGAAACCGCGCAAGGTCCCCGTCACCTCGCCTCGTCAGTCGTGGAGCGGGAAACGCACTGACTCACTGCTTCAGACACAACATCGGCAGCAGTATCGAACGTTCTCCGTCAGCTGCGGACGCTGCGCTGTCGCGATGGGTGCTGCCGTGCTGTGATGTGTGCGTGTGACTTTTGACATGACGTGTTCTTACTATAACACACGGGATGGATAAAAAAACGTACGTAACGCTCAGTTTACTTCCTCCTGACTTCTCACATAGGTCCTTACGCCTCTCTTTGCCCGTTAATGCGTTTTAAACTCGAGAGAACTCCTCCAATTTACGTGTTTTGTTTATTAATTATTTACACGACTACTATCTACTCCGTTTATAAGGCAAGCGCGGCCGGTGGCGGTGCACGGTGTCGCGCAACCGGTTTGTGTGTGATTCATGGACATGATGGACGCGGCTGCGGTGATCGTGTCGCGATCGTCACTTGTCGCCGGCGCAGGTGCTAGGTGTCATCACGCCGCACTTCGCCTGCTCCGTGAAGCGCGCGTCGTACGGACCGTAACGTAACATCCACGATGCCTTGTGAACCTGTAATTATTGCAGCTCATGTTTTGTTTCTTCGGCCTCGAGATAGGCGTTTTCGTTCCTTATTTACTTGTATTCCAACAGTCTGTCTGTTACCTCTTCACGCTTAAACCGCTGAATCGATTTAGATGAAATTTGGTATAGAGATAGTTTGAGTCCCGGGAAAGGACATATAATAGTAGTTTTTATCACAGAAATCATCCTTTAAGGGGGTGAAAACGTGGGTGGAAGTTTGTATGGGAATCAATAACCGCTGAACCGATTTAGATGAAATTTGGTATGGAGATAGTATGAGTTGTGGGGAAGGATATAGAATAGTTTTTATCCCCGAAATTATCCCTTAAGGGTGTAAAAAGGGGGGTGGAAATTTGTAAAGGGAATCAATAAAAAAGGACTTTCAAGAGTTTTGTCGCGGTGAAACCGCGGGGCACAGCTAGTGTTAATATAATTCTTAAAATCGAGTGACAAACCCAGAGTTTTACTGCTTTGAAAGATAATTTTAACGTGTTACTTAATACAGTGAAAGAAAAATAACCTACCTTATTAAAAATAAATAAATAATAATAACTACAAAGTGTAAAATAAAAAAGTTAATTCAAAAACCAATACTTAGGTGTTTATTGTTAAATGTAAGAAGATGCCTCCGATTGCATGAGGGTGTACTGACTACTGACGACGACGGGGGGGGTGTGGCATTGGCGACAGAAATAGCTCATCTTGTTTCCATCTTTTGTAAAGTTCACTTTTTACGCAGTCGGCTTTTTTTTTCATTTGTGTATTTGATTGTAGTCGTAAAGTATCATTATGTAGGGGTAGTAAGCATCTGCGTATTGGTGAATTGCTTACAATGGAACGTCATTATGTCACCGACCGCGAGCGCGACCCGCGACATTGCGTTGTTGTTGTTGTGAATTGTGATGCGTACTGTACTATTTTGTATTTCCTCCTATTTTTTTTTCTTTTTCAATAGTTATAGTAATTGTATTTCCATACTGACACGTTACATCTATGAGGTCTCGAGTTCTCGACCCCTGAACTAGGAAATCCTGTATGAATGTTGTTTTGATTTCCTATTATTTTGGGAAATTCGCTCATTCATTCGCTGAGAGAAATTTATGCAATGTGTGTGCCTACTCTGCAAAATAGGAATGAGATCGTTAAAAACAGAAAGTCGTCTGCCTAGCATTAACATCAACTTATTTGTTGATTCTATTTCTAACCTGTAAAGGATTTTTAACTGGCTATTTAGATATTATTTTCAAACAGGATGGTGACTTACTACATGAAAACAAACCAATCTCACTATAATTTGTGGTTGTGTATGGAAATCAAAAGTCAGTCCAGCTTCTATAGGAATTTGGCCATTGTTCTTTAATCGAAATCCGTACTTGACTGGGCCGACCATCATTGTGCAGTGTGCACGGTGCACCCTTGACTGCCCTGACCACTCGGACAGTTTTGTTTTAGTCTTTGGAAGACGGCTGTTCCGCTCTGTGGCATACTGTCAACCACTGAAGAAAGCCCAAGTCGATGTCTCGGCGACCCAGAATTACAGTACAGCTACGTCTGTCGAGCAGTGAAGTGGATACCTAGTATTGGAGAGTCTAAGGGACCCTCTGGGCTAGGCGGAGACTACAGAACTACAGTGGTCATAATAGTGCTGTGCTCAGCTGAATGTTAGCCGCTGGCCGCTGGTCGAGTGTTATGCGCGACGGGCGGGGAGGCGGGGGCGTGGGGGCACGCGGCAACCTTGTGCGCGCGAGTGTGCGCGGGGTGAACCACCGGCGACGCGGCGCGGCGCATTCCCGCGCGCACACTGCTGAGTGCTGACGGCTCCGATACGTTTCGTGTGCGCATAGGAAGCTCCGCGCAGCTTACTGCACCATCCCACACGTGTGCTAGACTAGACTGGCTAGTAACAGTAGTAACTTAGTAACTATTTACACTGACAAAAATGGTAAGGGACAAACAAATGTGTTTTCTGTTCTAGTGCTTAAATAAAAAATAAAAATCTTAGCAGCCTATTGACTCGCTGCAGGGCAAAGGCCTCTTCTCATACCAGAGGGCAGGATAGCGTGCCTCTTAATACACTTCAGAACATTTTTGAACCCTTGAGACACGAAAACGAAATATTGCAACGAAATTACTCGCATCAGCATTTTTTCTGGTTATGAAGCTTTCTTGACGTCACTAACTCACTAATAAAAGCTACCTAGCTGCGCCCCGCGGTTTCACCCGCGTCAATGTCGATCCCGTGGGAATATCGGGATAAAAAGTAGCCTAAGTATATGTACCTACCTATGTTAATCCAGGGTGTCAGTTACCTCCATACAAAATTTTATCAAAATTGGTCCAGCCGTTTGAGCTTGAAGAAGTAACAAACATATAAACACACACACATACGAACTTTCACCTTTATAATATTAGTGTGATAGAAGCAACCAATTGGAGTTTCCAAATTCGCCAGCCGGCTGCCGGCTGCTGTATGTCGGGCCGTCGTCGGGCGCATTCGTTTGAGTTGTGTCGACAGCTGAATTGATACAATGTAAGGTCGAAGCGCGACTTCGCGTCGTGTCGCAAGAGACCACAAAAACTGGGCAAACGTCGAGCGTGAATCATCAGTCCATCAGTCACCGCCATCACCGCGCCAACTTGTTGCGCGTCGAGTATCGATACCTACTACAGATAAGAGAAGGCGCGGACACGGACAGTACATAAGGACCAAACAATCAGAACAACAACAATACCTACAACCTCATGCTCCTTATGTCACACAGAACCTTAAACTTCACTATACTTACATAATTATATTCTGACCTCATAACGTAAGGGCCCGATCACACGTACCACAACACAACCACACCACAAACGACAAAACGTGGAAGTGCGATAATTTGTATGAAAATGTATAGTTTATAGTCAAACGTACCACATTGCCGTCAAAATCAACCGTGTAGGCGATACCGTCAAGGACTCAAGGCCATTTCAAAAAAACACGCCGAATGCATAACTTCTTCCTTTTTTAACCGACTTCAAAAAAGGAGGTTCTGTATTCGACCCGTATGTATGTTTGTATGTCCGCGATTTTCTCAAAAACGAATGGATCAATTTTGATAATTCTTTCACTAATGTGATCTACATACTTTCAGGAAGGTTTTAGTATTATATAATACATTATGTAATTATTCTTATATACGATGTTATATGCATATACTTATGCACTTTTTAGTTGTACCTAAGTACTCCACACAATTTCAAATAACACTAGTGCATTGAAGAATTGAAGATACCGACTAGAAGAATCATCAAAATTCGCATAGAAATGCCGGAGATGCAGTACATTTTTGCATATAACATCGTACATAAGAATAATTACATAATGTATTAATACTAAAACCTTCCTGAAAGTATGTAGATCACATTAGTGAAAGAATTATCAAAATTGGTTCATTAGTTTTTAAGAAAATCGCGGACATACAAACATACATACATACATACGGGTCGAATAAAGAACCTCCTTTTTTGAAGTCGGTTAAAAATAAAAACTTTTTTACAAAAAAAAACAACCGACTTAAAAAAAAAATCTACAAAGTGATAAATAACTTTAATTTCGGAAGTCGGTGTCAAAAAACGAAAATGCGAAACCAACGACACCGACTTCCGAAATTAAAGTTATTTGTTTTTTTTTTTGGAAAAAAGTTTTTTTAGAAGTCCGCTAATAACATTTTGCTTTATGGGCATTTTCACTTTTAAGTGTACCCGCCATTTTGAGGATGTCCCACTTATTCAAAATTTTATAGCAAGATAAATAGTGGACATATTGTCTAATTTTTGGAATAAAACGATAAAATATATATTCAATTGACGAATCCATCTGCAATCCTGGTAAAATACGTTTGAATTATTAATTTATGAGTATTTTAAATATTCAGAGTAACTGTTTCTGGCATGTCCCTCGTCCCTCCCCTTACCAACATTGAATTTGCCAAAATTACTAAAATAGTACTACGAATACATTTAAAAGTGTTGGTGCAACAATATTGTATAGTTTCTCTCGTCACAAACATCAAATTTGCACAATTTAAACTCCAATTAAACAGGTTTAAAACACTTTTGGCTAAAAATACACGTCACAAAACTGACCACTATTTTCACTACAATGTCCATTTATTTTCAGTCACTTTTATTTTTTTAGGGTACACTTAAAAGTGAAAATGCCCTTATGCCAATTTCAGCTTCACCATATTTTATATATGAGATGCAAAAAAGCACAATGCACTGTGTCCCGCGTGCGTGTGCGTGCGCTGCTTGTAATGTGGGGCGGCGCGCGGCGGCGCTGTGCGCACAAGTTCATGACCACGCTTATCACGGCTGCCTTCGCGGCACTTATCGCGCACTGATAGCGCCTGGCAGCCGGCAGGGCCGGCAGGTGAGCGCCGCGGCCTTCACCCCGTCTCCACGGCAGACACCGCCAGTCTCCGACCTTTATCTCTGATCGTCGTCTGAGCTGGTTTCAGTGTCTGGAAGTACTATCTTCTCAGTAAATGACAAGACCGGTTAACTTGGCATCAGCATTATTGTTGGTGAAAAGCTTCTTCACGAAAAAGTTACTGTTTGCGTCTAACGATTATCCTTAGGGAGCTTACATAAAGAAACAGGTTTCCGGTGCAGGCGAGTCTGTGCGGGTCGGTAGTCGGTACCGATCGGTGCGGGTGAAATAGTCCCACATCAACTTACGCGCTCACACATAAAAAACATTTAAAACATGTAACCGTTTCCTTCCGAAGATCAACCTGCAGAGAGATCTGTACTGGAAAGTCGGGCCCGAAAACCTACTTATTTATGTGAGCACCCTTAGGGTGCTTACATAAAGACACAGGTCGGACCGGGTAAAGGCAAGCCGGTACCGATCGGTGCGGGTAAAATTTTTTTACAAAAAAAAACTACAAAGTGATAAATAAATTTAATTTCGGAAGTCGGTGTCGTTGATTCCGGATTTTCGTTTTTTGACACCGACTTCCGAAATTAAAGTTATTTATCACTGTAGTTTTTTTTGAAGTCGGTTGTTTTTTTTTGTAAAAAAGTTTTTATTTTTCAATTTTTAGTTGTACCTACTCCACACAAATTAAAATAACACTAGTGCATTGAGGAATTGAAGACACCGACTAGAAGAATCATCAAAATTCGCATAGAAATGCCGGAGGTGCCACAGAACAGAAACTGTTCTGTGGGAGATGCAGTACATTCATGAATATAACATCGTACATCATAATAATTATATAATGTATTATATACTAAAACCTTCCTGAAAGTATGTAGATCACACTAGTGAAAGAATTATCAAAATTGGTTCATTAGTTTTTGAGAAAATCGCGGACATTCAATCATACATACATACATACAAACATACATACATACATACGGGTCGAATACAGAACCTCCTTTTTTGAAGTCGGTTAAAAATCACATAAAGAAACAGGTAAAACATTGTGACCGTTTCTTACCGTAGATCAACCTACAGCAATCTGTACCGGAGAACCCGCTGCTTTATGTTAGCCTATAAACTATGAAATTAATTATCTTTTCTGGTCTAACTAAGGATGTGACTCAGGCTGGCTGGACAAATCTTCAAAATTGCTCGCTTTTAACTAGGTCAATAGGGCACTTTATGTGACGGCTAAACACCCTTATTTCAGAATTTGTAACGCTACAGAATCTTAGATAATCGATCGAAAACGTGTCCAGCCATCTTGAAAAACCACTTTTCGCTGGTCTCTCAATCTCGGTAACGGAAGTGATTTTGACGACTTTTTGCATATCAACGGGCGTTACATAAAATTGTAACAGGCATCGAGCTAAAAGCTTTGTGGTACGTACAGCGGTTTAGTAGAAAAATGCAAAAATCTGTGTCCAGCCAGCTTGATTTTACGTATAAAACTTTTGGCTGGCACTTCCGAATCTCAATAACGGGAGCGTTTTCGAATATGGTTACTTTACTAACATTTAGTAACGCAATGTGTAACAGTAATAACGTTTGATTTATGGCGTCACATGTAAGTGTTTACGAGAAATCAATAAAAACTTAATGTCCAGCCAGCCTGAAATCAAGCTGGCTGGACACATGTATCTCCGCTGCCTGATGATCTACGACCTTCGAAATGTGTTCAAAATTTTGTACCGGGGACGATAATGATAACCTGAATTTGTAACGGAGAAACTTTGCGTAGTTTCAAAGATATTGATCATTAAAATGTTTTCATATAAACACTGCAGTAGGGTTACCAATCTTGTAGGTTTTATGTAGGACTAAGTATATTTTAAGGTGTTTTCTTTAATGGACGAAAATCCGTGTATTGGTGATACTAATACGAACAACTGTAGTTCACAGTCTGATCTCAGTGTCAATCCGTCAAAAATATCTCTAGTTTCCCTTCATTTTGACAAGTTTTTGACATTTTTTTGTTGCCGAGATGAGACTGTGACTAGATTTTGAACGTTTTAAATTACGAGAATTGGCCTTCAGGTATTGTGTCACCCCAAATAGACCACATGTCTTTACTCTTTAGGATAAGGTTTTGATCAACGTTCGTAATAACGTGTTCTGCCGGTGTACCTAATACTTAAATAAATAAAACAGGGCGCATACATCCAACTGACGACACAAATCGTAAAAACTAACAACTTTTGCAAAAAAACATTGTAATTCACGTTAGTTACCAAGGGCACATTACCTATTAACAAAACAACAGTTGTATAAAAAGACAGTACTTATCTGAAAGTTTATAACGGTCAGTTACACACAAGTCACACACACAGATTCAAAGAGTAAAGTAACTATAGAGGGAAAGAGTGACAACTCTGTGGTAAAATTTGCATGTATGGAAAGTGCTGCCACCTTGAGTTTGGTGGGTGACCTAAGGCTCTAATAAATATACACATACCTATAGTTAAGCATACTTACTATAAGTAGCGAATCTTTATTATAATGTTTAGGGTCACAATCAGGGTTTAACAAATAACAGTAACAAGTAACAATTTTAACATAATTAGCTGAGATAAACTCGGGATTTCGGGAAGCGCATCAACGTCGGGAAAGCCGGAGTTGCGGAGTTGACAATGATAATGGCGGATGGCCGGCGGCGACAATGACATTTGTTTGACAATTTGACAAACAAGAAAATGGCTGCCAAGTTTTTTTAACCCACCAAACTGCAGATGTCGCTGTCGTCTATGGAAATTGATGACAGTGCTAAGTGTGCCCCCCCTGCACAGATTACACACAAAGCAAGTCTCATCATGGCCGCGTTCCGAATCGCACTCATGAGCGCTAAAATCGCTCTTGCTGGTAATTCATAGAAATGGGTTAGTAGTGATTGAATGTTATGAAGTTGCAGCTGGGTATTGTTTATTTAATTATCAGAATAATAATTAAATAAACAATATCGATTTCAAAATTTGAAATCAATAAATTGCGTAAAAAATGTAGTACGTCGGGGGACAAAATAACTGTGAACGGAATGTAATACTTACTTCCATGATAGCTGATGTTGGTGTCTCTATCTATTGCTTAAAGTTGGTACTACTAGGACAACTGGTGGAATCTTAACTCTTATTTATGTTGTCTACCGCAAATTAATTAATAGTTGTCTTACTCTGTTTAGTGATGACACTTCGAAAAGTACATACAATGCCGACTGTAGAGTTTAGTTCTCATTTTCAGTTACCTAAGATAATGAACTAAACGCGAAATACAAGTGGGCTCTCTTTTGCAGCGCTGGTAAGTAGTCAATAATTATTTTGAATTAACACATACTTACGCTTTTTACTGCAGGAAAACCTTTTATTCCCACGGGAAAATCAAATACAAAACAGGCGTGGCTGCTACCGGCCGATTCGTCGATTAAAAAGAAATCCTTTATTTATGTAAAAATTATGGTCACCTCACAATATTAATGGCAGTTTGTATGGGAAAATTTAAATGATCAATATCTTTGAAACTACGCAAAGTTTCTCCGTTACAAATTCAGGTTATCATTATCGTCCCCGGTACAAAATTTTGAACACATTTCGAAGGTCGTAGATCATCAGGCAGCGGAGATACATGTGTCCAGCCAGCTTGATTTCAGGCTGGCTGGACATTAAGTTTTTATTGATTTCTCGTAAACCCTTACATGTGACGCCATAAATCAAACGTTATTACTGTTACACATTGCGTTACTAAATGTTAGTAAAGTAACCATATTCGAAAACGCTCCCGTTATTGAGATTCGGAAGTGCCAGCCAAAAGTTTTATACGTAAAATCAAGCTGGCTGGACACAGATTTTTGCATTTTTCTACTAAACCGCTGTACGTACCACAAAGCTTTTAGCTCGATGCCTGTTACAATTTTATGTAACGCCCGTTGATATGCAAAAAGTCGTCAAAATCACTTCCGTTACCGAGATTGAGAGACCAGCGAAAAGTGGTTTTTCAAGATGGCTGGACACGTTTTCGATCGATTATCTAAGATTCTGTAGCGTTACAAATTCTGAAATAAGGGTGTTTAGCCGTCACATAATGTGCCCTATTGACCTAGTTAAAAGCGAGCAATTTTGAAGATTTGTCCAGCCAGCCTGAGTCACATAACTAAGGCTTGAGAGTCAAAGCTATAAATGAATTGCTTGTACTCTAAGCTAAGCGAATATTATTATTATGATTTTATGAATTTATATATCTCGGGACCAAGGGGTTCCGGTCTTTTGGAAGGCGTACGAGGGGCGGAAGCCAACTCGCAGATGCCCCTTAGGAAATGTTAATTAAATGCGGCACCAACCGACGATTATCCCTGTATGCACTATGCAAGTGCACCCAAGGATAACCCCCGGTTGGTGTAGGAATATTGCAGGATATGGAAAAATAAAAAGTTGGACTATGGGTTTGGGTGGCTAAAGTATACTGGTTACCAAGAGCTATGACCCCTGCCTGATCAATGTTTTATTTAGGGATAAATGCAAAATTCAAAAAAATCACTGTCCATTCCAAGGTTGCCTTGAAGAGATCGCAGAAAGCGATAAGGCCGCCCATTGTGTATTTTTAGTGATCGATAATTCTTTTTGTTATGTATTTTTGTGGTGTACAATAAAGTACTTATATATAAATAAATAAATAAATTATTACCACTTTTGGGTAATTTTCTTAATTGATGTTTCCTCATAATTTGCCAAAAGGGTCCATCAATTCGTCAGATATTTATATATTCACCATCAGGACATGTAACACTATTGCACAGAATAACGTTTATTCGCCCTGAATATCCTTTTAGAAATGGTCCAAATCTGAGTTTTCAAAGTCGTCACATTTAGGGAAAGCCCACAATTTCTTCATCAGATTTGCCTATTTAAGTCATTATGGATTAGGCCACACCCGATCATGCCAAAATCAACGCCTCTGAAGATCACTTTATTTTTGGCCCTTTTTTGAAATCTGAAAGTGGACTTCTAAAGTTCTGACCACGGAGCTCCTATCAGTAACTTTTAAAATATATTTTCGATGTTCTCTCCTCATGCCACACCTACCTACTCAGCTATCAACTGTTCAATGCTTGCATGCCGTGTTGGGTATCAAATGAAAGGGCTTAGGTAATTAGCACATTTCAAAAATATAAATAGGTATTACTGAAAAGCCCTAAAATAATGAAAAGAATGAAACAAGAAAGTACCTTCCCGTGGTCGCATGCCGCTGTACTAACATATTATATATATATAAGCTATGGTAGCATGCGACCACGGGAACGTACTTTCTTGTTTCATCTTTTCAGTAGTCGGGTTTTAGTTTTTAAACTTATTTTTTCGTTTCTATTTTAGTGTTTATTAGCGGAAACTTGTAAATGGCCTTCAGTTTCATATTTTTCTTAGAACATCGTATGAGCTGTAAGTTTCCCGCACAAAATAAAATAATATAAAACAAGCTACCAGCGGCAGCGTCAGCGACTCCCATCGTAGAATATGAGCGCGAATATGAGCCTCCTTTTTTGGAGTCGGTTGAAAAGCTCTGCTGGTAGGCCAGATACACAAAGGTGAACTTATGACTTGAACTGGCTCTCATTGCCAGCTCACCAGCTGCCCTGTAATGTATTCTTTTGTTTGGCATGACAAGTGTCACCAGTATGAAACCAGTTTCTGTTATTAGCTACTAGTAGATTGCGTTGGGTCGCGGCTGGTGTTTCATTCGGTTCAGCGGTAGCCTTTCATTCTACAAATGAACTTTAATAATTATAATCAATCAGTTCTAGCGAGCCGCCCGCGCCCCTTTTTCGGACGGTTTTCACGACTACAAATTATTGAGATTTCTTTATTATATGGAAGTCCCGGCGAACTTCGTACCGCCTCAGTCAGAACCAATAAGAACTATGTATGAGAAAATTAATTTAATCTATTTTTTTTTGTGTAGTATTTAAACGCAAATCAAAAAATATCCTTTTTCTATGCAATAAGATTCCGAATTCCCATCAAAATTACTGATTGCACAGCAAAATATTCAACTCAAAATATCACTAAACACACTACAATTTATTTTCGCAGCGTACAGCGATTTTTCCTAAAGCAAAAGCTTTTTCATCAATGCACAGCTAATAATCTTAATGCACATTATACATGTTAACTCTTTTTCTTTTAAATATAGCTTCTATTTTTATATTATTTACAGCAGTTTTTCTAAATAAAACAGCATTTTATTAGTCACAGTCGTCTTATTATTTATTAATTACCACATAATGAAATCAGCAAAAAAAAATATAAAATTAGATACAAAATTGTAATTTATTGAATTATTAAAGCGGATCTTGCTTTCGCGGGGCGTCCACGCTTCCTTTTTTGCCCAATAGGCACATTTTTAGCTTCTGCAGGTGGCGCCACGTACTTGAGTCGGATAGCAAGTCTGATGATATGCTATGCTTAATAATTAACCTATTCTAACTAGTTCGGTTCCAGATAGCCTACTAAAAATAATCTCTTTTTTTCTATTAGCGCAAGTCGTTTCTGGCCCCCATATTTTGTGTAAAAGTAATTTTTTTCTAAATAATCCTGTCGTTTCTGGCACTCGCCGGCCGCTGCCGCGGCACCGCTCGCTTCGCTCGCTCGGCTCGTGCGTAGGGGTCACAGTTTTAACCTAACCTAACCTAACAACTTTTTTTTAAAATAATTAACCTAATCTAACTATTTTTTCAGTTAATTTGTTTTGCTTTTAGAAATAATGCAATGTAAAATTATTTTTTTGTTATAATAATCATTATGAGGAAAAAAAGTAATGTCATATTGATGTATAATTTCGAATTATCTGCAGTTTGAGTTTTGTTAAACATTTAGTTTATTTGTAGTGAAGTAAGTTATTTGATGTAAAAAAGAATATAAAATGATGAGTATGTATTGATAGGCGATTATTTATTTGATATGCAATTTATAATATCCCTTTTTTTTTTGCTATTCGGGGCGGAGACAAATCCAACAAATCCAAGATCATAAAAATCGGCCCAGCCGTTCTTAACACGTTGACTGCCAGACAACAAGACACAATAGAACATCTATTGTTCGCGGTCACCGGTGAGTGGTGACCGCGGTGGCAGTCAATGCCTAATTTATAAATGGTGCGTGAACTAAGCAGACTTTGTTTTATTCAAGTATATAGATTACAAACATTAAAATTCATTGTTATAGACCATACCTACTGATGTTTAGTATGAGTAGTTAGTTACACGTAGGTACCTGTCGGGGCAGGCAAGTTCAGACTGGTTCATTTGTGGCACGAACAATTTAGGTAAGTAGGTAACTGAAGTCGGTTAATGAATTGATTGCACATGCAAGCGCAACCATGCAACAGTCAACTCATCGGCCGGTTGGAGCCCAGTGCACATCCTAGTCGCTTGTGCGCGAACGAATGGAACGAAAGTACTCAGTACTAATACTTAGACATTTCATAATAACAGAAACTCTCTTATACCTACAGTAAAATTCACAAAAGTCGTAAGATAAGTTCATACTTACCAGGATTAGTCCGTCCGAAGACGTCCGCCATTCGAAAGATTTAATACCAATACCTATGCCAAGACCCCCATTTAACAAAAAGCAAACTATCGACATCTCAATTTTATTAGCGACTATACGGAGTACATGGACAGACGCGCACCGCCGCGCCGCGCCGCGCCGTCGACGTTGCGTTATAATATAAACATTGCACAGCAAGTGCTGGTGCAACGCGACCTTCACAGCGTCAGCGTCGCCGCCGCCCGCCGCCGCGCCGCGCCGGGGTCGCCGGTCGGTACGGGCTGTACGCAATACAAGTCTTCACTCAACTCGCTCCGCAAACACACAATCGCACAGTGTTTGCCTGCTAGATGAACCCGAACGTAAATCTGATCACGTATCATAGATAGCCTTCACTTCAAACAAATGAGGCTGTTTCGTCTATGTGCGTCCGGTCAGCCCAAACTGAGGTGCGCATATTTAGTTTGACCTCTCCATAACATCACGCCTATATTAATTCCCCGAAAGTTTAGGCACAAGTACAGGGTGTCCAGTGGCAGAATTCAAAGTTTGAAAAATTGTAAAAAAAAAAACTGTCTAGCACGCATGTTTTCAAAAACGCGTTTACAGAGCGACTGAATCGTGTAAATCTTGAACGATTTGAATTTTATAAGGATGGAACTTGAGTTTTTTTCGTATTATAACCTGTAAGGTTGATTTCGTAATTCCTAATATCGATGAACGTGCACGAAGTGATAAACGGGGTTTTTCAGTCACAGAAACTATAACACGTTTAAAATTTTTGTCCGTGGCTACCGCTGGTATAGGTCCTGGCCTGGGGCTGTTTAATGTTGATCCTGTAGCTCTGAACTTTTGCTACCCAAGACTAAATAAGGTTTATCGATGGTCCATCACGTAATCGACGAATATCGTAACATTACTGAGTCGCGGACGTGTTTCAGTAAGCGAAAATCCATTTGAACGGTACGCCTCGATGGCAAAAGCACGGTGCACTCCACACCATCGCTCCATGGCAGCTAACAAATCCGCAGAGCTTACCTTGTCAACGACGCCCCCCGCGCCACTCGAATGTGTTGCGTTCAGAAATTACGTTTGTTCAAACTTTGAAATCTGCCACTGGACACCCTGTATACAAAGTGTTAAAAAATTAACCTTACAAACTTTAAGAGGTGCTTTAGACCATCGAACTGAACAACTTTCACTATGGGACCACTGAAATCACGAAAAAAAAACTTTTTTACAAAAAAAACAACCGACTTAAAAAAAAACTACAAAGTGATAAATAACTTTAATTTCGGAAGTAGGTGTCGTTGGTTCCGCATTTTCGTTTTTTGACACCGACTTCCGAAATTAAAGTTATTTATCACTTTGTAGTTTTTTTTGAAGTCGGTTGTTTTTTTTGTAAAAAAGTTTTTATTTTTCACTTTTTAGTTGTAACTACTCCACACAAATTCAAATAACACTAGTGCATTGAGGAATTGAAGACACCGACTAGAAGAATCATCAAAATTCGCATAGAAATGCCGGAGATGCAGTACATTTATGCATATAACATCGTACATAAGAATAATTATATAATGTATTATATACTAAAACCTTCCTGAAAGTATGTAGATCACATTAGTGAAAGAATTATCACAATCGGTTCATTAGTTTTTGAGAAAATCGCGGACAAACAAACATACATACATACATACATACATACATACATACATACGGGTCGAATACAGAACCTCCTTTTTTGAAGTCGGTTAAAAATCAGCTGTTTCATACATTTATTGGTCAAGTAGGTATTGAACTTTTGTATGAAACAGCAGATTTTTTATTCGTGATTTCAGAGTTGGTTCCATAGTGAAAGTTGTTCAGTTCGATGGTCTAAAGCACCTCTTAAAGTTTGTAAGGTTAATTTTTTAACACCTTATATTATGTATAGTAGCTACACCCACATTCGCCAGTATGCATGTTTATTTTATTGAATGGTAAATAAGCCAGGCTGCAACCTATCCAACATGCATGACCTTGGTGGTAGGTGTTCACAGTCGCTAATGAACATAGTCATCTTTAATATCAGTCATCGTAGTCATCTTTAATATCAGTCATCGCAGTTGGTTGCTGGGAATCTCGATAGGAAAACCAAATGTCTAGGAACATTTCTAGATCTTTCAAGGCATTCGACACAGTTTCTGTTTCCATACTCATTGCCAAATTGGAGCTACTTGGTGTTAGATGTATAGCACTGCAAATCTACAAGGATTATCTAAAAAACCGAACCCAAAGAACTAAAATTGATAACCACTTCTGTGATGAAGAAACCTTGTCCTACGGAGTGCCCCAAGGTAGCATCTGGGCCCTATTTTGTTTCAAATATACTATAAATGACTTATGCAGAATGTCCCTCCCCAACTCGACAATCTTTGTATATGCCGATGACACCGTGGTTATAATTGACGGGCCCACAAGGGATAGTGTTAAAAGTAGCGCGAAATTGGCACTACGTGAAATAATAAAGTGACTCAACATAACCTGCTTACCCTCAACTGTAACAAAACATCTTATCTTATATTTCACTAGTTGCTGCCCGCGACTTCGTCCGCGTGAAATTCATTTTTTTTTCTAAAATAAAAGTAGCCTAAGTTACTACTTCAGCTATCTGCCAGTGAAAGTCCCGTCACAATCGGTCCAGCCGTTTCAGATATTATCCGGAACAAACAGACAGACAAAAATTAATAAAAAAATTATTTTGGTATATGTACCGTGTATACATCCATATGCATTTAGTAAAAACTTTTTTACAAAAAAAAACAACCGACTTCAAAAAAAACTACAAAGTGATAAATAACTTTAATTTCGGAACTCGGTGTCGCTGGTTCCGCATTTTCGTTTTTTGACACCGACTTCCGAAATTAAAGTTATTTATCACTTTGTAGTTTTTTTTGAAGTCGGTTGTTTTTTTTGTAAAAAAGTTTTTATTTTTCACTTTTTAGTTGTACCTACTCCACACAAATTCAAATAACACTAGTGCATTGAGGAATTGAAGACACCGACTAGAAGAATCATCAAAATTCGCATAGAAATGCCGGAGATGCAGTACATTTATGCATATAACATCGTACATAAGAATAATTATATAATGTATTATATACTAAAACCTTCCTGAAAGTATGTAGATCACATTAGTGAAAGAATTATCAAAATCGGTTCATTAGTTTTTGAGAAAATCGCGGACAAACAAACATACATACATACATACATACATACATACATACATACATACATACGGGTCGAATACAGAACCTCCTTTTTTGAAGTCGGTTAATAAAAAGCGGTTATTTTAATAGTACTCGTACAAACCGGCACTACAATTTTATTTATTTGTATAAGTCCGGAATTTTCTCAAAAACTAATTAACCAATTTTGATGTTTCTTTCATTAACGTGATCTAGGTATATACTTCAGGGTTGGCATGATTAAAACAAGTTGTTTTAAAACAGTTTCAATTTAAACCGTGTTTTTTATCACACATTGAAAAACACAGATTAAAACAAGTTTTAAGCATTGTATAAAACAATAAGCAGTGGTGGCCCAGTGGTATCGGCCGCGAGTTACGAGTTGTAGGTCGTAGGTTCGAACCCAGACGATTTCATCACCACTGCTCTCAAAACGGTGAAGGAAAACATCGTGAGGAAACCGGCATGTCTTAGAACCAAAAAATCGAAGACATGTGACATCTACCAACCCGCACTGGGCCCGCGTGGTAGATCACGGCCCACTCCCTCTCACAGAGAGGAGGCCTGTGTCCCAGCAGTGGGAACATTATAGGCTGATTATGTTATGTTATGTTAAAACAATAAGAAAACAACAAGCATTAAAACTACTTTTCATGGCGAATGAATGGATATAAAATGAAAATAAATTTATATTTAGGCGTCTAAATAGCTTCACATAAAACCAGTTGAGTCTATGCTATTGCTATTATATTTTTGAACTTTTATTGGCATTATAATTAAATAAAACATTATTTTTGTTTCAATCAAACAAAGGTCTAAGTACCAGGATTTATATGAGACAAGATAACATCTATTTTTGAAAAATGCATTAGAATATTCAAAATTTCAAATCAATCAAAATTCTTTTGGGAGATATCAAGTTTAGTGTAACTGCGATTTTTTCCAGTTTTTTGTAGAGAGCCTTGTTGCTTCAGCGCCATGTTATTTACTTTCAATGAAATTGACAAATCCCTATTTTTAACCGACTTCTAAAAAGGAGGAGGTTCTCAATTCGGATGATTACCTAGGTTATTTTTTTAATGTATTTCGGGCATAATAACTCTGTCGTATATAGACGGATTTGCAAAATTCTTTTTTTGTTCGAAAGAAATTTATTCCGAAATAGTCCCATTTAAATTTCGTAAAGATCTGATGATGAGTTTCGGAGACAGACAACGGAACTCTTCAATAAATGCCAGCCAATCAACCGCGATTGCTGCTATCGCTTATGTGTGCATTGTTTAAGCAATCACACAACATAACATCACGCCGGTATCCTCTAAAGGGGTACGCAGATGTGTTCAGTATACCACTTAGTTTATATTGATCATGTTTGATCTTCCTGTCACTGGTATTCACATAGCAAGTAGTGTTAATTGAATTTGAGCGGGGTAGGTACAACTAAAAAGCGAGAAAACTTTTTTACAAAAAAAACAACTGACTTAAAAAAAAACTACAAAGAGATAAATGACTTTAATTTCGGAAGTCGGTGTCAAAAAACTAAAATGCGGAACCAACGACACCGACTTCCGAAAGTTATTTTTCACTTTGTAGTGTTTTTTTTTTTTGTAAAAAAGCTTTGAAATGAAATACTACCTACCTAAGGTCGTCTGACGCTGAAATTGATATACTTCAGTAATAAAAATACTTAGTTACGTAACAACGTATTATGTGATTTTTGATTTCATGAACCGTTCGAAACACCCTATATTAAGTACTACTATTTATTACTGAACAGGGCTCTATTGTACAGTGTACTACATAGGCGACCTACTCACTAAACAATATCTATTTTTAACCGACGAAAAAACGGAGGAGGTTCTCAAGTCGACGCGTATATATTTTTTTTTTCTGTATGATCACGCGTAACTTTTTACAGAGTAGTACGATTTTACTGATTGTTTAGGTTATGGTATTCCCGTTAGACCAGTATACATTATTACTCCCACTGTAATCTAGAGGTCATAAGGAACAAATCAACATGCGTTTCATTAGTAGACGCCACAATTTTTGGTGGGCCTAATCGCCGAACACAAAACACTATCTCCTTTGGGTGTCCGATTTCATTTTTACTACGTCTATGGGCTCTATAGCACGCTTTTATTATGGAAATTGCTTCTTATTTTGAAAAGTACAAAGTTTTTGCGAACATACAAAATACTTTCTAAGATATAAAAAGAAGGCAGGGTTACTACGTCAGCTGTTGATCCGCACAGCAGAACGCCATAAAGCGCAGGCCACACCGCCAGCTAGCGGGCGGGCGGGCTAAGCGGGCGAACATCGTTTCACCTCTTTACATACTTCGGTTCACACCGCAAGCTACCGACTAACCTAACGAAATATCCGACGATTCCAGCGAAGCTACTCGTTCACCTCGTTGGCGCGCCCGCGCTTCGCTAGCTTAGCTCGCCCGCCAGCCCGCTCGCCCGGTTCGTTCGCCCGTCCTCCCCGTTTCGAGTAGACTAGTCGACGCTCGTCTTTCGAATAGCAGTGTAGTGTTCGTTTGTGAACGATGAATGTCATATATCGACGAAAGTTCTGATGATGATTTAACTACAAATATTAGCCCGCTTCGCCCGCTCCGCGCGCTCCGCCCGTCGCTCGTCTGTCCGTAGTTTTCGGTGTGAATGCCATAGTTTAGCTCGCCAATATTTCGCGTAGTTTGTATAATTTCCTTCGTTCGCTTCGCCCACCCGCTTAGCCCGCCCGCCCGCTAGCTGGCGGTGTGGCCTGCGCTTAAGACGTAATACTGTGGAAATAAGAAAAGTATACTAACCCCTAGCTGTGCTAAATACAGTAATTAAGTAGGTACCTATACCTAACTAAAAAACGCAGCTATATACGACCTTAATTGACTCGACCACATCGATTCGTGTTGATCTGAACTTTCATCCCTATCCATATGAAACATGATCAAATCGTATAGGTACCAAAGTGCCAGCCAGCTCCCTGTCAGGGATGGTACGCTCGTCCCAGAAACGAAAGCTGAAATTCATCATATAAATGTAACCAACAGCCATACCCTTAACCGTGTCTCATTTGAAATAGAGCGGCTGCAATAGATACGGTTCAGCTCAGCTCCTACCCAGAGTGCGTCAGTGGCAGGCAGTCCTTGTGCGGTAACAGTGTTGAGATGTTCGCACGACGCGCGGTCACGACCTCTCGGTGAGCGCTCATTAACGTGTTATGTGCGTCGTGACGAGCGCAGGGCCGCGGTACAACCTGCGCAACACACGGAACTGCTTAGTGAAGCCCGAACGTGTCGGAGAGACCTTCACTTGGCGTTTACTTACCTACTGACGACGCCGACGTTACATCACGAACTCGTCATCTTTGTAATCGGCGGCCGCTTCCCCATGCGTGTGGCCCTCGCGTGCTCGCAGAAGTTGTGTTGTTGTGCTTGAATGTTGTCTCTGTGTTCATTTGTCATTATCGTCGCCACCGTCATCGGCTGCGATCACGGCTGCGTGATAATTGTCCGCGGTTGTGCAAGATGTCACACGTTGTCCATATGCCTCGATGTACATAACCTCGGCAGAGTGAGAGCTGCGACGTGGGCTCAGTCGCCCCTCACCAATGCAGCACGTTTCACTCGGGGCCTGTTGTTGCTGATGCGCGACTCGTCTTCCCGAGTACAGCTCAGTTAGCGAGACCTCTTATATGCATTCTGAATGTTGTTCGTGATCCCGCTTTTAGACGCGAGCGCGTGGCGTGAATACTGACACAATCATGTCGTGACGTAACTGCTCACTGGGTTGGAGCCAGGTAAGTAGTGGCAGGGTGTCAGGTAACATCTTCGGTATTGGCACTGTGAGACCAGTGAAATACGTTATTGTATTCATCATTATTAGCGTTGTTCACATTCCTTAAGGGCTGATTTTACCAAACTCAGATTATCTTTTATCCGTGGAATAAAATTGACGTCTGACAGTTCTAGTATGGAAATACTGTCAAAAATTCATTTACTCTCAGGATAAGAATTATTCCAGGTATACGAGTTTGGTGAAATTCGCTCTAAGATTAAAATTAATTAGATGTACTTACATGAACTTAAATCTAATTAATTTTCATTGAATTGCATTTAATACAACACTACCTACATCTTAATTGTTGTTGATGTTAATGTTTCATGCTGGATTATTTCGAACGCAATGTGAATTGTTACCGTACTGAATAAAAATTGAATGGAATTGAATCTGTCCTTAGACATATACAGCCTTATGTATAAAAATCGCGCTTTTCACCAATTATATATAACCCTAGCTATTCTGTATAGTAATCTGTGGATAACGTCTTGAGTAGTGTATTTGTTATTTTTATTCTAAGTAAGTTTTTATATTGCGTGCCTACTATGTAATATACTGCTGTTTGTTATTCCTATCAAATAAAATATAATTTTATTTCGCGCAACTATAACACGTCATCCATAAATTGTTAGTAACAGTTTTGCACTTAAATAATAGATTGTACAACTAGTGCATGAAAGAAGCCATTTTACCCCGAGACGTTTAGTTTACCTATATCCTATTTTTACTATATGGATAGGTAAGTCGAGGGGTACAATGGCTCGTTTATGCCCGAGTTATACACTCTGCTTTTCACTTCGATTGCGAGAAAATGAAACAGGCATAAAGTATATAACAGTAATTTCACTGTTCAAAAATGTTGCAAAATTGACGAAGAGAATAGCTAATTCCCGCCACAAAACTTATTAAGTTTTTTTTTAATTTCCAACATGATTGTGTCATTCGACTTGGGTACCTACTTCATACTGCCAAGTCATAAAAATGTTTCTTTGCGTTTTTAAATAATAAATGACAACTATTTGATCTGGTTTTATTAAATTAACGATAGAAAACACGGAAGTGATATAAATTAAAGCAAATGAAATAAAATGACGACTTTAATCTGCGACGTTTTATTGTGCGTGTGTGGCTGTTGGGCCTGATTACCTTGGTCTTAGAAAAAAAAAAATTATGCACTAGAACATAAAAAAGCGATTTTATGTCGCCTACGCACAACATAAACGCGAACTTTTAGAGCATGAGAAGTGAAAATACTAGGTATTGTTAGTATAACTTGAACTAAAGACGAATGAATGCGAAGACCCCCAACAACTAGACACCCGGAACCTATTGTTACATGCTCTGTGCTATGGAACAAGTAGTTACCGATTATCATTCTTCCTGATGTAGCAGCCATCGAGCCACAACTACAACGCAAGCCTATTAATTTGGACACTGGTGAATTAATAGATCTACAACAATTAAATAATCTATTAGAAATTAGCAAGTGAAGTGAATAACGACAGGGAAATGGTCATTAACGAGAAAAGTGTGAGTGTCGGCACTCTAGTGTTAGGTAGGTACTTATATATACCTAATTATAGTCTTAGGCACCTGTATAATCTTAGCACATACTTAAGTATAGAATTATCGTAAAATATTGTTTTTGCCGAAATCATCGGAGTGAAAATAATCATGCTAATGATAATCATCCCTCCGATAATTTCGTACTTATGGGGGGAGGAGTTATGCATGCTGTATCAGCCCCAAATATTATAACATCTTGTTAGCGAGTACCCGCCATGGGCGGCCCACGCTGATACAGCATTCGCGGTCACGCCGGGATGTTATGACTAGCGCCCGGCGACAGCCATCCGTAGCGATAAGGACTTAGTTAGTTTTTTTTTTTGGGAATGGCATCTCGCAGTTCAACCTATGAGGTTGTCGTCTGCTTAACCAGGCTTGCCTGTGGATGCCTCAAGCCAGGGCTTAAAAAACTTAAAAACTAAGCGGCTACACGCTAAGGGCACCCCCTGTGGGGTACGGGCCTCGGCTTAGGGCGTCGCTGGGGGGGGGGGGGGCAGCAAGGGACAGGCTGGATCGGAATTAAATAAGGCCTTAGTTAGGAACATTGTATTAGATTTATATTCAGTCTGAATAAAACTGTCGTCTAGACCCCTTGGTTTCTTTTAAAAACCTTCGGTAGCGCCTCCGGGACTTAACTATTGCGTCAATATTGCGTTGGGATAGTTTGTTGATACCTAGTGATTATTCAAATAACAAAAGTGTAATTTTTTTGTAATTATTTTGCGTTTTAAGTGGTTTTCAGTGAGTTATACGAGTAGAATATGGCACGATTAGCAGTAATGGACAGTGTTTTAAGTAATTCCCATAGAAAACAGTTAAAACAAAGACGAGATGAGCGACGAATCATGCGGTATACGGACAAAGCGTTTTCTATGAGTGAACACGAATTTAAAGCTAATTATAGAGTGAGCAAGGATTTGTTTGAGGAAATTTATGAAAACATTCAGCCCTTTATGCCAACTCCTAAAAGAAGAAGTGATATATAGGTATATCACCAAAATATAAGGTACTATGTTGTCTTTGATATGTGACTTTTATCAATGATAATCATGACTTTTTTGGAAGATCAATAGCATAATACTATTATAATTCTTGCAGGTTTTGGTGGCATTGTCTTTTTATGCTACTGGGAGTTACCAAAAACTAGTTGGAGGCACCTATGGGACCCTAATGTCGCAGCAATCTGTTTCTCGTACTATTAGAGATGTAACGGCTGCTCTTAACCATCTAATAGTACAAAATAAATGGATTAAGTTTCCTCAAACTCGTCAGGAAATGCCCTCATAAATAATATGAAGCTGTTTTTTGCTATAGCCCAAAAAGTGATTAGTCTCAAAACACTTCAATGTTACACACTTATTTTGGGTTGTGTGGTTGATGGACGGCTTATTCCAAATGTTTAATTAAACATTCCTAAAAATCCAAACTTACTTGTGGATGATGCTGGTATTGCATCATTGTGTGACGTGTCAGGAATAGGGGATATTTGATTGCTATGCATTTCTGTTTCTACTGGTATAATATATGAATCCTCTATCACAACTGGTGGCTCGGTACGTCTAGTCTGAAACAATGAAATGATTGTTATTATTAGATAAATAAAATATTTTGTGTAAAATAAATATCATAGGTATGATAAAATTGTAAATTAAGTATTAAAATATATTACTGTTTGAGGAAATGGATTGACTATCAATCTTGGATCTCCAGTCGCAAACTTGTCCACCCATCACCGCCACCAATCTATTTTCTAAAGCAGACATTTCTGGCAAGTTGTCTGCCATCCCACCACCAGTGCGCCTCATTGAAGGTGAGAGTTGTGCACATTGCTTCTTTAGACCATGTTTCTTCTCAGCCCAATACTAAAAACATGCATTAATATTATTAATGAAATTGCTATAAGTAACATAATGATTCTTATCACCTAATTCATTGTTTTGATTTACCTTAGTCCAGCCTTGACCATTTTTAATTGCTCCTCCGAGAGAATTTAAAGTAGTTGCCACCTATTTGTTTCTAATTTGCCTTGAGCGGTCCGAAGCAAACCTTTGGCCACGCCTGGGTTTTGCTCCAAGAATTCCACTAAACCTTCTAATTAGGCGTAACTTGGACGTTGTGTCATTGTACCTAACTAAAATTGGAAATCTTTTATTAGTACAACATAATATAATTTTATTTTATAAAACTACAGAAAATAACTACATTGACAACACAAAAATGTTAACAAAAGAACGTACCTATGATTTATATTTACGTACCACTTCAGTGTTGCCAGATCCAATTTTCAAAAGTCCGTAGGGCTACGCTCAAAAATCCGTAGAAGTCCGTAGATTGCCTCTACAAAAATCCGTAGATCTACGGATATTTTTTAAAGCTAAATAAACTGACCATTTAGAGATGGACTGACCTTAAACTTAATTATTTGCCGGTAAAGAAATTGTTAACTAAAAAAATCAGCGGGAAAATCTCCAAGACAAAGGAAAAGCAATAAAAATTTTATAAAAAAAAAAAAAAAAAAAAACTGTCGGCGTCACAATCATGATTCTCAGTAACATGTTTTTGTATGATATAATTTTGAATTAAATAATTCAAAATGCTTCCTCTTTGCTTTTACCTCATAGCAAGTAGTTTAATTGCATGAATTTTTGTATAAAGCAGTCCTTTTATAGATTTTGTGTTAAGTTTGTTTCTGGTAGATGGAATCGAACAAAAATCCGTAGATTTGCGACTACAATCCGTATGTCCGTAGACAAGACCTAAAGTCCGTAGATCTACGGACAAATCCGTAGGTCTGGCAACGCTGTACCACTTGTACAAAACTATTAGTTTCAGTCTATCAAAAAGTATTCTGTGACTATCTATAACGATGAACGAAAAACCAACAACAAACTTGCATTTTGAATTCATTTCAAAAACCACTTGACTTACCTTTTTTTTTGTAGTGTAGGCAACGATCCTACCGCATGCAGCCAAAGTCATGGTTAATTTTCTGATTTTAGTCGTTTTCTTACGCCCAAATGAATTTAATACGTTCAAAATAATCAATTATACAACTATTTGTATCATATTTATTTATTTAGGCTTGTTATTTAAAGGATAAAGCATTTTAAAGCCCTATTACCGGTTTTTCGTAATGAGTTGAACCACACTATTGCAGCCCGTAACATAGCAAACTTCACGTGTAACAAAATAATGGCGGTGTGTTCCCAACCAGTCACACTGTAACATGTCACAGTGTGACTCGTTGGGAACAATCGGTTAGGTTAGGTTAAAACTGAGACCCCTCTACGCACGAGCCGAGCGAGCGAAGCGAGCGGTGCCGCGGCAGCGGCCGGCGAGTGCCAGAAACGACTTGCGCAAATAGAAAAAAAAGAGCTAGAAAGAGAAAATTGCGAGTTCCCGTGACTGGTAGTGTGACCGGTTGGGAATTTTTTCAGAAAAAAATCCCATCGAGTAACAGTGTGACATTTGAGGGTGTTACTCGTTGGGAACAAATGATAATGGCGGACCAATGTCAATTTAATTTCAATGTTGACAATATTGTTTTCAAGAGTACCAGTTTTAAGAAATTCATTGTTACAGTTTGTCCGGCGATGCGTGTCACCCTTAGAGCAAGGTTACACGCTCATTCTGGCATCAGTCTGGTCCATCATTCTGGTCAGAATGATCGGAGAATGATCGTGTAACTCACGGATTGACACCAGACTGATGAAAATTAAATAATTTTGTACCGTGAAAATCATCCATCATTCTAGCGTCATTCAAGTCAATCCAGAATGATGGACCAGACTGACGCCAGAATGAGCGTGTAACCTTGCTCTTACAACCGTTTAAGAACCATGGGGTTCTTAAACGGTTGTAAGAGCAAGGTTACAAAGGATTAAGTGCGACTAGAGTACGAGGTACCTACTGATGGCAGTAGGTACCTCGTACTCTAGTCGCATTTAATCATCTCTTGGATCCTAATCCAACAAACGATCTGTTTGTGGACAAATATGTTATAAGGAAAAATAAATAATAAAGATAGCAGAGATCGCGATACGAAAATGTTGCAAATGTGACTCGTGCTAACCGTGCGCGTTGCGCTGTTGCAGGTGTGTGCTTGGTCGCGGGTGTGAGCGCGCCCCCATGCTGGGCCCCGTGCGGCGCTCGCACTGCGCCGCGCTCGCCGCCCTCGCTGCGCTGCTGCTGCTGCTGCTGGCGCGCCTGCCCCCGCCCGCGCCCCCCGCGCCGCGCCCCGCCCCGTTGCCCGTGCGCCAGCCCTCCGCGCCCCCGCCCGCGTCCCTCGCCAGCCGCAGCACCGCGACGCCGCCGTCGCACTATGAAAAATATAGGTCGGTATCGGATCAAAAATCTGTAACTTCATGAATTTTTGTCGTATCGTGATGAAATTTGGTACAAATATGCAGTAAGGTTTGGAGATTCGAATGATGTGTAGTTTCTATAAACTACACATCAAAAAAACATACATAGATATACAAGAAAACACTATTGTTTTCTTGTATATCTATGTATGTTTTTTTGCATAGAATGAAAGAAATGGGAAAAAAACACCAAAAAAATAGTTAAAAATTTATTTCAAGTGGAATACAAGTTTATAATGACTAAAAAGATTAAACCATGGTTAATTACAACAAGCAAAGTAAACAAAATATGTATGTAAGTATATAAAACGATCAAAATTTAAGGGTGTATATGTTATGGGCCAAGTGATTAATGCGGGCAGTATTCATAATGCCCGGGCAGTATGAATAATGCCCAGCCATATCGGGCCAAGTGATTAATTACAATCTAAACTCACCTATTTATCACATTGCCCGGGCATTATGAATATGGCTACATGATGATCGGGCAATGTGATTAATAGGTAATTTTTTACGTGGTGCGCTGCGGTGCGGGGCCGGAAACAAACACGTGACACGCGCTAACCAATCAGAGACCGAAACGGGGCAGCGTGTGACCTTGCAATAGCCGCACGATGCCACTTGGGCTCATTGTTTTGAATACTTTATTTTACACTTAAGTTTCAAGCACTTAATGAAAACTACTGAGTTTTAAATCTGTTAGGTACTAAATTACACATAGGTAGTTTTTTTTTTGTATTCAACGTTATTTTTTGTTTATTAAGTTCAAAGATTGAGAGCTTTTATTGGATAAATAATCTATTCTTAACAATAACTATTACCTATGAGACTGATTACTAAGACTCTTTTAGCTTTAGAGTAAATTTTAAGTTGAATAATCGGAGATGTGATTTCCATTTACTTCCATTTAGATTGTTAGTTTTATAATTTAACTTACTCAAGCCGAGAAGTATTATATTCTCATTCTTCGCTGCAGCTTTTAAGCGCGCTTACTCGTAATATCTACCTACATGTGAGTGAAAGCGAGTGCGAAATACTTCCAAACTGCATTGAAACTACTATAGACTAGTTTCTAAATGTAGCCCTTCGTAAATTGATCGAAGTAAAACCGAAGTCTGATTATTTAAATTTTAAAAACAAATACTAAACTATAAAACATGTTTTTATTATTACTCTACCCGATAATTGATTTCATTACTTGTAATGCTCGGTCTATCTAACTAAGTATTCATTTGAAAGTATTAAACATGCTTTACATCACTCTGCCCAATAGGCACTAGGCATTATTCATAATGCCCGGGCAATGTGATAAATTGATTGGTTATAATCACATTGCCCGCTCTTATTGGGCATTATTCATATTGCCGGGGCATTATGAATACTGCCCGATTAATCACTTGGCCCATAACATATATATGAAAACAATTTCTAAATTAAAATCATATTACTAATAGGTATGTAGGCTATACATACCTACAAACACACATAAATATCAACACATACATACATATTACACACAACACATTATACATACATATACACACTACTGTGGTGACCCCGAACAGTAAACACGTGCTAGTGCTACCTAAAAACTTTAGTGCGGTGTGGAGTGTGTGGACTCAAAAGTGAACAAAAACTTAACTTTTCACAACTAGGTATATGAGTGATTCCGAACAGGTCATGGAGGATACGAAACGGTCTGGATCACCGGCATCACATGACGTGTTTCGGGTCGGCGTGCGAATCCCTCCATTTTAGCCCGAGAAGCCCGCGATTTGGTTCGCCCAAATATCGCGAACTGGCCTTCAGTTCGCGATATCGAATATTACGGCGGACACAACCAAGTTTTATTACGTCGTCAGTCATTTCGACCTGCGATATTCAACTGAGGTCGAAGATATCATCATGAGTCCACCAGCGACCGATAAATACGGCAAATTGAAGACGGAACTTATAAAGCGTCTCTCAGAATCCCGCGAGAAGAAAGTTAAAAGAAAAAAGAAAGAAAGAAAATACGTTTATTTGCGGTGAACATGACGCAAAAATACATATGACACAAAAGTAAAAAAAAATAAAAAGAAGACAAGGGTAACATGCGTCACATCCACGCAAAACGGCTATCGCTCAGCATTATGCTGCGACCCTATGCAAGACAGAGCCCCAGCGCTGGTTTTCAGCGACAGCCGGCGCTGACGTGATGACGTCGTCCGATGCAGCCCACAATTATTACACACTAGGCTTTATATTATACTAAACATTATACTAAACAGAAAACAGAAAACAGACACAGATACAGTACATGCTATGAGAATATCATCCTCAATAATCATTTTACACTTTATGTAGTGGCAACATTTCGAAGCGTCCTTTTAAGTTCACCAACTACTGATACACGAAGAGCTGGGTGATAGGAAGCCGTCGCAGTTTCTCAGACACCTGCAGCACCTCGCCGGTCCTAAAGTGCCTGAAGAATTTTTAAGAACAATATGGTCGAGCCGGCTGCCTAGTAACATACAGTCCATAATCGCGTCTCAGGTATCCGCGCAGCTCGATGAATTAGCCGATCTCGCCGACAGAATTCACGACGTCGTGCCGACAGGTCATCAAGTGGCGTCGACATCAGCAAATGTGGTGAGTGATATGGAAACTATGTCTAAACATAAATGATCGATCTTACGAAACAAGTGCAATTATTAACTCAAAAAGTTGACAATATTTCCCGCGCAGGCCGATCAATAAGGCGTAACGACCGATCGAAATCCCGCCAAAGCCGATCTCACTCACGAAATAAGGAATTTCCATCATGTTGGTATCACTGGTGCGAAGGCCACCAAATGTGTTCAGCCCTGCGATTTTAAGCCGGAGGCGCCGCTCAAATACAAGGCCCGCTCAATCAAGCTTTAAGTGGCCCAAAAATTAAAGAAAACACATCCATCACTATAACACCTGAGATTCAAGAAGCATTCGACGCATGCAAAAATAACTTGTTAGAAGCCACTCTTATCTCGCATCCTGATACACAAGCTGAGTTAGCACTTTTTACCGACGCTTCAGACGTGGCCATCGGAGCTGTCTTACAACAAAGAAGAATCAATGACAGCTGGCAACCACTAGGATTCTTTTCCCGCAAGTTATCTCCTGCTCAGTCAAAATATAGCACCTACGACCGAGAATTGCTCGCCATTTATGAAGGAATAAAATACTTTAGGCATATGGTCGAAGCGAGAACATTTCAGTGTTCACCGATCATAAACCCATCACATTCGCCTTCACTACAAAAAGAGACAATTGCTCACCTCGTCAACACCGCTATCTCGACTACATCTCTCAATTTACAACCAACCTCAATCATATCTCAGGAAATCACAACGTAGTCGCCGATGCATTTCACGACTGGAAAGTATCGACACTACCATCGACTACAAAGCACTTCAAAACGAACAGGAAAATGACCGTGAGTTACAGAGTTTGCTAAATAGCAACACGGCTTTAAAGTTAAAAACAAAAACAGAATGGATTTTTAAAATTCTAGCAGCAGTATGATCCAATAAATCATGGAAGCATAAGTATTCGTGATTTCGATTGTAGAAGATGGTGGATAACAGGATCTTTTTATTTCTTGTATTTTGTAGTAAGGCGGGAATATACAACACTTTCGTTCGTTGGTTAAGTTTTTCAGGTACATATATTGTGCTTTTGTTAGATCCAAATCTATAAAAGCACTCAATGCTTCCGTATCGGAAAGAATCTTCATCTGGTCTGAGTCGTTCCACTTACTTGAGATATTTAATTTCTTTTGAGTGCCAGCGGTTCTTAATTCTTCGACAAGATGAGCTTCTGTGTACTCACGTAAAGCCCGTAGTCCCTGCACATAGGCGTTTTTTATATGCTCGAAGCCATATTCTTGGAGTAGAAGAGTGTTTTTCCTCTTCTTGGTAGATTCTGAGGAGTCTCCATAAGCCACGCATGCTCTTCCTTGTTGGCCAAATGTTGATGGCGGAATACCTTGAGTCCAACTAAGTACAATTCTTCTGTAAAAATGTTTCTTTTTTCCGAGATGCCAGGGCCCAGCGCTTGTTGAAAATAGGAAGAATGTGCCTTTGTATGTCACTAATTATAAAACACAAGTTGTTTTCAGAAACATTGAGTTTTTGTCCTAAAACTTTGGATAATGATTCCATGGTCTTGCCGCCCTCGATATAGGGGATTATGAAGTCTCGTTTGGTACAGCTGAAGGAAAACATTTTAACACTTCACAATCTGCAGAAATAATAGGCGTAGATGAGATTTGCTTCACTTGAAGTTAGACTGATGTAGATGGTTCGAATAGTTTTTGCTTCCCTTTATATACTCATTTTACAATATCGAATTGGTACCTACGTCATTATTATCTTGTAATTTCCCACGCAAACCGAGTGCAAATTTGATAAGGTCCCTTTGTTATCACGAAATAATGAAGAAAATATCCAAAAAGTTCCATATTGTTCATGTGAATGGTGTCAGTGGTAAACCGCAAAAGATACCAATTTTCGGGTTCTGACTTTTATCAGTTTTTTTCTCATATCTTCTAAAACCGAAAATATCCGCAGCTGATTTTTTTTGCATTCTATTTATGAATAGTTAGACTACTAGTCAACACAAAAAGTAGCGCTTGGGCAAACGTGGGTAACACTGAAAACCTTCGACGAAAAACAATATAAGTGAAAAATAATGTATGTCACTTTTTAAGTAATTACTGAAATATTTTTCTTTACTTTTAAAATCATTAAGCTGTATCGCAAAAAGCATAAAATAAACCTTTCTAAAAATGTATAATACTGCATATCTGTACCAAGTATTTTTTTCACAATATGGTATTGAAACATGTATACGCGAAGACTTAAGTTTGGCACTTCTGTCTTCTATGTATCTATGAAAAAAATAGCCAAATTATCCAAATAGGGATGATGACGGGGTAAAGTAAACGAAATTTGATTTAGTCCGTCAGTTAGATTATCAAAAAATAATGGACACATATTTTTTCTTGTGTCAATCAACCAAAAAATTACAAAGATAAAGCCTGTCAAAGTTTGGGAGTGGGGGCTCGTGACGTCACGTTTGGGTAAAAATTGTACCAAAATGTGACGTCATGCGACATTTCAAATCAATATGTGAGTGGTTGACCAAAAAGGGACCTCAAGGGAAAATAATTGATTTCGAGTAAATCGCGTTTGAAATTTCGTGTAGAAACAAATTGCGGCATGTTCTATGTCAGTATGCGACTTCGTTAGTGAGTGTCAACACGTGTTTGCGGTTACTACGTTATTGGCGACTTATTTAGTGTCAGTTTCTTGTCTTTATGTGCGTCTGACATCACAAAAACTAATTTTTCCAAAACTGCCTCTGCTCACAAAAAAAAACATAAAAAAAAACACTACGGCACCTAAAAATATTCTGGTTAGACCAAAACAAAGCTAAAAGACCACAGATTAAAAAATTGAAAAAAAAAAATAACGGTTTCCAATCCCTCCAGGTCCCTTTTTGGTCAACCACTCACATATATCTCTGTAATGTTTTGATTATGTGAAAAAAGAAAAAATACGTGCCCAATACTTTTTAATAATCTACCTGATAGACGAAGAAAAAAAAGTTAGTCATCATCCCTATTATGATATTCGTAAAAAGCATTTCTGATATGCGCTTGTTCTACCATTTTCCATAGTGCGTCGGCCGCGCCCGCGTCCACGTCGCCGCCCGCCACCACGCGCCGCAACGGGCGTGTGGTGCTGGTGCGCGACGTGTACGAGGCGGGCCACTCGCGCCCGCACCCCGAGCTGTGCCCGGCGCTGGGCGCGCGCCTGCGCCTGCTGGTGCTGGTGACGTCGGCGCCGGGCCACGCGGCCGCGCGCGACGCCGTGCGGCTGACGTGGGGCCACTACGCGGCGCGCGCCGACGTGGCCGTGGCCTTCGTGCTGGGCGCGCCGCCGCCCGCGCTGGCGCCCGCCATCGAGGCGGAGGACGCGCTGTACGGCGACGTGATCGTGGGCCGCTCGGTGGACTCGTACTCCAACCTGACGCTGAAGACGCTCAGCATGCTAGAGTGGGCCGACACGTACTGCCCGCGCGCGCCGCGCCTGCTGAAGACGGACGACGACATGTTCATCAACATCCCGCGCCTCCTCCAGTTCGCGGCCGCGCCCGCGCGCGCCAACGCCACGCGCACCATCTGGGGCAGGGTACACCTATCTGTTTCAATAATTTACAAGCATTGAGGCGCGAGGTCTTTTTTCCGCTAGATGGCGCTGAGCGCTGACCGACTGAAAGGGCTTTGAAGGTCCGTGGCATACCTACTTGTCCGCCATTTTGTTTTTTTTTTTTTTCAAAATGTTGGCCTCGCATGGACCTACAGTCTGACTTTTTAATTAGCTGCAGTAAAGTGACACTTTTTACTGTCATTTCTTTAAATAATGCTGCCACACTAACACACTGTTGCTTATGTAGTAACTCTATTAGTGATGTGATTGGAATGCAATTGATCAATTTTGATTTAACCATAAACAATCAAATATTATTTGTATTGATCGGATAAAAATATACATTGTAGTTTCATTCATATATAGGATAGTTATTAATAGCAGACAGTACTAGTTTGCATCAAAATTGTGCTCGTATAGTGACTGCACAGAAATCGTTCAAACTATATAATCTCAATTAAGTGGACTATAAAGCCGTAATTTATTAGTTTTTTAGTGCATCCAGGTACCCTAGACTAAGACCTACACCTGGACCTAACGTTCTGATAACAAGTCTTTGAGAAAAGCCTATTTAATTGAGTTTATATGTTGTAATACTCATAGTTTGTTAATTTTGTAAATATGGTTTTATCAACCTGCTTTCAGAGTTTCATCACACCATGAAAAACACAAGCTACTGATCTGACCAAAAATATACTATCCTCTTTTTAACCGACTTCAAAAAAGGAGGTCCTGTATTCGACCCGTATGTAATATGTATGTTTGTATGTCCGCGATTTTCTCAAAAACTAATGAAGCAATTTTGATAATTGTGTCATTAATGTGATCTACTTACATACTTTCAGGAAGGCTTTAGTATATAAAACATTAGGTAATTATTCTCATAATATATTCATATTAAGGACGCTATCACATTTTGAACTCGCTCAAGTTTAGGTATCTGAATCGCAACACAGCAACATTACGCGCACGCACACATTGAAACCATTGTTCGCTCGATTTTTATACGTAACTTAACTAATCTTGGTACTTGAAGATATTTTTTTTTAATTTTGCTGGTATTTATTTAGTAAAGTTAGTTGTAAGTTCGCAATCGAATTTGGTAAGTGTTATTAGTACTTACTATCTGCGTGATAATCATGTTTTTAGTATTGTTGAAGTTCATCAGTCAATACGTTCATTACTAGGTACCCAAAATCGACCTTAACATTTTAGTATTACACGGAACATCCACATTTATACCACAGTCTGCTGTTAGTTTGAAAATATGTACCTAAGTACTTTTAAATATTATTTTTGATGTCAATTGTTGGAGTATTACATAATCAAATACTAGCCTGGGAGTTTATCGTAGAGTTTCGTTGTGATATTTAAAAATAATCATTCCCTTATGAAAACAGTAAGTATTTTATTTACTTAAAAATTAAAACAAAGTAAATCAAAAGTAATTTATTCAAATTAGGCTGAGAATCAGCACTTTTCGAATGTCAAAATTACAAAAGACAGTCCCTCAAAACGCCCGCCCTTCACTTCTTAGTGCTTTCGCTGGGAAGAAGTGGCGCAACAAACTCCCCAGCAGCACAGCTGTTTTTTCACATAGAAAATATTTCATTGTACTACTACTATACTCCATAGGTTTAGGTAGCTAAATAAAGGTAAACAAAAAAACCACGCGACTTTCTTAACCGACTAAACGTAATACCAGTCTATTCAGTTGTCATGCTACGTCACAATTGTATTCTTCAATATAGCAACATTATAATTCACTAAAAAAATGACTGAATTGAAGAGTAAAACTGTGACGTAGCATGACAACTGGATATACTGGTATTATGAAGAAATTGGCCGTAAGTCGATTTGTCACAAACAAAAATCCGCCACCTTGAATAAAAAATGGATGTTATATTCGTAATCATCACCCCGAAAAACCCCAAAATCGACTATTAATATCGAATGTCTAAAAAAAAATATTTCCATCATTTTAATTTGATTATAAAATAAATATTTATACAATCTTTATCCGTCATCTACATCCACTAAATAAATAAATTAAAAGTAAAAAAGTTTTTTTCAGATTTAAGAACTCGTATTTACTTAGTTTGAAAATTAAAAAAATTAAAATCAATCAGATCATCTTATTTACTTGTTTATCTACACAGGTAAATCTCGCAACAAGCTTTTATATCATATAATTTGTGTACTTAATGACGTTATAAGTTGATAGTAAAAGTTTTAAAGGAAAATTTTATTTTATTCTTTTTAGCGCATTTAACTAAAAGCTTGTTTTAAAAAAAAGTTTTTAGTTTTAATTTGTTTTTTACTTTTTAGTTATCGCTTGACAGGTTTTTTTGTGGAGTTTAACTCGCATACGTATTCTGAGCAAGACCTTTCATTTGATACCCATGTTGTAGGAAAGCATAAAAAACTTAGTCCGCTATGTTTAGAAGTCCGCCATATTGCATTTAGAGTAACGTCACATTGTTTTTTGAGTTATTCTCAGCAAGCCCTTTTATTTGATACCCATATTGTTGCAGTGCATTAAAAGTAACTAGTCCACCATCTTTAGATGACCGCCATATTGGATTTAGAGTGACGTCATTTTATTTTTCGAGTTATTCTCAGCAATCCCTTTCATTTGATATCCATATTGTAGGAGTGCCTTAAAAATAAGTAGTCCGCCATCTTGGGCGTTCCGCCATTTTGGATTTAGAATAACGTCACACAGCTAACCATGCATTGTCATCCAAACTAAACGTGCATACAAAATTTCAGCTCAATCGGTTGAAGATATCTGCTTCAAAATTTAGTTGCAAGAGTCCATCCGAACAAACATAGTTACATACATACATACATATATTGCAAGTTAAATAAAAGCTTGTAAAAATTACAACTAAGTATTTGTTTCTGAAACAAATACCAATAATCGTACTAAATTTTATTTCGGTCCGAAAAAGTATCAACTTCGTCCGACCTCAGTACACAACTCGGAACTCACTTTTTTACGTAATTATTTTTTGCGAGAAAGCGACACAGACGTGCTTCCACGAGCGCTTCTGAGCGCGGAATGACGAACCGCAAGTGTCCGCGGGTAGAAAATGTATGGAGAAATTTGAGAGCGTTTCTTATTTGTCTCATAAATGAAAAAGTTATTTATTTATCTACAAAATATTTAGCTTGTCGTGTAGAGGACTATATAAGCAACAATATCTTCTTATTTTTAAGTTAAAATATGCAGTGGATTTAGCTATATAGGTCCTTATTCAAACCCCTTTTTATTAAATTTTTTGCGATTACTGTGATGGTAAAAACGTATTTGTGTGAAAATTTTGTATGGGGCTATTTAATTATTATGGAGCCATTCTGGAGATGAATATATTATCTTTAATTTGAAACCAAGATATCCTTGCAGTTGCGACTCCAAGTTCACTAAAATGGTACCTGAAAAGTACTGTTATTCGTGGAAAAATGTGATAGCGTCCTTAAGAGGACTACAAGACCTAAGTGTCCTTGAAAAACGCACGCACACATGTACACAATCGACGCGAACGCCATAGTATCGACAACGCCCATCACAATTATGACATAAAGCATACATGAGATTTAGAAGTAACGGTTATGTGAGATTACGCCCGAGTACTCTAGATAGATGGCGCGGAAACAAAAAATCTAACAAACTGGAAATAACTTGATAACCTGCAATCTCTGAAATCACTCATAATTAAAGAAACCCCTTAATTTTATCACTAATTTTAAAACAGTGTTCACTTTTTACAATCGTTAACAGGAAACGAGTAATCAGTTTTGTTTTTTTTTGGGTATATTTCGTAGGTCTGAGAATAGGTCGTAGGCTATTTTTTTTTGCATAACAAAGTTTGCGGGGTCAGATATTCATACTATATGTACTTTGTTTCGGCCTTTCTTCTCAGAATAGTCAGATAGGAAACGCCGACGCCTACCTCGTCTAGTTTAAAAAAATATGATCATTTATCCATACTTACTAGTTTTAATATTATAAATGCGAAAGTGTGTCTGTCTGTCTGTCTGTTACCTCTTCACGCTTAAACCGCTGAACCGATTTAGATGAAATTTGGTTTAGAGATAGTTTGAGTCCCAGCCTCCCAGGAAAGGACATAGGATATTTTTTATCCCGATATTCCTATGGGATCGAGACTTATGCGGGTGAAACAGCGGGGCGCAGCTAATTACTAATAAATAAACAACAACAACATGTAGTGCCTATTTAAAGTATTTAAACGCGAATAACAAAACAATTCAGTATAAATTTTATAATTGCTTTATTGAGTATGTCGACAAAGGCCTGCTTGGCGAGGCTCTTATTAGTGTTTGAATGGTCCTGCTTTCTAGGTTATCTAAGTAAAATATCTGCCGGCACCCGCGGTAAATATTTTGGCAACCAGCACTGGCAAAATTTCTCAGGGGGGATTTCTCGACGTTGTTGTTTTTCGATTCCAGTTTTCCCCCCTAAGGGGGATTCTCAGAGGGGAATTGTAGACTTTTTTTTTAGAGTCCATTTTTCCCCCTCAGGGGCACTTTCGGGGGGGATTTGTGGAATAAGTATTTTTTTCGATTCCACTTTTCCCCCCCAAGGGGGATTATCAGGGGGGAATTCGAGACTTTCTTTATAAATTCCACTTATCCCCCTCAGGGGGATTTTAGGGGGGATTTGTGGAATAAGCCTTTAATTCATATCTAATAGTATCCATACATAAAATATAATTAAAAAGAAAAAGGAGTTACTAAAAATGTACTTAATTAAAAAACCCAATTTTTTGTAACTAGAAAAAACGTGCTTGATCCTTAGGTACTTTGATGCGTGTATTTTGAAGAAATGATTGAACATAATAATCATTTTCATTTAGCTGTAACTTTTGACTAAGATTTGTTCCATGCGTTTCCTTGTAGAAATGACTCGTTATCGAATAGAGTACTCAGTGCAGACGCACGCCCGCAGGTGGTGCGGCGCTGGCTGCCCCAGCGCACCACCAAGTCCAAGTACTACGTGTCGCCGCTGCAGTTCCCGGGCCGCGTGTTCCCGGACTTCGCCACCGGGCCCGCCTACCTGCTCACGGCCGACTGCGTGCGCGCGCTGCTGGGCGCGGCGCCGCGCGCGCGCTACATGCGCCTGGAGGACGTGTTCGTGACGGGCGTGCTGGCCGCGCGGCTGGGCCTGCGCCGCACGCTCGCGCCCGAGTTCTACAACAAGCGTGTGGCCGCGCACCCGTGCGCCGTGCAGCGCGGCCTGGCCATCCACATGGTGCGCTACCACGAGCAGTTCGACATGTGGCGCAAGCTGCTGGACGGCAAGACCAAGTGCGCCAGCTAACTCGTGCAGCGCGGCCTGGCCATCCACATGTTGCGCTACCACGAGCAGTTCGACCTGTGGCGCAAGCTGCTGGACGGCAAGACCAAGTGCGCCAGCTAACTCGCGCCACGCGCCGGTTCCTTTACTTTTTCGGAAGTATATTTTTGTACTCGGTCCCGACGGGCCGCGAGCCGCGCGAGGGCACGGCCCCGGACGAAACCATACATGTACTACTACATTTTTTTTGTATATAAAGTACAAAGCGTTAGCTTTAGTGACTTATCGCTCGTTGGCGCGTGCCGAGCGCCTCGCTCCGCGGCCCGGGCCTCACACACCGGGCCCCGCGCGCCCGGCCTCACACGCCGGGCCCCGCGCGCCCGGCCCCGAACGCCGGGCGCCACGCACGAGCCCCGGGCCCCCGAGCGACGCGCCGGAAGTGACGCTACCCCGTAATCGATAAACATTGTACACGTATTCGTTTAACTGTGCGTGCAGGTTGTGCCAGATGTAAATATATAGTATGTATGTACGTTTTAACATGTTGTTTTACTGTCCCCTCCACCCCCCTCCTCTCTGAACACACTAATAGACCGAATTTATGCAAGTATTCGTCGGTACGGATGGAAAGTGCAGCAGTACACTCGAATAGCACATTCCATGGGGCTTACTCTTCAAACTAATTTTTATTCCAATGTATTGCCAATACGATTCCAATATTAATTTTACAGTCACGTGATTCGGTACGATCGGTACTCTTGAAAACAATATTGTCAACAAAAATGAAATTGACATTGACCCGCGATTATTCTGTTACGCGTGAAGTTAGCTATGTTACGGGCTGCAACCAATGACGTATATATTACGTCATTGGCTGCAATAGTGTGGTTCAACTCATTACGAAAAACCGGTAATAGGGCTTTAAAATGCCTTATATCCTTTAAATAAAAAGGCTAATAAATAAATATGATATAAATAGTTGTTTAATTGATTAATTGTAAGGTATTAAATTCATTTGGGCGTAAGATAAAATTAACCATGACTGGCTGTATGCGGTAGGATCGTTGCCTACACTACAAAAAAAGATGAGTCATCAGTCAAGACTCAAGTGGTTTTAGAACGAAGTGAATTCGAACCAATTCGAACTGCACGTTTGTTTATGACAATATTGTTCGCGTTTGGTTCTTTTTTAGTAAGAAAAAGTTCCTACTGTCCAATAGGTCCCTTAACTAATATTACAGTTTTATACAAGTAAATAGATAAAGACGACCCACTGACTGACCATAACGTCTTTATAAAGTAATGTTTTATAACGAACGCTGAACGTGCTCATGTGAATAGTGAACGTGACTGAGTTATATACCAGTGAAGTGATAAATAAGTCATATTATAATACATAAGTGTAAAAGTGATAGTGAAAATAGGATAGTTAAGACCCTATCCGCGCTCCGAGCGCAAGTAGCGTGGGAGTTTTTCTGAGTAAGATTTTGATTTTCTAATTAGATTTTAAGTGTTTGTATTGTTCTAATTAGCTTTCTAATTTGTTTTATTATTAGTTTTCGTATTAGAATCTGATAGGAATATTTAACTTAGAATTTCTGAGAATTTTAATGTAGGTAGGTATTATGAAGAAAAATGATAGAATATTTACGTAACTTGAAAACGAGGATTTTTTTTTGTTTTAAATAGGAATATTTGCGAGATTTTAGTATCAAATGAGAGGATGTTTTTTATTATCAGTTAGTATTAATTCCTGTACACACATAATTACGATATAATTATATACACTAGATACTAAAATAAAAGACTAACTAACCTACTTACTATACAAATAAATAAAAAATAAAAAAACCAAAGGACACTTAGGCGTCGAAGTACCTACTGAGTATGAGAGGATTATGTTTAAAACTCATATTCTAGTTTGAATTATGTAAATCGGTTACGGGTTTTAGAAATAAAAATAATTTTGTGTAGGTAATGAAAATATGCCGAAGTCCGATTTTAGCAAGTTAATGTTCTAGAAAGCTTTTATTGTACCCATAGAGAGGAATAAAATCCTTGATCACTTTATAATTTGCTTTAAATTCGTATTCATTCATAGAAAACGCTGCCCGAATAACGCATCATCTGATGCTTATCTCGTCTCTATTTCAGTTGTTTTTTATGGGAATTATGTAAAACACTATGTTACTGCTTATCGTGCCATATTATACTTTTATAACCCATAGAAAACCACTTAAAACTCAAAACAATTTCTAAAAAGTTACACTTTTGTTATTGGAAAAATCGCTATCAACTTAATATCCCAACGCAATAAATACGCAATATAATTTATGGTGCCCTTTTTGATGTTGTGCAAAAAGAGTACCAATCTACTTTCAAGACCAAAACCATTAACATTAATGGATCCTCCGTTGGCTTTAACCAATGGGCTATTTCAGGTATTTATAAAAATAGAGCGAGACTATATTGTTATATGGTTTAAAAAAATACTGGTTTGATACTCCTTTCGTAGAGTTATTTTAAAAATTCCTAAAAAGATTAGTGCTTTTGCTATATCAAAATTTTTGAGCGAAAATTAATAAAAATAAGCGAAAATTATTAAAAATAAAACTGGTAAATCGGTTAAACAAGAAAAACAACTTGAGATTATGGTCGACAACAAATTAGTTAGTAAAGCAGCTTTTTGCCAATATACCAAGTGAAAAATAACTTTAATTTCGGAAGTCGGTGTCTTTGGTTCTATATTTTAGTTTTTTGCCACCGACTTCCGAAATTAAAGTTATTTTTCACTTTGTAGTGTTTTTTTTGGAAGTCGTTTTTTTTTTTGTTAAAAAGTTTTTATTTCTCGCTTTTTAGTGGGTCTGCTTGTAATTTATCTAAGTTACAATAGCCTAGTGTCAACTTGCTCATCGCCTTTTACAAAATATTGTTTTTCCCGATGCAGGGACGTTAATTGTTCAGGAGTTCTCCTGCGAATGATGAAATGGAGCTGATGGTGGACACCATCAGCTCCATTTCACCATTCGCAATATAGAAACCATATTAAAGTAATCGAAATCGCAAGCCGTGAAATACTTATAATTGAGTAGTTCCGGTGGCCATCTGTGGTCTTCATCATCAGTTCCACTTCACCAAATGGTGCTTTCCGAGAGCAAATGCACGAGTTACTATAAAAAATACCCAAATCGCTATAGGTGTGCCTATAATATTTGAAGAGTTCCTTCGATTTCTCCAAGATCCCATCATCAGATCCTGACCTGATGACAATGAGACCAATCTGAAAGTATATACTTTCAAATAAAAGAAGAATTTTCTAAATCGGTTTATAAATGACAGCGTACTGAGCAGTGGCGAAGGGTGAATTTATGACAGAGGTAGGACGGACCAAAAAAAATATGCCAAAAGAAAATTTCAATGATGAATTGACTATATGTAGAGTGGTTATGTTCTGAATTTTCGAAGGGAAGCCGGTGAGAATCGAGTTGGTATGGTACTTTCGCCACTGGTACTGAGGTAACAAACATAAGAAAAAAAAAATACAATCGAATTGAGAACCTCCTCCTTTTTTTGAAGTCGGTTAATTAAACGAACTTACCTGAAGTGAAGTTCAATCCCAATTACACGAAGGCTCTGTCTGAAGAGATCAAGTCCCACCCAATCCCGTACACTCATGATCACTAGATCTATGAGGCCACGTATGCGTTTTATGTATATCAGTGTGATTACCATGCCTAATGTACTCTTTGTTACCATGGATCCCGTTCCCTTTACTTTAAACTAAATGATTTACCGAGAGAGGGCACCACTAGTTGTTTCATGTTTTTTACTTATCTTGTTGATTTCAAATTTAGTGGTTGGATAGCAGTACTTGCGCGTTACTACATAGTTTTCTTGATCTCTTCGGACAGAATCTTCGTGTAATTGGGTTTGAACTTCACTTCAGGTAAGTTCGTTTAATCATCAATAACATCGCATCAATGAAATTAAAACGAATAAGCAATACTATTAGGATCTGTGATTAGGATGAAACAAATGCAAAGAGTAGGCGAAGAAAGAGATCCCTTTGTCGGCGAGCGGTGCAAGCGACGCGCCCTCCCTTCCACCCGCCGCCGCCGCACCGAAGTCGAATTCTTTTTTCATTTGCTTTTCTAGTGCTAGCCGAACCCGTGTCCTTGACGCACTTCTTCACACTGGTGCGCATAATTACGTCGTCTAATATTTTTGTGAATGTTTCCGCGAAAAAGACGCTTACCTATTGTTTTATTTATTTATTTTTGTGTAATTAGATTATGGTACTGCGATAAAGACGCTTTGCTTTGTTTTCGTTTTCTAAGCTAGTAGGTACGTTTACATCTCTTGCGATACGGACGCTTTTATTTGTGTTATTAGTGCTTGTGTAAACTTGTGATCGTGATGGCAAATACATATACGAACTCTGTGTAGTTCGTATATGTATTTGCCATCACGATTACACATTAGCCGTCCCCCGACGTGAGGACGCTTGGATCAAAATATTTCCTGCAACTTATATTAAACTTAAAGGGCCAATATATATTATTTTTTAGTTTTTAGAGGTTTCTTTTTGAGTCGGGGGTTTTTTAAATTTTTAATTTAACTTTTATTTCTTGCTTTTTAAACTTTATAACATTATATTACTAGTAAACATGCTATACGATCGACACGTGACTCGCCGAAATCTACGAAGCTGTACGTATTTTTACCACAGTGAAGCTAGTTAGGTACTCGTGGTCGTTGGCGTTCATTCCATATTAACGTATTCCTCTGTTTTCTCCCTGGATAATCAAATCAAATCAAAATATTTTATTTCACATAAACCTACATGGGCACTTAATGATACTAGTCCAAATACTTTGGCTTAATTATATTTTTTTTATTTTTATTGAACAAATAAAGGTAATGATAATGTAGTAAATAATGTATTAAAAGCTAAATAATTCGTTAGGCCCTAGGTACCAGTCATCACTCCACTTTCCTCATCAATTAGCTAGGGCTAGGGCATTGAATAGACTAAAAAAATAATTTTCAAGTTTTTAGTTTTCATTTCGTTAGTTAATATTCCTCATTCCCTTTCAATATAGTGTACATTATTCTACTTGTCAAGCCCTTTCATTTGATACCCATATTAAAGGAGTTGTGAAAAAAATATATAATTTGCCATTTTGTGGTGGCGGCCATCTTGGATTTGAAATTTGTAATATTGTATAGTATTCTACTAGTCAAGCCCTTTCATTTGATACCCATATTGAGGAAGTTGTGAAAAAAAAATGTAATTCGCCATTTTCTGGTGGCGGCCATCTTGGATTTGAAATTTATCATAGTGTATAGTATTCTGCTAGTCAACCCCTTTCATTTGATACCCATATTAAAGGAGTTGTGAAAAATTATGTATTCCGCCATTTTGTGGCAGCGGCCATCTTGGATCGATTTTCATCAAACATAGCTAAGAACACTCCCGACTAATTCACCTTTCAAACAAAAAAAACAAAATCAAAATCGGTTCATCCGTTTGGGAGCTACGATGCCACAGACAGACACACACACACACACACACACACACACACACACACACACACACACACACACACACACACACACACACACACACCGTCGGGGGTTAAAAATAAAGAGAATTGCTAATTGACATTGTCATATCAATAATTTAATTTAAGATCAAACATCTATGTACTATACAAAGATAATGAATGTGTGAACGCACACATGTAGTTGTAAAAGAATGTAGTAGCAAAGTGATGCCCATGCGTGTGTGAGGATAGAATGCGGTTTATTTATTAATAATGGCAGATCAGTGCCGAGATACAAAAATGTATATGAACAAATAATAAAAATATATTGTTATTATTATTTATTGTAGGCAACTGGGGCCTATATATAGAATACACAAAATAATCTTATACAATAATATTATGATAAACGTAAGGTTGTCGTATTAAATAATGTGAACGCAGCAGGTAAGGGTTGGTTTGTTAAATCGGAGTCCGTTCGTGTTTTAATTACAGGAATTGGAGTTGCGCCAGGGACAGGGGGGGGGGGGGGTTGCGATGGGGATAGGTATTTTATTTTTGCCGAGAAAAATTATTTATTTTAAATAGCGCGAATATTTGTGAAACTGTTCGTGTATTAATTTCTAAAGTCTCACAGGTTAGGTTTTTTTTTTTTTTTTTTTTTTTTTTTTTTTTTTTTTTTTTTTTTTTTTTTTTTTTTTTTTGGCAGGAGTGGGAAATCCTCATGGACGCCCAGACTATCTCACTTGTGAGACAGTCTGGGCAGTGCCGGACTCGTACCGGCTAAAACCACACTCCTGCCTTTCTAAGTGTACCCCTGACGTAGTCAGAGACCTTATTGTTTTAATTTTAATTTGTTATTGCATTTTGTTTTTAAATTTTAATGAGTTTTTAATATAGTTTAAGCTTATTAATTTTGAATCTGTTTTATATTTATTTTCTAAAGTTAATGTTTATATTTTCTTTAATTATCTACTTATATATTCTATGCTTTGTCTGTATATATATTTATATATTAAAAGCATAGTTTTATGTTTCTTTATTTCTTTTTATTACTTTTGTGACTATTTCGGTGCAGAATTCTAAAAATATTTCTCTAAGTTTTTTGTTTGTCATTATTTTGCTTATATTGTTTCTATTTATTTCTGTCTCCAGTTCCAGCTCTACATGAAGTCTTTTTGTTCCGAACGCAGGGCATTCCGTCAAAATGTGCGGGACTGTTTCCAACGCATCTGGGTCACAGATGCACGATGGGCTTCCTTTACATTTAAAGCGATGCAGATACTCGGAGAACCCACCGTGCCCAGTCAGGATCTGTGTTATCACTCCGGTCGGCTTTACTTTTCTCACAATCCTGAAAGCATCTATCGCGTCTGGTAGGAACATTTTTGTGACGGAGGCTGTTTCGCCGTTTTTGTATCTCCGGTTCCATTCGTCGAGCGACCCCATACGGATCTGCCGCTTGACGAATGAAACCGGGCAGCGGTCATAGTCCGGCTTCTTTTTAGATTTGAGTGCAGCCTCTTTCGCAAGGTGGTCTGCGCGTTCGTTGCCCTGCAACCCAGCGTGAGCCTTCACCCAGAACAAGGAAACATCTTTGCCCTGGGATAAAGCCGCGCCCACGTTAGCTCTCGCCTCCACCGCCAGGGCGTGGAGAGAACCTTGGTTTGTGACTGTTTGAAGTGCCGCCTTTGAGTCACTATAGATTCCGAAGGTTCCCTCTTTGCGCTTGAGAATTTCCCTCGTGGCTACGCATATGGCCAGGAGTTCCGCCTGGTAGACCGTGCAGCACGACGGCAAGCTAAGTTTGAGGGACTTGATCTCAGCCTCACCGTCCCACAGTGACAGTGCTGCTCCGACCTTGCCCTCAATCTTGCTGCCGTCTGTGAAGAATCGGACCGCCTGGTTGTTATGGGTGTCTACATGGGACTGGTCCTCCAGACTCACGAACTCCATGGTCATATGTTCCGCCGGATGTGGAGTCTCCGCAAACGCCACCACGCGCTCCACTTCCCTGTCCGCAAGGGCTGGCTGGGGCACCCCCCTCTTTGCCTCATACAGAGCGGCTGCTTCCTGTATTCGGAGGTCGAGTGGTAGTATCCCAGCCAGCACCAGGGACGCGTTCAGCGAAACGGTGCGGTAGGATCTGCAGAGCTTTTGGGCAAATCCCCGCTGGACAGTGTTGAGCATCTTCTGCACTCCGATCTTCTTTGTTGCCGGCGCCCAGGCACTCGCCGCGTACATCACCACCGGCTCCACCGCCGCCGTGTATATGGTCCGAATGACCTCCGGGTGCAGACCCCAGCTCACCTTGGCCGCTCTTGCCAGCTGTTTATATATGTTTGCAGCTTTTCTGCACACGTTAGCGGCGTGGGTGTTGAAAGTGAGCTGGTGGTCTATTGTGAGCCCCAGTATTTTTATTTCCTTAGACATGCCAATGTCAACCCCGCCCATGCTCAGGAGCGGGACATCGTACTTTAACTTCCTGGTTACTACCATCGCACAGGTTTTGTGTGGCGCAAATTTCAGCTTATTTCGGATGCCCCACTTCCGAACATACTCGAGGGCGGCATTGGCATGTCTTTGAACCTCCAACCCTGTGTCACCGTCAAAGATCATGACCACGTCGTCGGCGAAAGCCTGGCAGTGGTGCCCGCGTTCTTCCAGGCCCTTTAGCAAGGGGTCCAACAGCAAGTTCCAAAGAATCGGACCACCTATTGACCCCTGGACGCAACCTTTGCTGGAATTCCTTTGGCACTCTGCTCCGGCGTACCTAACTCGAACACTCCTACCAGCCAGGTAGCTGTCCAGCATCCGTCTGAGGTTCACCGGGCACCTTTCCTCAGCCAGTCTGGTCCTGATTGCCGGCCACCATGCGCTGTCGAAGGCTCCCTCTATATCAAGCGATACAACAGTGATCAGCTTCTTTTCATTCAGCTTTGTTTTGATGTGTTGTATCATGGTGTAGAGGGAGTCCTCGGTGCTCTTCTGGGGCATGAAGCCAAACTGACGAGTACTCAACCGCGGGATCAGATGCCACTTCAGCCTTGCAACCAACATTTTCTCGAGTATTTTACCCAGGACTGGTAGGAGACCGATCGGTCTGTAGGACTTTGGGGTGGTGTAACAGTCCTTTCCCGGCTTCCTGAGTATGACCACTGTGGCCACCTTCCAGGCCCCGGGGAAGTGGCCCTGCTCGAGGCACTTATTGGCCAGCGCAAGAAACGTCTCCGGGTCCCGGAAAATGGCTTGGGCACAGATGTCGGCTGTGAGACCATCCGCCCCCGGTGCCTTCTTCGGGTTGAAGCTTTCCACCGCGGTTTTTAGCTCCTGAAGTGTAAACGGTGGGTCATGGCGTTCATCATGCGTCCACTCGTTTACACTACTGGTCGCTTCTCGCGTCCGACGGTGGTCATCATTATCTTCCTCTTCCAGGTCTTCGGGGTAGAAGGTCTCCGCCAGCAGTAGAGCTGATTCCTCCCCATCAAGTGGCGCCCCATCCTTCAACAAAGGTAAGTCCTCGTATCTTTTAGCAGTCCGTCCTATCACCCTGTAGATGCCCTCCCAAACTCCCTCCTTGTCCTGTTTTTCACAGAATTTCTTCCAGCTTGAAGTCTGCGCCTTTTTCGCTTGAAGCTCATAATTTTCTTTTGCTTGCAGGTACTCCTCGACGACCATCGCTCTCCGGACTGGAGCGGCGCATCGAATGCGGCGTCTTTTGGTGTTGACCTCATTGAACATTTTAGCAAGCTCTTTGGACCACCACGGTATCGTGAGAGTATCGTTATTTTTTAATTTAGTCAAAGTTTCTTCACAAGTTTTAGTAATTGTTCCTATATAGTTATTAACACTATTTTCTAATTCCTTATTATTTGTAATTTTATTGATTTCTATTGAGTTTAAGTTGATATCTGCTTTTAATTGGGCCAATTTCTCATGTAATTGGCTCCAATTTGCTTTCCTTGTATTAAAAAGTCTAGTTGTTCTTTTAATGTTTGTCCCTTTTGCTTTTTGAAGGTTAATTTTAAATACGATACCGTTGTGGTCCGAGCTTGTGACGCCTTCCTCAACTCTCCAGTCCTCCACCAGGTCCAGCATGTCCGCTGAACAGGCTGTAACGTCAACGACGCTGGTGTATGACTTGCCACCCCTGATGGTGTCGAAAGTTGGCGTGTTGCCGACGTTGAGCACCTGCAAGCCCGTCTCATCGAGTGTGCCCGACATTTCCTCACCCCTGCTATCCACAATTAAGCTACCCCACCAGGTGCTCTTTGCATTTGCGTCGCCTCCTATTATAATTTTAGTAGGGCCCATTTCCTCACGAATCTGCAGAAGCTGCTCCAGATAAGGTTGTATGGGCTGGTCCGGTTCAAAATAGAAGGAGACCACTGCGATTTCCCAGGCGCTGGTTCGGATCCTCACCACCGTGATGTTATTGGTGGTGAGTTTTGGACACTGTGTAACGTCAAGGTCTTTATCGAAGACGACTATTGCCGCCTTCACAGTTCCACTTCCTTGTTCCGCGCACTGGTAGACTCTCGCTCCACGGTAGTCTCGCATCCTTTTAGCCGCACCCACATATGGCTCCTGGAGCAGTGCAAAGGCGAACTTTCGCTCGTTGGCCACTATCATGAGCTCCTGGGTCGCAAGGTTCTTCCTCTGCAGATTCGCTTGAATCACTTGGTAGCTTGAGCGGGCAACAGGGTGAGTCCGGGTCTCACCGCCTGGGAGTGCGTTTCCTGGAGACGCCGGTGCCACCTTAGCAATATGCTACTGACAGTCGCGCCAGTGCGTCCCACTTTACTCGCACTGGGCACTCTTTGTTGAAGGCATTATGGTCAGTGTTTCCCAATTTTTCCTTGGTGCAGTTTATGCACACCGCTGCTTCGCCCATTTGCCTGTCAGGGCAGTCCGCTCTTAGGTGTGGGCCACCACAGTGACTGCACAGATCGGCTGGGTCCTTACAGAACCGCTTACTGTGTCCGTAGCCCAAGCAGCGGGTGCACTGCACCAGTGGCGTCTGATCTTCGACACGCACAATCTGGAGGTCGATCCTAAGTTTGCCACCTTCGATTGCCCTCCTCCAGATTAATGGGGAAACACTGAGCACAATGTGGTTCAGGTGAGGGTTGCGCGTCTTCCTCCGGTATTTAGTTTCCATTCTTTGGTCCTCGTCTCCGAGGCCGCGGAAGAGTTCCCGATTCTGATTTCTGAGGGCCCTTATAACTTCTTCGTCACTATGTACGAGCAAGACGTCCCTCAAAATCAGAAGCGGGTCCCGATTCGTCACTTCCTCGACGACGAGGCCCTGCCCGGCTGCTTCAATCCTCTGCTTCACTTTAGTCCTCTCCTCCTTTGAGTGGCACCCCATTATGATTTTCCTATCCTTTGCCTTTCTAACCCTGTCCACCTTCACCCAGCCCTCCTTCGCATCGACTGCCTTCCTCACCCTTTCCAGAACCTCGTCTCCTGTTTCTGTTTCTTTTGTTGAGGAGACGACAACGGAGTGCAGCGTTGCCCGCCCCAGGGCCTGAGCCCCGGTCTGGCTAATTTGCGCAGCAGCCACAGTCGCGTATGTCCTCTCCTCAACAAATTCCCTTGTCGCTAAGGCATCTCGCAGCGACTCCATTTTAGTGAGGTTTTCTTTCAGGAGGGCGCTATTTTCCTCCAGCCGCTTTTCGAGATCCTTATTGACCCCGGTTCCCTCGTTTGGGGAGGGCAGGCTGATCTGGTTGACAGCCGGAATGGAGGCAGCAGTGACAGGGGGTCTCTTCTTCTCCGACTCTTTCACAATTTCGTACAGCCGAGTGATGGCTGCCAAAACCTCCGTCTTTATTTCTGTCTTTAGGTTGCGAGAGTTGCCCAGGTGCAGCTTTGCTTTATTTAGGCAAGCTCTCGCCTCCGCTGTCAGGTTCGGGTACTTCGTCTCGGGCTTATTGTTGGGTACCACGGCATCCGCGGAGGCCCGCCGCGTCCCCAGAGAGCAGGGGATTTTTTGTGTGACCGGCGGAGTTGCACCAGGTTTTGGGTTTGCCGGGGACTTTGCCTTGGGCTCTATTTTCCCGGCCTCACCTTCAACACTGCTGGGTCTCACGCTCGGCTGCGAGGTTCCAGCTTCCTCTGTAGACGGCGGCGAGCCCCCGAAAAGTGGCGAGCACGCGGTTTTCTTTGCGGGCGTGCGGAACATGGCGGTGGCTTTACTGAAAGTGAGGTTCATGAGCGGAAACCGTCAGGAGTCACTGACCTCTTCTGTATCCCTGTAAAGGGGGGATCAGCAAGAGGGATATAAAATGCAAGCCCTCTAAGCAAGGACTTGGTCAATATTTTAAATAATATTTAAATAAAAGTCAATATTATGCCTACAAAGGCGCTATAAAACACAGAAACCGTCTATCTTCCCTGCGTAGTATAAGAAGAAGGTATAAATGTAGCCGGAAGGGCGAAAATAAAAAATAATTTTCTTGACAAAGTTTAAAAGTTTACCTGCCTAGACACGATTGGGTGGGTGGGCGGGCAATTTTTTGTATTTCTATTTGAGCTAGGCGGGCGTGCGAGGTGTCAAAAGACGCGTCTCCGCGCCGTCTAGCGGACTATGGTGTTTTTGGAATTTTGTCAGAACAAAATTTCTGACTTTTTCTGAAAAAACTGATTTTACGACCAAAATGTATGTGAAAAACTCGAATAACACCACCGAACGTGACCCAAGCTCGCGGAACGCGCGCCGGAGTACAGGTAAGGCAGGTACGTATCTATTAAAACTATAACCGACGTAGATTTGACTATGAATTTTGAATAAAAAATTATTTAAAGGAATTTGTATAGAAATTTTTTCAAAGTGAATAACCAAAAAGTGTTTTTCGCTTTTATGTCAATTTAGACCAGTGGGATAGTTAGACGGAGCCTAAATATGAACTACTATGCTGAAAAAAGCTTCAGAATGCGTCACCGGGATGCAGAATTATAGCGATTTGATGTTTTTATACTATCTCACAGGTTAGCTCAGGTTAGGTTAGCTCAGGTTAGGTTTTTTTTTTTTTTTTTTTTTTTTTTTTTTTTTATATAATGCGTGTTTCCTCTGACATGATCAGAGACCTTCTTTTTCTGGGGTATATTTATTTATACCTTATTTATTTCTTACTATTTACGACAACAGTTCCTTGGATTTCTTATTCTTATTTTCTATTTACTTATAATTATATTAAACACAGAATTATTGTTCTACTAATTTCTTATTTTCATGTTATCTTATATATTAAACAATATATTCTAAACGTGATTGGTTTAACACTATATTTCTTATCACCTATTATTATTAACTTTATTCTGGTTTCTTAAATTCCTTGCAAACTTGACATATTTATTTAACAAACTCAGTTTTATATGTTTATGATACATAATTTACCTTATATATGTAAAACATATCTTATTTACCTATTTCTTTTTACGACCGTCTTTACTACACTCACACAGTAATCTATAAATTTTTGCCTTAATTTGTTGTTTGCTATTATCAGATGAACATTTTCGGGTTTTATTTCGCATTCCAGTATCTGTTCCATGTCGAATCTGAGCTTCGCGTAGACTGGACAACTAAACAGGAGGTGTGGGACAGACTCGGCAACCCCCGGCTCACAAATGCACGATGGGTCCCCCTTACACTTGAACCGGTGCAAGTATTCTGAGAACCCACCGTGCCCCGTCATCACCTGAGTCGTCAAGCCTGCCGGTTTAATTTTTCTCACCATTTTATATCCTTCCACTGCGTCTGGGAGGAACATCCTAGTGATAGCTGCTGTTTGTCCCGCCTGGTAGCGTACATTCCATTCGTCAAGAGACTGCAATCGAATGTGTCTCTTGACGAATGAAATTGGACAATTATCATATTCGGGTTTTTTCCTGGAATGCAGTGCAGCCTCTTTTGCCAGTTGGTCCGCGCGCTCATTTCCCTCCACTCCAGCATGTGCTTTAATCCAGAACAAGGAAATTTCCTTGTTCTGGAGTCTACTGTCCTCGATGTTGGCTCTGGTTTCGACAGCTAGAGGGTGGAGGGAATATGGGTTTACGACCGTTTCCAAGGCAGAGCGCGAATCACTAAGAATAGCGAAACTGGGCTCGCCTCGTCGCAGGATGATTTTTGTGGCGTGACATATGGCCAGGAGTTCGGCCTGGTAAACTGTGCAGTACGATGGCAGCTTAAGTTTGACAGTTTTGGTTTCGGTTTCATTGCTCCAGAGAGACAATGCTGCTCCAACCTTGCCCTCAATCTTGCTGCCATCGGTGTAGATCGAGACTGCTTGATGCACATGGGAGTTTAACTCCTCTTGGTCCTCCAGCCTTATGAAGTCGAAGCACATATGTCTTGCCGGGTGCTGGATTTCAGCGAAGGCCAGTCTGCGCTCTACCTCTCTATCTGCTAATGCTGCCTGGGGTACTCCCCTCTTTGCCTCATACAACGATGCCGCCTCCCGGATCCGGATATCGAGAGGCAGTATCCCAGCCAGCATCAGCGCCGAGTTCAACGAAACGGTTCTGTACGCTCCACACAGCTTCTGCGCAAAGCCCCTCTGCACCGCGTTTAACTGTTTTTGAACCCCGATCTTGTTTGCTGCTTTAGCCCAGGCGCCGGCTGCGTAGGTAACGATGGGCTCCACTGTGGCCATGTAGATAATCCTGATTATGTCAGGGTGGAGTCCCCAGCTGGTCCTGGCGGCTCGTGAAAGCTGTTTATATATGTTTAGCGCCTTCTTGCATGTATTAGCCACGTGGCTGTTAAACGTCAGCTTATTGTCAATAGTGAGCCCCAGGATCTTTATCTCAGTAGACAGACCAATGTCGATCCCGCCCATGTTCAGTCGTGGTGTGTCAAACTTCAACTTCCTGGTGAGCACCATTGCGTGTGTCTTGTGTGGCGCGAACTTCAGTTTGTTTTTGTCACCCCACGCCCGAACATACGCGAGTGCGGCATTGGCCCTCCTCTCCACTTCCAGCGCCGTATCCTCAGCAAACACCAACACCACGTCATCTGCGAAAGCCTGGCAATAGTCACCCCGGCGTTCGAGTCCCTTGAGGAGTGGATCAAGGAGAAGATTCCAGAGAATTGGCCCACCAATCGATCCCTGCACACATCCCTTTTGAGTGTCCTTTATGTACTCTGCTCCGGCGTACCTCACCCGGACCTTACGGTCCTGTAGGTAGCTGTCAATGAGTCGCCGGAGGTTTACCGGACACTCTTCTTCGGCAAGTCTGATTTTGATCGCGGGCCACCAGGCGTTATCGAAGGCTCCCTCTATGTCCAATGATATTACGGTTACAAGTTTCTTGTCTTTGAGTTTTCCGTACAGATGTTGTATCATGTCATAGAGGGAGTCCTCGGTGCTTCTCTGGGGTATGAAGCCATACTGGCGGGGACTGATTCGGGGCACCAGGTACCAAGTCAGCCTTCTAACCATCATTTTCTCCAGTATTTTACCCATCACCGGCAACAGTCCAATCGGCCTATAGGACTTGGGACTGGTGTAATTGTCCTTCCCCGGTTTCCTCAGCACCACCACGGTGGCCTCTTTCCACGCTATGGGGAAGTGCGTCAGTTCCCAGCACTTATTAAATATTGCCAGATGCAGTTCCATGTCCTGGTATATTACCCGCTGGCAGATGTCGGCTGTGAAGCCGTCTACTCCGGGTGCTTTCTTGGGGTTGAAGCTCTCCGTTGCGAACCTGAGCTCCTCCGGTGTAAACGCCGGGTCATGGGTCTCATTATGGCTCCAGTCGTTTACTCGGCCAGCAAGAGCTCTGATCCGACTATGGTTTGGACTATCTTCTTCCTCTGTATCCTCCGGGTAGAATGTTTCCGCCAGTAATCTCGCAGATCCTTCCTGACCTGCTTCCCTTCCATTCCAAACCAGTGGCAGATCTTCTTGCCTCTTTGCGGTGTTCTTAATTACCCTATAAATTCCCTCCCAGACCCCTTCCCTGTTCTGTTTCTGGCAAAAACCCTTCCAGCTCTCTGTGGAGCGCTTCTTGACCTCTAATTCATATTTCTCCTTTTCTTTCAGGTACAATGCGACCACACCTTCTCTACGCGACGGCGCAGCGCATCGAATTCTTCTCTTCCTGGTAGCGACATCGTGCTTCATTGCTTCGAGTTCTTCGGACCACCACGGTATGGTAAGTGTTTGGTTTTCCTTTTTCTTAGGTATTGCTTCATTACAAGCTTCTGTTATTACTATTGTATATTTTTCGATTAACTCATCTAAATGTTCCTTGTTATTTATCTGCTGTATGTGTGCTGTATTAATTCTATTTCCTGTTTTTAATTGGTCTATTTTTTCATTAAAAACTTCCCAATTTGCTTTTTTAGTGTTGTATTTTCTGGTCGTTCTTTTAATGTTGACACCCTTACCTTTATTTAATTTGATTTTTATTATTATACCATTGTGGTCTGAGCTCGTTAGGTCTTCAGCAACCATCCATTCCTCTACCAAGTCGAGCAGGTCTTCTGTGCATAGCGTCACGTCGACACAGCTAGTAAGTCTACGTCCTCCTCTGATGGTATCGAAGGTGGGTCTGTTCCCGCAGTTGAGTACCTGAAGATCCAACTCCCCGATCATTCCTACCAATTCGTCGCCTCTATCGTCGATGGTACTGCTTCCCCACCACGCACTTTTGGCGTTAGCGTCCCCTCCAATGATGGCTTTCTTGGGCTTTAGCTCTTTTATCATAGCTGTTATGTGGTCCAGGTATGGCCCTATGGGTAGATCAGGCTCAAAGTAGTACGAGACGGCGAGCATCTCCCACGCGCTCGTTCGCAGCATCACCACCACGATGTTGTTGGTGGTGAATCTGGGGCACTGTATGACGTCGATGTCATGATTGAAAACGACTATCGCCGCCTTGACAGTGCCCCCACTGCCGTCCGAGTTTTGGTAGACCCTCGCCCCCCCGTACGACTTCATTGCCTTAATGCTACCCACATACGGCTCCTGGACTAGTGCGATGTCTATTTTGCGCTTTTTAGCCTCAAGCATAAGCTCGTTGGTCGCCAGCTGTTTGCGTTGGAGGTTAGCTTGCGCTGCGATGTATGTCTGGGTAGCTGCCGTTCGTGTAAACCCCGGGACCACCTTAGCAATATGCTATTGCGGATCGCGCTAGTGCATCCCATTTCCTGCGCACCGGACAGTCTTGGCTATACACCGTATGCCCTGTGTCGTCATGTTTTTCCTTGACGCAGTTCCTGCACGTCGGCCTGTCGCCCGTTGCCAGCCCGGCACAATCAGCCTTGAGGTGTGGCCCCCCGCAGTAATTGCACAGATCCGCGGGCTCGGTACACAACTTTCGGCCGTGCCCATACGCCAGGCATTTTGTGCACTGTATTAGAGGCGATTGGTCTTGGACCCTAACGTGCTGCAGGTCGATGAAAACCCTGCCAGCCGCAGTAAGCTTCTGCCACAACTTGGGTGTCACCTGTAGGATGACATGGTTCTCTAGCGAGTTTCGTGCCCTCCTCCGGTATTTCACAGTGGCAGTCGCCTCCTCGGCCGTCAGGCCTTCCATCAGGCGAGCGTTTTGGACCCTTAAGGCAGTTTGTATGTCCTCATCACTGTTATAGGACAAGAGGTCTTTGATGATAATCAGTGGGTCCCGGTTTTTAGCTTCTTCCACTTTTAAGTGTTTATCTTTTTTGAGCTGGGCTGTCGTTTTTGCCATCTCCTCTCTATTGTTAAAGCTCAAGATAATCCTCTTGTCCTTAACTTTTCGGACCCTCTCGATCTGTAGGCCACTCTTTTTTGCGTCCAGTACCTCCTTCACTCTTCCCACAACCTCTGTGCTGGTGTCCATTGTGACATCAGAAGACACAATGACGGAGTGTTTCGGCTTTTGACCCCAGGTGTTTTGGGGTGCGGTCAGGGCTTCCGCATAGGTAGGAGCTCTTTCTTTAATCTCGGAGACCACTTTCCCCATTTCTTTAGTGGTCTCTTCGAGCGCTCGGATCTCCTTCAGAATATCTCCGTCATTGTATCTCCCTTTGTCACGTGACTCTTGTGCCTCTCTGTGTTCGTGAAATTCGGTGTGCAGCTCCTTGATCATTCGGTTGCCCTCCTTAACTATCAGAGCTTGCTCTTCTAGTGCGGAGCGCAACCAAGTGATACTCTCCGGGTCTTCCCTATTTTCCTCGGCCTTCTGGTCTTCCGCTACCCTTTGCTGGTTTTGTCCAGTTTTCCCCTTGTCCGCCTCTTTCACCAACTGGTAAAGCCTATCAATTGCCGCTGTTACCTCCTTTTTTATCTCCGCCTTGAGATTGCGTGAGTTATTAAGGTGGAGCTTTGCCTTATTCAGGCAGGCTCTCGCTTCCGCTGTGATGTTAGGGTATCTGGGCTCGGACCTTTTTGGCGGTATTGCAGTGTCAGCCGGGGTGCGACGCATCTCCTGGGTACTGGTAGTTTGCGGAGGGGTGGCTGGATTTGCGTCACGCCTTGGATTTACCGGGGACTTAGTCTGGGGACCTGTCTTCCCTGCCTCCGATTCCCCACTGCTGCGTCTCACGCTCGGCTGCGAGGGCCCAGCTTTCTCTGCCGACGACGGCGAGCCCCCGAAAACAGGCGAGCTCACAGTTTTCTTGGCGGGCGTGCGGTACATGGCGGTGGCTTTACTGAAAGTGAGGTTCATGGGCGGAGACCGTCAGAAATCACTGACCTCTTCTGTATCCCTGTAAAGGGGGGATCAGCAAGAGGAATTTTTTAAAAAGCGAGCCCTCTGAGAAAGGACTCGGTCAATATTTTAAATAAAATAAAATCAGGGTCAATTATAGTTATGCCTACAAAGGCGCTAAAAGTCTCGAAAACCGTCTACCTCCGCTGAGTCGTATTGAAAAAGGTGTAAATGTAGCCGGAAGGGCAAAAAATACAAAATAATTTTCTCGACAAAATTGAAAAGTTTACCTGCCTAGACACGATTGGGTGGGTGGGAGGGCAATTTTTTGTATTTCTATTTGAGCTAGGCGGGCGTGCGAGGTGTCAAAAGACGCGTCTCCGCGCCGTCTAGCGGACTATGGTGTTTTTGGAATTTTGTCAGAACAAAATTTCTGACTTTTTCTGAAAAAACTGATTTTACGACCAAAATGTATGTGAAAAACTCGAATAACACCACCGAACGTGACCCAAGCTCGCGGAACGCGCGCCGGAGTACAGGTAAGGCAGGTAAGTATCTATTAAAATTATAACCGACGTAGATTTGACTATGAATTTTGAATAAAAAATTATTTAAAGGAATTTATATAGGAATTTTTTCAAAGTGAATAACCAAAAAGTGTTTTTCGCTTTTATGTCAATTTAGACCAGTGGGATAGTTAGACGGAGCCTAAATATGAGTTGCTATGCTGAAAAAAGCTTCAGAATGCGTCACCGGGATGCAGATATATAGCGATTTGATGTTTTTATACTATCACTTAGGTAGATTTCGTCAGTTAGCGGAATAACACAGTACAAAAATTTTTTGTATTTCTATTTGAGCTAGGCGGGCGTGCGAGGTGTCAAAAGACGCGTCTCCGCGCCGTCTAGCGGACTATGGTGTTTTTGGAATTTTGTCAGAACAAAATTTCTGACTTTTTCTGAAAAAACTGATTTTACGACCAAAATGTATGTGAAAAACTCGAATAACACCACCGAACGTGACCCAAGCTCGCGGAACGCGCGCCGGAGTACAGGTAAGGCAGGTAAGTATCTATTAAAATTATAACCGACGTAGATTTGACTATGAATTTTGAATAAAAAATTATTTAAAGGAATTTATATAGGAATTTTTTCAAAGTGAATAACCAAAAAGTGTTTTTCGCTTTTATGTCAATTTAGACCAGTGGGATAGTTAGACGGAGCCTAAATATGAGTTGCTATGCTGAAAAAAGCTTCAGAATGCGTCACCGGGATGCAGATATATAGCGATTTGATGTTTTTATACTATCACTTAGGTAGATTTCGTCAGTTAGCGGAATAACACAGTACAAAAATTTTTTGTATTTCTATTTGAGCTAGGCGGGCGTGCGAGGTGTCAAAAGACGCGTCTCCGCGCCGTCTAGCGGACTATGGTGTTTTTGGAATTTTGTCAGAACAAAATTTCTGACTTTTTCTGAAAAAACTGATTTTACGACCAAAATGTATGTGAAAAACTCGAATAACACCACCGAACGTGACCCAAGCTCGCGGAACGCGCGCCGGAGTACAGGTAAGGCAGGTAAGTATCTATTAAAATTATAACCGACGTAGATTTGACTATGAATTTTGAATAAAAAATTATTTAAAGGAATTTATATAGGAATTTTTTCAAAGTGAATAACCAAAAAGTGTTTTTCGCTTTTATGTCAATTTAGACCAGTGGGATAGTTAGACGGAGCCTAAATATGAGTTGCTATGCTGAAAAAAGCTTCAGAATGCGTCACCGGGATGCAGATATATAGCGATTTGATGTTTTTATACTATCACTTAGGTAGATTTCGTCAGTTAGCGGAATAACACAGTACAAAAATTTTTTGTATTTCTATTTGAGCTAGGCGGGCGTGCGAGGTGTCAAAAGACGCGTCTCCGCGCCGTCTAGCGGACTATGGTGTTTTTGGAATTTTGTCAGAACAAAATTTCTGACTTTTTCTGAAAAAACTGATTTTACGACCAAAATGTATGTGAAAAACTCGAATAACACCACCGAACGTGACCCAAGCTCGCGGAACGCGCGCCGGAGTACAGGTAAGGCAGGTAAGTATCTATTAAAATTATAACCGACGTAGATTTGACTATGAATTTTGAATAAAAAATTATTTAAAGGAATTTATATAGGAATTTTTTCAAAGTGAATAACCAAAAAGTGTTTTTCGCTTTTATGTCAATTTAGACCAGTGGGATAGTTAGACGGAGCCTAAATATGAGTTGCTATGCTGAAAAAAGCTTCAGAATGCGTCACCGGGATGCAGATATATAGCGATTTGATGTTTTTATACTATCACTTAGGTAGATTTCGTCAGTTAGCGGAATAACACAGTACAAAAATTTTTTGTATTTCTATTTGAGCTAGGCGGGCGTGCGAGGTGTCAAAAGACGCGTCTCCGCGCCGTCTAGCGGACTATGGTGTTTTTGGAATTTTGTCAGAACAAAATTTCTGACTTTTTCTGAAAAAACTGATTTTACGACCAAAATGTATGTGAAAAACTCGAATAACACCACCGAACGTGACCCAAGCTCGCGGAACGCGCGCCGGAGTACAGGTAAGGCAGGTAAGTATCTATTAAAATTATAACCGACGTAGATTTGACTATGAATTTTGAATAAAAAATTATTTAAAGGAATTTATATAGGAATTTTTTCAAAGTGAATAACCAAAAAGTGTTTTTCGCTTTTATGTCAATTTAGACCAGTGGGATAGTTAGACGGAGCCTAAATATGAGTTGCTATGCTGAAAAAAGCTTCAGAATGCGTCACCGGGATGCAGATATATAGCGATTTGATGTTTTTATACTATCACTTAGGTAGATTTCGTCAGTTAGCGGAATAACACAGTACAAAAATTTTTTGTATTTCTATTTGAGCTAGGCGGGCGTGCGAGGTGTCAAAAGACGCGTCTCCGCGCCGTCTAGCGGACTATGGTGTTTTTGGAATTTTGTCAGAACAAAATTTCTGACTTTTTCTGAAAAAACTGATTTTACGACCAAAATGTATGTGAAAAACTCGAATAACACCACCGAACGTGACCCAAGCTCGCGGAACGCGCGCCGGAGTACAGGTAAGGCAGGTAAGTATCTATTAAAATTATAACCGACGTAGATTTGACTATGAATTTTGAATAAAAAATTATTTAAAGGAATTTATATAGGAATTTTTTCAAAGTGAATAACCAAAAAGTGTTTTTCGCTTTTATGTCAATTTAGACCAGTGGGATAGTTAGACGGAGCCTAAATATGAGTTGCTATGCTGAAAAAAGCTTCAGAATGCGTCACCGGGATGCAGATATATAGCGATTTGATGTTTTTATACTATCACTTAGGTAGATTTCGTCAGTTAGCGGAATAACACAGTACAAAAATTTTTTGTATTTCTATTTGAGCTAGGCGGGCGTGCGAGGTGTCAAAAGACGCGTCTCCGCGCCGTCTAGCGGACTATGGTGTTTTTGGAATTTTGTCAGAACAAAATTTCTGACTTTTTCTGAAAAAACTGATTTTACGACCAAAATGTATGTGAAAAACTCGAATAACACCACCGAACGTGACCCAAGCTCGCGGAACGCGCGCCGGAGTACAGGTAAGGCAGGTAAGTATCTATTAAAATTATAACCGACGTAGATTTGACTATGAATTTTGAATAAAAAATTATTTAAAGGAATTTATATAGGAATTTTTTCAAAGTGAATAACCAAAAAGTGTTTTTCGCTTTTATGTCAATTTAGACCAGTGGGATAGTTAGACGGAGCCTAAATATGAGTTGCTATGCTGAAAAAAGCTTCAGAATGCGTCACCGGGATGCAGATATATAGCGATTTGATGTTTTTATACTATCACTTAGGTAGATTTCGTCAGTTAGCGGAATAACACAGTACAAAAATTTTTTGTATTTCTATTTGAGCTAGGCGGGCGTGCGAGGTGTCAAAAGACGCGTCTCCGCGCCGTCTAGCGGACTATGGTGTTTTTGGAATTTTGTCAGAACAAAATTTCTGACTTTTTCTGAAAAAACTGATTTTACGACCAAAATGTATGTGAAAAACTCGAATAACACCACCGAACGTGACCCAAGCTCGCGGAACGCGCGCCGGAGTACAGGTAAGGCAGGTAAGTATCTATTAAAATTATAACCGACGTAGATTTGACTATGAATTTTGAATAAAAAATTATTTAAAGGAATTTATATAGGAATTTTTTCAAAGTGAATAACCAAAAAGTGTTTTTCGCTTTTATGTCAATTTAGACCAGTGGGATAGTTAGACGGAGCCTAAATATGAGTTGCTATGCTGAAAAAAGCTTCAGAATGCGTCACCGGGATGCAGATATATAGCGATTTGATGTTTTTATACTATCACTTAGGTAGATTTCGTCAGTTAGCGGAATAACACAGTACAAAAATTTTTTGTATTTCTATTTGAGCTAGGCGGGCGTGCGAGGTGTCAAAAGACGCGTCTCCGCGCCGTCTAGCGGACTATGGTGTTTTTGGAATTTTGTCAGAACAAAATTTCTGACTTTTTCTGAAAAAACTGATTTTACGACCAAAATGTATGTGAAAAACTCGAATAACACCACCGAACGTGACCCAAGCTCGCGGAACGCGCGCCGGAGTACAGGTAAGGCAGGTAAGTATCTATTAAAATTATAACCGACGTAGATTTGACTATGAATTTTGAATAAAAAATTATTTAAAGGAATTTATATAGGAATTTTTTCAAAGTGAATAACCAAAAAGTGTTTTTCGCTTTTATGTCAATTTAGACCAGTGGGATAGTTAGACGGAGCCTAAATATGAGTTGCTATGCTGAAAAAAGCTTCAGAATGCGTCACCGGGATGCAGATATATAGCGATTTGATGTTTTTATACTATCACTTAGGTAGATTTCGTCAGTTAGCGGAATAACACAGTACAAAAATTTTTTGTATTTCTATTTGAGCTAGGCGGGCGTGCGAGGTGTCAAAAGACGCGTCTCCGCGCCGTCTAGCGGACTATGGTGTTTTTGGAATTTTGTCAGAACAAAATTTCTGACTTTTTCTGAAAAAACTGATTTTACGACCAAAATGTATGTGAAAAACTCGAATAACACCACCGAACGTGACCCAAGCTCGCGGAACGCGCGCCGGAGTACAGGTAAGGCAGGTAAGTATCTATTAAAATTATAACCGACGTAGATTTGACTATGAATTTTGAATAAAAAATTATTTAAAGGAATTTATATAGGAATTTTTTCAAAGTGAATAACCAAAAAGTGTTTTTCGCTTTTATGTCAATTTAGACCAGTGGGATAGTTAGACGGAGCCTAAATATGAGTTGCTATGCTGAAAAAAGCTTCAGAATGCGTCACCGGGATGCAGATATATAGCGATTTGATGTTTTTATACTATCACTTAGGTAGATTTCGTCAGTTAGCGGAATAACACAGTACAAAAATTTTTTGTATTTCTATTTGAGCTAGGCGGGCGTGCGAGGTGTCAAAAGACGCGTCTCCGCGCCGTCTAGCGGACTATGGTGTTTTTGGAATTTTGTCAGAACAAAATTTCTGACTTTTTCTGAAAAAACTGATTTTACGACCAAAATGTATGTGAAAAACTCGAATAACACCACCGAACGTGACCCAAGCTCGCGGAACGCGCGCCGGAGTACAGGTAAGGCAGGTAAGTATCTATTAAAATTATAACCGACGTAGATTTGACTATGAATTTTGAATAAAAAATTATTTAAAGGAATTTATATAGGAATTTTTTCAAAGTGAATAACCAAAAAGTGTTTTTCGCTTTTATGTCAATTTAGACCAGTGGGATAGTTAGACGGAGCCTAAATATGAGTTGCTATGCTGAAAAAAGCTTCAGAATGCGTCACCGGGATGCAGATATATAGCGATTTGATGTTTTTATACTATCACTTAGGTAGATTTCGTCAGTTAGCGGAATAACACAGTACAAAAATTTTTTGTATTTCTATTTGAGCTAGGCGGGCGTGCGAGGTGTCAAAAGACGCGTCTCCGCGCCGTCTAGCGGACTATGGTGTTTTTGGAATTTTGTCAGAACAAAATTTCTGACTTTTTCTGAAAAAACTGATTTTACGACCAAAATGTATGTGAAAAACTCGAATAACACCACCGAACGTGACCCAAGCTCGCGGAACGCGCGCCGGAGTACAGGTAAGGCAGGTAAGTATCTATTAAAATTATAACCGACGTAGATTTGACTATGAATTTTGAATAAAAAATTATTTAAAGGAATTTATATAGGAATTTTTTCAAAGTGAATAACCAAAAAGTGTTTTTCGCTTTTATGTCAATTTAGACCAGTGGGATAGTTAGACGGAGCCTAAATATGAGTTGCTATGCTGAAAAAAGCTTCAGAATGCGTCACCGGGATGCAGATATATAGCGATTTGATGTTTTTATACTATCACTTAGGTAGATTTCGTCAGTTAGCGGAATAACACAGTACAAAAATTTTTTGTATTTCTATTTGAGCTAGGCGGGCGTGCGAGGTGTCAAAAGACGCGTCTCCGCGCCGTCTAGCGGACTATGGTGTTTTTGGAATTTTGTCAGAACAAAATTTCTGACTTTTTCTGAAAAAACTGATTTTACGACCAAAATGTATGTGAAAAACTCGAATAACACCACCGAACGTGACCCAAGCTCGCGGAACGCGCGCCGGAGTACAGGTAAGGCAGGTAAGTATCTATTAAAATTATAACCGACGTAGATTTGACTATGAATTTTGAATAAAAATTATTTAAAGGAATTTATATAGGAATTTTTTCAAAGTGAATAACCAAAAAGTGTTTTTCGCTTTTATGTCAATTTAGACCAGTGGGATAGTTAGACGGAGCCTAAATATGAGTTGCTATGCTGAAAAAAGCTTCAGAATGCGTCACCGGGATGCAGATATATAGCGATTTGATGTTTTTATACTATCACTTAGGTAGATTTCGTCAGTTAGCGGAATAACACAGTACAAAAATTTTTTGTATTTCTATTTGAGCTAGACGGCGTGCGAGGTGTCAAAAGACGCGTCTCCGCGCCGTCTAGCGGACTATGGTGTTTTTGGAATTTTGTCAGAACAAAATTTCTGACTTTTTCTGAAAAAACTGATTTTACGACCAAAATGTATGTGAAAAACTCGAATAACACCACCGAACGTGACCCAAGCTCGCGGAACGCGCGCCGGAGTACAGGTAAGGCAGGTAAGTATCTATTAAAATTATAACCGACGTAGATTTGACTATGAATTTTGAATAAAAAATTATTTTAAAGGAATTTATATAGGAATTTTTTCAAAGTGAATAACCAAAAAGTGTTTTTCGCTTTTATGTCAATTTAGACCAGTGGGATAGTTAGACGGAGCCTAAATATGAGTTGCTATGCTGAAAAAAGCTTCAGAATGCGTCACCGGGATGCAGATATATAGCGATTTGATGTTTTTATACTATCACTTAGGTAGATTTCGTCAGTTAGCGGAATAACACAGTACAAAAATTTTTTGTATTTCTATTTGAGCTAGGCGGGCGTGCGAGGTGTCAAAAGACGCGTCTCCGCGCCGTCTAGCGGACTATGGTGTTTTTGGAATTTTGTCAGAACAAAATTTCTGACTTTTTCTGAAAAAACTGATTTTACGACCAAAATGTATGTGAAAAACTCGAATAACACCACCGAACGTGACCCAAGCTCGCGGAACGCGCGCCGGAGTACAGGTAAGGCAGGTAAGTATCTATTAAAATTATAACCGACGTAGATTTGACTATGAATTTTGAATAAAAAATTATTTAAAGGAATTTATATAGGAATTTTTTCAAAGTGAATAACCAAAAAGTGTTTTTCGCTTTTATGTCAATTTAGACCAGTGGGATAGTTAGACGGAGCCTAAATATGAGTTGCTATGCTGAAAAAAGCTTCAGAATGCGTCACCGGGATGCAGATATATAGCGATTTGATGTTTTTATACTATCACTTAGGTAGATTTCGTCAGTTAGCGGAATAACACAGTACAAAAATTTTTTGTATTTCTATTTGAGCTAGGCGGGCGTGCGAGGTGTCAAAAGACGCGTCTCCGCGCCGTCTAGCGGACTATGGTGTTTTTGGAATTTTGTCAGAACAAAATTTCTGACTTTTTCTGAAAAAACTGATTTTACGACCAAAATGTATGTGAAAAACTCGAATAACACCACCGAACGTGACCCAAGCTCGCGGAACGCGCGCCGGAGTACAGGTAAGGCAGGTAAGTATCTATTAAAATTATAACCGACGTAGATTTGACTATGAATTTTGAATAAAAAATTATTTAAAGGAATTTATATAGGAATTTTTTCAAAGTGAATAACCAAAAAGTGTTTTTCGCTTTTATGTCAATTTAGACCAGTGGGATAGTTAGACGGAGCCTAAATATGAGTTGCTATGCTGAAAAAAGCTTCAGAATGCGTCACCGGGATGCAGATATATAGCGATTTGATGTTTTTATACTATCACTTAGGTAGATTTCGTCAGTTAGCGGAATAACACAGTACAACAATTTTTTGTATTTCTATTTGAGCTAGGCGGGCGTGCGAGGTGTCAAAAGACGCGTCTCCGCGCCGTCTAGCGGACTATGGTGTTTTTGGAATTTTGTCAGAACAAAATTTCTGACTTTTTCTGAAAAAAACTGATTTTACGACCAAAATGTATGTGAAAAACTCGAATAACACCACCGAACGTGACCCAAGCTCGCGGAACGCGCGCCGGAGTACAGGTAAGGCAGGTAAGTATCTATTAAAATTATAACCGACGTAGATTTGACTATGAATTTTGAATAAAAAATTATTTAAAGGAATTTATATAGGAATTTTTTCAAAGTGAATAACCAAAAAGTGTTTTTCGCTTTTATGTCAATTTAGACCAGTGGGATAGTTAGACGGAGCCTAAATATGAGTTGCTATGCTGAAAAAAGCTTCAGAATGCGTCACCGGGATGCAGATATATAGCGATTTGATGTTTTTATACTATCACTTAGGTAGATTTCGTCAGTTAGCGGAATAACACAGTACAAAAATTTTTTGTATTTCTATTTGAGCTAGGCGGGCGTGCGAGGTGTCAAAAGACGCGTCTCCGCGCCGTCTAGCGGACTATGGTGTTTTTGGAATTTTGTCAGAACAAAATTTCTGACTTTTTCTGAAAAAACTGATTTTACGACCAAAATGTATGTGAAAAACTCGAATAACACCACCGAACGTGACCCCAAGCTCGCGGAACGCGCGCCGGAGTACAGGTAAGGCAGGTAAGTATCTATTAAAATTATAACCGACGTAGATTTGACTATGAATTTTGAATAAAAAATTATTTAAAGGAATTTATATAGGAATTTTTTCAAAGTGAATAACCAAAAAGTGTTTTTTCGCTTTTATGTCAATTTAGACCAGTGGGATAGTTAGACGGAGCCTAAATATGAGTTGCTATGCTGAAAAAAGCTTCAGAATGCGTCACCGGGATGCAGATATATAGCGATTTGATGTTTTTATACTATCACTTAGGTAGATTTCGTCAGTTAGCGGAATAACACAGTACAAAAATTTTTTGTATTTCTATTTGAGCTAGGCGGGCGTGCGAGGGTGTCAAAAGACGCGTCTCCGCGCCGTCTAGCGGACTATGGTGTTTTTGGAATTTTGTCAGAACAAAATTTCTGACTTTTTCTGAAAAAAACTGATTTTACGACCAAAATGTATGTGAAAAACTCGAATAACACCACCGAACGTGACCCAAGCTCGCGGAACGCGCGCCGGAGTACAGGTAAGGCAGGTAAGTATCTATTAAAATTATAACCGACGTAGATTTGACTATGAATTTTGAATAAAAAATTATTTAAAGGAATTTATATAGGAATTTTTTCAAAGTGAATAACCAAAAAGTGTTTTTCGCTTTTATGTCAATTTAGACCAGTGGGATAGTTAGACGGAGCCTAAATATGAGTTGCTATGCTGAAAAAAGCTTCAGAATGCGTCACCGGGATGCAGATATATAGCGATTTGATGTTTTTATACTATCACTTAGGTAGATTTCGTCAGTTAGCGGAATAACACAGTACAAAAATTTTTTGTATTTCTATTTGAGCTAGGCGGGGCGTGCGAGGTGTCAAAAGACGCGTCTCCGCGCCGTCTAGCGGACTATGGTGTTTTTGGAATTTTGTCAGAACAAAATTTCTGACTTTTTCTGAAAAAACTGATTTTACGACCAAAATGTATGTGAAAAACTCGAATAACACCACCGAACGTGACCCAAGCTCGCGGAACGCGCGCCGGAGTACAGGTAAGGCAGGTAAGTATCTATTAAAATTATAACCGACGTAGATTTGACTATGAATTTTGAATAAAAAATTATTTAAAGGAATTTATATAGGAATTTTTTCAAAGTGAATAACCAAAAAGTGTTTTTCGCTTTTATGTCAATTTAGACCAGTGGGATAGTTAGACGGAGCCTAAATATGAGTTGCTATGCTGAAAAAAGCTTCAGAATGCGTCACCGGGATGCAGATATATAGCGATTTGATGTTTTTATACTATCACTTAGGTAGATTTCGTCAGTTAGCGGAATAACACAGTACAAAAAATTTTTGTATTTCTATTTGAGCTAGGCGGGCGTGCGAGGTGTCAAAAGACGCGTCTCCGCGCCGTCTAGCGGACTATGGTGTTTTTGGAATTTTGTCAGAACAAAATTTCTGACTTTTTCTGAAAAAAACTGATTTTACGACCAAAATGTATGTGAAAAACTCGAATAACACCACCGAACGTGACCCAAGCTCGCGGAACGCGCGCCGGAGTACAGGTAAGGCAGGTAAGTATCTATTAAAATTATAACCGACGTAGATTTGACTATGAATTTTGAATAAAAAATTATTTAAAGGAATTTATATAGGAATTTTTTCAAAGTGAATAACCAAAAAGTGTTTTTCGCTTTTATGTCAATTTAGACCAGTGGGATAGTTAGACGGAGCCTAAATATGAGTTGCTATGCTGAAAAAAGCTTCAGAATGCGTCACCGGGATGCAGATATATAGCGATTTGATGTTTTTATACTATCACTTAGGTAGATTTCGTCAGTTAGCGGAATAACACAGTACAAAAATTTTTTGTATTTCTATTTGAGCTAGGCGGGCGTGCGAGGGTGTCAAAAGACGCGTCTCCGCGCCGTCTAGCGGACTATGGTGTTTTTGGAATTTTGTCAGAACAAAATTTCTGACTTTTTCTGAAAAAACTGATTTTACGACCAAAATGTATGTGAAAAACTCGAATAACACCACCGAACGTGACCCAAGCTCGCGGAACGCGCGCCGGAGTACAGGTAAGGCAGGTAAGTATCTATTAAAATTATAACCGACGTAGATTTGACTATGAATTTTGAATAAAAAATTATTTAAAAGGAATTTATATAGGAATTTTTTCAAAGTGAATAACCAAAAAGTGTTTTTCGCTTTTATGTCAATTTAGACCAGTGGGATAGTTAGACGGAGCCTAAATATGAGTTGCTATGCTGAAAAAAGCTTCAGAATGCGTCACCGGGATGCAGATATATAGCGATTTGATGTTTTTATACTATCACTTAGGTAGATTTCGTCAGTTAGCGGAATAACACAGTACAAAAATTTTTTGTATTTCTATTTGAGCTAGGCGGGCGTGCGAGGTGTCAAAAGACGCGTCTCCGCCGCCGTCTAGCGGACTATGGTGTTTTTGGAATTTTGTCAGAACAAAATTTCTGACTTTTTCTGAAAAAACTGATTTTACGACCAAAATGTATGTGAAAAACTCGAATAACACCACCGAACGTGACCCAAGCTCGCGGAACGCGCGCCGGAGTACAGGTAAGGCAGGTAAGTATCTATTAAAATTATAACCGACGTAGATTTGACTATGAATTTTGAATAAAAAATTATTTAAAGGAATTTATATAGGAATTTTTTCAAAGTGAATAACCAAAAAGTGTTTTTCGCTTTTATGTCAATTTAGACCAGTGGGATAGTTAGACGGAGCCTAAATATGAGTTGCTATGCTGAAAAAAGCTTCAGAATGCGTCACCGGGATGCAGATATATAGCGATTTGATGTTTTTATACTATCACTTAGGTAGATTTCGTCAGTTAGCGGAATAACACAGTACAAAAATTTTTTGTATTTCTATTTGAGCTAGGCGGGCGGTGCGAGGTGTCAAAAGACGCGTCCTCCGCGCCGTCTAGCGGACTATGGTGTTTTTGGAATTTTGTCAGAACAAAATTTCTGACTTTTTCTGAAAAAACTGATTTTACGACCAAAATGTATGTGAAAAACTCGAATAACACCACCGAACGTGACCCAAGCTCGCGGAACGCGCGCCGGAGTACAGGTAAGGCAGGTAAGTATCTATTAAAATTATAACCGACGTAGATTTGACTATGAATTTTGAATAAAAAATTATTTAAAGGAATTTATATAGGAATTTTTTCAAAGTGAATAACCAAAAAGTGTTTTTCGCTTTTATGTCAATTTAGACCAGTGGGATAGTTAGACGGAGCCTAAATATGAGTTGCTATGCTGAAAAAAGCTTCAGAATGCGTCACCGGGATGCAGATATATAGCGATTTGATGTTTTTATACTATCACTTAGGTAGATTTCGTCAGTTAGCGGAATAACACAGTACAAAAATTTTTTGTATTTCTATTTGAGCTAGGCGGGCGTGCGAGGTGTCAAAAGACGCGTCTCCGCGCCGTCTAGCGGACTATGGTGTTTTTGGAATTTTGTCAGAACAAAATTTCTGACTTTTTCTGAAAAAAACTGATTTTTACGACCAAAA